>JALAZF010000071.1:8492500-17957584 GCA_022829125.1 Lathyrus tuberosus
TAAGAGTGACCATCGTGGCTTTACCTAGTTCTAGACGTAGTTGCCGAGGAAAACTCTAAATAACTATACTAGTATATATACATATGATATATGACAAGTATTTTTAAAAGGTATGAAAGAAGACTAACCATGCGCAGCTTCCCACAATACAGTTATGTATATGAAAGCAGATAAAAGAAAGCGGATAAACACTTACCCGTTGTAGAGCTTCTATGTTGTGTTGTTAGTTGTTCAACAAAGAAATTAAAGAAAGTTTTGATAACAACTATATATTTGGATTCAAAATCAAAGGAGAAAGTAATTTGAACAGAGATTGGGGCTTACAACTCAAGGAGAGGCCCATGGTTTTAGCAGTGATCGTACCGTCTGTTTTGATCATCGTAACGGGACTTATACAATGACTGAGGCCCAAAAGAGTTCATTTACTTAAGGGTTGGGTCTTACAACTCAGAGAGAGGGCCAGAGTTTATTTTTGTACAAGTGATGGGGCTTACAACTCAAGGAGATGCCCATATGTGTTTGAAAACAACGATCGCACCGTTATTTTGAAAACTGTACAGGGACTTATACAATGACTGAGGCCCAAATTATTTATGTACAAAGGGGGTTGGGTTTTACACTCTATTAGAGGCCCAAAGTGTTTAAAAAAAAGAAATGGGTCTTATAACACGAGGGTAGGCCCAGATGATTTGATTTTGAACTAGTGATCACACCGAGATTTTTCTTTTAACGCAGAGGGACTTATACAATATCTGAGGCCCAAAAAGGTTCTGGTTAAAAGGGGGATTGGGTCTTACACTCTATTAGAGGCCCAAATTTTGAAAAAGATTTGTTTAGGGTGATTAAGATCAAAACCCTAATTTGATTTCAAAATGTATTTTAATTAAATAAAAATTCAATTAAAATGATCAAAATTATCAAACATGTGTGAAAAACAAGTTGTGATATTGGATTAATGTTTGAAAAATCATGTTTTTATCCACAAAATGATTGGAAACCAATTAAATTTGGAAAATCAAGAAGGAAAAAATATTTTAAATGTTAAAAAACAAATAAAAATTAATTCTTTACAAAAATATCAAGTATATGAAATAAATAATATTTTTGGGAAATTATTGTAAAATAAAATATTTTAACATTTTTGTGAATTATTAAAATAAGAATCAACTCAAAATCATTAAAAAGCATAGAGAAATTAATTTTTGAATCAATTAAATAAAATCACAAAATTCAAATATTTAAATTTTAAAAAAGGGCGCCAAGAACACCCAAGAACACGCGCTTGTTCTGAGTTTTGCCCAGATTTGCATTTTCTCACCAATCTCACTGAATACTTGATGAAATCACACAATCTACATATCAATCTGCTCGTTTTCACCTCACGATCATGTCTATGGTCTTTAATTTCATTTATTTTAAGCATGGAATAAGAAATCAAGACAAAACCTCAAGAACCCAAAATTATGCATGAAGGCTCAGAAATTCCACACACGATTCATACAAAGCAATTAATTGAGGGGAATCCCTCCATACATGATTATGAACATATGGCAAAAGTATTGTGCGAGGAAATATGCATGAATCATGAAATGACCAAGTTTAGGCTTACTTGAAGGTCGTGGCAGCAAGAGCAATTTGATTTTTGAGTTGAAGGTGTTACAAATGAGTTGTGATGACCTGAACAGCTTCCCTACACCATATGGAATGTGTTTGAATGCTTGGAGTGATTGGAAATGGACTGGAACAGGTTATGGTACCTCAACTGCAACTTGGTTAAAACCTTGAACAATTGGCTGGTGATTTTGTGAAATTGGTGTTCCAGATGTTGTTTAAGTGTTTAGATCACGTCTATATGATGTTTATGAGGTGTGTGTGTGTGTGTGTGTGTGTGTGATTGGTTTGGTGGGAATTGTTCCCAAACTCAAAACCCGATAGTGACTTGCTTTGGAAGGAAATTTTGGAAGTGAGAAGGTGATTTTGAGGAAAGCATCAGTTTGGGTGCTTTGGTGTACTCAAACTGATCACAAATGAGATTTATTTATAGTAGAGCAAGTTTGTTTTGCAAGCAATAGTGAATGGCAACTGGTACAGGTCTGTGGCCAATGTGATCACTTTGGAATCTGAAGTCTCCTCTAGCCATTGACAAGAGGTTAGAGCACAGGCATATGGTTCTTTGGTTCAGAGCTTATCCTTGACCCATTCAGTTAGAAATGGCTGAGTTCATGCCACCTTGGTGCATCCATTGAATGCTTGGAAACAAAATTGAATTCTTGGCATATTTTAGCTTTTTTAGGTTTGGCATGCTACTTGTAGATTCATGGACTTGTGAGGCTTGGAGATCAGACCATTCCATCCTTGTTTTATCCTCAGATGTGTCCAAAATGATGACAAGGCTTGGAGTTGCTCAAATTGATCAAATCGAGCCATAATGCACAAATTTGCCTTATGTGACAGTTTGCATCAAGGCATGTTGCAGTCATCATAACTCATAGCTCAGAGGGAATTTGATGGAGTTCTTGTACATTTTGGAAAGCTGATATATCCTATTTTAATGTGATGTCCAACTTTGGTTTTGATCTAACTTGAATTACATTGAAAACTGCCTCTACTTTTGGGAAAAAATAAGGTAGATTCTGACTTAGTGAAAATTTCACTAAGTGTTGGAAAATGTCACTTTTGTGTTTTTTGCCATTTTGCTCATTCCATAACTGAAAATCCATGAGGAATTGGAATGAGCTGTAGTTGACACTTTTAAAGTATGCCATGAGATCTACAAATCCATCTTTGGATCAGCCAAAATGGTTGCTTGGATCTCAAGTTATGATCCTTGGAAGTTGGTACCCTAGCCACTTTGTTCCATAGCTTAGAAAAATTCTAAGTTTTTATGGTTACCCCTTTTACAAGTTATCCCACTTTCTTTGATTTTTCTTGATGAATGATGATTTCAATCACAAATTAACATCATTTTAGGGTCAAGGAACCATAATTGTGAAAAATCTCAAAAAGTCAAACTTGACTTTTGTGCACAGTTGACTTTTTGTCAGATGAATTCTAAACTGTGCGATCCTCGATGAATTCAAGCCCTTGACCTAAATCAAACCTAATGGCTAGGTTCCATAGGTGTTATAGAGTGTATTGAATCATTTCCCAATGTTTGGGAGCATGTCTGGGTCAAAAGTCAAAGGCACAATTGACTTTTTTCCTCGAAACCCTAATTGTGGTCCTGATGAATTTGAAGCTTATGGATCAAGCTTCTTGGATCAATCCATTGTTGCAAATGGATCAATGTGGTGTAGGGGAGACCCTCAAATCATTTCTTGAGGTCTTGGCTCATGATTTGTCCCAAGAGTCAACTTAGGGATGAATTAGGTCAAGAAACCCTAATTCCTGATTTTTGATAAATGCACCCCTGAGGCTGAATTGACTTGATGATTGGGTTCATGATGTGCCTTGGAGAATCTTAGGTTGTGCTTTGAAGCATTGGCTCATGCCCAGAAGAAAATTTCCATCTGGAGGCACTGGTCGACCAAAACCCTAATTTGGTGACACTGGCAATCTTGAGGCTCGATCCACTTAGAATGCTGCAACCTTGTGCTTGATTCTTGATGTGGGAGTCCTCTTGATCCTTTATGTTTGAGAGGTTTAGACAAGTTGAAGATCATGTCATTTCTTGATTGATCCTTTGTCTAAGTGTTCTGAGAGGGCTCAAAACCCTAACTCTTGATTGTAGAGAATGCCTAACAATTCCTGAGGAGATTGAGGAGGCATAAAGGTATATCCATATTGTCTCGAGGATATTACATCATACTTTCTGTTTGGGGATATTACATCATACTTTTCCTCGAGATTGTCTTGGGGAAATGTCATACGATGTGATCCAATTTGGAAGGGCTTTCTCTAGGGATTTTCCATAATCCGGGAAAGCGAAGATATCATCTTCAACGGCGAAGAGTGATATTTGTCGAAGGTTTTCTTTCTTTTCTGAGGTTCAAGTTATCGAAGTGGTCGAGGGACCAACTTCAATTCAGCAGTAAATTGGAGGAGCGATTATTCAAACGCCACTTTTCCCGACGAGGAAAAAACTGACAACTCGATTGAGAGGACTTTACCACTAGGGGACAAGACCGACCAGAGTGATAGTGATGCAATATGAATATGAATGTAAATCAATAATGCATGATGAATGTGTGTTTATGCTGACAAAACTGACGCGACATACAGACTGGTGGATGAAAACGACTGGATACTCGGCCACTGCAAAGGCTGAAAAGTATCATGGGTCCAAAATAGCAATTCTGCCTTACTTAGGAGAGATAGTTCCTGTGGGGAACTATGTTGGTCGGACTTAGGAGGTAAAAACTCTGTCGGGGATGTCAGATGAAACACGGTCTCTGGCACAGTTGATCCTTCACTCAGGCGTACTGGTTTAGAATGAGTACTTTGATTCTGCACTTTGAGGTTTGATTACCTTCGGAGAAACAATCGACGTTCTTTCGATGTTCAACAGTCAAAAGAAATTTCCATCTTTATTTTAAAAGCAGAAAAAGTGTTTGACAAGTAAATTCATTTTTGTTTTATTTTAAAAATCGTTAATCATGTTAAAATGTCGTTCTGTAAAGCTAAAACAAATAAGAATTGCAAACAAAAGCATAAGGGTTCAAATTTTATTGATAGGATGGAAATCAGCCAAGCGCGTGATTCCATAGAGTATTTACAAAGTTAGAAAATGGTAATTTAAGGGAAAAGGGCTACATTGAAACATAACGACCACTATCCTTCTACCAACTTTGAATTCTGGGCATCCTGAGCTTCTGTTGAAGATGACTGTGACTGGAGTTTTTCCGATGAATGGCATGACTGCTGCTGAGGGATTTGCCCCTTCGCTAGACATAGTTACTTGCCATGAATCCCTAATTTTTGCCTGGATTGTACTTTGAGATTTCCAATCCACCGGGGTGATTTTTTATTATGTCTCTAATTTTTGCCTGGACCGCCCTTTCGGGTTTTCAATCCACCGAGACGTTTTTTTTTATTTAGGTGAAGTATTTCTTGACTACATCAACATTTGTGGGATAGGCAAATTCCTCTCCATCCATGGTTACGAGTCTCAAGGCGCCGCCTGAGAAGGCTTTTTTGACCACATAGGGGCCGTCGTAATTCGGAGTCCACTTGCCCCGAGAATCAGTGAGAAATGATTGTATCTTCTTGAGCACGAGGTCTCCTTTTCTGAAGACGTGAGGTCATACCTTTTTATCAAACGCCTTCTTTATTCTTTGCTGATACAACTGACCATGACATAGTGCCGTTATTCATTTTTTTCGATCAGATTCAGTTTGTCGTGTCAACTTTGACACCATTCAGCTTATGTTAGCTTAACTTCCATCAATACCCTGATTGATGGGATCTCTACTTCTATGGGAAGCACTGCCTCCATGCCATATACTAGAGAGAAAGGGGTTCCCCCTGTTGAAGTGCGGACAGATGTGCGATAATCGTGAAGAGCAAAGGGTAGCATTTCGTGCCAATCTTTGTAGGTTACAACTATCTTTTGAACGATCTTCTTGATGTTCTTGTTAGCCGCTTCTACCGTTCCGTTTATCTTGGGTCGGTAGGGAGATGAGTTATGGTGTTCGATCTTGAACTCAGCACATAACTCTTTCATCATCTTATTGTTCAAGTTGGATCCATTATCCGTAATGATCTGGCTTGGAACACCATAACGGCAGATGAGATTGTTTTTGATAAATTGGACCACCACTTGTCAGGTTACATTGGCGTATGACGCTTCTTCTACCCACTTGGTGAAGTAATCAATGGCTACCAGGATGAACCGCTGTCCGTTCGAAGCCTTGGGCTCAACCATGCCAATCATGTCGATTCCCCATATGGGAAAAGGCCATGTGGAAGAGAGAACTTTGAGATGCGTTGGCGGTACATGGATTTTGTCAACTTATATCTGACACTTGTGACATCTCCTCATGTACTTGTAGCAATCGGATTCCATTGTCAACCAATAGTACCCAGCTCTTAGAA
Organism: Lathyrus tuberosus; assembly: GCA_022829125.1. Lineage (NCBI taxonomy): Eukaryota > Viridiplantae > Streptophyta > Magnoliopsida > Fabales > Fabaceae > Lathyrus > Lathyrus tuberosus. The sequence continues at coordinate 8,498,534 of JALAZF010000071.1, forward strand.
TTTTTCTCGCCATTGTGTGTCTGTTGGCATGAGTGCCAAAGGATCCTTCATGAATTTCTTTCATCAGCATGTCTGCTTCTAGTCTGTCTACACATCGGAGCAACACCATGTCAAAATTTCTCTTATAGAGAGTATCACAGCTCAGGAAGAAGCTTCCAACCAGCCTTTTGAGGGTTTGTCTGTTCTTTCTGGATCCCCCCAGTGGGTACTCCTATTTCTGAAGGAAGCATTTGATATCATGATACCAAGGTTTGTTGTCTATGACTGCTTCGATCGCGAAGATGTAAGCGGACCTTTCAAGGCGCATTATGTCGATCTTAGGTAAGTCGTTCCATTGACCTACACTAATCATGGAAGAGAGAGTAGCTAGTGCATCAGCCATGTGATTCTCCTCACGAGGGATGTGATGAAACTCGATTCTGTTGAAAAAGGGTAACAACCTTCTTGCGTAATCTTTGTAAGGAATCAATCTTGATTGGTATGTGTTCCAATCTCCTTTGATCTATTTGATAACCAGGGTTGAGTCTCCGTATACATCCAAGTTCTTGATCCTTAAGTCGATCGCTTCTTCAAGACCCATGATACAAGCTTCGTATTCGGCCTCGTTGTTTGTACACTTGAATGTCAGTCTGGCGGTGAAAGGAATGTGGGTACCCTGAGGTGTTATGATGATTGCCCCAATTCTGTTTCCGTAATGGTTGACAGCTATGTCAAAGATTAGTCCCCATTGGGAACCTAGTTTTGGCCCTTCACTTGGTAGCGGTTCATCGCAATCTTTCATTTTTAAGTACATGAATTCTTCATCCGGGAATTCAAACCCGACTGATTCCTGATCGTCAATCGGTTGATGAGCCAAATGATCGGCTAAAACACTTCCCTTGACGGCTTTCTGAGCATGGTACTCGATGTCATATTCTGATAACAACATCTGCCAACGGGAAATCCTTCCCGTGAGAGCAGGTTTTTCAAAGACTTACTTGATTGGATCCATTTCGGAGATTAACCAAGTAGTGCGACAAATCATGTACTGGCGAAGACGTTTGGTTGCCCAAGTCAGAGCGCAGCAAGTTTTCTCAAGCATAGTGTACCGAGTTTCACAATCAGTGAGTTTCTTGCTCAAATAGTAGATGGCAGACTCTTTCCTTTTGGTTTCGTCTTGTTGGACAAGTACACAACCCATTGAGTCTTCCAAGACTGTTAAATAGATGATCAGCGATCTTCCCTCCACTGGAGGTGATAGAATCGGTGGGTTCAACAGATACTCTTTGATATTGTCGAAGGCGATTTGACAGTCTTCTGTCCAAACGCAGTCCTGATTCTTTTTGAGTAATTTGAAGATTGGCACACATGTCGCGGTCATGAGGAATATAAATCTGGAAATGTAATTCAACCGTCCCAGGAATCCCCTGACTTGTTTTTCAGTCTTTGGAGAAGACATTTCTTGAATTGCCTTGACCTTGTCAGGATCAACCTCAATCTCTTTCTGGCTGACGATGAACCCTAGCAGTTTCCCTGAGCGGACACCAAATGTGCACTTGTTGGGATTCAAGCGGAGTTTGTACTTTCTCAACCGCTCGAATAGTTTTGACAGGTGGGTCACATGCTCCTCTTCTGTCCTTGATTTGGCAATCATATCATCGACATATACCTCAATTTCTTTGTGTATCATGTCATGAAACAGAGTAGTCATGGCCCGTTGATAGGTTGCCCCGGCATTCTTTAAGCCGAACGGCATTACCTTGTAACAAAAGGTACCCCATGGGGTGATGAACGAAGTTTTCTCCATGTCTTTCGGCGCCATTTTGATTTGATTATAACCCGAGAATCCATCCATGAAGGAGAAAACTTTGAACTTTGTTGTACTGTCTACCAGCATGTCTATGTGCGGTAAGGGAAAGTCGTCCTTTGGACTTGCTTTGTTCAGATCCCTGTAGTTGACGCACATTCTGACCTTTCCGTCCTTTTTCAGAACTGGTACTATGTTGGCTAACCATTGAGGATATTCTGACGTGGCGAGGAAACCCGCGTCAATCTGCTTCTGTACTTCCTCTTTGATTTTGATGGCCATGTCTGGATGAGTCCTTCTCAACCTCTGTTTTACAGGCGGACCTTCTGATCTTAAAGGTAGATGATGTTCCACAATGCTGGTATCCAACCCTGGCATATCCTGATAGGAGCACGTGAATACATCGGGAAACTCTTTGAGAAGCTTTATCAAACCTTCTTTGACAGTCGGACTGAGCAGCGCCCCAATCTTGACTTCTTTCCTCTCTTTTCCTAAACCCAAGTTGACTGTTTCCAACGGCTCTTTGTGAGGTTCAATGGACCTTTCCTCTTGTCTGAGTAATCGGGAGGTTTCTTCTGGAATTTCTTCGTCATTTTCTTCTTCAGCCTCAAATACCGGGAATTCAAAGTTGGGAGAAGGCATTGGATCGTATGTTTCAATGGGGTTTAAAACAAGCAATCTGCATGACGTGATGATTTGTGTTTAGAAGAGATAGAGAGAATGCAAGAGTGTGTGCAGTGTTTTTTCTGAAAACTTGCTAGTTTTTATTATTTTGTTGTTTTTTAGGATTACCATTTTCTGAAAAAGCGAAAAGAGAAAACAGCAATAAATGCGGAAATTACAGAACGACGTTATTTTATTTATGATTTAATCGATTCTTGAAACTACAGCCCTATAAAACAAAACTCTGTCGCTTTGGACGTAGCGAAGAGGTATATTTACAAAAAGTGAGCCCTATTAAAACATCCGTTTCACCTGGGCAGATGAAAGGTTTAAGATAAAGACGGCAATTACTTAGACTTATGAACAACTTTCGGAACGTTAACTGCAACCCATTGGCGGCGAACTCCTCGGTGAATCACAAAGTTGGGTACCTTCTTTCTTGGCTTGTCTTCAGAAATGACGCTGATTTCTGGTGGAGCAGGATCATTGGAATCTGTCTCCCAGGCAGAGTTGTCGTAGGAGGATTCTTCAGCTGTATCTTGCATATGGTTTGCACGCTCAGGCACATCTCCCCATCCAGTTGGCTGGATGTCTTCGAGCCTGATACGAGAGCTTTCGGGAGCGGTGTATTTGACCATGAAGTCGTATTTGCCACTTGGTTGTCCCAAGGTGTCCCATACTTCTTTGGAACTGGAGGAGTCATCCCGTTCAATGACGTTGACCTCGGGAAAAGTATAGTTAAGGAACTCTAGTCCGGCAAGCTTTTCCAATTCATCGTTGTACTGGATATTTTCAGAATGTCCTGAGTAATGATCCCATGACATGGTGGGGACACAGGTATTCTTCTCGATGATGCTCAGCTGATAAGCATCGTTGGGCTGATTCTCTTGCACCGAATCTCCTGGGTACGGCTGCCAGATAGGAAGGTCATCCATCGGGCCATAATAGTCGTGGTCAAAGTTGTATTTCATCGGAGTGTCCTCCTCTAATGAGTTTGGTGGAGCACGACATCCTTCCGGATTGCAATCTCCGTATATCATTCTGACGTCTGACCTTGGTATAAATCTCGGACTTTGTACGGGATAGAAAAATGGCGTAGGCACTTCTTCCTGGGACATATAACTGTCCTTATTAAGATAGGACTTCCATTCTTCATCTGTGTCATAGGAATCTCCCTCATTGATGGTATGTACCTCTTGAGACACTAGGTGAATGAAACCTCCAATGTGGAAGAAGTTTTGAATGGGATGAAGACTTTCATTGTTAGTAGCAGTCTGGGTACAGTTTGAAGAAAAACCAAGACCTTTCTTCACTTTGTTATCAGTAGGAATGACAAGCTGTCCCCATCCCCTTGCATTGTTACTTTTGATCACTTCAAGAGCATCTTTATACGAGGAAATCGAGGTTCCTCTTTCTGATTGATTGTCATTGCTCACCTAAAGTGCTTAGAACTGGGTTCTGATCACCTCCTCTGGCTCTACACAAGTGGATGACGATAAGTTACTCACGATCAAGGCCTGTTCTCCGCAGACTGTGACGAGTTGGTCATTCTTGACAAACTTCTGCTTTTGGTGAAGCGTCGAAGTGATTGCCCCAGCCTCGTGTATCCAAGGTCTTCCTAACAAGCAACTGTATGTTGCCCGGATGTCCATGACCTAGAAAGTGACTTGGAAGGTGTGAGGACCGATAGTTATGGGAAGGTCGACTTCGCCGATATGCTTTTCGGGATCCGTCAAATGCTTTGATGGTGATCTCACTGGCTCTCATCGGAGATCATTGGTATGATAATCGCATTAATGTAGACTTCGGCATAACATTTAGAGTCGATCTGATATCTACCAGTACGCTGGCTAAAGCATTGTCCTGGCAGTTGACTGTGATATTGAGCGCCATATTATGATTTGGGCCCTCTTCCGGTAATTCCTCGTCACTGAAACCCAAGTTATTGCAGGAAGTGATGTTGGAGATGATGTTGTCGAATTGTCTTATTGTTACATCTTGCTCCAAAAAGGTTTGCTCTAAGACTTTCTGTAGAGCTTCCATGTGAGCTTCGAAACTGAGCAAAAGAGACAGCACAGATATTTTTGAAGGAGTTTGCAACAGTTGATCAACAATGTTGTATTCACTCTTCTGGATGAGCTTCAGCATCTCATCGTTGTTCTTTGAAAGGTCGGGACCACTGGACTGACCGACTGGTTGATTAAGAACTTCTATTTTAGGTTCCTTTTCTTTGTTGGGTTCTCCAACTCCTCTGTTGAAGATCCGACCACTCCGTGTTACTCGACTGATGTCTGCAATATTCACGACGGATGGTAATGGAGTTTCCTTTCCATTCTCAATTTTTGTTGCACCGTATCTATAAGGGATAGCCTTAGTTGAATCATACGGTAGTGGTCCCGACAAATAGATAACTACGGGAGCCTTCTGATTTTTTGACCGTTGTAAGTAATTTCAATCAGTTCTTGGTTCGAAACTTTTAATTTGTCAAGTAGAGGGATGATGGCACAAACATCTTTGGTCCTCTTATGATCAGAGATTATGACAACGTCCTTGATTTGATCAGCGAAATAGTCTGGCGTCCAGTTGATTGACCCAGAACTTGGACACGGTCGAATCTCTTTGTGATCCAATTGAATTTGAAGGGCCGCCCTCACGAGGTAACATCCTTGATTATCTTCCGAGCAAAATCTACAACGTTCATAGTTGTGTGGTAGCACCTGGCCACGTCCGCTTTGAATGCAGTGTAACCTCACTAGGTCCGTTTCCATGGATCGAACGTCCTAACTTTGATGCCTAGTAGGGTTCCCGTTAGTCATGCTGACTTGTTGTGTGTCTTCATCCATATAGATCGGAAGCCACCAATGGTTTAACAAGTGTTGCAAAGTTCTCTGAACGAGGGCACAGCCTTGGTTATTCCCACGGCATACTTTGCAGTTCTGATAATCATGCGAAGTCAGAAAACCGAGATGGACTTGTGTAGCGTGTAACTCCACTAAGCTGGTATTCATCAAGCGGATATCAAAAATTTGAATCATATTTACTTGATACTGACTTCTATCGTGCTAATCTTGAATCCATCCAAGATCCATCTGACGCTGGAGGGCCTCTTGTACAAAAGAGCATCCCTGTTTGTTTACCAAGCAGACCAGACAGGAATCATAATCATGACGTGGCGGATTATGATGTTGGCTTTGCCTTGAATGCATTGCCACCAAGTTGACATTCATTGCTAGAATTTTGTGATTCTGAATGATGTTGGAATTAGAATAAGTCATGTTGACCTCACGAATTCGGTGATCCTGGATTCGTTCGAGATCCAATTGCTCCTGTAGTGTGCATTGCACCAGAGAACATCCTTGATTGTCTTTAGAGCAGATATCACACTGGTGATAGTTATGAGATGGTACATGCCCATGTCCGCTCTGTCTGCGATGCATTTTGACCAGGTTGGCCCTCAATAAGAGTACATCATGAATTTGATAACTGTGGTTAGACTCTCCCTCTATCAAATTTACTACAGCTTTCTCGTGTTGAGGCAACGGGTTCGTGAGAACATTAGGATTTGTATCCTTGAAGGATAAGACCCCGCTCCTAACAAGCTTTTGCACATCAGACTGGAAACTGAGACAGTTTTCTATGTTATGCCCTGTTCCTCCTTGATGATAAGGGCAAGTCTGATCTGCCTTGAACCAAAATGGCAGATTTTCCAGTATTGCAAGAGGAGACCTGGTTTGGACGTGCCCCTTGACCAGTAGTAGTGGGAACAGTTTGGCGTACAACATTGGTATAGGGACAAACCCTGGTGGTCAAGTTGTTCAGCTGTTGTTATACGGAGGACGAGCCTGCTGAAGAGGCTGTTGTGTCTTTTGCTGAAATTATTGTGAATTAGGCTGGCTTTGAACTACATGAGGTTGATACGTAGGAACAGACGCAGGGTTGATAGCAGGAGTTACAGCCACTATTGGTTGGTACCGTTGCCTTTGCTTTCCGAGAGAGATATTCCTAATATCCTGCTTTTTTTTCTTAGGGAGAGCACTACCGTATCTTTTGGTATTGTTGGATGATCCAGCATCTTTTACTAAACGTCCTTCTCGGACTGCTTCCTCCAGACGAACTCCCATGCCTACCATTTTGGTAAAGTCACTTGGTGCACTGGCGACCATTCTATCGTAGTAAAATAAACTCAAGGTTTTTAAGAAGATCTTTGTCATCTCTTTTTCTTCAAGAGGTGGACAAATCTGAGCGGAGATTTTACGCCATCTTTGAGCATATTCCTTAAAGGTTTCCTTGTCCTTTTGTGACATGGCTCTGAGTTGATCTCGGTCCGGTGCCATGTCCAGGTTATATTTATATTTTTGAACGAAGGCAACGCCAAGATCCCTGAAAGTGCCGATCTTAGTGCGGTTTAAACCCATGTACCATTTGAGTGCGGCACCGGGTAAACTGTCTTGGAAATAGTGGATTAGTAGCTCTTGGTTCTTTGTCTGAGTTGAGATCCTCCGATCATACATCACTAAATGACTTTGAGGGCAAGAGTCACCCTTGTATTTCTCAAATTCGGGCACCTTGAATTTGTGCGGAACTTTCACATTGAGGACCAAACAAAGGTCTGCAACGTCCTTTCCAAATAGATCCTGGCCGCGAATAGCCTGCAGTTCTTTCTTCATTTCCAAGAACTGTTCCTGGGATTCATTCATTCTGTCGAACATACTTTCGTTTCCACCATAAGGTATCTGTGGAATCTGTCCTTCCAGGACAGTGTGTACCACGGGTGGTGGTACTGTCATTATAGCAGTGACTCTTGGTGCCTCCCTAAGTTTGTAACCTTCAGGAGTTGCCGTCATGCCCCTGGCATCTTCGCTTTCCCGAAGTTTGTAACCTTCAGGCCCAGCGGATCCTGCTGCAGTTTCCAGATCTTCCGTGATCGGCGGAATATATCCTTCCGGGATATAGTTAATAGGCATGCCTCAGGGGCGATCTTTAGGCATTTTATATCGAGGATCAAGCATTTCTACTATGGCCGTTGATGTGATCTCTGAGATCACAACCCTTTGTTGTTGCATCTGAGCTTCTGCCAGAGCTTGCATGTCGTTGTGAAGCTTTCTTAGATCTTCTTTCCGAGTGTCGATCTCTTCTCTCAACTCTCTGTTCTCTTCCTCGAGGTCATCCATTTTCTTTTGTCGATTGGCCCGAGTAATGTACGAATGAGACAGTTTGACTCTAGAATCGAGACATAAATGTGAGATTCGTTGGGAAGAAGAATGCGTTATGTGAGAATGATGAATGATATGCAATGATTATATTAATTAACCCCCTTTTTTTTTATCAAAAGAAACATCAACAATTGGATTGCAAATATCAAACTGTGGGGGAAACCCCGTTTTATTGAATTCAAAGATTGTGGAAATGGAAATACAGTAGACTACACAGTGCTGTAAAAGGGATGCCTAAGCTAAAGGATCCTGAGTCCTCTCTGAAGAGAGCTCAGGTGCTGGTTCTGGTGCTTTCCTTTTCTTTGACCGGGGCTCTTGAGCCGTTGTCGGGTTGTCATTCCTTTGCCAAGTGAAAGGAGCGAGCAAATTCCTTTGGTCATCTGGATTCTCTACAGCATGTTGCTTTAAAATCTCGATCAGAGCATCCTTTCCTTTAACAGTTACTGTATTTTTCTACACTCCACATTGAGAATACGGTACTTGTTCTTCCAAGACCTCTTCTCCTGTTGGACTTTGTTGAGAGTAACCTGAAGTTTTTCCGTATCAGACATAAAATAAAGGACAGGGTCCCTTAACGGAAGAACTTCCTGACGAGGGTAAGGCATCCTCAGTTTGAGAGCTCTAATTTGTACCTAGTGGAGATAAGGTTCCACAGAGACACAGTCCGGCTTTCCTAGAGACTCTTTTCCTTTCCTGTGAACATGTTTCCAGGCGTGCACTATTTCTGTCTTTAGTGCCCTGTCATTTTCTCCTTCCTTGAAGAAAAGACCTTCCAGATGAACATTACGCGGGACATGTCTCATCGGGTATCCGAGTTGACGACGAACTAAAACTGGATGATAATTGATTCCTCCTTTAGTTCCTATGAGCGGTACATTAGGGAAGTTTCCACAACGGTCAATGATTCTGATCCCATCATAGATTCGGTTGTACCAATCTATGTCAGGGTTGGTAAGAGCCATTATTCTCTGCGACCAACGTAAAGAACTCTTATGATCCCAAAATGCAGCAGACTTGGGCAAGTGGGAAGTGAACCATTTGTATAGCATGGGTACACAGCACGTGATCATTCCTCCGCTGTATAAATTCCTTAAGTGTACAGAATGATACGCATCTGCGAGCAAGGTCGGTACAGGGTTTCCAATCAGAAAAACCTTAATGGCGTTAATATCAACGAAGTTATCAATGTTGGGAAACAGAAATAGCCCGTAGGTGAGCAAAGCAAAGATGCTCTCGAAAGCAGCCACGTTTCCTATACTAGCGAAGTACAGCGCTTTCTTTATCAGGAACCTGGCTGGTAAACCTTGGATTCCACCCTTAGTGGTCATGTGAGTCCTGACTTCTGACTCGTCCAAATAAATTACTCTTGCAATGGTTTGATCCTTTGGAATTTCTTCCAGTCCAGAAAAGGGAGCTTGATCAGGAATGGGTAAATCAGTCAGGTGAGAGTACTCCTCCAGCGTTGGTGCTAGCTGATAATCTGGGAATGTGAAATAGTGATAAACCGGATCGTAGAATTGAATGAGCGTAGCTAGGATTCCTTCAATTACATGGACCCTTAACAGACACAGCAGTCCTCCGTATTTAGCTCTAAAAGCATCAGGGTTGGTGATCATCCTTGCCAACCCTCTCAAATCCTCTAGTTTTGGAACCTTGAAAGTGTACTTGTGAGTCTTCCTTCTCCCGAAATCCATAACGCAATCTTTTTCTCTGACATTTGCAATCATTGTCTTAGTTTAATTTGAAAAAGAGAGACTAGAAGAGAATATTTTCTTTGTTTAATGTTTTTTAATGAAATGAATGCAGCACACAAAAACATAGAAAAAACATGGGGTCAAAGGTTCGGTGTCATGAAGTCAAGTCTCTACCCATCCCCAAGGTTTATACTGGTGATTTTTGTACCTGTCCTCAAAATCACTGACCCCTCTTGGGACAACAACAGCAGGCTGGAATCACCCGAGCAAAGTGATGTATCTTAGAGTAATCTCAGATAAAGGTAGTATCGCGTGACAACTATTTTCGATAGCTTCCGCACTACAAAATGGTTTTAGTCTACTAAAATCCTCAGCTTCTCAGATAACCCAATCGAACAATCTGCTTTCAACAACCGAAGTCGTATAGGCATTGAATCCGCAAAGGGCATCTTCACTGATTCGATGGTCGACCGGGACCTCTTATTTGGGAGTCTCTCTCTGTAAGATTACCCGTCTAGTGCCATCACTTATCTTAGGTGTATACTCAATTTTTTCACATGCGGAATCACACGCATTCCCATTAGCAGAAAAATAAACACGGATATCAATTAGGAAAAGCAGTATAGATATTTGCCCTAACATCCTAGACCTCTAGTCTTATGATCCTAACAGACACTGACTCCCCAGCAGAGTCGTCATTTCTGTAGTACCTTCTAAACTTACGGTTTCACCCTAAGAGATGCAAGAAAGAATGCCTCCCACTATGGTCGCCATTTTTCTGTAGCGCGATTTTTGTGGTTTCGAATCACTATCGCTTTGGTTGCTACAGTTCAATTCATTTTTTATCCTGTGAAGCTAATTAAGAAAGGGAAATAGATGTCTCCAATTAACACTGCTTGCATACTAAGTTTAAACAGATGACTGTTGGTTTACATATGATATCAAAATGGTGGGTCTCTCTTAGGTTATTTTCTTAAGAAAAGAGTGTTATGACTGGTCATGAGGCTTTTGGTAAGGTACTAGATCTGATGTTTTTTTTCTGATGTATGAAGGGACTGTACTTAGAGTTTTTGATTAGTATGCTCGCTAAGATTTTGCAATCTTATGCCTACATATTCCCGTTTAACCGAAACAGGGAAATTAGAGCGATCGTAGTTCCTCATATTCTAAGGGAGGAAAAAGGTGTTTTGGTGTCTTGTTCAAAGCCCAAGATTGAAGCTAAAAGGTTTGACTGAGAGAGAACTTGTCATCTCTAAAGATGGATTGTTGATTTTTGTGTGCCTTGATCAAAGCGCGAGGTTGACGCTAAAAGGTTAATTGACTTGGCTAGGGAAGTCCTTATACAAAGCCTAAGAGGAGGCTGGAAAGATTGACTCAACAAGAGAGTGTTTTTATATGTCCTGTATAAAGCCCAGGATTGTGGCTGAAATGGTTGACTCAACAAGAGAGTCTGAAAAGGTGATTGACTCAACAAGAGAGTCTTTTATACTCAACAAGAGAGTGTTTTGCTGTCTCGTACAAAGCCCGAGATGGAGGCTAAAAGGGGATCGGCTCAACAAGAGAGTCTTTTATACTCAACAAGAGAGTGACTTGGTGTCTCGTATAAAGCTCAAGACGGAGGCTAAAAGGGGGTCGACTCAACAAGAGATTCTTTTATACTCAACAAGAGAGTGATTTGGTGTCTCGTATAAAGCCCGAGACGGAGGCTAAAAGGAGGCCGACTCAACAAGAGAGTCTTGAAAAGTGATGGACTCAACAAGAGAGTCTGAAAAGGTTAGCTCCGCTGGGGAGAATCATTTGTACAAAGCCCAAGAGGAGGCTGACTTCACTGAGGAAGGTTCATTATACAAAGCCTAAGAGGAGGTTATCTTACTGTCGAGGATTATTGAGATCCTGAGGCAGGTCCCAATGTGTCGGGGGGGGGGGGGGGGGGGGGGGGACTCTCATGAGATAGACTGGGTTTCTGCTGGAGATTGATCCAGAGTGATCAGTATCTTTTCCTATGTTTGTAAGGAACTTGAGAATGTCTTTGAGACTCAAGGGGTTTAGACTGTCCAAGTTTACTGGTGTGAAAGAGTTTTATCTTTTGTACGATGCCCCTAGAGGAGGCGCGGGCATTAAGGGATGAGAATCAACCCTAAAATGGTCGAAGCTTTGACACTGGAAAGACTGTTCTAGCAAAGGATAAATTCTGTCTTATACCTTTAAGAGGTCATCAGGGTCCTTGTATTAAGCCCAAGAGAATGCATAAGAACTTCTAAGAAGCCGAAGGGTCCTTGTACAATGCCCAAGAGGAGGCGGGGATGCTTTTAGGAAGCCTGTGGGTCCCCAAACCAAGAGAAGTTCAAGAAATGCAATTCACCGAGAAGAGATCATTCCAGGAAAGTTCGAGGGTTTGGAAGAAACTCAAAAGATGCCATTCACGGAGAAAAGATCATCTCTGGGGAGTAGAGTTTCTTTGACAATTTCTAGGGGTGACAGTCTGAGAAAAGGTTCACCGAGAATACTGCCTTTCTCTTTGTTCCATATTGTTTAATCCCAAGAGAACGGAAGATTGTATCTGGAATCCTATGGGGGATCTAGTTTTGTTTGTATTTAAGAGTGACCAACGTGGCTTTACCTAGTTATTGACGTAGTTGCCGGGGAAAACTCTAAATAACTATACTAGTATATATACAGTTGATATATGACAAGTATTTTTAAAAGGTATGAAAGAAGACTAACCATGCGCAGCTTCCCACAATACAGTTATGTATATGAAAGCAGATAAAAGAAAGCGGATAAACACTTACCCGTTGTAGAGCTTCCATGCTGTGTTGTTAGTTGTTCAACAAAGAAGTTAAAGAAAGTTTTGATAACAACTATATATTTGGATTCAAAATCAAAGGAGAAAGTAATTTGAACAGAGATTGGGGCTTACAACTAAAGGAGAGGCCCATGGTTTTAGCAGTGATCGTACTGTCTGTTTTGATCATCGTAACGGGACTTATACAATGATTGAGGCCCAAAAGAGTTCATTTACAAAAGGGTTGGGTCTTACAACTCAGAGAGAGGCCCAGAGTTTATTTTTGTACAAGTGATGGGGCTTACAACTCAAGGAGATGCCCATATGATTTGTTTGAAAACAACGATCGCACCGTTATTTTGAAAACTATACAGGGACTTATACAATGATTGAGGCCCAAATTATTTATGTACAACGGGGGTTGGGTCTTGCACTCTATTAGAGGCCCAAGGTGTTTAAAAAAAAGAAATGGGGCTTATAACACGAGGGTAGGCCCAGATGATTTGATTTTGAACTGGCGATCGCACTGAGATTTCTCTTTTAACGCAGAGGGACTTATACAATATTTGAGGCCCAAAAAGGTTTTGGTTAAAAGGGGATTGGGTCTTACACTCTATTAGAGGCCCAAAATTTGAAAAATATTTGTTTAGGGTGATTAAGATCAAAACCCTAATTTGATTTCAAAATGTATTTTAATTAAATAAAAATTCAATTAAAATGATGAAAATTATCAAACATGCGTGAAAAACAAGTTGTGATCTTGGATTAATGTTTGAAAAATCATGTTTTTATCCACAAAATGATTGGAAACCAATTAAATTTGGAAAATCAAGAAGGAAAAAATATTTTAAATGTTAAAAAACAAATAAAAATTAATTCTTTACAAAAATATCAACTATATAAAATAAATAATATTTTTGGGAAATTATTGTAAAATAAAATATTTTAACATTTTTGTGAATTATTAAAAGAAGAATCAACTCAAAATCATCAAAAACCAGAGAGAAATTAATTTTTGAATCAATTAAATAAAATCACAAAATTCAAATATTTGAATTTTAAAAAAAGGTAGCCAAAAACACCCAAGAACACGCGTGTGTTCTGAGTTTTGCCCAGATTTGCATTTTCTCACCAATCTCACTGAATACTTAATGAAATCACACAATCCACATATCAATCTGCTCGTTTTCACCTCACGGTCATGTCTATGGTCTTTAATTTCATTTATTTTAAGCATGGAATAAGAAATCAAGACAAAACCTCAAGAACCCTAAATTCTGCATGAAGGCTCAGAAATTCCACATACGATTCATACAAAGCAATTAATTGAGGGGAATCCCTCTATACATGATTATGAACATATGGCAAAAGTATTGTGCGAGGAAATATGCATGAATCATGAAATGACCAAATTTAGGCTTACTTGGAGGTCGTGACAGCAAGAGCAATTTGATTTTTGAGTTGGAGGTGTTACAGATGAGTTGTGATGACCTGAATATCTTCCCTACACCATATGGAATGTGTTTGAATGCTTGGAGTGATTGGAATAGACTGGAACAGGTTATGGTACCTCAACTGCAACTTGGTTAAAACCTTGAGCAATTGGATGGTGATTTTGTGAATTTTGTGTTCCAGATGTTGTTTAAGTGTTTGGATCACTTCTATATGATGTTTATGAGGTGTGTGTGTGTGATTGGTTTGGTTGGAATTGTTCCCAAACTCAAAACCCGATAGTGACTTGCTTTGGAAGGCAATTTTGGAAGTGAGAAGGTGATTTTGAGGAAAGCATCAGTTTGGGTGCTTTGGTGTACTCAAACTGATCACAAATGAGCTCTATTTATAGTAAAGCAAGTTTGTTTTACAAGCAATAGTGAATGGCAACTGGTACAGGTCTGTGGCCAATGTGATCACTTTGGAATCTCAAGTCTCCTCTAGCCATTGACTAGAGGTTAGAGCACAGGCCTATGGTTCTTTGGTTCAGAGCTTATCCTTGACTCATTCAGTTAGAAATGGCTGAGTTCATTCCACCTTGGTGCATCCATTGAATGCTTAGAAACAAAATTGAATTCTTGGCACATTTTAGCCTTTTTAGGTTTGGCATGCTACTTGTAGATTCATGGACTTGTGAGGCTTGGAGATCAGATTATTCCATCCTTGTTTTATCCTCAGATGTGTCCAAAATGATGACAAGGCTTGGGTTTGCTCAAATTGATCAAATCGAGCCATAATGCACAAATCTGCCTTGTGTGACAGTTTGCATCAAGGCATGTTGCAGTCATCATAACTCATAGCTCAGAGGGAATTTGATGGAGTTCTTGTACATTTTGGAAAGCTGATATATCCTATTTTAATGTGATGTCCAACTTTGGTTTTGATCCAACTTGAATTACATTGAAAACTGCCTCTACTTTTGGGAAAAAATAAGGCAGATTCTGACTTAGTGAAAATTTCACTAAGTGTTGGGAAAATGTCACTTTTGTGTTTTTTGCCATTTTTATCATTCCATAACTGAAAATCCATGAGGAATTGGAATGAGCTGTAGTTGACACTTTTAAAGTATACCATGAGATCTACAAATCCATCTTTAGATCAACCAAAATGGTTGCTTGGATCTCAAGTTATGATCCTTGGAAGTTGGTACCCTAGCCACTTTGTTCCATAACTTAGAAAAATTCTAAGTTTTTATGGTTACCCCTTTTACAAGTTATCCAACTTTCTTTGATTTTTCTTGATGAATGATGATTCCAATCACACATTAACATCATTTTAGGGTCAAGGAACCATAATTGTGAAAAAATCTCAAAAAGTCAAACTTGACTTTTGTGCACAGTTGACTTTTTGTCAAATGAATTCCAAACTGTGCAATCCTCGATGAAATCAAGTCCTTGACCTAAATAAAACCTAATGGATAGGTTCCATAGGTGTTATAGAGTGTATTGAATCATGTCCCAAGGTTTGGGAGCATGTCTGGGTCAAAAGTCAAAGGCACAATTGACTTTTTTCCTCGAAACCCTAATTGTGGTCCTGATGAATTTGAAGCTTGTGGATCAAGCTTCTTGGATCAATCCATTGTTGCAAATGGATCAATGTGGTGTAGGGGAGACCCTCAAATCATGTCTTGAGGTCTTGGCTCATGATTTGTCCCAAGAGTCAACTTAGGGGTGAATTAGGTCAAGAAACCCTAATTCCTTATTTTTGATAAATGCATCCCCTGAGGCTGAATTGACTTGATGATTGGGTTCATGATGTCCGTTGGAGCATCTTAGGTTGTGCTTTGAAGCTTTGGCTCATGCCCAGAGGAAAATTTCCATCTGGAGGCCTTGGTCGACCAAAACCCTAATTTGGTGACACTGGCAATCTTGAGGCTCGATCCACTTAGAATGCTGCAACCTTGTGCTTGATTCTTGATGTGGGAGTCCTTTTGATCCTTTATGTTTGAGAGGTTTAGACAAGTTGAAGATCATGTCATTTCTTGATTGATCCTTTGTCTAAGTGTTCTGAGAGGGCTCAAAACCCTAACTCTTGATTGTAGAGAATGCCTAACAATTCTTGAGGAGATTGAGGAGGCATAAAGGTATATCCATATTGTGATGATGATTTGCACAATGATGGGAAATCTTAGTGGTCAAAATTTGGAGTATGACAGGTAGCTGTGTAGGGATATCCGATGCAGGGGCGCGGGTTAGAACCCGCAACATCCCACTTATTCACCTTTAAAAAAGGTGAATTTCTGCCATTAAGCTACTTAATAAAAAAATGAATAAGAGATTTAGAAGGAATGGTATTAAAAGGATAAACACTGAAATAGGTAGACATGTACAAGTATATGAAGTTAAATCTGAAATTCAAAATCATTTTCAGAATAGATTTCAAGAACCTAAGTCCATAAGACCAAATTTGGATGGTGTGAATTTTAGGCAACTTTCTGATGTAGATCGTATCATGTTAGAGGACCATTTCAGTTATGAGGAAATCAAGGAGGCTATTTGGTAGTGTGATGGTGAAAAAAGTCATGTTCTTGACTGGTACAATATGGGATTTTTCAAGAAGTGTTGGATGTCCTTAAGTAAAATTAAACCGATTTTCTAATGGAATTCCATATTAATGTCAAATTTCCCAGGGACATCATTGAAACATTCCTAACATTGATTCCTAAGACTTATAACCCGCAGGAACTATATGAACTCAGACCAATCTATCTTATAGGTTGTGTATATAAAATTATATCCAAGATGTTAGTACAAAGAACGAAGAAAGTAATGGGATCACTTATGTCTTCATGCCAACCGACCTTTATACTTAAGCGAAAAATGATAGATGGGGTATTGGTCATCAATGAAGTTGTGTACTTTGATAAGAGAAATAAAAAGGTATGTATGGTACTTAAGATGGCTAAAATAGACGGAAGCTTATGTGGTTTTGATAACACTATTTTAGTGTGGCATAATGATCCATTTTCTGTAGTAATTTAGCTAGGTTTAATTAGATTTATTTTCATTTTGTTTGAGTATGAATTTGTCTTCAGTGCACTAGTTGCACCTTTCATGGTTTATTGTGTATTTTTTGTCCTAAAGCAATTCAGATTAAGGCAAGCTGAGGCGTGACACCTCAAGACATAGTCTGAGAAGAATGGAGATAAGAGAAAGGAAAGACAATGGGATTTATCAAATGCAATTCCACCAAAAGCTTGGAAGAATGTTTATCACTAGGGCATACGTGGAAGAGGTTCGTGTCAAGAAGAAGCTGAAGCATTAAGATAAGATCAAAGAAGCTAGAGGATAAATGAGGGTACAAGGGGGACCATGCCTGCAAAAGCGTATCCTACACCAAGCCACCCGTCGTCTGCTCTGCGCCACTACCTGCTGCAGCAGCCTGTCAAAGACGCATTGTCTCCAATTGTTGTATGTCCTTGATAACTTGTTCATGAAGGAAGGGGTGACAGCTGGAGCTATTTGTGATTTGATTCGGGCTAAACCTTATTTTCAAAAGCCCATGATCCAAGACCCATCAACTCCCATTTCTCATTCTCAAAGGCTATAAAAAGCAAGCCGTGTTCAGCATTGAAGGAGAGACCGAAGGCAAGAGAGCACACATTATATTTTCTGTTTTTAGTTACTTAGAGGATTAAGAAGTTTAAAGAGATTACTTCTTCTCATCCTGTTCTGTACTCACTGCTAGAAACTATCGTGACTGCAGAGGGCTGATGTTGTTTATCCAACGCAAATGATCTTCAAGTTATTATTAGATTGTCATTTCTTTTCTATATTTTTGTTAAGAACATGTCATCTTGTATTTTCATTCCAGTAGTTTGTACTCAGCTCATTATGAGCTAAACTCGTATTTGATGAGCAAAGTGAAGTTAATATAAAGTTGTTTTTCATTGAAATTGTGTGTTGTTAAGTGTCTTATTTTGTTATGTGTTTCCATTGCTATATACTTGCTTCTTAGACTGATCAACTTAGAAAAAGGTACAAGTATGTGGTTGAGAGAGATCCAACAACATGCTGATTTCATAACAAAAGTAGTTAACAAAGTAGGATAGAGATATTCACTTAATTTAACTTACTTAGAGATAAGGAGTTGAGACCATAAAGATTTTGCAGAACTAAAACCAGACACATTTTAGGGTTATAAGTGAAACTAAGAGATTTGTTCCCTTGCCATAGTTATGTATGTTTTGATGTTGTGGAAATACACCACTAGATCACGTTCTAACCTTTTGAGGCACGACACTTCACATCATTAACACTGTTTAGTAACAATGTATTAATGGATCTTAGCTCATCAATCATTATCTCTGATATTTTATCCTTCTTATTTAAATTCTTAGTTTGTAGTGTGTTATTCTCGTTGTTACTATTATTATTAATTGTTACCTTGCTCATACTAGTTTTAAACAAGAATTGAATACTTTAAAGTTCAAAGTTATATCAAGATTCACTCCCTGTGGGTATGATCTCTTATTTTATCACTTGCTGCAATCAAACATACATGTATACTTGCATGTGATGCCTTTTCTTTAGAATAATCAATTAAAGCAAACACTTTGAAAGCAGACACCAAGTTTTGGCACCGTTGCCGGGTAGTGGAAGATACACTTTGAACTACTGTATTTTTTATTTTTGTTTAAAGGTTGTATTTGAGCCTTTAATGTTTTCACTGTGAGTTGGTGTTATAACAGGTTTAAGCTATTGCATGCGCGGGTCGTTACAACCAGTTTGCAGTGGTTATCCTGAACCTGAAAGAATTCTAAGAGCACGAAGGAGATTTTTGCGTTCTCAACAACCATCTGGAGATCCATCTACATCAAATGTGGCTGAATCAGAGGAAGGAGTGCACGTGGAGATAGACGAAGAAGCTTCGTCTTCATCATCAGACGAGACACAGCCAGAAAGTGTTATGGTTGAGCAAGACATCATTGGCATTGCCAATGACAGGGCGCGCAACATCAGAGACTATGTTGTCTTTGATCCAGCTGCTATGAGCACTGGTATTATTAGACCAGATATCACTGCACCACGGTTTGAGTTCAAACCTATGATGTTTCAAATGTTGCAAACCACTGGTCAATATTCAGGTTCTCCTCATGAAAACCCACACTTGCACTTAAGACAATTTCTAGACGTTGATGACAATTTCAAAATTCCTCGCGTGACGGATGATGCCTTTAGGTTGAGGCTATTTCCTTATTCTCTAAGGGATAGAGCCAAGAGCTGGCTAAATTCCTTGGAACCAAATTCCATCACTACATGGAATACCTTGGCAGAAAAATTTCTAGCAAAATACTTCCCTCCTTCAAAGAATGTAAAGATGAGAAATGAGATTACTTCATTTAGGCAAGGAGATGATGAATCATTGTTTGATGCTTGGGAAAGATTTAAAGAGTTACTAAGACAATACCCTCATCATGGGATTCCCATCTGCATTCAACTTGAGACTTTCTACAATGGATTAATTCCATCCTCAAGGAATATGCTAGATGCATCCAGTGGTGGAGCTCTCTTGTCCAAATCTTATGAAGATGGTTACATGTTGATTGAGAGCATTTTGGCCAACACATACCAGTGGCCTGTCACTAGGGCTTCTGCATCCTTAACTCACAAAAAACCTATTGGAGTTCATGAAACCACTGAGACAACAGCTCTTGCTGCTCAAGTGGCTCAAATTCACCAAATGATGAAGAATATGATGACTCCTGAAGTACCAAGACCACAGTCAGTGAAGGTGGTTACTGACACGACTGCGATTGCCTGTGTCTACTATGGAGGACCCTGTCTGTTTGAAGAATGTTCTTTAAATCCAGTATCAGTCAACTGTGTTGGCAACAAAAACAACAACAACGGATACAATAATCCTTACAGCAACATATACAACCCAGGGTGGCGCAACCATCCAAATTTTTTTGGAGTAATAATCAAAATCAACCAAAGCCGCAAGCAACAACAACGCAAGCTCCTCCTAGTTTTCCTACTCCTAACTACGGAGGGGGGAATCAGATCAACAACCAGCTGGAGAATGTTTTGAGGTCTTTCATTCAAGAAGCAAATAATTAGTTTCAAGCACAAGGAGTGAGTATCAATAATTTGGAGAATCAAGTAGGTCAGATAGCTACTGCTTTGAGTTCAAGGAACATAGGAACTCTTCCTTGTTCCACTGAAACTCCAATTGCACCTGTTGGAGTAAAGAATGTTGAAACATGCCAAGCCATCAAGCTGAGAAGTGGAAAAGAAGATGAAGAATCCATCTCAAAAGACAAGGAGGCGAGCGCAGAATTGCCTGAGCCAGGCTGTACTGAACCAAGAAAAGATACTGAGGAAGAACCTTCTCAAGATCAGAAGCAGAATGAAGAAGTTACTAATGCATATTTGACTTCTCAAAATTTACAGGAAGTCATGAATGACTCCTGAAGAAAGCCAAAGTTTATTCAAGAAAGACCACCCCCACCTTTTCCACAAAGAATTAGGAGGGCCAAGGAAGAACAATAGTTTGGAAAGTTTATGGAGATTTTTAAGAAGCTTCACATCAACATACCATTGATTGAAGCAATTCAACAAATGCCAAATTATTCAAAGTTCATGAAGGATGTACTCACCAAAAGAAAGAGAGTGGGAGAGTTTGCCACGGTTGCACTCACTCAAGAGTGTAGCCAATTGGTGCAAGGCAAACTTCCACCTAAATTAAAAGATCCTGGAAGTTTCACTATTCTATGCACCATCGGAAACACCTTCTGTGGAAAAGCGTTGTGTGATCTTGGAGCTAGAATTAATCTTATTCCCTTATCCATCTTTAAAAAGTTAGGGATAGGAGCTGCCAGGTCTACAACCATCACTTTGCAACTGGCAGATAGGAGTATTTGTTACTCCCAAGGAAAGATAGAAGATGTGTTAGTAAGGGTTGACAAATTTGTTTTCCCTGCTGACTTCATTATCCTGGATTTTGATGCTGATGAAGAAACCCTTATATTGTTAGGGAGACCATTCTTAGCAACGTGAAGAACTTTGATTGATGTGGAAAGAGGAGAACTCACCATGAGAGTTAATGGACAGCAAGTAGTATTTAATGTGCTCAATGCCCTACAGTATCCTGAAGAGGATGTAGCTGATTGTTCCATGATATCCAGCTGGGAAGGTATAATTCATAAAAACCTTCTCAAGACTAATGATGTGTTGGAACAAGAGCTAGGAAAATTAAAAGAAGAGGAAAAGTCACAAGGTGGGCTCATTTATGGTCCTATGAAGAAGCAAGAGGAAGAAACTGTGGAAGTAATAGAATCAACAGTTGTTGGTCACAAACAGCATCGACCTTCCATGGAAGAACCTCCTGAATTGGAACTGAAGCAACTGCCCGAGCGTTTGCAATATGCTTATCTGGAGGCAGGACAGAAGTTACCAGTCATCATTGCTACAGATTTGAAAGAAGAGCAGAAGGAGCAGTTGTTAGCACTGTTGAGAAAACACAAGAAGGCAATTGCTTGGCAAATTTCAGACATAAAAGGAATCAGCCCAACAATTTGCATGCACAAAATTATGTTGGAAGAAAATGCTAAGAATAGCATTGAATGTCAAAGGAGGTTGAACCCAATCATGAAGGAAGTTGTCAAGAAAGAGATTATCAAGTGATTGGATGCTGGAATTATTTACCCTATCTCTGATAGTGTGTGGGTAAGTCCCATTCAATGTGTTCCAAAGAAGGGAGGCATGACTGTTATTGTCAATTAGAAGAATGAATTAATTCCCACTAGAACAGTTTCTGGTTGGAGAATTTGTATGGACTACAGAAAGTTGAACAAGGCAACGAGGAAGGATCATTTCTCCCTCCCTTTCATTGATTAGATGTTGGACAGGTTGGCTGGAAAAGAATACTATTGTTTCTTAGATGGGTACTCCATGTATAATCAGATTGCCATAGCCCCGGAAGACCAAGAAAAGACAGCATTCACTTGTCCTTATGGCACATTCGCTTTCATACGTATGTCGTTTAGACTGTGCAATGCACCAGCCACCTTCCAACGCTGCATGATGGCAATATTTTCAGATATCATTGAAACTTCCATGGAAGTGTTGATGGATGATTTCTCTGTTTTTGGAGAATCGTTCAAGAAGTGTTTGGAAAATCTAGATCTAGTATTAGCTAGATGTGAGGAGAATAACTTGGTCCTTAATTGGGAAAAGTGTCATTTTATGGCGAAGGAAGGGATTGTTCTTGGACACAAAATTTCCAAGAAGGGTTTGGAGGTAGATCAAGCAAAAGTGGAGGTGATAGAGAAATTACCACCACCGGTAAACATAAAAGGAATCAGAAGTTTCCTGGGGCATGCTGGCTTCTACAGGAGGTTCATCAAGGATTTTTCAAAAATTACCAAACCTCTGTGTCAGTTGCTGCAGCATGACGTGCCATATGTATTCAGTCAGGAATATGAGGAATCCTTTAATCTGCTGAAGAAAGCCCTCATTTCAGCACCCATTATGAAGACTCCTGACTGGACAAAACCCTTTGAGTTGATGTGTGATGCTAGTGACTTTGCTATTGGAGTTGTACTAGGTCAAAGATACAACAAGTTTTTCCACACCATCTACTACGCTAGTAAGACCTTGATTGAAGTGCAAATCAACTACACTATAACTGAGAAAGAGTTGTTGGCTGTAGTATTTGCATTTGACAAGTTCAGACCTTACTTGGTGGGAACAAAGGTCATTGTATACACAGATCATGTAGCTACCAAGTACTTAATTGCTAAAAAGGATGCTAAACCAAGGCTCGTACGATGGATTCTCGTGCTGCAAGAGTTTGACCTAGAGATTAGAGACAAGAAAGGGATAGAGAATTATGTTGTTGATCATCTTTTGAGATTGCCAGAAGAAGTGCAAGGCACCAACAGTGAAGACATTCAAGAAACTTTTCCTGATGAGAAGTTACTTCTGATAAGCACTGACGAGACACCATGGTATGTTGATATAGTGTCTCCAATTATTTTCTGTCCTTGATAACTTGTACACGAAGGAAGGGGTGACAGCTAGAGCTATTTGTGATTTGATTTGGGTTGAACCTTATTTTCAAAAGCCCATGATTCAATACCCATCAACTCCCATTTCTCATTCTCAAAGGCTATAAAAAGCAAGCCGTGTTCAGAATTGAAGGAGAGACTGAAGGCTAGAGAGCATACATTATATTTTCTATTTTTAGTTACTTAGGGGATTAAGAAGTTTAGAGAGATTTCTTCTTCTCATCCTGTTTTGTACTCACTGCTTGGAACTGTCGTGACTGCAGAGGTCGGATGTTGTTTATCCAACGCAAAGGATCTTCAAGTTATTATTAGGTTGTCATTTCTTTTCTATATTTTTGTTAAGAATATGTCATCTTGTATTTTCATTCCAGTAGTTTGTACTCAGCTCATTATGAGCTAAACTCGTATTTAATGAGCAAAGTGAAGTTAATATAAAGTTGTTTTTCTTTGAAATGGTGTGTTGTTAAGTGTCTTATTTTGTTATGTGTTTCCATTGCTATATACTTGCTTCTTAGACTGATCAACTTAGAAAAAGATACAAGTATGTGGTTGAGAGAGATCCAACAACATGCTGATTTCATAACAAAAGTGGTTAACAAAGTAGGATAGATATATTCACTTAATTCAACTTACTTTCAGATAAGGAGTTGAGACCATAAAGATTTTGCAGAACTAAAACCAGACACATCTTAGGGTTATAAGTGAGACTAAGAGATTTGTTCCCTTGCCCTAGTTGTGTATGTTTTGATGTTGTAGAAATACACCACTAGATCACGTTCTGACCTTTTGAGGCACGACATCATCTACAAATCAATTTTAACAATCCCTATTGACCTGGTTTCATCTTTAACTGCTTTATCCTTGACTTTAGTTGTTATCATTAAATAATAGTTGTCATCATTAAAATCATGTTCATCTTTAAGAGAACTTTCTTGAACAGTGACCTGCAAAACAAGGTTCCACATTGTCCCCCTTTTTTATGATAACAGCGCATCTCTCAGGAAGGTGGTAAAAGAAATATCAAATATTTGTTTAGAGTAGTTAAATTGCCTTCAATTAAGTAGAGAGTATACTCTACTCCCCTGAGAGTATACTTCTCCCCCTTTATCAAAATCAAAAAGCCGAATAAAGATGCAATGCGATAATTTTGAACATGCAAGCATGTTGGCACGTAAACATTTAAGAAAAGAAATAATATTTTATATGATTTAATGGAAAAGTACAAAGGAAAGGAAATTGAAAAAAATATGCAAAAAAAAGAAAATAAGAAACAATTAGCCTGTCACGTCATCATCACCCTCTCTTGACACTTTTAGAGATATGAGGTTTCTTTTCTCCATTTACTCAATAAGCTTGTTAATATTTGAATACATTATCCTTTGATCATCAAGGATGTCGTTGAGAAGGTTTGAGGAGGTTGGCGAAAGGTCATTGTTTCTTTGCTATCTTGCCTTTATTGGTGGTTGTAGAACAATTTCTTTTCTTTGAATGTTATATCCCATTTTGCTTATAATCCTTTTTCGTATCATAAAGTGCAAAAATTCTGGTTCTTCTTCTCCGAATACATAATCTGTGTAGATCAATATTTTTGTGATTAATTCACCATAGCGTAAAGCTGCATTCTTCTTTTTTCTCTCCAGCATGTGATGAAGCATGACATCCACCCGTTTTTCTCAATTATATTTTCCAAAATCAAATTACAGGAACGTCTGATTTTGGATGGTGCTAAAATTACTTTTCCTTGGAAAAAGAACATGATTCATTGTATAGTAAATCAATTTATTGTCGGTGTGTACAAGGACGACATTGAGTGGAGATGGAATCCTAGAGGAAGCATCAATTAGGAGAGTGTGAGCATAAATGTCAAAATTAAATCCATTACCTTCAAGATTTTTTGGATTGTAATCTTATTCGGTGAATGGTAGGTTAAAAATTTGTGCAAAATATTCAAGATATAGAGTGATGGGGTGCTTCTCCACTTCAGAACTAATGATACCATCTTTGTAAATGATATTTGCATAAAACATTCTTACCAATTCGGGGTACATCTCTTGAGGTTTTTCAAAGACGAAGTTCTTAGGCCGAAAAAGTTGAACACTTCCATGAAATAGAAATCCTTGAAGAGTTTTTCATCTAACTAGTGAGGGTGTGCAATTCTCTATCAGAATAGTACCAATTGAAGTTATTATCTTAATCTCGAGTGGTAAAATCTTCAAAGAAGTAAGATGGCGACGATTGAGAGGATTTAGTTTTCTTTTGTTCCTTTTGAGGTGATGATGGATTATTAAGAGAGATAAAGTTTTTCTAATGTAATTCACAATAGAATGTGGGATGAGATATGAAAGAAGAGAAAGTTACCTCTATTTATAGTCTATGTCCAATCGATTGGAAGTAGTGTCAATCGATTGGAAGATTCAAATTTAGTGATGTACCTCTGTTTGGTTTTATTTGAACCCCTTCTATAAAACACTTAGAAAATCATATTTTTAGTTAGCAAACATAATTTATTGAGATTAGAAAAATTAAAATCCCTATTTTAATGGTTTAAACAAAGTTTTCTGATCATTTCATCCTTAAAATAATGTACTGTTAGAATAAGATTTGTTGTTGATTTTTTCTCTTTTAGTTTTGATGATAACAAACGTATTAAAAGAACAATGGTTTACTTTATGTGTGTTTTATTTATGCAGGTTCTTGTTTTTGTACATAAATAATCAGAATCTGTTTATCTAAGATACACTTGGAGTTGCTTCATTGCTATCTTCTAGTGGCAGAGTCTGAAGAACAATTTCTAACTGTGGCTTAATGCAGACTCTGAACTGAAGGCCTCAGCATTCAGACGAGTTTCTACACTTAGTATTTGTATATCAGCTTCTGGTACCATTCAAAGTTGGTGATAAAGTTATGGACTATCCGTACTACTGAAAGCATGTTGAATTGTCTTATCAGTATGTCAGCTTGAGTCTAAGTATTGCAAGGCTCAACAAAAGTTGATGCGTTCTATGGATGTCTACACCCAACAGCTCTATTAGTACAGAACCTCTTGAAGACTCAAAGGTTAAGCATGTTACCCAATGGATTCAGAAATCTGTTGTGCATCCATCTTCAACGTCTCTTGTACTTTGGAGGAGAAGCTGAGACACTTAATCAAGAAACCTTCTCAACGGATAGTTTATGGAAAGGCTATATATATATATGGATGAAGATTCAAGCCTGAATTTTTAACAAGGATTCTTCTGTTGACGGAGTAGCAAGATCAAGCAATTATCAACTCTATGTAATAGGCAGATTTTCTGTTGTAGGTTGTAATTGTAAAAGCCTTAAGATTTCTTACCCCTGTATATATTTAGCAATCTTAAGTGCTTTAGGTCTTTGTTATGGTGATATCCCATACCTCTGATGCTTGCATCATGTACACCTTGTTCTCTATTCTGCTGAGCCTTTAGTAGTTTTGATTAAGTCTTCTGCTGTGTGCTAAAGCAAAAAGTCTTGTCTCATTGAGAATCAAGCAATAAGTCTTGAGCCAAGATGCTTAAGCCACGTAAGTCTCATTGCTTAAGTGCTTGAGTTGTGAAAGACTTATTCAGCCAGTCTGATTAAGCAAAAGTAAAGTCTTAGACATTTGGTCTAAGCAAAGGTAAGTCTCATCCAGAAGACGGATGAGTAGGTGGCTCATTCTGAAGGTGTGAGCAATGAAAAGTCTTAGATATGTGCTCTAAGAAAAGTAAAGTCTCAGCCAAAAGAGAGATGAGCATGTGGCTCAGTCTGATGGTGTGAGCAAAGGAAAGTCTTAGACATATGCTCTAAGCAAGGGGAAGTCTCAACCAGAGAGAAGATGAGCAGTTAACTCAGTCTGACAGTGTGAGCAAAGGGTAAGTCTTAGACATGTGCTCTAAGCAAGGGAAGTCTCAGACAATTGGTCTAAGCAGTTGTAAAAGACTTATACAGAAGCATAAGCGATTGTTATCATGAAGTGGTTATAATGAAAAGCTCTTGTGAGGCAAGGGGACTGGACTACTCTCAATTAGGGGATGAACTAGTATAAATCTTTTGTGTCTTCTGATGTTATTTTATTTACTTCTGTTATATCAACTACTAACTTAATTAACTCAGAATCTGAACATCAGTTCTAATCTGAAACTCTGATCAGAAGCTAAATAATAAGAAAACGCGAAACACAATTCAACCCTCCCTTCTTGTGTACTTTTCACACCTTCAATTGGTATTTGAGCATGCTCTGTGCTTAACACTTAACAATGTTGCAAATATTGATCCAATAAGAAAAGTATATCTCTTCTTCAAGAAGGAATCAAGTGCCACATGAAAAATGTCATACAGCTTTTCCTACCATATTCAAATGGGTGATTCTATTGAATTTAAATGATGGAAAAGATAAACATATTTTTAAATCATTGGACTTGATAAAGGGTTGCTGAAGGTCTATAAAATATCCTTGAAAAAGGTATTACAATAGAAGTTGATGGTGTTATTAGATGATCTTTTTGAAAATCTCTTTCATCAACTCAGAAGATGTATATCGAATATCTTCAGAGATAGTAGCATTCTAGTAGATGCACTTGTGCTTGGATTTGTGGGAATCTGTTTGTGAAGCTTGAAGTAGTTACACTTCATCTAATCATTTCAAGCAAATTCTGAGAGGACTGTTTCTTGACTTAAATCTAAAGTCACTGTTTTTTTTTATGTTTACATCCAAAATAAGTTGTGTTCTGAAGATTTGCTTGGCAGTCTTTAAAGAAAATAAATGAAGTTGGATGATGAAAAACTATTCAACAGATCATCCTCTCTTCTTTAGCTTAAGTTCTTTGGAATGACTAATGATGAGAAACTTAGGTTTCTTGTCAGAAGGACTTTCATACTGGCTGAATGAATTGTGATATTTGTTGATAGAAGAGTAACTTCAAGAGCTTTTGAAATATGTATATTTCAACTAATTTCCCAAATCTGAAAGCAAGACGAAAATTCTACCAGAACCTAATATCAGATGTTATTCAATGCTTAATTGATTGAAACTGATATTAGTGCAAGATGCAGATGAAAAGAAGCATTTGTGTTCTAAAATAAAAATCAAGTATTCATAATCAAGAGATGTTGTCAAAGCTATCTTGTTTCAAAATATTTTATTATATGGAGTTTGTTCTTTAAGGTGATATCTTAAGAAACTCCATTGCTTCTTGGTTAAGAACAATCATGGAAGTTGTTTTAAAAGACACTTTTATGAGAAATATTCAACTCCTCTTTGAGCTCTGATTAGCTGTACTAAGACAGTACTCTGATCTACTTTATGTCAATCTCTGGTAGCTATTGCCATCAGATTCTGAGCTTGTCAATGATTTCAAAGTTAAAAGATTTATTCCAAGATAATGAGATTATTGCCATTGCGTAGAACAAGATTCTGTTCATATCTCATTCTAGACTTACACTCTAGAGTGACTTATGATCTATTGTTAGATTGAGATGTAAGGCTCAAAAGAGTCTGTTCGTACTTACATGTATGGTCTTATAGAAATATGAGTATCATAATGTATCTGCTACAGATATCAAGGAAAGAAACAGAGGCATCTTCTATAAGGTTGTTTACAACATTGAATGGGAGAAGAGCCAACAGCCCAGATTCAAGTACTGGTGGTATTTACTTTGGTGAGAGTAGTGGAATCAGTGGTCAGACAACCATTGAATCAGAAACCACTCAAAGTTGTGTTCAGACTCCATTGGTCAAGTCTGAATATTGAATCGAGTCTGACCGAACAAAAAAAATATGTGGTATGTTTGTTCTTGTCTGACTTATCTTTTGATTCGATAAGATATTTGTTTAGATTTAAATGCAAAGTTTCTATTAGATATGTAGAGAAGTTTTTATTTTTAAAAAGGAGAACTTCAGAAATCTTTAAGAGGAAACTCTGTTGTGTTTGTCTATACTGATGTCTTATCAAGCCAGATGATGATCACATTTATGAAAACAGTTTTCTCACGTTT
This sequence comes from Lathyrus tuberosus, assembly GCA_022829125.1. Taxonomy (NCBI): domain Eukaryota; kingdom Viridiplantae; phylum Streptophyta; class Magnoliopsida; order Fabales; family Fabaceae; genus Lathyrus; species Lathyrus tuberosus. The sequence goes on from JALAZF010000071.1 coordinate 8,527,173, forward strand.
GTGTTGATATTATTGCTTGTTAGCTGTCTAAAGAAGACAAATCAATATTCGTCTATCACTCATGACTCTTGTTTCAAGATGAAGTGCTAGTTATGAATAGAATCTTAGAGGCTTGTGACTGACAGATGATACCTCTATCTCAATCTGGACTTACTAGACTCTGATGGTTGATAGCTTCTGAAAGTTGTCAGCTTTTGGGATTCAGAAGAAGATTCTTTCAGTCTGACATAGTAGTTTAAGTAAAAAAAATTCTAAAAGCTTTTATAATACTTAATCTTTCATAAAGGTGAAACTTATCTGGTGGAATTGAATTAGCTGCTGGATAAAGAACCTTTGGGTAATGATGTTTTCTCTTTAAGTACTTGCTATTACTATTCCCTGTCTTGTGAAACATCATTGTGTCCTTTTCTTACAAGATTCTTATTTTTTTGGAGATTCTTGTTCAGTTTCTTTTTCTTCTTCTTCTCTTTTTCTTTCTTCTTGTGTGCGTGTTGATCAAACCAAACATGCGATGAGTTCTTCAGTTTATTCTACTTTGAATCAGATGGTTGTCATCAATGAAAAGTTTGTAGATTTTGATGAGTTGCTTAAGATTGGTTTCAACTTCTGGGAGACCGTGTCTAAACAAAGATGTAGTGGCTACTTTGAGATGCTCTGTGGTTTCACTTATCCAAGTCTTGTCAAATAGTTTTAGATTAATGCCTCCATTGTTGAGTTGAATTCTAAGTATGATATTCTGTCTAGAGTAAATGGTGTTTCTATTACAGTAACCTCTAAAGCGATTGCAAATGTGATCAATTGTGAGGAGATTGGAGATATACCAGAAACTCTTGTTTGGGAACACTCTCTTCCTACTTGGTGTATCTTTGTAGATCCATCTAATACATCAATGGTCTCTAATCTTCTTCATGATGCTGTTGTTTGGAGTTAGATTCTGAATTCAAACTTACTGCCAAAGGATCAAGAACCAGGATATATCGTGTGTCTTTCTCTCTTATTAGTTTTTTTGTAATCTTTGTTTGAGTTTCACAAAAATCTTTCATTTTGAAAACCCAATTCAAACCCCCATTTCTTGTGTTTTCTCACACCTTCAATTGGCATCAGTGCTCCGGTTCTGATTGTGATAAAAGTTTTATCAACACTTCACTGTGTTCAGTACCGATCCAATATTTGTGTGAGATATCATGGTTGCAACCAATGCTAATCCTATTCAAGAAGCGAAAGATCATTACAGTACCAAACCACCAGTCTTTGATGGTGAAAAGTTTGACTACTAGAAAGATAGAATTGAAAGTCTCTTTCTTGGTTACAATGTAGATCTTTGGGATCTTGTAGTCGATGCCTACACTCACCCAGTTGATGCTACAGGAGTAAAAGTGTCTAGAAGTGCTATGACCAACCAACAAAAGAAAGAATACAAGAATCATCACAAGGCAAGAACTATACTGCTAAATGTTATCTCTTATACTGAATATGAGAAGATAACAAACAGAGATACTGCCAAATCCATTTTTGATTCTCTGAGAATGACTCATGAAGGAAATGCTCAAGTTAAGGTGACAAAGGCGCTTACCCTAATCCAGAAATATGAGGCATTCAGAATGGAGGATGATGAAACAGTTGAGACTATGTTTTCAAGATTTCAAATGCTAGTCGCGGGACTTAAAGTTCTTGATAAAGGATACTCAACTACTAATCATGTTAAAAACATCATCAGAAGCCTTCCCAAGAAACGGAGACCTATGGTAACAGCTCTAAAGCTATCCAAGGATCTGAACAGTATAAGTCTTGAAGAACTTGTTAGTTCTTTAAGAAGTCATGAGATAGAGCTAGAAGAAGATGAACCTCAGAAGAAGATTAAATCTATTACTCTTAAGTCTAAACCTCAAAAGGCAAAGGCTTATCAAGCTGAGGAAGAATCAGAAGATTCTGATGAAGAATCAAAAGATGAGTTGTCACTTATCTCCAGAAGGATCAACAAACTCTGGAAACATAGACAAGGAAACATCAGAGGATCAAGAAGGAACAAAGGTCGTGTTGAGTCATCATCTGGACTAAAGAAGCAGAGTTCTGGAAAAAAAGTCATCTACTATGAGTGTAATGAGCCAGGTCATTACAAGAATGAGTGTCCAAAGCTTAAGAAAGATAAAAAGCCTAAGAAGAACTTCTCCAAAGTGAAGAAGGGACTCATGGCAACTTGGGATGACTCTGATTCTGAAGAAGAAGATTCTGATGAAGAATAAGCAAACGTTGCGTTAGTGGAAACAACAATTGACGCTGAAGTCTCTAGAGAACCAGAAGACAAAATGCTATCAGAACCAGAATCAGACTCAGACTCCGACTCAGAGGTATTATCTAAACTCTCTCATTGTGAATTAGAGTCGTGTCTTTCAGAAATGCTGGAAAAATATCAAACTCTTCAAAGTAAATACAAGGATCTTAAAAAATCCCATGTAATTGCTTCTAAAGCAAGAGATAAGCTTGAACAGAATAATTCTTCTCTAAATGAAAATATTTTTTCTTTAAAAAATAGTAATTGTGCTTTGAAAAGTAAAATTTCAAAATTAGAAGAAGAATTAATCTCCAATGTCTCTGACACCAGTTGTATCAACAAGTATGATAGAGCATTCCAGTACTTTCTGGCTAAAAGCATAGATAAAAGCAGAATAGCTTCCATGATCTATGGAGTTAGCAGAAACGACAAGAAAGATTTGGGGTGTACAAAAACATTTGAAATTGACAAAAGTCAGGCTGTAAAACCAAAACCTCTCTATGACCATTTTATGCCTTCTGGCACTGAACTTGTTTGTTCTGAGCTTGCACAGAAACCCCCACTGACACAGAAATCTATTTCTAAAACTAAATATCATGCACAAATTCCACTTGATTATCCTATTACACATAAGCCCAAAGTTGTCAAACACTCAGGGAAAACTAACAAAAGAGGACCCAGAAAGTGGGTACCTAAGGACAAGATAATCTATGTTGCAGATATCTTTACCAGCTCAGTTGAAACACCAATCATGGTACCTGGACAGTGGTTGCTCGTGACACATGACGGGAAGAAGGCATATGTTCCAAAGTCTGGAACTTAAGCCTGGAGGCTTCGTTGGTTTCGGAGGAAATCAGAAAGGAAAAATCATTAGCTCTGGAACAGTTGGTAATGGTAAACTTCCTTCGATTACTGACGTTCTTCTAGTCGATGGTTTGATGCATAACTTGTTGTCGATTAGTCAACTTAGTGACAATGGTTATGATATCATCTTTAATCAAAAGTCCTGTAAGGCTGTCAGTCAGAAAGATGGCTCAATCCTTTTTATCGGAAAGAGGAAAACAACATTTTCAAGATTAAACTTTCTGATCTCTGCGAACAGAATGTCAAATGCTTAATGTCTGTTAATGAGGAGCAATGGGTATGGCATAGACGTTTAGGCCATATTAGAATTAGGAGGATTTCTCAGCTAAATTAGCTTGAACTAGTCAGAGGCGTACCTAATCTGAAGTATTCTTCAGATGCTCTTTGTGAAGCATGTCAGAAAGGAAAGTTTTCTAAAACTTCCTTCAAACCAAAAAATATTGTATCCACCTCTAGACCGTTAGAACTTCTACACATTGATTTGTTTGGACTAGTGAAAACTGCTCCAATCAGTGGAATGAAGTATGGATTAGTTATCGTTGATGACTATAGTCGTTGGACATGGGTAAAATTCTTGAAACAGAAGGATGAGTCACATTCTGTGTTCTCTCCCTTTTACTCACAAGTGCAAACAGAGAAGGATTGCAAAATAGTCAGAGTCAGAAGTGATCATGGCAGAGAATTTGAGAACAGATACTTTGAGAATATTTTGTATTCCCATGGAATTTCCTATGATTTCTCCTGTCCCAGAACTCCACAACAGAATGGAGTAGTGGAAAGGAAGAATAGGACTTTGTAAGAAATGGCTCGTACCATGATCCAAGAAACTGACATGGCTAAGCACTTTTGGGCAGAGACAGTAAATACAACATGTTTTATTCACAACAGGATTTCTATCAGACCTATTCTGGGTAAGACTCCCTATGAATTATGGAAGAATAGAAAACCCAGCATCTCATATATTCATCCGTTTGGTCGTATTTGTTTTATATTGAACACTAAAGAGAATCTTGGTAAGTTTGACTCCAAAGCTCAAAAGTGTTTACTGTTAGGATACTCTGAACGCTCTAAAGCCTACAGAATCTATAACACAGAAACACGGATTGTTGAGGAATTAATTCATGTTAGACTTGATGATAAGCTTGACCCTGAAAAGTTAAAGCTAGTTGAAAAGTTTGCATATTTAAATATTACTTTATCAGAATCCAAGGAGGAAGATTTTAAGGAAGGAGACAAAGATGCAGATTCTCCAGAATCAGATATAACCTTATCAAAAGCAGTAAATAGTCCATCTCATCAGAAGAAGAATAGACTAAAGACTTCTCATTCTGAAGAATTGATTCTGGGAGACAAAGCCGATCCAGTCAGAACTCACTCATCATTCAAACCTTCTGAAGAAACTCTTTTGGGTTTGGTGTCCCTGATAGAGCCAACATCAGTTGATGAAGCTCATAGGGAGAATGAGTGGATTCTGGTCATGCAAGAAGAGCTGAATCAATTCACCAGAAATGATGTCTGGGATCTTGTTCAGAAACCAAAAGGTGTCCATTTCATTGGAACAAAGTGGGTATTCAGAAACAAGTTAGATGAGAAAGGTGAGGTCGTAAGAAGCAAAGCACGACTGGTAGCACAAGGTTATAGTTAGCAAGAAGGGATAGACTATACATAAACCTTTGCACCAGTTTCCAGGTTAGAATCTATTCGTCTTTTAATTTCCTTTGTTGTGAATCATGACATTACTTTAAATAAGATGGATGTAAAGAGTGCATTTTTAAATGGATATATTTCTGAAGAAGTGTATGTACACCAACCTCCTGGTTTTGAGAGTTTTGAAAATCCAGATTTCATTTTCAAACTTTAAAAAAATTGTTATATGGTCTGAAACAGGCTCCCAGAGCTTGGTATGAAAGACTAAGTAACTTTCTTTTAGAAAATGACTTTACTAGAGGAAAAGTGGATACAACACTCTTTTGTAAAACCTTTAAAAATGACATTCTGGTTGTTCAAATCTATGTTGATGATATTATATTTGGTTGTGCTAATACTTCCTTGTGCAAGGAATTTTCTAAGTTAATGCAGGCTAAATTTGAAATGAGTCTGATGGGGGAACTCAGATTCTTTCTAGGAATTCAGATTGATCAACGTCCAGAAGGAACGTACATTCATCAGATCAAGTATGCAAGAGAACTTCTGAAGAAGTTCAATATGTCATAAAGTAAACCTACAAAGACTCATATGCATCCAACATGCATTCTGGAGAAAGAAGAAGTAAGTAAAAAGGTTTGTCAGAAGCTCTATCGTGGTATGATAAGCTCTCTTCTATATTTGACTGCTTCTTGTCCAGATATTATGTTAAGTGTATGCTTTTGTGCTCGTTTCCAATCAGATCCAAGGGAAACTCACTTAACAGTTGTTAAGATAATCCTAAGGTATCTAAAAGGAACAACTAACCTTGGATTAATGTATAAGAAAACATCAGAGTACAAGCTTTCTGGTTATTGTGATGGAGATTATGCTGGAGACAAATTGGAAAGGAAAAGTACTTCTGGAAACTTTCAGTTTCTCGGGAACAACCTTGTCTCTTAGGAAAGCAAAGGACAATCAACAATTGCACTTTCAACTGCAGAAGCAGAATATATCTCAGCATCATTGTGCAGTACTCAGATACCCTGGATGAAGAATCAACTAGAAGATTATCAGATACACGAGAGTAACATTCCTACCTTATGTGATTATATTTCTGCTATTTATTTATCTAAGAATCCTATTTTACATTCTAGGGCAAAACATGTTGAAATAAAACATCACTTTTTATGTGACTATGTTCAGAAGGGAACTTTTCAGTTAAAATTTGTGGATACAGACCACCTGTTGGCTGATATTTTCACAAAACCCCTTGATAAGGATAGATTCGTATTCATTCTGGAAAATCTACTTATAAAACTGTGTCCAGAATGAGTAGATGATATTTTGATGTATCAAGTCACCAGAACTTCTAAAATAAGATCCTGATGTTAAGCAGATTGTTTCATTTTATTTAATGTCTTTCTGATTAACGATACTTCTACATGTTAGAAGAAGTCCTGATCAGAAACTCGTCCAGTCAGATACCTCTTGGTATTCTTGACTTTGGGAATATCAAATGTGCTCTCATGAAATAAACGGCTATGATAATTTGTGACACCTTTCCAAAATCAAATCATATCTTACTATTGAAGAGACAACTCGAGTGTTGTGATTTCGTGAGGCTAGGTTTCAAGTAATTACTCCTTAATTATCCCTATTATTGCTGTAATCATGTTTTGACGCATTGGGTTTGGTAATTTACTTGAGAACAGATTAAATCTTTACGTCTTCCCCTATTACTATGCATTCATTAAGATATGTGTAAGACAAAGACTTCTTGAAACTAAGTGTTCCTCTTCTCAACCTTTATTCCTTGTCAGATTTTTCCCTCCTATTTTCAAGTATACATTTATTCGTATTTATTGAATGATGTCAAGATTTGAATAACGTATAATCGATCTATGATCTTTTGGAAACTGATACACTTTTTTCCCATTCTTTGATTTTGTTTGTGTCTTTTACCATGCTCTTGTCCTTCATTACTTGTCTTGGAAATGATGAATTTTGGTTTCAGTTCATCTAATCCTTATTGCCATTTATTGCTGATACATTTTTCTTCTCTTTAAATACAATACTCTTCTTCATAACTCTTCATCGGTTCTTCAAAACTTTCTTTTCCTTCCTATCCTATTTCATTCACCATGTCTATCAAAACTTTTCTTATAAATGACGGAGTTATGGAAGTCATCAATGAAAAAAGGTCAAACCTCCCAAGACTCAGAGACTCAGGCTTATCATATCTACCAACATATAGATTCAAGGGTGGTCGGGATACTATGCAATCCTGTATAGACCCATTTATCCTGTCCTGGTGAAGGAATTCTAGAAATATGCAAGGATTGGAGAAGACAACAATTTTATCTGGTCTTCTGTTTTTGGTGTTCCGATCATCATAACACCTACCTCCATCGCTCAAGCCATCAATTGTGTTCAATCTGGAGTCACTGTTGAAGATTTCCATCTGCCCTACTTCTTTATTGAGGATCTCATTGGAATTCATGATGTGTCTTTTAACATATATGAACCCTACAATCCTGAAGGACTCCTTCCCACAGGTAAAAAGTGGTTTCAACTCCTGCTTACAAACTTTCGACCCAGAGGAGTGGCCAAAAATTCTTTGTCTTATGATGATAGACTTTTTATCTACTTCATGATGTAAAATGTCCGGGTGAACCTTCCTCAAACCATAGTCAATCATCTGAAGAACTGTGTTGAAATCTCCAGAAATCAGGACAAGTCCTTCATACCCTATGTAAGAATTCTGTCTGAGTTGTTCTTCAAGATTGAAATCATTGGTTTAGCTAGAATACTTGGACCAGAGAATGCTATGGTTGAAGAAAGATGTGAAAAGGTTGATGAGGTGGAGGACTTTTGATGGTTGGTTGGCGGGTGTTTCTGTTGGTCTCTCCTTTCATGACTTTGATTAATCGTTTTTGCTTCTGTCTGTCTGTTGTTTTGTGGTTGTCTTGTTCTGAGTCTTGCTTATGTACCACGCCTCTGGCATTTTCTTAATCAATAAAAAGTATCTTTGTTGCATCTATTTTATCTTATTGCATTTCTTTATGATTTCTATCAAAGGGGAGAAATACTAAATTTAACTTATCTAATTTCTCTTGAATTAAATCCAATAATCCAAATGCTTGCGTTAACCAATGATTACCCTTTTTTATTATGACAAAAAGGGGGAGTATATTAATGGAAGATTATTTTGATAAAAATATCTTGTCTCTGAATCATAGCTCTAACATTCTAACACTTTAAGTGGACAATTTTCTAAGAATTCTTTTCAGGAGCAATATTTATATATTGGAAATCAGGCTCTGATTTAATCAGGCTCTGATCTAACCAATCAGGCTCTCTTATCAGACTCTATTACCACTATAATCAAGCTCTGATATTCTGGATCTGACTAGATCCTTGTAATCTGGCTCTGGTATCCCTAATCTACTAAGATTAAGGGAAGTTAATTCTAAACTTATCTTTGTCACTTCTTACTACTTATCTTCGTAAGAAATTGTTTTATCAAAATACATTGTTTTGTCATTATCAAAAAGGGGGAGATTGTTAGAACAAGATTTGGTTCTGCCAGATATCTCTAAGTTTAGATAATAATAAAGTAGTATTTCTGTGAGAACAATTTTGGTACTCTAACATTTGTTTTCTGAAGAATTAACAAACAGGATCTGACTCTGATAAAGAAAGCTCTGACTCTCATAGAGATCATGTGCAACGTCACTCTGTTTTGACCAAAAGTCGCTTATGCGCCAAAGAAGCAAGTATGATTCTGATCTACTCACTTTTAGAGAGATTCTAAGAAGACAATATGTTGCTGCTGCAATGCTCTCTTGGATTCTGCCTCTGAATATGACTCTGATGATTATCTTCTAAAGACTAAATGCTGAAGACTCTGAAGACAAGGTTCTGTTAAAGAACATTCTGAAGACTCTGAAGACTAAATGTTGAAGACTCTGAAGACAAGGTTCTGCTAAACAACGTTCTGAAGACTCTATAGACTTAATTTTCTGATAACCAAGAGTTTTGAAGACCGAGTTCTAAAGACTCTGAAGACAAGGTTCTGGTGAACAAGTTCTGAAGACTCTGATGACTCAAGACTCTGAAAACCCAGTGATTAACTCTTCTACTCATGCTTCAATCATCTCTATTCAGAAGCCTCTGATGAACATAATAAGATGAAATGTTTGTGAGGGAAAATAGTACATAGTACATATCAAACACGTTCTTTTCCACTACCATTCCACTACCCTGATTTGGTGGTACAAATGACAACTTTTGTGTACGATTTTCATCCCTTCATAAGGACATTATTTCAAGTCGCCAGCAATCTTAATGATATTCCTGATCTGCCCTCCAACAGATCTCTTTCCGGCTATATAAAGACTTGATCACTTGAAGAAAATCAAGTGAGACACAGACGTGAACAGTAAAGCACCACAATACAAAGCAAGAAACATTGTTCTTACTGTATATATTTTTCTTTAAATTATTTGAGCTATTCATAGTGTTTATATCAGCTTGTGTAGAAGCAATTCATTGTAAACATTAAATTTGTTCAAACAGTTGTTTGTATTCCTTAACGGACTAGTTAGGTCAGAATCCTTAAGAAGAGACGGTTAGTCTTTGATTGTTAGTCACCAGCAGTTGCTAGTGCAGTGTAATCAGTTTATTATAGTGGATTAAGTCCTTATGTATAAGGCGAAATCACCTTGGCGGGTGGACTGCATTAACTTGATAGTTTTCAAGTGAACCAGGATATATCATGTGTCTTTCTCTCTTGTTAGTTTCGTTGTGATATTTGTTTGAGTTTCACAAAAAGCCAATTCAAACCCTCATTTTCTTGTGTTTTCTCACACCTTCAACACCCTCTACTTCCATTTACATAAGAGAGCTTTTGTTGAAATATTCAATGTTCTTCACCTGTAATCTCATTTAATTTTTGGACATACAAATTTGCTTCTGGCTAACCCAATGGACCTTTCTTTTAGTATCATAACTTCCCCACAAAAAAGTTTTGTTGAATTTTGATTATTTCTTTCCAAATCTTCACAAGAGCCTTGTAAAAAGATAGTAAGAAAATTGGTATGTTATTTAAGGTAGAGTTAATCAAAGTGATTCTTCCGGCTAGTGTAAAAAATATATCATTCAAAATAGCCACTTTGATCTAAGTTTGTCCAAGACAGGATTCCACATCTGAATTCTTCTAAGATTTGATCCTTTGAAACTCATACAAAAATTTAAAGGCATATATTCCACATTGCAAGAGAGAAAAGTAGAAGATGCTAGAATGAAGCTAAGATTAATATCATACAATTTACTTTTTCTAAAGTTCACTCTTAAACCAAACAGTAGTTCAAATCCCCTCAAATTTGAAGAATCTACAAAGACACCCTATCCTCGATTTTGAACCCTTGGTAGTTTCCATCTTCTGTAGCTTTTTTGACAAAACTTGATAAACCTTCCATTATCAAAACAAAAAGAAATGGTGATAGTGGATCACCCTGTATTAACCCTCTTCCTACTGCAAAGTCCAAAGTAGGGCTCCCATTTACTAGGACTGAAATATGACTTGTAAATACACAAGCTTCCATCTACTTCATCCAAATATTCCCAAACCCCGTCCTTTTTAATAAGAACCTTAGATAGTTCCAACTAACTCTATCATATGCTTTTTCAAAGTTAACTTTAAAAAAGCATACAATCTATCTTCCTTCTAAATGTTAGATCAACAATCTCATTGGCCACTATAACTCCATCTAGCAATTGTCTACTTGGAACATAGGCTGACCTACTAGGAGATATTAAATTTCCTAAAACTCTTTTCAACCTTGAGGCTAATAATTTGGCTAGAATCTTATAAAGACGTCCCACCAAACAGATAGGCTTATGCTCATCCAATCCATTAGGGTTATTACATTTAGGGATAAAGGATATAAAAGATGAAGTTTTAGCCTTAAACAATATAACTTTGCTATGGAAATCCTTCACAAACTTAATGACATCTTCCTTTAATATATTCCAGCAATTTTTTATGAATATAAAATTTTATCCATCTAGCCCTGGACTTTAGATCCTTCACAACCCCAAACTGCTTCCTTGATTTCCAAATAATAAAATGGTTCTTCCAAAAAATCTTTATCTTCCATGGATAAACTTCTAAACTCAAGCCCATCCAATAAATCCCTATCTTCCCTTTCTATTAAAGAATCAGATAGGAGAAATCTATCTATCATGCGAATAGAAAGGCCATCACCACTAAACAATGTATACTTATTTCCTATACATGGCACATTAATTAAATCTAACTCTTTAATGAACTCAATGAACTCTCTCATTTCAAATATATTGTTATACCCTAGACTCCTTTTTCTTTCTTTAGAACTAACAACTGAGTTGAAGTCTCCACATAAACACCACCCCCATCATTGAATTTCTTATTTAATTCTAAAATATCCCTCCACATTTTCCTCTTAAGGATGATTTTACAAGAAGAATAAACATTAATTATGTAATATAAATTATCCCTTCAAACCAATTTAATATCTAAGAGTCCATCACAATTAAAACTAAAAATAGGGTCCAAACCACCAGGTTGGTCTACCACATTGCTAATAAACCAATCCACCTCCTCATTTCTCCACAAACTACTAACTAAAAGACTATTATCTACCTTAAATTTAGATGATATGTGGAAAGCTGCTTATCAAGAAGCAATGGGACTTTTTTCCTTTAAGAGACTTTAGGCCCTTTAGAGAACGTACCTTGAGAGATAGGCCCACCATAATCTAAAATTTCCAACTTCATCTGACTATGAATTAGGCTTATTGGGCTAGCTTGCACTAACCAATTCTCCAATCTGTTCACATAGTCCTTAGTCAAAGAATACAACGGAATATTTTCTTCCTCTTTCTCCGTTGACATGGGACTGCTCTAATGGCTTCTAATTGATTTTTTCTTTTATGAGGAAGCCGTCATTTCTACTTAATCGAAAGGACTGATTAATGTTCAGCTTCACTTTAGGAGATTTTTCTTTATTTTCCCTACATGCTCCTTTTTCTCCCTAAAAAACAACCAACACTTTGTCTTTTTTATCACAAACTTTTCCTATTTCTGAACTTTCTTTACTTTCATTTGAAACCATCTTCCCTAACTCCTTCATCCCTCATTCACTTGAGCTTTCCGAGCTATTTTCCAATTGTTCCCTCCTAGCTTTCGACTTTTTAAATTCTATTCTCATTGGGCAATGAGAGTCCTCTGTCATTTTTATTCAATAAAATTCCATGATGATTTTGACATTAAAAGATTCATTGAGAACCACTGCACATATAGTCCTGACCAAGAATCTTGCCATGTCCAAACACCCATGCTTCATCGTGTTATCATCCGAGCATGTATAGGTTCCAACTGTTGATGCTGGGAGTTCAATGAACTACATGTTCCAGGCGTGGAAAGGGCTATCAAATCACCTCAACCATATCACCCTTTTCTTTGTCAAAGTCTCCCTCCCTCCATTCCCTAATTTCTAAAAACCATTGGCTCCACCAATATTTTCCTTCTTTACTCAAATCATTGATTTCTCCTGGATCTCCTTCTTGCAACAAGCAAATATTTGTTCCTAAAGGTGTCGCTTTAATAGAAAAGTAACCTTCAATTACAAATATGTTTTTTTATGTTGTATGACATTCCAAGGTCCGTTGTTATACCCATAAAGACCTTCTAGAATCTATGATGCTCATTTTCACGGGTCTTGAACTTAAGTAGACAGAGAGCTTTATGGGAATCTTAACTTAATTTTTCTCCTTATATTCTACCACCTCCGCGAAAGATCTTCTTCCTAGATTATCTCCCTTGAGCCATTAGCTTTTATATGAAACTTGAAACTTCTTCGTGACCTCTCCTGATCTCCTCTTAACAACTTCTTCTGCATGTGGCTCTACCTTCTTCCTTTGGAATCTTGGAATGTTATAGTGGAGCTTTTTGTTATCCGTAACACCTGAGGACGAACAGGAAGGAGAGTGGATGTAACAATTGAGGCCGAAAAGGGCGGAAAGTGGTCGCCAAATTTACATCGAAATGAGAGGGATCTTGAGGCTAAGCATGTATGGGACTGCATGGTTGAAGGATGACTTATAAGGATTGGTTGGTATTACCTATACCAACAAGATGCAACTTCTTTTCAGTAGCCTAATAAATAAGAACTTCATAGTTAAGCGTGCTTGACTTGGTGTGGTATTTGGATGAGTGGCCTTCTGGAAAGTTTCCTGAAAAGCATGTGAGTGAGGACAAAGCATGCTGAAAAAGGCTCATGTTGGTTTGTGGGGTCATTCGGTAATCCTGAAAGCAGTTTGGGGCGTTACAAATGGTATTAGAGGCAGGCCTCTACCAATACGATGTGGTTCGGGGATGAACCAAACGGAAGTTGGTGGGCATGTAACACCCGAGGCCGAAGAGGGTAGAGAGTGGTCGCCGAATTCACGTCAGAATGAGAGGTATCCTGAGGCTGTGTAGGTATAGGATTGTATGGTTGAAGGATGACTTATAAGGAATTGTTGGTACTACCTATACCAACAAGATACATCTTCTTTTCGATAGCCTAACAAATAAGAACTCCATAGTTAAGGAGATTTGACTTGGAGTTGTATTTGGATGGGTGACCTTCTGGAAAGTTTCTCGAAAATCATTTGAGCAAGAAAAAAGCATGCTAAAAAGACCCGTGTTGGTTTGTGGGGTAAGTCGGTAATCCTGAAAGCAGTCTAGGGCGTTACATTATCTATGAAGATGTTATTTAGTCTTATAACTAACATTCTCTCCTCGTCAACTTCTTTAAACCTAGCGAATCTGAATCTTCTACTAAATTTGTTCTTTTTGGTGGAACCACCACCTCGGTTATATCTCCATGCTTCTTGAACCGATAATAAATATCTTTTGCCATGCAATTATCTGATATTTTTTAAAAGTAGATTGATGAGATTGAACCTTATTTGACGACATTCATTCTCTCCTCACTGGAGTGGGAATCCCATCTCTAATTGAACCTTCCACTTCTTCCTTTTCTTAAAACCTTTTTCCACTCGATAAATTAGGATTGATTATTTGGTCTTAAGGATTTTTAGATTGAGCTAGAGCTGAAAAAAATATTTAGGGTTGATGAGTATTAGAGAGAGATCAGAACTTCTCTTTCTATTCATATGACTCTATCGAAATTATTTGAAATTAATGTAGTTGTTTTGTTTGGTTGTATTTTATCTATTTTTTAGTTGTATTTGGGTTGTATTTCATGTACTCTCTTCTTTATTCATTTGCTTATAATTAAAAAAAAAAAAAAAAGTAATTTAGTAAAAATATTTGTTTCCTTCTCTCAATCTAAAAAAATTGATCCACTAGATGAGTCATTTTATGGTCGGTTGTAGTATATGAATATAAACACCTTAAAAATGATTGGAATGAAAGCCAAGCAAAAGTATTTGTCATATGTCATTTCTAACTATAAAAAGAAGTTAGTCAAAAAATAAAAACACTATTAAAAGAAGAAAAAGAAGAGATAGAAAAAGCCAACATAGCTATTAAAATTATAACGACCCTACCATGTTAGGGCACATGCAAGTTTCTTGGCTCTCTCGTAAATCTTAATCCATGTCGTTTTGTCCCCTTTTTCTTCTTCCATGTCACGTACCTATCAAACATGCAATTCATTAATTGCTTTTAATTTTTTCCTTCTCTTATAAAAAATAATTATTTTTATTTTTATATTTACAAAATCAATCATATGCGATACTCTTATTATATACATGTGTGTACATGAACTTGAAAATTTTGCAACTTTAGTAATATTTTTTTATCTCACAAAAAATCAAATTTTTGTCAGTTCATAGCAGGAATATATGCTCTCTTGGCCGGTTTGGATATTCTCTGTACCACTTTCCTAAGGGTAATTATATCCAAATTAAAAAAGACATGAAGATAACTCAAAAAATATAATTAAAATTTGGATTCCTTAACAAAATATGAAATGAACCTTCTATGATATAAAGCTACTCTTGGCATTTGTGTAAGGTAGATATGGACAATTTTTGAGACATGAACAATAGGGATTTCTAACATATAATTAGGATGGTCTACAGCGGTTTTGATAGTAAAAATTATTCGAAATGTAAGAGAAAAAATTATGTTGTTTGATTTAGTTTGGTTGACTTTTAAAAATAAAATCGTATCAAACTAATGCAATTTGGATTGGTTCGGTTGACTCAGTTTCTTACAATATTTTTATTGCAACATACATAGATAGGGGGACAAGATAATTTTATAAAATAAATTTATAATTTGATGTATAAATATGAATTGTACCTTTCAATTTTATCTTATATCTAAAGGACATGAAATTGCATTCTTAAATAAATTTGAAATAATATATTATATAGTTATAAGAAATTGTGTGCATGTGATTGTTCTAGCTGATAACACTATAATTCCTTTTTTATTATCAATATTTAAACTTTTTCTTTGAATTTTATTATTATCAACATCAACAAATTAAAAATGAAAACAAAAATAAATATATAAAAATCTCATTTCAAATAAAAAATAGTATTTATAAATCAATAACATTTTTTTTAGTTGATATGTAAATTAAAATATATATTATACAAAGAATACGATTATATATATATATATATATATATATATATATATATATATATATATATATATATATATATATATATATATATATATATTACTTGTTGATTTTCCTAAAGAATTAAAAATATATGTAAGATTTTGAAAATATTGCGATTTGGTTTGGTTTAGTTCAGTTTGCAAAATACAAACTGCAAACTGAACCAAACTGCACGGTTTTGTTAGAAAATAACTCAAACGCATCTGAACCAATTGTCGTTTTTGCGATTTTCGATTTGGTTAGCGATTTTCTATTGGATCGGTTCTGTTTTAAACACCCCTACATATAATTGTTCTGATCTTGATATTTTTCTTTAAGAATACATATTTTTTTACAAAGAATAAGAAAAAGAAAGTAAATTAACTTATTTAAAAAATGTTAGATACTCTTTTTGTCCCTTAACTACAACTCTAATCCATTTTGGTCACTTATTTTTTAAATCAATCAATTTAATCTTGTATTTATTCAAACGGTGTCGCGTTTGTCATTTTTGTTAGATCTATTAGTCAAAGTCTAACGTATATACTAGACATTTTATGTACATTTGGTGCTGATGTGGAGATTAAGTTAAGACACGTACGATTGATTAAACATGTAGGATTGCTTAAAAAGTTGTAAGTTAAGTAAAGGGTTTTTCATTTCATTTGTTTGTATTATAAAACTCTAACATAGGAGACGAGTGCGAAGGCGTTGGAGAAGATGAGTGCTTAGGAGAAATCGAAGGTGCAAAATCATTTTCTAGGGAACACAAGAGCTTGTCTCCATCACAATTAATGATTATGTTCTCAAATAGTTTAGTAATCAAAATAATTTAGGTTTAGTGTTTATCATGTTCATCTCTTATTAGGAATTCTTTTTCAACTGATATTTGTTTCAATTGTAGTAGGATTTTTCATTTTCAATAGTTTATGGTTTATAAGCTTTAAGTTTTATCGTTTTTAGGTTTTAGGGTTTTATGTGTAGATGTATGTGAGGTTTAGGTTTTCGCCCCCTTTATAATTATATATTTGTTGGGCATTAGTAGTAATGAAAGAAGATTTGCTTTTGTTGATTCCTCATGTATCTAAACAATCAAAAGCATATTTCAACTCAAATATCTAAACAAGTATATAAGGTACATTTCTTTGCCTTGCATAAGACCATAAATATGGAGAATTAATAGACACAAAAATAGCTAACAAGTCTAAGAATAAGATAGATGACAAACTTGTTCGAATCAAAAAGT
Organism: Lathyrus tuberosus; assembly: GCA_022829125.1. Lineage (NCBI taxonomy): Eukaryota > Viridiplantae > Streptophyta > Magnoliopsida > Fabales > Fabaceae > Lathyrus > Lathyrus tuberosus. Next base: position 8,543,850 of record JALAZF010000071.1, read on the forward strand.
GAGGTTGCTCACTAGTTATGCCTCTATTTATATGGTTCGAAAGGATGAGCGATTGGAAACACTCGATTCACATCAATTGATAGAGGAATAGCTAAATTAAAGAGAACAATAGAGAGTGACGCAAATCGCGAGATGAAAACGAGAGGGATAGCTCAAACGAGGTTAGAGGGATATGCGACTAGGAATCATTCAAAACGAAAACAAAGGAAAGACTCGTTAGCATGAGAGTCTTGGATAGCCTATTCTATAATGAGGGAAGATTTTGGGTTCTAGTTACAAAGTGAAACCAGAGCAATGAGAAATGGCGAGATTGAAAAGTAAAGTCGCTGGGTAATAAAACCTAGCTAGGGTTTTTCACTCCACCATAGAATGCCGAATTGATCGTCCAAATCAATCCTCAATCTTCGATTCACTCTACCCAATCCCAAATTAGTTCATATGAAACCCTCTTCGTCAACGAAGCTTCTTCTTTTTCTTCTTCTACTCTGCACCTTCTCATTCGCTTTCTCCGTGGATTCCAAGAAGAATACGTTCTGGGAACGTGAAGCCTCCGATGACTCCCTTGGATACCTGAAATGTACTCATTATTGGATTTGGGGAAGGTAAAGTCGTTGGGTGTAAAATTTCTGGAAAAAAGAAGGGGAAAGGTTAGAAAGATAAGAGGGAAAGGAAAACTAGTGAGAGGGAAATCCAATTTCAACAAAAAAATTAGTTTTTATTTATTTATTATTCATTTTTTATTTTTTTGTCTAATTTAGAAAAATATTAAAATTATATATTTTAGAATTTTATTTTCATAAGAATTATTTATATAATATAAATATGTAACTTTTATTATTTAAAACTAAATGTTTGTTATTTCTTATAAAAAAATAAAAAATAATTCTTTTTTCAATAAAAAATAATTATTTCTAAATTTTATTTTGGTCTAAATTATTTTTAATTTTAAATCAAAATAATTTTAAAATTCTATTTATAACATAATGATTTTCTCACAAAATTTACAATTTATATTAGTAAAGGTTGTTATGAGGGAATAGTTAAAGAGAGGTATATTTAAATTCTATTATGTTATTTACAATTTATAAGTAAAAAACATAATAAGGATAGTTTTGTGATAACTGTCATGACAACCGTCGCAATCCAGCCTCTAACTGTCGTGACAACCGTCGCAATCCAGGAATAAGGACGGTTTTGTGATAACTGTCGCAAAAAATATGCGACAGTTGACCCTAACTGTCGTGACAACCGTCGCAATCCAGGAATAAGGACGGTTTTGTGATAACTGTCGCAACTCAAGTGTCGTAAATCTCCTTTTTCCTTGTAGTGAGGGGGGACTGTGACAAAATTAAAATTTGTGTTGAAAAGTGAAGTTATTTTAAGGTTGGTAGACAAATTAAAGGAACTAGGTTATAGGGAAATAAACACAATATAATACAAGGACCGAACGTCTGGGATGAATATTTTGAGATGACAAAGGTACATTAGACATTGCACGTCTTTGTAATAAGTTGTATTTGAGTCTGGATATTTATATACAACATGATATGTTTGAGCCTGAGTTTTATGAGGTTCCTCTTGAGGAAGAAGAATTAAATCATGGGGACATTATTGATCTTGAGGAGGAAGAACTTAAGCAGTTAGAGAAGGTGAGGGACAAAATGGTGAGGATACTTGGCAAGTTAGGTTGTGCATTTATTATCCAGCATGTAAGGAGAGTTTCAAGCTGTGTAGACATGTTATTGGTCTTGATGGATTCATTTTAAAGGATCTATGTGGAAGACATATAGACATTGGTAGAAATCCTAATGATCAGATGCTGCCAATAGAAATTGTTGTTGTTTAAGGGGAAACAAAGGATAGTTGGACATGGTTTTTGGACTTCTGATTAATGATCTTGGAGGTAGGGATGAGTGTCTTTCCTAAATTTTCATATTTGATCAACAAAAGGTATGGTGTATTTTAATTGTAATTTAATTCATTCATTTCTTTTATGTAGTACTTTAATTGTAATTGTATTCATGTATTTTATGTTGTATTGCAAGGTTTGTTTCCTGCTATGGAGGAGCTTCTCCCTAGGGTTGAACAAAAGTTTTGTGTGAGGCACTTGTATAACAAAAGCTTCTCCCTAGGTCCGCCCCGCAAACAAGTGAGTGCGAGGCGGGGAAAGCCCGCGGACATTGCACCTTTTAAGCCTAAAAATGAAAAAATTTATGTAAATTTGTGAGCCAGCAAAATCCCGCACAAAAACGGAGTGGGCGGGGCGGACACATTAGAAGGTGAGGGGCTAAATCCTTGACCCACCCCCGCACTAAAGTGTGGGCAAAACGGACATGTCCAACGGGTCGGACCCGTTTTACCACTCCTAAAAGAAACAGACCATTAAATTAAAACAACAGATTTCAATACATTGCAAAATAAATAAATAAATAAATAAACAACTATAATTTAATTTAGACCAACACCCAAATTATATTAGAATTTAATTCAATTTAAATATCACCATATAGGCTCACAACAATATTGTAACTAATAACCTATCATTTTCCAAAGAAAACTAATGAAAACAAAGTAAGAAAAAATAATACTAATACAAACAATTTAAATCCTTCATTGTTCACCATCTTTACAAACTGAATTTCCAATTTCAATCTTTAACCTCTAATAAATACGGTGCTCTAATTTGAAGTAAACATGTATTTATGAAAGATGAGGAAATATATAGAAAAATGTAAAAGCAATTATAGTTTTTCTTGTGAGAAAACTAGTTAATAAGATGGAGGAATTTTACAAAAAGAAGAGGATGAAGTTTCAATGACAAATATAAAATAAATTATGGTTTTCTGTGTTATAAACCAAATCGATGAAAGGAATAGTAATTTTGTAAAAAGAAAGTGAAAAGTTAGAGTAAAATATACAAAAGATGTTATTGTTATATAAAAATTTATATTTTTTAAAACAGAGAAGGAAAAGTTATAGATCAAATACAAAAGTAGTTATCATATTCAAAAATAAATAAATCAGTTGATTATAAATGAAAGTTAAGGGTAATTAAAGAATGAAAATAGGTCACTTCAAAATCTCATATCTCCTTTATAAATAGTTATAAATAATTTAAGAATAGAAAAACCTAAATATTTATTGAGTGTAATTGTGTTTAGAATCCCAAGATAATAGTAAGTTGGTGAATTTTTGGCCGAAGAATGTTGGAGGAGTAGAAGGCTCTAGACTTTGTAATGTTGGATGTGGATGATCTCTTAATTTATTTATTATAAACATTAAATAAAATTTTAGACAAATATTTAAATAAGATTAACATCTAAATAAAATAAAAAATCATATTAAATTAATGGAAGGGGTTTGTACCCAAATTTAAAAGTTAACATGAAGGACTAGCTAGGCTTTCAACAATAATAAACTAAAATGTATATGCGACTTATAAAAGTATTTTACACTATCATTTAATAGGAATATAACATTCTGCAATGTCATATAATTAGTTTAAAATTTTTAATATGATTAATTGACAGTGTAAAAAAAATTTTACACTCTAAGTGAATTACTTTTTTTTTCATTTAATATAAGAGAGTATCATGAATAAAATTGTGCTTAATGGAGGTAACCTATAAAAGAGCCTCTTTCGGTTTCGGGTGAAGCCACAATCTTATATAACACGGTTCGAAACTTGGCATCAACAAAGAAGTAACCTATAAAACAAAACTCAAAAAGTGTTGCAGAAAGTTAATAAGTTAGTTATAAGTTTAATTAAGCCAACATTGTTAACATTATAGAATCTGTAAAACTAATTAGTTAACAAAAAACATTGACATACCAAATAATGATAAAATGACCTAATTTTTGCTAAATTAAAACAAAAACAAAAGAAAAAGAGGTAAAAGATATACTAAGTGATGGAGACCACACATAAAAAAAAGTATAATATTTTAATTAAACCGAAATTTAATACTAGTAGTACGATGCAATGCCAGATTTGTTTGGCTTGTGCTGTTTGATTAGGGATCAGTGAAGGTTTCCTTCACAAGGGATTGTCCCAAATTTGGTCCCATTGTTATGGAAAAAGAACATTAATGTGAAGGAGTTTGGACAGATGAATTACTGAACACACAATTGTAACTGAGTTGTGAGCCTCTTAAGAGTAGGGTTCTCTCAATCTCTCACCACACACAAACCTCTGTAATTTATGTGCACGACTAATTGGCTCTCGTAGGTACTTTTGTTGTTGATGTGTTAGTTAAGGAAAATGAAAGAATTTTATTAATATTTGTAGATTGAAAATTTTCAAATATTACTATTTCCATTTTGAATTATAAGTTATTTTATAAAAAAAGAAAAATTATCTCAAATTATAAGTCATTTAATTATTACATTAAACATTAATGTTTATTTTCTCATCATACTTATTACTTTAGTTCATTTTTATTACTCTCTTCGTCTTAATTTTTAAACTTCTTTTTTCAATATTATTATAGCATCTTATAATTTCTCTTTGTAATACAAAATTTACGACATTCTTTAAACAGCGTGAAATAGTTAAAATGTCCTATAAGTTTGACTGGATGGAGTATCATTTTGATGAAATGCAAGGACTAATATGTTCAAGATAAGAGGAGTGTTAGAATTCACAAGGTGTCTTAACAAAGATGAATGATCCATTTGTCGGAATTCACCCTCACCAAAGAAGTGTGTCAATGTTGCTCACATATCATATAGTAACATTTTGGATGAGATGGGCATTCACATTTAGCATGTGAAAAGGAAAACAATAATCATCGAGGAAAATATCGCAAACGTCGAGATTGCTCGTTCATAAGGGATATTGGCAACATTGTGACCAAGTCATATTTTATAAAGGATGTGTCAACGCAATGATCTCTTGGACACAAGAGGTTTTTTTTTTTTTTTACCAAAAATCAACGTTTTCACTTGAAAAAAAAAAAAATCAACGATAAGCAAATATCAAAGTGGTTTTTCCTATTCACTATGGAAGAGTACAAAGGGAAGATTGATCCACGAGAACATTTGACGGTATTGAACATAACACTGGCACACCAGCAAGTGTCTTATGCCTTAAAGTGCAAAGTTTTCATGAGCACAAATATCCTAGAGGTCGATTAAGTCATGAAACAAATGGCCAAGCTGTTCATATTCAGATTTATAACTAGTTAAATAATCCTAAAAATGTATTTTGATGAGGTAATTAGAAATTTTTTTAAAAATTCTAAATTTTAAACAATTTAAATTATTCAATTGAAATTCATTTATTTTTAAATTTTTTTTGGTTTGGATAGAGTGTTAAAATGATTCATTGTTAAATTTTGGGAGTTTCTTAATACACCACCCATATTTCTTAGACACCACGTGAAATTTCGTTTTTGCCCACAATTTCCGGATGTGCACATCAGGACGCACCATTTTTTTTAAAAACGTTGATTTGTTCTGGATGTGCAGATCCGGAAAAAATCAAAAGAATTCCATAAAATCATTTTCTGATCTGTAGATCCTGATAAAATCAAAAGTATTCCATAAAATCATTTACTTCTAAATATAATTCTTATAAATAAATAATTCTTATAAATATAACTCTTATAAATAGATAATTAAAATCATTTACCTCTGTGACTATAATTAAAATCTATTTATAAGAATTATATTTAGAAGTAAATGATTTTATGGAATACTTTTGATTTTATCTGGATCTGCAAATCAGAAAATGATTTTATGGAATTCTTTTGATTTTTTCCGGATCTGCCGATCAGAAATTTTTTCTGATTTGCACATCCGGAACAAATCAACGTTTTTTAAAAAAATGGTGCGTCCTGATGTGCACATCCAGAAACAGGGAACAAAAACGGAATTTCTCTTGGTGTCTAAGAAACATGGGTGGTGTATTAAGATACCCCTAAATTTTTTTGGTTATTTTCATAAATTTTAAAACTTTTGTACCAAATTTAAAATATGAAAAATATGAATCAATTTGCAATTTTTGAAAATTTGAAGGACCAATTTATAAAATTTGATAATTATTAGTAATCTATTTTAATTTTTTGAAAATTTTGGGGGTGCAACTGAAATTTACATAAAATATGAGCACCATCAACAAAATTTTAAAAATTAATAATAAACAATTTAATATTTTAAATTTTTAACTTTTTTGTATTATTTAAAATTCCTTAAATTTAACTTCAATAAAATATTTTATAAATTTATATCATTTTAACCATTTTTCATTTTTTTTCATATGTTTTATCCAAATAATAAATTTTAGTCAAATTATTTTAAATTCTATCAAAATATTACTTTTTCTCATTAAAATATTTCATCCAATCACACTCTAAAGAACTCAACTTGCTTCACCGAGTTGAGTAGGAGGTTGGAAGAAACACATTTTGTTCATCCACTTATAAATTCTAAAACCTCTTGGATAAAGAATTTTAATCCTATTGTAGTATTACAAGTGATAGTTTTAGATCTAAAACCATAATTATTTTCTCATTCAATTACATAAAAACATTTAGGGATGTTAGACAACTTGAGAAAGTGATCCAAAGAAAAACACATTTATATCATATATTGTGTACGGTAAAAGTATAAGCATTGTGTACCACAAGGTTATAATAAATGTACTAGACCATAAGGGAGCTCATACACAAATGAACTACAATAACTTATTGATAAAATGAATGACTAATTCCCAAAATTCAATGTAATTTACAGCAACCAATAACTCTACGAATCACATTCCTTATAGTTTTCCCCCTCAAACATTTCTTTCAGGCAAAAAAATATATAGTTCAACATTTAAATTTAACAAAAACATGAATAAAATTCGGATTGCTTCTTATAAGCTGCAGAATCTGTTATTACATGCACAGATTCAGGTGGTGCTTCAGCTTCCTTCATATCTGTGTTGCAACCCCATACCCGAACAAGTAGTCTCCGACACTTGGGAGACGATTGTTTCAAATATGTCTTGTACCACTCAATAACATCAAGTTTGGTTATGTTTTTTAGTTCTTCAGCTTCCTTCTTAGATATATCGAAATTGTACCTGAAAATTTACAACATTTATCATCAAATCAACCACCATTGTATGAACAAAGCATATTTCATTTAAGTCATCTTTACAATTTCATACACTTAAGCAAAAGTCTATAAAAAATGTTAAGTACCTTTTATCAATAATCTGATTCCACAGTCTATTGGTTTCATATGTGAGTGATGGATCTTTCTCCAACAGCTTTGCCATTAAGCCACTTTTATAATTCTCAAAGGATTCATCATCAAGGTCATCCTGCAAACATAGATTTCAGCCAAATATTTTAGACATGGAAATCCTAAAACTCGGTCAGAAAACTCAGAAGTTTCCTTTGATGATCTAACATGTTTTATATTGACCTACTTCACAAAAATACCATTGAATAAGGAACACTTACCAACAATTCTTCCAGGTCATTTATGAAGCTTTCAACTCTGCCTTGCAAATAAATTGGGTTGTACTCAGATGACTGAATACAGAAACAAAATCCAAAAACACGGTATGTTACTCTCGGGCTACATTCAACAACATAACCAAGCTGCTCCTTTGTCCTGTTTCCAGTTACATATCAAGAATTTCAGCCCCAAGCTAACAAAAAGGCAGGAGATACTTCTAGGATCATATTGTTACCTCAATTGATTAAAAAGTGGCTCCTCAACAATTTCTTCAAAAAGATCGATCAAAGCTTTCATCTTCGTTGATTCCAATCCAAGATCTTCTTCAATTTGAAAATAAAGCTGCATAAATAGCAAAGTCAAAATAAGAAGTGGATCAAAATAAGAAGTGGAAAACACATGTGAGAAATTATTGAAAACAAGTCTTATATGGAACATGTTGATGAAATACAAATAACAACCAATCAAACTGAAATTACCTCGATCACGGAGTTTTTTTCCAACTTGTTCTTCACGTTTATATCTCTAACTAAATTGGCACTAGAAGGGAGGCAAATTACACGCTCAGCATGCCTCGACTTGATAGGAAGTGGTTCTACTGGAAAATTCGTCTTAAATATATCGGATATGCTTATCGCTTCTTCTTCTGACAAATTTCCATGGCATAGACCCTCAATATATAACTGTAAAAAGTTAAGACCAAAAATGATAAATATCCAACAATTTCACAACAATAAATTCAAGACAACTAATCAAATAAAAAGTGATAATAAACTCTGATTGACTTATACAAGTTCATCATGGAATCCGTGTTTACAAATCAACTAACGGCAAATAATATAACTAAAATGCCAATAACAAATATTTCATTTAAACCTGTGATCGAAGCTCGGGTATAAATGCCTTGAGATCATCAATTGACAGACCATTTAGATAATGCAGCTTTTCGTCAATGTCATAAAAGCTCTCACACAAAACTTGCAATCTCAAATATGATGAATGGCTTAGAGGCTTCATGTTGGAATTCTTTAAAGTTCTCTCCATGTCTTCTTTTATTATCTGTTTAAATAATTATTGGTCAATCGCAACAAAGAATGAAAACATAAAAATTGTCTCTATTCTATAAAAGACATTGATCTTCCCTCAATTACACACACCTACCTTCTTTATAAAAAATAGATGTGTGTTTTCATTTTAAAAATAGACATTTGTGGAATTTCCTCTTTATGAAATCGACACATGCATGTCACTCACCTGATACCGATCATCAGTTGGTATAAAAGATCTAGCAGCTGACAAAACCTTTGATAAAAGAACAGGAAGTTTCTCATTAAAGCCATAGACCTTCAGCTCAAGCATATCACCGACATAAGATACTGAAGTTTCTAACTTGGCAACACTAGCCTGCACGGATAGAGACAAACTCATATACAAAGATATCTAAATATAGAATAGAACCATTAGAACTCCTGCACAATATTTCACACCCTCCACTAACTACATTTAATTAAAATTTCTTAATTGCAAATAATATTTTTAATTCAAGCCATGTAATATAGAAGAAAGTAGTAGTATTCTAGAGTTGAGAAATGAAAGAAGATTATTATCTGAAAATACAGAAAATGTTATTCACATCAGAATGATGCAGAAAACTGCATATATAAAACCAGTAAGCTTGCTGAGCAAGCTTTACACAGATTAACTGAATAACAAACTCCTAACAATGAACCAAAGTCTGTTAAATTAGGCAACCAGTTAATGCAAGGTGAACCATCTAGAGTACCAAATTTTCTAACAAAAAATGCTAATTGTAATCTTTAGGTTGATGATTTAGGTAACAATGATTAAAAGTAGATAGGAGTGTCAATGGCCACAACTGTAATGATGCTGTTCTCAATTGATCAGCTTATATGGTGTGGTATACATACTTTGACTACTCCTCTGTCTCTTATGAAAAATGAAAAAGATAAATGGCTAACCTGATATATAATTTCATTCAACTCGTCTTTAAGAAGGAGAATGAACAATTCAGACAATACACAGTTCTTTGCATTGGCATATCCACCTTTCAAGTTGATTCGGAAATATGTATCGGCTCGAGGAACTCTGAAAGTACTATCCAGCTTATACCAAAATTTTATCAATGCTTCATCAACTATACATCTAGGAACGATCAAATTTTCAAAATCATCATTACACTTGTCACTAGCCCGTATAGAAAAGTCACTTGGAATAAACTCATTCTTGGATGGAAGATGTAGAGAGGCGTCAATTTCTAGAGGATTTCTCCATAAATCGATCAAATCTTGAGGGATATCTTCTTCAACATAACGTGAACCAAACCAAGGTTCATGTTTGAAATCTGAGACGAATAACAACAATTAGTTCAATCATCTTTGTGAAAATGTATCTTGCAACACTAACTTTTACAACAACACACCAAATAGTACCCCACTAAGTAGGGTCCGCTACATGAATTAGATAATGTCATATTTCCCTATCAAAATTAATTTAATGATAAATTGTTTATCGCTAAATCCCTCTTAATGGATTAGTTTTCTTGTTCTCCCTCTAACTACTAGGCTACCCTCCAATCTAACCAACCTTCATTAACAACGCTTTTATAAGTCTTATGCACACATGTTCAAACCATTAAAACAATATTCTACCATATTTTCTCAAATAGAGTAGCAACCATATTTTTTTCTCTAATAATGGCATTAACAATCGCGTCTTCTGGGACTACTCATCCATCATGACATTCTGATCTAACGTTCAAAAAGAATTTGTGGTTCAATGGAACCTTGGCAAACTAGGCATTCACTCATACAGCAAAATGTTTTAAAAAATCTGATCTAATACTTTCTTCAAGACAACAGGAATTATTTACATAAGCTGTTTGGAAACACAAGAGAAATGTTGTGACGCACGTTCAGCCTGAAGCTAGTAGTTGTGGCTTCGACACAGCCGTGCAGTGACGCCGTGAATATGATGCTTTCCAAACACACAGTCTCAACAAATAAATCACGAAGTTAAGCCACACAAAAAACCAGTTATAGTATCATTACTGAATAAGGATTATTAAAGCATGGGATCGTACACACTAATTTTGACTTATGTGCCTTATTCAATGTGTTAATCACTAACCCCAAATTGTAATTTGATAATAGTTAAGATCATGTTAGCTATCCATGTTACGATCTATATGAATAACAAGAGAGGTTTGGAGGAAAATGTTGGGCCCTTAGGGTATGGAAGAGCAAACAGTTAAAGAAATGCATTTTATTTTGGATTCAAGAAAATTCTTACCAATATTTTCTAATGAGCAAGTTTCTATCACAACGATCGTAACAAATGGAAAAAGGCCTATATGCAATTGCAGATTAGACAAAGTAGAAAAAAGAACTCACCTTCAGAGTTACGAATCAGCTTTGAGACAACATCCACCCTCATGTTTTCAGGAACAAAGAAACCGAGTACTTTTTTTATCAACTGCTCATCCCATGTCTTGTACACATAGTCACCATAAATGACATCCTCTGCTGGATAGAATTTCAAGTTTTCTGCAAATAATTAGAATAAGTCAATACAGACAATGAAATTGTACAAAATTATACTCCCTCTGGTCCAAATTATATGCCCTTTTAACCAAAAATCATTGTCCCATTTTACAAGTCATTTTACAATACCAATAAAACATTATTGATTTATCTGTTGTATTATACCCAAAAGCCTAACCTGCAAGCTCTGCAGCATAATCATCTTGAGGCTGCTCTTCAGCAAATCTGAATTCCATGTTTCCGATATTTTGAAGTTCCTTAAATATCCATTCTTGTGGAGAATTTTGATGCAACAAATTAAGGTATTGATAGACAGAGCCAATAATATCGAAGATCTGGGAGGTGGGGAACCAAAAGTTAAGCTATATTGAAGAAAATAAATAACATTGAAACGTGAAAGTAAGTATTAATCAAAGAATTACTTTTAGAAACAAATGGTCAATAATGCTTTCACTGTTCCACAAATCTCACTTTTTTTATTGTTATTAATGAAAAGTTTAAAATCACTAAATATTAACAAAATTGAAACTGAATTTATCTCATCAGATGCAAAAGAATATCACCACTGCATTGAGTTAGACAAGTGATAGCTCAACAAAAACATAATTTTTCTCTCAAATCTAAAGGACCTATGCAAGTTAAGAAAATGTGATTACCTTTTCTACACCAGAATCAGTGAGGTGTATGGACATGACAAAGACATAAGCTATTGATGAACGAAAAACTCCGTCATCGCCAACACCAGCAGATAGAGATGTAGCCCATCCTTTAGCCTTGAGAAAGGAAAGCAAGCTTCCTCTGCCCTCTAAAAGGTTAATAAATGGTTGTTAATGAAAGTCAACCATAAAGTGTCCAATCTTAGACTTCTAGATTTAATTAATAGACTACCACTTTTACTGCATCAATCACCAAACAATAAAAGATTCATATAAACAAACTTGGTATTACGTTTATCTCATCAGAGATACATAAAAAATGCATGATGAGATATAAAGGAAAATAGACATTCCAAGTCACAACTTTCTAAAATTCACCCATAATAATGAGATATCATACCGTGCCCGAGGAGATGAGCCAAATAATCCTCTGGTTTCTTTAGATACTCTTGGCTTAGACAAGGCAGTGTCCACGATAAGTCGAGAATATGAACATCTTTGACAGCTTCTAGCCTATAAATTTTACCAGGTTTCCATATTGGGCCTTCCACTGTGAACTTTGGGTTTGCTTGGGGACCCTTTTTAACAGCACGGAATAGTTCCACAACCCAACTCTCGAGCACATCCAGAGACTCTGTATTATTTTTAGCATATCATTAAAATCAAACCACCATATGTTGGTTTTGATCCTACAAGAGCCATTAGAATAAACCCTCTGTTTCTGAGTACTGAATAGGCCAAATTAATTGCATAACATTACACTATAAGATGCTAACTAGAAAAAACAACGAGGCTCGTCCAGAAAAAACGAATTATACAATTAGAACTAGTGGAAAAGAAATCATATATGCTAACAATTTTGGGCTTCTCCGTATATAATGAAAACAAATTTGAGATTGCTGCATGAAACATTTGTTTTGTTTCCCCCAAATATAATTAATAATGTCTTTTGAAGTAAGATAAGCTTTAAGCTAGCGAAGCGAGATATGCATAATATATTAATAATGTCTTCTGAAGATTTATTGCATTTCCAATATATTTTGATAATAATAACTACATTTCCAATTATTATGATTATTTTTGTTTTATTATGTTGTATTAAATATGACTAAAAAAAACTTTGTAAATTTCCTTATTCCTTATAAAAGATAATGAAATAGAGGTTTACCTCCACCAATGACAACAAGCTTCATCAACCCACCATGGTAATAATCCTTGTATAATTTCAATATTTGGTCCCGCAGATCAATACCCTTTTCCATTGCATCAACCAGGCTCTTTTTATTCCCTTCAAGTGCATAAAAAATTAAATAAATAGCATTTTTATTATACAAAAATAATCTAAATAATTAATTGATAAATAAATGAATGAGTAACATAATACAACATACCCCAAAAGAATTTATTCAAAGGGTGATTAGGTGTAGAAGTATGGCACTGAAGTTGTTGAAGACGGCAAGCATCACTTTGTAAAACCTGGTTAAATTCTATGTTCAGTTTTGTACACCATTATGGTATACAATTATAGAATAAAACATAACTCATCAGCAAACTGGCAGATATGCACATTGGAGCATTTACAGAAGAAAAAAAATCTCAAAAAGGCTAAAATGGAAATCCATAGCATAGGATTAGAAATTTAAAATAATAAATACCTGAATCTACTGCTTGTACTTCTCGCTCCATGGCGTCCGCTTTTACAAGAGGAGATATAAAAAACTGAGAAAATCTGCCAAAAAAAAAAAGAAATGAATAAACATTTAAGCAAAAATCTAGCACATCAATGTGGACAAGTGTGCCCAATATTTTCAAGTCTCAACTACACATTATAAAACTGAACGATTTCATTCATCACAGTTAGATTGAGTGCAAAATGTAACCAATCAAAAGTATTGATAATCAAAATATTAATATGTCACAACTTCACAATAGCTCTCAAAATTTCCAAAAGATAATTTACCTAAGACATTAAGACTGTTAAGATTAAACTAATTCATATATAGAACCAAGGTGATTAGATTGATAATCTATATTATAAAGGTCAAATATTTCAACAAATCCTGAGATGATTAAAATATCAGATAATAGAGGATCAAATGTACAAGACTGATAATCATAAGGTATTGTATTCTAAAGCGTACTAATTTTGTTTCATGCTTTTTATGCTTTACAACAGTTGTGACCTGTAATCTAATAAATAATAAAACAGAATGAATTATACTTCTATAAATCTGCAGTAGCTAAAATTCATTAGACATACAACGCATTTTACATCCACGCATCACCATACGATATAAAATTAAATGACAATTGAAAGGCTGGTGGAAACAGAACTGCTCTGCAAAAAACGATGTCTAAAATCATGCATTAGACAGGTAATATTGTCAGACAAAGCATAGCAAAATTTACCTTTTCAAAGCACCCTTTAGAAACTCACGCTTCACTTCAAAATGGTAGCATGTATATTCAGTTTCTGTGTACGCATTTGAAGAGCCACCATGCTTTGACAAATAGCTATCATACTAACAATATAAAGAGTCCGAATATCAGATTGCTAGGCCAAACAAACAAAGAAATTATGTCATACAAACAAAGAAATTAATCCACCTTTTTTTCCCAATCAATTGTGAGGTTCTATAAATATTAAATAAAGATTGGAAAACCAGTTGGGGTTATAAGAGTAAGCTAAGTTGACCAAACCACAAAAAGTTGCATCCGATAGGTAGAAGGAATTGAAGAATCACTTTGATTATTATAACTACATTATAAACAATAATGCAAGAACATTACATAAATGTATCATTTATTCTAAGTTGAAGCTTAAAAATACCCTTGAGGGCATATGGCATTAAGTTCAGGGATGTAATGCCAAGATTGATACCAGTTATAAAATCTTAAATAACAGGAAATATGTAATGTTTTTTCTAGCAAAATTTTATTGACCAGAAACAGGAAAATACATGAATTTGAATTTAGGCAAGTGATGAAGGGAAAGGCAATAAAAGAGTTGCGGTTATGCAAAAGCAGCATCAATTGTATCTCATATCATATATCTTATAACAGTAGATTTTTTATGTTCAGATTCTTAGAATTTTGGTTGATCCTAACTCAACCTTATAAAACCAGCTTATAAGGTGATAGTTCCCCCAAATTATGAACATGTTTTCAAGTTATATCTCATTCGAAGTGAGACTCTTAACACACACTCTCACGCTCATCCCTATTGGGTTTGGTGCGTGGATATAAATGGCAGGTGATTTGATAATAGAAACCTGATAGCAGATAGCCCAACGGATCTTGAATAGGCTCTGATGCCATCTTAAAATTTAAGTTGGGCCTAACTCAATCTTACAAAACCGGCTCGTAAGGCAAAGATTGCCCTCAATTATAAATATATTTTCAAGCCATATCTCATTCAATGTGGGACTCTTAACACATATTATCACGTGTTTGTAGACGATTCCATTAAACCAAAATAAGTTAGACATTTGTAGCAATTTAGTCATTTAAATTTTTTTAAACAAGTTAGACCTTTAAGTCTGCCTGTGAATGTTTACATCGATAGCCTTCTATCCACATTCTGTTACAAAAGACAGCTGATGTGTCTACTAAAGATCGAATGTGGCACAAACGTTGCGTTTAACACATCCTACAGTTGTAATTGTGTTCTAAAGTTAGAGTTCATCAAATTAGGGTTAATTTGAGAGATGGGCGAATTTTAAAAAAAAAAAAACAAAGAGGGAAAGTCAAGGGTATGTATTTTACTCATGGTTCAATTGTTGCGATTTTCTTGGAGCCTGTGGCAAACGTGAAAACATATTGTGGTTCACAATCTAAGGCTAGTTAAGGCTTATTTCTATTTTAATGTTGTTTTTATGCATGTGATGGTTAAAAGACTAACGACGCAAATATTTAAAGCATAAAAGGACTAATTTGGAATTACAAAAACCTGAAAGACTATTTTGTTACAAACACCTAACTTAAAGGACCGCAGTATGCATTTGACCTATTTTATATAAGCTAATTCCTCACAATACAAAAAGGTTTTGTTCATTTTCAAATAGTGTTACAAATATCAGCACTATAGCCCTTTATCATATAGCAGAATTTCAAACAAACCGCTTTTGTTTTGCAATATGTGATTTAGTACAAAGTGTTGTCAAATAGAAGCTATTGACAAATCACTATTTTCTGCATTCCCCAATTTACATAACTGTTTTCAAAGAGTCATAAACAAAAAATGACATAGCCAAACACACCTCATTTTCATCAGGAAATTCATCACTCCCCATGAAGAGCATGTGTTCTGCAAAACAGTTACAAGGAATTCATAATTGAACATATTTACACTAATCATACCTGGATAAATTAACAAAAAACTATACTTGTGCTTGAATTAGATAAATGTCAAAACCTAAAAAATGAGCTAGCCCTTGTGCTTCATTTGGGTCAGAGAAACTGCCAATTCCTACACACATAGCTGCCGCAGCCTGCAAACAAAACAAAACACGCGAATATATTCACAATAAAAACAAGCATATCAACAAACCGAATCGCTCATACCGGTTCTCAAATCTCCCCCTGTGTCAGCAAATTTTAACAAACAAACCTAACCTCCATACCCTAACACCATTCCTACCATTTCCCATCAACACAAGAAAAAACCATGCAAGCACTAGAGCGAGAATTTTTTAAAAACATAGCTAAAATCAAAATAGGTATTCATCAAAAATGCAGAACACTACACAAATCAACAACAAAAAAACTACCTTTTTGCTCTGATTTGAAGAGCCCTTGCCCCTTTCTTTTCCTTCTTCATCCAATTGAACTTCATCCTCTTCTTCATCATCCTCGTCGTCTTCTTCATCATCTTCGTCGTCGTCATCATCATCATCATCATCGTCGTCGTCATCGTCATCATCCTCTTCATCTTCTTCTTCCTCTTCATCTTCTTCATCTACTGAAACAGGTTTGCGAGGACTTTCCGCGTAAATCTCAGGATCGTGAACAAGCAAAGCTTGAAGCCCATTTCTCAGATGAATGAGTCGGTATAAACGACTGTCGTTCGGAGACTTGTGAACGATGTAGTCTGATGATGATAGAGTGACAGGTGCATTGGCAATGGCGGCGGCAGCAGCGGCGGCGACGAAAGCATCCCTCAGTCCCATAGTTTCTTTGCTCGGAAAGCGGAGAAGCGGATGCGTGTGTTTACTAGTCACGCTAGGAACAAAGGTTTTCTTCTTAGGAGGCGTTTGTTTGGGTGATACAAATTTTTTTCCTAGGATTAACTTTCCCGGTAACATAAATGGGAAAACTTCATTCCCAGGTAACTATAATAAAATATGTTTGGTTAAAAGTATAACTTTTAGAATTTTTTTCCAAGTAATAATTATAACGTGTTTGTTTAATGCACCATATTCCTGGGAATTAATGTTACAATTATAAAAATACCCCTATTAAATATATATCTATATTTCAATTAAATTGATAATTATCTCCATTTAATCATGTAAAACAAAAAGATACGTGATCCACCACAAATAATTTATATCAATGAATCATATAATTTTATCAATTAATTCATAATAATTAATTCATATAATTCTAGCAATTAATTCATATCAATTAATTCAAATAATTCTATCAATTAGTTTATATAATTCTATCAATTAATTTATATTGGCAAATCATAACAATGAAACGCTATTTTTCTTTTACAACATAACTTTACCTATCTACTAAAATAACTTTTGAAGTTACAAATATATATAGATACAAAGGTTGCACTTGACTACTGCACTAAAAATTCTGCAGGCATATTGAAGTAACAGTATGCAAATATGCAGTGCAAACACATTAAATATTTTCATACAAAAATAACACAAAATTAAATCCATCACAATGAAATAAAACAGACCTGCTAAAATTATAGTTTTCAAAATCCATCAAAACTTAATGTAATAAAGACAAATACAACCAAATAATAAAACTCACTTAAAACAATTCCTACATGATCACTCTAAATGATGATATTAAGATCAATTGGTACTTAAAACAATATGCACAAATTCTTTTTTCAATTCAGGAGTATCCATAGTGAAAAAACAATCACAGAGGTTGTTGTCTTTAGTAATAACCATAGCAGCCCTCACAACATCTACAGCAGACAATCCTTCTATTTCTTTTAATATTGAGACAATTTGACTCCTTCTTTCCGCTGTGTATTTCTCATGCATAAAACAAGAAGATAATTGTTGCATATTCTCAACACTGCTAGTATAAAACTCACCCAACTTGTTCAATGAAGTTAACAAGCTATCAGAAGCAACATCATCATTATACTTCACCCTTTTTCCCCCACGTTTTCCAGTCCTGTAGTTAGTAGTTTCTCTTTGTGTTTGGATTGTTGGATTTGTCTGAGTAGTATTGTTAGATGGAGGTGTTTCTGGTACTTGTGTCTCAAAATTCTCTTCATTCTCATTCAAATTAATTTCTGACTCGCCCCTTTGTGTTGATGAAAAGTATTCCTTCTCCATTTGAGCAGACATATCAGCCGTATCTTCTGCTATAGCACCAGACGCTTTATCTTTTCCAAATGCAATATCTAGGGCATTAAAGTGTGGAAATGGTTTTCCATACAAGCCAACTGCATTTGGGTGAGACTGCATTGAAGTAAAAAGTGTTTAGAAATATAAATTTAATGTAATATATATATATATATATATATATATATATATATATATATATATATATATATATATATATATATATATATTATAAATTGATCAAAGTCAAAATAGTATGGCATGTATTACCTTGCACCATTGACTATAAATCTCCTTCTCTACAACAATCATCTTTCGAGTATCATCCCATCCAAAACCACTAGCACTTGGACCCAACATGTCTCTAATTGCAGAATATTGTGTTTTAAGACGTTTCACTCTTGATTCAATATGCGGATTAGCTTTTAATGTGCAATTTGGAAACTTGTCGTGAATAAATTTCTCTAATACTTTAGTATACCCGGGTTTGAATGAGCCTGCATCAGCCTTCCAACCATCGTCCACCAATTTCAACAATCCTTGCACTAATAATGCATCTTCTTCAGGAGTCCATTGTCGCTTCGTGCTTTTTGCATTTTGATTTTCAAAGGACCCGTCCATCTATTCAACAACTTAACAAGTGTGCATGTCAAAATTGATGTAAACATATAAATAAATTAAATCACATTGCAAATACATGATTTACATTAAAAACTCATAAAGATTGCAACTAAAATAGAAATTTCAAATAAATCAAAGTCAGTAGTACATTCAAAATAAAGATTATAACTAAACTAGAATTTTCAAATAACAAACAATAACGTTTTCATTGATTTCCACCTCTCCACCTATTAAAAATTTCCAATGCAAAATTATCTCTCCATTGACTCCATTGAGTACTTGGCTCCACTGTTGTTATCATGTCACCAACCATGATTTCATCAGAGAACTCGTCATATCCAAAATTTCGTTCTAAAGGATCCAAAACCATTTCTTTACGAATATGATTATGTAGAAGACAACAAGCAGTTATTATTCTTCCTTGAGTCTTTAACGGATAGAATGATTTCTCTCTCAATATAGCCCAACGTCCTTTCAAGAGTCCAAAACATCTTTCTATTACATTTCTAGCAGAAGAATGTTTCATGTTGAAAAATTCTTTAGCGGTAGATGGTTGTAACCCATTCCTCCATTCACTAAGGTGATACCTTTGACCTCTATAAGGAGTAAGAAATCCTTCTCCATTCACATAAATAATAAAAACCTATCATAAATAAAAATAGATTTAATATACATAAATTATGCATAATATGTTTTTTATACGAATCTATACTATTATACCTTGAGGAACCTTTAAACCATTTGGTCGAGAAATAGCATCTCTAAGGACTCTTGAGTCAGCAGCTGATCCCTCCCAACCGGGTAAAACATATATAAATTGTAAGTCAGGTGAACATACACCTAACACATTTGTAGCTATCTCACCCTTCCTTGTTCTGTATCTACTTTTGTCTGCTTCAGGCACATTCACCTTGATGTAAGTTCCATCTAGAGCTCCTAAACAATTTTTAAAGTATTTCCATCTTTCATCTGTATTGCTCTCCAAAATTGGTTGAGGTTGTTTTAACAATTCTTTGTGACACCTCAAAACCGCCAATAGTACATTTATAAAATGCCTACTTATAGTTTCACCGGACCTAACAAATTGTCTTCTAATCATTCTATTCTTAACGTGATGTGCCAAAATGTGTAAAAACATGGCCACCAACTCCTCGACACACATATGTCGAGTAGGAAGTAGTCCACCGATAGCTTTCAACATGTCACATAATTTATGGAAAGAAGCCCTATCCATCCTTGTATTCTCAATACATGCTAAATCACTCATGTAAATAATTCTACGAAAATGAACTTCTCTAATTAAACTTCTTTCGTAACAATCCCATGACCTTTTTCTCTTTTTTGAGCGTTTACTTAAAGCAAGGTAGCATAACATAATTGTCATCAACATAAAGTAATTCAACATCTCCATATAAATGATAAACATTGCTATGATTCTTTTTTTTCTTTCACGCACTTCCATCAGTTGTTTCATGATATAAATAATGAGAATATATCTGAAAAGAGAATTGAATTTATTAACCTACTGATAACATATATGAGACATAAAAGTATCATGCATATTGTTTGTTTTTATTAGTAATAATTTTATTGAATTTTAGGATACACTTATTAAAATTGTTACCTAAGTTATATAGGAACTCAAAAATAAATTTTTAGTAAATCTTAGATTAGCCTTAACCATATATCAATATATTAAAACTAGCCTTAAATATATTGATATGCCATATACAATTATACATAGATTAGTAGCAGTAACAATGAAGATATTCTAAAGTGAGTTAGCAGTACTACTTTAAAGAAACACATGAACAAAGGGTTCTATTTTCATAATCTAATTTAAACTCCGAAAAAAAATTACATAAAGGCCTCATAAATAAGCATATCAATTAGTCTAGAATAACAATTTGGCAATGAGATTTGCACCATAAAGTAAATCTGAAAGTTCATCTCTTCTGTATCTTTTTTTTACAAATAAATAGTCAAAACCAAAAATAACATAATATATGATATACCATAAATCAAGCAGCAGAGTATTAAGATGTAGCTATCATTTCAACTATGAATTACATATCAAAGTTATTCATAAAGTAATTCAAGTATAAGACCTACATAAACACACTAAAAGGCATCCAAGCACAAAAAATTTGATTGACAGTGAAATCTGAAATAAAAATGGAAGATTAAAAAGGATTGAGAGAATACCTTGAACAAGATAGTGAAACCCAAAGCTCACAGGAAGAAAGAAAGAGAATCAGATATTGAGAAAAAAAATCACAATTTATTGGACATGAAAAACGATTAGAGGGAAGATTTGGCGGTAAATAAAAGGGTAGAAATGGATTTTCATAGAGATAATGGGTTTATGGTTCCTGGGAACAAAACTTACCCACCTCTATCTCACGGGAATAAGAAACACAAGAACGTGAAGAAAACGTGTGTCTTTCTCTTTCCTGGGTATTATTTATTCCTAGGTTTATTTTTTTATTTCTATCTACCAAATAGAGGAATAAGTAATTCCAGCATTAAATGCCCAGGATTCTTTTTTATGGCACCGAAACAAACGCCTCCTTAGGCTTGGTTTTTTGAAGCCTAAATAAGTGCTTTTTTTGTGATGCGGCTTTTGATTCTAGTTTGAAGCGAAGAATAGAAGAGGAGCCACTCATATCTTTCGGTAATGGCCAAGAGAAGGGCTATCTAGTGTCTAAACTCATGCCCGGCCCATGACTCAAAACCATCATGAAACTCGTTTAAAAATACTTAAATGTAAGGTAATTTCTTAATTCACTCTTTGATATTCTTAGGCACCTTGCGAAATTTTTTTTATACTCTTTTTTTTTTAGAGATATATATTCGGACTCATCCCTTTTTTATGCTGGATGCTTCCGAAGACTATGGAAAAAGTTTGGTAGATGCATCTCTAAAATCTTATCAGAACAGGTTTTTTTTTAAATCTAGTTTTATTAATTGCAGATGAATATAAAATAACATATATCCGTAAATAAAATATGATATATTTATATATGTGTATATGTATATATATATATATATATATATATATATATATATATATATATATATATATATATATAAGAAGCAATATGTCATAATCATCATCAAAAAATAGTACATCAATGTCATCAAAATATAGTACATCAAAAAAAACATCACAGTCATTATTGTGTGTGCCTGACAACATCTCCATCCTCTCCTCTGCCTATGCCTCTGCCGCCTTGTCTGCCTCTACCGCCTCATCCTTCTCAAAGGTCCTTCAAACCAGAGGCAGCAAGGACATCCTAGAACCAATCCTTTCGTGGCTGCTCCAAAGATAATATCTTCTGCCCATGGTTATAGAACTTCTGCGGCTGACGAGTCTGAAAATTTTCCATAAATAAAAACAATGTTAATAAGAAACAATGGTACAAATTATAAATTTCCAATGAAAAAAGAAACAATCTGAGTAATGTTACCTCTCCATCCCAGACATGTTTGGCAGTATGGTCAGCGTACCTTGTCAGTAGGGACATATTTGAGAGACCCCCTGGGAAACCCTCATGCTCATCATCGTCGTCGTCACCAGCATCCTCCGCTGTTGGATCATCACCCTCTGAAGCTGGCACCGAAGCAACATCATCGGCAGGAGGAAAAACAGGAGTATCCCGACGAGGCCTGCGGGAGGACGGGGCCTATGATGAACCCTCAGCTGAATCCTGACGCCTCTGGGATGAAGAAGTGGATGATGGGGTGGGATACGAGGTCGAGGGAGTGTCTTGGGCATGTGATGAAGAAGGTTGTGCAGTAGGTTGTGCCTCAGTTGTATCGGCCTCAGTAACGGTGGTCTGGCTCCGCTCGCGTCTCATAGATGCATGTTGTGAAACCCGTCCAAGTCGCAATCTATCGTCTCTGTCTGCCATAATGTCTACAAGGTATAACCAAGAAAAAACAATTAGTACAAATAAATTAAAAAACAAAAAAGAAAAAAAATTAACATTTTCTACTTCCGGATATGCACACACAGAAAACTTTTGTAGATGTATCTACGAAAGAACCCAGAATTCACAACGTTTGATTTGTTCCGGAGCTGCATATACGGAATTGCCATAACATTAATTTGTTCCGTAGATGTAGCTCCGGAACTTCCTGCAACTCCAACAGTCACGACAATGGCGTCCCTACCCATGGAAATCGAATTTTTAAAGCTCTGATCGTCCATTTCAGCCAACAAACAATACCTACATTGTCTCTAAACTATGTTTCTAAAATTATCTAAGGATTTCTACCCCTAAAACTATATTCTAACTCGTTTACGGGAAATTCTCGAAAATACCTCAGAAACTCGAAAACTTACCGATTATATCGAGCTTTGAATGAGTTTGAGTGTCTTGATCGTTGAAATGAATGCTCCTTGTCGAACTTGATTGAAAAAAATGAAGTTTGGTGGAAAAAGATTTTTTGAGGATTGAGAGAGTTTGAGAGTGAAGATGATGAAAAATGAAGAATGAGGAAAGAGAAGGGAGTCTGGCGCGAATGTATCCTAATTTGTTCCTGAGCTATAAACGGAAATATTCCGTAGATGTAGCTCCGGAAAAAACCAATGTTGAGTAAAAAAATGTGCGTCCGGAGATACATCTCCGGATGCAGGGGGCATTTTTGGAAGCGCATATGGTGCCTAAGAACCCCGAGGGGTTGGGTAAGAAATCTTCTAAATGTAATTGAGGTTGCTCTTCTCACCTTTAGTGAGCGGACGAAGAGCCACATTTTTAAAACTCAAAATCGTCATTCTCAAATTAGAAAATATGCTTCCATACGCATTGAAAGTACATCACATTCATTCGTATCCATTTCATTTTGTCAAAGAATATTTAGGAAATGTATCTCCGTACATATGGAAGGGTGAGTCTGGATGTACTCGTCCGTAATAACCTTGGACACATTTTAAACTCATGTGTTTATTTCACAACTCAGATAATAATATGGGAGTATATTTTTGTAATAACCCTTAGATAATAGGTTAGTTATAAATCATGTGTGACCCACAAGCAAACCATCCAAAGTAAAAGGTTATATCATCCAAAGTATGTGTCTCATGTTGATTGTCGTATGGTGTGTAGCGTATATCATCTGCTACAGTGCAGTCAAGAAACACTCAAAACGAATTGATAGCCTGATTTCCTCTAAGCGGGGGACGAACGCACAAGCACGTGTCAAATCCTCAAAGTAGTCTTCGTCATATGACCAGTCGAAGATGTGTGGAAAGTGATTGAGGATTCATGCCTGAAAATGGTTCGGATAAAATATCAATAACTATGTAGCACAAGTGTTATGAAATATTGTAAACTGCATGCAGTTTGTTGTCATTTGTTTAGTCTTCCAAAGATAAGCTTAAATTAACTTCGAGTATAGATAAACCATGCAAGCGATCTCCTAGTTGTACTCATGAATCCGCTCGAAGTCAATGAAGCATCTAAGGTAAATCACATCGACATAAAAGCACTTTTGTCCACAAGTATGGACGTGTCAACCAAATACATGAGGTATGACCTCAATGCATATGCTCTATGATGCAAAACATGTGCATCATCACCATCGACCTCCACTGTCGCAGTCGTGGGATTTTTGTATAGCTTATCCATAAATGTAAATCTAGCATGACACCCTCTGGTGCCATCCAACTCTTTTTGGGCATCACCTAGGTTAGCTCCCAAATAGGTCACCATTATGTCTAGTGCATCAGAAATGGTGATTCTAGAGTAGTCTAATAATCTTCCTCCGATTGAAAGATGTAGAAGAGATGACACATCATTTAGTGTGACGGACGTCTCATCAACCGGAAGATGAAAAGATGACGTCTTTGAGTTTCATCTCTCTATAAAAGTTGATAGTATATCATGGTTAATAATAGTATAACTAGTCATGCACAAATCTTGCAGCTCAGATAGCTGCATGACATCATGAAACCATTGTTCCTCAGGTTATTTCAGCTTCGTAATCTTCTTACCTTGACTGATGCATTTTAAAGCATCATGGTACTGCAAAAGAAAAAATATCATCGTCAAAAAGTTCAAATATTATAACACATATGTTTCAAAGTGTACTACACACCAGTAACACATTTAGAATAATAACCAATGGTATTAATAACTGGTATTGGGTACATCAATGTAAATATTTGGAAGAGGACCAGATTAAAATTTTTAACAATACATCTCGAATGAAAAGAAATTGAATAACAATCGAGCAGTGTCTTTAGCACAGCGAAAAAGAACTCCATTTGTCTTTTGTTTCAAGTCCCAAGTGTGAGTCCCATCCAAGCACCTGCATACCTGGAACATATTATAACAACGTGGGATGAGATACTAATCTCACTAGATTCTCGATCTAAACCACCAAGTCTCTCACTACCCTTATACTTGGGTCAAGGTCTACTTGAAACATCCATCAAGGTATCTCACTCACATCCTGCATAAAGGAGTACTGACTAAATACCTCACGATCATCTCATCGAAACCATATAATTGGTCATACATGTTGATTCACACACTAATATAATATACATATCCTATCATGATTCGCATACCGTTAATGGAATAGTCACTTGTCAAGCTGATAGATGTGTGGTGATTTTACTTAAACCCTAACTTGGCCATTCAATTGTTGTAATTCACTATGGTTCCATCAAATCAAACAAAGTGTCTATAACCATATAACTCTTATATCACTCCCATGGTCATTACCACTCAGGGCCATCCCCATCAGCATAGTATCTGGATTAAATCCATCATACTGCCACCCATTGGAGCTTAGTCATGCATAATCCCCTACATATGAGGAATATGTTGGGAATGTATCCATCTTCTGTAGTTACTAGTTCATGGACTTCACAAATAGTACTCGACTATCAAGCATGGTGTGTGGATTTAAACCACCAAGTCTCTTACTACCCTTCAACCCGGGTCAAGGTCTACTAGAAATATCCATCAAGGTATCTCACTCTCATCCTGCACGAACAAGTACTGACTAAATACCTCACGATTATCTCATTTAAACCATCTACTTGGTCACACGTGCTGATTTGCACAATAATATAATATACATATCCTATCACGATTCACCATCCGCTAATGGAATAATCACTTATCAAGCCAATATATGTGTAGTTATTTTACTTAAACCCTAACTTGGGCATTAAAGTGGTGTGATTCTCTATGGTTCCATCAAATCAAAATAAGTGTCCACAACCGTATAATTCTTATATCACTCACATAGCCATGACTATTCATGGCACTCCCATAAGCATAATATTTGGATCTGGACTGTCATACTGTCACCCATAGACGTTAAGTCATGCATAGTCCCTTTCATATAAGGAATATGTTGAGAGTGTATCCATCTCCTGTAGTTCCTAGGTCATGGACTTCATAAATAGTACTCAACTATCAAGCATGGTGTGCAGATCATCGACGGTCCTACTCTATGTCATGAGAACTCTAGTTTGTGCTTCACGAGCATACAACCAGAGTTATAGGTCGAGATTAAGATTGTCACAAATCCCACATCTAACTGAATGGATATGTCATGTATTATGTGCTCAATAGAGATATTGCGGCGCACTATACCTCTGATAACACTCACAAGGGGTCCAACTCTGAGGCCATGTACGTAAGTGAACCAATAGGGATATTGTTGTACTATATATGTTTGGTAACACTCACATAGGGATCCATATCTAAGGCCATGTACGTAAGTGAGCCAATAGACATACTACATTGTTATATATGTATGGTAACACTCACATGAGGGTTCAACTCCAAGGCATATACATAAGTAAACCATCTAACATCATATATCAGTCATCCAACTATATCTTATAGGCACGGCAGTCAGATAACTGGGCAGATCTACTCAAGGCCATCACCGCGTAAGTTCTTCTAGCCTCATTCCTTACGAATATAATAAAAATATAGAAGATAAACATGTCTAGGATTCACCTATATTGGATGTGATTAATCCAGGTTTGCTTCGCGACATTCATAGAATCTCGTAACCATAATCTCACTGAATATGTTACTAACCTGTCATACTAGCCAACTGGGTGTTCCATCTCGTAGGATGATATTCATGCAGCCTTAGCCAACACTAAGTTCATACATATCTTGGTAATTAGGATTCAAATCTCCCATTACCAACTATCTCAAATTGAACAAATAAAAAAAGCATTGTGCCTTTCGTAATGCATTACTAACCGTCAACAAACGCTTAGTCTCATTCCTAAGTGTATGGCACACCCCTAGTCTCTTATAATATAGTATAGTTTTAAGTATACATCACCAAAAATTATGTATCCTTATAGTTCACTTTGCTAAGTAAAACATTCCCAAAAGTCCTTAATCAAGACCTACTTCTTAAACTTACAATAATTTGTAGGAGTATCAAAAGGACGCGAAAACTTCATTATGTTATAGCTCGTTGCATTAGTTTTTTAACGCATATGGTCTCACCTAAATCGGAGTTTCCAAACTCAAATTACGCTCTTTTCAATTCTTCCTAACTTCTTTCCCAACTTGTAATCGATTACATACTAGCTGTAATCAATTACAACTCATACAGAACTCAAAATTTCACATTTTTCAACACCTGTAATCGAATATAAACTAGTTGTAATAGATTACGACTTCAACAAAAAGTCCAAAAACACAAAATTTATGTGTTTTCCCTAATTTCTTCCACCTAAAACCATACTATAACATCTCATTATAACCCTAACTCTCATGCAAGAACAGTAGGCACTAAAAATGTTTATTATACACATCATTCCATCCTTTAATTGATCTAACATGCAATGGATGATCTCATGATATATACATTAAAAGAGAAATCATTTCTCAAGGGAGAGGAAACCCACCTCTTAACAGAAAAATGGAGATAATGAACTTGAATGATGAATCTTCTTCCTTTTCCTGATGTACATTTTTCTCCTTCACTTTCTCTCTCTCTCTCTCTCTCTCTCTCTCTATCTATCTATCTATCTATCTATCTATCTATCTATCTATCTATCTTTCTTTCTCTCTCTCTCTCTCTCTTTCTCACTCTCTCTCTCTATGCTTGAATCTATAAGAGTTAAGTCAAGATCAGGTGGATCTTGCAAGATTGGTGAATCAGATGTCGTATACAACAAGAGAGGATTAAGATAGAAGACTAACTATTTATAGGAGTATCTTGTATCAAGTGGTTGTGTAATTTCTGTAAACAATTGCCATATTATTATATAGGAAGATAACAAATATTTAATGGTAAACCATTGAAGAGTGGATTAAGCTTCTGCGAGGATGGTTGGACTGAACCACTATAAATCCTGATGTACGCACACACACACACACACTCTCTCTCTATCTATCTCTCTTTCTCTTTCTCTCTCTCTCTATCTATCTTTCTCTTTCTTTTTCTCTCTCTCTCTCTCTCTCTCTCTCTCTCTCTCTCTAATTTTATATATCATTTTGCATTATTAGGTTTGTATTATTTTCGTAGATCAACATGGTGTTAGAGTTTATCTACTTATAATGATTTTGTGATTAATGTTTAGGTTTGTGATAGATCTAGTAATTTGAATATTTTCTTATGCGATTATTATTGTACAAACTCTTATTGTTAGATTGATCATTTGATTAATCAGATTCAATTTAAGCAATGTGTGAAAATGGAATTAAGATAATCGTTGAATTGTTCATTTAAGCAACTTCATTTTTCTTAGTTGTTGTGATTACTGATAATCTGAGTTCACTATAAAATCCATTTAATCATATGTTAGGTTAGTTATAAATCATGTGTGACCCACAAGCAAACCATCCAGAGTAAAAGGTTATATCATCCAAAGTATGTGTCTCATGTTGATTGTCGTATGGTGTGTAGCGTATATCATCTGCTACAGTGCAGTCAAGAAACACTCAAAATGAATTGATAGCCTGATTTCCTCTAAGCAGGGGAGGAACGCACAAGCATGTGTCAAATCCTCAAAGTAGTCTTCGTCATATGACCAGTCGGAGATGTGTGGAAAGTGATTGAGGATTCATGCCTGAAAATGGTTCGGATAAAATATCAATAACTATGTAGCACAAGTGTTATGAAATATTGTAAACTGCATGCAGTTTGTTGTCATTTGTTTAGTCTTCCAAAGATAAGCTTAACTTAACTTCGAGTATAGATAAACCATGCAAGCGATCTCCTAGTTGTACTCATGAATCCGCTCGAAGTCAATGAAGCATCTAAGGTAAATCACATCGACATAAAAGCACTTTTGTCCACAAGTATGGACGTGTCAACCAAATATATGAGGTATGACCTCAATGCAAATGCTCTATGATGCAAAACATGTGCATCATCACCATCGACCTCCACTGTCGCAGTCGTGGGATTTTTGTATAGCTTATCCATAAATGTAAATCTAGCATGACACCCTCTGGTGCCATCCATCTCTTTTTGGGCATCACCTAGGTTAGCTCCCAAATAGGTCACCATTATGTCTAGTGCATCAGAAATGGTGATTCTAGAGTAGTCTAATAATCTTCCTCCGATCGAAAGATGTAGAAGAGATGACACATCATTTAGTGTTACAGACGTCTTATCAACCGAAAGATGAAAAGATGACGTCTTTGAGTTTCATCTCTCCATAAAAGTTGATAGTATATCATGGTTAATAATAGTATAACTAGTCATGCATAAATCTTGCAGCTCAGATAGCTTGCATGACATCAGGAAACCATTGTTCCTCAGGTTATTTCAGCTTCGTAATCTTCTTACCTTGACTGATGCATTTTAAAGCATCATGGTATTGCAAAAGAAAAAATATCATCGTCAAAAAGTTCAAATATTATAACACATATGTTTCAAAGTGTACTACACACCAGTAACACATTTAGAATAATAACCAGTGGTATTAATAATTGGTATTGGGTACATCAATGTAAATATTTGGAAGAGGACCAGATTAAAATTTATAACAATACATCTCGAATGAAAAGAAATAGAATAACAATCGAGCAGTGTCTTTAGCACAGCGAAAAAGAACTCCATTTGTCTTTTGTTTCAAGTCCCAAGTGTGAGTCCCATCCATGAACCTGCATACCTGAAACATATTATAACAACGTGGGATGAGATACTAATCTCACTAGATTCCCGATCTAAACCACCAAGTCTCTCACTACCCTTATACTTGGGTCAAGGTCTACTTGAAACATCCATCAAGGTATCTCACTCATATCCTGCATAAAGGAGTACTGACTAAATACCTCACGATCATCTCATCGAAACCATATAATTGGTCATACATGTTGATTCGCACACTAATATAATATACATATCCTATCATGATTCACATACCGTTAATGGAATAGTCACTTATCAAGCTGATAGATGTGTGGTGATTTTACTTAAACCCTAACTTGGCCATTCAATTGTTGTAATTCACTATGGTTCCATCAAATCAAACAAAGTGTCTATAACCATATAACTCTTATATCACTCACATAGTCATTACCACTCAGGGCCATCCCCATCAGCATAGTATCTGGATTAAATCTATCATACTGCCACCCATTGGAGCTAAGTCATGCATAATCCCCTACATATGAGGAATATGTTGGGAATGTATCCATCTTCTGTAGTTACTAGTTCACGGACTTCACAAATAGTACCCGACTATCAAGCATGGTGTGTGGATTTAAACCACCAAGTCTCTTGCTACCCTTCAACCCGAGTCAAGGTCTACTAGAAATATCCATCAAGGTATCTCACTCTCATCCTGCACGAACAAGTATTGACTAAATAACTCACGATTATCTCATTTAAACCATCTACTTGGTCACGCGTGCTGATTTGCACAATAATATAATATACATATCCTATCACGATTCACCATCCGCTAATGGAATAATCACTTATCAAGCCGATATATGTGTAGTTATTTTACTTAAACCCTAACTTGGGCATTCAAGTGTTGTGATTCTCTATGGTTCCATCAAATCAAACGAAGTGTCCACAACCGTATAACTCTTATATCACTCACATAGCCATGACTATTCATGGCACTCCCATAAGCATAATATTTGGATCTGGACTGTCATACTGCCACCCATAGATGTTAAGTCATGCATAGTCCCTTTCATATAAGGAATATGTTGAGAGTGTATCCATCTCCTGTAGTTCCTAGGTCATGGACTTCACAAATAGTACTCAACTATCAAGCATGGTGTGCAGATCATCGACTGTCCTACTCTATGTCATGAGAGCTCTAGTTTGTGCTTCACGAGCATACAGCCAGAGTTATAGGTCGAGATTAAGATTGTCACAAATCCCACACCTAACTGAATGGATATGTCATGTATTATATGCTCAATGGAGATATTGCGGCGCACTATACCTCTGATAACACTCACAAGGGGTCCAACTCTGAGGCCATGTACATAAGTGAAACAATAGGGATATTATTGTACTATATATGTTTGGTAACACTCACATAGGGATCCATGTCTAAGGCCATGTACGTAAGTGAGCTAATAGATATACTACATTGTTATATATGTATGGTAACACTCACATGAGGGTTCAACTCCAAGGCATATACATAAGTAAACCATCTAACATCATATATCAGTCATCCAACTATATCTTATAGGCGCGGCAGTCAGATAACTGGGCAGATCTACTCAAGGCCATCACCGCGTAAGTCCTTCTAGCCTCACTCCTTACGAATATAATAAAAATATAGAAGTGAAACATGTCTAGGATTCACCTATATTGGATGTGATTAATCCAGGTTTTGCTTCGCTACATTCATAGAATCTCGTAACCATAATCTCACTGAATATGTTACTAACCTGTGATACTAGCCAACTGGGTGTTCCATCTCGTAGGATGATATTCATGCATCCTTAGCCAACACTAAGTTCATACATATCTTGGTAATTAGGATTCAAATCTCCCATTACCAGCTATCTTAAATCGAACAAATAAAAAAAGCATTGTGCCTTTCGTAATGCATTACTAACCGTTAACAAACGCTTAGTCTCATTCCTAAGTGTATGGCACACCCCTAGTCTCTTATAATTTAGTATAGTTTTAAGTATACATCACCAAAAATTATGTATCCTTATAGTTCACGTTGCTAAGTAAAACATTCCCAAAAGTCCTTAATCAAGACCTACTTCTTAAACTTACAATAATTTGTAGGAGTATCAAAAGGACGAAAAAACTTCATTATGTTATAGCTCGTTGCATTAGTTTTTTAACGCATATGGTCTCACCTAAATCAGAGTTTCCAAACTCAATTTACGCTCTTTTCAATTCTTCCTAACTTCTTTCCAGACTTGTAATCGATTACATACTAGCTGTAATCAATTATAACTCATACATAACTCAAAATTTCACATTTTTCAGCACCTGTAATCGAATACAAACTAGTTGTAATAGATTAGGACTTCAACCAAAAGTCCAAAAACACAAAATTTATGTGTTTTCCCTAATTTCTTCCACCTAAAACCATACTCTAACATCTCATTATAACCCTAACTCTCATGCAAGAACAGTAGGCACTAAAAATGTTTATTATACACATCATTCCATCCTTTAATTGATCTAACATGCAATGGATGATCTCATGATATATGCATTAAAAGAGAAATCATTTCTCAAGGGAGAGGAAACCCACCTCTTAACAGAAAAATGGAGATAATGAACTTGAATGATGAATCTTCTTCCTTTTCCTGATGTACATTTTTCTCCTTCACTCTCTCTCCCCCTCTCTATCTCTCTATCTATCTTTCTCTCTCTCTCTCACACACTCTCTCTCTCTATGCTTGAATCTATAAGAGTTAAGTCAAGATCAGGTGGATCTTGCAAGATTGGTGAATCAGATGTCGTATACAACAAGAGAGGATTAAGATAGAAGACTAACTATTTATAGGAGTATCTTGTATCAAGTGGCTGTGTAATTTCTGTAAACAATTGCCATATTATTATATAGGAAGATAACAAATATTTAATGGTAAACCATTGAAGAGTGGATTAAGCTTCTGCGAGGATGGTTGGACTGAACCACTATAAATCCTGATGTACACACACACACACACACTCTCTCTCTCTCTCTCTATCTATCTTTCACTTTCTCTCTCTCTCTCTCTCTCTCTCTCTCTCTCTCTCTCTCTCTCTAATTTTATATATCATTTTGCATTATTTGGTTTGTATTGTTTTCGTAGATCAACATGGTGTTAGAATTTATCTACTTATAATGATTTTGTGATTAAAGTTTAGGTTTGTGATAGATCTAGTAATTTGAATATTTTCTTTTGCTATTATTATTGTACAAACTCTTATTGTTAGATTGATTATTTGATTAATCAGATTCAATTTAAGCAATGTGTAAAAATGGAATTATGATAATCGTTGAATTGTTTATTTAAGCAACTTTATTTTTCTTAGTTGTTGTGATTACTGATAATCTGAGTTCACTATAAAATCCATTTAATCATATGTTAGGTTAGTTATAAATCATGTGTGACCCACAAGCAAACCATCCAGAGTAAAAGGTTATATCATCCAAAGTATGTGTCTCATGTTGATTGTCGTATGGTGTGTAGCATATATCATCTGCTACAGTGCAGTCAAGAAACACTCAAAATGAATTGATAGCCTGATTTCCTCTAAGCGGGGGACGAACGCACAAGCACGTGTCAAATCCTCAAAGTAGTCTTCCTCATATGACCAGTCGGAGATGTGTGGAAAGTGATTGAGGATTCATGCCTGAAAATGGTTCGGATAAAATATCAATAACTATGTAGCACAAGTGTTATGAAATATTGTAAACTGCATGCAGTTTGTTGTCATTTGTTTATTCTTCCAAAGATAAGCTTAACTTAACTTCGAGTATAGATAAACCATGCAAGCGATCTCCTAGTTGTACTCATGAATCCGCTCGAAGTCAATGAAGCATCCAAGGTAAATCACATAGACAAAAAAGTACTTTTGTCCACAAGTATGGACGTGTCAACCAAATACATGAGGTATGACCTCAATGCATATGCTCTATGATGCAAAACATGTGCATCATCACCATCGACCTCCACTGTCGCAGTCGTGGGATTTTTGTATAGCTTATCATAAATGTAAATCTAGCATGACACCCTCTGGTGCCATCCATCTCTTTTTGGGCATCACCTAGGTTAGCTCCCAAATAGGTCACCATTATGTCTAGTGTATCAGAAATGGTGATTCTAGAGTAGTCTAATAATCTTCCTCCGATTGAAAGATGTAGAAGAGATGACACATCATTTAGTGTGACGGACGTCTCATCAACCGGAAGATGAAAAGATGACGTCTTTGAGTTTCATCTCTCTATAAAAGTTGATAGTATATCATGGTTAATAATAGTATAACTAGTCATGCATAAATCTTGCAGCTCAGATAGCTGCATGACATCATGAAACCATTGTTCCTCAGGTTATTTCAGCTTTGTAATCTTCTTACCTTGACTGGTGCATTTTAAAGCATCATGGTACTGCAAAAAAAAATATCATCGTCAAAAACTTCAAATATTATAACACATATGTTTCAAAGTGTACTACACACCAGTAACACATTTAGAATAATAACCAATGGTATTAATAACTGGTATTGGGTACATCAATGTAAATATTTGGAAGAGGACCAGATTAAAAATTTTAACAATACATCTCGAATGAAAAGAAATAGAATAACAATCGAGAAGTGTCTTTAGCACAGCGAAAAAGAACTCCATTTGTCTTTTGTTTCAAGTCCCAATTGTGAGTCCCATCCAAGCACCTGCATACCTGAAACATATTATAACAACGTGGGATGAGATACTAATCTCACTAGATTCCCGATCTAAACCACCAAGTCCCTCACTACCCTTATACTTGGGTCAAGGTCTACTTGAAACATCCATCAAGATATCTCACTCACATCCTGCATAAAGGAGTACTGACTAAATACCTCACGATCATCTCATCGAAACCATATAATTGGTCATACATGTTGATTTGCACACTAATATAATATACATATCATATCATGATTCGCATACCGTTAATGGAATAGTCACTTATCAAGCTGATAGATGTGTGGTGATTTTACTTAACCCTAACTTGGCCATTCAATTATTGTAATTCACTATGGTTCCATCAAATCAAACAAAGTGTCTATAACCATATAACTCTTATATCACTCACATACAAGGCCATCCCCATCAGCATGGTATCTGGATTAAATCTATCATACTGCCACCCATTGGAGCTAAGTCATGCATAATCCCCTACATATGAGGAATATTTTGGGAATGTATCCATCTTCTGTAGTTACTAGTTCATGGACTTCACAAATAGTACCCGACTATCAAGCATGGTGTGTGGATTTAAACCACCAAGTCTCTTACAACCCTTCAACCCGGGTCAAAGTCTACTAGAAATATCCATAAAGGTATCTCACTCTCATCCTGCACGAATAAGTACTGACTAAATACCTCACGATTATCTCATTTAAACCATCTACTTGGTCACACGTGTTGATTTGCACAATAATATAATATACATATCCTATCACGATTCACCATCCGCTAATGGAATAATCACTTATCAAGCCGATATATGTGTAGTTATTTTACTTAAACCCTAACTTGGGCATTCAAGTGTTGTGATTCTCTATGGTTCCATCAAATTAAACGAAGTGTCCACAACCGTATAACTCTTATATCACTCACATAGCCATGACTATTCATGGCACTCCCATAAGCATAATATTTGGATCTGGACTGTCATACTGCCACCCATAGACGTTAAGTCATGCATAGTCCCTTTCATATAAGGAATATGTTGAGAGTGTATCCATCTCCTGTGGTTCCTAGGTCATGGACTTCACAAATAGTACTCAACTATCAAGCATGGTGTGCAGATCATCGACTGTCCTACTCTATGTCATGAGAACTCTAGTTTGTGCTTGACGAGCATACAGCCAGAGTTATAGGTCGAGATTAAGATTGTCACAAATCCCACACCTAACTTAATGGATATGTCATGTAATATGTGCTCAATAGAGATATTGCGGCGCACTATACCTTTGTTAACACTCACAAGGGGTCCAACTCTGAGGTCATGTACATAAGTGAACCAATAGGGATATTGTTGTACTATATATGTTTGGTAACACTCACATAGGGATCCATATCTAAGGCCATGTACGTAAGTGAGCCAATAGATATACTACATTGTTATATATGTATCGTAACACTCACGTGAGGGTTCAACTTCAAGGCATATACATAAGTAAACCATCTAACATCATATATCAGTCATCCAACTATATCTTATAGGCGCGATAGTCAGATAACTGGGCAGATCTACTCAAGGCCATCACCGCGTAAGTCTTTCTAGCCTCACTCCTTACGAATATAATAAAAATATAGAAGTGAAACATGTCTAGGATTCACCTATATTGGATGTGATTAATCCAGGTTTGCTTCGCGACATTCATAGAATCTCGTAACCATAATCTCACTGAATATGTTACTAACCTGTGATACTAGCCAACTGGGTGTTCCATCTCGTAGGATGATATTCATGCATCCTTAGCCAACACTAAGTTCATACATATTTTGGTAATTAGGATTCAAATCTCCCATTACCAACTATCTCAAATCGAATATATAAAAAAAGCATTGTGCCTTTCGTAATGCATTACTAACCGTTAACAAACGCTTAGTCTCATTCCTAAGTGTATGGCACACCCCTAGTCTCTTATAATTTAGTATAGTTTTAAGTATACATCACCAAAAATTATGTATCCTTATAGTTCACTTTGCTAAGTAAAACATTCCCAAAAGTCCTTAATCAAGACCTACTTCTTAAACTTACAATAATTTTTAAGAGTATCAAAAGGACGCGAAAACTTCATTATGTTATAGCTCGTTGCATTAGTTTTTTAACGCATATGGTCTCACCTAAATCGGAGTTTCCAAACTCAAGTTACGCTCTTTTCAATTCTTCCTAACTTCTTTCCAGACTTGTAATCGATTACATACTAGCTATAATCAATTACAACTCATACAGAACTCAAAATTTCACATTTTTCAACACCTGTAATCGAATACAAACTAGTTGTAATAGATTACGACTTCAACCAAAAGTCCAAAAACACAAAATTTATGTGTTTTCCCTAATTTCTTCCACCTAAAACCATACTATAACATCTCATTATAACCCTAACTCTCATGCAAGAACAGTAGGCACTAAAAATGTTTATTATACACATCATTCCATCCTTTAATTGATCTAACATGCAATGGATGATCTCATGATATATGCATTAAAAGAGAAATCATTTCTCAAGGGAGAGGAACCCCACCTCTTAACAGAAAAATGGAGATAATGAACTTGAATGATGAATCTTCTTCCTTTTCCTGATGTACATTTTTCTCCTTCACTCTCTCTCTCTCTCTCTTTATCTATCTTTCTCTCTCTCTCTCTCTCTCTCTCACTCTCTCTCTATGCTTGAATATATAAGAGTTAAGTCAAGATCAGGTGGATCTTGCAAGATTGGTGAATGAGATGTCGTATACAACAAGAGAAGATTAAGATAGAAGACTAACTATTTATTGGAGTATCTTGTATCAAGTGGTTGTGTAATTTCTGTAAACAATTGCCATATTATTATATAGGAAGATAACAAATATTTAATGGTAAACCATTGAAGAGTGGATTAAGCTTCTGCGAGGATGGTTGGACTGAACCACTATAAATCCTGATGTACACACACACACACACACTCTCTCTCCCTCTCTATCTATCTATCTTTCTCTTTCTCTCTCTCTCTCTCTCTCTCTCTCTCTCTCCCTCTCTCTCTAATTTTATATATCATTTTGCATTATTAGGTTTGTATTATTTTCGTAGATCAACATGGTGTTAGAGTTTATCTACTTATAATGATTTTGTGATTAAAGTTTAGGTTTGTGATAGATCTAGTAATTTGAATATTTTCTTTTGCGATTATTATTGTACAAGCTCTTATTGTTAGATTGATCATTTGATTAATCAGATTCAATTTAAGCAATGTGTGAAAATGGAATTATGATAATCGTTGAATTGTTTATTTAAGCAACTTCATTTTTCTTAGTTGTTGTGATTACTGATAATCTGAGTTCACTATAAAATCCATTTAATCATATGTTTTATAAAATCGCCGCTATCTTTTGCTTTCGTTTTTAATTTGTGCATTTGTTTGTAAAACTCTGATTTGGTAAAAGGAAGTGTTTTTTTAAAATGGTTTTTGGGGAACAATTTATTCTACTCCCCATTCTAGACCATTTGATTCCTATATCATCCACCAACAATTAGCCTCATAGTTGGTCTTTCGATCAGGTCTCGCAACCTCAAAATTTGAGGATATGGGATAGAACAATCCGAATGGTACGTGTTTGATAGAGCTCCCATATACAAATAGCATAATCTGTATGATTGAATAGATATCATGTTGTTACTTGATACAACTTGATTAAATGACTGAGTTATGTGAAGTAATCTAATATCATTATGTTAACAATTTATATAATCACCAGTTAGAGTTTCAATGCGACTTAAATATTTCAATTCTGTTTGGAAAGCTGATTTATTAAGGTCTATGTGTAGGAATGGCCACCTAGACACATGACTGGAAGATTTAAATATTTCAATTCTGTTTGGAAAGCTGATTTATCATGAACCTTAAAACATCTGAATCTAATAAAAAAAGAAAGAGAAAAGGAATGTTAGAAGAAATTAAAAGCATCACCTTGAAGACCTATTCTTACAAGGTCATCGTATAAGAAGATAAAGATAGTTTTTATGAAGATGTTAGTGTGTTCGTTAATTGTTCAACAAGCTAGTGAGAAAACTCAAAGTAATAAGTTTTTTGAGTAAGTCAAATTACTGTCAAATGTAGAATCAATTATCCAAGCTTAACGACACATAAGTTCACACAACAAAGTAATTAATCATTGATGGATAGGAAAACCCAAGCAAATATAAGCAGAACATGTGTCATTCCACTTCATTTGATATCTTGTTAAACAGTGTTCGGGAATTTTTCTCTAGACGTGCAAAGGAAGAGGTATCCAATTGTATTTTATTTTGATCGTATTATTTTTTTCTTAAGTTCTATGTCCTAATCATTACTTGTGTAGCAAGTTAGAACCTAGGTAATTACATTGATATGATCGTTCCACTCTCCACCACCTTCTATTAGTGTACTTTTAATTATTTGTTGATATTTACTTGTTTGATGTATTGTCTGTATATAATATATGTTTGTTATCTTTACGCGATACATCTCATTCATCTGCATCATGGTATTCATTGACATTAAAGTTTTTTTTGCATTAAAATATCTCGCATTAAATATTTGATTAATTTCTTGCATCGAGTTGTTGTTATTCATCTATGCATATCATTCTTCATTCATCCATGCATCATTAAAATTGTTTCTCATATAGCATTAATCCTTTTAGTATATTCATTAAAATACTTTGGCATTTAAAAGTATCAGTTACCATTTTTCAATTTCATAAAAAGCTATTTTTTGTGCATTTAAATTTTTAAGATTTTTTGCTTCATGATTCTAATCACATGACATCATGATTTGAATCAAGACCTCTTCATTTTTCTTGAAAAGCTGCTGGCTCATTTGATTCAAAATACACCACCATATGGTTCAAATCACAACGGGCTTCTCATAAAAAAATAAGTACTTGATTCGAATCACAAGTATAGCTAATTCAAATCATAGCTTTCAATTTTGAATTTTAGCATGTGTGTCTCTTCAGTTTTTATCAATCATTCCATTTCATCATTAAAACTTTTTTACGAAAAGTCTCTCATTTTATTTCATTCATATCATTTGATTGTGTTACATGTGCATATCATACTATTTGCATTTTGATTATTCATTACTTATTTTCATTTGCATCAAAATTATTTTCTTCATCTTGTTTTTGCAATTTTTACTACATGTTTTGCATTAAAAATATTTTTAAGTGCATCATTTGATTATGTGCATGTTTACATATTGTTGTTGTTATGTTCACACATTATTTATCCCCCTTCCAATGTGTTATTGTATGTGTATTAACCATTGAGTTTTACTGTTGAATGTTTCATGTCGTTGTTGTGGATATTTGTTGCATTTGGCATGTGTTATCTTTCATGTATTTGTGATATATCATTATCTTTGTTGTATATTCTTCTTTAGTTCTGTTTAGCTTTATTTTCTCTGTATTACTTGTTTTATTGCTGGTTATTTTGCGTTTATGTGTTTAGCATCCATCTCTTTTTGATCTTGTCAAAAGGGGAGAAATTGTAATGTGTGTCTAGATTTGATTTATGTGTTTTATGCAACTTTGATATGGTGCAATTTTTTAGGGGGAGCACAAAGGAAATTCTTGATCACGCTTTACTTAACTCTCATGTCAACTCAATTACAATGCAAGTTTGCCGAGCATAAAAAATGGGGAGACTAAAGTTGCTCTGCCCTCTAGGGCTTTGGTTTTGTTGCTTGTCACGTTTATTATCATTTATCATTTATTTATTTTGTAAATGAGTCTAATCTAAGTTAGATCTTTGAAAATATCTTAGAATTGAGTGTAATGCTTTTTAAATGGTATTTTGCATTAAATCCTATTTTTGAATGCATAAATCAAAGCCTTAGGTAAAAGTCAATACAATATGGTTCAAGTCAAATTGATTGATCATTTGGGTTAAGAAACACATGAATGAATGGTTCCTATCATGCTAACTTTAGATTCAATATTACACTTCAATGTACTCTAAAAATTAAATTTTAGAAGTGTGATTCGAATCAAGGCTGGGCATGATTCAATTCAAGGTTGTGCATGATTCGAATCAAATATGAATGTAAAAATTCAGATTTTACTTCTCCCTTGTATGCTTTGAATCACATATTGCACTTGATTTGAATCATGGCATAATTTGATTCTAATCGCAAGTTATACTTGATTCGAATTATGACTCGGTTTGATTCAAATCCCAGAAAGCTTGATTCGAATCATGGTTGAATTATCTTTTGATTATGTATAGGTTAATTTGAAACATGGATTTTCTAACTCGAATCACAAGTGCAAAATTTAAGTTTTAAGTTCTTGATCAAACCATATCTCTCATTTTGACTCAAATCATACCATTGCTTTTAACTCGAATCAAAATGGTATTTTTGCTCATTTTTGTGCATAATCTCAAGAACCTATATAAATCATTTTGTCTCTGCCTCACCATTAAGATTTAATCATTATTATGATAATAATCATAACTTTGAAAGCCTTTCTAAAATGTCGAAAACCCATTTTCAAAGAATAATTTTCACATCTTTCTTTTGCGTATGAACTTATCTTCAACCTCTAGCAAGATTAACATGTTTTAGTTGCTTATCAATTCTTAGAGAATGTGAGATCTATTGTATATGAGGTTCATTCTTTGTTGGTGTTTGTGAAGTTATTGATTTGCTGATCAAGAGAAATGTAAAGAGAAGATTTCTTCTTTTTCCTGCCCCTCACGATTCAACTCTCTTTTTCAACCATAGGTCAACCTTACCATATCCGAGCAGGCTCTTCCACGATTCACCATAAACAAAACACACCTTAAACTTGTGAAACATAAACCACCTTCTTCATATCCAAACGCGACATCACCCTTCTGCGTTTCATTTTGTTTTCACCAAGCTCACAAAAACCCCACGGTTCACATCTCACCATACTCCATTAATGAACGTCATCTTCTCAGATCTACAAAATCCATCACATTAACTTCCTAACGTCACAAATTAACAACCACGCCTTCCCTTCATCGGACCATACATGCTTTGATATGAACATCAACAACTCTGCAAATCTTGACATACATGCTTTTGGTGTTATATACCACTCTCCATTACACTTTTGCATTATATGTTCATTGTTATGATAGTTGATGTTGGGAGAATCGGTATTATAACTACGTAACAGTAAAATTTATGTAATGAGTTCACTTTAGGCAATGTATAATGAATAATTGTTATTGCATATCCAGGAATGTACTTCAAAGGACGAAGAGAGATCTATGCTCGTTGAAGAAATGTTTGGACAAGTATAATTCAACCAAGGAAGCAGTTTTTGATCCTTCCTTCACTGACTTGTTTGTTGATTCAAACTCAATGGTTAAACAAAGATAGACCATTGGTTAAATCATTTCCTCCATAACCACCATATCTCTAAAACATCTTCTATAAACAAACAATCAAAGATGTGAACATACTCCGCCGAAAAACCACTTTCCAGCTAAAACCACACTATAATAACTATATCTACCACACAAACCTTCAAACTACTCCGGCAAGCTCCTATTCCGGCGCACCACCCTTCAATACATAATAATCAATGTCGAAAACCAACATGTAATTGTTTTTCTTTTTGTTGCTCTTTTCTTTTTATTTCAATTTCTTTTGTTTATTTTGTTTAAATATTGTTACTATTTAGTTATAATAATGTAGATTTTTTATATGGTTTTATTTCTTTGTTAATTATTGTTTTTATATATTTGTAAAAAAATTTAATAGATAGTTTTGGTGTATTGATTAAACAAGTTTCCATTCCGTTTTGGCTATTAGTGTGTTTTGGTCCAAATGACATTATGTGCATCAGTTAACATTATGCTATTTCTGTGTCTTTTTTTAACGTCGATTACGTTGGTATATTTGATTGGGACGCTGCTATATTTTTTGTTTTGATGCAATAATATTAATGTAATATTGTAAATAAGTCTGATTGTGATTGTGTTAATGTTTGTATTAAGCATTTTATTTCGATTGCAATGTGTGCATTTTTGCGTTAGCAAGTTACTGGCTGGTTTTATTTTATTTACGTGCATCATTTCAACTTGTTGCCGTCATGTTTAATTCATATTGGTATTTGCTTTTTGTTATGATATGATTTGATGCATTCGATTCATTTGTGATAACCGCACTTCGCATTAGCAACTTGTTTGACTTGTGTTAGCACGCAACATTTCATTTTCATTACTTTTAAATTGGAGTTGAATTTTGCGTTGGGAACTTCGTATTGCAAATATTTGCGTTACATGAACTCCATTCGCGTCCTCACATTGCATTTAATTTTACATGCACACTTACTTTTCGAATCATTTTTTATGAATGCATGTTGTTCATTATTGCTATATACACACTGATGCTCTATCATTTTGTTGTGTCTGTGGTATTGCATTTTGTACAATGTGTGGTATAAAGTCATGCCTTGCGCTAGAGCTCTCATATTTCATCTTTCAAACATATTTACCATTGATTCCAAACCACTTTTCGAAACCATTTCAAAGCTTTTAGATAATATCATTTTCTCAATAATTCGGATGAAAAATGACTGATTGACTATAGACCTTGTCCTTCCCCGAGTGTTTTGACATTGCTATAAAGCTCACTATTCAAATACTAGTCTTCCGTATTAAAGCACAATAATTAACTGAATTTCGTTGGTTCCCTTATAGAAGAAAAAGGATTGGTTGGGTGTAGACCTTATCTTTCTCCGATTATTTAGACACTGGTTGTAGAGCTCGATGTGTGGATAATCGTCTTCCGTTAATGAACCTTGACTTAATTCGCCAAACATATTTTGCAATAAATTAGAA
The DNA here is from genome assembly GCA_022829125.1 of Lathyrus tuberosus. NCBI lineage: Eukaryota > Viridiplantae > Streptophyta > Magnoliopsida > Fabales > Fabaceae > Lathyrus > Lathyrus tuberosus. Next base: position 8,587,400 of record JALAZF010000071.1, read on the forward strand.
GAAAAAAGATTGATTGGGTGTAGACTGTGAGTGCAACTTCACCATGAGATATTTTGCATGATGTCAAAACATTGAAACTACTTTGCATTTTGGTATATTGGAAAGCAGCTCTGAGTATGTGTGGCTACATTGCATTAGAGGTCTTAGGAATCATCAAAAACCACTTCAAAATTGTCTACAATCATGAAATACAGTTTTCTATACAAAAATGCACTACATGTGTTGACATATACGCTTTTCAGGCCAACATATGTAACTCAATAATGAAGCATGTAGCCTCTGTCAAAGTCAGGTCGACACATAAGTATTTCAGGCCGGCACATACTGTAAGTTTCAAGATTATGTGCCGGCACATACGTGCTTCAGGCTTGCACATCTACTGTCCTAAATAAGGCTGTAGTCTTTGTTTCATTTGGGCCAGCACATATGTACTTCAGGTCGACACATTTACTGTCCTAAATAAGGTTGTAGGTTTTGTTTCATTTGGGTCGGCACATAGGTCATTTCAGGTCGACACATGCTGTTATTGTTGACAGTATGTGCCGGCAATTCCAACGTTCAGGCCGACACATGTTGTTTAAGTTGGTCAATTTATTCTTTTTTTTACTTCGAAAATGACCTCCTTGCCACCAATCTTCCAAAACTATAAATACATCTTTCATGCTTCATTCCAAACTGGTGATACCATAAAATTAGCCTGCATTTGCTCATCATCTTCAACCTCCGTCCTATGTCTACACACTGACAAATGACACATAATAATCTTTTGTTGGGGTGCCAGCTAGGCGAAGGCCTGATAAGGTCCAATTGGGTTCTTATGTAGCTGAGATATTGGGTTGAGATTTGTAGGGGTCTTCATCCGGAAAAACTACGGGTTTGTCCTCCAAGATCGTGTATAGATTTGGGGGTTTTCATGCAATACGTTCAAGAGAGGATTGCGACGTTGTGAATGCCTTTGGAGATAAAGTACGCAAAAGACCCTTTGGAGATAAAAAAACACAAAGGAAGTAACAGAGAACGACGAATCAAATTGAAGTCTTGGGGAACAATCAGTGCAATTGATCGTGCATGAAAGCTTTAGAGATAAAGAATGCAAAGGAGTAGCAATATCGACAATTTAATTGGCATCAATTGTTATCTTGGTCTTACTCAAGATCAAAAGAAGAAAAGGGGTTGAATCAACATCAGAACCAGTAGTGTTTGTATGGTTGCTCGTGAACACTTTTCTTGTACATCGACTTTTAGCATAGTAAGAAAGTATCCTAATTCCACATTGGAAATTAGGCACAAACGTACCCACACGCGAGGACGAAAGTGGGGAACTGCGTGAACAAATACTCGTGTCGATCTCTCTATTATCTCTTTACTCATTTTATTTTTCATTACGCAATTTGTCAAATAGCATTGATTAATCGATTGACTCGTAAGAATTTTCCTGTGATATTTTTATTTTAACTTGATTGTTGATTAACTTATAATCTCTTTTGATTATAAGTGGTTTTCATATCAACAACAATACAAAGGAAATTCTGAAAATTCGTTCGCACACCAAGTGTTTAATAAATTGCATAGTTCAATATTTTTGCTTATTATCATTGGAAATAGCATTACTAGGTGAATTAGTTTAAACGAGTAATAACGTGATACTCGATTAAAGGTTATATTCAATTATTCTGTTTGTCATTCCATATTTGGCTTTGCATATCTAAGTTCCAATAACTAGGTTCGTATAGACGACTTTTGTCGATCCATATCAAAACCTTATGCGCGCTCTCTTTTTCAAATAACTTTAAAACCCAAATTTTATTTGGTGATTTTGGCTTGGGTGTTTATTCACCCCCTCTAGACAAGTCGCCATCGTCTAACAAGTGGCATCAAGAGCTCAGTTTATTCTATGCTTCGAAACGCTTATTAGAAAAGGGTTTACGAACCTAAAGGGGATTATAAAAGAGCTCCAATTTTCACGGGAGAAAACTATAGTTATTGGAAAGCTTATATGTAAATTCATGTGAACTCTTATGATAAGTGTGTTTGGGAGGCCATTCAAAATGGTCCTACACTGATAACAGATCGTGTTGATGGTGTTAATGTTCCTAAGCCTGAAGCACTATGGAATGAGGAAGATAATAAGAAGTGGGCACACGATTGGAAAGCGAAAAACATTATCGTATCCGCTCTTGGCGTTGATGAGTTTTATCGCATTTCTCACTGTGTGACTGCTAAGGCTATGTAGGACTCTCTACAAGTTGCCCATGAGGGAACTAATGAGGTCAAACAAGCCCGGATTAACACACTTAATCAAGAATTTAAACTCTTTCGCATGAAACATGGTGAAACCATTGCTCAAATGCAAAAGTGGTTCTCTCATCTTATTAATTGTTTAAACTTGCTGGGTAATCCTATTTCCAATGTTATTGCTACTAACAAGGTTTTGAGATGTCTTACTAGGAATTGGTAACCTAAGGTTACGGCCATCAAAGAAGCCAACGATCTTACAACACTTGATCTCACCACCTTGTTCGGAAAGTTAGAAGAACACGAGCAAGAACTAAATTGTTTGGATGAACATGAAAAGAAGCTTGAGAAAAAGAAGAAAAAGGAGAAGGAAACCAATAAGGAGGAAGGAATAAAGTCTAAAGCTCTTAGGGCTTCAAATTCTAGATCCTCAAAGGAAGAGCACGATAATGATAGTGACTTGTGTGATGAAGAAAACTCGGATGATGAGCAAATGAGACTTTTTGTTAGGAGATACAATCGATACATTCAAAAGAATGGTGTCAAGCACTCTGATGAAAATATTGTGAGATACAAACGACAATCTACATCCTCCAAAGATAAAGAAAACAAAAAGGACAAGGGAAAAGGTATATGCTATGAATGCGGAAAGCCAGGTCATTTTAGACTGAATTATCCATCTCTTGTTAGCAAGAAAGGAAAAAGCGAACAAGACAATTCTAGGAAGCCTAGAAAGGCTTATGTTGCTTGGGATAGCAAAAGTGACGCCTCAAGCGAGAAAAGCTCAAGTGAGAGCAATGAAGAAGCAAATTATTGTTTCATTGCTAATCAATGACAAGGCAATTAAAAGAATGTAAGTCATTCTAAATACTCTAACATTGACAAGTTGTCTTTTATTGATTTGAAAAATGCCTTTGAAAATCTACAAAAGGAAGTGATTCATGCTTATAAGAAATTAGCTTCCAATGAAAAAGTTTTTACATACTTGGAAGCAAAGGTTGAAGAAAGCGAAAAGAAATTTGAAGCATTAAAGCGATCTATTGTAGATGGTAAAAAATATAAAAATGGGGATGAGGAACCATGTTGGTTCGGTTGTGAAACTTGTCAAATTTGGCAACAAGAATTGAGTTCTCTTGAAACCAAAGTTCACAAGGCTTCACAACCATGTGATACTCTTGCTATTAGCTCCTCAAAGGTTGAAAAGCCTCATAAAAATTACAATTTGATTAAGAAGGATTCAAATGGCAAAAGTAAAGCTCATCATATATTGTTTTGCCACTATTGTTGCAAGAAAGGCCATACCATATAAAAATGTAAATTTAGGTGCTTTCTAGTACCAAATGGAACTTTTCAATGGTTGCCCAAATGCAACAATTATTTCACTTACTACCAAGGACCCAATGAGAATTGGGTACCTACCACCTTTGTTTGATTTTATATAGGTTGCGTGTCTTGACTATATGACAGGAAAATGGATTCTCGATAGTGGATGCTCAACACACATGACGAGAGACATTTCTCTATTCTTCGACTTTGTGGCGAAGAAGAAAGGATATGTGTCTTATGATAATAACAACATAGTGTAATACCCCAAAATTTGCTTTCTCCTTTTTGTCATCATAGCATTAGCATTATCATATACCATATCATATCCACCTCATTAGCATTGCATTGCATATTTAACATAGAAAAATGAAGCATAGCATCCCTCTTACCATCAAGGCATGTGATTAGGTGGAAGGTGGACAATCAAGGGATCATTCAAAGCACAAAAGGTCAATCAAGTTGCCCCAAGGCAAGCCAAGAGGTCTCTCATGTCTCATAATATCTCAATTGATCATCCATACCTCAAGGAAGTGAGATTCAATAGGAGATTGAAGCACTACATTCTTCACTATGCAAGAGGTCCAAAAATGAAGGAAAAGCCTCAAAAGAGAGAGTTCATTAGTTCAAGGTCATCCTCAAGTGGCATTTCTCATCATCCTTTAAGAGGATACACAACATACTCTGAGGAATTTGAAATTGAAGACTGCACTTTTTCCTCCTAACCAGAGGGGGTCAAAATTAGGGTTTCCAGTTAAATCAGGGTATCTTTGATTTTTTGGGCAAAACTTGATGTCATGGTATTCTACATGTCCTTAAGTGTATGGGTGTAGAAGATTGCCCCTCAATTGGTTTTAGAAATGGTTCAATTGGAAGAAAGATAAAAAATCAGGAAAATTGGGGCAAAGTCAAATAATCAGAGGAAAAAGTCAATTGTTGACTTTTTGAGCCCAAAATCATGAAATTCATGTTATATGTGACCAATGTACAAAATTTGATCAAAAAACTCCAAAGGAATCATGAAGAAATCAAGATGTGGAAAGTTGCCATTTTTGGAAGAAGTAAGGTTTCCAAAAATAGTAATTTTAGGCCATTTTGCATCATAGTTTGAACCAAGGCCATTCAAAATTGGAGCATCAAATGAAAATTCCACTCGGCCACAACAAAAGATCTTGTTTCAAGCTTCAAATCCATGTGTAGAAGATCTCCATTGGATAAAAATTGAGAGAGTTATGGATGATCAAAGTTGAGGAAAACTTGGGCAAAATGCAAGTCAGCTTGGGCAAGTTTCAGGTCACGCGCATGTCATTTCTACAAATATGTGGTGGGCCAGATGTTTGGATCAATTACTCATGGTTAGAGGCCTCAAATGAAAAATCTTTCAACATGAAAATTGTTCCTCTATGTGAGATCTTCAAAAGTGATGTTCATGGTTTTTTCATTTGACCAATGGATGAGAAGTTGTGATGGCTCAAAGTAAGGTCAAGATAACTGAAAATTTGGTTAGGTCACAATCAGGTCATGCCACACACGCGTGCATTATGCAGCATTTCAGGTCAGTTGTGAGTTTATATGTTTGAAGCACATTTCCAAGGTGTTGCAAGTCTCATTTTCATTTCTTTTCAACATCAAAGTTGTTGTATCATGTACACACTTTGTAATGATACCAAGATCATTCATGTCCATGGCTTGAAGAGAGAGATATCCATGTGTAAACATCACCATTTCCAACTGAGGAATCACATCAGAATTGGTAGTTTGGGTCAGACATCCATCAAACAACTCGTGCACTTTATTTCCACAATAAGCCAAGCACATACCACCTACACCATGCACATTAGCACGTGCCTTGCATGAAAATAGAAGGAACAAACTTGCTGAGCAAGTTTCTGATACATAGCCGTGCCATTGCAGGTTCATTTTCACCTCCACCATAGCTCTCCATGAACCAGCTGCACCATATGATTGCTCTCCCTAACTAACTTGACTCAGTTAGTTAGGGATGACTCACCTAAACCATGCTAACTCAATTAACTCACTCAGTTTAACCATGGTTAGAGCTCACTATAAATCAAAACTTCACTCTCAAATTTCATTTTTAACTTCATTTTCTCATTTTTATCTCAAAGCTCTCTCTACGTTCTATCTGATTCTCTCACTTTTTCACCAACTCGCTCAAAACTTCTTCTCTAAGTACACGATACTTCATCTTCATCATCATCAATGGCACATGATGAAGGAGATTTCATCACAATCCTCAAGTTTGCTTCAAGTGTATTTCAGCATTGAATCTCTCTGCTCTCAAGATAACAAGCTACATTAGCATTTATTTTGTTTGATTTGGAAGCTCCAAGGCTGAAGAACAAGTGTTGTCTCTGGTATTCTCAAGAATCTTCAAAAGCTGCAAGTTCAGGTTCCAAACTCTCAAACTTTTCTCTGGCGTTTTATGGTTTAAATTGTTGTTTTCATGTTGATATGAGCTCACTAGGAGCATTTCTTACTCTGGCTAGTTGATAGGCCTTGTAGAGGCTTAGATCCAAAACTTAGGGCATGGTTTGATCCTCTATGTTCTCTTTGTATGTTTTAGTTCTATGGAAAATATTGGTGTATTCATGATCTCCATTGTCTAAGCTTATTTTTGGTATGCGATTTGTGTGTTTTGGTGGACATGTGAATTTGTAGGTGGTGGTTGTTGGCCGGAGAAGGTGAACGGAAGTCATCTCCGGCCGGTGACTGTAAATGCTAGGGTTTTGTTTGTTTTAATCATAGCCGTTGATTTTGTTACATCGTGTGGCTCGCGTGATGACAAAACATAAAAATGTCACATGCTTTGCACATGTTTCATTTTTAATCAGAGTGACATGCGTGTGGTGTAGTACATGGTATGAAGTGTGGTCCTTCACCTGTGTGCCTTGGATTTAATTACTCTGACTTTGGTGGTGACCTGACTTGATCCAACGGTGCTATTTGTTTTGACTTTGTGTTGACTGAGAGTGTATGGTTGTTAGTGTGGTTGGTGCGCAAATGGACTTAAGACAATTGATATTTGCACCTCTCATTTCCAAGGCCCAAACATGTTGAACTGAATATTTGCTATGCTTGCACCTCCCTTCCTTATTTCATTTCATTTTATTTTCACCATTTCTTACACGTTTCCTTTTTAACTTTTAAAAATACAAAACTACATCATAAAATTCTAGAAAAATTCATGAACACTTCCAAGACATTTAGGAAATTTTTGATATTTTTATTTCATGATTTTATGACATTTTTACCCCTGTTTCATAATTTATTTTGAATTTTCATTTGTGTGCATTCCAAATGGGATACATGGGTTTGTGGAATTTTTTTCTTGCTCATTACAAACTGTTTTGGTGTGATTCTTTTTGTATTGATTCCCTAATACATTGAAACATGTTATATGATTTTTGTTTGATTTTTAAAGTCATTTTATGACATGTTTTGATGCTTATTTTTGCACCACTTTGCATGGCATTTCAACTTAACCTAATTGCATTGTTTGAAGTCCTTTTGCTCTGAATTTTTACATGCAATTTGGATGTATGACTCACTTCTGATTAAGACATTCCAATACCATGCTTGCATAATTTTCATAAGTCCATTTGATTTTTGTTTGATGCATTACATTTGAAGCATAATAACATGTCATATTATTCTAATTTTTGTGCATGTTTACATGAATTCTTTTGTGCATATTTGTATGATCATTTGCATATGTTGTGAGCTATTCATGTGACATTATAGGTCATTGATACACATTATATGTCATCTTTGCATGCTCACTTCAATTTGAACTTTGTGCATTATTAATATGTATAGTTTGCATTTCTTTTTGAACTTTCATTTCACTTCTTCTTCTATTACTTCTTGAATGTCTTGATGTTGATTCATGGATTAATTTGGGATGTTTATAAACCATTTTTCATTTAGTTTCAATTCTGATTCTTGGATTACATGTTCCATTTATGCATGTTCTTCTCATGTCTTTTCATCTTTCATTTATCCTTTCTTTTTGTAACATGTTTGAATGCTATGTGTTCTGGACTGGGCCGAGGCTGCCCAACAGTCGAGCAGGCCCAACCCACACTGTCTGGGGAGGCCCAATAAAGTCCTTCTGCTAGACACGCGACTGTCACGTGCGAACCACGCCTTCGCCGGACACTAAAGCAGCGTCGGCCACTTAGCCCTAGTCGGGCACTGAGACACGAAGGAGAGGAGAGCAGCACATCCCCTGGGGATGCGCCTCCCCGACACAATAGCTTCTCCCCGCGAGAATACCACACCTCGCTCCTCGACGAACATGAGTCCTCCCCGCGGGGCCACGTCCAGTCTACGGGCTCCACATCTCCTCGACACAGAAGGCTTCTCCCCGCGAGGAGTATCCAACGGTCCGTACCACGTGGACACGTTCCAAGTAACCTCCCACTTCCGAAGGATTCGGTCTGCCCTACTTCCGGAAATCTAGGAGCGGTTACTCTAGGGCGAAGACCACGTGCTGGTCTTCACTACTACACGTAAGCCCTAACAGTTATCCGTAGTGGGCCTAGTTGATCCAGCCCATTGCAGATAACCGTTGGCCCCGCGCTGGGGGCTCTCTATAAATACCCTCTCACTTGAGAGGGTCAGGTTAGACACACTTTCTTACTCACTCTTCTTGTATTTGCTGCTATTCTGTACACTCTCTCACTTGAGCGTCGGAGTACCTTGCAGGTACAACCCCCCCCCCCCCCCCCGGGCGTCTCTCACCATCACCGGAGCTGCCGTTCCAGACGCCGTTGGCCACCATCTCTTTCTGATCAGGTACGATCAGTGGCGCCGTCTGTAGGAACTCCATAAGCTTCCCCGTTTCTCTGTTCGATAAACCAAAGCTTCTCCGTTCAACAACCATCATGGCTAACCCGTCAGCGAATCAAGCTCTAGACGACATCATTACGCAGCTTAGCACTGGCAACCACGTCGACAACAACTCTGCCCGACCCGTCGCAGAGAACAACGTCAGAGACGGACAGACCGCTTCTCCATCTTCCAAAGAAGTGGAGTACGAGACAGCTCACCAAGGCGGACAGGAAACCGTCATCCAGCCCGTTTTCCAGCCCGTGGACCCGCCACCGAATGTGGATCCGAGCACTACTGCACTGTTTGCGTTGGTCAACCAGATCAACCAGATGATCTTCAACCAGAACATCCGGATCGAAGCGCTGGAGAAAGGTCATGGTCGATCTTCCCCGCGAAGGCACAGACCACCACCATTTCCAAGGCGTTCGCTGTCCCAAGTGGCGTCTCGCAGCCCCTCCCCGGTTCCCAGGGGTCGCAGACCACGCTTGGAACGGACTCAGCCGGAGCATCCTCAGAAACGCCACCACTCCCCGCCACCAAAGGGACCAGTTCGCTCCTCGAAGAATAAAAGGAGCAGGCCGGACGCCGAGGAGCCCAGAAGCCGCCCAAAGGACCACTCCCCGAGGCGTCACTATGTTCATGGACAACACTCCCCCTCAGTGTCTCCGGTCGCCAGCGAGGATGACGATTACCGAACCCCTCTGGCCAGGCACATCATGGATGCCCCTATTCCTAAGGGCCTAGAGAGGCCCCCATCTTTGGGGACATACGACAGGACATCTGACCCCGATGACCATGTCGAGAGTTTTGAAGCTCTGCTTGATTTCAGGAATGTCTCCGGCGCTATCAAGTGTCGATTATTTCCGATGACTCTTCGGAAAGGGGCCATGGCTTGGTACAAAAACCTGGCATCTGAATCAATCACGTCGTGGAGGGCCCTGAGGGAGCGATTCATAAAACATTTTACAGCTTCTCGTCGACATCCAAAGACGATAGCCTCCCTGGAAGCCATCTTTCATGGGAAGGATGAACCTCTACGGAGCTACATAGAGAGGTTCAATAAAGAAGCGGTCGAAATCCACGTGACCGACCACATCAAGATGTATCTCATCATCAAGGGTTTGCGGATAGGTTCCAAGTTCGCAGAATCCGTCGGACTACACCGTCCCCGCAGCTTTGAAGGCCTCCTCGAGAGGGCTCAATCGCACATTGAGTTCGAGGAAGCTGAAGCTGCACAGATCGCCCTCGATTCGAGGCGCAGAGAAGGCCCCCACGGCAACAAGGAAGGAGACTCCCCTCCACCCAGGCGGGGTGGGGACAGGAGAAGAGAAGACTCCCCTCCACCTAGGCGAGGCGGGGAAAGAAAAAAAGAAGCCCGGACAAAAGAGCCCCGCGAATCACGGGGACCGTCTGGCCTTTTCAAAGACTACACACCGCTAAACGTGTCCCGCTCGAGCATTTTTAGCGACTGTGCCAACTCGGAGTTCGTCAAAGGGGGGATCCGCTTCCCGAAACCGACGGCTTCCAAACCAAATGCTGACAAGTCCAAATACTGCCGGTTCCATCGCAGTCACGGGCACGTTACTGAAGATTGCGTCCACCTCAAGGACGCGATCGAAACACTGATCAAATAAGGGTACCTGAAGAAGTATGCTAAGCAGCAAGAGGCTCCCCGCCCCAGCGGCCAGGAGGCCCAGAATGTCGAGGAGTCGACTCCTTCTCCCATCAACGGATCGCTGCAAGTCGCGTTGAGCATCACGCGACCTGAAGACTTCGGCTTTTCGGGTGAACTCAACAGCCCTGAAGCTGTCCAAAACATGTGGATGAACTTCCCCGCAGAAGACTCGATAAGTGTCCGCAGCACCTGGGAGTCTTACCCCCAAGCCCTGGTCATCTCTGGCGGAGCACCTGACCGGTTGACCGTAGGGTCAATAAAGAGGAAATTTGACGAGCTGAAAACAACAACTCCTCACGCCCCTACCCTCGACAGGTTTAAGGGAAGGTCAAGCCCGATTACCTTCTACCTCGAGGAACTCCCCGGCGGGGCACCTAACGCGAACATCCCCCTCCTGATCCGGGCTCAGATGGCCAACTTCGACGTCCACAGAATTTTGGTGGACCAGGGGAGCTCGGTGGATATCATGTATGTCCACCTCTTCGAGACCCTCCAGCTGACCAAGGAACACTTGTCCCCGTACGTAGGGTCAGACCTGCAGGGCTTCAATGGAGCGACCACCAGACCCTAGGGCTTCGTAGAGTTGATGGTCACCTTCGGTGTCGAGGAAACTGCCCGACAGGTAAAGACGCGTTTCTTGGTGGTGGACTGCCCCTCCCTCTACAACTGCATCATGGGGAGGACCACGTTGGCGGAGCTGACGGCCGTACCATCAACGGTTCACCTAAAGATGAAGTACTACACGAAGTGTGGACGTGTGGTCACTCTCCCCGGGGACATCAAGGCGGCCAGAAGATGTTTTGACGCAGCAATCAAGGGTCTAAGCATCGTCGGCGGCGTCAAGCCCAAGACTAAGCCTGAGACACCTCCAGACGTCATGCAGGTTCCACTCCCGCCGGTCAGCGCGGTCGACCTCGACAACAGGTTCCCCTTGTTGCAGGAAGAAGGTGCATGCGAAGGCCTCCCAATTGAAATCAACAGGCAGCCTCTCCACCCAACGCGCCCCGTCCCGGATGGAGATTTCGAGCTGGTCCCCCTCGGAGACGACCCAGATCGAAGCGTGAAGATTGGCTATGGACTCCCCGACCCGGCGAAGAGGCAACTGAAGGCATGCCTCCAAGAAAATGCAGATTTGTTCGCCTGGAGCGCTGCGGAGATGCCTGGACTGGACCTTGAAGTAGCTTGTCATCAGCTGACAATAGATCCGGCCGCTAGGGCTGTTGCTCAACGTAGGCGTAGGCAGTCTCCGGAAAAAATGGAGGCTGCTGAAAAAATTGTAAAACACCTCCTAGAGGCAAACTTTATTTCTGAGGCCAAGTACACAACTTGGTTCTCAAATGTTGTACTCGTTAAGAAAAATAATGGAAAATGGAGGATGTGCGTTGACTACACTGATCTTAATCGGGCATGCCCGAAAGACTCTTATCCCTTACCTAATATAGACCAGTTGGTCGATAACTCTGCAGGATTCAAATTATTGTCCTTCATGGACGCATACTCGGGGTACAACCAAATCCCCATGGACGAGGCCGACAAACGGCATACCGCTTTCATGACTGAGTCGGGCAATTACTACTATAACGTAATGCCCTTCGGCTTGAAAAATGCTGGCACCACCTACCAACGGATGATGAACAAAGTCTTCCGGGCAGATATTGGCAACGTGCTCGACATTTATATGGACGACATGATCGTCAAGTCTGCAGAGGAAGTCGACCATGCTGTTCATCTCAAAAAAGTATTCGATACGACGAGGAAGTGTCGCATGAGGTTCAACCCCGACAAGTGCACATTCGGTGTTCGCGCAGGGAAGTTCCTCGGCTTCTACCTCACGGAGAGGGGAATCGAGGCGAACCCCGACAAATGTAGGGCATTCTCCGAAATCCCCACCCCGAACTCGAAGAAGTCCATCCAATCGCTTAACGGAATGCTGACCGCTCTCTCCCGTTTCGTCGCCAAATCTGCTCAGTATGCACTCCCCTTCTTCAAGCTTCTCCGACAGAAGGCAGCTTTCGAATGGAGCGAGGAGTGCGAGCAAGCCCTCCTCCATCTAAAACGAGTCTTGTCACAACCCCCGGTCTTGTCCCGACCAGATACCGGGGAAACACTTTTCTTGTACCTGGCCGTCACCGCCGAAGCAGTGAGTGTTGTCCTCATACGGGAGACCCCCAACGGACAGAAACTGATTTATTTCACGAGCAGAGCCCTCCAGGGTCCCGAGCTCAGGTACCAACAGATTGAAAAGGTCGCCTTAGCCCTCGTATCCGCCGCCAGAAGATTGCGCCACTACTTCCTAGCCCACACGATTGTGGTAAGGACGGAGCAGCCGATCAGATAGCTCCTAAGTCGGCCAGACATGGCGGGGAGAATGCTCCGGTGGTCTCTCGAGCTATCCGAGTTCGACCTTCGATACGAAGGGAGGCAAGCCTTGAAGGCACAGGTACTGGCAGACTTCGTAGCGAAAATGACCGTCCCTGAATACTCGACCAATGGCTCCTAGAAATGGACGATTTACGTCGACAGAGCCTTCAGTGCAAAAGGTAGCGGAGCGGGCATTCTCCTAGAAAACGAACAGGGCATCCTGATAGAGGTCTCCCTCGAGCTATCCTTCAAGACATCAAATAACCAAGCCGAATACGAAGCCTTCCTCACGGGACTTCGACTTGCGGAAGACCTTGGCGCAAAAGAAGTCAAAATCTTTACAGACTCTCAGCTCGTGGCATCACAAGTTCGGGGAGAATTCCAGGCCAAAAACGATAGTCTCATCGAGTACCTAACCTTGGTGCAAGAAAATTTGAAGAAATTTGTCTCCGCGGAAGTGGTCCACATCCCGCGCGAGCACAACACTCGAGCAGACGTGCTCTCCAAGCTTGCGAGCACTAAGAAAAAAGGAGGGAACAAATCGGTTATCCAGGAGATACTCTCCCAGCCGAGCATAAACAAACCTACGCCAGCTGCAGAGGTCAACGCTATCGGGGACGCAAACTGTTGGATGACTCCAGTTTACGAGTACTTGATGACGGGCAAACTACCCGACGACCCCAAAGAGGCGGGGATGGTCAAAAGGCGGGCGTGCGCGTACACCGTCGTCGAAGGTAAGCTATACCGTCGGGGATTCTCCATTCCCTTGCTCCGGTGCGTCGAAGAAAGCAAAGTTCGGGGGATTCTTCAAGAGATCCACGAAGGGATCAACGCCCAGCACCTCGGCGGGAGATCCCTAGCCCGGAAAGCACTCCGAGCAGGGTATTATTGGCCCACTATGCAACAGGATGCAAAGGAACACGTCAAGAAATGTGACCGCTGTCAAAGGCATGGGGACATGCACCTCGCTCCTCCAAACGAGCTTAAGTCGTTGTCATCCCCGTGGTCGTTTGCGTGGTGGGGGATGGATATCCTCGGGCCTTTCGTCATAGGGTCGTATCAAAACAAATACCCCATCGTCGGAGTGGATTACTTCACAAAATGGATTGAGGCGGAGGCGCTGGCCAAAATCACCGCCTTCAACATACTCCGTTTCTACAAGAGAAACATACTCGCCCGGTTCGGTGTGCCCCAAGCCATTGTCACCGACAACGGGACACAGTTCACCGACAAGAACTTCCAAGACTTCGTCGCCAAACTGGGCACAAAACAACACTTCACGTCGGTCGAACACCCTCAAATCAACGGGCAGGCCGAGGCAGCGAACAGAGTGATACTCCGAGGACTGAAGCGACGACTCGGCGAGGCCAAACAACGGTGGGTCGAGGAGCTGCACAGCGTCCTCTGGGCATATCGAACAACCCCACACTCCACGACCGGGGAGACCCTATTTCGCCAAACGTACGGAATCGAGGCAGTTATCCCCGTGGAGATCAGGGAACCCTCGAGGAGGACGGAAGCCCCCCTCGACGAAGAAACAAATAGCGAAGCCCTGCGAGAGGAGCTCGACCTTGTCGAAGAGATAAGGACCGGCGCTTCCCTACAAGAAGCCTCTTTAAAACAAAAAATACCTTTGCACTATAATGACAAAGTCATCAAACGAGACTTCCAAGTAGGTAGCCTTGTCCTACGAAGAAATCAGAAAGATTCACGCGAAGGAAAGCTGGCCGCAAACTGGGAGGGCCCGTACCGCGTCACTTCAAAGACAGGGACAAGTGCCTATTACCTCGAAAACCTCCACGGTGAACAACTTGCTCGACCATGGAACGCTGAAAAGCTCAAACAATATTATAGTTAGACACTGCCCGGGACAGTACGACGTCGCGACCACGGGGACGTGCAACGGTACATGCGCGACACCCCTATATAACACACGACGGCCAAAAACCACGAAGTGTGTGCGTGAGACCTTTTGGCCCGACGAGGAGGCCTCAACCGAGCTCCGTCGTCGACGTACCAAAATAGGCAGAACACCCAGCTCGCGATGGGAGGTTCATGCCATGAAGCTAAGATCTCGACCGACATCTTAGCCTCGTTGAAGGTCGGGGTACAGCTCCCGGCCAATCGACTAGCTCTCTTCGCAGTCGAGGACCAGCAGAGTCGAGCGAACCCCCAGGGCGCCAGTGATTTCAAATACTTAGACAAAAATAAGTAATGTATAAAATATCACACACAAGCAAAATTAATAAAGAGGCATTACGAAGTATGAAAATCGGGCAAATCCCTTAGTACAAAATGTTACAGATATAAGCCCACAAGCCGGGCAAAAATAACCACTGTGCCATAGTACATCAAATAAGCCCACAAGCCGGGCAGAAACAAAGTGGCACGCAGGCCAAGTAAACTATAATCCTACGCAGCATCCTTGGCAGCAATCTCAGCAACGTCTGGCCCGCCTCCATCGTTGGCATTTCCTCCTTGACCGGGCGGAACTATCTGGCCGTCGACCACCTCGAAGTTAGCGTCGGCCCCATCGGTCGCGAGGCCGGGATTTAGGATCCGAAGCTGCGCCACCGCATTTCGGAACCCTATCTCCACGGTCTCAAGACTGTCATCCTCGGCTAGCCGGAGATCCTGCTCGAGTTTCCTGATTTTAGCCACCAGCGCTGCTCGGGTGGTTAGGAGCTTGTCCTCCTCAGTTTCGCCTTCGGCCGGCCGCGCAGCATCTTCTAACTCGGTGTTCCTTTCCTTGAGTCGCTTCTCCTCCACCTCCAGCTCGGCGATTCGGGCAAGGTGGCCTCTCTCCGTTTCTTCGACTTCCTTCAGCTTGGCCTCGGCCCGCTGCTGTTGCTCGCTTTGTTCTTTGTTTAGGTCCCTGCACTCTTTTAACTCCTTGCGCATGTCGAGCATCTCGGCACCCAAAGTATCCAGCTTCTCTTGCAAGCGGGCAAGTTCAGCGGCGGGGCGGGTCTCGTCGTTCAGGATGATAGCAGTCGAGCAGAGGCGCATGACGGCTGACAGATCCTCAAAGATCATCCTCCTCCTCGCTTCCGTAGCAGTCCCCAGCACAGCTTGGATCTCGGAGGGAGGGACGCGAGGATAGGTGACCTCAGAAAAGAAGTGGGGCTTGACATGGCATGGGGGGAAGGCGAAGCCTGAAGGAGGGGGAGGACTATCATTGCGGGCCAGGTCGACGATCTCTGCATCCAAAACCCGTTGCCGTTTCGGGGTCTCTTAGGTACCCGGAGATTGGCTTCCAGCAGGAGTTGTGCGCCCACCTGAGGTCCCTGACACGATCACAGCAGGCTGGGGTTGGCTGGAACCTTCGGGCATCCCAACGGAGAGAGCACCCTCGGGCATGACCTCGGAAGGAGCGACGCCCTGATCCTTGGGGCGAGATGACTCTGCCCGAGCTTATACTTCCCGAGCCCTCTTCGCCTTCAACTTCTTGTACCTTTCCTCTGCTCCGGCCATTTTTCCTGCAAAAAGAAAGAAACGTTAGTAAGGCAAGGAACACAGATGCGAGGAAGGCTTAGAGTGGGGACGTTTTCACTACCTAACAACTCGATTGCTTCCTCGTCGGAGAAGGTCTCGAGCAGAACGCGGGTTTTGATCAGACGAAGTTGTTTCTTCACCTGCCCGTCTGCTCCCATTATAGGCTGGCCATCCAGCATTTCGTGTTGGGCTTCATTAAAGCTTTCGACGAACGCGACGATCTTATCGTAAGCTGCCCGGTCGTCGGCGTCCAACTGCTTATGTCCCACCTTGTATTTGTCGACCCCCTTTTTAAAGTGTTCCTCTGTCCAGAAAAGGTGGAACTTCGGCTCTAGGACCTCCTCGGAGATACCGTCGACCTCACGGGTGACTTTCCGGTACAGCGAGTGGATAGACTCGAGGGTGACCGGTTTCACAAAATAGTAGCGGAACTTGAAGTCCTGGATAGAATCTAAATATGCATGGAACAGAGCTTTGCTCTGCTTGAAAGACACCCATCCATGTCGTCCACCGACAGACGACCTCTGAAGATGGAACATCCGGAAGAAAAGAGACACTGTCGGAACGATTTCTAAATACTTACAGACGAGCTCGAAGGCCCGGATGAAGGCCAGGGAGTTTGGATGAATCTGAGAGGGGGCTAGCTTCAACCAGGCGAAGATTCCCTCTTGTAAGTCTGTGAAGGGCAGCATCCAGACCGCCTTGTCGAACATGAACTCATACAACGGGATGCACATTCCCCGGTAGGGTGAACATATCCGATGATGCTCATTGGGACGGAAAACCTTCCAGGATTTGTCGGACCCGATTAGCCTGTGCTCAACGGTGCACATCGCGTCATCCTCGTCCGGATAAATGAAGATGGACGACATCTCTAGGGCCTCATCGCAGACCCACTCCTCGAGCGCGCGCTCTTGCGCGAAAGCCATGTGAGCCATGGGGGATTCGGGCTCGTCGTCTTCCTCGAAATATCCTACGGCCACCTTCGCAGCCAAATCGTCCATTTACCTGAAAAGCAGAAGGAAACGGTGAATTCGATTGGTCATATCAAATTCACCCCTCCACCGCTGTTCAAGCGAACGGGCGAGGAAGGGGCAAGTCTCTCTCGGTTCCCCGACATAACCGGCCGAGGATCCACACATTCACTGGGGAACTCATCGGCTCCCCGGAAGATTCTGCCCCGTGTTCCCTCGTCGCTAACAAAAAAAGTGATTATTGGGGACCCCGAGACATTCAACGTCTCCCCGACGTGTTCATCCCTGGTCCCCGGAATATTCAACAAAAGTGGGTGAAACCCTTAGCACCCCCTCTCTCAACAACTAAAAATTCCCGCCGTATTCACCAGGAATCCTCTCATTTCCCGTGGGAACGTCATCAGTTCACCAAGGAAATGCCACCTACTAGTTGAAATTGAAGAAAAACGCAAGAAGAAGGGTCAGTTTTGAAGCAAGTACCTGGTAAGCGGCAGTTTAGGGTTCCGGCACGGAGTTTCCGGCGGTGTTACGGCGGCGAACGACTGTTGTAGACGAGAAAAGGTGTCCGGCGCGGAGTGTCCGGCGGTTGGCGGCGGCGAACTGCAACTGAAGAGGTTAGAGAGAGAAGGAGAGGGATTCTTGAGAGAGAAGTGGAAAAGTGGAAAATGAACGAGGGGAGTGGCTTTTATAAACGATTCTCGCGGAACTCGAGGGGCATAGGGCACTCGAGTGCGCTACCCTAGCTAGCCGCCCTAGCCTCCCTAGGTAATGATGGCAGGTGACACGTGGCACGCATGCAACCGCGCGTCGTCCCACGCGTGTCGTTCCACTTTCCCCCAACGCTTTGGATCTGAGACCCCTCATCTCCCCGGCGAAACGACCAGACACTGCTATCCGATGCCCGACTTATGTGCGACCGCATAGACGTCGACCCCGAGAATGGCTTCCTCGGTTCCTCCCCTGACACATCCCCGACATGTCAGTAATCCTTAAGTCATTACTCTGACATCTCAGAGCAACGACTTGGGGAGCTCCTGTTCTGGACTGGGCCGAGGCTGCCCAACAGTCGAGCAGGCCCAACCCACACTGTCTGGGGAGGCCCAATAAAGTCCTTCTGCTAGACACGCGACTGCCACGTGCGAACCACGCCTTCGCCAGGCACTAAAGCAGTGTCGGCCACTTAGCCCTAGTCAGGCACTGAGACACGAAGGAGAGGAGAGCAGCACATCCCCTGGGGATGCGCCTCCCCGACACAATAGCTTCTCCCCGCGAGAATACCACACCTCGCTCCTCGACGGACATGAGTCCTTCCCACGGGGCCACGTCCAGTCTATGGGCTCCACATCTCCTCGACACAGAAGGCTCCTCCTCGCGAGGAGTATCCAACGGTCCGTACCACATGGACACGTTCCAAGTAACCTCCCACTTCCGAAGGATTCGGTCTGCCCTACTTCCGGAAATCTAGGAGCGGTTACTCTAGGACGAAGACCACGTGCTGGTCTTCACTACTACACGTAAGCCCTAGCAGTTATTCGTAGTGGGCCTAGTTGATCCAACCCATTGCAGATAACCGTTGGCCCCGCGCTGGGGGCTCTCTATAAATACCATCTCACTTGAGAGGGTCAGGTTAGACACACTTTCTTACTCACTCTTCTTGTATTTGCTGCTATTCTGTACACTCTCTCACTTGAGCGTCGGAGTACCTTGCAGGTACAAACCCCCCCCCCCCCCCCCCCCCGCGTCTCTCACCATCACCGGAGCTGCCGTTCCAAACGCCGTTGGCCACCATCTCTTTCTGATCAGGTACGATCACTATGGAATGATGATTGTTGCTTACTCATTTGCACTTGCATGATGATGTTTCACTTGTTGTCCATATGATTCACATTCTGGTTGTGACATTAAGATGTGATTTCTCATCTCTTTCTTTTGAACTTTATTGTGTATTAAATGTTTCTTTTCACTTCTTATACATGTTTCCATGTTTACTAACCATGTAGGGGCTTTGGTAAGTTGCAATTGAGTGTGGATAAGGAATTCACACCCAAACTTCTTTCCTTCCATCTTTTATAATTCAACTTTGTGTTTTGTTAGGCACTTATGTGTTTCCTTTGATTAACTCATTACTTTCTCCCTTGAGTTACAATTCATCTTCTACTTTAGAAGTGAATTGTTTAGCTCATTTCCTTCTTTAGATTTTAGGTTTTGCAACCTCACAAACCATTAGGATACATCCAAGCATGCTAACATTAGGATTGAGTCTTATGTTCCCCATTAGATTTTTACCTTTCTCCTCTCTTGAGTCTTTCATCTTCTCATCTCAAAGAAAATTCAAAATATCTAATAAAGGAAGGCATTTATTGCATTTAGGCCTTTCATATAAAGAAAAGATTATAAGGGGTCTTCTCATATAATCTTAGAATGTGTAGCATATGGCCCATTGTCATACCCCAAATTTTGACCACTAAGATTTCCCATCATTGTGCAAATCATCATCACAATATGGATGTACCTTTGTGCCTCATCAATCTCCTCAAGGAATTGTTGAACATTCACTACAATCAAGATTAGGGTTTCAAGCCCTCTCAGAGCCTTTAGACAAAGGATCAATCAAGGAATGACATGATCTTCAACTTGTCTAACCTCTTAAACATCCACAAAGGATCAAGAGGACTCCCACATCAAGAATTAGGCACAAGAGTGCAACATTTCAAGTGGATCAAGCCTCAAGTTCATCTAATACAAAGTCAACTGAAGCAGAAAGTCAAAGTTTAACTTTTTGGTCAACTTTGAGCTTCACAAGCCATTACTCAGGAAAATATGATGGATGATTTAATTTGATCAAATTTAAATCAAGAAATCATGCAAAATTGCAAAATTGATCAAATTGAAAGAAACTTAGAAATTTTTTCTAAGTTAAAATCATGTTCAAGTGCACAACTTTTCAAGGTTGTAACTATTGATCCAAGCATCCATTGATTTTGAGTAAGAGCTACTTTTAAAGAGGGTATTTAATACTTCAACATTGTAGAAGGAATCAACTTAAAATATCATAAGGATTGAAAGAGATAAGCGATCAAAGTTGGGAATTCTTAATGTCCAATGTTCTGACATTGCATAGGGACATCATTAATATTTTTTCAGCAAGAATGCCCCAACTTCAAGGACGTTTTTCTCCATGATCCAAGTTGAACCAGGTCTGGAGTCAAACATGAAAGTTGAAGTACGTTGTCTCAGCTTTCCAGAAAGGTGTAGAACGTCCTTGTAGCATACTCGAGCAGGGAGATATGATTTTCGCAAGAAGCAATGATAAACCAGAATTTTCATGACAGCTTTTGGGACAGATTTGACTACACAAGTTCAAGACCATTTTTGATGACTTTGCAAGCTGAAACGAGACCAAAGTCAAACATCAAAGTTAAAGTATGTCATTAGGGCTTTCCAAAATGTATTTGAACTCCCATTAATTCAACTTGAGCAAGGAGTTATGAACCTCACAACAGGCCTTGATCAAGCTGATTTTTTAGGACAGATTTTGTGCACTTTTCTTGTGCCACCCCAATTTTCAAGCTTTGTCACCATGCAAGACCAGCATCAAAGATGCAATTCACTTCAACTCAAAATGTCATAGTGGATTAAAAGATAAAAGTGATTAAAGTTTGGAATTATTAATGTTCAATGTCTGATGTTCTGACATTGCATATAGGACATCATTAATATTTTTCCAACAAGAATGTCCCAACTTCAAGGATATTTTTCTCCATGATCCAAGTTGAACCAGGTCTGGAGTCAAACATGAAAGTTGAAGTACGTTGTCTCAGCTTTCCAGAAAGGTGTAGAACGTCCTTGTAGCATACTCGAGCAGGGAGATATGATTTTCACAAGAAGCATTGATAAAGCAGAATTTTCATGACAGCTTTTAGGACAGATTCGACTACACAAGTTCAAGGCCATTTTTGATGACTTTGCAAGCTGAACCAAGACCAAAGTCCAACATCAAAGTTGAAGTACATCATCTAAGCTTTCCAGAAAGTCCTAGAATGTCCATGTAGCATACTCGAGCAGGGAGTTATGAATTTTACAACAGGGCTTGCTGCAGCTGAATTTTTCATGGGACAGATTTGCACATTTTTTGTGCCACACGAATTTCCAAGCCTTGCCATCACTTTGGACACCTCTGAGGATAAAATCTAAAGGGGACAATCACTGAGCCAAGCCTCCAAAGTCCTTGGAACAAGAAGTAGCATGCTATTCCTAAAAATCCCTAAAAGAGGGACAAGACTCCAATTTTGGATTGGAGCATTTAATAGATGCTTAGAGGTGGCATGGACTGACACATTTGCAACTGAATTCAGTCAAGATTCCTCCAACAAGTAGGGAACCAAAGCTCTGTGCCCTAACCTCTAGTCAATGGCTAGAGGAGACTTGGATTTTCATTGGACAACATTGAACAAACCTCTGCTGCAGCCACCATTCACTGTTACTGCGAAAACAAACTTGCTCTACTATAAATAGAGCTCATTTGTGCTCAGTTTGAGTACACCAAAGCCATCAAACAGATGTTTTCCTCAAAATCTCTTCTTTCACTCCAATTTTGCCTTAAAAGTAAGTAATTCTGAGTTTTTGAGCTAGAGAGCAATTCCACTCAAACTAATCACACACACACCTCATATATATCATATGTAAGCTGTGCAAACCATCAAAAAAGACCTGTAATCACAACATCACAAAGTCACCTCTCAAAACCTCAAAATAGCACTTTTTTGCATTTTTCAAGCCATGCCTTGATTCAGTCACTTTCCAAACCAGATAAAACCTCAAACACA
Organism: Lathyrus tuberosus; assembly: GCA_022829125.1. Classification (NCBI taxonomy): domain Eukaryota; kingdom Viridiplantae; phylum Streptophyta; class Magnoliopsida; order Fabales; family Fabaceae; genus Lathyrus; species Lathyrus tuberosus. The sequence continues at coordinate 8,609,146 of JALAZF010000071.1, forward strand.
CTCCAAATATCATCCTTGAACTGTCCCAAATGGTTCCCACCATCTGGAACACCATTTGAGGGAGTTGCTATTTTGGTCACTTTTAACCCCTTTTGCAAGAAAGGGACAGTTTGTGTTTTTGCAGGTATCGACTGATTCCAATCATCCTAAAAACATCCAAGGGATCATTTGAGGTTGTCCAAAGCATCAAACCATTTCTGGAACAAGAGGCTTAACAGATTGCACAAAAACTCCAAAAAGCTCAAAAGGAGGTAAGCATCACAACTTGGAATCCTTGAAACATGCATGCATTTGAAGTTCACTGAGTATGCATCTCTTATACATGTCATTTGTGTTGTGTTTGTACCAATTGATCATGTAATTCATGCCTGTAATGAGTTGTAGCACAGAAAATGCAAATCATAGCCTATTTCAAAACCACTATCGGGTTTTTCACTAGGAGCATAATCTGAAAGAACTACCACCACCATTGGATTCCTTGTGAAATTATGGTCCAGATGCATATAAATTTTGTCTCAAACCATTGAGATTTGAGAAAGTTATGGGTGTTGGAAGTTTGATAAAAAAGATGTTGAGAACTGAAAACTGATGTCGAATGTGATGTTGTGACATCATACTTTTTCTCTTATTTTCAAAACTTAACCAATTCTTTTACATAGCAAAAATCATCATTTTCAAAATCTGTTTTACACACTTCTTATTCATACTCCAAAATATTTTATTCCACAAAAAAATTAGTTTTATATTATTTATTTAATATAATTAGTATTTTTGTGAATAAATTCCTTTTTAATGTTTTTTAAGCATTTTAAAAGTGAATATTTATTTTGAAAATCAACACCAAATGAGTTTAAATATCCCTTGTGATTAAACTCCACTTTTCAAAACCTTAAACAAAATCACAAGTGGTTTATTCAAATTTATTTGATATTTTGTTTGATTTTCTTTAAATATTTACTTTTAAAGAATAACAAATTAGGGTTTCTTTGATTTTCACCATCATAAAAACTTTGTCAAACACCTTTGGGCATCTAATAGAGTGTAAGACCCAATCCTTTTTTTGACCAAATCATTTTGGGCCTCACTTATTGTATAAGTCCCGATACCGTCAAAAACAAACGGCGCGGTCGTCGCCTTTTCAAAAATCATTTGGGCCTACCCTCGTGTAGTAAGACCCATTTCTTCTTCTTCAAAACACTTTGGGCCTCTATTAGAGTATAAGACCCAACCCCCTTTTAACCAAAATCATTTTGGGCCTCACTTATTGTATAAGTCCCTCTGCGTTAAAAGAAAACCTCGGCGCGATCGCCATTTTAAACGAAAAGTCAACTGGGCCTACCCTCGTGTTATAAGCCCCACTCTTTTTCTTTAAAACCTTTTGGGCCTCTTGAGAGAGTGTAAGACCCATCCCTCTGTACAGAAAACCTTTTTGGGCCACAGTCACTTGTATAAGACCCTCTGTACAAATTCAACAGTGCACTCACTGGTAAAACCCTGGGCCTCTCCTTGAGCTGTAAGCCCCAAATCTTTTCTTTTTCAAAGCACTTTCTCCTTTGATTTTAAATATACTATTGTTTTCAATCTTTCTTTGTTGAACAACTAACCAAACAGCATGGAAGCTCTACAACCGAGTAAGTGTTAACCCGCTTTCATTTACTGCTTTCATATATATAACTGTATTATGGGGCTGCTCATTGTAAGTCTCCTTTCATAAACTTATATCAACTGTGCAATAATAGTATAGATATTAGAGTTTTCCCCGGCAACTACGTCTAGCACTAGGTAAAGCCGTTTCGTTTATTCATAGAAATAGACACCTAGATCCCCAATAGGAGCACCAGATACAGTCTTCTCTTCGGCTGTCCTCCTTAGGAATCATCAAGAAACTCTACTCCCCAAGATGAATGTATTCTCCGTGAATGGCATCTTTGAGTTTCTTCCAAATTCTCGAGCGTTCCTGACTCGATCTATTCCTTGTGAATAGCTTGCCTTGAATGTCTCGGGGTTTGGGAACCCACTACGGTCATAATCTTGGACCCTAACTAAGGAACCCTCTTTAAAAGTTAAAAGTTGCTGGATAGTAAACCTCACACGTTTACCAGTGGTTTTTATCTTTAAAAGAGTCATCTCTCCGAATGGAAAGGAGATGATGGACCCATGGGCTTCTTAAAAGCATCGGCCTCCTCTTGGGCATCGTACAAGGACCCGTCGGCTTCTTAGAAGTATTCACAGCCTCCTCTTAGGCTTCGTATAATGATCTCTTCCTCCGGGAATGATAGCTTCCTCTTGGGCTTCATACAAGGACCGATCGGCTTCTTAAAAGCTTCCAGCCTCCTCTTGGGCTTCGTACAAATTGTCCCGACGACCTCCTAGAGGTATAGGAACAGAACTTAGTAATCTTCATAGAGCAGTCCTTTCCAGAGTCTACTACTGTTTCTCTAAGCATAGTACAAAAGATAAAACTCTAGACTTGGACAGTCTATTTTCCTTGAGTCTCAAAGACATTCTCAAGTGACCCTCCGTTAAATAGGAAGGAAACCCGCAGACTCGGACAGTCTCAATACCCTTTGGATTTCCCCTTTCCTTAAAGAACAGGGAACAACCCCGATCCTCAGATCAAACCCATGAGTACAGTGTTGCTCGTATAAGAACTGATTTTCTCTGTAAAAATCAGTATACTGGATCTGTCACTTAACTAAAACAGTCACCAGCAGATCGCCTCCTCTTAGGCTTCATATAATGATCCTTCTTATCCTCAGCATAAGTTAGCCTCCTCTTGGGCTTTGTACAAATGATTCTCCCCAGCGGAGCAAACCTTTCGCCTCCATCTCGGGCTTTGTACGAGATACAAAAACTCTTTTGTTGAGTCAATTCGCCTCCATCTCGGGCTTTATACGAGATACAAAAAGGTTCTTATAGAGCCAAACAAATTTCAGCCTCCATCTCGGGCTTCATACGAGATACAACAAAAAACACTCTCTTGTTGAATATAAAAGATTCCCCTGTAGAGTCAAAACCTTTTAGCCTCTCTCTCAGGCTTTGTATGAGACACAAAAGACTCCCTCGTTGAGTCAATCATCCTTCTGCCTCCATCTCGGGCTTCGTACGAGATACAAATTCCCTAAAGCAAGAGTCAAACTCTTTTTCAGCCTCCATATCGGGCTTCATACGAGCTACAAAAGATTCTCCAGCTGAGTCAACTCTTTGTTAGCCTCCTCTTAGGCTTTGTATAATGATATCCCCCACTGGGTCGAACCCTTTTAGCCTCTCTCTCAGGCTTTGTACGAGACACATAATAGCCTCCTCTTATGCTTTGTATAATGATTTTCCCTAGCGAAAATTAGCCTCCTCTTAGGCTTTGTATAAGAAAACCACTGGTTGATCCAATCAACCTTTTAGCATCAAACATGTGCCTCGTTCACAGTAAACAAACATCAACAACTCCTTCCCTTTCATCTAATCGCTGTAAGCGGCAAGCCTCTGGATCATCTATATCCATGCCACTGTCCTTCTTTTAGCATGAGGAATTCCTAAGGAAAGATGGCGTTGCTCTCTACACAGAGTTAAAGTCTTCTCCTTCAGGTTAAAACCCCTTCTTCGGAAATTATGGCATTGCTAGGATCCGCATATCCCAGTTAAAGTAATTCTCCTTCATCCCTCTTTAGAGACGACAAATTCTCTCTAAAGTCGAGACCTTTCAGCTTCACATCTTGGGCTTTGAACAAGATACAAATCACCTTTCGCTTCACGTCTTGGGCTTTGAACAAGACACCAAAAACCATTTCCTCCCATAGAATAGGAGGAACTACGAACGCTCTGATTTCCTTGTTTCGGTAAACGGGAATACGTAAGCATAAGATCGAAAGAAAAGATCTTAGCGAGCACAATCCACAAAAAACCCAAATCCCATCACTCAAAAGCAGTAATTCAAAAACATCAGTCCTAACATCCTAATCCTTATTTCCCGTCAGAAACCCTTCGCCTAGATAAAAAAGAAAGAAAGTCGTATTGGCGAAAATACAAATAACCAATACAAAGGCCCCCCACATTGTAGCATTCGTAACTTAACAAACCGCTGTTTAAACTCAGTATGCAAGCAGGGTTAATTGGAGACATCTATTTCCCTTCCTTAGTCAGCTTACAATAGGATAAAAAATGAATCGACCTGTAGTAAACTCAACCGCAGAGAGCGACCTGTGCTTAAGAACCACGTCCAAAATCGCTCGCTACAGAAAAATGGCGCCCACCGTGGGGCCGAACTTTCTTTCTTACTGTTTTCCTTGTAAAATGGCGACTCTGCTGGGGATTCCTTGCCAGAGTCGTTTTCTGCCTTAGGGCATCATCCCCGTTTTCCATGGAAAATGGGAACTCTGCTGAGGAGAAAGATTGACCTATGCTGGTCCATCTCTTAGGCTGAATACCACAGATTGGGGCTTCCGCCGGGGAACCCATTTCTGTTAGGAACTTAGGATCCTTAGCTTCATTAGGTCTAGGATGTTTAAGACAAATATATATATTGCTTTTCCTAATTGCTATACGTGTTTATTTTTCTGCTAATGGGAATGCGGGTGATGCCGTATGTGGAAAGATTGAGTATACACCTAGAAAAGCCAACCCTTTCGTAGTGCGGAAGCTATCGGAAATAGCTGTTACGCGATACTGCCCTCATTTGAGGCTGGTGATCTATTCTCGGTGAATAGCACTTACTCTAAGATTGCACATAACTCGCTGGCGATCCGCTTGTTGTCTGCCTTCCTGGGAGGAGCTAATGATAATGAGTACAGGTACAAAAATCACCTTAGTAAACCTTTGGGGATGGGTAGAGCCTTGACTTCATTACAACGACCCTCTGACCCCATGTTTTTTCTATGTTTTTGTGTGCTGCATTCATGCATTCATCTAAAAAAAACATTAAAACATTCAAAAAACTTTCTCTTCTAGTCTCTCTGTTTTTCAAAATAAACTAAGACTATGATTGCAAATATCAGAGAAAAGGATTACACCGATGGATTTCGGTAGAAGGAGAATTCACCAATATACCTTCAAGGTTCCAAAGCTAGAAGATTTGAGAAGGTTAGCGAGGATGATCACTAACCCAGAGGCTTTCAGAGCCAAGCACGGTGGTTTGCTACCACTGTTAAGAGTCCATGTGATTGGGGGAATCATGGACGCGCTCGTTCAGTTCTACGATCCGGTTTATCACTGTTTCACATTCCCGGATTACCAGCTAGCACCAACGCTGGAGGAGTATTCTCATCTGATTGATTTACATATCACAGATCGAGCTCCATTTTCTGGACTGGAAGAAATTCCAAAGAATCAGACCATTGCAAGAGCAATTTATTTGGACGAGTCTGAGGTCAGGACTCACCTGACTACTAAGGGTGGCATACAAGGTTTGCCAGCCCAGTTCTTAACAAAGAAAGCTCTGTACTTCGCTAGTATAGGGAACGAGACTGCTTTCGAAAGCATCTTTGTTTTACTCACCTACGGGTTATTTTTGTTTCCCAACATCAATAACTTCGTCGATATCAACGCTATTAAGGTTTTTCTCATTGGAAACCCTGTGCCGACTTTGCTCGCAGATGCGTATCACCATGTACACTTAGGAAATTTGTACAGCGGAGGGGAGATCACATGCTGTGTACCTTTGCTTTACAAATGGTTTATCTCTTATTTGCCTAAGTCTGCTGCTTTTTGGGATTGCAAGAATGCCCTGCGCTGGTCGTAGAAGATCATGTCTCTTACCAACTCTGATATAGATTGGTGCATTAAGATTTATGATGGGATCGGGATCATTGATCGTTGTGGAAACTTCCCCAACGTACCCCTCATAGGAATTAAAGGGGGAATCAACTATCATCCGATATTGGTTCTTCGTCAATTTGGATACCCGATGAGGCTCATTCCGCAGAACGCTCATCTGGAAGGTCTTTTCTTCAAGGAAGGAGAAAACGACAGGGCACTGAAGATGGAAATAGTGCATGTGTGGAAACACGTTCATAAGAAAGGACGAGAGTCTCTAGGAAAACTAGACTGTGTCTCAGTGGAGCCTTATCTCCATTGGGTACAAACTAGAGCTCTCAAGCTAAAAATGCCTTATCCTCGTTACGAAATTCTTCTGCCGAGGGAGTCTGTCATGTACTTCATGACGGAAACTGAAAAGCTTCAGGTTACTCTCAACAAAGTTCAAAAGGAGAGAAGGTCTTGGAAGAACAAGTACCGCACCCTCAACATAGAGTGTATCCAAATACAGCAATTACTGAGAGAGAAAGATGCTCTGATTGAGATTTTAGAGCAACATGCTGTAGAGAATCAGGATGACCAAAGGAATTTGCTCGCTCATTTCACCTGGCAAAGGAATGACAACCCGACAACGGCCCAAGCGCCCCGGTCAAAGAAGAGGAAGTACCAGGACCCATTAGTTTAGGTTTCTGTTTCCGCACCTTGTAATCTACTGTATTTCCATTTCTGTAATCCTTTGAATTCAATAAAAAGGGGTTTCCCCACCGTTTGATATTTGCAATCTAATTGTCGAAGTTTATTTTGATTAAATCAACAAACAATTAATATAAATCATTGCATTTTATCATTCTCGCGTCGCGTATTCTCCTTACCTACGAATCTTACGTTTGTGTCTCGGTTCTAGAGTCAAACTGTCTCATTCGTATAATACTCGGGCCAGTCGTCAGAAAAAGATGGATGATCTTGAGGAAGAGAACAGAGAGTTGAGAGAAGAGCTCGACGCTCTGAGAGAGGATATGAGAAAGCTTCGTAACGACATACAAGCCATGGCAGAAGCTCAGCTACAAAGGACTGTGATCTCGGAGGTCACCTCGACGCCCATAGTGGAGAAGTTCGATCCTAGGTATCAGATGCCGAAAGATCGTCCCTGGGGCATGCCTGTTAACTATATCCCGGAAGGATATGTTCCGCCGATCGTTGAATATCAGGGAACTTCTGCAGGAGCCGCTGGTCCTGAAGGTTACAAACTTCGGGAAAGCAAAGATGTCAGAGGCATATTAAAGACCCCTGAAGGTTACAAACTTCGGGAGACGCCAAGATTCAACGCCGTAGTTACGGTACCACCCCCTGTGGTGCATTCTGTCCCGGAAGGACAGATTCCACAGATACCTTCTGGGAAGAAGGAGACTATGTTTGACCGAATGGATGAATTCCAGGAACAGTTCTTAGAAATGCAGAGGGAACTGCAAGCCATTCGCGGTCAGGATCTTTTTGGAAAGGACGCCGCAGACCTTTGTCTAGTCCCCAATGTGAAAGTTCCGCACAAATTCCAAGTGTCTGACTTTGAAAAATACAAGGGTAACTCTTGCCCTCAGAGTCACTTGACAATGTACGCTCGACGAATGCCAGCTCAGACGGAAAATCAGGACCTGCTGATTCACTACTTTCAGGATAGTTTAACCGGTGCTGCCTTAAAATGGTACATGGGTCTAAACCGTGCCTCGATCAACACATTTAGAGATCTTGGCACTGCCTTCGTCCAACAATACAAATACAATTTAGACATGGCACCTGACAGAGATCAACTCAGATCAATGTCACAAAAGGATAAAGAAACTTTTAAGGAGTATGCCCAAAGGTGGCGTGAAATCGCCGCTCAAATTTGTCCACCTCTTGAGGAGAAAGAGATGACAAAGATCTTCTTAAAGACCTTGAGCTCATTTTACTACGGCCGAATGATCGCCAGTGCGCCCGGTGATTTCACCGAAATGGTCGGCATGGCCGTACGTCTTGAGGAAGCTGTCCGAGAAGGACGTTTGGTAAAAGACACTGGATCGACGAGTGGTACTAAAAAATACGGTAGTGCTCTCCCTAAGAAAAAAAAGCAAGATATTGAGAATATCTCTCTCAGAAAGCAAAGGCGTCGTTATCAACCAGTAGCAGCGGTAACTCCTGCTATCGGCCCCGCGCCTGTCCCTACGTATCAACCTCAGGTTGCGCAGAGCCAACCTAACCAGCAAAGGACTCAACAGCCTCTTCAGCAGGCTCGTCCTCAGTACAATAACAACCGTACAACACGATCATCAGGGTTTGATCCTATACCCGTGTCATATGCATAACTGTTTCCGTTACTACTGGCTAAGGGGCACATCCAGACTAAGTCTCCTCTTACTGTACTAGAAAATCCGTCTTTTTGGTTTAAAGCGGATCAGACATGCCCTTATCATCACGGAGGATCGGGGCATAACATAGAGAATTGCCTCAATTTCAAATCTGATGTGCAAAAGCTTGTTAGGAGCGGGCTCTTATCTTTCAAAGATACGAATCCTAATGTTCTCACGAACCCGCTGCCTCAACACGAGAAGGCTGCGGTCAATTTGATTGAGGAAGAGACTAACAACGTTTATCAAATTCACGATGTACTCTTATTGAGGACCAATCTGGTCAAGATGCATTGTAGACAGAGTGGATATGGCCACGTGCCACCTCATAATTATCATCAGTGTGATATCTGCTCTAAAGACGATCGAGGATGTTCTGTAGTGCAAGCAGCTCTGCAGGAACAGATGGATCTCGGATGGATCCAAGAGCACAGAGTTCATGGAGTTAACATGGTCTACACGAATTCCAATGTCATTCAAAACCACGATATCCGTGCAATGAATGTCAACTTGGTGGCGATGCACTCAAGGCAAAGCCAGTATCATAATCTGCCACGACACGATTACAGTTCCTGTCTGACTTGCTCGGTAAACAAACAGGGATGCTCTTTCATACAAGAGGCCCTCCAGCGTCAGATGGATCTTGGATGGATCCAAGACTACCATGATAGGAATCCCTATCAAATCAACATGGTTCAGATCTTCGATATTCGCGTGATGAATACCAACCTGGTAGAGTTACATGCTGAGCAGGTCCGCCTCGGATTCCTGGGCTCACATGACTATCAAAGCTGTAAAGCGGGTTGCGAAAACGATCGGGGTTATACCCTTGTCCAGGAGGCACTTCAGCACTTGTTAAATCATTGGTGGATGCCAATTTATATGGATGAAGATACTCAGCAGATTAGTATCAGTAACAGAAATCCCACTCGGCGTCAAAGTCAGGATGTCTGATCAGTGGAGGTTAACCTAGTAAGGTTATATTGTATTCAAAGTGGGCGTGGCCAGGTGCCCCCACATAACTATGATAGTTGTAACGTCTGTTCAGAAAGTAACCAAGGGTGTTACCTTGTGAGAACAGCTCTTCAGGGTCAAGTGGATTGCGGAGAAATTCGTCCATATCCAGGTTCTGGACCTATCAATTGGTTGCCGAACTACCTTGCTGAGCAGGTTGAGGATGTCCTCACGATCTCTGGTCACCACAGGACCAGGGATGTTTTTGCCATCATTCCTCTACTTGACGAATCTAAAGTTCCCAACCGGGAACTGATCGGGATTACTTATGATGGTCAGAAAAACCAGAAGGTTCCCATAGTCATCTATCTACCGGGGCCATTACCGTATGAATCAGCTAAGGCTATCCCTTACAAATACGGTGCAACAACAGTTGAAAATGGAAAGGAAATTCCATTACCCTCCGTCGTGAATATTGCAGACATCAGTCGTGTAACACGGAGCGGTCGAATCTTCAACCGAGGAGTTGGAGAATCCAACAAAGAAAAGGAACTTCAGACAGAAATTCCTGATCCACCAGTCGGTCAATCCAGTAATCCCGACCTGTCGAAAGACAAATATGAGATGCTAAAGCTCATCCAAAGGAGTGAATTCAACATTGTTGATCAACTGTTACAGACTCCTTCAAAGATCTCGGTGTTATCACTGTTACTCAGTTCAGAAGCGCACAAGGAGGCTCTACAGAAAGTCTTGGAGGAAGCCTTTGTGGAACAGGATGTAATAATCAGACAGTTCGATAGCATTGTCTCTAACATCACTTCCTGCAATAATTTGGGATTTAGTGATGAGGAATTACCCGAAGAGGGTCGCCGTCATAACATGGCGCTCAATATCACAGTTAGCTGCCAAGACGATGCTTTAGCCAGCGTACTGGTAGACACAGGGTCAGCCCTGAATGTTATGCCGAAGTCTACTTTGATGCAATTATCATTCAAAGGCCCTCCGATGAGAATCAGCGAGGTCGTCGTCAAAGCGTTCGACAGATCCAGGAAAGCAGTTATCGGCGAAGTTGATCTTCCCATAACTATTGGTCCTCATACTTTTCAAGTCACTTTCCAGGTCATGGACATCCGGGCAACATACAGTTGTTTATTAGGAAGACCTTGGATACATCAGGCTAGAGCGGTCACTTCGACTCTCCACCAAAAGCTAAAGTTCGTTCAGAACAATCAACTTGTCACAGTCTGTGGGGAACAGGCTTTGCTCGTGAGTAGCTTGTCATCATCTGCTGGTATAGAACCTGAGGAGGTTATTGGAACTCAGTTCCAGGCACTATCGGTGGACAAGAACAATCAATCCGTAGGAGGAACTTCGATTTCCTCATACAAGGATGCTATCAAAGCGGTCGAGAGTACCGATACAAAAGGATGGGGACAGTTTGTCATTCCCATTGATAATAAAACAAAGAAGGGTCTTGGTTTTTCTACAACCTGCACCCAGACAGCTGTCGGCGATGAAAGTCTTCATCCCATTCAGAACTTCTTCCATAGTGGAGGCTTCCTCCAACCAGTGACTCAAGTAGTCCATGCTATCAATGAAGAGGATCCCTTTGATCTAGATGAGGAATGGAAGTCCTATCTTAAAGAGGACGGTTATGTGTCGCAGGACGAAACGCAAATGCCATTTTGCTATCCCGCACAGAGTCCGAAATTTATACCCAGATCAGACGTCGAAATGATCTATGGAGATTGTGATCCGGAAGGATGCCGTGCTCCACCAAATTCATTAGAGGAAGACACTCTGATGAAAGACAACTTTGATTCTACCTACTATGGCCCGATGGACGGTCTGCCAATGTGGCAACCTTATCCAGGAGATTTGGGGCAAGAGAGTCAGCCGAACAACGAAAATCAGCTGACCGTCATTGAACAGAATACATGTGACCCCACCATGTCATGGGATCAACACTCAGGTCATTCAGAAATTACTCAACATGACGATGAATTCGCAACGTTCGCAGGACTTGAATTCATCAACTATGCTTTTCCTGAGGTCAACGTCATCGAGAGAGATGACTTCTCCAGTTCCAAAGAAGTTTGGGACACTCTGGGAGAACCAAGTGGAAAATTCAACTATATGGTCAAGTACACTGCTCCCGCAAGCTCTTGTATCAGGCTCGAAGATATCCAGCCAACTGGATGGGGAGATACAACTGAGAGTACAAATGCTATGCAAAATGCAACAGAGGAATCCTCCTACGACAATTCTGCCTGGGAGACAGATTCCAATGATCCTGCTCCACCAGAAATCAACGTCATTTCTGAAGACAAATCAAGGAAGGTGCCAGACTTTGTGTTTCACCGAGGAGTTCGCCACCAGTGGGTTGCTGTCGATGTTCCGAAGGTCGTTCACCAGTCAAAGTAATTGCCATCTTTAAGCCTTTCACCCTGCCCAGGTGAAACAGATGTTTTAATAGGGCTCGCTTTCTGTAAATTTCCCTCTTCGCTTTACCCGAAGCGTTAGAGTTTTGTTTTATAGGGTTGTAGTTTCAAGAGTCGACTTGTGCATTAATAAAATAACGTCGTTCTGTAATTTCCGCATTTATTTGCTGTTTTCTCTTTTTGCTTTTTCAGAAAATGGTAATCCTAAAAAACATTCGATAATAAAAACAAGCAGTAAAATCAAAACACTGCACACACTTGCATTCTCTCTATCTCTTCTAAACACGAATCATACCGTCATGCAGATTGCTTGCTTTACACCCCATTGAAACATACGATCCGATGCCTTCTCCCGACTTTGAGTTCCCGGTATTTGGGGCTGAAGAAGAAGTTGACAACGAAATTCCAGAAGAGATCTCCCGATTACTCAGACAAGAGGAAAGGTCCATTGAACCTCACAAAGAGCCGTTGGAAACGATCAACGTGGGTTCAAAAAAAGAGAGAAAAGAAATCAGGATTGGTGCACTGCTCAGTCCAACTGCCAGAGAGGGTTTGATAAAGCTTCTCAAAGAATTTCCTGATGTGTTTGCTTGGTCTTATCAGGACATGCCTGGGTTGGATACCAGCATCGCGGAACATCACTTACCGTTGAGATCGGAATGTCCGCCAGTAAAGCAGAGGTTGAGACGCACTCACCCGGACATGGCCATCAAAATCAAAGAGGAGGTACAAAAACAGATCGACGCGGGTTTCCTTGCTACATCTGAATATCCTCAATGGTTAGCCAACATCGTACCCGTTCCTAAAAAGGACGGAAAGGTCAGAATGTGTGTCGACTACAGAGATCTGAACAAGGCTAGTCCAAAGGACGACTTTCCTTTACCACACATTGACATGCTGGTAGACAACACAACAAAGTTCAAAGTTTTCTCCTTCATGGATGGATTCTCGGGCTATAACCAGATCAAAATGGCGCCGAAAGACATGGAGAAAACTTCGTTCATTACCCCATGGGGTACCTTTTGTTACAAGGTAATGCCGTTTGGCTTGAAGAATGTCGGGGAAACCTATCAAAGGGCCATGACTACTCTGTTTCATGACATGATACACAAAGAAATCGAGGTGTATGTCGATGATTTGATTGCAAAATCAAAAACAGAGAGTGAGCACGTTGAACATCTGTCAAAATTGTTCGAACGTCTAAGAAAATTCAAGCTCCGCTTGAATCCCAACAAGTGCACCTTCGGTGTCCGTTCGGGGAAACTACTAGGGTTCATCGTCAGCCAGAAAGGAATTGAGGTTGATCCTGACAAGGTCAAGGCCATTCAAGAAATGCCTTCTCCGAAAACTGAAAAACAAGTCAGAGGATTCCTGGGACGTTTGAACTACATCTCCAGATTCATATTCCTTATGACCGCCACTTGTGCGCCGATTTTCAAATTACTCAAAAAGAACCAGGATTGCGTTTGGTCAGAAGACTGCCAAATTGCCTTCGACAGTATTAGGGAATATCTGTTGAATCCGCCGATTCTATCACCTCCAGTGGAAGGAAGGGAGACCTTGTGCTCAAAAAGATACAATCATTTCTCTTTGATTCTCGGGGCAAGTGGACTCCGAATTATGATGGCCCCTATGTGGTCACGAAAGCTTTCTCAGGCGGCGCCTTGAGACTTGCAACCATGGACGGAGAGGAATTTTCCTACCCCACGAATGTTGATGTAGTCAAGAAATACTTCGCCTAAAAAAAAAAGAAAAACGTCTCGGTGGATTGAAAACCCGAAAGGGCGGTCCAGGCAAAAGTTAGAGACATGAAAAAAGAATCATCCCGGTGGATTGGAAACATCATAGTACAATCCAGGCAAAAATTAGGGATAATGGCAAGTAAGTATGTTCAACAGAGGCAAGTCCCTTGGCAGCAGTTACATCACCCATCGGAGGAAATCTCCAGTCAACGGTCATCTTCGACGGAAGCTCGGGATACCCAGAATTCAAAGTTGGTAGAAGGATAGTGGTCGTTATGTTTCAACGTAGCCCTTTTCCCTGTAAATTACCATTTTCAAACTTTGTATATACTCTTTGGAATCACGCGTTTGGCTGATTTCCATCTTATCAATAAAATTTGAGCCCTTGTGCTTTTGTTTGTAATTCTTATTTGTTTTAGCTTTACAGAACAACGTTGTTTAACTTAATCAGCGACTCTTGAAATGAAACAAAATGAATTTACTTTTTAAAACTTTTTCTGCTTTAAATTAAAGATGGCTTTTCTTTTTACTGATGAACATCAGAAGAACACCGATCGCTTCTCCAGAAGTAAGCGAACTTCGAAGTGCAGAATCAAAGTACTCCTTCTAAGCCGGTGCGCCTGAATGAAGGATCAACTGTATCAGATGCGGTTTTCCCATCTAATACCTTCGGCCGAGTTCTCATCTCCTAAGCCCGATCAACATAGCTCCCAACAGGGACTATCTCTCCTAAGCAAGGTGGAATTGCTTCTTGTTGAACCAGTGGTACCTTTTCGTCCCCAGCAGTGGCCGAGTATCCAGCCGTGTTCATCTTTTAGCGTGTATATTGCGTCTGTTTTGTCAGCATAAGCATACATACATCATGCATTTTATTTGGATTCGCATTTTATATTGCATCACTATCACTTGAGTCGGTCTTATCCTGCCGCGATAACCGTCCTCTCAATCGAGTTTGTCAGTTCTTTCCTCGTCAGGAATTGCTTCGTCTGAACAATCTCGCTACCAGTGTATCTCTAGATCAAAGTCGGCACTCGGCCACTTTGATAACTTGAACCTCTGAAAGATCAGAGGACCTTCAACAGATATCACTCTTCGCCATCGAAGATGATATCCTTGCTTTCCCGGATTAAAGGAAAATCCCCAGAGAAAGCCTCTTAAACAGAGATTCGGCAGTACAACAGTGTTTCTCCGAAAACCCGCTGATGAAAAGGTCACCGGCACCTCAAAATTGGATCCCATCATATGGCATTTCTTTGGGAAGATCCCAAGAAAAGTATGATGCAAGACCCCAAGCAGAAGCAGTTTCTCAGGAAACTCGCTTTCCCCAGTAGAATCGACAAATGGCGTCTCCAACAGAGAAGTTTGTGTACCTCTACAACTCAGACGATGGGTTCCCCAGCAAGTCTGACATCAAAACCTTTTCCGTCAAATGGCATCTCCCCAGGAAAATTCGGCGAGAAGTTTGAGGAAAACCGCTACGAATAGCGTCCCTTGTTAATAAAGTTTATTGACAAAAGAAACTGAGACCAGTTCCTTGGTAGGAAACCAGGATCGAGGGGAAGTTTATTTCAGAAACTGAGACCAGTTCCTTGGTAGGAAACCAGGATCGAGGGGAAGTTTATTTCAGAAACTGAGACCAGTTCCTTGGTAGGAAACCAAGATCGAGGGGAAGTTTAAATCAGAAACTAAGACCAGTTCCTTGGTAGGAAACCAGGATCGAGGGGAAGTTTATTTCAGAAACTAAGACCAGTTCCTTGGTAGGAATCCAGGATCGAGGGGAAGTTTAAATCAGAAACTTAGACCAGTTCCTTGGTTGGAAACCAGGATCGAGGGGAAGTTTACCTTTTCTAAGCATCATTGCTTAGCAAAAGAAGATGAATGCGCAAGCTGCCATTCATAGCCTTCAAAATTTCGGGCATTCCGATATTTAATCCTCTTGCACCCCGAATGCTCGAATACCTTCGTCATTCACACCTTCGGGTCCAAGAAGATTAAATAGGGGCATCTGTCATACCCCAAATTTTGACCACTAAGATTTCCCATCATTGTGCAAATCATCATCACAATATGGATGTACCTTTGTGCCTCATCAATCTCCTCAAGGAATTGTTGAGCATTCACTACAATCAAGATTAGGGTTTCAAGCCCTCTCAGAGCCTTTAGACAAAGGATCAATCAAGGAATGACATGATCTTCAACTTGTCTAACCTCTTAAACATCCACAAAGGATCAAGAGGACTCCCACGTCAAGAATTAGGCACAAGAGTGCAACATTTCAAGTGAATCAAGCCTCAAGTTCATCTAATACAAAGTCAACTGACGCAGAAAGTCAAAGTTTGACTTTTTGGTCAACTTTGAGCTTCATAAGCCATTACTCAGGAAAATATGATGGATGATTTAATTTGATCAAATTTAAATCAAGAAATCATGCAAAATTGCAAAATTGATCAAATTGAAAGAAACTTAGAAAATTTTTCTAAGTTAAAATCATGTTCAAGTGCACAACTTTTCAAGGTTGTAACTATTGATCCAAGCATCCATTGATTTTGAGTAAGAGCTACTTTTAAAGAGGGTATTTAATACTTTAACATTGTAGAAGGAATCAACTCAAAATATCATAAGGATTGAAAGAGATAAGCGATCAAAGTTGGGAATTCTTAATGTCCAATGTTCTGACATTGCATAGGGACATCATTAATATTTTTTCAGCAAGAATGCCCCAACTTCAAGGACGTTTTTCTCCATGATCCAAGTTGAACCAGGTCTGGAGTCAAACATGAAAGTTGAAGTACGTTGTCTCAGCTTTCCAGAAAGGTGTAGAACATCCTTGTAGCATACTCGAGCAGGGAGATATGATTTTCGCAAGAAGCAATGATAAACCAGAATTTTCATGACAACTTTTGGGACAGATTTGACTACACAAGTTCAAGACCATTTTTGATGACTTTGCAAGCTGAACCGAGACCAAAGTCAAACATCAAAGTTAAAGTATGTCATTAGGGCTTTCCAAAATGTATTTGAACTCCCATTAATTCAACTTGAGCAAGGAGTTATGAACCTCACAACAGGCCTTGCTCGAGCTGATTTTTTAGGACAGATTTTGTGCACTTTTCTTGTGCCACCCCAATTTTCAAGCTTTGTCACCATGCAAGACCAGCATCAAAGATGCAATTCACTTCAACTCAAAATGTCATAGTGGATTAAAAGATAAAAGTGATTAAAGTTTGGAATTATTAATGTTCAATGTCTGATGTTCTGACATTGCATATAGGACATCATTAATATTTTTCCAGCAAGAATGTCCCAACTTCAAGGATATTTTTCTCCATGATCCAAGTTGAACCAGGTCTGGAGTCAAACATGAAAGTTGAAGTACGTTGTCTCAGCTTTCCAGAAAGGTGTATAACGTCCTTGTAGCATACTCGAGCAGGGAGATATGATTTTCACAAGAAGCATTGATAAAGCAGAATTTTCATGACAGCTTTTAGGACAGATTCGACTACACAAGTTCAAGGCCATTTTTGATGACTTTGCAAGCTGAACCAAGACCAAAGTCCAACATCAAAGTTGAAGTACATCATCTAAGCTTTCCAGAAAGTCTTAGAACGTCCATGTAGCATACTCGAGCAGGGAGTTATGAATTTTACAACAGGGCTTGCTGCAGTTGAATTTTTCATGGGACAGATTTGCACATTTTTTGTGCCACACAAATTTCCAAGCCTTGTCATCACTTTGGACACCTCTGAGGATAAAATCTAAAGGGGACAATCACTGAGCCAAGCCTCCAAAGTCCTTGGAACAAGAAGTAGCATGCTATTCCTAAAAATCCCTAAAAGAGGGACAAGACTCCAATTTTGGATTGGAGCATTTAATAGATGCTTAGAGGTGGCATGGACTGACACATTTGCAACTGAATTCAGTCAAGATTCCTCCAACAAGTAGGGAACCAAAGCTCTGTGCCCTAACCTCTAGTCAATGGCTAGAGGAGACTTGGATTTTCATTGGACAACATTGAACAAACCTCTGCTGCAGCCACCATTCACTGTTGCTGCGAAAACAAACTTGCTCTACTATAAATAGAGCTCATTTGTGCTCAGTTTGAGTACACCAAAGCCATCAAACAGATGATTTCCTCAAAATCTCTTCTTTCACTCCAATTTTGCCTTCAAAAGCAAGTAATTCTGAGTTTTTGAGCTAGAGAGCAATTCCACTCAAACTAATCACACACACACCTCATATATATCATATGTAAGCTGTGCAAACCATCAAAAGTGACCTGTAATCACAACATCACAAAGTCACCTCTCAAAACCTCAAAATAGCACTTTTTTGCATTTTTCAAGCCATGCCTTGATTCAGTCACTTTCCAAACCAGATAAAACCTCAAACACACTCCAAATATCATCCTTGAACTGTCCCAAATGGTTCCCACCATCTGGAACACCATTTGAGGGAGTTGCTATTTTGGTCACTTTTAACCCCTTTTGCAAGAAAGGGACAGTTTGTGTTTTTGCAGGTATCGACTGATTCCAATCATCCTAAAAGCATCCAAGGGATCATTTGAGGTTGTCCAAAGCATCAAACCATTTCTGGAACAAGAGGCTTAACAGATTGCACAAAAACTCCAAAAAGCTCAAAAGGAGGTAAGCATCACAACTTGGAATCCTTGAAACATGCATGCATTTGAAGTTCACTGAGTATGCATCTCTTATACATGTCATTTGTGTTGTGTTTGTACCAATTGATCATGTAATTCATGCCTGTAATGAGCTGTAGCACAGAAAATGCAAATCATAGCCTATTTCAAAACCACTATCGGGTTTTTCACTAGGAGCATAATCTGAAAGAACTACCACCACCATTGGATTCCTTGTGAAATTATGGTCCAGATGCATATAAATTTTGTCTCAAACCATTGAGATTTGAGAAAGTTATGGGTGTTGGAAGTTTGATAAAAAAGATGTTGAAAACTGAAAACTGATGTCGAATGTGATGTTGTGACATCATACTTTTTCTCTTATTTTCAAAACTTAACCAATTCTTTTACATAGCAAAAATCATCATTTTCAAAATCTGTTTTACACACTTCTTATTCATACTCCAAAATATTTTATTCCACAAAAAAATTAGTTTTATATTATTTATTTAATATAATTAGTATTTTTGTGAATAAATTCCTTTTTAATGTTTTTTAAGCATTTTAAAAGTGAATATTTATTTTGAAAATCAACACCAAATGAGTTTAAATATCCCTTGTGATTAAACTCCACTTTTCAAAACCTTAAACAAAATCACAAGTGGTTTATTCAAATTTATTTGATATTTTGTTTGATTTTCTTTAAATATTTACTTTTAAAGAATAACAAATTAGGGTTTCTTTGATTTTCACCATCATAAAAACTTTGTCAAACACCTTTGGGCATCTAATAGAGTGTAAGACCCAATCCTTTTTTTGACCAAATCATTTTGGGTCTCACTTATTGTATAAGTCCCGATACCGTAAAAAACAAACGGCGCGGTCGTCGCCTTTTCAAAAATCATTTGGGCCTACCCTCGTGTAGTAAGACCCATTTCTTCTTCTTCAAAACACTTTGGGCCTCTATTAGAGTATAAGACCCAACCCCCTTTTAACCAAAATCATTTTGGGCCTCACTTATTGTATAAGTCCCTCTGCGTTAAAAGAAAACCTCGGCGCGATCGCCATTTTAAACGAAAAGTCAACTGGGCCTACCCTCGTGTTATAAGCCCCACTCTTTTTCTTTAAAACCTTTTGGGCCTCTTGAGAGAGTGTAAGACCCATCCCTCTGTACAGAAAACCTTTTTGGGCCACAGTCACTTGTATAAGACCCTCTGTACAAATTCAATAGTGCACTCACTGGTAAAACCCTAGGCCTCTCCTTGAGCTGTAAGCCCCAAATCTTTTCTTTTTCAAAGCACTTTCTCCTTTGATTTTGAATATACTGTTGTTTTCAATCTTTCTTTGTTGAACAACTAACCAAACAACATGGAAGCTCTACAACCGAGTAAGTGTTTACCCGCTTTCATTTACTGCTTTCATATATATAACTGTATTGTGGGGCTGCTCACTGTAAGTCTCCTTTCATAAACTCATATCAACTGTGCAATAATAGTATAGATATTAGAGTTTTCCCCGGCAACTATGTCTAGCACTAGGTAAAGCCGTTTCGTTTATTCATAGAAATAGACACCTAGATCCCCAATAGGAGCACCAGATACAGTCTTCTCTTCGGCTGTCCTCCTTAGGAATCATCAAGAAACTCTACTCCCCAAGATGAATGTATTCTCCGTGAATGGCATCTTTGAGTTTCTTCTAAATTCTCGAACGTTCCTGACTCGATCTATTCCTTGTGAATAGCTTGCCTTGAATGTCTCGGGGTTTGGGAACCCACTACGGTCATAATCTTGGACCCTAACTAAGGAACCCTCTTTAAAAGTTAAAAGTTGCTGGATAGTAAACCTCGCACGTTTACCAGTGGTTTTTATCTTTAAAAGAGTCATCTCTCCGAATGGAAAGGAGATGATGGACCCACAGGCTTCTTAAAAGCATCGGCCTCCTCTTGGGCATCGTACAAGGACCCGTCGGCTTCTTAGAAGTATTCACAGCCTCCTCTTAGGCTTCGTATAATGATCTCTTCCTCCGGGAATGATAGCCTCCTCTTGGGCTTCATACAAGGACCGATCGGCTTCTTAAAAGCTTCCAGCCTCCTCTTGGGCTTCGTACAAATTGTCCCGACGACCTCCTAGAGGTATAGGAACAGAACTTAGTAATCTTCATAGAGCAGTCCTTTCCAGAGTCTACTACTGTTTCTCTAAGCATAATACAAAAGATAAAACTCTAAACTTGGACAGTCTATTTTCCTTGAGTCTCAAAGACATTCTCAAGCGACCCTCCGTTAAATAGGAAGGAAACCCGCAGACTCGGACAGTCTCAATACCCTTTGGATTTCCCCTTTCCTTAAAGAACAGGGAACAACCCCGATCCTCAGATCAAACCCATGAGTACAGTGTTGCTCGTATAAGAACTGATTTTCTCTGTAAAATTCAGTATACTGGATCTGTCACTTAACTAAAACAGTCACCAGCAGATCGCCTCCTCTTAGGCTTCATATAATGATCCTTCTTATCCTCAGCATAAGTTAGCCTCCTCTTGGGCTTTGTACAAATGATTCTCCCCAGCGGAGCAAACCTTTCGCCTCCATCTCGGGCTTTGTACGAGATATAAAAACTATCTTGTTGAGTCAATTTACCTCCATCTCGGGCTTTATACGAGATACAAAAAGGTTCTTATAGAGCCAAACAAATTTCAGCCTCCATCTCGTGCTTCATACGAGATACAACAAAAAACACTCTCTTGTTGAATATAAAAGATTCCCCTGTAGAGTCAAAACCTTTTAGCCTCTCTCTCAGGCTTTGTATGAGACACAAAAGACTCCCTCGTTGAGTCAATCATCCTTCTGCCTCCATCTCGGGCTTCGTACGAGATACAAATTCCCTAAAGCAAGAGTCAAACTCTTTTTTAGCCTCCATCTCGGGCTTCATACGAGCTACAAAAGATTCTCCAGCTGAGTCAACTCTTTGTTAGCCTCCTCTTAGGCTTTGTATAATGATATCCCCCACTGGGTCGAACCCTTTTAGCCTCTCTCTCGGGCTTTGTACGAGACACATAATAGCCTCCTCTTAGGCTTTGTATAATGATTTTCCCTAGCGGAAATTAGCCTCCTCTTAGGCTTTGTATAAGAAAACCACTGGTTGATCCAATCAACCTTTTAGCATCAAACCTGTGCCTCGTTCACAGCAAACAAACATCAACAACTCCTTCCCTTTCATCTAATCACTGTAAGCGGCAAGCCTCTTTATCATCTATATCCATGCCACTGTCCTTCTTTTAGCATGAGGAATTCCTAAGGAAAGATGGCGTTGCTCTCTACACAGAGTTAAAGTCTTCTCCTTCAGGTTAAAACCCCTTCTTCGGAAATTATGGCATTGCTAGGATCCGCGTATCCCAGTTAAAGTAATTCTCCTTCATCCCTCTTTAGAGACGACAAATTCTCTCTAAAGTCGAGACCTTTCAGCTTCACATCTTGGGCTTTGAACAAGATACAAATCACCTTTCGCTTCACCTCTTGGGCTTTGAACAAGACACCAAAAACCATTTCCTCCCATAGAATAGGAGGAACTACGAACGCTCTGATTTCCTTGTTTCGGTAAATGGGAATACGTAGGCATAAGATCGAAAGAAAAGATCTTAGCGAGCACAATCCACAAAAAACCCAAATCCCATCACTCAAAAGCAGTAATTCAAAAACATCAGTCCTAACATCCTAATCCTTATTTCCCGTCAGAAACCCTTCGCCTAGATAAAAAAGAAAGAAAGTCGTATTGGCGAAAATACAAATAACCAGTACAAAGGCCCCCCACATTGTAGCATTCGTAACTTAACAGACCGCTGTTTAAACTCAGTATGCAAGCAGGGTTAATTGGAGACATCTATTTCCCTTCCTTAGTCAGCTTACAATAGGATAAAAAATGAATCGACCTGTAGTAAACTCAACCGTAGAGAGCGACCTGTGCTTAAGAACCACGTCCAAAATCGCTCGCTACACCCATCTTGGGTCAATGTGTTAAACATTTGATCTTGTATAAGGGACTTAAATGCAATACTTGTTGAAAATACAAACAAATAAAAAACACTTCTTCATTTCATAATCAACAAAAACACTTAATAAATACAAGTATGCTAGTGTGTTTGAACCTTAATAATTGGAACTAAGTGTGAAGGTCTTCTTCACCCTTAGTGTGCTTTCTTATTCATTCCATCTTGGAATGAGGGGATGTATACATTCCAATGATTAAGATTTAGATACACTGTCATATGCAAATAAATAACAAAATTTTCTTAAAAGACAAAAATAAACAATCACGTCTTTCCTTCGGGAATTCTCTTCTCATCTCACTCATTCTCAACGTACGAACGTGCTTCTACTCGTTCTCTTGCAAGATGGTAACGCACTCGGACCAGTGAGCCTGCAACACCTGAGCTAGAACGTTAGCCGTTCCCTTAAAGACACAAACAATCCATCCCTAGTGAGGGGAACTACGTCGCTCTGATTCTCATGTTCCCGATGAGATACGTAGGCAGTGGGGTAGGGCCCATTCGTGCACTTCTTTTATTTTCCCTACATTTGTTTATTTTCTCTTTCCATTCCTTTTCCAGTTCTTTTTTCAGTATCCTTTTCTTACACCCTTTGATTGAAGCAGCAAACATGGATCCCATCGGGTACGATGGACGCGTGGGGGTGCTAATACCTTCCTCGCGCGTAACCGACTCCCTTACCCTTTCTCTTGGTCGTAAGACCATGCTCTATCCTTCCTATTAGGTTTATGCGGTGTTTCCTTTCCCTCTCATGGGATAAATACACATTGTTGGCGACTCTGTTTCGGTGCCACTTTCGCGTTTGTACTAGGATGAAAATCCCGGGAGCGACAGCTGGCGACTCTGCTGGGGATAGGTTGACCTATTGCTGGTCCATCCTAAGCGAGTCAATCTTAGCGCTTGTCTGTTTTTATTTCATTGGGTGTTTACTTTTGTGCTGTATTTACCATTTTATTGTATGGTTATTTATTGTTTTACTGTACATTACTGTATTTACTGCATTTTAGCATTTTTATTTCATATATTATGCTATGCTGGACTGTGCTGTTTTCTGTTTGGCGGGATGGGATTTCTGAGAGATAAGCCCATTACACAGGCTTGAGTATACACTTAGGATTAGAGTGGAGAGTAGTGGGACCTACGTGCCGTCTGGAGTGCGTTGGGTATTCACGAAATTCACAACCAGACGAGGCTATCTTGGGACACATTCTGACGTGTGCATCTTGCACATGTTAGGGTGTCAATCTAGAGAGCTGTCGACTCTGGTGGCCATTCCCGAGGACTCAGTTGCGGTACTCCTCCCGAGATGTGACAGTGGCAGACCACATTCTGTGGCAAACCCATTGCACACTCTCGATCCGAGGACCCAATGCTGGGAACTCGCCATAGGATTTCCTTTTTGAAAGAGAATCAGTGGAGGCGCTCCTCGATTGGCGATAGTACTGTACCCTGAGGGATGAATGTACTATTGCTTCTCGACCTCAGTGCTAGAAGCTGAGGACCTTTCGTTTTGGAGAATCAGTTGAGGGCTCCTCGATTGATGATGATGCCAAACCAGAAATGGTGAATGTATCATCATTTCTCGACCTGAGAGCCCAGGATACTGAACATCCTAGTACCCACATGTGAGAAGGGAGGGTTGTTTGCAGGATTGCAGGTAACCATGACTTCCCACATACCCGGATTTCTGTTGACATTGCACAAAGGGAGGGTTCATCCTATTATATTCAGACGGTTTCTATTTATGGCTCTATATTGTTCCCAGAGCTACACTGACACCGCACACAGTCCAACAGAGACACCTGATTACCTGATCACATTGCCCTTTTTGCATTGCATTATCATATCATAACGGTTATGTTTGTCATTTACAGGTGCATAATACACTTCTGATTCCAATCCATGGGTTCAACAGAGAATGACGAGAGAAGGAAGAATAATGTTTCTTACAAGTTTCCAGACCCTACCTTGGATTCATTGCTCAAAGTTATAGACATGGCCGACCCGGGTGTTCTTGATAGGTTTCAAAAGAAGTATGGGAACTTGGTTAAGATGGTCCGTACTATCACGAAGTATGAACATGATGCTTTGCACACTCTGCTGTAATTCTACGAGCCTTCGCTGAGATGTTTCCTCTTTCCAGATTACATTTTGATGCCGACGCTAGAAGAATTCTCATTTATTTTGGGGGTTCCGATCATGTCGGCAATACCGTTCTTTTCTGGTAGCGATCCTAGTACAAAAGAAATTGCTGCTGCAATGCAAATGGATCAGTCAGTGATAAAAAGTGGTGTGAGTAACAAAAACGGAGTTGACGGATTTCATCTGGAATTCCTCTCTGATCAAGCCCAGGAGGCTGCTAATGCTAAAAACTGGACGATTTACAACTCCATTCTGGCTCTCTGCATATATGGCCTAGTTCTTTTTCCCAACCAGCAAGACTTTGTGGATATGCAAGCTACGAGGGTTTTCGTTCTTAAAAATCCAGTCCCTACTTTGTTGGGGGATTTTTATCATTCCGTGCATTACAAGAACGAGAAAAGAAGGGGATGACCTGTTAGTTGTTGCACTCCACTGCTGTGCCATTGGCTCTTCCAGCATTTACCTCAAACAGGTGCCTTTGTGGAAACCATAGATGTGGCGAAGTGGTCCAAGCGAATGATAGGTTTAACCGCTGATAATATTGTCTGGTTCGATCATCGGTTGTTGAGAATAGAGATTATCACAAGATACAGAAGTTTTCCAAATGTACCTCTGATTGGCAGAAAAGGAGGGATCAATTATAATCTAGTTTTGGCCATCCGACAGTTCGGGTATGCTTCCAGGGATCCTCCTACAGAGCAAGACGTGGAAGAATCTTTGTTCTTTACAGGAACTAAAGATGCGAAGGTGGTAGAAGTAGTGAATGCTTGGAAAGATAAGCATAAAATTGGAAATACGGTTTTTGGGAAAGGAGATTGTAGGTCTTATCCTGAATATAACAGATGGATCGAGATGAAAGTAAAGGAATTGCTTTTACCCTTTTCAAAGGGACCTCTTTTATGTTCAGTACAACCAGAACAGCCCACCATGGTGGCTATTAAAGAGTGTGAGAAATGGAAGAAAATGGTTAGAGAGTTGCAGATAGACAACTCTGGAATGAGCAGATGCCTTCAGAAAGCTCTAGCTGACAACAAAGAGTTGGAAAAGAGAGCATTGAAAGCAGAGAAAATCTTGGCAAACAAAGAAGAGGATTTTGATGATAGAGCTCGGTACTTCCGGAAACTTACTTTGGGAGCAGATGATACTAGTCAGGCTCACAAGACTACAAAACAGGCTTTAGCCCAAAGCAAGGATTCATTAGCTAAACTTCGTCAAGCTTGGGATGAAGTCAGAATTGAAAACTCTGAATTGCTGACCCAGTTAAAAGATAAAGATGAAGAGCTGAAGAAAGCACATGAAGCAAGAAGAAAGTATCGAGAGGACTTGGGAAAAAGCCAAGAACAGGTAAGGAACGCTGAAGATAAGCTGAAGATTGCCAACAAAGAGCTTGAAGATGTCACGGCAGATCGGAAGCTGGTTAAAATTCAAGCTGGAATTAAGAGACGCAAAGGAGCCAATGAAGATGAAGCCTTGCTGATGCACGTGGGTTCCTTAGAGGATGCATTGGAAAAAAGGGACGTCGTAATCAGAGAGCTAATTGAGAAGCCACATCATCAGCGTACCCGCATCTTGTTCGAAGAGATTAAGTATTCCAGTCAGAAGCTGAAGGACATAGAGTTATCAGATTAGTGATTTTTTTGTAATTCGCAATGGTTACCATCAGGATTGTTGATGGATCCATTTGACTGCTTGTTTCTTATTCTGTTGCTGAAACCATGGAAAATGTACTTGAAAACTTTTGGGAATTTGTATGAAATGAGCTATTTCTGGTCACAATTTCTGGTCTTCAGATATATGTGATGTGATAAGATATCTGCACACTGGCAGACTACAAAATCACTATTTCTGGTCATCGGATATTTGTGATTGGCGTACAAGAATATCTCTTCAAGGCAAAACTCACTAATCATGATTTCTGGTCGTCAGGAATTCGTGGTTACGATTGGAATCAGGATTTGAAAAGTATCTTGAAATGACAAACATAACTGTGCATTTGCATTTGCATAGCATATCATTTTGCATTGCAGGTTTTCTTTTCGCAGGCGCCTGCTAACCTTTATTTGGTTTTCAGGCACGATAGCTGATACCCCAGTTCATCGGTATTCTACCCGACGTAATCAAGCCAGAGTAATGGAACAAGTTCAGACTGAGTTAGTTGATTTGAGGGGAAGAATGGAACAGTTCATGAACCTTATGCAGGGGATTGCTCAAGGTCAGCAGGAGCTGAGGACCGGTCAGGAGGCCATGAGAGCCACTGTTCAGAGGCTAGAGACTGAAATCCCAAATCGCAATGTGCGCACTCCCCCTGTTGGCAACATCCCTACTGGTGGGGTACATCTGGGATTGGATAATAATGGCTTAGAGGATGGTCAAGAGGACCAGTTTACCGCATTCAACAACGACATGGGCTTCAACAATGAAGACCGGAAGTATGAAGGGTTAGACAAAAGACTCAGGGCTATTGAGAGCCAAAATCCTCTAGGGATTGATGTAGAAGACATGGGTCTCGTGAAAGGTGTGAGAATCCCTCCCAAGTTCAAGCTTCCTACATTGGATAAGTACAATGGCAGTACCTGTCCTAAAACACATTTGCAAGCTTACAACCGCAAGATTTCCGCTTATACTGAAGACCAAAAGCTCTGGATGTATTTTTTTCCAGGATAGCCTGTCAGGCGCTTCCTTGGAATGGTACATTAAGCTGGACAGGGTTCATATAAAGAGTTGGAAAGATTTGTGCGCTGCGTTTCTGAGGCAGTACCAATATAATTTGGATATGGCGCCTAATCGTACCCAACTGCAGGGTATGGCTCAAGATCAAAAGGAGGGCTTTAAGCAGTATGCACAAAGATGGAGAGAATTGGCTGCTCGAGTTCAACCACCTTTGGCTGACCGTGAGATGGCTGATTTGTTCATGAGTACACTCCAGGGGCCTTATTTGGATAGATTGGCTGCGTGTCCTTCGGCAGGGTTTGCCGATATTGTTATTGCTGGGGAACGAGTGGAGAGTCTGCTGAAGATGGGTAAGATTCAAGATGTCAGTGGGGCTGGTGCTGTGAGTTCAAGAAAGCCCTTTGCTAATGGACCAAGGAAAAGAGAAGGAGAGTCCAGTGCTGTGCATAGAGGAGCTGGCAGGGGCAGGAATCAATCCTATCATCAGGTGGATGCTGTAACCATTCTGGTTCCAGCAGGACAGCAAGCTCCAGATCAACAAGCTAGACCCCAATTCCAGACTAATAGACAAAGGGACCGTAAGTTTGATCCCTTGCCTATGACATATGCTTCTTTGTTACCACAATTGCTCAAAGAGAAGTTGGTAGAACTCCGGACTATGAGGCCGTCAGATACTGGAAGATTACCTTAAAATTATGATGCAAATGTTCGATGTGAATTTCATTCTGGTGCGAAAGGTCACTCAATAGAAAAGTGCTGGACTTTTCATCATAAGGTTCAGGACCTGATTGACGCAAAAGCTATTAATTTCTCTAAGCCGCCGAATGTTCGGGATAATCCAATGCCTCAGTATGGAGATGCAGACGTGCATGCTATTTCTGATGGTGAGAAATTGAATTTGATTACTGATGTTAATTTGGTAAAGACTCCGTTGTTGATTGTAAAAGAGCGTTTGTTAAAAGGAAAGGTATTTCCTGGATGTGGCTCTGATTGTGAGGATTGTTCGAGACAGATTAATGGCTGTGGTAAGTTGAAAGCTGGACTGCAGGATCTTATGGACGAAGGAAGCCTTCAGTTTGATAAGGTAGAGAAGGAAAAAGATGTTTCTGCCATTACCATTTATTATAATCCAGTTGAAATACAGGTGCCTGTTGAAGCTCCTGTTGCTATGCCGGAGAGGCCGAGACTAGTTATGATTATAGTTCCTGAATCTGCTTCTTATGTGTCTAATCGGGCCGTTCCATGGCAATATGGAACTAACACTCATCAAGGAGGAAGTCAACAGAAAGCCGAGGCTGTTGTTGGTACCAGTGTGGAGAATGTCAGTGGTCCAAGTGGTTTCACCAGAAGTGGTCGACTATTTGCTCCCCAGACCCTAAGGAGTGATAAAGAAGCTGAAGCCGCTGCAAGGGCGAAAGGGAAACAAGTTGTTGATGACAAGGTGCCTGCTCAGGAAGAGGACCCTAAAATCAATTTTGATAACGATGTTGAGGAATTTATGAGGATCATCAAAAAGATCGATTACAAGATCATTGATCAGCTCAATCAGACACCCTCTAAAATTTCAATATTATCCCTGTTAATGAGTTCAGATGCACACCGGGCTGCTTTGTTGAAAGTTATGAATATGGCATATGTTCCCCATGAAATTACAGTGAATCAGTTGGAGGGAGTAATTTCTAATGTCAATGTAAGCCACGGGTTGGGGTTTACGAATAGGGATTTGACTCCAGATGGACGTAATCACAATAAGGCGTTGCACATCACACTTGAATGCAAATGAGCTATTTTGTCGCATGTGCTGGTTGACACAGGTTCTTCATTGAATGTGCTACCCAAAAAGGCCCTGATGAAAATTGAGGTAGATGGATTAATCCTTAGACCCAGTGATCTGATTGTGAGAGCTTTTGATGGATCCCAAAGATCGGTGTTTGGAGAAGTAGAATTGCCAATACAGGTCGGTCCACAGATATTCAAGACCATCTTTCATGTTATGGACATTCAGCTGGCTTACAGCTGTTTGTTAGGCCGACCATGGATTCACGCAGCAGGCGCAGTTACCTCCACACTGCATCAGAAGCTAAAGTATGCGTTCGAGGGTCAGGTGGTTACCGTTTGCGGGGAAAAAGATATATTTGTGAGTCATCTATCCACTTTCAAATATGTGGAAATGGATGGAGAGATTCACGAAACCCTGTGCCAGTCTTTTGAAGCCCTGAATGTCAACAAGTTCTCAGAATCTACTTCAGCAGCAGTGGTGTCAAATGTGCCAGTTGGGCCGAGTGCATCAATTGTGTCTTACAAGCAGGCCAAAGAAGTGGTTGAAAGCGGAGATGCCCAGGGCTGGAGCAGAGCTATTGACGTGTTCGTGAAGGAAGATAAGTTCGGCATTGGATACCAGCCAGGTCAGGCGCCAGTTCCCCGATTCCGTGGGCCAATCACTTTCAACAACGGAGGAGTTATCAACCCAAATCAGTCATGCTCAGCAATAGAAGATAACGCTGAAAGCTCAGATTATCTGGACAGATGGGTGTATGCACTGGCTCCGGGCGAGGCATTCCAGAACTGGTCTAGTGAAGAAGCCATTCATGTTGTACACCATTCAGATTAATAATTCTTGTCTTTCATGATGCATAAAATCCCACGCTCTGCCCAAGGCATGTGGATCCATTTGTAGGGCCACCATATTTTCTCATATAATGTTCAAATATCAATAAAAAGGACGTTTTTGTTTACAAATTTGTGTTCCTTTATGCTTTCTTTATTTTATTTTTGCACAAAGAAAATAAAAAAATGACAATGCACTTTCTTTTCTTTTGTTTTCAAGCAAAAAATAAAAATCTAAAATAAAGCATCAATCCAATCCTGCAGACTTGATTCTGTGGATTCCTCTGAAAATGATTCTGTTATGCCCACGTATGATTTCGACAATCCGATCTATCAAGCTGAGGGAGAAAGTGACGAAGACTATGAACTCCCGGAAGAGTTGGCTAGGATGTTGAAACAGGAAGAGAAGACCATTCAGCCTCATCAGGAAGCTCTTAAGGTTATATTGGTTCAGAGGAAAGCAAGAAAGAGATCAAGATCGGTGCAAGTCTGCGGGCTGATGTAAAACAAGAGCTAATAGTCATGCTACGTGAATATGTTGATATTTTTGCTTGGTCATATCAAGATATGCCAGGTTTAAATACAGACATAGTTGTGCATAGACTACCATTGAAAGAGGACTGTCCACCGGTCAAGCAAAAGCTGCGTAGAACAAAACCAGAAATGGCTTTGAAGATCAAGGAAGAGGTACAGAAACAGTTGGATGCAGGTTTTCTGGCAGTAACCAACTATCCTCCCTGGGTGGCCAATATAGTACCGGTGCCGAAGAAAGATGGCAAAGTTAGAATGTGTGTGGATTACAGAGATCTCAACAGGGCAAGCCCTAAAGATGACTTTCCACTCCCTCATATTGATGTGCTAGTTGACAATACTGCTCAGTTTTCAGTGTTCTCGTTTATGGATGGATTCTCCGGGTATAATCAGATAAAGATGGCGCCTGAAGACATGGAGAAGACGACATTCATTACCCCGTGGGGTACCTTCTATTATAAAGTAATGCCTTTTGGGTTGAAAAACGCAGGGGCAACTTATCAAAGAGCAATGGTGACGTTATTCCACGATCTAATTCATAAAGAGATCGAGTGCTATGTGGATGACATGATTGCTAAATCAAAGACAGAAGAAGAACATCTGATCAACTTGAAGAAGTTGTTTGAGAGGTTGAGAAAATTCAGGTTGAGACTAAATCCTAACAAGTGTAATTTTGGCGTGCGGTCCGGAAAATTGCTTGGTTTCATTGTCAGTGAAAAAGGAATAGAGGTTGATCCTGCTAAAGTGAAAGCTATACAAGATATGCCTGTATCGAGAACCGAGAAAGAAGTTCGTGGCTTTTTAGGGAGATTGAATTACATTTCAAGGTTCATATCTCACCTAACTGCCACCTGCGAACCGATATTCAAAATGCTAAGAAAGGATCAAACGGTCAGGTGGAATGATGATTGTCAAAATACATTCGATAAAATAAAAAGTTATTTGAAGGAACCTCCGATTCTAATACCTCCAGTTCAAGGGAGGCCACTGATTATGTACTTGACAGTGCTAGAAGAATCCATGGGTTGTGTTCTCGGTCAACATGACGAGACTGGTAGGAAAGAACATGCTATCTACTACCTGAGCAAGAAGTTTACAGATTGCGAATCACGTTATTCAATGCTTGAAAAGACATGCTGTGCACTCGCATGGGCCGCCAAGTGATTAAGACAATATATGCTCACACACACAACCCTGTTGATTTCAAAAATGGATCCGGTCAAGTATATTTTTGAGAAACCACCACTCACAGGCAGAGTTGCAAGGTGGCAGATGGTACTGACAGAGTACGATATTCAATTTACTTCGCAAAAAGCCATCAAAGGAAGTATACTGTCAGATTATCTTGCGCAACAGCCTCTTGATGATTACCAGCCCATGAGGTTTGATTTCCCTGATGAGGACATCATGTTTCTCAAAGCGAAAGACTGCGAGGAACCACTTCTAGAGGAGGGGCCTGACCCTGAATCCAAATGGAGTTTGATGTTTGACGGGGCAGTCAATATGAATGGGTGCAGAGTTGGTGCAGTTCTCATTACGCCAGAAGGTGTTCACATGCCCTTCACTGCCCGAGTAACTTTCGGGTGTACCAACAATGAAGCAGAGTACGAAGCTTGCATACTATGGATTGAGGAGGCTATTGATTTACGAATCAAGACCCTCGATATCTTTGGTGACTCAGCACTGGTAATCAATCAAGTAAAAAGAACTTGGCACACACATCAGCAGAACTTGATTCCATATAGAGATTATACGAGGAGATTGCTGACATTCTTTACAACTGTCAGGTTGTACCATGTTCCTAGAGAGGAAAATAAGTTTGCAGATGCCTTGGCCACTATATCTTTGATGATCAAAGTGCATGGCTGGAACTTTGTACCCAGGATTGATGTATCTCGTCTTGATAGACCTGCTTTTGTGTTTGAAGTTGATGCAGTGTCTGACGATAAGCCTTGGTACCATGACATCAAATGCTTCTTGAAAAATCAAGAATACCCGCCTGGGGCATCTTCCAAAGACAAGAAGACATTAAGAAGGCTAGCCGGTAGTTTCTTCTTAAACAAAGATGGCGTGCTGTACAAAAGAAATTTTGACATGGTTCTGCTCAGATGCGTGGATAGACACGAAGCAGACCTGTTGATGATTGAAGTGCATGAAGGCTCTTTCGGTACCCATGTCGGGGGACATGCGATGGCTAAGAAATTGTTGAGAGCGGGGTATTATTGGTTGACAATGGAGTCAGATTGTTGCAAGTATGCCCGCAGGTGTCACAAATGCCAGATCTATGCAGATAAAGTACACATGCCTCCTAATCCGTTGAGTATCATGTCTTCACCCTGGCCGTTTGCCATGTGGGGCATTGATATGATCGGGAAGATTGAGCCTACTGCTTCAAACGGCCATCGTTTCATCTTGGTCGCCATCGATTACTTCACTAAATGGGTTGAAGCAGCATCTTATGCCAATGTCACTAAGCAAGTAGTGGCTCGTTTCTTGAAAAGAGATATCATTTGCCGATATGGAGTTCCCGAGAGAATCATTACTAATAATGGTTCTAATTTGAACAACAAGATGATGGCTGATCTATGCCGGGACTTCAAAATTGAACATCACAATTCTTCTCCGTACCGCCCAAAGATGAATGGCGCGGTCGAAGCGGCCAACAAAAATATCAAAAAGATTGTGCAAAAGATGGTTGTCACGTACAAAGATTGGCATGAGATGTTACCATTGGCTTTGCATGGGTACCGAACATCAGTCCGCACGTCCACTGGGGCAACACCATACTCACTTGTATACGGTATGGAGGCAGTTCTACCGATCGAAGTTGAGATTCCCTCTCTCTGAGTATTAATGGACGTTAAACTAGATGAAGCTGAATGGGTACGAGCCAGATTTGATCAGCTGAGCCTTATTGAGGAGAAGCGTTTAGCAGCAATATGTCATGTCCAGCTATACCAGCGCAGAATGAAGAGGGCATTCGATCAAAAGGTTCGACCTCAAGTTTACAAGGTCGGAGATGTGGTAATCAAGAGAATACTTCCTCCGAGTACAGATCACAGGGGCAAATGGACTCCTAATTATGAAGGTCCATTCGTGGTTAAAAAGGTTTTCTCAGGCGGAGCCTTATTGCTGACAACCATGGATGGTGAAGATTTTTCATCCCCTGTTAATTCAGATGCAGTTAAAAAATACTTCGCATAAATATACCCGCTAGAAAAAAAAATCCAGGCAAAAAAGGGCATCCTGGCGAACCAAAAACATAACAAAGGTTCGGGCAAAAATTAGGGATATAATTGAAAAAATTGTACACTCGGTAAGTTGAAAACCCGAAAGGGCAACTTAGGCAAAAATGGGTATCCTGGTGGATTGAAAACCTGAAAAGGCGATCCACGCAAAAGAGGGATTTAAGCGAATGACTGCAGTCTGAATTAATTTGTACGTTCTCTACTCTTCAGCAGAATAGCCAAGCTCCCGAAGGAGGGATTGTTCCGACCACGAATTTCCAAAGGCGAAGATAATCAAGAGAGTTGGAATACATACTGGCTATAACAGAATCAGAAATCAGTCAGAATCCAATTTCCGCATTGTCATTAGGATAGATTTCTTTTCTCAATTTTATGGCAATCAACTCTTTCAGGGGTTTGCTTCCTGTTATAATTTCGCCGATTTTGGCATTTTATCAATAAAATTGAATATTCAGTCACAAGCTTTTATTTTCATTTTACTGTTTTGTTTACAAAAACGTCCGATTTTTTATAATAAAACATTGCTTTGAAAATATCATGGCCTCGCAAAAAACAGGCACTAAAAAGACAATTAAGATTGCTTTGATTGTTAGACAACCTTGGATGGTGGACTCAAAGAAACCACGCAATATCCTGGGGCATGTGCATATTTCTTTTCTGTTGCAGGTACTGAGCGCGATCGTTGCAAGTACTGAGTACGATCGATCCAAGCAGCACGAAAGTTATCTCTCAGCACCAACAGATGGTACGACTTGATACAGTTGTATCTTATTAAGTCGATTCTTCCATTCAAGATTTCTCACCGGGTTTTGTGATGACAACGGTTGTCGAAGATTGAATTCTTCTGTGTGGATAACGGTTATTAATGCAGTGAGCATTCCATGTCAACAACGAGTGCAAATTCTCTGGTACCTCACAGATGATGTGAAGGGTAACGCAAGAGCGAATGTTTGGAAGTTGAAGGCAGGGTGTTCGTCTGAGAGTTTGAAAATGATTGGTTTTCTATAAAATCCTCTTAGGAGAGGAAACTTCTCGCAGTAGCATCCCCCAGTGAAGTCATCAGGAGTTTGAAGACACTTACTCTTCTGTAAAATCCTCTTATGGCGTTTCTTCAGATAAGTCTGGTATCAGGGGGCAAAAAGCAAGTTGTTGACCCTCCCAAGCATGGGGCATATTGAATTTCCCCGGCAGAAGATGTTCTAGATCTATAATCCCCAGTAGAGTTTGAGGACGTTTGGTCTTCTGTAAAATCTTTTCAAAAGGCATTACCCAGCGTGAGACGCTTTAAAGCAGGTTTCTCCAGCAGAGTTGTTATAAACTCATCATCCCCAGCCGAATTAAAAGGTTGATTCTCCCCGCAAAGGATCTCGAGGTTGATAGGTCCCCAAGCAAAGTTTTAGTGACTTTTCTTCCCTAGCAGGACGTCATTCAAAAAATTCTCATCCCCAGCGAAGTTGCTGTGACCAGAATTCATCCCCAAGCAGATGAAGTAATTCTTGGCGGAATCATCACTCCTCTCATATCTCAAAGTCCAATTTATTTTTGGCAAACATGACGATTCGAAGCAGACGGACTGTTCATTCATTCTCCAGTAGAGACATTATCCTTTCAGGAGTCTCTGAGATCAAGTCATTGATCATTATTCCTCGGCAGAGTCGGCAGAGATGGCTGACACGGATGCAGAGTGTAATCCAATATTGGAATTTTGCAGAAGTCCAACGACAGATTGGCGAAAGTCCATCTTAGGGTGGCAAATCAGCAAAGTCCACCCACAGTGTGGCCAGCCAGTAGTCGTCTGGCTTCGTTCAAAAAGACATCATTAAAGTCCACCCTCAGTGTGGCCAGCCAGTAGTCGTCTGGCTTCGTTCAAAAAGACATCATTAAAGTCCACCCACAGTGTGGCCAGCCAGTAGTCTCTGGCGTCGTTCCAAAAGACATCATTAAAGTCCACCCTCAGTGTGGCCAGCCAGTAGTCGTCTGGCATCGTTCAAAAAGACATCATTAAAGTCCACCCTTAGTGTGGTCAGCCAGTAGTCGTCTGGCTTCGTTCAAAAAGACATTATTAAAGTCCACCCACGGTGTGGCCAGCCAGTAGTCGGCTGTCTTCGTTTAAAAAGACAGCATTAAAGTCCACCCAAGGTGTGGCCAGCCAGTAGTCGTCTGGCGTCGTACAAAAGACAGATCTCTCCGACAACGTTGCATTGAAGATTCAATCCAGCAGTCTCGTTGGGTTTATATCCCTTTTCTTTTTCATCACCCAGAGCAAATTTTTGGTTATATTTGGTATTCAATCACTATATACCTTGAAAGTCTGAAAGCATTCGCTTTCAGGCATTCAGGTCTACAACGTTTGAATAGGGGCAGCTGTAATACCCCAAAATTTTCTCTCTCCTTTTTGTCATCATAGCATTAGCATTATCATATACCATATCATATCCACCTCATTAGCATTGCATTGCATCTTTAACATAGAAAAATGAAGCATAGCATCCCTCTTACCATCAAGGCATGTGATCAGGTGGAAGATGGATAATCAAGGGATCATTCAAAGCACAAAAGGTCAATCAAGTTGCCCCAAGGCAAGCCAAGAGGTCTCTCATGTCTCATACTATCTCAATTGATCATCCATACCTCAAGGAAGTGAGATTCAATAGGAGATTGAAGCACTACATTCTTCACTATGCAAGAGGTCCAAAAATGAAGGAAAAGCCTCAAAAGAGAGAGTTCATTGGTTCAAGGTCATCCTCAAGTGGCATTTCTCATCATCCTTTAAGAGGATACACAACATACTCTGAGGAATTTGAAATTGAAGACTGCACTTTTGCCTCCTAACCAAAGGGGGTCAAAATTAGGGTTTCCAGTTAAATCAGGGTATCTTTGATTTTTTGGGTAAAACTTGATGTCATGGTATTCTACATGTCCTTAAGTGTATGGGTGTAGAAGATTGCCCCTCAATTGGTTTTAGAAGTGGTTCAATTGGAAGAAAGATAAAAAATCAGGAAAATTGGGGCAAAGTCAAATAATCAGAGGAAAAAGTCAACTGTTGACTTTTTGAGCCCAAAATCATGAAATTCATGTTATATGTGACCAATGTACAAAATTTGATCAAAAAACTCCAAAGGAATCATGAAGAAATCAAGATGTGGAAAGTTGCCATTTTTGGAAGAAGTAAGGTTTCCAAAAATAGTAATTTTAGGCCATTTTGCATCAGAGTTTGAACCAAGGCCATTCAAAATTGGAGCATCAAATGAAAATTCCACTCGGCCACAACAAAAGATATTATTTCAAGCTTCAAATCCATGTGTAGAAGATCTCCATTGGATAAAAATTGAGAGAGTTATGGATGATCAAAGTTGAGGAAAACTTGGGCAAAATGCAAGTCAGCTTGGGCAAGTTTCAGGTCACGCGCATGTCATTTCTACAAATACGTGGTG
This sequence comes from Lathyrus tuberosus, assembly GCA_022829125.1. Lineage (NCBI taxonomy): Eukaryota > Viridiplantae > Streptophyta > Magnoliopsida > Fabales > Fabaceae > Lathyrus > Lathyrus tuberosus. Next base: position 8,645,715 of record JALAZF010000071.1, read on the forward strand.
GGCCAGATGTTTGGATCAATTACTCATGGTTAGAGGCCTCAAATGAAAAATCTTTCAACATGAAAGTTGTTCCTCTATGTGAGATCTTCAAAAGTGATGTTCATGGTTTTTTCATTTGACCAATGGATGAGAAGTTGTGATGGCTCAAAGTAAGGTCAAGATAACTGAAAATTTGGTTAGGTCACAACCAGGTCATGCCACACACGCGTGCATTATGCAGCATTTCAGGTCAGTTGTGAGTTTATATGTTTGAAGCACATTTCCAAGGTGTTGCAAGTCTCATTTTCATTTCTTTTCAACATCAAAGTTGTTGTATCATGTACACACTTTGTAATGATACCAAGATCATTCATGTCCATGGCTTGAAGAGAGAGATATCCATGTGTAAACATCACCATTTCCAACTGAGGAATCACATCAGAATTGGTAGTTTGGGTCAGACATCCATCAAACAACTCGTGCACTTTATTTCCACAATAAGCCAAGCACATACCACTTACACCATGCACATTAGCACGTGCCTTGCATGAAAATAGAAGGAACAAACTTGCTGAGCAAGTTTCTGATACATAGCCGTGCCATTGCAGGTTCATTTTCACCTCCACCATAGCTCTCCATGAACCAGCTGCACCATATGATTGCTCTCCCTAACTAACTTGACTCAGTTAGTTAGGGTTGACTCACCTAAACCATGCTAACTCAATTAACTCACTCAGTTTAACCATGGTTAGAGCTCACTATAAATCAAAACTTCACTCTCAAATTTCATTTTTAACTTCATTTTCTCATTTTTATCTCAAAGCTCTCTCTACTTTCTATCTAATTCTCTCACTTTTTCACCAACTCGCTCAAAACTTCTTCTCTAAGTACGCGATACTTCATCTTCATCATCATCAATGGCACATGATTGAAGGAGATTTCATCATAATCCTCAAGTTTACTTCAAGTGTATTTCAGCATTGAATCTCTCTGCTCTCAAGATAACAAGCTTCATCAGCATTTATTTTGTTTGATTTGGAAGCTCCAAGGCTGAAGAACAAGTGTTGTCTCTGGTTTTCTCAAGAATCTTCAAAAGCTGCAAGTTCAGGTTCCAAACTCTCAAACTTTTCTCTGGAGTTTTATGGTTTAATTTATTGTTTTCATGTTGATATGAGCTCACTAGGAGCATTTCTTACTCCGGCTAGTTGATAGGCCTTGTAGAGGCTTAGATCCAAAACTTAAGGCATGGTTTGATCCTCTCTGTTCTCTTTGTATGTTTTGGTTCTATGGAAAATATTGGTGTATTCATGATCTCCATTGTCTGAGCTTCTTTTTGGTACGCGATTTGTGTGTTTTGGTGGACATGTGAATTTGCAGGTGGTGGTTGTTGGCCGGAGAAGGTGACCGGAAGCCATCTCCGGCCGGTGACTGTAAATGCTAGGGTTTTGTTTGTTTTAATCATAGCAGTTGATTTTGTTACATCGTGTGGCTCGCGTGATGACAACACATAAAAATGTCACATGCTTTGTACATGTTTCATTTTTAATCAGAGTGACATGCGTGTGGTGTAGTACATGGTATGGAGTGTGGTCCTTCACGTGTGTGCCTTGGATTTAATTACTCTGACTTTGGTGGTGACCTGACTTGATCCAACGGTGCTATTTGTTTTGACTTTGTGTTGACTGAGAGTGTATGGTTGTTAGTGTGGTTGGCGCGCAAATGGACTTAAGACAATTGATATTTGCACCTCTCATTTCCAAGGCCCAAACATGTTGAACTGAATATTTGCTATGCTTGCACCTCCCTTCCTTATTTCATTTCATTTTATTTTCACCATTTCTTACACGTTTCCTTTTTAATTTTTAAAAATACAAAACTACATCATAAAATTCTAGAAAAATTTATGAACACTTCCAAGACATTTAGGAAATTTTTGATATTTTTATTTCATGATTTTATGACATTTTTACCCCTGTTTCATAATTTACTTTGAATTTTCATTTGTGTGCATTCCAAATGGGATACATATGTTTGTGGATTTTTTTTCTTGCTCATTACAAACTGTTTTGTTGTGATTCTTTTTGCATTGATTCCCTAATACATTGAAGCATGTTAGATGATTTTTGTTTGATTTTTTAAGTCATTTATAACATGTTTTGATGCTTATTTTTGCACCACTTTGCATGGCATTTCAACTTAACCTAATTGCATTGTTTGAAGTCCTTTTGCTCTGAATTTTTACATGCCATTTGGATGTATGACTCACTTCTGATTTAGACATTCCAATACCATGCTTGCATAATTTTCATAAGTCCATTTGATTTTTGTTTGATGCATTACATTTGAAGCATAATAACATGTCATATCATTCTAATTTTTGTGCATGTTTACATGAATTCTTTTGTGCATATTTGTATGATCATTTGCATACGTTGTGAGCTATTCATGTGACATTATAGGTCATTGATACACATTATATGTCATCTTTGCATGTTCACTTCAATTTGAACTTTGTGCATTATTAACATGTATAGTTTGCATTTCTTTTTGAACTTTCATTTCACTTCTTCTTCTATTACTTCTTGAATGTCTTGATGTTGATTCATGGATTACTTTGGGATGTTTATAAACCATTTTTCATTTAGTTTCAATTCTAATTCTTGGATTACATGTTCCATTTATGCATGTTCTTCTCATGTCTTTTCATCTTTCATTTATCCTTTCTTTTTGCAACATGTTTGAATGCTATGAAATGATGATTGTTGCTTACTCATTTGCACTTGCATGATGATGTTTCACTTGTTGTCCATATGATTCACATTCTAGTTGTGACATTAAGATGTGATTTCTCATCTCTTTCTTTTGAACTTTATTGTGTATTAAATGTTTCTTTTCACTTCTTATACATGTTTCCATGTTTACTAACCATGTAGGGGCTTTGGTAAGTTGCAATTGAGTGTGGATAAGGAATTCACACCCAAACTTCTTTCCTTCCATCTTTTATAATTCAACTTTGTGTTTTGTTAGGCACTTATGTGTTTCCTTTGATTAACTCATTACTTTCCCCTTTGAGTTACAATTCATCTTCTACTTTAGAAGTGAATTGTTTAGCTCATTTCCTTCTTTAAATTTTAGGTTTTGCAACCTCACAAACCATTAGGATACCTCCAAGCATGCTAACATTAGGATTGAGTCTTAGGTTCCCCATTAGATTTTTACCTTTCTCCTCTCTTGAGTCTTTCATCTTCTCATCTCAAAGAAAATTCAAAATATCTAATAAAGGTAGGCATTTATTGCATTTAGGCCTTTCATATAAAGAAAAGATTATAAGGGGTCTTCTCTTATAATCTTAGAATGTGTAGCATATGGCCCATCTTGGGTCAATGTGTTAAACATTTGATCTTGTATGAGGGACTTAAATGCAATACTTGTTGAAAATACAAACAAATAAAAAACACTTCTTCATTTCATAATCAACAAAAACACTTAATAAATACAAGTATGCTAGTGTGTTTGAACCTTAATAATTGGAACTAAGTGTGAAGGTCTTCTTCACCCTTAGTGTGCTTTCTTATTCATTCCATCTTGGAATGTGGGGATGTATACATTTCAATGATTAAGATTTAGATACACTGTCATATGCAAACAAATAGCAAAATTTTCTTAAAAGACAAAAACAAACAATCACGTCTTTCCTTCGGGAATTCTCTTCTCATCTCACTCATTCTCAATGTACGAACGTGTTTCTACTCGTTCTCTTGCAAGATGGTAACGCACTCGGACCAGCGAGCCTGCAACACCTGAGCTAGAACGTTAGCCGTTCCCTAAAAGACACAAACAATCCATTCCTAGTGAGGGGAACTACGTCGCTCTGATTCTCATGTTCCCGATGAGATACGTAGGCAGTGGGGTAGGGCCCATTCGAGCACTTCTTTTATTTTCCCTACATTTGTTTCTTTTCTCTTTCCATTCCTTTTCCAGTTCTTTTTTCAGTATCCTTTTCTTACACCCTTTGATTGAAGCAGCAAGCGTGGATCCCATCGGGTACGATGGACGCGTGGGGGTGCTAATACCTTCCTCGCGCGTAACCGACTCCCTTACCCTTTCTCTTGGTCGTAAGACCATGCTCTATCCTTCCTCTCAGGTTTATGCGGTGTTCCCTTTCCCTCTCATGGGATAAATACACATTGTTGGCGACTCTGTTTCGGTGCCACTTTCGCGTTTGTACTAGGATGAAAATCCCGGGAGCGACACATAGGTGCCATACTTGGAAGAGGTAGTATAGGTAATCCATCAACTATTACTATCTCAAATGTTATGTTAGTAGAAGGCCTTAAATATAGCCTTCTTATCATTAGTCAATTATGTGACAATGGGTACAAGATAACTTTTACCAAAGATTGTTCTATAGTTACATATAATGAAAAGAAGGATTGTATGTTTAATGGTGTGAGGGTAGACAATATCTATATGCTAGACTTAAGAAGCGTATCCGTGAACAATGTCAAATGTCTTGTTACTATGAGTGAAGATTCATGGTTATGGCATCGATGTTTAGCACACGTTAAATTTGATCTACTTAATAAAATAGTTGCAAAAGATTTAGTAACTGGTCTGCCAAAGATAAAGTTTTCAAAAGATCACCTATGTGATCCATGTCAAAAGGGCAAACAATCAAGGATCTCGTTTAAATCTAAAAACATTGTTTCAACATCGAGACCCCTTGAGCTTCTTCCCATGGATTTATTTGGCCATTCACGGACCAAAATCCTAGGTGGGAATTATTACGGTTTGGTAATTGTAGACGATTACTCAAGATTTTGCTGGACTTTTTTCTTACGTAGCAAAGATGAAACGTTCTCGGCTTTCATATGTTTTGCTAAGTTATCTCAAAATAAATTGAATTCCAAAATAGCTTCCATCCGAAGTGATCATGGAGGTGAATTTGAAAATCATCTCTTTGAAAAATATTGTGATAAACTTGGTATTGAACATAACTTTTCAGCTCTCCGTACTCCACAACTAAATGGAGTTGTGGAGCACAAAAATCGCGTTTTAGGGAAGTTGGCAAGAATAATTCTCAATGATTGTGGCTACCGAAATATTTTTGGGCTGATGTCGTGAGCACGACATGTTATGTGTTGAAAATGATACTTATTTGTCATATTCTTGACAAAACCCCATATGAATTATTAAAGGGTAGAAAACTAAATTTGTCACACCTTCATGTATTCAGATGTAAGTGTTTTGTTTTGAATAATGGAAAAGATAATCTTGGAAAATTTGACGCGAAAGCCAATGATGGTATCTTACTTGGATACTCACAATCATGTAAACCATATAGAGTCTATAATAAGAGATTACTTAGTGTTGAGGAGTCCGTTTATATTACCTTTGATGAGACTTGCCCAAATAGTGTTGGGAAAGGTATTTCTTTTCTTGATGTAGGTGCATCAACGAAAGACATGCTCAATGAAACCGAAAAAGGGAATGATCAACCTAAAGCGGTGGACATTGAGAAGGAGGAAGATGACAACCATGAAAAGGAAGATGATGAAAGTCAACAAGAAAATGATGGTCTTCCATTGGAGTGGAGAACCTCCAAGGATCATCCTATTGAAAACATTATCGGTGACATCACAAAAGGGATAACAACACGCTCTAAGATAAGTAATTTCTGTTGTCACCATGCTTTTGTTTCACAAGTTGAACCTAAAAATGTTAAGGATGCCTTACTTGATGAGCATTGGCTTTTAGCAATGCAAGAAGAATTGAATCAATTTTAAAGAAATGATGTTTGGGACCTTGTCCCACGTCCATAACATCATCAAGTTATTGGCCCTCGATAGGTATTTAGGAACAAACTTGACGAGCATGGTGTGATGACATGAAATAAAGCCCGACTAGTAGCTCAAGGGTGTAACCAAGAGGAAGGGATTGACTACGGGGAGACTTATGCTCCTATAGCCCGACTCGAGGCTATCCGGCTACTACTAGCTTATGCTTGTGCTAAGAACTTCAAATTATTTCAAATGGACGTAAAAAGTGTGTTCCTTAACGACCATATAAATGAAGAGGTGTATGTCTCACAATCTTTCGATTTTGAAAAATTTTAGTATCCTAATCATGTCTTTAAGCTAAAACGTGCGTTGTATGGTCTTAAACAAGCCCCTCGGGCATGGTATGGCCGTCTTAGAAAGTTCTTGCTTGAGCAAGGATATTTAAGAGGAAATGTGGACACCACTCTCTTTATTAAACGTCAAGGAAAGCATAATTTACTTGTTCAAATATATGTTGATGATATTATTTTTGGATCGACTAACATGTATCATGTCAAGGAGTTATTTAAGCTTATGCAGGGAGAGTTTGAAATGAGTCTTATGGGGAGCTAAACTACTTCCTTGGACTTCAGATTAAACAACTCTCGAATGGAACATTCATTTGTCAAACCAAGTATTGTCTCGAGCTACTAAAAAGATTCGGAATGGACAGTGCAAAGGATATTGACACACCTATGGCAACAAACGAAAACTTTAATAGAAATGAAAAGGGTAAGGATGTTGATGTAAAGAAGTATAGAGGTATGATCGGATCACTTCTATATCTTACGACGTCTAGGCCCGATATTATGTTTAGCGTTTGCATGTGTGCTCAATATCAATCAGCTCCCAAGGAATCACACTTTAAAGTAGTTAAGCGTATTCTTAGATACCTTATTGGTACTTCTAAGTTTGGGCATTGGTATTCCAAGGGAAGCGATTGCAGTTTGGTTGGTTATTCCGATTCCGACTTTGCCGGTTGCAAATTGGATAGGAAAAGCACTAGTGGCACTTGTCACATGTTTTCAAAATCTTTGGTTAGTTGGCATAGTAAAAATCAAGTATTTGTAGCATTGTCAACTGCCGAAGCAGAATATGTGACTGCCGGTAGTTTTTGCGCCCAAATTTTGTGGCTTAAGCAACAATTGCTAGATTTTGACATCAAACTTTCACATATTCCTATCATATGCGACAACACTAGTGCAATGAATCTAACCAAGAATTCGGTACTACATTCTCACACTAAACATATCGAGATTCGTCATCACTTTCTTCGCGATCATGTTGAAAAAGGGGACGTTGTTTTTGAGCATGTTGATAGTAAAATCAACTTGCTGATATTTTCACAAAACCTCTTGCAACGGAATCTTTTTTGAACATTCGTGGAGAATTGGGGATCATTGATATCTCCAATGTCGTTTGAAATTCTATCTTGTGGTTTGCACTTTATACTACTGCTCTAACATTTCGTTTTGAGTTTTTAACATCATGTGAGTGCATCGTTCATCCCATCAAGAGTGAGGTAGTATTGTTTCAATTTCTCCTTGAAAGTAAGATTTTTCTTAAAGAATGTTATTTGTTGGTTAAAAATACTTGATATTCTTTCAAATGATGAAGACCATGAATGTCCATTTCCAAAAAATTTGATTGATAACCATTGTGTGTTCTCAATGTATATACTTATAGTGACTTCATATATTAACTCCTTCACATTTGTATAAGTCTGTTCTTAAGTGTATAAGTATGCGGCTTGTTTTGTTTATTGTATTTAAGCGTTCTAATTGCATAAATTGTTATTGTTGTTGCGTGTGTCGTGTTTTAATAACATTTTCATCTTGGATTGAGTAATGACATGTTCTTGTCGCTATACTAGGCACATGCATGTGCGACATAGGGAGTTACTTTATGATATGTTTGATATACGTGACACAATTGTAGCAACTTGATGAGTTTGCTCTTGCATTGCTGTACTTATTTAATTCTACTTTGTGTTACTTGATTTGTAATGCTGGTTATTTATCAATTATGCATCATTACATATATATGAGGATATGTGATCGTTGCTCTTTTATGCAAAATTACCTCTGAATGATATATTTGAATTTGTGTTTGGAATATGATACTTCTCACGATTATCTATCTTTCTTTTTATTTTGTTAAAGGGGGAGAAGCATATACGAAATGAAGTTGGGATGCACAACGTCAGGGGGAGCCTTCAATAACAACATGAAATGCATCGTCGCAAGTTTTGCCATCATAAAAAAGAGGGAGTGTGTGAGTGTAACTTCACCATGAGATATTTTGCATGATGTCAAAACATTGAAACTACTTTGCATTTTGGTATATTGGACAACAACCCTGAGTATGTGTGGCTCCCTTGCATTAGAGGTCTTAGGAATCATCAAAAACCACTTCAAAATTGTCCACAATCATGAAATACAGTTTTCTGTACAAAAATGCACTACATGTGTCGGCACATACGCTTTTCAGGCCAACACATGTAACTCAATAATGAAGCTTGTAGCCTCTGTCAAAGTCAGGTCGGCACATAAGCTTTTTAGGCCGGCACATATTGTAAGTTTCAAGATTATGTGCCGGCACATACGTGCTTCAGGCTGACATATCTACTATCCTAAATAAGGTTGTAGTCTCCGTTTCATTTGGGTCGGCACATACATGCTTCAGGTCGACACATTTACTGTCCTAAATAAGGTTGTAGGTTTTGTTTCATTTGGGTCGGCACATAGGTCATTTCAGGTCGACAAATGCTATTATTATTGACAGTATGTGCCGGCAATTCCAACGTTCAGGCCGACACATGTTGTTTGAGTTGGTCAATTTGTTCTTTTTTTTTTACTTCGAAAATGACCTCCTTGCCACCAATCTTCCAAAACTATAAATACATATTTCATGCTTCATTCCAAACTGGTGATACCATAAAATTAGCATGCATTTGCTCATCATCTTCAACCTCCATCCTATGTCTACACACTAACAAATCACACATAATAATTTTTTGTTGGGGTGCCAACTAGGCGAAGGCCTGATAAGGTCCAATTGGGTTCTTGTGTAGCCGAGATATTGGGTTGAGATTTGCAGGGGTCTTCATTCAGAAAAACCGCGGGTTTGTCCTCCAAGATCGTGTATAGATTTGGGGGTTTTCGTGCAAGACGTTCAAGAGAGGATTATGACGTTGTGAAAGCCTTTGGAGATAAAGTACGCAAAAGACCCTTTGGAGATAAAGAACGCAAAGGAAGTAATGGAGAACAACGAATCAAATTAAAGTCTTATGGAACAATTGGAACAATTGATCGTGCGTGAAAGCTTTGGAGATAAAGAACGAAAAGGAGTAGCAATATCGATAAGTCAATTGGCATACATTGTTGTCTTGGTGCTTTTGGCTTGGGTGTCTATTCACCCGCTCTAGACAAGTCGTCGACGTCTAACATAGATCTTCTATTTCCCTGATTATTTGGACACTGGCTGTAGAGTTTGATGTGTGAATAATCGTGTTCTATTAATGAACCTTGACTTAATTCGACACACATCTTTTGCAATAAATTAGAAGAAAAAATATTTATTGGGTGTAGACCTTTTCCTTCCTTGAGTATTTGGACACTGTTGTAGAGCTCCCTGTATGAATATTCGTCTTCCACCTAAAATAAACTTCAACCAATCAAACCTCTTCTCTCGCCCTTGCGCGATCGAAAACCTTTTAACAAATAAACATTGTTTAGTACTTTCTACTGCAATACAGGCAAACGCTTAACCGCTAGAACTCTATCAAGTAGGATCCTTTCTAACACGATAAAAACAAACGCTTAAGTCTCTAATGTGCGAGCATACAAGCAAATGTTTGACCGCTGGAATGCAACCTAAACATTTGTTCTCTAAAATCAACCAACCAACACTCATTTGCTACCAAGAACTATGTAGCTTTGAGTTCCCCACCGTACCTGGGGATACATAGGAGCGAGATTCAACATCTCATCCATCACTATAACAAAAAACCTAAAATATCTTTTGTCTTGCATAAAATTACAAAGTTTTGAATTCCTTATCGCACTTGAGGATAGGTATGAGCAAGACCTGCAATCTTGTTAAGCATCGTAATAAAAACCTTTTTGTGACCTATTTTCTTTTCCTTTTACACTTTTTATCACTCGAAGAAAACAAATAACATGAGCTAACATTCTAATTGCAAATCTAACTAAAAGGTTATTGTTTAGTACAACGAACGTGAGAGGTGTTAATATCTTTCCCTTGTGTATCGATTCCCGAATTCAAATTTGGTTGCGACGACCATCTTCGTTTTCTTTAAAGATTTTTATCGATATTTTCCCTGTCCTGTTTTAGAATAAATAAATTTTAGTGGCGACTCTATTTAATCATTGCTGCCAGCGGGTGAACACTTTGTGAAGGATCATATTTTTTGAGATGTAACACTTACAAGATCGACAATGTAGACACCGTGTACAACAAGAGAGGATTAACATAGAAGGATAGCTTTTTTAGGAGTATCTTGTATCATGTGGTTGTGTAATTTCTGTAAAAATTGTCATATTATTATATTGGAAGATAACAAATTTTCAATGGGAAACCATTGAAGAGTTGATTAAGCTCCTGCGAGGACGATTGAGCTGAACCACTATAAATCTTGGCGTAAACTATTCTCTCTCTCTCTCCCCCCTCTCTCTCTATTTGATTTTTGTATAAATTTGCATGATTATGTTTGTATTGCTTTCATAGAATAACATGTTGTTGGAGTTTATCCGCTTATATCGATTTCAAGATTAAATTTTAGGTTTGATCTAGATCTAGTCATTTGAATATTTTTTTCTTGCGATTATTACTATATAAACTCTTGTTGTTAGATTGATCATTCGATTAATCAAATTAAATTTGAGTTATGTGTGAAAATTGAGTTATAATAATTGTTGAACTGTTTGTTTAAGCAACTTCATCTTTCTCAATTATTGTGATTACTAATAATTCGAGTTAACTGTAATATCCACTTAATCATATATTTTATAAAATTGTTTTTATCTTTTGCTTCATTTGTAATTTGCGCATATGTTTCTAAAACTATGATTTATTAAAAAGAAATGTTTTTGAAATTGATTTTAGGGGAACAGTCTATTAACCTTCCTTCTTATATCGTTTGATTCCCATATCCTCCACCAACACCTCCATAGAGCCTTCTACTCGCAGTATGACTTCCTATTGTCTGAATTGCCCGTAGGCAAGATCAACTATAATTGACACATTAACTTGGTTTATCCAACCATCACTGCTGAAGTTATCTTTCTTGTGCATATTTGGTAGTCTAACCGTGAAACCTTTGGAATCCTTGCCCCCTTATCACTTGGTAAGTCTCACGATTGTTGTATGCCATTTGATATGTGAAATACAACTTTCGCTCGAGGAATACAAATCGATGGATTACCATTTACACTCATCTTATTCCTAGATAAAATCATCCACAACTCCTATTTTGATCATAGAATATCTCAGCTTAGGTTAGAACATTTCTCCTTGTTTGGTTTGTCTTGTTTTCTTAGGGCGTAACACCTATCCGTGTTTTACCGTGCTCATTGGATCGCAAATTCTTCACCTATCTTACTTTCGAGTAATCCATCCCTTCTAAGTTACTTTGTGACTACCACTCATCTAACTTATAAGTCTTCATTTCCAAAATATTTTGCACTTAAGAGGCTTCGCTCCAATCCATCACTCTTTTCTGGTTATCGACTACACAATTCTTCTTACCATACATAAACACTAAGTTGATTAGACTCAATTTTTATGGATTGGTAATAGAATCTCGTAGTCAACTTTCATAGCATTACTCGCAAATTGACACTAATGACAATTAGGTCATTGAACTGATCTATTATGATACCAACTATAATTTTTATCAATTACACATCTAGAATAATAACCACTGGTATTAATAACTGGTATTAGATACATCAATGTAAATATATGGAAGATGACCAGATTAATTTTTTTATAATATATAGAATGAAAATAAATACAACAACGATCGAGCAACGTCTTCAACACAGTGGAAAAGAACTTCATCAGTCTTTCGTGTTAAGTCCTAGTTGCAAGTCGCATTAAGGCATCTTCTTACCTAAAACATATTGTAACAATGTGGGGTGAGATACTAATCTAAGTGGATTCCTGATCTAAGCCACCAAGTCTCTCACTAGCCTTCTACTCGGGTTAAGGTCTACGTGAAATGTCTATCAGGGTATCTGACTCCCATCCCCCATGAACGAGTACTCAATAAATACCTCACAATCATCTCATTGGGACCATCTACTTGATATTACGTGTTGATTCTCACAATAATATAATATACATATCCTATCACGATGTTGGAAAAAAATTGGTTTGTCCCATATCCCTTGAGTTTTGATGATAACAAAGTACTTGGGAGAAGTCTGCTTTTGGTGATCAGAACTTGAGCTAATCAAAGTACAAAGACCAAGATGACACTGATAGGTCATTGTTCATCTCAGAACACACTTTATCACGTGACGACCTATTCCCTAGTTTTCTTCATAGAGTCTGCTGGAATACAAATGTTATTTCATTTTGTATCAAAGGTTTTTCAAACTAGGTTTCACCTAACCTGACAGTTTGGTGAAACATCCCAACGTCTCTTTTGAATCTTCTCAAAGGACTTTAATGTTGCATCTTCAATGTCTCTTTTCTTTGCTATTTAAGGAACTAAAATACTTGAAGAAAATATAGCATATGGATACAAGCATACATGCTAAAGATGCTAATAAACAACGATTGTCAACTTAAGAGATGCCACTCAGTCAAAGTATTAGCACAATCTAAACTTAGAACTTCTTATTCTTGTATATCTTAGAAATCCTTAAGATTTAAAAGTGTCATATTGCTTTGTATTAATTATACACCTCTGATTGTATATCAAGTGTATTCACCTAATAATCATTTATCTTCTAGGAAGATTATTAGGAAGTCTCATACTTGTGTGTGAGCAAGGAAGTCTTAAGCTTGTGTGCTTGAGGAAGGAAGTGCCATACTTGTGTGTGTGAGCAAGGAAGTCTTGAGCTTGTATTCTCGAGCAAGGAAGTTTCATACTTGTGTGTGTGAGCAAGGAAGTCTTGAGCTTGTGTGCTTGAGCAAGGAAGTCTCATACTTGTGTGTGTGAGCAAGGAAGTCTTGAGCTTTTTTGCTTAAGCAAGAAAGTCTTATGTGTGTGAGCAAGGAAATCTTAAGCTTATGCACTTGAGCAAGGAAGTCTCATACTTGTGTGTGTGAGCAAGGAAGTCTTGATCTTGTGTGCTTGAGCAAGGAAGTATCATACTTATATGTGTGAGAAAGGAAGTTTTGAGCTTGTGTGCATAAGCAAGGAAGTCTCATACTTATGTGTATGAGCAAGGAAGTCTATTACTTGTGTGTTAGAGCAAAAGAAGTATCTTTCTTGTGTGCTTGAGAAAATTGTAATCTTGTGTTATTATAGTGAAAATCTCTTATAAGTACAAGGGGTCTAGATTACTCTCTATTTGTGAGACGAACCAAGATAACTCTGTGTGTTTTTTCCTTCTTGTTTACTATATCCGCTGCCTATCTCTAACTAACTCATATTCTATAACCTTTTGTTTAGAATACGACTTAAGAGTTAAAAAAAAAAGAAAAAGCTAACACAATTCAACCCCCTTCTTGTGTTTTTCTCACCTTCAGTTGGCATCAGAGCACAGTCTGTGCTTAACACTTAACAGTGGTACAGAAAAGATCTTGAGAAAAATATATTAAAACATGTATGGTGTTTCTGGATCAGAGAGTGGTACTCATATTCTTCATGCTGCTATAAATCATGATTATAGTAATCCAGAAAAGACCAACTATATAGCTAGACCTCCAACTTTCATTGGAGATTCTACTGAGCTTGAATGCTGGAAGAGAAAGATGTATACTCATATCATAGGACTTGATGATGAGTTATGGGAAATTCTAGAAGATGGAATTGATATTCCATTTAATGGAGTTGGAATGGTGTCTGATAGAAAAAGTCTCACACCAGCTCAAAAAAAGGTTTATAGAAAACATCATATAGTTAGAGGCATCTTGGTTGACGCTCTACCTCATACAGAGTACATCAAAATCATTGACAAATCTACAGCTAAAACCGTTTTCAATTCCCTATGTGCTACTTATGAAGGGAATCAGCAAGATCAGGAAGCTAAGGCTAACTTTCTGGTTCAACATTATGAGCTATTCATAATGAAGGAGGATGAAGACATTGAAACCATGTTCTCTAGGTTTCAAGTTCTTGTATCTGGATTTCAGGTTCTAAACAAGAGTTATACTACGTCTGATCATGTAAAGAAGATTTTTATGAGTCTTCCAGTGTAATATCTCATATTCCCTTAAATAATCAATTGAGTGTCAGTTGGGATCAATAGAGTAACTAGTGAACTCTGAAGAGATCAATTATTAATTAAAGAGACATACCAATATTAACAAGCATGTGAGGAGATATTTTGGTAACATTAATAATTGGTCAATTGGTGTTAGATGACAACATATCAATTGGAGTATTTTGTATCATGTTATATAATATATATATATATATATATATAAGAAGAGGAAGTTAGTAAGAAAAAGAAAAAAAAAGAAGAGAAAGAGAGGAAAGGAAGAGTTAGAAGAGAGAAAGGGAAAGAGGAAAAGATGAACTCATGGAGGAAGAAGAGGAAATTCATCATCATCAACCCCATCTCATTTTATTCATCTTCAAGGTGAGTTCCATTAGATAGTATACCTTTTGGGGGAAAATATGAGAATATTGGTGGCTTAGGTTTTGTGTTGAAATTGAATTAAATGTTGTTTTCATGATGATTTGATGAACCTCATGCTTAATCATGTTATACCACGTTCATTCGTGTGTTTGAAAGTGATAAAGGCTAAAGTGTAATGAATTCTAGTGTGAATAATTAGCACGTATTGACTTGTTTCAATTGATTTTCATTCATAAACCTCAACTTTTGTGTATGTTTTAGGTAATTTATGTAATATGCGTAATCATGTACATATCTTGAGTTTGATTGTCTTTATCTCATTTTTGTAGGTATTCAAGCAATGATATTATGTCATTGTCTTGTAGAGAATTGAATAAGCTTTCCGACACTTTTGACCGTGCTTAAAACGGAGTTACAGTGCTAAAGTTGTGATGGAAGCAAGAAACATTTTTCTCCATGCTGTCATGTTCGCATTGCGAACGCAAAGCGATGTGAAGGCAAAGTTGTTCAAAATTATGGCAGTAGCAATTATGGTTAGTGCTTGTATTGCGAGGCCAAGGTGAAGAATTATGACCAGTGCTTGCATTGTAAGGCCAAGGTGAAGAATTATGGTCAGTGCTCGCACTGCGAGCCAGTATTTTCAATAAGGCGGTTTAAGTACAGTCTCTACCAGACCACAAGCAATAAAGTGAAGTTTGCAGTGCGAACTTGACATATTTAGTTTTGTATATATAGAGTTCCTCTAAGATATTTTAGATATCTTTTAGGGCTTTTTACACCCAATTGATCAGAAAACATTCTTTGGTAGAGTTAGCTTAGAAACAACACATGGAGGATTCATCTAGACGATCTGGAGTCGAATATACTTCAATCATAGTTGACAAACCGTGAGAAGTTTGTTCTTCTTCCTTCTTCTCTATGTATTTTTCATTTGTTGGGGTTGTTGTATGTAATTTTACTTTGATTGTATGTGTATTATGTATTTTTGTATAAAATCTCTTTTATAATTCTTAATCGGTGTGATCATTGCTTTGCTATCTGTCTTAATGGGTTTGGATTGCTACAGACATATACTTTTCGAACTCGACCTAAGATGAACGTCTATTGGCTGTGGGAAGCGGTCTAATGTTCACATGTGTGTGTCAGATCTTAATGCGCCGTGTTGTTTAGATGCGTGAGACATCACCTCCGAGAGAATGTGATTGATCCCTCAACGTTTGCGTTAGACATTCCTCTTATTATGAGTGATTCGTGGGGATTTTGACGAGTGATTTAGGTTGCGTGCATTTGAATCATATATTTTTTAGTACATGGTGGGTAGAATGAAATACAACTCCTGACGAGTTTTATCATGTCTTAAGAATGTATTTATTTTCTTGTCTTAGGTTTTCCCTGTTTCATTTTACTCACTCTAAAACCATTTAAACCCAAGCTTAGAGACATAGAGATTGTTGAACGACATTCTTTCCCTCGCACCAATCCCTGTGGAAACGACATAAATCCTGGAGGGAATTCTTCCAAAAATAATTTTTGCTTACCGCTTCAAAATGGCGTCGCTGTCGGGGATTGGTGTTGATATTGAATCGCATTGCGATAGTTTCTTGGTTTTTAAGCTTTGTACATACTTGTCTATAGTGTTTTTCCATAATTGATTGTATATATGTGTTGTCCATTATGTTTGTGTATGTGTGTGTACACATTTTTGTTTTTGGTTTACGGTTGCTCAGGTGTTGCAGGTTTCATTGGGTAGCTACCGGTGAACAAGCAACATGGCAAAACATGATCATAAATAAAGGCGTTGAGCTAATGACGTGAAACAAACACTTGTTGGGAGCAACCCAATGGTTTTTGAGTTTGTATAGCTTTATGTTTAGTTATTTTAATTTGATTTTGTTAGGTTGTTAGAAAAGTTTTGTCTTTTTTCCTAAAACTTTGTTTTTGATTAGCTTGAGGATGCATGTTGTGATTGTTCAAGTTTGATTGTTTCAACAAGAAAATGTTATGGTAGTGTGAAAAGTTTAAAGAGAGTTGCATTGCTAAGGTTTGTGTTTATTCTTTTTCTAGAACATAACATGTTTATGAAACTTGGGCCAATGTGAGGAACCTTTCCATTTTTTTTTACTAAATTGCATGGAGACCAACGTTCTTGTTTAACTCATTCGAATTATGTTTAATCTTGTATTTGTGTTGATTGGTATGATAACACTAAAATGATCAAGGCATTTTGTTTGATTTTGAGCATAACCACTTGACCAAATAGTCAATCTACCTTGTGAGTGAGTGAGAATTTGCATACCCCCTTGAGCCTTTGTTAGAATCCATGTTGGTGTTAAGTTCATTTTTGTATAGATTCTAATATGTTTTCTTGAACCATAACCATTACTTGTTATTTGAGTTTCTACTCTTGCCTAATAAATTTGGGATCTTTCATGTCACTATGTGTAGATGTATTCTAGTTGGGGAGAAGAGGTTGGATGCTAAGAGATTAAGAAAAAGAAAAAGTTTGAAAAAGAAAGAAAAGAAAAAAAGTGAAAAAGAAAAAGAAAAGAAAAAAGGAAAAAGAAGTGAAAAAAGAAAAAAAAGAAAAATATTGTGCTAATAAGTTGTGTGGAATGGTGTAATAATTTGGAAAAGAGAAAAAGGTGATTGGAATTTGTGAGTGCTTGAGACTGTGAGAAATGATCACTCTCATTTGATTAGGCAAGTTTTTTATTCTTTTACCTTGAGAAAAACAATTGTTGTTACCCAAGCCACATTATAACCCTTAAAACCCTTGTGATTTTTGCTTTTATACTTTCAATATGAGGTTTTTTAGATGAATGCCTAATTTGAATTATTGTTAGCGAGATTTTTGTGTGTGAGTTTGTCCCTCAAGTTTGTTTTTCATCCCTTGATGAAGTTGTGTGTTAGGTATGATTCATTCTTGAACATTTGTATTTTTCTAGAATTTTTGACATTTGTTTTGTGCTTAGACTTTGTTTCATATTCTTTGTGCCGTTGTAGTTTAGTGGTAACCATTGCTTTGCATGTACTTTTGATATTTGTAGCATATGTTTGTTTCCGTTTGTAAAAACTTGTTGAGCATGATTTTTGGATAATTGCTTTTGTTTCTTTTATTTGATTAATTCTTGTTTGAGGACAAAGAAGTTTAAGTTGGGGAGAGTTTGATAAGTGCTAAAGTGTAGTGAATTCTAGTGTGAATAATTAGCACTTATTGACTTGTTTCAATTGATTTTCATTCATAAACCTCAACTTTTGTGTATACTTTAGGTGATTTATGTTATATGCATAATCATGTACAAATCTTGAGTTTGATTGTCTTTATCTCATTTTTGTAGGCTTTATTGACTAGTGCAGATATATGAAATTACACCCGATTTTTCTACATTTAACACCCGTTATTGGAGGGTGTGAATATAACGGGTGAGAAATGTCTGACAAATTTACACTCGTTTTTAAACGGGTGTAAATTTGATGTTATATTACACTCTTTTTTATAGAAATCGGGTGTAAATTTTTACATATATACATTTATAGATGGTATATTACACCATTTTTTTGTTAAAAACGGATGTATATACATTCCAATTTACACCGTATTTTATAGAAAACGGGTGTAAATTTGATGTTAAATTACACTCTTTTTTATAGAAATCGGGTGTAAATTTGTACATATAAACATTTATAGATGGTATATTACACCCTTTCTTTTTGTTTAAAACAGATGTGTATATATATATATATATATATATATATATATATATATATATATATATATATATATATATATATATTCAACTTTACACCCTATTTTATAGAAAACAGGTGTAAATGTGTAAATAATTGCATTTCAATCAAACAAATTTACACCCAATTTCATAAAAATCGGATGTGAAATGAGCAGTGATTACTATAGAGGTTTGACTAGTGCAGATATATGAAATTACACTCGATTTTTCTACATTAAAAACCCGTTATTGGAGGGTGTGAATTCAACGGGTGAGAAATGTCTGACAAATTTACACCTGTTTTTAAACGGGTGTAAATTTGATGTTATATTACACTATTTTTTATAGAAATCAGGTGTAAATTTTTACATATATACATTTATAGATGGTATATTACACCTTTTTTTTTGTTAAAAACGGATTTATATACATTCCAATTCACACCCTATTTTATAGAAAACGGGTGTAAATTTGATGTTAAATTACACTTTTTTTTTATAGAAATCGGGTGTAAATTTGTACATATATACATTTATAGATGGTATATTACACCCTTTTTTTTGTTTAAAATAGATGTATATATATTCTACTTTACAGCCTATTTTATAGAAAACGGGTGTAAATATGTAAATAATTGCATTTTAATTAAACAAATTTACACCCAATTTCATAAAAATCGGATGTAAAATGAGCAGTGATTACTATAGAGGTTTGCAAATTTACACTCTGTTTTCTTTAAATAGGGTGTAAAAACACGGTGTATTACACCCATTTTTGCTGTTGATATTAGCATGTTTACACCTAATTTTACTATTGATGTTGGCATTTTACACCCGATTTTACCATTGATGTTGGCATTTTACACCCGATTTCACCATTGATGTTGGCATTTTTACACCCTGTTTTCTTTAAATAGAATGTTTGTATTCGTTTCATAATTGTATTATATTTAATTAGATTTAGAACCTATTTTATTTAATCAAATATTTTGTATACCACTAAACATTCAATAAACAAAAAGTACAACCAAAAACTCATCCTAACATCATGTATATATAAGTCTTATCAAATCATATTATCTAATAGCATAAAACAACCATCCTAACATCATTGTACATATAAGTCTTATCAAATCATATTATTTAATAGCATAAAGTCGTACAACAAAATCATATTAACAAAAACCATCTATATATAATTTTTCCTCCTTCGCTTTGGTTTTGGCAATATTTGTACGTCTTCTTGGTCCTCATGCTCTTCAGCCATTTGCATTTGCTCTTCAGCCTTTTGGTCTTCAACATTTTGGTCTTCAATCACTTCCAAAAAACATTTAGCCCAGAGTTGTCGCACATGGTCAATCGTCTCTTTTTCATATGACGAAGTGTCTGTGAATATCTACAAGTTTACATATAATAAGTTAAACTACTACATGTTTTTCGTTAAATACATGCAATACAACAATATTTTAACTTATCCTACCTCGTTGAATTTTTCAATAATAGAAGCATCAATGATGTCAAACATAGTCTTCATGATGTAGTATCCACATGCCCATCCGTTATCTTGACGATGTGCCTACATATAAAATCTTAGTTACAATAAAGACACCATGAAGTGTGACACAACAAAACATCCACCTAACATGCTATAATCCAATAAAGACACAATAAAATCTTAGTTGTATATAGCTATAATCTTCCAATTATGTCTGTTATTTATCAGAACCTCATGAAGTGTGACACAACAAAACATCCACCTAACATGCTACAATCCAATAAAGGCACAATAAAATCTGAGTTGTATATAACTATAATCTTCCAATTATGTCTGTTATTTGTCAGAACCTCATGAAGTGTGACACAGCAAAACATCCACCTAACATGCTACAATTCAATTCTTACATACAACAGAAGAATTCAATTTCATACATACATCAACATTGCAGTAAAGATGGTATTTGTAGCATAACGATTACATTTCATGCAGCAGCAGAACCAGAAAACACTCCATACTTTTTATATCAATAACACATTTATTTTTTCTCTCATATTTCATCAAATTGACAATGCAACTAATATACATCTACCAACTAAATATATATAGGATTTATGCGCAATTTGTGTCGGACCTGATTGATATCAACTAAGAAACAGTTTTTGGAGACAAGTAGAGTACCAATGTTGAACACAAGATCACGAGCCATAATGAGCATTATCTTTTATTTTTGCAAGATTAACTCCATGAAATTTGCTTATCAGAACAAAACTTTGTGGTCCCTGCCTTACTAAATAAGTAGCAAGGTCAATTAAACTTTCTCTTGCACTAATAAGTGTGTGTACTAGTGGGGTAATATGTTGGTTTTCTTAAAAGAATGTGGGACTTGTATTATTTGATCTTTTGGAAAAACGTCTTAGACAATACCATGTGACCTTATACATACTGTTGTCCTCTTGTAAATAATATGTCACCATTCTAATCCTATAGCCCTACTTCACCGATCATTCAACTAGCCAATGTTTTCTCAGTATTCTTTTATCTATATATATATTGGGATATTTGTGCCTGAGCCTATATACATCTGTTACCTATTCAAACTATGAATTTAGCACTACAAATTCAACATAAATATGGGTAGTATAAAACATTAACCACTAACCATTAAATATGTGTGGTACAAAACATTAACCATTAAATATGCAGCTATGGCAAAACACATTACAGCAGAAATATGGGTAGTACAACTATGTTATACAAATATGGGTAGTACAAAACAACTCACTTACCTTGACAATCTTCCAATTAGGCTTCTTATTCTTAATACCTCTTAATAGATGATATCCTTCTTGAAGATGGCTAGTTTCTACCTGAGTGAATCGCACAATCAAAGATAACAACAGAGTCGCCACCGAACTTTATTTAGTCTCAAAGGACAGGGGGAATATCGATAAAACCCAAGGGGAAGAGAAACGGGAACGGGGGTCGGTTATGCGAAAGGAAGGTACTAGCACCTAACGCATCCGTCGTACTCGACGGGAACCATTTCGCTTGCTTCTAGGCTTGGATGAGTTATCTATCTAAAGGCTTCTAGCTAAAAAGAAAGGAGAGAGAGAAGAAAGGGGAAAAAGAAAAAAAAGAAGGAAAGTGCTCGCGGAGGATTGTAGCCCTCGTGCGTACGTACCCTCATAGTGCAATGAGGAAATCAGAGCGTCGTAGTTCATGGAACCAGGGGACAGAAAGGAAAAGAAGAAAGGGAGAAGGAAAGAAGGGTGGAAGTGTGCTCGCCAAGACAGTGCGTCTCGTACCTACTTATCTGACATTCAGAAGAATGCAGAATCAGAGCTTCCGTAGTTCAGGGAACTAAGACAGAAAAGGAAAACGAAAGGAAAGTGGTGTCAAAACCAAGAGAAAAAGAAAGAAGTAAATTCCACTGGGGATTCCAAAGAAATGGTGTCAAAACCAAGAAAGAAGAGCAAAAGGCGAAAGAGAGTATTCCACTGAGGAGTAAGAGGCTAAAGTGACTGTGCAAGAAACAAGAGAAACGGTGTCAAAACCAAGAGAATACGAGATAGAGAAAGATCCGATGGGGATGCAAAAGAAATGGTGTCATAACCAAGAAAGAAGTGCAAAGGAAAGATAATAAATGTGCTAAGAGTAAGGTGCAATAGTGGTGTCGAAACCAAGAGAGCAAAAGGAATAAAGAGACTCCGCTGGGGAGTAAGATAACAAAGAAAACGTGACTGAGAATCAGAAGGTAGCGACCCTACTGAGGAAACAAACAAAGGAATGGTGTTAAAACCAAGAGAAAAGAGGACTCGGTATGTTAACTGTCTGGCAGTAGTTAACTGAAGGAATGGATTAAGGCTCTGTGGGGAAAAGAAGTTTTAACAGATAAGAATTATGATCAACCAAAGAACGGGTGTAGGACCGAGCGAAGGTCGTGACCCCAAAGGACAGGTGTAGGACCGAGCAAAGGTCGTGACCCAAAGGACGGGTGTAGGACCAAGCGAAGGTCGTGACCCCAAAGGACGGGTGTGGGACCAAGCAAAGATCGTGATCTAAAAGGACGGGTGTAGGACCGAGCAAAGGTCATTACCCAAAGGACGGGTGTAGGACCGAGCAAAGGTCGTGACCCAAAGGACGGGTGTGGGACCAAGCAAATATCGTGACCCAAAGGACGGGTGTAGGACCGAGCAAAGGTCGTGACCCAAAGAACGTTCGGTACACTGACTGATCTAACAGTACCTGACCGAAGAAAAGGGTATTTGAACCAAAAAAAGGTTACTAACCCAAGGGTGCAAGTATTCGAACCAAGAGGAGGTTGCCAACTGCTGGGGATTTGGTGTTTACAGAGGGACTGTGATTAACCAAAAGAAGCGAGTGATTAACCAAAAGAAGGTGATTAACTCGAAAAAGGGTTCTGTATTTTAACAGACGAACTGTGGTTAACTGAAGAAAAGGGTGATTAACCAAGAGAAGGTGATTAACCCAAGAGGAAGTCAGTGTTTTAATAGACGGACTGTGTTTAACTAAAGAAAAGGGTGATTAACCAAGAATAGGTGATTAACCCGAATGGAAACTCAGTGTGTTAACAGACGGACTGTGATTAACTGAGGAGAAGGGTGATTAACCAAGAATAGGTGATTAACCCAAGAGGAACTCTGTGTTTTAATAGACGTACTGTGGTTAACTGAGGAGAAGGGTGATTAACTAAGAATAGGTGATTAACCCAAGAGGAACTTAGTGTTTTAACAGACGGACTGTGTTTAACTGAAGGGAGTGCAAATTGGTGTTTTAAGTGACAAGCAATGGTTAACCAATCAAAGGGAGAAGAACCAAGAGAAGGTTGCGAACTCCGCAAGAGTTTCGGTGTTTAACAAGAAAACTGTGTTTAACCGAAGAAAGAGCGGGATTATAGATGATTAGAGTATTAGTTTTAACAGTATGACTATGATCAACCAATGGAAGAATGAATACAACTCTCATGGGGAATCGGCAAAAGAAATGACTAAACACAAGAAAAGGTAATTGAAACCCTCCTGAAGGGAACAAGGGAAAGGTATTGAATAAGGGCAAGAGATTGACCCTCTGAAGATTGCTAATGATCGTGAACCAAGGGAATGGTGATAGATCAAAAGACTGATTGAAAGAGATAAGAATGATCAAGGATCGAAAGAGATTGCAAAGAGAAAAGAGTGATCGAAGATCGAAAGAGATTGGAGTGAGAAAAGAGTGATCAAGGATCAACTCGACCGGGGTAGGAAAATGCACTACCGCCTGGAGGTAGAGATGACTAAGCCAAGCACAGGGTCATTCGTCCCCTACCTGAAGTAGTCAGATTGAGAGTAGGAATTCTCCCTTCTCATTCCTTCTCTAACACACAGGGTGTAATGTAGAAGTTGAACCGGATGGCGTAACAGCTCCAAGTTGTACAGTGCTCCCGCGCGGTAAAACGGCCAGCGTAACAGCTCCAAGTTGTACAGTGCTCCAGTGTCGTGCATCGGTCGTCATATGAATCTTAAACTCCGCCGGGGGGGGGGAAGAGAGAAAAAGTTCTAAAGGAATCCTAAAGAGAGGGAAAGGGAGGATCAACTAATCGAAACATGGTTTCGATCAATTAATAAAAAGGGAATGTCATGCTAACAACTTTCCAAAGGGATTGGAAAATCATTAAAGCAAAAGGTGTAAATTATTGATTAAGCATGATTAAGTTTGCTCAATAAAGAACAAACTTAATGTGATCAAGAATTGGAAATGCAAAAATAGTGCCAAACAAATATTAGCATGTATCACAAATCATGTATCAAGTGGTCAAGGATTGTGCAAGAATTAGCATGTTCAAACAAAAATCAAGAACACACATAATTGCAAGAATTGATAAATCGGACATTGAATTAATGTAAATATGCTCTAAACAGAGGTTAACAGCACTTAAAACAACCATAAATATCAAGCATGTTAATTCATGGAAGTTAGAAGAAGAAAGAATGTCAAACAAACTTGAAAAACTCAAAATTGGCCATTATGTACAGTGGTAACCGGTTACAGCATATGTGCTAACCGGTTACATGCTTGAAAACTTGCGTTTTTAGTGAAAATTGCACTGTGTAACTGGTTACAGCATATCTGCTAACCGGTTACCACTGAGACAGTGGCAAAAATAACTGAAAAAACAGCTTTTCAAAAGTGGTTTTCAACACCTAATCACTTATGCCAACCACCACACACTAGGGAGTGAATTTATACACTAAAAGAACATCATGTAAGGGCAATTAAACATAAATTACAAGCATTAATCATGGAGATTAAAGATCAAGCAATTGCATGATAAATTAAACCGAAAACGATCAAGATTGCAACGTAAACACGCGAAAACGATCGAAACAGTGAGTAAAGTGAGATCCACCAACCTACAAGGCTGAGATGTGCCTTGGTAATTGTTGCAAAGGATTCTTGATGAAGATAATCAAAGAAAACCAGAGGAATCTTCAATCGTAGCCGAATCGTATCGAAACCGAGCGAATTACGACGAAGCTCCGGAATACGAATTCGAACCTTAGAATCTTGAAGAAAACACTTGAGATGAATCCAAAAGTTGATAGAACTCCAGGAACTCAAGTATAATAGCAAGATGATGAAGATAATCAAAGAAAACCAGAGGAAATCTTCAATTATACTTCGAATCGTAGCGAAACCGAGCAAACTTCGACGAAAACTCCAAAATGAGAATTATCACCGAAGATTCTTGAAGTGATCGCTTGAAATGAATCCAAAAGTTACTGAAGCTCCACAAAATTTAGTAGAATGGAAAGATGATGAAGGTTAAGCTCAAGAAATAATCACTTTCAATGTGAAAAGTGATTATTCTTCAAGAATTAAGAGCTTTTGTGTGGTTTGGTGAAGAAGATGAAGAGGAATGTGTAGAAGTTGCAGAAAAATGCAGAGGAGAATGAGAGAATTGAGAGTGAAGAAAGTGTCAAATTGTGTGAATGATTGTGGAAGAGTTGCAAAATGGTGAAGCTTGGCTTATATAGAGTTTAGGTATGGAGTGTAAGAGGTTTGGAATGTGGTTTGGACTTAGCTTTGGGAGGTTTGGAGTTAGGGTTGGAGTTAGTTACACTTGACTCACTGAGTCAAGGTGGTTAACTAGGTTAGTTAGGATCAACTCGGTAACAATCCCAATGCAAGCTTCCACATCCAAAGGTTGTCATGCTTGTAAATTAAGTAACATGGTGCTCTTAATTTAAAGTGATGCATTGAATAAATGTAAGGGAAATGTCTTGAATGGTCTTGAATTGTCTAGAATGTTCCACATGCTACTAGAATAATGTAGAAACAAAGACCAAAGAGAGTGCACAGCTGCTGTCCCAAAAATGCAGCAGAATCTGCAACTTTGTACAGAGTAACCGGTTACAGCATATCTGCTAACCGGTTACTTGCTTGAAAAACTGCGTTTCTAGAGAAAAATACACTGAGTAACCGGTTAGCAGATATGCTGTAACCGATTACTTCAGCTAAACTTCCACAAATTTGCCAAAAAATGATGCTGAAGTCCCGTTATTGATTTTCTAACTCTTGTCTTGATAAATAAACACGGAAACCTTTATTTTGAGCTTGTTTTGGTGATGAAATAATCTTGAGAGGATGCGATTAATCGGGCTTGGAAAACCTGCAGATCCTGCAACAAGAAACACATAGAGCAAACTGCGAATGCGTATGTCGACGATGATAATGCACATGCTTATGCAAAATCAACAAAGGATGTCAAATTTTGGGTTACGACAGCTGCCCCTATTTAATCCTCTTAGACCTGAATGTTTAAATTGCACTAGCTTTTCGATTAATCGAGGTAAAAGGGGATTAAATAAAAGAGTAGCTCAAAAATTTGGCCGACGGTGGCAAAAGGTGAGGTGCGAGTGCAGAGAGTTGATAGGTGCAAAGTTTGGCTGAAAAACTGCTGAGATTAATCAGACCAAAAGAAAAGGAGTATGCTAGATGCATATGCTAAGTATGTGTTATTCTATATGATGTTTGATGTTATGTCATGCAGCGATGCAGGTTACGGTACAATGTCGCAAGTTTGCAAGTTCTGGACGGACCAGAGAG
Source organism: Lathyrus tuberosus (assembly GCA_022829125.1). NCBI lineage: Eukaryota > Viridiplantae > Streptophyta > Magnoliopsida > Fabales > Fabaceae > Lathyrus > Lathyrus tuberosus. The sequence goes on from JALAZF010000071.1 coordinate 8,672,124, forward strand.
GTTTTGGACGGACCAAGGAATTGAAAAGGTTATGGAAAGGTTTACCAGAAGAAAATTGGATTTTGATTGGGACGCATGTTTAAACCTGTATGGTGCAATGCTCTATGTTGATGATTATGCTATGCGTTTGAGGATGCAATGATATGCGATGATGATTACTAGATGCAAAATGTCAGTAATCAGGTTTTGAAGATATGTTAAATATGATCGGGCTTAAGTTAAGGCTTCATGTTATGCTAGATGAATAAATAAGCATGAGTGAAGCGACGTGATCAAAGCATGAGAAACGTCTATGCAACGGTTCTAATGCTTTTATTGTGGGAGGCGGAAGAGTTGAGGTTAGGGTGTAAGCCACAAAGACGTGATTCCCCGACACCTACTTCATGATCAGCAGTTGTTGATGCAGCATTGCTCTTGCCTCAAAACAGGGAGAAAACTTGTGCCTTGGTAGCTTGTCTCTGCCCCAGTCTGTTGGGTATCTGCATGAAATGCCCCAGTCACGAGCTGAGAAGTAGTTGTGCCATATGATGATCCTGATTTAACTTGCCTCAGAGCATCGAAATAATACGGCCCTGACTAACCGTCTCTTGGAGAGGTTGACTTCTTGTGCTTTTGAGGTGGTCTGCCTCGGTAGGAGCTCTGAAGTGATTTTGCCCCTGTCTGATCGATCTTTAGAGGAATGCCCCTGACCAACTGATCTTTGAGAGATTTACTGAATCTCGACGTGATTGGCTCAGATTGACTGAATATTGAGATGGCTAGGCCCTTTTGCTCAATAGAGTTTCCAGGCGTTTTGCCCCTTGAGATGATCAAACTTTCCATTGTGGAAACTTTTTTGATGTCAAGCGCTTGTTCTCAAGTAAAAAGTGTTTGTTTTGAAAATGCTAATGCTAATGCCATGTATATGTCAGTTTTGAAATCCAATTATGTTCACTAAGATTATGACGTATAGTGAATGGATCACCATATAGAATGCCATGTCAGTATCAGCATAAATGATAAGCAAATCTTTATGAGTCAGTTTTGACATGATCCCACTGTAGTATGCTTTCAAAATAAACCCTACTTCAATTAGGTCTTTTGTATGTTGTAACGTGGCCTGGTTCACGGTTTAAGAAAGAAAGGATATAAGGCTCAAAATTTATTTTAACCCACCCATTCTCCTTGATGTTCTCCAGTCCTACGTTCAATTAGTTTGACACAAGCGTTCACCTTTCAACAGAGCTTTGAATAGTAGATGTGATGGTAAGGGAACCAACGAGGATTTTGGAGCGGCAGAACTTGTTCTTATTGAGGAATGTTCTCTTTTGATTCTCTGTTTTGTTCTTTTTTGTTTTCCCTAATTTTTGCATAGACTGATTATTTTGAACCTGCAGCCTACCGGGATGCCCTAACTTTGCCTAAGTCATTTGCTTTTGAGTTTTTGACTTAGCGGGATTTTATTCCTTTGCTTTTGTTTCTTTTGCTTTTGTGATTTTGATTTTTTTTCCTCGAACAAAATCGTGTGACACGTGTTTATTTGATTTGTGAAGGTTTGTGACTGCCTCGTTCCTTTGGTCGATGAGAGACAACCATTGTGGATTTGTGATTTTTCCGACCTCTTGCGAGGGATAGGATATGGTTGATCCTCAGAATGGGGTGCTCCTCTTTTGAAATTTGAATGCATGGTCAAACTAGTTGAAGACTACCCTGCCCCTGGTTAAGATTGAGGGTTTTTTGTGTACAGAAAGAAACTCCTACTTCAAGGCCCAAAGGGGTTGACTAGGGATTATCTTCCTTATGACTCCTGTGTTTGGGAATGGAACCAATGCCTTACATCGTCAACAAGGTTCTATTTAAAAGCATACAGACAGTAATCTCATGTCCTTTTGATTTCATCATTCTCTTTTTGATTTTGCTTGATCAAATGTGTGATACTGATAAAAAGTATGAGTGAACACGAATGGATTTTTTCAAAACATGCACATTCATTTCATTATTATTATCATCTGAAAACAAACAAGTTTTACAAGTGAACAATGCTTGACAAACAAAAAGATTACAAATGGAAAATATAGAATGACATGATGATTGCCGATGTTGAGGAAGTGTTCACAGGCTTATTCAAGGGATTCTTTTGCGATCTTGGCTCTTACACGGACAAGGGATTTCCATTCACCAACTGATTCTCACCTTGAATGGTTAAGTGCTTCTTGCCAATCAACTGTTGGACTTTAGCTTTGAAAGCGTTACACTCCTCAGTCGAATGTCCAGCCGACCCAACATGATATCTGCACCGCACATTGGGATCATACCCAGGTGGGAATGGTTTTGGAGGGGGCTCCAGAGCTTTGGGAACCACCAGCGAGTTCTGAACCAGATGAGGGAGAAGTTGACTGTATGTCACAGGAATCAGATCTAGAGGAGCATTCCTTCGTTCTAGATTGTTCCGAGGCTTGCGGTGGTTCTGGCGCTCTTGGCCTTGGGCTTGCTGATTATGAGTCTGAGGAAGCTGTTGATGTTGGGTTGTGGCAACATATGGGAATGAATAGTGCGGTGTAAGAGCCTGAGGTGCTTGAGGATAAACCTGACGAGTAGCGTATCGCGGGAACACTTGAGCAGGGCGCATCGAACCAAGATTACCCATCCGATTAAAAGTCTGACCAAAACGGATCCTATACGGAGTGTAGGGTGCCCCAGGATAAACAAGTGGAGGTGCAACAGTAGAAGGTACCCCAGGATAGGCAAAAGGCATTCCAGAGTTAGCAGACTGAAAACCTTGGTAGGGGTATTGCCCAACAGGTTGAACAACTGGAGGAATCTGCACATGAATAGGAGGACCTCTATTCTCAGCTTCGGCAGATGTTTCAGCAATCACAGGTGCTGACTTCTGGCAAGGTTTCTCTGTAAAGCAAAGCAACTTCTGATCGAGGAGCTCTTGGACTTTGTCCTTAAGGATGACACAGGCTTCTGTAGAATGCCCTACATATCCAACATGGTATCCACATGTGGCATTAGGATCATGCTTAGGATGATAAGAAAACTTGGCCGGCTTGATTTCTTTAGGAACGATTGCCCCAACATGAATCAGAACAGGAAGTAGGTGCGTGTAAGTCATGGGAATTAGATCATGACGAGGACGTCTCCTCTCTTGATTGTTGTTCCCTTTGCTGATTTGATTACGCTTCTGTTTCTGATTGCTTTCAACGGTCTTCTGATTAGACAAGGGGTGAACCGATAGATTGCTTGCATCTACATTCATGCTCTTATCCACCTCTGGTCCATTCTGGGCTTGCTCATCAATCACAACCTGATCTGAGGGGTTCATTGTCATACTGTCCAGAAGTAGTTCCGCAATCATGTCAACCTTGCCTTCCTTGTGCAGTGTGCTTTCATACTCAATCTGTTCCATGATCCTTGGGCTTTCGGCGTCGGAGAATCGTTGTCTTTGGGCTGATGAAGGGAAGAAAGTGAGCTTTTTTCTGGTTTGTATGCAATGCAATACAAAGGTATGTATGCACATGTTGTTTATGCAGGTGGAATGCAAATGAGATATGCAACAACCAATGATGCAAAGGGTAGATGATGCAACAATATACACATGGTGATGCAATAACTCAAGTTCAAAAGTTCGGCATACATGACGATGCAAATGCAATAATATTATGTGATAACATTATGCAATAATGTAAGTTAGAGATGCAACAGCTTCTGGATGATCTGCATATATAACTCTGCATCGGTGCGAATATCTGAAGTGCGTGAGAGAACAAAGGTATGAAGTGGATTGTTTTCCTGCAAAAAACCCATCCCCCTCACAGGTGTGATTTAGACACAACAAGGTGGTCCCTAGAAAAGGTCGCCCAAACCATAGGACTCAGAATGAAAACCCCCCGCCGTAGTGAATTCTCACAGGACGAAAGTATTCTCAAGCGAATCACGATCTGGGATGTGGCTCTCGTGATAACCTAACGCGCAAAACGCAGGCCTCACGACTATCCACGTTCTAGCCTATGTGTTTACTAGGCCCGATGTTAGGACCTTTCTCTCCAGTAATATCTACCCATCCCAACAACAGCAGAAAAAAGCAGATATCCAGAGTATGCAGCATATGAATATTCAAAGCAGTAAAGAAATGCAATAAATAAACATAAGGCTAAAGCATAAAGTAAAACGAGTAAAGCGCGAAAGATAAACACCCAAGCAAGCAAGAAAAAGCAAACAAAACTAGGCGAGACCCCTCAAGGGATGGACCAGCAAGAGTTCAATCTGTCCCCAGCAGAGTCGCCATCTGAAGATGGCAGGTTTCTACCTGAGTGAATCGCACACTCAAAGATAACAACAGAGTCACCACCGAACTTTATTTAGTCCCAAAGGACAGGGGGAAATATCGATAAAACCCAAGGGGAAGAGAAACGGGAACGAGGGGTCGGTTATGCGAAAGGAAGGTACTAGCACCTAACGCATCCGTCTTACCCGACAGGAACCATTTCGCTTGCTTCTAGGCTTGGATGAGTTATCTATCTAAAGGCTTCTCGCAAAAAAGAAAGGAGAGAGAGAAGAAAGGGGAAACAGAAAAAAAAGAAGGAAAGTGCTCGCGGAGGATTGTAGCCCTCGTGCCTACGTACCCTCATAGTGCAATAAGGAAATCAAAGTGTCGTAGTTCATGGAACCAGGGGACAGAAAGGAAAAGAAGAAAGGGAGAAGGAAAGAAGGGTGGAAGTGTACTCGCCAAGACAGTGCGTCTCGTGCCTACGTATCTGACATTCAGAAGAATGCAGAATCAGAGCTTCCGTAGTTCAAGGAACGAAGACGGAAAAGGAAAACGAAAGGAAAGTGGTGTCAAAACCAAGAGTAAAAGAAAGAAGGAAATTCCACCGGGGATTCCAAAGAAATGGTGTCAAAACCAAGAAAGAAGAGCAAAAGGCGAAAGAGAGTATTCCACTGAGGAGTAAGAGGCTAAAGTGACTGTCCAAGAAACAAGAGAAACGGTGTCAAAACCAAGAGAATAAGAGATATAGAAAGATCTGTTGGGGATGCAAAAGAAATGGTGTCATAACCAAGAAAGAAGTGCAAAGGAAAGATAATAAATGTTCTAAGAGTAAAGTGCAATAGTGGTGTCGAAACCAAGAGAGCAAAAGGAATAAAGAGACTCCGCTGGGGAGTAAGATAACAAAGAAACCGTGACTGAGAATCAGAAGGTAGCGACCCTCCTGAGGAAACAAACAAAGGAATGGTGTTAAAACCAAGAGAAAAGAGGACTCAATATGTTAACTGTCTGGCAGTAGTTAACCGAAGGAAGGGATTAAGGCTCTGTGGGGAAAAGAAGTTTTAACAGATAAGAATTATGATCAACCAAAGAACGGGTGTAATACCAAGCGAAGGTCGTGACCCCAAAGGACGGGTGTAGGACCGAGCAAAGGTCGTGACCCAAAGGACGGGTGTAGGACCAAGCGAAGGTCGTGACCCAAAAGGACGGGTGTAGGACCGAGCGAAGGTCGTGACACAAAGGACGGGTGTAGGACCGAGCAAAGGTCGTGACCCAAAGAACGGGTGTAGGACCGAGCAAAGGTCGTGACCCAAAAGGACGGGTGTAGGACCGAGCAAAGGTCGTGACCCAAAGGACGGGTGTGGGACCAAGCAAAGATCGTGACCCAAAAGGACGGGTGTAGGACCGAGCAAAGGTCATGACCCAAAGGACGGGTGTACGACCGAGCAAAGGTTGTGACCCAAAGGACGGGTGTGGGGCCAAGTAAAGATCGTAACCCAAAGGACGGGTGTAGGACCGAGCATAGGTGATTAACCTAAGAGGAACTCAGGGTTTTAACAAACGGACTGTGTTTAACTGAAGGGAGTGCAAATTGGTGTTTTAAGTGACAAGCAATGGTTAACCAATCAAAGGGAGAAGAACCAAGAGAAGGTTGCGAACTCCGCAAGAGTTTCGGTGTTTAACAAGAAAACTGTGTTTAACCGAAGAAAGAGCGGGATTGTAGATGATTAGAGTATTAGTTTTAATAGTATGACTGTGATCAACCAATGGAAGAATGAATACAACTCTCATGGGGAATCAGCAAAAGAAATGACTAGCCACAAGAAAAGGTAATTGAAACCCTCCTGAAGGGAACAAGGGAAAGGTATTGAATAAGGGCAAGAGATTGACCCTCTGAAGATTGCTAATGATCGTGAACCAAGGGAATGGTGATAGATCAAAAGACTGATTGAAAGAGATAAGAGTGATCGAGGATCGAAAGAGATTGCAAAGAGAAAAGAGTGATCGAAGATCGAAAGAGATTGGAGTGAGAAAAGAGTGATCAAGGATCGACTCGACCGGGGAAGGAAAGTGCACTACCGCCTGGAGGTAGAGATGACTAAGCCAAACACAGGGTCATTCGTCCCCTACCTGAAGTAGTCAGAATGAGAGTAGGAATTCTCCCTTCTCATTCCTTCTCTAACACACAGGGTGTAATGTAGAAGTTGAACTGGATGGCGTAACAACTCCAAGTTGTACAGTGCTCCTGCGTGGTAAAATGGCCAGCGTAACAGCTCCAAGTTGTACAGTGCTCCAGTGTCGTGCATCGGTCGTCGTATGAATCTTCAACTCCGCAGGGGGGGGGGGGGAACAAGAGAAAAAGCTCTGAAGGAAGCCTAAAGAGAGGGAAAGGGAGGATCAACTAATCGAAACATGGTTTCGATCAATTAATAAAAAGGGAATGTCATGCTAACAACTTTCCAAAGGGAATGGAAAATCATTAAAGCAAAAGGTGTAAATTATTGATTAAGCATGATTAAGTTTGCTCAATAAAGAACAAACTTAATATGATCAAGAATTGGAAATGCAAAAATAGTGCCAAACAAATATTAGCATGTATCACAAATCATGTATCAAGTGGTCAAGGATTGTGCAAGAATTAGCATGTTCAAACAAAAATCAAGAACACACATAATTGCAAGAATTGATAAATCGGACATTGAATTAATGTAAATATGCTCTAAACAGAGGTTAACAGGACTTAAAACAACCATAAATATCAAGCATGTTAATTCGTGGAAGTTAGAAGAAGAAAGAATGTCAAACAAACTTGAAAAACTCAAAATTGGCCATTCTGTACAGTGGTAACCGGTTACAGCATATGTGCTAACCAGTTACATGCTTGAAAACTTGCGTTTTTAGTGAAAATTGCACTGTGTAACCGGTTACAGCATATCTGCTAACCGGTTACCACTGAGACAGTGGCAAAAATAACTGAGAAAACAGCTTTTCAAAAGTGGTTTTCAACACTTAATCACTTATGCCAACCACCACACGCTAGGGAGTGAATTTATGCACTAAAAGGACATTATGTAAGGGAAATTAAACATAAATTACAAGCATTAATCATGGAGATTAAAGATCAAGCAATTGCATGATAAATTAAACCAAAAACGATCAAGATTGAAACGTAAACACGCGGAAACGATCGAAACAGTGAGTAAAGTGAGATCCACCAACCTACAAGGCTGAGATGTGCCTTGGTAATTGTTGCAAAGGATTCTTGATGAAGATAATCAAAGAAAACTAGAGGAATCTTCAATCGTAGCCGAATCATATCGAAACCGAGCAAATTACGACGAAGCTCCGGAATGCGAATTCGAACCTTAGAATCTTGAAGAAAACACTTGAGATGAATCCAAAAGTTAATAGAACTCCAAGACCTCAAGTATAATAGCAAGATGATGAAGATAATCAAAGAAAACCAGAGGAAATCTTCAATTATACTTCGGATCGTAGCGAAACCGAGCAAACTTTGACGAAAACTCCAAAATGAGAATTATCACCGAAGAATCTTGAAGTGATCGCTTGAAATGAATCCAAAAGCTACTGAAGCTCCACAAAATCCAGTAGAATGGAAAGATGATGAAGGTTAAGCTCAAGAAATAATCACTTTCAATGTGAAAAGTGATTATTCTTCAAGAATTAAGAGCTTTTGTGTGGTTTGGTGAAGAAGATGAAGAGGAATGTGTAGAAGTTGCAAAAAAATGCAGAGGAGAATGAGAGAATTGAGTGTGAAGAAAATGTCAAATTGTGTGAATGATTGTGGAGGAGTTGCAAAATGGTGAAGCTTGGCTTATATAGAGTTTAGGTATGGAGTGTAAGAGGTTTGAAATGTGGTTTGGACTTAGCTTTGGGAGGTTTGGAGTTAGGGTTGGAGTTAGTTACACTTGACTCACTGAGTCAAGGTGGTTAACTCGGTTAGTTAGGATCAACTCGGTAACAATCCCAATGCAAGCTTCCACATCCAAAGGTTGTCATGCTTGTAAATTAAGTAACATGGTGCTCTTAATTTAAAGTGATGCATTGAATAAATGTAAGGGAAATGTCTTGAATAGTCTTGAATTGTCTAGAATGTTCCACATGCTACTAGAATAATGTAGAAACAAAGACCAAAGAGAGTGCACAACTGCTGTCCCAAAAATGCAGCAGAATCTGCAACTTTGTACAGAGTAACCAGTTACAGCATATCTGCTAACCGGTTACTTGCTTGAAAAACTGCATTTCTAGAGAAAAATACACTGAGTAACCGGTTAGCAGATATGTTGTAACCGGTTACTTCAGCTAAACTTCCACAAATTTGCCAAAAAATGATGCTGAAGTCCCGTTATTAATTTTCCAACTCTTGTCTTGATAAATAAACATGGAAACCTTTATTTTGAGCTTGTTTTGGTGATGAAATAATCTTGAGAGGATGCGATTTTTCGGGCTTGGAAAACCTGCAGATCCTGCCAGTCTGTTGTTATCTCTGTGTAGTTATACCAGAACAGGACTTTGTGGTCCCTGCCTTACTAAATAAGTAGCAAGGTCAATTAAACTTTCTCTTGCACTAATAAGTGTGTGTACTAGTGGGGTAATATGTTGGTTTTCTTAAAAGAATGTGGGACTTGTATTATTTGATCTTTTGGAAAAACGTCTTAGACAATACCATGTGACCTTATACATACTGTTGTCCTATTGTAAATAATATGTCACCATTCTAATCCTATAGCCCTACTTCACCTATCATTTAACTAGCCAATGTTTTCTCAGTATTCTTTTATCTATATATATATATTGGGATATTTGTGCCTGAGCCTATATACATCTGTTACCTATTCAAACTATGAATTTAGCACTACAAATTCAACATAAATATGGGTAGTACAAAACATTAACCACTAACCATTAAATATGTGTGGTACAAAACATTAACCATTAAATATGCAGCTATGGCAAAACTCATTACAACAGAAATATGGGTAGTACAACTATGTTATACAAATATGGGTAGTACAAAACAACTCACTTACCATGACAATATTCCAATTAGGCTTCTTATTCTTAATACCTCTTAATAGATGATATCCTTCTACAGCTCTAATAAAAGAAATTGCAGCAGAAGTAAGTTATAAATATAAAGTTAAAAGGTACAAAAATTAAGTATAAATAAAATCTCTTGATTTAGGCTTCTTACCCTTCAAGTATGATCTTAATATTTTTCTTGGGAGGTTTGTTTAATGAACAAAACCAAAAGATATCATTATCTTTAGGACAAATTACAAACAGCTGCCAATGATTCCTGTAGTTTCAAAACAAAAGTGTTAGAATCACTAAAATTCAAATATTACAAAATAACATAAAAATAATGTATAAAACCTTCAAGGAAACATGTACTTACCGATTTAACAAGGGCCCTAAGTAACACGTTTTTGATTCGCCATCCAACTTATTTTGTATGTATGAATGGACTACTTCGGCTGATCTAGTAGAAATTAACGTCCTATGTGGATCAAGAAAACCAAATAGTTCGCTGACATTCTTGGAGATGCGATGTAGATATCTAAAATGTTGAAACAAGGGTTGATCATAAATGATAAATAGAAAACATAATAAAAAATAGAATAAGATACTTATGAGCACCATACAGACAAGATGGATGTGGATAGCCATTTAATACCGGAAATTAATTAATTCAAGTCGAGCCTATCAATAAAAACAGAAAATTCACTTGTTTCAAGAATCACATCTAGTGAGAAAGAATCTTCCTTGAGATCTTCAATCTTTTTTAAGTAATCTTCAGAAGCACCAGTGTTTTTGATAACATCTTCCGTAATCAAAACCTTAGAGCAACTTCAGTTAGTTCTCGTATCCAGAGATTGCACATTCTGTAATATATTAAACATTAATTACATTATAAAATTTGTAATATTTTAACCGATTAATTAAATCAAATTACCCATACCTCTTTTAAAACACCTCTTTAGTCCTTTTAGGGCAAGGCTCCAATTGCATCTCTTGTAGGAATTTAGCTATCTCTTCTTGCATCTCTTTTTTCATTTGCTGTTGTAGCTCTATTATTTTTTGTTGAAGCTCTTTTTGTAATTTCTGTTGGAAATCTGCATTCAGTTTTTTCTCCAAGGCAAGAAGGTCATCTTGAGAGACACCTCCTGAGGTGGGGCGTGAATTTTTTCCAAAGAATTTCTTAAAGCCCACACCCCTTGGAGCAACGTGGATCCGACTAGGGCGTTCATTTGTTCCAAGGGCAACAGTCAATACATCCTCACGTCCTTCAAAAACAATATCACCTTGTGTACTTTTTTCCACTAAGTCACCTTGAAATGGTAAAATACATATATACACATGATATAAAATGATTAATAAGTTATAAATGAAATTCAAATTTATAAAGAATTTTTTATTACTTACAAACATAGAAGCTACCAAGTTTAATGATTACTAAGTTATAAATGAAATTTAAATTTATAAAGTATCTTTTATTACTCTAACTAAAACATAGCAATCCAACATGATAAACAAAACAGCAGTTCAATTCAGCTCAGGGACTCAAGACAAACTTCCTACTTTCTAACAATCTAACTAACACAATAAGATTCAAACTAACTAAGTCCTAACAACATTCTAGCAGTGCTAGCAATAAATCAAACCAGAGTAAAACAGTTTGATTATTCTAACAGCATCAGCATAACTAACATAACGTTCGTTAACGGCAAACCAATTCACAAACTAATCCAATTCAGCATCCTCATAATCAAGTTTCTGCAAACATGATTCTTCAACAACCAATGCCAATTACAAAACACTCAATGACAGTTCAAATAGAATTCATATTTACAATCATCTAACCGTTAGCACAGTTCAACCACAATAATTTGATAACACATGGCAATCCAACATGATAAACAAAACAGCAGTTCAATTCAGCTCATGGACTCAAGACCAACTTCCTACTTTCTAACACTCTAACTAACATAATAAGATTCAAACTAACTAGTAACTACGTCCTAACAACATTCCAACATGTTACATGAATATGGTCCCTCGTCTGAACAAGGACCAATTAGTGGCCTAGTAGAAAAGTATTTAATTAGTGTGCCCTGTTATTGTATAAGATATATATATATATATATATATATATATATATATATATATATATATATATATATATATATATATATATATATATATATATATATATGATTGTATACATCAATTAAATTACTAATTTGGCCTTTATAAATAAAAAGTTTTGTGTCACATTACACCCATATGTAGCCAGGTACCAATTATTAATTGGCAGTATAGGAAGATAATGTTAGCTACTCATATGGAGCCAGAGTGAGATCATATAAAATCTATCTTAGTTGGCAATGGCGTTTAACAACAATTTGGTGAACATCTAAAGGGCTTCTAAGTTTGTTGAAAAATTTGGTGCCTAATCATATAAAATTCAAATTTATAAAGAATCTTTTATTATTTACAATCATAGAAGCTACTAAGTTTGTTGCCTCAAATGTAAAATCTCCAGATCGCTTATGCCGAGCCATCAACCATGCCTCATATCATTTTTTTTCTGGAGGATCACCTACTAAACTTTCATCACCGTTGGCCTCTTCAATCATTTTTTTCCTCCTCTCTTCCATTATGTTTGCCTTAAGCTTTTCGTAACCACCACGAGACAAAATATAAGGATGAATATTCTTTGATGCATGCATCTTTCCTTTTAGCCTTTTCTCCTATTACAAATAAATCACATTAAATTAAACGTAAAAAAGAAATCAATTTAGATGAGAAAAATAAATCTATAAATTTAACTAACTTGAAAGTCTTCTTTTTTTTGAGTCTCGACAAACAAATCCCAATCTTCTTGTTTGATGAATGTATACTTTTCAAACGGTGTTGTATTTCCATCCTTATTGCCTTTACCAAATATATAGACATTTAAGAGCAATGTCTTAAATTGCTTCAACCGTTCCCCCATATAGACAAACCAATGCTTCCTAAATTTATCATCCATGGGGCAAGTGAACTTATCCTACAAAACATAAGAAGTGTTGGCAATTGAAACAGTTATAAAAATAAATTATAAAGAATTAATTAAAGTTGCATACCGTAATATCATCCCATATCGCGTCCTTCAAGTTTTCGCTTATCTTTTTCCATTTCTTTTCATTTAAACTAACCTTGCTACGTGCAATGAACGACAAATAACTCTTAAACTTTGCAGCATACTGACCAATAGGTTGGAAAGTATCTGGATCAAAATCAATGTGGTATTTCTCACCATCACGGAGTTTCGCAATGAAACGTAGCAATGTTGTCGCACCTTTACTAGGATCATTAGATACACTTTTATTAAACTAATCCATGAATCTATTGTTGTGCTCTATCAACAACAACTTGTCATTCATTCAGGGATATTTTTTCTTCATAAGTCTTTTGTGAGTATCTATGAAAGGTTGAACCTCATCTATATTATTCAATATATAGAAATGTGATTGAATAACTACATCCCGAGCCATTGACCTAACATTTAGACCTTGAATACCTCTTCCGTCTGTGTCAGCATGACGAGACTTTGGAATTCCTATAGAATCTGCATCCGACAAATAGTTTGTACAAAACTCAACAGCTTCTTCTGTGATGTACCTTTCAACAATCGAAGCTTTTGGTCGATGATGATTCTTCGTATATCCTTTAAAGATCTTCATATATCGCTCTATTGGATACATCCACCTTAAATAAACTGGACCACAAATTTTGATTTCTCTTACAAGATGAACAAGTAAGTGAACCATAATTTCAAAAAATGATGGCGGAAAATACATCTCCAATTGACACAAGATTATGGCAGCCTCATCTTCTAATTCATCCAATTTTTTGAAATCAAGAACTTTATTACATATGGCATTGAAGAATAAACACAGTCTCGTTATAGTTACTCTCACATTTTTTGGAAGGATCCCACGGATAGCCACTGGTAGAAGTTGTTGCATCAATACATGACAATCATGAGATTTTAAACTAATTAACTTGAGATCTTTCATTGATACAAGTTTCTTGATGTTTGATGAGTAACCTTGCGGAACTTTAATACCTTGCAAACACTCGCAGAACATCTTCTTTTCCTTTTTAGATAGAGTGTGGCATGCTGGAGGCAGATAAGTTCTTTTTCCTTTCTCTATTGGAGCCAACTGTTTTCGTATACCCATCTTCTCCATATCAAGACGGGAAGTCTTACTATCTTTAGTCTTGCCCGAAATGTTTATAAGTGTGCCAATCAAACTATCACACACATTTTTCTCCACGTGCATCACTTCAAGACAATGTCTAACATCAAGACTTGACTAATATGGAAGATCAAAGAAGATGGACCTCTTTTTCCATATATTTTTCGCAACTGCCCCTTTTTCTTTTCCTCTCTTCCCACCTTTTTCTTTTTCTCTCTTCCCACCTTTTTCTTTTTCTCTCTTCCCAAGGACAACATTAATGTATTCCTGCCGTTGATAAACTTCATCCCCGGTTAAAGGTTTAGGAGCCTCACCAAACTCTTGCTCTCCGTTAAAAGCCTTTCGCAATCTACGATAAGGATGACCCGGTTTTAGAAATTTTCGATGCACAAGGTAAATAGTATTTTTTCCAAACTCAAGTTGGTGATAACAAGTATCATCTTCACATATAGGACACGCTTTATGTCCTTTGACACTGTATCCCACCAAGTTACCGTAAGCCGGAAAGTCGTTAATTGTGCAAAATAACATTGCACGCATATTAAACTTTTCCCCAGAATATGCATCATTAACTTCAACGCCTTCATCCCACAAGAGTCGTAAATCATCAATTAATAGACTAAGATAAACATCTATGTCGTTACCAGGTTGTCGTGGTCCAGAAATCATCATACTTAACAGTATATACTTGCGCTTCATGCACAACCAAGGAGATAGGTTGTAAATAGTGAGAAAAACAGGCCACGAAGTATGATTAGTGCTCATATTACCAAAGGGGTTCATTCCATCAGTGGAAAGCCCAAGCCTAAGATTTCTTGGCTCGACTCCAAAATCCGGAAACAACGAATCAATTTTCTTCCATTGCAAAGAATCAGCTACATGGCGAATGTTTCCACCACGAATCCTTTCATCTGCATGCCATCTAAGATTCTTTGTGTCATTCAAATGAGCAAAAAGTCTCTTTAATCGTGAAAGTATTGGTAAGTACCATAACACTTTAGCAGGAGGATGCTTCCTACTAACATTGTCATAGTGAGCATTGTCATCACCATTGCTAGCCTTCAGCTTGTAACGCGACACACCACATTTTGGACATTGAAACAAGTCTTCATACTCTTTCCGGTATAATATCCAATCATTAGGGCAAGCACGTATCTTGATATACTCCAGACCCAGTGGACACAATATCTTCTTGGCCTCATAGCAACGATCCGGTAATTTGTTATCTTTTGGCAACATTTGCTGTAGCAATTCAAGTAATTCCGTGAAACTTTTATCCGACCATCTATTTTTTGCTTCAGATTAAACAACTTTAACACTGCCGACAATTGTGTGAACTCTGTGCATCCCTTTTATAAAGGGGTGTCTTTATCACTACATAAATTATCATAAATATGAGCATTCATAAAAGAAGATTCCCCAATATCACGGAACATATCCTCTAGGTGATCTTCCATATATTCATCTTCCTCCACTCTTTGACTTTGTGACGCCCGACTTTCCTTATTATCCACCTCACCATGCCACGTCCATATTATATAATTTTGACATATACCATCACAACAAAGGTGATTGTGTATTTCTTTCTTTGTACCCTTTTTTGTATTAGCGCAAATAACACAAGGAAAATAAAAGATACCATCATTGTTGGGAAGATGTTTATCAGCGTATTCAAGGAATTCACAAACTCCGTTCTCATAAACCGGATCTAATCTATTGGCTTTCATCCAACTACGATCCATTACAACTTCTGAAATTTATACATGTATAATAATGTGAATGACACACCAAAATCTAATCCAAAAACTCAAGCATATGCATATACAATATGAACAAAGAAAAAATCAATGAAGATGTACTCTCATACTAAATGTAAAGCATATGAAACATCTCATTCTAACTTGAGCATATACAATATGAACAAAGAAAAAAGGAATGAAGATGTTGAAGAGAACCTTACTTCGAAGCTGAAGAAGCAAATGAATGATGAAGACGGTCAATATTTGAGCATAAACCAAGAAAAAAGGAATGAAGATGTTGCAGAGTACCTTACTTCGAAGCTGAAGAAGCAAATGAATGAAGACGGTCAATATTTGAGCATAAGCCAATAAAAAAGGAATGAAGATGTTGAAGAGTACCTTATTTGAGCAATATTTGAGCTCCAAATGAATGGATACGAAGAGGGTAAAGGTTAGGGCGTCTCTGGCTCACTTGTTCGATTAGGGGTCTTATGAAAGAAATACATAATAAGTTTTGTTTTAATTTATCAGTAAACCTTTTAATCTCGGTGGAGAAACAAACCGTAGTGGAATCTTAAGTGACACACGCTAAATGTATCCTATAAAAAGGAAAAAATGTGTTGCAGGGAATCAGAGATTGTTACATTTCATTTATTACTACGGTTGTTCATCTTAACCATTGTAAAATAATTTACAATTTATTTTTTAAATAATGGACTTAAGTGACACACGCTAAATGTACTCTAAAAAATGGAAAAAATGTAGTTGCAGGGAATCGAAGCTTGTTACATTTCATTTATTACTACGGTTGTTCATCTTAACCGTTGTAAAATAATTTACAATTTATTTTTTAAATAGTGGACTTAATTGACACACGCTAAATGTACTCTAAAAAATGGAAAAAATGTAGTTGCAGGGAATCAAAGCTTGATACATTTTATTTATTACTACGGTAGTTTCATTCAACCGTCATTAAATGACTCAGCTTTTACCTGGGCGCGGAATTTTTAACCTATTACAACGGCATAAAAGGATGCGTTGTAAGCCTGGCGTTGTTGTTTTAGCGTTTTGTAGTAGTGCTAACACGTTTAAACTAATTATATTAATTTAAAAGTGGAATGAATTGAGCTTATTCATGTCATGTGTACAAACTATGTGTATAGTCTGATCAGATGTTCAATCCATTAACATTTTTCTAAGTATAGTTAACTTTTTAACTCCATCAACACCTAATTGTTTTCCATTTCACTAATCAACATCCAAATGCCAATTACAAAACACTCCATGACAGTTCAAATACGATTCATATTAACAATCATCTAACCGTTAGCACCGTTCAACCACAACAATTTAATAACACATGGCAATCCAACATGATAAATAAAACAACAGTTCAATTCAGCTCATGGACTCAAGACCAACTTCATACTTTCTAACACTCTAACTAACACAATAAGATTCAAACTAACTACGTCCTAACAACATTCCAACAGTGCTAGCAATAGATCAAACCAGAGTATAACATTTCGAGTATTCTAACAACATCAGCATAACTGGCATAACGTTCATTAACGACAAACCAATTCACAAACTAATCCAATTCAGCATTCTCATAATCAAGTTTCTGCATACATGATTCTTCAAGAAACCAATGTCAATTACAAAACACTCCATGACAGTTCAAATACGATCCACATTAACAAGCATCTAACCGTTAGCACAGTTCAACCATAACAATTTGATAACACATGGCAATCCAACATGATAAACAAAACAACAGTTCAATTCAGTTAGGTGGACTCAAGACCAACTTCATACTTTCTAACACTCTAACTAACACAATAAGATCACATAACAATTTAATATCATTTCAACCATTCAAGCCACATAACAATCATAAGCAGTAATTTCCAAATTCTCAACTAACATTTCAAATACTAACACCATTATTTCTCATAGCTAACAATGTCACACTTCCAAATTCTCAATTAACCAATTCTACACTAGCTGTTTTTATAATTAACTAACTTTTAATTCAAGTTTACACAATTAACACTCTAGTTTAATACCACTAACAACCATGCTAACATTTGCAGTTTGAATATTTGTGTAACTATCTTGCTGATGAGGGGATCTTCTTTTAATGATGAAAATCTGCTTAATTACTATAGATATATAAAGGAGATTTTGTTGGAACAATTTAAGAAAATTTCAGAAATTATACGAAGAGAAAGACAGATAAAGCATCCATGTGTGCAGGAATTGTTGAAAATTTCATAATTGCATTGTATAGATCCAACAAAATTCAGATAAAATCCAAATGTTATTTATTATTTGCTATTATCCTCCAAAATCCCTTCTTGATGATCATAACGTGTGGCATAAGCATCATCAACTTCATTTTCGTCATTAAAAGAAGGCCTTCGTGTTGAAAAAGAAGTGTTGTGATCAATGTCTAGAGTTGAATCTTCATTTTCATCACTATAATTCGTGTTTCTTTGGAGGACAACATACCACCTACTATTTGAGGGATCCTTTACATAAAATACTTGCAATGGTTTTGCTTCCATGATGAAAAGTTCTTCCTTATATCCCACCTTATCCAAGTCCACCAATGTAAATCCTAATTCATCAGTTTGTACGCCATTGTTACTATTAACCCACTTACATTTGAAAATAGGAACTTTAAACTTCACATAATTGAGCTCTCAAATCTCTTCTATAACGCCAAAGTAAGCTATGGATGCCAAGATGGGATTTTTATCTTTTGAACTAGAGAAGTGCATTGAAGAAGCCATTACCATTACCCCTCTATTTTACATGGTACTCTTATCATCCTGTGATTTTGTACAAAAGGAAAATTTATTTATATCGTACCCACTCCAACATAAGACATTAAAGCTAGGCTCATATGCTAGAAACTTTAATGTATTTGAAGCATTATTATCATTCATAATCTTGGTTTTAAACCATTTTGAGAATGTTCTATTATGTTCTTTCAACACCCATTTTTCAGACATTCGAGGGTTTTTGGCTTTAACAATGGTTTTATGTGTACTCAAGTATGGCAGAACCTCGTCAGTGTTATTTAATATATACAAATGAGCTTGAAAAACTTCCCCTTCAGCCATATGCTTAATCTTTAGACGTGTACCCTTACCGTCACATCTTCTGTCGTGACGAGACTTGGGTAATCCTACTGGTTTTGCATCTGACAAATACTCTATACAAAACTCAACGGCTTCTTCTGTGATGTACCTTTCAACAATAGACGTCTCAGGACAATAATGATTCTTCACATAGCCTTACAATATCTTCCTGTATCGTTCAAAAGGATACATTCATCTTAAATAAACAGGGCCACACACTTTAATCTCTCTAACTAGATGGACTATTAAGTGAACCATGATGTCAAAAAATGAAGGAGGAAAAAACATCTCCAACTGACACAATATAATAATAGAATCGTTTCCCATCTCATCCAATTTATCAGGGTCAATAACTTTATTACATATATTATTAAAGAAAAAGCACAATCTAGTTATGGCATGTCGAACATTTTTGGGCAAGATGCCACAAATAGCCATAGGTAGTAGTTGTTGCATCAAAATGTGGCAATCATGAGATTTTAAGCCAATTAGTTTGAGATCTTGTATTGACACGAGACTTTTGACATTTGAAGAGAAGCCATTGGGAACTTTCACACGATGTAGACACTCACAAAATCTTCTTTTCTCTTCTTTTGACAATGTATGATGTAACACCCCAAATTTTGTAAGAATATTTATTTAATTTATTTAAATATTATATTCGTAGATTTCTGTGAATTTTGGTGTTTCGTGTTGATGTCGCTGTTTTTGTGAAGTTTTGGTTATTTAATTAAATAATAGTATATATTATGGAATATATTGTATTATTATTTATTTTAAATAATATTAGAGCAATTAAGGGTAAGACAGACATTTGAGGAGAATTAGTGAGGGCATTATGGAGAAAGCTCAATTTTGAGGCCCAAGGGTTAGGTTGAATATTTAAGGAGGATTTTGAGAATAGGGTTCACTTTTGGTTAACCGTGAAAAGAAGGAGAGCTCTGAAGAAAAAGGGAAAAAGCGAGGAATTCGTGAAGGTTTCCAAAGGCTCAAGGGAGGACACATCAGATCGACAATCTAAGGTATGGGGAGTAATTACCTTTCATTGTTGTCATTATAGGATTCGATGTAATTGAAGTGGATGTTTTGTGTTTGAGGGTTTATGGGATTTTTGTGACGAATTGATGATTTGAGGGTATTTTGTAAATTGATTATTGAGGGTTGAATATAATTGGATAAAAATAGACCTTGGGGCTGATTTCCCCGTCGTCGTAGTTTTAACCTTGTGGTGAAGGGATTTATGGGGTTTATAGGAAGCTTGTCCAAATCAACTTAATAGACGTAGGTTTTATACTGTTGATCTCTGTGATACATTAGAACTGTTATAGGGATGTTTTTGGGTCATTTGGAGCTGTAATCGCAGGTACCTTTGAGGCTGTGGAACCACTGGTGCGTAGCAGTGATTTGCTATAATCGCAGGTTCGCTGAACCATCGCTTCGCTAGGCGAATGTTCGCCAAGGTTCGCAAAGCGAACAGCGCAGCGAATGCGCGATAACATGAGTGTAGGTACTGAGATAATTCTGGAGTGGAAGTGTGGATTCGCTGGAAGTCTCGCTAAGCGAGTGAATCAGCGAGTAGCTTCGCCCAGCGAATAAACCAGCGAGTATGACAGAGGGTGCTTTTCTGGTGTCTTGGTGTGGTGTCTGTGGGATTCGTTGGCTGCTTCGCCAAGCGAAGGTTTTAGCGAACAGGTTCGCCTAGAGAATCCTGGAGCGAACGTCTGCTGTTCGCGAAATTTCATTTCTGTTGCTGTGTTGTTCTGGTGTTTGATGCTGTGATATTTATGATGATTTACCATGATGTTCTTGATGATATTGATTTGCTGATTTGTGATGTTTTGAAGAATATATGATGACATGATTTATATGAGAATTGATGAATGATGATGCACATTATGATGTTTATTTGATGATGACGATTAATGATGTTGTGTATCATACATTCATATGCATACTCTGTGACGACGCTTCATTCCCATTGTGCGGATATGAGGTAATTATGACGTGCTCCGATTCCAAATGCGGGATCGATCCTATTGACGGGGATCTTTGGAGGGATGATGGCCTAGTCCATCGATTATGACGATTGGTACCACATGCATGAGTCTTGTTGTGCATTTGCATTTAATTAGCATTGTTGTATTTTATGATGTTGCTCATGATTTTGGTGTTTCCTTGTGATGACCCTGAAGATGTTGTATATGAAGATAATTCCATTTTATGTATATCTTGTTTTATAATGATTATTATGAATTGTGATTACTCACCCTGCCTGTTTGAATGTTGCCTCCACGTGGGTAACGTGCAGGTGATCAGGTTTAGCTATGGATGCTTTTGAGGACCTTGAAGTTTATTTGTTTTTGGTCGATTTAGAGGGTCTTGCTCTGATAGTGTAACATCGGGTTATGGTCCTTTGAGTCAAACTATGTTGTTTTCCATATTTTTGTTGTCATTTGATGATATGGTTTTATTTTGATTATTATGATGTTTTGTTGAAACCTTTTAATTGAGAATTTTGAGTTCCGCTGCCATGTGAAGGATTTTGATTTATTTTGAGGAAAAACCCCTTTGTTTATAGGGCAAGTGTATTAATTTGATTTAAATGAGAAATGTTCACCCTCTGAGGAAATTTTTATGCTTTACTCTGATATTTGCGTTGTTTCTGCTGCAACATTATTGGGGGTAGAAAAGGGTGTTACATTAGTGGTATCAGAGCAGGTCGGTCCGTCCGACCAAGTCTTTACGTGATGTCCATCCTTGTCAGTCGACGAGTGTGTGTACACTGCGATGTTTTAGTTTTTCTAACCTTGTTGGTGGTGTGCAGGATGGCTGGAAGAAATGATCGTGCAATTGCTGATGTGTTGGAATCGGTTGCTAATGTGGTGGCACAGCTGAACCCAAATGGTGGAGTTCCTGATGATTTTCGTGCTTTGGGGAAGTTTTGAAGGAACAATCCACCGACTTTCGTGGGTACGCATGATCCAGCAAGTGCACACAAGTGGCTGAAGGCAATCGAGAAGATCTTCTGAGTGATGGGGTGTTCTGATGAGCAACAGGTTCAGTTCGGAACGCATATGCTGGAAGAGGAAGCTAAGGACTGGTGGGATAACACCCGTCAGAGACTCACGGATGTTGGCACTGTGATAACTTGGGCTGTGTTTAAGCAGGAGTTTCTGGGGAAGTATTTTCCAGAGGATGCTCGTGGCAAGAGGGAGGTGGAATTCCTTGAGCTGAAGCAAGGAGATATGGCTGTGGCAGAGTATGCCATAAAGTTCGAGGCTTTGGTGAAGTTCTGTCCGCACTACAATCGTGTAGATGCTGAGATGTCCAAGTGTCTCAAGTTCGAGAATGGGCTGAGACCAGAGATTAAGCAGGGTATTGGGTATCAGCAGATCCGCAGGTATGCTGAGTTGGTGGACAAGAGCAGAATCTACGATGAGGATAACCAAGCTCGATCTGCTCACTATAAGCAGTTGAGTGAGAAGAAAGGGCAGTATAGGAGGAACCCTTATATAACTTCAGCTGACAAAGGGAAGCAGAAGACTTCTGATGGGAAAAAGGCAAGTGGGGGAGCAGCTCCCGCTTCTGGAAAGTGTCATAAGTGTGGCGAGCAAGGTCACCGTGCTGATGTATGCACCAATAATGTGCTGAGGTGCTATAGATCCGGTAAGAAGGGTCATCGAGCTACTGATTGCAAAGATGAGGGTCCGACCTGCTTCAATTGTGGTGAGAAAGGTTATATCAGTACTCAATGTTAGAAGCTGAAGAAGACTGCGACTGCTGCTCAGAACAGTGGCAGAGTGTTTGCTTTGAGTGGTGCAGAAGTGCCAGAGAAGGACAACCTGATTTGAGGTACTTGTTTTATTAATAATATCGAGTTGGTTGCTATTATTGATACTGGTGTTACTCATTCTTTTATCTCGCTTGAATGTGCTAATAGATTGGGTTTGAAGTTGTCTGATTTGAATGGTAATAGAAACTCCAGCTAATGGTTCTGTTACTACTACCCTTGTGTGTTTGAGATGTCCTATGATGATTTTTGAGAAAAGCTTTGTGATGGATTTGGTGTTCTTGCCCTTGCACCAAATTGACGTGATCTTTGGGATGAACTGGTTGGAGTTCAACCGGGTTCACATCAATTGTTATAACAAGACTGTAGAGTTTCCTAAGATTGATGATAGTGGGGAGTTGATGTTCTTATCTGCTAAGCAAGTAGACGAACTTCTAGAAGACGAAGCCTTGGTGTTTGTAATGTTGGCATCGTTGCAAATTAATCGTGAAGCTGCGAGTGTGGAGTTGCCTGTTGTCTGTGAATTTCCAAAGGTGTTTCCAGATGACGTCAGTGATTTTCCTCTAGAGCGTGAAGTAGAGTTTGCAGTGGACTTAATACCAGGTACCTTATCAGATGCCAGCTTCTGAGTTAAGTGAGTTGAAGAAACAACTGGAAGAATTGCTTGAGAAGAAGTTTGTTCGACCAAGTGTTTCTCCGTGGGGTGCTTCGATGTTGCTAGTGAAGAAGAAAGATGGTAGTATGTGGTTGTGCGTTGACTATCGACAGTTGAATAAGGTGACTATCAAGATTAAGTATCCACTTCCGAGAATCGACGATTTGATGGATCAGCTAGTAGGTGCTTACGTGTTTAGCAAGATTGATTTGAGGTCTAGTTATCATCAAATTCGAGTTAAGCCTGATGATATTCCGAAGACGGCTTTCAGGACGAGATATGGTCACTATGAATACACTGTGATGTCGTTTCGTGTATCCAATGCACCTGGTGTGTTCATGGAGTATATGAATCAGATCTTTCATGAGTATTTGGATAATTTTGTGGTGGTGTTTATCAATGATATCTTGATATATTCTAGATCGGAAGAAGAGCATGCCGAGCATTTGAGAACTGTGTTGCGAGTGTTGAAAGAGAAGAAGTTGTATGCAAAGCTGTTGAAGTGTGAGTTCTGGTTGAAGGAAGTGAGTTTCCTTGGCCATGTGATTTCGAGTGGCGGGATTGCTGTTGATCCTTCCAAGATCGATGCGGTATTACAATGGGAGACTCCGAAGTCTGCTACCGAGATACAAAGTTTTTTGGGATTAGCGGGTTATTACCGCAAGTTTATTGAAGGCTTTTCTAAGTTGGCATTACCTTTGACTCAGTTGACTCGAAAGGGTCAAGCTTTTGTGTGGGATGTAACTTGTGAAGAGAGTTTTGTGGAATTGAAGAAGAGATTGACTACTACTCCAGTGTTGATTTTGCCTAATCCGAGTGAATCTTTTGTGGTGTATTGTGACGCGTCGAAGATGGGTCTTGGTGGAGTGTTGATGCAGAATGGGCAAGTTGTTGCCTATGCTTCGAGACAATTGCGAGTTCATGAGAGGAATTATCCTACACATGACTTGGAGTTGGCCGCAGTGGTGTTTGTGTTGAAGATTTGGAGAAATTATTTGTTTGGCTCTAAATTTGAAGTGTTCAGTGATCACAAAAGTCTGAAGTACTTATTTAATCATAAGGAATTGAATATGAGGCAGAGGAGATGGTTAGAGTTGTTGAAGGATTTTGATTTTGATTTGAGTTATCACCCAGGCAAAGCAAATGTAGTGGCCGATGCATTGAGCAGAAAGTCATTACATATGTCGATGCTTATGGTGAAAGAGTTGGAGTTGCTTGAACAATTCCGAGATTTGAGTTTGGTATGTGAAGTGACTCCTGACAGTGTGAAGTTGAGAATGTTGAAGTTGACTAGTAGTATTCTGGAAGAAATCAGGGTGGGGCAACAATCTGATTTAAAGTTGGTTGACCAATTGACTTTGATTAACCAAGGTAACAGAGGTGATTTCCGGATTGATGAGAATGGCGTAATGATGTTTAGAGACAGGGTGTGTGTGTCCCAGATGTTCCAGAAATCAAGAAGAGCATTCTTGAAGAAGGACATCGAAGTAGGTTGAGCATTCATCCCAGTGCTACGAAGATGTACCAGGATCTGAAGAAGTTATTTTGGTGGCCAGGTATGAAGAAGGATGTCGCGGAGTTTGTTTATGCGTGTTTGACTTGTCAGAAGTTGAAGGTTGAGCATCAGAAGCCTTTAGGTATGATGCAGCCATTGAGGATTCCATAATGGAAATGGGATAGTATTTCCATGGATTTTGTGGTGGGTTTGCCGAAGACTGCTAAGGGAAATGATTCAATTTGGGTGATCGTGGATAGATTAACTAAGTCGGCCCATTTCTTGCCGATGAAGATTAATCATTCCATGCAGAAGTTAGCCGAGATTTTCATTGAGGAGATTGTGAAGTTACATGGGGTACCTTTGAGTATTGTGTCGGATAGAGACCTGAGGTTTACATCGAGGTTCTGAAAGAGTTTGCAAGATGCATTGGGTACTAAGTTGAGGATGAGCTCTGCATACCATTCGCATACGGACGGTCAGACAGAAAGGACTATCCAATCTTTAGAGGATTTGTTGAGAGCTTGTGTGTTGGATCATGGAGGATCGTAGGATAGCCATTTACCGTTGATTGAGTTCACGTACAATAATAGTTTTCATGCTAGTATTCGAATGGCTCCCTATGAAGCTTTGTATGGGAGAAGGTGTAGGACTCCGTTGTGTTGGTATGAATCGGGCGAGAGTGTTGTACTCGGACCAAAAATTATACAAGAGACGACTGAGAAGATTAAGAAGATCCAAGAAAGAATGAAAGCTTCGCAAATTCGTCAGAAGAGCTACCATGATAAGAGGAGGAAAGCACTTGAATTCCAAGAGGGAGATCACATGTTTTTGAGGGTGACGCTAGTGACTGGTGTGGGTCGAGCTTTGAAGTCTAGGAAGCTCACTCCACATTTTGTTAGTCCATATCAGATATCGCAGAGGATAGGAGAGGTAGCCTACCGAATTGTTTTACCTCCGTCACTTGCAAATTTGCATGACGTGTTCCATGTGTCTCAGTTGAGGAAGTACATTCCGGATCTGTCGCATGTGATTCAGATGGATGATGTACAAGTGAGGGATAATCTGACTGTAGAAGCATTGCCTGTACGTGTCGATGGTCAAGAGATGAAGCAATTGCGGGGAAAATACATAACTTTGGTGAAGGTGTTGTGGGGTGGACCAGCTGGCGAAAGTTGGACTTGGGAACGTGAAGATCAGATGAGGGAGTCATATCCGACTCTATTTTCTTGAGGTAATTTTCGAGGGAGAAAATCCTTTAAGTGGGGGAGGGTTGTAACACCCCAAATTTCGTAAGAATATTTATTTAATTTATTTAAATATTATATTCGTGGATTTCTGTGAATTTTGGTGTTTCGTGTCGATGTCGGTGTTTTTGTGAAGTTTTGGTTATTTAATTAAATAATAGTATATATTATGGAATATATTGTATTATTATTTATTTTAAATAATATTAGAGGAATTAAGGGTAAGATAGACATTTGAGGAGAATTAGTGAGGGCATTATGGAGAAACCCCAATTTTGAGGCCCAAGGGTTAGGTTGAATATTTAAGGAGGATTTTGAGAATAGGGTTCACTTTTGGTTAACCGTGAAAAGAAGGAGAGCTCTGAGGAAAAAGGGAAAAAGCGAGGAATTCGTGAAGGTTTCCAAAGGCTCAAGGGAGGACACATCAGATCGACAATCTAAGGTATGGGGAGTAATTACCTTTCATTGTTGTCATTATAGGATTCGATGTAATTGAAGTGGATGTTTTGTGTTTGAGGGTTTATGGGATTTTTGTGACGAATTGATGATTTGAGGGTATTTTGTAAATCGATTATTGAGGTTTGAATATAATTGGATAAAAATAGACCTTGGGACTGATTTCCCCGTCATCGTAGTTTTAACCTTGTGGTGAAGGGATTTATGGGGTTTATAGGAAGCTTGAGAGTTTTGAAGGTTTAGGGGATTTAAGGTTTCCCCGAGGTGTCCAAATCGACTTAATAGACGCAGGTTTTATGCTGTTGATCTCCGTGATGCATTAGAACTGTTATAGGGGTGTTTTGGGGTCATTTGGAGCTGTAATCGCAGGTACCTTTGAGGCTGTGGAACCACTGGTGCGTAGCAGCGATTTACTATAATCACAGGTTCGCTAAGCGAACCATCGCTTCACTAGGCGAATGTTTGCCAAGGTTCTCAAAGCGAACAACGCAGCGAATACGCGATAACATGAGTGTAGGTACTGAGATGATTATGGAGTGGAAGTGGGGATTCACTGGAAGTCTCGCTAAGCGAGTGAATCAGCGAGTAGCTTCGCCCAGCGAATAAACCAGTGAGTATGACAGAGGGTGCTTTTCTGGTGTCTTGGTGTGGTGTCTGTGGAATTCGCTGGCCGCTTCGCCAAGCGAAGGTTTTAGCGAACAGGTTCGCCTAGCGAATCCTAGAGCGAACGTCTGCTGTTCGTGAAATTTTGTTTCTGTTGTTGTGTTGTTCTGGTGTTTGGTGCTGTGATATTTATGACGATTTACCATGATGTTCTTGATGATATTGAGGTGCTGATTTGTGATGTTTTGATGAATATATGATGACATGATTTATATGAGAATTGATGAATGATGATGCACATTATGATGTTTATTTGATGATGACGATTAGTGATGTTGTGTATCATACATTCATATGCATACTCTGTGACGACGCTTCATTCCCATTGTGCGGATATGAGGTAATTATGACGTGCTCCGGTTCCAAATGCGGGATCAATCCTATTGACGGGGATCTTTGGAGGGGTGATGGCCTAGTGTCCATTGATTATGACGATTGGTACCACATGCATGAGTCTTGTTGTGCATTTGCATTTAATTGGCATTGTTGTATTTTATGATGTTGCTCGTGATTTTGATGTTTCCTTGTGATGACCCTGAAGATGTTGTATATGAAGATAATGCCATTTTATGTATATCTTGTTTTATAATGATTATTGTGAATTGTGATTACTCACCCTGCCTGTTTGAATGTTGCCTCCACGTGGGTAACGTGCAGGTGATCAGGTTTAGCTGTGGATGCTTTCGAGGACCTTGAAGTTTATTTGCTTTTGGTCGATTTAGAGGATCTTGCTCTGATAGTGTAACATCGGGTTGGGGTCCTTTGAGTCGAACTATGTTGTTTTCCGTATTTTTGTGTCATTTGATGATATGGTTTTATTTTGATTATTATGATGTTTTGTTGAAAACCTTTTAATTGAGAATTTTGAGTTCCGCTGCCATGTGAAGGATTTTGATTTATTTTGAGGAAAAACCCCTTTGTTTACAGGGCAAGTGTATTAATTTGATTTAAATGAGAAATGTGCACCCTCTGAGGAAATTTTTATGCTTTACTCTGATATTTGTGTTGTTTCTGCTGCAACATTATTGGGGGTAGAAAAGGGTGTTACATATGACATGCTGGGGTAGATACATTTTGTTACCTCTTGGTTGCGGAGCTAACTCCTCTCTTATTTTCATTTTAATCCATATCTAAACAAGAGTTTAAACCATCCTTTTCCTTACCTTGAATGTTGAGAAGTGTTCCGATTACACTATTACGCACATTTTTCTCTACGTGCATTACATCAATACAATGTCTTACATCAAGACTAGACTAATATGGAAGGTCAAAGAACACTGACTTCTTCTTCCATATATTATTATTTGTAACTTTTTTTTCCAAAACTAACACTTATGTTCCTCACCCGATGATAGACTTATTCTCCAGTTAAGGCCTTCGGGGCAACTTCATACTCTTGATATCCATTAAAAGCCTTTTTCAATCTTCGATACGGGTGGTTATGTTTAAGAAATCTTCGATGTCCAAGATAAAAAGTCTTCTTTCCTTTATCTAATTGATGGTAGGAAGTATCTTTTTCACATATAGGACATGCTCTATGCCCCTTAACTTTATAACCAGACAAGTTACCATAAGCTGGAAAGTCATTGATGGTGCAAAATAACATGGCCCGCAAAGTGAAAGTTTCATTTGAAAAACTATCAAACACGTCAATTCCTTCATCCCCCAACTTTCTTAAGTCATCAATTAAGGGACTTAGATAGACATCTATGTCATTTCCAGGCTGTTTTGGTCCCGAAATCATCATAGATAACATAACATGCACTACTATAAAACACCCAAACAACAACGCCATGTTTACAACGACATCCTATACACCGTTGTAATAGTGCGTACTGGATGCGCGCGCATTATTTTAAGTCTTATTAAAATGCCTTTGATGACGGGTAAAATTCCAACCGTGGTAATAGTGCGTACTAGATGCACGCGCATTATTTTAATTAGAAATTTCAAGGGTATAATAACGGTTGTTGTGAACACCGTGGTGATACAATCAAGCTTTCATGGGTTCGAACCTCATCGCCCTCAAATAATTTATTCCTTTGACGTAAATGCGCCCTTTTAAGTTTTATTTATATTTAACTAAAAACTAATAAGGATATCACTACGGTTATTTCTTAAAACCGTTGTTACAAACTGAACGTTATTTTTATGTATTTTAAACACCAAGTATATATCCATTTATCCACTGAAAAAAGAAACAAGACGAAACAACCCTAACACCAACGCCGTCACCATTGTCAGGAAGAATACAAAAACAACAAGAAAGTGTTCTACTTTAAGTTGTTGCAATGTCACATTTGAAGACAAACTCATCCAAAGGTGTTTCTATGTCTTCTTCCGCTGTAAAATCTCGATCTGAAAATTTATGTGGTTGTGATGGTCGTATGGTTTCGTACCAATGCAAGAAGGGACAAAATAAAAGAAGGCTTTTTTGGAGATGTCCATTTTGGAGGAGCGATGAAACATGTAATTTGTTCATATGGGATGAAGACGTGGGAGAAAGAGGTGGAAATGAAGATGAGAGCATTATAAAGTCAGAATTGGAAGCTGTGGGGTATTTGAAGGTTATGTATGCGGATTTAAAGAAGAAGAACAAGAATTTGAAGAACAAACTGAAATCAGAGAGATTTTTTTGGAAATCTCAAGATGTTATGTTTTCTTGTCTCCTTTATGTTTAATGTTTACTTTGTTATGAAATGTAATAGTTGAATTAGGGTTTGAATTACATTGTTGATGTTTAAACTGTAGATGCATTGTGAATTACATTGTTGATGTTTGAATTACATTATGAAGACAGGAATGCAACTAGTAAAAGACGGTTTCTTACGAGTAAGTTCAACGCAAACTTTTAATTTTCAATTAGTTATCTGTTTGTTAGTATATTAGTTGATAGATATTGTAGTTCTAGTTTAAACTGTTAAGCAAAAAGATTAAAATTTCATTAGATAAATTAAGTTTCATTACATAAACTTTTCATTACATAAACTTAATCATCAAATCTAAATGCTCTGGATGAGAGTAAGTTTGACCAACCATAGTTAGCCTCATCATCATCATCAGAATCGACAACAAACATGATCTACCTTCTCAACATTCTTCTCCTTCTTCTCTTTCTTCTCCTCACCCTCAAAGCTCTCCTTCTTTCCGCAGCAGCCCCATCTACAGCAGCAACTTCTTGATTCTGAGGAAGGTTTTGAACGACAACCCCTTCTACAGCAACATTTTGATTATGAGGAAGGTTTTGAACTACATCCCCCTCTACAGCAACAACTTCATTCTCAACAATGTTTTTATGTTTTGGCCTTTACGATTTTATATTGTTTCTTCTTATTCTTCATCTTCTCTTGGAAGTTGAAGAAGTTTCTGCCAACCTCGAGCTATTGAATTAATGATTATATCTCTTTGTCTTTTGAAATTTCATTTTTCATCCTTTGATATTCCTTCGTAATTAATGGTTTTGATATCTGTTCGCAAATGGTGTATTGCTGATTCTGGTATGATACGTTTGTTTTTTTATTCATACACAATATCACAACGGTTATTACTCTTAGCCATTGTTATATGGCGCGCGCTTTCTAATTTATTACAATGATCACAGGGCCGTCATTGTAAGTATCATATATATAACAACACTCTACATAACAACACATGTGTCCACGTCATTATATATCTTTCCCAACCATTGTTAAAAGGGTCTTCCGTAGTAGTGATGTTTCCTCTTCATGCACAACCAAGAAGATAAGTTGTAAATAATCAAGAGAACAGGCCATGAACTATGGTTACTACTTAAACTACCATATGGATTCATGCCATCAGTAGAAAGTTCAATCCTAAGGTTTCATGGTTCATTGCCGAAGTCTGGAAATAAGGTATCAACCTTCTTCCATTGCAAAGAATCGACCGGATGCCGAATTTTTCCATCATACTTCCTCTCTTCTGCATGCCATCTAATATTCTTCGCATCATTAAAATTCGCAAACAATCGCTTAAACCTTGGAATAATTGGAAGGTACCATAACACCTTGGCTAGAGGACCCTTTGTGGTTACATCACAACCTTCATCATCACCCTTCTTCTTATATCGTGATGTCATACACTTGGGACACTTTTCCTTCTCTTCATTATCTTTCCAATACAATATGTAATCATTGGGGCATGCGTGTATTTTCTTATACTCTATACCCATCATACATAATACCTTTTTTTGCGTCATACACACGGCTCGACAATGTGTTTTCATATGGAAGCATTTCTTTCAACAATTCTAGCAAATGTGTGAAGCTTTTATCGGTCCAACTATTAATAGCTTTCAAATTGAATAATCTTAGAAAGGCCGACAATCGTGTGAAGTTTTTACAATTTGGATACAAAGGAACTTCGTTGTCATTGCAAAGAGTATCATGCATGTGTGCTCGTTGAAAAGACTCTTGTCCAATATCACGAATCATTTTTTCTAGACGATCACCCATCTCTATATCAAACTCTTCTCTTACGGAGGCCCTTGGCGCATCTGACAATTCACCATGCCATATCCACTTTCTTATAATTTTGACAAATCCCATTGACTATTAGATGATCCCATACGCTGTTAGCATCTAAAGGTGCAATATTTACACACTTGGCGCACGGACAATGAAATCGTCCATTACTTTTGGGAAGATTAGTTTCGGCAAATGTCAAAAACTCTAACACTCCTTTATTATACTCTTCACTTAAGCAATTTTTCTGCATCCAACTACGATCCATAGCTATGAAGAGAAGAGAAGAGAAGAGAAAGAACAGTAGTTAAAAGATGCACTTACAAGTTACAAGCTTACAAGACATATGTGGTTAGTATTCATAATGATATTTCCTTTAGTTTATTATTTTAGATATGTGTTTTATGTTAATCATATGTTTTGTGGTGTCTAATATATTTGTGGTGTTTTTATATGTTTTTGTGGTGTTACACAATGTTTTATATATGTTATGTTAGTCATATGTTTTGTGGTGTTTTATATATTTTTAATTAAAATTTTGCAGCACTTTGAAACATGTGTTTGTAACTAGTATAGTACATTATCCTTTTTCATGCAGTCCACATCCACCTGAAGTTTGCTACACATTCATATAGATAACATTAATATATATTTAAGGTTTACAATGATTTAACATTTACTAATTTTCTATGGTAATATGGTCTAATTTGCTACACATTCATATAGATAACATTTAATGATTTAAAATTAATATATATGGTCTAATTTACAATGATTTAACATTTACTAATTTTCTAGACACTTTATAGTGTTTTGACCTTTTCAGTTTTCATTATATAACACAGTATCATTCATCAAATAAAACAGTTCAGTAAAAAAATTACTGATTTAACATTTACTGATTTTCAATAGTAATATGATTTAACATGTTTGTGTTTTGGTTGAGTTAGGATTCCTAAAAAAAGTTATCTTATGAGATAGATTTAAGGTTTACATGATTTTCAATAGTAATATGGTCTAATTTGCAACACATTCATATAGATAACATTAATATATATTTAAGGTTTACAATGATTTAACATTTACTGATTTTCTATGGTAATATGG
Organism: Lathyrus tuberosus; assembly: GCA_022829125.1. Classification (NCBI taxonomy): domain Eukaryota; kingdom Viridiplantae; phylum Streptophyta; class Magnoliopsida; order Fabales; family Fabaceae; genus Lathyrus; species Lathyrus tuberosus. Next base: position 8,704,424 of record JALAZF010000071.1, read on the forward strand.
TCTAATTTGCTACACATTCGTATAGATAACATTTAATGATTTAACATTAATATATATGGCCTAATTTACAATGATTTAAGATTAATATATATTTAGTAATACGTTATCTTATGAGATAGATTTAAGGTTTACAATGATTTAACATTTACTGATTTTTGAGACACTCTATAGTGTTTTGACCTTTTCAGTTTTCATTATATAGCACAGTATAATTCATCAAATAAAACAGTTCAGTAAAAAAAATACTTAGTAATGGTTCAGTTCGGTTCTAAATAATAGACGGTTTGCCAAACGATTAATTTGATTTGGTCTATTTTATATAAATTGTAACAGTTAAACAACAGCAAAGTAAAGTTAAGGTCAAGATTAGGGATGACTAACCTTGATATATAGCTATGTTTGCAAAAACCAGGATGATATATTGCTTCACTAGTCTTTATTCTTTGATATGTGTCTACAACACCAAGAATTAAGATACATAAGTAATAATTTGCAAAGAGAGACTCATAAGCCTTAAATGACCATCCAAATTCAAATAAGATTTAAAAACGAGACAAAATAGTAAACAAAGCAAACCACTTTATTTCAACAAAATCTGTGAAATATTACACCACTATGTTCACTTAGTGTATGAATACTATAGGCTATTCAAGGAGTTCCTAAGATCAAAGATGGTTATAATCCTGCAACATGGATGTTGGAAATTACATCAGCAGATGGAATTACAAAAAGAAATTATGAAGGAAAAATCAAAAGTCGCCCTGATGGTAATGGAGAAAAATATATTTATATAAAAATTAATATAGAAAATTCCTAATGGAAATGATGCATTCAGTTTCTTGAAAATTTAAAAATTGTCTTTGATTTATTAACAAATGTTTCGAAAGTAATTTAACAGTGGAAGATGAGTCATTGAACTTGAGTTTTGTTTTTGTAAAACTTGAACTTCTGATCAAATTTCAAACTTTCAACCTATATGAAGAACCTGGATTCAAAATCAATTCACCTGGCATTCACAAGTCACATTCATCACTTATGCCTAGTAGTCTTTTACCATTATTTTATCTACTCATTACTCAGTAGTTTGATGAACATATCTTGCAACAACACACATGATTCACCTCAATTTCTGCAATACAACAACCTAAAACAACCACCATATACACAATATTTCTAAGGAAATCAGCTAGGACTTTGAAAATTGGATACATTAAACTAAACATGTTACATTTACTTCATCACATATGCAAAATTCTGTGGCATAGATGACCATCAATGTAAATATTTCCACCATGAGAAATCTATATAAAGAGGATATGCAGCAACAAATATAAGTTTCAAGGATAATACCTACTTAGAAGCATTAATCTATTATATAGTAAAGCATGCAGCAAATATAGTCATCTAAATCAGTTGGACATTTTGTTATGATTTGGACATAACATCTACTTCGTTGTTTACATAGAAAATTCAAGAACCATGGATGTTCAAAGAAGGTTTTATTAGTTATTGTTAGAACTAGCTTTGTTGATTTCTGTTACGTACTTGAATTTGATTGGTTAGTATAGGTTACAAGGAGTTAGTCACTACTCTGTTAGTGTTAATTGTAACTTAAATTAGTTATGCTTAAAAGAAATTAGAATGAATCTGTCGGTATTTTGAATGTTGCTAAGGGGCTGTTAACTGTTAGTGTTGTAGGTTAACTCAAATTTTATGTTAGGGTGTGTGATAGTTAGTTGTTGTTAGTGAGATTGAAGTTAGTTAAACTAGTGTAATCGAAGTTAGAAATTTGTTGAAATTGCACTTACAGAGTTGCATCGAAAAAATAAAAAGTATAAACTACTTCTTAAACTACACAAAGTATCTTCTACGATAAAAATAAAACAAAAAATAGCTTTTGTTTTACGTAATGTATCAAAATAATAGATATTATTATTTTATACAACTTTAAAAACATTTTTTAAGCATAGACAAATGATACTAAGTACAGTTATGTACCTTCCTAGTGGAGGTAAACCACCAGCCACAGATGATGAAGAATGCCTTCGTGTGTTCGGTAATTCTGAGATTGGCAAAGGCTCAGGTTCTGAAGTAGTGAACCTCTTACCACTAGCCCTTGCTTGGAATAAGTTCTATCAAATCATATTCACCATGCAATTAATCAATAGTCAGTATACATTTGCAACAATTCTAATAATTGTGGTTACAATTATGTATTTATTAGAAAATACTATCATCAACAGAAAGTAGCAACTCATGTATAGTTCTAAGCAAACAACTAAATTTTTATTTGTCTTTATATATAGTTTTATGTGACATGGGGTGTGTATAAACATTCAGTACAACTTAGTCAAGGATCCCTAAATCACCAGAAAATTAGGTTGAAGTGTAAGGGTCATTCAGTAGAAATTCTTATTGAACATGTTAGCAACATACACAGTAGTTTCAAATAGCAAATACAATCCATAAGAGAGACATAATCAACTTATCATTATCCAACATAATTAATCCGTTACATAAGAAAGACCTAGAGCTCTGTTATTAAAAAAATCTTATACCATTCAAATGTACAATATTACTAGAAGAAAATAGGGTCATTAGCATGGTTTTTTATTTGACATAGAAATAGGGGACATTGTATACCTAACGCGAACACGATAAATAATAAACTAGAGCAATTATTTACCTCGAAAGAAATCGTTTCAGCTGGTTCAACAACAAACACGAGATACTAATGTCTTATCAAACGATTTCCCCTACGTGCACACAAATACCGAAATGTTAAAACAGGAGCGACATGCAACAATTAATTTGACAACTTTGACTTACAACACATACAAGGAAAGATAGGGGAGGTGCAAATTAATAAAAAAAAATTCTACCTGCTTAGAGGAGGAGAATACCTAGGCTTTGCTCGGTCTTCAATCTTGAGATATTCAATCTGCATCAATAGAAATTTTCAAATAAGAACTAAAAACGATTTATAAAAACATTTAACAATTAATCCACTAATTAGACAATGAGAGCTAAAAATGGTTTATAATTATTCTTTTTCTTGGCCGTTGGGAAAATAATTTGATGTTTTCAAAAGTAGCTGGTTGTAATCTCATCTATGGACATATCAATGAGAATCCAGTTCATTTTTTTCATCATTCAACATCAAATATAGCATAAATTAGTCACCCCTAATGTTCTACCTAAAATATTAAACCCTAATATTTTACCTAAAAATTTAATCCCTAATTGAAAAAAGAAAGGCAACCCAATTAGTCAGGGTTTTTCGCCGTGCATGTTGTCATCGAGCTGTGAAAATGGACATGTGATGATGAGAGATGACAAAGGTTCCTCGTATGTGTGACAATGGTCGTGCGATGATGGAGGTCTGTTTCTCGGATGTCCGATGAGATGAAGAAGATGAAGCTCGGCAATGAGAGGAAAGAGATGAAACTCGCGATGAATGAAAGAGGTGGAAATCACGATGAATGGAGACGATGAGCTCGCGATGAATGGAGCGATAAAATCGGGATGATTGAGGACGATGAACTCGCGATGAAATGAACAGAAGACGAGAAATGGGGTTTAGAGAGAAATGAGTTTGATTGATATCAGTAATTAAATTTGATATTGATATGTGTTTTTTTATTACTTTATTTACAAAATATTAATTAATCAATTTACACCCATTAATTTATTTACTTACACAAATATATTTCTTAATAAAATATAGTGTGGTTTATTAATATGTTTAATGTTAATATTTAGAGTTATTAAACTAAATAATTATTTTTCAGCCAATCTTAATTTACACCGGTTTTTCCTTTAACAGGAGTAATATAGATATTATTATAGTAATGATTTTAATTTATTATAATAATTTTTTTAATTTACACCATTTTTTTTAAAATAGGGTGTTTATTGTCACGTACTGGTACTACAAATGAAATTTTATTTACAAATTTGCCACCGCGTTTATTATTTTCACCCGTTTTCAGTATAATGGGTGTAAATTTTAAAATTATATTCGTCACTTTGCACTAGTAATGATATTATGTCATTGTCTTGTAGAGCATTGAATAAGTTTTCCGGCTCTTCTAACCGTGCTTAAATCGGAGTTACGATGCTAAAGTTGTGATAGAAGCAATAAACATTTTTCTCCATGATGTCATGTTCGCATTGCGAACACAAAGCGAAGTGAATACGAAGCTGTTAAAAATTATGGCAGTAGCAATTGTGGTCAGTGCTTGCATTGCGAGGCCAAGGTGAAGAATTGTGGTCAGTGCTCGCACTGTGAACCAGTATTTTCAATAAGGCGGTTTAATTTCAATTTCTGCTAGACCACATGCAATAAAGTGAAGTTTGTAGTGCGATCAAGGAGTTTGTGGTGCGAACTTGATAGATTTAGTTTTGTATATATAGAGTTCTTCTAAGATATTTTAGATATCTTTTGGGGCTTTTTACACCCAATTAATCAGAAAACATTCTTTAGTAGAGTTAGCTTAGAAATAACATGTGGGTGAGAGAAAAGGGGAATTAGGTCTCGATTGCACGAGGGTGAGAGAAAAGGGGAGTTAGTTGTTAGTGAGCTCTCCAAGGATAGGGATCCTTGTTCCTACATATCCTCCTTAGGGAATGAGGAATCAGAGCAGCCTTAGTTGACGGGACCACGAGTTGCTAAGTGTTTTTTTAATGGAGAATGCTAACGTTCACGTTCCAGCAGTTAGGTGTTTGTTGCTCGTTGTCTGGAGCCTTGCGCGTTACCTGTTTGCGGTAGAACGGAAATAACACGCCCTCTCTGAAAAGGTTTGAAAGAAAATCCCGAAGGAGAAAATGGTTTGAGTTTATTCAAGTGTTTTAAAGAAGTGAATTGAATTTGTTTGTGATATTTATCGTACTAAAGTTTATGACATAGGAGCGAATACTGTACAAGATCTCCCCCAGACAGGACATATGCAAAACACTCTAGAAGAAGTAAGGAAAGACTCCCACTCATCATTTCCCATGTACTTAAGGCTCGTGACATACTATACTCATCGTATTTATTACGTATTTTAAATTGACTTAAGAGAGAGAAGAGAGAGACTGAAAGGGCAAAGAAAAATCTAAGGGATCTCAGACCTAGATGTTATCATGCTAATGGTCCTATAGTTGAGATGCGAAAGAAATCTCTATCCTAATGTTAGCATGCAAGGATGAACCTAAGGTTGAGGTTAGGGAAACTATCTTAATGTTATCATGCATGGATTAGCACCTAATGTCTATCCTACTCCAAACTTAATCAAAAATTAAGTTGGACTAGAAGGCCTTAAGAGAACATGCAAAAACAAACCAAAACAAAGAAAATAAACCAAAAATAGCAGCAACAACGGCGCTTCAGCTCAGCACAACGATAAAATCCAGCAACAGTACAACACACCAATTAGCAGCTTACATTTCCAGAACAGAACATGTGTAAAATTTAGTAAAACAGAATGAATACATTTTACAACATGTAATGCACTGGACTGCGATGTATGCGCACAACAAATGAATGTAACAACGATGTATGGATGAACATGTATCACAAAATCAAACCAAGCATCAAGATTGCAAATGACAAAGATTGAGCAACAATTGGCACGTAATCAAGACATTCAAGAATACACATGATTATGCATCAACATTTAAACAAATGCATATGAAATTGTAAGGATCAAGTATGGACAGTTATCAAGTAAGATCAATTGATGAACATGTATCAACAATTAAGCATGAGCAAGTTTCAACAAAATTGCACAATTAAGCATTCAACAAGAACAACATGGATGTATCATGAATCAAGCAAAATAAGCATCAAGAGCAAGCAAACATCAATGTGCAAATTATTAAGCAACATGAAGAATGCATCAAGAATGCACACAAGTAAACATGAATATGCATTACGAAAGAAACGCATCGCATGTCGAAGAATCTCATACATGCTGCAAAATAAAGTGAAATAGCACAAGAAAATTCCACAAATATGCATATCATACAAAGCCACGAGGTTTAGAGGTGGAAAGGAATCCAAACAAGCATGAAAAAACACAAAAATCAGCTTCAACAACAGTGTTAATCGATTAACCACTTTTGCCTATATTCTGGTTAATCTATTAACACTGTAACAACAACACAAAATACACACAACAACAATGTTAATTGATTAACCACTTTTGCCTATATTCTGGTTAATCTATTAACACTGTAACAGATAGCAACATAAAATTCAGCATAAAAAGCACTTTTCAGCAACTTAATCACTTAATCTCCACATGTTAGAGCATGCAATTGATCAAGAAAATTACATCAAATAACAATAATTAAACACCAATTGAATCCATCAAACATTAAGATCAACAATCAAAGCAATCAATGGATCAATTATCACCAAAACTCACAAGATCTATATTGTAAAAATGCAAATTAAGCAAAATCAAAGCTAGATCTAAGAAATACCAACCTACAAAGCTAAGATTTGCTTTGGTAATTGTTGTAAAATAGAATGTGATGAATTAAACCAAGAAATCCTGAGATCCAAGAAGCTTTTGCAAGAAAAGTTGAAGATAAAAGCAATTATCCAAAAATAATCTAAAAGCTCTTCAAGAAGTGATTCCAAAACTTGATCAAGATCCAAATAAGCTTCAACTTCAGAATTGAACAATGGAAGATGATGTAATGGAGGTTTAGCTAAAGAATTCAAAAATTGCAATGTAGAATTTGTGAATTATTTTTGGTTATGGAGCTTTGGTGAGGGTTTTGGAATGAGAGAAAAATGAGAGAAAAGTGAGAGAGAAATGTAGAGAATTGAGAAGGAAATGAAATGGTGAGTGACGTTGTGTGAGGTTTGGAGAAAATTCACTTAAATAGGCTCTAGGTTTGGAGTGTGCTTTGGAATTACCTCTTGAATTGGGTTTGGACTTAGGCTTGACATTTGCTTTGGAATTAGTTAGGATCTAGCACACTCTAGAATCTTCTCATGATGCAAGCAAAAAAAAAAAGATCAAAATTGCCTCCATGCTGAAAATTGAACTTCTTGGGCAAAATTTGCACGTGTTAATCGATTAAAACATATGTGTTAATCGATTAACACATATGTGTTAATCTATTAACACATTCAAATTTTGAATTTTGGCGCCAAAAAGAGGGAAACTTGGAAAACCAACTGTTGCCACTTGTTTTGAGCATGGCTCTACCTCTGAAGCTTGTTATTTGATATTGCACCTATATAATTCCTGAAATAAGCTGTGAATTCCCTCTTGCACTCAAGATACCCTACTGGAAAAAATATGGTCCGATACCAAATCACCGAGTAACATAAATGCTGGAGCCTCTGATGCTTGTTGCTTAAAAACTTAAAATAAAAAGAAGTCCTAAGCCATAAAAACATTGTGATCCCATGTATCAAGCACTCAATGCAATGCATGATTGATTGTTACGACCTAATGAAAATGCAGACGATTGCGAAGTGAAATCCAATTAGGGTTAGAAACGAGAGGGCAAATTTTGGGGTGCAACAATTAGGACTTATTGACTTGTTTCAATTGATTTTCATTCATAAACCTCAACTTTTGTGTATGTTTTAGGTGATTTATGTTATATACATAATCATGTACATATCTTGAGTTTGATTGTCTTTATCTCATTTTTGTAGGTATTCAAGCAATGATATTATTTCATTGTCTTGTAGAGCATTGAATAAGCTTTTTGGCGCTTCTGGCCATGCTTAAATCGAAGTTACAGTGCTAAAGTTGTGATGGAAGCAAGAAACATTTTTCTCCATGCTCTCATGTTCGCATTGCGAACACAAAGCGAAGTGAAGGCGAAGCTGTTAAAAATTATGGCAGTAGTAATTATGGTCAGTGCTCGCATTGCGAGGCCAAGGTGAAGAATTGTGGTCAGTGCTCACACTGCGAACCAGTATTTTCAATAAAGCAGTTTAAGTACAATTTCTGCTAGACCACATGCAATAAAGTGAAGTTTGTAGTGCGAGCAAGGAGTTTGCAGTGCGAACTTGACAGATTTAGTTTTGTATATATAGAGTTCTTCTAAGATATTTTAGATATCTTTTGGGGCTTTTTACACCCAATTAATCAGAAAACATTCTCTAGTAGAGTTAGCTTAGAAATAACACATCGAGGATGCATCTTGATAATCAGGAGTCGAATCTACTTCAATCAGAGTTGACAAACCATGAGAAGTTCGTTCTTCTTCCTTCTTATCTATGTATTTTTCATTTGTTGGGGTTGTTGTATGTAATTTTACTTTGATTGTATGTGTATTTATGGAGTTTTGTATAAAATCTCTATTATAACTCATAATCGATGTCATCTTTGCTTTACTATCTATCTTAATGGGTTTGGATTGCTATAGACATATACTTTTCGAACTCGACCTAAGATGAACATCTATTGGCTGTGGGAAGTGGTCTAATATTCACATGTGTGTGTCGGATCTTAATGCTCCATATTGTTTAGTTGCGTGAGACATCACCTCTGAGAGAATGCGGTTGATCCCTCAACATTTGCGTTAGACATAACCTCTTGTTGTGAGGGATACGTGGGTTTTTTGACGAGTGATTTAGGTTGCGTGCATTTGATCCATAGATTTTTTAGTACATGATGGGTAGAATGAAATACAACTCCTTACGAGTTTTCTCATGTCTTAAGAATGTATTTATTTTCTTGTCTAGGTTTTTCCTTTTTCATTTTGCTCACTCTAAAACCATATAAATACAAGCTTAGAGACGTAGAGATTGTCGAGCAATATTCTTTCCCTTGCACCGATCCCTGTGGAAATGACATAAATCCCGGAGGGAATTCTTTCGAAAATAATTGTTGCTTGCCGATTTACCGCTTCAGAATTCTATATGAACCGCTTTAGAATTCTATATGAACATGTGGGTTTGGTGTTTTAGCCATGGATGACATTCAATTTGCATTCTGAAGAATCTGAGTTTCACTTGGGTTGCTGGGCGAGCTTAGGTGTGCCCGAGGCAACCTACTTTTTCTAATACGGTCGCTAGGCGAGGTTGAGCGAACGGAAAGCGAGCTACCTTGCCGAAGCTTGATAGGCGACCATGGTGCCATTTTGGTTTTGTCTGCGCCTCGCTTTGAGTTCGCTAGGCGAACTGAAAGTGAGCCAGCCTCGCTGGCTGCTCGCTAGGCGAATGTGATAGGACTTAGGAAATTGTTTTGTTAATTGGTTGGGTTGCTTCACATACTTGCTTAGCTATGCTATAGGTCATCTTATATTTACTATTATGGTTGTTATGCATGTTTTCCATCCATGAATAATTGCTTGTGAATGTGGGATAACATGACTAAAATGATTAAGAATGGTGCGGGACCTTTGTCCTAAAAGTCCTATTTTGGTGAGGGGATTGGCTCCGAAAGTCCTATTTATTGTGAGATCATGATTTAACCAATAAATATTGGTAGAAGATAGCATTGTGCATGCTTATGGATGATATGTTGACATGTGAGATATATATTGTTGTTTTACCTTATTTGAAATGTTTATGTTTGACTTATCACTACTACGTGAAACCCATTTAACAACGGTTGAAAAATACATGTAATAACGCAGATCAAGGCGTTGTTATGTAAAGTGTTGTGGTAAATGCGCTACTTATAATGATGGCCCTGGGACCGTTGTTGTATTCTGAAAAGCGCGCGTTATATCACAACGGTTATTCTTAACAACCGTTGTGATACATAAGGTACTGGGTTCGAAAACCAGCAGGAAATAATTACATTAGATGACGGTTGTTGTAGACAACCGTCATGGAAAGTACCCATAGTTTCTGAGCATTTCTTAATGCACCACCCAAGTTTCTTAGGCACCACGTGAAATTATTTTTTTGCCCCCTGATTCCGGATGTGCACATCCGGACGCATCATTTTTTTGAGAAACGTTGATTTATTCCGGATGTGCACATCCGGACAAATTTCTGATCTGCAGATCTGGAAAAAATCAAAAGTATTCCATAAAATCATTTACTTCTAAATATAATTAAATCCAATATAATTAAAATCCAACATAATTAAAATTAATATGATTTTTTCAATATAATTAAATCCAATTTAATTAAATCCAATATAATTAAAATTAATATGATTTTTTTTCTAAATGATTAATATGGTATTTACTTCTAAATTATTTTTTTATATTGAAAAAATTAATTTAATTATATTGGATTTAAAATTATATGGTATTTACTTCTAAAATTGGATTTAATTATATTGGTATTTAAAATTATATGGTATTTACTTCTAAATTATATGGTATTTACTTCTAAATTATAATTAAAATTATATGGTATTTACTTCTAAAATTAATTTAATTATATTGGATTTAATTATATTGGATTTAATTATATTGAAAAAATCATATCAATTTTAATTATATTGGATTTAATTATATTGAAAAAATGATATTAATTTTAATTATATTGAATTTAATTATATTTAGAAGTAAATGATTTTATGGAATTCTTTTGATTTTTTCCGGATTTGCAGATCAGAAATTATTCTGGATGTGCACATCCGAAAAAAACTAAAAATTTTTTAAAAAACGGTGCGTTCGGATTTGCACATCCGGAACGCAGGGGTATTTTCGTCAGCGCGCATGGTGCCTAAGAAGGTTGGGTGGTGTGTTAAGAAATTTCCTAGTTTATTATATACAAATGTATATTGCTTGGTTTACCATACATTTATTTAAAGAAATATAACCATTCAAATTGGCAAAGAAATATATAATCTGAAAATTAAAATATTCTTGAAAACCAACTTAAACACAACAATTTTTTTCGAATTGCATCCGTCTCATTCAGCACATTTTATGTTCTTTACCACATAATATACGATTCAATGGTCTGATTCCCTCTAATAATCGATATCTTTTGTTATAGTTTACCTCATCATTGTCGCTTATCAACACGATTATAAATTATATCGATGAATTGAAGCAAACGGACCATTAAACCATATATTATGTGTTAAGGAACATAAAATGTGCTGAATGAAACAGATGCGATTCGGAAAACATTGATTGATATAGGTTGGTTTTCAAATACATCTTAATTTTCAGAATATAAGTTTCTATGTCAATATAAATGATCGCATTTTCATTAAAAGGTAAGTGAAACAAACACTATACATAGTATATAATAAACTAAACTTCTCAAACTGCATAAGAATTGAAAGAACAAAACATTGCTAAGTCACAAGAAGCCTCTATCTTGTGACTTAGCAATGTTTTGTTCTTGTTTTAAGAACATTTATCAACAACAACAACATACAACAAAACAACATGCAACACAATAAAAAAACATACATTATTTAAGCAACAAAACCCCAAGTGGGACTGTAAAAAACCAACATACATTCAGTCAATAACGCACCTCTTATTGAAAATAATCGTGGAACTGTAGCAAATAAAGATATATATCAAGTTCATCGAGTTTTTGATGCCATGAAGAAGAAATATAAGGTGGATGAAGTTTATACAACAACTTCATACTTCTTATATTTTTCTTCATTGCTTTAAAAACCATATGAAATTTCACCATAGTATACGTTTGCTACCACCATCATCACCATGTATCTACAAGGAAACACAACAAAAATCAAACTTAACCCTAAAACATCATTAACATAATGTTTTCCACAGCATCCTAAAACCAAAACCTAAAACAATAATGTTAGAAAGAAGAGGGCAGGAGAAAATACCATCTTCGCCGCCGTAGGAGTTTGCGCCGGACGTTGCTCCCATCAGATTTTAGTTAAGATTCATGAGAGAAGAGGGTTGTGTTCGGGTTTTCTTTAGAGAGAAACGAGTTTCATTTATATATTAAAAACTATCACTTTTCGTTACAGTTGTTAACTACAACCGTAATTATAATTTATATTTTAAAATAATAGCAAACTATATAACGACGGTTACAAATAATAACCGTAGTGATATATAAAAAAGAAAGGAGCGCCTTGTGAGAACAAGATTTGGTTATGCAATATTATCTAAGTTTTGATGATAACAGATGAATATTTGTATGAACAATTTTGTGCAACTAATGCTGTTATTTGTGAGAACCTAGCAAACAGGTTCTGCTTCCGTGAATTGGCGCAATGCTTAAATGAAAGATGCTTCGAAGAACTGAACTCAATTCGAAGATAAGACAAGATTCACATAACTCTGATACGAAAGGAAAAAGAGAATGAATTCTGAAGATCAAGAGACAAGGGTTCTGATGGGACGAAGTCCAAAATGCTGAAGCCTCAAGATTTTCGATCAAGGTTCTGAAGACCTACCCAAAGTCGACTCTCATGCTTCAATCAAATATTATCAGAAGCCTCTGAAGATATGAAGAAAGTGGATTAAGAGAACAAGGTTCATAAGACAAGTTCTGAAGATTCTGGAAGCGCAGAGCTGGTGATTCGAAGACTTGATAATCTCAAGAACCATACAATGTTTTCCCTTCCTACTCACGCTCACAAAAAGCCTCTGATATTGAGAAGCCAAGAAAACCTGCCACACTATACAGCTGTACCACATTACAACGTTAAAATTCTCGAAGACTGTGCGAAATACAAACAAGACAATCTGACACAGACAGGACGCGCTGCATGTAGAAGATTTTGTACATGTCCTCACGCTTCCAGCCGTAAGCCTACTTAGCTATCATGATTTCATTTCAAAGGCTCTTTTTCACTCAGCTATAAAAGAAAGCTCAAAGACTTGAAGAAAGACACATATGCGAACAACGACAATACTTTCTAACTCTATTCTTTCTTAAGTCATTTTTTGTCTAAAATTGTGTTTACGTTATCAGCTTGATAAGAAGCAATTCTCTGTAAACCCATTGTGTTTGAACTTAAAAGTTGTATTCCTTAAGAGAGTCTTAGTGATTAGATCTCTTGAGAAGTCTAGGACGTGTGTCTTAGAGGTTGTGCCTTAAGTAAGACCTGTGTGGGTTGGATTACTTGAGAAGTCTAGAATGTGTGAGTTCTAGAGGTTGTTGTTAGTCACCAGCTGTGTAGCTCGTGCAGTGTACTATTTTGTTGAATAGTGGATTAAGACCTTGTTGAGAGAGGCGAAATCACCTTGGCGGGTGGACTAGATTAACTTGAGAGATTCTCAAGTGAACTAGTATAAACATAACGTGTGTATATCTCTTTGTTTAACTAAGCTGTTGTTCTTTAGAAAAGGGTAAAAATTTTAACAAGAAAGTTGTTCAAAAGAAACGATTATTTTGAAAAACCAATTCAAACCCCCCTTTCTTGTGTTTTTCACACCTTCAATTGGTATCAGAGCTCCGGTTCTGAGGTGATAAAAAGATTGAATTTTTATCAAGCACTTAACAGTGTTCAGTATCGATCCAAGTGTGAAAAACAATGACCACGCCACCACCAACAACTTCTGAAATAAATGTTATTGAAAGAGAATCTTACACTGCAAAACCTCCTATCTTTGATGGCGAAAAGTTTGATTATTGGAAAGATAGAATTGAAAGTTATTTCTTATCATTTGATCTAGATCTATGGGATCTAGTACTTTATGGCTATAGTCATCCTGTAGATTCTGTAGGTTAAAAGATTGAAAGAAGTGAGTTTACAGATGCTCAGAAGAAAACTTACAAAAATCATCACAAAGCAAGAACCATTCTGTTGAACGCAATTTCTTATACCTAGTATGAGAAAATCACAAACAAAGAAACTGTAAAATCCATTTTTGACTCTCTACGTATGACTCACGAAGGAAATGCTCAAGTCAAGGAGACAAAGGCTCTTGCGCTAATCTAGAAATACGAAGTCTTCAAAATGGAAGAAGATGAGTCTGTTGAAACCATGTTCTCAAGGTTTCAAATGCTTATTGCCGGAATTAGAGTTATGAACAAAGGCTATTCTACTGCTGATCATGTCAAGAAAATCATCAGAAGTCTTCCGGCAAAATGGAGACCAATGGTGACTGCCTTGAAACTTGCAAAGGATTTGAATAATATCAGTCTTGAAGAACTTATCAGTTCTTTAATAAGTCATGAAATAGAGCTTCAAGGAGATGAACCTCAGAAGAAAAACAAATCCATTGCACTAAAGGCAAAGCCAGAAAAGAAGAAGGCGTATCAGGCAGAAGAAGAAATGGAAGAATCTGAAGAAGATTCAGAAGAAGATGATATATCACTCATATCAAGAAAGATAAGTCAACTTTGGAAATACAGAAGGAACAAGTTCAAAGGACCAAGGAGAAGATTCGAATCTACATCTGGTCAAAGAAGAAACTATGGAAAAGATGTTACGTGCTTTGAATGCAAAGAACCTGGACATCTCAAATATGTCTGCCCAAAGGCCAAGAAAGAAGAAAGACCTAGGAAACCCAAAAAGGGTCTCATGGCAACCTGGGATGATTCAGAATCTGAAGATGATGCTGATGAAGGCCGGGTCAACATGGCTTTCATGGCAGAAACCAGAAATGACTCGTCAGAGGAAGAACTATCAGACTCCGACGATGAAAGAGAGGTATTTTCTTCCTTATCATGATCTGAACTTGAATTAGGATTAACTGAGCTTATAAAAAGATATCAAAACCTTCAAAGCAAACTCAAAATCTTGAAAAAGAGTTTTATAGTTTCTTCAGATGATCTTACTAAGAACAAGAAAACCATTTCTGAACAAAATGAAAAAATATTTGTCTTAGAAAATTCAAACACTGTCCTGAAATGTAAAGTATCTAAGTTAGAAGAAGAAATTGTTTCAAACTCAACTAACACTAGTAAATAAGACAAATATGATAACGCATTTAAAAAATTTCTTGCCAAAAGCGTAGATAGAAGCAAAATGGCTTCACTAATCTATGGAGTCAGTAGAAATGGCAGTAGAGGTCTAGGATATTCAGGACCATCTCAACCATATGATGAAACCAGAAACATCAAAATAATACCTCTATTCAAACAATTTATTCCCTCTGGTACTGGCCTTAAGCATTCAGAACCAAAAGGCTCAAACACTGGGATTACATAAACACACACACTAAGGAAATATCCTAAACACGAACACTATGCACAAACTCCACACCGTTTCACTAACGTACGGAAATCTAAAGGGATCAGAACCTTTGGAAGAACTAATGTGAAATGACCCACAAAATGGGTACCTAAAAACAAGATAATCTATGTTGCAGAT
The DNA here is from genome assembly GCA_022829125.1 of Lathyrus tuberosus. Lineage (NCBI taxonomy): Eukaryota > Viridiplantae > Streptophyta > Magnoliopsida > Fabales > Fabaceae > Lathyrus > Lathyrus tuberosus. The sequence goes on from JALAZF010000071.1 coordinate 8,719,615, forward strand.
ATCCTTAATAGCTCCATTGAAACACCAGTCTTGGTACCTGAACTGTGGGTGCTCGCGACACATGACGGGAGAAAGACTTATGTTCCAAGATCTGAAACTTAAACCTGGAGGCGTTGTCGGTTTCGGAGGAAATCATAAAGGAAGAATCATTGGCTCCGAAACTGTTGGAAATGGTAAGCTTCCTTCCATTAAAAATGTTCTGTTAGTAGAAGGTCTAATGCTTAATTTGTTTTCAATAAGTCAACTTAGCGACAGTGGTTATGATCTCATTTTTAATCAAACATCTTGTAAAGCTGTAAGTCAGAAGGATGGATTTGTCCTATTCAACGGAAAGAGGAAAAACAACACTTATAAAATTAAGTTATCTAATTTAAAACATCAAAATGTAAAATGTCTTCTTTCTGTAAATGAAGAGCAATGGGTCTGGCACAGACGTCTTGGCCATGTCAGTCTGAGAAGAATCTCTCATCTTAACAAGCTTGGTCTTGTTAGAGGCTTGCCAAATCTGAAATATTCGTCAGATGCTCTTTGTGAAGCATGTCAGAAAGGAAAGTTTTCAAAAACCTCTTTCAAAACTAAAAATGTTGTTTCTACCTCTAGACCGTTGGAACTTCTTCACATTGATCTGTTTGGCCCTGTAAAAATAGCCTCTCTCAATGGTAAGAAATATGGACTAGTCATCGTTGATGACTACAGCAGATGGACATGGGTAAAATTCTTAAAACACAAGGATGAATCACATTCTGTGTTTGTTTCCTTCTGCACCCAAGTACAAAATGAGAAAAATTGTAAAATAGTCAGAGTCAGAAGTGATCATGGTGGAGAATTTGAAAATAAAAACTTTGAAGAACTTTTTGATTCACATGGAATATCTCACGATTTTTCTTGCCCTAGAACTCCACAACAAAACGGAGTTGTAGAAAGAAAGAATCGAACTTTGCAAGAAATGGCTCGCACCATGATCCAAGAAACTGACATAGCTAAGCATTTCTGGGCAGAAGCAATCAACACAGCATGCTATATTCAAAATAGAATCTCTATAAGACCTATATTGAATAAAACTCCATATGAATTATGGAAGAATAAATTACCCAACATTTCTTACTTTCATCCATTTGGATGTGTCTGTTTTATGCTTAACACTAAAGAGAATCTTAGCAAGTTTGATTCGAAAGCACATAAGTGTCTGTTGTTGGGATACTCTGAACGCTCGAAAGGCTACAGAGTTTACAACACAGAATCAAGAATTGTGGAGGAATCCATTCATGTTAGATTCAATGACAAGCCTGACTCAGAAAAGTCAGAGCTAGTTGAGAAACTTGCAGATTTAGAAATCAGATTCTCCGAATCTAAGGAAGAGGTAGAGGAAGTCAAAGAATAGCAAGATCCTACACCAGAAACCACTGAAGTAACTCCAAATACCCCATCTCAACGAAGAAGAAGATTGTCCACATCCCATCCTGAGGAACTAATTCTGGGTAACAAAGATGCTCCTATTAGAACCAGATCAGCCTTTAGACCATCAGAAGAAACACTTGTAGGACTAGTATCGTTGATAGAACCAGCTACAATTGAAGAAGCTCTCATGGACAAAGACTGGGTTCTGGATATGGAAGAAGAACTTAACCAGTTCTCCAAAAATGATGTTTGGGATCTAGTTCCTAAACCTAAGGATGTTCATGTAATAGGAACTAAGTGGGTATTTAGGAACAAGCTGAATGAAAAGGGGGAAGTTGTCAGAAACAAAGCACGACTCGTTGCTTAAGGATACAGTCAACAAGAAGGAATTGACTACAACGAAACATTTTCTCCAGTTGCTAGACTTGAACCAATACGTTTACTAATATCCTTTTCAGTAAATCATGACATCACTCTATATCAAATGGATGTTAAGAGTGCATTCTTAAATGGCTATATATCAGAAGAAGTTTATGTCAAACAACCTCCTGGGTTTGAAAATTTAGAAAAATCGGACTTTGTTTTTAAACTTAAAAAATCACTCTATGGTTTAAAACAAGCTCCCAGAGCTTGGTATGAAAGATTGAGCAAGTTTTTACTAGAAAACAATTTCACCAGAGGAAAGGTTGACACAACTCTTTTCTGCAAGACATATAGGAATGACATTCTCATTGTTCAAATCTATGTTGATGACATTATTTTTGGTTCTGCTAACTCCTCTCTATGTCAAGAATTTTCAAAGTTAATGCAGGCCGAATTTGAAATGAGCCTCATGGGAGAACTGAAGTTCTTCCTTGGAATTCAGATTGATCAAAGATCAGAGGCCACTTACATCCATCAAACCAAGTACACAAAAGAACTTCTGAAGAAGTTCAATATGACGGATTGCAACATTGCTAAAACACCAATGCATCCAACGTGTGTCATGGGAAAGGAAGAAATAGGAGTTAAGGTTTGTAAAAAAACTATCGTGGTATGATAGGTTCTCTCTTATATCTAACTGCTTCTAGACCTGATATATTATTCAGTGTACATCTATGTGCTAGATTCCAATCAGATCCAAGAGAATCACATTTAACCGTTGTCAAGCAAATTCTAAGGTATCTGAAAGGAACAACTAACCTTGGCCTGATGTATAAGAAAACATCAGAGTATACTTTTTCTGGTTACTGCAATGCAGACTATGCCGGAGACAAATTAGAAAGAAAGAGCACATCGAGAAACAGTCAGTTCTTAGGAAGCAATCTAATCTCATGGTCAAGCAAGAGACAATCTACAACTGCTCTCTCAACAGCTGAAGCAGAATACATATTGGCTTCCCTATGCAGTACTAAAATGCTATGGATGAAAAATCAGCTGGAAGACTATAAGATATATGAGAGTAACATTCCTATCTTCTGTGATAATACTGCTGCTATCTGCTTAAGTAAAAATCCAATTTTGCATTCTAGGGCTAAACATATTGAAATAAAACATCACTTTATTAGGGACTATGTTCAGAAGGGAACTCTATGCTTAAAATTCATTGATACAGACCATCAGTGGGCTGATATTTTCACAAAACCCTTAGCTGAAGATAGATTTCTAATCATTTTAAAACATCTGAATATGAAATACTGTTCAGAATAAAACATTTTCAGAACCTCATGTGTTTAGTTAGAGAAAAGCATTTTTCAAATCATCAGAACCATTTTCTTAACGCATCTCAAGTTCTAATAATTTTGTGACATGTTATATTTTCGGAAAATTATTTTTGCACGTGATTTAAATAAAATTAAGTCACTTTAACTATTCAAATTAAATGAACAACATTTCTCTCGAGATTGACTCAACTTTATCACATTTATTAGCTTATCCCCTCAAGAGTGTATCTGTCCTTTAAACCCTCGAGAATTTTTTCTCTCTCTCACAAACCCTAAAAAGTTAATCAACTCTCATCTAATTCTCTCTCTATCTATCACTCCCTCAAAATCAACTTAAAGATCAATTCTCATTCCTTCTTACCACCATAAGGATGAACACTGATCAACAAGACACTGTTCAAATCTCCCAAGAACTACCATCCTCATCCATCACACCCACTACTACTCTCTCAACGGCTGAACCAGTTAGTTCAGATCCATTAAACCTTCCCTCAATTGATACACACCATGTCACCCAGAGAACTCGCTCGGTGACATGTGTGACACATGCAAATGACCTAGCTATTCTGAAAGAGCTAGATGTTGATTTTGACAACCTCTCTGATAATGGGTTTAACCTAATTGATCAATTGGGTGCTCAAGAATGGAAGAATTACTTTGATAGACTAAGAGGTCCACGCTTTGATGATCTAGTGAAAGAATTCTGGAGACATGCAGATACAGACGAGTTCCATGTGGTATCTTTTGTTCTGGAACAGAAGATTATCATCATTGAGAGATCTATCTCCGAATTGCTAGGAATGAAGTTCTTGGAAGGAAAGAGGGTGTACGGAAAAACTGAGAAATCTGAGTCAGTCATCAACAAAGCTATCTTCAAGAGCTGTGAATCAGGAACAACGGACTACAAAAGAAAAAACTTGCGTGACAACCTAAGGATCTGGCACAAGATCATTCTTAGATGCATCAATCCAAGACCGGCAAAGAATGCTACAGATTTTTCCAACGCAAATCAATAACACATGCTGTACTACCTGCACAAACATGAGAAAATGTGCCTTCCCTCCATTCTGTTCTACTATTTAAGGGATATGGTGTGCAAAACCAGAACAACGGCCTCACCAGAAAAGAAGATTGTCAACTACATTCCTTTTGGAAGACTGGTCTCTGACATTCTAGTTGAATGCGGATTAGTGGATTATCTGACCAAGGAAGAAAATTTCACGGAATATCTGAATAAAAGAGTTAGAGAAGTTTTCAATGCTGTAAATCTTAAACATATGAAGATGATTGCAAGTGTAGAGGTGAAACCAACACCTATTTCTCCCGACACGGTGAAAAAGATCAGGAATCCAGTGGAAAACTATCCATTCTACCGCAAAGAAGATAATCCAACAGCAATAGCCTCTTACATTGCCATAATGAGAGAAGCAGAATCTAGAGTTAAATAAGCGGTCCCTCAGTCAAAGCATATTACCAGGAGTAAGAGGAAGCTTGCTGAAGAGGATGCGGAGGGTAAAAAGAAGAAAAAGGATGAAACTGAAATCTCCAGAAAAGAAGCCCTTCTTCTTGAGAAAATCAATAAAGTTGATGCAAATCCATTTGTTGCTGCACCATCTTCATTAATCACCTCTACCTCTATTCCACAAGTAAGGTTTAAACCTCCATCTTTCTCTATTCCTTTACCAACCACTAATCAATCAACCAACAGTCCATCAATAACTACCCCAATCCTGTCTGAGATTGTTTTTACCCATATTTCAACAACAACTACCTCAACAATTCAGCCAAATGAACTAGAATCAATAAATCAAATCTCTGAATCTCTAGCTCCCATTACTGAATCTAGTTCTGAGGGAACCTCCTATGAATCTCTAGAAATTGTCTTACCTGAAAACCTCATGAATTGTGACAATCTAGAAGTCACCTCTCCTAACAATCAACAACAACCACCTGAACCTGCTGCTACTGAGATTAACTTATCTCAGCAACCACCATCTGAAACCAACTCTGATAGATCCAACCTCGCTCTGGTTGTGTACAATACTCCACCTCCAACTTCCTTTGAAGAATGTACAAGTCAATTTTATGACAAAGCACTTGAGAAGTTTTCTAGGTTAAGAGCAGAACTTTGTACAAGCACAAAGCTCATGGAACTTGAGAGTGCCTGTCAAAGTTTTCAAAAATGGCTGGACATGGAACTTACAAGAATTGTAAGTTTCTCAAACACAACCATAACTACTGAACTAGCAAAAGCTAAGGAGATAGCAGAAGCTGAAGCAAGAGTCAGAGTACTCAAGTTCTTAGCTGCTAAGCAGAAACAAGCTGAAGAAAAGGCTGCTAAAGAAGCAGAAGAGCAAGCTGCTAGAAAGGCACAAGAAGCTGCAGAGGCTGAAAAAGCTAAAGAAAGTGCTATGATTGCTTCCACCTCTGATCCTGTTATCAAGTGTCTGGGAGACGCCGTTGATGAAATCAGAACTGAATAGAAGAACTTCAAAGAAAGGTTTGACAAGCAAGATACTGTCAATGAAAATCTTCAGATCACGATGAAGAAAATCTGGGACAAACTGTCCTCTGACAACAAATAAACCTCTTTTTTTTCTTTTAAGCTTTAGTTCTGTGTTTTTCACCCTTGGACATCCCTGTTTTAATCTTTTTGATTTATGACAAAAAGGGGGAGAAAGTATGAATGTGATAATTTTGATCCTATAGTCATTCTCCGAAAAACAATGCTGCTTACATGCTAACAGATAAATCCATCATCTCTATTAGATTTTTTTTCTGTATTTTTCTTCTCTGTGCAGATAACTCAGAATTCTGATGATGAAGAAAGACTCAAAAGGTTAATGAAGTCAGGGGGAGCCCTAGCAAGAACCTTAGTCTAATACTCAGGGGGAGCACTTCATAAAAAGGATAAGCTATCCTAAAAACCTTTTCATTTTCCCTGTGTTATATATATCAAAATTGTGTCATCAAATTATATAGTTTTGTCATCATCAAAAAGGGGGAGATTGTGAGAACAAGATTTTGTTCTGCAATATTATCTCTAAGTTTTGATGATAACAGATGAATATTTGTATGAACAATTTTGTGCAACTAATGCTGTTATTTGTGAGAACCTAGCAAACAGGTTCTGCTTCTGTGAATTGGCGCAATGCTTAAATGAAAGATGCTTCGAAGAACTGAACTCAATTCGAAGATAAGACAAGATTCACATAACTCTGATACGAAAGGAAAAAGAGAATGAATTCTGAAGATCAAGAGACAAGGGTTCTGATGGGACGAAGTCCAAAATGCTGAAGCCTCACGATTTTCGATCAAGGTTCTGAAGACCTACCCAAAGTCGACTCTTATGCTTCAATCAAATATTATCAGAAGCCTCTGAAGATATGAAGAAAGTGGATTAAGAGAACAAGGTTCATAAGACAAGTTCTGAAGATTCTGGAAGCGCAGAGCTGATGATTCGAAGACTTGATAATCTCAAAAACCATACAATGTTTTCCCTTCCTACTCACGCTCACAAAAAGCCTCTGATGTTGAGAAGCCAAGAAAACCTGCCACACTGTACAGCTGTACCACATTACAACGTTAAAATTCTTGAAGACTGTGCGAAATACAAATAAGACAATCTGACACAGACAGGACACACTGCATGCAGAAGATTTTGTACCTGTCCTCACGCTTCCAGCCGTAAGCCTACTTAGCTATCATGATTTCATTTCAATGGCTCTTTTTCACTCGACTATAAAAGGAAGCTCAAAGACTTGAAGAAAGACACATATGCGAACAATGACAATACTTTCTACCTCTATTCTTTCTTAAGTCATTTCTGGTCTAAAATTGTGTTTACGTTATCAGCTTGATAAGAAGCAATTCTCTGTAAACCCATTGTGTTTGAACTTAAAAGTTGTATTCCTTAAGAGAGTCTTAGTGATTAGATCTCTTGAGAAGTCTAGGACGTGTGTCTTAGAGGTTGTGCCTTAAGTAAGACCTGTGTGGGTTGGATTACTTGAGAAGTCTAGAACGTGTGAGTTCTAGAGGTTGTTGTTAGTCACCAGCTGTGTAGCTCGTGCAGTGAACTATTTTGTTGAATAGTGGATTAAGACCTCGTTGAGAAAGGCGAAATCACCTTGGCGGGTGGACTAGATTAACTTGAGTTATTCTCAAGTGAACTAGTATAAACATAATGTGTGTATATCTCTTTGTTTAACTAAGCTGTTGTTCTTTAGAAAAGGGTAAAAATTTTAACAAGAAAGTTGTTCAAAAGAAACGATTATTTTGAAAAACCAATTAAAATCCCCCTTTCTTGCGTTTTTCACACCTTCGCGCCTATCATATCAGTTATCCTTACAACCGTTATTATACTATATACAATTTTTAATTAAAAAATATAATATAAAGTTAGTGCCCGAGTTTAGAGATATCACCACAGTTTTGGTAGAACCGTGGTGACTTGGGTTCATATATTTTTCATTTAAGGTTATGTGATGAGTTTACCACATATGTGATAAAGTTTTCATTCAAGTTCATATATTCAAGGTTAATTAATGAGTTTACCACATATGTAAATATTTTTAATAAGAATAAGACAACAAAATGCAAGTTTCATATAAATTAGTAAACTCCAACAAAATGCAAGTTTATATTTAAAATAACAAAATTAAAATCTTGAATATTGAAGATAACAAAGACACTTTTAACTTTTAAATATCAAATCTAAATGCCCTAGATGACATAAAATTAATCCAACCAAACAATGCTTCGTCCTCATCATCTGAATCGAAAATAGTTGTCCTTCTTCTCTTTCTTCTTGATCTCCTTCTTCTCCTCCTGGCTCGTATTTCTTGCAAGGCGATCACCTGTTGGGTCTGTACAGCTTGTTCGGGCTGGAAGACTGGTTGGACCTCTGAAGCCTCTGTGACCTAGACTTCTTCTTGGACATCTACGACCTTGGCAACTTCTTGAACATCAGCATCTTTAACCACACGCGCACTTTGTTGGACTTCTTGGACAACTTCTTCTTGAACATCTAGAGTTTGGTGGACTTCTTGAACTGCATTGTTGGAATTCATTTTGATTAATTCTCTTCAATGATGCTGCTTGTGTGATGGTAATAAGAGGAATAACGTATTTATAATGATTTCTCTGATTCTTCATCTTCTCTTTACATTGAAAATCTAATCGTTTTAGTTGAAAGTCATTATTATTTCTTTAATTCAAAAACCATTGCTGATTCTTCATCTTCCTCATTCATTTTTCATCTTCCTCTAACAACGGTGTCTAACAACAGTTGACTTTCTCCACCATTGTAAAATCATTTAAAATTTTATTTCTTAATAATTCACATAAGTGACATAAGTGTATAACAACGGTTGTTTAAACTAACTGTTGTAAAACAATATACATTTTATCTTTTATTTAAAAGACTTAAGTGACACGCGCTTAATGTACTCTAAAAAATGGAAAAAATAATGTTGCTGAGAATCGAAGCTTGTCACACATCATTAATTACCATGTTTTTTAAAGACAACCATCATTAAATCAATGTTCTTATATCCAGCTACTGACTGGCGCGAAAATTTAATTTGTTACAACGGTGTATATTTCTTCCATGGTGAACCCAACGTTGTTGTTTACGTATTTTGTAGTAGTGTGTGATGCTATTATGTATGATATACATGTTTAATTGTGTGATAACATGCTTAAAACAATATGAGATGAGTGGGGAAACCTAGGCTTAAAACTAGGTAAATGGATTAAAAGATAACTAGGTTGTAAGTATGACCTAGATAACACTAGAAGGTGACATTCAAACAAGATGATACCTAGGTGTGTGTCATGGATGAATGGTTACCATAGTTATGAGTGAGATGAATTGTATGGGACATGTGATATTGTTGTGTGATTAAGGTGAATGTGACCTTGTGATTGTCGAATATAATCACGTTATGTTATATTTTATCACTTAGTTAGAAACAACTCCCTAAAGGTGTCGTCCCAAGAGTGATCCTGATGTAGAGCTCCTTTGGGATGTACGTACCAGTACTTTGACAGGTTTAAGTCCACAAATGTGAATGGAGCCTACGGGTAAAAGGCTTGAGATGGGTTGGAAGTCCCATGTGAATCAACGATTCTTAAGGTTGAGGAGTCCCTTAGAATCTGAATCCATTCGTATGTCAAAGTACGATACAAGGATTTGTGATCCGTGCCGAAAGTCCTAGACGTGGGTGAGCCCGAGGAAGGACGCCTTCGTATGGTTTCCGAGCTAGTGATTATTTGAGTTAATGAACTCAAGAGACATGTGTCCATACATTGCGAGTTTTATGAACACAAGTCTTACCCATTTTTCCTCATTGACTTGAGTTAGAATTGGATTAGAACCTTGTAGAGCCGAGTGAACCCATAAGATAAGGCAACTCACTGAGATTATTATCTCACCTCATTATTGTTGTTATTTTTTTGGTGTTGTTTGCAGGTTTAGTTTGCAATTAGAGCTGTGCATGGATGTTTCAAGGGAAGCTTAAATTATGTTTTTCCGCTGTGTATATTGTACAATGACAAATATTGTACTCAGATCTTAGATTTTATTGTTTTGACACTTTCCATATTTTGTACCATAGGTTGTTTATTAATGGCCAAGTATGTAAACGATGTCAATAGGCACTTATGATTGTGTCAGTACCAAATATAACACTTGTATGATATTATTCTAGGTATATATTATATGGGTTGTTACAGTTGGTATCAGAGCCTGGTTGTATCCTCAACCTAGCCTTGAAACATCATAAGTAAATCTATTCTGTCTCACAATTGTGTCTTCCCAACTTGATTCTTAATGTCATGTTGTGTAGTATTCGACCTGATCAACCTAATGCTATGTGCATGGAAGGTAGAATCATGGTTGAGCGACCACGAGGACTCCGAAGTGTTAGTGGAACTTGTGCTTTAAGGGTAGACTCAAGCCATGAGTTAGAGGCGAGGAGAGTCAGTCAGATCAGTTGTAGTCTTAGTAGAATTTGTGTTTGGGTGATATGGAATTGAAGAGTAGTGAATGGTTTGAGCAATCCTGTAGTGCTGATGGAATCGGGAAGTTGAGGATTTCCATCGGGTGGATTGTTGGAGCTTCGAGGAACATACAGATTTGCTAGTAGAACTGAATTGACCACTGGTAGGGGTGAAATATGTTGTTCCGAGCTGGGATTTGCCAAGCCTAAGCCTGGCCTGCCAAAAAAATTGAAGCCTAAGCCTGACTTGTAGCCTGTCATAGGCTTATTTTTATGCTTGAATTTAGCCTGTTAGGCTACATAAAAGCCTGTTATTTTAAATAGACTAACAAACTAAAAAATTAATGAGACTAAAAGTTTGTTTACATTGACTTATTTTAACTTACCTATTAGCATAAGTTTTGTGAGATTATTTATTTAAGATAACTTATGAAAATAACTTATAACATTGTTCATAAGGTGTTTTTATCTTTTTTTCATAAGTTCTCCAAGATAACCAATTTTTATTTATGTATTTTAATTCAAAGTACAAAACATAACATAATGATAATAAAAAAATTAATCATATTTATTCAAATAGGCCGGCCTGTTAGGCTTAAAAGGCTATTTTCATGACATAAGGCCTATAATTTTAAACAAAATAGGCTTATAAAAAACTTTAGGCCTTTTCTATTTAAAAAAAAGGTTTGGCATGGCCTGAGCTTGTGTAGGCTAGGCCCGTAGGCCCCTGTTATTGGGTTGGCCTATTTCCACCCTTAACCATTGGTATGGATAAGAATTCCAAGTAATCTCATACAGTGAGGAAGAAAGGATGTTTTGTTGAGCATACGACATAGAGTCCGAGAATGAGGTAGTTCATTAGTGTTTAGTTTCTAAGGTCATTGTGAGGTATTGTAAGAACGAAAGTATGTTCAGAATGGTATCTTCCCAATGGTTGAGACCGTCAGAGATAAGTACGCTCAAAATCGTTGTAAGAATCTAAGGTAGTGGCGAGGTGTGAGAAGAAACTCAAGGATATGACTATATGTTCCAAGTGAAACATGTGTGCACTAAACGAAGAGTAGAAGATAAATCAATTATATTCAGTCTTGGAAGGGAGACCGAGATCTGGATAGTGGTCAAGGATTCGATATTAGTAGAAATGTGTTATGGGAATGTTGAATTAACAAAGGATATGTTGAAGGAAATATGGATCGGAAAGGGAACAAGCATTATGCAACATCATTAGTTCTAGTAGGGCTAGTTGGAGGAGTTTGTGTTGAGGAAAAAGATTAAGTAATTTAGATTCGAGGAATTGTAATAGAATTATTTTATAATCTGAATTTAGAGGAATACCATGGGGAGAGAAGCAAATGCATAGTGGTGAAAGGTGTCAACATTGTAATGTGGAATTGGAAACATGATGTATTTTGGACGGATGTACAATGGAGTTATTAAGATTTTGTTTAGGCTAAGTAAGAAGGTGTAGTCGATGGTTGTACACTCATGAAAACTTTTAGAGTGTGAAGTGGAGTGGAAGAAGTTACACCTTGGTATTATGAGATACATGGTAGTAGCAATTGTGGTCACTAGTGTACGTAAGGGTTTTCTAGTCTAGAGACGGATGCGAAGTAACGCACTCTTTGTTGAGCAATGAGGATTGTGTTCTAAGAAGTGAGAATGTGGTAAGCAACAAGGAACAAACCAAGATTTAGTACGAGACTAAGTGTTAATCATGGAACAGACTATACCAGATGGTCTTATAAGTAATTGATGAGAGTTGTCGGTTACATGTCATTCAATAAGTGGCTTTGTTGTAGTATGGTGTGCAATGAATATTGGATGGGAAAAAGATTCCAGTCAATGATTATGTGAAAGATGTCAAGGTTCTTCAGGAGGGCGTATTAATTTGGTTGTCAAGACTGGAAGAATCACCTATAATTGTGAATGGTGGAAGTATTTCAAACATACCTTTTATTAGACTGGGGAAGTTTGTTGTCTTGATCCTCACCCAGGGATTAAGTGAGAGAAGGAGGTTGTATGCTTGGCGTGGTGTGTTCATGATCAATCTGGTATAGTGTAGTGTTGTGGGTTGATGTTTGCATGTGGGTGAATTGTAACACCCCAATTTTATTTATTTGTTTTCATAAGTTTATTTTGAAATGTTGTGCATTTTTATGCGTTGACTTGTGTGATGTTGTGTGTAACACCCCGATTTATTTTAATTATTTTTCGTAATTAAAATTGAATGATGTTGTGTGTTTGTGTATGATTATGTGTGTTTGGTTGAGGTTGGGTTGCCCTTAGTATGGGGTAATGACCTTAGAATTGTAGAGAATAAGGTATCGGAGGGTGTGTGACTAATTGTATAGAAACATGTGGTGTGGTTAGTAAGTAATTATTAATTTAAATAATTTAGTTGGAATTATTTAGATTTAAAATAATTAGTTTAATTATTTTATTTATTTAAAATTGGATAATATGAGTGGAGAGATGATAAGGGCAAGGTGGTCCATTCATGAGGATTAGTAAGGATAAAGAAGGAAAAGAATAATAAGGGTCTAAGGGTTATAGTAGGAAAAGGAGGAAATTGGAAAGAGAATCAGTTTAGAACAATTGTGTTTCTGGAGAAAAGAAGAACGGAAGAGAGAAGCAGAGCTAGGTCTTAGAGAACCTTCGAAGAATCGTCACTAAGGTAAGGGTGGGGTTCTTTAATCTCTAAGGGTTGCATAATATTTGTATCAGGGTAGATAAACCTTTAAGATCATCCCTATGTGTTGTTGTGTTGAATTGGGATTGGGGTTTTTGCGTGTAGGAAGTTTTGATAAGAGGAAATAATGCATAAACTTATCGTTTGAAATGTGGTTTATGTATTTCCTACTTGTATGTATGTTAATATGTGATTATATGTGTGCTTTTGGACTGATTGTGACTGGAATCAGAGAAGGATTGGGGTCTGAGTCGTGCAGAATTGCAATCGCAGGATTACTGATCTGCGTAAATTTGTCAGGCGAAATAAAAATTCGCCAGGAAAAAGTGACTTCGCTTGATGGTCGCCAGGCGAATTGAGAGGCGAGCGAAGGGTGAAAAATAGGGGTTTCTGGAATTTGTATGGGGGAAGAAAATTCGCCTCTGCTCCACTAGGCGAGAATGAGACGAAAGGGGAGTTCTCCAGGCGAAGGGGGATTTCTCCAGGCGAAAGTGGTTTCGCTGGGCGAGCATCAGGCGAACAGAGCTGAGACGAACCGAACTTTCTAAAACTTTAAAAATTCGTATCTTTTGATCCGTAGGTCCGTTTCAGTTGCCGTTCGAAGCGTTGGAAAGCTGATTTCATATAAATTTTGTTAAAATTAATTTCAGTATCAGAATTCCAACCATTCGACGCGTTAATTGGGTTTTTGTGTATGTTGTTATGCGTTGTACGGTGAAATGGTGATTTCGGTTGTGTGTATGCATGTTATGGCTATGGATTGCTGTTATTGTATGTGTTGGCAGGTATGGACTTCATGTTGTATAGTTGTAGTATGATGTATTGACCTGTTGATAGTCATATGCATTTCGTTGTCGTTGTATGTTGTCGTTGTATGCATGCCATGTTGCATCAGTTGTGCGATAAGTCGTGTGCCTATGTGGGGTGTGAGCGTCTTATTGGGATTCTTTGATAAAGAATTGTGTTGTTGTTGTTGTTGCAGTGATCGTGTGCCCATGTGGGGTGTGAGCGATCACGGATGTCGTGTGCCCATGTGGGGTGTGAGCGACTGTTATGGAAATTCTGACGGGAATTATGATCATGAAAAAGGGATCGAACTGGTACCACATGCATTGAGTCGAGTCGTGTGTCTCATTGTATTGCATCACATTGTATTGTATTGTGAATCATATGATTATCTGTTGTATGTGGAAAATGGTAGTTTCGTTAATGTTGTGATGATAGGGTGAACTATATGTGGATTATGTTCTTTCATATTTATCTTATGCATTTTCTTACGATTGATTTGAGAATCTCACCCCTTCTGTTTGAATGTTACCTCTATGTGGGTAACGTGCAGATGATCAAGTTTAGTGCGAAGCTGGAGTGTAGTGAAGACAGAGTCTTCTCTTTTATTTCATTGAGTCGCGCCTGCTATGATTGTAACACTGGGTTTTAAAATGGTTGTCGTTGTTTACTTTATTATTTGTTATCACTCTATTTACTTGATGAGGATTATGTGGCGATAAAACTGTTATATTTTCGTTGAAATTCTGCTGCCGTAGTGAAGATTAATTAAAAATGTTTTAATTGTGATATTTATGTGTTACATGTCGTATGCATGAGTAGATGTAATGTTGACAGTAGCATCCTAAACGTTGTATGTTTGATTTTACTCTAATATTTTGTTATTATTTGTTGCGGGGGTTTAGGGTGTTACATTGTGCCCTTGATGGGGGTAGTTACCTTAAAATAGTAGGAATTAAGGTGTTAGAGGTGTGGGAGTAATTGTGTAGAGATGGGGGTGTAGAGAGAATAGTTAATTAATTAATTGTTTTTGAGTAATTAATTAACTATGCTATATAGTAAAATATTTTAATTATTTTAAATAATTATTTAGGTTTAATATGTTTTTATTAAGTTAGAATTTGAAAGGTTAAATTATTATTATTTGAATTATTGGTTTATTAGATAATAATAATAATAATAATAATAATAATAATAATAATATAATGAAATAAAATAGAATGGAATATTAGATGTGTAGAGATTTGAAGGACAATATATTAATTGTATGAGGATGAGTGAGGGTAAATGAGGTAAACCATAATTGAGGGATTTTATAAAGGGAATTAGAGAATAGTGAAGTCAGTTTTTACATCATACGTGAAATTGAGAACATAAGGTGAAAGAGGTTACGACAAGGAAGAGAGAAGAACTCCATTAGAGAAGGGAATAGCTCATCAATCTAAGGTAAGGGTGGGGTTCTGATCTTCTAAGGGATAATAGGATGAATAGTGGCTAAGGTTTTAGGTTTTTACATTGTGGGTTGTTGTGTTTTTCTATGCTATGAACCTTGATTTCTCTAAG
Source organism: Lathyrus tuberosus (assembly GCA_022829125.1). Lineage (NCBI taxonomy): Eukaryota > Viridiplantae > Streptophyta > Magnoliopsida > Fabales > Fabaceae > Lathyrus > Lathyrus tuberosus. The sequence continues at coordinate 8,734,755 of JALAZF010000071.1, forward strand.
TTGATAAATTATGTGTTTTCGATAATGCTATGAATGTTGTGAAATAGTGGATGATGATACTTGTAATACCCTAATTTTTACCCCTAAGATCCCACATGTCATTTGCATCTCATACCATAAACAAGATCACAAGATTTGGTTCTTTTGCCCTCCTCTGAAGGTTTGTTCTTGAGTGAGATCGCTAAGCACCCGTGTTCTTTTATTTGTTTCGATGTTTGTTTTTGTTTATGTTTACTAATCATTAATTAAAATCCAAAAATATGTTTTTTTTTCCTTTACTAACTTTTTCAGGAAGAATTTGGATCAAGGATATCAAAATCAGTCCCTTAGTTCGAATAAATTTCATTTGAACAAAGTCAAAGTTGATCTGTAAACAATTCAAAAATCATCTGATCAAGAGTTTCCAAGATTTAATTAATTATTATTCAAGAGACTCCAAGGTTCATGTGTTTATTTCCATGCCTTCTTTGACAAGCAAAAGAATTGAGCCGAACCACAGCAGTGCACTCAAAAGGGCAATTTTTTCAAAAATTTGCAACGAGTAATCGGTTACTCTAATCAGGGTAATCGATTACCCTCGTGGAAATTTGAAAAATGGCAGCAAATTCAAATTCAGCAGCAATTGGTACCAATTTTCATCATTTTGATCACATGTGGAATATTCTAGACCATCTCATTTTAATTCCTCTACATCATCACAATTAATTCCCACCATGTACCTCCACTAATCACCACTCTTTTGATAATTTCCCCCCAAATTCAAATTCCAAGCCTAATTCTCATTTCCAAACCAAATTCCAATCCACCAAAATTTCCAAGCCTAAATCCTATAAATAGAGGCCTCATTTCATTCATTTCACAAGCTTTTGAGAGCCAAAAAACCTCTTGCAAATTCTCTCCCCAACCACAAAATTTCACTAAAGCTCACATTTCTTCTTTTGAAAGTTAACAAGAATTCACATTGAATCTTGTTCAACTTTGAGCTAAACCTTCATTCAAGCTTGTTTTCTTCATCAATTCTCATAGATCAAGGCTTTGGAGTTTGGATCTTGGAGTAATTTGAAGCAATTTTCAGATTTGAAGTGGTAATTCATCTCTTACCATTGTTGAAGCGTCATCTTCATCTATCATAATGTAGATCTTTGGAGATCCTTGTTACTTGATCCTTTGGATCTTGTAATTGTGTTTGATTGTTGGTTTTTACTTAAAATTTCGTGCAATTTTGATTCCATGATCATAAGGTGTTTGAAGAAAGTTTTGAAAGATGATCATGCTGAATTTTGCACTATTTTTTTACTCTGCGTGCAGAGTAATCGATTACCCTAATAGAGTAATCAGTTACTCTAAGACAGAATGCAATTTTTGGCTTGTTTTTGGGACTGTTTTGGTTTTTCCTCCTTTTTCTTCCCCTTTCTTCTTGTTTTGGCCTTGAAGTGCATTGTTGAGATTAATTTCTTTTCAATTTCAATGGACTTTGGATATGGTTAAAGTAATTAAACATTCATTAGTTCAAATCTATCTTTAAATGAATTGTTGAATTCATTTGAGGTGCTTTGAATTAGTGATATGTTTTCACACTTAAACTTATCAATTAAAAGTGATTGAACTTGAAGATGAAAGGATCTTGAAAGTGTAATTCAATTTGGCCTTCTCTTCATCTATTTCTTTTTTTTATTGATGAAAGTCTTCTGGATCTTAGAATTTCTTTGTTGAATTCTTGATCAAGACTAGATCGCTACCTATTTTCTTTTCGTGTGGTATTGCTTTTGGATGACAATTTACATATCGTTCATCTAGCATGCATTAGCACAAAGATCACTATTAACCGGCCTCGAGTAGGGTGACTTCTTTATAAGTCACTTGGCGATTGCTTAACATAGCGCTACATTTGTCCCTCCCCATCCGAATCGGAACTTGAACTTTCGTGGCCCGAACTTATGATCGTCCGCCCAAGCATGGTTGTTCTTTTGTATTAGGCTCATAATCTTTGAAGCTTGTCGCGAGACGGAATATTCGTTGTTGCCTTTTTTAGGACTCTTGGCACTTTTGCCTTTGTGCTACTATTATATATATATATATATATATATATATATATATATATATATATATATATATATATATATATATATATATATATATATATATATATATATATATATATACTATTATATTACTATATTGTTTATGTTTCCTTCTTGCTCCCTACCTCTCTTTATTTTTTTATATGCTTTATGTCATTATATCATATCATGTTTATGTTTATGTCATTTTTCTTTTGTCCATTTGGACCATATTATCTTGTGCTTTTGTTTTTCTTTTGTCCATTTGGACTAAAAAACATTAATAAAGGCTTAAACCACTAAAAAACTTGTGCTCTTAATGTTGGAATATGGCCACTATCCCTTGCATTGGAGGATCTTTACTCTTAGACTTCTTGGCTTGATTATGGACCTATGGACTTAGAATTAGGATTCTCTCCCTTATGCTTTGGATCATTATGGAGTTGGTATTCTAGTCTTTATTTGGCTTGCTTATTGGCTCAAGAGGATAGAATTTTTTTCTTATCATGCTTTGAAGAGTGCCTCCATGTGGTTAGATCTTTCTTACCTTAGCTTTTATTTTATGCAATAGGATAGTCACTTCTTCTCCACCCCTTTTAAATTTTCAAAATCTCATCTCTTTTTCAAAACCTTCTTGTTTTCAAACTCGAAACCACTTTCATAATAAAACCTTGACTTTTGTCAAGTGATTTTCAAACTTTGTCTTCTTTAATAAATGTCAATCCATGTTAATCATATTTTGACCATTTAAAAAAAAACATAAGAAATACAAAACTCATTCAAACTTTTTGTGCTTTTATGCACCTTTTTCTTTTAAACTTTTCAAAAAGAATTAGACATGAGTCATTTTATTTGTTGAGATGTAAAGCTCCTAACCATGGTATTCTGTGTAAAGTATGGCCATTTTCCACTTAGATGTTGAAGCGGTAGTCTTGTTGATTTTAATCCAAGAAAATCCACCATCTTAATGTGATGCAAATGCCTCTTTTCCATACCTTTGGGAAATTAGTTGAGTATTCTCTCTTGAGAATGACGGGTTGTCTTTTCAAGATAAAATGAATCATAACCATTAATTTTTGTCATTTGTACCACGAACTACGAGGTTTTGATCCTATATTGCACTTTGTGGGTACGTAGGCATGAGGCGATAAGTCTCTCTAAACACAAAAATATTAAAAAAAAATTCTCTCCTTATCTCCCCAATCTCTTTTCAAACAAACCATTTTTCAAACCAAAAAAGCTTAGATATTTCAAAGGGCTCCTATAGAGTACTATAGACATTTTGGGTGCTAACACCTTCCTTTAACGGAACCAACCCTCTTACCCATTCTCTGTTTATTTGTTCTTGTTTTAGAACTCTTTAGGTTTTGTTCGCTCGTTTTCCTTTCCTTTTGGATAAAATAAAAGTGCGGTGGCGACTCTTGCTTTATGAGTTAAGTTAATCAATAGTTTACACTCATAATTTTTCCCGCTACAGAAAAGTGACGACTCTACTGGGGAACATCCGAAATAGTTCTTAGTGGGTTCAGCCTACTTTAATTTATTTATCGCTTTTTGTTTGATTTATTTGTTATTGATTGTTCTGTCAGGGTGCTTGGTGATCTCTGTCTGGTGAGATAAGTCATATACGCGGACTTGAGTGCACTTATGATAGGAGGGTGGTATAGTCTTGTTCGGCTTACGTGGAGTAGTCCTTACTAAGCTGACTTGAGATCCCCCGCTCAGTGGAGGCCCTTTGGGATTACTGATGTCATACGAGTAGTTGTGAATGACATTACTTTTTCTGACCTGGGAGCCTGAGAAGTTGAGGACCGTAGAACCTTTAACCCATCTTGGCCTTATTAGGACGTGGTGCAGTGGCTATTCAGGTGTAGACTTGAATCAGTTGTTACGCGATACGACACTCATACGAGTTTCTCTTGAGAATATTATTGGCTGACGAGTAGTCATTTAAGCCAATAATATCCGAAAGAGGATTGAGGACTCTGAGAACTTTTTAGAACCTTGTTCAACAGGTGCTGATTAAACCTTAGTACACACTATCGTGGGAGGTTCTTAACCTTGACTCCATGCTCGTGACTCAAGCCTTTGAACCTGCGTGCCTTGTGTGATCTTGTTTGTGGTTGTTGCATACATGCTTTCATGCATTCATGGGCATTTTTCCTCAGTTTTCAAGGAACTCAAAGATTTCTTTTTGCAAATATCACAAATTTTTTAGAATCATGATATTGAAAGAAGTAACACTAAGAAGTACACTTTCACGAGTTTTAAATTAGAAGAGTTGAGAAAGCTTGGATCTTTGGTATCTAGTCTTGTGGATTTCAAAGGTTGTTTGGGAAACTCTTGTTTATTCTGAGGGCTGATGTTGAAGAGGGGATTCTTAATACCTTGGTCCAGTTCTACGATCTGTTGCATCGTTGATTTACTTTCCCAGAATATAAGCTATTGCCAACCTTAGAGGAGTATGCATATGTTATGGGTGTACCAGTCTTTATTGAGTTTCTTGAGTGACGTGTCATGAAGAGATCAAGGGAGCCAGAGGATTTATTTTCCTCTAGAACTTCATCATCTGCTCACCTCCCTACTTCCGGTTCTTGGAAGGGTATTGTGGATCGACTTGTGAAAGAGAAAGACACCATAAAGATCAGCTATGTAAGATAAATCAAGAGGTTTCGCAAGAAGTATTAGCTCAGAGTTGGGTCATTTTCAGACACGATTCCTTAGAACTAGATTTCATTTTCTCTTGTGTTGTAAGATTGATGAAACTGTATTTCAAAGCTGTAATTATTTCAATATTAATGAAATGAGATTTTTGGTATATCCAGTGTGTTATCTTAATGTAATGTTTGCATACTGCTTTATAGTTCCTTGAAAAATTGCATTTGCATTTGCACATCAAGCATCATTCTGCATTGGATCTCGCCTTTCCCAGGTGTCTTATTTGCTTCCTTTTCTCGGTCTTCGTTCAGACAAGTTGTATCACTGGTATAATACTTGGGCTAATCAGAGAAAGAAGATGAATTACCTAATTTCCTGGCATTCATACCGAATCTGAAGTAGTTACTGAAGAACAATGGAGAGAAAAGAGAATGTTGATCACATGTCAATCTTTACAGTGACGACCAATCTGATGTACGATTGTCCTCCAGACGACAATGCTCCACAAGTGGATGTTCCAATTTAATCTCAACCTATGCAAAATAACCTGGCTGTTCAAGTTGATGAAAAGATTCCTGATTTCTGAGGTATATGCCAAATCTTCAAAATGTCCACCCTTTGACAAAGATGAATGATCCTAGAGTTGTGGAAATCGAGGAAGGAGTTCGTGATCTCAAGGAACAATTAAAGATGATGAAAGGATGTAATGCATCTGGTCTTAAGGCTCATGATTTATGTCTGGTTCCGGGCGTAGTTATTCCCTCGAAGTTCAAAATGTCTGTCTTTGAAATATACAAGGGTGTTAGCTGTCCAAGGCACCATTTGACAATGTTATGTCGAAAGATGACCGCTCATGTCGACAATGATAAGCTGATGATTCACTGCTTTCAAGAAAGTTTATATGGGGGATCTTTGATGTGGTATATGAAGCTAGAAAGGAACCATATTTAGTCTTGGGAAGACCTAGCTGACGCTTTTGTGAAACAGTACAATTACAATTTGGACATGGCTCCAGACAGCGAATAATTGATGAGTATGAGTCAGAAGGACAGCGAATCCTTTAGAGAGTATTCACAACAGTGGAAAGAATTGGTAGCCCAAGTTCATCCACCACTCTTAGAGAAAGAACTGTCCAAAATGTTTCTAAGAACGCTGTTAGACTCTTATTATGCTAGGATGATATGTGTTGTGCCTCTAGAGTTCTCCAAATTTGTGGAAGTCGTAGTAAACATCGAGAACGCATTCAAAAGTGGAAGAATCCAAGATGGTTCGAATGACCAAGCTAGTAAAGAAAAATCTGTTGGTGATTCCCAAGTGGAAGAAAATGTTGAAGTTGATGCAATTCAGGATTCTTCTCAGATTCTGCAATCTCCAATTCTGATGCCTTATCACCAATATCAAAATCAGTGCTAGAATCAGCATAGACCTCTGAATAATCCAAAAGGAGAGACTCGTCAGTTTGATCCAATCCCAATGACTTACAGTCAATTCTGGTCTTATTTTGCTCAAAACTTGGTAATGACACCTAGAAAGACCAGTGTCATGAAATCTCGTCCTCATTGGTACAATCCAAATACTAGTTGTGAGTTTCATGATGGAGTAATGGGGCATCCTTTTGAGGAATGCAAGGTTTTCCAGGAAAAGGTTCAAGAGTTGATTGATGATGAGGTGTTGACCTTCAAAGGAGGAAGCCCATTTGTGAATGGAACGGTTTTATGCTGATGAATATAAACACTCAAGGAAGTTCCTATTGCCGATGTTAGTGGAGTGGCCCTCAACAGTTGTACATTTGCTTCTATGTCTCCAAAGAAAGTTGATGATGTTCTTTCAAGCTCAGACTGAGACAGTCTCTTCAGATCTCTAGTTTATTACTGCAATTCTATTTGTAATCTTTTTTTTATTGTTAATGCTCTGTTTGCATGTAGAAACTTGTTTGATTTTGAATGTTAATCATAATGCAATGAATATGTTTGTCTTGAAGTAATCCATTTGCATTCGCTTATAAATTTTTTTCCTGCATTTGTAATACCAACTTCTTGTTTAAACTCTTGGAGGGAGGATGATGAAGTGAAAATGCAAAATTTCTGGTTATACGCTTTTGAATAAGACCCTGCTGATGATGTAAGGCATTGTTTCAAATTCCCAAACACCGGAGATATAAGGAGATAATCCTTTGTTAATCCCTTTGAGCCTTAAAGTAGGATTTTCTTTTCTAAAATGAAAAACCCTTACATTTAACCTGGGGCAGGGCAGTCTTCAGTTGATTTAACTAAGTGTTCAAATTTCCAAAAGGAGTGTGCATCTAAGGACCGACCGCAAGGGTTATCTCTCATTCCAAAGGGAAGAGGCAGTCACAACCTTTTTAACAAGTCAGATAAGTCAATGTCACATGATTTGTTCAAAAAAAGAAAGAAATCAAAAGAAAAATAAAAGCCCGTTAAGTAAAAAAAAACTTGAAAACAAGTGACTTAGGCAAAAATTGGAGCATCCCGCTGGACATCAAAAAAATTCAAAAGAATTAGTCCAGCCAAAAGTTAGGGAAAAATGAAAGAATGAAAAGCGTGAAAAGCGAAAAGAAAGGATTACAAAGAAAAATACTGAACAAATCTGTGTGACTACAGACAAAAGGATGACTGTTATTCCCCCCAAAAAACCTCATTGGTTCTTAAACCATCATTTTCATTGGTTCCTCAACCATCACAAAATACCTTTGAGAGATTAGTATTCATGTCAAATTATCTGAATATAGGATTGAAGAACGTCACGGAGAATGGGTGGTTACAAATAAACTTTGAGCCTAAAAATCCCTTTTTCTGAAAACCCTGAACCAGGCCACATTTCAACCCTCAAAAGACCAAATTGAAGCAGGGTTTATTTTGAAAGCAGACTTTAACAAGATAACGTTCCTGACTCCCATGAGTTGTGCTAAAAGATCTTTGTTGGTATTGCATGTGCATTCAAAAATCAATGTCACATCTTAACTAGTGATTCGTTCACAAGGATTTATGACATATTTTCAGTAAAAACTTCAAGATAAACATGTGTAATTGCATTAGAATTATCATTCTCAGAATTGACAATTTCTGCTTGCATGCATTTGTTGACATCATAGAAGCTTACACATGAGCATCAATGATAAGCTTAATATTTTGAAGACTGAAGCTCTAATGAGTAATTGGCAAATCATTTCAAGGAATGATCATATCCAGGGGCATGTTTCCTGAAGATTTTGTTAAGCATGAGCAAGTTTGTTTTACCAGTTGATGTTTTCACAGGGGAAAAGCTTGAATACTCCATTGATTAAAGAATGTGCCAAGTTCAGCTAATCTGGGGCAGTTACGTCGAGATTCGACGAATTTCTCATAGTTTGAGGATACTGGGGTAGGTTATTTCAAGTCATTATGGTATAATGTTTCTTCTCGAGGAAAACTTTTGTAGACCAAGCAGAGTTCGTTCTTGTTAATATTTCCCCAGTAGAGTTTGTTGACATTTCCTCAGCAAAGTTTGTTCATATAACTAGTGCTGACAAGTTGAATACCGGTTTGAGTTTTCTCCAAACGAGTGCTATCCGGTTTTTCCCCAGCTATGTCTCAATCTAGTTTTTCTCCAACTGATTATGTTACGGCCAGACATTTGAGCCGTTTTGAAGACCCTCTCTCATTGGTGTTAATCCCCATGCAGAGATTCAATCTTTTGCCATCCCCAGCAAAAGTCATATGAAGAATCCTCACTCAGAGTTGTATCCTCTAGACGTGTTGTTGCTGCTTTGGATGTCCTCAAACGGAGAGCAATGTTGTTTCCCTCTAAGAGTATTGACACTGTAGCCACTTGTCGGGTTTTATCTTGCCTTGTGGATATATTTCTCTCCAGGTTGTTTTACCCAGAGATTTATCCTTCCTGATTCCCCAACGGAGGCAGTGCATTATTGTTTCGATTGTTTCCCAAGCATAGAGCAGTGATGTTAATTTCTTATCATCCCCGGCAAGTCCAGGATGTACTTCTCTCCAGATTGTTTGTTTTCAGAGAAGATTGTGCATCACTATTGTAGCTATTTCCCAGTGAAGTTACTGATGATACCTCTATTCAAGAAGTATTGATGCATTAGTCACCTGTAGGGTTTTCTCTCATTAAAGATAAGTATTGATCTAAAATCCCCCACAGTTTGACCTTGCTGTTTTCCTCAGCAAGTCCAGGATGCTTTGCTCAGATTTGGTTAATCCCCTGAGAATGTTCTCGTATCTCCAGCAGATCTGCCTTGTTTTCCCTGTGGATTTTGTGTAGATGTTTATATGTCTACAATCCTCAGCGGATTCATTTTTTTCGCAGCAGATCTCCTCATCTTATTGAAGTGGAAGTTCCTGTGAATTCTTTATTATCCCCAGGAAAAGTCAGAAAGATTCGGGTTGTTATGGTTCCCCAACAGCTTTCTTGCCATCCTCAAAGCAGAGTTTATGTTGTTATCCTCTTTGTGGATCGTTGATGTTAGAAGATTGATATTTGGGTTTCTCCCCAAGGAGTATCTTCTTTTCTCCAGCAAGATTTGAGCCTTGTAGTAGGATTTATTTTCCTTTGATGGCTTTTGTTTATCTCTTGCAGGATTTCTTCAGTTAAATCCCTAGCAAAGCTGCTAATGATATCTCCATCTTGTTGAGATTAGCCGAGTATTCAGTGGTGTTGTTTTGTTCATTTCACCCTCTGTTTATCCTTATGTCTGTTTTGTCAACATATTCATACTCATATTCATTACATGTGCATTCATTTGTTGTGCATTGCATTTTGTTGTTGCATTGTGCATCTTGCATTTGTGATGGTTCTTCTTTGCTCTCTGGTGTTGTTATCCTTATAGAGCGTGTGTGTCCTCTCTCCATTAGAGTGTCGACCTGTAAGAAGAAAATGCCTATCTTTGTTAATTCCCCACTGAGTTTGATTCTCGTGGAAGATTTTGTTTCAGTTTTCCTTTCCAACTCATTATTTGGATGGAATTTTCCCCAGTTGAGATATTTCCACCTTGGGATGAGTCTTGTTTGACCGTTTCTCTCTAGTTTGTTCCTGGATTGAACTTTGGTCCCCGGCAGTTACTACATTGAAACTCTCTAGGTTATGTGTTGAACCCTAATTTTTACCCCTAAGATTTCGTACATTTCATACCAAAAACAAGATCACAATCTTTTGTTTCTCCTGAGCATCTATATATTATTCTTACTTGCTTCATTATCTAACCCCTAACCAAAATACCAAAAAAAAAAATTTATCTCCGTGTGTTGTGCAGGTTTGTCAAAGATTTCGTACATTTCATACCAAAAACAAGATCACAATCTTTTGTTTCTCCTGAGCATCTATATATTATTCTTACTTGCTTCATTATCTAACCCCTAACCAAAATACCAAAAAAAAAAATTTATCTCCGTGTGTTGTGCAGGTTTGTCAAAGACAGTGAAGTGACTTCAAGTCAAATGTGGTTGTTTGTTCTTGATCTAGTTCAGATGGATGTTTGACCTAATCTTGGTCAAACTGTCAAGAGTTTGCTTCAATTGCAAGTTATCTGTTTCAGTGGGCTATTTCTGAAGCAGTGACTGTCAAGTTGTTGTGTGGTGGTGTCCATCAAGTTCATATGAGTTCACCAGTCTGAATTGGGTTCGTCTGTGGATTTATTTTCCCAGATGATTGATTCAGACGAATTTTTGAACATGATTCAGAACTTATTATCAGAGATTCAGAGAATTGTGGAAAAGTTCAAACAGATTCAAATGGCCGTTGTTTAGTTGTGGCTTATTTAGTGGTAGCTGTGTGCAGTTTATCAGAGGCTTGTGAAAAAAGTTTGGTTATCCATTTGCTATCCATGATCCATTTTCATATCCATTTTGATTATCCGTCATTCTAAACCATTTACCATTTCCAACAAAATCCAATTTACTATTTTTGAACCACATCTCGTTTTAAACCATTTTTTCATAAAAGTCCATTTCTTCATCCATTATATCCATTTCAAGACCTCATTATAAACCATTACCCATATTTTCAAGAAAACCATTTTCTTCCTTAAATCAATATCCATTTCCAAAATTCAATTTTTAGATCCATGATCCATATCCATTTTTGCTATCCATTATTCATAAAATCCATTTCTCCATTTAAACCATTTTTATTTTTCAATTTCTAAATCCACTTTCTTTTCTTTTACCCATTATAATATCCATATCACCTTCAAATACCCACATTTTCAAATATCCATTTAAAAGTCCATAATCCACTTTCTAATCCAATTCATTCATTATCCAATTCATTTTCAATAACCTTTTTTATCCAAATTTCATTATCCATTATCCTTTCCTTTTAAAAAAAAAAAAACCATAAATATCCATCTCTTTACACCAAAATACTTGCCAAAAAAAAATAAAAATAACAAAAGGGCCAAAGTTCAATTCACATGGCCCATGAAGGTTTCCAAATTCAAAGAGTGATAAAGGTATACAATGAAGCCAAAATAAATATCCCAGCCAAAAGGTGCACACAAGTAAAACGCACAAGCTTCTAAACCAAGCTGAAAAATTACATAATTCGCCACAAGCCAAATACTACACTGCACCAGCTCCAAATCAGTTACAATAGACCATAAGTAAGCCGTGACACAAGCTTATAACCATTCCAAAATGACATAAACTTTCAGCATCAAGTCAAGCTACAAAGTGGAAATGCAAAACGACGTACAAACGGTATCACGCAAACAATACAAATTCTCATGCCAGCCACACAAGTCATACTCCAAGCCTTGTTTAAGCCACACACAGCCAACAAGCCGTGACTCACCCAGCTGCATCAAACGGCCTGCAAGAGATCAAAACGCTGCACATCATCAAGCCGCAGCAAGTCACAACTCGTGAACGAAACAAAACGGCATCGCAAAAGCATCAAAACGGCAACCAATTTTCAGAGTTCAATTCAAAAGCTCACCTTCACCTTCACTTATAAATAAGAGCTCTCTTCACAAATTTCTCAAGCTTTGACAGCCAAACTCTCCCTGCCAAAACCAAAACCCAAAGCTTCAATTCACTTTCGATTTCATTTTCATTCTTAAAGCTTGATAGCCTCTAGAAATTCTGTCCAAATCATCCAAGCTTCCATTCATCACCTTCTAATTTTCCATTACCATTCAAATAATCACCTGCAAATTCAACTACAATCATAATTCAACCCAAATTCTTCCACACAACAACTCACTACAAAAACCTCCTAAATCTCCCTTAATTCATCAACAACACAACCTGCATACAAGAGCCGAAACATTTCACAACCGGCATCGGAAATTCAAGTTACATATCACGCATCAACACACGTCAACAGAGCAACACGCATTCAGAAATAGAAAAGGAGAAGAAGATTGGAAGTGAGAATCACCGTGATTTGAAGGTAGTTCGAAGAGGTTTCGCATTTCAATTTACCTCTGTTGTTGTTCGTGGTGTGAGATTGATTGCAACATCGTGAGTTTTCGATCTACTCTATCGCGTTTCCAACCGTCGCCGTGCCGTTTGATTGATTTCCACCATCCGCCTTGTACAGTAACGGCCGTGCACTTTACGAAGAAGATGATGATTTTGTGTCTCAGATTCTTTTCCTTCTTTTTTTGTTTTAATTACACTTTTTTTTTTTTTTATTTCCTTTTCTTTAATAAATTGGGCCTGGCCCGTTCCTTTGACTATCACCACCTTCTTTTGCTAATAAAACTCCCCCTCTTTTTAATTTTCTTTTAAAAATTTCTTTTAATTATTATTTTTTAAATCTATTTTCTATTTATTTTTTTTTTATAAATATTAATATTTATTTTCTTTTTCTTTACTGTTTTTTTAGAAAAAAAAATCTCTTAAAAAAATATTTCAAAAAAATATATTTGGCTTTATTTCTACTTTATCCTTTTTTATCTTGATTTTATTTTAGATTTTTGCTTTGGATTCTCATTCTTGTGAATTGTTGGTTGTTGGTGGATCATAAATGTTAGATCCACTTTTCTTCATCTCTTTTCTTTTTGATCGATGAAAGTCTAAAAGATCTTGGAATTCCTTTGTTGAATTTCGATCAAGACTAGATTGTTACCATTTTTCTTTTCGTGCGGTATTGCTTTCGGACGACGATTTACATATCGTTCATCTAGCATGCATTAGCACAAAGAACTATTGACCGGCCTCATTTTTAGGGTAATTACTCCGTAAATTACTCGGCGATTGCTTAACATAGCGCAATATTTGCCCCTTATCGGAAAACTATCAAAAATGGTTGATTATTTGTCTTTTGGTTCCAAACTTATGAAAACTTGTTGTTAGGAGGCTTTGGTCTTATCAATCCTCTAATGAGTTCTCATTAACCTTGACCTAAGTGCAAATTATTCAATTATTATTGATTACTAACTCTAACTATTAATCACTAACTTACTAACATTACTATTGTACTAACTTTGTTTACAATTCTTTCTCGCACCCTATCTCTCTTTTACTTTTATGCTTCTTTTTTACCATTTCATATCATGTTTATGCTTCCGCAATTTTTCCTTTGTCCGTTGGACATATGTTTATGCTTCCGCAATTTTTCCTTTGTCCGTTGGACATATTTTTATGCTTATGCCTTTTTCACTTTGTCCACTTGGACCAAAAACATAAATAAAAGCTAAAACTTCTAAAAAAACTTGTGCTTCTAATCTTGGACTATGGCTACTATCTTATGCAATGGACATGGAGTTTTACACCTAGACCTTGGACATCCAATGCAATTCTTGGAACCTTGGACTTAGAACTAGGACCTTTTCCCTTTGCTTTGGAATTGTGGTTCGAAGACTATGGAGCTTACTTGTGTGGTTAGGCTATTCTTATCCTTAGCTTTTACTTTATGCTTTAGGATAGCCACTTCTTCTCCTCCCCATTCTTTAATTTTCAAGATCTCCTCTCTTTTTCAAAACTTTCTTGATTTCAAATTATCACCTCTTTCATAATCAAACCTTGACTTTGTCAAGTGATTTTACTTTTTTCTTTTCATTTCTTAACAAATGCTAAACTACATAAGCATATTGACACCTTTTTCAAAAGACTTTAAAAAAACATCAAACTCATTCAAACTCCTTTTGTGCCCTCGTGCATTTTTCCTTTAAAACTTTTTCATAAGTTTAGACATGACTCATCTCTTTAAGCGGAATTATTCGCTTGGAAATGACGACTTGTCTTTACACTTAAAAACAACCAAAACAAACAAATTTCATTCTTTGTACCACAAACTACGGGGTTTTGATCCTACATTGCACATCGTGGGTACGTAGGCATGAGACGACAAGTTTCTCCAAACACAAAAATCTTAAAAAACAATTTCTCTTCTCATCTCCTCAATCAGTTTTCAAACAAACATTTTCAGATCAAAAGCGTAAATATTTCAAAGGGTTCCTATAGAGTACTATAGACGTTTTGGGTGCTAACACCTTCCCATTGCGTAACCAACCCCCCTTACCCGGACTCTCTTCACTTGTTCTTGTTTAGAGCTTGTGTAGGTTTTGTTCGCTCTTTTTCCTTTCCGTTTTGGATAAAATAAAAGTGTGGTGGCGACTCTTGCTTTTCGAGTTAAGTTAATCAATAGCTTACACTCATGATTTTGCCGCTACAGGAAAGTGGCGACTCTGCTGGGGACATCCTTCCTTGAGAGGTTTAGCCTACTTTGATTTATTTACTGCTTTTTGTCTGATTTGCTTGTTACTTGTTTGTTCTGTTTGGGAGTTGCTCTGTGTGAGATAGGTCCTATACCCGGACCAGAGTGTACTTTGAGATAGGAGGATAGTATAGTCAAGGGAACTTTGAGGGAGTCGAATCCTGAAAAAGAAGAACTCGAGAATCTATCCACTCGGTGGTTGCCTATTTGGAATTACTGATGTCGATCGAGCAATTGTTGAAGGCATTACTTTTTCCATAGAAGCCTATAACACTGAGAACCGTAGTAACCCTTAACCTATCTTAGCCTTCTTAGGATCGTGGCACGGAAGCTATGAGGATGCAAATCCGACTTAGCTGTCAAGCGATGCCACACTCAGGTTAGATTCTCTTGAGGATAACTACCAACCTCCGAGTAAATCGGTGCGTTGGTGTGTCTGATAGTGAATTGTGGACCCTGGGCACTCTGTTAGAACAACTGTTTTCTGCATGTACAATGAAGACAAAACCTTAGTACATACCTTTGTGGGTTGGTTCTTAACCTCGACTCCATGCTCGTGACTCGAACCTTTGAACCTGTGTGATTTGAGTGATCTTGTTTGTGGTTGTTGTATCTGTGCACTCTTGCATCCATAAGCATACATCTGCATTTATCTGAGTTGTCTCAGAAACTCATTTCAACTGTCTTCCTCTTCAGTTATCTGTTCGCCGTCAAGCTGTTTCCTCAACACAACTACGGAACTAGAGCTGCTGTCAGATTGAGAATGGAAAACCAAGAACAACACAACGCCAAAGTCAGAATGGAAATTGATGAGTTAAAGGCTGGCATGACCAGACTCACAGAAATGCTGCAAGTTCTGATTGCTAGAGGTGAACCACATCAGAGAACTGTGATCTCCGAAATCTTACCTGCTGTTGTTGACCCTCCACTGACTCAGCAACCAGCTTCTACTTGGCCAGAATTTGGGTTACCTCGGAATTACTTGCCACCCTTTGCAACTACTCCTGTGTTTGTACCGTCTGTACTGCCAGTATCTTCAGCTCCATTGTTCACTGAATCTCAGCCTGTTGTGCATTCTGTTGCTCAAGCTATTCTTGAAAATCCTCCTTTCGTGTACCATTCTGCTGGTCCACAATCTGAAAGTCAGGGAGAACCTGGATACATTGAAGAAGTCAGAGAGCAATGGCAAACTCTGGACAAATGGATAAGAGTTGTAGAAGGAAATGATGTCTTTAGTGCTTCCGCAATGGAAATGTGCTTGGTTTCAGATTTGGTTATACCTCCAAAATTCAAAACTCCTGATTTTGAGAAATACAAAGGGCACACCTGTCTCAGAACCCACTTGGTGATGTATTGCCGCAAGATAGCTGCTCATGCAAAAAATGACAAACTGCTTATTCACTATTTCCAAGACAGCTTGAGTGGGGCTTCAATGAAATGGTATATGGGACTTGAGAAGAACCATATCCAAAGATGGAAAGACTTGTCGGATGATTTCTTAAAGCAGTATAAGTATAATCTGGACATGGCACCTGATCGCCGTTAATTGCAAAATATGCCTCAGAAAGAAAAAGAATCCTTTAAGGAGTATGCTCAACGCTGGAGAGAGCTAGCTGCTCAAGTGGAGCCACCTTTGGCTGAAAAAGAATTGACTGGTTTGTTCATGGACACTCTTCAGCCACTCTTTTGGGAAAAGATGATAGGCAGTGTATCATCTGGTTTTGCTGACCTAGTCACTATTGGAGAAAGACTAGAAGAGGGTATCAAGAAAGGAAAAATTACCAATGCTGAAGCCTTTAGTGATGCTAAAAAGTATGCTGGGAATTTTCAAAAGAAGAAGGATGGCGATACCCATGCTGTTTCAGTTGAAGGGAAGCCTCGTCACAGACAACAATATGTAGCTGCAGTTGCTCCTGTTATCAATGCTCAAACAGTTCAAGATCCTCGTCAGACTGTTAGACAAAATCAGAATCGCAATAGGGTTAACTTTGATCCTATCCCGATGTCCTACACTGAGCTGTATCCATGTCTTGTAAAGAAAGGTTTGATTACAACGAGGGATCTACCTCCTCCTCCAAATCCTCTCCCAGCTGGCTATAGGGCTGACCTTCACTGTGAGTTCCATCGAGGTGGGGCAGGCCATAACTTGGAAGGTTGCTTTGCATTGAAAGCTAGAGTACAAGAATTGGTGAACTTAAAGATTCTGGACTTTGTTGGTAATAATCCCAATGTTGTCAACAATCCTTTTCCAGAGCATGCCAAGTGAAGTTTGAGTCAGTTCAGACGAATCATCTCTTAAAGCCAGTGTTTTAGACAGGACAACTCATCCTTGTTGCTGATTAGTCACTAGGCCTTGTTTCTTTCTGTTTGCACTTTTCTTTGATTGTATCGTTTGTTTGTTTTCGAACTTTATTTGTACTTTCATGGTAATTTCAATGAAATGAGCATTGCAATGTTTTGATTCAATTCATTTATGTCCACTGTGTGCATCTTTATGCTTTCTTTTTCACAAAACAAAAAAATATATCTCCTGTTCACTTTCTTTATCAAGCTTTTGTTTATGCAAAGATTAGAGGGAGGATGATGAAAAACAAAATACCTGAAATTGATAAACTGTATGCTTTCAATTAAAACTTGGCTGATGATGTACATGCATTGTTTCAACTCCCAAACACTGGAGAAATAAGGAAGTTAATCCCTTGTTAACCGCTTTGAGCCTAGAAGTTGGAGTTTCTTTCTGTACGAAAAAACCCGCAATCTTAACCTGGGGATGGGTAGTTCTCAGTTAATTTAACTTTGCATTTAAACACAAGTAATTCATTCAAGACACATTTCAATAAAGGTTGCAATCAAAAGCTTTCTTCGCACACATCAAAGAAGTGTCGAAGATGTTTTTCAAATCAAAAGCCAATGATGATTCACCGTAATCATTAAGCCAGGCAGTCACTACCTTTCAAAAAAAAAAGAATGAAAAAAATAAAAGAAAAACCCGCTAAGTCAAGACCTATGAAGGAGACTTAGGCAAAAATTGGGGCATCCCGCTGACTGTAAGCTCAAATGACACAGTTCAGGCAAAAGTTAGGGATAACAAAAAAAAATCAACTGAGAGGTTACCAAAATCCTCAAAGACAAAACGAGTTGACTGAGGTCCTCATCAAAAGCAACAAAATGTTGTAAGAGAAGTGACTGCCATTTCAAAAATCCCTTGGCCCTTGAGTCATCATCATAACAGTGTTGTAATTCCAAAATCGCTTGGAATCTGAATGCATAGTTTGCATTAACTGAGCATAGGACTGGAGATCATCACGAAGAACGGGTTGGGTACAAATAAACTTTGAGCCTATATCCTTTATTTCGAAAAGCGTGAACCAGACCACGTTACAAACTTCAAAAAACCTAATTGAAGCCAGGTTTCTTTTGAAAGCATACTACAGCAAGTTTGCGTAAACTGACTCCTATGTTTGTTGCCAATCCTTTGCTTTGATGTCTTACCTTTGCTTTATCTTTCATTTTTGAATGTCTAAATCGCCGTGTTTTGACACGTGATTCATTTTGCTATACATCAATAATATCATTCCAAAAATGATTTTTGATTTCAAAATTGCATGAGCTTTGCATTAAAATTACCATGTTTGTTTGAATAATCCTATTTGCAGGCAAACTTTCCTCATTTAAGAAAACTTCAAACAGTTGAGAAACTTGGTCAGTGATCCTATCAGGAGCATTACTTCTAGATCCTATTGTGAATCAGTTCAAGATTTGTTGCTCAGTGCAAGTTATTCGCATATTTGGTTAGCCAGAAGATCTCTTTCAAGACTCATACTGAGTTTAGCCTTCTCAACAGTCATTTCGCGAACTGAAGCCATGATCAGTCTATCCCCAGCAACTGAAGCCATGATCAGTTTATTCTCAACAATCATTTCAAGAATTGAAGCCATGATCAGTTCATTCTTCCCCTGCAGCAGTCAAACTGAAGCTATGATCAGTTTATCCTCATTAGTCAAATTAATCCAGGGCAGTCTTCTTCAAGAATCCTCAAGATGTCTTTCCTCAAAAGACCATCAGCCTGATACAATTCATAAGTGTGATAGAGATGTGTTCAACATTTTCTCTCCAAGCAGAGTGGGCAGTGTTCCCTATGTTGAGGAATCAGAGTTCCATTCTTCCCTCACAAAAGAGTCTATCTCAGTTGTCCCTATCATCTGCATTGCATACATAAATCATTCATATATCATACATAGAAAGATTTTCATAGCTCGAAGTGTGCTTCGCGCTCATATGCATTTTCCGAGGTCATGTTGCTATCAACATCTTACCTTGTGATCAAAGTCCAACTTACTTGGCACCTACCAAAATTTTTACCTACCTTTTCATTCAGTGTCATTCCTGAATATTGTCGTTTACCTGTCTTTTCACCCAGTGCAATTCCTGGATGTCTTGTTTATTTTCTTTCTTTCCAGTGCCATTCCTGGATGTTGTCGTTTTCGTGCATCTATTGCTGTTGTTAGATGTTTGTTTTCTTCTATTCCAGTGTTATTCCTGGATCTTTATTTTTCTTTCGCTCCAGTGCCATTCCTGGATGCCTGTCTTTTTTTATCTCCAGTGCCATTCCTAGATATCTTGTTCCTCTTGCTTGTCTTCTTTCATTCCAGTGTTATTCCTGGATATTTGTCTTTCTTTCACTCCAGTGTCATTCCTGGATGCCTGTCTCTTTTGATCTCCAGTGCCATTCCTGGATATCTTGTTCCTCTTGTTTATCCCAGTGCTATTCCTGGAAGTTTTGCCTCTATTCTGTAATCCCCATCTTATTTGCTCGGATATCTTTCGGTACCATTCCTGAAAGTTTTATCTGTTCATTCAGTGCCATTCCTGAATGAGTTTTCTCCTTTGCATTCAGTGCCATTCCTGGATGTCTTTCTCACTATCATTCAATGCCATTCTTGAATGTAGTGATTTACCTTTACCTTTCAGTGCCATTCCTGAAAGTTTTATCTGTTCATTCAGTGTCATTCCTGAATGAGTTTTCTCCTTTGCATTCAGAGCCATTCCTGGATGTCTTTCTCATTACCATTCAGTGCCATTCCCGAATGTAGTGATTTACCTTTACCTTTTTGGTGCCATTCCTGAAAGTCCCTGCTCACTTTATTCAATGCCAATCTTGGATATCGTGAACTCTTTTTATCCAAGGCCGTTCTTGGATATTTCTAATATATTTTCCAGAACTTTTCTCACTTCATTCAATGCCATTCTTGGATGTTGAGATTCCTTTTGTCCAATGCCATTCTTGGACACTTTTTCCCCAGCCAAGTCCAATGCTATTCTTGGATATCTCTGATGTTTAACCTTGCCATCTAATGCCATTCTTGGATGTCCCCAGTGAAGTTTTCAAATGGAATTTTGTTTATATCCAATGCTATTCTTGGATGTTTCTAATGCTTGTTATTGCCTCATTCAATGCCATTCTTGAATGTTGTAGTTCCTTTCATCCAATACTATTCTTGGATATCTTATCCTCAATAGAGTGTTTTTCACCTTCATCCAATGCTATTCTTGGATGACGCTGCTGCTTTTACTAGAAACTTTCTTGTTGTTATCCAATACCCACATTTTCAATATCCATTTTCAAAATTCAATTTTTAGATCCATGATCCATATCCATTTTTGCTATCCATTATTCATAAAATCCATTTCTCCATTTAAACCATTTTTATTTTTCAATTTCTAAATCCACTTTCTTTTCTTTTACCCATTATAATATCCATATCACCTTCAAATACCCACATTTTCAAATATCCATTTAAAAGTCCATAATCCACTTTCTAATCCAATTCATTCATTATCCAATTCATTTTCAATAACCTTTTTTATCCAAATTTCATTATCCATTATCCTTTCCTTTTAAAAAAAAAAAAACCATAAATATCCATCTCTTTACACCAAAATACTTGCCAAAAAAAAATAAAAATAACAAAAGGGCCAAAGTTCAATTCACATGGCCCATGAAGGTTTCCAAATTCAAAGAGTGATAAAGGTATACAATGAAGCCAAAATAAATATCCCAGCCAAAAGGTGCACACAAGTAAAACGCACAAGCTTCTAAACCAAGCTGAAAAATTACATAATTCGCCACAAGCCAAATACTACACTGCACCAGCTCCAAATCAGTTACAATAGACCATAAGTAAGCCGTGACACAAGCTTATAACCATTCCAAAATGACATAAACTTTCAGCATCAAGTCAAGCTACAAAGTGGAAATGCAAAACGACGTACAAACGGTATCACGCAAACAATACAAATTCTCATGCCAGCCACACAAGTCATACTCCAAGCCTTGTTTAAGCCACACACAGCCAACAAGCCGTGACTCACCCAGCTGCATCAAACGGCCTGCAAGAGATCAAAACGCTGCACATCATCAAGCCGCAGCAAGTCACAACTCGTGAACGAAACAAAACGGCATCGCAAAAGCATCAAAACGGCAACCAATTTTCAGAGTTCAATTCAAAAGCTCACCTTCACCTTCACTTATAAATAAGAGCTCTCTTCACAAATTTCTCAAGCTTTGACAGCCAAACTCTCCCTGCCAAAACCAAAACCCAAAGCTTCAATTCACTTTCGATTTCATTTTCATTCTTAAAGCTTGATAGCCTCTAGAAATTCTGTCCAAATCATCCAAGCTTCCATTCATCACCTTCTAATTTTCCATTACCATTCAAATAATCACCTGCAAATTCAACTACAATCATAATTCAACCCAAATTCTTCCACACAACAACTCACTACAAAAACCTCCTAAATCTCCCTTAATTCATCAACAACACAACCTGCATACAAGAGCCGAAACATTTCACAACCGGCATCGGAAATTCAAGTTACATATCACGCATCAACACACGTCAACAGAGCAACACGCATTCAGAAATAGAAAAGGAGAAGAAGATTGGAAGTGAGAATCACCGTGATTTGAAGGTAGTTCGAAGAGGTTTCGCATTTCAATTTACCTCTGTTGTTGTTCGTGGTGTGAGATTGATTGCAACATCGTGAGTTTTCGATCTACTCTATCGCGTTTCCAACCGTCGCCGTGCCGTTTGATTGATTTCCACCATCCGCCTTGTACAGTAACGGCCGTGCACTTTACGAAGAAGATGATGATTTTGTGTCTCAGATTCTTTTCCTTCTTTTTTTGTTTTAATTACACTTTTTTTTTTTTTTATTTCCTTTTCTTTAATAAATTGGGCCTGGCCCGTTCCTTTGACTATCACCACCTTCTTTTGCTAATAAAACTCCCCCTCTTTTTAATTTTCTTTTAAAAATTTCTTTTAATTATTATTTTTTAAATCTATTTTCTATTTATTTTTTTTTTATAAATATTAATATTTATTTTCTTTTTCTTTACTGTTTTTTTAGAAAAAAAAATCTCTTAAAAAAATATTTCAAAAAAATATATTTGGCTTTATTTCTACTTTATCCTTTTTTATCTTGATTTTATTTTAGATTTTTGCTTTGGATTCTCATTCTTGTGAATTGTTGGTTGTTGGTGGATCATAAATGTTAGATCCACTTTTCTTCATCTCTTTTCTTTTTGATCGATGAAAGTCTAAAAGATCTTGGAATTCCTTTGTTGAATTTCGATCAAGACTAGATTGTTACCATTTTTCTTTTCGTGCGGTATTGCTTTCGGACGACGATTTACATATCGTTCATCTAGCATGCATTAGCACAAAGAACTATTGACCGGCCTCATTTTTAGGGTAATTACTCCGTAAATTACTCGGCGATTGCTTAACATAGCGCAATATTTGCCCCTTATCGGAAAACTATCAAAAATGGTTGATTATTTGTCTTTTGGTTCCAAACTTATGAAAACTTGTTGTTAGGAGGCTTTGGTCTTATCAATCCTCTAATGAGTTCTCATTAACCTTGACCTAAGTGCAAATTATTCAATTATTATTGATTACTAACTCTAACTATTAATCACTAACTTACTAACATTACTATTGTACTAACTTTGTTTACAATTCTTTCTCGCACCCTATCTCTCTTTTACTTTTATGCTTCTTTTTTACCATTTCATATCATGTTTATGCTTCCGCAATTTTTCCTTTGTCCGTTGGACATATGTTTATGCTTCCGCAATTTTTCCTTTGTCCGTTGGACATATTTTTATGCTTATGCCTTTTTCACTTTGTCCACTTGGACCAAAAACATAAATAAAAGCTAAAACTTCTAAAAAAACTTGTGCTTCTAATCTTGGACTATGGCTACTATCTTATGCAATGGACATGGAGTTTTACACCTAGACCTTGGACATCCAATGCAATTCTTGGAACCTTGGACTTAGAACTAGGACCTTTTCCCTTTGCTTTAGAATTGTGGTTCGAAGACTATGGAGCTTACTTGTGTGGTTAGACTATTATTATCCTTAGCTTTTACTTTATGTTTAGGATAGCAACTTCTTCTCCTCCCCATTCTTTAATTTTCAAAATCTCCTCTCTTTTTCAAAACTTTCTTGATTTCAAATTATCACCTCTTTCATAATCAAACCTTGACTTTGTCAAGTGATTTTACTCTTTTCTTTTCATTTCTTAACAAATGCTAAACTACATAAGCATATTGACACCTTTTTCAAAAGACTTTAAAAAAACATCAAACTCATTCAAACTCCTTTTGTGCCCTCGTGCACTTTTCCTTTAAAACTTTTTCATAATTTTAGACATGATTCATCTCTTTAAGAAGAATTATTCGCTTGGAAATGACGTATTGTCTTTACACTTAAAAACAACCAAAACAAACAAATTTCATTCTTTGTACCACGAATTACGGGGTTTTGATCCTACATTGCACATCGTGGGTACGTAGGCATGAGACGACAAGTCTCTCCAAACACCAAAATCTTAAAAAACAATTTCTCTTCTCATCTCCTCAATCACTTTTCAAACAAACATTTTCAGACCAAAAGCGTAAATATTTCAAAGGGTTCCTATAGAGTACTATAGACGTTTTGGGTGCTAACACCTTCCCACTGCGTAACCAACCCCCCTTACCCGGACTCTCTTCACTTGTTATTGTTTAGAGCTTGTGTAGGTTTTGTTCGCTCTTTTTCCTTTCCGTTTTGAATAAAATAAAAGTGCGGTGGCGACTCTTGCTTTTCGAGTTAAGTTAATCAATAGCTTACACTCATGATTTTGCCGCTACATTATGCAACCTAGATGATTGGGATCGCATTTATTTTGCACCCTTGGGAATTTTGTATTCCTCAGTAGGTGATCTGTTTATGATTACCATCAGAAGATGAAGATTTTGTTTTTCCAGCAGTGTTGTTACAACACTCTCCTGGAATCTATTCCGTGACTTCAAGTGGCATCTCCTTATTTGAGAAACCTGTTGCGACTCTGTCAATTTATCCTAACAATTGGTTTTTCTCTCCAGCGAACCTCGACAGTAGGTGGCTCTATTTCAGATTCTTTGGTTAATCTCGGCAGTAGATTCTATGGTAGATTTTGAAATAGAATTTTTAGCAAACCTCGGCAGAAGGTATTTTTTTTACAAGAATCTCGGCAGTAGATTTCTCGGATATTTAAAAAAAAGGATTACAGCAAACTTCGGCAGAAGGTGTTTCCTTTCATTTCCTGGCAAATCTCGGCAGAAGATTTCCAGTTGACCTCGACAGAAGGTATTTTCTTTTTAGGATCTCGGCAGTAGAATCCTTAGTTAAATCTCAGCAGAAGATTTCCAGCACAAAAAAATCTCGCGCAGAAGGTGTTTCATTTGTAAATTCTCTAGTTAGTCTCGGCAGCAGATTCCCCAGTAAATTTTGATGGTTGACACATTTCTCAACAAAACCTTGGCAAAAGGTATTCTCAAATAAGGCCCAAAGTCTCGGCGGTAGAGTCCTCCAGTTGATATCTTTTGAAATCCCCAGAGAAAACCTCGGCAGTAGATTTTCCAAGTGGAATTTGTTAGACGATTTCGTTCAAATCTTTCCTTCTTGAGATTATTACCTTTATCATCATGCCCTTTGTTGGAAGTAGGTAATATTTCTCATACCCTTGGTTGATTACCTTGTTGTAATTGCCACTTGGTTGATAGTTGGTAATCCCTCTTTTTGAGCTTATCACCTTTGTCGTCTTGCCCATTTAGTTGGTAGTAGGTGATATAGCTGGCTTATTACCTTTGTCGTCCTGCCCTTTAGTTGGTAGTAGGTAATATAGTCGGGTTTGATTACCTTGTTATAGTTGTCACTTGGTTGATAGCTGGTAATTTTTCCCTCGTTCGGGTTTATCACCTTTGTTGCCCTTCCCTTTAGTTGGTAGTAGGTGATATTTCTCATACATCTTTTGAGAATATTACCTTTGTCGTCCTGCCCTTTGTTGGTAGTAGGTAATATTTCTCATATCCTTTTGGTTGACTGCCTTGTTATAGTTATCACTTGGTTTGTAGTTGGCAATCTTTCCTTTTGAGCATGCTAGTACCGGATGTCGGGTAGTAGATGACCTTTTCCCCAGCGGAGATTTTTTTCCCTCCTTGTTGGGACGAGTTTTTCTCTTTTATTTCTGGTGTTGGTAATTTTCCCTCAATGGAATCTTACTCTTTATTCTTCCCCAGTGGAGATTGTTTCCTCCCCTATTGGGATGTGCTTTCCCTATTTTGTTTTCCCCTGTGGAGTCTTTTCTCTTTGCTCCCCAGCTTTTGTTTGTCTCCTGTGGCGTTTTCTCCCCACAGAGGTCTTGTGTCTGCATATCAATTGCACGAGCATATCATTTTGTGGTCTCTTAGGGCCAAAAATTTGGTTGTTGTTATATTTAAGTCTCTTCTATCTCGTTGAAACAAAGATGTCCATCTTTGTATCTCCGGATAGAAGAAACTTAAATAGGGGCAACTGTAATACCCTAATTTTTACCCCTAAGATCCCACATGTCATTTGCATCTCATACCACAAACAAGATCACAAGATTTGGTTCTTTTGCCCTCCTCTGAAGGTTTGTTCTTGAGTGAGATCGCTAAGCACCCGTGTTCTTTTGTTTGTTTTGATGTTTGTTTTTGTTTATGTTTAGTAATCATTAATTAAAATCCAAAAATATGTTTTTTTCCTTTACCAACTTTTTCAGGAAGAATTTGGATCAAGGATATCAAAATCAGTCCCTCAGCTCGAATGAATTTCATTTGAACAAAGTCAAAGTTGATCTGCAAACAATTCAAAAATCATCTGATCAAGAGTTTCCAAGATTTAATTAATTATTATTCAAGAGACTCCAAGGTTCATGTGTTTATTTCCATGCCTTCTTTGACAAGCAAAATAATTGAGCCGAACCACAACAGTGCACTCAAAGGGCAATTTTTTCAAAATTTGCATTGAGTAATCGGTTACTCTAATCAGGGTAATCAATTACCCTCGTGGAAATTTGAAAAATGGCAGCAAATTCAAATTCAGCAGCAATTGGCACTAATTTTCATCATTTTGATCACATGTGGAATATTCTAGACCGTTTCATTTTAATTCCCCTACATCATCACAATTAATTCCCACCATGTACCTCCACTAATCACCACTCTTTTGATAATTTCCCTCCAAATTCAAATTCCAAGCCTAATTCTCATTTCCAAACCAAATTCCAATCCACCAAAATTTCCAAGCCTAAATCCTATAAATAGAGGCCTCATTTCATTCATTTCGCAAGCTTTTGAGAGCCAAAAAACCTCTTGCGAATTCTCTCCCCAACCACAAAATTTCACTAAAGCTCACATTTCTTCTTTTGAAAGTTAACAAGAATTCACATTGAATCTTGTTCAACTTTGAGCTAAACCTTCATCCAAGCTTGTTTTCTTCATCAATTCTCATAGATCAAGGCTTTGGAGTTTGGATCTTGGAGTAATTTGAAGCAATTTTCAGATTTGAAGTGGTAATTCATCTCTCACCATTGTTGAAGCTTCATCTTCATCTTCTATAATGTAAATCTTTGGAGATCCTTGTTACTTGATCATTTGGATCTTGTAATTGTGTTTGATTGCCGGTTTTTACTGTTATTTTACTTAAAATTTTGTGCAATTTCAATTCCATGATCATAAGGTGTTTGAAGAAAGTTTTGAAAGATGATCATGCTGAATTTTGCGCTATTTTTGACTCTGCGTGCAGAGTAATCGATTACCTTAATAGAGTAATCGGTTACTCTGAGGCAGAATGCAATTTTTGGCTTGTTTTTGGGACTGTTTTGGTTTTTCCTCCTTTTTCTTCCCCTTTCTTCTTGTTTTGGCCTGGAAGTGCATTGTTGAGATTAATTTCTTTTCAATTTCAATGGACTTTGGTTATGGTTAAAGTAATTAAACATTCATTAGTTCAAATCTATCTTTAAATGAATTGTTGAATTCATTTGAGGTGCTTTGAATTAGTGATGTGTTTTCGCACTTAAACTTATCAATTAAAGGTGATTGAACTTGAAGATGAAAGGATCTTGAAAGTGTAATTCAATTTGGCATTCTCTTCATCTATTTCTTTTTTTTTTATTTTGATCGATGAAACTCTTCTGGATCTTAGAATTTCTTTGTTGAATTCTTGATCAAGACTAGATCGCTACCTATTTTCTTTTCGTGCGATATTGCTTTCTGATGACGATTTACATATCGTTCATCTAGCATGCATTAGTACGAAGATCACTATTGACCGACCTCAAGTAGGGTGACTTCTTTATAAGTCACTTGGTGATTGCTTAACATAGTGTTACATTTGTCCCTCCCCATCCGAATCGGAACTTGAACTTTCATGGCCCGAACTTATGATCGTCTGCCCAAGCATGGTTGTTCTTTTGTATTAGGCTCATAATCTTTGAAGCTTGTTGCGTAGAGGCTTTGATTCTATCAATCTTCTGACAAGTCTTCATTAACCTTGACCTAAGCACATTGTTCAACCATATAGTTCAAGACGCGAGACAGAATATTCGTTGTTGCCTTTTTTTAGGACTCTTGGCACTTGTGCCTTTGTGCTACTATTATGTATATACTATTATATTACTATATTGTTTATGTTTCCTTCTTGCTCCCTATCTCTCTTTATTTTTTTTATATGCTTTATGTCATTATATCATATCATGTTTATGTTTATGTCATTTTACTTTTGTCCATTTGGACGATATTATCTTGTGCTTTTGTTTTTCTTTTGTCCATTTGTACTAAAAAACATCAATAAAGGCTTAAACCACTAAAAGAATTGTGCTCTTAATGTTGGACTATGGCCACTATCCCTTGCATTGGATGATCTTTACTCTTAGACTTCTTGGCTTGATTATGGACCTATGGACTTAGAATTAGGATTCTCTCCCTTATGCTTTGGATCATTATGGAGTTGGTATTCTAGCCTTTATTTGGCTTGCTTATTGGCTCAAGAGGATGAGATTCTTTTCTTATCATGCTTTGAAGAGTGCCTTCATGTGGTTAGATCTTTCTTACCTTAGCTTTTATTTTATGCAATAGGATAGTCACTTCTTCTCCACCCCTTCTTAAATTTTCAAAATTTCCTCTCTTTTTCAAAACCTTCTTGTTTTTAAACTCGAAACCACTTTCATAATAAAACCTTGACTTTTGTCAAGTGATTTTCAAACTTTGTCTTCTTTAATAAATGTCAATCCATGTTTATCATATTTTGACCATTTAAAAAAAAAACATAAAAAATACAAAACTCATTCAAACTTTTTGTGCTTTTATGCACCTTTTTCTTTTAAACTTTTCAAAAAGAATTAGACATGAGTCATTTTCTTTGTTGATATGTAAAGCTCCTAACCATGGTATTCTGTGTAAAGTATAGTCATTTTCCACTTAGATGTTGAAGCGATAGTCTTGTTGATTTTAATCCAAGCAAATCCACCATCTTAATGTGTGCAAATGCCTCTTTCTCATACCTTTGGGTAATTAGTTGAGTATTCTCTCTTGAGAATGACGGGTTGTCTTTTCAAGATAAAATGAATCATAACCAATAACTTTTGTCATTTGTACCACGAACTACGAGGTTTTGATCCTATATTGCACTTTGTGGGTACGTATGCATGAGGCGGTAAGTCTCTCCAAACACAAAAATATTAAAAAATATTTCTCCTCTCATCTCCCCAATCTCTTTTCAAACAAACCATTTTTCAAACCAAAAAAGCGTAGATATTTCAAAGGGCTCCTATAGAGTACTATAGACGTTTTGGGTGCTAACACCTTCCCTTAACGTAACCAATCCCCTTACCCATTCTCTGTTTATTTGTTCTTGTTTTAGAACTCTTTAGGTTTTGTTTGCTCTTTTTCCTTTGCTTTTGGATAAAATAAAAGTGCGGTGGCGACTCTTGCTTTACGAGTTAAGTTAATCAATAGCTTACACTCAAAATTTTTACCGCTACAATACTGTTATAGTATATTGATATATGATGAATTTCGTTTGCCTATATGTTTGACAATTCTGTTTTTGGGTTGTTGATATGTTTTCCTCCATTGTTGAGTTATGAGGGTTTGAATCATAGATAGGAAATTGATGATTTTATGATGTTAATCCATGAGTAAAACAAGGAAATAATTGATTTTTAGAATGTTAAGATAGCAGAAAATTGGGTCTATGATGATAGAATTTCGTAGCATAAGTCCTAGCATGATAAACTGGTGTGAAAGTGCTTTTTAAAAGTGATTTTTGAGCAATCGGAACAGTATGCGTCGATCTGAAACACCCATGCGTCGACACATGCAGGCCAGAAGAAAAACAGACTTAAATACTGCTGCACATGCGTCGACCTGAAACACTCATGCGCCGACACATGCACTCAGATTTTTGCCAAAATGTTAATACGATTTTGATCATAACTTTTGAACCGTATATCCAAATGTCAAACCGTTTAAAGCGTTAGAAAGATAGTAAATAGAACCTTAACACGGTATAAATAGGTGAATTTTTTTCCCAGTATTTTTATGTCTAATATGTTTAGGAATGTGATAATTACTTGTTGTGTACGCTAAGAAGTCTTGTTGTAAGTGACGAATCTTGAGTGTTGTAACAAAGATGTTGTTGTGATGTTAATGATGGTAATATGAAGATGTTTTAATGATGTTATTGTGATTGCATAAAAGATATGTATATCCATATTGTATGAAATATAATTTATGCTTGTTGGCCACTTTGGGTGGCATACAGTAACCATGGTGGTGGATTATTCTGCACGATGATGTTGTCGTTGTTGTATGCATAAATAGTCGCATTACATACATTTGTGAACATGAGTAGTGATATTTTATTGTTCAATGTGATTGAGGTTATGTTATAATATGGTTTGATATAATGCATTACTTCAAATGTGATTATTTTGAGTTGTTGTGATTGCATAATATATATATATATATGTTGTATGAACTATATGTTATGCTTGTTGGCCACTTTGGGCGGTGTACAATAACCATGGTGGTGGATTATTGTGCACGATGATGTTGTAGTGATTGTATGCATAAATAGTCGTATTGCATACATTTGTGAATAATGGTCCGTGGTTGGTGAGCTTAAAATCCCATTGTGTGGATTGGGCCGATAGCTGATTCCGGAGGTGATGGGTCAGTGAGTGGTTCTGATCCTAGGAGGTGGGGATTGGAATGGTGAACTTGAGTGTTTATGAAAATTGGTACCACATGCATAAGCATTGAGTCAGGTTGTGAGTCTCATTGCATTATATATTAACTATGTTGCTACCTTGCTAAATATATGGTGTTTTGTGAACTATTTGGAGTTGTTATCATGTGATTTCCATGTTGGTTGGGGAATAATTAGTAATGATGTTATTGGTTTATTAATATGAGATATTTAGCTGAATTGTGATTGTGTTATCTTTATGCTTGGATAATCTGGTGCTGATGTTGGGGGATATTGCACGTCTTAACCTAATGCATACTGTTTATCATGCTTTCCTTTATATTATCATGATATCTCACCCGTTCTGTTTGAATGTTGCCTCCATGTGGGTAACGCGAAGGTGATCCGCAATAAAGGTGTGGATGTTAGTAGAAGAGAATACTCTCCTTTATGCTTTTGTTGAATCAGTGTCTACTTTGATATGTAACACTGGGGGTCGACGCTTGTTTTGTTTATGTTGGGAGGAAACTATATGTATACCTTTGTTGTTGGATGATTTTATGTTGATGGAGATTGTTATGTGAATCTCTCTGGTTGATAATTTCCTTATAACTACATTTGTTATAATTATGTTGGAAGAGTTTAACAAAATGTTAAAGTTCAAACTTATGTTGTGTTCTTTAATTACTATATGTGTTGTATGTCGAAATATATGAGCAAGTTGTTGTTGGATGTGGTATCCTAATTGCACGATTTATTTTTATTTTACTCTGATTTTAATTATAATTACGCGGGTGAAATTAGGGTGTTACATGAATAGGTATGAGTTGTAGTTAAAAACCCCCTTGAATGATAGCATTTGCTGAATTTCTGCTAGCGTCGCTAGGCGAGCTTTGGCAAACGAAAAGCGAGCTACCTCGCTACCTGCTCGTCGGTCGACCGTGACAAAACTTTGGGAAATTGCCTTATCTCTTGTTTGAAGTGTTTCATATGTATGTTGTAGCCTTGTTCTATGCAACCTTATATTAATTATCATGGTTGATGAGTATTGTGCGAGTGGAGGATGAAGTGCAAGTTAATGCAAGCCGGATAAATAGTTTTGAAATTGGAATTTCTGGAAGGGTATTGCTTAGTTGACTATCTGTATAGATGTCAAGAGAGTTTGATGTTTGGAGAAACAATTTAGCGAATTATACTCAGTGTGAGTAAGACTTGGGTGTGTCATGGTTTTGACTAATGAGAACCGTAAGGACTGAAGCTGGAAGAGACTTACCAAGTGATGACCTTGCAAAGAACAATTCAGTATTTTGTATATGCGTTAGTAAGGTGTAAGTGGATAGTCAAGGTATGTCATCTGGACAGTTCACCCAGATACATGGTGCCGGAGGTAGACTTCGTGGGAGTGGTACCGGATGTATACAGTTATGCTTTACCAATTCAGAAGGGATAATGAGTTGTATTTCTAAGGAGGAATGAGAATTGAGAAGTCTCAAAGTTTAAGCATGCGACTTGGATCGTATGTGAAAGAAATTACAAACTGGAGTTACGGGAAATGGAACAGGACTATTGAGAGGGGTCAATTTAGACAAGAAGTGCAATGTTATCTCCAAATGTGTGTGGAGCGCGTGTGTGAATCAGTGAGTAGTATGGGAACTCACAGCTACGTTCTAGATAGTTTGAGTTTTGGTAATGGTGACTCACGAATGATTGAGGTTCCATGATTTTGCTATGTTGTTTTGGTTGAGACCTCGTGTTGGCGGAGACCTCGGATGAGTTATAACCCCATAAGAGGATTTGATATGGAATAGAGTAACCAGAACTAGACATTGTTGAGCTACTTGGATAAATTGCTTTGAGCTCAGGATAAATCTAAAGGTTGTGCACTTTTATGGATGTAGCCATATAACTCCCATGTATCTATCGTCTAGAGAGTGTTGAACCTATTCTAAATGTTGGTGTTAACAAGGAAGTTGATATACTAATGGATGTCAATAAAATTCTTGTACCGTTTGGTTAGTGGGCACTCCGGTGGATAAGTGTGTTTCTATGCAGAATGTTAGCTACCTAGTAGTGCTTAAGAATTCGAGGTGTTCCACTGTTAGAATCAGAGTAGTGCAGTGGAAGGTGACGAATGAAAGAGTTCAATCAGATTAATTAGAATAAGAGGGATAATTACTCGTAAGAATGGAAGTAAGACAATTTCGAGCTAAGGGTGTTATCTTATTGGTACAATACGAAAGAGGTGAAGCATCGAGTGTAAACAGTTGCAGTATATAGTGCCAGATCTAGTGGGATTGATAAGGATGTAGATTAATGGATTATGAAAATGTAGTAAATGTTGAAGGATTTATAAAAGAGTATTCGTCAGTACTGAGTGTAGTCAAGGAATCGGTGAATTATCTCAGGGAGATTTGAGGAGTGTTGATTATTCAAAACCAAGATGAAGTGTTGTGGTTATGTTTTTGTGACTCAGTAGAAGAATATGGAGATGTATATTTCGAAAATAGAATGTGATCGACCAAGTGTTTTAGAATGGCATGACAAATGAATTAATGAAAAGCAAAGTTATAAGTCAACCAAACATTGGAATAAGAGCGTGGTCGAGACCAGGAAGCTTTGAGAATTTGCGAAAAGAAGGGAAATAGCCAATAAAGACAAGTTGCAAGATTGAGTACATCAGAAGTTTTAACTAAAGTAAAGTCAAGTGTGGATCTAAGACGGTGATACAAGGAGTGGTTATTGTTGAGTAGAGGAAATTCGGGGGCGAATTTCTATTTAAGGGGGGGGGGGATGTAATGTCACATATTCCCTTAAATAATCTATTGGGTGTCAGTTGGGATCAATTGAGTAACTAGTGAACTCTGAAGAGATCAAGTATTAATTAAAGAGACATACCAAATTAATAAGCATGTGAGGAGACATTTTGGTAACATTAATAATTGGTCAATGGTGTTAGATGACAAAATATCAATTGGATTATTATTTTATATATATATATATAAGAAGAGGAAGTTGGTAAGAAAAAGGAAAAAAGAAGAGAAAGAAGAGAAATGGAAAGATGAAAAGAAGAGCTCACAGAGGAAGAAGAGGAAATTCATCATCATCAACTCCATCTTATTTTATTCATCTTTAAGGTGAGTTTCATTAGATAGTATAGCTTTTGGGGGGAAAATATGAGAATATTGGTGGGTTAGGTTTTGTGTTGAAATTGAATTAAATGTTGTTTTCATGATGGTTTGATGAACCTCATGCTTAATCATGTTATACCACTTTCATTTGGGTGTTTGAATGCTATATGAACATATGGGATTGGAGTTTTGGCCATGGATGACATTCAATTCACGTTCTGCAGAATCTGAGTTTTGCTTGGGTCGCTGGGCGAGATTAGGCGAGCCCAGGGCGACTTGTTTTTTCTGCTACGGTCTGTCATACCCTAAATTTTGACCACAAGACTTTAAATCATTGTGCAAATCATCATCACAATGTGGATGTGCCTTCATGCTTCATCAATCCTCTCAAAGATTGTTGAGCATTCACCTCAATCAAGAATTAGGGTTTTGAGCCCTCTCAGAGCACTCAGGCAAATGATCAATTAAGAATTGACATGATCTTCAGCTTGTCAAGCCTTTCAAACATCCATGAAGGATCAAGATGTCTCCCACATCAAGAATCAAGCATAGGAATGCAACATTCCAAGATGATTAAGCATCAAGATCACCAGTGTCACCAAATTAGGGTTTTTGTCGACCAAGGCCTCCAGAGGGAAGTTTTCATCTGGGTATGAGCAAATACTTCAAAACATGATTCAAGAAGCTTAAAGGGACCTCGTGGATCCAATCATGAGTTCAAAATAGCCTCAGGGGATGCATTAATAAAAAATTAGGAATTAGGGTTTCTTGACCTAATTCACCCCTAAGTTGACTTTTGAAGCAAGGCAAGAGCCAAGACCTCAAAAAATGTTTTGAAGACCTCAAATATCTTATATTGACCCTCTCAAAAGTTTAAATTAACACAAAAAACTTGATTCATGAGCAATATAAAGATACAAATTCATTTGGACCACAAACTAGGGTTTCTGAGGAAAAAGTCAACCATACCTTTCACTTTTGACTAAGACATGATCTCAAACCTTGGGAAATGATTCAAGACACTCTAAAACACCTATGGAATCCATACATTAGGTTTGAGTTAGCCCAAGGACTTGATTTCATAAAGGATCACAAAGTTTGAAATTCATCTGATAAAAAGTCCACTGTGCCCAAAACCAAGTTTGACTTTTGAGAATTTTTGACAAACATGGCTTCTTCAAGTCAAAAACAATGTTAAATTATGGTTTGGATCATCATCAATCAAGAAAAATCAAGAAAAGTGAGGTTACTTGCAAAAGGGGTAATCTTAAGAAACTTAAAATTTCACTAAGTTATGGAAAAAGGATGATTTTTACCCAACTTTGCAAGACCATAACTTATGATCCAAGCAACCATTTTCTTCCATCCAAACCTCAAATGAAAGCTCTCATTACATACTACAAAATTGTCCTCCTGATCCATAGTCAAAAGATGCATGTATTTTGAGTTATAAAGCCATAAAGTTAGGGTTTCATGGGATTTCCACTTTGCACTTAGTGAAATTTTGAGACAGAATATGTTTGCATTTTTGCCAACTTTGAGGTCATTTTTCTTCATGATCCATAATGATCCAAGACCAAAGGTAAACATCAAAGTTGAAGTATGATGTGCAAGATTTCCAAAGAGTACAAGAACATCATCAAACTCCATTTGAGCAAAGAGATATGAAGTGATCAACATGCCTTGCTACAAACTGTTTTGCAAAAATCAGATTGATCATTTCTTGTGGTACACGATTTTCTTGTCAAGTGTAATGTCAATGTCACTCACATTCAATGCTTAACAGAAGAAATCATAGCAAACCTGCAAATTTGAGTCAAAGAGTCAAGAAATACTTCAACTTGGAGTAATGGCTTTTGTCACATTATGCCTTGAATTCAAAGACATTTATGTGCAATAGTGTACATTCAAAGATGCCACTCTTTTTCAGTCAAGATGCTCACATAAACAACAATAAAAATGACCGAGGAATGTGGAATTGGTCAATTGGTAGCTGAGCTATTTGGAAGCATTGGTGTACCTTGCATTAAGGGCAATGATACATCTTGCCAAAACTTTTGAATCCAAGCCAATCCTCAAGATATCACTATTCAGCCAAGACAAATCCATTCTCCTATAAATAGAAGTCATTTTTTATGTTTTAAAACACACCAAAACAACCACAATGCTTGTTTTCTCACAAATTCTTCCTCTTGGAAAATTCAAAGTTCTCAAAGAGTGAAAACTTAGAATTCTCAAACCAGTCCAATTCCACTCAAACCAAGCATCCAAACACTTCACACAAGCATCATAGAAGTGATCCATAACCTCAAAACACTTCTGTAACATCAGAATCACCAAGTCACTATCCGTTTGCTCAAATTTTCCTCAAAGCTGCATATAGGGTTGAGCCAAGTGATCTAGAAGGTTTCAATTCATTCTAATCATTGTAACACCATCCTCGGGGGTCAAGGAAGTTGTCCAGATCATCATCTTGCATCTTAACACCTACATTGCAAAATTCGATTCTCACTTGCAAGGTAAGCTTCCTCAAATCTGAACTCTATGATCCATGCATCATAAATGTGTTTTCAAGTTACCAACATGTTTTTACACTTATGTAGAGTGTTTCCCCTCAATTAATTGCGTTGTATCTATCGTGTATGGAATTTCATAGTGTTCTTGCAAAAATTAGGGTTCATCTGTTCTTCACATGATTTCTCACTCTACACTAAAAAGAAATGCAATTAATTGGTATCATTGAAATCCTTGTTAAAAAACGAGCAACTTTCATGTTTATGGAAGTCAATTTCATTGCGTATTCAGTGAGATAAGGGAGTTTTTCCAAATCTGAAATGGAGGGTGGCACGAGGAAGAAGATGATGTTCTTCGCGCCCTTTTTCAAAAATTTGAATTTTTAATTATTTTGATTATTTTTCAATTAATTTCAAAAATTCATATCTCTCTCATTTTTAATGTTTTTCAAATGATTTTTTAAACGTAAATCATTTATACATTTTAATATTTTATTCCACCAAAAAATCAAAAAAATATTTTATATTTGATATATTTTTGAATTTTTCAAAGAATTTATTTTTAATTGTTTTAAACATTTTTAAATGAATTCTTTCTCTTGATTTTTCAAAACCATTTGAATTTCAAATCATCTTGTGAATTAAAACATCTATTTTCAAACATTTTTCAAAATTCACAACATGTTTATTAAATATATTTGATATTTGATATCATTTTTATTTAATTTTTCTTTAAAAAAAATGCCTTTTTTTTGAATAAAATTAGCGTTTCCTTGATTTTAAATCTTTCAAAACTTCATTTGAATACACTAGGGCCTCTAATAAAGTGTAATATCCAACCCCTTTGTAAATAAATAATATTGGGCCTCTGACATAGTATAAGTCCCGATACGATTTTCAAAAATAACGATACATTCACTGTTTTCATCTGGGCCTCTTCTTGAGTATAAGCCCCACTTTTCTTTATTTCAATAAACATATTGGGCCTATATTAGAGTGTAAGACCCAAAACCTTTTGCACATAAATAAATTTTGGGCTTCTGCTATAGTATAAGTCCCACAACGTCTTTCGGTATCGCAGTGTGATCACTGTTTTCAAAATAAGTCATCTGGGCCTCTCCTTGAGTATAACCCTAAATCTTTTGTACACAAACTTGGTTTTAAACAATAAACAACCTCCATGGGCCTCTCCTTGAGTTGTAAGCCCCATACCGCTGTTTTCAAAATCATCTGTTTGTTTTTAAACTGGTACTAAGAGGAGCATTATTCCCGGTGAAACTGCTCTTAGACCACTTGGGCCTCTCTTTGAGTTATAAGCCCCAAACATTCTTTTCTTCTAAACAACTTTCTCTTAATTCAAATTCAAATTCAAATTTTTCTCAAAACTTTCTTCAATTTCTCAAAACCCTAATTATACAGTGGTAATCAATACAATCAATCATAATACACTTGGGCCTCTTTTCAGAGTTTAAGACCCATCATATTTTCAATTCAATGAATACTTGTTTATATACCTATTGATTCACTTATTAGTATATACCTGTGCATATCTGTCTAGAGTTTCCCCGGCAGTTAGGTCTACACTTAGGTCAAACAGTGAAATACTTCTAACTTAGTCAAACACTAGTTCCCTCATAAGAAACTTCCCTCAATACAGTCTGCCTCCTCTTAGGCTTTATTCAATATGGAAATAAGAAAGGCATTATTCCCAGTGAAACTTTTCTTAAGGCTGTCAAAACTTAGAAACATATTAAAAGAAATTCATTTCCCCAGAGAGGATTGAAAGCTCTGCTGATTTGAGCAAATTTTTGGATGAACGGAATGTCAAAAGATATGTTTAAACATGAAGAAGTCTGATGAAAGTAGACTGGTCAGATATGATGTCCTAATGAATGTCTTGACATCTTGAGCTGATACTGCAGGATGTTTCTAAATCTGTTGCAAGATTTAAGGAGCAATCAGAACATGGATCAAGGAAGAAATAAACAGAAGATTCGAAGCCCAAGGAAACAGAAGATTATAAAGGAAGACCTAGACCTAGAACTGGAGTTGTGAGATATAGATACCTTTTGTGACCTAGTTCTCTTGTGTAAAAAAATAAGGGTTTAGAGTTTTGAGATTCGTTGGCTCTCTAGGTTTATAAGTCTCCCTTTGTATCGATTGATGCACTGTGGTAGACATAGGTACCGCACAGATCCATAAGCCTTTAGGTATTGGATTGTGTATTGTTCTTGGATGAAGCTTTTAAGCAAATCCATGTTAGCGTGTTGGTCAAGTATGCTTGACAAAATTCTGTATTGACATGGATGGTTTAGATATCACAGATTGTGATTAAGGGAAGTGAGTGGTGATTCTCATATCAAAGGAGATGTCTTTGATAAGGATTTCATTGGGTAGTATTTAGGAGATAAATTTGTAAACGGGGGAGTTTAACTTTATAAGTTTACTACAGATAGTGGAGTCTTCTTCCTGGATTGGTATCCCCCAGATATAGGTGAATTGCACCGAACTGGGTTAACAATTGCTGTGTTTTTTATCATTCTGTAGATTTACATATTTTGTTATTGGTCTTGACAAACATGTTGGATCAGATGTCGTAACATCTGTGATTCTGCAGTTATGATATTCAAGGTATCAGTCTGTTGTTCTGTTCTTTGTTTAAATGTTTATGCAGAACAATGTCTTGACATGTGTTAGGACATCTGTTGTCTGCAATGCCAGAATTTCAATTGGTATCAGAGCAGGCATCCTGTCTGTTTCTGGATGAGATCTTTGGGAGATACTTTCTGGCATTTAAACAAGGAGGAGTTTTGAAGATCAGATCAGTCAACTCAGACATACTCAAAGTTATTAATGGATGGGATGAATGTTCTGGATCGAAGGTAACAACCCGGTGGTTGTTCATGTTGCTGAGGAGGTTCTACAACAACTGCAGGAGAAGTGGCTAGTTCTCTTGTTGGGGTGTCTTATAAGATGTTCTGACATCTTATTAGGGCAAGCAAAATTTGTTCCTTGGTGGTTCCGCTGCATATGTTTCTGATGGAAGAGCTCTAGAATTATGGGATTCTGGAGTTGTTGCTGAAGACAGACGGTGGAAGATCTCATTCTATATTTGAAGATATTTGCATCTTTTTATTCCAAAGTCGGGAGCGATGGAATGGAAAGAGTTGTAGGAAGATGTCTGTTATGGTGACTTGGTACTTGGAAGCTTGGTTCCATGGTGAAGTTTCAAGTCAGTTGAAGAGGATAGGAGTTGAGTTTAGGTTTATCAAGTTCTTGCTCTGGGAGTTTGATAAATTATCGATCGGCTAAGCTATTAAAGATACTTGAGAATGATCTCAAGTCCACTCATAAAGGCGTCTCAATCTTGCATCTGGAGTCTTCTAGTTATTCTTCTGACTAAAAGGTGTTTCTGTGAAACACAAATCTCAAGAAAGTGGAGGTGATTTATTTTAACCATCCAAAACAGCAAGGAAGGATTCATCTCTCTGAATCCTAAGGGTGGATATAATCTATATGGAGTTTTCAGAACTGTTGAGGTAAATAGGGTTCGTTCAGAGAGAATCTTAGTTACTTGAGTCAAGGGTCGCAGCCTTGGTATCTCAACAATTTATTGTCAAAGAAGATACTTACAAAAGATTGAATACTTGAGAAGTGGTCATGAAGTGATCTGGTGGAGCGTGGCTTCAACAATGAAACATGATTATTGAACAAGGATTTAAGATCAATTGCTATTTGTGTTACTCATAAGTATTTAATTGATTATCCTTGAATGTGAAGTTCAAGATTGCTGATGTTCAACACGATGTTGGCACATCTCTTCATCTGGTTTGTTCAGAATCATGGGAGGGGTACTGCATAAGCTTTTGGATCTATTTTTCTTGGGTGTTGACCTAAGAATCTACTTCAGTTGGTGTGGCAGAAGCATCTGATCTCTGAAGAGTGTCCTGGCAGAAAACTGGTCTAGACAATGGTGATGTGGAAGATGAAGAAGAAGACATCATAATCTTGATGGATTGTTCTTGGATCAGTTTATATCTAATCTAGGAGTATTGAAGTGTAGCAGGTGTGTTCAAGTTGGTACTGGAAGCATCTGGTGTTTATCTAGAAAGTGTCCTGGCAAGAGACTTGTCCAGAATGGAGTGCTGGTGATGGCACGGCTTGGATCAATTTATTTCTAGTCTAGGTACTTAGGAGCATGGGGTCTTGCTCATCTTGGAGATCAAGGTTAAGTGGCAGTTATCTCTGACTTTCTACAGACTGCTCTACTAAGGAAAGTGGCATTCTTTGGTATGGCTATGGTGTAGTCTAGGATTACTTTCTCTTCTGAAGATTCAGACGTGGCAGGTGTGAATTCTTTAAAGTTTCAAAGCAGATAGTTATCAAGGTGTGAGCTTGAATGGAATATCCGTGACAAGTTTAAGCAGGATGGAGGTTGTCTACTCAAACTTGGTTGTTGAATCAAGTCTATGAGAGCATGGAACACTTGTTCTATAATAGGGAGAAGGTTCTTCTAAGTGGCAGAAGGAGGAGCTAAATTCAGCAGCTGGATGTCGTATTAGAATATTCTGACATCAAGCTTAACATCAGGATCTCAGCTGGTGTTGTGGCACATCAGTTTAAGATAAGGTGATCTACAGGAGAATGGAAGTTATGGATGCTTCAAAGAGGTCTATCTCATGCTGTTTGTGGGAGTTGTGGATGGAGAAGATGTTACATGTCAAAGGCTTGGTGGATCCAAGATGCCTTGTTATGGAGCAAGTAGTTCATGTAACTTGAAGATCAGATTTCATTGGTGGATCAGTGTATCTTGTGGGAGTTCTGAAGAAGAGTGAGATCAGTCAAAAAGTGGCATTTGGTTGATCTTTAGTGTGCATTCAAGCAGGGTGCTTGGAACCAATTACTCTTGGGAAGAAGGGTAGCTGGTTGAAGACGTGAGGAGGTTCTGGTTCAGGTCTATCTTGGAGCTTGTGGTAGAAGTTCTAAGTTGATGATGGAGGATTACCTTCTTTTGGTGGATGAGAGTTTATATCTCTCTTTGGTTACTGGAGTTCTTATTGATCAATCTGGTGGCGCGGTGTTGTTTGAATA
The DNA here is from genome assembly GCA_022829125.1 of Lathyrus tuberosus. Classification (NCBI taxonomy): domain Eukaryota; kingdom Viridiplantae; phylum Streptophyta; class Magnoliopsida; order Fabales; family Fabaceae; genus Lathyrus; species Lathyrus tuberosus. The sequence goes on from JALAZF010000071.1 coordinate 8,775,463, forward strand.
TCTTCAGTTGGATTACTATGCAGATAGTAAGTCCAGTGGTGGAGCAGATCAAGAACCATGGTGTGTGGTGTCTGTGATATGTGAAGGATGCCCTAACTGATGTTAGAACATCTTCTGGGTTAGTTATCCTTGGAGAAGGATTCTAAGTTCTGTGAGGAACTTGTTACTTACATCATTTCTAAGAAGTATCTACAATTGTCATACAGGAGAATGATGGAGTAGGAGAGCTGTCTTGGAAGTCTGATGTGAAGGTTTTGGTAAGACTGTAGTGGATCACAAGTTCATTGCATGAAGGTCTGGATTCTGATGCATTTAGAATATGGAAGTGGATATTCACCAGGAAAATCAGGAGTATTCCAAGTTATCATTTGGGAGAATGATGAAGGAATGACTGTCTTGGATTATCGGGTGTCTATCTAATTAGTTGGCCTTGCTAAGGTCAGTAGAAAAGCTTATGAAGGGGATACCGCCCCTGCTACGAGTCATGCTAGAGAAAAGCGGATCAGTTTGGCAAGCTGAGAAGTTCTGGAGCATGTATACGATATCTGACATCGTTAAAAAGATAACAAACAAGGAACATGGAGGTCTATACATGAGAATTCAAGAGGAATTTGTGTGGTGTATAGATGGGTTCAAGAAGAGAGGGATCAATGGAGCTTTGGTCTCAATCCAAGAGTTTGTTGAATTAGGATGTTGATCCTAATATGATCTCACGGGAAGCATAATAGTGTTCATGTGTGAGTGATTATTGTTTCTTGTCAGAAGAATCAATAAGTGCAGTTGATGGTTGTGTTCAACAGGTGGGTTAGACAGAGGGTGAGCTCTTGAAGACATGAAGATGCGTCTTATGTTTTCCATTCATCAGCATAAGTGTTCATCGGATGAGCACTGGTCATCTTAGATAGGGGGAGTTGCTCCTTGATCTAAGATGTATTACTACAGGGGTGCAGTTCTGTATCTAGTTTGGTTGGAGGTCAAGCAAACTATGATTATTTTGGAGATGGGATGTCAAGAAGGATGTCTTGACATTACAATGTTGTTGCAGGTCGTGAGGGGACTTGACAGTAGAAAGCTGATTCCATCATTGAAGTGTCAATACAAGTATCTTGGGTGTCTTGGTGGCTAACTGGGAGATGTTTGAAGAAATGTTGTAACATTTTGGTCAGTTTTATTTTTCTTCTGCTTAAAAGGATTATTCTTGGGACTCATCAAAAGGATGAAGACTATGCTTCAGATGGACTGAACAAGCCTGACAAAGTGTCAGCACATTATTTAAGACTTGAGGGTGGGTCCCCAACTGGCTGTTTTGTACGGTTAATCTTAAAAGTGAAACAGTCTTATCCTAGTTGGGCGGTGCACAATTATTAATGTTGAATTTACCTACCTAAATTTATTTCGCCATTGAATTGTTCACCGGTAACTTCTTTGGACCGTGAATCTTTAGAGAAACTGGTTGGGTATTTAAATCATGCATTTGTTTATGGTATTCCAGGTTGAAGTTTGATACATCATGTCTTTCAATCGTGTTTGGGTAAGTAACATATGGATATGGAACTGTATTGGCTACTTTTGTCAATTTTTGGCTAAAAAGAGGGAGAATGGCTGTGTGGGGATGGGTATTTCAGCACACATCTGGTTCATCTTTGTAGTTGTTTTGTAAGGATGTTGGAGAGGATGTTCTAACATTCTATCTGAGTCTTTCCCTTTGTGCCTTGTGATCTGAGTTATGAAGCAGGTTGTGTCTTGTGACCTGAGTTACATTCTCTATGGACTTTGTGTTACGCATGATACAACTGTTTCATCTTAAGCTCTTTCTGGACCTTCTTATGGGTTCTCTTATGCCTCTTAAGAGGAAGATTTATCCCTCTGTGGCAAGTACTGGCTTGAGGGGGAGTAGGTTATGTACCCTTCCTCATGTACACCAACATACAACTAGGAATTTCAGGGGTAAGAAAGAGTCTCAGAAGTGTTCCAATCATATCTACCAAATGCCGGACTTTCTTTTTTTACCAAAGAAGTTTTAACCAAAAATTTGTCAAAAGGGGGAGATTGAAAGCTCTGCTGATTTGAGCAAATTTTTGGAAGAACAGAATGTCAAAAGATATGTTTAAACATGAAGAAGTCCGATGAAAGATGACTGGTCAGATATGATGTCCTAACGAATGTCTCGACATCTTGAGCTGATATTGCAGGATGTTTCTAAATCTGTTGCAAGATTTAAGGAGCAATCAGAACATGGATCAAGGAAGAAATAAACAGAAGACTCGAAGCCCAAGGAAACAGAAGATTATAAAAGAAGAAGACCTAGACCTAGAATTGGAGCTGTGAGATATAGATACCTTTTGTGACCTAGTTCTCTTGTGTAAAAAATAAGGGTTTAGGGTTTTGAGAATCGTTGGCTCTCTCGGTTTGTAAGTCTCCCTTTGTATCGATTGATGCACCGTGGTAGACATAGGTATCACACAGATCCATAAGCCTTTAGGTATTGGATTGTGTATTGTTCTTAGATGAAGCTTTTAAGCAAATCCATGTTAGCGTGTTGGTCAAGTATGCTTGATAGAATTCTGTATTGACATGGATGGTTTAGATATCACATATTGTGATTAAGGGAAGTGAGTGGTGATTCTCATATCAAAGGAGATGTCTTTGATAAGGATTTTATTGGGTAGTATTTAGGAAATAAAGTTGTAAACGGGGGAGTTTAACTTTATAAGTTTACTACATATAGTGAAGTCTTTTTCCTGGATTGGTATCCCCCAGATATAGGTGAATTGCACCGAACTGGGTTAACAATTGTTGTGTCTTTTATCATTCTGCAGATTTACATATTCTGTTATTGGTCTTGATAAACATGTTGGATCAGATGTCATAACATCTATGATTCTGCAGTTTTGATATTCAAGGTATCAGTCTGCTGTCCTATTCTTTATTTAAATGTTTATGCAGAACAATATCTTGACATGTGTTAGGACATCTGCTGTCTGCAATGCCAGAATTTCAAGGATTAATTCCCGTTGAAACCTCTTTTGAATTTCTTCAAACCTTGGAATTGTTTAACAAAGAAAGGATTATTCCCGGTGAAACCTTTCTTGAACTTTTCTTAGGCTTGGACCAACAGACTTCTTAAAAGTTCCCCATAGTCTCCTCTTGGGCTTAGTACAAGGACCCAAAGGCTTCTTAAAAGCATAGGATATAATTTAGTCATCTTTGCTAGTCCATTCCTCAGGAAAGTCAAAACTCCAGAATACCCCAATCTTTCAAAGGTTGATCTTCATCCTTTTAACCAACAACCTCCTCTTGGGCATCATACAAAAATCTCTCTCCAACCAAAGTTTATCTCTTCTTAATGAGACTTGGATAGTCTCAGCCTCCTCTTGGGCTTCATACAAGTAGACTTGCAAAGTCTCACCCCCATGGTCTCCTCTTGGGCTTAACACAAGGACCTACATACTTCCTAAAAGCATGGGATAGATGCTGAGCATCTTCACCAATACATCAATTCCCAGAAGAGTTAAAACTTCTAAGGTTTTCAAACTCACCTTTAAACCCCTCTGACCCCTAATAAGGCTTAACTTTCACCTTAAAAATCCCAGCCAAGGTCAATTTACCATAAATAAATCCTCAAAAGAATCAGAGCCTCATGGCATCTGGTAAATCAACTCTGCTCAAAGCAACAACAAGAGTTAGTTTCCCTTTGGATCCCCCAATACAATTTAGACCTTCTCCTGGATTTCAATAATCCTCAGCAAGAGTCAGCCTCCTCTTAGGCTTTATATAATGATTTTCCCAGACAACCTCAATCTTGGGCTTTTGTACAAGACAAATATAACACTCCCCAGTGGGGTCAGTTTCCTTTAGCTTCAACCTTGGGCTTTGATCAAGGCACACGAAATCCATCATCCCCACAAATGAGACCATGAGTTCTCTCTGTAAGAGGATATCCCTTCTATGTATCACATGTCAAAACAAACAATCAAACACCTTTTTTCCCAGATAAATTGTTGTAAGTAGCACACTTATTGATTCAAAATCCAAGTTGGAGTCCTTCCTTTTATCTTGGCTAAAACTTCTCTTTCATCTAACAGCTATAAGTGGCAAGCCTCTGGATTCTACACATCCAAGCCAGTGTTCCTCTCTTGGCATGAAAGATTCATAAAGGGAAAAGTGACATTGCTTTAGACTGAGTTAAAGCTTATTTCTTTATGACATCTCTCTTATAAAGGAAATTATGGCATTGCTGGATTCCACACATCCCAGTTAAAGTAATCTCCCTTATAACCAATTACCTGACATTTTGTGATGAATAGGTGAGATATCTCCCTTTAGAGATGACCAATTCTATCTCTCGGTCAACTTTAGCTTTAATCTTGGGCTTTAAACAAGACACAAATACTCAGCTAGCTTCAATCTTGGGCTTTGAACAAGACACCAAATATCTTTCCTCCCATAGAATAGGAGGAACTACGATTGCTCTGATTTCCTAAATCTCTTTATGGGAATACGTAGGCATACGATTGCGAAATCTTAGCGAGCACACAAATAAAAAATATTACGTCTAGTACCTTCCCAAAAACAATAGAAAACCCAAAAACAACAAAAACATTCTCTTAACCCTCCCAAAGGAGAAACTTTCCCAATCAATAGCAGATAAACACAAGAAATTATTTCAAACAGCAGAAATACATGCAAACGAAGGTTCCTATAGATTACTATAGACACTCTGGGTGTTAATAGCTTCCCTTTGTATAACCAAACCCCGATCCTCGATCTCTTAGCACCTATTAAAGAAAACACTTGCGTGCAGAGTTAGTTTAAGATATCTTCCCCTTCCTTTTAAGCTTCATAGGATAAACACAGAAATCAGAAAGTAGCACCAAAATGCGGTAGGTGGCCGTGTCACCAAAAAATCGACGCTACATGGTCGCTAGGCGAGGTTGAGCGAGCGGAAAGCGAGCTACCTCGTTGAAGCTCGCTAGGCGACCATGGTTCAATTTTGGTTCTTGAAATTCTGGTTAAGCAGATCACTAAGATATCGGACAGGATGTCATGACACTTGATCTCTGCTTCTCACACAAGGATAATGAAGAACAGAATACAAATAGCAGAAAGTAAACAACACATAAGAATTGTTAACCCAGTTCGGTGATCAACAACACCAACGTCTGGGAGCTACCAAACCAAGAATGAAATCCACTAAGTAGAATTGGTTCTAAGATAAACTCCAACATTTACAACTTGACACCTAGAAACTACACGTACTAGATTACTACCTAAGACTCTCCTAGGCATGAGAACCTTCTCAATTCCCTTTCAATCACAACAGTGACTGAAAAATTACAACTTAATAAACTGTCCAACTCAGGTATTCACGCAATACAAGAAAGGCTCACAAAAGTACAAACCCCAGTACTCAATAACAGCTGCATGTGTTTAGTGTCTATTCTAGGTTAAATCCATCTTATTTATATCACTAAACTGAACTGGATTTGGGCTTCAGAATCGCAGCAATTCAGCTCCACAGAATCTGCGACATATTCTTCTCTAGAATAGTTTCTTCAATCCTAAGTTTCCAAAAATGTCTCCATACTCAGAATCAGAATATCTGATTCCTCAATATCAGATGCCACCTAGGACCAAATCACATTCCCATAAAACCTGGAAAATAGAAATAGTTATTCCAAACTGTAACAGACAAAGATGTCGAATCAACATGATATGACATCTTGTCTAACACCTTAACCTGCAGTTAGTTCAACATGTTAGGACATCTTGTCCAACATCTTTCTGTTAAGTTAGTTTTACCAAAATTGATGCCAACCTCAAAGGCTTGGACTCATCAATCTCCCCCTTTGGTAGATTCTGGCTAAAACTAACTACAATTAACCTACAGACAAAATTATTCAGAACAGGGAGACCAGATCATCAGAACAATAGCGGAACATAAACTAAACTTTGTCTCCCCCTCAACCAATACCTTCTTCTGCAAGCATCACCAGCACTACTCCCCCTCAATGGTTAGTAGCAGTCAGCAGTGGTTAGTAAAGTTAGTATTACTCCCCCTTTTTAGCCATAATATGACAAAGGCAGAAAGACTAACTTAAAAACCAAATAAACAATATAGAGTAATTAAAGTACACACCCAAACAAAAGTAAATTATCCTGGGCATTAAGCCCTTACATAACCAAAGCAAATAAAATAAACTTGAACTTGAGAGAATGCTTGACAACCCTCTCAACTCTGATGGGAATACATATTCAGATATTTGAATAGCATTCCCACACCCAAAGGAATGTTATACCTCTTCAGATAGGCAAACTCCAAGCTTGCCTCTCAACACTTCAAATTGATTCGCGTCCAAAGCTTTAGTGAAAATGTCAGCTAGTTGATTCTCTGTGGCAACATGCTCCAGGGTTATGATTTTGTCTTCCACAAGATCTCGAATGAAGTGGTGCCTGATGTCAATATGTTTTGTTCAGCTGTGTTGAATAGGATTCTTTAAAATATTTATTGCACTCAAGTTGTCACAGAAGAGTGTCATAACATCTTGCATGACATTATATTCAGTCAGCATCTGCTTCATCCACTTCATTTGAGAATAGCTACTCCCTGCTGCAATGTATTCAGCTTCAGCACAATTTTGCTTCTTACTAAACCAGGAGATTAAATTGTTCCCTAGAAAGAAGCATCCACAAGAGGCGCTCTTTCTATTATCTGCATTTTCAGCCCAATCAACATCACAATATCCTATTAATACAGAGTCAGAGCTGTGTGTATAGAGTAGTCCATAGTCACATGTACCATTAACATACTTCAAAATTCTTTTGACCTGATTAATATGGCTAACTTTGGGTTCAGCCTGATATCTCACACAAACTCCTACTGCAAAAGTTATATCAGGTGTGCTAGCTGTAAGATATAAAAGACTTCCAATCATGCTTCTATAGAGACTCTAATCAACACTTACCCCTTTACCGTCTTTAGACAAGTTCAAGTGAGTAGGAGCAGGAGTCCTCTTGTGTTTTGCATTCTCCAAACCAAAATTTTTAACAATATTTTTGGCATATTTCCCTTGACAGAGAAATATAGAATCTTCCATTTGTTTGACTTGGAGGCCAAGGAAGTAAGTTAATTCTTTAACTAGGCTCATTTCAAACTCATATTGCATTTGCTGGACAAAGTGCTGAACCAACTCTTCTGTCATTCCCCCAAACACAATATCATCGACATAAATTTGAGTTATCATGAGCTTGCCTTCCTTTTCTCTGACAAAGAGGGTTTTGTCAATTCCTCTTTTTCTGTAGTCGTTGATGACAAGGAAGTCAGTTAGTCTTTCATACCAAGCCCTTGGAGCTTGTTTCAACCCACATAAGGCTTTCTTCAGCTTGTATACATGGTCTGGAAATTTTGAATCAACAAAACCTTTGGGTTGTTCCACATAGACTTCTTCGTTCAGATATCCGTTCAGAAAAGCACTCTTGATATCCATTTGAAAAAGCTTGAATTTCAATAGACAGGCTATTCCAAGTAGCAGTCTCACAGATTCCAGTCTAGCAACAGGAGCAAAAGTTTCATCAAAATCCACTCCTTCTATCTGAGTGTACCCTTGCGCAACAAGTCTAGCCTTGTTTCTTGTGACTACACCGTGTTCGTCAGACTTGTTCTTAAACACCCACTTTGTCCCAAACACATTTGATCCTTCTGGTCTGGGTACAAGATCCCAGACCGCATGCCTCTTGAATTTCCATAGCTCTTCTTGCATCGTATTAATCCAGAACTCATCAGTCAAGGTCTCCTTGACATTCTTGGGTTCCATCTTCGACACAAAACAGGCACTGGTAACAACATCTCATGACATGGTCATCCTTCCTCCATTTGGGTCCCCTATTGTGAGTTCCTTGGGATGATCTTTCTGAATTCTGATGGAGGGTCCCTTCTCAATCCTCTCAGTCACTATAGGTTCATGATTGGCATCATTGGATTCTGCAGCACCCTCAGAGTTATCTTGGGGTGTTTCAACATCCTCTGTGACATCTTCCTCCCCCATGGGAAAGAATGCTCCAATATCATTTGTAGCTTCGACTTCTATATGTGAGTCATCAACCACAACATTTATAGACTCCAGTACCACTTGAGTTCTTGAATTGTAGACTCTGTAGGCTCTTCTATTTGTAGAGTATCCTAGAAATATTCCTTCTTCACTCTTGGGATCCATCTTCCTTCTCTGCTCACGGTCTACAAGGATGTATCATTTGCTTCCAAATACATGGAAGTACTTCACAGTTGGCTTTCTACCTTTCCACAACTCATACAGTGTGGCAGATGTCCTAGATCTGATGGTTACCCTGTTTAAGATGTAGAAAGTTGTGTTCATTGCTTCAGCCCAAAAGTGATAAGGAAGTTTTTTGGCATGAAGCATGACCCTTGCACATTCTTGAATAGTTCTATTCTTTCTCTCAACCACACCATTCTGTTGAAGAGTGATGAGTGAAGAGAACTCATGACTGATTCCTTCTGAGGAGCAGAACTCATTAAACTTACTGTTCTCAAACTCCTTCCCATGATCGCTTCTGATTCTGACAATGCCACAACTCTTCTCTCTTTGAAGTTTCTGACATAGTCCTTTGAAAACTTCAAATACCCATGACTTCTCTTTGATGAAATGCACCCAGGTGTACCTAGAGAAATCATCTACAACAACATAAGCATACCTCTTTCCACCAAGGCTTTCAACCTGCATAGGTCCCATTAAATCCATATGGAGAAGCTCTAAGTTTTTTGAGGTGGTCTGATGTTAAAGCCTTTTATGTGACATTCTAGTTTGTTTGCCAATTTGGCATTCCCCACATATCTTGCCTTCATCTATCTTCAGATTAGGAATACCTCTGACAGTCTCCTTGGATATGACTTCTTTCATTCCTTTCAAGTGCAGATGACCAAGTTTTTGTTCTCATATCTTCACCTCATCTTCCCTTGACACCAGGCAGGTGAAAGGACACTTAGTTTCATGAGGAGCCCATAAGTAACAGTTATCCTTAGATAAGGTACCTTTCATGATAAGTTCCTCTTTATCATTTGTTACCAGGCACTCAGATTCAGAAAAGTTAACCTTAAGACCCTGGTCACACAATTGGCTAATACTTATTAGATTTGCTGTCAATCCTTTGACATACAAGACCTTATCAAGACTAGGCTGACCATCATACTTTAACTTACCAACACCTTTTATCTCTCCTTTTGAACCATCTACAAAGGTGACATAGACAGTGGAATGGGGTTTGATGTCAACCAAGAACTTCTTGACACCTGTCATGTGTCTGGAATAACCACTGTCAAAATACCAGTCTTCTTTACCAGAGGCTGTCAAGGAGGTATGAGCTATGAAGGCAACAGTTTGATCCTTAGGGATCCACTTCTTCTTTCCTTTAGGAACCTTCTTTCTTCTTCTGGATCGAGTTAATGATTTAGGATAACCATTCAACTTATAGCAGTAAGCCTTTAGGTGACCGTACTTTCCACAGTGATAGCACTGCTTGTCCTGTTTTTTTCTTCTTGGAGAGTTATTCTGAGGCCTTTGAGGATGTTGAGACATTCTTCTTGACATCACTTGAACTGATTTCCCACCAGTCTTTTGTCCTTTGATCTCAACTTGATCATTGTAGCTGAGACCTCTTCCACTTCTAGTATTTCTTCCTGACATAAGGATTTCATCTAGCACATCTGAGCTATTGTTTAACATCCTTATATACTTGGTCATGTTGTTAAGTTTGGAGTTTAACAAAACCACTTCATCCTCCAGATCAGAGATTGTGCCCAAATGATTTAGTCTTTCATCACAAAATTTGGAAACAAGATTTTGCTGATCTAGTCCTAATTGAAACAGTTTAGCACTTCGAATGCATACTTCCTTATATGAGGCAGCCAGTTCACCAGGGTTGAGATATCTAATATCTGATTCCTTGTCTGAATCATATACTCCAGTGAGTGCAGACACACGTTAGGCAGATTCTCCATCGCTCGAGGAGTCATCTTCAGACCAAGTGGTGGATATACCTTTCTTCTCCTTCTTGTGGAAGGTGGGACATTCACCTCTTGTGTGTCCAAAACCCCCGCACTCAAAGCATTGAATTCCTTTTCCTCGATTGGGTTTCTTATCATAGCTAGTTCTTTTTCCAAAGTTTCTCGATCTATAGATGTCGGAAGTCTGAGCCTTGACATTGGTCTTAGACTTCTCATCCAGTTTCTTCAATAGTTGGTGATACTATTTTTCAAGAAACCCCACAGCTTTGGACAGGTCCTCATTGGAGTCACCCTCTTCTTGGTTAGTCACCAAGGCTAGAGTTTTCTTCTTTTCATCCTTATCGCTGATAGCCATCTTAAAAGTTTGGAGTGATCCCATGAACTCATCTACTTTCATAGTATTTATATCCTGAGCTTCCTCAATAGCTATCACCTTCATTTCAAATATCTTGGGGAGAGACCTCAGGATTTTCTGAACCAACTTAGCTTCTGAAATTTTCTCTCCCAGGTCACTTGATGTGTTGGAAATATCAACAATGTTCATATGAAATTCTTGTATACTTTCATTCTCTTTCATCCCCAGGTTCTCAAACTTAGTGGTGATAAGCTGAAGTCTTGAAGATTTGACTCTTGACGTTCCTTCATGGGCAGTCTTCAAGATCTCCCATGCATCCTTTGCAACAGTGCAGTTCTTAATGAGCCTGAAGATGTTCTTGCCCACACCATTGAACAAGTCATTCAAGGCTTTACAGTTACCTTGAGCAAGCTTATCATCTTCATCATCCCAGTCTTCCTCAGGTTTCAGCTCATTAGTGATATTCCCATCCTTGTCTTTGGTCTTTGGTGGATCCCACCCTTTAACCACAGACTTCCAAGCTTTACCATCCATGGACTTGATGAACGCCACCATGCGCACTTTCCAATATTCATAATTGAAACCATCATGTATGGGTGGTCTATTTAAAATTCCTCATTCTTTATCCATCGAAGTAGAAAGTATCGTCCCTGAATCTCACCCAGATACAGAGCAGGATGCCTGCTCAGATACCAATTGAAATTCTGGTTAAGCAGATCACTAAGATGTCGGACAGGATGTCGTGACACTTGATCTCTGTTTCTCACACAAGGATAATGAAGAAAAGAATACAAACAGCAGAAAGTAAACAATACACAAGAATTGTTAACCCAGTTCAGTGATCAACAACACCTACATCTGGGGGCTACCAAGCCAGGAATGAAATCCACTAAGTAGAATTGGTTCTAAGCTAAACTCCAACATTTACAACTTGACACCTAGAAAATTTCTACCTAAGACTCTCCTAGGTATGAGACCCTTTTCAATTCCCTTTCAATCACAACAGTGACTAAAAAATTAAAAATCAATAAACTGTTCAACTCAGGTATTCACGCAATACAAGAGAGGCTCACAAAAATACAAACCCTAGTACTCAATAACAGCTGTATGTGTTTAGTGTCTATTCTAGGTTAAATCCATCCTATTTATATCACTAAACATAACTAGATTTGGGTTTCAGAATCACAGTAATTCAGCTCCACAGAATCTGCGACCTATTCTTCTCTAGAATAGTTTCTTCAATCCTAAGTTTCCAAAAATGTCTCCATACTAAAAAACAACGTATTCCTTTTAGAATCAGAATCTATGATTCCTCAATCTCAGATGCCACCTAGGACCAAATCCCATTTCCATAAAACCTGGAAAACAGAAACAGTTACTCCAAACTGTAACAGACAAAGATGTCGAATCGACATGATAGGACATCTTGTCTAACACCTTAACCTGCAGTTAATTCAACATGTTAGGACATCTTGTCCAACATCTTTCTGTTAAGTTAGTTTTACCAAAATTGATGCCAACCTCAAAGACTTGGACTCATCAGTTCTGTCTGCATCTCGCTTTGAGTTCGTTAGGCAAACTGAAAGCGAGCCAGCCTCGCTGGCTGCTCGCTAGGAGACGGTGACAGGACATGGGTAATTGTTTTGTTAATTGGTTGGGTTGCTTCACATACTTGCTTAGCTATGTTATGGGTCATTTTATATTGACTATTATGGTTATTATGCATATTTTCCATCCATGAATAATTGCTTGTGAATGTGGGATAACATGACTAAAATGATTAATGGTGAGGGACCTTTGTCCTAAAAGTCCTATTTTGGTGAGGGGCTTGTCTTCGAAAGTCCTATTTATTGTGAGATCATGATTTAACTAATAAATTTTTGTAGAAGATAGCATTGTGCCTGCTTATGGATGATATATTGACATGTGAAATATATATTGTTGTATTACCTTATGTGAAATATTTATGTTTGACTTGTGGTGATATTATGTATGATATACATGTTTGATTGTGTGATAACATGCTTAAAACAATATGAAGATGAGTGAGGAAACCTAGGCTTAAAACTAGGTAAATGGATTAAAAGATAACTAGTTTGCAAGTATGACTTAGATAATACTAGAAAGTGACATTCATACAATATGATACCTAGGTGTGTGTCATGGATGAATGGTTATCATAGTTGTGAGTGAGATGCATTGTGTGGGACATGTGATGTTGTTGTTTGATTAAGGTGAATGTGACCTTGTGATTGTCGAATACAATCACATTATGTTATATTTTATCGTGTAGTCGGAAACAACTCCCTAATGGTGTCGTCCCAAGAGTGATGCTTATGTAGAGCTCCTTTGGGATGTACCTACCAATACTTTGACAGGTTTGAGCCCACATAAGCGAATGGAGCCTATGGGTAAAAGGCTTAAGATCGGTTGGAAGTCCCATGGGAAGCGACGATTCTTAATGTTGAGGAGTCCTTTAGAATATGAATCCATTCATATGTCAAAGTACGATACAAGGATCCGTTAATCATGCCGAAAGTCCTAGACGTGGGTGAGGCCGGGTAAGGATGCCTTATTATGGTTTCCGAGCTAGTGATTATTTGAGTTGATGAACTCAAGAGACATGTGTCCATACATTGCGAGTTTTATGAACACAAGTCTTACCCCTTTTACCTCATTGACTTAAGTTAGAATTGGATTAGAACCTTGTAGAGCCGAGTGAACCATAAGATAAGGCAATTCACTGAGATTATTATCTCACCTCATTATTTTTGTTATTTTTTTGGTGTTATTGGCAGGTTTAGTTTGCAATTAGAGCTATGCATGGATGTTTCAAGGGAAGCTTAGATTTGCTAAAATAATAAAATCTAAGATTTGAGTACAATATCCATCATTGTACAATATACACATCATAAAAACATAATCTAAGATTCCCTTGAAACATCCATGCATAGCTTCAATTGCAAACTAAACCTGCAAACAACACCTGAAAAATAACAACAATAATGGGGTGAGATAATAATCTCAGTGAGTTCCCCTATCTTATGGGTCCACTCGGCTCTACAAGGTTCTAATCCAATTCTAACTCAAGTCAATGGGGAATAGTTTATGTTCCGAACCCTAACTCTGAAAGAGGGAGGAACTGTGGGATTTAGAGGAAACTAGAAAGGAAAGATCACTGGTATCGGTACTATTGGTAACTCCTCTATTTCAATTAATAATGTTTGGCTTGTAGATGGACTTAAACATAACCTACTAAGAATTAACTAATTTTGTGATAGTGGTTATGAAGTCACGTTTAATAAGAATAGTTGCATAGTCATGAACGAATCTGACAAGTCCATGGTCATGAACTTTTTTCATTTTTCTCATCTCATCATACCATCATTTGTGCATTGTATCAAAACTTCTCTAGCTCTCTCAAAACATTCATCTTCACCTCAAATGGACTAAAAAAGAACCAGTTCCTCCAAACTTTAATCCTCATACTTCTCAAAAGACTTTTCCTCTGAATCATAAGAAAGAAAATTCAACTTATACTATGCTGATAGAGAACTATACATGTCTTAATAACTAGATTAAGATCTCTTCAAAACTCGCGCCTTCATGGAAGCCTTCAAGTTTTCCTGATTGAAGGACTTTGTGTTTGAAATATCTCAAGAGAGGTACCCTAAATTGGTAAGAATGTTTTATGCAAATCTTTCCTACAAAGATGGCACTATCAATCCGAAGTCAAGAACCATCCTGCCACTCTCTCACTAGAAGAATGCGGATATTTGCAATCTACCCTTCATTGAGAAAAATTATGATCAAACTGATCTTGAAGGAAGTAAGTTAAACTTTGACACTTTTGCTCACACTCTCCTCATTTATCCTTCTTCTAGAACTCCATCCTCCTTCAATGTTGGGCTCATCTGCCATAACTGCATATTGATTCATTACACAATGAATCATTTACTTTTCCCAAGGAAAATGGACTATAACACAATCCAAAAGTTAGATGTCCCGACACTTTTTTTTTTGAAAAACGAAGTTGAGAAAAAATTGACAGATGCCATACTTCACCACATGCTAGATAGAAAAAGGAGAAACACCACGTTTCCCTTTTCCAAATTGATCACAAAAATCTTAACCAACACTAAATATGAGTTTGGTGAGGAAGAACTGGAATTCATGCACGCTAAGATTGGGCAAGCAGTCATAAGCAAAATGAGATTAGTTATTCAAGGGAGAGAGCTAGTCCCACTACCACCAAGAAGAGAAAGAAAACGACGAAACAATGATTTTCCACCATCCTACTCAAACACCCTAAATGAAATTCGTGACGAGCAAAGAGCAATGAATGAAAAAATTAACAAGCTCATTAAGAAAATGGAGAAAAAAAACCTCATCTCACCAATGGTTTCATGCGAGGATGATGATGATGAGATGAAATAATTGCTTCTTAGTTGATTATGTTTTTCATTTTGCAACTTAAATTTAGTAAAATTTCCTTCATGTACTTTCAATTTTAAGTATTGAATACAAATGCTTTTCTTTCCTAATGCTTACTTGTCAATATGTGCATATTTATGGTTTTCACAATAAATCTTTACCTGCCTTTTTGATTTCGAAAAAGGGGGAGATGTATACTCTTAAAAGGAGTGAATTATACTTTCTATTTAACTCAAGGAGAGTTTTATTACTCCAAACACATGTGTTATTTTCTTTTACCACCTCCCCTGATAGATACGTTGTCATCATAAAAAAGGGGGAGAATGTGGAACCTTATTTTGCAGGTGATATGATTTTAACAAGGACATAACTTTTGTAGTTTTGATTATGACAACTTTTGTCTAATGAGGACAAGTCAAGCATACGAGGTTAAACGGTTAAAGATGTAAACCTAAATATTAGAGTTTGATGGACTTGACTATCTAATGCTGACAACCAAATAGAAGTTAACTCAAGGCCTCATCTCAAGTAAACTCAAGAAAGTGTCTACAAGAAGGAAAATATTTGACAAAGTCTCGAAGTGCAAGAAAGCTCTGCCTTAATTAGCCTGAGTAAAAACTATGTAATGCATAAGGATGTTTTCGTAAAAGTACATGGCTAAATCACACATGCACGAAAACATTTTCGAAACTGAGTTCTCTCAAGAAAATACTTTCGAAAATGTCTTGAAGTTGTTCCAGATGATTTGGAAGCTTTCTGAAAATCTCTGGGGAATTTTTTTTGTCTTAAATAATCGATTGACACCTTATCCCAATCAATTGGGAAAGTTTAAAAATGTGCCTTAATCGATTAGGGTAACGTCTTAATGATGTGCAATGGTTAGATATCTTTTATTTCCATTTTTAACTTGGTAATCGATTGTAAAGGAGCTAAACAATCGATTGGGACATGTTGTCAATCGATTGGTAAGTCATAAAATGCCTTTAAAATGATTTCCTTTTTGAGGTAACCTCTAGCTTATAAATAGAGGTCCCTTCCCTCATTTCAAAACACACATATCGAGTTTCATTTCATACTTCTCTCTCTAAACTTATTTTTTTCTTTTACTTTCTCTCACTAAGTTTTTTAGATGAAGTACTTTTCAAGAAAGTCTTTTTTGCAAGTGAGAAGTTGTAATTTTGGAAGAGTAGACTTGTAAGTTCGCCGATAAATTTTTTATACCTTGGTTGAAAATTTTATCATATTAAGGTTTGGGAATTTTGCTATGGGAATTGTGTGATCAAACCCTTTGTTAGGTTCGAAGGCTTAGCCCGTGATAAAATTTTCATAGGTTATTGGTTAGCCCGTGATAAAACCAAGGTTTAAGGTTAAAGCTTAGCCTGATATTAAAAGCTTGATAATGTTTGAAAATAGACCAGTGTTAAAATCTCCCAGGTTATTGGTTAGCCCGTGGTAAAACCAATGTTCAAGGTTCGCGAGCTCAACCCGGTGTTAAAAGCTCGCAAAATTTGTTTAGAAGCTTGAAGACTAACCGCTTCAAGATTCTCGTGGAAAGGAGACTAATCGCTTCAATGCGCTATTTGGAAGGAAGACCAATCGTTTCACTTCGAAGTTTAGAAGGAAGACTCACCGCTTCACTCCGGTGTCTATCGTTTGGTTGGAAGTCAACCTTAAACTTCACTTTTTCCTGTATAAGGAGGATTCGTGAGTATAACCTACTAAAAACTCTCAAGTTTATTGGATACTCTCAAGATCAATTTTCAGGGACATGACTAAGTCGTTTCTTGTTCGAACCTATATAACTCTTGGTGTTTCTCTCTTCCCTTAACTCTTTATATTTTCATAATTTATATTCCGCTAATTTATTTTCCTTTGCTTAATCTTAAAAAAACAGCTAAATTTTTTTAAAACTCTAATATTCAACTAAAAAGTTTTTCAAATCCATGTTTTTCGGAACCATGCAATTCATCCCCTCTTGTGTGGTTAGTCACATGCCACCCTTTAACCTGAAACCTCTATGTACCGTAGATGTTGGAGTTGAGTACTTTGTTGTGGTTCAAATGTTTTTCATAAAAGGATAACAATAAAGTATGTTTTCAGGTACTCTACAAATCACGTCGAGGGGACATAAGTGACCTAAATAGAATTTGTCCCTCCTAAATAATATGAGAAATGTCTAAAGGCGCAATATTATATTGAGAGAGGGTTACAAAATCTATGCCTTGTGTTCAATATAGAGACAAGGCAAAATAATAATCGTACACGATCATTATTATGGAAATGTTTCGTCAAATCATTCATCAAATCTTCTTTTGGATTTTTCTTTTGCTTACTTATGCACATATATGATATCATCTTTGTTTGAACCAATTTATAAGAGTAGGATATACTTAAAATAACCACTTCTACATAAAGACCTTTTTACCACGGTTGGAAAAGGGATGCCCTGATGGTTAACCAACCGTGATTAGGTAGGGTGTGGTTGTTAGTATGCTGCTTTCCACCACGGGCGTCTGACCATAGTGATAAACTAGGTAGCGCGCTACCTATCACAACTGTTATATTAAATAACCGTTGTGATATATATATATATATATATATATATAGGTCATGGGTTCAAAACCCAACAACAACACTTTAATTAAAGCACGAATAATATTAACATTTCATCATAGTTATATATTCGAATTATGGTGGTATGTATACATGAGTTTATTATAAAATATATAGATTACTTGTTTTTCCTTACCCCTCAATAAACATATACAACCATTCAAATTGGTTTATAAGATAATAATCTGAAAAATTAAATTATTCTTGAAACACAACTTAGATGGTCCATTGTTTTTTGAATTGCATGCATCTTGTAATTTATATCTCGTTCTTTAAAATATATAATTTGGTTCAATGTCCTAAGTTATTCAAAGCAATATTTCCTTCTCTTCTAGTTTTTTTTTTTAAAAACATCAATTTGTTGACTAATTCAGAGTCATCATAACACTATCATCTTCATTATTTTAATCGATGATGATGATAATTATGATGACAACGATGATGATGAATCCGAATTTCTCAACAAATTTGATTTTTTGCAATATAAACTAGAAGAGAAAGAATTATTGCTTTGAAGAACATGGGGCATTGAACCAAATTCTATATGTTAAAGAGCAAGAGATGAATTACAAGATGCATGTAATTTGAAAAATATTGATTGATCTAAGATGGTTTTCAAATATAATTTAATTTTCAGATTATCATTTTCTAAATCAATTCAAATGAATGCATGTTCAGTGAGGGGTTATTCAAACAAGAAATCTACATATGATATAATAAACTCAACTGAAATTAGATCTGAACTAAATCACACATAGCTGCACAAAACAAGTTTGTTCTAATACATAGAAAAACATCAACAAACCTCAACATAGCTGTCATACCCCAAATTTTACCCTCAGATATTCTGATCGTTTGCATATAATTCTGAGTCAGTAGTCTCGTTTTTTAGTTAGACATCTCATTGATCTTGCATTTTCTTATTCCTTGTTTTTTTTTTATTTTAGTAATTATTATATTTATTTATATTTAATTCGTTATAAGTATCTTAGATATTTAGGATTTTTAAAGTTTAATTTCAATTTAACTTTTTTTATATAGTATATTTAAGCTAGTTTATTTTAATTATAACTTTAATTTTAAACTTAATCTAATTTTAATTTTAGTTTAGCTTTTTTATTTTAGTTTAGTTTTGATTAACCTTAATTTTAATTTAGTTTTTTTAATTAGTTTAGGTTTTTTGGTTTAGCTTAATTTTAATTTTAATTATAATTACCATTTTATTTTCCTTTTGATTTTTTTTAAGGTTAATTTAAATTAGAGTAACTTAATTAGTTTAAAGTTTTACAAAAAATGACAATCACAAAAAGCCAAAAAAAAAAGCTCATTTAGTTGTTTTTATTATACAGTTCAAAAAGAAAAAATAAAATGTCCCTTTTACACTTTGACCCGAAAACTCTCCCGTCGGCACCATGCCACAAGTGACAACATATAAACCTTTTTCAAAGACCTGCTCACAATCAGACAAAACACCTGGCCATTACATCAAAACCAACGTTATGCTTCATAAACTCACAAACCAGTACCAACAACATCAAAATAGACCCTGCTAAACTTGTGTCAAACCAGTTGCAGCAACCTGCTATTACCAAGCCAAATGTACAAGACCTGCTACAAAACAAAGCTAACAGCGACAATACAATTCTGCAGTGAAAACAACAGCCAATTGTTAAATTCATTTGAAAAGGGGAGAGGAGAAGAATAAAAAGACCAGAAAAACGTTTGAAGAAAAAGAAAGAGAAGAAACTCCTCACGTTGAATACCTTTAAAAAGCCATCTTTATCTCATCAAATTTTTCATGGAACTACATATAACAGTGCCACAAGGGCCCTTCGAACCTTCACCAACTCCACACAAACTACATCTCACCAAACATCACACCCCTTCTCCGTCGACCTCACACCATCAACCCTTAAGCCATTACCGGAAAACAACCAGTGGTTAACTTTGAATCACTACCACCCTTCATTAACCAAATTAGAACCAGACTGCACACAAAAAAACCAGAACCCTGCTTCCATTCTGAAGCTTGACAAAAACTTTAGCCCTTCCATCTAAACCACAAAGGGAACCTGTACCTCACTTCATAACAACCACACCTCCACGTTTGCATCCAAACTTCCTTCCACACTTATTCAACACAACCATCACATTCACAACACCTTAATCACTCTTTCTCCATCATAAACCACAAACCAAACTCAGAAAATAGAAAAAGAAGAGGAACGAGATGAAATCAGAATGAAAATTGTGCGAACTATACGGACCTGAGAGGCGAACGGAAACTGAGATGAAAATTAAGACGTGGAGAAGGAGAGATTCGAAGGGAGTCTGAAGCGCTTACGTTGCCATCGGACCCGCGCCGGACTTTGCTCCGGTCAGGTAGCTTCGAACCTTTTTGTCGTTTTCTGTGCAATCTTGTTAAACTCCTTGTGTTGGACCATGTAACACCCCCTTTCTATACCCCAAAATAATCAAATCAATCATTTAGGCACATATTCAAAATTTCGCCAGAGTACGATTAAAACATGGCATAAAAGAGGCATGTCACATCATACACAATTTCACAACATACAACACCTGCTCAAATCATTGATATGCAACAGTGGGGTAACTTTACAACAGAGGAACTTAGTCCTTACACCCACATTTCAATATTTAGAATAATAAGCGGAAAATCTAAACATTGAACCACATTCAAACATATATACCGAGATATACACTTTACCGAGTATTATCCACCAACATAATTCATGTTTACATCAACATTTGTCCACAAGATACATGTACAAATGTATCACAAAAGAATAATATACATCCTAGCTACCCGGTGCTACATATCAGAGCCAACCGACCAAAAGAATGAAGACACGCTTCACAAAAAGACCTCCAGCATACCTACTCTGCAATGCCTCATAGAGCATCATAAAACAGCAGAAGGGTGAGAAATATTATCATAATAACAATGCATATAATTATATATATAAACATAAAAATATACATATTCCACATTCTCACCGCAATTCACCACAATTCATTACCGTTCATCACAATACACCCATATACATTACAATGTATATCTATATATCAACCAAGCATATTTATCATGCATACTTTCATAATTCCCAATCATTCCACATAAACATACACAATTATGTTTACTCAACAACACATCATTATAAAGATGATAAATGCAAATCATAGAGACCGACTCACGACTCTATGCAAATGCAATGCGGTACCGACTCAATCATCTCAAGTTCACTCAGGAACTTCTGCTGGAACCATCGCTCGTTACCAAAGTAACTCCCCGTCGGGCCTACGATGTTCACCCATTGCTCACACCCCACATGGGCACACAATGTTTATGGATCGCTCACACCCCACCTGGGCACACGACCC
The DNA here is from genome assembly GCA_022829125.1 of Lathyrus tuberosus. NCBI lineage: Eukaryota > Viridiplantae > Streptophyta > Magnoliopsida > Fabales > Fabaceae > Lathyrus > Lathyrus tuberosus. Next base: position 8,796,285 of record JALAZF010000071.1, read on the forward strand.
GATCACTCACACCCCACACGCGGGCACACGATCTGATTGCTCACACCTCACCTAGGCACACAATCCGATTGGTCACACCTCACATAGGCACACAATCGTTCGTAATCATCGCTCACACCTCACATAGACACACGATGTTACCACGGATTCTCATTAGAATCGCTCAACACAAGAATGTATTTCATGATGCTTCACATGCAAAATGACACAAGACATTCTTGAAATGCATACCTATTCACAATATATTCATGCATTCATCTCATACAATCACATACAATCTATATACATTCACATCAATGCACTATTGTATGATTCACATTCAAACACACCGTCAAAACGGTAAAAGTCGCTAAATAGCAATATTCCCGACTTTCTGACATAATTAAATCGGCTAACGATTTCCAAATCATCATAATCACTAAGTACAGCTCAATAGCTTCACAATGATACCTAGAATGTAAAAATCGGGCAAACGGAACGAAAGTTACGGACGAAACCGAAAACCACATTTTGAAAAATCCCATTTTTACAACTCCTCTGGCCATACGCGTACGGGCACATGTCATACGCGTACGGGCAGAGACCCATTTTTCCCAAATTCCACGTTGAAATTCCCATACGCGTAATGCCCTGATCCATACGCGTACGACCTAAAATGCTACGCGTATCATACGCAAATGGGCAGATGGCCGAGAAAATAAGCAACCCATATGCGTATTGGCCCATGGCTCGCCCACCATACGCGTATTGCCAAGGTTCATACGCGTATGAACATGCCCCATACGCGTATGACCTGGAAAAACCAGAAATATTTTCTGCAGAATTCTGTTTCTGCACTTTCCCCATCCCACATCCAAATTCATCACCTAAATCCAGAAAAATACCAATTTGATATCCAATAACATGTATCAGGTTTGGAGTCGTCGCACTCTATTTAGGTGCTCTATTTAGGTGTTCCGCTGTGGACACTTCTTTCCCTATTTTATCTAGCCTTAGGTTTGGAGTCGTCGCACTCCACGTAGGTGTCTTGCTGTCAGACCCTACTTTCCCTTGGAACCTTGACCACAGTCAAGAGTTCCTCATACCCAGTGAGGGAACTACGGACGCTCTGATTTCTGAAGTTCATCTTGAGAATACGCAGGCATAGGATTGCGAGATCCTAGCGAGCCACATTTTCTTTTTCACCCTTTTCTTTCTCACCCTTTTACTCCGTAGTGAGGGAAACTACGAATGCTCTGATTCCATTCCCGTCAGGATACGTAGGCACGAGATGCGATGTCTTGGCAAGCATACTTAATGTACATACCTTTAGGTCTTTACCTTAGCACACTTCCCTTAGCAAGCAAATAATAACTTAACACAAATACTGACAAGAGGTTCCTGTAGAGTACTACAGATACTTATGATGCTAACACCTTCCCTAGGTATAACCAACCTCCGAACCTTAGATCTCTGAGCTGTGTTCCTATATATCGCACTTAGGGTTTTTCTATCTTTACCCTTTCCTTTGGATAAATCAAAGTTCAGTGGTGAACTTCATGATTTGTGATTCAAGTTAATTAATAGTTTGATATCTGATTCTCACCGCGACAATGATAAACATTTGGACAACAAAAAGATATCAACTCCTAAAATGTTTCACAAACATACCTTTTATTGAAAAGATTCGTGGAGAATGAAGACAAAGAAATGATCTACTGGTCTCAAAATGGCATCCACAATGAAAGGAGGATGAAGCTGAAGTGAGAGTTGCAAACTTGTGTTAAATTTGAATTTATGTCATTCTGGGTCTTTCACATAAGTTTGCAGCTTTCACTTTCGCTTCATCCTCCTTGTATTTTTTCTTCATAGCAACACAAACAATTTGTGAATCACACCCATAATATGTTCATTCTTGAGTTATTTTTTTTCATTCACCTTCCCTATAAGTCAAAATGTATTAGCATGATATTGTAATACTACAAACAACATGATAACCAAATTTGGTAACATAAACTAGCATAACATTTTAATCCTACAAACAACATGTTAACCAGATTTGGTAACATAAAATAACATGTCATTGCAATCCTATAAACACTATGTTAACCAGATTTAGAAACATAAATTAGCATGACATTGTAATCCTATAGACAACATGTTAAACATAAACAGAAATATAAACGAGATTTGGAAAGTTTGAATTTTTTTAAGAAGAACACAATCATACTTGAAACATATATGATAATTGTTTTTCCATTTATATTGTCTTTTAATATGTTAAACATGAGTTGAGCATTTAAAAAATAGAGATCCAAGCAGAGACAACCCAAAAAACACGAAAATCATGTGAAACCGAAATAAAAAACACCGTGCCAAATGAAAACCCTTTGTAACACCAAATGGAATGAATAGGTCGAGGAATGACACACTTTGTATATTTTTTTTAAAAGTGATGAATATTAGAACCTATATAAAAAATGAAAGAAAGTGTGTGAATAACATGATTACCTTTTAGAAGAAGAAGAAGAAGAAGAAAAAGAAGATGATGAAGAAGAAAAAAATAAAGAAGAAACAATGTTGAACTTGATTAGCTTTTAGTATGAAGAAGAAGAAAGACGAGTTATGTGGAAGAAGAAGAGATACGAGTTCGCTGAATGTGGAAGAGAGAGATGTTATAGTTTTGTGTTTTGAGAGAGACGATTATTCTTTGCTGAAGCTTGGTAAATTTGCTTATATAAGTGTAATACTTATCACAATAGTTGGTAACAATAACCGTGATAAAATGTAAGTACCATTCACAATGGTTTCTTGTACTAACTGTGGTGATAGATATTTTGATTTTAATATATTTATAAGAGTATAAGGACAATCCCTTTTTGTAATGAAAAAAATAAAATAAATAATTGGTGCTGCAATTCGAAGCATGTAACCTTTCATCTATCACCACAGTTGTTATTATGGCTCGTGATGAAATGTTTTTTAATAAAATAAAAATAAATTCAGTAGCATTAAGATGAGTTATTACAACGGTTGCTTAAACGACCGTAGTAATATGGTGTTACCAAAGATATATATTTTTAGTAGTGAACACATCATTACCATCAATCAAACTTTACAAAGATTTAACATAACATATTTATGATGTAAGTGTTTATCATAGATTTATTGAGAGATCACTACACCTCATTACCATAAGTCATGATATTTCTTTTTCCACTAAACAACTTAGTCAATTCATGTATGCACCTGTTGATATTCTCCTTAAATGTTTCATATGAGTTCTTTGTTATCTCAAAGTTGCACCAAGCCGAGGTATTCCACTATCTCAAAACTTAGATAATTAAATTTTTTGTTTTAGTGAGGCTAGTTGAGGAGGTTGCGTGGACACTAAATGCTCCATCTCTTAGTATTGTTTATTTCTTAGACCTTCATACATTTCCTATATATATAAATAACAACAAAAATTTTCATTTTCCTTTGTTGAAGTTGAGTCTTTGGCTCTTGCAACCAGAAAACTCCAATGGATTTCATTCCTAGTTCATGATTTCTCCCAATAATGTGTTAGGCAATTTGTTCTCTCTTATGATATATAGTCAGAGGCCCAACATAAAAAAACAAATCATGTTTTTCACGAACATACATATTACCATGACATCAATTGCCACATCGTTCCTGTAAAGGTCTTTAAAAAAAGGTGGGGGTAGGGCAATGGGGATTTACAAAAGAAGAAAACAAGGTTGGATAAACAAGTAATGAATACTCAACTTCCTTTAATTTCTCATGTATCCTATTTTTAAGGCCTTGTTTGAGAGTTTGGAGGGGAGAGGATTATAGGACTTTGAAAGAAAGGAAATATATAATGGAAAGAATTGAAAGATTTTGGTTGAGATGATCTTGGAGGGTTTGTTTTTATTCATAACACAAAATCCTCCTAATTTGAAAGAATTTAAAATTTGTATTGGATGAGGATTTTTAGAGGATTTACATAAATAATTCAAATATATTTTATGTTATTATAATATTCTAAAAATTAAAAATATAGTAATGATAAATATTCAGTTATCATTCTAAACAAAAGCAAAATTTTGTTATCATTCTAAACGGTGTTAGTTTTGTTGTTGCTTTGAATATTGTGGAATACATGTAGTGACTTCTAATTTTCACAAAGTAGGTTTTTACCTCCTAATATTGTTATTACATTTAGTTTGGAAAGTCTTGAAAAGAGAAATTAAATGTATATTTATCGTTCCTTAGTGTCGTAGAAAGCTGGCGCTAAGGAACAGTAAATAATAATATAGTGTCGGTTATGACCGACTCTTACACATACTAAAATAGTGTTGATTAAGGTCATCGCAAGCCGATGCTAAGGAACAGTACACAACCGTATAGCGTCGTGGATGGCCAAAACTAAATATGATGCGACTGAGCATGTTTGTACCATATCGTTGACTTTTGGGTATGAGCATCCCATTAGCGTTATCCTTGACCGACGCTAAAGTTAACGTCGGCTAGACGTTACACTTTGCTTAGAACTTTTTATTTTGTGTCCCGATCCCGACACTAACACTCTTTAGGTTTTTATGCATTTTAGCGAGGGCTTTTTGACCGATGCTAAAACAATATTTTCTTGTGGTGTCCCTCCTTCAAAGCCCTCATTTCCCATCTTCTCTAAACTCTTAAAGTCTAAGATAATTTGACTTTTTAATTAGAAATTATTTTTTCCTTGAGAGAAATGAAATGAATAAGAATTTAATAAAAAAATATATTTAATTTTATAGTTTGTTACAATTAAAAGTGAATAAAAATACAAGAGGATAAATAAAATAGGTTACCATCACATAACAAAAACAACATTCCTTACAAATTGAATAGAAATACTTAAACGACCTTAAATAATTTCTTTTATCATTGTGAAGAAATATTTATTTTATTACTTTTACCAAATACACATTGTATGCAATTAAATTAATTACTTTAATTTTTTCTATAAAAGCATATTACCAAATATTTATTTTATATAATTTAATAATTCATATCAAAAAATTAATGTATACTTACTCAATACTTTTAAAACTCAATATATTATCAATATTTTTTATTTTTTATGCATACTAATTTAATAGTATTTTATACTGATTCAATGAATGAAATATAATCAATGTATATCATGGTAAATAATTAAAAAAATGTATTTTCTCTAATATTATTATTTTTTGTCATAATAGATTAAATTGGATCGCAAATGAATTATAAGAAATCAAATTGAATTTATAATTAAAATAATATCTGTGATATTCACAAAAGTATTTATTATTTAAAATTTTGACACACTTTCTAATATCCGTTCGTCTTTTTATAGAATTTCGTTTAAAATTTAATTTTTACTATAGATTAAATACTAAAATATTTCTCCTAAAATGGTTAAATTGTTTTTGTAAAGCATAATATATTAAATACTACAAATATATATTTTAAATAATTTTTCAAATATAAAATTATTCTTAATATAATTATTTACCTAAGTTATGTTTTTAAAATAAATTTAAAGTTATCTTGTACAAATACATATAATTAAATTTGAAATGTTGTAAAAAAAAATTTGAATTGTACTAAAAAAATGGTAAATTCTTAGGTAGTAATAAACTTTACTTGCGTACCGATCCCTTTAACATAAATTAGTTTTAATTAAAAAAAAATAAAAAAAAGTGATGTGATATTGAATACTATTATTTGATTGGATAAATGTATCGATATCCAACTAAATTGAAGGATATTAGAGTGTTCATAGAAAAACAAATAATCTACTGTGATCATGTAATCAGTTTTCACAACATTAAACATGCATACAAATTTAATGTCTGTGCATCTTAAATGTCACCTAAAATAAATGTTTCTATTTACATTTTAAAATCACTCATAATCAGGTTTGAATAATTTTATGAATAAAGTTAACAGAGAACCAATTCATTTTTAGGTATTGAAAATGAGGGCAATGATTGAGCTATTTTGTTTTTAGGCGACTATAATTTTAGTGTATTTGAAGGATTAAAAAATAAATAAAACAAGTTATTTGTTGAGAGAGAATAATTGATTTAGAGGAAGATAGAGAGATAATTGTAAAGTCGTCAAAATCCAACGTCACTTAAGTCAAATCCCGAAAATAAAACCAAGTGTTTGATTATTTGTGAACATAAGAAAAAATCCAAAATTATTCTTTTGTTTTTATTTGTTAAAGTTTTGATACATCACCATATTCATTATCGGTTAATAATTTGAGATTCAAATGCAATTTAAATATATTACTCCAAGGTGTAAATTCATGGTCAGTTTATCATGGGTCGTTTGAATTGATTTATATGAGTTTATTTATTAAAATAAATTTTATGATGTTTGAGAGATTTTATCAAAAATACCTTATGATATTTTTGATATACTATATTAAATTTATTTTTATAAACTCTTCAAGATGGTTTATGAAAATAACTTATAACATAAATAAAAATAATTTAATTTATTTTATCTTGTTATAAAAATAGTTTAAACAAATTTATTCATAAACACTTATTTTAATAAATATTTATGTTATAAACTGCAAATAAGTTATTTATCCAAACAAATATAATATTCATTCAACTTACTGACACATTTGAAAAAAAACTATTAAAAGCATACAAAAAGTTCATATTAAATCATGACAATTTATTTTACATCTGATGATGATTGAGACCAAACATAAAATAACAATAAAAAAATACATAGAACACAAACAACAACAAAAAAACCAATACTTACGAAAATCATCATCCTCTTTTAAGTGGTTACATTTGTATTCAGTTCATTCATCTTTGAAGTAACTTGCACCAGCTTCTCATTAATATCATATGATAGGTCATTCAAAGCATTTGTGTTCAAAGTGTCGATAAAGTTTTCTTTAATAAGACATTGAAACAAGATCAATGATTTCTCCTGCTCCCAATTGCTCCTCTGCAGTTTTGCCAATTGTTCATTGGACTTCACAATCCTCTGCGTCAAAAAACTCTCCTGATTCAACATCTTCTTACCTTTCTCAAATTCAGAATAACTTCTGAACTTTGTGACAACCCTTTGGACCTCCCACGGGGAAGGCCAAATCTCTGGCTCCGAATGAAAATCGCTATAAACTATAGCACATGCTTCAATCCCACATAGAGTTGCGAGTTCATCAATCTTTTTGAGTAGACTCTTTTTTCTTTTGGTGTAAGTTATCTTCCTTGCAGAATCATTGACCATAAATGCAAGTTTCAGTCTCCTTCTCATGGTCGCGATAAAAAATAACTATAGAAAAACTTTTTATTTTGTTATCTATCTCAAAACATTAGGTCAGTTATATAGCCTAATTTGAGGGGCTTATTATCTTTCTATCAAAGAAAATATGAAATTGTTCGTCAGTGAATCTTGTTCGTTAAATAAAGGTTGGATGACTTATAGTATGACATCATCAAATTGACACTAAAATACATTTAATTGTGAGATCTCGTATCTTCGTACAATATATAAATTCAAGACTACATTATTGCGTGAAATTTAATTTTTAAAATATTTTCTCCGTTTTAAAATGACTATTGTTTAAGATTTTTATATAGAAATTAAGAAATGCAATGATATTGTTATAAAATATTGCATTTTTATTAAATTAGTCTTATTAATATTTTAAAAATAGTATATAGAGTAATAATTAAATAACACAATTGTAATTATTAGTACATTAAAAAGTGAGAATGACATTTATTTTGAAACAAAAATTTTCTCCTAAAATGACCGCCATTTTGAAACGAATGAGTATTATTTTAAGACAAATATTCGTGTTATTCTATTCACACACTTAATGTTATTATTATTATTTATTTATTTAATGAGTTATATGTGATGGGAATACATAAGTACCATACTCAAAAGTTTACTTATCAAATTAAGTATGCAAAATGCTTCTTATTAAAAGACATTGTAGGACGAAACACAAAAATGTTTATAGTCAGTTAATTTATACTATAAATTTATGTATGATTTGTGTATGATTCTAATCTATATATGGATTAGATATATTAAAGATCAAATATATTAAAAAAAGGTTAATTTGTTTATAATAGTGATAGTGGTGTATTTTTTTTTTTTAAAATTGACATGTTGACACAAATTTTTGTCTTTCTTTTACTCACTCTTCTATGATATTTAACCATATTCAATAAGTAGATATTAAAAGTGTCCGATCTACCCTAACAACGATGTAATCTTCACATAGTGTTTATTTAAATTCAGATTTATTAGTTGTTATAGGTTGATCCGAATTTTGATTGTAACATTGTCTTGAATGTAATATATTGTCTATGTTTTCTTAAATATTTGAAGAAAATGGTTGGATAGTTAGTTTCTTATATTCATTAGATTAAAATATCTCTCGTACTCTTTTTAATATATATATATATATATATATATATATATATATATATATATATATATATATATATATATATATATATATATATATATTTATATTTTAATAAGCAAATATATATTGATAGAGCAGGAGAAATACTCCAAAAATATGTATTTCTTTTTAATATATTTTACTTATAAAAAAACTGTAATAATATTACGCAAATATTTAATCATATTGATATTTGTACGACCATTTTAGAAAATATATGAAACAGCGGGAAGATATGATCGACTGCATATGGATAAATAAAAATATATTATTTTTCCATAAATATTCCTTTTCTTATTCTTACGTATAGAAATTTGATATGTAATTGGATATATCTAAAAAATGGGAAGGAATGAATTATGAAAGCGAGTTATTTGTTTATTTTAGAAAGATTTATTTGGAAATACATAAAAAATAGTAAGTTTTTTAACAAATTAATCAAAAGATACATTTCATTGAGTCGTGTATGTAAACAGGGAGTTTGCCTTCCAATAAAAAAACAAATATTGATGAATTGATGTAGATAGATTAGCCTTATTGAAATATTTCTGTATATTTACAAAAAGTTACCGTTCTAAAATTTACTGAAAATATAAACTTTTGACTTAAACATAACTAGATTAAACAGATTATTTTATTCTATTAAATTTTAATTTTAAATGATTAAGATGTGACAATATAGTTGGATATATACCGCATTTTTTTATTATTTTTTTGTTTAAATATATAACACTATCTGTAATTTTAGCGAGTTTCGGTTTATTCTTCTGTAAAAGAATTTTATTTTGATTTTTCCTTGTAATGTGAAAATTCCCTCACTATAACTCATGAGTGCATTATTTACTGACATAGCGTGTATATGTTATTTAATTTAATTTTTTATTATTTTTTTAAAATCCACGTCAGCAAATAATAAAAAATAATTTAAAAAATTCCACGTGTCATTTAAATTTTTTATTTAAATTTTTTTAATTTTTAATTTTTTAAAAAAAATTAATTTTTTTTATTACGAGGGGGTAAATTAAAAATCGGTCATATTACATGGGGTAAAATATATTTTTGCTGTTTTTAATGTTTTTTCAATTGTTATCATTTTAGTATTCACACAACACTTGTAGCATCAAAATGGAAAATAAGAGATCAATCAAAAAAGCTTTGATATGTTGCATATGAAATACTTTGCAGCCAAGGCACTTTGTTGGTCAGTATCTGTTTGAAAGCTTTAATAAATAAATAAATACAAGTAGCATACTCCATGTCACAATGTTTCTTGAGTGTAGCATGAGCACCATAGCTGAGCAATATTGTCGACATAGATGGTGCTTTGCGCTATGTCCGGAGAAAGAGACGCAAATATTGATGCTAGAACAATGTTGTTGCAGTGTTCCCATGCATTGAATAATGGATCTGATTCAGCAGGAGCAGTCATTTTGCCATTAATAAACTTGATCTTGTTCTTGCTTAAAAGAGCTCTCTTCATTGATCTACTCCAAGATTCATAGTTGTTCTCCGTTAATGGAGGTGAAACAAGAATCGTGCCTCGATTTTCAGCAGGATGTAAGTAGTAAGGGCTTGAATGATCAATGGCAGAATTCTTATCATTGTTATTCTTGTTGGTGGTGGTGGAAGACTCATCTTTATCGCTATCCAAAATGATGAAAAAATGAAGTTCAAGAATAGAAGGAAGAAGATGGTGATTAGTGAAACAGAAAATTATTCACATTACTGATATCATAATATGATTTGTGTACATGTGCGTTGATGAACTTAAAGTTACATTAGAATGGCAGTGCCACACACACACACACACACACACACACAAATGAGAAAGCATGAGTTACAAGCAAAAGAATAACTAACCATCACTACCACAAAAAAGACCTTAGACAGCACTTTTTTTGCCCTTAGACAGCGCTTTTAAGCGCTGTATAAACCTGCGCTGCTATAGGTTTAGACAGCGCTTTGGGTAATACCAAAAGCGCTGTCTAAAGGGGGGTATATTTAATGAAAAGCGGTGTCTATGGTACCTTTAGACAGCGCTTTTTGACATTATAAGGTATACCTTAGACAACGCTTTTGGAAAAAGCGCTTTCTAAGCCTCACCTTTTTTGACATTTTTTTGGTATACCTTAGACAGCGCTTTCACCAAAAGCGCTGTCTAAGCCCTACCTTTTTTGACATTTTTTTGGTATACCTTAGACAGCGCTTTCACTAAAAGCGCTTTCTAAGCCCTACCTTAGACAGCGCTTTTGTCAAAAGCGCTGTCTAAGCCCTACCTTAGACAGCGCTTTCTCCAGAAGCGCTGTCTAAGGTATACGAAAAATTTTATATAAATTTTTTTAAACCACAATTTTTACCAGGTTTTTTCAACCAGAATTTTACCTGTTTTTCAACCAGCAATTTTTTTCAGAAATTGGCAATTCAAACCATTGGCAATTTACACCAAAATTATATATGCAAAACAATTGGCAATTCAAACCAATATATATATTTAAAATTACAAACCAAAATTATATATACACCTATTTATAATTACAAATCATTACATTTTTTCTATAAAAGCACATATTACTTATACTAATACTTTTGCATCTAACCAAAGCATTGCTTCAAATCTACATTATAGGTCCTGAAAACACAAAGATTTTAATTCAATTAAAAGAATACATAAACAAAGTTACACATATTTAAATTCTCATCAATTAAAGTAAGAGTACAATATTATACCTTGTAAAATTCCGAGTTAGAAATTGAGTAATGAGCACACTTGCATTCTTCAAAGTACTACATAATAATATAACATAGTTTGATTTAGTTTTAACTATTTCATTAGACATGAGAGATATGTGTTAATATTAAAATAACTCATAAGTTAGAAATACATACATCGGATGAAATCTCTATTCGATCCAACAAAAGAGTGTCTCTCATAAACCTCAACATGAAATAGCCGCAATCTATTTGATTGCGTTGCCGAGGACACTACAAATGAAAAGAAAATATGGATAAATCCTAAGTTTTATCAAGTAACATCACTAATATAATAAAACATGTGATAATTAATATACCTTCACATAATTCCATGTAATAATGGGGCTGACTCTCCGCTGTGGTTAATTGCGACCAACAACCAATGTCCACTGTAAGATTAAACAAGTGTAAGATTAACAGCTATATAACAAATATAATAAAGAAATCAAGTATATAACAAATTTTACCTTTTTCACTAACATCTCTTTCTTTTCTTGGTTGGAATATGAATTACTTGTGTCTTAGCAATGCGGACGGATGAATGGATCCAAATTCCCTCGTTATGGTCATTTCTGATATATGACTCATCCGCTATAAGATCCTCATCTTGATCATTTGTATTCAACTCATTCCGTCTAATGCATGACTCATTCTCAACATCAATATCACATTGATCTACACCGCTATCATCAACCACTTTGTTAGATAGAAACACTATAGACCATTTGGTACTCGTCGAGTCAGTGACATAGAACACTTGTCTAGCTTGAGATGCTAGAATAAAAGGCTCATCTTTGTACCCCGCCCTATTAAGATCCACTTGCAAAAATCCAGACTTATCCATTCGTATGCCACTACTATTTACCCACTTGCAACCAAAGATTGGAATCTGAAACTTCTCGTAATCAAACACCCAAATGTGCTCAATAACTCCAAAATATGACAGATTTGCATATTTGGGGTTTCAGTCCTTCATACTTGATATGTGCATTGCTTCAGCTAGGACGGTGACACCACTATTTTGCATAGTACTTTTATCATCTTGGTCTTTGGTATAAAATATGTATCCATTAATTGCGTATGCGCTATGAGAATACACATGCAAACTTGGACCATATGCCAAACATCTCAACCTTTCTGTTACTGAAGCAGGATCTGAAGAGCGCTTCGAATAAATATGATCCTTTAACCATTGTATGAAACTTTGATTGTGCTCTCGTACTATCCAATTTTCATTTCTGTTCTGATTTAACCTTCGGAGTACATCCTTGTGCATCTCAACATATGGCTCAACCTCATTATCATTGTGCAGAACATACAAATGCACTTGATCCCGTTCATCCCTTGATACTATCACAATTTTATTTCCAATTAATTTTTTACCATCCTTTTTTTCAAAAATACGAGCTTTGGGGAGTCCAATCGACTGAACATTGGACAAATATTCAGTACAAAACTCAACCGCTTCTTCAACAATGTATCATTCAACAATACACCCCTCTGGTCGACTTCGGCTTTTCACGTACCCTTTTAATATTTTCATATAACGTTCAGCAAGGTACATCCATCTCATATAAGCTGGTCCACACAACTGTGTCTCTTTCACAAGATGAACAACTAGATGTACCATTATGTCAAAAAAAGAGGGAGGAAAATACATTTCAAGCTCACACAAGGTAATAACTATCTCTTTTTGTAGTGTTGGTAAGATATCGGGATCGATTACCTTACTACAAATTGACCTAAAGAAAAAACACAAATTAGTTATGGCGCTTCTTACTTTCACTGGCAAAATAGAACATATACCTATTGGTAGAAAGTGTTCCATTATAACATGGCAGTCGTGTGTCTTTAAACTCTTCAAATTGAGGTCTTTCATAGACACAAGTCTTCTGACATCTGAAGAGTATCCTTCTAGAACTTTAACTCCACTCAGAAACTTACACAATATTTTCTTCTCCTTTCTAGACAGAGTAAAAGCAGCAGGTGGTAGATATGTTCGTCTTCCTTTCTTCACGGGTGCTAATTCAGGTCTAATCCCCATCGCTTCCAAGTCTTTTCTTGCTTTAAGGCCATCCTTAGTCTTTCCTTTTATATTGAGTAACGTACCAATAACACTTTCAAATACAATTTTCTCAATATGCATAACATCGAGAAAATGTCTCACATACAAAGACTTCCAATATGGCAATTCAAAAAATATCGATCTCTTTTTCCACCCACCTTTGACAACCTTATGTGCAAAAGGTTTTCCAAACTCAGTACGCATATCTTTCACCTTTTTAAAAACTTGGTCACCTGACAACATAGGTGGAGCTCTACCTTGTTCGATGTCTCCATTGAATTCTTGTCTCCACCCACGGTAGTTATGTTTGGCATTTAAGAATCTACGATGACCGAGAAAGACATTCTTATGACCAAACTCCAATCGCTTCGAAACTGTTTTATCTTCACAAATAGGACACACTTTTTCACCTTTTATGCTGTACCCTGATAGATTCCCGTAAGCTGGAAAATCATTAATTGTGCCAAACAACATCGCCCTCAAATTGAAACTTTCTTTCCTATATCCATCATAAACCTCCACACCGTTCTCCCACAATATCTTTAAATCTTCGATCAAAGGTGTCAAGTATACGTCTATGTCATTCCCTGGTTGTTTAGGCCCAGAGATTAACATAGATAACATCATGTACTTATGCTTCATGCATAGCGACGGAGGTAGGTTATAAATCATAAGAATCACAGGCCATGTGGTATGTGAGATACTTTGAAGACCATGCGGGTTCATTCCATCAGTAGATAATGCCAAGCGAAGGTTTCTTGCTTCTTCTTCAAAGTCAGGATAATCATTATCAATTTTCGACCACTGTGGTGAATCAGCCGGATGTCGCAACTTTCCATCAATAATTCTTTCATCTGCATGCCAAGTCAGGTGTCTTGCATCGGTTTCACTACGAAACAAGCGCCTAAATCTTGGTATTATAGGAAAATACCATAAGACCTTCGCTGGAGACAATTTTTTCTTATATCGAGACAAACCGCATTTAGGGCACTCAGTTAATGATGCATATTCGTTTCGAAACAAAACGCAATCGTTTGGACAAGCATGTATCTTATCATAGCTCATGCCAATAGAACACAACATTTTTTGGCCTCATAGGTTCGATTGGGAAGAACATTATCCTCCGGTAGCATTTCTCTCAAAAGGGCCAACAACTCTGTGAAACTTTTATCCGACCATCCATTGCCCGCCTTTAAGTTGTACAACTTCAATACCGCAAACAGTCTTGTGAATTTAGTGCAACCTTGATAGAGCGGTTTCTTTGCATCGCTTACCAACCTCTCAAACATTTCGGGACAATCATGAAGATCTTCTACAACTGCTTCTGCAATCTCTTCGACTCGATCACAATCGTATGTTTCCGTGTCTTTGTCATCTGAAGCATAGGTCGTATTACTTTTCCCCGTCGGTTCAACATTCTCGTTAATTTTCTCCCCATGATGTATCCAACACTTATAACTTCGATCAATTCCATTCATCAGTAAATGCGATTTCAATCCATCTGCGTCAACCCTACCCACATAACAACAACCCAAGCAAGGACATTTTATTCGATTGAGCTCTTCAGCGTCAGCGTGTTGAACAACAAACTTAACGAAATCCAATACCCCATTCTCGTACTCTTTGGACAATCGATCGGCATCCATCCATTTTTTATCCATGGTTTTCCTACTTATTAAGGTCAACAAAATAACATTAATTCAACCATATTAATCAAGAAATGAACAAGTTTGATAGTGTTTGATATGTAACTGGTTGAATTTATTATGTTTTAGTGAAATGTTTATGTTCATTATATTTGTTTATTAACTCAACCATCTCAAATTCTAGAATTTTGAGGCTTCAAAAACAAGCTTTGAATTCTAAAATTCAGAGGACATTTCCATCAATTTTAAGAGTTTTTTTAGAAGATTTAAGAGGTGGAAAAAATAAAACTAAACTAAACTATTTCCATCAATTTTAACAAAACTCCATCAATTTTAAGAGTTTTTTAGAGTTTTTTAGAAGATTTCATCAAACATACTCATTCACTACAAAACTTCATTAACAAAACTTCAAACATACTCATTCACTACAAAACTTCATTAATAAAACAGTCCAACATAACTTCATTAACAAAACTCATCAAACATACTCATTCACTACAACATTGTAAAGCAACAAAACCCTACAACAACAATGTAAAGCAACAAAACCCTATTCTTCACAACAACGACGTACCTTTAACGACGGTAACAACGGCAATGCAAGAACGAAATGTATCAAAGAGCAGAAAGAGAAACGAACGACGACGGCAATGAACAGAAACGAAAACGACGACAGTGAGCAGAAACGGACGGACGACAATGCAACGACGGCAACAACGAACGACGGCACGGTGGAGGACGGTTGACGGTGAAGGTTTTTCGTTCGCAAGGATTTTGAGCTCTGTTCGCTAGCAGGGGAGAAGAAAGAGCGGAAATATGAAAATGAATACTGACTATTCATATATTTTAATTTAATTAGACCTTAGACAGCGCTTGTCATAAAAGCGCTTTCTAAGGTGGATCTTAGACAGCGCTTTTCAAAGCGCTTTCTAAGGTTGGCCTTAGACAGCGCTTTTGATTTTATTTTTTTTAATTTTTAAGACCTTAGACAGCGCTTTTAATGAAAGCGCTGTCTAATATTTTCCTTTATTTTTTTTTTTAAATTAATAAAACTTTAGAAAACGCTTTTTACGGAAGCGCTGTCTAAGGTCTTATATTTTTTTAAATTTATAAGTTCTTAGAAAGCGCTTTTAACTAAAGCGCTGTCTAATATTTTCCATTAAATTTTTTTAAAAAATTTATAAGACCTTATAAAGCGCTTTTGACCAAAGCGCTGTCTAAGGTCTTATATTTGTTGCGCTTTTATTTTTTTAAATGAATAGATTCCTTGTTTTTAACTTATAGCAGCGCTTTTGTATTAAAGCGCTGTCTAAGGTGCAATGTTATAACTTACTTTTGTTGTAGTGCATCCTATAAAATATCACCTAACCCTAACAACTAATAACTACTTAACCAAACATAAAATACGGTTTAATATATACAAGTAGACTTTGCAGCCGAGGCACTCTGTCGGTTAGTATCAGTTTGAAAGCTTTAATAAATAAATAAATACAAGTAGACATTTGTAAAAAGCTCACAATAGGCACATTAAATCGAATGGCTACTTTTTAGTTAACCAACAGAATAATTGTTTTAATATAATGCTTAGTTACAATAATAACCTCTACTTATACATCACTCAGAGCTTCAAATTTTAACTAAATTCTATGCACTAATCATCATTCGAATGAAGCATCTTTTATCTCTCTTTCATTGCACAGGTCAACTAATATCTTACATGCATGACTAAAGTACAAAAAAAGTTTATATTGGTTTGGATACATTACACATAAAATTCAAAATATCATGAAAAAAAATTTATTCAAACCTAACATACTACCTATGGCCTAATAGAAACAGTGCAATAAGCAGTAAGGACAAGGCCATATATGTGCAGAGTGGAAGAATACATACAGAACAGGGGATGTCAGAAATGCAGTTTGATCCAATTCAATCACGTTTATTTGATAAACTCAACAATTCTCATTTCTAAGAAGAAAAAAAAAGTTTTGTAACTCAATCACACTCGATGATTAATGTGAAAATATGTTATTTTCAAATATAACAGATATCGCTCATACATGAATGTAAAGGGATAGGAGATAGAATAAGTCCATAGCTTCCACGAAATACTAGATTTCCTTTTACTACATGAATAACATAATACTTGAGCAAACTTGCAATATTAAATTCTCTCTTCAATTATCAAAGTTTTTTTCATTGATCTCTTATTTTTGATTTTGATGCTACAAGTGTTATGTGAATACTAAAATGATAACAATTGAAAAAATATTAAAAACAACAAAATTATATTGACCCTCTATAATATGAGCAATTTTTTATTTACCCCCTTCGTAATAAAAAAAATTAATTAAAATAAAATAAAAAAATTGCCACGTGGAATTTTTTAAAATTATTTTTTGTTATTTGTTGACGTGGATTTAAAAAAAAAAATAAAAAATAAAATTAAATGACATATATACGCCACATCAGCAAATAGTGCACTCAGGGGTTATGATTACAAGGGGGAATAAAAAAAAAAATTCTTTTACAGGGGGTAACTCGAAATTCGCTAACATTATATGAAGTGTTGTATATTTAACCCTATTTTCTTTAACTTAATTTTTTTTTAAAAATAAAAATATATATTAAAAAGGATACAAAAAATATTCCAATCTAACACAACGAAAGATGAATCATAGCTCAACATCATAGAGAGGAACCACTAACCACCTTCTATGAAAGGTTGTAGAGGACTCTCAAAATCCTATACTCAGAAGGTAGACAAACTAATAACAAAATTTCACAAACGTGTACACCCCAACCTAAATCTAATTAAATGTAAAGCTACAGAAATCATGTTAAAGTCTTGTTCATGCAAGGAAAACAATGAAGGCATCTGTAAGTCTGAAATAGCTGAATTGAAAGTATTATGTGTAATATTTTGATTTTTTGTTTATTTTATTTTAATTAAATTTAAAATGTTTTATATTATTTCATTTGAGTGTTCTATTTAATTTATTGGTATTATTGAAGATGAGTAGAGTTTTATTAGAATTATCATTAATTTTAATTATATAAATAATAGAAATAATGAGAAATTGAGCTTTGCGGAAGAAAGTAGAATTAAAATTAAAATTAAGGAAAATGGTGAAATTAATGAGACTTGAGGGGGGTGTGTGGAGTTAATTAAAATAAATTATAAATTATGTTTTATTTATTTAAGATAGAAAAGTTAGGACAACGTTTTGTTGGTAGGTAGAAGTTGTGAGAAAAATGGAGCCAAAATCCTGGGGAAACTTTTGAAGGAGAGAAGAGAGCTTCTATTGTCAAAAGTTTCAATCTTTGCTATAAATTCGAGGTAGGGGGAACTGTTAATAATATGGGTGTTTAGGCATGAAGGATAGAGAGGATTCTTTTGTTTTCTTCCTTTTTTCTAATTCTTTATATTTCCTTCCGTTGATGAAATTGTTGAATCTTGAGATGGTTTGTGCGAAACCTCTCTTGATTACTCTGATATGCTGTGATTATATGTGCAATTCTGAGTTTTGATGTTCATGTCGATATGCTTTAACTTGATGAACATGTTAATGGATTTGTGGTCAATTGATAATGTATATGCCAAATCGTTATGTGTTTGATGTGTTTAATGTTGTATTATTCGTGTATGATGTTTTATTGTAAGTATGGGTTCTCTGGAATCGAAATCGGAGATTTATGTTGAAGAAAATTTGGTTTAGGAGTGAAATTCCCATGAAAATTTGGCTGAAAAATGCTCCAGGCACGTTTGATTCGAATCAATATTTCAACATGATTCGAATCATAAGTTAAAATTCAGCAGAAAACGCTTTTGCCTAATTTGATTCGAATCACAGTTTCAACATGATTCAAACCAGAGGTCAAATTTTAGAAAAAAAATGCTTTTGACTTGTTTGATTCGAATCAGGAAAATAACATGATTTGAATCAGAAGAGGCCAGTTTTGTTCAGACATTGTTTCCATCATAACTTGAGTTCCGTGACCCCGATTAAGACGTGGTTTGAAGCGTTAGAGAGCTAACACACATGACTACCCTATGGTAATGTCCCAAGATGTTTAAATATGTAAATAAGGACATGAATATAATAATTTAGTAATGATGTCAATAAGATAAATGATTTAGGGAAATATATTTAGTAAGTGATGTAATATTAGGGATGTAAATCTATTGATTCGATAAATACATGTGTAACCTTAGTTGTGAGTACTCTAAGATATGAGTTATGCCTTAATCATGTGTATTTGAGTATTTTTTGAGTCAGATGGTTGTTGGTTGCTGTTTGATGAGTGTTGATGAGAAAAATATAATTTTAAATATTATGATTGAGTTTATGATGAATGCCTCACGAGGAGGAAGTTGTTGATGTAGAGATGTATGGTTCGGTGGAACTATTGTTGTGGCCCTGTATTGGTGATGTTCATGCTAAGTTTTAGGTTCAAAGAGGAACCAAAGACGAATGTTGGAGTTGAAGGATTGAGACGAGTATTACATTTGTTTGTTACACTCATGCATCATGTATATCAGAGATAAGTAGGACTTCAATCCAGTGACAAGTCTTAGGTTCATAGAGGAACCGGTGACGAGTTTCATGGTTCAAAGAGGAACCAATGACGAGTTTCATAGTTCAAAGATGAACCAACAGCAAGTGGATGAATCAGTAACATATCTCATATATCCCAAACCTTGGTAGCACGTGCGTTGGAGTAAAAGAGATGAATACATTACATACATAATCATATTTGTGACTGATTATTGTTGTGGATGATTTATGTGTCTGATGATTGTTATTAATTGCATTATCCTTGCTGTTTTTTACACTACTAACATATATGAATGTATTCTCACTCCCTGTTTGTTTGTCTGTGTTGTTCTTTACGCATGTGGTACAGATACTAAGGTAGAGGAGCCTTAGGTGCTATTGTGTTTTGGAGGATGGCGTAGTGGTCTTCTTCATCATTTGTCGCTTTTGAGTTTAGTTTAATTTTTGCATGTCGCTCTGATAGTGTAACACTTAATGGGTTATCTTTCTGTTTTGTGTTCTAAGAGTTATTGAACTAGTTCTTTTATGATTTGAAATGAAGTTGATTTTATTTACGATACAATTAAAGTTTATTTTTTTATTATTTATTTATGCTGCTATAATATGATAATTGAGAAAGATGTTTATGTTGAGAAAATGTGACACCCTGCTCTTGAGTAAATTATCCGCATGATTTTATAAAATAAGTGTTTGGGGTTTTAGGGTGTTACATAGTTGGTACCAGAGCAGGTCGGTTCATTCGGCCTAGGTTTTGTGAACTTGTTTATACCTTTGGGCGTAACATGTGTGTTAAACACTATTGACGTTCTTGGTTACTGTAAAAGTTATTTTCTCTATTGTGCGATTGTGTGATCGACTGGCATGAACGATCGTGCGATTGTTGATTCTCTTGAGACGACAACTCATGTGATGGCACAAGCGAATGAAATGTTGCATGCTAATTAGAATTAGAATGGTGGAGTTGATGACTTCTGTGGGTTGGAAAAGTTCAAGAAGAACAATCCTCCTATTTTCAAGAGAAGGTATGATCCTGAAGGTGCTCATACTTGGCTTCAGGAGATTGAAAATATTTTCAAAGTTATGACATGGACTGATGTGCATAAGGTGTTGTTCAAAACACATATGTTTTATGAGGAAGTTGAGTATTGGTGTGTCATACCCAAAATTTTGACCACTGAGAATTCCCATCATTGTGAAAATCATCTTCACAATATGGATGAACCATCATGCCTCATTAATCTCCTCAAAGATGATTGAGCCTCCACTACAATCAGAGATTAGGGTTTTTTAGCCCTCTCAGAGCCTTAGACAAAGGATCAATCAAGAAATGACATGATCTTCAACTTGTCTAACCTCTCAAACACCCACAAAGGGTCAAGAGGACTCCCACATCAAAAATCAAGCACAAGGTTGCAGCATTCCAAGTGGATTAAGCCTCAAGATCGCCCGTGTCACCAAATTAGGGTTTTGGTCGACCAAGGCCTCCAGATGGAAATTTTTCTCTGGGCATGAGCCAATGCTTCAAAGCATAACTTAAGATACTCCAAGGGACCTCATGGACCCAATTATCAAGTTAATTTAGCCTCAGGGGATGCATTCCTCAAAAATCAGGAATTAGAGTTTCTTGACCTAATTCACCCCTAAGTTGACTTTTGGGACAAAACATGAGCCAAGACCTCAAGAAATGATTTGAGGGTCTCTAACACACTACATTGATCCATTTGCAACAATGGATTGATCCAAGAAGCTTGATCAACAAGTTTCAATTTCATCAGGATCACAATTAGGGTTTTGAGGAAAAAGTCAACTGAACCTTTGACTTTTGACTCAGGCATGCTCCCAAATCTTGGGACATGATTCAATACACCATATAACACCCATGGAACATGTCCACCAAGTTTGATTTAGGTCAAGGACTTGATTTCATGGAGGATCGCACAGTTTATAATTCATCTAATAAAAAGTCAACCGAACACAAAAGTCAAAGTTTGACTTTTTGAGAGTTTTCATAATTATGGTTCTTTAACCCTAAAATGATGTTAATGTGTGATTTGAATCATCATTCATCAAGAAAAATCAAAGAAAGTGGGAAAACTTGTAAAAGGGGTAACCATAAAAACTTAGAATTTTTCTCAGTTATGGAACAAAGTGGCTAGGGTACCAACTTCCAAGGATCATAACTTGAGATCCAAGCAACCATTTTGGATGATCCAAAAATGGATTTGTAGATCTCATGGCATACTTTAAAAGTGTCAACTACAACTCATTCCAATTCCTCTTGGATTTTAAGTTATGGAGTGACCAAAATGACAAAAACATGAAAATGCCACTTTTTCCAACACAGTGAAATTTTCACTAAGTCAGAATCTGTTTCACTTTTTTCAAAATGTAGGGGCATTTTTCACTTGGATCCAAAAAGTGTCAAAACAAACTATGATCACACACGTGTTGTATCACATGAGAGCTTTCCAAAATGACCAAGAACTCCATCAAATCCCATCTGAGCTAGAATTTATGACAGTGGCAATATGCCTTGTTGCAAACTGTCTTGGCAAGGTAGATTATGCATTAGGGCTCGATTTTCTAAACTTGTGCAAATGGCAAACAAGTTTATCCATTTGAACACCTCAGGGGGAGACCAAGGAGGAACCAACACTGATCCATAAGCCTCCCAAGTCTTTGGAACTACAAGTAGGATGCCAAACCTAAAAAGCCTAAAAGGGGAACAAGACTCCAATTTTATTTTGGAGCATTCAATGGATGCACCAAGGTGGCATGAACTGTGGCTATTCCAACTGAATGAGTCAAGGATAAGCTCTGAACCAAAGAACCATAGGCATGTGCTCTAACCTCTAGTCAATGGCTAGAGGAGACTTGAGATTCCAAAATGCAACCATTGGCCACAGACCTGTACTAGTTTCCATTGCCTATTCCTTGTAAAACAAACTTGCTCTACTATAAATATAGCTCATTTGTGTTCAGTTTAAGTACACCAAAGGCCTACAACACTTGCCTTTCTCAAAATCATCTTCTCACTCTAAAAAATGCCTTTCTTAGCAAGTCACTATCAAATTTTTCAGTAGAACCACTCAAACCAATCACACACACACACACACACCTCATAAACATCATATGTGAGCTGATCAAACACTAAACACACAACTGTAGCACTGATTTCTCAGAATCACCAGCCAGTTGCTCATGTTTTCAACCAAGTTACAGTTGAGATGCCATGAAGTGATCCATCCATTTCCAATCAAGTCCAAACATTCAAACACACTCCATATGGTGTAGGGAAGCTATTCAGATCATCACAACTCATCTATAACACCTCCAACTCAAAAATCACATTGCTCTTGCTGTCACAACCTTCAAGTAAGCCTAAACTTGATCATCTCTTAATCTGCATATTTCCTCGCACAATACTTTTGCCAAATGTTCATAATCATGCATAGAATGTTTCCCTTCAATTAATTGCTTTGTTTGAATCGTGTATCAAAATTCTCAGCCTTCATGCAAATTTTAGGGTTCTTGAGGTTTTGTCTTGATTTCTTATGCCATGCTTAAAATAAATGAAATTAAAGACCATAGACATGATCGTGAGGTGAAAACGAGCAGATTGATATGTGGATTGTGTGATTTCATCAAGTATTCAGTGAGATTGGATAGAAAATGCAAATCTGAGCCAAAATCCCTTCGCGCGTGTTCTTGGCCCATGTTCTTGGCGCCTTTTTCACAAATTTGAATATTTGAATTTTGTGATTTTATTTAATTGATTCAAAAATTAAATTCTCTCTGAGTTTTAATGATTTTGAGTTGATTCTTTTTTTAATAATTCACAAAAATGTTAAAATATTTTATTTTACCAAAATTTCCCAAAAATATTATTTATTTCATATACTTGATATTTTTGTAAAGAATTAATTTTTATTTGTTTTTTAACATTTAAAATATTTTTTCCTTCTTAATTTTCCAAATTTAATTGGTTTCCAATCATTTTGTGGATAAAAACATGATTTTTCAAACATTAATCCAAGATCACAACTTGTTTTTCACACATGTTTGATAATTTTGATCATTTCAATTAAGTTTTTATTTAACTAAAATACATTTTTGGAAGTAATTTAGGGTTTTGATCTTAATCACCTTAAACAAGTCTTTTAAAAACACTTTTGGGCCTCTTGATAGAGTGTAAGTCCCATCTCTCTGTAAATAAATAATTTTTGGGCCTCAATGCATTGTATAAGTCCCAATACAGTCAGAAATTTCAGCGCGATCGTCACCTTTTTAACAAAACAACTGGGCTTCTCCTTGAGCTATAAGTCCCATATTTATTCATTTTCAAACTCTTTGGGCCTCTAATAGAGTGTAAGACCCAACCCCCTTTTAACCAAAACCTTTTTTGGGCCTCAGATATTGTATAAGTCCCTCCGTGTTAAAAGAAAAATCTCGGCGCAATCGCCAGTTCAAAATCAAATAATCTGGGCCTACCCTCGTGTTATAAGCCCCATTTCTTTTCTTTAAATTCCTTTGGGCCTCTTGAGAGAGTGTAAGACCCATCCCTTTGTACAGAAAACCTTTTTGGGCCTCAGTCACTTGTATAAGTCCCTGTACAAATTAAAAACAACGATGCGATCACTGATAAAAAACCTTGGGCCTCTCCTTGAGTTGTAAGCCCCAACCATCTTTTCAAAATACTTTCTCCTTTGATTTTGATTCCAGATATATAGTTGTTATCAAAACTTTCTTTAATTTCTTTGTTTAACAACTAACAAAACAGCATGGAAGCTCTACAACAGGTAAGTTTTTATCCGTTTTCCTTTACTGCTTTCATATATATAACTGTATTGTGGGAAGCTGCACATGGTTAGTCTTCTTTCATACCTCTTTTAATATACTTGTCATATATCAACTGTATATATACTAATATAGTTATTTAGAGTTTTCCTCGGCAACTACGTCTAGAACCAGGTAAAGCCCTGTTGGTCACTCTTAAATACAAACAAAACTAGATCCCCCATAGGATTCCAGATACAGTCTTCCCTTCTCTTGGGGTTAAACAATATGGAACAAAGAGAAAGACAGTATTCTCGGTGAACCTTTTCTCAGACTGTCACCCTTAGAAATTGTCAAAGAAACTCTAACTCCCCAGAGATGATCTTTTCTCCATGAATGGCATCTCTTGAGTTTCTTCCAAATCCTCGAACTTTCTTGGAATGATCTCTTCTCTGTGAATTTCATTTCTTGAACTTCTCTTGGTTTGGGGACCCACAGGCTTCCTAAAAGCATCCTCGTCTCCTCTTGGGCTTTGTACAAGGATTCTTTGGCTTCTTAGAAGTTCTCATGCCTTCTCTTGGGCTTAATACAAGGACCCTGACGACCTCTTAAAGGTATAAGACAGAGCTTAGTCATCCTTCGCTAAAGCAGTCTTTCTAGTGTCAAAACTCCGACCATTTTAGGGTTTATTCTCATCCCTTAATGCCCGTGCCTCCTCTTGGGCATCGTACAAAAGATAAAACTCTTTAACACTAGTAGATTTGGACAATCTAGAACCCTTGAGTCTCAAAGACATTCTCAAGTTCCTTTCGAACATAAGAAGAAAACCCGATCTCTCTCATGAGAGTTCCCCACATTTGGACCTGTCTAAGGATCTCAATAATCCTCAGCAGAAGTTTAGCCTCCTCTTGGGCTTTGTACAATGATCATCCCCAGCGGAGCTAACCTTTCCATACTCTCTTGTTGAGTCAATCTCCTTTTAGCCTCCATCTCGGGCTTTGTACGAGACAGCAAAAGACTCTCTTGTTGAGTATAAAAGACTCTCTTGTTGAGTTAATAAACTCTTTTAGCCTCCGTCTTGGGCTTTGTACAAGACATATAATAATCACTCTCTGGTTGAGTATAGAGGACTCTCTTGTTGAGTCAATCAACTTTTTAGCCTCCGTCTTGGGCTTTGTACAAGACATATATAAAACACTCTCTTGTTGAGTATAAAACACTCTTTTGTTGAGTATAAAAGAATCTCTTGTTGAGCCAATCACCTCTTCAGACTCTCTTGTTGAGTCACCCTTTTTTAGCCCCCGTCTTGGGCTTTGTACAAGATACATATAAAAGCACTCTCTTGTTGAGTCAACCCTTTTTCAGCCTCCATCTTGGGCTTTGTACAAGATACATGTAAATTCTCCCTAACGGAGTCAAAATCCCTTTTAGCCTCAGTCTTAGGCTTCGTACAAGACAGAAAGAACATTTTCCCCGGAAAAGTCATAACCTTTTAGCCTCCTCTTAGGCTTTGTATAAGGAAATCCCCGGTTGATTCAATCAACCTTTTAGCGTCAACCTTACGCTTCGATCAAGGTATACAAAAATCAAACAATCCCTCTTTTGAGATGACAAATTCTCTCTCAGTCAGAACCCTTTAGCTTCACATCTTGGGCTTTGAACAAGATACAAATCACCTTTAGCTTCACATCTTGGGCTTTGAACAAGACACCAAAACATCTCTTTCCTCCCATAGAATAGGAGGAACTACGATTGCTCTGATTTCCCTGTTTCTTTAAACGGGAATACGTAGGCATAAGATTGAAAAATCTTAGCGAGCATACTAATCAAAAACATCCGATCCAGCACCTTACCAAAAGCCTCATAAATAATCCAGACACTTGTATTCTTAAGAAAATAACCCTAAAGAAGAACCCCCTATTTTGATAGCATCTATAAACCAACAGTTTTGACTGTTTAACCTCAGTATGCAAGCAGTATTAATTGGAGACATCTATTTCCCTTCCTTAATCTGCTTAACAGGATAAAAAATGAATCGAACTGTAGTACCAAAGCGATAGTGATTCGAAACCACAAAAATCGCGCTACAGAAAAATGGCGACCACAGTGGGAGTTTAACTCTTTCTTGCATCCTTTGGGTGAAACTTTAAGTTCACGAAGTGTCATAGAAATGACGACTCTGCTGGGGGAGTCATTGTCTGTTAGGATCATAGGATTCTAGAGGTCTAGGATATTAGGACAAATATATATACAACTTTTCCTAATTGATATCTGTGTTTACTTTTCTGCTAATGGGAATGCGTGTGATGCCGCATGTGGAAAGATTGAGTATACACCTAAGATAAGTGATGGCACCAGACGGGTAATCTTACGGGGAGTGAATCCTAGATAAGAGATCCCGGTCGACCATCATATTAGTGGAGATGCCCTTTGCCGATTCAATGACTATACGACTTCGGTTGTTGAAAACAGATTGTTCGATTGGGTTATCCGAGAAGCTGAGGATTGTAGTAGACTGAAACCATTTTGTAGTGTGGAAGCTATCGGAAATAGTTGACACGCGATACTACCCTCATTTGAGATTACTCTAAGATACTACAGCTCGCTGGCGATCCGCTTGCTGTCGTTATCCCAAGAGGGGTCAGTGATTTTGAGGACAAGTACAAAAATTACCAGTAAAAACCTTTGGGGATGGGTAGAGCCTTGACTTCATGAAACCAAACCTTTGACCCCATGTTTTTTCTATGTTTTTGTATGCTGCATTCATGCATTCATTTCATTAAAAAACATTAAAAAACAAAGAAAAATCTTCTTTTCTAGTCTCTCTTTTTCAAATTAAACTAAGACAATGATTGTAAATGTCAGAGAAAAAGATTGCACTAATGGATTTCGGTAGGAGGAAAACTCACAAGTACACCTTCAAGGTTCTAAAATTAGAGGATTTGAGAGGGTTGACAAGGATGATAACCAACCCTGAGGCGTTCAGAGCCAAGTATGTAACGCCCCGGTTTTTGTTAGATTTATTTAATCGAGTCGATTTAATTATTTTTATTTTTATATTATTTTATTCTTGACTTTTATTTGGCAATATATTATTTTTCATCGTTGTTATGTTTTATCGCGTTTTGGGAGCGTTTGCGAGATATTTGAGTGTAGGGGTATTTTGGTCTTTTTGCTTGGTTATTTTTCATAAAATAGAAAATAGAGTTTAGAAAGAGAGAAAAATAGAAAGAAGTGAAGAGAAAGAGAAGAAGGAAAAGAGAAAAGAAAAGAAGAAAAAGAGGAAAACTTGGAGTTTAAGTAATCGAATCAACCGACATTTCAAAACACGATTAATCGGGTAAGGGTGCGAAACTCGGTTATTCTATACTTGTGTATGATTATGTATGTATGTATATGTTTGATATTTGGTTGAATGGAATATAGAACTAAAATGATTAATATGTTGAGATTGTTAGAATTTGATACAATTGTGTCTGAAATCATGTTTTAATGTTCCTAATTGCTGAGACATGTTAGATAGATGTTGTTGTGCATTCAATTGGTAGTATGCTAATGCTTAGGTGAGATTTGGGAGAGAAATTGAATGAATTTCGCAGCAGAAATTCTGCAGGAAAAATTCTGGGTTTCGCTGCCCATACGCGTAACAGACAAGGCAATACGCGTATTGGGTTGGGCAATATGCGTATGGCAAGGGGGAAATGAGGGCATTACGCGTATGGAACCCATTTTACACGGCCCTCTGCTGAAATGCGTAATGGTAGGCGTAAGGGGCAAGGCATTACGCGTAACGAGTGAGGCAATACACGTACTGGGTTTTTAGTGGAATTTTTGAAGAGAAATCAGTCTCTGCCCATACGCGTAGCACCTTGGGTAATACGCGTATGGATGGGCGAGTGAGCTGGGCAATACGCGTATGGCCCAGGGTAATACGCGTATGACCAGAGAGGGTGTAGAATTTTTCTGATTTCGCGTCCGATGCGGTTCCTTTTGATCCGTAACTCGGATTGAGACGTTCTTGGTACCGTTAGAAAGCTAGTGAGATGTTCTTTCTTATAAAAATGGTTTTGAGATTGGTGGCCGATTTAATTTTGTCGGGAATTGGTAAATGTGTCGTTTTGTCGACTTTTACCGTCTTAACTGTGTGTATTTGATGTGTTATCATGCAATATGCTTTTGATATATATCGTATGACTTGTGTGCTGTTGTATGATGTGAATGCATGTGATGAAATGTTGTGATGATGGTTTGTGGCCTAAGGGCAAGTAAATGCATTGTGTTGTGTTCGATTGTATATGGATAATTATGGATGTTGGAATGGTTCACATGGATGTGTATATGTATGCATTTGATTGTCAAGAGTCCTTGTATGCCAAGCATCATGATATGCATTCTTGTGATGTCGTGTGCCCTAGTGGGTCTGAGCGAGGAAACGATTCCAGAGGGAATCTGCTATAACGGTCGTAAGCCTTATACAAAGAGGACCTAAAGCGACGTTATAGACGATCGCGAGCCTTATACAAAGAGGACCTAAAGCGATCGGATCGTGAGCCTTATACAAAGAGGACCTAAAGCGATCCATAAATGTCGTGAGCCTTATACCAAGACAACCTAAAGTGATGGGGAACATCGTTTACCCGACGGGGAGTTACACTAAGTAACAAGCGATGATTCCAATAGTTCCTAAGTGAACTGATGATGAGATGATGGATGGATGGTACCGCATTTGCATAGAGTCGTTGTGTCAGTCTCTTTGCATTTGCATAAATCATGAATGGATTGATTATGTGTGGAAAATCATGAATGAATTGATTATGTGTGGAAAATCATGAATGGATTGATTATGTGTGGAAAATCATGAATGGATTGATTATGTGTGGAAAATCATGAATGGATTGATTATATGTGTGAAATTTTGAATGGAATTGATGAGTTGATATATATATATATATATATATATATATATATATGTTGGTGATAAATGCATTGAGCATGATTGATATGCCGTTGTGATGGATGTATGAGATATGAATTGTGGTGTTTTGTATTTGAATTATGGTGTAAGTTGTGGTGAGAATGTTTTACATGAGTATTTTGTGTTATTATATAATTGTATGCAACTATATTATAATTGTGTTTCTCACCCTTCTGCTATGGTTTGTTGCTCTATGAGGCAATTGCATATTAGTAGTCTTGGAGGCTTTTGTGAAGATTAGTTCTCCATCCGTTTGTCAGTCTGTCTGCTCTGATACGTAACACGGGAGTCGGGGAACGCTTTTGTTATATATGTATACATTTGTTGGATCTATTTTGTATTACCTTTGTAAGAATATTTTGATGTTATAAAATAATTTATTTTGTAAAACAAGTCAGTTATGGATCTTTCCGCTTTATTCCATAATTGAACTTTCCTTTTTGTTAGAAAAAGTTTCCCTTTTATGTTTATTCCATTTTGTGTTATGTATCAAATTTATGAGCATGGATTGTGTTTGCTTTCTTTAAATGTGGCATCCTTGTTTCTGTCTAAGGATAAAATTTTTATTTACTCTGATTTATTTATGTATTATTTATTCGCGATGGGAATTGGGGTGTTACAAAGTACAGAGGATTATTGTCTCTGTTAAGGGTTCATATGATTGAGGGAATTCTGGCTACGCTCATTCAGTTCTACGATCCGGTTTATCACTGTTTCACATTCCATGATTATCAACTAGCACCAACGCTGGAGGAGTACTCTCATTTGACTGATTTACCCATTACTGATCAAGCTCTCTTTTCTGGACTGGAAGAAATTCCAAAGGATCAGACCATTGCAAGAGCAATCTATTTGGACGAGTCTGAAGTCAAGACTCACATGACCATTAAGGGTGGAATCTAGGGTTTACCAGCCAAGTTTCTGGTAAAGAAAGCTCTGTACTTTGCTAGTATAGGGAACGTGATTGCTTTCGAGAGCGTCTTTGTTTTGCTCAACTACGGGTTATTTCTGTTTCCCAACATTGATAACTTCGTCGATATTAATGCCATTAATGTTTTTCTGATTGGAAACCCTGTACCGACCTTGCTCGCAGATGCTTATCATTCGGTACACCTAAGGAATTTGTATAGCGGAGGAATGATCACATGCTGTGTACCTCTGCTATACAAATGGTTCACTTCCCATTTTCCCAAGTCTGCTGCATTTTGGGATCCTAAGAGTTCTTTATGTTGGTCGCAGAGAATCATGTCTCTTACCAACTCTGACATAGATTGGTACAATCGAATCTATGACGGAATCAGAATCATTGACCGTTGCGGAAACTGCTCCAACGTACCCCTCATAGGAATTAAAGGGGGAATCAATTATCATCCAGTTTTAGTTCGTCGTCAATTCGGATACCCGATGAGACATGTCCCGCATAATGTTCTTCTGGAAGGTCTTTTCTTCAAGGAAGGAGAAAACGACAGGGCACTAAAGACAAAAATAGTGCATGCCTGAAAACACGTTCATAGAAAAGGACGAGAGTCTCTAGGAAAATCGGATTGTGTCTCGGTGGAGCCTTATCTCTACTGGGTACAAACTAGAGCTCTTAAGCTAAGGATGCCTTACCCTGGTCAGGAGGTTCTTCCATTAAGGGACCATGTCCTTTACTTTATGTCTAATATGGAAAAACTTCAGGTGACTCTCAACAAAGATCAACAAGAGAGGAGGTCTTGGAGGAACAAGTACCGTATTCTCAATGTGGAGTGTAAGAAAATACACCAACTGTTAAAAGAAAAAGATGCTCTAATTGAGATTTTGGAGAAACATTGTCATACCCCAAATTTTGACCACTAAGATTTCCCATCATTATGCAAATCATCATCACAATGTGGATGAACCATCATGCCTCATCAGTCTCCCCAAAGATGGGTGAGCAGTCACTACAAACAATAACTAGGGTTTCAAGCCCTCTCTGAGCTTTAGACAAAGGATCAATCAAGAAATGACATGATCTTCAACTTGTCTAAACTCTCAAACATCCACAAAGGATCAAGAGGACTCCCACTTCAAGGATTAAGCACAAGGCTGCTCCCTTCTAGGTGGATCAAGCCTCAAGATCGCCAGAGTCACCAAATTAGGGTTTGGTTGACTAGGGCCTCCAGATGTAAATTTTCCTCTGGGCATGAGCCAATGCTTCAAAGCATAATTTGAATTACTCCATGGGACCTCATAAACCCCACCATCAAGTCAATTTAGCCTCAGGGGATGCATTCACTAAAAATCAAGAATTAGGGTTTTTTGACCTAATTCACCCCTAAATTGACTTTTAGGACAAATCATGAGCCAAGACCTCAAGAGATGATTCGAGAGTCCCTAACACACCACATTGATCCATTTGCAACAATGGATTGATCCAAGAAGCTTGAGCAACAAGTTTAAAGTTCATCAGAACCACATTTAGGGTTTCGCGAGAAAAGTCAACTGTGCCTTTGACTTTTGACCAGGACATGCTCCCAAACCCTAGGACATGATTCAATACACCCTATAACACCTATGAAATCAATCCATCAAGTTTGATTTAGGTCAAGAACTTGATTTCATAGAGGATCGCACAGTTTGGAATTCATCTGACAAAAAGTCAACTGTGCACAAAAGTCAACGTTGACTTTTTGAGATTTTTCACAATTATGGTTCTTTGACCCTAAAATGATGTTAATGTGTGATTTGGATCATCATTCATCAAGAAAAATCAAGAAAAATGGGATAAATTATAAAAGGGGTAACCATAAAAAACTTAGAAAATTTCTAAGTTATGGAACAAAGTGGCAAGGGTACCAACTTTGGAGGATCATAACTCCTAAACCACAAGGCCATTTTCCCCATTCAAAGTTGGATTTATAGCCCTCATGGCCCTCTACAAAAGCTTCAACTACACCTCATTCCAATTCATCATGGATTTTGAGTTATGGAATGATCAAAATGGCTGAAAACATGAAATGCCACTTTTTCCAACACTTAGTGAAATTTTCACTAAGACAGAATCTGCCTTACTTTTTTCCAAATGTAGGGGAATTTTTCATTTGGATCCAAAAAGTATCAAAACCAAATATGATCAAACAATTGTTGTATCATATGAGGGCTTTCCAAAGTGGCCAAGAACTCCATCAAATTCCACTTGAGCCATGAGATATGACAATGCCAAAATGCCTTGCTGCAAACTGTAATGGCAAGGCAGATTTGGGAGTTTTGCTCGATTTGCTCAAATTTTACAAAGGGCAAGCAGCTCTATCCATCTGAACACCTCAAGGGGGGACCAAGGAGGAACCAACTCTGATCCCAATCCTCCCAAGTCCTTGGAACCAAAAATAGCATGCCAAACCTAGGAATGCCTAAAAGAGGGACAAGACTCCAATTTTGGATTGAAGCATTCAATGCATACACCAAGGTGGCATGGACTGAGCCATTTCCAACTGAATTCAGTCAAGACTTATCCAAGACCAAGGGAACCAGCAGCCTGTGCCCTAACCTCTAGTCAATGGCTAGAGGAGACTTGGATTCCCATTGATCAACATTGGCCAAACCTATGCAGAAGTTGCCATTCACTATTCCTTGCAAAACAAACTTGCTTTACTATAAATAGAGCTCATTTGTGATCAGTTTGAGTACACCAAAGCCATCAAACAGATGCTTTCCTCAAAATCACCTTCTCACTTCCAAATTTGCCTTCCAAAGCAAGTCACTATCGGGTTTTCAGTTTGAGAGAAATTTCAACCAAACCAATCACACACACACCTCATAAACATCATATAGAAGTGATCCAAACACTTAAACAACATCTGGAACACTGATTTCTCAGAATCACCAGCTAGCTGCTCAAGGTTTTAACCAAGTTGCAGTTGGGATACCATCTTCAGTTCCAGCTTGTTTCAAACGACTCCAAGCACCCAGACACACTCCATAGCACCTAGGGAAGTTGTCCATATCCTTGGAACCAAGCTGTAACACCTCTAACACAAAACACGATCACCAGCTGCAAGAGGTAAGCATGAGCTCTTCTAACTCTATGATCCATGCATTTTTTGCTGTACAATAATTTGGCCATATGTTCATAATCATGCATGGAGTGTTTTCCCTCAATCAATTGCATTGTTTGAATCGTGTATGGAATTTCTGAACCTGCATGCAAATTTTAGGGTTCTTGAGGTTTCTCTTTGATTTCTTATTCCATGTTTAAAATAAATGAAATTAAAGACCATAAACATGACCGTGAGGTTGAAACGAGTAGATTGATATGTAGATTGCATGATATAATCAACTATTCAGTGAGATTGGATAGAAAATGCAAATCTGCAGAAACAGAGGGTGGCGCGTGTTCTTGCCCTTGTTCTTGGCGCCCTTTTTGAAAATTTGAATATTTGAATTTTGTGATTTTATTTAATTGATTCAAAAATTAATTTCTCTCTGAGTTTTAATGATTTTGAATTGATTCTTTTTTCAATAATTCACAAAAATGTTAAAATATTTTATTTTACCAAAAAATCCCAAAAATATTATTTATTTCATATATTTGATATTTTTGCAAAGAATTAATATTTTAATTGTTTTTGACATTTAAAAATATTTTCTCCTTCTTGATTTTTCAAATTTTAGTGATTTCCAAACATTTTGTGGATCAAAACCTAATTTTTGAAATATTAATCCAAGATCACAATTTGTTTTCCACATGTTTAACAATTTTGATCATTTTAATTGAATTTTTTATTCAATTAAAATACATTTTGAAAACAAATTAGGTTTTTTGATTAATTCAACCCTCATGAAACTTTTTAAAAATCATTTGGGCCTCTAATAGAGTGTAAGACCCAATCCCTTGAAAACCATACATTTTTCGGCCTCAGTCATTGTATAAGACCCATTGCGTTTTCAAAAATTTCGGCGTGATCGCTATTTCAAAACGGAAAAACCTTGGGCCTACCCTCGTGTTATAAGCCCCATCCCTTCAAAACTTTTTGGGTCTCTAATAGAGTGTAAGACTCAATCCTTTGTAAATACAAACAATTTTTGGGCCTCAAATGTTGTATAAGTCCCGTTGTATTTCAAAAGTTCGGCGCGATCGTCGCCAGTTTAAAATAAAACCCTGGGCCTCTCCTTGAGCTGTAAGCCCCATCTCTTGTACAAAAATAAATGATTTGGGCATCTAATAGAGTGTAAGACCCAACCCCCTTTTAACCAAAACAATTTCGGGCCTCAGATATTGTATAAGTCCCTCTGCGTAAAAAGAAAATCTCGGCGCAATCGCCAATTCAAAAACAAATCTTCTGGGCCCACTCTCGTGTTATAAGCCCCACTATTTTTCTTTAAACACCTTTGGGCCTCTTGAGAGAGTGTAAGACCTATCCCTTTGTACAGAAAACCTTTTAGGCCTCAGTCACTTGTATAAGTCCCTGTAAAATTTCAAAACAACAGTGCAATCACTGATAAAACCTTGGGCCTCTCCTTGAGCTGTAAGCCCCCACAATCTTTTCAAGGCACTTTCTCCTTTGATTTTGAATATAATATTGTTATCAAAGCTTTCTTTGTTGAACAACTAACCAAACAACATGGAAGCTCTACAACCGAGTAAGTGATTACCCGCTTTCTTTATCTGCTTTCATATATATATATATATATATATATATATATATATATATATATATATATATATAACTGTATTGTGGGGCTGCTCACTGTAAGTCTTCTTTCACAAACTTTTATATACTTGTCAAATATCAATTGTGTAATACTAGTATAGTTATTTAGAGTTTTCCCCGGCAACTACGTCTAGCACTAGGTAAAGCCCCGTTGGTCACTCTTAAATACAAACAAAACTAGATCCCCATAGGATTACCAGAAACAGTCTTCCCTCCTCTTGGAGTTAAACAATATGGAACAAAGAGAAAGACAGCATTCTCGGTGAACCCTTTCTCAGACTGCCACTCTTAGAAATCGTCAAAGAAACTCTACTCCCCGGAGATGATCTTTTCTCCGTGAATGGCATCTCTTGAGTTTCTTCCAAATTCTCGGACTTTCCTGGCTTGATCTATTCTTGGTGAATGGCATGTCTTGAACTTCTCGGGGTTTGGGGACCCACAAGCTTATTAAAATCATCCCCGCATCCTCTTGGGCGTTGTACAAGGACCCTTCAGCTTCTTAAAAGATCTCATGCCTCCTCTTGGGCTTAGTACAAGGACCCGGAGACCTCTATAGGTATAGGAACATAACCTAGTCATCAATTTGCTAGAGCTGTCTTTCTGTGCCAAGTGTCAGACCGGTTAATGGATTGAACTTCTTCCCTTAACATACCAGCCTTCTCTTTGGCATCATACAAAGATCAGTCACTATCTGAGAATCGATTTCTCAAAACACCCGTAGACTTGGACAATCTCAATACCCTTTGGATTTCCCATTTCCTTAAAGAACATGAAATAACCCTGATCCCCTGATCAATCCCTGAGCATAACATTACCCATATAAGTAATGATTTTCTCTTTATCCAATATATTGGACCTGTCACTAAACTGAAACAGTTACAATAGCCTCCTCTTGGGCTTTGTACAATGATTCTCCCCAGCAGAGCTAACCTCTTCAGACTCTCTTATTGAGTCAAACACTTTTAGCCTCCATCTCTAGCTTCGTACGAGATACCAAATCACTCTCTTGTTGAGTATAAAAGACTCTCTTGTTGAGTCAATCCCTTTCAGCCTCCATCTCGGGCTTCGTACGAGATACCAAAACACTCTCTTGTTGAGTATAAAAGACTCTCTTGTTGAGTCAAACCTTTAGCCTCCTCTTAGGCTTTGTATAATGATCCTTCCTCAGTAAATTTAGCCTCCATCTCGGGCTTCGTACGAGATACAAAACACTCTCTTGTTGAGTATAAAAGACTCTTTTGCTGAGTTAAACCCTTTTAGCCTCTATCTCGGGCTTCGTACGAGATACTAAAAACTCTCTTGTTGAGTATAAAAGACTCTCTTGTTGAGTCAATCACCTTTTAGCCTCTATCTCGGGCTTCGTACGAGATACTAAATAACTCTCTTGTTGAGTATAAAAGACTCTCTTGTTGAGTCACCACCCTTTCTGCCTCTATCTCGGGCTTCGTACGCGACAGATAAAAATCACCCTCTTGTTGGGTCAATAGCCTCCTCTTAGGCTTTGTATAAGGAAACCCCAGTTGAGTCAATCAACCTTTTAGCATCAAAGCTGTTTCTTTTTCATAGCACACAAACATCAACAACTCCTTTTCCCCCATCTAATTGCTGTAAGCGGCAAGCCTCTGGATTATTTACATCCACGCTAGTGTCCCTCTTTTAGCATGAGAAATTCCTAAGGAAATATAGCATTGCTCTACACTGAGTTAAAGTCTTCTCCTTCAGGTTAAAAATCCTTCTTTATAACCAGTCACCCAACAGTTATGGCAAACAAATTCCCCTCTTTAGAGATGACAAATTCTCTCTAAAGTCAAAACCTTTTAGCTTCACATCTTGGGCTCGAACAAGATACAAATAAACCCTTCAGCTTCACATCTTGGACTTTGAACAAGATACAAAACACCTTTAGCCTCACGTCTTGGGCTTTGAACAAGACACAAAAATAACCTTTTTCCTCCCATAGAATAGGAGGAACTACGATCGCTCTGATTTCCCTGTTTCGTTAAACGGGAATACGTAGGCATAAGATTGGAAAAATTTTAGCGAGCACACTAATTAAAAACATCAAATCCAGTACCTATCCAAAATCCCCATGAATAGTCCCGTCATTTCATTCTTAACAAAATAAGCAGAGAGAGGCCCACAATCTAAACCGCATCTGTTAACCAACAGTCATCTGTTTAAACTCAGTATGCAAGCAAGGTTAATTGGAGACATCTATTTACCTTCCTTAGTCAGCTTAATTGGATAAAAAATGAATCGACCTGTAGTACCCCAGAGCGACAATGCTTAAGAACCACGTCCAAAATCGCTCGCTACAGAAAGATGGCGTCCACCGTGGGGCTCTGTAGGGCATCTTGTCCCTCTTATCTCTCTGGGTGAAACCTTAAGTCTGAAAACTGCTGGAAGAATGGCGACTCTGCTGGGGAAAAATGTTTTTGAATAGAGATCTTGTTCTCTTCCCATCTCTTAGGTGGAAAACCCTGAGTTCACAAAGTGTCACAGAAATGACAGCTTGGCTGGGGTGTCATTGTCCGTATAGGATCGTAAGGCTAGAGGTCTAGGATGATTAAGACACATATATATACTGCTCTTTCTAATTAATATCTGTGTTTATTTTTCTGCTAATGGGAATGCGTGTGATGCCCATGTGGAAAGATTGAGTATACACCTAAGATAGGTGATGGCAATGCGGGTAATCTTACTGGGAGTGAATTCCAGTTAAGAGCCCCCGATCGACCATCAAGCTCAGTGGAGACTCCCTTTGCAGATACATTGCCTATACGACTTCGGTTGTTGAAAGTAGTGTGGTCGACTGGGTTATCTGAGAAGCTGAGGTTTTTAGTAGACTTAAGCCATTTTGTAGTGCGGAAAATATCAGAAATAGTTGTCAAGCGATATTACCCTCATTTGAGATTACTCTAGGATACATCAGCTCGTTGGCGATCCGCTTGCTGTTGTTATCCCAGAGGGGTCAATGGTTTTGCGGACAGGTACAAAAAATCACCAGTATAAACCTTTTGGGGGGGGGGGGGGGGGGTAGAGCCTTGACTTCATGACACCGACCCTTTGACCCCATGTTTTTTCTATGTTTTTGTGTGCTGCATTCATGCATTCATCTAAAAACCATTAAAACATTCAGAAAAAGAAAATCTTCTCTTCTAGTCTCTCTTTTTCAAATTAAACTAAGACAATGATTTCAAATGTCAGAGAGAAAGGAGATTGCGCTAATGGATTTCGGTAGAAGGAAAACTCATAAGTACACCTTCAAGGTTCCAAAGTTGGAGGATTTAAGAGGTCTGGCGAGAATGATCACCAACCACGAGGCTTTCAAAGCCAAGTATGGAGGACTCCTGTCTCTGTTAAGGGTCCATGTAATTGAAGGAATCCTGTCCACGTTAATACAGTTCTACGATCCGGTCTATCATTCTTTCACATTCCCGGATTATTAACTAGCACCAACGCTGGAGGAATATTCTCACCTGACTGATTTACATATTAATGATCAAGCTCCATTTTCTGGACTGGAAGAAATTCCAAAGGATCAGACCATTGCAAGAGCAATTTATTTGGACGAGTCAGAAGTCAGGACTCACATGACCACTAAGGGCGGCATACAAGGTTTGCTAGCCCAATTCTTGACAAAGAAAGCCCTGTACTTTGCTAGTATAGGGAACGTGGCCGCTTTCAAAAGCATATTTGTTTTGCTCACCTACGGGTTATTTTTGTTTCCCAACATCGATAACTTCGTAGATATCAACGCCATTAACATTTTCCTGATTGGAAACCCCGTACCGACCTTACTCGCTGATACATATCATTCGGTACACTTAAGGAATTTATACAGCGGAGGAATGATCACGCACTATGTACCCCTGCTTTACAAATGGTTCACTTCCCATTTACCCAAGTCTGCTGCATTTTGGGATCAAAAGAATACTTTACATTGGTCGTAGATAATCATATCTCTTACCAACTCTGACATCGATTGGTACAATCGAATCTATGACGGGATCAGAATCATTGACCGTTGTGGAAATTTCCCAAAAAATACCCCTTATAGGAACTAAGGGAGAAATCAACTATCATCCGGTGTTGTTTCTTCGTCAATTTGGATACCCAATGAGGCATGTCCCGCTCAATGCTCATCTGGAAGGTCTTTTCTTTAAGGAAGGAGAAAACGACAGGGCACTAAAGACATAAATAGTGCACGCTTGGAAACATGTTCACAGGAAAGGACGAGAGTCTCTAGGAAAACTAGACTGTGTCTCGGTGGAGCCTTATCTCCACTGGGTACAAACTAGAGCTCTCAAGCTGAGGATGCCTTACCCTCATCAGGAAGTTCTTCCATTAAGGGACTCTGCCCTTTATTTTATGTCTGAGACGAAAAAACTTCAAGTTACTCTCTGTAACACCCCCATTCAATACCCCCAGGCTATTAAAGCGGTAAATAAAAATTCGAAATTTTATCAGAGTATATTCTAAATTATCATGGCATAGACAGGGAGCATCACATCAATTTGAAACAAAACATACAACACCTGCTCATAAAGATATGCAACAGTGGGGTAGCAATCAACATAGGAACTCAGTTCCTTACACCCACAATTCAAATTTTAGAATAAAAGCGGAAAATCTAAAACTGAATAACATATATATATATATCATGAAAGTTTGTCATACACCAAGTTATACATGTACAAGTCAAAAGATATATATACATAATACACAAATAATCACAACACGGCCTCCCTAACTACCCGGTGTCACATATCAGAGCCGACCGACAAAAGAACGAAGACGCAAAGCTTCACAAAAAGACCTCCAACAACTCTAATCTGCAATGCCTCATAGAGCATTATAAAACAGCAGAAGGGTGAGAAAAACAATCATAATACAGTTGCATAAAATTATATATTAACATAGAAATGCACAATTAG
Source organism: Lathyrus tuberosus (assembly GCA_022829125.1). Taxonomy (NCBI): domain Eukaryota; kingdom Viridiplantae; phylum Streptophyta; class Magnoliopsida; order Fabales; family Fabaceae; genus Lathyrus; species Lathyrus tuberosus. The sequence continues at coordinate 8,836,115 of JALAZF010000071.1, forward strand.
AATGTTCTCACCACAAATGCACTACAATCAAATATAACACAACACCATACAAGTATCAGGTATTCATCACCAATGCACATCATTCATCAACACCCTTATACACATACCATCCCATTAATCACATTCACAATTAACATACACAATGAATCCATGATTATGCAAATGCACAGAGACCGACACAACGACTCTATGCACATGCCATGCGGTACCGACTTCCAATGTTTCTCATGTCTCATCACCAGTTCACTCAGGAACTATTGGAACCATCGCTCGTTACTTAGTGTAACTCCCCGTCGGGCCTACGATGTTCACCCGTCGCTTTAGGTCCCCACATGGGCACACAACGTTTATGGATTGCTTTAGGTCCCCATATGGGCACACAATCCGATCGCTTTAGGTCCTCACATAGGCACACGATCGTCTATAACCATCGCTTTAGGTCCTCACATAGGCACACGATGTTATAGCAGATTCCCTCTGGAACCAAACCGTCACTCAGGACGTCACAACAATGCATATCATGATGCTTGGCATACAATGACTCATGACATTTAGTATGCGCACATATATGCAACCATCACCCTTAACATAATTCATGCTTGCAATTTAAGCCCAAAACAATGCATTTTATACCATACAACAGCACACAATCATACCATATCCATATCAACAGAACATTGCATAAAACACACCAATTACGCACAATCATAATCACAAAAGTCGACAAAACAACACTATTTCGAATTCCCGACAAAATAAAATCGGCTAACAAATTCCAAATCATCATAATCATATAGTACAGCTCAATAGCTTTCCAACGATACCAAGAATGTAAGAATCAGAGAAACGGAACAAAAGTTACGAAAGAAAACGAAAATGACATTTTGAAAAATCACATTTTTACACTTCTCCTGTCCATACGCGTATTGCCCTGAGCCATACGCGTATTAGCAGAGACTCATTTTTCCCAAAGTTCACGTGTAAAAGTCCGTACGCGTAATGCCCAAGCTCGTACGCGTATTGCCCTGAAATGCTACGCATATCATACGCAAATGGGCAGATGGCTGAGAAAATTGACGACCCATACGCGTATTGGCCCATGGCTCGCCCACGTTACGCGTATTGCCAAGGTCCATACGCGTATGAACATGCCCCATACGCGTATGACCTAGAAAAACCAGAAAAATTTCTGCAGAACTTAGTTCTGCGTTTTCACAATCAAAATCCTCCAATTTCTCACCTGCACCCAGAAAATTACCGATACAATGCATAGCAACATGTATCTATCATGTATCAACAATAATAGACACTAAAAACATGATTTCCAACACATTTAACCAATTCCTAATCAATTTTTCATAATATAGGTTTTACTAAATTTCTCCAATTCAATCCAATAACAACCACAAATACACATACATAATCATACACAAGTATACAATAATTGAGTTTCGCACCCTTACCCGATTAAATCGATTCTAGGAGTTGTTTTCTTGAATTTTCCAAGTTTTCTTACTATTTCTCTTCTTCTTCTCTTTTCTCCTCTTTTTCTTTCTTCTCCTTTCCTTTCTCTCTATTTTTCTCTCTTTCTATTTTCTATTTACTAACTTAATGAAAAATATTATGAAATGACCAAAATACCCCCACACTCAAATATCTCGCAAACGATCCCAAAACCCGATAAAATATCACAACTTTGAAAAATAACTTATTTCCAAATAAAAGTCGAAAATAAAATAATATAATAATAAAATAATCAAAAACGACTCAAATAAATAAAATACTAAAACCGGGGCGTTACAACTCCCTCCACTTAGAAATTTTCGTCCTCGAAAATCTTACCTGAAGCAAACAACCCTGGATACGACTCCCGCATCCGACTCTCCAACTCCCAAGTCAAATTGCCCTCAGAAGCGCCTCCCCACGCCACTTTCACAAGTGCAATATCCTTGCCTCTCAACTGCTTCACTTCGCGATCCAAAATTCTAACAGGTAAAGCCTCAACCGTAAGGTTCTCCCTTACCTCAACCTCATCCATCGGAATCACATGTGACGGATCCGGAACATACTTCCAAAGCTGCGAAACATGGAACACATCATGCAAATTCGACAGATTCGGCGGCAACGCCACCCTATACGCCACAACACCCACTCTCGCGGATATCTGGTAAGGACCAATAAACCGAGAAGTAAGTTTCTTCGATTTCAATGCACGACCAACACCCGTTACCGGCGTAACTCTCAAGAATACATGATCGCCCTCTTAAAACTCAAGATCCTTCCGTCTCCGATCATGATAACTCTTTTGCCTACTCTGAGAAGCTTTCATTTTCTCTCGAATAAGCTTCACTTTCTCCGTAGTCTGCTGTACCAATTCCGGCCCTACCACCGTTCTCTCACCAGATTCGTGCCAACACAACGGTGTTCGACACCTTCGTTCATACAATGCCTCAAACGGTGCCATACCAATACTAGAATGAAAACTGTTATTATACGTGAATTCAATCAACGCAAGATAACTATCCCACGCACCACCTTATTCCAAAACACAAGCCCTCAACAAATCCTCCAAAGACTGAATCGTCCTCTCCATCTGACCATCCGTCTGCGGATGATAAGCCGAACTCAATCTCAATTTAGAACCCAAAGCCTTCTGTAAACTTTCCCAAAATCTCGATGTAAACCTTGGATCTCGATCAGAAACAATACTCAATGGAACCCCATGCAACTTCACAACCACACTGATATAAATCTTGGCTAACCGCTCCAAAGAAAAACTGATGTCAATCGGAATAAAATGAGCCGATTTAGTCAGCCTATCAACAATCACCCAAATAGCATTATGCCCTCTCTGAGTGTTCGGTAACCCCATTACAAAATCCATCGAAATGCTATCCCACTTCCACTCAGGAATATCCAACGGTTGCAACAAACCACTAGGCCTCAGATGCTCCACCTTCGATTTCTGACAAGTCAAACAAGCATAAACAAACTGAGCCACATCTCTTTTCAAACCAGACCACCAGAAAATCTTCTTCAAATCTTGGTACATCTTATTCGCTCCCGGATGTATACTTAAATTACTTCGGTGTCCTTCCTCCAAAATCATCCTTTTCAACTCCGAATCATCCGGAATACAAATTCGTCCACGAAACCTCAAAACACCATTAGAATCCACTTGAAAATCACTATTCGCATCTCGTTATCCAACCAACATCAAATCCACAAATTTCAAATCCAACTTCTGTTTCTCACTAACCGTCATCAGAAAATCATTAGTAACCTTCAACATTCCAAGCCTTACACTATCCGAAGTCACTTCACATACCAAACTCAAATCTCTAAACGATTCCAAAAGTTCCCACTCCTTAACCATCAAAGCCGACATATGCAATGATTTCCGACTCAACGCATCGGCTACCACGTTAGCATTACCAGGATGGTAATTCAAGCCAAAGTCGCAGTCTTTCAAGAATTCCAACCATCTACGTTGCCTCATATTCAATTCCTTCTGATCAAACAAATATTTCAAGCTCTTGTGATCACTAAAAACTTCAAGCCTCGCACCAAAAAGATAATGCCTCCAAATCTTCAACACAAAAACCACAGCCGCTAACTCAAGATCATGAGTAGGATAATTTTTCTCATGCACTCTCAACTGCCTTGAAGCATAAGCCACAACCTTACCTTCTTGCATCAGAAAACCACCTAGACCAATCAAAGACGCATCACAATACACCACAAATGGTTCATTAGGATTCGGCAAAATCAAGATCGGAGTTGTCGTCAATCTTCTCTTCAGCTCATTAAAACTCTCCTCACACCGAATATCCCAAATGAACGCTTGACCCTTGCAAGTCAACTGGGTCAAAGGCAATGCTAGCTTAGAAAACCCTTCAATGAACCGTCGATAATAACCGGCCAAACCCAAAAAGCTGCGAATTTCAGTAACAGATCTCGGAGCCTCCCATTGTAGAACTGCTTCTACTTTAGATGGATCCACAGAAATACCGTTACCTGAAATCACGTGTCCAAGAAAATTCACTTCCGACAACCAGAATTCACACTTGGACAATTTTGCAAAAAGCTTCATTTCCTTCAAAACCTGCAAAACAATACGCAAATGTTCCGCGTGCTCCTCGCGAGACTTAGAATAAATCATTATGTCATCAATAAACACAACAACAAATCGATCCAAATGCTCGTGGAAAATACGATTCATGTATTCCATAAACACACCAGGTGCGTTAGAAACCCCGAACGACATCATAAAATATTCATAATGACCGTACTGTGTCCTAAAGGCTGTCTTCTGAATATCTTCTTCCTTCACCCTTATCTGATGATATCCTGATCTCAAATCAATCTTACTAAACACACAAGCACCAACCAACTGATCCATCAGATCATCAATCCTTGGAAGAGGATACTTATTCTTAATCGTCACCTTATTCAACTGGCGATAATCAATACATAATCGCATACTTCCATCTTTCTTTTTCACCAACAAAACTGGCGCACCCCAAGGAGAAACACTTGGCCTCACAAACTTCTTTTCCAACAACTCATTCAACTGCTTTTTCAACTCAACCAACTCAGATGTCGACATTCTATAAGGTGCCATAGACACAGGTCTAGTACCAGGAACTAGATCTATCGAGAACTCCACCTCTCTCTCTGGCGGCAAGTCTGAAATATCCTCAGGAAACACTTCAGGAAATTCAGACACAACAGGAAACACATCCAGCGAAACCTGACTATCCACAGACAAAGATGCAAACAACCCAAACAACTGAGCTTCGTCCGCCAAAAGTCTTTTCAACTCTTTGGTAGATAAGAAACTCGAGTCTTTGTCTTCCTCAAGAGAAGGAAACCTTACCAACTTATGATAACAATCAATATGAACCCGATTAAATTGCAACCAATTTATTCCCAAAACCACATCCAAACCTTCCAACAGAAAACACACTAAATCCATCTCAAAGTCTTTACCATAAATGGTCAAAGGACAACTCAAACACACCAAAGAAGTAGTTACCGACCCCATCGCTGGAGTATCAATAACCATCTCACCATCCATCAAAGACAACACAAGATTCAAACGCTTCGCGCACTCAGACGAAATAAACGATTGAGTCGCTCCAGTATCAATAATAGCAACTAAAGGCGTACTATTAATAAAGCAAGTACCTCTAATTAGACGATCTGCACTTGAAGTCTGAGTTCCTGCAAAGAAAATACCTTGCCACTAGTTGGAGCTTTCTTCGGATTCGGACACTTCGTGCTAATGTGACCAGGTTCCTCACAATTATAAAATTTCACCACATTCTTCCTTTTACAATCAGCTACAACATGTCCTTCACCTCCACAATTAGAACACTTATCCAAATTCTTCCTACACTCGGACTGACGGTGTCCCAATCCACCACATCTAAAACACCTCGGAGCATTAGACATACCACCTCCACCTGACCTTCGATCAAAAGTACCCCTTTGTTTACCTTTATCCGCCGGTGTTACATACGGACCACTACGAAACTGCTGTTTCCCTTTCCTGTCACTTACACTTTTGTAATGAGTAGATCGAGCCTTACTATCCTCTTCATAAATCCTACAACATTCCACCAAATCAGCAAACCTCCTTATCCTCTGATAACCAATCACCTGTTTTATCTCAGGACGCAATCCACTTTCATACTTCACACACTTAGAGAATTCCGTGGTCGCTTCAGCATAATGAGGATAAAACTGCACAAGTTCCACAAACTTAGCAGTATAATCGATTACAGTCATATTACCTTGCTTTAGTTCCAAAAACTCAATTTCCTTCTTTCCTCTCACATCCTCGGGAAAATACTTCCTCAGAAACTCCTGGCTAAACAATTCCCAAGTAACTTCTTCATCAACAGCTTCTAACACAGGACGTGTACTAACCCATCAGTCATCTGCTTCTTCCTGAAACATGTGAGTTCCCAGTCTCACCTTACTTTCCTCATCACAATCCATAACTCTGAAAATCCTCTCAATCTCTTTCAGCCAAATCTGCGCTCCATCAGGATTATGTCTCCCTTTGAAGACAGGCGGTCTATTCTTTCTAAACTCATCATTCACTCCTGCATTCGGTGCACCCTGCACAGCACGAGCCATAGCCTGCATAGCAGCAGCTAAAGCAACATCGTTCCTTCCAGCCATATTCTGTTCATTTCCAATAACAGCAACTATGGTTAAACAAACAGCTCACCGAACCACAAAGACCAACAAGGACTGACACAACTGACACAGACTGGCTTTGATACCACTTAATGTAACACCCCCATTCTATACCCCCAGGCTATTAAAGCGGTAAATAAAAATTCAAAATTTCATCAGAGTATCTTCTAAATTATCATGGCATAGACAGGGAGCATCACATCAATTTGAAACAAAACATACAACACCTGCTCATAAAGATATGCAACAGTGGGGTAGCAATCAACATAGGAACTCAGTTCCTTACACCCACAATTCAAATTTTAGAATAAAAGCGGAAAATCTAAAACTGAATAACATATATATATATATATATATATATATATATATATATATATATATATATATATATCATGAAAGTTTGTCATACACCAAGTTATACATGTACAAGTCAAAAGATATATATACATAATACACAAATAATCACAACACGGCCTCCCTAACTACCCGGTGTCACATATCAGAGCCGACCGACAAAAGAATGAAGACGCAAAGCTTCACAAAAAGACCTCCAGCAACTCTAATCTGCAATGCCTCATAGAGCACTATAAAACAGCAGAAGGGTGAGAAAAATAATCATAATACAGTTGCATAATATTATATATTAACATAGAAATGCACAATTAGAATGTTCTCACCACAAATGCACCACAATCAAATATAACACAACACCGTACAAGTATCAGGTATTCATCACCAATGCACATCATTCATCAACACCCTTATACACATACCATCCCATTAATCACATTCACAATTAACATACACAATGAATCCATGATTATGCAAATTCACAGAGACCGACACAACGACTCTATGCACATGCCATGCGGTACCGACTTCCAATGTTTCTCATGTCTCATCACCATTTCACTCAGGAACTATTGGAACCATCGCTCGTTACTTAGTGTAACTCCCCGTCGGGCCTACGATGTTCACCCGTCGCTTTAGGTCCCCACATGGGCACACGACGTTTATGGATTGCTTTAGGTCCCCACATGGGCACACAATCCGATCGCTTTAGGTCCTCACATAGGCACACGATCGTCTATAACCATCTCTTTAGGTCCTCACATAGGCACACGATGTTATAGCAGATTCCCTCTGGAACCAAACCGTCACTCAGGACATCACTACAATGCATATCATGATGCTTGGCATACAATGACTCATGACATTTAGTATGCACACATATATGCAACCATCACCCTTAACATAATTCATGCTTGCAATTTAAGCCCAAAACAATGCATTTTATACCATACAACAGCACACAATCATACCATATCCATATCAACAGCACATTGCATAAAACACACCAATTACGCACAATCATAATCATAAAAGTCGACAAAACGACACTATTCCGAATTTCCAACAAAATAAAATCGGCTAACAAATTCCAAATCATCATAATCATATTGTACAGCTCAATAGCTTTCCAACGATACCAAGAATGTAAGAATAAGATAAACGGAACAAAAGTTACGAAAGAAAACGAAAACGACATTTTGAAAAATCACATTTTTACACTTCTCCTGTCCATACGCGTATTGCCCTGAGCCATACGCGTATGAGCAGAGACTCATTTTTCCCAAAGTTCACGTGTAAAAATCCGTACGCGTAATGCCCAAGCTCGTACGCGTATTGCCCTGAAATGCTACGCGTATCATACACAAATGGGCAGATGGCCGAGAAAATTGAAGACCCATACGCGTATTGGCCCATGGCTCGCCCACGTTACGCGTATTGCCAAGGTCCATACGCGTATGAACATGCCCCATACGCGTATGACCTGGAAAAACCAGAAAAATTTCTGCAGAACTTAGTTCTGCGTTTTCACAATCAAAATCCTCCAATTTCTCACCTGCACCCAGAAAATTACCGATACAATGCATAGCAACATGTATCTATCATGTATCAAAAATAATAGACACTAAAAACATGATTTCCAACATATTTAACCAATTCCTAATCAAATTTTCATAATATAGGTTTTACTAAATTTCTCTAATTCAATCCAATAACAACCACAAATACACATACATAATCATACACAAGTATACAATAATTGAGTTTCGCACCCTTACCCGATTAAATCGATTATAGGAGTTGTTTTCTTGAATTTTCCAAGTTTTCTTACTATTTCTCTTCTTCTTCTCTTTTCTCCTCTTTTTGTTTCTTCTCCTTTCCTTTCTCTCTATTTTTCTCTCTTTCTATTTTCTATTTACTAACTTAATGAAAAATATTATGAAATGACCAAAATACCCCCACACTCACATATCTCGCAAACGATCCCAAAACCCGATAAAATATCACAACATTGAAAAATAACTTATTTCCAAATAAATGTCGAAAATAAAATAATATAATAATAAAATAATAAAAAACGACTCAAATAAATAAAATACTAAAACCGGGGCGTTACACTCTCAACAAAGTTCAGCAGGAGAAGAGGTCTTGGAGGAACAAGTATCAGACTCTTAATGTGGAATGCAAGAAAATACAGCAGCTATTAAGAGAAAAAGATGCTCTGATTGAGATTTTAGAGCAACATGCTGTAGAGAATCAGGATGACCAAAGGAATTTGCTCGCTCCTTTCACTTGGTAAAGGAATGACAACCCGACAACGGCCCACGAGCCCCGGTCAAAGAAAAGGAAAGCACCAGAACCAGCACCTGAGCTCTCTTTATAGAGGACTCAGGATCTATTAGTTTAGGTTTCCTTTTTCAGCACTTTGTAATCTACTGTATTTCCATTTCCGCAATCCTTTGAATTCAATAAAGCGGGGTTTCCCCACTGTTTGATATTTGCAATCTAATTGTCGAAGTTTACTTTGAATAAACAAAAATAATTAATAACCATTGAATATCATTCATCATTCTCGTAACGCATTCTTCTTACCTACGAATCTCACGTTTGTGTCTCGGCTCTAGAGTCAAACTGTCTCATTCGTACAATACTCGGGCCAATTGTCAGAAAAAGATGGATGATCTCGAGGAAGAGAACAGAGAGTTGAGAGAAGAGATCGACACTCTGAAAGTGGATCTGAGAAAGCTTCAGAACGACATGCAAGCTCTAGTATAAGCTCAAATGCAACAACAAAGGATCGTGATCTCAGAGATCACATCGACGCCCATAGTGGAGAAGTCCGATCCTAGGTGTCGCTCCCGGGATTTTCATCCTAGTACAAACGCGAAAGTGGCACCGAAACAGAGTCGCCAGCAATGTGTATTTATCCCAAGAGAGGGAAAGGAAACACCGCATAAACCTGAGAGGAAGGATATAGCATGGTCTTACGACCAAGAGAAAGGGTAAGGAAGTCGGTTACGCGAGAGGAAGGTATTAGCACCCCCTCGCGTCCATCGTACCCGGTGGGATCCACGCTTGCTTGTTTCGATCAAAGGGTGATAGAGAAGGATACTGGAGAAACTGGAAAAGGAATGGAAAAGAGAAGAGAAACAAATGTAGGGAAAATAAAAGAAGTGCTCGAATGGGCCCTACCCCACTGCCTACGTATCTCATCGGGAACATGAGAATCAGAGCGACGTAGTTCCCCTCACTAGGGATGGTTTGTTGGTGTTTTTTAGTGGAAACGTCAGAGTACGCGTCCCAGCAGTTTAGGTGTTGCGGCTTGCTGTATGGAGGCTTAGGCGTTACCTGTTTGCGGTTGGACGGACGTCACGAGTCCTTAAGGCTGGAATGAAAGAGATGAGAAAAGAATTGTTTGTTTGTTTGAAGTGTTTTAAAAGTCTTTTATTTGTTTGTTTGCATATGATAGTGTATCTAAATCTCAATCCTTGGAATGTATACATCCTCACATTCCAAGATGGAATGAATAAGAAAGCATACTAAGGGTGAAGAAGACCATCACACTTAGTTCCAATTATTAAGGTTCAAACACACTAGCATACTTGCATTTATTAAGTGTTTTGGTTGATTATGAGATGAAGAAGTGTTTTTTATTTGTATCTTCAACAAGTATTGCATTTAAGTCCCTTATACAAGATCAAATGTTTAACATATTGACCCAAGATGGGCCATATGCTACACATTCTAAGATTATAAGAGAAGACCCCTTATAATCTCTTCTTTATATGAAAGGCCTAAATGCAATAAATGCCTACCTTTATTAAGTATTTTTTACTTTTGTTCTAAGATGAGAGAAGAGACACAAAGGGTGAAAAGGAAATGAAGGTTAGTTGTTAGTGTGCTCACCAAGGACAGGTATCCTCGTGCCTACGTATCCTCAATCTATCCAGAGAGAGGAAGTCAGAGCGTCCGTAGTTCGTGGTACTACAGGTGAATGGGAAACAGTCTCGATCACATGGGTGTGACAGAAATGGTGATACTCACGGAAAGTCTACGGGGGAAACTCGGTCCTACCAGTCAGCATGCAATGATGGTCCTAAGGTCAGGATCAGAAGAGAAGTCTACCTAATGTTGTCATGCATGGATTAGTCCTATGTTATGTTTTCTAACCTATCTAACTTAGACAAGTTAGAATAGGTATCTTAATGAGGAAGCAAAAACTAAAACAAGCAATACAATGATATCACGCATCAAAGTAGATCAACAAAAAAGATGTGAGTGAGATCACATAAGCGTCAACATTGGTCGATGTGAGCTAATGACAATGAGTGGGGGTCGGTTGCGAGCCCTATCTTCCACTTGACTGACTCGATAACAGGAGCAGGTGATGTTCAAAGCTTCAATCATGTAATGAGAGCTAAGAACGACTCAACTAGAATAATGGGGGTCGATTGCAAACCCTACCTTCCGTCAATTGCCTCTTTAGAGGTCTTCAGCACAATATCAATCAAGCACAATCATGGCCTCACTTAAGAGCTTTCCATACAATCCTACTTATCATGGCATCGTCTATCCCTACTTCTCATGGCATTCGAAAGCATTAAAGAGAAGTGAAGAGATAAGAGGTCTTACTAAATGGATATGAATCCGTAGCAAAGCAACGAAAGAGCAACGAAAGCAAGTCACGAAAGCACCTATAAACAAATAGCAAACCAAATTAGAAACAAGATTTTATTTACAAAATGAAATGGTCACACCACCTTTGGAATGTCTCCTTTATGTACCTTGCACATGTGAACCAAAGACATTAGTAATAACAAGAAATGGTATGCACAATATGAAAACCTAAATCTAATGACTATGTACACTTGAGTCACATTAGTCAAAGTGAAAGACCTAAAAGTATTATGAAATTACAAGTCAAGTTCCAACTATGCTACAAGATCGACCAACAAAAGAAATCACCTAAGGGTTACAAGTATAGGCAAAGGACATGAAAGTAAACCAAAACCATAATTGAACTCATGTTAGAAGTGCACACATCTCTTATAAACATCCACCAATGGCTAAAGTAAAACAAGTTTAAGTCCTTAAGACGAAACAAGGCAATGAGCCATAAACAACAGCAACAACAGCGCTCCTGCACCTGCATAGCTATAAAAACCAGCAACAAGTAAAAACAGTCTATAACAGCTACTATTTCCAGAACGGGGCAGGTGTGTATACAATCAGGCAGAATAGTAACATTTTACAGCACACTTTGTGCACAGCAGCTGTGTATGTGGCAACAACTTCTACATTTTACTAATCAAGTGCAAAACACTACAAAACAAACTCAAAGGTTAGTCAAAATTCAAATGGAAATATCAATAATAAGTAATTGAAATCTATACTAAATGTAAACACAATTAGTCAAAAATCTATGCAAAACATATTAAAGACTATTAACAAAGTTACCAAATGAAACTATTAAAATGATTAGTCAATGTTATCATTAAAATCTAAGTAAAGTCAATGTAAGAACAAAATCAATTCAAACTATGTCAATGTCAATTAGTTCAAATTTAATTTCTATTTCTAAAAACGATTAATGAACAATTAGTGGCCAATTAAGCCAAAAACCTATTATCAAGTCATCAAGCTACAAAACAATTATCAAGCAATTAAGCTAAAACCGATTAGAGAACCATTAGGCAAAAACATCAATTAGGATATGATTAAGCAAAAACAATTATTGAACGATTAATCTAAAAATGATTAGTGAACTAATAGTGGCCAATTAAGCCAAAAAACCAATTAAAGCAATTAAGCTAAAAAAACAATTAGTGCCATTGCTAAAAACAATTATTCAATATCTAATCTAATTAGTCAAAAATCTTAACCAATAAACTATGTAACAAAAAAAAAAGTCAATTAAAAAAACATGGTTAACATCTAAAATAACGTCAATCCAAAGTCAAAGTCTAAATCAAATTAGAATTAATGTCTAAACAAAAGTTACTTGAAATTAATCTAAAAAACTAATTCTAAAATCATGATTTAAACCTAGTAATCTAATTCCAGAACTAGTACACTAATTCAAGGTTAATAGCTAATCTAATTATCGGAAACAATTAACTACAAACTATTATTTACAAGCAATTACCAAAACCAATTAGCTAAACCTAGTAATAAACTAAGATCTAATCCTAATTTTAAAACTAAAGTCGAATTAACAAATCCAATTAATATCCCTAATAATCTCTAATAAAAATTAACACTAAAAAATATCACCTAATCTAATAAAATAAAATAGAATCGAAGGAGGGTGCAGGATGTATTTACAGTGTGTTGATAGCATTTCCATGGAGTAAAATTGATTGGAGCCTAGTCCAATTTTCCCGGTCCAACCTTGTGAACACCCGGTCCGTATGTAATACAAAGGGATTAAAAACCCTAAACTCATCAGATTATGAACGCCGCTGATCCCTTCGTCTTCCTTCGTTCAGCCTCTCCTTTTCCATTCATAACTTGCCATCCTTCTCTTCGTGCCCGCCGCCAGAGCAAATGTTTCCGCCGCGCCATAGTTCATCACCGGCGATGGCGGAATGCTAAGCCTCACGATGCCCACCTCCTTGGATTCGTCTCACCTTCTTCGTCTCTCAACCTTGCTCTTCTCCGTCTCACAACCAACCAACAACAAGCACAAGTCCGATTCTCCTATTCCTCTTCTTCTCAGATTTTGAATCGAAAAAGAATTCCAACGGTGTCTACGCTATGATCTGGACGCGCACAAGAAGAATGAGGGATGATCGAGGGACTTACGTCGAATTGGAGTTCGTTCAGGCATGTGCTTCGAAACATTGCACTCTTGCCGCTTCTTCGAATCTTCTCTTATACTCTTCTTGCGCGTTTCTAAATGTCGTTGTGCGTGAGTCGTTGAAGTTGCGATTCGCTGCTGAGATTATTGAACTCTGATTGCAGGCTGCGAAGCAATTGAGGAACGTTGTTGATTCTTGACAGTGCAAGTTGAAGATAAAGCAAGTTGAAGAATCGATGACGATGATTGGAGCAGACATAGAAGGTTCGTCAATTTTCTTCCTCACTCATCTTTTCCTTCCGTTTATGCTATAGTCACGGTTGTTGATGATTCTTCAGTTGCAGGGATTATTGGATTGAGAAGATAGAAGATGGTGGTTGCTTGAATCGGAAGGGAGAGTGAAGATTGAAGGAGATTTATGATGGTTCTTGATGCGGTTGAAGAATTGGAATTCCAGAAATTGCAGTGGGAGATTGGAAGATGGAAAAAAAATGGATGAAGCCTCAAGGTTGGAGATTGGAAGATGAAGATGAAGGTTTCAGAGAATTGTTTAGAATCGGTTATAACAGTTACAGATGGTTTTTTCTCTGCAATTCTGTTATTGATTTTCTAATGGATATTCTCTATTATATATGTTGAACCTTTTTCCTACTGTTATGGAATTATCTTTTTCATCTGTCGTGAATACTCTACACTCTTTTTCTGTTAATTCTGATGTGGTTTTTTGTTGAGAACCACTAGTTGGTGTATCTGTTAGTAGTTAGGAACTCTCTGATTTTTTTTTTGTTAGAGAAAGGTTAGGAAAAAAATGTTAGAAATTGTTTGGAATTTTTCTTTTGAGTATATGGTTTTCTGTTAGGAGAATTTCTACTGATATGAGTCAAAAATTTTAGTGTGAATTCTGTTATTACAGTTAGGAAAAAAATTTGGGAGGAAACCACTGCTAGAAAGTCTTGGATTTTATGCATTTCCGCTGTAACGGTTATTTCCACTGCTATGTAATTTCCTTTTCATCAATTTCCCTTTTTATTCCTGCTATTGTGAGCTGCTGTGTATTATATTTTCCCTCGCTATGATATTTTCTTCCTGTGAAAAGTTCCCGTGCCACCTTATGATTATTCCTTCACTGCTATGTAATGGACTTGGGCTCCAAAATTGGATATGCTTTGTAAGTGTATGATGAATGATTTTGGATTTTCAAATGAAAAATAGGTATGGATTCAAAAATGGATTTAGGAAAAAAAGATACCACAGACAAAAATGGTTAGAATGAGTTTGAAAATGAATCTGAAAACGAGTTAAAGAAAAATGAATGGACTCGAAATTGGTTTTGGGTGATTGGACTTTAACGAATGGATAGAATATGGATTTAAAAAGGTGAATTTTGGAATTGGTTCAAAATGATATTGGATCTAGATGAATGAAAATAGGTTTAGATTGTGGTTTATGAGAGAAATTGGTTAAAAATTGATACCAAGAAAAATGGGTTTGCATTGAATTAACAAGACTATATGTGGATTAGTGCATGAGATGGTTTAAAATAATGCACAATTGTATTTTGAATGAGCACATAAAATTGGTTATGGAAATTGGTAAAAAATGGATTGAAGGACAATTGAACAAAAATGGATTTTGGATATTAGTAAAATGAATTGAAATGGATTTAGAAGTGGGATGTATTAAAATATGTCTAGGAAAAAATGAAGTGGATAACGGAGATATAATGGATGTTTAGTGACATTTTTGAATATGGTGGATAATGAAGAATGAATTCCAAGAAATCCACATAACCGATTAAGCTTCCAATTCAAAACAAACTTGTATTATCAAGGAATTCCCACTATTCAACCAGTAAGCTCAGTTGACCCTGACCCAATGATTTGCAATTCAATTCACATATATCCGGTCTTTATAACCAAGAATCTCAATACAAGAACAATTCCCCGAGAACAACTTGAAAATGAAGACAAGTCATGAAGCAGAAAGAAACATGATCAACCAGAGGTCCTTGATGCCCACTGATAATCTTCTGAATACAGAAAGCTCACACCAAAGGAAAATGCCTTGATCACATGTCTCATGCTGAATGCAATGCTTTATGTTTTATTTTTCTATGCTTGAATGCAATGCAATGAAATGAAAGCACATGCTAAATGATGTGAAAATGAGAGGGCAAATTTTGGGGTATTACAGCTGCCCCTATTCAATCAACTTGGACCTGAAAGGGATGATAGCAACTGCTCTCAGACATTCAAGGTACAAGGTGATTGAATACAAAAAGAACCGCTAAATTTGCACTCTGTGGAGAAGAAGAAAAGGGATATAAGCCCAACCAAATGAACTTTGCTTGAATGAAACTCCGATGGGAAGAAATAACACTGGAGGGTTATCTTTTGTACAACGCCAGATGACTACTGGCTTGCCACACTGCTGGTGGACTTGGAAAACGTCTTTTGTACGACGCCAGACGACTACTGGCTTGCCACACTGCGGGTGGACTTTAATAACGTCTTTTGTACGACGCCAGACGACTACTGGCTTGCCACACTGCGGGTGGACTTTAATAACGTCTTTTGTACGACGCCAGACGACTACTGGCTGGCCACACTGCGGGTGGACTTTAATAATGTCTTTTGAACGATGCCAGACGACTACTGGCTTGCCACACTGCGGGTGGACTTTAACAATGTCTTTTGTACGACGTCAGACGACTACTGGCTGGCCACACTGCGGGTGGACTTTAATGATGTCTTTTGTACGACGCCGACGACTACTGGCTGGCCACACTGCGGGTGGACTTTAATAACGTCTTTTGTACGACGCCAGACGACTACTGGCTTGCCACAATGCGGGTGGACTTTAATAACGTCTTTTGTACGATGTCAGACGACTACTGGCTGGGCACACTACGGGTGGACTTTAACAATGTCTTTTGTACGACGCCAGACGACTACTGGCTGGCCACACTACGGGTGGACTTTAATGATGTCTTTTGTACGACGCCAGACGACTACTGCCTGGCCACACTGCGGGTGGACTTTAATAACGTCTTTTGTACGACGCCAGACGACTACTGGCTTGCCACACTGCGGGTGGACTTTAATAACGTCTTTTTGAACGACGCCAGACAACTACTGGCTTGCCACACTGCGGGTGGACTTTAGCTGCTCTGCCATTCTAAATAATGGACTTTTACCAGTTCGTGCTGGATTTCTGCCAATCCGTCGTTGGACTTTTACCAATTCGTGTTGGATTTCTGCCAATCCGTCGTTGGAGTTTTACCAATTCGTGTTGGATTTTTGCCAATCCGTCACTGGACTTTTACCAATTCGTGTTGGATTTCTGCCAATCTGTCGTTGAACTTTGCAGCTGAATTGCCACCCTAAGATGGACTTTGGCCAATCTGTCGTTGGACTTTGCTGATTTGCCACCCTAAGATGGACTTTTGCCAATCTGTCATTGGACTTTGCTGATTTGCCACCCTAAGATGGACTTTTGCCAATATGTCGTTGGACTTTGCTGATTTGCCACCCTAAGATGGACTTTTGCCAATCTGTCGTTGGACTTTGCTGATTTGCCACCCTAAGATGGACTTTTGCCAATCTGTCATTGGACTTTGCTGATTTGCCACCTTAAGATGGACCTTTGCCAATCTATCGTTGGACTTTGCTGATTTGCCACCCTAAGATGGACTTTTGCCAATCTGTCGTTGGACTTTGCTGATTTACCACCCTAAGATGGACCTTTGCCAATCTGTCGTTGGACTTTGCTGATTTGCCACCCTAAGATGGACTTTTGCCAATTTGTCGTTGGACTTCGATGCTTACCAAACCGGCTTTGGAAGCTTTGCTATGATCATTCCACATGCTGGAAAAACCATCTGCCATACTATCCCACCTGCTAGAATAATATGAACAAACTGTATGTACGCCAAAATAAATTGGACTTTAAGTTGTAAATGAGCAATGCTGAGATTTACACCACCGGCTGGGTAATATCATATTCTGACACTTTGCTGAAGAAGAGATCCCCTTGATCTACTTAGACCCTACTGGGGAGATTACTGTCAAAGTGCTGAACTCTGTGGGGACTTCGCTGGGGAGAAAACAATTCAGAGAATTATTCTTTGACGGACTTCACATGCTGAAACCCGCGGGAAATATGCCTTGTTGACACTACCACTTGCTGGTAAGTCCTGCTGAAAACTCCACAGGGGATGTTACTGCGAGAAGCTTCGTCTATTAAGAGGATTTTACAGAAAACCAAGCGTTTTCAAACTCTACTGGGGAGAATAGATCTGGAACATCTCCTGCTAGGGAAATTCAGATGCCCCGTGCCTGGGAAAGTCAACAACTTGCTTTTTTCCCCATGATACCAGACTTATCTGAAGAAACGCCATAAGAGGATTTTACAGAAGATTAAGCATCTTCAAACTCCTGGTGACTTCACTGGGGATTGACCATCAATTTCGGTGTCTGCGAAGCAACTTTACTGGGGAATTTGCACCCATTGTCGACACAGAAAAGCTTGTAACTATTGGAAGTACTGAATGAGAGAAATGACTTAGT
Source organism: Lathyrus tuberosus (assembly GCA_022829125.1). Lineage (NCBI taxonomy): Eukaryota > Viridiplantae > Streptophyta > Magnoliopsida > Fabales > Fabaceae > Lathyrus > Lathyrus tuberosus. Next base: position 8,854,043 of record JALAZF010000071.1, read on the forward strand.
AAGATACAACGATACCCGGTTGAACTCAGTTCACTGATATCGAATCGTCGTGACCGACCGCCGACCAAATGATGGACTCAATCAGTAAACGTTGTGACAAAAGGGTGACAAGTGAACCCTTCCCTGAACACGATTTCCCCAGATTAACTGAATCGTCTGCGTGGGGATAAGTGATTGCTCGTCTAGAAGACATGATCCCGTGATTTCACAAAGGCTTCAATTTTGCCTTTGAGCCTAGTATGAGGCTGCTACCTGTAAGCAAAGGATATGCACGTATGCCCCGTGCTGGATATGACTTCTGCAACAGAGAAAATCCAACTCTGAACCACCACTTGTTGGGGAGAAATGTTTTGCTGCATCTCTTGCTGGGGAAGTGATTAATGAAGCCTGCTGAAAATAGGGAACCACAAATGCCTTGGGTTGGACTGCCCCTTTGTTTCAAACCTTCTGGCTGATTGGCTGCATATGCATGAACAACAGTTTTTCCACTTTCACTTGTCCCAGACCAACATGGTCCACCGGAAGAAATTGTCCCGAGAGGATTTTACAGAAGACTTGACATTCAAAACGCCTCAATGTCCTCAAACTCTTGTAGAGATTCGTTGGATCTCGACGTTACTGCCCCGGACCGTATGGTTTTTAGAGGATTTCGCCTCGAGAAGATTCATGAACAATCTCGTGAGATATTCTGCCCCAGCATTCTGAACCCTGGATAGGCTGACCAGTTATCTGGATGGACTACTTTCTCATGCTCTTGGGATAGCCAGCCCCAGTATGAACCTTGAAGTGGTTTTGCCCCTGACTACTGATCCAAGAATGCATGCATTTGTAGGGATTAGAATCTCGAAGTAATTGCCCTAGTTTGTCTGAACTTTGGATAGATTTCTCGACGTGATTTGCTCAGATGAGCTACACCTTGAAGAGATGGTTCGACGTGATTGGCCCAAATCGACTACGTCTTAACACAACTTATTGGGAAAGCTCCTATTCAACAAAATTTCTAGAGGAAGTAACACTGGATGTGGCTGTCCTTTGGGAGTTTCAGGATTCTCAACTCGGAAATATTAAGCTTCCGGACTGAATTTCCGTATGTAAACTTCTTTTGATGTCAAACAAAAGTATACAAGCAGAAAATGTTTTATTCTGAGAATGAAAATTCTAATGCATCACACATGTTAATCTTGAAGTTTTACTGAAAAGATGTCGCAAACCCCTTTTGTGAGCGAATCACGGGTTAGAATACGACGGTAATTTTTGGATGAAAGAATGCAATGCACATGCAACACCAATAAAGATCTTTTAGCACAACTCATAGGAGTCAGGAATGCTATCTCTTGGTAGTATGCTTTCGAAATAACCCTGTTTCAATTAGGACTTTTGAGGGTTGTATCATGGCCTGGTTCACGGTTTTGAGAAAAATGGTTTATGGCTCAAAGTTTATTGGTGCCCACCCACTCTTCGTGATGTTCTCTCGTCCTACGTTCAGCTAATTTGCACAAGCGTTCGCCTCTCAAAAAGATTTTGTGATCTTTAAAGAACCCATGCATCTGATGTTTTGACACCTAATGAGGCTTTGGAGTGACAGTCACCCCTTTTTGTCTTTTGTGTCTAGTCACACGACTTTGTTCTTGCTCGAGGATTTCCTTTTGTAATCCTTTTGTTTTTTGATTTTTCATTCTTTTGCTTTTCGGTCCCTAATTTTTGCTTGGACTGATTCTTTTGAATCTTTCGATTTTGAAGTCCAGCGGGATGCCTTAACTTTTGCCTAAGTCGCTTGTTTTCAAGTTTCGACTTAGCGGGCTTTTTCTTTTTTTTTTGAACAAATCGTGTGACACTAGCTTGTCTTGACTTGATTGGAAGGGTTGTGACTGTCTCACTCTTTTATTGTTGATGGATAACCATTGTGGTTTCACATCTCTTGACCTCTTGACGGTGGAATAGAAGGTAATGGATCCTCAGATGCACACTCCTTTTGAAATTTGAACGCTCGGTCAAATTAACTGACGCCTACCCTGCCCCTGGGTTTAATGTGAGGGTTTTTTCATACGAAAGAAACTCCTACTTCAAGGCTCAAAGGGGTTAACGAGGGTCTATCTCCCTTATATCTCCAGTGTTTGGGGAATCGAAACAATGCCTGTACATCCTCAACAGGGTTTTATCCGAAAGCACACAATTAGAGATTTTTGCATTTTTACCTCATCATCCTCCCTCATAGAGTTTAAGCACGACAGTTGGTATTGCAATGCACATATACAAACTTATGAGTGAATACGAATGGATTACTTCAGGAAAAACATGCGCGCTTTATTAGGATTAACATAAAAAGAAAAACAGATTTCATGCATGCATACAAATGTTTTGACAAACATAAAAAGCTACACCTAAGAATGCAGTAAAGAAGCTAAATGATTGTCCTTGTTGAGGAGGCTTGACTCCGTCTGGACTTATTGATTCTGAAGACGTTTTTGCAAACTGGGTGCTCAATCTGATGAAGAAAGTTCAATTTATGGGCCACCCATCTGGTGTGATAACCTTTGAGTCAATCACGTCTTGCACCTTGTCTTTACCTTTACCTCTGAAAGACTTGCAATCGTCAATTAAATGGTCAGGTGCCCCAGAATGGTAGTCATACCTGGCATTTGGCATTGAAACCCCAAAGGAAGCTTTGTCGGAGATGATCCTGATGCGACTAGCTCAACCAGTTTGAGTTTGAGCAAATGAGGAAACCCGTTGCGCGTACGGCATCGGAATAGGATCAAACTTCTTCTCAAGTTGTTCTGGCCTTTGCCCATATGCTCTGCCCCTAGGACTCTCTTGGGGAGATGGAGTTGGAAGCCGACAAGAGATATCTGGAGGAAAGAAATTGATAAATAAGGTTGATAGATAAGGTTGCTCGCAAAGATCTCACACGATCTCCTGCCTACGTATCTCCATTGACTAATGAAGAATCAGAGCGACGTAGTTCCCCTCACCAGGGATGAGGATTGCTTTATTTCCTTAACATCGCATTCTGGATTTCTGTAAGCGGACCCATCTGAGACTTTACCCGGTTGACTTCTCCTCTCAGTCGTTTCTGACCGCGGGACAACGCTTGAATGTCCACCATAAAATGCCCCACATGGGCCCTCCTCTCAGTCACTTTCGCTCGAAGTTGTTCCATAACTACCCTCTGATTGTTATGAGTTGAGTGGTGGGAGAAGTCAAGTTGGTCGTTTCTGAAGAGAATACCCAGTCAGAATGATGAATCCGCTTCGGAACACCTGTTATGCATATGAGTATGAGAATGCCGTGCAGAATGCCATGTTCAAATATTTCCAAGGGATCATTATGCTTCGATTCACAAAAAAAAATCAGAAAAAACATAAGAAATGGATGGAAACAGTTAGCGGCAAGTCTCAAAGTTAATATCCCTTGGAAATACCAGAACATGTATGCGAAAATGATGATGCAGATGCAACAGACATGGGATCAAAGCTTCCACATAATCTGGATAACTGCTGTGCTGGTGACCGAATAAGCTCATAAGTCGGCCCTGAAGAGAACACCGGAATACCAAAATATCCGACTAATCAGGATACCAGGATGCTGGGGTGTCGGCATAATCTGAATACCAGAATAAACAAAACACCGGCGTGATCAGAATACGGGAATTCCAGAATATCGACATAATCAGGGTACCAGAACAATCGGAATACCATAATACCAGGCTGATGAATCCACACTGATGAGAGAACCAGAATACCAGGTAGGATGGAAGTCAAGGTTACCTGCAAACCTGTAAACAACCCGCCCAATCTCATATGTGGGTGCTAAGTCCTCAGTATCCCGGGCTCTCAGGTCGAGATATGATGATACGTTCACCATTTCTGGTTTGGCATCATCATCAATCGAGGAGGCCTCAACTGATTCTCCAAAAAGAAAGGTCCTCAGCTTCTGGCACTGAGGTCGAGAAGCAATAGTACATTCATCCCTCGGGGTACAGTACTATCGCCAATTGAGGAGTGCCTCCACTGATTCTCTTTCAAAAAAAGAACACCTATGCAAGTTCCAAAGTGGGCCCTCGGGTGCGAATGGGTTTGCCACAGAATGTGGTCTGCCACTGTCACCACTAAAGAGAGATGTTTCCACTAAGGTCCTCATGATCGGTCACTAGAGTCGACAGCTCTCTAGATCGACATCCTGGAATACGCAAGATGCGCATGCCATGATGGGTCCCAAGATAGCCTCGTCTAGCTGTGAATTTCGTGATTACCCAACGTACACAGATGGTACGTAGGTCCCACTACTCTCCACTCTAAATCTAAGTGTATACTCAAGCCTGTGTAATGGGCTTATCTCTTAGAAATCCCATCCCGCCAAACAGAAAACCAGTCCAGCACAACAGTAATAATATGATATGTAATGCTAAAATGCAGTAAATACAACAAAGTAAATAAACAGCAAAATAAAGCACAATAGTAAACACCCAATGAAAGAAAAACACACAAGCGCTAGGATTGACTCGCTTAGGATGGACCAGCAATAGGTTAACCTATCCCTAGCAGAGTCGCCAGCTGTCGCTCCCGGGATTTTCATCCTAGTACAAACGCGAAAGTGGCACCGAAACCGAGTCGCCAGCAATGTGTATTTATCCCAAGAGAGGGAAAGGAAACACTGCATAAACCTGAGAGGAAGGATAGAGCATGGTCTTACGACCAAGAGAAAGGGTAAGGGAGTCGGTTACGCGAGAGGAAGGTATTAGCACCCCCTCGCGTCCATCGTACCCGATGGGATCCACGCTTGCTTGTTTCGATCAAAGGGTGATTGAGAAGGATATTGGAGAAACTGGAAAAGGAATGGAAAAGAGAAGAGAAACAAATGTAGGGAAAATAAAAGAAGTGCTCGAATGGGCCCTACCCCACTGCCTACGTATCTCATCGGGAACATGAGAATCAGAGCGACGTAGTTCCCCTCACTAGGGATGGTTTGTTGGTGTTTTTTAGTGGAAACGTCAGAGTACGCGTCCCAGAAGTTTAGGTGTTGTGGGTCGCTGTATGGAGGCTTAGGCGTTACCTGTTTGCGGTAGGACGGACGTGACAAGTCCTTAAGGCTGGAATGAAAGAGATGAGAAAAGAATTGTTTGTTTGTTTGAAGTGTTTTAAAAGTCTTTTATTTGTTTGTTTGCATATGATAGTGTATCTAAATCTCAATCCTTGGAATGTATACATCCTCACATTCCAAGATGGAATGAATAAGAAAGCATACTAAGGGTGAAGAAGACCATCACACTTAGTTCCAATTATTAAGGTTCAAACACACTAGCATACTTGCATTTATTAAGTGTTTTGGTTGATTATGAGATGAAGAAGTGTTTTTTATTTATATCTTCAACAAGTATTGCATTTAAGTCCCTCATACAAGATCAAATGTTTAACATATTGACCCAAGATGGGCCATATGCTACACATTCTAAGATTATAAGAGAAGACCCCTTATAATCTCTTCTTTATATGAAAGGCCTAAATGCAATAAATGCCTACATTTATTAACTATTTTTTACTTTTGTTCTAAGATGAGAGAAGAGACTCAAAGGGTGAAAAGGAAATAAAGGTTAGTTGTTAGTGTGCTCGCCAAGGACAAGTATCCTCGTGCCTACGTATCCTCAATCTATCCAGAGAGAGGAAGTCAGAGCGTCCGTAGTTCGTGGTACTATGGGTGAACGGGAAACGGTCTCGATCACATGGGTGTGAGAGAAATGGTGATACTCACGGAAAGTCTACGGGGGAAACTTGGTCCTACCAGTCAGCATGCAATGATGGTCCTAAGGTCAGGATCAGAAGAGAAGTCTACCTAATGTTGTCATGCATGGATTAGTCATATGTTATGTTTTCTAACCTATCTAACTTAGACAAGTTAGAATAGGTATCTTAATGAGGAAGCAAAAACTAAAACAAGCAATACAATGATATCACGTATCAAAGTAGATCAACAAAAAAGATGTGAGTGAGATCACATAAGCGTCAACATTGGTCGATGTGAGCTAATGACAATGAGTGGGGGTCGGTTGCGAGCCCTATCTTCCACTTGACTGACTCGATAACAGGAGCAGGTGATGTTCAAAGCTTCAATCATGTAATGAGAGCTAAGAACGACTCAACTAGAATAACGGGGGTCGATTGCGAACCCTACCTTCCGTCAATTGCCTCTTTAGAGGTCTTCAACACAATATCAATCAAGCACAATCATGGCCTCACTTGAGAGCTTTCCATACAATCCTACTTATCATGGCATCGTCTATCCCTACTTCTCATGGCATTCGAAAGCATTAAAGAGAAGTGAAGAGATAAGAGGTCTTACTAATTGGATATGAATCCGTAGCAAAGCAACAAAAGCAAGTCACGAAAGCACCTATAAACAAATAGCAAACAAAATTAGAAACAAGATTTTATTTACAAAATGAAATGGTCACACCACCTTTGGAATGTCTCCTTTATGTACCTTGCACATGTGAACCAAAGACATTAGTAATAACAAGAGAGGGTATGCACAATATGAAAACCTAAGTCTAATGACTATGTACACTTGAGTCACATTAGTCAAAGTCAAAGACCTAAAAGTATTATGAAATTACAAGTCAAGTTCCAACTATGCTACAAGACCGACCAACAAAAGAAATCACCTACGGGTTACAAGTATAGGCAAAGGACATGAAAGTAAACCAAAACCATAATTGAACTCATGTTAGAAGTGCGCACATCTCTTATAAACATCCACCAATGGCTAAAGTAAAACAAGTTTAAGTCCTTAAGACGAAACAAGGCAATGAGCCATAAACAGCAGCAACAACAGCGCTCCTGCACCTGCATAGCTATAAAAACCAGCAACAAGTAAAAGCAGTCTATAATAGCTACTATTTCTAGAACGGGGCAGGTGTGTATACAATCAGGCAGAATAGTAACATTTTACAGCACACTTTGTGCACAGCAGCTGTGTATGTGGCAGAAACTTCTACATTTTACTAATCAAGTGTAAAACACTACAAAACAAACTCAAAGGTTAGTCAAAATTCAAATTGAAAGATCAATAAGAAGTAATTGAAATCTATACTAAATGTAAACACAATTAGTCAAAAATCTATGCAAAACATATTAAAGACTATTAACAAAGTTACCAATGTGAGAACAAAATCAATTCAAACTATGTCAATGTCAATTAGTTCAAATTTAATTTCTATTTCTAAAAACGATTAATGAACAATTAGTGGCCAATTAAGCCAAAAACCTATTATCAAGTCATCAAGCTACAAAACAATTATCAAGCAATTAAGCTAAAACCGATTAGAGAACCATTAGGCAAAAACATCAATTAGGATATGATTAAGCAAAAACAATTATTGAACGATTAATCTAAAAATGATTAGTGAACTAATAGTGGCCAATTAAGCCAAAAAACCAATTAAAGCAATGAAGCTAAAAAAACAATTAGTGCCATTGCTAAAAACAATTATTCAATATCTAATCTAATTAGTCAAAAATCTTAACCAATAAACTATGTAACAAAAAAAAAGTCAATTAAAAAAACATGGTTAACATCTAAAATAACGTCAATCCAAAGTCAAAGTCTAAATCAAATTAGAATTAATGTCTAAACAAAAGTTACTTGAAATTAATCTAAAAAACTAATTCTAAAATCATGATTTAAACCTAGTAATCTAATTCCAGAACTAGTACACTAATTCAAGGTTAATAGCTAATCTAATTATCGGAAACAATTAACTACAAACTATTATTTACAAGCAATTACCAAAACCAATTAGCTAAACCTAGTAATAAACTAAGATCTAATCCTAATTTTAAAACTAAAGTCGAATTAACAAATCCAATTAATATCCCTAATAATCTCTAATCAAAATTAACACTAAAAAATATCACCTAATCTAATAAAATAAAATAGAATCGAAGGAGGGTGCAGGATGTATTTACAGTGTGTTGATAGCATTTCCATGGAGTAAAATTGATTGGAGCCTAGTCCAATTTGCCCGGTCCAACCTTGTGAACACCCGGTCCGTATGTAATACAAAGGGATTAAACACCCTAAACTCACCAGATTATGAACGCCGCTGATCCCTTCGTCTTCCTTCGTTCAGCCTCTCCTTTTCCATTCATAACTTGCCATCCTTCTCTTCGTGCCCGCCGCCAGAGCAAATGTTTCCGCCGCATCGTAGTTCATCACCGGCGACGGAGGAATGCGAAGCCTCACGATGCCCACCTCCTTGGATTCATCTCACCTTCTTCGTCTCTCAACCTCGCTCTTCTCCGTCTCACAACCAGCCAACAACAAGCACAAGTCCGATTCTCCTATTCCTCTTCTTCTCAGATTTTGAATCGAAAAAGAATTCCAACGGTGTCTACGCTACGAATCTGGACGCGCACAAGAAGAATGAGGGATGATCAAGGGACTTACGTCGAATTGGAGTTCTTTCAGGTATGTGCTTCGAAACATCGCACTCTTGCCGCTTCTTCGAATATTCTCTTCCACTCTTCTTGCGCGTTTCTGAATGTCGTTGTGCGTGAGTCGTTGAAGTTGCGATTCGCTGCTGAGATTATTGAACTCTGATTGCAGGCTGCGAAGCAATTGAGGAACGTTGTTGATTCTTGACAGTGCAAGTTGAAGATGAAACAAGTTGAAGAATCGATGACGATGATTGGAGCAGACATAGATGGTTCATCAATTTTCTTCCTCGCTCATCTTTTCCTTCCGTTTCTGCTATAGTCGCGGTTGTTGATGATTCGTCGGTTGCAGGGATTATTGGATTGAGAAGATAGAAGATGGTGGTTGCTTGAATCGGAAGGGAGAGTGAAGATTGAAGGAGATTTATGATGGTTATTGATGCGGTTGAAGAATTGGAATTCCAGAAATTGCAGTGGGAGATTGGAAGATGGAAAAAAAATGGATGAAGCCTCAAGGTTGGAGATTGGAAGATGAAGATGAAGGTTGCAGAGAATTGGTTAGAATCGGTTATGACAGTTGCGGATGGTTTTTTCTCTGCAATTCTGTTATTGATTTTCTAATGGATATTCTCTGTTATATATGTTGAACCTTTTTCCTACTGTTATGGAATTCTCTTTTTCATCTGTCGTGAATACTCTACACTCTTTTTCTGTTAATTCTGATGTGGTTTTTTTGTTGAGAACCACTAGTTGGTGTATCTGTTAGTAGTTAGGAACTCTCTGAAGTTTTTTTTGTTAGAGAAAGGTTAGGAAAAAAATGTTAGAAATTGTTTGGAATTTTTCTTTTGAGTAGATGGTTTTCTGTTAGGAGAATTTCTACTGATATGAGTCAAAAGTTTTAGTATGAATTCTGTTATTACAGTTAGGAAAAAAATTTGGGAGGAAACCACTGCTAGAAAGTTTTGGATTTTATGCATTTTCGCTGTAACGGTTATTTCCACTGCTATGTAATCTCCTTTTCATCAATTTCCCTTTTTATTCCTGCTATTGTGAGCTGCTGTGTATTATATTTTCCCTCGCTATGATATTTTCTTCCTGTGAAAAGTTCCCGTGCCACCTTATGATTATTCCTTCACTGCTATGTAATGGACTTTGGCTCCAAAATTGGATATGCTTTGTAAGTGTATGGTGAATGATTTTGGATTTTCAAATGAAAAATAGGTATGGATTCAAAAATGGATTTAGGAAAAAAAATACCACAGACAAAAATGGTTAGAATGAGTTTGAAAATGAATCTGAAAACGAGTTAAAGAAAAATGAATGGACTCGAAATTGGTTTTGGGTGATTGGACTTTAATGAATGGATAGAATATGGATTTAAAAAGGTGAATTTTGGAATTGGTTCAAAATGATATTGGATCTAGATGAATGAAAATAAGTTTAGATTGTGGTTTGTGAGAGAAATTAGTTAAAAATTGATACCAAGAAAAATGGGTTTGCATTGAATTAACAAGACTATATGTGGATTAGTGCATGAGATGGTTTAAAATAATGCACAATTGTATTTTGAATGAGCACATAAAATTGGTTATGGAAATTGGTAAAAAATGGATTGAAGGACAATTGAACAAAAATGGATTTTGGATATTAGTAAAATGAATTGAAATGGATTTAGAAGTGGGATGTATTAAAACATGTCTAGGAAAAAAATGAAGTGGATAACGGAGATATAATGGATGTTTAGTGACATTTTTGAATATGGTGGATAATGAAGAATGAATTCCAAGAAATCCACATAACCAATTAAGCTTCCAATTCAAAACAAACTTGTATTATCAAGGAATTCCCACTATTCAACCAGTAAGCTCAGTTGAACCTGACCCAATGATTTGCAATTCAATTCACATATATCCGGTCTTTATAACCAAGAATCTCAATACAAGAACAATTCCCCGAGAACAACTTGAAAATGAAGACAAGTCATGAAGCAGAAAGAAACATGATCAACCAGAGGTCCTTGATGCTCACTGATAATCTTCTGAATACGGAAAGCTCACACCAAAGGAAAATTCCTTGATCACATGTCTCATGCTGAATGCAATGCTTTATGTTTTATTTTTCTATGCTTGAATGCAATGCAATGAAATGAAAGCACATGCTAAATGATGTGAAAATGAGAGGGTAAATTTTGGGGTATTACACTAGGTACAAAATGCAAAAAGATCGTCCTTGGGGTATGTCTATCAATTATATCCCGGAAGGATATGTTCCGTCGATCGCTGAGGATCAGGGAACCGCAGCAGGAACCGCTGGGCCTGAAGGTTACAAACTTCGGGAAAGCGAAGATGTCGGGGGCATGACAATAACTCCTGAAGGTTACAAACTTCGGGAGGCACCAATAGTCTCTGCCATGATGACTATACCACCACCCGTGGTACATACTGTCCCGGAAAGACAGATTTCACATATACCTTCTGGTGGAAATGACAGCATCTTCGATAGAATGAATGAATTCCAGGAACAACTCCTGGAAATGCAGAAAGAACTGCAAGCCCTTCGCGGTCAGGATCTATTTGGAAAGGATGCCGCGGACCTCTGGTTGGTCCCTAATGTGAAAGTTCCGCACAAGTTCCAGGTACCCGACTTTGAAAAGTATTAGGGTAACTCTTGCCCTCAGAGGCATTTGGTGATGTACGCTCGGCGAATGTCAACTCAGACCAAGAATCAGGAGTTGCTCATTCACTACTTTCAGGATAGTTTAACCGGTGCCGCATTAAAATGGTACATGGGGTTAAACCGCACCACGATCGGCACATTCAGAGATCTGGGCGCTACCTTCTTTCAACAATATAAATACAATTTGGACATGGCACCGGACATAGATCAACTCAGATCGATGTCGCAAAAGGACAAGGAAACCTTTAAAGATGGCGTGAAATTGCCACTCAGATTTCTCCGCCTCTGGAGGAAAAAGAGATGATAAAGATCTTCTTAAAGACCTTAAGCTCATTTTACTATGACAGAATGGTCGCCAGTGCACCCAGTGACTTCACCGAGATGGTGGGCATGGGAGTTCGTCTTGAGGAAGCCGTCTGAGAAGGACGTTTAGTTAAAGACGCTGGATCATCAAGTAATACAAAATGATACGGTAGTGCTCTCCCTAAGAAAAAAGAGCAGTATATTGGGAATATATCTCTCAGAAAGCAAAGGCGACGTTATCAACCAGTAGCAGTTGTAACTCCTGCTATCAACCCTGCGCCTGTTCCTACGTATCAACCTCAGGTTGCGCAAAGCCAACCTAATCAATAACAATATCAGCAAAGGATACAACAGCCTCTTCAACAGGCTCGTCCTCCATATAACAACAACCGTAGGCCACGGCCTCCAGGGTTTGACCCTATACCTGTGTTGTACGTAGATCTATTTTCGTTACTACTGGTCAAGGGGCATATCCAAACCCGGTCTCCTCTTACAGTACCGAAAAATCCGCCTTTCTGGTTCAAAGCGGATCAGACTTGTCCTTACCATCAAGGAGGACCAGGGCATAACATAGAAAACTGTCTCAGTTTCAAATTCGACGTACAAAATCTTGTTAGGAGCGGGGTCTTATCTTTCAAAGATACGAATCCAAATGTTCTCACGAACCCGTTGCCTCAACACGAGAAAGCTGCAGTCAATTTGATAGAGGGAGAGTCTAACGACAACTATCAAATTCATGATGTACTCTTATTAAGGACCAACTTGGTCAAGATGCATTGTAGACAGAGCGGGTATGGCCATGTGCCACCTCATTATTATCACCAGTGTGATATCTGCTCTAAAAACAATCAGGGATGTTCTGTGGTACAATCAGCTCTATAGGAACAATTGGATCTCAGATGGATCCAAGAACACCGAGTTCGTGGAGTCAACATGACCTATACGAATTCCAACGTCATTCAGAACCACGACATCCGTGCAATGAATGTCAACTTGGTGGCGATGCACTCAAGGCAAAGCCAGTATCATAATCTGCCGTGACACGATTACAATTCTTGTCTGACTTGCTCGGTAAACAAATAGGGATGCTCTTTTGTATAAGAGGACCTCCAGCGTCAGATGGATCTTGGGTGGATCCAGGACTACCATGATAGAAATCCTTATCAGATCAACATGATTCAAATCTTCGATATTCATCTGATGAATACCAGCTTGGTGGAGTTACATGCCAAGCAGGTTCAACTCGGTTTTCTCACTTCGCATAATTATCAGAACTGTAAAGGATGTTGTGAGAGTAACCAAGGGTGCGCTCTCGTTCAGAGAACTTTACAACACTTGTTAAACCACTAGTGGCTTCCAATCTATCTGGATGAAGACACGCAACAAATCAGTGTGCTTAATGGAAACCCTACTCGGCGTCAAAGTCAGGATGTCCGATCTATGGAAACAAACCTGGTAAGGTTGCACTGCATTCAAAGCGGGCGTGGCCAGGTGCCACCACACAACTATGAACGTTGTAGAGTCTGTTCGGAAAATAACCAAGGATGCTACCTCGTGCGAGCAGCTCTCCAAGGTCAGTTGGATCGCAAAGAGATTCATCCAAACCTAGCTTCGGGGTCCGTTGACTGGACGCCGAACTACTTCGCTGATCAAATCAGAGACGTGGTTGTAATCTCTGACCCTGAGAGGAACAAGGATGTTTGTACCATCATCCCTCTACTGGACGAATCAAAAGTTCTTAGCCAGGAACTGATTAAAGTTACTTACGACAGTCAGAAAAATCAGAAGGCTCCTGTAGTTATCTACCTGCCGGGACCATTACCGTATGAATCAGCTTAGGCGATCCCTTACAAATACGGTGCAACAATAATTAAGAATGGAAAGGAAATTCCATTACCCTCCGTCGTGAATATTGCAGACATCAGTCGAGTAACACGGAGTGGCCGAATCTTCAATCGAGGAGTTGGAGAACCTAACAAAGAAAAGGAACTTCCGACAGAAACTCCTGATCTACCAGTCGGTCAATCCAGTAATCCCGACCTTTCAAAGAACAATGATGAGATGCTGAAGCTCATCCGAAGGAGTGAATACAACATTGTTGATCAGCTGTTACAAACTCCTTCAAAGATCTCAGTGGTATCACTTTTACTCAGTTCCAAAGCCCACTGAGAGGCTCTACAGAAAGTCTTAGAGTAGGCCTTTGTGGAATAGGATGTGTCAATACGACAGTTCGATAGCATCATCTCTAACATCACTTCCTGCAACAACTTAGGATTCAGTGATGAGGACTTGCCAGAGGGGGGCAAAAGTCACAACATGGCGCTCAATATCGCAGTCAACTGCCAGGACGATGCCTTAGCCAGCGTACTGGTAGACACAGGATCGGCCATCAACGTTATGCCGAAGTCCACTCTAATGCGACTATCATTCAAAGGATCCCCGATGAGGGCCAGTGAGGTCATAGTCAAAGCCTTTGACGGATCTCGGAAAGCAGCTATCGGCGAAGTCGACTTTCTCATAACTATTGGTCCTCACACTTTCCTAATCACTTTCCAGGTCATGGACGTCTGGGCAGCGTACAACTGTTTATTAGGAAGACCTTGGATACACCAGGTTGGGGCAGTCACTTCGATGCTACACCAAAAGCTGAAGTTCGTCAAGAACGATCAACTAGTCACGGTCTGTGGAGAACAAGCCTTGCTCATGAGTAACTTATCATCATCTACTTGTGTAGAACGCGAGGAGATTATAGGAACTCAGTTCCAGGCACTGTCGGTGAGCAATGAGAATCAATCGGAGAAAGGAACCTCGATTTCCTCATACAGAGATGCTCTCGAAGTGGTCAAAAATAACAATACAAAAGGATGGGGACAACTTGTCATTACTACCGATAACAAAACAAAGAAGGGTCTTGGTTTTTCTTCAACCTGTACCCAGACTGCTACTAATGATGAAAGTCTTCATCCCATTCAGGATTTCTTCCACAGTGGAGGTTTCCTTCACCCAGTGCCTCAAACAGTCCATACTATCAACAAGGAGGATCCCTCCGATACGGATGAGGAATGGAAGTCCTATCTCAACAAAGACGGTTATATGTCTCAGGAAGAGGTGCCTATGCCATTTTGCTATCCCGCACAGAGTCCGAGATTTATACCCAGGTCAGACGTCGAAATAATATATGGAGATTGTGATCCGGAAGGATGTCGTGCTCCACCAAACTCATTAGAGGAAGACACTCTGATGATGGACAACTTTGACCACGGCTATTATGGCCCAATGGATGGCTTGCCTATCTGGCAACCGTACCAAGCAGACTTGGGGCAAGAAAATCAGCCGAACAATGAAAATCAGCTGAGCATCATTGAACAGAATACCTGCGTCCCCACCATGTCATGGGATCATTACTCAGGTCATTCAGAAAATATCCCGTACGACGATGAATTGGCAAAGCTTGTCGGACTAGAATTCATCAACTACGCTTTTCCTGAGGTCAACCTCATCGAGAGAGATGACTCCTCCAATTCTAAAGAAGTGTGGGACACCTTGGGACAACCAAGTGGAAAATTCGACTTCATGGTCAAGTACACTGCTCCTGAGAGCTCTCGTATCAGGCTCGAAGACATCCAGCCAATTGGATGGGGAGATCTATCTGAGAGAACAAATACTATGCAAAATACAACAGAGGAATCCTCCTACGACAACTCTGCCTGGGAGACAGATTCCAATGATCCTGCTCCACTAGAAATCAGCGTTATTTCTGAAGATAAATCAAGGAAGGTACCAGACTTTGTGGTTCACCGAGGAGTTCGCCGCCAATGGGTTGCTGTCGATGTTCCGAAGATTGTTCATAAGTCAAAGTAATTGCCGTCTTTAACCTTTCACCCTGCCCAGGTGAAACTGATGTTTTGATAGGGCTTACTTTCTGTAAATTTCCCTCTTCGTTTTGCCCAAAGCGACATAGTTTTGTTTTATAGGGCTGTAGTTTCAAGAATCGACTTGTTCATTAATAAAATAACGTCGTTCTGTAATTTCCGCATTAATTGTTGTTTTCTCTTTTTGCTTTTCTCAGAAAATGGTAATCCTAAAAAACAAATAATAAAAAACAAGCAGTTTTTCAAAGAAAATACACTGCACACACTCTTGCATTCTCTCTATCTCTTCTAAACACAAATCATACCGTCATGCAGATTGATTGTTTTAAACCCCGTTGAAACATACGATCCGATGCCTTCTCCCGACTTTGAGTTCCCGGTATTTGGGGCTGAAGAAGAAGTTGACGACGAAATTCCAGAAGAGATCTCCCGACTACTCAAACAGGAGGAAAGCTCCATCGAACCTCACAAAGAGCCGTTGGAAACGATCAACGTGGGTTCAGAAAAAGAGAGAAAATAAATCAGGATTGGGGCACTTCTCAGTTCAACTGCCAAAGAGAGTTTGACAAAGCTTCTTAGAGAATTTCCCGATGTGTTTGCTTGGTCCTACCAGGACATGCCAGGGTTGGATACCAGCATCGTGGAACAGCACTTACCGTTGAAATCAGAATATCCGCCAGTAAAACAGAGGTTGAGACGGACTCACCCGGACATGGCCATCAAAATCAAAGAGGAAGTACAAAAACAGATTGATGCAGGTTTCCTCGCCACATCAGAATATCCTCAATGGTTAGCCAACATCGTACCCATTCCGAAAAAGGACAGAAAAGTCAGAATGTGTGTCGATTACAGAGATCTAAACAAGGCTAGTCCAAAGGACGACTTTCCTTTACCACACATTGACATGCTGGTAGACAGTACAACAAAGTTCAAAATTTTCTCCTTCATGGATGGATTCTCGGGCTATAATCAAATCAAAATGGCGCCGAAAGACATGGAGAAAACTTTGTTCATTACCCCATGGGGTACCTTTTGTTACAAGGTAATGCCGTTCGGTTTGAAGAACACCGGGGAAACCTATCAAAGGGCCATGACAACTCTGTTTCATGACGTGATACACAAGGAAATCGAGGTGTATGTCGATGATATGATTGCAAAATCTAAGACAGAAGAGGAGCAAGTGACCCACCTACCAAAGCTATTCGATTGGTTGAGAAAGTACAAACTCTGCTTGAATCCCAACAACTGCACCTTCAGTGTCTGTTCAGGGAAACTCTTAGGGTTCATCGTCAGCCAGAAAGGAATTGAGGTTGATCCTGACAAGGTCAAGGCCATTCAAGAAATGCCTTCTCTGAAAACTAAAAAACAAGTCAGCGGATTCCTGGGACGTTTGAACTACATCTCCAGATTCATATTCCTCATGACCGCCGTGTGTGCGCCAATCTTTAAATTACTCAAAAAGAACCAGGACTGCGTTTGGACAGAAGACTGTCAAACCGCCTTCAATAGTATTAAGCAATGCTTGTTGAATCCGCCGATTCTATCACCTCCAGTGGAAGGAAGACCACTGATTATCTACCTAACAGTTCTGGAAGACTCCATGGGCTGTGTACTTGGCCAACAAGACGAAATGAAACGAAAAGAGTCTGCCATCTACTATTTGAGCAAGAAATTCACCGACTGCGAGACTCGGTACACTATGCTTGAGAAAACTTGCTGCACTTTGGCTTGGGCAGGCAAACGTCTTCGCCAGTATATGATTCGTCACACTACTTGGTTGATCTTCGAAATGGATCCAATCAAGTATGTATTTGAAAAGCCTGCTCTCACGGGAAGGATTGCCCGTTGGCAGATGTTGTTATCAGAATACGACATCGAATATCACGCTCAGAAAGCGTTAAAGGGAGTTTCTTAGCCGATCATTTGGCTCATCAACCGATTGACGATCAAGAATCAATCGGGTTTGACTTCCCAAACAAAGATGTCATGTATTTGAAAATGAAAGACTGCGATGAACCACTACCCAGTGAAGGGCCAGAACCAGGTTCCCAATGGGAACTAATCTTTGACGGAGCTGTCAATCATTATGGAAACTTAATTGGGGCAATCATTGTTACTCCTCAGGGTACCCACATTCCTTTAACCGCCAGACTTACGTTCAAGTGTACAAACAACGAGGCCGAATACGAAGCTTGTATTATGGGCCTCGAGGAAGCGATTGATTTGAGGATAAAAAAACTTGGACGTATATGGCGACTCAGCCTTGGTTATCAATCAAATCAAAGGAGATTGGAACACATACCAATCAGGACTGATTCCTTACAAAGATTATGCGAGAAGGTTGTTACCCTTCTTCAACATAATCGAGTTTCATCATATCCCTCGTGACAAGAATCACATGGCTGATGCATTAGCCACTCTCTCTTCCATGATTAATGTAGGTCAATGGACCGACCTACCTAAGATCGACATAATGCGCCTTGAACGGCCCGCTTACATCTTCACGATTGAAGCAGTCATAGACGACAAACCTTGGTATCACAATATCAAATGCTTCCTTCAGAAACAAGAGTACCCACCTGGGGCACTAAGGAAAGATAGAAAGACCCTCAGAAGGCTGGCAGGCAGTTTCTTTCTGAGCGGCGATACTCTCTATAAGAGAAACTTTGACATGGTCTTGCTCCGATGTGTAGACAGATCAGAAGCAAACATGCTGATAAAAGAAATTCACAAAGGATCCTTTGGCACTCATGCCAATGGACACACAATGGCGAGAAAAATTCTGAGAGTAGGGTACTACTGGTTGACCATGGAATTCGACTGCTACAAGTACATGGGGAGGTGTCACAAGTGTCAGATATACTCCTACAGAATCCATGTACCGCCAACGCATCTCAAAGTTCTCTTTTCCCCTTGGCCTTTTTCCACATGGGGAATCGACATGATTGGCTTGATTAAACCTAAAGCTTCCAACGGACATCGGTTCATCCTTGTAGCCATTGATTACTTCACCAAGTGGGTCGAAGCAGCGTCATACGCTAATGTAACCCGACAAGTGGTGGTCCGATTTATCAAAAACAATCTCATCTTCTATTATGGTGTTCCGAGCCAGATCATTACGAATAATAGATCTAACTTGAACAATAAGATGATGAAAGAGTTGTGTGCTGAGTTCAAGATCGAACACCATAACTCATCTCCCTACCGACCCAAGATGAACGGAGCGGTAGAAGCGGTTAACAAAAACATCAAGAAGATTGTTCAAAAGATGGTCGTAACCTACAAAGATTGGCACGAGATGCTACCTTTTGCTCTTCACGGTTATCGTACATCTGTCCGCACTTCAACAGGGGCAACCCTTTTCTCTCAAGTATATGGCATGGAAGCAGTGCTCCCTATCGAAGTAGAGATCCCATCAATCCGGGTATTGATGGAAGCTAAGCTTACAGAAGCTGAGTGGTGTCAAAGTCGACACGAAGAACTGAATCTGATCGAAGAGAAACGAATAACGGCACTATGCCACGGTCAGTTGTATCAACAAAGAATGAAGAGGGCGTTTGACCAAAAGGTCCGACCTCGCGTCTTCAGGAAAGGAGACCTTGTGCTCAAGAAGATACAATCTTTTCTCACTGATTCTCGGGGCAAATGGACCCCGAATTATGACGACCCCTATGTGATCAAGAAAGCTTTCTCAGGTGGTGCCTTGAGACTTGCAACCATGGACAAAGAGGAATTTGCCTACCCCACGAATGTTGATGTAGTCAAGAAATACATCGCCTAAAAAAAAAGAAAAAAAACGTCTCGGTGGATTGAAAACTCGAAAGGGCGGTCCAGGCAAAAATTAGAGACAAAATCAGAAAAAAATCATCCTGGTGGATTGGAAATCTCAAAGTGCAATCCAGGTAAAAGTTAGGGATAATGGAAAGTAACTACGTCTGATCAGTTTAGCTCCTCAGCAGTCATGCCATCCATCAGAAAACTCCAGTCAAGGTCATCTTCAAAGCTCAGGATGTCCCGAATTCAAAGTTGTAGAAGGATAGCGGTCGTCATGTTTCAATTTAGCCCTTTTCCCTTAAATTACCATTTTCTAACTTAGTAAATACTCTATGGAATCACGCGTTTGGCTGATTTCCATCCTATCAATAAAATTTGAGCCTTTGTGCTTTTGTTTGCAATTCTGATTTGTTTTAGCTTTACAGAATGGAATTTTAACATGATCAACGATTCTTGAAATAAAACAAAAATGAATTTACTTGTAAAATTTTTCTGCTTTTAAAATAAAGATGCTGATTTCTTTTGACTGTTGATCATCGAAAGAACATCGATCGCTTCTCCAAAAGTAAGCGAACTTCAAAGTGCAGAATCAAAGTACTCCTTCTAAACCAGTACGCCTGAACGAAGGATTAACTGTATCAGATGTGATTTTCTCATCTGATATCCTCGGCAGAGTTCTCATCCCCTAAGCCCGACCAACGGTGTTCCCCGTAAGGACTATTTCTCCTAAGCAAGGCAGAATTGCTATCTTGAACTAGCGGTACTTCTTTGTCCCCAGCAGTGGCCGAGTATCCAGTCGTGTTCATCCGTCAGTTTGTATGTCGTGGCAGTTTTGTCAGCATAAACATACATACATACATACATACATCATTTATTTGCATTCACATTCATATTGCATCACTATCACTCTAGTCGGTCTCGTCCCCTAGTGATAGAAATATTCTCAATCGAGTTGTCAGTTCTTTCCTCGCCAGGAAATGTTGCGTTCAAACAATCTCTCTTCTCCAGTTTATTTCTGGATTGAATTTGGTCCTTGACCACTTTGATAACTTGAACCTCTGAAAGATCAGAGAATCCTCGACAAATGTCACTCTTCACCATTGAAAATGATATTTTCGCTTTCCCGGATTAAGGAAAATCCCTAGAGGAAGCCTCTTAAGCAGAGATACGACAATGCAACAAATTTTCTCCGAAAAATCTGCTGACGAAAAGGTCATCAGCACCTCAAAATTGGATTACATCATATGGCATTTCTCCGAGAAGATCCCGAGAAAAGTATGATGTTATACCCCAAGCAAAAGCGGTCTCTCAAGAGACTCGTTTTCTCCCAGTAGAGTCAACGAATGACATCTCCAACAGAGAAGTTTGTGCACCTCTACAACTCAGACGACTGGGTTCCCCAGCAACTCTGACGTCAAAATTTTTCTTTTAAATGACATCTCCCCAGGAAAATTCGGCGAGAAGTTTGAGGAAAATCGCTACGCATAACGTCCCTTGTCAAGAAAGTTTATTGAAAAAAGAAACTAAGACCAGTTCCTTGGAAGGAAACCAGGTCCGAGGGGAAGTTTATTTCAGAAACTTAGACCAGTTCCTTGGTAGGAAACCAGGATCGAGGGGAAGTTTATTTCAGAAACTTAGACCAGTTCCTTGGTAGGAAACCAGGATCGAGGGGAAGTTCATTTCAGCAACTAAAACCAGTTCCTTGGTAGGAAACCAGGATCGTGGGGAAGTTTTTACCTTTTCTAAGCATCATTGCTTAGTAAAAGAAGATGAATGCGTAAGCTACCATTCATAACCACCATCAAAATTTCGGGTATTCCGATATTTAATCCTCTTGCACCCCGAATGCCCGAATACCTTCGCCATTCACACCTTCGGGTCCAAGAAGATTAAATAGGGGCATCTGTCATACCCCAAATTTTGACCACTAAGATTTCCCATCATTGTGCAAATCATCATCACAATGTGGATGAACCATCATGCCTCATCAGTCTCCCCAAAGATGGGTGAGCAGTCACTACAAACAATAACTAGGGTTTCAAGCCCTCTCTGAGCTTTAGACAAAGGATTAATCAAGAAATGACATGATCTTCAACTTTTTTAAACTCTCAAACATCCACAAAGGATCAAGAGGACTCCCACTTCAAGGATTAAGCACAAGGCTTCTCCTTTCTAGGTGGATCAAGCCTCAAGATCGCCAGAGTCACCAAATTAGGGTTTGGTCGACCAGGGCCTCCAGATGGAAATTTTCCTCTGGGCATGAGCCAATGCTTCAAAGCATAATTTGAATTACTCCATGGGACTTCATAAACCCCACCATCAAGTCAATTTAGCCTCAGGGGATGCATTCACTAAAAATCAGGAATTAGGGTTTCTTGACCTAATTCACCCCTAAATTGACTTTTGGGACAAATCATGAGCCAAGACCTCAAGAGATGATTTGAGATTCCCTAACACACCACATTGATCCATTTGCAATAATGGATTGATCCAAGAAGCTTTAGTAATAAGTTTGAAGTTCATCAGAACCACAATTAGGGTTTCGCGAGAAAAGTCAACTGTGCCTTTGACTTTTGACCAGGACATGCTCCCAAACCCTAGGACATGATTCAATACACCCTATAACACCTATGAAATCAATCCATCAAGTTTGATTTAGGTCAAGAACTTGATTTCATAGAGGATCGCATAGTTTGGAATTCATCTGACAAAAAGTCAACTGTGCACAAAAGTCAACTTTGACTTTTTGAGATTTTTCACAATTATGGTTCTTTGACCCTAAAATGATGTTAATGTGTGATTTGTATCATTATTCATCAAGAAAAATCAAGAAAAGTGGGATAACTTGTAAAAGGGGTAACCATAAAAAACTTAGAAAATTTCTAAGTTATGGAACAAAGTGGTAAGGGTACCAACTTTGGAGGATCATAACTCTCAAACCACAAGGCCATTTCCCCCCATTCAAAGTTGGATTTGTAGCCCTCATGGCCCTCTACAAAAGCTTCAACTACATCTCATTCCAATTCATCATGGATTTTGAGTTATGGAATGATCAAAATGGCTGAAAACATGAAATGCCACTTTTTCCAACACTTAGTGAAATTTTGACTAAGTCAGAATCTGCCTTACTTTTTTTCCAAATGTAGGGGCATTTTTCACTTGGATCCAAAAAGTATCAAAACCAATTATGAACAAACAGTTGTTATAGCATATGAGGGCTTTCTAAAGTGGCCAAGAACTCCATCAAATTCCACTTGAGCCATGCGATATGACAATGTCAAAATGCCTTGCTGCAAACTGTAATGGCAAGGCATATTTGGGAGTTTTGCTCGATTTGCTCAAATTTTGCAAAGGGCAAGCAACTCTATCCATCTGAACACCTCAAGGGGGGACCAAGGAGGAACCAACTCTGATTCCAAGCCTCCCAAGTCCTTGGAACCAAAAATAGCATGCCAAACCTAGGAATGCCTAAAAGAAGGACAAGACTCCAATTTCGGATTGAAGCATTAAATGCATACACCAAGGTGGCATGGACTGAGCCATTTCCAACTAAATTCAGTCAAGACTTATCCAAGACCAAGGGAACCAGCAGCCTGTGCCCTAACCTCTAGTCAATGGCTAGAGGAGACTTGGATTCCCATTGACCAACATTGGCCAAACCTATGCAGCAGTTGCCATTCACTATTCCTTGCAAAACAAACTTGCTCTACTATAAATAGAGCTCATTTGTTATCAGTTTGAGTACACTAAAGCCATCAAACAAATGCTTTCCTCAAAATCACCTTCTCACTTCCAAATTTGCCTTCAAAGCAAGTCACTATCGGGTTTTGAGTTTGACATCAATTCCAACCAAACCAATCACACACACACACACCTCATAAACATCATATAAAAGTGATCCAAACACTTAAACAACATCTGGAACACTGATTTCTCAGAATCACCAGCCAGCTGCTCAAGGTTTTAACCAAGTTGTAGTTGGGATACCATCTTCAGTTCCAGCTTGTTTCAAACCACTCCAAGCACCCAGACACACTCCATAACACATAGAGAAGCTGTCCATATCCTTGGAACCAAGTTGTAACACCTCTAACACAAAACATGATCACCAGCTGCAAGAGGTAAGCATGAGCTCTTCTAACTCTATGATCCATGCATTTTTTGCTGCACAATAATTTGGCCATATGTTCATAATCATGCATAGAGTGTTTTCCCTCAATCAATTGCATTGTTTGAATCGTGTATGGAATTTCTGAGGCTTCATGCAAATTTAAGGGTTCTTGAGGTTTCTCTTTGATTTCTTATTCCATGTTTAAAATAAATGAAATTAAAGACTATAGACATGATTGTGAGATTGAAACGAGTATATTGATATATAGATTGCATGATATAATCAAGTATTCAGTGAGATTGGATAGAAAATGCAAATCTGCAGAAACAGAGGGTGGCGCGTGTTCTTGCCCTTGTTCTTGGCGCCCTTTTTGAAAATTTGAATATTTGAATTTTGTGATTTTATTTAATTGATTCAAAAATTAATTTCTCTCTGAGTTTTAATGATTTTGAATTGGTTCTTTTTTCAATAATTCACAAAAATGTTAAAATATTTTATTTTACCAAAAAATCCAAAAAATATTATTTATTTCATATATTTGATATTTTTACAAAGAATTAATATTTTAATTATTTTTGACATTTAAAAATATTTTCTCCTTCTTGATTTTTCAAATTTTAGTGATTTCCAAACATTTTGTGGATCAAAACCTAATTTTTGAAATATTAATCCAAGATCACAATTTGTTTTCCACATGTTTAACAATTTTGATCATTTTAATTGAATTTTTTATTCAATTAAAATACATTTTGAAAACAAATTAGGGTTTTTGATTAATTCAACCCTCATAAAAAATTTTAAAAATTATTTGGGCCTCTAATATAGTGTAATACCCAATCCCTTGAAAACCAAACATTTTTGGGCCTCAGTCACTGCATAAGACCCACTGCGTTTTCAAAAATCTCGGCGCGATCGCCATTTCAAAACGGAAAAACCTTGGGCCTACCCTCGTGTTATAAGCCCCATTCCTTCAAAACTTTTTGGGCCTCTAATAGAGTGTAAGACCCAATCCTTTGTAAATAAAAACAATTTTTGGGCCTCAAATGTTGTATAAGTCCCGTTGTATTTCAAAAGTTCGGCGCGATCGTCGCCAATTTAAAATAAAACCCTGGGCCTCTCCTTGAGCTGTAAGCCCCATCCCTTGTACAAAAATAAATGATTTGGGCCTATAATAGAGTGTAAGACCCAACCCCCTTTTAACCAAAACAATTTCGGGCCTCAGATATTGTATAAGTCCCTCTGTGTAAAAAGAAAATCTCGGCACGATCGCCAATTCAAAAACAAATCATCTGGGCCTACCCTCGTGTTATAAGCCTCATTATTTTTCTTTAAACACCTTTGGGCCTCTTGAGAGAGTGTAAGACCCATCCCTTTGTACAGAAAACCTTTTGGGTCTCAGTCACTTGTATAAGTCCCTGTACAATTTCAAAACAACAGTGCAATCACTGATAAAATCTTGGGCCTCTCCTTGAGCTGTAAGCCCCAACAGTCTTTTTAAGGCACTTTCTCATTTGATTTTGAATATAATATTGTTATCAAAGCTTTCTTTGTTGAACAACTAACCAAACAGCATGGAAGCTCTACAACCGAGTAAGTGTTTACCCGCTTTCTTTATCCGCTTTCATATATATATAACTGTATTGTGGGGCTCCTCACTGTAAGTCTTCTTTCACAAAATTTTATATACTTGTCAAATATCAACTGTGTAATACTAGTATAGTTATTTAGAGTTTTCCCCGACAACTACGTCTAGCACTAGGTAAAGCGCTGTTGGTCACTCTTAAATACAAACAAAACTAGATCCCCATAGGATTACCAGACATAGTCTTCCCTCCTCTTGTGGTTAAACAATATTGAACAAAGAGAAAGGCAGCATTCTCGGTGAACCCTTTCTCAGACTGTCACTCTTAGAAATCGTCAAAGAAACTCTACTCCCCAAAGATGATCTTTTCTCCGTGAATGGCATCTCTTGACTTTCTTCCAAATTCTCAGACTTTCCTGGCTTGATCTATTCTCGGTGAATGGCATGTCTTGAACTTCTTGGGGTTTGGGGACCAACAGGCTTCTTAAAAGCATCCCCGCCTCCTCTTGGGCGTTGTACAAGGACCCTTCGGCTTCTTAAAAGCTCTCATGCCTCCTCTTGGGCTTAGTACAAGGACCCAGAGACCTCTACAGGTATAGGAACATAATCTAGTCATCAATTTGCTAGAGCTGTCTTTCTGAGTCAAGTGTTAGACCGGTTAATGGGTTGACCTTCATCCCTTAACATACCAGCCTTCTCTTGGGCATCATACAAAGATCAGTCACTATCTGAGAATCGATTTCTCAAAACACCCGTAGACTTGGACAGTCTCAATACCCTTTGGATTTCCCATTTCCTTAAAGAACAGGAAATAACCCTGATTCTCTGATCAATCCCTGAGCATAACATTACCCATATAAGAACTGATTTTCTCTTTATCCAATATACTGGACCTGTCACTAAACTGAAACAGTTACAATAGCCTCCTCTTGGGCTTTGGACAATGATTCTCCCAACGGAGCTAACCTCTTCAGACTCTCTTGTTGAGTCAAACACTTTTAGCCTCCATCTCGGGCTTCGTACGAGATACCAAATCACTCTCTTGTTGAGTATAAAAGACTCTCTTGTTGAGTCAATCCCTTTCAGCCTCCATCTCGGGCTTCGTACGAGATACCATAACACTCTCTTGTTGAGTATAAAAGACTCTCTTGTTGAGTCAAACCTTTAACCTCCTCTTAGGCTTTGTATAATGATCCTTCCTCAGTAAAGTTAGCCTCCATCTCGGGCTTCGTACGAGATACAAAACACTCTCTTGTTGAGTATAAAAGACTCTCTTGCTGAGTCAAACCCTTTTAGCCTCTATCTCGGGCTTCGTACGAGATACTAAACACTCTCTTATTGAGTATAAAATACTCTCTTGTTGAGTCAATCACCTTTTAGCCTCTATCTCGGGCTTCGTATGAGATACTAAATAACTCTCTTGTTGAGTATAAATGACTCTCTTGTTGAGTCACCACCCTTTCTGCCTCTATCTCGGGCTTCGTACGAGACAGATAAAAAGCACCCTCTTGTTGGGTAAATAGCCTCCTCTTAGGCTTTGTATAAGGAAACCCCAGTTGAGTCAATCAACCTTTTAGCATCAAAGTTGTGTCTTGTTCATAGCACACAAACATCAACAACTCCTTTTCCCCCATCTAATTGCCATAAGCGGCAAGCCTCTGGATTATTTACATCCACGCCACTGTCCCTCTTTTAGCATGAGAAATTCCTAAGGAAAGATAGCATTACTCTACACTGAGTTAAAGTCTTCTCCTTCAGGTTAAAAATCCTTCTTTATAACCAGTTACCCAACAGTTGTGGTAAACAAATTCCCCTCTTTAGAGATGACAAATTCTCTCTAAAGTCAAAACCCTTTAGCTTCACATCTTGGGCTTCGAACAAGATACAAATAAACCCTTCAGCTTCACATCTTGGGCTTTGAACAAGATACAAACCACCTTTAGCTTCACGTCTTGGGCTTTGTACAAGACACCAAAACAACCTTTTTCCTCCCATAGAATAGGAGGAACTACGATCGCTCTGATTTCCCTGTTTCGTTAAACGGGAATACGTAGGCATAAGATTGGAAAAATCTTAGCGAGCACACTAATTAAAAACATCAAATCCAGTACCTATCCAAAATCCCCATGAATAGTCCCGTCATTTCATTCTTAACAAAATAAGCATAGAGAGGCCCACAATCTAAACCGCATCTGTAAACCAACAGTCATCTGTTTAAACTCAGTATGCAAGCAAGGTTAATTGGAGACATCTATTTCCCTTCCTTAGTCAGCTTAATAGGATAAAAAATGAATCGACCTGTAGTACCCTAGAGCGACAATGCTTAAGAACCAAGTCCAAAATCACTTGCTACAAACATGCTATAGAAAATTAGGATAACCAAAGGAATTTGCTCGCTTCTTTCACCTGGTAAAGGAATGACAACCCGATAACGGCTCAAGAGCCCCAGTCAAAGAAAAGGAAAGTACCAGAATCAGTACCTGAGCCCTCCTCAGAGAGGAATCAGGATCCATTAGCTTAGACATTTCCTTTACAACACTTTGTAATCTACTGTATTTCCATTTCCGCAATTTTTGAATTCAATAAAACGGGGTTTCCCCACTGTTTGATATTTGCAATCTAATTGTCGAAGTTTACTTTGATTAAACAAAAAAAACATATTAATATAATCATTGCATATCATTCATCATTCTCGCATAACACATTTTTCTTTCCTATGACTCTCACGTTTGTGTCTCGATTCTAGAGTCAAACTGTCTCATTCGTACAATACTCAGGAAAATCGTCAGAAAAAGATGAATGATCTTGAGGAAGAGAACAGAGAGTTGAGAGAAGAGATCGACACTCTGAAAGAAGATCTGAGAAAGCTTCATAACGACATGCAAGCTCTGGCAGAAGCTCAGATGCAACAACAAAGGACTGTGATCTCAGAGATCACATCAACGCCCATAGTGGAGAAGTATGATTCTAGGTATAAAATGCCGAAAGATCGTCCCTGGGGTATGCCTATTAACTATATCCCGGAAGGATATACTCTGCTGATCACTGAAGATCTGGAAACTGCAGCAGGAGCCGCTGGGCCTGAAGGTTACAAACTTCGGGAAAGCGAAGATGCCAGGGGCATAGCGGCAACTCCTTAAGGTTACAAACTTCGGGAGGCACCAAGAGTCTCGGGCATAATGACTATACCACCACCCGTGGTACACACTGTCCCGGAAGGACAGATTCCACAAATACCTTCTGGTGGAAACGAAAGTATGTTCGACAGAATGAATGTGTTCCAGGAACAGTTCCTGGAAACGCAGAAAGAACTGCAAGCCATTCGCGGTCACGATCTATTTAGAAAGGACGCCGCAGACCTTTGTTTGGTCCCCAATGTCAAAGTTCCGCACAAATTCAAAGTGCCCGAATTTGAGAAATACAAGGGTAACTCTTGCCCTCGGAGTCATTTAGTGACGTACGCTCGGAGGATGTCAACTCAGACAAAGAACCAAGAGCTACTGATCCACTACTTCCAAGGTAGTTTAACCGGTGCCGCACTCAAATGGTACATGGGTTTAAACTGCACTAAGATCGTCACTTTTAGAGATCTTGGCGCTGCTTTCGTTCAACAATGTAAGTATAATCTGGACATGGCACCAGACAGATATCAACTCAGATCGATGTCACAAAAGGACAAGGAAACCTTTAAGGAATATACTCAGAGATGGCGTGAAATTTCCGCTCAGATTTGTCCACCTCTTGAGGTAAAAGAAATGACAAAGATCTTCTTAAAAACCTTGAGCTCATTTTATTATGATAGAATGGTTGCCAGTGCGCCTAGTGACTTCACTGAGATGGTGGGCATGGGAGTTCGCCTCGAAGAGGCGGTTCGAGAATGACGTTTAGTTAAAGATGCCGGATCATCAAGCAGTACAAAAATATACGGTAGTGCTCTCCCTAAGAAAAAATAGAAGGATAATGGGAATATCTCTCTCGGAAAGCAAAGGCGACGGTACCAACCAGTAACAGCTGTAACGCCTACTATCAACCCTGCGCCTCTTCCTACGTGTCAACCTCAGGTTGCTCAAAGCCAACCTAATTCACAACAATTTCAACAAAGGACACAACAACCTCTTCAGCAGGCTCGTCCTAAGTACAACAACAACCGTATAACACGACCACCAGGGTTTGACCCTATACCAATGTTGTACGCTGAATTGTTTCCATTACTACTAGTCAAAGGACACGTCCAGACCAGGTCTCCTCTTACAATACCGGAAAATCTGCCTTTTTGGTTCAAAGCGGATCAGACTTACCCTTACCATCATGGAGGACCAAGGCATAACATAGAAAACTGTCTTAGTTTCAAATCTGATGTGCAGAAGCTTGTTAGGAGCGGGGTCTTATTCTTCAAGGATACAAATCCTAATGTTCTTACGAACCCGCTGCCTCAACACGAGAAAGCTGTGGTAAATTTGATAGAGGGAGAATCTAACCACAACTATCAAATTCATGATGTACTCTTATTGAGGGCCAACCTGGTCAAGATGCATCGTAGACAGAGCAGATATAGGCATGTACCATCTCATAACTATCACCAGTGTGATGTCTGCTCGAAAAACAATCAAGGATGTTTTGTGGTGCAATCAGCTCTACAGGAACAGTTGGATCTCGGATGGATCCAAGAGCACCGAATTTGTGAGGTCAACATGACTTATTCGAATTCCAACATCATTCAGAATCACAACATTCTGTAAATGAGTGTCAACTTGGTGGCAATGCACTCAAGGCAAAGCCAACATCATATTCTGCCACGACATGATTACGATTCCTGTCTGGTTTGCTCGGTAAACAAACAGGGATGCTCTTTTGTACAAGAGGCCCTCCAGCATCAGATGGATCTTGGATGGATTCATGACTACTGTTGAAATACAAATGGAGTAGGGTTTTTGTTATCGTTCCACAGAGATTGTTTAGAGATATCACCGCCGTTCTACAGTTGAATTCGTTTTAAACTTAAATTAACAAAGGGTTTTGGTTGTTTTCAGTTGGAAAGTTTGCATTCAAATTTAAGTAATAAACGGTAAAAAGAGTTATTTTAATGATTTGTAAAAACATGCCAAGATTAGGGTTCGACAAACCATTTTGCACGGATAGAATCGATAAAGTTAATGAACTCGTTTAGACGATAAATATAATCACATATCCTCCCAATATGTTTATCTCTAACACATATTGAGAGTTTTACCATTTTGATCCTTTGATGATCTCTCACCCAAACTATCAAAATGACAACATTCAAGTTCAATATTTATGAACATCAACACTCATAACTATCTCTAGCCAATGTGCATTGATGGATGAAAAACCTAGATAAAGTGTAGAACACATTTCTCAATCATGAACCAACATAAAGAATAAACCATAAAAACAAAGTTTTTCACCATATATTCATCATCCAAGAGTTCATAAGCTAGAATCAATATCTATACATACAAAAGACAGGTTTGTCTACCTTCTAACCTTGACACAAAAGAGAAATTAGCTCTCCATTGACATGGAAGCTTCACAAATAAGAAAATAAAGAAGAGAAACAAGCATCAACGATGATATCTCGACAAATGATGCTCCGATTCTTCGAAAACAGGATACTACAGTGTTTACAATGTTTTTGCTCTAAGAAAATGAATAGAATAGTTCCACAAAAAATCTGATCAATTCTATTTATAAGGGTCTGAGAATCGCAGAGCGTGCTAAGCGCGCTGCACCGCGCTAAGCGCGGTCTCATTTATTGCTAAACCTCCTTAGAACCCCGCTTAGCGGGCTCCAGACCGCGCTAAGCGGGCTACCCACTGGAATTCACTTCTTCCTCGCGCTAGGAGCGCGCTAAGCGCGCTTGCAGCATGCTCCAAAAATTTATTTTCTTCAAAAATGCTTCCTTAAAAGCCTTCCATGCTCCAAGCTTTGATTGAAATGTTAAACCTACAATTATAAACACAAAAAGTTAAATAACTAAGTCTAATAATGCATATAAACTGTACTACGATTATTTACCGGAAACAACGGGAAAAAGCATCGATTAACAATTAAAGATCTCAAAAGGTGCCAAAAACTAAACTAAATATTAACACATTTTAGCACCTAACAACTCTCCCCAACTTGCTTCGTTGTTTGTCCTCAAACAAAGGTAAGATAGAATAGAAACAAGAGGAATATCGGATAAGCAAACACAAACAAAAATCAATGGTTCAAACTAAATTGATACGCCTGCAAGTAATGCTCAGCTCCGATAGAATCAAAATATGTCTATGAACTAACTTCTAAACAGAAATAATAAGCACTCATCATAAGCAAACAAATGTTCAAACGGGAATCACCTACTTTATTCAAATGAGTCATGCTCAATATATACAAGGGACAAAACACACTCATAAGTAATTGTGCCACATCCAAAACAATTTATGCAATCATCTTACTACTCATGAAAATAATGGAAACAAATATCACAAAAGGACTTTTATCGGTTGTAACTTGGCCGAGGTTAAAAACAAGGGACATATATGTACACGGCCATTGAAACAAGAAAGGGCAAATTTTATGATGAGCATTTTCTTTTCTAAACAACCATTCTTGCTCAAACTTCCAACTTATTCTCACAATGCATTCTATTTCTTTCTTTGATTCCCACAATTTTTCCTTTTCTTTCTTTTTTTGATTTTTCCTTTTCTTTCTTTTTCTGATTTTTCCTTTTCTTTCTTTTTCATTCTATTTTTGATTTCACTTTAGAATGCATTGTCCACAATTCCTTCTTCTCTTTTCTCAATGAACCAATCTCCCCAACTTCAACAATACTATAAACTTAAATCAAAATGCTCTTCAAAACGGTTAAAGTCCGGGTTCATGCTTCAAAGATAAATTTATTTTTTAGGCTCAAGAGAGGTTTCTAATGTTCACACACTCACAAGGTGACTTAAAGTGATATTTGAAAAAGTGGTTCTACTCATAGTACTCAAAAAAATTTGCGTTGATCATTTCTAAGTTTCCAAAATTTCAAAACAACAAGCAAGATTAAACATAAACTATTTGAGTAAGCAACAACTACTTGAATCTCTCAATAATTTGTGAATAATGGAGGAAACTCACATTTGTGGTAATGTCCTAATTGATTCCCATATGAACATACATGCTAAATGAAACAAAGCTTGAAATTTATGTAAAGCAAAATGTTCATAAACATACTAACATTCTACAAAGTAAAACAGAGTACCTTTTTGTGCACAATCCAGAATTATATCATCACCATCAATGATTGGTGAAGCACATCACTTTTGATCAAAGAAACTAAAACTTGCTTCATCAATCGATTACCTTAGATTAAGAACAAACACAAAAATTTTTGTACCAAAAATTATAAACAAAAAAAATCATCCGCCCGGATGGAAAATTCACTAATAATAAGAAAATATTGTAACAATTATCCTAAAATCAACATCCGCCCGGATGTGAACTACAACAATATCTTAAACAAAAGTAAAAAAAACTAGCAACCAACTAAACATAACAAAATACAAAGGTAGAACAATCAAACCCATCATTCAGAACTTGAACTCGAAACTCCATCACCACCATCATCACCAAAATCTGCCCCCTCCGCAAAACCTGGCCTGCCCTCAGGCCACCTAGCATAAGCCATGAGGTCCTCTCGAGACCTCAATGGATGATCAACATATGGCTCATGGATCTGAAGCTGCAACTGCATCATAGAATCATGCATGAATAAAAAGGCGCGCTGGTGAGCCTCATGCATCGCCCAATTGGCCTCAGCACTCGAATCACGAACACGCCTTGCAGGGGCAGCAGCAGCAACTGGGACAACACCTTCATGTGCCTGCAAGCAATGACGGGTGATAAAATTATCATCCAAAACAGCCAGCTTTACATTCCCATGGCTAGGTAGGGTGACTCGCGCCTTATGGCACAATGCCATAATCAAGCCCGGATAAGTCAAAGTGCAAGCAACCCTATCACCAAAAGGAGTAGAACTCAGCGCTATTTTCTGCAACTCATTTGAAATTATCCTTGCCAAGTCCACAACCTTCTCATCCTCGAGGATACAAGCCAAAAGGACAGTGGTCTCCATGGGAATAGAGGAGGTGTGACTACGCGGTTTAAGGTTGTGCAATACAACCGACATCACAATTTGGGTTTCCGTAGTCAACATACCCCTAATGAACTTAAGAGGGGCTCCATTAGCCCCATATTGGTATGATTGACCATCAACGCACAAAATTTCTCTCAAACGGTCGGCATTCCAATTTCGCCGAGCCAACATCAGTCCATAATCACACAGTCCGTCTTCTGCCATCTGAACATGGTTACCAAGGTATGTATTAATTGCATCTCTCGAGAAATCAATCACTTTGCCCCTTACCCAAGTTTTGAAGTTAAAAGGCTCATCATCAGAAGGAAGGGCATTCGCGAAGAATTCCCTTACGATGTCTAAATGGTACTCGGGGTAAGGTTCAAAGAGCTTATCCCAACCACCTCCTGAAATAAGAGAAGTAGTGAGGCGAGAGCTCCCAAGAGGATCAATCTGAATAATTCTGTCGGCCCAAACTGTTCTCCTCTCCAGCTGTTGGTACCTTTATTGTTGAGCAGCACCGAGAAATCTAGTACTATCAAACTGGCCTGATGGAGTACGTCTGGGAGGGTTTGAGGAAGATCCAACAACACGTTGTTTCTTACGTCCAGACATCTGAAAAAAAAAACAACAAATCGACCACAAAACATACACAAACGTTAACGAAAACCATATTAAAACATTTCTAAATTCCTAAACAAATAGTAAGAATCATCCAAGGAAAGCAAAACAGAATTGAGAAGAGGGGAATTTTTCTGATAATCCCAGACCGCGCTAAGCGCGCAGGAGCCCGCTAAGCGGGCTCTGCGAAATGCAGAAAAATTCCTCTCTGCAACAGAGGGTTTCCATGGAGCAAATTCCTACTGGCTACACTTGGGTTATGTACAGACATCTCCAAAACACGAATTCACAAAAGTAAAGCCCTAATATCTACAAAAACCTAAATTCTACATTCAAAATCCCTAATTCCTAAAATCAACACATGCAATTACACTATTCTAGTAAACATAATGGAGATTGACAAACAAAAAGTAGAAAACAATGAACAAGAACATTGAACAATAAAGGTTCAACCCCAAAATGGGTTTTTTGCATGAAAAATTAAAAAGAAAATGAGGAACTTACATTTGATGAAGAATTATGAGGAAGAAGATGACAGAAACGAAGTTAGGGCTCAAGAAATTCCAAGGAACTTTTGAAATTTTTTGAAGGAGAAGAGAGCAATAGAGTTTTTTTTGTGTGAAATGGGGAAATGAGGCACAAACTCAGAACCCTAGCATCATAATACAAAATCTGGGTCGGGTATTGCTTAGTGGGCCCAGAAAAATCATATTTTTTTTTCAAAAATACGCAGACCGCGCTAAACGGGCTCTGGGCCGCGCTAAGCGCGCTGCCCACTGGAAGTTAAGGGTCATTTTTCTTCAGACCGCGCTAAGCGCGCATTGCAACAACAAAAATATTCCCAGCAGCACAATTCCACTTCCAGCAGCTCAATTCATCATTTCAAGCAGCATAAAACATCAACTTTACAAAAAACATGATTTAAGCAGCAAATTTACCAGAAAAACGATAAAAACTTACAAAATCGGGGTGCCTCCCAACGAGCGCTTGTTTAACGTCGGATAAGCTCGACGGTCCAAGACGATCAATGAAGAACGTCTAGGAGAATAGAACAATTGTCACGATCAAAGTTACCACCAAGGTAGATTTTTAAGCATTGACCATTTACGGTCCAACCGTCTTTTTTCTGCAAATCTTCGATCACCATTGCTCAAAAATTTTTTACTTCATTGACAAGAAAAGGTCCTGACCACTTTGATTTTAATTTTCCCAGGAAAAGTTTCAACCGGGAATTGAACAGCAATACCATTTGCCCGACCTTGAAATCCTTTTGCCGGATCTTCTTGTCGTGATAACTTTTCACCTTCTCCTTATACAACCAACTAGAATGATAGGCGGCATTCCGCATCTCCTCCAATTCGTGCAGTTGCATTTTCCTTTTTCGTCCGGCCAAGTTTGTATCAAAATTTAACAGCTTAAGGGCCCACAATGCTTTGTGCTGCATTTCAACGAGTAAATGGCATGTTTTACCATAGACCAATTGAAACGGAGTTAAGCCAATTGGAGCCTTGTAAACGGTACGGTACGCCCACAAAGCCTCATCCAATTTTTGTGACCAATTTTTTCTAGAACTTGACACGGTTTTTTCCAGAATTATTTTAACCTCACGGTTAGAAACCTCGGCTTGACCGTTCGATTGTGGGTGGTAAGGGGTCGCCAATTTATGCGTTACACCATAATGTTTCAAAACACTTTCAAGGGATGTATTGCCAAAGTGTGACCCGCCATCACTTATAAGAACCCGAGGAGTGCCAAAACGGGCAAAGATGTTTTTATTTAAAAATGTTATTACCGTTTTACCATCAGCCTTAGGTGAAGCAATCGCTTCAACGCACTTCGACACATAATCAACCACTACTAAAATGTACTCATTTCCAAAAGAGAGTGGGAATGGACCAACTAAATCTATGCCCCAAAAGTTAAAAATTTCAACCTCTTGGATATTTTGAAGGGGCATTTCATCTCTTTTTCCATTTCCACCAGTTCTTTGACAAGTATCACAACTTTGCGTATGGAGATTTGCGTCTTTAAATAGACTAGGCCAATAAAAGCCTGATTGCAAGAATTTCATGGCCGTTCTCGAACCATTAAAATGGCCGCCATAAGGCGAGTTGTAATAATGCCAAAGAATACTCTGAGCTTCATCACTCGTGGCACACCTTCTCAAAAGGTTGTCACCTCCTAATTTGAACAAGTAAGGGTCATCCCACACATAATAATTCGCATCCGACAAGAACTTCCTTTTTTGATTCCAAGTTAGGTCTTCGGGTATCCAACCGGTTGCTTTGTGGTTAGCAATATCCGCAAACCACGACCTAACTTGGACTCTAAACAATTTTTCATCGGGAAATTCCTCTCGGATTTCCTTTTCAGTTTTGGTTACCTCCACATTGATCAAACGGGACAAATGATCCGCCACTAAATTCTCTGAACCCTTTTTATCCTTTATTTCCAAATCAAATTCTTGAAGTAAAAGGATCCAACGGATGAACCTTTGCTTCGAATCCGGTTTAGTGAGCAGATATTTGATAGCCGCATGATCAGTGTAGATTACCACTTTTGACCCTATTAGGTATGAACGAAACTTCTCAAGTGCGTATACAATCGCAAGCAATTCTTTTTAGGTTGTGGCGTAATTTACTTGCGCCTCATTTAATACCTTGATTGCGTAATGTATAGCATGAAATATTTTGTCCTTCCTTTGACCTAACACCGCTCCAACGGCATAATCACTCGCATCGCACATTAGCTCAAAATTTAAAGTCCAATTTAGCGCGCTGATTATTGGAGCGGTAATTAGTTTGTCTTTCAAAATTTGGAAAGCAATAAGACATTCATCGTCAAAGAGAAATACCTGATCTTTGTTGAGCAAGTTGCTCAATGGCCTTGCTACCTTTGCAAAATCTTTGATGAAACGCCTATAGAATCCCGCATGCCCCAAAAAGCTTCTGATTCCTTTGACGTTGGTAGGAGGAGGCAACTTTTCAATTACTTCAATCTTCGCTTGATCGACTTCAAGGCCTTTGGAAGAAACTTTGTGGCCAAGCACAATTCCCTCCGTCACCATAAAGTTACACTTCTCCCAATCCAACACCAAGTTAGTCTTTACACACCTCTCCAGGACGGTTTCCAAATTCTTCAAGCACAAATCGAAAGATGCTCCAAACACGGAAAAATCATCCATAAACACCTCCATTGTATTTTCTATGAGGTCGGAGAAGATAGCTTGAACACACCTGTGGAAAGTTTCCGGCGCATTACATAAACCAAAAGGCATCTTTCGATAGACAAAAATGCCAAAGGGACAAGTAAAAGCCGTCTTCTCGTGATCCGCCGTGTCAACCGCAATTTGATTGTAGCCCGAATAACCGTCCAAAAAACAATAGAATTGTTGCCCGGATAACCTCTCGAGCATTTGGTCCATGAATGGAAGTGGAAAATGGTCTTTTCTAGTTGCGGTGTTCAACCTTCGATAGTCAATACACATTCTCCACCCCGTCACAATCTTTGTTGGGATTAATTCATTATTATCATTTCGGATAACGGTCATGCCACCCTTTTTAGGAACAACGTGCATGGGGCTTACCCTTAGACTATCAGAGAACGGGTAGATCATTCCCGCATCCAAAAGCTTCACAACTTCTTTCCGAACAACCACTTTCATAGTTGGATTCAGGCGGCGTTGTGGTTGAGCAACCGCCTTGAAATCCTCTTCCATAAGAATCTTGTGCATACAATAAGATGGACTAATTCCTTTATGATCGGAAAGAACCCACCCTATAGCTTCTTGATTTCTTTTCAACACTTGAATCAAACGGGTTTCTTCTTTATCGGACAAAACGTTGCTAATAATAACCGGCTTGTTCCCACTTTCATCAAGGAATGCATACTTCAAATTTGAAGGAAGCACCTTCAATTCAAGTTGAACTTTCTCATCAATTGGTTCTTTCTTCAACTCCTGATTCTTAACTTCCCACGGTTGTAATTCTTTGAGAGATTCAAGCTCTTTCAAACATTCCTCAAGAGCTCTTTCTTCTTCATCGGAAAACACTTCAAAAGAATCATCAAGAGCCATTTCCAAAGGAGACACTATATGAACATGCTTAGAAACCTCCAAAGTTGCTTCTTCAATTGCATCGATACGAAATCTATCATGCTTTTCTTTGGAATGCTTCATTGATTCGAATAGATTAAAAGATACCTCTTCATTTAGAACCCCCACTTTCATAAGGCCATCATCAACATCTATCATCATGCGAGCGGTCTTAATAAAAGGCCGTACAAGAATAAGAGGAGCATCCTCATCCTCTTCCATATCAATAACAATGAAGTCCACCGGGAAGAAAAATCTGTCAACTTTCACCAACACGTCTTGCGCCAACCCAATCAGATGAGTGGTAGATTTGTCGGCCAATTGCAATGTCATCCGGATGCCATTGATTTCAATGTTTCCAAGCCTTTTCAAAATAGATAATGGAATGAGATTGATGCTTGAGCCCAAATCAATAAGGCCATTTCCAACAAAGACATTACCAATTGTAACGGGTAAGGTAACTCGGCCCGGATCGGCTTCTTTCTTCGGAAGAGTTCTTTGAATAATAGCACTACAATTTGCCGCAAGAACAACGTTTTCTGGCTCCGAATATTTCCTCCTCTTTGTAAGAATATCCTTCATAAATTTGGCGTACTTCGGTATTTGCTCTAGAGCTTCGGAAAAAGGGATGTTGATTTGTAGTTGCTTAAAGATATCCATGAATCTTGAGTATTGCCTAGCATTTTCTTTCCTTGTCGGCACATGAGGGTAAGGCATATTTTGAGTCGGTATCGGATTTATCATCTCCTTCCCCCTCTTAACTCTCACATGTTTCTCTTTTTTCTTCACTTCCTCCACACTCTCATTTTCAAATTCAACAATATCATCATTTTTCTTTTCAACTACAACCTCATCACTATTTTTATTTTCAACTACTTCCTCATCACTATCCTCCTCAACAATACCATCAATTTCTTCTTCTTCCACACTTTTGTCATTTTCTTTTGCTAACTCCTTCCCACTTCTAGTAACGATTGCTTTGCAATGCTCCTTCGGGTTTACTTGAGTATTTGCGGAGAATGAAGGACCCGATTGTTGCTTGGCTATTTGTTTCGCAAGTTGCCCAACTTGATTTTCGAGATTCTTTATCGCCGCATCGCTACTCTTTTGGTTGGCCATAGACATTTGAATGAATTGATTCAAAGTGTCTTCCAACTTAGAGCTAGGAACCGGAGGTGGTGGAGGTTGATAAGGATTTTGCCGGCTTGAAGAACCGCCACCATAACCTTGATTATTTTGATAGTTCCCCCTCGGTTGATATCCTTGATTGTTTTGGTAATGTTGTTGAGGGTTGCTTTGATAAGGTTGTTGTTGTGGTCTTCCTTGATAATCTCGTTGATTGTTCATGTAGTTCACTTCTTTAAATCCCGGTGGAGGACAAAATCCAGTGTCGTGTTCTCCTTTGCAAAGTTCACAACATGCAACTTGTTTACTCTTGCTTGGTTGCTCCTTCATTTCCTTAATTTGTTGAGTCAAAAGTTCAACTTGTTGAGATATAAGCTTGTGTTTGCGCTAGGATTGCATCATTATTTCCTAATTCAAGTACACCGGGTTTCTTTTGCGAGTTGGTATGGTTTTGACTTTGAAGATCATTGAGAGCCATTCTATTGATGATATTCGTAGCTTCTTCAACAATCTTTGATAACAAAGCTCCACCAGAAGTGGCATCCAATAATAACTTGCAATTTAGTTGGAGACCATTTCTGAAGATGTGAATTTGAGTTAACTCGTCAAACCCGTGGCATTTGCATTTTCGAATCATGGATTTAAATCTTTTGCATGCTTCATTTAGAGACTCATTAGCACCCTGAGAGAACACAGAAATCGCAGTTTTTGATTTCATAAAACGATTGTGAGAAAATAACCTTTCTATAAATTTCTCCTCCAGAACATTCCAATCGGTCATCACAGCAGGAGTTTGGTCAAGATACCAATCCTTAGCTTTGCCTAG
Source organism: Lathyrus tuberosus (assembly GCA_022829125.1). Taxonomy (NCBI): domain Eukaryota; kingdom Viridiplantae; phylum Streptophyta; class Magnoliopsida; order Fabales; family Fabaceae; genus Lathyrus; species Lathyrus tuberosus. The sequence continues at coordinate 8,893,577 of JALAZF010000071.1, forward strand.
CAAAGCATGAGGAAATAGTCTCTTGAATAAAGGTAACTCTTGCGCTTGATCCACTCCGGCCGCTAACGCTATCTCGTAAAATTTGGTGAGAAAAGCGAAAGGGTCTTCATGATCCATTCCCGTGAATGGACTTCCATATAACAAATTCAGAGTTCCCATTTTCATCTCAGCTTGCCTTCCATTATTTGCATTGTGAGCAAACTGAGCGGTGTGACGCGAATTATTTACACATGGTGTGGAAGCGGGTGGTGGTGGTGGTGGATGCTCCATGATTGGCGTGAACTGTGGAATTGGTGGTGGTGTAGAAGTCGAACCTTCTCCTTGTTCTTGCCTTTGTCTAGCTAGTTGCCTCCTCCGTCTAGTTTTGCTATTGAGTCTACGAGCGGTTCTTTCAATCCCGGGATCGAATAGAAGTTGGTCCGCCGGTAGTTTCCCTCGCATAAACAAAGTCTGCACACTAAACAAAACAAATCAACAAGCACAAGAAATTTTTTTAACAAGTCTAAAACTTCACAACTATTGCAATGCTTGCAATATCAATTAACAATCCCCGGCAACAGCGCCAATTTATTGAAATATAAATAGAGTAGGGTTTTTTTTTATCGTTCCACAGAGATTGTTTAGAGATATCACCACCGTTCTACAGTTGAATTCGTTTTAAACTTAAATTAACAAAGGTTTTTGGTTGTTTTCAGTTGGAACGTTTGCATTCAAATTTAAGTAATAAACGGTAAAAAGAGTTGTTTTAACGATTTGTAAAAACATGTCAAGATTAGGGTTCGACAAACCATTTTGTACGGATATAATCGATAAAGCTAATGAACTCGTTTAGACGATAAATATAATCACATATCCTCCCAATATGTTTATCTCTAACACATATTGTGAGTTTTACCATTTTGATCCTTTGATGATCTCTCACCCAAACTATCAAAATGACAACATTCAAGTTCAATATTTATGAACATCAACACTCATAACTATCTCTAGCCAATGTGCATTGATGGATGAAAAACCTAGATAAAGTGTAGAACACATTTCTCAATCATGAACCAACACAAAGAATAAACCGTAAAAACAAAGTTTTTCATCATCTAAGAGTTCATAAGCTAGAATCAATACCTATACATACAAAAGAAAGGTTTGTCTACCTTCTAACCTTGACACAAAAGAGAAATTAGCTTTCCATTGACATGGAAGCTTCACAAATAAGAAAATAGAGTAGAGAAACAAGCATCAACGACGATCTCTCGAAAAATGATGCTCCGATTCTTCGAAAACAGGATACTACAGTGTTTACAATGTTTTTTCCCTAAGAAAATGAATGGAATAGTTCCACAAAAAATCTGATCAATTCTATTTATAAGGGGCTGAGAATCGCAGAGCGCGCTAAGCGCGGTCTCATTTATTGCTAAACCGCCTTAGAACCCCGCTTAGCGGGCTCCAGACCGCGCTAAACGGGGGTACCCACTGGAATTCACTTCTTCCTCGCGCTAGGAGTGCGCTAAACGCGCTTGCAGCATGCTCCAAAAATTGATTTTCTTCAAAAATGCTTCCTTAAAAGCCTTCCATGCTCGAAGCTTTCATTGAAATGTTAAACCTACAATTATAAACACAAAAAGTTAAATAACTAAGTCTAATAATGCATATAAACTATACTACAATTATTTACCGGAAACAACGGGAAAAAGCATCGATTAACAATTAAAGATCTCAAAAGGTGCCAAAAACTAAATTAAATATTAACACATTTTAACACCTAACAATTACCGTGATAGAAATCAGTATCAAGTGAATATGATTCAAATCTTTGATATTCTCTTGATGAATACCAGCTTGGTGGAGTTACATGCTACACAAGTCCAGCTCAGTTTTCTGACTTCGCATAATTATCAGAACTGCAAAGTATGTCGTGGGAGTAACCAAGGATGCGCCCTCGTTCAGCGAACTTTGCAACACTTGTTAAACCACTGGTGGCTTCTGATCAATATGGATGAAGACACACAACAAGTCAGTATAATTAATGGGAACCCTACTCAGCATCAAAGTCAGGATGTCCGATCAATGGAAACAGACTTAGTGAGGTTACACTTCATACAGAGCGGACGTGGCCAGGTGCCACCACATAACTATGAACGATGTAGGGTTTGCTCTGAAGATAATAAAGGATGTTACCTCGTGCGTGCAACCCTTCAAAGTCAATTGGATCATAAAGAGATTCGACCGTGTCCAAGTTCTGGGTCAATCAACTTGATGCCAGACTATTTCGCGGATCAAATCAAGGACGTTGTCGTAATCTCTGATCATAAGAGGACCAAGGATGTTTGTGCCATCATCCCTCTGTTGGACGAATCAAAAGTTCCTAACCGGGAACTGATTGAGATTACTTACGATGGTCAGAAAAATCAGAAGGCTCTTGTGGTTATCTATCTGCCGGGACCACTGCCGTATGAATAACTAAGGTTATCCCTTACAAATACGGTGCAACAACATATGAGAATGGAAAGGAAATTCCATTACCCTCCGTCGTGAATGTTGCAGACATCAGTCGAGTAACACGGAGCGGTCAGATCTTCAACCGAGGAGTTGGAGAACCCAACAAAGAGAACGAATCTCAAGCGGAAATTCCTAATCAACCGGTCGGTCAATCCAGTGATCCCGACCTTTCAAAGAACAAGGATGAGATGCTGAAGCTCATCCAGAAGAGTGAATACAACATTGGCGATCAGCTGTTGCAAACTCCTTCAAAAATCTCAGTGCTATCACTCTTACTCAGTTCTGAAGTTCACATGGAAGCTCTACAGAAAGTCTTTGAGCAAGCCTTTGTGGAACAAGATGTGTCAATCAGATAATTTGACAGCATCATCTCTAACATCACTTCCTGTAATAACTTGGGGTTTAGTGATGAGGAACTACCAGAAGAGGGCCCGAATCAATACATGGCCCTCAATATTATAGTCAACTACCAGGACAATGCATTGGCCAGCGTACTGGTAGACACCGGATCATCTCTAAATGTAATGCCAAAGTCTACATTGATGCGATTATCATATCGAGGGTCTCCAATGAGAGCCAGTGAGGTCACCGTCAAAGCATTTGACAGATCCCGAAAAATAGTTATCGGTGAAGTCGACCTTCCCATAACTATCGGTCCTCACACCTTCCAAGTCACTTTCCAGGTCATGGACATCCGGGCAACATACAGTTGCTTGTTAGGAATACCTTGGATACACGAGGCTGGGGCAGTCACTTCGACACTTCACCAGAAGCTGAAGTTTGTCAAGAATGACCAACTCGTTACAGTCTGCGGAGAGCAAGTCTTGATCGTGAGTAACTTATCGTCATCCACTTATGTAGAACCAGAGGAGGTTGTTGGAACTCAGTTCCAAGCCCTTTCAGTGGGCAATGACGATCAATCAGAAAAAGGAACCTCGATTTCCTCGTACAAAGATGCTCTCGAAGCGATAAAAAATAACAATGCAAAAGGATGGGGACAACTTATCATTCCCACTAACAACAAAACAAAGAAGGGTCTTGGTTTTTCCACAACCTGTACCCAGGCTGCTACCAACAATGAAAGTCTTCATCCCTTTAAGGACTTCTCCCATACTGGTGGTTTCCTTCACCCAGTGCCTCAGGAGGTACATACCATCAAGGAGGGAGATTCCTCCGACACAGGTGAAGAATGGAAGTCCTATCTCAACAAGGACGGTTATATGTCTCAGGAAGAAGTGCCTACGCCATTTTGCTATCCCGTACAGAGTTCGAGATTTATACTAAGGGCAGACGTCAAAATGATATACGGAGATTGTGATCTGGAAGGATGCCGTGCTTCACCAAACTCATTAGAGGAAAACACTCCAATGAAGTACAAATTTGACCACGACTATTATGGCCCAATGGATGTCCTTCCTATCTGGCAGTCGTACCCAAGAGACTCAGGGCAAGAGAATCAGCTGAACAATGAAAATCAGTTGAGCATCATCGAAAAGAATACTTACGTTCCCACCATGTCATGGGATAATTACTCAGGGCATTCAGAAAATATCCAGTACAACGATGAATTCGCAATAATTGCAGGACAAAAGTTCCTTAACTATGCTTTTCCCGAGGTCAACATCATTGAAAGGGATGACTCTTCCAGTTCCAAAGAAGTGTGGGACACCTTGGGACAACCGAGTAGAAAATACGACTTAATGGTCAAATACACCGCTCCTGAAAGCTCTCATATCAGGTTCGAAGACATCCAACTAACTGGATGGGGAGATATACCTGAGAGTACAGATACTATGCAGAATACAGCTGAAGAATCCTCATACGACAACTCTGCCTGGGAGACAGATTCCAATGATCCTGCTCCGCTAGAAATTAGCATCATTTCTGAGGACAAGCCAAGAAAGAAGGTGCCCGACTTTGTGATTCACCGAGGGGTTCACCGCCAATGGGTTGCAGTCGATGTTTCGAAGATCGTTCATAAGTCTAAGTAACTGCCGTCTTTATCTTAACCTTTCACCCTACCCAGGTGAAACAGATGTTTTGATAGGGCTCACTTTCTGTAAATGTCCCTCTTCGCTTTGCCCAAAGCGACAGAGTTTTGTTTTATAGGGATGTAGTTTCAAGAATCGACTAAATCATAAATAAAATAACGTCGTTCTGTAATTTGCGCATTTATTGTTGTTTTCTCTTTTCGCTTTTTCAGAAAATGGTAATCCTAAAAAAAAACAAAAAAAAAATAAAAACATGCAGTTTTTCAAAAAAATTACACTGCACACACTCTTGCATACTCTCTATCTCTTCTAAAAACAAATCATCACATCATGCATATTACTTATTTTAAACCCCATCGAAACATACGATCTGATGCCTTCTCCCAACTTTGAATTCCCGGTATTTGAGGCTGAATAAGAAGATAACGAAGAAATTGTAGAGGAGATCTCCCGATTACTCAGACAAGAGGAAAGGTCCATTGAACCTCACAAAGAGCCGTTGGAAACGGTCAACTTGGGTTCAGGAAAAGAGAAAAAAGAGGTCAAGATTGGGGCACTGCTCAGTCCAACTGTCAAAGAAGGTTTGATAAAGCTTCTCAAAGAATTTCCCAATGTATTCGCTTGGTCCTATCAGGATATGCCAGGGTTGGATACTAGCTTCGTGGAGCATCATCTACTGTTAAGGTCAGAGTGTTCACCAGTAAAACAAAGGTTGAGACGGACTCATCCGGACATGGCCATCAAAATCAAAGAGGAAGTACAAAAACAAATTGACGCGGGTTTCCTTGCCACATCAGAATATCCTCAATGGTTAGCCAACATAGTACCAGTTCTGAAAAAGGACGGAAAGGTCAGAATGTGCGTAGACTACAGGGATCTGAACAAAGCCAGTCCAAAGGATGACTTTCCCTTACTGCACATTGACATGCTGGTAGACAGTACAACAAAATTCAAAGTTTTCTCCTTCATGGATGGATTCTCGGGATATAATCAGATCAAAATGGCGCCGAAAGATATGGAGAAAACTTCGTTTATCACCCCATGGGGCACCTTTTGTTACAAGGTAATGTCGTTCGGTTTGAAGAACGCTGGGGCTACATATCAACGGGCCATGACTACTCTGTTTCATGACATGATACACAAAGAAATCGAGGTATATGTCGATGATATGATTGCAAAATCTAAAACAGAGGAGGAGCATGTGACCCACCTGTCAAAACTATTCGAGCGGCTGAGAAAGTATAAACTCCGCTTGAATCCCAATAAGTGCACGTTTGGTGTATGCTCAGGGAAACTGCTAGGGTTCATCGTCAGCCAGAAAGGAATTGAGGTTGATCCTGACAAAGTCAAGGCCATTCAAGAAATGCCTTCTCCAAAGACTGAAAAACAAGTCAGAGGATTCCTGGGAAGTTTGAACTACATTTCCAGATTTATATTCCTCATGACCGCGACGTGTGCGCCGATTTTCAAACTACTCAAAAAGAATCAGGAATGCGTTTGGACAGAAGACTGTCAAACCGCCTTCGACAGTATCAAGGAATACCTGTTGAACCCACCAATTCTATCACCTCCAGTGGAAGGAAGACCACTGATCATCTACCTAACAGTCTTGGAAGACTCAATGGGTTGTGTACTTGGCCAACAAGACGAAACAAAAAGAAAAGAGTCTGCCATTTACTATTTAAGCAAGAAATTCACCGACTGCGAAACTCGGTACACTATGCTTGAGAAAACTTGTTGCGCTCTGGCTTGGGCAGCCAAACGTCTTCGCCAGTATATGATTCGTCACACTACTTGGTTAATCTCCGAAATGGATCCGATCAAGTATGTCTTTGAAAAACCTGCTCTCACGGGAAGGATTTCCCGTTGGCAGATGTTGTTATCAGAATACGACATTGAGTACCATGCTCAGAAAGCCGTCAAGGGAAGTATTTTAGCCGATCATTTGGCTCATCAACCGATTGACGATCAGGAATCTGTCGGATTTGACTTCCCTGACGAAGATGTCATGTACTTAAAAATGAAAGATTGCGATGAACCGTTACCCAGTGAAGGGCCAGAACCAGGTTTCCAATGGGGACTAATCTTTGACGGAGCTGTCAATCATAATGGAAACAGAATTGGGGCAATCATCATAACACCTCAGGGTACCCACATTCCTTTCACCGTTCGACTAACGTTCAAGTGTACAAACAACGAGGCCGAATACGAAGCTTGTATCATGGGTCTCGAAGAAGCGATCAACTTAAGGATCAAGCACTTGGATGTATATGGCGACTCAGCCCTGGTTATCAGTCAGATCAAAGGAGATTGGAACACATACCAATCATGATTGATTCCTTACAAAGATTATGCAAGAATATTGTTACCTTTCTTCAACAGAATCGAGTTTCATCATATCCTTCGTGAAGAGAATCACATGGCTGATGCATTAGCCACTCTCTCTTCCATGATCAGTGTAGGTCAATGGAGTGACATACCTAAGATCGACATAATGCGCCTTGAATGACCCGCTTACATTTTCACGATCGAAGCAGTCATCGATGACAAACCTTGGTATCACGATATCAAATGATTCCTTCAGAAACAAGAGTACCCACCTGGGGCATCCAGACAGGATAGAAAGACCCTTAGAAGACTGGCTGGAAACTTCTTCCTGAGCGGTGATACTCTCTATAAGAGAAATTTCGACATGGTCTTGCTCCGATGTGTAGACAGACCAGAAGCAAACATGCTGATAAAGGAAATTCATGAAGGATCCTTTGGCACTCATGCCAACGGACGCACAATGGCGAGAAAAATCCTAAGAGCAGGGTACTATTGGTTGACAATGGAATCCGATTGCTACAAGTACATGAGGAGATGTCACAAGTGTCAGATATACTCAGACAAAATTTATGTACCGCCAATGCATCTCAGAGTTCTTTCTTCCCCGTGGCCTTTTTCCATATGGGGAATCGACATGATTGGCATAATTGAGCCCAAGGCTTCGAACGGACATCGGTTCATCCTGGTAGCCATTGACTATTTCACCAAGTGGGTTGAAGCAGCGTCATACACCAATGTAACCCGACAAGTGGTGGTCCGATTTATCAAAAACAATATCATTTGCCGTTATGGTGTGCCAAGCCAGGTCATTACGGATAATGGATCTAACTTGAACAATAAGATGATGAATGAGTTGTGCGCCGAGTTCAAGATCGAACACCATAACTCATCTCCCTACCGACCTAAGATGAACGGAGCGGTAGAAGCGGCCGATGTAACACCCCGATTTTTAGTAATTAATTATTTATATTAATTATTGAGTGATTTTATGAAATATTGATTTATGAGATTTATCTAATTTATTTGAAATATTTGATTTAAATGAATTACTTGAATTAGTGAATTTATAAGAATTAATTGATTTATATAATTTATTGAGTTTATATAAATTAATTGGTTTATTTAATTTATGTGAATAAATTGATTTAATTGATTAAATTGAAATATGTAATTTAATTTATTATTTGAAAATAAATTGAATTGTGGAATTTATCTAATTATTTATTTTAATTAGATTATTAGTATTTAGTAAACTATTTAATTTATTCTATTTAAGAGAATTTATGGTTAATAGAAAGTATATGGGCTTAGAGTGGGGTGTTAGAAGTAAAAGAAATAATGATTATGTTAGGCCCATTTTATTGAATGTATAGTAGGGTTTAGAGAGGAGAGTTAGTAGAGTTTGAAAGAAGAGAAAGAAAAACCAGAAAATAGAGAAAAGGAGAAAGAGGTGAAGAAAAAGGAAAAGAGGAGAGGACTCCAGAACTCAAGAACAATTCACCAAGAAATCTAAGGGAAGGGTGTGTTTTTTCTTAATATTGGGGTTATTTGGGTAATGATATTGGGTAGAAATAGTATGAGAATAAAATCCCAAATTTTTTTTATGAAACTGAAATTAATTAGGTTAATGTTAATTTCTGAAATTATTAATTTTTGATGTTTAAAAATTAATTTTTGGTGATATTTTAGAAACCCATTTTATATTTGGAGTTAAAAATTAAACCCGGATATTTCACCTTACTCATTACTGTAGCGGTTTGAGGGGGAGTGGTCTCCTCAATTTCCTGTAGCCATACGATATATATATTAGGAAATGGGTAATTCATGACATTTTATTACAACACTTATGAAGTGATATCAGTTTCCCTCCCTGTAGCGAATGATAAGAATTAATTAAATTGATTAAGTCCACCTAATGGCTGGTGTAGAAAATAATAGGAATTGGAAGAATGAAAGCATATGATTCTTTCCTTTCCTACTGATACTCTTGCGCAGGAAATGAAAAAGGAAAATATGTGGTGGTAGTTCAAGTAACTCATATATAATATATAATATTTTAATGGAACTCATGTTATGTATATATATATATTAATCAACAATAACTAGGTGGCTACTTGTATATCATTATCTCATAAATTCATACGCTGATTGTACCTAGTTACAATCCATTTTTCATTTCAAGTGGCCTCCTATACATTTATTCTTGCGCATGGAATTATGAGAGAGATAATAAATTTACAAAAGTATCATTTATTGATGGAAAGCTTTATTCATTCTTGGTTTTATTGCATGGCAATGAAAAGTGGAGTGGCTTCATAGAAAGAAAGAGAGAATATAAGTAGCAAGTAGTAATTGAATAACCATATTAATATGCATGTACAAATTTCATGCGCAGGGGCATCTTGGGACATAATGCCCTGTAGCCAAATTTACTTATTTATATATATATATATATTAATGGAAATGATACTATAATTTGGAGTGGAATTAGGCAGGTAGTGCCATTCCCTGATACTGAAATCATGCGCTGCCCTTATATTTATAAATATGAGACTAATTATTATTATTAGCATTGTTATTAAGAACTAAAGGTTTCACTAAATGTTAATTAATTAATTAAAGACTAATTAAATATTGAATAACCATTTTATTATTAATTAGTAAATATTTAATATTTATTAAATCTGGACTATTTATTTAATTACTGATTATTTATTGAATAATGAAATTTTATTGATATTGGATTCAATTATTGGTGATTGATTAATTGTTCTATAATTAATTGGTAACGTGTGTTTTGTGAGTTGAGATTGAATCAAGTCGATACTTGCGTATTACTTGCTAATTGTGGTGATGATGTTTGAAGTATGGATGCTATGATTACGAAAATGTGTTGTGTGTGCAATTGTGTGATAATTCTAATGTGATGAATTATTGGAGATATGCATGATATTAAGATTAGGGAATGGTCTTAATTGCATATGGTTGTTGATTGCATACACATCATTTGTGTCAAGAGGCAATGTTTGGTAATTCCGAGGGAATTATTGACTTGTCCCAAACCTAACGCCGAATGAGGTTTGAAAGCCTAGGGGACGGGCTTTTGTTTTGTTATTGGTCTAGGGGACGGACCCGGTTTAAATGTAAAAACTGAAAAAAAATAACAAGTGTTGGTACCACATGGCATGAGTTGCATTGAGTTTGCATCGAGTCGCATTGCATAAATGATTGTTATATGGAAGTATGTGTGTGATTGTGACTTGTTGAGTATTGGAAATTAATGTGAATTGTGTGGATACTTGAGCGATACTTGTTGATGAATATTGAAGCGTGGAATTGTTTGTATTTATGTTTATGTGCTTTACATTAATCATTATCTTATAATTTCAATATTGATGTGAATTCTCACCTTTCTGTTGGAATGATGTTTTATACGACATCGCTCAGGTACCGAGGAGTAGACTTGTTCGTAGCGCGAGGTAGCCGCTGATGCAGCTGTTTAGTGTCTTTATTTATGTTGGGTTGAGTCGTGCTCTGATTATGTAACATTGGGGAACGTTTGATTCATGTTTTGAGAGATATGATTGTATACTCTATTTATTTGTTAATCTGATTTGAATTTTTTCGTGAAGTGGCTTTTCATGCCTAAGTTGATTTAATGAAAGAAATATTATTTGAGACTTGAATTTAATGAGATTCTTAATGAAAGTGATTCCGCTGCTACATGCTAAGTGAAAGCTTTTGAAAAGCATGAATTTATTTTAAATGTATTTGAGCATGGCAGGTGTTGTATGATGTTTTGAATATATATGTGACACCCTTACGTGAATGGCATGATTATCTACTCCGATTTATTATATGTTTTCCGCGGGGATTAGAAGGGTGTTACATTAGTGGTATCAGAGCAGGTCGGTCCATCCGGCCAGGTTGTCTAATGTTGTTTGTTCCCTAGTATGCGACATGTGTGCGAAAACACTGTCGGTACACGTTTGTCTTTCTAACCTTCGTCTGCAGGAGTGAGATTGAAACAAGTGGGGGAGAAGCTTTTGCTTCTCTGAGATGTTTTAGTTGTGGAATGTTGGTTTGGTGTGCTGCTGATTGCAAGGAACACTATTAGAGTTTGGTAAAGATGGTTTATACCCTATCACGATTGTCGACTGTCTATTGACAAATTGAGGAACTGATCACCCTTAATCACTTGTTGAGAGTAGGCGGGATCGTGTTGGATGGAATAGACGTGTCTTGCGAGCTTAGATGGTGTGTACAATGAATTATTTGGAATTAAGCCAAGTGCCTACAGACTGTTGTGATAAGACGGTTATTTTTCTTGAACATGAGAATGAAGGAGACTTGTTTATGTCTGCTAGGCAAGTGAATGAGTCGGTGCAAGATGGTGCCAAGGTGTTTATGTTGATGACAACTTTGAGCATTGGTGAAAGTGGAGCAATTGATACTTTACTAATTGTTCGTGACTTTCCGGAAGTTTTTCCTGATGAAATAAGTGATTTACCGCCAGAATGTGAGGTGGAGTTTTCGATCGACTTAGTTCATGGAACTAGTCCGGTATCGATGGCTCCATATCGTATGTCGGCATCGAAGTTGAAATAGCTGAAGAGTCAACTTGAGGATTTACTTGAGAAAAGGTTTATTCGTCCGAGTGTGTCACCGTGGGGTGCACCAGTTTTGTTGGTTAAGAAGAAAGAAGGTTCTATGAGACTTTGAGTGGACTATAGACAATTGAACAAGGTGACTATCAAGAATAAGTATCCACTTCCGAGGATTGATGATTTGATGGATCAGTTGGTTGGTGCAAGTGTGTTCAGTAAGATAGATTTGAGATTTGGGTATCATCAGATTCGTGTGAAGGCTGAAGATATTCAGAAGACTGCTTTCCGAACGAGGTATGGACATGATGAGTATTCTGTGATGCCAGTTGGTGTGACTAATGCACCAGGTGTATTTATGGAGTACATGAATAGGATTTTCCATCCTTATTTGGACAAGTTTGTGGTTGTGTTCATTGATGATATTTTGATCTATTCGAAGAGTGAAAAGGAACATGCTGAGCATCTGAAGATTGTGTTATCTGTGTTGAGAGAGAAGCAGTTGTATGCTAAACTTTCTAAGTGCGAGTTTTGGTTAAAGGAAGTTAGTTTTCTTGGACATGTGATTTCGAGTAGAGGTATTGCAGTTGATCTGTCGAAGGTTGAAGCTGTATCACAATGGGAATCTCCGAAATCAGTTTTTGAGATTAGAAGTTTTCTTGGTTTAGCAGGTTACTATCGGAAGTTTATTGAAGGATTTTCTAAGTTATCCTTGCCATTGACGCTATTGACTAGGAAGGGTCAAGCTTTTGTTTGGGATGCAAAGTGCGAGGAATGTTTTCAAGAGCTTAAGAGAAGATTGACTACAGCTCCTGTTTTGGTTTTACCGAATCCGTCAGAACCATTTGTTGTGTATTGTGATGCTTCTTTGATGGGTTTGGGAGGCGTATTGATGCAAAATCGGCAAGTCTTAGCTTATGCTTCAAGGCAACTTAAAGTGCATGAGAGGAATTATCCGACGCGTGACTTAGAGTTGGCCGCTGTTGTGTTTGTGTTGAAACTTTGGAGGCATTACTTGTTTGGTACGAGATTTGAGGTGTATAGTGATCATAAGAGTTTAAAGTATCTCTTTGATCAGAAAGAATTGAATGCGAGGCAAAGGAGATGGTTGGAACTTTTGAAAGATTATGATTTTGGTTTGAATTACCATCCGGGTAAGGCAAACGTGGTAGCTGATGCATTGAGTAGGAAATCTTTGCATATGTCAATGATGATGGTAAAAGAGTTGGAAATGATTGAGCAATTTCGTGATTTGAGTTTGGTGTGTGAGAAGACTTCTTATGGAGTTAGACTTGGTATGTTGAAGCTTACTAGTGGCATTCTTGATGAGATTCGAGAAGGTCAAAAATATGATTTGAGTTTAGTCGATCGGTTGACTTTGATCAATCAAGGTCAAGGTGGTGATTTCTGGATTGATGAGAACGGTATCATGAGATGTCATGATAGAGTTTGTGTTCCGGACATTGTTGAGCTGAAGAAGAGTATTCTTGAGGAAGGACATCGTAGTGGACTAAGTATTCATCCGGGTGCTACTAAGATGTACCAAGATTTGAGGAAAGTATTTTGGTGGCCTCGTATGAAGAAGGATATTGTCGAGTTTGTGTATTCTTGTTTGACTTGCCAGAAGTCGAAGATTGAGCACCAGAAACCGTCGGGTTTGATGCAACCGTTATCTATTCCTGAGTGGAAATGGGATATCATATCTATGGATTTTGTGTCTGGTTTACCTAGGACACCGAGTAACTTTGAAGCTATTTGGGTTATTGTGGACAGATTGACGAAATCTGCTCACTTTATTCCGATACGAATGGATTACCCGTTGGAGAGATTGGCAAAGCTGTACATTGAGAGGATTGTCAGTCTGCATGGTATTCCATCCAGCACTGTGTCGGATAGAGATCCGAGATTTACTTCGAGATTTTGGGAGAGCTTGCAGGGTGCCTTGGGTACAAAGTTGCGTTTGAGTTCTGCTTACCATCCGCAGACCGATGGACAGACTGAGAGGACGATTCAGTCACTTGAGGATCTTTTGAGAGCTTGTGTGTTGGAGAAAGGGGGAGCTTAAGATATCTTTTTGTCTTTTATTGAGTTTACCTACAACAACAACTTTCATTCGAGTATTGGTATGACACAGTTTGAGGCACTATATGGTAGGCGGTGTAGGACGCCGTTATGTTGCTATGAGTCGGGAGAGAGTGTCGTGGTTGGACCCGAGATAGTTCAACAGACCACTGATAAGATTAAGATGATTCAGGAGAAGATGAAGATTTCTCAGAGTCCTCAGAAGAATTATCATGACAAGAGGAGGAAAACACTTGAGTTTCAAGAAGGAGATCATGTGTTTCTTCGAGTTACTCCGGTTACTCGTGTTGGTAGGGCATTGAAGTCGCGTAAGTTGACGCCGCGTTTCATTGGTCCTTATCAGATCTTGTAGAGGATAAGAGAGGTAGCCTATCGGATTGCTTTGCCGCCGTTGCTTGCTAATCTCCATGACGTGTTCCATGTATCTCAGTTGAGGAAATACATTGCGGATCCGTCTCATGTAGTCCAAGTAGATGATGTGTAGGTGAGAGATAACCTTACTATGGAGACATCACCTATGCAGATTGAGGATCAAGAGTTGAAGCAACTTCGAGGTAAAGAAATCGCATTGGAGAAGGTCGCTTGGGGAGGATCGGCCGGTGGGAACGTGACTTGGGAGCTTGAGAGTCAGGTGAGAGAGTCATATCCCGAGCTTTTCGTTTGAGGTAATTTTCGAGGACGGAAATCTTTTAAGTGGGGGAGGATTGTAACACCCCGATTTTTAGTAATTAATTATTTATATTAATTATTGAGTGATTTTATGAAATATTGATTTATGAGATTTATCTAATTTATTTGAAATATTTGATTTAAATGAATTACTTGAATTAGTGAATTTATAAGAATTAATTGATTTATATAATTTATTGAGTTTATATAAATTAATTGGTTTATTTAATTTATGTGAATAAATTGATTTAATTGATTAAATTGAAATATGTAATTTAATTTATTATTTGAAAATAAATTGAATTGTGGAATTTATCTAATTATTTATTTTAATTAGATTATTAGTATTTAGTAAACTATTTAATTTATTCTATTTAAGAGAATTTATGGTTAATAGAAAGTATATGGGCTTAGAGTGGGGTGTTAGAAGTAAAAGAAATAATGATTATGTTAGGCCCATTTTATTGAATGTATAGTAGAGTTTAGAGAGGAGAGTTAGTAGAGTTTGAAAGAAGAGAAAGAAAAACCAGAAAATAGAGAAAAGGAGAAAGAGGTGAAGAAAAAGGAAAAGAGGAGAGGACTCCAGAACTCAAGAACAATTCACCACGAAATCTAAGGTAAGGGTGAGTTTTCTCTTAATATTGGGGTTATTTGGGTAATGATATTGGGTAGAAATAGTATGAGAATAAAATCCCAAATTTTTTTTATGAAACTGAAATGAATTAGGTTAATGTTAATTTCTGAAATTATTAATTTTTGATGTTTAAAAATTAATTTTTGGTGATATTTTAGAAACCCATTTTATATTTGGAGTTAAAAATTAAACCCGGATATTTCACCTTACTCATTACTGTAGCGGTTTGAGGGGGAGTGGTCTCCTCAATTTCCTGTAGCCATACGATATATATATATTAGGAAATGGGTAATTCATGACATTTTATTACAACATTTATGAAGTGATATCAGTTTCCCTCCCTGTAGCGAATGATAAGAATTAATTAAATTGATTAAGTCCACCTAATGGCTGGTGTAGAAAATAATAGGAATTGGAAGAATGAAAGCATATGATTCTTTCCTTTTCTACTGATACTCTTGCGCAGGAAATGAAAAAGGAAAATATGTGGTGTGGTAGTTCAAGTAACTCATATATAATATATAATATTTTAATGGAACTCATGTTATGTATATATATATATTAATCAACAATAACTAGGTGGCTACTTGTATATCATTATCTCATAAATTCATACGCTGATTGTACCTAGTTACAATCCATTTTTCATTTCAAGTGGCCTCCTATACATTTATTCTTGCGCATGGAATTATGAGAGAGATAATAAATTTACAAAAGTATCATTTATTGATGGAAAGCTTTATTCATTCTTGGTTTTATTGCTTGGCAATGAAAAGTGGAGTGGCTTCATAGAAAGAAAGAGAGAATATAAGTAGCAAGTAATAATTGAATAACCATATTAATATGCATGTACAAATTTCATGCGCAGGGGCATCTTGGGACATAATGCCCTGTAGCCAAATTTACTTATATATATATATATATTAATGGAAATGATACTATAATTTGGAGTGGAATTAGGCAGGTAGTGCCATTCCCTGTTACTGAAATCATGCGCTGCCCTTATATTTATAAATATGAGACTAATTATTATTATTAGCATTGTTATTAAGAACTAAAGGTTTCACTAAATGTTAATTAATTAATTAAAGACTAATTAAATATTGAATAACCATTTTATTATTAATTAGTAAATATTTAATATTTATTAAATCTGGACTATTTATTTAATTACTGATTATTTATTGAATAATGAAATTTTATTGATATTGGATTCAATTATTGGTGATTGATTAATTGTTCTATAATTAATTGGTAACGTGTGTTTTGTGAGTTGAGATTGAATCAAGTCGATACTTGCGTATTACTTGCTAATTGTGGTGATGATGTTTGAAGTATGGATGCTATGATTACGAAAATGTGTTGTGTGTGCAATTGTGTGATAATTCTAATGTGATGAATTATTGGAGATATGCATGATATTAAGATTAGGGAATGGTCTTAATTGCATATGGTTGTTGATTGCATACACATCATTTGTGTCAAGAGGCAATGTTTGGTAATTCCGAGGGAATTATTGACTTGTCCCAAACCTAACGCCGAATGAGGTTTGAAAGCCTAGGGGACGGGCTTTTGTTTTGTTATTGGTCTAGGGGACGGACCCGGTTTAAATGTAAAAACTGAAAAAAAATAACAAGTGTTGGTACCACATGGCATGAGTTGCATTGAGTTTGCATCGAGTCGCATTGCATAAATGATTGTTATATGGAAGTATGTGTGTGATTGTGACTTGTTGAGTATTGGAAATTAATGTGAATTGTGTGGATACTTGAGCGATACTTGTTGATGAATATTGAAGCGTGGAATTGTTTGTATTTATGTTTATGTGCTTTACATTAATCATTATCTTATAATTTCAATATTGATGTGAATTCTCACCTTTCTGTTGGAATGATGTTTTATACGACATCGCTCAGGTACCGAGGAGTAGACTTGTTCGTAGCGCGAGGTAGCCGCTGATGCAGCTGTTTAGTGTCTTTATTTATGTTGGGTTGAGTCGTGCTCTGATTATGTAACATTGGGGAACGTTTGATTCATGTTTTGAGAGATATGATTGTATACTCTATTTATTTGTTAATCTGATTTGAATTTTTTCGTGAAGTGGCTTTTCATGCCTAAGTTGATTTAATGAAAGAAATATTATTTGAGACTTGAATTTAATGAGATTCTTAATGAAAGTGATTCCGCTGCTACATGCTAAGTGAAAGCTTTTGAAAAGCATGAATTTATTTTAAATGTATTTGAGCATGGCAGGTGTTGTATGATGTTTTGAATATATATGTGACACCCTTACGTGAATGGCATGATTATCTACTCTGATTTATTATATGTTTTCCGCGGGGATTAGAAGGGTGTTACAGCCGACAAAAACATCAAGAGGATCGTTCAAAAGATAGTTGTAACCTACAAAGACTGGCATGAAATGTTGCTCTTTGCTCTTCACGGTTATCGCACATCTGTCCGCACTTCAACAGGGGCAACCCCTTTCTCTCTAGTATATGGCATGGAAGCAGTACTTCCCATAGAGGTAGAGATGCCATCAATTCGGGTGCTCAAGAAGATACAATCATTTCTCACTGATTCCCGGGGAAAATGTGCTCCGAATTATGATGGCCCCTATGCGGTCAAGAAGGCCTTCTCAAGCAGCACCTTGAGACTCGCAACCATGGACAGAGAGGAATTTGCCTACCCCACAAATGTTGATGTAGTCAAAAAATACTTCGCCTAAATAAAAAAAATGTCTCGGTGGATTGAAAACCCGAAAGGGCGGTCCAGGCAAAAATTAGAGACATGATAAAAAATCATCCCGATGGATTGGAAATCTCAAAGTACAGTCTAGGAAAAAATTAGGGATAGGGGCAAGTAGCTACGTCCAACAGAGGCAAATCCCTCAGCAGCAATCATGCCCTTCATCAGGAAAAATCCAGTCAAGGTCATCTTCGACAGAAGCTCAGGATGCGCAGAATTCAAAGTTGGTAGAAGGATAGTGGTCGTTATGTTTCAATGTAGCCGTCTTCCCTTAAATTACCATTTTATAACTTTGTAAATACTCTATGGAATCACGCGATTGGCTGATTTCCATCCTATCAATAAAATTTGAGCCCTGGTGCTTTTGTTTGCAATTCTTATTTGTTTTAGCTTTACAGAACGCCATTTTAATATGATCAAAGATTCTTGAAATAAAACAAAAATGAATTTACTTGTTAAACTTTTTCTGCTTTTAAAATAAAGATGTCAATTCCTTTTGACTGTTGAACATCGAAAGAACATCGATCGCTTCTCCAGAAGTAATGGAACCTCAAAGTGCAGAATCAAAGTACTCCTTCTAAGCCAGTACATCTGAATGAAGGATCGACTATGTCAGAGACCATATTTCACCTGACACCCCCGGCAAAGTTTTTATCTCCTAAGCCCGACCAACGGTGTTCCCCGCAGGGACCATCTCTCTCCTAAGCAAGGCAGGATTGCTATTTTGAACTAGTGATACTTTTCATCTCCCGCTGTGGCCGAGTATCTAGTCATGTTCATTTATTAGTCTGTATGTCGCGTCAGTTTTGTCAGCATAAACATACATACATCATGCATTAGTGATTCATATTCATATTCATATTGCATCCCTACCACTCCAGTCGGTCTTATCCCCTAGTGATAAAAGTCCTCTCAATCGAGTTGTCAGTTCTTTCCTCGTCGGGAAAAGTAGCGTCTGAATAATCGCTCCTCCACTTTACTATTGAATTGAAGTTGGTCCCTTGACTACTTTGATAACTTGAACCTCTGAAAAGAAAAAAGGCATTCGACAAATGTCACTCTTCGCTTTCCCGGATTTAGGAAAATCCCCAGAGAAAGCCTCTCAAAACTGGATTGCACCATATGGCATTTCTCTGAGAAGATCTCGAGAAAAGTGTGATGTAATATCCCAAAACAGAAAGCAGTCTCTCAAGAGACTCATTTTCCCAGTAGAGTCAACAAATGGCGTCTCCAACAGAGAAGTTGGTACACCTCTACCGCTCAGACGAATGGGTTTCCCCAGCTAGTCTGACATCAAAACCGTTTTCCATCAAATGGCATCTCCCCAGGAAAATTCGGCGAGAAGTTTGAGGAAAACCGCTAACGAATATCGTCCCTTGTCAAGAAAGTTTATTGACAAAAGAAACCTAGACCAGTTCCTTGGTAGGAAACCAGGATCGAGGGGAAGTTTATTTCAGAAACTAAGACCAGTTCCTTGGTAGGAAACGTGGATCGAGGGGAAGTTTATTTCAGAAACTAAGACCAGTTCCTTGGTAGGAAACCAGGATCGAGGGGAAGTTTATTTCAGAAACTAAGACCAGTTCCTTGGTTGAAGACCAGGATCGAGGGGAAGTTTCTACCTTTTCTAAGCATCATTTCTTAGCAAAAGAAGATGGATGCGCAAACTGCCATTCATAACCACCATCAAAAATTTGGGTATTCCGATATTTAATCCTCTTGCACCCCGAATGCCCAAATACCTTCGCCATTCACACCTTCGGGTCCAAGAAGATTAAATAGGGGCATCTGTCATACCCCAAATTTTGACCACTGAGAATTCCCATCATTGTGAAAATCATCTTCACAATATGGATGAACCATCATGCCTCATCAATCTCCTCAAAGATGATTGAGCCTCCACTACAATCAGAGATTAGGGTTTTTTAGCCCTCTCAAAACCTTAGACAAATGATCAATCAAGAAATGACATGATCTTCAACTTGTCTAACCTCTCAAACACCCACAAAGGGTCAAGAGGACTTCCACATCAAGAATCAAGCACAAGGTTGCAGCATTCCAAGTGGATTAAGCCTCAAGATCGCCCGTGTCACCAAATTAGGGTTTTGGTCGACCAAGGCCTCCAGATGGAAATTTTCCTCTAGGCATGAGCCAATGATTCAAAGCATAACTTAAGATACTCCAAGGGACCTCATGGACCCAATCATCAAGTCAATTTAGCCTCAGGGGATGCATTCATAAAAAATCAGGAATTAGGGTTTCTTGACCTAATTCACCCCTAAGTTGACTTTTGGGACAAAACATGAGCCAAGACCTCAAGAGATGATTTTAGGGTCTCTAACACACTACATTGATCCATTTTCAACAATGGATTGATCCAAGAATCTTGATCAACAAGTTTTAATTTCATCAGGATCACAATTAGGGTTTTGAGGAAAAAGTCAACTGAACCTTTGACTTTTGACTCAGGCATGCTCCCAAATATTGGGACATGATTCAATACACCCTATAACACCCATGGAACATGCCCATCAAGTTTGTTTTAGGTCAAGGACTTTATTTCATGGAGGATCGCACAGTTTGGAATTCATCTAATAAAAAGTCAACTGTGCACAAAAGTCAAAGTTTGACTTTTTGAGAATTTTCATAATTATGGTTCTTTAACCCTAAAATGATGTTAATGTGTGATTTGAATCATCATTCATCAAGAAAAATCAAAGAAAGTGGGATAACTTGTAAAAGAGGTAACCATAAAAACTTAGAATTTTTCTAAGTTATGGAACAAAGTGGCTAGGGTACCAACTTCCAAGGATCATAACTTGAGATCCAAGCAACCATTTTCGATGATCCAAAAATGGATTTGTAGATCTCATGGCATACTTTAAAAGTGTCAACTACAGCTCATTCCAATTCCTCATGGATTTTAAGTTATGGAGTGACCAAAATGACAAAAACATGAAAATGCCACTTTTTCCAACACTTAGTGAAATTTTCACTAAGTCAGAATCTATTTCAATTTTTTCAAAATGTAGGGGCATTTTTCACTTGGATCCAAAAAGTGTCAAAACAAACTATGATCACACATGTGTTGTATCACATGAGAGCTTTCCAAAATGACCAAGAACTCCATCAAATCCCATCTGAGCTAGAAGTTATGACAGTGGCAATATGCCTTGCTGCAAACTGTCTTGGCAAGGCACGTTGTGCATTAGGGCTCGATTTGCTCAACTTGTGCAAATGGAAAACAAGTTTATCCATCTGAACACCTCAGGGGGAGACCAAGGAGGAATCAACACTGATCCATAAGCCTCCCAAGTCTTTGGAACTACAAGTAGCATGCCAAACCTAAAAAGCCTAAAAGGGGGACAAGATTCCAATTTTGTTTTGGAGAATTCAATGGATGCACCAAGGTGGCATGAACTGAGCCTATTCCAACTGAATGAGTCAAGGATAAGCTCTGAACCAAAGAACCATAGGCATGTGCTCTAACCTCTAGTCAATGGCTAGAGGAGACTTGAGATTCCAAAATGCAACCATTGGCCACAGACCTGTACCAGTTGTCATTCCCTATTCCTTGCAAAATAAACTTGTTTTACTATAAATAGAGCTCATTTGTGTTCAGTTTAAGTACACCAAAGGCCTACAACACTTGCCTTTCTCAAAATCATCTTCTCACTCTCAAAAATGCTTTTCTTAGCAAGTCACTATTGAATTTTTCAGTAGAGAGCAATTCCACTCAAACCAATCACACACACACCTCATAAACATCATATGTGAGCTGGTCAAACACTAAACACACAACTGTAGCACTGATTTCTCCGAATCACCAGCCAGTTGCTCATGTTTTCAACTAAGTTGTAGTTGAGATGCCATGAAGTGATCCAGCCATTTCCAATCAAGTCCAAACATTCAAACACACTCCATATGGTGTAGGGGAGCTGTTCAGGTCATCAAAACTCATCTGTAACACCTCCAACTCAAAAATCACATTGCTCTTGCTGTCAAGACCTTCAAGTAAGCCTAAACTTGGCCATCTCTTAATCTATGCATATTTCCTCGCACAATACTTTTGCTAAATGTTCATAATTATGCATAGAATGTTTCCCCTCAATTAATTGCTTTGTTTGAATCGTGTATCAAAATTCTCAGCCTTCATGCAAATTTTAGGGTTCTTGAGGTTTTGTCTTGATTTCTTATGCCATGCTTAAAATAAATGAAATTAAAGACCATAGACATGATCGTGAGGTGAAAACGAGCAGATTTATATGTGGATTGTGTGATTTTATCAAGTATTCAGTGAGATTGGATAGAAAATGCAAATCTGAGCCAAACTCCCTTCGCGCGTGTTCTTGGCCCATGTTCTTGGCGCCATTTTCACAAATTTGAATATTTAAATTTTGTGATTTTATTTAATCGATTCAAAAATTAATTTCTCTATGAGTTTTAATGATTTTGAGTTGATTCTTTTTTTAATAATTCACAAATATGTTAAAATATTTTATTTTACCAAAGTTTCCCAAAAATATTATTTATTTCATATACTTGATATTTTTGTAAAGAATTAATTTTTATTTTTTTTTTAACATTTAAAATATTTTTTCCATCTTAATTTTCCAAATTTAATTGGTTTCCAATCATTTTGTGGATAAAAACATGATTTTTCAAACATTAATCCAATATCACAACTTGTTTTTCAGACATGTTTGATAATTTTGATCATTTTAATTAAGTTTTTATTTAATTAAAATACATTTTTGGAAGTAATTTTAGGTTTTGATCTTAATCACCCTAAACAAGTCTTTTAAAAACACTTTTAGGCTTCTTGATAGAGTGTGAGTCCCATCTCTCTGTAAATAAATAATTTTTGGGCCTCAATGCATTGTATAAGTCCCGATACAGTCAGAAATTTCGGCGCGATCGTCGACTTTTTAACAAAACAACTGGGCTTCTCCTTGAGCTATAAGTCCCATCTTTATTCATTTTCAAACTCTTTGGGTTTCTAATAGAGTGTTAGAACCAAACCCCTTTTAACCAAAACCTTTTTTGGGCCTCAGATATTGTATAAGTCCATCTTTGTTAAAAGAAAAATCTCGGCGCAATCACCAGTTCAAAATCAAATCATCTGGGCCTACCCTCGTGTTATAAGCCCTATTTCTTTTCTTTAAATTCCTTTGGGCCTCTTGATAGAGTGTAAGACCCATCCCTTTGTACAAAAAACCTTTTTGGGCCTCAGTCACTTGTATAAGTCCCTGTACAAATTAAAAACAATGGTGCGATCACTGATAAAAACCTTGGGCCTCTCCTTGAGCTGTAAGCCCCAACCATCTTGTCAAAATACTTTCTCCTTTGATTTTGAATCCAGATATATAGTTGTTATAAAAAATTTCTTTAATTTCTTTGTTGAATAACTAACAAAATAGCGTGGAAGCTCTACAACGGGTAAATGTTTATCCGCTTTCCTTTACTGCTTTCATATATATAACTGTATTGTGGGAAGTTGTGCATGGTTAGTCTTCTTTCATACCTCTTTTAATATACTTGTCATATATCAACTGTATATATACTAGTATAGTTATTTAGAGTTTTCCCCGGCAACTACGTCTAGAACTAGGTAAAGCCCTGTTGGTCACTCTTAAATACAAACAAAACTAGATCCCCCGTAGGATTCCAGATACAGTCTTCCCTTCTCTTGGGGTTAAACAATATGGAACAAAGAGAAAGGCAGTATTCTCGGTGAACCTTTTCTCAGACTGCCACCCTTAGAAATTGTCAAAGAAACTCTAACTCCCCAGAGATGATCTTTTCTCCGTGAATGGCATCTCTTGAGTTTCTTCCAAGTCCTCGAACTTTCCTAGAATGATCTTTTCTCTGTGAATTGCATTTCATGAACTTCTCTTGGTTTGGGGACCCACAGGCTTCCTAAAAGCAACCCCGCCTCCTCTTGGGCGTTGTACAAGGACCCTTCGGTTTCTTAGAAGTTCTCATGCCATCTCTTGGGCTTAATACAAGGACCCTGACGACCTCTTAAAGGTATAAGAGAGAACTGAATCATCCTTCGCTAAAGCAGTCTTTCCAGTGTCAAAACTCCGACCATTTTAGGGTTGATTCTGATCCCTTAATGCCCGTGCCTCCTCTTGGGCATTGTACAAAAGATAAAACTCTTTCACACCAGTAGACATGGACAATCTAGAACCCTTGAGTCTCAAAGACATTCTCAAGTTCTTTTCGAACATAAGAAGAAAACCCAATCTCTCTCATGAGAGTTCCCCACATTTGGACCTGTCTAAGGATCTCAATAATCCTCAGCAGAAGTTTAGCCTCCTCTTGGGCTTTGTATTATGATCCTCCCCAGCGGAGCTAACCTTTCCAGATTCTTTTGTTGAGTCAATCTCCTTTTAGCCTCCATCTCGGGCTTTGTACGAGACATCAAAAGACTCTCTTGTTGAGTATAAAAGACTCTATTGTTGAGTCAATAAACTCTTTTAGCCTCCGTCTTGGGCTTTGTACAAGACATATAATAATCACTCTCTGGTTGAGTATAGAGGACTCTCTTGTTGAGTCAATCAACTTTTTAGCCTCCGTCTTGGGCTTTGTACAAGACATATATAAAACACTCTCTTGTTGAGTATAAAACACTCTTTTGTTGAGTATAAAAGACTCTCTTGTTGAGTCAATCACCTCTTCAGACTCTCTTATTGAGTCACCCTTTTTAAGCCTCCGTCTTGGGCTTTGTACAAGATACATATAAAAGCACTCTCTTGTTGAGTCAACCCTTTTTCAGCCTTCATCTTGGGCTTTGTACAAGATACATGTAAATTCTCCCCAACGGAGTCAAAATCCCTTTTAGCCTCAGTCGTAGGCTTCGTACAAGACAGAAAGAACGTTTTCCCCCGGAAAAGCCATAAACTTTTAGCCTCCTCTTAGGCTTTGTATAAGGAAATCCCCGGTTGAGTCAATCAACCTTTTAGCGTCAACCTTGCGCTTCGATCAAGGTATACAAAAATCAAACAATCCCTCTTTAGAGATGACAAATTCTCTCTCAGTCAGAACCCTTTAGCTTCACATCTTGGGCTTTGAACAAGATACAAATCACCTTTAGCTTCACATCTTGGGCTTTGAACAAGACACCAAAACATCTCTTTCCTCCCATAGAATAGGAGGAACTACGAACGCTCTGATTTCCATGTTTCGTTAAACGGGAATACGTAGGCATAAGATTGTGAAA
Organism: Lathyrus tuberosus; assembly: GCA_022829125.1. Taxonomy (NCBI): domain Eukaryota; kingdom Viridiplantae; phylum Streptophyta; class Magnoliopsida; order Fabales; family Fabaceae; genus Lathyrus; species Lathyrus tuberosus. Next base: position 8,918,351 of record JALAZF010000071.1, read on the forward strand.
TCTTAGCGAGCATACTAATCAAAAACATCCGATCCAGCACCTTAACAAAAGCCCCATAAATAATCCAGACACTTGTATTCTTAAGAAAATAACCCTAAAGAAGAACCCCCCTATTTTGATAGCATCTATAAACCAATAGTTTTGACGGTTTAACCTCAGTATGCAAGCAGGGTTAATTGGAGACATCTATTTCCCTTCCTTAATTAGCTTAACAGGATAAAAAATGAATTGAACTGTAGTACCAAAGCGATAGTGATTCGAAACCACAAAAATCGTGCTACATGGTGAAAGAATACCTATCAGAGGATGGAAGCTGCTAATGTGGAAATAACTTGGGCTAATTTCAAGAATGAGTTTTTGGACAAGTATTTTCTAGCTGATATTCATAGCCGCAAAGATATAGAGTTCTTGGAACTGAAGCAGGGGAATATGAGTGTCGCTGACTATGTAGCTAAGTTTGAGGAGCTGTCAAGATTTTTTCCTCACTATAATGGTGTGGAAGCTGAGGGTTCTAAGTGTTTAAAGTTTAAAAGTGGTCTGCGTCCTGAGATCAAGCAGTTCATCAGATATCAGGAGATCTGTCATTTCTCAGTGTTGGTGAACAAATGTAGAATTTATGATGAGGATCATTGTAAGCCATATGTGACTCTAGTTGCTAAAGAGAGTGAGAGTCAGAATCATTGTAAGCCATATGTGACTCTAGTTGCTAAAGAGAATCAAAAGTCCTAAAAGAAGGCTATAAGTGGGAGTGGAATGAGTGAGGGAGGAGTTTCTGCTTCTCTAAGAAATTTTAAGTGTGGAGAGTAAGGTCATCGTACTACTGAGTGTTGGAGCCCATGCTTGACATGTTTCAAGTGTGAGAAGCAGAGACATCGTGGCGTTGATTGCAAGAGAGCGATTTTGACTTGTCTCAACCATGGAGAACCAGGCCATATAAGTATCCAGTGTTAGAAGCCAAAGGAAGCTCCAGAAGTTGCATAAGCTAGTGGGAAGGTGTTTGCTCTTAGTGGTGTGGAGGTCTCAAGATTATATAATTTCATTCGAGGTACGTGTGTTATTGAAATTCTGTAAATGCAGACAACAAATGTCCTAACACATGTCAAGACATTGTTCTGCATAAACATCTTAAACACAGAGGCACAACAACAGACTGATACCTTGAATATCAGAACTGAAGAATCACAGATGTTACAACATCTGATTCAACATGTTTATCATGAACCCTAACAGAAAAGTAAATCTGCAGAATGATGAAGAACACAACAATTGTTAACACAGTTTGGTGCAATTCACCTACATCTGGGGGATATCAATCCAGGAAGAAGATTCCACTATCTGTAGAACTGTTACAAAGCTAAAATACCTCATTTACAACTTTATATCCTAATATCTACCCAATGAAGACTTTATCAAAGAACAACCTCTTTGATATGAGATACCCCACTCACTTCCCTTAATCACCAACTGTGATTTCTACATCATCCCTGTCAATACAGAATTCTGTCAAGCATACTTGACAAACAAGCTAGCTTGGGTTTGCTTAAAAGCTTCATCCAACAATACGCAATCGAATACCTCAAGGCTTATGGATCTGTACGACACCTATATCTGCCACAATGCATCAACTGATACAAAGGGAGACTTATAACCTAGAGAGCCAACGACTCTCAAAACCCTAAACCCTTGTTTCTTACGCAAGAGAACTAGGTTACAAAAGGCATATCAAATCCTAGGTCTAAGTCTTCTTATATAGGCTTCAGTTTCCTTGGGCTTCAAATCTTTAAGCAAATCTTTCCTTGATCCACTTCTAAACACGCCTAGAAACTTGGAGCAGATTTGAAACAGATTTAAACAATTTGTTATAGTAGTCCAGATGTCGAGTCTTCATGCTATGACCTCTCCTTAGATATCTTTGAGTTTGTCAGATTTCTTGATGTTGAGTCCTTTTGTTTAACAATGAGTTTTACCAAAATTTAAGTCAAATCTTTAGAGTCTTCAATCTCCCCCTTTTGACAAATTTTGGCTAAAACTCATTTTGTACAATAAAACCAGGATTCTCCTGTATTCGTGTCAACCTGACTAACCAACTCATAAGTATTAATTTAAGACTCCTAAGATTCCAGAAATCCTAACTTAATTTTACCTTATGTTGGTGTACATGAGGAGGAGGATAAAACTCCCCCTAAACACATGACTGTGTTCTTAACTCAAGACACAAGACACAAGCGACACTTAGGACATGAAGAGCACTGCAGAAACTCCTTTCTCCGCCTTTTTAGCCAAAAATTTACAAAAGTGGCCAGAGCAGCTTCATATCCGGAAATGCCCCTTTACATACCCAAGTACTCACATAAAAATCATCGAACCATTGGAAATGACACCAGTCAAGTCAATTAAAGCATTAACAGAGCACCGTCCAAAAGGAATTCGAAGAACACGTTTTGCACGCACACTTTCTCCACTGTCCAAACCATCCATACAAGCACATAACCAGAGAGACTTGTCCTATGCCTTTAATAATGTTCTGACATAATGTCAGACATTGTCTACCAAAGAAAACTTTTGTATTGATTAATACCTTGACATTCTTATGAGCACATTCTACAGAGAAAAGTAAATTCTCCCAGACCTAACCAATGATTCTTAAGCATCCATTAAGAGCCATGTTATTTGTACTGTCAAGTTTCCCCCAACTTGCAATAATACATTAATGTCAAGACATCCTTCTTGACATCTCATCCTCCCAGGATGAAAACTTAATCATAACTTCCTTGACGCACAATACAAACTAGATCCTGAACTGCACCCCTACAGTAATATATCTTAGATCAAGGAGCAACTCCCCCTATCTAAGATAACCAGTGCTCCTCCAATGAACACGTATGCTGATGAATGGAAAACATAAGACGCAACTTCATGTCTTCAAGAGTGCACCCTCTGTCCAACCTACTTGCTGAACACAATCATCAACTCCACTTATTGCTTCTTCTGACAAGAACCAATAATCACTCACATATGAACACCATCGCTCTTCCTGTGAGGACTCATTAGGATCACCATCCTAAATTAACAAACTCTTGGATTAAGATCAAAGCTCCATTGATCCCCCTCTTCCAGAAACTATCCATACACCAAACCAATTCCTCTTGAATTCTCATGTATAGATCTCCTGGTTTCCTGAGATAAAATCCAATTGATATGGAATGATCCACATTCCTCAAAGAGATACCATACCTCTTAGTTTGTTTTCTTCCAACGGTGTCAGATACTGTATACATGCTTCAAAACTTCACAACTGCCAAACTGATCCACTTCCCTTTAGCATGACTTGCCAATAGGGGCGTTATCCCCTCCACAAGCTTTTCATCTGACCTTAGCAAGGTCAATCAATAGATAGACACCCAACAATCCAAGACAATCATTCCTTCATCATTCTCTCAGATGATAACCCGGAATTCTTCTGATCTACTGGTGAATATCCATATTCAGATTTCCATGCAATCAACACATGATCCACTTCAGTCTTCTCTACACCATCCTTCCAAGGCAGTTCTTCTAGTCCATCATTCTCCTGTATGACAAGATAGATACTCCTTAGACACGATGTAGGCAACAAGTTCCTAGACCAGAACTTACGAGTCCTCCTCTAAGGATAACCAACCCAGATAATGTTCTAACATCAGTTAGGACATCCTTCACACATCACAGACCCCACCCAACATGGTTTTTTATATGCTCCACCACTAGACTTACTATCTGCATAGTAATCCAGCTGAAGATCTTCAAACGTCACTGTTACTAGCTTGAACAAAGAGAACTTCAGAAACCCAGAGAGAGACAAACTCTCATCCACCAAAAGAAGGAAATCTTTCATAAACTGAGAACTTCTGCCACAAGCTCCAAAATGAACTAGATCCTCCTTACGTTTTTAACCAACCACCCTTCTGCACAAGAGCGATCACTTTCAAGCATCCTGCTTGAATGCATAGTAAAGATCAACCAAATGCCACTGTTTGGCTGATCTCATTCTTCTTCAGAACTCCCACAAGATACACTGATCCACCAATGAAATCTGATCTTCAAGTCACATGAACTACTTGCTCCATAGCAAGACATCTTGGATTCACCAAGCCTCTAGACACATAACATCTTCTCAAACCACAACTCCTGCAAACTGTATGAGATAGACCTTTTTGAAGCATCCATAATTTCCATTCTCTTGTAGATCACCTTATCTTAAGCTGATGTGCCACATCACCAGCTGAGATCCTGATGTTAAGCTAGATGTCAGAACATTCTGATACGACATCCAACTACTGAATTCAGCTCCCCCTTCAGCCACTTAGAAGAACCTCCTCCCTTTTTAGAACAAGAGTTCCATGCTCTCATAGACTTGATTCAACCACCAAGTTTGAGTAGACAACCTCCATCCTACTTAATCTTGTCACAGATACTCCATACAAGCTCACACCTTGCTGAATAACTGCTTTGAAACTCCAAATACTTCACATCTGCCACATCTGAATCTTCAAAAGAGTAAGTAGTCCTAGACTACATCATAACCATACCAAAGAATGCCACTTTCCTTAGTAGAGCAGTCTGTAGAAAGTCAGAGATAACTGCCACTTAACCTTGACCTTCAAACTGAGAAAGATCATATGCTCCCAAGTACCTAGATCAGAAATAAATTGACCAAAGCTGTGCCATCACTAGCACTCCATTCCTAAACTGATCCAAGAAGTAACCATCAAGATTATGATGTCTTCATCTTCATCTTCAACAGCATCAAAGTCTAGACCAATTTCTTGCCAGGAAACTCTCTAGAGAACACATGCTTCTGTCACACCAGACTGAAGCTGATTCTTAGGTCAACACCCAATACTAAAACAGATGCTAAAGTGTATGTAGTACCCCTCCCATGATTCTACACAAACTCTGATGATGAGATGTTCCAACATCTTGTTGAACATTAGCAATCTTGACTTTCAAGGATAATCAATTAAATACTTGTGAATTCCACAAATAGCAATTGATCTTAAATCCTTGTCCAATTACCCTTCTTCAGTGATGTAGCTAAGCTCCACCAGATCACTTCATGAACACTTATCAAGTATTCAATATTTTGCAAGTAAATTCTTTGACAAACAGTGTTGAGATACCAAGGCTGCCACCCTTGACTCAAGTAACTAAGATTCTCTCTGAACGAATCCTATTTACCTCAACGATTCTGAGAACTCCAATCAGATTGGATCCACCCTTAGGGTTAAAAGAGATGAATCCTTCCTTGCTATTTTGGATAGTAAAAATAAATCACCTCCACTTTCTTCAGGTTATGTTTCACAGAAATACCTTCTAGTCAGAAGAATAACTAGAAGTCTCCAGATGCACGACTGAGATGCCTTTATGAGTGGACTTGAGAGAATTCTCAAGTATCTTTGGCAACCTAGCCGATCAACAATCTATCAAACTCCTAGAGCATGAACTTAATAAACTTAAACTCAACTCCTCTCCTCTTCAACTGACTTCACATTGTACCATGGAACCAAGCTTCCAAGTACCAAGTCACCATAACAGACATCTTCCAACAACTCCCTTCTTTCCATCGCTCCCAACTTTGGAGTAAAAGAATGCAGATATCTTCACATATAGAGGCCGACGATTGAGACCTTCCACCATCTGTCTTTAGTAACAGCTCCAGAATCCCATAAATCTAGAGCCCTTCCATAAAAAACATATGCAGTGGAACCACCAAGGAACAAATTTAACTTGCCCTAATAAGATGTCGCAACATCTTATAAGACACCCCAACAAGAGAACTAGCAACTTCTCCTGCAGTTGTTGTAGAACCTCCTCAGCAACATGAACAACCTCTAGGTTATTAACTTTGATCCAAAACAACCCTCTCATCCATTAATGCCTTATGTAATACCCAAAAATTTGCTCTCCCTTTTTGTCATCTTAGCATAGCATTATCATCTATCATATCATATCCACCTCATTAACATTACATTGCATTTAACATAGAAAAATGAAGCATAGCATCCTTCTTACCATCAGGGCATGTGATCAGGTGGAAGGTGGACAATCAAGGGATCATTCAAAGCACAAAAAGGTCAATCAAGTTTCCTCAAGGCAAGCCAAGAGGTATCTCATGTCTCATACTACCTCAATTGATCATCCACAACCTCAAGAAGGTGAGATTCAATAGGAGATTGAAGCACTACATCTTTCATTATGCAAGAGGTTCAAAAACTGAAGGAAAACCCTCAAAAGAGATATCTCATTGATCCAAAATCATCCTCAAATGGTATATCTCATCATCCTTTAAGAGGATACACAACATACTCTGAGGAATTTGAAATTGAAGACTGCACATTTTTCTCCTAGGAGGTGGGCACCAAAAATAGGGTTTCCCATTAAATCAGGGAATCCTTGATTTTTTGGACAAAACTTGATGTCATGGTATTCTACATGTTCTTAAGTGTATGTTTATGGAAAATTGCCTCTCAATTGGTTTTAGAAGTGGTTCAATTGGAAGAAAGATAAAAAATCAGAAAAATTGGGGCCAAGTCAAATAATCAGAGGAAAAAGTCAACTCTTGACTTTTTGAGGCCAAATCCATAAAATTCATGTTATATGTGTCCAATATACAAAATTTGGTCAAGAAACTCCAAAGGAATCATAAAAAAATCAAGAGGTGGAAAGTTGCCATTTTTGGAAGAAAAAGGGTTACTAAAAATAGCAAGTTTTGGCCATTTTGCATCAGAGTTTGAACCAAGGCCATTTAAAATTGAAGCACCAAATGAAAATTCCACTCGGCCACAACAAAAGATCTTGTTTTAAGCTTCACATCCATATGTGGAACATCTCTATTGGATAAAAATTGAGTGAGATATGATTGATCAAAGTTTGAGCAAAGTAGGTTCAAAACTAGGTCATGACCAAGATTTTCAGGGCACGCGCGCAGTCATTTTCTCAAACAGTTGGTGAGCCAAATGTCCACCCATTTTTCATCAAGATAAAAGCCTCAAATGGAAAAGTTTTCAACATCAAAGTTGTTCTTTGTAGTGTCATCTTTAATATTGATGTTGAGAAAATTTTGAATTGATCAAGTTATGAGTGAGTTATAGTGGTCTCAAGATAGGTTGATTAGGCTGAACTTCCATGCATGTCACTTGCCATGCCATGACTTGCTTCGTACGCATAGGTACCAGTTCTTTGTCCATCTGTTTGTGGTCATTTTTAGGCATGTTGGAGGCACCATTTCACTTCAATTTTCAAACCAATATTGTTCCCCAATGTACCTTCTTTCCAATGAACCCATAAACTCCCTAATGCAGTCATTGAGTAGAGAGAAAAACCTCCATAAACCACCCTATGTTGACACTGGTACATTGACAGCATGTTGCACAATTTGGTTCACTCATACTACAAACACTTCCACACTTTGTTTCCACATTTGGTCAAGCACATCACTTACACAATGTTTAGTATCACGTGCCATGCATGGGAATAGAAAGAACAAACTTGCTTAGCAAGTTTCTGATGCATCAGCTTCTGCTACACAAACCGTGTCAACTCTCTTTCTCATTACTCCCACCATAACTGTCATGAGCCAGCTGCATCTTACCATGGCTCTCCCTAACTAACTTGACTCAGCTAGTTAGGGATGACTCATTTAACTCAATGCCAACTCACATAACTCACTCATTTGACCACGGTTGAGCTCAATTAACCACACATATAAATTCACCTTTCACTCACAAATTGGAGGTTCAACTTCATTCTCACTCTTTCTCTAAAACACTCTCACATTCTCTCCATTATCTCTCTCTGATTCTGCACGATTTTTCTTCTTTCCCAATCATCTTCATCCATTCTGAGCAAGAACATTCAAGAGAAAACTCCATTGTCCAAGCATAACATCATCACAGTTTGGAATTCTGTTTTTGTTCTCAAGATCTCCACATCAAGTAGCATTTATTTTGCTAAGGTTGAAGATCTAGAAGCTCAATACCTCAAGCTTTTCTCCGGTTTTCTCAACACATCAAGTTGCCACACTTTCAGGTTTTAATTCACTCAATCTTAATGCTTCATATTAGTATGATTTAAACTCGTTTTATGTGTTTAGAGCTTATTAGAAGCTATGCGTGAGTTTTGGCTAGTTGATAGGCTCTTTAGGAGTTTGTGTGATGTTAGGGCAAATTGTTTTCGCTCGCTTTGTGTTATACGTGCATGATCTATGAAAATTAATTGCACATTCATGATGTATGTGAGCTCAGCTTCATTTTGGTATATCGTTTGTGGAATTCTGGGAAAATCAAAGTTACAGACGGTGGCGGTGTGACCGGAGAAGGTGACCGGAAGTCATCTCCAGCCGGTGATATTGAATGTTAGGGTTTATGTGCGTTTTAATCCTGTCCGTCCATTTTTCGTGATCGTGCGGTCCATAGCGCGACAACGCATTAAAACGCATGTGCTTCTCATGTGCTCATTCTGATTTTGTTTTAAAATTCGTGTGGCGTGGTACACGGTATGGAGTGTGGTCGTGCATGTACATGCGTTAGATTAGCATACTTTGACTGTTTGTTTGACTTGACTTCATCCAATGGTTGTAATTGCTTTGACTTGTGTTGACTGAAGAGCATGGTAGTTATTGTGTTATGCACGTTTATTGGACCTAGTCAGATTGCTTTCCACACCCCACGTGTTCAAAGCCCAATCATATTGAACTCACATATTGCTAGGCTTGCACCCCCATTCACATTTACATTTCACTTTATTTTTTTATTTTCATACACGTTTGCTTTTTAATTTTTAAAAATACCAAATGGCATTATAAAATTCCACAAAAATTCATGAGCATCATTAAAACATTTAGAAAATTTTTCATGATTTTATTTCTTGATTTTATGACTTTTTGTCCTTGTTCTATAATTTTCTTTGATTTTCTTTGGTATGCATTCTTAATGTGGTACATGATTTTGTTTAATTTTGTTCTTAATCATTAAAAATTGTTTTGATGCTCTTCTTTTTGCATTGAGTCATTATCATCTTGAGGTATGTTAAATGATTTCTATTTGATTTTTTTTAGGTCAGTTTATGGCATGTTTGGTGTTCATTTTTGTGCTACTTTGTATGATGGGCATACTTGACCTAAGTGCATTGTTTGACATCATTTTGCCTTGGTTTCTTGCATGATACTTTGATATGTGATTCACCTCTGATTTGTGAACCTCAATACCATGTTTTCATAATTTTCATGAACTCATTTGATTTTTGTTTAATACATTTCATGTGAAGCATTACAACATGTCATATCTTTGTAATCTTTGTGCATGTTTACATGGTTTCTTTTGTACATACTTGCATGATCATTTACCTACTTTGTGAACCATCCATTTGACATTATAGGTCATTGGTACATGTTATGTGTCATCATTGCATGTTCATTTTCATTTGAACTTTGTGTGTCCTTAATATGAAGTACTTGTGTTTTCTTTTGAATCTCCATTTCATTTCTTCTTCTATTGCTTCTTGAATGGCTTGATAGGTGTTTCATGAATGCTTGTGATGTGTTTATATATCATTGTTTATTTCATTTCAATTCTGATCCTTGGATTACATGTTCCATTTAGGCATGTTTCTTCCATTTCTTTTCATCTTTCATTCTCCCTTTTCTTATGGTAGCATGTTCTAATGTCATGGATGATGTTTGTTGCCTATTCACTTGGACTTGCATGATAATGATCATTTGTTTTCCATGTGATGTACATTCTGGTTGTAACCAATTTCTCATTTAATTCTTTTGAGTTTTATGGTGCATTAAATGTTCTTTTACTTCTTATACTTCTTATACATGTTTACTAACCATGTAGGGGCTTTGGTAAGTTGCAATTGAGTGTGGATAAGGAATCCACATTCAAACTTCTTTCCTCTCATCTCTTTTACAATTCCATTTTGTGTTGTTAAGCACTTATGTGTTTTCTTTTAATAACTCATCACTTTCCCTTTTTGAATTACAATTCATCTTCTACTTTAGAAGTGAATTGTTTAATTCATTCTTTCTTTAGACTTTAGGTTGAAACCTCACAAACCATTAGGATCACTCCCTTTAGTCTTCAATTAGGATTGAGTCTTAATCCACATAGATTTTACCTTTCTTCTCTCTTGAGTCTCTCTTCTCATCTTAAAGAAAACTCAAAACATCTAATAAAGGTAGGCATTTATTGCATTTAGGCCTTTCACATAAAGAAAAGATTATAAGGGGTCTTCTCTTATAATCTTAAAATGTATAGCATATAGCCCATCTTGGGTCAATGTGTTAAACATTTGATCTTGTGTGAGGGACTTAAATGCAATGCTTGTTGAATGTACAAATAATAAAAAACACTTCTTCATTTCTTAATCAACAAAAACACTTAATAAACACAAGTATGCTAGTGTGTTTGAACCTTGACAATTGGAACTAAGTATGGGGGTCTTCTTCACTCTTAGTGTGTCTTCTTGCTCATTCCATCTTGGAATGTGAGAATGTACACATTCCAATGACTAAGATTCAGATACACTGTCATATGCAAATAAATGGAAAAAACTTCTAAAAGACAAAAACAAACAATTACGTCTTTCCTTCGGGAATTCTTTTCTCATCTCACTCACTCTCAACGTATGAACGTGCTCCTACTCGTTCTCTTGCAAGATGGTAACGCACTCGGACCAGCGAGCCTGCAACACCTGAGCTAGAACGTTAGCCATTCCTTAAAAAAACACAAACAATCTTTCCCTAGTGAGGGGAACTACGTCGCTCTGATTCTCATGCTCCCGATGAGATACGTAGGCAGTGGGGTAGGGCCCATTCGAGCACTTCTTTTATTTTCCCTACATTTGTTTCTCTTTTCCTTTTCCATTTCTTTTCCAGTTCTTTTCCAATATCTTTTCTTTACACCCTTTGATCGAGACAAGCAAGCGTTGATCCCATCGGGTACGATGGACGCGAGGGGGTGCTAATACCTTCCTCTCGCGTAACCGACTCCCTTACCCATTTCTCTTGGTCGTAAGACCATGCCCTTTCCTTTCTCTCAGGTTTATGCGGTCTTTCCTTTCCCTTTCTTGGGATAAATACACATTGCTGGCGACTCTGTTTCGGTGCCACTTTCGCATTTGTACTAGGATGAAAATCCCGGGAGCGACAGCTGGCGACTCTGCTGGGGACAGGTTGACCTATTGCTGGTCCATCCTAAGCAAGTCAATCCTAGCGCTTGTTTGCTTTTCTTTCATTGGGTGTTTACTGTTGTGCTTTATTTTGCTGTTTATTTACTTTACGGTATTTACTGCATTTTAGCATTACATATCATATATTATATTGTGCTGCACTGTTTTGTCTGTTTGGCGGGATGGGATTTCTGAGAGATAAGCCCATTACACAGGCTTGAGTATACACTTAGAATTAGAGTGGAGAGTAGTGGGACCTACGTGCCGTTTGGAGTACGTTGGGTGTTCACGAAATTCACAGCAAGACGAGGCTATCTTGGGACACGTCGTGGCATGCGCATCTTACGTATTCCAGGATGTAGATCTAGAGAGCTGTCGACTCTAGTGACCGATCATGAGGACCTTAGTGGAAACATCCCTCTTTAGCGGTGACAGTGGCAGACCACATTCTGTGGCAAACCCATTCGCACCCGAGGGCCCACTTTGGAACTTGCATAGGATGACCTTTATTTTCTAAGGGGAGTCAGTGGACGACCTCTTTGATTGGCATAGCATTGTATCCTACGGGCTGAATGTGCTATTGCTTCTCAAACCTCCGAAGTTGACAAGCCTTATTTTCTAAGAACCACATGTGAGTATGGGCGGGATGTTTACAGGTTTGCAGGAAACCCAGCCTCCTACCTACCTTACTTGTGATTCTATGATGATTTCAGACATTGTATCCTATGACAGTGATTTGAGTGTTCATCTCAGATATTGCCAGATTCAGTACAGAGACACAGTGCACACAGTTCAATACAGACACAGACACTTGATTACCTGATCACATGCCCTTTTGCATTGCATTATCATATCATAACAGTTATGTTTGTCATTTTCAGGTGCATAATACGTTTCTGATTCCAATCCATGGGTTCAACAGAGATCGTTGCCGAGAGAAAGAACAATGTGTCTTACAAGTTTCCAGACCCTGTCTTGGATTCATTGCTCAAAGTTATAGATATAGCTGGTCCGGGTATTCTTGATAGGTTTCAGAAGAGCTACGAGAATTTGGTTGGGATGGTCCGTACAATCACCAAGTATGAACATGATGCTTTGCACACTCTGCTGCAGTTCTACGAACCTTCGTTGAGATGCTTTCTTTTTCCAGATTACATTTTGATGCCAACACTGGAAGAATTCTCATTTATTTTGGGAATTCCGATCACGCCGGCAATACCATTCTTCTCTGGTAGTTCCCCTAGTGTAAAAGAAATTGCTGCCGCGTTACAAATGGATCAGGCAGCGGTAAAGAGTGGTGTGAGCAGTAAAAATGGAGTTAGCGGATTTCATTTAGAATTTCTGTCTGGACAAGCCCAAGAGGCTGCAAATGCTAAAAATTGGACGGTTTACAATTCCATTCTGGCTCTCTGCATATATGGCCTAGTTCTCTTTCCTAATCAGCAAGACTTCGTCGATATGCAAGCAACAAGAGTTTTCGTTCTTAAAAATCCAGTCCCTACTTTGTTAGGAGATTTTTATCATTCTGTACACTACAAGAACGAGAAAAGAAGGGGAGGATCTGTTAGTTGTTGTACTCCACTGCTGAGTCATTGGTTTTTCAAACATTTGCCTCAGACAGGTGCCTTTGTGGAAACCAAGGATGTGGCGAAATGGTCTAAACGATTGATGGGTTTAACTGCTGATAACATTGTATGGTTTGACCACCGGTTGTTGAGAATAGAGCTTTTCACAAGATGCGGAAATTTTCCAAATGTACCTTTGATTGGCAGAAAAGGAGGGATCAATTATAATCCAGTTTTGGCCATCCGACAGTTTGGGTATGCTTCCAGGGATCCTCCTACAGAGCAAGATGTGGAAGAATCTTTATTCTTTACAGGAACTAAAGATGCGAAGGTGGTAGAAGTAGTAAATGCTTGGAAAGATAAGCATAAAATTGGAAAAGCAGTTTTTGGGAAAGGAGATTGTAGGTCTTATCCTGAATATGACAGATGGATTGAGACGAAAGTAAAGGAATTGCTTTTACCCTTTTCAAGGGGACCTCTTTTATGTCCAGTACAGCCAGAACAACCCACCATGGTGGCTATTGAAGAATGTGAGAAGTGGAAGAAAATGGTCAGAGAGCTGCAGATAGAGAATTCTGGAATGAGCAGATGTCTTCAGAAAGCTCTAGCTGACAACAAAGAGTTGGAAAGGAGAGCATTGAAAGCGGAAAAAACCTTGGCTGACAAAGAGGAAGATTTTGATGACAGAGCTCGGTACTTCCGGAAACTTACTTTGGGAGCAGATGACACTAGTCAGGCTCACAAGATTACAAAACAGGCTTTAGCCCGAAGCAAGGATTCATTAGCTCAACTTCGTCAAGCTTGGGATGAAGTCAGAATTGAAAATGCCGAGTTAAAGGATCAGTCGAAGACTAAAGACGAGGAGCTTAAAAAGGCACATGAGCAGAGGAGAAAGTATCGGGAAAGTCTCGGTAAAAGTCAAGAACAGTTAGAAGAAGCTAGAAGCGAGCTGAAGAATACCAAGAAAGAGCTTGAAGAAGCCATGATAGAAAGAGAGATACTCAAGACGCAAGCTGGCATAAAGAGACACAAAGGAGTGTATGATGACGAAGCTCTGATGCTGCATATGGGTTCTTTAACTGAAGCTCTTGAGAAAAGGGATGTCTTGATCAAAGAAATGATTGAAAAGCCGAATCACCAGCGTACCCGTATACTTTTTGAGGAGATCAAGTATTCAAGTGATAAGCTGAAGGATGTGGAATTGTCAGACTGATGTTCTTTTCCCTGCATTTTGTTGTTAATGGTTACCATCAGGCTTGTTGATGGATCCATTTTTTCCTTGTATTGCATTGGCGGATGAGCCTTTCTTAAATACTTGAATACTTTGTTGAATGAGTATGAGTAGTTTATTCAGAATTACTCTTTATCAGATATCTGTACACAAGCACATGACCACGATACATCTCTTTATATCACGATTTTTGTGGTTTGGATTGGAATCGGGATGTAAAGCACTTTGGAAGTGATAAACATAACATTGCATGGCATTGCATATCATTCTGCATTTCTGTTACTTGCTTTTCAGGTACTTGTTGCAGGGTCTCTAACCTATGTTTGGTTTCAGGCAGTATAGCTGAGAATCATATTCACCGATATTCGACACGAAGAAATCAAGTAAGAATCATGGATCAAGTGCAAAGTGATTTAGCTGAAATGAGGGCGCGTATGGACCAGTTCATGACCCTCATGACTGGCATGGCGCAAAATCAGGAGAGATTGAGACTTCTGGTCGAGCGTCCAGAAAATGGGCCCGAAGGTGATCAGCATGACAATTCACAGGGACATGGCATTCCTCCTCCCGGTGGCAACCCTCCTCCTGGTGGTAACAATCAGGGTAATGGAAATGGTAGGCATGTTGGTGTTACTCTTGAAGATCCTCTGGAAGACCAATTTACTCTGCTGGATGCTGATGTGGGTAATCACGGTGATCGAAGGTATGATGAGTTAGCAGAAAAGATCAGGGCCATAGAATGCAAGAACTCTATGGGTATTGATGTTACTAGCTTAGGGCTGGTCCCAGGAGTCAGAATTCCTCCTAAATTCAAGCCTCCCACGTTTGATAAGTATCACGGCAACACGTGTCCCCAAACGCATCTTCAAGCTTACTTTGGGAAGATTTCAGCCCATACAGAGGACGAGAAGCTATGGATGCATTATTTTCAGGACAGTTTGGCTGGAGCGTCCTTGACCTGGTATATGAAGTTGAATAGAGCTGCTGTGAAGAGTTGGAAAGATCTGGCAGAAGCGTTCCTGAAGCAATACCAGTACAATATCGACATGGCGCCCAACCGCACTCAATTGCAGGGGTTGTCCCAAAATGCCAAGGAGAGTTTCAAAGAATATGCACAGAGGTGGAGGGAAATGGCTGCACAGGTTCAACCTCCCTTGTCAGACAGAGAAATGGCAGATAAGTTTATGGGCACCTTGCAAGGGGCCTATCTTGATAGATTAGCTGCTTGTCCGTCAACTGGATTTGCTGATATCGTGATTGCGGGAGAAAGAATATAAAGTCTGTTAAAGCTTGGAAAGATCCAAGATGTGAGTGGGGCCGGCTCTTCGGGGACGAAGAAGTCGTTTGCTAGTAGCCAGAAAAGAAGAGAAGGTGATACGAATGCTGTGTTTAGAGGACGAGGCAGAGGGCGTTCTCAAGCTTATTATCAGGTAGATGCTGTAAGAATCCCCACACCGTCTGTTCAGAAACAACAACCCCAACAACAAGTTCAGCAGCAACAACAATAACCTTTTTTCCAGCAAAAGTCTAGGCAGAGGGATCGTAAGATGGATCCTCTCCCTATGACTTATGCAGCGCTGTTACCCCAGCTACTCGAGTTAAAGTTAGTAGAACTCCGTACTATGAAAGCTCCGGTTGCTGGAAACCTGCCACCTAACTTCGATGCTAATGCTCGTTGCGAGTTCCACTCAGGTGCTCAGGGGCACTCCATTGAAAAATGCTGGGCTTTCCACCATAAAGTACAAGACTTGATTGATGCTAAAGCCATCAATTTCTCTCCCGCTCCTAATATTACTCAGCATCCCATGCCTGATCATAGTGCAGCAAATGTATACGCTATTGAAGATGGGAGGGGATTGAATCTGGTGGCAGATATCCATCAAGTGAAAACTTCTTTGTTGGTTGTAAAAGATCATTTATTGAAGGGATAGGTGTTCCCGGGCTGTAATCAAGATTGTTCTGAGTGTATGAATCATGAGAATGGCTGTAATAGGTTGAAGGTGGGTTTACAGAATCTGATCGATGAAGGATGTCTACAGTTCGACAGAGTCGTGAAAGACACTGATGAGGTATCAACCGTGACCATCTATTATACTCCCGCTGAGATTCAAATGCCGGTTAATGCAGTTCCCGTGGCGAGTGTTGCGCAAGAAAGGCCCAGTCCTGTCACTATCACGGTGCCAGGACCAATTCCGTTCACATCTACGAAGGCTATCCCATGGCACTATGGGGCAGATGTGTATTACGAAGGTAAAAAGCAGGAGGTTGAGTCGTCAGTCAGCCCAAATATTGATAATGTAGGGGGTGTAGGGGGCTTTAAAAGAAGCGGAAGGTTGTTCGCTCCCCAAACCTTGAGAAGTGATAAAGAGGCAGAAGCTGCAGCAAAGGCTAAGGGTAAACAGGTGGTTGAAAATGCGCCTACACCTGAAGCAGAGACAAAGATTACTTTTGATAAGGAGATGGAAGAATTCATGAAGATAATCAAGAAAAACGATTATAGGATTGTGGACCAACTGAATCAGACCCCTTCAAAGATTTCAATCTTGTCACTATTGATGTGCTCTGATGCGCATCGGCAGGCGTTGTTGAAAGTATTGAAGAGTGCATACGTGCCACAGGAAATTACTGTTAATCAGCTCGAGGGCGTAATCTCCAATGTTAACGTTAGCCATGGCTTGGGCTTTACAAGTAGAGATTTGACTGTTGAGGGAAGAAACCACAATAAGGCCTTGCATATCACGATGGAGTGTAAGGGGGCCGTGTTATCTCATGTACTAGTAGACACTGGTTCATCACTCAATGTCTTGCCCAAGAAGGCATTAATGAAGCTGGAAGTTGATGGCTTGATCTTGAGGCCTAGTGAATTGGTGGTCAGAGCATTCGATGGGACTAGACGATCTGTGTTTGGTGAGGTGGAATTGCCCGTATAAATTGGACCACAGGTATTCAAATCCACGTTCCATGTAATGGACATACAACCTGCATATAGCTGCCTATTGGGACGCCCTTGGATTCACGGAGCCGGGGCTGTTACTTCCACTTTACACCAAAAGTTGAAGTATGAGTTTGAAGGGCAGGTTGTGACGGTGTGTGGGGAAGAAGACATCTTTGTGAGTCACTTGTCCACATTCAAGTACATTGAAATGGATGGGGAAATTCATGAGATGTTGTGCCAATCATTTGAAGCAGTCAAT
Organism: Lathyrus tuberosus; assembly: GCA_022829125.1. Lineage (NCBI taxonomy): Eukaryota > Viridiplantae > Streptophyta > Magnoliopsida > Fabales > Fabaceae > Lathyrus > Lathyrus tuberosus. Next base: position 8,935,552 of record JALAZF010000071.1, read on the forward strand.
ATTGACGATGCACCTGAGTCTTCTTCTGTACCAGTTGGGGCCGGTACCTCCATTTCATCTTACAAACAAGCTGTCGAGGTCGTCAGGGCAGGCAACGCCCAAGGTTGGGACAGGTTGATAGAGACCCCAATAAAGGAAGACAAATTTGGTATTGGTTATCATCCCTCTACAACTTCAGATGCGGGGAGCAGTGGACCCATTACTTTCAATAGTGGGGGAATTATCTACACGGACTAGTCTTGTGCAGCTACAGAGGATAGTGTTGACAGTGATTGTGACCTGAACAACTGGGTACGCCCTCATGTTCCGGGACAACAAGTGCAGAACTGGTCCGTTGAAGAAGTCATCTGGGTTACTCTTCAGACAGAGTAATTTTTCTTTGTTTTTTCTAACCATAATGCATGTCAAAATCTTGCGCTCTGCCCAAGGCGTATAGATTCATTTGTAGGGCCACCCTGGTTGCATTTGCAATTTTTAATCATTAATAAAGGACGTTTTGCAATCAAATTTTGTTCTCTGTCTTTCAGTTTTTATTTTTGCACAAAAATAATAAAATGGCAATGTTTCATTTTCTTTTGTTTTTGCTTAAAAATAAATTCTAAAATAAGGCATGAACCCGTTCATGCAGACTTGATCCTCCGGATACCACTGATAACGATTCTAATATGGCTATGTATGACTTTGACAATCCGATTTATCAAGCCGAAGAAGGGGATGAGAAAGATTGTGAACTCCCTGAAGAACTGGCCAGATTGTTGAAACAAGAGGAAAGGGTCATCCAGCCTCACTAGGAGACTGTAGAAATCATCAATATTGGTTCCAAGGATGCCAAGAAAGAGATCAGGATTGGTGCCAGCTTGCAAGCAGATGTGAAGAGAACTTTGACTGAAATGTTGCGCGAGTATGTTGACATCTTCGCCTGGTCGTATCAAGACATGCCAGGGTTGGATACGGATATTGTTGTGCACAGGCTGCCATTGAGAGAAGAATGTCCGCCAGTCAAGCAGAAACTTCGTCGGACTCACCCCGACATGGCTTTGAAGATTAAGGAGGAAGTCCAGAAGCAGTGGGATGCTGGGTTTCTTGCGGTGACTAAATATCCTCTGTGGGTAGCCAACATCGTGCCAGTACCGAAGAAAGACGGAAAAGTGAGAATGTGTGTGGATTATCGAGATCTTAATAAAGCTAGCCCAAAAGATGATTTTCCACTAGCTCATATTGATGTGCTGGTCGATAATACAACTCAGTTTTCAGTGTTCTCTTTTATGGACGGGTTCTCCGGGTACAACCAGATCAAGATGGCACCTGAAGATATGGAGAAGACCACGTTCATTACTCCGTGGGGTACATATTGCTATAAAGTAATGCCTTTTGGGTTGAAAAACGCAGGGGCAACGTACCAGCGGGCGATGGTGACATTGTTTCATGACTTGATTCATAAGGAGATCGAATGTTATGTAGATGATATGATTGCCAAGTCGAGAACAGAAGAGGAACATCTGATTAACCTGAAAAAGCTGTTTGAAAGGTTGAGAAAGTTCCGTCTGAGATTAAATCCAAACAAGTGCACGTTTGGGGTGAGTTCTGGAAAGTTGCTGGGTTTCATTGTGAGCGAAAGAGGAATTGAGGTTGATCCTGCCAAGGTGAAAGCAATACAAGAAATGCCTGAACCGAGAACAGAAAAAGAGGTTCGTGGTTTCTTGGGTAGATTGAACTACATTGCAAGGTTCATATCTCACCTAACAGCCACGTGTGAACCAATATTTAAATTGTTAAGGAAAGATCAAACGGTCAGGTGGAATGACGATTGCCAATTGGTATTCAATAAGATAAAAGAATACTTGCAGGAACCTCCGATTCTAATGCCTCCAGTTGAAGGGAGACCGCTGATAATGTATCTGACAGTGCTTGAAGGTTCCATGGGTTGTGTTCTCGGTCAACATGACGAGACAGGTAGGAAGGAGCATGTTATCTACTACTTGAGCAAAAAGTTCAATGATTGTGAGTCCCGGTACTCCATGCTTGAAAAGACATGCTGTGCACTTGCATGGGCCGCTAAGCGATTGAGGCAATATATGGTCAGGCACACAACCTTGTTGATTTCAAAAATGGATCCTATCAAGTACATTTTCGAGAAACCAGCACTGACAGGCAGAGTTGCACGGTGGCAAATGGTCTTGACAGAGTATGACATTCAGTACACTTCCCAAAAGGCCATCAAAGGAAGTATCTTGTCCGATTATCTTGCGCAACAGCCGATTGATGATTACCAACCCATGAAATTTGACTTCCCTGATGAGGACATCATGTTTCTCAAAGCTAAAGACTGCGAGGAACCACTCCCGGAGGAGGGGCCAGACCCTGAATCCAAATGGAGTCTGATGTTTGATGGGGCTGTCAATATGAATGGGTGCGGAGTTGGAGCAGTTCTTATCACGCCGGAAGGTGTTCATATGCCTTTCACTGCCCGAATAACTTTCGGATGCACCAACAATGAAGCAGAGTATGAAGCTTGTATAATGGGGATCGAGGAGGCGATTAATCTACGGATTAAGACCCTTGATATATTCGGTGATTCAGCTTTGGTAATCAATCAAGTGAAAGGGAGTTGGTACACGCACCAAGCAAATCTAGTGCCGTATAGAGATTATACAAGGAGATTGTTGACATTTTTCACAACAGTGAAACTGTACCATATTCCTCGAGATGAGAATAGGTTCGCTGATGCCTTGGCCACTTTGTCTTCCATGATCAAAGTGCAAGGATGGAACCATGTACCTAGAATTGAAGTATCCCGCCTTGACAGACCTACGTTTGTGTTTGCGGTCGACGCAACGTCCGATGACAAGCCTTGGTACCATGATATTAAATGCTTCTTGAGCAACCAAGAGTACCCGCCAGGGGCATCGTCCAAAGACAGGAAGACGTTGAGAAGGCTAGCTGGTAGTTTCTTCTTGAACAAAGATGGCGTGCTGTATAAGAGAAATTTTGACACAGTCCTGCTTAGATGTGTGGATAGACACGAAGCAGACCTGTTGATGATTGAAGTGCACGAAGGCTCTTTCAGTACCCATGCCGGAGGGCATGCAATGGCCAAGAAGTTGTTAAGATCGGGATATTATTGGTTGACTATGGAGTCAGATTGTTGCAAATATGCCCGCAAATGCCATAAATGCTAGATCTATGCAGACAAAGTGCACGTTCCTCCAAATCCGTTGAGTATCATGTCGTCGCCTTGGTCGTTTGCCATGTGGGGCATCGATATGATTGGGAAAATTGAGCCTACAGCTTCTAATGGTCATCGTTTCATCTTGGTGGCGATTGATTACTTCACCAAATGGATTGAAGCTGCATCCTATGCCAATGTTACAAAACAAGTGGTAGCTCGTTTCTTAAAACAGGATATCATTTGCCGATATGGAGTTCCCGAAAGAATCATTACTGATAATGGTTCTAATTTGAATAATAAGATGATGGCTGAGTTATGCTGGGACTTCAAAATCGAACATCACAATTCTTCTCCGTACCGCCCAAAGATGAATGGCGCGGTCGAAGCGGCCAACAAAAATATCAAGAAGATTGTGCAGAAGATGGTTGTCACGTACAAAGATTGGCATGAGATGTTACCATTAGCTTTGCATGGGTATCGAACGTCGGTACGCACGTCCACTGGGGCAACCCCATTCTCACTTGTATATGGTATGGAGGCAGTGCTACCGGTTGAAGTGGAGATTCCGTCCCTCAGAGTCATGATGGATGTTAAGCTAGACGAGGCTGAATGGGTACGAGCCAGATTTGATCATCTGAGCCTTATTGAGGAAAAGCGATTGGCGGCTGTATGTCATGGGCAATTATACCAGCGCAGAATGAAGCAGGCAATTGACCAAAAGGTGCGTCCTCGGGTTTACAAAGTCGGAGATGTGGTACTCAAAAGGATCCTTCCTCCCAATACAGATCACAGGGGCAAATGGACTCCTAACTATGAAGGTCCATTCGTGGTTAAAAAGGTCTTTTCAGGCAGAGCCTTATTGCTTACAACCATGGATGGCGAAGACTTTTCATCCCCTGTCAACTCGGACGTAGTCAAAAAATACTTCGCATGAATAGACCCGCTGGATAATAAAAATAAAAAAAATCCAGGCAAAAAAGGGCATCCCGGCGAACCAAAAACAGAATAAGGTTCGGGTAAAAATTAGGGATATAATTGAAAAAATTGTACACCCGGTAAGTTGAAAACCCGAAAGGGCAACTTAGGCAAAAAAGGGTATCCCGGTGGATCGAAAACCTGAAAGGGCGGTCCACGCAAAAGAGGGATTTAAGCGAATGACTACGGTCTGAGTTATTTGTACCCCATTACCGTTTGAACAATTGACATTCTGAAAGATAGGAATCGGTCTGATCATTCCTCAGAAGGCAAGGTCGGGGAGTTTTGAAGACATACTGGTCATAGCAGAATGGAAACTCAGTGGAATGCCGTTTTCACATTGCCGTTAGGATAGTTTCTTTTCTCAATTTTCAGTGATCACCTCTTTCCAGGGATTGCTTCCTAATGTAATTGCCTATTCTGGGCTCTCAGTCAATAAATTGAATTTCAATAAAAAGCTTTCTATTTTTGTTTTATTGCTTTGTCTGCAAAAACGTCCTAATTTTTGATAAAACATTGCATTTGAAAACATGGCGGCTTTACAATAACATGCGCAGAAAAGGTATTTGAAAACTACTCTGAATGTTGAATACTCCCGGATGGTGGATTCTAGCCACGCAATATTCGGAGCATATGTGCATATTCTTTTGTTGCAGGTAGCAGGTACAGATGATTTTAAGCACAAGACGAGTAATCATTTACCCCACGCAAAAGACTGGGGAAATCACGGGTAAGGAGGTCGATGTTCATCGCTCGGTCGACAGTCGTTCATAACGGTTCGATATCAGTGAATTAAGTTTAACTGGGTACCGTTGTATCTTATTAAGTCAATTCTCTCATACAGTACTTCCAACAGCTACAAGCTTTTCTGTGTCGATAACGGTCGCAAATTCCCCAAAAGGGTGGTCTCGCCGATACCGAAGCTGATGGTCATTATCCCCAGCGAAGTCGCAGGAGTTTGAAGAGGCTAAATCTTCTGTAAAATCCTCTTATGACATCCTCTTCGGGGACAAATTGTTGGTTTGCCCAAGCATGGGGCATGTTTGTTTCCCCAGCATGAAGTGTTGATCATCCCCAACAGAGTTTGAGGACAGTTGGTCTTCTGTAAAATCCTCTCAAAAGGCATTCCCCAGCACGAGATGCTTTAAAGCAGTTTTCCCCAGCAGAGTTTGTTATAAACTCGTCATCCCCAACGGAATTGTCTAAGGGAAAGCTCGCCTAACATGGGGCATTGTGGTACTTATCCTAAGCTCGACAGTCATATTCCTCAGCAGACTACCGTGGATTTGCTTTGGGTTTCCCCAGCAGATCTCTAAGGACTCTTTCCCAACAAGTTGCAGTGGAATGGTATAACCAGGATTTGTATGTCACCGGCAGAGTAACCCTGATTCCCCGGCAAGATCGTATCTCTGGTCATTGTATTCCCCACAGAGTTCAGTGTTGAGTCCTATCAACAATAATCCCCAGCTAAGTTGTTGTTCTTCTCCCCACTAGAGGCCTATTGATCAACAAAATCTATGTCGCGGCAGAGTGATGATACATTCCCTCCCCAGCCAGGTTATCAGATTGGTTCTCCCCGCAAAAGATCTCGGGTTTGATAGATCCTCATGCAGAGTTTTAATGACCTTTTTAGCAAGATGTCATGCAAAGAAATGCTCATCCCCAGTGGAGTTGTTGTGACCAGAATCCACCCCCAAGCAGATGAAGTGATTCCTGGAAGAATCATCATTTCCTCATATTTCCAAAGTCCAATATATTTTTGGCAAGAATGATAATTCGAAGCAGACGGATTGTTCATTCATTCTCCGGCGGAGACATTATCTTTTCAGGAGTCTCTAAAGTCAAATCATTGATAATGGTTCCTCATCAGAGTTGGCAGAAATGTCTGACGCAGATGCAGAGAGTAATTCAATTTTGAAATTCTAAAAGTCCAACAGTGGATTGGCAAAAGTCCGTCTAAGGGTGGAAAATTCTAAAAGTCCAACAGTGGATTGGCAAAAGTCCATCTTCGGGTGGCAAAGCAGCAAAAATTCCAACAGTGGATTGGCAAAAGGTCCATCTCCGGGTGGCAAAAGTCCAACAGTGGATTGGCAAAAGGTCCATCTCCGGGTGGCAAAAGTCCAACAGTGGATTGGCAAAAGGTCCATCTCCGGGTGGCAAAAGTCCAACAGTGGATTGGCAAAAGTCCGTCTTCGGGTGGCAAAAGTCCAACAGTGGATTGGCAAAAGTCCGTCTTCGGGTGGCAAAAAGTCCAACAGTGGATTGGCAAAAGGTCCATCTCCGGGTGGCAAAAGTCCAACAGTGGATTGGCAAAAGGTCCATCTCCGGGTGGCAAAAGTCCAACAGTGGATTGGCAAAAGGTCCATCTCCGGGTGGCAAAAGTCCAACAGTGGATTGGCAAAAGTCCGTCTTCGGGTGGCACGAGGCTGCAAAGTCCACCAGTAGCGTGGCAGGCCAGTAGTCGTCTGGCATTGTACAAAAGACATTATTAAAGTCCACCAGTAGCGTGGCAGGCCAGTAGTCGTCTGGAGTTGCATAAAAGACATTGTTAAAGTCCACCAGTAGCGTGGCAAGCCAGTAGTCATCTGGCGTCGTACAAAAGACGTTATTAAAGTCCACCAGCAGTGTGGCGAGCCAGTAGTCGTCTGGCGTCGTACAAAAGACATTATTAAAGTCCACCAGTAGTGTGGCAGGCCAGTAGTCGTCTGGAGTTGCATAAAAGACATTGTTACAGTCCACCAGTAGTGTGGCGAGCCAGCAGTCGTCTGGTGTCGTTCAAAAGACAGAGTTCTCCGACAATGTTTCATTGAAGATTCAATCCAGCAATGTCGGGGGTTTCTTCTTCATCGTCCAGAGCAAATTTTTGGTTATATTTGGTATTCAATCACTATATACCTTGAAAGTCCGAAAGCAATCGCTTTCAGGCATTCAGGTCTACAGCGTTTGAATAGGGGCAGCTGTAATACCCCAAAATTTGCTCTCCCTTTTTGTCATCTTAGCATAGCATTATCATCTATCATATCATATCCACCTCATTAACATTACATTGCATTTAACATAGAAAAATGAAGCATAGCATCCTTCTTACCATCAGGGCATGTGATCAAGTGGAAGGTGGACAATCAAGGGATCATTCAAAGCACAAAAAGGTCAATCAAGTTTCCTCAAGGCAAGCCAAGAGGTCTCTCATGTCTCATACTACCTCAATTGATCATCCACAACCTCAAGAAGGTGAGATTCAATAGGAGATTGAAGCACTACATCTTTCATTATGCAAGAGGTTCAAAAACTGAAGGAAAACCCTCAAAAGAGATAGCTCATTGATCCAAAATCATCCTCAAATGGTATATCTCATCATCCTTAAGAGGATACACAACATACTCTGAGGAATTTGAAATTGAAGACTGCACATTTTTCTCCTAGGAGGTGGGCACCAAAACTAGGGTTTCCCATTAAATCAGGGAATCCTTGATTTTTTGGACAAAACTTGATGTCATGGTATTCTACATGTTCTTAAGTGTATGTTTATGGAAAATTGCCTCTCAATTGGTTTTAGAAGTGGTTCAATTGGAAGAAAGATCAAAAATCTGGAAAATTGGGGCCAAGTCAAATAATCAGAGGAAAAAGTCAACTCTTGACTTTTTGAGGCCAAATCCATAAAATTCATGTTATATGTGTCCAATATACAAAATTTGGTCAAGAAACTCCAAAGGAATCATAAAAAAATCAAGAGGTGGAAAGTTGCCATTTTTGGAAGAAGAAGGGTTACTAAAAATAGCAAGTTTTGGCCATTTTGCATCAGAGTTTGAACCAAGGCCATTTAAAATTGAAGCACCAAATGAAAATTCCACTCGGCCACAACAAAAGATCTTGTTTTAAGCTTCACATCCATATGTGGAACATCTCTATTGGATAAAAATTGAGTGAGATATGATTGATCAAAGTTTGAGCAAAGTAGGTTCAAAACTAGGTCATGACCAAGATTTTCAGGGCACGCGCACAGTCATTTTCTCAAACAGTTGGTGAGCCAAATTTCCACCCATTTTTCATCAAGATAAAAGCATCAAATGGAAAAGTTTTCAACATCAAAGTTGTTCTTTGTAGTGTCATCTTTAATATTGATGTTGAGAAAATTTTGAATTGATCAAGTTATGAGTGAGTTATAGTGGTCTCAAGATAGGTTGATTAGGCTGAACTTCCATGCATGTCACTTGCCAGGCCATGACTTGCTTCGTACGCATAGGTACCAGTTCTTTGTCCATCTGTTTGTGGTCATTTTTAGGCATGTTGGAGGCACCATTTCACTTCAATTTTCAAACCAATATTGTTCCCCAATGTACCTTCTTTCCAATGAACCCATAAACTCCCTAATGCAGTCATTGAGTAGAGAGAAAAACCTCCATAAACCACCCTATGTTGACACTGGTACATTGACAGCATGTTGCACAATTTGGTTCACTCATACTACAAACACTTCCACACTTTGTTTCCACATTTGGTCAAGAACATCACTTACACAATGTTTAGTATCACGTGTCATGCATGGGAATAGAAAGAACAAACTTGCTTAGCAAGTTTCTGATGCATCAGCTTCTGCTACACAAACCGTGTCAACTCTCTTTCTCATTACTCCCACCATAACTGTCATGAGCCAGCTGCATCTTACCATGGCTCTCCCTAACTAACTTGACTCAGTTAGTTAGGGATGACTCATTTAACTCAATGCCAACTCACATAACTCACTCATTTGACCACGGTTGAGCTCAATTAACCACACATATAAATTCACCTTTCACTCACAAATTGGAGGTTCAAATTCATTCTCACTCTTTCTCTAAAACACTCTCACATTCTCTCCATTATCTCTCTCTGATTCTGCACGATTTTTCTTCCTTTCCCAATCATCTTCATCCATTCTGAGCAAGAACATTCAAGAGAAAACTCCATTGTCCAAGCATAACATCATCATAGTTTGGAATTCTGTTTTTGTTCTCAAGATCTCCACATCAAGTAGCATTTATTTTGCTAAGGTTGAAGATCTAGAAGCTCAATACCTCAAGCTTTTCTCCGGTTTTCTCAACACATCAAGTTGCCACACTTTCAGGTTTTAATTCACTCAATCTTAATGCTTCATATCAGTATGATTTAAACTCATTTTATGTGTTTAGAGCTTATTAGAAGCTATGCGTGAGTTCTGGCTAGTTGATAGGCTCTTTAGGAGTTTAGGTGTGATGTTAGGGCAAATTGTTTTGGCTCGGTTTGTGTTATGCGTGCATGATCTATGAAAATTAATTGCACATTCATGATGTATGTGAGCTCAGCTTCATTTTGGTATATCGTTTGTGGAATTCTGGCAAAATCAAAGTTGCAGACGGTGGCGGTGTGACCGGAGAAGGTGACCGGAAGTCATCTCCGGCCGGTGATATTGAATGTTAGGGTTTATGTGCGTTTTAATCCTGTCCGTCCATTTTTCGTGATCGTGCGGTCCATAGCGCGACAACGCATTAAAACGCATGTGCTTCTCATGTGCTCATTCTGATTTTGTTTTAAAATTCGTGTGGCGTGGTACACGGTATGGAGTGTGGTCGTGCATGTACATGCGTTAGATTAGCATACTTTGACTGTTTGTTTGACTTGACTTCATCCAATGGTTGTAATTGCTTTGACTTGTGTTTACTGAAGAGCATGGTAGTTATTGTGTTATGCGTGCTTATTGGACCTAGTCAGATTGTTTTCCACACCCCACGCGTTCAAAGCCCAATCATATTGAACTCACATTTTGCTAGGCTTGCACCCCCATTCATATTTACATTTCACTTTATTTTTTTATTTTCATACACGTTTGCTTTTTAATTTTTAAAAATACCAAATGGCATTATAAAATTCCACAAAAATTTATGAGCATCATTAAAACATTTAGAAAATTTTTCATGATTTTATTTCTTGATTTTATGACATTTTTGCCCTTGTTCTATAATTTTCTTTGATTTTCTTTGGTATGCATTCTTAATGTGGTACATGATTTTGTTTAATTTTGTTCTTGATCATTAAAAATTGTTTTGATGCTCTTCTTTTTGCATTGAGTCATTATCATCTTGAGGTATGTTAAATGATTTCTATTTGATTTTTTTAAGGTCAGTTTATGGCATGTTTGGTGTTCATTTTTGTGCTACTTTGTATGATGGGCATACTTGACCTAAGTGCATTGTTTGACATCATTTTGTCTTGGTTTCTTGCATGCTACTTTGATATGTGATTCACCTCTGATTTGTGAACCTCAATACCATGTTTTCATAATTTTCATGAACTCATTTGATTTTTGTTTAATACATTTCATGTGAAGCATTACAACATGTCATATCTTTGTAATCTTTGTGCATGTTTACATGGTTTCTTTTGTACATACTTGCATGATCATTTACCTACTTTGTGAACCATCCATTTGACATTATAGGTCATTGGTACATGTTATGTGTCATCATTGCATGTTCATTTTCATTTGAACTTTGTGTGTCCTTAATATGAAGTACTTGTGTTTTCTTTTGAATCTCCATTTCATTTCTTCTTCTATTGCTTCTTGAATGGCTTGATAGGTGTTTCATGAATGCTTGTGATGTGTTTATATATCATTGTTTATTTCATTTCAATTCTGATTCTTGGATTACATGTTCCATTTAGGCATGTTTCTTCCATTTCTTTTCATCTTTCATTCTCCCTTTTCTTATGGTAGCATGTTCTAATGTCATGGATGATGTTTGTTGCCTATTCACTTGGACTTGCATGATAATGATCATTTGTTTTCCATGTGATGTACATTCTGGTTGTAACCAATTTCTCATTTAATTCTTTTGAGTTTTATGGTGCATTAAATGTTCTTTTACTTCTTATACTTCTTATACATGTTTACTAACCATGTAGGGGCTTTGGTAAGTTGCAATTGAGTGTGGATAAGGAATCCACATTCAAACTTCTTTCCTCTCATCTCTTTTACAATTCCATTTTGTGTTGTTAAGCACTTATGTGTTTTCTTTTAATAACTCATCACTTTCCCTTTTTGAATTACAATTCATCTTCTACTTTAGAAGTGAATTGTTTAATTCATTCTTTCTTTAGACTTTAGGTTGAAACCTCACAAACCATTAGGATCACTCCCTTTAGTCTTCAATTAGGATTGAGTCTTAATCCACATAGATTTTACCTTTCTTCTCTCTTGAGTCTCTCTTCTCATCTTAAAGAAAACTCAAAACATCTAATAAAGGTAGGCATTTATTGCATTTAGGCCTTTCACATAAAGAAAAGATTATAAGGGGTCTTCTCTTATAATCTTAAAATGTATAGCATATAGCCCATCTTGGGTCAATGTGTTAAACATTTGATCTTGTGTGAGGGACTTAAATGCAATGCTTGTTGAAGGTACAAATAATAAAAAACACTTCTTCATTTCTTAATCAACAAAAACACTTAATAAACACAAGTATGCTAGTGTGTTTGAACCTTGACAATTGGAACTAAGTATGGGGGTCTTCTTCACTCTTAGTGTGTCTTCTTGCTCATTCCATCTTGGAATGTAAGAATGTACACATTCCAATGACTAAGATTCAGATACACTGTCATATGCAAATAAATGGAAAAAACTTCTAAAAGACAAAAACAAACAATTACGTCTTTCCTTCGGGAATTCTTTTCTCATCTCACTCACTCTCAACGTATGAACGTGCTCCTACTCGTTCTCTTGCAAGATGGTAACGCACTCGGACCAGCGAGCCTGCAACACCTGAGCTAGAACGTTAGTCGTTCCTTAAAAAAACACAAACAATCTTTCCCTAGTGAGGGGAACTACGTCGCTCTGATTCTCATACTCCCGATGAGATACGTAGGCAGTGGGGTAGGGCCCATTCGATCACTTCTTGTATTTTCCCTACATTTGTTTCTCTTTTCCTTTTCCATTTCTTTTCCAGTTCTTTTCCAATATCTTTTCTTTACACCCTTTGATCGAGACAAGCAAGCGTGGATCCCATCGGGTACGATGGACGCGAGGGGGTGCTAATACCTTCCTCTCGCGTAACCGACTCCCTTACCCATTTCTCTTGGTCGTAAGACCATGCCCTTTCCTTTCTCTCAGGTTTATGCGGTGTTTTCTTTCCATTTCTTGGGATAAATACACATTGCTGGCGACTCTGTTTCGGTGCCACTTTCGCGTTTGTACTAGGATGAAAATCCCTGGAGCGACACCCTATAGTATGTATGAGTTGATTGATCTGATCTTCAAAACTCCTTCTTATTTAAATGCCAGAAAGTATCTCCCAGAGATCTCATCCAGAAACAGACAGGATGCCTGCTCTAATACCAATTGAAATTCTGGAAATGCAGACAACAGATGTCCTAACACATGTCAAGACACTGTTCTGCATAAACATCTTAAACACAGAGGCACAAAAACAGCATGATACCTTGAATATCAGAACTGTAGAATCACAGATGTTACAACATCTGATTCAACATGTTTATCATGAACCCTAACAGAAAAGTAAATCTGCAGAATGATAAAGAACAAAACAATTGTTAACCCAGTTCGGTGCAATTCACCTACATCTGGGGGATACCAATCCAAGAAGAAGACTCCACTATCTGTAGAACTGTTACAAAGCTAAACTCCCCCGTTTACAACTTTATATCCTAATATCTACCCAATGAAGACTTTATCAAAGAACAACCTCTTTGATACAAGATACCCCACTCACTTCCCTTAATCACCAACTGTGATTTCTACATCATCCCTATCAATACAGAATTCTGTCAAGCATACTTGGCAAACAAGCTAAATCGAATTTGCTTAAAGCTTCATCCAAGAACAATACACAATCGAATACCTCAAGGCTTATGGATCTGTGCAAAACCTATATCTGCCACAATGCATCAACTGATACAAAGGGAGACTTACAACCTAGAGAGCCAACGACTCTCAAAACCCTAAACCCTTGTTTCTTACGCAAGAGAACTAGGTTACAAAAGGCATATCAAATCCTAGGTCTAAGTCTCCTTATATAGGCTTCAGTTTCCTTGGGCTTCAAATCTTTAAGCAAATCTTTCCTTGATCCACTGCTAAACATGCCTAGAAACTTGGAGCAGATTTGAAATAGATTTAAACAATCTATTATAGTAGTCCAGATGTTGAGTCTTCATGCTATGACATCTCCTTCGACATCTTTGAGTTTGGAAGATTTCTTGATGTTGAATCCTTTTGTTTGACAATAAGTTTTACCAAAATTTAAGTCAAATCTTTAGAATCTTCAATATTAATGGTGTCTCTTTGGTTGCTATTATTGATACGGGTGCGATGTGTAACACCCGAGGCCGAAGAGAACGTGGAGTGGTTGTAACACCCGAGACCGAAGAGGATGGGAAATGGTCTCCTAAATTCACATCAAAATGAGGGGATCCTGGGGCTGTGCAGGTATGAAACTGCATGGTTGAAGGAAGACTTATAAGAATTAATTGGTACTACATATACCAACAAAATACATCTTCTTTTTGGTAGCCCAACGGATAAGAACTCCATAGTTAAGTGTGCTTGACTTGGAGTAGTATTTGGATGGGTGACCTTCTGGGAAGTTTCCCAAAAAGTATGTGAGTGAGGACAAAACATGCTGAAATGACCTGTGATGGTTTGTGGGGTTAGTCAGTAATCCTGAAAGAAGTTTGGGGCGTTATACATGGTATCAGAGCATACCTCTCCCAATACGATGTGGTTCAAGGATGAACTAAGAAGAAGCTGGTGGGCATGTAAAACCCGAGGCCGAAGAGGGCAAGGAGTGGTTATAACACCCGAAACCGAAGAGGGAGAGGAATGGTCACCCGAATTCACATTGGAATGAGAGGATCCCGATGTTGTGCAAGTATGGGAATACATGGTTGAAGAAAGACTTATAAGGATTGTTTGGTATTACCTATACCAATAAGATGCATATTCTTTTCGGTAGCCTAACTGTTGTACCCCAAATTTTGATCTCTTAGATGTCATAATCATTATAGGAGCATTATAGGCCAATCTTGTTTGCATTTACTAACTAGTTGAGCAGTCTTTGTGGCTTTATTTTTTGTGAAAGAGATTTCAGTCAGAAGATTTTTGACACTGGTCAATCAAGACCTTGGATGAGTCATGCACCAAATTTTGTTCATCATTTTTGTTGGTTAATTGAAGTAAAAGTCTTTCCTCTTCAAGAAATTCAAATTTCTTTTGGCCATTTTTTCTCAAGACCTTTAGAGTTGGATTTAAGATGTTTGTGGAGTTTTGTATATGGATTCCAAAGAAAATAACAAGATTAACACAATTAATTTCCTGAATTTTGTTTTAAGCTTATCATGGGGTTTTGGATGAAATTTGAGGTTTCAATGTTCATAAGGTATTAAGCTCATTTCTTTTAATTTGTTTTCCAACCGTTGGGTCATTATTACAAGAGAAAATTGTTCCTTGGTGATAATTAGCATTCTCATATAATGTTACGAAATTAAGTGGGTATGGAGACATGTGAGAATTAAGACCACGTGAAGAAAAGGTGCAGGTCGTACATGCAATGCAACATGAAAGGCATTCAATTGACAAATGTTACAATGTGTGATACAGGAAGCTAGATTATTGGAATTCCCAAAACATTGCCTCATACAAAGAATTGCATTACAAATTACAAGTTTCAAATCAAGAAAAGGGGTCGACTGTTGATTTCAGCCAATACAAAAGAAACAAAATGCAACAATGTGCTTTGAATACATGGATTACTTTGTTGACAACGACCTTTCAAACATGTACTTCAAGGTGCATCCCCAAGTACAATTTGCTGCCTTTTGCGACCGTACTAGATCCATCACCTGTCCTTGTCTTGATAGGACTTAGACCACATTATCCCCAAGAGAAAGTTGAATCCTTAAGAACAAAAGTTCTAGCTGCCCATGAGGACCCCACAAGTTGGAAACCGCAGCTGCTACATGATGTTATACAAGCCAAATCCATCACGCGCTTCACTACTAACATCATGCATAAACCACACCTTTGACCATCCAAAACCTGCTATGAAAAAGATCAACATCAGCAAGGATATTTCAAAAATAAAAACAGAGCTTTGACTACCAAAAGCATCAAACCCACACCTGTAACACTCCACCCAAAGTTTGCACTAATAAAATCACCTGCAAGACCCTACGAATTAAAAGAAAGAGCTGCATCAATAAAGCAACAACATGCTGAAATCTGTGTTCATACGCAGTGGCCAGAAACACTCTGCACGCCTAGCCATATGCTCTACATAAAACCTGAGATAATTTCCAACAAAGAAAAAACAATTTCAAATACAAAATCCATTCCAAAATTCATCACACACCAGATTTCAATTCAAACATAAATAAATCAGTTTTGATTCAAGCCTACAAACATATCACACAGACCAAATTCACAACATGTGGTATTCATTTTTATGCCAAAGAAAAAAACAATTTCATAAACAGGACAGAGGAATTCAGAATTGTGCAGAGCATAGCAGTGAGGTTTGAGGTCAAAATTCACAAAAGAAGAAAGGTCTAGTGCATCAGAGTTTTATTCAGAAAGTGTTGACATGGAGAATGAAAATAATACTGATATTTCACAGTTGAAGTAATAAGTCAGAACCATATATTGATAACCAGAAAGAGTAACACGAAAATGAAAAAAGAACAAATATTATCATAGCAGGGATTCAGAGCACCTCAGAGGATTCAAGGATAAAAAGCACAAACCTGTTCTGTGTGGAGGGGGGAAAAAGCTGAAGAAAAATATACAAACCCTTCCTCACTACTACAACTCTCTCCATCACTCTTCAACCCATCTTCAAAAAATGCTCACAGACACCATCCTTCCAGCCCTTGGAAACACACCAGCAGAACTTTGAACAACAACAACACCATCTTAAACACACAGAAACAGAGATTAAAAAAGAAACCCTCACCTCTGTTCATCAGCAAAAAGAAGAGCACTCTTTCATTCGCAAACCGACCTCAACCCTGTTCTCGCTTGCACAACCATCATACTGACCCAACCTTCATTCTGAACCCATCCTTCGAAAGCCACTGTGGAAACAATTTCACCTCCATTATTCTCTTTGAAGAGACCTCGCCCGTTAACATCTCCATTTCGCACAAACCTTCAATCAAACACACTGAACCAAATCAGAACCGAATCAAAGAAAGATATGGAATAGAAGAAGAGAGGAAACAAAGAGAAGTCCACAGACTAAAAGAACCAGAGGATTCATGCTGATATCACTCTTCGTATATGTAGCTTTTTGTTTTTTTTCCTTTCTTTCTTTTCCATTTCCATACCGTGTTCATCGTAAAACTCGTAGAGGGAGAGGATGACCTAGGCGTGAGGGATGAGGTTGATCCTTCTGTGTTTCGACTTGCACAATTTCGTTCCATGGGAGAACTTCCATGTTGATTTCAGTTGCAGAAGATGTTTAGAAGTAGTGAATGGTAAACGACTGTGAAAAGGGAATTTAGGGTTTCAGTCACCATTTGTCTCAATGCCCATCGAACCGGGTCAATACCGACCCGGGTTCTTTCCCTTGGATATCACCCAAAAAAACCTACATCCTTTGGGCTTCATGAACAGTCCCTTTGCAATACTACCCGCCCCAGTTTCTTTTTCTCAACCTTTATTTTATTAGTTTTTTTAATTCTAAAATTCTGTTTTTAAATTAAGTCTCAAGATGGTAACTTTAAATAGGTCTTTAGATTTTGTTTTAATTTTAATTTTATTAACTCTCGGATATTTTTGAACTTTGATTTTAAGTGAGTTTTAGAATTTTTTTCAAACTTTAACTAATTAATTTTTTAGGAATTCTAATTTTAGTTTGTACTAAGTTGTAGATTTCGAAATTTTAGTTAATTAACATTTAGACTAAATCTGAAACTTTAATAAGTTTTGAACTTTAGTTATAGATCAAATGATTTGATTTAATTAATTGAACGTTAAACTTTTTCTCAAATCGCGTTGTTAGAATCCCGTTTTAAATCAATATGAAAGAAAAGGGCCGTTGGAATCTAGCATTCTAACATAACCCTTGAATGATTAGTCCCAAGCCTTGCGCATTGGGGTAGCTAGTCATTCTTCTCCTTCGTCTTCGAAACAATTTTCTCAATCAACTTGGACAAATAAGGACCGTTAAGATCTAGCATCTCGACATAACCCTTTTGAGCAATTGATTATCGTCAGAAGCTCGTTGTCCTTAAAACGATCTTAATCATAACTTGGATGAATAAGAGCCGTCAAGATCTAGCATCTTGGCACAACTCTTCGAACGATTGATTTTCATCAAGTGTTCATTATCCATCAAATATTTTTCATTATCAACTCGAATGAATAAGAGCCGTTAGAGTCTAGCACTCTAGCATAACTCTTTGAACATTTGCTCAAATGTTCGCCAGTCACTTAACATACCCCAACCAACAACTCGTAGTAATCAGAACTACGGACGCTCTGATTTCTCATTCTTCAATGAGAATACGTAGGCACAAGAATCCTAATTCTTGGCGAGCCACCTTTTACTATTTTCCATCTTTCATTTTTTTCCACCTTCCATCTTTTATCACCTCTTACCTTTGTCAATCGTCATCTCAAGAATATTTCCTTCTTTAAGGATATCAATACTTCAAAGTACATCAAATCTTTTTTTCGAAATAAACTTGAAAGAAAAGGATTGTTAGAATCTCGCATTCTAGCATAACCCTTTGAAAGATTGGTCTCAAGTCTTGCACATTGAGGTAGCCAATCACTTCTTTCTTTCATCCTTAAAACACTTAACAACAATTTGGACTAAGAGATGTTAGAGTCTAGCATTCTAGCACAACTCTTTGAACCATCGATCTTTACCAATGTTCGTTGTCCGACAAACAATTTTCTCATACTAATCTTGAATGATAGAGAGTGTTAGAGTTCAACACTTTAGCATAAACTCTTTGATCATTTGATGATCATCATTCTTAAAATACATCCGATCGTACTCAAAACTCCATTTTATGGATAGATCTTGATTTTCATCAAGAAACCAAAGCATCTTCAACCCTTGACCTCAAAGTCATAAGGTACCTACTTTTCCCTCTGGCCTCATGGCCATTCAATCCCATCACAACTTAGAATTAGAGAGTTCTTTAACTCTATGTGAGTATCATGATCATGAATACTCATTCCCCTTGGAACTTTGACCATGTTCAATGGTTCCTCACCTTAGTTAGGTGAACTACGATTGCTCTGATTCGATCCTCATAAGGATACGTAGGCACGAGACTGCAAAGTCTTTGCGAGCACCCTAGTAATAAAACCTCTTTAGGTTCTCTATCCTTTAACAGTAATCAATTACTTTCCTTTCTCAATAAGTAGAAGATTAGATACAAACCTTAAGCTAACATACATTTAACCTTAACTAAATGGTTCCCGTTGAGTACAACGGACGTGAGGGGTGCTAATACCTTCCCCTTGCGTAACCGACTCCCGAACTCAGACATTGGTTGCGATGACCATATCTTATCCTTTCTTTTAGGGTTTTATTCGATATTTTCCCTTTCCCTTTATGGAATAAATAAAGATCAGTGGCGACTCTGTTAAGTCCATCCCGCGTGCGTGTGATTGCGCCTCGCGAGGTCGTTCTCATTTTTCGAGGTACGACAGATGGCGACTCTGCTGGGGATTAATCTGATTTCCCTAAGTGAGTCAAACCTACTTTAGTTAGGTTTTCGTATGTGTGTTTAGCTTGTTTGTTTCTCTTTCTTCTTTATTATATGTTTTATTGCTCTTGCCTTATTGTTTATTTATATATATCTTTGTATATTCATGTGTGGGCTTTGGGGATCTAATATCTTAAATAAAGCTCTACACCCGAGCTTTGGAAAAAGCAGAGAGAAAACATAAGGACAGATTTAGTAGTTAGTAGTGTTAGACTATGAGGGCAAGCTCCTTGTAGCAACTAACATGAAGGCTCCTCTAGAGTAGACCTGTTTGTAGATCTCGTTATAAAACAGCTAGCCTGTTGCATAACGCTGATTCATGAAGGGTCCATGACTCTAGGTCCCCATTTAGAACCAGTTCTATTTCGGTGGTTACGTAATATTGGACTTCAAGGACATCTCCTTGCTCCAACCAATATGAAAACCCCAATCAGAAGAGATATTTTCGTCACTCTCGTTGTAAAATGGCTAGCCCATTGCATAACGTTGATACGACTAAGGTCTGTGAATCTGAAACCCTTTACCAAAGACCTAGAAACTATCATGTGAGTGGGTTTAAGGGTAATTACCATAGAACTGTCTTTTAAGGAGCCTACCCATTAGGGAGTTATGAGGTGTTTACCCTATCCCAAACCTTTTCCGTGCATTCATGAGCATTTTGCATAACATCATAACACTCATATGTTTTGTTTTCAGGGAGTCCTATTAACAAAGCAGTTTGTTTAGCACGAAAAGGTCGTAATGAGTTCAGACAGGAGAAAACCATTGCCACTCAAGGCAAAGATGCAAGATGTCACCAACATACTAAGGCTCTTGGAAAAGATTCCTCCTTGCTTCGAAACTACAATGCGAGGAAGGTTTGGTCACATTTTAGATCTTCTCACAGTGGATGTCCAGATCCCAGCTATCACAGCCTTAGCTCAGTTTTACGATCCTCCACTCCGAAGCTTCCCTTTCCAAGACTTCCAGTTGACTCCTACCTTGGAGGAATATGACAGACTGTTAGGTTTCACAATGAAAGGAAGAATGGCATACAATCGAATTGGTTAAAAGCCTGATGTGAAAGAGTTGGCTTTTGCACTACACATTTCCATATCCGATGCTGAAAGGAATTGGAAGAAGAAGGAAAATTTCCTTGGGTTTTGGAGAACTTTCTTAGAAAATAAAGCAGAGAAATGGTTGATTGCACGTCATTGGGACGCATTGATAAACATATTAGCCCTCCTCATTTATGGGTTGGTATTATTCCCTAATTATGAAGGCTTCATTGATTCATCAGCTATCAGTGTCTTTTGGGCCGTTTGGAAAGAAAAGGAAAATCTTGTTAATCCTCTCTTGCCAGATACTTTACACACCTTGCACACTCGCCATGAAAAGAAGAGTGGGACTTTAGCTTGCTGTCTTCCTTTACTTTACAATTGGCTCATTGCATGTGTGCTCAAATCCAATGATCAGATAAGTAGGATGTCCAGTGAAGGGTGGGCTAGATTCTTGGTGTCTCTAACAAGCAATGATATTCCTTGGTATCGTTACAAGCTCAACGTCCATGAAGTTGTTATCAGCTGTGGGAGTTTCCAAAATGTGTCATTAATAGGTTCCAAGGGTTGCATTAACTACAATCCTATGCTAGCCTTGCGACAACTTGGACACCCGATGCGTGGAAAGCCTAATGATAGAGAGTTGGAAGAAATGGTTCTGAATGATATGGGAGCCAATGATCCCTCTCTACTCCATAGGATTATTATATCTTGGGAGAAGGTGCATACTAAAGGATCAAGGATATCAAAGGCAAGTGATGTTCCATATCAGCAATGGGTTAGCGAAAGAGTCAAAGTTGTAAAGCTCCCTTTCTCTGTAGCAGATTCTATTCCTCCAAGGTCACCTCCACCCGAACTTGTGCCTGTTTCTCTCGAGGAAGTAGAAGAGCTAAGAGCTATGGTGGCTAGAATTGGGAAAGAAAATGAAGGTCTACAGTCGCAGCTGAACAAAAAGACCGACGAGAACATGGTTCTCAAGAGGAAGTTTGATGAGAAACAAGAGCTGTTGGAAGAGAGTAATAAGAAAGGCATGGCTGAGGAGGATTTTAAAGAGCGAGTCCTAGATTGCTTGGACCAAGCCAATGGTGGTTTAGAATCTCTTCACGAACAATTAGAGGAAGCAAAGAGGAATGGACAAGAATGGAAGCATTGGTGGAATATAGCCACCAAACAGAAGAAAGAGGTAAGAGTAAAGCTTTAGGCCCAGATCAAAGAATTGAAAGAGCTCCTACGGAAATCTGAAGATGAGTTAGAATACGAGCGCCACCAAGGACGACAAGCAAGGAATGTCTCTGGAATCAGTGCAGAAGCATGGCAGGAGAAGTGTGATGAGCTGACCACTAGCAAGGAGTTGGTGGAACACTGGAAAACCCAACATCAGACCTTGAAAAGTCAGAGCGTGGGATGGGTGAATGAAAAAAAGCAATTGGATAAAGTTATGAAGGATTATGAGGAGACCATTAAGTTCCTTGAGCCTTCTGCTATCATGTATCGCGAAAAATTTGCAAGCTTGATAAGGTTTTGTAATGAGATAGCCAAGGACTTACCTTTAAGGCTAGAGATGGTTGTGGAAGATGTGGATGAAGACACTCCTTCTTCTATCAGTTACTTCATTCAGCTCATCGAGGGGATGATGAAGAGGTTTAAGATTGAATTGAAAGAGCTTCAAGAGCGCGAGATAAAGAAGACTTTTTTATTATGGTTTTGTATTTTGAGACTCAGTATTGTTGTATTTGGGTGACTCAATTCATTATCCACTTGTACTGTGTACTTTTGATTTTATTTGAATGAATGAGT
Source organism: Lathyrus tuberosus (assembly GCA_022829125.1). NCBI lineage: Eukaryota > Viridiplantae > Streptophyta > Magnoliopsida > Fabales > Fabaceae > Lathyrus > Lathyrus tuberosus. The sequence continues at coordinate 8,957,278 of JALAZF010000071.1, forward strand.
ATTTTGGGTTCTAAATTCGTGTTGATCTTCATTATGTGCGAATTTATGCTAAACAACTGAAAGTTTAAAAATGACTCTCTGAAAATAAACATCATAAGCATTGCATCCATACATATGTCATCCCATTTGCATTGCGTTTCGTTTCTCAGCTTTGAGTCTGTCTCATCTTTTCCTTCCTTTACCACTCAAGGATACCTAGCATCCGCTCAGGACCAATGGCAACAATGAATGAAATTCTGAAGAACCAGGAAGATCTAAAAGAGGAGGTCAAAATCTTCAAATGTCAGATGAGTTGGGTTCTGGAAACTTTGCAAGCCCAGATGAAAAAAAAGGATCACATTCACCCTATCACGCCAACACTCAAAAATCAAGCTTCTGTCTATCAGCCAGTTCCTCAACCACCAATCTATCAACCAGCTCCCAATGCCTTTGCTTATCCATGACGGACTCAAGTTTCTAGTCAGAATATTCTAGGTAAAAGAAAGGGTGGAAGGCCTCTGATTCCTCCCATTCCTATGACGTATACAACATTGTATCCTGCTTTAGTGCAACAAGGGTTAATAACTACAAGGTCATCAGGCCCACCTCCTGATCCGCTTCCACCTTCTTACAATCCCAATGCTAATTGTGCATTCCATGAAGGAGCACCAGGCCATGATTTAGAAGGTTGTTTTGCTTTGAAGCACATTGTGAGGGATTTAGTGGAGAGAAACATTCTATCTTTCGATGACTCTCGTTCTAGTATCAAGAACAATCCTTTGTCGTCGCCTGAGGATCTCCTGTGTCCAGGATTTAAGGAAACCTTATGCCAGTCAACCGTTGGTCTTGTTCCTACACTCGAATGTAACCGTCATCAGGAGTCTACCAAAAGGGCGTCCCAGCCTTCAACGGTTGTCTCTCCTCGAGGTTCCCAAAATCAAAACAAGTTGAAGTACCCTATTGGAAGAGGCCAAGCTAACCCCCAACCCATTCCGGTACCATTGAGAAAACTCTTCCCACTGTTGATGCAGAACAAGTTGGTAACTCCCCGACTTCTCAAACCTGTGCCAGGACCTTGGCACAATCCTAACCTGAATTGTGAATTCCACAAGGGAGCCGAAGGGCATGACTTGGATGGTTGTCGAGCCTTAGAATATACTGTGCGAAGACTGATCTATGACAAGGAACTAATCCTTGAAGAAAATCGCCCGGAGATTGAATGCCAATTCCATACTAGGACAATGGGACACCCCATTGAAGAGTGCAAAGAGTTCGAAGCGAAACTGCTAAGTCTGCTAAAGCTGCTGAAACCTCAAGAGGGCGGGTCAGATGCCAATGCCCCAACTCCTAAAGCAGAAGACAAAGGACTTGTAAGGCCTCTTAAGGTTCTATATCACAACGAGCAAGTGATCAATGATGAAGGTGTTCTCCCGCTTGGGCCCGTAAACTTAAGTCTTCTACAATCACTTCGCCGAAGCTGGCCGTATTTTGTTTATTTCAGTTTTTTTCGATTGTATTTCCTTTGCGTTGAATCTATGTTTGCTTATAAGCTTTGTTGTATTTTCAAATTGGTGAGATTAATGAAATATTTATGCATCTTTTGATTAAATCCATTCGTTTCACTCATTTACTTTTACATTCGGGAAAAAAAACACAAAAATATATCTTTATCTTGTTTTCTTCCCACTCATCAAACTGTTTGTTTAAGCAAAGATTGGGGAGGATGACGAACATATTATCCATAATTGTTGTTGTATGCTTTCGATTAAACCTTGCTGAGGATGTAAGGCATTGTTCAATCCCCAAACACTGGAGAAATAAGGAAGATAATCCCTCGTTAACCCTTCGAGCCTAGAAGTAGGAGTTTTCTTTCTTTATACAAAAAACCCTTAAAATCTCAACCTTGGGCAGGGTAGTTCTTAGTTTAACTTGGTTACGCATTCGAACGCAAGCGCTTCATGCAAGACACCAGTCAGCTCTCTCAAATCAAATGAGTTAGCGTTGTACAAGTTGTTCATCCAAGCAATAATAAGGAAGGATAGATGAGAAATCCTTAATCGAAGAATAAGCCGAGTCCCTTTCAAGGCAAAAAGCCAAGAAAGATGGGAAGCCCAAAACTTCGCCTTATACAAGAAGGTTCGTACAACAATCAAGCAAAGAAGAGGTCTCAAAACCTCAGTAAAGACAAGAAAAGGTCTCAAAACCTCAGCAATAAAGGATAATCTAATGTTGTAAGAGAGTAATGACTACCCTAGGTGTCTGAATCATCATCAACTATCATCAGTTCAATTTCCAGCCTATGGGAATCTGAATGTGTAGCCTAAGTTAACTTAACATAGGACTGGAGTTCATCATGGAGTTTGGGAAGGGACAAATAAAATTTGAGCCTTTATCCTTTGTTTCATAAAACCGTGAACCAGACCACGTTACAACCCTTAAAAGACCTAATTGAGGTAAGGTTGTTTTGAAAGCATACTACAGCGAGGTTGATTAACCTGACTCCTAATGATCTTTGCTAGTTGTGTGTGTTGATCACTTCATCTATCATTCTGTAAATGACCAGATCCACTTTGTTTTTGATTACTTAATCATTCCACTGTGGGTGTTTTATCAATAAAACTGGATTTCAAAAGCTTGCATGAATTTTTGCACTGAAATTGCCAATTTTAAATGAACAATACTTATTTGTGAAATGATTCAACATCAAAGGAATCCCGACAAATGCAGTCAGCTAGGGAATTTGATTTGATAAAGGAAGCTCAGTCAAGGGGCAACTAAGCGGAAGGTTCTGCCGATCCATCATTTCAAGAATTGTTGAATAAGGGGTAGAACTCTTCAAAGTTCGAAATATTGGGGCAAGCCTTCTTGAGGTCATTTCATGACAAGTTTGGACTCCGATGACCCATCAACAGGGGCAAGTTTGTTCCCTAGTTGTTTCTACCACAGTTTAAAGGACTTTTTGTTGCAAAAATAGTTGAACTAGGGGCAGTTACGTCAAGGTTCCTGAACCTCTCCAAGAGTTTGAAGATATTAAAGTGTTTGGTATTTCAATTCTTCTGTAAAATCCTCTCACCGATCAGTAAATCAGAGGCAATCAGGTCGAGATTCAACAAATCTCTAAAACTCAACTAGTTTAGGACATCTTCTTCACAGATTAACCAAGCTGACAGGGGCAAGTTTATTCCCCAGTTGTCAACAACCAGACTGGATAATTAACTCAAGGATTTTTTTGTGTAGACACTGTTAATCTAGGCTTTGTACAAGACACTCCGTGATGAGTATAAACTATCAGACAACCTCCTCTTAGCCTTTGTATAATGATCCTCCCATATGGAGTCAGTCAGTCAGACAGCCTCCTCTTAGGCTTTGTATAATGAGTACCCCTATCAGACAGCCTCCTCTTAGGCTTTGTATAATGATTTTCCCTAGAGGAGCCCAATCAATCTCTTAGCTTCAATCTTGGTTTCGATCAAGACACATAACTAGTTCACGGGCTCTATCGTGCAAAGTAGTCAATCAGGGGCAGTTATGTCGAGATTCGGTAAATCTCTCCAAGAGTTTAAAGATATTGAAACACCTTGTGTGCCAATTCTTCTATAAAATCCTCTTGATGTATTCTTCTGACAGACCATGTACCCTAGGGCAGATGAGTTATGCAAAACTACTCAGCTTTTGTGGCGTCTCTGCCAGCTCCCAGTAAGTTGTCTCTTCAGCTAATCATGGCACTTCCCAATGGATCTCTTCTCTCCAATGAAGAAATTAAACTCATGATGGTATTCCTAGTGAAGTCAAGATGCTATATCAAGTGGAGTACTCTTTCCCCCAGAGAAGGACATAACCTTGGAGTAAAGCTACTTCACCCCCAGTGATGGTCCAACCTTTTGAGTTTTGCTGGGTATCCTCGTCGAGATGTTTATTTCATCTCCAGTTTCGCTTCTTGTCTGTTTTGTCAGCATAAGCTTAAGCATGGAATAAGCACTCATATGCATAGCATATTATCATTTTTGCTACATGTTTCTGGTGTTTACCTGTGTTCGTTCACTTTGGCGTTTGTCTCCCCAAGTGACTGGGTTTGTCTTTTCTCTCCAATAGAGGTGTCAACCCTAGGCATAAAGTTCTTATTCCTTCTGAATTCCACACAGAGTTTTATCCTCGTGGATGATGGTTGCTTCAGTTATCTTTTTCCACATTCGGATAAGATAAATCCCCAGTTGAGTTCATTCCTTAATTGGAGTCTTGTTTGACCGTTTCTTTCTAGCTTGCTCCTAGACTGAACCTTGGTCCCTGGCAGGTGTGGTTTTTGAACCCACTTTCAAGTGCATTTATTTTGCATTGTGTCTCACAGGAAGAATCTTTTACAGATCCCCATTGAAGACATGTTTATTTTCTCCAACAGTGTTGTAATACCAATATCTTTTTGGAAGTTATGCCTAACGACAAATTTCAATCATCTTGAGAAGTTTGTTTTGCTATCATTACCTCTACAACGATAAGTGGTCATCTATCTCACGAGAAGCTTATCTGTCCTTGATTTCATCTTCAATCAATCATTTTCCATCAACCCGTTTGACGTGATCCCTAGTTAAGGTGTTTTTTTTTTCTTCCGTCAATCTTTTTGATAAAGTGTTCAAAAGTCCAGCTTATACTGGTACGCAGAGTTGTTTCTGCCTTTTCTGGTTTCTCTTGAAGATCCCGTTTGAACTCTTCGTTATAAGAATCTCCAGGAAATCTGTTTATCCTTTTGTTTCACATTGATCCCCAAGTGGAGATCATGTCTTCTTCCTGTCTTCATACTCTTTGACAATGTGAGCCTTTATTTCACCAGTAAAGTGAAGACATTCCCGGTTTATCTTAAACCTTTGGCTAAGCTAGACTTATGTCCGATCTTCACCTTTGAGTGTCAGATCTTGATTCTTTGTGCAGTATTCCCCAAGAAGTCTAACCTTAAGTCCAGTCATCGCTGGCGTCTTTCCTATTGTTTAACACCGTTCTTGTTTGAATCGTGTCAAACCTGAACCGAGTCCTTGTTCGAATCGTGTCGAACATTGTCTCTTGTTTTAGGATCTTGTTCTTGTTTGAATCATGTCAAACTTGAACCGAGTCCTTGTTCAAATCGTGTCGAACATTGTCTCTTGTTTTAAGATCTTGTTCTTGTTTGAATCGTGTCAAACCTGAACCGAGTCCTTGTTCGAATCGTGTCGAACATTGTCTCTTGTCTTAAGATCTTGTTCCTGTTTGAATCGTGTCAAACTTGAACCCAAAGTCCAATTATCATAGGCACCGTCTTTGGTTTGAATCGAGTCACCTTAGGCTTTTAAGATCTTGTTCTCATTTAAATCATGTCAAACTTGAACCGAGTCCTTGTTCGAATCGTGTCGAACATTGTCTCTTGTCTTAAGATCCCGTTCCTGTTTGAATCATGTCAAACTTGAACCCAAAGTCCAATTATCGTTGGCACCGTCTTTGGTTTGAATCGAGTCACTTTAGGCTTTTAAGATCTTGTTCTTGTTTGAACTGTGTCAAAATTGAACCGAGTCCTTGTTCGAATCGTGTCGAACATTGTCTCTTGTTTTAAGATCTTGTTCTTGTTTGAATCATGTCAAACTTGAACCGAGTCCTTGTTCGAATCGTGTCGGACATTGTCTCTTGCTTTAAGATATTGTTCTTGTTTGAATCGTGTCAAACCTGAACCGAGTCCTTGTTCGAATCGTGTCGAACATTGTCTCTTGTCTTAAGATCCCGTTCCTGTTTGAATCGTGTCAAACTTGATCCCAAAGTCCAATTATCGTTGGCACCGTCTTTGGTTTGAATCCAGTCACCTTAGGCTTTTATTTCAGTTTGTTCCTGCTTGAATCGTGTCAAGCTTGAACCTAAAGTCCAGTCATCGCTGGCATCCTCCATAAACAGAATCATATTTGTTATATCAACCAGTTCTGGTACATTTTTTATTCATTAACCTCGTTCACAGCCAAAAGGTCCAGTCACCTTTCATCATCTGACGCAGAGTTTACCTCTGTCTTTTCTGGCTTTCTTGAAGATCCCGTTTGAACTCTTCAGTATAGGAAATCCCCAGAAAATCTTTGTAGGATGTCTATCCTTTTATTTCAAACTGATCCCCTGTGGTGATCATGTCTTCTTTCTGGTTTCATGCCCAGTAAGAATGTGTCTTTTCCCCAGTATCGTCCGGTTACTTTTGAACCGCGTCGTCTACCTCCCTGGATCTTTCCCCAGTGGCGAACCTCTCTGACTCCTATCTCTAGTGAGGATCTGTAGGGTTTTTCCCCTCAGCTTTATTTTTCTATCCCCAGTGTTTCCTTGGAGCCTCCCCAATGAGTCTCTTTTATCGGTTAGCATGTATCCCCATTGAGTTTACCTCGTGGATACTAACCTTTATCCTTCCTCAGTGTTACTCACTGGTGTTTGTTTGCTCTTAAACCTTTGGTGTCTTGTCTTGGCTGCATCTCTGCACAATCATGACATCATATCATCATACTAGTAGCTCATGGCATGTCAGCATTTGCATGTCTGTTGCTTGTCCTTAGCATCTGCATTCCATCTAAGGGCAAACTTTTCGTTTGCTATATTTAAATACCTTTCGCCTTAATGTCCCAAGGGTTTCCATTCCTCGTTCCATCCGGTAAAGCTATTTAAATAGGGGCAACTGTTGTACCCCAAATTTTGACCTCTTAGATGTCATAATCATTACAGGAGCATTATAGGCCAATCTTGTTTGCATTTACTAACTAGTTGAGCAGTCTTTGTGGCTTTATTTTTTGGGAAAGAGATTTCAGTCAGAAGATTTTTGACACTGGTCAATCAAGACCTTAGATGAGTCATGAACCAAATTTTGTTCATCATTTTTGTTGGTTAATTGAAGTAAAAGTTTTTCCTCTTCAAGAAATTCATATTTCTTTTGGCCATTTTTTCTCAAGACCTTTAGAGTTGGATTTAAGATGTTTGTGGAGTTTTGTATATGGATTCCAAAGAAAATAACAAGATTAACACAATTAATTTCCTGAATTTTGTTTTAAGCTTATCATGGGGTTTTGGATGGAATTTGAGGTTTCAATGTTCATAAGGTATTAAGCTCATTTCTTTTAATTTGTTTTCCAACCGTTGGGTCATTATTACAAGAGAAAATTGTTCCTTGGTGATAATAAGCATTCTCATATAATGTTGCGAAATTAAGTGGGTATGGAGACATGTGAGAATTAAGACCACGTGAAGAAAAGGTGCAGGTCGTACATGAAATGCAACATGAAAGGCATTCAATTGACAAATGTTACAATGTGTGATACAGGAAGCTAGATTATTGGAATTCCTAAAACATTGCCTCATACAAAGAATTGCATTACAAATTACAAGTTTCAAATCAAGAAAAGGGGTCGACTGTTGATTTCAGCCAATACAAAAGAAACAAAATGCAACAATGTGCTTTGAATACATGGATTACTTTGTTGACAACGACCTTTCAAACATGTACTTCAAGGTGCATCCCCAAGTACAATTTGCTGTCTTTTGTGACCGTACTAGATCCATCATCTGTCCTTGTCTTGATAGGACTTAGACCACATTATCCCCAAGAGAAAGTTGAATCCTTAAGAACAAAAGTTCTAGCTACCCATGAGGACCCCACAAGTTGGAAACCGCAGCTGCTACATGATGTTATACAAGCCAAATCCATCACGCACTTCACTACTAACATCATGCATAAACCACACCTTTGACCATCCAAAACCTGCTATGAAAAAGATCAACATCAGCAAGGATATTTCAAAAATAAAAACAGAGCTTTGACTACCAAAAGCATCAAACCCACACCTGCAACACTCCACCCAAAGTTTGCACTAAAAAAATCACCTGCAAGACCCTGCGAATTAAAAGAAAGAGCTGCATCAATAAAGCAACAACATGCTGAAATCTGTGCTCATACGCAGTGGCCAGAAACACTCTGCACGCCTAGCCATATGCTCTACATCAAACCTGAGTTAATTTCCAACAAAGAAAAAACAATTTCAAATACAAAATACATTCCAAAATTCATCACACACCAGATTTCAATTCAAACATAAATAAATCAGTTTTGATTCAAGCCTACAAACATATCACACAGACCAAATTCACAACATGTGGTATTCATTTTTATGCCAAAGAAAAAAACAATTTCATAAACAGGACAGAGGAGTTCAGAATTGTGCAGAGCATAACAGTGAGGCTTGAGGTCAAAATTCACAAAAGAAGAAAGGTCTAGTGCATCAGAGTTTTATTCAGAAAGTGTTGACATGGAGAATGGAAATAATACTGATATTTCACAGTTGAAGTAATAATTCTGAACCACATATTGATAACCAGAAACAGTAACACGAAAATGAAAAAAGAACAAATATTATCATAGCTGGGATTCAGAGCACCTCAGAGGATTCAAGGATAAAAAGCACAAATATGTTCTGTGTGGAGGGGGGAGAAAGCCGAAGAAAAATATACAAACCCTTCCTCACTACTACAACTCTCTCCATCACTCTTCAATCCATCTTAAAAAAACGCTCACAGACACCATCCTTCCAGCCCTTGCAAACACACTAGCAGAACTTTGAACAATAACAACACCATCTTAAACACACAGAAACAGAGATTAAAAAAGAAACCCTCACCTCTGTTCATCAGTAAAAAGAAGAGCACTCTTTCATTCGCAAACCGACCTCAACCCTATTCTCGCTTGCACAACCATCATACTGACCCAACCTTCATTCTGAACCCATCCTTCGAAAGCCACTGTGGAAACGATTTCACCTCCATCATTCTCTTTGAAGAGGCCTCACCCGTTAACATCTCCATTTCGCCCAAACCTTCAATCAAACACACTGAACCAAATCAGAACCGAATCAAAGAAAGATATGGAATAGAAGAAGAGAGGAAACAAAGAGAAGGCCACAGACTAAAAGAACCTGAGGATTCACGCTGATATCACTCTTCGTATAGGTAGCTTTTTGTTTTTTTCCTTTCTTTCTTTTCCATTTCCATACTGTGTTCGTCGTAAAACTCGTAGAGGGAGAGGATGACCTAGGCGTGAGGGATAAGGTTGATCCTTCTGTGTTTCGACTTGCACGATTTTGTTCCATGGGAGAACTTCCATGTTGATTTCAGTTGAAGAAGATGTTTAGAAGTAGTGAATGGTAAACGGTTGTGAAAAGGGAATTTAGGGTTTCGGTCACCATTTGTCTCAATTCCCATCAAACCGGGTCAATACCGACCCGGGTTCTTTCCCTTGGATATCACCCAAAATAACCTACATCCTTTGGGCTTCTTGAACAGTCCCTTTGCAATACTACCCGCCCCAGTTTCTTTTTCTCAACCTTTATTTTATTAGTTTTTTTAATTCTAAAATTCTGTTTTTAAATTAAGTCTCAAGATGGTAACTTTAAATAGGTCTTTAGATTTTGTTTTAATTTTAATTTTATTAACTCTCGGATATTTTTGAACTTTGATTTTAAGTGAGTTTTAGAATTTTCTTTCAAACTTTAACTAATTAATTTTTTAGGAATTCTAATTTTAGTTTGTACTAAGTTGTAGATTTCGAAATTTTAGTTAATTAACATTTAGACTAAATCTGAAACTTTAATAAGTTTTGAACTTTAGTTATAGATCAAATGATCTGATTTAATTAATTGAACGTCAAACTTTTTCTCAAATCGCGTTGTTAGAATCCCATTTTAAATTAATATGAAAGAAAAGGGCCGTTGGAATCTAGCATTCTAACATAACCCTTGAATAATTAGTCCCAAGCCTTGCGCATTGGGGTAGCTAGTCATTCTTCTCCTTCATCTTCGAAACAATTTTCTCAATCAACTTGGACAAATAAGGGCCGTTAAGATCTAGCATCTCGACATAACCCTTTTGAGCAATTGATTATCGTCAGAAGCTCGTTGTCCTTAAAACGATCTTAATCATAACTTGGATGAATAAGAGCCGTCAAGATCTAGCATCTTGGCACAACTCTTCGAACGATTGATTTTCATCAAGTGTTCATTATCCATCAAATATTTTTCATTATCAACTCGAATGAATAAGAGCTGTTAGAGTCTAGCACTCTAGCATGTCTCTTTGAACATTTGCTCAAATGTTCGCCAATCACTTAACATACCCCAACCAACAACTCGTAGTAATCAGAACTACGAACGCTCTGATTTCTCATTCTTCAATGAGAATACGTAGGCACAAGAATCCTAATTCTTGGCGAGCCACCTTTTACTATTTTCCATCTTTCATTTTTTTCCACCTTCCATCTTTTATCACCTCTTACCTTTGTCAATCGTCATCTCAAGAATATTTCCTTCTTTAAGGATATCAATACTTCAAAGTACATCAAATCTTTTTTTCGAAATAAACTTGAAAGAAAAGGATTGTTAGAATCTAGCATTCTAGCATAACCCTTTGAAAGATTGGTCTCAAGTCTTGCACATTGAGGTAGCCAATCACTTCTTTCTTTCATCCTTAAAACACTTAACAACAATTTGGACTAAGAGATGTTAGAGTCTAGCATTCAAGAACAGCTCTTTGAACCATTGATCTTTATCAATGTTCGTTGTCCGACAAACAATTTTATCAAACTAATCTTGAATGATAGAGAGTGTTAGAGTTCAACACTTTAGCATAAACTCTTTGATCATTTGATGATCATCATTCTTAAAATACATCCGATCGTACTCAAAACTCCATTTTATGGATAGATCTTGATTTTCATCAAGAAACCAAAGCATCTTCAACCCTTGACCTCAATGTCATAAGGTACCTACTTTTCCCTCTGGCCTCATGGCCATTTAATCCCATCACAACTTAGAATTAGAGAGTTATTTAACTCTATGTGAGTATCATGATCATGAATACTCATTCCCCTTGGAACTTTGACCATGGTCAATGGTTCCTCACCTTAGTTAGGTGAACTACGATTGCTCTGATTCCATCCTCATAAGGATACGTAGGCACGAGACTGCAAAGTCTTTGCGAGCACCCTAGTAATAAAACCTCTTTAGGTTCTCTCTCCTTTAACAGTAATCAATTACTTTCCTTTCTCAATAAGTAGAAGATCAGATACAAACCTTAAGCTAACATACATTTAACCTTAACTAAATGGTTCCCGTTGAGTACAACGGACGTGAGGGGTGCTAATACCTTCCCCTTGCGTAACCGACTCCCGAACTCAGACATTGGTTGTGATGACCATGTCTTATCCTTTCTTTTAGGGTTTTATTCGATATTTTCCCTTTCCCTCTATGGAATAAATAAAGATTGGTGGCGACTCTGTTAAGTCCATCCCGCATGCGTGCGATTGCGCCTCGCGAGGTCGTTCTCATTTTTCGAGGTACGGCACTAACAAATAAGAACTCCATAGTTAAGCGTGCTGGACTTGGAGTAGTATTTGGATGGGTGACCATTTGGGGAGTTTCTCGGAAAGTGTGTGAGTGAGGACAAAACATGTTGAAAAGACTCGTGTTGGTTTGTGAGGTCACTCAGTAATCCTGAAAGTAGTCTGGGGCGTTACACGACGCATTCGTTCATATTGCATGATTGTGTGGTCAAGTTGAATTTAGTAGTGTCTTCTATGAAGGAAAGTATGGTCATTAATACCTCGACCAATGGTTCGGTGACTACTTCATTGGTTTATCCGAATTATCCTTTGACCATTTGTAGCGTGATTATTGTAGTTTCGAATCACTATCGCTTTGGTACTACAGTTTGATTCATTTTTTATCCTGTTAAGCTGATTAAGGAAGGGAAATAGATGTCTCTAATTAATCCTGCTTGCAAACTGAGGTTAAACAGTCAAAACTGTTGGTTTACAGAAGCTATCAAAATAAAGGGGTTCTCCTTTAGGATTATTTTCTTAAAAAACACGAAGGATCTGGATTATGGGTGAGGCTTTTGGTTAGGATACTAGACTGGATTTCCTTTGGTTGATGTATGGAGGTACTGGACTTTGGTTTTTTGATTAGTATGCGCTCGCTAAGATTTTGCAATCTTATGCCTACATATTCCCGTTTAACGAAACAGGGAAATCAGAGCGATCGTAGTTCCTCCTATTCTACGGGAGGAAAAAGGTGTTTTGGTGTCTTGTTCAAAGCCCAAGATTGAAGCTAAATGTGATTTGTATCTTGTTCAAAGCCCAAGATATGAAGCTAAAGGGGTATTTGTATCTTGTTCAAAGCCCAAGATATGAAGCTAAAAGGGTCCTGACTGAGAGGGAACTTGTCATCTTTAAGGAGGAATTGTTGATGTTGGTATGTTGTGAGCAAAGCGCAACTTTGATGCTAAAAGGTAGATTGAATCAACTAGGGATTTCTTTATACAAAGCCTAAGAGGAGGCTAAAAGTGTGACTTTTCCAGGGGAAATGTTCTTTCTGTCTTGTACAAAGCCCAAGATTGAGGCTAAAAGGGATTTTTGACTCCGTTGGGGAGAATGTATCTTGCATAAAGCCCAAGATGGAGGCTGAACTGAGTTTGACTCAACAAGAGAGTGCTTTTGTGTGTCTTGTACGAAGGCCAAGACAGAGGCTAAAAGAGTTTGACTCAACAAGAGAGTCGTGGACAGGTGATTGACTCAACAAGAGAGTCTGAAGGTTGATTGACTCAACAAGAGAGTCTTTTAAACTCAACAAGAGTGTGATTTGCTGTCTCGTACGAAGCCCGAGATTGAGGCTAAAAGGAGATTGACTCTTCAAGAGAGTCTTTTATACTCAACAAGAGAGTGTTTTATATGTGTCTTGTATGAAGCCCAAGACGGAGGCTAAAAGTTGACTCAAAAAGAGAATATTTTATACTCAACAAGAGAGTGGGTTTTTTATATGTCTTTGCACAACGCCCAAGACGGAGGCTTAAAAGGGATCGACTCAAGAAGAGAGTCTGAAAAGGTTAGCTCCGCTGGGAAGGAATCATTTGTATAAAGCCCAAGAGGAGGCTAAACTTACTACTGAGGATTATTGAGATCTTTAGGCAGGTCCAAGTGTGAGGAACTCTCATGAGAGAGACCGGGGTTTCTTCCTATGTTTGAAAGGAACTTGAGAATGTTTTTGAGAATCAAGGGTCTTAGAATGTCCAAGTCTAGAGTTTTATCTATTATACAATGCCCAAGAGGAGGCACGGGCATTATGGGATGAGAATCAACCCTAAAATAGCCGGAGTTTTGACACTGGAAAGACTGCTCTAGCAAAGGTTGACTAAGTTCTGTATTATACCTTTAAGAGGTCGTCAGGGTCCTTATATTAAGCCCAAGAGAAGGCATGAGAACTTCTAAGAAGCCGAAGGGTCCTTCTACAACGCCCAAGAGGAGGCGGGGATGCTTTTAGGAAGCCTGTGGGTCCCCAAACCAAGAGAAGTTCAAGAAATACAATTCAAAGAGAAGAGATCATTCCAGGAAAGTTCGAGAATAAGGAAGAAACTAAAGAGATGCCATTCACGGAGAAAAGATCACCTCTGGGGAGTTAGAGTTTCTTTGACAATTTCTAAGGATGACAGTCTGAGAAAAGGTTCACCGAGAATACTGTCTTTCTCTTTGTTCCATATTGTTTAACCCCAAGAGGAGGGAACACTGTATCTGGAATCCTACGGGGGATCTAGTATTGTTTGTATTTAAGAGTGACCAACAGGGCTTTACCTAGTGCTAGACATAGTTGCTGGGGAAAACTCTAAATAACTATACTAGTATTACACAGTGGATACGTGTCAAGTATATAAAAGGATGTGAAAGAAGACTTACAGTGAAGCAGCCCCACAATACAGTTATATATATGAAAGCGGTAAATGAAAGCGAATAAACACTTACCCGTTGTAGAGCTTCCATGTTGTTTTGTTAGTTGTTCAACAAATAAAGTTTTGATAACAACATATATTCGAATGCAAAATCAAAGGAGAAAGTGCTTTGAAAAGATTGTTAGGGCTTATAGCTCAAGGAGAGGCCCAAGTTTTAACGATGATTGCACTGTTGTTTTAAAAACGGTACAGAGGGACTTATACAATACGTGAGGCCCAAGGAAAGGTTTTCTGTACAAAGGGATGGGTCTTATACTCTCTCAAGAGGCCCAGATGACTTGTTTGAAAGCGGTGATCGTGCCGAGGTTTTCTTTTAATGCACAGGGACTTATACAATATATGAGGCCCAAAAATGGTTTTGGTTAAAAGGGGATTGGGTCTTACACTCTATTAGAGGCCCAAAGAGTTATTTTTGTACAAGTGATGGAGCTTACAGCTCAAGGAGAGGCCCACGGATTTTGGTAAAAAATTGGCGATCGAGTCGAGATCTTTGAAAACACTGTGGGTCTTATACAATGACTGAGGCCCAAATTATTTTGGTTTCAAAGAGGGGTTGGGTCTTACAGTTTATTAGAGGCCCAAAGAATTTGAAAATGAATAAAGATAGGTCTTATAGATCAAGGAGAAGGCCAATGATTATTTTTGAAAAGGCGACGATCGCGCCGTGATCTTTGAAAACGTATCGGGACTTATACAATGACTGAGGCCCAAAAAAGGTTTTTATTTACACTGGGATGGGACTTACACTCTACCAAGAGGCCCAAAAGTGTTTGAGAAGTTTTTTAGGGTAAAAATCAACAAAATCCTAATTTCATCATTCTTTTAAAGTATTTTTTCAAAGAAAATTAGTTAAAATGATAGAAATACCAAACAAGTTTGAACAATCAACTTGTGATTTGTGGTTAAGGTTTGAAAAATGATGCTTTAATCACAAATGAATTAAAACTCATTTGGTCTTGATTTTTCAAGGTGGATATTCATTTTAAAAGGTTTAAAAAACAATAAAAAATGAATTTATTTACAAAAATATCAACTATATTAAATACTTTATATAAATCTGATTTTTTTGTGGAATAAAATATTTTAACATTTTTGTGATTTTTTGCAAAAAGAATCAATAAAAAATAATTAAAATTGAGGGAGTTATTAATTTTCAAAATCATTAAAAATAATAAGAAAAATAATAAAAATAGGAAAAAGTGATAAAAAGAGGATCTGGGGCGTGGGGGATTCGAACCCCAGACCTCTTGTGTGCAGTACACTCCCTCTACCACTGGGGTGGTGATACATCCGTGTATCAAACTCCACCACAAATATACAAGGCTTGCCTTATTTTTGGCCTGACCAAGGCAAGGTTTTGGCCAAAACCGTGAAGCTTGTAACTTTCTCATTTCTCCATGGATTGGGACAAAATTTAGGCCTATCCTGCCTAGAATTTCACAAGGAATCCAATAGTGGTGGTGGTTTTTTCAGATGAGGCTCCTATTGAAAAACCCGATAGTGGTTTTGAAATAGGCCATGATTTGCATTTTCTGTGCTATCTCTTGTTACAGGCATGAATTACATGATGAATTGGACCAAACACAACACATATAACATGTATAAGATGTGCATGATTAGTGGACCTCAAAGCAATGCATATTTCAAAGAGTTCAAGTTGTGATGCTTACCTCTTTAGGAGCTTTTTGGGCAATCTGTCAAGTGCTTTGTTCCAGAAATGTTTTGAAGCTTTGAACACCCTCAAATGATCACTTAGAAGCTTTTAGGATGATTGGAATCAGCTGGAAACCTCAGGAATGGAAACTGGTCGTTTCTTGCAAAAGGGGCAAAAATGGCCAATATAGCAACTCTCTCAAATGGTGTTCCAGATGCGGGGAACCATTTGGGACAGTTCAAGGATGATATTTGGAGTGTGTTTGAGGTCTTATCTGGTTTTGAAAGTGACTGAATCAAGACATGGCTTGAAAAATGCAAAAAAGTCCAATTTTGAGGTTTTGAGAGGGGACTTTGTGATTTTGGTGTTACAGGTCACTTGTGAGAGTTTGGACAGCCTAGATATGACATATTGGATGTGTTTGGATCATGAGCTGTGATGGAAATGCACTCTAACTCAAAAACTCAGAGTTACCTTGCTAAAGAATGTATTTTTGCCTAAAGAAAGGGATTTTGAGGAAAGCAAGTGTTGTAGTGCTTTGGTGTACTTAAACTGAGCACAAATGAGCTCTATTTATAGTAGAGCAATTGTTTTGGCTATAATAGTGAATGACAACTGCTGCAGAGGTTTGGCAAATGTTGATCAATAGGAATCCATGTCTCCTCTAGCCATTGACTAGAGGTTAGAGCATAGGCCTTTGGTTCCCTAGTTCAGAGATCAGTCTTGACTGAATTCAGTTGGAAATGGCTCAGTTAATGCCACCTTGGTGCTTCCATTGAATGCTCCAAAACAAAATTGGAGTCTTGTCCCCTCTTTAGGGTTTTTTAGGTTTAGCATGCTATTTTTAGTTCCAAAGACTTTGGAGGCTTGGAGATCAGATTATCCCCCTTGGATTTCATCCTCAGATGTGTCCAAAATGATGACAAGTCTTGGAATTATCTGATCTTGCCAAATCGAGCAAAAGTGAAAAATTCTGCCTTGCCATGACAGTTGCAGCAAGGCATGTTGCAGCTGTCATAACTCTTTGCCCAAGTGGAATTTCATGGGGTTCTTGGCCATTTTGGAAAGCCCTCATATGATACAACATATGTGTGATCATAGTTGGTTTTGATGCTGTTTGGATCCAATTGAAAAATGCCCTTACATTTTGGAAAAAGTGAAACAGATTCTAACTTAGTGAAAATTTCACTAAGTGTTGGAAAAAAGTGACATTTCATGTTTTTGTGATGTTGATCAATCCATAACTCAAAATCCATGAAGAATTGGAGTGAGGTGTAGTTGACACTTTTAAAGTATGCCATGAGAGCTACAAATCCATCTTTGGATCAGCCCAAATGGTTGCTTTAATCTCAAGTTATGATCCTTGGAAGTTGGTACCCTAGCCACTTTATTCCATAACATAGAAAAATTCTAAGTTTTTATGGTTACCCCTTTTACAAGTTATCTCACTTTCTTTGGTTTTTCTTGATGAATGATGATTCAAATCACACATTAACATCATTTTAGGGTTAGGGAACCATAATTGATCAAAAAATCAAAAAGTCAAACTTTGACTTTTGGGCCCAGTTGACTTTTTACTAGATGCATTCCAAACTATTCGATCCTCTATGAAATTAAGTCCTTGACCTAAATCAAACTTGATGGACATGTTCCATGGGTGTTATAGGGTGTATTGAATCATGTCCCAAGGTTTGGGAGCATGCCTGGGACAAAAGTCAAAGGTACAGTTGACTTTTCTCACAAAACCCTAATTGTGGTTCTGATGAACTTGAAACTTCTGCACCAAGCTTCTAGGATCAATCCATTGTTGCAAATGTATCAATGTAGTGTGTTAGAGACACTCAAATCATCTCTTGAGGCCTTGGCTCATGTTTTCTCCTAAAAGTCAACTTAAGGGTGAATTAGGTCAAGAAACCCTAATTCCTGATTTTTTTGATGAATGCTTCCCCTGAGGTTAAATTAACTTGATGGTTGGGTTCATGATGTCCCTTGGAGTATCTTAAGTTGTGCTTTGAAGCATTGGCTCATGCCCATAGGAAAATTTTCATCTGGAGGCCTCAGTCGACCAAAACCCTAGTTTGGTGACACTGGAGATCTTGAGGCTTGATCCACCTGGAATGCTGCAACCTTGTGCTTGATTCCTGATGTGGGAGTCTTCTTGATCCTTTGTGGGTGTCTGAGAGGTTTAGACAAGTTGAAGATCATGTCATTTCTTGATTGATCCTTTGTCTAAGCACTCTGAGAGGGCTTAAAACCCTAAGTTTGATTGTAGTGGATACTCACCCATCTTTGGGGAGACTAATGAGGTATGATGGTTCATCCATATTGTGGTGATGATTTTCACAATGTTGGGGAATCTTAGTGGTCAAAATTTGGGGTATGACATATGCCCCTATTTAATCTTCTTGGACCCGAAGGTGTGAATGGCGAAGGTATTCGGGCATTCGGGGTGCAAGATGATTAAATATCAGAATAATCGAAATTTTGATGGTGATTATGAATGGCAGCTTGCTCATCCATCTTCTTTTGCTAAGCGTTGATACTTAGAAAAGGTAAAACTTCCCCTCGATCCTGGTTTCCTACCAAGGAACTGATCTCAGTTTCTGAAATAAACTTCCTCTCGATCCTGGTTTCCTACCAAGGAACTGGTCTTAGTTGTTGAAATAAACTTCCCCTTGATCCTGGTTTCCTACCAAGAAACTGGTCTCAGTTGCTGAAATAAACTTCCCCTCGATCCTGGTTTCCTACCAAGGAACTGGTTTCAGTTTCTTTTGTCAATAAACTTTATTGACAAGGGACGCAATTTGTAGCGGTTTTTCCTCAAACTTCTCGCCTAATTTTCCTGGAGAGATGCCATTTGACGGAAAAAGTTTTGATATCAGACTTGCTGGGGGACCCATTCGTCTGAGTTGTAGAGGTGTACAAACTTCTCTGTTTGGAGACGCCATTTGTTAACTCTACTGGGGAAAACGAGTCTCTTGAAAGACTGCTTTCTGCTTGGGGATATTACATCATACTTCTCTTCGAGATCTTTTCGGAGAAATGCCATGTGATGTAATCTAATTTTGAGGTGCTGACGACTTCATTAACATTGAATTTCTTGAGAGAAAAACCAATGTGTTGCTGAGAGTCTTCGGTCGAGAGGCTTTCTTTGGGGATTTTCCTTAATCCGGGAAAGCAAAAATGCCATCTTCAATGGTGAAGAGTGACGTTTGTCGAATGTCTTCTTACATTTTAGAGGTTCAAGTTATCAAAGTGGTCGAGGACCATCTCCAATCCAGAAATAAACTGGGGAGAAACTGCTCAGACACTGTATTTCCTAACAAGTAAAGGACTGACAACTCGATTGAGAGGACTTTATCACTTAGGAACTAGACCGACTAGAGTGATAGTGATACAATATGAATATGAATGCAAATCAGTAATGCATGATGTATATATGTTTATGCTGACAAAATTGACGCGACATACAGACTAATAGATGAACATGACGGGATACTCGGCCACAGTGGGAGATGAAAAGTATCGCTGGTTCAAAAATAGCGATTCTGCCTTGCTTAGGAGAAGTAGTCCCTGCGGGGAAAACCGTTTGTCGGGCTTAGGAGATAAGAACTCTGCCGGGGGTGTAAAATGGAATATTCGCATCATACACAGTTGATCCTTCATTCAGGCGTACTGGTTTAGAAGGAGTACTTTGATTCTGCACTTTGAAGCTCGGTTACTTCTAGAGAAGTGAGCGATGTTCTTTCGATGTTTAAGATGTAAAAGAAATTTCCAACTTTATTTTAAAAGCAGAAAGAGTTTTAACAAGTAAATTTATTTTCGTTTTATT
Organism: Lathyrus tuberosus; assembly: GCA_022829125.1. Taxonomy (NCBI): domain Eukaryota; kingdom Viridiplantae; phylum Streptophyta; class Magnoliopsida; order Fabales; family Fabaceae; genus Lathyrus; species Lathyrus tuberosus. Next base: position 8,976,546 of record JALAZF010000071.1, read on the forward strand.
TCAAGAAACGTTAATCATATTAAAATGTCGTTCTGTAAAGCTAAAACAAATAAGGATTACAAACAAAAGCACTAAGGCTCAAAGTTTATTGATAGGATGGAAATCATCCAAACACGTGATTCCATAGAGTATTTACAAAGTTTAGAAAATGGTAATTTAAGGGAAAAGGGCTACATTGAAATATAACGACCGCTATCCTTCTACCAACTTTGAATTCCGGGCATCCTGAGCTTCGGTCAAAGATGACCTTGACTGGAGTTTTCTTCCGATGGATGGTGTAACTGCTGCTGAGGGATTTTCCCCTTTGTTGAACGTAGTTACTTGCCATTATCCCAAATTTTTGTATGGATTGTACTTTGAGATTTCCAATCCACCAGGATGATTTTTGATCATGTCTCTAATTTTTGCCTGGACCGCCCTTTCGGGTTTTCAATCCACCGAGACGTTTTTTCCTTCTTTTTTTTATTTAGGAGAAGTATTTCTTGACCACGTCAACATTCGTGGGTTAGGAAAATTCCTCTCCGTCCATGGTTGCGAGTCTCAAGGCGTCACTTGAGAAAGCTTTCTTGACCACATAGGGGCCGTCATAGTTCGGGGTCCATTTGCCCCGAGAATCAGTGAGAAAAGATTGTATCTTCTTGAGCACGAGGTCTCCTTTTCTGAAGACGCAAGGTTAGACCTTTTTGTCAAACGCCTTCTTCATTCTTTGTTGATACAACTGACCGTGACATAGTGTCGTTATTCACTTTTCTTCGATCAGATTCAGTTCATCGTGTCGACTTTGACACCATTCAGCTTCTGTTAGCTTAGCTTCCATCAATACCCAGATTGATGGGATCTCTACTTCTATAGGGACCACTGCCTCCATGCCATATACTAGAGAGAAAGGCGTTGCCTCTGTTGAAGTGCAGACAAATGTGCGATAGCCGTGAAGGGCAAAGGGTAGCATCTCGTGCCAGTCTTTGTAGGTTACAACCATCTTTTGAACGATCCTCTTGATGTTCTTGTTGACTGCTTCTACCGCTCCGTTCATCTTGGGTCGGTAGGGAGATGAGTTATGGTGTTCGATTTTGAACTCAGCGCACAACTCTTTTATCATCTTATTGTTCAAGTTGGATCCATTATCAATAATGATCTGGCTTGGAACACCATAACGACAAATGACATTGTTTTTGATAAATCGGACCACCACTTATCGGGTTACATTGGCGTATGATGCTGCTTCGACCAACTTGGTGAAGTAGTCAATGGCTACCAGGATGAAATGATGTCCGTTTGAAGCCTTGGGCTCAATCATGCCAATCATGTCGATTCCCCATATGGAAAAAGGCCATGGGGAAGAAAGAACTTTGAGATATTTTGGCGGACATGGATTTTATCTGAGTATATTTGACACCTGTGACATCTCCTCATGTACTTGTAGCAATCGAATTCCATTGTCAACTAATAGTACCCGGCTCTTAGAATTTTTCTCTCCATTGTGTGTCCATTGGCATGAGTGCCAAAGGATCCTTCATGAATTTCTTTTATCAATATGTCTGATTCTGGTCTGTCTATGCATCGGAGCAAGACCATGTCAAAGTTTCTCTTATAGAGTGTATCACCGCTCAGGAAGAAGCTGCCTACTAGTCTTCTGAGGGTTTTTCTGTCCTGCCTGGATGCCCCAGGTGGGTATTCCTGTTTCTGAAGGAAGCATTTGATATCTTGATACTAAGGTTTGTCGTCTATGACTGCTTCAATCGTGAACATGTAAGCGGGCCGTTCAAGGCGCATTATGTCGATCTTAGAAATGTCATTCCATTGACCTACACTAATCATGGAAGAGAGGGCGGCTAATGCATCAGCCATGTGATTCTCTTCACGAGGGATATGATGAAACTCAATTCTGTTGAAGAAGGGCTACAACCTTCTTGCGTAATATTTGTAAGGAATCAATCCTGATTAGTATGTGTTCCAATCTCCTTTGATCTGATTGATAACCAGGGCTGAGTCGCCGTATGCATCCAAGTTCTTAATCCTTAAATCAATTGCTACTTCGAGACCCATGATACAAGCTTCATATTCGGCCTCGTTGTTTGTACATTTGAATGTCAGTCTGGCAGTGAAAGGAATGTGGGTACCCTGAGGGGTTATGATGATTGCCCCAATTCCGTTTCCATAATGATTGACAGCTCCGTCAAAGATTAGTCCCCATTGGGAACCTGGTTCTGGCCCTTCACTAGGTAGCGGTTCATTGCAATCTTTCATTTTCAAATACATGACATCTTCGTCTGGGAAGTCAAATCCGACTGATTTCTGATTGTCAATCAGTTGATGAGCCAAATGATCGGCTAAAACACTTCCTTTGATGGCTTTCTGAGCGTAGTACTCGATGTTGTATTCCGATAACAACATCTGCCAACGGGCAATTCTTCCTGTGAGAGCAGGTTTTTCAAAGACGTACTTGATTGGATCCATTTCTAAGATTAACTGAGTAGTGTGGTGAATCATTTACTGGCGAAGACGTTTGGTTGCCCATGCCAAAGCACAACAAGTTTTCTCAAGCATAGTGTACCGAGTCTCGCAGTCGGTAAATTTCTTGCTCAAATAGTAGATGACAGACTCTTTCCTTTTGGTTTCGTCTTGTTGACCAAGTACATAACCCATCGAGTCTTCCAAGACTGTCAGGTAGATGATCAGTGGTCTTCCTTCCATTGGAGGTGATAGAATCGGTGGGTTCAACAGGTATTCCTTGATACTGTCAAAGGCGGTTTGGCAATCTTCTGTCCAAACGCAATCCTGATTCTTTTTTAGTAACTTGAAAATCGGCGCACACGTCGTGGTCATGAGGAATATAAATTTGGAAATGTAATTCAACCGTCCCAGGAATCCCCTGACTTGTTTTTCAGTCTTTGGAGAAGGCATTTCTTGAATGGCCTTGACCTTGTCAGGATCAACCTCAATTCCTTTTTGGATGACGATGAATCCTAGTAGTTTCCCTGAACGGACACCGAATGTGCATTTATTGGGATTCAAGCGGAGTCTGTACTTTCTCAAACGCTCGAATAATTTTAACAGGAGGGTCACATGCTCCTCTTCTGTCTTAGATTTGGCAATCATATCATCGACATATACCTCGATTTCTTTGTGTATCATGTCATGAAACAGAGTAGTCATGGTCCTTTGATAGGTTGCCCCGGCGTTCTTCAAACTGAACGGCATTACCTTGTAACAAAAAGTGCCCCATGGGGTGATGAACAAAGTTTTCTCCATGTCTTTCGGCGCCATTTTTATCTGATTATAGCCCGAGAATCCATCCATGAAGGAGAAGACTTTGAACTTTGCTGTTCTGTCTACCAGCATGTCAATGTGTGGTAAGGGGAAGTCATCCTTCAGACTGGCTTTGTTCAGATCTCTGTAATCGACACACATTCTGACTTTTTCGTCCTTTTTTGGAACTGGTACGATGTTGGATAACCATTGAGGATATTCTGTTGTGGCGAGGAAACCTGCGTTAATTTGTTTCTGTAATTCCTCTTTGATTTTGATGGCCATGTCTGGATGAGTTCGTCTCAACCTCTATTTTACTGGTGGACATTCTGATCTTAACGGTAGATGATGTTCCATGATACTGGTATCCAACCCTGGCATGTCCTGATAGGACCAAGCGAATACATCGGGAAACTCTTTGAGAAGCTTTGTCAATCTTTCTTTGACAGTTGAACTGAGCAATGCTCCAATCTTGACTTATTTTCTTTCTCCTTCTGAACCCAAGTTGACTGTTTCCAATGGCTCTTTATGAGGTTTGATGGACCTTTCCTCCTGTCTGAGTAATCGGGAGATCTCCTTTGGAATTTCTTCGTCATTTTCTTCTTCAGCCTCAAATACCGGGAACTCAAAGTTGGGAGAAGGCATCGGATCGTATGTTTCAACGGGGTTTAAAACAAGCAATCTTGACGTGATGATTTGTTTTTAGAAGAGATAGAGAGTATGCAAGAGTGTGTGCAGTGTTTTTTCTGAAAACTGCTTGTTTTTATTATTTGAGTTTGTTTTAGGATTACCATTTTCTGAAAAAAAGGAAAGAGAAAACAGCAAATAATGCGGAAATTACAAAATAACGTTATTTGTTTATAATTTTGTCGATTCTTGAAACTACAACCCTATAAAACAAAACTCTGTCGCTTTGGGCGAAGCGAAGAGGGATATTTACAAAACGTGAGTCCTATCAAAACATCCGTTTCACTTGGGATGGGTGAAAGGTTAAAGTAAAGACGACAATTACTTAGACTTATGAACGATCTTCGGAACATCGACTGCAACCCATTGGCGGCGAACTCCTCGGTGAATCACAAAGTCTAGTACCTTCCTTGATTTGTCTTCAGAAATAACGCTGATTTCTGGTGGAGCAGGATCATTGGAATCTGTTTCCCAGGAAGAGTTGTCGTAGGAGGATGCCTCAGTTGTATTTTGCATAGTATTTATGCTCTCAGGCAAATCTCCCCATCCAGTTGGCTGGATGTCTTTGAGCCTGATACGAGAGCTTTCGGGAGCGGTGTATTTGACCATGAAGTCGTATTTTCCACTAGGTTGTCCCAAGGTGTCCCATACCTCTTTGGAACTGGAGGAGTTATCCCTTTCGATGACATTGACCTCGGGAAAAGCATAGTTAATGAATTATAGTCCTGCAAACTTTGCGAATTCATCGTCGTGCGGGATATTTTATGAATGCCCTGAGTGTTGATCCCATGCCATGGTGGGGATGCAAGTATTTATTTCAATGATACTCAGCTGAGAAGCATCGTTGGCCTGACTCTCTTGCCCCGAATCTCCTAGGTACGGCTTCCAGATAGGCAGGTCATCCATTGGGCCATAATAGTCATGTTCAAAGTTATATTTCATTGGAGTGTCCTCCTCCAATGAATTTGGTGGAGCACGACATCCTTCCGGATCACAATATCCGTATATCATTTCAACATCTGACTTTGGTATATATCTCGAACTCTGTGCGGGATAGGAAAATGGCGTAGGCACCTCTTCCTGAGACATATAACCATCCTCATTAAGATAGGACTTCCATTCCTCATCTGTGTCGGAGGAATCTCCCTTGTTGATGGTATGTACTTCTTGAGACATTGGGTGAAGGAAACCTCCACTGTGGAAGAAATCCTGAATGGGGTGAAGACTTTTATTGCTAGCAGCAGTCTGGGTACAGGTTGAATAAAAACCAAGAGCCTTCTTTGTTTTATTGTCAGTAGGAATGACAAGTTGTCCCCATCCCTTTGCATTGTTGCTTTTGATCACCTCGAGAGCATCTCTGTACGAGGCAATCAACGTTCCCTTTTCTGATTGATTGTCATTGCTCACCGAAAGTGCCTGGAACTGGGTTCCAACAACCCCCTCTAGTTCTACACAAGTGGACAATGAAAGGTTACTCACGATCAAGGATTGTTCTCCACAGACCATGACGAGTTGGTCATTCTTAACGAACTTCAGCTTTTGGTGAAGTGTCGAAGTGACTGCCCCAGCCTGGTGTATCCAAGGTCTTCCTAATAAGCAATTGTATGTTGTCTGGATGTCCATGACCTGGAAAGTGACTAGGAAAGTATGAGGACCGATAGTTATGGGAAGGTCGACTTCGCCGATAACTGCTTTTCTGGACCCGTCAAATGCTTTGACGACGACCTTACTGCCTCTCATCGGAGATCCTTTGAATAATAGTCGTATTAGAGTGGACTTCGGCATAACATTGAGAGTCGATCCAGTATCTACCAGTACGCTGGCTAAAGCATCGTCCAGGCAATTAAATGTAATATTGAGCGCCATGTTGTGACTTTTTCCTTCTTCTGGCAATTCCTCATCACTAAACCCCAAGTTGTTGCAGGAAGTGATGTTAGAGACGATGCTGCCGAATTATCTTATTGACACATCCTGTTCCACAAAGGCCTGCTCTAAGACTTTCTGTAGAGCCTCTCTGTGGGCTTCAGAACTGAGCAAAAGCGATAGCACTGAGACTTTTGAAGGAGTTTGCAACAGTTGATCGACAATGTTGTATTCACTCCTTTGGATAAGCTTCAACATCTCATCATTGTTCTTTGAAAGGTCGGGATCACTGGATTGACCGACTGGTGGATTAGGAACTTCTGTTTGAGGTTCCCTGTCTGTGCTGGGTTCTCCAACTCCTCGGTTGAAGATCCGACCGCTCTGTGTTACTCGACTGATGTCTGCAATTTTCACGATGAAGGGTAATGAAATTTCCTTTCCATTCTCAATTTTTGTTGTACCGTATTTGTAAGGGGTAGCCTTAGTTGATTCATACGGTAGTGGTCCCGGCAGATAGATAACTACAGGAGCCTTCTGACTTTTTTGACTGTTGTAAGTAACTTCAATCACTTCCTGGTTAGGAACTTTCGATTCGTCAAGTAAAGGGATGATGGCGCAAACATCTTTGGTCCTTTCGTGATCAAAGATCACAATAACATCCTTGATTTGATCAGCGAAATAGTCTAGTGTCCAATTGATGGACCCAGAACTTGGACACAGTCGAATCTCTTTATGGTCCAACTGACTTTGAAGGGCTGCTCGCACGAAGTAACATCCTTGATTATTTTCCGAGCAGACTCTACAGCGCTCGTAGTTATGTGGTGGCACCTGGCCACGCCCGCTTTGAATGTAGTGTAACCTCACTAGATCTGTTTCCATAGATCGGACATCCTGACTTTGATGCCGAGTAGGGTTCCCGTTAACCACACTGATTTCTTGCGTGTCTTCATCCATATAGATCGGAAGCCACCAATGGTTCAACAAGTGTTGCAAAGTTCTCTGAACGAGAGCGCACCCTTGGTTACTCTCACAACATACTGTACAGTTCAGATAATCATGTGAAGTGAGAAAACCGAGTTGGACTTGCTTGGCGTGCAACTCCACCAAGCTGGTATTCATCAAACAAATATCAAAGATTTGAATCATATTCACTTAATACTGATGTCTATCGTGGTAGTCCTGGATCCATCCAAGATCCATCTGACGCTGGAGGGTCTCTTGTACAAAAGAGTATCCCTGTTTGTTTACCGAGCAAGTCAGACAGGAATCGTAATCATGTCGTGGCAGATCATGATGTTGGCTTTGCCTTGAGTGCATTGCCACTAAGTTGACATTCATTGCACTGATATATTGGTTCTGAATGATGTGGGAATCCGTATAAAACATGTTGACCCCACGAATTCGGTGTTCCTGGATCCATCCGAGATCCAACTGTTCCTGTAGAGCTGATTGCACCACAGAACATCCCAGATTGTCTTTAGAGCAGATATCCCACTGGTGATAGTTATGAGGTGGCACATGGTCGTATTCGCTCTGTCTGCGATGCATCTTGACCAGGTTGGCCCTTAATAAGAGTACATCATGAATTTGATAGTTGTTGTTAGATTCTCCCTCTATCAAATTCACCGCAGCTTTCTCGTGTTGAGGCAGCGGGTTCGTGAGAACATTGGGATTTGTAGCCTTGAAGGATAAGACCCTGCTCCTAACAAGCTTCTGCACATCGGATTTGAAACTGAGACAGTTTTCTATATTATGCCCTGGTCCTCCTTGATGGTAAGGGCAAGTCTGATCCGTTTTGAACCAAAAAGGCAGATTTTCTGGTATTGCGAGGGGAGACCAGGTCTGTACATGCCCCTTGACCAGTAGTAGTAGAAACAGTTCTGCGTACAACACAGGTATAGGATCAAACCCTAGAGGTCGTGTTGTACGGTTGTTGTTATATGGATGACGAGCCTGCTGAAGAGGTTGTTGTGTCCTTTGCTGAAATTGTTGTTGATTAGGTTGGCTCTGAGCAACCTGAGGTTGATACGTAGGAACAGGCGCGGGGTTGATAGCAGGAGTTATAGCTGCTACTGGTTGATATCGTCGCCTTTACTTTCCGAGAGAGATATTCCCAATATCCTGCTATTTTTTCTTAGGGAGAGCACCACCGTATCGCTTGGTATTACTTGATGATCCAACGTCTTTAACTAACCGTCCCTCTCGGACTGCTTCCTCAAGACGAACTCCCATGCCCACCATCTCGGTAAAGTCACTGGGCGCATTGGAAACCATTCGGTCATAGTAGAATGAGCCCAAGGTTTTCAAGAAGATCTTTGTCATCTCTTTTTCCTCAAGAGGTGGACAAATCTGGGCGACAATTTCACACCATCTCTGAGCATACTCCTTAATGGTTTCCTTGTCCTTTTGTGACATCAATCTGAGTTGATCTCTGTCCAGTGCCATGTCCAGATTATACTTATATTGTTGAAAAAAGGCAGCACCAAGATCTGTGAAAGTGCCGATCTTAGTGCGGTTTAAACCCATGTACCATTTGAGTGCGGCACCGGTTAAACTATCTTGGAAATAGTGGATAAGTAGCTCTTGGTTTTTTGTCTGAGCTAGCATTCGCCGAGCGTACATCACCAGATAGCTTTGAGGGCAAGAGTTACCCTTGTACTTTTCAAAATCGGGCACCTGGAATTTGTACGGAACTTTCACATTGGGGACCAAACAAAGGTCCGCGGCGTCCTTTCCAAATAAATCCTGACCGCGAAGGGCTTGCAGTTTTTTCTGCATTTCCAGGAATTATTCCTGGAACTCCTTCATTCTATCGAACATACTTTCGTTTCCACCAGAAGGTATCTGTGGAATCTGTCCTTCTGGGACAGTGTGTACCACGGGTGGTGGTACAGTCATTATGGCCGAGACTCTCGGTGCCTCCCGAAGTTTGTAACCTTCAAGAGTTGCTGTTATGCCCCTGGCATCTTCGCTTTCCCGAAGTTTGTAACCTTCAGGCCCAGCGGATCCTGCTTAAGTTTCTGGATCTTCAGTGATCGGCGGAATATATCCTTCCGGGATATAGTTAAGTGGCATGCCCCAGGGACGATCTTTCAGCATTTTATACCTAGGCTCATACTTCTCCACTATGGGCGTTGATGTGATCTCTGAGATCACAGTCCTTTGTTGTTGCATATGAGCTTCTACTAGAGCTTGCATATTGTTATGAAGCTTTCTTAGATCCTCTTTCAGAGTGTCGATCTCTTCCCTCAACTCTCTGTTCTCTTCCTCGAGATCATCCATATTTTTCTGACGATTGCCCCGAGTATTGTACGAATGAGACAGTTTAACTCTAGAATCGAGACACAAACGTGAGATTCGTAGGTAAGAAGAATGCATTATGTGAGAATGATGAATGCAATGATTATATTAATTGTATATTTTTGTTTATTCAAAGTAAACTTCGACAATTGTATTGCAAATATCAAATAGTGGGGAAGCCCCATTTTATTGAATTCAAAGATTGCGGAAATGGAAATACATTAATTTACATAGTGCTGTAAAAGGAAATCTAAACTTATGGGACCTGAGTCCTCTCTAAAGCGAGCTCAGGTGCTGGTTCTGGTACTTTCCTTTTCTTTGACCGGGGCTCTTGAGCCATTACCAGGTTGTCATTCCTCTGCCAAGTGAAAGGAGCGAGCAAATTCCTTTGGTCATCTTTATTTTCTACAGCATGTTGCTCTAAAATCTCAATTAGAGCATCCTTTTCTTTTAACAGTTGCTGTATTTTCTTACATTCCACATTGAGAATACGGTACTTGTTTCTCCAAGACCTCCTCTCCTGTTGAACTCTGTTGAGAGTAACCTGAAGTTTTTCCGTATCAGACATAAAATAAAGGACATGGTCCCTTAATGGAAGAACTTCCTGACGAGGGTAAGGCATCCTCAACTTGAGAGCTCTAGTTTGTATCCAGTGGAGATAAGGCTCCACCGAGACACAGTCTGGTTTTCCTAGAGACTCTCTTCCTTTCCTGTGAACGTGTTTCCAGGCATGCACTATTTCTGTCTTTAGTGCCCTGTCATTTTCTCCTTCCTTGAAGAAAATACCTTCCAGATGAGCACTTCGCAGGACATGCCTCATCGAGTATCCAAATTGACGACGAACTAAAACTGGATGATAGTTGATTCCTCCCTTAGTTCCTATAAGGGGTACATTTGGGAAATTTCCATAATGGTCAATGATTCTGATCCCGTCATAGATTTTATTGTACCAATCGATGTTAGAGTTGGTAAGAGACATGATTCTCTGCGACCAACGTAAAGAACTCTTTGGATCCCAAAATGCAGCAGACTTTGGCAAGTGGGAAGTAAACCATTTGTATAGAAGGGGTACACAGCACGTGATCATTCCTCCACTGTACAAAATCCTTAACTGTACAGAATGATACGCATCTGCGAGCAAGGTCGGTACATGGTTTCCAATCAGGAATATCTTAATGGCGTTGATATCTACGAAGTTATCAATGTTGGGGAACAGAAATAACCCGTAGGTGAGCAAAACAAAGATGCTCTCGAAAGCGGCCACGTTCCCCATACTAGCAAATTATAGAGCCTTCTTTGTGAAGAACTGGGCTGGCAAACCCTGGATTCCACCCTTAGTGGTCATGTGAGTCCTGACTTCTGACTCTTCCAAATAGATTGCTCTTGCAATGGTTTAATCCTTTGGAATTTCTTCCAGTCCAGAAAAGGGAGCATGGTCAGTAATATGCAGATCAGTTAGGTGAGAGTACTCCTCCAGTGTTGGTGCTAGTTGATAATCCGGGAATGTGAAACAGTGATAGACAGGATCGTAAAACTGAATTAGTGTAGACAGGATTCCTTCGATTACATGGACCCTTAACAGAGACATCAATCCTCCATACTTGGCTCTGAAAGCCTCAGGGTTGGTTATCATCCTTGCCAAACCTCTTAAATCCTCTAATCTTGGAACCTTGAAGGTGTACTTGTGAGTTTTCCTTCTACCGAAATCCATTAGCGCAATCTCTTTATCTGACATTTGCAATCATTGTCTTACTTTAATTTGAAAAAAAGAGACTAGAAGAGAAGATTTTTCTTTGTTTTAATGTTTTTTATATGAATGCGTGAATGCAGCACACAAAAACATAGAAAAAACATGGGGTCAAAGGGTCGGTGTCATGAAGTCAAGGCTCTACCCATCCCCCAAAGGTTTATACTGGTGATTTTTGTACATGTCCGCAAAATCATTGACCCCTCTTGGGATAACAACAGCAAGCGGATCACCAGCGAGCTGATGTATCCTAGAGTGATCTCAAATGAGGGTAGTATCACGTGACAACTATTTCCGATAGCTTCCACACTACAAAATGGTTTCAGTATACTAAAAACCTTAGCTTCTCAAATAACCCAATCGACCACACTACTTTCAACAACCGAAGTCGTATAGGTAATGTATCTGCAAAGGGAGTCTCCACTGAGTTTGATGGTCGACCGGGAACTCTTAACTGGGATTCACTCCCCGTAAGATTACCCGTATAATGCCATCACCTATCTTAGATGTATACTTAATCTTTCCACATGCGGCATCACACGCATTCCCATTAGTAGAAAAATAAACACATATATCAATTAGGAAAAGAAGTATATATATTTGTCTTAATCATCCTAGACCTCTAGTCTTATGATCCTAACAGACAATGACTCCCCAGTAGAGTCGCCATTTTTGTGACACTTTGAGAACTTAGGGTTTCATTCCTTGGGAAAACAAGAAAGAATGCCTCCCACTGTGGTCGCCACTTTTCTGTAGCGCGATTTTTGTGGTTTCGAATCAATATCGCTTTGGTACTACAGTTCGATTCATTTTTTTTCCTGTTAAGCTGATTAAGGAAGGGAAATAGATGTCTCTAATTAACCTTGCTTGCAAACTGAGGTTAAACAATCAAAACTGTTGGTTAACAGAAGCTATCAAAATAGGGGGGGTTCTCCTTTAGGATTATTTTCTTAAAAAACACGAAGGATCTGGATTATGGGTGAGGCTTTTGGTTAGGATACTAGACTGGATTTCCTTTGGTTGATGTATGGAGGTACTGGACTTTGGTTTTTTGATTAGTATGCTCGCTAAGATTTTGCAATCTTATGCCTGCGTATTCCCTTTTAACGAAATAGGGAAATTAGAGCGATCGTAGTTCCTCCTATTCTACGGGAGGAAAAAGGTGTTTTGGTGTCTTGTTCAAAGCCCAAGATTGAAGCTAAATGTGATTTGTATCTTGTTCAAAGCCCAAGATATAAAACTAAAGGGGTATTTGTATCTTAATCAGAGTCCAAGATATGAAGCTAAAGGGGTCCTGACTGAGAGGGAACTTGTCATCTCTAAGGAGGAATTGTTGATGTTGGTATGCTGTGAGCAAAGCGGAACTTTGATGCTAAAAGGTTGATTGACTCAACCGAGGATTTCTTTATATAAAGCCTAAGAAGAGGCTAAAAGTGTTACTTTTCCAGGGGAAATGTTCTTTCTGTCTTGTACAAAGCCCAAGATTGAGGCTAAAAGGGATTTTTGACTCCGTTGGGGAGAATGTATCTTGTATAAAGCCCAAGATGGAGTCTGAACTGAGTTTGACTCAGCAAGAGAGTGCTTTTATGTGTCTTGTACGAAGCCCAAGATGGAGGCTAAAAGAGTTTGACTCAACAAGAGAATCGTGGATGGGTGATTAACTCAACAAGACAGTCTGAAGGTTGATTGACTCAACAAGAGAGTCTTTTATACTCAACAAGAGAGTGATTTGTTGTCTCGTACGAAGCCCGAGATTGAGACTAAAAGGAGATTGACTCAACAAGAGAGTCTTTTATACTCAACAAGAGAGTGTTTTATATGTGTCTTGTACGAAGCCCAAGACGGAGGCTAAAAGTTGACTCAACAAGAGAATCTTTTGTACTCAACAAGAGAGTGGGTTTTTTATATGTCTTTGCACAACGCCCAAGACGGAGGCTTAAAAGGGATCGACTCAACAAAAGAGTCTGAAAAGGTTAGCTCTGCTGGGGAGGAATCATTTGTATAAAGCCCAAGAGGAGGCTAAACTTATTGCTGAGGATTATTGAGATCCTTAGGTAGGTCTAAGTGTGAGGAACTCTCATGAGAGAGGCCAGGGTTTCTTCCTATGTTTGAAAGGAACTTGAGAATGTATTTGAGGCTCAAGGGTCTTAGACTGTCCAAGTCTAGAGTTTTATCTATTGTACAATGCCTAAGAGGAGGCACGAGCATTAAGGGATGAGAATCAACCCTAAAATGGCCGGAGTTTTTACACTGGAAAGAATGCTCTAGCAAAGGATGACTAAGTTCTGTCTTATACCTTTAATAGGTCGTCAGGGTCCTTGTATTAAGCCCAAGAGAAGGCATGATAACTTCTAAGAAGTCGAAGGGTCCTTGTACAACGCCCAAGAGGAGGCGAGGATGCTTTTAGGAAGCCTGTGGGTCCCTAAACCAAGAGAAGTTCAAGAAATGCAATTCACAGAGAAGAGATCATTCCAGGAAAGTTCGAGAATTTGGAAGAAACTCAAGAGATGCCATTCACGGAGAAAAGATCACCTCTGGGGTGTTAGAGTTTCTTTGACAATTTCTAAGGATGACAGTCTGAGAAAAGGTTCACCGAGAATACGACATTTCTCTTTGTTCCATATTGTTTAACCCCAAGAGGAGGGAAGACTGTATCTGGAATCCTACGGGGGATCTAGTTTTGTTTGTATTTAAGAGTGACCAACAGGGCTTTAGCTAGTGCTAGACGTAGTTGCCGGGGAAAACTCTAAATAACTATACTAGTATTACATAGTGGATATGTGACAAGTATATAAAGGGATGTGAAAGAAGACTTACAGTGAATCAGCCCCACAATACAGTTATATATATGAAAGCGGTAAATGAAAGCGGATAAACACTTACCCGTTGTAGAGCTTCCATGCTGTTTTGTTAGTTGTTCAACAAAGAAAGTGTTGATAACAACATATATTCGAATGTAAAATTAAAGGAGAAAGTGCTTTGAAAAGATTGTTGAGGCTTATAGCTCAAGGAGAGGCTCAAGTTTTAACGATGATTGCACCGTTGATTTAAAAACTATACAGAGGGACTTATACAATACGTGAGGCCCAAGGAAAGGTTTTCTGTACAAAGGGATGGGTCTTATACTCTCTCAAGAGGCCCAGATGACTTGTTTGAAAACGGCGATTATGCCGAGGTTTTCTTTTAACGCACAGGGACTTATACAATATCTGAGGCCCAAAAATGGTTTTGGTTAAAAGGGGATTGGGTCTTACATTCAATTAGAGGCCCAAAGATTTATTTTTGTACAAGTGATGGGGCTTACAGCTCAAGGAGAGGCCCATGGATTTTGTTAAAAAACTGGCGATCGCGCCGAGATCTTTGAAAACACCGCGGGTCTTATACAATGACTGAGGCCCAAATTATTTTGGTTTCAAAGAGGGGTTGGGTCTTACACTCTATTAGAGGCCCAAAGAATTTTAAAATGAATAAAGATGGGTCTTATAGCGCAAGGAGAAGCCCAATGATTATTTTTGAAAAGGCAACGGTCGCGCCGTGATCTTTGAAAACGTATCGGGACTTATACAATGACTGAGGCCCAAAAAAGGGTTTTATTTACACAGGGATGGGACTTACAGTCTACCAAGAGGCCCAAAAATGTTTGAGAAGTTTGTTAGGGTGAAAATCAACAAAACCCTAATTTCATCATTCTTTTAAAGTAATTTTTCAAAGAAAATTAAATAAAATGATAAAAATACCAATCAAGTTTGAACAATCAACTTGTGATTTGTGGTTAAGGTTTGAAAAATGATGCTTTAATCACAAGATGAATTAAAACTCATTTGGTCTTGATTTTTCAAGGTGGATATTCATTTTAAAAGGTTAAAAAAAAATAAAAAATAAACTTATTTACAAAATTATCAACTATATTAAATAATTTATATAAATCTGATTTGTTTGTGGAATAAAATATTTTAACATTTTTGTGATTTTTTGCAAAAAGAACCAATAAAAAATAATTAAAATTTAGGGAGTTATTAATTTTCCAAATCATTAAAAATAATATGAAAAATAATAAAAATAGGAAAAAAGTGATAAAAAGAGGATCTGGGGCGAGGGGGATTCGAACCCTAGACCTCTTGTGTGCAGTGCGCGCTCTCTACCACTGGGGTGGTGATACATCCGTGTATCAAACTCCACCCACAAATATACAAGGCTTGCCTTGTTTTTGGCCTGGCCAAGGTAAGGAAAGGCAAGGTTTTGGCCAAAAACGTGAAGCTTGTAACTTTCTCATTTCTGCATGGATTGGGACAAAATTTAGGTCTATCCTGCCTAGAATTTCACAAGAAATCCAATGGTACTGGTGGGTTTTTCAGATGAGGCTCCTATTGAAAAACCCGATAGTTGTTTTGAAATAGGCCATGATTTGCATTTTCTGTGCTCTCTCTTGTTACAGGCATGAATTACATGATGAATTGGTTCAAACACAACACATATAACATGTATAAGATGTGCATGATCAGTAGACCTCAAAGCAACGCATATTTCAAAGAGTTCAAGTTGTGATGCTTACCTCTTTAGGAGTTTTTGGGAAATCTGTCAAGTGCTTTGTTCCAGAAATGTTTTGAAGCTTTGAACACCCTCAAATGATCACTTAGAAGGTTTTAGGATGACTGGAATCAGCTGGAAACCTCGGGAATGGAAACTGGTCCTTTCTTGCAAAAGGGGCAAAAATGGCCAATATAACAACTCTCTCAAATGGTGTTCCAGGTGTGGGGAACCATTTGGGACAGTTCAAGGATAATATTTGGAGTGTGTTTGAGGTCTTATCTGGTTTTAAAAGTGATTGAATCAAGACATGGCTTGAAAAATGCAAAAAGTCCATTTTTGAGGTTTTGAGAGGGGACTTTGTGATTTTGGTGTTACAGGTCACTTGTGAGAGTTTGGACAGCTTAGATATGACATATTGGATGTGTTTGGATCATGAGCTGTGATGTAAGTGCTCTCTAACTCAAAAACTCAGAGTTACCTTGCTAAAGAAGGTATTTTTTGCTAGAGAAAGGGATTTTGAGGAAAGCAAGTGTTGTAGTGCTTTGGTGTACTTAAACTGAGCACAAATGAGCTCTATTTATAGTAGAGCAAGTTTGTTTTGGCTGCAATAGTGAATGGTAACTGCTGTAGAGGTTTGGCAAATGTTGATCAATAGTTCAGAGATTAGCCTTGACTGAATTCAGTTGGAAATGGCTCAGTTCATGCCACCTTGGTGCTTCCATTGAATTCTCCAAAAAAAAATTGGAGTCTTGTCCCCTCTTTAGGGATTTTTAGGTTTGGCATGCTATTTTTAGTTCCAAAGACTTTGGAGGCTTGGAGATCAGATCATCCCCTTTGGATTTCATCCTCAGATGTGTCCAAAATGATGACAAGGCATATAATTATCTGATCTTGCCAAATCGAGCAAAAGTGAAAAATTCTGCCTTGCCATGACAATTGCAGCAAGGCATGTTGCAGCTATCATAACTCTTAGCCCAAGTGGAATTTCATGGGGTTCTTGGCCATTTTGGAAAGCCCTCACATGATACAACATATGTGTGATCATAGTTGGTTTTGTTGCTTTTTGGATCCAAGTGAAAAATTCCCTTACATTTTGGAAAAAGTGAAACAGATTCTGACTTAGTGAAAATTTCACTAAGTTTTGGAAAAAAGTGACAATTCATGTTTTTGTGATTTTGATCAATTCATAACTCAAAATCCATGAAGAATTGGAGTGAGGTGTAGTTGACACTTTTAAAGTATGCCACGAGAGCTACAAATACATCTTTGGATCAACCCAAATGGTTGCTTGGATCTCAAGTTATGATCCTTGGAAGTTGGTACCCTAGCTACTTTATTCCATAACTTAGAAAAATTCTAAGTTTTTATGGTTACCCCTTTTACAAGTTATCTCACTTTCTTTTGTTTTTCTTGATGAATGATGATTCAAATCATACATTAGCTTCATTTTAGGGTTAGGGAACCATAATTGATCAAAAAATAAAAAAGTCAAACTTTGACTTTTTGGCCCAGTTGACTTTTTACCAGATGCATTCCAAACTGTGTGATCCTCTATGAAATCAAGTCCTTGACCTAAATAAAACTTGATGGAAATGTTCCATGGGTGTTATAGGGTGTATTGAATCATGTCCCAAGGTATGGGAGCATGCCTGGGACAAAAGTCAAAGGCACAATTGACTTTTCTCGCGAAACCCTAACTGTGGTTCTGATGAACTTGAAACTTGTGCACCAAGCTTCTTGGATCAATCCATTGTTGAAAATGGATCAATGTAGTGTGTTAGAGACCCTCAAATCATCTCTTGAGGCCTTGGCTCATGTTTTTTCCCAAAAGTCAAC
The DNA here is from genome assembly GCA_022829125.1 of Lathyrus tuberosus. NCBI lineage: Eukaryota > Viridiplantae > Streptophyta > Magnoliopsida > Fabales > Fabaceae > Lathyrus > Lathyrus tuberosus. Next base: position 8,993,758 of record JALAZF010000071.1, read on the forward strand.
TTAGGGGTGAATTAGGTCAAGAAACCCTAATTCCTGATTTTTTGATGAATGCTTCCCCTGAGGTTAAATTGACTTGATGATTGGGTTCATGATGTCCCTTGGAGTATCTTAAGTTGTGCTTTGAAGCATTGGCTCATGGCCATAGGAAAATTTCCATCTGGAGGCCTCAGTCGACCAAAACCCTAGTTTGGTGACTCTGGAGATCTTGAGGCTTGATCCACCTGGAATGCTGCAACCTTGTGCTTGATTCCTGATGTGGGAGTCCTCTTGATCCTTAGTGGGTGTCTGAGAGGTTTAGACAAGTTGAAGATCATGTCATTTCTTGATTGATCCTTTGTCTAAGCACTCTGAGAGGGCTTGAAACCCTAAGTTTGATTGTAGTGGATGCTCACCCATCATTGGGGAGACTAATGAGGTATGATGGTTCATCCATATTGTGGTGATGATTTTCACAATGATGGGGAATCTTAGTGGTCAAAATTTGGGGTATGACACCATTTATGGTAAAGACTTTGAATTTGACTTGATTTGTTTGCCTCTGAATCAACTCGATCTTATTCTGAGAATGACCTGGTTAGATTTAAACCATATTTATATAAATTGTTTTGATAAGACTGCTTTGTTTCCTGCACTCGAAGAGAGTACAGATTCGAGATTCATATTCTCTAATCAAGTAGAGATGTGCTTGATGCAGGATGGTCAAGTGCTCGTGATGTTTGCTTCCTTGTGAAGTGGATTTCATCATTGATTTAGTACCTGGTTCTAGGCCTGTGTCGATGGAACCATATAGAATGTTCGCGTCAGAGTTGAGCGAGCTGAAGAAATAGTTATAAGATCTATTAGAGAAGAAGTTTTCCAGACCTAGTGTGTCTCCGTGAAGAGCACCAGTGTTGTTGGTTAAGAAGAAAGATGGGAGCATGTGATTGTGTGTGGAGCATGAAGTAGTAACCTTAAGACTAGACCTTGAGGGTTGAGAAGTGTGTGAGCATTTGAGTAGAGATTGGTGGTGTGAGAAGTAAAAATAAATAGAAATATTAGTAATAATTATTTAATTATTTAATATTATGTGGGTATTAGTTCAATTAGATAATTGCTGGAAATTATTATTATTATTTTAATTAGATGGGATTAATAATAATAATAACAATAATAATAATAATAATAATAATAATAATAATAATAATATGAAATAAAATAAAATGAGATATTAAGTGTGTAGAGATTTGAAGGGCAGGGTAGTAATTGCATGAGGATGAGTGAGGGTAAATGAGGAAAACCATAGTTGAGGGATTTTATAAAGGAATTGGAGAAGATTGAAGTCAGTATTCATCATACGTGAATTTGGAACTGAAGGGGAAAGAGGCTAGGGCAAGGAAGAGGAAGAACTCCATTAGAGAAGGGAAAAGCTCATCAATCTAAGGTAAGGGTGAGGTTCTGATCTTCTAAGGGATAGTATGTTGAATAATGGGTAAAGGTTTAGGTTCTTACATTGTGGATTGTGTGTTGTTCTATGATATGATTGTTGTGAAGTAATTGATGATGATATTGTTTAATAGGTATGTAATGAATGATGATTTGTTTAATTGGTATGTGATGAATTTCGTTGCCTATATGTGTGGTAATTCTGTTTTGGGTTGTTGATAAGTTTTCTCCATTGTTGAGTTATTAAGGTTCGAGTCGTAGGTAGGAGATTGATGATGAAACAATGTTAATCTATGCGTAAAACAAGGGATAATTGAGTTTTAGGATGTAACTTTAGTATAAAATTGAGTCTATGATGATGGAATTTCGTAGCATAGGTACTGGTATGATAAGCTAGGGTGAAAGTGCTTTTTAAAAAGTGATTTTTTAAGTTCAGAACAACATGCATCGACCTGAAGATCCTGTACGTTGACCTAAAGCTTCTAGAAACGAATACTTTGAAAACTGGAACAGCATGCGTCGACCTGAAGCTCTCATGCGTCGACTCATGCACTCAGCTTTTGTAAAAAAAATGTTAAATACGATTTTGATCATAACTTTTTAGCCGTTTATCCAAATGACAAACCATTTAAAGCGTTAGAAAGCTAATGAATAGAACTTTAACATGTATAATTAAGAGAATTGTTTTACCAATATTTTTATATCTAATATGTTGAGGAATTTGATTATTACTTGTTGTGTACGTTAAGAAGTCTTGTTGTAAGTGACGAATCTTGAGTATTGTTATTATGATGTTGTTGTGGTGTTAATGGTGGTAATATGAGTATGTTTAATGATATTGTTGTGATTGCATAATATATATATATATATATATATATATATATATATATATATATATATATATATATATTGTATTAAATATATTTTTACGCTTGTTGGCCAATTTGGGCGGTGTACATTAACCATGGTGGTGGGTTATTGTGCACGATGATGTTATCATTGTTGTATGCATAAATAGTCGCATTGCATACATTTATGGACAAATGGTCTGTTGTTGGTGAGCCTAAAATCCCATTGTGTGGATTGGTCCGGTAGCTGATTCAGAAGTGATGGATCAGTGAGTGGTTCTAATCCTAGGAGGTGGCGATCAGAACGGTGAACCTGAGTGTTCACGAAAATTGGTACCACATTGTTATACCCCAAATTTTACCCCCTTTGATGTCATAACATCTTGCACTTGCATTTAGACTTCAATCATCTATGCATTGTTAACTAACCCATACCTTTGCTAGTTTGTTCCTTATGTATTGAAAACTAGGGTCTTACACCAAAAGGAGGGCAAGGTCTCTTAAGCCAGGATCTCACATGATTCAGGGTCTCCTAAGACTATTCTCTAGCTCCATACATCATCACAAGTGTTCACCAGTGTGGGATCTCAAAACATTGGGTCAAATCAAGTCAACAAAAGACTATCAGACCAAAGTTAAGGATTTAGGGTTTTGACCTGAGGAATCACTGAAGAGATTTGTCATGATCAGTCCAGGTTTGATTGGTTCATCAACCAATTAAACTTACCTACATTCAAGATGTCTTACTCAACAAGAATTCAAGATCATCACAAGTACAAAGAGTCACAAGTTCATCTTGTCCCCAGATTAGGGTTTTGTTAAGAAAGTCAACCTTGTCTTTGATTTTGATCAAGACATGTTCCCAAGCTTTGAGACATTGGTTCCATATGTTCATAAACATCCTTAGAGGCCATCCATTGGCATTATAAGGGATTGAAGAAGCAAGATCCTCAAAGATCATCCAGTGGAGTTCCTGAAGGAAATTAGGGTTTTGACTAACAAAGTCAAGCCTCTGACTTTGATGTTATTGTCCCAAAATGAAGTGTTCAAGTCACATTATACCTTAACATGTTCAATCCTTGAATTAGAGCATGAAAGATAAACATTTGAAATATTTCTTGCAAGAAGGGCAAGGTTTTGTTCTTAAAATTTTCTAAGTAAGGAGAATTCACTCCTTGTGCAAAATTGGGAAAGTCATAACTTTCAAACCACACATCCAAATTTTGTGACTCAAAGCTCAAATTGAAGCTCTCATCATGAACTTTAAAACATATTAGAGGACCCTTTTCAAGTTAAGGCTTGATTTTTAAGTTACAAGCCTTGGAAGTTCAAAACACCTAATGACTTAGTGAAATTTCACTACATTTTGCCTAAAAAACCAGCTCACTTCATCTCCACTTTTCACCAAGATCCCTTGTGATTCAGAACTTGGGCTGAACATGAAAGTTTTAGAGAACATTTGGGGCTTTCCAAAAAGTACAAGAACTCCTCAATCCATTGAGTGAGTTGAGAAATTCGATTGGTTGAAGTTAGAGGTCCATTTCTTGATTTCTAAGTTACCAACTTATGCATAATGATGCATTACCCTTCTAATCACCAAATGCCTCACTATTATGATGTTTAAATACAAGGTTAGCATGCTACAAACCTCTGCCATGATTTTCCTCAAGTTGCACATTAAAATAACTTAGTTTATGCAAAGGCAAGGCAAGTACACATCCAAGGTGAGAGAAACTTTACACAAGGCATGGCAGCTTCTTTTTCTCATTGAAACTTGGACTCTGAACTAATCCAATCAGGCCACATTGCAACAGAGCCTATGGCTAGCTTTGAAGACTTTTGGTTCAGCAAAGCCAGCTCTCACGAGGGAGAACTTTCCAAAAGGGCAAATGTGGCAACTTTCAATTTCTGGCCATACGTCAAACCCTCAGCTTTTCCTTTAAATAGGGCCTTGTTCTATTCTCAAAAACACACCAGAATCACCCCAAGAAGAGGCTGATTGCTCACTCCACTTCCTTATTCACATGTTCTTGCAAATCTGCAAGAACTCCTCAAACACTTGTTTCACTCGTGCATTTTCTCTCTAACTCCACAAATCTTCTCTAAACATTGAATAGAGAAGCTCTAAACACTTAAACCCTAACTGTAACATCCCTACCATCATCTGCCATTTTTGAGGTTCCATTTGCATAAAGGATCGGGTTGCATTATTCAGACATCTTCCAAAGCTTCTAAGCATATGCATCTTCTCTCCAAGGATCAACAAGTTCCTAGAAGGTGGTTTTTCTCATCTGCAAGTGTTATAAAAGAAGTCTTGGACTTTCTCCAAGAGGTAGGTTTCTATCTCTGAAACTCACATATTCATGCATGATATTGTTGCTGTTTGAATGTTAAAATGTATTGTGTTTATTGCTTTGTGTTTCTGAATCAAAGGTTGCCATGTTTGGTTGAAAACTAGCATGATATAATACGTTGGAACTTTATGTTGTTGCACTGTTGTGTGTTGATTTCTGAATCATGTAATAGTTGTTAATTGTAACTCAGGCCATATTTGTGTTCCTGGGAGTTTTTACTCCAATTTTGATCTTTGTTTCACTTGATTTGGTGGAAAAATGAGAGAGATCCGTGGGCTGGAATTTCTGGCCGTGGTTGTTGTTTATTGGGATACGAGGGAAGAAGAAGAAGAAGAAAGTGTGGCCCCCAGTCAGTCCCATGTGGCGCTGAGGTGGCCATTTAATGGTGGTTTTAAAATAAAAATAATTAGAAGCATGTAATGTTTGGATGAGAGCGCAACACCGCTAGTCCATGGAGGAGTGTGTATGTATTGGCAAGCGAAGGGTCTGGGGTTCGAATCCCCCTCGCCCCAGACCTTTTCCTTTTTTATTTTTCCAACTTGTGTTGCTTGCCTTGATATATTATTGCTTGCTTGCCTATTGTTTTCACACTGCGCGTGCAACCCAGTTGGTAAGGGTTTTGTGCACTGAGCCTCAGGACGTGGGTTCAACACCCATGTGGGACATTTCCAATATTTTTTTATCACTTGTTCCATTTCCTTTTTATGGTTTGTACCTTGTTTTTAAACATTCGTAACTTGCTCATTTTTCACTCTTTTTGATCCATTCTTTTTGCAAAATGTTCCTTAACATGTCTATTTTCTAATTGTGGAAAGAAATTGGTAAAAAGAATTATTTTTGAAGCATTTATTAATGTTGGAAGTGAAAGGTTTTTAGGGTTTTCATAAAGAACATCTTGATTTCTCTTGGTTCCTTTGCCATGTTTACTTGTTTATATTGATCAAATAAGACCTAATGCATGTTGCTCAAGCCTTGTATGATGTTGTGACATTGTATATTTTGTTTCACTTTGATGTTTGTTGTGTTTTCACATGAAAATATCCTCTGAAATACCATGAGATCTCTTTAGATCATTTGCCTTGTAACATGAGTTTGTTTGATCAAATATGTGACATGTTTATGTTTTGAAACTTGAATGCCATGTTTGGAGCCATCTTTGAGTGCTTATATGTCTTGAATTTGTCACCTTTGAATGCATGAACTTTGAAATGTTGTCACATTCTATTGTTCACCTATACCACTTATGTTTGCTAAACATTTCCACATGTTCTCCCCATGAAGTGTCTTGGTCTTTACCATGCTCTTATTTTCATCTTGTTTATGATGTTTATTATCTTATAACTCTGTTAAGTCTTCCCCCAAGTGAGGCTATGTTTTTAGCTCTCCTCCTTAACCCTCATTACTCCCCTCCTTCCAAAGGAAAGGCTCTCTATTGACTTTTAAGTCATAGATAGCTCATATACCCTTGGCCTCCTAAGAGCCTCTTCTCCCTTTAACCTCATTAGGTTCCCCCTTTGTGAGCACTATCCTCATAGTTGCTCACTTCTCACCTTGGCCTCCTTAGAGCCACTTACCTCATGACTTAGGTTTCACCTAGAGTTCTTCAACTATATGTGAGCATCATCCTTATGATGTTCCTTCCTCTTTGGCCTCCTCAGAGCCATTTACCTTCAAACCTTGAAATAGGCTAGAGTTCTTCAACTCTATGTGGCTCTCATCACCATGAGTGTTCACTTACCCTCACAACTTAGAATTAGAGAGTTTTCTTAAACTCTATATGAGCCCATACTCATTCCCTTTGGAACTTTAACCATAGTCAATGGTTCCTCAATCCTCACCCTTAGTAGGTGAACTACGGTTGCTTTGATTCTTTAGTCAGGATACGTAGGCACAAGATGCGATGTCTTGGCGAGCAAACTTAGTATATACCCCATAGGTCTTTACCTTCACCCTCATTGCCTAGGTCTTTACCATTGACCTTCATCCATGTCATTAGGTCCTTACGTTTACCCTTAGCATAGATTCCTTAGCAAACAAACATAACATAACACAAACATTAACAAGAGGCTCCTGTAGAGTACTGCAGATACTTAGGGTGCTAATACCTTCCCTAAGTATAACCAACCCCCGAACCCCGATCTTTTAGCTGTGTCTTCACATGGCGCAAAAGGGTTTTCTTTCGATCTTTACCCTTTCCTCTGGATAAATCAAAGCTCTGTGGTGAATTTCAAAGTCTTGTGATTCAAGTTAATTAAAAGCTTGATATCTGATTCTCATCGCAATAGAAATGGCGACCTCACCGGGGACCTACATGAGGGTTAAGCCCATCTTGTTTGTGCTTATGTGTTATTTATGTTTTTATTTGCCTGTATATTTGTACATATCTGTATATGTGCTTGGTTTCTCCTGTTTTGCAGGGTGTTACTATTGAGTGGTGAGATAAGTCCTAACCCGGACTTGAGTGATACTTATTATAGGACGATGGTATATTCAAGGAGGCTTTGAGGGAGTCGATTCCCAAAAAATTTGACTTGAGACACCATCACTCAGTTTAGGTTCCCTCGAGATGTTAGTCATGTTGAACGAGTCTATTCGTGAAAACGTGCTACTCTCGACCTAGGGACCCGTGAAACTGATGACCATTAGTTACCTTTACCCCCACTTGGCCTTTTTAGGATGTAGTGCGAGGACTATAAGGGATTCTATTCCCGAATTGGTTGTTGCGCGATACTGCACTCGGACGAGATTCTCTTGAGAATATTATTGACTACCGAGTCATTCGGGAAATCGGTAATATCCAAAAGATGGGTTGTCGATGTAATACCCCAATTTTTACCCCTAAGATCCCACATATCATTTGCATTTTTGCATACCACAAACAAGATCACGTATTTGTCCCCTCTTTTGTAGGTTTGTGCTTTGCAGGGATCTTTCAGTATGTGTGTGTTTGTTAGTTGTTTTATTGCTTAATTTGTTTATATTTTACTAACCATTAATTAAAAGCCAAAAAAATATTTTGTTTTCTTTCACTAACATTTTCAGGGGAAGAACAGGTTAAAAATGCCAAAATAACAGTCCCACAGCTCGAATGAATTTTATCTGAGAAAAGTCAAAGTTAATCTGCAATTAATTCAAAAATTATCTGATCAAGAGTTTCCAAGATTTAATGGATTATTATTCAAGAGACTCCAAGGTTCATGTGTTTATTTCCATGCCTTCTTTGACGAGCAAAAGAATCGAGCCGAACCACAACAGTGTTCTTAAAAAGGGCATTTTTTCAAAATTTACACTAATTAACCGGTTAACACTTGGTAAGTAACCGGTTACCCGCGTGAAAATTTGAAAAATGGTGGCAAATTCAAATTCAGCAATTGGTACCAATCTCAGCCCTTGATCACACTTGGAATATTCTAGATCACCTAATTTTAATTCCCCTACATCACTTTGATCATTCCTCACCATGTACCATCACTAATCACCACTCTTTTGTGATTTCCCTCCAAATTTGAATTCCAATCCTAATTTTGATCATCCAAGCCTAATTCCAAACCACCAAATTTCCAAGTCTAAATTCTATAAATAGAGGCCTCATTTCATTCATTCTACAAGCTTTTGATAGCCAATAAATCCGTTGCAATTTCTCTCCCCAAACCACAAATTCACCAAAGCTCTTCTTTCTTCTTTTGAAAGTTAACAAGAATTCACATTGAATCTTGTTCAATTTTGAGCTAAACCTTCATCCAAACTTGTTTTCTTCATCAATTCTCATAGATCAAGGCTTTGGAGTGTAGATCTTGCTGCAATTCAAAGGAATTCATCTTTCACCATTGTTAAAGCTTCATCTTCATCTTCCATAATGTAGATCCTTTGTTGATCTTGTTTGCTTGATCTTTAGATTTTGAAATTTGTGTTTAATTGCTGGTTTTTGCTGTGATTTTACTTTGATTTTCGTGCAATTTCAGTTCCATGATCACAAGGTGTTTGTATAAAGTTTTGAAAGTGGATCATGCTGAATTTTGCACAAATTTCTGCATTCTGGTGCAGAGTAACCGGTTAACAGATGGTGAGTAACCGGTTAATCTGTGTTAATTTTGAAAAATTGCGCTTATTTTGAACTAAGTAACCGGTTAACGTCGGGTAAGTAACCGGTTACTTCAAAACAGAATGCACATTTTGCCTTGTTTTTGGGGCTGTGTTGGTTCCTTTTCCATTTCCTTCCCCTTCCTTTTGTTCTTAGCCTTAGATCACATAATTGTGTGGTTTAATTTGGCTTTCTCTTCGTCTATTTCTCTTTTCTTTTGATCAATGAAAGTCTAAAAGATTTTGGAATTCCGTTGTTGAATTTCGATCGAGACGAGATCGTTACCACTTTTTTTTTCGTGCGGTAGTGCTTTCGGATGACGATCTATATATCATTCATCTAGCCTACATTAGCACAAAGAGTTATTGACCGGCCTCATTGTAGGGTAATTACTCTGTAAATTACTCGGCGATTGCTTAACATAGCGCAATATTTGTCCCGAATCGGAAAACTATGAAGAATGATTGAATATTTGTCTTATGGTTCACAACTCATGAAACTTGTTGTTAGGAGGCTTTGGTCTTATCAATCCTCTAATGAGTTTCATCAACCTTGACCTAAGTGCAATTATTCAATTGTTATTGATCACTAACACTAACAACTAATTACTAATTACTAACTTCTAACTTCTTTATATTTCCTTCTCGCTCCCTATCTCTCTTTTATTTTTATGCAATTTTTCTTTTGTCCGTTGGACACATGTTTATGCTTCCGCATATTTTTCCTTTGTCCGTTGGACACATGTTTATGCTTCCGTATATTTTTCCTTTGTCCGTTGGACACATGTTTATGTTTCCGCAATTTTTCCTTTGTCCGTTGGACACATGTTTATGCTTATGCCTTTTTTCTCTTTGTCCACTTGGACTCAAAAACATTAATAAAGGCTTAAACCATAAATAACTTAATTCTCCTCATCTTGGACTATTGGTTACTATCTTATGCTCTGGAGTGATCTCTTTATGGACCTCTTTTGAAGTAATATTGGACTTATGGACCTAGAACTAGGACTTCTTATCCCTTTGCTTGGAGTATTGATTGAAGACTTGCTTTTATTCGGCCAATTTGCTTAAGGATGGATTTCTTTTAATATTGCTTTGAAGTGGCTCCATTTTGGTTAGATCCTTCTTTTCCCTAGCTTTTATTTTATGCACTAGGATAGTCACTTCTTCTCCTCCCCATTCTTAAATTTTCAAAATCCTCTCCCTTTTTTAAAATCTTCTAGTTTTCAAACTTAAAACCATTTTCGTAATAAAACCTTGACTTTTGTCAAGTGACTTTTTAAACTTTGTTTTCTTTAATAAAAGTCAATCCATCTTAAATCATACTTTGACCATTTCATAAAAACATAAAAAATACAAAACTCATCCAAATTTTTTGTGCTTTTGTGCACCTTTTTTTTTCTTTTAAACTTTTCATAAAGAACTAGACATGAGTCATTTCTTTGATGAGATGTAAAACTCCTAACCATGGTATTTTGTCGAAAGTATGGTCATTTTCCACTTAGATGTTGAAGTGATTAGTCTTGTTGATGTTAATCCAAGCAAATCCTCCATCTTAATGGGAGGCAAATGCCTCTTTCTCATACCTTTGGGTAATTAGTTGAGTCTTCTCTCTTGAGAATGACAGGTTGTCTTTTTCGAGATAAAATAAACCATAACCAATAACTTTCATTCTTGGTACCACGAACTACGGGGTTTTGATCCTACATTGCACATCGTGGGTACGTAGGCATGAGGCGATAAGTCTCTCCAAACACAAAAATCTTAAAAATATTTCTCCTCTCATCTCCTCAATCTCTTTACAAGCAAACCTTTTCAGACCAAAAAGCGGTAGATATTTCAAAGGGTTCCTATAGGGTACTATAGACGTTTTGGGTGCTAACACCTTCCCATTGCGTAACCAACCCCCCTTACCCATTCTCTGTTTGTTCTTGTTTTTTAGAACTCTTTAGGTTTTGTTCGCTCTTTTTCCTTTCCATTTGTGGATAAAATAAAAGTGCGGTGGCGACTCTTGCTTATTTTTGAGTTAAGTTAATCAATAGTTTACACTCACAAATTTCCCCGCTACAGTCGACTCTGAGAACTTCTTAGAACCCTGTTCTACAGGTGATAAACCCATAGTACATACCAACTGGGAAGGGTGAACCATGGCTTTATGCTCATGACCTAAACCTAAGCCTTTTGTCTGTGTGCTTGTACATTTGTGAATATGTGTGCATCTTTGTGTTGCTTTGCATTCATAACATCATAAGAATTCATCTCATGTCAGTTTCATGGAATTCAGACCTCTTTTTGTGAATATCATAGGGATATCATGGACAGTGCTAGAAGGAATACTGTAAAATACACTTTCAAGAGTCTTAAATTGGGCGACCTAAGGAGATTGAGAGATTTGCTGATAGACCCTGAAGGATTCAAAGACCGATATGGGAAGCTGTGGATCTTGTTGAATAAGAAAGTTGATGAAGGGCTCCTCTCTACTTTGCTTCAGTTCTATGACCCGAAGTACCATTGCTTTACTTTTTCCGATTATCAACTTTTGCCTACCCTTGAAGAGTACTCTCAGATAGTTGGTTTACCTATTAAGGATGAGTCTCCGTTTCCTATCTTTGAAAGGGACCCAAAAGAAGAAGAAATAACTAAGAAGACCTGCTTGGATTTGGTTGACATCTGAAACAACATGATTGCCAAGGGAGGAACGTTTGGTTTCACTGCTAAGTTTTTGATTGGAAAAGCTCAGTACTATGCTAGACACTCGAATAGGGATGCCTTTGAAGCCATTTTCGCATTACTTATCTATGGGCTATTTCTTTTCCCAAACTTTGATAATTTTGTGGATCTAAATGCTATCAAGATCTTTTTAAAGAAGAATTCTATACTAACCTTGCTAGCTGATGCTTACCATTCAGTCCATTTGAGGAATGCCCATGATGGAGGACAGCTCACTTGTTATGCTCTTGTGTTGTATAAATGGTTTGTTTCACATCTGCCAAAGGCATGCGCCTTTCGGGACCCTAAGAAGGGATGGTGGTCTAAGAAAATTATGGCTCTTTCTCATTCTGATATTGATTGGTATAACCGTGTGTATGAAGGGATAGTGATCACAGACAGTTGTGGGAACTTTGGCAATATACCTCTTCTTGGCACCAAAGGAGGAATCAGCTGCAACCCTGTGTTGGCTCGTCGACAATTGGGGTACCCTCTAAAAGATAAGCCTTTTAATATTCATTTGGAAAACATATTTTTTGAAGGATATGACAAATATGAAGGGCAGATAAAATTAATCTTGAGTGCTTGGGGTAGCAGGCACAAGAAAGGAAGGAGTGTTATGGTAAAACCTAATTGTGTGTCTTTGGAACCATATCTCCAATGGGTCCGAAGAAGAGCTATTGAGTTGAAAATGCCTTATTCTAGACAAGAACCAATTGCCTTGAAGGAGGAGCCCATTTTGTTTTTCATGTCAAAAGAAGAAGAGTTGAAGATTGCATTAAACCAAGCCCAACAGACAGGAGAAGCTTGGAAGCACAAATATTAAGTGGTTGTTGAAGAGAACCTAGAACTTCAAAAGCAACTACAAACCAAGAATGAAGAGCTTCTCTCATACAAGAAGAGGAAGACCCGAGAAGGACCAAGCACCTCTGATACTCAATCTACTCCGTGGAAGTTGATCATCGACAAGCTCGTCATGGAAAAGGCTCAGATGGAGAAGGAGATTAAAAGGCTCAACACGAGGCTCCTAGAAGAATCTTCTTAGATCTTTTTAGCTTTTATTTAGCCTTACGTTTAAGACTTTTGAAAGTGTATTGGCTCTTGTAATTCAGTTTTTATTAATGAGAATGAGACTTTTGATATCCCTTGGTATTTCACGAGTGTCTGAAATCCATGAAACTTTTCATTTACATCCCGCATTCTTTCCCTAAACTATCAAGAAACTAATATTGTTTTGCAGACTTTGTAGAAATGGATGCTAGAAGAACTTGGCCATATACTTTTGAGGTTCCCGAGTTGGATCAACTGTTGGGGCTGGGAGATATAATTGAAGACCCGTTGGCTTTCACTGACAAGTATGAGAGGATTCTACAACTACTGAGACTCCAAGTGACTGAAGGACTGCTTGAGACTCTAGTCCAACTCTACCATCTTGTTTACCGCTGCTTTGTGTTCCCAAACTATCAACTAATGCCAACTTTGGAGGAGTACTTCGCTCTGATGGGCATCCCTATCAATGACTCTCCTCCGTTCTCTGGATTAGAGGCAAAACTCACTGACAAAGACATTGTAAGAGGAATGAGGCTGAGATTGTCTGACATCAGAGCTCACTTAACCAACAAAGGAGGACGTCGTGGATTACCTGCTCAGTTTTTGCTTGAAAAGGCTCTTTAATTCGTTGAAAGGGGAAATTCCGCACTGTTTGAATCAACCTTTGCTTTACTTGTCTATGGGTTGTTCCTGTTTCCTAATGCCAAGTACTTCGTCGATGTTCAAGCTATCCGAATCTTCATGCTTAATAACCCAGTTCCTACGCTGTTAGCTGACACCTATCATGCTATTCATACAAGATATATGCGGAATGGTGGGCTGGTTGTTTGTTGCGTCGCTCTCTTCTATAAGTGGTTTATCTCGTACTTACTGAATATGCCAACCTTTTGGGAAGTTGAAGATAGCACAATTTGGTCCAAGAAGCTAATGGAGTTAAGCCACACCGACATTGAATGGTATGATCTGGTTTATGGAGGGATCCTGATGATCCAGAGCTGTGGAGACTTCCCCAATGTGCCTCTCATGGGAAGAAATGGGTGTATCAACTACAATCCTGTGCTTGCTCGCCGTCAGTGAGGCCATCCAATGGAGGATATTCCTGATTTCAATGACCTTGAGATGCTTTTCCTTGAGGAAGATGAAGGTTTTGAGCTCAAGATCAGAGTGGAGTGTGCTTGGCGCCAAATCAACAGACAAAGGTGGGCTGCTTTGGAAAACCCTGATTGTACCGTTACCGAAGCTTGCTTGCAGTGGTCTCGTGAAATAGCTCTCGTGATGAGGATGCATGTTCCCCGTCACGAGTCATCTGCAGAGGAAGAATTGAAGTTGAAAAATGCACTGGGAGAATTGACCCTTGAAAAGGCAAAAATCAAGGGGCGAATCAACAAGCATATGAGAAAGATCAATGAAGGGGAGGGACAATCCGCCAGTGGATCAGATGCTTAGTTTCCTCTGTGTTGTATTTTCCGTTTTCGCTTATGTATTTGAACTATGAAGATGTACTATCTCTGATGTAGTATTTGCAAGAATTTCTAATGAAGAAGCTTATTTTGATGAACATCCTGTTATCTACAATGTTTGTAAAATTTCTTGATTTCTTGATAGTTTAGCTTGCATTTACATCTGCATTTTCATTTCCATCATGTCATAACATGTGCATTCTCTTCCCTGGCTTATCTCTTGTCACCGTGTTCTCTTCAGAATCGTCACACTGAGTCCTCGACGCCACTACAACACACGAGCCCAAGCTCGTCAAAGGATGTCTGAACAGAACTTTGAAATGGACAGAGTTAGCAATAAGCTGAATGAACTATGAGGAGGAATGGGGCAGATTCTGGAAGTTATTCAGGTCTTAAAAGCAAAGATGGATACATAGGCCATTGTGGTTTCTGAGATTATCACTCCAACTGTGGAACCTCCTACCACTACTTTGAACCTCAACTTGGGTATACCTTTTGATTTTATACATGCTTCGGCTCTTACTTCTACTTAGCAAATTGTTCCTTTGGGTAATGAGAACCATCAAGTTGTTCCTACCTTTAGTCCACCGACAGCGCAAACTCAAGTGCACCCTATTTTTCACAACCTGCATCCGGTTTATGATTACCCTGAAAAGTCTGAAGAGGGTGATGAGTGACATGAAAGACTAAAGGGGAGTGTAGAAATAATACAGAGGAAATTGAAGGCAATGGAGGGGAGCAATGTATTTAGTACTTATGCTACAGACATGTGCTTAGTTTCAGGCTTGGTGATTCCACCCAAGTTTAAACTACCCAATTTCGACTTATACTCTGGTGCAACATGTCCTAAGTCACATCTGATCATGTATTTCCGAAGAATGGTTTCATTTATGGATAATGATAAGTTGATGATACACTGCTTCCAAGATAGTTTGAAAGGGGCTGCTGCCAAATGGTACTTAAGTCTGGACCAGTCTAGAGTCCGTTGTTTTCAAGACGTATCTGATGCTTCTGTAAAGCATTACAAATATAACATGGACCTGGCACTAGATCGTAGACAACTTCTGAGCATGTCATAGAGAAATTCTGAGTCTTTTAAAGAGTACGCGCAACGTTGGAGAGAGACAGCTTCATAGGTAGAGCCACCTTTGTCTGAAAAAGAACTGGCTGATTGGTTTTTGGATACGGTAAAGCCAGATTTCTATGAGAGGATGATTGGTAACGTCAGCGCTAACTTCGCTGATATTGTCGCTGTAGGCGTGAAAGTAGAAGCTGGGATGAAAAGCGGAAAAGTAGTCAGTTCCTCAAGCAGTTCAACCAGTACCAATACCAAGAAACCTCCTAACCACTTCCACAAAAAGAAAGGAGAGACTAATGCCGTCATGAAAGGGAAGAAAAATAACCCAATTTGGAAACAACCAATATATCAATAACAGTCGATTCCAAACTTTACTCAACAACCGATTTATCCGATGCAGTATGCTCCACAACACTATGTAGCAGCTGTGACACCTACCTTTAATCATCAAGCAGCGCAGCAGGTGCTGGCCTATCAACAAGAGCCAGCTTATCAGTAAGTACCAAATGCTCAGAATTAACAACAACAACAGAGACAACAAGCTTCGCAGTCAGGTGCTCCTCAAAGAAGACAAGGGGTAATGGCCACATTTCCGCCTTTACCAATGACTTACACTGAACTCTATCCTTCATTAGTGCAACAAGGACTGATTGTTACCAGACCTCTGGGTCCACCCACGGAGAAGTCTTTGCCTTTCCACAATCCAAATGTTAATTGTGCTTTTCATCAAGGGGGCGCCGGTCATGACTTGGAGGGCTGCTTAGCATTGTAATATGTAGTAAAAAGGTTGATGGAAAAGAAGGTCCTATCTTTCGCAGATAATCAGCCAAACGTGAAAAGTAACCCATTGCCCACACACGGAACTACAAATTCTATTGAGGATGAAAATGATGAGGTGTTAATAGTGGACGCATCAAAGATCAAAACTCCTATCAAGGTCTTCCATGCTAAACTATTCAAAGCTGGTTTGGTAAAAATCTGTCATGGTGATTGCAAAGAATGTAATATCAGTGTCAAGGGTTGGCAATTGGTCCGAGACGACATTCAGAGTTTGATTGACGAGGATTTTTCCAAGTATTCAGTAAAGAGAAGAAAGATGAAGTTGCAGTAATTGAGCCTGTGTTCAACTTGCCAAAGTCAAAGGAACAAATGCCTGTGTTCAACATACCAAAGTCTGGTTCTGTGATTCCTGTGTTTAACAAGCCAGTACCAATCTTCAATAATTCTGAATCTGTTGTTACTTCCACTGCTAATCACTCAAAGCCAAGAAACATCCAACAACCTGTTGCATTCCGTTTCAGAGGTTCAAAAGCCGTGTCGTGGATTTATGAGAATATTGGGGTTGACAAAAGACATGATGAAGTGGTTCCAAGGAATAAGGTGGGAGCCACTAATGAGGAGGTGACCAACATAGTGGGAACTGGTAAGATGACTCGCAGTGGTAGAGTTTACACTCCTCTATTCAAAGGTACCATACCCAAGGAAACTGTTATCCCTGTACCCTCCAAAGATAAGGAAAAAGAAGTGGTTACGAAGGAAGATGATGATGAGTTTCTGAGAATTATCAGGAGAAGTGATTACAAAATGGTGGACCAGCTTCACCAAACTCCATCCAAGATTTCAATTTTGTCTCTGCTGATGAATTCTCCTACCCACAGAGTAGCTTTGCATAAAATTCTAGCCCAAGCACATGTAGCCCAAGACATTACTGCTGGACAATTTGACCATGTCATTGCTAACATCACAGCCTTCAATACGCTCAGTTTCAGTGACGAAGAGTTACCTCGAGGAGGTCGAAACCATAATCTTTCCTTGCATGTATCCATAAAGTGCCAAGAAGACACTCTAGCCAGAGTACTTATAGATACTGGTTCATCTCTGAATGTTCTGCCGAAGAGAACTCTGGAAAACTTGACCTATCAAGGAGCTGTGATGAAGCCTACTTCACTCATCGATAAGGCCTTCGATGGCTCAAGAAGATCAGTAATGGGAGAGATTGAGTTGCCTATTCTGATTGGTCCTCAAGTGTTCAACATCCTTTTCCAAGTCCTGGATATCAATCCTGCTTACAGTTATTTGTTGGGTAGACCTTGGATCCATGGAGCCGGGGCTGTAACATCGACTTTGCATCAAAAGATGAAATTCGTAACAGACGAGAAATTGTTCATTATCCATGGTGCAGAAGATATAATGGTCAGTAACTTGTCCTCTTTCCGATACATTGAAGCTGATGAAGACGCTTTAGAAACCTCTTTCCAAGCTCTTGAGATAGCTAATGCTATTATGATTTCCATTGAAGAGCCAATGGCCTCGAATAATCCATCTTTTGCTTCTTTCAAGAGTATCCAATCTGCCCTAAAAGAAGGTGTACCTGAAGGCTGGGGCAAAGTCACCGAGATTCAAGAGAGAGAGAGAAGTACCAAGGGTTAGGTTACAAAAAATTTCTTGAGGAAAATGCTACTATAACAAGGCAACTGAAGACCATTCAGGAAGTATTTGTCAGTGGAGGACATTAAGTCCATGCCATTATTGAAGACGTTGAAGACGAGGACATTAGCCATTTGGTCTTTCAGTGTGACGCCGCATTGAATAATTGGGAGGCTATTGAAATCCCTGTTTTGTACCCTATGCCAGAGTAATTTGCTTGCTTTTGTTGATTGTTTTCAATTTCGTAGCCTTGCCCGAGGCTATCGGATTATTTTGTATGGGCCACCGCTTTTAATTCTTATTAATCAATGAAATGGTTGTTTTGTTAAATTCTTTTGTCTTTTTTACTGTTTTTGATTTTAAGGAAAAATGGAAATCTTTTTAAAAATTACAAAAGAATTTTCTTCTTACATTTGATCTTTGTGCATTTTAATAAAATAAATCCCTCCATCATGCAGAATGAGTTCCAAACCTGTTGTATTCAATGACTCTACTTTCACTATTTACTTTGATTCACCCATCTATAAAGTTGAGGATGAGGAAGAAGAAGATTATGAGGTCCCAGATGAGTTGGCAAAAATTTGTGAGTACGAATACACGGCTCTTCAGAGGAAGAAATTGACACCATCAATCTTGGTACTGATGAAGACAAGAAAGAGGTCAAGATTGGGGCAATGCTATGGGCAGAGGTCCGACAACGGTTAGTGAAGCTTCTTGAAGAATATGTGGATGTGTTTGCATGGTCCTATCAATATATGCCTGGTTTGGATATAGATATTGTAGTTCATAAACTACCGCTCAAGCCTGAATGCCCACCGGTGAAACAGAAACTTCGAAAAAGTAGACCCGACATGGCTCTCAAGATCAGAGATGAAGTCAAGCGACAACTTGATGCAGATTTCTTAGCAGTTTCCAAGTACCCCGAATGGGTAGTTAACATTGTGCCAGTGATGAAAAAGAATGGCAAGGTGCGAATGTGCGTAGATTACAGGGATCTCAACAAAGCCAGTCCTAAGGACGATTTCCCTCTGCCGCATATCGACACTCTTGTGGATAATATAACCAGTGTTGCAGTTTTCTCCATTATGGATGGTTTGTCAGGCTACAATCAGATCAGAATTGATCCGGCCGACATGGATAAGACTACATTCATAACTCCTTGGGGAACCTATTGCTACAAAGTTATGCCTTTCGGTTTGAAAAACGTAGGGGCAACCTATCAGAGGGCTATGGTAACCTTATTCCATGACATGATCCATAAAGAAATTGAAGTATATGTGGATGATATGATTGCTAAATCTCAGAGTGAGGATGAACATTGGACCATCTTCTGAAATTATTCAAGAGACTCCAGAAATATCAACTAAAGTTGAATCCTGCCAAATGTACTTTCGGTGTCAGATCAAGAAAGCTGCTTGGTTTTATCGTCAGTCAACGAGGAATTGAGGTAGATCCTGACATAGTGCGAGCTATTCAAGAAATGCCAGCTCTACAGATCGAGACTCAAGTAAGAGGTTTTCTTGGACGTTTAAATTATATCTCCAGGTTTATCTCCCACATGACTCCTACTTGTAAACCAATCTTCAAATTGCTCCATAAATATTAGACTGTAGAGTGGAATTCTGACTGCCAGCAGACCTTTGACAAACTCAAGAGTTACTTACAAGAACCACCGATCTTCTCTTCATGTACATGACTGTGTTGGAAGGATCAATGGGATGTGTTTTGGGCCAACATGATGAAACTGGTCGCAAAGAGCATGCCATCTATTACTTGAGCAAAAAGTTTACTGATTGCAAAAGTCGTTACTCACTACTAGAGAATACCTATTGTGCTCTAGCATGGACCGCCAGACGTTTGAGGTAGTATCTAATATGTCATACTACTTTGTTGATCTAAAAAATGGATCCAATAAAGTATATCTTTGAAAAACCTGCTCAAACAGGAAGACTTGCCCGTTGGCACATGGACTTGTCAGAGTATGATATCCAATATGTCACTTAGAAGTCTATAAAGGGAAGCGTCTTATCATATTACCTTACAGATCAGCCTGTGGAAGACTATGAGCCCCTCAAGTTCGATTTTCGAGATGAAGACATTATGGTAGTGAAAGATTGTGAAGAGTCATGCCCTGATGAAGGCCCTGAACCTGGTTAACGTTGGAAAATGATGTTTGATGGTTCTTCTAACTACAATGGACATGGTGTAGGTGATGTGTTGATGAACCCTGATGGTGGTTATACCCCGTTTACGGCCAGACTCTGTTTTGAATGCACAAACAACATCGCCGAATATGAAGCATGTATTCTAGGGCTGGAAGCAGCCATTGATCTCAGAATTAAGACTTTGGAAGTCAGTGGAGATACTACTTTGGTCATCTACCAAGTCAAGGTTGAATGGGAAACTTGAGACGAGAAGTTAATCTCATACCGTGCTTATATTGTGGAGATGATCCAATACTTTGAAGAGATCACTTTTCATCATATTCCACGAGCAGAGATCCACATAGCTGACGCTCTAGCCATGTTAACTTCAATGTGGAAGGTTAATTTTGTTAATGAAGAGCCACTCATCAGTATCGAGCGCAAGATTGCACCAGCCTACTGCCAATTAGTTGAAGAGGAGTTAGATGGGAAACCATGGTTTCACGACATCTTGATTTATCTGAAGACTCAAGAGTATCCCGCCAATACTTCCGGTTTTGACAAGAAAACTTTGCGAAAGCTATCATCCAAGTTTTTCCTCAGCAATGATGTACTTTACAAAAGGAATCACGACATGGTTTTGCTAAGATGTGTTGATAAACGAGAAGTAGACCTGTTAATTCATGATATTCATGAAGGAGCCTTCGGTACCCACCCCAGTGGGCATGTCATGGTTAAGAAAATCTTGAGAGCCGGTTATTATTGGCTAACTATGGAGGCTGGCTATATCCGGTACGCCAAAAAATGTCACAAAGGCTAGATCTATGCTGACAAGGTGCATGTACCTCCAACATTATTGAATGTTTTGTCGTCACCTTGGCCTTTCTCTATGTGGGGCATTGATATGATTGGGGCTATTGAGCCGAAAGATTCCAACGGTCATGGGTTGAAGCTGCTTCCTACACCAATGTGACCAAACAAGTGGTTACTCGTTTCATCAAGAATAATATCATTTGTCGTTATGGAATCCCTAACAAAATCATAACGGACAATGGAACCAATCTGAACAACAAAATAATGAAAGAGTTGTGTGACAATTTCAAGATTGAGCATCATAATTCCTCAGCTTACCGTCCAAAGATGAATGGAGCTGTCCAGGCTACTAATAAGAACATCAAAAAAATCCTGCAAAAAATGGTCAAGACTTATAAGGATTGGCATGAAATGTTACCATTTGCTTTGCATGGATACAGAACTTCGGTTCGAACTTCGACAAGGGCAACTCCCTTTTCTCTATTATATGGGATGGATGTTGTTCTCCCCATTGAAGTAGAGATACCATCATTAAGAATTCTTATGGCGACTAAGATTGATGAAGCAGAGTGGGTCCGAGAAAGATATGATCAGATGAACCTCATTGATGAGAAACGATTGACTGCCATGTGTCATGGTCATTTGTATCAAAAAAGGATGAAGAGAGATTTTGATAAGAAGGTTCGTATTCGTGAATTCCATGAAGGAGAACTCATACTCAGAAAGATCTTAACATCTCAGAGGGATACTCGCGGAAAATGGGCGCCCAACTATGAGGGTCCATTTGTAGTAAAAACAACATTCTTAGGAGGTTCCATAATTCTTAAAACAATGGATGGTGAACAACTCTCACACCCTGTGAATGCTGACTCAGTAAGAAAATGTTACGCCTAAAAAGCCCGCTAAGTCGAAAACCCGAAATGGCGACTTAGGAAAAAAAAAAGGGTATCCCGGTGGGTCATAACCTATGAAGGAGACTCAGGAAAAAGTTAGGGATCAAATAAAAAGAAAAGAGCTCGTTGGGTTGAAAACCCGAAAGGGCGGCCTAGGCAAAAAAAGAGCATCCTGGTGGACTAAAAATCTGAAAAGGCGGTCCAGGAAATAGTTAGGGACAAAGGCGTTTCACTGTGTCAGACAGGGTTGTCACCTACCTCAAGGAATTCATGGAAGAAGTTCAGGTTCATTTACCCTCATCAGCAGCAAAGTTCATTTTTGGGACTCTTAGTCATTAGGGATGGTAGTGGTCATTGAATACGATGTAACCTTTTCCCAAATTGCCATTATTCCAAATTTGTAATGTTCCATGGAGCTTCGCCATTGGCAAGTTACCATTATAATAAAATCAGATTTTGGACCATTCTTTGTTTGATATTTATCATTGCTCTATTACTTTTCTTGTTATGCAAAACTTCACTTATTCATTAATAACGGTTTTGAAAGTGGAAAATGTTTTGAAAAATATTTTGAGAAAACACAATGAAAATATAATTTGCTTTGGCATTAGGGACGACTTAATGAAATCATGTGCCCTTCCCCAGTGAACTTTGTTGTGACGAAAGCACAGCTAAACCACCTGGCGTATGTTTCCACAGTGATACAAGTTCAAATCAACAATGTTTCATGGATCAGACATTTCAGTAATGACTGACTACTGCGCTACAAAGGACTTCTCCCCAGTATCTTCACAGATGTTTGTGGAAGATTTTATTTCCCTAGTGAAAGAAGATAGTTCCCTATTCCATCCCTAGAGTGTCTGTTCTCTTCAGATTCAGTGTGACTCCTGGCAGTGGATGCATTATCTATCCACTCACTTTTCCCAACCTGTCGTCTCTCGTTAGAGTCGTTTCTTGCATATCATCGAGCATTCGCATCATACCATATCATCTTGCATCTTTGCAATCTGGGTGTGTTTTTGCTTGTGGGTCTTCACCTCCCTTTACTTCATTTTGTTGATCTTTGGATCTTTATCTGTGTCCAGCTTGCGTCTGGTCTTCACCTGCGTGCGCCATATTTTTTCTCTATATCCATATTCTCCAGGAAGTCTAATCTTTATTTATGCGACCCCGGTACTGACCTATCAGATACCTAAATTCAGGTCACCTATGAACCTAAAAAAAAATTTTTAAAAAATCTCTGGTCACCTATGAATCAAAACCTCCGGTCATCTATGAACCCTGGTCACCTATAAACCAAAAATCTCTGATCATCTATGAACCCTGGTCACCTATGAACCAAAATCTCCGGTCATCTATGAACCGAAACCTCAGGTCAACTATGAACCTTGGTCACCTATGAACCAAAACCTCAGGTCACCTATGAACCTAAACATCATTCAGGTCACCTATGAACCTAAAGTCCAGTAATTACTGGCATTGTTTATTTTAGGTCACCTATGAACCTAAGCAACCCTTGGTCACCTATAAACCAAAATCTCCGGTCATCTATGAACCTTGGTCACCTATGAACCAAAATTTCAGGTCAAATGTGAACCTAAGCGACACCTGGTCACCTATGAACCAAAATCTCCATTCACCTATGAACCTAAAGTCCAGTAATTACTGGCATTGTTTGTTTCAGGTCACCTACGAACCTAAACATAACTTGGTTACCTATGAACCAAAAGTCTCAGGTCAACTATGAACCTTGGTCACCAGTGAACCTAAATTCCCAGTTTTACAGGAAAACCAACTCAAATTGGTATCCTATCCAAAATCATATTGGTGTTTAATGACATCTTATTTCCAAGTCCAATCATTGTTGGAACTTTAATCTTTTTCCCAGTAGAAGTCCAATCATTGTTGGCACTTTGATCTTGTTCCCAGCAGAGGTTCAGTCATTATCAATATCTCCTTAAAAGTCCTTGTGATCTTCATCATTTGGGCGCAAACAAAGCTTGTGTTTGTCCGTGTCTTTTCTGGCTTTTCTTGAAGATCCCGTTTGAACTCTTCAATATAAGAAATCCCCAGAAAATCTTGGTAGAATGTCTATCCCCTATTTTAAGTTGATCCCCAATGGAGATCATGTCTTCTTTCTGGTTTCATGGCCAATAAGAATTTGTTTTTCCCCCAGTGTCGTCCGGTCACCTATAAACCTGTCGTCCATCTCCCTGGATCTTCCCCAGTGGAGAACACCTATTTGGCTCCTATCTCCAAGGAGGACCTGTGGGATTTTCCCCTTTATTTTTCTATCCCCAGTGTTTCCTCATAGTCTCTCCGATGAGTCTCTTTTTGTTGGTCAGTCTGTATCCCCATTGAGTCTTCCTTGTGGATATTAACCTTCATCCCTCCCCAGTAAAGCTCACCTGTGGTTGTTTGCTCTTTATCCCTTGTGTCTTGTTGTCTGCATCTTTGCACTATTATGGCATCATATCATCATCCTAGAAGTTCATGGCATGTCAGCATTTGCATGTCTGTTGCCCGTCCTTAGCATCTGCATTCCATCTAAGGGCAAAATTTTCGGTTTGCTATATTTAAATACCTTTCACATGGATGCCCCGAGATTTCCTTTCCTCGTGCCATCTCATAAAGCTATTCAAATAGGGGCAACTGTTATACCCCAAATTTTACCCCCTTTGATGTCATAACATCTTGCACTTGCATTTAGACTTCAATCATCTATGCATTGTTAACTAACCCATACCTTTGCTAGTTTGTTCCTTTTGTATTGAAAACTAGGGTCTTACACCAGAAGGAGGGCAAGGTCTCCTAAGCAAGGCTCTCACATGATTCAAGGTCTCCTAAGACTATTCTCTGCCTCCATACATCATCAAAAGTGTTCACCAGTTTTGGATCTCAAAACATTGGGTCAAATTAAGTCAACAAAAAGACTATCAGACCAAGGTTGAGGAATTAGGGTTTTGACCTGAGGAATCACTGAAGAGATTTGTCATGATCAGTCCAGGTTGATTGGTTCATCAACCAATTGAACTTAACAACACTCAAGATGTCTTACTCAACAAGAATTCAAGATCATCACAAGTACAAAGAGTCACAAGTTCATCTTGTCCCCAGATTAGGGTTTTGTCAGGAAAGTCAACCTTGTCTTTGATTTTGATCAAGACATGTTCCCAAGCTTTGAGACATTGGTTCCATATGTTCATAAACATCCTTGGAGGCCATCCATCGGCATTATATGGGATTGAAGAAGCAAGATCCTCAAAGATCATCCAGTGGAGTTCCTAAAGGAAATTAGGGGTTTGACTGACAAAGTCAAGCCTCTGACTTTATTGTTATTAACCCAAAATGAAGTGTTCAAGTCACATTCTACCTTAACATGTTCAATCCTTGAATTAAAGCATGAAAGATCACCATTTGAAAGATTCTTGCAAGAAGGGCAAGGTTTTGTTCTTAAAATTTTCTAAGGAAGAATTCACTCCTTGTGCAAAATTGGGAAAGTCATAACTTTCAAACCACACATCCAAATTTTGTGACTCAAAGCTCAAATTGAAGCTCTCATCATGAACTTCAAAACATATTAGAGGACCCTTTTCAAGTTAAGGCTTGGTTTTTAAGTTACAAGGCTTGGAAGTTCAAAACACCTAATGACTTAGTGAAATTTCACTACATTTTGCCTAAAAAACCAGCTGACTGTTGGAATACAAATAGAGTTAGGGTTTTGTTATCGTTCCACAGAGATTGTTAGAGATATCACTTCCTTTCTACAGTGAAAAGGTTTTAAACTTAAATCGGAACAAAGGGTTTTGGTTGTTTTCAGTCGGAACGTTTGCATTCAAAGTTAAGTAATGAACGGTAAAAGGATTTGTTTTAACGATTTATAAATACATGTCAAGATTAGTAGCCGATAATCCGTTTTCGTACGTATATCTTCGAAAAAGCGTGTGAACTTTCTAACGATAAATAAACTCACATATCCTCTCTACAAGTTTCTCTCGAACACTTGTTGTGGGATTTATCACATTGATCCTTTGTTGATCTCTCACACAAACTATCAATATGATAACATTTAAGAACAATATTTATGAACATCAACATTCAAAACTATTTCTAGCCTCATGAATATTTGATGGATTGAAACTTAGGTCAAGTTTTAACACATATCTCTCAATCATGAATCAAAACAAAAGATGCACCATAAAAAAAAGTTTCTTCTCTATATTTCTCATTAACAAAGTTCACAAACTTAATAGAATATCAATACATACAAAAATGATGGATTACCTCCACTAATCTTGACACTAGAAGTGCTTAGCTACCCATTGTCATGGTAGCTTCACAAACAAGAAAATGGAGAATAAAAACAAGCATCAACGACGATCTCTCGACTCTTGATGCTCCAATTCTTCAAAAATTAGATGCTACAGTGTTTACAAGGTTTTTACTCTAAGAAAATATGAAGGATCCACAAAAAATTTGATCTAATCTATTTATAAGGGGGCTGAGTTACGCAGAGCGCACTAAGCGCGCAGCATCGCGCTAAGCGCGTTGTTATTTATTGCCAAACCGCCCTAGACCGCGCTTAGCGGGCTTCAGACCGCGCTAAGCGGGTAACCCACTGGAAAATAGCTCCAGACTGCGCTAGGAGCGTGCTTGTAGCATGCTTTAAAAAATCCACTTTCTTCAAAACTGCTCCTTAAGAGCCTTCCATGCTCCAAGCTTCCCATTTCAATGTTAAAACCTATACTTATAAACACAAAAGTTAAATAACTAAGTCTAATAATGCATTTAAACTATACTATGATTATTTACCGGAAACAACGGGAAAAAGCATCAATTAACAAATAAAGATCTCAAAAGGTGCCAAAAACTAAACTATATATTAACACATTTTAGCACCTAACAACTCTCCCCAACTTGCTTCTTTGTTTGTCCTCAAACAAAGGTAAGATAGAATAGAAACAAGAAGAATGTCGGATAAGACAACACAATCAAAAATCGATGGTTCAAACTAAATTGATGCGCTCGCAAGTAATGTCCAGCTCCAACACATAATCAAAACATGGGTATGAACTAACTTCTAAACAGAAATAACAAGCACTCATCATAAGCAAACAAATGTTCAAACGGGAATCACCTACTTATTTAGACGCAATATTTACAAGGGTCAAAACACACTCATAAGCAATTGTGCCACATCCAAAACAATTTATGCAATCATCTCACAACTAATGAAAACAATGGAAACAAAGATCACAAAAGGACTTTTATCGGTTGTAACTTGGTCGGGGTTAAGAAACAAGGGGCATATGTACACGGCTATTGAAACAAGAAAGGGAAAATTTCATGAAGAGCATTTTCTTTTCTAGACAACCATTCTTGCTCAAACTTCCAACTTATTCTCACAATGTATTCTATTTCTTTCTCTTTCGATTCCCACAATTTTTCTTTTTCTTTCTCTTTCATTCTATTTTTTTTCACTTGAGAATGCATTGTGTCCACAATTCCTTCTTCTCTTTTCACAATGAACCAATCTCCCCAACTTCGACAATACTACAAACTTAAATCAAAATGCTCTTCAAAATGGTTAAAGTCCGGGTTCATGCTTCAAAGATACAAAAATTTTCGCTTAAGGCTCAAGAGAGGTTTCTAATGTTCACACACTCACAAGGTGACTTGAAGTGATTTTTGGAAAGTGGTTATACTCATAGTACTAAAAAATTTGCCTTGATCATTTCAAAGTTTCCAAAATTTCAAAACCAAAAGCAAGATTAAACATAAACCATTTGAGTAAGCAACAACTACTTGAATCCCTCAATAATTTGTGAACAATGGAGGAAACTCACATTTGTGGTAATGTCCTAATTGATTCTCATATGAACATACATGCGAAATGAAAAATAGCTTGAAATTTGTGTAAAGCAAAAATTTCATACACATACTAACATTCTACAAAGCAGAAACAGAGTACCTTTTTCGTGCAACATTCCAGAATTTTATCATCACCATCAAGGATTGGTGTATCACATCACTTTTTGAACAAATAAAATTAAAACAAACTTGCTTCCATCAATCAATTACCTTAATCAAGAACAAACACAAAAATTTTGTACCAAAAACCTCATCCGCTCGGATGGAAACTTCAATAATAAAAAAGAAATTTTTTAACAATTAACACATATCCAAAATACCAATGTCAACATCCGCTCGGATGTGAACTACAATATCCTAAACAAAAGTCAATAATACTAGCAACATACTAAACATAATAAAATACAAAGGTGAAATAATCAAAACCATCAATAAGAACTCGGACTCGATACTCCATCATCAACTCCATCTCGGTCCTCATCACCACCATCATCATCATCATGAACAGCTGCCCCCTCCAAAAAACCTGGTCTGTCCTCAGGCCACCTAGCATATGCCATGAGGTCCTCTCTAGACCTCAAAGGATGATCAACATGAGGCTCTCGGATTTGGAGCTGCAGCTGCATCATAGAATCATGCGTAAATAAAAAGGCACACTGATGAGCCTCGTGCATGGCCCAGTTGGCCTCAGCACTCGAATCACGAACACGTATTGCAGGGGCAGCAACAACAACAGGGACAACTTCATTGTGTGCCTGTAAACAAAAACGGGTGATAAAATTGTCATCCAAAACACCCAATTTCACATTCCCATGGTTTGGAAGGGTGACTCGCGCCTTATGGCACAATGCCATAATCATCCCAAGATAAGTCAAAGTACAAGCCATCCTATCACCTAAAGGTGTAGAGCTCACAACAACCCTCTTCAGCTCATTATAAATAATTCGTGCCAAATCCACGGTCTTCTCATCATCAAGAATACAAGCTAAGAGGGCTGAAGTCTGCATGGGAATGAAAGAGGTGTGACTACGAGGCTTTAGGTTGTGCAAGACAACCGACATTACAATTTGAGTTTCCGTAGTCAACACACCTCTCATGAACTTTAGAGGGTCTCCATTAGCACTCAACTGATAAGACTGACCTGGCACACACAAAATTTCTCTTAACTGCTCGGCATTCCAACTTCCTCGAGCTAACATTTTTCCATAGTCACACAACTCATCCTCAGCCAACTCTAAGTGGTTCCCAAGGTAGGTATTATTGGTGTCTCTAGAGAAATCAATCTCTTTGCCCCTTACCCAAGTTTTAAAATTGAAAGCCTCATCACCCGAAGGTAAGGCATTCGCAAAAAATTCTCTAACAATATCCAGATGATATTCGGGGTAAGGTTCAGAGAGCTTGTCTCAGCCACCTCCTTGCACAAGAAAAGTTGTGCGGCGATAACATCCTTCGGGATCAATCTGTATAATCCTATCAGGCCAAACAGTTCTTCTCTCGAGTTGTTGATATCTCAGCTGTTGTTCAAGACCAAGAAACCGATTACGATCAAATGGTCCTGATGGAGGACGTCAAGTTGGGTTTGATGTCGACCCGACACGCTGCTTCTCTCTACCAGACATCTGAAAAACACAACAAAACATCCACAAAAACAGGCAAATACGTTAACGAAAACAACAGTAAAATATGTCTAAATTCCTAAACAATTACGACAATTCATCCAAGAGATCAAAACAGAATTTAAGAAGAGGGGAATTTTTCTGAAAATCCCAGACCGCGCTAAGCGCGCAGGAGCGCGCTAAGCGGGCTCTGCGATTTGCAGAAAAACTCCTCTCTGCAACAGACAACTTCCAATGGATAAAACCCTAATCCTAAAACAGAGACATATTCAGAGAGATTCTTCAATCACGAATACATAAAATTAAAACCCTAAAATCTACAAAAAACCTAATTTCTACATTCAAAATCCCTAATTTCTAAAATCAAAGTTCCTATCCACATGCAATTACACTAGTCTAGTGATAATAATGGAAAATTACAAACAAAAAGAAGAACAAGATGAACAAGAACATTAAACATTAAAGCTTCAACCCAAAATGGGTTTTGTTTACATGAAAAATTAAAAAAGAAAATGAAGAACTTACATTTGTTGATGTAGATAATGAGCAAGAAAATGACAAAGATGAAGCTAGGGCACAAGGAATCCAAGGAACTCTAAAATATTTTGGAGAAAAATGAAGTTGGGGAGACGAAGAGGGAACTAGGGATTTTCTGAGAAAAGGGTGAAATGAGGCACAACCTCAGAACCCTAGCTTCTAAAGCAAAATTTGGGTCGGGTCAGCACTACTGGGCCCAGACAAAACCATTTTTTTTTCAAAATTTCGCAGACCGCGCTAAGCGCGCTGCTCACTGGAAGTGGGGGTGACTTTTTATTCAGAGCGTGTTAAGCGGGCTCCTGCGCACTAAGCGGGCTCTACAACACTCAAGATACTACCAGCAGCTCAAAACATGGTTCCAACAGCACAAAATATCATTCCAAGCAGCAAAATCACACCAACTTACAAAAAACACGATTAAACAGCAAATTGACCAAAAAACGATAAAAACTTACAAAATTGGGGTTCCTCCCAACGAGCACTTGTTTAACGTCGGATAAGCTCGACGGTCCAAGACGATCAATGAAGAACATCTAGGAGAACATAACAATTTTCTCGATCAAAATTACCTCCAAGGTAGATTTTCAAATGTTGACCATTTACGGTCCAACTGTCTTTTTTCTGCATATCTTCGATCACAATTGCTCCAAAACTTTTCACCTCTTTGACAAGAAATGGTCCTGACCACTTCGATTTTAACTTTCCTGGGAAAAGTTTCAATCGGGAATTAAACAGTAATACCATTAGCCCAACCTTAAAATCCTTTTGACAGATCTTCTTGTTATGATAACCTTTCACCTTTTCCTTATACAACTAACTCGAATGATATGCGACATTCCGTATTTCCTCCAATTCATGTAGTTGTATTTTCCTTTTTTCTCCGGCCAAGTTTTTATCAAAATTTAACAGTTTCAGGGCCCACAATGCTTTGTGCTCCATTTCAAGGGTAAATGGCATGTTTTACCATATACCAATTGAAACAGAGTTAAGCCAATTGGAGCCTTGTAAGCGGTACGGTACCCCCACAATGCCTCATCCAATTTTTGTGACCAATCTTTTCTAGAACTCGACACGGTGTTTTCCAGAATCCTTTTCACCTCACGGTTAGACACCTCGGCTTGACTGTTCGTTTGTGGGTGGTAAGGGGTCGCCACTTTATGCGTTACACCATAATGTTTCAAAACACTTTCAAGGGATGTATTGCAAAAGTGTGACCCGCCATCACTTATAAGAACCCGAGGAGTGCCAAAACGGGCAAAGATGTTTTTCTTTAAAAAATTTATTACCGTTTTGCCATCAGCCTTAGGTGAAGCAATCGCTTCAACCCACTTCGAAACATAATCAACCGCCACTAAAATATACTCATTTCCAAAAGAGGGTGGGAATAGACCAACAAAATCTATGCCCCAACAATAAAAAATTTCAACCTCTTGGATATTTTGAAGGGGCATTTCATCTCTTTTTCCATTTCCACCAGTTCTTTGGCAAGTATCACAACTTTGCGCATGGAGATTTGCATATTTAAATAGAGTAGGCCAATAAAAGCCTGATTGCAAGACTTTCGTGGCCGTTCTCGAACCATTAAAATGGCCTCCATACAACGAGTTGTGACAATGCCAAAGAATACTCTAAGCTTCATCACTCGTGACACACCTTCTCAAAAGGTTGTCACCTCCTAACTTGAACAAGTAAGGGTCATCCCACACATAATAATTCACATCCGATAAGAACTTCCTTTTTTTATTCCAAGTTAGGTCTTCGGGTATCCAACCGGTTACTTTGTGGTTAGCAATATCTGCAAACCACGACCTAACTTGGACTCGAAACAATTTTTCATCGGGAAATTCCTCTCGGATTTCTTTTTCTGTGTTGGTTACCTCCACATTGATCAAACGGGACAAATGATCCACCACCAAATTCTCTGAACCCTTTTTATCCTTTATTTCCAAATCAAATTCTTGATGTAAAAGGATCCAATAGATGAGCCTTTGCTTCGAATCCAGTTTAGTGAGCAGATATTTGATTGCCGAATGATCAGTGTAGATTACCACTTTTGACCCTATTAGGTAAGAACGAAACTTCTCAAGTGCATATACAATCGCAAGCAATTCTTTTTCGGTTGTGGCATAATTTACTTGCGCCTCATTTAATACTTTGCTTGCGTAATGTATAGCATGAAAAGTTATGTCCTTCCTTTGACCTAACACCGCTCCAACAGCGTAATCACTCGCGTCGCACATTAGTTCAAAATTTAAAGTCCAATTTGGCGCGATGATTATTGGAGCGGTAATTAGTTTTTCTTTCAAAATTGGGAAAACAATATGACATTCATCGTCAAAGAGAAATACCTGATCTTTGTTGAGCAAGTTGCTCAGTTGCCTTGCTACTTTTGCAAAATCTTTGACGAATCGCCTATAAAATCCCGCATGCCCTAAAAAGCTTCTGATTCCCTTGACGTTGGTAGGAGGAGGCAACTTTTCAATCACTTCAATCTTCGCTTAATCGACTTCAAGGCCTTTGGAAGAAACTTTGTGGGCAAGCACAATTCCCTCTGTCACCATAAAGGTACATTTCTCCCAATTCAACACCAAGTTTGTCTTTACACACCTCTCAAGGACGGTTTCCAAATTTTTCAAGCATAAATCGAAAAATGCTCCAAACACGGAAAAATCATCCATAAACACCTCCATTGTCTTTTCTATAAGGTCGGTGAAGATAGCTTGAACACACCTTTGGAAAGTTGTCGGCGCATTACATAAGCCAAAAGGCATCTTTCAATAGGCAAAAATGCCAAAAGGACAAGTAAAAGTCGTCTTCTCGTGGTCCGCCGGGTCAACCACAATTTGATTGTAGCCCGAATAACCGTCCAAAAAATAATAGAATTGTTGCCCGGATAACCTCTCGAGCATTTGGTCCATGAATGGAAGTGGAAAATGGTCTTTTCTTGTTGCGGTATTCAACCTTCTATAGTCAATACACATTCTCCACCCCATCACAATCTTTGTTGGGAATAACTCATTCTTCTCGTTTCGGATAACGGTCATGCCACCCTTTTTAGGAACAACGTGCACGAGGCTTACGCATGGACTATCAGAGATCGGGTAGATCATTCCCGCATCCAAAAGCTTCACAACTTCTTTCCGAACAACCTCTTTCATAGTAGGATTCAAACGGCGTTGTGGTTGAGCTACCGCCTTGAAATCCTCTTCCATTAGAATCTTATGCATACAATACGATGGACTAATTCCTTTAAGATCGGAAAGAACCCATCCTATAGCTTCTTGATTTCTTTTCAACACTTGAATCAAACGGGTTTCTTCTTTGTCGGACAAAACGTTGCTAATAATAACCGGCTTGTTCCCACTTTCATCAAGGAATGCATACTTCAAATTAGAAGGAGGCACCTTTAATTCAAGTTGAACTTTTTCATCACTTGGTTCTTTCTTCAACTCTTCATTCTCAACTTCCCATGGTTGTAATTCTTTGAGAGATTCAAGCTTTTTCAAGCATTCTTCAAGAGCTCTTTCTTCTTCATCAGAAAATACTTCAACAGAATCATCAAGAGCCATTTCCAAAGGAGACACTATATGAACATGCTTAGAAACCTCCAAAGTTGCTTCTTCTATTGCATCGAGACGAAAGCTATCATGTTTGTCTTTTGAATGCTTCATTGCTTCGAATAAATTTGAAGATACCTCTTCATTTAGAACCCACACTTTCATAAGGCCATCATCAACATCTATCATCATGCGAGCGGTCTTCATAAAAGGGCGACCAAGAATTAGAGGAGCATCCTCATCCTCTTCCATATCAATAACAATGAAGTCCACCGGAAAGAAAAATGTATCAACTTTCACCAATACATCTTGCGCCAACCCAATAGGATGAGTGGTTGATTTGTCGGCCAATTGCAATGTCATCCGGATGCCTTTAATTTCAATGTTCACAAGCTTTTTCACAATAGATAATGGAATGAGATTTATGCTTGAGCCCAAATCAATAAGGCCATTTCCAACAAAGACATTACCAATTGTAACGGGTAAGGTAACTCGCCCCAGATCGACTTCTTTTTTCGGAAGAGTTCTCTGAATAATATCACTACAATTTGCCGCAAGAACAACGGTTTTCGGCTCCGAATATTTCCGCCTCTTTGTAAGAATATCCTTCATAAATTTGGCATACTTCGGCATTTGCTCTAGAGCTTCGGAAAAAGGGATGTTGATTTATAGTTGCTTAAAGATATCCATGAATCTTGAGTAGTGCCTAGCATTGTCTTTCCTTGTTGGCACATGAGGGTAAGGCATATTTTGAGTCGGTATCGGATTCATCTTCTCTTTCTCCCTCTTAACTCTCACATGTTTCTCTTTTTTCTTCACTTCCTCCACACTCTCATTTTCAACTTCAACAACATTATCATTTTTCTTTTCAACTTCAACAACATTATGATTTTTCTTTTCAACTTCAACAACATTATCATTTTTCTTTTCAACACCTTCCTCATCACTATCCTCCTCAACAATACCATCAATTTTTTCTTCTTCCACACTTTTGTCATTTTATTTTGCTAACTTCTTCCCACTTCTAGTAACGATTGCTTTGCAATGCTCCTTCGGGTTTACTTGAGTATTTGCGGAGAATGAAGGACCCGATTGTTGCTCGGTTATTTGTTGGGCAAGTTGCCCAACTTGATTTTCGAGATTCTTTATCGCCGCATCGCTACTCTTTTGGTTGGCCATAGATGTAACACCCCACTTTCCCATTTATGAAAAATACACATAATTCTATTAAATAATCAGAGTTTTGCACCAACAATAAAGTAGGATGCCACATTTGTAAAACCAACATAAAAATTCCTTTTATTAAATGGAATAAACAGCGGAAATAATTTATTATTCAATTTACAGCCATCTGCCAATAACACCAAAACTCCACATAAAATCGTGGTCCACCATAATATTCATCAGAAATAAAGATACATAACAAAAAGAATAACAATTAACAAAATGAATGAAATCCCCAAATCCCGTGTTACGTATTAGAGCAACTCCTAAGACTAGATCAGGTAACACGCACTCCAAGCAACCTAAGTACCTGATTATCTGTACTTCCGAAGAAGCACAGACCCAACAACAACAAAGGGGTGAGAAATCACATTCAATATTAAACGGTGAATAAATACATGATAAGAGTAGTATTCACGTACAATCAAACAATCAAGACCCACTGGTCACCAATCATCACCATACAACATATAACGACAAACTGCAATGCGACACAACTATGGAAACAATGCATGTGGTACCAATATCACGGTTCATTCAATCGAACCCGGATAGATCACATACACCCCTACTTGGCAATGATCTATCCCCACCATTCTCCATATCGGAGTACGGATGAATCACATACACTCCTCCTGAGCAATGATTTATCCCACCAACACCATGAAATGCATGACACCATATGCATATAAAACACATGTATATTAACACATAGATACATGTTCACGATCCTCTTGATCACACCTGAATTACACACCAATATTCAACACCATACATTTACTTCACACAACATACATCAATTACTAATTAATAAATTAATTCCTTAAAATTATTACATTAATTATTTTCATCACCAATCTTACATTTCTCAAGGTCTGACACCTATTCCCAACTTCTCAAACCAAAAGAAACAACTTCGAATGCGAAAACGGGAAAGAAATCGCGAAACGGTAAAATTTTGCACTCTCGCTGGCGATACGCGTATTGCCCTCTACAATACGCGTATTGCCAACTCGCTCGCCCAACCCATACGCGTAATGCCTCTCTTCATACGCGTATTGCCTCACATTGCCCAAGTCCTTACGCGTAGTGCCTTATGTCGTACGCGTACGGACAAAGACGTTTTCTCACTGAATTTCCCAAAGTCCAACACCTTACGGGTATGGACCTCCTAATACGCATATTGCCTAGCCTTCCATACGCGTATTACTGCGTATTAGCCATCCCATACGCGTATCGCCTTCCCTGATACGCGTATGGCTAGATCTATTACAAAAAATCCAATTCTCCACACCAGTCCGAGTTTTGCTACGAAATCTACACTTCGTCACTCCCAAAACAGTCCTAAAAGTGTTTCTACATCAATTTTAGGTCTTATATTTTCATCTTACATTTTCACCTATTATTACTACATGAATTATAGGTCTTAGATTCCAAATCGTTCTCCCAATTTGGGTCAAAAACAGGTCTGCTACAGAGGTACTCATACAACAACAACAACAACAGAAATAATGTTAACACAAATCGATTCATGCACGATTTCATCATATCATACATACATAACAAATCAACAACACAAAAATTTTGCATACACATTTTTGCATACGAAATTTCCTACGGGGTTAAGGACTCCCCACTACCCTATCATAAACATATCACCAATATTAAACCCGTTTCTCCCCCCTTACCTCGAATCTGTTCAGAATTTCTGGAAAAATTTGAGGAGAAACCTTGCCCTAGCACACCATTGTTCTTCCCTTGTTCCTCTTAGTCTTTCTCCTTCTCTCTCTAAAAATTCTGATTATGCTAACCCCTACCAGTCTTTCACTAATTAATCTCCAATTACCAAACTGCCCTCACTAATTCTATTTTCCCATTATCTAATTAATTACATCAGATTTTATTTCACTAAATAATAATAATAACCATAATAATAAGGCTAAAATACAGTTTTGGTCCCCCTGTTTGTCAAAATTCATGGTTTTGGTCCCCCCATTTTGTTTTTTAACAGTTTTGGTCCCCCACCCCTCACTGTTCATGTACTGTTCATGTACAGACATGTACTGTTCATGTACGGACCAAGTACTGTTCATCATTTTTTTGGGCCAAAATTGGGGTGGGGGACCAAATCTGTTAAAAAAAATGGGTGACCAAAACCGTGAATTTTGACAAACAGGGGGACCAAAACTGTATTTTAGTCTAATAATAATAATATGAAATATATTATTAATAGTACCAAAACAATAATAATAACAATAATAATAATAATATTTCCATATTACTAACATTAACCCATACGCACTCAAACACGCCCCCCAAACAAGGCCAACAATTAAAATAAAACCAGACGATTAAATAATTAAAAATGGGGTGTTACAACTCTCCCCCATTTAAACTATTTTCGTCCTCGAAAATGTACCTGATGGAAACAGTTCTGGATACGACTCCCGCATCCTGCTCTCCAATTCCCAGGTCACACTTCCGCCAGCAGCTCCTCCCCAAGCTACTCTCACCAGAGGTATCTCCTTTCCTCTGAGTTGCTTCATCTTGCGATCCTCGATCCTTAAAGGCATCGTCTCCACTGTAAGATTTTATCTGATCTGCACCTCGTCCCTCGGAATAACGTGAGATGGATCAGATACATACTTTCGAAGTTGTGACACATGAAACACGTCATGCAAGTTCAAAAGTTCAGGCGGTAACGCCACTCTATAAGCAACTGCACCAATCCTCTGCAAGATCTGATACGGTCCAATAAACTTAGGATCCAACTTCTTAGATTTCAAAGCACGACCAACACCGGTCACTGGGTTAACTCTCAGGAACATGTGATCCCCTTCACTGAATTCCAAATCTTTCTTCCGGTTATCGTGATAACTTTTCTGTCTACTCTAAGATGCTTTCATCTTCTCACAGATCATCTGAATTGTCTCAGTTGTCTGTTGCACAATTTCCGGTCCAAGCACCACGTTCTCACCTGTTTCATACCAACACAGAGATGTCCTACACCTCCTACCATAAAAAGCTTCGAAAGGCGCTATCCCAATGCTAGAATGGTGACTGTTATTATACGTGAACTCAATCAATGGCAAATGAGTATCCCACGCACCACTTTTTTCCAATACACAGGCTCTCAGCAAATCTTCCAACGACTGAATAGTCCTCTCTGACTGACCATTGGTCTGTGGATGATAAGCCGAGCTCAACTTCAACTTAGAACCCAAGGCTTCCTGCAGACTCCTCCAAAATTCCGAAGTAAACCTCAGATCTCTATCCGACACTATGCTCAATGGAACACCATGTAACTTCACAATTATCATGATATAAATCTCTGCCAGCTTCAACAATGGAAAACTAATGTTAATTGGTATAAAATGTGCAAACTTCGTAAGTCGATCCACCACTACCCAAATAGCATCAAAGCCCCTCGCCGTATTCAGCAAACTAGTCACAAAATCCATCGCAATACTGTCCCATTTCCATTCAGGAATCTCTAACGGTTGCATCAATCCCGAAGGCTTCTGGTGCTCTTCTTTTGACTTCTGACATGTCAAACAAGCGTAGACAAACTGGGCTATGTCCCTCTTCATACCGGACCACCAAAACAACTTCTTCAAATCATGGTACATCTTTGTAGCTCCCGGATGAATACTCAATCTACTCCGATGACTTTCCTCTAAGATTGCCTTTTTCAATTCCACATTATCCGGCACACAAATCCTGCCCTGGAATCTCAACACACCAACATTATCAACTTTAAAGTCACTATCGGGATCATCTCCTCCTGTAGGCATCAAGTCCACTAATTTCACATCCAGTTTCTGATTTTCTTTAATTACATCCAAAAAGTCATTATTCACTTTCAGCATACCTAATCTGATACTTCCCGGTGTAGTTTCACAAACCATACTCAAATCTCTGAACTGTTCAATCAATTCCATTTCCTTCACCATTAACGCAGACATATGGATTGTCTTCCGACTAAAAGCATCTGCCACAACATTAGCCTTTCCCGGGTGGTAACTCAAATTGAAATCATAATCCTTTAAGAACTCTAACCACCTTCTCTGCCTCATATTCAATACCTTCTGGTCGAATAAATATTTCAAACTTTTGTAATCACTGAATACTTCAAATCTTGATCCATACAAATAATGCCTCTAGATTTTTAACACGAACACCACTGCAGCTAATTCCAGATCATGAGTAGGATAGTTTCTCTCATGCACCCTCAACTGTCTCGAAGCATAAGCCACTACCTTGCCATCTTGCATCAACACACCGCCTAATCCCATCTTAGACGCATCACAATACACTACGAAAGAATCATTTGGACTTGGTAAAATTAACACTGGTGTTGTAGTCAATTTCTTCTTCAGTTCCTCAAAACTTTCCTCACAGGCAGCATCCCAGACAAAAGCTTGATTCTTCCTGGTTAACTGAGTCAATGGCAACGCCAATTTAGAAAACCCTTCAATGAACCTTCTATAGTAACCTGCCAAACCCAAAAAGCTTCTAATCTCCGTTGCTGTCTTCGGAGTTTCCCACTGAAGTACTGCACTTACTTTAGATGGATCCACCGCTATACCATCACCAGAAATAACATGACCCAAGAAACTCACAGTCTTCAACCAGAACTCACACTTCGAGAACTTTGCAAACAATTTATTATCTTTCAACACCTGCAATGCAATTCTCAAGTGACCTGCATGTTCTTCGTCAGACTTAGAATAAATCAGTATATCATCAATAAATACCATGATAAACTGATCTAGATAAGAGTGGAAAATATGATTCATATATTCCATAAATACACCCGGCGCATTAGACACTCCGAAAGGCATAACTGCATATTCGTAATGTCTGTAGCGAGTTCTGAAAGCAGTCTTCTGAATATCACCTTCCTTTACTCTAATCTGATGGTAACCCGACCTCAGATCAATTTTACTGAAAACACGAGCCCCTACCAGCTGATCCATTAAGTCATCAATCCTCGGAAGTGGATACTTATTCTTAATGGTCACTTTATTCAACTGGCGGTAATCAATGCACAGACGCATACTACCATCCTTCTTTTTCACCAACAACACTAGAGCTCCCCACGGTGACACACTTGGTCTAATAAACTTCTTATCGAGCAATTCTCTGACCTGAGATTTCAACTCTACCAATTCTGATGCAGACATCCTGTACAGTGCCATAGAGATAGGTCTGGTACCCGGTACAAGATCAATATTGAATTCAACTTCCCTTGTCGGAGGCAATTCTGTGATGTCATCTGGAAACACTTCAGGAAATTCATTAACCACTGGTAATTCATTGACTGAATTCCTGCTTTCAACAGATAACGAGGCAAACACCACAAACAGCTTCGCTTCATCCTCCAACAACGCCCTCATCTCCCTGCTAGATAGCGAATCCGCTAAGGCTTCCTCTCCAGGAGTAAGAAACAGTAACGTCTTCCTGAAGCAATCAATATAAACCCGGTTGAACTCCAACCAGTTCATTCCCAAAATAACATCAAGATTACCGAGTGGCAAACAAATCAAGTCCACTCTGAAATCTCTACCAAACATGGTCAGCGGACACTTCAAACACACCAAAGAAGTAACCACGGAACCAATAGATGGAGTTTCAATCGTCATCCTCTACTCTAGAGTAGATGACACAATTCCTAATCTCTTCACACAATCAACAGAAATAAATGAGTGTGTTGCACCCGTGTCAATGATAGCAATCAAAGGAACATCATTAATAAAGCAAGTACCTTTGACGGAACGCTCCTCATCAGTGGATTGAGCTCCCACCAAGGCAAACACCTTCCCACCAGTTTGAGACGCCGGAGACTTCTTCGGCTTCTCACAGTGAGTACTGATGTGACCCTTCTCACCACAGTTATAACAAGTAGGTATAGTGGCTCTGCAATCTGCTATAACATGACCTGCTTTGCCACATTTGAAACACTTCTTTACCTCATTCTGACAGTTATTAGCACGGTGACCCGCGCCACCACATCGGAAGCACTTGAAAGTATCAACACCTGCTCCCTTCTCCTTTGGTTTCTTCCCCACATCAGTTTTCTGTTTCCCCTTATCAGCTGGAGCACTGTAAGGAGTACCTCCAAATCTCTGCTTATTTTTCTTCTCATTCACAGCTTTGTAATGAGCAATTCTGGCTCTGTTGTCATTATCATAAATTCTGCTTCTGCTTACCAGCTCTAGATAGTTTCTTATCTTCTGACAAGCAATCCCCATTTTGATCTCGGGACGCAGGCCGTTCTCAAACTTCAAACACTTTGAAGTCATAGCTTCTTCAGTATTGTAATGAGCACAATACTGAACCAGCTCCTCAAACTTAGCGGCATACTCAGCAATAGTCTTATCACCCTGCTTCAGCTCCAGAAATTCAACCTCTTTTGCACTACGAATGTCTTCCAGAAAATACTTTTCCAGAAACTCAGCTTGAAACACAGCCCAAGTAATCTCAGTACCTGCAGTTTCCAATCTCTGACGACTATTGTCCCACCAAGCCTCAGCCTCTCCTTCCAGCATATGCGTACCAAACCGTACCTTCTGAGCATCACTGCATTCCATGGTCCTGAAGATCTTCTCCACAACCTTCAGCCATTTTTGTGCAGTCTCTGGATCCAAGATACCTTCCTCAAAAGTAGGCGGCTTGTTGCTCTGGAATTGTGCTAAGTCACGAAACTGAGCACCTCCAGCATGATTGGTATTCTCCACAGCTTGTGCCATGGCTTGCATAGCAGCAGCAAGAGCAACATCATTCCTTCCTGCCATACTCGAATCTGTTCAACAATCAACATAAGGTCAGAACACCCAATCAACTCCTATTCTAAGGACAGACTCAACTATAACACCTGGCCGGACGGACGGACCTGCTCTGATACCAATTGTCACACCCCACTTTCCCATTTATGAAAAATACACATAATTCTATTAAATAATCAGAGTTTTACACCAACAATAAAGTAGGATGCCACATTTGTAAAACCAACATTAAAATTCCATTAATTAAATGGAATAAACAGCAAAAATAATTTATTATTCAATTTACGGCCATCTGCCAATAACACCAAAACTCCACATAAAATCGTGGTCCACCATAATATTCCTCAGAAATAAAGATACGTAACAAAAAGAATAACAATTAACAAAATGAATGAAATCCCCAAATCCCGTGTTATGTATCAGAGCAACTCCTAAGACTCGATCAGGTAACACACACTCTAAGCAACCTAAGTACCTGATTATCTGTACTTCCGAAGAAGCACAGACCCAACAACAACAAAGGGGTGAGAAATCACATTCAATATTAAACGGTGAATAAATACATGATAAGAGTAGTATTCACATACAATCAAATAATCAAGACCCACTGGTCACCAATCATCACCATACAACATATAACGACAAAATGCAATGCGACACAACTATGGACACAATGCTTGTGGTACCAATATCACGGTTCATTCAATCTAACCTGGATAGATCACATACACCCTTACTTGGCAATGATCTATCCCCACCATTCTCCATATCGGAGTACGGATGAATCACATACACTCCTCCTGAGCAATGATTCATCCCATTAACACCATGAAATGCATGACACCATATGCATATAAAACACATGTATATTAACACATAGATACATGTTCACGATCCTCCTGATCACACTTGAATTACACACCAATATTCAACACCATACATTTACTTCACACAAAATACATCAATTACTATTTAATTAATTAATTCCTTAAAATTATTAAATTAATTATTTTCATCACCAATCTTACATTTCTCAAGGTCGGACACCTATTCCCAACCTCTCAAACTAAAAGAAACAACTTCGAATGCGAAAACGGGAAAGAAATCGCGAAACGGTAAAATTCTGCACTCTCGCTGGCCATACGCGTATTGCCCTCTGCCATACGCGTATTGCCAGCTCGCTCGCCCAACCCATATGCGTAATGCCTCTCTTCATACGCGTATTGCCTCACATTGCCCAAGTCCTTACGCGTAGTGCGTTATGTCGTACGCGTACGGACACAGACGGTTTCTCACTGAATTTCCCAAAGTCCAACACCTTACGGGTATGGCCCTCCTAATACGCATATTGCCTAGCCTTCCATACGCGTATTACTGCGTATTAGCCATCCCATACGCGTATCGCCTTCCCTGATACGCGTATGGCTAGATCTATTACAAAAAATCCAATTCTCCACACCAGTCCGAGTTTTGCTACGAAATCTACACTTCGTCACTCCCAAAACAGTCCTAAAAGTGTTTCTACATCAATTTTAGGTCTTATATTTTCATCTTACATTTTCACCTATTATTACTACATGAATTATAGGTCTTAGATTCCAAATCGTTCTCCCAATTTGGGTCAAAAACAGGTCTGCTACAGAGGTACTCATACAACAACAACAACAACAGAAATAATGTTAACACAAATGGATTCATGCACGATTTCATCATATCAGACATACACAACAAATCAACAACACAACAATTTTGCATACACATTTTTGCATACGAAATTTCCTACGGGGTTAAGGACTCCCCACTACCCTATCATAAACATATCACCAATATTAAATCCGTTTCTCCCCCCTTACCTCGAATCTGTTCAGAATTTCTGGAAAAAATTGAGGAGAAACCTTGCCCTAGCACACCCTTGTTCTTCCCTTGTTCCTCTTAGTCTTTCTCCTTCTCTCTCTAAAATTTCTGATTATGCTAACCCCTACCAATCTTTCACTAATTAATCTCCAATTACCAAACTGCCCTCACTAATTCTATTTTCCCATTATCTAATTAATTACATCAGATTTTATTTCACAAAATAATAATAAAAACCATAATAATAATAATAATATGAAATATATTATTAATAGTACCAAAATAATAATAATAATAATAACAATAATAATAATAATAATATTTCCATATTACTAACATTACCCCCTACGCACTCAGACACGCCCCCCAAACAAGGCCAACAATTAAAATAAAACCAGATGATTAAATAATTAAAAATGGGGTGTTACAATAGACATTTGAATGAATTGATTCAAAGTGTCTTCCAACTTAGAGCTAGAAACCGGAGCTGGTGTGTAATGCCCCAGTTTTGTCAGTTTTGGTATTTTATTTTAATTGAGTCGTTTGGATTATTTTATTATTATATTATTTTATTTTTGACTTTTATGTGAAAATATGTTATTTTTCGTCGTGAATATATTTTATCGGGTTTTGGGAACGTTTGCGAGATATTTGAGTGTAGGGGTATTTTGGGCATTTGGGTGTATTTTGTTAAGATAGTATAGAAAAGAAAAATAGAAATAGAGAGAAAAATAGTAGAGGAGAAAAGAAAGAAAGAAAAGAGAAGAAGAGAGAAAAGAAGAGAAGAGAAGAAAAGAGAGAAAAAACTTGAGGAAGAAGAAATCGATCTCCCGACTTGTTAGAACGCGATTAAATCGGGTAAGGGTGTGAAACTCGATTATCTTATTGTTGTGTATGATTATGTATGTGTGGTTGCATGTGGTATTGTCTCGTTCGGTAGTTTTTCGGATATAGGTCGAAATCGCGTAATCGAGTAGAAATCGATGTTTTCACGGACGGAATTCGATATAATTTGTGTTGTATGATCTATATGTGTGTATGAACCACTGCTAGTAATTGTTTTGCTGTTGGAAATGATTTAGGAAAGAAAATGGGATTTTTAGGGGTGATGAACAGTGAACACGCAACAGAATTTTTCTGCTTCTGGTGCAGAGCGCCGGGCGAAAGGCCCTGAGCGCCGGGCGATGCGTCTTTTCGCCGGGCGGTTCGAGAGGCGCAGAGGTGCCAAGCTTCTGCCTCTTTGAATTATTTTGGGAGATTGGTATCGCCTGTGCTTCGCCGGGCGAAGCAGAGGCGAAGCACGTTTCGCCGGGCGGTGAGCATGCTTCGCCGGGCGGTTGGTTGTTTTTGAAAACAATTTTCCTTTTTTTTTAAAATTCATATCTTTCGAACCGTATTTCCGATTTGAGTGATATTTATATCGTTGGAAAGCTTATAAAATGTATTTTTGGATGGTGATGATTTTGGAATTGTTAGCCGATTTAATTATGTTGGAAATCGGGAATAGTGTTGTTTTGTCGACTTTTGCTGTTATAATTGTGTGAATTTGATGTGTAATGCACACTGTACTGTTAATATGAATGTTGCATGGATTGTGTGCTGTGGTGTGATGAGAATACTATGTGTGGATGATGATTTGTGGCCTAAGGGCAAGGAAATATTATGTGTGGTAGTTGATGATAAATGCATGATCATGAATGTGTGTATGTATGCAATGTGAATGTCATGAGTCATTGTATGCCAAGCATCATGATATGTATTGTGGAAACGTCCTGAGTGACGGTTTGGTTCCTGAGGGAATCTGCTATAACATCGTGTGCCTCGAAAATATGGGGCGCTGCCTGAGGACCTAAAGCGATGGTTGTAGACGATCGTGTGCCCATGATGGGACTTAAAGCGATCCATAACGTCGTGTGCCTCGAAAATATGAGGCGATGCCTGAGGACTTAAAGCGACGGGTGAACATCGTAGACCCGACGGGGTGTTACTTGAGATTCTCAGTAACGAGCGATGGTTCCAATAGTTCCTGAGTGAACTGGTGATGAGACATGAGAACATTGGAAGTCGGTACCGCATGGCATGTGCATAGAGTCGTTGTGTCGGTCTCTGTGTATTTGCATAATCATGGATTAATTGCGTATGTTAATTGTGAATGTGAATAATGTGATGGAATATGTATAATT
The DNA here is from genome assembly GCA_022829125.1 of Lathyrus tuberosus. Taxonomy (NCBI): domain Eukaryota; kingdom Viridiplantae; phylum Streptophyta; class Magnoliopsida; order Fabales; family Fabaceae; genus Lathyrus; species Lathyrus tuberosus. The sequence continues at coordinate 9,038,666 of JALAZF010000071.1, forward strand.
GTGTTTGATGAGGAGGGTATTATGTGTGATTGACGTGCATTGGTGATGAATACCTGATAATTGTACTGTGTTGTGTTTTATTCGATTGTGGTGCATTTGTGGTGAGAACTTTATACTAGTGTATTTTGTGTTAATATATAATTTTATTCAACGGTATTATGATTGTTTTTCTCACCCTTCTGCTGTTTTATAATGCTCTATGAGGCATTGCAGATTAGAGTTGCTGGAAGTCTTTTTGTGAAGCTTTGCGTCTTCATTCTTTTGTCGGTCGGCTCTGATATGTGACACCGGGTAGTTAGGGTGGCCGTGTTGTGATTATTGGTGTATTATGTATATATATATATATGTATGTTATTCAGTTTTAGATTTTCCGCTTTTATTCTAAAATCTGAAATGTGGGTGTAAGGAACTGAGTTCCTATGTTGATTGCTACCCCACTGTTGCATATCTAATTGAGCAGGTGTTGTATGTTATGTTTGTTTCAAATTGATGTGATGCTCCCTGTCTATGCCATGTTTCCAAATATACTCTGATGAAATTTCGAATTTTATTTACCGCTTTATAAGCTTGGGGGCATTAGATTAGGGGTGTTACATTAAGTGGTATCAGAGCCAGTCTGTGTCAGTTTGTGCCAGTCTGTGTCAGTCGGTGTCTGTTGTGTCAGTCCTTGTTGGTCACTGTGGTTGGTTGAGCTGTTTGTTTAACCATAGTTTCTGTTATTGGAAATGAATAGAATATGGCTGGAAGAAACGATGCTGCTTTAGCTGCTGCTATGCAGGCTATGGCTCGTGCTGTGCAGGGTGCACCGAATGCTGGGGTGAATGATGAGTTTAGAAAGAATAGACCTCCTGTCTTCAAAGGGAGACATAATCCTGATGGAGCGCAGATTTGGCTGAAAGAGATTGAGAGGATTTTCAGGGTGATGGATTGTGATGAGGACAGTAAGGTGAGACTGGGAACTCACATGTTACAGGAAGAAGCAGATGACTGGTGGGTCGGTACTCGTCAAGTGTTGGAAGCTACAGAGGACGAAGAGATCACTTGGGAAGTGTTTAGCCGAGAGTTTCTAAGGAAGTATTTTCCCGAGGATGTCCGAGGAAAGAAAGAAATTGAGTTTTTGGAGCTAAAGCAAGGTAATATGTCTGTTGTGGATTATACAACTAAGTTTGTTGAGTTGGTGCAGTTTTATCCTCATTATGCTGAAGCAACTGCGGAATTCTCTAAGTGTGTGAAGTATGAAAGTGGATTGCGTCCTGAGATAAAACAGGCGATCGGTTACCAGAGGATAAGGAGGTTTGCTGATTTGGTGGAATGTTGTAGGATTTATGATGAAGATAGTAAGGCTATATCTACTCACTACAAAAGTGTAAGTGACAGGAAGGGGAAGCAGCAGTTTCGAAGTGGTCCGTATGTAACACCGGCGGATAAAGGTAAACAAAGGGGTACTTTTGATCGAAGGTCAGGTGGAGGTGGTATGTCTAATGCTCCGAGGTGTTTTAGATGTGGGGGATTGGGACATCGTCAGTCCGAGTGTAGGAAGAATTTGGATAAGTGTTCTAACTGTGGAGGTGAAGGACATGTTGTGGCCGATTGTAAAAGGAAGAATGTGGTGAAGTGTTATAACTGTGGGGAACCTGGTCACATTAGCTCGAAGTGTCCGAATCAGAAGAAAGCACTGACTAGTGGCAAGGTGTTTTCTTTGGCAGGAACTCAGACTTCAAGTGCAGATCGTCTGATTCGAGGTACTTGCTTTATTAATAGTACGCCTTTGATTGCTATTATTGATACTGGAGTGACTCATTCGTTTATTTGGTCTGAGTGCGCGAAGCATTTGAATCTTGTGTTGTCTATGATGGATGGTGATATGGTTATTGATACTCCAGCGATGGGGTCAGTAACTACTTCTTTGGTGTGTTTGAGTTGTCCTTTGACCATTTATGGTAAAGACTTTGAGATGGATTTAGTGTGTTTGTCGTTGGAAGGTTTGGATGTAGTGTTGGGAATGAATTGGGTGCAATTTAATAGGGTTCATATTGATTGTTATCATAAGCTGGTAAGGTTTCCTTCTCTGGAGGAAGACAAAGACTCGAGTTTCTTATCTACCAAAGAGTTGAAGAGACTTTTGGCGGACGAAGCTCAGTTGTTTGGATTGTTTGTATCCTTGGCTGTGGATAGTCAGGTGTCGCTTGAGGTGTTTCCTGTTGTGTGTGAATTTCCTGAAGTGTTTCCTGAGGATATTTCGGACTTGCCGCCAGAGAGAGAGGTGGAGTTCTCGATAGATCTAGTTCCTGGTACTAGACCTGTTTCTATGGCACCTTATAGAATGTCGGCATATGAGTTGGTAGAGTTGAAGAAACAGTTGAATGACTTGTTGGAGAAGAAGTTTGTAAGGCCAAGTGTTTCTCCTTGGGGTGCGCCAGTTTTGTTGGTGAAAAAGAAGGATGGAAGTATGCGATTGTGTATTGATTATCGTCAGTTGAATAAGGTGACGATTAAGAATAAGTATCCGCTTCCGAGAATTGATGATCTGATGGATCAGTTGGTTGGTGCTTGTGTGTTTAGTAAGATTGACTTGAGGTCAGGGTATCATCAGATAAGGGTGAAGGAAGAAGATATTCAGAAGACGGCCTTTAGGACACGATACGGTCATTATGAATATTCTGTGATGCCGTTCGGGGTTTCTAATGCGCCTGGTGTGTTTATGGAGTACATGAATCGGATTTTCCACGAGCATTTGGATCGATTTGTTGTTGTATTCATTGATGACATATTGATTTATTCTAAGTCTCGCGAGGAGCACGCGGAACATTTGCGTATTGTTTTGAAGGTTTTGAAGGAGAGGAAGCTTTTTGCAAAATTGTCCAAGTGTGAATTTTGGTTGTCGGAAGTGAGTTTTCTTGGACACGTGATTTCAGGTAACGGTATTTCTGTGGATCCATCTAAGGTAGAAGCAGTTCTACAGTGGGAGGCTCCGAGATCTGTTACTGAAATTCGTAGCTTTTTGGGTTTGGCCGGTTATTATCGACGGTTCATTGAAGGGTTTTCTAAGCTTGCATTGCCGTTGACCCAGTTGACTTGTAAAGGTCAAGCGTTCATTTGGGATATTCGGTGTGAGGAGAGTTTTAATGAGCTGAAGAGAAGATTGACGACAGCTCCGATTTTGATTTTGCCGAATCCTAATGAACCCTTTGTGGTTTATTGTGATGCTTCTTTGATTGGGCTAGGTGGTGTTCTGATGCAAGAAGGTAAGGTTGTGGCTTATGCTTCAAGGTAGTTGAGAGTGCATGAGAAGAATTATCCTACTCATGATCTTGAATTAGCGGCTGTGGTTTTTGTGTTGAAGATTTGGAGGCATTATCTTTTTGGTGCGAGGTTTAAAGTCTTTAGTGATCACAAGAGCTTGAAGTATTTGTTTGATCAGAAGGAATTGAATATGAGGCAACGTAGGTGGTTGGAATTCTTGAAAGACTATGACTTTGGCTTGAATTACCATCCTGGTAAAGCTAATGTGGTAGCTGATGCGTTGAGTCGGAAATCGTTGCATATGTCGGCTTTGATGGTTAAGGAATGGGAACTTTTGGAATCGTTTAGAGATTTGAGTTTGGTATGTGAAGTGACTTCGGGTAGTGTAAGGCTTGGGATGTTGAAGGTTACTAATGATTTTCTGATGACGGTTAGTGAGAAACAGAAGTTGGATTTGAAATTTGTGGATTTGATGTTGGTTGGAGAAAGAGATGCGAATAGTGATTTTCAAGTGGATTCTAATGGGGTGTTAAGGTTTCGTGGACGGATTTGTATTCCGGATGATCCAGAGTTAAAAAGGATGATTTTAGAGGAAGGACACCGGAGTAATTTGAGTATACATCCTGGAGCGAATAAGATGTATCAAGACTTGAAGAAGATTTTCTGGTGGTCTGGTTTGAAAAGGGATGTGGCTCAATTTGTGTATGCTAGTTTGACTTGTCAGAAATCGAAGGTGGAGCATTTGAGGCCTAGTGGTTTGTTGCAACTGTTGGATATTCCTGAGTGGAAGTGGGATAGTATTTCGATGGATTTTGTAACGGGGTTACCGAACACTCAGAGGGGGCATAATGCTATTTGGGTGGTTATTGATAGGCTGACTAAATCGGCTCATTTTATTCCGATTGACATAAGTTTTTCTTTGGAGCGGTTAGCTGAGATTTATATCAGTGTGCTTGTGAAGTTGCATGGGGTTCCATTGAGTATTGTTTCTGATCGTGATCCAAGGTTTACATCGAGATTTTGGGAAAGTTTACAGAAGGCTTTGGGTTCTAGATTGAGATTGAGTTCGGCTTATCATCCGCAGACGGATGGTCAGACGGAGAGGACGATTCAGTCGTTGGAGGATTTGTTGAGGGCTTGTGTTTTGGAACAAGGTGGTGCGTGGGATAGTTATCTTGCGTTGATAGAATTCACGTATAATAACAGTTTTTATTCAAGTATTGGTATGGCGCCATTTGAAGCATTGTATGGACGAAGGTGTCGGACGCCGTTGTGTTGGCACGAATCTGGTGAGAGGACAGTGGTAGGACCGGAGTTGGTACAGCAGACTACAGAAAAAGTGAAGCTTATTCGAGAGAAGATGAAGGCTTCTCAGAGTAGACAAAAGAGTTATCATGATCGGAGACGGAAGGATCTTGAGTTTCAAGAGGGCGATCATGTATTTCTGAGGGTTACGCCGGTAACGGGTGTTGGTCGTGCTTTGAAATCGAAGAAACTTACTTCTCGGTTTATTGGTCCTTACCAGATATCTGAGAGAGTGGGTGCAGTGGCGTATAGGGTGGCGTTGCCGCCGAATCTGTCAAATTTGCATGATGTGTTCCATGTTTCACAGCTTCGGAAGTATGTTCCGGATCCGTCGCATGTGATTCCGATGGATGAGGTTGAGGTAAGAGAGAACCTTACAGTTGAGGCTTTACCTGTTAGTATTTTGGATCGCGAAGTGAAGCAATTGCGAGGCAAGGATATTGCTTTGGTGAAAGTGGCGTGGGGAGGCGCTGCTGAGGGTAATTTGACTTGGGAGTTGGAGAGTCGGATGCGTGAGTCGTATCCAGAACTGTTTGTTTCAGGTGAGATTTTCGAGGACGAAAATTTCTAAGTGGGGGAGAGTTGTAACACCCCAGTTTTGTCAGTTTTGGTCTTTTATTTTAATTGAGTCGTTTGGATTATTTTATTATTATATTATTTTATTTCTGACTTTTATGTGAAAATATGTTATTTTTCGTCGTGAATATATTTTATCGGGTTTTGGGAACGTTTGCGAGATATTTGAGTGTAGGGGTATTTTGGGCATTTGGGTGTATTTTGTTAAGATAGTATAGAAAAGAAAAATAGAAATAGAGAGAAAAATAGTAGAGGAGAAAAGAAAGAAAGAAAAGAGAAGAAGAGAGAAAAGAAGAGAAGAGAAGAAAAGAGAGAAAAAGCTTGAGGAAGAAGAAATCGATCTCCCGACTTGTTAGAACGCGATTAAATCGGGTAAGGGTGTGAAACTCGATTATCTTATTGTTGTGTATGATTATGTATGTGTGGTTGCATGTGGTATTGTCTCGTTCGGTAGTTTTTCGGATATAGGTCGAAATCGCGTAATCGAGTAGAAATAGATGTTTTCACGGACAGAATTCGATATAATTTGTGTTGTATGATCTATATGTGTGTATGAACCACTGCTAGTAATTGTTTTGCTGTTGGAAATGATTTGGGAAAGAAAATGGGATTTTTAGGGGTGATGAACAGTGCAACACGCAGCAGAATTTTTCTGCTTCTGGTGCAGAGCGCCGGGCGAAAGGCCCTGAGCGCCGGGCGATGCGTCTTTTCGCCGGGCGGTTCGAGAGGCGCAGAGGTGCCAAGCTTCTGCCTCTTTGAATTATTTTGGGGGATTGGTATCGCCTGTGCTACGCCGGGCGAAGCACGTTTCGTCGGGCGGTGAGCATGCTTCGCCGGGCGGTTGGTTGTTTTTGAAAACAATTTTCCTTTTTTTTAAAATTCATATCTTTCGAACCGTATTTCCGATTTGAGTGATATTTATATCGTTGGAAAGCTTATAAAATGTATTTTTGGATGGTGATGATTTTGGAATTGTTAGCCAATTTAATTATGTCAGAAATCGGGAATAGTGTCATTTTGTCGACTTTTGCTGTTATAATTGTGTGAATTTGATGTGTAATGTACACTGTACTGTTAATATGAATGTTGCATGGATTGTGTGCTGTGGTGTGATGAGAATACTATGTGTGGATGATGATTTGTGGCCTAAGGGCAAGGAAATATTATGTGTGGTAGTTGATGATAAATGCATGATCATGAATGTGTGTATGTATGCAATGTGAATGTCATGAGTCATTGTATGCCAAGCATCATGATATGTATTGTGGAAACGTCCTGAGTGACGGTTTGGTTCCTGAGGGAATCTGCTATAACATCGTGTGCCTCGAAAATATGGGGCGCTGCCTGAGGACCTAAAGCGATGGTTGTAGACGATCGTGTGCCCATGATGGGACTTAAAGCGATCCATAACGTCGTGTGCCTCGAAAATATGAGGCGATGCCTGAGGACTTAAAGCGACGGGTGAACATCGTAGACCCGACGGGGTGTTACTTGAGATTCTCAGTAACGAACGATGGTTCCAATAGTTCCTGAGTGAACTGGTGATGAGACATGAGAACATTGGAAGTCGGTACCGCATGGCATGTGCATAGAGTCGTTGTGTCGGTCTCTGTGTATTTGCATAATCATGGATTAATTGCGTATGTTAATTGTGAATGTGAATAATGTGATGGAATATGTATAATTGTGTTTGATGAGGAGGGTATTATGTGTGATTGACGTGCATTGGTGATGAATACCTGATAATTGTACTGTGTTGTGTTTTATTCGATTGTGGTGCATTTGTGGTGAGAACTTTATACTAGTGTATTTTGTGTTAATATATAATTTTATTCAACGGTATTATGATTGTTTTTCTCACCCTTCTGCTGTTTTATAATGCTCTATGAGGCATTGCAGATTAGAGTTGCTGGAAGTCTTTTTGTGAAGCTTTGCGTCTTCATTCTTTTGTCGGTCGGCTCTGATATGTGACACCGGGTAGTTAGGGTGGCCGTGTTGTGATTATTGGTGTATTATGTATATATATATGTATGTTATTCAGTTTTAGATTTTCCGCTTTTATTCTAATATCTGAAATGTGGGTGTAAGGAACTGAGTTCCTCTGTTGATTGCTACCCCACTGTTGCATATCTAATTGAGCAGGTGTTGTATGTTATGTTTGTTTCAAATTGATGTGATGCTCCCTGTCTATGCCATGTTTCCAAATATACTCTGATGAAATTTTGAATTTTATTTACCGCTTTATAAGCTTGGGGGTATTAGATTGGGGGTGTTACATGGTGGATGTTGATAAGGATTTTGCCGGCTTGAAGAACCGCCACCATAACCTTGATTATTTTGATAGTTCCCCCTCAGTTGATATCCTTGATTGGTTTGGTAATGTTGTTGAGGATTGTTTTGGTAAGGTTGTTGTTGTTGTCTTCCTTGATAATCTAGTTGATTGTTCATGTAGTTCACTTTTTCAAATCCCGGTGGAGGACAAAATCCGGTGTCGTGCTCTCCTTTGCAAAGTTCACAACATGCAACTCGCTTACTCTTGCTTGGTTGCTCATGTATTTCCTTCAATTGTTGTGGTAGCTTCGACATTTGTTGAGTTAAAAGTTCCACTTGTTGAGATAAAAGCTTGTTTTGAGCTAGTATAGCATCATTAGTTCCCAATTCCAAAACTCCCGGAGTCCTTTGAGAAGGGCCACGGTTATGGCTTCCCTGATGGTCATTCAAAGCTATCTTATCAATTATGGCAATGGCTTCTTCGGCACTCTTGCTCATCAAAGATCCACCTACGGTGGCATCCAACAATGTTTTCTGCACTAGTTGAAGTCCATTCCGAAAAATATGAATTTGAGACAATTCATCAAAGCCATGCCCCTTGCATTTCCTCAACATAGATTTGAAACTCTCCCACGCTTCGTTGAGAGATTCATTAGCACCTTGCGTGAACACTGCTATTGTAGTCTTTGCCTCCATGAAACGATTATGTGGAAAAAATCGCTCCAAAAATTTTTCTTCAAGTAAATTCCAATCAGTCATTATTGTCGTCGACTGATCAAGATACCATTCCTTGTCCTTCCCAATGAGGGAATGCAGGAATAGTCTCTTAAACAGAGATTCCTCTTCAGCTTCGGGCGCACCAGTTGCTCCCGTAATCTCGTAGAACTTTGCCAGATGTGTATAAGGATCCTCATGATCCATACCAGTAAAAGGACTCTGATATAGAAGCGAGAGAATACCAGTCTTCATTTCTGAATGCCGACCGTTATGAGCATTGCGAGAAAACTGTGCATTTTGTCTTGGACTGTTGGTACATGGTCTAGAAGCAGGTGGTGGTGGTGGTGGTGGATCCATAGCTGGAAGTAACTGTGGAAATGGTGGTGGTGTAGAAGTCGAACTTCCCTCTTGTTTTTGCCTTTGTCTAGCTAGTTGCCTCCTTCGTCTCGTTCTGCTATTGATTCTACGAGCGGTTCTTTCAATCTCGGGATCGAACATAAGTTGGTCCGCCGGTAGTTTCCCTCGCATAAAACAAAGTCTGCACACTCAACAAAACAAATCAACAAGAACAAGAAAAAGTTAACAAGCTTAAAACAAAACAACTATTGCAATGCTTGCAGTAACAATCAACAATCCCCGGCAACGGTGCCAATTTGTTGGAATACAAATAGAGTTAGGGTTTTGTTATCGTTCCAGAGATATCGTTAGAGATATCACTGCCTTTCTACAGTTTAAAAGGTTTTAAACTTAAATCGGAACAAAGGGGTTTCGGTTGTTTTCAGTCGGAACGTTTGCATTCAAAGTTAAGTAATGAATGGTAAAAGGATTTGTTTTAACGATTTATAAAAACATGTCAAGATTAGTAGCCGGTAATCCGTTTTCGTAGGTATATCTTCGAAAAAGCGTGTGAACTTGCTAACGATAAATAAACTCACATATCCTCTCAACAAGTTTCTCTTGAACACTTGTTGTGGGATTTATCACATTGATCCTTTGTTGATCTCTCACACAAACTATCAATATGATAACATTTAAGAACAATATTTATGAACATCAACATTCAAAACTATCTCTAGCCTCATGAATATTTGATGGATTGAATCTTAGGTCAAGTTTTAACACATATCTCTCAATCATGAATCAAAACAAAAGATGAACCATAAAAACAAAGTTTCTTCTCTATATTTCTCATTAACAAAGTTCACAAACTTAATGCAATATCAATACATACAAAAATGATGGATTACCTCCACTAATCTTGACACTAAAAGTGCTTAGCTACCCATTGTCATGGTAGCTTCACAAACAAGAAAATGGAGAAGAGAAACAAGCATCAACGACGATCTCTCGACTCTTGATGCTCTGATTCTTCAAAAATAGAATGCTACAGTGTTTAAAAGGTTTTTGCTCTAAGAAAATATGAAGGATCCACAAAAAATCTGATCTAATCTATTTATAAGGGGGCTGAGTTACGCAGAGCGTGCTAAGCACGCAGCATCGCGCTAAGTGCGCTGTCATTTATTGCCAAACCGCCCTAGACCGCGCTTAGCGGGCTTCAGACCACGCTAAGCGGGCAACCCACTAGAAAATAGCTCCAGACTGCGCTAGGAGCGCGCTAAGCGCGCTTGTAGCATGCTTCAAAAAATCCACTTTTTTCAAAACTGCTCCTTAAGAGCCTTCCATGCTCCAAGCTTCCCATTTCAATGTTAAAACCTACAATTATAAACACAAAAGTTAAATAACTAAGTCTAATAATGCATTTAAACTATACTATGATTATTTACTGGAAACAATGGGAAAAAAAAATCAATTAACAAATAAAGATCTCAAAAGGTGTCAAAAACTAAACTATATATTAACACATTTTAGCACCTAACACTGACTTCATCTCCACTTTTCACCAAGATCCCTTGTGATTCAGAACTTGGGCTGAACATGAAAGTTTTAGAGGACATTAGGGGCTTTTCAAAAAGTACAAGAGCTCCTCAATCCATTAAGTGAGCTGAGAGATTCGATTGGTTGAAGTTAGAGGTCCATTTCTTGATTTCTAAGTTACCAACTTATGCATAATGATGCATGACCCTACTAATCACCAAATGCCTCACTATTCTGATGTTTAAATACAAGGTTAGCATGCTGCAAACCTCTGCCACGATTTTCCTCAAGTTGTACATTAAAATAACTTAGTTTATGCAAAGGCAAGGCAAGTGGACATCCAAGGTGAGAGAAACTTTACACAAGGCATGACAGCTTCTTTTTCTCATTGAAACTTGGACTCTGAACCAATCCAATCAGCCCACATTGCAACAGAGCCTATGGCTAGCTTTGAATACTTTTGGTTCAGCAAAGCCAGCTCACACGAGGGAGAGTTTTCCAAAAGGGCAAACGTGGCAACTTTCTATTTATGGCCATACCTCAAACCCTCAGCTTTTCCTATAAATAGGGCCTTGTTCTACTCTAAAAAACACACCAGAATCACCCCAAGAAGAGGCTGATTGCTCACTGCACTTCCTTATTCACATGTTCTTGCAAATCTGCAAGATCTCCTCAAACACTTGTTTCACTCGTGCACTTTCTCTCTAACTCCACAAATCTTCTCTAAACATTTAATAGAGAAGCTCTAAACACTTAAACCCTAACTGTAACATTGCTATCATCATCTGCCATTTTTGAGGTTCCATTTGCATAAAGGATCGGGTTGCATTATTCAGACATCTTCCAAAGCTTCTAAGCATCTCCATCTTCTCTCCAAGGATCAATAAGTTCTCAGAAGGTGGTTTTTATCATATGCAAGTGTTATAAAAGAAACCTTGGACTTTCTCCAAGAGGTAGGGTTTCTATCTCTGAAACTCACATATTCATGCATGATATTGTTGTTGTTTGAATGTTAAAATGTAGTGTGTTTATTTCTTTGTGTTTCTGAATCAAAGGTTGCCATGTTTGGTTGAAAACTAGCATGATATAATATGTTGGAACTTTATGTTTTTGCACTGTTGTGTGTTGATTTCTGAATCATGTAATAGTTTTTAATGATAACTGAGGGCATATTCGTGTTCCTGGGAGTTTTTACTCCAATTTTGATCTTTGTTTCACTTGATTTGGTGGAAAAATGAAAGAGATCCGTGGGCTGGAATTTCTGGCCATGGTTGTTGTTTATTAGGACACGAGGGAGAGAACGAGGGAAGAAGAAGAAGAAGAAGAAAGTGTGGCTCCCAGTCAGTCCCATGTGGAGCGGAGGTGGCCATTTATTGCTGGTTTTAAAATAAAAATAATTAGAAGCATGTAATGTTTGGATGAGAGCGTAGCACCGCTGGTCCATGGAGGAGTGTGTATGTATTGGCAAGCGAAGGGTTCGGGGTTCGAATCCCCCTCGCCCCAGACCTTTTCCTTTTTTATTTTTCCAACTTGTTTCGCTTGCCTTGATATATTATTGCTTGCTTGCCTATTGTTTTCACACTGCGCGCGCAGCCCAGTTGGTAAGGGTTTTGTGCACTGAGCCTCAGGACGTGGGTTCAACACCCATGTGGGACATTTCCAATATTTTTTATCACTTGTTCCATTTACTTTTTATGGTTTGTACCTTGTTTTTAAACATTCATAACTTGCTCATTCTTCACTCTTTTTAATCCATTCTTTTTGCAAAATGTTCCTTAACATGTCTATTTTCTAATTGTGGAATGAAATTGGTAAAAAGGATTATTTTGGAAGCATTTATTAATGTTGGAAGTGAAAGGCTTTTTAGGGTTTTCATAAAGAACATCTTGATTTCTCTTGGTTCCTTTGCCATGTTTACTTGTTTATATTGATCAAATAAGACCTAATGCATGTTGCTCAAGCCTTGTATGATGTTTTGACATTGTATGTTTTGTTTCACCTTGATGTTTGTTGTGTTTTCACATGAAAATATCCTCTGAAATACCATGATTTATCTTTAGATCATTTGCCTTGTAACATGAGTTTGTTTGATCAAATATGTGACATGTTTATGTTTTGAAACTTGAATGCCATGTTTGGAACCATCTTTGAGTGCTTATATGTCTTGAATTTGTCACCTTTGAATGCATGAACTTTAAAATGTTGTCACATTCTTTTGTTCACCTATACCACTTATGTTTGCTAAACATTTCCACATGTTCTCCCCATGAAGTGTCTTGGTCTTTACCATGCTCTTATTTTCATCTTGTTTATGATGTTTATTATCTTAGAACTCTGTTAAGTCTTCCCCCAAGTGAGGCTAGATTTTTAGCTCTCCTCCTTAACCCTCATTACTCCCCTTCTTCCAAAGGAAAGACTCTCTTTTGACTTTTAAGTCCTAGATAGCTCATATACCCTTGGCCTTCTAAGAGCCTCTTCTCCCTTTAACCTCATTAGGTTCCCCCTTTGTGAGCACTATCCTCATAGTTGCTCACTTCTCACCTTGGCCTCCTTAGAGCCACTTACCTCATGACTTAGGTTTCACCTAGAGTTCTTCAACTCTATGTAAGCATCATCCTTATGATGTTCCTTCCTTTTTGGCCTCCTCAGAGCCATTTACCTTCAAACTTAGAAATAGGCTAGAGTTCTTCAACTCTATGTGGCTCTCATCACCATGAGTGTTCACTTACCATCACAACTTAGAATTAGAGAGTTTTCTTAAACTCTATATGAGCCCATACTCATTCCCCTTGGAACTTTGACCATAATCAATGGTTCCTCAATCCTCACCCTTAGTAGGTGAACTATGGTTGCTCTGATTCTTTAGTCAGGATACGTAGGCACAAGATGCGACGTCTTGGTGAGCAAACTTAGTATATACCCCATAGGTCTTTACCTTCACCCTCATTGCCTAGGCCTTTACCATAGGGCTTCATCCATGTCATTAGGTCCTTACCTTTACCCTTAGCATAGATTCCTTAGCAAACAAACATAACATAACACAAACATTAACAAGAGGCTCCTGTAGAGTACTACAGATACTTAGGGTGCTAATACCTTCCCTTAGTATAACCAACCCCCGAACCCCGATCATTTAGATGTGTCTTCACATGGCGCAAAAGGGTTTTTTTTTCGATCTTTACCCTTTCCTTTGGATAAATCAAAGCTCGGTGGTGAATTTAAAAGTCTTGGGATTCAAGTTAATTAATAGCTTGATATCCGATTCTCACCGCAACACACATGCATAAGCATTGAGTCAGGTGTGAGCCTCATTGCATTAGATATTATCTATGTTGCTATGTTTCTAAATATGTGGTGTTGTGTGATTAATTGATTTGTTATCGTGTGATTTCCTGTTGGTTGGTGAATAATTGGTGATGATATTGTTGGTTGATTAATGTGAGATATTTAGTTGAATTGTTATTGTTTTAACCTGATGCATACCGTTTAACATGCTTTCCTTTATATTATCATGATATCTCACCCCTTTTGTTTGAATATTGCCTCCACGTGGGCAATGTGCAAATAATCTACAATAGGACTCAGATGTGAGTTGAAGATGGAGTCTCCTTACCTTTTCTCTATAGTTTGGTGTCTGCTCTGATTGTAACACTCAGGAGTCATGGGAGCGCTTTTATGAATTATATTTGCTTACATTTGTGGACATCTCCTTTATCGTGTTTAATTACTGTTTGATGAATTGTATGATTCCATGATAACTTTTACATACCATGAGACGATAAATGATTTTTATTATTCTGCTGCAATAAAAGTAACATTCATACATGTTCAGGTTTTTATGTTTATGCGAAAATATAAGTGTTACATAGTCAGTTTGATGAGCAGGTTTTGTATGTTGGCCATAACATCCTAAGTTATGTGTGTTTGATTTAATTACTCTGATGTTTTATTTAAAAATATTACAGGGGAAATTTAGGGCGTTACAACATGACTTTCAATAACATGCATTATCACGAAAAGAATGCACAACATCATTCTCAATACGCAACAATCAATCAATGTTACGACAATTAACGAGCAACACTAAACAACAACACCTCATCAAATGTATATTCACAACCATTCAATCATGTTAAATCATTATAACATTAACACACCATTAAGGAAACACAACGATTCACTAATCAATCATACATGTCATTACGCACATTCCTGCAATGAACACACTACAATAAATAAATTATTTCACCAAGTACTACCATGAGGTAGCTTTGCTTGTTAGCTTTCCAACCCTTCAAACGACACCTTGTTTAGACTTCTAAAACTAAAGTTGTGGCCGTCAGGCAATGCAACAAAAATCAAAATAGAATTTTTCACAAATTTTCCTACAACAATAGATTGTCAAGGGATGACAATCGATTGTTATCAAATGGATTTCACTACTGACTTGTCAAAACACACTTTTCCAAGCCAAACAATCGATTAATTCCAAGGTGTAATCGATTGTCATTTAATGTTTTTCCAATAATACACAGTTGCAATCAATTGTCATCTATTGTCATGGGAAAAATTTCCAAAAATAAATGCCTGCAATGGATTGTCATCTTAATCGATTAACATCATGAACTTTTCCAGAAAACTAAGTTTTCTCCATGCGTTCATCATCCCCTTCATCCACAAACCTCCATACATGACTCTAATCAATTTTCCCAAATTAAAATAACCCATAATACAAATTTAACAGCGAACCATGTTATCACAACCATCAACATATCGCAACGCCTAATTCATCCCATTCATAGCAATTCATCTAAAATTTCCTCAACAATTTCATCAACTATCATGTACACAATCCAAGCACTCAAACATTCATCAATGACCGAATTTTATACATGATCAATCATGGTAATACAATCATAATTTCATCAACAATTTCATCAACCATCATGTACATAATCCAAGCACTCAAAAATATTCATCAATGACAGAATTTTATACATACACAATCATGGTAATACAAACATAATTTCAATCACAAAATCACATGTATAAACACAATCAATCATCATGTTCCAGATTTCTAACACAACATGAATTCATTAAGAAAAAACCATTGAACCCTAACGAGAGCAAGAACCTCTCTTCTCTACCCCATCATGTAATACACCCATATTGAAATCCCTTTCTCCCTCTTACCTTAGATTTTCAAGCAACAATGGCAAATCAAGCAACTCCTATGGATTATCCCTTCAAAACCCATCTCTCCTTCCAAATGCTCTTGTTTATCTAGCCTCCTTGTTTTCAGATATCGACAAATGGTTCCCTAAAACATAATTTTCTCCAACTTTTAGAATATATAGTACTCTAATTATTTTTTCCTAATTATTATGCCCAACTAATTTTCAGCTTCTCTGCTCTTACCACATACTTCCTTCAAATCACATAATTAACCCAATTCCTCCTATTTACCAATTTTCGTAATTTAGTTCTAATATTAATTAAAATGCTAATTATTCTAATTATTTTTTAAATTATTCTTCCAAGCTCCTACATTCTCACCACACTCTACCATTACCACTACACCCCAACAAAACATATAATCACCAAATTTATTTAAAGGCATACCAAACACCAAATAATTAAATAAAAATTTTAAATAATTCAATTAAATAAATTAATTGAATTTGGGGTGTTAAAAAAGTGTTGTACTTGGACCTGATTTTGTTCAGTAGACTATTGAAAAGGTTACAATGATTTAGGAGAAGATGAAGGCATCACAAAGCAGATAGAAAAGTTATCATGATAAGCAGAGGAAGACACCTGAATTTTAAGAGGGAGATCATGTGTTCTTGAGAATCACTTCGGTGACTGGTGTTTGTCGTGCATTGAAGCTTTGAAAGCTCGCGCCTCATTTTATCAGCCCTTATCATATCCTTCAAAGAGTAGGAGAGTGGCATATAGAGTTGACTTATCACAGTCTCTTTCGAATCTTCATAGTATTCTTTGGTGTGGATGACTCGTGGTTTTTACTCTCATATTGAGGGGTTTTCCACGTTAAAAGTATCAGGGTTCTTTTGTGTCTTTATTTGTTTGATTTGTCGTATTATATTTGTTGTTGATCCCCAAGGTTCCTACAAGTTTGGGGAGTTTTATATCCGCTGCATATTGGTCTATTATTGTGTCTTAATTTCCCATCAGAGTGGTATCAGAGCCTAGTTCAGGGATATTTTACTTGTTTGAATGATGGAGTCAAATACAAAGATGAAGATGGTATTGTTGAATGGTTCTAATTATCATTTATTGAAGGGCAAGATGAAAGACTTGCTATTTGTGAAGAAATTGCATTTACCGGTTTTTATTTCAGCAAAACCAGATTCTATGTCTGATGAAGAATGAGAGTTTGAACATCAACATGTATGTGGTTTTATTCGACAATATGTATAAGATAATGTTTATAATCATATTGCTAATGAGACACATGCAAAAACTTTGTGGAAGAAGATAGAGTCCTTGTATGCCTCTAAATCAGAGAATAATAAATTGTTCTTGTTGAATAACTTCATAAGTTTGAAGTATAATGAGGGGACTTCTATTTCAGATCACTTGAGTGAATTTCAAGGCCTCCTTGATCAAATGTCAGGAATGAGTATCAAATTTGATGATGAACTTATGGGATTATTTCTATTGCTATATTTACCAGAGTATTGGGAGACGTTTCGGGTTTCTATCACAAGTTCTGCTCCTAGAGGTGTTGTTTCTTTAGAAACTGCTAAGGGTGGTATTCTTAATGAGGAGATAAGAAGGAAGGCACATGGTTCTTCACCTCAACCCGAGGTACTTGTCACTAAAAATAGAAGGAAAAGTTATTAAAAGGAACCGAAGGGTGGTAAAGAGAATAGCAGAAGCAAATCCAAGCCACGATACAAGAATCTAGAGTGTCATTATTGTCACAAAATAGGACACGTACAGGAGTATTGCTATCAGTGGAAAAGAGATAACAAAGGCAAGAAGGGTAAGTCTAAACAAAGAGACCGTGGAAATCATGATGATGATCGTGTTACTACTGCTACTAGTGATGATCTTGTTATTCTCCGTGATCTTGAGTCTGTTAATATTGTATCAAACGAGAACTTGTGGATAGTTGATAGTGGTGCTACATTGCATGTTACACCAAGGAAGGTACTTGTATCGAATTACTTATTATTAATAAAAGGCATTTCTTTATTATGTTTGTTTTTTCCAGAATAATAAAGTCCCTAGAATAACTAGTTCGTTTAATGAAATATTAAGTGTGACTTAATCATGAGATCCCATTAAACATAAGAACACTATTCTTAAAGTATCCACAGTCGAGCTTTACTGTGAAGTGGGATAACCTTAAAGCATTAAGACTATTGTGTAGATAGACTGATGTTCACATCTTATTGATCATAGATAGGGAGTTATCAAGTTTTAACATATGTATGAACATTAGGAGTAATATTTATACTGGATTGACTCGCTATGAGAGTACTACATAGAATGTTATACAAAGTGTCATAAGTTACTCTCATGGTGATAGTGGTGTATACCACCCTTCTACCTGAAACCACTATGGACCCTAGATGTAGAGTATAGTACTTTATTACTGATCTAACATTGTCCGTAACTTGATGACCATAAAGACAATTGCTGGGTACTCCACAAAGCATGCTGAGGGACATGAGTGACCTAGATGGAATTTGCCCATCCTGCATAACAGGATAAACGTCTAAGGGCCCAATATTTAACTAGACAAGGAAGACACAGTATATGCCTTGTGTTCAATATAGACATAAGGGAAAAAGGGTAATTGTACACACAAGTACTTTCACAAAATGTTTTGTTAGATCACATGAAATTTGCGTGACTTGGGTAGTAATGATGTGTTGCTAAATGCCGCTTACTATTTATTATATAAAATATATGATTTAATATAATTGCCAGCGTCACAAGAACCTACAGGGTCACACACATAAGGACAAATTGATGAGAGAAATAATAAATAAAGAACATTGTAAGGTACGATGTACTTGAGAGAATTATGGAACACCGTAAGGTACAGTGTACTTAAGTGAAATATGGAACATCGTATAATATAATAATAAGAGATAATAATAATGTTATTATTATTTTTATTATTATTATTATTATTATTATTATTATTATTATAGTAATAAAATATGTTTATTACAATAATGGTTATTATATTATTATTATTATTATTATTATTATATGGTGCACTTAAGTTATGATTTTTAGCTTGTAGCCCACACAAGTGGTTCTATAAATACAACCCTTGTGTAAAAGCTTTCTGAACTTGATGAAATTCAGTTGGTGATACCCTGGCCGTATTTCTCTCTTTTTCTCTCTCACTCAAAGCCTTCAATCGTAGCATCTAGCACTGAGACTAAAGGACTCTGTTCGTAACTCATTTGTGTTGGGGGGAGTTTACTAGGGATCATTGATACATAGTGTAGGACTAGGCACCTTTGTGAGAGACACACCACTTGTCCACCTAAAACCTTAAGGTGATACGTGAGTGGGTTCTCCCACTTATAAATGCTCAAGTCACCACATTCCTATCCAATGTGGGACTATTTCCCCCCTTTTTTATACTTATACCGCCGTTGACACCTTTTTCAAGGGCCTTTCATGGGAATTTCGATACACCTCTTCCTAGGCGTCGATTTCAACGGAACACCACTTCCTGGGCATTTCGATACAAGTTAGCTGGTCCCGTTCTCGAACCAGGCTCTGATACCATTTGTTGGGGGGAGTTTATTGGGAGCATTGATACATAGCGTAAGACTAGGAACATTTGTGAGAGACACACCACTTATCCACCTAAAACCTTAAGGTGATAGGTAAGTCGGTTCTCCTATTTATAAATACTCAAGTCACCACATTCCTATCTAATGTGAGACTATTTCCCCACTTACTCACACTTGCTTATATTATTCCAATAATTTGTAAGGATAACTAAAGGGAAAATTTTAATTTTCGTTGCGTTTTGGATCTGGATTTCCCTTTAGTGGTATCAGAGCCACTTACGAAACCATGAATCTAGTATATGTTTATTTTCTGTACTTTCTGATTTAATTTAATTAAAACACAGAATAAATTAAATAATAAAGAAAAATAATTTTTGGCATCATGTTTTGTATGATTTGGATTATTCGATGTTGACTATGCTTCGGAATCCGACTTTTTTATGGTGAAGTAGTGATACATCGATCATTCATATGTTACACAAAAGTGATTGATCAATTTCATATAAGATATGAATAACTCGGATGCAATGGCGGTATATTTTAAATGCCTTTTATTTCATCGATTCGATTAGTGTGATGATTGTAATTCATGTGATTGGTCAATATTCTTTTGCTTCAAAATTCGACGTTTGTATGGTGAAGCAATAACGTTTTGATCAATCGATTTGTGTAATCGATCGTTACGATTTTGATAATATGAATGAGTTGCATTAGAGTTTTTGATGGCACAAGAGTTTTATTGTCAAGAGTTATTTTAAGGTTTGCAAAATTTTATAATATAATGATAATTGTTATTATTATTATTATAAGTATTTTAATTTTGTTTTATAATTTAATAACAAGTGTTGTTATTGTTATTATAAAATACATACACATGTTGCGGTAACAGTAACAAGATGTTGCATATATCATACAATAATTATAATAAAAGTTATTATAACAATATTTGTATGTAATATGTATTATGTATTACTGTGTATGTAAAATGTCGGTTTACTCTACATAAATGCTTATTCACGGTTACCTCACGGTTACTGTGTCTATGTAGAATGAAAAGTTTTCGAAAGAATATGATAAAGTATTATGTTATTATTTATTTTAAAATAAGTTGGTATACATTAATAACCGGAAAATAGAAACCTCAATTAACTCATGATCAATCGCCAAAATTTAATTTAATTTATTTAATTAACAAAATTTAAATTTATAATAATAATAAAATGTGTGTATTTTTATTTTCTTTTGGTGAACAGTTATGACCTTAGTCTTCTTTTATTTTATTTTGGTATTTTTAAATACGGCCTGCGTGTCATGCCTTTCTCTATACACTCTTTATGTAACTTCTTTTCTCATCTCACTCACTCGTATGTAAAACGAGTATTCTTTAATTTAATGTAATGAAGAAAAGAAGACGACAAGATCAAATGAGGACAACCATTGAGATCTAGCTTGGAGAAGCATAGATTGTTATAGGTTTAGCTTAGGTTCTCTCATTGACTTGAGAGAACAACTGCGATAGGGGTCATAATCATATCATTTTTGTTTTATATGTATGTTGATGCATGTGATTGTATGTTGGTGCATGTGAGAGACGATTTATATGATAAATAAGCCGGTGAGATCAAACTAATTTCAAATTTCCTAAAAAAGAAATATTAAGTTTATGCTTTCCATGTTTTAGCACTCATCAAGACTAGTATCGAATAATGTAGGTTTCACCTAACGCGAGGTGCATGTTCTATATTAGTAAGGTGCGATGGGATAAATGTAATATCCAATTGCTAAAACATTGGGCCAAATTTAACTAAATAAATTATAATAAGATTATACATGTTTAGAAGCAAGAGTTGGGAACAATCCATATGATGGATTTGAATTAGGAGTTATTTACCCAATTGATAATATTCGAGAATTGTATTAGATAAAATTGGAAGGAGTTCCTACCTGAATAACTGAGTTTTGTGTAATCAGCCTAACACTGACTTAAATTAAAGTGAAATAAGGATCTCGATCAACTAGAAAATCTTCCAATGGGATTTTCCGAATCAAATGATGAGGGTCATTTGGTTTGAGTAAAATAGTGGGAGCATATTTAATTAAAGGCATAACTGAATATGTTTTAATGATACTAATATCTTCACAATCTTTTATGTAGATTACCATGATGACAAACACCTTTAATAACATTTTAAGATCAATCCCTGATAAAGAAAAATTGTTTGGGACAAACTTTCTAAATTGGCAACGAAACTTGAGGACTGTCTTCAAACATAATAAAAGGCTCACGAAGCAGGGTAGTAAAGGGAAAGGCAAGGAAGTTGCCATACCCAAACCTACTACTCATGCTTTAAAACCTAGCAGAGGTATAACAAAGGTGTGCACTTACTTCCATTGCGGTAAGACTATACACTGGAAGAGAAATTACACAAAGTACCTGGAAAATAAAAAGAATGGAGTGGAGACTTCAACTTCGGGTAGAAATAAATTTATCTACTTATGCATCATGGGTATTAGATACTGGATGTGGTTCTCACATTTTCACTAATGTGCAAGGGCTAAAAAGGAGTAGAGATATGCATCCATATTTTATTTTTCATAACTATTTTTTTTATAAGTTTGTCCATACTCAACTCTTAGTAATAGAAACACAATTTCTTGACAAGTTTAACGGTGTGTGTTGTTCTGGTAAAAAAAAATTACCTTTTTTACACCATGTTTAAAGAAAATAGGGTGTAAATATGCTGACATTCATAGTAAGTATTATTCATTTTACACCCATTTCTTATAAAATGGGGTGTAAATTCATTTGATTTAAATGTATATATGTAACAATTTACACCCGTTTTTTCCCTAAAAAAGGTGTTATATAGCCTCTATTTACACCCGTTTTTAAACGAGTGTAAACTTGTCAGACATTTCTCACCCTTTGAATTTACACCCTCTAAAAACGGGTGTAAAATGTATAAACAACGGGTGTAAATTCCTCTTTCTGCACTAATTTGGCAAAAGGTGAAGTTGTCCTACGAGCTGGCAATGGAGCAAAGGTTGCTGCTTTAGCAGTAGGAACTTATGTATTGACTTTACCTAATGGTTTAATAATTCAGTTAGAGAACAATTATTATGTACTTGCAATTAGCAGGAATATTATTTCTGTTTCTTGTTTGGACAAGTTTGGTTTTTCATTTATAATAAAGAACAATTGTGGCTCCATTTATTTGAATGATATATTCTATGCTACTGCACAAATGAACAATGGATTGTATGTCCTTGATCTTGAAATGCCAATTTATAACATTAATACTAAAAGGATGAAACCTAACAAGTTAAATCCAAGTTACCTATGGCATTGTCGCTTAGGCCATATAAATGAGAGTCGCATCTCCAAACTCCATAAAGACGGACTCTTAAACTCTTTTGATTACGAATCATATGATACGTGCAGATCTTGTTTAATTGGAAAGATGACAAAGTCCCCATTCATAGGAAAAGGTTAAAAGGCTAATGATATTTTGGCCCTCATGCACACTGATGTATGTGGACCACAGAACATACCAGCCGAAGGAGGTTTTTATTACTTCATCATATTTACAGATGATTTCAGTAGATATGGTTATGTGTATTTACTGAAACACAAATCTGAATCCTTTGAAAAGTTCAAGGAGTTCAATAATGAATTACAAAACCAACTAGGTAAGAATATTAAAACTCTTCGATCAGATCGAGGCGGTGAATATTTAAGCCTAGAGTTTGATGACCATCTAAAAGAGTGTGGGATTCTATCCCAACTCACTCCTCCTGGAACACCACAATGGAATGGTGTATCTGAGATAAGAAATTGAACTTTGTTAGACATGGTCCTTTCCATGATGAGTCTCGCCGATCTTCCAAAATCCTTTTGGGGACATGCACTTCTGACAGCAACTTAAACATTTAACCGTGTTTTATCTAAAACGGTTGGGAAGACGTCATATGAGATATGGAGTGGTAAGAAACCACATATGTCTTACATGAAGATTTGGGGTTGTGAAGTTTATGTGAAACGATAAATTTCAACTAAGCTTGAGCCCAAGTCTGACAAATGCTTATTTGTGGGGTATCCTAAATAAACAAGAGGGTATTACTTTTACAATCCTTCTGAGGGAAAAGTGTTTGTCGCTCGAACTGGAGTCTTCTTGGAAAAGGACTTTATTTTAAAAGGAATCAGTGGGATGAAAGTATAGCTTGAAGAAATTCAAGAATCACAAAGCATTGGTACACCTATGGAGGAATTAGAGAAGGAATCACAAGTAGTTGTGGAAGAGCAACCTGCTCAAGTAGAACAAGACCAGCATAGGTCGAGCAGGATACGTCACCAACCACAGAGATATGGATATCTCGTAACTGATCAAGGTGATGTATTACTCATGGATCAAGATGAGCCTGTAACATACCAAGAGGTCATAATTGGCCCTGAGTCTGGAAGTGGCTAGAAGCCATGAAATCTGAAATGGATTCCATGTACACAAACCAGGTTTGGACCTTGGTAG
Organism: Lathyrus tuberosus; assembly: GCA_022829125.1. Taxonomy (NCBI): domain Eukaryota; kingdom Viridiplantae; phylum Streptophyta; class Magnoliopsida; order Fabales; family Fabaceae; genus Lathyrus; species Lathyrus tuberosus. Next base: position 9,061,971 of record JALAZF010000071.1, read on the forward strand.
AGCCTCATGTAGGAGTTAATCCTATAGGATGTAAGTGGGTCTTCAAAAAGAAGACTGACATGGATGGTAAGATACATACCTATATGGCAAGACTAGTTGCTAAAGGCTATAAACAAATTCACGGGGTAGACTACAATGAAACCTTTTCACCAGTTGCAATGCTTAAATCTGTTCGGATTTTACTTGCTATCGCTGCATATCATGATTATGAAATATGGCAGTGATAATGCGATTTTGCATAGCATATTTTGCCCCGAATGACATTGATTTATTTTGTTGTTTTCATTTGTTAACATTGTATTTGTGAGTATTAGGTTCATTTTCAGGTATTCTCTTTAAGTCAACCAGCAAGAAGAAAGAAGAGGAAAACAGAAGAAAATAGAAGAAAAGAAGGTGTTTTGACAGCAGAAATAAGATTCTGCATTAAGGAAGCGTTACGACCGTAACACAAGGCATGACGACCGTCACAAGCTTTAAGCCATGACGACCGACACAAGGCCATGATGACCGGCACAAGCCAACTTCCCAGAAATTAATTTTAAACTACGTGGCCTCTCAAACGGTTACAACTTAACACAAGCCACGATCAACCAGTCACTCAGAGATTTACGGTCGTGTGCACCTGCCTGAGAACTTTTCTCCTTGTTTCACGTCAACTCTCAAAGGCTATAAATGGAGCATTTTACTTCACAAGAGAGGTCCCCCATTTTTACGAGATTTTTCCTAAGTTCAGATCTTTTCATTCCTTGCATTACCTTTCCCATTTTTCTCACTTTCCAAATCAATAGTTTCCTACACCGGGGAACTATTGCACTTGAATTAATTAGTTAGTTTAGTAGTTGTTTCGATTTAAGTTTTTATTGTTCGAGCAAAGCGAATCCTGCCGGTTTGTGGAGGATTGTGTACTTAAGATTAGTTGTTTCCAGGTTTTTATTCAATTAATATAGTTGTCATTTACTTTTAAATATCATGTCTGCATTAATGTTTTACTTTTTAATTTTGTGTATGTCTGTTAAAATGTTCGACTAAATTATTTATATCGGTATGTAATTAAGTCAATCGGAAAGGGGTCTGATCGATCGTAGGTAAACTTTGACACTTTAATTTTTTATTTTAATTGACTTTTGTTACGAGAGTAAGAAAGTAACGAAGGGTACGATCAATAAAACGGGAGTTTGAGATTTTAACCGGATAGCTGAAACTGAACATTGGTTTTAAATACAGCAAGAGCGCTTTAAAACCAATTAGGACTTATTAATTTTTAAAAAGTATTTTTAAACTCAAATGGGCTAGCGAGAGCAGACATTCTGATTTAGGAGTATAGTCAGAGTCAATAACACGAGAGTGTGAGGTAAAGATTTTTAAATTGATATTTCTCTACTGAAAACTATTTTGACTAATAGGTCGACGATCTATTGGATTCCCGATGATTGATGAATTACGTACCGATATTCCGTTATACTTTAATCAAATCTAAATTCTAGTTTAATTATAGTTTCCCGTTTGCACCTTAACTTCTAGAAATCATCCGCCTTAGCTAAACATAGTAACAACCCGATAGCCCTAGTTTGATTATCGGTCCCTGTGGGTTTGATATCTTTTAGAACTATGCGATAGACTGTGCGCTTGCAGTTAGTAATCCCGATAGACTCATAAAGTCGCGATCAAGTTTTTGGCGCCGTTGCCGGGGACTGATTTAGTCAATAGTGCGATTCATTTGTTGCGTCGTATAGACTTAGGCAACAAATTCCCTTATTTGTCGGTTGTATGCCAAGTACTCGCTCAAAAGGCGAAGACCTCACACGACCGACGGACGAACCTGAACGTCTTCTTAGCGTAAAAAGACGAATCCAAGAATACTGCCTAAACCACAAAATACCTTTTCCTTTATCAGAACCTGAATCTCAATCCGAATCTGAATCTGGAAGAGAACTTGACTCTGAGTTAGAATCAGAAAAAGACATGGCTGATGGACCACAAAACCGTCCTCTTAAGTATTATGCTACTCCTTCTCAGCAAGAACCACATAACAACATTGTTGCCCCTGCTATTAACCGAAACGATTTCGAGTTGAAACCCTCATTGTTGTCAGCCGTACAACAACATCAATTTTCTGGAAATCCTACGAACGATCCTAATGAACATTTGACCAAGTTTGTGCAGTACGCAGACACAGTGAAGGCAAATGGTGTAACTCCAGACGCGACAAGACTACGTCTTTTTCCTTTCTCATTAAGAAACAGAGCTTGGGCTTGGTTGCAATCCTTGCCATCAAACTCCGTTACTATGTGGGATGAGTTGAAAAAGGTATTCTTGGCACGATATTTCCCACCAAGCAAAACAGCTGTGCTGAGAGCCCAAATTTATGGATTTCGACAAAAAGATATTGAGTCTCTTTACGATGCATGGGAAAGATACAAAGATATGATGAGGATGTGTCCGCATCACGGTCTTGAAGATTGGTTAGTCATCCGTACGTTTTACAATGGTCTCTTGTACAATACAAGAATGACAATAGATGTCGCCGCTGGTGGTACACTTATGGACAAACCCTATGCCGAAGCTTATCAACTCATCGAAAGTATGGCTCAAAACCATTACCAATGGGGAGGTGAAAGAACGCCAGTGGAAAAATCCCAAACGAAAGGTGGAATGTACGAAGTTAGTAGCCTTGATCATGTCCATGCTAAGGTAGATGCCCTTGCTCAAAAGATGGACAACTTGACCATAACACCCGCAGCCACCGTGGCTGCTGTAGCTCCAAACTGCGAATTATGCGGAGTACCTGGACATGCTGCCCCCGAATGCCAAGTTTTGGCAGGAGTCTCCACTGATCAAGTGAATTATGCTCAAGGAAACCCTTATGCAAATACCTACAATCCTGGCTGGAAAAACCATCCAAACTTTTCGTATAAGACTAATAACGCTCTGTATGCACCTGGCCAAGCACCTGCTGTGCCGCCAGGATATCAAAAACCCGCTGCTAACGTTCCTAACATTCCTAGAAAGTCTAACCTTGAAACGATGATGGAGAACTTCATTGCTGCACAAGCTCAGCAAAATAAGGAGTTCCTTAATAAGAATGTTCACACTAATGAGCAAATCAAACAATTAACCAACAAGGTTGACGCTCTAGCCATCCACAACAAAATGTTAGAAACACAAATCTCACAAGTGGCTCAACAACAAGCAGTTACCGCTGCCCCAGCTGGTAATCTTCTAGGACAAACCCAACTTAATCCGAAGGGACATGCAAATGCTATAAAACTTCGGAGTGGAACGAAACTAGAAGGACCCACTGACCGAAGGATCGAAAATCCAGCCATGTACCAAAAGCCTAGTAAGGAGTCTGAAAAGGAAGGCGAACCAAAGGAAAACGAAAAGGAAGATGATGGCAAAGAGGCCGAAGAGAAAGAAGAACCATATGTGCCTCCGCCACCTTATAAACCACCTATCCCGTATCCCCAAAGATTCGCTAAATCTAAAAACATAGGGCAATTTAAGAAATTCTTTGAACTTCTGAAACAACTGAATGTCACAATGCCTTTTACAGAAGCAATCACACAAATGCCCTCCTATGCTAAGTTCTTAAAAGAAATATTAACTAATAAGAAAAAGCTCGAGGATACTGAAACCGTTATGCTTACTGCAGAGTGTAGCGCTATAATCCAAAACAACATGCCTCCTAAGCTAAAAGACCCTGGTATTTTTTCTATACCATGTGTGATTGGAAAGTTTGTCATAGACAAAGCCCTGTGCGATTTAGGAGCCAACATTAGCTTAATGCCCTTATCTATTTGTAAAAGGCTCAACATGGTAGAACTGAGACCAACAAGAATGTTTGTACAACTAGCTGATCGATCAGTGAAATTTCCTCTAGGAATGCTAGAAAACGTTCCAGTACGCATAGGAAAATTCTATATTCCTACAGATTTCATAATCATGGACATTAAGGAAGACTCAAACATCCCTATCATTTTAGGAAGACCATTCCTAGCCACCGCCGGAGCCATCATAGATGTGAAAAAAGGAAAACTGGCTTTCGAGGTTAGTGAAGAAAAAGTAGAATTTATCCTCTCACAATTCTTCAAAGCACCTGCTATAGAAGATTCATGCTGTTTCCTAGATGTTATTGATGAATGCGTTAAAGAAATGGAAAAACACCAAAATACGTATTCTGAAGTGCTGAGAATTCCAATGCCACCAATTTTTGAAGATGATAATTGGCGTGGTGAATGCCAGGATAATAATCTAAGTGAATGTCTCGCACTCACTCCTGACCCAATGTCTTGCCCAAAGAAACCAGCCGTAGAACTAAAGACACTACCCAAAGATCTAAGGTATGAATTCCTAGATACATAACTCGAATGACCAGTTATAGCTAACGCAGATTTAGGACAAATAGAAACCGAAAAATTATTACATGTCCTGAGAAAGTACCCAACTGCCTTAGGCTATAACATTTTAGATCTAAAAGGAATAAGTCCCTCTATCTGTATGCATCGCATCATGCTTTAGGAAGACTGTAAAACCTCTAGAGAACATCAAAGGAGAATCAATCCCATTCTGAGTGATGTCGTTAAGAGAGAAGTGCAAAAGCTGTTAGAAGCAGGAATCATATACCCAATATCCGATAGTGAATGGGTTAGCCCAGTTCACGTGGTACCCAAGAAAGGAGGTGTTACAATCATCAATAATGAAAAAGGCGAATCTGTAGCACAACGAACTCAAACCGGATGGAGAATGTGTATCGACTATAGGAAACTAAACAAAGCCACTCGTAAAGATCATTTCCCTTTACCCTTCATAGATTAAATGCTTGAACGTCTGGCTAAACACTCCCATTTTTGCTATTTAGACGGATATTCAGGATTTTTCCAAATTCCTATCCATCTTGACGACCAAGAAAAGACTACTTTCACGTGTCACTATGGTACCTTTGCCTACCCGCGAATGCCTTTCGGATTATGTAACATATCTGCAACATTCCAGATATGCATGATGTCCATCTTCTCGGACTTCTTAGATGGTATAATGGAAGTCTTTATGGACGACTTCTCTGTCTGTGGGGAAAGTTTTGAAGGATGTCTATCAAACCTCGAAATGGTGCTTGAACGATGTGTAAGTGTCAACCTAGTACTCAATTTGGAGAAATGCCATTTCATGGTCCGACAAGGAATTGTACTAGGACATATAGTATCCGACAGAGGAATAGAAGTCGACAAGGCAAAAATCGAAGTTATAGAAAATCTCCAGCCGCCGAAAACTATTAGAGAAATAAGAAATTTTCTAGGACACGCCGGTTTTTATCGACGTGTCATTAAAGATTTCTCTAAGATAACCAAACCCCTAACTGAGCTATTAATGAAAGACATTGAATTCGTCTTTAATGACAAATGCTTTGTAGCATTTCGAACACTCAAGGAAACGCTAATATCAGCACCCATTATGCAACCCCCAGATTGGAATGAACCATTCGAAATCATGTGCGACGTGAGTGATTTCGCTGTAGGTGCAGTCCTAGGACAAAGAAAGGATAAAAAGCTTCATGCAATCTACTACGCCAGTAGAACCTTGGATCATGCACAAATGAACTACGCTACCACAGAAAAGGAACTCTTGGCTGTCGTGTTCGCATTGGACAAATTTCGTTCCTACCTAGTAGGAGCAAAAATAATCATCTATACCGATCACGCTGCAATCAGGTACCTATTAAGTAAAAAATACGTCAAACCAAGGCTTCTGAGGTGGATTCTACTCCTACAAGAATTTGATTTAGAAATCAAAGACAAGAAGGGCACTGAAAATGTAGTAGCTGACCACCTGTCGAGAATGGAAAACATCCAACCTGAACCAGTACCTGTTAATGACGATTTCCCTTATGAAAGACTCTTAGCCCTGTTAGAAAGTAATACAATTGAACAATCTCTGACTTATACGAACGCAGAAAGCAATGAAGTGGTAGAATCTGTTTACAATAAAACCACGCTGCCATGGTATGCTGATCTTGTCAACTATCTAGCAGCTGGAGTACTGCCACCTGATCTAACCTATCAACAAAAGAAAAAATTCTTCCACGACCTTAAACACTATTATTAGGACGGACGACTTCTCTTTAAGAGGGGCGCCGATGGTATTTTCCGTTGATGTGTACCCGAAGATGAGGTAGAAGATATAATTTCTCATTGTCATTCCGCCCCCTATGGTGGGCACGTAAGCACTTCAAAGACTTGTGCTAAGATCTTGCAAGCTGGCCTCTTTTGGCCTACTCTATGGAAAGACGTCCATATCGCGGTTATAAATTGCGACCGGTGTCAACGCACTGGCAACGTCTCTAGACGCGATGAAATGCCTCAAAAGGGTATCCTAGAAGTAGAAGTCTTTGACGTGTGGGGAATAGATTTCATGGGACCATTTCCGTCCTGTTTTGGTAACAAGTACATACTCGTCGCTGTCGATTACGTCTCAAAATGGATCGAAGCTATAGCAGCTCCTACCAACGACGCATGAGTAGTGAATAAGCTCTTTAAGAACATAATTTTCCCTAGGTTCGGTGTTCCGAGACTGGTAATCAGTGATGGAGGTTCCCACTTTATTTCAAAAATCTTTGAGAAACTTCTATCAAAATATGGAGTAAAACACCGTTTAACAACACCTTACCACCTCCAAACGAGTGGGCAAGTAGAGGTATCAAACCGAGAAATTAAACAAATTCTAGAAAAGACCGTTGCCACCTCTAAGAAAGATTGGTCTTCTAAACTGCACGAAGCTTTATGGGCTTATAGGACCGCTTACAAAACCCTCATAGGAACCACTCCATTTAAACTAGTCTATGGCAAATCTTGTCACCTGCCGGTAGAAATAGAACATAAAGCCTATTGGGCTATCAAAACTATTAATCTAAATTATACCGCTGCGGGCGAAAAGAGAATTTTGGACTTACATGAACTAGACGAACTTAGATTAGATGCCTATGAGAATGCTAGGATATACAAAGAAAGAACAAAAAAATGGCATGACAGACGCATAGCAAGGAGAGAATTTGAAATAGGAGATATTGTGCTTTTATTTAACTCTAGACTCAAATTCTTCCCAGGTAAGCTTCGTTCTAGGTGGTCTGGTCCCTTTGAGGTTACCAAAGTCTTGTTAAGTGGCGCAGTTGAAATAAAAGGTAGATCTAGTGAACCGTTCATCGTAAACGGACAACGTTTAAAACACTATCACTGCGTAGATAATAGGGATTATTCAACTGCTCTAAAACTGGCAGAAATGCCTACATTCCCCTTAAGCTAATGATTCTTAAAAACTGTCGAGCTCTCGACGTTAAATGAAGCGTTGAGTGGGAGGAAACGCACGAAATTGTTTTTGTTTATTACTATGTTTCTTTTTATCTTTATCTTTATCTTTTATTTTGTTTTCACTTCGTTATTTTTCTTACTATTTTTGTCAAAATTTACTTTACTTACCGATGCAGTATTTTTCAATTATTTTAAAAATCAGTACTGATTATCTCAATTTATGCCTCTAGGATTCTCATCTTTTTCTACCTTCTTCCTTCTACATTTGCTTTACTTTTCCGATTAACTGATAAGATGGATAATGAAGACACCATGGTTGTGCTATTCAGGGACGCTGTCCAATGGCACCGCTATGAGGCTCTCTCTCTTAGACCCATGGCCCTAACCAAATTCCCCCATGGACCTACCATGACTGCCTTAGGCATAGGAGATAGCATATACTTTATGTTTAACCAGATAGGCTGGGAGGGTTTTTCTAGGAAAAAGCATCCAACTTACCACAGACTGACCCTAGAATTTTTAAGCTCACTGTCCTACGACCCTAACCATGGCATGGGATTTAATAGGGGTAAGATAACCTTTAGACTATTTGGGTACACGTGTCATTTCAACATCAGAGAGATTGCAGAACTGTTGGATTTCCCCAATGGACCCGACATTTTCTCCATGGCACAGGAGGATTTATTAATGGAAGATGAACTGAACTTTTTTTGGAGTAGTATTTCAGGACGACCTTATCATGACCCGCACCCTATGGTGTCCACTGAAATTCACAACCCGACCATAAGATACTTTCATATGATTTTAGCCTACACCCTTTTTGGAAAAGCTGAGAATGACACCCTAGTCTCTAGAGATGAGCTATTTATTATGTTTTGTGTGTTTCAGTCCCGACTTGTTAATAGGGCTACTTTTATGCTTGATAATCTCCGCAGGATTGCTCAAGCTGATCATGGTCCAGTTTTGATAGGTGGCCTTGTAACAAAAATTGTTGAAGCCATGGGATTTAGGACACGTCTTTCCTGAGTGAACCCTCTAGGAAGTTATAGGCCAATGAATATCACTTTCTGTTTTAACCGAGGACTTATTAGAAATCTTGGACCACCCCTGTTTCAACTCCAGATTAATAATGAAGTTGTTTCACATTTTACACCGCCTGATCACGAGAAAACTAGTATGCATAACCGCCACAACTGGCTATATGATTTAGATGAGCCACAGCCTGAAAAAGAACTTGATAGTCATGTGTCTGATATTGAGATTGACCCTGAAACTCCTCCTCACTATCATGATTTTCCTTAGCATCCCATGAATGATACTAATATTGTCTCTCCTGCTAACATCCATGCTACACTTGAAGCTTTCCGTACTGAACTTCATGCCATGAGAGACCAACTTCAACTTATCCGTTTTGACGTTATCGGTCTAATGGATACCACCGTTGAGCAACTGGACCACTTGAACCAAGCGGTGGAATCATTGAGACGCGGACACAACTGATTTTTACTGTTTTTGACTTATTTACTACATTTTCATTTTCCCTTGAAGTATTTATTTTTCACTGTTGGATTTAAAATTAAACCCACTGATGCATTTGCATCTGTTACTGTTACTTTTGGATACTGGACAATTTTGCTTCAGTTAATGCAATTTCATTTCTTTGGTATTTAATTTTATACTCTGTCAATTGCAATTCTTTTCATATTACTATGGTTCAAATATATTACTATTGTGTGAATGTTATGCGTGGTTCAAATATATTCTACTGCGTGGAATGTTGTGTGTCGTTTCCTAATATATGCAATACCGGAAATTTAGTTGAATTTCATAAAATTTATTGAAATTAAGCCGTTATGACCATGACAGTTCTGTGACGTCCGTCACAGGCCTCACATGAATGACGATCGTAATAGCATCTGTGACGACCGTCACAGACTAAAACCCTGTTATATTCGTAACAGACCCCTCGTATCCTTCTTTCTTCCATTTTCCTGCAACCGTCCCACTCACCATTGATTGCCATTGCCACCATAACTCCACACTGTTCAATATCACCATTTATTCACCACTAATTCACCCACTCACCACATTTTTCTCAATTAAAACTCAGTCAATTCACCCCAAACTCACAATTCCACCTCTGTTCCATAACCAACCCACATTCTAAAACCAAAAACCCTTGCATGCACAATGGCTCAACAACCAGACCTTTCACATATAACTTTTCGCAATGGCCAAGCAGGTGAGTATCAAAGGGAGAGGTATCTCAAGTTCCACAAACGATCCATTCAACCAACGCGCTATCTTGACATTACCTGTCTTGAAGAGCTCGGCTTGTTGGAAGGAGTTCGTTGGATGCTTCATAATTCGGGGCTAACTCACATTTGCACACAAAACCTTCCGTCATACGAATCTCTAACATTGGAATTCCTCAGTTCCTTTTCCTACAATACCCCTTCAGACGACGTGCAGTTTCTCACAGGATCCACCTCTTTTAGGATGTTCAACACCGAGTACTCTCTTTCTCAAGACGAGCTTGCCACAATGCTAAAATTTCCACAAGGCGACAATGTGAAGTACCGTGTGCCACGCGACCCAAACTGGCTAAACATGGCATTTGAAGTATAGAGAACTTTAACAGGAGAAAGAGCTGATAGCTGGGAGGGACTTAATGTTACATATATCCATAACCCAGCTATACGGTACTATCAGCGCATTTTAGGGCACACCATCTTCGGAAGAGTCAATAATCATAAGGTAAATTCAAAGGAGCTCTTCTTTATGCATTGTGTATTTACACCCGTACCGGTCAACGCCATTTCATTCCTGCTATCACACATTAGCTCCAGTTGTGCGAGAGGTACCACTGCTTTCTGTTTTGGAGGAATAGTTACATCTATCACGCTGGCTTTGAATTTGGGAGACAAGCTAACCCACTTACCTTCTGTGCCGGCGGTGTATCTGGATTTGGAACATTGTCGCAGCTCACACCTGATCAGACATTGACGCGACAACAAATACAACCCTGTGGTACGAAATAGGGTAGTGAAGAGTATTGTCTTGCCCTGTGCTGCTCGAATAGATCCAAAAAACATGTCGAACTGGTTATTTGATTTGGATGCACCTGAGCCTTATGTGGCTGCACCAGAAGGTCAGGCAAGATATGATTATGATGAATTGGAGAATGACCTCCCTAAAAATGACCCCTAGCCACCTAAAACGCAACCAGCTAGCTCAACCTCCCGACGCCGTCGACGAAGCGACCGCGCCCCTGCCACTACTGATGGTATCCTCGCGGCCATCATGCAGAGAAATGAATTAGATGCCCAGCGAGACCAGAGACACCAGACTCAGCACGCTGAAATGATGGATCTCATGCGGCAAATTCAACAAGACCAACGCGAGCATGGAGAGCGGATGGATGGAAGAATGTCAAGCGTCATAGATGAGATGGGCGCTTTGACTATGAGGGTGGACAACTTGTACGACTACGTCTATCATATCGGTATGCCACATCCCCATTCACAGGGTGGACAGGGACGAGCTCGTGGCAGATCACAAGGACCTCAATAGTTTTTCTTTTCTTTTTCTGTTTTGATGTTCCTTCCTTTTTACACTATTTCGAAACATTTGGGACAATTTTAGACTCAGTGTGGGAGAGGAAACATTCGTTTTAGTTTATTTGCTAGTTTATGTTGTTATTTCCTTTTTATTAACTTTAATGTACTTCATGGATACCTATTAATATATGAAAATGTTTTTTCGTACTATTCAATTTCCCCACTTTATTTTGCCTTAACATAAATTTTTGATTCGTTGCATAACTCGACACGCCTTTAGAGTATATAGGTTGTCTTATGAGTAGGCTATGTTGGAGACTTGAGAAAGTATGAACAAAATTGATACCATCTTGACACCCTGGACCTCTCATATTTGCGTCATCAGTTTGAGTACCTATTATACCATTACCTTAAGCTGAAAATTCTAATTAGCCCCTAGTAGTTTATATTAGCAGTCAGCACCGTCTAAGCACAAGCTATGTGGAGAGCCGACGAAGATAAGTGATTGATACCTCAAGTTGCTAAAATTTAAAATTTTCACGCCTTTGATTGTGGAAATAGAAATGCACCAAAGCTAAAGAATGCAAGTGATGCAAAAAGGCAATAGAAATCCGTTGTTAGTTGGTTCAGAGGTATCTGGTACTGAACTCGGTAGGGCGGACTACGGTTCGATCCCCCACAACTTGCATGCAGAATATGTACAAAAAGGGGTACCGCACTTGTGTACCAGACCCCTCGTTTAAAGGATCAAAATCACTAACAGGCTACTATACTATGTGCGTGCAAAGGCAAAGGGATTAATGTGATTGCGTCAGAATGAAGACGGGCGAAATAGAAGCATTAGGTGAAGCTATAATAGCATGATTCAGACCAGTATGTAAAAAAGAGGTTTATGACCATGTTCTATGTTTTGTGTCATTAATGTATCTCTGGTGTTTGTTTGAGTATCTATCGTTTCAAACAAAAGGCCGCACAACTATGTATGATTCGGAGGAGTGTTGGGTATGTGCACTGGATCAATGCTTTTGAAATGATTATTTGCTTGAGGACAAGCAAAGGTTCAAGTGTATGGGAGTTTGATAATGTGATTTTACATAGCATATTTTGCCCCGAATTACATTGATTTATTTCGTTATTTTCGTTTGTTAACATTGTATTTGCGAGTATTAAGTTCATTTTCAGGTATTCTCTTTAAGTCAACCAGCAAGAAGAAAGAAGAGGAAAACAGAAGAAAATAGAAGAAAAGAAGGTGTTTTGACAGCATAAATAAGATTCTGCATTAAGGAAGCGTTACGACCGTAACACAAGGTATGACGACTGTCACAAGCTTTAAGCTATGACGACCGGCATAAGGCCATGACGACCAGCACAAGCCAACTTCCCAGAAATTAATTTTAAACTACGTGGCCTCTCAAACGGTTACAACTTAACGCAAGCCACGATCAACCAGTAACTCAGAGATTTTCAGTCGTGTGCACCTGCCTGAGATTTTCTCTCCTTATTTCACGTCAACTCTCAAAGGCTATAAATGGAGCAGTTTACTTCACAAGAGAGGTCCCCAATTTTTACGAGATTTTTCCTAAGTTTAGAGCTTTTCATTCCTTGCATTACCTTTCCCATTTTTCTCACTTTCCAAAGCAATAGTTTCCTACACCGGGGAACTATTGCACTTGAATTAATTAGTTAGTTTAGTAGTTGTTTCGCTTTAAGTTTTTATTGTTCGAGCAAAGCGAATCCTGCCGGTTTATGGAGGATCGCGTACTTAAGATTCGTTGTTTCCAGGTTTTTGTTCAATTAATATAGTTGCCATTTACTTTTAAATATCATGTCTGCATTAATGTTTTATTGTTTAAGTTTGTGTATGTCTGTTAAAATGTCCGGCTAAATTATTTATATCGGTATGTAATTAAGTCGATCGGAAAGGGGTCCGATCGATCGTAGGTAAACTTTGACACTTTAATTTTCTGGTTCTGATTTCTTATTTTAATTGACTTTTGTTACGAGAGTAAGAAAGTAACGAAGGGTACGATCAATAAAACGGGAGTTTGAGATTTTAACCAGATAACTGAAACTGGACATTGGTTTTAAATACAACAAGAGCGCTTTAAAACCAATTAGGACTTATTAATTTTCAAAAAGTATTTTTAAACTCAAATGGGCTAGCGAGAGCAGACATTCTGATTTAGGAGTATAGTCAGAGTCAATAACACGAGAGTGTGAGGTAAAGACTTTTAAATTGATAGATCACAAAAACTACTTGGCATAAGTTAGAGTAAATACATAGACAAAGTGTTGAGACACTTTAATATGCATGATTCCAAGAAAGGATTCACACCTATGAAACATGGCTCATGTCTATCAAAAGCACAATCCCCTTCAACTAAGGAAAAAGGGATTGCTTGAATAAGATTCCATATGTATCTACAATAAGATATATCATGTATTCCATGTGATGTACTCGACCAGATGTCTCGTATGCTTTAAGTGCAATGAGTAGGTACCAATCTGATCCCGATGATGCTTATTGGATAACTGTTAAGAATATCCTTAAGTATTTTAGAAGGACTAAGGACTCATTCTTGGTATATAGAGGTCAGGAAGAGCTTGCTATAATTGGATATATTGATGCTAGTTTCCAGACAAATAAGGATGACTTCAGATCGTAATCTGGTTATGTGTTCTGCTTAAATGGTGGCACTATGAGCTGGAAATGTTCAAAGCAAGAAATAGTTGCTGATTCTACAACCGAGGCCGAGTACATTGTTGCCTCAAATGCAACAAAGGAAGTTGTTTGGATCAAGAAGTTCATTAGTGAACTTGGCATAGTCCCTAACATTGTGGATTCCATTGATCTCTATTGTGATAACAATGGTGCTATAATACAAGCTAAAGAGCCTAGATCTCACCAACGATCCAAACACATACTTAGGCATTATCACCTCATTCAAGAGATAATAGATCGGGGAGATATGAAGATATGTAAAGTACCTACACTTGACAATGTTTATAACCCACTAACAAAGCCTATTGCGCAACAGAAGCATGATGGCCATACTAGATCTATGGGTATTAGGGGTATATCTGATTGGCTCATGTGCTAATGGGAGATCATTGGTGTAAGCCCTAGAGGCCAATACGTTTGTTACTTGTATCGAATTACTTATTATTAATAAAAGGAATTTCTTTATTCTGGTTGTTTTTCAAGAATAATAAAGTCCCTAGAATAGCTAGTTCATTTAATGAAATATTAAGTGTGACTTAATCATGAGATCCCACTAAACATAAGGACACTATTATTAAAGTATCCGCAGTCGAGCTTTATTGTGAAGTGGGATAACCTTAAAGCATTAAGACTATTATGTAGATAGACTGATGATCACATCTCATTGATCATGGATAATGAGTAATCAAGTATTAACATAGGTATGCATATTAGGAGTAATATTTATATTAGATTGTGTCATACCCTAAATTTTGACCACAAGACTTTACATCATTGTGCAAACAATCACCACAATATGGATGTACCTTCATGCCTCATCAATCCTCTCAAAGATTGTTGAGCATTCACCTCAACCAAGAATTAGGGTTTTTTAGCCATCTCAGAGCATCTAGGCAAAGGATCAATCAAGAATTGACATGATCTTCAACTTGTCAAGCCCCTAAAACATCCATGAAGGATCAAAAGGTCTCCCACATCAAAAATCAAGCATAAGAATGCAACATGTCAAGCTGATCAAGCCTCAAGATCACCTGTGTCACCAAATTAGGGTTTTGGTCGACCAATGCCTCCAGAGAGAAATTTTCATCTGGGCATAAGCCAATACTTCAAAACATGATTCAAGAAGCTCAAAGGGACCTCATGGATCCAATCATGAGTTCAAAATAGCCTCAGGGGATGCATTCATCAAAAATCAGGAATTTGGGTTTCTTGACCTAATTCACCCCTAAGTTGACTTCTGGAGCAAGGCATGAGCCAAGACCTCAAGAAATATTTTTAAGACCTCAAATATCTTATATTGATCCCATTACAAGTTTAAATTGACACAAAGAACTTGATTCATGCGCAATATAAAGATTCAAATTCATCTGGACTACAAACTAGGGTTTTTGAGGAAAAGTCAACCATACCTTTGACTTTTGACCAAGACATGATCTCAAACCTTGGGAAATGATTCAAGACACTCTAAAACACCTATGGAATCCATCCATTAGGTTTAATTTAGCCCAAGAACTTGATTTCATAAAGAATCACAAAGTTTGAAATTCATGTGATAAAAAGTCAACTGTGCCCAAAACCAAGTTTAACTTTTGAGATTTTTTGACAAACATGGCTTCTTTAAGACAAAAACAATGTTAAATTATGGTTTAGATCATCATAAATCAAGAAAAATCAAGAAAAGTGAGGTTACTTGCAAAAGTGGTAATCTTAAGAAACTTAAAATTTCACCAAGTTATGGAAAAAAGATGATTTTTACCCAACTTTGTAAGACCATAACTTATGATCCAAGCAGCCATTTTCTTCCATCCAAAGCTCAAATGAAAGCTCTCATTACATACTATAAAAATGTCCTATGGGTCCATAGTCAAAAGATGCATGGATTTTGAGTTATTAAGCCATGAAGTTAGGGTTTCATGGGATTTTCACTTTGACACTTAGTGAAATTTTGGGACAGAATATGTTTGCATTTTTGTCAACTTTGAGGTCATTTTTCTCCATGATCCACATTGATCCAAGACCAAAGGTAAGAATCAAATTTGAAGTATGATGTGCAAGCTTTCCAAAGAGTACAAGAACATCATCAAACTCCATTTGAGCAAAGAGATATGGAGTGATCAACATGCCTTACTGCAAACTGTTTACAAGACAGTTTTGGTCATTTCTTGCTAGCCACAATTGTTTTGTCAAGAGCAATGATCATGGAACTACACCAATTCAATGTGATCAGAGTGAGTCACAACAAACCTGCAGAATTGAGTCAAAGAATCAAGAAAAATCTCAAGTTAGAATGATGAACTTTGTCTTCTTATGCCTTGAATTCAAATGGCATTTATGTGCAATAGTGCACATTCAACAAAAGGACACTCCTCAGTCAAGATGCTCACATAAACAACAATAAAAATGACTGAGGAATATGGAATTGGTCAAAAGTTAGCTATGCCACTTGAGAGAGCTATTGTGCCTTGCTTGAGAAGTAATGATACCAATCCAAAACCATTGAACCAAGTTCTTATCTTCCAATCTGAAGTTGTACATCCAAGACAAAGCCATCAACCTATAAATAGAGGTCACATAGCTTCGTTCAGATCACACCAAAACAACCACAATGTTGTTTTCTCACAAATTATTCCTCTCGCAAAATTCAAAGTTCTCAAAGAGTGAAAACTTGGAATTCTGAAACAAGTCCAACTCCACTTAAACCAAACATTCAAACACTTCACGTAAGCATCATAGAAGTGATCCATAACCTTAAATTTAGACGATGGCTAGGATCTAGAAGAGGGGGTTGAATAGATCCCTCGAGTTTTACACGCAAATGGCTTTTCAAAAATTTGTTTTAAAATTTTAACGGAAGCGGCCACTGAATTACGTATACAACGAACCTTTACTAAATGGATTGGATATACACGACAATATTAGGAATGAATTACGGATGAGAAAAATTCAGATTGATTAACACAGTTTAAACGCAATCAACAATGTTTTACTTGCTTGAAGTTTAATCCAAACCAACGAGGTAAATCGACAAACAATTAAGAGCAAATGCGTTCGATTTTTGCTTTGAAACAAATTATCAAACACTTGGTGTGCGTAAACACACTAAGTGCAGAATTTCAATGGAATATAATGTCAAGATGCTCCTAGATACAATTCAAGGAATTGTATCAATTTGACAAAACAGTTTATCAGCTCAAAATTACACTACCTCAGAAATTTCGATAAATTAAAACTTAGCAAATTCGAATGATATTAAACGTAAAGAGTTAAGGGAAAGAGAGGACAAACGAGATTTGATTAGGAAGTTCCCCAATCGTCCTCGCTATGGGTACCTCTGCCCCCAATTCCACAATTGGAATTAAGATATATATATATAGATTGTTGTTTGCAAATTGTTTATACAAGAGAAGAACAATGAACATCTGAACTCTCAAACGTCTTTGATTGTTGATGCAGAGTCTTCTCTCCCCTTGATTCAAGATGAATCAAGTGCTTCGAATATGGTTGATCCAATTACCGTCTCACGCTACTTGATTGCAAGAATCCTTGTTCTTCCATCCTTTTCACTCGATCAATTGCGATCTACCAAAAATTCGAACCCAAACCTCTCTTCTACGATCCTCCGATTATAGCTACTAAATCGAACGATTACTCCAATCTCCGGTTACCTTCGCACGGCTGAATCCTTGTAGAACGAAACGGTTTGTGCAAAAACCCCCAAAGTCTCCTCGATTCTTGGAGGACAAAACCCAATGGTTTTATTCAAGAAACACCTACCAAGCTCCCAACCCAGAAAATGAAGATCACACACTTCCTAAATTCTGAACGTTATCACTTCGATCAATGGGCGACACAAACAAAGATGATTTTGTGTGATTGTTTGTTTACTCAATGAAGAAGATGAAGATGAAGAGAAAAATGGTATCTATTTTCATGTTTCTTGTTGTTTTGGATAATGAGATGACCAAACTATTTATAGAGAATGAATTGACCCACTAAAAGTTATAACAGAAATAACAGAAAAAATTTAAGTGAAAAAAATCAGTTCAGGCGCGTTTGGGTCGACTCATACTTTAATGAGGGTCGGCGTGCAGTGACCCGTGGAAAATGCTGTGAAAATTTGACAAGTATGCGTCGACCCAAAGGTATCATGCGTCGACGCAAGAATGCAATATTTGCATTCCCAGAATCATGCGCTTTCCCGGTCATTTTACCAGTTTTGCACTAGTAAGCATGAGTCGACTCATGCACAGGGTAGGTCAGCGCATAACCTATATTTTTACATAAAACACATTTTTTTTTGCACATTTTAACTGACCAAGACCCAGACAAACATACTAGACACCAGTATAATGATCATGCACATGTATTAATGGATAAGACAAAGTCCTATATGTCTAGACACATGAACAACATTGATTAGATGCAATTTGCCCGACAAGTGAAGTGATACCGCTCAAATTACAATCTAATACTTAGCATATTTGTTGACATCATTAAAACAAAGTTGATGAAAGATCTTAGCCCTCACACTTAAAACAATTCTTCAACATCAGAATCAGCAAGTCATTATCCTTTTGCTCAAATTTTCCTCAAAGCTGCAAATAGGATCGAGCCAAGTAATCCAGAAGGTTTCAACCCATTCTAATCATTGAAACACCATCCTTAGGGGTCAAGGAAGCAGTCCAGATCATCATCTTGCATCTGTAACACCTACATTGCAGAATTCGATTCTCACTTGCAAGGTAAGCTTCCTCAAATGTGAACTCTATGAATCATGCATCATAAATGTGTTTTCAAGTTACCAACATGTTTCTGCTCTTATGTAGAGTGTTTCCCCTTAATTGATTGCTTTGTATCTATCGTGTATGGAATTTCATAGTGTTCTTTCAAAAATTAGGGTTCATCTGTTCTTCACATGATTTCTCACTCTACACTTAAAAGAAATGCAATTAATTGGTACCATTGAATTCCTTGTTAAAAAACGAGCAACTTTCATGTTTATGGAAGTCAATTTCATTGTGTATTAAGTGAGATAGGGGAGATTTTGCAAATCTGAAATGGAGGGTGGCACGAGGAAGAAGATGATGTTCTTCGCGCCCTTTTTCAAAAATTTGAAATTTTAATTATTTTGATTATTTCTTAATTAATTTCAAAAATTCATATCTCTCTCATTTTTAATCTTTTTCAAATGATTTTTTAAACATAAATCATTTATACATTTTAATATTTTAATTCACAAAAAAATCAAAAAAAATATTTTATATTTGATATATTTTTGAATTTTTTAAAGAATTTCTTTTTAATTGTTTTAAACATTTTAAATTGAATTCTTTCTCTTGATTTTTCAAAACCACTTGAATTTCAAATCATCTTGTGAATTAAAACATCTATTTTCAAAAAAATTTCAAAGTTCACAACATGTTAATTAAATATATTTGATGTTTTATATCATTTTTTATTTAATTTTCCTTTGAAAAATGCATTTTATTTAAATTAGGATTTTCCTTGATTTTAAATCTTTCAAAACTTCATTTGAAACATTTTGGGCCTCTATTAGAGTGTAAGACCCAACCCCTTTTGTAAATAAATAACTTTTGGGCCTCTGTCATAGTATAAGTCCAAGTGCGATTTTCAAAATAACGGTACGTTCACTGTTTTCATCTGGGCCTCTCCTTGAGTATAAGCCCCACTTTTATTTCTTTCAATAAACATTTTGGGCCTCTAATAGAGTGTAAGACCCAACCCCTTTGTACATAAATAAATGTTGGGCCTCTGCTATAGTATAAGTCCCACAACATCTTTCGGTATCGCAGTGCGATCACTGTTTTCAAATAAGTCATCTAGGCCTCTCCTTGAGTATAAGCCCCAATCTTTTGTACATAAACTTTGTTTTAAACAATAAAAAACCTCCATGGGCCTTTCTTTGAGTTGTAAGCCCCATAACTTTGTTTTCAAAATCATCTGTCTGTTTTTAAAACTGGTACTAAGAGGAGCATTATTCCTGGTGAAACTGCTCTTAGACCACTTGGGCCTCTCTTTGAGTTATAAGCCCCAAACTTTCTTTTCTTTTAAAAAACTTTCTTTTAATTCACATTCAAATTCAAAGTTTTTTCAAAACTTTCTTCAATTTCTCAAAACCATAATCATATAATTGTAATCACACAATCAATCACAATACACTTGAGCCTCTTTTCATAGTGTAAGACCCAACATCTTTTCAATGCATACTTGTTTATATACATGTTAATTCACTTATTTGTATTTACTTATGCATATCTGTTTAGAGTTTCCCTAGCAGGTAAGTCATCCTTAGGTCAAACAGTAGGATACTTCTAACTTAGTCAATACATAGTTCCCTCATAGGAAACTTCCCTCAATACAGTCTGCCTCCTCTTATGCTTTATTCAATATGGAACGGAGAAAAACATTATTCCCGGTGAAACTTTTCTCAAGACTGTCAAAACTTAGAAACATATATAAAAGAAATTCATTTCCCCAGAGAGAATTAATTCCCGACGAAACCTCTTTTGAATTTCTTCAAACCTTGGAACTGTTCAACAAAGAAAGGATTATTCTCGGTGAAACCTTTCTTGAACTTTTCTTAGGCTTAGACCAAAAGGCTTCTTAAAAAGTCCCCATAGCCTCCTCTTGGGTTTAGTACAAGGACCACCAGGCTTCATAAAAGTTCCCCCAGCCTCCTCTTGGGCTTAGTACAAGGACCCAAAGGCTTCCTAAAAGCATAAGATAGAATTTAGTCATCTCTACTAGTTCACTCCTCAGGAAAGTCAAAGCTCCAAGACATCCAGTCATTCAAGGGTTGATCTTCATCCCTAGAACCCACAACCTCCTCTTGGGCATCATACAAAGATTTCTCTCCAACTAGAGTCTACTTCTTCTTAAGAGACTTGGGTAGTCTCAGCCTCCTCTTGGGCTTCATACAAGTAGACTTGGAAAGTCTCACTCCCATAGTCTCCTCTTGGGCTTAACACAAGGACCCACAGGCTTCCTAAAAGCATAGGATAAATCCTGATCATTTTACCAATACACCAGTCCCCAGAAGAGTTAAGACTTCTAAGGTTTTCAAACTCCTCTTTAAACCCCTCTGACCCCTAACAAGGCTTAACTTTCACCTTAAAAACCCCAGCCAGGGTCAGATCAACATCAACAAATACTCAAAAGAATCAGAGCCTCATAGCTTCTGATAAATCAACTATGCTCAAACCAACAAAAAGAGTTAGTTTCCCTTTGGATCCCCCAACACAGTTTAGACCTTCTCCTGGATTTCAATAATCCTCAGCAAGAGTCAGCCTTCTCTTAGGCTTTATATGATAATTTTCCCAGTCAGACTCAATCTTGGGCTTTGTATAAGACAAATATCATACTCCCCAGTTGAGTCAGTCTTCTTTAAAGCTATACTCATACTCTTCAGCTTCATCATCTTGGGATTCAAGCAAGATACTAATATAAAACATCTCCAGTGGAGTCACACCAAATCTTTTTTAGCTTCAACCTTGGGCTTTGATCAAGGCACAAAATCCATCATCCCCACAGATGAGACCATGAGTCCTCTCTATAGGAGGATATCCCCTATATACATCACATATCAAAATATACAATAAAAACCTTTTTCCAGATAATTGTTGTAAGTGGCACACTTGTTGATTCAAAATCCAAGCTGGAGTCCCTCCCTTATCCTGGCTAAAACTTCTATTTCATCTAACTGATATAAGTGGCAAGCCTCTGGATTCCATACATCCAAGCCAATGTCCCTCTCTTAGCATGGAAGATTCATAAGGGAAAAAGTGGCATTGCTCTACACTGAGTTAAAGCTTCTTCCTTCATGCCATCTCTCTTATAAAGGAAATTATGGCATTGCTAGATCCCATAGCCCAGTTAAAGTAATTTCCCTTATAACCAATTACTCAACATCTGTGATGAATATGTGAGATTTCTCCCTTTAGAGATGACAAATTCTCTCTCTCTCAGTCACCCTTTTAGCTTCAATCTTGGGCTTTGAATAAGACACAAATACTCTTTTAGCTTCAATCTTGGGCTTTGAACAAGACAACCAAAACTTTCCTCCCATAGAAATAGGAGGAACTACGATTGCTCCGATTTCCCAAACCTCTTTACGGGAATATGTAGGCATAAGATTGCGAAATCTTAGCCAGCACACAAATAAAAAATCTTAGGTCCAGTACCTTCCCAAAAACAATATAAACCCGAAAACAACAAAAACATTCTCTTAACCCTCCAAAAGGAGAAACTTTCCCAATCAATAGCAGATAAACACAAGAAAGCATTTCAAACAGTAGAAATACACGCAAAAGAAGGTTCCTATAGATTACTATAGATACTTTGGGTGTTAATAGCTTCCCTTTGTATAACCAAACCCCGATACCTGATCTCTTAGCATTTGTTAAAGAAAACACTTGTGTGTAGCGTTAGTTTAAGATATCTTCCCCTTCCTTTTAAGCTTCATAGGATAAATATAGAAATCAGAAACTAGCACCAAATGCGGTAGGTGGCCGCGTCACCAAAAAACCGAAGCTACAGATTGACCCGCTATGAGAGTACTACATAGAATATTATGCAAAGTGTCATAAGTTACTCTCATGGTGACAGTGGTGTACACCACCCTTCGACCTGAAACCACTATGGACCCTAGATGTAGAGACGAGTACTTTATTACTGATCTAACATTATCCGTAACTGGATGACCATAAAGATAGTTGATGGGTCCACAAAGCATGCTAAGGGACATGAGTGACCTAGACGAAATTTGCCCATCCTGCATAACAGGAGAAATGTCTAAGGGCCCAATATTGAACTAGACAAGGATGACACGGTATATGCCTTGTGTTCAATATAAACATAAGGGCAAAAGGGTAATTGTACACACAAGTACAATTACAAAAGGTTTTGTCAGATGACATGAAATTTTCGTGTCTTGGGTAGTAGTGATGTGTTGCTAGATACCGCTCACTGTTTATTATATTAAATATATGATTTAATATAATTTCCAACATCACAAGAACATACACGGTCACACACATAAGGAAAGATGGATGAGATATAGAATAAATAAAAAACATTGTAAGGTACGATGTACTTGAGAGAATTATGGAACACCGTAAGGTACGGTGTACTTAAGTGAAATATGGAACATCGTATAATATAATAATAAGAGTTATTATTATTATTATAATAGTTATTAAATATAATAATAATAAAATATGTTTATTATAATAATGGTTATTATATTATTATTATTATTATCACTATTATTATTATATGGTGCACTTGAGTTGGGTTTTTTAGCTTGCAGCCAACACAGTTGGTTCTATAAATACAACCCTTATGTAGAAGCTTTCTGAACTTGACGAAATTCAGTTGGTGAAACCCTGGATGTATGTCTCTCTTTTTCTCTCTCGCTCAAAGCCTTCAATCATAGCAGCTAGATCTGAGACTGAAAGACTCTGTTCGTGTGGACTGAGTAAAGGCATTGTTCTTCATTCAACGCTCGTGATCATTCATCCGGATCTGCATCAAAATTGTTAATCACCACAAGAGGTAACCATTTCTATCATTGATCATGCTCATTCGTAAGGATCACTAAAGGGAAAATTTTAATTTCCGCTGCGTTTTGGATCGCGATTTCCCTTCAAGGATTTCTTCACATCTTATACTTCTGGTGATTTTGGAGTGTTGAAGATAGGTAATAATGATGTATCTAAGGTAACTGGTGTTGGTGATGTTTGCTTGCAAACAAACATGGGAATGCAATTGTTGCTTAGAGGTGTTAAACATGCTCCAGATGCCCGCTTTAATTTGATCTCTGTGCATATGCTAGATGATTGTGGTTATGATAATCACTTTGGTTCTGGAAAGTGGAATCTCAACAAAGGTAACTTTGTTGTGGCTAGAGGGGAAAATATTTCTAAATTGTATTGGACGAAAGTTTTGGTTGCTAGGGACAGTGTGAATGCTATCGACATGGAAGCATCTTTGTGGTACCAAAGACTTAGTCATACTAGTGAAAAGGGGCTGAATGTTTTGGACAAAAAAGATGTTCTTCATGGATTAAAGAATGTAGATTTGGATAAGTGTTCTCATTGCATGGCTGGTAAACATACTAGAGTATCTTTCAAGAGACATGCTCCCTCAAGGAAGTTAAAGTTGCTTCAATTGGTACATTATGATGTTTGCGGTATATTAAAGGTAAAATCCTTTAGTGGTGCACTTTATTTTGTTACCTTTATTGATGATTGCTCCAGGAAACTATGGGTTTATGCCTTGAAGACAAAATACCAAGTTTTGGAAAAGTTCAAAGAATTCCATGCTTTGGTTGAGAGGCAGGCATGTAAGAAGCTAAAATGTGTTCGTTCAGACAATGGTGGATAGTATTGTGGACTATTTGATTCCTATTGCAAGCATCATGGTATTGCACATGAAAAAACTCCTCCTAAAACTCCTCAATTGAATGGTTTAGTAGAAAGGATGAATCAAACACTAACTGAGAGAGTAAGGTGTATTCTCTCTGAAGCTAAGTTGGCCAATCATTATTGGGGCGATGCACTTTACATGGCAGTGCACGTTCTTAATCTCATTTCTACTGTTGCTTTGAACAGTGAAGTTCCAGACAAAATTTGGTTTGGAAAATGTCAAGTATGGTCATTAAAGGGTCTTCGGTTATAATGTTTTTGTGCATATTCCAAAGGATGAAAGATCCAAGTTGGATGCAAAGTCAAAACAATGAATAGGGAAGACGCTATGGGTAAGATGAGTTTGGCTACAGGTTGTATGATCTCGTAGGGAAGACGCTTATTCGAATCCGCGATGTGGTGTTTATGGAAGATCAAACTATTGAAGATATTGATAAGGTAGAGAAGGCTACACCCTAGAAAGATATCAGTTTGGATAATGTTGATCCAGTTCGGTTACCTAGTCATAATCTGGATGCTATTGGTGGTGATGATCACAATGGTGAGCCATATGATTATGTTGATGATCAACAACTTGGAGATGAGGTAAATATTCCAACTAATGATGGTGATGGGGAGAGCGATTTGTCACAGGATCAGAATCTTGGTGAAACTCCAAAATCATCTTAAGTTCAACCTAGGAGGTCTAACAGGCAAAGACAACCTTCTACAAGGTATAATTCTGATGAGTATGTGATCTTGACTGATGAGGGTGAACCCGAGTGTTTTCAAGAGGCCATGGAAAGTGATGAAAATAAAAAATGTACGAATGCAATGCATGATGAGATGAAATCATTGCATGATAATCACAGTTATGAATTAATGAAGCTGCCTATAGGAAAAAGGGCTTTGGAAAACAGATGGATTTATAGATGTAAACATGAGAGAAACTCTAAGTCTCCAAGATATAAAGCCAGATTAGTGGTGAAAGGTTTTCGTCAAAGAAAGGGTGTTAATTTTAATGATATTTCTCACCTGTTGTAAAGATGCCATCAATTAGAACCGTGTTGAGTTTGGCTGCTACTCTTGATTTAGAGGTTGAACAAATGGATGTGAAAACATCTTTCCTTCATGGTGATTTGGAGGAAGAGATTTACACAAAATAAACCGATGGTTTTCAAGTTAAAGATAAAGAAGATCATGTGTGTAGATTGAGAAATAGTTTATATGGATTGAAGCAAGCTCCAAGGCAGTGGTACAAGAAGTTTGAGTCTGTTATGTATGATCAAGGATACCAGGAGAATACTTCAGATTATTGCGTCTTTGTTAGAAAATTTTCTAACAATGACTTCATTATCCTGTTGTTATATGTTGATGATATGCTTATTGTAGGGAAAAGTATTTCTAACATTAACATGTTAAAGAAGTAATTGGGAGAGTCATTTGCCATGAAAGACATGGGAGCAGCTAAACATATTCTTGGCATTAGAATCATGAGTAACAGAAATATAAGAAACTTTGGATGTCACAAGAAAATTATATCGAAAGAGTGCTGCAAAGATTCAAAATGGAAAGTTCTAAGGTGGTAAGCACTCCTCTCACCACTCATTTCAAGTTGAGTTCTAATCAAAGTCCTTCAAGTGAAGATGAAGCGTTTGATATGAAACATGTTCCTTATGCGTCTGCTGGGGGTAGTTTGATGTATGCAATATGGTGTGTACAAGACCAGATATAGCACATGTTGTTGGTACAATCAGTAGATTTTTGTCAAATCTAGGTAGAGAACATTGGAATGCTGTAAAATGAATTTTCAGGTATCTTTGCGGTACTACTTCTACGAGGCTTTGTTTTGGAGGAGATAAGCCTACTCTAGTGGGGTACTCTAACTCTGATATGGATGGAGACATTGATTCCAGAAAGTACACTTCGGGCTACATAATTAAATTTAGAGGGGGAGTTGCTGCTTGGCAGTCCAGATTGCAAAAGTTTGTAGCACTATCTACTACAGAGGCTGAGTTCATTACAATTACCGAAGCATGCAAAGAGTTACTATGGTTGAAGAAATTTTTGCAGGAGCTTGGTTTGTTCAAGAAAAATATGTGTTATTTGTTGATAGTCAAAGCGCTATTCATCTTGGTAAGAATCAGACTTTTCATAATAGGTCCAAACACCTTGATGTGAGATATCATTGGATACGTGATATTTTGGATGCTAAGTTGTTAGAGTTAGCTAAAGTTCATACATATGATAATGGTTTTGATATGATGACTAAAGCATTACCAAGAGGGAAATTTGAAGGTTGTTGTAATATTTCCGGTTTGGCGATTTCCTCCACATAGTTGTGAGGGGGAGATTTGTTGGGTTTGGGATTCCTTCCTATGTGGAGAAAGGCCCAAATATGATTAGCCCATTTGTCTCACTTATTTAAGCGGAGATGATTAATCTAGGATTGAGAGAGATAGAGGAAAAATAAGGATTCAAAAGTGAGAAAAGAGGAGAGAAACTCATTCCCGCTTTTATGCAATTAGTCTTACTAAATCTACGATCCCTAATTCGTTAACCGATGGATCGAGCTCAAATTTGGAGGGCAGGTTAGTAACACATATATCTAACTTTTGACCGTTCAGAATTTTAAACTTGTAGGAACCTTGAATGTTATTTACTTTGCACTAAGTGGCAGATTTAGGAAAAATTTTCAGCTTTTTGATTCTTATTTGTAAGCTAGTTTGCTTTGTGATTTGCGGTTGTTAGCATTAGTTTGTTAATTACTTTAAGACTCTCTTATACCCTTAATTTATTATAGTGGAATTATTTCTTTGGTCTGGACGACTCGTGGTTTTTACTTTCATATTGAGGGGTTTTCCACGTTAAACGTATCGGGGTTCTTTTGTGCCTTTATTTGTTCGATTTGTCATCTTATATTTGTTGTTGATCCTCAAGGTTCCTACAAGTTTGGTGAGTTTTATATCCGTTGCATATTAGTCTATTATTATGTCTTAATTTCCCATCACATAGGACTACCATATGGTTATGTACCAAGATGTTTAAATATGTAAATGAGGGCATAAATATAATGATTTACTAATGATTTCAATAAGATAAATGATTTAGGGAAAGATTATTGAATAAGTGATGTAATATTGGAGACATTAATCTATTGATTTGATAAATACATGTGTAACCTCAGTTATGAGTACTGTAAGATATGAGTTATGTCTTGATCATGTGTATTCGAGTAGTTTATGAGCCAAATGGTTGTTGGATGTTGTTTGATGAATGTTAATGAGAAAATATAATTTTGACTATTATGATTGAGTTTATGATGAATGCCTCATAAGGAGGAAATTGTTGATGTTGAGATGTGAGGTTCAGTGAAACTATTGTTATGGCCCTGTATTGGCGATGTTCATGCTGATTTTTAGGTTCAAAGAGGAACCAATTACGAGGGTTGGAGTTAGAGATTTGAGACGAGTATTGCATTTTTTTGCATTCATGCATCATGTATATAAGAGATAGGTAGAACATAAATCCAATGACGACTCTCAGGTTCAGAGAGGAACCAGTGACGTGTTTCATGGTTCAGAGAGGAACTAGGGACGAGTTTCATAGTTCAGAGAGGAACCGGATTTAGAGAGGAACCAATGATAAGTGGATGAATCAATAACATATATATGATATCCAAAACGTTGGTAGCACCTGCATTGGAGTAGAGGAGATGAATACATTGCATACATAACCACATTTGTAACAGATTATTGTTGTGGATGATTTATGTTATTGATGATTGCTATTAATTACACTATCCTTGTTTTTTTTATGCTCCACTAACATATATGAATGTATTCTCACCCCCTGTTTGTTTGTCTGTGTTATTTTTTAGGCATGTGGTGCAGATACTCATGTAGAGGAGCCTTAGGGGCTATTGTGTTTTGGAGGATGAAGTAGTGGCCTTGTTCATCATTTATCACTTTTTATTTTTTTTTAGTTTCTGCATGTCGCTCTGATAGTGTAATACTGGGACGAGTTACCTTTCTGTTTTGTGTTCTGAGAGTTATTGAACTATTTTTTTTAAGATTTGAAATGAAGTTGATTTTTATTTACGATACAATTAAAGTTGATTTGTTATTATTTATTTCCGCTGGTATAATACGATAATCGAGAAAGATGTTTATGCGGAGAAAATGTGACACCCTGCTTTTGAGTAAATTATCCGCATGATTTTATAAAATAAGTGTTTGCTGTTTTAGGGTGTTACATAGTTGGTATCAGAGAATGTCGATTCATTCGGCCTAAGTTTTGTGAAATTATTTATACCCTCGGGAGCAACATGTGTGTTAAACACTATTGGCATTTTTGGTTTCTGTAACGGTTATTTGCTCTATTTTTTACAATTGGTTAATTTGTTTCGGCTGGTTATGCATAAAGAAAAGGATGGTAGGAATGATCATGCGATTGGTGATGCTCTTGAGACGATGGCTCATGTGATGGCTCATGTGATCTACCTCCTCGTCCACTTCATGGCCTGTGTAGGGTGTTCAGATGATATCATCTACAGTCAGCGCGTCAATCCTCCTCTTATACTCCATAACACATACGAATGTGCATGTGTTCTCTTCCATCTCATGGCTTGTCGGGACCCGGTCATGGTAGCAACAGCCCATATATCACAAATGGACGGGAAATACTCGTATATCCAACATTCCACACAATAACAAAGAGTCATATAACCAGAAATAGTATCATCAATAAAAAATACATAATAATAAAAGCTCAAACCAGAAACAGACTCATATAACCAAAAAGCCGCATGATCTCAAAATTAGTCTCCTCTCCAAGGGCAGAGTATAGAACAGTCAATGCAGCACACCCTCATGCCCAACTACAATGCTTAAGGCTATTAAATAACCATGCGTACTTCACATCAATGTATACATGAGATTTATTCGTTAAGATAATACATCCTACAAGATGTAGCATGTATACCTTAGTGGTTACATCATATATACCTCAATGTAAAACTGTCATATGTGTTGTCTCCTGA
Source organism: Lathyrus tuberosus (assembly GCA_022829125.1). Classification (NCBI taxonomy): domain Eukaryota; kingdom Viridiplantae; phylum Streptophyta; class Magnoliopsida; order Fabales; family Fabaceae; genus Lathyrus; species Lathyrus tuberosus. The sequence goes on from JALAZF010000071.1 coordinate 9,091,016, forward strand.
CTAATGATTTGAGGGTAAAGAAACTACATGCCAACAAAATAAAGAAAAGCGATGAGACATCTCGATATCTCACCTAATGAAAGATGGAATGAAGATGTCCCCTTGTGTTGTCAATAGCTGAGTGTCCAGCATGATAAGAAAATTGTCCACCAGTGGAAGGAGACCACACTCATCAACCATCGCTTTCACCTCCAGTGGCATCACGACATTAGAGAACTTCTTCAGCTTCATCCCATGGGTAGGCACCTTACGCGGAATCCAGTCCTATAACAAATAAAAGAAAAAAGATCAGTTAATTTCAAAGTACCATTAATAAATAAAGTAACATCACCGACATATCATATACATACCTCACCCTACCATAACCTAAAAGCCACATGGTTGACATATCTTGTGAGAACACAAATTTCAATGGGCCCATAGGGAAACCCCCATTTGTGCGTATAGACGGATATGTCGAAGCAAGAGCAGTGACATATGTCTCAACAGGTGGAGTAACCTCCACAACATCAGAAGGTGGCACCTCATCAACCGTATATCGAGTAACCTTTATAGTCACTACTGCCTCTGTCTAAGAAGGATGAGGAACCTCTGCCGAATGGGGCACATCTACTTCTAACACCATCTGAACTTCATCCTGAACCGGTGTATATGGTTTCTGAACATCAACTGGCTCATCCTCATCATCTCTCGTCCATCTAGTAAGAGATATAGATATTCTATGTCGGATAATGCGGTGTGTAAGAAATTGAGCCTAATACGCCAGCCGCCTCCTGTCTGAACGGGTTAATACCATTCTCTCTGCCTTGAGATGCGAGTCCTCTACATCACCTCCTCTTTGTCTAGCCGTCACAACATATTTATCACGCTGTTGACCAATAATCATACCTTCTTTGCCTCGGGTTTTCATTGAAATTTTTTTTATAACCTTTTTGATTTTTGAAAGAAAAAAAAACCCGAAACTTATGGAGTTTCCGAACTTTTCTAAATGTGCAGAAAAATGCAAAAATATTTTCATATTTTTTATAAAATGCAAAACAAAATACATAATTATTTTCAGATATTTCTAAAGATGCGGAAAAATGAATAAATATTTCTGGTTTTTTTGGAATGTCAGTTTAAATGTATGCATTTTTTCGGATATTTTGAAAAATCCGGAAATATTTATGCATTTTTTCCGAATCTTTCAAAATATACGGAACAAATTATGCATATTTACTGGACATTTTCAAAATATCCGAAAAAATATTCATGTTTAACGGAATTTTTAGAATATTCGATAAAAACTTTAAGAAAAATGTGGAAAAAAGGATTTAAAAAACGATAAAGATTCAAACTCACTTGTCATCAAACGAAAATGTCCGGTAGTTTCTCTGGAAAATCCAAAAAATTAGAAAACTTTTGTAAAAATTCAAAATTGTACAAATATTTTTATTAACAGAAACATAAAATAGTCTAAAGGGTAATATGGTAAAAGCATAAACGAAGGTGTCACATACAAATTAGAGGGGGGCAGGAAGATAGGGATGATATTCTCTTCTTTTGTTTTCAATGAGTTTAAAGTTATTGAAAGTTATTTTAACTGTTAGAAAATTGAAATTGGTTTGTGGTACCCCTAATATATATGTTGAATGAGAATCTTTCTTATAAAAAAAAATATTGAATAACAACACAAAATTACAAGTAATTTTGTTGTGTTTGAGGGTTGTTATCAAAAGGCGGGTGACTCGATTTAGTTAGGGAAATTTGGATTTCTAATCCCAGAAAGTATGTTGGAGCCTAGTTGTTTTGTTGTTTAGGGTTGTTTTCTCCTCACTTCATTGTTGATTATTTCATTGTATTAGATTTAACACCCCTTATGCTTTATTAATGCAATTGCTTATAAAAAAATTTCCAACAAATCATATATAATTACATCACCTACAATTTTGTCAAAACATGTTTTATCACACAAAATTGTTGAACAGTATATTTAATTTAATTTATTGTTAATAAGGACAAAAAGTATAGCCTATATTTGACCTATGCATAACTTAAATAATTACAAACTAGGCACCATCTTTCAAAGAATTTTATTGTAATCTTGAACCAAAAAGGAGAAAATCAAATGAGATTTACAATAAATGACATAATTTGAACATTTAATATAAATCTTATGATTATAGTAAAATATATTAATTTTCTACAGCCAACTACACGTTAATTTTTGTGGATTTTATTCTGTTTTATCATCATGGAAAGGATCAATTTCTCTTGACATAATATGGAAGATCATTTAAATAGTTTTATTTGCAATATCCCTATAGAAACAAATCATATAGCATACAGATTTAACTATGAAGTTTTGTCCCAAGACAATGAATATATAGTACCCAATTTGGTAAGTCAATCTCTAGTTAAGAAATGTCCATGGTTATTCTTTTTCTTAATTCAATTAATCTCAACTTAATCTATATAAATATTACATAACTATAGTGAATAATACACCAAACTGTTTTATCTTTTCTTATCACAGTCATGACTAGGAAGAAGGTGAACCTTGCTTACATTACCAGTGACTCAAAGAGGAAGGGCACATTCAAGAAAAGAAAAAATGGTTAGAGTTTTTTTCTTTCATTTATATAATATGCACATGCATACCATACATATTTTAATTACCGATGAAAATTTGAATCCATATTTATTATTCATAGTGCTTCTTCAAGTAGGATTACTTCATTGAAGAAAACTTGTGAAGAATAAAATAGTAGTTAAATTGAAATAAACATTAATTAAGTTTAGTAGTCAAATGAGAGATATATTTTTTTATTCATTTGCATAAAAAAATGAAAATTTGATTTTGCTAGTAGTAAATTAAAACTTATGAATTCATGAAAATCTCAATCTTTATTTCTCTTAAAATTTAATTTCAATATTCATATTTAATAGAAAAATCACTCTTCAATTACAATCCTGTTATATATTTTTCGTACAGGTTTAATAAAAAAGATTGATGAAATAAGCACCTTATGTGGAATTCAAGCATGTGCTATAATCTTTGGTGAAAGCGATCCGCAACCAGAGGTTTGGCCGTCTCCAATGGGAGTCCAAAACGTATTATCAAGGTTTAAGATATTGCCTGAATTGGAACAAAGCAAAAAAATGTTGAATCAAGAAAGTTTCTTGAATCAAAGGATTCAAAAAGCACAAGAACATCTAAACAAACAAATGATTGACAACAAAAGGAAGGAAATGACACATCTTATGTTTCAATGTCTTAATGCTGGTCAGATTTTTGAAAGTGTTAACATGAGTGACCTCAATGCTCTCTCATGGTTGATTGATCAAAACTTGAAACAAATCGAAAGGAGAGTCGATGAGATTCAAGTCAAAGAGGTTGATGAAAATCGAGTCGAAAATATTAATGGAATGGAGCAAGGAATAGTGAACAAAGTTGGTGATATATTACCATTTGAAAATGCTAATTGTCTACCAAATGGCTTTTGGTCTTAATCTATAAGTCTTTTGAAAAAAATATGTACTCTTGAATTTCAATTGTTAGAATAATTAATGTTTAATTTCATTTCATTAGTTAAATGTTTCTATGCTTAGAATTGACGTATTAATCATCTATTAAGTCATATATCTTTGTTCACTAACTTTATTACTAGTGTTGTCTATGTTGAAATGTTATTGCATAGACTATATTAATGAACTGTTTATAAACCGGTCTCCACACTACTTGCCTCTCCAAAAAAAAAGTGTCTTTATTATGTTGTCTATCATTTCAAAAGGACAAATTCTTTTTCATAGCTTCCACAACTTGTTTACAAACAAGATAAGCACCATAGATACGTCTAGAGACAGAGAAGTCCTACAAGGATAAGGAAAATAACCAATGCTACAAACAAGGAAAGTACTTGTTGCCAACATAAAACAATCTTCAAGGTTGATCCATGCAACTTGGTTTTTCTAAAAGTTAATTTTGATCCTTATATTAACTCAAAGCTTCTAAGTATCGCCTTTAAGGGGTGGGGGTAGAATTAAAAGAAGAAAGGCGAGGGATTGTATTCTTTCTAATTCTTTAGAAATTGTAGCTACTCAATAGACTAGGTTAAGTGAGGTCTCTAATTCTTTTGTTCTTTTTTTTTTAGGAATTTTTCTCTGAGTGGAGCTCTAAACCAACAGTTAATATAGTGGTGGATTTCTCTCGATTTGGTGTAGTGCAAAAGGGAGGGCCTTATTTTCTGTCTCGGACCCTGAATTTCTAGGTATGTGTCTTAAGTGGGGAGATTATAAGTCGGTTTCTTTTGTAGTTAATATCTATTCTAAACCTTTGCTAGGAAATAAAAGAAGCACGTGGGACGACCTCTTCTTGCGTAAGTCGATCCTTGGAGGTAAGGTTTGATGTGTCTTAGGTGATTTCAATTTGGTCTCTCTATCTAGTGAGAGAAGGGGAAGTGGTGGGTTTCTTATCTCTTCTTGTAATGATGAATGCACTACTTTCTCATCTCTTATCCCTAGGACTGACCTCCTATATCTTTGCTTTTTGCGTAGAAAGTTTACTTTGTTCCAACTTATGGTGGGGTAATTAGTAGACTTGATTGAATCACGGTGTATGAGTGTTAGTGGGAATGTTGGGAGCTTGTTGCTTAATGGTCGCTCCCAAGAGATGTCTTTGATCACTGTCATATCATTACTAAATATGATAATCACCCGCGGGGCCCCAAAACTTTTCGAATTAGTAATAATTGGTTGTCTCATCTTAAATTTCCCGAGTTGTTTCTTAATTCTTGGCTTGCTTCTTCAAACCAGAGTTGGAAGGCCCTTTTCCTTATCTAAAAGCTTAGATCTCTAAAAGTTTCTCTTAAAAGATGGAATAAGTAGGTGTTCGTCTATTTAGATTGCTGAATCGAGTCTCTAAGAGTGGTTGTGGTTGTGGAGGAACATGGATCTGTTGGTTGGCCATTAGGCCCTTTTTGTTGAAGAGGTGAATACTAGATCCATAACCAATGTTGATTTTGAGACTTTTCTTAGGACAAAAGACCATCGGATTTTCCAAAGAGCTAAGTCTAAATGGATCAAGGATGGGGATTCTAATTCGGGTTTTGTTTTCATGATTTGATTAAAAGTAGAAGAAAAAGAAATTCAATTTTAGCCTTTAAGGCCGGGGATGTCAAGATAGAGGGAATGGTCGACATTTTGCGAGAGATGGTTATTTATTTTTATGAGCGGTTTAAGGAATCATCTTTGATTAGGCCTAGGATTAATGGGGTGCCTTTTCGGACCCTATCATATGAGGATAATAAAGGCTTGATATCTCTCTTTTTGATAGAGAAGATTGATGTGGTGTTGTCCCTGTGTGACGAGAACATGCTAAAGGATGATGTGAGAGTTATGTTTGATGAGTTTCACTGCTATGTATCTTTACCTGATAGTTTTTCTTACTTTTTGTGACCCTTATTCCTAAAGTTAAGAACCCTTGTTCCTTGGGATATTTTTGGCCTATATCTCTAATTGGATCCTTGTATAGGTCGGTTGCCAAAATTTTGACTAATAAACTAGGGTTGGTGATTGACAAACGGATTTCTTCTAATCAATCGACCTTTTATAAAGGAAGAAGGCTGGTTGATAGAGTTATGGTTGTTAATGAGGTGATTGACTTGGCTAAACTCTATAGAAAGGCATGTGTTATCTTTAAAGTAGATTTGTATAAAGCATATGATTTCATTAGCTGGAGATTCATTGATTACATGCTTATTAAATTAAGCTTTAATGATAAGTAGAGATCTTGGAAGAGAGCTTCTGTATTTGTTGGAAATATGGTCGTGTTGATTAACGACTCCCAACCTATTAAATTAAGATCCAGAGGGGATTGGAACAAAGAGACTCCTTAGCACTTTCCTCTTTATCCTAGTGGTTGAAGGCCTTAGTGATTTGATCAAAAGGGACATTTATCTTAATATTTTCTAAGGGTTTAAAGTGGGTTTCTCTAACTTGAAGATCACCCACCTTCAGTATGTCGATGATACCTTAATCTTGGGAGATCCCACGATGGATAATTTGTGAGCCATTAAAGAGGTGTTTAGGGGGTTCAAGTTAGCTTCGGGCCTTGGGGTTAACATCCATAAGAGTAACTTGATTGGTATTAATGTTGATCCTGCCTTCTTAGTCTTGAGAGATAACTTTCTCCATTACATGATTGAGTCTCTCCCTTTTAAGTATCTTGCTCTACTATTAGGTTTCGACCCTCGGTTGGAGTCTACTTGGGAAAATATTGTTAACCTAATTTTAAATAGACTTCACTTCTGGAATCATAAGTATGAGAGTCTTGGAGGGAGGGTTATTCTTATAAATTTTTTCATCAATTATATTCCTTTGTTCTTTCTTTCCTTCTTAAAAATACATGTGAAAGTGTCAAAGAAATTAGTTAGGATTCCAATGAGGTTTCTTTAGAGAGTTGTAAAAGGGCAGTCAAAGATCTCTTGGGTGAGATAGTCTGATGTATGTAAGTCTAAGAAGGAGGAGGGCTTGTAACCCAACTTCTAGTGTTTTGCTTAGGATTTTTAGGTAGCTAGGGGTTCATTTGGCTCTTCCTAGGGAGATGTAGTTTCCTTTTTAGTTTTTTATTTCTTTAGGTGGGAGGGTTGAGTATAGGGGAGGTTTTTCCATGATTTGGAATGTAGTGGCGTGGACTATATGATTAGTGCATAACGATAAATTATTTTTTGAATCCTCAACAAACATGAAAGAGGTGGAGGAAAAGAGTTTTTTCCCCGGCATGAAGTTGGTTTCATTACAGGTCAACATTGAACTCTCCCTCTTTCTCCAACTGGCTTCAGAACCCTATCATGTGTCTTAGCCAAAAATTGATCAAGAGTTCTAACTTACTCATAAGATTTAAGTGGTCTTGGTACTCTAATGATTCTTCTAGTTTATTGATGGTTGGCCTGGCGGTCAGAGCTCTAGTTGGTTTTTCCGCTTGGTGGTATTTCATGGGGTTTGTAACTTGTTTGGGGGTCGCTCTATTTTGGATGTTGCCCTTCCATATTTAGTGTTATATTTTCATTTTATTTTGAATTATATTCACCCATAAAGACGGTGTGATTTGCATATGCTAAGATATGATTTTTTTTATCATCATTCACTACATAATCTCTTAAACAACCTTTTCATATAACATCACATATTGTTTGGTCCCCTCGCGAGTTTGTAGTTGCTGGTTATTTTTAAAGCATTATAGATGTTTTTCACCTCGTAAACTGAAGTTTTGTGTAGTGTTTATTCATCACAAAATATTTATTTTGTTATTCACAAGTATATATATTGAACTTGAAATCGTATTGTGTTGAGCATATATTCTAAGTACTCTTAACTCATTAATGTAGATGATTCTTCAAAATCCCCTCTCCGTAACATACACATATCCCATCACTTCTTCATCATATTAATAAATTCGTTGAACACGTCCACCACACCATCTAGTTATTGTCTATTCAGACGAAAATCACTTCTTCCATCACTCGTTTCAGACAAACAACGAGTGTTTTGGATATAATCTTATATAAAAATCCAACTAGATTTATTACGGTTTACTAAGCTAAAAATTGAGGATTATCGTGCTTTAGAATCAACATCAAGAAAGATGATGTGATGCCGTTTGGAAATATTGCATTTAATGGATTCCTCTAATGTAAGATGTTGTTAAGGATGTATAATTTGTGGGAGCAAGAATTGTCTCTACAAGTCAATCTATGTTTTGATGATAACAATACTTATTTGTGAAAGAACCATTTTATGTTCTAACGTGTGTTGTGTGCAGATCATAATTATAGAATATATCAGATCCAACAAGCACCAGCCAGATGAGCGAAATTGATAATATCCGAAGTTACTATGTGTGACACAAGTCGCAAGAAGCAAGAACGCTTCTGTATCTTATCGTGATCAGTCAGATCCAAGGATGCCGATATTGCGGATGCAATGCTCTTGTGGATGCTCTCTGAAAGTGGTCGAGATTCTGGACATTGCGAAGCTTCTGAAGAAGAGAACCGAAGTGCTGAAGACTCTCATGACTTGAAGTTCTGAAGGCGGAAGGCTCTGAAGACCAAGTGTAGAAAGACTCTGAAGACTTATGAGTTCTGAAGATTAAGGTTCTGAAGATCAAGTATAGAAGACTCTGAAGACAAATTCCTAATGGACAAGTTCTGAAGTTTCAGAAGACTTGAAGAAGTAAAGGATAACGTGCTTAAAGACAAGTGCTGAAGTTTTGAAGACTGATTCCTAACGGATTTCTTCAAATAATTGAAGACTTGACATATTAGATATCGTGATTAAGAAGACTCTACTCATGCTTTATAAATTAAACATCAGAAGCCTCTAAAGTTCAGAAGTCACATGTTACCGTTTTGAGTAACTGTACATGGCGCCCAAGAAAGATACATCACATCACTTCTTCCACAGCAAAAAGGAGATGTGTCAGTACAGCTAATTATTACACACCGTCTCTTTTCCAACAGCCAATAGTATTTCAAATGGCTATATTTCTACCAGGCTATTTAAAAGGAAATGGTATTCACTTCTAATTGACAACACCGTCCACAGATGGATTTAGGCCATCAAACGTGAATTGATCAAGTCATTGTATGAAGATAGCAACAACGATGAGTTCTCGTTGTAACACTTAGAATATCCAAAGCTATCACCATTTACACATGGCCATTGTTGTTGAAGCTTAAAGATCATCATTCAACACAACAACAATGAATTGATATAGAAGTTGTTGATGAAGAAGACAAGATTACAAATCAGTCACGTCATCAACTACCTTCTCGTCTGCGCTACATCGAAGATCTGAAGCAAGGAATTGTTGCTCAAAGCTTGCTCACCCCGAAGACGAAGAAGAAGAAGATCCACAAGATGTCAATAACTGTCAAATCATTATACATCTCTGTAGTCTCTTAGAATAGCAAGGAGATGTTTCTCACATCTTGCTTGAACACTTGTGTGTTCTTTTGTACTTGAAATTAGGAGAAATTTGCTTGCTAAGAAGCATTTTTGTAATCTCCAGTTAATTCCTTGAGTGGTCAGTGTGATCGGAGACTTGAGAAGACAATGGCGAGATGTCATTGTGGTAAAGCCTGAAATAGGGTCAATGATAGTCATATCTCAAAGAGGATCATATGTTGATCAGACTCTTGTGGGATCCCAGATGGAACTCATTGTGAAACCTCCAATGAACGTTATATCCTGAGTGGATCCCTGAACGGTTCATTGAGAGAGATGCCTCAAGGGATCATGTGATGATCTAGGTACTTGAGATGACAATGGTGTGAGTCATTGTGGGTTAGTCACAGTGCGGCTGTGCAGGTTGTTAGTCATCAGCTGTTGCCCGTGCACATGTAATCGATATTGATTATAGTGGATTAAGTCCTTGTGTTCAAGGCGAAATCACCTGAGGAGGGTGGACTGGATTAGCCCGTGTGGTAAACCAGGATATATCATGTGTTCTTTACTCTTGTGCTTAATGTATTTATTTATCATTCTATATAGAGCATCAGAACCTCACACAAGCAAGTCAGAACCTTGCAGCTTAAATCTGATAAGCTTCCGCACTGCAAGTTCTGAGAAGCGTAATTTACATTCAGACTCTTGTTGGTTCTCATGCTTCTCACATTGCAAGTCTGAACGTTACTAAGCTAGTTAGAGTCTTCCAACAAACTCTGATGTAATCCTAAGTGATTCAATGACAAGAAATGAAAAGTACATAAAAGAGCAAATACACAATTCAAACCCCCCTTTCTTGTGTCTTTCTCGCACCTTCAATTGGTATCAGAGCTCTGGTTCTGTTATTGATGGATATCAAACACTTAACAATGTCAGAAAAAGATTCGGATGCGGTGCGTAGAAATACTCTGGGTGAGATTGAAATCCACTTACAATTTATGTAACAGTTCAGAAGTTGACTGTGTACAAAATTATAATCAATTTGACTACTCGAGCAAATCAATGATTCTGGAAGTTTTGCTAATCAATAAAATCTTTTCTCACCTAAAGGCTTGTTGAAGATTGAAGAATCAGCTGATCAGATGGACTCATCAGATAAGAAGTAGTATCTGCTGAATGCTCATCTTGGAAGATACGTGTGAATGAACCACGGATTTTCTCAAAGTTAAATCATCAGAAAACAAGAAGTCTTGTTTGCTGGAGATTAATTCTTTATGAGTTTTTTAGATGTTTTCAAGAAACGGATTAGGTCCACGCTTGACTTTCTCATTTAAAGCTTATTCAGAACTTCTTCATGTAAAGAAGAAAGATTGTTGTTCTATGATTTTGAACTTTAGAATTAAGTCTGATGAAGTGAGAAGATGTTCAAGTTGATGCATTATCTAAAATCATCTCTTGAAGTCAAAAAGAATTTAAGTTACTGATGTCTTTCAGAAGGAAGAAATCAGTTAACATTCTGTTCAGAAGTAGATATGCTGTTAATCCATTATGAACTAATTATGTAACAAGAAAGATCAGCATTGTTAGATCTAGAAATATCATGCAAATTATATGTTGTGCTACACACATGTTTAATGATACTTGATCTGCATCTGTCCAAAGAAATATAGTCAGAAGAGAAACCAGACGTTTACTCCTGAACAATAGAACGTAGTAGTCATCTGAAGAAATAGTTGACTCTTATTCTCGTCTAGAAATCCAAGTTCAGAAGACACCTATTCTTCAAGCATCAGAAGGAAGCAAGAAATGAAAATTAATGACCAGAAGCTCAGCATTGAATACGATCTTAAGAAATTTTACATAAAGAATTCAGACGTTTAAAAGGGATTGATGATCGAAGTCAGAATACAAAGACAAACCCCTGAAGAACATGGGAACCAGCAGCAGTTCACTCAGATGCAAACTGGTTCAGAAAGATTATGATCAGCACTTCTGAGTCAGAACTTAATACAAAGTACGACAATAGAGAATCCAGATATCCAAGGTACGACTTCCTTCATATAAACTAAAATATATGATCTTCTCTATCTTAAATATTTAAACAATAATGCATAAATTTGGTTCGGTACAAGAAAAACTTCTTAACTATGTGTGCACTCAAAAGCAACTTCAATCATAATTGCGAATCTTTGGAAATCATTACATAACTCTGACAACATAAGCACGTTTGAAATCTTATTAAAATCCTACATGCTTTTACTAGACTAGCCATAACCTAACCTTCATAAATATGTGTATAAAAATCACTTCTCTCTGTCAAAACAATTCACTTTCAAGTCCCTCTATCGTAGAACCTTAATTGTCAAAACTTTCATTGTCCATCTGCTATCATGCCTCCACTAACCTTTCTTCGAAATCAAGATCTTCTTGAGATCATTCCTGAAAAACAATTTGTAATCAATACCCCTCCACTTTCGAGTTGTATTGCTTGTAGTCTAGCAGATGTGCTTTACTCTCAAAAATGGACTAGATACTCCATGATGCTAGAAAAACCTATCTATGTAAATCTTGTCAAAGATTTCTGGAAACATGTCAATCTTGATCTTGAAAGCAAATGCATCACCTCCTTTGTTTTTGAAGTCACAATCATCATCAACCTGTTCTCAGTCACTCTTGCAACTGGGTGTGAGAATGTTGGAATCCCTGTTGACTTTGACAAAAACAAATTTTTCTGCTGCAAAAATTTTGCATCCCTTCATGACCTAACTTTAGGATACATACCCTTCAATCCTGAAAATCTCCTACCCATTCCCAAAGCTTGGTACAAGCTCATGTTGTCCAATTTTCTTCCCAGAGGAGAAAGTCATGACTTGCTTAGATTTCATGACCATGAATTCATTTATTTACTAATGAATGAATTTCAAATAAACCTACCACACACTATCTTCAACTGTCTCTGGAAAACCATCTCTGATTCTAGAAACCTCACAAAGTCCTACATTCCTTATGGAAGAGTTTTGTCTGAGATTTTCTTTAGAGATGGAATTGTGGACATGATCAAAGAGAGAATTAAAGAAGATGGTCCTGAAAGCCTTCCAGATAACTGCTTGTTGAAGACTAAATGTGAAATCTTTATTAACTAGAAAAACTATCTCTGGTTAATCTAAGTCTAGATTTTATTATGTATTGGTTTAATCGTATTTTGTCTAGGAAGTTGTATTCAGGCTGTTTCTAAACGATTTAGGGTAAATGAAGTGTCAAGCCTATCATCTAAATCAATGAAATATCTCTTCTTTGTTATTCTAAGAATATGAGATTCTCTCATGACTAACTATTAATTGGAATTAAGAAAATCAAGTATCTGACAAAGCATTTATTGATATTATCTATTGAAAGATATTTGAAAGATCTTTTAGTGGCTCAAGAAACCGTCATTATTAACTTATCAGCCCTTTGGCCACTCGCTGTAAAACAGTTGTTAACACATTAACTCCAACCTAATAAATCAGTAACTGCTCCGTTTTTCTTTCCCCACTCAGATACAACCCTTAGTATACTCTAAGTAATCATAACCTACCTAGGAAATAGTAAACCCAAAACCTTGTGCACCAATTTAGTCATTATACTCCTTACTCTCACTCGCTTAAATAGTTGGATGTTTCCCTTGCATAACTCATCCTCAAATCTAAACTCTTTCTGATAAAACTCTCATTTCAACAAGATAATGAACTCTCAAAGAAATGGTCCTACCTTCTTAGGCAGAAAAGAAAATTTACATGTTATCTCAGAGAAAAGACCCAACCTCACTCGTCTTGGAAACAATGGCTTAGAGACAATAAGAAGCATGCAAGCTCAGTCTTGGCAGTGCTATTACTCCCAACTGAATGGTCCAATCTTTACTAATCTTATTAAAGAATTCTGGAATTATGCTAGGGTTAGCACTGATGGAAACACCATCTGGTATGAGGTTCATTATCAGCCCATTGCTATCTCTGTTGCCTCGATAGAGAAAATCATTGGGTGTGTCTCCGACGGAGTCAGGATTGATCACTTTCAATCTGACTTAAGCATGGTGGAGAGATGTAGAATCTTGTTTGATGATTCAGTTCCATACGAACCGAATAATCCTGAGAAACTCCTTCCTGCTCCAAAAACTTGGTTCAAATTTTCTCAGACCAACCTTCATCCACGCGCGTCTGCGAGAAGCACTATGACTCATGACGACACAGTCTTCTTCTTTCTTCTAACACATCATGTTAGAATAGACCTTCCCAAGACTATCTTTAACCACATGAGACACTCTATCAGAACCTCAAGAAATCAGATGCATGCCTACATTCCATATGGGAGAATAATATCTAAGATAATTTGGAAAGAAAAGGCATGGGGATTAATAAGCAAGCTTGGACCTGGATCCTCACCAGAAGAGACCAGATGTGAACGAGTGGATAAAATAGAAGATTTTGATGATTAAGCTTTAAACCTTAGCAAATCTCAAATTGTTTTTGTGTAGTTTTGTGCTGATGGTTCTATATCATTTTAATATATGAATCAATGTTGCTTCCTGTTTTATCATCTATAATCATATCAGTATTAAATACATAACCTAAATTTTTATCATACTCTGAGATGCTTACATTGCTTAAATAAAACATTTAAAACATTATCATAACCCTACGATGATCGATAAATTAACATCATTCAAGGATGATGCTATCACAAGAATTCAGAACCTAATAGATGCTTCCAGTTCAAGCATAGACCCCTTAAGTGAGAAATATCTGGACTGAGTTCCATGAATGGATCTCAGAAGAAATTGTGAAGAGCAAGATATTGGCAATTACTCAAGTAGAAGAAAGGTTGCATGGCTCAAGAAATAATGATTCTGAAAACTCTCGCTCATCTTCTTCATCATCATTAGGCTCGCTTTAGTCTAAATCAATAGGACCCATGGAAACCCAGCTTTATTAGAACTACGATTACTTAAAATGTCTCTAATTAGGAATTTGTGCTTGAATTATCTATGTTTTGATTATCTTGAACTTTTCAAGAGTAAGCTCAACCTATGCTCTGCATTCTAAAACTATTTTATGTTGATGCTTCTATCTGACTGTTCATAAATGAAATGCAGTAATTAATCTTTACAGATGATCTAAAATCTTCAATTAGTAATCAGTTGATTCCATCTAAAAATCCTTCAAATGTGGTTAAAGATGGTTATCACCAAATGACTTGGATTGCTCTTAACTGCTCAAATGTTGGCTCTATGTCCTATGTTGTTTAACATATCCTGTATATATATGATGATATGCTTAAATGCTAAAATGCTCAAATGTGGAAGAAATATATGTTGTTCTTTGGAAAGAGGAATTTCATGCCTAAATGCCCTTATGCTCTAAGCACTTTTTGATGATGTCAAAAAGGGGGAGAAATATAATGATTTTGATTGAGAGAAGGAAATATGAAAGAATGCAGAACTCAAAGAAAGTACTCATATAAAAATGTGTTACTACTAACGTTTGTTGTTTGATGTTATCCGAGGAACTCTAAACAAGTTCACTAGGCATTCTAAGAACAGGAACATGCTAAGAAGCTGTCTATGAATCAGAAGAAGTAAGAAAACTCTGAAAGCAATCAAGACAAAGTAAGTATTCTCAAGATGCTTACTCAGAGGAACTGTGCAAATCAGAAGTCAAGAGCTGTCTGAAGATCTGGATTGAAGATCCAAGAAAGAAGTAGTTCTGATGTTTACCAAGAACTAATTGAAATGAAAATGATATGGTATCAGACTAAATCAATAATTGGTAATCAGACTCAGTACACAAAAACTAGTATCAGACTCATCAATCAGAGCAAAGCTGTGAATTATTATCAAATACCTTCACTGGTATCAATTCAGCACATTAAGGAAATACCTCTCAAGGAGTATGAGAAGAAATTCTTCACTTGGTATCAGACTCAACATACTCTGGTATAAGACTCAACACATCACATAATATCAGACCAGAATCAAATCATGAGTACCAGATTCAGAATCAAGCTTTGATTGAGCAAAAATATTAACCTTCAATTGGTATCTAATCAAAAATCAAGCTTTGATGAACCATTGAGTTGTGACAATAACAAGGTTCTGAGATAAAGACCTGTGTTCAAAAGTCAGACTCTGAAAAGTCATGATCTTTATTGATGATTAAAACTTAATATCCCAGAACTACGTTCTGAAAGATCCCAATATCTGACTTATAGAAATTAGGGGGAGACTACCCAAAAGATTCAAATGATAAATCCTATAATCTCCACAAAGTTTGAAACTCAGGGGGAGTTCCTTAATAGACAGTGTCTGTCTCTGATGGATAGCAAGGCTATGTTATCAGATGAGAACTTATTTGCTTGTGCTCAAATGAATCTGCTGAAAGGTAGAACTGCTTCAGAAGTCTCTGAAGATTACAAGCTCTGATACGACTACAAAGGAACTGAGCTCTGAAGATCTGAAGATGGAAGTTCTGATGAACTTGTCCAGATGCTAAATACTCTATGTTCTCTTAAAGACAAGATAGTGAAGCAGTCTTTTCCTATTCTTCGTCTGGCAACTCAAGTTGTTATTCTGTATGTTTTTGGATCATATAAGATTCTAGATGATCACAGTTAAACTTCGAGGATAACACATTCAGGGGGAGTTGTTGTTCCAGACTCTGAATATGTTTGTTTTGGTGATTACCTTGTATAAAATGTTCAATCAAAATACCTGGTTTCGTCATCATCAAAAAGGGGGAGATTGTGAGCGCAAGAATTGTCTCTACAAGTCAATCTATGTTTTGATGATAACAATACGTATTTGTGAAAGAACCATTTTATGTTCTAACGTGTGTTGTGTGTAGATCATAATTATAGAATATATCAGATCCAACAAGCACCAGCCAGATGAGACAAATTGATAATATGCGAAGTTACTATGTGTGACACATGTCGCAAGAAGCAAGAACACTTCTGTATCTGATCGTGATCAGTCAGATCCAAGGATGCCGATACTGCGGATGCAACGCTCTTGTGGATGCTCTCTGAAAGTGGTCGAGATTCAGGAGATTGCGAAGCTTCTGAAGAAGAGAATTGAAGTGATGAAGACTCTCATGACTTGAAGTTCTGAAGGCGGAAGGCTCTGAAGACCAAGTGCAGAAAGACTCTGAAGACTTATGAGTTCTGAAGATTAAGGTTCTGAAGATCAAGTATAGAAGACTCTGAAGACAAATTCCTAATGGACAAGTTCTGAAGTTTCAGAAGACTTGAAGAAGTAAAGGATAACGTGCTTAAAGACAAGTGCTGAAGTTCTGAAGACTGATTCCTAATGGACTTCTTCAAATAACTAAAGACTTGACATATCAGATATCCTGATTAAGAAGACTCTACTCATGCTTCATAAATTAAACATCAGAAGCCTCTGAAGTTCAGAAGTCACATGTTACCGTTGTGAGTAACTGTACACGGCGCCCAAGAAAGATACATCACATCACTTCTCCCATAGCAAAAAGGAGATGTGTCAGTACAGCTAATTATTACACACCGTCTCTTTTCCAACATCCAACAGTATTTCAAACGGCTATATTTCTAGCAGGCTATTTAAAAGGAAATGGTATTCGCTTCTAATTGACAACACCGTCCACAGATGGATTTTGGCCATCAAAGGTGAATTGATCAAGTCATTGTGTGAAGATAGGAACAACGATGAGTTCTCGTTGTAACACTTAGAATATCCAAAGCTATCACCATTTACACCTGGCCATTGTTGTTGAAGCTTAAAGATCATCATTCAACACAACAACAATGAATTGATATAGAAGTTGTTGATGAAGAAGATAACATTGCAAATCAGTCACGTCATCAACCACCTTCTCGTCAGTGCTACATCGAAGAACTGATGCAAGGAGTTGTTGCTCAAAGCTTGCTCACCCCGAAGGCGAAGAAGAAGAAGATCTACAAGATGTCAACAAGTGTCAAATCATTATACATCTCTGTAGTTTCTTAGAATAGCAAGGAGTTGTTGCTCACATCTTGCTTGAACACTTGTGTGTTCTTTTGTACTTGAACTTAGGAGAAATCTGCTTGTTAAGAAGGATCTTTGTAATCTCCAATTAAACTAATTCTTGGTGAATTAGGATTCCTTGAGTGGTCATTGTGACCGGAGACTTGAGAAGACAATGGCGAGATGTCATTGTGGTAAAGCGTGAAATAGGGTCAATGATAGTCATATCTCAAAGAGGATCATATGTTTATCAGACTCTTGTAGGATCCCTGATGGAACTCATTGTGAAACCTCCAATGAACGTTATATCTTGAGTGAATCCCTAAACGGTTCATTGAGAGAGATGCCTTAAGGGATCATGTGATGATCTGGGTACTTGAGATGACAATGGCGTAAGTCATTGTGGGTTAGTCACAGTGCGGCTGTGCAGGTTGTTAGTCACCGGTTTTTTCCCGTGCACATGTAATCGAGATTGATTATAGTGGATTAAGTCCTTGTTTTCAAGGCGAAATCACCTGAGGAGGGTGGACTGGATTAGCCCGTGTGGTGAACCAGGATATATCGTGTGTTCTTTACTCTTGTGCTTAATGTCTTTATTTATCATTTTATATAAAGTATCAGAACCTCACACAAGCAAGTCAGAACCTTGCAGCTAAAATCTGATAAGCTTCCGCACTGCAAGTTCTGAGAAGCGTAATTTACATTCAGACTCTTGTTGGTTCTCATGCTTCTCACATTGCAAGTCTGAACGTTACTAAGCTAGTTAGAGTCTTCCAACTAACTCTGATGTAATCCTAAGTGATTCAATGACAAGAAACGAAAAGTACTTAAAGGAGAAAATACACAATTCAAACTCCCCCTTTCTTGTGTCTTTCTCGCACCTTCATAATTCATATTATAATTATTAGGTTATGCACAAGGAAGTTATGACATCCCCGCGACATTCATTGTAAACAACAATTACCGTTAATTAGTTTTTGTGAATATAAGTGTTAAACTTATGGTTTTCAATTTCTTCTAATTACTATGATTATTTACAAGAAAGGTAAAGACACTACGCCAAAATTCGCTTTTGGCAGCACTACAAAGACAGTGCTTTTATCACAAAGCGCTGCTATAAGTTTTGAAAAAAATTCGCTAAAAAACAGCGCCGCTAAAGGCTACCTTTAGAAAGTGCTTTCTAAAAGCGCTGCTAAAGGTCGTACATAGACCCTAACTTAGAAAGCGCTTTTAAAAAGCGCTGCTAAAGGGTAACCTTAGAAAGCGCTTTTAAAAAGCGCTGCTAAAGTCCTTAAATTGGTCCCACATTTGAAAGCGCTGTTATAGGCCAATGAAAAGAAAGCGCTTTCTAAGGAAAATGCGATGTTATAGGCTAATCTAAGAAAGCGCTTTCAAGAAGCGCTGCCTTAGGTCATTTATTAATTAAAAAATAAAAAAGCCCTAATCATTTGTTTCTAATCATTTTCACGTCTTCTCCCTCCTTTCTCTCTGGCAATTTCTCCACTGTTCTGTTCTCCGACCGCCGTTGTGTTCTTCGACCGCCATTCTATTCTCCAACTGCCATCATTATCCGACCTCCACTGTTCTATTCTCTCTCGCGTCTCGTTTTCGTTTTTCATTTTTCATTTTCCGACCAACAGAAGAGGAAAACGAAGTAGAAGAAGAGGTCCGTTTTTCGTTTTCGTTTTCGATTTCTGAATGTGCTTCTATTGTTGTTGAATGCTGCTTCTATTGCTTCTATTGTTGGTGTTGAATGTTGCTTCTACTGTGAAAAATTCTGAATAATTGGGTGATATAGAAGAAACAAGTGTTTTCACCAAATTCTGTTGTTGTTGTTGAATGTTGCTTCTGCTTCTATTGCTTTTGTTGTTGTTATTGTTGAATGTTTCTACTGCCAAGGATTTCATTTTAATTCGAGTTTTCTACAAGGATTTCATTTTAATTCGAGTTTTCTACAAGGCTGAGATTAGGTTGATTCTAGTAATCATATCCCAGGTAGATATACAAATTTCATTAACTAATGACAGTGTGATTCCTGGCTCATTTCTCACTGAGTAATGTTTGGCATTATCTGATTAATCTTGATATTATAATTAATAATTGTGCTTAAGGACATGAGTATAGTATCATTTTTGTTAGAGTCACCTTTAATTTTCACACTTATATTTTTCATTGTTTAAGGTCAATTGTCGTTTTCAGAAGCCCTAATCATTTCAATTCTTTTTTGGTTCTATTTTTTGTCGATTTGTTTTCAGATGCATATATGAATATAGTATGAACTGTGTAGAATATAATGATGAATTTGTCTGAGGTGTTATATATATTTCAATGATATTAAATATTTGTCATGTTATATATATTCAATGGATTATGGATTATGGATTTTTATATTTGTCATTTAATTTTTATTTTTTTCTTTACTACAAGTCAAATGGCTAGTAACCAGGAAGACTCACACGATACAAATGATGCAAATGATTCAGCTCAGAATGTAGAAAGAGAAATTACACTAGGAATAACTATTATGAAGTCAATCATTCGTGCAAGAGATAAAGGAATCAAATATGATGTACATTGGAGTGTTGAAGACCAACTAATTGAGCCTAATGGTGCAATGTTGACAAGTTACATAGGTTCACTTGTTCGTCACCATATTCCAATCACCTGTGATAACTGGAGAAATCTAGCGTTGCAAGCCGGTAAAGAAAAAATATGGACTGAAATACAGGTACGTACCATATATGATTGATGTTATTAAATTTTTGTTGACGATTATGTCTTTAAATTACTTATACTAACACATTTTATGTGTATGTTTTTTCGTAGAGGTCTTTTAACATTTATGAAAGCCGAAAAAAGTATTGTCTTCAATTGACCGGAAAAAGACTTAGAGGGTTTCGAACTTTTTTATCAATCATTTTTCTTAAGGATGAGCAATGAAAGTTTGTTGAAGCAGAACTTCCAATGAAGTATGCGGACTTGATAACACCTAAAGAATGGGATACTTTTGTAGCCAAACGAAGAACCGAAAAGTTCCATGTAATGATAATTTGTCATGTCTATTAATTGTATTGTATACTTGTTGCATTAGATTGTTCTTATATGACTTAAACTTGTTTATCCAGGAAGTGAGTGACATAAATCGCCAAAGAGCATAAAAACCCGCGTATCCATACAAAAAAGGGCGTTTGGGATATGCACGCTTACAGCAAAAATGGTAAGTATATATAAATGCTATGATCTTATTAATTGTCTCAATGTGTTATAATTGATGATCTTATTATTTGTCTCAATGTGTAGTTAGAAGAGAGTAAAAGTGAAGAAACATCTTTTCCGGAACATGTTTTGTGGAAGGCTGCTCGTGTGGGCAAGGATGGAGTTGTTAGGGAAAATGTTCAACATGTTTTTGACGAATGTGTAAGTTTAACATTATGTCTTTAATTAAATCAAAAGTTTACTAACATATAATTAATTTTTAATCCCCACTAATAATTGTCAATATGTAAATGAATTTCAGGAGACTCTATCTCAATCCTTAACTACATGTGAGGGCGAGGATTGCAGGAGCATACTTAGTCGAGTACTAAATGTTCCTAAGTATTCCGGTCGTGTGAGGGGTAAGGGATTTGGTGTGACTCCATCATCCTTGTATAAGCATCCAAAGAAAAAAAAATCCTAGCAATCAACAAGTGATGCAATCGTTGGAGGAATTAAAAGCGCAAGTCCGTGAAGTTCAAAAGGATAAAGAAAGATATATGGCGGAAAGGCGCGATTTAGAGTTGAAAGATACTAGTGACAAAACTAGTAGCAATTTTCAAAAGAAATTTCCCGAGGTAATTATATATGTTATTATGAAATTAAATTATCAAATTTATTTTAATTGACATATATACACATTAACAGTAACATATTTATTATTGGTTTAGGGCATTTCATCTTGTCAGCTATATTTATCGTCACCGACTTATCGCATAGTTGGCAAGGGAAAAGTGCGTAACACTTTGGGAGATTTACTTCACCATAAACTGCTCCCTGATGGATATCTGAAAGTATCGATTGATATTGCATTAGAGCTAGATGCGTTGCTACCGATACCCAACGTTGTTTCAAAGACAACATTGATGCGAGATGCAATAGGATCGTTTGTTGCATGGTCGTCAGACCTAATTTTCATAGATGATGAGGTATGTTGAAAACTATTATGAATGTTTTAGTATTCAAATGTCAATTCTAAACCATTATGAAAAGCATTATGAACCACTACGTACATTTTTTTACATGGTAATGTTAGACTCCTACAAAACCTGCATCTAAGGATAAAGGGATTTTGCAGCACAACGAGTCTGTTGCATCACAAAAAGAGGTACATTGAAAGTGTTAATTCTATGATCCGAATTTAAAAGCTTCATGATTTTATACTTTACCTAACTTATATGATTTTTAGGTTCTTGCTCAAGAGTCGCAACAAGTCAGCAAAAAAACTAGTAACGTATCCAACAAAAAAAAGGATCTTCCAAGGACCGGATCAAAAAGAGCTTATGTACCTCGATTAGGATGTGTCTTGAAACACTTGTAGGAACATCAGATTTGATGCATGGTGTTATTCGTCAAATAGATATAGAGGAAGGTATTTTTGGTTTTTCTAATTCCGAAACAATTGTAAAAGAGGACATGGATCATATTTTTCGGCATCTTGAATTAGGCATCGGTGTTATGCATTCATCCATCTGGTACGCCGATCAATCTATTATTTAATTATTTGAACAATTTATTTACACAGTTTAATGAAAATAGTCTAATGTTTATTCTGTTTTTATTTAAGGTTCTTGTATGACAAATTGATGCGCGGGAATCAATTGTCAAACAAATTCTATTTAGTGTCTTCCGCCCGTGTCAACGCACCGTTAATTGTTCAGGTTCCAGATTTAGTAAGAGATCACTTAGTCAAGAGATTTATGGCCAGCAGTACAGAAATTTTGTATCTTTTACCATATAATACTGGCAATGAGTTAGAATTTCATTCTAATCTTTGTATCTTTTGCGTAGAAAATTTCCATCTAAACTTTTGTTTTATTTTACAATGGTCACTGGTTGTTGGTTGCTATTAATCCTACAAGAGAAGTAGTGTATTATCTGAATTCATTAGATGGTGATTGGACAACAAATCCGGATATGAAGAATATGGTTGATACGTAAGTGAGATTGTTCTAAATATTCGTGTGTATTTGTATATTTAATTATTTCTGTGAGATTGTTCTAAATATATGTTTTTATTTTGTTAGAGCAATACAAGTATTCTGATCACAAAGAGAAGCTCGAGTATCACGGTCTAAAGCAAACAACATTACATGGATAAGAGTGGAGGTATATTAATTTTCACAATTTTGCTTATAATAGTGATGGTACTTGATAAAACAAGACAACTATATATTCTTATTTGTTTTTCTGTGTAATGTGTTCGTCAGCGTAATGGTATAGATTGCGGTTATTACGTTTTGAGGTTTATGAGAGAAATCCTTCATTTGGATCAAATAGAGATTCCAATCATGATATGGATTTATAACTTAGGATTTATTTTAATATTTATCGAATATTTCATAGAATTCATTACTTTTAACTAAATCATGCATATTATGTTTTATTATGTAGTACTTTGATGAATACAAGTGTGCTCATTACTCGAAAGATAAATTGGAAGAAATCAAGGAGGAATTGTGTGAATACTTTATTGAGAAAAGAATCATATAAGGTATGGAAGTTGTTGTGTAGTTATGGAATGTTGTATAGTTTTTGAAGTTGTTGTATATTAGGAATCTTTAGAAGTTAAAGGATTTCTAAGTGGACAAATTGTTATTAGAATTATAGATTGGTGTATATATGATGCATGTTTGTGTTGATTTATATCAAATGGTTTATGTGTTGAATCATAATGGTGTATATATTTTGGATTATAATGGTATATAATGCCTATGTTTAAATAAATGCTTGTTTGTTGAAATAAAGGCTCAATGGTTAAAATATAAGGCCTATGTGTTGAAATAAAGGCTTGTTGAATGTTATATAATGTCTATGTGTTTGAAACAAAGGCTTGAATTATATAGGTTTATGGTATTATTTCCAAAAATATGCTTTCTAAAAAAGAAAGAATAGTCAGTGCTTTTAAATAAAAAACGCTTCCTAAATTCTGATTTTTAAAAAAGTGCTTTTAAAAAGCACAATTTACGTGAAGAAAAGAAAGCGTTTTTTAGAAAAAGCGCTGCCTATAGTACACAATAGAAAGCGTTTTCCATTAAAAGCGCTGCCTTAAAGTGAAATAAAAATACATTAGACAGCGCTTTAAAAAACGCTGTCTAAAGGGGGACAATAGAAAACGCTTTTTCCGGAAAAAGCGTTGCCTAAAGATGCCAATAGAAAGCATAAAAGGCCAGAAAACACTGCTAAAGGTCCACTTTAGAAAGCGCTTTTCTAGGAAAAAGCGCTGCTAAAGGCCTACTTTAGGAAGCGTTTTTCAAGGTAAAGCGCTGCCTAAAGTATACATAAGGCAGCACTTTTGCATTAAAGTATACCTAAAGCGGTGTCTTTGCCTAAAGTATACATAAGGCAACACTTTTGCACTAAAGTATACAGACTGCAAAAGCAAGTGTGTAACATCCTTAATTTTTACGAACTCAACTTTAAGATTGCTAAATGTAACAAGTAATTGTTATAAATTTTATTATTATTATTATTATTATTATTATTATTATTATTATTATTATTATTATTATTATTATTATTACAACCAAAAGGTAGAAATGTGATAACTACCAATTTTTAATAAAAGAAAAATCTAGAATATAAATGATCTCATGCATGAGCTCATTACTTTCCTTAGATCATGCATGCGCTTATTACTTTCCTTAATGAGCAAGAAAAAGAATATGTGTCATGTACTAAAATACTCTAGAAAGTAATTTTATAGTATTTTCCAAGTAGTATAAATAGACGAGTCACTATTGAAGGTGTGAAAAGTACACAAGAAGGAGGGGGGGTTGAATTGTGTTTCGTTTTTTCTTATTATTTAGCTTCTAATTAGAGTCTTAGAATCATAACTGATGTTCAGATTCTGAGTTAAATCATTTGGCAGTGGATACAACATAAGTAAATAAAATAACAACAGAAGACACAAAAGATTTATACTGGTTTCTCCCCTAACTGAGAGTAGTCAAGTCCCCTTGTCTCTCAAGAGCTTTTCATTATAACCACTTCGTGATAACAATCATTTATGATTCTGCATAAGACTTTTACAACTGCTCAGAGCAACTGTCTGAGACTTCCTTTGCTTAGAGCGGATGTCTAAGAATTTACTTTGCTCAATCAGTTCCTGACCGAGACTTCTCTTGCTTAGACCACCTTCCTAAGACTTCACCTTGCTTAGAGCTCGTGTCTAAGACTTTTACCTTTCTTAGAGCTCATGTCTAAGACTTTAACCTTGTTTAGAGCTCGTATCTAAGACTTTAACCTTGCTTAGAGCTCGTGTCTAAGACTTTAACCTTGCTTAATCAGACTAGCTGAATAAGACTTTCACAGCTCAAGCACTTAAGCAATGAGACTTATGTGGCTTAAGCATCTTGGCTCAAGACTTGTTGCTCGAATCCCAATGAGACAAGACTTTTTTCTCAAGCACATAGTAGGAGACTTAATATAAATTATTGAAGGTTAACCAGAATAGAGAACAATGTGTACATGTTGCACGCACTAGAGGTACGAGAGATCACCATAACAAAGACCTAAAGCACTTAAGATTTCTTGAATATATACAGTGGTAAGAAATCTTAAGGCTTTTACAATTACAACTTAAAATAGAAAATTTTCCTATTACATAGAGTTGATAATTGCTTGATCTTGTTACTCCTTCAATAGAAGAATCCTTGTTAAAAATTCAAGTTTGAATATTCAGCCATATATATAGGCTTTCCAGAAACTAGCCGTTGAGAAGGTTACTTGATCAAGTGTCTTTGCTTTTGCTCCAAAGTACAAGAGACGTTGAAGATGGATGCACACTAGAAATTGTTCGTCTGAATGATGAGGCATTCAGTTCAGCGTCTTCGTCAAACCACACTAGAAATTGTTCTTTAGACTCTGCCACCAGAAGCTAGCAATGAGGCAACTCCAAGTGTATCTTAAGTAAACATATTCTAATTATTTATGTACAAGACAAGAACCTGCGTAAATAAAACACACATCAAATTAACCATTATACTTTTAATACTTTTGTTATCATCAAAACTAAAGAGAAAATATCAAGAATAAATCTTGTTCTAATAATCTCCCCCTTTTTGATGATGACAAACACAAGTATTTAAAGGACAATGTTGGGCATTTACTTTTCTCTCTAACGACAGGGTATGAGGTTTGTAAGCTCCCCATGAGTCTGATAGCTCACAGTAGATTTTAATTTACTCTAGCATTAAGAACCATTTTTCAAGCAAAATAAATTAGTCTTCTTAATAACATCAGGGTCTGAGGTTTGTAAGCTCCCCCTGAGTCAAATAGTTCCAAGGTTGAAGGTTGTAAGCTCTCCCTTAGTTCCATATTTAAGAACACTAAGATAATTGCATTTTAACTCCTTTTGGCAACACCAGAATACGAGGTTTGTAAGCTCTTTCTAAGACTCATAGATAAGTAAGAGATTTGTTCTTTCTTAACACTATGTACAAAAGAGTTCAAATATGTAGCCCGTTTTAACTTCCTTGGCAACACCAGAATATGAGGTTTGTAAGCTCCTTTTGGGTCTGATAGGCTAAGTCTGAGGTTTGTAAGGTCTTCCTTAGACCTATGTACAGAAAGTTAAAAATGCGCCCTGGGTAAGTAACATAAAATAAATGACAAGAAAATAAATAACCAATATGTCTTCAATGGGTTCAGTTTCCACTTAAATACTTACAATTATTTCTCCCCCTTTTGTCACATCAAACCGAATAAAAGGAAAAAAAGAAAAGAGAAATAAAATATCACTAATAACTATAACTCAGATCATCATTATAGGACCAATTTCCAAAAAGGAAGAATAATCAAGTAATAAGAGTCATTAAGGTTTGTAAAGTGCACGCTTTGAAGTCTTAGTGGTTGTTACAGTTCCAAGAATTAAACAAGGATTAATTTTAGACGCTTGGTATCCACAGAAGTCATTATAAAAACATCCCACTCCTAAGTCATTTTCATTAATCACCCATTCTAAGAATATAGAGTCAGCATCTGAGAGTCATAAGGCATCTGTCGTAACATACACAACTGAGAGATCTACAAGCTTGCCAATCCAATCCCCTCGGAGACGAGCTGCTTCTGAGTCCTCTACAATTATACATGTGCTCTCAATATAACTTACTTCTGAAGAAGCTGAAATTCTGGCCTATGCAGACAACAGATGTCCTAACAAATGTCAAGACATTGTGCTACATAATCTTTTAAACTCAGAGGCGCACCTGCAGACTGATACCTTGAATATCAGAACTGCATCCTCACAGATGTCACGACATCTGATCCAACATGTCAGTCAAGAACATTAACAAACCTGTAAATTGTAGAATGTTAAATAAGACAGTAATTGTTAACCAAGTTCAGTGTAATTCACCTACATCTGGGGGATACCAATCCAGGATGAAGATTTCACTATTGTGTAGACTGTTACAAAGTTAAACTCCCACGTTTACAACTTTATCCCTAACATCTACCCCATGAACATCTTTACCAAGGCTAAACTCCATGATTTACAACCATGATATGAGATACTCCACTCACACCCTAATCACAACCTGTGTTATCTCTGTCTCCTGCCAATTCATAACTGTCGCCGTTTCTTGACCTTCAATTTATCTTGGACGTGCTTCAAAGCTTCGGCCAAGAACCATACAACAACCATTACCTACAGGTTTCTGGTCATGTACATGCACCTATGTTGTCCTCTCTACATCCCATAATACAGAGGAGAACTACAACTCTAAGAGCCTACGACTCTCAAAACCTAAACCCTTATTTTTACAAAAGAGAACTAGGTTACAATTGTTACATAAGACATCATTAACCCTAGGTCTAAGTCTTCATATATATAGTCTTCTGTCTTGGGCTTTCTATCTATGTCTTTGATCTAGTCTTTAGGAGCAAAACAAATCTTGGAAAGATTTGTTACTGAATTAAACCTGCTGAAGTAATAATCAGGATGTCAGGACATCTTCTTCTACATCTTTGACTTCTGCAGTTTTTTTTAACATTAGGTTTTACCAAAATTTTGTCAAACACTAGGAGCTTTCAATCTCCCCCTTTTGACAAATTTTGGCTAAAACCTTCTCCCTGAATTCTTCACTTCCTGTTGATATGTATGAGAAGGAATTTATAACATGCTCCCCCTCAATTCTTTGTCTTCTTTGAGGCATAAGAGAACCCACAATAAGAAGCGAAGTTTAAGTTCGTAACACAGAGTACACAAAAAATGTAACTCAGGTCACAAGACACTACCAGCTTCACAACTTAGATCACAAGACACAAAAACAGAAATTTGTAAGTTAAGATGATAGAACATCTTCCTCCAACATTCTTGCACCGCCACTGCTCGAATGAACCCAAAACCCAGAACACTATTCTTCTCCCCCTTTTAGCCAAAACTTGCCAAAAGTGACCAAGACAGCTCCATATCCAGATGCAACTCACCCAGATCTTGAAAAATGCCATCGAACACTCACTTGAAGAGAAAGAATTATGAGACCATGAAGTGGCACAACAATCCTATTTATAGCAAGCAATTGCCTTTGAAAGAAACGAACCATCAAACAAAATTCTGGTCAATTCAAAGCGCCAATAACTCTACTACATGCGCACCGCCCAAGACTGTTGATTGTTTCTTCTTTTGAGAGAACCGACCAAAGAACCAATAACATGCAAACATGTTGTATAACAATGTCCTGACATCATGTCAGACATTGTCTATTCTTCAGGTTCTTCTTCTAATTTGACATCACAGAGATTTCTTTACACAAATATATGATCCCAGTCTGCAAGAGAAAAATAAATTCTCCCAGACTCAATCAATGATTCTTAAGCCTCCAATAAGAACCATTCAAGTATGCATTGCCAAGTTTCCCACAATTTCCAGCAACACTCTAATGTCAAGACATCCTCCTTGACATCTCAGTTTGCTTGACACGCAAATGCAAACTGGAATTTCCACTGCATCCTCGCAGCTATTCATCTTAGACCAAGGGTCCTCTCCCCCTGACTAAGGTAACTGGTGCTCCTCCACTGAACACCCAAGCTAATGACTGGAAAACATAAGACACATCTTCATGTCTTCAAGAGCGCACCCTCTGTTCAACACACTTGCTGAACGCAACCATTAACTCATTATTGTTCCCTCTGACAAGAAACAATAATTACTCACACATCATCAATGTCATGCATCCCATGAGTACGTGTAAATAAATCATAACAAACTCTTGGCTTGAGATCAAACTCCCATTGATCCCCCTCATTCCAGAACCATCTTATACACCTCACGAACTCCTCTTGAATTCTCATGTATAGATATCACGTTGCTTGAGGCACAAACCAATTGAATTAGAATGCTTCCATTCCTCAAAGAGACGCACATGGTCCCTTAGTTTGTTATCACGTTGTCAGCTATCGTATGCATGCTCCAGAACTTCACAGTGACTAAACTGATCCACTACTAGAATGACTTGCTCCAAGGGCTCAGAATGCCCTATGCAAGATTTTCCACTGACCTCACCAGGCCAGCATTAGAGATAAACCCCCAATCCAAGACAGTCATTCCTATCATTCTCCCGTATGATAATCTGGAATACTTCTGATTTATGGTGAATCTCCACTTCTGAACGCATCCAGGAAACAGACTTCCATGCAATCAACACATGATCCACTTCAGTCTTCAAACACTTACATCTTCCTTCCAAGGAACCCTTTTACTCCATCATTCTCCCGGATGATCATGTAGACACTTCTTGGACACGATGCAAGTAACTGGTTCATCACAGAACCTGAGATCCTTCACCACGGATATCTAACCCAAGGATGTTCTAACATCAGTTAGAACATCTACTGCACATCACAGACACCACACACCATGGTTCTTGATATGCTCCGCTACTGGACTTACTATTAGCATAGTAATCCACACTAAAGATCTTCACACAACACTGAGCCACCAGCTTGAACAAAGAAGACTTCAGGAACCCAGAGAGAAATAAACTCTCAACTACCAAGAAGGTATGCTTCCATTCTCAACCCAGAACTTCTGCCACAAGCTCCCAGAGAACCAGAACCTTCAGATAAATTCAACCAACTACTCTTTTACAAAAAAGCAATCAATTTCAAGTATCCTGCTTGAACGCACATTGCGAAGCCAATCAAATGCCACCTTTTGATTGTCCTCACTCATCTTCAGAACTCCCACAGAGATATCCAGATCTACCAATGAAACTTGATCTTCAAGTCACATGAACTACTTGCCCCGCAACAAGACGTCTTGGATCCACCAAGCCTCAGTCATGTAACATCTTCCTATCCACAGCTCTCTCAAACTGCATGAGATAAACCTTTTTGAAGCATCCTATTATTCATTCTTATAGATCACCCTATCTTAAGTTGATGTGGCACAACACCAACTGAGATTCTGATGTTGAACTAGATGTTAGAACATCCAGTTGTTGAGTTCAGCTCCTTCTTCTGCCACTTGAAATAACTTCCTCCCTTTACTGAAACAGATTTCCATGCTCTCATAGAATTGATTCACCAACCAAGTTTGAGTAGACAACCTCCATTCGATAGATTTTGCAGTTATTCCATACAAGCTCACACCTTGATGAATACCTGCCAGTGCTTTTCCAAAGACTTCAAACCTGCCACTATTTGAATCTTTAGAAGGAATAGTTAGAAACTACCCCCCATAGGTGTACCAAGGATGCCACAATTCCTTGAGTAGAGCCGTCTTCACGAAGTTGATGATATTGCCACCTATCTGAACTCCATGATGAGCATTCTAGAATGCCCTAAAGTACCTGGATCAGAAATAAACCAATCCAAGTAGTCATCAAGATTATGATGTTATCATAGTCTTCCATCTCCATCTTCAACAACATCACCATCTGGACAAGTCATTCACAATATTTTCCAAGAACAGACGCTAAGCCAATAATCCCAGGTCAACACCTAGGAGACTCCTGAGCGAATGTAGAACCCCTCCCATGATTCTTCAAACCTCTGATGAAAAGATGTCGGAACATCTTACAGAACATCCACAATCTTGAATCTCAAGGATAATCAATTAAATACTTGTGGATTCCAAAAATAGCAATTGATCTTAAATCCTTGTACAATAACCCTTCTTCACTACTGTGGCTGAGCTCCACCAGATCATGTCATGAACACTTTTAAAGTATTCAATCTTGTTGCAAGTATCTTCTTCAATGGCAACGTTGAGATACCAAGGATGCCACCCTTGACTCAAGTAACTAAGACTTTCTCTGAACAAGTCTTATTTACCTCAACAATTCTTCAATCAGATTGGATCCACTCTTAGGGTCAAGAGAGATGAATCCTTCCTTGCTGTTTTTGGATGGGGAAAATAAATCACCTCCACGTTCTTCAGATTGTGTCTCAAGGAAACACCTTCCAGTCAGAAGAGTAACTAGAAGACTCCAGATACACGACATAAATGTCTTTATGAGTGGACTTGAGAGAATTCTCAAGTATCTTTGACAACCTAGCCGACCAAACATGTATCAAACTCCTAGAGCAAGAACCTGATAAACTTTTTAACTCAACACTTTTCCTCTTCAGCTGACTCCAAACTGCACAAGGAAACCAAGTTTCCAAGTACCAAGTCATCATACCAGATATCTGATCACAACTTTCATCACTCCATCGCTCCCGACTCTGGAATAAAAGAATGCAGATACCTTTAAAATTATAGAGGCCGACGATTGAGACCTTCCACCAACTGTCTTCAGTAACAACTCCAGAATCCCATAATTCTAGAGCTCTTCCATCAGAAACACATGTAGCGGAACCACCAAGGAAACAAATCCTGCTTGCCCTAATAAGATGTCAGAACATATTACAAGACACACCAACAAGAGAACCATCCACTTCACCTGTAGTTGTTGTAGAACCTCCTCAGCAACATGAACAACCTCCGGGTTGTTCCCACAGATCCAGAACATCCATCTCATCCATTAAAACTCGTGAGTATGTCTGAGTTGATTGATTTTATCTCCAAAAGTCCTCCTTATTCAAACGCAAAAAATTATCTCCCATGGATCTCATCTAGAACCAGACAGGATGCCTGCTCTGATACCAATTGAAATTCTGGCCTATGCAGACAACAGATGTCCTAATAAATATCAAGACATTATGCTACATACTCTTTTAAACTCAGAGGCGCACCTGCAGGAAGATACCTTGAATATCAGAACTGCATCCTCACAGATGTCACGACATCTGATCCAACATGTCAGTCAAGAACATTAACAAACCTGTAAATTGTAGAATGTTAAATAAGACAGTAATTGTTAACCCAGTTCGGTGCAATTCACCTACATCTGGGTGATACCAATCCAGGATGAAGATTTCACTATTGTGTAGACTGTTACAAAGTTAAACTCCCACGTTTATAATTTTATCCCTAACATCTACCCCATGAACATCTTTACCAAGGCTAAACTCCATGATTTAATACCTTGATATGAGATACCCCACTCACACCCTAATCACAACCTGTGTTATCTCTGTCTTCTGCCAATTCAGAACTGTCGTCGTTTCTTGACCTTCAAGTTATCTTGGACTTGCTTCAAAGCTTCGTCCAAGAACCATACACCTACATGTTTCTTGTCGTGTATATGCACCTATGTTGTCCTCTCTGCATCCCATAATACAGAGGGGAACTACAACCCTAAGAGCCTACGACTCTCAAAACCTAAACCCTTATTTTTACAAAAGAGAACTAGGTTACAATTGTTACATACGGCATCATTAACCCTAGGTCTAAGTCTTTATATATATAGTCTTCTGTTTTGGGCTTTCTATCTCTGTCTTTGATCCAGTCTTTAGGAGCAAAACAAATCTTGGAAAGATTTGTTATTGAATTAAACCTGCTGAAGTAATAATCAGGATGTCAGGACATCTTCTTCGACATCTTTGACTTCTGCAGTTTTTTTTTTAACATTAGGTTTTACCAAAAAAACTTCAAACATTAGGAGCTTTCAGAAGCTACTTTATCAGCACCTGAACGACCTTCAGAAGTTGGTTCATTAGTAGCTGCCTTGAAGCCTCAGAGAAGAAGCATGAAGAGATCAAGGAAGAAGAAAAGGAGGGTCAAGAAGAAGTTCTACCGCTCTCTTCCAGACATAGAAAAGGAAGAAGTGATTGATTCAGAAGATGAGGAGATAGACTATAACAACAGTGGACGCCGCTGGGCACGAGATTAAATGGCTAGAGAAGAATTCTCTGACACATCTTGTACCCCTTTTTTGTTAAAGAAATGTAATCCTATTGTTCAATTAATAAAAAAAATTTTAGACCAATACTTCTTTCAAATGCATTTACATTCCATAAATTTTCTTTAGATTTTCTTAAGGTACACTATCAAAGTGAAACTGACACAGAAATGACAATTAGAATAGATCAAACATAAATTCATAATTATTTAGAGAATCTTAATAGGTTAGACGTTTAGATTACATTACCAAGAGTTATCATTAAAATACATATAAAATTTAATCAGTACTTAAAGAATATTAAACTCAAGACAATAAATATAACAAGTCTATAAAAGACTCTAGTAAGCTTTCTTCCATCATCAATTAACCCCTAAAACACCAAGATGTATAAACAAAAGCAAATATGGGTTCCAAAGAGAGATTTCAGGAAGGCAACACTATTGAATGCAACAACTTAAGAAAATCAAAGCAAAGCAGTAGCTGAAGAACCTGCAAGCAAGCAGACAGCTTCAGAAGTGCACTCCTCTTCAGCAGCCTTTGTGAAGATATACAGAAGAAAAAAAGTCTTCTAGATCCAAACACAGAAACAAACTAAGGAAGGAGGCTTTGGAGTTTGCTAAGGAAGAATGGCAAGATTTCTTAGACAATTTAGACGTGTCATATGATCCTAGGGAGTTCCTTAGGTGTTGAAAAGTATTTCGGGGGTGTTTTATCATATCCATAGAGATTGTGTATATTGTCGCCGTTCGATAGTCAAGAGTGTTTCAAACTTTAATAGTAACAAAGGGTTTTTGGGTAATTTCAAATCGGATCGTTTGCATAAAATTTAGAATTCAACGGTAAAAAGATTTGGTTTTTAGGGTTTGGTAAAACATGTCAAGATTAGTTTTTCGGTAATCCGTTTTATACGTATCAACTCGATAAAGCGTGTGAACTCGTTAACAATTCATATAACTACATATCCTCTCAACAAGTTTCTCTCGAACACTTGTTGTGGGTTTTATCATATTGATCCTTTGTTGATCTCTCACACAAACTACCAATATGATAACATTCAAGTTCAATATTTATGAACATCAACATTCAAAACTATCTCTAGCCTTATGAATATTAATGGAATGAAACTTAGGTCAAATTTTAGAACATATTTCTCAATCATGAACTAAAACAAAAGATAACCATTTAAACAAAGTTTTTCTTCTATATATATCATCAACTAAGTTCACAAACTTACAATCAAGATCAATACATACAAAATAATGGATCACCTACCATTAATCTTGACACAATATTTGTTTAGCTACACATATTCATGGTTGCTTGCTTCACAAGTTTCGGGAGGAGATTAAAAAGCATATGCGTCGAAGAATCGAGATCGGATGCAAATCCAGCTTCTCTATGTGAAAAATCACCCTTGGATGATCAAAACTCAGAAAATAAGGTTATGGTGTGAAAAGGTGAAGTTATGATCCCAATAAAATGTAAAAATCACTTTATAGTACACTTGAAATCTGATGCATTCGCACTACGAATGATCCATTCGCCTAGCGAATGAAGAAAATGGTACCTTAAGTGCCTTCTAAAAGTTAAACCTCCTTTGACTGTCTTCGTGAGTTCGTAGAGCGAACGTTTCATTCGCAAAGCGAACTACTCACCAAAACATTCGCAAAGCAAATTTTGGGTCCTTTTGCCATTGTCATAGCCAAGGGTTCTTCGCCAGGACTTTCGCAAAGCGAGTGAAGCAGCGAACATTCGCTGGAGTTCGCAAAGCAAACTTTGGTCCCTTTTTCCACTGTCTAATTCTGGAGCTATTCGCTGGGAGCTTTGCCACAGTTCGCAAAGGGAACGCTCGCTGGCAAGTTCGCAAAGCGAACCTGCTGTTATTTTCCTCTTTTCTTTAGTTGCTTGCATCAATTCTTTGTGTCTTCATTCTTTGATCAACTAGTGCACTTTCCTGCACAATAGCACACATATTACAAGCACCAAAGGTATAATTACAATGTTTCAAGAACAACAGCAATTCACTACTAAAATCCACAATTAAAACAAGAAAGTGTTGAAAAATGCCAAGTATCGAGTACAAATATATAGCATGTTTGACATCTAACAAACTCTCCCCAACTAACTATTTGTGTGTCCTCAAGCAAAGTATGCCTCTCATTGAAAACAAGAGGATTTGCTCGAGCATTTGATTCAACCAAGACAAGATAAACGGCTCAAATAAACAATAATTGTAACAAAGTAACAATTACACAATCCTAAATCGACAATGCAAAAGAACTTGATTCTTAAACAAATCTCAGACAATGCTTCAAGAGACAACTAAACCATCATGCTCATGTCATTCTAACACTCCTCTTGGAAAAGGATTGAAGGAAAACGCGCATACAAGCGCGGGACAAATTTGCTCAAATGACAAATGATGCAATTACTAAGCAATTCATACAATATCTAAACGATCACAAAAGAAATCATGGAAGCAAAAGATCATTAAGGGCTTTCAAGGTTGTAGCCTGTTCGGGTTAACAATAAAGGGACATTTCAAAAGGCCGTTGAATCGAAATTACTGATGCAAAAGAACATTTACTATACAAGGTATTCACAAAATCACAACTTCATTCACCAATTTCTTTCCTTTATCACACCTTCTCAAACTTCCTTATGCACATTTATTTGAATCTATTTTTCTCATTCAAGCAAGCATTCTTTTTCTCTTTTTTTTATATACATATTCACATGCTCTTTTCTTTTCATGCTTGCTTGAATATTTTTCAAAATTTTGAGCAATTCACCAATCTTCTTTTCCATTCTCCCCAACTTATTTTCAACAAAACCTTAAGTGAATGCTCCTTGCTTTTTAAGGCAAGGAAAATCAATAAAACAAAGTTCCAAGGTTCAAGAAGAAAATTTTTTAGAAACTCTCAAAAATTCAATGATGAACTTGATTTTCACATTATGTACAACACAAAGTTCATCACTAAAAGAGATCTAAACTATTTAGGCGCAAAGGGGTTAACTAATACTCGCTACTCACGGGTAAATTACTGTTTGGAAATGGTTGTGCTCAATATCAACAAGTGCCTTGATCATTTATAATGCTTCCACACTATCACACAAATCACAAGATAAAGTATGAATCAAAAGTTTAAAACAAAATTCATCATCAATCCAATGCATATAGTATAACATGGAGGTTTCTAACTTTTGTGGTTTTTGGACCTAAATTACACAAGCAATCAATAAAGTTGTAACAAGAAACACAATTTCATTTGTACAAAGACAAAAATTTCTAACACATTCTAAATTCTAGAACTAGGTAACTATGTACCTTGCCAACAATATCATGCTTAAAATACTATCATAGCCATCCAACTTGGAGGAATCTTCTTTGATGATCAACAATCACCAACCTAAAATTCTTCAAGTTAACACCAAAACATGGAAATATTAAACTTCCACAAGCATACCAACATAAAGCGATAAAAAGCATACCAACAATTTAAGAGTTGAACATTCGTTAACTGAAGAATTCAACTCTTAACAATAATTAATAATAAAAACTAAAATAAAAATGAAACTAAACAAATTAAACTGAAAACAACATAATAATTATAATATAAAAGTGCTTTGGTGTGAAAACACCAACAAAAGTCATCAAATGATCATGCTCATGATGTCTTTAAAGCAATGGGATTCAGAGTCAAGTTAGTGAAAGAATGAAGACAAAAACTTGCCACAACTGTACATCTTCCAACCAAGACTTCCTTGTCTTTAAAATTTATCCTAGCATGACAGGAATATCATGCACATTCTCAATATATATCATGACATTTACACAAGCTTGGTTGTGTGATCATGGCACGATGGATATGTGTTATGAGTTAATGAACAACCATCTATTATGCCAACTGAAATTTTCACAGGACTCCATCTTGCCTTAACTCACTCCCACATAATATGGTTGAGTATTTCCAGGACAGTTTCAAACATACAAATATAAACACGACATGTTTCAAATCTCTTAATAACTAGTGATACTAAAACATGTCAAACACTTAGGGCAAGCAAAATGATAACAATATGGTCACTCACATGATCATGATCTGACATGAATAACAAAGGAAAGAGGAATACCTAGTGTGAGTCTTTAAAGCTTTAAAGAACTGAGTTCCTTTGGCTGCAAGTATCCCTCTTCTTCTCTAGTGAAGCAATACACTCTTAAAGTTCCAACAGGACTAGACTTGCTTCTCCTTGCAACAGCCTTTGCCAAGCTAGAACTTAGATATTTTTCTGAGTTCTTTAATGAATTGTTGGTGTCTAAAACAAGTGAGAACCAGGCCCTATTTATAGGAAAATGTTGAGGACTCAAGGTATGGTGAGAATGACACAATGTACCAACTTTGCCCTTCTTAGAGGACTGTCCATCGTGTGAGCTGGACTTGTTGAACCAAAAAATCTCCAAGATCTCTGATCTTTGATAGGGTTAGGTCTGATAAAATGAGGGTGATGGGATTGGACCAAAGCTCCATGAATAAACAATTCTTTTGTCCTGGAAAAGTTTCTCTCACCTCTTGCCAAGTTGCCATAAGATGAATAAACTATGCTATTTTAATGTAAACCACTTGCAAATTCTTGGAAGAGGTTTAATGATCACTAATACTCCCTTTAGAACTCGGAAATGTGAAGCTTTGGTGATTAGAAGTGGTTTTGTACCATTATGCAAAAGTTAGTTGCTTAAAATTCAAGAAATGAAACCCCTAATTTTGAAGCTTCGAATCTCTCAGCTCACTCAATGGATTGAAGAGTTCTAGTACTTTTT
The DNA here is from genome assembly GCA_022829125.1 of Lathyrus tuberosus. NCBI lineage: Eukaryota > Viridiplantae > Streptophyta > Magnoliopsida > Fabales > Fabaceae > Lathyrus > Lathyrus tuberosus. Next base: position 9,128,265 of record JALAZF010000071.1, read on the forward strand.
GGAAAGCTTGAAGAATAAGGAACAATTTTCATGTTCAAAGATTTTTTATTTGAAGCTTGGAACTAGGTGAATATTTGAGTTAAAGTTGGAAGAAAAATAAGGTGAAAATGCTGAAAATTTCACTAAGTCCCAAAGGTGGCTAATCTTCCAAGTCCTATAACTTAAAAACCATGCAGTTATTGAAAGAGGGTCCTCTAATAAACTTTGAAGATCATGGAAAGAGCTTCCATTTGAGATTTGAGTCACTCAAATTGGATGTGTGGTTTGAAAGTTATGACTGTTTCAATTTTTGCACAAGTAGTGAAATTTCCACATTTATAAAGTTTCATGAACCAAACCTTGCTTCCTTTGAAGAAACTTATTAAAACTTGATTTCTCATACCCTAACTCATCAATGAGACATTTCATGATGGATTGAGGACTTATATGCTTCATTTTGGATCAAAATCTCAAGGGTTAGAGCCTCAGTCAAAACCCTAATTTCACTTGTGAATGCACTTGAATGATCTCTGATGATCTTGCTTCTTCAATTACATCTAAGGCTCATAAATAGTCTCTGAGGATGTCTACTATCACATGGAGTCATGTCCCAGGGCTTGAGCACCACTCTTGATCAAAATCAAAGGCCATGATTAACTTGTCTTGACAAAAACCCTAATTTGGGAGGCAGGGTGAACTTGTGACTCTTTGTACTAGTGATGAAAGCCAGATGATCTTGATTTCTTGTTGAACAAGACACCTTGAATGTAGGTAAGCTCAATTGGTTGATGAACCAATCAAACCTTGACTGATCATGACAAACTTCCTTGGTGGTTCTTCAGGTTAAAACCCTAATTCCCAACTTGGTCTGATAGTTTTTAGTTGACTTGATTTGATTCAATGTCTTGAGATCCTGGTTCCAATCATCTTGTGAATCTTTGTGATGATTGTATAGAGCCAGAGAATGCCTTAGGAGGCCTTGCCCTCTTGCTGTGTAAACCCTAGTTTTCAAGAGAAACAAACTTACAAGATGTGGGTTAGTTAAACAATGCATATATGATTGATCCTAAATGCAAGATGTTATGACATCTAAGAGGTAAAATTTAGGGTACAACAGTTGCCCCTATTTGAATAGCTTTACTAGATGGCACGAGGAATGGAAGTCCTCGGGACATCATAGTGAAAGGTATTTAAATATAGCAAACCGAAATGTTTTTCCTTAGATGGAATGTAGATGCTAAGGACAAGCGACGGACATGCAAATGCTGACATGCCATAAACTTCTAGTATAATGAGATGATGCCATGATAATGCAAAGATGCAGATAGACCAGACACCAGAGATAAAGAGCAAACCAACACAGGTAAGCATGGCTAGGGAAGGATGAAGGTTAGTATCCATGAGGAAAACCCATTGGGTATACAGGCTGACCAACAAAAGAGACTCACTGGGGAGACTCTGAGGGAACACTGGGGATAGAAAGATAAAGCTAAAGGGAAACCCTACAGCTCTTTACCGGAGACAGGAGCCAGAGAGGCATTCTCCACTAGGGAAAGATCCAGGGGGAGGGACGACAGGTTCATATGTGACCGGACGACACTGGGGTAATAAAGACACATTCTTACTGGGCATGAAACCAGAAAGATTACATGATCTCCACTGGGGATCAGTTTGAAATAAAAGGATAGACATTCGCTAAAATATTTTCTGGGATTTTCTTATACTGAAGAGTTCAAACGGGATCTTTAAGAAAAACCAGAAAAGACAGAGATAAACTTTTGCGTGCCAGATGATGAAAAAATGACTGGACTTTTAGCTGGGAAGAAGGTTAATGAGCCATTAATGATGGGACTCGGGTACCAATATGAGTTGGACTCCAATATGAGTTGGACTTTGAATAGCAGTATGAGCTTTATTTTGACTGCCAATATGAGTTGGACTTTGAATACCACTATGAGTTGGACTTCGAATACTAGTATGAGCTGGATTTTGACTGCCAGTATGAGTTGGACTTTGACTGCCAATATGAATTGGAATTTGAATACCAGTATGAGTTGGATCTGGATGCCAATATGAGTTGGACTTTGAATACCAGTATGAGCTGGATTTTGACTGCCAATATGAGTTGGACTTTGAATACCAGTATGAGCTAGGTTTTGACTGCCAATATGAGTTGGACTTTGACTGCCAATATGAGTTGGACTTTGAATACCAGTATAAGCTAGATTTTGACTGCCAATATAAGTTAGACTTTGACTGCCAATATGAGTTGGACTTTGAATACCAGTATGAGCTGGATTTTGATTGCCAATATGAGGTGGATTGCTAGCAAAGACTGGACTTTAGACACCAATATGAGTTGGGTCTGGGTTGAGGTTCACAGCTGACCTGAAATTTTGGTTCATAGGTGACCAAAGTTCATAGTTGACCTGAAATTTTGGTTCATAGGTGACTAAGGTTCATAGTTTACCTGAAATTTTGGTTCATAGGTGACCAAGGTTCATAGTTGACCTGAAATTTTGGTTCATAGGTGACCAAGATTCATAGTTGACCCGAAATTTTGGTTCATAGGTGACCAAGGTTAAGTTTCATAGTTGACCTGAGGTTTTGGTTCATAGTTGACCTGAAATTTTGGTTCATAGGTGACCAAGGTTCATAGTTGACCCGAAATTTTGGTTCATAGGTGACCAAGGTTAAGGTTCATAGTTGACCTGAGGTTTTGGTTCATAGTTGACCAAGGTTCATAGTTGACCTGAAATTTTGGTTCATAGGTGACCAAGGTTCGTAGTTAACCTGAAATTTTGGTTCATATGTGACCAAGGTTAAGGTTCATAGTTGACCTGAGGTTTTGGTTCATAGTTGACCAAGGTTCATAGTTGACCTGAAAATAGACAATGCCAGCGAATACTAGACTTTAGGTATCCATATGAGGAGATTAAGTATCAGATAGGTCAATACCGGGGTTGCATAAATGAAGATTAGACTTCCTGGGGAATACTAATTATGGTTGCCAAAAGGTTGGATAGCACCAGAGATAGATAAGCTTCTCATAAGAGATTTCCACTTATCACCATAGAAAAACAAGTTTCTCCAAGAGATTGCTACTTGTTGTTGGGGTATACATTCCAAAGAGATGTTGATATCGCAACACTGTTGGAAAAAGGAATTTTTCTTCATCAAAGATTAGTAAAAGATTCTTCCTGCGAGACAAAGTGAAAAATAAATGCACGTTCAAACTAGGTTCAACAACCTAATCTGCCAGGGACCAAAGTTCAATCTAGGAAGAAGCTAGAAAGAAACGGTCAAACAAGACTCCAACCATTGAGGAATGAGCTCAAATGGGGATTTATTTTATCCAAATGTGGAAAAGACAACTGAACCAATCATCATTCACGAGGATAAAACTCTGTGGGGAATTCAGAAGGATGGGCACTTTATGCCTAGGGTTGACAACTCTATTGGAGAGAAAAGACAAAGCCAGTCACTTGGGGATATAACGCCTAAGTGAACAAAGCAGGTAAACACCAGAAGAAGAGTAGCAGAATGCTAAGATGCTATGCATATGAGTGCTTATGCCGACAAAACAGACAAAAAGCGAAACTAGAGATGAAATAAACATCTCACTAAGGATACCCAGCCAAACTCATCAGATTGGACCATTACTAGGGATGAATAAGTAGGATCAGTAGCTCTGCTTCAAAATTACAACTTTCTCTAGTGAGAAGAGAACTCCACTTGGTATAGCATTAGACTTCACTAGGATTGCCATCATGAGCTTGATCTCTTCACTGGAGAGAAAAGGTCCATTAGGAATTGTCAAGTTTAGCTGATGTAACAGCTTACATGGAAGCTAGCAAAAGATGTCACAAAGGATGAGTAGTTATGCATAACTCATTTGCCCCAGAGTACATGGTCTGTCAGAAGACAATATCGAGAGGATTTTGCAGAAGAATTTGCATGCAAGATGCTTCAATATCTTCAAACTCTTAGAGAGATTCATGAATTTCGGCATAACTACCCCAAATTAACGGTGTTTACCAAACAAAGTCCTTGAACTTGTGCTTCAGACTGGTTGTTGACAACTGGGGAACAAACTTGCCCTTGTCAGCTTGGTTGATCTGTGGAAGAGATGTCCTTGAATTTTTAGAGATTTACCGAATCTCGGCCTGATTTCCCCTGATTAACTGGTTTGTGAGACCACGTCCTTAAAAGGATTTTACAGAAGAGTTGGCACACCAGATGCTTCAATATCTTCAAAATTTTAAAATGAACCTCGACATAACTGCCCAGTTCAACTGTATTTGAGATACAAAGTCCTTTAGACTATAGTAGAAATAACTAGGGAACAAACTTGCCCCTGTTGGTGGGTCATTGGAGTCCAAACTTGTCATAAGATGACCTCAAGAAGACTTTCCCCAATATTCTGAACTTTGAAGAGTTCTGCCCCTGATTCAATAGCTCTTGGAATGGTGGATTGGTATATCCTTCCGCTTGGTTGCCCTTTACTGAGCTTCCTTTATCAAGTTAAATTCCCTTGCTGGCTGCATTTGTTGGGATCTCCTTGATATTTAATCGTTTTGTAAACAAACATTGTTCATTTAAAATTGGCAATTTCAATGCAAAATTCGTGCAAGCTTTTTGAAATCAAGTTTTATTTATGAAACACACGCAGTGGAGTGATTAAATAACCAAAACAAAGGTGGATCCAGTCATATACAGAATGACGGATGAAGTGATCAACACACACAGTTTTAGCAAAGACCATTAGGAGTCAGGTTTATCAATCTTGTTGTAGTATGCTTTCAAGACAACCTTACCTCAATTAGGTCTTTTAAGGGTTGTAACGTGGCCTGGTTCACTGTTTATGAAACAAAGGATAAAGGCTCAAAGTTTATTTGTCCCCTCCCCATCTCTGTGATGAACTCCAATCCTATGCTCAGTTAACTTAAGCTATATATTCAGACTCCTACAGGCTAGGAATGAATTAATGATAGTTGATGATGATTCAGACACCTAGGGTTGTCATTAATCCCTTGCGACACTTAGTTATCCTTTATTGCTAAGGTTTTGAGACCTCTTCTTGTCTTCACTGAGGTTATGAGACCTCTTTTGATTGTTGAGGTTATGAGACCTCTTCTTTTTTATGAGGTTATGAGACCTCCTTTTGTCTTTGTTGAGGTTTTGATACCTCTTCTTTTTTGTTGAGGTTATGAGACCTCTTTTTCTTTGTCTTCCCAGGTTTTGAGACCTCTTCTTTTTGGTTGTTGTACAAACCTTCTGGTATAAGGCAAAGCTCTAGGCTTCCCATCTTTCTTGGATTTTGCTTTGAAAGGGACTCGACTCATTCTTTGATTAAGGATTTCTCAACAATCCTTCCTTATTTATTTCTTGTAGGAACAACATGTGCAACATTTATTCACTTGATTGGAGAGAGGTGACTGGTGTCTTGCATGAAGCGCTTGCGTTCAAATGCATAACCAAGTTAAACTGAGAACTACCCTGCCCCAAGGTTGAGATTCAAGGTTTTTTGTGTAAGGAAATAAAACTTCTACTTCTAGGCGCGAAGGGTTAACGAGGGATTATCTTCCTTATTTCTCTAGTGTTTGGGAATTGAAACAATGCCTTACATCCTCGGCAAGGTTTAATCGAAAGCATACCACAATAATTATGGATATAATGTTTTCATCATCCTCCACAATCTTTGCTTAACAACAACAATTTGATAAGTGGAACGAAACAAGATGAATACATTTATTTTTTGTTTTTTGTGAACATAAAATGAGTGAAATGAATTGACTTAATCAAAAAGTGCACAAACATTTCATTAATCTTTCCAATTTGAAAGTACAACAAAGCTTACAAGCAAATACAAATTCAAAGTTCAAAGGAAATACAATTGAAAATACTAGAATGAACAAAATACAGCCAGCCTTGGCGAATTGATTTCAGAAGATTTTAGTTTCCGGGCCCAAGCGGGGAACACCTTCGCCACCGATCACTAGTTCCTTGTGATACAGAACCTTGAGAGGCCTAGCAAGCCTTTTGCCTTTTGCTTCAAGAGTGGAGACATAGACATCTGACGTACCTTCTTGAGGTTGCGGTGTTTTCAGTAGGCTTAGCAGTCTCGCTTCGAACTCTTTGCATTCTTCAATGGGATGCCCCATTGTCCCAGTGTGGAATCTGCATTCAATCTCCGGGCGATCTTCTTCAAAGATCAAATCCTTGTCATGGATTAGATTTTGCACAGTAGCTTCTAAAGCTCGGCAACCATTCAAGTCATGCCCTTCGGCTCCCTTATGGAATTCACAAGTCAGATTTGGATTGTGCCAAGGTCCTGGCACAGGGTTGTGGACTCGAGGCGTCACCAACTTGTTCTGAATCAGCAGTGGGAACAATTTGCTCAGCGGCACCGGGATAGGTGTGTAGTTAACCTTGCCCCCTTTTGACAGAGAACTTCTTCTTATCTTGGTTTTGAGAACCTCGAGGAGAAACAACAGTTGGAGGCTGAAACACCCCTTCGGTAGACACCTGATGATGATTACATTCCGGTGTAAGGGCAAGACCAAAGGTTGGCTGGTGTGATGTTTCCCTAAAGGCACATCCTTGGCATGGGAGAACCACAGGAGACGAGGATTTGACAACTTCTCTAGGAGTAACAATGTGAGCGTGCTCCTCTTTTTTCATCAGAGCTTGCAAAGTTTCCAGAACCCAATTCATCTGGCATTTGAGGATTCTAACATTTTCTTTCAAGTCTTCTTGGTTCTTCAGAATTTCATTCATTGTCGCCATTGTCTAGAATATGTATGCTAGGTATCCTTCAGACATTGGAGAGGAAGAGAGACTCAGGACTGAGAAATGAAATGCTAGTGCGCATGAAATGCAAGATGCAAATGCAAATGCGATTGGTTTTAAGGAACTCAAGAAAAACAATTTTCAAAATAAGCTTCATTTCATTAAATATTGAGAAGAGTTACTACTTTAACAGTACATCTCAAAAAAAGCTCAAAGTACAACAAGATAAGAACAACAGTTATGCCTAGAAAAATACCCCGATCTAGGAGTGCTCCACTTCACGCCTTTCTTGTGTCTTTTCAAATTGTCATTCTCCATGATCAACTTGTCAACAATCCCTTTCCAAGCGCCAGACGTCGGAGGAATATTGGCATACTCATGGGTGCTAGAAGTAGGTTGCACGCTAGAGAAAAATAATTTCTCTTGTGCCAAAGGTACGTCTATCACACATCTTTCCAGCCATTCAATCAGATCATCTTTCTCTTTCATCTTCTCCTTTAGCTCTTATTGCTCAATGCAGGCAGTATGATACTTTCATTCCCATGTGTCTCTTTCAAGCTTCATCCTTGCTAGATTTTCTTGATACTCTTCCATGCGCTCAATGGGAATAACAGATGGAGATACAATAGTCGGCCGTGGAAGTCTCTTGGGAAGATAAGGCATCTTGAGGTCACGATCTCGAGATCGAACCCATTGGAGGAATGGTTCCAAGGCTACACAGTCTCTTTTTCCCAGATCATCCTTGGTTCTCTTGTGGAGTGTGTCCCAAGCATGCCAAACTTTGCTTTTGGTTTCATCAGTGGCCTTCTCATTGAGATAAAAGAAACTGATACATGAATACTCTTAGCTTCATTGCAAATCCGAATTGGCGTCTAGCAAGGACAGGGTTATAGCTAATTCCACCTCGAATACCAAGAAGCGGTACATTAGGGAATGGGCCACAACTGTCAATGAATACTCCTTTGTCGTAAACAGGATCATACCAAAAGATGTCATCTTGGGTAAGAGAGATGATTCTCTGAGACCAACGCAGCTTGTCAGGGTTATCTCTTAATTGAGAGGTTCGAAGAAAATGTGTTATATACCACTGATAGAGCAAATGTGCATAGCATGAGATAATACCCTTCCCTGTGAGAGTCTTATGATGGATAGAGTGATAAGTATCACCAAGTAGGGTAGGTACAAGATTTCCACTGAAAAAGATTCGTATGGCATTGATATCAACAAAATCCTCAACATTTGTGAACAGAAACATACCATAGACAAGTAAAGCAAAATTCGCTTCAAAGGCAGCCACACTGTTCGTATTAAAGAAGTGACAAGCTTTTTCAAACAAGAACTTAGATGGTAGCCCCTTGATACCATCCTTGGTGGTCAGGTGAGGTTTAACTTCTGACATTTCTGATCGCTATTTAGTGTGCCTAAATAAATCTAACTGCAAGTATACAGTCGTATCGCGTAGTTTTAAAAGATTATCGATCCCACAGAGACTAAAAATCGAACGTATCGTTATCTAATGTTACTATGTAAATCTAAGGCTAATCTGATATGGTTTTAGGTTTGAAAAGGGAAATTAAAGGGAAATTAAAATCTAGCAAAAAACTAGTTATGATTAGGATATCGGTATATAATTCAGTATACCATCGTGGGTTTCATTAAACCTAAGCGTATAAAAATTTATCACAATATAATTCTGTAGAAAATGCCAGTTTAAAAGCCCTCACCTCACACTCTCGTGGTTATTGCTTCGGACTATACCTTTAAGTCAATATGTCTGCTCTCGCTAGCCCATATGAGTTTAAAAATAATTTTTGAAAACTAATAAGTCCTAATCAACTTTAAAGCGCTCTCGCTGTTTTTAAAACTAATGCTCGATTTCAGTTATCCAGGTAAAATCTCACACTCTCGTGGTCTTGACCTTAACCTTTGTTACCTCTTTACTTTCGTAATAAAAGTTGGTTTAAAATTAAGAAATCGAAGCCAGAAAATAAGTTGATTTATGATTTTAGCTTAGAAATATTTAATCCACTCCGGTTACTCAATTACATACCGATAAAATCGGTTTAGCTCGACATACTAATTAAAATAAACATGAATGCGAATAAACAATTAAACATAAACTCGAACACAATAAAAGGAAATACAATTGCTATAAATTTGAACTGATAAAAACCTGGTAAATGCGGTCTAAACAATTCCTCCACAGATCGGCAGGCTTTTGCTTGAATAAATGGAAAGAACAAAATGATGAAGGCAGGAAACAAATACTTAAACTAAGGTGCAATAGTTCCTCAATGTGAGAAACTATTACTTTGTTCGGTAATAAGGGACAAGGAAAATGGTAAAGAAAACAAAATGAAACAAGAATGCAATTCTGGAAATATTTCTGCAGCACTACGGTACTTCGGAAAGGAAAAATTGACGACCCCCTTTAGCTTTGGAATCCTCTCGTATATGTAGTCTCAGCATGTGCTTTAGTTGGAGAGAATGTAGGAGCACCACCTAGTCAGATACTTGGTTGGGAACCCAGAAATCTTCGGAGAGAAATGTGATCGTGTGCAATTGTAAAAAAATCTGAAGCTTCGTGACCACGTCTGTCAATAACGTTTGAAATCTGTTTTAATTTCATGACGATCGTGAAGGCTTTGTGACGGCCGTGATGACTTTGAAGTCCATGACGGTCGTGATGGGTGTTGTGACGGTCGTCACACCAGCAGAATGTGATTTCTGCTATTTTCTGTTGTTTTCTTGCTCTTTTCTTGCTTGTTCTGCTTCTTTTCTACACTTTGCATACTTTTAACTTGGAAACTGAAATACCTGCGAAAACACTTAAATATTCTCGGAATAATCTGAGATTAGACGAAAATGGAATAAGATTTGAACATAAATCAAAGTAAAAATACGATATGTTTTCGTGTTATCAAACTCTCCCACACTTGAATCTTTGCTTGTCCTCAAGCAATCAATAAGTTACAATCGGACAAACTTCATCAAATGCACATACATGGTACACCAATGGATTTGAAAATGTTGGAGGAATATACATTAGTAAGTCAGGTACTTGCATAAAACACTAAAGATACATTAATGACACTAAGCAACAAGCTTTGTCATAGACCTCTCTTTGTACAATCCAGTTCTAATCATTCTATTATAGTTCAACCTGAAGCTTTCGTGTCTGTTTCACCCGGTTTCATTCTAACGTAATCACATTAATCCCTTTGCCTTATTCACGCACGTAGTGGAGTAGCCGGTTAGTGACTTTGATCCCTTTTTCTCGCGGGGCCTGATACACAAGTGTGGTAACCCTTTATGCATCCCATTCGTAGATTGCAGGGGATCGAACTGTAGTTCGCCCTGCCAAGTCCAGAATCAGGTACCTCTGAACCAATCGACAATGGATTTCTTTCTTTTCTTGTAAGTTTTCACAACTGTAAGAATTGTTGCATATTCTATATTTCTCGGCAGACAAATAAGAAAGAATCTTCTTTTTTTTCATGAATGTGCATCAAACACTTATATTCATCGGCTCCCCACGTGGTTTTGTGATTTAGACGGTGCTGACTGCTAATATAAACTATTAGGGGTTACTTTAGGACTGAACTCAAGGTATCGGTATAATAAGTATTGAAACTGATATCGCATACGTAAGAGGTCTAAGGTGTCAAGACGGTATCGATCTTGTTAGCACTTTCCCAACTTCCTAACATAACTTAAAGCTTGGTATACCACGATGTGCATTAATCGTAAAAATTTATGTTATGGCAGAATAAAATGGGGAAATCGGATACTGAACAAAAATTCTCATATGTTGACTTTGATAAGGAAAAAAGGAAAATACAAAAAAGGGAAATAAAACGAAAATAGACTAACTCTCCCACACTATATCGGACATTGTCCTCAATGTTGCGATATAAAGGGGATCAACAAGAAAAACTAGAAAGAAAAAACAAAATAAATCAAGGTGGCCCACGTCCTCTGCCTCTAGAGCGCCCTCGTCCATGTTGTGCTACGTGATCTGGAACGCCGACGTGGTGGATGTAATCATGTAAGCTCTGCACTCGCAATGTCAAGGCACCCATCTCATCGATGACACCATCAAGCCTCTGCCCTTGGTTCACTTGCCCTTGCTGAATTTGGCGCATGAGGGTCATCATTTCATTGTGTTGCTCCTGTTTCTGTGCTTCTCTCTGGGCAGCCAGCTGGTTTTGTTCCCATATAGCCCTCAAGATTTCTTCATTTGTAACAGGGTCTTGGTCGGGGCGGCGACGACATCTGGAGGTCGAAGGAGCATCATTGGAAGGCGGTGGTTGGTTTTCTGGGGCGTTATCTATCTCTTGCTCCATCTCATCAACAGGTCCATGATCATGATCATCTGGTGCAGCCGCATTTTGCTCGGGAGCATTTAAATCGAAGAGGCAATTGGCCATATTCTGAGGGTCAATGCGGTTCCTACAAGGCAGAATGATACTTCTAACAGTTCTCGTTCGGACCATTGGATGGTATTTCCCATCTCTTCTTAACTTGATGAGGTGTGAGTTGCAGCAATAGTCAATGTCAAGGAACACCGGAGGCATGGAAGGTAATTTGTTTAGCTTGTCCTCCAAATTCAAACTTAGAGCAATAGAGGTGACAATCCCTCCAAAATAAAAGGGTTTGGAACCTCTAGCACAGTTTGCTTGGATGTGTGCTAGCAGAAAGGGTGCGGCGTTGATAGGCTCGGGGTGAAACATACAATGGAGGAAAAAGAGTTCCTTTGAGTTCACCTTATGGTTGTTGTCCATTGCAAAAATAGTGCTTCCCAATGTGCGGTGAACATATCTGATGGCTGGGTTGTGGATATATGTTGCGTTGAGGCTTTCCCAGCTATCGACCGTTGTTCCGGTCAACTAATTCCATAAATTAAATGCTGCTTGAAAGAAGGTTTCCTGTGGCACCCGACAATGAGCATTCTCGCCATGGTGGAAACCAAGCATCTCGGCAAGTTGATTTTGGCCGATAGAATACTCGGTACCAAACATGCGGAACTTTGCTACACCGGTGAGTTGATTCGTCTCGCCTGGAGGAGTAATGTAAGTTAATGAACTGAGAAATTCAAGCGTTGGGGCTTCGTAAGTAGGTCGGCTCTGAGTGCAGAGCTGCCATAGACCACCTTTTGTAGCATCCATCTAACTCCATCATGCATTCCTAGTTCTTCGAGACATGCAATGTTGACATAACGAGTTGGTTGCACGGAACGTTGGTAGAAGTTGATGTAATTAGCCCTTTGACGTTCTCCCGCTTCTCCATCTCTGAAATTCATGGTTGAAAGGTCTGGAGTTTGTCTTGCCATGGTGGGTTCACAAAGAAACAATGTATGGAAGAAAATAGGTTTTTGGAGAAAGAGGGTTTGTGAGAAATATGGTGTACGAGTGTGGTTAAATAGTGAGTGGGAAGACGAATGGTAATGGAAGTTATGAAATTTGGTCAAATGTGTAGTGGTGTGACGGTTTTGGAATTTTGGAGGTAGTGGGACGGTCGTGTTTGAATTGGAGGAAAGAAGAAGATGAAGTGGGAAACGTTTCTGTTTTAACACAGAACGCGTCTCAAACCCGCATGACGGTCGTCATGGGTCTGTCACGGTCGTGACAGCTACAAAATCTGGGGTTTGAAAGTAGTTTTTTGACAGCAAACATTCAATTCTTTTCTTTTTCGTAACAGGAAAATGTTAGCACATATGGTAACACTATAATGCATACATAAACATAAATAAAATGACAAAATAAATTAGAAACAAAATAGAATATGACAGGAGCAAATTTAATACCATCAAGATCAATATTAAGCAATAAATTGAAATATTCATTAAAACCAGAAAATATGCTAGCAAAGACTAGCAGTGTATTCAATCATAAATAAAAACTGAATGTAAATTAATTTTGTTCCCGACATAAAAAGGAAAAATTGAAAATAAAGTAAATTGTTTCCAAAGTAAAAGCAGTAAAACATGAAAAAGCAGTGCTTTAAAAATCTAGCCAAGGCGTTTCTTCAAAGATGCAATGGCTTGGTTCAAATGATCAAATTGCTCAGATGTCATATCCATGAGGCGGACAATATCTTGTCGCATGGCGTTCAGTTCACCCTTTACTGAGGTGATCTCTTTATGATAGTCATCCAGAGTTTTAAGGATGGTAGTCAGATTTGCAGCATAGTTTGTGGCATCAACCTTAGGAATGGCAGTGTCATCTTGGAAATCCATAAAGTCAAAATCATGGTAATGAGGGGGTGTCTTAGGATCAATTTCAGGCTCAGGAAAGGTTACTTCAGGTTCAGGTTGTGGTTCATCTAGGTCATATAGCCAGTTGTGTTCGTTGTGCACACTTGTGCGTTCATGATTTGGTAGAGTAAAATGTGGCACGACTACATTATTGATCAGAAGTTGGAAATGGTGTGGACCTTGGTTCCTAATCATGGCTCAATTGAAACAGAAGGTGATATTCATAGGCCTAAAGTCTCCAAAAGGGTTAATTTTAGAAAGTCGGGTCCTAAATCCCATAGCATCGGCTATTTTGGTAACTAGACCACCTATCAGAATTGGGCTGTTTTCATTTCTAATGATTTTGCAGAAGTTATTAAACATGAAAGTCAGTCCGTTAACCTCTCTAGACTGAAATGCACAAAAGATAATGAAAAGTTCATCCTTATGTCGCTCCCAGGATTTTCATCCAGGTACAAACGCGAGAGTGGTGCAGAAAAATAGAGTCGCCAGTCGTGTAAATTTATCCCAAGAGAGGGAAAGGGAGCACCGCATAAACCTGAGGAAGAGGGAAAGGAATGGTCATCGCAACCATAGCATGGGTTCGGGAGTCGGTTACGCGAGGGGAAGGTACTAGCACCCCACGCGTCCATCGTACTCGATGGTATCCACGCTTGTTGTCTATTCTAAGGGTGAGTTATACTATCATCTAGGGTTGTACTAAAACGGGAGGGGAAGACAAAGACCTACTCGGTAGGACGTCGACGTCCTAGGCCTACGTACCCTCTTTGTGCAATGGGGAATTCAGAGTCCACGTAGTTCGGACCAAGTTCTTTCTGTATTTTTTATGAGCGACGTTAAGTTCGGGTCCGGCAGTTAGGGTCGATGCCTGTTTGCGACTCAGACGGAAAGTAACGTGCACTTTTTAAAAATAGCCTTTAAGTTGAAGGTCCCGAAGGACAAAATGGTTTGAAATTGGTTTGTGTTTTTTAGGACAGGAGTAGCTTAAGTTAGTTCCTAAGCTGCATTGCGCCAAAGTCCAGGGCACAGGGGCGAATACTTAACGCATCGTCCCAAGACAGGACGCTTGCTAAGCACTCTAGAGAGATGAGAGGAAGCCCCTCATTTCTCATTCCCCATACTTAAGGCTCGTGGGCAATACACCTTATTCTTATTTAGTGTTTTAAAGAAATTTGAGATGAGAAGAGAGAAGACACAAGGGTAACTCTAAGGGCAGACTATGAATCCTAAAGTTGTCACGCATGGGTGACCTACGGTTAGTGAGGTTTGAAGACAACCAAAGCCCTAAAGGAAGAAGATAGGAGAGAAAAAGGTAAAGGCGACCATGGATACTTACCCATACCCTTAAAGAACTTACCTTGGTCCCTGCATAAAAGGTTAGTGAGAAACAGACATAAACAAGAGAAATGAGGTGAATGAAAATCAAGCAATGGCAAACAACAATGATAATCATCCAAACATGAATCAAAGAAACAAAGAAACAGCCCCAAAGCAAATGGCACAAGTGCCTTTTCAAACAGATAATCATACAAGGTCAAAGACGCGCCTGCAAGAAAATCTCAAGTGAAAACAAATCAAATAATTAGAAAAATAACTCCTAAAATTCCCAAGTTAAACATTAAGGTTCCTTAACCAGAGGCAAACAACATATCAAAAGTCCCTGCAAAAAATCAAGATATTAGTCATTCAAATAAATAGGCAAAGCTAGGTAGGAATTAGGGCTCGGTGTGCCAAAGGGAAGGACCTAAATGCAATATGAAATAAATTTAAAAAATGAAAGGAAAATATTTTTATGCAATTTAGGATGTTAGTGAACAAATGCAAAAAGAACGGGTAAAAAATATTTTATGATTGCAGAGAAATAAAATAAATAAATTGTGTATGCATGGTATGTATAATTCAAAAAGAAAATAGATTAAGCAATTAATTTAAATGATAAAAATAAAATAAAATAATAAAATAAAATTCACACGTGACCAGCACACCAAATTTTAATGCGTTGGCGTGGTAATGTCCATCAGATTCAATCAACGTTCCAGGATTAGTCAACAAAAATCAAAAGTAATTAAGATGAAAGGCAATGATCTGATGGCACACGGTAGCAATCATGGGTGAGCAAACACACAAACACTAAATAAAAATCAGAAAAAAAAATAAACGTGGCCAGCTGATGACCTTTGGATCTGGCCAACGGACGGCCAGGATTTCATCTTCTTCGCCCAAACCCTAACCTCGCCGGAAACCTTACCAGCCGCCGGAACTAGGGTTCCGGTCATCCCTTCCGACCACCTGCAACCAAAAAGTCACCAGAACACGCAAACGAATATACATTCTTGGCCAGAATTTCACCAGGATTAATAATATGCAATTAAAAATCACAAACAAACAATGCATAAGCCAAATCGAACGAAACAAGGTTAGATCACAAACTTTCAAACTCACAATATGCACATAATACACGTCCAATCTCAAAATAAAACATACCAGAATTATCAGTGGATATCATATATCATTATACACTCCAAAAAATTGAGTTCTAAGATCCTGAAAAATGCACTAACCTGAGGTCATGCAATCCGTACCCTTGTTGTTAGCTTCAAACGGTGGTTGATTCGTGCTCTATGGAACCCAAGGATTCAGATTGTGAAAGTAGTTTGTGAAAAACTCTTGTGGATGATGAGATTCGAAGGAGAGAATGATTAGGGTTTTTGGTTTTTTTGAGAATGAGTGAAGTTATGGAAAAATGAGAGAGAGTTTTGAATATATAGTGGAGTCTAAAATGAAGGGCAAAAGGTAGAATTTTAGCTTAAGTGAAAATAACACCGTCTTCGGCAAGGAATTTCGACTCTGAGCCTTCCACAACATCGTCCGCCTCTGAATCACGGTTGCAACGCAAAAAGAACGGACGTCATACGATCAAAATCGAGTGCGATCGATATGTTTAAGTTGTAAGACGTCACTGAATAAGTCGTTTTTTTCAGCTTATTTGGTGTCTGCTACTCGAAAATGTGACGAGTTCAACCTCTTCGGAGCATAATCTCGACTCGACTTTGTCAGCAAAGTTGTAGATCTATGAGTCAGTGACCTCGTGTCAAAAGATGAACGCGATTGGACAAAAAACGAGTGAGATATGAATTTTCCCGTGAAACAACTTTCAGCCTTTTTCTTCGGTTCAGCACTTCCGTTTTGTGAAATAAACCAAAACGATGATCTTCAGAGCATCGTTCGAACTCGAGCTTGTCTTGGAACTTGTAGATTTGTGAACCAACGTTTCGAGAACGGGCGCAATCCGTTGAGAATTGACCGAGTTATGAATTTTACAAAATTTGACAGACAGTGCACTGCATTAAAGAACCCCACTGGTAATTTACATTTTCGGGGTGCTTCCGCTCGGGCCTGACCCAAACTGAATTCACGGCACGAAGATAACATCTAAATGGAATTTTAGGCACCGGAACGACATCAATCCGATAAACGAGCTGAGAGTTATGAATTTTTTAGCGTCCGAAATACACCGGTTCAGCACTATTTTCAGTTGTTCTTCTGCTGTATCTACTCAAAGAATTCGCGTATTCGGAGATCTTCCTCAAAGAATTAGCTTTTGGCCAAAACACGAAAGTTGGAGAGGATATCCAGACGGAACTTTTGGCATAAGAATCGCTCAAAAATGATGATCCAATCAGAAGCTAAGCCCTTTTGAATGCCACTGACGCAATTATCCAGCGAAACCGAAATTCCAGAAACAAATAATTTCCACCACTTTCCTTGATGAATTGACTTCCGAGCTGAACATAAAAGTTGTAGAGAATACCAAGAAGGTTCTAACTGTTGAATATCCAGCCAAAACGAGTTCCAGAGCAAGAGTTATGAATTTTGCAAATTTGCACAGCAAGCTGATTTTCTGCTCAAACTGTTCTGAATCGGCTGAAAACTTCGACTTTCTCTGAGATTCTTGACATGAAAAATTATCTTTGATAAGAGCTTTGCTGACCCGTTGATTACGTAACCCGAAGAAATACTTTGCGCATATGTCGAGTGACGAAATAAATGTCTGTTGCAACCTGACGATGCTTGAACAGAGAACCTTGATCCCATAACCACAGAGCCAAATGATATGCATGTATGTACCCGATGACCTAGCTTAAATGCAAATGAAGCATAAGCCAGTTAGTACTAAAGTAAGAGAGGGCAAATTTTGGGGTGCAACAGCTGCCCCTATTCAATCAACTTGGTCTTGAGGGTATGATAGCGACAGCTTTCAAATAATCAGGATGCACGGAGATTGAATACCAACGAACCCAGAAATTTGCAATCCTTCACTGGAGAATTAGCTGAAAATGCTGCTATGCTGGGTATAAAATGAAACAAACTTTCCCAAGTTATGTCATCTCTGCTGATAAAGAGAAACTGACGAAAGAGGATCTTCAAAAGATTGCTGTCCTCTGCTGATAAAGAGAATCTAGCAAAATAAATGCCATCCCTGCTGACAAAGGGAAACTGACGAAAGAAAATCTCCAAAAGATTGTTGTTCTCTGCTGATAAAGAGAATCTAGCAAACTGATGCCATCCCTGCTGACAAAGGGAAACTGACGGAAGAGAATCTTCAAAAGATTGTTGTTCTCTGCTAATAAAGAGAATCTAGCAACATAAATGCCATCCCTGCTGACAAAGGGAAACTGACGAAAATCTTCAAAAGATTGTTGTCCTCTGCTGATAAAGAGAATCTAGCAAAATAAATGTCATCCCTACTGACAAAGGGAAACTGACGGAAGAGAATCTTCAAAAGATTGTTGTTCTCTGCTGATAAAGAGAATCTAGCAACATAAATGCCATCCATGCTGACAAAGGGAAACTGACGAAAGAAAATCTTCAAAAGATTGTTGTTCTCTGCTGATAAAGAGAATCTAGCAACATAAATGCCATCCTTGCTGATAAAGGGAAACTGACGAAAGAAAATCTTCAACGATCGCTGTCCTCTGCTGATAAAGAGAATCTAGCAAACTGATGTCATCCCTGCTGATAAAGGGAAACTGACGAAAGAAAATCTTCAAAACATTGTTGTCCTCTGCTGATAAAGAGAATCTAGCAACATAAATGCCATCCCTGCTGACAAAGGGAAACTGACGAAAGAAAATCTCCAAAAGATTGTTGTTCTCTGCTGATAAAGAGAATCTAGCAAACTGATGCCATCCCTGCCGACAAAGGGAAACTGACGGAAGAGAATCTTCAAAATATTGCTGTTCTCTGCTGATAAAGAGAATCTAGCAACATAAATGCCATCCCTGCTGACAAAGGGAAACTGACGAAAATCTTCAAAAGATTGATGTCCTCTGCTGATAAAGAGAATCTAGCAACATAAATTCCATCCCTGCTGACAAAGGGAAACTGATGAAAGAAAATCTTCACAAGATTGTTGTTCTCTGCTGATAAAGAGAATCTAGCAACATAAATGTCATCCCTGGTGATAAAGGGAAACTGACAAAAATCTTCAAAAGATTGCTGTCCTCTGCTGATAAAGAGAAACTAGCAACATAAATGCCATCCCTGCTGATAAAGGGAAACTGACGAAAGAACATCTTCAAAACATTGTTGTCCTCGGCTGATAAAGAGAATCTAGCAACGTAAATGCCATCCCTGCTGATAAAGGGAAACTGACGAAAGAAAATCTTCAAAACATTGTCGTCCTCTGTTGATAAAGAAAATCTAGCAACGTAAATGCCATCCCTGCTGATAAAGGGAAACTGACGAAAGAAAATCTTCAAAACATTGCCGTCCTCTGCTGATAAAGAGAATCTAGCAACATAAATTCCATCCCTGCTGATAAAGGGAAACTGACGAAAGAAAATCTTCATAACATTGTCGTCCTCTGCTGATAAAGAGAATCTAGCAACATAAATGCCATCCCTGCTGATAAAGGGAAACTGACGAAAGAAAATCTTCAAAACATTGCCGTCCTCTGCTGATAAAGAGAATCTAGCAATATAAATGCCATCCCTGCTGATAAAGGGAAACTGACGAAAGAAAATCTTCAAAACATTGCCGTCCTCTGCTGATAAAGAGAATCTAGCAACATAAATGCCATCCCTGTAGATAAAGGGAAACTGACGAAAGAAAATCTTCAAAACATTGCCGTCCTCTGCTGACAAAGAGAATCTAGCAACATAAATGCCATCCCTGCTGATAAAGGGAAACTGACGAAAGAACATCTTCAAAACATTGATGTCCTCTGCTGATAAAGAGAATCTAGCAACATAAATGCCATCCCTGCTGATAAAGGGAAACTGGCGAAAGAAAATCTTCAAAACATTGATGTCCTCTGCTGATAAAGAGAATCTAGCAACGTAAATTCCATCCCTGCTGATAAAGGGAAACTGACGAAAGAAAATCTTCAAAACATTGTCGTCCTCTGCTGATAAAGAGAATCTAGCAACATAAATGCCATCCCTGCTGATAAAGGGAAACTGACGAATGAAAGTCTTCAAAACATTGCCGTCCTCTGCTGATAAAGAGAATCTAGCAACATAAATGCCATCCCTGCAGATAAAGGGAAACTGACGAAAGAAGATCTTCAAAAGATTGTTGTTGTCTGCTGATAAAGAGAATCTAGCAAAATAAATGGCAACTTCGCTGGGGATAACGTGAAACGAACTTCTGGTTTTAAACCACCTCGTTTCAAAATCTACTGGTAAGATGACTCTGTTGGGGAAGGAGAAGTCTAAATAAAAGACTCTGTCGGGGAAGGAGAAGTCTAAATGAAAGACTCTGTCGGGGAACACAAGTATGAGGAACGCGTCTCTCCAAAAAATCTCCTGAGTTATGCCATCTCCGCTGAGAAAGAGAACTGGCCAAGAAAATGTCAAACCTGGCTTATGCTTCGAATGCAAATGAAATGCCATGTGCTGAAGGATGCAATGCAAAATGCTTATGATATGCAAAAAGGGGTCCCTCCAGCAAAATAAATGCCGGAGAGAAAAGACCAAAAGCCGGGGATGACAAAAATAAATCGTCCTCTGAATCCAAGAACTCTGCTGAGAAGGATCACTCCGACCGAATCTTTGGATCAACAACTTCTGCTGGGGATGAAATTCCAAAAGAACATCCGCTCTACTGGGGATTATACGTAACTCTTTGAAAAGGGAGGCCACGGCCTGAATCAGAAGAGTGTCGAATGTCACTTGGATTTAAAACCTGCTGGGGATGTCAACCACCGTTGGACAAACTGCTGCGAGGATTGCCACCAAACTCTGCTTGGGGGAACGGTAGATATTGACACCCACCCTGCTAGCGGATAACATCAAGTTTACTTATCTGTTGAGGATCAGATCGCACCGTTGCTGCTGAGAAAAACATTTCTGACTGGCTGAGGAAAATAAGTGTTCAGACCCTGTGGGGGAATAATGTCTTAATCCAGAGAAAATACTTCCCAAGTATCCTGCTGGGGAAGGTCTGCTCTGCTGAGAAAAGCGCAATCTCGATGCTGGGGAGAACAAATTACTGGGGAAGTACAATCCCGTTGCCCTGCAGCTTGACTTGTCTTTATGGTCATAAGCGGCTCTCTGAACTTGCCACCTGCCCCAGACCACCAGGTCTAATGGAAGAAATCGTCTCAAAAGGATTTTACAGAAGACCGGGCCTTCGCACTGCCCCGAGGTCTTCAAACTCTTGGAGAGATTTATCAGATCTCGACATAACTGCCCCAGACGACACGATCTACGAAGTAACTTGCCTCGAAAGGATTTGCAATGACCTGAAATATTCTGCCTCAGTATTCTGTACCTTGAAGAGGTGCTTTCAAATAGCCATTTTCAGGAATGGGCAGTCTCCCACCCTCTAGAGGTGGCTCGTCCTAATATGAGCTTTGATGTGACTTTGCCCCTGATTTTAGAATGAATGCCCCAGAATAACTGAATGACGTGACTGCCCCAGACTGGCTACATCTTAACACGACTTACTGGGAGAGCCCACTCTACACTGAGTCTCTTGGCAGCATGCCCCTTGATATGATTGTCCTTCGGAATTTTCAAGCAACCCAACTTGGCAGGATCAAGCTTCTTGACTGTCGTTCATCGTGTAAGCTTCTTTGATATCAAACGCATCCAAGCAGAAAGTGTTTATTATGAGAATGACAATTCTAATGCAACAAACATGTTAACCTTGAAGTTTATTGAAAATATGTCGCAAAACCCTGTGACCGAATCACTAGTTGGGATGCGACCTTGATTTTTGAATGGCAAAACAATGCGCACATGCAATACCAACGAGTCTTATTAGCACAACTTATAGGAGTCAGGAACGCTATCCTGTGGGAGTACATTTTCGGACTGAACCCTGTCTCAATTAGGACTTTTAAGGGCTGTAACGTGGTCTGGTTCACGGTTTCAGAAAAAAAAAAAAATTTATGGCTCAAAATTTATCGGTGCCCACCCACTCTTCGTGATGTTCTCCAGTCCTATGTTCATTTAATCTGACCCAAACGCTCGTCTCTCAAAAGGTTTATGATCTTTAAGGAACCCGTGAAACTGATGGTTTAACACCTAAGGAGGTTTTGGAGTGACAGTCATCCCTTTTTATCTTTTGTGTCTGTAACTACACGAGTTTGTTCTTATCTGGGATCTTCTTTTGTAACACTTTTCGCTTTTTTTCTTTTGCCCCCATTTTTTTATCCCTAATTTTTGCCTAGGTCGCTTGTTCTCAAGTTTCGACTTAGCGGGCTTTCTCTTTTTATTCCCCTTTTTGAACAAAGTGTGTGACACTGGTTGTCTTACTTGCTTGAAAGAGTTGTGACTGCCTCACTCCTTAGTTGTCGACGGATAACCATCGGGGTTTCATATCTCTTGCACATTCTCCTTGGAACTTGAGCGCTCGGTCAAACTAACTGACGCCTACCCTGCCCCTGGGTTAAGTATGAGGGTTTTTTCGTACGAAAGAAACTCCTACTCCAAGGCTCAAAGGGGTTAACGAGGGTTTATCTCCTTATCTCTCCAGTGTTTATGGGTTTGAAACAATGCCTGTACATCCTTAACAGGGTTCTATCCTTGACCATACGACCAGAGATTCCGCGTTTTCGTCTCATCATCCTCCCTCGAGAGTTCTAAACAAGAAAATTGGTATTGTAGTGCATATAAACATTTAAGAGTGAATACGAATGGATTACTTCAAGGAAAACATACTCATTGCATTAATATCATCATAAAAAAAACAAGCAAGTCTTGCATGCATATGATGCTTTTAACAAGAAATAAAACTACAAATGAAAATGCAGTAAAGAAGCTGAAGATTGCCATTGCTGAGGAAGCCTAATTCTGCCTGGGCGTACTTGCAGACTGAGTGTTCATTTGAGAGAGGAGGCTTCCATTGATGTACATACCATCTTCAGTGAATACAATGATCTCTGAGTCTACCAGGTCTTGCACCTTGTGCCTGAACACGTTGCAGTTTTCAATTGAATGACCCCGTGTGTCTGAGTGATACTCACATCTGGCATCCAGATCATAATCATGGGGGATAGGGTTAGGAACAGGCTTGGCATCCCTTAGCTGAATCAGAGAGTTCTTGAGCAGGCGAGCAAGGACATCACCGTGAGGGATGGGGAGTGGATCGAAACTTCTCGCAGGCCTTCTTGGTCCAAACAGCCTCTGTTGCTGATAATCCTGCTGTTGAGGTTGACTTAGGTCATTGTCTGGCTCAGGAGCTTTCCCCCTTAGACTTAATCGAGGAGTAGGTAGCAATTGCGGGCGTGGGGTCTACAAGAAATGCCCCTGGCTTGATGTAGCTTTGGGAGAGGCAACAGGGACATCCACTTCTTTTTCAACAGCTAGAGTAGGACTACCATGTATACTTACGCCGCTCGGCGCGAATTCAATTGCCTTTGAATCTATTAGATCCTGGACAACATGCTGAAACGCCCTACAATTTTCCACATTATGCCCCGGTGCACCAGAGTGAAAATCACAGTGGGCTCTTGCATCATAACCTGGTGGGGGAGTTCCAGAGGGAGGAGCCAAGGTCCTTTTCCGTATCAGTTACAGCCGAAGAAGATGCTGGAATAACTGAGAATATGGCACTGGTGGAGCCTCAAAATGCCTATTCCGCTTAGGCGTAGATTGTGGCGGGCGCGAAGCACGATTCTGTCGTTGTTGAGGTACAGCCGGGGCAGTCACAGTGGCAATCTGCTCACCCTTCTTGAACACAAGGGGAGAGACAATTCCAGCCGCAGCTTCAGGCATGAGGGTATTACCTTTGCTTATCACACCTCTCACAACTTCCATAACCAGACTCATTTGAGTCTTTAGTTGGTTGACCTCTTCTTTCAGCACCTGCTGCTCTTGCATGAGGGTTTGCATGTTCCCCATAAACTGCTCCATCTGGCCTCGCATTTCCCTCAACTCAGCTTGGATTCGTTCCATGATTCTCTTCTGATTTGGTCTGGTAGAATACCGGTGAATGTGTTGATCCATCAATCCTGAGATGAGAACAAGATAAGAATACCGGAGATAAACACCTGTCATGCAAAACGAATATGCAAAATGATTATGCAAATGCAAATGGACATGTTTGAAAATTCACAAGGCGATCCACCCCTTGATTCCGGTTTAATAACAAGATATGACGGAACTTCTGCTCATATAATAAGAAAACCAGAGAAAAGTCAAATGTCAACAATTGCGAATCCAAGATAACAAATCTGAACATGAAAACCATAGGCCCCAACCAACAGGCCTGGTGGTGACCCACATACAATGAAAGAAGACAGAAAACTAAGGCATATCATCAAAGTTTACAAGAGTCAATCCTCCCCATCCACTATGCTTTTTGCACCAGTCTTGAACTTCCTTGAACAACTTTCTGGTGTCGGGATGCTTCGATCTCTGAATCAGTCCTTGAATAAGAAGGTCTCTTCTGTGTATGATCCCATCCAAGTATCGGCAATGTAACTCCCAAGCGTCTTCTCCAGAAACACCATCCATGCTAGGTCCCTCATGTCTAGGTTTCTTCACTTCAGCTTGGACTTTCAGTTCTTCCATGGAGGCTATGGCTTCATTGAGCCGACCCTCGACTACTTGTCTCTTGAATATTCCTGACAAGATCTCGGCGTCTTTCTTCTTGAGCGTTGACTTCAACCAATCAATCTTAGATAGGTAAGCGTCTTCCTTTCTTTTATTCTCAGCCATGGCAGTCTCTTGGTGATCATTGAACCTGTGAATCTTCAATAAAGCTTTGCCTAATTCCTCCTCCTTGGACCGGAGAACATTACTGATACCATCCAAAGCTTGTTTCATTCTTTCTCTGGATGCGACCATGTCAGCAAGCTCTTTTTCTGCTTTAGCAAGGAGCTCTGTTTTCAACTTGGTGGTGTGAACAGCTTCACCCCGCTCATGCTTCCACTGATAAATCTCTCTCTTTAGCTCACTATTTTCTTCCCGCAACCTTTCTTTTTCAGCCCATAATTGGTCAAACTTCTCTATTTCAACTGTGGTAGGAGGCTCGATCACCAAAGGATACAAAGGTGGTTCCACCGGGAAGGGAAGAAGCTCATCTTCTGCTCTCTTCTTGATCCACTCTTTATAGGGAGGAAAAGCCTGGTTATTACATTTTCCGAATGACATCTTACCCTTCTTGGTTACCTATTTCCAAGCATTCACAACCTTCTTTATCACCTCCTGATCCTTAATACCATTGAAGAACAAGGACTCTCTGATGTCTCTCTCATCCGGTGGACCTCTCAAAGGATAGCCAAACTGTCTGATAGCTAGGGAGGGATTATAGTTAATTCCACCTTTCCTCCCTATCAAGGGAACATTAGGGAATTCTCCGCATTTGCAAATGATCTCCATTCCTAGCAAGTCACGATTAATCCAAACAATGTTATCAGCAGCCAAGCCCATAACCATCTTAGACCACTTCAGAGAATCTTTCGTATCAACGAAAGCACCAGATCCAGGGAGACGACTCAGAAACCAAGTAGCTAAGAGCGGCGCACAGCAACTCACAGTTTTCCCACGCCTATTCTCATTCTTATAGTGGACCGAGTGATACACATCACCTAGCAAGGTAGGTATAGGGTTCTTCGAAATAAAGATTCTGACAGCATGCATATCCACCAGATCAGGAATATTCGGAAACAAAACAATCCCGTAGATACACATGGCCAGAATAGCTTGGAAAGCAGTCCAGTTCTTCTCTTTGACATGTATGCAAGCCTGATCAAACAAAAACTTCAACAAGAAACCCTTAACTCCTTGTTTTTCTGCAATATTACTGTTAAGAACGGATTCACCAATATGAAGAGCCACAGCCATATCTTTCACCCCGGGGTGTTCTTCAGAAAAGAAAACTATATCATGACTGATAGGAATTCCCAAAATAAATGAGAACTCCTCCAACGTTGGGGCCAGGATGTAGTCTGGGAAAGTGAAGCAATGCAGATACGGATCGTAAAACTGAAGAAGTGTATGGATGGCATCCTTCTCATACTTGGAGATATTATAGAAAAATTTCATAAGTCTTCCATACCTTCCACTGAACTCTGTACGAACCCCGGAACTAGCCATATTAATCAATTTATGAATCGGTGTCAAAATCGGCTCTGGGAACGAATAGGCAACAATCTTCTTTCTCTGGACATCCATGCTGAAGTAACCTCAGAAAACCGGAATCAAGAGTAAGATGCAAGCCCTACAAAATGTCAAACATGTCAGCATGCAAGAAAAATGATATGCTCATGCAAACATGGGGTCAAGGCACACTGCTGGATGTGCTGTGTTGTTAGCTAAACGAGAATCCAGAAAACCAGAACTTTGAACCACTGAGGAACCCACACAATCAGACATTGATGAGAAATCCAGAATAAGGGTAGGTTGAAGGTCTCGGTTACCTACGAACCTGCAAACACCCATCCCATCTCACGTGTAGGTACTAGGATGTTCAGTATCCCGGGCTCTCAGGTCGAGAAGTGATGATACGTTCACAATTTCTGGTTTGGCATCATCATCAATCGAGGAGGCCTCAACTAATTCTCCAAGGCGGAAGGTCCTCAGCTTTGGCACTGAGGTCGAGAAACAATAGTACATTCATCCTTCTGGGTACAGTACTAAAGTCAATCGAGGAGTGCCTCCACTGATTCTCTTCAAAACGTAGGGGCCATCCTATGCGAGTTCCAAAGCGGGCCCTCGGGTGCGAATGGGTTTGCCACAAGATGTGGTCTGCCACTGTCACCACTAAAGAGGGAGGTTTCCACTAAGGTCCTCAATGATCGGTCACCAGAGTCGACAGCTCTCTAGATCAACACCCCAACATGCGCAGGACACACACGTTAGAATGCGTCCCAAGATAGCCTCGTCTGGTTGTGAATTTCGTGAACACACAAACGTACCAAGCGGGCACGTAGGTCCCACTACTTTCCACTCTAGTCCTAGGGTATACTCAAGCCTTGGTATTAGGCTTATCTCTCAGACCCACCCAACCTGCAAAACAAAGACAGCCAGCACAGCACAGCAGTATGACAGTAATAAAAAATGAAATGCGGAAAATGCGGTAAAAATAAAATACAACACATAAAGCAAAACAAACACAAAACACCCAAAGAGACAAGCAAGCGTTAGGACTGACTCGCTTAGGGATGGACCAGCATAGGTCAACCAGAGTCCCCAGCAGAGTCGCCAGCTGTCGCTCCCAGGATTTTCATCCAGGTACAAACCCGAGAGTGGCGCGGAAAAATAGAGTCGCCAGCCGTGTAAATTTATCCCAAGAGAGGGAAAGGGAGCACCGCATAAACCTGAGGAAGAGGGAAAGGAATGTTTATCGTAACCATAGCCTGGGTTCGGGAGTCGTTTACGCGAGGGGAAGGTACTAGCACCCCACGCGTCCATCATACTCGATGGTATCCACGCTTGTTGTCTATTCTAAGAGTGAGTTATACTATCATCTAGGGTTGTACTAAAACGGGAGGGGAAGACAAAGACCGACTCGGTAGGACGTCGACGTCCTAGGCCTACGTACCCCCTTTGTGCAATGGGGAATTCAGAGTCCACGTAGTTCAGACCAAGTTCTTTCTGTATTTTTTATGAGCGACGTTAAGTTCGCGTCCGGCAGTTAGGGTCGATGCCTGTTCGCGACTCAGACGGAAAGTAACGTGCCCTTTTTAAAAATAGCCTTTAAGTTGAAGGTCCCGAAGGACAAAATGGTTTGAAATTGGTTTGTGTTTTTTAGGACAGAAGTGGCTTAAGTTAGTTCCTAAGTTGCATTGTGCCAAAGTCCAGGGCACAGGGGCGAATACTTAACGCATCGTCCCAAGACAGGACGCTTGCTAAGCACTCTAGAGAGATGAGAGGAAGCCCCTCATTTCTTATTCCCCATACTTAAGGCTCGTGCGCAATACACTTTATTCTTATTTAGTGTTTTAAAGAAATTTGAGATGAGAAGAGAGAAGACACAAGGGTAACTCTAAGGGGAGACTATGAATCCTAAAGTTGTCACGCATGGGTGACCTACGGTTAGTGAGGTTTGAAGACAACCTAAACCCTAAAGGAAGAAGATAGGAGAGAAAAAGGTAAGGGCGACCATGGATACTTACCCATACCCTTAAAGAACTTACCTTGGTCCCTGCATAAAAGGTTAGTGAGAAACAGACATAAACAAGAGAAATGAGGTGAATGAAAATCAAGCAATGGCAAACAATAATGATAATCATCCAAACATGAATCATAGAAACAAAGAAACAGCCCCAAAGCAAATGGCATAAGTGCCTTTTCAAACAGATAATCATACAAGGTCAAAGACGCGCCTGCAAGAAAATCTCAAGTGAAAACAAATCAGATAATTAGAAAAATAACTCCTAAAATTCCCAAATTAAACATTAAAGTTCCTCAACCAGAGGCAAACAACATATCAAAAGTCCCTGCAAAAAATCAAGATATTAGTCATTCAAATAAATAGGCAAAGCTAGGTAGGAATTAGGGCTCGGTGTGCCAAAGGGAATGACCTAAATGTAATATGAAATAAATTTAAAAAATGAAAGGAAAATATTTTTATGCAATTTAGGATGTTAGTGAACAAATGCAAAAAGAACGGGTAAAAAATATTTTACAATTGCAGAGAAATAAAATAAATAAATTGTGTATGCATGGTATGTATAATTCAAAAAGAAAATAGATTAAGCAATTAATTTAAATGATAAAAATAAAATAAAATAATAAAATAAAATTCACACGTGACCAGCACACCAAATTTTAATGCGTTGGCGTGGTAATGTCCATCAGATTCAATCAACGTTCCAGGATTAGTCAACAAAAATCAAAAGTAATTAAGATGAAAGGCAATGATCTGATGGCACACGGTAGCAATCATGGGTGAGCAAACACACAAACACTAAATAAAAATCAGAAAAAAAATAAACGTGGCCAGCTGATGACCGTTGGATTTGGCCAACGGACGGCCAGGATTTCATCTTCTTCGCCCAAACCCTAACCTCGCCGGAAACCTTACCAGCCGTCGGAGCCAGGGTTCCGGTCATCCCTTCCGACCACCTGCAACCAAAAAGTCACCAGAACACGCAAACGAATATACATTCTTTGCCAGAATTTCACTAGGATTAATAATATGCAATTAAAAATCACAAACAAACAATGCATAAGCCAAATCGAACGAAACAAGGTTAGATCACAAACTTTCAAACTCACAATATGCACATAATACACGTCCAATCTCAAAATAAAACATACCAGAATTATCAGTGGATATCATATATCATTATACACTCCAAAAAATTGAGTTCTAAGATCCTGAAAAATGCACTAACCTGAGGTCACGCAATCCGTACCCTTGTTGTTAGCTTCAAACGGTGGTTGATTCGTGCTCTATGGAACCCAAGGATTCAGATTGTGAAAGTAGTTTGTGAAAAACTCTTGTGGATGATGAGATTCGAAGGAGAGAA
The DNA here is from genome assembly GCA_022829125.1 of Lathyrus tuberosus. Lineage (NCBI taxonomy): Eukaryota > Viridiplantae > Streptophyta > Magnoliopsida > Fabales > Fabaceae > Lathyrus > Lathyrus tuberosus. The sequence continues at coordinate 9,157,223 of JALAZF010000071.1, forward strand.
AGATTAGGGTTTTTGGTTTTTTTGAGAATGAGTGAAGTTATGGAAAAATGAGAGAGAGTTTTGAATATATAGTGGAGTCTAAAATGAAGGGCAAAAGGTAGAATTTTAGCTTAAGTGAAAATAACACCGTCTTCGGCAAGGAATTTCGACTCTGAGCCTTCCACAACATCGTCCGCCTCTGAATCACGGTTGCAACGCAAAAAGAACGGACGTCATGCGATCAAAATCGAGTGCGATCGATATGTTTAACCTGCAAGACGTCACTGAATAAGTCGTTTTTTTCAGCTTATTTGGTGTCCGCTACTCGAAAACGTGACGAGGTCAACCTCTTCAGAGCATAATCTCGACTCAACTTTGTCAGCAAAGTTGTAGATCTATGAGTCAGTGACCTCGTGTCAAAAGATGAGCACGATCGGACAAAAAACGAGTGAGATATGAATTTTTCCGTGAAACAACTTTCAGCCTTTTTCTTCGGTTCAGCACTTCCGTTTTGCGAAATAAACCAAAACGATGATCTTCGGAGCATCGTTCGAACTCGAGCTTGTCTTGGAACTTGTAGATGATAATATTTGTGAACCAACGCTTCGAGAACGGATGCAATCCGATGAGAATTGACCGAGTTATGAATTTTACAAAATTTGACAGACAGTGCACTGCATCAAAGAACCTCACTGGTAATTCACATTTTCGGGGTGCTTCCGCTCGGACCTGACCCAAACTGAATTCACGGCACGAAGATAACATCTAAACGGAATTTTAGGCACCGGAACGACATCAATCCGATAAATGAGCTGAGAGTTATGAATTTTTTAGCGTCCGAAATACACCGGTTCAGCACTATTTTCAGTTGTTCTTCTGCTGTATCTACTCAAAGAATTCGCGTATTCGGAGATCTTCCTCAAAGAATTAGCTTTTGGCCAAAACACGAAAGTTGGAGAGGATATCCAGACGAAACTTTTGGCATAAGAATCGCTCAAAAATGATGATCCAATCAGAAGCTAAGCCCTTTTGAATGCCACTGACGCAACTATCCAGCGAAACCGAAATTCCAGAAACAAATAATTTCCACCACTTTCCTTGATGAATTGACTTCCGAGCCGAACATAAAAGTTGTAGAGAATACCAAGACGGTTCTAACTGTTGAATATCCAGCCAAAACGAGTTCCAGAGCAAGAGTTATGAATTTTGCAAATTTGCACAGCAAGCTGATTTTCTGCTCAAACTGTTCTGAATCGGCTGAAAACTTCGACTTTCTCTGAGATTCTTGACATGAAAAATTATCTTTGATAAGAGCTTTGCTGACCCGTTGATTACGTAACCCAGAGAAATACTTTGCGCATATGTCGAGTGACGAAATAAACGTCTGTTACAACCTGACGATGCTTGAACAGAGAACCTTGATCCCATAACCACAGAGCCAAATGATATGCATGTATGTACCCGATGACCTAGCTTAAATGCAAATGAAGCATAAGTCAGTTAGTACTAAAGTAAGAGAGGGCAAATTTTGGGGTGCAACACCTTAGAAACAGTATTGTCATTCTCAGGCTTTCCAAATAGGGTGTAGGCTTGGATCATATGAAAGTATCGGATGGTTGGGTTATGAATCTCGGTTGACAGCATAGGGTTTATGTCAAAATCAGGTTTGCCTAAAATTCTACCCCAGAAAGCATTCAGCTCACCTACCAACATTAAATCCTCCTGTACCACAGAGAAAACGGTGGGTCCTTCAGGAAAACCTAAAAGATCCGACAGTTCCCTAATGGTAAACTGGCAGTGATATCCAAACAACCTAAAAGTAATTCGGCCCCTATTAAAGCCTCTTCCACAGTAAGGATTGTAACTTAAAGAACTCAGGAATTCTAAGGTCATTCTACGGTAAGTTTTGTGTTTCTTATTAGCAAAACCCTCCCAACCTAGTTGGTTAAACAGAAAATCAATGCTCTCACCTAGGCCTAAAGAGGTCATGGTGGGTCTGTGGGCAAATTTTGTCAAGACAAATGGTCTAAGAGACAAAGCCTCATAGCGATGCCACTGAGCTGCATCTCTGAATTCTGCCAACATATTATCTTCGTTCTCCATTTTTTAGTGATTAAGCAAGAATGAAATCAGAAGAGGAGAACAAAAAATGTAGAAAGACTTTGTAATCCTGTATTTTGCAATTTTTATGATTAGCACAACATTTTCCAAAAAATAAATTTAAGATAAGAGGATATAAATGAAACTAAAAAATTTGCAAACAAAATAGAATAGAGAGAATGTAAAGAAATAAAAATTATAAAGAAAGAAAAACAATCATCATGGGTTGCCTCCCATTAAGCGCTGTTTTTAACGTCGTAAGCCTGACGAAATCAATTAGATATTTTAGTTAGGGGGATCAGCGGGCAACTCTAAAAGTCTAAGGATATTCAAATAGTCCATATTTTCAATGCTATGATAATGCTTTAAACGTTGCCCATTTACTATGAATGGTTCGCTATTCCTACCCTTAGTTTCTATCGCTCCACTTTGTAATACCTTAGTAATTTCAAAAGGACCGGACCATCTAGATCTCAGTTTCCCAGGAAAGAGTTTTAGTCTTGAATTAAATAGGAGCACAGCGTCTCCCACACTAAATTTTTTTTCTAGATAAACGCTTATCATGCCATTTCTTAGTTCTTTCTTTATATATTTTTGCGTTCTCATAAGCGTCTAGTCTTAACTCTTATAGTTCGTGTAGATCTAAGATTCGGTTTTCACCTGCAGAACCGTACCTTAAGTTTAGTGTTTTAATAGCCCAATAGGCTTTGTGTTCTAATTCTACTGGTAAGTGGCAGGATTTACCACAGACCAGTTTGAAAGGTGTAGTCCCGATTGGTGTTTTGTAGGCCGTCCTATATGCCCATAAAGCTTCATTAAGTTTAGATGACCAATCTTTCCTAGAGGTGGCGACAGTCTTTTCTAAGATTTGTTTTATTTCTCTATTCGAGACCTCAACCTGTCCACTAGTTTGTGGATGATATGGTGTTGCTACGCGGTGTCTTACTCCATATTTCGATAGTAGCTTGTCAAATATTTTTGATATGAAATGGGAGCCACCGTCACTTATGACAAGTCTCGACACACCAAATCTGGGAAAGATTGTGCTTTTGAAAAGCTTTATGACTACTCGTGTGTCATTTGTAAGAGAGGCTATAGCCTTAATCCATTTTGAAACATAGTCGACAGCTACGAGTATATATTTATTTCCAAAGGATGATGGGAAGGGTCCCATGAAATCAATCCCCCATACATTAAACACTTCTACTTCCAATATGCCTTTTTGGGGTATCTCATCGCGTCTTGATATGTTACCAGTGCGTTGGCATCGGTCGCAGCTTAGTATTGCAATGTGGACATCCTTCCAAAGGTTGGGCCAGAATAGGCCGGATTGCAAAATCTTAGCGCATGTCTTTGAAGTACTTGCATGTCCTCCATAAGGAGCAGAGTGACATTGAGAGATGATGTCTTCTATTTCAGTTTCAGGGACGCAACGACGGAAAATACTGCCGGCTCCTCTCTTAAAGAGCAGAGGTTCATCCCAATAATAATGTTGTAGATCATGAAAGAATTTTTTCTTTTGTTGATAAGATAAATCTAGTGGACGTACTCCAGTTGCTAAGTAGTTGACTATGTCAGCATACCATGGCAAGATTGTGTGTACGTTAATTTCTTCCACGCCTTCTTCTATTTTTGGTTAATTTAAATGTAGTTTAGACATATCACTTTCAAGTTGGGCTATGAGTCGTTCATATGGGAAATCGTCATTAATAGGGACTGGCTCTAGTTTTATGCCCTCTAATCGGGATAAGTGGTCTGCTACTACATTTTCAGTTCCTTTCTTATCTTTGATCTCTAAATCAAATTCTTGTAAAAGTAGGATCCACCTTAGCAGTCTGGGTTTTGCATCCTTTTTGCTTAATAAATACCTAATGGCCGCATGGTCTGTATAAATGATGATCTTAGCTCCCACTAGGTAGGAACGGAATTTGTCAAGGGCAAAAACCACGGCTAAAAGTTCTTTTTCTGTGGTGGCGTAGTTCATTTGAGCAGAATCTAAGGTTCTACTTGCATAGTAAATAGCATGGAGTTTTCTATCCCTCCTTTGTCCTAAAACTGCACCTACGGCATAATCACTTGCATCACACATAATTTCAAATGGTAATCTCCAATCCAGTGGTTGCATGATAGGTACGGTAATGAGGGATATTTTCAGTTGTTCAAACGCTTTCAGACATTTCTCATCAAAGATAAATTCAGCGTCTTTCATTAACAAACCTGTAAGAGGTTTGGTAATTTTCGAGAAATCCTTTATGAATCGTCGGTAAAAACCGGCGTGTCCTAGGAAACTTCGTATTTCTCGTACGGTTTTCGGAGGTTGAAGATTTTCTATAATCTCTATCTTAGCTTTATCAACTTCAATTCCTCTATCGGATACTACGTGTCCAAGCACAATTCCTTGATTTACCATGAAATGGCATTTTTCCCAGTTTAGTACGAGATTGACTTTCACGCATCTTTCAAGTACCATTTCAAGGTTCGATAGACATCCTTCAAAACTATGACCACAAACAGAGAAGTCATCCATAAACACTTCCATAATGTCATCTATAAAAACAGCAAAGATTGACATCATGCATCTTTGGAATGTGGCAGGAGCGTTACATAGTCCAAACGACATTCGTTGATAAGCAAATGTAGCATAGGGACATGTGAAGGTTGTCTTCTCTTGATCATCAGGATGTATCGGGATTTGAAAGAATCCTGAATAACCGTCCAAATAGCAGAAGTAAGAATGTTTTGCTAATCGTTCCAACATCTGGTCGATGAAAGGCAGTGGGAAATGATCTTTACGAGTGGCTTTATTTAAATTTCTGTAATCGATGTACATTCTACTCCCAGTTACGACTCTTTGTGTTATAGATTCACCTTTTGCGTTCTTAACAACTGTAACACCTCCCTTCTTCGGTAGGACATGTACTAGGCTAACCCATTTACTGTCTGATATCGGGTATATAATTCCTGCTTCTAAAAGTTTTTTCACTTCATCCTTGACTACAATGCTTAAGATTGGATTGATCCTTCTCTGAGGTTCTCTAGAGGATTTACAATCTTCTTCTAGCATAATGCGATGCATACAAATAGAATGACTTATTCCTTTAAGGTCAGCGATGTTATAGCCTAACGCAGTTGGGTATTTTCTTAAGACATCTAAAAGTTTCTTAGTTTCGGTTTGTCTTAAGTCTGCATTGACTGTTACAGGTCGTTCGAGTTCTTCGTCCAGGAATTCATACCTTAAATTTTTGGGTAATGTTTTCAGTTCTAGGGCTGGTTTCTTCGGGCAAGGTAGATGATCTGGTGTAAGTGCTAAACATTCGCTTAGGCTATCGTCTTGATACGGTTCACGCCAGTTATCATCTTTGAAAATCGGAGGTATTAGAATTTTTAGAATATCTGAGTATGCGGTTGGTTCCATCTCTATTTCTCTTACGCACTCATCTATGACATCTAGTATATAACATGTGTCTTCTATAGCTGGAGCTTGTAAGAATTGTGTCAAAATAAACTCAACCTTCTCTTCACCAACTTCAAAAGTTAGCCTACCCCTCTTCACGTCTATAATGGCTCCAACGGTAGCTAAGAATAGTCTTCCTAGTATGATAGGAGTAGTGGAATCTTCTTTAATATCCATGATTATGAAATCGGTAGGGATATAGAATTGTCCTATACGAACTGAAACATTTTCTAGTATACCAACTGGGTATTTAATAGAGCGGTCAGCTAATTGAACAGACATCTTAGTTGGTCTTAATTCTCCCATATCGAGCTTCTTGCATATGGATAGGGGCATTACACTAATACTGGCTCCTAAGTCGCATAGAGCTTTGTCTATGACGAACTTTCCAATCATACAAGGTATGGAGAAACTACCTGGGTCTTTCAGCTTAGGAGGCATATTGTTTTGAATTATTGCGCTACACTCAACAGTAAGTGTAACTGTTTCGTTATCCTCAATCTTTTTCTTATTGGATAAGATTTCTTTAAGGAACTTAGCATATGAGGGCATCTGAGTGATAGCTTCTGTAAAAGGTATCGTGATGTTTAATTATTTTAGAAGTTCAACAAATTTCTTAAATTGCCCTGCAGTTTTGGAATTTGTAAACCTTTGAGGATACGGAATAGGTGGTTTATAGGGTGGTGGAGGCACATAAGGTTTTTCTTTGTTTACAGCCTCTCGGTCATTTACTTCCTTTTCCTTGGGTTCATTTTCCTTCTCAGTTGTTGGGCTATCACGCTTTTGGTACATGGCTGGATTCTGAAGTCTCGGATCAACGAGTCCATCTAATTCTTTTCCACTTCTCAGTATAACAGCATTTGCATGTCTTTTTGGGTTGGGTTGCGGCTGTCCAGGAAATGTTCCAGCAGGAGCAGCAGTAGGTGCTTGTTGTTGGGCCACTTGGGATATTTGCGTTTCAAGCATTTTGTTGTGAGTGGCCAAAGCGTCTACTTTGTTTGCTAGTTGCTTAATCTGTTCACTAGTGTGTACGTTTTGATTCAGGAACTCTTTGTTTGTTTGAGTCTGGGTAGTTATAAAGTTTTCTATCATCAGTTCAAGGTTAGACTTCCTAGGAACATTTGGAGCAGTTATGGCAGCCTTTTGATATCCTGGTGGCGTAGCAGGTGCTTGACCAGGTGCATACAGTGCATTGTTGTTTTTGTAAGAGAAGTTTGGGTGATTCTTCCAACCAGGATTGTAGGTATTTGCATAAGGGTTTGCTTGAGCATAACTCACTTGGTCTGCAGAGGCTACTGCTAAAACTTGGCATTCAGGGGCAACATGTCCAGCTGTTCCACATAGTTCGCAGTTTGGAGCTACAGCAGCCACGGTGGCTGTGGGTGTTATGGTCAAGTTATCTATCTTTTGGGCTATAGAATCTACCTTGGCACGGACATGATCTAGGCTAGATACTTCGTACATTCCTCCTTTTGGTTGGGATTTCTCCACTGGAGTTCTTTCACGTCCCCATTGGTAGTGATTCTGAGCCATACTCTCGATGAGTTGGTGGGCTTCATCACAGGGTTTATCCATCAGTGTACCACCATCGGCGGCATCTATTGTCAACCTTGTATTATACAAGAGACCATTGTAAAATGTATGGATGATTAACCAATCTTCAAGACCATGATGCGAACACATCCTCCTCATATCTTTGTATCTTTCCAACGAATCGTAAAGAGACTCGTTGTCTTTTTGTCTAAAACTATTAATTTGGGCTCTCACCATAGTTGTTTTGCTTGGTGGAAAATATCGAGCTAGGATGACCTTCTTTAAATCCTCCCAATTGGTGATGGAGTTTGATGGCAAGGATTGCAACCAAGCCCAAGCTCTGTCTCTCAATGAGAAAGGAAAAAGACGTAGTCTTATGGCGTCTGCGGTTACACCATTTGCCTTCACTGTGTCTGCGTACTGCACAAACTTGGTCAAATGTTCGTTAGGATCTTCTGTAGGGTTTCCAGAAAATTGATTTTGTTGTACAGCAGACAACAGCGAGGGTTTCAACTCGAAATCGTTTCGGTTGATAGCTGGAGCGGCAATGTTGTTGTGTGGTTCTTGTTGAGATGCAGCGGCATAATACTTAAGAGGACGGTTTAGTGGTAGGTCAGCCATGTCTGTTTCTGATTCGGAATCTGATTCAGATTCAAGTTCGGTTTCAATTTCCGATTGAGATTCAGGTTCTGATAAAGGAAAAGGGATTTCGTGAGCTAAGCAGTATTCTTGGATACGTCTTTTTACGGAAAGAAGACGTTCGGGTTCGTCTGTCGGTCATGTCAGGTCTTCGCCTTGTAAGCGAGTACTTGGCATACAATCGACAAAATGGGAAATTTGGTTTTTGCCTTAGCCTATACGGCGCAACAAAGGAGTTACGATATCGACTTAATTAGTCCCCGACAACGACGCCAAAAACTTGATCGCTATTTAGTGTGCCTAAATAAATCTAACTGCAAGTATACAGTCGTATCGCGTAGTTTTAAAAGATTATCGATCCCACAGAGACTAAAAATCGAACGTATCGTTATCTAATGTTACTATGTAAATCTAAGGCTAATCTGATATGGTTTTAGGTTCGAAAAGGGAAATTAAAGGGAAATTAAAATCTAGGAATAAACTAGTTATGATTAGGATATCGGTATATAATTCAGTATACCATCGTGGATTTCATTAAACCTAAGCGTATAAAAATTTATCACAATATAATTCTGTAGAAAATGCCAGTTTAAAAGCCCTCACCTCACACTCTCGTGGTTATTGCTTCGGACTATACCTTTAAGTCAATATGTCTGCTCTCGCTAGCCCATATGAGTTTAAAAATAATTTTTGAAAACTAATAAGTCCTAATCAAATTTAAAGCGCTCTCGCTATTTTTAAAACTAATGCTCGATTTCAGCTATCCGGGTAAAATCTCACACTCTCGTGGTCTTGACCTTAACCTTTGTTACCTCTTTACTTTCTTAATAAAATTTGGTTTTAAATTAAGAAATCGAAGCCAGAAAATAAGTTGATTTATGATTTTAGCTTAGAAATATTTAATCCACTCCGGTTACTCAATTACATACTGATAAAATCGGTTTAGCTCGACATACTAATTAAAATAAACATGAATGCGAATAAACAATTAAACATAAACTCGGACATAATAAAAGGAAAAACAATTGCTATGAATTTGAACTGATAAAAACCTGGTAAATGCGGTCTAAACAATTCCTTCACAGATCGGCAGACTTTTGCTTGAATAAATGGAAAGAACAAAATGATGAAGGCAGGAAACAAAAACTTAAACTAAGGTGCAATATTTCCTTAATGTGAGAAACTATTACTTTGTTCGGTAATAAGGGACAAGGAAAATGGTAAAGAAAACAAAATGAAACAAGAATGTAATTCTGGAAATATTTCTGCAGCACTACGGTACTTCAGAAAGGAAAAATTGACGACCCCCTTTAGCTTTGGAATCCTCTCATATATATAGTCTCAGCATGTGCTTTAGTTGGAGAGAATTTAGGAGCACCACCTAGTCAGATACTTGGTTGGGAACCCAGAAATCTTCGGAGAGAAATGTGATCGTGTGCAACTGTAAAAAAATCTGAAGCTTCGTGACCACGTCTGTCAATAACGTTTGAAATCTGTTTTAATTTCATGACGATCGTGAAGGCTGTGTGACGGTCGTGATGACTTTGAAGTCCATGACGGTCGTGATGGGTCTTGTGACGGTCGTCACACCAGCAGAATGTGATTTCTGCTATTTTCTGCTCTTTTCTTGCTTGTTCTGCTTCTTTTCTACACTTTGCATACTTTTAACTTGGAACCTGAAATACCTGCGAAAACACTTAAATATTCTCGGAATAATCTGAGATTAGACGGAAATGGAATAAGATTTGAACATAAATCAAAGTAAAAATACGATATGTTTTCGTGTTATCAATTTCCAAGTGGATACAATCAGCAATCTCCTTTGGTGTAGGAATTTTCTCTTGACCACTGAAAGGTTTTTGTTTTTTCACAGGTAAGCCAAACCAATGAGAATATTCTTCTAAGGTTGGAACAAGTTGGTAATCAGGGAAAGTGAAGCAATGATAGAGAGGATCCTAGAACTGAACCAAAGTGTCAAGAATACCCTCTTCCATCTCAGTTTTGAGAAGGCCAACCAATCTTCCATAACGTTTTCGAAAATCTTCATGGCGCGTCACCAAGTTTGCTAACTTCTTCAACTTAACCAGATTAGGCCTCTTGAAACTGTACTTTTTAGTGTTTCTCTTCTCGATATCCATGATACATATGATTTACAAAGGAAAAGATGACTGAGTTCCTTAAAACCAATAATGGATGCAATGAGATGTATGCAATGCACAAAACACAGGTAAATTTATGCACAAATATATGTACACAAAACAACACAAGTCCTAGGTTTAGAGGTCTCGTGAATGGAGCCATGGTCTACCCATCCCAACAAGGTGTGGACTATAGGTTCATCAACCATAGAACAGGGTTCTAAAGTTCTCAGAGTCTACGTAAATCCTTCGGATATTATCGGCCTGCGTGACTACTCACGCGGGTTAATAATATTCTCAAGATAAACTCGTCTGAGTGTAGTATCGCGTAAAAACTACTTGGGACTACTCCCTCATAGCCACCGCACTACATCCTAAAAGGCCAAGTGGGGTGAAGGTAACTATGGTCCACAGAATTCCTGGCTCTCATCGGGAAGAGTGACATCAATGCGACTACTCACATCAGACATCAACAATCCCAAAGGGCCTTATCTGAGTGTGGTCATCATATGCCATAAATTGTTAGGACTACTCCTAATAACCGACTATTAATTACACCATGATCCTATCAAATATGTGCTCTCAAGTCCGGGTTAGGACTTATCTCACCACTCAATAGCACCATGCCAACAGAAGATCTCAAACAAAACAGGTATACAGATATATATATATATATATATACAGATATGTATAAGTATAACAACCAAACATAAATATCATAAACAAAACTAGGTGTGCTTAACCCTCAAACTTCTTTTATCCCCAGTGAAGTCGCCATCTGTTGCAGTGAGAATCGGATAACAAGCTGTTAATTAACTTGCATCACATTTCTTTGAATTCACCACCGAGCTTTGATTTATCCAAAGGAAAGGGTAAATTTCAAAGAAAACCCTAAGAGGATCTAGGTTCGGGGGTTGGTTATACAAAGGGAATGTATTAGCACCCTAAGTATCTGTAGTACTCTACATGAACCTCTTGTTTAGTTTGTGTTATGTTATGTTTGTTTGCTAATAGAATCTACTAAAGGGTAAGGTAAAGACCTAGAAGCTAAAGGTAAAGACCTAAGGGTATGCACACTAAGTTTGCTCGCCAAGACGTCGCATCTTGTGCCTACGTATCTGATTAAAGAATCAGAGCAACCGTAGTTCACCTAACTAAGGGTGAGAGAGGAATCATTGACTATGGCCAAAGTTCCAAGGGGAATGAGTATGAGCTCATTTAGAGTTTAAGAAACTCTCTAAGTATAAGTTGTGATTGGATGGCTATGAGGCCAAGAAGGATGTCCTATGACTAAAAGGCCAAGAAGAGAAGTGGCTATGACTATGAGGTCAAAGCTGGTAAATGGCTACGACTATGAGGTCAAAGTTGGTGAGTGGCTATAACTATGAAGTCAAAGCTGGTATGTGGCAATGACTATGAGGTCAAAGTTGGTATCCTATGACTATGAGGTCAAGGACGGGAGTAAATACCTATGACTATGAGGTCAAGGTTTGATTATGAGTTATCTATGACTTTGAGGCCAATAGAAAGACTTTCCTTTGGAAGTAAGGGGAGACAAAACTTCTTATGAATAAGAATGTTACAAGGGAATTGAGATTCATGTGAACAATATAAGTTTTAAGAACTCAAGAGGAGATACAACATTTAAGCATGATTAATCCTAAACATGATTTCCATCTTAATATAGGGCAGGAGATAATGAGATTATTCACAAAAAATGTAAATAAATGGTGTACCTACATATAATGAAGAGCATTCATACATGAAATCAGAGGCACATATATTCAAAGTAGAGATACAAACAAAAAACTCTAATAGAGTGCACCTATCCAAAGCTAAGGAGTTCTCACTAAATAACATTCTCTCATGCATCAAGATTTCTTAAAAACTCTCAAAGATTCAAGTGATTTTCAAATGAAGTACAACATTAAATGAAAAAAAAGTTTTGTACATGTTTTTGTAAATATAAATTTAATATAAAAAATAAAATGAAAGTAAAAATAAAAAAAATTAAATATGGAAAATTAATTTAAGCATTAAAGGATGTTTTTATTAATTTTTGGAATTTATTAAATAAAAGGAAAATATTTTAATTAGAGTTAACATGGAAAGAAAAAGAAAAAGAAAAGAAAAGAAAAATTTGTTTTTTATATAAAACAAAGAAGGGGTGCATTAGAAAGAAAGAGAATGAACTATAATTCAAGTAAATTGGCACATGGGCCTGCAGATTGGGGGGTGCACTTATCATTTCTCGCTGGGCCCAAAAATATAAAAAAAGGAAGGCTAGAAAATAAAAAGAAAATAAGCAAAAGAGGACTAGGCGAGGGGGATTCGAACCCTCAGCCCCTTTGGTTTATAATGCGCATGGTCTACCACTGGGGTGGCTATACATCCATTGTATATGCCAACCCTGGTAACTTATAAACCAAAAAACGTGTGTAAAAATAAAATAATCTCTAAAGCCATATGGGAATTGAAACTTTAAAACGTAACATGACAAAGTACGTTGGCCAATCACTCAGTCAGGCCTTCTCCCTTTCATGCAAACGTGCACACATTCCACGTGAAGCTATTGCGGAAAGAGAAAAAAAAAGCAGCACAACACACTATTCTTTCTCACCTTTGCCAAACCACTAACCTCACCAAATTTCCAACGAATCCAATAAATAAGAGATGCTACTCAGAACAAAAGGTCACTAATGATCTTTATAACAAGGCATGATTAATGTGGAAATAGACCAAGAAAGAACATGTTCATAAACAAAACCACACATTTATCATTCTAATACAAACTACAGCAGCCTTCTAGATTGACACTCAGTAGGCATCTTGTAAACATCCTAAAGTATTCATACTCTAGTATGACAAAATGTGCTCCACATGATCTAAGATTCCAACTAGCAGTGCCAAGGTTTCACGGGGACCCGACACTTTCACTCATATCCTAAACAAAGGGCAGGGTTTGGAAACCTATCCGTAACTACTCAGAACTAGGCAAACAGCTTGATTAGCTGCTACCTAAAGCACAATCATTGATGGGGTGGAAACACTCATGATAAAACATGCTCAAAGATGAGACCAGCATACCTATCAATGAACCTGAGTTAAACATGCTCAAAGGCTTGAATTAGTTAACTTGAGTTTAAAAAAACACAGTAGGTATCATGCAAATCTCCTACAGTTTTAAGTCCTAAACATGATAATGTGCACACCAAATACTCCATACTTCCATGCTGGCAATGAAGGAGGTTTCACACAAACTCAAATTCTCATTCATGTTGTCATGTTTTAAGGCTGTAATGAAACTCAAAGTTTTACTCAAAATGAGCATACAATCCTGCACACAATCATGGCCTTCTAGAATAAGCAACCCTACAGCCCTGCGCACACCAACCTGAATGTGATAATGGACCTATGCACGTGTGACAGAGGGTGGAGGGAAGAAAACTACTTAGAAAAACATATACTTAGGGATGAGGACCTGTTACCAATATGCCAATATTTTTGTACTTGCTCAAACCATGTTCTAAACTAAGACTACACTAAGAGTTAACTAAAAGACATGCATCAAAAGTCTAACCATGCAGTGCCTAAACCAATAGGGATACCTCACATGACTAATCACATGCAGCTGGCAATAAAAATAACTCTTGATTCAAGTAATTTTCATGTTATGTTATTTGAAACAACATTCAATAGATCTCTTTAACAGAACCAAGTACACACCAATGTGTTCCAAAACCTCAAACTGATAATGCAAGGTAATACTTTCAATTCCTTTTATCAAGCCTCAAGGTGCCCTTACCAACCTAAACTGACTGATAATCTAGCTGTGGCAAAGATATCCCCTAATGCTTGCTCATGACATTGGGTTATTGGCTTAACAGTATGAGAAAATGAAACAAAGATTTGTCATACTATCATAACTTTAAACAAACTCTCATGTTGTCAAACCAAACTAACATGATAGGGATAACTCAAGCCCTCCCAAGATTCAAACTACATTAAAAGATCTGAACATATCCAAGGCTGGCAGGGCAAAAAAAAACTCTCATGAGCATAATCCTTCACTCATGTTATCATGATTCAAAGACTGCAGTGATGCTAAAACTAACCTATATTGAAACTTAAGATTTCAACTCAAAGCCATATGTTAATACAACCTCTAACAACCATGTTTCCAACCAGACATAACCCTGAACATGTGAAACCGGCAACCATGACACGATAATGGCAATGGTATAACAGCATTGGAGCTGGTAGGGTAAAGAACAAATGCATCTACTTGCCTTAAAAAAAGGAAAACAAAAGCATCATGATCATGATGTCTTTAAAGCAATGGGATTCAGAGTCAAGTCAGTGAAAGAATGAAGATAAAAACTTGCCACAACTGTACATCTTTCAACCAAGACTTCCTGGTCTTTAAAACTTATCCTAGCATGACAGAAATAGCATGCACATTCTCAATATATATCATGACATTTACACAAGCTTGGTTGTGTGATCATGGCACGATGGACTCCATCTTGCCTTAACTCACTCCCACATAATATGGTTGAGTATTTCCAGGACAGTTTCAAACATACAAATATAAACGTGACATGTTTCAAATCTCTTAATAACTAGTGATACTAAAATATGTCAAACACTCAGGGCAAGCAAAATGATAACAATATGGTCACTCAAATGATCATGATCCTGACATGAATAACAAAGGAAAGAGGAATACCTAGCGTGAGTCTTTAAAGCATTAAAGAACTGAGTTCCTTTGGCTGCAAGTATCCCTCTCCTTCTCTAGTGAAGCAATACACTCTTAAAGTTCCAACAGGACCAGACTTGCTTCTCCTTGCAACAACCTTTCCCAAGCTAGAGCTTAGAGATTTTTCTGAGTTCTTTAGTGAATTTTTGGTGTCTAAAACAAGTGAGAACCGGGCCCTATTTATAGGAAAATGTTAAGGACTCAAGGTATGGTGAGAATGGCACAATGTACCAACTTTGCCCTTCTTGGAGGATTATCCATCGTGTGAGCTGGACTTGTTGATCCAAAAAAACTCCAAGATCTCTGATCATTGATAGGGTTAGGTCTGAGAAAATGAGGGTGATGGGATTGAACCAAAGCTCCATGAATAGACAATGCTTTTGTCTTGGAAAAGTTTCTCTCACCTCTTGCCAAGTTGCCTTAAGTTGAATAAACTATGCTATTTTAATGTAAACCACTTGAAAATTCGTGGCAGAGGTCTAATGATCACTAATCCTCCCTTTGGAACTCAGAAATGTGAAGCTTTGGTGATTAGAAGTGGTTTTGTACCATTATGCCAAAGTTGGTTGCTTAAAATTCAAGAAATGAAACCCATAACTTTGAAGCTTCGAATCTCTCAGCTCACTCAATTGATTGAAGACTTCAAGTACTCTTTGGATAGCTTGAAGAATAAGGAACAACTTTAATGTTCAAATATTTTTTATTTGAAGCTTGGAACTAGGTGAAAATTTGAGTTAAAGTTGGAAGAAAAATAAGGTGAAAATGCTGAAAATTTCACTAAGTCCCAAAGGTGGCTTATCTTCCAAGTCCTATAACTTAAAAACCATGCATTTTTTGAAAGAGGGTCCTCTAATACACTTTGAATATCATGGAAAGATATTCCATTTGAGAGATGAGTCACTCAAATTGGATGTGTGGTTTGAAAGTTATGACTGTTTCAATTTTTGCACAAGTAGTGAAATTTCCACATTTATAAAGTTTCATGAACCAAACCTTGCTTCCTTTGCAAGAAACTTCTTAAAACTTGATTTCTCATATCTTAACTCATCAATGAGACATGTCATGATGGATTGAGGACTTAGATTATTCATTTTGGATCAAAATCTCAAGGGTTAGAGCCTCAGTCAAAACCCTAATTTCACTTGTGAATGCACTTGAATGATCTCTGATGATCTTGCTTCTTCAATTACATCTAAGGCTCATAGATAGTCTCTGAGGATGTCTAATATCACATGAAGTCATGTCCCAGGGCTTGAGCACCACTCTTGATCAAAATCAAAGGTCGTGATTAACTTGTCTTGACAAAAACCCTAATTTGGGAGGCAGGGTGAACTTGCGACTCTTTGTACTAGTGATGAAAGCTAGATGATCTTGATTTCTTGTTGAACAAGACACCTTGAATGTAGGTAAGCTCAATTGGTTGATGAACCAATCAAACCTTGACTGATCTTGATAAACTTCCTTGGTGGTTCTTCAGGTTAAAACCCTAATTCCCAATTTGGTCTGATAGTTTTTTGTTGACTTAATTTGATTCAATGTCTTGAGATCCTGGTTCTAATCAACTGGTTAATCTTTGTGATGATTGTATAAATCTCGAGAATGCCTTAGGAGGCCTTGCCCTCTTGCTGTGTAAACCCTAGTTTTCAAGAGAAACAAACTTGCAAGATGTGGGTTAGTTAAACAATGCATATATGATTGATCCTAAATGCAAGATGTTATGACATCTAAGAGGTAAAATTTGGGGTACAACAAATATTAAGTGGTTAAAACTGAACGCAAGCATGAACAAACTCAGATTTTATTAATAAGATGCTTAATACACAAATTTCAACAACAATACAAAGCATAACTATGCAAAAAATCTAACATCAGAATATTTTGTAGATATCTTCAAACTTATCTCTTCGAATTTTGGAAGAACTAGTCTCAGAACTTATGTTAACCCCTTACTGAACAAGTAATTAAAAAATAACTCATCCAAAAGGTATGAAGAAGGTCTTTCCTTTTTTTAAAAGAAGAAAGAGACCTCTTCAGATGGTCAAACATAACCTAAGGAAGATCAATCTTTAAATATGAATTAATAAGTAGAAGCAGATCTTTTTCAATAGGGTTCACTTGGTCTAAATCTTGATCATTTGGCAGTAAGTTTGAATTCAAAATCTGACTCCAAACAACAGCATCAGGAAGAAGATTAAAAACCACTAAAGTATTAGATGGATCTACAAAGATACGTCAAATAGGAAGATAGTGTTCCTAAACAAGAGTTCCTGGAATTTCTCCAATCTCTTCACAATTGATCACATTTGCAATTACTTAAGAGGTTACTGTAATAGAAACACCAGTTACTCTAGACAGAATAGCATACTCAGAATTCAGCTAAACAATGGAGGTATTAATCCAAAACTCTTTGACAAGACTTTGATAAGTGAAACCACAGAGCATCTGAAAGTAGCCATTCCACATTTGTTTAGACATAGTCTCCCAGAAGTTAAAACCAATCTTAAGCAACTCATCTCAATCCACGAACTTTTCATTGATGATAATCAGTTGATTCAAAGGATAATAAATTGATGAACTCATCTTAAGTTTGGTTTAGTCAGCACACAAACAAGAAGAAAAGAAGAAAGAGAAGAAGAAGAAGAAGAAAGAAAAGAAAATGAACAAGAATCGTACAAAAACAAGAATCTTGTCAAAAAAAGGACACAATGATGTGTCATAGGACAGGGAATAGTAACAACAAGTACTAAAAGAGAAAAGATTATTACCCAAAGGTTCTTTATGCAGCAGATATTTCAATTCCACCAGATGAGTTTCACCTTTATGAAAGGTTAAGTATTAAAAAAAGCTTTCAGAAAACTTTTTACTTAAATTTCTTAAGACAGTCAAAATGAATCTTCTTCTAAACCTCAGAAACTGATAACTTTCAGAAGCTATCAACCATCAGAGTCTAGTGAGTCTAGACTTAGACAGAGATATCATATGTCAGTTACAAGTCTCTACGATTCTATTCAGAACTAATACTTTATCTTGAAACATGAGTCACGAGTTATAGATGAATATTGAATTGTCTTCCTTTGACAACTAACAAGCAATAATATCAACACAAAGGTGAGAAATCTGTTTTCATAAATGTGATCATCATCTGGCTTGATAAGACATTCAATATAGACAAACATAACATAGTTTCCTCTTAAAGACTTTTGAAGTTCTCTTTTTCAAAAGAACTTCTCTAGAGATCTAACAGAAACTTTGTATTTAAATCTAGACAAATGTTTCATTGAATCAAAAGATAAGCCAAAAAAGATCAAACATACCCCATTTTTTGTTTGGCCAGACTCGATTCAATATTTAGACTTGACCAGTAGAGTCTGAACACAACTTTGAGTGGATTATGATTCAATTGGTTGTCTTACCACTGATTTCACTACTCTCACCAAACTCAGTACCACCAGTACTTGAATCAAGGTTGTTAGCTCTTCTTCCAATCAATAATGTAAATAACCTTATGGAAGATGCCTTTGCTTCTTTCCTTAATATCTATAGCAGATACATTATGGCACTCATATTTCTATAAGACCATACATGTAAGTACAAACAAACTCTTCTGTTTCTTACGTCTCAATCTAACAGCAGATCAAAAGTCACTCCAGAGTATGAGTCTAGAATGAAATATGATAGGAACTGAATCTTGTTCCAAGCAATGTCAATAACCTCATTATCTTGGATTAAATCTTTTGACTTTGAAATCATTGACAAACTCAGAACCAGATGGCGTTAGCTATCAAAGATTGACATAAAGCAGATGAGAGTAATGTCTCAGTGCATCTAACAGAACTCAAAGAGAAGTTGACGACTTCTCATAGAAGTGTCTTTTAAAATAACTTCCATAATGGTCCTCAACTAAGAAGCAATTAAGTTTCTTAAGATATCACCTTAAAGAACAAACTCCATATAATCAAATACTTTAAAATAAGATAACTTTAACAACATCTCTTGCTTTTCAATATTTGATTTTTATTTCAGAACACAGATGCTTCTCTTCATCTGCATCATGTACTAATATCAGCTTCAAACAATTAAACATTGACGAGCATCTGATATTAGGTACTGGTAGAAATTACTTCTTGCTTTCAGATTTGGGAAATCGGTTGATATACAAATATTTCATAAGCTCTTGAAATTACTCTTCTATCAAAAGATATCACAATCCATTCAGCCAGTATGGAAGTCCTTCTGACAAGAAACCTAAGTTTCTCATCATTAGTCATTCCACAGAACTTAAGCTAAAAAGGAGTAGGTGATCTGGTGAATAGTCTTTTCTTCAGAACACAACAGATTCAGGATGTAAATATCAACAAAAAAACAGTGACTTTAGATTTAAGTCAAAAAAATAGTCCTCTCAGAATTTGCTTGAAAAGATTAAATGAAGTGTAACTACTTCAAGCTTCAAAAATATATTCCACAAACCCAAGCACAAAATTTCAAAGATAGTCCAAGCATCAGACATATCAATTATGTTGATATACTCAGAAGTGAGATATTGCATCCACCAGAATGCAACTACCTCTGAAGATATTCAATATGCATCTTCTAAGTTGGTGAAATAGATTTTCAAAAAGATCATCTATAACACCATCAACTTCTATAGTAATACCTTTTTCAAGGATATTCTTTAGACCTTCAGCAACCCTTTATCAAGTCCAATGAGTTAAAAATATGTTTATCTTTTCCTTCATTTAAATTCAATGGAATCACCCATTTGAATATGGTAGGAAAAGCCATATAATATTTTTCATGTGGCACTTGATTCCTTCTTGAAGAAGAAATATACCTTTCTTATTGGATCAATATCTGTACCACTGTTAAGTGTTAATCACAGACTATGCTCTGATACCAATTGAAGGTGTGAAAAGTACACAAGAAGGGGGGTTGAATTGTGTTTCACGTTTTCTTATTATTTAGCTTCTGATCAGAGTCTCAGAATCAAAACTGATGTTCAGATTCTGAGTTAATTCATTTGGCAGCGAATACAACAGAAGTCAATAAAATAACAGCAAAAGACACAAAAGATTTATACTGGTTCATCCCCTAACTGAGAGTAGTCAAGTCCCCTTCCCTTGTAAGAGCTTTTCATTATAACCACTTCATGATTACAATCACTTATGATTCTGCATAAGAATTTTACAACTTCTCAGACCAACTGTCTGAGACTTTCCTTGCTTAGAGCGCATGTCTAAGACGTTACTTTTCTCAATCAGCTCTTGACCGAGATTCTCTTGCTGAGACCACCTACCTAAAACTTCACCTTGCTTAGAGCTCGTGTCAAAGACTTTTACCTTGCTTAGAGCTCGTGTCTAAGACTTGAACCTTGTTTAGAGCTCGTGTCAAAGACTTTAATCTTGCTTAGAGCTCGTGTCAAAGACTTTAACCTTACTTGATCAGACTATCTAAATAAGACTTTCACAGCTCAAGCACATAAGCAATGAGACTTACGTGGCTTAAGCTTCTTGACTCAAGACTTGTTGCTTGAATCCCAATGAGACAAGACCTTTTGCTCAAGCACATAGCAGAAGACTTAATCTAAACTACTGAAGGCTCAGCAGAATAGAGAACAAGGTGTACATGATGTACACATCAGAGGTACGAGAGATCACCATAACAAAGACCTAAAGGGCTTAAGATTTCTTGAATATATACAGGGGTAAGAAATCTTAAGGCTTTTACAATTACAACCTAAAACAGAAAATATGCCTATTACATCGAGTTGATAATTGCTTGATCTTGTTACTCCTTCAACAGAAGAATCCTTGTTGAGAATTCAGGTTTGAATCTTTAGCCATATATATATAGGCTTTCCAGAAACTAGCCGTTGAGAAGGTTACTTGATCAAGTGTATTTGCTTTTGCTCCAAAGTACAAGAGACATTGAAGATGGATGCACAGCTGATTTCTGAATCAATTGCGTAACACATTTTACCTTTGAGTCTTCAAGAGGTTCTGTATTAATAGAGTCCTTGGGAGTAGACATCCATTGAACGTACCAGATTTTCTTGAGCCTTTCAATTCTGTAGACTCGAGCTAACAAGCTGATAAGACAATACAACTTGCTTTCAGTAGTACGAATAGTCCACATCTTTATCGCCAACTCTGAATGGTACCTGTAACACCCTTTTCTACCCAACAACATCACGAATAAAAACACCATTTTATCAGAGTAAAAGTCCCACAAGGGCGTCACATTTCTTCAAAAGACATCATAATTAAATCAAATAATTCGCAGCGGAAAACATCGCATAAAACTTCATTATAATTTATAACTCAAGGTTTTTAAACAAACTCAACACATCATAATATCATCAAATACAAGAACACTACGGTTTGACTCAACTCCCCGACCCGATGTTACATATCAGAGCAAGACCCTCTACTCGACCAAAAATAACCAAAAGCACTTCAGGTAAGCTCTTCACACGCCAAAAGCTAATCCTGGTCATCTGCACATTACCCACGTGGAGGCAACATTCAAACGGGAAGGGTAAGTAATCACGAATTAATATATAAGATATAAACAAAAGGTAAAGCAATAACACAAAACATCATTAAGTCATCAACACATCAAATGCATCAATGTAATGCA
Organism: Lathyrus tuberosus; assembly: GCA_022829125.1. Taxonomy (NCBI): domain Eukaryota; kingdom Viridiplantae; phylum Streptophyta; class Magnoliopsida; order Fabales; family Fabaceae; genus Lathyrus; species Lathyrus tuberosus. The sequence continues at coordinate 9,178,461 of JALAZF010000071.1, forward strand.
ATGCAACCTCATAGACTCATGCATGTGGTACTAATTCATCATAATTGATGGACACGGGGCCATCACCCTCCAAAGATCCCCACCAATAGGATCGATTCTACACAAGAACCGGAGCACGTCACAAAATACTTCAATCCGCACAATGGGATTGAAGTCACACTGGACCGAAGTCCTAAATGCTATGAATGCATGATGCAAACTTAATAAACGTCATCGTCACAAAATCGTCAATTGCATCATCATTCATCAACTATCATCATCATAGACCATCATCATCATAATTCAAATCAAGCATCATAATTCATAATAAGTCATCATGGTCACATGTTATTAGAACACATCACAAATCATCATAAATCATCCATGTTATCACATCATTCACGAATCAACATCAATCGTTACAATACAACATCACTTCACATTCATCATAATTCATCATACTATAATCACCATGCATCAGGACACAACATAGATTCACAATCGTCATTATCCGTCACTAAATCTCACAATTCATCATATTATACTCGTCACATAAAAACCCCCCGATTTTTATCCCATTCATCTTATTACTAGTTTAATCATGTTTTATTATCTCATCACAACCCTATGTCTCAAAGAAACGGCGTCACAAGCAAAATTAGGACAGAAATCGCAAAAAACGGGAAAACCTACCCACATCACAACCCATACGCGTAAGGACCACCCTGTTACGCGTATGGCTCATTTTTACGCCACCCATTACACGTATCTTACGCGTAGGGCACCTAGCCCAGGCTTCACAGTACGCGTACTGCCACCTATCATACCTTAATTTTTGACCATAAGATTCCACCTCTTTGTGCATCATCTCGCATATCCACATGCTTTATTACTAACTGGTTTATGCAGGAATTATGATTTCAAGTGTGGATTGTGTTTGTTTTCACAGTGAATTACTTCAAGACGTGACCAGTTGGTTCGGATTCAGAATGGTTCTAGGGTCATTTTCCTCGATATTCCTCCAAAGTTTCAGTATATACTTCCAAAGAGAATTAAGGTATTGAATGTGGTCACGTGGAAACTGACTAGGATTTTATGGCAAGATGAACTTCAAGTTGTATCTTTATTTGCAAGAATTTCTTAAAACTTGGTCCCTCATCACTGTACTTGGAGTTATGTTTTTTTCCGAAGTCGTTTCTCCATCATGGCAAGCAAGACTTTGTCTTTATTCATGAAATTGAGTCATTATTTTGAGAGATGAGTTTGGATTTCCTTATTGGTGCCCTGAGGTGTTAAAGCTTGGATAAAGATCTTGAATTAAGGAAATTCTCAAAGTGAAGTTCAAGATTCTTTTTCTCTTAAAAAAAAATTCAAGTTGATTCATGACATTCAAATCCAAATTCAAGGTTCCGTGTTTATTTCAAAGTTACAAGTTCATGTGATTAAAACTCACAATTTCAAGATTCATCTCATTATAAATTCAAAGATTTTTGTGTGATTACAAGTTGATACAAAGTCCTTTCCACATTCAAATGTCCAAGTGAGATTACATCATAAAGGTTGCTTCAAAATGCAAAATTTAAATTGGATTCACATATTACACAAGGACTTTACATGTTAAAAAAATCCAAGATAATTTCTCATTGGTGCTTTCTAAAATGTATTTCCCTGGAAATCAAGAAAAGTGCTTCTTGGTGACGTGGGGTATTCTCAAGCACTCATTGGCCTCATGGGAGAATTGCACGCCGTGGAAAGTCTTCTCCTACTCCAAACGTTGCCCTTAGCGCCATGTAAAACTCAAATTTTCAAGTGGCATGTTGCTGAAATTTGTACTTTCTCGTGACCCTTTTCTCAACATTGATGTGGGCTCTTTTTGACTACCACGCCCAGTTTCAAACGTGTTCACAAATCTGAAACATAATCACAAAAAAATTAGAAAAAACACTTGCCACGGCGGAACTGTACTGATAAACAAACCTGACAAATCAAAAGGGAAAGATCAACCTGTTAAAAGAAAATCTAGGGAAAATCAGAACAGCATCAAGCACACGGTTAAAAGTCATTCATGACCGAAATTGCCATGAAATCCTTTTAATTACAATTAGTAAGAACAAATCATGATCAAAACATAAAATTTTGCTTCAGAATAAAAACCATTTCATACCCTTTCCAAAACATGTTCAAACATATCTGTGCCGAAACGGAAAATGTATTCATGCCACATAATCATTCTTGGTTCGAAAATGGAAACAAATCATCAAGAGTTTACAAATTTGAATCATGAAGATCACACATTCATGGCTATCATATTTCCTTTCCAAAACAAGTACAGACAGGAATCACACGTTTTGAAATCGAAATCGTGAATTAAATTGTCATATGCTTATAAAAGAGACACGATTTTGACAGTTGGGGGGATGAAGAAAAAATCACGTACACCAAATTAAAGAAGATAGCTTCACATACTCACACCAGAAGAAAACATTCACACCAGAAGAAAACACGCACAAACCTGAAGACATTCACACAGTGAAAAATCATCACCATACTAACACAAGTTTCGCATACACACCCACCAGAGCCCGTTCACAGCAACAAACCATACATACAAGAGCCACACAAAAAACACCATCAGATATCAGAAAAAGCCCACACAGATTCAAAGAAAAAGTCACAGTATTTCAGAAAACTCCCATACACACATACAGAAACAGGGGAAAACAGTTTAGAAAATCACACACATACACCAAGAAGTTACACACCAAAAAAGTTCAAAGAGGAGAAAATATACTCACATATTGAGTGTAGAAAAATTCCCAGAGTTCACAATCAGAAATACATACACGCATGTATCAGTTGTTCACAAATCTTCATCAGAAAAATAACAACAAGGACCTGTAATTCACACGCAACCAGAGAAAGGAGGAAGAGCAATTGAGACGTACCGACATAACCGCCGAAGACGCGTCGGATGAACTCCGACAGGTAAATTCGTAAAATTATCGCCTTTAAATCATTTAAATAATGTATAATTGGTGTAATATTCCTCGGATTTCCTGAATTTCCGCTTGATTGAGGAATCTATGGATTACATTGTTGCTAGTTTCAGTTCGTTTTCATAGATATATTGCTCGAATGCTTTGTGGGGTAAGGTTTCAGAGGCAATGATGTTTGGTTTGTGATTGATGCCACATTCCTCCGCCGCCGACTAATGGCCATGGCGCGGCGGACTTAATGTTTTATGGTGGGGCTTTTGCGAATGAAGAAGGGTTTACGGCTGTGACACGAGAGAGAATCACGAGAAGAAAAGTGGGACAGAGAAGCGAGACATTTGCTCGCGAGGATGATGATGGCGAGCGAGAGGGAGTTCGAATGAAGAAGGGTTTCGAGAGAGAGAGACAGAGGGTTTGAGGAAAGGAATTTTGGAACGAGAGAGAGAGACAGAGGGTTTGAGGAAAGGAATTTTGGAACGAGAGAGAAAGGAAGTTTAAGATTGGATTGATCTTTTTTTTTTGCTCTTCTGAGTACAAGATATAAAGCTGATCATACGCATGCACCTCTTTCCCTTACCATACACCCTAGTTCTTAAGACTGTTGGATTAGTTGACTAAACCATGTGGCAACCATGGCCATGAGCCTGCATCAGATCTCGTAGACTCGCGTGCACCGAATCCGCCCAGCCTGACCTTTGTTTTCCCTGTTGTTTTATTCATGTTTTGTTTTTATTTTTCATTTTAATTTGTTTTCTGTTAATTAATTTTAATTTTAATTTGAATATTTAATCCTTATTAGATTTTTTTTAGCTTTCAATCAGACTTTTTATTAATTTTTATTAACTAATTAATTAGAATTAATTTTTTAGATAATTTTTAATTATTTAATTTTGTTTCTTAGAATTTACTTATTTAGTTTTAATTAGATTTTATTATAATCAGAATTTAGTCCATCTAATTTTCAATTAAATTTTAATTAATTAGTTAGTTTTTAATTTAAATTTTTGCTTTAAACGGTTTTACTTATTTCTCAAGTTAGTTCGTATTTAGTTAATTCCTGATGTCATTTTAAATTTATATCTTGATATTCTTGACTGTGTTTAAGCCCTATTACTGATACCTATACTCTTGTCCCGTTGACTGCTATGTCATAATTTAGAAAAACTTTAGTCCCTCCCTTTATCCTAACCTTAGGATCGGAGTCACTGCCCTCTATACATGTGTTCTACCATGGACACTTAATCTACCCTTTTCAAGTTAACCTTAACTTTGGAGTCGCTGCACTCTATGTAGCGTCTTTCCATGGACGCTACCTCCCCTTGGAACCTTGACCACACTCAAGAGTTCCTTACCCTCATTGAGGGGAACTACGAATACTCTGATTCCACTCCCGTCAGGATACGTAGGCACAAGATGCGATGTCTTGGCGAGTATACTTAGATACTAACCCCTCGGTCTCCCTTAACATACACCCTTAGCAAGCAAGCAATAAATAACATAAATAATAACAAGAGGTTCCTATAGAGTACTACAGACGTTTAGGATGCTAATACCTTCCCTAGGCGTGACCAACCCCCGAACCTAGATTCTCTTATTAGGTTTTTCGATCTTTAACCTTTTCTTTGGATAAATCAAAGACCGGCGGTGAATTCAAAGATTTGTGATTCAGTTAATATAATAGCTTGACATCCGATTCTCACCGCGACACCACCCTATTACGCGTATCAACAGAGAGGGTTTCCCTCTCAAATCTCCTTCAGATTTTTCCTTACGCGTAATGGCTAGCCCATACGCGTAAGGCACTCTTCCCCAACCCATACGCGTATGCATCTCCTCATACGCGTAATCCCCTTTTTCTCAACTTTCCATTACGCATATTGCATCCTTTTACGCGTATTAGCCACCATCTCATACGCGTATGCTACGCGTACCACCAGAGGGTCGTGCCAGCCCTTGGGGACGGGTGCGTACGCTACGCGTATCCCCCTAGGAAGTCCCCTCATTATGCGTAATAGTCCCCCCGTTAAGCGTATCACCAGAACTACCCCAAGAACTCAGATCTCGATCCTGCAAGAAAACTTCCTCATTCCAACACCTTCGATCTACCAAAATTAGACCCAATCTAGCTTCGATACATCACTGATCTATGTTTTTCATCCTACTTCATTGTCTACATCAATTTCTTCATAATTATTAAGTCATAACCAGTTATTATCAGATTCGATTTTCAGATCTGGTTTACCCACACGTTCATCATAGCAACATCAATATTCTCACAAAATTCACAGCAAATACAACAATTAATACAGAGTTCGTCACAAAAATCGTACATATACAATTACAAATTTTCATCACAGATTCGTCACAGATCAGCATAAAATCATCAGAAACGAAAACACACAATTACCTCTACCTTAAACCCATATCAAACACATTAACCCGGATTACCCCCCACACCTCAAATTTTTCAGCAGAAATTATTCGTTCCCGGGGTTCTACGGTTGTTTCCTCGTTCTAGCCTCCTTTCCTCAGCTTTCTATTCACTTCTTAGGGTTGCACAAAAACTAATTCCCATAATCCTTATTTCTCTTTTTCTAAACCTATGTTTTGGACCTTAATCAAAATTTACCATATTATCCTCCATTACTCCCCTCAACATTATCGTCTTACACTTAATGGTCTCCTAATTATTTTAATCAACAATAATAATAATAATCGAAGTAATATTCTAATTACTCAAATTATTCTAATATTATTATTAATTAAATAATTTAATTAATCACAACTTCTAAGAGGTCTCAATGTTCCCTTAACCTAAGGCTACCCCACAGCACCACATAAAGTCATCAACATCACAAAATCATCAAAAAGCACCAAAACACTGAATAATCATAATAATTTAATTAAATAAATATTATAATTATTTTGGGATGTTACAACTCTCCCCCACTTAAAGAATTTTTTCCCTCGAAAATTACCTGAAGGGAATAGAGTCGGATACGACTCCTTCATCTGATCTTCAAGCTCCCAAGTCCAACTGTCGCCAGCCGGTCCACCCCATAGCACCTTCACCAAAGCTATGTCTTTACCCCGCAGTTGCTTCATCTCACGACCATCAATCCGCACAGGTAATGCTTCCACAGTCAGATTATCCCTCACTTGTACATCATCCATCTGAATCACATGCGACGGATCTGGAATGTACTTCCACAACTGAGACACATGGACCACAAAACATGGAGTGAGCTTCCCAAACTTCAAAGCTCGACCCACACAGTCACTGGCGTTACCCTAAAAAACATGTGATCTCCCTCTTGGAATTCAAGTGCTTTCCTCCTCTTATCATGGTAACTCTTTTGGCGACTCTGCGACGCTCTCATCTTTTCTTGGATCATCTCAATCTTCTCAGTCGCCTCTTGCGCAACTTCAGGTCCGAGTACCGTACCCTCTCCTGACTCTTACCAACACAAAGGAGTTCTACACCTTCTCCCATACAAAGCTTCATAGGGTGTCATTCCAATACTAGCATGAAAATTATTATTGTACATGAACTCAATCAACGGCAATTGGCTATGCCAAGATCCTCCATGATCCAACACTTAAGCCCTCAGCAAATCCTCTAAAGATTGGATAGTCCTTTCTGTCTGACCGTCCGTCTGCGGATGATATCTGGAACTCATCCTCAACTTAGTACCCAAAGCATCTTACAAACTCTTCCAGACCCTCGATGTAAACCTCGGGTCTCTATTCGACACAATCCTCGAAGGTATTCCATGCAACTTCACAATCTCCTCAATTTACATCTCGGCTAACCTCTGCATATAATGATTAATCTTCATCGGCAAGAAATGAGCCAACTTGGTTAATCTATCCACCATCATCTAAATCGAATAATTTTCCTTAGCAGTTCTCGGTAACCCCGACACAAAATACATGCAAATGTTATTCCATTTCCACTATGGAATGTTCAACGGTTGCATCATACCTAAGGCTTCTGATGCTCAATCTTCGACTTCTGACAAGTCAAACATGCATAAACAAACTCCGCAATATACTCCTTCATACCCAGCCACCAAAACAAATTTTTCAAATCCTGGTACATCTTCGTAGCACTGGGATGAATACTTAATCTACTTCGACGTCCTTCTTCGAGAATGCTCTTCTTAATTTCTGGAACATCTGGGACACACACCCTGTCTCTGCACATCATCACACCATTCTCGCCAATCCGGAATTCACCTCTGTTACCTTGGTTGATCAATGTCATTTGGTCAACCAACTTCAAGTCAGATTGTTGTCCCACTCTGATCTCTTCCAGATACCACTAGTCAACTTCAACATTCCCAACTTCACACTGTCACGAGTCTCTTCATATACCAAACTCAAATCTCAAATTTGCTCAATTAATAAGCATCGACATATGCAATGACTTCCTGCTCAATGCGTCAGCCACTACATTTGCTTTACCGGGACATTAATTCAAATCAAAGTCATAATCCTTCAATAATTCCAACCACCTCATCTGCCTCATATTCAACTCTTTCTGATCAACCAGGTGCTTCAAGCTCTTATGATTGCTGAACACTTCGAACTTAGAGCCAAACAGATAATGTCTCCAAATTTTTGACACAAATACCACGACTGCCAACTCTAAGTCATGGGTTGGGTAATTCACTTCATGAGCCCTCAACTGCCTGGAAACATAGGCAACAACTTGACCACTCTGCATTAACACTCTTCCAAGACCCATCTTCGGTGCATCACAATACGCTACTAAAGATTCATTTGGATTAGGCAAAGTCAACACTAGAGCGGTCGTCAACCGCTTCTTCAATTCCACAAAACTCTCTTCACAAGCTACATCCCACACAAAAGCTTGACCCCCTTCGAGTCAGCTGAGTCAAAGATAATTCCAACTTAGAAAAGCCTTCGATAAACTTGTGGTAGTAACCCGCCACTTCCAGAAAACTTCGTATCTCAGTAGCAGACTTCGGAGTCTCCCACTATCACACATCATCAATCTTAGGAGGATCAATAACAATTCTGTCACTTGAAATCACATGGCCAAGAAAACTCACTCTCTTCCACCAAAACTCACACTTCGACAACTCAATACTTGAAACACAATCCTCAAATGCTCAGCATACTCTTCTTCTGATTTAGAATATATCAGAACATAGTCAATGAAAACCACCACAAATTGATCCAAATACTCATGAAAAATCCGATTCATATACTCCATGAACACACCAGGTGTATTGGATACACCAAACGGCATCACAGTGTATTCATAATGACCATACCTCGTCCTGAAAACCGTCTTCGGTATATCATCAGGCTTAACACGAATCCGATGATAACCCGACCTTAAATCACTCTTGCTAAACACACACTCGCCTACTAACTAATCCATCAAATCGTCGATTCTCGGGAGTGGATATCCATTCTTAATAGTCACTTTGTTCAACTGCTGATAATCAAGATACAACCTCATACTCCCGTCTTTCTTCTTCACTAACAGCACATGAGCACCCCACAGAGAAACACTTGGTCGGACAAACCTCTTCTCAAGCAATTCTTCCAACTATTCCATCAATTCTCCTAACTCAGAAACATATATCTTGTATGCAGTCACTGACATCAAGCTTGTATGAAGTACTAGGTCGATAGCAACCTCCACTCCACACTATAGTGGTAAATCTCTGATATCATATGGGAACACATCTAAAGAGTCACACACCATAGGTAGCTCACCAACCACCGCTTTTCCTCATGCCTTCAAAGAATCCAACATCATAAATGCCTTTGCAGCATCTTCCCCAACCTTATCCACTTGCTTAACCAAAATAACCAACTCTTCACCTTCGTCGAAATTTGGTTCATGTTTTGAGGCAAGTCGTAGATACCTTCAGGAAAACATCAAAAGTACACACCACTGGCATATCACAAGCCGTCACACTGCTGTCTATTCCCCAGAGGAGCAGACATCAACAATACCTGATCATTCTCTTCAAGACACTCCCACTTGACCAACAGGCAAGAAACTCGAATTCTCCTCATCTTCAAACATAATAACCTGCATGGACTCATCAAAACAACCTGTAAGCACTTGGCTTAACTCTAAACAATTCACTGCGCACACCACTTAAGCTCGCAATACACGTCTATCCCATCCAACATGATCCCGTCTATTATCAACAAGAGATTAAGGGTGATCAGTTCCTCAATTTGTCAATAACAGCCGCTATCATGAGGCGGTACAAACTATCTTTACTAAACTATCATAGTGTCCAACACCACACTTAGCCATCGCTCCACACTTGAAGCATCTTGGAAAAGCACCGTCTTTTCCCCCACTTGTTTCATTCCCAACTTGCAAATGGAAAACAAAACAAGCATCGACAGTGTTTTCACACACATGTCGCAAACTAGGGAATAGACAACATTAGACAACCTGGCCGGACGGACCAACCAGGCTTTGATACCACTAATGTAACACCCTTTTCTACACAACAAACATCACGAATAAAAACACCATTTTATCAGAGTAAAAGTCCCACAAGGGCGTCACATTTCGTCAAAAGACATCATAATTAAATCAAATACTTCGCAGCGGAAAACTTCACATAAAACTTCATTATAATTTATAACTCAAGGTTTTTAAACAAACTCAACACATCATAATATCATCAAATACAAGAACACTACGACTCAACTCAACTTCCTGACCCGATGTTACATATCAGAGCAAGACCCTCTACTCGACCAAAAATAACCAAAAACACTTCAAGTAAGCTCTTCACGCTCCAAAAGCTAATCCTGATCATCTGCACGTTACCCACGTGGAGGCAACATTAAAACAGGCAGGGTGAGTAATCACGAATCAATATATAAGATATAAACGAAAGGTAAAGCAGTAACACAAAACATCATCAAGTCATCAACACATCAAATGCATCAATGTAATGCAATGCAACCTCATAGACTCATGCATGTGGTACCAATTCGTCATGATTGATGGACACTGGGCCATCACCCTCTAAAGATCCCCACCAATAGGATCGATTCTACACAAGAACCGGAGCACGTCACAAAACACTTCAATCTGCACAATGGGATTGAAGCGACACTGGACCGAAGTCCTAAATGCTATGAATGCATGATGCAAACGTCATAATTGTCATCGTCACAAAATCATCAATTGCATCATCATTCATCAACTATCATCATCATAAACCATCATCATCATAATTCAAATCAACCATCATAATTCATCATAAGTCATCATGGTCACATGTTATTAGCACACATCACAAATCATCATAAATCATCTATGTTATCACATCATTCACGGATCAACATCAATCGTCATAATACAACATCACTTCACATTCATCACAATTCATCATACTATAATCATCATGCATCAGGATGCAACATAGATTCACACTCGTCATTATCCGTCACTAAATCTCACAATTCATCATATTATACTCGTCATATAAAAATCCCTGATTTTATCCCATTCATCTTTATTACTAGTTTAATTGTGTTTTATTATCTCATCATATCCCTATGTCTCAAAGAAACCGCGTCACAAGTGAAATCGGGACAGATATCGCAAAAAACGGGAAAACCTGCCCACATCACTGCCCATACGCGTAAGGACCACCCTGTTACGCGTATGGCTCATTTTTACGCCACTTATTATGCGTATCCTACGCGTAGGGCACCTTGCCCAGGCTTCACAGTACGCGTACTGCCACCCTATTACGCGTATCAACAGAGAGGGTTTCCCTCTCAAATCTCCTTTTGATTTTTCCTTACGCGTAATGGCTAGCCCATACACGTAAGGCACTCTTCCCCAACCCATACGCGTATGCATCTCCTTATACACGTAATCCCCCTTTTTCTCAGCTTCCCATTACGCGTATTGCATCCTTTTACGTGTATTAGCCACCATCTCATACGCGTATGCTATGCGTACCACCAGAGGGTCGTGCCAGCCCTTGGGGACGGGTGCGTACGCTACGGGTATCACCCTAGGAAGTCCCCTTATTACGTGTAATACTTCCCCCATTACGCGTATCACCAGAACTACCCCAAGAACTCAGATCTCGAACCTGCACGAAAAATTCCTCATTCCAACACCTTCGATCTACCAAAATAAGACCCAATCTAGCTTCGATTCATCACAGATCTATGTTTTTCATCCTACTTCATTGTCTACATCAATTTCTTCCTAATTATTAAGTCATAACCAGTTATTATCAGATTCGATTTTCAGATCTGGTTTACCCACATGTTCATCACAACAACATCAATATTTTCACGAAATTCACAACAAATACAACAATTCACATAGAGTTCGTCACAAAAATCGTACACATACAATGACAAATTTTCATCCCAGATTCATCACATGTTAGCATAAAATCATCAGAAACGAAAACACACAATTACCTCTACCTTAAACCCATATCAAACACATTAACCCGGATTACCCCCCATACCTCAAATTTTCCAGCAGAAATTCTTCGTTTTCGGGGTTCTACGGTTGATTCCTTGTTCTAGCCTCCTTTCCTCGGCTCTCTATTCACTTATTAGGGTTGCACAAAAACTAATTCCCATAATCCTTATTTCTCTTTTGCTAAACCTATGTTTTGGGCCTTAATCACAGTTTACCGTATTATCCTCCATTAATCCCCTCAACATTATCGTCTTACCCTTAATGGTCTCCTAATTATTTTAATTAACAATAATAATAATAATCTAAATAATATTCCAATTACTCAAATTATTCTAATATTATTATTAATAAAATAATCTAATTAATCACTACTTCTAAGAGATCTCAATGTTCCCTTAACCCAAGGCTACCCCACAGCACCACATAAAGTTTTCAACGTCACAAAATCATCAAAAAGCACTAAAACACAGAATAATCATAATAATTTAATTAAATAAATATTATAATTATTTTGGGGTGTTACAGTACCAGATGCTGATATGCAATTACTAAGTGTAGAAACTCGTCTGAAAGCTGAGGCCTTCAGTTCAGAATCTTCGTCAAACAACACTAGATATTGTTCTTCGGACTCTTTCACTAGAAGCTATCAATGAAGTAACTCCAAGTGTATCTTAAGTAAACAGATTATGATTATTTATGTACAAGACAAGAACTTGTATAAATAAAACACACATCAAATAAACCATTATAGTTTTAATACTTTTGTTATCATCAAAACTAAAGAGAAAATATCAAGAAAAAATCTTGTACTAACAACTATCCCTTATTATTCACTTCATTCATCCATTAAAACAAACTAGCTTTGTGTTGTTCAAACTCTATTTGGTGAAATTCTAAAATTAGCAAGACTCCAATAATATTTTTCTTCATTACCGGTAAGCTGTTATAATGCATAAATTTTAGTATGAATTTATTTTAGCTACTATTTAATTATCGTTATAATGTTGAAATATTTTTATTTATTCAAAATGTTATTAAGGTCATACTCTCGGTAAATTTTAAAACCTATCAAATTTAAACGAGGGTATAATCTAACTAACATTTGAATTGAATAAATATTTAAGGTTTTAAATTAATATTGATAGATGAAAGGTTACTTACTTTGATTTCTAACACCAATAATTTTTTATATTTTTCGTTAGAAAAAGGGTTTGTCCTTATAGTCTTATAAATATATTAATATTAAAATACTTATTAACACGATTATTACTAGAAACCATTGTGAATAATACTTACATTTTATTACGGTTTTCGTTTACATCCGTCGTGATAAGTTATATATATATATATATATATATATATATATATATATATATATATATATATATATATATATATATATATATATATATATATATATATATATATATATATTCTATGAGAATGCCATTTTTTTACGAGAACATGAGAATGAATCTGAACCATTAGATTTTAAAATAAATGGTGGACATTATGTGTCATTTTTTTCTCTCCTCCATTATTAAAATAAATGATGGAGGAGAGAAAGAAAAAATGACGCATAATCTCTACAATTTTTTTTAAAATCTAATGGTTCAGATTCATTCTCATTTTCTCACACAAAAATGATATTCTCATAGGATACACCATATATATATAAGAGATGTTATCAAGCTTTCGCACATAATAACCGCCACTCTAAAAAAACCCTAACATCTCTCTCTTCCACATGTAGCGAACTCGTCTTCATAAATCTTTTCATAATAAAAGATACTCAAGTTCATACACTTTATCATTGTTCTTCTTCTTCTTCTTCATAAGCTTTCTTTCATGTTATTCTTACATTTTCTTTCATTTATCTGTGTCTCGGTTCTTCCATTTTTCTTTGTTTTTCATACGTTTTGATTTCATATGATTTTTGTGTTTTCATTTGGCAGAAAGCTTAGGTTTTAGGGTTTAAGGTTTTTATTTGGCATGATTTTCATGTTTTTTGGGTTATCTCTATTAGGATCTCTATTTTTGAAATGGATCTCAGTTACCATATATGTTCCATGTATGACACTAGTTCTTCTTAAAAATCTAAAAATCTTTGTTACCATATCTGTTCCATGAAATGATCTCTGTTTTTGTGCTCTTCTTAAAAATCTAATTTACGTCTAGGTCAATTTTATTATCTTCTAAATCAATATGAATGGTTTCATGTGTTTATTGAGGGGTAACAAAAAAGCAAACCACATATTTTACAATAAAGTCATGCGTATACCACCACATTTTGAATATATAGCCCTATTGAAATGTTAATTTTATTCACACTTTAATTAAATTGTTGTTATTGGGTTTCGAACTCATGACCTATATATATCACAACAGTTATTTAATATAACCATTGTGATTAGTGCGCAACCTAATTTATTACAATGGTCAGACGTCCGTGGTGGAAAAGAGCATACTTACAACCACACCCTACCTCACAACGGTTTATCAACTGTGATGGTATCTCAATTTTGAACCGTTGTGAGAGGGATTTTGCGTAGTATTGATTCCCACTAACCTTTAAACACCGGGATTCAATCAAGTCTACTAATGACTCCCCCATAAGGTTGGAATAAAGTAAACTTTCTACCCCAAAAGGGAAGATCTAGGAGGTCAATGCTATAGATAAAAGACGAGAAAGCAATGCATTCATCATTACTAAAATAGATAAAAACCTGACCAGTTCCCATTCTCTCACTAAAGAGAGACCAAATTGAAATCACCTAAGATACATCCAACCTCACCTCCAAGGATCAACTTACGCAAGTAGAGGTTGTCCCACATGCTTCTTTTATTAGATAGCAAAGGTTTATAATAGATATTAACCACAAAACAAATCAACTTAGAATCTCCCCACTCAAGACACATTCTTAGAAAACCAAGGTCTGAGACAGAGAACAAAGCCATCCCTTTTGCACCCAAACTTTTCCTACAAAAACAACATACCTCAACAAGCTGTGGGACCCTGGCTTCCCAAATGTTGTCCCAACTGCCCAAAAGAAATCTAATCTTGAATTGATGTTAGAAAACTTCATCGCGTCTCAAACTCGCCTAAATGAAGATTTCAAAAATCAAAACTTACACATCAATGAAGTTCTTAGGCAGTTAAATACCAAAGTTTATGGAATAGCTACACATTCTAAGATTCTAGAGACCCAAATCTCTTAAGTTTCTCAACAAAAAGCATCCACCTCCGTCCCTCCGAGAGCTTTCCCGGGACAACCCGAGCAAAACCCTAGGGGACACCTAAATGCTATAACCACCGTAAGTAATGAGACGTTGGTTGATATAAAAGAGAAGGAAATTATGGTTAAGGAATGTTTTAAGATGACAATTGATGATATTAAGAGGGACCAACCAACGCCACCTAAAAAGGAGGTTGTTGATGAGGAAGGGAAAAAATCGACTTTCATTGCTTCAACCCCTATAAAATCTAGATTTCATTTCGGAACAAAACTAGGAAGAAAACACGTCTTAGGAGTTTTGTGGAGTTATTGAAAAAAAATCTACGACAATATCCATTTTTTTAAGACCCTATCTCAAATGCCCATCTTTGAGGAATTCCTAAAGAGGTTCCTTTACAAGAAAGGAAAATTGAAGGATCGTGGAACCATAAACTTACTGCTAAATGCAGTTCTTTGATCCCACACAGAACACCCCCTAAGTTAGGAGACTCTGGGGACTTCTTAATCCCATGCGAGATAGGAACTTTGAATTGTCCTAATGCCTTATGTGATATTCGTGCTAGTGTTAGCATGATACCTCTAGCCATTCATATGAGGCTAAATTTAGGAGAGTTAAAACCCTCTAACCTATGCCTACAACTTGTCGATGGGTCAGAGAAACCCGTGTCAGGAGTTCTAGAGGATGTTCCTGTTATAATCGGAAACTTATAGATACCCACTGATTTCATGGTAATGGCCGTGGAGGAGAATCGTAGTATACCCGTTATCCTAGGGAGACCCTTCATGGCCACGGTCAGAACAGTTATTTATGCTAAACAAAGGATGCTGACCATTGAGGTAGGAGAAGATAAGTTTGGATTCTATTTTCCTAACGATCATGAAATTTTTGATGCCCAAAACCCCCACCAAAACATTAACCTCATTAGAGAGATGACCACATAGGGGGGGCTAAAAAGAAAGATAGAGTGAAAGAGGAAATATGTGAGGAAGTGAATTCAATGTATGAACTTCCAAAAAGGAAGAAAAAGAATTGATGTCTGACTTGGATGAAGAGGATTGGTTAGGGTCCCAAGCTAGCAAGAGAAAATGTTAGGGACCCAAGTTTAAAGATGGAAGCCTATTGAGTGGAAACACTCAAGAACCGTCGAGCTATGCGACGTTAAACGGAGCGCTACGTGGGAGACAACCCACACCTTTTCATACAAATCTATTTTATTGTTTATTTTAATTATTTTTTTCTTTCCAGGTAATAGGTACTTGCAGGAGAAGGCAAACTCAATAATTGAAAAGTTGAGAAAACGATCAAGATCGAGACCCTGCTTGGAAAACCCAAGCTGAAACAAAGAAAAATGAAAAATTGACCAAGGATCAAGCAAGCTATTATGGGCATCCGTAATGGCCATTACGAGCCGTAATAACTTCCAGATCTAACTCCCCCAAAAAGCCATGCTCCATAGTAGAGGAAAAGAGCTGTTACGAGTACCCGTAACAACTATTACGACCTGTAACATGCCCGAGCGTGAAAATTTTAATTTTTTTTAAAATTCTCTCTCATAATCATCATTCAACCACCTTTCTCTCACCGAATGAATCCCACTTAGTATCCATTAGATAAACCAAATCTAATTTTTTAACCATATCTCATCATTACCTTTCTTTCTCCAATTTTACCATCTTCATCCCTTAAACCTCTCTCTCTTCCAAAACCTCCATAAACTTCATCAAAACCTCACTTTAAAACCTCCACCTTTACCCACATAATAACCTAAAACCATAAACTCACTTCACAAAATATTTTGAATTTCTCACCCTAAACCATTTTCTGGGTTCAGTTCGGCAAAAATCAAAAGTTCAAGTTCTCTATTTCTCAAAATTAAAAGAATACCTCCAAAGAGAGATACAAAAGGGGATTCATAGGAGTCATCTAGGCCAAAGATAAGAAGAAGCATGAGGGTACCAAATCCTCACAACATTGTATTTGCGGATAATGAGTAAGCAAGGAGATATTCGGTATTGATCAAGCGAAAGCTCACTCCAACAAGGTAAACGTGTAAACAAGCCCTCACTACTTTAGGATTGAAAAGTGAAGTTAATGAAAGAACAAGATTGGTTCTGAATCTCGTCTCTATGTTTTGATGATAACAATGAAGTATTTGTGTGAGAAATATTATGGTGC
Organism: Lathyrus tuberosus; assembly: GCA_022829125.1. NCBI lineage: Eukaryota > Viridiplantae > Streptophyta > Magnoliopsida > Fabales > Fabaceae > Lathyrus > Lathyrus tuberosus. The sequence continues at coordinate 9,195,315 of JALAZF010000071.1, forward strand.
TCTAACTTTTGTTATTCTGATGGTTTTAACAAACAGGTTCTAAATCTAATAAAGACCATGTGCTACGTCACTCTGATATTCTCTATGGTCACTTCTGTGTGAAGAAGCAAGATTGATTCTAATCTACTATGCGTCAGAAAGATTCCGGGAAGACACTATGTTGCTGTTGTAACGTCTCTTGGATCTAATCTCTGAGCGTGACTCTGATGTTCTATTTCTGAAGCCTGTATAGCTTCTCAGGTCGTTAACTTCTGAAGACTAAGTGCTGGAGATTCTGAAGACAAGGTTCTACTAAACGAAGTTCTGAAGATTCTGAACACTTAAGGATTATGAAGATTAAAGGTTCTGAAGACTAAGTGCCGAAGATTCTGAAGACAAGGTTCTGCTGAACAAATTTCTGAAGACTTTAAAGACTTAAGTATTCTGACAACTAAGGGTTCTGAAGTAGAAGTGCTGAAGACTCTGAAGACAAGGTTCTGCTGAACAAGTTCTGAAGATTCTGAAGACTCAAGACTCTGAAGACCCAATGATTCATTCTTCTGATCATGCTTCAATAAAATCTACTCAGAAGTCTCTGATGAATAGAAGAAGATGAAACATTTGCGTGGGAAAATAGTACATTGTATAGATAAAGCACGTTCTTTTCCACTACCCTAATTTGGTGGTATAAAGGACAACTTCAGTGTACAATTCTCAACCCAGCATAACGGCATTATTTCAAGTCACCCGTACTCTACTCATATTACTGATCTGCCCTTCAACGGATCTTTTTCGAGCTATATAAAGACTTGATCATTCAACGAATCTAGTGCACACGAGCGGATGCGCGTTGATGCATGCGTGCAAGCATGATTAAATATGAGTGAGCAACAAACGATGTAATACTCAGTGTAAAAAGAAGAAATATTAAGAACACTGATGTATATGAAGAAAGAACTCAAGAAACAGAAGAATATATGAGTGAACAGTAAAGCACCACAATACAAAGAAGAAGAATGTTTTTACTGTATAGATTCGCTATAAGTTAGATTGAGCTTAAAATGTATGTTTACAATGCTTGTGTAGAAGCATTATTATTGAAAACAAACCTTTGTAACAAAGAGATTGTTTGTGTTATCTAAAGGACCAGTTGGGTCAGAATTCTTTAGGAAGACTAAGACAGTGTGTCTTAGTGTTGTTAGTCACTTGCAGTTGGCTTGTGCATTGTATTCTTTAAGGGACCAGTTGGGTCAGAATTCTTAAGAAGTCTAGGACTAGTGAGTCTTAGAGGTTGTTGTTAGTCACCAGCAGTTTGCTAGTGCAGTTGTAATCAGTTTGGTTATAGTGGATTAAGTCCTTGTGTATAAGGCAAAATCACCTTGGCGGGTGGACTGGATTAGCTTGATAGTTTTCAAGTGAACTAGGATATATCGTGTGTCTTTCTCTATTGTTAGCTTATTTATGATCTTTGTTTGAGTTTCACAAAAAGCTTTCAAAGTGGAAAACCCATTTCAAACCCCCTTTTCTTGTGTTTTTCTCACACCTTCAATTGGTATCAGTGCACCGGTTCTGATTGTGATAAACGTTTTATCAGCACTTAACAATGTTCAGTACCAATCTAGTATTTGTGTGAGATAACATGGCAGTTCCTGCTAAATCCACTACTGAAGAGAAAGATCAATACAGTATCAAACCACCAGTCTTTGATGGTGAAAAATTTGACTACTGGAAAGACATAATAGAAAAGTTTCTTTCTTGGTTATGATGTAGATCTTTGGGATTTGGTAGTCGATGGCTACAATCACCCAGTTGATGCTACATTTGCTAAAATATCCAGAATTGATATAACCAACCAACAGAAGAAAGAAAATAAAGTCATCATAAGGCAAGAATCATATTGCTAAATGCTATCTCTTATACTAAGTATGAGAAGATGATGCCAAATCTATTCTTGATTCTCTTAGAATAACTCATGAAGGAAATACTCAAGTTAAGGAGACAAAGGCGCTTGCCTTAATAAAAAATTATGAGGCATTTAGAATGGAGGTTGATGAAACAGTTGAGACCATGTTTTCAAGGTTTCAAAAGCTAGTCCCAGAACTCAAAGTTCTGGACAAAGGTTACTCAACTGTTGAACATGTGAAAAAGATCATCAGAAGTCCTCCTAAGAAATGGATACCTATTGCAACAACTCTAAAGCTATCAAAAGATCTCAACAGCATAAGTCTTGAAGAGCGTGTTAGATCTTTGAGAAATCATGAGATATAACTGGAAGAAGAAGAAGAGTAAATCTATCGTTCTTAAGTCTAAACCTAGAAAGATGTTGCAGATTTTGTTTATGCGTGTTTAACTTGTCAGAAGTCGAAGGTTGAGCCTCAGAAGCCTTTAGGTATGATGCAGCCGTTGAGGATTCCAGAATGGAAATGGGATAGTATTTCCATGGATTTTGTGGTGGGGTTGCCGAAGACTGCTAAGGAAAATGATTCAATTTGGGTGATCCTAGATAGATTAACTAAGTCGGCTTATTTCTTGCCGATGAGGATTAATCATTCTATGCAGAAGCTAGCCGAGATGTATATTGAGGAGATTGTGAAGTTACATGGGGTACCTTCGAGTATTGTTTCGGATAGAGATCTGAGGTTTACATCGAGGTTCTGGAAGAGCTTGCAAGATGCGTTGGGTACCAAGTTGAGGATGAGTTCGGCCTATCATCCGCAGACGGACGGTCAGACAGAAAGGACTATCCAATCTTTAGAGGATTTGCTGAGGGCTTGTGTGTTGGATCATGGAGGATCGTGGGATAGGCATTTGCCGTTGATTGAGTTCACGTACAATAATAGTTTTCATGCTAGTATTGGAATGACGCCCTATGAAGCTTTGTATGGGAGAAGGTGTAGGACTCTGTTGTATTGGTATGAGTCGGGCGAGAGTGATGTACTCGAACCTGAAATTGTGCAAGAGACGACTGAGAATATTAAGAGGATCCAAGAGAGGATGAAAGCTTTGCAGAGTCGTCAGAAGAACTACCATGATAAGATGAGGAAAGCACTTGAATTCCAAGAGAGAGATCACGTTTTTTGAGGGTGACGCCAGTGACTGGTGTGGGTCGAGCTTTGAAGTCTAGGAAGCTCACTCCACATTTTATTGGTCCATATCAGATATCGCAGAGGATAAGAGAGGTAGCCTATCGAATTGATTTACCGCCGTCACTTGCGAATTTGCATGACGTGTTCCATGTGTCTCAGTTGAGGAAGTATATTCCGGATCCATCGCATGTGATTCAGATTGATGATGTACAAGTGAGGGACAATCTGACTGTGGAAGCATTGCCTGTGCGTGTCGATGGTCGAGAGACGAAGTAATTACGGGGTAAAGACATAACTTTGGTGAAAGTGTTGTGGGGTGGACCAGCTGGCGAAAGTTGGACTTGGGAACGTGAAGATCAGATGAGGGAGTCGTATCCGACTCTATTTCCTTGAGGTAATTTTCGAGGGCAAAAATCCTTTAAGTGGGGGAGAGTTGTAACACCCTAAATTTATTAGAATATTTATTTTATTTATTTAAATATAATATTTGTCAATTTTTGGTGAATTTTGGTGGTCTGTGTCGATGTCGGTATTTTTGGTGGAGTTTTGGTTATTTTAATTAAATAATAGTATATAATATGAATATATTAGTATTATTATTAATTTAAAATAATATTAGAGGAATTAAGGGCGAGGTGGACAATTGAGGAGAATTAGTGAGGGCATTATTGAGAAAACCCAATTTTGAGGCCCAAGGGTTAGTGAGAATATAAAAGGAGGATTTTGAGAATAGGGTTCACTTTTGTTAGAACGTGAAAAGAAGGTAAGAGTTATGAGGAAAAGGAAAAAAGGCAAGGAATACGAGAAGGTTTCCAAAGACTCAGAGAGAAAGCTTCGGATTGGCAATCTAAGGTATGGGGAGTAATTACCTTTCATTGTTTTCATTATAGGATTCGATGTAATTAAAGTGGATGTTGGGGATTTTGGGGTTTTTGAAGGGTTTTTGAGTTGCTGATGAATTGGAGGTATTTTTGAGAAATCGATAATGGATTATTAAGAGTTGAATTTAATCGGATAAAAATAGACCTTGGGGCTGATTTCCCCGTTGTTGTGGTTTCAACCCTGTGGTGAAGGGATTTATGGAGTTTATGAGAAGCTTGAGAGTTTTGAAGGTTTAGGGGATTTAGGGTTCCCCATAGGGTCACGAATCGACCTAATAGACGTAGGTTTTATGCCTTTGATTCACGTGATGCATTACGACTGTTGTAGGGATGTTTTTGGGTCATTTGGAGCTGTAATCGCAGAGACCTTTGAGGTTGTGGAACTATTGGTGCGTAGCAGCGATTTACTATAATCGCAGGTTCGCTAAGCGAACCATCGCTTCGCTAGGAGAATGTTCGCAAAGCGAACAGCGCAGCGAATGCACGATAACATGAGTGTAGGTACTGAGATGATTCTGGAGAGGAAGTGGGAGTTCGCTGGAGGTCTCGCTAAGCGAATGAATCAGCGAGTAGCTTCGCCCAACGAATAAACTAGCAAGTATGACAGATGGTGGTTTCTGATGTCTTGGTGTGTGTTCTGTGGGATTCGCTGGCTGCTTCGCCAAGCGAAGGTTGTAGCGAACCCTGGAGCGAACATCTGTTATTCGCGAAATTCTGTTTATGTTGTTATGTTGTTTTGATGTTTTGATGCTCTGATTTTTATGATGTTTTACCATGATGTTAGTGACGTTAGTGATGATTATGACGTGATGATTTCGTGATGTTTTGACGAGTAATTGATGATATGAATTTCATGAGAATATTGATGATTATGAACTGTGTATATTTGGTGTATGATGATTACTTGACGATATGAATTACTATGACGTATATTGATGATCATGAGTTATTTATGTATGATATATGATGATAAGACGATGACGCATGATGTTTTGATAAATAAATGACGACATGAAGAACATGATGTTTTGATGAATGATGATGCACATAATGATGTTTTGATGATGATGACTATTGACGTTTGTGTATCATGCATTCATATGCATACTTTGTGACGACGCTTCATTCCCATTGTGCGGATATGAGGTAATTATGATGTGCTTCGGTTCCTAAGCGGAATCGATCCTATTGACGGGGATCTTTGGAGGGGTGATGGCCTAGTGTCCATCGATTATGATGATTGGTACCACATGCATGAGTCTTGTTATGCATTGCATTTTTATGTGGCATTGATGAATTGTGATATGGTGCTTCCTGATGTTTTCCTGGATGACGACTCTGTTGATGTTGTATATGAAGATAATGCCATTTTATGTATATCTTGTTTTATAATGATTATTATGAATTGTGATTACTCACCCTGCCTGTTTGAATGTTGCCTCCACGTGGGTAACGTGCAGGTGATCAGGTTTAGCTGTGGATGCCTCCGAGGACCTTGAAGTTATTTTACTTTGGTTGATTTAGAGGGTCTTGCTCTGATAGTGTAACATCGGGTTGGGGTCTTTGAGTCGAACCATGTTGGACTCTTATTTTTGTGGTTATTTGATTATTCTGAAGTTTTGTTGGAAACCTTTTATTTGAAAATTTTGAGTTCCGCTGCCATGTGAAGGCTTTGGGAAAAATTGAGGAAAACCCTTTGTTTACAGGGCAAGTGTATCATTTTGATTTAAAATGAGAAATGTGCACCTTTTGAAGTGATTTTTATGCTTTACTCTGATATTTGAGTTGTTTCTGCGGCAACTTTATTGGGGGTAGAAAAGGGTGTTACAAGAACAATTATGGTGCTCTAACGTTTGTTATTCTGATGGTTTTAACAAACAAGTTCTAACTCTGATAAAGACCATGTGTTACGTCACTCTGATATTCTCTATGGTCACTTCTATGTGAAGAAGCAAGATTGGTTCTAATCTACTATGTGTTAGAAAGATTCTGAGAAGACACTATGTTGTTGTTGTAACGTCTCTTGGATCTAATCTCTGAGCGTGACTTTGATGTTCTATTTCTGAAGCCTGTATAGCTTCTGAGGTCGTTAACTTCTGAAGACTAAGTGTTGAAGATTCTGATGACAAGGTTCTGCTGAACGAAGTTCTGAAGATTCTGAAGACTTAAGGATTCTGAAGATTAAAGGTTCTGAAGACTAAGTGCTGAAGATTCTGAAGACAAGGTTCTGCTGAACGAAGTTCTGAAGACACTGAAGACTTAAGTATTCTGATAACCAAGGGTTCTGAAGTAGAAGTGCTGAAGACTCGGAAGATAAGGTTCTGCTGAACAAGTTTTGAAGATTCAAGACTCTGAAGACCCAATGATTCATTCTTCTTATCATGCTTCAATCAAATCTACTCTGAAGCCTCTGATGAATAGAAGAAGATGGAACGTTTGCGTGGGAAAATAGTACATAGTACAGATAAAGCACGTTCTTTTCCACTACCCTGATTTGGTGGTACAAAGGACAATTTCAGTGTACGATTCTCAACCCAGCATAACAACATTATTTCAAGTCGCCAATACTCTCCTCATATTACTGATTTGCCCTTCAACAGATCTTTTTCTGGCTATATAAAGACTTGATCATTCAACGAATCTGTTGCGGGCGAGCGGGAGCGCGTGGATGCATGCGTGCATGCATGATTGAATTTGATTGAGCAACAAACGATGTAATACTCAGTGTAAAAAGAACAAATATCCAGAACACTGATGTATATGAAGAAAGAACTCAAGAAACGGAAGAGTATATGAGTGAACAGTAAAGCACCACAATACATAGAAGAAGAATGTTTTTACTGTATAGATTCGCTCTAAGTTAGATTGAGCTTAAAATGTATGTTTACCCTGCTTGTGTAGAAGCACTATCATTGTAAACATACCTTTGTAACAAACAGATTGTTTGTGTTCCCTAAAGGACCAGTTGGGTCAGAATTCTTTAGGAAGACTAAGACAATGTGTCTTAGTGTTGTTAGTCACTTGCAGTTGGTTTGTGCATTGTATTCCTTAAGGGATTAGTTGGGTCAGAATTCTAAAGAAGTCTAGGACTAGTGAGTCTTAGAGGTTGTTGTTAGTCACCAACAGTTTGCTAGTACAGTTGTAATCAGTTTGGTTATAGTGGATTAAGTCCTTGTGTATAAGGAAAAATCACCTTGGCGGGTGGACTGGATTAGCTTGATAGTTTTCAAGTGAACCAGGATATATCGTGCGTCTTTCTCCATTGTTAGGTTATTTATGATCTTTGTTTGAGTTTCACAAAAAGCTTTCAAAGTGGAAAACTCAATTCAAACCCCCCTTTCTTGTGTTTTTCTCACACCTTCAGTTAATAGGTTGCTTAGTATTATTGGTCTACTTGATTTTATGCAAAGGGACGCTCCCACTTATGAGTGCATCACCCTTGAATTTTTGAGCACCTTATCATTTAAGTTAGAGAAGAAGTGGGTTGATGGTGTGAGAAACTATTATGGTATCCTAAAATTCCGGTTGTTGAACCAAGACATTGTGTTAAGTGTTGAGGATTTTGGGGAAATTCTTTAAATATTTATACGAAATTATTAATTATTTAAATATTAATAATAAATATTTAAATATAATTTATATTAATGTTTGTTTAATAAATATTTATATTAGTGTTTAATATTTACTAAACATTATATTTACTAAACATTAAGGGCATGAGTTCAATATTGTTGTAACATATATATTTAAAGCAAACAAATATTTAGCTAAGACAATGCAGCCAAGTGGAAAAGGACACCTCTATGCATCCATAAGGGCATGAGTTCAATACTTGTGGAAGACAAAATTTTAAGTTTTCATACGTCACAGATTCTGCTGAGGGGGCAAAATGAAAGAATTTTCAAATGACAGGACGAAATCTGATTTTTTTTACAGGGTCTAAAACGTGTATTAACCCTATTTTTTAATTGATTTTTATATTGAAAATCTAAAAATTTAATTATAATTGCTAATTAATACAAATTAATTAATAAATTAAAATTATTATATTTAAAAATTATAATAAAAATTAATTATTTATTCAGTAAAAAAAATATACAATTTTAAAATCATGACAATGTAAATTAAGTTTTTTCTAGATTGCATTTAATGACATGGTAAAAAAAATTAATAAGTGGCACCAATTTCACCTTGCCATGTAACAGTTTTGACTGCCATGTCAAGGGGGACCACAAAAAAATAGAAAATATGATAAAGAGGGACTTAATAGCTGTTTTTTTTAAAGGGGGATTAAAAAGTTAGAAAAATTAAAGTAGAGGGCCTATAAGTGCATTTAAGCCTATGATTTTATAATGATATCTCATCATTACCTTTCTCTCTCTAATCTTACCATCTTCATCCCTTAAACCTCTCTCTCTTCCAAAACCTTCATAAACTCCCTTAAAACCTCACTTTAAAACCTCCACCTTTACCCACATAACAACCTAAAACCATAAATTCACTTCACAAAATATTTCCAATTCCTCACCCAAAACCATATTTCAGGTCCGGTTTCAGAAAAAATCAAAAGTTCAAATTCTCTACTTCTAAAAATTCAAAGAATGCCTCCAAAGAGAGTTACATAAGGAGATTCATCAGAGTCATCTAGGCCAAAGATAAGAGGAATCATGAGGGCACCAAATTCTCACAACATTATATTTGCGTATGATGAACAAGCCATGAGATATTCGGTCTTGATCAAGCAAAAGCTCACTCAAACAAGGTACATGTGTGAACAAACCCTCACTACTTTAGGATTGAAAAGTGAAGTTGATAGGTTGCTTAGTATTATTAGTTTACTTGATTTTATGCAAAGGGACGCTCCCACTTATGAGCGTATCATCCTTAAAAATTTTGAACACCTTATCATTTAAGTTAGAGAAGAAGTAGGTTGATGGTGTGAGAAACTATTATGGTACCCTAAAACTCCGGTTGTTCAACCAAGACATTGTGTTAATTGTTGAGGATTTAGGGAAAATTCTCCAATAACCCGTCTTTGGCCCCGGTGAAGTCCACACAGGTTTGATTTTTCTAATTTTTGGACTTCCATCTTCGGACATAATGATTACACTGCTGCAAATTCTAAGGCCTCCAAAATCCAAAACCTGGTTTTCAGGTACATTAAAAATTCTGTGCCTAACACCGATGTAGCTTTCCAAATATAACTTTTCTTCTTGCACTCTATGGTTAATAATGGGTTTCTTAATGTCGCCACTTTTGCAGCTAATTACTTAGGACGAGTTACACGTGTTGCATCCGGTGACATCTCGGGGGGAGAAATGATCACCCTCATTGCCGAGCATCTAAGTCTTGAGTTTAATCATGGTGTCAACCGAATTATTGAATGGAAATTCAAAATTGACATGGAATCCCTCATTCACCAAGGCATGATCCATTGGGAAAGAAACTCTTACTCAGTGATGATGAATAACATTGCCATTCTTGAGTTGCCTAACCAAAGAAAAATAAGGGTTGATGTTGATTGGAATTGGTTGTATACAATGATCGTTGATTCTCTGGATGTCTCATCCGAGGAGGAGGACGACATCGATTTTGCTAACATTAATGCAGGTACAACTATGGAAGATGATAGTGCATCACCCACCCGACCTACCTTTAATGAAGCCGAAACGTCCACAGAAAATCAGGATAGGTGGGATTGGGATCAGAATGATCTCCGGGATTTGAGGACAGAGAAAATCCGACAAGGAGTAGTATTGTATGATGTCCAAGCGATGATGCAGCTGTTGATGTTGCGCTTCCCTCCTCCTCAGTGAGGACACCTGTGAGTCCACCCCACTATTTTTGTACTAAAACATTGCGGACAATGTTTGGTTTAAATTTGGGGTTTTTTTACATGTTTTAAGTTATTTTTCTTGTTTTAGTTATGTTTCTGTCATTTTTTTTATTATTGCTCTTGTTTTATTTGTTTATGTTAGTTTTTTCCTTCAATAAAATAAAAATCACTCTCGAATTCACTCCTTTTGAAAAATTATGTGATTCTCACGGATGAGGAACCGCATTGTAGTATTGTGCACCCGCCTATTGAGACAAACAATTTTGCACTTAAATAATCTTTGATTGGTATAGTCCAACAAAACCAATCTTTAAGATTAGCTTCGAAAAACCCAAACCTACATCTACGGCGCTTATCTGGCTTGTAAACAAGTTGTGGAATCTATGAAAAAGAAATTGTCCTTTTGAAATGAGAGAAATCTACCTACTTGAGGTATCAACTAACTAACTATAAATGAAACATACCATTTAACACCCTATAATACCCTGTACTAACTTTTAATTAACACTAACATTTGCCCTTAATGGTCATTTACTAAATTAAAAAATAAGGGACCAATAGAATTGTACCATTATGCCAAGTGTCTCATCAAATTTGAAATTCCATTTCAATTTTTCCATTAGCATTCTCTCTCCCTTTCATCACTACTTTTCCATTCCTCTCTCTCTCTCTCTCTTTCTCTATTTTCTCCGTTTTTCTTCTTCTTCCTTCCTCTACAACCAACTTGAATCCTTCACATTGTTGTTTTACACTCTTCTTCTTCTCAACATTTCTTCTTAACATCACATTATGCAAAGAAAAACATGGTGATATGCTTGTGGGTCATGATTCCGATTTCAACTCCAACTGAAGAAGATGGAGATTTGGGCGTGGGTTATGGTCTGAGTTTCAATATAAGAATAAGATGGAGATATATTCTTCCCTCTTACGTTTCTGACCTAAAAAAATGCCTTCTCTCTCATCTGATTTCAAACAAAGAAGAAAATTGAGATCTACTTGTGGGTCCTGGTTTTGGTTTCAAGCGACGAGTTTCTGGTTATTGTGAACAAAGTAATATTTACTCATCTGAAGTAATATCCTCTTTTTCAACTATTTGCCATTGAGATTTACATTTGTGTTGTATTTATTTGTTTGAAAAATATGTCATTTTTAGTTACAGTTATTTTACCACACGGCGTCGGTTGGTGTCCTGCTGCAGTTTATAGAGAGGGTATAAGAAGAAATGGAAAGATCAGAACACAACAATGATGTGAAGTGGGCAAGGGTATTATTGAAAGTGGATTCTGGGGTTAGAAGATATTGAGAATCCAACTCCATAGGAGCATCGGCGTGTTCCAAGCACAGAAGCATTAGAGGAAGTAAAGGTGGGTCTTTCCTTGATATTCATCATAAACAATGAGGATGTTATATTTTTTTATTTCATATTTATTGTTAATGGTGATTGATGTTTCTTTCTTTTTTTTATAAAGTTATCATTTGCTTTTAGTGTTATTAGAAAAAGGTCAACCAGGTCTGCCTATACATTTTATATTAATTATATTCAATCTGTTTTTTTAGAGAGAACAAGTATTGATTTACTAATTGAATTCTTACTACAATTAGATTAACCAAACAAATAAGTTTAATCTCTCCCTACAATTAGATTAATATGTTTTCCAAGTCGGATATGGTTGAGTTCGCGAAGCTTGAGGTTAATGAGAAGTCACAAGTGCCATTTGCGTAGTCCATTCATAGCCAGACAGATAAATTTAAAATCATTGTGGCAATAGTTGATGTTGGTGTCTTGGCGAGTATTAAACAATGGGATACTCCACTTTTTGATGAAGTTATAGAGATTGTTGGAGAATTAATCACAGATTCTGAAGGTAAAGGGTTAGTTTAAATAATGGCAACAGTTGACCAAGGTTTTTACTTTCAAAATTCAAACTTCACTCAAGATTATTTTTAGCCAAAAGCAGAAAATACTGAGTGTTACAGTTGGTCCGTCTAAATTCGTGGCACCCGGGTTTGCGACTTCTGGAGCCAAAACATCGAGTTTCATGGTTGCAGCTGCATATGCTGAAAAAATTAGAGTCGTTACTCACAATGTTATAGCCTATGTTGAAAAAACCATTGTTTCAGCTATGAGGACGGCATTCTATGAGATAATGAGGAGGCGACAGTTGCAACATGTTGGCTTCTTGTCCTGGGCAACTTTTGCAAGCAACATTCTATGTCAATGATTTGTTTATATGGATAATACAGAGGAAAGTACTTTAGACACTTAATAGTTTTTCTGTAGTCGTTTAGAACTTTTGATATTTATTAAGTTATGTGCTTTAATTTCTATCTCTTTTGATAATTTTTTAGAGGAAAAATCTGGTTCAGTAGAGAATGAAAATTCCAAAGATGAAGCATCTAAAGCAACTCCTGGACCTGGGGCAGGTTTTCCGGCTAATCCTTTTGATTTCTCAGCAATGAGTGGTCTTCTCAATGTAAGTGATTATTTCCTTTCTTATTTGTTTTATATGTGTGATGTTTGTTGTATTTATTGATAATCTAGTCGTGTTAGTATTTTTTTAGTGAGTTGGGTTGAGTATATGTTTACAAGTGCATAAGTTGCATCAGATTTTGTGCATTTGCAACCTATGGGATGTCGATATGTCATAGGATCTAAGTATCAAGGAATTGGCTGAACAAATAGCAAAAGATCCATCATTTGATCAGATGTCGTTTGATTGAGTTATATAGTTTTAAATACTGGCCGGAAAACACACTCTGAGTTCATCGTCAAAGAGGTAACAATTTTTATTTCTTAAATGTTTGATTATCGTGTGCTTAACTAACCCAAAATTTAATTGCTTATGTACTACAACCACAGTTGCTAGCTATCTTAACACATGAAGTTTTGTTTTATCACAGTTTAGTACATCGTGCATATTAACTTTTTCAATTACCTTATAATTGTTTCGATTTAGTGCAAATAATTTTTGAATTTATTTGTACAATGAAATGATTGCTAGGTGGGATTTTAACAATATAATTGCTTAAGCCACAAACTAGAATAAGTGTATCAAGAATTCTAAATCTAAAAACATTGTACTCCATTGCTTTACTAAAATTGTTTTGTACAATTTTACTGCTAATAAGTTCTGTCTTTTCATCGTGCATAATTTTATTTTATTAAAAATTTGCTTTGATGCCCTCATGAAGGTACTTTAACATTACAACTTTAGTGCTATAGAATGACTATAAAATAATCACTATTCTCTTCCTTTATATACACGTTATACTGTCTTTTATTAAAGTTCTGCCAAACTAAAATAAAGTTTTGGTCTATGAATCTTCTATTAATATATTGATTTTATTAATATACTGCATTGCTACATAGTAGGTTTCTATGAAAAGATCTGCTACAACCTCTGCAACATAACAGGTTCTGTTAACCGATGGTTTTACGGTTCATTAGGTATACCATGGCCACAGCTGGCACTACCTCTTTCAGCTACATTTTTTGCCTACCTTAGTTAAAGGTCAATTCTTATTCTCTACATTTATAAAGGACATGTCTACGTCACTAGCTTATTTTGGTTGTCTATTGTCATACTTGTCTATCGCGAAAAAGTACAAGCTGAAATCAGCAAGTTGCATTTCAACTATGTCCAACTAAATATTTTTGAAAAATGAGTTGGATGTCCACCCTTTTGCAACTTGGAATTTCTAATTTCTTATGCCATTTTAATATTAATCATTCACCTGTAGGTTGCTCACACAATTTAAAGATTCATGGTTGATCAAGACTTCAACAGGAGCATACCTTACACTGCGTAACACTTGAGCATAAAGTATTTGAAGCTGTGGCATTTAAAAATTATATGATGCATATAATATAGAGGATGTGTTGCAACTGTCATTTGGAGTTTATCCCATTGTTAAATGTAATAAATATTATATATTGTTTGGCATTTGAAATTTATCCCGTTTTGAACCATATATATATATATATATATATATATATATTAAAGGACTTAATATACTGCATGTGTCATTTGGCATTGCTTTGGCATTGGATATTTATACGATGAACGTAATACACTGCATATGTCATTTGCCAATGCTTTATCCCATTTTTTAACATAAGCAGTAGCAAAAACAGTATTACTATATTATGATATAAAGGTATTAATGAATTGAACATGCAGTCTATAGAGATTAATTGGAATACATTTTCTGTGTAAAACAATTTTACACAATTATCCAATTAAAATTAGTTATATTGACACATAAATATAGAAGATGAGAGAGACATAATAGAAACAATTATTAAAATAATTTAATTATAATATATTATTTATTTTTAATTTTGATGTTTATGTGTCAAAATAATTAATTTTAATTGAATGATCGTATAAAATAACTATACATTAACAATGTATTCCAATTAACCTCTTATTAATATTGAATGAAATCCAAGTAGTAGTTAGTATTAAGTTTATAGATTAGTAGTTTTAATGAGTATATTTTAAAATTTTAATACATATAAAATAAATATTATTTATATTTAGTTTTTTTAATGGTGTTTATATTTAGTTAAAAATAGAATAACAAATATTAAAATCAAATAAAATAGTGCATTATATTCTTACAGAATTTAATTATACTTGAAATAAACTTACTAAACAAACTATTTATAATAGTACTATTAATGAAAATTGTTGATATTAAAAGTGTTTTATTGAATTATAGCAATAGTTCAAATACTGGAAATTAGAAAGCAAATACTATTGAACTATTTTGATTTTTTAGTTTTGAAAACAGAAAATTTTGAAATAATTTTTAAAAACAATTTCTAAAAGGATAAAAATCAAACAAATTTTCAATTTTTTAAGTTTTAGAAAAAACAAAATAGTTTTGGAAAGTCAATCAAATTGATCCTTATTCTTTTCTAGCATAATGGCTTATGTGTTTTTACTGCTTTTGTTAGGATTCTGGATCAAACAAATTGTACTAATATTGTATTCACTGGAATATTCATTCCTCTTGATATTTTTTAAATTCATATTTTATTATTTATTTATTGTTAATGTATGTAAAGATGTATTTAAATTCATATATTATTATTTATTTATTATTAATAAATATAAAGATGAATTAAGACAATAATACGGACATCTTAATTTTTTATTTTTATTTTAATAAAATAACATTTCAACTACCTAACAATTACTGGAACATGCACCCAAACACCCTAAACTATCCTTTACTAATTTTTTTTACACTAAGAAATGCCCTTAAAGGTAATTTACTAAATAAAAAATAAGAGACCAATAGAATTGTACCATTATGCAAAATGGCTCATCAAATAAATCAGTTTAATTCTATAGTACAAAATTATTTGAGAATTTCTTATTACACCACCCTTGTTTCTTAGGCACCAACTGAATTTCCGGTTTTGCCCCCTGATTCCGGATGTGCACATCCGGACGCACCAATTTTTTTAAAAACGTTGATTCTTTCCGGAAGTGCACATCCGGAAACTTTCCTGATCTGCAGATCCGGAAAAAGGCAGAACATTATTTTTTTTTTTAAATCGGTTTTTTTGCTTGGTCGCATATGTTAATAAATCGTCGCAATTTAATATACATTTGACAACATCCATATATAAAATAAAATGATATATATATATAATAAATCTCTGTCAAAATACAGCGCATACATCTAATATAAATATAATACATCAAACAAAAAACTACTGCGTATGGCGAAGGATCTCTACTGGCTCCCCTGCTCCTCTGCCCCTACCCGCCATCCTGGACCGATGTCTGCGGTACTGAAGTGCCCCCTGAGCAATCGCAATAATCCTGTCCACGGCAAGTCTGGCACCAAAGCCCTCAGGGAGGTGACCGTCCGCAATGGCCTGCCTCGCTATCTGCTCTATCTGACGACAGCGTGGTAGGACATCCTGAGTGTGGTCCAGCTGAGACTGCCGCTCCTCTAATATCTCCTGATGAGCGGGTCTGGGTGGCGATCCCTCAGCAGTGGGCACCATGCATGGGTGTGAGACGGTGTAGAACCACACGATGTACCCGGCAGCAACACTCCAGTCTGTCTCTGCTCTGGTCGCCCGAGCCTCCTCCGGTACCAAGTGGGACTGGTAGTCAGTATATAGCTCATCTATCTCCCTGCGGGTCAAGCCTAGAGGAGCAGACTCATGAGGCATCCTGGGGATCGTCTGCGTGTAACCGAACTGACGCAAGACGCGCTCTGGCAGGTATCGGGCAGTAACGGTCGAACTGCATGCCAACCACCCTGAGAACAAACAAACGTCATCGAGCGGGCGCGTCACACGGTGAGCGGCATAGGGGCAATACAAAACGTCCTCAGCAGCGATCCGATCTAGATACACTCTGAAGGGGTCTGGCGCCTGGTTCCCTCTGAGCAGGACAAATGCAGCAGCACGTGGCATATCCTCAGTGTACCCTTGGGCACTCCCCCAACCAGTAATATAGGGAAAGTGCTGTAAAATCCACGCCTGAAATGGAAAACATAACATGGGTGTCAAACATTATAATGAATACAGAAAGAAAAGAAATGAAAAAATCACTTAGAATATTAGATTGTTACCACGTATAGCGTACAGCTGCCTGCCACAGTCTTGGCTGCCTAGCGGCAACCATCAGAGAGCCTCGAATAGGTGAATGCCAGTGCAGCCGCCCCCCAGTTGTACCGATGGATCTCTGTCTGATCCGAAAGGTACCTGAGGTAGACGATATCAACATAATAGGCGCTGGTGTCCACAAACACCTGCGTGCCCAGCAAAAATAAGTAGTAGCATCTCAGGGCACGCGTCTTGTGGATCGCCACCTCAGCTGGATCACCATCTGCCCGTCCTGCCTCTGCAAGCGCCTCAGTAAATCTACCCATCAGAAACGAGAACCGGACGTGTGCGCCCCTCAACTGGTACACCTCCGCATGTGCCTTCTCTGGGCTAGCACCAAGCTCTGTAACCAGCAACTCTATGTCGTCCGCCTTCGTCATCCTACCGTGACGGAGAAGGGTACCGGTGATTGGTAGATGTAAGAGGCACGAGATGTCGTCCAGCGTGATCGTGATCTCACCGTACGGTAGATGGAATGAGGATGTCTCAGGGTGCCATCTCTCAACAAATGCCATCAGGATACCGTACTGGATCTGGGAATACCCAATCCTAGACAGGCCTCCTAGACCAGACTCCGCAACTGCAGACGTGAACCACTCAGCTGTAGGCAGCATCTCAATCGTGTCCATAGCCTTGCCCCCATGGTTATAGAACTTCTGTGAATCCTTATCCTGAAAATTTCCAAATAAAACAATGTTACAAATGAACATATTTTCAACGAATAAAATTCTATAAATAAACCGAGAAAGGTTACCTGTCCTAGCCAGACAAATCTGGCAGTATGCTCAGAGTACCCCGCGAGTAGGGACATATCAGACGGTCCCCCGGGGTAACCGCCCAGCTCATCGAAATCGTCATCATCGTCAACACCCTCATGTGTTGGGTGATCACCCTCTGGAACAGGAACAGGAACAGGGGAATGAGGAGGAGCAGCCGATGGAGCTGGAGTCTCCCGACAACGCCTGCGTGCGGGCTAGGACCCTGATGAACTAGCAGTAGAATCCCGACGCCTCCGAGATGTAGAATCGGCGGCTGACGGAGGAGTGGCCTGAACCTGTGATGTGGATGGCTGTGGTGTAGGATGTGGTGTAGGATGTCCCTCAGCTGTACGGGCTACCACAACTCCCTCTGCGCCGGAAGCCTCGGCTGTAGACTGCATCCGCTCACGTCGGACAGATGCGTGCTGAGATGTCCGTCCATGTATGGTACGATCGTCTCTGTCAGCCATCTAATATGCATAAACAAAAACAAACAAACAAGGAAAATTAAAAAAGGAAAACAAAAAGTTGCCTTCCGGATGTGCACATCCGGAAGTATTCAGCATTTTTATCGTTAGGTGTTACCGGATGTGCACATCCGGAAGGAAGTAGAACTTTAAACGTTCGGTATTTTCGGATCTGTACATCCGGTACGTATTTTGAAGTTTAAACGGCAGCCATGGCCACTGTAACAACAAGAAGGGCATTTTTATGTCCTGATGGTCCGTTTGAAGCAGTAAAAATGACATACATTGTCTCTAACCTATGTTATTCATACAACCTAACAATTTCTACACCTAAATGTCTACTCTAAATCGATTACTCGAAAATTACTCCGAAACTCTAAAATTTGAAAACTTACCGATTAAAATGTGATACGGATGATTTGGAGTGTGTTGATCGTTGTATCAGTTGCTCTGCGCCGAACTCGAGTGGAAAAAGTCGGGATTTGTGGGAATGAGAAATTGAGAGTTTGAGAGAAATTGAGAGTTTGAGAGAAATGGAAAGTTGAATAATGAGGGGGGAAGAAGGTCTGGCGCGAATTAATAAGAAATGCTTCCGGATGTGCACATCAGAATTCTTTCCGGATATGCATATCCGGAAAATCTCTACGTTTTTTTAAAATTTGGTGTGTCCGGATGTGCACATCCGGAATCAGGGGGCAAAAATATAATTTCAAGTGGTGCCTAAGAAACTTAGGTGGTGCATTAAGAAATGCTCAATTATTTCTATTCAGTGTATTTTCTAAAAGACATATATAAATCTTCACGGGTCACTACTATAACAATACCTATTCGTTTTTAAGTATTTTATTTCAAATATACATATCCATTTAAATATATTTTATATTATATTAGATAAATTTATCCGTGTGGATGCACATATATGCTGGATCAATACCTACTCTTGATATTTTTTAATTCAAACTTTATCAATTATTGTTAATACATGTAAAGATGTATTAAAAAAGAGCCACAAACATTTAGATTTTTTATCGAATAATTTAAGATAAGAATCAAAGTACCCGTGCGGACGCACGGGTCTTTTACTAGTAATAATATAGAAAATAGAATAAAGACAATTTTTTTAGAGAGGCAAGTAGTCAGGAGACAAACAATTTATTAATATAGTCTATTCAATAACATTTCAACATAAACAACACTAGTAATAAATTGTAGAGAGTCTCTGTTTATTCATCTTATCATCAATACATTTTACAAGTACTATTTCTTAACCAAAGATATATGAAGACAACACTGATAGATTATTAATGTGTCAATTCTAAGCCTACGCACATTTAACTAATGAAATGAAATTAAACATTAATTATTTTAACAAATGAAACTCAAGAGACTCTTAATACACTATATAGAAGTGCACAAATTTTCAAGCGACTTATAGATTAAGACCATAAGCCATTTGGTAGATAATTACCATTTTCAAATGGTATTATATCACCAATATTGTTGTTGAAGTCCATAGACCAATTTTCGATTTCATCAACATTGTTCACCATTCCCTGCTCTATTCCATTAAAATTTTCGACTCGATTTTCGACAACCTCTTTGACTTGAGTCTCATCCATGCGCCTTTCTATTTGTTTCAAGTTTTGATCAATCAACCATGATATATCATTGAGGTCACTCATGTTAACACTTTCAAAAATCTGACCAGCATTAAGACATTGAAACATAAGATGTGTCATTTCTTTCCTTTTGTTGTCAATCTTTTGTTTGTTTAGATGTTCTTGTGCTTTTTGAATCCTTTGCTTCAAGAAACTTTCTTGATTCAACATTTTTTTACCCTGTTCCAATTCAGGCAATTGCTTAAACCTTGATAATACCTTTTGGACTCCCATTGGAGATGGCCAAACCTCTGGCTGCGGATCGCTTTCACCAAAGATTATAGCACATGCTTCAATCCCACATAAGGTGCTTATTTCATCAACCTTTTTTATTAAACCTGTAAAAAAGATATGAATAATCCTACATGAAACACTATGAATAATAAATATGGATTCAAATTTGTCCATCTCTAAATTTTGTTATTAATTTTATTTTTTTTCTTATAGATATAAAGAAAATATGAATGTTAGTGTTATCATTTTCATTGATAATTAAAATATGTTTGGTATGCAGGTGCATATTTATATAAATGAAAGAAAAAAAAAACTCTAACCATTTTTTCTTTTCTTGAATGTGCCCCTCCTCTTTGAGTCACTGGTAATGTAAGAAGGGTTCAACTTCCTCCTAGTCATGGCAGTGTTAAAAAAAAAAAAAAAGAGAGAAAATAGCTTGGTGTATTTTTCACTTTAGTTATGAAATATTTATATAGATAAATTTGAGAGTAATAGAATTAAGAAAAAGAATAACTAGAGACATTTCTTAATTACAGATTTCCTGACCAAATTGGGTACAATATGTTCAATGTCTAAGGACTAAAATTCATAATTAAATCTCTGTGCCATCAATACTTAAAAAATCTCTGTGATATAAAACAATTTAAATGACTTTCCTTACTTTGTCAATAGAATTTGATTCTTTCCATGTTGAGAAAACAGAAGAAAATCCACAAAAATTAATATGTAATAAGTACATGTCATACCAGTTCAATGGATTGTTATGGTAGAAACCTTTTTTTTATAAGCAAGTATTATATATTATATTGATAATTAGTATATATATTGCAACACATGTTTTCTGAAATAATTTTTCCCATATACTTAGTAATTTTATTTGGGAATATCATCCCAAGAATATTTCTAGAAATTTTAATTTGTCAACTAATAATCTCATGAATTGAAAAAATGTGAAGTTAATAAACTTTAATGACAAGATAATGTGAGTATATAATTTTATTTGGAAAATAAATTTTTTATTTGATTTTAAAGGGAAAAATAATCGTATTTATAAAGATGGTAACAAAATCAATGTAGTTGAAGGAATGCCTCTTGTTTCATAAGGGATATTTTTTAATACAAGAAGCTAACTTTAGATGAAAAATACTTGGTTGTAGAAAATGAATATATTTTACTATAATAATAAGATTTATATTAAAAGTTCAAATTATGGCATTGATTGTATATCTTATACAATTTTATCTTGGGCATCAAAATGCCGTCTTCGACACATTCTCATCTGCAATGAAAATTTGGTTATAACCAGAATAACTATCTAACATACTAAGGTACTCGAAACCCGTTGCTGAGTCGACAAACATATCAGCGACATACATTAGATATTCGTCCTTTGGGGTTGTAACGTCCCGATTCTGATTTTTCCCATTTTGTTGAGTCTTTTATTTTAATTGAGTGATAAATTATTTTATCTGTGAAATTGGTGTGTTAATATGCTATGTTGACATGTTAGATATTTTTACCGTTTTTGAGAGTTTTCGGGAAAATTAGAATGGAGGGTATTTTAGACATTTCTCAATTAATGATAAGTTAGAAATTTAGTGGAAATAGAATTGTGTGAGAAAATGAATTAATTTGGTTTGAGTAGAAAATAAGAAAATAGAAAAGAAAAAGAGTTAAGAAGAGAAAATAGGAGAGAAAGAGATAGAAAAGAAAATAGAGAGAAAAAGGAGAGAAAGAAAGAGGAAGAGGAGAAAAGAGAAGGAAAAGAGGGAAAAGCTTGGAAATCAAGAAAACAACTTCTAGGAATCGATTAATCCGGGTAAGGGTGTGAAATCTTATTATCTTATCAATGTATATCATTATGTATGATTGGATTGTTGTTGTTGTTGATTTTTATGAGTTTTGGTATAAACCCATTTGTGTAGAAAATGGTAGAAATCGATTTAATCGTGTTGAAAATGATGTTTTCGTGTCCCTTGTTGTTGCTACACGAATGATACATGTTGTTGGATATCAAATTGGTATTTTTATGGGTTTAGATGATGAATTTGGGTGTGGTTTGGGTGAAAAACGCAGAAACACGTTCTGCAGAATTTTTCTGGGTTTGCCCTGGCTGTACGCGTAAGGGGCATGTCCATACGCGTATGAGCCCAGGCGTTACGCGTATCATTGGCCTGTGTTTGTGCCATTACGCGTATGAATTGTCTTTTCCCGGCAATCTGGTGATACGCGTATGGTGTCGAGCATACGCGTATGGGCTTTGAAACGTGAAATTTGTGAAGGAAATGAGTTCTGCCCATACGCGTATGAGCATTGGTGATACGCGTATGGTCAGGCCAATTGTAAAAATGGGATTTTTCAAAATGTGTTTTCGTTTTCGTCCGTAACTTTTGATCCGTTTATCCGATTTTTACATTCTTGGTATCGTTGTGAAGCTATTGAGCTGTACTTTCTTATTGTGATGATTGGGAATTTGTTAGCCGATTTAATTATGTCGAAAAGTCGGAAATAGTGTTATTTAGCGACTTTTCCCGTTTTGAATGTGTGTATTGGATGTGAATCATACAATAGTGCATTGATGTGAATGTATATAGATTGTATGGGATTGTATGAGATGAATGCATGAATATATTGTGAATATGTATGCATTTCAAGAATGTCTTGAGTCATTTTGTATGTGAAGCATAATGATGTGCATTCTTGTGTTGTGTGATTCTAATGAGAATCCGCTATAACGTCGTGTGCCCATGTGGGGTGTGAACGATGATTATAGACGGTCGTGTGCCCTTGTGGGGTGTGAGCGATCGGGTCGTGTGCCCGTGTGGGGTGTGAGCGATCCATAAACATTGTGTGCCCATGTGGGGTGTGAGCAATGGGTGAACATCGTAGGCCCGACGGGGAGTTACATTGGTAACGAGCGATGGTTCCAGCAGAGTTCCTGAGTGAACTAGTGATGATTGAGTCGGTACCGCATTACATTTGCATAGAGTCGTGAGTCGGTCTCTATGATTTGGATTTATCATCTTTGTAATTGTGAATTGATGAATAAACATAAATATGTATGTTTATGTGGATTGATGAGGATTGTGAAAGTATGCATGATGAATATGCTTGGCTTTGTATATATATACATTGTAATGTATATGAGTGGATGGTGATGAATTGTGGTGAGAATGTGGAATATGTGTATTTTTATGCTAAGATATATAATTATATGCATTGTTATTATGATAATATTTCTCACCCTTCTGCTGTTTTATGATGCTCTATGAGGCATTGCAGAGTAGGTATGCTGGTGGTCTTTTTGTGAAGCGTGTCTTCATTCTTTTGGTCGGTCGGCTCTAATATGTAGCACCGGGTAGCTAGGATGTATATGATTCTTTTGTGATACATTGTACATGTATCTTGTTGATGAATGTTTATGTAAACATGAATTATGTTGGTGGATAATACTTGATGTATATACATGTTATATGTTATTCAATGTTTAGATTTTCCGCTTTTATTCTAAATATTGAGATGTGGGTGTAAGGACTAAGTTCCTCTGTTGCAAAGTTACCCCACTGTTGCATATCAATTATTGAGCAGGTGTTGAATGTTTTAATTTCATGAATAATGTGACGTACCTCTTTTATACTATGTTTATAATTATACTCTGACGAAATTTTAAATATGTGCCTAAATGATTATGTGATTATTTGGGGGTATAAGAAAGGGGGTGTTACATTAAGTGGTATCAGAGCTAGTGTTGAGTCAGTTGTGTCTGTCTTGTTGTTGTGATGGTTAAACTGTTGTTTAACCTTGTTGTCATTTTTGGGAATGATCAGAATATGGCTGGTAGAAACGACAATGCGATGGCTGTTGCTTTGGAAGCAATGGCTAGGGCGGTGCAAGGTGCGCCGAACGTGAATGCTAATGACGAGTTCAGGAAGAATCAACCACCGGTCTTCAAAGGAAGATTTGATCCCGATGGTGCTCAAATGTGGTTGAAAGAGATTGAAAGGATCTTCAGAGTCATGGGTTGTGCGGAGGAGAGTAAGGTGAGGCTTGGGTCTCACATGCTGAAGGAAGAAGCCGACGATTGGTGGGTCGGTATGCGTCAAGTTCTTGAGGTGGATGGTGAAGAGATAACTTGGAATTTATTTCGTACCGAGTTCTTGAGGAAGTATTACCCTGAAAGTGTGAAAGGGAAGAAGGAGATGGAGTTCCTTGAACTGAAACAAGGTGGTATGTCCGTGGTGGACTATACTGCTAAGTTTGTGGAGTTGGTTCAATTTCATCCTCACTATGCTGCAATTACTGTTGAGTTCTCTAAGTGTATTAAGTATGAGAATGGTTTGTGTCCCGAGATTAAGCAAGCTGTGGGATATCAAAGGATAAGAAGGTTTACGGATTTGACAGAATGATTTAGAATCTTCGAGGAAGATAGCAAGGCTCGTTCTACACATTACAAAAGTTTGAATGAGAGGAAGGGAAAGCAACAAGCTAGAAGTGGACCTTATGTGACACCCGTTGATAAGGGCAAGCACAAGGGAAACTTTGAGAGGAGATCTGGAGGAGGAGGTTCCGGTTCCGTTAAGTGTTACAAGTGTGGTGGAATGGGTCATAAATCATTTGAGTGTGGGAAGACTGTGGTGAAATGTTCTAACTGTGGAGGCCTTGGGCATGCTACTACTGATTGTAGAAGGAATGTAGTGAAGTGCTATAATTGTGGAGAAGTGGGTCACATTAGTACTAAGTGTACTAAGCCGAAACAAGCTCAAGCGGGTGGAAAGGTGTTTGCATTAGCGGGGACGGACACTACTAGTGCCGACCGTTTGATTAAAGGTACATGCTTTATTAATAGTACACCTTTAGTTGCTATTATTGATACGGGAGCGACTCATTCATTCATTTCTCGTGAGTGCGCTAAGCGTTTGAATTTGTTTATGACTTCTTGGGGTGGTGAGATGGTTATTGAGACTCCTGCTGCAGGGTCGGTAACTACGTCTTTGGTGTGTGCAAGTTGTCCTTTGACCATGTATGGTAAAGACTTCATTATGGATTTAGTGTGTTTGCCGTTGGAGGGGTTGGACGTAATCTTGGGTATGAACTGGTTGCAATTTAATCGAGTTCATATAGATTGCTATCACAAGTTAGTAAGGTTTCCTTCTTTGGAAGATGATGAAGATGAGAGTTTCCTATCCACTAAAGAGTTGAAGAAACTTTTAGCTGACGAAGCTCAATTGTTCGGTTTGTTTGGATCATTGTCGGTGGAGAGTAAAGTTGAGCTCGATGTGTTTCCAGTGGTGTGTGATTTTCCAGAAGTGTTTCCGGAGGATATTACAGATGTACCGCCGGAAAGAGAAGTTGAGTTTTCTATTGATCTAGTTTCGGGTACTAGACCGGTTTCGATGGCACCGTATCGTATGTCGGCATCGGAGTTGGTAGAATTGAAGAAGCAATTGAATGACTTGTTGGACAAGAGATTTGAAAGACCAAGTGTTTCTCCTTGGGGTGCTCCGGTATTGTTGGTAAAGAAGAAGGATGGGAGTATGCGGTTATGCATTGATTATCGACAATTGAACAAGGTGACAATTAAGAACAAGTATCCGCTTCCAAGGATCGACGATTTGATGGACCAATTGGTTGGTGCGCGTGTTTTTAGCAAGATTGATTTGAGATCGGGATATCACCAGATTCGTGTGAAAGAAGAGGATATTCAAAAGACGGCCTTTAGGACACGGTATGGTCATTACGAATATTCCGTGATGTCATTCGGGGTTTCTAATGCGCCGGGTGTGTTTATGGAATACATGAATCGTATTTTTCATGAACAGTTAGATCATTTTGTGGTTGTGTTCATCGACGATATTTTGATTTATTCTAAGTCTCAAGAGGAGCATGAAGAGCATTTGAGGATTGTGTTACAGATTTTGAAAGAGAAACAATTGTATGCTAAGTTGTCGAAATGTGAATTTTGGTTGTCGGAAGTAAGTTTTCTTGGACATGTTATTTCCGGTAGTGGTATTAGTGTTGATCCATCCAAGATTGATGCGGTGATGCAATGGGAGGCTCCTAGATCGGTTACGGAGATTCGAAGCTTTTTAGGCTTGGCGGGTTATTATCGGAGGTTTATTGAGGGATTTTCGAAGTTGGCACTTCCGTTAACGCAATTGACTTGTAAAGAAAAGGCTTTCATTTGGGATATTCGTTGCGAAGAGAGTTTTAATGAGCTAAAAAGAAGGTTCACAACGGCTCCAATCTTGATTTTACCAAATCCGACGGAACCATTTGTTGTGTATTGTGATGCTTCATTGGTTGGTTTAGGTGGTGTTTTGATGCAAGATGGAAAAGTTGTGGCTTATGCTTCTAGACAATTGAGAGTGCATGAAAAGAATTATCCTACACATGACTTGGAGTTAGCGGCCGTGGTGTTTGTTTTGAAAATTTTGAGGCACTATCTTTATGGTGCAAGATTTCAAGTTTTTAGTGATCACAAGAGCTTGAAATATTTATTTGATCAAAAAGAATTGAACATGAGACAAAGAAGGTGGTTAGAGCTCTTGAAGGATTATGATTTTCGTTTGAATTACCATCCGGGTAAGGCAAACGTGGTGGCCGATGCCTTGAGTCGGAAATCGTTACATATGTCCGCATTGATGATGAGAGAATGGGAACTTTTGGAGAATTTTAGAGACTTGAGTTTGGTTTGTGAAATAACGCCGAGAAGTGTGAGACTTGGTATGCTACATGTTACGAATGATTTTCTGGCAACCGTATGTGAAAAGCAAAAGTTGGATTTGAAGTTCGTCGATTTGATGATGAATGAGAATGAGGATTTCAAGGTTGATAATTTTGGAGTTTTGAGATTCCGTGGTCGTATTTGTATTCCCGATGATGCGGAGTTGAAAAAGATGATATTGGAAGAAGGACACCGAAGTAACTTAAGTATTCATCCGGGAGCGAATAAAATGTATCAAGATTTGAAGAAAATCTTTTGGTGGTCCGGATTAAAGAGGGATGTGGCTCAATTTGTGTATGCGTGCTTAACTTGTCAAAAGTCTAAGGTGGAACATCAAAAGCCTAGTGGATTGATGCAACCGTTGGACATTCCGGAGTGGAAATGGGATAGTATATCGATGGATTTTGTTACGGGATTGCCGAATACGCAAAGAGGTCATAATGCTATTTGGGTAATCATTGATAGGCTTACTAAATCTGCTCACTTCATTCCAATTGATATTAGTTATCCTTTGGAGAAGTTAGCCGAGATTTATGTTCTTGTGGTTGTGAAGTTACATGGAGTTCCTAAGAGTATTATATCGGATAGAGATCCTAGATTCACATTGAGGTTTTGGGATAGTTTACAAAAGGCTTTGGGTTCTAAGCTAAGATTGAGTTCGGCTTATCATCCGCAAATGGATGGTCAAACCGAGAGGACAATTCAATCGTTGGAGGATTTATTGCGTGCTTGTGTGCTCGAGCAAGGTGGTGCTTGGGATAGTTATTTGGCGTTGATTGAGTTCACCTACAATAACAGTTTTCATTCAAGTATAAGTATGGCACCATTTGAGGCTTTGTATGATCGGAGATGTCGAACACCTTTGTATTGGCATGAAACCGGTGAGAGGATGATAGTTGGACCGGAGATGGTACAACAAACGACGGAGAAAGTGAAGTTTATTCGTGAGAAGATGAAAGCTTCTCAAAGTAGACAAAAGAGCTATCATGACAAGAGAAGGAAAGATCTTGAGTTTCAAGAAGGCGACCATGTGTTTTTGAGAGTTACGCCGGTTACGGGTGTGGGTCGTGCTTTGAAGTCGAAGAAGTTGACTTCTCGTTTTATTGGTCCGTATCAGATTTCTGCGCGAGTCGGTGCTGTGGCTTACCGTGTGGCGTTGCCTCCGAATCTTTCGAATTTACATTATGTATTCCATGTTTCGCAACTTCGGAAGTATGTTCTGGATCCGTCACATGTTATTCCTATGGACGAGGTTGAAGTGAGAGATAACCTTACGGTTGAAGCCTTACCGATTAGGATTTTGGACCGCGAAGTTAAGAAGCTAAGAGGCAAGGATATTGCGCTTGTGAAAGTAGCGTGGGGAGACGCTGCGGAAGGCAATATGACTTGGGAACTAGAGAGTAGGATGCGAGAGTCGTATCAGGAGTTGTTTGAATCAGGTAATATTTTCGAGGACGAAAATTTCTAAAGTGGGGGAGAGTTGTAACGCCCCGATTCTGATTTTTCCCATTTTGTTGAGTCTTTTATTTTAATTGAGTGATAAATTATTTTATCTGTGAAATTGGTGTGTTAATATGCTATGTTGACATGTTATGATATTTTTACCTTTTTTGAGAGTTTTCGGGAAAATTACAATGGAGGGTATTTTAGACATTTCTCAATTAATGATAAGTTAGAAATTTAGTGGAAATAGAATTGTGTGAGAAAATGAATTAATTTGGTTTGAGTAGAAAATAAGAAAATAGAAAAGAAAAAGAGTTAAGAAGAGAAAATAGGAGAGAAAGAGATAGAAAAGAAAATAGAGAGAAAAAGGAGAGAAAGAAAGAGGAAGAGGAGAAAAGAGAAGGAAAAGAGGGAAAAGCTTGGAAATCAAGAAAACAACTTCTAGGAATCGATTAATCCGGGTAAGGGTGTGAAATCTTATTATCTTATCAATGTATATCATTATGTATGATTGGATTGTTGTTGTTGTTGATTTTTATGAGTTTTGGTATAAACCCATTTGTGTAGAAAATGGTAGAAATCGATTTAATCGTGTTGAAAATGATGTTTTCGTGTCCCTTGTTGTTGCTACACGAATGATACATGTTGTTGGATATCAAATTGGTATTTTTATGGGTTTAGATGATGAATTTGGGTGTGGTTTGGGTGAAAAACGCAGAAACACGTTCTGCAGAATTTTTCTGGGTTTGCCCTGGCTGTACGCGTAAGGGGCATGTCCATACGCGTATGAGCCCAGGCGTTACGCGTATCATTGGCCTGTGTTTGTGCCATTACGCGTATGAATTGTCTTTTCCCGGCAATCTGGTGATACGCGTATGGTGTCGAGCATACGCGTATGGGCTTTGAAACGTGAAATTTGTGAAGGAAATGAGTTCTGCCCATACGCGTATGAGCATTGGTGATACGCGTATGGTCAGGCCAATTGTAAAAATGGGATTTTTCAAAATGTGTTTTCGTTTTCGTCCGTAACTTTTGATCCGTTTATCCGATTTTTACATTCTTGGTATCGTTGTGAAGCTATTGAGCTGTACTTTCTTATTGTGATGATTGGGAATTTGTTAGCCGATTTAATTATGTCGGAAAGTCGGAAATAGTGTTATTTAGCGACTTTTCCCGTTTTGAATGTGTGTGTTGGATGTGAATCATACAATAGTGCATTGATGTGAATGTATATAGATTGTATGGGATTGTATGAGATG
The DNA here is from genome assembly GCA_022829125.1 of Lathyrus tuberosus. Lineage (NCBI taxonomy): Eukaryota > Viridiplantae > Streptophyta > Magnoliopsida > Fabales > Fabaceae > Lathyrus > Lathyrus tuberosus. Next base: position 9,224,277 of record JALAZF010000071.1, read on the forward strand.
AATGCATGAATATATTGTGAATATGTATGCATTTCAAGAATGTCTTGAGTCATTTTGTATGTGAAGCATAATGATGTGCATTCTTGTGTTGTGTGATTCTAATGAGAATCCGCTATAACGTCGTGTGCCCATGTGGGGTGTGAGCGATGATTATAGACGATCGTGTGCCCGTGTGGGGTGTGAGCTATCCATAAACATTGTATGCCCATGTGGGGTGTGAACAATGGGTGAACATCGTAGGTCCGACGGGGAGTTACATTGGTAACGAGCGATGGTTCCAGCAGCGTTTCTGAGTGAACTAGTGATGATTGAGTCGGTACCGCATTGCATTTACATAGAGTCGTGAGTCAGTCTCTATGATTTGCATTTATCATCTTTGTAATTGTGAATTGATGAATAAACATAAATATGTATGTTTATGTGGATTGATGAGGATTGTGAAAGTATGCATGATGAATATGCTTGGCTTTGTATATATATACATTGTAATGTATATGAGTGGATGGTGATGAATTGTGGTGAGAATGTGGAATATGTGTATTTTTATGCTAAGATATATAATTATATGCATTGTTATTATGATAATATTTCTCACCCTTCTGCTGTTTTATGATGCTCTATGAGGCATTGCAGAGTAGGTATGCTGGTGGTCTTTTTGTGAAGCGTGTCTTCATTCTTTTGGTCGGTCGGCTCTGATATGTAGCACCGGGTAGCTAGGATGTATATGATTCTTTTGTGATACATTGTACATGTATCTTGTTGATGAATGTTTATGTAAACATGAATTATGTTGGTGGATAATACTTGATGTATATACATGTTATATGTTATTCAATGTTTAGATTTTCCGCTTTTATTCTAAATATTGAGATGTGGGTGTAAGGACTAAGTTCCTCTGTTGCAAAGTTACCCCACTGTTGCATATCAATTATTGAGCAGGTGTTGAATGTTTTAATTTCATGAATAATGTGACGTACCTCTTTTATACTATGTTTGTAATTATACTCTGACGAAATTTTAAATATGTGCCTAAATGTTTATGTGATTATTTGGGGGTATAAGAAAGGGGGTGTTACAGGGGTTGCAGCATTCAGATCTCTGAAATTTATGCAAACCCTCAACGTCCCATTTTTCTTAATTAATGGAATGATATTGGCAAGCCATTCGACATACCTTGCAATTCTTATGAACTTGCTTCTTAGGAGCTTTTCGATCTCCTCCTTTATCTGAAACATAATATCTAGGGCAAAACTCCTCGGCGTCAGCTTGACTGGTGTTTTGCCTCCTTTAATTGGTAGCTTCAATTCCACCAATTCCTTGCTTAAACTTGACATTTTGTTATAATCTCAAGCAAAACAATCTTTAAATACTTTAAGTAATTTGATTACCTCTAACCTCAGATTTGGATCGATGTTGGTGCTGGTGTAAGTCGGCCTTTTAGTCGGTCCATCGCCCAAATCTTTTTCATCTAATGGATCATGAGGCTGCATCTTTGAAGTAGACGCTACCGGATCCTTTTCAAATCATAAAGGCTCATCGTCGTAAATATAGTCAAGCCTCTGGCCTTTTCAACCATCATTTTCGAAACATGTTACTCGGGACTCTTCGACTTATTGAGGTCCAACGTTGATTCTTTGGCTCACGTCGAACACTTCGATCTTATTGGATTCAACAGCCATGTGCGATACTTCGGCTTCCAAAGCCACTTTTAGTATATTCTCGGCCATGTAGGTTGTGATTCAATTTAACGCATCAAACTCAGTCATCATCATCGAATTCTTCTACCTAGCCTGTTGGTCGTATTGCATCAGAATCATAAAACCTTTCCCCCATGATCTCACGATCCTATGTGTACCCATGGGTGAGGTGAAACTTTAAAGAGAAAATTGCTTCCTTCAAAGGCACATATTCCAATTCTTCTGGTGCACATGGCGTTATATTGGCCAGATTTCTGTAGAAATTTCTCTTGTTGACATGATTTATTTCGGCCATGTAATAACCCTGATCAGCATCAATATTTTCAACTATGTCATCTTTGCGCCAAATCGCTATCCGTTGGTGAAGGTACGAAGGAACCTCCCCTATTCCATGTATCCACTCTCGTCCTAATAGAAAATTGTAGCTAGGGCTTCACGTTATCACCATAAAAACAGTGGGTCGAGTAATGGACCCCGCCGTTATATCCACCTGGATGACCCTCATAGTCTGGCCAGTATTACCTTCATAATTGGAAATTACGATATTATGGGGCCTTACATCGATATCAAATTTCCCTATCTTAGTCAACAAAAAGTGAGGCATTAAGTTTACTGCTCCCCCACCGTCCACCAAGATTTTATTCACTATGGTGCCTTCGACCTTAGCCCTTATGAAAAGGGGCTTTAGGTAGCTTTTCATGCCCTCAAGGGCCTTCCTAAGAAAGCATTTTGCTCTACGATACATCCATTGTTCATCACAAAATAACATATTGGCTTGTGTTTCGCGAGCTCCTCCTCTTTACAATCCCCAATCTCAGCAACCTGCGTCACACAGCCGTACTCCCTAGGGAGCATAAAAACTACAGTACACAGGACATCGAAATCCCCCTTCGACCCAGAGTCAAAGTTGTCTGTGACCAATTCATTTTCTTTTTCTTGTTCATCTTTCTTTACCCTTTCATTCGTTAGAGTAGTCTTGGGAGAAAACAATTTCCTACCTATTGTCTTTTTTTCTTGATCATTTTCTTGATTGTGACATTTCCTATTGTCACTTAACTCCGCACCATCTCTCTCAGCCTTTTTCTTCCTCTAGAAACACCTTCATTGTGTCCTGGTTATGTGATTCTTACCTTTATAGTTTCTAGGCCCATAGGAACGCCTTTTTGACATTTGGAAATTCTCTCAGTAATTTATAGAAGATCCCCGTCCCATCTTAAAGTTCCTCCACTTAGGATTCCCAACAGGTTATTTACTATCACGCTTGGTTCATTTCCCTTGGGGAGCGTTGGATGTAGGTTTATAAGTATTGGGCATAGCCCTTTGTTGAGCAAGAGCATGTTCGTTCTTCCTAGGCACCACTCTCTTGTAGAATGAAACTGGGGCTTGTTATTTTTCAATTCTCTTTCTTCTTCGCTTTCTGAGCATTCTAGACCTTTCTTGCAGCCATCTTGTCAATACAGCACTACATCGAGGACAAATCATCACCTTTGAGTTTTCTACTTTGTACCTATAGAGAAACTCCACCAATCCTTCACCAGCCTTTGGAGTTATAGCTTCGATCATATTTTCACTCTCTTCAAACTCATTCATGTCAAAATCTTCAATAATTCCGACCATATTGATTGCCACAGGTTCCACAAAGCTAGCATCCCTAACTTGAAAGGGGTCAAAGTCAATCTTCATAGGTGTCTTTCCTTTAGAAAATTACAATCTTCCTTGATTAAATGCATTCTAAACAAGATCCCTGAAAAGAAAACATTGTGAGGTCTTATGCCCTAGAAAGATATGATACTTACAAAATAGTCATTTCTTTTTTTTATTCTAATGGTGGTACTTTTGCGCCCGGGGAAACAAGCACTTGACCATCTGCAACTAATAAATAAAAAATCTCATCACATTTGGTTACATCGAAGGTGTATGTTTTCTTAGGGGATTTATCATTTTCTTTATGTTCTGAAGGGTTCATCCGGGCTTTAATTCAGCCATGTCAACCTCAGACTCTTCGAAATGGCCATATTCGACCTCAGAAATTAACTCTTGGTGTTCCATGTCAACATAAGCTACACGCTCTTTCTTACCCTTACTCTGGATTTTTAAACCTTTATTCTTTCGACCTGTCAAACTTTATCTGCCAACTGGGTCATACCTCTTAGACACTGTGTGTCTAACTTCTTCCTAATGGAATAGTCTGGCCGCCCAGCAGCCATTCGACCAGCTCATGATCAGGTACCTGAGTAAAGCACCTTGTTTTTATCAAACAAAACTGATTCAAGTAATCGTCAAATGACTTGGCGAACTTTTGCTTCACGCTCGACAATTCTTTCAAACTAATCTTAGATTTCCCCATGTAAAACTGCTCATGAAACAACCTCCCTAATCAAGCCCAATTGTTCATTGAATGAGCATGTAAAAGCATTCTATGTTAGAGAACTAGGAAATTATCTCATCCTTAGATTCTCATTATTGGCTATATCACCCGCCTCAGTTAACTATCGAGCAATGTGCTTGACAGTGGACTCATTAGTGTCACCAGTGAACTTTGTAAATTTGGGGACTTTCCAACCCCTTGGCAGTTATGTTTGCAACACATACTCTGAAAGGGAGGATGTGTAATTTGGCCTCCGCAGGCCCATGTTTACCTCATTTTGTCGACAATGGTTGCAAGATTATTTTCCCCTAACAGATTCCCTTGTCGAACTTGATGGAAAACTTGATCAGCGTCCTGGTTTCGATTAATGATCATGACATGTGGACGCTCCTCCTCTTTGGGAAACTCTTGTTTGAACAATTGGGGAACTACTTTTTGTCCCTGGTTCACAGTATTTTCCTCTAACATTTCCCCCTCACTTCGAACTTGTCTAACGACCTGGGGTTGAGCAATAGATCGAACCTGCACTAGGGGCGCCAAAAAATCAACAATTCTTACCATTTGAGTTTCCAGCTGCTGGTAACTCTGATTCGTGTTTTGAATCAATGGGTTAAATATTGTACTCATCTGTTATGTTAGAGTGTTTATCATGTCATGGCTTCTCTCGTCTATTTGTTGTCACATTGCCATTATAGAATTCGATGTCAAATCGCATTCCCCCATGTGGTGGCATAGTTCGACCAAGGTTGCATATGGCCGATCCAAATGCCAAGATGGGCGAATACACATTTGCAGCATTATCAACAAACGTTGATGGATTATTATGTAGACTTGCCATCATCGTTGTTGACATTCCATAAGGTTGTTCACGCCCTGGCATTGTGAAATTTGTGGCATAAGGCCCGAAGTCTACGCCACAATGGGTTTAGGAGTCACTTGGTGATCAAGAGTCTATCAGTCTAAATTGTGCTCATCTATGAATTTATTTTTCTAGAGATTCATTCAAGCCAAATTCAATGTGATTCAAAACTTCTATCATTTATTATCAGAGATTCGTCTGAACAAGTCAAGCTTGGAGGATATTCATTCAGGGTGTAGGTTATCTGGTCATGATAATGTGATTATTCTTCAATGATTGAGATTCAAGAAGGAGCTGAACTACTCTTGGTAAAACAAGTCAAGAAATTTACATTTTCAAGATCTCTGTGCCATCGAACTTTAAATCATCAAATGATCAATATCAGAGTTTGTGCAAGTCTAAATTCATCTGATGAAATCAAGTAACTGGGATTAATTCAAGATTTGGTCCGATTGCAGTCATATTTCAAGAATTGATTCAAGAATGTCAAATTCAAGGAATTGATCAAAGGAAAGTCAAGACAAGTGTGCTTGTTGTTGGTTCAAGTCAAGAATTATTCCAAATCAGGTTCATCATGGTCCATCATCCCATTAGTGGTTCATCTGTGAATTCATTTTCTCAGAGATTGGTTCAGATAAATTCGAAGTGATTCAGAACTTACATTGATCAGAAAATCAGAGATTTGTGGGAAAGTTCAAGATTGTTTGCTATTAAGTCAAGGTGTTGGCTTTGGATGTTGGGTTCATGTTCATTATCTTCCTTTTATCCAAATTCTCATTTGGAACCACTTTCTTCCAAATTATCCAATTTCCTATATCCATTTTCCTAATCCATTATCCACTTCATTATCCATTTCCAACATCCAATTTTTAAGATCCATATCCATTTAAACCCATTATCTATAATCAAATTCCTTTTTTTTTTTAAATTCAAACCATGTTTATCCATTTTAAATCTATTTTCCAATAATCCATATCCAAATATCCATTACCCCATTTTTATGCATTTTTTCTTATCCATTTTATTCCAATTATCCAAATTATCATTTAAGTATAATTCAATCAAGTCCAAATATATTTGCCAAAAAATTATAAGAAAATACCTTTACAAAAATATGCTAAGCCCATGCTACATGAAACCTTAAATCCAACTTGCATCTTCATCCCAATCATGGTTTTAAATTGCGGTTGCGGCTGCGGATGCGGTTGCGGTTGCGGGTGTTGCGATTGCGGTCATTGCGGGTGTTGCGATGCGTATTGCGGTCGTTGCGGTGTGAATTTTTATAAGGAGGTGTTTGAAATACAAAGTTGAAAAACACATAATATTAAGTTTTTTCATTACATAATAAGTAAATTGAGTTTTAAGATTCTAATATTTTAATTTTAGATGAAAATACTTGAAGAAACATGATTGAAATTATCTAACATGGTTCAAAACATAGCCGAAAACGATATTTTCAAATCACACCGCAATTGCGGTCCGATGCGGTTGCGGAGGCAACTGCATCCGCAATATTGCTGGTGCAATTGCGGTTGCGGACCTCAATTTAAAACCATGATCCCAATTACATGTTATCATGACCAACTTGTTCGAGCCATACTACAAGCTTTACCAAGCTCTTGTACAAAGTCAAACTCATGCTAGCATTTGTCAAACACAACACGTCCAAGCTTCATGGCCATAAAAACACCGTTCTTTGTGTGAAATGAAATCAAAATGGAAACTAGGTGTTAACGGCTTCTAAAGATTAAATAATAAAGATTTATGACATAAGGGCAATGAAAGTGCTTGAATCACTTCGTGGATATCGGAATATTGTTACTACTTTGGCCTGGCGACCATTCCATGAAGAGTACTTTGTCATTGGGAGTTATGATGGTTCCATCTTCGTTTGGCTTGTTGGGCATGATACTCCAAAAATTGAAATTTGTAATGCTCATGATAATAGTGTGTGGGATACGTCAGATGCAAAGCATGTAAAAGAGCCATTTAGCATATGGACTGTTGGCAACGAGTTGTGGACTTTTATTTTCCGTGGTGGTTTCAAAAGACCCCCAAGACAATTTGCTTTGAAGCTAGCAGATTTTAGCATGCCAAGCGGTTCAGATGCGACAATCATTGATGTTGGAATAGGAACCATCTCAATTTCTCTTTTTGATGGCTAAAGTGGTTTGATGGCTCGTTTGTTTAATATATCTTTGAGTGGAATAAAATTTAGTTTGCATGGTCGAAGTGGATATTTGAATTGGCTGCCAGGTCATACAATGATAAGTATGAAGCTTGGGAGCCTCTGGTTGAGCCTGTAGATGGCTTTTTAAGGTACCAATATAATCTTAACGCCCCAGGTTCCGACGGTATTGTTGATTGTGAGCTGCTTTGCCATTACGAAATGCTTCAATTGAAGGAACAACTTGAAATTTCTCACCAGGTCAGAACAACTCGATCACAAATTCTCCCAAATCAAAATGATCTATCTCTTGGAACAAGCTTCTTGTGAACATGGTCATCGTTTGTAAGTTGAGAAACAATGATTCCTATGGTCTTGGCAAAGTTATTTCTTTCGATGCAGACTTTATTATAATATGCTTCAGTATGACTGAAAGCTTGGGTAAGTCATTAATGTTAGAAGTAATTCATGTTAGTTTGTCGAAGTCGAAGGGTTTTATAGGTTTTGGTCGAAGTTGTATATAGTCAGTCGAATAGTTGTAGTGTTGTGTAGGTCAGCTGTATTCGACAGAGTCGAATATAGCTGATAAAGAGTTAGTCGAATTGTTTTGGGCCTGGGTTTTGATAGCCTATATAAAGGGCATTGTAATTTGTATTTTACACAACAGCTTCATAATAAAATTTTACAAAGTTTTCAAAACCCTAATCTCTTCTTATTTTCTTCTCTCTCTTTCTCCTTCTTCTTCTCTCTCTCAAACATTCATCTTTCTTGGAACCCAGTTCCAACAATTGGTATTACAGAGCCCGGTTGCGATTCAGAGAGAATCTAATGGCAAACGGAACAACAACGTCCACACAATTCCCAGCGAATCTACCGGTTTTCAAAGGGGAAAACTACCAACGGTGGGTGGCGCAGATGAGGGTTATCTTCAGATTTTAAGATGTGGTTGAAATCGTGAATGATGGTGTAACGAAATTGGGAGCAAATGCTACTGATGAACAGAAAGCTGCGTACAAGGATCAAAGGAAGAAAGATGGTAAAGCGTTGTTCTTGATTCACCAGTGTGTGGATCCGAATGTGTTTGAGAAAATTATTGAAGAGGAATCTGCAAAAGGAGCGTGGGACAAGTTAAAGAACTTGTATGGAGGTGATGAGAAATTGAAGAGGGTGAAGCTGCAAACCTTGAGAAAGCAATACGAAATGATTCAAATGAAGGAAGATGAATCAGTTTCGGAGTTCTTTTCAATATTGGTGATGCTGACGAACCAGGTGAAGTCTTGTGGAGAAACAATCACAGATTTGCAGAAGATTTAGAAGGTACTAAGATATCTGACTGCAAATTTTGATTACATTGTAGTGTCAATTGAAGAGTCCAAGAATCTCGCTGAGATGAAGGTTAAAGAGCTACAGGCTTCGTTAGAAGCTCATGAGATGAGATTGAAGCAAAGAAGTTCAGAAAGAGAAAAGGTATCGGACCAAGCACTACAAGCGAAATTCACCAAGAATTCTGGGAAGGCGAAGCAGGGAAGGAATCTTGCTAGTGATGAGAAGTCAAGCAAGAGTTCTAAGAATCATGATGATTCAAAGAAAGTCATGGGCAACAAGTATTCTAGGAAGGAAGTTGACATGAAAGACGTGCAGTGTTACAATTGTCAAAGTTTTAGTCATTATGCTCGAGACTGTCGAAAGAAGAAGGAAGCACGAGCAAAATAAAGTGACAAAGCGCAGTATGCACAGGCAGGAGAGAGTGATTCTGAAGGTGTGCTACTAATGGCAGACACTCAGTAGAATGATGATGAAACGAATTTGTGGTATCTTGATTCAGGTTGCAGCAACCACATGACTGGTAATAAGAACTGGTTCAACAAGCTTGATGAATCAGTTAAGAAGGTGATAAAGTTTGCAGATGGTAGACAGATCACATCAGGTGGAAAAGGAAACATATCTGTAATGAGAAGATATGGTAGAAAAGCCAGCATTACTGATGTGTTGTATGTGCCTTCTATGACAAGTAACTTGATAAGTATAGGTCAATTACTTGCCAAAGGACATAATATGAAGCAGGAGAATAATCAAATGAAGGTGTATCATGTTGATGGTAGGTTGGTACTGAAAGCACCATTGGCTGATAACAAGATTTTTAAAGTTCAGATTAACATGATTAATCATGAATGTCTTGCGTCAACTACGGAAGAGGAAAAGAACTGGCTATGGCATCATAGATATGGGCATCTAAACTTCAGGAGTTTGGGTATGCTGAATTAGAAGAAGATGGTGTATGGTTTACCTCAAGTGAAGGAACCAAATCACGTGTGTGAAGAATGTTGCAAAGCAAAGCAGGCTAGAAAAGCATTCAAACATGATCTGCCAATAAAGTCGAAAGGAAAGTTGGAGCTTGTTCATTTTGACGTATGTGGACCTTTTGAAGTTAGGTCGAATGGTGGCAAGCGTTACTTCTTAACTTTCATCGATGAATTCACCAGATATATGTGGATTTATGTGATCGAAAGTAAGAGTGAAGTATTCACAAAGTTCAAGAAGTTTAAGTTGCTTGTCGAAAAGCAAAGTGGCTGCAAGCTAAAGAAACTGAGAAATGATGGTGGTGGTGAATACACCTCTCGAGAGTTTGCTAGATTTTGTGAAGAGGAAGGTATAGAGCATGAGGTTATTGCACCCTATACACCTCAACACAATGGAATAGCTAAGAGGAAGAATAGAAGTATACTGAATATGACAAGAAGTATGTTGAAGGCTAAAGAGGTGCCAAAGAGATTTTGGGCTGAAGCAGCTTCGACAGCAGTATACATTCTGAATAGATGTCCAACGAAGAAGCTAGTCGAGAAGACTCCTTTTGAAGCTTGGACAGGTGAGAAGCCAAATGTAAGTCATCTTAGAGTTTTTGGATCAATATGTTTTAGGCATGTTCCTGAGCAATTGAGAACAAAACTAGATGATCGAAGTCAAACCATGGTGCTCATAGGTTATCATTCGACTGGTGCATATAGACTATATTCACCAGAAGATGATAAATTTGTGATCAGTCGAGATGTTCTGGTAGATGAAAATCAAAAATGGGAGTGGAGTCATGGGTCAGTTCGACAGGATACTGGTCGACAGATGGAAGAGACAGTTCTGACGGTGTTTGAAGAAGACCAACAAACTGAGGCCACAACAAGTCGAAATGAAGAACCTCCTGAGCAGAATGTAAGAAGATCAACTAGAACAAGAGCTGAGTCGACAAGGTTAGCTGGATATGAGAGATTTCCAGATAATGCAATCGATGCAGATGGTGAGTTAATAGAAGAAGCAATGATGATGGCTGAAGCAGAACCAATTAATTTGGATGAAGCCATGAATGATTCGAATTGGTGTGAAGCCATGAAGGAAGAACTCAGGGCAATCGAGAAGAACAATACCTGGGAACTTGTCGAAAGAGCCAGCAAGAAGCCTATTGATGTGAAATGGGTTTACAAGCTGAAACGAAGGCCAAATGGTGAAATTGCCAAGCATAAGGCAAGACTAGTGGCAAGAGGATTTCTGCAGAAACCTAGTATTGATTTCGACGAAGTCTATGCGCCAGTGGCTAGGTTGGAAACAATCAGGATTGTTGTTTCGACAGCAGCATATAGAGGATGGAAGATACATCAGTTGGATGTAAAATCAGCATTTTTGAATGGACCTTTGGAGGAAGAAGTATATGTCAGTCAACCACCAGGATTTGAGGTCAAAGGGCAGGAGTCGAAGGTGTACAGATTGAGGAAGGTTCTCTATGGACTGAAGCAAGCCCCAAGGGCTTGGAACAAAAGAATAGATAGGTTCCTAATCGAAGCAGGGTTCACAAAGTGTGTGTCTGAGCATGGAGTTTATGTAAATGATGTCGACAATGATAGTCGAATCATTTTATGCCTGTACGTTGATGATTTGCTAATTACAGGTGCAAATGAAGCTGAGATAAGAAAAGTTAAGTCGAAGCTAATGCAAGAGTTCGAAATGTCCGACCTAGGGAATTTGTTATATTTCTTAGGGATGGAATTCAAAGACACAGCTGAAGGTGTGTTCCTGCACCAGAAGAAGTATGCTCAAGATATTTTGAAGAGGTTCAAGATGATTGACTGTAAAGCTGCGACAACTCCATTGGAAACAGGAGCAAAGTTAAAGAAGGTAACTGATGATGAGTTTGTAAGTTCGACACTGTACAAACAAATTATTGGATCCTTAAGGTATCTTTGCAATACAAGGTCGGACATTTGTCAGAGTGTCGGATTGTTAAGTCGATTTATGGAGAAACCCCAAGAATGTCATCTCATTGCAGTAAAAAGAGTACTGAGACACATTAAGGGTACGATTGATCATGGTGTGCTGATGCCATGTCGAAATAAGTCCAAGTCGAAAGAGGCTGAGGTATATGGTTATACTGATTCAGATTTCAGTGGAGACCAAGATGAAAAGAAAATTACTGCAGGCTATATTTTCATGATCGAAGGAGCTCCAATCTCTTGGAGTTCGAGAAAACAAAGCATTGTGGCTTTGACATCATGTGAAGCTGAGTATGTAGCTGCATCGTATGCAGCATGTCAGGCAGCATGGATAGATATGTTGCTCGAAGAACTCAAGATCAAGGAACCTGGGAAGATGAAATTGTTTGTAGACAACAAGTCAGCTATTGATCTTGCCAATCATCCTATGTGTCATGGTCGAAGTAAACACATAGAAAGAAGGTATCATTTTCTCAGGGATCAAGTGAACAGAGGGAAGCTGGATCGTGAATATTGCAAGACTAAAGTTCAACTAGCCGACATACTTACCAAACCTTTGAAGAAAATCAGATTCGACGAGTTAAAGAAAAGCATTGGGATGAGAAGTCTCGAAAACATGAATTAAGTGGTGTGTTAGAAGTAATTCATGTTAGTTTGTCGAAGTCGAAGGGTTTTATAGGTTTTGGTCGAAGTTGTATATAGTCAGTCGAATAATTGTACTGTTGTGTAGGTCTGCTGTATTCAACAGAGTCGAATATAGCTGATAAAGAGTTAGTCGAATTATTTTGGGCCTGGGCTTTGATAGCCTATATAAAGGGCATTGTAATTTGTATTTTACACAACAGCTTCATAATAAAATTTTACAAAGTTTTCAAAACCCTAATCTTTTCTTATTTTCTTCTCTCTCTCTCTCCTTCTTCTTCTCTCTCTCAAACATTCATCTTTCTTGGAACCCAGTTCCAACAATTAAACCACATCATGCTAGCAACTTGCCAATTCCCGAAAAAATAGCATTGGTGTTTTGATCTCTCAAATGGTTAACTCTGACAGATGAACAATATTTGAAGGCACTACAGTTGAGCTCATGGCAGTTATTTAGATTACTTCAAACACAATTGCCTGTTTTGTCTTGTAGAACATTTCCATGTGATTTTTGTATTACTAATAGTGGACCTACAATTAGTGAATGCAAAGGTAGCAAGGATGCTGCTGTTGCGACTCTTCTAGTTGATGAGTTGGTTGAGAAAGCTGATGGGTTCGCCGAAGTTTCTCCTGAACACAAATATGAGATTGTGAAGAGCCTGTGGTCAAAAGAGGTGAGGAGCTTTTAAAGAAGAAGCCGGTGATGTTAATGATTAATGAGAGTTGCTATTCATGTTACTTCAAATTCCAACAAACTGATGTTCAATCTTTGAAGTGGCGTGTTTTGATTCTCTTTCTTTAGATTTTACAAAGAGATGGAATGCTTTACTTCAGGAATTACTAGAAAACCTGAGGGAGTGACAATAAGCCATGAAGCTTTGATCATACAGTCTCTAGAAAAGATTGTGATAGTAAAGATGATGTATGTCATTCTCCCATTACACCTAGTTTGTGTTACTTATTGGTTTTGACAACTTACCATCATAGCATGACGAGGTTCATCTTCATAATCCTCCATCATGTCCCATTGGTGGCTTGTCCTCGGCAATGGCCATGCTCATGGTTGGAGCTCGCCGTGTATCCACGCCAAAGTTTGATCCAGAGTTAGCTGCTGATACCATAGAACATCATACTATCACATCTTTTATCAGAATCCCTACCATAATAGCCAGTTTGATTTCTATTGTTAGGCACAAAGAAACATGGACGAAAAGCTTTGCAAATTTCCAGAGATCATAACTATATGCAAAAAAATTTAAGGCTTATACATATTTGGATGAAGCACACAATATTGGAGCCGTGGGCAAGTCGGAGAGGGAATTTGTATCAGCAGCTTGTTGTAGAAGGTTGTAACTTGTCAACTTCTGCCGCAAAAGGCTTGCTCGAGCTTAGGCATGCTCTCGAGAAGATTATTTGTCATAATTCTACTGATGCTCTGCGGCATGTAATTTCTAGAAGGATACAGAGAAGGAAGAACCGTAAGGAGAACACTTAGCGGACCAACATTTATGCAATATCTCCAAAGATCTTTTGACAATAGAATGGTGTACATAGTTCTAATGCTCATTCAACCTTAGGTAAAGGTGGTGATAATGGTGAATATCAGAGAACGCCAAACCAAGACAAGGTTAATCAACCAAGCAGTTGCTAACAACTTAAAACGTCTAGCCGAAGAGTTTAGTTCTGAGTGGGCTATGCAACACATAATCCCTCAGGTTTTGGAAATGATTAACAATCCACACTATTTGTATCGGATGACCATTCTCCGCGCTATATCGCTGCTAGCACCTGTAATGAGCTCCGAAATCACTTGTTCAAAATTGTTGCTTGTTGTTGCGGTATCAAAAGACAGAGTTCCCTACATAAACTTCAATGTGGCAAAGGTATTAGAGTCCATATTCCCCATGGTTGATTAGTCTGTGATAGAAAGGATAATCCAACCGTGTCTGGTTGAGCTCAGTGAGGATCCTGATGTCGACGTGCGATTTTTTTTCCCACCAAAGTCGTGCAAGTCATAAGCGATTCACGTCACAAATAAGTTGCAGGTGCCAAAATGAAAACGACATCAAATTTCATCAAGCTACAGAAGTCAAAACGACATCGCATACACGTCACATGAATGAGCTATAAAAAAATTAGCAAAACGACACAAAAAAGAGTTCAGCTTCAAGGGACACGCACAACACGTACTAATTCAAAACGACATGAAATTTTCACAAGAAGGTTACAACCTGGATTCAAATTCAAAACGCACAGAAGTTTCCAAAACGACAAACGAATTTCACTCCACTCACTCTATAAATACAACTCATTTCTCACTCTTTTCTCTCAAGCTTCAAAGCCACTAAAACTCTGCTATTTTTTCTCCCTATTTCCTCATTTCACGAAACCATTTATTCGCATCACTCTTAGAGGTATCAAAAAAGCCCCAAATAAAATATTTTAAATTATAAAACTGATTTTTTTCTAAAACCGATTTTTTCTTAAAACTGTTTATTTCTTAAAATTGATTTTTTTCAAAAATTAAAAAAAAAACCGATTTTTTCAAAAAATAAAAAAAAAACTAATTTTTTTCGAAAATAAAAAAAAACTGATTTTTTCTGAAAATAAAAAAAAAAACAATTTTTTTCGAAAATAAAAAACCGGTTCTTTAGAAGAAAAAAAAAGCCGATTATTTCCAAAAATAAAAAAAAACGCGATTTTTTCTCAAAAAAATAAAAAACCGATTTTTCCGAAAATTAAGAAAAACGATTTTTTTCAGAAAATAAAAAAATCGATTTTTTTCAAAAATAAAAAAAAAAACTGATTTTTTCCAAAAATAAAAAAAAACCGATTTTTTCCGAAAATGAAAAAAACCGAATTTTTTTCATAAATAAAAAAAATCGAACCAAAAGTAAAAACCCGAAATTTTCCGAAAATTAAAAAAACCCGATTTTTTCCAAAAAAATAAAAACTGATTTTTTCCGAAAATTAAAAAAAAAAACAATTTTTTCCGAAAATTAAAAAAAAAACAATTTTTTCTGAAAAAAAGAAACTCAATTTTTTCCTAAAAAATAAAAAAAAAAACTATTTTTTTTCAAAAATATAAAAACTCGATTTTTTTCAAAAAAAAAAAACTCAATTTTTTTCGAAAAAAAAAACTGTTTTTTTTCGCAAATACAAAAACTCGATTTTTTCCGAAAATAAAAAAACTGATTTTTACTGAAAATGAAAAAAACCGATTTTTTCCGAATATAAAAAAATTGATTTTTTTCAAAATGAAAAAACTGATTTTTTCCAAAATGAAAAAACCGAGTTTTTTTGAAAAAAAACTGATTTTTTTCGAATATAAAAAAACCGACTTTTTCCGAATATAAAAAAACCGATTTTTTCCAAAAATGAAAAAAACCGAATTTTTTCGTATATAAAAAAACCGATTTTTTCTTGAAAATGAAAAAACCCAATTTATTCCGAATATAAAAAAAATCGATTTTTTCCAAAAATGAAAAAAATCGATTTTTTTCAAATATAAAAAAAATTGATTTTTTTGCAAATAAAAAAAAAATTATTTTTTTCCGAAAATTAAAAAAAATGATTTTTTTCAAAAATAAAAAAAAAAAACGATTTTAAAAAAATTGATTGAAAAAATCTATTTAAAAAAAAAAGTCAAATTTTAAAAATATTGGAGTTTTAAGGCCCTACTTGAATTTTAGTGGCCCTTAATTTAGAGAACTACATATTTTAGAACTTATTTATTTTTAAAATTTTTGGCCCTTCTATTTTTGGGACCTTGAAATTTAGGCTTCAGCTCCCTAAATTGACACCCCTAACTCCAAGCAGTGAATTCGACGTCACTTGCACATAACCTCACAAACCATTCAACTTGACCCCACCCAGCAAACACGACAAATTCCAATCCACGAATTTCACACAATGCACATAACAAAACCTGCCGCAAACAATCACAGCAACATCCAATTTCTTGCAAAACATGAAATTCGTACGACTCACCCACGTCACAATCTCCAGCTCACCAATTCCTTCAGCATTATTTCCACTTATACCCTCTGAATCTATCCTATAAATACAACCTTCCTCACCTTGATTTAACAATTTCTAGAGAACCAAAATTATTCTGTTAAAATTCACCCTCACCTTAACATCAAAACAACTCCAATCAAACCCAAATCACTCACTGATACAAACCTCACACAACCAAACCTTCATTTTGAATCACAAAACCAGAACCCAACGAACAGAAAAGAGATGAAGATAGAAATTCTTTGAACTAAACACAAACCCATAAACCTGATTGAAATTGAAATCAAACGAGAAACCCAAACGAATCAAGCGAACAAGTGAGGAAAGAATTCGAGACCGAGAAAGAGAATAAGGTTGAATCCACTGATCGATTTACTCTTGGAAACTTTTGATCGTTATTTCCGCATCTTGGTTGTCATTGTGTTTTGGCAGAAAGTGTGAATATGGAACCTGGTTTGTTGTTTCAAACCGAGATTCTTGCTTTTGATGTGAGGCTCTGTTCATTCTTTTTTCTTTTTCTTAAACCCTTGTTGACATTTTGATAACCTACTTACACACCCTTTCATAATTTTGTTTACTTTTGTGCAATAAGATTCTTAGACACATATTTTCTCCGGTCACTGTTATAAGAAGAAAAAAAAAAAAATCTTAAATTTTAGTCATTATTATAAGCAAAAAAACATTAAATATTAAATTAATTAATACTTGTATTACTATTATATCTTTAATTTAATTCAAAAGTATTTAATGTTAAAAGTTAATTCATCAAATAAACTAAGGATATTATCGTAAATTTTACTTTGTTGTATAAAATCAAGAAAATTAATTATATTTAACTAACTTTCTTAATACGTGTGAAAATAGTTATTTTAACTTATAATTGTGACCGGAAAGAGTATAATTTTTCCTCACGCCATCAGTTTTTATCTTTTCGTGTGTTTTTGTCTTAATGGGATGGTGGGCTTCAAGCCCACGTGACACCATGTAGCACATCCCTTTTAATTATGGCACCACACTTTCCTTTGATTTTTTTTATGGTAGTTTTTATTTATTTTACTTTTTAATTCTTCTTTAAATTTGTTTAAATAAGAGTTTTGTTTTGAAATAAGTAGGTTTATGGATCTTTTACGTTACTTTTTGCTTTGATTTTATCTCATTTTTCATTTTCGATTTTATTTTCCACTTTGATTTCTATTTCCATGTTCAATTTTTTTGGATCATTGGTCGATGAAGTCTAACTATGACAAATATTGGTTGATCGAAGTTGTTTAACCTTCATTGTTTCAAATCTGCAGTGAATAATCATTGAGATCATTTTCTATACTTTGAGATCGTGATAGGTTACCTTCGATTAATCGACAAAAGTTTGTGATTAAGACGAGACCGCTTGTTTTTTTTCGTGTGGCTCGATTCTTAGAGAATGATTCACAATATCATTTATCTATTGTGTTTTAACACAAACATCATACTTGCGCGACATCCTATAGCATGATCTTCATCATAGATCGTGCTACGATGGTTTAGCGCTATAGTCGACCCGATTCTTTCGATACAATGAAAATTAAAGATTAACAACTAACCACTAACTTTAATTTCTGTCCAATATACTCTCGCTTTACTTTCTTGTCAACATATCTTCAACTATATCTTGTTCATATTATTATTTGTTCATATCATATTCATCTTATTCATATCTCATTCATACCTTGTTCATAAAATTCGAAAACACACTAATAATTATGGAAACCCTAAAAACATTCAATTGGTGGACTGTTGGTTACTTTTCTGAGACATGGAATTAGGACCTTGTACAGAAACCTTAGCAAGGAGATTTTTCTCTGACTCTTGTTCATGGCTTAGTTTAGGACACCTCGCACACACACGACTTCCTCTTGGGTTACCTTTCAATGACCTCATTTATTTCTCGCAATCCTGTGTAACTTACATGTACCCCGCTCCCATTCCGATGTACGCACTTTATTCGCTTTTTTATTATGGTTTGTATACTAGGAGCACCCCTAGGGACTAGCATAAACTAAACTATTTTCAAACTAATTCTCGATTCGTCGTCGAGCCATTTTAAAACTAATTCCTGATTCGTCATCGAGCCATTTTCAAACACCTTCATAAGTCGATTTCTCATTAGCATTCGCCATCAACCTAACGCCCACACTTGCACTTCTCATCGTGGTTTCGTTACTAGGAGCACCCCTAAGGACTAGGATCGATTCACACCTCTTTTCGAAAATCCTCTATTCATCGTCGAGCCATTTTCGAAACAAACCTTTTAAGCCGAGTACCTTTTGCCTCGCGACTAATCTCTTCGCATACAATCAAACCCTTGATTCAACATCAAGTGGATTTTCTCAATCACTTTGACGAAAAAGAGAGAGATTCGAGCCTTTGACTCACTTTCCCGATTACTTGGGCTAGAGGAGCCTTTCTTAAGCTTCGAGTAATCATCATCCAACCTAAGCAGTTAACAACTATTGAAACTCTTTTCAAGATGAAACAGAGGGGGATTGAGTCTTTGATTTCTCTCTTCAATTGTTTGGGTGTGAGTTCTCTTACTCGTGTGTGGACAATTGACACCTCTAAAACACTTCCAACTCAACAACATTCAAACCATTCTTATAAAACATCCGTCTTTCAAAACACTTAACGAATATCGAAACCCAAATTCTTTTCAAGGTGAAATAAGAGGGGGATGGAGTCTTCTGTCTTACTCGTGTGTGAAAAATTGTCACCTCAAAGTAAATCTAACCAACCCCAGTCGTAGTTCCACAAACTACAAACGCTCTGATTCTTCATTCTCGTCCGAATGTAAGATACGTAGGCATAAGATTGCGATAATCTTGACG
Organism: Lathyrus tuberosus; assembly: GCA_022829125.1. NCBI lineage: Eukaryota > Viridiplantae > Streptophyta > Magnoliopsida > Fabales > Fabaceae > Lathyrus > Lathyrus tuberosus. Next base: position 9,243,147 of record JALAZF010000071.1, read on the forward strand.
AGCTATGTTTTTCTTTTTCCACTGTTTGCGTCTCACTTCCATCTTTTTCCGTCATTCCGCGACTACCTTTTATCCATCTTCCGTTTTCCCCTTCTCTTTCGTAGTCGAACTACTAGCGCTTTGATTCCTCATTCTCGTCCGAATGAGCATACGTAGGCAAAAGGGCCCCAATCTTTGGCGAACACCCTAACCTAAAACCATATGTTTCCCCTTAGTATTGATCCTCTTTAATCGTACCTCTTCACATTTATTCGTATTAGAAGAAAACAAATAAGCTTAGCTAACGTTCATCACAATTCGAATTAAGAGGTTCCCGTTGAGTACAATGGACATGAGGGGGTGCTAATACCTTCCTCTCACGTAACCGACTCCCGAACCCAGAATTTGGTTACGATGACCATGTTCTTAGCTCTCTTAAAGGTTTTCTCGATATTTTCCTTTCCCTCTTTTCAGATAAATAAAGTTCGATGGCGACTCTGTCGAATCGCAATTTCTTCTGCGCCTTTTGCACAAGGGTCGTATTATCGATTTTTTCGAGGTGCGACATTCGTAAACCGTGCATACTTTTAATTTTAATAAAGTCCATAAAAAATCAAATTTATTTCTTTTACATATCATCATCGTAATACCATGTTAGGATTCATGCTTTCATTTCCATGATCATTATCTCATCATCTAGCCATCATTCTGTGCCCCATTACCTTGTTCATTGGACCTACAAAACCATATTTCATCATAAAAGTCTAATATGACATGAACATAAGCATAAACATAAGCATACCAACATGATAATCAAGCATTGTGGTGATAAAATTTTGCAGCAAATCATCACTAATTCATGTCATAACAAGAATACATGCATCCAAGTTCAACTTGGGACCACATGGTTTTAATAAACCAAAACCACTTCAAACAAACACAAAACCATAACCAACTTGCAATCTCATTTCAGTAGAAAATTAACTTCAACAAACACACTTAGATGCAATCCTAACCCTTGGTTAAACACTTTTTCACATGGATCACTAATTGGTGCAATCTTAACCATTCTTCATTTTCATTTTTAACATTCTAACTCCCTCCAAAACTCACCCTCACATTTCACACAAATTTTAATTCATTCACATCCATCTTAGTCTATTTAAACAACACCATATCACCAACCAAAAGAGGGAAATGGCGATCAAAGGTTTAGTTCGATTTGTACTCGATTTTTGAAGTTTCTAGGATATCGAATTAAAGCATGGATTAAGTAGAGGATGTTGAGAGGATTCCAAATCTACAAAAAAAAAAAAACTTGTTTTTCCATTGTCGGAGCTTGATCGGAGAGCCACCTTGTTCACCATTGTTGCCAACAAGTTCTTGAGTTTTTCATTCAAGTAAGCCTAATTCTTATGTTTCTTGTTTTTTCTGTGTTATGATATTTATACATGCTTAAATAACTTATTACAATCATTAGTTGCATGAAAACGTGTTTAAATTGAATTTCTGGAAAATCGGTTCAAGAGCTCTCACGAATCTTGAATCTCAACCATTTTTGTGCAAACTTATATACCGTTTAATCTGTTTTTCACAGTGATCACGAATATGTAATTAGTTTCGCGGTTGGATGTATATTCTAGCCGAATCGAACCATTCTTTACTAGTTTTCACATTCAATTTGTGTTTTAATTCTAATTGCATATTTGAATTCGTGATAAAATTCTGGTTCCAACGTTATATTAGTTCGTCAGTTGCGGTCACCTTTTGGTTATTCAGGAGTTTGACATAATTGGTCTTTGATGATACCATTTCAATTGCAATGTTTACTAGTACCTACTTTTCCTTCGTTTGGGGTTGAAGGAAGAAGAAACATGTGGGTCACCGGCGCCCCCTACCATATCTTTTTTTTTATTTATTTAAATTTTATTTATACTTCTATATTTTTCTTGTTTTATTAATTGTTCAAATTAGGTTGTTAATTGATTAATTTAGTTAATTGATTTTAAATTAAATTAATTAATGGATTAAATTTACTTAATAAATTAATTTTGTTAATTAATTTTTAATTAACTTAATTAATTGATTAAATTTATTTTAATTGATTTTTAATAAATTTGATTAATTGATTTAATTTATTTTAATAGATTAAATTTATTAATTGATTTGTGTTAACTTGATTGATTGATTAAATTTTATTTTATTGATTAATTTTATTATTTATTTTAAATTAACTTGATTAAATTTATTAAATTTCCTTTAATTGATTAACTTTTTAATTGCTTTTTAACTAGATTGGTTAATTGATTGAATTTATTTTAATTGATTATTTTTGCTATTTGATTTTTAATAAACTTGATTAAATTTATTTTAAATGATTAACTTTGTTAATTGATTTTTAGAAAAATTGATTAATTGATTAAACTTATTTTATTGATTAATTTTGCTAATTGATTTTTAACTATGTTGAATAATTCATTTATTTTATTTTTGGTTGATTAATTTTATTAATTGATTTTTAATTAACATGATTAATTGAATAAATTTATTTTAATTTATTAATTTTGTAAATTAGTTTTTAACTACATTGAATAGTTGATTTTTTTAAATTTATTTTTAATTAACTTGATTAATTTATTAATTTCATTTAATTCTTTAATTTTGGTTAATCGATTTTTAATTAACTAATTAATTAATTAAATTTATTTTAGTTGATTAATTTATTCAATTGATTTTTAATTAACTTGATTAATTAATTAAACTTATTTTAATTAATTAATTTTTAATTAACTTAATTAATTGATTAAATTTATTTTAATTGATTAATTTTGTTAATTGATTTTTAACTACATTGGTAATTGACTAAATTTATTTTAGTTGATTATTCTTGGTAATTGATTTTAATTAACTTGATTAATTGATTAAATGTTTTTTAATTGATTAATTTTGTTAATTGATTTTAATTAACTTGATTAATTGACTAAATTTATTTAACGAATTCATTTTATTATTTAATTTTTAACCAACTTGATTAGTTTATTAAATTTATTTTAATTGATTAATTTTGTTAATTTGTTTTTAACTACATTGATTAATTTACCAAATTTTTTTAACTGATTATTTTTGTTAATTGATTTTTTTATTAATTTTATTAATTGATTAAATATATTTTGATTTATTAATTTTATTAATTGATTAATTTTATTAATTGATTAATTTTATTAATTTATTTTTAATTAACTTAATTAATTGATGAAATTTATTTGAATTGATTAATTTTTCTAATTGACTTTTAATTAACTTGATTAATTAATTAAATCTATTTCTATTGATTAAGTTTGTTAATTGATTTTTAATTAACTTGATTATTTGATTAATTTCATTTTAATTTATTAATTTAGGTTAATTGATTTTTAATTAACTTGATAAATTTATTAAGTTTAATTTAATTGATTAATTTTCTTAATTGATTTTTAATTAATTTGATTTATTGATTAAATTTATTTTAATTGATTATTTTTGTTAATTGATTTTTAAATATCTTGATTAATTAATTGAATTTATTTTAATTGATATATTTTATTAATTAAATTTTAATTAACTTGATTAATTGATTAGTTTTGCTAATTGACTTTTAATTAACTTGATTAATTGACTGAATTTATTTTAATTGATTAATTTTGTCAATTGTTTTTTTAATTAACTTGATTAATTTATTAATTAAATTAATTAATTAATTTTGGTTAATTGATTAATTAAATAAGTTAACCATATAAAATCTACCTTTTAAAAATCAAATTAAATACTTGATCAACATCAAGTTAGTTTTCAAAATATCTCACCACTTTATAATAAACTCGAAAGATGAGAAACATTGGAGTTTTACATTCTATGATGCCTCGAATGATCGACCCCGAGGCATACGTCTTGGTTTTACTAATTATTATTTATTTCGTTCTAAATTACTAAATTCAAACTTGGACAAAGAGGAACATTAGAGTCTTGTATTTCATGAAAACTTTGAACAATCGCAAATAAATTTCATAAATGCTTTGAATGAGAAAGGGTTATGGTCTTCAGGGGGAGTAACATTGTGTTTAGTGCTTTTTAAGTATGGTTCTATTTTATGAACTTGCAAGAGTTCATGTGTATTTTTCTTGTGATTTTGGTTTTCCCCTCCAGGGGGAGTACAGGTTATGTATGACAGGGGGAGTGTTGCACTTGTCTGTTATGTTGCTGCAAAGTTGTAGCTTATACAAAGCTTACATGTTCTCATGTAGCTTGTGTTGATCAGATTGATCTATGATGTCAGACTAATTGTCTTGGCATTGTGCTCTGAGGTGTGCTAAGGTTGTTTTAGCCAAAAATTTCCAAAGCGGGAGATTGTAAATTCCGTAGTTTTTGGATTGGCAAGATTTTCGTAAAACATGTTGTTAGCAAGATGTTAAGCCAGATGTTCTACCTTGATAGTCAGACATCATGTTCAGCATGATGTTGTGACATATGCCAGGAAATGTTATTCCAGAAAGTTAGAGCATGGCTGTTTTTGTATTTTTAGTGTGATTTTTGAGTGTTTTAATTAACACGTATGCGTTATCCAAGGGAGGATATTTTGGGAACTTCTGTTGTGACAGGTTTGATTGTTTTTTCTTAAAAAGGATAGTTGAGCCTTTTTAGAAAACTTTGTATTTTGTTTCTATTATTGTGCAGGAGATTATGCTTATGATTTTAAGATGATTCATGGTAGTTTTGCGCCTCAAGAGCCCAAGACCAAGTGGATAAACAGTTATTGAAAGAGAAGACCTAACCCTATTGTAAGGTGGAGATTGGGCAGAATTTGTAGAATAAGGATTAGCAGTGTATTAGAGTTTCTTTAGGGTTTAGTGTGTCTAGTTTATATGTCACTCTTGTATCAAGTTTGATGCATTGAGTTGACTGATTGTTCATTGTTAATTGTTCACTCTAAAGATTTAAAGCAAGAGTGTACTGTTCTTAGTTGAAGCTTTTAAGCAAAACTAAGTATTGTACTTGGAAGGGTTGGTACTTCTATTTTGGGTAATTGTTGAATTGTCACTGGTTTGTGATTGATAGGAAGTGAGAGAGGGATCTCATATCTTGAGGGTGTCTAGGTTGAAGTTGCACAAGGTAGTGATTAGGTGAAAAGTTATAAATGGGGGAGTTTAGCTTTGAACTAATACTATCATAGTGAATTTCCTTCCTGGCTTGGTAGCCCCCAGATGTAGGTGAGTTGCACCGAACTGGGTTAACAACTATTGGTGTTATTTTACTTTTCTGTCATTTAAGTTTCTGCATATTTATTTGTGTGATTAGGTTGTCTTGATCTCAGTGTTGTGACATCTGGTATCTGCGTGCCAGAATTTCAATTGGAATTAAAGCAGGTCATCCTGTTCTGTTTTTGGGTGAGCTTCGGGGAGTTTGTATTCTTGTACTATGAACAAGGAAGGAGGAGGAAATGTTAACTGACCTCCTGTTTTAGATGGCACTAACTATGACTATTAGAAGGCACGTATAGTGGCTTTCTTAAAAGCTATGGATAACAAAACTTGGAAGGTTATCATCAAGGGTTGGGAGCACCCTGTGGTTAAAGATGAAGATGGGAAGGAATCTTTGAAGCCTGGAGAGGACTGGACCAAGGAAGAAGATGAGATTGCTCTTGGAAACTCCAAAGCCTTGAATGCTTTATTCAATGGAGTTGACAAGAACATGTTTAGGTTGATCAACACTTGTATTGTGGCTAAGGATGCTTGGGAAATTCTAAAGACAACTCATGAAGGAATATCTAAGGTAAAGATGTCTAGACTTCATCTGCTCACTACTAAATTTGAAAATCTAAAGATGAGGGAAGATGAAAGTATTCATGACTTTCACATGAATGTTCTGTAAATAGCTAATTCCTTTAGTGCCTTGGGAGAAAAGATATCAGAAGAAAAGATGGTTAGGAAGATTTTTAGGTCACTCCCTAAAATATTTGACATGAAGGTCACAACCATTGAAGAAGCCTAAAACATCAGTAGTTTGAGAGTTGATGAGCTAGTAGGTTCACTTCAAACCTTTGAATTGAACATTAATGGCAGAGCTGAGAAGAAGAGGAAGAAAGTGACCTTGGCACGAATGAAGGGATGTCCAATTCCATTGTGTTACTAGGAAGACAGTTCAATCAAGAGCTGAAGAGAATGGAGAGGAAGTCAAGACCTAATGTCTATGTTGCAGTGAAAATTGGATAACAAATTATTAATTAATTTGCATCATTTTCTCTTACAACCGACTTTGATTTATCCAAAGGAAAGGTTCAAGATCGAGAAAAACCTAAAGGGGGAGATCTAAGGTTCGGGGGTTGGTTACGCAAAGGGAGGGTATTAGCACCCTCTACGTCCGTAGTACTCTACGGGAGCCTCTTGTTTTACTTGTTAAATCTTACTCGCTTGCTAAGGGTTCTATGCTAAAGGTTTGAAACCCTAGGGGTTAGTATCTAAGTATACTCGACAAAGCATCGCACTTTGCGCCTACGTATCCTCGGGTGTAGAATCAGAGTATGCGTAGTTCTACGTCTACTGAATGATCGACTGTGGTCTATATTCAGAGGGGAAATGAGTGTGACCTCATTGTAGAGTATAAAAACACTCTAAGTCTAGTTATAATGGTCCTATGTTATGTTTTAGTTAATAGGGAAAGTGAGTATTCATTAGGATGAATATCACCAAGAGTGTAAGAACTCTCTCCTAAGACTAGTTATGATTCCATGGCCCTGATGAGGCCAAGAAATAGGGTTTAGCTCTTATGAGGCTACTAGGTTAAGGTGGGGGCTATGACTCTAAGAGTTAACATTTATCACCTTCCTTTGGAATGAGGAAAATAACAGTTGTAAGATATGACAACAAGAGATATTAATAAAGATGAATAACAACAGTAGCATAAGTATGGCAAAAAGTAATTCATAAATAAGCATGGATAAAATGGATATGATCATCATGAAGACATATCAATATGTTTCAATCTTAAGGAAGACAAACATAAGGAACACTCACAAGATAAAGAGGTATGATACTAATCAAAGATGATAGTTAAAGAAGAATAAAATTCACACAAAGTCAAATATAATGATAAATCAAACATGGATGAATTAGTCCAAGACATAAACAAACCATTAGTGAAACAAACACCTAAATAATCAATAAGGATGATTCATAAGGCTAACAATTAGTCCTATTAAGAAATAATCAAGAGACAATTAGGCTTAAATAAGCAAGAGAGAAATTAAGATAAATCTCATACTAAGAAACAATTAAGCTTAAATAATTAAGAAACAATTAGAACTAACTCACATATTAATTATTAAGTTTACATAAACAAAGAAGAAATAAATTACATGTTAATAATAATACTCAATTAAAAAATAATTGCTAATTAAAATTAAATAAAGATTAAAAATATTTTGGAGTTTTTTTGGAATAAATGGAAAAGAGAAATAATATGATAAATAAAATAAAAATGTTTTGAGAAGACTTAAAATAAAAGAAAATCACTTAAATTAATTAACAATAAAAATACAAAATAAAAGAGCAACACGCTGGGGGTGTAATAAGTAATTCTGAAATAGTTGAAAGAACAAAAGAAGTAAGATGGGCCTGGAAAAGGAGGGGGCGAATAGCGTGATGGCCCAAGTTGAAAATCAGGCTGAAAAATGAAAAGAAAAAAGAATAAAAGGAGGGTCTGGGGCGAGGGGGATTCGAACCCCAGACCTCCTTCCTAACGTGCGCGTTCCATACCACTGGGGTGGCCTTACATCCAACGTATGAGCCAACCCCAATAACATATAAGCCTTAGAAATTTCATAAAATGCATTTGAAAGAAAAACCAACATGCGCGTATGTATCAGAAGCTTATGCATAACATAATACCAATAGGTCAAAGTACCATTTAAGTTACTACACGACAAAACTACCCAAACGGCCAATCACACGCAAGCACGGGAAAAGAAACATGCAGAAGAATATGAAACCATCGTGTTTCAATTTGAAAACTCAAAGCAAACATCAAACTTCAAACCAATATTACAGCCTCCATATGTAACCAAATATCATGGAATAATATACCATATTAAAGTATTCAAAACATAGAACAATAATAAACCCTAATCTAAACAAGATGGTGGCCACATCATGAACAAGAAGCAAAGGAAATTCATTGTTCAAAACCAAAACTCAGTTCAAGAAAGAGTGAGAAACCAACTTCTGTTTCAATTCATAACCCTCAACCGCTTTAAAAACTCAACAACAACATGTAGTAGGAACAAGTTACAACTCAGAAACTCATTCACATGATAACATGAACAACCAACAATAATCTAGAGCTCAAACAAGTTAGAAATATCATCAAACAGCCAACATACATCCATACACGAATCACAGTCATGCACACATGATGAACATCAGAATTGGTATGTTCAGATTTACATATGATCAAAGCAAGTATATATTCAAATAGTTATTCATTTTAACAATGGTTAACAAGTTCTTTATCAGAAACAAACTTAACAGAGGTTTATAACGCTATGAACACACAAAATTAAGATGTATTCAGCATGGCATATAAGCATGATAAGAGGAGGGTTGAGGAACATACCTGGTTCCAGAGTGAATAATAAGAACTCCCTCCTCTGCAGCTAGCTCGAGTGCTCCCAAAGAACAAGTTTTTGTTTTCAGAGTTGTTTTGTGTTGATTGTTGATCCTTTGAAATGAGGAGAAGCTCCCTTTTATAGAAGGGCTTGGTTGGATAATATGCTAAATGTCCAAGGGACAAAAGCTTTGCTTGCAAGAGGAAAATCGTAGAAAGATTTGGAGGTAGGGGCTATTCTGAACAAAAGTTTATGGAGGTAGTTCAAATTTCATGCTCTTTGGTTCTATAGAAGCTTCATGCATCATACTACAATGTTGGTGTTGAAATGCAGTTGAAATAATGCCTTGAACTGGTAGAAAAATGGCCTACAAATCGTGTCCACCAAGGATGTAAAATGACTTAGAAAAGTTGAGAATTTGACAGCTTCAATTACCCTTCTTTGAGAGCCCATAACTTGAGAATGGCTTATTCAAATGAGATGTTCCACATATGGTTGGAAATCTCTCATCATGCTCTAAAACTTTTATTTGGGGCCCAAGTCTTGAATCCAAGTGGAAATGGGTGAAAAATGATGTCAAAGTTAGAGAAAAATGTGAAGAAAAGTGTTGAAATTTCTCTAAGTGTTGGGTCAGATTATCTTGCAAGCTTCATAACTCAAAAACCAAGCATTTTTGGACAAAAAGTCATATGGAACAAATTGGATATCTTGAAAAGAGCTTTCCAATGAGCTTTGAGTCACTCCATTTGAGTGTGTGGTTTAGGAGTTATGGTCATTTCAAATTGTGCTATTAGAGGGAAAATCTCACATATGAAATCTTTCATGAGCAAAACCCTACTTCTCTTGCAAGAAACCTCATGAAACTTGATCTTGATGCTTTGAATACCTCATGAGACATTCTATGATGATTAGAACCATTGACACTTCATTTGAACCAAAATTCCCAAGGATTAGGGTTTCAGTCAAAAACCTATTTTTGACTGTGAATGCACTGAGGTCAGATCTTGTAAACTTGCTTCTTCCTTCTCATCTAAAGGTCTAAGGAGACTCTTGAGGATGTTGATAAACCAATAGAATCAAGAATTAGGGTTTGGGAATTCATCTTAATGAAAAATCAAAGTCATGGACTGACAGGTGTCATAGAAACCCTAATTTGGAGGTATAGAGAGGCTGAGGCTCAAACTTCTCTTGTTGAGGACCAATAGATCTTGGATTCCTGTTGAATGATGTCTCTTGGATGTAGCTGACCTTAAGTGGTAAGTGAAACACACAATCTTGACTTGATAGAGCCAAATTCTCAGTGATTTCTTCAGAGCAAAACCCTAATTCCAAAGTTCTTGCACTGGAGATCTTTTGTTGACTTGACTTGCTTCAAAATAACTTGTGGAGCTTCATGGTGATATGCAAACCTAATTTGAACACAAAGAAACAAACTGCAAGATATGGGTTATCTCAAACAATGCAGAGATGATTGACCTACGATGCACAAATGAAGATGACATCTAAGGGTAAAAATTTGGGGTACAACAGTTGCCCCTATTTAAATAGCTTTACCGGATGACACAAGGAAAGGAAATCCTTGGGACATCAAGGTGAAAGGTATTTAAATATAGCAAACCAAAAATTTTGCCCTTAGATGGAATGCAAATGCTAAGGACAAGCGACAAACATGCAAATGCTGACATGCCATGAACTTCTAAAATGATGATATGATGCCAAGATGGTGCAAAGATGCAGATAGACCAGACACCAGGGACAACAGGAAGCAAACACACAAGATAAGCTCCACCGGGGAAAGAAGAAAGCTAGTATCCGTGAGAAAAACTCACTGGGGATACAGGCCAACCAATGAAAAAGACTCACTGGGGAGACTCCAAAGAAACACTAGGGAAAAACCAAAAAACAATCTCCACTGGGGAAAGCGAATCCGGGGAGATAGACTACAGGGGACAAAACAAACCCACACTTTTCCTGAGCATGAAACCAGAAAGAAAAACCTGATCCGGGGATCAGCCAAAAAAGACAGACAACCAAGCAAAACTTCCTGGGGACTCTTATACCGAAGAGTTCAAGATGGGATCTTCAAGAAAAGCCAGAAAGACAGAGACGAACTCTGCGCGCCAGATAAAAACACCTGAAATGAGCAATACAGGTTCAAGATAACCTGATATAAGCAAACGGTTCACGATAACAGAAGATAAACAACTGGAGTTTAAATGGGAACAAGGTTAATGAGCCAAGAATAGACTCTGGTACTCAAATAAGAGTTGGTTGAGATAACACATAATTTTCTTTATGAGGAAAACCGGTAGGAGCCAGAAAGGTAACCTTATTGGAAGTAGAACCAAGAAATGGGCTCCAATAAAGGTATCTAGAATGATTGATCATCAAGGCTAGATGAAATTCTAGAAAAGAACCGCAATGAAAGTTGAACCGGAGAAACGGTCTTCACTGGGAAAAAGACATCCAAAGTGATGGAACAACAGGTTCAAGTATGACCGGTTGGCACTTTGGAAAAAGAAGAACCTTATTGGAGATTGAACTAAGAAATGGGCCCCAATAAAGGTATCTAGAATGATTGATCATCAAGGCTAGATGACATTCTAGAAAGATCCGCAATGAAGGTTGAACCAGAGAAACGGTCTTCACTGGGAAAAAGACATCCAAAGTGATGGAACAACAGGTTCAAGTATGACCGGTTGACACTTTGGAAAAAGAAGAACCTTATTGGAGATTGAACAAAGAAATGGGCCCCAATAAAGGTATCTAGAATGATTGATCATCAAGGCTAGATGACATTCTAGAAAAGATCCGTAATGAAGGTTGAACCAGAGAAACGGTCTTCACTGGGAAAAAGACATCCAAAGTGATGGAACAACAGGTTCAAGTATGACTGGTTGGCACTTTGGAAAAAGAAGAACCTTATTGGAGATTGAACTAAGAAATGGGCCCCAATAAAGGTATCTAGAATGATTGATCATCAAGGTTAGATGACATTCTAGAAAAGATCCGCAATGAAGGTTGAACCGGTGAAACGGTCTTCACTGGGAAAAAGACATCCAAAGTGATGGAACAACAGGTTCATGTATGACCGGTTGGCACTTTAGAAAAAGAAGAACCTTATTGGAGATTGAACCAAGAAATGGGCCCCAATAAAGGTATAGAAAATGATAGGTTAGCACCGGGGTAGCATAACTGAAGATAAGGCTTCCTGGGGAATACCCAATTACGGTTGCGAGGAGCTTGAATAGTACCAGAGATAGATATGCTGCTTATAAGAGACTGCCAAGCTTCTTTAAGAGATTGCTGCTTCAAAGATATGTTGATATCACAACAATGTTGGAGAAATAATTATGTCTTCACTGAGGATCGTGAGATTCTTCTTGCAAGACACAGTGCAAAATAAATGCACATTCAAAGATAGGTCAAAAATCACACCTGCCAAGGACCAAAGTTCAATCTAGGGACAAGCTAGAAAGAAACGGTCAAACAAGACTCCAATTGAGGGAAGAACTCAAATGGGAATTTATCTCATCCAAAAGGAAAAGATAACTGAACCAACCATCATCCAAGAGAATAAAACTCTGTGGGGAATTCAGAAAAGGATGGGCACTTTATGCCTAGGGCTGATTACTCTATTGGAGAGAATAGACAAACCCAGTCACTTGGGGAGATAACCACCAGAGTGAACAAAAAAGGTAAACACCAGAAAAAGAAACAGAAATGCTAAGATGCTAAACATATGAGTGCTTATGCCATGCTTATGCTTATGTTGAAAAAACAGACAAGAAGCGAAACCGGAGATGAAATAAACGTCTCGACACAGAATACCCAGCTAAACTCAACAGGTTGGACCGATACTGGGGATAAAGAAGAATCAACAATCTCACTGGTGAAAAGAGTATTCCACTTGAGGTATAACATCATGAGGATTGCCATCATGAGCTTGATTTCTTTGTTGGAGGAGAATCCATGGAGGATTGTCAAGATTAGCTGAAGTAACAGCTTATCGGGGAGTTAGCAGAGGATACTGGCATAATGATCATCTTCAAATCTTATCTGCCCCAGGCTATATGGTTTGTCAGAAGACGGTAACAAGAGGATTTTACAGAAGAATTGGCATACAAGGTGTTTCAATATCTTTAAACTCTTAGAGGGATCTCAGCGTAACTGCCCCAGATTAACTGTACAACAAGGTCCTTGAACTTGTTTCAGACTGGTTGTTTGACAAATTGGGGAACAAACTTGCCCCTGTCAACTTGGTTGATCTGTAAAGGAGATGTCGTTGACTTTTAGAGATTTATCGAATCTCGACTGGATTGCCCCTGATTAACTGGTTTGTGAGGGTAAGTCATCAAAAGGATTTCACAGAAGAATTGATGCACCAGATGCTTCAATGTCTTCAAACTTTGAAAAGGTTCATGAGCCTTGACATAACTGCCTCTGTTCAACTGTATTCGTAATACACAAATTGTAGTAGAAACGACTGGGGAACAAAACTTGCCCTTGCTGATAGGTCACTGGAGTCCATACTTGTCATAAGATGACCTCAGGGAGACTTGCCCCAATATTTTGAACTTTGACGAGTTCTGCCCCTGATTCGGTAGATTGGAAAATCCTTCCGCTTGGTTGCCCCTGACTGAGCTTCCTTTATCAAGTCGAATCCCCTAGCTGGCTGCATTTGTTGGGATTCCTTGATATCGAATGGTATTGCAAACAAGTGTTGTTCATTAAAATTGGCAAAATTTAATGCAAAGTTTTGATAAAAAACGCACAGTGAAATGATTAAATAGTCAAAAACAAAGGTGGGTCTAGTCATTAAAGAAGTGACCAACACACGCGAGCAACAAAGATTATTAGGAGTTAGGTTACTCAACCTTGCTGTAGTATGCCTTTCAAAACAACCTTACCTCAATTAGGTCTTTTAGGGTTGTAACGTGGTATGATTCATGGTTTATGAAACAAAGGATAAAGGCTCAAATCCTACACTCAGTTAACTCAAGATATACGTTCAAATCTCCAAAAATAGGAAGTCACTTGATTTGAAAACTGACTGGCGTCTTATATGAAGCGCTCGTATTCGAATGCATAACCGAGTTAAACTGAGAACTACCCTGCCCCAAGGTTGAGATTTAAGGGTTTTTTTTTGTCTACGGAAAGAAAACTCCTAGTTCTAGGCTCGAAGGGTTAACGAGGGATTGTCTTCCTTATTTCTCCAGTATTTAGGAATTGAAACAATGCCTTACATCCTCGGCAAGGTTTAATCGGTAGCATACCACAACAATTATGAACACGAGGTTTTCATCATCCTCCCCAATCCTTGCTTAAACAAACAGCTTGATAAAGGGAGTGAAACAAGATATATTTTTGCTTTTATGAAAATAAAAGTGAATGAGTGAAACGAATGGACTTAATAAAAAAGATGCACAAACATTTCATTAACCTTGCCAATTTGAAAGTACAACACAGCTTATAAGCAAATACAAATTCAAAGTGCAAAGAAAATATAATAAAATTGCTGAAATAGGCAAAAGATTGCCAGATTTAGGGAATCAAATACAGAAAATCAAAGAGGAGCTCAATCACAGACCCCTTAATTCATCTTTGTCTTGGTACATCCTCCACAACATTACTTATCTCATGAGCGGGTAAGGATTGTTCTTGATATTAGGCTGGGAGCCATCAAAATACAAAATGTTTCTCTCCACTAAGTCCTTCACAATATGATTTAAAGCAAAGCAACCTTCCAAATTATGGCCTGGCGCCCCTTCATGGAATGCACAATGAGCGTTGGGATTGTAAGAAGGTGGAAGCGGATCAGGAGGTGGGCCTAACGCCCTTGTAGTTATTAATCCTTGTTGCACCAAAGCAGGATACAATGCTGTATACATCATAGGAATTGGAGGAATCGGAGGCCTTCCACCCTTTTTTTTGCCTGGAATGTTCTGACGAGAAACTTGAGTCCGTTGGAGATAAGCAGGAGCGTTGGGCACTCGTTGATACACTGGTGGTTGAGGAGCCGACTGATAAATAGAAGCTTGGCGGTTGAATGTTGGCGCGATGGCGGCCACATAAGGTTGCTGAACAGGATAGCACTGTTGTTGCTGCTGTCGTTTCCCAAACTGATTTTTCTTCTTTTTGTTTGTCATCACCACATTGGTATCTCCTTCCCTTTTGAAGGATTTCTTGGCATCGTCGCTCGAACTACCAGCTCTCTTGGTCATTTTCCCACTCTTCAGACCAAGCTCTATTTTAACCCCCACAGCCACAATATCGAAAAAATTAGCAGACATGCTACTGATCATCCTTTCATAGAATTTAGGTCTCACCGTGTCGACAAACCAATCAGTTAACTCTTTTTCAGATAAAGTTGGCTCAACTTGTGAAGCCAGCTCTCTTCATCTCTGTGCATACTCTCTAAAAGACTCGGTGTCATTCTGAGACATGCTCAATAGTTGTCTGTGATCTGGCGCGAGGTCCATGTTATATCTGTAATGCTTTACAAAAGCATCAGATACGTCTTGAAAACATCGGATCCTAGATTGGTCCAAAGTCAAATACTACTTGGCAGCAGCCCCTTTCAAACTATCTTGGAAGCAGTGGATCATCAACTTATCATTGTCCATAAATGTAGCCATTCGTCGGTAATACATGACCAAATGCGACTTAGGACAGGTCGCACCAGAGTATAGGTCAAAATTGGGTAGTTGAAACTTGGGTGGAATTACCAAGCCTGAGACTAAGCACATGTCTTTAACATTAGTATTAGATACATTGCTCATCTCCATTGCTTCCAATTTCCTCCGCATTGTCTCTACACTTTCCTTCAACCTTTCATGTCGATTATCCCCTTCTTCGGACATATTGACATGATCATAAACCGGATGTGGGTTCTGAAAAATTGGGCGCACCTGAGCTTGCACTGTTGTTGGAGTGAAGGTAGGAATAGCTTGAAAAGCCTCATTAACCAAGGGAACAGCTTGTTGAGTAGAAGTGACAGCCGGAGCACGCATAAAGTTAAAAGGCATGCCTAAAGTGGGGTTCACAATAGTAACGGGAGGTTCTACAGTTGTAGTGATAATCTCAGAGACCACCGTCGCTTGTGTATCCATCCTTGCACTCATAACTTGAATTTCTTCCAGAATCTGCCCCACTCCTCCTCAGAGCTCACTCAATTCATTGTTGACTCTATCCATCTCACAGTATTGTTCAGACATCCTTTGTCGAGTTTGGACTTGGGTGTCGTAGTGTTGAGAATTCAAAGACTATTCTGAAGGGAAAACGGTGACATGAGACGAAGACAGAGAGGAAATGCACATGATATGACATAATGCAAATGAGATGCTAATGCAAGCCAAATGGTTTCAAGGAACTCAAAGGCAAGTTGCGAATTTTTTTTGGAAAACAGAAGAAGTTTTTATTTTTTAAAATCCAAGCTCTGTTGATCTTTGAAAAGGGAATAAACATTTGAGTTCCTCGAAACCAAAGAGTTAAGAATGCTTGAATGTAGAGATGCATAAAGCACACGAGCACAGACATATGTACACACAACAAAACAAACAAACCCTAGGTTTATAGGTCTCATGAATGGAGCCAAGGTCTACCCATCCCAATAGGTATGTACTACTGGTTTTCACATGCTGAATATGGTTCTAAGAAGTTCCCAGAGTCGACAACCCATCTTTCGGATTTTATCAACTTCCCAATTGCTCGGTGATCAATAAAATTCTCAAAAGAGTCTCGTCTGAGTGTAGTATTGTGTAACAACCATTTAGGATTACTCCCTCATAGCCATCGCACTACGTCTAAAATAGGCCAAGTTGGGTTAAAGGGATAACTAAAGGTCATCAGTATCTCTGGCTCCTAGGTCGAAAGTAGTAACGCATTCACGATTGCTCGTTCAACATTTACCACCTCCAAGAGTGCCTCAACTAAGTGTGGACTTCAAGTTCCCTCCTTTGGGATTTCTCCCTCGAAGTTCCCTTGACTATGTCCACGGTTCCTAAACATATGTGTTATCTCAAGTCCGGGTTAGGACTTATCTCACTCATAGATACCATGTCAACCCAAATTAAACAGAAAATGTCAAGCAAGAACAGATATATAGATATATAAGCAAATATGACACACATAAGCATATACAAGTAAATAAGCAAACATGAATAACATAAAAACAAGATAGGCTCAACCCTCTTAGGAAAGGACCAGCAATAGGTCTAACCTTCCCCAGTGAAGTCGCCATTTCTGTTGCGGTGAAAATTGGATAACAAATTATTAATTAATTTGCATAATTTTCTTTTACAACCGACTTTGATTTATCCAAAGGAAAGGTTCAAGATCGAGAAAAACCTAAAGGGGGAGATCTAAGGTTCGGGGGTTGGTTACGCAAAGGGAAGGTATTAGCACCCTCTACGTCCGTAGTACTCTACGGGAGCCTCTTGTTTTACTTGTTAAATCTTACTCGCTTGCTAAGGGTTCTATGCTAAAGGTTTGAAACCCTAGGGATTAGTATCTAAGTATACTCGACAAAGCATCACACTTTGCGCCTACGTATCCTCGGGTGTAGAATCAGAGTATGAGTAGTTCTACGTCTACTGAATGATCGACTGTGGTCAATATTCAGAGGGGAAATGAGTGTGACCTCATTGTAGAGTATAAAAACTCTCTAAGTCTAGTTATAATGGTCCTATGTTATGTTTTAGTTAATAGGGAAAGTGAGTATTCATTAGGATGAATATCACCAAGAGTGTAAGAACTCTCTCCTAAGGCTAGTTATGATTCCATGGCCCTGATGAGGCCAAGAAATAGGGTTTAGCTCTTATGAGGCTACTAGGTTAAGGTGGGGGCTATGACTCTAAGAGTCAACATTTATCACCTTCCTTTGGAATGGGGAAAATAGCAGTTGCAAGATATGACAACAAGAGATATTAATAAAGATGAATAACAGAAGTAGCATAAGTATGGCAAAAAGTAATTCATAAATAAGCATGGATAAAATGGATATGATCATCATGAAGACATATCAATATGTTTCAATCTTAAGGAAGACAAACATAAGGAACACTCACAAGATAAAGAGGTATGATACTAATCAAAGATGATAGTTAAAGAAGAATAAAATTCACACAAAGTCAAATTTAATGATAAGTCAAACATGGATGAATTAGTCCAAGACCTAAACAAACCATTAGTGAAACAAACACCTAAATAATCAATAAGGATGATTCATAAGGCTAACAATTAGTCCAATTAAGAAATAATCAAGAGACAATTAGGCTTAAATAAGCAAGAGAGAAATTAAGATAAATCTCATACTAAGAAACAATTAAGCTTAAATAATTAAGAAACAATTAGAACTAACTCACATATTAATTATTGAGTTTACATAAACAAAGAAGAAATAAATTACATGTTAATAATAATACTCAATTAAGAAATAATTGCTAATTAAAATTAAATAAAGATTAAAAATATTTTGGAGTTTTTTTGGAATAAATTGAAAAGAGAAATAATATGATAAATAAAATAAAAATGTTTTGAGAAGACTTTAAATAAAAGAAAATCACTTAAATTAATTAACAATAAAAATACAAAATAAAAGAGCAACACGCTGGGGGTGTAATAAGTAATTCTGAAATAGTTGAAAGAACAAAAGCAGTAAGATGGGTCTGGAAAAGGAGGGGGGCGAATAGCATGATGGCCCAAGTTGAAAATCAGGCTGAAAAATGAAAAGAAAAAAGAATAAAAGGAGGGTCTGGGGCGAGGGGGATTCGAACCCCAGACCTCCTTCCTAACATGCGCATTCCATACCACTGGGGTGGCCATACATCCAACGTATGAGCCAACCCCAATAACATATAAGCCTTAGAAATTTCATAAAATGCATTTGAATGAAAAACCAACATGCGCGTATGTATCAGAAGCTTATGCATAACATAATACCAATAGGTCAAAGTACCATTTAAGTTACTACACGACAAAACCACCCAAACGGCCAATCACACGCAAGCATGGGAAAAGAAACATGCAGAAGAATATGAAACCATCGTGTTTCAATTTGAAAACTCAAAGCAAACATCAAACTTCAAACCAATATTACAGCCTTCATATGTAACCAAATATCATGAAATAATATACCATATTGAAGTATTCAAAACATAGAACAATAATAAACCCTAATCTAAACAAGATGGTGGCCACATCATGAGCAAGAAGCAAAGGAAATCCATTGTTCAAAACCAAAACTCAGTTCAAGAAAGAGTGAGAAACCAACTTCTGTTTCAATTCATAACCCTCAACTGCTTTAAAAACTCAACAACAACATGTAGTAGGAACAAGTTACAACTCAGAAACTCATTCACATGATAACATGAACAACCATCAATAATCTAGAGCTCAAACAAGTTGGAAATAGCATCAAACATCCAACATACATCCATACATGAATCACAGTCATGCACACATGATGAACATCAGAATTGGTATGTTCAGATTTACATATGATCAAAGCAAGTATATATTCAAATAGTTATTCATTTTAACAATGGTTAACAAGTTTTTTATCAGAAACAAACTTAACAGAGGTTTATAACGCTATGAACACACAAAATTAAGATGTATTCAGCATGGCATATAAGCATGATAAGTGGAGGGTTGAGGAACTTACCTTGTTCCTGAGTGAATAACAAGAACTCCCTCCTCTGCAGCTAGCTCGAGTGCTCCCAAAGAACAAGTTTTTGTTTTCAGAGTTGTTTTGTGTTGATTGTTGATCCTTTGAAATAAGGATAAGCTCCCTTTTATAGAAGGGCTTGGCTGGATAATATGCTGAATGTCCAAGGGACAAAAGCTTTGCTTGCAAGATGAAAATCGTAGAAAGATTTGGAGGTAGGGGCTATTCTGAACAGAAGTTTATGAAGCCAAGTGATATCTCTTTGGCTGCTCTTCTAGGTCAGAATGATAGTGTGTTTTGGATAAAATCTGAGGGTCCATCATTGCACACGAGGGATTATTTTTGTTGCTTGCAAAAGTTGGATAAGAAAGGTACAAAAGAGGGATGTACTTTGCAGCTGACTTTTGGTGTGTTTGGTGGAAAGCAACAGGTTGGAAATGATGTGATGAGGGTCTGCAGACTGTCCTTTGGAGAGAGAATAGAAATTCAAATTCAAAACTGAGGTATATGGGATGATGCAGATCAGCATCGAGTATGCCTCTTTGACACAAGATATCTCTCAATTTTGTAGTTCAAATTTCACGCTCTTTGGTTCTAAAGAAGCTTCATGCATCATACTACAATGTTGGTGTTAAAATGCAGTTGAAATAATGCCTTGAACTGGTAGAAAAATGGCCTACAAATCGTGTCCACCAAGAATGTAAAATGACTTAGAAAAGTTGAGAATTTGACAGCTTCAAGTACCCTTCTTTGAGAGCCCATAACTTGAGAATGGCTTATTCAAATGAGATGTTACCCATATGGTTGGAAAGCTCTCATCATGCTCTAAAAGTTTCATTTGGGGCCCAAGTCTTGAATCCAAGTGGAAATGGGTGAAAAATGATGTCAAAGTTAGAGAAAAATGTGAAGAAAAGTGTTAAAATTTCTCTAAGTGTTGGGTCAGATTATCTTGCAAGCTTCATAACTCAAAAACCAAACATTATTGGACAAAAAGTCATATGGAACAAATTGGATATCTTGAAAAGAGCTTTCCAATGAGCTTTGAGTCACTCCATTTCAGTGTGTGGTTTAGGAGTTATGGTCATTTCAAATTGTGCTATTAGAGGGAAAATCTCACATATGAAATCTTTCATGAGCAAAACCCTACTTCTCTTGCAAGAAACCTCATGAAACTCGATCTTGATGCTTTGAATACCTCATGAGACATTCTATGATGATTAGAACCATTGACACTTCATTTGAACCAAAATTCCCAAGGATTAGGGTTTCAGTCAAAAACCTAATTTTGATTGTGAATGCATTGAGGTCAGATCTTGTAAACTTGCTTTTTCCTTCTCATCTAAAGGTCTAAGGAGACTCTTGAGGATGTTGATAAACCAATAGAATCAAGAATTAGGGTTTGGGAATTCATCTTGATGAAAAATCAAAGTCATTGACTGACAGGTGTCACAGAAACCCTAATTTGGAGGTATAGAGAGGCTGAGGCTCAAATTTCTCTTGTTGAGGACCAATAGATTTTGGATTCCTGTTGAATGATGTCTCTTGGATGTAGCTGACCTTAAGTGGTAAGTGAACCACACAATCTTGACTTGATAGAGCCAAATTCTTAGTGATTTCTTCAGAGCAAAACCCTAATTCCAAAGTTCTTGCACTGGAGATCTTTTGTTGACTTGACTTGCTTCAAAACAACTTGTGGAGCTTCATGGTGATATGCAAACCTAATTAGAACACAAAGAAACAAACTGCAGGATATGGGTTATCTCAAACAATGCAGAGATGATTGACCTAAGATGCACAAATGAAGATGACATCTAAGGGTAAAAATTTGCGGTACAACAGTCTAGAACATGATTTCCGATTCCAGCAGGAACTATGACTCTCAAAGAAAAGCAAGAACTGAAGAAAAGACTAATCAGAATAGAGGGGTTCAATGTCATGAATGTGAAGGGTTTGGACACCTTCATCTCAGCAGAATAAGGAAAATTATATCTAAAAGAGCCATTAGAGGAATACCAGAACTCAAGGTCAAAGATGGGAAAGTTTGTGGTGAGTGTAAGGACAGGAAGCAATCCATGATGTCTTCTCCATTGTTACTAAATCAGACTACTATCAAGGTAGTGGAACTTCTTCACATGGACTTAATAGGACCAATGCAGGTAGACAACTTGGATGGAAAGAAATATGTCTATAAAGTTATTGATGATTTTTCAGGGTTTACATGGGTGAACTTTCTAAAACAGAAGTCTAACACTTTTGGAGTCTTTAGAGATTTATGTCAAAGTGTTCAAAAGGAGCAAAATAGTATGATTGTCAAGGTTAGAAGCTATCATGACAAGGAGTTTGAGAATGCAAAATTCTCTAAATTTTGTACTTCTAAAAACATCAGTTATGAGTTCTCTTCTTCCATCTCTTTTTAACAAGATGGAACTATTGAGCAAACGACAAGGGATATAGAAGAATCAGCTAGGGTCATGCTTCATGCTAAGCGACTGTCGTATCACTTTTGGGCTGAAGTTATAAATACTGCTTGTTATATACATATTAGGGTCACCTTGAGGGCAGGCTCTTCAGTTACTCTCTATGAGTTATGGAAAGAAAAAAAGACCTACAATCAAATACTTCCATATTTTTGGAAGTAAATTCTATGTCTTGGCTAACAAAGGTCAAAAGAGTGGTATGGATCCCATAGGTAATGAAGGAATATTTCTGGGTTACTCATCAAGCAACAGATCTTAGAGAGTCTTTAACTTCAGTGCTGGAATGACAATGGAATCCCTCAATGTGGTGATTGATGATTCAATTACAGAACAAAGGATGGATGTTGAGGACAATGTTGGAACATCCTCTGTGCAGACTAGTAAGGTAAGAAAAGAGGAAAGTTGTAATTTCACTGGCATTGTGTCAGATAATTCTCAAGTTATTACTGGTCTCTATGTTAGAGTTTATATAGAACAATCCAAGGAAATCATTGGAAGACACCCTAATGAAGGGGACATCAATGAATCTACAAAGGTTTTATCAAAAACATGGCTTTGTCTCCAAACCTAAATCAAGGATGAGTTGCATCATTAGAACAAGGGTTGGTGGTATGCATTACTCTTACAACACAAATAATATGCTGAAAGAACTATGTGAGGTGGAATGGGTTAGTGATATGTATGACTGTGTATCTCCACCAAATAGTCAGATTGCCATCATCAATAAGGAGCAAATATGTGCTTCTTGGTAGATTGATGTAGGTGAAGGAGGTGAAACCAAAGGAGTTTACCTTCAACTAGTGTGGATAAGATATAGGTTGAAGAAACATAATGACAAGGTTGATGTTCTGTCATTACATTGTAAGGATCTGAATGTTATCAGATACTTCATCCAATATGTCTAGAACAAGAACCCTGACAGGTATAATCAACTAATCAGGAACCTTGATGAAGGAAAGGTTATTTTTTGAAGCTATGGACACTAAGGATCAGCTGATTATTTTGTTTTCTAATGCCTTATATGGAAATGTTATAGTCTATGAAGTAAGAAATGACACTGTTGAGGAGTTGTAGCAATTACAGAAATGGAGGAATGCAACACATATTACATCTTTCCTCTATTTTCTGATGCTTGGCATGCCTGAGCAAGTGACTGTAGTTAAGGGATGGAATAAAAGATCTCTGCAAGATAGAAGGACTGATTTGAAGACGACATGTTTTAAGGTTGTGACAAGGGAGTTCAGTGTCAACACTCCTAAAACATGTGTCTGCAATAAGAAGTGCAGAAGGATCTTTGATAGGGGCAAGATGTGGAAAATTACCTGAAGATGATTTAAATTTTTGTTTCCATTAGAGCTGTTTGTTTCCATTTCACTCTTCATCTGTGTGATTCCATTTATGTTTGTGTACATTTACTCTATTTTTTCAATTTTTCACTAAAAATGGGGAGTAAAGTGTTAGTATGTCTGCTGTTGGATCAGATGTCATGACATCATGTCATGTTTTAGTGTGCCTTATGGTTGTTTGCTATATGCAACTATTGAGGGAGAGTATGAATGTCTGTCATGCTTGTGGTTTAAAGAAGAATCCACTATTGTTGGTGTTCAAGAGTAGGATGTCATATTCATTGTTCTAATCTCTGTGTTGCTATGAATGTTTGTGAGGTCTTTTTGTTGCATGTGCCTCTGAGGTTGTTTGTAAGGATGAATAAGGGTGTGTCTTGTCTGGGATAATTCATTCTTTTCTTTCTCTGCAGAGAGTTGTGGTCTTCAGGGGGATTAACATTGTGTTTGGTGCTTTTGAAGTATGGTTCTATTGTATGAACTTGCAAAAGTTCATGTGTATTTTTCTTGTGATTTTGGTTTTCCCCTTCAGGGGGAGTACTGGTTATGTATGACAGGGGGAGCGTTATAGTTGTCTGTTATGTTGCTGCAAAGTTGTAGCTTGTACAAAGCTTACATGTTCTCATGTAGCTTGTGTTGATATGATTGATCTGTGATGTCAGACTAAATGTCTTGACATTGTGCTCTGAGGTGTGCTCTATTGCTTTGACAGTGTTGTTTTTGTTTTAATTCCGCTGTGTGTGCCTTTGGTGTGTGATAAGGTTGTTTTAGCCAAAAATTTCCAAAAGGGGGGATTGTAAGTTCTGTTGTTTTTAGATTGGAAAGATTTTGGTAAAATGTGTTGTTAGCAAGATGTTAAGCCAGATGTTCTTCCTTGATAGTCAGACATAGTGTTCAACATGATGTTGTGACATGTGCCAGTACATGGTATACCAAAAAGTTAGGGCATGACTGCTTTGGTATTTTTAGTGTGATTTTTGAGTGTGTTTTAATTCACATGTTTGCTTTAAGGGAGGGTATTTTTGGAACTTCTGTTGTGACAAATTTTATTTTATTTCTTAAAAAAGATCGTTGACCCTTTTTAGTAAACTTTGTATTTTGTTGCTATTATTGTGCATGAGATTATGATTATGATTTAAAGCTGATTCCTGGTGGTTTTGCGCCTCAAGAACCCAAGCCCAAGTGGACAGAAGTCTATTTAAAGAGAATTCTTAACCCTATTTTAAGATGGAGATTGGGTGGGATTTGTAGAATAAGGATTAGCAGTGTATTGGAGTTTCTTTAGGGTTTAGTGTGTTTTGTTTTTATGTCACTCTTGTATCGGGTTTGATGCATTGAGTTTACTGATTGTTCATTGTTAGTTGTTCACTCTAAAGCTTTTAAGCAACAATGTATTGTTCTTAGTTGATGCTTTTAATAGAAACTAAGTATTGTACTTGGAAGGGTTGGTACTTCTATTTTGGGTAGTTATTGAATTGTCACTAGTTTGTGACTGATAGGAAGTGAAAGGGGGATCTCATATCTAGAGGGTGTCTAGGTAGAAGTTGCACAAGGTAGTGATTAGGTGATAAGTTGTAAACGGGGTAGTTTAGCGTGGAACTAATATTATCATAATGAATTTCTTTACTGGGTTAATAACTACTGGTGTTATTTTACTTTTCTGTCATTTAAGTTTCTGTATATTTATTTGTGTGATCAAACTTTCTTTATCCCAGTGTTGTGACATCTGTCTCGACATTTGGTATCTGCATGCCAGAGTTTCAGGTACATTGGAGTCTTGCATTCCATGAAAACCTCCAATAATCAGCCTCGAGGCATATGTCTTGGTCTTACCGAGCATTCCTCTCTCTTAAAAATAACTAAACACCCATCAATCCATTTCAAGCCATCAAACTTGATCAACATCAACTCTTATTTTAATGCAAACTAAATCTCTTAATCATTATGAAATCCTTTTTCAAATCATCAAATCAAACCATTTTCAACTCATAAAGCCAAAACACTTGATCAATATCAAGTCCTTTTTCAAACCAAAACCAAAACCAATCCAAAATAATCTCTCAACCATGTTCAAGTCTTTTTTCAAAACCATCAGTTGCCCAAGTGCGAGTATTTTTTTCAAAATTACTTCTCGCCCAAGTGCGAGTCTTTTTTCAAACAACTTCCATCGCAGTAACACCTCAAAATTTGCCCTCATGTTTCTAAATTTAACTGTCTTATGTTTCATTCTATTCTTTGCATTATCATCATTGCATATCATTGGCTATTGGCATGGGATCAAGGTACATGAGCAATCTCAAGTGAATCACATTCTCCTAACCAGTTTAAAATTAGGGTTGTGGTGAAAAGTTAGTGCAAGTGTGTTTTTGAGCCAAAGTTTGATTTCAAGGTTTTCCATATGGTTTCAATTGTCTAAGGATTAAGTATTGGCCATTGGTTCATTTCAGAGGATATTCAATTGATCAATTGGTTGACAATTAATCAGAATGGGGAAAAGTCAACTGTGAAGAAGAAAAAGTCAACTCCTGACTTTTTGAGGTCAAATTCATGTTCCTCGTGTCAAATATGTCCATTGATGAAGATTTGATCAAGAAATGTCAAGAGATTCACAAGAAATCAAGAGGTGTGAAAAGTTGCTAAAAATAGAAACTAGGATTTCTAAATTTAGTAAGTGTTGGAAAGCTGAACCACCATCTCTGGAGCTCTCTTTCTTCACAATGCAAGCTTCAAATTGAAAATTTCAAGGGGCCTAATAAAAGTTCACATTCTAAGCTTCAAAACCATAGCAAGAACTCTTCCATTAGACTAAAACTAGAGGAGTTATGATTGTTCAAAGTTGGAGGCTTGTAAGGCATTTTGGGCAAGGCAGGCAGTCATGGACGAGCTGGCTCAGAGTAATTTGATCAAACACCTTATGTGCATGCAGGGTCCAAGTTCATGGTAAAATTACTCTATGACGGAGGCTTCAAATGAAAAAATGTTCAACATGAGTTTTGTTCTTCTCAATCTCCCCTACAACTTTGATGTTGGGGAATTTTTCATATGATCAACCATTTGGGAGATAAGGAGGGTCAAAGTAGGGGCCTCAAACTGATTCATTTCACACACATGGCTGGGCACGAACCAAGGCAAGTTAGTCAGCCAACTCAGTTATGACCAAGCACTTTCATGAGTTTTTTTAAGCATCTTAAGGGCTTCCATTGTGGTTGTTCCAAACTTCAATCTTGTTCTCCACCATGAGATCTTTCCATAGCCACCAAGATCAATCATTTTCATCCATTTACCATTGAGATATTTCATTCCAAAGTCACCATCATGCTTATTTTGTCATGGCTGCCAAAATAGACATGTCTTGCATTGTGTGTGTATGTTATCTCATTACAACCATGCATCATCAAAAAACATTGCCATATAAAGCCATGCAACACACTTACACGCATACACACTCTTGTACTCCCTTTACTTAAATGTCCAAACCAAAAGAGAAAGAAACTTACATAGCAAGGTGCTACCAATTCATCACACTTCATCACCACCCTACATCATTATTCACACCATAATTCTCATGATCCCTCACCACATGAACTAAAACCCGAGTTAACATTAACCTGACTCACTCTCCATTGTCATTTTCGTTTCTCACTCAGTTAACCTAACCATGGTTCTAACTGTCAACTATGACAGTTAGAAGTTAACTCACCATTTATAAACCAATCTCTAACAGAATTTCAGAAAAACTCATTTTTCTTCATATTTTCTGATTTTTCACACACTCTCTCTCAATTGGCTCTCTCTTTCTCTCGAAGCTTCATTCATTTTTCTCTGAAATCCCTTCACCTTTCATCAATCATCAATGGAGTATGGAAGGAGATCAAAGTTGCTTCATCTTGTTCCACTGATTTTTCTCAACAAATAACAAGTTCTCCATAGCCTTTATTTGGCCAGCAACAAGCTCCAAAGAGTAAGGAACCTCATCTCTGGTTTTCTTGTGTTCGAAGATTCATTATAGTTCAGGTTACTCACCATCCTTTTCTTGCATATTACTTTGATTTTAAGCTGTGTTTGTGTGTTTTGGAGCTCAATATGAGCAATGTGAAACTCTGGCTAGTTGATAGGCACCTTAGGTGTTTAGTTGAAATTTTTAGGGCAAAACTTGTGGCCTTCGATCTGCTTTGTTTGTGCATCATTTGTGAATTCTAATGTTGGATTCGTGACCTACGTTTTGAGAGGAAGAGAATGATATGTGGTTTGTGAATTTCTAGTGAGATATGAACCTGAGCACGGCGGAGACTCGCCGGAGAAGACGACTGGAGTCTTCTCCAGCCACCTGAGTTCATCACCTTGCATAAACCCTAACTCCTGGCCAGATCTAATCTCAGCCATTGGTTTCTTGTGATCTAACGCTCCTCAGGCTGCCAACGCATTAATGAGAGAGGCTCTTATGCACGTGCCTCCTTTTTCTGATTTTATTTGGATTACTTGCTCACGTGTAGCTCTTGCATGTTAGCTTACCATGTGCACGCATTTTGATCCATTTGATGTGTTTACTTTCGTGATCATCTTGATTGACTGGATCCAATGGTTCTCCTTGAGTCAACATTTTGACTGAGAACATGGTATGCTCTTCAGGATATACACGCTCCTTGGGCCTTGTTGCTTTTGTTATCTGCACCCCCTTCTATATGAGCCCAATGCCTTTTGAACTGGATTTTTGCTATCCATACACCCCCTGGCTATTTCCTTTTGTTTTTTTTTTATTTTCTTTTCATATATGTTTGTATTTTATTTTTTAAAAATACTTGTAAACATGTAAAAATTCCAATTAAATTTATGGAACATCCTCACACATTTAAATAATTTTTTTACATTTTTATTTTTCATTTTTAGATTATTTTACTATTTTTTGAGAATTTTCCATTGTGATGTATTTTGTATGAAAATTATTCTTGATACATGTTGAATTGATGAATTGTTTGACCTAGTTGTGAGTTGAATTTTGACATGAAACTTAATACATGCTTGTATTATATCTTGAGGCACTTCATGTAATATTTTTAGATTTTTGGGAGCATTTTTGGTTAATGTTTGAATGCCATATTTGTGCACAATTCTTGTGTTACTTGTGTGAACTTGTGAAGCATGTTTGAGCATAATCCTTAATGAGTTTTGATCCATTCTTTTGAGACATGTTTACTTGATGTTTTAATCTTAACTCACTTGCCTCCTTCCAATTTTCTAGTCCTCTTAACATGTTCTTTGTGAATTCATAAGTGCATCTTTGTTTGTGTGAAAGTTAAAGACCATGTGCTAGGGTTTTGAGGTGCATTGTATGCAATCTTATGTGATACTTGTTGAGACCTTTTGATACATGTTATGTGAACATTACAGGTCCTCATTCTCATATCATAGGTCATTACTTGTTCATCTTGGATTGACTTGTATGCCTTTGTTTGAACTTGAGTTGTCTTGTGGACTTGTGCTTTTCTTCTTACACACTTTGATGATTTATTTTCATTAATGCTTGTGTGATCTTGAATGTCCATTTAAACTTGATTCATGTTTTGTTTGTGATAATTCTCAATCATATAACATGATTCCTAATTGCATCTTGCATATTTCCTAAGTGCATGAACATTTGAATACTTGTTTGGTTTTACTTGTACATGTTTGCTTTCACTCTTGAACTTGCATCAACATGAGATATGTATGAGTTTTGTATGCTCATCCTTGCATTCTAAATGTCATCTCATATACCATATGCTACTGACTTGCATTCATTTCCAAGTATGTTCATTTTGCATCTTCATTCTTTACTTATGCTACAAGTATGCATGTTTGATTGAACTTAAATAGTGTTTTGCTTTCACTTCTTCTTGCTTAATCATTCTCCATGCTTGCATTCATGATTCACATGCCATATTAATGAAATCTCCATACATTGATAATGTAATTTACTTCTGATATTAATGTTTGCATGTGCATTTGTTCATGTTTATGAATCATATGCATTCATCTTGCATAGTTAGTGCATAACTTGCATTTGTATGATTGTTTAGACCATTGTTTGACATTGTTTGCTTTCATTTGGCAAGATAACCTTAGTAGGATACTTTGACTTGTACCTACTGACCTTGGATGGTTCTTAACCCTTAGGACTCATTCCTTTTGGTTCAAACCTTGTTTGCTTCTTAAGTTGCCTTCTTAAGACAACTAGCTTTGTTTGCTTTGCTTTTTGTCACTTGTATTCAATACTTGTGGTTATTTTGTGCTAACCTTTTATGTAGGGGAAGAGGTAAGACACATGAGCATGTGGATACTTATCCATGTTCATTTCTTCTTTCATCTCTCATTTCTTTTACTCCTTTACTTGTTGGATTACATGATATGATGCTTGATTGTGTAGAACTTCTTCACATCCCTTTGGGATCCTAGCTCATCCTTAAGTTTTGATTAAGGTGAGGATAAGCATTAGGTAGTGATATCCCTCTCTTTTCTTTAGACTTAGGTTGTTCTTAAAACTCAACTTTAGGGCCATCTTTTGCATGATAACATTAGTGTTTTCTTTTCCTTTGAGTCTTCTCTTCTCATCTCATAACACTTCTAAAACACTTAATAAAATTAACGTGTATTGCGCATGAGCCTTGTATATGGGAAGTGAGGAATGGGGGGTCTCCCTTTATTCTTCTAGGGTGTTTAGTGTACGTCCGACGATATGCGACGCATTCGTTCCTATGTTGTAGACTTGGATGCAATGCAAGTTACGAACTAACTTCAATCCACTTCTGTCTGAAAAACACAAAAACAAACTCAAGTCTTTTTCATCCTTCGGGATTGTTAAGTTTCATATCTTTTTTCAGAAAAGAGCACGTTATTTTCCGTTTTGTCGCAAATAGGCATCGACCCTAACTGCTGGACGCGAACTTAACGTCGCTCATAAAAAACACTAAGACCTCGTTAGGTCAAACTACGACTGCTCTGATTTCCTCTCTCTGGTTAGATTGAGGATACATAGGCGCAAGACTACGATGTCTTGGCGAACAACTTCCTCCCTTAGTTCGTGTCTGAACTACGTTGACTCTGACTTTCCCATTGCACGAGGGAATACGTAGGCATAGGACGCCGATGTCCTATCGAGTCACTTCTTTTTCTTTTCTTCTTCATTTCTTCGTTCTTTTTCGTCCTCGTTCCTTTTCCTTTACAGTAGCAGCGGAGCTCCAGATGACGGCACCCTTTGATCGCGACGGGCAAGCGTGGATCCCATCAAGTACGATGGACGCGTGGGGGTGCTGACACCTTCCCCTCGCGTAACTGACTCCTTTACCCGTTTCTCTTGGTCGCGAGACCATGCTTTTCCTTTATCACAGGTTTACGCAGTGTTTCCTTTCCCTCTCTTGGGATAAATACACATTGTTGGCGACTCTGTTTCCGCGCCACTTTCGTGTTTATACTTGGATGAAAATCCCGGGAGAGACAGCTGGCGACTCTGCTGGGGATGACAAGTTCCCTAAGCAAGTCAATCCTAGCGCTTGGTTGTTTATTTTCATTGGGTGTTTATTGTGGTGCTTTATTTTGTTGTATATTACTGTATTACTGTATTACTATTTTACTGTTTTACTGTATTTACCGCATTTATGGCATTGCATTTCATTACTATGCTGGACTGTGCTGTGCTGTACTGGATTTTCTATTTGGCAGGTTGGGATTTCTGAGAGATAAGCCCACTACCCATGCTTGAGCATACACACAGGTATTAGCGTGGGCAGGCGTGACGCTCCCATGGTGTTGGCCACGTCTGGTGTTCACGAGACCTACAGCCAGACGAGGTTCTATCGGGAGATATCTGCTACTGTATGTTGATACAGGCCAGTAGTTATTCTCTTGAGGAACTGTCGACTCTGGTGACCATTCCCGAGGACTCAGTAATGGCACTCCTCCCGAGATGTGATAATGGCAGACCAGAAATGGCAAACCCATTACACTTCTCGATCCGAGGACCCAATGCTGGGAACTTGCTATATGATATCCTTTTTGAAAGCGAATCAGTGGAGGTGCTCCTCGATTGGCGATAGTACTGTACCCCGAGGGATGAATGTACTATTATTTATCGACCTCAGTTCCAGAAGCTGAGGACCTTTCGTTTTCTAGTACCCACATGTGAGAGGGGCGGGTTTTACAGGTTTGTAGGTAACCATAACCTTCAACCTACCTGGTATTCTGGTTTTCTTATCAGTGTGGACTTATTAGCCTGGTATTGTGATATTCTGGTATTCCGATTACTCCGACACCCTGATTATTCCGGTGTTCTGATTATCCCGATATTCTGATTATGCCGATATACCGACTATTCTGGCATTCTGATATTCTGATTATTCGGATAGTCTGGTATTCCAGTATTCTCTTTAGAGCAGACCTATGAGCTTATTTAGCCATCAGCATAGCATTTATTCAGAATATATGGAAGCTTTGATCCCATGTGTTTTGTATCCATAGTTTTGCATTACATTTGCATTTATGCATCATTTTGCATATCTTTCTCCAGGCCTGAACAGTGAGCTCATCCATATTTTGTCCTCGACTACAGTGGATTTTTCGACCTTCGTATTGGACTTGAATCAGCTTTTGGAAGAATCATGAATTCAGGAGAGCAGAATCAGTTTGTTACTAGGGCCGATGTTGAATTGATGAAGAATCAGTTGGACCAACTTGTGGAAGCTATGAAAGCCATGACAAGGGGAGAGGCCAATATTCAGAGAACTGAGAATGTCATTCCACCTCCGGTGAATAATGTTACTCAAGCCCAGCCGGTGCGAATCCCCGTTGAGGATCCTGTTGTGCAAGAACGTCTTATTGTCCGAGACGGACATTTATCTTCTCTTGATGCTGCAGCCTATCAGAGTTTTGTATTTTCTGTGCCAGATTTCCAAGGGGTGATTCTAAAGATGAAACTAAAGATCCACGATCTATTGGGTTTGATAAAATATATCATTTGTTGGAGGAGAAGCTTAAATCCCTAGAGGGACGTGATGCCCTTGATCTGAATGCTTCGAGCATGTGTTTGGTGCCTGCCCTTATGTTGCCTCTAGAGTTCAAAATGCCGAAGTTTGAGCAGTACAAAGGGGATAGTTGTCCAAAGCAACATTTGGTGATGTTTTGCCGAAGAATGACCTCTTATGTCCACAACGACAAACTCATGATTCACTGCTTACAAGACAATTTGAGTGGAGCATAATTTAGTTGGTACAGGCAGTTAGAGAGGGGTTGCATCCGATTATGGTCAGACCTGGCCAATGCCCGTTGTGGTTACCATGCTGGGACACATGGGCATACAACTGAAGACTGTAAGGTGCTCAAAAAGCAAGGTTCAGACACTGCTTGACTCTAAAATGTTCTCATTCATGCCTCAGGGTATTCAGATCAACAATTCTCCTTCGTCCAGTCAGGTGGATTCATCAGTCCATGTAATGGAAGAAGTCACCGAGAGCAGTTGTGCAGATGATTATCAGATTGATTTCGAGGAGAAATTCTGAATATGGCTAGCTCAGTAGCAAATCAAGCTTGGAAAGCCCAGTTCCTCGAAGCTGGTTGTCATTATATCACGTCATTTCTTTGCATTTGTAGTTCCTTTTCTATTAAAGTGCAAAATCATTTGTAAAACTCGTCTGTTTTTAATTGATAATAATAATGAAATGAATATGCATGCTTTGATTAAATTCATTCGTGTTCACTCATACCTTTTTATCGATATCAATGCTTGTTTAAGCAGGATCCGAGGGAGGATGATGAAATTGAAGGCGTAAAACTTCCGATTGTATGCTTTTGAACAAAAACCCTGATGATGATATACATGCATTGTTTCAAATTCACAAACACTGGAGACATAAGGAAGATAATCCCTTGTAAACCCCTTTGAGCCTAGTAGTAGTAGTTTTTTTTCTGAAAATGAAAAACCCTTAATCTTAACCTGGGGCAGGGTATGTGTCAGCTAATTTGGTCGAGCGCTCAAATTTCAAAAGGAGTGTCCCATTCGAGGATCAAATCACAATGGTTATCCCTCATCAACCAGAGAGTGAGGCAGTCACAACTCTTTCAAACAAGTCAGACAAACCTGTGTCACACGATTTGTTCCCGAAAAAAAGAATCAAAAGAAAAAAGAGAAAGCCTGCTAAGTCAAAGCTTGAAAACAAGTGACTTAGGCAAAAGTTAGGGCATCCTGCTGGACTTCAAAATCGAAAGATTAAAAAAGAATCAGTCCAGGAAAAAGTCCGAAAAAAAAAGAAAATAAAAAAAATAAAAAAAAAAAAGAACGAAAAAGCGAAAAGCGAAAAGGATGACAAAAGAAAAATCCTCAAGCAAAGAACAAGTCGTGTGAATACATACACAAAGACAAAAGGGGTGTCTGTCACTTTGAAAACCGTGTGGGTTCCCTCTATCCTCTTACCATTCATTAACCTTTTTGAAAGATGAGCGCCTGTGTCGAGTTAGCCGAACGTAGGACTGGAGAACATCAGGGAGAATGGGTGGGTTAAAACAAAACTTTGAGCCTTATATCCTTTCTTTCTCAAACCGCGAACCAGGCCACGTTATAACCTTTAAAAGACCTAATTGAAGCAGGGTTGTTTCGAAAGCATACTTCGGTTAAAATCGCGTCAGTTCTGACTCCTAAAAGGTTTTTCTTACCATTCATGTTGGTATTGATGTGACATTCTGATAAGTGATTCGTTCACTATATGTCATGACATTTTTCCAGTGAACAAACTTGGATTTCAAAACTGTCGCATGCATTGCATTAAAATTATCTTTTCAAAACGGTCAGTTTTACTTGCTAGTAAATACTTAATATCAGGAAAGTTTCTGCAATGGAAAGATTGATCAAGATAAGATGCAAACGCCAGAAGGCTTCGTTGAGCAGGGGCAAGTCATCAAATGATCATGCCAAATGGGCGATTTATTCCAAGATTCAGCTAATCCAGAGCATCCATGTCGAGAAACCTCTCCAAGTTCAGCCAATATGGGGCAATAATGTCAAGATTCAACAAATCTCTCAGAGACAGAGACAAAATTACTGCAAGACTTGTAAAGTTCAAAATACTGGGACAGAACATTCAGGTCATTACAAATCCTTTCGAGGTAATTTATTTCATGGATTATGAAGTCTGGGGCAGTTATGTCGAGATCTGATAAATCTCTAAGAGTTTGAGACCCGGGGCATGTTGAAAACCAGGTCTTCTATAAAATCCTCTTGAGACATTTTCTTCCATTGGACCCT
The DNA here is from genome assembly GCA_022829125.1 of Lathyrus tuberosus. NCBI lineage: Eukaryota > Viridiplantae > Streptophyta > Magnoliopsida > Fabales > Fabaceae > Lathyrus > Lathyrus tuberosus. The sequence goes on from JALAZF010000071.1 coordinate 9,277,516, forward strand.
GTGGTCTGGGGAAAGTGGAAAAGTTCAAAGGAACCGTTATTCACTCTTAATTATCAGTACACAATCGATCAACAAAAGCATGAATCACCAAAGTAGTTCCCAGTATGGAATTTCTCTTCCTTAGCAAGGCGCCAAAAGGTATCTTTTCCCAGTGAGGGAGGCGTTTGAATCGCCATTCGTCCCCGGCAAAGATAGTTGAAGTTCTATCGTCCATGGCAGAGCATTATGAAAATTCTGACTATCCTCCCTAACAAGAGTTCAGAAGTTTGCTCTCCCCCAGCCGGGTTGGAAAGGTTTAGTGCTTGTCAACACGAGTTTATTTTCCCCCATACAAGTCAAGTGTGTTGGGTTAATGTTTCTCAAGCTTGCGGTGAAGTGGTTTCCGTCTCCCCAATGGAGTAAGGGTAGAATGACGTCCCCTAGCAGAGCAGATATTGTCAATAGTCGTTCCCCAAACAGATTTGTGGGTGGTGGTTAGCTTTCCTCAACAGGTCAGAGGCCAATTGCCATTGGTACTTCTCTTCAGCAGAGCCCTGGGGCATTTTCAGCAAATGTTTATCACAAAACGGAGGTTTGGTTGGATTCTCGAGCAGAGTCTATGAACATAGAAACGGGTCAGTTTATGGTATGTTTGCAGGGTAACAAGTTCGTTTCTCCTCAGTAGAGCTACTCTCCTCAGCATTGAAATTTCATCCTTCTCAGCAGGTCGTTGCTCTCCCCATCCAGAGTACAGGGGATTATTTCCCAGCTAGAGTTGTGGTTGATTTATTACTCTCTCAGCAAGCGTTCAGGAGTTTATGCTTTTGCATCCCCCGTAGGAGACTTTTGGAATATCTTCTTTGGACAAATATGTTATTTTACCCACAGGGTCTGAGCACCCATTTTACTTAGCTAGTCAGGAAATGTTTTTCTCACCAGCAATGGTATGATCTGATTCCCAACAGATGAGTAAGCTTGATGTTATCCCCTAGTAGAGTTGATGTCGTCAACCACCGTTCCCTAAGCAGATTTGTTGTTAGTGGCTGGTATTTCCCAACAGGGTGAAGGTAAGGGTATTTCCCAGCAGCAGGTCTTAAGTGCAATTGTTATTGGCATCTTTGGTAGAAGTCATTGGTAATCCCCAGGAAGAAAATTCTCTTTGGGTTCCACCTTCAATATTCGTTCTTATCCATCCCCCAACAGAGTGAAATTTCTCTCGGAGTTTTCATCTCCAACAGAGTTTGTGATCAAGAAGTCGTTCAATGAAATCTTCCTCAGCATGGTCTTTTATTTCAGAGGACAATTTAGTTTGTCATCCCCGGTGGAGTTGCCTTCGTATTCAACATTTATTTTGCTGAGGCGCTTCTTTTGCATTGCATAATCATTCTTGCATGGCATCCTCCCAAACGCGTACCATTTCCATTTAGTATGGAGCATTACACCATAGAAAAATTCAAACATATGCATTCGAAGCATAAGCCAGGTTTGATATCTTTTACCAGTTTCTTTCCCTGGCAGAAAGTGATGTAACTCAGGAGAAGTTGTTTAACATTACACCGCAACCAGTGGATTCTTCCTTCCTATTCCTTCATATACTCCCCTACAGAGTTGTCTGTTTAGATTTCTCTTTTCCCCAGTGGAGTCATCTTTATAGATCTGTTGATTCTACTAACCTTAGGTTTTGAGACCGCATCCGTGTCAGTATTCCTTTGTGTTTGTTGGTTAGTCCGCCTTCGACCGGTCTTTCTTTTCGAGTTCGCCTTCGTCCGTCCTCGTATTATCTTGGGTTTGAAAGTCTACCATCGGCATAGTCTTTATTTGAAAGTCCACCTTCAGCTTGGTCTTTCCTTTCGAGTTCGCCTTCGGCCGTCCTCGTACCCTTTATTGTTGAAAGTCTACTTTCGGCTTGGTCTTTCTTTTCGAGTTCTCCTTCGGCCGTCCTCGTACCCTTTGTTGTTGAAAGTCCACCTTCGGCTTGGTATTTCTTTTCGAGTTTGCCTTCGGCCGTACTTGTATTATGTTGTTTGAAAGTCTACCTTCGGCATAGTCTTTCTTTGAAAGTCCACCTTTGGCTTGGTCTTTCTTTTCGAGTTCGCCTTCGGCCGTCCTCGTACCCTTTGTTTGAAAGTCTACCTTCGGCTTAGTCTTTCTTTGAAAGTCCACCTTCGGCTTGGTCTTTCTTTTTCGAGTTCGCCTTCGGGCGTCCTCGTATTTTGTTGTTTGATAGTCTACCTTCGGTTTAGTCTTTCTTTTCGAGTTCGCCTTCGGCCGTCCTCGTACCCTTTGTTTGAAAGTCTACCTTCGGCTTGGTCTTTCTTTTCGAGTTTGCCTTCAGCCATCCTCCTATCCTTATTTTGAAAGTCCACCCTCAGCTTGGTCTTTCTTTTCGAGTTCGCCTTTGGTCGTCCTCGTTTTCTTTTGTTGGTTAGCCCGCCTTCAGTCGGTCTTGTCTTCCCAACATAGTCCGCCTTCGAGCGGTCTTTCTTTTTAGAGTTCGCCTTCGGCCGTCCTCGTGAACATTCTACTTCATTATACCCACAGGTTGCAAATTTCCAAGTTATTTTGTTATTCAATCTCCATGTATCCCGACTGTCTGGAAACCTTCGCTTCCATACCCTCGGATCCAAGAAGTTTGAATAGGGGCAACTGTAACACCTCAAAATTTGCCCTCATATTTCTAACTTTAACTGGCTTATGTTTCATTTCATTCTTTGCATTATCATCATTGCATATCATTAGCTCTTGGCATGGGATCAAGGTACATGAGCAATCTCAAGTGAATCACATTCTCCTAACCAGTGTAAAATTAGGGTTGTGGTGAAAAGTCAGTGCAAGTGTGTTTTTGAGCCAAAGTTTGATTTCAAGGTTTTCCATATGGTTTCAATTGTCTAAGGATGAAGTATTGGCCATTGGTTCATTTCAGAGGATATTCAATTGATCAATTGGTTGAGAATCAATCAGATTGGGGAAAAGTCAACTATGCAGAGGAAAAAGTCAACTCCTGACTTTTTGAGGTCAAATTCATGTTCCTCATGTCAAATATGTCCATTGATGAAGATTTGATCAAGAAATGTCAAGAGATTCACAAGAAATCAAGAGGTTTCTTTCTTCACAATGCAAGTTTCAAATTGAAAATTTCAAGGGGCCTAATTAAAGTTCACATTCTAAGCTTCAAAACCATAGCAAGAACTCCTCCATTGGACTAAAATTGAAGGAGTTATGATTGTTCAAAGTTAGAGGCTTGTAAGGCATTTTGGGCAAGGCAGGCAAGTCATGGACGAGCTGGCTCGGAGTAATTTGATCAAACACCTTATGTGCATGCAGGGTCCAAGTTCATGGCAAAATGACTCTATGATGGAGGCTTCAAATGAAAAAATGTTCAACATAAGTTTTGTTTCTCTCAATCTCCTCTACAACTTTGATGTTGGGTAATTTTTCATATGATCAACCATTTGGGAGATATGGAGGGTCAAAGTAGGGGCCTCTAACTGATTCATTTCACACACATGGCTGGGCACGAACCAAGGCAAGTTAGTCAGCCAACTCAGTTATGACCAAGCACTTTCATGAGTATTTTTAAGCATCTTAAGGGCTTCCATTGTGATTGTTCTAAACTTCAATCTTATTCTCCACCATGAGATCTTTCCATAGCCCCCAAGATCAATCATTTTCATCCATTTACCATTGAGATATTTCATTCCAAAGTCACCATCATGCTTATGTTGTCATGGCTACCAAAATAGTCATGTCTTGCATTGTTTGTATATATTATCTCATTATAGCCATGCATCATCAAAAAACATTGCCATATAAAGCCATGCAACACTCTTACATGCATACACACTCTTGTACTCCCTTTACTTAAATGTCCAAACCAAAAGAGAAAGAAACTTACATAGCAAGCTGCTACAAATTCATTACACATCATCACCACCCTACATCATTATTCACACCATAATTCTCATGATCCCTCACCACATAAACTAAAAGCCGAGTTAACATTAACCTCACTCATTCTCCATTGTCATTTTCATTTCTCACTCAGTTAACCTAACCATGGTTCTAACTGTCAACTATGACAGTTAGAAGTTAACTCACCATTTATAAACCAATCTCTAACAGAATTTCAGAAAAACTCATTTTTCTTCACATTTTCTAATTTTTCACACTCTCTCTCTCAATTAGCTCTCTCTTTCTCTCGAAGCTTCATTCATTTTTCACTGAAATCCCTTCACCTTTCATCAATCATCAATGGAGTAAGGAAGGAGATCAAAGTTGCTTCATCTTGTTCAACCTTGATTTCACTTATTTCCACTGATTTTTCTCAACAAATAATAAGTTCTCCATAGCCTTTATTTAGCCAGCAACAAGCTACAAAGAGTAAGGAACCTCATCTCTGGTTTTCTTGTGCTCGAAGATTCATCACAGTTCAGGTTACTCACCATCCTTTTCTTGCATATTACTTTGATTTTAAGCTGTGTTTGTGTGTTTTGGAGCTCAATAGGAGCAATGCGAAACTCTGGCTAGTTGATAGGCACCTTAGGTGCTTAGTTGAAATTTTTTAGGGCAAAACTTGTGGCCTTCGATCTGCTTTGTTTATGCATCGTTTGTGAATTCTAATGGTGGATTCGTGACCTACGTGTTGAGAGGAAGAGAATGATATGTGGTTTGTGAATTTCTGGGGAGATGTGAACCGGAGCACGGCGGAGGCTCGCCGGAGAAGACGACCGGAGTCTTCTCCGTCCACCTGAGTTCATCACCTTGCATAAACCCTAACTCCTGGCCATATCTAATCTCAGCCATGGGTTTCTTGTGATCTAACGCTCCTCAGGCTGCCAACTCATTAATGAGAGAGGCTCTCATGCACGTGCCTTCTTTTTTTGATTTTATTTGGATTACTTGCTCACGTGTAGCTCTTGCTCGTTAGCTTACCATGTGCACGCGTTTTGATCCATTTGATGTGTTTACTTTCGAGATCATCTTGATTGACTGGATCCAATGGTTCTCCTTGAGTCAACATTTTGACTGAGAACATGGTATGCTCTTCAGGCTTTACACGCGCCTTGGGCCTTGTTGCTTTTGTTATCTGCACCCCCTCCTATATGAGCCCAATGCCTTTTGAACTGGTTTTTTGCTATCTATACACCCCCTGGCTATTTCCTTTTGTTTTTTTTTTATTTTCTTTTCATATATGTTTGCATTTTATTTTTTAAAAATAGTTGTAAATACGTAAAAATTCCAATTAAATTCATGGAACATTCTCACACATTTAAATAATTTTTGAAATTTTTATTTTTCATTTTTAGATTATTTTACTATTTTTTGATAATTTTCCATTGTGATGCATTTTGTATGAAAATTATTCATGATACATGTTGAATTGATTAATTGTTTGACCTAGTTGTGAGTTGAATTTTGACATGAAACTTGTTATATGCTTGTATGATATCTTGAGGCACTTCATGTAATTTTTGTGGATTTTTTGGAACATTTTTGGTTAATGTTTGAATGCCATATTTGTGCATAGTTCTTGTGTTACTTGTGTGAACTTGTGAAGCGTATTTGAGCATGATCATTAATGAGTTTTGATCCATTCTTTTGAGACATGTTTACTTGCTATTTGTATCTTAACTCACTTTCCTCCTTCCAATTTTCTTGTCCTCTTAACATGTTCTTTGTGAATTCATAAATGCATCTTTGTTTGTGTGAATGTTAAAGACCATGTGCTAGGGTTTTGAGGTCCATTGTATGCAATCTTATGCGATACTTGTTGAGACCTTTTGATACATGTTATGTGAACATTACAGGTCCTCATTCTCATAATATATGTCATTACTTGTTTATCTTGGATTGACTTGTATGCCCTTGTTTGAACTTGAGTTGTCTTGTGGGCTTGTACTTTTCTTCTTACACACTTTGATGATTTATTTTCATTAATGCTTGTGTGATCTTGAATGTCCATTTAAACTTGATTCATGTTCTGTTTGTGATCATTCTCAATCATATAACATGATTTCTAATTGCATCTTGCATATTTCCTAAGTGCATGAAGATTTGAATACTTGTTTGGTTTTACTTGTACATGTTTGCTTTCACTCTTGAACTTGCATCAACATGAGATATGTATGAGTTTTGTATGCTCATCCTTGCATTCTAAATGTCATCTCACATACCATATGCTACTGACTTGCATTCATTTCCAAGTATGTTTATTTTGCATCTTCATTCTTTACTTATACTATAAGTATGCATGTTTGATTGAACTTAAATGGTGTTTTGCTTTCACTTCTTCTTGCTTAATCATTCTCCATGCTTGCATTCATGATTCACATGCCATCTTAATGACATCTCCATAAATTTATAAATATCATTTACTTCTGATTTTAATGTTTGCATGTGCATTTATTCATGTTTATTAATCATATGCATTCATCTTGCATAGTTAGTGCATAACTTGCATTTGTATGATTGTTTGGTGCATTGTTTGACATTGTTTGCTTTCATTTGGCACGATAACCTTAGTAGGATACTTTGAATTGTACCTACTGACCTTGGATGGTTCTTAACCCTTAGGACTCATTCCTTTTGGTTCAAACCTTGTTTGCTTCTTAAGTTGCCTTCTTAAGACAACTAGCTTTGTTTGCTTTGCTTTTTGTCACTTGTATTCAATACTTGTGGTTATTTTGTGCTAACCTTTTATGTAGGGGCAGAGGTAAGACACATGAGCACGTGGATGCTTATCCATGTTCATTTCTTCTTTCATCTCTCATTTCTTTTACTCCTTTACTTGTTGGATTACATGATATGATGCTTGATTGTGTAGAACTTCTTCACATCCATTTGGGATCATAGCTCATCCTTAATTTTTGATTAAGGTGAGGTAGGATAAGCATTAGGTAGTGCTATCCCTCTCTCTTCTTTAGACTTAGGTTGTTCTTAAAACTCAACTTTAGGGGCATCTTTTGCATGACAACATTAGGTTAGAATTCCCCTTAGTGTTTTCTTTTCCTTTGAGTCTTCTCTTCTCATCTCATAACACTTCTAAAACACTTAATAAAATTAACGTGTATTGCGCATGAGCCTTGTATATGGGAAGTGAGGAATTTGGGGTCTCCCTTTATTCTTCTAGGGTGTTTAGTGTACGTCCTGTTGGGGACGATATGCGACGCATTCGTTCCTATGTCGTAGACTTGGATGCAATGCAAGTTACGAACTAACTTCAATCCACTTCTGTTTAAAAAACACAAAAACAAACTCAAGTCTTTTTCATCCTTCGAGATTATTAAGTTTCAAATCTTTTTTCAGAAAAGAGCACATTATTTTCCGTTTTGTCGCAAACAGGCATCGACCCTAACTGCCGGACGCGAACTTAACGTTGCTCATAAAAAACACTAAGACCTCATTAGGTCGAACTACGACTACTCTGATTTTCTCTCTCTGGTTAGATTGAGGATACGTAGGCACAAGACGGCGATGTCTTGACGAGCAACCTCCTCCCTTAGTTCGTGTCCGAACTACATTGACTCTGACTTTCCCATTACACGAGGAAATACGTAGGCATAGGACGCCGATGTCCTATCGAGTCACTTCTTTTTCTTTTCTTCTTCGTTTCCTCGTTCTTTTTCGTCCCCGTTCCTTTTCCTTTCCAGTAGCAGCGGAGCTTCAGATGACGACACCCTTTGATCGAGACAGCAAACGTGGATCCCATCGAGTACGATGGACGCGTGGGGGTGCTAATACCTTCCCCTCGCGTAACCGACTTCCTTACTCGTTTCTCTTGGTCACGAGACCATGCTTTTCCTTTCTCTCAGGTTTACTCAGTGTTTCCTTTCCCTCTCTTGGGATAAATACACATTGCTGGCGATTCTGTTTCCGGGCCACTTTCGCGTTTGTACTTGGATTAAAATCCTGGGAGCGACAATCTCCCAAGCACGAACCATTTTTAACCATTGAATCTTTTTTCACCCAAGCTAGATTAAACTCATTTTTACAATTAAAATCAAGCAACAAACAAAGTTCTTTCTACCAAGAATTATGTAGCTTTGAATTCCTCATTGTACGTAAGAATACACAGGAGCGAAACCCGCAATCTTGTCAAACACCCTAATAAAAACCTTTTTACGACCTCTTTTATTTCCCTATTAAATTTTTTATCACTCGTAAAAAACAATGAACAATACACTAACATTCTAATCGCAAATTAAGGGGTATTAATACCCTCCCCTCGCATAATCGACTCTTGAATCCAAATTCGGTTCCGACGACCATTTTATTTTTCTTTTAAGAAGTTTTATCGATAGTTTCCCTTTCTTTTTTGAAACAATTAAAATTCGATGGCAACTCTGTTCAATCATTCCACGAGTGCGCGGACGCTCGTGTGCTCATATTTTTTTAAAATGCAGCACTTGGTTTTTTGGGCCTTAGGATGAGATTTACCCTTGGTAAATTGTTTTTGACACCTTTTTTTCATTCATATTTCACCCCTTTTCTCCACATATGCTAAAACTCAAATATTTCATCAATAATAACAAATATAAATGAACGAGGAACTAATAAATCAATTATTTAAAAGGTTGATTAGATTTTTCAGATATTTCAGCATCTAAAAAGTGTACCACCTTAAATCACTTCTTTAATTAAATTTAATAATTCTTTCAATCTGACATGTACACAAATAAATATTTAAATATTATTTTTTAAAATATATTAATAAAATAAAATCACATAATTTTTTAAATTAAAAATTTCTCAATATGATTTTGTGAAAACATATTCAAAATGTTTTCAATAAGTTTTTACAATTAAAAAAAAGGAAAATAAAAAGTTAAAAATATGTATATTAAAATTTAATGAGAAATTATATCAATATTTCTCTATTTTGAATTTTTTTATAAGGTATTTTTTATTTACCTTATATATGATGCTAAAATATTCAAATTTAAAAAAATCTATATAACAAATATATATCGTGCAAATACAAATATTTATATATTAATATTTGATATTAAATATTTTAAAAATAGAAATATTTTTTAAAAAATCAATAAGACTATCAAAACTAGTATAATTTGAAGAATCTTTATTTAGAGTTTTTTTTTTTTTAAATATAATTTTCATTGCATTACATATATTTGGTAAAAAAAATCATTTTTGAAAAGTAGATTTAACTTAAATAAAAATATTAAATAATTTTTTATAAATATTAAAATTTTAAATAGTAATTAAGATTTTAAATTTCAAATACAAATAACAATACCTAGAGTGTAAATACAAATATTGTCAGAGATGATTAATCAACTTGTAGCTAGAGATTAAATATTATTAGTTTACTATATAATAAATCTAGAAAATATTGAGAATTCATTTGTTATAATTTTTATAAAAAAATATAAATTTGATAAATAAATAGATTTCTTATAGCATGTAAATAAACCATAAGTTAAAAACATCAAATAAAAAAATATTTTATATAAATTCTTAAATTTTAAGTATTTTTTATTTTTTTTTCTTATGCTACTTTTAAAAAATTTATAAATTATTAAAACATTAGGTTATTTTGACTAAATTTTCATAAAACTATTATTGAGATTTTTTTTAAAACTTATGTAACTTTATTAAATTAAATTATCTCAAAAAAAGAATGTTTAATAAATAAATAATATACATTTCATATTGGAAGATTTATATAATTTTATTAAAGTGTGATTCTTTAAGTAATAGTCATATTTAAGAGTAATGAATCGAGAATAACCATTAGTTGCGTGTTTTTTTTTTTTTGGAGTAACATCAAATCTAAACCACAAATTTCACTTAGTAAAATCTAAGGGTTATGAACAATTGTTATTCTTTCTTGTAATAACTAATTGTTCTCATTTGAGTCATATATATATATATATATATATATATATATATATATATATATATATATATATATATATATATATATATATTCCGGTCTGAGCCTAAGGCTAGCCCACCGTCGGGAACGGCCCAACCTAAGTCTTCGTCGAAAAGGGCCCAAATAACGCTCAGCCCATCTGCGTGATCGGGGAGACCACACACGCCTCCTACACGGATTCTACGTGGCCCCCACGCGGGGACACGTTATCAGGTAATTACCCACTTCCTGAAGAACTGGTTAGCCCACCTTTCGAAGATCACGGGGCAATTGCTCCAGGGCGAAGACCACGTGCTGGTCTTCCCTACTCCATTTAAGCCCGGACAGTTATTTGGATTGAGCCTGACTATCCAATCCAGTGCAGATGACCGTTGGCCCAACGCTCGGCGCACACGATAAATACCCTCTATCACTAGAGGGTCAGGTATTCTGAATTTTACTCACTCTATATCTTTTCTGTACTTGCGCTTCCTACTCCGTCACTTACTTTGCCATCGGAGTACCTTACAGATACACCCCCAACCTCTTCACCACCACCGGAGAATATTCGAGCTCACGACGCATAGCTGGCTGCTGATCCAATTCTAACCAGATGCGATCAATATATATATATATATATGGACGGAGCCAGAGAATTTAAATTGTGGGGGCAATATTTTTTTATAACATAAAATGTGTATCATTTTATTATTTTTTAAAGTATAAATATATTTTATATTTATTTTTATTAGAATTATTTTAAAAATTATTAAAGAATTCTTTCAATTTTTAATTTAATTTTTTCAATTTTATTATCAATATTAGTATTTATTTATCTGTCTATTTATAAATAATTAATGATGATACGAGTAGTTATTTGAGATTTTTTTGTTATAATATAGCATTAAAATAAAAATCTATAATTATTTAAAATTTTATTTTAAAAAATTAAAATATTTTAGTCTGACATGTTTTTTCAAAATAAAAAATTCCTAATTTTTTCAAACAAAATCCTAAATAATTATTTATATACCATATGATTTTATATCTAATCTCTAATAATAAATTCATAGCAAGAATATTCCTTAAAAAAATTCATGGATCATACTATTTTAATTAAATATTTTTTATATTAATAATTATGTAAATGAGTAATAGTTTTTGTAACCTGCCCCCACTCTAATGAACATGGCTCCGTCCCTCTCTCTCTCTCTATGTATATATTCCTTGGGTAGTTTACAAACGATTCAAAACTCAGAGCCATACAACGAATTCCTGTATTTGATGCTAGAAGTTCAACGAGTAGTTATAATTGCTCCGTTATATAAGGAAGAAGAAGATCGTTTTCCATGTACAATTCAACTCAATCTTCATTCACTCTGCTTACTCACATACTATCTTGATTGTTGGAGTGTTAACCTTGCAAATAAACTCTCACCGTATCGGAAGCTCAAGTCCATTGCTGTATCTCCGAAACCTTTAATCTCTGGTCAATTTTGGTTCCCTAACATAATAGTGACACCGTCTTTGGGAATTAACATTTTATTCATGCAATTTCCATGATTGATTATTGACCTCTCGATTCCCCGATAATAATTTTATTGAGGGGGGTCGTGGCCCACTCCTGATCCTACTAAGGTCCGCTGTTGTGTATGAATGTGAGGTGGATGAATGTTTGAAGTTATGAGAGAGAGAGAGAGAGAGAGAGAGAGAGAGAGTAAATAAGAATATCTGAGGTAGACAACATGAGAATATTTTCTGCAAGAAAACGTGATAACGGAATCCATCAAGGACAAATGTAGGATGACACATGTTGAGCACCAAAGGAGGAGGATCAAATTGATTTTCTTCCTGTAATACCATATGAACTTATGTCCCTTGAAATGAGGGAGGAAGAGAACCAATAAGAAAAAATACTTATTATTTTCAACTTTCCAATCACAATACAGTGTTAGTGAATTTATACATTTAAATACAAATAGAAAATAACGAAATCCTATAAAATAGGCAGTTGGTTAAAAACTAACTAAAACTAAAGTTAAACTAATTAATAATAGATTATTTAGGCTAATAGATAATAAATTTTGTGGGATTAATAAACAAAATGAAATCTAAAATTAAAATCAGTAATCAGGAAAATTAACCAAAGCAAAGAACACACACTTTAGAATCTCGAATTTATAAGCTTCATAGAAAAAACCAATACAAAATAGAATGCCATTTGGTTCTTTATTGGTATAGAACAAAAGGAAAATTCTCAAAAACTAATGTAGAGAGGATAACAAACTCTATCAAAATGGAACAAAGAGCTTTGTGCGACAAATCAGGTAACAACTCTATTGAGGAACACACAAATATGCAATAAAAGTTGCAATGTAAAATTTTGACAACATAAACATGAACTAATGATGAAGTTTACAATGATGATCTTAAATTATAGGAATAAAATAGTCATATTCTATTAGATAAATTATTGCATATGCATGACCAATTGTGGAGGAACAAGGCAAGGAATAAGTGGTTTAAAATGGAGATAGGAATGGAATTTCTTTTCACAATGTAATATAAATGAAATAAGCTAGTAACAAAATCATTACAATGAGGCATGGAAATATTTTTTTTAGGAATGCAATGAATTAGATAATCATGTTATTAAGTTCTACAAAATTTTGTTCAATTTAGAAAACAATTCCAATTATAATAATTTGGTGGACAGAACCATCTCATAACTTATAAGTCATGCAGATAATGAATATATCATTAGAATACCTAATGAAATTCTGGTATCAGATATGTGATGTCAAGTGAGATGTCACAACATCAATATCTGTTATATGAACAAGACAACAATAGTAACAGTACTTAACAACAATAAACAACACAGAAAATTATTCACCCAGTTCGGTCTAACAACCTACGTCTGGGGGCTACCAAGCCAGGGAGGAAATTCACTATTAGAAGTATCAATTTGTAGATTCTACAGTCAACACACCAGTTGACAATCTACTCACTTAATCACTACCCAATGACACTTCTACCTAAGACACTCTTAGGTATGAGAACCCTCTCACTCCCCCTCAATCACAGCAGTGATGAAAACAGAAAATAACAATGTAAGAAGTTACACAAGAAAGACACACCTTGATCTTGCTTAAAAGCTTTGATCAAGAACAAACACTCGTGCTTAAAAGCTTAGAGTGGACAAATTACAACTCAACTAAATCAGTCCAATTCAAACATCAAACCAGATGAATGAATGGGTCACAAAAACAAACACAAAACATAAACCCTAAAACTTGAACACAGCTCGCACAATCCTTATTCTCTACGCCTCCAAGTAGGGTTGATACGTCTTTAAATAGCAACAAACTTCATGGGCTTGGGCAGAATAAAATCACAGATTTGATGCACAATAAAAAAGCAGATTTTATCTTCAAATCTTTTCGCCCTAAATAGTAACAGAATATACTTCATAGGAAATATAAAACGATTGCATCAGATAAAATCTCCTCCAAGAATCTCGCCTGCAATCTCTCAAACATAACAATTAACACGCAGCCTTAAATCACATAACAGACTGAACAGATGTTCTGTCAACAGATGTTAAGACATCAGTCTTGACATCATGCACAAAAACTGCAATACCAAACAACGCACCTCATGCAGAATGTTAGAAGCACATGTTCAGACATCAGACATGACATCTTGAACAAACACATTATTTTACCAAAATTGATGCCAATAATAGAACTAACAATCTCCCCCTTTGGCTAATTTTGGCTAAAACAATATCAGCGCTCATCAGAGATACCAGCAGCAGAAACACACCACTCAAATAAATCTAACATTCTGGAAAAAAAAAACCAAGAAAGCCAGCTGCCTGCACAACAATCAAAACTTAAAAACCAACATCAGAACAACCCAGAAACAGCCACTATAGCAACAACAATGCCAAATTACTCTCCCCCCTTTTTAACCATAATTGACCAAACTAAAGAAGTAGTCATAGTTGGAAGCAGTAGTCAGTCACAAACTGTCATTGTTAGACAACCTAGCTACCAGTAAGTCACACAAGATCTCCCTTGTTAGATTAGAGAAACACCAACAAGATAAACAAAGCAAAATATATCATACTGAAGCTGTCAACAAGAGCAGTACAGACCTATCAAGTCACAAAATAAGCACACACAGGTGCCATCTGAAATCCAGGACAGAACACAAAAGTGTCTAAAGAAAACAAAAAAAACAAAGAGAAAACTACAACAGAGCCAACACAACCAGCAAAATCAATCTTCCTCAGAATCATCAGAAACATCTTCATCTCCCTCATTATCAGTTGCTGAACCACCCTCCTCAAAACCTGAAACATTACCAACTTCCTTGGCATTATCATCCTCACCATCTTCACCCTGTTCTAAAGACTTAATCAATTTTTCAAGTCTCATCTTCCTGGAAGTGCTGGTGTTGATAACAACATCTAGATCTTTACATGTTAACTTCAACTCATTGATCAGATCATTTTTGGTGCACGTCTTGTTGACACCAGTACCTGATGTTGATACAATATCTGGGACATGATTCCCGATAAACAGCTTAGGATGCAGAGATAATGCAGCCTCCCTCTTGCAAGCAATATCAGAGTTAGTTAAGATTCTAGGATGTTGATTCAATATCATTCCACAAATAAGGAAAGGAAATGCTATAGGCATCTTACCAGCATTAGTTGTAGCATGCTTCACAATCTAATCAAAGATGTAATTCCCATAATCAAACTTGACCTTGTTGCCAATAGCAAAGATGAACCTTCCTAACCCCACAGCTATGGTAGTTTTGTGATTTGTAGGTACCCAATTTGCAGCCCCAATCCTATGCAAAATTGCATATTTGACACTTAGTTGGCTAGCAGGTAATTTACCTTTCAAGGGCCAACTAGTCACTTGATTAGCAGTGATCACCTTGTACACTTGGTTGTCAGTAACCTCCAGTTCACACTCCTCATTATCACTCCTTCCCAAGTACTTGTTGATGTCATTAGGAGAGAAATGAATACATTTGCCCCTAACATAAACCTTCATAAAATTCACACATCTACCATCAGCAATATCAGCAGGAATGTTCACAATGAATTCCTTAACCAGTAGATTATAACACTTTGAAAAATCTGACACAGTCTTTAATAATCCTGCAATATGAATCAACTCCATAATTTCCTTGACCTCCAAGGCATCTTTCCCAAGCTCTCTCTCCAGAGCAATTCTTCTTAGATGAACATACTTTCACTTACTCACATTGTCAACAGAATGGAATGAAATATTATCTGAAGGGACATCAGGAACTTTGTTAACAATCTTCTTGCTAGCAGCCTTCTTCACAGGATTGATGTCCTGGACATCCTCCTTAATATCAAAGTTAGAGTCAGAATCATTCCTAATCTTCCTCTTTTTAGAAGAGGTAGACACTTTGCTCTAGGATTTTGGGGGTCCCACAAAAGTAGTATTTTTCTTACCACTAACAACTTTCACTTCAGGAGAGGTATCCACATATTTCCCTTTTCTTGTCTTCAACCTCTTAGCAATACCAGGATGCACATTTGCAATTAACTCGTTGTCAGAGAGAACATCAACAAGATTCACAACAACATCATCCGAGTTAACAATTTTTTCTTTACTCTGATCAGGACCAACACTCTTCTTTCCTGAACTAGAGTCCTCAGTAACACCCTCACTTCTTCCTTCATTAAGCACATAATTAGCCAATTTGTGTAAATTTGCAGTCTCAGTATCTTCCTCAGAACTCGAAGAGTCTACTTTTCCTTCCTCACTTTGATGTGCATCCAAAGTAGGAACAACATCAATTTTAGACAGAGGGACATTAATCCCAGGAACCCTACGCTCTCCATATAATAGACCAGTGACAATACTTTTAATGGTTCTATCCACATACTTACTACCTTCCTTATGATTATAAGAATACTCAACAGTGGTTTTAGAGGAGTTACCTGCAGGTGTACGTTTGAAACTTCTTACATGCAGTTTGCTGGGCCTCGTCTTTTCAGTTTCAGAATGGGGAATCATGGATAGAGGCACAATGTCCAGAGCATCATCAAGCGAGACCTCTTCAGTAGAAACCCTAGATTTTGCATGCGAAGGATTTTTGGTAGCAGATTTCTTGGTTGGAGAAGGTTGTTGTTGAGACATTGTTACTTTCTTGCAGCTGATTGACAAAAGGTTGGAAGAGCTTCTTTTTCCGGGAGAGAAGATGAACAAACAATATGAAGCAAAATGGAGGTAGCGTGTGGTAGTAAAGATGTGAAATGATTGTTTATGCAAAGGGGGCTGCTTTTGTTGGAAAATTAAAAGGTAGTAAGTGGAATTTCCACACCAAAATATATGACTTTTTAAATTTTTGAATTTTAATGAACATTGTCCACACGCCATTAACTTCTGTTGACCTTCATAATTACACACTTCCAATTCTTCTCTTAGGGTTTCACATAGACTTACATCTACATCCTTAGAGAGAATATCAACAACCTTCTTTTGTCTAGTGACATGTTCCAACGGAATGACCTTGTTTTCTTCAAGTTCTCTTCTGAGCAGATGATGAATATTAATGTGCTTAGTGTCCCTCAGGTTGTCACAGCAAGATGTCATGACATCATGCTTGACATTATACTCAATCAGACTTTGTTTCACCTCTTTCAGATGTAGGTGACCAAGTCTTTGATGTCCCAAATCCACATCATCATCTTTGGCAATAGTACATATGGAGGAGTAACTGGACTCTTGAGGAACCCACAAGTAGCAGTTATCTTTAGATCTAACTCCCCTCATAACAACTTCACTCTTTTCATTTGTCACTAAACATTCAGATTTTGTGTAGCTGACCTTGAAACCTTCATCACACAGTTGACTGATGCTAATTAAATTAGCAGTCAACCCTTTAACAAGCAACACATTATCAAGACTAGGCCCAACTGAACAATTCAGCTTTCCAATCACTTTGACCTCACCTTTGGCTCCATCACCAAAAGTCACATCACTTGTGGAATAAGATTTGACATCCACCAACAGGTTCTTGACACCTGTCATATGTTTAGAACACCCACTGTCAAAGTACCAATCTTCCATAGCTGAGGCTCTAATAGACATGTGAGCTAATAAGCTTGTAACAGCAACCTTGGGAACCCATTGTTTTTCACTTGTTGGAGTATTCTAATTTGGTCCAGGATGAAGAACAGGTTTAGAATATCCATGCAGTCTGAAGCAAAAAGGCTTTATATGGCCAAATCTTCCACAATAGTGACATCTCCATCTTTGAATTTCTTCTCTAAAGTGATTGAGATGTCTTCTCCATTGAGGTTGAGTCTGTCTTCTGCCATGATGATGAAGTTGTCTTCTGCCATACTGATGAGGCTGTCTTCTGCTATGATGATGAGACACAAAATGATTAGGCCCAGAAGCATGCATCTTCCCTTGATGTTGCGACATCTGATGGGACATGTTCTGTTTGGGTCCAGAAGTATGCACTTTCCCATGGTGTTGAAACATCTGATGCGACAGGTTCTGTTTAGTACCAGAAGAACTAGCATCTGAAGAAGGCTTCTTCTCACCCTCAAATCCCAGCCCAGTCATGTCTCCAGCCAGTTTTCTAGTCTGAAGAATGCCATCCAAGGTATCAGTCCCCTTGTTCAGCATTCTGATAGATTTGACCATTTGATCAAGCTTGGAGTTTAGCAGACTTACTTTATTCTCTAGATCAGTCTTTTCAGCCTTTAGCTATACTATAACTTTCTTTTGCTTTTCCCCATCTAGACACACTTGTTCACTTATAATGTACAGCTCTCTATATGATGCAGCTAGCTCCTCATACGTAATCTCCCCATCACGAATCATTATCAAACTCACATATTCCAGTCATAGCTCTGACATGCTTGGCTGATTCATCTTTACTTTCAGTGTCCTCATCAGACCAAGTGACAGACAAACCCTTTTTCTGTTTAAGGTATGTGGGACATTCAACTCTGATGTGACCAAAACCTTCACAGCCATGGCATTGGATTCCTTTGTCATTATTAGGCCTATCCTCTGCTTTGGTTTTCTTCATCTGATCAGCTGACCTGTTGATGTCAGATGTGATGTTCTTAACATTAGGTTTATAACTTCTGTCCATCCTTTTCATTACTTTATTAAACTGTCTTCCCAACATCAAAATTGCATTGGATAGCTCCTCCTGAGTTTCAATATCACACTCTTTCTTTTCATTTTTAGAACTAGACATCAGTGCCATGCTTTTGGTCTTCTTTTTTGATCTGTCATTCAACCCTAATTCAAATGTCTGAAGTGAAACAATCAATTCATCTACCCTCATCTGGCTGATGTCTTGAGCTTCCTCTATAGCAGTCACCTTCATATCAAATCTCTTGGGAAGAGATCTGAGAATTTTTCTTACCAGCTTCTCATCAGACATCCTCTCTCCTAGGGCACTAGAAGCATTTGACAGTTCAAGTATATTTATGTGAAAATCATGAATGGTCTCTTCACCTTTCATCCTCAAACTTTCAAACTTTGTTGTTAGCAACTGAAGTCTTGACATCTTGACCTTGGAAGTTCCTTCATGAGTTGTTTTCAGGATATCCCAAGCCTCCTTAGCCACTTCACATGTGTTGACCAGCCTGAAAATGTTCTTGTCAATACCATTAAATAAAGCATTCAAGGCCTTAGAATTCCCAAGAGCGAGTTCATCTTCTTCCTTGGTCCACTCCTCCCCAGGTTTCAGCTTTGACACACCATCTTTTCCCACAATGACAGGATGTTTCCATTCTGTCAGAACAACCTTCCAAGCCCTGTTATCTAAAGATTTCAAAAAGGCAACCATGCGAGGTTTCCAATAGTCATAATTTGATCCATCTAGAATAGGAGGTCTATTCACAAATTCACCACTCTCCTTGTCCATTGCACCAGAAAGTAACAGCCCTAGATCTCACCCAGATACAGAGCATGATGACCTGCTCTGATACAAATTGAAATTCTGGTATCAGATTTGTGATGTCAAGTGAGATGTCACAACATCAATATCTATTATATGAACAAGACAACAATAGTAACAGTACTTAACAACAATAAACAACACAGAAAATTGTTCACCCAGTTCGGTCTAACAACCTACGTCTGGGGGCTACCAAGCCAGGGAGGAAATTCACTATTAGTAGTATCAATTTGTAGATTCTACAGTCAACACACCAGTTGACAATCTACTCACTTAATCACTACCTAATGACACTTCTACCTAAGACACTCTTAGGTATGAGAACCCTCTCACTCCCCCTCAATCACAGCAGTGATGAAAACAGAAAATAACAATGTAAGAAGTTACACAAGAAAGATACACCTTGATCTTGCTTAAAAGCTTTGATCAAGAACAAACACTCGTGCTTAAAAGATTAGAGTGGACAAATTACAACTCAACTAAATCAGTCCAATTCAAACATCAAACCAGATGAATGAATGGGTCACAAAAATAAACACAAAACATAAACCCTAAAACTTGAACACAGCTCGCACAATCCTTATTCTCCATGCCTCCAAGTAGGGTTGATACGTCTTTAAATAGCAACAAACTTCATGGGCTTGGGAAGAATAGAATCACAGATTTGATGCACAATAAAAAAGAGGATTTTATCTTCAAATCTTTTCGCCCTAAATAGTAACAGAATATACTTCATAGGAAATATAAAACGATTGCATCAGATAAAATCTCCTCCAAGAATCTCGCCTGCAATCTCTCAAACATAACAATTAACACGCAGCCTTAAATCACATAACAGACTGAACAGATGTTCTGTCAACAGATGTTAAGACATCAGTCTTGACATCATGCACAAAAACTGCAATACCAAACAACACACCTCATGCAAAATGTTAGAAGCACATGTTAAGACATCAGACATGACAACTTGAACAAACACATTGTTTTACCAAAATTGCTGCCAATAATAGAACTAACACCTAAGTTGGAGAAAATTAATCATGCATTTCACAATATGGATGATCATTCTTCTTAAGGCCCTAATGGCTTTGGGGATGCTTTTTCCAATCGTTTTGGGATATAGCGGGGATAAATATGGTCAAATAAATTAGTTAATTCTTTGAACAATGTTGGATCCTTCCAAATCTCAATTCAATAAATGTAACTTTGATACCTAAACAACATGGGTCACATTACACAAAGCAGTATAAACATCTTACACTTGTAAATTTTCAATTCAAAGTTATCACTAATATCATTACACAAAAGAGGCTTAATTAGGGGCATACATATTTATGAGTGAATTAGAGTTACTTCATAAACCATTAACTTGCTGGACATGAAATACTTTGGAAGAAGTATGACTTTGAAGATAGACATTAGAAATTCCTTTGATACTTTGGATTGACATTATCTTATTAAAGTACTTGTTCAATTTGGTTTTGATAAACAGTCATATGATGTGATTGTTATCATTATCCGCTAGCTAAATTGTCAATCATGATAATTAGGAAAGCTGCAATATTTTTTTGTTTCTCTAGAGGAGTGAGGCCGGAAGATTGGTTGTTTTCTTTTCTCTTCTATATTTTTGAAGAGGAACATAGTAGGCAGTTATCTATATTGGTGGACAAGTAACATGTAAAGCATTTTAGTTGGTAAGACAACCATTATTAGTCACAATTATTTGCATATGACCTTATGATTTTATTCTACTCGGAAAAATGCTCAACTCATTAATCATCTCCTTCAAGAATATCATCAAAATTCTGTTCACACATAAGTCAAACTAAGTGTATGCTTTATGGTGGAGCTAGTTTTAGATTTAAGTTGAGGCATATTGCATATATTCTTGGATTCACTAAAGGACATACACTATTTATCTATTTCAGATTTTCTATACTCAAAGGCAATCCATGAACACATCATCTTTAGATCATAGTTGATAGAGTATTGAACAAGCTAGCTACTTAAGAGGTTCACCTTCTTTCTTAGATGGGTAGGGTTTAATTAGTTCAGCCAGTCATACAATACATAATTTTGTGTACTCTTAAGATTTATGAATGATCAATTAATATTCTTAACAAACTGAATTGTTGCATCTGTAATTTTATGCGGAATATGAGCATAGACAATAGAAACCTTATTACTATATATTGGAAGGTTAATTGCTCACCTTTGTCTGAAGGGGGTCTTGGTGAGTGAGATATTACAAAACAAATGTTTAATACCATTTTTGGTCCCGTATTTTAACCTCAGGGTTCATTTTAGTCCCTTAACTTAAAAAGAAACATATTGATCCCTTAACTCTTCAAAATGTATCATGTTAGTCCTTTTTGTCTAATTAGAGATTGATTTAGCGATCAAATTTTGAAATTTTCCGTCTCTAATTAGATGAAAATGACTAACATGATACATTTTCAAGAGTTAAAGGACCGTTATGGACCTTTTTAACTTATGGGGGGAAAATGAACCTCAAGATTAACATATGGGACAAGAAAGGTTATTAAGCAAAAAAATAAACAAGGTTAATTGTTTATCTCTTTGTAGGAAGTTTTTTACTACAAATAAGCAAAGGTCTTCTATGCTTATTAGTAGATACTTCATGAACAAAAAATCAATCATGCATTATATTTCTTCTTCAATACGGCCTAACATTAATCATCCATTTTATGTTCTGGAGGAACATATTAGATGGCAGTTTGGTAATGAAAATGACATTGATTTATGGACTGACATTTGTATCGGACATCAAATTAAATATTTATACATAGTATTGCAATTGGATATTCAACTTATGCAAATTGATGATGTTAATTCAATCATTTAAGATATTAATTGGAATATTCCATATGGCTTATCAATTTTGCCTCCCCAAATTGTTGAACATATTTTGAAAATCAACTTGTCATTTGATAATACTATTGTTGTTGATCTCATTTGAATTGGAATTGTAAATAATTATCTATATTTTAAAGATACCTACGACTCTATCAGGAAGAATCACATTGAGCCTTATTGGACACAATTTATTTGGCATCCGTTCATACCTCTGGCTAAGTCATTAGTGACTTGGAAGCTAACACGTAATGTTATTGCAACAAAAGACAATCTGATTCAAAGGGAAATTCATATGACTTGGAGGTGCTCTCTCTACAATCATGATTTGATAACAACTTATTTCTTTGATGAAGGTACACCTTAGTTTTCGGCAAAGGATGAAGTGAATGTTTAGCATAAACATTGATAGAACTAGTTATGAAAGCTTATTCAAACATTCTGGTAGAAGTTGGAGCTCCCAAATTCATAATATAATCATGACTCTCATCGTTATAATTATTTGGAAGGATTACAAGAAATTATATTAGGTTTTAAAATGGTTAAATTGACTTTGATTGAGACATTCTTCATGTTAAAAAATTGATCTATATGACATCTTCGTCTTTCAAGGAGCACATGTATTCTTTAACTTACGAATTTACAATTATAAAATGCTTTGAAATAAAATGTCAATCTCCTAACACACCTAGAATCTTATAAGTTACTTGTTGTTTTCGTGAACATAAATGTATTAAGTGCAACACATATTGAACTTCAATATGAAATCCTAGAATATCACCTTGTGGTGACATATTTAAGGATAATTTTAAAACATTCTAGAAAGATTTCTAGGCATGACAACCAGGCATGGAGGTGGAGAGTTTAAACATTACTAGCCCTGTCCCCACTTCCTTGTAGCAACCCCACTTCCACCCTCAAATTTAGTTGGGGTAACAATTGACCATGCATCCCTCGCCCCAATTGACCCTCAAACATTACATGCCATGTCCACACCCACCCGTATAAACTATATTTTTAAATGCGTTTTTTTTTTCCACAGAAACAAAAATCAATAAATAAACTAAATACATGGACATTTTCATTTTGTCTATATTTTCAAAAAAAGAATAATAATTCTAATAAATTTGCTATATTGAAATTAAGAAGAGTAAATGAGTAAGAAAGTTTTTAAAAATAAGG
This sequence comes from Lathyrus tuberosus, assembly GCA_022829125.1. NCBI lineage: Eukaryota > Viridiplantae > Streptophyta > Magnoliopsida > Fabales > Fabaceae > Lathyrus > Lathyrus tuberosus. Next base: position 9,300,416 of record JALAZF010000071.1, read on the forward strand.
AAACTAAAATATGTTTAATAAGTCGAGCGGGTGGGGTTGGTGCGGGGCAGATACTTGTCTTTCCCGCTTCCATAATTTAATATCAGGTTTTCCTCAACCCCCTTCCCCTATTTAAATGTGTTTTTACCCGTTAGATTCGGGGCAGGGGTTGCCTGGTCTAGCCATGTTCGAATTTTTTTGCTATGCTAGGGCTTTATCAAATTAGATTGGTGCTTGCACCTCCTTTCAAACTAAATTATGGAATCATGATTGCTATTGAATATGCAAACAAGAGAAATTGATTAAATCATTAGTGTGAAACTAACTCAATGCTGATCATTCGTGGATTTTATAAGATGTGTTAATTCTTGAATAAGTAAGCTTTAGTTAATAATAATTTTTGAATATTTGAATTTTTTTATTTTTAACTATTTTTTGCTAGTGAATTAGTGACTGACATACAAACAAATAAACACTTATAAACATAAAGAGATAAGAAGATATGAAGTAGAATTTGAAATTGTGCATGAGACATTCTCAGTAAAACTAAGTAACAACATGGATGCTACTAAATTATTTGAAATTAACTGAAGTACATTAATTGATTGTATCCAACTACATTGTTAGGAGGGAATTGTTCCTACCCATTTTATTATGAGATGTACCAACAAAATTTACTTATATTAAAAAAAATTGTTGTGGCAATAAAGTTTTAAAGTATTTTACTTGCCCTAATCATTCCTAAAATTAATATTATTGTAAGATCAAGAAAAAGTAAAACTGCCAACTGTAAATCTAATATAGTATTTTATAAAAAATATCAAATGTATATGGAAGTTTGTAAAAATTATTATATTAAGGGTTAAAATAATATGCAAAAGTGTCTTATATTTAGAAACACAATGGATATATGTTATTTAAGAGCAACAAAAATAATTATTTTATTGAATAAACTATATTTAAAGATCTTTAGACTCTATATTGTAAAATAATACTATGAGTATTGTATTTATAAGTAAAAGATATGTATTAAATATTATAATGAATTAGTATTCACTCCTCTATATAAGCATAATAACTGAAAAGTAGAAAAGATACAACAAACATCATTGTCAAATTGTAACAGAAAAACATCATTTTTAAAATATTCTTGTTGTCTTATCATCACTATCATGGTTAGAAGGAAGGTGAAACTTGCATACATAACCAGTCAATCTAGAAGAAGGGCAACATTCAGAAAAAGGACAAGGGGTTAGGGATTAGTCTTCCTTTAGTTCAATTAAAATATATATTATCGTTTCATATTATTAGTATTTATTTATTTATTTTAAATGGTTTAGGAATATAATTCATTTAAATTTTTTCTGAGAAATTTACTATATCAATATTTTGGAGTGTGCAGGATCTAACCAATCCGAAGATGCATCCTAATTCAAATATAGTCGTGCTATCGAGTTGATGAGTTTGGGATCTAACCCAATCCGAAGACGCATCCTAACTCAAATATGGCCGTGCTATTGAGTCGATGCAACTTCGGATTGACCGTTAAATTACCCTTTTTGTCCTAGTACATGTGTGTGGTTTCATTGAATCGTGAATTAAAACAAACAAGTTTTCCTTGTTGAATTAAAACAAACAAGTTTTCCTCGTTCGGGTCCGACCTCTTATAACTTAACATAATTGTATAATAAAAATAAAAATTGTATTGTTTGGAATTTTGTTTTGTTTTAATATCTTTAATATTATTATTTTAAATAAAACTCTTATAATCAGTTTTCTAATCATAAACTGATGTTTAATAGTGTGTTTCCCTCACAAATATATATGTATATATCATTATATATATATTTTTTTCAATAGGCATAATGAAGAAAATTAATGAGCTCAGCACCCTTTGTGGCATAGATGCTTGTGCAATAATGTTTGATGAAAACAATCCTGAACCAGAGGTTTGGCCATCCCCCACACGAGTAAGAAGTGTGTTGTCAAGGTATACGAGTTTGCCTGATCTTGAACGAAGCAAAAAGATGGTTAATTTAGAGACCTACTTGATGCAAAGCATTGAAAAAGCTCAAGATTTGTTGAAGAAACAAATGGAAGATAATCAAAAGAAGGAAATAGCAAATTTTATCGACCAATTTATTCACACCGGTGAATATAATATTGGAAATGTGAACTTGAATGATGTAACATCTTATATTGATAAGAATCTGAAGGAAATCAAGAAGAAGATGGGTTCAATGGAAATCCAAGCCAAAAGAGAGGTTGGAAATGGAGCTGAAGTTACCAATGGAGGAGGTATGCAAGATAGTATGATCAACTTCATATAGACCTAAATGACATTTGATCTTTCAAGTCTATACTTCCCTTGAAAATTTGTGATTGGATTAATTTTTTAGGTTGAGTCTCTCATGTTTCAATTTCTTTGGTTTTTATTATTTGTCAATGCTTATTTGTTACAAATAATTAGTCTTTATTTCTTATGTAATGCTTCAAATAATAAAGTACTTGGTCATCAAAAGAATGAAAAAAGTGTTTCCTTGTGTGATTTATGTTGGGTTGTGAAGGGTATGGGGATTATATTATAAAATGAGTTTGACATGATATATTCCTCCAAAAAATTTGCGAAACATGTTCTCTATACCAAAATCGTAAAAATTGAGTTGAACAATAGATTTTAATTCAAAATTTTAAAACATCTGCCCGCATATAATATTTAAATGAATGTAATAAAAAAATCCATACTTGTAAATGTCCAAATAAAAAAACAAAGTAGAATGTCAATGGATGAGTAACACTATGATGGAGGAAGAGAATGGAGGGGAGGATTGGAAAATGACAATATGGATGATGTTTCCTCCAAGATGAGATAGAGACGAGCGAGGGGTGAAATAAATGGGTTAAAAATCGGATCGGACGATTACGAAAAATATACTAAGATTTGAAAAATCAAATAAGAATATTGATTTTACAATAAACATTAAGGTGATTGTTTAAAATATTACATTATTAAAATAACAATGTTATCATAAATAAATTTAAAGTAAAATATAAGGAATAAGATTAGAGATTTAACTCAATCGAAATTCAATTAATCTAATAACAACATCAAACACTACAACACTAATATACTATTGCAGTGCAGCATACAAACATATGAATGTCTACTTCACAGCTCATCCTTCTCACATATGAATCCGCAGAACCATAACAACCTAAATTTTAACCTAAAAGACAGCAAGTTTGATTTGAATAAACTAAAAGCAACAACATGATATCAGTAAAGAGTAAAACAACCAAAGATTATGTGAACGACATACATTTATTATTCTCAACCAAAAAATCAACCGAATATAAACAAGAAATAAGCTTCCATGACTCGAACAAAATGTTGCGACTAACAAAATCTAACCAGAACAAAATCTTCTTTTTAACTTAACCTGACATTCTGCTTAGTCTTGATCATACGCTTCAGTGAACCTAACCAGGACTGGCATTCATCCCATTCAGTAGTAGTGAGAAGAACCTGCAACACGTAAGTAAAGCAATTAAAATGTAAGTTTGATGCATAGTTACGAGTACGACACAGCTAGGTTGATGCTAGAATTTGCAATTAAATTGACTTACCTGAAATGGTGGAACAGGAGGCGTAGGCTGGTAAGGTGGATTGGTAGGCTGGAATGGTGGATTGTTGTTTGTCTAAAATATAGAAAACCATTTTATAACTCGCAAGCAGTAGAAATATACTTCATAAAATTGAATTTGAATGCAAAGATAAACCGACATTATACAATTGAGAACCCAATATGGGCTGCTGATATAGCTCCACATTTTTAAGCACCGGAGGAGTTTGAGGATCAAAAGTTCTCACAGGAGCTGGTGCCACAGTAGTATTTGAGAAGTTCAGCTACACAAAAGAAAGAATTGAAGATTAGAAGGAATAAGAGAAAATCATCAATAATAACTAATTCAAATTTTGTTCAAGAATATAGCATCCAAATCACTTGAACAACTGTTATAAAAGTATTTAAAATATAAAACTAAAGCATAATATAAATTTTATATACATGGAGAAATCTCTACTCAAGCTCACTAAATGATAGTCATAAGAGTGAGCCAGTGTAAAAAGCTTTCTCCATTGTGTCTTCAAACAAGAAAAATAAAGGAAAACTTCATACAATATTATATACATGTCTCATAGCAGTCATACCCCAAATTTTGACCACTAAGATTTCCCATCATTGTGAAAATCATCATCACAATATGGAGGAACCATCATACTTCATCAGTCTCCCCAAAGATGGGGGAGCATCCACTACAATCAAAACTAGGGTTTCAAGCCCTCGTAGAGCTCTTAGATAAAGGATCAATCAAGGAATGACATGATATTCAACTTGTCTAAACCTCTTAAACATCCACAAAGGATCAAGAGGACTCCCACCTCAAGAATTAGGCACAAGAGTGCAAAATTCCAGGTGGATCAAGCCTCAAGTTCATCTAATACAAAGTCAACTGACGCAAAAAGTCAAAGTTTGACTTTTTGGTCAACTATGAGCTTCACAAGCCATTACTCAGGAAAATATGATGGATGATTTAATTTGATCAAATTTAAATCAAGAAATCATGCAAAATTGCAAAATTGATCAAATTGAAAGAAACTTAGAAATTTTTTCTAAGTTAAAATCATGTTCAAGTGCACAACTTTTCAAGGTTGTAACTATTGATCCAAGCATCCATTGATTTTGAGTAAGAGCTACTTTTAAAGAGGGTATTTGATACTTCAACATTGTAGAAGGAATCAACTCAAAATATCATAAGGATTGAAAGATATAAGCGATCAAAGTTGGGAATTCTTAATGTCCAATGTTCTGACATTGCATAGGGACATCATTAATATTTTTTCAGCAAGAATTCCCCAACTTCAAGGACGTTTTTCTCCATGATCCAAGTTGAACCAGGTCTGGAGTCAAACATGAAAGTTGAAGTACATTGTCTCAGCTTTCCAGAAAGGTGTAGAACGTCCTTGTAGCATACTCGAGCAGGGAGATATGATTTTTGCAAGAAGCAGTGATAAAGCAGAATCTTCATGACAGCTTTTAGGACAGATTTGACTACACAAGTTCAAGACCATTTTTGATGACTTTGCAAGCTGAACAAAGACCAAAGTCAAACATCAAAGTTAAAGTATGTCATTAGGGCTTTCCAAAATGTATTAGAACTCCCATTAATTCAACTTGAGCAAGGAGTTATGAACCTCACAACAGGCCTTGCTCGAGCTGATTTTTTAGGACAGATTTTGTGCACTTTTCTTGTGCCACCCAATTTTCAAGCTTTGTCACCATGCAATACAAGCATCAAAGATGCAATTCACTTCAATTAAAAATATCATAATGGATTAAAAGATACAAGTGATTAAAGTTTGGAATTATTAATGTTCAGTGTCTAATGTTCTGACATTGCATAGGGACATCATTAATATTTTTTCAGCAAGAATGCCCTAACTTCAAGGACGTTTTTCTCCATGATCCAAGTTGAACCAGGTCTGGAGTCAAACATGAAAGTTGAAGTACGTTGTCTCAGCTTTCCAGAAAGGTGTAGAACGTCCTTGTAGCATACTCGAGTAGGGAGATATGATTTTCGCAAGAAGCAGTGATAAAGCAGAATTTTCATGACAGCTTTTAGGACAGATTCAACTACACAAGTTCATGGCCATTTTTGATGACTTTGCAAGCTGAACCAAGACCAAAGTCCAACATCAAAGTTGAAGTACGTTGTCTCAGCTATCCAGAAAGGTGTAGAACGTCCTTGTAGCATACTCGAGCAGGGAGTTATGAATTTTACAAAACGGCTTGCTGCAGCTGAATTTTTCATGGGACAGATTTGCACATTTCTTGTGCCACACGAATTTCCAAGCCTTGTCATCACTTTGGACACCTCTGAGGATCAAATCTAAAGGGGACAATCACTGAGCCAAGCCTCCAAAGTCCTTGGAACAAGAAGTAGCATGCTATTCCTAAAAATCCCTAAAAGAGGGACAAGACTCCAATTTTGGATTGAAGCATTTAATAGATGCTTAGAGGTGGCATGGACTGACACATTTGCAACTGAATTCAGTCAACATTCCTCCAACAAGTAGGGAACCAAAGCTCTGTGCCCTAACCTCTAGTCAATGGCTAGAGGAGACTTGGATTCTCATTGGACAACATTGGCCAAACCTCTGCTGCAGCCACCATTCACTATTGCTGCGAAAACAAACTTGCTCTACTATAAATAGAGCTCATTTGTGTTCAGTTTGAGTACACCAAAGCCATCAAACAGATGCTTTCCTCAAAATCTCTTCTTTCACCTCAAATTTGCCTTCCAAATCAAGTAATTCTGAGTTTTTGAGTTAGAAAGAAATTCCACTCAAACTAATCACACACACACCTCATATATATCATATGTAAGCTGTGCAAACTATCACAAGTGACCTGTAATCACAAAATCACAAAGTCATTTCTCAAAACCTCAAAATGGCACTTTTTTGCATTTTTCAAGCCATGTCTTGATTCAGTCACTTTCCAAACCAGATAAAACCTCAAACACACTCCAAATATCATCCTTGAACTGTCCCAAATGGTTCCCAACATCTGGAACACCATTTGAGAGAGTTGCTATTTTGGTCACTTTTAACCCCTTTTGCAAGAAAGGGACAGTTTGTGTTTTTGCAGGTACCAGTTGATTTCAATCATCCTAAAAGCTTCTAAGGGATCATTTGAGTGTGTCTAAAGCATCAAATCATTTCTGGAACAAGAGGCTTGACAGATTGCACAAAAACTCCAAAAAGCTCAAAAAGAGGTAAGCATCACAACTTGGAATCCTTGAAATCATGCATTGCTTTGAAGTCCACTGATCATACACATCTCATACATGTTGTATATGTTGTATTTGGGCTAATTCACCATGTAATCCATGCCTGTATCAAAGTGTAGCACAAAAAATGCAATTATTGGTCCTTTTCAAAACCACTATCGGGTTTTGAGGAGGGAGTGTGATCTGAAAAAACTACCACCACCATTGGATTCCTAGTGAAATTCTGGGCCAGATGCATATAAATTTTGTCTCAAACTATTGAGATTTGAGAAAGTTATGGGTGTTAGAAGTTTGATAAAAAAGATGTTGAAAACTCATGAGTGATGTCTCATGAGTGATGTTGTGACATCACATTCCTCTTTTTCTTAGTTTATCTTCAAAACTCAACCAATTTTTTCACATAGCAAAAATTATCATTTTCCAAATCTGTTTTACACACTTGTTATTCATACTCCATAATATTTTAATCCACCAAAAAATCACAAAAAATATTATTATTTGATATATTTTTAATATATTCAAAAATATTGTTTTAAATTGTTTTAAACGCTTTTAAAATGATTTATTTTTCTTGATTTTTAAAACCAAAATGATTTTAAATATTCATGTGGATAAAATACTTTTTCATAAACCTTAATCACTGTTTATAACATGATTAATGATTTTATTTGATGTTTTTTATCATTTTTTACTTGATTTTTCTTTGAAAAATGCTCTTTAAAAAATGAAATTAGGGTTTTTGATTAATTTAACCCTCATCAAACTTTTTCAAACATTCTTGGGCCTCTATTAGAGTGTAAGACCCAACACCCTTGTACAGAAAACCTTTTTGGGCCTCATTCGTTGTATAAGTCCCCCTGTACATTTTCAAATAAACGGCACGATCGTCGTCTTTTTTAAAATAAACCTGGGCCTACCCTCGAGTAGTAAGACCCATTTCTTTTTCTTAAAACTTTTTGGGCCTCTAATAGAGTGTAAGACCCAATCCTTTCTTGACCAAAACATTTTGGGCCTCAGTGTATTGTATAAGTCCCGATACCGTAAAAAACAAACGGCGCGATCGTCGCCTTTTCAAAATAACCCTTGGGTCTCTCCTCGAGCTATAAGACCCATTCAAAACTTTTGGGCCTCTATTAGAGTGTAAGACCCAATCCCCTTGTAACCAAAATCATTTGGGCCTCACTTATTGTATAAGTCCCTCTGCGTTAAAAGAAAACCTCGGCACGATCGCCATTTCAAACGGAAAAATCAATTGGGCCTACCCTCGTGTTATAAGCCCCACTCTTTTTCTTTAAACTTTTTGGGCCTCTTGAGAGACTGTAAGACCCATCCCTTTGTACAGAAAACATTTTGGGCCTCAGTCACTTGTATAAGTCCCTCTGTACAAATTCAACAGTGAGCTCACTGATAAAACCCTGGGCCTCTCCTTGAGCTGAAAGCCCCAAATCTTTTTATTTCAAAGCACTTTATCCTTTGATTTTGAATATACTGTTGTTTTCAATCTTTCTTTGTTGAACAACTAACCAAACAGCATGGAAGCTCTACAACCGAGTAAGTGGTTATTGCTTTCATTTACCGCTTTCATATACATATAACTGTATTGTGGGGCTGTTTCACTGTAAGTCTCCTTTCATAAACTCATATATATATAACTGTATTGTGGGGCTGTTTCGTTGTAAGTCTTCTTTCATAAACTTATATCAACTGTGTAATAATAGTATAGATATTTAGAGTTTCCCCAGCAACTACGTCTAGCACTAGGTAAAGCCGTTTCTATCACTCTTAGAAATAGTCTAAACTAGATCCCCATAGGATTACCAGACACAGTCTTCCCTCCTCTTGGGGTTAAACAATATGGAGATATGAAAGGCAGCATTCTCTGTGAACCCTTTCATAGACTGTCACTCATAGAAGTTGTCAAAGAAACTCTATTCCCCAGAGATGATCTCTTCTCCGTGAATTGCATCTCTTGAGTTTCTTCCAAATTCTCAAACTTTCCTGACTTTGATCTATTCTCGGTGAATAGCATTGCCTTGAATTTCTCGGGGTTTGGGGACCCACGGGCTTCTTAAAAGCACTTGTCAAGAGACTCTACTCCCCATAGATGATCTTTTCTCCGTGAATGGCATCTCTTGAGTTTCTTCCAAATTCTCGAACTTTCCTGACTTGATCTATTCCTTGTGAATAGCTTGCCTTGAATTTCTCGGGGTTTGGGGACCCATCGGCTTCTTAAAAGCAATCGGCCTCCTCTTGGGCATCGTACAAGGACCCACAGGCTTCCTAAAAGCAACCCCGCCTCCTCTTGGGCTTCACATAATGATCTCTTCCTCTGGGAATGATAGCCTCCTCTTGGGCATCGTACAAGGACCCGTCGGCTTCTTAAAAATTTTAGCCTCCATCTCGGGCTTTGTACGAGATACAAAAACTCTCTTGTTGAGTCAAATAGCCTCCATCTCGGGCTTTATACGAGATACTAAAAGACTCCATCGCCGGGTCAAAACCTTTTAGCCTCTCTCTCGGGCTTTGTACGAGACACATAAGAGACTCCCTCGTTGAGTCAATCACCTATTTCACCTCCATCTCGGGCTTTATACGAGATACAAAAAGGTTCTTATTGAGCCAAACAAATTTTAGCCTCCATCTCGGGCTTCGTACGAGATACAAAAACACTCTCTTGTTGAGTATAAAAGATTCTCCTGTTGAGTCAACCCTTTTAGCCTCTCTCTCGGGCTTCGTACGAGACACATATTAGCCTCCTCTTAGGCTTTGTATAAGAAAACCACTGGTTGATCCAATCAACCTTTTAGCATCAAAGCTGTGCTTCGTTCACAGTACACAAACATCAACAACTCCTTCCCCTTCATCTAATCGCTGTAAGCGGCAAGCCTCTGGATCATCTACATCCATGCCACTGTCCCTCTTTTAGCATGAGAAATTCCTAAGGAAAGATAGCATTGCTCTACACTGAGTTAAAGTCTTTTCCTTCAGGTTAAAATCCCCTATAAAGGAAATTATGGCATTACTAGGATCCGCGTATCCTGGTTAAAGTATTCCTCCTTTATAACCAGTCACTCAACAGTTGTGACAGACAAACCCTTCTTTAGAGATGAAAAATTCTATCTAAAGTCGAGGTCTTTCAGCTTCACGTCTTGGGCTTTGAACAAGACACAAATAGACTTTTTCAGCTTCACGTCTTGGGCTTTGAACAAGACACAAATAGACCCTTCAGCTTCACATCTTGGGCTTTGAACAAGATACAAACCACCTTCAGCTTCATATCTTGGGCTTTGAACAAGATACATATCACCTCTTTCGCTTCACGTCTTGGGCTTTGAACAAGACACCAAAAACCACCATTTCCTCCCATAGACTAGGAGGAACTACGAACGCTCTGATTTCCCTGTTTCGGTAAACGGGAATACGTAGGCATAAGATTGAAAGAAAAATCTTAGCGAGCACAATCAACAAAAAACCAAAATCCCATATCTCCATCAATCAAAAGCAGTAATTCAAAAACATCAGTCCTAACATCCTAATCCTTGTTCCCCGCCAGAAACCTTCTGTCAAGGTAAAAAGAAAGAAAACATTATTGGCAAAAATACAAATAACCAGTACAAAGGCCCCCCACATTGATAGCATCCGTAACCTAACAGACCGCTGTTTAAACTCAGTATGCAAAGCAGGGTTAATTGGAGACATCTATTTCCCTTCCTTCATCAGCTCACAATAGGATAAAAAATGAATCGACCTGTAGTTTTAAGCTCAACCGCAGAGAGCGACCAGCGCTTAAGAACCGCGTCCAAAATCGCTCGCTACAATAGCAGATACGAATTTTCAAATGTACTTGTTGTATATAAATGATAGAGATGCCACTGCTTGATTTTGCACTTAAATCCCAAATCAACTTTTTCCACTTCAAAACCAAACATTCAGAGTCAAAACTGACACTAAATATATGCTACATATGGTGCATTTCAGACATTAGCAATAAATTGACCGACAGAGTGGTCAAGTGGGAAAGTGCTTCATATTAAACTAGTCCTCTTTGACCGCAATCATCTCAACAATAAGTATATTTTATGGACCGTATAAATGCATAGAGAAAAGTAACAAAAAAAATGAGTGCATAGAGAAAAGTCCCATCGAATTGTATACCAAATCAACATAGAGAAAAGTCGCTCTAGACAGGATAACAGCTCTCCACCAGAACTAAACTGCAACAACAAAACGAAGCAGCAATGTATCGCCAACAGACCGAATTGAAAACAATATAGATAAATAAAACGAACAATATTTTGATGAGCATCAAAATTCTGACTATAATAATTGCAACAAAAGTAATGTGGTTTGAATGATGCCCACACCTATTAATTCAAGCTTAGGTCTAAATTTTCAAAATCATTTATTAATCAAATTGAAGTGAACAAAAATCTAAGATCTATCGCAAAAAATACCAAAGCTGAAAGTGTATATCTATATATCCAAACTTTGACTTACAGAGGAATGTTAATTAAAAGCTTGATTGACATAGAACTGCCATGATTACAAAGATTCAATCACCACCACACTGGGCTTGCTTTTCTCTATTGTTTTCTTCCACTGTTAAGTGATCCTTATTCAATATGTAGCTGAATCTTGCATAAGAAAGCACACCAACATCAATTTAACTAAACAAATAAGTCAACTTAAGCACAATTTGATTTAGGGATTTTGAATTGAAACCTATCAGAAATGAGAAAGAGAGAGAAATTGATTTAAAGTTTAAGAATACTAACCTGGCAAGATTGGTTTGGGACTGGTGGTGTGGGACTATCATAAAACCTGTCCATTGTACAAAAATCTCAGTCCAAAACTGTAATCCAAAAAATATATGAACACCGTACAGGGATGAAGAGATTGATAATAAAAGGATGCTGGTAAACATCAAATAATATAAGACATTGAAATATGATGTCGGCTTACTGCACGTTTATAAACAGGATCAGGCTTTAAATGCCTAGCATCTTTCCACAAAACCTCAGTATCTGAACTAGCATGAATCACAAACTGGCCTCGGGCCTTAGCATCAGTAAGCCATTGTTGAAGATTTTCCTGTGAGAGAAATGAAGACCTTAGATAATCAGTACTGATAAAATGCTAGTAGATCTCATTGCAAAGATGATAAATCAGAAATCATGACCAAACATAAGCATGTGTTGATAAAGCTTTTAAGCTACCCAACCAAAGATAAGAACATGTTGATAAAACCTTGAGCTACCGGACCAAACATAAGCATGTATCGATAAAAACTTGAGTTATTCAATAAGTAAACCAATCACAGCTGGAATTCAACAAGGAGTGGAGCTCATGAAAAAGCATCCAATTATCTTAATTTAATTACTATCAAAACAAAAGAAAAACAGAACAAAGTTGTAAGAAAGGTGGTGCCTATATATTTTGGGTAAAAAAATTAAAAAGCCTCTCATAATCCTAATATTATAGTATCAAACAGTCATAATTGTTTCCCAAAACAAACTAAATTAATCATATAACTACAACATAACAATAAATTCAGAAACCAAAAACTAAAGCAAAACAACAAATGATACAAAGATGTAAAAAAATGTAATTCTATAATCATTACCCCTGGAGCATAATCCTTTTTTGGATGAGGAGCCCACTCATCTGGCACTTTCATAAAACGGTCAAAATCATCAAACATACTAACAGTAAATATGTCAGAACGATCCAATTTGTACCCCTGGCCCCTCTCTTTAGCAAGCTCGGCTTCCTAAAATAACCATCCAAGTTAGCTACGTCAAATTAAATCAAAGAATAATTTCCATCCAATATAACCAAAACATTTTATTTGACCTAAAAAAAGGAGGTTTAACCTGAGGAGTATTGAACTCAATGAAGCAGTAACCTACGGTCTTTTCAGTCGCAGGATCAACAGGCGTCCATAAGCCATCATCCTTAATAACACCAGTCTGACTAAATTTTTTTCTAATAACACCTTCAAGCTTCGCAAATTTAGCTTTCGTAACAACAGGGGTATTATCCACTACTATAATGTTGCCAAAACCAGTATCAAACTCAAGATTCTCCTCTTTATAAACTTCTTCATCATCACTACACCTCGAAACAATGGAATCATAATTTTAACATCTCTTCCTAGGGTTTAATTTACATGACCACAAAGTATATATACCTGAATATGCCATAGTCTTCACCAGGTGGGAGGTGAATGGAATCGAGATCAACAGTAGATAAATCAATTCCGAGAGATAACACTTTGTCTTCAATCTCTTTCATTACCAAAACATCCGCCATGTTTGCGGCGACGAGTATATTATCGTGCAGCTAACTGTTCTTACACAGGGATTAAAACCCTAAACACAGAAATGAAAAGTTGAATAGAAATAAACGTTGAAATGGAATTTATAACAACAGATACACATTGTTGCGGTGAAAATCGGATAACAAATTATTAATTAATTTGCATCATTTTTCTTTTACAACCGACTTTGATTTATCCAAAGGAAAGGTTCAAAATCGTTAGAAAAACCTAAAGGGGGAGATCTAAGGTTCGGGGGTTGGTTACGCCTAGGGAAGGTATCAGCACCCTAAACGTCCGTAGTACCCTACGAGAACCTCTTGTTCTATTGTTATCTTATGTTTGCTAAAGGTTTTATGCTAAAGGTTGAAACCCTAGGGGTTAGTATCTAAGTATACTCGATAAGGCATCGCACCTTACGCCTACGTATCCTTGGGAATAGAATCAGAGTATGCGTAGTTCTACTTCTACTGAATGATTTACTGTGGTTAATATTCAGAGGGGAAATGAGTACAAGCTCATTGTAGAGTTTAAGAACTCCCTAAATCTAGTTGTAATGGACCTATGTTATGGTTTTAGTTAGTAGGGGAAAGTGATGATTCATTATGATGAATATCACTAAGAGTTTAAGAACTCTCTCCTAAAGTTAGTTGTGATTTCGTGGCTCTCATGAGGCCAAGAAATAAAGTTTCTCCTAAGAGGTTACCTAGGTTAAGGTGGGAGGTCATGACTTATGAGTCAACATATTTCACCTTCCTTTGGAATGGGGGGAATATAAACAGTTTTAAAAAAAAGATACTAATGATCAAATAAGAACAACAATGATATGGATATGACAAAGATACTTTGTAATAAGCAATGACAAGTAGGCACAAATATAACTAGGTTATAAAGTTAAAACACATATCAACATACATCCATTCAAGTTAAAGATCAAAGTTCTTATGCTAAGATAAACAAGCATGTGATTCACAAAAAAGAACAAGTCTTGATCAAAATTTAAACAAATATTGATGACTTGAATAATTCAAAAAGTTTTAAACATGCCTTGATGATTTCTAAAGGATAACATGAATTAAGTTTAAAAATTTATTATCAATAATTAAAAATAATTAAGAGTTAATCTTAAAGACAATTTAAACAAAAGCAAATACAATTAATTTTGGGTTTTTTTTAGGAAAATAAAAAGTTATGTAAAATAACAAGAAAAAAAAAATAATTTTGTGAAATTTTAGTAAATTTGAAATAGGGAAAATATTTGAATGAAACGTAAAACTAAATAAATTAATTAAGAAATAAAAGCGCAAGGGGGTGCAACCAATAATTCAAAATGAACTGGAGACAACAATACACGCTTTGGGCCTGCAAAAGAGGGGGTGTGAATAGTGAACGAGGCCCAATAGGAAAAACATGCTAAAAAGAAAAAAGAAAAGCGCAAAAGGGTGTCTGGGGCGAGGGGGATTCGAACCCCAGACCCCTTGCTTATAACGCGCATGCCCTGCCACTGGGGTGGCGATACTTCCGGTAGCAAAACTGACTTAATAAACATATAAACCCAAACGCGCGTGCATATTCAAATTAACAAACCAAACCATCACACACTCAGCCTGTTCATGAAAACTAAACCTTGCCATGCCTTTCACCAATGACCATTGTCAAGTAAATGAAGCAGGAACATATAAATGAACTTCAACCTCATACATTAACACAAATATGGAATACTTAAACAAACATTTTATCGTGCATATTAGACATGAAGTAAAGAACATTGGAATGTATATACAACTTCTCACAGCCATGGTAGCAATCATACAACATATTCAGAAAAGGTTCAAAGAAAGCACACATCTTGGAATACAATTAATAACCAAACATATAGCTTAAAGATCCAGATCAGTATGGCAACCAAGTTAGTCAAAACATTAGCATGCTTCAATAGAGAAAATGAGGACATGGTGCAGTCAATTCCATAGGTATATTTTCAAGGTTCAAACAACAACTCAAATGTGTCACAAAGAGTGGTAAAGATAGAAACAGATTAGATCAAAGTGATGACAGATTCTAAGTCTAACCAACTGTTATTGTCAACTTCTAAGACATATTAAAAGAGGGCTGAGTAGAATACAAGCAGTCAGCAACATATAAGCATCATATCATTACAGCAGCTGTACATTAATCAGGATCAGAACATGTAAATGAGACACACCACACTGTGATAAAATGCTCTGACTTAATCATCAAGAAATGCTAAACAAAACACATCATCTTCAACAGACTCATTAGCAATAGATATGAACAAGGTGTCATTAAAAAAAACAAGAGCAGAAGTTAGCAAGTTATCAAATAGCCCTACAAGCTACTCTTCTAAGCATGGCTCGTAATAAACACTGACTAATCAGTTCACACACCATCAATCAACTAAAGATTGGACAGTTTTAAAAAAAACAAAAGTTCATGGCTAGACATATGACCAAAACTAATACACTTAGTAAGCTATCAACATCCTGAATAATTCTTAAACATCAATTCCAGCAAACAAAATAGCATAAAGTGGCAAGAATAGGAAGCTCAAGAACAACCAAATGCAAATCAGGGCACGAGTGGTTAAGCACTTAACAGATTAACAAAGTAAATCATAAGTTGTTTCACATATATTAGGGAGATGTGAATTAAGGCATATTCTGCTATTGCACCAATCTAGTCAAACAGGTGGAACAAAGTTGGGCATAGGGACAAAGGGAATTATTCTTATAAGAACAGCATAACAGGTAGGGGAAAGATGGCAACAAAAGATCATGGTGTGACATAGATAGGAAACAAAGCATGAATGAAGTATTATGACAATATGAGCTAATGAGCTTTCATTTAGATATCAATGCACACAAATATGTATTGAGGATATGATTTGAAATTCCACTTACACAATTTCAGGGCAAAGACCAAAAACATTATCAACAGGCTTATACTTATATATATCAAAGTGATATTTTGCACAACTTGAGTATGAGACCGACAAGCACATGAGAAAAATGGCATACACATTATTCTACCTATGCATTCTAAACAACATACAAAACTGATAGCAATAAGGCAAGAGGGATGTCATAACTTGAGGTTAGAGTCTAATGTGTATTAAGGTAAACCACTAACTCAAACATTCAGAAATAGAATTCTCAAATAGAGCCAGATCAACAGAGTATCACTAATATCATTTGACAAACATAACAACACTGTAAATGTAAAGTACTGACAAAGCAAAGACAGACTCCAAAGAAAAGGTTCCTAACCTCATGTATCCATCAAACTGACCTAAAATTAATATGAGCTTGGATACATGTTTGAACAGATTATGTCAACAGTTAGCATGCCTCAAATTTAAACATTATGCACACACAAGTCAAGTATGATGGAAAAAAGGGTTAGTCATAGCAGCAGGGCAACAACATCGTGACTATATCAACAGAACAATACAGGTTGTATCTATATGACTAACTTTAAACCCTACCAGTCAGGTTTATGCAAACATAGATAGGTGCCTTTGTGTGCAAATACATTTGTGAGAGTGTGTGGAAGTGGTGCATACAACCAGAAATGTGCAGCAGGGTATGATCAGTCAAACTCAAAACATATATTTTTTCAAGCTAACAAAACTGATGCTCAAACAAAAAGACATAAAGGAAAACTTTAGTCAGAAATGCAAAAGCTCAAGTATGCTAAAGTCACATATGAACACAAGTAAAGAAATACTTCCCATCACAAAATAACATGAAAAATTAATGAAACAACATCATGAAGATTCAATGGTATCAATGACCAACATATTCCAACACATAAAGATGTTCATGCTTTTAACAGAATAACAAACACCATAATAATATTATGGATGATCACGAGCAGCATAACACTTAGTAACAACATCAACATTGTACAAATGGCTTAAGACATACATTCATGATTCAATATGATTATGAGCAGAAATGATATTAGATGATCATAATAAGTGAGAGGGAAAAGAAGACAATACCAACTGAAGCTTTTGTGCTTATACCCCCTTAGCCACTCCACAAATTCTCACTCCACTAAGCTTGCTCGAATCTCAAATACTTTAGTGTTTTTGAGGAAATTTTGTTGATGCCAATGAGCTGAAATTGAGCCTCTTTATATAGGCAAGGAGATTGGGTCGGGTTAACTCTTCAAACACTTGGTGGGCGTAGGTTTGTAACGTTAGAATT
This sequence comes from Lathyrus tuberosus, assembly GCA_022829125.1. Taxonomy (NCBI): domain Eukaryota; kingdom Viridiplantae; phylum Streptophyta; class Magnoliopsida; order Fabales; family Fabaceae; genus Lathyrus; species Lathyrus tuberosus. Next base: position 9,317,795 of record JALAZF010000071.1, read on the forward strand.
CAAAAAACTGTCTATCCTTGAGACAAACGCTCCACCTACTGAAATGCAAACGTTGCAGGGGTTGAATACATCAAAACGGGGTTGCTTCTGAAGCTATCCTTCTGTTGCCACACAGATAGGCAATGAAAGAGTAAGATGATGGGGACAAGGCCATGGCAATTTGCAGGAGATGCAGAAGTGTAGCATAGGAAGAGATGGAAACGGTAAAGCTTTGAAGATGCTTTTGACGAACCGAAAACTTGGAAGCTCAAAGAGGAAAGTATCTTGGGGACACCAATTGAAACATTCGCGCCAAAGATTTGAGGTTTGAACGACTTGAACGATTTTGATAGGTTTTGGTGTTTGAAATTCCAATCCGAAGCTCACATACGAATGAGGAAGAAGAAATTTTTGGGTGATTTTGTTCTTTTGCATGCCACATGTCGTCTATCCATTGGGCACGAACAAGGGTTGAAAAGTCAAAGGAGAGGTGATGATTTCTCATTGGTTGATGGTAAAATACCTTCTCCAATCACAAGCGAATCAAAAGCCACGGAGGACCAGTTACATTGGCAAGGAAAATGAACAAAATTCCTTCTCTTTTTCTTTTGAAATAGTAATAATAATGGTTAATTAAAATGTTAATTAATTAAAAAAACTAAATTAAAAAATAATCTAAATGATTAAACCAATGCAAAATTAAAATTAAATTGAGGTTAATTTATATTAATAGAAATAGGACAACTAAGATATAAATAGAATAAAAAAACATATTGAAATTAAAATAAAACAAAAAGAATATTTAAAATAAACATTAAATAATAAAAAAAACAGATAAAACATTAAAATAATATTAAATAAAATAACCATAAAAAAAAGTATATTAAATTAAAGTGCAGAGAAAAATAAGTCAAACATCAATTAGCAGGAAACAAGGGTAAAATTTGGGGTACAACACACATACGTCGGAACAGATCTGTAGAAATGCGATGAGGAACGGATTGGTTGAAACTATACTTAATCGATGCGGCAAATCACGATGCGGAATATGAGAAGGTGAAAGGAAAATGGTGATAAAATGAAAGGTTTTAATTGAGTTACTCACTGTTGGCGGCAGTTTTCATAGGATGGTGGAGTCTCTACGTGCGATTTCCGACCAGCTTTTGGCTTTCACGGCGAAAGAAGTTGAGTGAGAGAAAGTGTGGAGTTTTTGCAACGACGTTCCTAATTTATTTTTTATTTCTTATGATTCCCCTAATTAATTTTTTAAGCAAAATTTTCTTTTAATTTATGTGGAGAGGCGGTTGTAGAACCGTCACAACCATCTTTTTAAGGCATTTACGTTTAAAAGTTTTTAAAATTTTAACGGCGGTTGTCCAAAACCGTCGTAAAATGTTTAAAAGTTTTTAATATTTTAACGGCGGTTGTCTAAAACCGTCGTAATATGTGAAATTTTTTAAAAATTTAACGGCGGTTGTCTAAAATCGTCGTGGCAACCGTCGTAACTTACAAATGAGGACGGTTTTATGAAACTGTCGCAACTTATGTGTCGCAAAACACTATTTTTCTTGTATTGAATGTTAAATGTTGATAATTGTTATCTTCACAGAATTCGACACGTACTCCCTTACGTGGGCTTCAGCCTTCTAGTTTGCTTCCATGTGTCTTCGACAGTTGAAATGTTTTGAACTATCCTTACTGTTTCAAACTCTGTTTTAAATCTTCTAACTGCTTCTATCGAAAGTTTATTTTGTTGAACCTTAGAGCATAACATCGAAATGCTTAGCTAATTGTACTTAACTTTTGAATTTACCTCACTTCTACTCCTATCAAATATGCCAAATCATCATAAACCTTTTTGAGATTTTGAATGTTTTGAAGAGAGAGTCATACTAATCTTGTGAACCTGTTCCTCAAATTCTTCTAAACCAGACTTGGCAAGTTCCAAGGTTATCTAAACCTTGAACTCAAAAATAGACTAAGTCCTAAAATATCTGATAAGGAGTCAAACTAACCCCTTTAGTCGAAGTTATAAAAATTTTGAAACCATAACTAGGTTATGTTATACTCAGCAATCTCATAGAAATACTAACCTAAAATTCTAAGGCTAACAAATGTCCCCAAGAATGCCACTTCCGATCAGAAGCACAAGATGGAAGAAATGTCGTGTTTTTAGTAATTGCTCGACATTATTGAAGGTGGTCTATATACGCCATAGTCATCATGACCACTTTCACTAGACCGTCACGAGACTGAAAATGCATGCACTCAATCATCATTACTCTGATTCCCCAGGACATTGTGGGCCACAATATTAAATTACAATAAATAAATCATTTAATTAATTTTAAATCAAAAAAATTAAGGCATGCAGCTTTCCAAATTCGAGAGAGACACTGCAACATTTTCTTCCACCATGGTTACACCCTTATTCTCTTTTTTTTTTCCTTTTCACAACTTCTTCTTCTTCAAAATTCTAAAAGTCTTCAACTTTTGCAAACTTCTATTCTAGTCCCTTCATCAAACTTCACAAATCATGACTTCTTCTTTTTCTTCAACATAAAACTTCCAATCATGCTTGCCTTTGAATTTATTGCTCTTACTATCTTTTGTAGTCGTACCTGCATCTCCGAACCACAATTGGATGAAGAAAAACACATGATTTGGGCTTCTCTGGTATTGATCCCTTTCTTTATTTCATGTATTTTTCTGCATTCTTGGGTCCATTTTTAAATCTTCTGAAAAACCTGAACAGATAAATATGTTTTTTTCTTACTACCATCGCTGCAAACCCCGAACGTTTGAAGACAAAATCTATGAGTTAGGGTTCATGAGTTCACCCCAACATGTTTTTCGTTCCTCTCCCACTATTAAAAATGAGGATTACATCAATTAGTTAGACAATGTAGGAAAGAAAAGGGAACAATTATGGAAAGAACAAGGTATTTATGACACGATTCAATTGGCCAGAGTTGGCCCCGAATACAATGCCAACATTCTTATTACATCCATTTTCTTTTGGGAAGGCTCGACTAACAACTTTCACCTCTGTTGTGGAATTATGACTCTTATCCTCTTCGACATGGCTACCATTATTGGCCTTCGACCCATCAAGGAAACCTTCAACCCTACCCTCATGAATATAACCAAACCAAACTTCTCTTTTTAGCCGCTCGAGCTATAGTAACTTCATTGAAGATCACTATGAGGATTGTAACATCTTAAAAACCGGCTCATATATTAAAGAAAAAAACCAACATTTTAGGATGCTACTCAAAAACATAACATGCATTCTTTGTAATTAATTTCAAAACTCGCAATGGAATTCAAATAAATAACATAAACTTCAATTATCTCTTCAAATGAAAATGAAGTACTAAACAACATTAAATAATCTAATAATTAACTCATATTATTATGAAATGCACTAACAAAATTTTCTTATATTAAAACAAATAGTGTCCTAATAAAATTTAAGAAAATAGATGATGCATTGACAATGTAAATTATTTTTATACTATCAACTAATGACTATCATGTATTCCGCCATATCACGCTTGTATTTTAAAATTCTTTTAATAATATAGTAGACTGTTGATTTTCTGTTGTATAACAGTGTAAAACTATTTTACAGCACCCATGCATATCCATTAAACCTATAAAATTTAAAAGTATATTACTTGACTTAATCATTTCAAAAATTAATATTATTTTAAGATCAATAAAAAGTAAAATTGCCAACTATAAAACTAATATAGTATTTATTAAAAATATCTAATGTATATGGAATTTTGTAAAAATTATTATATTAAGGGATAAGAAAAATATGCAAAAGAGTCTTATAATTAGAAGGGTTAATTATACGATACCTCCTTGCCAATAGGGCGACATTTGATTTACCCCCCTTTAAAAAAATAATTTTGGAATATCCCCCTGAATTTTTTTGGGTACCCCCCTAAACGTGTAAAACCAGGGGGGTAAATGAAATTTTTTTTTACAGGGGGGTAATTTTTTTACATGGGGATGGCGGAAGGTGGGGGGGAAGACGTAAAATTTTATAATTTTAGGGGGTAATCCAAAATTATATTTTTAAAGGGGGGAAAATCAAATGTCGACCTATTAGCAGGGGATTATCGTATAAATAACCCTAATTAGAAACACAAGGGATATATGTTAATTAATAGCGATAAAAATAATTGTTTTATTGTATCAAATATATTAATAAATCTTTAGACTCTATATTGTAAAATAATACTATGAGTATTATATTTATAAGTATAAAAAATTAAATATTATATTGAATTAGTATTCACTGCTTTATATAAGCATAATTACTGAAGAAATAAAAAAAGTACAACAAACATCATTGTCAAATTGTATTAAAAAAATCATTTTCAAAATTCCCTTGTTGTCTTGCACTATTAAAAATACTGAGATTTCTTGCAGATTTACCTGCAGATTTGAGCTAAAAATTAAAAATACTCAGATTTCTTGCAGATTTACCTGCAGATTTGAGCTAAAAATCTGCAGGAAACACATTTTCTGCGATTTTTTCTGATGTTTTTTGTTGCAGCTAAAACCTTCGTGGGTAATGTAAATTCGCATGTAAAATCGCAGGAACCAAAATCCGCATGTAAATTCGTAGGAATCTAAATCCGCGGGTAATGTATTTCTAGAATAAAAAAATATTAAATGAAATTTATTCAAATTTCATTGTTGTTATCAGTCATCTAATGAGAACGGCCTTATAATTTCACCTTATTGATGCAACAATTAGTTGTTTGAAAATAGATATTATCAATGCACAAATATCACTACTACAAAACGCTAAAACAACAACGTCAGACTTACAACACATCCTTTTATGCCGTTGTAATAGGTTAAAAATTTCGCACCCAGGCAAAAGTTGAGTTAATTAATGACGGTTGAATGGAACCACCGTAGTAATAAATAAAATGTATCAAGCTTCGATTCCCTGCAACTACATTTTTTCCATTTTTTAGAGAACATTTAGCGTGTGTCACTTAAGTCCATTATTTAAAAAATAAATTGTAAATTATTTTACAACGGTAAAGATGAACAACCGTAGTAATAAATGAAATGTAACAAGCTTCGATTCCCTGCAACACATTTTTTCCTTTTTTTAGGATACATTTAACGTGTGTCACTTAAGATTCCACTACGGTTTGTTTCTCCAACCGAGATTAAAAGCTTTACTGATAAATTAAAACAAAACTTATTCTGTATTTCTTTCATAAGACGCCCTAATAGAACAAGTGAGCCAGAGACACCCTAACCTTTACCCTCTTCGTATCCATTCATTTGGAGCTCAAATATTGCTCAAATAAGGTACTCTTCAACATCTTCATTCCTTTTTTCTTGGTTTATGCTCAAATATTGACCATCTTCATTCATTTTCTTCTTCAACTTCGAAGTAAGGTACTCTTCAACATCTTCATTCTTTTTTTCTTGGTTTATGCTCAGATATTGACCGTCTTCATCATTCATTTGCTTCTTCAGCTTCGAAGTAAGGTACTCTTCAACATCTTTATTCCTTTTTTCTTTGTTCATATTATATATGCTCAAGTCAGAATGAGATGTTTCATATGCTTTATGTTTAGTATGAGAGTACATCTTCATTGATTTTTTCTTTGTTCATATTGTATATGCATATGCTTGAGTTTTTGGATTAGATTTTGGTGTGTCATTCACATTATTATACATGTATAAATTTTAGAAGTTGTAATGGATCGTAGTTGGATGAAAGCCAATAAATTAGATCCGATTTATGAGAACGGAGTTCATGAATTCCTTGAATACGCTGATAAATATCTTCCTGGCAATGATGGTGTCTTTTATTGTCCTTCTGTTGTTTTCGCGAATATCAAAAAGGGTACAAAGAAAGAAATACACAATCACCTTTGTTGTGATGGTATATGTCAAAATTATATAATATGGACGTGGCATGGTGAGGTGGATAATAAGGAAATTCGGGCGTCACAAAGTCAAAGAGTGGAGGAAGATGAATATATGGAAGATCAACTAGAGGATATGTTACGTGATATTGGGGAATCTTCTTTTATGAATGCTCATATTTATGATAATTTATGTAGTGACAAAGACACCCCTTTATATAAGGGTTGCACAGAGTTCACACGATTGTCGGCGGTGTTAAAGTTGTTTAATCTGAAGGCAAAAAATGGATGGCCGGATAAAAGTTTCACGGAATTACTTGAATTGCTACAGCAAATGTCACCAGAAGATAACAAATTGCCGGATCGTTGCTATGAGGCCAAAAAGATATTGTGTCCACTGGGTCTGGAGTATATCAAGATACATGCTTGCCCTAATGATTGCATATTATACCAGAATGAGTATGAAGACTTGTTTCAATGTCCGAAATGTGGTGTGTCCCGTTACAAGCTGAAGGCTAACAATGGTGATGACAATGATCACTATGACAATGTTAGTAGGAAGCATCCTCCTACTAAAGTGTTATGGTACTTGCCAATAGTTTCACGATTAAAGAGACTTTTTGCTAATTCGAATGACGCAAAGAATCTTAGATGGCATGCAGATGAAAGGATTCATGATGGAAACATTCGCCATGTAGCTGATTCGTTGCAATGGAAGAAAATTGATTCGTAGTTTCTGGATTTTGGAGTCTAGCCAAGAAACCTTAGGCTTGGGCTTACCACCGATGGAATGATCCCTTTGGTAATCTGAGCACTAATCATACTTTGTGGCCTGTTCTTCTCACTATTTACAACCTATCTCCTTGGTTGTGCATGAAGCGCAAGTATATACTGTTAAGTATGATGATTTCTTGACCACGACAACTTGGTAACGACATAGATGTTTATCTTAGTCCATTAATTGATGATTTACGACTCATGTGAGGTGAAGGCGTTAAAGTTGATGATGCATATTCTGTGGAAAAGTTTAATATGCGTGCAATGTTATTTTGCACAATTAACGACTTTCCGGCTTACTGTAACTTGGCGGGATACAGTGTCAAAGGACATAAAGCGTGTCCTATATGTGAAGATGATACTTGTTATCACCTACTCGAGTTTGGAAAAAAGACCGTTTACCTTGGGCATCGAAAATTTCTAAAACTGGGTCATCCTTATCGTAGATTGCGAAAGGCTTTTAATGGAGAGCAAGAGTTTGGTGACGCTCCAAAACCTTTAACCGGGGATGAAGTTTATCAACGGCAGGAATACATTAATGTTGTCCTTAGGAAGAGAGAAAAAGAAAAAGGTGGGAAAAGAGAAAAAGAAAAAGGTGGGAAGAGAGGAAAAGAAAAAGGGGCAGTTGCAAAAAATATATGGAAAAAGAGGTCCATCTTCTTCGATCTTCCATATTGGTCAACTCTTTTAGACATTGTCTTAATGTGATGCACGTGGACAAAAATGTGTGTGATAGTTTGATTGGCACACTTCTAAACATTCCAGGCAAGACTAAAGATAATAAGACTTCCCGTCTTGATATGGAGAAGATGGGTATACGAAAACAGTTGGCTCCAATAGAGAAAGGAAAAAGAACTTATCTGCCTCCAACATGTCACACTCTATCTAAAAAGGAAAAGAAGATGTTCTGCGAGTGTTTGCAAGGTATTAAAGTTCCGCAAGGTTACTCATCAAACATCAAGAAACTTGTATCAATGACAGATCTCAAGTTAATTGGTTTAAAATCTCATGATTGTCATGTATTGATGCAACAAATTCTACCAGTGGCTATCCGTGGGATCCTTCCAAAAAATGTGAGAGTAACTATAATGAGACTGTGTTTATTCTTCAATGCCATATGTAATAAAGTTCTTGATTTCAAAAAATTGGATGAATTAGAAGATGAGGCTGCCATAATCTTGTGTCAATTGGAGATGTATTTTCCACTATCATTTTTTGACATTATGGTTCACTTACTTCTTCATCTTGTAAGAGAAATCAGAATTTGTGGTCCAGTTTATTTAAGGTGGATGTATCCAATAGAGCGATATATAAAGATCTTTAAAGGATATACGAAGAATTATCACCGACCGGAAGCTTCGATTGTTGAAAGGTACATCATAGAAGAAGCTATTGAGTTTTGTACAAACTATTTGTCGGATGCAGATTCTATAGGAATTCCAAAGTCTCGTCATGCTGACACAGACGAAAGAGGTATTCAAGGTCTAAAGGTTAGGTCAATGGCTCGGGATGTAGTTATTCAATCACATTTCTATATATTGAATAATATAGATGACATACAACCTTTCATAGATACTAACAAAAGACTTATGAAGAAAAAATATCCCCGAATGAATGACAAGTTGTTGTTGATAGAGCATAACAATAGATTCATGGATTGGTTTAATAAAAATGTATCTAATGATCCTAGTGCATCCGAGATACTTAGATGATTGTCGTATGGGCCAAAATTTTGTGTCATTACCTGGAGTGCATACGACATTGGTCATTATATCTTTTATATAAAATCAAAAGATGATCGTAGTACAATGTAAAATAGTGGGGTTATGGTTGAAGCCGAATCGATGTATTTCTCTAGTTTGAAATATAAGAATCCGGTATTGGCAACTACTGCGTTTTATGGTGTCATTGATGAGATTTGGGAGATTGATTATGTTATTTTCAAAGTGGTTTTTTTTAAATGCAAGTGGGTTCCCAATAATAGTAATGGTGTAGACATTGATGACTTAGGATTCATCCGAGTCGACCTTGGCAAGGCATCTTTTAATACAGAACCATTCATCATGGCTTCTCAAGCAAAACAAGTTTCCTATGTTACCGATCCATCGGACAAATCGGGGAAATGGTCAACCGTTCTTCAAGGAAAATACATTCCTCCTAGTGATGAAAGTCTTGATATTTCGTCTACACCTTCTTACACAACACAAGTTCCTACCTCTTATGATGAAGTTGATGGAGATGTCGTGCATGCTATACGACTCGATCATGAAGAAGGCATATGGGAAAATTAACAAGTATGTAATTTATTATTTATTCATAATATATTAATTGTATGTTATAGTTTAGAAGTACTTTTACTAACAAGTATAATTATTTGAAATCATAGGTATTTTGAGTCCAGACACCAGGCCAAGAAACAAGACACCAAGAGACAAGATACTAATAAACCAAGTTACAATTATGTGAAGTTATGTAATGTGTGTAAACTGTAATATGGTATATGTGATATTTTATTTATGTAGGTTGTTTGTTCTGATAAAATGTAATGTGATATTATGAATATGATACGGTTAATATTATTATGAAAACTTTATCACAAAATGTGAATTGTATTTTTCTGATGTGCTGTGATCTGGAGAACAATAATACAGGTAAAAAAATGGGATTAATTATAAAAGCGGGATCATATTTGTTAATTTTGCAGAAACTTTAACGACGGTTATATTTCATAACCGTTATAATATCTGGCGCACTGTCCAGGAAAAAATAAATATCAAAACTACGCAGCTGGGAATCGAACCGAGGACAATTATATTTATTACATCGGTGTATTGTACAACCGCTGTGATAGTTAGCGCGCTTTCCAGTTTATTACAACACCTACAAGATCGTGGTTGTAAGTATCATATATACAACGACAATCTACATAACAATGCCCTCGCCCGTGTCCTTATATGTCATTCCCAACCGTTGTTAAATGTGTTTTTCGTAGTAGTGTATACTCCTAATGCAGGTGAATAAATTATAGCATATTACACACCAATATCACATTCAATGCTATACTTGTCATCTTTATTTCATTGTCATCTTTCTAACCTAAACATATGATCCTAAACAAGGGCTATAAGGAAGGTTCATACAAATTTTACCCCTGAAGTTTTACTTAGAAGGAATATTCACAAGTACACCTCTTTCAACTTGGCTCTCAAGAATCTTGTGGAATGTTCTTTTCTCAACAACTCAGAGTTCAAGAGCATAAATTCCTTGGAATTTTCTAGAAGTAACATAACCTGAACCAAAGACTTATCTAAACAGTTGCAACACACAACAAGCGCTTCATTACTTGCTTAACCACTGATTTCCAAGAAGATCACATAGTGACCTTGTTCTTTGGATAAATTTATGTAGCTAGTGTAGTCAATCAGTTAAATTTTCTCCTTAGCTGAAAACTTGGATGCAGTTTATAGTGATAATTGTAAATCATTCTCAGTGTTCTTGCCAATGTTGATGGTAAGCAAAAGATTATTTCAGCGCATAAATTTGATTTCTGGAGTTAAGTTATGGAACGTCATAACCTTTACGACATTTACTAGCCTATACCTGTATAAACCTGCACATTATCCTATATTAATTATAACATATAATTAAACTTAAATCAACATTACTAAGACGATGTTAAAGAATTTGATACATGCAGGATTGGTGAAAACAACATCATACTCCTCTCGAATCTTCCCATCAGTTAAACCAACCGGATCAAGTTCTACCCGACTTCTATCAAGTTGTGTCAATGAAATGAATTCAAATTAAGCAATTTGAGGAAGAATAGCATAAGTAGCAAATTTAGGAGGCAGTTTAGGATTCACGTTTGAAACAATCCAACCTTCTGAAGAATCATAATCCGAAGTCAACAAAGGAACTCAAAGTAAGCAAACAAAGAGAAACCACCTAACAAGAAATTCAAAGTAACAAATGACTCCTCTGAAAGGTCATCGTACTTGCCATCCAAGACACCCTACAAGTTACATAACAGCAATGCACTAATCCACAAAGAAAAACAATAAGAAGTTATGGTTTGCAATAGAAACAAGTTCCAGAAGCAATATGAAAGATAATCACTAAACAATTTTATAATAGCAGTCTTTTAATTTCAACATCACAGTTGGTTGTTCAAGAATAGTTAAAAGAAACATTTAAAATAATACAACAGTGAAGACTAGTAATGTTCTCCTTCAAGTTGATGACACCGAAACACACCACATATTTGGCTCGACTTGCACATGTTTTACCATTGTTTTATTGTCATTTTTATTGTTATAATGGTATTTTGTCTGGTTTTTAGGTACATTGCTAAGAGAGAGCCATACTTGAATAAACAAAGCGAAACAGAGGAAAAACAGTGAAAAAGGAGAAATTTACACACACGGCGTCGAAGATTGCATTCGCCATGGAGGTAGCCACATGGCAAATGACGTGTCTCACGTGCCAACGGTCACAACGACCAATTCTTGGAGGTTTTGTGAAAATGGCGTTCGCCACCCCTACATGGCGGTCGTCACCTTTGCTTTTGACGCCCCATTCAGTTGGCAGTGGGAGAATTATCCAACTTTCTCCTATTTTTCCCTCACACGAGTCCTAAAATGGCTACTTGGTTCCCAAGGCTTAATACTATTATAAATAGGACTTAGTTTTCATCATATTAATCATCCAAGCTTAGCTACAACCTTAGGCATAAATTCACTGATTAAAGCAACAATTCTTCGCACTGGAGGATTATTGCACCATTGTTGTATTTGACCTTGGAGCACTCTTTATTTTATAGCTTTTGATCTTGCTGTAATTTACATTCCGCCGACGTTATTTCCTATGTCAGAATTTAAGTCTCCGATTGGAGCAGGTTCTTATTAATTTCAGCATTATTTACCTTTTATTCGCCTTGTTCATTTATTTGCCTTATTTTATTCTCTTGCACGTTTAATTCCCTTTTTACTTTGTTTACTTTCCTCGCACCGCTTTATTTCGTTTATTTTATATGCATTTCTTTTCTTTTGTTAATTTCACTGCACCCCTTACTTTGATTACTTTTATCGCACACCCTTTATTTCAATCAAAACACTTATTATGTTTAATTCCTTTTTCCAAACAAAAGACAAAATTTTTACCGTAACCATGTCCAGCTAATTTTGTTAATGCTGGAATGTGAGGACCGTCGTTTCGACGGTACTCCATAAGTTGTTTCTAGAGAATTATTCTTGGAGTTGTTTTGGTTTTAATACAATTTTTCCGCAGTTAATTTGATCGGTTACTACGAAAGTAGAACAGTGCCACGTTGGGTAAGATCGAACGGCGTCTGACACTTAAGATAAAAATTGATTAGTTTTTTATTAATAAAAATCGTGAAAGCATTTTGTTAATTAATTAGGAGAGTTTAATATTACTAGAAGGTGATTTTGAAACTATTTTTGGACGCGTTTATAGGTTTAGAATTCGGTTGGCCGGGCATATGCCGTAAACCGTTTTAAGTTAGAGTTTCCAATCAAGATTACTTTTCAACTGAGACAAAAAGGTGATTACTAAAAAAGGATTTTCAACTTTAATGCAATATACAACCGGTTACGCGTGAGCGGACGTTGTAGGTTTAAAGATTAAATCCGGTTCCGAAAAATCGAAAGTGACGGTTCCTTTTTAATTAAGTTCTTTTTCTTGGAAGAAAATATTGCCCCATAAGTAGTTCTGTTTAGATATAATAGGAGTTCTGTTGAATGACGAAAGCCACATTCCAGTATTGCACCTTTGAATTTATCAAATCCTTGCTATTTTATTTTGTTTACATTCCAAAATCTTTTTACGGTCGCCTTAGTTAAACATCGTAGCAATAGAAGATGATAGATTGACCCTTAGGTCTCTCTGGGATTTGAAAACCTTTTATATTACTCTAATACACTTTGTATACTTGCGGATAGCATGCATCAAGTTTTTGGTGCCGTTGTCGGGTACCAATTGCGTCAGATATCGTACATTGAGTGTTACACCGTCTAGACTAAGGCACCCTTTATCATTCAATGCGAAGAACTCGAAGTACCAGAACTTTAGAAGATCCAATAGCTGAAACAGAAAGATACGCATGCACCCGACTTTTGCTCCAAAGAATTAGGAGAGCAATGGCAGAAGAACAAAACCGAAAACCACTTAAGGAATAGAAATACCTTCTAACGAAGAACCCCATTCTAGTATTGTTAACCCTACAATCCCAACTAATAACTTTGAACTAAATCCCGCTTTCTTGCAAATCGTACAACAAAACCAGTTTGTTGGTCTCCCAACAGAGAACCCGAACCAACACTTACAAGTCTTCATTCAACTAGCCGATACCTTGAAAAGCAATGGTGCTTCTCCTGAAGCAATGCGTCTACGACTATTTCCTTTTTCCCTCAGAGATAGAGCAAGATCAGGGCTATATTCTCTCCCAGTAAACTCAATCACCACTTAGAATGACCTGAAGAAAGTATTCTTTGCTAGATACTTTCCACCAAGCAAGATTGCTGTCCTGCAAAACCAAATAACCATATTTACTCAACAAGATGGCGAATCTTTTTTTGACGCTTGTGAAAGATATAAAGAAATATTAAGAGCATGTCCACACCATGGTCTGGAACAATGGCTGATTATTCACACCTTCTATAATGGACTTCTCAAGAACACGAAGATGACCATCGACGCCGCCACTAGTGGCGCACTGATGAACAAACCCTACCCTGAAGCATGTGCACTCATTAAAGATATGAATCAAAACCATTATCAATGGGGGACAGAACGAGCTTCAGTAGAAAATAAGGAAACTAAAGGAGGTATATATGAAGTAATTTTCTTAGACCGTATGAATGCCAAGATGTATGCCCTAGCCTAAAAGATAGAATGTTTAGTCGCTAATCATATAGCTATCATAGCTGCAGTTTAACCCAAATGTGAAATTTGTGGAACCCAAGGACATATCACTACTGAATGCAGTCTCCTAGCCACACCAAGCTCAGATCAGGTCAATTATGCCCAAGGAAATCCATATTCAAATACTTATAACCCTGGATGGAGGAATCATCCAAATTTCTCATATAAGAATAATAACCCTGCCCAAAACACTGTACCTCAGAGACCACCAGGTTTCCAAGCTCAAAGACCAACCAAGCCTCCACAAGATACTCCCTAGAAATCAAACCTCGAGAAGATCATGGAGAGCTTCATTTCAGCTCAAACGCAGCAAAATAAAGAATTCATGAACCAGAACATTCATATGAATAAGCTGATTACCCAATTAAGCACCAAGGTTGATTCTGTGGTAACACACAACAAGATGTTAGAAACCCAAATCTCGTAAGTAGCACAACAACATGCTGCTCAGGCTACGCCAGGAGGATCATTCCCTGGATAACCTCAAACTAACCCTAAGGCCCATACTAATGTTATTTCCCTACGAAGTGGAACCATATATGATGGACTTGCAGATCCTAGGTTGGATAACGACTTACCATAAAACCCTGAGCTCCCAAAAGAAAATGTTGTGAGTACACCTGAAAATCGAGAAGTGGAACCAGAGAAGTAGAGAGTGTGAGAAGTTAAAAATAAGGAGGTAGAGAATGATAACCAACTTTATATACCACCACCGCCTTATAAGCAATCAAGACCAAACTAGATAACCACTACAAAAAGTTCGTAAAAGTGATTGAGAAACTCCACGTCGAGATTTCTTTCACTCAAGCTATCACCAAAATACCCTCCTATGCTAAATTCTTGAAGGATATCTTAACCAACAAACGTAAACTTGACGATCCTAAACCATTAGAATGCAATTCGATCACTTAAAACAAAGCACTACTGGACTTAGGAGCCAGTGTTAGTTTAATGCCTTTAGCTGTCTGCGATAGGTTGAACCTAGGAGACATACAACCAACTAGAATATCCCTTTAATTAGCTGATCGATCAGTTAAGTATCCAATCGGTATATTGGAGGACATTCCAGTTAGGATTGGCCAACTTTACATTCCAACAGACTTCGTCGTTATGGACATTAAAGAAGACGAAGAAATCCCTATCCTTCTAGGAAGACCATTCCTATCAGCATCTAGAACTATAATAGATGTCAAAAAAGGAAAAATAACCTTTGAAGTAGGTAAAAAAAGTAGAATGCATCTTATCCAAATTACTAAGAGCACCTGATGTAGATGACTCATGTTGTGCCATCGATATCATTGATGAGTGCATAAGAGAGTTAGATGCATCAACACCCACATTAACGATAAAACTTCCCTCAACTCCCATAATAGAGGATGATGGATTTAAACCAATGACACCCTATGTAGATGACAGTCTTTACGAACGCATAACACTAACCCTTGACCATATGCCTGGTCCTAAGAAACCATCAATAGAGCTTAAAGAACTACCCAGTAATCTGAGAAATGAATTCTTAATTTTAGTACAAATTTTAGTAGTAAGGAAACCAATCAACTTTTGGAAGGCCTACGAAAATATCCTGTGGCTCTAGGCTATACCATTTTAGACCATAAGGGTATAAGTCTGGCTGTGTGTATGCCCCAGATTATGCTAGAGGAAGATTATAAACCCTCTAGATAACACCAGAGAAGGATAAACCCTTTAATGAGTGATATGGTCAAGAGAGAGGTGTTAAAATTACTTGAAGCTGGAATAATCTACCAAATTTTTTATAGTAAGTGGGTAAGCACTGTGCATGTGGTACCTAATAAAGGAGGTGTCACAGTTGTGAGAAATGAAAAAGGAGAATAAATAGCAAAACATGTAGAAAATGGGTTGCTTATGTGCATTGACTATAGAAAGCTAAACAAAGCAACTAGGAAGGACCATTTCCCCATTCGTTCATAGATCAAATGCTTGAACGTTTAGTTAGACACTCTTATTTTTTCTACGTGGATGGATACTCAGGATTCTTCCAAATCACTATTCACCTAGATGACCAAGAGAAAACAACCTTCACATGCCCCTATGGAACATTTGCCTAACGACGAATATCATTTGGGCTATGCAATGCCCCTGCAAATTTCCAATGATGTATGATGTCAATATTCACTGTTTTCCTTGACGAATTCATGAATGTTTTCATGGATGATTTCTCGGTGTGCGGATTCAGTTTTAAGAACCGCCTTTGCTACCTTGAGAAAATCCTAAAAAGGTGTGTAGAAGTTAACTTAGTTTTAAACTGGGAGAAATTCCATTTTATGGTAAAAGAAGGTATAGTACTAGAACACATTGTATCGAAGAGAGGAATTGAGGTTGACAAAGCTAAGATAGAGATTATAGAAAACCTCTAACCACCAAAAACCATTAGGGAAGTCCAAAGTTTTCTTGGACACGCCGGTTTCTACCGACGATTTATCAAGGATTTCTCTAAGATTACTAAACCTTTAACTGGTCTCCTAATGAAAGATGTCGAATTTCTCTTCGACGAAAAATGTCTCGAAGCATTCAATCACCTAAAATGAGCATTAATCTCCGCTCCTATCATGCAACCACCATATTAGAACCAACCATTTGAGATCATGTGTGATGCAAGTGATTTCGTTGTTGGTGCAGTCTTGGGACTATGTAAGGACAAGAGGTTACACATAATATATTTGTTTACTGTGAATTTTGGTAAACAACCTCTGGTCTATCAATTTTACATAAAACTGACTAACTTGCAGGATCGACCACACAAATCCTAGGACATGTGCTAAATTTAAGGGAAAATGTAACTGACAATGATAAATGCAAGAAATGTAAATTGAACTCCACGTCCGACAGTAAAAGAAAACTACATGAACTCCACGTTCGACTACTTACAAATAAAGTAAAGGCTTGGAAATGTAAAGGGCTGTAAATAAATGATGCAGAATTTAAAGGCGTCGAAGGTAAAAGACATAAAGGTCAATGACTTTGAAAAAAAAAAGCAGGAAGATAAATAACTGTCGAAAGTAAACAACAAGAAGTGTAAAAGTGCTTGAACTCCACATTCTTGAATGTAAAAGGTGCAGAAAGAGTAAATGACTGTCGAAAGTAAAGGGCAAGAAAATAAATGACTTTGAAGGTAAATGCAGTAATGTAAAAGCTTTTGAAAATAAAATGTAGTGAACTCCACGTTCTTGAAAATAATGACTGAAATGTAAAGGAGCTGTCGAAAGATAAATGACTTTAAAATTAAAAGACTTTGAAGATAAAAGACAAGAAATAAAGATGAACTCCATGTTCTTGAAAATAAAGACTTTAAAGGTAAATGCTTGAATATAAAGGTGCAGTCGAAAGTAAATGCAGGAAGTTTAATTGAAAGTTTGAAAACAAGACTTTAAGTAAATTTGACATAAAAAGTAAAATTCAGGAAAACGTAAAGTGCTTAAACATAAGCATGATGAAGATAACTTGCATTGATGAAAGAAAGTGGTGTTACATTACGTAAATTCTCACGAACTCGTTTCTCTACACGCGGGTACTTTGACTTTCTTTGAGTAACTTGTACAAAAATATGAACACCCCTATTACATAGAACTAAATCCTATTTATAGTGCTAAGAAATAACTACTAAGTGGTGGTTATTGCTTCAAACGTGTCCCTTTGGCGCCTTCTCCTTGGCCTTAACTGTTCCCACGTTCACAACTGCTCCTATTTGAATTTCAAACATTGGAAATTCCCTCCAGCCTTAGTATAACAGCTGCAGCGCGTGTTTCAATATTCCCATGGTCGAAACCTTTCCCAACACTTAGCCATTTTTGAGGTTCCTAAAACCTCTATTCGACTCAGGCTTCACCAAAACTGGGTCGAAGCCTTCTTTACGTTAAAAATAATTTTTTAACTTAAAATAGCTTTGATTTTCCTAGCGTCGAAAATGAGGGTTAACAAATTGCCCCCAAGGAATGTCCTTTCGCTAGAATTGGTAGGAAGGTCATTTCTTGATATAATAACCATTTCGACGCTTGTTTGCATACACATCAACTGGCTTTATATATTGCTTCAATTTGGTACAAGAGAAATACAAGCATAAACATAACTTTTCAATCATGCTATACGTAGTTTCAGCATCATTTAAAACTCGACTAAGGTAATAAATGGCTCTTTCGACTCCATTTTCATCCTCCTGAGCTAACATGCTCCCTAGAGTTTTATCTGATGCAGCTATATACAATCTCATACTCTTGTTTCTACAAGGTGGTGAAAGAATTAGAGGGTGGCTTAGGTACTCCTTGATCTTGTAGAAGGCTTCCTGCTGTAATTGCCCCCACTCAAAACCATCTTTGTTGAAATGAAGCAATGGGGAAAAGGCTTGTGTTTTGCCACTCAGGTTGGATATAAACCTTCTTAAGAAGTTGATCTTGCCCAGCAACGACTGCAACTCCTTTTTAGTTGATGGCGTTTTCGCGTCCATTATGGCTTTGGTTTTATTCTGATTTATTTCGATCCCTTTCTTGTGGACCACAAAGCCTAGGAAATCCCCTACCTGCACACAAAAAGCACATTTGAGAGGATTCATTTTAAGACCATATTTTCTCATCCTTTCAAAGGACTGTCGAAGATGGTCAATGTGACTTTTCCCAGAAATAGATTTTATCACAATATCATCAATGTAAATTTGCATGAATGTGTCTATAAAATCATGGAAGATTGAATTCATCGCCCTTTGATAAGTGGCACCATCATTTTTGAGACCAAAAGGCATCACTACCCATTCATAGGTGCCTAAGGCTCCAGGGCATCTAAAAGCAGTTTTATGAACATCTTCCTCAGCAATGAATATTTGGTTGTAGCCAGAATATCCATCCAACATACTAAGATATGCATGTCCTTCTGCAGAATCTATTAACATTTCTGCTACTGGCATTGAATATTCATCTTTAGGAGTTGCAGAGTTTAAATCTCTAAAATCAATGCAAACTCTCAAAGACCCATTCTTTTTAATAACAGGTACTATATTAGCCAACCGTTCGACATACCTTGCCGTGCGAATGAATTTGCAATGAAGCAGTCTTTCGACTTCCTCTTTGATCTTTGACAATATCTCTGGTGCAAACCGTCTTGGATTTTGCTTGACTGGTTTTTTTCCAGGTGTCATAGGTAACCTGTGTTCGACCAATTCCCTGTTCAAACCAGGCATCCCATCATAATCCCAGGCGAAGCAGTCCTTGAACTCTTTCAACAACTGAACCACTTCAACCTTCAACTAGGGATCAAGGTTGGCACTGATGTAGGTAGGCCTTTTGGTTGTCCCCTCACTGAGGTCAACTTCTTCTAAAGGATCTTGTGCTAGCATTTTGATATTATTCACCAACGGATCCTTCTCAAATCCCAAAGGCTCATCTTCATAGATGGCGTCGAGCCTCTGGCTTTGCTCTCCAGTTTCAGCTTTATCTGGAGGTTTTGGGTCGAAGTCCTTACCAGGACCTTCTTGATAAAATTCAAAAATGGCTTCGCCAGCCATATAGTCATTGGAAACTTCCAAAGCCGCTTGTAGTTTTGTTTCAGCCACATAGGCCGAAATTCTTTTTAAAGCTTCGAACTCAGTCATGATCACTGAATTCATCTCCCCACCCAGTGGGCTCAATTGGATGTGAGCCTAAGCATGGCAAGCTTCCTCCTGGTACTTCCCTGTCCCATCTGAAACCTTCGATAGGGTGTTAATACAATGAATAAAACATTTCTTCATCAGGCGTAAACTCAAAGTTGGCTGGAGGACATGGAGCAATGTTCGCCAAATGTTTCTCAAACTGTCTACTATCCACATGATTAATAGGCACCTTAAAGTACCCTTAATCAGCTTCAATATTTTCAACTATCCCATCTGGTCTCCAAATGGTGATTCTTTGATGCATCGATGAAGGTACAGCTCCTATCCCATGAATCCACTCCCTACCCAAGAGTAGATTGTAGTTATCTTTTGTCTCAACGACCATAAACACTGTTGGTCTGGTAATGGTTCCCATAGTAAGATCCACTTGAATTACTCCTAGAGTGGAACCAACTTTTCCTTCATAGTTCGACATAACCATGTTGTGGGGTTTGGTATCAGTCTCAAACTTCCCAATCTTGCTCAGCAAAAATCTTGGCATTAAATTAACAGTTGCACCATAATCCACCAAGATTTTGTTAATAGGAACATTTTCTACTTTGCCAGTAATGTAGAGAGGTTTCAGATGACCCTTCATTGCCTCTGTGGGGCATTCAAATAAAGCATTCTGTTCTTCGACGTACCCATTGTTCATGATGTAATAACACACAGGCTTGTGTGCCAACATCTCTAATTCAGCAGTTTGATCCAAGTCTTCGACCTCTGAAACTTGAACAAATTCTTTTGGTATTACTGATACCACATTCATAAGAATATCTAGAGAAGCTGCTGACTCATTGTCGAAATTATCAGTCATATTCTCATCATCTTCAACTTTCTTCTCTGGCTGAACATTGAACAGCTTTCGCCTTATGGGCATCTTCTCAATCGTCCCAGCTTGATGATCAATATTGGTACTTGACTCTCCTTGCACCTGAGCCTCCCTGATAGCCTTTCGCCTGCGTTGCTCTCTTCGCCATTGTGATATAGACATGGGATTTTTACCCTTGTAATTTTGAGAAATGTATGCTGACTTGTTGGTGGTATGGTTCTCTTTTCTATACTCAAATGAAGAACCTCTTTCCATATCAAATTTCTCCCACTTCTTCTTCTGTCCTCTCCCTTCGATAGGCTTGATCCAACTACCTGTTGGCACATTCGCAGCTGGTTTGAATGTACCTGGCCTAATTCCTGGTACTTGGTTTTTCAATCCTGTCGAAAGTCGCCTATGGTCAAAACCTCTGGGAACTTTATTTACCTTCTGCCCCCAGCTTCCACCAGTTTTTTTGACACCTTCTAACTTGTGGGCAGCTTTCTCATCAAAAATGGCGCTGCATCTAGGACATAGCATTACTCCAGAACCTTTCTGCTGGCAACGGTGCAGAAAATCCACAATTGTCTCCTCTTGCTTAGGATAAGCTATTTTGTTGCGCTCTTCTTGTTCATATGCCTTACTCACTTGTTCAGCTTTTTGTTCTATAATTTCGACCATATTGACATCAATTTTATCCTTTAAGCACATCTTGGAGAAATGAGCTTCAAGACTTTCAGTGGTCTTCGCCAGACAACCACCACTTGCTGCTGCTCTTGCAGCTTTTTGGGAAGCTTCTTACCAAGCAGCTTTTTCAGCTTCGACCATTTCCTCAGCATTGACTCTTTCAACATCAGGAGATGTCTTGAAGAATTGTTCAGTAGCCATACATATCCAGTTTTCTACCAAACAACCATCCATGTCTATCATCTCTCCTACCAATAGCATGTCATCTTCCAACTCTTTAACAACTTGGACTTTGGGGGCATTTCTGCCCATAGCCTCATTGGTGCTGACGCTATCTGAGCTAGAATCAGATTCTTCAACCAATTCGACCATGTTAATGCCTTCAGTGGCATTTATATTCAATCCACTCACTCCCATATCCAAAACATTGGCAGCATTATCCATTTCAACAAACTTGTCAGCAGTTTCTTTGGTCACTAACATTAGACTGGTACCATCAACATTCAGGCCATTTGCAGCCTTACTAAAACCTTCAGTTATCACATGATTGGTGGCGAAGTCCTCAGTAACCTCCACCATGTTGACTGACTGATCAAATCCTTCTCTGGCTTCGACCATTTGGACCTCGTGAGCCTCTGTGTAGTTAGCCTCTGCAACTTGCAATGGGTCAGAGTCAATTTTCATCTGGGCTTTACCTTTATCACCAAACTTCAGCCTTCCTTCTTGGATAACATTTTGCACCAAATCCCTGAAAAGAAAACATTGAGAAGTTTTATGACCCAAAAAATTATGGTACTTACAAAAACCTCTTTCCTTTCTTTGTTCTAAAGGTGGCATCTTAACACCAGCAGGCACTATCATTTGCCCATCTTTAACTAAGAAATCAAAAATTTCGTTACATTTAGTGACGTCGAAAGTGTATGTTTTCTTAGGAAATTTTTCGTTAGATTCAACAGGATTTTTTCCATCTGAAGGAGCTAATAATTTGCAGGCATAAGGTGGACCTTGCTTTAACTCAGCAACGTCAACCTCATTTCCGTCGAAATAAGATGTTTCATCATACAGATTCTCCACATCTCCATTACATTCGACAAAGGCTACTTTTTTACCCCTGCTAAATTTAGCCTTTTCTTCTTTTAGCCTTTCTAGTTGTCGAACCCTATCAGCCAACTGGGCCATATCTCTAAGATATTGGGTATCTAATTTCTTCCTAATGGAATAATCAAGACCCCCAGCAGCCATTTCGACCAACTCATGTTCTGGCACTTGTGTAAAGCACCTGGATTTGAGAAGTCGAAACCTATTCAGGTAATCATCAATTGGCACAGTAACTTTGCGTTTGATGCTAGCCAATTCTTTCAAACTAATCTTAGTTTGCCCCATGTAGAACTGTTCATGAAACAAATGTTTTAGTTGGGTCCAATTGTATATGGAATTTGGAGGCAAAGTAGTGAACCATGTGAAGGCATTCTTGGTAAGGGAACTTGGGAAGTATTTGATCCTAAGGCTTTCGTCAGCTGCAATTTCGGCTGCTTCAATCAAATATCTAGCCACATGTTCAACGGTAGATTCAGTAGTATCTCCTGAAAACTTGCTGAACTTTGGAACCTTCGTCCTAGGGGGTAATTCTGCTTGGAGAATATAATCCACTATAGGCGAAGTATAATTTGGCCTTGTGAAGCCAAGATTCATGCCATTTCTGGTCATTATCCTTTCAACCATGGCTCCAAGATTGTTTTCTTCTGCTTGATTTTGCTGTCGAACCTGTCTAAGTATTTGATCAGCATTTTGGTTCCTGTTCACCATCACTACTAGCTCTTCCTCCATCTGGATTGGCATCTGGTTTCTTAGTGGTTCGACTCTAAAATGATCAATCATCTCTTGATCTTCCAAATTCACTTCATGTACATGACGTGGATGACGTCTTGGGATATCTTCGACGACAATTGTTCTTCGATCCACCGCTGGTACTCCCATGAAATCAGCCATGCGTGCCAATTGTGCAGCCAATTGTTGGTTAGTTTGAGTTGTATTCTGAATCAAGGGTTGAAAAACTTCTCCCATTATCTGAGACAATGTATGCACCATTTGCATGTTACTTTCATCCATCTGCTGTCTCAAACAATTTATGGATGTATTTGTAAGACTAGGCGCTTGAACGGAGTAACCAATGCCTATACTCTGATTGTTTCGACCTCCTGATCCTGATCCTTGTAATGGCGAAGACACTACAGTCTCTGAAAATACAGGTGGAGCATTCTGCAGATTTTGCATCATTGATGTAGGCATACCATAGGGTTGACTCCTTGACCCTAGATGTGGAAAACCTGGAGGAGGGACATGCCGGTACATTGAATTTCCTCCTGGGGGTGTTGGTGAATTAGGACTTTGTGGTCCTATGTATTCTAGCACAAGTTGAGTATATGATTTCGTGAATGTTGATCCTGGTTCAGACACTACTAATGAAGATGATGTTTGTCCTCCTGTCGAAGGCACAGGTGATGATGTGCTTTGAGATCCCATACTGCTACTTGACTGAGTGTTTGAAATACTCCCTTGAGGATCAACTTGTTGGTTGGCATTAGTTGCCATTCTCTTAGTGTATCTTCTCTTTGGTATTCCTTCTTTTGTTGTGGCCAACTTCCCACTTCTCAATAACATACAACGAAAGTATTTCTTCACCAAGAAAGATAAAGTTAACACAAAGTATAAAACTTAGCACTGGGTCCCACCGGGTGTGCAAATTTGTTTACTGTGAATTTTGATAAACAACCTCTGGTCTATCAATTTTACATAAAACTGACTAACTTGCAGGATCGACCACACAAATCCTAGGACATGTGCTAAATTTAAGGGAAAATGTAACTGACAATGATAAATGCAAGAAATGTAAATTGAACTCCACGTCCGACAGTAAAAGAAAACTACATGAACTCCACGTTCGACTACTTACAAATAAAGTAAAGGCTTGGAAATGTAAAGGGCTGTAAATAAATGATGCAGAATTTAAAGGAGTCGAAGGTAAAAGACATAAAGGTAAATGACTTTGAAAAAAAAAATACAGGAAGATAAATAACTGTCGAAAGTAAACAACAAGAAGTGTAAAAGTGCTTGAACTCTACGTTCTTGAATGTAAAAGGTGCAGAAAGAGTAAATGACTGTCGAAAGTAAAGGGCAAGAAAAAAAATGACTTTGAAGGTAAATGCAGTAATGTAAAAGCTTTTGAAAATAAAATGCAGTGAACTCCACGTTCTTGAAAATAAAGACTGAAATGTAAAGGAGCTGTCGAAAGATAAATGACTTTAAAATTAAAAGACTTTGAAGATAAAAGACAAGAAATAAAGATGAACTCCATGTTCTTGAAAATAAAGACTTTAAAGGTAAATGCTTGAATATAAAGGTGCAGTCGAAAGTAAATGCAGAAAGTATAAATGAAAGTTTGAAAACAAGACTTTAAGTAAATTTGACATAAAAAGTAAAATTCAGGAAAACGTAAAGTGCTGAAACATAAGGATGATGAAGATAACTTGCATTGATGAAAGAAAGTGGTGTTACATTACGTACATTCTCACGAACTCGTTTCTCTACACGCGGGTACTTTGACTTTCTTTGAGTAACTTGTACAAAAATATGAACACCCCTATTACATAGAACTAACTCCTATTTATAGTGCTAAGAAATAACTACTAAGTGGTGGTTATTGCTTCAATTGTGTCCCTATGGCGCCTTCTCCTTGGCCTCAACTACTGCCACGTTCACAACTGCTCCTATTTGAATTTCAAACATTGGAAATTCCCTCCAGCCTTAGTATAACAGCTGCAGCACGTGTTTCAATATTCCCATGGTCGAAACCTTTCCCAACACTTAGCCATTTTTGAGGTTCCTAAAACCTCTATTCGACTCAGGCTTCACCAAAACTGGGTCGAAGCCTTCTTTACGTTAAAAATAATTTTTTAACTTAAAATAGATTTGATTTTCCTAGCGTCGAAAATGAGGGTTAACAATATTATGCTAGCAAAACTTTAGATGTCGCTCGACTAAACTACGCCACTACTGACAAAGAACTTCTCGTAGTAGTATTCGCAGTAGAAAAATTTCGCTTCCATTTAGTTGGAGCCAAAATTATAGTATACACCAATCACACTTCCATTCGATATCTTCTTAGCAAAAAGGATGTGAAGCCTAGATTGCTTCGCTGGATCCAATTGCTACAAGAAATCGACTTGGAAATCAGTGACAAAAAGGGCACTGAAAATGTGGTGGCTGACCACTTGTCAAGGCTCGAATATCTAAAACCCGATCTTATACCTATAAATGATGATTAAACATATGATAGATTAATAACATCAGTTAAGGAAAACCATGATTATGACCCCGACGCATTTAAAATGCATAGCAAAGAGGCACTAGTTGTGACAAACGTATCTTGGTACGCAGATTTTGTTAACTATCTAGCAGCTGATATCATACCCCCTGACTTAACGTACCAACAGAAGAAGAAGTTCTTCCATGATGCAAAACAATTTTATTGGGACAAACCCCTTCTCTTCAAAAGAGGCACCGATAGTATATTTCACCGTTGTGTACCTGAGGAAGAAGTGAAAAGTATAATAGCTCATTGTCACTCAGCGCCCTAGGGTGGACATGCGAGCACATAAAAAACGTGCACCAAGATTCTTCAAGCATGCCTTTACTGGCCAGTATTATGGCGTGACGTTCATTATTTCAATTTTTTACACTATCTATTAATTGACACCATCGAATCACAATTTTTTTTCCAATAATAAATAAATAGATTTATGATTAATTATTTAAATATCTTCATAAAAGTTCAATTTTTGAAGTATTAATTGAATATATATGCACTAAAAAAAATATAAAATTAAATAATGAGAATTCACACTAAAGTATTTGGATGAGATTGTAGAGTCTCTTCCCATTTAACCAGAGTTCTTGAATTCAAATTGTTCAAGTATGGGAGACTGGTAAGTGATTTTGGAATAGTCTCTTTGAGATTATTGTTTTTCTTATTGTATATGTCTACTAATTATTATTCATTGTTTTTTTTTTGATAAGCAATTTGTATTAAAAGGGAGAAACAGGGATTCTCCAACGCAATGCACAAAACAATAAAAAATAGCAGGAAACAAGCAACCTAAGCATTACAAGAAGTGAATAGGATTCTTCATCCAATCATAAAAGCTACAGCTCCTACGGCCAAGTTCCAGCCACCTCCAAGAGAGGATAACAATATGGTGGAACATGTCGTCAACTTCACAAACAACATCGTTAAATAGGATATTGTTCCTGGCATTCCAGATGCACTAAGAGGAAATTATCCACACGAAACAACTCATATCCTCCTTAGCTTTATCGCACAAGGCCAAGAACCATAACAAAGCGTGATTAGTAATGGAGTCAGATATAACCGGAAGAAAACCAAACCAAACAGCAATTCTATGCCACAACAGAATAACCTTAGGACAGAGCAAGAATAGATGCAG
This sequence comes from Lathyrus tuberosus, assembly GCA_022829125.1. Classification (NCBI taxonomy): domain Eukaryota; kingdom Viridiplantae; phylum Streptophyta; class Magnoliopsida; order Fabales; family Fabaceae; genus Lathyrus; species Lathyrus tuberosus. Next base: position 9,344,069 of record JALAZF010000071.1, read on the forward strand.
AGCATCCTCATCCTGTTGGAAATAGAAAACACAGACCTTATCATTTGGGGAAGCAACGATACCTTTGTGGGCGAGGTTGTCACGAGTGGGGAGCCTGTTGCAAATCAACCTCCGACAAAATATCTTAGTCTTCAGAGGGATACGGGTTTTCCAAACAACCTTGAGGAGCAACGCCTCCAATTCCTGCAAAACAAATCCAGGCAGGTCAGCACTCAAATGAACATAGAAAGAGCGAACCGAGAAAACCTTAGAAGGTTCCAACCGCCACTCCCAATTGTCCACAGCATCACGCTTAATCTGATATGACGAAACCAAATTCTGCAGGACAGAGACAGAATCCGATTCAATAATCTCCCTATCCAGCCAGCAATCCTCGAAAGACCAAACCCAAGAATCTTGCACCCATATTCCGTAATCAGCGATAGTGCTGTTCTTAACAGAAGCAGCAGCGTACAAATCTGGAAATGAGTCTTTGAGCATGAAGTCTCCACACTAGAAAGAATTCCAGAAGGGAATTCTAGCACCACTACCCACAACAGCGGACACACAAGACATGAAATTGTCGGCAGCTCCAAGCGAATTGAGGTTAAGGATGTCACGCATCCAGATAGAAGCAGAATTAAAGGGAACAACAGAGTTAAAAACAAGAGCCAAGGAATGGAGCGAGCCGTATCTACTTTTCAGAAAGTCGCTCCATATCTCTTTTCCACCAACTAAAAATTTCCAAAGCCATTTAGACAATAAGGCTTTGTTAAACAGCCCAATATGTTTGATACTGAGGCCACCCTTCTCGATAGGATTGCACAGAGAACTTCACTTAATCCAAGATATGCTTCTTTTAGCCGACGACCTGGACCAAAGAAATCGACGTTGAATCCCGATCATAATCTTAACAATCTTCGACGGAGCTTTGAAAAAGGATAAGTAATGGATTGGCATGTTAACAAGGACATAATTAATCAGAGTAACCCTACCCCCAATAGACAAGTTCCTTCTGACCCATGAGTTTAGCCGAGCTTTAAGCGTAGCCAAAACCGGGTCCCAAAATGAAATTCTCCTTTGATTACCTCCTATGCTAATTCCAAGGAATTTAAACGGGAGCGTACCAGATTTGCAGTACAAGAAGCTTTCGGCTGCTTTAATAAAGAGAAGATCGAGGCCAATACCGTACAAGCAACTTTTCGAGAAATTAATTTTAAGGCCAGAAACAGTTTCAAAACCTCTAAGAATAATCTTCAAAGCCCAAAGGTTTGAATAGCCACCGTCACAAAAGAGCAAGGTATCGTCCGCAAATTGTAATATTTCAATAGAACCTTCCTCGAAGCCAAAACCGGAAAGAACGTTAAGACTAGAAGCCCGTCTGACCAATACCGCCAGACATTCAACAACCAAAGCAAAAAGGAAAGGTGCAAGAGGATCGCCTTGCCTTAGGCCTCTCGAAGCTTGGAAATCCGCGGACGGACTTCCATTGATAAGGACAGAAATAAAAGAGGAACACACCGAACCTTCGATCCACTTAATCCAGTTGGGCCCGAAGTTCATAGATCTAAGGACATGAATCAAGAAACTCCAGTCAACGCAATCGTACGCTTGAGCGAAGTCAATCTTAAAGAGCAAACACTTCTTCTTGTCTCTTTTGGCCGAATCAATAACCTCATTGGCTAAAAGAACACCGTCCAACAGATTTCTCCCGGGAATAAACCCCGTTTGGACATTAGATACTAAGCCAGAGATAATCGGAGAGAGTCTAGCAAAAAGAAGCTTGGAAATAGCTTTTGATATGCAGCCAACAAGAGTAATGGGCCTAAAATCCCCAAAACCAAGAGGGCTATCGATCTTAGGAACCAAGGCAATGAACGACGAAGAAAAGGCTTTCGGGAGCGAGCCAGTAAACGAGAAGTGAACGAGGCACTTCATAAAGTCCGGTCCAACTATCTCCCAACAATCTTTAAGAAATCTGAAAGAAAATCCATCAGGACCGGGGGAATTCCACCCATCGCACGCGAAAACAGCCTCACGAATTTCCACAGGAGAGAAGGGAGCCTCTAATTTTAACCTGTCCTCCAAACTGAGTTTCTGGATGTTGCTCAGATCCAATACAGGTCTAGAATAGTCCTCTTTCTTGAATTTGGTTTTGAAGAACTCTGAAGCAGCCTCCTTTACCAACCCAGGGTCCTCAATTAGAGCTTCGCCAGAACGAATTTCAGAGATAAAATTCGTCCGATTCCTAGCTTTCAAAGATGCATGAAAGAAATGGCTATTGATATCCGCTTCCTTCATCCATTTGGACCTGCATTTTTGATGTATCATACTTTCCCGAAAGCGAAGGTTGCGCCACACAGCCTATTGAACTTCACCTTTCATTTTGGTATCCTCCTCTGACAAGCCAAACAAACACCCTTCCTGCATCTCATCTATTTCATTTAAGATATCAACATTGTTATCAATCTTTAAATCAAGCTACCCGAAGACATTAGAGTTCCACCATTTCAAACGGTCTTTAAGAGCAAGCAACTTTTCTTTAAAGACATACGTCGGAGAACCTTTAAAGGAGAGCGAGTTCCAAGTTTCACGAAAAAAAGCCATAAAGTCCTTATGATCAAGCCAGCAGTTGAAAAACCGAAAAGGTTTAGGACCCGAATTAGTACTATTAGACTTAATCCAAACAGGACGGTGATCCGAAATATCGCGCTTTCCGACAGCTTGACCCTTAAAATCCCAGCAATCAATAATATAGTCATCAAGAAGGAACCTATCCAATTTACTACAACTCACACCATTAGTGTTGAACCAAGTAAAACGGTTACCGACAAAAGGTAGATCAATCAAAGCCAAATCATCAATAAACGCACCAAATTCAACACAATCCCTAGGAGAAGAAGGACTCATACCCTTCCTTTCATCACAAGACTTAACAGAATTGAAGTCCCCCCTATCAGCCAATGACCTCCAGAATTCCGATTTTTAAAGTCGATAATATTCGCCCAAAGCCTACGCTTCTCACTGATCCCGCAAAGGGAGTAAATGTTGGTTGCAAAATAGGGCAAGCAAGCAAAAATATTTATTTTCGGAAGAATTCCCTCCGGGATTTATGTCGTGTCCACAGAGATCGGTTCGAGGGAAAGAATGCCGTTCGACAATCTCTCGCGTTAATGAGTTTGGATTAAAATGGTTTACAAGTAAAAACAAACAGAAAAGTAAAGATGAACATAAAAAGAGTACATTCTTTGAAGAGAAGAAACCTATCAAGCATGAATATACACTACTCAGAACAAACGTAAACCTATCAATCGGCCGCATTCAACATACAATACTCATCAAAATCATCACGTATCGCTCACAACAAAGGTTATGTCTAACACACAGTTGAGAGAGCAACCGTATTACTCTCGTCGACGCTCTCGCGCACGACGCCTCGAAACACGGAAGACATTAAGTTCCGACACCATAAAGATTATTATCTAAATCTATCTCTAGAGTCTAGACAATAGATATCCCTCCCTAATCAAGATTAATGATGGTTATCTCTAACACAACACAAATCCAAACATAAATGCAAAAAGATCAAGGAAGACATCGATAATGATTTGTAAAGCATATATATTATACAACCATGATCAATACATGTACATAGGTTTAGAGTAACAATACAAACATAACCCACAAAATAGAGAAATACATAGAGAAGAAATGGAGAAAAACCAAACATCTCAAAAGTTGTCGGCTCCGATTCATGAAGGATTCAACTCCGGATCATCCTAATTCATGCTCCAATGTGTTTTCTAGCCTAATTCTGGTCAAAAAATGCTATTGGATGGATTTCGAACTAAAAATATCAAACCCATAACTAAAAAATGATGAAAAATGGCTTAAATGGGCAATTCTGCTTTTCCAGGTTCGCCTAGCGAGTCCCCGTTCGCTAGGCGAACGTAAACCGCCTTTCTGTTGAGTTTTTTCACAATTCTGGAACTTTTCGTTCGCCCCGGTTCGCCTAGCGAACAAGCTAGCGAGTGTTCGCTACGGGGGCTCGCCTAGCGAGCATGACAGAAAAACAGAACTTGTTTTCTTCATAACTCTTGAACCGTAACTCCGATTGACGCACGGTTTGAAGCGTTGGAAAGCTTATTCAATGCTCTTTATGAATATGGAAAAATCCCATTGCTGGAACACCTACAAAAATAAATGAAAATCGATTAAACTCAATGATATTTACACGATAACGCACTATACACCGAAAACGTAAAGTAAACGTATTTACACACAAAGTGGGGTTTATTCAACCAATTTTAACACAAAGTAAGGATAAGTGCAACAAAACTTATATACAAAAGTAGGTACAATTTGCACTTATCAAACTCTCCCCAACTTACATATTTGTTTGTCCACAAACAAGAATCAAACAAACTTGAAAATGCGCAAGAAAAATCCAAAGAATGACGAATCAACAGGTTTTGAAAAACGGAAACGAATGAATGGTTCAAATGAAAACGGTACACACAAAAAGTAAATACTTACCACTAAACTGCAACGATAACATAGTCACGAAACAAAAGCAAAGTACAAAAGTCATGCCAAAAATTCTAAAACAACACAAGTTCAAATGTGAATCACACCTAGCAAAAACAATCATCGGTAGATGAAAAACACAAAATGAGGTTCTTTCACTCACACAACAATCTTGCAAACAAAAGACTAAATTATGCATACATCCACAAATTCACATTGAAAATACAAATGCAAGAATCACAAGGGCTTTTCAAGGTTGTAGCGTGGTCGGGTAAACAAACAAGGGGCAATTTCTAAAGGTAATTGAAACAAAAACTTGCCTAAACCTAAGGGAGTGAAAACTCACAAAGAATCACACACAAAATTTCAACCAACTTCTTCCAAAATCCCAAGTGCTACAAAACACACAATACTTATTTAGCACAATTGTTGCAACTCTTTTTGTTTCCTTTTTCAAGGATTTTTCTTTTTTCTTTCTTTTTCACTTTTTTCTTTTCTTTGTCATATTTTTCTCTTTTTTCTTTTCTTTTTCAATCCTCATAGAATCCAACCAATGAGTAAACAACCATTCTCTCCCCAACTTGAATTCAACTGCACCATCATGTGAATACTCCATACTTTCTAAGGCAAGGAAAAAATCCATACAACAACACAAAGTTGAGGTCCAAGAAAAAACAACAAAATCCATTCAAAAATAAGTGAACTAAATACTCATAGACAAGCATTAAGTTCAAATAAAAACATGGATCAAAAAGCTCAAAGGGGTTACGAATTCTCACACACTCACAAGGTGAATTGACTATTTGGCTAAGGTAGTTGTGCTCAAAATGAAACAATTGCCTTGATCACTTTCATGCATTCATATAAACAACACAAACAACAGATTCAACATAATAAAATCCAGTTATAACAAGAATGTTGGTTCTCCGCGCATATATGAACAATAGAAGGCTACCTCACAAAAAGGTTGGGAACTAAAGTGATTCACAATAGAACAAGTATACAAAAGAATGGATGGCATGGAAGTTTGTAAAATGCCTAAGTATCATGAATATGCTAAAGTATAGAAAGCGATAAATACATACCTCGCACGTGTACAAAACTTAACAAAATCATTACCATACATCCGCAAGTTGAAACGCACCAACTTGGAAAATCACAAAAGCATCCTCAAATAAGTCAATCAAAATCTGTGAGCAAACAACAACCAAAATCTTAGCAGCCTTCGCCCAGCGAAGGAATCATTCGCGACGCGAGCCTTCGCTACATCCTTCGCCCCAGCGAAGTTTGGGTGTTTTTCAAAAGTGAAAGTTTCTGCCACCCCCTCGCTGGCACCTTCGCCTCGCGAACACATCAGCGAGCATTCGCTGGCTCCCTCGCCCAGCGAATTTACCCAGTTTTCCTACTGAAGGTTTTTGCATACTTTCTGCCACCCCCTCGCTGGCACCTTCGCCAACGTTCGCCAGGCGAACCTTCGCTGGTGACTTCGCCAGAACTCGCTTAGCGAGAACAAGAATTATTAATATAAACAAACGAAAAGAAAGGGAGAAATTTCATTAAACAAGTTGTAAAGTAAAGATTTGAGAAGTTTACGAAAAATCCGAGTACAACTTGTTTAATGAAAGTTCACCACACAACCAAAGAAAATAATACAACATGCTTGTTTTACGTCGTAAGCTCGACGCCTTTACATTGCTTAGCTAGCAAACTCACTTCCTTCATGCCATAGTGATGCCTCACCGCGCAAACCTAAAGTAAGTGTCCTAACCAAACATATGAACAAACGGTTACGGGAACAAAAATGTATACAACACTTGAACAAACATAATGGAAATAGACAATATATACGATATATACAAAACTCAAAAACAAAGAAACTATCGCAATGCGATTCAATATCAAGACCAATCCCCGGCAACGACGCCATTTTGTTGGTTGCAGAATAGGGCAAGCAAGCAAAAATATTTATTTTCGGAAGAATTCCCTCCGGGATTTATGTCGTGTCCACAGAGATCGGTTCGAGGGAAAGAATGCCGTTCGACAATCTCTCGCGTTAATGAGTTTGGATTAAAATGGTTTACAAGTAAAAACAAACAGAAAAGTAAAGATGAACATAAAAAGAGTACATTCTTTGAAGAGAAGAAACCTATCAAGCATGAATATACACTACTCAGAACAAACGTAAACCTATCAATCGGTCGCATTCAACATACAATACTCATCAAAATCATCACGTATCGCTCACAACAAAGGTTATGTCTAACGCACAGTTGAGAGAGCAACCATATTACTCTCGTCGACGCTCTCGCGCACGACGCCTCGAAACACGGAAGACATTAAGTTCCGACACCATAAAGATTATTATCTAAATCTATCTCTAGAGTCTAGACAATAGATATCCCTCCCTAATCAAGATTAATGATGGTTATCTCTAACACAACACAAATCCAAACATAAATGCAAAAAGATCAAGGAAGACATCGATAATGATTTGTAAAGCATATATATTATACAACCATGATCAATACATGTACATAGGTTTAGAGTAACAATACAAACATAACCCACAAAATAGAGAAATACATAGAGAAGAAATGGAGAAAAACCAAACATCTCAAAAGTTGTCGGCTCCGATTCATGAAGGATTCAACTCCGGATCATCCTAATTCATGCTCCAATGTGTTTTCTAGCCTAATTCTGGTCAAAAAATGCTATTGGATGGATTTGGAACTAAAAATATCAAACCCATAACTAAAAAATGATGAAAAATGGCTTAAATGGGCAATTCTGCTTTTCCAGGTTCGCCTAGCGAGTCCCCGTTCGCTAGGCGAACGTAAACCGCCTTTCTGTTGAGTTTTTTCACGATTCTGGAACTTTTCGTTCGCCCTGGTTCGCCTAGCGAACAAGCTAGCGAGTGTTCGCTACGGGGGCTCGCCTAGCGAGCATGACAGAAAACCAGAACTTGTTTTCTTCATAACTCTTGAACCGTAACTCCGATTGACGCACGGTTTGAAGCGTTGGAAAGCTTATTCAATGCTCTTTATGAATATGGAAAAATACCATTGCTGGAACACCTACAAAAATAAATGAAAATCGATTAAACTCAATGATATTTACACGATAACGCACTATACACCGAAAACGTAAAGTAAACGTATTTACACACAAAGTGGGGTTTATTCAACCAATTTTAACACAAAGTAAGGATAAGTGCAACAAAACTTATATACAAAAGTAGGTACAATTTGCACTTATCAGTAAACATTTACCACAAAAAGCTTAGAATTCTTCCAATCGAAAATAGAACAAAGGTAACCCTTACCTTTAACAGTAGCTAAAGGGTGGAACACACCTTTCCTCCAAATGGCCAAGAGACCTCCAGACGCACCCTCAGAACCACAAGAAGACCACTCGTGCCCCCCTTTTCCCCACAAGCTTTTAACCAGCGAATCATTCACACAAGGTAACTTGGTTTCTTGAAGCAGACAAAGATCAACATTACCTCTCGAGAGGGAATTATGAATTCTTCTCCTTTTAAGAGGCAAGTTACACCCACAGACGTTGCAGGAAACTAAAATCATTGCCCACAATTTTCTACAACCTTCCTAACAAAGAATTGAGACCTATCACGCACCTCAAGACCCCTAATAGTACTTTCGAAGGCATCTTCGTCCCCATCAGCTTCAATCCCCAAAGGATTAACTGAATCCAGCACCTTACGAGGAACAGAGTCCATTTCAAGCAAGCACCTGGAATTGCACCTACGCACATCCGATTCATCAATCGAGTAAGAACTTTCGGGAGCTACAACAGGGACGCAATCAACAACGGTCGGAGGTAAGGGTAAACTGTTTTTCTGAGATGAACGATAACTGAAGGAGGATTGAGGGCGCTTGGATTTGGAAGTAGGCGGAATATTAATAAGGGAAGAATAGAAAGAAGGGGAAAAAGGGATTTGGAGATTATAGATGTCGCAAAGTTGTTTTTTCCTTTTGGGTTTGGGCCCAGCTAAACACCCATGTAACCCAACTGGAGAGGAAGAAATAGGGTCAGAACCAATAAAATCCGGATCACCAACAGGAACCGGCCCAATAGCAATACCCATGCAAGGCAGCGGGCCCACGACAGCGTCTCCTAAAAAGTTTTGATCAGTTCCAATGTTACCCACAACCAAAGGGATATCCTTAGGAATAAACACGTCCTCCAAGGCAGCCTCAGAAACGAGAAGAACTTTTTCCGCTAAAGCCTGAGACTCCTCCACCCTGCTATCCTCTATGAACATCTTACCTGCTACATCTCCCAACGAATCACCAAGAGGGATGGGTAAAGAGCTGGCACAACTCCCTGAAACTTCTGACATAACATCCGCCTCCTTAAAACTAGCCTCCACCCTAGTACTCGTAGGACAAGACCCTTCATCCTCTTCTTCCTCCTCAATGGATCGAGAACTGTGATCGTCAAATCCATCCGAATCCGATGAAGCAAGAGACACATCATCACCTCCAGCCATTACAAGAGGACCATCCCCACGAAACGAAGTATCCTCAGAGAGGGTAATAATGAACTCGTGACCATTAATCTCGATCACCTGCTCCTCGTTAGAAATATTTCTCCAGCTGGATTTAATAAGCAGCCTTGCCTCGTCGAATCTGGAATTGGACATCGTATCTTCATCACCTTTGACAAAGGAACCAAACCTCTTACACAGGTTGCAGAAGACTTCATGGGACCAAGCGAAGCAAGGGAGCCCGAGACATTTAACCCAGACAAATCTCTGCCTATCCACTATATCAATACTCCACGGTCTAATCTCGGCAAACCATTTTCCACACCAGTCATTCGCTTCAGAGATGAACTATTGAACGACTCCATTTATTCATTGTTAATTAATGTGAGGGAAACTTGATCCAAACACTTGAAAAGCCACATATAATGTTATTTGGTATACCCTATTAATATTATTTTTTTTATTTTTGTAAAATAAAAACAAATATTTAATAAGTTAATTATTTATTTTATTTTATTTTAATACACTTTGTAACGTTGTGTTTTTTTCCGATACTACTCCAACTCACGATTTGCTTAAAATTTTATTTTCTCTTACTCCAAAATTTTATGATGGTAAATCAGTATTTTTATTTTATTTTATTATCTTTTAAAATTTAAAATTTAGTTGCAAATTAATAACTTGATCTCTAGAATAATAATTTAGTTATTTCACCCAAATATTTTAATACACAAAATGAATAAAAGGATTATATATTTGTCAATATAAAATATATATGTTATCAAATGAATAAAAGGGTTATTTTATTGTCTTTCAATTTTATATTTTTTAAAAATTTACAAGGATTACACACCAATTATATCATAAACTTATAGTTTTAACTTTTTTAATTTTCACAACAATAAAAAAAATATTGAATAAATAAATTTTCTTTAAAAATAACTAAAAAATCCAATTAATGTAGTAAAATTTTCTTTAAAAAATATAAATTTAACATAAAATTAAAAAATGTCCCAAAAACATATCCTTGGAATCAATATGTTAATTATGTTTATAATTTTATTTATTATGAGTAAAAATGTAATTAATTAAAAAAAAAAATAGTACTAAAATATCCGCAGCAAAAATTGCAGTAAAATTCCAAGAAAATTCCTGCGAAATTTCAAAGAATTTTGCGGTTTCAATGGGTAACGAATTCCTGCGAAAGAAATCGGGGTTGAATCCGCAGGAAAATCGAGATATTAATTTAAAATCCAAAACCGAAGGTAGAGTCTCGGGAGTTCCTGCGAAATTTGCTGCGACCTCATTTTTCGGTAAAAAATGTTTCAGTATAAATTCGCAGGTATACCTGCGGCTAATTTTTTGCTGCAGAATTTATAGGTACTTCGTTTATTTTTAGTAGTGTTATCATCACTATCATGGTTAGAAGGAAGGTGAAACTTGCATTCATAACCAGCCAGTCTAGAAGTAGGACAACATTCAGAAAAAAGACAAGGGGTTAGGGATCAGTCTTTCCTTAGTTCAATTAAAATATATGTTATCGTCTCATATCATTAGTATTTATTTATTTTCAATATGGTTTAGGAATATAATTCATGTAAATTTTTCTTGGGGTTGGCGATTTTACTATATCATTTTTTTTGGAGTGTGCAGGATCTATCCCAATCCTTGTATAAAGAAATTGCATTGTTTGGAATTTTGTTTTGTTTTAATACTTTTAATATTATTATATTAATGAAAACTCTTATAATCAGTGTTCTAATCATAAATTGATGTTTAATAGTGTGTTTCCCTCACAAATATATATCATTATATTGTTTTTCTTTTCGTATAGGTATAATGAAGAAAATTAATGAGCTCAGCACCCTTTATGGCATAGATGCTTGTGCAATAATGTTTGATGAAAACAATCCTGAACTAGAGGTTTGGCCATCCGCCACACGAGTAAGAAGTGTGTTGTCCAGGTATGTGAGTTTGCCTGAACTTGAAAGAAGTAAAAAGATGTTTAATTTAGAGACCAACTTGATGCAAAGCATTGAAAAAACTCCGGAGTTGTTGAAGAAGCAACTGGAAGATAATCAAAAGAAGGAAATAGCAAATTTTATCGATCAATTTATTCATACCGGTGAATATAATATTGGAAATGTGAACTTGAATGATGTAACATCTCATATTGATAAGAATCTGAAGGAAATAGAGAAGAAGATGGATTCAATGGAAATCCAAACCGAAAGAGAGGTTGGTAATGGAGCTGAAGTTACCAATGGAGGAGATATGCAAGATAATATGATCAACTTCATATTGACCTAAATGAAATTTGATCTTTCAAGTCTATACTTCCCTTGAAAATTTATCATTGAGTTATTTTCCTAGGTTGATTCACTTATGCTTAATTTTGTTTTTTTTTATTATTCGTTAGTGTTTATTTGTTTCATATTGTTGGTATTTATTTCTTATGTAATGTGTGAAATAATAAAGTACCTATTCATCAAAAGAACGAATAAAGTCTTTTTCTGTGTTATTTATGTTGATCATGAAGGGTCCGAGAATTATAGTATAAAATAAGTTTGACACAATATCTTAACCCAAAAACTCTGCGGAACACGTCGTCTATATACCAAAATCGTAAAAAATGAGCTGAATAATACATTTTAAGACATCGGCTCGCATATAATATGTAAAAGAATCTAAGAAAAATACCATAGTAGAAAATATATAAAAAAAAAACAAGAGTAGAACACATGGATTTGATAATAGATGAAAGATAAAGTATTAAGAAGAATGGAGCATACAGTGTGTCAATGGATGAGTAAAATTATGATGGAGGAAGAGTATGTGCAGTAGAATGGAGGGGAGGATAGAAGAATGACGACATGGATGATATTTCCTCTAAGATGAGATAGATACGAGCAAAGGGTGAAATAAATGGGTTGAAATATCATTTGAATATAAGAATATTGATTTTAAAATATACTAATATTTGATAGATCAAATAAGGATATTGATTTTAAAAAAAACATTAATGTGGTTATTTAAAATATTACATTATTAAAATAAATTTTTTATTATAAATAAATTGTTGGAACTATGTTCCAAGAAAGATGAATGTTTGAGAGAAAGAAGAAGAAGAAGGAGAGAGAGAAGAAAATCAATTAGGGTTTGCAAAACTTTCTAAACTTTATTGTGTTAAATGCTGTATATTGTATGTAGTTACAAATTACAAAGCCCTTTATATAGGCTATCAAAGCCCAGGCCCAAACAAACATTTCGACTAACTCCTTAACTGCTATATTCGACTCTGTCGAATACAGCTGGCTACACAACACTACAACTAATTCGACTTCGACAAACCAATAAAGACTCTGACTTCGACTTCGACAGAGAACTTTAATTACTTCTAACACACCACCTAATTCATGTTCTCGAGACTTCTCATCCCAATGCTCTTCTTTAACTCGTCGAATCTGACTTTCTTCAAAGGTTTGGTAAGTATGCCGGCTAGTTGAAATTCAATCTTGCAATATTCAAGATCAAGCTTCCCTCTGTTCACTTGATCCCTGAGAAATGATACCTTCTTTCTATGTGCTTACTTCGACCATGACACATATATAGGATGATTGGCAAGATCAATAGCTGACTTGTTGTCTACAAATAACTTCATCTTCCTAGGTTCTTTGATCTTGAGTTCTTCGAGTAACATATCTATCCATGTTGCCTGACATGCTGCATACGATGCAGCTCTGTACTCAGCTTCACATGATGACAAAGCCACAATGCTTTGTTTTCTCGAACTCCAAGAGATTGGAGCTCCTTCTATCATGAAAATGTAGCCTGCAGTGCTCTTCTTCTCATCTTGGTCTCCACTGAAATCTGAATCAGTGTAACCATATACCTCCGCATCTTTCGACTTGGACATATTTCGACATGGCATCAGCACACCATGATCAATCGTACCCTTAATGTATCTCAGTACTCTCTTTACTGCAATGAGATGACATTCTTTGGGTTTCTCCATGAATCGACTTAACAATCCGACACTCTGACAAATGTCCGGCCTTGTATTGCAAAGATACCTCAAGGATCCAATAATTTGTTTGTACAGTGTCGAACTTACAAACTCATCATCAGTTACCTTCTTCAACTTTGCTCCTGTTTCCAATGGAGTTGTTGCAGCTTTACAGTCAGTCATCTTGAACTTCTTCAAGATGTCTTGAGCATACTTCTTCTGGTGCAGGAACACACATTCAGCTGTGTCTTTGAATTCAATCCCTAAGAAATATGACAAATTCCCTAGGTCGGACATCTCGAACTCTTGCATTAGCTTCGACTTAACTTTTCTTATCTCAGCTTAATTTGCACCTGTAATTAGCAAATCATCGACGTACAGGCATAAAATGATTCGACTATCATTGTCGACATCATTTACATAAACTCCATGCTCAGACACACACTTTGTGAAACCTGCTTCGATTAGGAAACCATCTATTCTTTTGTTCCAAGCCCTCGGGGCTTGCTTCAATCCATAGAGAGCCTTCCTCAATCTGTACACCTTCGACTCATGCCCTTTGATCTCAAATCCTGGTGGTTGACTGACATAAACTTCTTCCTCAAAAGGTCCATTCAAAAATGCTGATTTTACATCCAACTGATGTATCTTCCATCCTCTATATGCTGTTGTCGAAACAACAATCATGATTGTTTCCAACCTAGCCACTGGCGCATAGACTTCGTCAAAATCAATACCAGGTTTCTGCAGAAAACCTCTTGCCACTAGTCTTGCCTTATGCTTGGCAATTTCACCATTTGGCCTTCGTTTCAGCTTGTAAACCCATTTCACATCAATAGGCTTCTTGATGGCTTTTTCGACAAGTTCCCAGGTATTGTTCTTCTCGATTGCCCTGAGTTCTTCCTTCATGGCTTCACACCAATTCGAATCATTCATGGCTTCATCCAAGTTAATTGGTTCTGCTTCAGCCATCATCATTACTTCTTCTATTAAGTCACCATCTGCATCGATTGCATTATCTGGAAATCTCTCATATCCAGCTAACCTTGTCGACTCAGCTCTTGTTTTAGTTATTCTTCTGACATTCTGCTCAGGAGGTTCTTCATTACAAATTGTCGTGGCCTCAGTTTGTCGGTCTTCTTCGAATACCGTCAGAACTGTCTCTTCCATCTGTCGACCAGTTTCCTGTCGAACTGAGCCATGAATTCACTCCCAATTTTGATTTTCATCTACCAGAACATCTCGACTGATCACAACTTTATCATCTTCTGGTGAATATAGTCGATATGCACCAGTTGAATGATAACCTATGAGCACCATGGTTTGACTTCGATCATCTAGTTTTGTTCTCAATTGCTCAGGAACATGCCTAAAACATATTGATCCAAAAACTCTAAGATGACTTACTTTTGGCTTCTCACCTATCCATGCTTCATAAGGAGTCTTCTCGACTAGCTTTTTCGTTGGACATCTATTCAGAATGTATACTGCTGTCGAAGCTGCTTCAGTCCAAAATCTCTTTGGCACCTCTTTAGCCTTCAATATACTTCTTGTCATATTCAGTATACTTCTATTCTTCCTCTTAGCTATTCCATTATGGTGAGGTGTATAAGGTGCAATAACCTTATGCTCTATACCTTCCTCTTCACAAAATCTAGCAAACTCTCGAGAGATGTATTCACCACCACCATCAGTTCTCAGTTTCTTTAGCTTGCAGCCACTTTGCTTTTCGCCAAGTAACTTAAACTTCTTGAACTTTGTGAATACTTCACTATTACTTTCTATCATATAAATCCACATATATCTAGTGAATTCATCGATGAAAGTTAAGAAGTAACGCTTGCCACCATTCGACCTAACTTCAAAAGGTCCATATACATCAGAATGAACAAGCTCCAACTTTCCTTTTGACTTAATTGGCAGATCATGCTTGAATGCTTTTCTAGCCTGCTTTGCTTTGCAGCATTCTTCACACACATGATTTGGTTCCTTCACTTGAGGTAGACCATAAACCATCTTCTTCTGATTGAGCATACCCAAACTCTTGAAGTTTAGATGCCCATATCTATGATGCCATAGCCAATTCTTTTCTTCTTCTGTAGTTGACGCAAGACATTGATGATCAATCATGTTAATCTGAACTTTAAAGGTCTTGTTATCAGCCAATGGTGCTTTCAGTACCAACCTACCATCAAGATGATACACCTTCATTTGGTTCTTCTCCAGCTTCATATTATGTCCTTTGGCAAGTAATTGACCTATACTTATCAAGTTACTTGTCATTGAAGGCACATACAACACATAAGTAATGCTGGCTTTTCTACCATCTCTTCTCATTACAGATATGTTTCCTCTTCCACCTGTGTGATATGTCTACCATCTGCAAACTTTATCACCTTCTTAACTGATTCATCAAGCTTGGTGAACCAGTTCTTGTTACCGGTCATGTGGTTGATGCAACCTGAATCAAGATACCACAAATCTGTTTCATCAGCGTTTGACTAAGTATCTGCCATTAGTAACGCATCATCAGAATCACTATCTTCTGTGTGTGCATACTGCGCTTTGTCACTTTCTTTTGCTCGTGCTTCCTTCTTCTTTCGACAGTCTCGAGCATAGTGACCAAAACCTTGACAATTGTAACACTGCACGTCTTTCATGTCAACTTTCTTCCCAGAATACTTGTTGCCCATGCCTTTCTTTATTGAATCATCATGATTCTTTGAACTCTTGCTTGACTTCTCATCACTAGCAAGATTCCTTCCCTGCTTTACCTTCCCAGACTTCTTGGTGAATTTCGCTTGTAGTGCTTGGTCCGATACCTTTTCTCTTTCTGAATCTCTTTGCTTCAATCTCATCTCATGAGCTTCCAAAGAAGCCTGTAGCTCTTCAACCTTCATCTCAGCAAGATTCTTGGACTCTTCAATGGACACTACAATGTAATCAAAATTTGCAGTCAGAGATCTTAGTACCTTCTCAATTTTCTGCAAATCGGTGATTGTTTCTCCACAAGACTTCATCTGGTTCGACAACATCACCAATCTTGAATAGAACTCCGAAACTGATTCATCTTCTTTCATTTGAATCATTTCGTATTACTTTCTCAAGGTTTGCAGCTTCACCCTCTTCAGTTTCTCATCACCTCCAAACAAGTTCTTTAACTTGTCCCACGCTCCTTTTGCAGATTCTTCTTCAATAATTTTCTCAAACACATTCGGATCCACACACTGGTAAATCAAGAACAACACTTTGCCATCTTTCTTCCGTTGATCCTTGTACACAGCTTTCTGTTCATCAGTCGCATTCGTCCCCAATTCAGTTACACCATCATTCACGATTTCAACCACATCTTGAAATCTGAAAATAACCCTCATCTGCGCAACCCACCGTTGGTAGTTTTCCCCTTTGAAAACCGGTAGATTCACTGGGAATTGTGTGGATGTTGTTGTTCCGTTTGCCATTAGATTCTCTCTGAATCGCAATCGTGTTCTGTTATACCAATTGTTGGAACTTTGTTCCTAGAAAGATGAATGTTTGAGAGAAAGAAGAAGAAGAAGGAGAGAGAGAAGAAAATCAATTAGGGTTTGCAAAACTTTCTAAAATTTATTGTGTTAAATGATGTATATTGTATGTAATTACAAATTACAAAGCCCTTTATATAGGCTATCAAAGCCCAGGCCCAAACAAACATTTCGACTAACTCCTTAATAGTTATATTCGACTCTGTCGAATACAGCTGGCTACACAACACTACAACTAATTCGACTTCGACAAACCTATAAAGATTCTGACTTCGACTTCGACAGAGAACTTGAATTACTTCTAACATAAATTAAAAGTAAAATATAAGGAATAAGATTATAGATTTATTTTAAGTTCTTATTATAGATTATTTCTAAAAAACCATTCAATGCTGCTTACGAGGTGAGTCTAGAGAGTGATCTTGGTGTTTCAGCTCCAAGAGCATCGACTTGATTTTTTTCTTCTTTTTTCTTGTTTCCTGTAATATTTCCCAGGCTTGGCGCCATGGGTGTCATAAATATTAACATTTATAAAAATTTCTTTATCTCGTTGATTTGGGTGTTATTTTATTTAGAATCTTTCATGTGACTTCATTGTATTATTGTTGTTATGATATGACCCTGGTTGTTTGTGAATTGCTAAAACACCAAAGATTGTTCGTCATCCATACAACGAAAAGTTTGTTTGACTCGGAGGTACGCCAATGTGCACCATGGTAGTATTTAGTTTGATCCATGTCAGTTACAAAGTACTACTTGCCTTTATAAAGAGAAAAAAGAGAAAGGGTGTGTCACTACAACGAAGTTACATATGTGTTCTTCGATCTTTTCTACTTTGTGATTTGCTACTTGACATAATGGATGATGTTATCTACCATTTTTGGTTGCCGTGTTTGTTCCCTCCATTTCGCGTTTGTTGTAGTAACATATTAGTTCGTACACTGAATTTAGTGTGTTGCATGTACTCTTTGAGGTGAAGCTTGTAACTTGAGATTCCAAAATGATATGGTATTATATTTGTATTGAGCTTAGTGTCACAGAGAACTGTTCCCCGAACAAGGGTATGATCCTCGTCCTTGTTCCACAGCCTTGGCTCAGATCGAGGTGGACGTCTCCGAGCTTCATCGCCTTCGCTCTTGGATTGACTAGATCCGAAATGGGGTGCGACTATTAAGCAAAAATGCGTTTAGTCTGTATCAGATATGCAAAGATGTGTTTATTTAGTATCAGATACGCACGCTTGCGAGAAAAGTGTATAATATTTATTATATGTGTCATGATCTCTTTAAAAGAACGACATACATGGATGTATACAATAGAGGAAGAAAGAGAATATATATGAATATTTATAATAATAATATATTGAAATAGTTACAAGGAAATAATGGAATGGATGGATAAATAAGCTTTCAATAGCAACCCTACGTTGGATGGATGGTGTCCCGTATTTTGTTGTACTTGTCCTCCTTCAGGGATCTAGAAAGTGTGCTCTTCTTTTTTTTACGGTATCTCATTCGATCGGACAAGATGTCAAAGCACCCAGCCATATCTCTACCCTCTGGAATATAATTGGGTGATTGGCTTCATCGAGGATGTAGCTTGAGGACGACCCTTGAAACCTTAGAACCATGCAATTGACTTTGTCGGATGCTTCTGTGAGTCACTTTCTAATCATTAAGATATAAACGTTCCAATTCTCGTCTTACTCTATAGTGGATATCTACCTTACACAGTCAAAATGTGGCTAAAGATTTGTTTATAGGCAATCTGAACTAGTGGTCGGCTCCCTTAGACCCAGGAAGATGGTTTGATGTGGACGGCGCTTCTTTAGAGACTCGTCTCTCCATCCCATGTGGAAGGAGTTTGGATAGTTCTTTATGTCTTTTCTTTCTTTTGGAACGACGATGTCGTGCGGGAATCTGAGATTACTATAGAGCTATCTCCATGTAACTAGAGTTTGGGGTGCCTTTTCTCCTTGAGCATGTTCATTGAACCACTGTTACTTGACTCACTTGAGAGATAAATAAAGGATGCCACGAGCTTTACCCTGACCTATTGGATGTAGCATGAGGAGGCCTTCGTTCCTCAGGTAGAGATCTTTTGGTACAATAGGAGGTGCTTTGGTATTAAATCTACGCTCAGTGTTAAATATGAACTCCATATTCTCGTCTGTTGTACCCAAAATTTACCTCTTAGATGTCATAACATCTTACACTTGCATTTGGACTTCAATCATATATGCATTGTTTAACTAACCCACATCTTGCAAGTTTGTTTCTCTTATGTTTGAAACTAGGGCTTAACCTCCCAAGGTATTCTATGACTCCATACAATCATCACAAAGATCCACCATTTGTTTGGAACCAATATCTCAAGACTTTGGATCAAATCAAGTCAACGGGATGACCATCAGACCAAATTGGGAACTAGGGTTTTAACCCGAGAAACCACTAAGGAGATTTGTCATGAACAGTCAAGATTTGATTGGTTTATCAACCAATTGAGCTTACCTACATTCAAGAGCTCTCATTCAACAAGAATTCGAGATCATTTGGCTCTCATCATAAGTAACTTGAGCCATAATTTCACCCTGCTTCCAAATTAGGGTTTTTGTCAAGACAAGTGGATCATAGCTCTGATTTTGATCAAGAGTTGTTCTCAAACCCTAGGACATGACTCCATGTGATAGTAGACATCCCTAGAGACCATCTATGAGCCTTAGATATGATGTAAGAAGCAAGATCATCAGAGATCATCCAGTGCATTCACAGTTGAAATTAGGGTTTTGACTGAGGCCCTAATCCTTGAGGTTTTGATACAAAATGAAACATCCAAGGCCTCAATCCATCATGACATGTCCCATTGATGAGTTAAGGCATGAGAGATCAAGTTTTGAGAATTTTCTTGCAAAGGAAGTAAGGTTTGGTCTTTGTAACTTTTCAAATGGGGAAATTTCACTACTTGTGCAAAAATTGAAACAATCATAACTTGCAAACCACACATCAAAATTGAGTGACTCAAAGCCCAAAAGGAAGCTCTTTCCATGATCTTGAAAACATATTAGAGGACCCACTTTCAAAAAAATGCTTGGTTTTTGAGTTACAAAGCTTGGAAGTTAAATCACCCTTGAGGACTTGGTGAAATTTCAGCTTTTTCACCCTTATTTGCACACAACTTTAACCCAATTTTTCATGTAGCTCCAAGCCTCAAATCCAAAATCTTTGAACATGAAAGTTGTAGAGGGCATTGAGGGCTTTCCAAAAAGTACTAGAACTCCTCAAGCCATTGAGTGAGCTGAGAGATACGAAGCTTCAAAGTTAGAGGTTTCATTTCTTAAGATTCAAGAAACCAACTTATGTATAATGGTACAAAACCATCTCTAATCACCAAGGCCTCACTTTTATGAGTTATAAGGTTGGATTTAGTGTTAATCTAAGCCTTGCCACGAACTTGCAATTGGATCACATTAAAATAATGGTTTGGACAAGTTGGCACAAGTGGATCAAGCATGACTTTATGAAAGAGAAACTTTTCAAAGCATGGGTACTCCAAACTTTGTGCAGACCTTGAGCCTTGTTCCAATCCAATCACTACAGCCAAGCAACTCCAAGCCTAGTCTAACCATCAACTGTTGCCTTTTGAAAGCAAAAGGCTTAGTCACTTCTCACTTGGCACGATGGAAAGAAAAAGGGAGATTTTGGCAAAGTTTCATTTTCTGCCCATACCTCAGCTCTTCCATTTCTCTTATAAATAGGAGCTTGGTCTTCACTTCAAAGGAGACAACAAAACCTGATACAAACACTCAAGCAAAACTAAAGAAACCTGTTTTTGCATTCATCCTCCCTTTGTGCCAAGAAGCCACACTTTGCACAAATCTTGCCAAAACCATTTCTAAACACCAAACCACTGAACCAATCATTCTAACACATTACAAAACATGTGTTAGAGCTATTCAAACTCTCACCACCATCAAAAACCCCTCAAACCAGAAAGTCAACTCTCAAACCTAAGAAAGGTTGACTTTCTACACTTTTCAAGACCAGTCCTTGTTACCTCCCTTTCCAAACATCATAATACCTCAAACACCCTCCATAAAACATGTTTGAAGTGTTCCAGGCTTGATTCATCAACTGTAACATCATTTGTTCCAAGTTCACCTTTTGACAACATTGGTCATTTGTGCAAGAAGTAGTCATACCATGTTCCAGTTAGTCTCTTTGATTTCCAAGCATCTAAAAAGGATAAAGAAGGTGTGCGGAAGCTGTCTAAATCATTGGTTTCTTGGTGGAGCTTTTGTTTTGAAGAAGCTTCTGGCTGCTCTCTTTGCTCAAGCATCCCCCAAAGGGTTCAAGGAGGTATATATGGTTTCTATTTCTCTTGCAGAACTTCATTGAAGAGGCCTTGGACTTTCTCCAAGATGTAAGCATCCCACTCTTTAAAACTCTTGTGTATACATCATTTATGAATGGTCTGTGAAGCAAAAATATAGATAATAATGTGCTTAGTGTGTGATTACTACTGTTTGCACTTTAACATGTTTATATCTAAAGTTTTTGTGGTTTTAAAACTAAGGTTCAATTCAGTTTGTTGATTTGGTATGACTTGCACAATGAGTTTTAGCTTGTGAGAATGACACCATTGAATTCCTGAGATTTTTCTAAGCAAGTTGCTTGTTTACATCTTTTGATTTCCTTGAAAAACTGAGAAGTTATGGTTGATGGAAGTTTAGTAGAAACTCGTGTTCAGTTCTGGTGTGAAGGAACTTTTGGTCAATTTTTGCACTGATCTTCCACTGGTGGAAGTTACCTTTAAAATCTGACTAAAAATGCTTTTGGTCAATTTTTGCACTGATCTTCCACCAGTGGAAGTTACCTTTAAAATCTTACTGAAGGAACTTTTGGTCAATTTTTGCACTGATCTTCCACCAATGGAAGTTACCTTTAAAATCTGACTGAAGGAACTTTTGATCAATTTTTGCACTGATCTTCCACCAGTGGAAGTTACCTTTAAAATCTGACTGAAGGAACTTTTGGTCAATTTTTGCACTGATCTTCCACTAGTGGAAGTTACCTTTAAAATCTGACTAAAAATGCTTTTGTTCAATTTTTGCACTGATCTTCCACTAGTGGAAGTTACCTTTAAAATCTGCCTGAAAATACTTTTGGTCAATATTTGCATCATTTATCATCTTCATCATTTATGTATTGATATCATGCTTGAATATCATGTTTGTCCATGTTCACCCATATTTTTCATGTGTACTATAAGCTTTATCCCCAAGTGATGTAAGCTTTTTAGCTTTCATCCTTCATTCCCTTTTTATTCCCTTCCAAAGGAAAGTCTCTCTATTGGCCTCAAAGTCATAGATAGCTCATTACCAGCCTTGACCTTATAGTCATGGCCACCTCCTTGACCTCATAGTCACATGATTACCAGCTTTGACCTCATAGTCATAGCCACCTACCAGCCTTGACCTCATAGTCATGGCCATCTCTCTCCTTGACCTCATAGTCAAGGCCACCTCCTTGACCTCATAGTCACAGGATTACGAGCTTTGACCTCATAGTCATAGCCACCTACCAGCCTTGACCTCATAGTCATGGCCACCTTCTTGACCTCATAGTCACAGGATTACCAGCTTTGACCTCATAGTCATAGCCACTTACCAGCCTTGACCTCATAGTTATGGCCACTTCTCTCCTTGATCTCATAGTCATATAATATGTTCCCTTGGCCTCATACCCATTCACATCTTACAACTTAGAATTAAGTTAGAGTTCTTGGACTCCATGTGAACTCATCACTTTGAGTATTCACTTCTCCCCATCATAACTTAGACCTAGAGAGTTTCCTTAAACTCTAAATGAGCTCATACTCATTTCCCCTTGAAACTTTGGCGATAGTCAATGGTTCCTAAAATTCACCCTTAGTTAGGTGAACTACGGTTGCTCTGATTCTTTAGTCAGATACGTAGGCACAAGATGCGACGTCTTGGCGAGCAAACTTACTGTACATACCCCTAGGTCTTTACCTTAGCACAAATTACCATTAGCAAGCAAACATAACATAACACAAACTAAACAAGAGGTTCTTGTAAATTACTACAGATACTTAGGGTGCTAATACCTTCCCTTAGTATAACCAACCCCGAACCCAGATCCTCTTAGGGTTTTCTTCGAACTTTACCCTTTCCTTTGGATAAATCAAAGCTCGGTGGTGAATTCAAAGAAATGTGATGCAAGTTAATTAATAGCTTGTTATCCGATTCTCACCGCAACAGAAATGGCGACTTCATTGGGGAAGAAACTTTGAGGGTTAAGCCCACCTTATTTATGCTTGTATTTGTTATATGTTTTGCTTGCTTGATTGTACATATCTGTATATATGCTTGTATACCGGTTTTGCTTGAGATCTTCTGTTGGCATGGTTCTATTGAGTGGTGAGATAAGCCCTAACCCGAACTTGAGAGCACATATATGATAGGATCGTGGTGTAATCAATAGTCGGTTGTTGGGAGTAGTCCTTCGTTGTATGTACATATGCCTGTGTTTATGTGTACCCGTGTTTGTGCATTGCATAAATCTCATTGCATCCATTATTGGTTTCAAGGAATTCAGACATTTATTTCCTTTTCAAAAGATCAACAGAGCTTGGATCTTAAAAAACAAAAACTTCTTCAGTTTTTCCACAATTTTTTTTGCAACTTGCCTTTGAGTTCCTTGAAACCACTTGGCTTGTATTTGCATTCCATGCGCATTCGCATCTCATTTGTATTTCTCGGTTTTCAGTCTCTTCCTCCATGTCTGAAGGATACCTAGCACCTATTCAAGACAATGGCAACAATGAATGAAATTCTGAAAAACCTAGAAGATTTGAAAGAGGAGGTCAGAATCCTTAAATGTCAGATAAATTGGGTTCTCAAAACTCGACAAGCTCTCATAAAGAAAAAGGAGTATGCTCACCCTGTTACTCCTATAGGAGTTGTCAGTTCATCGGCACTTGTGGTTCCTCCAACTCAAGAACCTACTCAGTGTCAAGGGTCAGACCATCGTCAACCGCGTCAACATGCACGACCAAGGCCAAGAAATCCAGAGAGGCACTTCTCTCAGCTACCAATGACATATAGTCAGATGTTGCCAGTTTTGATCAAAGGAAATAGAGCCAATGCCTTTTCCATACCCGCCTGGCTTTGACGCCAACGCTCGATGTGACTACCATGCTGGGGCACAGGGGCATTCAACTGAAGACTATAAGGTGCTCCCGAGTAAGGTTCAGAATCTGTTAGACTCTGAGAGGATCTCATTCACGCCTCAAGGCATTCAAATTAACAATCCTTTTCCATCTCATGTGGTTCTCCCATGACAAGGATCTGCCTTTGGGGAAACTTCACACCAGACAACCTTTGGTTTTGGTCTTGCACCAGAATATAATCGTCATCAGGTGTCTACCGAAAGGGTGTTTCAGCCTCCAACGGTTGTTTCTCCTTGAGGTTCTCAAAACCAAGATTAGAAGAAGTGCTCTGTCTAAAGGGGCAAGGTTCACTACACACCTATCCCGGTGCCACTAAGTAAACTGACCCCACTGCTGATTCAAAACAAGTTGGTGACTCCTCAACCTTACAACCCTGTGCCAGTACCTTGGCACAATGCAAATCTGACCCGCGACTTTCATAAAGGGGCTGGAGGACATAGTTTGGATGGTCGCCTGATTTTAGAAGCTACTGTGAAAAATCTAATCCACAACAAGGACTTGATCTCTGAAGAAGATCTCCTGGAGATTGAATGCAGATTCCACACTGGGACAAGGGGGCATCCCATTGAAGAATACGAAGAGTTCAAAGCAAGGCTGCTAAGTTTGCTAAAGACACTACAACCTCAGGAAGGTACGTCAGATGTCAATACCTCGACTCTTGAAGTAAAAGGCAGAAGACATGTAAGGCCTCTCAAAGTTATGTATCACAAGGAACTTGTGATCAGTGGTGAAGGTGTTCCTCCGTTTGGGCCCGAAAACTGAAATCTTCTAAAATCAATTCGCCAAGGCTGACTGTATTTTGTTCATTTCAGTATTTTCAATTGTATTTCCTTTGCACTTTGAATTTATATTTGCTTATAAGCTTTGATTGTACTTTCAAATTGGAAAGATTAATGAAGTGTTTATGCATCTTTTTATTAAGTTCATTCGTATTCACTCATTCTCTTTCTTTTACTGTCATAAAACAAAACAAAAAAAAAAATAGACAAATTTTTCAAACTATTGTTCAAGCAAAGATTGGGGAGGATGATGAAAACATCAAATCCATAATTATTGTGGTATGCTTTCGATTAAACCTTGCCGATGCTATAAGGCGTTGTTTCAATTCCCAAACACTAGAGAAATAAGGAAGATAATCCCTCGTTAACCCTTCGAGCCTAGAAGTAGGAGTTTTCTTTCCTTACATAAAAAAAACCCTTAAATCTCAACCTTGGGGTGGGTAGTTCTTAGTTTAACTTGGTTATGCATTCGAATGCAAGTGTTTCATGCAAGACACCAGTCAGCTCTCTCAAATCAAATGAGTAAGTGTTGTACAAGTGTTCCCGAAGTGATAAATAAGGAAGGATCGTTGAGAAATCCTTAATCGAAGAATGAGCCGACTCCCTTTCAAGGCAAAAGCCAAGAAAGATGGGAAGCCCAAAAACTTCGCCTTAAACAAAAGGTCTCATAACCTCAACAAAAAGAAGAGGTCTCATAACCTCAACACAAAAAAGAGGTCTCATAACCTCAACGAAGAAAAAAGAAGAGGTCTCATAACCTCAACAAAAATGAGAAGAGGTCTCATAACCTCAACAAAGACAAGAAGAGGTCTCAAAACCTCAGTGAAGAAAAGAAGAGGTCTCATAACCTCAGTGAAGACAAGAAGAGGTCTCGAAACCTCAGCAATAAAGGATAACCAAATGTTGTAAGAGGGTAATGACTACCCAAGGTGTCTGAATCATCATCAACCATCATCAATTCATTTCCTAGCCTATGGAAACTTGAATAACTTGAGTTAACTAAGTGTAGGATTGGAGTTCATCATGAAGATAGGGTGGGTACAAACAAACTTTGAGCCTTTATCTTTTGGTTCGTAAACCGTGAACCAAGCCACGTTACAACCCTGAAAAGACCTAATTGAGGTAAGGCTGTTTTGAAAGCATACTACAGCAAGGTTGATTAACCTGACTCCTAATGATCTTTGCTAATTGTGTGTGTTTATCACTTCATCTGTCATTCCGTAAATAACCAAAGCCTCTTTGTTTTTTATTGTTTAATCATTCCACTGTGTGTGTTTCATCAATAAAACTTGATTTCAGAAGCTTGCATTAAAATTGCATTGAAATTTCCAATTTTAAACGAACAATACTTATTTAAAAAATAACTCAATGTCAAACCAATCCCAACAAATGCAGACAACTAGGGAATTTGACTTGATAAAGGAAGCTCAGTCAAGGGCAACCAAGTTGGAGGGATTTGCCAATCCACTGTTCCAAGTGCTATTGAATCAGGGGAAGAACTCTTCAAAGTTTAGAATATTGGGGCAAGCATTCTTGAAGTAATCTTATGACAAGTCTGGCCTCCAGTGGCCCATAAGCAGGGGAAAGTTTGTTCCCCAATTGTTTCTACTGCAGTCTGTGTATTTTGTATTATGACTACAGTTGAACTGGGGCAGTTATGCCGAGGTTCATTTCTCCTCAAAAGTTTGAAGATATTGAAACATCTGGTATATCAATTCTTCTGTAAAATCCTTTTGATGACTTACCCTCACAAACCCGTCAATCAGAAGCAGTCAAGTCGAGATTCGGTAAATCTATAAAAATCAACGACATCTCCTTCACATGTCAACGAAGCTGACAGGGGCAAGATTGTTCCCCAATTAATAAGATCAAGGACTATATGGTGTAAATGCAGTTAATCTGGGGCAGTTACGCCGAGATTCACGAATCTCTCCAAGAATTTTAAGATATTGAAGCATCTGGTTTGCCAATTCTTCTGTTAAATCCTCTTGATATTTTCTCCTGACAGACTATATACCCTGGGGTAGATGAGTTATGCAAAATTACTCAGCTTTTGTGACATCTTTTTACTAGCTCCCTAGTAAGCTGTTACTTCAGCAAATCTTGGCATTTCTCCATGGGTTTCCCTCTGGTAGATCAAACTCATGATAGCAATCCTAGTGAAGTCATGATGATATACCAAGTGGAGTAGTTCTCACTAGAGAAAGTCGTAATCTCGAAGCAGAACTACTGATTCTGCAAGTTCATCCCCAGTATTCGTCCAATCTGATGAGTTTGGCTGAGTATCCTTGTCGAGATGTTTATTTCATCTCCAGTTTCGCTTCTTGTCTGTTTTATCAGCATAAGCATAAGCATAGTGTCATACCCCAAATTTTGGCCACTAAGATTTCCCATCATTGTGTAAATCATCATCACAATATAGATATACCATCCTGCCTCATCAATCTCTTCATAGATGTTTGAGCATTCACTACTATCAAAGATTAGGGTTTTAAGCCCACTCAGAGCTCTTAGACAAAGGATCA
This sequence comes from Lathyrus tuberosus, assembly GCA_022829125.1. NCBI lineage: Eukaryota > Viridiplantae > Streptophyta > Magnoliopsida > Fabales > Fabaceae > Lathyrus > Lathyrus tuberosus. Next base: position 9,371,164 of record JALAZF010000071.1, read on the forward strand.
ATCAAGAAATGACATGATCTTCAACTTGTTTAACCTCTCAAACACACATAAAGGAATCAAGAGGACTCCCACATCAAGAATCAAGCACAAGGTTGCAGCATTCCAAGTGGATTAAGCCTCATGATCGCCAGTGTCACCAAATTAGGGTTTTGGTCGACCAGGGCCTCCAGTTGGAAATTTTCATCTGGGCATGAGCCAATGCTTCAAAGCACAACCCAAGATACCCTAAGGGGCCTCATAAACCCAATCATCAAGTCAATTTGACCTCAGGGGATGCATTAATCAAAGATCAGGATTTAGGGTTTCTTGACCTAATTCACCCCTAAGTTGACTTTTGGGACAAAACATGAGCCAAAACCTCAAGACATGATTTTAGGGTCTCCAATACACTACATTGATCCATTTTCAACAATGGATTGATCCAAGAAGCTTGATCCACAAGTTTCAATTTCATCAGGACAACAATTAGGGTTTCGAGGGAAAAGTCAATTGTACCTTTGACTTTTGACCAAGACATGCTCCCAAACCTTGCGACATGATTCAATACACCCTATAACACCTATGGGACATGTCCATCAAGTTTTATTTAGGTCAAGGACTTGATTTCACAAAGGATCGCACAGTTTGGACTTCATCTGACAAAAAGTCAACTGTGCACAAAAGTCAAAGTTTGACTTTTTGAGATTTTTCATAAATATGGTTCCTCAACCCAAAAACAATGTTAATGTCTGATTTGAATCATCACTCATCAAGAAAAACCAAAGAAAGTGGGATAACTTGTAAAAGGGGTAACCATGAAAACTTAGAATTTTTCTAAGTTATGGAACAAAGTGGCTAGGGTACCAACTTCCAAGGATCATAACTTGAGATTCAAGCAACCATTTTAGATGATCCAAAGATGGATTTGTAGCTCTCATGGCATACTTTAAAAGTGTCAACTACACCTCATTCCAATTCCTCATGGATTTTAAGTTATGGAGTGATCAAAATGGCTGAAAACATGAAATGTCACTTTTTCCAACACTTAGTGAAATTTTCACTAAGTCAGAATCTGTCTTGCTTTTTTTCAAAATGTAGGGGAATTTTTCACTTGGATTGAAAAATTTTCAAGACAAACTATGATCACACATGTGTTGTGTCACATAAGAGCTTTCCAAAATGTCCAAGAACTCCATCAAATTCCATCTGAGCTAGGAGTTATGGTGGCTGCAATGTGCCTTGATGTAAACTGCTTGGCAAGGCAGATTTGGGTACAAAGGCTCGATTTGAACAATTTTTGCAAATGACAAACAAGTTTATCCATAAGCCTCCCAAGTCTTTGGAACTACAAGTAGCATGCCAAACGTAAAAAGCCTAAAAGAGGCCAAGACTCCAATTTTGTCCAAGCATTCAATAGATGCACCAAGGTGGCATGAACTGAGCCATTTCCAACTGAATGAGTCAAGGATAAGCTCTGAACCAAAGAACCATAGGCCTGTGCTCTAACCTCTAGTCAATGGCTAGTGGAGACTTAAGATTCCAAAGTGATGCAATTAGACAATGAGCTGCTGCAGTTGCCATTCACTATTTCTTGCAAAACAAACTTGCTCTACTATAAATAGAGCTCATTTGTGCTCAGTTTGAGTACACCAAAGCACCCAAACTGATGTTTTCCTCAAAATCACCTTCTCACTTCCAAAATTGCCTTCTAAAGCAAGTCACTATCGGGTTTTGATTTTGAGAACAATTCCAACAAAACCAATCACACACACACCTCATAAACATCATATAGAAGTGATCCAAACACTTAAACAACATCTAGAACACTAATTCCACAAAATCACCAGCCATTTGTTCAAGCTTTCAACCAAGTTGCAGTTGAGGTGCCATAACCTGTTATAGTCCATTTCCAATCACTCCAAGTATTCAAACACATTCCATATGGTGTAGGGAAGCTGTTCAGATCATCACAATTCATCTGTAACACCTCCAACTCAAAAATAAAATTGCTCTTGCTACCAAGACCTTCAAGTAAGCCTAAATTTGGTCATTTCATGATTCATGCATATTTCCTCGCACAATAATTTTGCCATATGTTCATAATCATGTATGGAGGGTTTCCCCTCAATTAATTGCTTTGTATGAATCGTACATCAAAATTCCCAGCCTTCATGCAGAATTTAGGGTTCTTGAGGTTTTGTCTTGATTTCTTATTCCATGCTTAAAATAAATGAAATTAAAGACCATAAACATGATCGTGAGGTGAAAACGAGTAGATTGATATGTGGATTGTGTGATTTCATCAAGTATTCAGTGAGATTGAGGGGAAAACGCAAATCTGAAGAAACAGAGGGCGCGGGCAAGAACTTGGTGTTCTTGGCGCCCTTTTTTGAATTTTTAAATATTTGAATTTTTTTGATTTTATTTAATTGATTCAAAAATTAATTTCTCTCTAGTTTTTAATGATTTTGAGTTGATTTTTTTTTAATAATTCACAAAAATGTTAAAATATTTTATTTTACAAAATTTCCCAAAAAATTTTATTTATTTCATATATTTTATATTTTTGCAAAGAATTAATTTTTATTTGTTTTTTAACATTTAACATATTTTTTCCTTCCTGATTTTCCAAACTTAAATGGTTTCCAATCATTTTGTGGGTAAAAATACGATTTTTCAAACATTAATCCAAGATCACAACTTGTTTTTCACACTTGTTTGATAATTTTAATCATTTTAATCAAAATTTTATTTTAATTAAAATACATTTTGAAATTAATCTAGGGTTTTGATCTTAATCACCCTAAACAAATCTTTTTCAAACACTTCTGGGCCTCTTGATAGAGTGTAAGTCTCATCCCTTTGTAAATAAATAATTTTGGGCCTCACATATTGTATAAGTCCCTCTGTATATTTTCAAAAGTTCAGCGTGGCCGTCGCCTTTTTAACAGAATCATCTGGGCCTCTCCTCGAGCTATAAGTCCCATTTCTTTTCTTCAAACACTTTTTGGGCCTCTAATATAGTGTAAGACCCAACCCCCTTTTGAAAACTAAAATAATTTGGGCCTCAGTCATTGTATAAGTCCCACTGTGTTTTCAAACCACGGCGCGATCGCCATCTTTCAAACAAATGATAATATGGGCCTATCCTCGTGTTGTAAGTCCCATTTCTTTTCTTCAAAACTTTTTGGGCCTCTTAAGAGAGTGTAAGACCCATCCCGTTGTACAGAAAACCTTTCTTTAGGCCTCAGTCACTTGTATAAGTCCCGGTAGAAAGTCAAAACATCAGTGCAATCACTGTTAGAATTTGGGCCTCTCCCCGATCTCTGATCAAAATACTTTCTCCTTTGATCTTGAATCCAAATGTATAGTTGCTACCAAAACTTTCTTTAATTTCTTTGTTGAACAACTAACAAAACAACATGGAAGCTCTACAACGGGTAAGTGTTTATCCACTTTCTTTTATATGCTTTCATATACATAACTATATTATGGGAGCTGCGCATGGTTAGTCTTCTTTCATACCTTTTAAAAATATTTGTCATATATCAACTGTATATATACTAGTATAGTTATTTAGAGTTTTCCCCAGCAACTATGTCTAGAACTACGTAAAGCGCCGATGGTCACTTTTTAAATACAACTAAAACTAGATCCCCATAGGATTTCTAGATACAGTCTTCTCTTCTCTTGGGGTTAAACAATATGGAACAAAGAGAAAAGCAGTATTCTCGGTGAACCTTTTCTCAGACTGTCACCCTTAGAAATTATCAAAGAAATTATACTCCCCAGAGTTGATCTATTCTCCTTGAATAGCATCTCTTGAGTTTCTACCAAACCCTCAAACTTTCCTGGAATGATCTCTTCTCGGTGAATTGCATTTCTTGAACTTCTCTTGGTTTGGGGACCCACAGGCTTCCTAAAAGCATCCCCGCCTCCTCTTGGGCTTTGTACAAGGACCCTTCGGCTTCTTAGAAGTTCTTATGCCTTCTCTTGGGCTTAATACAAAGACCCTCTGTAGTGAACGATTTTGGACGCGGTTCTTAAATGCTGGTCGCTCTCTGCGGTTTGAGCTTAAAACTACAGGTCGATTCATTTTTTATCCTATTGTGAGCTGATGAAGGAAGGGAAATAGATGTCTCCAATTAACCCTGCTTTGCATACTGAGTTTAAACAGCGGTCTGTTAGGTTACGAATGCTATCAATGTGGGGGAGTCTTTGTACTGGTTATTTGTATTTTTGCCAATACTGGTTTCTTTCTTTTTATCCAGACAGAAGGTTTCTGGCGGGGAACAAGGATTAGGATGTTAGGACTGATGCTTTTGAATTACTGCTTTTGATTGATGGAGATATGGGATTTTGGGTTTTTGTTTAGTGTGCTCGCTAAGATTTTTCTTTCAATCTTATGCCTACGTATTCCCGTTTACCGAAACAGGGAAATCAGAGCGTTCGTAGTTCCTCCTATTCTATGGGAGGAAATGGTTGTTTTGGTGTCTTGTTCAAAGCCCAAGACGTGAAGCGAAAGGTGATTTGTATCTTGTTCAAAGCCCAAGATGTGAAGTTGAAAAGTCTATTTGTATCTTGTTCAAAGCCCAAGATGTGAAGCTAAAGGTCTATTTGTATCTTGTTCAAAGCCCAAGATGTGAAGCTGAAGGTCCCAACTTTAGAGAGAATTTGTCATCTCTAAAGAAGGGGTTGTATGTCACAACTGTTTTATAAAGGAGAATTACTTTAACCGGGATACGTGGATCCTAGCAATGCCATAATTTCCTTTATAGGGGATTTTAACCTGAAGGAGAAGACTTTAACTCAGTTTAGAGCAATGCTATCTTTCCTTAGGAATTTCTCATGCTAAAAGAGGGACAGTGGGATGGATGTAGATGATCCAGAGGCTTGCCGCTTACAGCAATTAGATGAAAGGGGAGGAGTTGTTGATGTTTGTGTACTGTGAACGAGGCACATCTTTGATGCTAAAAGGTTGATTGGATCAACCAGTGATTTTCTTATACAAAGCCTAAGAGGAGGCTATTATGTGTCTCGTACAAAGCCCGAGAGAGAGGCTAAAAGGTTTTGACCCGACAATGGAGTCTTTTGGTATCTCGTATAAAGCCCGAGATGAAGGCTATTTGACTCAACAAGAGAGTTTTTTGTATCTCGTATGAAGCCCGAGATGGAGGCTGTTGTTTGTTTGGCTAAATAAGAACCTTTTTGTATCTCGTACAAAGCCTGAGATGGAGGCTAAAGGGGTGATTGACTCAACGAGGGAGTCTCTTATGTGTCTCGTACAAAGCCCGAGAGAGAGGCTAAACGTTGTTTTACTCCGTTGGGGAGAATCATTGTACAAAGCCCAATAGGAGGCAGGGTCACTGTTTCAGTTGAGTGACAGGTCCAGTACACTGATTTTGAAAGAGAAAATCAGTTCTTATATGAGCAATACTGTACTCAAGGATTTGATTCAAGGATCCAGGTTATTCCCGTTCTTTAAGGAAGTGGGAAATCCGAAGGGTATTGAGACTATCCGAGTCTGCGGGTTTCCTTCCTATTTAAGGAATGGGTCCCTTGAGAATGTCTTTGAGACTCAAGGAAGTTAGACTGTCCGTGTCAAGAGTTTCATCTTTTGTACTATGCTTTGAGAAACAGTAGTAGACTCTATGAAAGGACTGTTCTATGAAGATGACTAAGTTCTGTTCCTATACCTCTAGGAGGTCGTCGGGACAATTTGTACGAAGCCCAAGAGGAGGCTGAAAGCTTTTAAGAAGCCGACGGGTCCTTGTACTAAACCCAAGAGGAGGCTATCATTCCCGGAGGAAGAGATCATTATACGAGGCCTAAGAGGAGGCTGTGAATACTTCTAAGAAGTCGTAGGGTCCTTGTACTAAGCCCAAGAGGAGGCGGGGTTGCTTTTAGGAAGCCTGTGGGTCCTTGTATGATGTCCAAGAGGAGGCCGATGCTTTTAAGAAGCCCGTGGGTCCCCAAACCCTGAGAAATTCAAGGCAAGCTATTCACAAGGAATAGATCAAGTCAGGAAAGTTCGAGAATTTGGAAGAAACTCAAAGATGCCATTCACAGAGAATACATTCATCTCTGGGAGTAGAGTTTCTTGACGATTCCTAATGAGGACAGCAGAAGAGAAGACTGTATCTGGTGATCCTATTGGGGATCTAGTTGTCTATTTTTATGAATAAACCAAACGGCGTCACCTAGTTCTAGACGTAGTTGCCGGGGAAACTCGAAATATCTATACTATTATTACACAGTTGATATGAGTTTATGAAAGAAGACTTACAGTGAAACAGCGCCACAATACAGTTATATGTATATGAAAGCGGTAAATGAAAGCGTATAAACACTTACTCGGTTGTAGAGCTTCCATGCTGTTTGGTTAGTTGTTCAACAAAGAAAGATTGAAAACGACAGTATATTCAAAATCAAAGGGGAAAGTGCTTTGAAAAAGAAATATTTGGGGCTTACAGCTCAAGGAGAGGCCCAGGGTTTTATCAGTGAGCGCACTGTTTGAATTTGTACAGAGGGACTTATACAAGTGACTGAGGCCCAAAAAGTTTTTTATACAAAAGGATGGGTCTTACACTCTCTCAAGAGGCCCAAAAGGTTTAAAGAAAAAGAGTGGGGCTTATAACACGAGGGTAGGCCCAGTTGACTTTTCGTTTAAAAAGTGGCGATCGCGCCGAGGTTTTCTTTTAACGCAAAGGGACTTATACAATAAGTGAGGCCCAAAATGGTTTTGGTTAAACGGGGATTGGGTCTTACACTCTAATAGAGGCCCAAAAATGTTTTGAATGGGTCTTATAGCTCAAGGAGAGGCCCAAGGGTTATTTTGAAAAGGCGACGATCGCGCCGTTTGTTTTTGACGGTATCGGGACTTATACAATACTGAGGCCCAAAAATGATTTGGTCAAGAAAGGATTGGGTCTTACACTCTATTAGAGGCCCAAAAAGTTTTGAAAATGATTTATGAGGGTTGAATTAATCCAAAAACCCTAATTTGTTTTCAAAAATGTATTTAATTGAATAAAAATTCAATTAAAATGATCAAAATTGTTTAACATGTGAAAAACAAATTGTGATTTTGGATTAATGCTTCAAAAATTAAGTATTGACCTACAAAATAATTAGAAAGCATTAAAAGTTGTAAAATCAATGTAGAAAAAATATTTAATATGTCAAAAACAATTAAAATATTAATTCTTTGCAAAAATATCAATTATATGAAATAAATAATATTTTTGGGATTTTTTGGGAAAATAAAATATTTTAACATTTTTGTGAATTATTAAAAAAAGAAGCAACTCAAAATCATTAAAACTCAGAGAGAAATTAATTTTTGAATCAATTAAATAAAATCACAAAATTCAAATATTTGAATTATTCAAAAATGGCGCCAAGAACACACCAAGAACACGCGCGTGTTCTGGGTCTGGCTGATTTGCATTTTCTCCTCAATCTCACTAAATACTTGATTATAGCATGCAATCCACATATCATTATGCTCGTTTCAACCTCACGATCATGTCTATAACACTTAATTTCATTTAAATTAAACATAAAACATAAAATCACGAAGAAACCTCAAGAACCCTAATTTTTGCATGAAGGCTAGGATTTTTGATACACGATTCAAAAAATGCAATTAATTGAGGGAAAACATTCCATGCATGATTATGAACATATGTCAAATTATTGTGCGAGGAAATATGCATAGATTGAGAGATGACCAAGTATATGCTTACCTCTAAGTCGTGACAGCAAGTGCAATGTGATTTTTGATTTGGAGGTGTTACAGATGAGTGGTGATGATCTGAACAGCTTCCCTACACCCTATGGAGTGTGTTTGAATGCTTGGACTTGATCGAAATTGGCTGGATCACTTTGTGGTACCTCAGCTGCAACTTGATTGAAAATTTGAGCAACCAGCTGGTGATTTTGTGAAATTGGTGTTTCAGAAGTGATCTAAGTGTTTGATCGGCTCATATGTGATGTATGTGAGGTGTGTGAGTGATTGGTTTGATTGGAACTGCTCTCAAACTCAAAACCCGATAGTGACTTGCCTTAGAAGGCAAAATTGGAGTGAAAGAAGAGATTTTGAGGAAAGCATCTGTTTGATGGCTTTGGTGTACTCAAACTGATCACAATTGAGCTCTATTTATAGTAGAGCAAGTTTGTTTTGCAAGGAATAGTGAATGGCAGCTGGTAAGTAGGTTTGGCCAATGTTGGCAAATGAAAATCCAAGTCTCCTCTAGCCATTGACTTGAGGTTAGGGCACAGAGCTTTGGTTCCCTTGGTCTTGGATAAGTCTTGACTGATTTCAGATTAGAATGGCTCAGTCCATGCCACCTTGATGCTTCCATTGAATTTTCCAATCCAAATTTGAGTCTTGTCCCTATTTTGGCCATTCTAGGTTCAACATGCTATTTCTTGTTCCATGGACTTTGGAGGCTTGGCTCAGTGATTGTCCCCTTTAGATTCAATCCTCAGATGTGTCCAAGTGGATAGGAGTATTTGAATTTGGCTGATTTTGGCAAATCGAGCAAAGTTGCAAATTCTGCCTTGCCTTTGACAGATTTCAGCAAGGCAACTTTCCAATGTCATATCTCATGACTCAAATGGAATTTGGCAATGTTCTTGGCCATTTTGGAAAGCCCTTACATGATATAACAACTGTTTGAACAAGTTTGGTTTTGATCTCTTTTGATTCCAAGTGAAAAATCCCTCTACATTTGGCAAAAAGTGAAGCAAAATCTGACTTAGTGAAATTTTCACTAAGTGTTGGAACAAAGTGTGATTTCTTGATTTTGATCACTCCATAACTCAAAATCCTTAATGAATTGGACTTAGGTCTAGTTGAAGTTTTTGTAGAGGGTAATGAGGGCTACAAATCCATCTTTGGATGAGAAAAAATGGCCATGTGGTTTAGGAGTTATGATCCTCCAAAGTTAGTGTATTAGTGGTACTTTTTCCATAACTTAGAAAAATTTCTAAGTTTTATGGTTACCCCTTTTACAAGTTATCCCATTTTCTTTGATTTTTCTTGATGAATGATGATTAAAATCATACATTAACATCATTTTAGGGTTAAAAATCCATTTTGGTGAAAAATCTCAAAAAGTCAAAGTTGACTTTTGTGCACAGTTGACTTTTTATCAGATGAATTCCAAACTGTGCAATTCTTCATGAAATTGACCTAAATTAAACTTGATGGACATTCTCCATGGGTGTCATGGGGTATATTGAGGCATGTCCTAGGGTTTGAGAGCATGTCCTAGTCAAAAGTCAAAGTTACAGTTGACTTTCCTCGCGAAACCCTAATTGTGGTGCAGATGAAATTGAGACTTATTGCTCAAGCTTCTTGGATCAATCCATTGTTCCAAATGGATCAATATTGTATATTAGAGACCCTCAAACCCTCTCTTGAGGTCTTGGCTCTTGATTTGTCCCAAAAGTCAACTTAGGGGTGAATTAGGTCAAGAAACCCTAATTCCTGATTTTTGATGTATGCATCCCCTGAGGTCAAATTGACTTGATGCTTGGGTCCATGAGGTTCCATGGAGTATATTAGGTTGTGTTTTGGATCTTTGGCTCATACCCAGATGAAACTTTCCATCTAGAGGCCCTGGTCGACCAAAACCCTAATTTGGTGATACTGGCGATCTTGAGACTTGATCCACCTAGAAGGGAGCAACCTTGTGCTTAATCCTTGAAGTGGGAGTCCTTTTTGATCCATTGTGGATGTTTGAGAGGTTAGACAAGTTGAATATCATGTCATTCCTTGATTGATCCTTTGTCTAAGGCTCTGAGAGGGCTTAAAACCCTAATTTTGATTGTAGTGAATGCTCAACAACCCTTGAGGCATTTGATGAGGCATGATGGTTCATCCACATTGTGATGATGATTTGCACAATGATGGGAAATCTTAGTGGTCAAAATTTGGGGTATGACAGATGCCCCTATTTAATCTTCTTGGACCCGAAGGTGTGAATGACGAAGGTATTCGGGCATTCGGGGTGCAAGAGGATTAAATATCGGAATACCCAAAATCTTGATGGTGGTTATGAATGGTGGATCGCATCCATCTTCTTTTGCTGAGCAATGATGCTTAGAAAAGGTAAACTTCCCCTCGATCCTGGTCTTCAGCCAAGGAACTGGTCTCAGTTTTCTTTTGTCAACCTCCCCCCCGTTCCTGGTTTCCTACCAAGGAACTGGTCTCAGTTTCTGATTTAAACTTCCCCTCGATCCTGGTTTCCTACCAAGGAATTGGTCTTAGTTTCTGATTTAAACTTCCCCTCGATCCTGGTTTCCTACCAAGGAACTGGTCTTAGTTTCTGATTTAAACTTCCCCTAGATCCTGGTTTCCTACCAAGGAACTGGTCTTAGTTTCTGATTTAAACTTCCCCTCGATCCTGGTTTCCTACCAAGGAACTGGTCTTAGTTTCTTTTGTCAATAAACCTTACTGACAAGGGATGCTATTCGTAGCGGCTTTCCTTCAAACATCTCGCCGAATTTTCCTGGGGAGATGCCATTTGAGTGGAAAAAGTTTTGATGTCAGACTTACTGGGGAACCCATTCGTCTGAATTGTAGAGGTGCACAAACTTCTCTGTTGGAGACGCCATTTGTTGATTCTACTAGGGGAAAGCGAGTATCTTGAGAGACTATTTCCACTTGGGGATCTTACATCATACTTTTCTCGGGATCTTCCCAGAGAAATGTCATATGATGGGGTCCAATTTTGAGGTGCCGATGACCTTTTCATCAGCGGATTTTCGGAGAAATACTGATGTACTGCCGAACCCTTGCTTAAGAGGCTTTCTCTGGGGATTTTCTTTAATCCGGGAAAGCAAGGATATCATCTTCAATGGCGAAGAGTGAGATCTGTTGAAGGTTCTCTGGCCTTTCAGAGGTTCAAGTTATCAAAGTGGTCTAGTGCCGACTTTGATCTAGAGATAAACGGGAGAGAGATTGCTTAGATGATTCACTTCCCAATGAGGAAAGGTCCGACAACTCGATTGAGAGGACTTTTATCACCAGGGGACAAGACCGGCTAGAGTGATAGCGATGCAATATGAAATGTAAATACAAACGAATAATGCATGATGTATGTATGTATATGCTGACAAAATTGACGCGACACACAAACTAAAAGATGAACATGACTGGATACTCGGCCATCGCGGGGCGTATAGAGATATCGCTGGTTCAAGATAGGAATTTGTAACACCCCAATTCCCATCGAGAATAAATAATACATAAATAAAATCAGAGTAACTAAAAATTTATTTTTCCGACAGAAACAAGGATGTCACATTTAAATAAACAAAACATCATCCCTGCTCATAAATTTGATACATAGCATAAAATAGAATACCCTCAAAGGGGAAACTTTTTTCCCTATAAAGGGAAAGGTCAATTATGGAATAAAGCGGAAAGATCCATAACTGACTTGTTTTACAAAATAAACTGTTTTAAACATCAAATTATTCATACAAAATATATCCTACAAATATATACATATATAACATAATCGTTCCCCGACTCCCGTGCTACGTATCAGAGCAGACACCAAGACTTAAGCAAAGACGAAGATCTAACTCTTCCACTTGCCTCCACGCCTCTAAAGCTGACAATCTGCACTATGCCATAAAAAGCATATTCCAGCAGAAGGGTGAGAAATAACAACTATAACAAGATTGCATAATAATATGCCACAACACAAATAAATTCACATATATAATATTTCTCACCACATACATCACATACTAACACATATAGCATGTCACCAATACATAACATATTCCTAACAATCCAACCACATAGCATATCACAGTTATGACCTATGAAAACACACCATGACATCACATATCATATGTTTATACACAAAACATATTACTCACAACCAATGCATTTATCACCTATGCATAATAATTCACCAAAGCTATCACAAGCTCACACATAATTAATCCATTCATGATTTATGCAAATGCACAGAGACCGACACAACGCCTCTATGCAATGCATATGCGGTACCGACTTATCATCCGAGCTCAATTGAAGAACTCAATGGAAATATCCTCCCTGCCGGGCCTACGATATTTCCCCATCGCTCATACCATCATGGCATCTGTTGTTTCTGGATTGTTCACGCAGACACAATCCGATTGCTCAAACCCCACAAGGGCACACAATCATTCTGAAGATTCCCACGGAATCAAGTGTAACTCATCGCAACGATTACACCCATTGACTACGCAATGTTCAGAGGATCCTCAAATGATCATTTGTGTAATCAATCACTCACACCCAACAGGGACGTGATATTACACCCGATTCTCCACGAATCGCGACACATGAATGCATGTCATGATGTTTCTCATACAAAATGACCACATACACTCATGCAATGCACACATATTTCACAATATAGTCATGCATATACCATTAAATACACACATTGCAATTTCTTGCCTTTCGGCCATAATTCATCACCACAACATGTCATCACATGCATTATCATCACACAACGGCATACAAGTCATACAACATCCATATCCAGAGCACATTGCATAATACACTTCATCATATTCATGCATTGAAAATAATTCAAACAATGCATTTCATCACATACCACAACAATCACACAATAACAATTACTTCCACAAGGGATTCACACCACAAAGGTTACCCACAACACATCATAACGACATACATTGATATTCAATCAAACAATGTATTTTACCACACAACAACATCATTATCACATCGAACACAAACAACACAACAAAACCCACAAACCACTAATGATCCCCTACCAAATATTCTTAGTTAACACATGGTATCACATCACCATTTAATAGCATATTAGGTTATCTATCTATGGCCTCAAGTCCCACATCAATCGGACTCGCGATTCGGGAGTTATGGTGGAAACATAAATCGCACTTTCCACACATACATTACTGTTCCATGTTTTTCTTATCAATCCAAAGCTTAAACATATGATCCTATTCCACTATCACAACGAGCATTGAAATAGCTTTCCAACGCATCCGACCGTGCCTCATTCCGATTTACGGATCAAAAGTTATGAATTTTTGAAAATAATATTTTTCTGAAACTTACAGTGGTAACCGGTTAGCAGATATGCTGTAACCGGTTACTGGCTAGAAAACAGCCCAGAAACGTCATTTTTCAAAGGCTAACCAGTTAGCACATATGCTGTAACCGGTTACTGCGTACCAGAACCCAAAAAAATCACATTTTTCTTCATTCTAAACCATTCTGACACATACCTAAACATATTGGGACATCAAAACAATTATGATAGGTTCAAACCACACCTAACCCGACTATACTACACGATTTATACCGAGTTTTAACCGTGAAAACATCAATTTCTATCAATTGATCACAATTTCAACCAATTGGAAAACATATATTTTTCATCCAAACATTCAAACAAAACATACATATACATATACAAGCATGATATAATCGAAACTTCTCACCCTTACCCGATTATTGACGCTTTAAACGGAGTTTTCCCGATTTTTCCTCTTTCTCCTCTTCTCTCTTTCTTTCTTCTCCTTCTTTCTCTTTTTCTATTCTCTTTCTCTTTTTCTTATTTCTCTCATTTTCTCTCTATCTCTTTCTATTTATATAAAAACAAATATCTAACCCCCAAAAAGACCAAAATACCCCTCAGCTCAATTATCTCCTAAACGCTCTCAAAATGCGATAAAACATAAACAATGATGAAAAATAACATTTTGGCAAATAAAAGTCAATAATAAAATAATATAAAACCAAAACCAATTAAATCTACTCTATTAAATAAATCTAACAAAACTGGGGCGTTACAACTCTCCCCACTTGGACATTTTCGTCCTCGAAAATATAATCGATACGAACAACTCCGGACACGACTCTCGCATCCGACTAGCAAACCAACATGCCAACAAAAGGCACACCACGAATAACACAAACTGACAAACCACCTTGCTAACAGCAGATACAACAACGACACGACAACGACGACAACAACAACGACAAGATGCAAAGCCCATACAATGCACTTGACGACCAACTCCCAACTCAAGGAAAACCACGATACTAACACACAGGTTCACTCTTGAACCGAAACACAACAAGATCGTTACCCTACCCTAGGTAACACTCCCCTAATTCCCCACACAGGAATTAGCTACCCACACTCGAACCATCACCATGGAAACGAGGCAACAACACAAACAAGAACATAAAGTTCCACGACACCACAAGGTCTCAACAACAACATCAACAAAACCAGAACACCGACAACAATGCTAAGATTCACCAATCGAACATGCAACCAAACATCCATCTACATAGTAGCCCATAGATAACATTTAAACCTTTCACCTAACACTTCCATTCTGAAACGTCCAATAGTCTCACCAATCCTACCTATTCCCAATGTTCAACTTATGAATTCTTACAAGTCACACACACAAATACAAAATGTGCCACTACACACTTCCGCTGCACACTCTGATTACTCGTAATCATCAAAACTACCAATCTCACGTCCAAAGTCTAACTCTTTCTCATATTCACCAAAAATCACTGTTCACTTTTAATATTCCCAAGCTTCCACTCTCTTGTGTTATCTCACACACCAGACACAAGTCTCTGATTTGCTCAAATAATTTTAATTCTCTGACCATCAAAACAGACATGCCTAAAAACTTCCGACTTAACTCATCAGGCACAATCATAGCTTTTCCAAAAGGATAATCCAAGCCAAATTCATAACTCGCCACGAATCCTAACCATCCTCGTTGTCTCATACTCTATTCCTTCAACCCAAACAAGTACTCAAAACCTTTGCGATTACCAAACACTTCGAACCCAAAACCATAAAGATAATACCTTCAAATTTTCCAACACGATACAACCGCAACCAATTCCAAATCCTGAATAGTATAGATCCTCTTATGAATCCTTAATTATCGTAAAGCATAAGCTACGACTTTACCCTCTTGCATTACCACACTGACTAAACTCATCAAAGGCACATCTCAATACCTCACAAACGGTTAATTAGGATCACACAGAATCAAAACTGAAGCTGTAGACAAACTCTACTTTAATCCTCTCAAACTTTTCTCACAATGAACATCCAAGGCAAACGACTTACCCTTTGCAAGTCAACCGAAGTAACGAAAATGCTAACTTGGAAAAACCTTCCATAACCTCCGGTAATAACCAACTAAAGTCCAAAAAGCTTCTAATCACCTTAACCAACTTCGGAGCCTCTCATTGTAGAACTGCATCTACTTCTGATGGATCCATAATAATACTATCATCGGAAATGACATATCCAAGCAAACTAACCTTTTTCAACCAAGATTCTCACTCGAATAACTTAGCATAAAACTTCGTCTCTTTTCCACACTTGTAATTCAATTCTCAAACACTCTACCTGTTCTTCCTCTAAGTTTATAACAAATCCGAATATCCACAATCAAAACCACTACGAACTTATCCAAATTCGCGACACAATCAAATCGACCACTGGCAGGAAAACCATTTTTATAAGAAAGAACATCTCATCAGCTTCCTATCACTTCGAACGGTGGCCAAAATGGACTTACGGTTCGAAAGATACGAATTTTTTTTTTTTTTTTTTTTTTTTTAAGTTTTGAAAATTTTCCCAAAATACACAGTGGTAACCGGTTAACACATAACTGATAACCGGTTAACAGTTCATTACTATTCACACAGAGCCTAAATGAGAGTTAGAGACACTTTTCGTAGCCGGTTAACACATAAATGATAATCGGTTAACAGTTCAAATTTTACGTATAACCCCATTTTTTTCCAAAGGGTAACCGGTTAGCACATATCCTGTAACCGGTTACTCTGCTGCAGAGTTGAAAAATACTTGTTTTTATGACATAAGACCAAACCAAACCTCATCCAAACTTGTCCAGACTCACATACAACCTTAACCGAGTAAATAACAACCTATCCCGATGATAACAAACTTAACTAGTCACATTAAATCGATCAAATCCTCAACTCACACAATTCACCACTCTTATCAAACATTCCAAACAATTGTAATTCCAATCAAACTCAACCAAACCATTCCAATCATCTATTCTTGAAAGTGGACACTTATTCTCACTCGTTACCTTACTCAACTGTCAGTAATCCATACATAATTTCTTCTCTTGACAGTCCAGATTCCATAAATCCCAACATGCAGCAACCACCAACCAAAAAGAACTCTCAAATATTACATCCACACCTAAGGGTCTTCTCAAGATTTCCAGAACACTATCATCACAAACATGACCAACCTCTGAGTTTCACTTCCTAAAATTTCTTCTACTTACTTAGCAGATCCAAACCTCAAATCCTTACCTTCGTCCAATTTGAGTTCACACTCTACTCTCTGAAAACAACCACTAACGATACCCAATCGTTTTCTCTCAATGACTTCCCAACTGGACCAACATATCAAAACCTCTAATCCATTTCATCCTTCGGTATTAGAATCTTCATCGATTTAACAAAACAATCCGTAACCATTTCCTTAAATTCCAAACAATTTATTGCACACACTATCCAAGCCGGAAAGACACGCCTATTCCATCCAACATAATTTTCGTATACTATCAACAAGAGATTAAGGGTGATCAGTTCCTCAATTTGTCAATAGACAGCCGACAATCATGATGGGGCATAAACCATATTTACCAAACTATAATAGCATTCCTTACATCCTGCGCACAAAATTACCTAAGGCACAAATCCTTAGTTGACATAAACCTTAGCTCCGCATTCCCTCCAGAACCGGAAACCACACTGTCCAAACAACACTTACAATCTTGCAATTCACAACACACTGAGCCAACGCTCCACACCTGAAGCAACTTAGAGAAGTACCAGCTTCTCCCCCACTTATCTCATTCCAACACCTGAAGATAAAATATTAGGAAACCAAAAAGTACTGACAGTGTTCCACACACGTATCACGTACTAAGGGACAAACATCACCGGCATTATTCAACTGTCACACCAACTGACTCAACAACTTGGCCGGACGGACCGACCTGCTCTGATACCACTTATGTAACACCCCAATTCCCATCGAGAATAAGTAATACATAAATAAAATCAGAGTAACTAAAAATTTATTTTTCCGACAGAAACAAGGATGTCACATTTAAATAAACAAAACATCATCCCTGCTCATAAATTTGATACATAGCATAAAATAGAATACCCGCAAAGGGGAAACTTTTTTCCATATAAAGGGAAAGGTCAATTATGGAATAAAGCGGAAAGATCCATAACTGACTTGTTTTACAAAATAAACTGTTTTAAACATCAAATTATTCATACAAAATATATCCTACAAATATATACATATATAACGTAATCGTTCCCCGACTCCCGTGCTACGTATCAGAGCAGACACCAAGACTTAAGCAAAGACGAAGATCTAACTCTTCCACTTGCCTCCACGCCTCTAAAGCTGACAATCTGCACTATGCCATAAAAAGCATATTCCAGCAGAAGGGTGAGAAATAACAACTATAACAAGATTGCATAATAATATGCCACAACACAAATAAATTCACATATATAATATTTCTCACCACATACATCACATACTAACACATATAGCATGTCACCAATACATAACATATTCCTAACAATCCAACCACATAGCATATCACAGTTATGACCTATGAAAACACACCACGACATCACATATCATTTGTTTATACACAAAACATATTACTCACAACCAATGCATTTATCACCTATGCATAATAATTCACCAAATCTATCACAAGCTCACATATAATCAATCCATTCTTGATTTATGCAAATGCATAGAGATCGACACAACGACTCTATGCAATGCATATGCGGTACCGACTCATCACCCAAGCTCAATTGAAGCACTCAATGGAAATATCCTCCCTGCCGGGCCTACGATATTTCCCCATCGCTCATACCATCATGACATCTGTTGTTTCTGGATTGTTCACGCAGACACAATCCGATTGCTCAAACCCCACAAGGGCACACAATCATTCTGAAGATTCCCACGGAATCAAGTGTAACTTATCGCAACGATTACACCCATTGACTACGCAATGTTCAGAGGATCCTCAAATGATCATTTGTGTAATCAATCACTCACACCCAACAGGGACGTGATATTACACCCGATTCTCCACGAATCGCGACACATGAATGCATGTCATGATGTTTCTCATACAAAATGACCACATACACTCATGCAATGCACACATATTTCACAATATAGGCATGCATATACCATTAAATACACACATTGCAATTTCTTTCCTTTCGGCCATAATTCACACCACAACATGTCATCACATGCATTATCATCACACAACGGCATACAAGTCATACGACATCCATATCCACAGCACATTGCATAATACACTTCATCATATTCATGCATTGAAAACAATTCAAACAATGCATTTCATCACATACCACAACAATCACACAATAATAATTACTTCCACAAGGGATTCACACCACAAAGGTTACCCACAACACATCATAACGACATACATTGATATTCAATCAAACAATGTATTTTACCACACAACAACATCATTATCACATCGAACACAAACAACACAACAAAACCCACAAACCACTAATCATCCCCTACCAAATATTCTTATTTAACACATAGTATCACATCACCATTTAATAGCATATTAGGTTATCTATCTATGGCCTCAAGTCCCACATCAATCGGACTCGCGATTCGGGAGTTATGGTGGAAACATAAATCGCACTTTCCACACATACATTACTTTTCCATGTTTTTCTTATCAATCCAAAGCTTAAACATATGATCCTATTCCACTATCATAACGAGCATTGAAAGAGCTTTCCAACGCATCCGACCGTGCCTCATTCCGATTTACGGATCAAAAGTTATGAATTTTTGAAAATAATATTTTTCTGAAACTTACAGTGGTAACCAGTTAGCAGATATGCTGTAACCGGTTACTGGCTAGAAAACAGCCCAGAAACGTCATTTTTCAAAGGGTAACCGGTTAGCACATATGCTGTAACCGGTTACTGCGTACCAGAACCCAAAAAAATCACATTTTTCTTCATTCTAAACCATTCTAACACATACCTAAACATATTGGGACATCAAAACAATTATGATAGGTTCAAACCACACCTAACCCGACTATACTACACGATTTATACCGAGTTTTAACCGTGAAAACATCAATTTCTATCAATTGATCACAATTTCAACCAATTGGAAAACATATATTTTTCATCCAAACATTCAAACAAAACATACATATACATATACAAGCATGATATAATCGAAACTTCTCACCCTTACCCGATTATTCGCGCTTTAAACGGAGTTTTCCCGATATTTCCTCTTTCTCCTCTTCTCTCTTTCTTTCTTCTCCTTCTTTCTCTTTTTCTCTTCTCTTTCTCTTTTTCTTCTTTCTCTCATTTTCTCTCTATCTCTTTCTATTTATATAAAAAAAAATATCTAACCCCCAAAAAGACCAAAATACCCCTCAACTCAATTATCTCCTAAACGCTCTCAAAATGCGATAAAACATAAACAATGATGAAAAATAACATTTTGGCAAAGAAAAGTCAATAATAAAATAATATAAAACCAAAACCAATTAAATCTACTCTATTAAATAAATCTAACAAAACTGGGGCGTTACACAATTCCACCTTTCTCAGGAGAGATAATCCCTGCGGGGAATACCGTTGATCGGGCTTAGGAAGTAAGAACTCTACCGTGGATGTCAGACGAAACAAGGTCTCTGACACAGTTGATCCCTTTATTCAGGCGTACTGGTCTAGAAGGAGTACTTTGATTCTGCACTTTAAGGTTCGAACACCTTTGGAGATGCGATTGATGTTCTTTCGATGTTTAACAGTCAAAAGAAATTTCCATCTTTATTTTAAAAGCAGAAAAAGTTTCAACAAGTAAATTCATTTTTTTTATTTCAAGAATCGTTAATCATGTTAACAACGTCGTTCTGTAAAGCTAAAACAAGCAAGAATTACAAACAAAAGCATAAGGCTCAAATTTTATTGATAAGGTGGAGATCAGCCAAACGCGTGATTCCATTGAGTATATACAAAGTTAGAAAATGGTAATTTACAGGGAAAAGGGCTACGTTGAAACATAACGACCACTATCCTTCTGCCAATTTTGAATTCAGGGCATCCTGAGCTTCTGTCGAAGATGACCTTAACTGGAGTTTTCTTCCGATGATGTAACTACTGCTGCTGAGGGACTTGCCTCTGTTAAACATAGTTACTTGCCATTATCCCTAATTTTTTCCTGGATTGTACTTTGATGTTTCCAATCCATCGGGATGATTTTTTTTTCATGTCTCTAACTTTTGCCTGGACCGCCCTTTCGGGTTTTCAATCCACCGAGACGTTTTTTTTTAGTTTAGGCGAAGTATTTCTTGACTACATCAACATTCGTGGGATAGGCAAATTCCTCTCCGTCCATGGTTGCAAGCCTCAAGGCGCCGCCTGAGAAAGCTTTCGTGACCACATAGGGGCCATCATAATTTGGAGTCCATTTGCCCCGAGAATCAGTGAGAAAAGATTGTATCTTCTTGAGCACTAGGTCTCCTTTTCTGAAGACACGAGGTCGGACTTTTTTGTCGAACTCCCTCTTCATTCTCTGTTGATACAACTGACCATGGCATAGTGCCGTTATTCTCTTTTCTTCGATCATATTCAGTTCGTCATGTCGACTTTGACACCATTCAGCTTTGGTGAGCTTAGCTTCCATCAATACCCTGATTGATGGGATCTCTACTTCTATGGGGAGCACTACCTCCATGCCATACACTAGAGAGAAAGGGGTAGCCCCTGTTGAAGTGCAGACAGATGTGCGATAACCGTGAAGAGCAAAGGGCAGCATCTCGTGCCAATCTTTGTGGGTTACAACCATCTCTTGAACGATTTTCTTGATGTTCTTGTTAGCTGCTTCTACCACTCCGTTCATCTTTGGTCGGTAGGGAGATGAGTTATGATGTTCAATCTTGAACTCTGTGCACAACTCCTTCATCATCTTATTGTTCAAGTTAGATCCATTATCAGTAATGATCTCGCTTGGAACACCATAACGGCAGATGAT
Source organism: Lathyrus tuberosus (assembly GCA_022829125.1). NCBI lineage: Eukaryota > Viridiplantae > Streptophyta > Magnoliopsida > Fabales > Fabaceae > Lathyrus > Lathyrus tuberosus. The sequence continues at coordinate 9,392,356 of JALAZF010000071.1, forward strand.
ATTGTTTTTGATAAATCGGACCACGACTTGTCATGTTACATTAGCGAATGACGCTGCTTCGACCCACTTGGTGAAGTAGTCAATGGCTACAAGGATGAACTGATGTCCGTTTGAAGCCTTGGGTTCAATCAAGCCAATCATGTCGATTCCCCATATGGAGAAAGGCCACGGGGAAGAAAGAACTTTGAGATGTGATGGCGGTACATGAATTTTGTCGGAGTATATCTGACACTTGTGACACCTCCTCATGTACTTGTAACAGTCGGATTCCATGGTCAACCAGTAGTACCCTGCTCTTAAAATTTTTCTCGCCATTGTGTGTCCGTTGGCATGAGTGCCAAAGGATCCTTCATGAATTTCTTTCATAAGCATGTCTGCTTCTGGTCTGTCTATGCATCGGAGCAAGACCATGTCAAAATTTCTCTTATAGAGAGTGTCACCGCTCCGGAAGAAGTTTCCAGCCAATCTTCTAAGGGTTTTCCTGTCTTTTCTGAGTGCCCCAGATGGGTACTCTTGTTTCTGAAGGAAGCATTTGATATCGTGATACCAAGGTTTATCGTCCATGACTGCTTCGATCGTGAAGATGTAAGCGGGCCGTTCAAGGCGCATTATGTTGATCTTAGGTATGTCATTCCATTGACCTACACTAATCATGGAAGAGATAGTGGCTAATACATCAGCCATGTGATTCTCATCACGAGGGATGTGATGAAACTCAACTCTGTTGAAGAAAGGTAACAACCTTCTTGCATAGTCTTTGTAAGGAATCAATCCTGATTGGTATGTGTTCCAATCTCCTTTTATCTGGTTAATAACCAGAGCTGAGTCACCATATACGTCCAAGTTTTTGATCCTTAAATCAATCGCTTCCTCGAGACCCATAATACAAGCTTCGTATTCGGCCTCGTTGTTCGTACATTTGAACGTAAGTCTAGCAGTGAAAGGAATGTGGGTGCCCTGAGGAGTAATAATGATTGCCCCAATTCCGTTTCCATAATGATTAACTGCTCCGTCAAAGATAAGTCCCCATTGGGAACCTAGTTCTGGCCCTTCACTGGGTAGCGGTTCATCGCAATCTTTCATTTTTAGATACATGACATCTTCGTCTGGGAAGTCAAACCCGATTGATCCTTGATCGTCAATCGGTTGATGAGCCAAATGATCGGCTAAAATACTTCCCTTAACGGCTTTCTTGCTCAAATAGTAGATGGCAGACTCTTTCCTTTTAGTTTCGTCTTGCTGGCCAAGTACATATCCCATTGAGTCCTCTAGGACTGTGAGGTAAATGATCAGTGGTCTTCCTTCCACTGGAGGTGATAGAATCGGAGGATTCAATAGATATTTCTTAATACTGTCGAAGGCGGTTTGGGAATCTTCTGACCAAACGTAATCCTGGTTCTTTTTGAGTAATTTGAAAATCGGCGCGCACGTGGCAGTCATAAGGAGTATGAATCTGGATATGTAGTTTAAATGTCCCAAGAATCCTCTGACTTGTTTTTCAGTTTTCGGAGAAGGCATTTCTTGAATGGCCTTGACCTTGTTAGGATCAACCTCAATTCCTTTCTGGCTGACGATGAACCCTAGTAGTTTCCCTGGACGGACACCAAAGGTGCACTTGTTGGGATTTAAGCGGAGCTTGAATTTCTCAAACGTTCGAACAATTTTGACAGATGTTCAACGTGCTCACTCTCTGTTTTTGATTTTGCAATCATATCATCGACATATACCTCGATTTCCTTATGTATCATGTCATGAAACAGAGTAGTCATGGCCCTTTGATAGGTTGCCCCGGCGTTCTTTAAACCGAACGACATTACCTTGTAACAAAAGGTACCCCATGGGGTAATGAACGAAGTTTTCTCCATGTCTTTCGGCGCTATTTTGATCTGGTTATAGCCCGAGAATCCATCCATGAAGGAGAATACTTTGAAATTTGTTGTGCTGTCAACCAACATGTCAATGTGTGGTAAAGGAAAGTCGTCCTTTGGACTTGCCTTGTTCAGATCTCTGTAATCAACACACATTCTGACCTTTCCGTCCTTTTTGGGAACGGGTATGATGTTGGCTAACCATTGAGGATATTCAGCTGTAGCGAGGAAACCCGCGTCAATCTGCTTTTGTACCTCCTCTTTGATTTTGATGGCCATGTCCGGGTGAGTGCGTCTCAACCTTTGCTTTACTGGCAGACATTCCGATCTTAACGGTAAGTGATGTTCCACGATGCTGGTATCCAACCCTGGCATATCCTAATAAGACCAAGCGAATACATCAGGAAATTCTCTGAGAAGCTTTATCAAACTCTCTCTGGCAGTTGGACTGAGCAGTGCCCCGATCCTGATTTCTTTTCTCTCTTGCTCTAAACCCAAGTTTACCGTTTCCAACGGTTCTTTGTGAGGTTCAATGGACCTTTCCTCTTGTCTGAGTAGTCGAGAGACCTCTTCTGGAATTTCGTTGTCATTTTCTCCTTCAGCCTCGAATACCGGGAACTCAAAGTTGGGAGAAGGCATCAGATCGTATGTTTCAACGGGGTTTAAAACAAGCAATCTGCATGACGTGATGATTCGTGTTTAGAAGAGGTAGAGAAAAATGCAATTGTGTGCAGTGTTTTATTTTACTGCTTGTTTTTTATAGTTTTGTTTTTTAGGATTACCATTTTCTCTGGAAAAGCAAAAAGAGAAAACAGCAATTAATACGGAAATTACAGAACGACGTTATTTTATTAATGAACAAGTCAAATCTTGAAACTACAGCCCTATAAAACAAAACTTTGTTGCTTCGGGCAAAGCGAAGAGGGAAATTTACAGAAAACGAGCCCTATCAAAACATCTGTTTCACTTGGGCAAGGTGAAAGGTTAAAGATGGAAATTACTTTGACTGATGAACGATCTTCGGAACCTTGAAGGCAACCCATTGGCGGCGAACTCCTCGGTGAATCACAAAGTCTGGCACCTTCCTTGATTTGTCTTCAGAAATGACGCTGATTTCTGGTGGAGCAGGATCATTGGAATCTGTCTCCCAGGAAGAATTGTCGTAGGAGAATTCCTCTGTTGCATTTTGCATAGTATTTGTGCTCTCAGGTACATCTCCCCATCCAGTTACCTGGATATCCTCGAGCCTGATACGAGAGCTTTCGGGAGCGGTGTACTTGACCATATAGTCGAATTTTCCACTTGGTTCTCCCAGAGTGTCCCAAACTTCTTTGGAACTGGAAGAGTCATCTCTCTCAATGACGTTGACCTCGGGAAAAGCATAGTTGATGAACTCAAGTCCTGCAAACATTGCGAATTCATCTTCATGTTGAGTAGTTTCTGAATGATCTGAGTGTTGATCCCATGGCATGGTGGGGACACAGGTATTCCGTTCAATGACGGTCAGCTGATTTTCATTGTTCGGCTGACTTTCTTGCCCCAAGTTTCCTGGGTAAGGTTGCCACATTGGCAGACCATCCATTGGGCCATAGTAGGTGTAGTCAAAATTGTCTTTCATTGGAGTGCCTTCCTCTAATGAATTTGGCGGAGCGCGGCATCCTTCCGGATCACAATCACCGTAGATAATTTCGACATCTGATCTTGGTATAAATCTCGGACTTTCTGTAGGAAAGAAAAAAGGCATAGGCACCTCTTCCTGAGACATATAACCGTCCTTGTTAAGGTAGGACTTCCATTCTTCATCTGTGTCAGAGGGATCTTCCTCATTGATAGCATGAACTGTCTGAGACACTGGGTGAAGAAAACCTCCACTGCAGAATAAGTTTTGAAGGGGATGAAGACTTTCATCGTTGGCAGCTGTCCGGGTACAGGTTGCAGAAAAACCAAGACCCTTCTTTGTTTTATTGTCAATGGGAATGACAATCTGCCCCCATCCTGTCGTATCGGTACTCTTGACCGCTTTAATAGCATCTTTGTATGAGGAAATCGAGGTTCCTCCTCTGAACTGATTATTCTCGCTTACCGACAGTGCTTGAAACTGAGTTCCAATAACCTCCTCGGGTTCTATTCCAGTAGATGATGACAAGTTACTCACAAGCAAGGCTTGTTCCCCATAAACCGTGACAAGTTGATCGTTCTTGACGAATTTTAGCTTTTGGTGGAGGGTCGAAGTGACCGCTCCAGCCTGGTGTATCCAAGGTCTTCCTAATAGACAACTGTATGTTGCCCGGATGTCCATGACCTAGAAAGTGACTTGGAAAGTGTGAGGACCGATAGTTATGGGAAGATCAACTTCGCCGACAACTGTTTTTCTGGATCCGTCGAATGCTTTGACGATAACCTCGCTAACCCTCATCGGAGGTCCTTTGAATGATAATTGCATCAAAGTGGACTTCGGCATAACATTCAGGGCTGACCTTGTGTCTACCAGTACGCTGGCTAAAGCATCGTCCTGGCAGTTAACTGTGATATTGAGCGCCATGTTATGACGACGACCCTCTTTAGGTAATTCTTCATCACTAAATCCTAAATTGTTGCAGGAAGTGATGTTAGAGACAATGCTATCGAACTGTCTGATTGTTACATCCTGTTCCACAAAGGCTTGCTCCAAGACTTTCTGTAGAGCCTCCCTGTGGGCTTCTAAACTGAGTAACAGTGATAACACCGAGATCTTTGAAGGAGTTTGTAATAGCTGATCAACAATGTTATATTCACTCCTTTGGATGAGCTTCAGCATCTCATCATTATTTTTCGAAAGGTCGGGATTACTAGATTGATCGACTGGGGGATCGGGAGCTTCTGTCTGAAGTTCCTTTTCCTTGTTAAGTTCCCCAACCCCTCGGTTGAAGATTCTACCACTCCGTGTTACTCGACTGTTGTCTGCAATGTTCACAACGGAGGGTAATGGAATTTCCTTTCCATTATCAATTATTGTTGCACCGTATTTGTAAGGGATCGCCTTAGCTAATTCATACGGTAGCGGTCCTGGTAGATAGATGACTACAGGAGCCTTCTAATTTTTCTGACCATCATAAGTAATCTCGATTCGTTCCCGGTTGGGAACTTTAGATTCGTCAAGTAGAGGGATAATAGCGAAAACATCCCTGGTCCTGTGATGACCAGAGATCGTGACAACATCCTCAACTTGCTCGGCAAGGTAGTTCGGCGTCCAGTTGATGGGTCCAGAACCCAGATATGGACGAATTTCTCCACGATCGACCTGACCCTGAAGAGCTACTCTCACAAGGTAACACCCTTGGTTACTTTCCGAACAGACGCTACAACTGTCATAACTGTGTGGTGGCACCTGGCCATGCCCACTTTGAATACAATGTAACCTCACTAGGTTAGCTTCCACTAATCAGACATCCTGACTCTGACGCCGAGTGGGGTTTCTATTACTGATACTAATCTGCTGAGTACCTTTATCCATGTAGATCGACATCCACCAATGATTTAACAAGTGCTGAAGTGTCTCCTGGACAAGGGTACAACCTCAATCATTTTCGCAACCCGCTTTACAGCTTTGACAATCATGTGATATTAAGAATCCAAGTCGGACCTGCTCAGCATGTAACTCTACCAGGTTGGTATTCATTACGCGAATATCGAAGATCTGAACCATGTTGATTTGATAGGAGTTCCTATCATGGTAGTCTTGGATCCATCCAAGATCCATCTGATGCTGGAAGGCCTCTTGTATGAAAGAGCATCCCTGTTTGTTTACCGAGCAAATCAGACAAGAACTGTAATCATGCCGCGACAGATTATGATACTGGCTTTGCCTTGAGTAGACCATGTTAACTCCACGAACTCGGTGCTCCTGGATCCATCCGAGATCCATTTGTTCCTGTAGAGCTGCTTGCACTACCGAACATCCTTGATTGTCTTTAGAGTAGATATCACACTGATGATAATTATGAGGTGGCACATGGCCATATCCACTCTGTCTACAATGCATCTTAACAAAATTTGGTTTTCAACAAGAGTACATCGTAAATTTGATAGACATTGTTAGTCTCTCCTTCTATCAAATTGACTGCCGCCTTCTCGTGTTGAGGTAGCGGATTCGTGAGAACATTAGGATTTGTATCCTTGAAGGATAAGACCCCGCTCCTAACAAGTTTTTGCACGTCGGACTTGAAATTGAGACAAGTCTCTATGTTATGCCCTGAACCTCCTTGATGATAAGGGCAAGTTTGATCCACCTTAAACCAAAAAGGCGGATTTTCCAGTACTGTAAGAGGAGATTTAGTCTGAATGTGCCCCTTAGCCAGTAGTAATGGAAACAGTTCTGCGTACGATACGGGTATAGGATCAAATCCTGGCGGCCGTGTTGTACGGTTGTTGTTATATGGAGGACGAGCCTGCTGAAGAGGCTGTTGTGTCCTTTGCTGGTCAGGTTGGCTCTGCGCAACCTGAGGTTGATACGTAGGAATAGATGTAGGGTTGATAGCAGGAGTAACAGCTGCTACCGGTTGATAACGTCGTCTTTACTTTCCGAGAGAGATATTTCCAATATCTTGCTCTTTTTTCTTAGGGAGAGCACTACCGTATTTTTTAGTACCGCTCGTCGATCCAGTGTCTTTTACCAAAACGTCCCTCTCGGACGGCTTCCTCAAGACGTACACCCATGCCGACCATTTCGGTGAAATCAATGGGCGCACTGGCAACCATTCGGTCATAGTAAAATGAGCTTAAGGTCTTTAAGAAGATCTTTGTCATCTCTTTTTCCTCAAGAGGTGGACAAATTTGAGCGGCAATTTCACGCCACCTTTGAGCATACTCCTTAAAGGTTTCCTTGTCCTTTTGTGACATTGATCTGAGTTGATCTCTGTCGGGTGCCATGTCCAAATTGTATTTGTATTGTTGGATGAAGGCGGTACCAAGATCTATGAATGTACTGATCGTAGTACGGTTTAAACCCATGTACCATTTTAACACGGCACCGGTTAAACTATCCTGAAAGTAATGAATCAGTAGGCCCTGATTCTCTGTCTTAGCTGACATCCGCCGAGCGTATATCACCAGATGGCTTTGAGGGCAAGAGTTACCCTTGTATTTTTCAAAGTCGGGCACTTGAAATTTGTGCGGGACTTTCACATTTGGGACCAAGCAGAGATCTGCGGCGTCCTTTCCAAATAAATCCTGACCGCGAATGGCCTGCAGTTCCTTCTGCATTTCCAAGAACTGTTCCTGGAATTCATCCATTCTGTCAAACATAGTTTCCTTCTTACCAGAAGGTGTTGGTGGAATCTGTCCTTCCGGGACAGTGTGCACCACAGGGGGTGGTATCGTGACTACGGCAGTGAGTCTTGGCGTTTCCCGAAGTTTGTAACCTTCAGGAGTCTTCAACATGCCCTTGGCATCTTCACTTTCCCGAAGTTTGTAACCTTCAGGCCCAACGGCTTCTGTTGTGATTCCCTGATCCTCAGTGATCGGCGGAACATATCCTTCCGGGATATAGTTAACAGGCATGCCCCAAGGACGATCTTTCGGTATCTGATACCTAGGATCATACCTCTCCACTACGGGCGTTGAGGTGATCTCTGAGATCACAGTTCTTTGTAGCTGAGCTTCTGCCATGGCTTGCATGTCGTTACGAAGCTTTCTAATATCCTCTCTCAGAGCGTCGATCTCTTATTTCAACTCTCTGTTTTCTTCCTCAAGATCATCCATCCTTTTCTGACGATTGGCCCGAGTATTATACAAATGAGACAGTTTAACTATTGAATCGAGACACAAACGTGAGATTCGTAGGTAAGAAGAATACGCGATGTGAGAATGATGAATGCAATGATTATATTAATTGTTTTTTTTTTGTTTAATCAAAATAAACTTTGACAATTAGATTGCAAATATCAAACAGTGGGGAAACCCCTTGTTTTATTGAAATTCAAAAGATTACAGAAGTGGAAATACAGTAGATTACAAAGTGCAGAAACAGAAATCTAAACTAATGGGTCCTGAGTCCTCTCTGAAGAGAAATCAGGTTCTGATTCTGGTATCTTCCTTTTCTTTGACCGGGGCTCTTGGGCCGTTGTCGGGTTGTCATTCCTTTGCCAAGTGAAAGGAGCGAGCAAATTCCTTTGGTCATCTTGATTATCTACAGTATGTTGCTCCAAAATTTCAATCAGAGCATCTTTTTCTTTCAGTAATTGCTGTATTTTGACGCACTCTATGTCGAGGGTGCGGTACTTGTTCTTCCAAGACCTTCTCTTCTTTTGAATTTTGTTGAGAGTAACCTGAAGCTTTTCAGTTTCCGTCATGAAGTACATGACAGATTCCCTTGGCGGAAGAATTCCGTAACGAGGATAAGGCTTCTTTATCTTGAGAGCTCTAGTTTGTTCCCAATGGAGATAAGGCTCCACCGAGACACAGTCCGGTTTTCCTAGAGACTCTCGTCCTTTCTTATGAACATGCTTCCAAGCGTGCACTATTTCCATCTTTAGTGCTCTGTCGTTTTCTCCTTCTTTGAAGAAAAGACCTTCCAGATGAACACCCAGTGGGATGTGTCTAATTGGGTATCCAAATTGACGGCGAACCAATACCGGATGGTAGTTGATTCCTCCTTTAGTTCCTATAAGGGGTACTTTGGGGAAGTTTCCACAACGGTCAATGATCCTGATTCCCTCATAAATCCTATTACACCAATGTATATCAGAGTTGGTAAGAGACATGATCTTCTGCGACCAACGTAAGGCACTCTTGCAATCCCAAAAAGTAGCAGACTTGGGCAAGTGAGAGATAAACCATTTGTAAAGCAAAGGTACACAACACGTGATCTCCCCTCCGCTGTACAAATTTCCCAGGTGTACAGAATGATACGCATCTGCGAGCAAAGTTGGCACAGGATTTCCAATGAGAAAAACCTTAATGGAGTTAATATTTACGAAGTTATTGATGTTAGGAAACAAAAATAACCCGTAGGTGAGCAAGACAAAGATGCTTTCAAAAGCAGTCACGTTTCCTATACTGGCGAAGTACAGGGCTTTCTTTGTCAAGAACTGGGCTGGCAAACCTTGGATGCCACCCTTAGGGGTCATGTGAGCCCTGACCTTTGACTCGTCCAAATGAATTGCTCCTGCAATAGTCTGATTCTTTGGAATTTCTTCCAGTCCAGAAAATGGAGCTCAATCCGTAATGTGTAGATCGATCAGGTGAGAATACTCCTCCAGCGTTGGTGCAAGCTGGTAATCCGGGAATGTGAAACAGTGATAAACCAGATCATAAAACTGAATGAGCGCATCCATGATTCCCTCAATCACATGGATTCTTAACAGTGGTAGTAAACCTCCGTGCTTGGCTCTAAAAGCCTCAGGGTTAGTGATCATCCTCGCTAACCTTCTCAAATCCTCTAGTTTTGGAACCTTGAAGGTATACTGGTGAGTTCTCCTTCTACCGAAATCCATTAGCGCAATCTTTTTCTCTGATATTTGCAATCACAGTCTTAGTTTATTTTGAAAGAACAGAGAGACTAGAAGAGAAGATTTTTTTGAATGTTTTAATGTTTTATTAAATGAATGCATGAATGCAGCACACAAAAACATAGAAAAAACATGGGGTCAAAGGGTCGTTGTCATGAAGTCAAGGCTCTACCCATCCCCAAAGGTTTATACTAGGGTGATTTTTGTACCTGTACTCATTATCATTAGCTCCTCCCAGGAAAGCAAAACAACAAGCGGATCGCCAGCGAGTTGTAGAGCAATCTTAGAGTAAGTGCCATTCACCGAGAATAGATCACCAGCCTCAAATGAGGGTAGTATCGCGTAACAACTATTTCCGATAGTTTCCACACTACGAAAGGGTTTGGCTCCTCAGCTTCTCAGACTTAACAACCGGCCCATTGTTTAGGTGAGAGAATGGGTTGCGTTGGTCAGCCTCCACTGAGGTTGATGGTCGACCCCGTCGCCATCACTTATCTTAAGTGTATACTCAATCTTTCCACATACGGCATCACCCGCATTCCCATTAGCAAAAAAATAAACATGTATAGCAATTAGGAAAAGCAGTATATATATTTGTCCTAAACATCCTAGACCTTTAAAGCTATGAATCCTAAGTTCCTGACAGAAAATGGGTTCCCCGGCGGAAGCCCCAATCCGTGGTATTACACAAGAGGTAAAAAAAGGAAATCAGAATTTGGCCCCAGGTGGGCTCCATTTTTTCTGTAGCGAGCGATTTCCGACGCGGTTCTTAAGCGTTGGTCGCTCTCTGCGGTTTGAGCTTAAAACTACAGGTCGATTCATTTTTTATCCTATTGTGAGCTGATGAAGGAAGGGAAATAGATGTCTCCAATTAACCCTGCTTTGCATACTGAGTTTAAACAGCGGTCTGTTAGGTTACGAATGCTATCAATGTGGGGGGGCCTTTGTACTGGTTATTTGTATTTTTGCCAATACTGGTTTCTTTCTTTTTATCCAGACAGAAGGTTTCTGGCGGGGAACAAGGATTAGGATGTTAGGACTGATGCTTTTGAATTACTGCTTTTGATTGATGGAGATATGGGATTTTGGGTTTTTGTTTAGTGTGCTCGCTAAGATTTTTCTTTCAATCTTATGCCTACGTATTCCCGTTTACCGAAACAGGGAAATCAGAGCGTTCGTAGTTCCTCATATTCTATGGGAGGAAATGGTTGTTTTGGTGTCTTGTTCAAAGCCCAAGACGTGAAGCGAAAGGTGATTTGTATCTTGTTCAAAGCCCAAGATGCAAAGCTGAAAAGTCTATTTGTATCTTGTTCAAAGCCCAAGATGTGAAGCTAAAGGTCTATTTGTATCTTGTTCAAAGCCCAAGATGTGAAGCTGAAGGTCCCAACTTTAGAGAGAATTTGTCATCTCTAAAGGAGAAGACTTTAAAGGAGAATTACTTTAACCGGGATACACGGATCCTAGCAATGCCATAATTTCCTTTATAGGGGATTTTAACCTGAAGGAGAAGACTTTAACTCAGTTTAGAGCAATGATATCTTTCCTTAGGAATTTCTCATGCTAAAAGAGGGACAGTGGCATGGATGTAGATGATCCAGAGGCTTGCCGCTTACAGCAATTAGATGAAAGGGGAGGAGTTGTTGATGTTTGTGTACTGTGAACGAGGCACAGCTTTGATGCTAAAAGGGAGATTGGATCAACCAGTGATTTTCTTATACAAAGCCTAAGAGGAGGCTATTATGTGTCTCGTACAAAGCCCGGGAGAGCGGCTAAAAGGTTTTGACCCGACAATGGAGTCTTTTGGTATCTCGTATAAAGCCCGAGATGAAGGCTATTTGACTCAACAAGAGAGTTTTTTGTATCTCGTATGAAGCCCGAGATGGAGGCTGTTGTTTGTTTGGCTAAATAAGAACCTTTTTGTATCTCGTACAAAGCCCGAGATGGAGGCTAAAGGGGTGATTGACTCAACGAGGGAGTCTCTTATGTGTCTCGTACAAAGCCCGAGAGAGAGGCTAAACGTTGTTTGACTCCGCTGGGGAGAATCATTGTACAAAGCCCAAGAGGAGGCAGGGTCACTGTTTCAGTTGAGTGACAAGTCCAGTACACTGATTTTGAAAGAGAAAATCAGTTTTTATATGAGCAATATTGTACTCAAGGATTTGATTCAAGGATCCGGGTTATTCCTGTTCTTTAAGGAAGCGGGAAATCCGAAGGGTATTGAGACTGTCCGAGTCTGCGGGTTTCCTTCCTATTTAACGAAGGGGTCCCTTGAGAATGTCTTTGAGACTCAAGGAAGTTAGACTATCTGTGTCTAGAGTTTCATCTTTTGTACTATGATTTGAGAAACAGTAGTAGACTCTACGAAAGGACTGTTCTATGAAGATGACTAAGTTCTGTTCCTATACCTCTAGGAGGTCGTCGGGACAATTTGTACGAAGCCCAAGAGAAGGCTGGAAGCTTTTAAGAAGCCGATGGGTCCTTGTACTAAGCCCAAGAGGAGGCTATCATTCCCGGAGGAAGAGATCATTATACGAAGCCTAAGAGGAGGCTGTGAATACTTCTAAGAAGCCGTAGGGTCCTTGTACTAAGCCCAAGAGGAGGCGGGGTTACTTTTAGGAAGTCTGTGGGTCCTTTTATGATGCCCAAGAGGAGGCCGATGCTTTTAAGAAGCCCGTGGGTCCCCAAACCCCGAGAAATTCAAGGCAAGCTATTCACAAGGAATAGATCAAGTCAGGAAAGTTCGAGAATTTGGAAGAAACTCAAAGATGCCATTCACGGAGAATACATTCATCTCTGGGAGTAGAGTTTCTTGACGATTCCTAATGAGGACAGCCGAAGAGAAAACTGTATCTGGTGATCCTATTGGGGATCTAGTTATCTATTTCTATGAATAAACGAAACGGCGTCACCTAGTTCTAGACGTAGTTGCCGGGGAAACTTGAAATATCTATACTATTATTACACAATTGATATGAGTTTATGAAAGAAGACTTACAGTGAAACAGCCCCACAATACAGTTATATGTATATGAAAGCGGTAAATGAAAGCGTATAAACACTTACTCGGTTGTAGAGCTTCCATGTTGTTTGGTTAGTTGTTCAACAAAGAAATATTGAAAACGACAGTATATTCAAAATCAAAGGGGAAAGTGCTTTGAAAAAGAAAGATTTGGGGCTTACAGCTCAAGGAGAGGCTCAGGGTTTTATCAGTGAGCGCACTGTTTGAATTTGTACAGAGGGACTTATACAAGTGACTGAGGCCCAAAAAGTTTTTTATACAAAGGGATGGGTCTTACACTCTCTCAAGAGGCCTAAAAGGTTTAAAGAAAAAGAGTGGGGCTTATAACACAAGGGTAGGCCCAGTTGACTTTTCGTTTAAAAAGTCGCGATCGCGCCGAGGTTTTCTTTTAACGCAGAGGGACTTATACAATAAGAGAGGCCCAAAATGGTTTTGGTTAAAAGGGGATTGGGTCTTACACTCTAATAGAGGCCCAAAAATGTTTTGAATGGGTCTTATAGCTCAAGGAGAGGCCCAAGGGTTATTTTGAAAAGGCGACGATCGCGCCGTTTATTTTTGACGGTATCGGGACTTATACAATACTGAGGCCCTAAAATGATTTGGACAAGAAAGGATTGGGTCTTACACTCTATTAGAGGCCCAAAAAGTTTTGAAAATGATTTATGAGGGTTGAATTAATCCAAAAACCCTAATTTGTTTTCAAAAATGTATTTAATTGAATAAAAATTCAATTAAAATGATCAAAATTGTTTAACATGTGAAAAACAAATTGTGATTTTGGATTAAGGCTTCAAAAATTAAGTATTGACCTACAAAATAATTAGAAAGCATTAAAAGTTGCAAAATCAATGTAGAAAAAATATTTAATATGTCAAAAACAATTAAAATATTAATTCTTTGCAAAAATATCAATTATATGAAATAAATAATATTTTTGGGATTTTTTGGGAAAATAAAATATTTTAACATTTTTGTGAATTATTAAAAAAAGAATCAACTCAAAATCATTAAAACTCAGAGAGAAATTAATTTTTGAATCAATTAAATAAAATCACAAAATTCAAATATTTGAATTATTCAAAAATGGCGCCAAGAACACACCAAGAACACGCGCGTGTTCTGGGTCTGGCTGATTTGCATTTTCTCCTCAATCTCACTGAATACTTGATTATATCATGCAATCCACATATCATTATGCTCGTTTCAACCTCACGATCATGTCTATAACACTTAATTTCATTTAAATTAAACATAAAACATGAAATCACGAAGAAACCTCAAGAACCCTAATTTCTGCATGAAGGCTAGGATTTTTGATACACGATTCAAACAATGCAATTAATTGAGGGAAAACATTCCATGCATGATTATGAACATATGGCCAAATTATTGTGCGAGGAAATATGCATAGATTGAGAGATGACCAAGTAAATGCTTACCTCTAAGTCGTGACAGCAAGTGCAATGTGATTTTTGATTTAGAGGTGTTACAAATGAGTGGTGATGATCTGAACAGCTTCCCTACACCCTATGGAGTGTGTTTGAATGCTTGGACTTGATTGAAATTGGCTGGATCACTTTGTGGTACCTCAGCTGCAACTTGATTGAAAATTTGAGCAACCAGCTGGTGATTTTGTGAAATTGGTGTTTCAGAAGTGATCTAAGTGTTTGATCGGCTCATATGTGATATATGTGAGGTGTGTGAGTGATTGGTTTGATTGGAACTGCTCTCAAACTCAAAACCCGATAGTGACTTGCCTTAGAAGGCAAAATTGGAGTGAAAAAAGATATTTTGAGGAAAGCATCTGTTTGATGGCTTTAGTGTACTCAAACTAATCACAATTGAGCTCTATTTATAGTAGAACAAGTTTGTTTTACAAGGAATAGTGAATGCCAGCTGGTAAGTAGGTTTGGCCAATGTTGGCAAATGAAAATCCAAGTCTCCTCTAGCCATTGACTAGAGGTTAGGGCACAGAGCTTTGGTTCCCTTGGTCTTGGATAAGTCTTGACTGATTTCAGATGAGAATGGCTCAGTCCATGCCACCTTGATGCTTCCATTGAATGCTCCAATCCAAATTTGGAGTCTTGTCCCTATTTTGGCCATTCTAGGTTCAACATGCTATTTCTTGTTCCATGGACTTTGGAGGCTTGGCTCAGTGATTGTCCCCTTTAGATTCAATCCTCAGATGTGTCCAAGTGGATAGGAGCATTTGAATTTGGCTGATTTTGGCAAATCGAGCAAAGTTGCAAATTCTGCCTTGCCTTTGACAGATTTCAGCAAGGTAACTTTCCAATGTCATATCTCATGACTCAAATGGAATTTGACAATGTTCTTGGCCATTTTGGAAAGCCCTTACATGATATAACAACTGTTTGAACAAGTTTGGTTTTGATCTCTTTTGATTCCAAGTGAAAAATCCCTCTACATTTGGCAAAAAGTGAAGCAAAATCTGACTTAGTGAAATTTTCACCAAGTGTTGGAACAAAGTGTGATTTCTTGATTTTGATCACTCCATAACTCAAAATCCTTAATGAATTGGACTTAGCTCTAGTTGAAGTTTTTGTAGAGGGTAATGAGGGCTACAAATCCATCTTTGGATGAGAAAAAATGGCCATGTGGTTTAGGAGTTATGATCCTCCAAAGTTAGTGTATTAGTGGTACTTTTTCCATAACTTAGAAAAATTTCTAAGTTTTATGGTTACCCCTTTTACAAGTTATCCCATTTTCTTTGATTTTTCTTGATGAATGATGATTCAAATCATACATTAACATCAATTTAGGGTTAAAAATCCATTTTGGTGAAAAATCTCAAAAAGTCAAAGTTGACTTTTGTGCACAGTTGACTTTTTATCAAATGAATTCCAAACTGTGCAATTCTTCATGAAATCATGTCCTTAACCTAAATAAAACTTGATGGACATTCTCCATGGGTGTCATGGGGTATATTAAGGCATGTCCTAGGGTTTGGGAGCATGTCCTGGTCAAAAGTCAAAGTTACAGTTAACTTTCCTCACGAAACCCTAATTGTGGTGCAGATGATATTGAGACTTGTTGCTCAAGCTTATTGGATCAATCCATTGTTCCAAATGGATCAATATTGTATATTAGAGACCCTCAAACCCTCTCTTGAGGTCTTGGCTCTTGATTTGTCCCAAAAGTCAACTTAGGGGTGAATTAGGTCAAGAAACCCTAATTCCTGATTTTTGATGTATGCATCCCCTGAGGTCAAATTGACTTGATGCTTGGGTCCATGAGGTTCCATGGAGTACATTAGGTTGTGTTTTGGATCTTTGGCTCAAGCCCAGATGAAACTTTCCATCTAGAGGCCCTGGTCGACCAAAACCCTAATTTGGTGATACTGGCGATCTTGAGACTTGATCCACCTAGAAGGGAGCAACCTTGTGCTTAATCCTTGGAGTGGGAGTCCTTTTTGATCCATTGTGGATATTTGAGAGGTTATACAAGTTGAAGATCATGTCATTCCTTAATTGATCCTTTGTCTAAGGCTCTGAGAGTGCTTAAAACCCTAATTTTGATTGTAGTGAATGCTCAACAACCCTTGAGGCATTTGATGAGGCATGATGGTTCATCCACATTGTGATGATGATTTGCACAATGATGGGAAATCTTAGTGGTCAAAATTTGGGGTATGACACCCTCACGACCACTTAAAGGTATAAGACAGAACTTAGTCATCCTTTGCTAGAGCAGTCTTTCTAGTGTCAAACCTCATGCCACTTTAGGGTTGATTCACATCCCTTAAAGCCCTTGCCCTTATTTGGGCATCCTATAAAAGATAAAACTCTTCAACACTAGTAGACTTGGACAGTCTAAACCCCTTTGAGTCTCAAAGACATTCTCAAGTTGCTCTCAAACATAGGAAAAAACCCCAGGCATTCTGGATCGATCTCCAGCAGAAACCCGGTCTCTCTCATGAGAGTTCCCCACCCTTGGGCCTGCCTATGGATCTAATCCTCAGCAGTAAGTTGGCCTCCTCTTAGGCTTTGTATAATGATCTTTCCTCAACACAATCAACCTCCTCTTGGGCTTTGTAGAAATGATTCTCCCCAGCGGAGCTAACCTTTTCAGACTTTCTTGTTGAGTTCATCACTTTTCAAGACACTCTTGCTGGTTCAATCTCCTTTTAGCCTCCATCACGGGATTCGTACGAGACAGGAAATCACTCTATTATTGAGTATAAAAGACTCTCTTGTTGAGTCAATCAACTTTCAGACTCTCTTGTTGGTTCAATCACCTTTGCAAGACTCTCTTGTTGAGTCAACTCTTTTAGCCTTCGTCTTGGACTTTGTACAAGACATATAAAAGCACTCTCTTGTTGAGACAAACTCATTTCAGCCTCCCTCTTGGGCTTTGTACAAGACACATATACACCTCCCCAACGGAGTCAAAATCCCTTTTAGCCTCAATCTTGGGCTTTGTACAAGACAGAAAGAACATTTTCCCCGAAAAAGTCAAACTGTTAGCCCCTCTTAGGCTTTATATAATGATATCCCCAAAGAGTCAGTCTCTTTTTTGCCTCAATATTGGGCCTTGTACAAGACATAACTACTCTTTATTAAGTCAGTCTTATCTAGCCTCGTCTTAGGCTTCGTATAAAGAAATCCCTAGCAGAGTCAATCAACCTTTTAGCGTCAAACTTGTGTTTTGATCAAAGCACACAAACATTAACAGTTCCTCTTTAGAGATGACAAATTCTCTCTCAGCCAAAACCCTTTAGCTTCATATCTTGGCCTTTGAACAATATACAAATCACCTTTAGCTTTATGTCTTGGGCTTTGAACAAGACACCAAAACATCTTTTTTCTCCCTTAGAATAGGAGGAACTACGATAGCTCTGATTTCCCTGTTTCGTTAAACGGGAATATGTAGGCATAAGATTGTAAAATCTTAGCGAGCATACTAATAAAACACTCTAGGTCCAATACTTTCGTGCATCAGTAAGAAAAATTTTAGATACAGTATCTTCCCAAAAGCCTTATGAACCGTCAAGACACTCTATTCTTGAGCCAAATAACCAAAGAGAGACCCACTATTTTGATAGCATCTGTAAACCAACAGTTGTCTGTTTAAACTCAATATGCAATCGGGGTTAATTGGAGACATCTATTTCCCTTCCTTAATCAGCTTCACAGGATAAAAAATGAATCGAACTGTAGCACCCCAAAGCGATAGTGATTCGAAACCACAAAAATTGTGCTACAGAAGAATGGCGACCACAGTGGGAGCTCTGTTCTCCCATCTCTTGGGTAGATTATCTTAAGTTTAGAAGGTACCACGGTGAATGGTGACTCTGCTGGGGAGTCATTGACTGTTATGATCATAGGATTAGAGGTATAGTATGTTCGGACAAATATATATACTGCTTTTCCTAATTGATATCCGTGTTTATTTTTCTGCTAATGGGAATGCGTGTGATGCCTCATCTGGAAAGATTGAGTATACACCTAAGATAGGTAATGGCACTATACGGGTAATTTTACAGGGAGTGAATCCCAAATAAGAGGTCCCGGTCGACCATCAAATCAATGGAGATGCCCTTTACAGATTCAATGCCTATACGACTTCGGTTGTTGAAAGCAAATTGTTCCATTAGGTTATCTGAGAAGCTGGGGATTTTAGTAGACTGAAACCATGTTACTATTTTGTAGTGTGAAAGCTATTGGAAATAGTTGTCACGCGATAATACCCTTATTTGAGATTACTCTAAGATACATCAACTCACTGGGGTGATTCCAGCCTGCTGTTGTTATCCCAAGAGGGGTCAGTGATTTTGAGGACAGGTACAAAAAATCACCAGTATAACCTTGGGGGATGGGTAGAGCCTTGACTTCATGACACCGAACCTTTGACCCCATGTTTTTTCTATGTTTTTGTGTGCTGCATTCATGCATTCATTTCATTAAAAAACATTAATCAAAGAAAAATCTTCTCTTCTAGTCTCTCTTTTTCAAATTAAACTAAGACAATGATTGCAAATATCAGAGAAAAGAGATTGCGTTATGGATTTCGGTATAAGGAAAACTCACAAGTATACCTTCAAGGTTCCAAAACTAGAGGATTTGAGAGGGCTGGCAAGGATGATCACCAACCCTGATGCTTTCAAAGCTAAGTACGGAGGACTGCTGTCACTATTAAGGGTCCATGTAATCGAAGGAATCCTGTCTACGCTCATCCAGTTCTACTATCCGGTCTATCACTGTTTCACATTCCCGGATTATCAACTAGCACCAACGCAGGAAGAGTACTCTCATTTGACTGATTTACCCATTACTGATCAAGCTCCCTTTTCGGGACTGGAAGAAATTCCAAAGGAACAAACCATTGCAAGAGCAATTTATTTGGACGAGTTAGAAGTCAGGACTCACATGACCACTAAGGGTGGAATCCAGGGTTTGCCAGCCAAGTTCTTGATAAAGAAAGCCCTATACTTTGCTAGTATAGGGAACACAACTGCTTTCGATAGCATCTTTGTCTTACTTGTAACACCCCATTTTCCCATTTGATAAAATATATAAATATTACGAAAATAATCAGAGTTACAACCAAAAAGTAGGATGCTACATCACTAAAACCAACAACAAAACTCCTTTTCATTAATAAGCAGTGGAAATAATTGTTTTATTCAAAAGACGACAATTTGCCAACAACACCAAAAACCCACATAAATCGTGGTCCACCAAAGTTTCAAACAAAGCATGATACGTAACAAAACAATAAAGAGTAACAAATGACGAAAAACTCCCAAAATCCCGTGTTACGTATCAGAGCGGCTCCTAAGACTCGATCAAACAACACGCAAACCATGCGCACTCAGTTAAATGGATTATATGTACTTCCGAAGAAGCACAGACGCTACAAACAGCAAAAGGGGTGAGAACTACATTCAATAAATAACGGTGTATAACACATGCTAAAGGTAGTACTCATACAATCATATAACAGAAGCACACCATCACGACATACTTGTCAATTTTATTCAGATTTCACCAAACACATAATAATGCAATGTGACTCAAAAACATCGATACAATGCATGTGGTACCAATACACCATGGTTCATTCAATCGAACCCGGATAAATCACACACACCCCTACTTGGCAATGATTTATCTCCACCACACTCCACATTGGAGTTCAGATGAATCAGATACACTCCTCCTGAGCAATGATTCATCACCACCGACACCATGAATGCATGACAGTAAATATGCATACAACACACATGTATGACAACAATCATACATCTACACGATCCTCCTGATCACCCGTGAGACACCTGTTCACCATCACACACATCACAACAAGAAAATCCGCTCACGGCGTTCAATTAGCTAATTATCTAATTAATTCACTAAAATTACAAAATTAATTATTTTCATCACAAATTATACATTTCTCAAGTTCTGACATCTATCCCTAACCTCACAAACCAAAAGAAACCACTTCGGACGCGAAAACGGGAAAGAAATCGCGAAACGGTAAAATTCTGCACTCTCGCTGGCCATACGCGTATTTCCCTGTGCCATACGCGTATTGCCATCTCGCTCACCCAACCCATACGCGTAATGCCCCATTTCCCTACACCAATACGCGTAATGCCTCCCCCATTACACGTATTGCCCAAGCTTCCATACGCGTACGGGCAGAGGGCCGTGCCAAGCCTCCTTTTTGGCCCTCCCATACGCGTATTGACCAGAGCCATACGCGTATTGACCTACCTGATACGCGTATTGTCAGATCTGTTACGCAAATAGGATTTCTCCACACCAGTCCATGTTCTGCTACAGGATCCTCACTTTTCCACTCCAATTCAGTCCTAAACTTGTTTCTACATCAATTTTAGGCCCTATCATTCATCTTACATCTTTCACCTATCATTACTAATCAAAATTACAGGTCTTAGATCTAATTTCGTTCTCTCAACCTGCACAAAAACCAATTCTGCAACATATACATTCATACAGCAGTAACAACATCAAAATATCACACAATTCAGAATCACAACAATTCGATTCACACACTTTTCATCACAGATTCATAAAACAACATAGATTCATACGAATTCCTACGGGGTTAAGGACTCCACATTACCCTCTCATTATCATCCACCAAAATTGAAATATATTCTCCCCGCTTACCTCAAAATTACTCAGAAATTCCTGCGAAAATTGATTCTTCAAAGCCCTAGTTCTTCCTTGTTCTTCCTCTCCCAAGCCCTTCTCTTTGTGAAATTCTGATTATGATTAACCCTACTCACTAACCCTCACTAATCTCTGCTTAATGAGCAAACTGTCCTTATTTTTTTCCACTAGCCCATTATCCAATTAATTAAATCATATTTTTAATTTAATAAAAATAATAATTTTACTAGTAATGCTACTCACATAATAATTAAAATAATACCAGTAATAATATTAATAATAATAATAATGATAATAATAATAATAATAATAATAATAATAATAATAATACTATTACTACTTATACCCCAAAATTATTCCCGACACCTCTAATCTACCCGTCCCACTAAGGACCACACACCTACGCGCTCAACCCCACACACCCTTAACAAGGCCAAACAACGGAAAATAATACGACAATCAAATAATTTAAATTGGGGTGTTACAACTCTTCCCCACTTAAATTATTTTCATCCTCGAAAATGTACCTGGTGGAAACAATTCTGGATACGACTCTCGCATCCTGCTCTCCAACTCCCAAGTCACACTTCCTCCAGTAGCTCCTCCCCAAGCTACTCTCACCAAAGGAATCTCCTTTCCTCTGAGTTGCTTCATCTTACGATCCCCGATCCTTATCGGCATCGCCTCCATAGTAATATTATCCCTAATCTGCACCTCATCCCTCTGGATAACATGAGATAGATTAGATACATACTTCCGAAGTTGCGAAACATGAAAGACGTCATAGAAGTTCGAAAGTTCAGGCGGCAACGCCACCCTATATGCAACTGCGACCACTCTTTGCAAGATCTGATACGGTCCAATAAACTTAGGATCCAGCTTCTTTGATTTTAATGCACGGCCAACACCGGTCACTGGATTGACTCTTAGGAATACGTGGTCACCTTCACTGAATTCCAAGTCTTTCCTCTGATTCTCATGATAACTTTTCTGCCTACTCTGAGATGTTTTCGTCTTCTCGCAGGTCATCTGAATTGTCTCAGTAGTCTGTTGCACAATCTCAGGTCCAAGCACCATATTCTCACCGGTCTCATACCAACACAGAGGCGTCCTACACCTCCTACCATACAAAGCTTTGAAAGGTGCCATTCCAATGCTACAATGGTAACTATTATTATACGTGAACTCGATCAATGGCAAATGAGTATCCCACACACCACCTTTCTCCAACACACAGGCTCTCAGCAAATCTTCCAACGACTGAATAGTCCTCTCTGACTGACCATCGGCCTGTGGATGATAAGCCGAGCTCAACTTCAATTTAGAACACAAAGCTTCCTGCAGACTCTTCCAAAATTCTGAAGTAAACCTCATATCTCTATCTGACACTATGCTCGCCGAAACACTATGCAACTTCACAATTATTCTGATATAACTCTCCGCCAGCTTTGACAACGGGAAACTGATATTAATTGGTATAAAATAAGCAGATTTCATAAGTCGATCCACCACTACCCAAATAGCATCAAAGCCTCTCGCCTATTTGGCAAACCAGTAACAAAATCCATAGTGATACTGTCCCATTTCCATTCCGGAATTTCCAACGGTTGCATTAACCCCGGCGGTTTCTGGTGTTCCATCTTTGACTTCTGACATATCAAACAAGCATAAAGAAACTGATCTATGTCCCTCTTCATACCGGACCACCAAAATAACTTCTTCAAGTCATGATACATCTTTGTAGCTCCCAGATGGGTACTCAAGCTACTTCGGTGACTCTCCTCTAAGATTACCTTTTTCAATTCTATATTATCCGGTACACAAATTCTGCCCCGGAATCTCAATACACCAACATTATCCATTTTAAAATCACCATCAGGATCACCTCCTTCTGTAGGCATCAAGTCCACTAGCTTTACATCAAGTCTCTGGTTTTCCTTAATCACATCCAAAAAGTCATTATTCACCTTAAGCATACCCAGCCTAACACTCTCCGGTGTAGTTTCTCAAACCATACTCAAGTCTCTAAACTGCTCAATCAACTCCATTTCTTTTACCATTAGTGCCGACATGTGAATTGTCTTCCAACTTAGTGCATCTGCTATAACATTAGCTTTCCCCTGATGATAACTCAAATTAAAATCATAGTCTTTCAAGAACTCCAACCATCTCCTCTGCCTCATATTCAATTCTTTCTGATTGAACATATACTTCAGACTTTTGTGATCACTGAATACTTCGAATCTCAATCCATACAAATAATGTCTCCAAATCTTTAATACAAAAACCACTACAGCTAATTCAAGATCATGAGTAGGATAATTCCTCTCATGTACCCTCAATTGCCGCGAAGCATATGCCACCACCTTGCCATCTTGCATCAACACTCTACCTTATCCCATCTTAGACGCATCACAATACACCACAAAAGGTTCACTTGGACTTGGTAGAATTAACACCGGTGCCGTAGTCAATTTCTTTTTCAATTCCTCAAAACTTTTCTCACAAGCCGCATCCCAAACAAAAACTTGATTCTTCCTAGTTAACTGCGTCAATGGTATTGCCAAATTAGAAAAACCTTCAATGAACATTCTGTAATAACCTGCCAAACCCAAGAAACTTCTGATCTCCGTTGCTGGATTCGGTGTCTCCCACTGAAGTACCACGCTTACTTTAGATGGATCCACCGCTATGCCATCACTAGAAATAACATGACCCAAGAAACTCACAGTCTTCAACCAAAATTCACATTTCGAGAACTTTGCAAACAATTTATTATCCTTCAACACCTGCAATGCAATCCTCAAATGCCCTGCATGATCCTCGTCGGACTTAGAATAAATCAGTATGTCATCAATGAATAACACAATAAACTAATCCAGATAAGAATTGAAGATACGATTCATATACTCCATAAACACACCCGGCGCATTAGACACTCCGAAAGGCATCACTGCATATTCGTAATGTCCATAGCGAGTCCTGAACGCAGTCTTCTGAATATAATCATCCTTTACTCTAATCTGATGGTAACCTGACCTCAGATCAATTTTGCTGAAAACACGAGCTCCCACAAGCTGATCCATTAAGTCATCAATCCTTGGAAGTGGATACTTATTCTTAATGGTCACTTTATTCAACTGACGGTAATCAATGTACAGACGCATACTACCATCCTTCTTTTTCACCAACAACACTGAAGCTCCCCACGGTGACACACTCGGCCTAATGAACTTCTTATCGAGCAATTCCCCAATCTGAGATTTCAACTCTGCCAATTCTGATGGAGACATCCTGTACGGTGCCATAGATATAGGTCTCGTACCCGGTACAAGATCAATAGTAAATTCAACTTCTCTCGTCGGAGGCAACTCTGTAATATCATCTGGAAACACTTCAGGAAATTCACTCACCACCGGTAACTCATTAACTGATGTCTTGCTTTCCACTGATAACGAGGCAAACACTACAAACATCTTAGCTTCATCCTCCAACAACGTCCTCAACTCTCTGCTAGACAAAGAATCCTCTAATGCTTCCTCTTCGGGAGTGAGAAACAGTAACGCCTTCCTAAAGCAATCAATATAAATCCGGTTGAACTCCAACCAGTTCATCCCCAAAATAACATCGAGATTACCGAGTGGCAAACAAATCAAGTCCATTATGAAATCTCTACCAAACATAGTCAACGGACACTTCAAACACACTAAGGAAGTAACTACAGAACCTATAGACAGAGTTTCAATCGTCATCCTCTGATCTAGAGTAGACGGTACAATTCCTAATCTCTTCACACAATCAACAGAAATGAACAAGTGGGTTGCACCCGTGTCAATGATTGCAATCAAAAGAATATCATTAATAAAACAAATACCTTTGATGGAGCGCTCTTCATTGGTGGATTGGGTTCCCACCAAGGCAAACACCTTCCCACTGGCCTGAGATTTCTTTGGCTTCTCACAGTGAGTGCTGATATGACCCTTTTCTCCACAGTTATAATAGGTAGGCATAGTGGCCCTACAATCTGCTATAACATAACCTGGTCGCCCACACTTGAAACACTTATTCACTTCATTCGGACAATTATTAGCACGGTGACCCGTGCCACCACATCTGAAACACTTGAGAGCATCAGGAACCACTCTTCCCTCTTTTGGCTTCTTTCCCACAATAGCTTTCTGTTTTCCCTTATCAGCTGGAGCACTGTAAGGAGTACCCCCAAACCTCTGCTTACCTTTCCGGTCACTCACCGCCTTATAGTGAGCGACCGGGCCCTGTTGTCATTATCATAAATCCAGCTTCTGCTAACCAATTTCGGATAATTCCTTTTCTTCTGACAAGTAATGCCCTGTTTGATCTCGGGACGCAGCCCATTCTCAAACTTCAAGCACATTGAATTCATCGCTTCATCCGTATTTAATGAGCACAATACTGCACCAACTCTTCAAACCGAGCAGCATATTCAGCAACAGTCATGCTACCCTGTTTCAGTTCCAGGAATTCAATCTCTTTTGCACTACAAATATCTTTCGGAAAGTACTTTTCCAGAAACTCAGCCTGAAACACCGTCCAAGTAATCTCAGTACCCGTAGCTTCCAACCTCTAACGACTATTGTCCCACCAGGCTTCAGCCTCTCCCTCCAGCATATGAGTGCTAAATCATACTTTCTAAGCATCACTGTATCCCATGGTCCTGAAGATCTTCTCAACAGCCTTCAGCCATTTCTGTGCAGCCTCTGGACCCAAAATACCTCCCTCATATGTAGGCGGCTTATTGCTCTGAAACTGTGCTAAGTCGCAAAACTGCGCACCCCCATCCTGATTGCTGTTCTCTATCGCTTGTGTCATAGCTTGCATAGCAGCAGCAAGAGTAGCATCATTCCTTCCTACCATACTGTTCAACAATCAACATTCGGTCAGAACACACAACTTACTCCTAGTCTAAGGACAGACTCTACTACAACACCTGGTCTGACGGAACAACCAGGCTTTGATACCAATTGTAACACCCGACTTTCCCATTTGATAAAATATATAAATATTACGAAAATAATCAGAGTTACAACCAAAAAGAAGGATGCTACATCACTAAAACCAACAACAAAACTCCTTTTCATTAATAAGCAGCGGAAATAATTGTTTTATTCAAAATACGGAAATTTGCCAACAACACCAAAAACCCACATAAATCGTGGTCCACTAAAGTTTCAAACAAAGCATGATACGTAACAAAATAATAAAGAATGACAAATGACGAAAAACTCGCAAAATCCTGTGTTACGTATCAGAGCGACTCCTAAGACTCGATCAAGCAACACACAAACCATGCGCACTCAGGTACCTGGATTATCTGTACTTCCGAAGAAACACAGACGCCGCAAACAACAAAAGGGGTGAGAACTACATTCAATAAATAACGGTGTATAACACATGCTAAAGGTAGTACTCACACAATCATATAGCAGAAGCACACCATCACGACATACTTGTCAATTTCATTCAGATTTCACCAAACACATAATAATGCAATGTGACTCAAAAACATTGACATAATGCATATGGTACCAATACACCATGGTTCATTCAATCGAACCCGGATAAATCGCATACACCCCTATTTGGGAATGATTTATCTCCACCATACTCCACATTGGAGTTCGGATGAATCACATACATTCCTCTTGAGCAATGATTCATCACCACCGACCCCATGAATGCATGACAGTAAATATGCATACAGCAGACATGTATGACAACAATCATACATCTACAGGATCCTCCTGATCACCCGTGAGACACCTGCTCACCATCACACACATCACAACAAGAAAATCCGCACACGGCGTTCAATTAGATAATTATCTAATTAATTCACTAAAATTACTAAATTAATTATTTTCATCACCAATTCTACATTTCTCAAGTTCTGACATCTATCCCCAACCTCTCAAACCAAAAGAAACCACTTCAGATACGAAAACGGGAAAGAAATCACGAAACGGTAAAATTCTGCACTCTCGCTGGCCAAACGCGTATTGCCCTGTGCCATACGCGTATTGCCAGCTCGCTCACCCAACCCATACGCGTAATGCCCCATTTCCCTACACCAATACGCGTAATGCCTCCCCCATTACGCGTATTGCCCAAGCTTCCATACGCGTACTGTTACGCGTACGGGCAGAGGGTGTAACACCCTTCTATCCCACGACATTTTCACGCAATAATTTAAAATAAATAATCAGAGTATCTTCACAATGAAAGGGTGTCATACTTCATTCCATAAAATTACATCATAAATATATTCCTGCTCCGTAACACGGGTTCTCAAAAATCATCATAATTATCATTCTCCAAGAAAATTCAGCATTTGAATTGCATTTAATTTAAACTTCACAGCGGAAAATTTAGTCTCAAATTCTTTACTAAAATCCTTCATCATAAACTCATCAAACAATAATTCAGAATTCAACATTTAAGTAAAAGCCATTGAAATAATACATAAATCTCCAACGATAACCAAACAGACGGAAAATAATGCAGATGTTCCGATCAGACGATCCCGACCCCGATGTTACATATATCAGAGCAAGACACCTTCTAATCCACTGAAATAAAATAAATGACTCCGAAGCTAAATCTTCAGTGCGTCTAAAGCTACTCCGAATTACCTGCGCGTTGCCCAGATAGGGGAAACATTTAACAGGCAGGATGAGTAAATCGTAATTATTATAAAAGAATGTAAGTAAAAGACATAGCAGTGTTAATAATTTGTACAACAGTAACATCACAGCAAGTACTCATAGCATCATATTACTTCAATAATATAACTCACAGTAACTTCACACCTTTCTTGTTTTTTTCATGACATCATGTAAATCATACAACAAGTAATTTACAAACAAAATACAACAGTGAATCCACATTTCTGTCATAACCTCACTGATCAGAAATCAATTAAAAATCCTCAAGGATCAACAACATTATGCAATGCCACCAATCATGAAAATGCAACATGCATGCGGTACCGAAACTTCACTGATGACTTAGTCATCTTCAAACTTCACTGGACCATAAGTCCTACAACTTCACTGGACAATTCGTCCTAGAACTTCACTGGACAATTCGTCCTACAAATTATACTATGAATGCATGATGCGTAGTAATTCACAAAACACGACCACGGCTAGTCAAACGCATCACCATTCATATAATCACTCACCATAACTCATTACACACAGCAGACTATCATAATCATTGTCAACACAATATCATCATCAACAAATTCATCATGCACTATTCACACATATATATATATATATACATATATAACACGTATCATGATCAAACAGTAGCATGTTAATACAATCCACACCAACATCACTTTCAGACATAAATGAGGGATTCCACACACAACACACACTGACACTTTCATCCCAGAACATCAAATAAATTAGAATGGCATACTTAAATCTCATTAATCTCTCCATCATCATCATAATATTGTCCTTCCACTATCACTAATCCCAACTAACTCACCCCTAGATACAATCCTGCAAATTTTCAAACAGACATGCAACTTACAGCACATCAATACCATTACTCATTGTTTTAACCTACAATTTTCCATTAGGAGATTATACTTTATAATTTATTTCATTTTATCATGTTATAGATTATTTCACCACCTTTCCATAGCTTCAAACGACACCGAAAACGGATTTGTAAAACAAAAGATATGATTTTTGTAAGAAATCGGAAGAAGAAAATAAAAAGAACTCCCCTAATTAATGGGTGGCTTGCGCCACCCTTCCCTCACCACATGGTGGCTTGCGCCACCCTTCTTCAATGTGGCTGGCGCCACATGGCCTGGTGGCTTGCGCCACCCCACTCCAATTCTCTTTTTTTTTTTTTTTTTTCTTTTCCTTCTTACCATTCCGTCTTTATTTTCCTCTCTTCCACCCGTCCATAATTCCTAGCCATTCCATACACTTGATTCCTCTAATTACCCAGGATTAATAATTTTTTTTTCTTTCTCCTAACCCCTCCGTAACTCCTACATTCAGCCATTATCGTTTTTCTCCAAATTTTATACTAATCGAAACTTTCTTTCCGTTTAACCTACTTAAACCCTCGTCATAATTCCTCATCAACAATCAACCACCAAAACTCTTAATACTTAAAATCAATCATAATAATACAATTCCACTCCCCATACCTGAGTAAATCTTTAGCCTTGAATCTTCTTCTTTGTGCCCTTGAATCCTCTCTGCAAGAATCTCCAAGTCTAACCGCTTCTTTCCTCTTTCTGCCTCCACTTCAAACACAATGCAACAGTGAATTTTTTTCCTAAACCCTACTCCTCCGTATAACCCCTTTAACCTCTTTTTAGGATTTTTCCTCTATTGCCCTCACTAAACCTCCACCTTTTACCAAAGTACCCTTACACTCCTCCAACACTAATTCTATTCTATTTTCTAATTAGACAAATCTAATTTAATTAATCTAACTTGTTCCCAAAAGTCTCAAAATAATTCCAACTTCACTTAAATCATAACTTTTCATCAAGACCACCCAAAATCATAATATTTCACACAATTCTATGATAAAAATCAATTAAATAAACATTTTAATTAATTCGGGGCGTTATAGAGGGTCATGCCAAGCCTCCTTTTTGGCCCTCCCATACGCGTATTGACCAAATCCATACGCGTATTGACCTACCTGATACGGGTATTTCCAGATCTGTTACGCAAACTGGATTTCTCCACACTAGTCCATGTTCTGCTACGGGAACCTCACTTTTCCACTCCAATTCAGTCCTAAACTTATTTTTACATCAATTTTAGGCCCTATCATTCATCTTACATCTTTTACCTATCATTACCTATCACACAATTCAGAATCACAATAATTCGATTCACACAGTTTTCATCACAGATTCATTTATGCACAACAGATTCATAAAATAGCATAGATTCATACGAATTCCTACGGGGTTAAGGACTCCCCACTACCCTCTCATGATCATACCACCAATATTGAAATATATTCTACCCCCTTACCTCGAAATTATTCAGAAATTCCTGCGAAAATTGATTCTTCAAAGCCCTAGTTCTTCCTTGTTCTTCCTTGTTCTTCCTCTCCCAAGCCCTTCTCTTTGTGAAATTTTGATTATGATTAACCCTACTCACTAACCCTCACTAATCTCTGCTTAATGACCAAACTGTCCTTATTTTTCTCCACAAGGCCATTATCCAATTAATTAAATCATATTTTTAATTTAATAAAAACAATAATTTTACTAGTAATGCTACTCACATAATAATTATAATAATACCAGTAATAATATTAATAATAATAATGATTATAATAATAATAATAATAATAATAATAGTAATAATAATAATACTTCTATTACTACTCATACCCCAAAATTATTCCCGACACCTCTAATCTACCCGTCCCACTAAGGACCACACACCTACGCGCTCAACCCCCCACACCCTTAACAAGGCCAAACAACGGAAAATAACACGAAAATCAAATAATTTAAATTGGGGTGTTACAACTCTCCCCCACTTAAATTATTTTCGTCCTCGAAATGTACCTGATGGGTTATTTCAGTTTCCCAACATTGATGACTTCATGATATCAATGCCATTAAGGTTTTTCTGATTAGAAACCCTGTGCCGACCTTGCTCGCGGATGCTTATCATTCTGTACACTTAAGGAATTTGTATAGCGGAGGAATGATCACATGTTGTGTACCCCTGCTATACAAATGGTTTACTTCCTATTTGCCTAAGTCTGCCGCTTTTTGGGATCATAAGAGTAATTTACGTTGGTCGTAGAGAATCATGTCTCTTACTAACTCGGACATCGGCTGGTACAATCGAATCTATGATGGGATCAGAATCATCGACCGTTGCGGAAGCTTCCCTAACATACCCCTCATAGGAACTAAAGGAGGAATCAATTATTATCTAATTTTAGTTCGTCATCAATTTGGATACCCGATGAGGCATGTCCCGCGTAATGCTCATCTGGAAGGTCTTTTCTTCAAGGAAGGAGAAAATGACAGGGCACAAAAGACAGAAATAATGCATGCCTGGAAACATGTTCATAGGAAAGGAAAAGAGTCTATAGGAAAACCGGACTGTGTCTCGGTGGAGCCTTATCTCCACTGGGTACAAACTAGAGCTCTCAAACTGAGGATGCATTACCCTCGTCGGGAAGTTCTTCCGTTAAGGGAATCTGCCCTTTATTTTATGTCTGATATGGAAAAACTTCAAGTTACTCTCAACAGAGTTCAACTGTTAAAAGAAAAAGATGCTCTGATCCAGATTTTAGAGCAACATGCTGTAGAAAACCAAGTTGACCAAAGGAATTTGCTTGCTCCTTTCACTTGGCAAAGGAATGACAACCCGACAACGGCTCGAGAGCCCCAGATAAAGAAAAGGAAAATACCAGAACCAGCACCTGAGCTCTCCTCAGAGAGGACTCGGGATCCATTATCTTAGATATTTCCTTTCCGCAATCTTTGAATTCAATAAAACGGGGTTCTCCCCACTGTTTGACATTTGCAATCCAATTGTCGAAGTTTATTTTAATTTAACAAAAAATTTTAATTAATATAAATCATTGCATATCATTCATCATTCTCACGTAACGCATTCTTCTTACCTACGAATCTCATGTTTGTGTCTCGATTCTAGAGTCAATCTGTCTCATTCATACAATACTCGGGCCAGTCAACAAAAGAAAATGGATAATCTCGAGGAAGAGAACAAAGATTTGAGAGAAGAACTCGACGCTTTGAAAGAAGATCTGAGAAAGCTTCACAATGACATGCAAGCTCTGGCAGCAGTCCAGATGCAACAACAAAGGACTGTGATCTTAGAGATCACATCAACGCCCATAGTGGAAAAGTATGAGCCTCGATATACCATGCCTAAAGATCGTCCTTGGGACATGCCACTCAATTATATCCTGGAAGGTATATTCTGCCGATCACGGAAGATCTGTAAACTGCTGCAGGACCCGCTGGGCCTGAAGGTTACAAACTTCGGGAAAGGGAAGATGCCAGGGGCATGACAGCAACTCCTAAAGGTTACAAACTTTGAAAGAGGGAAGTACTAAGGGTCACTGCCGTGATGACTATAACACAACCTGTGGTACACACGGTCCCAGAAGGTCAGATTCCACAGATACCGTCTGGTGGAAATGAAAGTATGGACGAGAGAATGAGGAAATTCAAGGAATAGTTCTTGGAAATGCAGAAGGAACTGCAAGCCATTCGCGGTCAGGATATATTTGGAAAAGACGCCACGACCTTTGTTTGGTCCCCAATGTGAAAGTTCCGCACAAATTCAAGGTGCCCGAATTTAAAATGTACAAGGGTAACTCTTGCCCTCAAAGCCACTTGGAGATGTACGCTCGGAGGATGTCAACTCAGACAGAGAACCAACAGCTACAAATCCATTATTTCCAGGATAGTTTAACCGGTGCCACGCTCAAATGGTACATGGGGTTAAACCGCACTAAGATCGTCACTCTCAGAGATCTTGGCGCTGCCTTCGTTCAAAAATATAAGTATAATCTGGACATGGCACCGGACAGAGTTTAACTCAGAGCCATGTCGCAGAAGGATAAGGAAACCTTTAAGGAGTATGCTCAGAGATGATGTGAAATTGCCGCCCGGATTTGTCCACCTCTTGAAGAAAAAGAGATGACAAAGATCTTCTTAAAAACCTTGAGCTCATTTTACTACGACAGAATGGTCGCCAGTGCGCCCAGCGACGTCACTGAAATAGTCGGCATGGGAGTTCGTCTTGAGGAAGCAGTACGAGAAGGACGTTCAGTAAAAGATGTTGGACCATCAAGCAGTACCAAAAGATACGATAGTGCTCTCCCTAAGAAAAATAGCAAGATATTGGTAATATCTCTCTCGGAAAGCAAAGGCAACGGTACCAACCAGTAGCAGCTATAACTCCCGCTATAAATTCTGCGTCTGCTCCCACGTATCAATCTCAGGTTGCTCAGAGCCAACCGAATCAACAGTAATTTCAGCAAAGGACACAACAGCCTCTTCAGCAGGCTCGTCCTCAGTACAATAACAACCGTACGACGCGACCACCAGGAATCGACCCTATACAAATGTTATACGCGGAACTGTTTCTATTACTACTGGTCAAGGGGCATGTCCAAACCAGGGCTCCTCTTGCAATACCGGAGAATCCGCCTTTTTGGTTCAAAACGGATCAGACTTGCCCTTACCATCAAGGAGGACCAGGGCATAACATAGAAAACTATCTCAGCTTCAAATCCGATGTATAGAAGCTTGTTAGGAGCGGGGTATTATCCTACAAGGATACGAATCCCAATGTTCAGATGAACCCGTTGCCTCAACACGAGAAAGCTGCGGTAGATTTAATAGAGGGAGGGTCTAACCACATCTATCAAATTCATGATGTACTCTTATTTAGGGCCAACCTGGTCAAAATGCATCGCAGACAGAGCGAATATGGGCATGTACCATCTCATAACTATCACCAGTGTGATATCTGCTCTAAAAACAATCAAGGATGTTCTGTGGTATAATCAAATCTACAGGAACAGTTGGATCTCTGATGGATCCAAGAGCACCGAATTCGTGAAGTCAACATAACTTGTACGAATTCCAACATCATTCAGAACTGCGACATCCATGCAATGAATGTCAACTTGGTGGCAATGCACTCAAGGCAAAGCCAACATCATAATCTGCCACGACACGATTATGATTCCTGTCTGATCTACTCGGTAAATAATCAGGGATGCTCTTTTGTACAAGAGACCCTCCAGCGTCAGATGGATCTTGGATGGATTCAGTATTACCGCGATAGAAGTCATTATCAAATGAATATGATTCAAATCATTGATATTCGCTTGATGAATACCAGCTTGGTGGAGTTACGTGCTACACAAGTCCAACTAGGTTTCTTGACTTCGCATAATTATCAGAACTGTACAGTATGCCGTGAGAGCGACCAAGGATGTGCTCTCGTTCAAAGAACTTTGTAACACTCGTTAAACCACTGGTGGCTTCCGATCTATTTAGATGAAGACACACAACAAGTCAGTATGATTAATGGGAACCCTACTAGGCCTCAAAGTCAGGATGTTCGATAAATGGAAACAGATCTAATGAGGTTACACTGCATACAAAGCGAACGTGGCATGGTGCCACCACATAACTATGAACGTTGTAGAGTTTGCTCTGAAGATAATCAAGGATGTTACCTCATGCGAGCAGCCCGTCATAGTCAGTTGGACCACAAAGAGATTCGACCATGTC
The DNA here is from genome assembly GCA_022829125.1 of Lathyrus tuberosus. Classification (NCBI taxonomy): domain Eukaryota; kingdom Viridiplantae; phylum Streptophyta; class Magnoliopsida; order Fabales; family Fabaceae; genus Lathyrus; species Lathyrus tuberosus. Next base: position 9,426,228 of record JALAZF010000071.1, read on the forward strand.
CAAATTCTGGGTCAACCAATTCGATGCCAAACTTTGTCGCTGATCAAATCAAGGACGTTGTTGTAATCTCTGGTCAATAGAGGACCAAGGATGTTTTTACCATCATCCCTTTACTTTACGAATCGAAAGTTCCCAACCTGGAACTGATTGAAATTACTTACAATGGTTAGAAAAATCAGAAGGCTCCTGTAGTTATCTATCTACCAGGACCATTACCGTATGAATCAACTAAGGTTATCCCTTACAAATACGGTGCAATAATAATTGAGAATGGAGAAGAAGTTCCATTACCCTCTGTCGTTAATATTGCAGACATCAGTCGGGTAACACAGAGCGGTCCAATCTTCAACCGAGGAGTTGGAGAACCTACCAGAGAAAAGGAACCTCAAACAAAAGTTCCTGATCAACCAGTCGGTCAGTCTAGTGATCCCGACCTTTCAAAGAATAGTGATGAGATATTGTAGCTCATCCAGAAGAGTGAATACAACATTGTTGATCAACTATTGTAAACTCCTTCAAAAATCTCAGTGTTATCACTTTTACTCAGTTCCGAAGCTCATAAAGATGCTCTACAGAAAGTCTTAGAGCAAGCCTTTGTGGAACAAGATGTAACAATAAGACAATTCGACAACATCATCTCCAACATCACTTCCTGCAATAACTTGGGATTCAGTGATGAGGAACTACCGGAAGAGGGCCAGAATCATAATATGGCCCTCAACATTACATTAAACTGCCAGGACGATGCTTTAGCCAGCGTACTGGTAGACACCAGATCCGCTCTAAACGTGATGTTGAACTCCAATCTAATGCGATTATCATTCAAAGGACCTCCGATGAGAGACAGTGAGGTCACCGTCAAAGCATTTGACGGATCCCGGAAAACAGTTATCGGCGAAGTTGACCTTTCCAAGTCACTTGCCAGGTCATGGACATCCGAGCAACATACAGCTGTTTGTTGGGAAGACCTTGGATACACGAGGCTAAAGTAGTCACTTCGACGCTTCACTAAAAGCTGAAGTTCGTCATGAACGACCAACTCGTCACAGTGTGTGGAGAGCAAGCCTTGATCGTGAGTAACCTATCGTCGTCCACTTGTGTAGAACCAAAGGAGGTTGTTGGAACCCAGTTCCAAGCACTTTTGGTGAGCAACTCCAATCAATCAGAAAGAGGAACGTCTATTTCCTCATACAGAGATGCTCTCGAAGTAGTCAAAAGTAACAATGCAAAAGGATGGGCAACACTTGTCATTCCTACGGATAACAAGACAAAGAAAGGTCTTGGTTTTTCCTCAACCTTTACCCAGACTGCTACTAACAGTGAAATCCTTCATCCCATTCAGAACTTCTTCCATAGTGGAGGTTTCCTTCAACCAGTGTCTCAAGAAGTACAAACCATCAACGAGGGAGATTTCTCCGATACAGATAAAGAATGGAAGTCCTATCTTAACGAGGACGGTTATATGTCTCAGGAAGAGGTGCCTATGCCATTTTGCTATCCCGCACAGAGTCCGAGATATATACCAAGGTCAGATGTCAAGATGATATACGGAGATTGTGATCCGGAAGGATGTCGTGCTCCACCAAACTCATTAGAGAAGGACACTCTGATGAAAGACAACTTTGACCACGACTATTATGGCCCAATGGATGGCCTGCCTATGTGGCAGCCTTACCCAGGAGACTCGGGGAAAGAGAATCAGCCGAACGATGCATATCAGCTGAGCATCATTAAAAAGAATACCTGCGTCCCCACCATGTCATGGGATCAACACTCAGGGCATTCAGAAATTATTCAGCACAACGATGAATTTGCAAAGCTTGCCGGACTAGAGTTCATCAACTACGCTTTTCCCGAGGTCAACGTCATCGAGAGGGATGACTCCTCCAGTTCCAAAGAAGTGTTGGATACCTTAGGACCACCAAGTGGTAGGTACGACTACTTGGTTAAATACACCGCTCCCGAAAGCTCTCGTATCAGGCTCGAAGACATCCAACCAACGGGATGAGGAGATTTACCTGAGAGTGCAAACACTGTGCAAAATACAATAGAGAAATTCTCCTACGACAACTCTGCCTGGGAGACAGATTCTAATGATCCTGCTACACCAGAAATCAGCGTTATTTTTGAAGACAAGCCGAAAAAGAAGGTACCAGACATTGTGATTCACCGAGGAGTTCGCCGCCAATAGGTTGCTATCGATGTCCCGAAAGTTGTTTATAAGTCTAAGTAATTGCCGTCTTTACTTTAACCTTTCACCTTGACCAGGTGAAACAGATGTTTTGATCGGGCTCACTTTTTGTAAATGTCCCTCTTCGCTTCACCCAAAGCAACTGAGTTTTGTTTTATAGGGCTGTAGTTTCAAGAATCGACAAGATCATAAATAAAATAATGTCATTCTGTAATTTCCACATTAATTACTGTTTTCTCTTTTTGGTTTTTCAGAAAATGGTAATCCTAAAAAACATCTCAAATAATAAAAACAAGCAGTTATCAGAAAATACACTGCACACACTCTTGCATTCTCTCTATCGCTTCTAAAACAAATCATCACGTCATTCAGTTTGCTTGTTTTAAACCCCATCGAAACATACAGTCCAATGCCCTCTCCCAACTTTGAATTTCTGGTATTTGAGGCTGAAGAAGAGGATGACGAAGAAATTCCAGAAGAGATCTCCCAATTACTCTGACAAGAGGAAAGGTCCATTGAACCTCACAAAGAGCCGTTGGAAACAGTCAACTTGGGTTCAGAAAAAGAGAGAAAGGAAGTCAAGATTGGGGCAATTCTCAGTCCAATTGTCAAAGAAAGTTTGATAAAGCTTCTCAAAGAGTTTCCCGACGTATTCGCTTGGTCCTATCAGGATATGCCAGGGTTGGATAATAGCATCGTGGAACATCATCTACCATTAAGATCAAAATGTCCGCCAGTAAAACAAAGACTAAGAAGGACTCATCCCGACATGGCTATCAAAATCAAGGAGGAAGTACAGAAACAGATTGACGCAGGTTTCCTCGCCACATCAGAATATCCTCAATGGCTAGCCAATATAGTACCAGTTCTGAAAGAGGACGGAAAGGTCAGGATGTGTGTAGACTATAGGGATCTAAATAAGGCAAGCCCAAAGGACGACTTTTCCTTACCACACATTGACATGCTGGTAAACAGTACAACAAAGTTCAAAGTCTTCTCCTTCATGGATGGATTCTCGGGCTATAATCAAATCAAAATGGAGCCGAAGGAAGTGGAGAAAAATTCCTTTATCACCCCATGGGGTACCTATTGTTACAAGGTAATGCCGTTCGGTTTAAAGAATGTCGGGGCAACCTATCAAAGGGCCATGACTACTCTATTTCATGACATGATACACAAAGAAATCTAAGACAGAGGAGGAGCATGTGACCCACCTGTTAAAGCAATTAGAGTGTCTGAGAAAGTACAAACTCCGCTTGAATCCTAACAAGTGCACGTTCGGTGTCTGTTCAGGGAAACTTTTAGGGTTCATCGTCAGCCAGAAAGGAATTAAGGTTGATCCTGACAAGGTCAAGGCCATTCAAGAAATGCCTTCTCCAAAGACTGAAAATCAAGTCAGGGGATTCCTGGGACATTTGAATTACATTTCCAGATTTATATTCCTCATGACCGCAACATGTGCGCTGATCTTCAAATTACTTAAAAGGAATCAGGACTGCGTTTGGACAAAAGAATGTCAAACCGCCTTCGACAGTATCAAGGAATACCTGTTAAACCCACCGATTCTATCACCTCTAGTGGAAGGAAGACCACCGATTCTATCAATGGGTTGTGTACTTGGCCAACAAGACGAAACAAAAAGAAAAGAGTCTTCCATTTACTATTTAAGCAAGAAGTTCACGGGCTGTGAGACTCGGTACACTATGCTTGAGAAAACTTATTGTGCTCTGGCTTGGGCAGCCAAACGTCTTTGCCAGTATATGATTCGTCACACTACTTGGTTAATCTCCGAAATGGATCCAATCAAGTATGTCTTTGAAAAACCTGCTCTCACGGGAAGGATCGCCCGTTGGCAGATGTTGTTATTAGAATATGACATCGAGTACCACGCTCAAAAAGCCGTTAAAGGGAGTATTTTGGCTGATCATTTGGCTCATCAACCGATTAAAGATCAGGAATCAATTGGATTTGACTTCCCAAACGAAGATGTCATGTAGTTGAAAATGAAAGATTGCGATGAACCGCTACCCAGTCAAGGGCCAGAACCAGGTTCCCAATGGGGACTAATCTTTGACGGAGTTGTCAATCATTATGGAAACGGAATTGGGGAAATCATCATAACACCTCAAGGTACCCACATTCCTTTCACCGCCCGACTGACATTCAAGTGTACAAACAATGAGGCCGAATACGAAGCTTGTATCACGGGTCTCGAAGAAGTAATCGACTTAAGGATTAAGAACTTGGATGTATATGGCGACTTAGCCCTGGTTATCAATCAGATCAAAGGTGATTGGAACACATACCAATCAGGACTGATTCCTTATAAAGAATATGCGAGGAGGTTGTTGCCATTCTTCAATAGAATTGAGTTTCATCACATCCCTCGTGAGGAGAATCACATGGCTGATGCACCAGCCACTCTCTCTTCCATGATTAGTGTAGGTCAATGGAATGACATACCTAAGATTGACATAATGCGCCTTGAACGCCCCCCCTACATCTTTACGATTGAAGCAGTCATAGACGACAAACCTTGGTATCACGATATCAAATTCTTCCTTCAGAAACAAGAGTACCCACCTGGGGCATTAAGAAAGGACAGAAAAATACTCAGAAGGCTGGCAGCTTCTTTCTGAACGGTGATACACTTTATAAGAGAAATGTTGACATGGTCTTGCTTCGATGTGTAGATAGACCAGAAGCAAACATGTTGATGAAGGAGATTCATGAAGGATCCTTTGGCACTCATGCCAACGGACACACAATAGAGAGAAAGGTTCTAAGAGCAGGGTACTATTGGTTGACCATGGAATCTGACTGCTAAAAGTACATGAGCAGATATCACAAGTGTCAGATATACTCAGGCAAAATCCATGTACCGCCAACACATCTCAAAGTTCTTTCTTCCCCATGGCCTTTTTCTGTATGGGGAATCGACATGATTGGCATGATTGAACCCAAGGCTTCGAACAGACATTGGTTCATCCTGGTAGCCATTGATTACTTCACCAAGTGGGTCGAAGCAGTGTGATACGCTAATGTAACCCGACAAGTCGTGGTCCATTTTATCAAAAATAATCTCATCTGTCGTTATGGTGTTCCGAGCCAGATCATTACGGATAATGGATCCAACTTGAACAATAAGATGATGAAAGAGTTGTGTGCTGAGTTCAAGATCGAACACGATAACTCATCTCCCTACCGACCTAAGATGAATGGAGCGGTAGAAGCGGCTAACAAGAACATCAAGAAGATTGTTCAAAAGATGGTTGTAACCTACAGACTCTGGCACGAGATGTTACCCTTTGCCCTTCACGGTTATCGCATGTCTGTCCGCACTTCAACAGGGGCGACCCCTTTCTCTCTAGTATATGGCATGGAGGCAGTGCTCCCCATAGAAGTAGAGATCCCATCAATCTGGGTATTGATGGAAGCTAAGCTAACAGAAGCTGAATGGTGTCAAAGTCGACACGACGAAATAAATCTAATAGAAGAAAAGCGAATAACGACACTATGCCATTGGTCAGTTATATTAGCAAAGGATGAAGAAAGCGTTTGACAAAAAGGTCCGACCTCGCGTCTTCAGGAAAGTAGACCTCGTGCTCAAGAAGATACAATCATTTCTCACTGATTCTCGGGGCAAATGAACTCCGAATTATGACGGCCCATACGTGGTCAAGAAACCTTTCTCAGACGGCGCCTTGAGACTCGCAACCATGGATGGAGAGGAATTTGCCTACCCCACGAATGTTGATGTAGTCAAGAAATACTTCGCCTAAATAAAAATAAAAAATAAAAAAAATGTCTCGGTGGGTTGAAAACCTGAAAGAGCGGTCCAGGAAAAAATTAGAGACATAATCAAAAAACATCCCGATGGATTGAAAATCTCAAAGTAAATCCAGGCAAAAGTTAGGGAGAATGGCAAGTAACTACGTCTGACAAGGGGAAAATCCCCCAGCAACAGTCATGCCATCCATCAGGAAGGCTCCAGTTAAGGTCATCTTCGACAGAAGCTCAGGATGTCCCGAATTCAAAGTTGGTAGAAGGATAGTGGTCGTTATGTTTCAACGTAGCCCATTTCCCTTTAAATTACCATTTTCTAACTTTGTAAATACTCTATGGAATCACGCGCTTGGCTAATCTCTATCCTATCAATAAAATTTGAGCCCTAGTTCTTTTGTTTGCAATTCTCATTTGTTTTAGCTTTACATAATGGTGTTTTTAATATGATCAATGATTCTTGAAATAAAACAAAAAAATGAATTTACTTGTCAAACTTTTTTTGCTTTTAAATATAGATGGCAATTTCTTTTGACTATTGAACATCGAAAGAACATCAATCGCTTCTCTAGAAGTAATCGAGTTTCAAAGTGCAGAATCAAATTACTCCTTCTAAGCCAGTGCGTCTGAATGAAGGATCAGCTGTGTCAGATGCAAATATTTCGTCCGACATCCCCGGCAGAGTTCTTACCTCCTAAGCCCGACCAACGTTGTTCCCCACAGGGACTATCTCTCCTAAGCAAGGCAGAATTTCTATCTCGGACAAATGATACTTTTCATCCCCCGTAGTGGTCGAGTATCCAGTCGTACACATCTATTAATTTGTATGTCGCGTCAGTTTTGTCAGCATAAACATACATACATCATGCATTATTGATTCACATTCATATTCATATTGCATCACTATTACTCTGGTCGGTCTTATCCCCCAAGTGATAAAAGTCCTCTCAATCGAGTTGTCAGTTCTTTCCTCGTCAGGAAGTGAATCATCTAAGCAATCTCTCTCCAGTTTATTTATGGATTAGAGACAATCCTCACCCACTTTGATAACTTGAACCTCTGAAAAGCAAGTGGACCATCGACAAACATCACTCTTCGCCATCGAAGATGATATCTTCGTTTTCCCAGATTAAGGAAAATCCCCAGAGAAAGCCCTTTAATCAAAACTTCGGCAAAAGAATTCGGTGATGAAAAGATCATTAGCACCTCAAAATTGGATTACATCACATGGAATTTCTCCGAGAAGATACCGAGAAAAGTATGATGTAATATCCCTAAGTAGAAAGCAGTCTCTCAAGAGACTCATTTTTCCTAGTAGAGTCGACAAACGGCGTCTCCCACAGAGAAGTTTTTACACCTTTACAGCTCAGACGGATGGGTTCTCCAGCAAGTCTGACATCAAAATTTTGTCCATCAAATGGCATCTCCCTAGGAAAATTCGGTGAGAAGTTTGAGGAAATCCGCTACGAATAGCGTCCCTTGTCAAGAAAGTTTATTGACAAAATAAACTGAGACCAGTTCCTTGGTAGGAAACCAGGATCGAGAGGAAGTTTACATCAGAAACTGAGACCAGTTCCTTGGTAGGAAACCAGGATCGAGGGGAAGTTTATATCAGAAACTGAGACCAGTTCCATGGCTGAAGACCAGGATCAAGGGGAGGTTTAGTCCAAAAGAAAACTTAGACCAGTTCCTCGATAGGAAACCAAGATCGAATGGAAGTTTATATCAGAAACTTAGACCAGTTTCGTGGTAGGAAACCAGGATCGAGGGGAAGTTTATGTCAGAAACTGAGACCAGTTCCTTGGCTGAAAACCAGGATCGAGGGGAAGCTTTTACCTTTTCTAAGCGTTATTGCTTAGCAAAAGAAGATGAATGCATACGCTACCATTCATAACCACCATCAAAATTTCGGGTATTCCGATATTTAATCATCTTTCACCCCGAATGCTCGAATACCTTCGCCATTCACACCTTCGGGCCCAAGAAGATTAAATAGGGGCATCTGTCATACCCCAAATTTTGACCACTAAGTTTTCCCATAATTGTGTAAATCATCATCACAATATGGATATACCTTCCTGCCTCATCAATCTCTTCATAGATGTTTGAGCATTCACTACTATCAAAGACTAGGGTTTTAAGCCCTCTCAGAGCTCTTAGACAAAGGATCAATCAAGAAATGACATGATCTTCAACTTTTATAACCTCTCAAACATACATAAAGGAATCAATAGGACTCCCACATCAAGAATCAAGCACAAAGTTGCAGCATTCCAAGTGGATTAAGCCTCAAGATCGCCAGTGTCACCAAATTAGGGTTTTGGTCGACTAGAGCCTCCAGGTGGAAATTTTCATCTGGGCATGAGGCAATTCTTCAAAGCACAACCTAAGCTACCCTAAGGGACCTCATAAACCCAATCATCAAGTCAATTTGACCTCAGGGATTGCATTCATCAAAGATCAGGAATTAGGGTTTCTTGACCTAATTCACTCCTAAGTGATTTTTGGGACAAAAAAAGAGCCAAGACCTCAAGACATGATTTGAGGGCCTCCAATACACTACATTGATCCATTTACAACAATGGATTGATCCAAAAAGCTTGATCCGCAAGTTACAATTCCATCAGGACAACAATTAGGGTTTCGAGGGAAAAGTCTACTATACCTTTGACTTTTGCCCAAGACATGCTCCCAAACCTTGGGACATGGTTCAATACAACCTATAACACCTATGGAACATGTCCATCAAGTTTGATTTAGGTCAAGGACTTCATTTCAAAAAGGATCGCACAGTTTGAACTTCATCTGACAAAAAGTCAACTATGCACAAAAGTCAAAGTTTGACTTTTTGAGATTTTTCATAATTATGGTTCCTCAACCCTAAAACAATGATAATGTGTGATTTTAATCATCATTCATCAAGAAAAACCAAAGAGAGTGGGATAACTTGTAAAAGGGGTAACCATAAAAACTTAGAATTTTTCTAAGTTATGGAACAAAGTGGCTAGGGTACCAACTTCCAAGGATCATAACTTAAGATCCAAGCAACCATTTTAGCTGATCCAAAGATGGATTTGTAGCACTCATGACAGACTTTAAAAGTGTCAACTACACCTCATTCCAATTCCTCATGGATTTTAAGTTATGGAGTGATCAAAATGGCTGAAAACATGAAATGTCACTTTTTCCAACCCTTAGTGAAATTTTCACTAAGTCAGAACCCGTCTTGTTTTTTTTCAAAATGTTGGGGGATTTTTCACTTGGATCCAAAAAGTTTCAAGACAAACTATGATCACACATGTGTTGTGTCACATAAGAGCTTTCCAAAATGTCCAAGAACTCCATTAAATTCCATCTGAGCTAGGAGTTATGGTGGCTGCAATGTGCCTTGATGCAAACTGCTAGGCAAGGCAGATTTGGGCACAAAGGCCCGATTTGAACAATTTGTGCAAATGAAAAACAAGTTTATCCATCTGCACACCTCAGGGGGAGACCAAGGAGGGACAAACACTGATCCATAAGCCTCCCAAGTCTTTGGAACTACAAGTAGCATGCCAAACCTAAAAAGCCTAAAAGAGGCCAAGACTCCAATTTTGTTTCCAAGCATTCAATGGATGCACCAAGGTGGCATGAACTGAGCCATTTCCAACCGAATGAGTCAAGGATAAGCTCTGAACCAAAGAACCATAGGCCTGTGCTTTAACCTCTAGTCAATGGCTAGAGGAGACTTAAGATTCCAAAGTGATGCAATTGGACAATGAGCTGCTGCAGTTGCCATTCACTATTTCTTGCAAAAGAAACTTGCTCTACTATAAATAGAGCTCATTTATGCTCAGTTTGAGTACACCAAAGCACCCAAACTGATGCTTTCCTCAAAATCACCTTATCACTTCCGAAATTGCCTTCTAAAGCAAGTCACTATCGGGTTTTGAGTTTGAGAACAATTCCAACCAAACCAATCACACACACACCTCATAAACATCATATAGAAGTGATCCTAACACTTAAACAACATCTAGAACACCAATTCCACAAAATCACCAGCCAATTGCTCAAGCTTTCAACCAAGTTGCAGTTGAGGTGCCATAACCTGTTCCAGTCCATTTCCAATCACTCCAAGCATTCAAACACATTCCATATGGTGTAGGGAAGCTGTTCAGATCATCACAACTCATCTGTAACACCTCCAACTCAAAAATCAAATTGCTCTTGCTGCCACGACCTTCAAGTATGCCTAAACTTGGTCATTTCACGATTCATCCATATTTCCTCGCACAATAATTTTGCCATATGTTCATAATCATGTATGGAGGGTTTCCCCTCAATTAATTGCTTTGTATGAATCGTGCATCAAAATTTCCAGCCTTCATGGAGAATTTAGGGTTCTTGAGGTCTTCTCTTTATTTCTTATTCCATGCTTAAAATAAATGAAATTGAAGACCATAGACATGATCGTGAGGTGAAAACGAGTAGATTGATATGTGGATTGTGTGATTTCATTAAGTATTCAATGAGATTGAGGGAAAATGCAAATCTGGAGAAACATAGGACGCGGGCAAGAACTTGGTGTTCTTGGCGGCCTTTTTTGAATTTTTAAATATTTGAATTTTTTTGATTTTATTTAATTGATTCAAAAATTAATTTCTCTATGGTTTTTAATGATTTTGAGTTGGTTCTTTTTTTAATAATTCACAAAAATGTTAAAATATTTTATTTTACAAAAAATTCCCGAAAAATATTATTTATTTCATATATTTGATATTTTTACAAAGAATTAATTAATTTTTGTTTTTTAACATTTAAAATATTTTTTCCTTCTTGATTTTCCAAACTTAAATGGTTTTCAATCACTTTGTGGGTAAAAACATGATTTTTCAAACATTAATCCAAGATCACAACTTGTTTTTCACACATGTTTGATAATTTTAATCATTTTAATCAAATTTTTATTTTAATTAAAATACATTTTGAAATTAATTTAGGGGTTTGATCTTAATCACCCTAAACAAATCTTTTTCAAACACTTTTGGGCCTCTTGATAGAGTGTAAGTCCCATCCCTTTGTAAATAAACAATTTTGGGCCTCACATATTGTATAAGTCCCTCTGTATATTTTCAAAAGTTCGGCGCGGTCGTTGCCTTTTTAACAGAATCATCTGGGCCTCTCCTCGAGCTATAAGTCCCATTTCTTTTCTTTAAACACTTTTTGGGCCTCTAATAGAGTGTAAGACCCAACCCCATTTTTAAAACCAAAATAATTTGGGCTTCCATCATTGTATAAGTCCCACTGTGTTTTCAAACCTTGGCGCGATCGCCATCTTTCAAACAAATGATAATATGGGCCTATCCTCATGTTGTAAGTCCCATTTCTTTTCTTCAAAACTTTTTGGGCCTCTTAAGAGAGTGTAAGACCCATCCCTTTGTACATAAAACCTTTCTTTGGGCCTCAGTAACTTGTATAAGTCCATGTACAAAGTCAAAACAACAGTGCAATCACTGTTAAAATTTGGGCCTCTCCCTAAGCTGTAAGCCCCGATCTCTGTTCAAAATACTTTCTCCTTTGATTTTGAATCCAAATGTATAGTTGCTACCATAACTTTCTTTAATTTCTTTGTTGAACAACTAACAAAACAACATGGAAGCTCTACAACAGGTAAGTGTTTATCCGCTTTCTTTTATATGCTTTCATATACATAAATATATCGTGGGAAGCTGCGCATGGTTAGTCTCCTTTCATACCTTTTAAAAATACTTGTCATATATCAACTGTATATATACTAGTATAGTTATTTAGAGATTTTCCCGGCAACTACGTCTAGAACTAGGTAAAGCCCTATTGGTCACTCTTTAAATACAAGCAAAACTAGATCCCCAAAAGATTTCCAGATACAGTCTTCCCTTCTCTAGGGGTTAAACAATATGGAACAAAGAGAAAGGCAGTATTCTCGGTGAACCTATTCTCAGACTGTCACCCTTAGAAATTGTCAAAGAAATTCTACTCCCCAGAGTTGATCTATTCTCCGTGAATAGCATCTCTTGAGTTTCTTCCAAACCCTCGAACTTTCCTGGAATGATCTCTTCTCTGTGAATTGCATTTCTTGAACTTCTCTTGGTTTGGGCAGGCTTCCAAAAAGCATCCCCGTCTCCTCTTGGGCTTTGTACAAGGACCCTTCGGCTTCTTAGAAGTTCTCATGCCTTCTCTTAGGCTTAATACAAGGACCTTCACGACCTCTTAAAGGTATAAGACAGAACTTAGTCATCCTTTGCTAGAGCGGTCTTTCCAGTGTCAAACCTCAGGCCACTTTAGGGTTGATTCTCTTCCCTTAAAGCCCTTGCCCTCTTTTGGGCATCCTACAAAAGATAAAACTCTTCAACACAAGTAGACTTGGACAGTCTAAACCCCCTTTGAGTCTCAAAGACGTTCTCAAGTTCCTCTCAAACATAAGAAAAATCCTCGAGCATTCTGGATCGATCTCCAGCAGAAACCCGGTCTCTCTCATGAGAGTTCCCCACCCTTGGGCCTGCCTATGGATCTAATCCTCAGCAGTAAGTTGGCCTCTTCTTAGGCTTTGTATAATGATCTTTCCTCAACACAGTCAGCTTCCTCTTGGGCTTTGTACAAATGATTCTCCCCAGCAGAGCTAACCTTTTTAGTCTCTCTTGTTGAGTCCATCACGTTTCAAGACTCTCTTGTTGGGTCAATCTTCTTTTAGGATCCATCTCGGGCTTCGTACGAGACAGAAAATCACTCTCTTGTTGAGTATAAAAGACTCTCTTGTTGAGCCAATCAACTTTCAGACTCTCTTGTTGGGTCAATCACCTTTTCAAGACTCTCTTGTTAAGTCAACTCTTTTAGCCTCCGTCTTGGGCTTTGTACAAGACATATAAAAGCACTCTCTTGTTGAGACAAACTCATTTTAGCCTCCCTCTTGGGCTTTGTACAAGACATATATACACCTCCCAAACGGAGTCAAAAATCCCTTTTAGCCTCAATCTTGGGCTTTGTACAAGATAGAAAGAACATTTTCCCCAAAAAAGTCAAATTGTTAGCCCCTCTTAGGCTTTATATAATGATATTCCCAAAGAGTCAGTCTCTTTTTTGCCTCAATCTTGGGCCTTGTACAAGACATAAGCACTCTCTTGTTGAGTCAGTCTTATCTTGCGTCCTCTTAGGCTTCGTATAAAGAAATCCCTAGCAAAGTCAATCAACCTTTTAGCATCAAACTTGTGCTTTGATCAAAGCACACAAACATCAACAGTTCCTCTTTAGAGATGACAAAGTCTCTCTCAGCCAAAACCTTTTAGCTTCATATCTTGGGCTTTGAACAAGATACAAATCGCCTTTAGCTTCATGTCTTGGGCTTTGAACAAGACACCAAAACATCTTTTTCCTCCCTTAGAATAGGAGGAACTATGTTTGCTCTGATTTCCCTGTTTCGTTAAACGGGAATACGTAGGCATAAGATTGCGAAATCTTAGCGAGCATACTAATCAAAAAATCTAGGTCCAGTACTTTCATACATCAGTCAGAAAATTTTTAGATACAGTATCTTCCCAAAAGCCTTATGAACCATCAAGACACTCTATTCTTAAGCCAAATAACCAAAGAGAGACCCGCTATTTTAATAGCATCTGTAAACCAACAGTCGTCTGTTTAAACTCAGTATGCAAGCAGGGTTAATTGGAGACATCTATTTCCCTTCCTTAATCAGCTTCACAGGATAAAAAATGAATTGAACTGTATCACCCCAAAGCGATAGTGATTCAAAACCACAAAAATTGCGCTACACATAGCATCTTAGCATTTTTGCTAACCCTTTCTGGTGTTTACCTGCTTTGCTCACTTTGGACGTTTATCTCCCCAAGTGACTGGGTTTGTCTTTTCTCTCAAATAGAGTTGTCAGCCCTAGGCATAAAGTGCACATCCATTCTGAATTCCCCACAGAGTTTTATCCTCATGGATGATGGTTGATTTAGTTATCTTTTCCATAATTGGATAAGATAAACCCCATTCGAGATCATTCCTCGATAATTGGAGTCTTGTTTGACTGTTTCTTTCTAGCTTGTCCCTAGATTGAACTTTAGTCCCTGACAGGTATGATTTCCGAACCTGTTTTGAACGTGCATTTATTTTACACTTTGTCTCACAAGAAGAATCTTTTACAGATCCTCGTTGAAGACGAAATCCTTTCTCCAATGGTGTTGTGATATCAACATCTCTTTAAAAATTTTAATCAACAACAAGTAGAAATCTCTTGGAGAAGCTTGTTTTTCTATGGCGATAAGTGACAGTCTCTTATGAGAAGCTTATCTATCCCTGGTGCTATCCTACCTTTTTGCAACAATAATTGGTATTCCCCAGGAAGTCTAATCTTCAGTTATGCAACCCGGTATCGACCTATCTGATACTTAATCTCCTCATATGGATACCTAAAGTCCAGTAATTGCTGGCATCATTTATCCCAGGTTAGATATGAACCTAAACCTCAGGTCAAATATGAACTCGTTGTTGGAAACCAGGTCAGATATATACCTAAACCTCTGGTCAGATATGAGCCCGTCGTTTGAAACCAGGTCAGATATGAACCTAAACCTTAGGTCAAATATGAACCCGAAGTTTGAAGACAGGTCAGATATGAATCTAAACCTCAGGTCAGATATGAACCCGTTGTTTGAAACCAGGTCAGATATGAACCTAAACCTCAGGTCAGATATGAACCCGAAGTTTGAAGACAAGTCAGATATGAACCTAAACTTCAGGTCAAATATGAACGTGTTGTTTGAACCCAGGTCAGATATGAACCTAAACCTCAGGTCAAATATGAACCCGTTGTTTGAAACCAGGTCAGATATGAACCTAAACCTCAGGTCAAATATAAACCCGTTGTTTGAAACCAGGTCAGATATGAACCTAAACCTCAGGTCAAATATGAACTCGTCGTTTGAAACCATGCAGATATGAACCTAAACCTCAGGTCAGATATGAACCCGATGTTTGAAACCAGGTCAGATATGAACCTAAACCTCAGGTCAAATATGAACCCGTTGTTTGAAACCATGTCAGATATGAACCTAAACCTCAGGTCAGATATGAACCCGAAGTTTGAAGACAGGTCAGATATGAACCTAAACCTCAGGTCAGATATGAACTCGAAGTTTGAAGACAGGTCAAATATGAACCTAAACCTCAAGTCAGATATGAACCCGTTGTTTGAAACCAGGTCAGATATGAACCTAAACCTTTGCCAGATGTGAACCTAAAATTCAAAATCCAGCTCATACTGGTATCCAAAATCCAGCTCATAATGGTATTCAAAAGCCAACTCAAATTGGTATTCAAGAACCAACTCATATTGGCTCCTTAATTTTATTCTCAGTAAAGGGTCAGACATTATCAATATCTTTCATCATTTGGCGCACGCAGAGTTTGTCTCTGTCTTTTCTGGCTTTTCTTGAAGATCCCGTTTGAACTCTTCAATATAAGAAATCCCAAGAAGATCTTTGAAGGATGTCTACCTTTATTTCAAATTGATCCCCAGTGGAGATCATGTCTTCTTTCTGGGATCTCCCTGGATCTTTCCCCAGTGGATAATACCTCTCTGACTCCTATATCCAGTGAGGATCTGTAGGGTTTCTCCTCAGCTTTATTTTTCTATCCCCAGTGTTTCCTCAGAGTCTCCCTAGTGAGTCTGTCTTGTTGGTCATCCTGTATCCTCAGTGAGTTTTCCTCATGTGGTTTGCTCAAATTCTCCTTTATATTCAACCTAACTCTTGGGCCTCAAAATTGGGGTTTCTCCATAATACCCTCACTAATCCTCCTTAAAAGTCCATCTTACCCTGAATTCCGCTAATATTATTTAAGTCAAAAATAATATATTATATTCCATAATATATACTATTATTTAATTAAATAACCAAAACTTCACAAAATTACCGACATCGACACAAACCACCAAAATTCACAGAAATTCACGAATATACTATTTAAATAAATTAAATAAATATTCATACGAAATTTGGGGTGTTACAACTCTCCCCTACTTAAAGAATTTTTGCCCTCGAAAACTACCTCAAGGAAATAGAGTCGGATACGACTCCCTCATCTGATCTTTGCGTTCCTAAGTCCAACTTTCGCCAGCTCGTCCGCCCCACAATACTTTCACCAAAGTTATGTCTTTACCCCGCAATTGCTTCATCTCTCGACCATCGACATGCACAGGCAATGCTTCCACAGTCAGGTTATCCCGCACTTGCACATCATCCATCTGAATCACATGTGACGGATCCGGAACGTACTTCCTCAACTGAGACACATGGAACACGTCATGCAAATTCGCAAGTGAGGGCGGTAAAGAAATTCGATAGGCTACCTCTCCTATCCTCTGCGATATCAGATATAGACCAACAAAACATGGAGTGAGCTTTCTAGACTTCAAAGCTCGACCCACACCAATCACTGGCGTCACTCTCAAAAATACATGATCTCCCTCTTGGAATTCAAGAGCCTTCCTCCTCTTGTCATGGTAGCTCTTCTGACGACTCTGTGAAGCTTTCATTCTTTCTTCTATCATCTTAATCTTCTCAGTCATCTCTTGCACAATCTCAGGTCCAAATACAGCTCTCTCGCCCGACTCATACCAATACAAATGAGTCTTACACCTTCTCCTATACAAAGCTACATAGGGTGCCATCCCAAGACTAGCATGAAAACTATTATTGTACGTGAACTCAATCAACGGTAAGCGGCCATCCCACGATCCTCCATGATCCAACACACAAGCCCTCAGCAAATCCTCTAAAGATTCGATAGTCTTTCTGTCTGACCGTGCATCTGCGGATGGTAGGCAGAACTCATCATCAACTTATTACCCAACGCATCTTGCAAACTCTTCCAGATCCTTGATGTAAACCTTGGATCCCTATCCGACACAATCTCTTCAATATACATCTTGGCTAACTTCTGCATAGAATAATTAATCTTCATCGGCAAGAAATGAGTTGACTTAGTTAATCCATCCACGATCACCCAAATTGAATCATTTCCCTTAGCAGTCTTCGGCAATCCCACCATAAAATCCATGGAAATACTATCCTATTTCCATTTTGGAATCATCAACGGATGCATCATACCTAAAGGCTTCTGATGCTCAACCTTCGACTTCTGACAAGTCAACACGCATAAACAAACTCCGCAACATCCTTCTTCATACTTGGCCACCAAAACAACTCTTTCAAATCTTGGTACATCTTCGTAGCACCGGGATGAATACATAACATACTTCGATGTCCTTCTTCAAGAATACTCTTCTTAATATCTGGGACATCTGGAACACACACCCTGTCTCTGAACATCATCACTCCATTTTTGTCAATCCGGAGTTCACCTCCGTTACCCTGGTTAATCAATGTCAATCGGTCAACCAACTTTAAATCAGATTGCTGTCGCACTCTAATTTCTTCCAGAATACCACTAGTCAACCTCACCATTCCCAACTTCACATTGTCAGGAGTCGCTTCACATACCAGACTCAAATCTCATAATTGCTCAATTAATTCTAACTCTTTCATCATAAGCATCGGCATATGAAATGACTTTCTGCTCAATGCATCGGCCACTACATTTGATTTGCCCGGATGATAACTCAAATCAAAATTGAAATCCTTCAACAGTTCTAACCACCTCCTCTGCCTCATATTCAATTCCTTCTGATCAAATAAGTACTTCTGGCTTTTACGATCACTGAACACTTCAAATTTAGAGCCAAACAGATAATGTCTCCAAATCTTCAACACAAACACACCACCGCGGCCAACTCCAAGTCATGTGTAGGATAATTCCTCTCATGAACTCGCAATTGTCTTGAAGCATAGGCAACAACTTACCCATTATGCATCAATACTCCACCACACCATCTTCGATGCATCACAATACACTACAAAATATTTGCTCGGATTAGGCAAAATCAACATTGGAGTGGTCGTCAACCTCTTCTTCAATTCCACAAAACTCTCTTCACAAGTCGCATCCCACACAAAAGCTTGACCCTTTCAAGTCAACTGAGTCAAAGGTAATACCAACTTAGAAAAGCCTTCAATAAACTTGCGGTAATAACCTGCTAATCCTAGAAAACTTTGTATCTCGGTAGCAGACTTCAGAGTCTCCCACTTCAACACAACATCAATTTTAGAGGTATCAACAACAATCCCACCACTTGAAATCACATGGCCAAGAAAACTTACTTCCTTCAACCAGAACTCACACTTTGATAACTTTGCATATAACTTCTTCTCTTTCAACACTTGCAAAACAGTCCTCAAATGCTCGACATGTTCTTCTTCAGATCTAGAATATATCAAGATATCGTTGATAAACACCACCACAAACTTATCCAAATACTCATGGAAAATGTGATTCATGTACTCCATGAACACACCAGGTGCATTAGATACACGAAACGACATCACCGTGTATTCACAGTTGTAGCAGGGAAATTTATGAGTGTAAGCTATTGATTAACTTAACTCAAAAAATAAACAAGAGTCACCACAACACTTTTATTTTTATCCAAAAAAGAAAGGGAAAAAAGAGTGAAGAAAACCTAAAGAGTTCTAAAAGAACAAAGAGATAATGGGTAAGGGGGGTTGGTTATGTAGAGGGAAGGATTTACGCACCCAATACATCTATAGTACTCTATAGGAGCCCTTTGATTCTTCATGCTTTTGGTCTGAAAAGGTTTGCTTGAAAAAAAGATTGAGGAGATGAGAGGAAATTATTTTTTTAATATTTTTGTGTTTGGAGAGACTTATCGCCTCATGCCTACGTACCCACGATGTGCAATGTAGGATCAAAACCTCGTAGTTCGTGGTACAAATAACAAAAATTATTGGTTGAGGTTCATTTTAATTTGAAAAAGACAACCCGTCATTCTCAAGAGAGAATACTCAACTAATTACCCAAATGTATGGGAAAGAGGCATTTGCATCACATTAAGATGGAGGATTTGCTTGGATTAACATTAACAAGACTAATCACTTCAACATATAAGTCGAAAATGACCATACTTTCAACAAAATACCATGGTTAGGAGTTTTACATCTCATAAAAAAATGACTCATATCTAATTCTTTTTGAAAAGTTTAAAAGAAAAAGTGCACAAAAGCACAAAAAATTTGAATGAGTTTTGTATTTTTTATGTCTTTTTGAAATGGTCAAAATATGATTAACATGGATTGACATTTATTAAAGAAAACAAAGTTTTAAAAAATCACTTGACCGAAGTCAAGGTTTTATTATGAAAGCAGTTTTAAGTTCGAAAATAAGAAGGTTTTGTAAAAGAGAGGAAGTTTTGAAAATTGAAGAAAGGGTGGAGAAGAAGTGACTATCCTAGTGCATAAAATAAAAGCTAGAGTAAGAAAGATCTAACCCCATGAAGGCACTCTTCAAAGGATAATAAGAAAAGAATTATATCTTCTTGATCCAATAAGCAAGCCAAATAAATGCTAAAATATCAAACTCCATAATGGTCCAAAGCGCAAGGGAGAGAGTCCTAAGTCTAAGTCCATAAGTCCATAATCATGAGTATAGGTCCTCTAATGCAAAGGCTAGTGTCCATAGTCCAACAATTAAGAGCAGAAGTCTTTTAGTGGTTTAATCCTTTATTAATATTTTTGAGTCCAAATGGACAAAAGAAAAACAAAAGCACAAGATAATATGGTCCAAGTGGACAAAAGAAAAATGACATAAACATAAACATGAATATGATAAAATGACATTAAGCATAAAAAATAAAGAGAGATAGGGAGCAAGAAGAAAAAATAAAAGTTAGTACAATAATATTGTTAGTAAGTTAGTGATTAGTAGCACAATGCTCTAGTGCCATAAGCCTTCACCGATTATTCCGTTTCGCGTTTTGAACTATAGTGATTAAACAATGCACTTAGGTCAAGGTTAATGAACTTGACAGAAGATTGGTAGAACCAAAGCCTCTACAATGCCAAGTTTCAAAGGTTATGGACCTAATGCAAAAAATTAATCAACATTGGGTTGACGCGACCAATCAAGGTACGGACCACGAAAGTTCAAATTCCGAATTAGAGAAAGAGGGACAAATGTTGCGCTATGTTAAGCAATTGCCGAGTAATTTACAGAGTAATTACCCTACAATGAGGCCGGTCAATAGATCTTTGTGCTAATGCATGCTAGATGAACGATATGTAAATCGTCATTCGAAAACAATACCACACAAAAATAAAATAGGTAACGATCTAGTCTTGATCAAGAATTCAACAAAGAAATTCTAAGATCCATAAGACTTTCATCGATCAAAATAAAAAAAGAAGAAGAAGAAAGAGGATAAGATGAAAAGAAACATCAACAATTTGAATCTTAAATCGATTAAATCATCATCAATATCAATCACCTCTCTTAGTGGATAAAATCGACACTCAAAGTCCATTGATATTGATGAGATCTTATCAAGATTCAAGATCTAAAACAAATTGTAAAATCAAAAAAAGATTAAGAAGAAAATAAATAAATAAAAGATTTAAGAGAAATTGTGAGAAAAAAACATTTAAAAGAGAAAGAGGGAGGTCTTTTAGAAAATAATGGTGGTGTAGTAATTCCAAAAAAAAACAACACGGTCCAGGCCCATGTCCTCTTTAAAAAAAGAAAAAAAAGCATTGTTTCTAAAACAAAAACAAAAGAAAATGGAATCAGAAGCAAAGGCTTCATCATCTTCTTCTTTCATACGCGGCGGCACTATTCACACGCCATAGCTAGCACTTCAAATCTCTCTCAAATCAGAGCGGTGGGATGCGAAACATACGCGGTTGTGATCGGAATCAAAATCTCTACTCAACCGTATCAACAAATTGAAGAATCTCAACGAAAAATGTCAGATAAAAAATGACGCTGAAGCTTCAAACTACCTTCAAACTCTGGTAAATGGTGAAATTGAACTTCCTTCTTCTTTCTTCTAATCTTCTTGCTGGTCTTTGATCCAATTTGAAAAGAATTTGAAGAGAAGAAAGTAGGAGAAGAATTGAGATGAAAACAGTTTCGTAGTGAGAAATGAGAGAAAAATTAGCAGAGTTTTAGTGGCTTAAAAGGCTTGAATTGGAAGTGAAGATTGGTGCTCAATTTATAGGCAAATGAAGGAGGTGTGAGCTGAAAGTTTGATTGAAAAATTCATTGCCGTTTTTGATTCTTTGCTCACGTTTTGATCAATGAGGTTATGTGTGACTTATTTCTGATGTTTCGCTGCCGTTTTGATTGAAGGAGACTTGTTCTTTTTCTGCTGTGTTTCAGAAACTGGTTTTGGTGTGAGACTTGCTGGGTTTTTGCTTTAAACCCGTTGCCATTTTGCTCTTCAATTTGTAGCATTTTGGTCTAATGATTTGCGTGACCGGTTTGTGTGTTTTGTGCTCAGCTCGGTGTCGTTTTGAACTGCTTTGTGTGGGCCTTGTGTTGAGCTTGTCATTTGGCTTCGTGAAAGTGTAGCGTGATGTCACGGCTTGAGAACTAGAAGCCTGGAGCTCACGTGGGTAGCTTGTTTTTTCCATGTACTTATTTTTTCAACTTCATTGCAAGTTGTGATGGGATCATGTGTAAATGGGCCGTGTGCATTTTATGAGGGCTTAGCTTGGTACAAGAAGCTTGGCTTGGAATTGAGTTTACTGATGCTTGTGTTTTTTTCATGAGCAGCTCGGTTTACATCTCAAATAGTGTGACTTAGAACACGGCTGAAAAGTTATTGTTGTGTTTAGTAGCATGAGCTGGAAATGACGTGGCTGGAGTGGCTTCTCTTTTATTTCAATTTATTTTTTTATACAATTATTAGTGCAAAGAGATGGGCTTTAGGAATTGATTAGAAAAAAAATATGGTTTTGGATAGTAGGAAAAAAAATAGAATGTGGAAAATTGGTTTTAAAAAAATGGATATGGATATTAGTTGTTATAGAAGTGGATATGGACTTTTTTAGAAAAATAATGGTCTAAGATGTGATATAGGAATTTGGACATAATGGATTATTGGAAATGGTTTCAAAATGGACATTGAATAAAAAAAAAGCGAATAGAAAAAAATGGATAATGAATTTATAGGTTGGATATTTAAGTGGATTAAAAATGGTTTATGGATTTAGAAAAATTGAAAAAATGGAAGTGGGTTTCTAAATGGATATTGAATAGAAAAGGTGAGTGGAAAAAGGGTCTGATTTAGAAATTGGATAATGACAATGGATCTGAAAATGGATATGCACACTCACCAAATTTTCCACACATGGCCACAACTTTTGATCCTTAATCTCAACACCTTGAATAATGAACATGAATCCAACATCACAAGCCACTGATACACCTTGACTGGAAATCCATCAAACTTGATTTTTTCAGACAAATCTCTGAATCTCATAAGTTGAATCACTTCAACTTTCGTCTGAATCAATCATCTGGGAAAATAAATCCACAGATGAACCAAATTTGGACTGATAAACTCAGATGAACTGATGAATGTCACCACACAACAACTTGACAGTCACTGCTTGATAAATAGTCCACTGAACCAGATAACTTGCACTTGAAACAATCTCTTGATGGTTTGACCAAAATTAGGTCAAACTTCCATTTGAACTGGATCATGAACGAACAACCACTTGTGATCTGAAATCACCTCATTGTCATTGACAAACCTGCACAACACACAGAGAGAGAAACTGCAGCAAATTTTTGGTATTTTAGTTAGAGGTTAGTAAACAGAAACAAGTTAGAATAATATACAGATACTCAGGAGAAACATAAATTCTGATCTTGCTTGTGGTAAGAGATACAAAATGATATGTGGGATATTATGGGTAAAAATTAGGGTATTACAGCTGCCCCTATTGAAGTTTCTTCTATCCGGAGATATGAAGATGGACATCTTTGTCTCGACGGGATAGAAGAGACTTAAATGTAACAATAAACCCAATTTTAGGCCCTAAGAGACCACAAAATGATATGATTATGAGAATGATATGCAGACACAAGACCTCTGTGGGGAGAATATGCCAATAGAGATAAACAAACGAAGAACGAGAGAATGAAACTCCATCGGGGAAACACATCACAATAGACCACCAACTAGCCGGGGAACACACCGCATAACTATTGGGACTCAACGGAGGAAAAGATTCAAAATGGGGATAATTGTATATGGAAATAAACCACAACACAACAAGGATATAACTCAATAGGGAAGACTTAGCAAGGCAAGGCTCCACTGGGGAAAATCAATACCTCAACAATGAACTATCTCTAGCATACCGAAGAGACTAACCACCCATCGGAGTAGAAAACCTCAACAACGAACTGTCCCGTCTAACCAAAGAGACTTACCATTCATCAGAGTAGAAAACCTCAACAACGAACTGTCCCGTCTAACCGAAGAGACTTACCATTCATCGGAGTCACAAAATCTCAACAACGAACTGTCCCGTCTAACCGAAGAGACTTACCATTCATCAGAGTAGAAAACCTCAACAACGAACTGTCCCGTCTAACCGAAGAGACTTACCATTCATCGGAGTCACAAAATCTCAACAACGAACTGCCCCGTCTAACCGAAGAGACTTACCATTCATCGGAGTCACAAAATCTCAACAATGAACTGTCCGTCTAACCGAAGAGCCTTACCATTCATCGAAGTCACAAAATCTCAAAAACGAATTGTCCCATTTAACCGAAGATACTTACCATTCATCGGAGCCACAAAATCTCAACAACGAACTGTCCCGTCTAACCTAAGAGACTTACCATTCATCGGAGTAACAAAATCTCAACAACGAACTGTCCCGTCTAACCGAAGAGACTTACCATTCATCGGAGTAGCAAAATCTCAACAAAGAACTGTCCCGTCTAACTGAAGAGACTTACCATTCATCGGAGTAGAAGAATCTCAACAACGAACTGTCCCGTCTAACCGAAGAGACTTACCATTCATCGGAGTGGAAGAATCTCAACAACGAATTGTCCCGTCCAACCGAAGAGACTTACCATTCATCGGAGTCACAAAATCTCAACAACAAACTGTCCCGTCTAACCGAAGAGACTTGCCATTCATCAGAGTAACAAAATCTCAACAACGAACTGTCCCGTCTAACCAAAGAGACTTACCATTCATCGGAGTCATAAAATCTCAACAACGAACTATCCCGTCTAACCGAAGAGACTTACCATTCATTGGAGTCACAGAATCTCAACAAAGAACTGTACCGTCTAAACGAAGAGACTTACCATTCATCGGAGTCACAAAATCTCAACAACGAATTGTCCCGTCTAACCGAAGAAACTTACCATTCATCGGAGTCACAAAATCTCAACAACGAACTGTCCCGTCTAACCGAAGAGACTCACCATTCATCGAAGTAACAAAATCTCAACAATAAACGGTCCCATCTAACCGAAAAGACTTACCATTCATCGGAGTAACAAAATCTCAACAACGAACTGTCCCGTCTAACCGAAGAGACTTACCACTCATCGGAGTAGAAGAATCTCAACAACGAACTGTCCCGTCTAACCGAAGAGACTTACCATTCATCGGAGTGGAAGAATCTCAACAACGAACTGTCCCGTCTAACCGAAGAGACTTACCTTTCATTGGAGTAGACAAAAGGTATTAACTGCATCACCTCAGGCTTCTCAAATAAAGGAATGCCACGAAACAGTATTAGAATCATACGCAGATTTCAGCTGAAGGGTGCAGAATCCTCAAAGGTGCAAAATAAATGCATTCTCAGTCTAGGTTTCACAGCCTAGAGATCTAAACAAATGTTGCAGGGGACCAAAGTTCAATCCAAGAACAAGTTGGAGAGAAACGGTCAAACAAGACTCATCCCGAGGAGGATATATCTCAACTGGGGATTAATTATATCCAGATAATGAACTGGGAAGGAAAATGAATCAAAATATTCCACGAGAAACAAACTCAGTGGGGAATTTACAAAGATAGGAATTTTTCTGCTTACGGGTCGACACTCTAAATGGAGAGAGGACACACACGCTCTACGGGGATAACAACACCAGAGAGCAAAGAAGCACCAACACAAATGCAAAATGCACAATGCAACAACAACATGCTATGCACAATAAATGAATGCGCATGCAATGCTTATGAGTATGAATATGCTGACAAAACAGACATAAAGGATAAACAGAGGGTGGAATAAACAACACAACACCACTGAATACTCGGCTAATCTCAACAAGATGGAGATATCATTAGCAACTCTTTTAGGCATTTAACTGAAAAAATCCTGCAAGAGATAAACAAAAGCCATCAAAGGAAAATAAATCCTACTACAAGGCTCAAATCTTGTTGGAGAAAAGAAGATACTCCTTGGGGAGAAACCCGAATATCAATCTTCTAACATAGATGATCCACAAAGAGGATACCAACATAAACTCTGCTTTGAGGATGGAAGGAAAGTTGTTTGGGAATCATATAACAACCCAAATCTTTTTGTAAACATATAAACATCTTCGCAAAATCCACTGGGAAAACAAGGCATATTCGCTGGAGATACGAGAACACTCTCAGAGGGTTAACCAATTCTGAGCAAAGTATCCTGAACTTGTTGGGAAAATAGCAAAAGGTCAAACTATGGGGGATTTTAGATCAATACTCATCATGAATGAGAGAAAACCCAACAAGTGACTAATATATCAACACTCCTTGAATATAGTTATCATGAGCGACTTCACCGGGGAATGTCCGCAGTAATGATGCATAATCTTCACTAGGAGGATAAATCTCTGAAAAACAATCCGGAGAGAAGTACATCTTGGACTTGCCGGGGGAAATGAGAAATTAACCTCACTGCTTTATGATTGGAAATGATAATACACTGCCTCCGTTGGAGAATCGTCAAGGATAAATCCCTGGGTAGAACAGCCTGGAGAGAAAAACATCCGCAAGACAAGATGAAACACGACAAGCGATCACCACGTCAATGCTTCTTAGAAGAAAATAACATCGCTCTCTGTTTGGGGATATCCAAAGTAACAACAACACATCTAGAAGATAAAACTCTGAGTGGGGATTCCTCATATGATTTTGGCTGGGGACAGCAAAAATGAATCTCTGCGTGGGGACCACCATTAAGGAGAAGTGGACCTCAAAACTACTCAATTGCCTGACCATAACATAATCAGCTGGAGAGGATTCGGATCAAGACCTAGCTGGGAAAAAACCAAGCAGCATTGGACCTTATGAATTCAACACATCATAACAAACCCATCACCTTGTCAATAACTGATCACATTCATAGAAACAAGTTCTGCTGAGGAAATATCAACAAACTCTACTGGGAATCTGTCAATAAATTTTGCCAAAGGAGCGAGAGCGAACCCTGTTGAGGAAGACATTGATTATACCATTCTTGGAATAACCGTTGACACTCATTTTTTTTATATTCATTTTCATAAATCAAAGGAAAATGTTTTTATAATTTTCAAAAATTTAAATCAATTATTCACATTTTGTTTTAGAAATCATCATAAAAAATAAATGAAATTTTGCAAACAGAAACAAAATAAGAATTGCAAACAAAGGGACACAGGCCCAAATTTTATTAATAGAATGGAAGTCCGCAAATGGCGTAATTCCATGGATCATTACAAAGTTTGAAAAATGGTAAATACATGGAAAGGGTTACATTGAAATACAATGACCACTATTCTCCCTAACAACTTTGATTTCTGATGTGCTCAAAACTTCAGCTGAAGATGATTGAAGCAGAATCCTTAATGGATAATGTTGCTTTCAAATGATCAAGACTGGCCAGATGCAGTTACTTGCCATAATCCCTAACTTTTTCCAGATTGCCCTTTCGGGTTTTCAATTTACCGGGATGATTATTTCTGTTTTTGTCTCTAATTTTTGCCTGGACCGTCCTTTCGGGTTTTCAGCCCACCGAGACGCTCATTTTTGCCTAAACCGCCCTTTCGGGTTTTCAACTTAGCGAGTTGTTCTTTTATTTTTTAGGCGAAGTATTTCTTGAATGCATCGGCATTCACAGGACGAGTGAACTCTTCACCATCCATAGTTGTAAGAAGTAATGCACCGCCAGAGAAGGCTCTCTTAACAATATATGGGCCTTCATAATTAGGAGTCCACTTGCCCCTAGAATCATTGGTAGAAGTCGAGATCCTTTTGAGCACGAGGTCGCCTTCTCTGAACACACGAGGTCGAACCTTTTTGTCAAAAGCTTTCTTCATTCTCTGTTGATACAATTGGCCATGACACAAGGCTGTCATTCTTTTCTCGTCAATCAAATTCAACTGGTCATATCTGCTTTGGCACCATTCAGCCTCAGACAATTCAGCTTCCATCAAAACTCTCATAGAAGGGATTTCAACTTCCACCGGGAGCACTACTTCTATACCATAAACAAGAGAGAAATGGGTTGCCCCTGTTGAAGTGCGGACGGATGTACGATACCCATGTAAAGCAAAAGGGAGCATTTCATACCAATCCTTGTATGTAACAACCATCTTCTGAACAATCTTCTTGATATTCTTATTAACAGCTTCAACAACCCCATTCATCCTAGGTCTTTAAAGAGAAGAATTATGATGCTCAATCTTAAACTCATTGCATAATTCCTTCATCATCCTGTTATTCAGATTCGACCCATTATCAGTGATAATCTTACTCAAAACACCATACCGACAGATGATTTGGTTTTTGATAAACCAGACCACTACTTGCTTGGTCACATTGGCATATGATGCCGCTTCAACCCACTTGGTAAAATAGTCAATAGCCACCAATATAAAACGGTGTCCGTTTGACTCTTTAGGCTCAATCATTCCAATCATATCAATGCCCCACATGGAGAAAGACCATGGAGAGGAGATAACATTGAGAGGAGTTGGTGGTACATGAATTTTGTCAGCATAAACCTGGCACTTATGGCACTTCTTCACAAATTTGCAACAGACAGATTCTATTGTCAGCCAATAGTAACCTGCCCTCAACATCTTCTTAGCCGTTGCATACCCATTGGCATGGGTACCAAAAGATCCTTCATGAATTTCTTTCATCAACATGTCTGCTTCATGTCTATCCGCGCATCTGAGCAAGACCATGTCATAATTTCTTTTATACAGCACATCATCGTTCAAGAAGAAACTACCAGCCAACCTTCTCAAAGTCTTCTTATCTTTCTTGGATGCCCCAAGCGGGTACTCTTGATTTTGAAGAAAGCATTTAATATCATAATACCATGATTTATCATCAATGACCTCTTCAACAGTAAACACATGAGCTAGTCTATCAAGCCACATAACATCGATTTTAGGCACATCATTCCACCGATTCACCACAATCATGGAGGATATAGTGGCTAAAGCATCTGCCATTCGATTTGCTACTCTGGGTACATGGTGAAACTCGACCTTATTGAAGAAAGTTAACAACCTTCTTGCATAATCTCGATAAGGAATCAAATCAGGTTGACGTGTCTCCCATTCTCCTTTAATCTGATTAATCACTAGGGGTGAATCTCCGTGTACATCAAGAATCTTGATTCTAAAATCAATGGCTTCTTCCAAGCCCATAATACACGCTTCATACTCAGCCGCATTATTTGTGCAAGTGAACATCAACCTTGCAATAAAAGGGATATGAGAACCATGGGGAGTAACAATTATTGCCCCAATACCATTACCATACTCATTAACAACTCTGTCAAAAATCAAACCCCAACGGGATCTAGGCTCAGGCCCTTCATTAGGTAATGGTTCTTCACAATCCTTAATCTTTAGATACATCACATCCTTATCAAGAAAATCAAACCTGATAGGTTGGTAATCATCAATTGGCTGGTGTGCCAAATGGTCAGCCAAAACACTTCCTTTTATTGCTTTTTGAGTTCGGTACTCGATATCATATTCTGAAAAACAACATTTGCCAACGAGCAATCCTCCCAGTTAGAGTAGACTTTTCAAAAATATACTTGACTGGATCTATTTTGGATATCAACCAAGTCGTATGATTCAACATATACTGGCGGAGGCACTTGGCAGCTCAAGCTAAATCACAACATGTCTTTTCAAGCATTGAATACCGAGACTCACAATCGGTGATCTTCTTTCTCAAATGATAAATGGAAAATTCTTTTCGACCAGATTCATCTTGTTGACCAAGAACACTGCCCATAGACTCTTCCAGCACAGTCAAATACATGATCAAAGGTCTTCCTTCCACGGGAGGAGACAAAATCGGAGGTTCAAGCAGATACTCTTTAATCCTCTCAAAAGCTTTCTGACAATCCTCTGTCTAGACACAACCCTGATCTTTGCGAAGAAGCTTGAAGATCGGCGCACATGTGGCATTAATATTGGATATAAATCGGGAGATATAATTCAAACATCCCAGGAATCCTCTTACTTATTTTTCTGTTTTGGGCGCAGGCATTTCCTGAATAGCTTTAACTTTACCAGGATCAACTTCAATGCCCTTTTGGCTGACAATAAAGCCCAACACTTTTCCAGAACGGACACCAAAAGTGCATTTATTAGGATTCAAGCGGAGTTTAAATTTTCTCAAACGTTGAAATAGCTTCAATAAGTACTTAATATGATCTTCTTCAGTCTTCAACTTGCAAATCATATCATTCACATAGACCTTAATTTCTTTATGCATTATATCATGGAACAAAGTAGTCATAGCTCTCTAGTACGTTGCACCAGCATTTTTCAAACCGAAGGGCATCACTCTGTAACAGAATGTTCCCCAGGGTGTAATGAATGTTGTTTTTTCCATATCCTCAGGTGCCATATCTATCTGATTATAACCGCAAAATTCATTAATAAAAGAAAAGATACTGAATTTAGCAGTATTATCTACCAACATATCAATGTGTGGCAGTGGAAAATCATCTTTTGGACTAGCTTTATTCAAATCTCTATAGTCAACGCACATTCGGACTTTTTCGTCTTTCTTTGGAACAGGCACAATATTGGCCACCCATTGAGGATACTCAGAAGTCACAAGAAAACCAGTATCAATCTACTTTTGAACCTCCTCTTTGATCTTCACAGCCATGCCATGATGAGTTCTTCTCAATTTCTGCTTCACAGGTGGACATTCAGGCTTCAATGGCAAATGGTGCTCCCCAATATCAGTGTCAAGACCAGGCATGTCTTGATAGGACCAAGCAAACACGTCAACATATTCTCTAAGAAGCTCCACAACCCTCTTCTTAACATCTGACTGAAGCAGTGCCCCAATCTTGACTTCTTTTACCTCATCATCTGAACCCAGATTAATCAATTCCACCAGCTCTTCATGAGGCTGGATGGATTTTTCCTTGTGCTCAAGCAACCGAGAAATTTCATCTGGAATCTCCTCGATACCCTCTTCTTCAGCTCCAAACACAGGGAACTCAAAGTTGGGAGAGGGCATAAGGTCATTGTTTTCATTGGGTTTAACAATTAATCTGCACAATGATTTATGTTTAATTTTAGAATATGAACAAGAAGCGCAAGTATCATGCAGATAAAAGTGATTATCACATTATTATTATTTTTTTGGTTTTTTTATGTTACCATTTTTCATAAATAAAGCAAAAAGGGAAAAACATAATATGGATAAACAAAATAACATTTTATTGATGATGATAAAATTTAAAACAAAGCCCTCACAATTTCACTTTCACCATGGGCAGAGTGAAAGGATTTTTGAAAGAAACAAAAACAAATTACTTAGAAATATGAATAACAGTGGGAACATAAACAACTATCCAATTCTAGAAAATCTGTCCATGTGTCACGAAATTTGGAAGCTCTTCCTCTTCATCATCTTCAATGATGGTAGCAGTAGAGTGATCTTTGTTGATGAATCCGACGCTGTGAAATGCCTCATTAATATGCTTCAAATCTCTTCTGACTGTACCAGGTGTAAAGCCTAAACCAGTTTTGCCCAGGTTATCAACCACATCAATAACTCGGCCCCAACCGTCAGACCGACCAGTTTCTAACACATGCAGAGCATCTTTCAAAGAAGACATGGGTAACTCATTCTCCTTAACAGCTTTATCATCAACAGAAAGAGCTTGGAATGGAGTCTCAACAGTCTCATCAGCATCAACATACAAAAAGGATGAAAGGTGGCTCACTAGTATCGCTTGCTCGCCTCCAAGAATTACCAGCTTGTCATTCTTAACAAATTTCAATTTATAATGAAGAGTTGAAGTCACTGCCCCAGCTTCATGAATCCAGGGTCGGCCAAGCAGACAACTATAAGCAGGACGAATATCCATTACTTGAAAAGTAATATGGAAGAAGCATGGTCCTATTTTGATTGGAAGATCAACCTCTCCAATCACAGTTTTTCGAGATCCATCAAAAGCTTTAACAACAACCCCATTATACCTCAAGGGGACACCTTGGTAAGAAAGCCTTGATAAAGTAGATTTTGGCATCACATTCAAAGAAGAGCCAGTATCAACCAACACATTGGACAGCGCATCTTCTTGACAGTTCATGGAGATATGTAAAGCCAAACTGTGATTTCTCCCCTCCTCGGGTAACTCTTCATCACAGAAACTCAAATTATTACATGCGGTAAGGTTGGCAACAATACCATCAAACTGATTAACAATCACATCATGCTTAACATATGCTTGTTCCAATACCTTCTGCAAAGATTGCCTATGAGCTTCAGAATTCATCAGTAAGGACAACACTGAAATTTTGGACGGGGTATGCAAGAGTTTATCTATAACACTGTATTCACTCTTCTTGATCAATTTTAAAACTTCATCCTCATAACCTTCGAACCACTGGACTGACTAGAAGCATCGACATTACTCTCATCTTGAGGTCGTTTGCCAGCAACAACATTCTCCACAATCTTTGGAGGCTTAGGAGCAAAGACACGACCACTTCGGGTCACTCTACTCACATCAGTGATGCTTACCATAGAAGAAAAAGAAGGAATGGGCACTTCTTTACCATCTTCTACCATAGTAGCATTGTACTTATATGGAACAGCCTTGCCAGATTCATATGGTACTGGACCGGGCAACCGAATGACCAAAGGTGTAACAGCGGTCTTCTGACTGTCATAAGAGATAACAAATCGTTTAGGAATATTAAAATGTGGCTCAATAACATTCACCTCATTCTGAAATTCATCTCTCTAAGCAGTGACTTCAATCAAATTTTCATCGATCATCCTTTGAATGTCCCTCTTCACAATCACACAACCACGTGGATTCACGGAATAGATACAGCAAGCCGTATAGTCATGATCAATATCATGGTATTCACTTAAAAGTGCATGCATCTCCACAAGAGATTTTTAAATCCAACGGATATAAAAAATTTTGAATGTACCGAGACAACCATAAACCATATTGACAGCCGCCTTACCATTATTAGGCAACGGGTTCGATTGCACATTAGGGTTGGGGTCTTCAAAAGACAAAATATCACTTCTAACTAATCTCTGCACTTCCATCTTCAATGGATCACAGTTCTCAGTATCATGTCCAGCTCTTCCTTGATGGAAAGCACAATGAGCTTCAGGCTTATACCACCATGGTGAATATTTTGGAACAACAGGTGATGGACGGGTCTGAACAAGATTCTTCTTAATTAAACAAGGAAGCAATTCCGTATAGGTCATCGGAATCGGATCAAAATCTTTCCGAGAACGGCCCCGTTGATTGTTCTGTTGATTAGAACGTTGTTGAGCAGGAGCTGCCTAAACAACGGGAGTTGAATTGATAACAGGAGTAACCGATGCAACATGTTACTGACACTGATTGTTTCTATTGCGAGGTTTTCTATACCTTTCTCGAGAAACGACATTGGTCTCTCCTTCTTTCTTTTTGGAAAATCCTCTACTATATTTCTTGGAATTTCCAGCAGAATTACCATCTTTTGACAAACGTCCCTCACGGACACCTTCCTCTAATCTCATCCCCATATTAACCATCTCAGTAAAATCACTCGGGGCACTAGCAATCATACGCTCATAATAGAAAAGACTCAGAGTTTTCAAAAAAATCTTAGTCATCTCTTTTTCTTCCAAAGGAGGGTTGATCTGAGCAGCAATCTCGCGCCATCTCTGCGCATATTCTTTGAATGTCTCCTTATCTTTCTGAGCTATTGCTCGAAGCTGGTCACGATTAGGAGCCATATCCACATTATACTTATATTGTTTCACAAACGCCTCACCCAAATCTTCGAAAGTGAGAATTCGTGTACTGTCGAGTCCCATATACCATTTCAAAGCTGCACCAGACAAACTATCTTGAAAGTAGTGAATAAGAAGCTGATCATTATCCTTCTGAGCTGACATCTTATGATTATACATAGTCAAATGTCTCATCGGACAAGAGTTACCCCTATACTTTTCAAAGTCAGGAACCTTGAACTTATGCGGGATCTTCACATTAGGAACCAAGCATAACTCATGAGCATTCTTTCCAAACAGCTCTTTACCCCTCAGAGCTTTGATTTCTTTCTGCATTTAAGCAAATTGGCCTTGAATCTCTTCCATTCTATCATAAGTACTGACATTTTCACTTGGAGCAGTATGGAAAATTGGCTCTTCAATAAGAGGAACAGTATGAACCACAGGCTGCGGTACAGACATCACAAGCTGAATAGTAGGAACAACTGGAACTTCAGGAGGTGGTGGTGGTTGATAACCTTCAGGAACAAAGTTTCGAGGCATGCCCCAGGGGAAACTAGGAGGCATGGAGTATTGAGGAACACTAGCAGACGCCACAGAGATGGGTGCAGAGACAATCTCAGAAATGATTGTCCTTTGCTTAGAAGTTGAAAGCGGAGGAGGAGGGGGTGGTGACTGATTCTAAGCAGCCACCATAGCTTCCGTCATAGCAGTGAGTCTTTCCAAACTATCTTTCAAAGTTGTCACTTCCTTATATTAGCTCGAGTATTATATTGGTGCGACAGCTTGGCTGAATGAAGACCAAAAGAAACATAAGACACCTGGAAAAGGCAAGAAACAATGCAAGAGATGATGCTTGATGTGCAAGTGCAAATGAAAAGTTTCAAAGAATTATGAGGCATATTGCAAACATTGTTATTTGAAATACCAAAAATATCATTCATTAATGATGGAAAAAATTACATCTCGGAAGTACAAATTCAAGAATCCTAAAACAATAGGGAATAAAGAAAATTAGATCCCTAGAGAATTTTATGAGAAGAAGTCCCACCTCTATCTTTCAGCTTCTTGATGTAGGCCTGCACCTGACTCTTCTCAATCAGCAACTGATCAACGATCAACTTCCAAGGAGATTCTGAACTCTTTGGAATATCGGAAACTGGCTGGATGCGAGAGGAAAATAAATCCTCTTGAGCCTTTCTCTTCTTGTCGGCAACTTCATCTTCATTCTTCTTCTTGAAGTTCTCTTGAAGTCTTGCATTCTCTAACTCAATAATCTGATACTTGTTCTTCCAAGCATTTCTCTCTTGTTGCATCTCGGCCAAAGCAATTTGAAGCTTCTCTGTGTCTTTCATAAAGTAGAGGATAGGCTTCTTAGCAGTTAGAGACAAAGGTTCCTGACGCGTATAAGGCATCTTCAAAGTAATAGCTCTATTTTTAACCCACTGAAGGTAAGGTCCCGAAGAGACACAATTCAAATTTCCCAAACTTTCCTTTCTTTTTCTATGAATGTTGCGCCAAGCTTCCAAAATCTCTCTTTTGAGAGCAACCTGAGATTCATCTTCTTTGAAAAAGAGACCAGCCAAATGAATGTTCTTCGGTACCTCTCGCAAAGGATATCCCAACTGACGATGAGCCAACACGGGATAGTATCTGATTCCTCCCTTTGTACCAAGAAGAGGTACGTTAGGAAAATCACCACAACTATCAATAATCATCGCTCCAGATGGAACACGGCACCACCAATCAGTATCAGAATGAGTGAGAGACATGATTTTCTGCGACCAAAATAAACCATCCTTGAGATTCCAGAAAGCTGCAGACTTCGGCAAGTGAGAAATAAACCACTTGGAGAGCAAAGGCGCACAACAGATAATCATCCCATCACCATGGAAATTCCTGAGGTGAATAGAATGGTAAACATCGGCAAGTAAAGTAGGAACTGGATTCCCAATCAAGAAAATCTGAATAGCGTTGATGTCGACAAAGTTCTCAACATTCGGGAAGTGGAACAGTCCATAAATAAGCAAGGCAAGTATAGCCTCAAAAGCATCTGTGTTCTTCACACTAGCAAAGTGATGAGCTCTATCCATCAAGAACTTAGGGGGTAACCCAAGAATCTTTCCTTTGGTATCCATGCGAGCCTTAATCTCATAAACCTTCAAGTGAGTAGCCTTTGCAATAACGTGATGCTCGGGAGCGGGATCCAAACCAGAGAAAATATGCCTATGAACAGGCAAACCAAGCAGGAGACAATACACCTCTAGTGTAGGTACCAACTGATAATCAGGAAAGGTGAAACAATGAAGCAAAGGGTCATAGAACTGAACCAAAGTAGCAAGCAATCCTTCAGCCATATCAACCTTCAAGAGAGATAAAAGCCTTCCATATCTGGACTCTTGAAAGTATACTTCCTTGAAAGTATATCTGGATTCTTGGTATCAACAAGCAAAGATCCTAGCTCTCTCAAACCCCCTAACTTAGGACTCTTGAAAGTATACTTCCTTGTACTTCTCCTTCTAAAATCCAAAATGAAAGTATCTGCAATGTTTACAATAACACCTTTAAGTTCCTCGAAACCTTCCAAAATAATGCTCATGAATCCATGAGTGCATGAATGCAATAACAACAAACAAGATCACACAAAGCACACGGGTCAAGGTTCAAGTCACGAGCATGAAGCCAAGGGTAAGAACCAATCCCACAAAGTTATGTACTAAGGTTTTGTCTTCATTGTACCTGCAGAGAATAACGGTTCTAACAGAGTACCCAGGGTCCATAATCCACTATCAGACACACCAGCACACCGATTTGCTCGGAGGTTGGTAGTTATCCTCAAGAGAATCTAACCTGGGTGTAGCATCACGTGACGGCTAAGTCAGATTTGCATCTTCATAGCTTCCGCGCTACGATCCTAAAACGGCTAGGATGGGTCTCAGTGTTATAGGCTTCTATGGAAAAGGTAATGCCTTCACGATCGCTCGATCGACATCAGTAATTCCAAAAAGGCAACCACCGAGTGGATAGATTCTCAAGTTCTTCTTTTTCGAGATTCGACTCCCTCAAAGTTCCCTTGACTATACTATCCTCCTATTTCAAAGTGCACTCTGGTCCGGGTATATGACCTATCTCACACACAGAGGAACTCCCAAACAGAACAAACAAGTAACAAGCAAATAAGACAAAAAGCAGTAAATAAATCAAAGTAGGCTAAACCCCTCAAGGGATCTGTTTCCCCAGCAGAGTCGCCACTTTTCTGTAGCGGGAAAATTTGTGAGTGTAAGCTATTGATTAACATAACTCAAAAAATAAACAAGAGTCGCCACCGCACTTTTATTTTTATCCAAAAAGGAAAGGGAAAAAAGAGCAAACAAAACCTAAAGAGTTCTAAAAGAACAAAGAGATAATGGGTAATGGGGGTTGGTTATGTAAAGGGAAGGTTTTACGCACCCAATACATCTATAGTACTCTATAGGAGCCCTTTGATGTATTCATGCTTTTTGGTCTGAAAAGGTTTGCTTGAAAAAAAGATTGAGGAGATGAGAGGAGAATTATTTTTTTAATATTTTTATGTTTGGAGAGACTTATCGCCTCATGCCTACATACCCACGATGTGCAATGTAGGATCAAAACCTCGTAGTTCGTGGTACAAATAACAAAAATGATTAGTTGTGGTTCATTTTATCTTGAAAAAGACAACCCGTCATTCTCAAGAGAGAATACTCAACTAATTACCCAAAGGTATGGGAAAGAGGCATTTGCATCACATTAAGATGGAGGATTTGCTTGGATTAACATCAACAAGACTAATCACTTCAACATCTAAGTGGAAAATGACCATACTTTCAACAAAATACCATGCTTAGGAGTTTTACATCTCATCAAAAAAATGACTCATATCTAATTCTTTTTGAAAAGTTTAAAAGAAAAAGTGCATAAAAGCATAAAAAATTTGAATGAGTTTTGTATTTTTTATGTCTTTTTGAAATGGTCAAAATATGATTAACATGGATTGACATTTATTAAAGAAAACAAAGTTTTAAAAAATTACTTGACCGAAGTCAAGGTTTCATTATGAAAGTGGTTTTAAGTTCGAAAATAAGAGGGTTTTGGAAAAGAGAGGAAGTTTTGAAAATTGAAGAAGGGGTGGAGAAGAAGTGTTTATCCTAGTGCATAAAATAAAAGCTAGAGTAAGAAAGATCTAACCCCATGGAGGCACTCTTCAAAGCATAATAAGAAAATTATTCTATCCTCTTGATCCAATAAGCAAGTCAAATAAAGGTTAGAATATCAAACTCCATAATGGTCCAAAGTGCAAAGGAGAGAGTCCTAAGTCTAAGTCCATAAGTCCATAAGTCCATAATCAAGAGTATAGATCCTCCAATGCAAAGGATAGTGGCGATAGTCCAACAATTAAGAGCACAAGTCTTTTAGTGGTTTAATCCTTTATTAATGTTTTTGAGTCCAAATGGACAAAAGAAAAACAAAAACACAAGATAATATGGTCCAAGTGGACAAAAGAAAAATGACATAAACATAAACATGAATATGATAAAATGACATAAAGCATAAAAAATAAAGAGAGACATGGAGCAAGAAGAAAAAATAAAAGTTAGTACAATATTATTGTTAGTAAGTTAGTGATTTGTAGCACAACACTCTAGTACCATAAGCCTTCACCGATTATTCCGTTTCGCGTTTTGAACTATAGTGATTAAACAATGCACTTAGGTCAAGGTTACTGAACTTGACAGAAGATTGGTAGAACCAAAGCCTCTACAACGCCAAGTTTCAAAGGTTATGGACCTAATGCAAAAAATTAATCAACATTGGGTTGACGCAACCAATCAAGGCCCGAACCACGAAAGTTCAAATTCCGAATTGAATAAAGAGGGACAAATGTTGCGCTATGTTAAGCAATCGCCGAGTAATTTACGGAGTAATTACCCTACAATGACGCCGGTCAATAGATCTTTGTGCTAATGCATGCTAGATGAACGATATGTAAATCGTCATCCAAAAGCAATACCGTACTGTAGCGAGCGATTTTGGACGCGGTTCTTAAGCGCTGGTCGCTCTCTGCAGTTGGGCTGACTACAGGTCGATTCATTTTTTATCCTATTGTAAGCTGAATAAGGAAGGGAAATAGATGTCTCCAATTAACCCTGCTTTGCATACTGAGTTTAAACAGCAGTCTGTTAGGTTACGGATGCTATCAATGTTGGGGGCCCTTTGTACTGGTTATTTGTATTTTCGCCAATACTGGTTTGTTTATCTAGGAAGAAGTTTTCGGGCGGGGAACAAGGATTAGGATGTTAGGACTGACGTGGGATTTGGTTTTTTTGTTGATTGTGCTCGCTAAGATTTTTCTTTCAATCTTATGCCTACGTATTCCCGTTTACTGAAACAGGGAAATCAGAGCGTTCGTAGTTCCTCCTATTCTATGGGAGGAAATGGGTGTTTTTGGTGTCTTGTTCAAAGCCCAAGACGTGAAGCGAAAGGTGGTTTGTATCTTGTTCAAAGCCCAAGATGTGAAGCTGAAAGTCTATTTGTATCTTGTTCAAAGCCTAAGATATGAAGCTGAAAGGTCTCAACTTTAGAGAGAATTTGTCATCTCTAAAGAGGTCTGTTTGTCACAACTGTTGGGTGACTGGTTTATAAAGGGGGATTACTTTAACCGGGATACGCGGATCCTAGCAATCCCATAATTTCCTTTATAGGGGATTTTAACCTGAAGGAGAAGACTTTAACTCAGTGTAGAGCAATGCTATCTTTCCTTAGGAATTTCTCATGCTAAACGAGGGACAGTGGCGTGGATATAGACGATCCAGAGGCTTGCCGCTTACAGCGATTAGATGAAGGAGTTGTTGATGTTTGTGTACTGTGAAAGAGGCAGAACTTTGATGCTAAAAGGTTGATTGGATC
This sequence comes from Lathyrus tuberosus, assembly GCA_022829125.1. Lineage (NCBI taxonomy): Eukaryota > Viridiplantae > Streptophyta > Magnoliopsida > Fabales > Fabaceae > Lathyrus > Lathyrus tuberosus. The sequence continues at coordinate 9,465,317 of JALAZF010000071.1, forward strand.
AACCAGTGGTTTTCTTATATAAAGCCTAAGAGGAGGCTAATATGTGTCTCGTACAAAGCCCGAGAGAGAGGCGAAAAGGTTTTTGACCCGACGATGGAGTCTTTTGGTATCTCGTATAAAGCCCGAGGTGGAGGCTATTGTTTATTTGGCTCAATAAGAACCTTTTTGTATCTCGTATAAAGCCTGAGATGGAGTCGAAAGGGGTGATCTACTCAACGAGGGAGTCTCTTATGTGTCTCGTACAAAGCCCGAGAGAGAGGCTAAACGTTGTTTGACTCCGCTGGGGAGGATCGTTGTACAAAGCCCAAGAGGAGGCTATGGTTACTGTTTCAGTTAAGTGACAGGTCCAGTATACTGATTTTGAAAGAGAAAATCAGTTTTTATATGAGTAATGCGGTACTCAAGGATCTGATTTCAAGGATCCGGGTTATTCCTGTTCTTTAAGGAAGCGAGAAATCCGAAGGGTATTGAGACTGCCCGAGTCTGTGGGTTTCCTTCATATTTAACGAAGGGGTCCCTTGAGAATGTCTTTGAGACTCAAGGAAGTTAGACTGTCCAAGTCTAGAGTTTCACCTTTTGTACTATGCTTTGAGAAACAGTAGTAGACTCTTTGAAAGGGCCGTTCTAGGCAGATGATTAAGTTCTGTTCCTATACCTCTAGGAGGTCGTCGGGACAATTTGTACGAAGCCCAAGAGGAGGCTAGAAACTTTTAAGAAGCCGATCGGTCCTTGTACTAAGCCCAAGAGGACGCTATCATTCCCGGAGGAAGAGATCATTATACGAAGCCTAAGAGGAGGCTGTGAATACTTCTAAGAAGCCGTAGGGCCCTTGTACTAAGCCCAAGAGGAGGCTGGGTTGCTTTTAGGAAGCCTGTGGGTCCTTGTACGATGCCCAAGAGGAGGCCGATGCTTTTAAGAAGCCCGTGGGTCCCTAAACCCCGAGAAATTCAAGGCAATGCTATTCACCGAGAATAGATCAAAGTCAGGAAAGTTCGAGAATTTGGAAGAAACTCAAAGATGCCATTTCACGGAGAATACATTCATCTTTGGGAGTAGAGTTTCTTGACAGTTCTTAATGAGGACAGCCGAAGAGAAGACTGTATCTGGTGATCCTATTGGGGATCTAGTTGTCTATTTCTACGAATAAACGAAACGGCGTCACCTAGTTCTAGACGTAGTTGCCGGGAAAACTCTAAATATCTATACTATTATTACACAGTTGATATGAGTTTATGAAATAAGACTTACAGTGAAACAGCCCCATAATACAGTTATATGTATATAAAAGCGGTAAATGAAAGCAATAACCACTTACTCGGTTGTAGAGCTTCCATGCTGTTTGGTTAGTTGTTCGACAAAGAAAGATTGAAAACAACAGTATATTCAAAATCAAAGGAGAAAGTGCTTTGAAAAAGAAATATTTGGGGCTTACAGCTCAAGGAGAGGCCCAGGGTTTTATCAGTGAGTGCACTGTTGAATTTGTACAGAGGGACTTATACAAGTGACTGAGGCCCAAAATATTTTCTATACAAAGGGATGGGTCTTACACTCTCTTAAGAGGCCCAAAAGGTTTTAAAGAAAAAGAGTGGGGCTTATAACACGAGGGTAGGCCCATGTGATTTTTCTGTTTTAAAATGGCGATCGCGTCGAGGTTTCCTTTTAACGCAGAGGGACTTATACAATAAGTGAGGCCCAAAAATGTTTTGGTTAAAAGGGGGTTGGGTCTTACACACTAATAGAGGCCCAAGTGTTTTGAATGAGTCTTATAGCTCGAGGAGAGGCCCAAGGTTATTTTGAAAAGAGGACGGTCGCGCCGTTCATTTTTGACGGTATCGGGACTTATACAATACACTGAGGCCCAAAAATGATTTGGTCAAAAAAAAGGATTGGGTCTTACACTCTATTAGAGGCCCATTTGTGTTTGAAAAAAGTTTGATGAGGGTTGAATTGATTCAAAACCCTAATTTGTTTTCAAAGTGTATTTTTAATTGATTAAAAATTCAATTAAAAGGATCAATGTTTGTTAAATATGTGAAAACAAATTATGATCTTGGATCAATGTTCCAAAAAATCATGTTTCTTCCTACAAAATGATTGAAATCAAATTAGGGTTAGAAAACAAAGGGAGAAAAAATATTTTCAATGCTAAAAACACATAAAACATTAATTCTTTGCAAAAATATCAAATATATGAAATAAATAATATTTTTGGGATTTTTTGGTAAAATCAAATATTTAAACATTTTTGTGAATTATTGCAAAAAGAACTAATAAAAAATGATAAAAATTGAAGGAGTTATTAATTTTTCAAATCATTAAAAATAATAATATGAAAAATAACAAAATAAAAAAGTGATAAAAAGAAGTCTGGGGCGAGGGGGATTCGAACCCCAGACCTCTCGCTTGCCAATACTCACAAAACCAGCTGATGAACCACTGGGGCGCAATGCCAATTCATTAATAACATGGCAAGTGAAAAATATATATCAAACTTAGTTGGAAAACTTGAAGAATGGCGCCATGGCCATCTTCTTCCTCGAGCTCGTGCGTGAAGCACCATATCTCACTCATCTCTCAACCATTGGACATGATTCAAACACTAAACCCGTGCGTTTTTTCACAAGGAATAAGATGGCAATACCCAATTTTATTCATTTTCAGTGTGGAGTAAAATAATCATGATGAACACAGATGAACCCTAATTTGCAAAAGCAATCGTGCAGGCATGGTTATAAGGTCTATGATCCAATTTCTTGAGGCAAAACAATCAACACATGATGGCAATCAAATGGCAAAAATATCATGCGAGGAAATATGCATGGATCATGGAGTTTGAGTTTGAAGCTCACCTTGATGCAAGCTGAAATGGAACTTTGCCCAGATGGTGTTCCAGTCGTGAATTGGTGATCCCTACAGCTTCAATGGATGTTATGGAGTGTGTTGCAAGCTTTGGAATACTTTAAAATTCCTTGGATCAAGCTGGAGACCTCCACCTGCAAAATTGAAGCTTAATGGCTTGGTTGAAGAGTGATTTTGAGCCTGGGGGTGTTACAGTTGGTGTTTAAGTGTTTGGACACCTCAAATACATCATATGTGATATGTTTGAGCAATTGGAATGGATGGATTGTAGCTGCAACTCAAAACCCGATAGTGGTTACTCAAAAACAAGAAAACTTGAGGTTTAAGAAAGAATGAGAGAAAGCAGTGTTGTAACTGGCTTTGGTGTGAGTTGAATGATCCATTGGGACCTCTATTTATAGGTGATCAACTTTTGTTTTGGAGGAATAGTGAATGGCTGCTGGATTATATCACATTTGCATGGATTGGCTTGGAGGATTTCTTCTCAAGCAAGGCAAGCTAGCCATTCCCAAGAGCAGGGCTATGCCTTGACCAAAACCAAATTCCTCAGATGTTTTTAATGTTGTTTAATCAGATAAATTGACTGAGTAGGGTAGCTACCTTGACAATGCACTATTCCACATTAATGCACTTTGAATTCAAGGCAAAATGTGCCAAAGTGGATGAACTTCAAGTTGGAAGATTCCTTGGCTTTTTTACTCAGATTTATCAGTTGGATCAGATGCAATGTGATTGGTTTGAACACAGGTGGCATAGTGATCCTTAGTCTTTGGCTCAAAATCATGTGTGGCAAGCAAACATGCAAACTGATTTTTCCAAAACAGCTTGCAGAAGCATGACTTTGGGCATGGATTTCTCATGGCTTAAGTTGAATCAATTCATGCTGTTGAGCTCTTTGAATTCTTAGTAACATATCCAACAACATTGATGTTTAACTTTGGACTTGATTCAGATTGCATCTATGTGAAAAGATCTCACAAGTTTTGGTGTTTCAACAAAATCTGTCTTGGACAGAATATTTCTAAGTGTTGGAAAATGGTACACTTTCATGTTTTCAGCCACTTTGGCTCACTCATAGCTCAAAATCTCTAATGAATTGGAGTTAGGCCTAGTTGAAGTTTTTGTAGAGGGTAATGAGATCTACAAATCAAGATTTGGATGGAAAAAATGACCTTGTGGTTTAGGAGTTATGGTCCTTCAAAGTTGGTACCTTTGTCACTTTATCTTTTAACTTAGAAAATTTTCTAAGTTTTTATGGTTACCCGTTTTACAAGTTATCCAACTTTTCTTGATTTTTCTTGATGAATGATGATTCAAATCATACATAAACATCATTTTAGGGTTAAAAATCCATTTTGGTAAAAAATCTCAAAAAGTCAAAGTTGACTTTTGTGCACAGTTGACTTTTTATCAGATGAATTCCAAATTGTGCAATTTTTCAGGAAATCATGTCCTTGACCTAAATCAAACTTGATGGACATGTTCCATGGGTGTCATAGGGTATATTGATGTATGTGCTAGGGTTTGGGAGCATGTCCTGGTCAAAAGTCAAAGTTGCAGTTACTTTTTCCTTAAAACCCTAATTGTGGTGCAGATGAAATTGAGACTTGTTGCTCAAGCTTCTTGGATTAATCCATTGTTCCAAATGGATCAATATAGTTCATTAGAGACCCTCAAATCATGTCTTGAGGTCTTGGCTCTTGATTTGTCCCAAAAGTCAACTTAGGGGTGAATTAGGTCAAGAAACCCTAATTCCTGATTTTTGATGTATGCATCCCCTGAGGTCAAATTGACTTGATGCTTGGGTCCATGAGGTTCCATGGAGTACATTAGGCTGTGTTTAGGATCTTTGGCTTATGCTCAGATGAAAATATTCCATCTGGAGGCCCTGGTCGACCAAAACCCTAATTTGGTGACACTGTCGATCTTGAGACTTAATCCACCTGAAAGGGAGCATCCTTGTGCTTAATCCTTAAAGTGGGAGTCCTTTTTGATCCTTTGTGAATGTTTGAGAGGTTAGACAAGTTGAAGATCATGTCATTTCTTGATTGATCTTTTGTCTAAGCACTCAGAGAGGGCTTGAAACCCTAATTTTAATTGTAGTGGATGCTCACCCATCTTTGGGGAGACTGACAAGGTATGATGGTTCATCTATATTGTGATGATGATTTGCACAATGATGGGAAATCTTAGTGGTCAAATTTTGGGGTATGACAGATGCCCCTATTTAATCTTCTTGGACACGAAGGTGTGAATGACAAAGGTATTCGGGCATTCGGGGTGCAAGAGGATTAAATATCGGAATACCCGAAATTTTGATGGCTATGAATGGCAGCTTACACATTCATGTTCTTTAGCTAAGCAATGATGCCTAGAAAAGGTAAAAACTTCCCCTCGATCCTGGTTTCCTACCAAGAACTGGTCTTAGTTTCTCTTGGGATAAACCTCCCCTCGATCCTGGTTTCCTACCAAGGAACTGGTCTTAGTTTTTGATTTAAACTTCCCCTCGTTCTTGGTTTCCTACCAAGGAACTGGTCTTAGTTTCTTTGGTCAATAAGCTTTATTGACAAGGGACGCTATGCGTAGCGGTTTTCCTCAAACTTCTCGCCGAATTTTCTTGGGGAGATGCCATTTGAGTGGAAGAAGTTTCGATGTCAGACTTGCTGGGGGAACCCAGTCGTCTGAGTTGTAGAGTTGCACAAACTTCTCTGTTGGAGACGCCATTTGTTGATTCTACTGGGGAAAACGAGTCTCTTGAGAGACTGTTTCCTCTTGGGATCTTACATCATACTTTTCTCGGGATCTTCCCGGAGAAATGCCATATGATGGGGTCCAATTTTGAGGTGCCGATGACCTTTTCATCAGCGATCTTTTGGGAGCGAAACTGGCATGCTGCCGAATCTTTGCTTAAGAGGCTTTCTCTGTGGATTTTCCTCAATCCGGGAAAGCAAGGACATCATCTTCAATGGCGAAGAGTGATGCTGACTGAAAGTTCCTCTAGTTTTTCAGAGGTTCAAGTTATCAAAGTGGTCAAGGACCAATTTCTTTCCAGAAATAAACTGGAAGCGAGGTTGTCCAAACGCAGCGCTTCCTGACGAGGCAAGAACTGACAACTCGATCGAGAGGACTTCTACCACTAGGGGACAAGACCGACTAGAGTGATGGTGATGCAATATGAAATGTGAATGCAAATCAATAATGCATGATGTATGTATGTATATGCTGACAAAACTGACGCGACATACAAACTAACGGGTGAACCCGACTGGATATTCGGCCATCGCGGGCCGTATAGAAATATCGTTGGTTCAAAATAGCAATTCCACCTTACTTAGGGGAGATAGTCCCTGCGGGGAATACCATTGATCGGGCTTAGGAGATGAGAACTCGGCCGAGGCGTGTCAGATGAAACAAGGTCTCTGACACAGTTGATCCCTTCATTCAGGCGTACTGGGTTAGAAGGAGTACTTTGATTCTGCACTTTGAGGTTCGATTACTTCTGGAGAAGTGATCGATGTTCTTTCGATGTTCAACAGTCAAAAGAAATTGCCATCTCTTATTAAAAAGCAGAAAAAGTTTTACCAAATAAATTCATTTTTGTTTTATTTCAAGAATCGCTAATCATGTTAACAACGTCGTTCTGTAAAGCTAAAACAAATAAGAAGTACAAACAAAAGCATAAGGGCTTAAACTTTATTGATAAGATGGAGATCAGCCAAACGCGTGATTCCAAAGAGTATATACAAAGTTTGAAAATGGTAATTTACAGGGAAAAGGGCTACGTTGAAACATAACGACCATTATCCTTCTACCAACTTTGAATTCGGGACATCCTGAGCTTCTGTCGAAGATGACCTTGACTGGAGTTTTCCTCCGATGGATGATGTAACTGCTGCTGCTGAGGGACTTGCCTCTGTTGAACACAGTTACTTACCATTATCCCTAATTTTTGCCTGGATTGTACTTTGAGATTTCCAATCCATCGGGATGATTTTTTTCATGTCTCTAATTTTTGCCTGGACCGCCCTTTCGGGTTTTCAATCCACCGAGACGTTTTTTTTAGGCGAAGTATTTCTGGACTACATCAACATTCGTGGGGTAGGCAAATTTCTCTCCGTCCATGGTTGCAAGTCTCAAGGCACCGCCTGAGAAAACTTTTGTGACCACATAGGGGCCATCATAATTTGGGGTCCATTTGCCCCGAGCATCAGTGAGAAATGATTGTATCTTTTTGAGCACGAGGTCTCCTTTCCTGAAGATGCGGGTCGAACCTTTTTGTCGAACGCCTTTTTCATTCTCTGTTGATACAGCTGACCATGGCATAGTGCCATGATTCGCTTCTCTTCGATCAGATTCAGTTCGTCATGTCGACTTTGACACCATTCAGCTTCGGTGAGCTTAGCTTCCATCAATACTCGAATTGACGGGATTTCTACTTCTATGGGGAGAACTGCCTCCATGCCATATACTAGAGAGAACGGGGTTGCCCCTGTTGAAGTACGGACAGATGTACGATAACCATGAAGAGCAAAGGGTAGCATCTCGTGCCAGTCTTTGTAGGTCACAACCATCTTTTGAACAATCTTCTTGATGTTCTTGTTAGCCGCTTCTACCGCTCCGTTCATCTTGGGTCGGTAGGGAGATGAGTCATGGTGTTCGATCTTGAACTCTGCACACAACTCTTTCATCATCTTATTGTTTAAGTTAGATCCATTATCTGTAATGATCTCGCTTGGAACACCATAACGGCAGATGATATTGTTTTTGATAAATCGGACCACCACTTGTCGGGTTACATTAGCAAATGACACTGCTTCGACCCACTTGGTGAAATAGTCAATGGCTACCAGGATGAACCGATGTCCGTTTGAAGCCTTGGGCTCAATCATGCCAATCATGTCGATTCCCCATATGGAAAAAGGCCACGGGGAAGAAAGAACTTTTAGATGTGATGGCGGTACATGAATTTTGTCGGAGTATATCTGGCACTTATGACACCTCCTCATGTACTTGTAGCAGTCGGATTCCATTTTCAACCAATAGTACCCTGCTCTGAGAATTTTTCTCGCCATTGTATGTCCGTTGGCATGAGTGCCAAAGGATCCTTCATGAATTTCTTTCATAAGCATGTCTGCTTCTGGTCTGTCGACGCATTGGAGCAAGACCATGTCAAAATTTCTCTTATAGAGAGTGTCACCGCTCAGGAAGAAGTTTCCAGCCAATATTCTGAGGATTTTTCTATCTTTTCTGAGTGCCCCAGATGGGTACTCCTGTTTCTGAAGGAAGCATTTGATATCATGATACCAAGGTTTGTCGTCTATGACTGCTTCAATCGTAAAGATGTAAGCGGGCCGTTCGAGGCGCATTATGTCGATCTTAGGTAAGTCGTTCCATCGACCTACACTAATCATGGAAGAGATAGTGGCTAATGCATCAGCCATGTGATTCTCCTCACGAGGGATGTGATGAAACTCAACTCTGTTGAAGAAAGGTAGCAACCTTCTTGCATAGTCTTTGTAAGGAATCAATCCTGATTGGTATGTGTTCCAATCTCCTTTTATCTGATTGATAACCAAGGTTGAGTCGCCGTATACGTCCAAGTTCTTGATCCTTAAATCAATCGCTTCTTCGAGACCCATAATACAAGCTTCGTATTCGGCCTCGTTATTTGTACACTTGAACGTAAGTCGATCGGTGAAAGGAATGTGGGTACCCTGAGGGGTAACAATGATTGCCCCAATTCCGTTTCCATAATGATTAACTGCTCCGTCAAAGATCAGTCCCCATTGGGAACCTGGTTCTGGCCCTTCACTGGGTAGCGGTTCATTGCAATCTTTCATTTTTAGATACATGACATCTTCGTCTGGGAAGTCAAACCCGACTGGTTCCTGATCGTCAATCGGTTGATGAGCCAAATGATCGGCTAAAATACTTCCCTTAACGGTTTTTTGAGCGTGGTACTCTATGTCATATTCTGATAACAACATCTGCCAACGGGCAATCCTTCCCGTAAGAGCAGGTTTTTCGAAGACATACTTGATTGGATCCATTTCGGAGATTAACCAAGTAGTATAACGAATCATGTATTGGCAAAGACGTCTGGCTGCCCAAGCCAAAGTACAGTAAGTTTTCTCAAGCATCGTGTACCGAGTTTCGCATTCGGTGAATTTCTTGCTCAAATAGTAGATGGCAGACTCTTTCCTTTTGGTTTCATCTTGTTGGCCAAGTACACATCCTATTGAGTCCTCTAGGACTGTGAGGTAAATGATCAGTGGTCTTCCTTCCACTGGAGGTGATAGAATCAGAGGATTCAACAGATATTTCTTAATACTGTCGAAAGCAGTTTGGAAATCTTCTGACCAAACGCAATCCTGGTTCTTTTTCAGTAATTTGAAAATCGGCGCACATGTGGCGGTCATAAGGAATATGAATCTGGAGATGTAGTTTAAACGTCCCAAGAATCCTCTGACTTGTTTTTCAGTTTTCGGAGAAGGCATTTCTTGAATGGCCTTGACCTTGTCAGGATCAACTTCAATTCCTTTCTGGCTGACGATGAACCCTAGTAGTTTCCCTGAACGGACATCGAAGGTGCACTTGTTGGGATTCAAGCGGAGCTTGAATTTTCTCAAACGTTCGAACAATTTCGACAGATGTTCAACGTGCTCACTCTCTGTTTTTGATTTTGCAATCATATCATCGACATATACCTCGATTTCCTTATGTATCATGTCATGAAACAGAGTAGTCATGGCCCTTTGATAGGTTGCCCCGGCGTTCTTCAAACCGAACGGAATTACCTTGTAACAAAAGGTGCCCCATGGGGTAATGAACGAAGTTTTCTCCGGGTCTTTCGGCGCCATTTTGATTTGGTTATAGCCCGAGAATCCATCCATGAAGGAGAAAATTTTGAAATTTGTTGTGCTGTCTACCAGCATGTCAATCTGTGGTAAAGGAAAGTCGTCCTTTGGACTTGCCTTGTTCAGATCTCTGTGATCAACACACATTCTGACCTTTCCGTCCTTTTTGGGAACGGGTACGATGTTGGCTAACCATTGAGGATATTCTGATGTAGCGAGGAAACCCGCGTCAATCTGTTTTTGTACCTCCTCTTTGATTTTGATGGCCATGTCCGGGTGAGTGCGTCTCAACCTTTGCTTTACTGGCGGACATTTCGGTCTTAATGGTAAGTGATGTTCCACGATGCTGGTATCCAACCCTGGCATATCCTGATAGGACCAAGCGAACACATCGGGAAATTCTTTGAGAAGCTTTAACAAACCCTCTCTGGCAGTTGGATTGAGCAGTGCCCCAATCCTGATTTCTTTTCTCTCTTTTTCTGAACCCAAGTTTACCGTTTCCAAAGGCTCTTTGTGAGGTTCAATGGACCTTTCCTCTTGTCTGAGTAGTAGGGAGATCTCTTCTGGAATTTTGTCGTCATTTTCTTCTTCAGCCTCGAATACCGGGAACTCAAAGTTGGGAGAAGGCATCGGATCATATGTTTCAACGGGGTTTAAAACAAGCAATCTGCATGACGTGATGATTCGTGTTTAGAAGAGATAGATAAAATGCAAGTGTGTGCAGTGTTTTTTATTTTATTACTGCTTGTTTTTATTATTGAATTGTTTTTTAGGATTACCATTTTCTGAAAAAGCAAAAAGAGAAAACAGCAATTAATGCGGAAATTACAGAATGACGTTATTTTATTAATGAACAAGTCGATCCTTGAAACTACAGCCCTATAAAACAAAACTCTGTCGCTTTGGGCAAAGCGAAGAGTGAAATTTACAGAAAGCGAGCCCTATCAAAACATCCGTTTCACCTGGGCAGGGTGAAAGGTTAAAGATGGCAATTACTTTGACTGATGAACGACCTTCGGAACCTCGACGACAACCCATTGGCGGCGAACTCCTCGGTGAATCACAAAGTCTGGCACCTTCCTTGATTTGTCTTCAGAAATGACGCTGATTTCTGGTGGAGCGGGATCATTGGAATCTGTTTCCCAGGCAAAGTTGTCGTAGGAGAATTCCTCTGTTGCATTTTGCATAGCATTTGTGCTCTCAGCTGTATCTCCCTATCCAGTTGGCTGGATGTCTTCGAACCTGATACGAGAGCTTTCGGGCGCAGTGTACTTGACCATAAAGTCGTACTTCCACTTGGTTGTCCCAGGGTGTCCCACACTTCTTTGGGACTAGAGGAGTCATCTTTCTCGATGACGCTGACCTCGGGAGAAGCATAGTTGATGAACTCAAGTCCCGCAAACGTTGCGAATTCATCTTCATGTTGAGTAGCTTCTGAATGACCTGAGTGTTGATCCCATGACATGGTGGGGACACAGGTATTCTGTTCAATGAGACTCAGCTGATTTTCATTGTTCGGTTGACTTTCTTGCCCCAAGTTTCCTGGGTAAGGTTGCCACATTGGCAGACCATCCATTGGGCCAGAGTAATTGTGGTCAAAGTCGTCTTTCATCAGAGGGTCCTCCTCCAATGAATTGGGCGGAGCACGGCATCCTTCCGGATCACAATATCCATATATCATTTCGACATCTGACCTTGGTATAAATCTCGGACTTTCTGTAGGAAAGCAAAAAGGCATAGGCACCTTTTCCTGAGACATATAACCGTCCTCATTAAGATAGGACTTCCACTCTTCATCTGTGTCAGAGGGATCTTCCTCATTGATAGCATGAACTGTCTGAGACACTGGGTGAAGGAAACCTCCACTGTGGAAGAAGTTTTGAAGGGGATGAAGACTTCCATCGTTGGCAGTTGTCTGGGTACAGGTTGCAGAAAAACCAAGACCCTTCTTTGTTTTATTGTCAATGGGAATGACAAGCTGTCCCCATCCTATCGTATCGCTGTTCTTGACCGCTTTGATAGCATCGTTGTATGAGGAAATCGAGGTTCCTCCTCTGAACTGATTGTTCTGGCTTACCGACAGTGCTTGGAACTGAGTTCCAATAACCTCCTCGGGTTCTATTCCAGTAGATGATGACAAGTTGCTCACAAGCAAGGCTTGTTCCCCACAAACCGTGACAAGTTGATCGTTCTTGACGAACTTTAGCTTTTGGTGGAGGGTTGACGTAACCGCTCCAGCCTGATGTATCCAAGGTCTTCCTAATAAACAACTGTATGTTGCCCGGATGTTCATGACCTGGAAAGTGACTTGGAAAGTGTGAGGACCAATAGTTATGGGAAGATCAACTTCGCCGATAACTGTTTTTCTGGATCCGTCGAATGCTTTGACAACGACCTCGCTGACTCTCATCGGAAGGCCTTTGAATGATAATTGCATCAAAGTGGACTTAGGCATAACATTCAGGGCTGACCCTGTGTCTACCAGTATGCTGGCTAAAGCATTATCCTGGCAGTTAACTGTAATGTTGAGCGCCATGTTATGACGGCGACCCTCTTCGGGTAATTCCTCATCACTAAATCCCAAATTATTGCAGGAAGTGATGTTAGAGACAATGCTATCGAACTGTCTGATTGTTACATCCTGTTCCACAAAGGCTTTTTCCAAGACTTTCTGTAGAGCCTCCCTGTGGGCTTCTGAACTGAGTAACAGTGATAACACCGAGATCTTTGAAGGAGTCTATAACAGTTAATCAACAATGTTGTATTCACTCCTTTGGATGAGCTTCAGCATCTCATCATTGTTTCTTGAAAGGTCGGGATTACTGGATTGACCGACCAGTGGATCGGGAGCTTCTGTCTGAAGTTCCTTTTCTTTGTTAACTTCCCCAACCCCTCGGTTGAAGATTCTACCACTCCGTGTTACTCGACTGATGTCTGCAATATTCACAACGGAGGGTAACAGAATTTCCTTTCCACTCTCGACTATTGTTGCACCGTATTTGTAAGGGATAGCCTTAGTTGATTCATACGGTAATGGTCCTGGCAGATAGATGACTATGGGAACCTTATGATTTTTCTGACCATCATAAGTAACCTCGATTCGTTCCCGGTTGGGAACTTTAGATTCGTCAAGTAGAGGAATAATGGAAAAAACATCCCTGGTCCTGTGATGACCAGAGATGATGACAACATCCTCGACTTGATTGGCAAGGTAGTTCGGCGTCCAGTCGATAGGTCCAGAACCCGGATATGGACGAATCTCTCCACGATCCATCTGACCCTGAAGAGCCGCTCGCACAAGGTAACACCCTTGATTACTTTCCGAACAGATGCTACAACTGTCATAGTTATGTGGTGGCACCTGGCCACGCCCACTTTGAATACAATGTAACCTTACTAGGTTAGCTTCCACTGATCGGACATCCTGTCTTTGACGCCGGGTAGGATTCCTGTTACTGATACTAATCTGCCGAGTATCCTCATCCATGTAGATTGGCATCCACCAGTGATTTAACAAGTGCTGAAGTGCTTCCTGGACAAGGGTACAACCTCGATCATTTTCGCAACCTGCTTTACAGCTTTGATAGTCATGTGATATTAAGAATCCAAGTCGGACCTGCTCAGCATGTAACTCTACCAGGTTGGTATTCATCACGCTAATATCAAAGATCTGAACCATGTTGATTTGATAGGAGTTCCTATCATGGTAGTCTTGGATCCATCCCAGATCCATCTGACGCTGGAGGGCCTCTTGTATGAAAGAGCATCCCTGTTTGTTTACTGAGCAAATCAGACAGGAACTGTAATCGTGCCGCGGCAGATTATGATACTGGCTTTGCCTTGAGTGCATCGCCACCAAGTTGACATTCATTGAACGGATATCGTGGTTCTGAATGACATTAGAATTCGTGTAGACCATGTTAACTCCACGAATTCGGTGCTCTTGGATCCATCCGAGATCCATTTGTTCCTGTAGAGCCGCTTGCACTACAGAACATCCTTGGTTGTCTTTAGAGCAGATATCACACTGGTGATAATTATGAGGCGGCACATGGCCATATCCACTCTGTCTACAATGCATCTTGACCAGATTGGTCTTCAGCAAGAGTACATCATGAATTTGATTGACGTTGTTAGTCTCTTTCTCAATCAGATTGACTGCAGCCTTCTCATGTTGAGGCAGCGGGTTCGTAAGAACATTAGGATTCGTATCTTTGAAAGATAAGAGCCCGCTCCTAACAAGCTTTTTCACGTCGGACTTGAAATTAAGACAAGTTTCAATGTTATGCCCTGAACCTCCTTGATGATAAGGGCAAGTTTGATCCACCTTAAACCAAAAAGGCGGATTTTCTGGAACTGTAAGAGGGGACTTAGTCTGAATGTGCCCCTTGGCTAGCAGTAAGGGAAACAGCTCTGCGTACGTTACGGGTATAGGATCAAATCCTGGCGGCTGTGTTGTACGGTTGTTGTTGTATTGGGGACGAGCCTGCTGAAGAGGCTGTTGCGTCCTTTGCTGATCAGGTTGGCTCTGCGCAACCTGAGGTTGATACGTAGGAATAGGCACAAGGCTAATAGCAGGAGTCACAGTTGCTACTGGCTGATAACGTCGCCTTTGCTTTCAGAAAGAGATATTTCCAATATCTTGCTCTTTCTTCTTAGGGAGAGCACTACCATATTTTTTAGTACGGCTCGTTGATCCAGTGTCTTTAACCAAACGTCCTTCTCGGACGGCTTCCTTAAGATGTACACCCATGCCGACCATTTCGGTGAAATCACTGGGTGTACTGGCAACCATTCGGTCATAGTAAAACGAGCTTAAGGTCTTTAGGAAAATCTTTGTCATCTCTTTTTCCTCAAGAGGTGGACAAATTTGAGCGTCAATTTCACGCCACCTTTGAGCATACTCCTTAAAGGTTTCCTTGTCCTTTTGTGACATTGATCTGAGTTGATCTCTGTCAGGTGCCATGTCCAAATTGTATTTGTATTGTTAGACGAAGGCAGTGCCAAGATCTCTGAAAGTGCTGATCGTGGCACGGTTTAAACCCATGTACCATTTTAGTGCGGCACCGGTTAAACTATCCTGAAAGTAGTGAATCAGCAGGTCCTAATTTTCCGTCTGAGCTGACATCCGCCGAGCGTACATCACCAGATGGCTTTGAGGGCAAGAGTTACCCTTATACTTTTCAAAGTCGGGCACTTGGAACTTGTGCGGGACTTTCACATTGGGGACCAAGCAGAGATCCGCGGCGTCCTTTCCAAATAGATCCTGACCGCGAATGGCTTGCTGTTCCTTCTGCATCTCCAGGAACTGTTCCTGGAATTCATCAATTCTATCGAACATAGTTTCCTTCTTACTAGAAGGTGTTGGCGGAATCTGTCCTTCCGGGACAGTGTGCACCACAGGGGGTGGTACCGTGACTACGACAGCAAATATTGGCATTTCCCGAAGTTTGTGACCTTCAGGAGTCTTCAGCATGCCCCGGGCATCTTCGCTTTCCCGAAGTTTGTAACCTTCAGGCCCAGCGGCTTCTGTTGTGATTCCCTGATCTTCCGTGATCGGCGGAACATATCCTTCCGGGATATAGTTAACAGGCATGCCCCAAGGACGATCTTTAGGCATGTTATACCGAGGATCATACTTTTCCACTATGGGCGTAGATGTGATCTCTGAGATCACAGTCCTTTGTAGCTGAGCTTCTGCCATGGCTTGCATGTTGTTACGAAGCTTTCTCATATCTTCTCTCAGAGCGTCGATCTCTTCTTTCAACTCTCTATTTTCTTCCTCAAGATCATCCATATTTTTCTGACGATTGGCCCGAGTATTGTACGAATGAGACATTTGACTCTAGAATCGAGACACAATCGTGAGATTCGTAAGGAAGAAGAATACACAATGTGAGAATGATGAATGCAATGATTATATTAATTTTTTTGGTTTAATCAAAATAAACTTCGACAATTAAATTGCAAATATCAAACAGTGGGGAAACCCCTTTTTATTGAAATTCCAAGGATTACAGAAACGGAAATACCGTAGATTACAAAATGCAGAAACAGAAACCTAAGCTAATGGGTCTCGAGTCCTCTCTGAAGAGAAATCGGGTGCTGATTCTGGTATCTTCCTTTTCTTTGACCGGGGCTTTTGGGCCGTTGTCGGGTTGTCATTCCTTTGCCAGGTGAAAGAAGTGAGCAAATTCCTTTGGTCATCTTGGTTCTCTACAGCATGTTGCTCCAAAATTTCAATCAGAGCATCTTTCTCTTTCAGTAATTGCTGTATTTTGATGCACTCTATGTCGAGAGTGCGATACTTGTTCTTCCAAGACCTTCTCTCCCGTTGAACTTTGTTGAGAGTAACCTGAAGCTTTTCAGTTTCCGTCATGAAGTACATGACAGATTCCCTTGGCGGAAGAATTCCGTAACGAAGATAAGGCATCTTTAGCTTGAGAGCTCTAGTTTGTACCCAATGGAGATAAGGCTCCACCGAGACACAGTCCGGTTTTCCCAGAGACTCTCGTCTTGTCTTATGAACATGTTTCCAAGCTTACACTATTTCCATCTTTAGTGCTCTGTCGTTTTCTCCTTCTTTGAAGAAAATACCTTCCAGATGAACACCCAGTGGGATGTGTCTCATCGGATATCCAAATTGACGGGGAACCAATACCGGATGGTAGTTGATTCCTCCTTTAGTTCCTATGAGGGGTACGTTGGGGAAGTTTCCACAACGATTAATGATTCTGATTCCCTCATAAATCCTATTTCACCAATCTATATCAGAGTTGGTAAGAGACATGATCTTCTGTGACCAACGTAAGGCACTCTTACAATCCCAAAAAGCAGCAGACTTGGGCAAGTGAGAGATGAACCATTTATAAAGCAGAGGTACACAGGATGTGATCTCCCCTCCGCTGTACAAATTTCCCAAGTGTACAGAATGATACGCATCTGCGAGCAAAGTCGGCACAGGGTTTCCAATGAGAAAAACCTTAATGGAGTTAACATCGACGAAATTATTAATGTTGGGAAACAAAAATAACCCGTAGGTGAGCAAGACAAAGATGCTTTCAAAAGCAGTAACGTTTCCTATACTGGAAAAATACAGGGCCTTCTTCGTCAAGAACTGGGCCGGCACACCTTGGATGCCACCCTTAGTAGTCATGTGAGTCCTGACCTCAGACTCATCCAAATGAATTGCTCTTGCAATAGTCTGATTCTTTGGAATTTCTTCCAGTCCAAAAAATGGAGCTCGATCAGTGATATGTAGATCGATCAAGTGAGAATACTCCTCCAGTGTTGGTGCTAGCTGGTAATCTGGGAATGTGAAACAGTGATAAACTGGATCGTAAAACTGAATGAGTGCATCCATGATTCCCTCAATCACATGGACTCTTAACAGAGGCAGCAGACCTCCGTGTTTGGCTAGGAAAGCCTCAGGGTTAGTGATCATCCTTGCTAACCTTCTCAAATCCTCTAGTTTTGGAACCTTGAAGGTGTACTTATGAGTTCTCCTTTTACCGAAATCCATCAGTGCAATCCTTTTCTCTGATATTTGCAAAAATAGTCTTAGTTTAATTTGAAAAACAGCAGAGAGACTAGAAGAGAAGTTTTTTTTTTAATGTTTTAATGTTTTTTAGATGAATGCATGAATGCAACACAAAAAAACATAGAAAAAACATGGGGTCAAAGGGTCGTTGTCATGAAGTCAAGGCTCTACCCATCCCAAAGGTTTATACTAGGGTGATTTTTGTACCTGTACTCATTATCATCAGCTCCTCCCAAGAAAGCAAAACAACAAGCGGATCGCCAGCGAGTTGTAGAGCAATCTTAGAGTAAGTGCCATTCACCGAGAATAGATCACCAGCCTCAAATGAGGGTAGTATCGCGTAACAACTATTTCCGATAGTTTCCGCACTACGAAAGGGTTTGGCTTCTCAGCTTCTCAGACTTAACAACCGGCCCATTGGCTAAGAGAGTGAATGGGTTGCGTTGGTCAGCCTCCACTGAGGTTGATGGTCGACCCTGTCGCCATCACTTATCTTAAGTGTATACTCAATCTTTCCACATACGGCATCACCCGCATTCCCATTAGCAGAAAAATTAACATGTATAGCAATTAGGAAAAGCAGTATATATATTTGTCCTAAACATTCTAGACCTTTAAAGCTAAAGATCCTAAGTTCTTAACAGAAATGGGTTCCCGGCGGAAGCCCCAATCTGTGGTATTCACAAGAGGTGAAAAGAAAAGGAAGACCATGCCTAGATCTAACTTTGATAGGGCCCCACGGTGGGCGCCATTTTTCTGTAGCGAGCGATTTTGGACGCGGCGTTGGTCGCTCTCTGCGGTTGGGTTGACTACAGGTCGATTCATTTTTTATCCTATTGTAAGCTAAATAAGGAAGGGAAATAGATGTCTCCAATTAACCCTACTTTGCATACTGAGTTTAAACAGCGGTCTGTTAGGTTACGGATGCTATCAATGTGGGGGGCCCTTTGTACTGGTTATTTGTATTTTCGCCAATACTGGTTTGTTTATCTAGGCAGAAGTTTTCGGGCGGGGAACAAGGATTAGGATGTTAGGACTGACGTGGGATTTGGTTTTTTTGTTGATTGTGCTCGCTAAGATTTTTCTTTCAATCTTATGCCTACGTATTCCCGTTTACTGAAACAGGGAAATCAGAGCGTTTGTAGTTCCTCCTATTCTATGGGAGGAAATGGGTGATTTTGGTGTCTTGTTCAAAGCCCAAGATGTGAAGCGAAAGGTGGTTTGTATCTTGTTCAAAGCCCAAGATGTGAAGCTGAAAGTCTGTTTGTATCTTGTTCAAAGCCCAAGATATGAGGCTGAAAGGTCTCAACTTTAGAGAGAATTTGTCATCTCTAAAGAGGTCTGTTTGTCACAACTGTTGGGTGATTGGTTTATAAAGGGGGATTACTTTAACCGGGATACGCGGATCCTAGCAATGCCATAATTTCCTTTATAGGGGATTTTAACCTGAAGGAGAAAACTTTAACTTAGTGTAGAGCAATGCTATCTTTCCTTAGGAATTTCTCATGCTAAACGAGGGACAGTGGCGTGGATATAGACGATCCAGAGGCTTGCCGCTTACAGCGATTAGATGAAGGAGTTGTTGATGTTTGTGTACTGTGAACGAGGCACAGTTTTGATGCTAAAAGGTTGATTGGATCAACCAGTGGTTTTCTTATATAAAGCCTAAGAGGAGGCTAATATGTGTCTCGTACAAAGCCCGAGAGAGAGGCGAAAAGGTTTTTGACCTGACGATGGAGTCTTTTGGTATCTCGTATAAAGCCTGAGGTAGAGGCTATTGTTTATTTGGCTCAATAAGAACCTTTTTGTATCTCGTATAAAGCCCGAGATGGAGGCGAAAGGGGTGATCGACTCAACGAGGGAGTATCTTATGTGTCTCGTACAAAGCCCGAGAGAGAGGCTAAACGTTGTTTGACTCCGCTGGGGAGGATTATTGTACAAAGCCCAAGAGGAGGCTATGGTTACTGTTTCAGTTAAGTGACAGGTCCAGTATACTGATTTTGAAAGAGAAAATCAGTTTTTATATGAGTAATGCTGTACTCAAGGATCTGATTTCAAGGATCCGAGTTATTCCTGTTCTTTAAGGAAGCGAGAAATTCGAAGGGTATTGAGACTGTCCGAGTCTGCGGGTTTCCTTCCTATTTAACGAAGGGGTCCCTTGAGAATGTCTTTGAGACTCAAGGAAGTTAGACTGTCCAAGTCTAGAATTTCACCTTTTGTACTATGCTTTGAGAAACAGTAGTAGACTCTTTGAAAGGACCGTTCTAGGCAGATGATTAAGTTCTGTTCCTATACCTCTAGGAGCTCGTCGGGATAATTTGTACGAAGCCCAAGAGGAGGCTAGAAACTTTTAAGAAGCCGATCGGTCCTTGTACTAAGCCCAAGAGGAGGCTATCATTCCCGGAGGAAGAGATCATTATACGAAGCCTAAGAGGAGGCTGTGAATACTTCTAAGAAGCCGTAGGGTCCTTGTACTAAGCCCAAGAGGAGGCTGGGTTGCTTTTAGGAAGCATGTGGGTCCTTGTACGATGCCCAAGAGGAGGCCAATGCTTTTAAGAAGCCCGTGGGTCCCCAAACCCCGAGAAATTCAAGGCAATGCTATTCACCGAGAATAGATCAAAGTCAGGAAAGTTCGAGAATTTGGAAGAAACTCAAAGATGCCATTTCACGGAGAATACATTCATCTTTGGGAGTAGAGTTTCTTGACAGTTCTTAATGAGGACAACCGAAGAGAAGACTGTATCTGGTGATCCTATTGGGGATCTAGTTGTGTATTTCTACGAATAAACGAAACGGCGTCACCTAGTTCTAGACGTAGTTGCCGGGGAAACTCTAAATATCTATACTATTATTACACAGTTGATATGAGTTTATGAAAGAAGACTTACAGTGAAACAGCTCCACAATACAGTTATATGTATATGAAAGCGGTAAATGAAAGCAATAACCACTTACTCGGTTGTAGAGCTTCCATGTTGTTTGGTTAGTTGTTCGACAAAGAAAGATTGAAAACAGCAGTATATTCAAAATCAAAGGAGAAAGTGCTTTGAAAAAGAAAGATTTGGGGCTTACAGCTCAAGGAGAGGCCCAGGGTTTTATCAGTGAGTGCACTGTTGAATTTGTACAGAGGGACTTATACAAGTGACTTAGGCCCAAAATATTTTCTGTACAAAGGGATGGGTCTTACACTCTCTCAAGAGGCCCAACAGGTTTTAAAGAAAAAGAGTGGGGCTTATAACACGAGGGTAGGCCCATGTGATTTTTCTGTTTTAAAATGGCGATCGCGCCGAGGTTTCCTTTTAACGCAGAGGGACTTATACAATAAGTGAGGCCCAAAAATGTTTTGGTTAAAAGGGGGTTGGGTCTTACACTCTAATAGAGGCCCAAGTGTTTTGAATGGGTCTTATAGCTCGAGGAGAGGCCCAAGGTTATTTTGAAAAGGGGACGGTCGCGCCGTTTGTTTTTGATGGTATCGGGACTTATACAATACACTGAGGCCCAAAAATGATTTGGTCAAAAAAAAGGATTGGGTCTTACACTCTATTAGAGGCCCATTTGTGTTTGAAAAAAGTTTGATGAGGGTTGAATTGATTCAAAACCCTAATTTGTTTTCAAAGTGTATTTTTAATTGAATAAAAATTCAATTAAAAGGATCAATGTTTGTTAAATATGTGAAAACAAATTATGATCTTGGATCAATGTTCCAAAAAATCATGTTTCTTCCTACAAAATGATTGAAATCAAATTAGGGTTAGAAAACAAAGGGAGAAAAAATATTTTAAATGCTAAAAACACATAAAACATTAATTCTTTGCAAAAATATCAAATATATGAAATAAATAATATTTTTGGGATTTTTTGGTAAAATCAAATATTTAAACATTTTTGTGAATTATTGCAAAAAGAACCAATAAAAAATGATAAAAATTGAAGGAGTTATTAATTTTTTAAATCATTATAAATAATAATATGAAAAATAACAAAATAAAAAAGTGATAAAAAGAAGTCTGGGGCGAGGGGGATTCGAACCCCAGACCTCTCGCTTGCCAATACTCACAAAACCAGCTGATGAACCGCTGGGGCGCAATGCCAATTCATTAATAACATGGCAAGTGAAAAATATATATCAAACTTAGTTGGAAAACCTGAAGAATGGCGCCATGGCCATCTTCTTACTCGAGCTCGTGCGTGAAGCACCATATCTCACTCATCTCTCAACCATTAGACATGATTCAAACACCAAACCCGTGCGTTTTTTCACAAGGAATAAGATGGCAATACCCAATTTTATTCATTTTCAGTGTGGAGTAAAATAATCATGATGAACACAGATGAACCCTAATTTGCAAAAGCAATCGTGCAGGCATAGTTATAAGGTCTATGATCCAATTTCTTGAGGCAAAACAATCAACACATGATGGCAATCAAATGGCAAAAATATCATGCGAGGAAATATGCATGTATCATGGAGTTTGAGTTTGAAGCTCACCTTGATGCAAGCTGAAATGGAACTTTGCCCAGATGGTGTTCTAGTCGTGAATTGGTGATCCCTACAGCTTCAATGGATGTTATGGAGTGTGTTGCAAGCTTTGGAACACTTTAAAATACCTTGGATCAAGCTGGAGACCTCCACCTGCAAAATTGAAGCATAATGGCTTGGTTGAAGAGTGATTTTTAGCCTGGGGTGTTACAGTTGGTGTTTAAGTGTTTGGACACCTCAAATACATCATATGTGATGTGTTTGAGTAATTGGAATGGATGGATTGTGGCTGCAACTCAAAACCCGATAGTGGTTACTCAAAAACAAGAAAACTTGAGGTTTAAGAAAGAATGAGAGAAAACAGTGCTGTAACTGGCTTTGGTGTGAGTTGAATGATCCATTGGGACCTCTATTTATAGGTGATCAACTTTTGTTTTGGAGGAATAGTGAATGGCTGCTGGATCAGATCACATTTGCATGGATTGGCTTGGAGGATTTCTTCTCAAGCAAGGCAAGCTAGCCATTCCCAAGAGCAGGGCTATGCCTTGACCAAAACCACATTCCTCAAATGTTTTTAATGTTGTTTAATTAGAGAAATTGACTGAGTAGGGTAGCTACCTTGACAATGCACTATTCCACATTAATGCACTTTGAATTCAAGGCAAAATGTGCCGAAGTGGATGAACTTCAAGTTGGAAGATTCCTTGGCTTTTTGACTTAGATTTATCAGTTGGATCGGATGCAATGTGATTGGTTTGAACACAGGTGGCATAGTGATCCTTAGTCTTTGGCTCAAAATGGTGTGTGGCAAGCAAACATGCAAACTGATTTTTCCAAAACAGCTTGCAGCAGCATGACTTTGGGCATGGATTTCTCATGGCTTAAGTTGAATCAATTCATGCTGTTGAGCTCTTTGAATTCTTAGTAACATATGCAACAACATTGATGTTTAAATTTGGACTTGATTCAGCTTGCATCTATGTGAAAAGATCTCACAAGTTTTGGGGTTTCAACAAAATCTGTCTTGGACAGAATTTTTCAAAGTGTTGGAAAATGGTACACTTTCATGTTTTCAGCCACTTTGGCTCACTCATAGCTCAAAATCCCTAATGAATTGGAGTTAGGCCTAGTTGAAGTTTTTGTAGAGGGCAATGAGATCTACAAATCAAGCTTTGGATGGAAAAAAATGTCCTTATGGTTTAGGAGTTATGGTCCTTCAAAGTTGGTACCTTTGTCACTTTATCTTTTAACTTAGAAAGTTTTCTAAGTTTTTATGGTTACCCCTTTTACAATTTATCCAACTTTTCTTGATTTTTCTTGATGAATGATGATTCAAATCATACATAAACATCATTTTAGGGTTAAAAATCCATTTTGGTAAAAAATCTCAAAAAGTCAAAGTTGAATTTTGTGCACAGTTGACTTTTTATCAGATGAATTCCAAATTGTACAATTCTTCAGGAAATCATGTCCTTGACCTAAATCAAACTTGATGGACATGTTCCATGGGTGTCATAGGGTATATTGATGTATGCCCTAGGGTTTGGGAGCATGTCCTAGTCAAAAGTCAAAGTTGCAGTTGACTTTTTCCTTAAAACCCTAATTGTGGTGCAGATGAAATTGAGACTTGTTGCTCAAGCTTCTTGGATTAATCCATTGTTCCAAATGGATCAATATAGTTCATTAGAGACCCTCAAATCATGTCTTGAGGTCTTGGCTCTTGATTTGTCCCAAAAGTCAACTTAGGGGTGAATTAGGTCAAGAAACCCTAATTCCTGATTTTTGATGTATGCATCCCCTGAGGTCAAATTGACTGGATGCTTGGGTCCATGAGGTTCCATGGAGTACATTAGGTTGTGTTTTGGATCTTTGGCTTATGCCCAGATGAAAATTTTCCATCTGGAGGCCCTGGTCGACCAAAACCCTAATTTGGTGACACTGTCGATCTTGAGACTTAATCCACCTGAAAGGGAGCATCCTTGTGCTTAATCCTTAAAGTGGGAGTCCTTTTTTATCCTTTGTGAATGTTTGAGAGGTTAGACAAGTTGAAGATCATGTCATTTCCTGATTGATCCTTTGTTTAAGCACTCAGAGAGGGATTGAAACCCTAATTTTGATTGTAGTGGATGCTCACCCATCTTTGGGGAGACTGACAAGGTATGATGGTTCATCCATATTGTGATGATGATTTGCACAATGATGGGAAATCTTAGTGGTCAAAATTTGGGGTATGACACGTACGAAAAGAAAATAGGTAACGATCTAGTCTTGATCAAGAATTCAACAAAGAAATTCTAAGAACCATAAGACTTTCATCGATCAAAATAAAAAAAGAAGAAGAAGAAAGAGGATAAGTTGAAAAGAAACATCAACAATTTGAATCTTAAATCGATTAAATCATCATCAATATCAATCACCTCTCTTGATGGATAAAATCGACACCCAAAGTCCATTGATATTGATGAGATTTTATCAAGATTCAAGATCCAAAACAAATTGTAAAATCAAAAAAATATTAAGAAGAAAATAAACAAATAAAAGAGTTAAGAGAAATTGTGAGAAAAAAACATTTAAAAGAGAAAGAGGGAGGTCTGTTAGAAAATAATGGTGGTGCAGTAATTCCAAAAAAAACAACACGCCATAGCTAGCACTTCAAATCTCTCTCAAATCAGAGCGGCGGGATACGAAACATACGCGGTTGTGATCGAAAATAAAATCTTTACTCAACCGTATAAACAAATCGTAGAATCTCAACGAAAAATGTTAGATCAAAAATGACGGTGAAGCTTCAAACTACCTTCAAACTCTGGAAAATGGTGAAATATAACTTCCTTCTTCTCTCTTCTAATCTTCTTGCAGGTATTTGATCCAATTTGAAAGGAATTTGAAGAGGAGAAAGTAGGAGAAGAATTGAGATGAAAATGGTTTCGTAGTGAGAAACGAGAGAGAAATTAGCAGAGTTTTAGTGGCTTGAAAAGCTTGAATTGGAAGTGAAGATTGGTGCTCAATTTATAGGCATATGAAGGAGGTGTGAGCTGGAAGTTTGATTGAAAAATTCATTGCTGTTTTTTATTCTTTGCTCGCGTTTTGATCAATGAGTTTATGTGTGACTTATTTCTGATGTTTCGCTGCCGTTTTGATTGAAGGAGACTAGCGTTTCAATTCCATTACGTGTATAAGTTGCTGCGTCGTTTTGTTCTTTAGCTGCTGTGTTTCAGAAACTGGTTTTGGTGTGAGACTTGCTGCGTTTTTGCTTTAAACCTGTTGAGGTTTTGCTCTTCAATTTGCAGCATTTTGGTCTAATGATTTGCGTGACTGGTTTGTGCGTTTTGTGCTCAACTCGGTGTCGTTTTGAACAGCTTTGTGTGGGCCTTGTGTTGAGCTTACAATTTGGCTTCGTGAAAGTGTAGCGTGATGTCACGGCTTGAGAACTAGAAGGCTGGAGCTCGCGTGGGTAGCTTGGTTTTTCCATGTACTTATTTTTTCAACTTCATTGCAAGTTATGATGGGATCATGTGTGAATGGGCCGTGTGCATTTTATGAGGGCTTAGCTTGGTACAAGAAGCTTGGCTTGGAATTGAGTTTACCGATGCTTGTATTTTTTTCATGAGCAGCTCGATTTGCATCTCAAGTAGTGTGACTTAGAACACGGCTGAAAAGTTATTGTTGTGTTTAGTAGCATGAGCTGGAAATGACGTGGCTGGAGTGGCTTCTCTTTTGTTTCAATTTTTTTTTTTTGTACAATTATTAGTGCAAAGAAATGGGATTTAGGAATTGATTAGAAAAAAAAATATGGTTTTGGATAGTAGGAAAAAAAATAGAATGTGGAAAATTGGTTTTGAAATAATGGATATGGATATTAGTTGTTATAGAAGTGGATATGGACTTTTAAGAAAAATAATGGTCTAAGATGTGATATAGGAATTTGGACATAATGGATTATTGGAAATGGTTTCAAAATGGACATTGAATAAAAAAAAGTGAATAGAAAAAAATGGATAATGAATTTAGAGGTTGGATATTTAAGTGCATTAAAAATGGTTAATGGATTTAGAAAAATTGAAAAAATGGATGTGGGTTTCTAAATGGATATTGAATAGAAAAGGTGAGTGGAAAAAGGGTATGGTTTAGAAATTGGATATTAAAATGAAAATGGATACGCACACTCACCAATTTTCCACACACGACCACAAAACTTTTGATCCTTAATCTCAACACCTTGAATAATGAACATGAATCCAACATCACAAGCCACTGATACACCTTGACTAGAAATCCATCAAACTTGATTTGTTCAAACAAATCTCTGAATCTCAAAAGTTCTGAATCACTTCATAATTCGTCTGAATCAATCATCTGGGAAAATAAATCCACAGATGAACCAAATTTGGACTGATGAACTCAGATGATGTAACACCCTGTATAATATTTATCTAGAATAATACCATGCAAGTATTTTTATTTGGTACTGACACATCAAAAGTGCCTAATGGCATAATTCACATACTTGTCCATTTATAAAACATAAATACAACATATGGCACAAGCTATGGAAACTAGCCAAAAAAAAAATAAAAGTCTAAGAATAATATACAATATCCTCAATTGTATACAACGAAATGATACACAACGGAAAATACTAAAGCCAAGCTTCTCTTGAACCATCCAAGCATCGCTCCACTTGTAAATCAAACCTGTAAACCGCACCTGAAATAAAGCAACTATAGTGGGGTGAGATACATCAAATCTCAGTGAGTTCCCTATCTTATAGATTCTCTCGACTTTACCGGGTTCTAACAATCCTAACTCAAGTCCAAGGGAAGGGAAAGGACTTTCAAGTTCACATATTCAACCTCACACTATATGGAAACTTGCCATGAGTTCATCAACTCAAAAGTATCACTAATCGATAACCATACCAAGGTACCTCCTGTTCCCATCTGCTTCTACGTCTAGAAGGCGAACCAAGTCATAGGTCCTTGTAATCTACTTGACATACGAATGGATTCATGTTCTACGGGCCTTTTACCGTTATGAACCGTCACTTTACACGGGCCTTTTACCGTCACAAGCATACGCTCCATGGGCGCCATTCGTACAGCACGGGGAATCAAACCTGCCAAGTAGTTGTGCATCCATTTCAGAGGAGTCCGAGACTCATGAAACTACACTGAAGATAAACCGGTTACGATTACATGATCACATACAACAATACGATTGTATTCGACAATCACAAGGCTATAATGCCTTAAGGCCTCTCATGGCTTTCTAAAACCACAAAGTTAACCACATGTTCCATACTAGTGTTTCACTCTCAACTAGGCCAATACTCGGCAAGGATGTATCTTCCAACAACACGTGCCTGAGCATCGCCATCTAGAGTTGTCTACAATTTCAAGCTCCTACCAGATTCTCCTATAGTTCAAGTTTGAGGTTTCCTCACTCTTCCTATCTCGTTCCATATTAACATGCACATGCACTCACAACCATGCTAAACAATAATAGGATAGGCAAGATATATCACAATTGCACAATAGAATAATATATGACAAGTAAAACATAAATATACCACTTTGGAAATTCTCCGATTATTTAATCGGGCAGTAAAATTAACATTTTCCACCTCCAATGCATAGAATATTTTCTTAGCTTCGCATCGATATAAAGAACTCTTAAATCGGATAAACGAGTCAAAAGTTATGGATTTTTGAAGAAAAGAAAATATATGATCCTAGGCAGATTCGCCTGGCGAATCTGGATTTCTCCTGGCGAATACCCCTTCGCTAGCACTTCGCCTTCGCCTGGCAAATCCAGTGGCGAATCCCCAATTTTTAGAAAAACAAAAGTTCCAGTAGCTAACACATTTATGTTTCTTCAAATTCGCCTGGCGAATCGGGATTTCGCCTGGCGAATCCCTTTCACCAGCCTTTCGCCTTGCGAGACTGTGGCGAGACTTAATTTGACTGGCGAATCACCCCAAAACCAGAATTCTTCCCTTACGGGTTCCATGGTTCCTAAAGCTAGAAAATCCACTTTTATCAACCCAAAACAATTCCAAACAACACAAACAAGCATAATTAATGTTCATAAGCATAGAGTGATCATACAACACAATTTATACCTATTTTTAACCGTTAAATTTTATTGATTTGCAAAATTATTCATTTTCTCAAAACCTAACCTAACTCTAGAAACTCAAGAATTCTACCACTAAAGTTTCTATCTAGAACCCACCTGGAAATCGGAGAGGAGTTCGAAGAAGGTGAAGAATCGATGAAGAGATGATGAAGATCCAAGCTCTCCTTCTTCCACTTTCTCCACTTCTCTCTTTTTCTTCCTTTTTCTCTTCTTCTTCTTACTATCTTCTTTTCCTTTTTCCCCTTCTTTTCTCTTTCCAAATATATATATATATAAACCAATATTATATAATATAATCCAACCGGGTAGAATATCTCCAAATTGATATTTTGTCATCTCAACCCAATTGATCAATCATTAGAGTTATCTTAAAATACTCCCTTAAACTAATAAATATCACTCTGTCTTTTAATAAAATAATTGATCTCTTATGATATCCTATTAAGCACTTAATTAATACGGGGTATTACAGATGAACTGATGAATGTCACCACACAACAACTTGACAGTCACTGCTTGAGAAATAGTCCATTGAAACAGATAACTTGCACTTGAAACAATCTCTTGATGGTTTGACCAAGATTAGGTCAAACTTTCATCTAAACTGGATCATGAACGAACAACCACTTGTGATCTGAAATCACCTCATTGTCTTTGACAAACTTGCACAACACACAGAGAGAGAAACTACAACAAATTTTTGGTATTTTGGTTAGATGTTATTAAACAAAAACAAGTGAGAATAATATACAGATACTTAGGAGAAACATAGATTGTGATCTTGCTTGTGGTATGAGATGAAAAATGATATGTGGGATCTTAGGGGTAAAAATTAGGGTATTACAATAGTGTCTATACCTCGTCCTAAAAGCCGTCTTCGAAATATCTTCAGGTTTAACTCGAATCTGATGATAACCATACCTCAAATCAATCTTGCTAAACACACAGGCACCTACTAACTGATCCATCAAATCGTCGATTCTCGAAAGCGGATACTTATTCTTAATAGTCACTTTATTCAACTGCCGATAATCGACACACAACCTCAAGCTACCATCTTTCTTCTTTACTAGCAACACAGGAGCACCCCAAAGAGAAACACTCGGCCGAATAAACCTCTTCTCATGCAACTCTTCCAACTGTTTCTTCAATTCACTTAACTCAGAAGCTGGCATCCGATAAGGAGCCATTGACATTAGACTCGTACCTGGTATCAAATCCACTGCAAACTCTACTTCAAGCTCTTGAGGCAAATCACTGATGTCATCTGGAAACACCTCTGGAAACTCACAAACAACAGGCAACTCCACACTCGCATCTTCACGATCAATTTGCGACGATGCAAACATTGCAAACACCAAGGCTTCATCTTCTATAAGTTCGTCTACTTGCTTTGCATACAAGAACATCAAATCTCCACTATCATCAATCTCAAGAAACTCTACAGTCTTGTTATAACAGTTGATATGAACCCGGTTGAACTCCAACCAGTTCATTCCAAAGATCACGTCAATTTGGTGCAAGGGTAAGCACACCAAATACATCGCAAAGCTCTTCTCAAAAATCGTCACATGACACCTCAAACACACAAGGGTAGTAGTAACAAAACCATTAGCTGGAGTTTCTATTACCATATTACCATTCATATCAGATAACTTCAAACACAATCTATTAGTACATTCAAGCGAGATAAAAGAATGAGTAGCACCAGTATCAATAATAGCAACCAACTCGATATTATTAATAAAACAAGTACCTCGAATCAGGTTGTCCTTCTCTGGCACTTCGGAAGTACTCAAAGCAAACACACGGCCACTGGTCTGAGCGGCAGTAGCAGTCTTCTTCGGCTTTTGACATTTAGTACTGATATGACCTTTCTTGCCATAATTGAAATAGGTCGGAGCCTCATCTTTGCAATCAGTAGCTCGACGACCCTTCTTACCACATCTATAGCACCTCAGCACATTATTGGTACACACATCAGCACGGTGATCTTGCTCGCCACACTTATGACACTTCCCAGAAGCAGGGGTTGCTCCCCCACTTGTCTTTTTCCCATCTGAAGCCTTCTGCTTCCCTTTGTCAGCTGAAGTTGTATAAGGCTTACCCCTATACTCCCCTTTCTTCTCACTCAACTAATTGTAGTGAGCAGATCGAGCTCGGCTATCCTCATCGTAGATTCTGCTCTTGTCAACCAACTCAGCATATCGGCGGATTTGTTGATACCCAATACCCTGCTTAATCTTTGGTCTCAGCCCATTCTCGAACTTGAGACACTTGGACATCTCAGCATCAGTACAATTGTAGTGCGGACAGAACTTCACCAAAACCTCAAACTTTGCGGCAAACTCTTCCATAGTCATATCTCCCTGCTTCAGCTCAAGAAATCCCACTTCCCTCTTGCCACGAGCATCCTATGGAAAATACTTCCCCAGAAACTCCTGCTTAAACACAACCCAGGTTATCAGAGTGCCAACATCCGTGAGTCTCTGACGGGTGTTATCCCACCAATCCTCAGCCTCTTCTTCCAGCATATGCATTCCAAACTGAAATTGTTGCTCATCAGAATACCCCATCACTCGTAAGATCTTCGCGATCACCTTCAGCCACTTGTGTGCACTTGCTGGATCATGCGTACCCACAAAAGTCGACGGATTGTTCCTTTGAAACTTCCCCAAAGCACGAAACTCATTAGGAGATCCACCATTTGGATTGCGTTGCGCCACCACATTAGCAACCGATTCCAACACATCAACAAATGTACGATCTTTTCTTCCAGCCATCCTGCACCCCACCAACAATGTTAGAAGAACTAAAACATCTACAGTGTACACACACTCGTCGATTGACAGGGGACTGACATCGCGTAAAAACCTGGCCGACGGACCAACCTGGCTCTGATACCACTAATGTAACACCCTTTTCTACCCCACAAATAATCACGGCAAAATACACAAAATATCAGAGTAAAATCACCTCATAAGGGTGCACATTTCTCAATTAAACTCAAATAACACATTTTGCTCCGTAAACAACGGGTTTTCCTTAAAATTACTCAAAAAGCCTTCATATGGCAGCGGAACTCAATAATTCAAAAAATAAAAATGTTTTCCATAAAAGCCATCAAAATAGACAGCAGATCCACCAACTATAAACACTCAAAAAGGTTCGTAAATTAAAACCATATCATCAAATAACAACAAAATAACGAAATCAACGTGGTTCGACTCGACGCCCCAACCCGATGTTACACTATCAGAGCAAGACCCTCTACATCGACCTAAAGCAAACAAACTTCAAAAGTCCTCGAAGGCATCCACATCTAAGCTTGATCACCTGCACGTTACCCACGTGGAGGCAACATTCAAATAGGCATGGTGAGTAATCACAATTCATTATAATCAATATAAAAATAAGATATGCATAAAATGGTGTCATCATCATATACTACATCTTCAGGGTCATCACATGGAAACATCAAATTCACATCATCATAAATCAAATCAATGCCAATTAAATGTAATGCACAACAAGACTCATGCATGTGGTACCAATCGTCATAACCGATGGACACTAGGCCATCACCCCTCCAAAGATCCCTCGTCAATAGGATCGATTCCGCATAGGAACCGGAGCACGTCATAATTAACTCATATCCGCACAATGGGAATGAATCATCGTCACAGAGTATGCGTATGAATGCATGATACACAAACGTCAATAATCATCATCATCAAAATATCATTATGTGCATCATCATTCATCAAAACCTCACGTTAATCATGTTATCACATATTCATCAAAACATCACAAATCATCATCTCAATATCATCAAGAACGTCATGGTAAATCATCAGAGATATCACAGCACCAAAACCTCAGAACATCACAGCATCATAAAATAAATTCGCGAACAGCTGCAGTTCGCTCCAGGGTTCGCCGTGCGAACACATTCATTGGGATGTTCGCTTTGTGAGCTCCAGAGAATCCCCCAATTCTCACACAAATCAGAGAGTCCTCAGTATTCACCAACAAAATCATCGTGCATTCGCTGCGCTGCTCACTTTTCGAGCCTGGGGCGAATGTTCGCCTTGCGAAGAAACTGTTCGCTTTGCGAACCTGCGATTACAGCAAACCGCTGCTACGTATCCGTAACACCACAACCCCAAAAGAACCTGCGATTTCAACCTCAATTCTCCCCAAAACATTCCCAAAACATTCTTGAAACATCAAGGTAATCCAAGGCATAAACCTATGACTATTAGGTCAATTCGGAACACTACGGGAAAACTTAAATCCCTAAACCTTCAAAACTCTCAAGCTTCCCATAAACCCCATAAATCCCTTTCTCATACAAGATCCCACATACCATCAAAGAAGGTTTTGTTCCGAAGGCTTATTTTTACCCGAATTAATTCAACCCTTAATAATCCATCATCGATCCTCAAAAATACCTCTATATCATCAATAACTCATAAACCCTTCAAAAACCCCAAAATCCCCAAAATCCACTTTAAACACATCTTTTCCCATATTGAAAACAATGAAAGGCAATACTCCCCATACCTTAGATTGTCGATTCGAATTTTTCTCTCTGAGCCCTTGGAAACCTTCTCGAATTCCTCGCCTTTTCCTGTTTCCTCAAAGCTCTAACTTCTTTCCTTCTTTTCATGTTCAACAAACCTGAATCCTATTCTCAAATTCTCCTTTATATTCAACCTAACTCTTGGGCCTCAAAATCGGGCTTTCTCCATAATACCCTCACTAATCCTCCTCAAACGTCCATCTTACCCTTAATTCCTCTAATATTATTTAAGTCAATAATAATACATTATATTCCATAATATATACTATTATTTAATTAAATAACGAAAACTTCACAAAATTACCGACATCGTCACAAACCACCAAAATTCACGAATATACTATTTAAATAAATTAAATAAATATTCATACGAAATTTGGGGTCTTACAAATGACGTGTCTAAGTATCAACAAACATCATAAGAAAAAGGACAATGAATTCTACAAAGTAATGGACAGATATGTCAAAGGTTGTAGAGCGTATATTTCTTGGGATGAAGAAGACAAAAGCTCTTATTTGTCTTCCAGTTCAAGTTCATATGGTTTTGATCCTGAAGTTAACCCTTCTTATAAATAAATATCCAAAGCATTTAGTGAAATGCATGCAGACGGATTAACTGCTTTTAAGAAAATTTCTCTCCAAATAAAACTTATTTCAAAAATTGAAAAGGATATTGATGATATTAATAGTGCTTAAGATTCCTTAAAGGAAGATCATGCATCTCTCATTGATGAATGTTTTGATGCTTTTGATACTTTACGTGAAAGGTTAGTATAAAAGGTCTACAATACTTGTCCAATTTAAAAACTTGAAAATTAAAATCTTAAAGGACAATTAGCACAAGCTATTTCTCTACCTACTATTAGTTCTACTTCTTCAAGTGAAAGATGGACTGGTTTTGAGAAAAACACTCACTTTGCTAGAAGAAATATAAGTAGTATTTCATCTAAAGAAACATGTCATTATTGTGGTGACAAATGTCACATTTGGCCTTCATTCCACATTAGGAATGTTAAGGTTCATAATGGTACCATAACTTGGATACCTGAGTGTTCTTTTACCTGTTTGATTGTTTATAAGAATGTCTTGTCTCTGTAAAAAGGTTGTGGTTCCTAGATAACGAATGCTCAAGACACATGACGGATGACACTTTGATGTTTATCAAGTTCGATCACAAATAAAGCGGTTACTTCACATATGGAGACAACACAAAAGAAAAAGAAAAGTAGTTTCCCTTATGTTTCAGGTGTGATAACAAAAAACTTGATGAATGGCGACATTTCTTTCATACCTTAATTTTGCCCCTAAATCAATAAATTCATTCAAACATCGTGACATTTGCATCATTTGAATGTCATGACATGCATTTCTTTCACCATAATTCCTAAAAAGTCAACCAGAAAAAAATTTGGTTTTTCAGACATACCAGTTGAATTGATTTTCAATTGCGCGTGGAACTAGAGTGCAAAAAATTTCAATTTCGGGCCTGCAACTGTCTGTTTTTTTAATCTACGGTTTGTGTAGTTTAACTCGGTATGCTAGTTTAATTTTTGCGCACCTGCATGTGTTCGCATTTTGATTTTATTGAGCCTTTTATATCGGGTATTTTTAAATACGATTTTCGAATTACGACTATCTGTTTTCCAAAACTTTATTTCACGTAGATTATTTTAATGAATTCATATAATTTTTTCGTGCATTTTTGTGTCCAATTTTTTATTCATTTTAATTCCTTTTTTTAGCAAAATGCCACAAATTATATAGAAATAAACGAATATTCAGTTTGATTTTATTTTGTTTTATCAAAGAACTTGTGAATTTTATTTTCATTAATTTTTAGAACTCATTTTTACCACCTAAAATATCTAAGGGTGTTATAGGTATTAAATAAATTTGTGAACCCTAATTTCCTACTATTTAAAGAAATTTGCATTGACCAATGGAATGGGAATTCATAGAGGGAAGTCGTCCCATCGTTTTTCTTCTCTCTCACTCAGTAAACCATTATCAAAAAATCGAAGACAAAGAAAGGTCTCATCTCAACAACTTCATTTCCATCAACCAATGAGTAATCAAGAAAAACAAAAAAAATAAGGGAAAGGCATCTTTCACATATCTTCAATCTTTCTCACAAATCCCATTTTCATTTTTCACACAATTTCAATTCAAAAAATTGAGAGAAAATAAATAAATGAAAATTGAAAAAAGTTGAAAGAAGAATATTGATTCTTTTTCATGAGATATTTCATTGTTGTTTATCCCATCCCTATTTCATGTTTCATTACATATTCATCTCTCACATATCTCTCCACCGTTATTCACACACACACAAAAATCCCACAGCTTTTACCATCTTCTCCCAACCATAAAACATACTACATTCCACTACTTCACCATGTAAAATTCCTCTGCCTCAATATTCACGTAACAACCTCCAACCAAAACATTCCTCATCTTCTCCTTCTCATACTAACAACTTCTCCTTCAAATACCAAATACAACCCACACACAAACCCTTCTACACAAAACCATAACACTATTTCAGCGTACACACTACTAGAAATATACTATTTTCCTGCGGATTTTGACAAAATTTCCGCAGAAAATGTGTTACCTGCGGTTTTCCTGCTATTTTGTGTCCCTAGCTAAAACCTTTGTGGGTAATTATTTTAGCAAATAAAATTGCAGGAAAGAGTCACAGGTAAATCCGCAGGAAAAACCATGAATTGCAGGTAAGTCCACATAAAAGACCGCAGTTAATTGATGTTTTCGCAAGAAAAGTCGCAGAAAATCTAAAATCCACCGGTAAATCGGCAGATAATTTCTTTTTCAGATTATTAAATTAATTATTACTTGTGTTTAGTTCATTTTTAAAACTTTATAATTAATGTTAAATATCAAAGTAACAATAATACAAAAATAAAAAATAATTTGGATAAAATAATTGATAACTAATCACATTCAAAATTTTAAAGAAATCAAGTTGCTAAATATTACTATAAAGTCAATAACTAGTACTTCTAGAGTTGCATTACTAAAAATGACACAACTAAACGACTAACAATCACTTGTCCAACCGAGCTAATAAGAAAAAGCAATCCAAATTTCAGACAAGTTATTACCAAAAAACAATCCAAATTTCAGACAAGTTAATAAGAAAAAACAATCCAAATCAAAATGCATTACTAATGTGTTCACTAATTTCTTCATCTGATTCATCAACACCATCTTCATTTGGGTGATCGGTTCATTTTTGGCTTGGGGTGGATGAGAAGAAAATGCAACAAATCCTATTAATAATGAAAGTTTATTGTTTGTTTCAGTCATCTCTTTTTCTTATCGTGTAATTATTGCTTCATCTCCAACTTCTCTTGTTCTTGTCTTTGCAATGATACATTGAGAGCATGGACTTGACTTCTCAAATCATCAACCTCTTGAGAGTTATTCGAAAGACATTGTTGAGTTGATAATTGAAGAGGATGTAATAAGATTGCTCTCCAACAAATGAGCCATCAACTCCAATCACAGCACCCGTCACTATGCCAACAAAAACCTTTAGCAACGCTTTTTTTGGCCTTTAGCAGCGCTTAAAAGCGCTGCCAAAGGTGGCGCTCCTATAGGTAAAGGCAACACTTTTTTTCCTTTGAAAAACGCTGTCTTAGGTCCCCCTTATGACCCCCTTTAGCAGTGCTTTTAAAAGTGCTTTTGTAGGACCCCCATATAGCAGCGATTTTTCAAAGAAAAGCATTTCGTAGGACCCCTTTAGCAGCGCTTTTAAAAGCGCTGCTAAAGGTCCCCCTTTAGGCAGCACTTTTTTAAGGAAAAGCGCTTTCGTAGGCCTCCTTTAGCAGCGCTTTTAAAAGCGTTGTATTATGTATACGTTATGACCCCCTTTAGGCAGCGCTTTTTTTAAAAAGCGCTGTCTTTTATATAGGTGCTTTTTAAAAGCATTTTTTAAAAATCAATTATTTTGGAGCGTTTTATTAAACCTGTATAATTTAACCTGTATAATTTAACAGGATCCTTTAATTCAACACATGGCCTTTCATACCATTATAATTCAACACATAGGTCTTATTACCATCATAATTCAACAATAGGCCTTGTATACGATTAAAGTTCAACACATAAACCGTAATAACCATTACATATATTTCAAAACTATACAACACCAAAATAACCATTATATATATAACTCAATACAAACTATACAACACCAATTCCATCACCTATCAACTTCCAAAACTATTCATCAATTTCTAAAACTATACAACACCTTCCATAAACCTAACACAAAATATACCTCATATAAGTCTCATTTAAACCATGTATTGACACTAATACTCCTTTATTTCTTCCAATTTGTCTTTCGTGTAGGTGGCACACTTGAATTCATCAAAATACTACATATAACATAATATGCATGATTTAGTTAAAAGTAATTAATTAGATGAAATATCTGATAATAAATCTTAAAATAAATCATAACTTATAAATGCATACCATGTTTGGAATCTCTATTTGTCCCAAATGAATAATTTCTTTCATGAATCTCAAGACAAAATAACCACAATCGATACCATTATGCTGCCGAGGACACTACACATAGAAAAAAAATATTAATATGTATCAGGATATAGTGTTTAACTTATGTTATCAAGTAGCATCACTATTATAATAACAAATGTGAAAATATACCTCCACTCTTATACATGTAATGTTGTTTGCTTTGCTCTTTGGTACCCAAGCTTGTCGTTGTGATCGGAATATTTGTATGGCTCTATCATAATATAAACGAATATTTAGAACAATCTCACATAAATAAAGAAATACACACGTGAATATTTGGAACAATCGCATCACTTACGTATCAATCATCTTCTTCACCTTCGGGTATTTTGTTTAATCACCATCTAGCGAATCCAGATAATAGACTATTTCTTTTATCGGATTAATCGCAAGCAACAACTAGTGTCCACTGTAAAATAAAACAAAAGTATAGATGGAAATGTTATACATAACGTAAAAAAGTTAAAGATTATAATAAAGGAAGTTAGAATGAAAATCTTACCCATGGCCAGTATTATATGGTAACAGATACAACTTCTCCGTATCTTTGTTGGTCATAAATGCATCTACTAAGTGACTTTTGACCGCATATGTAATTCAATCGATTAGATTTACGTTGACACAGTTTGGAGACAAGAAGGAGTATCTTTCTGTCAATTGACGTGGGACCATCAATTTTTCGTACAAGAACCTGAAATAAAAACATAATCAACATTTGAATATTCATTGAAATGAGTAAATAAATTGATCAGTTAATTAAATAAAATCGATGGATTACCTGATGTATGAATTCATAACACCGATGCCTAATTTAGAATGCTTAAATATCTGATCCATGACTTTTTTAGCAATTGTTTCTGAATAGGCAAACCCAAAAATACCTGCTTCCATAGGTATTTCACGGACACCGCCTTCCATCAAATTCGTTGTGCCTACAATTGTTTCAAGGCACCACCGAAATCGAGGAATATATGCTTTTTTTTTCCTTGGCTACTACTGGCTTCTTGTTCTTGCTCCCTTATTGCACCTCTTGTGTAGGAATATGAAAATCATATAAGTCATAAAGTATAAAATCATGAAGCTTTTGAATTCGGATCATAGAATTAACATTTTCAATGCATATATATCAGTGTACCTCTTTTTTTGAATTGATGCAACTGACTCCATTTGCCGCACAATCCCTGTCTCTTTTGATTTGGATTTAGCAGGAGTCTAACAATACCATGTAAATAAAATGTACGTAAAAGTAAGCATAACATTACTTATATGCAAGTAAAACATTTGAAAACTAAAAGGTTAATAATGTTTTTCAACATACCGAGTCATCTATGACAATGAGGTTTGACGGCCATGCAACATACGACCTTATTACGTCCCCCACCAATGTTGCATCTGAAATGCCATCAGGTATATGTAGTAACGCATCCTGCTCTAAAGCAATATCAATCGAAACCTTCAAAAAACCAGCAGGGAGCGGTCTATGGTGAAGTACGTCTCCCGAAGTGTTATGCACTTTTCCCTTGCCAACCATGCGATATGTCGGTGCCGATAAATATAGCTGACAAGGTGAAATGCCCTAAACAAAAAAAATTAATATGAAGTTGTTATTGTGCATATATGTCAATGTAAAAAATTGTGCTAATTTAATAAATATAATTACCTCCGGAATTTTTTGTTGAAAATTGATACTATCCTCGTCACTAGTATCTTTAAATTCTGAACCACGCCTTTCTGACATATATCTTTCTTTATCTTGTTGTAGTTCACAAACTTGAGCTCTCAATTCTTCCAACGTGTCCATCACCTCTCTATTGCTAGGATTTTTGGTCTTTGGACGCTTATACAAAGAAGATGGAGTG
Organism: Lathyrus tuberosus; assembly: GCA_022829125.1. Lineage (NCBI taxonomy): Eukaryota > Viridiplantae > Streptophyta > Magnoliopsida > Fabales > Fabaceae > Lathyrus > Lathyrus tuberosus. Next base: position 9,504,204 of record JALAZF010000071.1, read on the forward strand.
ACTCTAAATCCCTTACCCCTCACGCGACTAGAATACTCAGGAACATTTAATACTCGACTCAGTATGCTCCTGCAATCCTGGTCTTCCGTGAGAGTTAAGGACTGAGACACAGTCTCCTGAAATTCAATATTAGAGTTAAGCATAAATATTTTAGATAAACAAGAACTTTTTATTTAATTAAAAAAATAATTTTATACTTACACATTGTTCAAAAACTCGTTGAACACCTTCGGTAACAACTCCATCCTTTCCCACACGAGCAGCCTTACACAAAACATGCTCCGGAAGAGATGTTGCTTCACTTTTTTCCTCTTCAATCTACACATTAAGTCAAGTATTAAGATGAATAATAACACAAAAATATCATAGCAATTATATATACTTACAATTTTTTGTTCCAAACGTGTATATCCCAAACGCCCTTTCTTGTATGGATACGCGGGTTTTGAGGCTCTTTGATGATTTACGTCACTCACAACCTGCATAAACAATTTACTATCATAGCACATGTAATAACTACATGAATATACTACAATGTTCATGATAAATGAAATTAATATTACGTGGAATTCATTAGTTCTTCGTTTGGCGACAAAAGTGTCCCATTCTTCGGGTGCAATCAAGTCCGCATACTTCTTCGGACGTTCCACTTCAACAAAGTTTCCTTGGTCATTCTTAAGAAACTTGTTGGTTAAAAATGCTCGAAACCCTCTAAGTCTTTTCTGGCTAATTGAAGACAATATTCATCCATGAGGGTTTGTGAGATATTTCGAAGACCATGTGGGTTTATTCCATCAGTAGATAATGCCAAGCGAAGGTTTCTTGCTTCTTCTTCAAAATCAGGATAATCATTATCAATTTTCATCCACTGAGGTGAATCTTCCGGGTGCCGAAACTTCCCATCTATAATTCTTTCATCTGCATGGCAAGTCAAGTGTTTTGTATCAGTTTCACTACGAAACATGCGTCTAAATCACGAAATTATAGGAAAATACCATAAGACTTTTTCTGGAGACATTTTTTTCTTATATCGAGAGACACCGCATTTAGGGCACTCATTTAACGATGCATATTCATTCCAAAACAAAATGCAATCGTTTGGACAGACATGTATCTTATCATAGCTCATGCCAATAGAGCACAACATCTTTTTGGCCTCATATGTTCGATTGGGAAGAACATTATCCTCCGAAAGCATATCTTTCATAAGGGCTAGTAACTTTGTGAAACTTTTATTCGACCATCCATTACCCTCCTTTAAGTTATACAACTTTAATACCGCAGATAATCTTGTGAATTTAGTGCAACCTTTATACAACGGCTTCTCTGAATCGCATACCAACCTCTCAAACATTTTGGAATAATCCTGAAGATCTTCTTCAAGTGCTTCTGCAATCTCTTTGACTCAATCAAAATCGTATGTATCTGTGGCATTGTCATTTGAAGCATAGGTCGTATTATCCCTCGGTTCAACATTTCCGTTACTTTTCTCACCATGAAATGTCCAACTTGTATAACTTCGATCAATTCCATGCCTCTTTAAATGCGACTCAATCTGACCCACGTCAATCCGACGCCCAAAACAACAACCCAAGCAAGGACATGTAATTCGACCGGGGTCTTTGGCGTGTTCAACAGCAAACTTAACGAATTCTGATACCCCATTCTCGTACTCTTTCGACAATCGATTGGACGACATCCATATTTTATCCATGATTTCGCTAAGTAAACAAAACAAAAACAAAAGAACAACTAATTACCTGTAGAGAAGGCAACAACTTCGGGACCCACACAGTGTAAGATTCTTGGAAACGATCTGAATTTCACTCTTCACAAGTAACCTCTATAGCAAATTCACTAAGTTATAACTGATGGTGTATACCAACTATAACAGGACAAATTTAGTATATAATAGGACAAACAAGATATATCGGAGAAACAAGTCAAAGTCTCAAGAATCAATTAATTTCAACAATTTCATTTTCATTTTCATCACTAACATACCAAATATAACAAATAATTTCATTATTAGTTTCAATCAAAAATTAGATTAAAATAAAGTAATCACTAAAAATTATCCATCAACAATGTCATTATCATAAATTAATTTCAACAATTTATCACAAACATTCAACATCAACTTACAAAATTAACACCAATTCCCAACATATATCCACCACAAATATCACTATTTATCATCTTCAACTTTACTACAACAACAATTTCAAAATCAAATTCAAACAACAACCACATTAACACTAATTCACCTAATCGACAACAACCACATCAACACTAATTCATCAAAATCAAATTCACACACTAATTTCAAAATCAAATTGAAACAACAACCACATCAACGCTAATTCATCAATTCGATCTTTAAATTTAAAAATAAAGAACATATATTTTTATCTATTATGTAAAACTTCTTACTTACTCACACTTTGATACTCTAACAACACTCATTTTTCTATAGCACTCAATTTTCTAACAACACTCATTTTTCTAATGGATATAATTTCCTATACTATAACAACACTCATTCAAACTACATTCAAACTAACACATTCAAACTTAAAACAAAACAAAAACAAAACAAGATTCTAAGTATCAATATAATTTCCTATATTGTAACTTCATATACTATAACAACAATCACAACAATCAAATCTAAAAGAGTAACAATCAAAACCAGCAGATAAAAAATTGATAATTAAAGAAAGAAAAAGGCAAAATGCAAACAAATTTGTTGCCACACGAGAAACAAACCTGCTGCCACATGAGAAACAAACAAACCTGTTGACATTTAATAAAAATTGTATTAAAAACAATAACTAACAAAACAAACTAAACATGCTCAGAATCTAAACATGCTCATAATTTTAATAAAAGATGCTCAAGAACAAACTCAAGAACAAACAAAAGAAACTATATAGCAAGCTCAAGAACATTATATAATCACTGAAACTCAAGAACAAACAAAAGAAACAGTGACAAATGCTCGGTCGGAGAAAATGAACGGTGAAACTCACAGAGGAATGCCGTCGATGGAGAATCGAACAGAGGAACAAAACAAATGATTAGGGCGTTCTGAAATAATGAAAAGTTTTTTAATATTTATGAAATAATGACATAAGGCAGCACTTTTTGAAAGTGTTTTCTTATGTATTAGCTTTAGCAGCGCTTTTTCTCTAAAAGCGCTTTCTTTTTAATTGTCTATAGCAACGCTTTCAGAAATCGCTTTCTAATGTGTGACCTACGTAAGGCCTTTAGCAGCGCTTTTAAAAAGCGCTTTCTAAAGTGTGCCTTTAGCAACGCTTTCCTAAAAGCGCTTTCTAAGGTGTCACATTTGTATGGCTTTTAGCAGCGCTTTTAGGAAGCGCTTTCTAAAGTAGACCTTTAGGCAGCGCTTTTTTTCGGCGTGTCTTTTTTAAACATATAGCAGCGTTTTTGGTAAAAAGTGATGTCTATGTAGTGCTGCCAAAAAGCAATTTTAGTGTAGTGCGATATGTACGAATTATATAGATTGTATGGAGAATGTGCACATCCATAACTATAATATACATGGAAAACTTTTATTTTGACCGCCCTAGGATAAAGGGAAAAAAACACATGAAAATCAGTCATTGGCCCAAAATAGGACAGAGAGAAACATGAGTCAAATTCACTGTGTAATGAACATCAGGACCATCTATATCAAAAATCCTCTGCTAGTCCTTCCATTCCCCGCGTGGTTCGAATCCCAAATCCACCAAATAATAAATCATTAACGTGATGCATAAAACACCACCAAAACCAAAACCTAGCATATCCATTTTAATTTACCTTTACCATTATGGTTGCAGCAGGGTAATACATGTTGTGGTCAACAGATTCAGGGGATCCTTTATTAACCACATGCTTGGCCTGCATTCATTCCATCTATCATTACCAACATTACCATATACACAAAGGACACATAAAATTATTCCATGATATCAATTTCATACATTTACTTGTTATGCTATATGGCAAAAATGTTTAGACATAATCACTAGGTAAATGTTGTATGGCTACCTAATAGTGATGATATCATGTTATGGAATGGGTATGGAAAATCGAAAGCATTACTCAGGTCGTTAACCATTATAGGCTATAGCTAACAGAATTCACGCACTTCTTTAGTAAGTAGAAGTAATCATTGCATCCATCAAGTTCCCATATCTACAAATATTTGATGAACAAATATTTGATTAGTCATATGTAAATTATAGAGTGCAGGAACTGTGGCTAAGTCTATACCTTTAAGTTTGATTCTGACATCAACAAATATTTGAATAACAGAAACCAAAAGTTTCCATTGAATCTTTCAATAAACTAGTGAAAACTGCTGAAATAATCATTGCATCCATCAAGTTCAGTAGTGTTGAATATAGAATAATAGAAAAGTACAATGCATCGTGAGTGTGTGAGATCTATATTCTATTACCATCTAACACAAGAAAGATTAAAAAATAACACATATATGTGATTTAATGCACTACAAAAGAGAGGAAGCATACAAGTATTGAAGGGTGGAAAGCCATTGAAGTATAAAGGAAACTTTTAAATCGCGTCCTCCAAATTCTCCGGCGAAGGGAAAGGGTCCACACCACACCAAGGCCCATAGTTATTGTTAGGCCCCACCACCAAAGAAAGAAAAGTAAAAGAAAAAGCAAAGTTAAATTTTGCTTTGTGATTTTCAATGTTGCAGGCTGCAGCATATTTTGAATTTGCTTTCTGCAGCAAATTTTGATTTTGCTTCCATGCCATTTGTTTCACTATAAATACATGCATTGCATTTGTGAAATGACACAACAACAACACCAAGAGAAAAACTCAGAGAGAGAGAGAGAGAAACACAGAGAGAAAAATATTTCTAGTGTGAGAAATATTTCTGTGAGGGAAACTCTTGGGTGTAATTGGGTTGTGGGGTTTGTGAGAAAATTGAGTGTTTTGTAAACAGTGTAATTTTTTTTCCTTTCAATAAAAGGTCTGCAGCAGCCCGGAGACGTAGGCAGTATTGGCCGAACTCCGTTATCAATTTGTGTGTGCTTTTATGCTTCCGTATTTTATTGCTTTCACGAATCTGACGAGGGAAATTTTGCATAGTTTCCTAACAACTGGTATCAGAGCTGGTTCGTTCTTCCGGATAAATTTTCAGGAAAGCACTGTTCATGTGAATAGTAAATTCGTGAATAGTGTTTTCGTGAATAGTGAAAAGTACTGTTCACGAATAGTGATTTTTTGTGAATAGTGAAAATTGGTCAGCGTTACCAATCTTTCCGGTGGTTTGCATAAATTGTCAGAGGCGATCCAGAGGAGTCAGGTTCGAGTGGGAGCTATGGCGGCAGACGAAGGAAAGGTGAAAATCGAGAAGTTCGACGGTGCGGACTTTGGCTTTTGGAAGATGCAAATAGAGGACTATTTGTATCAGAAAAGCATGCATCAACCTCTCACGGATAAACCCGCAGATATGAAGGAAGAAGATTGGAAGCTTCTAGACAGAAAAGCTCTTGGAGTCATCCGGTTAACACTATCCCGTAATGTTGCCTTCAATATTGCCAAAGAAAAGACTACGGTTGGTCTTATGAAGGCCCTTTCCAACATGTATGAAAAGCCATCGGCCTCAAATAAAGTTCATTTGATGAGGCTGTTGTTCAACTTACGGATGACAGAAGGTGCATCAACGGCGCAACATCTAAATGAACTCAGCACAGTCACAACCCAGTTGAGTTCAGTTGGAATCGACTTTGATGATGAAGTACGAGCTTTGATACTCTTGTCTCCCCTACCAGAAAGTTGGAATGCTACTGTCACAGCTGTGAGTAGCTCATCGGGAAGCAACAAGTTAAAATTTGATGATGTTCGTGATTTGGTTCTCAGTGAGGAGATCCGACGGAGAGAGTCGGGTGAATCAACAACCTCTTCAGTATTACATACAGAGTCAAGAGGCAGAAGTTCAACCAGAAGAAGCGGACGTGACAAATCAAAGGTGAGGCGATCCAAGTCCAGAAACCATCATAGTTCTAACAACTCAAAGACTATTGAGTGTTGGAATTGTGGGAAGACGGGACACTATAAAAACCAGTGCAGGAGTGCACCGAAGAATCAAGAGGCGAAAGATGAGGCAAACGTTGCTTCAACCTCAGGAGGAGGTGATGCGTTAATATGCTCTTTGGAGAACAAGGAAGAGTCTTGGGTGTTAGACTCTGGAGCATCCTTTCACGCAACTTCGCAGAAAGAACTCTTCGAGAATTATCTCCCTGGAAACCTCGGTAAAGTTTACCTTGGTAATGAACAATCTTGCGAGATTGTGGGAAAAGGTGTAGTGAAGATCAAGTTGAACGGGTCTGTTTGGGAGCTGAAGAATGTCAGACACATCCCCGACCTGACAAAGAACTTAATCTCAATAGGCCAGTTGGCCAGTGAAGGCTACACAACAATCTTCTACGGAGATCAGTGGAAAATTTCAAAGGGAGCAATGACAATAGCTCGCGGCAAAAAGAGTGGTACTCTTTACAAGACAGCAGGAGCATGTCATTTGATCACAGTTACATCAAATGAAAATCCCAACCTATGGCATCAAAGACTTGGCCATATGAGTGAGAAAGGGATGAAGGTCATGCACTCGAAGGGCAAACTTCCAGGTCTTCAGTCAGTAGAAATTGACATGTGTGAAGATTGCATATTTGGAAAGCAGAAGAGAGTCAGCTTTCAGACAGGCGGAAGGAAGCCAAAGAAGGAGAGACTCGAGCTCGTTCACTCTGATGTTTGGGGCCCAACGACAGTCTCATCCATTGGTGGGAAAAGATACTTCATGACTTTTATCGATGATCACTCCAGGAAGGTATGGGTATACTTTCTGAAGCATAAGTCTGAAGTATTCGAGGCTTTCAAGATATGGAAAGCCATGGTGGAGAACGAGACAGGGTTGAAGATCAAAAAGCTAAGAACCGACAATGGTGGTGAATATGAAGACACCAGATTCAAGAAGTTCTGCTATGGGCACGGGATCAGAATGGAGAGGACCGTGCCAGGTACGCCTCAACACAATGGTGTAGCTGAGCGTATGAACCGAACGTTGACAGAAAGAGCCAGAAGCATGCGTGTGCAGTCAGGCCTACCAAAGCAATTCTGGGCAGAAGCAGTCAACACAGCAGCTTACTTGATCAACCGAGGTCCATCGGTACCATTGGAGCATAGAATACCAGAAGAGGTATGGAGCGGAAAAGAGATAAAACTCTCACATCTTAGAGTTTTTGGTTGTGCAGCATATGTGTACATCAGTGATCAAGGCCGGAACAAGCTCGATCCCAAATCCAAGAAGTGCACTTTCATTGGTTATGGTGAAGTTGAGTTTGGTTACCGCCTTTGGGATGACGAGAACAGAAAGATGATCCGCAGTAGAGATGTGATCTTCAATGAGAGAATGATGTACAAGGACAAGCATGATGCAGGTGCCAGCAACTCAGAACCGAGTGGGTCAGTTTATGCAGACGTGGACGATGTCCTAGAAAGTCCTACCGTTGAGAGTCCTCAGTCAGAGGAAACAACTGAACCAGACAGCAGGCAATAGTCTGATAGAGCAGAGCATCCGACTCCAGTCCCTGAATTAAGGAGGTCTTCTCGAATTCCTGTACCTAACAGGAGATACATGAGCTACATGTTGTTGACAGATGGAGGAGAGCCTGAAGACCATGCAGAAGCATGTCAGACAGCAGATGCGAGCAAGTGGGAGCTTGCCATGAAAGATGAGATGAAGTCTTTGATCTCCAATCAGACATGGGAACTAGCAGAGCTACCTATGGGAAAGAAGGCACTTCACAACAAATGGGTGTATCGAGTGAAGGAGGAGCATGATGGCTCTAAAAGATATAAAGCTCGACTTGTTGTAAAAGGATTCCAGCAAAAGGAAGGAGTCGATTACATTGAGATTTTCCCACCAGTTGTGAAGCTCAATACTATCAGGTCTGTGTTAAGTATTGTTGCCAGTGAAGAGCTCTACTTGGAGCAGTTGGACGTGAAGACTGCATTTCTTCACGGAGACCTAGATAAGGAGATCTATATGCACCAACCAGAAGGTTTCTCAGAGAAAGAGAAAGAGAATATGGTGTGCAGATTAAAGAAGAGCTTGTATGGCCTAAAACAAGCTCCAAGGCAGTGGTATATGAAATTTGAGAGCTTCATGCACATGGAAGGTTTCAAGAAGTGCAATGCTGACCACTGTTGTTTCTTCAAGAGGTATAACTCCAGTTATATCATTTTGCTACTTTATGTCGATGATATGTTAGTGGCAGGTTCAGACATGGTCGAGATCAGAAACTTGAAGATGCAGTTGTCAAAAGAGTTTGACATGAAAGACTTGGGTCCAGCAAAGAAGATCCTTGGGATGCAAATCACGAGAGATAAGCAAAAGGGAACATTGCAGTTATCTTAGGAGGAGTACATCAACCGTGTTTTGCAGAGATTCAACATGGACAGCGCCAAACCGGTTAGCACACCTTTGGCTAGTCATTTTCGTCTATCAAATGATCAATCTCCTAAGACGAAAGAAGAAAGGGAATTAATGGCTAAGATTCCATATGCCTCAGCCATCGGAAGTTTGATGTACGCAATGGTCTGCACGAGGCCAGACATTGGCCATGCAGTGGGAGTTGTAAGCAGGTTTATGTCAAATCCTGGTAAAGCTCATTGGGAAGCTGTTAAATGGATTTTGAGGTATCTACGAGGCACTAAAGAAAAGTGCTTGTGCTTTGGCAAAAGTGAGCTAAAAGTACAAGGCTACGTAGATGCAGACTTTGCAGGTGAAGTTGATCACCGAAGAAGCACCACCGGTTACATATTTACTGTTGGTACTACAGCTGTTAGTTGGATGTCGCAGATACAAAAAATTGTTGCTCTATCCACTACAGAAGCTGAGTATGTAGCAGTGACAGAAGCTAGCAAAGAATTGATTTGGCTTCAAGGATTGTTGACAGAGTTGGGTTTCATCCAAGAAAGGAGTGTTTTGCACAGTGATAGTCAGAGTGCAATACATCTGGCAAAGAATTCAGCATTTCACTCAAGAACGAAGCACATTGACCTCCGTTATCACTTCATCAGATCAATGCTTGAGGATGAGGTACTAACATTGAGGAAAATCTTAGGAAGCAAGAACCCAGCAGACATGTTGACAAAGGTGGTGACTATTGACAAACTGAAGTTGTGCTCAACTTCAGTTGGCCTGCTAGAATAACTACCAGAGAGGCTACTGCATGAGTGAGGTGTGAAGACCGACTGAAGTCAATCTTCAAGTGGGAGATTGTTAGGCCCCACCACCAAAGAAAGAAAAGCAAAAGAAAAAGCAAAGTTAAATTTTGCTTTGTGATTTTCAATGTTGCAGGCTGCAACATATTTTGATTTTGCTTTCTGCAGCAAGTTTTGATTTTGCTTCCATGCCATTTGTTTCACTATAAATACATGCATTGCATTTGTGAAATGACACAACAACAACACCAAGAGAAAAACTCAGAGAGAGAGAGAGAAACACAGAGAGAGAAATATTTCTAGTGTGAGAAATATTTCTGTGAGAGAAACTCTTGGGTGTAATTGGGTTGTGGGGTTTGTGAGAAAATTGAGTGTTTTGTAAACAGTGTAATTATTTTTCCTTTCAATAAAAGGTCTGCAGCAGCCCGGAGACGTAGGCAGTATTGGCCGAACTCCGTTATCAATTTGTGTGTGCTTTTATGCTTCCGTATTTTATTGCTTTCACGAATCTGACGAGGGAAATTTTGCATAGTTTCCTAACAGTTATAATCATAACTATCCTCCAAATTCTCCGGCGAAGGGAAAGGGTCCACACCACACCAAGGCTCATAGTTATAATCATAACTTGAAAAGAAATCATTAGCAAAACCAGAAGCATACACTTCTAGTCCTTGTTTGTCTGCATAAGATAACCTGGACATTCAACTAGAGCCTCAGTGGAGTTTTGCTACTTAGTATGCCATCAACATTGAGGATCGGAGACAAACAATTGTAGAAACATCTAGCATGGACTACCATAATTTGATATCAGATTCAAGCTTTTATTCATCAATGAATTATCTCTAAATGGAGATCAGGTTAATCGAACTCCCAATCAGTTTTGTAGATTAACATTATGTTATTGTACTTCGATTTAAGAAACTGAAACCATGAAAGACATTTGAACTAACACCTGAATATTTAACTTAAATGAAATAATGCTAAAAATATTTTGCAGTATAAAACAGATGGGAGTATTTTTTACCACTTCTGAACAGGAGTAAGCCCTTCTATACAAATAATGACAAGCTGAAACCACAACTTAAACCATATTCATAGGAAACTTTATCGGCGGATAGAGATCGGTGTTCGGCTTCTTGAAGAAGTTGTTGGACCTGTGATAACCGAGAGGAAACTTTGTTCCCAAAATCTGAAGCTGGGGAAGGGCATTGAATTGCGGTGGCAGGGTGCGAACGCTTTAATTGAAGAGAGGGTTAATTTTGGTGTTAGCATCAATGACTTAGTTTCGATTATGATCTGAAGTTTCAGTTTCAGATTCATCACCGTTTTTTTGCAATTCAGATTCAGATCAGAATAAAAGATGAATGGTTATGCTTTCTTTGTTGTTCAATGTCTCTTATCTATAAATAAGAGAAGAATCCTTAAAATAGAGATAAAGGAATACCTTGCAAAGTTCATCAGTCAACTTCTCACAACTTGACGTTTCCAACTGCACACTAGAATTCAAATAATCATATCTCTATGTTATTTGACCTTTTCTTCAAGTATAAACTATAAAAATATAAATAAAACTTCAATCCTTAAAGACTCTCTGTTTGAAGTGTTTAGACAAAACACTCACAAAACATTCTCCCAAGAATGATTTTCCAACCAAATTTAACATTAATTTCCGAGGTTGCCCCCAATATCCTCTGTTAAGAAAACCATGTTTGGCACATTCATGTCAATCATTATTTTGGTACAACACATGGAGGTAAACAGAGAAAGAGAGAGTGTTCTCTTACCTATGAGGAGCCTTGGCTTAGGAATATTTGTATGAGAGTTTGTTTTCCCTCCTTTTTAAATATCCAATACAATTCCCACAATGTTTTTCATTTCTGTTTACTCTGCTCTATCATTTGATAATAGATGACAAATCAAAGCAACACTTCACCTATAAATTTGAGCATTCATACATGTGACAGTGGAGCCGACAAATTATCTATCCCACCCAGATGGCCTCCGCCATTCTCTAGGTTTGGAACTACTGCAGAAGGAAAAAATAAGAACTTTATCAGCAACCAAAGTATAACCCATAAAGATATGTAAGAAGCAACTTCAACTTAGAACAGTAACGTGTTTGTGCTGTTCTGACCAGGATTTACTCCAGGACTTTGACTGGTGGAATTTCCGGCATATGTAGCAGAATAAGAGATTTGCTGATGAGTATTTATATTGCCCCCAATTGATCAACCAGATACAAAGCCGGGGAGTGCTGGTCTCTTATTAACCGCCGTGCTTGAATTATTACCGAGTCCTCCATTTTGGGAGTTTGATGTTGCAGCAACGAAGCTACTCCTAAATTAGGACATCATTCCTGGAACTTGGAACCATTGTAGCCACGTTGTAATACCAGTCAAAAAAGAGATAAATAAGATTTGAGAGCATTTTGTATAATAATTATCACATGAGATCAACTATGCGCATTAGTTTTGGTTTTTTGCAAATATACCGCACAAGGATTCTAATCATTGAACATGGATTTTTAGTTTTCTGTGATTTGAGAATCTTTGGGATATCATGTATGTTTGAGCTTCTCCTTTCCCCTTTTTTCTGCATTGCTTTTGAGTGAAGACATGATCATATTGTTTTGTTTGGTTTACAAGCCATAGTATACCGTAATACACACGGTTGTCAAGATCTCGATCTAGATCTTAAAATATTACGATTTTACGATCTCACTCACCCCCAATGATTCCGATTTTAAGTAGAATCGCGTGTTGTAGTCAAATTGTGAAAACAAAAATTATAAAACTATTGATTTTGTGCAATCTTGACAACTTCAAGCCACAATCAGTCGTTTTCCGGCCACACTTGCCTTTTTCCACCACCACCATTACAAGCAAAGAAGGTTGACAAGATGCCAAGGCGCAACATTTACGGTTCGGCGGAGGCTATTTTCCCACTAATACACTTGCCTACCAAAATATCAATGTCAAAAAACTTCAAATATATAAGTATAATTTTTCGTTTTAGTACTATCTTACGATTTTTGTTACGATCTTATGTTTTACGATCTTACTACCCCCTCTTGATCTTACAAAAATAATTGGTTAGGATCTTATGTTTTACGATCTTGCTACCCCCTCTTGATCGTAAAAAAATAATTGGGTAGAATCTTCCGATCTTAGTTACGATATTATGTTTTTAGATTAATTACTATCCCCTCCCGATCTTATGCAATATCCCGATCTTGACAACCTTGATAATACAGTTTCATCACTGGTTTTTATGTTGTCATTTCAAAGAAGAACACGTTTTGTATGTGACGTGGCATCAAAGCTCATCAGAAAATTCAAGAAAGGGACATAGAAGTTGGTTGGGATCTCGGAAACTTCATTTTACAATGGCTTGATCAAATGAAATCGTCAGCTCAGATTCATCGTGGATCACCCACAAATGGTGCTATTTCTGAACATTCTCAACTGAAATAGCCATGCTAAACTAATGATCTGTCAAATGTTTATCAAAATTCAGTAGTAAGTAACAAAGGTTATGGCTTTTTATGAAATTTTAGCTCCATGCAAATTAGCCAAGAAAAAGGAGAATGTTTTGAGTATAAATGTTTTATGGAAAAAGTCAAATTCATTATTAAGAAAAAAATACTCCCACCGTCCCACAATGAGTGACTCAGTTGACCTTTCACACAGATTAAAAAAAAGAATAAATGAAAGAAAGAGAATGATATTTTTACTAAAATGTCCCTATGATGTATTGGGAATGATGAAAGTAATATTAATTAGAGTTTAAAATCGAAAAAGTTGCATTAGAAATTGAAATGGATCATATATTTTGGGACACTATTTTATTTTAAATGGATCACTCATTGTGGGACGGAGGGAGTATAGAAAAAGAATATAACCAAGAAAAGTCAAATTCAATATACTACCTGAAATGATTGGCTATAATACCCGAATGTTTAGAATATAAAGTTGTGGAAGATAAATTGTTTCACTACCTTAAGAAGGTTCAGACCCATAATTAAAGCCAAACCCGAAGCACCCAAAGGTAATCCTTGGCCAATCTATCCATAAGCCTTTCCTGCAAATGATGCTCCTACACCCAGTTGTGCTAATGTGGTTGCAAGACCCAATGAAAATGCAATGGAATCTCCAATAACTTGGCAGGAAGTAAGTAGACATCATTCCTAGTGAGAACTCAGTCTCGTTATGTGAATAGCACGAGACACTCATATATAGAATAAAGTCACATCCTTCGTGTAAACATGGAGGATTAGAAACCTACACTTTCCTACAAAATAATTCCTGATGGCATATCCCATACTGCATTAGTACTGAACAATAATAATAAATGGAAAGCAATATTTTAAATAGGGAATTAAAAAGAGATAAGAAGATTAACGTCACATAGAGTAACTTGGGTGACAAGATATTAATAACGGGCTTATTAATGAAATATACTGAATTTGTATTTGATAAGGATTGCTTAAGAGCATTCGAACATTTAAAAAAGGCTTTCATAACTGCACATATTATGCAACCGCTCGATTGGAGTAGACCATTCAAAATAATGTGCGATGCTATTGACTACGTTGTTGGTGGTGTTTTAGGACAAAGAAAGGATAAGAGACTTCATGCCATATATTATGCCAGTAGAACCTTAGACAGTGCACAGATGAGCTATGCTACCACTGAAAAAGAACTCCTAGTTGTCGTGTTCGCTTTAGACAAATTCCGTTCCTACTTAGTGGGAGCGAAAATAGTTGTCTATACCGATCACACTGCGATTAGGTATATGTTGAATACGAAGGATGTTAAGCTAAGACTTTTGAAATGGATCTTGCTTTTGCAAGAGATTGGTCTGGAAATCAAGGATAAGAAACTAACCGAGAATGTAGTAGTGGATCACCTTTCTAGAGTTGAGGATCAAGAACCTGAGCAAGTCCCCATCAATGACGATTTTCCTTACGATAGACTCATAGCCCAGATAGAAAACGAAAGCAAAACGAGTGAAAGATCTTTAATTTATTATGACTCAGAAACAAATGAAGTAGTGAAATCAATATGCTCTGAAATTCTGGCCTATGCAGACAGCAGATGTCCTAACACATGTCAAGACATTGTGCTACATAATCTTTTAAACTTGGAGGCGCAACTGCAGACTGATACCTTGAATATCAGAATTGCACCCTCACAGATGTCACGATATCTGATCCAACATGTTCATCATGAACCCTAACAGAAAATGTAAATCTGCAGAATGATAAAGAATATAGTAATTGTTAACCTAGTTCAGTGCAACTCACCTACATCTGGGGGATATCAATCCAGGAAGAAGATTTCACTAACTGTAGACTATTACAAAGTTAAACTCCCACGTTTACAATTTTATCCCTAACATCTACCCCATGAACATCTTTACCAAGGTTAAACTCAAATGTTTAGAACTCTGATACGAGATACCCCACTCACTTCCCTTAATCACCAACTGTGATTTCTTCATCGTCCCTGTCAATACAGAAATCTGTCAAGCCTACTTGACAAACAAGCTAACTCAAATTTGCTTAAAAGCTTCATCCAAGAACAATACACAATCCAATACCTCAAGGCTTATGGATCTCTGTGACACCTATATCTACCATATTGTATCAACTGATACAAAGGGAGACTTACAACCTAGAGAGCCAACGAATCTCAAAACCCTGAACCCTTAATTCTTACGCAAAAAAACAAGGTTACAACAGGCGTTCTAAGGCATAAGGTTAACCTAGGTCTAAGTCTTATATTTATAGTGTCTTCTGCTTCCTTGGGCTTCAATCTTCAGACCTTGATCTATGCAGCAAATTCTCCTTGAGTGTTGCAGCAGATTAAAAACTAACTTAAGCCATTCAGTCCAGGATGTCAAGATGCATGTTAAGACATTTTGTTCAACATCACGTCATCAGCAGAATTGTTCAGCTTGATCTCCTTGTTAAGTTAACATTTATGTTTTGCCAAAATTTGATCAAACCACCAGAGCTTACAATCTCTCCCTTTTTGACAAATTTTGGCTAAAACACATATGCACGGTAAACTTCCAGATCGATGGTGCATGCAGTGAGGACTCTAAATACCTTATAGAAGTACATGAGAAAGAAGATGTCGAATGCTCCCCCTCAACCCATGAACCAATATTTATCACGAAAGGGTAAATCTTCCTCACAAGAGGCATAAGAAAACCATTAGGAAAAAGCAGTAGCAATACGCTTAGCAGCAAAGTACTACCTTGGGTAACTCAGAACACAGGACATGACTGTGTTCATAACTCAAAACACAAGACACAAAAAGTATATTTGAGAACTAAGATACAGACACAAGAGAATGTTGTAAGCATCTTTGCCAAGCTGCTTTATCAGACATAAGATTCTCATGAGAAGATCAGACCATTTCTCCCCCTTTTTAGACATAATTTGACAAATATTACCAAAGTATATCCAGATCCAAAGAGTGCTCTCTCATAACCTTATATAAGCCATAAAGACAATCAGTAAGGGAGATACAACAATGAGTAAGATGAATCTTGAGATCCCCTTATATGAATTGTATCAACCACTACCAGGTCTTTATGTCTTTATTCAATTTTGGACATATTCTTGTTGAAGTGCAAATTCCAACACATGTGAGTGTATATTCAAGGACAAGATTTTACACGTCTGTCTTTATTCAATTTTGGACAGATTCTTGTTGAAGTCTTACATTCTCTAACTCAACAATCTGATACTTATTCTTCCAAGCATCTCTCTCTTGTTGCATCTTGGCCAAAGCGATCGAAAACTTCTCTTTGTCTTCCATAAAGTAGAGGATAGGCTTCTTAGCAGTTAGTGACAAAGGGTCCTGATGCTTATAAGGCATCTTTAAAGTAATTGCTCTATTTTTAACCCACTGGAGGTAAGGTTCCAAAGAAACACAATTCGGAATTCCCAAACTTTCCTTATTTTTCTACGAATGTTGCGCCAAGCTTCCACAATTTCTCTCTTGAGAGGAACCTGAGATTCATCTTTCTTGAAAAAGAGACCAGTCAAATGGATGTTCTTCGGTACCTCTCGCAAAGGATATCCCAACTGACGACGAGCCAATACCGGATTGTAGCTGATTCCTCCCTTTGTACCAAGAAGAGGCACGTTGGGAAAATCACCACAACTATCAATAATAATCGCTCCAGAAGGAACACGGCTACACCAATCAATATCAGAATGAGTGAGAGACATGATCTTCCGCGACCAATATAAACCATCCTTGAGATTCCAGAAAGGTGCAGACTTTGCCAAGTGAGAAACAAGCCACTTATAGAGCAAAGGAGCACAACAGATAATCATCCCTTCACCTTGGAAGTTCCTGAGGTGAATAGAATGGTAAGCATTGGCAAGCAAGGTAGGAATTAGATTCGTAATCAAGAAAATTTGAATGGCGTTGATGTCAACAAAATTCTCAACATTCGGGAAGTGGAACAATCCATAAACAAGCAAGGCAAGAATAGCCTCAAAAGCAATTGTGTTCTTCACACTAGCAAAGTGATAAGCTCTATCCATCAAGAACTTAGCAGGTAACCCAAGAATCTTTCCTTTGGTATCCATGCAAGCCTTAATCTCAGAAACCTTCAAGTGAGTAGCCTTCGTAATAACATCATGCTCGGGAACATAATCCAAACCAGAGAAAATCCGACCATAAACAGGCAACCAAGCAGGAGAGAATACTCCTCTAGCGTAGGTACCAACTGATAATCAGGAAAGGTGAAACAATCCAGCAAAGGGTCATAGAACTGAACCAAAGTAGCAAGCAATCCTTCAGTCATATCAACCTTCAAGAGAGATAAAAGCCTTCCATATCTGGACTCGAACTTCTGGGTATCACCAAACAAAGATCCTAGCTCTTTCAATCCCTCTAACTTAGGACTCTTGAAAGTATACTTCTTTGTACTTCTCCTTCCAAAATCCATAACAAAAGTTCCTGCAATGTTTGAAATAACACCTTTAAGCTCCTTGAAACCTTCCAAAAGAATGCTCATGAATGCATGAGTGCATGGATGCAACAACCACAAACAAGATCACACAAAGAACACGGGTCAAGGTTCAAGTCACGAGCATGAAGCCGAAGGTAAGAACCAATCCCACAAAGGTATTTACTAAGGTTTTGTCTTCATTGTACCTACAGTAAACAGCGGTTCTAACAGAGTGCCCAGGCTTCACAATCCTCTATCAGACACACCAGCACACCGATTTGCTCGGAGGTAGATAATTATCCTCAAGAGAATCTAACCTGAGTGTAGCATCGCGTGACAGTTAAGTCAGATTTGCATCTTCATAGCTTCCGTGCTACGATCCTAAAAAGGCTAGGATGGGTTAAGGGTCACTACGGTTCTCAGTGTTATAGGCTTCCATGGAAAAAGTAATGCCTTCAACGATCGCTCGATCGACATCAGTAATTCCAAATAGGCAACCACCGAGTGTATAGATTCTCAAGTTCTTCTTTTTCAGGATTCAACTCCTTCAAAGTTTCCTTGACTATACTATCCTCCTATCTCAAAGTGCACTCTAGTCCGGGTATAAGACCTATCTCACACACAGAGGAACTCCCAAACAGAACACACAAGTAACAAGCAAATCAGACAAAAAGCAGTAAATAAATCAAATTAGGCTGAACCCCTCAAGGGAGGATGATCCCCAACAGAGTCGCCACTTTTCTGTAGCGGGGAAATTTGTGAGTGTAAGCTATTGATTAACTTAACTCAAAAATAAACAAGAGTCGCCACCACACTTATATTTTTATCCAAAAAGGAAAGGAAAAAAAGAGCAAACAAAACCTAAAGAGTTCTAAAAGAACAAAGAGATGATGGGTAAGGGGGGTTGGTTATGTAAAGGGAAGGTTTTACGCACCCAATACATCTATAGTACTCTATAGGAGCCCTTTGATGTATTCATGCTTTTTGGTGTGAAAATGGTTTGCTTGTAAAGAGATTGAGGAGATGAGAAGAGAAATATTTTTTAAGATTTTTGTGTTTGGAGAGACTTATCGCCTCATGCCTACGTACCCACGATGTGCAATGTAGGATCAAAACCTCGTAGTTTGTGGTACAAAGAAAAAAAATTATTGGTTGTGGTTTATTTTATATTGAAAAAAAAGACAACCCGTTATTCTCAAGAGATAATACCCAACTAATTACCCAAAGGTATGGGAAAGAGGCATTTGCATCACATTAAGATGGAGGATTTGCTTGGATTAACATCAACAAGACTAATCACTTCAGCATCTAAGTGGAAAACGACCATACTTTCAACAAAATACCATGGTTAGGAGCTTTACATCTCATAAAAAAAATGACTCATGTCTAATTCCTTTTGAAAAGTTTAAAAGAAAAAGGTGCACAAAGCACAAAAAATTTAGATGGGTTTTGTATTTTTTTATATCTTTTTGAAATGGTCAAAATATGATTAAGATGGATTGACATTTATTAAAGAAAACAAAGTTTAAAAATCACTTGACCAAAGTCAAGGTTTTATTATGAAAGCGGTTTTAAGTTTGAAAACAAGAAGGTTTTGAAAAAGGGAGGAGATTTTGAAAATTAAGAAGGGGTGGAGAAGAAGTGACTATCCTAGTGCATAAAATAAAAGCTAGGGTAAGAAAGATCTAACCACGTGGAGGCACTCTTCAAAGCATAATGAGAAAATAATTCCATCCTCTTGAGCCAATAAGCAAGCCAAATAAAGGCTAGAATTTCAAACTCCATAATGGTCCAAAGCATAAGGGAGAGAGTCCTAATTCTTAGTCCATAAGTCCATAATCAAGTCAAGAAGGTCCTCCAAAGCAAGGGATAGTGGCCATAGTCCAACATTAATAGCACAAGTTTTTTAGTAGTTTAATCATTTATTAGTGTTTTTGAGTCCAAAGTGGACAAAGAAAGAAATTAAAGCACAAGATAATATGGTCCAAATGGACAATGGAAAAATGACATAAGCATAAACATGTGTCCAAATGGACAAAGAGAAATTTGCGGAAGCATAAACATGATATGAAATGATAATAATGAAGCATAGAAAAATAGAAGAGATAGGGAGCAAGAAGGAAACATAAACAAAATTAGTACAATAATATTGTTAGTAAGTTAGTGATTAGTGGTTAGAGTAAGTGATAAATAATAATTGAATAATTTTACTTAGGTCAAAGTTAATGAAAACTCATTAGAGGATTGATAAGACCAAAGCCTCCTAACAACAAGTTTCATAAGTTTTGAACCAAAAAACAAATAATCAATGATTTTGATCGTTTTCCGATAAGGGACATATGTTGCGCTATGTTAAGCAATCGCCGAGTAATTTACGGAGTAATTACCCTACAATGAGGTCAGTCAATAGATCTTTGTGCTAATGCATGCTAGATGAACGATATGTAGATCGTCATCCAAAAGCTATACCGCACGATAAGAAAATAGGTAACGATCTAGTCTTGATCAAAATTCAACAAAGGAATTTCAAGATCCATAAGACTTTCATCGATCAAAATAAAATGGAAATTGATGAAGAGAAAGTCAAATTAAACCACAAAATTATGTGATCTAAGGCTAAGAACAAAGGAAAGGGGAAGAAAAAGGAAGAAAAGCCAAAACAGCCCAAAAAACAAGCAAAAATCACATTCTGGATGCTGGTTAATCGATTAACCAACTCACAGTGTAATTATGTTAATCGATTAACCAGTGCAAACTTCCAAAATTGCGCAGAAAAAGCTGTTAATCGATTAACCTAATTGTACTGGTTTTGGTTAATCGATTAACACTGTAAAAATAGCAGAAAATCAATTTGAAAATTGCCAAATCCTTGATCAATCATTTATTCAAACACCTCATGATCAAGGATGCAATTGTGCACGAAATTTTAAGTAAAACAGCAGCAAAAAAGAGCAATCAAACACAATTACAAGATCCAAAGGATCAAGTAACAAGGATCTCTGAAGATCTACATTATGGAAGATGAAGATGAAGCTTCAACAATGGTGAAAGATGAATTACCACTTCAAATCTGAAAATTCCTTCAAATTGCTTTAAGATCCAAACACCAAAGTCTTGATCTACTGTAATTGATGAAGAAAACAAGTTTGGATGAAGGTTTAGCTCAAAGTTGAACAAGATTCAATGTGAATTCTTGTTAACTTTCAAATGAAGAAAAGTGAGCTCTGAGTGAATTTTGTGGTTGAGGATAGAATTTGCAAGAGGTTTGTTGGGAATTTGGTGGTTTGGAAGATCAAAATTAGGCTTGGAATTTGAATTTGGAGGGAAATTATCAAAAGAGTGGTGATTAGTAGAAGTACGTGGTAGGAATTAATTATGATGATGTAGGGAATTAAAATGAGATGGTCTAGAATATTCCACATGTGATCAAAATGATGAAAATTGGTGCCAATTGCTGAATTTGAATTTGCTGTCATTTTTCCAAAAATTCCACGTGTTAATCGATTAACCATTTTCAGTGCAATTAGGTTAATCGATTAATACAATGAAAAATTGGGAAAATTGGCTTTTTGATGTGTTGTCTTGGCCCTGGCTCGATTTTTCTTGCTTGTCAAAGAAGGCATGGACATGAACACATGAACCTTGGAGTCTCTTGAATAGTAATCAATTAAATCTTGGAAACTCTTGATCAGATGAATTTTGAATTGTTTGCAGATCAACTTTGACTTTGTTTTGATGAAATTTATTCGAGCTGAGGGACTGTTTTTTTTGTTGTTGGTATTTTTAACCTGTTCTTCCCCTGAAAATGTTAGTGAAAGAAAACAAAATATTTTTGAATTTTGATTAAAGGTTAGTAAACATAAACAAAATAAGCAATAAAACAACTAACAAACACACACATACTCAAAGATCCCTGCAAGGCACAATCCTACAAAAGAGGGAACCAATGTGTGATCTTGTTGTGGTATGAAATGCAAAAACACATGTGGGGTCTTAGGTGTAAAAATTAGGGTATTACAGCTGCCCATATTGAAGTTTCTTCTATCCAGAGATAAGAAGATTGACATCTTTGTCTGGACGAGATAGAAGAGACTTAAATATAACAATAAACCCAAATTTTTGGCCCTAAGAGACCACAAAAATGATATGATTATGCAAATGGTATGCAGACACAAGCCTCTGTGGAGAGAATATGCCACAGGAGATAAACAAAAGTCGGGGAGCAAAAGAAAAGGGAAAAGACTCCGCAGGGGAAAACACATCCCGACAAGGGAGGAAACAAACTGGGGATAACTGTATATGGAAATAAATCATAACACAACAAGGATACAACTCAGCAGAGAAGACTTAGCACATCAAGGCTCCACTGGGGAAAATCAATACCTCGACAATGAACTATCTCTAGCATACCGAAGAGACTTACCATTCATCGGAATGAACATCTCAACAACGAATTGTCCCATCAAACCGAAGAGACTTACCATTCATCGGAGTGAACAAAATCTCAACAACGAACTGTCCCATTAAACCGAAGAGACTTACCATTCATCGCAGTGAACAAAATCTCAATAACGAACTGTCCTGTCTAACCGAAGAAACTTACCATTCATCGGAGTAACAAAACCTCAACAACGAACTGTCCCATCAAACCGAAGAGACTTACCATTCATCGGAGTAGAAAACCTCAACAACAAACTGTCTCATCTGACCGAAGAGAATTACCATTCATCAGAGTGAACAAAGCCTCAACAACGAACTGTCTCGTCAAACCGAAGAGACTTACCATTCATCGGAGTCACAAAATCTCAACAACGAACTGTCCCATCAAACCGAAGAGATTTACCATTCATCGGAGTCACAAAATCTCAACAAAGTACTGTCCCATCAAACTGAAGAGACTTACCATTCATTGGAGTAACAACGAACTGTCCTGGCTAACCGAAGAGACTTACCATTCATCAGAGTCACAAAATCTCAACAACGAACTGTCCCATCAAACCGAAGAGACTTACCATCCATTGGAGTGAACAAAATCTCAACAACAAACTGTCCCATCAAACCGAAGAGACTTACCATCCATTGGAGTGAACAAAATCTCAACAACGAACTGTCTCATCAAGCCGAAGAGCCTTACGATTCATCGGAGTCACAAAATCTCAACAACGAACTGTCCCATCAAACCGAAGAGACTTACCATTCATTAGAGTGAACAAAATCTCAACAACGAACTGTCCCATCAAACCAAAGACACTTACCATTCATTGGAGTCACAAAATCTCAACAACGAACTGTCCCATCAAACCGAAGAGACTTACCATCCATTGGAGTGAACAAAATCTCAACAACGAACTGTCCCATCAAACCGAAGAGAGTTACCATTCATTGGAGTCACAAAAGGTATTAACTGCATCACCTCAGGCTTCTCAAATAAAGGAATTCCACAAAACAGTATTAGAATCATCTAATAGGGGAAACATACGCAGATTTCGGCTGAAGGGCGTAGAATCCTCAAAGGTGCAAAATAAATGCACTCTTAATCTAGGTTTCACAGCCTAGAGATCTAAACAAATGCTGTAGGGGACCAAAGTTCAATCCAAGAACAAGCTGGAGAGAAACGGTCAAATAAGACTCATCCCGAGGAGGATATATCTCAAATGGGGATTAATTCCATCCAGATAATGAACTGGAAAGAAAACTGAATCAAAATCTTCCACGAGAAATAAGCTTAATGGGGAATTATCAAAGATAGGCATTTTTCTGCTTACGGGTCGACACTCTAAATGGAGAGAGGACACTCACGCTCTACGGGGATAACAACACCAGAGAGCAAAGAAGCACCAACATAAATGCAAAATGCACAATGCAACAACAACATGCTATGCACAACAAATGAATGCGCATGCGATGCGTATGAGTATGAATATGATGAAAAAACAGACATAAAGATAAACAGGGGGTGAATAAACATCACAACACCACTGAATACTCGGCTAATCTCAACAAAATGGAGATATCATTAACAACTCTGCTAGGCATTTAGCTGAAGAAATCCTGCCAGAGATAAACAAAAGCCATCAAAGGAAAATAAATCATACTACAAGGTTCAAATATTGCTGGAGAAAAGAAGATACTCCTTGGGGAGAAACCCAAATATAAATCTTCTAACGTAGATGATCCACAAAGAGGATAACAACATAAACTTTGCTTTGAGGATGGCAGGAAATCTTTTGGGGAATCAAACAACCCAAATCTTTCTGAATCTTCCTGGGGATCGTAAAAATTCACAAGAACTTCCATTTCAAAAGGATGAAAAGATCTGCTGCGAAAAAAATAATGAATCCGCTGGGGATTGTAGACATATAAACATCTACGCAAAAAAACCACTGGGAAAACCAGGCAGATCTGCTGGAGATACGAGAACACTCTCAAAGGATTAACCAATTCTGAGCAAAGCATCCTGAACATGCTGGGAAAAATAGCAAAAGGTCAAGCTGTGGGGATTTTAGATCAATACTCATCATGAATGAGAGAAAACCCAACAGGTGACTAGTATATAAATATTCCTTGAATATAGTTATCATGAACGGCTTTACTGGGGAATCTTCGCAGTGATGATGCATAATCTTCACTAGGAGGATAAATATCTGAAAAACAATCCCGAGAGAAGTACATCTTGGACTTGCCAGGGGAAATAAGAAATTAACCTCACTGCTTTATGATTGGACATGATAATACACTGCCTCCGTTGGAGAATCATCAAGGATAAATCTCAGGGTAGAACAGCCTGGAGAGAAAAACATCCACAAGACAAGATGAAACACGACAAGCAATCACCACGTCAATGTTTCTTAGAAGAAAATAACATTGCTCTCTATTTGGGGATATCCAAAGTAACAACAACACATCTAGAGGATAAAACTCTGAGTGGGGTTTACTCATATGATTTCTGCTGGGGACAGCAAAAATGAATCTCTACGTGGGAACTACCATTAAGGAGAAGTGGACCTCAAAACTACTCAACTACCTGACCATAACATAGTCAGCTGGAGAAGATTCGGATCAAGACCTAGCTGGGGAGAAAACAAATAGCATTGAACCTTATGAATTCAACACTTCATAACAAACCTATCACCTTGTTGACAACTGATCATATTCATAGGAACAAACTCTTCTAAGGAAATCTCAACAAACTTTACTGGGGATCTGTCAATAAATTCTGCCAAAGGAGCGAGAACGAACCCTGTTGAGGAAAACATTGATCCTACCATTCTTGGAATAACCGTTGACATTCTTTTTTATAGTCATAAATCAAAGAAAAATGTTTTTATAGTTTTCAAAAATTTAAATCAATTATTCACATTTTGTTTCAAAAAACATCATCAAAAATAAAAATGAAATTTTGCAAACAGAAACAAAGTAAGAATCGCAAACAAAGGGACAAAGGCCCAAACTTTATTAATAGAATGGAAGTCCGCAAATGGCGTAACTCCATGGATCATTACAAAGTTTGAAAAATGGTAAATACATGGAAAGGGTTACATTGAAATACAATGACCACTTTTTTCCCTAACAACTTTGAATTCCACTGTGCTCAAAATTTCAGCTGAGGATGATAGAGGCAGAATCTTTAATGGACAATGTTGCTTTCAAATGATCAAGACTGACCAGATGCAGTTACTTGCCATAATCCCTAACTTTTGCCTAGATTGCCCTCTCGGGTTTTCAATCTACCAGGATGATTATATCTGTTTTTGTCTCTAATTTTTTCCTGGACCGCCCTTTCGGGTTTTCACCCCACCGAGACGCTCATTTTTGCCTAAGCCGCCCTTTCGGATTTTCAACTCAGCGAGTTGTTCTTTTTAGTTTTTAGGAGAAGTATTTCTTGACTGCATCGGCATTCACCGGACGAGTGAACTCTTCAGTATCCATAGTTGTAAGAAGTAATGCACCGCCAGAGAAGGCTCCCTTAACAACATATGGGCCTTCATAATTAGGAGTCGACTTGCCCCTAGAATCATTGGTAGAAGTCGAGATCCTTTTGAGCACGAGGTCGCCTTCTCTGAACACACGAGGTCGAACCTTCTTGTCAAAAGCTTTCTTCATCCTTTGTTGATACAATTGGCCATGACACAAGGCCTTCATTCTCTTTTCTTCAATCAAATTCAACTGGTCGTATCTACTCTGACACCATTCAGCCTCAGACAATTCAGCTTCTATCAAAACTCTCATAGAAGGGATTTCAACTTCTACTAGGAGCACTACTTCCATACCGTAAACAAGAGAGAAAGGGGTTGCCCCTGTTGAAGTGCGGACAGATGTACGATACCCATGCAAAGAAAAAGGGAGCATCTTATGCCAATCCTTGTATGTAACAACCATCATTTGAACAATCTTCTTGATATTCTTATTAGCAACTTCAACAGCTCCATTCATCTTGGATCTGTAAGGGGAAGAATTATGATGCTCAATCTTAAACTCATCACATAATTACTTCATCATCTTGTTATTCATATTCAACCCATTATCAGTGATAATCTTGCTTGGAACACCATACCGACAGATAATTTGGTTCTTGATAAACCAGACCACTACTTGCTTGGTCACATTGGCATATGATGTCGCTTCAATCCACTTGGTAAAATAGTCAATAGCCACCAATATGAAACGGTGTCCGTTCGACGCTTCAGGCTTCATCCTTCCAATCATATCAATGCCCCACATGGAGAAAGGCCATGGAGAGGAGATGACATTGAGAGGAGTTTGAGGCGCATGAATTTTGTCAGCATAAACCTGGCACTTATGGCGTTTCTTCACAAATTTGCAACAATCAGATTCCATTGTCAGTCAATAGTAACCTGCCCTTAACATCTTCTTAGCCATTGCATGCCCATTGGCATGGGTACCAAAAGATCCTTCATGAATTTCTTTCATCAGCATGTCTGCTTCGTGTCTATCCACACATCTAAGCAAGACTATGTCATAATTTATTTTATACAACACATCTTCATTCAAGAAGAACCTACCAGCCCATCTTTTTAAAGTCTTCTTATCTTTCTTGGATGCCCCAAGTAGGTACTCTTGATTCTGAAGAAAACATTTGATGTCATAATACCACGGTTTATCATCAACAACCTCTTCAACTGCAAACACATAAGCTGGTCTATCAAGACGCATAACATTGATTTTGGGTACATCTCCATTGATTCACCACAATCATGGAGGAAATGGTTGCGAAAGCATCTGCCATTCGATTCTCTACTTTGGGTATATGGTGAAACTCAACCTTATTGAAGAAAGTTGAAAACCTTCTGCATAATCCCGATAAGGAATCAAATCAGGTTGACGTGTCTCCTATTCTCCTTTAATCTGATTAATTACCAGGGCTGAATCTCCGTATACATCAAAAATCTTGATTCTTAAGTCAATAGCTTCTTCCAAGCTCATAATACACGCTTTATACTCAGCCGCATTATTTGTGCAAGTGAACATCAACCTTGAAATGAAAGGAATATAAGAACCATGAGGGGTAACAATTATTGCCCCAATACCATTCCATACTCATTTAAAGTTCCATTAAAGATCAAACCCCAACGGGATCCAGGCTCAGGTTCTTCATCAAGTAATGGTTCTTCACAATCTTTAACCTTTAAATACATCACATCCTCATCAGGAAAATCAAACTAGATAGGTTGATAATCATCAATTGGATGGTGTGCCAAATGGTCAGCCAAAACACTTCCTTTTATCGCTTTTTGAGTTCGTTACTCGATATCATATTCCGACAACAAGATTTGCCAACGAGCAATCCTCCCAGTTAAAGCAGGCTTTTCAAAGATATACTTGATTGGATCCATTTTGGATATCAACCAAGTTGTATGATTCAACATATACTGGCGGAGGCGCTTGGCAGCCCAAGCTAAAGCACAACATGTCTTTTCAAGCATTGAGTACCGAGACTCACAATCGGTGAACTTCTTGCTCAAATAATAAATGGCAAACTCTTTTCGAACAGATTCATCTTGTTCTCCCAGAACACAAATCATAGACTCTTCTAGCACAATCAAATACATGATCAAAGGTCTTCCTTCCACGGGAGGAGACATAATCGGAGGTTCAAGCAGATACTCTTTAATTCTTTCAAAAGCTTTCTGACAATCCTCTGTCCAGACACAACCCTTATCTTTGCAAAGAAGCTTGAAGATCGGCTCACAGGTGGCAGTCATATTGGATATAAATCGGGAGATATAATTCAAACATCCCAAGAATCCTATTACTTGTTTCTCGGTTTGGGGTGCAGGCATTTCTTGAATAGCTTTATCTTTACCAGGATCAACTTTGATGCCTTTTTGGCTGACAATAAAGCCTAACAACTTTCCAGAACGGACACCAAAAGTGCATTTATTAGGATTCAAACGGAGCTTAAACTTTCTCAAACGTTGAAATAGCTTAAACATCAATATGCTTTTGAACCTCCTCTTTGATTTTTACCGCCATGTCGGGATGGGTTCTTCTCAATTTCTGCTTCACAAGTGGACATTCAGGCTTCAATGGCAAATGGTGCTCCACAATATCAGTATCAAGACCAGGCATGTCTTGATAAGACCAAGTAAACACGTCAATATATTCTCTAAGAAGCTCCACAATCGTCTTCTTAACATCGGACCGAAGCAGTGCCCCAATTTTAACTTTTTTACTTCATCATCTAAACCCAAATTAACCAATTCCACCGGCTCTTCATGGGGCTGAATGGCTTTTTCCTCGTTCTCAAGCAACCGAGAAATTTCATCTGGAATCTCCTCAATACCCTCTTCTTGAGCTCCAAACACAAGGAACTCAAAGTTGGGAGAGGGCATTGGGTCATTGTTTTCAATGGGTTTAACAATCAATCTGCACAATAATTTATGTTTGATTTTAGAATATGAACAACAAGTGCAAGTATCATGCAGATAAAAGTGATTATCACATTATTATTATTATTTTTTTGGTTTTTTATGTTACCATTTTTCAGAAATAAAGCAAAAAGGGAAAACATAATATGAATAAACAAAATAACATTTAATTGATGATGATAAAATTTGAAACAAAGCCCTCACAAATTCACTTTCACCTTGGGCAGAGTGAAAGGATTTTTGAAAGAAACAAAAACAAATTACTTTGAAAAATGAACAACAGTGGAAACATCAACAACTATCCAATTATGGTAGATCGGTCCGTGTGTCACGAAATTGGGAGGTTCCTCCTCTTCATCATCTTTAATGATGACACTGACTTCATATTCGGGTTCCCTAAACTTCTTCCGAGGGGAATAAAAAGGCACATATGTATCCTCTGGGGACATATACCCGGGGCCTTCCAAATAAGGTTCCCAGTCTTCAGCAGGAATGACATCACTTTCAGAACCAAACGGGATGTAGCCTTCAGAGTCATCTTCAAGAATTGCGGCTAAATTACCATCTTTTGACAAACGTCCTACATGGACACCTTCTTCTAATCTCATCCCCATATTAACCATCTCAGTGAAATCACTCGGGGCACTAGCAATCATACGCTCATAATAGAAAGGACTCAGAGTTTTCAGAAAAATCTTGGTCATCTCTTTTTCTTCCAAAGGAGGGTTGATTTGAGCAGCAATCTCGCGCCACCTTTGCACGTATTCTTTGAATGTCTCCTTATCTTTCTGAGCCATTTCCCGAAGCTGGTCACGATCGGGAGCCATATCCACATTATATTTATACTGTTTCACAAACGCCTCACCCAAATCCTCGAAAGTGCAAATTAGAGTACTGTCGAGTCCCATATACCATTTCAAAGCTGCACCAGACAAACTATCTTGAAAGTAGTGAATAAGAAGCTGATCATTATCCTTCTGAGTTGACATCTTACGAGCATACATAGTCAAATGACTCATCGGACAAGAGTTACCCTTATACTTTTCAAAGTCAGGAACTTAGAACTTATGCATGATCTTCACATTAGGAACCAAGCATAACTCATGAGCATTCTTTCCAAACAGCTCTTTACCTCTCAGAGATTTGATCTCTTTCTGCATTTCAGCAAACTGGTATTGAATCTCTTCCATTCTATCATAAGTACTGACATTTTTGCTTGGAGCAGTCTGAAAAATTGGCTCTTCAATAAGAGGAACAACATGAACCACACGCTCCGGTATAGACATCACAGGTTTAACAGTAGGAACAATTAGAACTTTAGGAGGTGGCGGTGGTTGATAACCTTCAGGAACAAAGTTTTGAGGCATGCCCCAGGGGAAACCAGGAGGCATGGAGTATTGAGGAACACTAGCAGGCACCACAGAGATGGGCTTAGAGACAACCTCAAAAATGATTGTCCTTTGCTCAGGAGCTGAAAGCGGAGGAGGAGGGGATGGTGCCTGTTTCTGAACAGCCACCAGAGCTTCCATCATAGTAGTGAGTCTTTCCAAACTATATTTCAAAGTCGATACTTCTTCACGAAGCTCACGGTTCTCTTGTTGCAACTGATCCATCTTCTTCTTCAAATTAGCCTGAGTATTATACTGGTGTAACAGCTTGGCTGGATGAAGAACAAAGGAAACAATAAGACACCTGAAAAGGCAAGAAATAAATGCAGAATGATGCTTAATGTGCAAATGCAAATGCAAAGTTTCAAGGGTTTATAAGGCATTTGCAAACATTGTTATTTGAAATACCAAAATCTCATTCATTAATGATGGAAAAGATTACATCTCGGAAGTACAAATTCAAGAATCCTAAAACAATAGAGAACTAGATCCCTAGAGAATCTCATGAGAAGAAGTCCCAGCTCTATCTTCTAACTTCTTGATGTGGGCCTGCATCTGAGTCTTCTCAATCAGCAACTGATCAACGATCAACTTCCAAGGAGATTCTGAACTCTTCGGAATATCGGAAACTGGCTGAATGCGAGAGGAAAATAAATCCTCTTGTGCCTTTCTCTTCTTGTTGGCAACTTCCTCTTCATTCTTCTTCTTGAAGTGCTTTTGAAGTCTTGCATTCTCTAACTCAACAATATGATACTTGTTCTTCCAAGCATCTCTCTTCTGTTGCATCTCGGCCAAAGTGATCTGAAACTTCTCTTTGTCTTCCATAAAGTAGAGGATAGGCTTCTTAGCAGTTAGAGACAAAGGCTCCTGATGCTTATAAGGAATCTTCAAAGTAATAGTTCTATTTTTAACCCACTGGAGGTAAGGTTCCGAAGAGACACAATTTGGAATTCCCAAACTTTCCTTTCCTTTTCTACGAATTTTACGCCAAGCTTCCATAATTTCTCTCTTGAGAGGAACCTGAGATTCATCTTTCTTGAAAAAGAGACCAGCCAAATGGATGTTCTTCGGTACCTCTCGCAAAGGATATCCCAACTGACGACGAGCCAATACCGGATTGTAGTTGATTCCTCCCTTTGTACCAAGAAGAGGCACGTTGGGAAAATCACCACAACTATCAATAATCATCCCTCCAGAAGGAACAAGGCTACACCAACCAATATCAGAATGAGTGAGAGACATGATCTTCCACGACCAATATAAACCATCCTTGAGATTCCAGAAAGCTGCAGACTTTGGCAAGTGAGAAACAAACCACTTGTAGAGCAAAGGGGCACAACAGATAATCATCCCTTCACCATGGAAGTTCCTAAGGTGAATAGAATGGTAAGCATCGACAAGCAAGGTAGGAATTGGATTCCCAATCAAGAAAATCTGATTGGCGTTGATGTTGACAAAATTCTCAACATTCGGGAAGAGGAACAATCCATAAATAGGCTAGTCAAGAATAGCCTCAAAAGCAACTGTGTTCTTCACACTAGCAATGTGATGAGCTCTATCCATCAAGAACTTAGCAGGTAACCCAAGAATCTTTCCTTTGGTATCCATGCGAGCCTTAATCTCAGAAACCTTCAAGTGAGTAGCCTTCGCAATAACATCATGCTCGGGAATAGAGTCTAAACCAGAGAAAATCCGACCATAAACAGGCAAACCAAGCAGGAGAGAATACTCCTCTAGCGTAGGTACCAACTGATAATCAGGAAAGGTGAAACAATACAGTAAAGGGTCATAGAACTGAACCAAAGTAGCAAGCAATCCTTCAGCCATATCAACCTTCAAGAAAGATAAAAGCTTTCCATATCTGAACTCGAACTTCTGGGTATCAGCAAACAATGATCCTAGCTCTTTCAAACCCTCTAACTTAGGACTCTTAAAAGTGTACTTCTTTGTACTTCTCCTTCCAAATTCCATAACAAAAGTTCCTGCAATGTTTGCAATAACACCTTTAAGCTCCTTGAAACCTTCCAAAAGAATGCTCATGAATGCATGAGTGCATGGATGCAACAACCACAAACAAGATCACATAAAGCCCACGGGTCAAGGTTCAAGTCACGAGCATGAAGCCAAGGGTAAGAACCAATCCCACAAAGGTATGTACTAAGGTTTTGTATTCATTGTACCTGCAGAAAACAGTGATTCTAACAGAGTGACCAAGGTCCACATTCCACTAGCAGACACACCAGCACACCGATTTGCTCGGAGGTTGGTAGTTATCCTCAAGAGAATCTAACCTGAGTGTAGCATCGCGTGACAGCTAAGTCAGATTTGCATCTTCATAGCTTCCGCGCTACGATCCTAAAAAGGCTAGGATGGGTTAAGGGTCACTACGGTTCTCAGTGTTATAGGCTTCCAGGGAAAAAGTAATGCCTTCAACGATCGCTCAATCGACATCAGTAATTCCAAATAGGCAACCACCGAGTGTATAGATTCTCAAGTTCTTCTTTTTCAGGATTCGACTCCTTCAAAGTTCCCTTGACTATACTATCCTTCTATCTCAAAGTTCACGCTAGTCCGGGTATAGGACCTATCTCACACACAGAGGAACTCCCAAACAGAACACACAAGTAACAAGAAAATCAGACAAAAAGCAGTAAATAAATTAAAGTAGGCTGAACTCCTCAAGGGAGGATGATCCCCAGCAGAGTCGCCACTTTTCTGTAGCGGGGAAATTTGTGAGTGTAAGCTATTGATTAACTTGACTCAAAAATAAACAAGGGTCGCCACCGCACTTTTATTTTTATCCAAAAAGGATAGGAAAAAAAGAGCGAACAAAACCTAAAGAGTTCTAAAAGAATAAAGAGATGATGGGTAAGGGGGGTTGGTTATGTAAAGGGAGGGTTTTACGCACCCAATACATCTATAGTACTATATAGGAGCCCTTTGATGTATTCATGATTTTTGGTCTAAAAATGGTTTTCTTGTAAAGAGATTGAGGAGATGAGAAGAGAAATATTTTTTAAGATTTTTGTGTTTGGAGAGACTTATCGCCTCATGCCTATGTACCCACGATGTGCAATGTAGGATCAAAATCTCGTAGTTCGTGGTACAAAGAACAAAAATTATTGGTTGTGGTTTATTTTATATTGAAAATAAAAAAGACAACCCGTCATTCTCAAGAGAGAATACTCAACTAATTACCCAAAGGAATGGGAAAGAGGCATTTGCATCACATTAAGATGGAGGATTTGCTTGGATTAACATCAATAAGACTAATCACTTCAACATCTAAGTGGAAAATGACCATACTTTCAACAAAATACCATGGTTAGGAGCTTTACATCTCATCAAAAAAATGACTCATGTCTAATTCCTTTTGAAAAGTTTAAAAGAAAAAGGTGCACAAAGCACAAAAAATTTGGATGAGTTTTGTATTTTTTTATATCATTTTGAAATGGTCAAAATATGATTAAGATGGATTGACATTTATTAAAGAAAATAAAGTTTAAAAATCACTTGACCAAAGTCAAGGTTTTATTATGAAAGCGGTTTTAAGTTTGAAAACAAGAAGGTTTTGAAAAAGGGAGGATATTTTGAAAATTTAAGAAGGGGTGGAGAAGAAGTGACTATCCTAGTGCATAAAATAAAAGCTAGGGTAAGAAAGAAATAACCACGCGGAGGCACTCTTCAAAGCACAATAAGAAAAGAATTCCATCCTCTTGAGCCAATAAGCAACCCAAATAAAGGCTAGAATTTCAAACTCCATAATGGTCCAAATTCTAAGTCCATAAGTCCATAATCCAGTCAAGAAGGTCCTCCAAATAAAGGGATAGTGGCCATAGTCCAACATTAAGAGCACAAGTTTTTTAGTGGTTCAATCCGTTATTAGTGTTTTTGGGTCCAAAGTGGACAAAGAAAGAAATGAAAGCACAAGATAATATGGTCCAAATGGACAAAGGAAAAATTACATAAGCATAAACATGTGTCCAAATGGACAAAGAAAAAATTACGGAAGCATAAACATGATATGAAATGATAATAATGAAGCATAAAAAAATAAAAGAGACAGGGAGCAAAAAGGAAACTTAAACAAAATTAGTACAATAATATTGTTAGTAAGTTAGTAATTAGTGGTTAGAGTAAGTGATCAATAATAATTCAATAATTGCACTTAGGTCAAAGTTAATGAAAACTCATTAGAGGATTGATAAGACCAAAGCTTCCTAACAACAAGTTTCATAAGTTTTGAACCAAAAGACAAATAATCAACGATTTTGATCATTTTCTGATAAGGGACATATGTTGCGCTATGTTAAGCAATCGCCGAGTAATTTACGGAGTAATTACCCTACAATGAGGCCAGTCAATAGATCTTTGTGCTAATGCATGCTAGATGAATGATATGTAGATCGTCATCCGAAAGCTATACCGCATGATAAGAAAATAGGTAACGATCTAGTCTTGATCAAAATTCAACAAAGGAATTTCAAGATCCATAAGACTTTCATCGATCAAAATAAAAAGGAAACTGATGAAGAGAAAGTCAAATTAAACCTCAAAATTATGTGATCTAAGGCTAAGAACAAAGGAAAGGGGAAGAAAAAGGAAGAAAAGCCAAAACAGCCCCCAAAACAAGCAAAAATCACATTCTGGATGCTGGTTAATCGATTAACCAACTCACAGTGTAATTATGTTAATCGAGTAACCAGTGCAAACTTCCAAAATTGCGCAGAAACAAGCTGTTAATCGATTAACCTAATTGTACTGGTTTTGGTTAATCGATTAACACTATAAAAATAGCATAAAATCAGTTTGAAAATTGCCAAATCCTTGATCAATCATTTATTCAAACACCTCATGATCAAGGATGCAATTTTGCACGAAATTTTAAGTAAAATAGCAGCAAAAAACAGCAATCAAACACAATTATAAGATCCAAAGGATCAAGTAACAAGGATCTCCAACGATCTACATTATGGAAGATGAAGATGAAGCTTCAACAATGGTGAAAGATGAATTACCACTTCAAATTTGAAAATTCCTTCAAATTGCTTCAAGATCCAAACACCAAAGCCTTGATCTACTGTAATTGATGAAGAAAACAAGTTTGGATGAAGGTTTAGCTCAAAGTTGAACAAGATTTAATGTGAATTCTTGTTAACTTTCAAAAGAAGAAAAGTGAGCTTTGAGCGAATTTTGTGGTTGGGGATAGAATTTGCAAGAGGTTTGTTGGCTATCAAAAGCTTGTGAAATGAATGAAATGAGGCCTCTATTTAAAGACTTTAGGCTTGGGAATTTGGTGGTTTGAAATTTGGTTTGGAAGATCAAAATTAGGCTTGGAATTTGAATTTGGAGGGAAATTATCAAAAGAGTGGTGATTAGTGGAGGTACATTGTAGGAATTAATTATGACGATGTAGGGAATTAAAATGAGATGGTCTAGAATATTCCACATGTGATCAAAATGATGAAAATTGGTGCCAATTGCTGAATTTGAATTTGCTGCCATTTTTCCAAAAACTGCACATGTTAATCGATTAACCATTTTCAGTGCAATTAGGTTAATCGATTAACACAATGAAAAATTGGGGAAATTGGCTCTTTGATGTGCTGTCTTGGCTCTGGCTCAATTTTTCTTGCTTGTCAAAGAAGGCATGGACATGAACACATGAACCTTGGAGTCTCTTGAATAGTAATCAATTAAATCTTGGAAACTCTTGATCAGATGAATTTTGAATTGTTTGCAGATCAACTTTGACTTTGTTTTGATGAAATTTATTAGAGCTGATTTTTAACCTGTTCTTCCCCTGAAAATGTATGTGAAAGAAAACAAAATATTTTTGAATTTTGATTAAAGGTTAGTAAACATAAACAAAATAAGCAATAAAAAAACTAACAAACACACACATACTCAAAGATCCCTGCAAGGCACAATCCTACAAAAGAGGGAACCAATGTGTGATCTTGTTGTGGTATGAAATGCAAAAAGACATGTGGGATCTTAGGGGTAAAAATTAGGGTATTACAGATGTCCTTGACAGAGTCACACCTAACATAGTTTAAAGAAATTTTCTGTATTGACCAATAAATCCACAGTTTTGTGATTACAGCCTGCAGAGAAAACTAAATTCCCCCAGACTCAATCAATGATTCTCAAGAATCCAATAAGAACCATTAAATATGAACTGCCATGTCTCCCATAACTTCAAATAGTACTCAAATGTCAAGACATCCTCCTTGACATCTCAGTTTGCTTGACACGCAAATGCAAACTGGAATTTTCACTGCATCCTTGCAGTAATTCATCTTAGACCAAGGGGCTTTTCCCCCTGACCAAGGTAACTGGTGCTCCTCCACTGAACACCCAAGCTAATGACTGGAAAACATAAGACGCATCTTCATGTCTTCAAGAGCGCACCCTTTGTTCAACACACATGCTGAACACAACCATTAACTCTTTATTGTTCCCTCTGACAAGAAACAATAATCACTCACATAAGATCATTGTCATGCATCCTGTGAGGACGTGTATACAAACCATAACAAATTCTTGGCTTGAGATTAAAGTCCCATTGATCCCCCTCATTCCACAACCATCTTATACACCACACGAACTCGTCTTGAATTATCATGTATAGACATCCCGTTGCTTGAGGAACAAACCAATTGAATCAGAATGCTTCCCATTCCTCAAAGAGGCGAGCAGGGTCCCTTAGTTTGTTATAATGATGTCAGCTATCGTATGCATGTGATAACTCGAATTCGTAATGTATTTTCTGACTCATTACGCGCACTTTTAGTGCCGTTTTATCGAGTCTTCCATACTATTTGCTTTGAGTTATTATATTTTACTTTGTTTTTATGTCGACAGGTGTTTAATCGGCAACTATGGAAAAAAGAGCGAAAACAGAGCTGAAGATAGAAGAAAAACAGCAAAGATGCAAGTTTTGGCCTTCCCAACTGAATGACGCTTGCCATTTTCCCCTACAGAGGAGAAAGGCGTTTGCCATGTCCCTAAAAAGGAGGGAAATCACCTTTTGAACTAATGGCGGTCACCATTAGGCATATGACGGTCGCCATTATGCGCGGGAGCAGATTTCCTGCAGCAGTTTGGCAGTTTTGTTAAGTTCAAATTCAAATTCGAACACGGTCTTTGGAGCCAGAATTTCTCTATTTATAGGCCCCTCTAGTGTCTGTTTTGGAGATCTGGAAGTTGCGCGGAAGCGCTGTCGAATTGCGTCTTAGAATTAAGTGTATATTTTCAGTATCAAACTAGCAATTACTCACACTGAGAAATTGCTGCACTTTGTATTTTCCATTTCCTTGTACTGCTGTATCACTTCAAATATCAATACAAATCTTGCCGCCATTTTCGTATTAGAGTTCAGTTCCATTTACCGCATTTTCTACAGGTTCTTTATTTACTACATTATAGTATAGATTATACTCGATTTTGTTTTAACATGATAGTTCCAGAATTTGAATGCTTTAACATGTTAAGATCAGATTTAATTATGTCTGATTAATTATAATTAGATACCATCATATGAGGATCGTCGTTCCGACGGGACTCTATAGGAACCATCGGTATGAAAATATGATTGTTCGATATTCTGGTTTTAGTGTCTAAGTTTAATTTAGGTGACTTTGTCGTGAGAGTGAGGGGTTGCTTAACAGTGTTTTGTCACGAGAGTGAGAAATGCATTAAGGTGTGTCTGATAGAGCGAGAGTTTGAGGTACGCACCAGATATTAGACACTGAGCATCGATCCTAAACATGGCGAGAGCACTTTAGGCTTCGTTTAGGCTTTGCTGGTTTTCAAAATGCGTCTTTTAATTACCGAGGGAGCGAGAGCAAAATCTTGGGGTCATTAGGCATGGCTTTTGTCTATAGCGTAAGAGTGTAAGACAGAGTCTTTAAGTTGGCATTTCCTACGGAATGGTAGTATAGTCATAATCAGTACCCGTATTCTACAAGTCCCTTAGGTGTGCAGAAATCATATTTCGGGCTCATTTTAGTATTCTTTTCAAACCTTTAGTAATTAGCATTTATATTTCCGTTCATACCATTTTAATCATAGCCTTAGCTTTACAAAGCAACGATAGATTACAGTAGGTTGACATTGGTCTCTGTGGGTTCGACAATCTTTTATATTACTTCGATAAATCCGTGCACTTGCGGAACATCATGTTTTTGGCGCCGTTGTCGGGGACCAATGGTCAATATTGTGATTCCGTTGTTGCATCGTATAGACTAAGGCACTCTTGTTTGAAAAAAAAAACTATGTATCACCCAGATTTCCTTTACAATTACCACTCCCAATACTTTGAGGAACCACAAGAATCCTATAATCCCGACCATCAATTATTGATGGAGGACTTCAATGCGACAATAACTTACTCTCACCCAAATTCCCTCTATGATTACCCTTGCCAGTATTTTGAGGAACAACAAGAATCCCAAAATTCCAACCTCGAAACATTAATGGAGGATTTCATTGAAACAACAACTAATTCTACGCTTGAATCCATGATGGAACGCTTTGTGGAGACGCAAACTCTCCAGAATGAAGATTTTAGAAAATAACATCCCGATACTTATGAAACCTTTAGGCAATGAACATTGTAATCGAGTCCCTCGCGACTCACACCGAGGCATTGGAGACTCAAATTTCTCTGCTAGCACAGACACCTATAGGACCCTTCCTTAAGAGGTATGTGGATGTTGTGACAACCAGTAGTGAAAAACAAATAGAAAATCCTAAGGAGAGTGATAATGACGTTGAAAAAAGTGATAATGAGGATGATAAGAGTTCTGGTGAGGAAAGAGTAGAGATTGAGAAAAATCCCCCGACACCACCCAAAAGGGAGGTTGTCGAAGAGGTAGAGAATGAAGCACCTATTTTTGTTTTTTCTCCCTATACCCTACCAATTCCTTTCCTACAAAGGTTTGTAGAAGTTAAAGTAGACTCCAAATCCAAAACATATGTGGAGGAATTGGAAAACTTCCACACCAATGTACCTTTGTCTAAGGTCCTACATAGAAAGAGAAAATTTGAGGACCATGAAACTAGGGATATCATTACGGTTAAGAGCGTAAGGTTAACCTTTGAGGTGGTGGATGAAAGAACTATGCCCAATCTTGAAAATCTGGTACTTAGGATGGATCCAGAACCACCACCACAAGTTCAAAAGAATGAACCACCCCACAGAAAAAAGAAAAGAAAAGGTGAGGGATATGTGAGATGGCTTGATAAGTGGCCATGGAAACCGAAGATTCTTAGCCGTTGAGCTATCGACGTTAAACAAAGCGCTACGTGGGAGGAAACCCACGAGATTTTTAATTTAATGTTTTACTTTTATTGTTTGTGTTTGTAAGAAATGAAGAAATGTATTGCTTGTCTTGTCTCAGCTTCTTCTAGATGCCCACGGACATTCTCGCGAATGTCGCTGCTGGTGGTGACACCGATACCACACTGTATTTTTCTAACACTTTTTGCAGGTACTTCCTCCAGAAATGGGAAGCATTATGAAATGTTTCAAAAAAGAGAAAATTCAACAAATGAAGGTATCTCAAAGCGCCCACCGCCGAAGCAGAAGTGGCCAGCGAAGACATGGACAACAAGAGAGGATCAGAGAGAATTTGGCATGCAGAAGCATTCACACAGGTTCTATCTTTCCTTTTCCACCTTTTATCGAAACATTGAGGACAATGCTTGGTTTAAGCGTGGGGGAGGAACTTTACCGCTTTCAATTTATCGCTTTCTAGTTTGTTGCTTTATCGAGTCATATGCGCTAGTTGAGTCAATTTTTACTTTACATTTTTGCATTGATTGAAAACTCCCTTATTTTGACCCCAATTTAAAAAAAAATCCGTTTGACTCAATGGCATGACATATTAAGTATTGGTTGTTTTATCTTTGTTTTAGGCTATGTGGAAGGACTTGGGAAAGTTTTGCTAATATCGGTACCGTTCCTACACCTTAGAGTCCCTAAATATGTGATATTGTTTAAATAGACATTATGCCAAGACCTTATGCCTAGTTTCTTAGAAGTAGCCTCTTGATTAGTTTATACTAGTAGTCAGCACCATCCTTGCGTACAAACTAAGTAACGAACCGATGCAAATATGTCTTGATCTCAAAAAAATTGAATAATGTGATTTTTATAGAAAAAAACGAATGAAAGACATGTTACCGCTAAATTAGGTGGTCCTCGCCCGACCATTTAGCCTAAAGGTTCAGACTCTTGAAATTCGTAAGCAAAAGAAAACATAATCTGCGAAAAAAAAAGTGAATGTCGAGATCGTATAACATAAACAGGTTCGCTTACCATGTAAGTACATAGGATAACGGGCTTAATGTGATTGTGCGAGAATGAAAAAGAGGTGAAATAGGATGAAGGATATAGGTCGAGTTATAATGTCATGATTTGAACTGGTATTGCATAGGAAGGAAGTCTTTGTCCATTTTTGCGGAGATGTGTCGTTACGGTATCCTTGTTTTCACTCTTTAGTACATATCCGTGTATCATTAGACTAGAAACCTTGTGCTTTGAATGTTTTTGTCGTGCCTATGAGTCAAGCGTTGTACTTACTATTTTATATGATTGGGAGTTTGCTTGAGGACAAGCAAAAGTCTTAGTGTGGGGGAGTTTGATAACTCGAATTCGTAACGTATTTTCTAACTCTTTACGCGAACTTTTAGCACCATTTTATCGAGTCTTCCATACTATTTGCTTTGAGTTATTATTTTTTCCTTTGATTTTATGTCGACAGGTGTTTAATCGGCAAGTATGGAAAAAAGAGCGAAAACAGAGCTGAAGATAGAAGAAAAACAACAAAGATGCAAGTTTTGGCTTTCCCAACTGAATGGCGCTCACCATTTTCCCCTACAGAGGAGAAAGGCGGTCGCCATTAGGCATATGACGGTCACCATTATGCGCGGGAGCAGATTTCCTACAGCAGTTTGGCAGTTTTTTTAAGTTCAAATTCAAATTCAAACCAGGTCTTTTGGAGCCATAATTTCTCTATTTATAGGCCCCACTGGTGTGTGTTTTGGAGATCCCGAAATTGCGCGGAAGCGATGCCGAATCGCGTCTTAGAATTAAGCATATATTTTAAGTTTCAAAGCAGC
Source organism: Lathyrus tuberosus (assembly GCA_022829125.1). Classification (NCBI taxonomy): domain Eukaryota; kingdom Viridiplantae; phylum Streptophyta; class Magnoliopsida; order Fabales; family Fabaceae; genus Lathyrus; species Lathyrus tuberosus. The sequence continues at coordinate 9,544,855 of JALAZF010000071.1, forward strand.
AATTACTCACACCGAGGAATTGTTGCACTTTGTATTTTCCATTTCCTTGTACTGCTGTATCACTTCAAGTATCAATACAAATCTTGCCACTATTTTCGTATTCAAGTTCAGTTCTATTTACCGCATATTTTACAGGTTCTTTATTTACTGCATTATAGTATAGATTATATTCGAATTTGTTTTAACATGATAGTTCCAGAATTTGAATGCTTTAACATGTTAAAATCAGATTTAATTATGTCTGGTTAATTATAATTAGAGACCATCATATGAGGACCGTCGTTCCAACGGGACTTTGTTGGAACCATCGGTATGAAAATATGACTGTTCGATATTCTGGTTTTAGAGTCTAATTTTAATTTAGGTGACTTTTTCGTGAGAAATGCATTAAGGTGTGTCCGATAGAGCGAGAGTTTGAGGTAAACACTTGATAGTAGACACTGAACATCAATCCCAAACACGGCGAGAGCGCTTTAGGCTTTATTTAGGCTTTGTTGGTTTTCAAAATGCGTCTTTTAATTACCGAGCGAGCGATTGCAAAATCTTGGGGTCATTAGACGTGGCTTTTGTAAATAGCGCGAGAGTGTGAGACGAAGTCTTTAAGTTGGCATTTCCTACGGAATGGTAGTATAGTCATAATCAGTACCCATATTCTACAAGTCCCTTAGGTGTGCAGAAATCATATTTCAGGCTCGTTATAGTATTCTTTTCAAACCTTTAGTAATTAGCGTTTATATTTCCGTTCCAACCATTTTAATCATAGCCTTAACTTTACAAAGCAACGATAGATTATAGTAGGTTGACATTGGTCTCTGTGGGTTCGACAATCTTTTATATTACTTCGATAAACCCGTGCACTTGCGGAGCATCAGCATGCTCCAGAACTTCACAGCTGCCAAACTGATCCACTACCAGCATGGCTTGCTCCCAGAGGCATCATCCCCTTATGCAAGATTTTCCACTGACCTCACCAGGCCAGCATTAGACATAAACACCCTGCAATCCAAGACAGTCATTCCTTATCATTCTCCCATATGATAACCTGGAATACTTCTGATTTATGGTGAATCTCCACTTTTGAACACATTCACAAATCATACTTTCATGCAATCAACACGTGATCCACTTCAGTCTTCACAAAACACTTACATCCTCTTTCCAAGGAACCCTTCTACTCCATCATTCTCCTGGATGATCATGTAGATACTTCTTGGACATGATGCAAGTAACCAGTTCCTCACAAAACCTAAAATCCTTCACCAAGGATACCCAACCCAAAGATGTCCAAACATCAGTTAGGACATCTTCCGCACATCATAGACACCACACACCATGGTTCTTGATATGCTCCACTACTGGACTTACTATCAGCATAGTAATCCACACTGAAGATCTTCACACAACATTGCACCACCAGTTTGAAAAAATAAGACTTCAGAAACCCAGAGAGAAATAAACTCTCAACCACCAAAGAAGGTATGCTTCCATCCTCAACCCATAACTTCTGCCACAAGCTCCCAAAGAACCAGAACCTTCATACGATTTCAACCAACTACTCTTGAGCACAAGAGCAATCAGTTTCAAGCATCCTGCTTGAGTTCACATTGTGAAACCAATCAAATTCCACCTTTTGATTGACCTCACTCATCTTCAGAACTCCCACAAGATACATTGATCTACTAATGAAATCAGATCTTCAAGTCACACGAACTACTTGCCCTATAGCAAGAAATCTTGGATCCACCAAGCCTCTTAGTCATGTAACATCTTCCCATCCACAACTCCCGCAAACTGCATGAGATAGACCTTTTTGAAGAATCCCTAACTCTCATTCTCTTGTAGATCACCTTATGTTAAGCTGATGCGCCACATCACCAGCTGAGACTTCTCATGTTAAGCTAGATGTCAGAACATTATGGCATCCAACTGTTGAATTCAGCTCCTCCTTCTGCCACTTAGAAGAACCTCCTCCCTTTGCAGAAACAGATTTCCATGCTTTCATAGACTTGATTCAACAACCAAGTTTGAGTAGACAACCTCCATCCTGCATTGAAACTCCAAAGACTTCAAACTTGCCACATCTGAATCTTAAGAAAATAAGTAATCCAAGACTACCCTATAGCTATACCAAAGAATGCCACTTCACTTAGTATAGTCGTTAGTAGAAAGCCAGAGATAACTGCCACTTATCCTTTACCTTCACAACCAGAGCAAACACCATGCTCCAAAGCACCTATATTAGAAATAAACTGATCCAAACTGTAACCATCAAGATTATGAAGTTTTCGTAGTCTTCCATCTCCATCTTCAACAACATCACCATCTGGACAAGTCATTCACAATACTTTCTAGGAAAAGATGTTAAGCCAATAATCCCAGGTCAACACCTAGGAGACTTCTAAGTGAATGTAGAACCCCTCCCATGATTCTACAAGCCTCTGATGAAAAGATGTTAGAACATCTTGTTGAACATCAATAATCTTGACTTTCAAGGATAATTAATTAAATACTTGTGGATTCCACAAATATCACTTGATTTTAAATACTTGTAAAGTAACCCTTCTTCATTGTTGTAGCTGAGCTCCACTAGATCATGTCATGAACACTTATAAAGTATTCAATCTTTTTGCAAGTATCTTCTTCAAGGACAAAGTTGAGATACCAAGGCTACCACCCTTGACTCAAGTAATTTATACTTTCTCTAAAAAAATCTTATTTACCTCAATAATTCTTCAATCAGATTGGATTTACTCTTAGGGTCAATAGAGATGAATCCTTCCTTGCTGTTTTTGGATGGTGAAAATAAATCACCTCAATATTCTTCAGATTGTGTTTCAAGGAAACACCTTCTAGTCAGAAGAGTAACTAGAAGACTCCAGATACACGACATAGATGCCTTTATGAGTGGTCTTGAGAGAATTCTCAAGTATCTTTGACAACCTAGCCGACCAAACATTTATCAAACTCCAAGAGCAAGAACCTGATAAACTTTAACTCAACTCCTCTCCTCTTCAACTGGCTCCAAACTACACCAGGAAACCAAGCTTCCAAGTACTAAGTCATCATACCAGATATCTAACCACAACTCCTTTCACTCCATCGATCCCAACTTTGGAATAAAAGAATGCAGATATCTTCAAATATAGAGGCTTACGATTGAGACCTTCCACCAACTGTCTTCAGTAACAACGCCAGAATCCCATAATTCTAGAGCTCTTCCATCAGAAACACATGCAGCGGAACCACCAAGGAACAGATCCTGCTTGCCCTAATAAGCTGTCATAACATCTTATAAGACACACCAACAAGATAACTAGCCACTTCTCCTATAGTTGTTGTAGAACCTCCTCAGCAACATGAATAACCTCCGGGTTACTCCCTTCGATCCAGAACATCCATCTCATCCATTAATACCCTTGAGTATATTTGAGTTGATTGATTTGATCTCCAAAACTCCTCCCCATTTAAACGCCAGAAAGTATCTCCTATTGATCTCATCCAGAACCAGACAGGATGCCTACTTTGATACCAATTGAAATTCTGGCCTATGCAGACAACAGATGTCCTAACACATGTCAAGACATTGTGCTACATAATCTTTTAAACTTGGAGGCGCAGTTGCTGACTGATACCTTGAATATCAGAACTAGACCCTCACAGATGTCACGACATCTGATCCAACATGTTCATCATGAACCCTAACAGAAAATGTAAATCTGCACAATGATAATGAACATAATAATTGTTAACCCAGTTCGGTGCAACTCACCTACATCTGGGGGATACCAATCCAGGAAGAAGATTTAACTAACTGTAGACTGTTACAAAGTTAAACTCCCACATTTACAACTTTATCCCTAACATCTACCCCATGAACAACTTTACCAAGGTTAAACTCAACCGTTTAGAACACTGATATGAGATACCCCACTCACTTCCCTTAATCACCAACCGTGATTTCTTCATCGTCCCTGTCAACATAGAAATCTATCAAGCCTACCTGACAAACAAGCTAACTCGGATTTGCTTAAAAGCTTCATCCAAGAATAATACACAATATAATACCTCAAGGCTTATGGATCTGTGTGACACCTATATCTACCATAATGTATCAACAGATACAAAGGGAGACTTACAACCTCAGGAGCCAACAACTCTCAAAACCCTAAACCCTTGTTTCTTACGCAAGAAAACAAGGTTACAACAGGCGTTCTAAGGCATAACGTTAACCTAGGTCTAAGTCTTCTTTTTATAGTGTCTTCTGCTTCCTTGGGCTTCAATCTTCAGTCCTTGATCCATGCAGCAAATTCTCCTTGAGTGTTGCAGCAGATTAAAAACTAACTTAAGCCATTCAGTCTAGGATGTCAAGATGCGTGTTAAGACATTTTGTTCAACATCATGTCATCAGCAGAATTGTTTAGCTTGATCTCCTTGTTGAGTTAACATTTATGTTTTGCTAAAATTTGTTCAAAACACTAGAGCTTAAATACTCAAAAACCACACTGTCGTGGTACACTGACTTTGTCAATTACCTGGCAGTTGGACTACTTCCACCAGATTTATCCTACCAACAAAAGAAAAAATTCTTCCACAATCTCAAACTCAATTATTGGGATGAGCCCCTACTTTTCAAGCGAGGCGCCGATGGAATTTTTCGTCGATGCGTTCCTGAGTCTGAAGTTGAAGATATTAAATCCCATTGCCACTCTGCACCCTATGAAGGGCATGCAAGCATTTCAAAGACTTGGGCAAAGATTTTACAATTTGGCTTATTCTGGCCTAGCCTTTGGAAGGACGTCCACATCGTTGTCACAAATTGCAACCGATGCCAATGCACTAGTAACATTTCTAGACACGATGAGATGCCACGGAGAGGTACTTTAGAAGTAGAAGTCTTTGATGTTTGGGGAATAGATTTCATGGGCCCTTTTCTGTCATCCTTTGGCAACAAATATATACTCGTTGCAGTCGATTACATTTCGAAGTGAATCGAAGCAATAGCTTCTCCTACAAACGATGCACAAGTAGTCATAAGACTCTTTAAGAATTTAATATTTCCGAGATTCGCTGTGCCAAAAGTTGTCATTAGCGACAGTGGATCCCATTTTATCTTAAATATTTTTGAGAAACTATTACTTAAATATGGAGTGCGACATCGAGTAGCAACACCATATCACACTCAGATGAGTGGACAAGTGGAGGTTTCCAATAGAGAGATCAAACAAATATTAGGGAAAACAGTTGCGACCTCTAGGAAAGATTGGTCTGCAAAACTTCATGAAGCTCTATGGGCTTATAGAACAGCTTACAAAACTCCGATAGGGAGCACCACATTCAAACTAGTTTATGGAAAATTTTGTCATCTGCCTGTCGAACTTGAGCATAAAGCTTATTGGGCCATTAAGACCTTCAATATGAACTATACGGCGGCAGGAGAGAAAATAATTCTCGACATCCATTAGCTAGAGGACCTTAGGTTGGATGCATACGAAAATGATTGAATCTATAAGGAAAGAACGAAACAATGGCATGACAGATGAATAGCCATACGAGAGTGCAACTAAGGCGACATAGTTCTCCTTTTTAACTCTCGACTAAAGTTGTTTCCTGGTAAACTTCGTTCCCGATGGTCTAGACCTTTTGAAGTTGTAAGAGTTCTCCAAAGAGGAGCCGTGGAAATTAAAGGGAAATCTGATGAAACCTTCATTGTTAATGGGCAGAGACTAAAACACTACTATAACATAGAAAACAAAGATTTCTGCATAAGTTATAAGTTGGAGGAGCTACCCGCTCTTTCAAAAGACTAGGTCGACCCTTATGTCGAGCTAAAGACATTAAACAAGCGTTGCTTGGGAGGCAACCCACGATTCTTAGATTTCTAGAGTTTTCCCCTTTTTCCTTCTTATTTTATCTTTATTTTCTATTCATGTGTCTGTTTGTTACTATCTTACTATATTATTATTATTATTATTATTATTACTATTATTATTATAACTATTATTTTTGTTTTTGACACCTTCACTGTACAATTCATTGATAGTGCACTTTTTGTCAATTTTCAGGCTAGCTTAGCTTAGAATAGCTTTCACTGACTTAGAGTATGGATCACAATGCTAATGTGGAGAATGTATGTAGGGACGATGCTCAGAGACGCAGATTTTAAATTCTGATTCAGAGGGAATTAGCACTCCCTGTTTAGCCTGATGGTCGTACCTTGACCACCTTAGGTTTGAGGGACTGTGTGATGTACCTGCTCAATCCGATTGGTTAGGTGAACTTTGGTGTGAGAAATAGATACAGTCCTTACCATATGCTAGCCCTAGAATTTCTTAGCTTATTGTATTATGATCCTAGCCGAGGTCTTGGATTTGGCCGAGGCTTGGCTACATTCAGGATGTTTAACACCAAACACCATTTTACCCACCACGAGATAGCTAACTTGTTATAGTTTCCTAATTGACCAGATGCCTATTCAGTGACACCTGATGATGCTTTTACTGCCCTTGACTTTGACTATTTTTGGGGGACCATTACTAGTAAATACCATCTAGAACTTGACACTATTTTCTCTAGTAACATACATAACCTGCTTTTAGGTACTTTCATAAGATTTTGTCTCACACCCTGTTTTGTAAGGAAGAAAATATCACCTCTGTTTCCAAAGATGAATTATTCATTATGTACTGTACTTCACATGGAAGGCCTGGGAATGCTGCTTCCTTTATGTTGGCTAACTTGAACCACATTGTAGAAGCTACCGATGGTCCTATCCTTGCTTGAGGTTTAGTAACCATGATCGGTGAGGCTATAGGTTTTCGTTACCAACTTAACCGCATACGTGGTTATGGAGGCATCCGTCCGATGCACCTGAATTTATATTTTAACCGTGGTATGTTGGCTAACCTAGGACTAACCGAGTTTGTATTCCAAATTAACGAAAAAGTGGTCCATAACTTTACCTTGCCTAACCACGAGAGTACAAACATGCATAATAGGGATAATTGGCTTTATGACCTTGAGGAAGAGAGTGAATCACCAACACCACCCCAGAGTCCACAACCTTATGAGATACCTGATGCCAATCCCTCTGATGTCACTTCATATGTCTCTGGAGGTCGTGTAGATTATGCTACTGCCATTGGTGCTTTACAGTGCCAAGTGGACACCATTAGGAATGAGACTACTTCTATTCGAGGGGACCTCATTGGATTCATGGACGTTACTAACGAAAAGTTTGACCATTTATTCCAGCAAGTCCATTCTTTCACTAGGCACTTTAACAAGTGACGCTATGATTTGTACCGATGGAGTTCATGTTGTTTATATGATTTAGTTTATTTTGGTTTTTATTGTATTTTTATTCAGTTGTAATTTGCATTCTTTGTAATGTCGCTTAATCGCAAAGACATGATGTTATAGTTTTGAATTAATGTTATTTCCCGTTTATGTTCCTTTCGTTATTTCATGAATTTAAATGTCTATTTTATTTTTTTTGAAATCTTAATCTCATTCTGCTATTGTACTACTATATTGTATGTGTTTTAAACATAAAAAAATCCCAAAATAAAACAGATTATTTCTCAGCTGAAATTGAATTCTGCGCATTTCTGCTAAATGGCATTTGCCATAGCATGATGGCGTTCGCCACCAGTCTCTTTAATTTCAAATTTTGAAGGTTAAACACATGGCGTTCTCCATGGAGACGGAAGTTGCAGATTTTCTGCACGTATTCTGTTGCAGAAAAACATACGAATTTCAATTGCAACCCTTCCAACGTCCTATACATCAGTAACCACCCACATAACTACCCATTAATTATCTCATTAACCCCTAACAACTAATATACCCTTTATCCATCTATTTAAACCATCCAAACATCATTCTTCATCATTACCAACAACATTATCAAACCTTTACTCTCTGATTTAGTTTGCAAACTCTACAAACCTTTCCGGGAAAAAAATCACAATTCCTCCTAGAGTTGCTCGGGACATCGATTACATGGGAATCGAATTTCCCGAAGGTATCATTGGCGAAAGACAAAGGGGTGTTTTTCAAAAAATCTATAAGAGGCCTGTCGAAGCTACATGTTATGCTCACATAGATACTGTCCGTGCGCAAGGATTTTTCGACAGCATCAACTGGATGCTGAATAATGTAGGTTTGTCTCACTTTTCTCTTCTCCAAGCCATACTTTTATTGGACTATCCTATGAGTTCTTGAGTTCATTTCAATACTTGCATGACCTGTCCCGTACCAGTGGCACTGCGAGTTTTAGGATGTTTAATGTAGATTACTCGCTGCCGGTAGAGAGAATAAGAGAGATTTTTTAGTTTCTGAGTGGGGAAGAGTACGCTTGTTTGGCACCGCTCGAAAGTGAGTGGGAAGCCAATGCCTTAGGCTTCTGACGTTAAATTACTGGCAAGACTGTAACCTCGTGGGAAGGTCTAAAGGCCACTTCCATTCATAACCCATCAATTAGGTACTTCCATCGCGTTCTTGCAAGCGCTATCTTTGGTAGAGAAAACACGGGGAATGTGAATTCTAAAGACTTATTTTTCTTTCACTGTGCATTATCGGAGACAAAATTCAATCCCACACCATTCTTGTTGGCTCACCTTTCTTCTGTTGCTAGTCGGTCCGGTGGTCACATTTGTGTAGGAGGCATGATTACCTCCATTGCCATGGATTTAGGACTAGAACCACTGTTGCCTGCCCTCGAAGGTTTAACCGCCCCTTATGCTGACTTAGATTACTTTCGCAGTATGCGACTTATCAAGAATGTGCCGACCGGAAAATACAGGCTCATGATCAGGAATAGGGAGGTGAGAAGTGTAGACTCACCATGTGCAAAGTGCATTAATGTACGTGTTAGCACAAATTAGCTATTTGATACAGAGGGCCCGAACTTAGGTAACAAAGCTGTGAATAGGGCTTTTCCTGAGACCTTTGGATTTGCACACCAGCCTGGACCCCATGCCAATGCTGACATCCTGGGTTCAAGTCATAGAGCGCACAGAGCACAAACCGCACCCACTGTTTCTGACCAATTTTCAGGTACACATCAGCCTCAAGAGGAGTACGACTATGTTGCTACCCGATCCAGTTTGGATGATATTTTGTCTGAACTGCGGTATCAGAATGATAGGGAGGCGGAGCGTGACTTGCTGCTCCAGAATTTACAGCGTCAGCAGAAGGATATCCGTGTTGCTGTAGATCTTTCCAAACAACATCAGGTTGATTTTGCAGAGCGTATTGAGCACGACAAGGCAGATCTGACTGACCATATGGAGAGCATGAGGATGAAGGTTACCTCTTTGAGGGAGTATGTTCAGCATGTTCCTAACCCGTTTGCTGCTAGAGGGATTGGATTACACCGCGACCGAGGCCATCGCCATTGATCATTCCAGGTTCTTCCACTCCTTTTTCACCTTGTACAAAACATTGGGGACAATGTTTAGTTCAAGTGTGGGGGAGGTGTTTTACTTGCTTTATTATTCGTTATTTTTATGTAAATTTTATGCTTTCTAGTTAGTTTCTTTTATGTCGAGTCGTGTATGCATAATCGAGGCATATTGTACTTTGGATTTTCTTTCGTTAAAAAAATGCCCCTTAGAGTCATAATAAGCAACCCCAACAATTTATTTTTTCATCCGAATCTATTGCATGACATATTTTCACCTTTAGGCTTTGTTACTTAGACTTGGGAAAGTAATGACATTGTCGGTAATGTTTTAGCACCCTAGACTCCCTAAGTATGCGGTACCGGTCTAAATAACCATTATGCAGAGACCTTGATTTTCGAGTTTATATAATAGTCTCTTGAGTAGTTTATGTTTGCGGTCAGTACCATCCCAAAAACACATGCTAAGTAATGAATCGATGCAAATATGTGGTGATCTCAAAAAAAAATTGATAATAATTTCAGTTGAGCTTTATTGTAGAAAGCGAATGAAAGGATTTGTTTCCTTCTAAGTTAGGTGGCCCTCTCCCAGCAATTTAGCCCAACAGATCGGATTCTGGAAATTCGAAACGAAAAGAAAATGAAAAGAAGTAATGATACAAAAAGTTGAAAAATCGAGATCATAAACACTAACAGGTTCACTTAACATGCAAGTGTAGGGATAATGGGCTTAATGTGATCGCGCGAGAATGAAAGAGAGGGAAAAAGAGACAAGGAATATAGGTCAAGTTATAATGGTACGTTTTGGATTAGTATCACATATGGGGGAGTCTTGGTCCGCAAATGCGGATGTGTGACATCATGATATCCTCATTAGTCGAAGTCTAGTACCTATATTTTAGCATAAGTCTATCGGTTGTGTTTATTGATGTGCGTGTTTTGACTTCGGATGCTGCACTTACTGTTTTTAATTAAGTCGGGAGTTTGCTTGAGGACAAGCAAAAATCTTAGTGTGGGGGAGTTTGATAATGAGAAATCATATCGTATTTTATGGCTCATTACGCATTTGTTTCGTTTATTTTATTTGAGTTTTATTAGCATTTAATCATGTTTTATGTGTTTTACAGTTGACAGCTTCATCTGTGAAGAAATCGGGCACAAGATCAGAAAAGAGCAAAGAAAGAAGAAAATTCAGCAAAGAAGTGAAGAATTCTGCTTTTTACTGATATGGCATCCCCATCAAGGAATGGCGTTCGCCATGGAAAGTATGCCACATCAATTAAAAAGACCAGGACCATGGCGTTCGCCATGGCCTGGTGGTGAGCGCCATTGCTGCGCAGTTACAGAATTTCAAAACTGCAACTGTCATAGGCAGTTTTTATGGCCTATTTTCCCTCCACTCCTCTGGCACGTTTTGAGAGTTATTTTCTAGTTTTTTGCTCTATAAATAGGACTCCGCACTCTTGTATTAGATATCCAATTTTAGACGCGGAAGCTCTGTTAAAATTTCGTTTAGGAAAATACTTTACTTTCAAAGCGACAATTACTCACATCGAGGAATTGTCGCAACTTTCTGCAATTTCTAATACTGCAATTTATTTTTACAGGTTATTTACTCTTGTTTATTTTTATTCTAAAATTTCTAATTCTTGTCTTGCATGCTATATGTTTCGCCATGAAATTTACCTAAATCATGTTTGCAATTCAAATTGAAATGTCTTGCTAAATTTGCTTGAGTTCGGCGTGTGAGGACCGTCGTTACTGACGGGACTCTGTAGAAAATGTAGGCGTGGCTTTATCTGATTGCATGCTAGTTTTGGTTTTAGTTTCTATTCTTCTTGTTTTATTATTCCGATGCGAAAGTAAGGGATATGCTAAGTTCGTACCAATAGAGAGAGAGTGTTAGGAAACAACAGATAGAAGAAACTAGGCACCGGTCCTAAAAAAGCGAGAGCACTTTAGGCATCGTTTAGGATTTCACTAACTTCCAAAAATGCATTTTAATTAAAACGCGAGAGATAAGCAAAATCCTATGGTTGTTAGGCATGGTTCTTGTCGATAGCGCAAGAGCGTGAGACAAAATCTTTAAGTTAGTACCTCCTACGGAACAAAGTGTAGTCGTAATTAGCTCTGGTTTTCTTCATGTCCTTTAGGTACGCGGAATGCACATTTCAGACTCGATTTTAGTGTTATTGCCTAAAACCTCTAGAATTAGTATTCTTCCTTTTCCTTGCTTATTCCGTAAACTCTTAGCCTTAGCTTTACACTGCAACTTTAGATTGCATTAGTTTGATTATCCCTTCCATATGGGTTCGACAACCTTATTTAAAACTACGCGAACAACTGTATACTTGCAGTCTTAGCTCAACGATCACGTTAGTGTCCTCGACGCGCATCAACTGGCAACTTTGAAGGAAGACTGACCAAGATACTTGTTAATTGATCCTGGATCCTGTTATGCTATGATGTTCTACTTTAGTGGAAATGCCATGCATTGCATGATGCATGGATTTGCGTACGAAGATGGAACTGTTGGGGATTTTAAGGCATGTATGAATGCACAAGACTGGATTATAAAGCTTCTTAAAAGAGAGGTTATGTGTAAATATTCTAATGATCGATATGATTGACTACGACACTATTTCTGCATGTCATGCATGTGATAATGAAAATGATCTGATACGCTGGGACTGGTCTCCCTTTTGAGGGTGAGAGCCTTTGGGCACCACTAGGAACTCAATTTGGTAATTTCCAAATGAAATTGGACTTTGGTTATTTGGTGTTTGCCAATAAATTGGACTTTCAGGTGTTATGAGGATGCCAACAAGGGTGGATTTTTAGTGGTTGCCAATGAAAACTGGACTTCAAAGGGTAAACTTGAAGGTGTCAACAAGAGTGGACTTTTGGGTAGTTTCCAATAAAGGATTGGACTTTCAAGTTTTATGAGGATGCCAACGAAGTGGACTTTGGTAGTTGCAAATGAAAACTGGACTTCAAAGAGTAAACATGAAGGCGCCAACAAGAGTGGACTTGCCAATAAAATTGGACTTTAGGTTTTAAGAGGATTTGACTTCCCAACACTTGGTTTTTCATGATGAGATGATCAGCAGATAAATGTGGATGCTCTTGGTGCCCCAAGTTCGATCCTTTGCCAGTACACCATTATGGCTTTGTATGAGTGTAGCGACGTGATCAACTCATGTTGACGGTGCTCTTGCTCTGCCTTAGGGTTGCTGCTATGAGGAGATAGGATATTGTGTTAGCGTGGTCTCTTGACACTTGTTGTAAACTCAATGGTTACCACCGTCCTGGACAATCTGCTTGATGAAGCTGAAATTATGAAGGGAAATTCCCCATTTGTAACTTGTCTTGCCCAAGTATGTAGGGTCTTTGAAGGAATTCTCCTTGAAAGTAATAATACCATGACATAGTTTGAGATGATTTGCCCCAGTTTCTGAACCTTTCAGTGGTTTCCTATTGATCAAGCCTTTGAGGGATTTGCCCAGATTGGCTGAATGTGCTTATTACAACAAGGGTTTTCCCCAGATGGGCTGAATGTACTTATTACAAGGGTTTGCCCCAGATGGGCTGAATACTGAGGTAAATCTTCCTCCTTGATCTAATGATACTTGGAGAATTGTTTCAATCAGACCAATTCATTGGTGATCATAATCATTGGAGGATATGAAGTGAACTCGATTTGGGTCAGCATTGTTGAATGACCAGTTCCTCTGACTATTGCTTGGAATTTCTTTGATGCCAAGTACTGACTTGCAGTTAAAATTTTTTATTCAAAAATGGCAATTTTAATGCAATGCTCATGCAAGTTTTGAAAAATCAATCATTATTAGAATGATATGATAGTGTGTGACGGATGGACCATTAGTCAAAATGGAGTGCTAATTTAGCTGAGGTGTGAAAGATATAGCAAGAATATGACACCAATTTAGAAGATTAACAAATCGTTAGAAGTCAGTTTACGCAACCTTACTGTAGTATGCTTTCAGAATAAGCCCCGCCTCAATTAGGTCTATTGAGGGTTGTAACGTGGTATGGTTCACGGTTATTTGAAACAAAGGATATAAGGCTCAAAATTTGATTTGTACCCACCCCTTCTTCGTGATGAACTCCAGTCCTACATTTAGTTAAATTGACACACGTTCGCCTTCTAAGAGAGCTCGATGGTGTAAGAGTGAAGATGAGGATTCAAAATTTACTTGAAATGGCAGTCACCTTAATTTGCTTTTGTCATGTTGTCAATGACCCTTTTGATTTTTGATATGGTGGTCACTGAATCTTATTTTCTTGGCTGAGGATTTGAGGAACTCTTTTTTGCTTTTATTTTTTTCTTTTGATCCCTGATTTTCCTTGACTGATTTTTTTTTTCAAGTCCATCGGGATTGCCCTAATTTTTTTCTAAATCGCTTCTTTAAGTGTTCGACTTAGCGGGCTTTTCTGATTTTTTTCTCCTTTTTTTAGAAAAGATTGTGACTCCCAAGTCATCTGTCATTGAAGAACAACCACCATAACTTGTAGATTTTGTATGGTTCATTTGACCCTTCAGGATGTGTGCGAATAATATCGTGCGGTTGATCCTCAGATGGGATGTTTCGTCTTGTAATTCGAATGCATAGTCAGGTTAACTGATCACCACCCATGCCCCAAATTAAGCGTAAAGGTTTTCTAGATCCGAAGGAAACTCCTACTTCTAGGCTCGAAGTGGTTGACTAGGGATTAACTCCTTATCTGTCCAGTATTTGGGGATTTGAAATAATGCATGTACATTATTGGCATGATTTTATCCGAAAGCATACTGTCAGCAATTAAGGGTATCCTGTTTTCATCATCCTCCCTCTAATCTTTGATAAATAACAATTTGGTAAAGAAAATGGACGAGAGATATATGCATGATTTTTTTTTGTTTTTTGATATATGTGAAGAAAATGAGCAAATGTGACATGATTAATTAAGAAAATACATGATCACATCATTAATATTACCATTCAAAACAATAATATTTAAAAACAAGTAGCATTTAACATAAATAAATTACAAATGTGAATGATAAAAATGATCCAAGGATTTCCAGCTCTGAGTATGTCTTCCTATTTGAACCACTGGCTTGAGGAGATGCCTCTTGGAGCCTTCAAACTCGTTTGGGCGAGATGTTGGCACACACAACCAAATTCCCTTATTTAAAGGATATGTACTTATTGTCAACCAACTGTAGCACTTTGGCTTGGAACGCTTTACAGTCTTCAGTTGAATGTCCCATTGATCCAACATGATATCCACATTCCACATCGGGGTCATACCCAAGCGGGTATGGTTCTAGCACCTGCTTGAGAGACTTGGGATCTACCAAAGAGTTTCACATCAAATATGGAAGAAGCTGACTGTATGACATAGGAATTAGATCAAGAGGAGCATTCCTCCTTTCCAGGTTGTTACGAGGCCTATGTTGATTCTGACGTGGATTATGATTTCCTCGGATGTGATCTTGTTGATTTGCATGAGGAGCTGTCCAAGGTTTTTGGTATGGTGCTCTAGGCACTGTTGGTTGCCCTTTTGGGACCCAAAGGTTGATGTCTTCATCGTTTTCAATATCATGGGAATACTCTCCAAAGTCTTCTTTCGAGGCTTCCTAAAAAAATGCAACCTTTTTGGACATCTCTTCCAACTCTTCTCTTATGGAGGTGGTTGCATCCCCGACTATGGTTTCGACATTATTGTCAGAGAATAAAGACATCTCATCTGCTATGAGCTTGACCTTTTCCTTGTGGTATAAGATCCTGAGTGGTCCGCGATGTTCTTGTATTTTCTCTTTACCAGATCTCTGGATTAAACCATCCACGCTTGGGCTTTCCTTCTTGATCAGCTTCTGTAATCTGCTCTAAAAGCTTTCACATTCTTTGACTGTATGCCCTATTGTTCCAGTGTGACACTCACACTCTACCACTAGGTTGTATTCCTCTAAAACTAGATGTTCTTACTTGACCAGGTTTTGAACTATTGCTCTGAATGCCTTGTAGTCTTCAATGGAATGCCCTATTGATCCATTATGATACTCACATCCAGCATTGAGATCAAATCAAGGTGGGCATGGAAGTGGCACCGGTTTGAGAGATTTGGTCACTATCAGCAAACTCTAAATCAGCTATTGTAAAAGCTGGCCATATGGTATAGGAATAATGATGGGAGTAGGGTGTTCCTTTGCTAGTCTTCCTTGCGGGTATCTCTGGTTTTGCTTCCCATAACTCCGGACTGGGAGAGTCAATGTTCCCTGTTGATAAGGAATCTTGATAGGCGCTGGTATTGGGACCACCACCTGAGGACGTACATCGTATGATTTCCCCTTGCCATACTCTGAGCTCTTTCCCTTGTTTAGAGGTTTCATTCTAGTATTTCCAGTAGAAGCCACCGGGTTGTTCAGGATTAAACTGTTGGCTTTTGGGATGATGTCATAAGGAATTACCACAGGCACTAAGGATCTTTTTCCTTGGGCATTGCATGGCTGTTGATCAGGATGTCTATCTTTGAAATATTTCTTCTAAACATTAACACCTTGTTTTAAATCAACTATTTTACCTTAGACTTATGGGTTTTGCATTCTTCAATAGTATGCCCTGATGATCCCTCATGGAATTCACACCTTGAGTTTCGATTGTATCCGAGCAAATCTGGATACGCCACTGACTTGGGCTTCTGGGGGAATACTAATGAACTTTGAATTAGTTTCGGAAGTAGCTCACTGTATGACACTGGCAGTGGTTCAAACTGGATAGGCTTCCTTTCTCGGGTAACTCGAGATCTAACCTGGACGTGATTCTGATTAGGTACCCGTCCTTTGAGCTTAGGTGGAAGAACGGGCATTGTCCTCAAGTTGGGGATAGTGCATGGGAGAACCCTTATATAATGGGTTGATCAATGCAGCCTGCGAGGTGGAATGAGAGACAAGAATCCCATTCTTAACTGCAACATTCTATTGAAGTCCTTCTTCTCTTTCCATAGCTGTTACAACCATCAAGATCCGGTCCACTTTCTCTTTCATATAATCCATGTCCTTTTTCATTTCGTCTTGATCTCGTGTCAAACACCCCATTAACTCTTGGTAGTTATCACAAGTGTCGAGACGTCAAATGGCTTGTTTATGGATGAAAGGCTTATAGTGAGTTATTTTTGTTATGGGCAATGGTATGCATGCATGCTAATGAAATGGAATTTTTTTCAGGGAGTCACTGAAAACAAAAAGTATGGATGTTATGGTTATGAATATGTAATGCTCATGCAAGGTTCTAGGATTACAAGCATAATATGATTTTGAGGCAGCAGCAAAACACATGATATCTCTGATTATAGGACCCCATAGGTAGGCTTTAAGACGGGTAGGTGCCTAGAGTCATGGATCCCTATCGAAGACAATATTGCCATAACAGAAGCCCATCATACAATAATGTCTTTGAAATGATCTCTTCTAGGTGAGGCCTTTATATCGTCCCACAAGGAAGACTCCACGTAAGCGTCAACTACACAACCATCGACACAAGGGTTCTAAAAAGGTATCTCAGAGTCATAGATAGAGGTTGAAAATATTGTTGTCAAAATAACGATACGTTCAAGGGATCTCATCCGATTGGAGCTTTCTATTAACCCAACAAGTCCAAATGCCTCAAGAGATAACACTACCAACCACCATGCATAGAACGAGTTAATGGTCCTTAGAGTCAACGACTCTATTCTTACAATAACAAATCATATCTTTTGTTGGATAAATTTATGGAGCAAATCATATCCAAAAATATTTTGCTATTATTTTGGACGAAATTAAATCTGAAATCCATGAAGAAAGCTCAGAATTGCATTACTAGTTAAGGAGACTCAAACCTCACTTTTTATGTGTGCAAGGCATGCATGATTTAAAGATACACAGTGTTAGGGTTTATCTCTTAGGTCTTTGTATGTACACCACTCTAGCGCCTCCTTTCATATCATAAGGCATAGAGTTTGGATTGTTTATTGAGTTGTAAACCTTGTTCCGAGATGTTAAGTCTATAAGCTTGAGAATATAATGTTTCTTGTATTCCACTATAATGCTATAATCGGATTAGGGTTAAATCTTTGTGTACACTTCTATATTTTAGTAACTTGGCATATAAGGCTTGCCTTAGTTGAGTTGTAACGATCAACATTGTCATTGAGTTTTAAACACCAATCATGGGTTGTGTGATTGAGAAGAAAGAAAGTAGGTTATCATATTTAGGGGGAGACCTTAAATAGAAATACACTAGGATTATGAAGAGGCTTTGAACAACATATGGTTTGTTGGTTCTTGTAATACCAAGTGAACTTATTCGAAGTAGTGGATTTCCTTTCTTGGTTAAAGTTCCCCCCAGACGTAGGCATGGTTTCACCAAAATGGGTTACCAATCTCTTGTGTTCGTTATTTCTTTTCTATTTCATCATCTTGTATAAGCTAACATGTCATATCTTGCTTGCAATTTAGTTTTTTTAATTGTGCTTTACAAAGTCCTAGACGTCGTGTATGACATCTACCCCTAAAACCTTTAATCTATTATAAACCAGTAGTTCTTATTGTCATAGGCATTTGGTCTAACATATGTCCCCTCCTAGGAACAAAAACTTAAGAAATTAATAATTTGATAAATTAAGTTATATTAGAATAAAAAAATACACTAATCAATATTTTTCGAGATTTCTACTATTCATTATTTGTATCCGTCCCTTTGACTGTTATAATTTAGTTTAATCCTTGTAGTTCTTCAATCAACACCTCCTTGTTTACTAATTCATTGTGAAAAGTATTAACTTTACATAAACATTGTAGTAAAAATACTCAAACCACATACGCTATAATAGACTCATCTTCTAGGGACATGTTGAATGAACAACGTGATAGCTGCAATATAAAGTATTCACATTATCAAAATCATACACAAAATCATGAACAACATAGAAATTTTATCAACAAAAAAAAATCATCAACAACATATATTTTTTATAAACAAAAACATAATCATCAACAACATAGAACTTTTATAAAAAACAACATACTTTAAACAACATAAAACATTCCTCAGCAAAATCAAAATTATCAACAACATAAAACATTTATTAACAACAACATACCTTCAACATCATTGAACTTTTATCATTAACAAAATAACTTTAACATACAAATTTTATCAATAACAACATAGTTTAAGCCATATACAAGATAGCTCAACAAAATACAACTTTTATCATCAACAATATAGCTCAACAAAATACAACTTTTATCATCAACAACATAACTTAACAACATACAACATATCTCCACAAAATACAACTTTTATCATCAACAACATAGCTCAACAACATAACTCATAACACAACATACAACATAGCTAAAAACAAACAAAATCATCTACAACATAAAACTTTTATCAACAACAATATATTTCAAGAAAACATTAACATATAAAAAAACATTAAAAATATCACATCTCATAACATTAAAGGTTGAAACCTCTACATACCTCAAATGTGAAGAGGAAGTGAGTGAAATGAGTATTGTGTAACGTCTTTTCTTGATCCATAAGATTTGAAGAAGATATGTTGGAGTTTTATGTATAAACGGTATACGCCCGATTAGAGAGGAATTTCAAATTAGGTTTCTTCTTTGTTTTTTAATTTGAGTAAAAGAGAGGAGAAAGTAAAATGAAAAAGAAAGAGGGTAATGAAAAAACTAAGCGCCCAATTGCAAGAGAGGGAAATTGAGATTTCGTTCTTTGTATTGTAATGGCATACACAGTCATTATTAATTTTGGTTGGTACATGACACTAATATCAACAAATTTTAAATGCTGTTATTAAAGCTCTCAGTTTCTATAAGGCAATTTATTTGTAGTGGTTGTAGATTTATGACGGTTAGTCAAAATTGTCGTCTTAACTGTCGCAATCTGTAAGTTACAACAGTTGTGTGTTAACTGTCGCAACCCAAGTGTCGCAAATCAACAATTTTCTTGTAGCATGCAACCATTCATGGAGTAAGGATAAGGCGTGAGAGAGTGTTAGGATTTTGTTAAAAGATAGATGGTTGTTTTATTTTGAAAGACGAAAATTTAACTTAAATATAAGTTATACTTTTTACCGCAATTGATAAAAACCACTGTGATTAAACACAATGGTTGCTACTCTAGACCGCGGTGAAAGATATTTTAACTTTAATATACATATTAAGATTTTAAGTGACATGCCCATTTTATAAACAAAAAAAGAAATCTACTGGTGTTGGGATTCTAAGTATGTATGTCTTAACATATCACTACAGTTATTAATAAGTACCGTAGTAAAATATATTTTAATAAAAAAAAATTATAGGCAACTAAATAAGAGCTCTTTCTTCAGTTGGCTTAATAGTTGAGGTAGTAACATGTTACGTTAGGTGAACTCTATAATAGTTCACTATACCTATCAGAATAACTTATGACGCTTACATAACAAACTATTTAGTATTCTCATGGTGGGCCAAACCAGTATAAATATTACTCTTTATGTTTATACCTATACGAAGACTTGATATCTCATCTATGACCCATGAGATACAATTATCAATCTACTAACATAATAGTCTTTATGCATCACTATTGTCTTATGTGGCAGATAGCTTGACTACGAATACTCTAAGAATAAAATTCTTATATTTAATGAGTTTACACGAGTAAGTCACACTTATTAGGTCATTAAATGAACTAATTATTATAAGGACGTTATTATGCCATATACAAATAACACAATAAATGAAAAACATAATATAAATTAATAAATGTGTATATCAAAGTCATGATACAAAAGTAAATACAACCAATAAAGTTTAGCTATTAAAGCTTACTCCAAAGAATAACCCTAGGCCTAACTACTATCTCTCTAAGCTGAAAATCACTATTTTCAACTTTTATGTCTGGATTTTTAATCTCTTATTTCTGGTTTCAAAAGCATTCGTATTCCAAAATTTCAAAACAACCTTAAGGATCTTAAATTTCACTTTTAGATCAAAGGCCTTCCAACCCGAAGATATAAGGTTATCCTCATAACAAGACTATTTATAAAAATATGTGTTTGGTTCATTTTTTATAAGGGGATGGGAGGGGAGGGGAGGGAAGCAAATTTCCTCCTAGACTCACTTTTTGCTCCCCTTTAAATTGGGGAGATTTGGAGGGGAGGGGAGATTTGTTATTTAAAATTTTATTATATTCCCAAATTTATCCTCAATTATTTATTTTAATTCTAAAATTGGTCTTATTGAATTATTAAAAACTAGGTTTTTCTTTGTATTGTTTCACGTTTCTTTTTTTCTTCTATTGTGATGCTGCTACATGTGCATTGTTGCTCTCAGGCGATTTTTTTTCCTTTTTGTTTTGTTGAATTTTCCTGTTTTGATTTTATGGTGTTTATACCTGTAACATATAACTATAATTGGTGATTGATCAATTGTCGTTAACTAAAAATTATGATTCCAGTTAACTAAATGTTTTGATTGTTTTGATTATAGTTATATATTATCAGACAAATTTCTTATTCCATGAACATTGAATATTCCACAGATGCCTTGAGAATAATTATAAAATAAATTTCATATTCAATTTTCATATTCAAATAAAATTTATTTGATAATTTCCAATGCAAACTTTAAAAAATTTTAAATTCAATATGGCTGTTTTTTTTGTCTGCACATAATGATGAGTTTATATAGATCACATTACAAATTGGACCTCTAATTTACTTTGGTTCAATCATGTATTATAAAAGTTGATTTGATCATAAGTGAACTTTTGATGCCATAAGAGAAATAACATTCTCTAGTACTTCTGGTATTTTTGTGAAATTGCAATGAACAGTGAGTTAAAATACCTATAACTCACTGTGAAGGAGTTTTTATTTGGTGATATTTACTCAAAACTAATTTTATTTAGAATTGTTTTTACTAAATACAAATGATAATATTTGTAAGGATAAAAAAATAATTTAATTTTAAAATCCCTCCCCTCCCCTTCTGAACCAAACATATATGTAGTTGAAAATCCATTCCCTCCCGTCCTCTCCCCTTCTTTGAACCAAACATATATTTAGTTAAAATACCTCCCCTCCCCTCCCCTCCCTTCCCCTCCCCTCTATTAAATTTCCTCCCCTTCCCCTCCCTCCGTTGAACCAAACAGACCCTAAATGAATAAATTACAAGTGTGATAAGTTACACATATTTTTTTATTTATTTTTTTAATTAATAAATATATAAATAAATATTAGAGGAAATTTAAATTTAACAAAATAAGTTTGAATAACTTTTATAAAAAATAATTATCTATGCTAAATAAAAATTCTAATTTAAAAAAAAATCATTACTATATAAGTAATTTTTCAATTTATGTTAGGTAAGATAATAAAGATAAAATATTTATTAAATGAAATATAATATATATTTTGAAATTTTAAAAATTCAAAATATATAAATTAAAAAAAAATTACTTTTTTAATAGTCTAATTTTATAAACAAAGATTTATCTTTTAATTTCATTTCTAATTCATTTTTTATTTATGCAAGATAAAAAAGTTTTTAACCCACATGCCACGTTTCTGAAAATAAATATCCAGAATGCCACACCTTAAAATAAAATGCCCACAATACCACATTTTTTGTCCTCTAATAGGGTTTTTTTTAATATTTTTCCTGCCAACACCATCTAAGATGGCGGACGTGGCAGACATCTAGAAGGGTCTGCCATCTTGGATGGAGCCCCCTTTTATTCGTTTTGATTTTTGAAAATTAAAAAAATTATTTTAATTATTTTTTAATAGTTTAATTATTTGAATAGTATTTAATAATATTATATTTAATAAAAATATTTTTTCCCAATTTTTTAAAATATTTAACTAACTAGTTTATTGTAGACGTTTAATTAAGTTTTAATAAATAAATTTGAATAATTTTTTAATATTTAATTATTGTTTTCCAGCCAAACATATTTTTTAATGTTATTTTTTCTGTTCATATGATCTTCTATAAATAGAGATGACGAATACACCAAAAATCATTCTATTTTTCTGTCCTTGTTTATTTGTTTCATCTATTTCATATTCATGTCTTTGACGTGTGTTATCTTTTTTTAAACGGATAAACACATGAGGGTGTGTTTGAATCCACAATGGAAGTTTCGACAATTGGTTTCACACATCAATGCAGGATTTCGACTGTTGGATGGTCCAATTTGATGCGTTAGGAAAATTGAATATTATTGTCCATGCATAACCCTGACGGACGCCAGCCCAGATGGTACCTACTTTCATTACTGGGATCAGGTTGAAAATGATGTGGATGTCCAATGTATTTTTTTCGCACATAGCGGAGAAGTTAACCGAGACGTTGAAGACCAATTCGTCTTAGCTGTTGTCGTTTAATATGTCAAGATGATTAATCATATTGTTTTGTTTATCAATTCTAACATTATCAGAAGTTAGTGTTTTGTTGTTTTAGTAACCTTGTTGTATGTTTATTTTGAAGTCTTGGTTATGTTGTCATCGTGAATGTGTTGTAACCTTATTTTGTTAAGATCAATATAAAATTGTTGTTGTTGTTGTTGTTGGAAAACGGGATACAAGATTTTCATAAATATAAGGACGATAAAATAAAATAAAACTTGTTACACAACTAACTAGAAGGTCTAGCCATGTTTGGACATTTTTTGCGCATATGTCCGATTTTGCAACAAATGTCGCACCTCCTTTTTTTCTTTTTTAATGTTGTCCATTTCGGTTCTTATCCGACTACTGTTTGAACGACCTTTCTTTTTCCTCCGCATGCTGTCATTGTGGAATAGAGTGTCACCTTTGTATTGCGGCCAAGTTGTATAAGTAGGGACCCCGAGAAAGCTCTCCTCATAGACCTTAAAGACGTTAACAAATTTGAACACATCAACTATATGCATAGTATAGTCCTGTCTGATGCTGGAACATGCATCAATTGCATGTGAGAAAGGGACATGGAAAGCTTGAAATCTTCCACAATCATACGTCTGGTTCTTGAGGTCGATGTTGAAATGGGTAGCCGGTATACCATAATTAAAAGTCACTGTTTCTTGGACAAGAAAGCAGAACCTCTGACGATTAAATTGCATAACGTTGTGGCTATTTGATTTCAGAACTTCTTCCTCAATACCCTTTATGCAATTATCAGTATACACTTGTCCAAAAGCCAACGTTTTAGTCCATTCATGTCCTCTTTTTCCAAAAAGTGTGCCCAATTTGTAGTATGTGGATTTTACTAGAGCTGTAATCGGAAGGTTACATGTGCCCTTCAGAACTGAGTTCATTGATTCAGCGAGGTTGGTGGTCATATGGCCTAATTGTTTCCCTCCATCAAATGCTCTTGTCCATTTATCTCTAGGAATATTGTCTAGCAAATTTAATTCCTGCATGTTAGCTTTACGTATCTCTCCTCAGTAGTATTTGTAAGTAATCTCATTTAATGCATATCCTGATAATCAAATACAAAAATAGATTAGTGTATATAAGGTATTGCTAGATGTATATACAAAGATAAGTACCAGAAGATACCCATGTTAATAAATTGTTTGCGAAGTTCCTTGTCCCTGATTTCCCTCATAAAGTTTAGTGATATGTGCCTGATGCAAAAGACGTATGAAGAGGGAGGGTACTGCCAACCATTATCCGGGTTATTATAGGCACTCTTTATCGACTCGTGTCGATCTGAGATCAAACACATGTTGGGTTACGATGTAACGTGCCTTCTAAGATTTCTCAAGAAAAAACTCCAAGCATCACTGGTTTCACGCTCTACCAATGCAAAAGCAAGTGAAAATATATTCCTGTTACCGTCTTGAGCAAAGGCCATTAGCAAAGTTCCGATGTACTTTCCATATAACCATGTGCCATCTACTTTAACTATTGGTTTGCACAATGCAAAACCCTTGATGCATGGTTGGAAAGCCCAACAAATACGGTGAAAAATCCTAAAACCACCAATCTGTGTCCCCTTGTTCAACCACACATGAAGGGTTTCTAATTCTATTACAGTACCAGGTAGAAATGTTTTCATGACCAACAACCATTACGGGAGGTCGTTGTATGAAGTCTCCCATTTGCCATAAATAAAAGCAATAACATTATTCTTAGAAATCCATTCCTTCTTGTAAGAAACTGTGTAGCCGAGTTTGTCATGGATATGAGCGATGATATGTTTCACCTTTAGTGAAGCATCATCATTAATCATAGGTTTGATACTATCACAAATTAGATTTGAATCTAATTTGGAATGATCTTGGGACATTGCGTTAGACGTGAAGGTGTGTGGTCCGCTAACCTTGGTGATCCTCCACGTACTACTCCCATTCTCCACGGAGGCCCTACATGTAAAGGTGTATCCTTTGTGTTCACAAATGATTATAAGTCGTTTAGTATCTGACTTATAAACTTTATAGTCAAGACAATTTCTAACGTGAAACTGTCATATGCCAAACAAACAAAGTTCCTTGTTTTCAAATTCCATATCAGGTAACCCACCTTCAATCCAAAGTGGCTGTGGTGCTTCGAATATTGAGACATCTTCATCATCCATGTATGTGGGATTTCTGATCGCGGTGGATTGTAAAGGTCCAACATTTCATGTTGTTGCACAACTTCAATATCATTGTTGGAGTCGTCGCTATCCCCGCTAAAAAGATTTTGGGTATTAAATTCATGAACTTCTTCAATGTCACTATCTTCACAAATTTCCTCATCTGGAAAAAATGGTTCATTGTAAGTGTTTGTTGGTTCTGGTGACAACGTCAACATGGTCTCCTGGCTCATTTGATATTGGTGCGATTGTGAAGACTGCGTCAGATACATAACTTATGGTGCATCATTCTGTTCTAGTAAACATACGTATAATTCGATCAAATTCGATACATCATTGTCGTCTTCTATTTTTGTGGTGGTATATGTGAAACTATTATCACCTTTGTTAGAGCATGGATAGCGATAATAAATGTCAGATATACGCTGTTGATTTTTTGTTTCGATTCTTTCCCTCAAATGGCTAAAAGTGGAATTGTGGCTTATTTTGAATATCTGCATGTTTGTGTTTTGAAATACTACCCCGACATTAACATCAGAAAAAATACTTCCATTGTAATAGACTTGGACTCTGAAATTGTTTTGAGCCATTGGGTGTGTGATATTTTCAATTA
Organism: Lathyrus tuberosus; assembly: GCA_022829125.1. Lineage (NCBI taxonomy): Eukaryota > Viridiplantae > Streptophyta > Magnoliopsida > Fabales > Fabaceae > Lathyrus > Lathyrus tuberosus. Next base: position 9,570,499 of record JALAZF010000071.1, read on the forward strand.
ATTGCATACAATTATATAAACATTATGCATGCAGAAGTGAAGAAGGAAAAGTTGTGTCATGTGTCATCCATGCAAATAGGGTCTACCGTGTGGGATGGAGGAGCTTAACTGACTTTTCTGATGCGTGTTTAGGTCCGCCATCTCAATTAGTAAGGCGATATACATGGAAAAAATTATTTTAGTGGTCCTCCATCTGGGTTTTATAACCCATACTTTCCTGCTCAATTTTTTAATGGGTACACCATATAGGAAGTTGGAGACTTTTCTGCACGTTTGGTCTCATCAGGCATAGTATAAAACCAGTCATATGCATCAGAAAATGCAGAGGTTTTTGTATAATGGCTCTATTAATTGGTCTTGTATACATTGTTAAGCCAATTTTATCCGAAAATTGTGATTCTTGCAATATTGTTTCTGATCCAACATCAGTAAGACTGATGGAAACATTCAGCTTCAATGACATCAAAGCTCAGATAAATCATGTCACTGAATTGGAGAGAGAAGTTGTAGGTCTGGTCTACCGAAAACCATACTTGAATTCTAATGGAATCCTGATGTATACAGAAGTCAAAATTTGTAACGATGAAGATGTACGAAAGATGTTTTGAAATTATTTAAATTTCATTACAACTAGTCATCTAGAGTTATATGTTAGATATCGTAGAACAGTTGATGAAATTTTATCCCTGTGCAAGAAAATTTTTTAGCGTATTTTTCTTAAATGTTCTTAATTTAAATTTTCTTAAATTTTCTTAAGTGTTCTTAATTTAAATGTTCTTAAATTTTCTAACAACTAATTCTCCAAACTAATTCTCACAACTAATTCTCCCAACTACATTTAACCATAAAATTTATTCTCACAACTAATTCTCACAACTACATTCAACCATAAATTTATTCTCACAATTGATTCTCCCAACTACATTCATTTCATTTCCTATATAAATAGCAATGTAGGAGCAATGCATTTCTCATTCCAAACTCCATTCTCTATTTCATATCTTCAATGAAAATCATCATCTCTTAAATTTCTCTAGTTCTTTACAACAATGGCTCAACCTCCTTTTTTTGGATGGGTGAAAAACATAGGGTAACTTCTCATAACATTAATGGTTTAGTAGCTAAATTTTTATTATTTATTACTTTATTTTTCCATTTACAATAACGTACAATTTTTAAATCGGTTTCATCTATTTATTTATTCTATTTATGTTACTCTATATGTTTGGGCATTTTTTTACTCTTTATATTTATTCTATTTATGTTACACAAATACCATTTTTATTTATTATTTTGTATGATTGTATTAGGTGGATCCCAAAAGAAAATTTTGACTGAGAAACCACATGCTACTTGATTCCCCGCAGTTAATATTACCATTATTGGAAATTGACGGTTTCGCAAATTTCTACACATTGCAAGACATCACCATCGATTCGAGTTTTATATATGCTTTACTTGAACGACGGAGACCCGAAACCCATACCTTTCACTTTCCAACGGTGAATGTACAATAACATTGGAAGATTTTAGTATGCTATTGGGTCTCCGCGTGAATGGTAGAGTAGTGGCGGGGCCTTCCGAGATTCCACTATCAGCATGGACTGAGTTTTTAGGTCAACAACCACCTAATAATATAGTTAAAGGTAGACGTGTAAGTTTAAGCTTGTTAAAAGACATTTAAAAAAAATTGTTTCTGAAAATTCAACACATGAAGAACTTACTCTCTATGTAAGGAATTATATTATATTATACACTGTGCTCAAGTTGTTCCCTGACAAAGGAGCCAAACATGTTCATCCTGTGTGGATACAGTTTATTGATGACTTGGAAAAATGTGGTAGTTATAGTTGGGGATGGGTTGGAATTTCTATATAGAGAAATGTGCAAAGCATTTGATGTTAATGTTGATGGAATGGGGGGTTGTGTTATTTTTCTATAAGCTTGGGGATTTTCAAGGATGTCAGTTTAGCACCAATTAGTTCTAACACACCAAGATACTCGTACGCATCATTGTAAGTTTCTATTTATTCTTCTATCTCTATTATTTACAATTTTTAAATATGTTAATTTTCTTTTTATCTTCTATTTATTAGATGGGTTACAAAAAACAAGAAGAAGAAAAATTGCTCTCACAACCCTCGCCGTTACCTCACTGGTTATCGTTTCAACATAGATTACATGTCACCAGACAACGTAATATTATCACCATTATTTCTTTTTATATATTCCAATAAATATTTTTCTTGAACTCATACTGATTATTCATACATTTACAGTTTATATGGAGGCCATATCTTGAATTGCCACAATTACAAAATGACGATCACCTGATTTGGAATGCTACTACCCCTATCTTATGTTTATGGATTGTTGAGATGCATCAGTCTGATAGGGTTAAATTGTTGTTTGGGTATCATAAGGAAATACCCAATCCTCATAAATGCCTCCAAGAGCAACATAACATGACCATGCAAGAGTCATGGAAGTACGCTTACACGGTTTTAAATAGAGTTGGACGTAACCCTTGGGTAGACAGACACCGATTATGCTTGACCGGGGTACCGTTTCAATGAGAAATGAAGCCAACTCAAGAATATTTGAATTGGTTTCATAGCCTCCCATTTCAATACGCATCAATTGAACAATTCTTAATTGAGCCCCGTCAACACTATCCCACACCGCAGGTGTCGACCCTGTAGCGAGCAATTTTGGACACGGTTCTTAAGCGCTGGTCGCTCTCTGCGGTTTGAGCTTAAAACTACAGGTCGATTCATTTTTTATCCTATTGTGAGCTGAATAAGGAAGGGAAATAGATGTCTCCAATTAACCCTGCTTTGCATACTGATTTTAAACAGCGGTCTGTTAGGTTACGGATGCTATCAATGTGGGGGGGCCTTTGTACTGGTTATTTGTATTTTCGCTAATACTGATTTCTTTCTTTTTAGACAGAAGGTTTCTGGCGGGGAACTAGGATTAGGATGTCAGGAAGGATGTTTTTGAATTACTGCTTCTGATTGATGGAGATATGGGATTTGGGTTTTTTGTTTAGTGTGCTCGCTAAGATCTTTTCTTTCGATCTTATGCCTACGTATTCCCGTTTACCGAAACAGGGAAATCAGAGCGTTCGTAGTTCCTCCTATTCTATGGGAGGAAATTGGTTTTTGGTGTCTTGTTCAAAGCCCAAGACGTGAAGCGAAAGGTGATTTGTATCTTGTTCAAAGCCCAAGATGTGAAGCTAAAAGGTCTCAACTTTAGAGAGAATTTGTCATCTCTAAAGAGGGGGTTGTATGTCACAACTGTTTATAAAGGAGAATTACTTTAACCGGGATATGTGAATCCGGCAATGCCATAATTTCCTGAGAAGGGGTTTTTAACCTGAAGGAGAAGACTTTAACTCAGTGTAGAGCAATGTTATCTTTCCCTAGGAATTTCTCATGCTAAAAGAGGGACAGTGGCATGGATGTAGATGATCCAGAAGCTTGCCGCTTACAGCGATTAGATGAAGGGAGTTGTTGATGTTTGTTTACTGTGAACGAGACACAGTTTTGATGCTAAAAGGTTAATTGGATTAACCAGTGGTTTTCTTATATAAAGCCTAAGAGTAGGCTATCATGTGTCTCGTACAAAGCCCGAGAGAGAGGCTAAAAGGTTTTGACTCAACGATGGAGTCTTTTGATATCTCGTATAAAGCCCGAGATGGAGGCGATTGGACTCAACAAGAGAGTTTCTTGTATCTCGTACGAAGCCCGAGATGGAGGCTGTTGTTTATTTGGCTCAATAAGAACCTTTTTGTATCTCGTATAAAGCCCGAGATGGAGGAGAAAAGGGTGTCTGACTCAACGAGGGAGTCTCTTATGTGTCTCATACAAAGCCTGAGAGAGAGGCTAAACGTTGTTTGACTCTGATGGGGAGAATCATTGTATAAAGCCCAAGAGAGAGGCTATGGTGACTGTTTCAGTTAAGTGACAGGTGCAGTATACTGATTTTTAAGAGAAAATCAGTTCTTATATGAGCAACACTGTACTCAGGGATTTGATTCAAGGATCAGGGATATTTCCTTCTCTTTGTGGGAAATCCGAAGGGTATTGAGACTGTCCAAGTCTACGGGTTTCCTTCCTATTTAACGAAGGGGTCACTTGAGACTGTCTTTGAGACTCAAGGAAGTTAGACTGTCCAAGTCTAAAGTTTCATCTTTTGTACCATGCTTTGAGAAACAGTAGTAGACTTTATGAAAGGACTGTTCTATGAAGATGACTAAGTTCTGTTCCTATACCTCTAGGAGGTCGTCGGGACAATTTGTACGAAGCCCAAGAGTAGGCTGGAAACTTTTAAGAAGTTGACGGGTCCTTGTACTAAGCCCAAGAGGAGGCTATCATTCCCGGAGGAAGAGATCATTATACGAAGCCTAAGAGGAGGCTGTGAATACTTCTAAGAAGCCGTAGGGTCCTTGTACTAAGCCCAAGAGGAGGCGGGGTTGCTTTTAGGAAGCCTGTGGGTCCTTGTACGATGCCCAAGAGGAGGCCGATGCTTTTAAGAAGCCCGTGGGTCCCCAAACCCCAAGAAATTCAAGGCAATGCTATTCACCGAGAATAGATCAAAGTCAGGAAAGTTCGAGAATTTGGAAGAAACTCAAAGATGCCATTCATGGAGAAGACATTCATCTTGGGGAGTAGAGTTTCTTGACAATTCCTAATGAGGACAGCCGAAGAGAAGACTGTATCTGGTGATCCTATTGGGGATCTAGTTGTCTATTTCTACGAATAAACGAAACGGCGTCACCTAGTTCTAGACGTAGTTGCCGGGGAAACTCTAAATATCTATACTATTATTACACAGTTGATATGAGTTTATGAAAGAAGACTTACAGTGAAACAGCCCCACAATACAGTTATGTGTATATGAAAGCGGTAAATGGAAGCGTATAAACACTTACTCGGTTGTAGAGCTTCCATGCTGTTTGGTTAGTTGTTCAACAAAGAAAGATTGAAAACAAAAATATATTCAAAATCAAAGGAGAAAGTGCTTTGAAAAAGAAAGTTTTGGGGCTTACAGCTCAAGGAGAGGCCCAGGGTTTCATCAGTGAGCGCATTGTTTGAATTTGTATAGAGGGACTTATACAAGTGACTGAGGCCCAAAAAGTTTTCTGTACAAAGGGATGGGTCTTACACTCTCTCAAGAGGCCCAAAAAGGTTTAAAGAAAAAAGAGTGGGGCTTACAACACGAGGGTAGGCCCAGATGAATTTTCCGTTTGAAATGGCGATCGCGCCGAGGTTTTCTTTTAACGCAGGGGGACTTATACAATAACTGAGGCCCAAATGATTTTGGTTAAAAGGGGATTGGGTCTTACACTCTATTAGAGGCCCAAAAGTTTTGAATGGGTCTTATAGCTCGAGGAGAGGCCCAAAAGTTTTGAATGGGTCTTATAGCTCGAGGAGAGGCCCAAGGGTTATTTTGAAAAGGCGACGATCGCGCCGTTTGTTTTTGACAGTATCGGGACTTATACAATGCACTGAGGCCCAAAATGTTTTGGTCAAGAAAGGATTGGGTCTTACACTCTATTAGAGGCCCAAAGTGTTTTGAAAATGATTTATGAGGGTTGAATTAATCCAAAAACCCTAATTTGTTTTCAAAAATGTATTTAATTGAATAAAAATTCAATTAAAATGATCAAAATTGTTTAACATGTGAAAAAAAAATTGTGATCTTGGATTAATGCTTCAAAAATTAAGTATTGATCTACAAAATAATTAGAAAGCATTAAAAGTTGCAAAATCAATGTAGAAAAAATATTTAAAATGTCAAAAACAATTAAAATATTAATTCTTTGCAAAAATATCAATTATATGAAATAAATAATATTTTTGGGATTTTTTGATAAAATAAAATATTTTAACATTTTTGTGAATTATTAAAAAAAGAATCAACTCAAAATCATTAAAACTCAGAGAGAAATTAATTTTTGAATCAATTAAACAAAATCACAAAATTCAAATTTTGAATTTGTGAAAAAGGCGCCAAGAACACAAGCAAGAACACGCGCGTTTTTCTGGGTTTGGCTGATTTGCGTTTTCCATCCAATCTCACTGAATACGTAATCATATCATGCAATCCACATATCATTATGCTCGTCTCAACCTCACGATCATGTCTATAACACTTAATTTCATTTAAATTAAACACAAAACATGAAATCACGAAGAAACCTCAAGAACCCTAATTTCTGCATGAAGGCTAGGATTTTTGATACACGATTCAAACAATGCAATTAATTGAGGGAAAACATTCCATGCATGATTATGAACATATGGCCAAATTATTGTGCGAGGAAATATGCATAGATTGAGAGATGACCAAGTATGTGCTTACCTCTAGGCCGTGACAGCAAGTGCAATGTGATTTTTGATTTGGAGGTGTTACAGATGAGTGGTGATGATCTGAACAGCTTCCCTACACCCTATGGAGTGTGTTTGAATGGTTGGACTTGATTGAAATTGGCTGGATCACTTTGTGGTACCTCAGCTGCAACTTGGTTAAAACCTTGAGCAACCAGCTAGTGATTTTGTGAAATTGGTGTTTCAGAAGTGATCTAAGTGTTTGATCAGCTCATATGTGATGTATGTGAGGTGTGTGAGTGATTGGTTTGATTGGAAGAGCTCTCAAACTCAAAACCCGATAGTGACTTGCCTTAGAAGGCAAAATTGGAGTGAAAGAAGAGATTTTGAGGAAAGCATCTGTTTGATGGCTTTGGTGTACTCAAACTGATCACAATTGAACTCTATTTATAGTAGAGCAAGTTTTTTTTGCAAGGAATAGTGCATGGCAGCTGGTAGGTAGGTTTGGCCAATGTTGGCAAATGAAAATCCAAGTCTCCTCTAGCCATTGACTAGAGGTTAGGGCATAGAGCTTTGGTTCCCTTGGTCTTAAATAAGTCTTGACTGATTTCAGATGAGAATGGCTCAGTCCATGCCACCTTGATGCTTCCATTGAATGCTTCAATCCAAATTTGGAGTCTTGTCCCTATTTTGGCCATTCTAGGTTCAACATGCTATTTCTTTTTCCATGGACTTTGGAGGCTTGGCTCAGTGATTGTCCCCTTTAGATTCAATCCTCAGATGTGTCCAAGTGGATAGGAGCATTTGAATTTGGCTGATTTTGGCAAATCGAGCAAAATTGCAAATTCTGCCTTGCCTTGACAGATTTCAGCAAGGCAACTTGCCAATGTCATATATCTCATGGTGTAAGTTGAATTTGGTAATGCTCTTGACCATTTTAGAAAGCCCTTACATGATACAACAACTGTTTGAACAAGTTTTGTTTTGATCTCTTTTGATTCCAAGTGAAAAATCCCTCTACATTTGGCAAAAAGTGAAGCAAAATCTGACTTAGTGAAATTTTCACTAAGTGTTGGAACAAAGTGTGATTTCTTGATTTTGATCACTCCATAACTCAAAATCCTTAATGAATTGGACTTAGGTCTAGTTGAAGTTTTTGTAGAGGGTAATGAGGGCTACAAATCCATCTTTGGATGAGAAAAAATGGCCATGTGGTTTAGGAGTTATGATCCTCCAAAGTTAGGGTATTAGTGGTACTTTTTCCATAACTTAGAAAAATTTCTAAGTTTTATGGTTACCCCTTTTACAAGTTATCCAACTTTCTTTGATTTTTCTTGATGAATGATGATTCAAATCATACATTAACATCATTTTTGGGTTAAAAATCCATTTTGGTGAAAAATCTCAAAAAGTCATAGTTGACTTTTGTGCACAGTTGACTTTTTATCAGATGAATTCCAAACTGTGCAATTCTTCATGAAATCATGTCCTTGACCTAAATCAAACCTGATGGACATGTTCCAAGCGTGTCATAGGGTACATTAAGGCATGTTCTAGGGTTTGGAAGCATGTCCTGGTCAAAAGTCAAAGTTACAGTTGACTTTTCTCGCGAAACCCTAATTGTGGTGCAGATGAACTTGAGACTTGTTGCTCAAGCTTCTTGGATTAATTCATTGTTCCAAATGGATCAATATACTTCATTAGAGACCCTCAAATCATGTCTTGAGGTCTTGGCTCTTGATTTGTCCCAAAAGTCAACTTAGGGGTGAATTAGGTCAAGAAAACCTAATTCTTGATTTTTGATGTATGCATCCCCTGAGGTCAAATTGACTTGATGCTTGGGTCCATGAGGTTCCATGGAGTATATTAGGTTATGTTTTGGATCATTGCCTTGTGCCCAGATGAAGATTTCCATCTGGAGGCCCTGGTCGACCAAAACCCTAATTTGGTAACACTGTCGATCTTGAGACTTAATCCACCTAGAAGGGAGCAACCTTGTGCTTAATCCTTGAAGTCGGAGTCCTTTTTGATCCATTGTGGATGTTTGAGAGGTTAGACAAGTTGAAGATCATGTCATTCCTTGATTGATCCTTTGCCTAAGGCTCTGAGAGGGCTTAAAACCCTAATTCTGATTGTAGTGGATGCTCACCCATCTTTGGGGAGACTGACAAGGTATGATGGTTCCTCCATATTGTGATGATGATTTGCACAATGATGGGAAATCTTAGTGGTCAAAATTTGGGGTATGACAGACCCAACCACGACCAAATTTCCAATACCCGCAAACACAATTCACACAAACATCCACATCAAGTCAATTCGAACAACAATATCAACATACTCATCCGCACCAATCCTAAACCCAACGCACATCATACCAACCACAAAACTACCCAACACAAACTCAACATAACCCAACCCATTACACATACCAAACTCCGCAACAACTACCAAACTACACCTATCAAACCCAACAACAACAACTCCACCGGCCACCACGACACCACACACCAATCTCACATCCAAACTTTGATTTCTCAAATACAAACCAACCATCATCATCCCTCGATGTGTCCGACTATTACGTCGCAACCATTGAACCTTGTAAGGCCCTGTATAATATCTATTTAGAATAATACAATACAAGCATTTTATTTGGTACTGACACATCAAAAGGGCCTAATGGCATAGTTCACATACTTGTCCATTTCTAAAACATAAATATAACCCATGGCACAAGTCACGGAAACTAGCCAAAGAAAATAAAATCTAAGAATATACAATATCCTCTATTGTATACAACAGATAATACACAGTGGAATAAACTTAACTAAGCTTCTCTTGAAACATCCAAACATAGCTCCACTTGTAAAACAAACCTGCAAGTACCTAAAATATAGCAACTATAGTGGGGTGAGATACATCAAATCTCAGTGAGTTCCCTATCTTATAGATTCTTTCGGCTTTACAAGGTGCTAACAACCTAACTAAAGTCAAAAGGGAAGGGAAGTGACTTTGAGTACACACACGCCATATATGGATTCACACTCGTGAGCCTGTTAACTCACACTAGTACCAAAGTAAGTCCTGAGCCTGTTAACTCAAGAATCTTGCTAATCAATAACCGTACCAAGGCATCCCCTTTTCCCGTCCGCTGCTACGTCTAGAAGACGACCCGAGTCATGGATCCTTGTAGTTACTTAGCATACGAAATGGATTCGGGATCATCGGCCTGTTAGCCGTGAACCGTCACTTCTCATGGCCTGTTAACCATCACAAGTCTCTTTACCATATAGGTTTCATTCGTACTACATGCGGGAATCAAACCTGCCAAGTAATTGTGCATACGTTTTAGAGGAGGTGCTCGAGTCTCATGCAACTACACCGTAAGATAAACTGGTTATGATTACTAGACACACGCCTCGGCCTCTCATGCACGAGTGTTGTCACTATGTCATTTCCACACTTTCCGACAATTGTTTTCGGTAATATTCCTCACTCTACCTATTTCGTATTTTAACATGCATACATATTCAAACATGGTTAACAATCAGAGCATAGGCATATATTCATCGATCACATAATAGAAACACATAATTAATCGGCCAACAATCTCAAAACCATTTTAATAAGGAATTACATTTTATTAGCTTTCCAACGATACCAAGAATGTTCAAAACGGATAATCGGAACACAAGTTATGGAAATAACAAGAAATAGTATCGTAAAAACACAATTCTGCACTTCCACTGGCCGTACGCGTATTGCCTTGTGCCATACGCGTACTGCCCAGCTGGCTCGCCCAGCCATACCCGTATTGTCCAAAGTGATATGCGTATGGGCAGAGGCTGATTTCCCTTCAAAATTCCATTTAAACTTCAATGCGCGCATTGCCTCAAACCATACGCGTATTGTCCCCTCCCGTACACGTAACGCCTAAAATCCTTCATTGCCATACGCGTATTGCCCAACCCAATACGCGTATTGCCTTGCGTGTTACGCGTATGGGCAGAGGAAACCAGAATTTTTCCTGCAGAAAACTCTGCTACGGGTTTCTCAAATTCAACCCCAAAATTCCATTTTTCCCAATCAAAATACATCAAAACATGTTACAAACATAACAACCATTATACTACACAGTCAAACATCGAATTTCAGCAGTTAGATTATGATTCTATTGAAAAATTATTCATTTCTCACAATATCAAAACTAACTCTAAACTCATAAAACTCAACACTAAAGTGTCTATCTAGAACCCACCTGATAATCGAAGAGGAGTTTGAAGAAGATGATTATCCAGCTTTTCTCTCTTCTTCCTCTTTCTCCACTTTCTCTCTTTCTCTTCCATTCCTCTTCTTCTTCCTAACTTCTTCTTCTTTTTCCTTTTTCCTTTCTATTTTTCTTTATTTTCTTATATATATATATATATATATATATATATATATATATATATATATATATATATATACATAATCATTAATATATAATACAACTCCAACAGGGTAAAATATCTCTAATTTATATTTTGTCGTCTCAACCCAATTGATCAATTATTAGAATTACCATAAAATTACTTTCCCGGATTAATAAATATTAATCTGTCTCTTTAATAAAATAATTGATCACGCCAGAGTTCATTAGTTACTCTATTGATCCCAAATGTCAATACTTAAACTACTTAGAGGATTCCATAAATCCAATTAATCAAAGATAGAGCACATAGATGCTCATCTGATCTCCTCTGATATCCAATTGAGCATTTAGATAATACGGGGTATTACACTCTTCCCCCTTAAATTGAAATTCGCCCCCGAATTTCCTCTACTCGGCAATAACCACAATTTGTATCCTGGTCTTAGATTCACACTTAACTTTACTTCCGTTCAACTTCCTGACGTTTTCCAATTCCAATTTAACTTCACAGACCAAAATACTTATTTTCACAAATTAACAAACTTTACGTCCTTAATGATACTCTTGTTCCAATATCGAGTTAACTTATAACTTTGCCTTTTTTTTTCCGTAATTCATCTGTTGTTTCTTACTAGAAGACTGAGTCGCATTCTACTTTAGAAAGAATATACTATTCTTACACCCTTCTATTGAGTCACAAAACAAGACCGTAACACCTCCTCTCAAATCAGGACCACAACACTCCATACATCCTCATGATGTAATTTAGTGATTTCTTAACTTCATGCAATTACCGACAACTATCCTTTCATGAATCCCTTAACATTCGAACCACTTCATAACTAGTCCACGACTTCTTTACCATTTCCATCTGTCTGATACTAAACATTGTAATCATTCCATCCGATATTGCCTTTCTTTATTATTCCTATAAGTAACAATCTTTCAAATATCTAATTCTGACTGAACTCTTTGGTCTGTCTCCTTCCACTGCGCAAATCCAAAAATCTAACAGTGGAATACCACTAATCCTCAAGCATCACCAAGTAGCTAACAGTCCACGGAGAAACACCCTTATCCATTTGGGTTCTTACTAACCAACGACATAAGAAACTTACCGACATCCTATAGTGGAACACATAACCACACAACTCTCAATCCGGTCTAAACTCGAAACAATTTCATCCAAAGTAGCTTATCAACTTCTGTTTCTAGTTACCCCATTCTGTAACAACTCTCTTTGCGGTTGTCCGACTCACTCAAGGTTTCTGGTTGATTTCGAGATCTCAATCAATCACATGTAACCCCATTTCGGAACTTCAAACATATACAATTCACCATGTACCAAAACTTAAGCCATTCAAGCGAAATTGTGAGTTTTCACACTACTCACCGATCCACAAACAACACTCTACACGTACACACACCCTCAACGGACCTGCCACGCTTCTCTATTGAATCAACTTTCCTTAATTGTTCTGTTTCATAAACAACCCAAGTTATATGCTTAACTTCGGAACGTCCAATTTCACTCTTACTTGGAAGGATAACCTCCAAATTTCATTCTCTTGGTAAAACGCAACTGCTCACAACTGGTACCACTCTCACAGAGTCCAAAACCAACACCATGAATACACACCGAAATATTTCCTTGCGTGGTCAACACTTTGTGAGTATTTTCCAACTCCGTCTTTAAAGTTCTCAACAGTAATAATAATGCACGTAAGACTTTCTCATACTCAACCCAGTTCGTAAGATTACTTCCTCGAAGTCAAACTCCTTGGTCATCTAACCAGATGATCGACTAAGTCACACCCTTCCACAAGTTCCAATTTCAAAACACAAATATGTCCTTCATTTACTTACCATCCCGTTTTCCATTCACACAATACTCTCCACTCGGAGCAACATAAGGTAACAAACACAGTTGATGGTTCCTAAGGGATTTCACAATTTACACACATGTTAAATGATTACCCATCTGAGCTAATCGGTTAACTTCTCAAAATTCAGCACAAACTACCATCCTTGCACGTGTTAATCGGTTAACCCCATTGTGTTAATCGGTTAACACTGCTGCAAAAACTGAAAACCAGCTCCTTCTTCATTCAAGCCATCCCTACCCAAACCATCAATCCGATTTGTTCTAACTAGAATAATATCCTTCTCAACTTACGGCTTCCTAACTTGTATAACAGTCACTAACCATGATCCATTCAGGTAAAAACTGACAAAGTCAAAACATGCAGACGACACACTCCAACCAAGTGACAAGGCAAAATTCCAATATTCTAACGCAGTCACACTACAAAACTTCAGCGGGATAGTTCATTTTTCTACTCAAACAATTGCACTAGCGGGAAGTCAATAATGACGACATTCTAGGGTTTTAGCCACAACTCACACTTAATTCGTCCATAAGCCAAAACTCAACACACAACCAATAAACGGTACCACGAAATTGATGGACATCTCATATCTAACATACCACCTTATTCTCTCACTTGAACTCCTTGGTGAGAAAATAAGACAACAACGTTCTTAGTCCAACAAAAGGTAGATTCCAATTATTTCGATTATTCACAAATACAAAAGTTTCTCTACACTCGAAAATATATTGGGGCAATGCATCCTCTTGAAGAACCTTTCCCTCACTTCGTACACATTAACCGGAATTTCTTTCTTCCAACTATCCGTTGCACATCACCCTTACACTTAAGTCACTTAATGAAATACTCGCATTCAACAATTCTCATTAACTAACTACAAGACCCTTCCGCTATGAACCATCCCATCATTTACTCTTAGTCCGTAATAAGCCCTGGTTTGCTTTTTAGTCGATTTACCGCAATCTTGCTTCTTAAAATACAATCTTCACGGTTCCACAAAGTACGTCCCTTCACACTCGTCTCAAGAATGAGAATCCATCGTGTACACTTGTGGCCACGGTGCTACTACTACACTTGTTCTTAATTCCAACGTGTAACTTTCTCATTTCACCTCATACTAATAGGCTCCTCACAGGTGAACCATCTTTGATTACACTTCCTTAATTTGAGCCTCAACAACTACTCAATAGCTCTATTGCACCGTCGTCCAAAAATACATTTCGTTGTCACTTCCTCATAACATACCGTTAATACCGGTTTTCATACTGCGCTTACTTCACCCTCCATTGTAATCCTCTCAGTTCCAAATATAAACCCATCTTACAAAATTTCCTTGAATCCAAGGTATTTACTCTGTTTCTTAACACCAACTTCTTCCGGTCCGTATCACTACACTTTCCGTTACTAAATGAAGCTCATTCTTTCTCCAACACAATACCTTATACTGTTCCCTGGGTAATTTAACGATTCCAATTTGGTCTCTTACTGAAAACAGAATACCTGAAATATTATCTCGAACTTAATCTCTCTACATGACTGAATATACACAAATCCTCACCCCCTCTTCGTCCGGCACATACTTGTTTCACTTGAAGCATGTAACACATCCTTGTGTTCCTTCACACACTTCCCTACCACTTTAGGTTCCCATAAAAACCGAACGTCCTTAACTCTCAACTTTAAACCAGTTGGAAGACATTGTTCTGAACACATTCCTTAAGGTACTCTCGTCCTCTCAAGATACCATAGCGACCTTAGAACTGAAGCACCAATAGTTATCTCCCTTTCGGGCCTTACGTTACACGTTCCACAAAACAACTTCTCTTTTACATGGGATGAGATAACTTGAAATCCTTATCCGTACTAATGGTCAATCCAGCTCTACTTGCGATTTTACATATTCCTCAATACCTTGACCAATCGTCCGATAGAGATCCTAAATTTTCAGACTCTATCCATTCCAAAGAATTTCCTGAACAACACCCCACTCTTCAACTCCATGCTACGCAAGTCACAACTTCTACTAAAATATCAGCTGAGCTGACCAAAACTCCTTACTACTAACTATTGGCATGAGCCTACCCTCACAGCACAAGTTACGACAACACTTCGGAGTCCTCGTGGTCGCTCAAACCTGATTCTACCCATCACATACATTGCATTAGGTTGATCAGACCCAACACTAGATAGTATGATATTAAGAGTCATGCTGGCAAGACACACTTAAGAGGCAGGAATAGATTTACTTATGATGTTTCAAGGCTAGGTCGAGGATACGACCTGCTCTGATACCAACTGTAAGGCCCTGTATAATATCTATCTAGAGTAATACAATACAAACATTTTATTTGGTATTGACACATCAAAAGCGCCTAATGGCATAGTTCACATACTTGTCCATTTCTAAAACATAAATACAACCCATGGCATAAGTCATGGAAACTAGCCAGAGAAAATAAAATCTAAGACTATACAATATCCTCTATTGTATACAACAGATAATACACGGCGGAATAAACTTAACTAAGCTTCTCTTGAAACATCCAAACATAGCTCCACTTGTAAAACAAACCTGCAAGTACCTGAAATATAGCAACTATAGTGGGGTGAGATACATCAAATCTCAGTGAGTTCCCTATCTTATAGATTCTCTCAGCTTTACAAGGTGCTAACAACCTAACTCAAGTCAAAAGGGAAGGGAAGTGACTTTGAGTACACACACGCCATATATGGATTCACACTCGTGAGCCTGTTAACTCACACTAGTACCAAAGTAAGTCCTGAGCCTGTTAACTCAAGAATCTCGCTAATCAATAACCGTACCAAGGCATCCCCTTTTCCCGTCCGCTCCTACGTCTAGAAGACGACCCGAGTCATGTTTCCTTGTAGCTAATTGGCATACAAAATGGATTCGGGATCATCGACCTGTAAGCCATGAACCGTCACTTCTCATGGCCTGTCAACCATCACAAGTCTCTTTACCATATAGGTTCCATTCGTACCACACGCGGGAATCAAACCTGTCAAGTAATTGTGCATACGTTTCAGAGGAGGTGTTCGAGTCTCATGAAACTACACCGTAAGATAAACTGGTTATGATTACAAGACACACGCCTCGACCTCTAATGCACGAGCGTTGTCACTATGTCATTTCCACACTTTCCGACAATTATTTTCGGTAATATTCCTCACTCTACCTATTTTGTATTTTAACATGCATACATATTCAAACATGGTTAACAATCAGAGCATAGGCATATATTCATTGATCAGATAATAAAAACACATAATTAATCGGCCAACAATCTCAAAACCATTTTAATAAGGACGTAGATTTTATTAGCTTTCCAACGATACCAAGAATGTTCAAAACAGATAATCGGAACACAAGTTATGGAAATAACAAGAAATAGTATCGCGAAAACACAATTCACGTACGCGTATTGCCTTGTGCCATACGCGTACTGCCCAGCTGCCTCACCCAGCCATACGCGTATTGCCCAAAGTGATATGCGTATGGGCAGAGGCTGATTTCCCCCTCCCGTACGCGTAACGCCTAAAATCTTTCATTGCCATACGCGTATTGCCCAACCCAATATGCGTATTGCCTTGCGTGTTACGCGTATGGGCAGAGGAAACCAGAATTTTTCCTGCAGAAAACTCTACTACGGGTTTCTCAAATTCAACCCCAAAATTCCATTTTTCCCAATCAAAACATGTTACAAACATAACAACCAGTATACTACACAGTCAAACATCGAATTTCAGCAGTTAGATTATGATTCTATTGAAAAATTATTCATTTCTCACAATATCAAAACTAACTCTAAACTCATAAAACTCTACACTAAAGTGTATATCTAGAACCCACCTGATAATCGAAGAGGAGTTTGAAGAAGATGATGATCTATCTTTTCTCTCTTCTTCCTCTTTCTCCACTTTCTCTCTTTCTCTTCCCTTCCTCTTCTTCTTCCTAACTTCTTCTTCTTTTTCCTTTTTCCTTTCTATTTTTCTTTCTTTTCTTATATATATACATAATCATTAATATATAATACAACTTCAACAGGGTAAAATATCTCCAATTGATATTTTGTCGTCTCAACCCAATTGATCAATTATTAGAATTACCATAAAATTACTTTCCCGGATTCATAAATATTAATCCATCTCTTTAATAAAATAATTGATCTCTTCAGAGTTCATTATTTGCTCAATTGATCCCAAATGTCGATACTTAAAGTACTTAGAGGATTCCATAAATCCAATTAATCAAAGATAGAGCACATAGATGCTCATCTGATCTCCTCTGATATCCAATTGAGCATTTAGATAATACGGGGTATTACAAACCTACAACCCCAAACCCCACCCAATTCACACAAATATTTAACGACTTTCCTCCAAATGACTTTTTTGAGAATTTCGAGCCATTTGAAATTTACCCTAACCAAACACCCGTTCCCCAACCTCTACCTATCAGCCCACAACTTCAACCGCTCTTCCACCTAATCCAACGGAAATTTTAGGTCGTGGTTACCGAATTTGTGTTCCTGGAAGATGTGGAACCGATAGTCATTTTCTCGAAGAAGATCCGGATGAACAAGAAAATTAGTTATTTTTAATGGAATAATCCTATTGTAAATTATAATTTTATATATGAGATTGTTTTTTTTTCCTAATTCGTCATTTAAAAATATTTAGTATTCAATTTTATTTATTCAACATTAATTAAATGTCTAAAATTAAATACTTGTTTAAATATTTTAAAAAACATTAAAAAATAATATTTTTATTAAATAATAAAATAATTAAGAAAAACATTAAAATTATTTTTCTAATTTCAAAAAATCAAAACAAAAAAAAAGGGAGGCACCATCCAAGATTGTGGGCCCCTTCTAAGTGTCTCCCACGTCCGCCATCTTGGATGGCGTGGGCAAAAAAAATAATAAAAAAACTCCACTAGAGGACAAAAATATAGTATTGTGGACATTTTATTCAGAATATTTAATTTCAGAAACGTGGTAAGCAGACAAAAACTCAAGATAAAATTTTAATGTTTTATATTTAAATTATATTTTATAGAGATAAAATAATAAATTATTTTCATATTATATACGAATGATTTCTAACCTATCTAAAGTTCAAAACAAAAATTTTAGGCAATTTCTTAACACACCACCCAAGTTTCTTAGGCACCTTGTGTGCTTACAAAAATACCCCTCTGTTCCGGATGTGCAAATCTAGACGCACCTTTTTCTTTTTTTTTTTTCAGTTTTATCCGGATGTGCACATCAGGTAAAAGTTCGTATTTCCAAATCTGTACTAAAACCAGATGCAGAACACCAAAAATCCAACAATGTTTCTCACATTCATAAAATAAATTCGGGATTACATTCAGAAATTCACCATTACATCGACAGAAATTAAAATATTACAAGATCAATAGCCCGGTGGACGCTTGCACATCTCTAAGATGTCATCGGCCGTTCTTCGGATTTTGACGGTCGCCTCGAACTCCAGCGGGAATCGTTCTTCGTAACCGAAAAAAGTTTGCCACATTGCTTTAACATCCTTTTGATTCTTGAGCTCAACAAGGCTGTAAGCGACGTTCCTTTGTTGTCAACCGAAGGTGAACAATACTCAAGCTTCGTAACCTTCCGTTTGTCTCCTTAAGGTAGGATATCTTCGATGTCATCAATGATCTCGCCGATGCAGATGTCCCTCATAAGCTTAAACGTGCGACCACGTGTTTTGTCGTCGGTGTAGGAGACACTTGCGACATACCAACGGAACTTGATTTCATACAATTGAGACATTTTGAATTTGTGTGAAAGATATTGCCATACCCCAAATTTATACCACTAAGATTTCCCGTCATTATTAGAATCATCATCATAATATGGATGTACCATCATGCCTCATCAATCTCCTCAGGAATTGTTGAGCATTCACTACAATCCAGGATTAGGGTTTACATCCCTCTATGATCATTTGGATAAAAGATCAATCAAGAAAGGACTTGATCTTCAACTTGTCTAACCCCTCAAACATCCATGAAGGATCAAGGGGTCTCCGATATCAAAGTCATGCATAGTTATGCAACATTCCAAGAGGATCAAGCCTCAGGATCACCAGTGTCACCAAATTAGGGTTTTGGTCGACTAGGGCCTCCAGATGAAAATTTGCATCTGGGCATGAGCCAATATCTCCATATATGGTCCAATAAGCTCAGAATAATCTCAACGACCCATCCATAATGCCAAAGTCACCTTGAGGGATCATCTATCAAAAAATCAGGAATTAGGGTTTTGACCTAATTCAACCCTTGAGCCAACTTATGAAACAAGACATGACTTGAAAATTCAAGATGAACTTCAAGGATCTCAAATACATCACATTAACATGTTTACAAGATTTGATGGTGTAATACCCCATGTCCTTTAAATGCTCAATTGGATATCAGATGAGATAAGATGAGTATCTATACGCTCTATCTTTAGTAAATTGGATTAATGGAATCCTCTAAGTACTTTAAGAGTTATCAATTGGGATCAATAGAGCAACTGGGGAACTCTAAAGAGATCGATTATTTTATGAAAGAGACAGATCAATTATTTTAACTCGAGAGAGAATTTTTATGGTAACTCTAATAATTGATCAATTGGTGTTATAGGATAAAATATCAACTGGAGATATTTTACCCAATTGGATAATATTATATAATAATAGTATTATATATATATATATATATATATATATATATATATATATATATATATATATATAAGAAGAGAAAAGAGAAAGAAGAGATAGGAAGAGAAGAGAAGAAGAAATCCATGGAAGAAGAAGAAGAAGCTTGGATTCATCATCATCTTCTTCAAACTCCTCTTCGATTATAAGTTGGGTTCTAGTTAGAAACTCTAAGTTCTAGAAATCAATGATTTGAACTTAGGTTAGCTTTGAGAGAAAATGATTAATCGGATAAATCAATGAAATCAAATGGATGAAATACGATATAAACGGTGTAGAATAGTTGTTGTTATGATTGGGACATGTTTTGAATGTTATAGTGTGATTTGGAAGTGTTTGGATTGAGAAAATAATTGTTTTGGATGAGAAACAGCGCTGATGAGATGTTGGGTTTCCCAGGGTTCGCCTAGCGAACCTGAGGTGAAGGAAAGCGAATGGTTTCGAGGCGAACCCGCCAGCAAAGGAAGGCGAATGTTCACCAAGTTGTTCGCCCAGCGAACTTTGTATCCTTTCAGTTCTATTTGGTTTTGCTTTGATTCGCCTGGAGCTTCGCTCAGCGAAGGCGAAAGCGAATGCTCGCTGGTGTTCACCTAGCGAACCTGACAGATTGTTCAGTTTTATTTCCTTCAAAGCTTTTGATCCGTAACTCGGATCGAGACGTTCTTGGTACCATTAAAAAGCCATGATGTGGGATAAATTATTTAGTGAAAAATGAAGGAAAGTAATGTTATGAAATATGTTGAAATCCATATCTTTTGGATCGTAAATCCGATCGAGGTATAATTACAACCGATGTAAAGCTGTGGAAATATCATACGGGATGAAAGTGAAAAGTATTGATTCCGATACCCGATTAAATGAATCGGAGGGAACCGAAAGTCACGTTTTATATGACATGCTATGAAACGTTAATGTGAAACCATGAGTTTTAACCAAGGATGCTTGGTAAAGGATAGTAGTGGGTTGTATGCTTTAAACATGTGTGTGAACTACTATGTGGTTTATGTTTGACTTGTTATGTTATCATGTGTGTTTTATGGTTGATATTGTTATGTGCAAATTGTGCTATACCATGTTTATATAATTGTTGTTAAGTATGAATGAGAGAATATGCATGCTTAAAACAAATTAGGAAGAGTGAGGAAACCTTACCCCAAACCTAATGATATGATTCTAGGTTGTGGCTAGAAATGGTTAGAAACTCTAGATGGCGATGCTCGTACATTCGATGCCCAAGTGTGCATCCTTGACAAGTAATGGTCTAGAGGAGAGAGTGAGACACTAGTATGGAACATGTGTGTGAATCTTGTGTTCTTGTGATTAAGACATTGTGGCCTTGTGATTGTCGAATACAATCACGTTGGTGTTTACGATCAAGTGATCAAAGCCGTTTTTACCCCTTAATGAATATCTATGACCCGTGTTGATGTGCCTCATGTGTAGGATGACCGGGGAAAATATTTATTAAGTAAGTAACCGTGACCCGTGTCGAGATCCTCTTGTGTAGGGTGGTCGGGGAAAGTTGCTTAGTGGGTGGTATTAGTGACCCGTGTTGAGATCCTCTTGTGTAGGGTGGCCGGGGAAAGTACCATGTGTAGGTAATCGTGACCCGTGTTGAAGAGCCTCTATGTAGGATGGCCGGGGAAAGTTATCTATATTAGCATCTAAGACTCGTGTCGAAAACTCTTTGGAAGAGTTGGTCGAGGATGGTTGTCTACGATTTTAAGGATCAGTGACCCGTGTTGAACTCTCTTATAGGGTTGGCCGGGGAAAGATGCTTGGTATATGATACCGATTAGTAATAATGAATTTTCAGTTGTTGAACTCATGACATGTTTCCATATAGTGTGAGAATTGAATTGTGAACTCGAAGTCCCTTTCCCTTCCCTTGGACTTGAGTTAGGATTTGGTTAGAACCCTGTAAAGCCGAGAGAATCCATAGGATAGGGAACTCACTGAGATTTAATATCTCACCCCATTATTGTTGATTATTTTCAGGAAGGGATTGCAGGTACGATTTACAAGTGGAGCTATGCTGGGATGTTTCAAGAGAAGCTTAGTTAAGCTTATTTTCGCTGTGTATTTGTTGTGTACAATTGAGGATATTGTATATTGATCTTAGTTTTTATTATTTTTGGCTTTTTTCCACTTGTATGGTATTATTCTAGATAAATATTATACAGGGTGTTACATATGGACTCAAGGAGCTCAAGTCATAAGCCATAAGAACTCAGAATCATCTGGCCACAAATTAGGGTTTCTGATGAAAAAGTCAACCCTACTATTAACTGTTGACCAACCCTTGTTCTCAAACCTTGGGGAAGGGTCCAAGACATTCCTAAATACCCTTAGAAGCCATCCATGAAGTTTAATTAGGCTTAAGGTTTGATTTCATAAAAGAATTACAAAGCCAAAATTCATCTGCTGAAAAAGTCAACTATACACAAACCCAAGTTTGACTTTTTGAAATTTTGGTCAACCAAGGTTTCCTTAACCCTAAAATGATCTTAATATGTGATTTGAATCATCATTCATCAAGAAAAATCAAAGAAAGTGGGTTAACTGGTAAAAGGGGTAACCATAAAAAAACTTTGAATTTTTCTAAGTTATGGAATAAAGTGGCTAGGGTACCAACTTCCAAGGATCATAACTTGAGATCCAATCAACCATTTTGGGTGATCCATAGCTGGATTCGTAGGCCATGCTACACTCTACAAAAGCTTCAACTACATCAAGCTCCAATTCCTCATGGATTTTAAGTTATTGTTTGATCAAAATCTCAAAAACATGAAAATCACACTTTTTCCAACACTTAGTGAAATTTTCACTAAGTCATAATCTGCTTCACTTTTTCCAAAATGTTGAGGCATTTTTCAACCAAATGCAAGTTGCTTCAAAACCAAATATGGACATCAAATTAAAGTAGGATACATTAGCTTTCCAAATTGTCCAAGAACAACAACAAACTCTATTTGAGCTAGGAGTTATAGATCTCCAAAGTTGCCTTGTTGCAAACTGTCTTCATGACAGCATTAGGCAGATTTTGCACATTTCTTGTGCCACACGAGTTCTTTTCTCAATTTTGTCATCTTACTAACTTTGTCATCTTCCCAAATCTATAAGGATTAGATTGAGATAAAGAACTCTGAGCCACCAGCCTTGCAAGTCAAGAAACCATCAATGTTGGCATGTGAGATTCAATCATGAAAATCCAAAGCATTCAAATTTGGCAAGAAGCATTCAATTGATGCACCAAGCTGGCATGGACTGAGACAAAACCAAATGAATGAGTCAAGATAAACTCAAAGATCAGAAGACCATATGCCTGCTCCATTGACTCAAGTCAATGGCTAGTGAAGACCAAAGATTCCCTTTGATCACCATTGAAGAAAAGCCTGCTGCAGATGCCATTCACTATTGATCCCAAAACAAACTTAACACACTATAAATAGAGCTTATTTGTGTTCACTTTAAGCACACCAAAGGCCCCAAACAAATGCCTTTCTCAGAATCGCACATTCACTCCATTTTTTGCCTTCTAAACCAAGTCACTATCGGGTTTTGAAATTGAGAGTGATTCAAACCAAACCAATCATGCTAACACTTCATAAACATCATATAGAATTGATCCAAACACTCACATAACATCTGGAACACTAAATTCACAAAATCACTATCCAACTGCTCAAGTTCTTGACAAAGTTGCAGTTGGGGTACCATCTCAAGTTCCAGCTTGTTTCAAATCACTCCAAGCATTCAGACACATCACTTGGCACATAAGGAAGTTGTCCAGATCATTGGAACCAGCTTGCAACACCTCTAACACAAAACACGATCACCAGCTGCAAGAGGTAACCCTGAACTCTTCAAACTCCATGATGCATGCATATTTTACTGCACAATAATTTTTCCATATGTTCATAATCATGTATAGAGTGTTTACCCTCAATCAATTGCTTTGTATGATTCGTGTATAGAATTTCTGAGGCTTCATGCAAAATTTAGGGTTCTTGAGGTTTCTCTTTGATTTCTTATTCCGTACTTAAAATAAATGTAATTAAAGACCATAGACATGATCGTGAGTTGAAAACGAACAGGATTGATACTTGAATCATGCAAAACGATTGAGAAATCATGGATAAAACGCAAATCTAAAGAAACAGAGTGCGTGCGTGTTCTTCCCTTTGTTCTTGGCGCCTTTATTCAAATATTCAAATATTTGAATTTTGTGATTTTATTTAATTGATTCAAAAATTAATTTCTCTCTGAATTTTAATGATTTTAAGTTGATTCTTTTTTCAATAATTCACAAAAATGTTAAAATATTTTATTTTACAAAAATTTCCCAAAAATATTATTTATTTCATATATTTGATATTTTTGCAAAGAATTAATTTTTATTTGTTTTTTAACATTTAAAAAAAAAATTCTTTCTCTTGATTTTCTTAATTTTCATAACTCATTATTCACATGTTTTCAAAGATTTTATTAATTTTTACTCAAAATTAATTCCATTTTAAAAAATTTAAGGTTTTGATTAATTTCACCCTCATCAATCTATTTTAAAACTACTTTGGGTCTCTAATAGAGTGTAAGTCCCACATCTTTGTAAATAAAATAATTTGGGCCTTAGCGCATTGTAAAATTCCCGATACAGTTTTAGAGATTTCGACGCAATCGTCGTTTTCAAACTATTTTTACCTGGGCCTCTCTTTGAGCTATAAGTCCCACTTCTTTTATTTAAAATCATTTTTGGGACTCTCCTTGAGCTATAAGTCCCATCCCTTTGCACATAAACAATTTTGGGCCTCACTTATTGTATAAGTCCCTATGTACATTTTCAAAACAACGGCGCGATCGTCGCCTTTTTAACAAAATCATCTGGGCTTCTCCTTGAGCTATAAGTCCCATCTTTATTCATTTTTAAACTCTTTGGGACTCTAATAGAGTGTTAGACCCAATCCCCTTTCAACCAAAATCATTTTGGGCCTCCTTCATTGTATAAGTCCCACTGTATTTTCAAAAACCTTGGCGCGATCGCCAGTTCAAAATCAAACATCTGGGCCACTCCTTGAGTTGTAAGTCCCACACTTTGTACAAAAATAATCTTTGGGCTCTCTTTTAGAGTATAAGACCCAACTCTCTTTGTAAATACTCTGTTAATAATACAGTCTGTATTCAATAATCATCAGGGCATCTCTTGTTGAAGAAGCCCCAATTTTCTGTTTGGAAATAACTGTTATCAAAACTTGTTTCAATTTCTTTGAACAACTAACATTACAACATGGAAGCTTGCTCACCTGTAAGTTTTTATTTGCTTTCATTTACCTGCTTTATATATATATATACTGTATTGTGGGAAGTTGCTCCACTGTAAGTCTTCTTTCATCTCTTTTAAATACATGTCATATATATATACTGTATTATGGGAAACTGCTACTCTGTAAGTCTTATTTCATATCCTTTAAATACTTGTCATATATCACTGTAATATACTTGTATAACTGTGTAGAGTTTTCCCCGACAACTAAGTCTAGAATTAGGTAAAGCCAGTTGGTCACTCTCTCAATAACAGTAAACCTAGATCCCCCATAGGATTCCAGATACAGTCTTGCTTTCTCTTGGGCTTAAACAATTTGTAAAAAAGAGAAAGACAGTATTCTCGGTGAACCTTTTCTCAAACTGTCACTTTAGGAATTATCAAAGAAATTCAATTCCCACAGAGAGGATTAATTCCCAGTGAAACTTCTCTGGAATATCTTCAAACTCTAGAACTATTCGTTACCGAAAGTATTAATTCCCGGTGAAACCTTTCTTGAACATTCTTAAGTTTGGACCCACAAGCTTCCTAAAAGCATCCCCAGCCTTTTCTTGGGATTTGTATAAGGACCCTCAGGTTTCTTATAAGTTCTCAACCTCCTCTTGGGCTTAGTACAAGGACCCAGAGACCTTCTACAGGTATAGGAACTGAACCAAGTCATCATTTGCTAGACCTGTCTTTCTAAGTCAAAAGAACAGACCAGTTATTAGTTGACCCTCATCCCTTAACATACCAGCCTTCTCTTGGGCATCATACAAAGATAATTCACCATCTGAGGACCAATTTCTCAAATACCAGTTGACTTGGACAGTCTCATACCCTTTGGATTTCCCATTTCCTTAAAGAACAGGAAATAACCCTGGTCAGCAGATCAATCTCTAAACAGAAATAAAACCAACAGTTTTCATAACTTAAACTTTACACATTTAATTTTCCCCAGCATTGGGTCAATTACTGTAAACCCTCACCAGAGAAAAGAATTCTCAACTGTCACATTTTCAATTAAACCCCCAGCTTGGGTCATTTTACTTTCATAATCCTCATCAGAACCTCAAGGTATCTGATACCTCAACTTTTCTATAATCCCCAACAAGAGTTGAATTACCAAACTTTGGACCTGTCTCTGGATTTCAATAATCCTCAGCAGAAGATAGCCTTCTCTTAGGCTTTGTATAAGGAATTTCCCCAACAAAGATAGCCTCCTCTTAGGCTTTGTATAATGATTTTTCCCTACAACTAGCCTCCTTTTAGGCTTTGTATAATGATCAACCATTAGCAGTCAGCCTCCTCTTAGGCTTTGTATAATGGTAAACATCTCAGCTGAGTCCCCACTTTTAGCCTCAATCTTGGGCTTTGTACAAGACACCCCCTAAAAAACCTCTCCAGTAGAGTCAGTCATTTTTTGCCTCAATCTTGGGCTTTGTAAAAGACATATACCCTCCAACAAAGTCAATCCTTTTAACCTTAATCTTGGGCTTTGTACAAGACACACATTCAAATATCTCCCCAGTGGAGTCATCAAATCTCTTTAGCCTCAATCTTGGGCTTTGTACAAGACAGATAAAACCCTTTTCCCCAAAGAGTCGAATATATTTTAGCCTCCATCTTGGGCTTTGTACAAGATATAAATTAAACACTCTCTTGTTGAGTTAATCAGTCTTTTAGGCTCTATCTTGGGCTTTGTACAAGATACAAAATAACACTCTCTTGTTGAGTCAGCCTTTTCCAGCCTCCTCTTAGGCTTTATATAATGATTTTCCCCAGTGGAAACCAATTAACCTTTTAGCTTCAACCTTGGGCTTTAATCAAGGCACACAAAAATCAACATCTCCTCAGAGGAAATCAAAAACTCTGTAGGAAGATACCTTTTCTTTCTAATCACACGTCAAAAATAGTCAATCAAAATAAAACCTGAATTCCAGATAACTGCTGTAAGTGGGACACTTGTTGATATTAACATCCATGCTGTCTATCCATCATTATCCTGGTTAAAACCTTCATCTAATTAATGTAAGTGGCAAGCCTCTGGATACAAATATCCAAGCCACTGTCCCTCTTTTAGCATGAATTCCTAAGGAAAAATAGCATTGCTCACACTGAGTTAAAGTTTTCTCCTTTAGGCAATCACCCTGTAAAGGCAATTATGGCATTCCTGGACCTCATACAGTCTAGTTAAAGTAATTCTCCTTTTCAAACCAGTTACCCAAACAACTGTGATTAACAGATGAGATATCTCTCTTTAGAGATGACAAGTTCTCTCTCAATCAAAACCTTTTAGCTTCCATCTTGGGCTTTGAACAAGATACAAATAACCTTTTAGCTTCAATCTTGGGCTTTGAACAAGATACAAACAAACCAACCTTTAGCTTCAATCTTGGGCTTTGAACAAGACACAAACAAACCAACCTTTAGCTCCAATCTTGGGCTTTGAACAAGACACCAGATATTTGTTTCTCCCTTAGAATAGGAGGAACTACGATTGCTCTGATTTCCCTATACTCCATAATAGGGAATATGTAGGCATAAGATTGCGATAATCTTAGCGAGCACACTAAACAAAAAAACTTTAGGTCCCTGACCTTACCAAAAACAACAAAACACACACTCTCTCTCTCTCAAACATCAGACAAACTTTTCCCATTTTACATACAAACACAATCAAGAACCAAAGTTGATCCTAAAACAATCATCTCATGGATAACCATGTACAGGATGGGTAATTGACAACTCCCCATTGTATAACCTGACCCCCGGACTCCCCAATCTCTGTCAAGCATTTGTTCAGTTAAACAGATGCGTGCAAGGTTCGTTTTAGATAACTTTCCCTTTCCCTTCCAGCTTCACGGGATAAATACTTAATCAAAAAGTAGCACCCAATATTCCTTCCACTGAGGTGAGGAATCCCCAAATTTCAGCAATAAGGTGGTCGCGTCACAGACAAAAATTGCTAGCTACAGATATCAAATTAAACCCCTAATTTATATAAAACTTAGGGTAAAGTAATTTCAGCCTAAGTTCTTTCCGGATGTGCAAATACGGAAAAACCCTACAAATATTGGTTCTGGATGTGTATATCCGGAACTTTCCCGGATCTGCAAATGAGAATATTTTACTGATACATTTTTCAATCAGAATTGACTATGTTATGCAACCAATTGCAATGCTTTCATTTGAATAAAATTAATAAGTGCATTAAAAAGGAATATTTTACTTGCATACGTCACCCATTGCGGTGATTTAGGTGGTATGGGGCATCCAGGTTTCAAGATAACTTGTACAAAATGTCTTGATTTCGCAAGGCATCCGATACACATCATGCGATCATTTGGATAGGACGGTGGTGCGGTGTGGAGTGGAAAAAAGGTTTCTGGAAAACTGTATCGCGTCAAGTCAATACACACCATATCGTACGGGCATGCGATAAGATGACCCATCTCGGGGAAGCTCATCTATTTCGATACCAGGGTCGGACTACTCTACCACGGAACAAGTGACTCGTAAACCTTGTCGTATTTTTCTTGATTTTCATACAAGCGCAAGTATGCTTCTTTATGCGTCTCCAACTCTAGGATAAGTTGATGACAGACACGTGCATGACCTTCCTCTCCTTTACCGAGTAGAGGCGAAACGGCTCGGTAACCGCAATTACCATCCACTACAACATCGATGATACCGTGGATATGATTATGCATAAAAACCGGCATCTCGTCGATAAAGGAAATTATAGGTAGAATCAGTGTCGGAATCGGTGCATTCGAGTCAGAACTCGTGGAATCGGTGTCAGAGCCGGTTTGGTAATGCGACCTCCTTTCATGACACTTTGTAGAGATTTAGGAGTCAGTGAGTCCGGAAAGAGTTTGTCAACATGCTCATAATATGAAGGAGACCGAGTTGTCGAGTTGTCATTAGGCGTAGGCTTCAACTTCTTCGGAGCACCCTTTTTCTTAACCAGTTGAGACGTCAGTATCATTGCGGTTGTTTCGGGAAAGACAATCTTCCTCAATTCTTCTTTGATGTGTAGCTTCATGTTGTCATCGGTCTTCGAAATTCTCGCTTGAATCGCTTCCAATTCGGGAAAAATAGAGATATCCAGTTTATCTCCTTCCTTGCAACCATCATCATCAAAACTAAGTCTCATCCAATGAGGGCAAACTTCGTAAATTTGTATTGGCTCACCTAGTTTCAACTTTGTAGCAATAAAACAAGCACACGGAAGACCATAGGTTTTCACAATAGTGCAACTAGACTTTGCGCTATCGGAACCTACATTTTCGGCTCGGTTGGCCTCGTGAAAAATATAGCCCAATCCCGCCTGAGACATGTTGCCGATCAATTGAGAGTAAAGAAAGTTACCTTTAAAACGATGTTCCAAAACCGTAATACTCTGACCAAAGGTGGTTTGTATCTCGTTATGTTGCTTTTTAATCATGAGATCCACAGAGTCCCAATCTCGACATAAATCGCCCTTGCTATTACCCAACCAATTGTTCAAAGTAGCATGTGCCGACTCAACTCTATTGGTTGTTGTATTTCCAAGGTGTCGGACACTATCCGTCCACGTACACACTATCTTCTCTTTCACTTGATCAAGAATAGTGCTTTCAACGTATTTCAACAACGCGGGGTACTTTTCGCACACTTTCTGGAATTTCATGACCGAATCGGCATATAATTCTTTTGTGGAAGAATTTATAATACAATTCCATGCATCCATTATTTTTTCTACAGTGACACCGGCCTTAACCAATTTTCCATCTTCGACTCCACTTGTTTCGCACCCACCGCGGGTGTACCCCGACTTCGGACATTCTTTGTTATGTGAAATTGACAAAGTAATGCATTAGAAGAAGGAAAGACCTTTGCAACTGCATTCATCAAAGTTTTATCGCGGTCCGTAACAATCGCTTTAGGCATTTGAACATGTTTCTTCAAAAGTGACCGGCACGTCTCCAATGCCCATGTAAAATTGTCCTCTTTTTCGTACTCCAAAAATGTAAAACCAACGGCATATGTCTTATCCGTAGACGTAACACCAACCATCTCAAATAATGGAAGTCGATACTTGTTCGTCTTGTAGGTACAACCGAGAATGAGAACTGTCGAGAACGTGTTGAACAACTTTATGGAATCCGGCTTTACGATAATCCCTTCAACTTTCAGAGAAATCGGCGAAACTAATTTTTTTGAGATGTTATCGGGGTGCACCATATCTATTTATAAACAATAATAGAACAATAAATATATATAACTAAAACCTATTAAAAATTGCAGAAAATTAAAATTAATATGTTCCAGGCATTTTTCCGGATGTGCACATCCGGACAAATTCATGCTCAATATGTATCGGATTTCCACATCCGGAAGTAGCGTAACTTGTTTTTCCCAAAAAGTAGATTGATAATGTGAGCAATGTAGTGGATGAAGTTGAATATTTACCTAAAATTCAATCTTCCCTTGCTCCCTTTGACTTGTTGCACCAAAAAGTTGAAGTTTTTGAGTGAGAAATGGTATTGATGAAGTATGGTTTTTTAGGTTGGTGAGGGTGAGTGTGGAAGAAGAAAGGTTGAGAATGGGAAGGGGGAGTGATCATGCAGGTTCAAATATATCAACAATTATTTCGAATCTGCATATCCAAAGACCTTCCACATATTCACATCCGGAACAAATATTTTTTTTAAGGTCATGGTGCGTCCGGATTTGCACATCTAAAATCAGGGGGCATAAGCGGAATTTCGTGCGGTGTCTAAGAAACTTGGGTGGTGTATTAAGAAATCACCAAATTTAAACTATAAAGACTTGTTGGGACAAATATCATGATTAAGTTATCATATCTTGATTATCAAACAATAAATTGAAACAATATATAACATAATTATCATATTTTGTGTCTTATTTAATATACTAAAAATATTTTAAAAATATTTATTCGAGCTTGAAGACTGCGTTAGTTGTAGAGTCCTAATGACGGGCTGAACCATTGCCTTTGATTTTAGTTATTGTTGCGAACGTGGCTGTGAAAGTGGTCTTTACCTATGATATCTTACATATAAGAACTTAAATAGCTAGGGAAAATACCACCATGCCCTTCTGCTTCCCCACCCTTCCACCTGTACGCGTGCTTCTCCTCCACGTGGTGTCTCTCAACGTGGCTGCTTCTGAGCATTGGTTCTGGTCTTTTGGAAATTCTACTATATTTCCCAACTTCCTTCTATGCCTCTTCATACTAACTCTCCTTAATATCTTACCATGCCATGCTACATTTAATGCACCACTGTTTATATCCCGTTTCCCAATTTCCCCTCCCTTATCTGTTGCATTCTGGCTTTATCGTGCTTCTTATTCTTCATTGTCCCCTTCTTCCAATACAACATCCATTCCCTCCTTCGTTCTCTACTTTAATACCATTTCGAAATTTCGTCTCCAATGGCGCACCCTTTCACATGTTTGGGTGACCTTAACGATACGAAGGACCTTTGGAAGGTGGCGGTCCGCGTGCAAAATTTGTGGTCCGTCGTCACCAATAGCAAACGCCACTTTGAAATGCTTGTGGTTGATGATGCTGTGAGTTTGTTTCTTTTAGTGTTATGTTGTTATTTTCTGTTTTTATATTATAGTTTGCAGTTTGACTTTTACAGCCATGTTTGTTGTTTGGGTGGTGTATGTTGTTCTTGATTATGTTGTTAGTACCTGTTTTGACCTTATTTACTGTTTTTACATTTGTAAGGGTGGTGACATGCATATGGTTGTGCCAGGGGTGGTGGAAAAGGCTTTTGGTTCCATCTTGGAGGTTGGGACTACACACAGTATATCAAATTTCCAGGTTGTGCAAAATAATTTGGTATTCAAGCCTTCGTCGCACCGGTTTATGGCCAAATTTACCGGTGGAACCTCTGTTGCTGATGTTGGGAAGCATAATATATCGTCGGTGCCGCTTTCCCTTACTAGTTTTGGTGATATAATTACTGGCAACTTCAAAAAAGATATGCCGATAAGTTATAATGTTTCTTTTGACTCACGTTATTATTTATCTATTGTCCTGTTTGTTATATCCCTGTTTATTGTTTGTTTCGGTGGCAGATATTGTTGGTATGGTGGAAAGTATAGGTTTCACCCAAAACCATGGTGGAGGAAGGAAACAACAGATTAATTTGATGCTCAGGGATAATGCGTGGGTTTTGTTGTATATTATTTATGCCCCATTTCTTTGTTGTATTTGTCGCTGGTGTTAAATTTTCCCTGGATTTGCATGAACAATGTGATTAATTGTACTTTGTGGGAGGCATATGCGGATCAGTTTATGAAATTCCATAGGGAACATGTTGGTCAATCTGGACCAACCTTTATTCTCCTGCAATATGCTAAAGTCAAGGAAGAAGGTTATTAATTTTATTTTTGTCTTGGCATACTGGGTTTAAATTGTTTTCTTAACTTGGATCTTATGTGTTTTGAATGCATCTGATGTAGGGAAATACCCTCTATCAGTTTCCAATACATTTAATGTCACTGCATTATTGATTAATGATGATGTTTCACCAATCAACGACTTTATTAAAAGGTTGTATGTATGTCGCATCTTTAAATTCTATGTTTTTATGTTTATGTTGAGTTTTAAACAAAAATATTGTGTTGCAACTCAGCATTCCTGCTGCGTCTGTTGTTACACCTCCGAAGGCACATCTTCCCATTATTCGCATAACACAGGTGGTTCACCGCCAACTCCCTTTGAAAAAATCGTCTCAAAGGCAATTGTGCTTCCTCTTGATGAAATTTGTAAACTTTCAAAGGTATGTTGTTTCTCTGCTTCTAAATATAAATGATCTTGATAGTTTGTTTATGGTTTTGCTTTTTTTACATAGGTTACCTTATGTGCAACTGTTGCGACAACGACAAAAATTCTTGCCTCACAGCATGGATGGTATTATCATGCATTCCATGAGTGTCTAAAAGTTTCTCGTGGGGGTGGCCCGCCTTTTATATGTGAGGCTGGACATATTACAGAGACTGAGATTTTAAGGTGCTGTTAGCTTAAAGTCTATTGGATTACAGCTTGTCTCAATCGTTAAATTTATAATTAACTTTTTATGTTGTTTATTGTGTTTTGTCAGGTTCAAGATTGAGAAAGAGGTTATTTATTCTAAGAAGCGTTGTAAATTTGTTTTCTGGAATAGAGAATGCAATCAACTGTTGGGGGTCTCAGCTATTCAAATGCGTGATTCGCTTGTAAAGGTGTAATTTTCTTTTTATATTTATATTCCATTCTGAATAACACGTCTTGGGTTCTTTTGTCGCTCCTGATTCAGAGGAAAAAATGCAAAAAGGAATCTCCAATCCTCTGGAGTTCCCATTAGGACTCGATGCAATGTTGGAATTGGAGATGGCTTTTAGAGTTAAGTGGCAGCCTGAATGGGAAAATTGCTCTGTTGTCATGCTTCTTAGAGATGAAGCTGCTATCAAACAGCTCAAGGATCCGTGGGAGATAACTCAGGTATACCTCATTGTAGTTGACTCTAAATTTTATGTTTGCCTTTGTTAAACAAATTTTTATTTTTCTCTTTATTATGTGCAAGACAACAACATCTGACCAAACCGCAGCACCTCATCCGCACGGCGTGTCGCAGCTATCTACAAATTATTCCCCCGCAGCTACATCGCATCTGTCACAGGTTTGGTGTCTTTCTATCTGTGTCATTAGATGTTTTTATTATGGCCTTTACAGTTTCTTTCTTTTTTCGCACTTATATTGGTTCAACTGTGTAGAGCGCAGACAGGTTTGAAAAGGTCAACGACTCGGGTGTCGACACCTCGGGTGTGCCTGTGGTATGTATATCAACAAACAAGCAAATGGTTATTGCACCGAGGTGTGATGTTGAACCTGTTATGCCAACTTCAAAAGTGGAAGAATGGAGATTTGGTTGATGACCTTAAGTTTGGTTCGCTGCATGTGGTATGCATGCCAATTAGCACACAAAATTTCAGTATGAATCTATTTTCATTTCTTCTCTAATTTTTCCCCCCGGTCAGGATGTGGAGATCCAATCTGTTTATGAAACTGAACCCAAATTCCCGATTTCAAAGGTGAAGAATGTTGAGGCTCTTAATGAGGTCCGATGCGATTGTTTAGATGATTCGGTTCCGCTGATTTGTTACAAATTTATTGCCACTCACCTTTCTATTATTTTACCCATTTTTTTGGGTGACAGGAAATAGAGATTGCATCTGGGTGTGACGATGAACCTGTTACGCCAACTTCAAAGAGGGGGATCGCAGATTGTATTGATGACATAAACTTCAGTTCGGTGGATGCCCCTAACGTGCCTGTGGTATACTTGACAATTAGACCACTCAATTTGATTATGAACTTATTCTCAACTACATTTTTATTTCGTCTAAATTTTTTGATCGTGCAAGATTGTCGAGACCCAATCTGTCTATGCTGCTAGACCCAAAATCGAAATTTCAAAGATGGAAAACCCTGCTCCTGTTGATGAGGTCGGATCTGGTTCCTTGGACGATTCTGCCATGTCTCTGGTATGCATATCAACTGTCGTGTTCAAATGTATTAGAAAGTGAAACCTGGTCTATTCCTGTTTTTATGTATATAGTTTAATCGTTAACCTGTCCTGCCAATTTCAGAGTGATGATGCAGATCCTGTGGGTGATGGTGAGTCTAATTCCTTGGAGGACCCAGGCATAAATATGGTATGTATATATAGTGTGCGACTAAATTACAAAAATACTTAAGGGCACGATGGTTTCTTTTGTGTTAACACTTTTTCTGTGGTTCCAAGACATGGAAATTACATCCATTTGTGAACCTGAACCTGTCGCACAAACTTCAAAGAGGCAGCCTGCCTGTGATTTTATCAAAACTCACAAGAAACTCAAGAAGATTAATAAGTTGGAGAAGTTGGACTAGATGTTTGTTTTCGTTTCGCTATTGTAATGTTGTATTTTGGAATTGCCTTTTTATCTTGGTCGGCATGTAGAATGCTATATGTAAATGACAACTCATGCGATACTCTCTGACTTATTTTGGGTTTGTCTTTTGATTTTGGTAGTTATCTAGGATGCTACATGTAAATTATAGACAATGTAATTTCCTCTGGCAACAACACCAAATATGTAACATTGTATATTACCTTTTGATTTTGGTAGTTATCTTGGATGCTACATGTAAATTACAGAAAATGTAATTCTCTCTAGCTACAACACCTAATGTGTCATATTGTATGTGATGATTTTATGTGTTCTAAGATCTTGTGTTAACCCTTTTATACATGATGTTTTGTGATATAACTCTTCCTGTGTTAACAGGTTCACCTTTACAAAATTTCCAACAGAGTGGCAACTAAATCATGTTGTAGGTTGTTCAATCAATCATGTTTGCATCCAATCTTTTGATTGTTTCTTGTGTCATATATACTTTTATTTTTTGCTTTCAATCATCACCTATCATAGCCAGGTTGTTGCCAACTTTCTAATAAAAAGGTTGATAATTTAGTTTTGAAATCACAATTACACTAACAGCGAGCGAAAAACACACATTCCTTGAAAATCAATACATTTTAACCATTCACATAAAAGATAGCGGTGAATTAAACACTTAACTACTAATTACAAACATTGACTACGAAATACATATTTTGCATGACACTTAGAAATTAGAAACCTTAAATACGTTGCATCTTTTGTTTGCGTTGTTTACATCCAATCTGAATCTGATTCTGTCTCCTGCCCTTAGCTGTTTTGACTCACAGAATAAGTTCCATTCATATCCTATCTTTGTGCGCTGTGGATCATCTATGTTCAAAATCAATAGCATTTGAGTCTAGCCATTGTCGCCGCACAATGTAACAACCTCATAATCATAGTCTTTCAGAACGGTTCCGAATTCTGGCTGCAATTTCTATCATACATAATGGTTTAAAATGGTAAATCAGTTCAAAGTAAACAAATTAATGTATAATAAATATTCATAACATTCAAAGTTCTAACTCAACTAATTTTGGTCTGGAGACGATTTCCTCTGAAAGCTCAACATCAATTGCATATATCCCTTTCTGGTTTATGTACCTACTGTGAAAGATTGGTAGATCCTCAAACCCGGTTACCTCTTTGAACGCAGCAACTTCAAATTTGGTGTTCCCATAAAAAGAAACAACTATAGCCACATCATTTGGTAGTTCATACAGTTGTTGCAGCTCCGTCCAACAGGCAACAACGAGGGGGACATCCTCATTTGCGGTAAATACAATTTCAGAAACATTTCCATCATTGTTTATTATCGTCCATGTCTTTGCTAGATATGTTATGTGACTTCTAACAAATGTTGTGTCAATCTCCGGAAACGGTTGCATCACATATATTACCATAATGAATTTGTCTGCTGTTTTTTGCGATTTGTACCAAGGCCAAATAGTGTCTTGAAAATGAAATTGAAAAACAAATAAGAATTAATTTAATTACTAGCAAACTTACTTGGATGCCCAACTTTGCAATTTCAAAAGTATCCACCACATCTGCAGCTCCCATCACTGTCCCTGTTGCCATTGATTTTGAACACGAAACCAAATAGCCCAACTTAGCAAGTAGTAACAACAATTATGGTTCTTCACACCAGATCTAATTTCTTATTTGGTAAGTCAAACCTTTCTATTTATTCCAATATATTCAGCATCACATTCATTTTGTCTTTATTGTATTATACCATTTTACAACCAAAGAGATGGGTCCACCTTATTTAAGTTTACCTTTGGTTTCACGTGGCAACAGTCCCAATTGTGTGTTATGCAATCTCATAATCACATCATATAATATATGTATTCAAAATAATGGGAAAACTATGATTCATCTACATAAAGCAAGCCATCTTTGTGGACTACAAATATAGCACTTGACAGGTTTTGTTTCACGTGGCAACAGTGCCAATTGTGTGCTATGCAACATATTAATCACATCATATAATATATATATTCAAAATAATGGAAAAACTATGATTCATCTATATAAAGCAACTCATCTATGCGGACTATAAATATAGCACTTCACATCGTGGTACTGTTCTCTGGGGCCCCTGCTGATTTCACATGCCACACAAATCTGGTGTGGATATTTTCCCATGCCTTTACATGGATATTTTCCTGTTTCCTTGGGTTCTCCTTGGCCACACAGCATAATCTGGAACACACGTGGCTTCCGGAATTTGTTTCTTTAATAATGTTTGTATTTCTTACATGGTCACAATGCCAAATTCTTAGACATCAATTAATATCTATTTTTGGAAATCCTTTATTCCGCCACATTGGTTCTGTTAACACAGGTAGTCTGATTGAATTTGAACTGCATTTTCTTAGAACGTTGATAAAACTGATTGATCTTAAGGAAGCTGTTGGATTACCAATTGGTAACAGGAAATGTTCTGATGCAAGGAAAATACGAAAGCTGATAATGAATTTTAAGAAAAACTCACATACACATGGCTATCGTGCCACTGATTTCTTTAATGTAGCTGATATGGAGGCAGCAAACCTTCCAAGGCCTATCAATGTTGTCCCTGATGTTTTTCAGTCAACTGATGTGTATGCATCTGTTTCTGGTTCTAAGTCTGCTGTTGCTTTCATTGCAAGAAAGAGGAGGAGGTTGATTTTAAATGCCAGGCTCAATTCGCATATCCATCCCTACTCGGGAACTATCCCAACATCACACCACAATAATGTTGGAATAAATACAAATGTATTGCACCATTAGGTTATGTGGCTTTACAAGAATACAAATGACTCCACTCGACCTACACCGATGCAACAGGATACATTGCACAATCCGGATCATAACAAACCAATCCTCACTCCAACACAGGATGTGCCTGATATACGCAATATTTCCACTCCTCTGAGGAATGATCCTCAATCGTCCACTAGTATTGCTACGCCAATCCACAATGCCATAAATGATGATCCTCGGTCATTAAATGCTGTCAATACGGAGAATATAACTCACCATATGAATGGTCCTGCTTATTCATCTGATGAACGTCACTCTGATTCTGATGATCATCAGACTACGAGGGACAATTCCAATTCAGATGGTGACTCCACCGATGACCCGGTCATTGATTTGAATCGTCAGTGTATGTTTCCTTACATCAATTTAATAGTTCTTGCTTTTTCTCTGCATTATAATTATCTGACACAATCTATCATTCAAAGCAGGATATTTTGATATTGCCAACCCTATGTATAAATGCCAGTTCTATGGCGCATCAATGTGGTATCAAGAACGCAAGGGAAAATCACGCCACATTGCAAATACTAAGTTCAACATTGGTTGCAAGGGAGGGAAAATTGTGCTGCCTATTCTCAAAGAACCACCACTTCTTATACAGAACCTCTTGTACGGCAAACAAAGTTCACCTGAAAGTAACAACTACCAAAACAATATCATAACCTATAATGCAATGTTTTCTTTCACATCACCAGGTATGAAATTTGACAGAACACACTCCAATGGAATAAGGCCACCAACTTTGAGGCTTCACGGGCAAACATGTCACAGAATTGGTGGTTTGCTACCGACGATCGGTCATCCACCACAGTATGCCCAACTATATATCTATGACACCAATAATGAAATTGAAAATAGGATAGACTGTTTTAGGTATTTCTACTCTTTTCAATTTTGTATTTTTATTTCGCATTCTGTTGTGTCTCATAAAAAACTACTATCTCACTTCAAACAGGGATAATAAAGGGATTATGAGACATATTGTTACCAAATTAAAGATTATGTTAGATGACTGTAACGTTCATGCCAAGGTTTTTAGGATGGCAAGGGATCTGTTGGAAGGTAATTCATTCTTAGACTTGAAGTTAAAGCTCATTATGATCGTCAACATGATAGTAGACTGTATAATACTCCTACTATTTCGGAAGTAGCAGCGCTAGTTGTCGATGATGTTGATTCGGCATCTCAAAGGGACATTATTGTGCATGCAAGGGATGGGGAATTATAGAGGATAGATGAGTTCCACCCGGCATACCTTGCATACCAGTACCCTCTTATTTTTTTGTACGGTAAGGATGGTTATATAAATAATATACTACACAAGTACCAACATGAGCATTTGGTTACGAAGAAAAATCGACAAACCATTAAAGATTGGTTGTGTTTTAGATTACAACAACGTGATAAAGAGGCTAAGACTCTGCTCCACTCACGCAGACTTTTTAAGCAAATTTTGGTGGATGGATATGCAATGATGGAGTCGGAGAGACTGAATTGGTTGTGCAAGAATCAGTCTAAATTGCGAGTTGGAAAATACAAGCAATTGAATGACCAGTATGGCAGTGCTTCCCAGGACGTAACAGGTAAGAAAGGGAAAAGAGTTGTGCTCCCATCATCTTATGTCGGAAGCAAGAGATATATGGACCAATTCTATTTTGATGGCATGGCAATTTCCAGCAAACTAGAATTCCCAGATTAATTTGTGACGTTCACATGCAATCCGACTTGGCGTGAAATTTTGCAAGTTTTGACGTGGAGTGGTTTGAAGCCACATGACAGGCCCGATATAATTTCCAGGATCTTCAAAATCAAATTCAACGAATTGATGATAGATTTAATCAAAAAACATGTCCTGGGCAGGGTATTAGCATGTGCGTCTCTTATGGAATTATTTATTCTATTTCTATGTGTTGACTACATTGAATTTTTTTTTCTAAACTATGCAGTTTCTTGATTATTTCAGTTCTGTACACAATTGAATTTCAGAAGCGAGGACTGCCGCACGCACATATTCTGTTGTTCTTGCATCCTCATAGCAAATATCCCATGCCATCTGACATTGATGTTATCATATGCGCTGAAATTCCAGACCCGATTCAGTATCCTGATTTATATTGTCTGGTCAAACAGAACATGATGCATGGTCCTTGCGGTTTTGCCTGGATCGCTTCTCCGTGTATAAAGAATCGAAGATGTTCAAAATTTTTCCCAAAGAAATTCAACGAGGTCACCATAATTGATTCGGAGGGCTATCCACTATATAGAAGGAGATTAAAAACACACATAATTCTCAAATACGGAATATCATTGGACAACCGCCATGTTGTGCCATACAATGCTGGCCTACTTTTGAAATACCATGCGCATATCAATATGGAATGGTGCAACCAGAGCACATCCATCAAATATCTTTTCAAATACATACATAAAGGATATGATAGAATAACAACTACAATAGTTAATTCCCAGTCAGATTCCCAAACTGGAACGGAACCGGTTGATGAGATAAAACAATATTTGGATTGCAGGTATGTTTCGCCAAGTGAGGCGTGCTGGAGAATTTTTTTCATATAATATCCATGGTTGGAAACCATCTGTGGAAAGGATGTTTTATCATTTGATAGGCGAGAAACCAATTTACTACACTGATTTTGCTCGCATGGAAGATATTTTAGAAAAAGCAAGTGTCACCGAATCAATGTTCACTGCATGGTTAGTTGCTAATGGCAAATATGAAGAAGCCAAGTTATTACCATATGCACAATTTGTCTCCAGATTTTTTGATGTCAAGACAAAACGTTTATGGAAGCCTCGGAAAAAAGGTTTCACAATCAGACGTTTGATATGGGTTCCGCCAACTACTGGAGAACTGTATTACTTGCGGATGATGTTGACAGTGGTCACGAGACCAACTTCATATGAGGAAATACGCAAGATCGGAGACACTCAATTTTATTCTTTTTGGGATGCCTGTTATGCAATGGGCTTCCTTCAAGACAATAGAGAGTATATTGGTGCCATTAGAGAGGCAAGTGAATGGGGTTCAGGGGATTTTCTGAGGAGACTTTTTGTTGTTATGCTCCTGTCCGGAGCTGTGAATAGGCCGGTTCATGTTTGGAAAGAATCCTTTCAATTTTTATCTGATGGAATCTTATATAAATAGAGGATTTTGGCTAATAATTCAGGTGACAACATGTTTAATCTCATTGTTTCTAGTTTTTGTGCATCACAGTCTGGGTGATTAATTATTATATTTAACAACATTGCTCTCCTGTATTGCAGATTTGGTGTTATCAGAATACCAATTGCAGAATTTGACATTAACTAAAATCGAAAAAATACTACAGGCAAATCGGAGCACTCTCAAAGATTTTAAACCTATTCCATTTCCAGATGATTATGTCCTGCGGCAGCTAGGAAATAGGTTTATATATGATGAAAGAAATTATGATATCCCTACAATGAAATCTGAATTTGCGAGTCTGGTTGTGGCAATGATAGGTGTGTGCAAATGTTTTTAATTACACTTTGTGTATTACATGTGTGCTTCTTACATATCTGATTTTATCTTCTTAGATGAACAGAAGTTGATCTATGAACAAATTATGACTGCTGTTTTGGATCAAAAAGGCCAGGTTTTCTTTTTGCATGGCTATGGTGGTACGGGCAAAACATACATGTGGAGAACATTAACATCTGCCTTAAGGTCGAGGCATAATATATGTTTAACAATTGCAACAAGTGGTATAGCTGCTCTATTATTGCCCGGTGGCCGAACCGCACATTCAAAGTTTAAAATACCAGTCCCCACTTTAGAGAATTCAACTTGTAAGATTAATTATGGTGATGAAGTTGCTGAGTTACTAAAGCAAACAAAATTAATTATTTGGGATGAGGCACCAATGGCACACAGGCATGCTATTGAGGCGCTTGACCGGACATTGCAAGATGTAATGAGCAGTTACAGCAATTTTGATAGTGCCTTTGGGGGAAAAGTTGTTGTCTTCGATAGGGATTTTAGACAGATTTTACCAGTTATTCCTAGGGGAGGTCGTTCTGATATAGTCCATTCTAAGATAAATGCGTCGTATATATGGCATTCTGTAAAGGTGTTAACTTTGACTAAGAATATGCGACTACATTGCGGCCATAATCAACAAGAAAGAAAGGAAATGCTTGAATTCTCAAATTGGCTCTTAAAAATAGGTGAGGGCAGAGTTTCTGAACCAAATGACGAATATGCCAACATTGAAATTCCTAATGAACTGTTGATTACCGATTACACCGACCCTATTGATGCCATAATTGAGAGCACATACCCACAGTTCCTGTCTAACTTTCAATCTAATGACTACTTTAAGGGTAGAGCTATATTGGCTTCAACCTTGGAGGTGGTTGATCAAATTAATGATCGAGTCCTCACATTAATGCCAGGTTCCAATTTTATACCGTATCCATTTCATTGCCTACAACCATGTTTTTTTTATTCACCTCACAATTTCATTTTGTCTACAGGCAACATACATAACTATTATAGCTCAAATTCTGTCGATAGATCTGAAATTCATGACAGTGACGTCGTTGATATTCTAACACCTGAATTCCTTAGTTCCCTTGATACCTCAGGATTGCCTAACCATCACATTAAATTGAATATTGGAACGCCTATCATGCTTATGCGCAATATTGATCAGGCAGTCGGGTTATACAATAGAACAAGACTCATTATAACAAGGATGGCAAATCATGTTCTCGATGCATCTATAATAGTTGGAACAAATTTTGGCAACTTGTTTTATATACCAAGAATGGATATGTCCCCATCACAATCCCCTTGGCCTTTTAAACTAAATAGGCGCCAATTCCCAATTGTTGTTTCCTTTGCGATGACAATACATAAATCACAAGGCCAATCTCTAGATCATGTTGGACTTTACTTGCCAAAGGATGTTTTTACACATGGTCAAATATACGTTGCATTATCGAGAGCCACCAAAAAACGCAATCAAAATATTGATACACGGTGAAGATGATAAACCCAAAAACTCAACAACAAATGTTGTATATAAAGAAGTTTTCAATAATATCTAGGTTGAACCGTATCATATTTATTACTTATATCCTTCCTTTTGGATATCAATGTAATCAATATCGCCATTTTCCAACACATTCGCGCCAATGCTACCACTTTGACGCCAATGACGTTGCACATTAATGGTACAAGACTGACTCTGCTTTTCACAGTTGTTTGGTCTGCAAGGTAATTTCAATGTACTCAATATCGGGAGTGTAACGACCCG
The DNA here is from genome assembly GCA_022829125.1 of Lathyrus tuberosus. Taxonomy (NCBI): domain Eukaryota; kingdom Viridiplantae; phylum Streptophyta; class Magnoliopsida; order Fabales; family Fabaceae; genus Lathyrus; species Lathyrus tuberosus. Next base: position 9,613,287 of record JALAZF010000071.1, read on the forward strand.
ATTTCAATTATTTCCTTTTTATTCCATTTTGGTTGAGTCTTTTATTTTAATTGGGTGATAATTATTTTTATTTGTGTAATTGGTGTATTAATATGTTATGTTTGCATGTTATGATGTTTTACCGTTTTTGAGAGTTTGCGGGGAAAATTAGATTGGAGGGTATTTTAGACATTTCACACTTAATGATATTTTAGTTAGTTAGTTAGTTAGATATTTTGTGAAAAAGAAATGGAAAAGTAATAGAAGTAGAAAGAAAAGAAAAGTATAAGTAAGAAAAGAAAAGAAAGAAACATAGAGAGAAAAGGAGAGAAAGAGAGCAAGAGAGGAGAAAAGAGAAGAACAAAGAGAAAAGTGTGGAAAATCACCAAGATCAATCTTTCGGAGTCGATTTAATTGGGTAAGGGTGTGAAATATTGTTATCCTAACTTTGTGTATGATTATGTATGTGTTTTGTGTGGATGTTTTGGTTGGCTTTCCATATGTTTCCGTTTATGCCGTATTGGACGAAATCGATAGAAACCGATGTTTTTACGGTCGAAAAGTCGTATAAATACATGTGTGGGTTGGTTATATGTATGTGAGCTGCTGTTTAAAGTTTCATGAAGTTTGGTTATGTTTTGGTTAGTTTTCGTTATGTTTCCATTGTTTTTTCCGTTTAGGTCGAATTGTAGGAAATCGATGTTTTCACAGATGAATTTCGAAATAAATTGCGTAGATTAGTCGTATGAGGTTAGGCCGAGATTATAGAAACTTGTTTGGTTGAAATCGGTTGATATTGTGAGTTTTGACATTTTTGGGTTTTGAGAATGTGAGATTTCGGGTGAAAATCGAACGTCGTAGAATTATCGTTTTATGGTCCTAAAATGTTGATATATATTTGGTAAGGATTACTGTGTATTTGTTTCGTATCATAGAATTAAATCGGTCGGGTTTCCGGAGGGTTTTGTGTTTGGGCAGCAGCTATTTTCTCTGGTTTTTAACAGGTACAATCGATTGCAGCAGGATGCAAATCGATTGCACATGTGTAAAGGGCAAAAAATTGCAAGTCTAGGACTGTGCAATCGATTGCATCAGGAGTGCAATCGATTGCACTCTGCTAGTTTTCCGAAAAATGTTTTCTTTAAAAGTCCGTAACTTTTTCGTCGTTTATCCGATTGAGCTGTTCTTTATATCAAACTGAAGCTAAAAATATGTTCTATTTGATGGTGATGAAAAATATTATTTTTAGCCGACTTTTAACCAACTTTTCCGGTAAACCGTAATTTGATTTGTTTGGATAAATGTGTATGTTGTTATACAATTGATGTGAATGTAGATGGATTATATGTGATGAATGCATGAATATATTGTGAATATGTATGCATTTCAAGAATGTCTTTCGAGTCATTTTGCATGTGAAGCATCATGATATGCATTCTTGTGTTGTGGGATTCTAAGATGAATCTGTTGTAACGTCGTATGCCGATATGCGGTTGAAGCGATGATTACAAACGATTGTATGCTCATATGGAGTTGTAGCAATCGGATTGTATGCCGAGGTGCGGTTGTAGCAATCATATTATATGCCGATGTGCGGTTGTAGCAATCATATTGTATGTCGATGTGTAGTTGTAGCAATCCGTAAACATTGTATGCCGAGGTGCGGTTGTAGCAATCATATTGTAGGCCGATATGCGGTTGTAGCAATGGTTCCAATAAGTTCTTCAATTGAACTTGAGATGATGAGTCGGTACCGCATGCATCTGCATAGAGTCGTGAGTCGATCTCTATGAGTTGCATTTGTAATCATTGTATTTGTGCATTGATGAATAAACATATATATGTATATGTTGATGTGGAATGAGTAGAATTGTGCAGGTGTGCATGGATGGATAAACATGAATATGTGTGTTTAGGTTGAATGATAAGCATTATGAGGAATATGCTTGGTTTTATATATATATGTCTTGCGATGTATATTGAGTGAGATGTGATGATTGTGACATAGTAAACATAATATGTATGTTTATGTGGTATGATGGAATGGTGAGAATATGTGGTATATGTGTATTTTTATGTTGAGATATATAATTATATGCATTGTTATTATGATAATATTTCTCACCCTTCTGCTGTTTTATGATGCTCTATGAGGCATTACAGATTAGGTATCTGGTGGTCTTTTGTGAAGCGTGGCTTCATTTCCTTTTTGGTCGGCTGGCTCTGATATGTAGCACCGGGTAGCTAGGATGCTTATGTTTGATTCCTTTTTGTGATACATTCGTGTATGTATCTTGCTGATGAATTTGTGTATATAAACATGAATGATGTTGTTGTATCATACTTGTTGATGTGTATATATATATATATAATGTATATATGTTTGATGTTATCAATGTTTAGATTTTCCGCTTTTATTCTAAATGTTGACATGTGGGTATAAGGACTGAGATCCTTTATTGTTGAAAGTTACCCCACTGTTGCATATCTTTTTGAGCAGGTGTTGTATGTGTTTTATTTCATGCATAATGTGACATTATCTTTTTATGCCGTAGTTACAATTATACTCTGATGAAATTTTCAATACGTGCCTAAATGATTAAATTGATTATTTGGGGGTATAGAAAGGGGTGTTACATTAAGTGGTATCAGAGCCAGTGTTGAGTCAGTCGTGTCTGTCACTTTGTTGTGTTGATTGAACTATTGTTTTACCTTGTTGTTCTATGGGAAGTAATCAGAATATGGCTGGTAGAAATGATTCTGCGATGGCTGCTGCTATGGAAGTAATGGCTAGGGCTGTGCAGGGTGCACCGAATGTGAGTGCTAACGAAGAGTTCAGGAAGAATCAACCACCAATTTTCAAAGGAAGATTTGATCCCGATGGTGCTCAACTCTGGTTAAAAGAGATTGAAAGGATTTTCAGAGTTATGGACTGTGCAGAGGAGAATAAGGTGAGGCTTGGATCTCATATGCTGAAGGAAGAAGCCGATGATTGGTGGGTCGGTGTGCGACCAATTCTTGAGGTGGATAATGAAGAGATAACTTGGGATTTATTTCGTACTGAGTTTTTGGTGAAGTATTACCCTGAGAGTGTTAAAGGGAAGAAAGAGATAGAGTTCCTGGAATTAAAACAAGGTAGTATGTCGGTGGTGGACTATACTGCTAAGTTTGTTGAGTTGGTACAATTTCATTCTCATTATGCTGCAATTACTGCTGAGTTCTCAAAATTTGTTAAGTATGAGAACGGTTTGCGTCCTGAGATTAAGCAAGCTGTGGGATACCAGAGGATTAGAAGATTTTCAGATTTGACTGAATGTTGTAGAATTTTCGAGGAAGATAGCAAGGCTCGTTCTGCTCATTACAAAAGTGTGAATAGGAGGAAAGGTAAACAGCAAGCTAGGGATGGTCCTTATGTGACTCCTGTTGATAAAGGCAAGTATAAAGGAAATTTTGATAAGAGATCTGGAGGAGGAGGTTCCGGTTATATGAAGTGTTTCAGGTGTGGCGAATTGGGTCATAAAGTAACTGATTGTAGGAAGACTGTACCGAAATGTTCTAACTGTGGAATCCTTGGGCATGTTGCTAATGATTGTAGAAGAAATATGATGAAGTGTTTTAACTGTGGAGAAGTAGGTCACATTAGTCCTAACTGTACTAAACCGAAACAACCTCAAGCGGGCGGAAAGGTGTTTGCATTAGCTGGGTCAGACACTACCAGTGCGGATCGTTTGATTAAAGGTATATGTTTTATTAATAGTACGCCTTTAATTGCTATTATGGATATGGGAGCGACTTATTCTTTTATTTCTCATGTGTGTGCAAAGTGTTTGAATTTGTTTATGACTTGTTAGACAAGAGATTGGTAATGCCAAGTTGTTGAGTCTGTGTGGCCTGGCAGTTGTATATTGTCGATGTTGTTTATTCCCTAGTACGTGATAAGTGTGTAGAACACTATCAGTGCTTTCTGGTTTTTCTAATCCTTTGTCTTCAGGATTGAGAATGTTATAAGTGGGGGAGAAGCTGGTACTTCTCCAAGTGGCTTCAGGTGAGGAGCGTTGGCTCAGGGTGCAGTTGTTTGACCGATTGTAAGTGTTGTTTGGACAGTGTGGTTTCTGATTCCAAAGGGAATACGGAGGTAAGGTTTATGTCAAGTAAGGATTGGTGCCTTAGGTGATTTTATGCACAAGATGCAAGGAATGTTGTTATGGCTTGGTAAAGATGGTTTATGCCTCATCATGATTGTCGACTGTCTATTGACAAATTGAGGAACTGATAACCCTTAATCTCTTGTTCATAGCAGACGGAAATTGTGTTGGATGGAATAGACGTGTTTATCCATCTTAGTTGGTATGTTCGGCGAATGGTTGTGGAGTATGGGAATTATATCTTCATACTTATTTGGATAAGTTTGCAGTGGTGTCCTTTAAGGATATTTTGATCGATTATAAAATCAGAGGAAGAACATGTAGGGCGTTGAAGATTGAGTCGCAAGTGTTGAAAAGAGATGAAGCTTTAAGTTAAGTTGTCAAGAGTGGATTTTGGTTGATAAAGACGAGTTTTCTTGGTCGAGAGGAATAAGTATGAGACAACATTGATGGTTGGGATTCCAAAACGAGTTATAAATTTGAATTGGATTATTCTTTGAGAAGAATTAATGTCGTGCCGGATGAGTTAAGTTGAAGGCATTTGCATATGTATGTTTGGATGGTCAGAGAATTAGAATTGTTTGAGCAATTCAGAGGCTTGTGTCCGGTGTGTAAGCTACTGCAGCATAGTGTGAGGTTGTGTATATAACCAGTGAAATATGACTTTCTGGTGAATAGTAGGAAGAGTCAAATGTTGAATATGAATTGGTGGTTTTGTTAGTCGCGAGTAATCGGAGTGCACAGCGGAAGTGTGGAATTGTTGTATTGGTTATTGTGGGACAAGGATGTAGGTATTCTGGTTTTTTGGATGTTGTTGAGGCGAAGTTGTGTCATGGAGCTTATGTTCTTGTCTGGTTGTTGCCTTGTTTCCATTGTGATGGTTCGAGTGCGAGTAGCTAATTCCTATGTTTGGAGATTAGAAGAGTGTTACCTATGGTGTTGGTAACGATCTTGCTGTGTTCCGGTTCAAGAGTGAACCTGGGTGTTTGTATCTTGGTTATCCTTTGAGTTGTGACTTGGTCGTCAAGTGCATTGTATGGGCATTGCATATTGTCGTCGTTGTTGTCGTCGTTGTCGTGTCGTTGTTGTTGTGGTTAGTGTACTGGTTTGTTGTTTGTGTTAGTCGTGGTGTGCCTTTGGTTGGCATGATAGTGGTTGGTCGGACGCGAGAGTCGTATCCGAGGTTGCTTGTACTTAGCCTATTTTCGAGGACGAAAATGTCTAAGTGGGGGAGAGTTGTAACGACCCGATTTCAATTATTTCCTTTTTATTCCATTTTGGTTGAGCCTTTAATTTTAATTGGGTGATAATTATTTTTATTTGTGTAATTGGTGTGTTAATATGTTATGTTTGCATGTTATGATGTTTTACCGTTTTTGAGAGTTTGCGGGGAAAATTAGATTGGAGGGTATTTTAGACATTTCACACTTAATGATATTTTAGTTAGTTAGTTAGTTAGATATTTTGTGAAAAAGAAATGGAAAAGTAATAGAAGTAGAAAGAAAAGAAAAGTATAAGTAAGAAAAGAAAAGAAAGAAACATAGAGAGAAAAGGAGAGAAAGAGAGCAAGAGAGGAGAAAAGAGAAGAACAAAGAGAAAAGTGTGGAAAATCACCAAGATCAATCTTTCGGAGTCGATTTAATCGGGTAAGGGTGTGAAATATTGTTATCCTAACTTTGTGTATGATTATGTATGTGTTTTGTGTGGATGTTTTGGTTGGCTTTCCATATGTTTCCGTTTATGCCGTATTGGACGAAATCGATAGAAACCGATGTTTTTACGGTCGAAATGTCGTATAAATACATGTGTGGGTTGGTTATATGTATGTGAGCTGCTGTTTAAAGTTTCATGAAGTTTGGTTATGTTTTGGTTAGTTTTCGTTATGTTTCTGTTGTTTTTTCCGTTTAGGTCGAATTGTAGGAAATCGATAGAAATCGATGTTTTCACGGATGAATTTCGAAATAAATTGCGTAGATTAGTCGTATGAGGTTAGGCCGAGATTATAGAAACTTGTTTGGTTGAAATCGGTTGATATTGTGAGTTTTGACATTTTTGGGTTTTGAGAATGTGAGATTTCGGGTGAAAATCGAACGTCGTAGAATTATCGTTTTATGGTCCTAAAACGTTGATATATATTTGGTAAGGATTACTGTGTATTTGTTTCGTATCATAGAATTAAATCGGTCGGGTTTCCGGAGGGTTTTGTGTTTAGGCAGCAGCTATTTTCTCTGGTTTTTAACAGGTGCAATCGATTGCAGCAGGATGCAAATCGATTGCACATGTGTAAAGGGCAAAAAATTGCAAGTCTGGGACTGTGTAATCGATTGCATCAGGAGTGCAATCGATTGCACTCTGCTAGTTTTCCGAAAAATGTTTTCTTTAAAAGTTCGTAACTTTTTCGTCGTTTATCCGATTGAGCTGTTCTATATATCAAACTGAAGCTAAAAATATGTTCTATTTGATGGTGATGAAAAATATTATTTTTAGCCGACTTTTAACCGACTTTTTCGGTAAACCGTAAATTGATTTGTTTGGATAAATGTGTATGTTGTTATTCAATTGATGTGAATGTAGATGGATTATATGTGATGAATGCATGAATATAATGTGAATATGTATGCATTTCAAGAATGTCTTTCGAGTCATTTTGCATGTGAAGCATCATGATATGCATTCTTGTGTTGTGGGATTCTAAGATGAATCTGTTGTAACGTCGTATGACGATATGTGGTTGAAGCGATGATTACAAACGATTGTATGCTCATGTGGAGTTGTAGCAATCGGATTGTATCCCGAGGTGCGGTTGTAGCAATCATATTGTATGCCGATGTGTGGTTGTAGCAATCATATTGTATGCTGATGTGTGGTTGTAGCAATCCGTAAACATTGTATGCCGAGGTGCGGTTGTAGCAATCATATTGTAGGCTGATGTGCGGTTGTAGCAATGGTTCCAATAAGTTCTTCAATTGAACTTGAGATGATGAGTCGGTACCGCATGCATCTGCATAGAGTCGTGAGTCGGTCTCTATGAGTTGCATTTGTCATCATTGTATTTGTGCATTGATGAATAAACATATATATGTATATGTTGATGTGGAATGAGTAGAATTGTGCAGGTGTGCATGGATGGATAAACATGAATATGTGTGTTTAGGTTGAATGATAAGCATTATGAGGAATATGCTTGGTTTTATATATATATGTCTTGCGATGTATATTGAGTGAGATGTGATGATTGTGACATAGTAAACATAATATGTATGTTCATGTGGTATGATGGAATGGTGAGAATATGTGGTATATGTGTATTTTTTGGTTGAGATATATAATTATATGCATTGTTATTATGATAATATTTATCACCCTTCTGCTGTTTTATGATGCTCTATGAGGCATTGCAGATTAGGTATCTGGTGGTCTTTTGTGAAGCGTGGCTTCATTTCCTGTTTGGTCGGCTGGCTCTGATATGTAGCACCGGGTAGCTAGGATGCTTATGTTTGATTCCTTTTTGTGATACATTCGTGTATGTATCTTGCTGATGAATTTGTGTATATAAACATGAATGATGTTGTTGTATCATACTTGTTGATGTGTATATATATATATATAATGTATATATGTTTGATGTTATCAATGTTTAGATTTTCCGCTTTTATTCTAAATGTTGACATGTGGGTATAAGGACTGAGATCCTTTATTGTTGGAAGTTACCCCACTGTTGCATATCTTTTTGAGCAGGTGTTGTATGTGTTTTATTTCATGCATAATGTGACATTATCTTTTTATGCCGTAGTTACAATTATACTCTGATGAAATTTTCAATACGTGCCTAAATGATTAAATTAATTATTTGGGGGTATAGAAAGGGGTGTTACAGGGAGTCTACTCAATATCAGCATTCTGCACATATTGTTCATTACCATTCGTTTGGTATGTTCACAGATTTTCACAACCTCCTGTTATGGCATTTATGCAGATCCTACTCTGATCATTCTAAAAAGGTAATGGGAAATGTTGCATTTAAAAGTTAGGGATGTGTATGTATTGTGACCTCAAATTATATGCTTTACTGTAACTGAACTATTCTTCTACACATTAAACCTCAAGGAAATTAATGCATGCTTATTGTTAGTCAGTTAATGGATTAGTGAACCATACACGATTGTATCATATGTTCATGCTTTTTATTAGGTGAGATGCAGATACTAAAATGCTGATTTGCTTGATGCAGGGTTGGTACTAAATTGGTGGGGTGAACTTGATTTGGAACAAAATAACAGTGCATGGAACAATAGTACCTAAGAAAAATCTGGTGGCTTGTTTGAAGAGCTAGACCAAAATTCATTGTGCATATATTTTCATTGTTCAAAAAAAATACCAGCAGGTAACGTAAATAAATAATCATTATGTTGTTCTCAAGTCACCATATTCATCTATTTTGTATAAATACCAACTTTTAGAACCTGTTAAAATCTTTTTTCTATTTTCTGTTGTTTTGAAATCAATCCATCTGTTATTGTTTGGTATAAATTCCCACTTTTTATTCCGTTCACACCTTGCAGGATGCCTCGTGATTTTTGAGGGAACACCTATCTCTAATCAACACACTTTCATTTTCAGTGTTTGATACTATTTTGTATTGTTGGACTCCATTTTCATGTGAACTGTATTGAAGAAAATATTGGTGATGGACTTAAGGTGATGTCAGAATGTTTTGCATAAACTTAAATGTCAACAGAGCCAAGACCATAATTGCGAATTTCGACGATTTCTGTTCCTATTCTTTTTAGAAAGAATTTGGTCAATTTAGTTAATTCATATTTTCTTTGCATCTTAACTTTGTTACAGAATAACAGCTGCAGTTTGAAACTTGAAGGACCTTTGCAAATCTTGCTCGACTCAGTATTTCATCATTTTGATTACACTTCTGAGAAAACCAAATTTTGTATGCTATCATTAATTTATGGTAACCAAATTTTATCAGTTTTCATCTCTGTCACTCTGGTACAAGGACAAGACATCATCGACTAACTCAACTTTCAACATTACATTGACGAATTATCTCTTTTCATGGATGGATCAAGAGATTTAGGTGAAACATGAGGGATGGTTTTGAGAAAACCCAGTATCACAAAAATATTATTAAAACATAATTTGTAATCATATTGAACAAACAAAGACCAAGTCTAAACTTTCAACACATTCATAACATTCAAAACAAAAACTATAACCAAAACCAACTCTAAACAAAACGATTCTTTAACTTCCATCAGATTCAACACCAGCATACGAGCATCCCGGCCTTCAGCTTCCATCCCCGCGCTCAACTGAAACCACAATTTTTTCTATAAGCGGATACTGAATTGAAAAATGCAGACAGTCCCCATCCTTTATATCTCGATCTTTTGGAAAACGATACCAGCTCCCTAATAGATATTTCTCTAATTTCTTCGGTGTCTTCTTCACATCGCAATAGTATGCAACAGATTCGTCCGAATCCCAGAGACGAACATACTCAATGGGTCCACGGAGGCATTTCTTGATGACATCAGTAGGAATTTTCTGCACATATACACAAACATTAGCAATGCATTTATCTCCTAATAATATAAACCTAAACTTATCAATGGAATTCTGCATTACTTACAAGCACATTTTTCTTCAACTTCTTAGCATTCGTTACCACCATTGTCCAATTTGCTTCATGCTTAAACATAGCAGGAGTTCCCCTGCAATATATCACCGGAATTAGATTACTTCATTTTCGGTAATACGTAATCTTACATACCCTCAAATATACAATTGATTATATATGAGTATGATTCATTGTGATTACCTTTCCGTTTTTCCAAGACGGTGTCCTGCTTCTATGCCAGACACTGAAGCCTTTTGTTTGATCTTTACATCAGCACTGCAGACACAACAGAGTTTACAGATTATTAAAATTGAGACAACAGGATGACAAGTTTTTCCATTCAGCACCCAACCAACAAAACAAACATTAAATATGACTTCTTTACATTATAAGAATCTTAAAAGTACATTTTCCTTTTTTGGGACCAATTTCCTGCTTCTTTAACAGACCCCACATTCTCTTCTTTTTCCTTTCCATCAGAACTGCAGACACACAACAGTTTGTTAGTTACTTAGATTGACCCAAGAAATACCAAATATGTTTTTGCTTCAGTTTTACAGAATACACAATGCAAATAACGATAACCCTGAGTGAATCATGACTTTTCCATTTTTGGAAGACAAATATCCAAAAATCCAAACAAAATCTATCCTCTAAATATAATCAGTGACATGAATCCAACACTAAACATACACATCACAAAATATATATGCTATAAAAAATACTATCATGCAAATTATATCTTCAAAAAAACAGACACAATGACTTGCATGCAACTACTACAGATACATGAATTCCGTTCCAACCTCCCAGCAAGTGTCGCGCGTTCTGGCTCCATCACGAACTTCTTCCTCTATGCCCTAACAACCTGAAGTTGTTCCATACCTTGACTAACCAACATCTCTATGCTAAGCTTATCCCGTTTCCTTCTCGGTCCCATTCCACACTCTTGGTTAGTCCTCGGCATCACCAGAATGGAATGCTACGCGATCCGTTGGTCTGCTTGCAAAAACAATAACGTTAGATTTTTAGTATTTCAATGCGATGCAAATAGTAGTCACACCACACATCGTTCCCCCATGCCATGTCGGTCCATACCCACCCCTTCACATTCTACTAATGTCTTTTTTTAATTATTTAATTAACTTACTTTATTTATTAATATTTGTTATAAAAAAAATAAACTCAATTTTAAAAGCAATGATTGTCTAAGCTTTTTAATACTAATAATTTATTACTTTTGATCAATAATTCCAGTTTTCAACATAACATAATTGTATTTATTCTACTTTTAGATCAATAATTTCCTTTATTTTATTCCCTGTCTTTTTAAAATACAAGCTATAAATAAATATATCGGTTGTTTTCACTACGATCCTTATAAATTCAACGGGACAAAATAGGGAACCCATAATAAGCTATAAAAATAAATTACATCAATAATAAGTTACAAAAATACCATAGCCTATTATATATGTTCCAAAGCCTGAAACCACTGTTGCCAACCACACTTGCTAAAGCAACACACCCATGGCTGTAGAACGACCGCGCCGTCTTCTCCAAGGGTAGGCAAACGACTTCCATCTTTTTTACCATTTCACATTATTTGTTGTAGCCTTTCTTAATCTACTTTCAATGATTCGCATTCCTATTTTCAGCAACGCCCACATGCAGGATGTTGAATCAACCTTGAAGAAATTGATTGTTAAAGTCGCAACAACTAATGAGGACCGCCGGTGCCTTAATGGCGTCCTTACTAAGGAAGACTATCTCAAACTGTGTCTGGAAACGGATTTAGAAGAAGGAAACAGTAGGTCGCAAGATGGAACCTTGGAATCCCGGTACGGATGCGCTATTTTCCCTGCATGCATGTTTAACCAATGCCTTATCAAAACCTAACTAATTTTCCTATCCTTTCATTGCAGCGACATTGGTGTAGAGTTAGATCTCCTACGGCCGAATACGGACCAGACACTACCAAAAAAAAGGGTCTCATTTGCTGCAGATCCTGTACAGGTTTCTTCACCTCCCCAGGTTGTAACTAATCAACCGCAAACACCTGCAATCCCAAAGCGTCCCGGGTATAATCTCCCATAACTCAGCTAATGACTTATGTTGCAATGACAAATTTGTATACATATACCTTACAAAATTAGTTTATAACATTGTCTCTGCATACTAACAAATTTTACATCATAATCAAATGCACCTGAAATAATCACTATAATCCATGACATGGTACATTCTTAATGTTGTTATGATATTTTACTAAAAACATATATTCCATGTCTATAGCTGGCAGGAAGCCCCTCCCACAGGTCACCTAAATTCTGGGGCTACTTTTAATGAACCAGATACACTAAGGGCTCGTAGGGCAAGGTACACCTCACATATGACACTTCCATGTATTGGCAAAACTAACTTTATCCTGCATTAATTACTTATTACTACTGCTTCTGGGTTTTTCATGTCATGCTAGAAACGTGGAATCATGGTTGAAACAGAGAAAGGAGATTGACGACCAACTACGGGAACTGAATACAGACGCATCGCAGATCCAGTTTCAGAGGGATGACCATTTACTGTCTGAGAACGTCATGCTTACTCAGCATCCTATAGACATAATGCAAGGGAGCAACACCACTGAGAAAATCCAGAATAACACTGACGTTCTAACCAACATCAAGTAATCCGTAACATAACTAAACATATATGATGCAATGCGGCGAAAGACCACCGCTGTCAACTATTAAACACACCTTCGACTTTCTATAAATACTATAACTCAGTCCGCATGGAATTTATATTACACTCTCAATCTGTCATCGTCATTTTACCTTTATACAAATCACTATCTCTTCAACATTCATTACAGCTCCTCAACACACAAACAGGGTGCCAAGCAAACATCTGATAACCAAGAATCTGATGGGAAGATGTTGGATGATCAACAATGCAACAATGAATTCTATTGGGAAAAGACAATCACTTTTGGATACAAGGCTACAAAGAATGTCATGGTAAATTCCGAATTACATAGTCCTTGAACATAATAGAGTTACTGCAGACAAATTGTATAACTCAGTCTTATGCTACCATTTACCTAGCATTTTCCAAACACGGTTACGCGTGAAATTTTACGAGTCAACCAGACAGCTATTGAGTTGGTCGATGTAGACGACGACATGATTTATCGGGCTGATGTGCGTTCTGCACGGCAGAACGGAAAAATCAACAACATGGAGAAGTTCATGACAAATGGCTGGTACCAGTTTGCTGTGAATAAGAGGCTTGGTAGGGGTGACACGCTTCAATTCACAATAACAATTCCTCCCTAAAGGCTTTATGTCTTCGTTGTTAGAAGACATGAACACCCTTAGATTGTGAACGGCATGTTGCCACTTCGTGTCGTCGAACTATTCTATGTTTGGAACCTGAAGCTAATTCGACAAGTATCCAACTCAATGTTTGTTTTTGATGTTTTTTGTGGAATGTTATGTTATAATTAATATTGCCTTAACTTTTTAATTTTTCCCTTTTCAACAAGACATGTTATTTTGTTAGATATGTTGGATACTATCAGATATATTACATATTTGTACTAAGCTTTGATCTTTACACTTTCTTTTACTAAATAACTTATCATTCAACACAAAAACTTATCATATTGATTTTTAGTAAATAACAAATATACTAATTTTTCTTATATTTGGAAATTTGGTATAATTTTAAATATAAATAACTCGTCTTCTAATTTTTCCCCCTATTTTAAATATATATAACCCTCCTTTTATTAATACTATTTTTCCCTCCTTATTCTATCTTTTTTTAATATAAAGTATATTTTCCATATTTACTAATATTTTCCCTCCTCATTTTTTAATATTTATTTTCCATATTGACATTAATTATTTTATCATTTTCCATTCAACTTTACTAATGTTCAACTCTTCAGGTTAAAATGTAAGCCAATCTTTCTATGGTTGTAAAACAATAACCTTTCGTCTTTATTCTTGCATTGGGATGCAAATAGTCACTCTTCAGCATTTCGGTTTATGCACAACTCTTCAAATCCTATTAATGTTATTTCCCAAACCAATGATTTTATTTATTGTCAAATTCTATTTTTAAAATTTTTACCCTATTTTTTTATATTTTTATTAAATTCTTACAAACCATTTATAAAATTTAATTTTAACTTATGTTTAAAATTTAATATTATTGATTATAATTCTATTTCTCATTAAAGATAACGAAATATTCTGCCTCAAATTTTAAGAGCGACAAAAAATTAAAAACAACTTAAAATCAAAAGAAATATTAATATAAACAAAAATTAAAAAAAAATTGATTTAGAGATTTTATTTCAAAATTTAACTTTTAAATTCTTTTATTTTTTCCTTTATAAAAAAAACAATAAACAACCAAGGTGGCACCAATATCATATCAATTCACTGTGTTAAAATATCCAGTTTGACTTAGGCATATCTATTTAGGTGAGAGAACACATCTTGTAAATCTCTCCAACAGCTTTGAGATGATCTCTATATCATTAATATCTTTTCCAAAATGTTTTTTCCCAAAAAAAATTTATTAATTATTAAAATCTATTCTAAATAGTATTTTTTGCCTCCCTATTAAATTCCTTTTACTTTTAATCAAATCTCATTTTTATCAATTTTATAGATGTCATAGCATATTTTACACTTTATAATTTTTTCTCCTTTTAAATATAAACCTATAGGTAAATAACTCTATGTAATACAAATTTTATAATCAATATTTTAATTCTTAAAATTCAAAAGATAATCATTGATTTAAGGGAAAAAATTTTATATTAAAACTATTTATTCACTATAAACTTTTTAAAAACTTATAAATTCTATTATTATCACTATTTTTATTATTATTAGTTTTGTTTTTTTAATTCCGAATTTTGAAATAAAAGAGAATAAGAATATGCATTTTATTCAGTAATATTAAATAACTTGAAAAATAGTGCTTTCGTAAAATTAAATTACTTATACATATTTAGTTGTTGAATCAAGTTATTTAAAGATTTTGACCAATCATTGAATTGCACTTCTTTTTAATAACTATAATTCAAGTTTTGTAGAAATCATTAAAGTATAACAAAAAATAGTCAAAATAATTTATAACGTAATAATAATAAATATTAAAATAGATTTGAAACGTTTAAAAATCCTTAATCAACTTCTAATCTCAATAAAAAGTAAAATGAAATACGGAGAATATAACAAAATTTCATGCTAGAAGATCAAACAATCAATTAGAATATATTGATCATCAATCAAATAAAATAAGTTCATAAGACCATCTTTAAAATAACCAACATTAATGTTTATGCACAAACATAACAACTCAAACAAACTCGTCATATTTTAAAGACAAAGATCAATATAACATAACAGTTCAACTAAATTAGAAAACAAACTTGAAATAATGGGTCAACAAACAACAAATTCAAATTAAGAAAGTTTGGTAGACCAGTACATGAAGCACATAACCATAATTTGAAAGGTTAGTCACGAACTCGAAAACCACTCGATGTCATAGAGTTCTCCCAGTTGTAGTCGTGCTCATCATCGTCATCAGAATCAAACATATCAACCTCCAGTTCGTCATCATGTGCTGCATGAAATTTGTTAAACCTCCTACCCACTGTTCCTGATTTACTTAATCTTTTCCTCTTCTGTCTTTGTCGCGCAGCAGCAGGCCGACGTACCTGATGGAAAAAACCAGTAACTGATTATTGTGAAGAAGAACAACAGAATATTTCATGTGACATGAAGACAAACAACAAATCACAACGATGGAGATGTTCGAGAAAGCCCAAAATGACACAGTATTCAATAGAACCATATCGGTGTTCAACATCAGGACGATGCCGGTGGTGTAAGGGGCGGGTGTTGTCGGCATGTGGTTTATTCTCTGAAAGTCGTTCGATGCCAAGCTGTGTTGTTACCTGAACAGCCACATGAAGTTGTTGTTGCGCCTATTGATTAAATAACAAAAAAAAATGTCGAAAGGGGAAGAAAGACAAATGCTGAACTGTATATAGTATTTCAAGAAAAAGTATGTCATTTACGAAATTGAACCTCCTCTGCTTGATGGACATCAGATGGCTGTTGTAATGTCGTCAATGGCTGCATTACAGCCGCACCATGCACTGGTGTAGGCTGTGAAACCTGCTTTCCGTCGTTGGTGGCCATAGAAGCAGTCCTAACTTTCTGAATTGTAGTTTGTGTGGATGACAGAAGGAAGGTTGTATATAAACTTTAGCCTAAGACTGCTAATCTTCTCCTTGCATTGGTAATGTAAAACCATTAATTAGTTTGGAAAATGTATTACTGGAAGATACTGAGGCAAAATAATAAGTACCCATAAGGAAGATTAATGAGAAGTGGGTTATAATTTGGCATTAAAACCCAATTATATTTTTGCTTCAAAGGTATTTTGAAATCCCAATGTATTCCAATTCTATAAATCCATCTACCGAGAACCAAAAACAGCAAAATCAATCATATCATCATGATTAAGCAAACAACAAGAACAACTACAAATTAAAATATGGAGAAAACCGTGACTGTAAAATAGTAAATTTTGTAACTTTCTGATCACCAAGTTACAGTTTGAAAACAACATATAGAAGTTAAAGGTAAACTTATTTAAGTTAAGCAATTAAAAGTCAGTGTGATCCCATGTCCAAATAAGAGAATTCCCAGTATAAAGAGATTATGAAAAAACAGTAATTAGATATAGTATATGAAATTAAATTTGAAGTATTAAACTTTAAAATAAATCTGTGACTTATATGTTTTGAACTAATATAATGAGATCTTGAGGAACACACAAATATAAGTAGAACCACGAGAATCATGCTTTCTAAATTGTATGTCTCCAAAAACCTTTTCTGAATATGCGCAACCACTTCATACTCATCAAACAGCAATTCCTCAGAACTACATTCAAAACAAACATCATTGCCATTTATATGCCAACTAAATTTCCGATCTCATTGGCTAACCTATTCCCTAATTTCAAAGATAATTGAACTATAGATTAAGTTTGTATCATTGACCTATAAGAACCAGTTGCAACCCGCACTCCATCCCTGCTCAGACAACACTCAAACTTATAAAAAATCCAATCATTTCCATTTAAATCACAAAACTGTCAAATTCAAACAAAACCATAATTACTTATAACACAAATTAATGCAGCAGAAATTAATTAACAACTAATCATCCCTTATCCAACACTCATGAACATAATTTTTAACACATGTTCATAGGTTCCAAACTAAGTACACTACACATCTACAGCCTGCAAATTTTACATTGGTTCCAACCTAAGCACACTAAACATATTAAGTCTGCAAATTTCTCATACCTTCCAAACTAAGAACACTAAACATCTTAAATCTGCAAATTTTTCATGTAAATTTGTCAAAAAGGATCACCTCAAACCAACACTAAGAACTCTATCAGGAACCATTGCTATCATAACGCCTGTTTCATTACACAACAAACATAATTAAAATTAAAAACTAATAAATAAACTCAGCCTAACCAATCGAAAAACCAAACAGAAAACTCACCCATTGAATGGCGAAAAACCAGGTTTGGAAACAGCTTTGCAATCTCATCTGGAGAAATGATACAATAAAAAAACCGGAGTAAACTAATTCAACTGGGATTCTGCAGGAACTGCCATTAATCTTAAACATGAAAGTTAACAGAAAATTAACAATAGATTACTAATTTCAACAACTAACTCTTTTGATTTTTCACGATTACCAATTTTTCTCAACCATTTCACTCAATATCAATTATTTCCACCAGAATCAAACATCCAAACATACACTTATTCAATCACAAAGCTTACATAAATATGTTAAACGCGATTAAAATAAACACAAACTTGAGGCCTTCTCAAAATCACAACATGACCTCAACTTCAACTGATATAAGTGACCAAAATACTAGAGTTATATTTAAAGATTTCCATTACAGATTTATCATAATGCTGTGCGAAATCGTTACACCATCATACATACTTAAACCTAAAACTAAAATCTTCATACATACTTTCAACTTATTTATGATTTAATAGCTTAACCATCATTCTGTTCATAGGAGGCTTGCGAATGCAGAATCCAAGTCTATCCCCATCCTTCAAATCTCTTTCCTTTGAATACTCATACCAACCATGCCCAACAAACTTCTCCACTAAATCTTTTTCGTATCACAGTCATACATCAAAACTCGATCGGATTCCAGCCCCACACATTTCTTAATCACATGTTGCGGAATTTGCTGCACAATCACAACAAAAAAACCTTATTATACCATATATATTTGTTTATGAACTTTACAAATAATATGTCTTAATCACATACTTACCATCACATTCCTTTTTGCAGTCTTCGCACACCCTATGTCCTTATACCATACAACAAACCTAACCATTAATTATAAAACATTTTTTCAAAGACTTGAACGCATTACTATAACATACAAGCAAAAGAATAAACCAGTTTCCAAACATCTGCAACACTGTTTAACAAACATGCAAAACCATATTGACCCTAAAACCTTAATAGACAACATGAAATGTATGCTTTACCTTTTCCCCTCTGTCTGCAAACCATCGCTTTTCAACACTGCTTCCTCCTTCGAACCTCTCACCACGTCTCCACCATCATTGCATTTCCGTTCCATTTTGGGTTCGTCTCGTCTCCTCCGGTTGCTGATGTTTCGCAATACAGGCCCTGAGATTTTACCAATTCCCTTTACGGTTCAAAATTTTACTTTCCCTTCTTTCCCCATTTACAATAATTTATAATATTTCTCATTTTTTCCCCAAATTAATTTTCGTATTCGCTTCAAAACCTTTTTGCCCAAAATATTAACAGCAACAACGAACACCCAATTAAATTGATTTATTTTTTAAATGGTATTACAAAATGTAAATTAATTGTTATATAAAATATTATCTTTTTTTCGATACAACCTTATCTCAATTATGTTCTTGAACATACGAAATTTCCATAAAATTTTTATTATTCTTTTAAATATATATCTTTTTTTGTATATTTACTGATTTTTATTAATTATGTTTTTTCCCTAAATTTTCAATGAAAACAAATGCGCATCATCGACGAGTACGCATATGAATGCACGGATATCATATTTTTCGTAAATAACAAATTTACTCAATTTTATTATATTTAATTTTTTTCCCATATTTTAAATATTAATAAATATATTCTAAGAACAAATACATTCTACACAAAAATACATTATAAAAAAAATACATTTGGAAAACAAATGCACGTCACCGACGTGTACCCGTGCGAATGCACGGTTATCATACTAGTTGATTTGTGAAATCGTATCAGGAGATATTTGAAAGAGTTTAAAATACTTTTTTTCACTAAATCTAAACTAGATTTGAATATCGGGTTCTTAAATTTCAATAAATATAAGAACTTGTTAGTTTATTGAAAACTAAATAGGTATCTATGTTGCTAATGAGGAATACACGAAATTAAATGGGAGACGAGAATAAAATTCAAGTAATCAATCTTTCCAAATTGCCTTTTAATTTTATTTATTTAAACAAAGACAAAGACGAATTTTAACACAAATTAAACCACTATTATTTCGTTGATGATCATGTTTTAAGCATGAACACTGTAACAACTAACATAAGACACAGACACACATTGACTCAAACAAACAAACACAAAGACAAGACATTAATTAAAACAAAACACAATACAAAGATACCGAAAGACACACAAAACTAATAGCAATAATATTTCAAGAAAGATATGGACCAGTAAGATCAAAGGCCATCTGTGTCCATATTATAATCATGATATGGTAACACGGAGTAGTCCCATGGAAGATATTGATAATCCCTCTGGATATTATAACCCATGTTCGTATCCAAACCATGGACATCAACCTGCATATTTCCTCCATTCATCCCACCTTGTGCATTTCCAACATTATCCTGCTGCTCTATTCCAGTCATAGCTTTAATGCCATTACCATCATGCTCTCCGGCTTCAACATTCACCGAATTTAACTTTTTTTCAACTTCCTTGATATTGCTGTCGATAAATTCTGCCAGATCATTGAGTTCATTCATGTTCACAAGAGCATTGAGTTCGTTAATGTTCACAAGATCCACATTGTTATGTTTATTGATAAGGGCTTTATCAATGAAATTGGTAAATCTCTTCTTCTTGTTCTCCAAAATTTGTTTTCTCAATTGCTCATTCGATTTCTCTATGCTTTGCTTCAAGAAATCCTCCAAATTCATCATCCTTTTGCTTCGTTCGAATTCAGGAACACCCCGAAACCTGTATACCACATTTAGTGTTCCCGGACCAGGTGGCCAAACCTCTGGTTCAACAGTGCTTTCACCAAAGATTATGACACATGCTTCTATTCCACATAGGGTGCTGATTTCCTTAACCTTCTTGAGTAAATCTATTGAAAAACAAATATAGTTAGAAGATATAATGATATATAATCAAGGAAGATTAATACGATTGAAAATAAGAAGTTGCTAATCTCTAACTTGTTTTCCTTTTTTTGAAGGTTGCCCTCCTACTTGAACGATTGATTA
Source organism: Lathyrus tuberosus (assembly GCA_022829125.1). Taxonomy (NCBI): domain Eukaryota; kingdom Viridiplantae; phylum Streptophyta; class Magnoliopsida; order Fabales; family Fabaceae; genus Lathyrus; species Lathyrus tuberosus. Next base: position 9,633,711 of record JALAZF010000071.1, read on the forward strand.
TGTATTGAAGTTTCACCTTCTTCCTACTCATGATCAATGATAAAAAAAAGGGTAAGATGAAAATAATGTAAGTTGTTTATTATGCATTTCTTGTAACTCTTGTTACGCTATTTATAAAGAGAGATTTGAGATGAAACTAGATGGAATTAGAGCCAGAATCATATTTTTTTATTATGATACCTAACACATGACTTTTATTAAATACAAAATCTAAATGTTTAAATATGTATACACTATAGATTCTTAATATAAAACTTTACAATAAATGTTTTTATTATGTATTGCACCTAGCCTTCCATCTATGTATTATGTATAATTGAACTTAGAAAATTTATAATTATAAAAAAAAATATTTATTTTAATAAATTTATTATTTAATTTTTATAATATATTATATAAATTCATTATATAAATATTGTTTGGGCGAAATAATTTTCCAAAAAAACTCACACACCTTTTCCATTTATTCTCGTATCTATCAACTAAGTTGTATTTTAAAAGAAATAATAATTTTTTTAAATAATGATTTTAATAATAATACATTATAAAATTAATGTTTACTTAATAAAATATATCTTAAATTATAAAAGGGTTAATATTAATTTACTCTCTACCATATAGACGAATTCTAGGTTATTTTGTCATTTTTATTTTCTTTTAATTTCAAAAATTACTAAGGTAACTTTATAATTTATAATTTTAATTATTTTAGGTTTATAATTTTTATTTTTAATTATTTTAGGTTTATAATTTTTATTTTTAATTATTTTAAATATCACATTGCCATTTTATTTATAATAATTTTAAGTTTTGAAAATTTAAGAATTGCAAAGCTTTCAAAATTTTGAGGACAAATGGAATTGAGCCCATGACTTTGATATTCCTTACTAGTGGCACCTACTATTAGGCAGATTTGTACGTTGTGATTAATTTTGTTACTAAAATCACTACTACGGAAAACTCATTTAACAACGGTTGGGAAAGATATGTAATCACGCGTGCACAGACGTTGTTATGTAGAATGTAGTTGTATATATGATACTTACAATCATGGATCAGTAACCGTTGTATTAAACTGGAAAGAGCTCTACCTATCACAACGGTTGATACAAACAACCGTTGTGATAAAGTAATTGTCCTAGGTTCGATTCCCAGCTACGCTGGTTTGATATTTATTTGTTTCTAGACAGCGCGCGACATATTATAACGGTTATGTAATATAACCGTTGTCAAAGCATAAGATATTATTACGGTTATGATGTATAACAGTTGTTACATATTTTACAGAATTAAGAAAAAGATTACTGATTTTATAATTAATCCATTTTTTTAACCCGTATTATTTTTCACCATATCACAGCAGAAAATACAACTAAAATTTGTGATAAAGTAATCATAATAACGTTAATTGTATCATATTCATAATATCACATAATTGTATCATATGCAATTGTAACAAATATCTTACAATTTATCAGAACAAACAACCTACAGTTTACACATTACATAACATCACATAATGTATCATATTCAATTGTAACAAATATCTTACAATATATCAGAACAAACAACCTACACTTTACACATTACATAACATCACATACTTGTATCATATTCAACTGTAACAAATATCTTACAATTTATCAAAACAAACAACCAACAGTTTACACAATACATAACATCACATAATTGTAACTTGGAATTTTAGTTTCTTATCTCTTGGTGTCTTAACTCTAAAGACCTATGATTTCAAACAATTATACTAGTTAATAAAAATATTTAGAAACTATAACATACAATTAATATATTATGAATAAAGACTAAATTATGTACTTGTTAATTTCCCTATATGCCTTCTTCATGATCGATTCGAATAGCGTGCACGACATCTCCATCAACTTCATCATATGAGATAGGGACTTGTGTTGTGTAAGAAGGTGTGGACGGAATATCAAGGCTTCCATCACTAAGAGGAATGTGTTTTCCTTGGAGAACGATTGACCATTTCCCCGATATGTCCGATGGATCGGTAACATAGAAAACTTATTTTGCTTGAGAAGCCATGATGAATGGTTCGTTCATAAAAGATGCCTTGCCAAGGTCGACCCGTGTGAATCCTATGTCATCAATGTGTACACCATTACTATTATTGGGAACTCATTTACATTTAAATAAAGCCACTTTGAAAAAAAACATAATCAATCTCCCAAATCTCATCAATGACACCATAAAATGCGGTAGTTGCACATACAGGATTCTTATCTTTCAAACTAAAGAAATACATCGATTCGGCTTCAACCATAACACCACTATTTTGCAGTGTACTACGATCATCTTTTGATATTGTATAAAAGGTATAATGACAAATTTCGTATGTGGTCTAAGTAATGACACAAAATTTTGACTCGTACGACAACCAGTTAAGTATCTCGGATGCACTATGATCATTAGATACACTTTTATTAAACTATTCTATGAATCTTTTGTTATGCTCTATCAACTACAACTTGTCACTCATTCGGAGATATTTTTTCCTCAAAATTCCTTTGTGAGTATCTATGAAAGGTTGAACTTCATCTATTTTATTCAATATATAGAAATGTGCTTGAATAACTACATCCTGAGCCATTGGCTTAACATTTAGACCTTGAATACATCTTCCGTCTGTGTCAGCATGACGAGAAATTGGAATTCCTATAGAATCTGCGTCCGACAAATAGTTTGTACAAAACTCAACAGCTTTTTGTGTGATGTATCTTTCAACAATCGAAGCTTCTGGTCGATGATGATTCTTCGTATATCCTTTAAAGATCTTTATATATCGCTCTATTGGATACATCCACCTTAAATAAAGTGGACCACAAATTCTGATTTCTCTGACTAGATGAACAAGTAAGTGAACCATAATGTCAGAAAATGATGGGGGAAAATACATCTCCAATTGACACAAGATTATGGCAGCCTTATCATCTAATTCATCTAGTTTTTTTAAATCAAGAAATTTATTACATATGACATTGAAGAATAAGCACAATCTCGTTATACTTACTTTCACATTTTTTGGTAGGATCTCACGGATAGCCACTAGTAGAAGTTGTTGCATCAATACATGACAATCATGAGATTTTAAACCAATTAACTTGAGATCTTTCATTGATACAAGTTTCTTGATGTTTGATGAGTAACCTTGCGGAACTTTAATACCTTGCAAACACTCACAGAAAATTTTCTTTTCCTTTTTATTAAGAGTGTGACATGCTAGAGGCAGATAAGTTCTTTTTCCTTTCTCTATTGGAGCCAACTGTTTTCTTATAATATTAAGACAGGAAGTCTTACTATATTTAGTCTTGCCTGGAATGTTTAGAAATGTGCCAATCAAGCTATCACACACATTTTTCTACACGTGCATCACATCAAGACAATGTCTAACATCAAGACTTGACCAATAAAAGATACCATTATTTTCAGGAAGATGTTTATCAGCGTATTCAAGAAATTTAAGAACTCCTTTCTCATAAACCGGACCTAATCTATCGGCTTTCATCCAACTACAATCCATAACAACTTCTGAAATTTATACATGTATAATAACGTGAATGACACACCAAAATGTAATCAAAAAACTTAATGCATATGCAAATCTAAACCTAAAGCATACTGACTTGAGCATAAACAACACAAACATACTGACTTGAGCATATAAATAAAATAAAAAGGAATGAAGATGTTGAAGAATATCGTACTTCGAAGCTGAAGAATCAAATGAACGAAGAGGGTGTGAAGATTTGAGCTACAAAGAGGGTAAAGTTTACGCAGCCGTTGTCGTCTCTGGTGGCTCTCTTGTTCAACTAGGACGTCTTTTGAAAGAAATAATACATAATAAGTTTTGTTTTAATTTATCAGTGAACCCTTTAATTACGGTTGGAAAACACAACCGTAGTGGAATTGAAGACCTCTTACAACGGTTTTTTACTTCACCGTTGTAAACCTATTACAATTAATTTTTAAAATAATGGAGTTAAGTTCTATAACAACGGTTGGTTTAAAAAATCGTTGTAAAATCATTTACAATTTATTTTATAAATAATGGACTTAAATGACAAACGCTTAATGTACTCTAAAAAATGGAAAAAGTGTAACTGCAGGGAATCGAAGCTTGCTGCACAATATTTATTACTACGCTCTTTTAAAACAACCGTCATTACATTTTTGTTTATACGTATGGGTACTTACTGGGCGCGAAAATTTTAACCTATTACAACGGTTTAGATGAATCCATTGTAAACCTGTCATTGTTGTTTGCGCGTTTTGTAGTAGTTAATGAACATATTATGTAATGGTTTGTCATATTTCATATTTCCATTATATTTTTTTAAAACTATTTTATATTTAATAATAATTATTTATTTTTGAATTTAAATGCATAATTTTTTTAATGTTATTAAAAATGATTTTTTTTTTATTTTTTATTAATTTTATTTTTTAATTATCTTAATCTTAACAACTATCAAAATTATTAAAACTTTTATTAAAAAAAAGGGATTTTCTCATGTGTTTATTGACTGGATAATGGCATGTGTAACTATTGTATCATACAGATTCTCTATAAATGGGGTCCTTTCTGAAATTTTGAAAGCTAAGAGAGGCTTGACACAGGGGGATCCTATCATCCCCCTGTTATTTGTGATCATCATAGAATTTCTTCACAGGTTGCTGCATGGGCTTCACTTAAATCCTAACTTTAATTTTCACCATAAATGTGAAAAACTTAGAATCATCAACCTTTGTTTTACTGATGATATCCTCATATTTGTTAGAGGAGATCTTGGATCTGTTAGGCTGATAATGGAAAAGTTTAAGGAAATCTCTGCTGCAACTGGACTCTACATAAGTAACCCTAAAAGCAAATTGTACCTTGGTGGAGTGGATTGTGAAACTCAAAGGATATTACAACATGCAACTGATTTTGACATTGGTATTTTTCCCTTCAAATATTTTGGTGTTCCTTTACATAGTAAGAAACTATCAATTTCTAGCTGTCAACCTCTTATTGAGAAAATGCTTAAAAGGTAAAATCATTGGAGTACTAGGTTGTTGTCTTATGCTGGAAGGTTTCAACTTATTAAAGGTGTGATGTTTGCAATCTCAAATTATTGGATGCAAATATTCCCTTTACCAAAGAAGGTGATCGCCCACATTGAAAGATTATGCATGAAATTTATGCGGACACACGAGGATAGTGATAGCAAGAAGGCTCATATCTCATGGGATCATGTGTGTGGCCTTGTTTATGCTGGTGGCCGCAATATTGTTTCTTTGATTGAGTGGAATAAAGCTACTATAGGGAAAATGTTGTGGATATGAAACAAGTGGATGTTAGAATATACCAACTAACCAATCATTTCTCATGGATCCTGAAGGCAATTTTCAAAAATAGAGACTTGATGATAAATTCTGATACTTAGAAAGATTTCCAAGATGGTGGAAGGTATAATACTTAAAAGATATATGTCATGCTTCGAGGAAAAAACCCAAAGTGATGTGGAGGAAATTATTCTTTGGTAACATGGCTAGACCTAGAGCCATTTTCACACTTTAGATGGCTTACAATAGACGTCTAAGGATCGTACGATGAGATTTGGCATTAATTCTGATGGCATGCACGTGTTTTGTAACGTGCAAGAAAATTGTGGCTTTTAAATATGAAACTACTAAGTTTATGTGGAGACAGGGGCTTGCTTGGCTTGGTATAAATCACAACACGCGAGGTTGGAGTTATGAGTTGGGTTGGATCACTCAACACACCTGTGGTAAAGGTAGCTGAGCAAAAATATTGAAGATGGCTTTAGGTGAGGCGGTCTACCATGTGTGGACAATGAGAAACAAAATCATTATCCAAGGATGTGACAAAGGAGCTTTACATAGTAAGCATGTGATAAACATGATACTTCGGAGAGTTGAAATGGATCAAAAACTAGCTGATTTTTGTACTAGGGCCTGATTGTTTGGTTTGTTGTTTTTGGTTGTTTTGTCTTTTTGCTGCCTGTATTTTAGGATCGGCGTTGTTTGTATCATATTTTTTGTAATTATATATTATTTTATTCCAAAAAAAGTTATTAGAAAAAACAAGCAAATTTTTGCCAACACGGGAGTTAAACCTAAGTCCCCATGGTAGTATACGTGTCCTCGCGTTGCTTTAATTGTTAATGTTCATACATTTAATATTTATGAATATATTTTTTCATAAATTCTGAATTTTATATGTAAAATTATGTAAAAATATTGAACGTATAAATTAGAAATTATTTTCAAATAATGGATGTTCAATGTCATTGTTCTTTTGTCCCCAATAAACCTCCTCTACTAAATGTATATCAATTGTCTTAAGTGTATTGATTTCTTGTCTACTATTTGTATCCTATGAATAGGACCTACATTACTATGTAAAGTTAAACTTGAGAATAATATAATACAAATTCAATTCATTGTTCTCTAAATTTTGATCTACATTCTCTTTATTTTACAATACATTATCAGGCACGAAATTCTATAATGTGAGTGATTTTATGATCAATTTGCATAATTTTATTTCTACTCTATAGAGTAAGATTTTAATATTTTTTCCTTCATCATGTAGATTAAGTTTAACGTGTTAATCTATTGTATTTTTGTATAAAATTTTATTGAAAATTTTGTTTAAGTAACACAATTATATTTTTAAGGTTGTTTATCATTGATAAATTCTTGAAGAATTCATATTTAATCAGCCCTGTAGACATATACACATCATGATATAGTTCTTCACCTACATGAAGATATTAAAACAAACTTAGACTTATACATCACTGCCTTAAAGTTGAAAATTCCTTGTGAGATTCTCATAATTGTATATCACAAACATGATACTGGTTTACTTGAGGTGGTACGGCCATTTCATGGATATATGTAAAACAATCTATGGCAACAACTTCATCAAATAAAGCAGATATTTTAACTTTACATGAAGGCATTATCAAGTAAAATTTTTAACCAACTATTACAAAATTTTAGTATTCAATATTGAAGAAATAGTCGTTCTAATGAGGGGGAGAATTAAATAGATTATGTACTCTTTTTCTCTTCACCATGGTTCTGTCCCATTGAGTTTTCTTGGTAAGGTTTTTAACGAGGCACTTTCCTCACAAAGGATTTTGCACTCTTTTTTCTTCATTAGGATTTTTCGCATTAAGGTTTATCTAGTAAGGTTTTAATATACATATCGTCAACGAACATCCAAGGGAGAGTGTTATGAAATAATGAATGTTCAATGCAATTGTTCTTTTGTCCCCCCATAAAACCTCTTTTACTAAACGTATATGAATTGTCTTAATGTGTATTGATTTGTTGTCTACTAGTTGTATCCTATAAATAGGACCTAGATTACTATGTAATGTTACACTTAAGAATAATGTTCCTTTAAATTTATACATTTTAACACGTTTAATAACAAATTATAATTAGAAATAATTTTGAAATAATTTTTCATTAAGCACGTTTTATAACTTTCCTTTTAAATTTGAAATAATTTAAAAATAACTTTCCTTTAAACACACTAAAATTATAAATAATTAAAAATAATTTTGGAACACATTTTAATTCATATTCATATTTAACCACATTTTTTCATTCAATTTTTTTTAATATATACATTTAAAATAAATTATCTTAAAATTAATTAATTTAAAGTTAATATATAGATAAATATATATTAATTTAAAATATAGATAAGTATTGTCCATAAATTAAATAAATTATTAATTTATTAACATTATATATGTCCACATATTATATTTTTATTTAATAATCAAGTTTTAATAAAAAAACTAAAATTAATTTTTAATATAAAAATATAAACTTTTTAATTTTAGAAACATAATATATACATTTTTTTATAATTTTTATTAAATTAGTTAACTTTAAAATAATAACTATCAAAATATTTAGATAATTTTACACAGTTTTATAACATATAGATTTAAATGAAACATATTGACAAAAGAACAAGAACGCCTACGTGGTAAAAGTTTTGCACTATAAGGGAAAGCTTATGGGTGCAATTCTTATTGATTGCCCTTTTTTGAAATTTTTACAATATTTTTTTAGACATGGGGTAAACCAGAAGTCACATATATGATGGGGCAAAAGTGTTATTAAGTCATTATAAAAATATCAATATAATTATTTGTATACAGTTGTGTAAATAAAGAGTCATATTAAACTTGTTTAAATCTTTGAAAATTTCCTATTCAAAATATATAATAATTTTAAATATAGAAAAAATGTATAATATTTTTATCACGAACTCAACTCATTTAATGTTGATTAACTAAATAATATTTATTTTTAAAAACAAAGTTGTTGAATTATAAATATTAACAATTCATTTGCATTAATACATTAATATAAATAAATATTATCGCAAGAGTTGAACCCTATATCAGCATTTTACATCTATATAACTCAATTAGCATAAAATTGTTGAGGTACCCCGACCATCCATTAGACAATATTAAATCATTAGTAAAATATTTAAAAAAATCATATATTTCATTTTATTGTAAATTTATAATTTTTATCTATAATATTTAATGCTTAAATATTCTTTAGTTTCTTATTATGAATGATGCTCAATCATACATTAATTCTCTGATTTGGGTGATGATACTTCTTTAGGTTGTTAGGATTAATTTTTGCTATGGAGAACAATATTGGCTTGGATAGTTTTAAGGTTTTAGAATAAATTAAATGTTTGAAAATGTTAGTGCATAAGGTTGAAGATGAAGAAGATGATGGAAGAGAAAGAGGGAGGAAAATTTGTAACTAACTTTATCTAACAGAATTGGAATTAGTTACAAATGAATTCTACTTCTAACTGAAATGCAAATTCAGTTTATATAGAAATTCAAGATCTAAGATGAGACTCAGGTACAAGTTGTTTCTGAGTGCTACAGTGAACATCTTCAAGCACTCCATTTTGAACCTGATTGTGCAGAAAATAGAACTTTGTGTCAATGTGCTTGCTCCTTCCATACAACATTGGATTCTTGGCAAGACTTATAGATGATTTATTGTCAATCATCAACCTCGCAGGCTTGCTCACCTTGATTTTTAGATTCTACAATAAGTTTAGAATCCAAACAGCTTGACACACAGACAAAGCACCCATAATTTACTCAGCTTCACATGTTGAGAATGAAACCATTGGTTGCTTCTTGGAGCACTAAGAAATGATACCTCCCAGATACTTGAAGAAATATCTCGAACTACTTCTTCTGTCAACTTTGTTCCACACCAATCAGAGTCTGAATCACTACAACATTTGTTGTCTCTGGTGACACTTTTTTAGGTAACATGTTAAAATTGTTGCCTAAAATTCATATAGGCAACGATTTATGGATGTTGACAAAAATATATTCGCCGCCTTTGATAATCGTTTCCAAAAATACTTTTGAGGACGATTTTGGAGCGTCACCCATTTATTTTTTTTGGCAACGATTGTTAATTGTGCCCTTAACTACTTTTGGGGACGATTTTGGAGCGTCATTGTACTATTTCTTTAGTGAAAGCTCTAAGAGTTTGACTATATTTTGGTAAAACATAATGTTGTGAAAGATGTTCCAACATGAAGGTTTTCAGCCCTCAGACCAAAGATGTCGAATAGAATGTCACATCATGAAGATTCGACATCATGACTATCACAACGAGTTTGTTTTAAATCTGTTCCAAGATTCAAGGCATGATTGGCAGTGGATCAAGGATAAAAGATATGAAGCCCAACAAAGCAGAAGACTATAAAAGAAGACCAAGACCTAGGCGAAAAGAGAGAGAGAGAGAGAGAGAGAGAGAGAGAGAGAGAGAGAGAGAGAGAGAGAAAGAGAGAGAGGACGACATAGACTTAGGAATCCTATTTTGTAAAGTAGGATTTAGGGTTTGAGAGTCATTGGTTTCTCTTGTAACTTAGGAACTTGTACAGATTCAGAAGCCCGTAGGCAATGAATCGTGTAGTGTTCTTGGATGAAGCTTTGAAGCAAATTCAAGTTAACTTGTTAGTCAAGGTTGTTTGACTGAACTTTGTATTGGAAGGGGTGTCTTTCAATAAGGTAGATACAGTTATAGAGTAGTAACTGTTAGATAATCACAGGTTGTGATTTAGGGAGTGAGATGGGGTTCTCTTATCATTTAGATGTGACTTCTAATGATAAAGATTTCATTGGGTAGTGATAGGTTAGCGTGGGTGCTTTCTGTAAACCTGAGGTTGTTTACATAAAACTATACTACTGATAGTGATTTCTTCTTCCTTGATTGGTATCCCCCATATGTAGGTGAGTTGCACCGAACTGGGTCATCATATTCTGTGTTGTTTATCATTCTTCTATTTTCATTTCAGTCTTGATTAACATGTTGGATCAGATGTTGTGACATCTGTGATTCTGCAGTTCTGATATTCAAGGTATCAGTATGCTGTCGCACCTCTATGTTTAAATGTTTATGCAGAACAATGTCTTAACATGTGTTAGGACATCTGCTGTCTGCATTGCCAAAATTTCAATTGGTATCAGAGCAGTCATCCTGTCTGTTTCTGGATGAGATCTTGGGGAGATACTTTCTGGAATTTAAACAAGGAGGAGTTTTGAAGATCAGATCAACCAACTCAGACATACTCATGGGTATTAATGGATGGGATGGATGTTCTGGATCGAAAGTAACAGCCCGGAGATTATTCACGTTGCTGAGGAGGTTCTACAACTACTGCAGGAGAAGTGGCTAGTTCTCTTGTTGGGATGTCTTATAAAATGTTTAGACATCTTATTAGGGCAAGTAGGATTTGTTCCTTGGTGGTTCCACTTCATGTGTTTCTGATGGAAGAACTCTAAAATTATGGGATTCTTGAGTTGTTGCTGAAGACAGTTGGTGGAAGATCTTAAATCGTCGACCTCTATATGTGAAGATATATGCATTCTTTTATTCCAAAGTCGGGAGCGATTGAATGAAGGGAGTTGTTGGAAGATGTATGTTATGATGACTTGGTACTTGGAAGCTTGGTTTCATGGTACTGATTAAAGTCCGTTGAAGAGGAGAGGAGTTGAGTTTAGATTTATCAAGTTCTTGCTCTGGGAGTTTGATAAATTATTGATCGGCTAGGTTGTCAAAGATACTTGATAATTCTCTCAAGTCCATGATTTCATGGTGCTGCTGCATCTTTTGTAAGAACTGGGGCCATGGGACATACTCCTCTTCGCCTGGAGGATTCATCCCAGCTGGAGTAGCTGTGGGTCTACCACGATTGCTTCTGCGTCCGTCAGCCATGTTCCTAAACTTCATACAGATAGGATTAAGTTGATCAGGCTTAATGCCATACATATAACACTATTAAGACCAATGGTGACACAACGCATATGAAACGAAAAGAAATACTTATACTATTTCATGGCTAGGTCGAGGATACGACCTGCTCTGATACCAACTGTGACACCCATATTTAACAACATACATCAAAGCATATATATTATACATGAATCCAAGTTTTGGTACTGAAATACCACAAGTTCATAGTTAACACATTGTATACATTACATGCCCAAAATACAAAGTACTAAAAGTCTAAGGCATAACATATACAAGATGTCCAAAATACACTACGAACTAGATCATAATAATGATCTCAAAATAAAACGTCATAGCGGAAGCCATGCCATCCCAAAAGCTACGATTCGTAAGGAAAAGTGTAGCTAGCAATTTTTGTCGGTGACGCGCCACCTTATCGCTAAATTTTTGGGTATTCCTCACCTCAGTGGGAGGAACGGGTTTTGCTATTTTCTGATTACTTATTTATCCCGTGAAGCTGGAAGGGAAAGGGAAAGTTATCTAAAACGAACCTTGCACGTATTTGTTTAACTGAACAAACGCTTGACAGAGATTGGGGAGTTCGGGATCAGATTATACAATGGATATTTGTCAATTACCCATCCTATATGTGGTTATCCACAGGTTATAGTTTTAGGATCATGCTTTAATACTTGGTATTGATTCTTGTTAAACTGTGAAATGGGAAAATGTTTGTCTGATGTTTGAGAGAGTTTTGTTGTTTTTGGTAAGGTCAGGGACCTAATGTTTTTTGTTTAGTGTGCTCGCTAAGATTATCGCAATCTTATGCCTACGTATTCCCTGTTATGGAGTATAGGGAAATCAGAGCAATCGTAGTTCCTCTTATTCTAAGGGAGAAACAGATGTCTGAGTGTCTTGTTCGAAGCCCAAGATTGAAGCTAAAGGTTGGTTTGTTTGTATCTTATTCAAAGCCCAAGATGTGAAGCTAAAAGGTTTTTTGTATCTTGTTCAAAGCCCAAGATGTGAAGCTAAAAGGTTTTGACTGAGAGAGAATTTGTCATCTCTAAAGAGAGATATCTCATCTGTTAATCACAGTTGTTTGGATAACTGGTTTTGATTATAAAGGAATTACTTTAACTAGACTGTATGAAGTCCAGCAATGCCATAATTTCCTTTACAGGGTGATTTGTCCTAAAGGAGAAAACTTTAACTCAGGTGTGACCAATGCCATTTTTCCTAAGGAATTCATGCTAAAAGAAGGACAGTGGCATGTTGTTTGTATCCAGAGGCTTGCCACTTACAACAATTAGATGAAGGTTTTAACCAGGATAATGATGGACATACAGCTTGGATGTTAATATCAACAAGTGTGCCACTTACAACAGTTATCTGGAATTAAGGTTTTGTATTGATTAACTGTTTTTGAGATATGATTAGACAGAAAAGGTATCTTCCTACAGAGTTTTTGATTTCCTCTAAGGGGATGGTTTTTTGGTGTGTGTGCCTTGATTAAAGCCCAAGGTTGAAGCTAAGAGGTTGATTGGATTCCACTAGGGAAAATGATTATACAAAGCCTAAGAGGAGGCTGAAAAGATTGACTGACTCCACCGAGGAGAATCATTATACAAAGCCTAAGAGGAGGCTGAAAAGATTTACTCAACAAGAGAGTGTTTATTTTGTATCTTGTACAAATCCCAAGATGGAGGCTAAAAGACTGATTAACTCAACAAGAGAGTGTTATATTTGGTATCTTGTACAAAGCCCAAGATTGAGGCTAAAAGAGAATTGACTCTGTGGGGAAAAAGTTTTATCTGTCTTGTACAAAGCCCAAGATTGAGGCTAAAAAAGGAAATACTGACTCCAGTCAGCTGGGGGATATTTATATGGTATCATGTACAAAGCCCAAGATGGAGGCTAAAGAAAATTTGTTGACTCTGCTGAGGAGTTTATCATTATACAAAGCCTAAGAGGAGGCTAACTGTTAGAATTCAGCTGAGAAATTATCATTATACAAAGCCTAAGAGGAGGCTGACTTTGCTGGTGAAATACAAAGAAAGAAATACTTATACAAAGCCTAAGAGGAGGCTAACTTCTGCTGAGGATTATTAAAATCCAGAGATAGGTCCAAATTGAGGATTAACTCTTACTGGGGTTTACAGAAGAGTTAAGGTTTGAGTTTATGAAAATTGTTGGTTTTATTTCTGCATTGGGAGAATTAATCTGGATGATCAGGGTTATTTCCTGTTCTTTAAGGAAATGAGAAATCCAAAGAGTATGAGACTATCCAAGTCTACTGGTATTGAGAAATTGGTTCTCAGATGGTGGATTATCATTGTACTATGCCCAAGGGAAGGCTGATATCTTAAATGATGACTAGGTTATGTTCCTATACCTGTAGAGGTCTATGGGTCCTTGTACTAAGCCCAAGAGGAGGCTGAGAACTTCTAAGAATCCTGAGGGTCCTTGTACAAAGCCTAAAAGGAGGCTGGGGATGCTTTTAGGAAGCCTGTGGGTCCAAACTTAAGAATTTTCCAAAAAGGTTTCACCGGGAATTAATCCTATCTGTAATGAACAGTTCTAGAGTTTGAAGAAATTCCAGAGAAGTTTCACCGGGAATACTGCCTTTCTCTTTATTCCATATTGTTTAAGCCCAAGAGAAGGCAAGACTGTATCTGGAATCCTATGGGGGATCTAGGTTTACTGTTATGAGAGAGTGACCAACTGGCTTTACCTAATTCTAGACCTAGTTGCCGGGGAAAACTCTAACAGATATACAAGTATATATACAGTGATATATGACAAGTATTTAAAAGGATATGAAAGAAGACTTACAGTGGAGCAGCTTGTAACGCCCCAGTTTTGTCAGTTTTTATTTAATCGAATCGTTTTGATTATTTTATTATTATATTATTTTATTTTCGATTTTTATTTGGAAATATGTTATTTTTCAATGTTGTGATATTTTATCGCGTTTTGGGAACGTTTGTGAGATATTTGAGTGTGGGGGTATTTTGATCATTTCATCTTATTTTTCCTTAACTTAGAAAAAAGAAAATAGAAAGAGAGAAAAATAGAGAGAAAGAAAAAGAGAAGACGGAAAAGGGAAAGAAAAGAGAAGAAGAGAAGAAAAAGAGAGAAAACTTGGAAATCAAGAAATCAATCTCCCGACTTTTCTAAACACGATTAAATCGGGTAAGGGTGCGAAACTCGATTATTATATGCTTGTGTATGATTATGTATGTATGTTTTTGGTTGTTATTGGATTGAAATGGAAATATATAGTAAAAACCATATTATGTAGAAATTGATTAGAAATCGATTAAATTGTGTCGGAAATCATGTTTTCAGGTCCATTATTGTTGATACATGTTAGATACATGTTGTTAGGCATTGTATTGGTAATTTTTCTGGTGTATAGGGGAAAATTGGATGATTTTGGGTTGGAAAACGCATAACAAAATTCTGCAGAAAAATTCTGGTTTTCCACTGCCCATACACGTATCACTCAAGGCAATACGCGTATTGGTCAAGGCAATACGTGTATGGCATTGAAGAAAACTGGGCAATACGCGTATGGAGCTTCATTTTCTCTGCCATCTGTCTATTTGCGTAATGGTACGCGTAACGTTTAGGGCAATACGCGTATGGTGTAAGGCACTACGCGTATTGGAATTTCAATGGGAATTTTGGGGAAAAATGGCCTTTGCCCATACGCGTACGACCTTGGGCAATACGCGTATGGAATGGGCAAGGAATCAGGGCAATACGCGTATGGCTCAGGGCAATACGCGTATGGTCAGGAGAATTGTAAAATGGGGTTTTTTCGCGATGTCTTTTCTTGTTTAGTCCGTAACTTGGGTTCCGTTTACCCGTTTTTAACATTCTTGGTATCGTTGAGTAGCTATTGAACTGTACTTTCTTATGATAATAATTTTGAGATTGTTAGCCGATTTAATTATGTCAAGAATTTGGAATAATGTCGTTTTGTCGACTTTTGTCGTTATAATTGTGTGTAATTGGTGTGTATCATGCAATGTGCTGTTGATATGGATATGGTATGATTTGCGTGCTGTTGTATGGTATAAATGCATTGTTTTGGGCTTGAATTGTAAAGCATGATTAATGTTGAGTGAGATGATTGCATATATGTGTGCATCTGAATGTCATGAGTCATTGTATGCCAAGCATCATGATATGCATTCTTGTAATTTCGTGTGCCCATGTGGGGTGTGAGCGACGGCTTGGTTCCAGAGGGAATCCGCTATAACGTCGTGTGCCCGTGTGAGGTGTGAGCGATGATTATAGACGATCGGGTGCCCGTGTGGGGTATGAGCGATCGGATCGTGTGCCCGTGTGGGGTGTGAGCGATCCATAAACGTCGTGTGCCCGTGTGGGGTGTGAGCGAAGGGGAACATCGTATGCCCGACGGGGAGTTACATTAAGTAACGAGCGATGATTCCAATAGTTCCTGAGTGAACTAGTGATGAGAAATGATGAATGGATGGTACCGCATATGCATTGCATAGAGTCGTTGTGTCGGTCTCTGTGCATTTGCATAAATCATGAATATGATTGACTATGTGTGAGAACTGTGAATGAATTGATATATGTTTGTGATGGATAAATGAGATATTTATTTTGTTGTGTTGTATTTGGATTCTGTTGTGCGTTGTGGTGAGAATATTTTACGTGCGTAATGTTGTGTTATTATATAATTGTATGCAATTATATTATGATTGTGTTTCTCACCCTTCTGCTGTTTTATAATGCTCTATGAGGCATTGCAGATTAGATTGCTGGAGGTCTTTTGTGAAGCGTGGGTCTTCATTCTTTTGTCGGTCGGCTCTGATATGTGGCACCGGGTAGTCAGGGGAACGTTTTGTAGTTTGATGTGTATATGTATATATATCTTTTGGCTTGTGCATGTATGACTGGATGTACAACAAACTTTTTATGTGATATATATATATATATATATATATATATATATGAGATTTCAGTACAGATTTTCTGTTTTATTCTGTATTTGAATTGTGGGTAGTAGGAACTAAGTTCCTCTGTTTATTTGCTACCTGCGAGTGTTGCATATCTTTATGGGCAGGTTTATTGTGTTTGCTTCAAATTGATGTGACCCCTCAGTCTATGCTGTGAATTTCTAAATATACTCTGATGAAATTTTGAATTTTCTTTTACCGCTTTATTTAATTGGGGGTATAGATTAGGGGTGTTACATTAAGTGGTATCGGAGCCAGTTCGTGTCAGTTGTGTCAGTCCTTGTCGGTCTTGGTGTTTGGATGAGCTGTTTGTTTAACCATAGTTGCTGTTATTGGAAATGAACAGAATATGGCTGGTAGAAATGACGCTGCTTTGGCTGCTGCTATGCAAGCTATGGCTCGGGCTGTGCAGGGTGCACCTAATGCTGCAGGTAATGATGAGTTCAGGAAGAACAAACCGCCTGTCTTCAAAGGAAGATATAATCCTGATGGTGCTCAGATATTGCTTAAAGAGATTGAAAGAATTTTCTGAGTGATGGATTGTGCTGAGGATTAGAAGGTGAGACTGGGTACTCACATGTTACTGGAAGAAGCTGATGATTGGTGGGTTAGTACACGTCATGTGTTGGAAGCTGCAGAGGAGGAGATCACTTGGGCTGTGTTTAGCATTGAGTTTCTGAGGAAGTATTTTCCAGAAGATGTAAGAGGAAAGAAGGAAATTGAGTTCTTGGAGTTAAAACAGGGTAATATGTCTGTTGTTGATTATACTGCTAAGTTTGTGGAACTTGTGCAGTTTTATCCACATTATGCTGAAGCGACCTCAGAATTTTCTAAGTGTGTAAAGTTTGAGAACAGATTGTGTCCTGAGATAAAGCAGGCAATTGGTTATCAAAGGATTCATAGGTTTTGTGATTTGGTGGATTGTTGTAGGATTTATGAGGAGGATAGTAAGACTCGTTCTACTCACTATAAGAGTGTGAGCGAGAGGAAAGGGAAGCAACAGTTCCGTGGTGGTCCTTATGTAACACCAGCTGATAAGGGTAAACAATGGGGTAATTTTGAGAGAAGATCAGGTGGAGGAGGTATGTCTAGTCCTCTGAAATGTTACAAATGTGGTGAAGTGGGGCATCGTCAGTTCGAATGTGGGAGAGATATGAGAAAGTGTGCGAATTGTGGCGGTTTAGGACATGTTGCAGCTGATTGTGCCAGGAAAAATGTGGTGAAATGTTACAACTATGGTGAACCTGGTCATATTAGTACGAACTGTCCGAAACCGAAGCAAGCTCCAGCTGGTGGGAAAGTTTTTGCTTTGGCGGGAATTCAGACTTCAAGTGCAGATTGTCTGATCAGAGGTACTTGTTTTATTAATAGTACTCCTTTAGTTGCTATTATTGATACTGGAGCGACTCATTCGTTTATTTCATCTGAGTGCGCGAAGCATTTGAATCTTGTGTTGTCTTCGATGAGTGGTGAAATGGTTATTGATACTCCAGCAATGGGGTCAGTAACTACTTCTTTGGTTTGTTTAAGTTGTCCTTTGACCATTTATGGTAAAGACTTTGAGATGGATTTGGTGTGTTTGCCGTTGGAGGGTTTAGATGTGGTTCTGGGAATGAATTGGTTGCAATTCAATCGAGTTCATATTGATTGTTATCATAAGCTGGTAAGGTTTCCTTCTCTTGAGGAAGACGAAGACTCGAGTTTCTTATCTACCAAAGAGTTGAAGAAGCTTTTGGCGGATGAAGCTTAGTTGTTTGGGTTGTTTGCATCGTTGACTGTGGGCAGTCAAGTTTCACTTGATGTGTTTCCTGTTGTGTGTGAATTTCTGGAAGTGTTTCCTGAGGATATTTCAGACTTGCCTCCAGAGAGAGAGGTGGAGTTTTCTATAGATCTAGTTCCTGGTACTAGACCTGTTTCTATGGCACCTTATCGTATGTCGGCATCTGAGTTGGTGGAGTTAAAGAAACAATTGAATGAATTGTTGGAGAAGAGGTTTGTGAGACCAAGCGTTTCTCCTTGGGGTGCTCCAGTTTTATTGGTGAAAAAGAAATATGGAAGTATGCGGTTGTGTATTGATTATCGCCAGTTGAATAAGGTGACGATTAAGAATAAGTATCCTCTTTCAAGAATTGATGATCTGATGGATCAGTTAGTTGGTGCGTGTTTGTTTAGTAAGATTGACTTGAGGTCGGGGTATCATCAGATTAGGGTGAAAGAGGAAGATATTCAGAAGACGGCTTTTAGGACACGTTACGGTCACTATGAATATTCTGTGATGCCGTTCGGGGTCTCTAATGCGCCAGGTGTGCTTATGGAGTACATGAATCATATTTTCCATGAGCATTTGGATCGATTTGTGGTTGTGTTTATTGATGACATTTTGATTTATTCTAAGTCTCGGGAGGAGCACGCAGAGCATTTGCGTATTGTTTTGCAGGTTTTGAAAGAAAGAAAGCTTTTTGCGAAGTTGTCCAAGTGCGAGTTCTGGTTGTCGGAGGTGAGTTTTCTTGGACACGTAATTTCAAGTGATGGTATTGCTGTGGATCCATCTAAAGTAGAATCAGTTCTACAATGGAAGGCTCCGAGATCTGTTACTGAAATTCAAAGCTTTTTGGGATTGGCTGGATACTATCGAAGGTTTATTGAAGGTAAGCGTTCATTTGGGATATTCAGTGCGAGGAAAGTTTTAATGAGCTGAAGAGAAGATTGACGACAGCTCCGATTTTGATTTTGCCGAATCCTAATGAACCATTTGTGGTGTATTGTGATGCGTCTTTGATTGGTCTAGGTGGTGTTCTGATGCAAGAAGGTAAGGTCATGGCTTATGCTTCAAGGCAGTTGAGAGTGCATGAGAAAAATTATCCTACTCATGATCTTGAATTAGCGGCTGTGGTTTTTGTGTTGAAGATTTGGAGGCATTATCTCTACGGTGCAAGGTTTGAAGTCTTTAGTGATCACAAAAGTTTGAAATATTTGTTTGATCAGAAAGAGTTGAATATGAGGCAACGGAGATGGTTGGAATTTTTGAAGGACTACGACTTTGGCTTGAATTACCATCCTGGTAAAGCTAATGTGGTAGCCGATGCATTGAGCCGAAAATTGTTGCATATGTCCGCTTTAATGGTTAAAGAGTGGGAACTTTTGGAATCGTTTAGAGACTTGAGTTTGGTATGTGAAGTGACGTCGGATAGCATGAGGCTTGGAATGCTAACGATTACTAATGATTTTCTGATGACTGTTAGTGAGAAACAGAAGCTGGATGTGAAATTTGTGGATTTGATGTTGGTGGGATAAAAAGATGCGAATAGTGATTTTAAAGTGGATATTAATGGTGTTTTGAGATTCCGAGGTAGAATTTGTATTCTTGATGATGCGGAGTTGAAAAAGATGATTTTGGAGGAAGGACACCGGAGTAATCTGAGTATACATCCGGGAGCGAATAAGATGTACCAAGATTTGAAGAAGATCTTTTGGTTGTTTGGTTTGAAGAGAGATGTGGCTCAGTTTGTTTATGCATGTTTGACTTGTCAGAAATCGAAGGTAGAACATCTGAGGCCTAGTGGTTTGTTGCAACCGTTGGATATTCCAGAATGGAAGTGGGACAACATCTCCTTGGATTTTGTGACAGGGTTACCAAATACACAGCGAGGGCATAATGCTATTTGGGTGGTTGTTGATAGGCTGACTAAATCGGCTCATTTCATTCCGATTGACATCAGTTTTACTTTGGAGAGGTTAGCGGAGATTTACATCAGTGTGATTGTGAAATTGCATGGGGTTCCGTTGAGCATTGTTTCAGATCGAGATCTGAGGTTTACTTCGAGATTTTGGGAAAGTTTACAGAAGGCTTTAGGTTCTAAATTGAGATTGAGGTCGGCTTATCATCTGCAGACGGATGGTCAGACGGAGAGAACGATTCAGTCGTTGAAAGATTTGTTGAGAGCTTGTGTTCTTGAACAAGGTGGTGCGTGGGATAGTTATCTTGCATTGATTGAATTCACGTATAATAACAATTTCCATTCTAGTATTGGGATGGCACCGTTTGAAGCACTGTATGGACGAAGATGTCGGACACCGTTGTGTTGGCACGAATCTGGTGAGAGTGCGGTGGTTGGACCAGAGTTGGTGCAACAGACTACGGAAAAAGTGAAGCTTATTCGTGAGAAAATGAAGGCTTCTCAGAGTAGGCAAAAGAGTTATCATGATCGGAGAAGAAAAGATCTTTAGTTCCAAGAGGGCGATCATGTATTTCTGAGGGTTACGCCGGTAACGGGTGTTGGTAGGGCATTGAAGTAGGAAAAGCTTACTTCTCGGTTTATTGGTCCTTACCAGATATCCGCGAGAGTGGGTGCTGTGGCTTATAGGATGGCGTTGCCGCCGAATCTGTCGAATTTGCACGATGTGTTCCATGTTTCACAACTTCGGAGGTATGTTCTGAATCCGTCACATGTGATTCCGATGGATGAGGTTGAGGTAAGGGAGAACCTTACGGTTGAGGCATTATCGGTGAGTATTTTGGATCGCGAGGTGAAGCAGTTGAGGGGCAAGGAGATTGCACTTGTGAAAGTGGCGTGGGGAGGCGCTGCTGAGGGCAATTTGACTTGGGAGTTGGAGAGTCGGATGCGGGAGTCGTATCGAGAGTTGTTCGTTTCAGGTATATTTTCGAGGACGGAAATTTCTAAGTGGGGGAGAGTTGTAACGCCCCAGTTTTGTCAGTTTTTATTTAATCGAGTCGTTTTGATTATTTTATTATTATATTATTTTATTTTTGACTTTTATTTGGAAATATGTTATTTTCAATATTGTGATATTTTATCGCGTTTTGGGAACGTTTGTGAGATATTTGAGTGTGGGGGTATTTTGGTCATTTCATCTTATTTTTCCTTAAGTTAGAAAAAAGAAAATAGAAAGAGAGAAAAATAGAGAGAAAGAAAAAGAGAAGAAGGAAAAGGGAAAGAAAAGAGAAGAAGAGAAGAAAAAGAGAGAAAACTTGGAAATCAAGAAATCAATCTCCCGACTTTTCTAAACACGATTAAATCGGGTAAGGGTGCGAAACTCGATTATTATATGCTTGTGTATGATTATGTATGTATGTTTTTGGTTGTTATTGGATTGAAATGGAAATATATAGTAAAAACCATATTATGTAGAATTGATTAGAAATCGATTAAATTGTGTCGGAAATCATGTTTTCAGGTCCATTATTGTTGATACATGTTAGATACATGTTGTTAGGCATTGTATTGGTAATTTTTCTGGTGTATAGGTGAAAATTGGATGATTTTGGGTTGGAAAACGCAGAACAAAATTCTGTAGAAAAATTCTGGTTTTCCACTGCCCATATGCGTATCACTCAAGGCAATACGCGTATTGGTCAAGGCAATACGCGTATGGCATTGAAGAAAACGAGGAAATACGCGTATGGAGCTTTATTTTCTCGGCCATCTGTCCATTTGCGTAATGGTACGCGTAACGTTTAGGGCAATACGCGTATGGTGTAAGGCACTACGCGTATTGGAATTTTAATGGGAATTTTGGGGAAAAATGGTCTCTGCCCATACGCGTACGACCTTGGGCAATACGCGTATGGAATGGGCGAGGAATCAGGACAATACGCGTATGGCTCAGGGCAATAAGCGTATGGTCAGGAGAATTGCAAAATGGGGTTTTTTCACGATGTTTTTTCATGTTTAGTCCGTAACTTGTGTTCCGTTTACCTGTTTTTAACATTCTTGGTATCGTTGAGTAGCTATTGAACTGTACTTTCTTATGATAATAATTTTGAGATTGTTAGCCGATTTAATTATGTCGGGAATTTGGAATAGTGTCGTTTTGTCGACTTTTGTCGTTATAATTGTGTGTAATTGGTGTGTATCATGCAATGTGCTGTTGATATGGATATGGTATGATTTGCGTGCTGTTGTATGGTATAAATGCATTGTTTTGGGCTTGAATTGTAAAGCATGATTAATGTTGAGTGAGATGATTGCATATACGTGTGCATCTGAATGTCATGAGTCATTGTATGCCAAGCATCATGATATGCATTCTTGTAATGTCGTGTGCCCATGTGGGGTGTGAGCGACGGTTTGGTTCCAAAGGGAATCCGCTATAACGTCGTGTGCCCGTGTGAGGTGTGAGCGATGATTATAGACGATCGTGAGCCCGTGTGGGGTGTGAGCGATCGGATCGTGTGCCCGTGTGGGGTGTGAGCGATCCATAAACGTCGTGTGCCCATGTGGGGTGTGAGCGAAGGGGAACATCGTATGCCCAACGGGGAGTTACATTAAGTAACGAGCGATGATTCCAATAGTTCCTGAGTGAACTAGTGATCAGAAATGATGGATGGATGGTACCGCATATGCATTGCATAGAGTCGTTGTGTCGGTCTCTGTGCATTTGCATAAATCATGAATATGATTGACTATGTGTGAGAACTGTGAATGAATTGATATATGTTTGCGATGGATAAATGAGATATGTATTCTGTTGTGTTGTATTTGGATTCTGTTGTGCGTTGTGGTGAGAATATTTTACGTGCGTAATGTTGTGTTATTATATAATTGTATGCAATTATATTATGATTGTGTTTCTCACCCTTCTACTATTTTATAATGCTCTATGAGGCATTGCAGATTAGATTACTGGAGGTCTTTTGTGAAGCGTGGGTCTTCATTCTTTTGTCGGTCGGCTCTGATATGTGGCACCGGGTAGTCAGGGGAATCGTTTTGTAGTTTGATGTGTATATGTATATATATCTTTTGGCTTGTGCATGTATGACTGGATGTACGACAAACTTTTTATGTGATATATATATATATATATATGAGATTTCAGTACAGATTTTCCGCTTTATTCTGTATTTGATTTGTGGGTAGTAGGAACTAAGTTCCTCTGTTTATTTGCTACCTGTGAGTGTTGCATATCTTTATGGGCAGGTTTATTGTGTTTGCTTCAAATTGATGTGACCCCTCGGTCTATGCTGTGAATTTCTAAATATACTCTGATGAAATTTTGAATTTTCTTTTACCGCTTTATTTAATTGGGGGTATAGATTGGGGGTGTTACACAACTTCCCACACACACACATACACACACACACACATATATATATATATATATATATATATATATATATATATATATATAATTGGTATTTAAAAGATGAAAGAAGGACTTACAGGTATGCAACTTCCCACATTACAGTATATATATATATATATATATAAAGCAGTAAATGAAAGCAGATAAAAACTTACAGGTGAGCATACTTCCATGCTGTTAGTTTTAGTTGTTCAAAGACATTAAAACAAGTTTTGATAACAGTTATTTCAAAGCAATAAAGTTGGGGCTTATTCAATAAGAGATGCCCTGATGATTATTGAATACAGACTGTATTGTTAACATAGTATTTACAAAGAGATTTGGGTCTTATACAACAAGAGAGCCCAAAGATTATTTTTGTACAAAGAGATGGGTCTTACAACTCAAGGAGTGGCTCAGGTTATTTTGTTAAAAAGGCGACGATCGCACCGTTGTTTTCAAAATGTACAGAGGG
The DNA here is from genome assembly GCA_022829125.1 of Lathyrus tuberosus. Taxonomy (NCBI): domain Eukaryota; kingdom Viridiplantae; phylum Streptophyta; class Magnoliopsida; order Fabales; family Fabaceae; genus Lathyrus; species Lathyrus tuberosus. The sequence continues at coordinate 9,657,627 of JALAZF010000071.1, forward strand.
ACTTATACAATAAGGGAGGCCCAAAATGGTTTATGTACAAAAGGGATGGGACTTATAGCTCAAGGAGAAGCCCAAAATAATTTTAAAGAAAATAAGTGGGACTTATAGCTCAAGGAGAGGCCCAAATGAAATTTGTTTGAAAGCGACGATCGCGTCAAAATTTCTGACTGTATCGGGACTTATACAATGCACTGAGACCCAAAAATTGTTTATTTACAAAGAGGTTGGGTCTTACACTCTATTATAGGCCCAAAAGTGATTTTAAAAGAAGAGAAATATGGGACTTACAACTCAAGGGTAGCCCCAGATGATTTTTGTTTGAAAAAATGACAATCGCGCCGAAATATCTTTAACGTACTGGGACTTATACAATGCACTGAGGCCCAAAAAGGTTTTTGTTGAAAAGGGGTTTGGTCTTACACTCTATTAGAGGCCCAAAAATGATTTTAAAAGATTCATGAGGGTGAAAATTATCAAAACCCTAATTTTGTCAAAAAAAAAAGGAATTAATTTTGTTTAAAAATTAATAAAAATCATTGAAAACATGTGAAAAATGAGTGGTGATCTTAGATCAATGTTTCAAAAATCATGTTTTTATCCATAAAATGATTGAAAACCATTTAAGTTTGGACAATCAAGAGAAAGAAAATTTTCAAAATGTTAAAAAACAAATAAAAATTAATTCTTTGCAAAAATATCAAATATATGAAATAAATAATATTTTTGGGAAATTTTTGTAAAATAAAATATTTTAACATTTTTTTGAATTATTAAAAAAAGAATCAACTCAAAATCATTAAAATTCAGAGAGAAATTAATTTTTGAATCAATTAAATAAAAACACAAAAATTCAAAAATTCAAATATTTAAAAAAGGCGCCAAGAACACATGAAGAACACGCGCGTGTTCTGGGTTTGGCTGATTTGCGTTTTCTCACTAATATCACTGAATACTTGATGGAATCATGCAATCCACATATCAATCTGCTCGTTTTCAACTCACGATCATGTCTATGGTCTTTAATTTCATTTATTTTAAGCATGGAATAAGAAATCAAGACAAAACCTCAAGAACCCTAAATTGTGCATGAAGGCTGAGAATTTTGATACACGATTCATACAAGGCAATTAATAGAGGGGAAACATTCTATGCATGATTATGACATTTGGCAAAAGTATTGTGCGAGGAAATATGCATAAATCATGAGATGACCAAGTTTAGGCTTACTTGAAGGTCGTGGCAGCAAAAGCAATTTGATTTTTGAGTTGGAGGTGTTACAGATGAGTTGTTATGATCTGAACAACTTCCCTACACCATATGGAGTGTGTTTGAATGCTTATGCATGCTTGGAAATGCTTGGATCACTTCATGGCATCTCAGCTGCATATGAGCTTCAAGTGGATTTGGAGCTTTGTGATTTTGGTGTTCCAAATGGCTGGAAGTTGTTTGATCAGCTCAGGTATGATGTATGTGAAGTGTTAGAGCAATTGGTTTGGATGGAATTGCTCTCTACTGAAAAATTCGATAGTGACTTGCTAAGAAAGGCATTTTTGGAAGTGAGAGTGTGATTTTGAGAAAGGCAAGTGTTATAGGCCTTTGGTGTACTCAAACTGATCAGAAATGATGCCTAATTATAGTGTGTCAAGTTTGTTTTGGCTGCAATGCTGAATGGTAACTGCAGCAGATCATTGTTCAATTGCATCACTTTGGAATCTCAAGTCTCCACCTACCATTGACTTGATATTAGGGTGTTGTACCCTAAATTTTACCCTCATTCCCTGCTAATTGATGCTTGATTTATTTTTCTCTGCACTTTAATTTAATATGCATTTTATTTATTGTTATTTTATTTAATATTTATTTTTAATGTCTTATTTGTTTCTTTTATTTTCATCTAATGTTTATTTTAAATATTCTATTTGTTTTCATTTTAATTTCAATATGGCTTATTTCATTTTTATTTATAGTTAAATTGTCCTTTTTTAGTCAATTTAATCTCAATTTAATTTAATTGTTCAAAATTGTTAGTTTAACTAATTAGATTAATTGTTAGTTTGATTTATCGTTTTAAGTTATTTAATTAGAATATCAAGTAATAGTTATTATTATTATTTGGCATGTTACAATTAATTTAAAGGAAAAGTTCATTTCCCTTGCCATTTATAGTGGTCCACCGTTTTTTTCTGATTAATTGTCTATTTCATTAACAACCAATTAGAGCCAAGTTTGTTTGCCTTGACTTTTCAATACAAATCCTGGTCATTGGGAAAGAGACATGTAGCTCTTAAGGATCAAAAGGAACCAAAGTTTTGTTCCTCCTCCCTTTTCAACCGTACGAAAATCCTCTGCAACAATGCCACAAAAGCCTTAAACCATGCTGCTATACCCAGCTTTCTCCAACGTTAACCTGAAAGTCACAGTGAAGAAGACAACACAAGCAACGGTCACATTCAAAAAGAATTCGAATTCAAAAAAAACAAGTTCTATTTATTTTTCTGGATATATAGAGCAGAGGAAAGGAGGAGGCAGAGGGGGGGGGGGGGGGGGGGGAAGAGCCATTCGGAAAACAAAGATTTCTGAAAAATAACTCACCCTCACGTCTTTTCTTCATCACCCGTCCAACTCCTTCAACTACTTCATTCTCTCCCAAACCTTACCTCGACCCATCTCCCTCCGCCACCGTAACCGGACACCCACTGTTTACAATGGCCAAACTCACAATACACAAACACCTTTCAAACACTTCCACCTCCACCATCCTCAACAAACCTTCATCAAATATCCAACCTTCACCACCAAACCACGAACGCAACCTCCAACCACTCTCCTTCTCAACCTCCTTCATCTTCAACAACAATAATAACCCTTCTGTTTTTACCACTTCAATCACCACACAAAAACCTCGCAGCATCCCTCTTTGTCAATTCCATATCACCACCACCTTAGTCATTTGCGATGTGTTCTGAAACGTTTTCACAAATCTTCAACCACAAATCATCCAAAATCATACAGCCTGAAAAAACCAAAACAAAAGGGATCAAGAGAATCTGAACAAATCAAAAACCGAATCTTTTGAACCGGAAGCAAAATCGAATGAAGAACTGAGATTAACCGCGTTGTGGTGTTGTTCTTCCTGCTTCAATTTAAGAAGGAGAGCGACGAGAATTGAAACAGTGAAGGGGTTCGAGTACGATGATGAAGGAAATCATTCGCGGGATGGAACGTAATCACGATTGAAAGGGGAGATGAAGGTACATTAGAATCATTGTTTCAAAACTTGATTCCGCCTTTTGAATACCATTCCATTTTGCCGTTGTTGTTTCGCGTTGAAAGAAAGAGGAGGAACGGATGTGCATTAAGCTAGGTTTGCTTTCTATTAACCTTCTTTGGGAATTATGGACCGGGCTCTAGGCCCATGTGCTTATTGATTTCTTGCCCACCTAGTTTACTTCATGTACCCTCTGTCTGTTTGATTATTTATTTTGTTGTTTTTTTAGTTGATTAGGATATATTAGTTAATTGTTTAGGTTTTCATCTTTAGTTAATTAGGATCTATATCAGTCATTAGGTCAGTCTTAATTGGATTAGTAAATTAGTTTTTTTTTTAATTAAGTTTTATTGGTTGATTAGTTAGTAAGTTGGTTAATTAGTTCTAACTAGATTTTAGTTTAGTTAATTTAATTAGCTCATTTTAGACTTTGGGCTTATTTAGGATTTGCCTCAACCAGTTTTTTATTTTACTCTTAAAATTAATCTTGCCAATTCTGTAATTTCTTTTTGTTGGTTAACCTTGAATTTAACTTTTAGTTGCTAATGGTTAATCAATTTGTATTTTGATTTTAATTGTTAATTGGTATTGTTAATTGTTAACCTTTAATTGTAAATTTGTATTTTACCTTGTGTGTTAATTGTTAATTTTAATTGCCTTGTCAATTAATTATCAATTGTTAGTTTAATTATTAATATCATCCATGAGCACCTTGTTTAATTTTGAAATGTTATTTCATTAAATTGACTTGTTTAATTCTTAAGACAATATATCCATGTTGATTGGCCATATGCTTGACTTTTATATGAAAATTATCCTTCTTTAAACAACATCATTTCTATATGTTTGTGTTCATAAAGATTGAAGCATATTGATGTGTTCTTGTATATCATTCCTATATGTTTGTCTTCCTAAAGATTGAAGCATATTTGATGTACTCAATCATGTTCATCCTATCCATATCTTTGTCATAAACATATTGCCATCCTCATGCTTATGTTGTTTTATCTATTATATCAATGTTTAGCTTTTATCATGTCTTATTTATTGTTATTATCAAATGTTTTTCCCTTATTCCAAAGGAAGGTGATTAATGTTGACTCTTAAAGTCATGACCTCTCATCTTAACCTAAGTAGCCTTTTAGGAAGAAACCTTGTTTCTTGGCCTCATCAGAGCCATAGAAACCATAACTCGCTTTAGGAAGAGTTCTTCAACTCTTAGTGATATTCATCATAACGAATTTATCACTCCCCCTACTGACTAAACTTCAACATAGGTCCATTTCAACTAGATCTAGAGAGTTCTTGGACTCTACAACGAGCTTGTACTCGTTTCCCCTCTGAATATTGACCATAGTCAATCATTCAGTAGAAGTAGAACTACGCATACTCTAATTCTATTCCCGAGGATACGTAGGCGTAAAGTGCGATGCTTTATCGAGTATACTTAGATACTAACCCCTAGGGTTTTCAACCTTTAGTATAGAACCTTTAGCAAACATAAGATAACTTAAGTAAGAGGTTCCCGTAGAGTACTACGGACGTTTAGGGTGCTAATACCTTCCCTAGGCGTAACCAACCCCCGAACCTTAGATCTTTCCCTTTAGGTTTTTCTAACGATCTTGAACCTTTCCTTTGGATAAATCAAAGTCGGTTGTAAAAGAAATATGATGCAAATTAAATAATAATTTGTTATCCAATTTTCACCGCAACAGAAATGGCGACTTCACTGGGGATGTTAGACCTGTTGCTGGTCCATTCCTAAGAGGGTTGAGCCTATCTTGATTTTATGTTATTTATGTTTGTTTATTTGCTTGTATGTGCTTATGTATGTCTATTTGCTTATCTGTACATTTGTTCTTGCTTGATCCTTGGGTTGACATGGTATCTATGAGTGAGATAAGTCCTAACCCGGACTTGAGAGAACATTATTATAGGATCGTAGTGTAATCAATAGTCGGTTGTTGGCAGTAGTTCTAACAATTTATGGCATATGATGACCACACTCAGATGTGGCCCTTTGGGATTGTTGATGTCTGATGTGAGAAGTCACATTGATATTACTTTTTCAATTGGGAGCCGTAGATTCTGAGGACCGTAGTTACCTTTACCCCACTTGGCCTTCTAGGATGTAGTGCGGTGACTATAAGGGAGCCAGTCCTGAGTAGTTGTCACGCGATACTACACTCAGACGAGTTTATCTTGAGAATATTATTAACTCGTGTAAGTAGTTACATGGGCCGATAATATCCGAAAGATTTACGTAGACTCTGGGAACTTTTTAGAACCCTGTTCTGCGAATGACGAACCTATGGTCCACACCTTGTTAGGATGGGTAGACCTTGACTCCATGCTCGTGACCCCTAAACCTAGGACTTGTGTGCTATTGTGTGTGCATGTTTGTGTTTTTGTGTGCCCGTGTTTTGTGCATTGCATACATATCATGATAACCATTTGGTTTCAATGAACTCAGACGTTCTTTTCTTTGCAAAGATCAATTGGGATTTTAGACTTTAAAACAAAACTTTTCATTTTTTTCAAAATGTTTGCAGCCCACCTTTGAGTTCCTTGAAACCATTTGGCTTGCATTAGCATTAAATGCGCATTTGCATTGCATTTGCATTTCTCGGTCTTGAGTCTCCTCAGTCCTTTGTCTGTAACCCAGCTAACCATACTGAAACCAGCATTGGACTTGAAGAAGCTTTTAAGGGATCATGAATTCAGAGGAGCAGAACCAGCTTGTGACCAGAGCAGATTTCGACTTGTTAAGAAGCCAGTTGGATCAGGTTATGGCAGCCTTGGCAGGAAGAGATGCCAATATTCAGGGTATGGACAATGTTGTCCAAGCTCAACCTGTGCAGATTCCTGTTAGGAACCAGTTTATACAAGAACATGTCGTTGTCCGAGTTGGACATTCTTCTTCTATTGATACTATGGAATATCGCAGTTTTGCATTCTCCGAGACAGATTCCCAAGAAGTGGTCCCTGTGAGGAAAACCCAGGATCCACGAGACATTGAGCTAATGGAAAAATGTCGTGCCTTGGAAAAGAAGCTTGATGCCATTGCAGGCCGTGACACTATTGATCTAAATGCTTTGGGCATGTGTTTGGTGCCCGACCTTGTGATACCTCCTAAGTTCAAAACGCCGAAGTTTGAGAAGTATAAAGGGGATAGCTGTCCAAAGCAGCACTTGGTGATGTTTTGCAGAAGAATGACTTCACATTTCCTCAATGACAAACTCATGATCCATTATTTCCAAAACAGTCTAAGTGGAGCATCACTGCATTGGTATATGCAGCTAGAGAGTAGTCATGTCCAGTCATGGTCAGACCTAGCCAGTGCTTTTGTGAAGCAATACAACTACAATCTTGATTTGGCTCCCAGCCGCCTCCATTTGCTAGACTTATCTCAAGAAGAAAATGAGTCCTTCAGAAAGTATGCTCAGAGGTGGAGAGAAGTAACTGCTCGTGTTCAACCACCACTTTCGGACAAGGAATTGGTTGACTGGTTCGTGGATACTTTGCAAGGTATATACCGAGAAAAGTTGTTTAGCACTGTGACGTCAAACTTTTCTGAATTCGTAAGAACTGGAGAACGCATTGAGAGTGGTCTCCAGAAAGGAAAAATCTGAGGCATCTCGAATACTCCGACCAGTGAGAATAAATCAGTTGCCAGTTCTCAAGAAGAATGGGAGAAGGAAAGTAATCTTATATGGGAATCCCAAATACCTCAGCGCTTCTACAACTCAAGTGTTCAGCATCAGCAACCTTTTGGGTCTTTGCATCAGACACCAATATCTCCACGTGGGCAATATTCATCTACAAACCGAAGACCTCTTCTGTATCAACGGTCCTACCGCTGTCAGCCACGTCAGCATGCACGACAAAGGCCAAGGAAGCCAGAGTGGAATTTCACTCCTTTGCCAATACGATACAGTCAGTTCCTGCCAGATTTAATCAAAGGGGGATTGATAGTGCCAAAAGGGATAGATCCAGTGATCCCTCCATATCCACCAGGCTTTGATGTCAACACTCGATGTCACTACCACGCTGGGGCACAGGGGCATTCGACTGAAGACTGTAAGGTACTCAAAAGCAAGGTTCAGACGCTGCTTGATTCTGAGATGATCTCATTCACGCCTCAAGGAATTCAAATCAATTGTCCTTCACCCAATCGAGCAGATTCATCAGACCCTGAAGAGGAAGAAATTGTCGAGAGTGGATGTGAAGATAATTCTCAGACGGATTTTGACAATCAGTTTTGAAGATGACTATCTCCGTTTGGCAAGTCGAGAAGGAAAGCCCAGTTCCCTGAGGCTGGTTAACTTTTGACTGTCTCAGCATTTCTGTTGTATTTTCTTTGCATATTTGAATCTGTTTTGCTTATAAGCAGTATTGTACTTTCAAATTGGCAAGATTAATGAAATATTTATGCATTTTTTGGTTAAATCCATTCGTTTCACTCGTTTACTGTTATTTTTATAAAAGCAATTATATCTTTTTCACCTCTTTTAGGCAAAGATTAGGGAGGATGATGAAAACCTCATAATTGCTGTGGTATACTTTCAAATTAACCTCGCCGAGGATGTAAGGCATTGTTTCAATTCGTCCCTTGTTAACCCCTTCGAGCCTAGAAGTAGGAGTTTTCTTGCTTTACACAACGAAAAAACCTTAAATCTCAACCTTGGGGCAGGGTAGTTCTCAGTTTAACTCGGTTATGCATTCAAACACGAGCGCTTCATATAAGGCACCAGTCAGCTTTCAAATCAAGTGGCTTCCTATTTTTGGAGATTTGGACGTATATCTTGAATTTACTGAGCGTAGGATTTGAGCCTTTATCTTTTGTTTCATAAACCATGAACCAAACCACATTACAACCCCTAAAATACCTAATTGAGGTAAGGTTGTTTTGAAAAGCATACTACAACAAGGTTGAGTAACTTGACACCTAATAATCTTTGTTATTTTGCGTGTGTTGATCACTTCTTCTGTCATTTCATAAATGACCAGATCCACCTTTGTTCTTGATTTAACCAATTAGCGTGTGATTCCATCAAAAGCTTTATTTTCAAACTTTGCATTAAAAACTTTACATTAGAACTTTGCCGATTTTAATGAACAACACTTGTTTACAATACCATTCGATATCAAGGAATCCCAACAAACGCGGTCAGTCAAGGAATTGAACTTGATAAAGGAAATTTGACTCAGTCAGGGGCAACCAAGTGCGAGGTTTGCCAATCTATTATCCCAAGAGCTAACAAATCAGAGGCAGAATTATGCAAATTCAAGATATTGGGGCAAATATTCTTGAGATCATCTTATGACGAGTTTTGTTTGCAGTAACCCATCAGCAGGGGCAAATCCGTTCCCCAGTAATTTCTACTACAGTTTGAGTATCTCGAGTATAACTGAACAGAGACAGCTACATCAAGATTCAAAAGTTGGAAGATATCGAATCATCTAGTATTTCATTTCTTTCGTAAAATTCTTTTGATTATTCAAGTAGTTGGAAGATATTGAATCATCTGGTATTTCAATTCTTCCGTAAAATTCTTTTGATTATTCAAGTTGGAAGATATTGAATCAACTGGTATTTCATTTCTTCCGTAAAATTCTTTTGATTATTCAAGTTGGAAGATATTGAAGTATCTGGTATTTCAATCCTTCTGTAAAACTCTTTTGGTTATTCACCCCCTAATCTGGGGCAGTTATGCCGAAATCTCTCCAAGAGTTTGAAGATATTGAAGCACCCTATATGCCAATTCTTCTATAAAATCCTCTTGTTATCGTTTTAGCTTGGGGCAGACAAAATTCGAAGATGATCATCATATAAGTCAGAATGTAGGATTACTCTGTTCTTGTGATATCTTTTGCTAAAGTTGCTACTTCAGCAAATCTTGACAAATTCTCCATGGATTCTTCTCCAACAAAGAGATCAAGCTCACGATGGTAAGTTGTTGACTCTTCTTCTTCATCCCCAATGATGGTCCAATCTTTTGGGTTGGCTGGGTACCCTTGTCGAGATGTTCTTCATCTCCAGTTTCGCTTGTCTGTTTTGTCAGCATAAGCATAAGCATTGCATGAGCGCTCATAAGCATAGCATCTTAGCATTTTCTGCTTCCTTTTCTGGTGTTTTCCTGTTTTGGTTCACTTTGGCGTTTGTCTCCCCAAGTGACTGGGTTTGTCTTTTCTCTCCAATAGAGTTGTCAGCCCTTACGCATAAAATGCCCATCTTTTCTGAATTCCCCACGGAGTTATATCCTCGTGGATAATGATTGTTTCAGTTATCTTTTCCATATTCGGATAAGATAAATTCCCATTTGAGTTCATTCCTCAATTGGAGTCTTGTTTGGACGTTTCTTTCTAGCTTGCTCCTAGATTGAACTTTGGTCCCTGGCAGGTGTGGTTTCCGAACCTACCTCTGTTAGTGCATTTATTTTGCACCGTGTCTCACAAGAATATTCTTTTACGAATCCCCATTGAAGACACAGTTATTTCTCCAGCAATGTTGTGATATCAACATATCTTTGGAATTTATATCCAACGATTAGTGGCAATCTCTCTCATGAGAAGCTTATCCGTTCTTGGTTTTATTCATACTTCTACAGTTACCAATAGTGTTACCTTCAACCAGTCATTTTCCATCAACCCTTTGACGATGTCAATTTTTTCCATCAACCCTTTGATGATGTCATTCAACTGTTTTTGCTGTCAACCCTTTGACAATGTCAATTTTCTCCATCAACCCTTTGATGATGCCATTCAACTGCTTTTGCTGTCAATCCTTTGACAATGTCAGTTTTCTCCATCAACCCTTTGATGATGCCATTCAACTGCTTTTTCTGTCAATCCTTGGACAATGTCAGTTTTTTTCATCGACCCTTTGATGATGCCATTCAACTGCTTTTTCTGTCAATCCTCTGACAATGTCAGTTTTTTCCATCGACCCTTTGATGATGCCATCCAACCGTGTTCTTGCGTCAATCCTTTGACGATGTCAGTTGTCTCCATCAACCCTTTGATGATGCAATCAACTGCTTTTTTTTTCGTCAATCCTTTGATGATGTCAGTATTCCTCCTTTGGTGATGTAAATCTTCGATTCAATTATCCCTTACCATCTATCCTTTGACGATGTGAACCTTTACTTCTCCCGTGGAGTAAAGACATTCCCGATATGTCCAAAATCTTTGCCTAATCTATGCTTACATTCGGTCATCACCCTTGAGTGCCGGTTTTTGACTCCTTGTGCTTTGTTTCGCTTGTGGTCTTTTGTTGGCGTTTGTCTTTATTTCCCCAGTGAAGTAAAGACATTCCCGGTTTGCTTTTTGTCATGCTTGTTCGGTCTTAACCTTTGAGCGCCAGATTTGAATCTTTAAACCTTTTGCTGTTCCCCAAGAAGTTTAACTTTAAAGGATTTTTGGAACTGTTCTCGTTTGAATCGTGTCAAACTTGAACTTGGACTTTGTTTGAATCGTGTCAAGCATTGTCTTATGTGTTCTTGTTTGAATCGTGTCAAACTTGAACTGGGACTTTGTTTGAATCATGTCAAGCATTGTCTTATATGTTCTTGTTTGAATCGTGTCAAACCTGAACCGAGTCTTTGTTCGAATCGTGTCGGACACTGACCCCTTGTTTTAAAACCATTCCTGTTCGAATCGTGTCGAACTTGAATTGGGACTTTGCTTGAATCGTGTCAAGCACTGTCTTTTGTTTTAAAACTATTCTTGTTCGAATCGTGTCGGACATTGAACCCTTATCTTGTTTCTTTTCTAAAACCGCTTTAAGCTAAGTTTCTTGGAACAATTTATTCAACTTTAAGACTCCTATCTGGTGCGCAGAGTTAGTCTCTGTCTTCTTGGCTTTTCTTGAAGATCCCATTTTGAACTCTTCAGTCCAAGAATCCCCAAGAAGTCTTTGCTTGGTTGCCTATCTTTTTAGGCTGATCCCTAGTGATCAGGTTTTTATTTCTAGTTTCGTGCCCAGGAAGAGTGTGGGTTTGTTTTGTCCCCGGTAGTCTATCTCCCCGGATCTTTCCCCGGTGAGATTGTTTGTGGTCTTTTCCCCAGTGTTTCTTTGGAGTCTCCCCAGTGAGTCTCTTTCGCTGGTTAGCCTGTATCCCCAGTGAGTTCTTTCTCATGGATACTACCTTCGTCCTTCCCCAGTGAAGCTCATATTTTGCTTCCTGTTTGTCCTTTGGTGTCTCGTTGCATTTGCATCTTCGCATCTTCTTGGCGTCATGTTTGTTGCATTGCATGTGTGTGCATCTGCGGGTAAAATTTTCAGTTATCTGTATTTAAATATCTTTCACTTTTGATTCCATGAAGATCTTCATCTCTCATGTCATCCGGTGAAGATATTTAAATAGGGGCAACTGTTGTACCCCAAATTTTACCCTCATTCCCTGCTAATTGATGCTTGATTTATTTTTCTCTGCACTTTAATTTAATATGCATTTTATTTATCGTTATTTTATTTAATATTTATTTTTAATGTCTTATTTGTTTCTTTTATTTTCATCTAATGTTTATTTTAAATATTCTATTTGTTTTCATTTTAATTTCAATATGGCTTATTTCATTTTTATTTATAGTTAAATTGTCCTTTTTTAGTCAATTTAATTTAATTGTTCAAAATTGTTAGTTTAACTAATTAGATTAATTGTTAGTTTGATTTTTCGTTTTAAGTTATTTAATTAGAATATCAAGTAATAGTTATTATTATTATTATTATTATTTGGCATGTTACAATTAATTTAAAGGAAAAGTTCATTTCCCTTGCCATTTATAGTGGTCCACCGTTTTTTTCTAATTAATTGTCTATTTCATTAACAACCAATTAGAGCCAAGTTTGTTTGCCTTGACTTTTCAACACAAATCCTGGCCATTGGGAAAGAGACATGTAGCTCTCAAGGATCAAAAGGAACCAAAGTTTTGTTCCTCCTCCCTTTTCAACCGTACGAAAATCCTCTGCAACAATGCCACAAAAGCCTTAAACCATGCTGCTATACCCAGCTTTCTCCAACGTTAACCTGAAAGCCACAGTGAAGAAGACAACACAAGCAACGGTCACATTCAAAAAGAATTCGAATTCAAAAAAAATAAGTTCTATTTATTTTTCTGGATATATAGAGCAGAGGAAAGGAGGAGGCGGGGGGGGGGGGGGGGGGGGGGGGGAGAGAGAAGAGCCATTCGGAAAACAAAGATTTCTGAAAAATAACTCACCCTCACGCGGTTTCTTCATCACCCGTCCAACTCCTTCAACTACTTCATTCTCTCCCAAACCTTACCTCGACCCATCTCCCTCCGCCACCGTAACCGGACACCCACTGTTTACAACGTCCAAACTCACAATACACAAACACCTTTCAAACACTTCCACTTCCACCATCCTCAACAAACCTCATCAAACATCCAACCTTCACCACCAAACCACGAACGCAACCTCCAACCACTCTCCTTCTCAACCTCCTTCATCTTCAACAAAAATAATAACCCTTCTGTTTTTACCACTTCAATCACCACACAAAAACCTCGCAGCATCCCTCTTTGTCAATTCCATATCACCACCACCTTAGTCATTTGCGATGTGTTCTGAAACGTTTTCATAAATCTTCAACCACAAATCATCCCAAATCATACAGCCTGAAAAAACCAAAACAAAAGGGATGAAGAGAATTTGAACAAATCAAAAACCGAATCTTTTGAACCGGAAGCAAAATCGAATGAAGAACTAAGATTAACCGCGTTGTGGTGTTGTTCTTCCTGCTTCAATTTAAGAAGGAGAGCGACGAGAATTGAAACAGTGAAGGGGTTTGAGTACGATGATGAAGGGAATCATTCGCGGGATGGAACGTAATCACGATTGAAAGGGGAGATAAAGGTACATTAGAATCGTTGTTTCAAAACTTGATTCCGCCTTTTGAATACCATTCCATTTTGCCGTTGTTGTTTCGCGTTGAAAGAAAGAGGAGGAACGGATGTGCATTAAGCTAGGTTTGCTTTCTATAAACCTTCTTTGGAAATTATGGACCGGGCTCTAGGCCCATGTGCTTATTGATTTCTTGCCCACCTAGTTTACTTCATGTACCTCTGTCTGTTTGATTATTTGTTTTGTTGTTTTTTTAGTTGATTAGGATATATTAGTTAATTGTTTAGGTTTTCATCTTTAGTTAATTAGGATCTATACCAGTCATTAGGTCAGTCTTAATTGGATTAGTAAATTAGTTTTTTTTTTAATTAAGTTTTATTGGTTGATTAGTTAGTAAGTTGGTTAATTAGTTCTAACTAGATTTTAGTTTAGTTAATTTAATTAGCTCTTTTTAGACTTTGGGCTTATTTAGGATTTGCCTCAACCAGTTTTTTATTTTACTCTTAAAATTAATCTTGCCAATTCCGTAATTTCCTTTTGTTGGTTAACCTTGAATTTAACTTTTAGTTGCTAATGGTTAATCAATTTGTATTTTGATTTTAATTGTTAATTGGTATTGTTAATTGTTAACCTTTAATTGTCAATTTGTATTTTACCTTGTGTGTTAATTGTTAATTTTAATTGCCTTTTCAATTAATTATCAATTGTAAGTTTAATTATTAATATCATCCATGAGCACCTTGGTTAATTTTGAAATGTTATTTCATTAAATTGACTTGTTTAATTCTTAAGACAATATATCCATGTTGATTGGCCATATGCTTGACTTTTATATGAAAATTATCCTTCTTTAAACAACATCATTTCTATATGTTTGTCTTCATAAAGATTGAAGCATATTGATGTGTTCTTGTATATCATTCCTATATGTTTGTCTTCCTAAAGATTGAAGCATATTTGATGTACTCAATCATGTTCATCCTATCCATATCTTTGTCATAAACATATTGCCATCCTCATGCTTATGTTGTTTTATCAATTATATCAATGTTTAGCTTTTATCATGTCTTATTTATTGTTATTATCAAATGTTTTTCCCCTCATTCCAAAGGAAGGTGATTAATGTTGACTCTTAAAGTCATGACCTCCCATCTTAACCTAAGTAGCCTTTTAGGAAGAAACCTTGTTTCTTGGCCTCATCAGAGCCATATAAACCATAACTAGCTTTAGGAAGAGTTCTTCAACTCTTAGTGATATTCATCATAACGAATTTATCACTCCCCCTACTGACTAAACTTCAACATAGGTCCATTTCAACTAGATCTAGAGAGTTCTTGGACTCTACAACGAGCTTGTACTCGTTTCCCCTCTGAATATTGACCATAGTCAATCATTCAGTATAAGTAGAACTACGCATACTCTGATTCTATTCCCGAGGATACGTAGGCGTAAAGTGTGATGCTTTATCGAGTATACTTAGATACTAACCCCTAGGGTTTTCAACCTTTAGAATAGAACCTTTAGCAAACATAAGATAACTTAAGCAAGAGGTTCTCGTAGAGTACTACGGACGTTTAGGGTGCTAATACCTTCCCTAGGCGTAACCAACCCCCAAACCTTAGATCTTTCCCTTTAGGTTTTTCTAACGATCTTGAACCTTTCCTTTGGATAAATCAAAGTCAGTTGTAAAAGAAATATGATGCAAATTAATTAATAATTTGTTATCCAATTTTCACCGCAACATAGCTCCATGTATAAGACTTGACAGGGATAAGACTTGACTGAACTTGGATAACATTGTCTTCTGTGGCAGGGATAAGACTTGACTGAACTTGGATAACATTGTCTTGATGAATGCCACCTCTATATATCAGTTAAATACTTGGAAACAAAAATAACCATTTGAAGCATCTTGAATTTTAGGTGTTTCATGCCTAAACATAGCTCCATGGACTTGTGAGGCTTGGTGATCAGCGTTTGTTCCCTCTTTGTCCCCCCTTGAGGTGTTCAGATGGATAACAACACTTGTTATGGCACAAAAGTGAGAAATTCGATCAATGACCTAAAATCTGTTTTGCCAAAACCAGTTGGAAAATGCCATTTTCAATGGATCATATCTCCATGCTCAAGTTGAGTTATGAGAGGCTCTTGTGCTTTTTAGAAAGCCCTCATATGGTACAAAACATGTTTGATCATAGTTTGTTCTCAAACTATTTAGATCCAATTGAAAAATCATCATGAACATTGATGTTCAAGACTGCCAACTTAGGCAGATTTTCACTAAGTGTTGAAAAAGTGTTGTTTTCATTTTTTGCCAATTTGATCACTCCATAACTTAAAATTCATGAGGAATTGGAGTTTCTTGTAGTTGAAGCTTTTGTAGAGTGTATCAAGACCTACAAATCCAGCTTTGGATCACCCAAAATGGTTGCATGGATCTCAAATTATGATCCTTGGAAGTTGGTACCCTAGCCACTTTGTTCCATAACTTAGAAAAATTCTAAGTTTTTTTATGGTTACTGTCATACCCCAAATTTTGACCACTAAAGTTTCCCATCATTGTGCAAATCATCACCACAATATGGATGTACCTTTATGCTTCATCAGTCTCCCCAAAGATGGGTGAGCATCCACTACAATCAAAATTAGGGTTTTAAGCCCTCTCTAAGCTTTAGACAAAGGCTCAATCAAGGAATGACTTGATTTTCAACTTGTCTAAACTCCCAAACATCCTCAAAGGATCAAAAGGACTCCTACTTCAAGGATTAAGCACAAAGCTGCTCCCTTCTAGGTGGATCAAGTCTCCAGATCGACAGTGTCACCAAATTAGGGTTTTGATCACCCAAGGCCTCCAGATGAAAAATTTCATCTGGGAACAAGCCATTGATCCAAAACATAACCTAATATACTTCATGGAACCTCATGAACCCATGCATCAAGCCAATTTAGACACAGGGGATGCATTCATCAAAAATCAGGAATTAGGGTTTCTTGGCCTAATTCACCCCTAAGTTGACTTTTGGGACAAATCATGAGCCAAGACCTCAAGAGAGGATTTGAGGGTCTCTAATATACCATATTGATCCATTTGGAACAATGGATTGATCCAAGAAGCTTGAGCAACAAGTCTCAATTCCATCTGCACCACAATTAGGGTTTTAAGGGAAAAGTCAACTGTAACTTTGACTTTTGACCTAGACATGCTCCCAAACCCTAATACATGATTGAATATACCCTATGACACCCATGGAACATGTCCATCAAGTTTGATTTAGGTCAAGGACATGATTTCCTGAAGAATTGCACAGTTTGGAATTCATCTGACAAAAAGTCAACTGTGCACAAAAGTCAACTTTGACTTTTTGAAATTTTTCACCAAAATGGATTTTTAACCCTAAAATGATGTTAATGTATGATTTGAATCATCATTCATCAAGAAAAATCAAGAAAAGTGAGATAACTTGTAAAAGGGGTAACCATAAAAACTTAGAAATTTTTCTAAGTTAAAAATAAAGTGGCAAGGGTACCAACTTTGGAGGACCATAACTCCTAAACCACAAGGCCATTTTTTCTCATCCAAATATGGATTTGTAGCCCTCATTATCATCTACAAAAACTTCAACTACAAGTCATTCCAATTCATTAAGGATTTTGAGTTATGGAGTGATCAAAGTGGCTGAAAAGTGAAAATGTCACTTTTTCCAACACTTAGTGAAATTTTCACTAAGTCAGATTTTGCCTCACTTTTTGCCAATGTAGGGGGATTTTTCACTTGGAATCAAAAGAGATCAAAACCAAACTTGTTCAAACAGTTGTTGTATCATGTAAGAGCTTTCCAAAATGGCCAAGAACATTGCCAAATTCAACTTACACCATGAGATATGACATTGGCAAGTTACCTTGATAAAATCTGTCAAGGCAAGGCAGAATTTGCAACTTTGGTCGATTTGCCAAAATCAGCCAAATTCAATTGCTCCTATCCACTTGGACACCTCAGAGGATTGAATCTAAAGGGGACAATCACTGAGCCAAGACTCCAAAGTCCATGGAACAAGAAATAGCATGTTGAACCTAGAATGGCCAAAATAGGGACAAGACTTCAAATTTGGAATGAGGCATTCAATGGAACCATCAAGGTGGCATGGACTGAGCCATTCTCATCTGAAATCAGTCAAGACTTATCCAAGACCAAGGGGACCATAGCTCTGTGCCCTAACCTCTAGTCAATGGCTAGAGGAGACTTGGATTTTCATTGGCCAACATTGAGGAAACACACTTACCAGCTGTCATGCACTATTCCTTGCAAAACAAACTTGCTCTACTATAAATAGAGCTCAATTGTGGTCAGTTTGAGTACACCAAAGCCATCTAACAGATGCTTTCCTCAAAATCTCTTCTTTCACTCCAATTTTGCCTTCTAAGGCAAGTCACTATCGGGTTTTGAGTTTGAGAGCAATTCCAATCAAACCAATCACTCACACACCTCACATACATCACATATGAGCTGATCAAACACTTAGATTACTTCTGAAACATCAATTTCACAAAATCACCAGCTGGTTGCTCAAGGTTTTAACCAAAGTGCAGCTGAGGTACCACAAAATGATCTAGCCAATTTCAATCAAGTCCAACCATCCAAACACAATCCATAGGGTGTAGGGAAGCTGTTCAGATCATCATAACTCATCTGTAACACCTCCAGGTCAAAAATCATTTTGAACTCGCTGTCACGGCCTAGAGGTAAGCACAAACTTAGGCATCTCTCAATCTATGCATATTTCCTCGCACAATAATTTGGCCATATGTTCATAATCATGCATGGAATGTTTTCCCTCAATTAATTGCATTGTTTGAATCGTGTATCAAAAATCCTAGCCTTCATGCAGAAATTAGGGTTCTTGAGGTCTCTTCGTGATTTCTTGTTGTATGTTTAATTTAAATGAAATTAATGGACATAGACATGATCGTGAGGTTGAGACGAGCATAATGATATGTGGATTGCATGATATGATTACGTATTCATGGAGATTGGGTAGAAAATGCAAATCTGAGAAACCAAGAACACGCGCGTGTTCTTCAGCTTGTTCTTGGCGCCATTTTTAGAAATTTAAATGTTTGAATTTTGTGATTTTATCTAATTGATTCAAAAATTAATTTCTCTCTGAGTTTTAATGATTTTGAGTTGATTCTTTTTTTAATAATTCACAAAAATGTTAAAATATTTTATTTTATCAAAAAATCCCAAAAATATTATTTATTTCATATAATTGATATTTTTGTAAAGAATTAATATTTTGATTGTTTTTGACATTTTAAATATTTTTTCTACATTGATTTTGCAACTTTTAATGTTTTCTAATTATTTTGTAGGTCAATACTTAATTTTTGAAGCATTAATCCAAGATCACAATTTGTTTTCCATGTGTTAAACAATTTTTGATCATTTTAATTGAATTTTTATCCAATTAAATACATTTTTGAAAACAAATTAGGGTTTTGGATTAATTCAACCTTCATAAATCATTTTCAAACACTTTGGGCCTCTTGAGAGAGTGTAAGACCCATCCCCCCTTGTACAAAAACGTTTTGGGCCTCATTCATTGTATAAGTCCCTCTGTACAAGTAAACGGCGCGATCGTCGCCTTTTTTGAAATAAATTTGGGCCTACCCTCGAGTAGTAAGACCCATTTCTTTTTCTTAAAACACTTTGGGCCTCTAATAGAGTGTAAGACCCAATCCTTTTTTGACCAAATCATTTTGGGCCTCAGTATATTGTATAACTCCCGATACCGTCAAAAAACAAACGGCGTGATCGTCGCCTTTTCAAAAAATCACTTGGGCCTCTCCTTGAGCTATAAGACCCGTTCAAAACACTTTGGGCCTCTATTAGAGTGTAAGACCCAACCCCCTTTTAACCAAAATCATTTTGGGCCTCACTTATTGTATAAGTCCCTCTGCGTTAAAAGAAAACCTCGGTGCGATCGCCATTTTAAACGAAAAATCACTTGGGCCTACCCTCGGGTTATAAGCCCCACTCTTTTTCCTTTAAACCTTTTTGGGCCTCTTGAGAGAGTGTAAGACCCATCCCTTTGTATAGAAAACTATTTTTGGGCCCCAGTCACTTGTATAAGTCCCTCTGTACAAATTCAAACAGTACGCTCACTGATAAAACCCTGGGCCTCTCCTCGAGCTGTAAGCCCCAAATCTTTCTTTTTCAAAGCACTTTCTTCTTTGATTTTGAATATACTGTTGTTTTCAATTTTTCTTTGTTGAACAACTAACCCAACAGCATGGAAGCACTCCAACCGAGTAAGTGGTTATCGCTTTCGTTTACTGCTTTCATATTATAAACTGTATTGTGGGGCTGTTTCACTGTAAGTCTCCTTTCATAAACTCATATACATATAACTGTATTGTGGGGTTGATCACTGTAAGTCTCCTTTCATAAACTCATATCTACTGTGTAATAATAGTATAGATATTTCGAGTTTCCCCGGCAACTACGTCTAGAACTAGGTGACGCCGTTTCGTTTATTCGTAGAAATAGACAACTAGATCCCTAATAGGAGCACCAGATACAGTCTTCTCTTCGGCTGTCCTCCTTAGGAATCGTCAAGAAGCTCTACTCCCCAAGATGAATGTATTCTCCGTGAATGGCATCTTTGAGTTTCTTCCCAAATTGTCGAACTTTCCTGACTTGATCTATTCCTTGTGGATAGCTTGCCTTGAATGTCTCGGGGTTTGGGTACCCACTACGGTCATAATCTTGGACCTTAACTAAGGAACCCTCTTTAAAAGCTAAAAGTCGCTGGATAGTAAACCTCGCACGTTTACCAGTGGTTTTTATCTTTAAAAGAGTTATCTCTCCTAATGGAAAGGAGATGATAGACCCACGGGCTTCTTAAAAGCATCGGCCTCCTCTTGGGCATTATACAAGGACCCACAGACTTCCTAAAAGCAACCCCGCCTCCTCTTGGGCTTCGTACAAGGACCCGTCGGCTTCTTAGAAGTATTCACAACCTCCTCTTAGGCTTCGTATAATGATCTCTTCCTCCGGGAATGATAGCCTCCTCTTGGGCATTAGTACAAGGACCCGTCGGCTTCTTAAAAGTTTCCAGCCTCCTCTTGGGCTTCGTACAAATTGTCCCGGCGACCTCCTAGAGGTATAGGAACAGAACTTAGTCATTTGCATAGAACAGTCCTTTCATGGAGTCTACTACTGTTTCTCAAAGCATAGTACAAAAAGATGAAACTCTAGACTTGGACAGTCTAACTTCCTTGAGTCTCAAAGACATTCTCAAGCACCCTTCGTTAAATAGGAAGGAAATCCGCAGACTCGGACAGTCTCAATACCCTTTGGATTTCCAGTTTCCTCAAAGGAAAGGAAACAACCCCGATCCTCAGATCTAACCCATGAGTACAGTGATGCTTATATAAGAACTGATTTTCTCTTCTAAAATCAGTATACTGGACCTGTCACTCAACTAAAACAGTCACCATAGCCTCCTCTTGGGCTTTGTACAATGATCCTCCCCAGCGGAGTCAAACAACGTTCAGCCTCTCTCTCGGGCTTTGTACGAGACACATAAGAGACTCCCTCATTGAGTCGATCACCCTTTCGCCTCCATCTCGGGCTTTATACGAGATACAAAAAGGTTCTTATTGAGCTAAACAAACAATAGCCACCATCTCGGGCTTCGTACGAGACACAAAGACTCCATCGTCGGGTCAAAAACTTTTAGCCTCCATCTCGGGCTTCGTACGAGACACAAAGACTCCATCGTCGGGTCAAAAACTTTTAGCCTCCATCTCGGGCTTTGTACGAGACACAAAGACTCCATCGTCGGGTCAAAATCTTTTAGCCTCTCTCTCGGGCTTTGTACGGGACACAAAATAGCCTCCTCTTAGGCTTTGTATAATGATTTTCCTAGCGGAAGTTAGCCTCCTCTTAGGCTTTGTATAAGAAAACCACTGGTTGATCCAATCAACCTTTTAGCATCAAAGTTATGCCTCGTTCACAGTATACAAACATCAACAACTCCTTCCCCTTCATCTAATAGCTGTAAGCGGCAAGCCTCTGGATCATCTACATCCATGCCACTGTCCCTCTTTTAGCATGAGAAATTCCTAAGGAAAGATAGCATTGCTCTACACTGAGTTAAAGTCTTCTCCTTCAGGTTAAAACCCTTTCTTCAGAAATTATGGCATTGCTCGGATCCGCGTATCCCAGTTAAAGTAATTCTCCTTCTCCCCTCTTTAGAGACGACAAATTCTCTCTAAAGCCGAGGCCTTTCAGCTTCACGTCTTGGGCTTTGAACAAGACACAAATAGACCCTTCAACTTCACATCTTGGGCTTTGAACAAGATACAAACCACCTTTCGCTTCACGTCTTGGGCTTTGAACAAGACACCAAAAACACCCATTTCCTCCCATAGAATAGGAGGAACTACGAACGCTCTGATTTCCCTGTTTCGGTAAACGGGAATACGTAGGCATAAGATTGAAAGAAAAAATCTTAGCGAGCGCAATCAACAAAAAACCCAAATCCCATATCTCCATCAATCAAAAGCAGTAATTCAAAAGCATCAGTCCTAACATCCTAATCCTTGTTCCCCGCCAGAAACCTTCTGCCCAGATAAAAAGAAAGAAAATCGTATTGGCGAAAATACAAATAACCAGTACAAGGCCCCCCCACATTGATAGCATCCGTAACCTAACAGACCGCTGTTTAAACTCAGTATGTAAGCAGGGTTAATTGGAGACATCTATTTCCCTTCCTTATTCAGCTCACAATAGGATAAAAAATGAATTGACCTGTAGTCAAAGCTCAAACCGCAGAGAGCGACCAGCGCTTAAGAACCGCGTCCAAAATCGTTCGCTACAGAAAAATGGCGCCCACCGTGGGGCTCAAAAATTCTTTCTTAAACATTTAAGGTGAAAACCTTAGACAAACCTTTTTTCTCTTCACTTGTGTGAAAACCACAGATTGGGGCTTCCACCGGGGAACCCATTTTCTGTCAGGAACTTAGGATCCTTAGCTTTAAAGGTCTAGGATGTTTAGGACAAATATATATACTGCTTTTCCTAATTGCTATATGTGTTTATTTTTCTGCTACTGGGAATGCGTGTGATGCCGCATGTGGTGAGAATGAGTATACACTTAAGATAAGTGATGGCGACGGGGTCGACCATCAACCTCAGTGGAGGCCGACCAACGCAACCCATTCACTCTTCTAGCCAATGGGCCGGTTGTTAAGTCTGAGAAGCTGAGGAGCCAAACCCTTTCGTAGTGCAGAAACTATCGGAAATAGTTGTTACGCGATACTACCCTCATTTGAGGCTGGTGATCTATTCTCGGTGAATGGCACTTACTCTAAGATTGCTCTACAACTCGCTGGCGATCCGCTTGTTGTTTTGCTTTCCTGGGAGGAGCTAATGATAATGAGTACAGGTACAAAAATCACCCTAGTATAAACCTTTGGGGATGGGTAGAGCCTTGACTTCATGACAACGACCCTTTGACCCCATGTTTTTTCTATGTTTTTGTGTGCTACATTCATGCATTCATTTAATAAAACATTAAAACATTCAAAAAAACTTCTCTTCTAGTCTCTCTGTTTTTCAAATTAAACTAAGACTGTGATTGCAAATATCAGAGAAAAAGTTGGCATTAATGGATTTCGGTAGAAGGAGAACTCACCAGTATACCTTCAAGGTTCCAAAGCTAGAGGATTTGAGAAAGTTAGCGAGGATGATCGTTAACCCAGAGGCTTTCAGAGCCAAGCACGGTGGTTTGCTACCACTGTTAAGAGTCCATGTGATTAAGGGGATCATGGACGTGCTCATTCAGTTCTACGATCCGGTTTATCATTGTTTCACATTCCCGGATTACCAGCTATCACCAACGCTGGAGGAGTATTCTCATCTGACTGATTTACATATCACTGATCGAACTCCATTTTCTGGACTGGAAGAAATTCCAAAGAACCAGACTATTACAATAGCAATTCATTTGGACGAGTCTGAGGTCAGGACTCACATGACTACTAAGGGTGGCATCCAAGGTTTGCCAGCCCAGTTCTTGACAAAGAAGGCTCTGTACTTCGCTAGTATAGGGAACACGACTGCTTTTGAAAGCATCTTTGTCTTGCTCACCTACGGGTTATTTTTGTTTCCTAACATCAATAACTTCGTCGATATCAACGCTATTAAGGTTTTTCTCATTGGAAACCCTGTGTCGACTTTGCTCGCAGATGCGTATCATTCTGTACACTTGGGAAATTTGTACAGCGGAGGGAAGATCACATGCTGTGTACCTTTGCTCTACAAATGGTTTATCTCTCACTTGCCCAAGTCTGCTGCTTTTTGGGATTGCAAGAGTGTCTTACGTTGGTCGCAGAAGATCATGTCTCTCACCAATTCCGATATAGATTGGTGTAATAGGATTTATGAGGGAATCATAATCATTGACCGTTGTGGAAACTTCCCCAGCGTACCCCTCATAGGAACTAAAGGAGGAATCAACTATCATCCGACATTAGTTCTTCGTCAATTTGGATACCCGATGAGACACATCCCACTGGGTGTTCATCTGGAAGGTCTTTTCTTCAAAGAAGGAGAAAATGACAGAGCACTAAAGATGGAAATAATGCAAGCTTGGAAACACGTTCATAAGAAATGACGAGAGTCTCTGGGAAAACCAGACTGTGTCTCGGTGGAGCCTTATCTCCATTGGGTACAAACTAGAGCTCTCAAGCTAAAGATGCCTTATCCTCGTTACGGAATTCTTCCACTGAGGAAAACTGTCATGTACTTCATGACGGAAACTGAAAAGCTTCAGGTTACTCTCAACAAAGTTCAAAAGGAAAGAAGATCTTGGAAGAACAAATACCGCACCCTCGACATAGAGTGCATCAAAATACAACAACTACTAAAAGAGAAAGATGCTCTGATTGAAATTTTGGAGCAGCATGCTGTAGAGAATCAAGATGACCAAAGGAATTTGCTCGCTCCTTTCACCTGGCAAAGGAATGGCAACCCGACAACGGCCCAAGCGCCCCGGTCAAAGAAGAGGACTCGGGACCCATTAGTTTAGGTTTCTGTTTCTTCACTTTGTAATATACTGTATTTCCATTTCTGTAATCCTTTGGAATTCAATAAAAAGGGGTTTCCCCACTGTTTGATACTTGCAATCTAATTGTCGAAGTTTATTTTGATTAAACAAAAAAAAACAACAATTAATATAATCATTGCATTCATCATTCTCACATCGCGTATTCTTCTTCCCTACGAATCTCACGTTTGTGTCTCGGTTTTAGAGTCAAACTGTCTCATTCGTATAATACTCGGGCCAATCGTCAGAAAAAGATGGATGATCTTGAGGAAGAAAATAGAGAGTTGAAAGAAGAGATCGACGCTCTGAGAGAGGATATGAGAAAGCTTCGTAACGACATGCAAGCCATGGCAGAAGCTCAGCTACAAAGAACTGTGATCTCAGAGATCACCTCAATGCCCATCATAGAAAAGTATGATCCTAGGTATCAGATGCCGAAAGATCGTCCGTGGGGCATGCCTGTTAACTATATCCCGGAAGGATATGTTCCGCCGATCACTGAAGATCAGGGAATTGCAACAGAAACCGCTGGGCCTGAAGGTTACAAACTTCGGGAAAGTGAAGATGCCAGGGGCATACTGAAGACTCCTGAAGGTTACAAACTTCGGGAGGCGCCAAGACTTACTGACGTAGTCACGGTACCACCCCCTATGGTGCACACTGTCCCGGAAGGACAGATTCCACAGATACCTTCTGGTAAGAAGGAAACTATGTTTGATAGAATGGATGAATTCCAAGAGCAGTTCTTGGAAATGCAGAAAGAGCTGCAAGCCATTCGCGGTCAGGATTTATTCGGAAAGGACGCCGCAGACCTCTGCTTGGACCCAAATGTGAAAGTTCCGCACAAGTTCCAAGTGCCCGACTTTGAAAAATACAAGGGTAACTCTTGCCCTCAGAGCCATCTGGTGATGTACGCTCGGCGGATGTCAGCTCAGACGGAGAATCAGGACCTGCTGATTCACTACTTCCAGGATAGTTTAACCGGTGCCGCACTCAAATGGTACATGGGTTTAAACCGTACTACGATCAGTACATTCAGAGATCTTGGTACAGCCTTTGTCCAACAATACAAGTACAATTTGGACATGGCACCCGACAGAGATCAACTCGGATCAATGTCGCAAAAGGACAAAGAAACCTTTAAGGAGTATGCTCAAAGGTGGCGTGAAATTGCCGCTCAAATTTGTCCACCTCTTGAGGAAAAAGAGATGACAAAGATCTTCTTAAAGACCTTAAGCTCATTTTACTATGGCCGAATGATTGCCAGTGCGCCCAGTGATTTCACCGAAATGGTCGGCATGGGCCTACGTCTTGAGGAAGCCGTCCGAGAAGGACGTTTGGTAAAAGACACTGGATCAACAAGCGGTACTAAAAAATACGGTAGTGCTCTCCCTAAGAAAAAAGAGCAAGATATTGGGAATATCTCTCTCGGAAAGCAAAAGCGACGTTATCAGCCAGTAGCAGCTGTAACTCCTGTTATCGGCCCCGCGCCTGTTCCTATGTATCAACCTCTGGTTGCGCAGAGCCAACCTGACCAACAAAGGACACAACAGCCTCTTCAGCAGGCTCGTCCTCCATATAACAACAACCGTACAACACGGCCACCAGGATTTGATCCTATACCTGTGACGTACGCAGAACTGTTTCCGTTACTGCTAGCCAAGGGGCACATTCAGACTAAGTCTCCTCTTACAGTTCCGAAAAATCCGCCTTTTTGGTTTAAAGCGGATCAAACGTGCCCTTATCATCAAGGAGGTCCAGGGCATAATGTCGCTCCCGGGATTTTCATCCAAGTACAAACGCGAAAGTGGCACCGAAACAGAGTCGCCAGCAATGTGTAATTATCCCAAGAGAGGGAAAGGAAACACCGCGTAAACCTGAGAGAAAGGAAAAGCATGGTCTTACGACCAAGAGAATTGGGTTCGGGAGTCGGTTACGTGTGAGGAAGGTATTAGCACCCCCACGCGTCCATCGTACCCGATGGGATCCACGCTTGCTTGTCTCAATCAAAGGGTGTAAAGAAAGGATGTTGGAAAAGGAACTGCTAGCTGGAAAGGAAAAGGAATATGAAAATAGAAAGGAGAGAGAAAGAGAAACAAATGTAGGGAAAATAAAGAAGTGCTCGAATGGGCCCTACCCCACTGCCTACGTATCTCATCGAGAACATGAGAATCAGAGCGACGTAGTTCCCCTCACTAGGGATGGATTGTTTGTGTTTTTTAGAGAACGGCTTACGTTCTGGCTCAGGTGTTGCAGGCTCGCTGGTCCGAGTGCGTTACCATCTTGCAAGAGAACGAGTAGGAGCGCGTTCGTGCGTTGAGAATGAATGAGATGAGAAAAGAATTCCCGAAGGAAAAGACGTTATTGTTTGTTTTTGTCTTTTAAGAGTTTTTCATTTGTTTGCATATGGTAGTGTATCTGAATCTTAGTCATTGGAATGTGTGCATTCTCACATTCCAAGATGGAATGGGTAAGAAAGCACACTAAGAGTGAAGAAGACCCCCACACTTAGTTCCAATTGTCAAGGTTCAAACACACTAGCGTATTTGTTTTTATTAAGTGTTTTTGTTGATTAAGAAATGAAGAAGTGTTTTTTATTTGTATCTTCAACAAGCATTGCATTTAAGTCCCTCACACAAGATCAAATATTTAACACATTGACCCAAGATGGGTTATATGCTATACATTTTAAGATTATAAGAGAAGACCCCTTATAATCTTTTCTTTATGTGAAAGGCCTAAATGCAATAAATGCCTACCTTTATCAGATGTTTTGAGTTTCCTTTAAGAGATGAGAAGAGAGACTCAAGAGAGGAGAAAGGTAAAATCTATGTGGACTAAGACTCAATCCTAATTGAAGATTAAAGGGAGTGGTCATAATGGTTTGTGAGGTTTAAACCTAAAGTCTAAAGAAAGAATGAATTAATCAATTCATTTCTAAAGTAAAAGATGAATTGTAATTCACAAAGGGAAAGTGATGAGTTACTAAAAGAAAGCATATAAGTGCTTAACAAAACACAAAATGAAATTGTAAAAGAGATGAAAGGAAAGAAGTTCGAATGTGGATTCCTTATCCACACTCAATTGCAACTTACCAAAGCCCCTATATGGTTAGTAAACATTGTATACAAGTATAGGAAGAAAAAAAACATTTAATGCACCATAAAACTCAAAAGAATTAGATGAGACATCAAATCCTATAACCACAACCAGAATGTTCATCATATGGAAAACAAATGATTATTATCATGCAAGTCCAAGTGGATAGGCAACAAACATCATCCATGGCATTAGAACATGCCACCATAAGAAAAGGGAGAATGAAAGATGAAAGGAAAAAGAAGAAATGTGCATAAATGGAACATGTAATCCATGGATCAGAATTGAAATGAAATGAAAAATGATTCACAAACATCTCACAAGTATTCATGCATGACACATCAAAACATTTAAGAAGTGATAGAAGAAGTAGAATTGAAATGGAAGTTCCAAACAAAGGAAAGTGCAAACACAACATGTTAAAGGTGCACAAGGTTCAAATGATAATCAACATGCAAAGATGACATATGATATGTATCAATGACCTATAATGTCAAGTGAGTAGTTCACAAAATAGGCAAATGATCATGCAAGTATACACAAAAGAAAACATGTAAACATGCACAAAAGATTACAATGATGGGACATGTTATAATGCTTCAAATGAAATGCATTAAACACAAATTAAATGGCCTCATGAAAATTATGAAAACATGGTATTGAAGTTCACTAATCAGAGATGAATCACATATCAAAGTAGAATGCAAGGAACCAAGGCAAAATGATGTCAAACAATGCACTTAGGTCAAGTAGACATATCATACAAAGTAGCACAAAAATGAACACCAAACACTCCATAAACTGACCTAAAAAATCAAATAAAAATCACTTAACATACCTCAAGATGATAATGACTCAATGCAAAAAGAAGGGAATCAAAACAATTTTTAATGATCAATAACAAAATTAAACAAAATCATGTACCACATTAAGAATGTATACAAAAGAAAATCAAAGAAAAATATAGAACAGGCGCAAAAATGTCATAAAATCAAGAAATAAAATCATGAAAAATTTTCTAAATGTTTTAAGAAGGTTCATGAATTTTTGTGGAATTTTATAATGCAATTTGGTATTTTTAAAAATTAAAAAGAGAACGTGTAGCAAAAATAAAAAAAGAAAAATGAAATGCAAAATGAATGGGGGTGCATGCTTAGTAATTATTCAGTTCAAAATCATTGGGCCTTGAAAACATGGGGTGTGGATATCAATCTGGCTTAGGTCCAATAAGCGCGCAAAACACCATAACTAGCATGTTCTTCAGTCAACATAGTCAAAGCAATCCAAGCCATCAGATTAAGTCATAGTCAAACAAAAGTCAAAGTACACAGATCCAACACACGCGCATGAGGTCACACACAAATTATCATGTACTGCATCACACAATGTTTAAGTAAAATCAGAAATTAGGCACATGATTTGCACGTGAATTTTAATGTGCTGTCAACATGGTAGCCACACGATCACACACATCCAACGGTCACGACTTAAAATGCACTAAACCCTAATTCAAACCCTCACCGGCCGGAGAGGGACCTCCGGTCACCTTCTCCGGCCACTCTCCGGCGACTGCAACTTCCAAACCATCCAAAAAAAATCACGTGGCATACATCAAAATAAAGAGGAAATCACGTACATTCCAAATCCATCAATGAAATCATCAAACCATTCACATACAGCAAGAAACAAGCACGAACATATTACCCTAAGTTTTTGGATCTAAGCTTCTAAGAAGCTCTATCAACTAGCCAGAGTTCAAATGCTCCTATTGAGCTCATATCATCAAAATAAGCTAAAAAAAAAACTATAAATCATGCTAGAAAAGTTTGAGAAGATGAAACCTGAAAATGCTACAAACTGGAGTTGAACAGAAAACCAGAGAATCGTGCCTCTTCTTTGAGCTACTCTTGGCCAAATAAAGGCTCGAGAATCTTGAAATCGTGCAGAGAATCACACTGAAAATTCCAATCTCTTGAAACCGAACTTGAATATTTGGATTTGTTTGCTCTTACTCTTGGCTCAGAATGAAACAATGAAGATAATAGAGGCGAAATGTGAAAGAAGATGGCGGAAATGTAGTGAAATCAGAGAGAAAACAAAGAGAGATTGAGAGAAAAAGTTTGAAGTATTGGAGAGGGAGAGTAAAAAATGAAGCTGAAAATGGATTTGTGAGGTGAGATTTTGATTTATAGCATGAGTTAGAAATGAACCACAGTGGTTAAGTGAGTTGGTTAAGGTGAGTTAAGGTGGTTAAAGTGAGTCCACCCTAACTAACTGAGTCAAGTTAGTTAGGGGGCGAGTTAGATTGGCAATGATAAGGTGGTGGTGGTTCATGACAGTTATGGTGGAATTGAAAAGGTGAGAGCATGGCTGTTATATCAGAAACTTGCTTAGCAAGTTTTGCGTTTTCCAATTTCATGCAAGGCACGTGCTAGTGTGCATAGTGTAGGTGAAATGTGTTTGGTTGAAAGAGGAAATGGTTGGACAATATGAGCAATGCACGGGTGAGTGTTATGACAATCAACAACAAAATTTGTTTTTTTTTTTTGGTTTTTCATGACAGTTAAGAACAAATACAACAGTGGTTGTTTGAAGATGATTTTCTCTCTTGTTAGTGAATGATTCAATGAGGTTTAGGTGCCAAATGAAAGATAGAACATCATAGAACATGATTGATGTTGATTTTGGATTGAATTAAGGCTTGGAAGTTGGTGAAAAATAGCTTGGAACATCAGGGTTTAGAACTGATTTGTGGGCGTGGCAAGCAAGTCATGGCATGGCAACTTGGCACACAAAATTTCAGCACAATCAACATGACTTTGAACCAATATATCTCCACTATAACTTGATCAAATGGAATTTTGTCCAACATGAGTATTGAAGATGACACTACAAGGAACAACTTTGATATTGAAAATTTTTTCATTTGAGGCCTTTAACCATGAGAAAAATGAGTGGACATTTGGCCCACCACATGTTTGTTAAAATGACTGCGCGCGTGCCCTGAAAATCTTGGTCATGACCTAGTTTTGAACCTACTTTGCTCAAACTTTGATCAATCATATCTCACTCAATTTTTATCCAATAGAGATGTTCCACATATGGATGTGAAGCTTAAAACAAGATCTTTTGTTGTGGCCGAGTGGAATTTTCATTTGGTGCTTCAATTTTAAATGGCCTTGGTTCAAACTCTGATGCAAAATGGCCAAAACTTGCTATTTTTAGTAACCCTTCTTCTTCCAAAAATGGCAACTTTCCACCTCTTGATTTTTTCATGATTCCTTTGGAGTTTTTTGACCAAATTTTGTACATTGGACACATATAACATGAATTTTATGGATTTGGCCTCGAAAAGTCAAGAGTTGACTTTTTCCTCTGATTATTTGACTTGCCCCCAAATTTCCTGATTTTTGATATTTCTTCCAATTGAACCACTTCTAAAACCAATTGAGAGGTAATTTTCCATACACATACACTTAAGAACATGTAGGACACCATGACATCAAGTTTTGTCCAAGAAATCAAAGATTCCCTGATTTAATGGGAAACCCTAGTTTTGGTGCCCACCTCCTAGGAGAAAAATGTGCAGTCTTCAATTTCAAATTCCTCAGAGTATGTTGTGTATCCTCTTAAAGGATGATGAGATATACCATTTGAGGATGATTTTGGATCAATGATCTATCTATTTTGAGGGTTTTCCTTCAGTTTTTGAACCTCTTGCATAAGGAAAGATGTAGTGCTTCAATCTCCCATTGAATCTCTCTTTCTTGAGGTGTTGGATGGTCAATTGAGATAATATGATACATGAAAGACTTCTTGGCTTGCCTTGAGGCAACTTGATTGACCTTTTTGTGCTTTGAATGATCTCTTGATTGTCCACCTTCCACCTGATCACATGCCCTGATGGTAAGAAGGATGCTATGCTTCATTTTTCTATGTTAACTGCAATGCAATGCTAATGAGATGGATATGATATGATAAATGATAATGCCATGCTATGATGACAAAGAGGGAGAGCAAATTTTGGGGTATTACAGCTGCCCCTATTCAAGCGCTGTAGACCTGAATGCCTGAAAGCAATTGCTTTCGGACTTTCAAGGTATATAGTGATTGAATACCAAATATAACCAAAAATTTGCTCTGGATGATGAGGAGGAAACTCCCCCGACATTGCTGGATTGAATCTTCAATGAAACATTATCGGAGAAATCTGTCTTTTGAACGACACCAGACGTCTACTGGCTCGCCGCATTACTGGTAAACTTTAACAATGTCTTTTATGCAATTCCAGACGACTACTGGCCTGCCACGCTACTGGTGGACTTTGATAACGTCTTTTGAACGACGCCAGACGACTACTGGCTTGCCACACTGCTGGTGGACTTTAATAATGTCTTTTTGAACGACGCCAGACGACTACTGGCTTGCCACACTACTGGTGGACTTTGCAGCTTCGTGCCACCCGAAGACGGACTTTTGCCAATCCACTGTTGGACTTTTAGAATTCGCCACCCTTAGATGGACCTTTCGCCAATCCACTGTTGGACTTTTGCCCCCCGAAGACAGACTTTTACCAATCCACTGTTGGACTTTTGCCACCCGAAGACGGACTTTTGCCAATCCACTGTTGGACTTTTAGCTGCTTTGCCACCTGAAGATGGACTTTTGCCAATCCACTGTTGGACTCTTGCCACCCGAAGACGGACTTTTGCCAATCCACTATTGGACTTTTGCCACCCGAAGACGGACTTTTGCCAATCCACTGTTGGACTTTTGCCACCCGAAGACGGACTTTTACCAATCCACTGTTGGACTTTAAGAATTTGCCACCCTTAGATGGACTTTTGCCAATCCACTGTTGGACTTTTAGAATTCGCCACCCTTAGATGGACCTTTCGCCAATCCACTGTTGGACTTTTGCCCCCCGAAGACGGACTTTTGCCAATCCACTGTTGGACTTTTGCCACCCGAAGACGGACTTTTTCCAATCCACTGTTGGACTTTTAGCTGCTTTGCCACCCGAAGATGGACTTTTGCCAATCCACTGTTGGACTCTTGCCACCCGAAGACGGACTTTTGCAAATCCACTGTTGGACTTTTGCCACCCGAAGACGGACTTTTGCCAATCCACTGTTGGACTTTTGCCACCCGAAGACGGACTTTTGCCAATCCACTGTTGGACTTTAAGAATTTGCCACCCTTAGATGGACTTTTGCCAATCCACTGTTGGACTTTTGCCAACGTCTTTTAACAATGCCAGACGACTACTGGCTTGCCACACTACGGGTGGACTTTCGCAAAATTCCAATACTGGATTACACTCTGCATCCGTGTCAGACATCTCTGCCGACTTTGCTGAGGAACAATGACCAATGACTTGACTTTAGAGGTTCCTGAGAGGATAGCATCTCTGCTGGAGAATAAATGAACAATCCGTCTGCTTCGAATTGTCAAGTTTGCCAAAAATAAATTGGACTTGAAGAATAATAAATCTGCCAGTAATCACTTCATCTGCTGGGGGAATGAATTCTGGTCACAACGATTCCGCTGGGGATGAGAATTTCTTTGCATGGCATCTTGCTAGGGAAGAAAAGTCATAAAAACTCTGCTTGGGGATCTATCCAATCCAAGACCCTTTGTAGGGGTTATCCACCTTCTAACCCGGCTGGGGAAAGGCTGTACCATCCTTGTTGAGGAATAGATTCTGCCGATCTTATAAACCTCTGCGGGGAGAACAACAACTCAGCTGGGGAGTATTGCTGACAAGATTCGATGCTGACCTCTGTGGGGGATCATTACCAGAGACACAATCTTGCTGGGGATCAGGGCTACTCTGCCAGGGATATGCAAATCCTGGTTAGAACATTCCACTGCAACTTGCTAGGAAAGAGTCCTTAGAGATCTGTTGGGGAAACCCAAAGCAAATCCACAGTAGTCTGCTGAAGAATATGACTGTCGAGCTTAGGATAAGTACCACAATGCACCATGTTAGGCGAGCTTCCCTTTAGACAATTCCGTTAGGGATGACGAGTTTATAACCAACTCTACTGGAGGAAACTGCTTTAAAACGTCTCGTGCTGGGGAATGCCTTTTGAGAGGATTTTACAGAAGACCAACTGTCTACAAACTCTACTAGGGATGATCAACACTTCATGCTGGGGAAACAAACATGCCCCATGCTTGGACAAACCAACAATTTGTCCCCGAAGAAGATGTCATAAGAGGATTTTACAGAAGATTTAGCCTCTTCAAACTCCTGCGACTTCGCTGGGGATAATGACCATCAGTTTCGGTATCGACGAGACCACTCTTTTGGGGAACTTGTGACCGTTATCGACACAGAAAAGCTTGTAGCTGTTGGAAGTACTGTATGAGAGAATCGACTTAATAAGATACAACGGTACCCAGTTGAACTTAATTCAATGATACTGAACCGTTATGAACGACCGTCGACCGAGCGATGAACCCCGACCTCCTTACCCGTAATTGCCCCAGTCTTTTGCGTGGGGTAGTTGATTACTGGTCTTGTGCTTAAAATCATCTGCACCTGCTACCTGCAACAAAAGAATATGCACACATGCCCCGAATATTGCGTGGCTAGAATCTATCATCCAGGAGTATTCAACATTCAAAGTAATTTCAAATGTTTTTTTCTGCGCATGTTATTGCAAGGCCGCCATGTTTTCAAATGCAATGTTTTATCAAAAATTAGGACGTTTTTGCAAACAAAGCAATAAAACAAAAATAGAAAGCTTTTTATTGAAATTCAATTTATTGGCTGAGAGCCCAGAATAGGCAAATACATCAGGAAGCAATCCCTGGAAAGAGGTGATCGCTGAAAATTGAGAAAAGAAACTATCCTAATGGCAATGTGAAAACGGAATTCCACTGAGTTTCCATTCTGTTATGACCAGTATGTCTTCAAAACTCCCCGACCTTGCCTTCTAAGGAATGATCAGACCGATTCCTATCTTTCAGAACGTCAGTTGTTCAAACGGTAATTGGGTACAGATAACTCAGACCGTAGTCATTCGCTTAAATCCGTCTTTTGCGTGGACCGCCCTTTCAGGTTTTCGATCCACCAGGATACCCTTTTTTGCCTAAGTTGCCCTTTCGGGTTTTCAACTTACCGGGTGTACAATTTTTTTCAATTATATCCCTAATTTTTGCCCGAACCTTATTCTGTTTTTGGTTCGCCGGGATGCCCTTTTTTGCCTGGATTTTTTTTTATTTTTATTATCCAGCGGGTCTATTCATGCGAAGTATTTTTTGACTACGTCCGAGTTGACAGGGGATGAAAAGTCTTCGCCATCCATGGTTGTAGCAATAAGGCTCCGCCCGAAAAGACCTTTTTAACCACGAATGGACCTTCATAGTTAGGAGTCCATTTGCCCCTGTGATCTGTATTGGGAGGAAGGATCCTTTTGAGCACTACATCTCCGACTTTGTAAACCCGAGGACGCACCTTTTGGTCAAATGCCTGCTTCATTCTGCGCTGGTATAATTGCCCATGACATACAGCCGCCAATCGCTTTTCCTCAATAAGGCTCAGCTGATCAAATCTGGCTCGTACCCATTCAGCCTCATCTTGCTTAACATCCATCATGACTCTGAGGGACGGAATCTCCACTTCAACCGGTAGCACTGCTTCCATACCATATACAAGTGAGAATGGGGTTGCCCCAGTGGACGTGCGTACCGACGTTCGATACCCATGCAAAGCAAATGGTAACATCTCATGCCAATCTTTGTACGTGACAACCATCTTCTGCACAATCTTCTTGATATTTTTGTTGGCCGCTTCGACCGCGCCATTCATCTTTGGGCGGTACGGAGAAGAATTGTGATGTTCGATTTTGAAGTCCCGGCATAACTCAGCCATCATCTTATTATTCAAATTAGAACCATTATCAGTAATGATTCTTTCGGGAACTCCATATCGGCAAATGATATCCCGTTTTAAGAAACGAGCTACCACTTGTTTTGTAACATTGGCATAGGATGCAGCTTCAACCCATTTAGTGAAATAATCAATTGCCACCAAGATGAAACGATGACCGTTAGAAGCTGTAGGCTCAATCTTTCCGATCGTATCAATGCCCCACATGGCAAACGGCCAAGGTGACGACATGATACTCAACGGATTTGGAGGTACATGCACTTTATCTGCATAGATCTGGCATTTATGGCATTTGCGGGCATATTTGCAACAATCTGACTCCATAGTCAACCAATAATATCCCGATCTTAACAACATTTTAGCCATTGCATGCCCTCCGGCATGGGTACCGAAAGAGCCTTCGTGCACTTCGATCATCAACAGGTCTGCTTCATGTCTATCCACACATCTAAGCAGGACCGTGTCAAAATTTCTTTTATACAGCACGCCATCTTTGTTCAAGAAGAAACTACCAGCTAACCTTCTCAACGTCTTCCTGTCTTTGGACGATGCCCCGGGCGGGTACTCTTGACTTTTCAAGAAACACTTAATGTCATGAAACCATGGCTTGTCATCAGACGCTACATCAACAACAGACACAAATGCCGGTCTGTCAAGCCGAGATACTTCAATCTTAGGTACATGGTTCCATCCTTGCACTTTGATCATGGAAGACAAAGTGGCCAAGGCATCAGCGAACCTATTCTCATCCCGAGGAATATGGTACAGTTTCACTGTTGTGAAAAATGTCAGCAATCTCCTTGTATAATCTCTATACGGCACTAGATTTGCTTGGTGCGTGTACCAACTCCCTTTCACTTGATTGATTACCAAAGCTGAATCACCGAATATATCAAGGGTCTTAATCTGTAGATTAATCGCCTCCTCGATCCCCATTATATAAGCTTCGTACTCTGCTTCATTGTTGGTGCATCCGAAAGTTATGCGGGCAGTGAAAGGCATATGAACACCTTCCGGCGTGATAAGAACTACTCCAACTCCGCACCCATTCATATTGACAGCCCCATCAAACATCAGACTCCATTTGGATTCAGGGTCTGGCCCCTCCTCCGGGAGTGGTTCCTCGCAGTCTTTAGCTTTGAGAAACATGATGTCCTCATCAGGGAAGTCAAATTTCATGGGTTGGTAATCATCAATCGACTGTTGCGCAAGATAGTCGGACAAGATACTTCCTTTGATGGCCTTTTGGGAAGTGTACTGAATGTCATACTCTGTCAAGACCATTTTCCACCGTGCAACTCTGCCTGTCAGTGCTGGTTTCTCGAAAATGTACTTGATAGGATCCATTTTTGAAATCAACAAGGTTGTGTGCCTGACCATATATTGCCTCAATCGCTTAGCGGCCCATGCAAGCGCACAACATGTCTTTTCAAGCATTGAGTACCGGGACTCACAATCATTGAACTTTTTGCTCAGGTAGTAGATAGCATGCTCCTTCCTACCTGTCTCGTCATGTTGACCGAGAACACAACCCATGGAACCTTCAAGTACTGTCAGATACATTATCAGCGGTCTCCCTTCAACTGGAGGCATTAGAATTGGAGGTTCCTGCAAGTATTCTTTTATCTTATCGAATGCCAATTGGCAATCGTCATTCCACCTGACCGTTTGATCTTTTCTTAGCAGTTTAAATATTGGTTCACACGTGGCTGTTAGGTGAGATATGAACCTTGCAATGTAGTTCAATCTACCCAAGAAACCACGAACCTCTTTTTCTGTTCTCGGTTCAGGCATTTCTTGTATTGCTTTCACCTTGGCAGGATCAACCTCAATTCTTCTTTCGCTCACAATGAAACCCAGCAACTTTCCAGAACGCACCCCAAACGTGCACTTGTTTGGATTTAATCTCAGACGGAACTTTCTCAACCTTTTAAACAGCTTTTTCAGGTTAATCAGATGTTCCTCTTCTGTTCTCGACTTGGCAATCATATCATCTACATAACATTCGATCTCCTTATGAATCAAGTCATGAAACAATGTTACCATCGCCTGCTAGTACGTTGCCCCTGCGTTTTTCAACCCAAAAGGCATTACTTTATAGCAATATGTACCCCACGGAGTAATGAACGTGGTCTTCTCCATATCTTCAGGTGCCATCTTGATCTGGTTGTACCCGGAGAACCCGTCCATAAAGGAGAACACTGAAAACTGAGCTGTATTATCGACCAGCACATCAATATGAGGTAGTGGAAAATCATCTTTTGGGCTAGCTTTATTAAGATCTCGATAATCCACACACATTCTCACTTTTCCATCTTTCTTCGGTACTGGCACGATGTTGGCTACCCACGGAGGATATTTAGTCACTGCCAGAAACCCAGCATCCCACTGCTTCTGGACTTCCTCCTTAATCTTTAAAGCCATGTCGGGGTGAGTCCGACGAAGTTTCTGCTTGACTGGCGAACATTCTTCCCTCAATGGCAGCCTGTGCACAACAATATCCGTATCCAACCCCGGCATGTCTTGATACGACCAGGCGAAGATGTCAACATACTCGCGCAACATTTCAGTCAAAGTTTTCTTCACATCTGCTTGCAAGCTGGCACCAATCCTGATCTCTTTCTTGGCATCCTTGGAACCAATATTGATGATTTCTACAGTCTCCTGGTGAGGCTGGATGACCCTTTCCTCTTGTTTCAACAATCTGGCCAGTTCTTCAGGGAGTTCACAATCTTTCTCATCCCCTTCTTCTGCTTGATAAATCGGATTGTCAAAGTCATACATAGCCATATCAAAATCGTTATCAGTGGTATCCGGAGGATCAAGTCTGCATGAACGGGTTCATGCCTTATTTTAGAATTTATTTTTAAGCAAAACAAAAGAAAATGAAACATTGCCATTTTATTATTTTTATGCAAAAATAAAAACTGAAAGACAGAGAACAAAATTTGATTGCAAAACGTCCTTTATTAATGATTAAAAATTGCAAATGCAACCAGGGTGGCCCTACAAATGAATCTATACGCCTTGGGCAGAGCGTAAGATTTTGACATGCATTATGGTTAGAAAAAAAACAAAGAAAAATTACTCTGTCTGAAGAGTAACCCGGATGACTTCTTCAACGGACCAGTTCTGCACTTGTTGTCCCGGAGCATGAGGGCGTACCCAGTTGTCCAGGTCACAATCACTGTCAACACTATCCTCTGTGGCTGCACAAGACTGGTCCGTGTAGATAATTCCCCCACTATTGAAAGCAATGGGTCCCCTGCTCCCCGCATCTGAAGTTGTAGAGGGATGATAACCAATACCAAATTTGTCTTCCTTCATTGGGGTCTCTATCAACCTGCCCCAACCTTGGGCGTTGCCTGCCCTGATGACTTCGACAGCTTGTTTGTAAGATGAAATGGAGGTACCGGCCCTAACTGGTACAGAAGAAGACTCAGGTGCATCGTCAATATTGACCGCTTCAAATGATTGGCACAGCATCTCATGAATTTCCCCATCCATTTCAATGTACTTGAACGTGGATAAGTGACTGACAAAGATGTCTTCTTCACCGCACACCGTCACAACCTGCCCTTCAAACTCATACTTCAACTTTTGGTGTAAAGTGGAAGTAACAGCCCTGGCTCCGTGAATCCAAGGGCGTCCCAATAGGCAGCTATATGCAGGTTGTATGTCCATTACATGGAACGTGGATTTGAATACCTGTGGTCCAATTTGTACGGGCAATTCTACCTCACCAAACACAGATCGTCTAGTCCCATCGAATGCTCTGACCACCAATTCACTAGGCCTTAAGATCAAACCATCAACTTCCAGCTTCATTAACGCCTTCTTGGGCAAGACATTAAGTGATGAACCAGTGTCTACCAGTACATGAGATAACACTGCGCCCTTACACTCCATCGTGATATGCAAAGCCTTATTGTGGTTTCTTCCTTCAACAGTCAAATCTGTACTTGTAAAGCCCAAGCCATGGCTAACATTAACATTGGAGATTACGCCCTCGAGCTGATTAACAGTAATTTCTTGTGGCACGTATGCACTCTTCAATACTTTCAACAACGCTTGCCGATGCGCATCAGAGCACATCAATAGTGACAAGATTGAAATCTTTGAAGGGGTCTGATTCAGTTGGTCCACAATCCTATAATCGTTTTTCTTGATTATCTTCATGAATTCTTCCATCTCCTTATCAAAAGTAATCTTTGTCTCTGCTTCAGGTGTAGGCGCATTTTCAACCACCTGTTTACCCCTAGCCTTTGCTGCAGCTTCTGCCTCTTTATCACTTCTCAAGGTTTGGGGAGCGAACAACCTTCTGCTTCTTGTAAAGCCCCCTACACCCCCTACATTATCAATATTTGGGCTGACTGACGACTCAACTTCTTGCTTTTTACCTTCGTAATACACATCTGCCCCATAGTGCCATGGGATAGCCTTCGTAGATGTGAACGGAATTGGTCCTGGCACCGTGATAGTGACAGGACTGGGCCTTTCTTGCGCAACGCTCGCCACGGGAACTGCATTGACCGGCATTTGAATCTCGGTGGGAGTATAATAGATGGTCACGGTTGATACCTCATCAGTGTCTTTCACAACTCTGTCGAACTGTAGACATCTTTCATCGATCAGATTCTGTAAACCCACCTTCAACTTATTACAGCCATTCTCCTGATTCATACACTCAGAACAATCTTGATTACAGCCCGGGAACACCTGTCCCTTCAATAAACGATCTTTTACAACCAACAAAGAAGTTTTCACTTGATGGATATCTGTCACCAGATTCAATCTCCTCCCATCTTCAATAGCGTACACATTTGCTGCACTATGATCAGGCATGGGATGCTGAGTAATATTAGGAGCGGGAGAGAAATTGATGGCTTTAGCATCAATCAAATCTTGTACTTTATGATGGAAAACCCAACATTTCTCAATGGAGTGCCCCTGAGCACCTGAGTGGTACTCACAACGAGCATTAGCATCGAAGTTAGGTGGCAGGTTTCCAGCAACCGGAGCTTTCATAGTACGGAGTTCTACCAACTTTAACTCGAGTAGCTGGGGCAACAGCGCGGCATAAGTCATAGGGAGAGGATCCATCTTACGATCCCTCTGCCTAGACCTTTGTTGGAAAAAAGGTTGTTGCTGTTGCTGCTGAACTTGTTGTTGGGGTTGTTGTTTCTGAACGGACGGTGTGGGGATTGTTACAGCATCTACCTGATAATAAGCTTGAGAACGCCCTTTGCCTCGTCCTCTAAACACAGCATTCGTATCACCTTCTCTTCTTTTCTGGTTACTAGCAAACGGTTTCTTCGTCCCCAAAGAGCCAGCCCCACTCACATCTTGGATCTTTCCAAGCTTTAACAGACTTTCTATTCTTTCTCCCGTAATCACAATATCAGCAAATCCAGTTGACGGACAAGCAGCTAATCTATCAAGATAAGCCCCTTGCAAGGTGCCCATAAACATATCCTCCATTTCTCTGTCTGACAAGGGAGGTTGAACCTGGGCAACCATTTCCCTCCACCTCTGTGCATATTCTTTGAAACTCTCCTTGGCATTTTGTGACAACCCCTGCAATTGAGTGCGGTTGGGCGCCATGTCGATATTGTACTGGTATTGCTTCAAGAACGCTTCTGCCAGATCTTTCCAACTCTTCACAGCAGCTCTATTCAACTTCATATACCAGGTCAAGGACGCTCCAGCCAAACTGTCCTGAAAATAATGCATCCATAGCTTCTCGTCCTCTGTATGGGCTGAAATCTTCCCAAAGTAAGCTTGGAGATGCGTTTGGGGACACGCATTG
The DNA here is from genome assembly GCA_022829125.1 of Lathyrus tuberosus. Taxonomy (NCBI): domain Eukaryota; kingdom Viridiplantae; phylum Streptophyta; class Magnoliopsida; order Fabales; family Fabaceae; genus Lathyrus; species Lathyrus tuberosus. The sequence goes on from JALAZF010000071.1 coordinate 9,698,688, forward strand.
TCGTGATACTTATCAAAAGTGGGAGGCTTGAATTTAGGAGGAATTCTGACTCTTGGGACCAGCCCCAAGCTAGTAACATCAATACCCATAGAGTTCTTGCATTCTATGGCCCTGATCTTTTCTGCTAACTCATCATACCTTCGATCACCGTGATTACCCATATCTGCATCCAGCAGAGTAAATTGGTCTTCCAGAGGATCTTCAAGAGTAACACCAGCATGCCTACCATTTCCATTACCCCGATTGTTACCACCAGGAGGAGGGTTGCCACCGGGAGGAGGAATGCCATGTCCCTGTGAATTGTCATGCTGATCACCTTCGGGCCCATTGTCTGGACGCTCGACCAGAAGCCTCAATCTCTCCTGATTTTGCGCCATGCCAGTCATGAGGGTCATGAACTGGTCCATACGCGCCCTCATTTCAGCCAAATCACTTTGCACTTGATCCATGATTCTTACTTGATTTCTTCGCGTTGAATATCGGTGAATATAATTCTCAGCTATACTGCCTGAAAACAAATAAAGGTTAGAGACCCTGCGACGAGTACCTGAAAAGCAAGCAACATAAATGCAGAATGATATGCAATGCCATGCAATGTTATGTTTATCATTTCCAAAGTGCTTTACACCCTGATTCCAATCCAAACCACAGAAATCTGAAGACCAGAAATCGTGATATAAAGAGACGTGTCGTGGTCATGTGCTTGTGTACAGATATCTGATAAAGCGTAATTCTGAATAAACTGCTCATACTCATTCGACAAAGTATTCAAGTATTTAAGAAAGGCTCATCCGCCAATGCAATACAAGGAAAAAATGGATCCATCAACAAGCCTGATGGTAACCATTAACAACAAAATATAAGGAAAAGAACATCAGTCTGACAATTCCACATCCTTCAGCTTATCACTTGAGTATTTGATCTCCTCAAAAAGTATACGGGTACGCTGGTGATTCGGCTTTTCAATCATCTCTTTGATCAAGACATCCCTTTTCTCAAGAGCTTCATTTAAAGAACCCATATGCAACATCAGAGCCTCGTCATCACACACTCCTTTGTGTCTCTTTATGCCAGCTTGCGTTTTGAGTATCTCCCTTTCTATCATGACTTCTTCAAGCTCTTTCTTGGTATTCCTCAGCTCACCTCTAGCTTCTTCTAGCTGTTCTTGACTCTTACCGAGGCTTTCCCGATACTTTCTCCTCTGCTCATGCGCCTTTTCAAGCTCTTCGTCCTTAATCTACAACTGTTCCTGTAATTCAGCATTCTCTATCCTAACTTCGTCCCAAGCGTGCTGAAACTTTGTTAACTTTTCTTTGGTCTGTGCTAACGCCTGTTTGGTTTGCTTGTGGGCTTGAGTAGCATCATCAGCACCTTTACTAATCTTCCGGAAATGTTGGGCTCTTCCAGCAAAGTCTTTTTCTTTTGCAGTTAGGATTTGTTCAGCATCTTGGCCTTTCCGCTCCAGCTCTTTGTTGGCATGTAGAGCATTCTGAAGACGGCTACTCAACTCGGAATTCTCTCCTTGGAGCTTTTTCACCAAGGCTTGCAACTTGTCAACTTCTTCCACAGTAGCAGTGCTTCTTGCTTTCTCATTCTCCGGATACAAAAGGGGTGCCTTACCAAAAGGCAAGAGAAAATCTTCAACTCTTTTCTTCACCCACTCTTCATATGCTGGATAAACCCGGTTGTTAGGCTTGCCTAGAGTAACTTTCCCCTTTTTCAGTACGCTACCCCAGCTTTCAGAAGCTTTCTGTGCTGCTTCCCAACCATCTGATGTATGAAAATAGAGGGACTCCTCCACATCTCTCTTAATAGGCGGACCTGTCAGGGCATACCCAAATTGTCGAATGGCCAAAGAAGGATTGTAGTTAATCCCACCCATTCTTCCTATCAGTGGAACGTTAGGGAACTTACCACAGCTGTGGATAATATTCTTGCCAATCAGCCCATGATCTACCCATACGATGTCCTTGGCCACCAATCCCATTAAACGCTGTTTCCACTCTAGAGAATCTTTGGAATCCACAAAAGCCCCTGATTGTGGTAAACGGCCTGCAAACCACTTATAGAACAAGGGTGCACAACAACGAATTATCCCTCATCTTTTCTTTTCGTTTCGGTTGTACAACGAGTAGTGAAGATCTCCCAGTAGCGTTGGCACCGGGTTCTTCATCATGAATATTCGTATAGCGTTCGTATCAATGAAATCCGGCTCGTTGGGAAACAACACTATGCCGTATATACAAAGGGCTAGCAAAGCATTAAAAACAAGCCAATTCTCGCCTTTAGCTGCTTCCTGGGCCTTCTTAATCAGATATTCCAGCTTGTAACCACGAATCTTTCCTTTGTTGGAAACATTGGCGTCTAACTCTGATTTTCTCAAATAAAGAGCACCAGCCACCTTCCCAAAGTCAAGATCCCCCACCGATCCAAAGAAAGGGGGCTCCTCCTTGATAGCAATCCCCAACATGTTGGAAATACAAAACACCTCAGAGGCGGATCATAGAACTGCATCAACGTATGGAGACCTCTGGCTTCATAATCACTGACATTACGGACCATAGATAAAATCCACCCATATTTCTATTCAAAAGCTTCTCGTACTGCAGGGCTCGCCATTCCCTTCAGCATAACAATAGGGCCTAAAGTAGGCGTAAGGAACTTATAGCTGATGATATTCTTCCTCTCTTTAGTGTTCATCTTTGCAGGGACCTGATGACTGGAATCAAGGGTAATATATGCACCTGGAAATGAATAAACATGTATGTTAGGATATGATAATGCAATGCAAAGGGCAATGTGATCAGGTAATCAGGTGTCTGTGCTGAACTGTGAACGGTGTCAGTGTAGCTCTGAGACTAATATAGAACCATAGATAAGAACCATCTGAATACAATAGGATGAAACTTCCTTTTTGTGCAATGATGATAGAAAACCGGGTATGTAGGAGGTCATGGTTACCTGCAAACCTGTAAACAACCCGCCCTTCTCACATGTGGGTACTAGGATGTTCAGTATCCCGGGCTCTCAGGTCAAGAAATGATGATACGTTCACCATTTCTGGTTTGGCATCATCATCAATCGAGGAGGCCTCAACTAATTCTCCAAAACAAAAAGGTCCTCAGCTTCTGGCACTGAGGTCGAGAAGCAATAGTACATTCATCCCTCAGGGTACAGTACTATCGCCAATCGAGGAGTGCCTCTGCTGATTCTCTTTCAAGTGCCTATAGCAAGTTCCCAGCATTGGGTCCTCGGATCGAGAATGTGCAATGGGTTTGCCACGGAATGTGGTCTGCCACTGTCACAACTCGGGAGGAGTGCCGCAACTGAGTCCTCGGGAATGGTCACCAGAGTCGACAGTTCCTCAAGAGAATAACCACTGGCCTGCATAACATGCAGTAGCAGAAAGCTCCTGATAGAACCTCGTCTGGTTGTGGGTCTCATGAACAACAATACGTGGTCACCACCACGCAAGCGTCACGACTATCCACTCTAATACCTATGGGTGTACTCAAGCCTTGGTAGTGGGCTCATATCTCAGAACACCCTGCCCGCCAAACAGAAAACAACAGCACAATCTAGCACAATAATGATATGTAATGCAGTAAATGCGATAAATACAGTAAAATACAGTAAAGCAGCAATACAATAAATAGCAATACAATACAACAATAAATACAGCAACATACTGCATCAAAGTAAACACCCAATGAAAGAAAAACAGACAGGCGCTAGGATTGACTCGCTAAGGAAACCAGAGATTCTGGGTTCGATCCCCAGCAGAGTCGCCAGCTGTCGCTCCCGGGATTTTCATCCAAGTACAAACGCGAAAGTGGCACCGAAACAGAGTCGCCATCAATGTGTATTTATCCCAAGAGAGGGAAAGGAAACACCGCGTAAACCTGAGAGAAAGGAAAAGCATGGTCTTACGACCAAGAGAACTGGGTTCGGGAGTCGGTTACGTGTGAGGAAGGTATTAGCACCCCCACGCGTCCATCGTACCCGATGGGATCCACGCTTGCTTGTCTCAATCAAAGGGTGTAAGGAAAGGATGCTGGAAAAGGAACTGCTAGCTGGAAAGGAAAAGGAATATGAAAATAGAAAGGAGAGAGAAAGAGAAACAAATGTAGGGAAAATAAAGAAGTGCTCGAATGGGCCCTACCCCACTGCCTACGTATCTCATCGGGAACATGAGAATCAGAGCGACGTAGTTCCCCTCACTAGGGATGGATTGTTTGTGTTTTTTAGAGAACGACTTATGTTCTGGCTCAGGTGTTGCAAGCTCGTTGGTCCGAGTGCGTTACCATCTTGCAAGAGAACGAGTAGGAGCGCGTTCGTGCGTTGAGAATGAATGAGATGAGAAAAGAATTCCCGAAGGAAAAGACGTTATTGTTTGTTTTTGTCTTTTAAGAGTTTTTCATTTGTTTGCATATGGTAGTGTATCTGAATCTTAGTCATTGGAATGTGTGCATTCTCACATTCCAAGATGGAATGGGTAAGAAGGCACACTAAGAGTGAAGAAGACCCCCACACTTAGTTCCAATTGTCAAGGTTCAAACACACTAGCGTATTTGTGTGTATTAAGTGTTTTTGTTGATTAAGAAATGAAGAAGTGTTTTTTATTTGTATCTTCAACAAGCATTGCATTTAAGTCCCTCACACAAGATCAAATATTTAACACATTGACCCAAGATGGGTTATATACTATACATTTTAAGATTATAAGAGAAGACCCCTTATAATCTTTTCTTTATGTGAAAGGCCTAAATGCAATAAATGCCTACCTTTATCAGATGTTTTGAGTTTCCTTTAAGAGATGAGAAGAGAGACTCAAGAGAGGAGAAAGGTAAAATCTATGTGGACTAAGACTCAATCCTAATTGAAGATTAAAGGGAGTGGTCATAATGGTTTGTGAGGTTTAAACCTAAAGTCTAAAGAAAGAATGAATTAATCAATTCATTTCTAAAGTAAAAGATGAATTGTAATTCACAAAGGGAAAGTGATGAGTTACTAAAAGAAAGCATATAAGTGCTTAACAAAACACAAAATGAAATTGTAAAAGAGATGAAAGGAAAGAAGTTCGAATGTGGATTCCTTATCCACACTCAATTGCAACTTACCAAAGCCCCTACATGGTTAGTAAACATTGTATACAAGTATAGGAAGAAAAAAAACATTTAATGCACCATAAAACTCAAAAGAATTAGATGAGACATCAAATCCTATAACCACAACCAGAATGTTCATTATATGGAAAAAAAATGATTATTATCATGCAAGTCCAAGTGGATAGGCAACAAACATCATCCATGGCATTAGAACATGCCACCATAAGAAAAGGGAGAATGAAAGATGAAAGGAAAAAGAAGAAATGTGCATAAATGGAACATGCAATCCATGGATCAGAATTGAAATGAAATGAAAAATGATTCACAAACATTTCACAAGTATTCATGCATGACACATCAAAACATTTAAGAAGTGATAGAAGAAGTAGAATTGAAATGGAAGTTCCAAACAAAGGAAAGTGCAAACACAACATGTTAAAGGTGCACAAGGTTCAAATGATAATCAACATGCAAAGATGACATATGATATGTATCAATGACCTATAATGTCAAGTGAGTAGTTCACAAAATAGGCAAATGATCATGCAAGTATACACAAAAGAAAACATGTAAACATGCACAAAAGATTACAATGATGTGACATGTTATAATGCTTCAAATGAAATGCATTAAGCACAAATTAAATGGCCTCATGAAAATTATGAAAACATGGTATTGAAGTTCACTAATCAGAGATGAATCACATATCAAAGTAGCATGCAAGGAACCAAGGCAAAATGATGTCAAACAATGCACTTAGGTCAAGTAGACATATCATACAAAGTAGCACAAAAATGAACACCAAACACGCCATAAACTGACCTAAATAATCAAATAAAAATCACTTAACATACCGCAAGATGATAATGACTCAATTCAAAAAGAAGGGCATCAAAACAATTTTTAATGATCAAGAACAAAATTAAACAAAATCATGTACCACATTAAGAATGCATACAAAAGAAAATCAAAGAAAAATATAGAACAGGGGCAAAAAGGTCATAAAATCAAGAAATAAAATCATGAAAAATTTTCTAAATGTTTTAAGAAGGCTCATGAATTTTTGTGGAATTTTATAATGCCATTTGGTATTTTTAAAAATTAAAAAGGGAACGTGTAGCAAAAATAAAAAAAGAAAAATGAAATGCAAAATGAATGGGGGTGCATGCTTAGTAATTATTCAGTTCAAAATCATTGGGCCTTGAAAACATTGGGTGTGGATATCAATCTGGCTTAGGTCCAATAAGCGCGCAAAACACCATAACTAGCATGTTCTTCAGTCAACATAGTCAAAGCAATCCAAGCCATCAGATTAAGTCATAGTCAAACAAAAGTCAAAGTACACAGATCCAACACACGCGCATGAGGTCACACACAAATTATCATGTACTGCATCACACAATGTTTAAGTAAAATCAGAAATTAGGCACATGATTTGCACGTGAATTTTAATGTGCTGTCAACATGGTAGCCACACGATCACACACATCCAACGGTCACGACTTAAAATGCACTAAACCCTAATTCAAACCCTCACCGGCCGGAGAGGGACCTCCGGTCACCTTCTCCGGCCACTCTCCGGCGACTGCAACTTCCAAACCATCCAAAAAAATCACGTGGCATACATCAAAATAAAGAGGAAATCACGTACATTCCAAATCCATCAATGAAATCATCAAACCATTCACTTACAGCAAGAAACAAGCACGAACATATTGCCCTAAGTTTTTTGATCTAAGCTTCTAAGAAGCTCTATCAACTAGCCAGAGTTCAAATGCTCCTATTGAGCTCATATCATCAAAATAAGCTAAAAAAAAACTATAAATCATGCTAGAAAAGTTTTAGAAGATGAAACCTGAAAATGCTACAAACTGGAGTTGAACAGAAAACCAGAGAATCGTGCCTCTTCTTTGAGCTACTCTTGGCCAAATAAAGGCTCGAGAATCTTGAAATCGTGCAGAGAATCACACTGAAAATTCCAATCTCTTGAAACCGAACTTGACTATTTGGATTTGTTTGCTCTTACTCTTGGCTCAGAATGAAACAATGAAGATAATAGAGGCGAAATGTGAAAGAAGATGGCGGAAATGTAGTGAAATCAGAGAGAAAACAAAGAGAGATTGAGAGAAAAAGTTTGAAGTATTGGAGAGGGAGAGTAAAAAATGAAGCTGAAAATGGATTTGTGAGGTGAGATATTGATTTATAGCATGAGTTAGAAATGAACCACAGTGGTTAAGTGAGTTGGTTAAGGTGAGTTAAGGTGGTTAAAGTGAGTCCACCCTAACTAACTGAGTCAAGTTAGTTAAGGGGCGAGTTAGATTGGCAATGATAAGGTGGTGGTGGTTCATGACAGTTATGGTGGAATTGAAAAGGTGAAAGCATGGCTGTTATATCAGAAACTTGCTTAGCAAGTTTTGCTTTTTCCAATTTCATGCAAGGCACGTGCTAGTGTGCATAGTGTAGGTGAAATGTGTTTGGTTGAAAGAGGAAATGGTTGGACAGTATGAGCAATGCACGGGTGAGTGCTATGACAATCAACAACAACATTTGTTTTTTTTTTGGTTTTTCATGACAGTTAAGAACAAATACAGCAGTGGTTGTTTGAAGATGATTTTCTCTCTTGTTAGTGAATGATTCAATGAGGTTTAGGTGCCAAATGAAAGATAGAACATCATAGAACATGATTGATGTTGATTTTGGATTGAATTAAGGCTTGGAAGTTGGTGAAAAATAGCTTGGAACATCAGGGTTTGGAACTGATTTGTGGGCGTGGCAAGCAAGTCATGGCATGGCAACTTGGCACACAAAATTTCAGCACAATCAACATGACTTTGAACCAATATATCTCCACTATAACTTGATCAAATGGAATTTTGTCCAACATGAGTATTGAAGATGACACTACAAGGAACAACTTTGATATTGAAAAGTTTTTCATTTGAGGCCTTTAACCATGAGAAAAATGAGTGGACATTTGGCCCACCACATGTTTGTTAAAATGACTGCGCGCGTGCCCTGAAAATCTTGGTCATGACCTAGTTTTGAACCTACTTTGCTCAAACTTTGATCAATCATATCTCACTCAATTTTTATCCAATAGAGATGTTCCACATATGGATGTGAAGCTTAAAACAAGATCTTTTGTTGTGGCTGAGTGGAATTTTCATTTGGTACTTCAATTTTAAATGGCCTTGGTTCAAACTCTGATGCAAAATGGCCAAAACTTGCTATTTTTAGTAACCCTTCTTCTTCCAAAAATGGCAACTTTCCACCTCTTGATTTTTTCATGATTCCTTTGGAGTTTTTTGACCAAATTTTGTACATTGGACACATATAACATGAATTTTATGGATTTGGCCTCGAAAAGTCAAGAGTTGACTTTTTCCTCTGATTATTTGACTTGCCCCCAAATTTCCTGATTTTTGATATTTCTTCCAATTGAACCACTTCTAAAACCAATTGAGAGGTAATTTTCCATACACATACACTTAAGAACATGTAGGACACCATGACATCAAGTTTTGTCCAAGAAATCAAAGATTCCCTGATTTAACGGGAAACCCTAGTTTTGGTGCCCACCTCCTAGGAGAAAAATGTGTAGTCTTCAATTTCAAATTCCTCAGAGTATGTTGTGTATCCTCTTAAAGGATGATGAGATATACCATTTGAGGATGATTTTGGATCAATGATCTATCTCTTTTGAGGGTTTTCCTTCAGTTTTTGAACCTCTTGCATAAGGAAAGATGTAGTGCTTCAATCTCCCATTGAATCTCTCTTTCTTGAGGTGTTGGATGGTCAATTGAGATAATATGATACATGAAAGACTTCTTGGCTTGCCTTGAGGCAACTTGATTGACCTTTTTGTGCTTTGAATGATCTCTTGATTGTCCACCTTCCACCTGATCACATGCCCTAATGGTAAGAAGGATGCTATGCTTTATTTTTCTATGTTAACTGCAATGCAATGCTAATGAGATGGATACGATATGATAAATGATAATGCCATGCTATGATGACAAAGAGGGAGAGCAAATTTTGGGGTATTACACATAACATAGAGACTTGCCTCAATTTCAAGTCCGACGTGCAAAAGCTTGTTAGGAGCGGGCTCTTATCTTTCAAAGATACGAATCCTAATGTTCTTACGAACCCGCTGCCTCAACATAAGAAAGCTGCAGTCAATCTGATTGAGAAAGAGACTAACAATGTCTATCAAATTCATGATGTACTCTTATTGGAGACCAATCTGGTCAAGATGCATTGTAGACAGAGTGGATATGGCCATGTGCCACCTCATAACTATCACCAGTGTGATATCTGCTCTAAAGATAACCAAGGATGTTCTGTAGTGCAATGAGCTCTACAGGAACAGATGGATCTCGGATGGATCCAAGAGCACCGAGTTCGTGGATTTAACATGGTCTCTATGAATTCTAACGTCATTCAAAACCACGACATCCGTGCGATGAATGTCAACTTGGTGGCGATGCACTTAAGGCAAATCCAGTATCATAATCTGCCACGACACGATTACAGTTCCTGTCTGATTTGCTCGGTAAACAAACAGGGATGCTCTTTCATACAAGAGGCCCTCCAGCGTCAGATGGATCTTGGATGGATCCAAGACTACCATGATAGGAACTCCTATCAAATAAACATGGTTCAGATCTTTGATATCTGCGTAATGAATACCAACCTGGTAGAGTTACATGCTGAGCAGGTCCGACTTGGATTCTTAATATCACATGACTATCAAAATTGTAAAGCGGGTTGTGAAAACGATCGAGGTTGTACCCTTGTCCAGGAGGCGCTTCAGCACTTGTTAAATCATTGGTGGATGCCAATTTATATGGATGAAGATACTCAGCAGATTAGTATCAGTAACAGGAATCCTACTCGTCGTCAAAGTCAGGATGTCCGATCAATGGAAGGTAACCTAGTGAGGTTACATTGTATTCAAAGTGGGCGTGGCCAGGTGCCTCCACACAACTATGACAGTTATAGCGTCTGTTCGGAAAGTAACCAAGGGTGTTACCTTGTGAGAGCAGCTCTTCAGGGTCGGGTCGATTATGGAGAAATTCGTCCATATCCAGGTTCTGGACCCATCAACGGGACGCCGAACTACCTTGCCGATCAAGTTGAGGATGTTGTCACAATATCTGGTCATTATAGGACCAGGGATGTTTTTGCCATCATTCCTCTACTTGACAAATCTAAAGTTCCCAACCAGGAACGGATCGAGATTACTTATGATGGTCAGAAAAATCAGAAGGTTCCCATAGTCATCTATCTGCCGGGACCAACACCGTACGAATCAACTAAGGCTATCCCTTACAAATACGGTGCAACAATAATCGAGAATGGAAAGGAAATTCCATTACCCTCCGTCGTGAATATTGCACACATCAGTCGTGTAACACGGAGCGGTCGAATCTTCAACCGAGGGGTTGGAGAATTCAACAAAGAAAAGGAACTTCAGGCAGAAATTCCTGATCCGCCAGTCGGTCAATCTAGTAATCCCGATTTTTCAAAAGACAAAGATGAGATGCTTAAGCTCATCCAAAGGAGTGAATATAACATTGTTGATCAGTTGTTACAAACTCCTTCAAAGATCTCAGTATTATCACTGTTACTCAGTTCAGAAGCACACAGAGAGGCTCTACAGAAAGTCTTGGAGTAAGCCTTTGTGGAACAGGAGGTAACAATCAGACAATTCGATAGCATTGTCTCTAACATCACTTCCTGTAATAATTTGGGATTTAGTGATGAAGAATTACCTGAAGAGGGTCGTCGTCATAACATGGCGCTCAACATTACAGTTAACTGCCAGGGCGATGCTTTAGCCAACGTACTGGTAGACACAGGGTCAGCCCTGAATGTTATGCCGAAGTCCACTTTGATGCAATTATCATTCAAGGGCCCTCCGATGAGAGTCAGCGAGGTCGTCGTCAAAGCATTCGACGGATCCAGAAAAACAGTTATCGGCGAAGTGGATCTTCCCATAACTATTGGTCCTCACACTTTCCAAATCACTTTCCAGGTCATGGACATCCGGGCAACATACAGTTGTTTATTAGGAAGACCTTGGATACATCAGGCTGGAGCGGTTACTTCGACCCTCCACCAAAAGCTAAAGTTCGTCAAGAACGATCAACTTGTCACGGTTTGTGGGGAACAAGCCTTGCTTGTAAGCAACTTATCATCGTCTACTTGTGTGGAACCCAAGGAGGTTATTGGAACTCAGTTCCTAGCACTATCGGTGAGCAAGGACAATCAGTTCGAAGAAGGAACTTCAATTTCTTCATACAAAGATGCTATTAAAGCGGTCGAGAGTACCGATACGACAGGATGGGGACGGCTTGTCGTTCCTATTGACAATAAAACAAAGAAGGGTCTTGGTTTTTCTGCAACCTGTACCCAGACAGTTGCCAACGATGAAAGTCTTCATCCCCTTCAACACTTCTTCCACAATGGAGGTTTTCTTCACCCAGTGTCTCAGACAGTTCATGCTATCAATGAGGAAGATCCCTCTGACACAGATGAAGAATGGAAGTCCTACCTTAACAAGGACGGTTATATGTCTCAGGAAGAGGTGCCTATGCCTTTTTGCTTTCCTACAGAAAGTTCGAGATTTATACCAAGATCAGATGTCGAAATGATCTACGGAGATTGTGATCCGGAAGGATGCCGTGCTCCGCCAAATTCATTAGAGGAAGACACTCTGATGAAAGACAACTTTGACCACAATTACTATGGCCCGATGGATGGCCTGCCAATGTGGCGGCCTTACCCAGGAAACTTGGGGCAAGAGAGGTGGCCGAACAATGAAACTCAGTTGAGCGTCACTGAACAGAATACCTATGTCCCCACCATGTCATGGGATCAACACTCAGGTCATTCGAAAATTACTCAACATGACGATGAATTCGCAACGTTTGCAGGACTAGAATTCATCAATTATGCTTTTCCCGAGGTCAACGTCATCGAGAGGGATGACTTCTCCAGTTCCAAAGAAGTGTGGGACACCTTGGGACAACTGAGTGGAAAATACGACTATATGGTCAAGTACACCGCTCCCGAAAGCTCTCGTATCAAGCTCGAAGATATCCAGCCAACTGGATGGGGAGATACAGCTGAGAGCACCAATGCTATGCAAAATGCAACCGAGGAATCCTCCTACGACAATTCTGCCTGGGAGACAGATTCCAATGATCCTGCTCCACCAGAAATCAGCGTCATTTCTGAAGACAAATCAAGGAAGGTGCCAGACTTTGTGATTCACCGAGGAGTTTGCCGCCAATGGGTTGATGTCGATGTCCCGAAGGCCGTTCACCAGTCAAAGTAATTGCCATCTTTTAACCTTTCACCCTGCCCAGGTGAAACGAATGTTTTGATAGGGCTCGCTTTCTGTAAATTTCCCTCTTCGCTGTGCCCAAAGCGACAGAGTTTTGTTTTATAGGGCTGTAGTTTCAAGAGTCGACTTGTTCATTAATAAAATAACGTCGTTCTGTAATTTCCGCATTAATTGCTGTTTTCTCTTTTTGCTTTTTCAGAAAATGGTAATCCTAAAAAACAATTCAAAAATAAAAACAAGCAGTAAAATAAAACACTGCACACACTTGCATTTTCTCTATCTCTTCTAAACACGAATCATCACGTCATGCCTTCTCCCAACTTTGAGTTAAATAAAACACTGCACACACTTGCTTGTTTTAAACCTAGTTGAAACATACGATCCGATGCCTTCTCCCAACTTTGAGTTCCCGGTATTCGAGGCTAAAGAAGAAGGTGACAACGAAATTCCAGAAGAGATCTCCCGATTACTCAGACAAGAGGAAAGGTCCATTGAACCTCACAAAGAGCCGTTGGAAATGGTAAACTTGGGTTCAGAGCAAGAGAGAAAAGAAATCAGGATTGGGGCACTGCTCAGTCCAACTGCCAGAGAGGGTTTGACAAAACTTCTCAAAGAATTCCCCGATGTATTCGCTTGGTCCTATCAGGATATGCTAGGGTTGGATACCAGCATCGTGGAACATCACTTACCGTTGAGATCGGAATGTCCGCCAGTAAAGCAAAGGTTGAGACGGACTCACCCGGACATGGCCATCAAAATCAAGGAGGAAGTACAGAAATAGATTGACGTGGGTTTCCTCGCCACATCTGAATATCCCCAATGGTTAGCCAACATCGTACCCGTTCCCAAAAAGGACGGAAAGGTCAGAATGTGTGTTGATTACAGAGATCTAAACAAGGCAAGTCCAAAGGATGACTTTCCTTTACCACACATTGACATGCTGGTTGACAGCACAACAAAGTTCAAAGTATTCTCCTTCATGGATGGATTCTCGGGCTATAATCAGATCAAAATAGCGCCGAAAGACATGGAGAAAACTTCGTTCATTACCCCATGGGGTACCTTTTGTTACAAGGTAATGCCGTTCGGTTTGAAGAACGCCGGGGCAACCTATCAAAGGGCCATGACTACTCTGTTTCATGACATGATACACAAGGAAATCGAAGTGTATGTTGATGATATGATTGCAAAATCAAGAACAGAGGATGAGCACGTTGAACATCTGTCAAAATTGTTCGAACGTCTAAGAAAATTCAAGCTCCGCTTGAATCCCAACAAGTGCACCTTCGGTGTCCATTCAGGGAAACTACTAGGGTTCATCGTCAGCCAGAAAGGAATTGAGGTTGATCCTGACAAGGTCAAGGCCATTCAAGAAATGCCTTCTCCTAAAACTGAAAAACAAGTCAGAGGATTCCTGGGACGTTTGAACTACATCTCCAGATTCATATTCCTTATGACCGCGACGTGTGCGCCGATTTTCAAATTACTCAAAAAGAATCAGGATTGCATTTGGTCAGATGATTGCCAAACCTCCTTCAACAGTATCAAGGAATATCTGTTGAGTCCTCCGATTCTATCACCTCCAGTGGAAGGAAGACCACTGATCATTTACCTCACAGTCCTAGAGGACTCAATGGGATGTGTACTTGGCAAACAAGACGAAACTAAATGGAAAGAGTCTGCCATTTACTATCTAAGCAAGAAATTCACCGACTGCGAGACTCGGTACACAATGCTTGAGAAAACTTGTTGCACTTTGGCTTGGGCAGCCAAACGTCTTCGCCAGTACATCATTCGTCATACTACTTGGTTGGTCTCCGAAATGGATCCAATCAAGTACGTTTTCGAAAAACCTGCTCTCACGGGAAGAATTGCCCGTTGGCAGATGCTGTTATCAGAATATGACATAGAGTACCACGCTCAAAAAGCCGTTAAAGGAAGTATTTTAGCCGATCATTTGGCTCATCAACCGATTGACAATCAAGAATCAATCGGGTTTGACTTCCCAGACGAAGATGTCATGTATCTAAAAATGAAAGATTGCGATGAACCGCTACCCAGTGAAGGGCCAGAACCAGGTTCCCAGTGGGGACTTATCTTTGACGGAGCAGTTAATCATTATGGAAACGGAATTGGGGCTACCCATTTCTCTCTAGTGTATGGCATGGAAGCAGTGCTCCCCATAGAAGTAGAGATCCCATCAATCCGGGTATTGATGGAAGCTAAGCTTACCGAAGCCGAATGGTGTCAAAATCGACACGACGAACTGAACCTGATCGAAGAGAAGCGAATCACGGCACTATGCCACGGTCAGTTGTATCAGCAGAGAATGAAGAAGGCGTTTGACAAAAAGGTCCGACCTCGTGTCTTCAGGAAAGGAGACCTTGTGCTCAAAAAGATACAATCATTTCTCACTGATTCTCGGGGCAAATGGACCCCAAATTATGAAGGCCCCTATGTGGTCACGAAAGCTTTCTCAGGCGGCGCCTTGAGACTTGCAACCATGGTCGGAGAGGAATTTGCCTACCCCACGAATGTTGATGTAGTCAAGAAATACTTCGCCTAAAACTAAAAAAAAAAAAAAAACGTCTCGGTGGATTGAAAACCCGAAAGGGCGCTCCAGGCAAAAGTTAGAGACATGAAAAAAAATTATCCCGATGGATTGGAAATCTCATAGTACAATCCAGGCAAAAGTTAGGGATAATGGCAAGTAACTATGTTCAACAGAGGCAAGTCCCTCAGCAGCAACAGTTGCATCATCCATCGGAGGAAATCTCCCGTCAAAGGTCATCTTCGACAGAAGCTCAGGATGTCCCGAACTCAAAGGTGGTAGAAGGATAGTGGTCGTTATGTTTCAACGTAGCCCTTTTCCCTGTAAATTACCATTTTCTAACTTTGTATATACTCTTTGGAATCACGCGTTTGGCTGATCTCCATCTTATCAATAAAATTTGAGCCCTTGTGCTTGTGTTTGTAATTTTTTTACTTGTTTTTGCTTTACAGAACGACGTTGTTTAAACTTAATCAGCGATTCTTGAAATAAAACAAAAATAAATTTACTTGTTAAACTTTTTCTGCTTTTAAATTAAAGATGGCATTTCTTTTGACTATTGAACATCAGAAGAACATCGATCGCTTCTCCCGAAGTAAGCGAACTTCAAAGTGCAGAATCAAGGTATTCCTTCTAGGCCAGTACGCCTGAAAGAAGGATCAACTGTATGAGATGCGGCTTTTCCATCTGATACCCTCGGCCGAGTTCTCATCTCCTAAGCCCGATCAACATAGCTCCCAACGGGACTATCTCTCCTAAGCAAGGTGGAATTGCTATTTTGAATCAACGGTACTTCTTCGCCCCGCGATGGCCGAGTATCCAATTGTGTTTATCCATTAGTCTGTATGTCGCGTCTGTTTTGTCAGCATATACATACATACATCATGCTTTTTTTTTTTTGCATTCACATTTCATATTGCATCACTATCACTCTAGTCGGTCTTGTCCCCTAGTGGTAGAAGTCCTCTCAATCGAGTTGTCAGTTCTTGCCTCGTCAGGAAATACTGTGTCTGAACAACCTCGCTTTCAGTTTAATTCTGGAAAGAAGTTGGTCCTTGACCACTTTGATAACTTGAACCTCTGAAAAACCAGAGAAAACTTTCAATAAACATCACTCTTCGCCATTGAAGATGATATCCTTGCTTTCCCGGATTAAGGAAAATCCACAGAGAAAGCCTCGTGATCAGAGATTCGGCAGCACGCCAGTTTTACTCCAAAAAAACCACTGATGAGAAGGTCATTGGCACCTCAAAATTGGATCCCATCATATGGCATTTCTCCGGGAAGATCCCGAGAAAAGTATAATGTAACCCCAAACGAAAACTGTCTCTCAAGAGACTCGCTTTCCCCAGTAGAATCGACAAATGGCGTCTCCAAAATCGAGAAGTTTGTGTACCTCTACAATTCAGACGAATGGGTTCCCCAGCAAGTCTGGCATCAAAACTTTTTCCACTAAAATGGCATCTCCCCAGGAAAATTCGGCGAGAAGTTTGAAGGAAAGCCGCTACGAATAGCGTCCCTTGTCAGTAAAGTTTATTGACAAAAGAAACTGAGACCAGTTCCTTGGTAGGAAACCAGGATCGAGGGGAAGTTTAAATCAGAAACTAAGACCAGTTCCTTGGTAGGAAACCAGGATCGAGGGGAAGTTTAAATCAGAAACTAAGACCAGTTCCTTGGTAGGAAACCAAGAACGAGGGGAAGTTGACAAAAGAAACTAAGACCAGATCCTTGGTAGGAGACCCGGATCGAGGGGAAGTTTACCTTTTCTAAGCATCATCGCTTAGCTAAAGAAGATGAATGCGTAAGCTACCATTCATAACCACCATCAAAATTTCGGGTATTCCGATATTTAATCCTCTTGCACCCCGAATGCCCGAACACCTTCGTCATTCACACCTTCGGGTCCAAGAAGATTAAATAGGGGCATCTGTCATACCCCAAATTTTGACCACTAAGATTTCCCATCATTGTGCAAATCATCATCACAATATGGATGAACCATCATGCCTCACCAAATGCCTCAAAGATGGGTGAGCATCCACTACAATCAAAATTAGGGTTTCAAGCCCTCTCTAAACTTTAGACAAAGGCTCAATCAAGAAATGACTTGATTTTCAACTTGTCTAATCTCTCAAAGATCCTCAAAGGATCAAAAGGACTCCCACTTCAAGGATTAAGCACAAGGTTGCTCCCTTCTAGGTGGATCAAGCCTCAAGATCGCCAGTGTCACCAAATTAGGGTTTTGGTCGATCAGGGCCTCCAATGGGAAATTTTCCTCTGGGCACAAGCCATTGATCCAAAACATAACCTAATATACTTCATGGAACCTCATGAACCCATGCATCAAGTCAATTTTGCCTCAAGGGATGCATTCATCAAAAATCAGGAATTAGGGTTTCTTGACCTAATTCACCCCTAAGTTGACTTTTGGGACAAATCATGAGCCAAGACCTCAAGAGATGATTTGAGGGTATCTAACATACCATATTGATCCATTTGTAACAATGGATTAATCCAAGAAGCTTGAGCAACAAGTCTCAATTCCATCTGCACCACAATTAGGGTTTTAAGGGAAAAGTCAACTGTAACTTTGACTTTTGACCAAGACATGCTCCCAAACCCTAATACATGATTGAATATACCCTATGACACCCATGGAACATGTCCATCAAGTTTGATTTAGGTCAAGGACATGATTTCCTGAAGAATTGCACAGTTTGGAATTCATCTGATAAAAAGTCAACTGTGCACAAAAGTCAACTTTGACTTTTTGAGATTTTTCACCAAAATGGATTTTTAACCCTAAAATGATGTTAATGTATGATTTGAATCATCATTCATCAAGAAAAATCAAGAAAAGTGAGATAACTTGTAAAAGGGGTAACCATAAAACTTAGAAATTTTTCTAAGTTAAAAATAAAGTGGTAAGGGTACCAACTTTGGAGGACCATAACTCCTAAACCACAAGGCCATTTTTTCTCATCCAAAGATGGATTTGTAGCCCTCATTATCACCTACAAAAACTTCAACTACAAGTCATTCCAATTCATTAAGGATTTTGAGTTATGGAATGATCAAAGTGGCTGAAAAGTGAAAATGTCACTTTTTCCAACACTTAGTGAAATTTTCACTAAGTCAGATTCTGCCTCACTTTTTGCCAAATGTAGGGGGATTTTTCACTTGGAATCAAAAGAGATCAAAACCAAACTTGTTCAAATAGTTGTTGTATCATGTAAGAGCTTTCCAAAATGGCCAAGAACATTGCCAAATTCAACTTACACCATGAGATATGACATTGGCAAGTTGCCTTGATAAAATCTGTCAAGGCAAGGCAGAATTTGCAACTTTGGTCGATTTGCCAAAATCAGCCAAATTCAATTGCTCCTATCCACTTGGACACCTCAGAGGATTGAATCTAAAGGGGACAATCACTGAGCCAAGCCTCCAAAGTCCATGGAACAAGAAATAGCATGTTGAACCTAGAATGGCCAAAATAGGGACCAGACTTCAAATTTGGAATGAGGCATTCAATGGAACCATCAAGGTGGCATGGACTGAGCCATTCTCATCTGAAATCAGTCAAGACTTATCCAAGACCAAGGGGACCAAAGCTCTGTGCCCTAACCTCTAGTCAATGGCTAGAGGAGACTTGGATTTTCATTTGTCAACATTGGCCAAACCTACTTACCAGCTGCCATGCACTATTCCTTGCAAAACAAACTTACTCTACTATAAATAAAGCTCAATTGTGGTCAGTTTGAGTACACCAAAGCCATCTAACAGATGCTTTCCTCAAAATCTCTTCTTTCACTCCAATTTTGCCTTCTAAGGCAAGTCACTATCGGGTTTTGAGTTTGAGAGCAATTCCAATCAAACCAATCACTCACACACCTCACATACATCACATATGAGCTGATCAAACACTTAGATTACTTCTGAAACATCAATTTCACAAAATCACCAGCTGGTTGCTCAAGGTTTTAACCAAAGTGCAGCTGAGGTACCACAAAATGATCCAGCCAATTTCAATCAAGTCCAACCATCCAAACACAATCCATAGGGTGTAGGGAAACTGTTCAGATCATCACAACTCATCTGTAACACCTCCAGGTCAAAAATCATTTTGAACTTGCTGTCACGGCCTAGAGGTAAGCACAAACTTGGGCATCTCTCAATCTATGCATATTTCCTCGCACAATAATTTGGCCATATGTTCATAATCATGCATGGAATGTTTTCCCTCAATTAATTGCATTGTTTGAATCGTGTATCAAAAATCCTAGCCTTCATGCAGAAATTAGGGTTCTTGAGGTCTCTTCGTGATTTCTTGTTGTATGTTTAATTTAAATGAAATTAAAGTACTAGACATGATCGTGAGGTTGAGACGAGCATAATGATATGTGGATTGCATGATATGATTACGTATTCATGGAGATTGGATAGAAAATGCAAATCTGAGAAACCAAGAACACGCGCGTGTTCTTCAGCTTGTTCTTGG
Source organism: Lathyrus tuberosus (assembly GCA_022829125.1). NCBI lineage: Eukaryota > Viridiplantae > Streptophyta > Magnoliopsida > Fabales > Fabaceae > Lathyrus > Lathyrus tuberosus. The sequence goes on from JALAZF010000071.1 coordinate 9,718,199, forward strand.
CGCCATTTTTAGAAATTCAAATGTTTGAATTTTGTGATTTTGTTTAATTGATTCAAAAATTAATTTCTCTCTGAGTTTTAATGATTTTGAGTTGATTCTTTTTTTTATAATTCACAAAAATGTTAAAATATTTTATTTTATCAAAAAATCCCAAAAATATTATTTATTTCATATAATTGATATTTTTGTAAAGAATTAATATTTTGATTGTTTTTGACATTTTAAATATTTTTTCTACATTGATTTTGTAACTTTTAATGTTTTCTAATTATTTTGTAGGTCAATACTTAATTTTTGAAGCATTAATCCAAGATCACAATTTGTTTTCCATGTGTTAAACAATTTTTGATCATTTTAATTGAATTTTTATTCAATTAAATACATTTTTGAAAACAAATTAGGGTTTTGGATTAATTCAACCTTCATAAATCATTTTCAAACACTTTGGGCCTCTTGAGAGAGTGTAAGACCCATCCCCCCTTGTACAAAAACTTTTTGGGCCTCATTCATTGTATAAGTCCCTCTGTACAAGTAAACGGCGCGATCGTCGCCTTTTTTGAAATAAATTTGGGCCTACCCTCGAGTAGTAAGACCCATTTCTTTTTCTTAAAACACTTTGGGCCTCTAATAGAGTGTAAGACCCAATCCTTTTTTAACCAAATCATTTTGGGCCTCAGTATATTGTATAAGTCCCGATACCGTCAAAAAACAAACGGCGCGATCGTCGCCTTTTCAAAAAATCACTTGGGCCTCTCCTTGAGCTATAAGACCCGTTCAAAACACTTTGGGCCTCTATTAGAGTGTAAAACCCAACCCCCTTTTAACCAAAATCATTTTGGGCCTCACTTATTGTATAAGTCCCTCTGCGTTAAAAGAAAACCTCGGTGCGATCGCCATTTTAAACAAAAAATCATTTGGGCCTACCCTCGGGTTATAAGCCCCACTCTTTTTCCTTTAAACCTTTTTGGGCCTCTTGTGAGAGTGTAAGACCCATCCCTTTGTACAGAAAACTATTTTTGGGCCCCAGTCACTTGTATAAGTCCCTCTGTACAAATTCAAACAGTGCGCTCACTGATAAAACCCTGGGCCTCTCCTCGAGCTGTAAGCCCCAAATCTTTCTTTTTCAAAGCACTTTCTTCTTTGATTTTGAATATACTGTTGTTTTCAATTTTTCTTTGTTGAACAACTAACCCAACAGCATGGAAGCACTCCAACCGAGTAAGTGGTTATCGCTTTCGTTTACTGCTTTCATATTATAAACTGTATTGTGGGGCTGTTTCACTGTAAGTCTCCTTTCATAAACTCATATACATATAACTGTATTGTGGGGCTGCTCACTGTAAGTCTCCTTTCATAAACTCATATCTACTGGGTAATAATAGTATAGATATTTCGAGTTTCCCCGGCAACTACGTCTAGAACTAGGTGACGCCGTTTCGTTTATTCGTAGAAATAGACAACTAGATCCCCAATAGGAGCACCAGATACAGTCTTCTCTTCGGCTGTCCTCCTTAGGAATCGTCAAGAAGCTCTACTCCCCAAGATGAATGTATTCTCCGTGAATGGCATCTTTGAGTTTCTTCCCAAATTCTCGAACTTTCCTGACTTGATCTATTCCTTGTGGATAGCTTGCCTTGAATGTCTCGGGGTTTGGGTACCCACTACGGTCATAATCTTGGACCTTAACTAAGGAACCCTCTTTAAAAGCTAAAAGTCGCTAAATAGTAAACCTCGTACGTTTACCAGTGGTTTTTATCTTTAAAAGAGTTATCTCTCCTAATGGAAAGGAGATGATAGACCCACGGGCTTCTTAAAAGCATCGGCCTCCTCTTGGGCATTATACAAGGACCCACAGGCTTCCTAAAAGCAACCCCGCCTCCTCTTGGGCTTCGTACAAGGACCCGTCGGCTTCTTATAAGTATTCACAGCCTCCTCTTAGGCTTCGTATAATGATCTCTTCCTCCGGGAATGATAGCCTCCTCTTGGGCATTAGTACAAGGACCCGTCGGCTTCTTAAAAGTTTCCAGCCTCCTCTTGGGCTTCGTACAAATTGTCCCGGCGACCTCCTAGAGGTATAGGAACAGAACTTAGTCATTTGCATAGAACAGTCCTTTCATGGAGTCTACTACTATTTCTCAAAGCATAGTACAAAAAGATGAAACTCTAGACTTGGACAGTCTAACTTCCTTGAGTCTCAAAGACATTCTCAAGCACCCTTCGTTAAATAGGAAGGAAACCCGCAGACTCGGACAGTCTCAATACCCTTTGGATTTCTAGTTTCCACAAAGGAAAGGAAACAACCCCGATCCTCAGATCTAACCCATGAGTACAGTGATGCTCATATAAGAACTGATTTTCTCTTCTAAAATCAGTATACTGGACCTGTCACTCAACTGAAACAGTCACCATAGCCTCCTCTTGGGATTTGTACAATGATCCTCCCGAGCGGAGTCAAACAATGTCCAGCCTCTCTCTCGGGCTTTGTACGAGACACATAAGAGACTCCCTCATTGAGTCGATCACCCTTTCGCCTCCATCTCGGGCTTTATACGAGATACAAAAAGGTTCTTATTGAGCCAAACAAACAATAGCCTCCATCTCGGGCTTCGTACGAGACACAAAGACTCCATCGTCGGGTCAAAATCTTTTAGCCTCTCTCTCGGGCTTTGTACGGGACACAAAATAGCCTCCTCTTAGGCTTTGTATAATGATTTTCCTAGCGGAAGTTAGCCTCCTCTTAGGCTTTGTATAAGAAAACCACTGGTTGATCCAATCAACCTTTTAGCATCAAAGCTGTGCCTCGTTCACAGTATACAAACATCAACAACTCCTTCCCCTTCATCTAATCGCTGTAAGCGGCAAGCCTCTGGATCATCTACATCCATGCCACTGTCCCTCTTTTAGCATGAGAAATTCCTAAGAAAAGATAGCATTGCTCTACACTGAGTTAAAGTCTTCTCCTTCAGGTTAAAACCCTTTCTTCGGAAATTATGGCATTGCTCGGATCCGCGTATCCCAGTTAAAGTAATTCTCCTTCTCCCCTCTTTAGAGATGACAAATTCTCTCTAAAGCCGAGGCCTTTCAGCTTCACGTCTTGGACTTTGAACAAGACACAAATAGACCCTTCAGCTTCACATCTTAGGCTTTGAACAAGATACAAACCACCTTTCGCTTCACGTCTTGGGCTTTGAACAAGACACCAAAAACACCCATTTCCTCCTATTCTATTACGAACGCTCTGATTTCCCTGTTTCGGTAAACGGGAATACGTAGGCATAAGATTGAAAGAAAAAATCTTAGCGAGCGCAATCAACAAAAAACCCAAATCCCATATCTCCACCAATCAAAAGCAGTAATTCAAAAGCATCAGTCCTAACATCCTAATCCTTGTTCCCCGCCAGAAACCTTCTGCCCGGATAAAAAGAAAGAAAACTGTATTGGCAAAAATACAAATAACCAGTACAAGGCCCCCCCACATTGATAGCATCCGTAACCTAATAGACCGCTGTTTAAACTCAGTATGCAAGCAGGGTTAATTGGAGACATCTATTTCCCTTCCTTATTCAGCTCACAATAGGATAAAAAATGAATCGACCTGTAGTCAAAGCTCAAACCGCAGAGAGCGACCAGCGCTTAAGAACCGCGTCCAAAATCGCTCGCTACACCGACGACCTCCTAGAGGTATAGGAACAGAACCTAGTCATCCTCATAGAACAGTCCTTTCAAAGAGTCTACTACTGTTTCTCAAAGCATAGTACAAAAGATAAAACTCTAGGCACGGACAGTCTAACTTCCTTGAGTCTCAAAGACATTCTCAAGTGACCCCTTCGTTAAATAGGAAGGAAACCCGCAGACTCAGACAATCCCATTACCCTTTGGATTTCCAGTTTCCTCAAAGAAAAGAAAACAAGCCCGATCCTCAGATCTAACCCATGAGTACAGTGATGCTCATATAAGAACTGATTTTCTCTTTCAAAATCAGTATACTGGACCTGTCACTTAATTGACACAGTAACCTTAGCCTTCTCTTGGGCTTTGTACAATGATTCTCCCCAGCGGAGTCCAACAACGTTTTAGCCTCTCTCTCGGGCTTCGTACGAGACACATAAAGACTCCCTCGTTGAGTCAAACAAATAATAGCCTCCATCTCGGGCTTCGTACGAGACACAAAGACTCCATCGTCGGGTCAAAATCTTTTAGCCTCTCTCTCGGGCTTTGTACGGGACACAAAATAGCCTCCTCTTAGGCTTTGTATAATGATTTTCCTAGCGGAAATTAGCCTCCTCTTAGGCTTTGTATAAGAAAACCACTGGTTGATCCAATCAACCTTTTAGCATCAAAGTTGTGCCTCGTTCACAGTACACAAACATCAATAACTCCTTCTCCTTCATCTAATCGCTGTAAGCGGCAAGCCTCTGGATCATCTACATCCATGCCACTGTCCCTCTGTTAGCATGAGCAATTCCTAAGGAAAGATGGCATTGCTCTACACTGAGTTAAAGTCTTCTCCTTCAGGTTAAAATCCCCTTTAAAGGAAATTATGGCATTGCTAGGATCCGCGTATCCCGGTTAAAGTAATTCTCCTTTATAACCAGTCACCCAATTGTGTGACAGACAAACCCTTCTTTAGAGATGACAAATTCTCTCTAAAGCCGAGACCTTCAGCTTCACATCTTGGGCTTTGAACAAGATACAAATCACCTTTCGCTTCATGTCTTGGGCTTTGAACAAGACACCAAAAACCCATTTCCTCCCATAGAATAGGAGGAACTACGAACGCTCTGATTTCCCTATTTCGGTAAACGGGAATACGTAGGCATAAGATCGAAAGAAAAGATCTTAGCGAGCACAATCAACAAAAAACCAAAATCCCATATCTCCATCAATCAAAAGCAGTAATTCAAAAGCATCAGTCCTAACATCCTAATCCTTGTTCCCCTCCAGAAACCTTCTGCCCAGGTAAAAAGAAAGAAAATAGTATTGGCGAAAATACAAATAACCAGTACAAAGGCCCCCCACATTGATAGCATCTGTAACCTATCAGACCGCTGTTTAAACTCAGTATGCAAGCAGGGTTAATTGGAGACATCTATTCCCCTTCCTTATTCAGCTCACAATAGGATAAAAAATGAATCGACCTGTAGTCAAAGCTCAAACCGCAGAGAGCGACCAGCGCTTAAGAACCACGTCCAAAATCACTCGCTACACAAAAATGGCGCCCATCGTGGGGCCTAAAATTTTTTCTTAAACGTTTAAGGTGAAAACCTTGGACAAACCTTTTTTCTCTTCACTTGTGTGAATACCACAGATTGGGGCTTCTGCCGGGGAACCCATTTCTGTCAGGAACTTAGGATTCTTAGCTTTAAAGGTCTAGGATGATTAGGACAAATATATATACTGCTTTTCCTAATTGCTATACGTGTTTATTTTTCTGCTAATGGGAATGCGGGTGATGCCGTATGTGGAAAGATTGAGTATACACTTAAGATAAGTGATGGCGACGGGGTCGACCATCAACCTCAGTGGAGGCTGACCAACGCAACCCATTCACTCTTCTAGCCAATGGGCCGGTTGTTAAGTCTGAGAAGCTGAGGAGCCAAACCCTTTCGTAGTGCGGAAACTATCGAAAATAGTTGTTACGCGATACTACCCTCATTTGAGGCTGGTGATCTATTCTCGGTGAATGGCACTTACTCTAAGATTGCTCTACAACTCGCTGGCAATCCGCTTGTTGTCTTGCTTTCCTGGGAGGAGCTGATGATAATGAGTACAGGTACAAAAATCACCCTAGTATAAACCTTTGGGGATGGGCAGAGCCTTGACTTCATGACAACGACCCTTTGACCCCATGTTTTTTCTATGTTTTTGTGTGCTGCATTCATGCATTCATTTAATAAAACATTAAAACATTCAAAAAACTTCTCTTCTAGTCTCTCTGTTTTTCAAATTAAACTAAGACTGTGATTGCAAATATCAGAGAGAAAAAGATTGCACTAATGGATTTCGGTAGAAGGAGAACTCGCCAGTATACCTTCAAGGTTCCAAAGCTAGAGGATTTGAGAAGGTTAGCAAGGATGATCACTAACCCTGAGGCTTTCAGAGCCAAACACGGAGGTTTGCTACCACTGTTAAGAGTCCATGTGATTAAGGGGATCATGGACGCGCTCATTCAATTCTACGATCCGGTTTATCACTGTTTCACATTCCCGGATTACCAGCTTGCACCAACGCTGGAGGAGTATTCTCATCTGACTGATTTACATATCACGGAACGAGCTCCATTTTTTGGACTGGAAGAAATTCCAAAGAATCATACAATTGCAATAGCAATTCATTTGGACGAGTCTGAGGTCAGGACTCACATGACCACTAAGGGTGGCATCCAAGGTTTGCCAGCCCAGTTCTTGACAAAGAAAGCTATGTACTTCGCTAGTATAGGGAACGGGACTGCTTTTGAAAGCATCTTTGTCTTGCTCACCTACGGGTTATTTTTGTTTCCCAACATCAATAACTTCGTCGATATCAACGCTATTAAGGTTTTTCTCATTGGAAACCCTGTGCCGACTTTGCTCGCAGATGCATATCATTCTGTACACTTGGGGAATTTGTACAGCGGAGGGGAGATCACATGCTGTGTACCTCTACTTTATAAATGGTTTATCTCTCACTTGCCCAAGTCTGCTGCTTTTTGGGATTGCAAGAGTGTCTTACGTTGGTCGCAGAAGATCATGTCTCTCACCAACTCTGATATAGATTGGTGTAATAGGATTTATGAGGGAATCAGGATCATTGACCGTTGTGGAAACTTCCCCAACGTACCCCTCATAGGAACTAAAGGAGGAATCAACTACCATCCGGTATTGGTTCTTCGTCAATTTGGATTCCCGATGAGACACATCCCACTGGGTGTTCATCTGAAAGGTCTTTTCTTCAAAGAAGGAGAAAACGACAGAGCACTAAAGATGGAAATAGTGCAAGCTTGGAAACATGTTCATAAGAAAGGACGAGAGTCTCTGGGAAAACCGAAATGTGTCTCGGTGGAGCCTTATCTCCATTGGGTACAAACTAGAGCTCTCAAGCTAAAGATGCCTTATCCTCGTTACGGAATTCTTCCGCCGAGGGAATCTGTCATGTACTTCATGACGGAAACTGAAAAACTTCAGGTTACTCTCAACAAAGTTCAAAAGGAAAGAAGGTCTTGGAAGAACAAGTACCGCACCCTCGACGTAGAGTGTATCCAAATACAGCAACTACTGAGAGAGAAAGATGCTCTGATTGAAATTTTAGAGCAACATGCTGTAGAGAATCAAGATGACCAAAGGAATTTGCTCGCTCCTTTCACCTGGCAAAGGAATGACAATCCGACAACGGCCCAAGCGCCCCGGTCAAAGAAGAGGAAGTACCAGGAACCATTAGTTTAGGTTTCTGTTTCTGCACTTTGTAATCTACTGTATTTCCATTTCTGTAATCCTTTGGAATTCAATAAAAAGGGGTTTCCCCACTGTTTGATATTTGCAATCTAATTGTCGAAGTTTATTTTGATTAAACCAAAAAAAACAATTAATATAATCATTGCATTCATCATTCTCACATCGCGTATTCTTCTTCCCTACGAATCTCACGTTTGTGTCTCGATTCTAGAGTCAAACTGTCTCATTCGTATAATACTTGGGCCAATTGTCAGAAAAAGATGGATGATCTTGAGGAAGAGAACAGAGAGTTGAGAGAAGAGCTCGACGCTCTGAGAGAGGATATGAGAAAGCTTCGTAACGACATGCAAGCCATGGCAGAAGCTCAGCTACAAAGAACTGTGATCTCAGAGATCACCTCAATGCCCATAGTGGAGAAGTATGATCCTAGGTATCAAATGCCGAAAGATTGTCCTTGGGGCATGCCTGTTAACTATATCCCGGGAGGATATGTTCCGCCAATCACTGAAGATCAGGGAATCGCAACAGAAGCCGCTAGGCCTGAAGGTTACAAACTTCGGGAAAGCGAAGATGCCAGGGGCATACTCAAGACTCCTGAAGGTTACAAACTTCGGGAGGTGCCAAGACTTACTGCCGTAGTCACGGTACCACCCTCTGTGGTGCACACTGTCCCGAAAGGACAGATTCCACAGACACCTTCTGGTAAGAAGGAAACTATGTTTGACAGAATGGAGGAATTACATGAACAGTTCTTGGAAATGCAGAAGGAGCTGCAAGCCATTCGCGGTCAGGATCTATTTGGAAAGGACGCCGCAGACCTCTGCTTGGTCCCAAATGTGAAAGTCCCGCACAAATTCCAAGTGCCCGACTTTGAAAAATACAAGGGTAACTCTTGCCCTCAGAGCCATCTGGTGATGTACGCTCGGCGGATGTCAGCTCAGACGAAGAATCAGGACCTGCTGATTCACTACTTTCAGGATAGTTTAACCGGTGCCGTACTCAAATGGTACATGGGTTTAAACCGTGCCACGATCAGCACTTTCAGAGATCTTGGCACTGCCTTCATCCAACAATACAAATACAATTTGGACATGGCACCCGACAGAGATCAACTCAGATCAATGTCGCAAAAGGACAAGGAAACCTTTAAGGAGTATGCTCAGAGATGGCGTGAAATTGCCGCTCAAATTTGTCCACCTCTTGAGGAAAAAGAGATGACAAAGATCTTCTTAAAGACCTTGAGCTCATTTTACTATGGCCGAATGGTCGCCAGTGCGCCCAGTGATTTCGCCGAAATGGTCGGCATGGGTGTACGTCTTGAGGAAGCCGTCCGAGAAGGACGTTTGGTAATAGACACTGGATCAACGAGTGGTACTAAAAAATACGGTAGTGCTCTCCCTAAGAAAAAGGAGCAAGATATTGGGAATATCTCTCTCGGAAAGCAAAGGCGACGTTATCAGCCAGTAGCAGCTGTTACTCCTGCTATCGGCCCCGCGCCTGTTCCTATGTATCAAACTCAGGTTGCGCAGAGCCAACCTGACCAACAAAGGACACAACAGCCTCTTCAGCAGGCTCGTCCTCCATATAACAACAACCGTACAACACGGCCACCAGGATTTGATCCTATACCCGTAACGTATGCAGAGCTGTTTTCGTTACTGCTGGCTAAGGGGCACATTCAGACTAAGTCTCCCCTTTCAGTTCCGGAAAATCCGCCTTTTTGGTTTAAAGCGGATCAAACATGCCCTTATCATCAAGGAGGTTCAGGGCATAACACTGAGACTTGTCTCAATTTCAAATCCGACGTGCAAAAGCTTGTTAGGAGCGGGCTCTTATCTTTCAAAGATACGAATCCTAATGTTCTTACGAACTCGCTGCCTCAACATGAGAAAACTGCAGTCAATCTGATTGAGAAAGAGACTAACAATGTCTATCAAATTCACAATGTACTCTTATTGGAGACCAATCTGGTCAAGATGCATTGTAAACAGAGTGGATATGGCCATGTGCCACCTCATAATTATCACCAGTGTGGTATCTGCTCTAAAGACAACCAGGGATGTTCTGTAGTGCAAGCAGCTCTGCAGGAACAGATGGATCTCAGATGGATCCAAGAGCACCGAGTTCGTCGAGTTAATATGGTCTCTACGAATTCTAATGTCATTCAAAACCATGACATCTGTGCGATGAATGTCAGCTTGGTGGCGATGCACTCAAGGCAAAGCCAGTATCATAATCTTCCGCGGCACGATTACAGTTCCTGTCTGACTTGCTCGGTAAACAAACAGGGATGCTCTTTCATACAAGAGGCCCTCCAGTGTCAGAGGGATCTTGGATGGATCCAAGACTACCATGATAGGAACCCTTATCAGATCAATATGGTTCAGATCTTTGATATTCGCGTGATGAATACAAACCTGGTAGAGTTACATGCTGAACAGGTCCGACTCGGGTTCCTGGTATCACATAATTATCACAGCTGTAAAGCAGGTTGCGAAAACGATCGAGGTTGTACCCTTGTCCAGGAGGCACTTCAACACTTGTTAAATCATTGGTGGATGCCAATCTACATGGATGAAGATACTCAGCAGATTAGTATCAATAACAGGAATCCTACTCGTCGTCAAAGTCAGGATGTCCGATCAATGGAAGGTAACCTAGTGAGGCTACATTGTATTCAAAGTGGGCGTGGCAGGTGCCACCACACAACTATGACAGTTGTAGCGTCTGTTCAGAAAGTAACCAAGGGTGTTACCTTGTGAGAGCAGCTCTTCAGGGTCAGGTCGATCATGGAGAAATTCGTCCATATCCAGGTTCAGGACCCATCATTTGGTCGCCGAACTAACTTGTCGAGCAAGTTGAGGATGTTGTCACGATCTCTGGTCATCACAGGACCAGGAATGTTTTTGCCATCATCCCTCTATTTGATGAATCTAAAGTTCCCAACCAGGAACGGATCGAGATTACTTATGATGGTCAGAAAAATCAGAAGGTTCCCATAGTCATCTATCTGCCGGGGCCACTACCGTATGAATCAGCTAAGGCAATCCCTTACAAATACGGTGCAACAATAATCGAGAATGGAAAGGAAATTCCATTACCCTCCGTCGTGAATATTGCAGACATCAGTCGTGTAAGACGGAGTGGTAGAATCTTCAACCGAGGGGTTGGAGAATCCAACAAAGAAAAGGAACTTCAGGCAGAAATTCCTGATCCACCAGTCGGTCAATCTAGTAATCCCGACTTTTCAAAAGACATAGATGAGATGCTAAAGCTCATCCAAAGGAGTGAATACAACATTGTTGATCAACTGTTACAGACTCCTTCAAAGATCTCGGTATTATCACTGTTACTCAGTTCAGAAGCCCACAGGGAGGCTCTACAGAAAGTCTTGGAGCAAGCCTTTGTGGAATAGGATGTAACAATCAGACAGTTCGATAGCATTGTCTCTAATATCACTTCCTGCAATAATTTGGGATTTAGTGATGAGGAATTACCCGAAGAGGGTCGCCGTCATAACATGGCGCTCAACATTACAGTTAACTGCCAGGGCGATGCTTTAGCCAACGTACTGGTAGACACAGGGTCAGCCCTGAATGTTATGCCAAAGTCCACTTTGACGCAATTATCATTCAAGGGCCCTTCGATGAGAGTCAGCAAGGTCGTCGTCAAAGCATTCGACGGATCCAGAAAAATGGTTATCGGCGAAGTTGATCTTCCCATAACTATTGGTCCTCACACTTTCCAAGTCACTTTCCAGGTCATGGACATCCGGGCAACATACAGTTGTTTATTAGGAAGACCTTGGATACATCAGGCTGGAGCGGTTACTTCAACCCTCCACCAAAAGCTAAAGTTCGTCAAGAACGGCCAACTTGTCACGGTTTGTGGGGAACAAGCCTTGCTTGTAAGCAACTTGTCATCATCTACTGGTGTAGAACCTGAGGAGGTTATTGGAACTCAGTTCCAAGCACTATCGGTGAACAAGGACAATCAGTTCAAAGAAGGAACTTCAATTTCTTCATACAAAGATGCTATCAAAGCGGTCGAGAGTACCGATACGACAGGATGGGGACGGCTTGTCATTCCTATTGACAATAAAACAAAGAAGGGTCTTGGTTTTTCTGCGACCTGTACCCAGACAGCTGCCAACGATGAAAGTCTTCATCCCCTTCAAAACTTCTTCCACAGTGGAGGTTTTCTTCACCCATTGTCTCAGACAGTTCATGCTATCAATGAGGAAGATCCCTCTGACACAGATGAAGAATGGAGGTCCTACCTTAACAAGGACGATTATATGTCTCAGGAAGAGGTGCCTATGCCTTTTTGCTTTCCTACAGAAAGTCTGAGATTTATACCAAGATCAGATGTCGAAATGATCTACGGAGATTGTGATCCGGAAGGATGTCGTGCTCCGCCAAATTCATTAGAGGAAGACACTCTGATGAAAGACAACTTTGATCACAATTACTATGGCCCAATGGATGGTCTGCCAATGTGGCAACCTTATCCAGGAAACTTGGGGCAAGAGAGTCAGCCGAACAATGAAAATCAGCTGACCGTCATTGAACAGAATACCTGTGTCCCCACCATGTCATGGGAACAACACTCGGGTTATCCTGAAACTACTCAACATGAAGATGAATTCGCAACGTTTGCAGGGCTAGAATTCATCAACTATGCTTTTCCTGAGGTCAACGTCATCGAGAGGGATGATTCCTCCAGTTCCACAGAAGTGTGGGACACCCTGGGACAACCGAGTGGAAAATACGACTTTATGGTCAAGTACACTGCTCCCGAAAGCTCTTGTATCAGGTTCGAAGACATCCAGCCAACTGGATGGGGAGATACAGCTGAGAGCACCAATGCTATGCAAAATACAACTGAGGAATTCTCCTACGACAATTTTTCCTGGGAAACGGATTCCAACGATCCTGCTCCACCAGAAATCAGCGTTATTTCTGAAGACAAATCGAGGAAGGTGCCAGACTTTGTGATTCACCGAGGTGTTCGCCGCCAATGGGTTGCCGTCGAGGTTCCGAGGGTCGTTCGTCAGTCAAAGTAATTGCCATCTTTTAGCCTTTCACCCTGCCCAGGTGAAACGGATGTTTTGATAGGGCTCGCTTTCTGTAAATTTCCCTCTTCGCTTTGCCCGAAGCGAGTGAGTTTTGTTTTATAGGGCTGTAGTTTCAAGAACCGACTTATTCATTAATAAAATAACGTCGTTCTGTAATTTCCGCATTAATTGCTGTTTTCTCTTTTTGCTTTTTCTCAGAAAATGGTAATCCTAAAAAACAATTCAAAAATAAAAACAAGCAGTAAAATAAATACACTGCACACACTTGCATTTTCTCTATCTCTTCTAAACACGAATCATCATGTCATACAGATTGCTTGTTTTATACCCCGTTGAAACATACGATCCGATGCCTTCTCCCAACTTTGAGTTCCCGTTATTCGGGGTTGAAGAAGAAGTTGACAACGAAATTCCAGAAGAGATCTCCCGATTACTCAGACAAGAGGAAAGGTCCATTGAACCTCACAAAGAGCCGTTGGAAACGGTAAACTTGGGTTCAGAAAAAGAGAGAAAAGAAATCAGGATCGGAGCACTGCTCAGTCCAACTGCCAGAGAAGATCTGATAAAGCTTCTCAAAGAATTCCCCGATGTATTCGCGTGGTCCTATCAGGATATGCCAGGGTTGGATACCAGCATCGTGGAACATCATTTACCGTTAAGATCGGAATGTCTGCCAGTAAAGCAAAGGTTGAGACGCACTCACCCGGACATGGCCATCAAAATCAAGGAGGAGGTACAGAAACAGATCGACGCGGGTTTCCTCGCTACATCTGAATATCCTCAATGGTTAGCCAACATCGTACCCGTTCCCAAAAAGGACAGAAAGGTCAGAATGTGTGTTGATTACAGAGATCTGAACAAGGCAAGTCCAAAGGACGACTTTCCTTTACCACACATTGACATGCTGGTTGACAGCACAGCAAAGTTCAAAGTTTTCTCCTTCATGGATGGATTCTCGGGCTATAACCAGATCAAAATGGCGCCGAGAGACATGGAGAAAACTTCGTTCATTACACCATGCGGTACCTTTTGTTACAAGGTAATGCCGTTCGGTTTGAAGAATGCCGGGGCAACCTATCAAAGGGCCATGACTACTCTGTTTCATGACATGATACACAAATAAATCGAGGTATATGTCGATGATTTGATTGCAAAATCAAGAACAGAGGATGAGCACGTTGAACATCTGTCAAAATTGTTCGAACATCTAAGAAAATTCAAGCTCCGCTTGAATCCCAACAAGTGCACCTTCGGTGTCCGTTCAGGGAAATTACTAGGGTTCATCGTCAGCCTGAAAGGAATTGAAGTTGATCCTGACAAGGTCAAGGCCATTCAAGAAATGCCTTCTCCAAAAACTGAAAAACAAGTCAGAGGATTCCTGGGACGTTTGAACTACATCTCCAGATTCATATTCCTTATGACCGCGACGTGTGTGCCGATTTTCAAATTACTCAAAAAGAACCAGGATTGCGTTTGGACAGAAGATTGCCAAACCGCCTTTGATAGTATTAAGGAATATCTGTTGAATCCTCTGATTCTATCACCTCCAGTGGAAGGAAGACCGCTGATCATTTACCTCACAGTCCTAGAGGACTCAATGGGATGTGTACTTGGCCAACAAGACGAAACCAAACGGAAAGAGTCTGCCATCTACTATCTAAGCAAGAAATTCACCGACTGCGAGACTCGGTACACAATGCTTGAGAAAACTTGTTGCGCTTTGGCTTGGGCAGCCAAACGTCTTTGTCAATACATGATTCTTCATACTACTTGGTTGGTCTCCGAAATGGATCCAATCAAGTACGTTTTCGAAAAACCTGCTCTCACGGGAAGGATTGCCCGTTGGCAGATGCTGTTATCAGAATATGACATAGAGTACCACGCTCAGAAAGTCATTAAAGGAAGTATTTTAGCCGATCATTTGGCTCATCGACCGATTGACAATCAAGAATCAATCGGGTTTGACTTCCCAGACGAAGATGTCATGTATCTAAAAATGAAAGACTGCGATGAACCGCTACCCAGTGAAGGGCCGGAACCAGGTTCCCAATGGGGACTTACCTTTGACGGAGCAGTCAATCATTATGGAAACGGAATTGGGGCAATCATTGTTACCCCTCAGGGTACCCACATTCCTTTCACTGCTAGACTCACATTCAAATGTACGAACAACGAGGCCAAATACGAAGCTTGTATCATGGGTCTCGAAGAAGCGATTGATTTAAGGATCAAAAACTTGGACGTATACGGCGACTCAGCCTTGGTCATCAATCAGATAAAAGGAGATTGGAACACATACCAATCAGGATTGATTCCTTACAAAGACTATGCAAGAAGGTTGTTACCTTTCTTCAACAGAGTTGACTTTCATCACATGCCTCGTGGTGAGAATCACATGGCTGACGCTTTAGCCACTATCTCTTCCATGATTAGTGTAGGTCAATGGAATGACATACCTAAGATCGACATAATGCTCCTTGAACGGCCCGCTTACGTCTTCGCGATTGAAGCAGTCATAGACGACAGACCTTGGTATCACGATATCAAATGCTTCCTTCAGAAACAAGAGTACCCATCTGGGGCACTCAGAAAAGACAGGAAAACCCTCAGAAGATTGGCTGGAAACTTCTTCCTGAGCGGTGACACTCTTTATAAGAGAAATTTTGACATGGTCTTGCTCCGATGCATCGACAGACCAGAAGCAGACATGCTTATGAAACAAATTCATGAAGGATCCTTTGGCACTCATGCCAACTGACACGCAATGGCGAGAAAATTCTAAGAGCAAGGTACTATTGGTTGACAATGGAATCCGACTGCTACAAGTACATGAGGAGGTGTCACAAGTGCAGATATACTCCGACAAAATTCATGTACCGCCATCACATCTCAAAGTTCTTTCTTCCCCATGGCCTTTTTCCATATGGGGAATCGACATGATTGGTATGATTGAGCCCAAGGCTTCAAACGGACATCGGTTCATCCTGGTAGCCATTGACTATTTCACCAAGTGGGTCGAAGCAGCGTCATTCGCCAATGTAACCCCGCAAGTGGTGGTCCGATTTATCAAAAACAATATCATCTGCCGTTATGGTGTTCCAAGCGAGATCATTACTGATAATGGATCTAACTTGAACAATAAGATGATGAAAAAGTTGTGTGCAGAGTTCAGGATCGAACACCATAACTCATCTCCCTACCGACCCAAGATGAACGGAGCGGTAGAAGCGGCTAACAAGAACATCAAGAAGATCGTTCAAAAGATGGTTGTAACCTATAAATATTGGAACGAAATGCTACCCTTTGCTCTTCACGGTTATCGAACATCTATCCATACTTCAACAAGGGCAACCCCTTTCTCTCTAGTATATGGCATGGAGGCAGTTCTCCCCATAGAAGTAGAGATCCCATCTATCTGGGTATTGATGGAAGCTAAGCTCACCGAAGCTGAATGGTGTCAAAGTCGACACGACGAACTGAACCTGATCGAAGAGAAGCGAATCACGGCACTATGCCACGGTCAGTTGTATCAGCAGAGAATGAAGAGGGTGTTTGACAAAAAGGTCCGACCTCGTGTCTTTAGGAAAGGAGACCTTGTGCTCAAGAAGATACAATCATTTCTCACTGATTCTCGGGGCAAATGGACCCCAAATTATGATGGCCCCTATGTGGTCACGAAAGCTTTCTCAGGCGGCGCCTTGAGACTTGCAACCATGCACGGAGAGGAATTTGCCTACCCCACGAATGTTGATGTAGTCAAGAAATACTTCGCCTAAACTAAAAAAAAAAACTAAAAAAAAAAAAACGTCTCGGTGGATTGAAAACCCGAAAGGGCGGTGCAGGCAAAAGTTAGAGACATGGAAAAAAATCATCCCGATGGATTGGAAATCTCATAGGACAATCCAGGAAAAAGTTAGGGATAATGGCAAGTAACTATGTTCAACAGAGGCAAGTCCCTCAGCAGCAGTTGCATCATCTAACGGAGGAAATCTCCAGTCAAAGGTCATCTTCGACAGAAGCTCAGGATGTCCCGAATTCAAAGTTGGTAGAAGAATAGTGGTCGTTATGTTTCAACGTAGCCCTTTTCCTTGTAAATTACCATTTTCTAACTTTGTATATACTCTTTGGAATCACGCGTTTGGTTGATCTCCATCTTATCAATAAAATTTGAGCCCTTGTGCTCTTGTTTGTAATTCTTTACTTGTTTTAGCTTTACAGAACGACGTTGTTTAAACTTAATCAGCGATTCTTGAAATAAAACAAAAATAAATTTACTTGTTAAACTTTTTCTTCTTTTAAATTAAAGATGGCATTTCTTTTGACTGGTGAACATCAGAAGAACATCGATCGCTTCTCCCGAAGTAAGCGAACTTCAAAGTGCATAATCAAAGTACTCCTTCTAAGCCAGTATGCCTGAATGAAGGGATCAACTATGTCAGAGACCTTGTTTCGTCTGACACACCTCGGCCGAGTTCTCATCTCCTAAGCCCGATCAACATAGCTCCCAATGGGACTATCTCTCCTAAGCAAGGTGGAATTGATGTTTTGATACAACGGTACTTCTTCGCCCCGCGATGGTCGAGTATCCAATTGTGTTCATCCATTAGTCTGTATGTCGCGTCTATTTTGTCAGCATATACACACGTACTTCATGCATTTTATTTGCGTTCGCATTTCGTATTGCATCACTATCACTTGAGTCGGTCTTGTCCCCTAGTGATAAACAGTTTTCTCAATCGAGTTTGTCAGTTCTTTCCTCGTCAGGAAGTGTTGCGTCTGCACAATCTCGCCACCAGTGTATCTTTAGATCAGAGTCGGCACTTGGCCACTTTGATAATTTGAACCTCTGAAAGATCAGAGAACCTTCAACAGATGTCACTCTTCGCCATCAAAGATGATATCCTTGCTTTCCCGGATTAAGGAAAATCCACAGAGAAAGCCTCCTAACCAGAGATTTGGCAATACAGCTGCCATTCTCCAAAAAACCCTGCTGATGAAAAAGTCATCGGCACCTCAAAATTGGACCCCATCATAGGGCATTTCTCCGGGAAGATCCCGAGAAAAGTATGATGTAAGATCCCAAGCGACAGCTGTCTCTCAAGAGACCTGCTTTTCCCTGTAGCGAGCGATTTTGGACGCGGTTCTTAAGCGCTGGTCGCTCTCTGCGGTTGAGCTTAAAACTACAGGTCGATTCATTTTTTATCCTATTGTAAGCTGAATAAGGAAGGGAAATAGATGTCTCCAATTAACCCTGCTTGCATACTGAGTTTAAACAGCGGTCTGTTAGGTTATGGATGCTATCAATGTGGGGGGGCCTTTGTACTGGTTATTCGTATTTCGCCAATACGGTTCTTTCTTTCTAGGAATTTTTAGCGGGGAACAAGGATTAGGGTGTTAGGAGTGATGCTTTTGGAATACTGCTTTTAATTTATGGAGATATGGGATTTGGGTTTTTTGTTGATTGCGCTCGCTAAGATCTTTTCTTTCGATCTTATGCCTACGTATTCCCGTTTACCGAAACAGGGAAATCAGAGCGTTCGTAGTTCCTCCTATTCTATGGGAGGAAATTGGTTTTTGGTGTCTTGTTCAAAGCCCAAGACGTGAAGCGAAAGGATAGTTTGTATCTTGTTCAAAGCCCAAGATGTGAAGCTGAAAGGTCTATTTGTGTCTTGTTCAAAGCCCAAGACGTGAAGCTGAAAGACCTCGGCTTTAGAGAGAATTTGTAATCTCTAAAGAGGAGAGAAGGAGAATTACTTTAACTGGGATACGCAGATCCGAGCAATGCCATAATTTCCGAGGAAAGGGTTTTAACCTGAAGGAGAAGACTTTAACTCAGTGTAGAGCAATGCCATCTTTCCTTAGGAATTTCTCATACTAAAAGAGGGACAGTGGCATGGATGTAGATGATCCAGAGGCTTGCCGCTTACAGCGATTAGATGAAAGGGAAAGGAGTTGTTGATGTTTGTGTACTGTGAACGAGGCACAACTTTGATGCTAAAAGGTTGATTGGATTAACCAGTGGTTTTCTTATACGAAGCCTAAGAGGAGGCTATTTTCCGCTAGGAAAATCATTATACAAAGCCTAAGAGGAGGCTATTTTGTGTCTCGTACAAAGCCCGAGAAAGAGGCTAAAAGGGTTCGACCCAGTGGGGCATATTGTTATACCAAGCCTAAGAGGAGGCTATTTGTTTGGCTCAATATGAACCTTTTTGTATCTCGTATAAAGCCCGAGATGGAGGCGAAAGGGGGATTGACTCAACGAGGGAGTCGCTTATGTGTCTCGTACGAAGCCCGAGAGAGAGGCGAAAAGGTTGTTTGACTCCACTAGGGAGAATTTTGGTATCTCGTACGAAGCCCGAGATGGAGGCTATTGTAACTGTTTCTATTGAGTGACAGATCCAATATACTGATTTTAAAAGAGAAAATCAGTTCTTATATGAGCAACACTGTACTCAGGGGTTTGATTTGAGGATCAAGGATATTTCCTTTTCTTTGAGGAAACGGGAAATCCAAAGGGTATTGAGACTATCCGAGTCTGCGGGTTTCCTTCCTATTTAACGAAGGGTGCTTAAGAATGTCTTTGAGACTCAAGGAAGTTAGACTGTCCGTGTCTAGAGTTTTATCTTTTGTACTATGCTGTGAGAAACAGTAGTAGACTCTATGAAAGGATTGTTCTATGAGGATGACTAGGTTCTGTTCCTATACCTCTAGGAGGTCGTCGGGACAATTTGTACGAAGCCCAAGAGGAGGCTAGAAACTTTTAAGAAGCCGACGGGTCCTTGTACTAAGCCCAAGAGGAGGCTATAATTCCCGGAGGAAGAGATCATTATACGAAGCCTAAGAGGAGGCTGTGAATACTTCTAAGAAGCCGTAGTGTCCTTGAATAATGCCCAAGAGGAGGCCGATGCTTTTAAGAAGCCCGTGGGTCTATCATCTCCTTTCCATTAGGAGAGATAACTCTTTTAAAGATAAAAACCACTGGTAAACGTGAGAGGTTTACTATCCAGCGACTTTTAGCTTTTAAAGAGGGTTCCTTAGTTAAGGTCCAAGATTATGACCGTAGTGGGTACCCAAACCCCGAGACATTCAAGGCAAGCTATCCACAAGGAATAGATCAAGTCAGGAAAGTTCGAGAATTGGGAAGAAACTCAAAGATGCCATTCACGGAGAATACATTCATCTTGGGGAGTAGAGTTTCTTGACGATTCCTAAGGAGGACAGCCGAAGAGAAGACTGTATCTGGTGCTCCTATCGGGGATCTAGGCGTCTATTTCTACGAATAAGTGAACCGGCGTCACCTAGTTCTAGACGTAGTTGCCGGGGAAACTCGAAATATCTATATTATTATTACACAGTAGATATGAGTTTATGAAAGGAGACTTACAGTGAACAGCCCCACAATACAGTTTATAATATGAAAGCAGTAAATGAAAGCAATAACCACTTACTCGGTTGTAGTGCTTCCATGCTGTTTGGTTAGTTGTTCAACAAAGAAAGATTGAAAACAACAATATATTCAAAATCAAAGGAGAAAGTGCTTTGAAAAATAAAGATTTGGGGCTTACAGCTCGAGGAGAGACTCAGGGTTCTATCAGTGAGCGCACTGTTTGACTTTGTACAGCGGGACTTATACAAGTGAAAAACAAATTGTGATTTTGGATTAATGCTTCAAAAATTAAGTATTGACCTACAAAATAATTAGAAAGCATTAAAAGTTACAAAATCAATGTAGAAAAAATATTTAAAATGCCAAAAACAATCAAAATATTAATTCTTTACAAAAATATCAACTATATGAAATAAATAATATTTTTGGGATTTTTTTATAAAATAAAATATTTTAACATTTTTGTGAATTATTAAAAAAAGAATCAACTCAAAATCATTAAAACTCAGAGAGAAATTAATTTTTGAATCAATTAAACAAAATCACAAAATTGAAATATTTGAATTTCTAAAAATGGCGCCAAGAACAACACCAAGAACACGCGTGTTTTTCAGTTTGCCCAGATTTGCGTTTTCTATCCAATCACGAAGAGACCTTAAGAACCCTAATTTCTGCATGAAGGCTAGGATTTTTGATACACGATTCAAACAATGCAATTAATTGAGGGAAAACATTCCATGCATGATTATGAACATATGGCCAAATTATTGTGCGAGGAAATATGCATAGATTGAGAGATGACCAAGTATGTGCTTACCTCCAAGTCGTGACAGCGAGTCCAAAGTGATTTTTGATTTGGAGGTGTTACAGATGAGTTGTGATGATCTGAACAGCTTCCCTACACCCTATGGATTGTGTTTGGATGGTTGGACTTGATTGAAATTGGCTGGATCATTTTGTGGCACCTCAGCTGCACTTTGGTTAAAACCTTGAGCAACCAGCTGATGATTTCATGAATTTGATGTTTCAGAAGTTATGTGAGTGTTTGATCAGCTCATATGTGATGTATGTGAGGTGTGTGAGTGATTGGTTTGTGCAGAATTGCTCTCAAACTCAAAACCCGATAGCTACCTTGCTAAGAAAGGCATTTTTGCCAAGAGAAAGAGATTTTGAGGAAAGCATCTGTTAGATGGCTTTGGTGTACTTAAACTGACCACAATTGAGCTCTATTTATAGTAGAGCAAGTTTGTTTTGCAAGGAATAGTGCATGGCAGCTGGTAAGTAGGTTTGGCCAATGTTGGCAAATGAAAATCCAAGTCTCCTCTAGCCATTGACTAGAGGTTAGGGCACAGAGCTTTGGTCCCCTTGGTCTTGGATAAGTCTTGACTGATTTCAGATGAGAATGGCTCAGTCCATGCCACCTTGATGGTTCCATTGAATGCCTCATTCCAAATTTGAAGTCTTGTCCCTATTTTGGCCATTCTAGGTTCAACATGCTATTTCTTGTTCCATGGACTTTGGAGGCTTGGCTCAGTGATTGTCCCCTTGAGATTCCATCCTCTGAGGTGTCCAAGTGGATTGGAGCAATTGAATTTGGCTGATTTTGGCAAATCGACCAAAGTTGCAAATTCTGCCTTGCCTTGACAGATTTCAGCAAGGCAACTTGGCAATGTTGTATCTCATGGTGTAGGTTGAATTTGGCAATGTTCTTGGCCATTTTGGAAAGCTCTTACATGATACAACAACTGTTTGAACAAGTTTGGTTTTGATCTCTTTTGATTCCAAGTGAAAAATCCCCCTACATTTGGCAAAAAGTGAGGCAGAATCTGACTTAGTGAAAATTTCACTAAGTGTTGGGAAAAGTGACATTTTCACTTTTCAGCCACTTTGATCACTCCATAACTCAAAATACTTAATGAATTGGAATGACTTGTAGTTGAAGTTTTTGTAGGTGATAATGAGGGCTACAAATCCATCTTTGGATGAGAAAAAATGGCCTTGTGGTTTAGGAGTTATGGTCCTCCAAAGTTGGTACCTTTGCCACTTTATTTTTAACTTAGAAAAATTTCTAAGTTTTATGGTTACCCCTTTTACAAGTTATCTCACTTTTCTTAATTTTTCTTGATGAATGATGATTCAAATCATACGTTAACATCATTTTAGGGTTAAAAATCCATTTTGGTGAAAAATCTCAAAAAGTCAAAGTTGACTTTTGTGCACAGTTGACTTTTTATCAGATGAATTCTAAACTGTGCAATTCTTCAGGAAATCATGTCCTTGACCTAAATCAAACTTGATGGACATGTTCCATGGGTGTCATAGGGTATATTCAATCATGTATTAGGGTTTGGGAGCATGTCCTGGTCAAAAGTCAAAGTTACAGTTGACTTTTCCCTTAAAACCCTAATTGTGGTGCAGATGAAATTAAGACTTGTTGCTCAAACTTCTTGGATCAATCCATTGTTCCAAATGGATCAATATGGTATATTAGAGACCCTCAAATCATCTCTTGGAGTCTTGGCTCCTGGTTTGTCCCAAAAGTCAACTTAGGGGTGAATTAGGTCAAGAAACCCTAATTCCTGATTTTTTATGAATGCATCCCCTGAGGCAAAATTGACTTGATGCATGGGTTCATGAGGTTCCATGAAGTATATTAGGTTATGTTTTGGATCATTGCCTTGTGCCCAGATGAAAATTTCCATCTGGAGGCCCTGGTCAACCAAAACCCTAATTTGGTGACACTGTCGATCTTGAGACTTGATCCATCTAGAAGGGAGCAGCCTTGTGCTTAATCCTTGAAGTGGGAGTCCTTTTGATCCATTGTGGATGTTTTAGAGATTAGACAAGTTTAATATCAAGTCATTCCTTGATTGATCCTTTGTCTAAGGCTCAGAGAGGGCTTGAAACCCTAATTTTGATTGTATTGGATGCTCACCCATCTTTGGGGAGACTAATGAAGCATAAAGGTACATCCATATTGTGATGATGATTTGCACAATGATGGGAAACTTTAGTGGTCAAAATTTGGGGTATTACAGATGCCCCTATTTAATTTTCTTGGACCCGAAGGTGTGAATGACGAAGGGATTCGGGCATTCGGGGTGCAAGAGGATTAAATATCGGAATATCCGAAATTTTAATGGTGGTTATGAATGGTAGCTTACGCATTCATCTTCTTTAGCTAAACAATGATGCTTAGAAAAGGTAAACTTCCCCTCGATCCTGGTTCCTACCAAGGAACTGGTCTCAGTTTCTGATTTAAACTTCCCCTCGATCCTGGTTTCCAACCAAGGAACTGGTCTTAGTTTCTGATTTAAACTTCCCCTCGATCCTGGTTTCCTACCAAGGAACTGGTCTTAGTTTCTGATTTAAGCTTCCCCTCGATCCTGGTTTCCTACCAAGAACTGGTCTTAGTTTCTTTTGTCAATAAACTTTATTGACAAGGGACGCTATGTGTAGCGGTTTTCCTTCAGACTTCTCGCCGAATTTTCCCGGGGAGACGCCATTTGACGGAAAAAGGTTTAATGTCAGACTTGCTGGGGAACCCAACGTCTGAGTTGTAGAGTTGCACAAACTTCTCTGTTGGAGACGCCATTTGTCGATTCTATTGGGGAAAGCGAGTCTCTTGAGAGACTGTTTTCATTTGGGATCTTTCATCATACTTTTCTCAGGATCTTCCCGGAGAAACGCCATATGATGGGGTCCAATTTTGTGGGGCCGATAACCTTTTCATCACCGGTCCTTTCGGAGCAAAACTGGCATGCTGCCGAATCTCTGATCACGAGGCTTTCTCTGGGGATTTTCCTTAATCCGGGAAAGCGAGGATATCATCTTCAATGGCGAAGAGTGACATTTGTTGAAGGTTCTCTGATCTTTCAGAGGTTCAAGTTATCAAAGTGGTCAAGGACCAACTTCTTTCCAGAATTAAACTGGAAGCGAGGTTGTTCAGACACAGTATTTCCTGACGAGGCAAGAACTGACAACTCGATTGAGAGGACTTCTACCACTAGGGGACAAGACCAACTAGAGTGATAGTGATGCAATATGAAATGTAAATGCAAATCAAAAATGCATGAAGTGCGTATGTATATGCTGACAAAACTGACGCGACATACAGACTAATGGATGAACACAATTGGATACTCGGCCATCGCGGGGCGAAGAAGTACCGTTGATTCAAAATAGCAATTCCACCTTGCTTAGGAGAGATAGTCCCGTTGGGAGCTATATTGATCGGGCTTAGGAGATGAGAACTCGGTCGAGGCGTGTCAGACGAAACAAGGTCTCTGACACAGTTGATCCCTTCGTTCAGGCATACTGGCTTAGAAGGAGTACTTTGATTCTGCACTTTGAAATTCGCTTACTTCGGGAGAAGCAATCGATGTTCTTCCGATGTTCAACAGTCAAAAGAAATTGCCATCTTTATTTTAAAAGCAGAAAAAGTTTAACAAGTAAATTCATTTTTGTTTTATTTTAAGAATCGCTGATTAAGTTTAAACAACGTCGTTCTGTAAAGCTAAAACAAGTAAAGAATTACAAACAAAAGCACAAGGGCTCAAATTTTATTGATAAGATGGAGATCAGCCAAACGCGTGATTCCAAAGAGTATATACAAAGTTAGAAAATGGTAATTTACAGGGAAAAGGGCTACGTTGAAACATAACGACCACTATCCTTCTACCAACTTTGAGTTCGGGACATCCTGAGCTTCTGTCGAAGATGACCTTTTGACAGGAGATTTCCTCCGATAGATGAATGCTGTAACTGCTGCTGAGGGACTTGCCTCTGTTGAACATAGTTACTTGCCATTATCCCTAATTTTTGCCTGGATTGTACTATGAGATTTCCAATCCATCGGGATGATTTTTTTTCATGTCTCTAACTTTTTCCTGGACCGCCCTTTCGGGTTTTCAATCCACCGAGACGTTTTTTTTTTAGGCGGAGTATTTCTTGACTACATCAACATTCGTGGGGTAGGCAAATTCCTCTCCGTGCATGGTTCCAAGTCTCAAGGCGCCGCCTGAGAAAGCTTTCGTGACCACATAGGGGCCATCATAATTTGGGGTCCATTTGCCCCGAGAATCAGTGAGAAATGATTGTATCTTCTTGAGCACAAGGTCTCCTTTCCTAAAGACACGAGGTCGGACCTTTTTGTCAAACACCCTCTTCATTCTCTGCTGATACAACTGACTGTGGCATAGTGCCGTGATTCGCTTCTCTTCGATCAGGTTCAGTTCGTCGTGTCGACTTTGACACCATTCAGCTTCGGTGAGCTTCGCTTCCATCAATACCCGAATTGACGGGATCTCTACTTCTATGGGGATAACTGCCTCCATGCCATATACTAGAGAGAAAGGGGTTGCCCCTGTTGAAGTACGGACAGATGTTCGATAACCGTGAAGCGCAAAGGGTAGCATTTTGTGCCAATCTTTATAGGTTACAACCATCTTTTGAACAATCTTCTTGATGTTCTTGTTAGCCGCTTCTACCGCTCCGTTCATCTTGGGTCGGTAGGGAGATGAGTTATGGTGTTCGATCTTGAACTCTGCACACAACTCTTTCATCATCTTATTGTTCAAGTTAGATCCATTATCGGTAATGATCTCGCTTGGAACACCATAACGGCAGATGATATTGTTTTTGATAAATCGGACCACCACTTGTCGGGTTACATTGGCGAATGACGCTGCTTCGACCCACTTGGTGAAATAGTCAATGGCTACCAGGATGAACCGATGTCCGTTTGAAGCCTTGGGCTCAATCATGCCAATCATGTCAATTCCCCATATCGAAAATGGCCACGGGGAAGAAAGAACTTTGAGATGTGATGGCGGTACATGAATTTTGTCGGAGTATATCTGACACTTGTGACACCTCCTCATATACTTATAGCAGTCGGATTCCATGGTCAACCAATAATACCCGGCCCTGAGAATTTTTCTCGCCATCGTGTGTCCGTTGGCATGAGTGCCAAAGGATCCTTCATGAATTTCTTTCATAAGCATGTCTGCTTCTGGTCTGTCGACACATCGGAGCAAGACCATGTCAAAATTTCTCTTATAAAGAGTGTCACTGCTCAGGAAGAAGTTTCCAGCCAATCTTCTGAGGGTTTTCCTGTCTTTTCTGAGTGCCCCAGATGGGTACTCTTGTTTCTGAAGGAAGCATTTGATATCGTGATACCAAGGTCTATCGTCTATGACTGCTTCAATCGCGAAGATATAAGCGGGCCGTTCAAGGCGCATTATGTCGATCTTAGGTATGTCGTTCCATCGACCTACACTGATCATGGAAGAGAGAGTGGCTAATGCATCAGCCATGTGATTCTCATCACGAGGGATGTGATGAAAGTCGACTCTGTTGAAGAAGGGTAACAACCTCCTTGCATAGTCTTTGTAAGGAATCAACCCTGTTTGGTATGTGTTCCAATCTCCTTTTATCTGATTGATCACTAGGGCTGAGTCGCCGTATACGTCCAAGTTTTTGATCCTTAAATCAATTGCTTCTTCGAGACCCATAATACATGCTTCGTATTCGGCCTCGTTGTTCGTACATTTGAACGTAAGTCTGGCAGTGAAAGGAATGTGGGAACCCTGAGGGGTAACAATGATTGCCCCAATTCTGTTTCCATAATGATTGACTGCTCCGTCAAAGATAAGTCCCCACTGGGAACCTGGTTCTGGCCCTTCACTGGGTAGCGGTTCATCGCAATCTTTCATCTTTAGATACATGACATCTTCGTCTGGGAAGTCAAACCCGATTGATTCTTGATCGTCAATCGGTTGATGAGCCAAATGATCGGCTAAAATACTTCCCTTAACAGCTTTCTGAGCGTGGTACTCTATGTCATATTCTGATAGTAACATCTGCCAACGGGTAATTCTTCCCGTGAGAGCAGGTTTTTCGAAAACGTACTTGATTGGATCCATTTCGGAGACCAACCAAGTAGTATGATGAATCATGTACTGGCGAAGACGTTTGGCTGCCCAAGCCAAAGCGCAACAAGTTTTCTCAAGCATCGTGTACCGAGTCTCGCAGTCGGTGAATTTCTTGCTTAGATAGTAAATGGCAGACTCTTTCCTTTAAGTTTCGTCTTGTTGGTCAAGTACACATCCCATTGAGTCCTCTAGGACTGTGAGGTAAATGATCAGTGGTCTTCCTTCCACTGGAGGTGATAGAATCGGAGGATTCAATAGATATTCCTTGATACTGTCGAAGGCGGTTTGGCAATCTTCTGTCCAAACGCAATCCTGGTTCTTTTTGAGTAATTTGAAAATCGGCGCACACGTCGCGGTCATAAGGAATATGAATCTGGAGATGTAGTTCAAACGTCCCAGGAATCCTCTGACTTGTTTTTCAGTTTTCGGAGAAGGCATTTCTTGAATGGCCTTGACCTTGTCAGGATCAACTTCAATTCCTTTCTGGATGACGATGAACCCTAGTAGCTTCCCTGAACGGACACCGAAGGTGCACTTGTTGGGATTCAAGCGGAGCTTGAATTTTCTTAGAAGTTCGAACAATTTTGACAGATGTTCAACGTGCTCACTCTCTATTTTTGATTTTGCAATCAAATCATCGACATATACCTCGATTTCTTTATGTATCATGTCATGAAACAGAGTAGTCATGGCCCTTTGATAGGTTGCCCCGACATTCTTCAAACCGAACGGCATTACCTTGTAACAAAAGGTACCCCATGGGGTAATGAACGAAGTTTTCTCCATGTCTTTCAGCTCCATTTTGATCTGGTTATAGCCCGAGAATCCATCCATGAAGGAGAATACTTTAAACTTTGTTGTGCTGTCAACCAGCATGTCGATGTGTGGTAAAGGAAAGTCGTCCTTTGGACTTGCCTTGTTTAGATCTCTGTAATCAACACACATTCTGACCCTTCCGTCCTTTTTGGGAACGGGTACGATGTTGGCTAACCATTGAGGATATTCAGATGTAGCGAGGAAACCCGCGTCGATCTGTTTCTGTACCTCCTCTTTGATTTTGATGGCCATGTCCGGGTGAGTGCGTCTCAACCTTTGCTTTACTGACGGACATTCCGATCTTAACGGTAAATGATGTTCCACGATGCTGGTATCCAACCCTGGCATATCCTGATAGGACCAAGCAAACACATCGGGGAATTCTTTGAGAAGCTTTATCAAACCCTCTCTGGCAGTTGGACTTAGCAGTTCTCCGATCCTGATTTCTTTTCTCTCTTTTTCTGAACCCAAGTTTACCGTTTCCAACGGCTCTTTGTGAGGTTCGATGGACCTTTCCTCTTGTCTGAGTAATCGGGAGATCTCTTCTGGAATTTCGTTGTCATTTTCTACTTCAACCTCGAATACCGGGAACTCAAAGTTGGGAGAAGGCATCGGATCATATGTTTCAACGGGGTATAAAACAAGCAATCTGCATGACGTGATGATTCGTGTTTAGAAGAGATAGAGAAAATGCAAGTGTGTGCAGTGTATTTATTTTACTGCTTGTTTTTATTATTGAATGTTTTTTAGGATTACCATTTTCTGAAAAAGCAAAAAGAGAAAACAGCAATTAATGCGGAAATTATAGAACGACGTTATTTTATTAATGAACAAGTCGAATCTTGAAACTACAGCCCTATAAAACAAAACTCACTCGCTTTGGCCAAAGCGAAGAGGGAAATTTACAGAAAACGAGCCCTATCAAAACATCCGTTTCACCTGGGCAGGGTGAAAGGTTTAAAGATGGCAATTACTTTGACTAGCGAACGACCTTCGGAACCTCGATGGCAACCCATTGGCGGCGAACCCCTCGGTGAATCACAAAGTCTGGCACCTTCCTTGATTTGTCTTCAGAAATGACGCTGATTTCTGGTGGAGCAGGATCATTGGAATCTGTCTCCCAGGAAGAATTGTCGTAGGAGGATTCCTCAGTTGTATTTTGCATAGCATTTGTGCTCTCAGCTGTATCTCCCCATCCAGTTGACTGGATATCTTCGAGCCTGATACGAGAGCTTTCGGGAGCGGTGTACTTGACCATAAAGTCGAATTTTCCACTTGGTTGTCCTAGAGTGTCCCAAACTTCTTTGGAACTGGAGAAGTCATCCCTCTCGATTACGTTGACCTCAGGAAAAGCATAATTAATGAATTCTAGTCCTGCAAACATTGCGAATTCATCGTCATGTTGAGTAGTTTCTGAATAACCTGAGTGTTGATCCCATGACATAGTGGGGACACAGGTATTCTGTTCAATGACTCTCAGTTGAGTTTCATTGTTCGGCTGACTTTCTTGCCCCGAGTCTCCTGGGTAAGGCTGCCACATTGGCAGGCCATCCATCGGGCCGTAGTAATTGTAGTCAAAATTGTCTTTCATCGGAGTGTCTTCCTCTAATGAATTTGGCGGAGCACGGCATCCTTCCGGATCACAATCCCCGTAGATCATTTCAACATCTGATCTTGGTATAAATCTTGGACTTTCTGTAGGAAAGAAAAAAGGCATAGGCTCCTCTTCCTGAGACGTATAACCGTCCTTGTTAAGATAGGACTTCCATTTTTCATCTGTGTCAGAGGGATCTTCCTCATTGATAGCATGAACTGTCTGAGACACTGGGTGGAGAAAACCTCCGCTGTGGAAGAAGTTTTGAAGGGGATGAAGACTTTCATCGTTGGCGGTTGTCTGGGTACAGGTTGCAGAAAAACCAAGACCCTTCTTTGTTTTATTGTCAATAGGAATGACAAGCCATCCCCATCCTGTCGTATCGGTACTCTCGACCGCTTTGATAGCATCGTTGTATGAGGAAATCGAAGTTCCTTCTTTGAACTGATTGTCCTTGCTCACCGATAGTGCTTGGAACTGAGTTCCAATAACCTCCTCGGGTTCCACACAAGTAGATGATGATAAGTTGCTCACAAGCAAGGCTTGTTCCCCACAAACCATGACAAGTTGATCGTTCTTGACGAACTTTAGCTTTTGGTGGAGGGTTGAAGTAACCGCTCCAGCCTGATGTATCCAAGGTCTTCCTAATAAACAACTGTATGTTTCCCGGATGTCCATGACCTGGAAAGTGACTTGGAAAGTGTGAGGACCGATAGTTATGGGAAGATCAACTTCGCCGATAACCATTTTTCTGGATCCGTCGAATGCTTTGACGACGACCTCGCTGACTCTCATCGGAGGGCCCTTGAATGATAATTGCATCAAAGTGGACTTCGGCATAACATTCAAGGCTGACCCTGTGTCTACCAGTACGCTGGCTAAAGCATCGTCCTGGCAGTTAATTGTAATGTTGAGCGCCATGTTATGACGGCGACCCTCTTCAGGTAATTCCTCATCACTAAATCACAAATTGTTGCAGGAGGTGATGTTAGAGACAATACTATCGAACTGTCTGATTGTTACATCTTGTTCCACAAAGGCTTGCTCCAAGACTCTCTGTAGAGCCCCTCTGTGCGCTTCTGAACTGAGTAACAGTGATAGTACTGAGATCTTTGAAGGAGTTTGTAACAACTGATCAACAATGTTATATTCACTCCTTTGGATGAGCTTTAGCATCTCATCTTTGTCTTTTGAAAAGTCGAGATTGCTAGATTGACCGACTGGTGGATCAGGAATTCCTGCCTGAAGTTCCTTTTCTTTTTTGGATTCTCCAACCCCTCGGTTGAAGATTCGACCGCTCCGTGTTACACGACTGATGTCTGCAATATTCACGACGGAGGGTAATGGAATTTCCTTTCCATTTTCAATTGTTGTTGCACCGTATTTGTAAGGAATTGCCTTAGCGGATTCATACGGTAGTGGCCCCGGTAGATAGATGACTATAGGAACCTTCTGATTTTTCTGACCATCAAAAGTAATCTCGATCTGTTCCCGGTTGGGAACTCTAGATTCACCAAGTAGAGGGACGATGGCAAAAACATCCCTGGTCCTGTGATGACCAGAGATCGTGAGGACATCCTCAACTTGCTCGGTAAGGTAGTTCGGCGACCAAATGATGGGTCCTGAACCTGGATATGGATGAATTTCTCCACGGTCCACCTGACCCTGAAGAGCTGCTCTCACAAGGTAACACCCTTGGATACTTTCCGAACAGACGCTACAACTGTCATAGTTGTGTGGTGGCACCTGGCCACGCCCACTTTGAATGCAATGCAACCTCACTAGGTTATCTTCCATTGATCGGACATCCTGACTTTGACGACGAGTAGGATTCCTGTGATTGATACTAATCTGCTGAGTATCTTCGTCCATATAGATTGGCATCCACCAGTGATTTAACAAGTGCTGAAGTGCCTCCTGGACAAGGGTACAACCTCGATCGTTTTCGCAACCTGCTTTACAATTTTGATAGTCATGTGATACTAAGAATCCAAGTCGGACCTGCTCAGCATGTAACTCTACCAGGTTGGTATTCATTACTCGGATATCGAATATTTGAACCATATTGATCTGATAAGAGTTCTGATCATGGTAGTCTTGGATCCATCCAAGATCCATCTGACGCTGGAGGGCCTCTTGTATGAAAGAGCATCCCTGTTTGTTTACCGAGCAAATCAGACAGGAACTGTAATCGTGCCGCGGCAGATTATGATACTGGCTTTGCCTTGAGTGCATCGCCACCAAGTTGACATTCATCACACGAATGTTGTGGTTTTGAATGACGTTAGAATTCGTAGAGACCATGTTAACTCCACGAACTCGGTGCTCTTGGATCCATCCAAGATCCATTTGTTCCTGTAGAGCTGCTTGCACTACAGAACATCCCTGGTTGTTTTAAGAGCAGATATCACACTGGTGATAATTATGAGGTGGCACATGGCCATATCCACTCTGTCTACAATGCATCTTGACCAGATTGGTCCCCAATAAGAGTACATCGTGAATTTGATAGACATTGTTAGTCTCTTTCTCAATCAGATTGACTGCAGTTTTCTCATGTTGAGGCAGCGGGTTCGTGAGAACATTAGGATTCGTATCTTTGAAAGATAAGAGCCTGCTCCTAACAAGCTTTTGCACGTCGGATTTGAAATTGAGACAAGTCTCAATGTTATGCCCTGAACCTCCTTGATGATAAGGGCATGTTTGATCCGCTTTAAACCAAAAAGGCGGATTTTCCGGAACTGAAAGGGGAGACTTAGTCTGAATGTGCCCCTTAGCCAGCAGTAACGGAAACAGTTATGCGTACGTTACGAGTATAGGATCAAATCCTGGTGGTCGTATTGTACGGTTGTTGTTATATGGAGGACGAGCCTGCTGAAGAGGCTGTTGTGTCCTTTGTTGGTCAGGTTGGCTCTGCGCAACCTGAGGTTGATACGTAGGAACAGGCGCGGGGCCGATAGCAGGAGTAACAGCTGCTACTGGCTGATAACGTCGCCTTTGCTTTCCGAGGGAGATATTCCTAATATCTTGGTCTTTTTTCTTAGGGAGAGCACTACCGTATTTTTTAGTACCGCTCGTTGATCCAGTGTCTTTCACCAAACGTCCTTCTCGGACGGCTTCCTCAAGACGTACACCCATGCCGACCATTTCGGTGAAATCACTGGGCGCACTGGCAACCATTCGGTCATAGTAAAATGAGCTTAAGGTCTTTAAGAAGATTTTTGTCATCTCTTTTTCCTCAAGAGGTGGACAAATTTGAGCGGCAATTTCACGCCACCTTTGAGCGTACTCCTTAAAGGTTTCCTTGTCCTTTTGCGACATCGATCTGAGTTGATCTCTGTCGGGTGCCATGTCCAAATTGTACTTGTATTGTTGGACGAAGGCAGTACCCAGATCTCTGAATGTGCTGATTCTAGTACGGTTTAAACCCATGTACCATTTGAGTGCGGCACCGGTTAAACTATCCTGGAAGTAGTGAATCAGCAGGTCCTGATTTTCCGTCTGTGCTGACATCCGCCGAGCGTACATCACCAGATGGCTCTGAGGGCAAGAGTTACCCTTGTATTTTTCAAAGTCGGGCACTTGGAACTTGTGCGGGACTTTCACATTTGGGACCAAGCAGAGGTCTGCGGCGTCCTTTCCAAATAGATCCTGACCGCGAATGGCTTGCAGCTCTTTCTGCATTTCCAAGAACTGCTCCTGGAACTCCTCCATTCAGTCAAACATAGTTTCCTTCTTACCAGAAGGTGTTGGTGGAATCTTTCCTTCTGGGACAGTGTGCACTACAGGGGGTGGTACCGTGACTACGGCAGTAAGTCTTGGCGCCTCCCGAAGTTTGTAACCTTCAGGAGTCTTAAGTATGCCCCTGGCATCTTCGCTTTCCCGAAGTTTGTAACCTTCAGGCCCAGCGGCTTCTGTTGCGATTCCCTGATCTTCAGTGATCGGCGGAACATATCCTTCTGGGATATAGTTAACAGGCATGCCCCACGGACGATCTTTCGGTATCTGATACCTAGGATCATACTTTTCTATGATGGGCGTTGAGGTGATCTCTGAGATCACAGTTCTTTGTAGCTGAGCTTCTGCCATGGCTTGCATGTCGTTACGAAGCTTTCTCATATCCTCTCTCAGAGCGTCGATCTCTTCTTTCAACTCTCTGTTTTCTTCCTCAAGATCATTCATCCTTTTCTGACGATTGGCCCGAGTATTATACGAATGAGACAGTTTGACTCTAGAATCGAGACACAAACGTAAGATTCGTAGGGAAGAAGAATACGCGATGTGAGAATGATAAATGCAATGATTATATTAATTGTTTTTTTTTTGTTTAATCAAAATAAACTTCGACAATTAGATTGCAAATATCAAACAGTGGGGAAAACCCCTTTTTATTGAATTCCAAAGGATTACAGAAATGGAAATACAGTAGATTACAAAGTGCAGAAACAGAAACCTAAACTAAAGGGTCCCGAGTCCTCTTCTTTGACCGGGGCGCTTGGGCCGTTGTCGGGTTGTCATTCCTTTGCCAGGTGAAAGGAGCGAGTAAATTCCTTTGGTCATCTTGATTCTCTACAGCATGCTGCTCCAAAATTTAAATCAGAGCATCTTTCTCTTTTAATAGTTGCTGTATTTGGATACACTCTACGTCGAGGGTGCGGTACTTGTTCTTCCAAGATCTTCTTTCCTTTTGAACTTTGTTGAGAGTAACCTGAAGCCTTTCAGTTTCCGTCATGAAGTACATGACAGTTTCCCTTGGCGGAAGAATTCCGTAACGAGGATAAGGCATCTTTAGCTTGAGAGCTCTAGTTTGTACCCAATGGAGATAAGGTTCCACCGAGACACAGTTCGGTTTTCCCAGAGACTCTCGACCTATCTTATGAACATGTTTCCAAGCTTGCACTATTTCCATCCTTAGTGCTCTGTCACTTTCTCCTTCTTTGAAGAAAAGACCTTCCAGATGAACATCCAGGGGGATGTGTCTCATCGGGTATCCAAATTGACGGTGAACCAATACCAGATGGTAGTTGATTCCTCCTTTAGTTCCTATGAGGGGTACGCTGGGGAAGCTTCCACAACGATCAATGATTTTGATTCCATCATAGATCCTATTACACCAATCTATATCAGAGTTGGTAAGAGACATGATCTTCTGCGACCAACGTAAGACACTCTTACAATCCCAAAAAGCAGCAGACTTGGGCAAGTGGGAGATAAACCATTTATAAAGCAGAGGTACACAGCATGTGATCTCCCCTCCGCTGTACAAATTTCCTAAGTGTACAGAATGATACGCATCTGCGAGCAAAGTCGGCACAGGGTTTCCAATGAGAAAAACCTTAATAGCGTTGATATCGACGAAGTTATTGATGT
Organism: Lathyrus tuberosus; assembly: GCA_022829125.1. NCBI lineage: Eukaryota > Viridiplantae > Streptophyta > Magnoliopsida > Fabales > Fabaceae > Lathyrus > Lathyrus tuberosus. The sequence continues at coordinate 9,752,808 of JALAZF010000071.1, forward strand.
TAGGAAACAAAAATAACTCGTAGGTGAGCAGGACAAAGATGCTTTCAAAAGCAGTCATGTTCCCTATACTAGCGAAGTACAGAGCTTTCTTTGTCAAGAACTGGGCTGGCAAACCTTGGATGCCACCCTTAGTGGTCATGTGAGTCCTGACCTCAGACTCGTCCAAATAAATTGCTATTGCAATAGTCTGATTCTTTGGAATTTCTTCCAGTCCAGAAAATGGAGCTCGATCTGTAATGTGTAGATCGATTAGATGAGAATACTCCTCCAGCGTTGGTGCAAGCTGGTAATCCGGGAATGTGAAACAATGATAAACCGGATCGTAGAATTGAATGAGCGCGTCCATGATTCCCTTAATCACATGGACTCTTAACAGTGGTAGCAAACCTCCGTGCTTGGCTCTGAAAGCCTCTGGGTTAACGATCATCCTTGCTAACCTTCTCAAATCTCCTAATTTTGGAACCTTGAAGGTATACTGGTGAGTTCTCCTTCTACCGAAATCCATTAGCGTAATCCTCTTCTCTGATATTTGCAATCACAGTCTTAGTTTAATTTGAAAAACAGAGATACTAGAAGAGAAAGTTTTTTGAATGTTTTAATGTTTTATTAAATGAATGCACGAATGCAGCACACAAAAACATAGAAAAAACATGGGGTCAGAGGGTCGTTGTCATGAAGTCAAGGCTCTACCCATCCCCGAAGGTTTATACTAGGGTGATTTTTGTACCTGTACTCATTATCATCAGCTCCTCCCAGGAAAGCAAAACAACAAGCGGATCGCCAGCGAGTTGTAATGCAATCTTAGTGTAAGTGCCATTCACCGAGAATAGATCACCAGCCTCAAATGAGGGTAGTATCGCGTAACAACTATTTCCGATAGTTTCCGCACTACAAAAAAGGTTGGCTTTTCTTAAGTGTATACTCAAACTCACCACATGCGGCATCACACGCATTCCCATTAGCAGAAAAATAAACACATATAGCAATTAGGAAAAGCAGTATATATATTTGTCCTAATCATCCTAGACTTATAAAGCTATGATTCCTAAGTTCCTGACAGGAATGGGTTCCCCGGCGGAAGCCCCAATCTGTGGTTCCCTGCCTAAGAGATGGACCAGCATAGGTCAATCTTTCTCTTCGGTAGAGTTCCCATTTTCCATGGAAAACGAGGATGATACCCTAAGGCAAAAGGGTCTTAGCAAAGACTCCCCAACAGAGTCGCCATTTTTCAAGGAAAACGGAAACAGAAAGAAAGATAGATAGGCCCCACGGTGGGCGCCACTTTTCTGTAGCGAGCGATTTTGGACACGGTTCTTAAGCGCTGGTCGCTCTCTGCGGTTGAGCTTAAAACTACAGGTCGATTCATTTTTTATCCTATTGTGAGCTGAATAAGGAAGGGAAATTGATGTCTCCAATTAACCCTGCTTGCATACTGAGTTTAAACAGCGGTCTGTTAGGTTACGGATGCTATCAATGTGGGGGGGCCTTTGTACTGGTTATTCGTATTTCACCAATACGGTTCTTTCTTTCTAGGAATTTTTAGCGGGGAACAAGGATTAGGGTGTTAGGACTGATGCTTTTGGAATACTGCTTTTAATTTATGGAGATATGGGATTTTGGTTTTTTGTTGATTGCGCTCGCTAAGATCTTTTCTTTCGATCTTATGCCTACGTATTCCCGTTTACCGAAATAGGGAAATCAGAGCGTTCGTAGTTCCTCCTATTCTATGGGAGGAAATTGGTTTTTGGTGTCTTGTTCAAAGCCCAAAACGTGAAGCGAAAGGATAGTTTGTATCTTGTTCAAAGCCCAAGATATGAAGCTGAAAGGTCTATTTGTGTCTTGTTCAAAGCCCAAGACGTGAAGCTGAAAGACCTCGGCTTTAGAGAGAATTTGTAATCTCTAAAGAGGAGAGAAGGAGAATTACTTTAACTGGGATACGCGTATCCGAGCAATGCCATAATTTCCGAGGAAAGGGTTTTAACCTGATGGAGAAGACTTTAACTCAGTGTAGAGCAATGCCATCTTTCCTTAGGAATTTCTCATACTAAAAGAGGGACAGTGGCATGGATGTAGATGATCCAGAGGCTTGCCGCTTACAGCGATTAGATGAAAGGGAAAGGAGTTATGATGTTTGTGTACTGTGAACGAGGCACAGCTTTGATGTTAAAAGGTTGATTGGATTAACCAGTGGTTTTCTTATACAAAGCCTAAGAGGAGGCTACTTTCCGCTAGGAAAATCATTATACAAAGCCTAAGAGGAGGCTATTTTGTGTCTCGTACAAAGCCCGAGAAAGAGGCTAAAAGGGTTCGACCCAGTGGGGCATATCGTTATACAAAGCCTAAGAGGAGGCTATTTGTTTGGCTCAATATGAACCTTTTTGTAGGCGAAAGGGGGATTGACTCAACGAGGGAGTCGCTTATGTGTCTCGTACGAAGCCCGAGAGAGAGGCGAAAAGGTTGTTTGACTCCACTAGGGAGAATTTTGGTATCTCGTACGAAGCTCGAGATGGAGGCTATTGTAACTGTTTCAGTTGAGTGACAGATCCAATATACTAATTTTAAAAGAGAAAATCAGTTCTTATATGAGCAACACTGTACTCAGGGGTTTAATTTGAGGATCAGGGATATTTCCTTTTCTTTGAGGAAACGGGAAATCCAAAGGGTATTGAGACTATCCGAGTCTGCGGGTTTCCTTCCTATTTAACGAAGGGTGCTTGAGAATGTCTTTGAGACTCAAGGAAGTTAGACTGTCCGTGTCTAGAGTTTTATCTTTTGTACTATGTTGTGAGAAATAGTAGTAGACTCTATGAAAGGACTGTTCTATGAGGATGACTAGGTTCTGTTCCTAAACCTCTAGGAGGTCGTCGGGACAATTTGTACGAAGCCCAAGAGGAGGCTAGAAACTTTTAAGAAGTCGACGGGTCCTTGTACTAAGCCCAAGAGGAGGCTATCATTCCCGGAGGAAGAGATCATTATACGAAGCCTAAGAGGAGGCTGTGAATACTTCTAAGAAGCCGTAGTGTCCTTGAATAATGCCCAAGAGGAGGCCGATGCTTTTAAGAAGCCCGTGGGTCTATCATCTCCTTTCCATTAGGAGAGATAACTCTTTTAAAGATAAAATCCACTGGTAAACGTGCGAGGTTTACTATCCAGCGACTTTTAGCTTTTAAAGAGGGTTCCTTAGTTAAGGTCCAAGATTATGACCGTAGTGGGTACCCAAACCCCGAGACATTCAAGGCAAGCTATCCACAAGGAATAGATCAAGTCAGGAAAGTTCGAGAATTGGGAAGAAACTCAAAGATGCCATTCACGGAGAATACATTCATCTTGGGGAGTAGAGTTTCTTGACGATTCCTAAGGAGGACAGCCGAAGAGAAGACTGTATCTGGTGCTCCTATCGGGGATCTAGGCGTCTATTTCTATGAATAAGTGAAACGGCGTCACCTAGTTCTAGACGTAGTTGCCGGGGAAACTCGAAATATCTATACTATTATTACACAGTAGATATGAGTTTATGAAAGGAGACTTACAGTGAGCAGCCCCACAATACAGTTTATAATATGAAAGCAGTAAATGAAAGCGATAACCACTTACTCGGTTGTAGTGCTTCCATGCTGTTTGGTTAGTTGTTCAACAAAGAAAGATTGAAAACAACAATATATTCAAAATCAAAGGAGAAAGTGCTTTGAAAAAGAAAGATTTGGGGCTTACAGCTCGAGGAGAGGCCCAGGGTTTTATCAGTGAGCGCACTGTTTGACTTTGTACAGCGGGACTTATACAAGTGACTGGGGCCCAAAATGGTTTTCTGTACAAAGGGATGGGTCTTACACTCTCTCAAGAGGCCCAAAAAGGTTTAAAGAAAAGAGTGGGGCTTATAACACGAGGGTAGGCCCAGATGATTTTTCGTTTAAAATGGCGATCGCGCCGAGGTTTTCTTTTAACGCAGAGGGACTTATACAATAAGTGAGGCCCAAATGATTTTGGTTAAAAGGGGGATTGGGTCTTACACTCTAATAGAGGCCCAAAGTGTTTTGAATGGGTCGTATAGCTCAAGGGGAGGCCCAGATGGTTTTTATTTTTAAACGGGCGACGCTCGCGCCGTTTACTTGTACAGAGGGACTTATACAATGGATGAGGCCCAAAAAGTTTTTGTACAAGGGGGGATGGGTCTTACACTTTCTCAAGAGGCCCAAAAAGGTTTGAAAATGATTTATGAAGGTTGAATTAATCCAAAAACCCTAATTTGTTTTCAAAAATGTATTTAATTGAATAAAAATTCAATTAAAAATGATCAAAATTGTTTAACATATGAAAAACAAATTGTGATTTTGGATTAATGCTTCAAAAATTAAGTATTGACCTACAAAATAATTAGAAAGCATTAAAAGTTACAAAATCAATGTAGAAAAAATATTTAAAATGCCAAAAACAATCGAAATATTAATTCTTTACAAAAATATTAACTATATGAAATAAATAATATTTTTGGGATTTTTTGATAAAATAAAATATTTTAACATTTTTGTGAATTATTAAAAAAAGAATCAACTCAAAATCATTAAAACTCAGAGAGAAATTAATTTTTGAATCAATTAAACAAAATCACAAAATTCAAATATTTGAATTTCTAAAAATGGCGCCAAGAACAACACCAAGAACACGCGCATTTTTCAGTTTTCCCAGATTTGCGTTTTCTATCCAATCTCCATGAATACGTAATCATATCATGCAATCCACATATCATTATGCTCGTCTCAACCTCACGATCATGTCTATGTACTTTAATTTCATTTAAATTAAACATACAACAAGAAATCACGAAGAGACCTTAAGAACCCTAATTTCTGCATGAAGGCTAGGATTTTTGATACACGATTCAAACAATGCAATTAATTGAGGGAAAACATTCCATGCATGATTATGAACATATGGCCAAATTATTGTGCGAGGAAATATGCATAGATTGAGAGATGACCAAGTATGTGCTTACCTCCAAGTCGTGACAGCGAGTCCAAAGTGATTTTTGATTTGGAGGTGTTACATATGAGTTGTGATGATCTGAACAGCTTCCCTACACCCTATGGATTGTGTTTGGATGGTTGGACTTGATTGAAATTGGCTGGATCATTTTGTGGCACCTCAGCTGCACTTTGGTTAAAACCTTGAGCAACCAGCTGGTGATTTCATGAATTTGATGTTTCAGAAGTTATGTGAGTGTTTGATCAGCTCATATGTGATGTATGTGAGGTGTGTGAGTGATTGGTTTGTGCAGAATTGCTCTTAAACTCAAAACCCGATAGCTACCTTGCTAAGAAAGGCATTTTTGCCAAGAGAAAGAGATTTTGAGGAAAGCATCTGTTAGATGGCTTTGGTCTACTTAAACTGACCACAATTGAGCTCTATTTATAGTAGAGCAAGTTTGTTTTGCAAGGAATAGTGCATGGCAGCTGGTAAGTAGGTTTGGCCAATGTTGGCAAATGAAAATCCAAGTCTCCTCTAGCCATTGACTAGAGGTTAGGGCACAGAGCTTTGGTCCCCTTGGTCTTGGATAAGTCTTGACTGATTTCAGATGAGAATGGCTCAGTCCATGCCACCTTGATGGTTCCATTGAATGCCTCATTCCAAATTTGAAGTCTTGTCCCTATTTTGGCCATTCTAGGTTTAACATGCTATTTCTTGTTCCATGGACTTTGGAGGCTTGGCTCAGTGATTGTCCCCTTGAGATTCAATCCTCTGAGGTGTCCAAGTGGATTGGAGCAATTGAATTTGGCTGATTTTGGCAAATCGACCAAAGTTGCAAATTCTGCCTTGCCTTGACAGATTTCAGCAAGGCAACTTGGCAATGTTGTATCTCATGGTGTAGGTTGAATTTGGCAATGTTCTTGGCCATTTTGGAAAGCTCTTACATGATACAACAACTGTTTGAACAAGTTTGGTTTTGATCTCTTTTGATTCCAAGTGAAAAATCCCCCTACATTTGGCAAAAAGTGAGGCAGAATCTGACTTAGTGAAAATTTCACTAAGTGTTGGGAAAAGTGACATTTTCACTTTTCAGCCACTTTGATCACTCCATAACTCAAAATCCTTAATGAATTGGAATGACTTGTAGTTGAAGTTTTTGTAGGTGATAATGAGGGCTACAAATCCATCTTTGGATGAGAAAAAATGGCCTTGTGGTTTAGGAGTTATGGTCCTCCAAAGTTGGTACCTTTGCCACTTTATTTTTAACTTAGAAAAATTTCTAAGTTTTATGGTTACCCCTTTTACAAGTTATCTCACTTTTCTTGATTTTTCTTGATGAATGATGATTCAAATCATACATTAACATCATTTTAGGGTTAAAAATCCATTTTGGTGAAAAATCTCAAAAAGTCAAAGTTGACTTTTGTGCACAGTTGACTTTTTATCAGATGAATTCCAAACTGTGCAATTCTTCAGGAAATCATGTCCTTGACCTAAATCAAACTTGATGGACATGTTCCATGGGTGTCATATGGTATATTCAATCATGTATTAGGGTTTGGGAGCATGTCCTGGTCAAAAGTCAAAGTTACAGTTGACTTTTCCCTTAAAACCCTAATTGTGGTGCAGATGAAATTGAGACTTGTTGCTCAAACTTCTTGGATCAATCCATTGTTCCAAATGGATCAATATGGTATATTAGAGACCCTCAAATCATCTCTTGAGGTCTTGGCTCATGGTTTGTCCCAAAAGTCAACTTAGGGGTGAATTAGGTCAAGAAACCCTAATTCCTGATTTTTGATGAATGCATCCCCTGAGGCAAAATTGACTTGATGCATGGGTTCATGAGGTTCCATGAAGTATATTAGGTTATGTTTTGGATCATTGCCTTGTGCCAGATGAAAATTTCCATCTGGAGGCCCTGGTCGACCAAAACCCTAATTTGGTGACACTGTCGATCTTGAGACTTGATCCATCTAGAAGGGAGCAGCCTTGTGCTTAATCCTTGAAGTGGGAGTCCTTTTGATCCATTGTGGATGTTTGAGAGATTAGACAAGTTGAAGATCAAGTCATTCCTTGATTGATCCTTTGTCTAAGGCTCAGAGAGGGCTTGAAACCCTAATTTTGATTGTATTGGATGCTCACCCATCTTTGGGGAGACTAATGAAGCATAAAGGTACATCCATATTGTGATGATGATTTGCACAATGATGGGAAACTTTAGTGGTCAAAATTTGGGGTATTACATTCCCCAGCAGAGATAAATGGCGTCTCCAATAGAGAAGTTTGTGTACCTCTACAATTCAGACGAATGGGTTCCCCAGCAAGTCTGACATCAAAACTTTTTCCACTCAAATGGCATCTCCCCAGGAAAATTCGGCGAGAAGTTTGAAGGAAAACCGCTACTCATAGTGTCCCTTGTCAATAAAGTTTATTGACAAAAGAAACTAAGACCAGTTCCTTGGTAGGAAACCAGGATCGAGGGGAAGTTTACTTAAGAAACTAAGACCAGTTCCTTGGTAGGAAACCAGGATCGAGGGGAAGTTTAAATCAGAAACTTAGACCAGTTCCTTGGTAGGAAACCAGGACCGAGGGGAAGTTTACTTAAGAAACCGAGACCAGATCCTTGGTAGGAAACCGGGATCGAGGGGAAGTTTAAATCAAAAACTAAGACCAGTTCCTTGGTAGGAAACCAGGACCGAGGGGAAGTTGACAAAAGAAAACTGAGACCAGTTCCTTGGCTGAAGACCAGGATCGAGGGGAAGTTTACCTTTTCTAAGCATCATTGCTTAGCTAAAGAAGATGAATGCGTAAGCTACCATTCATAACCACCATCAAAATTTCGGGTATTCCGATATTTAATCCTCTTGCACCCCGAATGCCCGAATCCCTTCGTCATTCACACCTTCGGGTCCAAGAAGATTAAATAGGGGCATCTGTCATACCCCAAATTTTGACCACTAAAGTTTCCCATCATTGTGCAAATCATCACCACAATATGGATGTACCTTTATGCTTCATCATTCTCCCCAAAGATGGGTGAGCATCCACTACAATCAAAATTAGGGTTTTAAGCCCTCTCTGAGCTTTAGACAAAGGCTCAATCAAGGAATGACTTGATTTTCAACTTGTCTAATCTCCCAAACATCCTCAAAGGATCAAAAGGACTCCTACTTCAAGGATTAAGCACAGAGCTGCTCCCTTCTAGGTGGATCAAGTCTCCAGATCGACAGTGTCACCAAATTAGGGTTTTGATCACCTAGGGCCTCCAGATGAAAAATTTCATCTGGGCACAAGCCATTGATCCAAAACATAACCTAATATACTTCATGGAACCTCATGAACCCATGCATCAAGCCAATTTAGACACAGGGGATGCATTCATCAAAAATCAGGAATTAGGGTTTCTTGACCTAATTCACCCCTAAGTTGACTTTTGGGACAAATCATGAGCCAAGACCTCAAGAGAGGATTTGAGGGTCTCTAATATACCATATTGATCCATTTGGAACAATGGATTGATCCAAGAAGCTTGAGCAACAAGTCTCAATTCCATCTGCACCACAATTAGGGTTTTAAGGGAAAAAGTCAACTGTAACTTTGACTTTTGACCTAGACATGCTCCCAAACCCTAATACATGATTGAATATACCCTATGACACCCATGGAACATGTCCATCAAGTTTGATTTAGGTCAAGGACATGATTTCCTGAAGAATTGCACAGTTTGGAATTCATCTGATAAAAAGTCAACTGTGCACAAAAGTCAACTTTGACTTTTTGAGATTTTTCACCAAAATGGATTTTTAACCCTAAAATGATGTTAATGTATGATTTGAATCATCATTCATCAAGAAAAATCAAGAAAAGTGAGATAACTTGTAAAAGGGGTAACCATAAAAACTTAGAAATTTTTCTAAGTTAAAAATAAAGTGGCAAGGGTACCAACTTTGGAGGACCATAACTCCTAAACCACAAGGCCATTTTTTCTCATCCAAAGATGGATTTGTAGCCCTCATTATCATCTACAAAAACTTCAACTACAAGTCATTCCAATTCATTAAGGATTTTGAGTTATGGAGTGATCAAAGTGGCTGAAAAGTGAAAATGTCACTTTTTCCAACACTTAGTGAAATTTTCACTAAGTCAGATTTTGCCTCACTTTTTGCCAAATGTAGGGGGATTTTTCACTTGGAATCAAAAGAGATCAAAACCAAACTTGTTCAAACAGTTGTTGTATCATGTAAGAGCTTTCCAAAATGGCCAAGAACATTGCCAAATTCAACTTACACCATGAGATATGACATTGGCAAGTTACCTTGCTGAAATATGTCAAGGCAAGGCAGAATTTGCAACTTTGGTCGATTTACCAAAATCAGCCAAATTCAATTGCTCCTATCCACTTGGACACCTCAGAGGATTGAATCTAAAGGGGACAATCACCGAGCCAAGCCTCCAAAGTCCATGGAACAAGAAATAGCATGTTGAACCTAGAATGGCCAAAATAGGGACAAGACTTCAAATTTGGAATGAGGCATTCAATGGAACCATCAAGGTGGCATGGACTGAGCCATTCTCATCTGAAATTAGTCAAGACTTATCCAAGACCAAGGGGACCATAGCTCTGTGCCCTAACCTCTAGTCAATGGCTAGAGGAGACTTGCATTTCCATTGGCCAACATTGAGGAAACACCTGCTGCAGTTGCCATTCACTGTGGATCCCAAAACAAACTTGCTCTACTATAAATAGAGCTCAATTTTGGTCAGTTTAAGTACACCAAAGCCATCTAACAGATGCTTTCCTCAAAATCTCTTCTTTCACTCCAATTTTGCCTTCTAAGGCAAGTCACTATCGGGTTTTGAGTTTGAGAGCAATTCCAATCAAACCAATCACTCACACACCTCACATACATCACATATGAGCTGATCAAACACTTAGATTACTTCTGAAACACCAATTTCACAAAATCACCAGCTGGTTGCTCAAGGTTTTAACCAAAGTGCAGCTGAGGTACCACAAAATGATCCAGCCAATTTCAATCAAGTCCAACCATCCAAACACAATCCATAGGGTGTAGGGAAGTTGTTCAGATCATCATCACCCATCTGTAACACCTCCAAATCAAAAATCACATTGCACTTGCTATCACGGCCTAGAGGTAAGCACATGCTTGGTCATCTCTCAATCTATGCATATTTCCTCGCACAATAATTTGGCCATATGTTCATAATCATGCATGGAATGTTTTCCCTCAATTAATTGCATTGTTTGAATCGTGTATCAAAAATCCTAGCCTTCATGCAGAAATTAGGGTTCTTGAGGTCTCTTCGTGATTTCTTGTTGTATGTTTAATTTAAATGAAATTAATGGACATAGACATGATCGTGAGGTTGAGACGAGCATAATGATATGTGGATTGCATGATATGATTACGTATTCAGTGAGATTGGATAGAAAATGCAAATCTGAGAAACCAAGAACACGCGCGTGTTCTTCAGCTTGTTCTTGGCGCCATTTTTAGAAATTCAAATATTTGAATTTTGTGATTTTGTTTAATTGATTCAAAAATTAATTTCTCTCTGAGTTTTAATGATTTTGAGTTGATTCTTTTTTTAAATAATTCACAAAAATGTTAAAATATTTTATTTTCCCAAAAAATCCCAAAAATATTATTTATTTCATATAATTGATATTTTTGTAAAGAATTAATATTTTGATTGTTTTTGACATATTAAATATTTTTTCTACATTGATTTTGCAATTTTTAATGCTTTCTAATTATTTTGTAGGTCAATACTTAATATTTGAAGCATTAATCCAAGATCACAATTTGTTTTCCATGTGTGAAACAATTTTTGATCATTTTAATTGAATTTTTATTCAATTAAATACATTTTTAAAACAAATTAGGGTTTTTGGATTAATTCAACCCTCATAAATCATTTTCAAAACACTTTGGGCCTCTTGAGAGAGTGTAAGACCCATCCCCCCTTGTACAAAAACTTCTTGGGCCTCACTCATTGTATAAGTCCCTCTGTACAAGTAAACGGCGCGATCGTCGCCCGTTTAAAAATAAAAAATCATCTGGGCCTCTCCTTGAGCTATAAGACCCATTCAAAACACTTTGGGCCTCTATTAGAGTGTAAGACCCAATCCCCCTTTTAACCAAACATCTTGGGCCTCACTTATTATATAAGTCCCTCTGCGTTAAAAGAAAACCTCGGCGCGATCGCCATTTTTAAAAGAAAAATCATTTGGGCCTACCCCGTGTTATAAGCCCCACTCTTTTTTCTCTAAACTTTTTGGGCCTCTTGAGAGAGTGTAAGACCCATCCCTTTGTACAGAAAACCATTTTGGGCCCCAGTCACTTGTATAAGTCCCTCTGTACAAAGTCAAACAGTGCGCTCACTGATAAAACCCTGGGCCTCTCCTTGAACTGTAAGCCCCAAATCCTTCTTTTTCAAAGCACTTTCTCCTTTGATTTTGAATATACTGTTGTTTTCAATCTTTCTTTGTTGAACAACTAACCAAACAGCATGGAAGCACTACAACCGAGTAAGTGGTTATCGCTTTCGTTTACTGCTTTCATATTATAAACTGTATTGTGGGGCTGCTCACTGTAAGTCTCCTTTCATAAACTCATATCTACTGTGTAATAATAGTATAGATATTTCGAGTTTCCCCGGCAACTACGTCTATCACTAGGTAAAGCCGTTTCGTTTATTCGTAGAAATAGACGCTTAGATCCCCAATAGGAGCACCAGATACAGTCTTCTCTTCGGCTGTCCTCCTTAGGAATCGTCAAGAAGCTCTACTCCCCAAGATGAATGTATTCTCCGTGAATGGCATCTTTGAGTTTCTTCCAAATTCTCGAACTTTCCTGACTTGATTTATTCCTTGTGGATAGCTTGCCTTGAATGTCTCGGGGTTTGGGTACCCACTACGGTCATAATCTTGGACCTTAACTAAGGAACCCTCTTTAAAAGCTAAAAGTCGCTGGATAGTAAACCTCGCACGTTTACCAGTGGTTTTTATCTTTAAAAGAGTTATCTCACCTAATGGAAAGGAGATGATAGACCCACGGGCTTCTTAAAAGCATCGGCCTCCTCTTGGGCATTGTTTAAGGACCCACAGGCTTCCTAAAAGCAACCCCGCCTCCTCTTGGGCTTCGTACAAGGACCCTACGGCTTCTTAGAAGTATTCACAGCCTCCTCTTAGGCTTCGTATAATGATCTCTTCCTCCAGGAATGATAGCCTCCTCTTGGGCTTCGTACAAGGACCCGTCGGCTTCTTAAAAGTTTCCAGCCTCCTCTTGGGCTTCGTACAAATTGTCCCGACGACCTCCTAGAGGTATAGGAACAGAACCTAGTCATCCTCATAGAACAGTCCTTTCAAAGAGTCTACTACTGTTTCTCAAAGCATAGTACAAAAGATAAAACTCTAGGCACGGACAATCTAACTTCCTTGAGTCTCAAAGACATTCTCAAGTTACCCCTTCGTTAAATAGGAAGGAAACCCGCAGACTCGGACAATCTCAATACCCTTTGGATTTCCAGTTTCCTCAAAGAAAAGGAAACAAGCCCGATCCTCAGATCTAACCCATGAGTACAGTGATGCTCATATAAGAACTGATTTTCTCTTTCAAAATCAGTATACTGGACCTGTCACTTAACTGACATAGTAACCTTAGCCTTCTCTTGGGCTTTGTACAATGATTCTCCCCAGCGGAGTCCAACAACGTTTTAGCCTCTCCCTCGGGCTTCGTACGAGACACATAAATACTCCCTCGTTGAGTCAAACAAACAATACCCTCCATCTCGGGCTTCGTACGAGACACAAAGACTCCATCGTCGGGTCAAAATCTTTTAGCCTCTCTCTCGGGCTTTGTACGGGACACAAAATAGCCTCCTCTTAGGCTTTGTATAATGATTTTCCTAGCGGAAATTAGCCTCCTCTTAGGCTTTGTATAAGAAAACCACTGGTTGATCCAATCAACCTTTTAGCATCAAAGCTGTGCCTTGTTCACAGTACACAAACATCAACAACTCCTTCTCCTTCATCTAATCGCTGTAAGCGGCAAGCCTCTGGATCATCTACATCCATGCCACTGTCCCTCTGTTAGCATGAGCAATTCCTAAGGAAAGATGGCATTGCTCTACACTGAGTTAAAGTCTTCTCCTTCAGGTTAAAATCCCCTTTAAAGGAAATTATGGCATTGCTAGGATCCGCGTATCCCGGTTAAAGTAATTCTCCTTTATAACCAGTCACCCAATTGTGTGACAGACAAACCCTTCTTTAGAGATGACAAATTCTCTCTAAAGCCGAGACCTTCAGCTTCACATCTTGGGCTTTGAACAAGATACAAATCACCTTTCGCTTCATGTCTTGGGCTTTGAACAAGACACCAAAAACCCATTTCCTCCCATAGAATAGGAGGAACTACGAACGCTCTGATTTCCCTATTTCGGTAAACGGGAATACGTAGGCATAAGATCGAAAGAAAAGATCTTAGCGAGCACAATCAACAAAAAACCAAAATCCCATATCTCCATCAATCAAAAGCAGTAATTCAAAAGCATCAGTCCTAACATCCTAATCCTTGTTCCCCGCCAGAAACCTTCTGCCCAGGTAAAAAGAAAGAAAACAGTATTGGCGAAAATACAAATAACCAGTACAAAGGCCCCCCACATTGATAGCATCCGTAACCTAACAGACCGCTGTTTAAACTCAGTATGCAAGCAGTGTTAATTGGAGACATCTATTCCCCTTCCTTATTCAGCTCACAATAGGATAAAAAATGAATCGACCTGTAGTCAAAGCTCAAACCGCAGAGAGCGACCAGCGCTTAAGAACCGCGTCCAAAATCGCTCGCTACAGTTACCCCTTTTACAATTTAGCTCACTTTCTTTGATTTTTCTTGATGAATGATGATCCAAATCACATATAAACATGCTAACATTAGGACTACAATTAGTCTCCCATTAGATTTTCTTTTATAACTTTGAGTCTCTCTTCTCCCTTTCAAAACAAAATAAAAAACATTTAATAAATACTTCATGTTGAGTGCGCCATAAGCCTTAAGTACATGGTAAATGGAGAGTGGGGGATTTTCCTTCACTTTCCTAGAGTGTTTAGCAGGCGTCCCGTCTTGGGTCGATTTGCGATGCATTCGATCCTGTGTCATAGACTTTAGCACGACATATGTTACAAACACTAAATCAAAACACTTCTTCTAAAAAACAATAAACAGACAAACATCTTTCTCTTCTCATCTCAAACTCTCACTCGACGTAAGGGCATGCTTTTTCTTGTTCTACTGCAAGCCGGTAACACGAGCTTCGATTCAGCGAGACGTAACACCTAATCTAGAACATTAGCGTTGCCTAGTTAAAAAACACAAACAAAGCAATGGTCACCCTTAGTGAGGCGAACTACGTCGCTCTGATTCTTCATTGGTTAATGGAGATACGTAGGTAGGAGATCGTACGAGATCTTTGCGAGCACAACCTTATTTACTAACCCTTTTGTCTCCCTTTAGCAACCCGTAGTGAGCCGAACTACGACGCTCTGATTCTCATTCCCGATGAGATACGTAGGCACAGGCGCGATGCCTAGCGAGCAAAATCCCGTAGTCCTCCAAACTACGTTGACTCTGATGTCCTATCGAGTCACTTTTTCTTTTTTTCCCCCTCCGTTTCTCCATTTCACCTTACACCCTTTGATCGATAACAACAAGCGTGGATCCCATCGAGTACGATGGACGCGAGGGGGTGCTAATACTTTCCTCTCGCGTAACCGACTCCCGAACCCAGGCAATGGTTGCGATGACCATTTCTTTCCGTTTGTTGAGGTTTTCTTCGATTGTTTCCTTTCCCTGTGTCGGGATAAATAACGTTCGGTGGCGACTCTTCTGTTCTTTTCTGCCGGTTGATTTTCGCAGATGCAACAGCTGGCGACTCTGCTGGGGACTTTCCCATCCCTAAGCGAGTCAATCCTAGCGCCTGTTTGTTTTCAATTTTAGGGTGTTTATCTGTTTACTTTATTCGCTTTATTTATGGCATTGTTGCATGTTTATTGTTTATTGCATTTACTTGCTTTTCATTTACTGTTGCCATATATTCTGTGTTGGACTGGACAGTTGTTTCTATTTGCTGGGCAGGGTGATCTGAGAGATAAGCACATTACACAGGATTGAGTACACAAATAGGATTAGAGTGGAAAGTAGTGTGGCCTACGTAGCGTCTTGGTACGTTTGGTTTACACGAAATCCGCACCCAAACGAGGTTTTCTTGGGAGACGTTCTGATTTGCACGTCTTGTGCATTTCGGGGTGTTAACCTTGAGAGCTGTCGACTCTGGTGACCATTCCCGAGGACTTAGTTAAGGCACTCCTTCAGGGAGCGATAATGGAAGACCAGAAACGTCAAACTCATTACGTATCCTGCCGAGGACCCAAAACTGGGAACTTGCTATAGGATGACCTTATTTTTGGGGGAATCAGTGGACGACCTATTTGTTTGGCGATAGTATTGTACCCCGAGGATGAATGTACTATTGCTTCTTAAATCGAGAATCAGAAACTGAGAATCCCGCTTTCTAGAAACCCCATGTGAGAGGGACGGGATGTTTACAGGTTTGCAGGTAACCTTGACCTTCAACCTAACCAGTATTCTGGTTTTCTTATCAGTGTGGACTTATCAGCCTGGTATTATGGTATTCTGATTATTCGGATATTCTGGTATTCCGATTATTTTAGCACCCTAATTATTCTGGTGTTCTGATTAGGCCGATATTCTGATTATGCCGGTATTCTGGCATTCCGGTATTCTGAATATGCCGATATTCTGGCATTCTGGTATTTTGATTATGCTGATATTCTGGCATTCTGGTATTCTGATTATTCAGATATTCTGGTATTCCGGTATTCTCTTCAGAGCAGACCTATGAGCTTATTCAGCCATCAGCACATCACTTATTCAGAATATATGGAAGCTTTGATCCCATGTCTTTTGCATCCATAACTATTGCATTGAATTTGCATCTTGCATCATTTTGCATATCTTTCTCTAGGCCAGAACAGTGAGCTCATCCATCCTTTGCCTCAACCTACAGTTGGTTTCCCAACTTTTGTATTGGACTTGAATCGGCTTTTGAAAGGTCATCATGAACTCTGAAGAGCAGAATCAGTTTGTGACTAGGGCCGATGTTGAATTGATGAAAACTCAGTTGGATCAACTAATGGAAACTATGGCCGCCATGACAAAGGGAGATGCCAGTATTCAGATAAATGAAAATGTCATTCCACCTCCAGTGAACAATGTTGCCCAAGCTCAGCCGATGCGAATCCCTGTTGAGGATCCTATTATACAAGAGCGTCCCATTATCTGAGGCGGACATTCATCTTCTCTTGATGCCACTGATTATCACAATTTTTCATTCTCTATGCCAAATGTCCAAGAGGTAGTTCCAAAGGTGAAGCCTAAGGACCCATGATCTGTTGAGTCTGATGAAAGATATTGGGTGTTGGATGAGAAACTGAAGGCCCTGGAAAGGCGTGATACTCTTGATTTGAATGCTTTGAGCATGTGTTTGGTGCCTGGCCTGGTAACGCCTCCAAAGTTCAAAACATCGAAGTTTGAGCAGTAAAAGGGGATGGTTGTCCAAACCAACATTTAGTGATGTTTTACCGAAGAATGATCTCTTATGTCCATAAATGAGAAGCTCATGACACTACTAAAAATAAGACATTTGGTTAAATAATTTTACATCAGGTTTCAAGATATATGATGTAAAAAATATTTGTCAAAGAATTATACATCAGGTTACATAATTATTTGAAGTGAAAAATATTTGATTTAGGGATTTTACATCAGACATTTATTTCCATTGATGTGAAAAATAATGCAGTGGCAGTTTCGTAAATAATATGAAGTTTTGTTATAAAGGATTTTACATCGGGTCTGACTTTGCACCGATGTTATTAAATCCTCTGATGAAAAAAATAACAAGGTGGCAGTTTCGTAAATAATATGAAGTTTTGTTATAAAGGATTTTACACCAGTCCTTGATTTAAACCCGATGTGAAACGTGAGCCTTTACTTCAGTAGCAACCGATGCAAAAAGTCAATTTTCACTTACAAACTCAAATATCATTTCTTTTTGTTTTCTCACGCCTCATTAAAACCCTAGCAGCCGCGATCTCAAATCTTCATCTCGATTTTTCACACTCGATTTTCCTCTCCCCATATTTCTCACTCTCTGAAAACCTCTTCTTATCCATTTTACTTCCGTACCCACTCTTCTCATGCCGTTTTCCTTTTCTTTTTATGCGAAGAAGAACCTCATCCTCGCCGTCACCATTTTCTGCATCAATTTTCACTCTCTGATCTCTTTCCTCATCACCACCGTCATATAACCTCCACTCTTTTCAAAGCTTCCTCCGTTCAATTTTCAAGCTTCAACCTCAAAAAACCGTGTTCATCCTCTTCTACATCCTGTTCAGTGCTTCAAACCCATACCAACATACATAACCTTCACATTTCAACTTCGACATAACCAGCGGTGGCGGGATCGACAATCAACAGTCAAAATCACATAACGACGTCGACGCTAGCAACAACAACGTAAGCTCAACTATGATTCCTCCTCAACGGCAGTGACATAGCGAGTTTATCACGGATGATTTACAGTTTCGGTGCCGCATTTGCAAGATGAGTTGATTCGACTGTTTGAAGCAAATTGAGGAACACGATGGACATCCACGACTGGATTCACCAGCTCTGCTCACGATTCCGATTGACGATTCTACGACATTGGTAGGTACCTCAGTTTGATTTGTTATTTGTTCTGCTTGCTACTTTTCTATGAATATTTAGGACATTAAGTGTATAAGGACGTGTGTATATCTCCTTTCATTCACGCAGAATTCGAATTGGGGCTGTGTGTGTTTGGCTTTGTATAGATTTTGTAATTACTGACATTGTTTTCTTTGAGCAATCATGAACATATACATCTGTTCCTCATCGATTGTGATTGAGTTGTTTTAAGTTGTTATATAATGTGTGTTATTTTCACATCCGATATCAATTTGTGTTTTGGCTAGAAGATTATGCTAATGGAAATTCAACTTTTTATGAAGGGGTTTTCCTAGCTAAGGGCAAGTTTTTGAGCTTCTGTAGTGGGTCAAATAGTTATACAGATTTTGATCCTTTTGTATCTGCTTTGGAGTTTTGTATTCTTGGGGAATCACTTTATAATACTATCAATTTCAAGAACATTGCTATTGGTTTGGTTGGTAGACACAGCTTTGGATACTCTGGTGTACCTATTAGGTTAGTGAGATCATTATCATTTCATTCTTGTTTAAAATTTTTAGTCATCTCTAATTTCGGTTTTGTGATTTTT
Organism: Lathyrus tuberosus; assembly: GCA_022829125.1. Taxonomy (NCBI): domain Eukaryota; kingdom Viridiplantae; phylum Streptophyta; class Magnoliopsida; order Fabales; family Fabaceae; genus Lathyrus; species Lathyrus tuberosus. The sequence continues at coordinate 9,771,174 of JALAZF010000071.1, forward strand.
TGTTATTAGATATCCTGATGATCAATTTGACCGTATCTGGGAGTCATATGGGCAGAGTAATTCAACCAAAGCAAACACTGACAATGTTTCTGTTTCTAGTTTTGGAATCTCACTACCACAAAAAAGACCTTAGACAGCGCTTTTTTTGCCCTTAGACAGCGCTTTTAAGTGCTGTATAAACCTGCGCTGCTATAGGTTTAGACAGCGCTTTGGGTAATACCAAAAGCGCTGTCTAAAGGGGGGTATATTTAATGAAAAGCGTTGTCTATGGTACCTTTAGACAACGCTTTTTGACCAAAACCGCTGTCTAAGCCCTACCTTTTTTGACATTTTTTTGGTATACCTTAGACAGCGCTTTCACTAAAAGCGCTGTCTAAGGTCAACCTTTTTGAATTTTTCTAGGTATACCTTAGACAGCGCTTTTGTCAAAAGCGCCTTCTAAGCCCTACCTTAGACAGCGCTTTTGTCAAAAGCGCTGTCTAAGCCCTACCTTAGACAGCGCTTTCTCCAGAAGCGCTGTCTAAGGTATACGAAAAATTTTATATAAATTTTTTTAAACCACAATTTTTACCAGGTTTTTTCAACCAGAATTTTACCTGTTTTTCAACCAGCAATTTTTTTTAGAAATTGGCAATTCAAACCATTGGCAATTTACACCAAAATTATATATGCAAAACAATTGGCAATTCAAACCAATATATATTTAAAATTATAAACCAAAATTATATATACACCTATTTATAATTACAAATCATTACATTTTTTCTACAAATGCACATATTACTTATACTAATACTTTTGCATCCAACCAAAGCATTGCTTCAAATCTACATTATAGGTCCTGAAAACACAAAGATTGTAATTCAATTAAAAGAAAATATGGATAAATCCTAAGTTTTATCAAGTAGCATCACTAATATAATAAAACGTGTGATAATTAATATACCTTCACATAATTCCATGTAATAATGGGGTTGACTCTCCGCTGTGGTTAATTGCGACCAACAACCAATGTCCACTGTAAGATTAACAGCTATATATCATATAATTTGTTAGATGAAGTATAAGATATCCAATTTAACATTTTCTATGCATAAATATCATATAATTGTGATGTACCTGTTTTTTTGAAACAACGGACTCGGTATGCTCCGGAATCCGCTTATCCTTTGTTTTGGATCTTGTTGGAGTCTAAATAACATTACCATGTAAAAAATGAAAATAAAATGCTCTTTCACTAATATATAACAAATATGACATAATATATAACAAATATAATAAAGAAATCAAGTATATAACAAATTTTACCTCTTTCACTAACATCTCTTTCTTTTCTTGGTTGGAATATGAATTACTTGTGTCTTAGCAATGCGGACGGATGAATGGATCCAAATTCCCTCGTTATGGTCATTTCTGATATATGACTCATCCGCTATAAGATCCTCATCTTGATCATTTGTATTCAACTCATTCCGTCTAATGCATGACTCATTCTCAACATCAATATCACATTGATCTACACCGCTATCATCAACCACTTTGTTAGATAGAAGCACTATAGGCCATTTCGTAGTCGTCGGGTCAGTGACATAGAACACTTGTCTAGCTTGAGATGCTAGAATAAAAGGCTCATCTTTGTACCCCACCCTATTAAGATCCACTTGCAAAAATCCAGACTTATCCATTCGTATGCCACTACTATTTACCCAGTTGCAACCAAAGATTGGAATCTGAAACTTCTCGTAATCAAACACCCAAATGTGCTCAATAACTCCAAAATATGACAGATTTGCATATTTGGGGTTTAAGTCCTTCATACTTGATATGTGCATTGCTTCAGCTAGGACGGTGACACCACTATTTTGCATAGTACTTTTATCGTCTTGGTCTTTGGTATAAAATGTGTATCCATTAATTGCGTATGCGCTATGAGAATACACATGCAAACTTGGACCATATGCCAAACATCTCAACCTTTCTGTTACTGAAGCAGGATCTGAAGAGCGCTTCGAATAAATATGATCCTTTAACCATTGTATGAAACTTTGATTGTGCTCTCGTACTATCCAATTTTCATTTCTGTTCTGATTTAACCTTCGGAGTACATCCTTGTGCATCTCAACATATGGCTCAACCTCATTATCATTGTGCAGAACATACAAATGCACTTGATCCCGTTCATCCCTTGATACTGTCACAATTTTATTTCCAAATAATTTTTTACCATCCTTTTTTTCAAAAATATGAGCTTTGGGGAGTCCAATCGACTGAACATTGGACAAATATTCAGTACAAAACTCAACCGCTTCTTCAACAATGTATCGTTCAACAATACACCCCTCTGGTCGACTTCGGCTTTTCACGTACCCTTTTAATATTTTCATATAACGTTCAGCAGGGTACATCCATCTCATATAAGCTGGTCCACACAACTGTGTCTCTTTCACAAGATGAACAACTAGATGTACCATTATGTCAAAAAAAGAGGGAGGAAAATACATTTCAAGCTCACACAAGGTAATAACTATCTCTTTTTGTAGTGTTGGTAAGATATCGGGATCGATTACCTTACTACAAATTGACCTAAAGAAAAAACACAAATTAGTTATGGCGCTTCTTACTTTCACTGGCAAAATAAAACGTATACCTATTGGTAGAAAGTGTTCCATTATAACATGGCAGTCGTGTGTCTTTAAACTCTTCAACGTGAGGTCTTTCATAGACACAAGTCTTCTGACATCTGAAGAGTATCCTTCTGGAACTTTAACTCCACTCAGAAACTTACACAATATTTTCTTCTCCTTTCTAGACAGAGTAAAAGCAGCAGGCGGTAGATATGTTCGTCTTCCTTTCTTCACGGGTGCTAATTCAGGTCTAATCCCCATCGCTTCCAAGTCTTTTCTTGCTTTAAGGCCATCCTTAGTCTTTCCTTTTATATTGAGTAACGTACCAATAACACTTTCAAATACATTTTTCTCAATATGCATAACATCGAGAAAATGTCTCACATACAAAGACTTCCAATATGGCAATTCAAAAAATATCGACCTCTTTTTCCACCCACCTTTGACAACCTTATGTGCAAAAGGTTTGCCAAACTCAGTATGCATATCTTTCACCTTTTTAAAAACTTGGTCACCTGACAACATAGGTGGAGCTCTACCTTGTTCGATGTCTCCATTGAATTCTTGTCTCCACCCACGGTAGTTATGTTTGGCATTTAAGAATCTACGATGACCGAGAAAGACATTCTTATGACCAAACTCCAATCGCTTCGAAACTATTTTATCTTCACAAATAGGACACGCTTTTTCACCTTTTATGATGTACCCTGATAGATTCCCGTAAGCTGGAAAATCATTAATTGTGCCAAACAACATCGCCCTCAAATTGAAACTTTCTTTCCTATATCCATCATAAACCTCCACACCGTTCTCCCACAATATCTTTAAATCTTCGATCAAAGGTGTCAAGTATACGTCTATGTCATTCCCTGGTTGTTTAGGCCCAGAGATTAACATAGATAACATCATGTACTTACGCTTCATGCATAGCGACGGAGGTAGGTTATAAATCATAAGAATCACAGGCCATGTGGTATGTGAGATACTTTGAAGACCATGCGGGTTCATTCCATCAGTAGATAATGCCAAGCGAAGGTTTCTTGCTTCTTCTCCAAAGTCAGGATAATCATTATCAATTTTCGACCACTGTGGTGAATCAGCCCGATGTCGCAACTTTCCATCAATAATTCTTTCATCTGCATGCCAAGTCAGGTGTCTTGCATCGGTTTCACTACGAAACAAGCGCCTAAATCTCGGTATTATAGGAAAATACCATAAGACCTTGGCTAGAGACAATTTTTTCTTATATCGAGACAAACCGCATTTAGGGCACTCAGTTAACGATGCATATTCGTTTCGAAACAAAACGCAATCGTTTGGACAAGCATGTATCTTATCATAGCTCATGCCAATAGAACACAACATTTTTTTGGCCTCATAGGTTCGATTGGGAAGAACATTATCCTCCGGTAGCATTTCTCTCAAAAGGGCCAACAACTCTGTGAAACTTTTATCCGACCATCCATTGCCCGCCTTTAAGTTGTACAACTTCAATACCGCAGACAGTCTTGTGAATTTAGTGCAACCTTGATAGAGCAGTTTCTCTGCATCGCTTACCAACCTCTCAAACATTTCGGGACAATCATGAAGATCTTCTACAACTGCTTCTGCAATCTCTTCGACTCGATCACAATCGTATGTTTCCGTGTCTTTGTCATCTGAAGCATATGTCATATTACTTTTCCCCGTCGGTTCAACATTCTCGTTAATTTTCTCCCCATGATGTATCCAACACTTATAACTTCGATCAATTCCATTCATCAGTAAATGCGATTTTAATCCATCTGCGTCAACCCTACCCACATAACAATAACCCAAGCAAGGACATTTTATTCTATTGAGCTCTTCAGCGTCAGCGTGTTGAACAGCAAACTTAACGAAATCCAATACCCCATTCTCGTACTCTTTGGACAATCGATCGGCATCCATCCATTTTTTATCCATGGTTTTCCTACTTAATAAGGTCAACAAAATAACATTAATTCAACCATATTAATCAAGAAATGAACAAGTTTGATAGTGTTTGATATGTAACTGGTTGAATTTCTTATGTTTTAGTGAAATGTTTATGTTCATTATATTTGTTTATTAACTCAACCATCTCAAATTCTAGAATTTTGAGGCTTCAAAAACAAGCTTTGAATTCTAAAATTCAGAGGACATTTCCATCAATTTTAAGAGTTTTTTAGAAGATTTAAGAGGTGGAAAAAATAAAACTAAACTAAACTATTTCCATCAATTTTAACAAAACTCCATCAATTTTAAGAGTTTTTTAGAGTTTTTTAGAAGATTTCATCAAACATACTCATTCACTACAAAACTTCATTAACAAAACTTCAAACATACTCATTCACTACAAAACTTCATTAATAAAACAGTCCAACATAACTTCATTAACAAAACTCATCAAACATAATCATTCACTACAACATTGTAAAGCAACAAAACCCTACAACAACAATGTAAAGCAACAAAACCCTATTCTTCACAACAACGACGTACCTTTAACGACGGTAACAACGACAATGCAAGAACGAAATGTATCAAAGAGCAGAAAGAGAAACGAATGACGACGGCAATGAGCAGAAACGAAAACGACGGCTGTGAGCAGAAACGGACGGACGGCAATGCAACGACGGCAACAACGAACGACGGCACGGTGGAGGACGGTTGACGGTGAAGGTTTTTCGTTCGCAAGGGTTTTGAGCTATGTTCGCTAGCAGGGGAGAAGAAAGAGCGGAAATATGAAAATGAATACTGACTATTCATATATTTTAATTTAATTAGACCTTAGACAGCGCTTGTCATAAAAGCGCTTTCTAAGGTGGATCTTAGACAGCGCTTCTCAAAGCGCTTTCTAAGGTTGGCCTTAGACAGCGCTTTCGATTTTATTTTTTTTTAATTTTTAAGACCTTAGACAGCGCTTTTAATGAAAGCGCTGTCTAATATTTTCCTTTAATTTTTTTTTTAAATTAATAAAACTTTAGAAAGCGCTTTTTACGAAAGCGCTGTCTAAGGTCTTATATTTTTTAAAATTTATAAGATCTTAGAAAGCGCTTTTAACTAAAGCGCTGTCTAATATTTTCCATTAAATTTTTTTTTTTAAATTTATAAGACCTTATAAAGCGCTTTTGACCAAAGCGCTGTCTAAGGTCTTATATTTTTTGCGCTTTTATTTTTTTAAATGAATAGATTCCTTGTTTTTAACTTATAGCAGCGCTTTTGTATTAAAGCGATGTCTAAGGTGCGATGTTATAACTTACTTTTGTTGTAGTGTCTTCCACCTTCAAAGGTATTCGAAACACATCTAGGATCTGATCAGTTAGAATCCTTGGAACTGAGATGGCCTACCGCATCACTTCCAAGCTCGAAATTTTACATTGCTCTATACTTTACTAACAACACTGCTGGAACAAGAATTTTTAACATAAGTGTAAATGGTGTACATTATTACCGCGATTTGAATGTGATCCCATCCGGTGTTGTTGTCTTTGCCAACCAATGCCTCTTTCTGGTCCTACAACAATAACTTTAACTCCTTCAGCTAGTTCATCTTTGGGGCCCCTAATTAATGCCGGTGAAAATTTTAATGGCTTGTCTCTTGGAGGAAGAACTTTGACTCGCGATGGTATATCTTCTGATTTCATTTTTCTTTGCTTAAGTTTTAGCGCGCTTGTATGTTAATCATGAACATAAAATGTTTTGAAAAATGTGTACTTTCTATCAACAGTTATTGCTCTGGAAAGGGTTAAAATGAGTCTTCGAAATCCTCCACATGATTGGAGTGGCGATCCTTGTATGCCTCGACAATACTCATGGACCAGTGTCACATGCTCAGAAGGATCCAATATCCGTGTAGTGACTTTGTAAGCTCAGATTCAAGTAGTTATTAATTATAGCTTAATATTGATACTACATCCTTTCAATTGAATTACGCCGTGTAAATGAATGGCTTACTCATAGTTTCGTGTTATTTTCATAAATTTGACGAGTATGGATCTTTCAGGATCTTTATCGCCTTTTGTTTCCAATATGACACCTTTGACCAACATGTAGGTTCTCGAGTTTAAATGTAATATTTGATTGTATTTTGATTTGGAAACCATTTCCTTGTTGCAGCTGGCTTGGAAATAACAGTTTATCTGGACAGATTTCTAACCTCCATTCACTAACAATGCTGGAGACACTATAAGTTTATCTTCTTAGCATATGATTAATTACATTGCATGGAAATTCGCATCATCGCATCATTCAAGTGTTTGAAATCTGAGATAACTTCAATATATTCATAGAGTTCGGTATTCGAATATTGTATTTGTGTTTTAAGGCACTTGGAAGACAATCAATTTAGTGGAGAGATTCCCTCGTCCCTAGGGAACATCGGCAGCTTAAAAGAAGTGTAAGTTCTACTTCTACTCGTTATTACAACCAACTTCCTTTTCCCTTGCTATTAATAATCAATTCGCTGTATTTTGCGGTAAGCAGATTTTTACAAAACAACAATTTAACCGGTCAAGTTCCAGCAAACCTCATTGGAAAACCGGGATTGATCATCAGGTGAATAAGCAAACCTTTTCAAATGTTTACATCACGAGTTCTACAATTGTTAGTTTTCTGATATCTGCGTATATTTATCAACAGAACTTCTGGAAATAATTCTTGTCACCTCCAGCACCTTGAAATAAAGACTTTCTTTCTGTCAAGATTCTTTCGCGCTTAGATTATTCTGAATTTCATGAAAATTCTTAATTTTCAACTCTAAACTGAAGATCGAAGTTCAATTCAACCTTCTATTGCGAGCATACAGATTTGTTGTTTTGGCTTGGAGTATACTTTCATATTGGCGAACGAACAGATTCGTTCGACTTTGGTTCTCAGTTCCTTGAAAATTGTACTGTTCTTCGAATTTGTATCTTTACATATCATTGTATAGTCATTATTTATTATTTTATATGAAAAATTTACGTTGTTTTACAAACATAAACATATCTATAGATAATCACTTTTCCTATTGTGATATACAAAAATATTCCTTAAAAAAAAATTCCTCACAAGTCACATCTCAATGATTAGAATTTAAACTTAATGCCATGCATCTGAACACATATAATATTCTTGTAGATTGTAGGTTGGTAATTCAAGTGTGGGAAAGGACTTATAAATAGTGGGATATTTTTGTATGTTTTCACTTGTTCATTTTGAAGAATATGTGCATCCTAGCTATTTGGTGCAATGAAATTAACAAGTTGGTTGGAAAAATATGAAAATTAGATACCAAATATGGAAAAATATGAAAAATTAAATACCAACAGAAATTACAGGGATTCCACCTCGATTCCACTAAAAATTAGTCTAATTTTTTATGAAAGATAGCATACATATTACATCGGATGCGCCTTGCAACCGATGTAAAAACCTACATTTTACATCGGGCCATAAAGGCAACCGATGTAAAAACCCACATTTTACAATAGGCCAGAAAGGCAACCGATGTAAAAACCTACATTTTACATCAGGCCAGAAAGGCAACCGATGTAAAAACCTACATTTTACATCGGGCCAGAAAGGCAACTGATGTAAAAACCTACATTTTACATCGGGCCAAAAATGAAATCGATGTTAAATGTGCATTTTATTTAAAAAAAATTAAAGTTAAACCCATATTTCACATCAGACGTAATAGTTAACCGATGTAGTAGGTGTATTTTTCACATCGGGTTATTGCCCGATGTAAAATGTCTTTGATTTACTACATCGCTTGGCTTTACATCGGACCCAGACCCGATGTAAAATGTATTTTTCGCCTGATGTAAAAAGTCTTTTCAGCACTAGTGTGATTTAATGTTTCCAAGACTGCCTGAGTGGGGCATCATTGTATTGGTATATGCAGTTAGATTGTGGTTGCATCCAATCATGGTCAGATCTAACCAACGCCTTTGTGAAGCAATACAGTTACAATCTTGACATGGCTCCCAGCCGCATGCATTTGCAAGATTTATCTCAAGCGGATAATGAATCATTCCGAGGGTATGCTCAGAGATGGAGAGAGTGAGCTGCTCGCGTTCAACCACGGCTTCTAGACAGAGAATCGGTTGACCTGTTTATGGACACTTTGCAATGCCTGTATTTCGATCAGATGCTTGGCTATGGGGCATCGAAATTCTCTGACTTGGTAATAATGGGAGAACGCGTTGAGAACCTGCTCAAATTTGGAAAGATCCAAGACGTCTCGGACATCCCAGCTAACGGAAATGAACCAGTTGTTAGTTCTCAAGAAGAATGTGAGGAAGAAAATAGTTCCATTCAGGAATCATCATCACCTTATTCTCAGCGTTCAGGTACTTCATTTGTTTAGAGTTAGCAATCTTCTGAGTCTTCGTATCAAGGACAGTATCCTTCTCCAAATCAGGGACTTCCTCAGAATCAATGGTCAGATCGTCTTCATCAGCGTCAGCACACCCGACAAAGGCCAAGGAACCCAGAGAGGCATTTCACTCAGTTGCCAATGTCGCACAGTCAGATGTTGCCAGATATTGATCAAGGGTGGACTGATAGTGCCGAAGAAGATAGATCTGATAATCCCTCCATATCCACCAGGTTTTGATGGCAACGCCTGTTGTGACTACCATGATGGGGCACAGGGGCATTCAACCAAAGACTGTAAGGTGCTCAAGAGCAAAGTTCAGACACTTTGTGGCTCCAATATGTTCGTGTTCACGCCTCAGGGTATTCGAATTAACAGTTCTCCTTCATCCAGTCAGGTGGGTTCATCAATCCAGGGTATAGGAGAAGTCACCGAGAGCAATTGTGCATGTGATTATCAGATTGACTTCGACGAGCAATTCTGAAGATGGCTAGTTCAATAGTGAATCATGCTTGGACAGCCCAGTTCCTCGAAGCTGGCAATCATTATATCATGTCATTTCTTTGCATTTGTAGTTTCTTTTCTGTTAAAATGTACAAACTCATTTGTAAAACTTGTTTGTTTTGAATTGATAATGATAATGAAATGAATATGCATGTTTTGATTAAATCCATTCGTGTTCACTCATACTTTTTTATCGATATCATATGCTTGCATGCTTTTGATTGTATGCTTTTGAACAAAAACCCTACTGATGATGTACAAGCATTGTTTCAATTCACAAACACCGGAGACATAAGGAAGATAATCCCTTGTCAACCCCATTGAGCCTAATAGTAGAAGTTTCTGTCTGGAAATGAAAAACCCTCAATCTTAACCTGGGGCAGGGTAGGTGTCAGTTAATTTAACCATGCGTTCAAATTTCAAAAGGTGTGTCCCATTCGAGGATTAATTACATCTATGGTTATCCCTCACCAACCAAGGAATAAGGCAGTCACAACCCTTTCAAACAAGTCAAGTCAAACCAGTATCACACGATTTGTTCAAAAAAAAATAGAATCAAAGGAAAAAGAAAAAGAAAGCCCGCTAAGTCAAAACTTGAAAACAAGTGACTTAGGCAAAAGTTAGGGCATCCCACTGGACTTCAAAATCGAAAGATAAAAAATAATCAGTTCAGGCAAAAATTAGGGAAATCAAAAACAAAAGAACGAAAAGCAAAAAGGATGACTACAGAAAAATCCTCGAGCAAAGAACAAGTCGTGTGATTACAGACACCAAAGACGAAAGGGGTGATCATCACTCCGAAAACCGTGTGTGTTCCGTCTATCCTTTTACCATTCATTAACCTTCTTGAAAGGTGAGCGCTGGTGTCGAATTAGCTGAAAGTAGGACTAGAGAACATCAAGGATAATGGGTGGGTACAAACAAAACTTTGAGCCTTATATCCTTTCTTTCTCAAACCGCAAATCAGGCCATGTTACAACCTTCAAAAGACCTAATTGAAGCAAGGTTGTTTCGAAAGCATACTTCGGTTAAAATCGCGTCAGTTCTGACTCCTAGAAGGTTTTTCTTACCATTCATGTTGGTATTGATGTGACATTCTGATAAGTGATTCGTTCACTATATGTCACAACTTTTTTCCCAGTGAACAGACTTGGATTTCAAAGCTGTCGTATGCATTATATTAAAATTTTCACTTTCAAAACGGTCAGTTTTACTTTCTAGTAAGTACTTGATATTAGGAGAGTTTCTACAATGGAGAGATTGATCAAGATAAGATGCAAACGCCAGAAGACCCCGTTGAGCAGGGGCAAGTAATCAAATGATCACGCCAAATGGGCAATTTATTCCAAGATTCATCTAATCTGGAGCAGCCACGTCGAGGAATCTCTCTAAAGTTCAGCCAAACGGGGGCAATCACATTGAGATTAGGCAAATATCTCGAAGATCAATTAGTCAGGGGCAAAATCACTTCAAGGCTCGTATCGAGGCAGGCCACCTCAAGAGCATGAGAAGTTATCCTCCTCTAAAAGACGGTTAATCAAAAGACCCTCTTTGAGATTCAGTATATTGGGGCAGAGTATTTCAAATCACTACATATCATCTCGAGGTAAATTCTTTCATAAACTATGCAGTCTGGGGCAGTTACGTCGAGATTCATAAATCTCTCTGAGAGTTTAAATATACTGCGGCATTTTGAATGCCGGGTTTTCTGTAAAATCCTCTTGAGACGATTTCTCCCAATAGAACATGTGTCTTGAGATAAGTTGGGAGTTCTTTTGTGATATTTGGCATGCAGTTGATCAGCAGAAGTGTGAAGCGTCAAAGTAGTTCCCAGCATGGGGTTTTTCTTCCTCGGCGAGGCGCCAGAGGGTATCGTTCCCCAGTGAGGTATTAGAATTGCTAGTCGTCCCTGACAGAAGTGGCCAAGATGGTATTGTCCTCGATAAAGCATTCTCCCTAGCGAGAGTCCTAAGGTTTGGTTTCCCAAACTGGAGTTGGATTTGCCTTTCTCCAGCAAGAGTTCAAGTCCCCAGACAGGGTAGAGATGGTTTGTTCTTGCTCTCCAAGCAGGTGGGCATCCCCAGCAAGAGGCTCGTTTGACCTCTCGTCCGCAGTAAAGTCTTTCTCTCTAATATAGAAGAGCTAGCATCCTCAGCAGATCATCGAGAACCTCTCTCTCCAATAAGAGTGTGGAAATTTGCCTTCCCCAGTCACATTGGTTTATTACTCCCTAGTGAGTGCTCAGAAGTTAACCACAACAGACAAGGTGACGTTGCAACTCCAGCAGGAGACTTGTTTGGTGTCTCTCCTTTGTAGAGATCTATTTTCCCCACAGAGTCTTGGTGCCTTCTTTCATCATCAGGACAAGAAGCGTAATTTGGTCAGCTAGGGTATGCTATCACCCCCAGCAGATGAAGGACATTTCCCCAGCAGCAGGTCAAAGGCAATGATATTCCCCGGCAGGTTTGGTATTATTGACTGCTCACCCCAAGCAGAGTTTGGTGTTTATCCTCTCAACAGTTGATCAACTGTGTTTGACATCCCCGGTAGATTCCAAGTCCAATGGTTATTGGAGCCTTTTCTGTATCAGATCTTTAGGTTCCATCATTATCAGTTGTCATTCTTAATCCCCAACGGAGTGGAAATTCTCTCCAGGTTTCATCTTCAGCAGAGGTTTGGATCGGGAAGGCCGCTCAATTTATCTTCCTCAGTACGATTTGCGACCATGAGGACAATCCAGTTTGTTATCCCCAGCGGAATTGCCTTCATATCCTCAGCATTTATTTTGCTGAGGAGCCTCTTTGCATCTTACATATAGTAATCATCATTACATTGCATCCTAAAAAACGCTTAGCATTTCCGTTGATAAGGAGCATTACGCCATGGAAAAATTCAAACATATGCATGCGAAGCATAAGCCAATTTTGGTACCTTGTGCAAAAGACAAAATTATTTCTCTTCGATCAGACTGAAAAAAAAACAGAAAGAATGCCTCGTTCATTCCACAATAGACACTTTAAAGCAGTACCAGGGTTTTACCTCTTTTCTCCTCACCAGAGTTCCATTTTCTCGGTTTGTAGATCTTTTGATCTTACTTCTTGACCGTATATTTTAGGAACCATTCCCGATAGGATAACTTCAACCGTTCCCGACATGCAAACCTTAGCCGTTCCTGACAGGCGTCCTTTGAGTTTTAAACTTAGTTGTTCCCGACAGGCATACTTTAGCCGTTCCTGACAGGCATACCATAAGTTTTAAACTTTAGCCGTTCCCGACAGGCATCCTTTGAGTTTTAAACCTAGTCGTTCCCAACAGACATACTTTAGCCATTCCCAACAGGTATACCATAGGTTTTAAACTTTAGCCGTTCCCGACAGGCGCCCTTTGAGTTTTAAACCTAGCCGTTCCCGACAGGCATACTTTAGCCGTTCCCGACAGGCATACCATAGGTTTTAAACTTTAGCCATTCCCGAAAAACGGCCTTTGAGTTTTAAACTTAGTCGTTCACGACAGACATACTTTAGCTGTTCCCGACAGGCATACCATAAGTTTTAAACTTTAGCTGTTCCTGACAGGCGCCCTTTGAGTTTTAAACCTAGACGTTCCCGACAGGCATACTTTAGCTGTTCCCGACAGGCATACCATAGGTTTTAAAGTTTAGTCGTTCCCGACAGGCGTCCTTTGAGTTTTAAACTTAGCCGTACCCGACAGGCATACTTTAGCCGTTCCCGACAGGCATGCTATAAGTGTTAAACTTAGTCGTTCCCGACAGGCAAACCTTAGCCGTTACCAATAGGCGTCATTTGAATTTTAAACTTAGTCGTTCCCGACAGGCACACTTTAGTCGTTCCCGACATGCATACCTTAAGTTTTAAACTTTGATAGTTCCCGACAGGCGAACTTTAGCCGTTCCTGTGACGCCCCCAATCTATACCCCCAAATAACACGCAATTAAAGCGGTAATAGAAAGAAAATTCGAAAATTGATCAGAGTATATTTGAATTCGCGGCATAGAAAGGGAGAATCACATCTATTGTAACAAGATAAACACATAACATGCAACACCTGCCCATAATGATATGCAACTGTGGGGTAGCAATCACACAGAGGAAACTTTGTTCCTTACACCCACTTTTCAGAAATTAGAATTAAAGCGGAAAAATCTAAAATCTGATTAACATATATACATATACACATATAAACAGTTTGTCATACATCAGGTATCATATGTACAACCCAAAATATATCATCAGATATACAAAATAATAGCACGCGGCCACCCTAACTACCCGGAGTCACATATCAGAGTCGACCGACCAAAATAATGAAGACGCAACGCTTCACAAAAAGGAATACCTCCAGCAGCTCTAATCTGCAACGCCTCATAGAGCGTTATAAAACAGGAGAAGGGTGAGAAAAACAACCATAATATAATTGTATAAAATTATATATTAACACAAACATTCACAAGTAAACACATTTCTCACCACCGTTGCACCACAATTTCTCATAGATCAAACATAACATAATACGGCACAATTCTCAAGCATTGACACCACTACACATCAAACATACAACATACACATAATCACCAACACAATCACACATATTCCATTTCATTAATCACATTCACAATTCCATGCACAAATGACTCATGATGAATGCAAATGCACATAGATCGACACAACGACTCTATGCACATGCCATGCGGTACCGACTTCCATTGTCTCATGTCTCATCATCAGTTCACTCAGGAACTATTGGAACCATCACTCGTTACTGAGACTTAGTCAAGTAACTCCCCGTCGGGCCTACGATGTTCACCCGTCGCTTTAGGTCCTCAGGCATCGCCTCATATTTTCGAGGCACACGACGTTAAGGATTGCTTTAAGTCTCCAAAGGAGCCCACAATCGTCTATACCCATCGCTTTAAGTCCTCAGGCATCGCCTCATATTTTCGAGGCACACGATGTTATAGTATATTCCCTCAGGAATCAAACCGTCTCTCAGGACGTTTCCACAATGCACATTATGATGCTTGGCATACAATGACTCATGACACTCACATTGCATCCATGCACACATTCATAATCATGTATAAATCATCAAATACAACACTTAGCATTTTCTTCCCTTACGGCCACAAATCATCCTCACAACAGCATATAAGGCATACATATCCAAAACACACACATATAGCATAATACATGACAATTATGCACCATTAAAATGACAAAAGTCGACCATTGACACTATTCACATTTGCCGACAAAATAAAATCGGCCAACAAATTCTAAACCATCATAATAATAAAGTACAGCTCGATGGCTTTCCAACGCATCAAACCACGCCTCAAACCGAATCACAGATCAAAAGTTATGCAGAAAACAAAATTACACAAACAGCACTGTTCGCTGGGCGAACCTCCCTCGCGAGCATTCGCTAGCTGCTTCGCTAGGCGAACATCCCTCGCGAGCATTCGCTAGCTCCTTCGCTAGGCGAATGTTCCAGCGAACCAACTATTAGCTAAAAACAGACACAAAGTTCGCTAGGCGAGCACTTGGCGAACCAAGTCAGAACCAAACAGAGCCAAAAACACCTAAACTTCGCTAGGCGAACCTTCGCTCACGCCTTCGCTAGGCGAATGCCCGTAGCGAACCTTCGCTACCCTTCGCTGAATGGTTCGCTAGGCGAACCTGCGAAAACTCAGAATCCTTCAGCGCTGTTGAAAACCCAAAAATGATATTTTCCAACCCAAACCATTTCCAAATCAACATATTTCAATCAGAACCTATTCTAATCATATCAACAACCAAACTACCACCTTTACATCGATTTCCAACCGTTAAACCATCGATTCCCACAATCCGACCTAAAATCAAAAGCTATAAAACACCACCAAAACCCACACACACACATACATAACCATACACAAGAATAATATAATCGAGTTTCGCACCCTTACCCGATTAAATCGACTCTAGAACTTGATCTTGATGATTTTTCCACTCTTTTCTTCAATTTCTCTCTTTTCTCTCTTCTCCTCTTTTCTTCTTTCTCTTTTTCTTTCTATTTTTCTTTTTCTTTCTATCTTACTAACTTAATGAAAATAAGTGGGAAAAGACCAAAATACCCCCACACTCAAATATCTCAAAAACGATCCCAAAACGCGATAAAATATATTCCCGCCGAAAAATAACATATTTTCACATAAAAGTCAGAAATAAAATAATATAATAATAAAATAATCCAAAAACGACTCAATTAAAGTAAAAGACCAAAACTGGGGCGTTACAATTCTCCCCCACTTAGAAATTTTCGTCCTCGAAAATCTTACCTGATACAAACAATTCCGGATACGACTCCCGCACCCTACTCTCCAATTCCCACGTCAGATTACCCTCAGCAGCGCCTCCCCACGCCACTTTCACAAGTGCAATCTCTTTGCCCCTCAACCGCTTCACCTCGCGATCCAAAATACCAACCGGTAATGCCTCGACCGTAAGGTTATCCCTTACCTCAACCTCGTCCATTGGAATAACATGTGAAGGGTCCGGAACATACTTCCGAAGCTGTGAAACATGAAAAACATCATGCAAATTCGACAGATTCGGCGGTAACGCCACACGATACGCTACAGCACCAACTCTCGCAGATATCTGGTAAGGACCAATAAATCGAGAAGTAAGCTTCTTAGATTTCAAAGCACGACCAACACCCGTTACCGGTGTAACTCTCAGAAACACGTGATCACCCTCTTGAAACTCAAGATTCTTACGTCTCCGATCATGATAACTCTTTTGTCTACTCTGAGAAGCCTTCATTTTCTCACGAATAAACTTTACCTTATCCGTCGTTTGTTGCACTAATTCCGGTCCAACCACAAAACTCTCACCAGTTTCGTGCCAACACAACGGCGTTCTACATCTTCGTCCATATAAAGCCTCAAAAGGTGCCATTCCAATACTAGAATGGAAACTGTTATTATACGTGAACTCAATCAACGCAAGATAACTGTCCCACGTACCACCTTGTTCCAAAACACACGCTCTCAACAAATCCTCCAAAGACTGAATCGTTCTTTCGGTCTGACCATCCGTCTGCGGATGATAAGCCGAACTCAACCTCAATCTAGAACCCAAAGCCTTCTGTAAACTTTCCCAAAATCTCGATGTAAACCTAGGATCTCGATCAGAAACAATACTCAATGGAATCCCATGCAATTTCACCACCACACTGATATAGATCTCAGCTAACCTCTCCAAAGAAAAACTGATGTCAATCGGAATAAAATGTGCCGATTTAGTCAGCCTGTCCACAATCACCCAAATAGCATTATGCCCACGCTGAGTGTTCGGTAATCCCGTCACAAAATCCATCGAAATGCTATCCCATTTCCACTCAGGAATATCTAACGGTTGCAACAAACCACTAGGTCTCAAATGTTCCACTTTCGATTTCTGACAAGTCAAACATGCATACACAAACTGAGCCACATCTCTTTTCAAACCAGACCACCAGAAAATCTTCTTCAAATCTTGGTACATCTTATTCGCACCCGGATGTATACTTAAATTACTCCGGTGTCCTTCCTCCAAAATCATTCTTTTCAACTCCGCATCATCAGGAATACAAATACGACTACGAAACCTCAAAACACCAAAATTATCCACCTTGAAATCCACATTCTCATTCCTCATCAAATCAACGAATTTCAAATCCAGCTTTTGTTTCTCACTAACCGACAACATAAATTCATTAGTAACTTTCAACATTCCAAGCCTCACACTAACCGAAGTCACTTCACATACCAAACTCAAGTCTCTAAACGACTCCAAAAGTTCCAACTCTTTCACCATCAATGCGGACATATACAATGATTTTCGGCTCAATGCATCGGCTACCACATTAGCTTTACCAGGATAGTAATTCAAGCCAAAGTCGTAGTCTTTCAAGAATTCCAACCATCTCCGCTGCCTCATGTTCAACTCTTTCTGATCAAATAAATATTTCAAGCTTTTATGATCACTAAAGACTTCAAACCTTGCACCATAGAGATAGTGCCTCCAAATCTTCAACACAAAAACTACAGCCGCTAACTCCAGATCATGAGTAGGATAGTTTTTCTCATGAACTCTTAATTGCCTTGAAGCATAAGCTACAACTTTACCTTCCTGCATCAGAACACCACCCAAACCAATTAAAGAAGCATCGCAATACACAACAAATGGTTCATTAGGATCAGGTAAAATAAGAATCGGAGCTGTCGTCAATCTCCTCTTCAGCTCACAAAAACTTTCTTCACATTGAATATCCCAAATGAATGCTTTGCCCTTACAAGTCAACTGCGTCAAAGGAAGAGCAAGCTTAGAAAAACCTTCAATGAACCTCCGGTAATAACCAGCCAAACCCAAAAACCTTCGAATTTCAGTAACGGATCTAGGAGCCTCCCATTGTAGAACTGCTTCTACTTTAGATGGATCCACAGCAATACCATTACCTGAAATTACGTGCCCAAGAAAACTCACCTCAGACAACCAGAATTCACACTTGGACAATTTGGCAAAAAGGTTCCTTTCCTTCAAAACCTGCAAAACAATACGCAAATGCTCTGCATGTTCTTCCCGAGACTTAGAATAGATTAAAATATCATCAATAAACACCACCACAAAACGATCCAATTGCTCGTGAAAAATACGATTCATGTATTCCATAAACACACCAGGCGCATTAGAAACCCCGAACGGCATCACTGAATATTCATAATGACCGTAACGTGTTCTAAAGGCCGTCTTCTGAATATCCTCTTCTTTCACCCTTATCTGATGATAACCCGATCTCAAATCAATCTTACTAAATACACAAGCACCAACCAACTGATCCATCAGATCATCAATCCTTGGAAGCGGATACTTGTTCTTAATCGTCACTTTATTCAACTGGCGATAATCAATACATAATCGCATACTCCCATCTTTCTTTTTCACTAACAAAACTGGAGCACCCCAAGGAGAAACACTTGGCCTCACGAACCTCTTTTCCAACAACTCATTTAACTGCTTTTTCAACTCCACCAATTCAGATGCCGACATTCGATAAGGTGCCATAGAAACAGGTCTAGTACCAGGAACTAGATCAATAGAAAATTCCACCTCTCTCACCGGTGGCACATCTGAAATATCATCAGGAAACACCTCAGGAAATTCGCACACAACAGGAAACACATCAAGAGAAACTTGACTATCCACAGTCAAAGATGCAAATAATCCAAACAACTGAGCTTCATCCGCCAAAAGTCTTTTCAACTCTTTGGTAGATAAGAAACTCGAGTCTTCGTCTTCCACAAGAGAAGGAAACCTTACAAGCTTATGATAACAATCAATGTGCACCCGATTGAATTGCAACCAATTCATTCCCAACACCACATCTAAACCTTCCAACGGTAAACACACCAAATCCATCACAAAGTCTTTACCATAAATGGCTAAAGGACAACTCAAACACACCAAAGAAGTAGTTACTGACCCCATCGCTGGAGTATCAATAACCATCTCACCATCCATCGAAGACAACCCAAGATTCAAACGTTCCGCGCACTCAGACGAAATAAACGAATGAGTCGCTCCAGTATCAATAATAGCAATTAAAGGCGTATTATTAATAAAGCAAGTACCTCTTATCAGACGATCTGCACTTGAGGTCTGAGTTCCCGCCAATCAAAACACTTTGCCACTAGTCGGAGCTTTCTTCTGATTCGGACACTTCGAACTAATGTGACCAGGTTCCCCACAGTTATAACACTTCACTACATTCTTCCTTTTACAATCAGCTAAAACATGTCCGATACCACCACAATTAGAACACTTATCCACTTTCTTCCTACATTCCATCTGGCGATGACCCAATTCACCACACTTGAAACACCTAGGAGCATTAGACATACCTCCTCCACCTGACCTTCGATCAAAATTACCCCTTTGTTTACCTTTATCAGCCGGTGACACATACGGACCACCACGGAACTGTTGCTTCCCTTTCCTGTCACTTACACTTTTATAGTGAGCAGAACGAGCCTTACTATCTTCATCATAAATCCTACAGCATTCCACCAAATCAGCAAACCTTCGAATCCTCTGATATCCAATAACCTGCTTTATCTCAGGACGCAAACCACTTTCATACTTCACACACTTTGAAAATTCAGCAGTCGCTTCCACATAATGAGGATAAAACTGCACAAGTTCCACAAACTTAGCAGTATAGTCAATAACCGACATATTACCTTGTTTTAGCTCTAGAAACTCAATCTCCTTCTTTCCTCGGACATCCTCGGGAAAATACTTCCTTAGAAACTCTCGGCTAAACACCTCCCAAGTGATCTCTTCTTCCTCCTCGTCAGCTTCTAACGCCTGACGAGTACTGATCCACCAGTCGTCAGCCTCTTCATACAACGTGTGAGTGCCCAGCCTCACCTTATCATCATCGTCATCACAATCCATCACCCTGAAAATCCTCTCAATCTCTTTCAACCACAACTGCGCATCATCCGGATCATGCCTCCCTTTAAAGACCGGCAGCTTATTCTTTCTAAACTCATCATTTCCTGCAGCATTCGGTGCACCCTGCACAGGTCGTGCCATCGCTTCCATCGCATCAGCCAAAGCAGCATCATTACGACCAGCCATATTCTGTTCGTCCAAAACAGAAACTATGGTTAAACAACAACTCGCTCAACACAACTCGCCCAATATGCCAGACACAACCGACACAAACTACACAACTGACACGGACTGGCTCTGATACCACTTAATGTGACGCCCCCAATCTATACCCCCAAATAACACGCAATTAAAGCAGTAATAGAAAGAAAATTCGAAAATTGATCAGAGTATATTTGAATTCGCATCATAGAAAGGGAGAATCACATCAATTGTAACAAGACAAACACATAACATGCAACACCTGCCCATAATGATATGCAACTGTGGGGTAGCAATCACACAGAGGAAACTTTGTTCCTTACACCCACTTTTCAGAAATTAGAATTAAAGCGGAAAAATCTAAAATCTGATTAACATATATACATATACACATATAAACAGTTTGTCATACATCAGGTATCATATGTACAACCCAAAATATATCATCAGATATACAAAATAATAGCACGCAGCCACCCTAACTACCCGGAGTCACATATCAGAGCCGACCGACCAAAATAATGAAGACGCAACGCTTCACAAAAAGGAATACCTCCAGCAGCTCTAATCTGCAACGCCTCATAGAGCGTTATAAAACAGCAGAAGGGTGAGAAAAACAACCATAATATAATTGTATAAAATTATATATTAACACAAACATTCACAAGTAAACACATTTCTCACCACTGTTGCACCACAATTTCTCATAGATCAAACATAACATAATACGGCACAATTCTCAAGCATTGACACCACTACACATCAAACATACAACATACACATAATCACCAACACAATCACACATATTCCATTTCATTAATCACATTCACAATTCCATGTACAAATGACTCATGATGAATGCAAATGCACATAGATCGACACAACGACTCTATGCACATGCCATGCGGTACCGACTTCCATTGTCTCATGTCTCATCATCAGTTCACTCAGGAACTATTGGAACCATCGCTCGTTACTGAGACTTAGTCAAGTAACTCCCCGTCGGGCCTACGATGTTCACCCTTCGCTTTAGGTCCTCAGGCATCGCCTCATATTTTCGAGGCACACGACGTTAAGGATTGCTTTAAGTCACCAAAGGAGCCCACAATCGTCTATACCCATCGCTTTAAGTCCTCAGGCATCGCCTCATATTTTCGAGGCACACGATGTTATAACATATTCCCTCAGGAATCAAACCGTCTCTCAGGACGTTTCCACAATGCACATTATGATGCTTGGCATACAATGACTCATGACACTCACATTGCATCCATGCACACATTCATAATCATGCATAAATCATCAAATACAACACTTAGCATTTTCTTGCCTTACGGCCACAAATCATTCTCACAACAGCATATAAGGCATACATATCCAAAACACACACATATAGCATAATACATGACAATTATGCACCATTAAAACGACAAAAGTCGACCATTGACACTATTCACATTTGCCGACAAAATAAAATCGGCCAACAAATTCTAAACCAACATAATAATAAAGTACAACTCGATGGCTTTCCAACGCATCAAACCACGCCTCAAACCGAATCACAGATCAAAAGTTATGCAGAAAACAAAATTACACGAACAGCACTGTTCGCTGGGCGAACCTCCCTCGCGAGCATTCGCTAGCTGCTTCGCTAGGCGAACATCCCTCGCGAGCATTCGCTAGCTCCTTCGCTAGGCGAATGTTCCAGCGAACCAACTGTTAGCTAAAAACAGACACAAAGTTCGCTAGGCGAGCACTTGGCGAACCAAGTCAGAACCAAACAGAGCCAAAAACACCTAAACTTCGCTAGGCGAACCCTCTAGCGAACCTTCGCTCACGCCTTCGCTAGGCGAATGCCCGTAGCGAACCTTCGCTACCCTTCGCTGAATGGTTCGCTAGGCGAACCTGCGAAAACTCAGAATCCTTCAGCGCTATTGAAAACCCAAAAATGATATTTTCCAACCCAAACCATTTCCAAATCAACATATTTCAATCAGAACCTATTCTAATCATATCAACAACTAAACTACCACCTTTACATCGATTTCCAACCGTTAAACCATCGATTCCCACAATCCGACCTAAAATCAAAAGCTATAAAACACCACCAAAACCCACACACACACATACATAACCATACACAAGTATAATATAATCGAATTTCGCACCCTTACCCGATTAAATCGACTCTAGAACTTGATCTTGATGATTTTTCCACTCTTTTCTTCAATTTCTCTCTTTTCTCTCTTCTCCTCTTTTCTTCTTTCTCTTTTTCTTTCTATTTTTCTTTTTCTTTCTATCTTACTAACTTAATGAAAATAAGTGGGAAAAGACCAAAATACCCCCACACTCAAATATCTCAAAAACGATCCCAAAACGCGATAAAATATATTCCCGCCGAAAAATAACATATTTTCACATAAAAGTCAGAAATAAAATAATATAATAATAAAATAATCCAAAAACGACTCAATTAAAGTAAAAGACCAAAACTGGGGCGTTACAGTTCCCGACAGGCATCCTTTCGGTTTCACACTTTAGTCATAGGTTCCGGATTCTTTCCCCAAATATCTTTTCCAACAACTGCTTTGTTTGTCATATATCTATTTCTTTTATCCACAGAGCTCAAATTTTCTAGTTCTTCTAGTATTGAATCCATATTTACCTTGAATTTCTGACAGCCGTTGCACTCATCCATTCAGGTCCATAGTTGATTGAATAGGGGCAGCTGTAACACCACAAAATTTGCCCTCATATTTATTGCCTTATAACTGGCTTTTGCTTCGCATTCATCTGCATCTCCATTAGGTCATACTCATATCCATTCATTTGCATTGGTGCTCATAAGACATGGGATCAAGGTATTATGTGCAAGCCTAGGGTTTTCTTTTGTTGTGAGATTCTCATCTTCATCCAGGTTTGAATTTGCAGCATCATGTATATCTTCCTATTCAAAGAATTCATCAAATGCAATCGGATCAAGATTCTTATTCATGGTTAAGTTTGTGGACCTTCACCAGCCGAGGTTCATCGGATTAAAGGTCTCATGTCAAGGTTATCTTGGTTATACATCTTTCCACATCTCAAGACTTATCATCATCAAAGGACTTATTGTGATCAGGGCCTTCTACTTGTGGTTGTAGCTTGCAAGTTAATCTGGATTCATTTGATTCAAAAGTGTCATTTCCAAGTGATTCGGTTCACAAATTTGGTTTTTTGTTCAAAGATTCGGTTCGAGCTAAGGATGGAAAATACATGGTCATGGTTTATTTGGAAGGCATTGTGCAAGTTCATTTTTAATTTCTTTCTAACCCAAATTTCAATTTTAAATCCATTTTAAGCCAAATTCCATATCCAAATTAATTGTTCGTATCCAATTCTTATTTCAAATCCAATACTCATCTAGATTTTAATTTGTCCATTCCAAACCATTTCAACCAATTCATGTCCATTTTCTCATTCTAATCCAACTAAACCATTTTCAAAACCACATTGATATTTAGTCCAAATCATAAACCACTTTCAAAACTATTCTCCCAAATTGCAAATTCATTCTCTTTTTATTGATAAACGTCAGTTGTTGCTAAACCTGAAGCTTCCAACATTGTGGATAGTCAATACTTCACCATTTCGATACACATGAAGGATTTTTCTATATGCATCCACAAACAGGACTATGGGACACACCTGTTCAGGCCGAGAATGTCCTCAAATATTTCTTGAAGTACAATGAATCCTACCTAAAGCAATTGCCATGCCAAATATTTGATCCAATCCCATTATGCGAGGGTGCTGGTGTGGGACGGTTAAAAGATGTTGATTCCATGGCAGTACCTGAGGGTACAATGTTGTATGAGCTGGTGAAGGCTGGCATTGAACAAACACATGCAGTTGTTGGGATGGTAGTTCGTTTGAGGAAAAAATTATCACTTGTTAAAGACATGTCTGTTCTTATCGCAATTGACCAATATAATGACTAGTTTACATTCAGTGAGTATGAGGAACCTATCACAATTCATGTCGGCCAATACATGCTAGAGAGAAGAGTTCCTCGATATTGATTTGGATGACTTGAGAGCAAATACAGAATATTCTGGATATAGTGCATCAGCTAGCTAAAGCTTAACATCATGAATAATTTTCCAGATGTGTCAGGAAACACTATTGCAGCAGAATCCATTGAAAAAGAAAAAAATACATAGCAGCGTGACTGATAGAAGAAGAGGAAAATTCTATGACAGTTACAAAAGGTGAATCCAAAAACCAGAATTTTCCAACTGAACCCAAAAAGAAATTTCTAACAGTAAACTCAGAAAAAATTCGGTTACAATCCATCGTAATAGATAAACTCACAAACTCATAACAGATAACAGAAATATAACATTTTTTCTAATAGATTTTTCTAACCATTAACACCTCAAACTAACACTAACAGAATTCTCCCCTAACTAACTTCTAACAGAACCTCTCTGAATTCTGCACAAACCTCCTTTCTTTTTGATCTCCATCAATCTTCAAAAGCCTTCATCAAATCCATCTTCACCAATTCACTACCATCACTCTCCTCCATTCTTCCATTGTCACCAGAACCTGCAAATCAAGAACAACATCAGCAGCATCATCAATTCTATTTTCTGCAGAAAATCAAAATAGCAAGTTCATTGCGGATCCAATCGCGGTATCAATTCAAAGTCGAATTCTACGCGTCAGTTACAATCTCAACAGCAATTCAACCAGAAACAGAGAAGAATCAAGAAGAAGAGTTCACCAACAACAAAATCAAAATGCGCAGAAGAAGAAGAATTCAAGCACGCACGAGAAAGAGGAAGGTTATCACAACATACCATACGCGCCGAATTTCTCGGCGATTTCGTACCACCACCAATTCTTCGATTCAACCTTCGCAGAGTCCTGCTTCAATTCCACCTTCAACGTTCATCACCTTCAACAAGCACCAAAACTCCATCATCTTCACTTTCAATCTTAGAACCTGCAAAATTCATAAACACATCAATAATACTACAAGCCTCCTTCAAGAATCTTCAAGCTCGTCAACAATAACGACAAATGCATCGCAAAGGGGAAGAAGACAGGAACTCTAGAACAAAACTGAGCCAAGCTTCAACTTGGTGTAAGAGTTTCGATTCATCCATTCTTCTTAATGCGTACGTCTGGCTTCGTAGGATACGCCTTGTGTGATTTCAGTTCCAAGTTGTTCTTTGGAGACAACACAGAGGATACAGGGTGAGACGCGAAGCTCCGATTCCATTGCGTTGGATCTTTTGAAGAGGAAGTGATACGATTAGGATGGCTTCTGACGGGATTAGGTTTTCGCCGCCGCGACGAAGTTTATTTCCTGGTAATGAGTTTTTTTTTGTTTTCAATTTAATTCATTTTTTTTACTTTAAGTTAGATATTAATTAAATAGCAACTTTAGAAATAAATCTTAATTAGAAATGTTACTATTAGATTAGTTTTGGGTTTAGAATAATTTAAAATGAATTTTGATTAACCGTGTTTGGACTTATTAGAATTGGATTTAATTGTTGATTTTAGTTTAGTTTTCAATTAGAAATTAAGCGTGTTCCTAATTGACTTTTCACATGATATTGATTGAATATTATGTTGCCACGTGATTCAGATTTTTTACATGATATTGATTGAATATTACGTTGCCACTTGATTGAGATTTTTTACATGATATTAGTTGGATATTATGTTGCTTTGGTTAGGATTTTTTAACATGACATTGTTTGAATATCATGTTAACTCTTGTAGCCTTTTTACATGATTTTGATTGAATATCATTTGAATCATGTAGTGATTTTTGATTGACTTCTCATGGACTTCTTAGTTGATTTTTCTAGTAGGATTAGATCGATTTTTTGGTTATTATCTAGATTAAATGTTGAAGTTTGTGCTTAATGCTTCCTTGTGATTAATTCTCAACATGTGGTAAGTTTTTACCTTAGTTTATGGTTAGATTTTGTTACCTCATTAGTTTTCTTTTGCTTAATTTTTGGAATCTCTAATGGTTTTTCTTATTTCATTTCCATTTGGAGCTTGTTGACTAATGTTGGTTATTTTTCTTTGAGGAGCTTGGAGTTTTATGCTAACACTTTAGATTAACAAGGCTTGCTTGGTTTTGATGAGGCATGCTCTCTTGATAATGATTGTTTGATCCCATGGAGGTATGACCTTTCTTATACATTAGTTAGTTGTTTGAATGTAGAAGTTGCTGCTACATACATAGCTGCTGTGAACAAAGTGTGCTGTAAAATGTTACTATTCTGTCTGGTTGCATATACACCTATTCTATTCTGGAAATGGTAGCTGTTATAGGCTGTTTTTGCTTGTTGCTGGTTTTTATAGCTATGCAGGTGCTGAAGCGCTGTTATTGCAGCTGATTATGGTTTATTGCCTTGTTTTATTGTTTTTATTCATGAAGGGTGAAGAACATTTGGTTCCATGTCTTTCACGGATCCGTTCCGCTTTCTGACACTTTTGCTCATTTATGCTAGATTACTAAAAGTTTTCCAGATTGCTTATACTTTACTTGCATTGCTACAGATTGTTATACGTTCGGTATTACTTCTCTTCTCTTTTACTAATTCCGCATTTTTTCTTTTGATGCCATGAGAAGTAGGATTGGGAGTCCGTGCCACTTAGCCGACAATTCTGAAAGTCCTTAAAGGAGGCTATGTATTGTGTTTGTTTAATATTGTGCCTAAGACCTCCAAAGAGGCATCCCATTCCCGTATCCCCTTGTAAAACCTCTAAGAAGGCAATTGACGGAAGGTAGGGTTCGCAACCGACCCCTGTTATTGTAGTTGAGTCGTTCTTAGCTCTCATTACATGATTGAAGCTTTGAACATCACCTGCTCTTGTTATCGAGTCGGTCAAGTGGAAGGTAGGGTTCGCAACCGACCCCCGCTCATTGTCATTAGCTCGCATCGACCGATGTTGACGCTTATGTGATCACAATCATATCTTTTTTATTGATCTACTTGGACATGTGATATCATTGTATTGTTTGTTTTAGCTTTTGCTTCCTCATTAGGATACCTATTCTAACTTGTCCAAGTTAGATAGGTTAGAAAACATAGCATAGGACTAACCTTTGCATGACAACATTAGGATAGAATTTCCTTCCTCATCCTTCATCATAGAACTAACAACAAATGCATGCTAACATTAGGACTACAATTAGTCTCCCATTAGATTTTCTTTTACAACTTTGAGTCTCTCTTCTCCCTTTTAAAACAAAATAAAAAACATTTAATAAATACTACATGTTGAGTGCGCCATGAGCCTTAAGTACATAGGAAATGGAGAGTGGGGGATTTTCCGTCACTTTCCTAGAGTGTTTAGCAGGCGTCCCGTCTTGGGTCAATTTGCGATGCATTCGATCCTGTGTCATAGACTTTAGCACGACATATGTTACAAACACTAAATCAAAGCACTTCTTCTAAAAACCAATAAATAGACAAACGTCTTTCTATTCTCATCTCAAACTCTCACTCGGCGTAAGGGCGTGCTTCTCCTTGTTCTACTGCAAGTCGGTAACACGAGCTTCGATTCAGCGAGTCGTAACACCTAAGCTAGAATATTAGCGTTGCCCAGTTAAAAAACACAAACAAAGCAATGGTCACCCTTAGTGAGGGGAACTACGTCGCTCTGATTCTTCATTGGTTAATGGAGATACGTAGGTAAGAGATCGTGCGAGATCTTTGCAAGCACAACCTTATTTACCAACCCTTTTGTCTCCCTTTAGCAACCCGTAGTGAGCCGAACTACGACGCTCTGATTCTCATTCCCGATGAGATACGTAGGCACAGGCGCGATGCCTAGCGAGCACAATCCCGTAGTCCTCCGAACTACGTTGACTCTGATTTTCCCACTCCCGAGGGAATACGTAGACCTAGGACGGCGATGTCCTATCGAGTCACTTTTTCTTTTTTTCCCCCCCGTTTCTCCATTTCACCTTTTGTTTCCAGTTTCCAATTAGCAGTTGAGTTTCAGATACCCTACACCCTTTGATCGATAACAACAAGCGTGGATCCCATCGAGTACGATGGACGCGAGGGGGTGCTAATACCTTCCTCTCGCGTAACCGACTCCCGAACCCAGGCGATGGTTGCGATGACCATTCATTTCCCTTTGTTGAGGTTTTTTTCGACCGTTTCCTTTCCCTGCGTCGGGATAAATAACGTTAGGTGGCGACTCTTCTGTTCTTTTCCACCGGTTGATTTTCGCAGATGCGACAGTGACACTTGAAGTTGTGGGCCTCTCACCATGAAATATCCATTGTGTATAACCTCTAAGAAATCCACGTCGCGGATCAATCAAGTGTTCATAAACACTTAAGCGAGAATGTGACTTACAGTTGGCACATTTTATACAAGGACACAATATTTTTTCGTTGTCTTCAGACTTTTGGAAAGCAAAATCAAGAAATTCATTAACTCCTTGAATATATTCTTGACTTTGTTTTGACGGATCACGGATCCATCCTCTATACTCCATTTGGCAAAATTAATTGAAACATTTTAACTAAATTATCTAAATAAATGAAAGAGAAAGGGTATAAGTTATTAAATCTTATTATCACAACACTAAGGATAACTAAAAATATTTTACAAATTAAAAAGAAATTTTATTATTTGAAGCCACTAGCCACACATTTCGTACATGAACTAGATCTATTATATACTTACCTAGTTAAATTGTAATATTTTTAGAATTAGGATGAAAAATTGTGAATATTATCTTAAACATAATCAAGTCCATTATTGTAACTTTTATCTTAAGGGAGATTTGTGTAAAAAATAAACATGATAGTATAGACTTTTTCCTTTTTAACCCTTCCAAGTGGCCGACACTTTATTCCTTTACCTTTTTATTTATCAAATGACTAAGGGCACAAGTTACCATAAATGTGAAGAATGCAATGTGGATTAAGTTACATTGACAATCTCAGAAGACAACAATCATCTATACATTAAACATGGCCATTTGTGTACCTTCTTTTTAAAAGGAAATATCATGTAAATTTTTGTATAAATACTTAGTTTTATCTATTTTACTTTCATCATGTCATTTACTCATTAATCACAATATAACTTAATTGGTTTGGATTGATTAACTTTTTTCAATATTTTTGCGTGACTATGTTAGTTAGACAAATTCCAAACTAATCCATCTGTTTGAAAACTCGATCTATTTTTTGTAGGGGATTTTACAGCCATTGTACCGTATCAAAATAATTTGGTTGTAGCAGTTTGTGTATTGACTGCTATGGTAGCTGGAATCTACACTACAAGGTATAAATTATTCAAAGTTTGAAATGAGCTATTTAATATAAGGAAGGTTATTCATTTTTATTGATATTCAACTTCTAATCCCCACTTTTCTATATGTCTGTTTCGTGAACAATTCTATTTTGTTGTCATTTGCATGGTATGCATAGTATATTCACAATGGACTTAAAAGAATTACTTTCATATGTTTATTTGAAAACAAACAACCAAATGATGTAGCAAGATGTCTAACTAGTATTATCAAATTGCGGCGCCATGGCGGATATACATGGCAGCTTTCGGGCTTGCCGCAATGGTTGATATCAGTTGATATTGCTTATTTTTCTGCCATAATCCTCTTTAACGGCGCCGCAGAGTGGCCGATAATGCTGGATTTTTTCTCTCCCCCATGGACTTACATCCGCCGTCGACAACATTGTGTCTAAACAATTGGAATTAAAGCCAAACAAAGAGTTAGATTAGAATATAAACCTGTGTTTTCGGCAACAAATGGAAGAAGAATGGCGACCAACTCGCGAATGAAATGTCCTTTTTCTACAACAATGGAAAGAGACAGTTAAACTTGTGTTTTCTTGATTCAATTAATATCTCAATATAGTATACATGTAGCAATGCATCAATTTAGGAAGAACGTATTTATTTCAATAAATAGTTATAACCTTTTGAAAGTTGCTGCAACACTGTCATTGATTCACTCATAAAAACTTGGATATAAAACTTCCGCTCAAACATTAATAATAACAATAGCTGTAAAAACTTTAAGATTTCCAAAGCATATAAAAGTTGCTTATATGGGAAGAACTACATGCAATTGGGTGAGAATCCATTAATTATTGATATCATAGTAATCCTAAATGGAAAAGATTTGAAAAATTACAGAGAACCAAAGGCAATGCAGAAAATCAATAGACTCAAAATTGAAAAAGAATGAAATCATTTCATTTATTTTTCTATTTTCCTGTATAACTATATTTTCCATACAAATTGAAAAAGAATAAAACAGAATGGAGTCATTTCATTTCTTTTCCCATTTTTCTATATAAATATATTTTACATACAAATTACTAATGACCTACAAAGCAAACACTCCTTAAATATTTCTCTTCCCCTCCTACATCTTTTTAGGGAATAATAAAGTCTTCAAATCAAGAAAGAATCAAATGGATGACATAGAATATGTTATTGTTTAACAACACAAGCTCAACAATATGATTTATCCTAACTTTTGTATTAGGCTTATACAATACAGTACTTGGATGGTGTTTTGTATTAACTAAGTATTGATCATTTCCTTGCACAATAACAATAGTAACATAACAAATCCTTGCATTTATCTTATAAAAAAATTCAGAGCATGACACAAACTATGAGAACAGTAGATGAAATCCCATAGTCAACTACAACAGAACACTTACATTTGGGATTGGTTATTTCCTCTTTTCAAATTCCATATCTCTATCACATAAATACAAGAAGAAACCCTAAAAATAGAACACAAAAACTACAGGACATTTACATTTGGGATTGAATATATTCATAAACCGTAAAATCCATCAAGAACAAACCCTAAAACAAGAACAAAAAATTCATAAGCTATGGAGAAATAGATTAAAAGTTCAGAATACCTTTGATTGAAGATGGATTGGTTGATTTACAAGAGATGACAAACGACAACGGTGTGGGGCTACTGTGGTGCTAATGGGCGTGGTGGCGTACTATACCATTTGCTCTCGTAAAAGAGAAATTAGGGTAAAATAAGTGAGTTTTAAAATAATGAAAAATAGAAATAAAAAAGGAAAAGCAATTCAGCGCCAAATTTCCCCCATAGAAATGGAGCGCGAAAATGATGTTGGGTTTCAATTAATACAATGAAAATACGTTTGTATATATACATAATGGCTTACCATAAATATTAGATTTGTTAGCTAGCCGAGTGGAAGTTGTTCATTTTAGCGTATTAGAGGTCTCAAGTTCAATTCTTGTGGCTTCATAAAATTGAATTGAGTTTTTACAAATTTATTTCAAAAAATGAAAGAGATTGGAATCGAACACGCAACCAAAGCTTACAAATATTCCCATGAAATCCTATACCCACGGAACCTAAAAGTTATTTTTTTGAGATATAATTCCTATACCTACAGAAGTTAATTTCTGTAGGTATATTTCACCTATACCCACAGTTTCATTATCCATCGCTAACGGCATCCGTTGGTATATGGCAAATTTCTTGTAGTGACTATCGCTTTCCCAAGCGATATAAGCTCTTCTAGGTTTACCTTGTTTCTTTTGTGGATGATTTTTTTCCTTCCCCTTGACCTTCTTCATCAATGGATAATCCGACTTATAATGGTCGACTTTTCCACAATTATAGCAAGACCCTTTAGTTTTTCCACTCTTGTTACCTTCATTCTTGGAAGACCTTGTTTGTCTTCTAAAGTTGACAAGATTCTTTTCCGAATGTTGAATACCATTTTTCTTTATATAGCGATTGCATCGCCTAACAAACAATCTCATATCCTTATTCGAATCTTCTTCATTGTCGTCACTCGATTCACTCTCACTTAGCTCTTTTACGGAGGACTTTGAGCTAAAAGCCTTTAGAGATATTGACTTCTTTTCCGCATCTTTGGTCTTTTCTTTCTTTTCCCTTTTCTCAAATTGGTCAAGACTATTGAGCACTTGCTCATGTTCCTCGAGCTTCCCAAATAAAGTTGTGATGTCCAACATCATGAGGTCATTGGCTTCCTTTATGGTCGTGACCTTTGGTTGTCATTCCCTAGTAAGGCACCTCAAGATTTTATTAGTAACAATGTCATTGGAAACCGGTCTACCAAGTGAAATTAGTCGATTGATTAAATGAGTAAATCTCTTTTGCATGTCGGCAATGGTTTCCCCTTGCTTCATGTGAAAGAGATCAAACTCTTGTGTCAAAGTATTAATTCGAGCAAGTTTGACGTCATTAGTTCCCTAATGGGCAAGTTACAATGTGTCCCACATAACTTTAGCATTCATACAATGTGAAACTCTATAATACTCATCAACTCCCAAAGAAGAGATCAGAATATTTCTAGCTTTCCAATCGTAGTTATACTTTTTCTCATCTTCTTCATTCCATTGTGCTTTCGGCTTAGGCACAACAACGTTATCCTCATTGGTCATGGTAATTTCCATAGGAACATTTTGTATAACGTTCCATACCTTTCAATCAATAGAATTGATATGCACACGCATACAATCTTTCCAATAATTATAGTTCTCACCGTTAAAAATCGGTGCTCTATTGTAAGCCCATTTTGGTTCGTTAGCCATTTTCTAAATAGTTATATGCGAAGCCCTAGATGAACCGGTGCTCGTGGTACCACTTGTTAGACGATGGCAATTGATCTAAAAGGGGGATTGAATAGATCACTACTTTTTAAATAGAGTCGGCGCTTAAAAATTTGTTTTTAAAATGTGTGCGGAAGCGGCCGAGGAACTATGTCGTCTAAATGAACCGTAATCGAAAAGATCGGATATGCGACAAGCCTAATGAAATAACCAACTCAATGAGAATTCGAATCAATAATTTAAGTATTAATCAATACAATGAAATTCACTTAATTTTGTGCACTTTCCAATGACTTATAAAGAGTAAACCAAAATTGACAATTTCACAAATAGTTTGTGTGCGATCAATTTATCGAACACTTGATGTGCAAAACACCCCAAGTGTTATTTTCTATGTAATTGTAGTGCATAATTTTTCCAATTACAATCAAAGTGATTGTAACAAAGTTTCAAACCAGATTTTCAGCATTAAACTACATCACAATTATATAGATCAATTGATGTTGTACAAACGTAAACAATTCAAAAATTAAAGAGATAGGGAAAGAGAGAACAACACTGAATTCATTTAGGCAGTTCCACTTTCGTCCTCGCTTCGGGTACGTATGCCCTCAATTCTAAAACTAGAATTGAGGTATGTATTATCTTGTTGCAAATGTTTTTACAAGAGAAGCCCTAGTCACCACACACTCAAGAATACTCGTTGATGTTGATACTATGCCTTATCTCCCCTTGATTCAAGTTCAATCAAGTGCCTCGAACGTGTTGAATAAACCTCTGTTTACCGCTACTAGATTGAACGAACCCACCGGTCTTCAATCACATTCGCTCGGTTGATTTCAATCATACACAGTTCGAACCCAAATCTTTATTGTATAATCCTCCGACTAGATTGAACGAACCCACCGTTTTTCAATTACCTTCGCTCGGATGAATCTATGAAGCAAAGATTTGTCCAAAAACCCCCAAATCCACACGATATTGGAGGACAAAACCCTAACGATTTTATTCAAGAAAAAACCCACCGAAAACTCACCCCAAACTAGATACACAATCCTACGTTTGGATGTTATCACCTCAATGATGCTAAATATCAACAAAAATTGTTATGTGTAATTGTTGAGAAAATGCAAGAATGAGGATGAAGATGATGAGAGAAAAATTCAATGTATATCTTTCACTTTTTCTTGTTGTGTGAAAAATTATGAGACAAAATGTATATATATGATCCCTTGATCAACTAAGAAACATAACAATAATTTGAAATGAGAAAGATCAGAAAAATGGCAGGAAATCAGCGAACGGTTGACCTGATCAGACCCGAGAGCAAAACTTGACAAATTTTGAAGTTATGCGTCGACCGAAACAAGGTCCATGCGTCGACGCAAGCTTGCTGAAAAAATGCAAATACAAAGGCCAACAGTATGAGTCGACCCAAGGGTCGACAAGAACACACCCGAGGGAAAATGACTAAAAAATCATTTTCATGAGTCGACCAGAACAGGGTTTGAGTCGACTCAAACACCTTAAACTCCCCAAAACGAATTTTTGATCATAATTTGTTCCACCTACGCTATGTTTATGCATACCTAAGACTCCCAACTTGATCAAACACATACAAGAAATATGTTAGACTCTTCCTATATGTATAGACACATGATTTCAGAATATTTGTGCATTGTGAAGTATGAATGCAAGCTATGATGCGATGATACCGTCCAAATTACAAAGTACGAGCTAATACACGTTTTGACATCATTAAAATAAAGACTAAGTATTAAGACACCTTGCCCTCACATGTTCAACCCGTACTTCTAAAGTTAAACTCAAACCGAACCAATTTGCTCATCAATGAGTTGGGTTGGGCTGGATTCAATTGTTATCCACTAAATATAAATTTTAAATTATAAATAAAATATCATTTTAATTAACATATTTATTTTACATTAACTTTAGAAAAATCATAGTTTTAATATTTGATTTGAATAAAATGTATCATTTAATATCCAAAAGCTTTTTCACAAGTGCTTAATTTCGCCATTTTTTATTTTAGTTATTCTTGTGGACGAGGTTGTGATAATAGTCTGTGAATTTGTATAGGGAAATAGTTGAAAGATTATGTATTGAAGTTTCACCTTCTTTCTACTCATGATCAATGATGAAACAACAAAAACAAATGAGCTATAAGAAAATTTGGTAATTTGTTTGTTATGTATTTCTTGTAATTCCAGTAATGCTATTTATAAAAAAAATTGAGATACAACTTAGTTGGAATTAGAGCCAGATTCATATTTTTTGATTGTGATATCTAATACATGACTTTTATTAAATACAAGATCTAATTGTTTAAATATGTTTACATTATAGATTCTGAAAAATAAAACTTTACAATAAATATTCTTATTATCTTATCCATTTTGCCTTTCATTTGTGTATAATCTTTATTATGTTTAATGAAATTATAATAATTTATAATAAAAAAGATATTTACATTAATAAAGTATATTAAATGAAAATAGTATTTTATATTTAATTTTTATTATAAATTATATAAAATTTAAAATATAAATATGGTTTGGGTCAAATAACCTATTTTAAAAACTCACACACCTTTGCACGTATTCTCATATCTACCAACTAAATTAAATTTAAAAGACTTAAAACAATTTCTTTTTATTTTTTTATTTTTTGATTTTTTAACAAGTTATTTTAAATTATTATGTTTTAAAAAGATGACATTTAAATTATAAAATTATCATAATAATTATTTGTATACAATCACTTAAAGAAAGAGTCATATTAAACATGCTTAAAATTTAACTTGTCTAACAATAAATATTTTAAAACACCCTTATGCAAAAAAATTGAACCAATAAAAATATCTAAAATGAAAATCAATGTTAGTTAGAGTATCCGCACAAACATTGTGTTACCTAAAGAGATGAGAGATCATCATTATTACGTAAATACTAATTAACAACGGTTGGGAAAGGTATATAATGATATTGGAGCAGACGTTGTTATGTAGAGTGTCGCTGTAAATTGATACTTATAATCACGGGCCATTAACCGTTGTAATAACCTAGAAACAACGTGCTCTATCACAACGGTTATTAAAACGAACCGTTGTGATAAATATAATGCTTCTAGGTTCGATTCTCAGCTGCACCGTTTTGATATTTATTTTTTTTGTGTGCAGCGCGCGAGATATTATGACGGTTATATTTTATACTCGTCGTTATATATTCTGCAGCCACAAACAAGGTTGTCAAACTCACGAGTCTACTCAGACTCGTAAAGGGTCCGTAGACTCGGCTCGTAGATTCGACTCGCAAACTCGTACGAGTCTATGGAAAATTAGAAACGACTTTTAAAAACCTATTTGTGACCTATACATGACACACACATGTATTTTTAAACTTGTAAATGCCTCATATATGATACAAATATATATAATAGAATACCAATTAACATCAAAATTTAAATTTCATACTCCATAATAAACTTCTTAACAAAAAAAAAAACTCAATAATAAAACAAACAAAATAGAAAAGTATGTATTTAAAGACTTAAGGTACTAATTTCTTCTTAATTTACTAC
Source organism: Lathyrus tuberosus (assembly GCA_022829125.1). Taxonomy (NCBI): domain Eukaryota; kingdom Viridiplantae; phylum Streptophyta; class Magnoliopsida; order Fabales; family Fabaceae; genus Lathyrus; species Lathyrus tuberosus. The sequence continues at coordinate 9,807,613 of JALAZF010000071.1, forward strand.
TACATAAAGCAAAAAAGTCATAAAACATATATGCTAATGGATTTAAACATCCAAAACTCTAGTGAAATCATCACCACTAATATCTCATAAAACAGACATGCTAATGACTTTAAACATCCAAAATTCCATAGAAATCATCACCACTAATATCGTCACCATTATTTTCATCGGTATCTTGAGTATCATCATCAATTTCTACCCCGGATGAAACACCTTCTTCATCATTAACCAAAGTTGGATTGCTTGAAGTTCCACTTCCACCTAATTCAACATTTCCACCACCACCACCACCACTTTGCACGACATTAGTAACAACAACATCAACTTCCACAACATTGTTAACAATAACATAATCTTACTCAATATTAACTTTAGCTTGCATATTTTCATCATTAGGATATTCAGTTATCCATTCATCATCTTTACACAAGAGAATATATAAGAGAAACATCTAAGTGAAACATATAAGAAAATACTTACACAACAAAGGATTGATTTACGTGAACAAACGCGAACAAAGTAAGAGACATAATAAACGCACATCGTCTATGAAGGGGTGAAGGGAGGAAGAAAATTTGCTGAAACAAGAGACTAGGAGAGATGCTTTCTAATTCTCATACAAGTAAAATCTTTTGGAGAATTTCGGCCTTTTATGGGTTTAAAAAAACAAAATTCAAAAAAATTTATAGACTCGTAAACTCGCCATCGACTCGCGAGTCTATACGAGTTTATGTGAGTCTACCCGAGTCTACTCGAGTCTATCAAAAAATGATTCTATGTGCGAGTCTACTCATTTTATATTCCTAGACTCGTAAACTCGTATGAGTTTACGAGTCTACCCGCGAGTTTGACAACCATGACCACAAATATACAACCACGGTTAGGTTTTATAATTGCAGTAAAAACTTCCTAGGTTTTAAATATGCATTTCTCAGCAATTCAAATCCATCCCATTATTGAACTCCTTAAAATTTAAGCTTTGGATACCAAGCTTGTCTAACAATAAATATTTTAAAACATCCTTAAGCAAAAAATTGAACCAAGAAAAATATCTAAAATGAAAATCAATGTTAGCTAGAGTATCCACACAAGCATTGTGTTACCTAAAGATATGAGAGACCATCACTATTACGTAAATACCAATTAACAACGGTTGAGAAAAATATATAATGATGCTGGGGCAAACGTTGTTATGTAGAGTGTCGTTGTAAATTGATACTTATAATCACTGGCCATTAACCGTTGTAATAACCTGGAAACATCGCGCCCTATCACAACGTTTATTAAAACGAACTGTTGTGATAATTATAATGCTTCTAGGTTCGATTCCCAACTGCGCCGTTTTGATATTTATTTTTTACTGTGCAACGCGCGAGATATTATGACGGTTATATTTTATACCCGTCGTTATATATTCTACAGACACAAATATACAACCACAGTTAGGTTTTATAACTGCAGTCAAAACTTCCTATGTTTTAAATATGCATTTCTCAGCATTTCAAATTCATCCCATTATTGAACCTTTAACCATTTTAACCATAAGACATAAGGTATACATGCATATAAAGAGCATAAAATACTTCATATGTTTTAAATATGCATTTCTCAGCAATTCAAATTCATCCCATTTTTTAACCCGTAACCATTTTAACCATAACAAATATGCTAACATTGTTCATTTTAAAGTATTGTAACTATTATAACCATAAAATACAGCTAATAGATAAGGTATACATCTATAAGTATTGTAACTATTATAACCATATTTACACCAACCACTATATTCATGTAATCAATACAGAAAAGTGTTATTCACATAATCTCTACAGAAAAATGTTATTGACATCATCAATCAGCAGGATGTAACGCCCCAGTCAGTTTTGTCTTTTTAATAATTTGAGTTGTTTTGAGTATTTTATTATTATACTGTTTTATTTCTGACTTTTATGTGAAAATATGTTATTTTTCATCGTGAATATGTTTTGTCGCGTTTTGGGAACATTTGCGAGATAATTGAGTGTAGGGGTATTTTGGGTATTTTGATTTATTTTGTTAAGTTAGATTATAATAGAAATAGAAAGAGAGAAAAATATTAAGAAGAAAAAGAAGAGAAGAAGAAAAGAAAAGGAGAAGAGAAGAAAAGAGAGATTTTGAGAAAACTTGGAAATCAATCAACCGACTTTCTAGAACACGAATAAATCGGGTAAGTGTGCGAAACTCGATTATACTATGTTTGTGTATGATTATGTATGTGTTTGCTTGGATGTTTTCTTGTTTTTCCATAGCTTGAGTTATAGGTTGGAAATGAGAGTTTTGTGAGGAATCAATGGTTTTACAGTTGAAAATCGGTGTAAACGTATTAGAATACTTGTTATCATGATGAGAATAGGTTCTGATTGTCATATGTTGTTTTGGAAATGTTTGGTTGGAGAAAATGTCATTTTTGGATGAACTGGTGCGATGCTGGGTTTTGCTGAAATCGTAGGTTCGCACTGCGAATGGCCAGCGAGTGGGTGGCGAGCGTTCGCGTGATGTTCGCACTGCGAACGTTGTATCATTTTTGCTTCTGACTTGGTTCGCTGGAGGGTTCGCAATGCGAATGGAGTAGCGAAGGGCTCGCTAGGAGCTTCGCACTGCGAATGTAGCAGTTTTTCCCAATTTGTTTTCTTTATAACTTTTGACCCGTAGGTCGGTTTGAGGTGTGGTTTGATGCGTTAGAAAGCTTGTGAAATGTACTTTATTATGATGATGGTTTTGTGAATTGTTGGCCGATTAAATTATGTCAGGAATTAGAAAACGTGTTGTTTTTGTTGTCGACTTTGCCGTTTAATTATGTGAACTTGATGTATATGCGCAATATGTTGTTGGCATGGACATTGTATGACTTGTGTATTGTTGAGTGATGAAATTGCATGAAATACATATCATGATAATGATTGGTGGCCTTACGGCAAGAAAAATGCGATGTATGGTAATTGTTGATATATGCATGATTATGGATGTGTATATGTGTGCATATTAAATGTCATGAGTCATTGTATGCCAAGCATCATGATATGCATTGTTGTGACGTCCTGAGTGACGGATTGATTCCAGAGGGAATCTTCTATAGCATCGTGCGCCTAAAAAATAAGAGGACTTAAAGCGATCTGATTGGATCGTGTGCCTTAAAAATATAGAGGACCGAAAGCGATGGTTATAGACGATCGTGCGCCTTATACCAAGAGGAACGAAAGCGATCGGATTGTGCACCTTATACCAAGAGGACCGAAAGCAATCCATAAACGTCGTGCGCCTTATACCAAGAGGATCGAAAGCGACGGGGAAACATCGTATGCCCGACGGGGAGTTACAGTGATGTAACGAGCGATGGTTCCAATAGTTCCTGAGTGAAATGGTTTTGAGAAAATGTTGGAAGTCGGTACCGCATGGCATGTGCATAGAGTCGTTGTGTAGGTCTCTGTGCATTTGCATAAATCATGGAATAATTGTGCATGGAATTGTGAATGTGATTGATGAGATGGAATATGTATAATTGTATTGATGATGAGTGTATGGTGTAGGATTGATGTGTAGTGGCTTTTGATACTTGAGAATTGTACTGTGTTGTGTTTCATTTGATTGTGGTGCATTTGTGGTGAGAATGTTTTACTTGTGCATTTCTGTGTTATTATATAATGATATGCAACTGTAATATGATTGTTTTTCTCACCCTTCTTTTGTTTTATAATGCTCTATGAGGCATTGCAGATTAGAGTTGCTGGAGGTCTTTTTGTGAAGCTTTACGTCTTCATTCTTTTGTCGGTCGGCTCTGATATGTGACACCGGGTAGTTAGGGTGGCCGTGTGTGATTATTTTGTATTATGTAAATGTATTTTTTGGATTGTACATGCATCACTTGATGTATGAAAAACAAACTTTCATGATATATATATATATATATATATATATATATATATATATATATATATATATATATATATATATGTTGATATTCGTTCTACTCATTACAAGAGTGTGAGTGAAAGAAAAGGGAAGCAACAGTTCCGTGGTGGGCCGTGTGTGACACCAGCTGATAAGGGTAAACAAAGGGGTAATTTTGATCGAAGGTCAAGTGGAGGAGGTATGCCTAATTCTTTGAGATGTTATAGATGTGGTGAATTGGGACACCGTCAGTCCGAATGTAGGAAGAATTTGGATAAGTGTTCTAATTGTGGAGGTGTAGGGCATGTCGCAGCTGATTGTAAATGGAAGAATGTGGTGAAATGTTACAATTGTGGGGAAGCCGGTCATATTAGTACGAAGTGTCAGAAACCGAAGCAAGCTCCAACTAGTGGGAAGGTATTTTCTTTGGCAGGGACTCAAACTTCAAGTGCAGATCGTCTGATCCGAGGTACTTGTTTTATTAATAGTACGCCTTTAGTTGTTATTATTGATACTGGAGCGACTCATTCGTTTATTTCGTCTGAGTGCGCTAAGCGTTTGAATCTTGTGTTGTCTTTGATGGATGGTGAGATGGTTATTGATACTCCAGCAATGGGGTCAGTAACTACTTCTTTGGTTTGTTTAAGTTGTCCTTTGACCATTTATGGTAAAGACTTTGAGATGGATTTAGTGTGTTTGCCGTTGGAGGGTTTAGATGTGGTTTTGGGAATGAATTGGTTGCAATTCAATCGGGTTCACATTGATTGTTATCATAAGTTGGTAAGGTTTACTTCTCTTGAGGAAGACGAAGACTCGAGTTTCTTATCTACCAAAGAGTTGAAGAGACTTTTGGCGGAGGAAGCTCAGTTGTTTGGGTTGTTTGCATCTTTGACTGCGGATAGTCAAGTTTCACTTGATGTGTTTCCTGTTGTGTGTGATTTTCCTGAAGTGTTTCCTGAGGATATTTCAGATGTGCTGCTAGAGAGAGAGGTGGAGTTTTCTATAGATCTAGTTCCTGGTACTAGACCTGTTTCTATGGCACCTTATAGAATGTCGGCATCTGAGTTGGTTGAGTTGAAGAGGCAACTGAATGAGTTGTTGGAGAAGAGGTTTGTGAGGCCAAGTGTTTCTCCTTGGGGTGCTCCAGTTTTATTCGTGAAAAAGAAGGATGGAAGTATGCGGTTGTGTATCGATTATCGCCAGTTGAATAAGGTGACGATTAAGAATAAGTATCCTCTTCCAAGAATTGATGATCTGATGGATCAGTTGGTTGGTGCGTGTGTGTTTAGTAAGATTGATTTGAGATCAGGGCATCACCAGATAAGGGTGAAAGAGGAAGATATTCAGAAGACTGCTTTTAGGACACGTTACAGTCATTATGAATATTCGGTGATGCCGTTCGGGGTTTCTAATGCGCCAGGTGTGTTTATGGAATACATGAATCGTATTTTCCACGAGCATTTGGATCGATTTGTTGTTGTGTTTATTGATGACATATTGATTTATTCTAAGTCTCGCGAGGAGCACGCGGAGCATTTGCGTATTGTTTTGCAGGTTTTGAAGGAAAAGAAGATTTTTGCCAAATTGTCTAAGTGTGAATTTTGGTTGTCGGAAGTGAGTTTTCTTGGACACGTAATTTCAGGTAATGGTATTTCTGTGGATCCATCTAAAGTAGAAGCAGTTCTACAATGGGAGGCTCCGAGATCTGTTACTGAAATTCGAAGCTTTTTGGGATTGGCCGAATATTATTGGAGGTTTATTGAAGGTTTTTCTAAGTTGGCACTTCCTTTGACCCAGTTGACTTGTAAAGGGCAAGCGTTCATTTGGGATATTTGGTGTGAGGAGAGTTTTAATGAGCTGAAGAGAAGATTGACGACAGCTCCGATTTTGATTTTTCTGGATCCTAATGAACCGTTTGTGGTTTATTGTGATGCGTCTTTGATTGGTTTAGGTGGTGTGCTAATGCAAGACGGGAAGGTCGTGGCGTATGCTTCGAGGCAGTTGAGAGTGCATGAGAAGAATTATCCTACTCATGATCTGGAGTTAGCGGCCGTGGTGTTTGTGTTGAAAATTTGGAGGCATTATCTTTTTGGTGCGAGGTTTGAAGTCTTTAGTGATCATAAAAGCTTGAAATATTTGTTTAATCAGAAGGAATTGAACATGAGGCAATGTAGATGGTTAGAATTCTTGAAGGACTACGACTTTGGCTTGAATTACCATCCTGGTAAAGCTAACGTGGTAGCCGATGCATTGAGTCGGAAATCATTGCATATGTCTGCTTTAATGGCTAAGGAGTGGGAACTTTTGTAATCATTTAGAGACTTGAGTTTGGTATGTGAAGTGTCGTCGGATAGTGTGAGGTTGGGTATGTTGAAGGTTAAGAATGATTTTCTGATGATGGTAAGTGAGAAACAGAAGTTAGATGTGAAATTCGTGGATTTGATGTTGGTTGGCGGAAAGGATGCGAATAGTGACTTTGAGGTGGATATTAATGGTGTTTTGAGGTTCCGTGGGCGGATTTGTATTCCGGACGATTCGGATTTGAAAAGGATGATTTTGGAAGAAGGACACCAAAGTAATTTAAGTATACATCCGGGAGCGAATAAGATGTACCAAGATTTGAAAAAGATTTTCTGGTGGTCGGGATTGAAAAGAGATGTGGCTCAGTTTGTGTATGCTTGTTTGACTTGTCAGAAGTCGAAAGTAGAACATCAAAGGCCGAGTGGTTTGTTGCAACTATTGGATATTCCGGAATGGAAATGGGATAACATTTCGATGGATTTTGTAACGGGGTTACCGAATACTCAGCGAGGTCATAATGCTATTTGGGTGGTTGTGGACAGATTGACTAAATCGGCTCATTTTATTCCGATTGACATCAGTTTTTCTTTGGAGCGGTTAGCTGAGATTTATATCAGTGTAATTGTGAAGTTGCATCGCGTTCCGTTAAGCATTGTTTCGGATCGAAATCCAAGGTTTACCTCGAGATTTTTGGAAAGTTTATAAAAGGCTTTGGGTTCTAAATTGAGGTTGAGTTCGGCTTATCATCCGCAAACGGATGGTCAGACGGAGAGGACGATTCAGTCTTTGGAGGATTTGTTGCGAGCCTGTGTTTTGGAACAAGGTGGTGCGTGGGATAGTTATCTTGCGTTGATTGAATTCACGTACAATAACAATTTTCATTCTAGTATTGGAATGGCACCGTTTGAAGCGTTATATGGACGAAGGTGTCGGACACTGTTATGTTGGCACGAATCTGGTGAGAGAACGGTGGTAGGACCGGAGTTGGTGCAGCAGACTACAGACAAGGTGAAGTTTATTCGTGAGAAGATGAAAACTTCTCAGAGTAGACAAAAGAGTTATCATGATCGGAGACGGAAAGACCTTGAGTTTCAAGAGGGCGATCATGTGTTTTTTAGGGTTACGCCGGTAACGGGTGTTGGTCGTGCATTGAAATCGAAGAAACTTACTTCTCGATTTATTGGTCCTTACGAGATATCTGCGAGAGTAGGTGCTGTGGCGTATAGGGTGACGTTGCCGCCGAGTCTGTCGAATTTGCATGATGTGTTCCATGATTCACAGTTACGGAAGTATGTTCCAGATCCGTCACATGTGATCCCGATGGATGAGGTTGAGGTAAGGGAGAACCTTACGGTTGAGGTATTACCAGTTAGGATTTTGGATCGCGAGGTGAAGCGGTTGAGGGGCAAGGATATTGCACTGGTGAAGGTAGCGTGGGGAGGCGCTGCTGAGGGCAATTTAACTTGGGAGTTGGAGAGTCGGATGCGGAGTCGTATCCAGAGTTGTTCATCTCAGGTATATTTTCGAGGATGAAAATTTCTAAGTGGGCGAGAGTTGTAACGCCCCGGTCAGTTTTGTCAGTTTTGTCTTTTTAATAATTTGAGTTGTTTTGAGTATTTTATTATTATATTGTTTTATTTCTGACTTTTATGTGAAAATATGTTATTTTTCATCGTGAATATGTTTTGTCGCGTTTAGGGAACATTTGCGAGATAATTGAGTGTAGGGGTATTTTGGGTATTTTGATTTATTTTGTTAAGTTAGATTATAATAGAAATAGAAAGAGAGAAAAATAGTAAGAATAAAAAGAAGAGAAGAAGAAAAGAAAAGGAGAAGAGAAGAAAAGAGAGATTTTGAGAAAACTTGGAAATTAATCAACCGACTTTCTAGAACACGATTAAATCGGGTAAGGGTGCGAATCTCGATTATACTATGTTTGTGTATGATTATGTATGTGTTTGCTTGGATGTTTTCTTCTTTTTCCATAGCTTGAGTTCTAGGTTGGAAATGAGAGTTGTGAGGATTCGATGGTTTTACGGTTGAAAATCGGTGTAAACGTATTAGAATACTTGTTATCATGATGAGAATAGGTTCTGATTGTCATATGTTGTTTTGGAAATGCTTGGTTGGAGAAAATGTCATTTTTGGATGAACTGGTGCGCTGCTGGGTTTTGCTGAAATCGCAGGTTCACACTGCGAATGGACAGCGAGTGGGTGGCGTGGGTTCGCGTGATGTTCGCACTGCGAACGTTGTATCATTTTTGCTTCTGACTTGGTTCGCGGGAGGGTTCGCAATGCGAATGGGGTAGCGAGCATTCGCTGGATTGTTTGCACTGTGAACGATGGATATTTTCTAGGCTATTTTGCTTCTGACTTGGTTCGCTGGTACACTCGCACGGCGAATGGAATAGCGAAGGACTCGCTAGGAGCTTCGCACTGCGAATGTAGCAGTTTTTCCCAATTTGTTTTCTTTATAACTTTTGACCCGTAGGTCGGTTTGAGGTGTGGTTTGATGCGTTAGAAAGCTTGTGAAATGTACTTTATTATGATGATGGTTTTGAGAATTGTTGGCCGATTAAATTATGTCGGGAATTAGAAAACATGTTGTTTTTGTTGTCGACTTTGCCGTTTAATTGTGTGAACTTGATGTATATGCGCAATATGCTGTTGCTGTGGACATTGTATGACTTGTGTATTGTTGAGTGATGAAATTGCATGAAATACATATCTTGATAATGATTGGTGGCCTTACGGCAAGAAAAATGCGATGTATGGTAATTGTTGATATATGCATGATTATGGATGTGTATATGTGTGCATATTAAATGTCATGAGTCATTGTATGCCAAGCATCATGATATGCATTGTTGTGACGTCCTGAGTGACGGATTGATTCCAATAGTTCCTGAGTGAACTGGTTTTGAGAAAATGTTGGAAGTCGGTACCGCATGGCATGTGCATAGAGTCGTTGTGTAGGTCTATGTGCATTTGCATTAATCATGGAATAATTGTGCATGGAATTGTGAATGTGATTGATGAGATGGAATATGTATAATTGTATTGATGATGAGTGTATGGTGTAGGATTGATATGTAGTGGCTTTTGATACTTGAGAATTGTACTGTGTTGTGTTTCATTTGATTGTGGTGCATTTGTGGTGAGAATGTTTTACTTGTGCATTTCTGTGTTATTATATAATGATATGCAACTGTAATATGATTGTTTTTCTCACCCTTCTGTTGTTTTATAATGCTCTATGAGGCATTGCAGATTAGAGTTGCTGGAGGTCTTTTTGTGAAGCTTTGCGTCTTCATTCTTTTGTCGGTCGGCTCTGATATCTGACACCGGGTAGTTAGGGTGGCCGTGTGTGATTATTTTGTATTATGTAAATGTATTTTTTGGATTGTACATGCATGACTTGATGTATGACAAACAAACTTTCATGATATATATATGTTGATATTCAGTTACGGATTTTACGCTTTTATTATGTAATTGGATTGTGGGTGTATTACTACCTGAATCGTTGCATATCTTTATGAGCAGGGGTTGTATGTTTGTTCCAAATTGTTGTGGCATCTCCAGTCTATGCCGTGTTTTAAATATACTCTGATGAAATTTTGAATTTTTTTTATCTATCACTTTAATAGCTTGTGGGTATAGAATGAGGGTGTTACAATAAGTTGTATCAGAGCTAGTCCGTGTCAGTTTGTGTCTGTTGCGTCAGTTCTGGTCTGTGTGGCGTGTGGAGTGAGTTGTTTGTTTAACCATAGTTTCTGTTATTGGAAATGAACAGAATATGGCTGGTAGGAACGATGCTTCTTTGGCTGCGGCGATGCAAGCGATGGCTCATGCTGTGCATGATGCACCTAATGTTGCGGGTAATGATGAGTTCAGGAAGAATAAACCACCTGTCTTCAAAGGAAGATATAATCCTGATGGTGCACAGATTTGGCTGAAAGAGATTGAAAGGATTTTCCGAGTGATGGATTGTGACGAGGATCAGAAGGTGAGACTGGGTACTCACATGTTGCTGGAAGAAGCTGATGATTGGTGGGTTGGTACTCGTAATGTGTTGGAAGCTGCAGAGGAGGAGGAGGAAGAGATTACTTGGGAAGTGTTTAGTCGGGAATTCTTGAGGAAGTATTTTCCCGAGGATGTTAGAGGAAAGAAGGAGATAGAGTTCTTGGAGTTAAAACAAGGTAATATGTTTGTTGTTGATTATTCTGCTAAGTTTGTTGAGCTGGTGCAGTTTTATCCTCATTATGCGGAAGCAACTGCGGAGTTTTCTAAGTGTATTAAGTTTGAGAATGGGTTGCGTCCTGAGATTAAACAAGCTATTGGTTATCAGAGGGTTCGGAAGTTTGCAGACTTGGTGGATTGTTGTAGGATTTTTGAGGAGGATAGTAAGGCTCGTTCTACTCATTACAAAAGTGTGAGTGAAAGAAAAGGGAAGCAACAGTTCCGTGGTGGGCCGTATGTGACACCTGTAACGCCCGTTTATTTAATTAAGTATTTAATTAAATATAATTGTAGTATGTTGTGTTGATTCGCGTTGATTTGAATATTTGTGTCGATTTAAGTTGATTCCGGAATATCGAAATATTATATTGATGTTTCTAAGTTGGTTCGAGTTGAATTGATTTAATAAGTTGATTTAAGTTGTGGAAATAATATTGAATATTTTCCGTCTATGGTTAAATATGTTGATTTGGTGGTTTGGACGATTTATTTGATAGTCGGTAATTAGTCGATTTACTCGAGAGAAATAAAATTAGAATTAGTATTATGAAATATAAGCGTATTTTATTTAAGTGGGCTTAGTCGTTGCGTTGGTGGTAGTAATTGGTGAGGTGTTGATTAGTAGGCCCAAATTGAGATTTATAATTATAATAATAATTATAATAAAAAGAAAAATAAGGAGAGGAAGTTAGGTTTTGTATCAGTAGAGGAAAGAAGAGCAGGAACGTGAGAAAGAAGAACGAGGAAAAGTTGGAGAAAGAGGGATACGGGAGAATTGCCGTCGGAGCCAAGTCGGAAAAGTCGATCGGAAATTCGAGCGGCCATCAATTTAAGGTAAGGGTGGGGTTCGAATTTTATAATCGGGTTATGATGATTGTTACGTGGGATTGGGTTCGTAAAATTTGTCTACTGTGTTGATTTTATGACGAATTGTGTTGGTTTTATGTGTTGAACTATAGGATGAATTTTGGTGATTTTCTCGTAGTTTTTATTTTAGGTTGAAATGGTAGGAATGAATAGAAATCGATGTTTTCACGGACAAAAGTCGGAATAGATTGCGTAGTTGTGTCGAGTAATGTTAGGCCGTGATCGAGTATGCTTGTTTTATCGAATTTGGTTGATTTTGTAAGTTTTTACATTTTTGGAGATTTGAGGGTTTAAGATTCAGATTGAAATCGAAAGTCGTAGAATTCACGTTTGATAGTTCCAAATCACTACTATATGTTTGGTATGAATGAGTATGTGTTTGTTTCGAAGAAAATAATTGAATCGGATGGATTTTCGGACGAAAATGCAAAATCCCGTAGGGCTGTTATGAAGAAAAATTCTGGTTTCGGAAAGTTTGGAAAATTCATATCTTTTGATCCGTAAGTCGGTTTTGACCCCCGTTCGAAGCGTTGGAAAGCTAACGAGATGTTCTTTCTAGGAAAAATGGTTTTGAGGTCTGTATCTGGTTCAATTATAGCAGAAAATTGAAACCGTATCATTGTGTTGATTTTTACCATCGTGAATGTGTGCGATTGATGTGTTATCGTGCGGTATGCTTTTATTATATAATGTATAGCTTGTGTGCTGTTATATGATGTAAATACTTATGATGAAATATTGTATGATTGTCGTGGTTGTTTGTTGCCTAATGGGAGAATATATTGTTGAAAATTATGTCAAATATGTTGATTTGTAGATACAGTTAAATAAGTCGATTTGTCTCAGTTTATGGGCATTTTTAAGTCGTAGGTCGAAGGACAAATGTTGATGTTAAAGTTGTAGGTCGTATGACCAACGTTGATGTATATAAGTTGTAGGCCTATGGCCAAAGTTGAATCGTGTTGAATTAAAGTTGTTATGTGGTTTGTTATATGTTGTTCGGAGTTGGTTGTTGTTTTGTGTTGAGTCGTGGCATCATAGCATAGCATTATTAAGTTGGCCTGGATTGGCAATTTTTAAGTTGGAGCTGATGCTCACCACGTTGACCTGGATTGGTAAAATTACTAAGTTGAAGGCTTATGCCTTGCAGATACCTCGATAACCTGGTATATTTTAAGTTGGGAGTTTTACTCCGATGGTACCACATGCATATGCATAGTTGAGTTGCATCCTGTGTCGCATTATTTATGTTGTTTGTGTTGATTGTGGTTGTTGAAGTTGAGTAAGTTGTTTATGTTGTCCAAGTTGATAAAGTTGTTCATGTTGCTTAAGTTGATAAAGTTGTTCATGTTGCTTAAGTTGATAAAGTTGTTTGCGTTATTTAAGTTGATGAAGTCGATTATGTTGATGTTGAAGAAGTTGAATATGTGTAGTATATTTGTTGAAGTTGATGAAGGTGTTTACGTCGATTTCAGAGTTGAAGTTGGTTATGTTGATTAGGTTGATTGTAGTGATTATGTCGTAAATGTTGATATGTGTAATAAGTCGATAAAGTATGTTTATAAATTGTGGATTATTGTTAAGTTGTTGTTGTTGTTGGATAATAGTGAAATTGTATGATTCTATCTAACGTATTAATTATCATAATCCTGTTTATATTGTTCGATATCTCACCCCTTCTGTGTATGGTGATGGTTTATACGCCATCCTGCAGGTAATCCAGAGTAGAGATGCTTGCTTTACTAGTTGATTCGGTGATGTCGCTCTGATACGTATCACTCGGGGGGATGAACGCTTAGTTGCTCTGTTGTTGTTTTAAGTTGTTTCCATGAAAATATGTTGTTACTAAGTTGTTTAAGTTGAACAAATGTTATATCATGTATAGTTGAATATTTGAGAATCCGCTGCGTAGTTGTGAAAATTGTTTTGGTTTCCAAGAATGAATAAAAGTTGTTATTATAGTTTCATCCGAATTAAAAGTGTTATGTATCGATGTACTATTTGATTTAAATGAATAAGTTTTTAAAGTTGTAAAATGTGGCATCCTATTTGTGTACTTGTTGATTGAATTTTACTACTCTGATTTTCAATATATTTGCCGGGTAGAAATGGGGTGTTACATTAGTGGTATCAAAGCAGGTCGGTCCGTCCGGCCAATGTTGTCTAATGTCGTTTATTCCTTAGTACTCGACATGTGTGGGAAACACTGTCAGTGCTTGTTTGTTAGTTTCTGGTCGTTGTCTGCAGGTGTTGGTTTGGATTAAGTGGGGAAGAAGCTTGTCTCCCGGACGTGTTGTTGGTATGTAGAAGTTGTTTCAAGGTGATGTTGATTGCAAGAGTGCAAATGTTGTTGAGTCGATGTTGTTGCGGACCGGCGAGAGTTTAGACTCATGAATTCGTATCGATCGAGTTTGAGAAGTGTGTGGAATATGGATGAGGAATTGATTGAGAATAAGGAAGTATTCCAATGGAAATGATAAGTTGATGGATCAAGTCGGTAGATTAATATGCCTTGAGTATAGTCGGATTAAAGTCGAGTAATTTTAGAGTTGGATGAAAAGAAATGATTGTTGGTAGATTTTGGAGCAAGCGGGAGAGAGATGGAACTTATGTTCATCAATCTCAAATTCTGATTTTTGCAATTTTGAAGCAGCTGTCGGTAAAAGAGGCATAACTTTTTACTCGTGATTCCGATTGAAGCGGTTCTGGACTTTTTGGAAAGCTTACGAAATTCCCTACAGTTTGCATATACGATTTGTCTTCAGGAAGTTTGTGAAGAGGGAGAAAAGTGCGTTTTAATATTTGGGTCTGATGCTATTTTTGGAAAATTCTGCATATGGAAATTCTGAACCAGTCCCGTTGTAAGAATGATAACTTTTTACTTGTAACTCGGATTCAAGCGATTCTTGAAGTTCTGGAATCTTTACGAAATTCTCTTCATTTTAGAATATGATTTTGTGATTGAGAGGTCTGTATCAAAAGAGATATCTGTGGTTGAAGTTGAGCGACTACTGCTGAAAAATTTGGAAAGATGAAGCCAAGTGTGAAATTTTGATAAGAATAATATGTTGGTAATTATAAGGATGTGACGGTGTCTGAGAAAGCATCGAGATGCAAATATGTTGAATAAGGAGAAATAAGTGATGATGTCATGTGATAGTAATGTTGAGAAAAAGACGGATGCTTGATTTGCAACGTTAAAAATTTTAACTTGGATAAGAGTTGTAATTGGAGCGAGCCGAGTTGGATAGTACTTGAAGTAGTAGCGATTCCGGTGTTGGAAAGATATTTAATAATTGTGTTGTGCTACGAGTATGTATAAGAGATTATGTATTGGATTTTGGAAGTTTTGGTATAATTGACAAAATTGAAATTTAGGAAACTAAGAAGACGTTGATAAGCCTCAGAGAGTTGGCAGAGCATTGTGCTTACGGACTTTGGGCACAAGTTGTAGTACGCTATTGTGTTGAGTAATGATGATTTATGCCACTGTTATGGTTGCCGACTGTCTATTGACAAATTGAGGAACTGATCACCCTTAATCTCTTGTTGATAGTAGACGAAATCATAATTGATGGATAGATGTGTCGTGCCAACTAGTATAGTACGTACGTTGAATTGGTTGAAGTCAAGCCAAGTGCTTGTGGATTCTTTATTTTGTCGATGTAGATTCATATATGAGCATATTAGTTGAATTTAAGGATGATGGCATGAGGTTGCGATTTAATTGATGAGTAGTATGGAAATTCGCAGTTGAGTTCTGGGTAATTTGAGAATTGAGTTGCAAGTAGAAAAAGAAGTGAAGTTATAAGTTGAATTGTAAAAGTGGAACTTTTGGTTGGTAAAGATGAGTTACTTGGTTGTGTTAATTCGGATAAGAATTTATGAAGAATTGTGTCAGTATGAGTAAAAGTTGATAATTTGGTTTGTTGGATTAGTTGGAAAGGAAAAGATGATTTATCTGGTTGAAGTTAATTGTACACAGGTACCCTATGTTGTTGTAATGATGTTGTGTGTTTAAGATGATTTTCGAGGAACATGTAAATAGGAGATGGTAAAGTTGTAGTTATGTTTTATGATAATTAGGAAGTAGTCGCCGTTGTAATTATGTTGAACGCTCAAAGGTGTTGTCTTACGGATCTAAGTTCGAAGTATTCGGTAACTACAAAAGTGTAGAATACCTGTTGGGATGGAATTTCTGAAGAGTTAAGTCGAAAGTCTTTTGTTATGTCGGTTTTGGCGATTGAGAAGTTGGGAATAAAATGGGTAGACTTGATACTTTGCAAGTAATCAGAGTGCGCAGCGAACGCGTGGTGTTGTACAGTTGTTCATGCGTGAGCAACAACAATGTTGGTAGTTGGTTGCGTTGATGTCGTGTTTAAGTTGTGTGTTCGTATGTTGTTGCGTTCTAGTTCTTAAATCGGCGAATTCTTAAGTTGGTTACTCTTTATGTTGTGATGTTAAGTTGTCAAGTGTGTTGCATGAGTAGTATTCGGGTTGTTTTTGCCGTTGATGTTATGAATTGTTTGTATTATACGTAGGTTGCCTTCGGAGATGAGAGTTGATTAGTCGGATGGAATCACATAGTTGGAGTAGTTGTATCGGATGAATTTTCGAGGACGAAAATGTTCTAAGTGGGGGAGAGTTGTAACACCCGTTTATTTAATTAAGTATTTAATTAAATATAATTATAGTATGTTGTGTTGATTCACGTTGATTTGAGTATTTGTGTCGATTTAAGTTGATTCTGGAATATCGGAATATTATGTTGATGTTTCTAAGTTGGTTCGAGTTGAATTGATTTAATAAGTTGATTTAAGTTGTGGAAATAATATTGAATATTTTCCGTCTATGGTTAAATATGTTGATTTGGTGGTTTGGACGATTTATTTGATAGTCAGTAATTAGTCGATTTAGTCGAGAGAAATAATATTAGAATTAATATTATGGAATATAAGCGTATTTTATTTAAGTGGGCTTAGTCGTTGCGTTGGTGGTAGTAATTGGTGAGGTGTTGATTAGTAGACCCAAATTGAGATTTATAATTATAATAATAATTATAATAAAAAGAAAAATAAGGAGAGTAAGTTAGGTTTTGTATCAGTAGAGGAAAGAAGAGCAGGAACGTGAGAAAGAAGAACGAGGAAAAGTTGGAGAAAGATGGACACGGGAGAATTGCGGTCGGAGCCAAGTCGGAAAAGTCGATCGGAAATTTGAGCGGCCATCAATTTAAGGTAAGGGTGAGGTTCGAATTTTATAACTGGGTTATGATGATTGTTACATGGGATTGGGATCGTATAATTTGTCTCTTGTGTTGATTTTATGACGAATTGTGTTGGTTTTATGAGTTGAACTATATGGATGAATTTTGGTGATTTTCTCGTAGTTTTCATTTTAGGTTGAAATGGTAGGAATGAATAGAAATTAATGTTTTCACGGACAAAAGTCGGAATAGATTGCGTAGTTGTGTCGAGTAATGTTAGGTCGTGATTGAGTATGCTTGTTTTATCGAATTTGGTTCATTTTGTAAGTTTTTGCATTTTTGGAGATTTGAGGGTTTAAGATTCATATTGAAATCGAAAGTTGTAGAATTCACGTTTGATAGTTCCAAATCACTACTATATGTTTGGTATGAATGAGTATGTGTTTGTTTCGAAGAAAATAATTGAATCGGACGGATTTTAGGACGAAAATGCAAAATCCCGTAGGGCTGTTATGCAGAAAAATTCTGGTTTCGGAATGTTTGGAAAATTCATATCTTTTGATCCGTAAGTCGGTTTTGACCCCCGTTCGAAGCGTTGGAAAGCTAACGAGATGTTCTTTCTAGGAAAAATGGTTTTGAGGTCTGTATCTGGTTCAATTATAGCAGAAAATTGAAACCGTATCGTTGTGTTGATTTTTACCGTCGTGAATGTGTGCGATTGATGTGTTATCGTGCGGTATGCTTTTATTATATAATGTATAGCTTGTGTGCTGTTATATGATGTGAATACTTATGATGAAATGTTGTATGATTGTCGTGGTTGTTTGTGGCCTAATGGGAGAATATATTGTTGAAAATTATGTCAACTATGTTGATTTGTAGATACAGTTAAATAAGTCGATTTGTCCCGGTTTATGGGCATTTTTAAGTCGTAGGTCGAAGGACCAATGTTGATGTTAAAGTTGTTGGTCGTATGACCAACGTTGATGTATATAAGTTGTAGGCCTATGGCCAAAGTTGAATCGTATTAAATTAAAGTTGTTATGTGGTTTGTTATATGTTGTTCGGAGTTGGTTGTTGTTTTGTGTTGAGTCGTTGCATCATAGCATAGCATTATTAAGTTGGCCTGGATTGACAATTTTTAAGTTGGAGCTGATGCTCACCACGTTGGCCTGGATTGGCAAAATTACTAAGTTGAAGGCTTATGCCTTGCAGATACCTCGATAACCTGGTATATTTTAAGTTGGGAGTTTTACTCCGATGGTACCACATGCTTATGCATAGTCGAGTTGCATCATGTGTCGCATTATTTATGTTGTTTGTGTTGATTGTGGTTGTTGAAGTTGAGTAAGTTGTTTATGTTGTCCAAGTTGATAAAG
Source organism: Lathyrus tuberosus (assembly GCA_022829125.1). Classification (NCBI taxonomy): domain Eukaryota; kingdom Viridiplantae; phylum Streptophyta; class Magnoliopsida; order Fabales; family Fabaceae; genus Lathyrus; species Lathyrus tuberosus. The sequence continues at coordinate 9,825,532 of JALAZF010000071.1, forward strand.
TTGTTCATGCTGCTTAAGTTGATAAAGTTGTTCATGTTGCTTAAGTTGATAAAGTTGTTTGCGTTGTTTAAGTTGATGAAGTCGATTATGTTGATGTTGAAGAAGTTGAATATGTTGAGTATATTTGTTGAAGTTGATGAAGGTGTTTACGTCGATTTCAGAGTTGAAGTTGGTTATGTTGATTAGGTTGATTGTAGTGATTATGTCGTAAATGTTGATATGTGTAATAAGTCGATAAAGTATGTTGATAAATTGTGGATTATTGTTAAGTTGTTGTTGTTGTTGGATAATAGTGAAATTGTATGATTCTATCTAACGTATTAATTATCATACTCCTGTTTATATTGTTCGATATCTCACCCCTTCTGTGTATGGTGATGGTTTATACGCCATCCTGCAGGTAATCCAGAGTAGAGATGCTTGCTTTACTAGTTGAGTCGGTGATGCCCCTTTGATACGTAACACTCGGGGGGGTGAACGCTTAGTTGCTCTGTTGTTGTTTTAAGTTGTTTCCATGAAAATATGTTGTTACTAAGTTGTTTAAGTTGAAAAAATGTTATATCATGTATAGTTGAATATTTGAGAATCCGCTGCGTAGTTGTGAAAATTGTTTTGGTTTCCAAGAATGAATAAAAGTTATTATTATAGTTTCATCTGAATTAAAAGTGTTATGTATCGATGTACTATTTGATTTAAATGAATAAGTTTTTAAAGTTGTAAAATGTGGCATCCTATTTGTGTACTTGTTGATTGAATTTTACTACTCTTATTTTCAATATATTTGCCGGGTAGAAATGTGGTGTTACAGCACCAGCTGATAAGGGTAAACAAAGGGGTAATTTTGATCGAAGGTCAAGTGGAGGAGGTATGCCTAATTCTTTGAGATGTTATAGATGTGGTGAATTGGGACACCGTCAGTCCGAATGTACTAAGAATTTGGATAAGTGTTCTAATTGTGGAAGTGTAGGGCATGTCGCAGCTGATTGTAAACGGAAGAATGTGGTGAAATGTTACAATTGTGGGGAAGCCGGTCATATTAGTACGAAGTGTCAGAAACCGAAGCAAGCTCCAACTAGTGGGAAGGTATTTTCTTTGGCAGGGACTCAAACTTCAAGTGCAGATCGTCTGATCCGAGGTACTTGTTTTATTAATAGTGCGCCTTTAGTTGCTATTATTGATACTAGAGCGACTCATTCATTTATTTCGTCTGAGTGCGCTAAGCGTTTGAATCTTGTGTTGTCTTTGATGGATGGTGAGATGGTTATTGATACTCCAGCAATGGGGTCAGTAACTACTTCTTTGGTTTGTTTAAGTTGTCCTTTGACCATTTATGGTAAAGACTTTGAGATGGATTTAGTGTGTTTGCCGTTGGAGGGTTTAGATTTGGTTTTAGGAATGAATTAGTTGCAATTCAATCGGGTTCATATTGATTGTTATCATAAGTTGGTAAGGTTTCCTTCTATTGAGGAAGACGAAGACTCGAGTTTCTTATCTACCAAAGAGTTGAAGAGACTTTTGGCGGAGGAAGCTCAGTTGTTTGGGTTGTTTGCATCTTTGACTGCGGATAGTCAAGTTTCACATGACGTGTTTCCTGTTGTGTGTGATTTTCCGGAAGTGTTTCCTGAGGATATTTCAGATGTGCCGCCAGAGAGAGAGGTGGAGTTTTCTATAGATCTAGTTCCTGGTACTAGACCTGTTTCTATGGCATCTTATAGAATGTCGGCATCTTAGTTGGTTGAGTTGAAGAGGCAAATGAATGAGTTGTTGGAGAAGAGGTTTGTGAGGCCAAGTGTTTCTCCTTGGGGTGCTCCAGTTTTATTGGTGAAAAAGAAGGATGGAAGTATGCAGTTGTGTATCGATTATCGCCAGTTGAATAAGGTGACGATTAAGAATAAGTATCCTCTTCCAAGAATTGATGATCTGATGGATCAGTTGGTTGGTGCGTGTGTGTTTAGTAAGATTGATTTGAGATCAGGGTATCATCAGATAAGGGTGAAAGAGGAAGATATTCAGAAGACGGCTTTTAGGACACGTTACGGTCATTATGAATATTCGGTGATGCCGTTTGGGGTTTCTAATGCGCCAGGTGTGTTTATGGAATACATGAATCGTATTTTCCACGAGCATTTGGATCGATTTGTTGTTGTGTTTATTGATGACATATTGATTTATTCTAAGTCTCGCGAGGAGTACGCGGAGCATTTGCGTATTGTTTTTCAGGTTTTGAAGGAAAAGAAGCTTTTTACCAAATTGTCTAAGTGTGAATTTTGGTTGTCGGAAGTGAGTTTTCTTGGACACGTAATTTCAGGTAATGGTATTTCTGTGGATCTATCTAAAGTAGAAGCAGTTCTATAATGGGAGGCTCCGAGATCTGTTACTGAAATTCGAAGCTTTTTGGGATTGGCCGGATATTATCGGAAGTTTATTGAAGGTTTTTCTAAGTTGGCACTTCCTTAGACCCAGTTTACTTGTAAAAGGCAAGCGTTCATTTGGGATATTCGGTGTGAGGAGAGTTTTAATGAGCTGAAGAGAAGATTGACGACAGCTTCGATTTTGATTTTGCCGAATCCTAATGAACCGTTTGTGGTTTATTGTGATGCGTCGTTGATTGGTTTAGGTGGTGTGCTAATGTAAGACGGGAAGGTCGTGGCGTATGCTTCGAGGCAGTTGAGAGTGCATGAGAAGAATTATCCTACTCATGATCTGGAGTTAGCGGCCGTGGTGTTTGTGTTGAAAATTTGGAGGCATTAACTTTTTGGTGCGAGGTTTGAAGTCTTTAGTGATCATAAAAGCTTGAAATATTTGTTTGATCAGAAGGAATTGAACATGAGGCAATGTAGATGGTTGGAATTCTTGAAGTACTACGACTTTGGCTTGAATTACCATCCTGGTAAAGCTAACGTGGTAGCCGATGCAGTGAGTCGGAAATCATTGCATATGTCTGCTTTAATGGCTAAGGAGTGGGAACTTTTGGAATCATTTAGAGACTTGAGTTTGGTATGTGAAGTGTCGTCGGATAGTGTGTGGTTGGGTATGTTGAAGGTTACGAATGATTTTCTGATGACGGTAAGTGAGAAACAGAAGTTGGATGTGAAATTTGTGGATTTGATGTTGGTTGGCGGAAAGGATGCGAATAGTGACTTTGAGGTGGATATTAATGGTGTTTTGAGGTTCCGTGGGCGGAATTGTATTCCGGACGATTCGGATTTGAAAAGGATGATTTTGGAAGAAGGACACCGAAGTAATTTAAGTATACATCCGGGAGCGAATAAGATGTACCAAGATTTGAAAAAGATTTTCTGGTGGTCGGGATTGAAAAGAGATGTGGCTCAGTTTGTGTATGCTTGTTTGACTTGTCAGAAGTCGAAAGTGGAACATCAAAGGCCGAGTGGTTTGTTGCAACCGTTGGATATTCCGGAATGGAAATGGGATAACATTTCGATGGATTTTGTAACGGGGTTACCGAATACTCAGCGAGGTCATAGTGCTATTTGGGTGGTTGTGGACAGATTGACTAAATCGGCTCATTTTATTCCGATTGACATCAGTTTTTCTTTGGAGCGGTTAGCTGAGATTTATATCAGTGTAATTGTGAAGTTGCATGGCGTTCCGTTAAGCATTGTTTCGGATCGAGATCCAAGGTTTACCTCGAGATTTTGGGAATGTTTACAAAAGGCTTTGGGTTCTAAATTGATGTTGAGTTCGGCTTATCATCCGCAAAAGGATGGTCAGACGGAGAGGACGATTCAGTCTTTGGAGGATTTGTTGCGAGCGTGTGTTTTGGAACAAGGTGGTGCGTGGGATAGTTATCTTGCGTTGATTGAATTCACGTACAATAACAGTTTTCATTCTATTATTGGAATGGCTATGGAAGAAGGTGTCGGACACCGTTGTGTTGGCACGAATCTGGTGAGAGAACGGTGGTAGGACCGGAGTTGGTGCAGCAGACTACATACAAGGTGAAGTTTATTCGTGAGAAGATGAAAGCTTCTTAGAGTAGACAAAAGATTTATCATGATCGGAGACGGAAAGATCTTGAGTTTCAAGAGGGCGATCATGGGTTTTTGAGGGTTACGCTGGTAACGGGTGTTGGTCGTGCATTGAAATCGAAGAAACTTACTTCTCGATTTATTGGTCCTTACCAGATATCTGCGAGAGTAGGTGCTGTGGCGTATAGGGTGGCGTTGCCGCCGAGTCTGTTGAATTTGCATGATGTGTTCCATGTTTCACAGTTGCAGAAGTATGTTCTAGATGCGTCACATGTGATCCCGATGGATGAGGTTGAGGTAAGGGAGAACCTTACGGTTGAGGCATTACCAGTTAGGATTTTGGATCGCGAGGTGAAGCGGTTGAGGGGCAAGGATATTGCACTAGTGAAGGTAGTGTGGGGAGGCGCTGCTGAGGGCAATTTGACTTGGGAGTTGGAGAGTCAGATGCGGGAGTCGTATCCAGAGTTGTTCATCTCAGGTATATTTTCGAGGACGAAAATTTCTAAGTGGGGGAGAGTTGTAACGCCCCGGTCAGTTTTGTCAGTTTTGTCTTTTTAATAATTTGAGTTGTTTTGAGTATTTTTTTATTATATTGTTTTATTTCTGACTTTTATGTGAAAATATGTTATTTTTCATCGTGAATATGTTTTGTCGCGTTTTGGGAACATTTGCGAGATAATTGAGTGTAGGGGTATTTTGGGTATTTTGATTTATTTTGTTAAGTTAGATTATAATAGAAATAGAAAGAGAGAAAAATAGTAAGAAGAAAAAGAAGAGAAGAAGAAAAGAAAAGGAGAAGAGAAGAAAAGAGAGATTTTGAGAAAACTTGGAAATCAATCAACCGACTTTCTAGAACACGATTAAATCGGGTAAGGGTGCGAAACTCGATTATACTATGTTTGTGTATGATTATGTATGTGTTTGCTTGGATGATTTCTTATTTTTCCATAGCTTGAGTTCTAGGTTGGAAATGGGAGTTTTGTGAGGAATCGATGGTTTTACGGTTGAAAATCGGTGTAAACGTATTAGAATACTTATTATCATGGTGAGAATAGGTTCTGATTGTCATATGTTGTTTTGGAAATGTTTGGTTGGAGAAAATGTCATTTTTGGATGAATTGGTGCGCTGCTGGGTTTTGCTGAAATCGCAGGTTCGCACTGCGAATGGCCAGCGAGTGGGTGGCAAGTGTTCGCGTGATGTGCGCACTGCGAACGTTGTATCATTTTTGCTTCTGACTTGGTTCGCTGGAGGGTTCGCAATGCGAATGGGGTAGCGAGCATTCGCTGGATTGTTCGCACTGCGAATGATGGAAAATTTCTAGGCTATTTTGCTTCTGACTTGGTTCACTGGTACACTCGCACGACGAATGGAGTAGCAAAGGACTCGCTAGGAGCTTCGCACTGCGAATGTAGCAGTTTTTCCCAATTTGTTTTCTTTATAACTTTTGACCTGTAGGTCGGTTTGAGGTGTGGTTTGATGCGTTAGAAAGCTTGTGAAATGTACTTTATTATGATGATGGTTTTGAGAATTGTTGGCCGATTAAATTATGTTGGGAATTAGAAAACGTGTTGTTTTTGCTGTCAACTTTGCTGTTTAATTGTGTGAACTTGATGTATATGCGTAATATGCTGTTGGTGTGGACATTGTATGACTTGTGTATTGTTGAGTGATGAAATTGCATGAAATACATATCGTGATAATGATTGGTGGCCAGAGGGAATCTGCTATAACATCGTGTGCCTTAAAAATAAGAGGACTTAAAGCGATCTGATTGGATCGTGTGCCTTAAAAATATAGAGGACCGAAAGCGATGGTTATAGACGATCGTGCGCCTTATACCAATAGGACCGAAAGCGATCGGATTGTGCGCCTTATACCAAGAGGACCAAAAGAAATCCATAAACGTCGTGCGCCTTATACCAAGAGGATCGAAAGCGACGGGAAAACATCGCATGCTCGACGGGGAGTTACAGTGATTTAACGGGCAATGGTTCCAATAGTTCCTGAGTGAACTGGTTTTGAGAAAATGTTAGAAGTCGGTACCGCATGGCATGTGCATAGAGTCGTTGTGTCGGTCTCTGTGCATTTGTATAAATCATGGAATAATTATGCATGGAATTGTGAATGTGATTGATGAGATGGAATATGTATAATTGTATTGATGATGAGTGTATGGTGTAGGATTGATGTGTAGTGGCTTTTGATACTTGAGAATTGTACTGTGTTGTGTTTCATTTGATTGTGGTGCATTTGTGGTGAGAATGTTTTACTTGTGCATTTCTGTGTTATTATATAATGATATGCAACTGTAATATGATTGTTTTTCTCACCCTTCTGCTGTTTTATAATGCTCTATGAGGCATTGCAGATTAGAGTTGCTGGAGGTCTTTTTGTGAAGCTTTGCGTCTTCATTCTTTTGTCGGTCGGCTCTGATATGTGACACCGGGTAGTTAGGGTGGCCGTGTGTGATTATTTTGTATTATGTAAATGTATTTTTTGGATTGTACATGCATGACTTGATGTATGACAAACAAACTTTCATGATATATATATATATATATATATATATATATATATATATATATATATATATATATATATGTTGATATTCAGTTACGGATTTTTCGCTTTTATTCTGTAATTGGATTGTGGGTGTATTACTACATGAATCGTTTCATATCTTTATGAGCAAGGGTTGTATGTTTGTTCCAAATTGTTGTGGCGTCTCCAGTCTATGTTGTGTTTTAAATATACTCTGATGAAATTTTGAATTTTTTTTATCTATCGCTTTAATAGCTTGGGGGTATAGAATGGGGGTGTTACACAGGACCCTTAAGAACATTGTGGATATATGCCCAATATTTACGAAGATCTACGAAGTCCTCAATGGAGAATGAGGTTTCGTCGTTAAACATCTACATAAGAAAAATGCAATAACATGTATGATAATAATTCAATATTCAACTTATATATTGATATATGCAAACATTTTATGACATGTATACCTTATCCCATGAATCGGCAATGCCGACAAGGACAATGTTTAACACGTGTTTCATGACATAATAACCACACTCGTAATTCCCGGGTTGTTTCCTTGTCTACAAATTTAAGCAAAAATCACATGAATACAACCACACATGAATGTAAATGAAAGAAACATAATCGTGCCACTTACTTTATGACAGATCCATCTGGGCTTTCTTCTAACATTGTTCATCATATTCACTTGCTCCACAACACTGTACATTGAATTTGAATTAAACATATTACATGATAAACTGATTACAATGCCAAAGAAAATGAATTAAGCATACACTTACGAATTAATTATATCTTTCATTTTGTTTTCCAGTGGATCATGTAAGCAACACAGAAAACTTATCGTATTCGTCCTAAATGATATGATGATCAATTGCCAATGACCACTGAATAAACAAGAGCTTATATAGGTTAATGGTAGTTGCCAAAACAAAACAAAATATAGAATGCATAAACATCAACTGCAAAAATACTTACGAATAGAGGAATGATGCTAAGTAACATTCTTTTCCTCCCTTATTTAATCGTATTCTCAAGTACTATCGGATATCTTTTGGTTCATTAAAAGCCCATCGAATAAAAAGTGGATCCAAGATTCCGTAAGTACTCGATTTATTCAACTCTATACAAAGACGGTGAATGTACCTAAATGGTTAAAGAAAATGAATAAATTAGGGGTGATGTTCTATAAATGACAATGTTCTATAATTACATGTATATTCAACTATATATAGTTACGTGCACCAAACTTGAATTACCCCGATGTCCAACCACTTATACCCACCAAGAAAATCCCTTACATCTTTAGGGCTATAATAGAATAAATTCAAATGTGGACAATATTCTAGCGAGAGAGGTTGCATTTCATTTATCAACGTAACTTTCAAGTATAACATTGTGATTTCATTTGGATTAGGGTCCATTATATCATTTTGGTTACTCGCAGGGGGGGATGAGCGGAACAATTACTTCCTTTTGTAGAAGCATGACGTACAACACTTCTACTAGGAGTTCGATCATCATCATCACCATTAACATTACGGCGATCTTCATTTGTCCGTTGTTCAAAGTTTTCACTCAATCTCTACATCATTATATTCAATTAAAACATAAAACAAAAACAAGCACAATATATATCATACATTTCTGATAAAACACTAACATCTCAAGTAAAGTACATATCAAATATAACTCTTGAAACCTTTCCATATCTTTCTCCCTTTTTTCCTTCTCTTCTTCTAACATTCTCCGTTGTTCTTCTAATTGCTTCTCAAAATTTTCAATCTTTTGTCTTTGTGCAATAATTTTCGGGCTTTCAGTACTTTTTCTTTGAGACCCAAAGAATGACCTCAAGCCGACACCTTCTCCAACAGCACGGACACGCCCACCATGCTCATCTGTTCCGATAGCTTCTACTAATATGTCATGTCGTGCTTGCGGAACAAATGTGCCTTCACGGGCTGCCTCAACCAATTTATCCTACACAACATGAGAAACTTACATATATTGTTACCAACACATTTAAATAAAAAATAACATACGCACCACAAATCATACTTAGAATTTTTTCGGCAACTACTCTTGACACCTCAGAGATGTACTCTCCATCTGGTTTTAATCGAGCCCTCTTCCATTTCTCATGTCTTGAAGGTGGAGATGGGATGCGATAATCTCCTGTTTCTGATTGTCTTTCAAGCATGATTTTTTTCTCAAGATTTTTATAACCCCCACGAGACAATCTATAGGGGTACATGTTCTTGGCCTTATTGAGTATTCTGACTTCGCTTTTAACATGTTATAAACATAGTGAAAAAAATATATGATTAATATCTATAACTCATTAGCATAACATTATCGGTTACATGAGAATAGTACTAACCTTGAATTCCTCTAAACGATGTATCTTTGCAAACCTTTTCCATTGCTTCTTCGATATAAAATTATATCGAATCCATGGATGAGCAAGACCGCTCTTAGGCCCCCTAATGTAGTCACCCATGAGTTGTGCCTTAAATCCCTTCCAACGAGTACCAGCATATGATATCCACTTTTTTTCTTCAAATTTGAGTCATCGGTAAACTCAAAATTCAACTACATTTAAATCAATATATAAGTATGTTTTAGAAATTATAGATATTGATATCGGCGATATCTGAAAATTATAGTATGTAATACCTTAACATCAATCCATATATTTTCTTTGACCTTATTATCAACTTGTTTCCAATCAACAATCAATATACTGACCTTGCTACATGCAAGGAACGAAACATAACTCTTAAAAGTAGAGTAGTGTTGACAATCCACTACTCTGTACAACAAATCAATTTGGATAGGAATTTTTTCACCTGATGAGTTCCAGACAGATGTGAATTGAGGCATCATTGTGACACCTCTTTGTGATCTTTTCGTTTGACTTTCAGTTGTTTGAGTATCATTGTCTATCCTCTCATTTGAATGAGTTTCTTCGCTAGTTTCTGATAAAGAACTCAACAAGGTCGATATCTAAGTTCAAAAACAACAACAACAACATGAACAACAAGAACATAAAGATCAACCACAAAATAAAACAACAACAACCACAACAATGGCAAATGAAGTTTACTGTAGATGCATGGGGAAAGATATTTTACGTACCCTAAACGTGATGACTAAGTAAATGATGTTGGTGTTGGTGATGATGTTGTCTTCCTTCCTTGTGGTGACGACAGTGTTGTTGTTGTTTTCCTTCTAGACGGTAACAGCTTGGTTGATGGTGATGGTCTTGTCAACTTGGTTGACGATGATGACGACAATGGGAAATACATAGTGAAGTAGGAACGATGATGTTTTGAATGAAATCGTGTAATGTTTCACAGTATTGAACGTTAGGGTTTGGGTTAAAATTGTGTATTGTTTCATCTAGTTTCTATTTGCAATGGAAAAAAGAATACTGAAAAGACAAGCTAACTAGGAGTGTATAGTATTATCACGCTACCACAACGGCCAATACATGCAACTGTTTTGATATTTTACTTTCATGGTAAAATATCATAAAAAAAGCGCCAGAGTATTAAAAAGTAAAAATTTTAAATAAAAAAGCAAATTATATCACAACGGTTGTAAACATCAACCGTAGTCTTAAACTTTAAAGTTTTTTATTTAAAAATAATTAAAAACGAAGAGGCGCGACTTAACAACGGTTGACTCTTCAACCGACGTCTTAAACTTTTAAGTTTTTTATTTAAAACTAAATAAAAGTGAAAAGGCGCAACTTAACAATGGTGGAACTCTTGAACCGTCGTCATAAACTTTTAAGTTTTTTATTTAAAAATAATTAAAAAAGAAAAGACGCCACTTAACATTAAAGGAATAACATATATGAGGGTCCTGATGTTCGAACCCATGAAAGTTTGAAGTTATCACAACGGTTGGCTCCTTAACCGTTGTTATATACAAATAAATTTTAATCAAAAAACAATAATATTATGATAACGCCTTAGTTTAGAGATGTCACAACGGTTTAGGGAATAAGCGTGGTGATCATGACGTTGCTGTTTACGCGTTTTGTAGTAGTGCATGAAACCAATAGGATGAGAGATATCCAAGAAATTTAACCACATTTTTGTAATATTCCAAGTAACTAAATTAGCATTGGAAAAATAGAGTAGAGTCTAACTCAATCTAAAAACACTTCCAATTTTTCTCGAAAGCAAGCTCGGCTACCGTCACAACTGTTTTCAATTTTGGCAACCAAAAAATTTCCTTCTCCCAAAAAGATGCAAAGCTTCCAACATGATCTCATGCCTCGTTTATACAAATCCAACCTTAAGAACATAAATAATGAACTCCTATTGTCATGTCATTGATGTTGCATTTCATCCAACCTGAAAGGGGAGGTTACCACAAGATCTCCAAAGTCCTCTTAGACTTAGGGGGATGAATGGTAATGTTGAATTTACTAAGGATGCTGAAGTTTCTCTTGAATGAGTTTGAAACTTTTGTAGTGTGGTTCTTAGATATCCTAACATTCGAATGTCATATAAGATTTCCATATGTTGCCTTGCTTACAAATTTCTTCTTGTTTCTTGCAATCAAAATATCAAAAAAGACATTAATCATGCAAGAATTAATGACAATTTGCGCATGGGGAGATCAATCCAGGTTTAAATTCTTCTTGCAATCCAAAAAGTTGCATATGGATATGTGGATATTGAAGGAATCAGATAACCATCTCCAGATGTTCTAGGAAAATTGAAATTAAAATATATGATTTGTATTTTTCAGATTGACAATTGTAAAATGAGCACTTAGAAGGCATTACAGGCCCTCTTCTATCCAAATTATCATCTATAGGAAGTATATTGTGCATAAATATCCAACCCATACGTAATTTGGAAGAAGGGATGTTGAAGTTCCTATGAAACTTGGACCACAAGCCACAAGTTTTAGGATTATCAAAGTAGTCATAAGCCTACTTCTGACTTGGGAGACCATCATCATACCCAAAAAATATTGTCCCCAATGTTCTCCAAATAAAACACCTTTATACATAAGAGAGAATATTTTGGAATGCAACTTGAATATTAGAAGGAAAAAGCCAAGCCTTGTTGACCAAGAAATCACTAACAAGAGTTGAAAGCATTTTGTGATAAATCTTAGAAATGTTAAGATTTTGAATAAAAGGAATATCCAAACAGGTGTCTAACTAGAAATTCCTAAGATTACCATTATCTATTTCGTGAGATACTCATATTATTACCAGTGTGTTCGCCCGGGTATTTGTGTGTTACGTGCCATTTGATTTTAAAATATAATAAAAAAGTAAAAACGAAAAAACAATTTTTTTATTAAAAAAATTTATGATAGAATAACTTGTAAGAAAATATAAATATTATGATATAAAAAAAACACAATAAAAATTGGAAATCATACCAAATTTATTATATATTAAATATTTATTAAATACATAACTATCATTGAATATCATAACTATAAAAAGAAAACACACAATATATGCCCGTGCAGACTCACTCCAAAAGATTTTAAAGATATATCTAATCCAAAAGTCATGTATGATATGTGTTAATAGAACCAAAAAGGTGACGTGATGTAAAGAAAAAAAATAAGAAAAAAAAGGCATTGTATTGATAGAACCAAAAATCTTATGTGATGTAAAGAAAAAATATAAAACAAAAACATGATGTGTTGATAGGATGAAAAAGGTGATGTTGATAGAACCAAAAATTAAACAAAAGATAAAAACATCAAAATTTAAATACAAATAAAAAAGGTGAATTATATTCAACTTTCAATTATATCGTAATTTCATAAAAAATAACTGGATCATAATATCATAAAAAAATAATTTTTATCATTCATTTATAATAAAAGTAATGTGTGTAATTATCAATTATATCATAATTTTATGCATTTGCATTATTCACTTTTCCATATCTCGTAGCCATACACATTTTATATCTATAACTATAATCAAGGGAATTGAAATATATTATATCAATATATGGAGTATAACAACATATAATTAACAAATATAAAAAAGTACTATTATACAATATATATATATATATATATATAATCGTACCTGGATCAGACAGTAGAACGGTGGCCAGCAACATCGTGAATCCACAGCTCCGTTGATGATGAGGCGGGGGAGGGGGGGGGGGGGGGGGTTAAGGGCTCGGTCGAGGTCTTAGTCTCGTGGCGTGAACTTCCCATCGCGAGCTGGGTGTTCTGCCTGCATGGTACGGCGACGATGGAGCTCGATTGAGGTATCCTCGTCGGATAAAAAAGTCTTCGCGCCTGTCGTAACCCGAAATTTGACCTCCTTTTTTTGAATTTTTGCATAAGCATGTACATTCGCATCGCTGGCATATGCATTCGCACTTTTTATTTAAGATTTTCGTTGTAGGAGTATTCAGGTTTTCCAAGTCCGGTTAATCGCATCCTCACAAGATCATTACATCATCAAAACAGACTCAAAATAAAGGTTTCCGTGTTTACTCATCAAAACAAGAGGTGGAAAACTGAAATCGGGACTTCAACATCATTTCCAAGCAAATCTGAGGAAAATGAGCTGAAGTAACCGGTTACAGCATATCTGCTAACCGGATACACAGTGTAAATTTTACCAGAAACACAGATTTTCAAGCAAGTAACCGGTTAGGAGATATGCTGTAACCGGTTACTCTGTACAAAGTTGCAGATTTTGCTGTATTGTTGGGACAGTAGGGGTACACTCACTTTGTTCTTGGATTCTACATAGTTCTAGAAGCATGTGGAACATTCTAGACAATTCAAGACCATTCAAGATATTTCCCTTTCATTTATTCAATGCATCACTTTAAATTAAGAGCACCATGTTACCTAATTTACAAGCATGTCAACCTTTGGATGTGGAAGCTCACATTGGGATTGTTACCGAGTTGATCCTAACTAACCAGTTAACTGCCTTGACTCACTGAGTCAAGTGTAACTAACTCCAACCCTAACTCCAAACTCCCAAAGCTAAGTCCAAACCAAAGTCTAAAGATTTCAAACTTCATACCTAAACACTATATAAGCCAAGCTTCACCATTTCGCAACTCCTCCATAACCATTCACACAAATTCACACTTTCTTCACTCTCAATTCTCTCATTTCTCTCTGCAATTTGCTGCAACTTCTACACACTCTACTTCACCTTCTTTCCCAAACCACACAAAAGCTCTTAATTCTTAAATAATAATCACTTTTCACATTGAAAGTGATTATTTCTTGAGCTTAACCTTCATCATCTTTCCATTCTACTGAATTTTGTGGAGCTTCAGTAGCTTTTGGATTCATTTCAAGTTATCAATTCAAGCTTCTTCGGTGATAATTCGCGTTTCGGAGTTTTCGTCGAAGTTTTCTTTGATTATTCTCATCATTTTGCAATTATACTTGAGTATCTAGAATTCTATTAGCTTTTGGATTCATCTCAAGTGTTTGCTTTAAGATCTTACAGTGCAAATGTGATTTCAGAGCTTTTATCGCATTTTGATCGGTTTCGCTACGGTTCGAGGTGCGAGTGTTAGAATCTCTGGTTTTCTCTGGTTTTCTTCACTTATCTTCATCACATTTCATCCACAACAATTACCAAGCCAATCCTCCGGCTTGTAGGTTGGTAGATCTTACTTTACTCACTGTTTCGATCGTTTCCGCGTGTTTACGTTGTAATTTCGATCATTTTCGGTTTAATTTATCATGCAATTGATTGCTCTTTGATCTCCATGATTAATGCTTGTAATTTGTGTTTAATTTCTCTTGAATGATGTAATTTTCGTGCACAAATTCATGTCCTAGCATGTGGTGGTTGGCATAAGTAATTATGTATTGAAAATCACTTTTGAAAAGCTGTTTTTGCAATTATTTTTGCCACTGTCTCAGTGGTAACTGGTTAGCAGATATGGTGTAACCGGTTACACAGTTCAAATTTCACCAAAAACGCTGATTTTCAAGCATGTAACCGGTTAGCATATATGCTGTAACCGGTTACCACTAAGCAGAATGGCCAATTTTGAGCTTTTTCAAGCTTGTTTAACATTCTTTCTTCATCTAACTTCCATGAATTGATATGCTTGATATTTATGGATGTTTTAAGTGTTGTTAACCTCTGTTTAAGGCATTTTGACATTAATTCAATGATTGATTTATCAATTCTTGCAATTATGTGTGTTCTTGATTTTTGTTTGAACATGCTAATTCTTGCACAATCCTTGATCACTTGATACATGATTTGTGATACATGCTAATATTTGTTTGGCACTGTTTTGCATTTTCAATTCTTGATCACATTAAGTTTGTTCTTCATTGAGCAAATTTAATCATGCATAATCAATAATTTACACCTTTTACTTTAATGATTTTCCATTCTCTTTGGAAAATTGTTAGCATACCATTTCCCTTTGATTAATTGATCGAAACCATGTTTCGAATAGTTGATCCTCACTTTCCCTCTCTCTAGGGTCTTTTTAGAGCTTCTCTTCTTTGATCCCCCGCGGAGTTGGAGTTAGCACGAAGCACGACGCATGATACTGGAGCACTATACAACTGGTAGTTGTTACGCTGTCAGTTTCAACTTCTGCACTACACCCTGTGTGTTAGAGAAGGAATGAGAAGGGAGAATTCCTACTCTCATTCTGACCACTTCAGGTAAGGGACGAATGACCCTGTGCCTGGCTTAGTCACCTCTATCCCCCGGCGGTAGCGTATCTTCTTCCTCAGTTGAGTTAATCCTCGATCACTTTTATCTCTTTCAATCAGTCTTTTGATCTATCACCACTCCCTTGGTTCAAGATCATTAGCAATCTTCATAGGGTCAATCTCTTGCCCTTATTCAATAACTTTCCCTTGTTCTCTTCAAAAAGGGTTATAATTACATTTTCTTGTGGCTAGTCACTTCTTTTGTTGATTCCCCACGAGATTCGTAATCATTATTCCTTCGGTTGATCAAGTCATGCTGTTAAAACCAGTGCTCTATTCATCTATCATCGTGCTCTTTCTTCGGTTAAACATAGTTTTCCTGTTAAACATCGAAACCTTTGCGGAGTTCGCAACCTTCTCTGGGTTCTTCTCCCTTTGATTGGTTAACCATTGCTTGTCAATTAAAACACCAATTTGCACTCCTTTTCATCTAACCACAGTCCGTCTGTTAAAACACTGAGTTCCTCTTGGGTTAATCACCTTTTCTTGGTTAATCACCCGCCTCTTCCGTTAATCACAGTCCGTCAGTTAAAACACTGATTTCCTCTTGGGTTAATCACCTTCTCTTGGTTAATCGCCCACCTCTTCAGTTAATCACAGTCCGTCTGTTAATATACTGAGTTTCCCTTTGGGTTAATCACCTACTCGCGGTCAATCACCCGTTTTCTTCAGTTAACCACAGTCTGTCTGTTAAAATACTGAACCTCTTGGGTTAATCACCTTCTCTTGGTTAATCACCCGTCTCTTCAGTTAACCACAGCCAGTCTGTTAAAATATTGAACCCCTTTTCGAGTTAATCACCTTTTCTTGGTTAATCACTCGTTTCTTTCGGTTAATCGCAGTCCGTCTGTAAACACCGAATCCCCAACAGTTGGTAACCTCCTCTTGGTTCGAATACTTGCATCTTTAGGTTAATAACCTTCCTTTGGTTCGAATACCCTTTTCTTCGGTCAGGTACTGTTTGTTCAGTCAGAGTACATAAGTCCTTTGGGTCATGACCTTTGATCGGTCCTACACCCGTCCTTTGGGTCACGATCTTTGCTTGATCCCACACTCGTTCTTTGGGTCACAATCTTTGCTTGATCCCACACCCGTCCTTTGGGTCACGATCTTTTCTTGTTCCCACACCCGTTCTTTGGGTCACAATCTTCGCTTGGTCCTACACCCGTTTCTTTTGCCTGCTATCTTCTCTTGCACGTTCTCTAGCACGCTATCTTCTCTTGCATGTTCTCTTGCATGTTATCCTCTCCTGCACGTTATCCTTAGCACGGTCTCTATTCTTTTCTTTGTACTTCTTCTTGGTTTCGACACCATTCTTGCACGTTATTCTCAGCACTGGTACTATCTTTCCTTTGCATATATTTCTTGGTTTTGACACCATTCTTGCACTTTATCCCTAGTGGATCCTTCTCTACTTCTTTTGCTCTTAGTTTTGACACCATTTCTAGAAAGTCCCCAACGGAGTTTCCTTTCGCTTTCTCTTGCTTTCTTTTCCGTCTTAGTTCCATGAACTACAGAAGCTCTGATTCTGCATTCTTTCGAATGTATGATACGTAGGCACGAGATCGCAATGATCTTGACGAGCACACTTCCACACTTCCATCTTCTTTCATTCCTTTCTCTGTCCTTGATTCCCTGAACTACGGCGCTCTGATTTCCTCATTGCATTATGAGGGTACGTAGGCACGAGGACCCTGTTCCTCCGCGAGCACTCTCTTTTTTTCTTCCTTTTTCCCCTTTCTTCTCTCTCTCTCTCTCTCTCTCTCTCTCTCTCTCTCTCTCTCTCTCTCTCTATCTCTCTCTCTCTCCCCTTTTCTTTAGCTAGAAGCCTTTAGATAAATAACCCATCCAAGCCTAGAAGCAAGCGAAATAGTTCCCATCGAGTACGAGGAATGCGTTAGGCGCTAGTACCTTCCTTTCGCATAACCGACCCCCGTTCCCATTTCTCTTCCCCTTGGGTTTTATCGATATTTTCCCTGTCCTTTGCGACTAAATAAAGTTCGGTGGCGACTCTGTGTTATCTTTGAGTGTGCGATTCACTCAGGTACAAACCAACCATCTTCAGCTAGCGACTCTGCTGGGGAGTTCTTGCTCTTGAGCTTCGCCTCGCTTTGCTCTTGCGAGTTGGGGCCTCACGTAGTTTTGTTTGCTTTCTTGCTTGCTTGTGTGTTTATCTTTTGTGCTTTACTCGCTTTATTTATGCTCTACTTTAGCTTTATGTTTATTTACTGCATTTCTTTACTGCTTTAAATATTCATATACTGTATACTCTGGATATCTGCTATATTTTCTGCTGTTGTTGGGATGGGTAGATATTATTGGAGAGAAAGGTCCTAACACCGGGCCTAGTATACACATAGGCTAGAGCGTGGATAGTCGTGAGGCATGCGTTTTGCGCGTTGGGATATCACGAGACCCACATCCCAGATCGAGATTCGATTGAGGATACTTCCATCCTGTGAGAATTCACTACGGCGGGGGATTTTCATTCTGAGTCCTATGGTTTGGGCGACCTTTTCTAGGGACCACCTTGTTGTGTCTAGACCACACCTGTGAGGGGGATGGGTTTTTGCAGGAAAACAAGCCTCTTCATACCTTTGTTCTCTCACGCACGTCAGATCTTCACACCGACAAAGAGTTACTGAAGATGGCTGGTTTCTATCTGAGTGAATCGCACACTCAAAGATACAACAGAGTTGCCACCGAACTTTATTTAGTCCCAAAGGACAGGGAAAATATCGATAAAACCCGAGGGGAAGAGAAACGGGAATGGGGGGTCGGTTTTGCGAAAGGAAGGTATTAGCACCTAACGCATCCGTCGTACTCGACGGGAACCATTTCGCTTGCTTCTAGGCTCAGATGGGTTATCTATCTAAAGGCTTCTAGCTAAAAGAAAGGAGAGAGAGAAGAAAGAGGAAAAAGGAAGAAAGGAAAGAAAGTGCTCGCGAAGGAACAAGGTTCTCGTGCCTACGTACCCTCATAGTGCAATGAGGAAATCAGAGAGCCGTAGTTCTTGGAACCAGGGGACGAAGAAAAGGGAAGAAAGGAGGAAGACAGAAGAAAGGTGGAAGTGTGCTCGCCGAGATTATTGCGATCTCATGCCTACGTATCATACATTCAAAAGAATGCAGAATCAGAGCTTCTGTAGTTCGGGGAACCAAGACGGAAAAGGAAAATGAAAATAAAGTGGTGTCAAAACCAAGAGCGAAAGAAAGAAGGAAAATCCACTGAGGATTCTAGAGATATGGTGTCAAAACCAAGAAAAGAGAGTAAAGAAAAGGAATAGTAACTGTATTGAGAGTAAAGTGCGAGAATGGTGTCGAAACCAAGAGAATAAAGGATAAGATAGAAATGGTGTCCAAACCAAGAGAGTAAGGCAACAAGAGATAAATGGTGTTCAAACCAGGAGAATAAGGGAATAAGAGGGAAATGGTGTCCAAACTAAGAGAATAAGAGATAAGATAGAAATGGTGTCCAAACCAAGAGCAAGGGATAAGAGAAAAATCTACTGGGGATAACAAAGAGGATCGGTGTCGAAACCAAGAAAGTAAGAGCAAAAGGAATAGGAAGGACTCCGCTGGGGATCCAAATAACGAGATGGTGTCAAAACTAAGAGAAAAGGGAAAATCGGTATACTAACCGGCTGATAGTGGTTAACCGAAGAAAGAAAGTAGGACCCTGGCGGGGAAAAGCAGCTGGTGTCAACAGACGGACTGTGATAAACCAAGAGAGAGAAAGTGCTGAACCGTGAAAAGGTGTTTGACTCTGAAGGGGCCTCGGTATATTAACTGACTGACAGTGGTTAACCAGGGAAGAAAAGACTGCGACTCTGTGGGGATAGAGAAGCATTGGTGTTAACAGAGAAAACTGTGATTAACCAGAAAACGGGTGTAGGACCGAATAAAGATCGTGACCCCAAAGGACGGGTGTAGGACCGAGCAAAGGTCGTGACCCAAAGAACGGGTGTAGGACCGAGCAAGGGTCTTGACCCAAAGAACGGGTGTAGGACCGAGCAAGGGTCGTGACCCAAAAGGGGTTCGGTAAACTGATTGAACAAACAGTACTCAACCGAAGAAAGGGTATTTGAACCAAAGAAAGGTTACTAACCCAAGGGTGCAAGTATTTGAACCAAGAGGAGGTTGCCAACTGCTAGGGATTCGGTGTTTACAGACGGACTATGATCAACCGAAGAGAAAAACGAGTGATTAACCAAGAGAAGGTGATTAACTCGAAAAAGGGTTCAGTATTTTAACAGACAGACTGTGGTTAACTGAAGAAAAGGGTGATTAACCAAGAATAGGTGATTAACCCAAGAGGAATCCAGTGTTAACATACGGACTGTGATTAACTGGAAAAAATGGGTGATTAACCAAGAGAAGGTGATTAACCCAAAAGAAGCTCAGTGATTAACAGACGGACTGTGATTAACTGAGGAGAGTGCAAATTGGTGTTTTAATTGATAAGCAAATGTTAACCAATCAAAGGGAGAAGAACCAAAGAAAAGGTTGCGAACTCTTGGGGAATTGTCGGTTGTTTAAAAGAAAGACTGTGTTTAACCGAAGAAAAGAATAGAAACTCTGCAGGGGAATCTAAAGAAAATGATTGACCACAAGAACAGAGCAAATGAGGTAAGAGACAGGAGTTAAATCCAAGCAATGATCTTTAACCAAAGAAACTTGTGATTGATCAAGAGAAAAGTTGCAAGAGGTAAGAGTGAGAATGATCAAGGATCAACTCGACTGAGGAGGAGAAAAGACGCTACCACTTGAGGATAGAGGTGACTATTCTTGAAGAGAGGACAAGACGTCCTTACCAAGGAAATAGCCAGAATGAGGATAGAAAGAATCCATCCACATTCCTTCTCTAGCACTCAAAAGTGTAGCGCGGAAAATGAAACGGACAACGCAACAGTTCCAATGTTGTACCGTGCTCATGCGGAGAGAAACTGACAGCGTAACGACGTCCATTCGCACAGTGCTCTGATGCAAGACGTAGCGCGAAACTCCAACTCCACGGGGGGAACGAGAGAAAAAGCTCTATAGGAGGCCTAAAGAGAGGAAAAGGAAAGGTCGATTAATCGAAACAAAGTTTCGATCAATTAATCAAGGGAGAAATATGCTAACAACTTTCTAAAGAGAATGAAAAGTCATTAAAGCACAAAGGAGTGAATTATTGATTACACAAGATTAAGTTTATCCATGAAGAATAACCTTAATTCAAATCTGAAATGGAAGGTGCAAAACTGTGCCAAATGATCATGAAAATGCCACACTAAATCATGTATCATGTGAACAATGATAGTGCAAGAATTGCTATGTTCATACAATGCTAAGAACATGAAACAAATGAATAATCGAAAATGTGTATCGAAAGTTCATGAATATGCTTCAACCAGAAGTGAAATGACATTAAAAACATCCATAAAATCTAGCATGACAATCAATGGAAGTTAAAATGAAGAAAGCATGGCAAACACACTTAAAAATGCAAGAAAATGGCCTTCTGGTTCAGTGTTAATCGATTAACACAATTGCACTACAAAGTGTTAATCGATTAACACATGAAAGTGCAAAAAAACACTGGTTAACCGATTAACACAATTGCACTGCAATGTGTTAATCGATTAACACTGTACAGGGAGCAGAAAATCAGTTTTGGAAAAGTGCTTTTGGCCAACTTTTTGATTGTGCAATCACTCCAATGCTAGGGCAAACAATTATGCACGAAAAATCACGTTTAGAAACAACAAATGATCAACAATAGAATCAATTAACAATCAAGATCATGAATCAAGCAAAAGTATAATTAATTCACATGCAAGAATATCAGAATTACATCGCAAACGATACGAAAACGATCGAAATGATAAAATGAAGGAGATACACCAACCTACAAGGCTGAGATGTGCCTTGGTAAATGTTGCAATGTGATCTTGGTGAAGATAATCAAAGAAAACCAGAGGAATCTTCAACTATAGCCAAAACGTATCGAAACCGATCAAATCGGACGAAAACTCCAAAATGAGAATTATCACCGATGAAACTTGAATTGATCACTTGAGATGAATCCAAAAGCTACTAGAATTCCAGAAAAACCAGTATAATGGAATGGCAATGGAGGTTAAGCTCAAGAAATAATCACTTTCAATGTGAAAAGTGGTTATTCTTCAAGAATTAAGAGCTTTTTAGTGAGGTTTTGGAAGAGAAGTGAGATGAAGATGAAGAATGAGTAGAGAAATCAGAGAGAAAGTGAGAGAAATGAGAGTGAAATGTGAAAAGTTTGGTGAAAAATGGTAGAGAATGGTTGAGGCCTTGAAAAAGTGAGTGAGGGTGTGTTTATATAGATTTTAGGTTTGGAGTGTGACATGGTTTGGAATTTGGTTTGGAATTTGCTTTGGGTTTGGACCTAGGTTAGGAGTTAGTTGGACTAGACTCACCGAGTCAAGGCGGTTAACTCGGTTAGTTAGAACCAACTCGGTAGCAATCCCAAGGTGAACTTCAACATCCAAAGATCCACATTACTTGGAAAACAAGGAACATGGTGCACTTAATTTGAATTAAAGTATTTGAGAAAATGCACTTGCAATGTTTAGAGGTGTCTAGAATCTTCCATATGCTGCTAGAACACTGTAGAATCAAAGACTAAAGTGTGTGCAAAGGTGCTGTCATGAAAAAGCAGCAAATTATGCCTATTCTGCCTGTGTTAATCGATTAACACAATTGCACTGCAAATGGTTAATCGATTAACCAGGCCAAAATATGCCCAATTTGCCTAAAAAATGGTGTCGTGGTCCCGGTTCCGATTTTCCATTTCTTGTATTGATGAATAGGCATGGAAACCCTTATTTTGTGCTTGTCTTGATGATGTGATGACCTTGTGAGGATATGATTAATCAGGCTTGGAAAACCTGAATATCCTGCAACAAGAAACACACGAAAAAAAAAGTGCAAATGCGTATGCCAGCGATGAGAATGCTTATGCTTATGCAAAAGGCAAAAGAGGGAGGTCAAATTTCGGGTTATGACAGCTGCCCCTATTTAATCCTCTTGGGCCTGAATGTACGAATTGCGCCAACTTTTCGATGATTCGAGGTAGAAGGGGATTAAATAAAAGAGTAGCTCGAGAATTTGGCCGACGGCGACAAAAGAAGAGTCAAAAGTGCAGAATTGAGAGGTACAAAGTTTGACTGAAAATCTGCTAGGAGATAAGTCAGGCAAAAAGAGAGGGAGTATGATCGATGCATATGCCATGTATGCGTTTCTACATGATGCTTGGTATCATGCAATGTAAAAGCGCAAGATAAGGCATGGTGTGAAACTGTTAGGCAGAGGTCGTAGCGAGACGACTTCGACACCCTCGGTCGGGGAGAGGGCCCGCAGATGAAGACAATCTCTGCTAGAGAAGAAAGTTCACAAAGGATGATGACCCTGCCGGGGAGAGAAACCGAGGACATCTCAGGTTTCTAAATCACCATGGCTGTCTCTATTGGGAATGAAAGAATCAAGTCAATTCTTCCTACCAAGACTGGCTCTGTGTGGGGAAATACATCCTTCTAAATTATGCTGACTCAGCTGAGGAGAACCACTGCTGCTGGTGACAGATAGCTCCTAATCATTGGAGATGATGCACAACCATTGTAAGGGAAAAGAGAACAAAGCGTCTTTGCTGGGGAACATCTTGGCAACCTGCTGGGGAGAATGATGACTCTGCTGAGGAGCTGCTGTGGAGACAACAACTTCTTCATAGAATCATCCCATTGTCGGCCAGGCGTTAGGCTTACCAATGGATATTACTGATTATCCTGCAGGAGTTACCAGTAACACATGTGATGCATAATGCTTTCTTGATTGATTTAGCCTTTTATTGTTCTCAACGTTTTTTAGTATTATGTGATCACAAATAATTGTTTATTTTGCAAACAAAATACAGGAATGAAAAAAAACTGAGATAACAAAGAATGCATTTTATTGAATGTAAAATTTTTGTACATAAAAGTGTGTACAAGGATGCAAAATCCTTGATGAGGAAATTTGCAATAAAATTAAAAAACATATGTAAATGGCAAAGGGAAATCATGCTTTGCATTGATTACAACATTGGCCACCATCCATAGTAAGTCTAGGTTCCAACGTCTTGCACAAGTCAATGATGATTGGAATGTTCTGTCACCGTCTGAGGTCTAGCCATGAGGAAAAGAGGCTCAAATGTTCACAGTCAATGCCTTTATCCCTAATTTTTGCCTGGACATGTTTTCACATTTTTTTTTCGTCCACCGGGATGCCCATTTTTGCCTAAGTCGCCCTTTCAGGTTTTCAACTTAGCGGGCTATTATTGTTTTTTTTCCGTTGTCCCTAACTTTTGCATGGACATTTCTTTTTTTCGGTCCATCAGGACGTCCATTTTTGCCTAGATTATCCTTGCGGATGTCAATCTAGCGGACTTTTATCCATTTTTTTTTTCAGGCATAATATTTTTTTACTGTATCAGAGTTCACGGGCGAGGGCAACTCCTCCCCATCCATTGTGGTGAGGATCAGGGCTCCGCCTGAGAAGGCCTTCTTGACAACAAAGGGTCCTTCGTAATTGGGAGTCCACTTGCCTCGTGGATCCGTGTGAACAGGTGAATACCTCTTGAGCACGAGTTCGCCTTCACAGAATGTTCGAGGAAGAAATTTCTTGTCAAAAGCTCGCTTGAGGCGTCTCTGATACAATTGACCATGACAAACGGCTGTAAGGCGCTTCTCTTCGATGAGATTCAGCTGGTCGTATCTGGATTGAACCCATTCAGCTTCGTCAAGACCTGCTTCCATGATGACTCTGAGAGAAAGAATCTCAACTTCAATGGGCAGAACAACCTCCATACCATACACAAGCGAATACGGAGTTGCCCCGGTAGAAGTGCGAATTGAAGTTCTGTAGCCATGCAGTGCAAAGGGAAGCATTTCATGCTAATCTTTGTAAGTCTTGACGATTTTCTCGACAATCCTCTTGATGTTTTTGTTTGCTGCTTCAACGGCGCCATTCATCTTGGGCCGATATGGTGAAGAGTTGTGGTGCTCGATCTTAAATTCTTGACACAACTCCTTCATCATATTGTTGTTCAGGTTGCTTGCATTGTCCGTGATAATGTTGTTAGGAATGCCATAACGACAGATTATCTCTTTCTTGATAAATCTGGCAACCACTTGTCGTGTAACGTTTGCATAAGAAGCAGCTTCAACCCATTTGGTGAAGTAGTCGATAGCAGCAAGAATGAATTGATGACCGTTGGAAGCCTTCGACTCGATCATTCCAATCATATCTATACCCCACATGGAAAATGGCCAAGGTGAAGTCAAAACATTCAATGGAGTTGGAGGCACATGGATCTTGTCTCAGTAGATTTGGCACTTGTGACATCTTTTGGCGAAGTTGTAACAATCTACCTCCATTGTTGTCCAGTAATACCCAGCCCGAAGGATCTTCTTAGCCATAGCAGGACCTTTAGCATGTACACCCTCGCATCCCTCATGTACGAACCTTATGATCGTGTTTGCTTCGTATCTATCCACACATCTGAGCAACACGGAATCATAATTCCTCTTGTCCAGTATACCACCACTTAAGAAGAATTTGGCGCAAATCCGCCTAAGAACTTTCTTGTCAGTGATGGTGATACCCTCGGGATATTCCTGTTTTTCCAGATATCTTTTAATATCGTAGAACTAAGGCTTGTCATCAGACTAATCCTCGATTTCTTAACAGTGTGTTGGTTCGTTCAAGTGATCAATGCGGATATGAGGAGCTTCATTCTTCCACTTAACCTTGAACATAGATGCTAAAGTGGCAAGAGCATCAGCTAGTTGATTTTCCTCTCTGGGAATATGATGAAAAGTGATATCATCAAAGTAAGGAATCAACTTTGCTATGTGTTGTTGGTACGGAACCAACTTGGAATCCCGAGTCACAAAGTTCCCTCTGACTTGACCGATGACCAAGGCAGAATCTCCATAGACCTCAAGAATCTTGATTCTCATGTCAATTGCCGCTTCAATGCCATAGATACATGCTTCGTATTCAGCCATATTGTTGGTGCATGCAAAGCATAATCTAGCAGTGAAGGGAAGGTGAAAACCTGTTGGAGAAATGAGGATAGCACCAATTCCACGACCCTTGGAATTAGAGGCACCGTCGAACACGAGCGTCCATCGCGCCCCTGGTTTGGGTCCTATAACAGGGTCTGGAGTCTCATAATCTCTGATGAACAGAACATCCTCATCGGGAAAGTTAAACTTCATCTGTTGATAACCCTCTACAGGTTGATGAGCATGGTAGTCAGACAAGACACTCCCTTTTATTGCTTTCTGGGTAACATGTTGGATATCATACTCAGTTAACAACATCTGCCACCGAGCAATCCTTCCAGAGACAGCAGGCTTTTCAAATATATACTTTATCGGATCCATTTTGGATATCAACAAAGTAGTATGGCAAATCATGTATTGTCGTAGGCGTCGAGCAGCCCAGACCAGAGCACAACAAGTTTTCTCTAAGAGTGAGTATCTGGTCTCACAATCCGTGAACTTCTTGCTCAGATAGTATGTTGCATGTTCTTTTCTGCCAGTGTCATCATGTTGACCCAATACACATCCCATTAATTCATCGAGAACGGTGAGATTCATGATTAAAGGCCTACCAGGAACCGGCGGTACTAAAATCGGTGGTTCTTGCAAGTATTGTTTTAATTTGTCAAATGCTTCTTGACAATCATTATTCCATTCAACCGATTGATTTTTTCTTAGTAATTTGAACATTGGTTCACAGGTAGCCGTCAAATGTGAAATGAATCTTGAAATGCAATTGAGTCTGCCCAGAAAGCCACAGACTTCTTTTTCTGTTTTGGGAGGCGGCATGTTCTGAATTGCCCGAACCTTATCAGGATCAACTTCAATGCCCTTCTGACTTACAATGAAGCCCAACAGTTTACCAGATCGAACTCCGAAAGTGCACTTCACAGGATTCAACCGCAGTCTAAACTTCCAGAGTCTGTCAAATAGCTTCTTCAGATGAACCAAGTGATCATCTTTAATTTTGGACTTGGCAATCATATCGTCCACGTAAACCTCAATCTCTTTATGAATCATATCGTGAAAGAGGGTTGTCATGGCACGCTGGTATGTTGCCCCTTCATTCTTTAGACCGAATGGCATGACTTTGTAACAATATGTACCCCATGGCGTGATGAAAGTAGTCTTCTCCATGTCAGCTGGGGACATCTTGATCTGATTATATCCTGAAAAACCATCCATGAAGGAAAAGACAGAGAACTGCGCAGTATTGTCTACCAAGACATCAATGTGAGGCAAAGGAAAATCATCCTTCGAGCTTGCCTTGTCGAGATCTCGATAATCCACACACATTCTGACTTTACCGTCCTTCTTGGGAACCAGGACGATGTTGGCAATCCAATCAGGATATTCGGAAGTGGCTAGGAACCCAGCATCAAGCTGTTTCTTTACCTATTCTCTAATTTTGAGTGCCATGTCGGGTTTAGTCCTTCTGAGTTTCTGCTTGACAGGAGGACATCCGGGCTTGAGTGGTAAGTGATGTTCAACGATGTTGGTATCCAACCCAGGCATATCTTGATAGGACCAGGCGAAGATATCAACATACTCTTTCAATAACTTGACCAACTCGGAGTGTACATGCTCTGCGAGGGATGCGCCAACCTTGACTTCTCTTCTGACCTCATCAGTACCAAGATTGACAACTTCCACTGGCTCTTTGTGTGGATGAATCTCTCTACGCTCGTGTTCAAGGAGCCTTGCCAGTTCAGCCGGTAATTCACAATCTTCCTCACCATCTTCTTCGGCTTGGTTAATTGGAATTCCAGAATTACAATGGATGTTTGCCATGTTGTTATCAATGCTTTTATTAGTTCTGCATGTTTATGAATAGAATGAGCTATTTAAAAGTGAAAAAGAAAAGAAACTTTTGCCATTTGTTTGTAAAAAGTAAAATAAAGAAAGAAAATAGAGCATGATTTTGAATGCAAAAACTTTTATTTATTGATCACATAATATTGCAAAAGCGTGAGGCCCTTTACAAGCTATCCACTCGTCTTGGGCAGGGACGAGGGAATGAGAAAGCAAAATACATTACATGTTATATGGGAAAACCACAGGAATCATGGTAGATGTCCAATTGTTGAGCTTGAAGCCTGGTGGATACTTGCGCACAAAGCTTGAAGTCTGATTGCTTGGACCATCATCATCAGCAACTGCCACAATGTCACCTTGCTGGAAACCCGCGCTATGGAACTTGATCAAGTTGCAAAGCTCCTTACCAGAGGACCCAGATTGACGACCAGGATGATAACCCAATCTGAAACGATTGTGCTTCTCAGCCACATCAATCACATGCCCCCAGCCTGGCAAAGCACCTTTCTGGATAGTCTCTTTAGCACTCTTAGCAGACGCTAAAGTCAATTGTGGTGATCTACTTTGACTAGTTGAAGCAGAGCTGACATCTTCGAACTCGAGACACTACAACGGCACCTCAGCTATGCCTTCCTCTGTCTCGACATATCGAAAAGACGATAACTCACTTACAATCAAATCCTCTTCACCACAGACAATGACAAGCTGATCGTCAAACATGGATTTCAACTTCTGATGTAAAGTGGAGGTAACTGCCCCTGCAGCGTGGATCCATGGACGGCCCAGTAGGCAACTGTACGCTGGATTAGTATCCATCACCTGGAAGGTAATGGTAAACAGATGCGGCCCAATATTGATGGGTAAATCCACTTCCCCCATAACTTGCCTTCGAGACCCGTCAAAGGCTCTAACAACTAAGGAACTTGGTCTCATATCGATTCCTTCCACTAGTAATTGACTCAATGTGCCCTTAGGCATCACATTGAGAGAAGAATCGGTATCCACTAGGACACGAGATAACAGGATGTCTGTGCAGGTTACAGATATGTGCAGCGCTTTATTGTGGGCAGTTCCTTTAGGAGGCAATTCTGATTCATTGAAACCCAAGTACCGACTTGCAGTTATGTTGGCCACTACATCATCGAATTTGACGACTGATATATCTTGCATGACATGGGCGTTGTTTAAAACTTTCAACAAAGCTGATCTGTGCGCAGGCGAACTCATGAGTAAGGACAAAATTGAGATCCTCAAGGGAGTCTGGCCCAGCTGATCCACAATTTTAAAGTCACTTTTCTTGATCAACTTAAGGAACTCTTGATCATCAAGGGTTTCCTTGCTTTTTGAAACATCCTCAGACGGGACAGTCGATACTGGAACAGCGGTAAAAGATGCCCCTTGTTGAATAGCAAGGATTGCAGATGCAGGCATTTCCTTGGGAGGAACAACAGTTGGAACTTGAACAGGCTTCTTTGTGACCTTCGGAGCAAACACTCGTCCACTATGAGTCATACCTCCACCAGCTGTAACATTCACGATCTCTGATTTGGCGAACCTTATCTCTTGACCTCCAGAAAACACAGAATACCCATACTTCCACGGTACCTCTTTAGAATTCTGATACGGAAACGGCTTTGGCAGACAAACAATGATGGGTTGCACCTTCTTCTGTTTAGGGGATTCCACAGGAACCTTCCTATAGACGATATTGAACTGTTCAATAGCAGCAACTTCCTCGACATGTTTAGATCTGGCAAATTGCACTTCGCCTCGGTTCATTAAAATCTAGACACAAGCCTTCAGTCTTCGACACTGGTTGGGATTATCGTTACTGTAGCGGGGAAATTTGTGAGTGTAAGCTATTGATTAACTTAACTAAAAAATAAGCAAGAGTTGCCACCGCACTTTTATTTTTATCCAAAGAGGAAAGGAAAAAAGAGCGAACAAAACCTAAAGAGTTCTAAAACAACAAGAACAAACAGAGACTGGGTAAAGGGGGTTGGTTATGTAAAGGGAAGGTTTTACGCACCCAATACATCTATAGTACTCTATAGGAGCCCTTTGATGTATTCATGCTTTTGGTCTAAAAATGGTTTGCTTGTAAAGAGATTGAGGAGATGAGAGGAGAAATATTTTTTAAGATTTTTGTGTTTGGAGAGACTTATCGCCTCATGCCTACGTACCCACGATGTGCAATGTAGAATC
The DNA here is from genome assembly GCA_022829125.1 of Lathyrus tuberosus. Taxonomy (NCBI): domain Eukaryota; kingdom Viridiplantae; phylum Streptophyta; class Magnoliopsida; order Fabales; family Fabaceae; genus Lathyrus; species Lathyrus tuberosus. The sequence continues at coordinate 9,854,909 of JALAZF010000071.1, forward strand.
AAAACCCCGTAGTTCCTGGTACAAAGAATGAAAAATATTGGTTATGGTTTATTTTATCTTGAAAAAGACAACCCGTCATTCTCAAGAGAGAATACTCAACTAATTACACAAAGGTATGGGAAAGTGGCATTTGCATCACATTAAGATGGAGGATTTGCTTGGATTAACATCAACAAGACTAATCACTTCAACATCTAAGTGGAAAATGACCATACTTTCAACAAAATACCATGGTTAGGAGTTTTACATCTCATCAAAAAAATGACTCATGTCTAATTCTTTTTGAAAAGTTTAAAAGAAAAAGGTGCATAAAAGCACAAAAGAATTTGGATGAGTTTTGTATTTTTTATTTATTTTTATGAAATAGTCAAAATATAGTTAAATGGATTGGCATTTATTAAGAAAACAAAGTTTAAAAAGTCACTCGACAAAAGTCGAGGTTTTGTTATGAAAGCGGTTTTGAGTTTGAAAACAAGAAGGTTTTGAAAAAGGGAGAAGATTTTGAAAATTTAAGAATGGGGAGGAGAAGAATTGACTATCCTAGTGCATAAAATAAAAGCTAGGGAAAAGAAGGATCTAACCAAAATGGAGCCACTTCAAAGCAATATTAAAAGAATTCCATCCTTAAGCAAATTGGCTGAATAAAGGCAAGTCTTCAATTAATACTCCAAGCAAAGGGATAAGAAGTCCTAATTCTAGGTCCATAAGTCCAATATTACTTCAAAAGAGGTCCATAAAGAGATCACTCCAAAGCATAGGATAGTAACCAATAGTCCAAAATGAGGAGAATTAAGTTTTCTATGGTTTAATCCTTTATTAATGTTTTAAGTCCAAATGGACAAAAGAAAAATGGCATAAGCATAAACATATGTCCAACGGACAAAGGAAAAAATGCGGAAGCATAAACATAAGTCCAACGGACAAAGGAAAAATTGCGGAAACATAAACATATGTCCAACGGACAAAGGAAAAATTGCGGAAACATAAACATGATATGGAATGATAATAATGAAGCATAAAAAAAAATAAAAATAAAAGAGATAGGGAGCGAGAAGGAATCATAAACAAAATTAATATAATAAAATTGTTAGTAAGTTAGTGGTTAATTGTTAATGTTAGTGATCAATAACAATTGAATAATTGCACTTAGGTCAAGGTTGATGAAACTCATTAGAGGATTGATAAGACCAAAGCCTCCTAACAACAAGTTTCATGAGTTGTGAACCATAAGACAAATAATCAACTATTTTTGATATTTATTCCGAGGCGGGACAAATTTTGGTCTATGTTAAGCGCACGCCGAGTAATTTGTTCGAGCAATTACCCTACGAATGAGGCCGACCATGAGATACATGTGTTAATGCACGCGAGATAAACGATATAGAGATCGTTATCCTAAAGCGATGCCACACGAAAAGAAAAAGTGGTAATGATCTCATCTCGATCGAAATTCAACAAAGAAATTTCACGATCACTTCGATTTTCATCGATCAAAAATAAAAGAAATAGAAGAAAGAGGAAACTAAATTTGAATTACAAATTCAAGACAATTCCATCTTTAAGTTCATTCACTCATTTTGGTGGATTAAAGTGCTAAATATATCATTAACTCAAAGCACCTAAAGTGAATTAAATAATTCACTTTAAAGGTAGATTTGAATTAGTGAACATTTATCCAACTTCATCTACACCCTAAGTCCAATGAATTTAAAGAGAAATAAATTCTTAAAATGTGATCCAAATCCAATATCAAAAGGAAAATAAAAAAACAAGAACAAAATATTCAAACAAATTTCAAGAGATTTTTTCTTTTAGAAAAGTTTCCAACAAATGTAGTAAATCCAAATTTACAAATAAAACTAAAAAACAAATTGAAAAGAACTAAAAGAAAATAGTATAGAATATTTTTTTAAAAAAAGAAACAAAGGAGGTGTATGGAGAATAAGGTGGTGGTGTAATGAATGGGCTAGGCCCATCACTTTCCAAAAAAAAATAGAAAAAAAGAACCAAAAACAAAAAACAACAAAAAGGAAAAGGAAAAAGAAAAAATCAGCAAGTGAAGAATATCTTCTTCTTCTACATTTCCATGCGTTACTATTCACCAACAACAACACCACTTTCAATTTTCGAGCTCCGTCAAATCGGAGCGACGGAGCTCAAACCATATACCGTTGCGATCGTGAGACGGAGAGGATTTCAAATATGTGATCACAATTAACCGTCGATGCAAGAATTGGACGAATCGGAGTTTCAAAGTTTCGACGGAAAAATCGAACTACCTTGAAAAATGGAAGCAAGACTTCTCTTCAACTTCTACTCTCTTCCTCTTGTTGTTGTGTGAAGAATTTCACTCTTGGAAACGATTTTTGATGAAAATTGGAGTGATATTTGAAGCTTTTGGAAATGGAGCTTCAATGGAGTTTTCTTTTTGGTTTGATTTTGGCAGAGTTTTTGGGGCTGTGAAAGCTTGAAAAAATTGAATGAAATGAGTGTGTATTTATAGGAGAATTGGTGAATTTCTTGCTGCCGTTTTGTGTTAATTTTTTTCGCGTTTTGGAATGAAGTTTTTTCCGCGTGTGATGATGCATGAAGCTTGCGGTTTGTTCACGGCTGGAGTTGGTGGTGTTGGCGTGAGAAGTTGCGGCTTGGACGGCTGGGATGAGCTGGGCCGTGTGGACTGCGTGATGTTTTCGGCTGGGTAGGAAGCTCGGCATTTGGTTGTGTAGCAGACGGCTTCATGAAGCTTTTCATTTCCATTTAATTTGTTTTATTAATAATTGGGTTAGTATGATGTGGGTTGGGCTTATGAAATTGCTATATAAAAAAAATAGATTCAAAATATATGTAGGTAAAAAGGAAAAAAAAAGATTTTAGATTAAGAATGGATATTGAATTTTGGAGAATGGATTTAGATAATGGATTAGAAAAAAAATGAATTGGGTAAATGGTTTATGTGGATAGTAAAATATGGATATTGAGGAATGGTTTAAGAAAGGTTTATGGATTTTGTAATGGGTAATGGTTAAAAATGAGATGAAATAGAGAATGGATTAAAAAGTGGATAATTGGTTTTAAAAAAAATGGATATGGATAGCAAGTTTTATGAATTGGATTAAAAATGGTTATTTGAGAATTGAATTGGACATTAGAAAAAAAATGGATAATGGAAGTGGGTTTGAAAAATTGTAATGGGCCTTGATGTAGTAATAGGAGGTGTGGGTAGAAAAATGGAAAATGGGCCTTAGGTATTTTTGTAATGAATTCTTGATGGATTTTGGTTTTTGAAAGGATAAAAATGTTAAGGAATGGTATAAAAATGAATATTATATATTGAGAAAAATATGGAGAATTGGATTGGAATATGGATATAAAAAAAAATGGTTATATAAAAAAAAAAGTGGTTTGGATAGTAAAAATGGAGTATGGATAAATTGGTTAAAAAAAATGGTTTAGAAGTTGGATATGATATTTGGATATGAAAAATGGATATTGGGCTTTAAATTGGATAATGGATATGTAAAGTGGTCATTGGATATGCATTTGAATTTTAAATGGACATGGCTAAAAAAGTGTAAAAATTGGATTCGGAAGTAAAATGGATAATGGAAGTAGGTTAGAAAAATTGTAATGGGCTTTGTAATTTTTGGACATGGAAATTGTTTTTTAGAGTTGGATAATGTTTTATGTAAAATGGATTAGTTGGATTGAAATGGAATTTGGACAAATGGATTTTTTTGAATAATATGGATAAGAAGTGGATAAAAATGGTTTAATGGATATTTGAAAAATGGGAGAAATATGGATATGGTAATAAAAAAAATAGAACCAAATTGGGTATTAAAATGGACTTTTAGGAATTGGAATTAAATGGTAAATTGGAATAGAGTTGGATATGAAGAAAATGGTTTAGAGGATGGTCATGGAAAATTTGGTTTAGAAAATGGGTTATATATAAAAAAATGGTTTGAATAGCAAAAAGTGGAATATGTGAAAAAAATGGTTAAAAATGTGAATAGTGTAGGAATGAAAAATGGTCTATGAAATGGATCATGGATAACAAGCCCTTATTTTTAGCCCAAAACCAAACTTGAATTTATTTCCACACGCCTCTGATAAACATATGCCACATAACCAGCCACAACCGAAACTACGGCCATCTGAATCTGTTTGAACCCAAACCTCATATGAACCACTGCTTGATAAACTGAAGATTCTAAGCACAGGACATCTTGCTTTTGAACAATCACATGTGACTTGAAATTACTTCATTATCTTTGACAAACCTGCACAACACACGGAGAGAGAAACAAGCAAACGGCAACATATTTTTTTTGTATTTTTGGTTAGATGTTAGATAAACAGAAACAAGTAAGCAACAGAGAATCACACATGTGCTCAGGAGAAACACAAACTGTGATCTTGTTTATGGTATGAGATGCAAAATGATGTGTGGGATCTTAGGGGTAAAAATTAGGGTATTACAGCTGCCCCTATTTAAGTTTCTTCTATCCGGAGATACGAAGATGGGCATCTTTGTCTCGACGAGATAGAAGAGACTTAAATATAACAATAAACCCAATTTTTGGCCCTAAGAGACCACAAAATGATATGATTATGCAAATGGTATGCAGACACAAGACCACTGTGGGGAGTATATGCCACAGGAGATCAATAAAAGAAGAACGAGAGAATAAAACTCCACCGGGGAAACACATCACAGAAGACCACCAACTAGCCGGGGAACACACCACAGAACCACTGGGACTCAGCTGAGGAAAAGATTCAAACTGGGGATAACTGCATATAGAAATAAACCACAACACAACAAGGATATAACTCAACAGGGAATACTTAGCACAACAAGGCTCCACTGGGGAGAATCCATACCTCAACAATGAATTATCTCTTGCATACGGAAGAGACTAACCATTCACCGGAGTAGAAAACCTCAACAACGAACTGTCCCATCAAACCGAAGAGACTTACCATTCATTGGAGTCACAAATCTCAACAACGAACTGTCTCGTCTAACCGAAGAGACTTACCATTCATCAGAGTCACAAAATCTCAACAACGAACTGTCCCATCAAACCGAAGAGACTTACCATTCATCGGAGCCACAAAATCTCAACAACGAACTATCTCATCAAACCGAAGATACTTACCATTCATCGGAGCCACAAAATCTCAACAACGAACTGTCCCATCAAACCGAAGAGACTTACCATTCATCGGAGTCACAGAATCTCAACAACGAACTGTCCCGTCAAACCGAAGAGACTTACCATTCATTGGAGTCACAAAATCTCAACAACGAACTGTCCCATCAAACCGAAGATACTTACCATTCATCGGAGCCACAAAATCTCAACAACGAACTGTCTCATCAAACCGAAGAGACTTACCATTCATCGGAGTCACAAAATCTCAACAACGAACTGTCCCATCAAACCGAAGAGACTTACCATTCATTGGAGTAACAAAATCTCAACAACGAATTGTCCCATCAAACCGAAGAGACTTACCATTCATTGGAGTAACAAAATCTCAACAACGAACTGTCCCATCAAACCGAAGAGACTTACCATTCATTGGAGTCACAAAATCTCAACAACGAACTGTCCCATCAAACTGAAGAGACTTACCATTCATCGGAGTCACAAAATCTCAACAACGAACTGTCCCGTCAAACTGAAGAGACTTTTCATTCATCGGAGTCACAAAATCTCAACAACGAACTGTCCCGTCAAACTGAAGAGACTTACCATTCATTGGAGTCACAAAATCTCAACAACGAACCGTCCCATCAAACTGAAGAGACTTACCATTCATCGGAGTCACAAAATCTCAACAACGAACTGTCCCGTCAAACTGAAGAGACTTACCATTCATTGGAGTCACAAAAGGTAATAACTGCATCGCCTCAGGCTTCTCAAATAAAGGAATGCCACGAAACAGTATTGAACCTTCCAAAAGGGAATCAAACGCAGATCTCAGCTGAAGGGCGCAGAATCCTCAAAGGTGCAAAATAAATGCACTCTCAATCTAGGTTTCACAGCCTAGAGATCCAAACAAATATTGCAGGCGACCAAAGTTCAATCCAGGAACAAGCTGGAGAGAAACAGTCAAACAAGACTCATCTCGAGGAGGAAATATCTCAACTAGGGACTAATTCCATCCAGATAATGAACTGGGAAGGAAACTGAATCAAGATCTTCCACGAGAAACAAACTCAGTGGGGAATTATCAAAGATAGGCATTTTTCTGCTTACGGGTCGACGCTCTAAATGGAGAGAAGACACACACGCTCTGCGGGGATAACAACACCAGAGAGCAAAGAAGCACCAACACAAATGCAAAATGCAAAAATGCAACAACAACATGCTATGCACAACAAAATGAATGCGCACGCAATGTGTATGAGTATGAATATGCTGACAAAACAGACATAAAGGATAAACAGAGGGCGGAAAAAACATCACAACACTACTGAATACTCGGCTAATCTCAACAAGATGGAGATGTCATTAGCAATTCTTCTAGGCATTTAGCTGAGGGAATCCTGCAAGAGATAAACAAAAGCCATCAAAGGAAAATAAATCCTACTACAAGGCTCAAATCTTGCTGGAGAGGAAGATACTCCTTGGGGAAAGACCCAAATATCAATATTCTAACATCGATGATCCACAGAGAGGATAATAACATAAACTCTGTTTTGAGGATGGCAGGAAATCTGTCGGGGAATCATACAAACCCAAATCTTTCTGAATCTTCCTGGGGATCATAAAAATTCACAGGAACTTTTATTTCAAAAGGATGAAGAGATCTGCTGCGGAGAAATAATGAATCCGCTGGGGATTGCAGACATATAAACATCTTATGCAAAATCCACTGGGAATACAAGGCAGGTCTGCTGGAGATACAAGAGAAAAGCTCTCTGAGGATTAACCAATTCTGAGCAAAGCATCCTGGACTTGCTGGGGAAACAGCAAAAGTTCAAACTGTGGGGGATTTTAGATCAATACTCATCATGAGTGAGAGAAAATCCAACAGGTGACTAAAAGAGATATCATCAGCGACTTCACTGGGGAATAGCCGCATTAGAGATACACAATCTTCACTAGGAGGATAAATCTCTGAAAAACAATCCGGAGAGAAGTACACCTTGGACCTGCCAGGGAAATGAGAAGTTAACCTCACTGCTTTATGATTGGAGAGCAAACAAAACAGTAATGCTCTGTCTTCGCTGGGGAATCAGCAAGGATAAATCATCCTGGCGAGAAATACAACCACAGGTAATAATCCAATAAACAACCACCAAGTCCATGCTTCTTAAAGGAAAAAACATGGCTCTCTGTTTGGGGATATCCAAAGTAACAACGACACGTCTAGAGGGTAAAACACTGAGTGAAGATTTCTCATATGATTTCAGTTGGGGACAGCAAAAATGAATCTCTGCATGGGGACCACCATTAAGGAGAAATGGACCTCAAAACTACTCAACTGCCTGACCATGATATAATCAGCTGGGGAAAATTCAGATCAAGGCCTAGCTGGGGAAAGACCAAACAGCATTGAACCTTATTAATTCAACATATCATAACAAACCCAACACTTTGTCAGCAATTGATCACATTTATAGGCACAAGTTCTGCTGAGGAAATATCAACAAACTCTACTGGGGATCTGTCAATAAATTCTGCCAAAGGAGCGAGAACGAACCCTGCTGAGGAAGACATTGATCCTACCATTCTTGGAATAACCATTGACATTCCTTTTTATATTCATAAATCAAAAGAAAATGTTTTTATAATTTTCAAAAATTTAAATCAATTATTCACATTTTGTTTAAAAAATTATCATAAAAAATAAATGAAATTTTGTAAACAGAAACAAAATAAGAATTGCAAACAAAGGGACAAAGGCCCAAATTTTATTAATAGAATGGAAGTCCGCAAATGGCGTAACTCCATGGATCATTACAAAGTTTGAAAAATGGTAAATACATGGAAAGGGTTACATTGAAATACAATGACCACTATTCTCCCTAACAACTTTGAATTCCACTGTGCCCAAAACTTCAGTTGAAGATGATTGAAGCAGAATCCTTGATAGACAATGTTGCTTTCAAATGATCAAGACTGGCCAGATGCAGTTACTTGCCAGAATCCCTAACTTTTGCCTAGATTGCCCTTCCGGGTTTTCAATCTACCGGGATGATTATTTCTGTTTTTGTCTCTAATTTTTGCCTGGACTGCCCTTTCGGGTTTTCAGCCCACCGAGACGCTCATTTTTGCCTAAGCCGCCCTTTCGGGTTTTCAACTTAGCGAGCTGTTCTTTTATTTTTTTTTAGGCGAAGTATTTCTTGACTGCATCGGCATTCACAGGACGAGTGAACTCTTCACCATCCATAGTTATAAGAAGTAATGCACCGCCAGAGAAGGCTCTCTTAACAACATATGGGCCTTCATAATTAGGAGTCCACTTGCCCCTAGAATCATTGGTAGAAGTCGAGATCCTTTTGAGCACGAGGTCGCCTTCTCTGAACACACGAGGTCGAACCTTCTTGTCAAAAGCTTTCTTCATTCTCTGTTGATACAATTGGCCATGACACAAGGCCGTCATTCTTTTCTCTTCAATCAAATTCAATTGATCATATCTGCTTTGACACCATTCAGCCTCAGACAATTCAGCTTCCATCAAAACTCTCATAGAAGGGATTTCAACCTCTATCGGGAGCACTGCTTCCATACCGTAAACAAGAGAGAAAGGGGTTGCCCCTGTTGAAGTGCGGACGGATGTACGATACCCATGCAGAGCAAAAGGGAGCATCTCATGCCAATCCTTGTAAGTAACAACCATCTTCTGAACAATCTTCTTAATATTCTTATTAGCAGCTTCAACAGCCCCATTCATCTTAGGTCTGTAAGGAGAAGAATTATGATGCTCAATCTTAAACTCATCGCATAATTCCTTCATCATCTTATTATTCAGGCTCGACCCATTATCAGTGATAATCTTGCTCGGAACACCATACCGACAGATGATTTGGTTCTTGATAAACCGGACCACTACTTGCTTGGTCACATTGGCATATGATGCCGCTTCAACCCACTTGGTAAAATAGTCAATAGCCACCAATATGAAACGGTGTCCGTTCGACGCTTTAGGCTCAATCATTCCAATCATATCAATGCCCCACATGGAGAAAGGCCATGGAGAAGAGATAACATTGAGAGGAGTCGGTGGTACATGAATTTTGTCAGCATAAACCTGACACTTATGGCACTTCTTCACAAATTTGCAACAGTCAGATTCCATTGTCAGCCAATAGTAACCTGCCCTTAACATCTTCTTAGCCATTACATGCCCATTAGCATGGGTACCAAAAGATCCTTCATGAATTTCTTTCATCAACATGTCTGCTTCGTGTCTATCCACGCATCTGAGCAAGACCATGTCATAATTTCTTTTATACAACACATCATCATTCAAGAAGAAACTACCAGACAATCTTCTCAAAGTCTTCTTATCTTTCTTGGATGCCCCAAGCGGGTACTCTTGATTTTGAAGAAAGCATTTAATATCATAATACCAAGATTTATCATCAACAACCTCTTCAACCGCAAACACATGAGCTGGTCTGTCAAGACGCATAACATCGATTTTGGGCACATCATTCCACCGACTCACCACAATCATGGAGGATATAGTGGCTAAAGCATCCGCCATTCGATTTGCTGCTCTGGGTATATGATGAAACTCAACCTTATTGAAGAAAGTTAACAACCTTCTTGCATAATCTCGATAAGGAATCAAATCAGGTTGACGTGTCTCCCATTCTCCATTAATCTGATTAATCACTAGGGCTGAATCTCCGTATACATCGAGAATCTTGATTCTCAAATCGATAGCTTCTTCCAAGCCCATAATACAAGCTTCATACTCAGCCGCATTATTTGTGCAAGTGAATGTCAACCTTGCAGTGAAAGGAATATGAGAACCATGAGGAGTAACAATTATTGCCCCAATACCCTTGCCATACTCATTAACAGCTCCATCAAAAATCAAACCCCAACGGGATCCAGGCTCAGGCCCTTCACCAGGTAACGGTTCTTCACAATCTTTAACCTTTAGATACATCACATCCTCATCAGGAAAATCAAACCTGGTCGGTTGATAATCGTCAATTGGCTGGTGTGCCAAATGGTCAGCCAAAACACTTCCTTTTATCGCCTTTTGAGTTCGGTACTCGATATCATATTCTGACAACAACATTTGCCAACGAGCGATCTTCCCTGTTAAAGCAGGCTTTTCAAAGATATACTTGATTGGATCCATTTTGGATATCAACCAAGTTGTATGATTCAACATATACTGGCGGAGACGCTTGGCAGCCCAAGCTAAAGCACAACATGTTTTTTCAAGCATTGAGTACCGAGACTCACGATCAGTGAACTTCTTACTCAAATAGTAAATGGCAAATTCTTTCCGACTAGATTCATCTTGTTAATCCAGAACACAGCCCATAGACTCTTCCAGCACAGTCAAATACATGATCAAAGGTCTTCCTTCTACGGGAGGAGACAAAATCGGAGGTTCAAGCAGATACTCTTTAATTCTTTCAAAAGCTTTCTGACAATCCTCTGTCCAGACACAACCCTGATCTTTGCGAAGAAGCTTGAAGATCGGCGCACAGGTGGCAGTCATATTGGATATAAATCGGGAAATGTAATTCAAACGTCCCAAGAATCCTCTTACTTGTTTTTCTGTTTTGGGCGCAGGCATTTCCTGAATGGCTTTAACTTTACCAGGATCAACTTCAATGCCTTTTTGGCTGACAATAAAGCCCAACAATTTTCCAGAACGGACACCAAAAGTGCATTTATTAGGATTCAAACGGAGCTTGAACTTTCTCAAACGTTGAAACAGCTTCAATAAGTACTCAATATGATCTTCTTCAGTCTTCGACTTACAAATCATATCATCCACATAGACCTCAATTTCTTTATGCATCATATCATGGAACAAAGTGGTCATAGCTCTTTGGTACGTTGCACCAGCATTTTTCAAACCGAAGGGCATCACTCTGTAACAGAATGTTCCCCAGGGTGTAATGAATGTTGTTTTTTCCATGTCCTCGGGTGCCATCTTTATTTGATTATAACCGGAAAATCCATCCATAAAAGAAAAGATACTGAATTTAGCAGTATTATCTACCAACATATCAATGTGCGGCAATGGAAAATCATCTTTTGGACTCGCTTTATTCAAATCTCTATAGTCAACGCACATTCAGACTTTTCCGTTTTTCTTTGGAACAGGCACAATATTGGCCACCCATTGAGGATACTCAGAAGTTACAAGAAAACCAGCATCAATCTGCTTTTGAACCTCCTCTTTGATCTTCACAGCCATGTCGGGATGAGTTCTTCTCAATTTCTGCTTCACAGGTGGACATTCAGGCTTCAACGACAATCTATGCTCCACAATATCAGTATCAAGACCAGACATGTCTTGATAGGACCAAGCAAACACATCAACATATTCTCTAAGAAGCTCCACAATCCTCTTCTTAACATCTGACTGAAGCAGTGCCCCAATCTTGACTTCTTTTATATCATCCTCTGAACCCAAATTAACTAATTCCAACGACTCTTCATGAGGCTGAATGGCCTTTTCCTCGTGCTCAAGCAACCGAGAAATTTCATCTGGAATCTCCTCAATACTCTCTTCTTCAGCTCCAAACACAGGGAACTCAAAGTTGGGAGGGGGCATAGGGTCATTGTTTTCAATGGGTTTAACAATCAATCTGCACAATGATTTATATTTGATTTTAGAATATGAACAAAAGTGTAAGTATCATGCAGATAAAGGTGATTATCACATTATTATTATTATTTTAGTTTTTTATGTTACCATTTTTCAGAAATAAAGCAAAAAGGGAAAACATAATAGAGATAAACAAAATAACATTTTATTGATGATGATAAAATTTGAAACAAAGCCCTCACAAATTCACTTTCACCTTGGGCAGAGTGAAAGGGTTTTTTTTTGAAAGAAACAAAAACAAATTACTTTGAAACATGAACAATAGTAGGAACGTCAACAGCTATCCAATTCTGGCAGACTTGTCCACGTGTAACAAAATTGGGAAGTTCTTCCTCTTCATCATCTTCAATGATGGCAGCAGTAGAGTGATCTTTGTGGATGAATCCAGCGCTGTGAAAGGTCTCATTAATACGCTTCAAATCCCTTATGACTATACCAGGCGTAAAGCCTAAACCAGTTTTGCCCAGGTTATCAACCACATCAATGACTCGACCCCAACCGTCAGACCGACCAGTTTCTAACACATGCAGAGCATCTTTCAAAGAAGACATGGGTAACTCATTCCTCTTAACAGCTTTGTCATCAACAGAAAGAGCTTGGAACGGAGTTCCAACAGTTTCATCAGCGTCAACATACGAAAAGGATGAAAGATGGCTCACCAGCATCGCTTGCTCTCCTCCAACAACTACCAGCTTATCATTCTTAACAAATTTCAATTTCTGATGGAGAGTCGAAGTCACTGCCCCAGCCTCATGAATCCAGGGTCGACCAAGCAAACAACTATAAGCAGGACGAATATCCATTACTTGAAAAGTAATCTGGAAGAAACACGGTCCTATTTTGATCGGAAGATCAACTTCTCCAATCACAGTCTTTCGAGATCCATCAAAAGCTTTAACAACAACCCCACTATACCTCATGGGAGGACCTTGGTAAGCAAGCTTTGATAAAGTAGATTTTGGTAACACATTCAAAGAAGAGCCAGTATCAACCAACACATTAGAGAGCGCATCTTCTTGACAGTTCATAGAGATGTGTAAAGCCAAATTGTGATTTCTCCCCTCCTCGGGTAACTCTTCATCACAGAAACTTAAATTATTACATGCGGTGAGGTTGGCAACAATGCCATCAAACTGGTTAACAGTCACATCATGCTCAACATATGCTTGTTCCAATACCTTCTGCAAAGATTTCCTGTGAGCTTCAGAATTCATCAGCAAGGACATCACTGAAATCTTGGACGGGGTGTGCAAGAGTTGATCCACAACACTGTAATCACTCTTCTTGATCAACTTCAATACTTCATCTTCAAAAACTTTCAAACCACTGGACTGACCAGCAACATCGACATTACTCTCATCTTGAATTTGTTTGCCAGCTTTAACATTCTCCACAATCTTTGGAGGCTCAGGAGCAAAGACACAACCACTTCGAGTTACCCTACTCACATCAGCGATGCTTACCACAGAAGACAAAGGAGGAATTGGCACTTCCTTACCATCTTCTACCATGGTAGCATTGTACTTATATGGAACAGCTTTATCAGATTCATATGGTACTGGTCCGGGCAACCGAATAACCAAAGGTGTAACAGCTGTCTTCCGACTATCATAAGAGATAACAACTCTTTCAGGGATATTAAAGCGTGGCTCAATAGCATTCACCTCATTCTGATATTCGTCCCTCTTAGCAGTGACCTCAATCAAATTCTCGTCCATCATCCTTTGAATGTCCCTCTTCACTATCACACAACCACGAGGATTTACAGAACAGATACAACAAGCTGCATAGTCATGATCAATATCATGGTATTCACTCAAAATTGCATGCATTTCCACAAGAGACCTTCGGATCCAACGGATATCAAAGATTTTGAATGTACCAGGACAACCATACACCATATTGACAGACGCCTGGCCATGGTTAGGCAGCGGATTCGATTTCACATTAGGGTTGGAATCTTCGAAAGATAAAATACCACTTCTTGCCAGCCTTTGCACTTCCATCTTCAATGGATAACAGTTCTCAGTGTCATGTCCAGCTCCTCCTTGATGGAAAGCACAATGAGCTTCAGGCTTATACCACCAGGGTGAATCTTTTGGAATAGCAGGCGGTGGACGGGTCTGAACAAGATTCTTCTTAATCAAACAAGGAAGCAATTCTGTGTAAGTCATCGGAATTGGATCAAAATCCTTCTGAAAACGGCCCCGTTGATTGTTTGGCTGAGTAGAACTTTGTTGCTGAGCAGGAGCTGTCTGAACAACAAGAGCTGAACTGATAACAGGAGTGACAGATGCAACATGTTGCTGACACTGATTGTTTCTATTGCGAGGTCTTCTATACCTTTCTCGAGAAACGGCATTGGTTTCTCCTTCTTTCTTTTTGGCAAATACTCCACCATATTTCTTGGAATTTCCAGCAGAATTGCCATCTTTCGACAAACGTCCCTCACGGACACCCTCTTCCAATCTCATCCCCATATTAACCATCTCAGTGAAATCACTTGGGGCACTAGCAATCATACGCTCATAATAGAAAGGACTCAGAGTTTTCAGGAAAATCTTGGTCATCTCCTTTTCTTCCAAAGGAGGGTTGATCTGAGCAGCAATTTCGCGCCACCTCTGTGCGTATTCTTTGAATGTCTCTTTATCTTTCTGAGCCATTGCTCGAAGCTGGTCACGGTCAGGAGCCATATCCACATTATATTTATACTGTTTCACAAATGCCTCACCTAAATCTTCGAAAGTGCGAACTCGAGCACTATCGAGTCCCATATACCATTTCAAAGCTGCACCAGACAAACTGTCTTGGAAGTAGTGAATAAGGAGTTGATCATTATCTTTATGAGCCGACATCTTACGAGCAAACATAGTCAAGTGACTCAATGGACAAGAATTACCCTTATACTTTTCAAAGTCAGGGGTCTTGAACTTATGCGAGATCTTCAAATTCGGAACCAAGCATAACTCATGAGCATTCTTTCCAAACAACTCTTTACCTCTCAGAGCCTTGATCTCTTTCTGCATTTCAGCAAACTGGTCTTGAATCTCTTCCATTCTATCATAAGCACTGCCATTCTCACTTTGAGCAGTATGGAAGATTTGCTCTTCACCAAAAGGAACAGTATGCACCATAGGCGGTGGCACAGTCATCACAGGTTGAACAGTAGGAACAACTGGAATTTCAGGAGGCGGAGGTGGTGGTTGATAACCTTCAGGAACAAAGTTAAGAGGCATGCCCCAGGGGTAGCCAGGAGGCATGGAATATTGAGGAACACTAGCAGGCGCCACAGAGATGGGCGTAGAGACAATCTCAGAAATGACTGTACTTTGCACAGGAGTTGAAAGCAGAGGAGGTGGTGGTGGTGGCTGATTCTGAGCAGCCACCAGAGCTTCCATCATAGCAGTGAGTCTTTCCAAACCATCCTTCAGAGTTGATACTTCTTCACGAAGCTCACGGTTCTCTTGTTGCAATTGATCCATCTTTTTCTTCAGATTAGCTCGAGTATTATACTGGTGCGACAGCTTGGCTGAATGAAGACCAAAGAAACAATAAGACACCTGGAAAAGGCAAGAAACAATGCAAGAGAATGATGCTTGATATGCAAGATGCAAATGCATAGTTTCAAGGAAATATAAGGTATATTGCAAACATTGTTATCTGAAATACCAAAATCTCATTCATTAATGATAGAAAAGATTACATCTCGGAAGTACAAATTCAAGAATCCTAAAACAAAAGAGAATAAAGAAAACTAGATCCCTAAAGAATCCTATGAGAAGAAGTCCCAGCTCTATCTTCCAGCTTCTTGATGTGGGCCTGCATCTGAGTCTTCTCAATCAGCAACTTATCAATGATCAACTTCCAAGGAGATTCTGAACTCTTCGGAATATCGAAAACTAGATGAATGCGAGAGGAAAATAAATCCTCTTGCGCCTTTCTCTTCTTGTTGGCAACTTCCTCTTCATTCTTCTTCTTGAAGTGCTCTTGAAGTCTTGCATTCTCTAACTCAACAATCTGATACTTGTTCTTCCAAGCATCTCTCTCTTGTTGCATCTCGTCCAAAGCAATCTGAAGCTTTTCTTTGTCTTCCATAAAGTAGAGAATAGGCTTCTTAGCAGTTAGAGACAAAGGTTCTTGATGCTTATAAGGCATCTTCAAAGTAATGGCTCTATTTTTAACCCACTAGAGGTAAGGTTCCGAAGAGACACAATTCTGATTTCCCAAACATTCCTTTCCTTTTCTACGAATGTTGGACCAAGCTTCCACAATTTCTCTCTTGAGGGCAACCTGAGATTCTTCATACTTGAAAAAGAGACCGGCCAAATGAATGTTCTTCGGTACCTCTCGCAAAGGATATCCCAACTGACGACGAGCTAACACCGGATTGTAGCTGATTCCCCCTTTTGTACCAAGAAGGGGTACATTGGGAAAATCACCACAACTATCAATAATCATCGCTCCAGAAGGAATACGGCTACACCAATCAATATCCGAATGAGTGAGAGACATGATCTTCCGCGACCAATATAAACCATCCTTGAGATTCCAGAAAGCTGTAGACTTCGGCAAGTGAGAAATAAACCACTTGTAAAGTAAAGGTGCACAACAGATAATCATCCCTTCACCATGGAAATTCCTAAGGTGAATAGAATGATAAGCATCGGCAAGCAAAGTGGGAATTGGATTCCCAATCAAGAAGATCTGAATAGCGTTGATGTCGACAAAGTTCTCAACATTCGGGAAGAGAAATAGTCCATAAATAAGCAAGGCAAGAAGAGCCTCGAAAGCAACTGTATTCTTCACACGAGCAAAATGATGAGCTCTATCCATCAAGAACTTAGCGGGTAACCCAAGAATCTTTCCTTTGGTATCCATGTGAGCCTTAATTTCGAAAACCTTCAAGTGAGTAGCCTTTGCAATAACATCATGCTTGGGAGCGGGATCCAAACCAGAGAAAATCTGACCATAAACAGGTAAACCAAGCAGGATAGAATACTCCTCTAGCGTAGGTACCAACTGATAATCAGGAAAGGTGAAACAATGAAGCAAAGGGTCATAGAACTGAACTAAAGTAGCAAGCAATCCTTCAGCCATATCAACCTTCAAGAGAGATAAAAGCATTCCATATCTGGACTCAAACTTCTTAGTATCAACAACCAAAGATCCTAGCTTTCTCAAACCCTCTAACTTAGGACTCTTGAAAGTGTACTTCTTGGTACTTCTCCTTCCAAAATCCATAACAAAAGTACCTGCAATGTTTGCAATAACACCTTTAAGTTCCTTGAAACCTTCCAAAAGAATGCTCATGAATGCATGAGTGCATGAATGCAACACCCACAAACAAGATCACACAAAGCACACGGGTCAAGGTTTAAGTCACGAGCATGAAGCCAAGGGTAAGAACCAATCCCACAAAGGTATGTACTAAGGTTTTGTCTTCATTGTACCTGCAGAAAACATCGGTTCTAACAGAGTGCCCAGGGTCCACAATCCACTATCAGACACACCAGCACACCGATTTGCTCGGAGGTTGGTAGTTATCCTCAAGAGAATCTAACCTGAGTGTAGCATCGCGTGACAGCTAAGTCAGATTTGCATCTTCATAGCTTCCGCGCTACGATCCTAAAAAGGCTAGGATGGGTTAAGTGTTACTACGGTCCTCAGTGTTATAGGCTTCAATGGAAAAAGTAATGCCTTCTCGATCGCTCGATCGACATCAGTAATTCCAAAGAGGCAACCACCGAGCGGATAGATTCTCAAGTTCTTCTTTTTCAGGATTCGACTCCTTCAAAGTTCCCTTGACTATACTATCCTCCTATCTCAAAGTGCACTCTGGTCCGGGTATAGGACCTATCTCACACACAGAGGAACTCCCAAACAGAACAAACAAGTAACAAGCAAATCAGACAAAAAGCAGTAAATAAATCAAAGTAGGCTAAACCCCTCGAGGGAGAAGCTCCCCAGCAGAGTCGCCACTTTTCTGTAGCGGGGAAATTTGTGAGTGTAAGCTATTGATTAACTTAACTCAAAAATAAGCAAGAGTCGCCACCGCACTTTTATTTTTATCCAAAGAGGAAAGGAAAAAAGAGCGAACAAAACCTAAAGAGTTCTAAAACAACAAGAACAAACAGAGACTGGGTAAGGGGGGTTGGTTATGTAAAGGGAAGGTTTTACGCACCCAATACATCTATAGTACTCTATAGGAGCCCTTTGATGTATTCATGCTTTTGGTCTAAAAATGGTTTGCTTGTAAAGAGATTGAGGAGATGAGAGGAGAAATATTTTTTAAGATTTTTGTGTTTGGAGAGACTTATCGCCTCATGCCTACGTACCCACGATGTGCAATGTAGAATCAAAACCCCGTAGTTCGTGGTACAAAGAATGAAAAATATTGGTTATGGTTTATTTTATCTTGAAAAAGACAACCCGTCATTCTCAAGAGAGAATACTCAACTAATTACACAAAGGTATGGGAAAGTGGCATTTGCATCACATTAAGATGGAGGATTTACTTGGATTAACATCAACAAGACTAATCACTTCAATATCTAAGTGGAAAATGACCATACTTTCAACAAAATACCATGGTTAGGAGTTTTACATCTCATCAAAAAAATGACTCATGTCTAATTCTTTTTGAAAAGTTTAAAAGAAAAAGGTGCATAAAAGCACAAAAGAATTTGGATGAGTTTTGTATTTTTTATTTATTTTTATGAAATAGTCAAAATATAGTTAAATGGATTGGCATTTATTAAGAAAACAAAGTTTAAAAAGTCACTCGACAAAAGTCGAGGTTTTGTTATGAAAGCGTTTTTGAGTTTGAAAACAAGAAGGTTTTGAAAAAGGGAGAAGATTTTGAAAATTTAAGAATGGGGAGGAGAAGAAGTGACTATCCTAGTGCATAAAATAAAAGCTAGGGAAAAGAAGGATCTAACCAAAATGGAGCCACTTCAAAGCAATATTAAAAGAATTCCATCCTTAAGCAAATTGGCCGAATAAAGGCAAGTCTTCAATCAATACTCCAAGCAAAGGGATAAGAAGTCCTAATTCTAGGTCCATAAGTCCAATATTACTTCAAAAGAGGTCCATAAAGAGATCACTCCAAAGCATAGGATAGTAACCAATAGTCCAAAATGAGGAGAATTAAGTTTTCTATGGTTTAATCCTTTATTAATGTTTTAAGTCCAAATGGACAAAAGAAAAATGGCATAAGCATAAACATATGTCCAACGGACAAAGGAAAAAATGCGGAAGCATAAACATATGTCCAACGGACAAAGGAAAAATTGCGGAAACATAAACATATGTCCAACGGACAAAGGAAAAATTGCGGAAACATAAACATGATATGGAATGATAATAATGAAGCATAAAAAAATAAAAAAAATAAAAGAGATAGGGAGCGAGAAGGAATCATAAACAAAATTAATATAATAAAATTGTTAGTAAGTTAGTGGTTAATTGTTAATGTTAGTGATCAATAACAATTGAATAATTGCACTTAGGTCAAGGTTGATGAAACTCATTAGAGGATTGATAAGACCAAAGCCTCCTAACAACAAGTTTCATGAGTTGTGAACCATAAGACAAATAATCAACTATTTTTGATATTTATTCCGAGGCGGGACAAATTTTGGTCTATGTTAAGCGCACGCCGAGTAATTTGTTCGAGCAATTACCCTACGAATGAGGCCGGCCATGAGATATATGTGTTAATGCACGCGAGATAAACGATATAGAGATCGTTATCCTAAAGCGATGCCACACGAAAAGAAAAAGTGGTAATGATCTCATCTCGATCGAAATTCAACAAAGAAATTTCACGATCACTTCGATTTTCATCGATCAAAAATAAAAGAAATAGAAGAAAGAGGAAACTAAATTTGAATTACAAATTCAAGACAATTCCATCTTTAAGTTCATTCACTCATTTTGGTGGATTAAAGTGCTAAATATATCATTAACTCAAAGCACCAAAAGTGAATTAAATAATTCACTTTAAAGGTAGATTTGAATTAGTGAACATTTATCCAACTTCATCTACACCCTAAGTCCAATGAATTTAAAGAGAAATAAATTCTTAAAATGTGATCCAAATCCAATATCAAAAGGAAAATAAAAAAACAAGAACAAAATATTCAAACAAATTTCAAGAGATTTTTTCTTTTAGAAAAGTTTCCAACAAATGTAGTAAATCCAAATTTACAAATAAAACTAAAAAACAAATTGAAAAGAACTAAAAGAAAATAGTATAGAATATTTTTTTAAAAAAAGAAACAAAGGAGGTGTATGGAGAATAAGGTGGTGGTGTAATGAATGGGCTAGGCCCATCACTTTCCAAAAAAAAATAGAAAAAAAGAACCAAAAACAAAAAACAACAAAAAGGAAAAGGAAAAAGAAAAAATCAGCAAGTGAAGAATATCTTCTTCTTCTACATTTCCATGCGTTACTATTCACCAACAACAACACCACTTTCAATTTTCGAGCTCCGTCAAATCGGAGCGACGGAGCTCAAACCATATACCGTTGCGATCGTGAGACGGAGAGGATTTCAAATATGTGATCACAATTAACCGTCGATGCAAGAATTGGACGAATCGGAGTTTCAAAGTTTCGACGGAAAAATCGAACTACCTTGAAAAATGGAAGCAAGACTTCTCTTCAACTTCTACTCTCTTCCTCTTGTTGTTGTGTGAAGAATTACACTCTTGGAAACGATTTTTGATGAAAATTGGAGTGATATTTGAAGCTTTTGGAAATGGAGCTTCAATGGAGTTTTCTTTTTGGTTTGATTTTGGCAGAGTTTTTGGGGCTGTGAAAGCTTGAAAAAATTGAATGAAATGAGTGTGTATTTATAGGAGAATTGGTGAATTTCTTGCTGCCGTTTTGTGTTAATTTTTTTCGCGTTTTGGAATGAAGTTTTTTCCGCGTGTGATGATGCATGAAGCTTGCGGTTTGTTCACGTCTGGAGCTGGTGGTGTTGGCGTGAGAAGTTGCGGCTTGGACGACTGGGATGAGCTGGGCCGTGTGGACTGCGTGATGTTTTCGGCTGGGTAGGAAGCTCGGCGTTTGGTTGTGTAGCAGACGGCTTCATGAAGCTTTTCATTTCCATTTAATTTGTTTTATTAATAATTGGGTTAGTATGATGTGGGTTGGGCTTATGAAATTGCTATATAAAAAAAATAGATTCAAAATATATGTAGGTAAAAAGGAAAAAAAAAGATTTTAGATTAAGAATGGATATTGAATTTTGGAGAATGGATTTAGATAATGGATTAGAAAAAAAATGAATTGGGTAAATGGTTTATGTGGATAGTAAAATATGGATATTGAGGAATGGTTTAAGAAAGGTTTATGGATTTTGTAATGGGTAATGGTTAAAAACGAGATGAAATAGAGAATGGATTAAAAAGTGGATAATTGGTTTTAAAAAAAATGGATATGGATAACAAGTTTTATGAATTGGATTAAAAATGGTTATTTGAGAATTGAATTGGACATTAGAAAAAAAATGGATAATGGAAGTGGGTTTGAAAAATTGTAATGGGCCTTGATGTAGTAATAGGAGGTGTGGGTAGAAAAATGGAAAATGGGCCTTAGGTATTTTTGTAATGAATTCTTGATGGATTTTGGTTTTTGAAAGGATAAAAATGTTAAGGAATGGTATAAAAATGAATATTATATATTGAGAAAAATATGGAGAATTGGATTGGAATATGGATATAAAAAAAAATGGTTATATAAAAAAAAAGTGGTTTGGATAGTAAAAATGGAGTATGGATAAATTGGTTAAAAAAATGGTTTAGAAGTTGGATATGATATTTGGATATGAAAAATGGATATTGGGCTTTAAATTGGATAATGGATATGTAAAGTGGTCATTGGATATGCATTTGAATTTTAAATGGACATGGCTAAAAAAGTGTAAAAATTGGATTTGGAAGTAAAATGGATAATGGAAGTGGGTTAGAAAAATTGTAATGGGCTTTGTAATTTTTGGACATGGAAATTGTTTTTTAGAGTTGGATAATGTTTTATGTAAAATGGATTAGTTGGATTGAAATGGAATTTGGACAAATGGATTTTTTTGAATAATATGGATAAGAAGTGGATAAAAATGGTTTAATGGATATTTGAAAAATGGGAGAAATATGGATATGGTAATAAAAAAAATAGAACCAAATTGGGTATTAAAATGGACTTTTAGGAATTGGAATTAAATGGTAAATTGGAATAGAGTTGGATATGAAGAAAATGGTTTAGAGGATGGTCATGGAAAATTTGGTTTAGAAAATGGGTTATATATAAAAAAATGGTTTGAATAGCAAAAAGTGGAATATGTGAAAAAAATGGTTAAAAATGTGAATAGTGTTGGAATGAAAAATGGTCTATGAAATGGATCATGGATAACAAGCCCTTATTTTTAGCCCAAAACCAAACTTGAATTTATTTCCACACGCCTCTGATAAACATATGCCACATAACCAACCACAACCGAAACTACGGCCATCTGAATCTGTTTAAACCCAAACCTCATATGAACCACTGCTTGATAAACTGAAGATTCTAAGCACAGGACATCTTGCTTTTGAACAATCACATGTGACTTGAAATTACTTCATTATCTTTGACAAACCTGCACAACACACGGAGAGAGAAACAAGCAAACGGCAACATATTTTTTTTGTATTTTTGGTTAGAGGTTAGATAAACAGAAAAAGTAAGCAACAGAGAATCACACAGGTGCTCAGGAGAAACACAAACTGTGATCTTGTTTGTGGTATGAGATGCAAAATGATGTGTGGGATCTTAGGGGTAAAAATTAGGGTATTACAGTTACAAATCTGACACTTACCATGCAATCCTTTCAACAACCCATGTTCCTTCAATTTCTTGAAAACCACAGCCATCGGAGTCTTCACCTCATCGACATCCATAATCAATTCAGCCCTGGAATTATCCCCAATCATGTTAACCGCAGGTCCACCGTGATTCGACAACGGATTATTCTGAATGTTAGGTCCTTCCTCAGCAAAAGTCAGAACCTTCTTATCAATGAGTTCCTGAACCTTGGTTTTGAAAACAAAGCAATCCTCTATTTCATGTCCTATGTATCCAGCATGATAAGCACAAGACGTATTTGGGTTATGCTTCGGGCCAAATGGAGGAATCGCAGGTGCAATCTGTTTGGGGACAATTGCTCCTTGGTGAACCAAGTAAGGAAACAACTCGGTGTATGACACAGGAATCTTGTCAAAATTCGGACGCTTACGGTTTCCTTGATTATTGTTGTTCTGACGGTTTTGATTCTGCTGACTTTTGTTCTGTTGATTCTGTTGCTGATTCTGAGCATTCTGAGCTGGTTGTTGCGGATGATACTGATATGGAGGTTGTTGATACTGTGCAGCAGCAATATACAGATATGGATAATACGGCATGGGAGCCATGTGAGCTTGATACTGAGGAGGAACTTGAGTTGTCACAGCGTTGGCTTCACCTTCCTTTTTCTTGGACTGACTGTTCTGAGACTTTCTAGCGGTCGGCTGCAGGGAAGCAGCACCAGGAATCTTTCCAGTCTTCAACCCGTTTTTAATCCGTTCACCAATCGTCACGACATCAGCAAAGTTCGATGAAGAACTACCCACCATTTTCTCATAGTAAGATCCTTGCAAGGTACCCATAAATATGTTAACCAACTCATTATCAGAGAGAGTAGGTCGCACACGAGATGCCATCTCGCGCCATCTTTGTGCATACTCCTTGAATGTTTCAACTAAGCGTTGGGACTGATTCTGCAATTGCAATCTAGTGGGTGCCAGATCAAGATTATATTTGTATTGCCTCACGAACGCTTCAGACAAATCCCTCCAAGTACGGATTTTGCTGCGCTCCAAGCCCATCTACCAATCTAATGAAGTACCAGACAAACTATCTTGAAAACAATGAACAAGCAATTCATCATTATCAATATGGGATGCCATCTTCCTGCAATACATAGTGATGTGACTACGCGGGCAGCTCAAGCCTTTGTACTTTGGCAAATCCGGTATCTTGAATTTCTGTGGCAGCAGAACATTTGGAACCAAACACAGATCTTTGGCCTCCATGCCAAAAGCAGAGAACCCTTCAATAGTTCTGATACGATCTTCCAACAACTTGTAGTCAATAGATCTATTCTGATTAGTGGGCTTAACAAGAATATGAGGATTTGGCAGCTGAGAAGCGGCCGGAGCGTGAACTTGTGGAATAGCAAACTGAGAAGGATACACCAAGCTAGGATTAACCATTTGACCAGCATTCTGACCCATCGGAACACCATACAGATAATTCGGAGGAGGTACCCCAGCAACTGAGGAAGATGCCCCAGGATAGAACATCCCAGGATGAACATTCTGAACAGCAGTTTGAGCAGCTTGAGATGGAACCGTAACATGAATAGGAGGACCCCTATACACCTGCTCTTCATCATCAGGAGTTTCAGTATCGACCAATCCAGCAGTTTGATGAGTTTGAGCCTGAAGATTCTCAGGATCATCATTCACCACTGGAGGCGGGACTGGAGTAGGCATGACCCATGGATAGGCGGCAGCATTCCCATTAGGTGTAACACCCCCCAATCTATACCCCTAAGCTATTAAAGCGGTAACAGAAAATTCAAAATTTCATCAGAGTATATTAAAAACACGGCATAGACAGGGAGAGTCACATTATATTGAAACAAAACATACAACACCTGCTCATTTAGATATGCAACAGTGGGGTAGCAATCAACAGAGGAACTCAGTTCCTTACACCCACATTTCAGATTTTAGAATAAAAGCGGAAAATCTAAAACTGAATAGCATATATATATATATATATATATATATATATATATATATATATATATATATATATATATATATATATCACTTGAAAAGTTTGTCATACATCAAGTTATACATGCACAAGCCAAAAGATATATATACATAATACACAAATAATCACAACACGACCTCCCTAACTACCCGGTGTCACATATCAGAGCCGACCGACAAAAGAATGATGACGCAAAGCTTCAAAAAAAGGCCTCAAACAACTCTAATCTGCAATGCCTCATAGAGCATTATAAAACAGCAGAAGGGTGAGAAAAACAATCATAATACAGTTGCATAAAATTATATATTAACACAGAAATGCACAAATAGAATATTCTCACCTCAAATGCACCACAATCAAATATAGCACAAACACAGTACAAGTATCAGGTATTCATCACCAATGCACATCAATCACACACAATGCACTCATCATCAACATAATTATACATATTCCCACTAAATAATCACATTCACAATTAACACACACAATTAATCCATGCCTTATGCAAATGCACAGAGACCGACACAACGACTCTATGCACATGCCATGCGGTACCGACTTCCAATGTTTCATATCTCATCACCAGTTCACTCAGGAACTATTGGAACCATTGCTCGTTACTTAGTGTAACTCCCCGTCGGGCATACGATGTTCACCCGTCGCTTAGGTCCCCACACGGGCACACGGCGTTTATGGATTGCTTTAGGTCCTCACATAGGCACACAATCCGATCGCTTTAGGTCCTCACATAGGCACACGATCGTCTATAACCATCGCTTTAGGTCCTCACATAGGCACACGATGTTATAGCAGATTCCCTCTGGAACCAAACCGTCACTCAGGACGTCACAACAATGCATATCATGATTCTTGGCATACAATGACTCACGACATTTAATATGCACACATAGATGCAACCATCTCATTTAACATAATTCATGCTTTTCAATTCAAGCCCAAAATAATGCATTTATATCACACAACAGCACGCAATCATACCCTATCCATATCAACAGCACATTGCATAAAGCACACCAATTACGCACAATCATAACCACAAAAGTCGACAAAACGACACTATTCTGAATTCCCGACAAAATAAAATCGGCCAACAAATTCCAATTCATCATAATCATATAGTACAGCTCAATAGCTTTCCAACGATACCAAGAATGTAAAAATCAGATAAACGGAACAAAAGTTACGAATAAAAACGAAAACGACATTTTGAAAAATCCCATTTTTACAATTCTCCTGACAATACGCGTATTGCCCAAGTTCCTCGCCATGCCATACGCGTATTGCCCAAAGCCATACGCGTATGGGTAGAGACCATTTTCTTCCCAAAATTCCCATTTAAAAGTCCCTACGCGTAATGCCCACTACCGTACGCGTATTGCCCCAAAATGCTACGCGTACCATACGTAAATGGGCAGATGGCCGAGAAAATTGAAGATCCATACGCGTATTGGCCTATGCCTCACCCATGTTACGCGTAATGCCAAGGTCCATACGCGTATGAACATGCCCCATACGCGTATGACCTGGAAAACCAGAAAAAATTCTGCAGAACAAAGTTCTGCGTTTTCTCCCCCAAAATCCTTCAATTTTTCACCTACACCCAGAAAATTGCCAATACAATGCCTAACCACATGTATCTATCATGTATCAACAATATTGAACACCAACAACATGATTTCAAACACATTTAATCGATTTCTAATCAATTTTACAAGATATAGGTTTTACTAAATTTCTCCAAATCAATTCACGAACAACCAAAAATACACATACATAATCATACACAAGCATACGATAATTGAGTTTCGCACCCTTACCCGATTTAATCGCGTTTAGAAAAGTCGGGGAATCGATTTTCTTGATTTTCCAAGTTTTTCTCACTTTTTCTTCTCTTCTTCTCTTTTTCTCTCCTTTTTCCTTCTTCTCTTTTTCTTTCTTTCTTTCTATTTTTCTCTCTTTCTATTTTCTATCCTATCTAACTTAGGAAAATATCAGGAAATGACCAAAATACCCCCACACTCAAATATCTCGCAAACGTTCCCAAAACCCGATAAAATATCACAACATTGAAAAATAACATATTTTCACATAAAAGTCGAAAATAAAATAATATAATAATAAAATAATAAAAAACGACTCAATTAAATAAAAATACTAAAACTGGGGCGTTACATTAGGCATGGGTGCAACAATAGGCTGATATGGTATGAAGGCACTACCATTATTTGCAATCTGAGGAGTGTAATTCGGAGGCATTCCCCAAGGAAAACCAGCGGGCATTTGATTCAAACTAAGCTGAACAACAGGTTGATTCACAGGCTCAACTGGCACTTCAACCAAAGCAGGAGAAGGAACAACAACAGCAGGAGTAGCCGTAACAACAGGGGGAGTGGTCACAACAGGCGTGACAACAGTTGCAACAGTAGGGGTTGCAACAACAGTGGCAGCAGCAGCAGCATCTCTCTGAGCACGAAGGAGCTCCATAATGACATCCATGTTTGTCTGGAACTGATCCATCCGACCTTGAAATTGTGCCAGAGTTTCCTTATAAGCGGCGTTCTCAGCTTTGAAGTCAGCCATGATTCTGCATTTGCTTGAGCGAGTGAAATACCGATGTCGAGTCGTCGTCTTGCTACAAGGAATGCGGACAAGGATGAGCAACAGTTTCGGATGAGGGACGTGCATATGCGGGTATGAATGAATGCAATTTGTGCAAAAATAAAGTTTTAAAATGCTTATGCAAAAATTATTTTGACATGATGAGATGATGTTCAACATCAGAATCAACAAGCCAGCATAGTCTGAATAGTTAAATCTAAACATCTGCAAAGGTAGTGCTGTGTTGGCGCGAGATCTGACGTAATGAGAGAACAAAGGTTGGAAGAGTCTTGGTTTCCTGCAGAAAAACCCAATATCCCCCTCATAAGCATGATATAGAAAGCGGGATTCTCAATTTCAGATTCTCGATTTGAGAAGCAATAGTACATTCATCCTTCGGGGTACAATACTATCGCCAAACAAAGAGGTCGTCCATTGATTCTCCCAAAAAAGGGTCATCCTATGGCAAGTTCCCAGCTTTGGGTCCTCGGATCAAGGAAGCGTAATGGGTTTTCCATTTCTGGTCTGCCATTATCGCTCCTCGGGAGGAGTGCCTCAACTGAGTCCTCGGGAATGGTCACCAGAGTCGACAGCTCTCTAGATCAATACCCCGAAATGCGCAAGACACGCACGTCAGAGCATCTCCCAAGAAAACCTCGTCTGGATGTGAATTTCGTGAACACCAAACGCACCAAGATGGCACGTAGGTCCCACTACTTTCCACTATAATCCTAGGTGTATACTCAAGCCTGTGTATTGGGCTTATCTCTCAAGTAGCAACCCCAACCGACAACAGCAGAGAAAATAGCAGATATCCAGAATATCCAGCACATGAATATCTAAAGCAGTAAAGAAATGCGATAAATAGACATAAAGCAAGTAAAGCGCAAATAAAGCGAGTAAAGCACAAAAGATAAACACCCAAGCAAGTAAGAAAGCAAACAAAACTAGGCAAGACCCCTCAAGGGATGGACCAACAAGAGGTCAATCTGTCCCCAGCAGAGTCGCCAGCTGAAGATGGCTGGTTTCTACCTGAGTGAATCGTACACTCAAAGATACAGTAGAGTCGCCACCGAACTTTATTTAGTCCCAAAGGATAGGGAAAATATCGATAAAACCCAAGGGGAAGAGAAACAGGAACGGGGAGTCAGTTATGCGAAAGGAAGGTATTAGCACCTAACGCATCCGTCGTACTCGACGGGAACCATTTCGCTTGCTTCTAGACTCGGATGGGTTATCTATCTAAAGGCTTCTAGCTAAAAGAAAGGAGAGAGAGAAGAAAGAGGAAAAAGGAAGAAAGGAAAGAAAGTGCTCGCGAAGGAACAAGGTCGTCGTGCCTACGTACCCTCATAGTGCAATGAGGAAATCAGAGCGCCGTAGTTCTTAGAACCAGGGGACGAAGAAAAGGGAAGAAAGGAGGAAGACCGAAGAAAGGTGGAAGTGTGCTCGCCGAGATCATTGCGATCTCATGCCGACGTATCAAACATTCAAAAGAATGCAGAATCAGAGCTTCCGTAGTTCGGGGAACCAAGACGGAAAAGGAAATTTAAAGGAAAGTGGTGTCAAAACCATGAGCAAAAGAAAGAAGGAAAATCCACTTGGGATTCCAAAGATATGGTGTCAAAACCAAGAAAAGAGAGTAAAGAAAAGGAATAGTAACTATATTGAGAGTAAAGTGCGAGAATGGTGTCGAAACCAAGAGAATAAAGGATAAGATAGAAATGGTGTCCAAACCAAAAGAGTAAAGGAACAAGAGATAAATGGTGTCCAAACCAGGAGAATAAGGGAATAAGAGGGAAATGGTGTCCAAACCAAGAGAATAAGAGATAAGAGAGAAATGGTGTCCAAGCTAAGAGCAAGAGATAAGAGAAAAATCTACTAGGGATAACAAAGAGGATCGGTGTCGAAACAAAGAAAGTAAGAGCAAAGGGAATAGGAAAGACTCCGCTGGGGATCCAAATAACGAGATGGTGTCAAAACCAAGAGAAAAGGGAAAATCAGTATATTAACCGGCTAACAGTGGTTAACCGAAGAAAGAAAGTAGGACCCTGGCGGGGAAAAGCAGCTGGTGTCAACAGACGGACTGTGATAAACCAAGAGAGAGAGAGTGCTGAACCGAGAGAAGGTGTTTGACTCTGAAGGGGCCTCGGTATATTAACTGACTGGCAGTGGTTAACCGGGGAAGAAAAGACTGCGACTCTGTGGGGATAGAGAAGCATTGGTGTTAACAGAGAAAACTGTGATTAACCAGAAAACGGGTGTAGGACCGAATAAAGATCGTGACCCCAAAGGACGGGTGTAGGACCGAGCAAAGGTCGTGACCCAAAGAACGGGTGTAGGACCGAGCAAGGGTCGTGACCCAAAAACGGGTGTCGGACCGAGCAAGGGTCGTGACCCAAAAGGGGTTCGGTAAACTGATTGAACAAACAGTACTCAACCGAAGAAAGGGTATTTGAACCAAAGAAAGGTTACTAACCCAAGGGTGCAAGTATTCGAACCAAGAGGAGGTTTCCAACTACTAGGGATTCGGTGTTTACAGACGGATTGTGATCAACCGAAGAGAAAAGCGAGTGATTAACCAAGAGAAGGTGATTAACTCGAAAAAGGGTTCAGTATTTTAACAGACAGACTGTGGTTAATTGAAGAAAAGGGTGATTAACCAAGAATAGATGATTAGCCCAAGAGGAATTCAGTGTTAGCAGACGGACTGTGACTAACTGGAAAAAACGGGTGATTAACCAAGAGAAGGTGATTAACCCAAGAGAAGCTCAGTGATTAACAGACGGACTGTGATTAACTAAAGAGAGTGCAGATTGATGTTTTAATTGATAAGCAAATGTTAACCAATCAAAGGGAGAAGGACCAAAGAAAAGGTTGCGAACTCCTGGGGAATTGTCGGTTGTTTAACAGAAAGACTGTGTTTAACCGAAGAAAAGAATAGAAACTCTGCAAGGGAATCTAAAGACAATGATTGACCACAAGAACAGAGCAAATGAGGTAAGAGACAGGAGTTAAATACAAGCAATGATCTTTAACCAAATAAACTTGTGATTGATCAAGAGAAAAGTTGCAAGAGGTAAGAGTGAGAATGATCAAGGATCAACTCGACTGAGGAGGAGAAAAGACGCTACCACTTGAGGATAGAGGTGACTATTCTTGAAGAAATGACAAGACGTCCTTACCAAGGAAATAGCCAGAATCAGGATAGAAAGAATCCATCCACATTCCTTCTCTAGTACTCAAAGGTGTAGCGCGGAAAATGAAACCGACAGCGCAACAGCTCCAATGTTGTACCGTGCTCCTGCGGAGAGAAACGAACAGCATAACAACGTCAATTCGTATAGTGCTCTGATGCAAGAGGTAGCGCGAAACTCCAGCTCCACGGGGGAACGAGAGAAAAAGCTCTAAAGGAGGCCTAAAGAGAGGAAAAGGAAAGATCGATTAATCGAAACAAAGTTTTGATCAATTAATCAAGGGAGAAATATGCTAACAACTTTCCAAAGAGAATGAAAAGTCATTAAAGCACAAAGGAGTGAATTATTGATTACACAAGATTAAGTTTATCCATGAAGAATAACCTTAATGCAAATCTGAAATGGAAGGTGCAAAATAGTGCCAAATGATCATCAAAATGCCACACAAAATCATGTATCATGTGAACCAAGATAGTGCAAGAATTGCTATGTTCATACAATGCTAAGAACATGAAACAAATGAATAATCGAAAATGTGCATCGAAATTTCATGAATATGCTTCAACCAGAAGTGAAATGACATTAAAAACATCCATAAAATCAAGCATGACAATCAATGGAATTTAAAATGAAGAAAACATGGCAAACACACTTGAAAATGCAAGAAAATGGATTTCTGGTTCAGTGTTAATCGATTAACACAATTGCACTGCAAAGTGTTAATCGATTAACACGTGAAAAAGTGAAAAAAACACTGGTTAATCGATTAACACAATTGCGCTGCCATGTGTTAATCGATTAACAATGTACAGGGAGTAGAAAATCAGTTTTGGAAAAGTGCTTTTGGCCAACTTTTTGATTGTGCAATCACTCCAATGCTAGGGCAAACAATTATGCACGAAAAATCAAGTTTAGAAACAACAAATGATCAACAATAGAATCAATTAACAATCAAGATCATGAATCAAGCAAAAGTATAATTAATTCACATGCAGGAATATCGAAATTACATCGCAAACGATACGAAAACGATCGAAATGATAAAATGAAGGAGATACACCAACCTACAAGGCTGAGATGTGCCTTGGTAAATGTTGCAATTTGATCTTGGTGAAGATAATCAAAGAAAACCAGAGGAATCTTCAACTAGAGCCGAAACGTATCGGAACCGATCAAATCGCGACGAAAACTCCAAAATGAGAATTATCACCGAAGAAACTTGAATCGATCACTTGAGATGAATCCAAAAGCCACTAGAATTCCAGAAAAACAAGTATAATGGAATGGCAATGGAGTTTAAGCTCAAGAAATAATCACTTTCAATGTGAAAAGTGATTATTCTTCAAGAATTAAGAGCTTTTTAGTGAGGTTTTGGAAGAGAAGTGAGATGAAGATGAAGAATGAGTAGAGAAATCAGAGAGAAAGTGAGAGAAATGAGAGTGAAATGTGAAAAGTTTGGTGAAAAATGGTAGAGAATGGTTGAGGCCTTGCAAAAGTGAGTGAGGGTGTGTTTATATAGATTTTAGGTTTGGAGTGTGAGATGGTTTGGAATTAGGTTTGGAATTAGCTTTGGGTTTGGACCTAGGTTAGGAGTTAGTTGGACTTGACTCACCGAGTCAAGGCGGTTAACTCGGTTAGTTAGAACCAACTCGGTAGCAATCCCAAGGTGAAATTCAACATCCAAAGATCCACATTACTTGGAAAACAAGGAACATAGTGCACTTGATTTGAATTGATGTATTTGAGCAAATGCACTTGCAATGTTTAGAGGTGTCTAGAATCTTCCATATGCTGCTAGAACACTGTAGAATCAAAGACCAAAGTGTGTGCAAAGTTGCTGTCATGAAAAAGCAGCAAATTATGCCTATTCTGCCTGTGTTAATCGATTAACACAATTGCAATGCAAATGGTTAATCGATTAACAAGGCTAAAATATGCCCAATTTGCCTAAAAAATGGTGCCGTGGTCCCGGTTTCGATTTTCCATTTCTTGTATTGATGAATAGGCATGGAAACCCTTATTTTGTGCTTGTCTTGATGATGTGATGACCTTGTGAGGATATGATTAATCGGGCTTGGAAAACCTGAATATCCTGCAACAAGAAACACACGAAAAAAAAAGTGCGAATGCGTATGCCAGCGATGCGAATGCTTATGCTTATGCAAAAGGCAAAAGAGGGAGGTCAAATTTCGGGTTACGACAGTTACATATACAGATTATTCAGAAGAAATTGCATCTCTAACTTACATTATTGCGTAATGTTATCGTATAATGTTATTGCAGCATGTATGCCGGACTTTTGAACTTGAGTTATTACATCATTATATGTATGCTGGACTGTTACATCATCTAACCTTTGCATCATTGTGTGTTGCATATCTCATTCGCATTCCATCTGTATAGACAACATATGCATATATACATTTGCATTGCATACATCCAAACCAGAAAAAGCTCACTTTCTTCCCTTCATCAGCCCAAAGACAACGATTCTCCGACGCCGAAAGCCAAAGAATCATGGAACAGACTGGGTATGAGAACACAATGCATAAGGAAGGTAAGATTGACATGATTGCAGAACTACTTCTGGACAGTTTGACAATGAGCCTCTCGGATCAGGTTGTGATTGATGAGCAATCCCAGAATGGACAAAAGGTGGATAGGACCATGAATATGGATGCAAGCAACCTACGGTTCACCCCTTGCCTAATCAGAAAACCACTCAAGGCAATCAGAAACAAAAGCGTAATCAAATCAGTAACGGAAACAACAATCAAAGGAGGAGACGTCCTTGTTTTGATCCAATTCCCGTGACTTACACGCATCTATTTCCTGTTTTGGTTCATGCTGGGGAAATTGTTCCTAAAGGGATCGAGCCAGCCAAGTTTCCTTATCATCCTAAGCATGATCCTAATGCCATATGTGGATACCATGCTGGATATGTGGGGCATTATACAGAAGCCCGTGTCGTCTTTAAGAACAAATTCCAAGAGCTCCTCGACCAGAAATTGCTTTGCTTTATAGAGAAACCTTGCCAGAATTTTGCACCTATGATTGCCAAAACATCTACTGAAGTTGAGAATAGAGGTCCTTCTACTCATGTGCTGATTCCTCCAGCTGTTTGACCTGTTGGGCAAATCCTCTACCAAAGTTTTCAGTCTGCTAACTCTGGAATGCCTTTTGCCTATCCTGGGGCACCCTCTGCTGCTGCACCTCCAGCTTCTTATCTTGGGGCACCCTGCACTCCATATGGGATTCAATTTGGTCATACTATTAATCAGATGATTAATCCTGGATTAATGCGCCCTGCTCAAGTGTTCCCGCAATATGCTACTCAGCAGATTCATCCTCAAGCACCTTTGGCTCCTACGCCGTACTTTTCATTCTCGTATGTTGCTGCAACCCAATATCAACAGCCTCCTCAGGCTCATTATCAGCAAAGCTCAAGGACGAAAGCTTCAGAACCAGCGCAAGCCCCGAAATAATCTAGAACGAAGGAATGCTTCTCTAGTTTGGATTCCTGTGACATACAGTCAGCTTCTCCCACATCTGGTTCAGAACTAGCTGTTGGTTCCTAAAGCTCTGAAGCCTCCACCAAAACCATTTCCACTTGAGTATGATCCCAATGTACGATACAGATATCATGCTGGGTCAGCTGGACATTCAACTGAGGATTGCAACGCTTTCAAAGTTAAGGTCCAACAGTTGATTGACAAGAAACACTTAACTGTCCAAGGTGAGAAACTGTGGGTGAACGGAAATCCCTTGTCCATGTAATCGCCAAGTTTACAAAGGCATCCCTTACAATAATTGATCAAACCTAAGAGCACATCCTTAACATCGGCAATCATCATGTCATTCATCTTTTCCATTTGTAATCTTTTTATTTGTCAAACATTGTTCATTTGTAAAACTTGTTTGTTTTCAGATGATAATAATAATGAAATGAATATGCATGTTTTGAATAAATCCATTCGTGTTCACTCATACTTTTTATCAGTATCACACATTTGATTAAGCAAAATCAAAGAGAGAATGATGAAATCAAAAAGACATGAGATCACTGTCTGTTTGCTTTTGAATAAAACCCTGCTGAGAATGTAAGGCATTCGTTCAAATCCCCAAACACTGGAGTTATAAGGAAGATAATCCTTAGTCAACCCCTTTGGGCCATGAAGTAAGAGTTTCTTTCTGTATGCATAAACCCTCAATCTTAACCAGGGGCAGGGTAGTCTTCAGCTAGTTTGATCATGCGTTCAAATTTCAAAAGAGGATTACCCCATTTGAGGATCAACCACATCCTATCCCTCATGCGGGGTGGGAAATCACAAGTCCACAACGGTTATCCCTCACTGACCAAAGGAACGAGGCAGTCACAACACTTTATCAAAAAACAAGTGTCACACAACTTTGTTAAAAAAAATATATCACAAAAATCACAAAAGCAAATGAAAAAAAAAACAACAAAAAGCCCGCTAAGTCAAAAAACAAACGACTTAGGAAAAAATTAGGGCATCCCGGTCGACTGCAAAATTCAAAATAATCAGTCTACGCAAAATTAGGGAACACAAAAAGAACAAAACAGAGAGTCAAAAGAGAAAAATCCTCAACAAGAACAAGTTCGTGTGATCACATGTGACAAAAACAAAAGGTTAGTGATTGCCGCTCCAAAACCTCTTCGGTTGTTTTATTGTCACTTCCATCATTCAATGCCCTTTTTGAAAGATGAACGCTTGTGTCAAACTAGCTGAACGTAGGATTGGATGACATCAAGGAGAATGGGTGGGTTAAAATAAATTTTGAGCCTGATATCCTTTCTTTCTTAAACCGTGAACCAGGCCACGTTACAACCCGTAAAAGACCTAATTGAAGCAGGATTTATTTCGAAAACACACTCCAGTGAGATCATGTCTAAGCTGACTCTCAAAGATTTGCTTATGTTTTGTGCCGATACTGACATGGCATTCTATATGGTGATCCATTCACTATATGTCATAATCTTAGTGAACATACTTGGATTTCAAAACTAACATATGTATGGAATTAACATTATCATTTTCAAAGCCAACACTTTTTACTCGTGAACAAGCACTTGACATCAATAAAGTTTCCACAATGAAAAGTGTGATCACCTTAAGGGGCCAAACGCCTGGAAGACTCCATTGGACCTAGGTACTTTGAGATTCAGTTAATCTGAGTCAATCACGACGAGATTCGACAAATATCTCCATGTTCATTTGGTCAGAGGCATTCCTCCAAAGATCGATCATCCAGAGGCAAAATCACTTCAGGGCTCACATTGGGGCAAGCCACCTCAAGAGCACAAGAAGTTAACCTCTCCAAGAGACAGTTAATCAGGGGCATACTGTTCTAATACATTGGGGCAAGTCAAATCAAGATCATCCTATGACTTGTGATTGGGGCAATCCATGCAGATACCCAACAGACTGGAGCATAGACAGGCTACCCAAGTACAAGTTATCTCCCTATTTTGAGGCAAGAGCAATGGCACGTCACCAATTGATGATCCTGAAGTAGGTGTCGGGGAATCACGTCTTTATGGCTTCACCATAACCTCAACTCTTCCGCCTCCCACAACAAAAGCACTAGAATCATTGCATAAACCTTTTCATACATTAAGCATGCCGCTTCGCTCATGCATATCATTCGCCTTGCATAGAATGAAGTCTTGACATAAGCTCGATCGCACTTGACATATCTTCAGAACCCGATCACTAACATTCTGCATATAGTAATTATCATCGCATAGCATTGCATTTTCAAACACATATCATATTCATCAAATTGCAACATTACACCATACAGGTTCAAACATGCGACCCAATCAAAACCCAGTTCTCGTTTGGAACACTTTTTCAAAGTCCAGTTCTCGTCTGACATACTTTTCCAGAACCTTTTAAGTTATTTAGTTCGCCCAAAGCCTTTCAATCCTTTGGTTCATCCAGAACATTCCAACTTGCAGCACATTACCTCAACCTGCACATTTGCATTGCATAATGTCACGCATCATGAACATCGCATCACACATCACATAGCATATGCATCATAGCATACTCCCTTTCTTATTGCCTGACTTATCTCCCAGCAGATTTTCAGCCAAACTTCGCACTTTGCACCTCTCCTTTTGCCGACGTCGCCCAAATTTTTGAGATACTCTTTTTATTTAATCCCCTTCTACCTCGAATAATCGAAAGCTAGCGCAATTCGAGCATTCAGGTCCAAGAGGGTTAAATAGGGGCAGCTGCCGTAACCCGAAATTTGACCTCCTTTTTTTGAATTTTTGCATAAGCATGTACATCCGCATCGCTGGCATATGCACTCGCACTTTTTATTTATGATTTTCGTTGCAGGAGTATTCAGGTTTTCCAAGCCCAGTTAATCGCATCCTCACAAGATCATTACATCATCAAAATAGGCTCAAAATAAAGGTTTTCGTGTTTACTCATCAAAACAAGAGGTGGAAAACTGAAATCGGGACTTCAACATCATTTCCAAGCAAATCTGGGGAAAATGAGTTGCAGTAACCGGTTACACAGTGTAAATTTCACCAGAAACACAGATTTTCAAGCAAGTAACCCGTTAGCAGATATGTTGTAACCGGTTACTCTGTACAAAGTTGCAGATTTTGCTGCATTTTTGGGACAGCAGTGGTACACTCACTTTGTTCTTGGATTCTACATAGTTCTAGAAGCATGTGGAACATTCTAGACAATTCAAGACCATTCAAGACATTTCCCTTTCATTTATTCAATGCATCACTTTAAATTAAGAGCACCGTGTTACCTAATTTACAAGCATGTCAACCTTTGGATGTGGAAGCTCACATTGGGATTGTTACCGAGTTGATCCTAACTAACCGAGTTAACCGCATTGACTCACTGAGTCAAGTGTAACTAACTCCAACCCTAACTCCAAACCTCCCAAAGCTAAGTCCAAACCAAAGTCCAAAGCTCTCAAACTCCATACCTAAACTCTATATAAGCCAAGATTCACCATTTCACAACTCCTCCACAACCATTCACACAAATTCACACTTTCTTCACTCTCAATTCTCTCATTTCTCTCTATATTTTGCTGCAACTTCTACACAATCTACTTCATCTTCTTTCCCAAACCACACAAAAGCTCTTAATTCTTAAAGAATAATCACTTTTCACATTGAAAGTGATTATTTCTTGAGCTTAACCTTCATCATCTTTCCATTCTACTGAATTTTGTGGAGCTTCAGTAGCTTTTGGATTCATTTCAAGTTATCACTTCAAGCTTCTTCGGTGATAATTCGCGTGTCGGAGTTTTCGTCGAAGTTTGCTCGATTTCGCTATGATTTGAAGTGCAATTGAGGAATCTCTGGTTTTCTTTGATTATTCTCATCATTTTACATTTATACTTGAGTATCTAGAGTTCTATTAGCTTTTGGATTCATCTCAAGTGTTTACTTCAAGATCCTACTGTGCAAATGTGATTTCGGAGCTTTTATCGCATTTTGATCGGTTTCGCTACGGTTCGAGGTGCGAGTGTTAGAATCCCTGGTTTTCTCTGGTTTTCTTCACTTATCTTCATCACATTTCATTCACAATAATTACCAAGCCAATCCTCCGGCTTGTAGGTTGGTAGATCTTACTTTACTCATTGTTTTGATCGTTTTCACGTGTTTACGTTGTAATTTCGATCGTTTTCGGTTTAATTTATCATGCAATTGATTTCTCTTTGATCTCCATGGTTAATGCTTGTAATTTGTGTTTAATTGCTCTTGAATGATGTATTTTTCGTGCACAAATTCATGTCCTAGCATGTGGTGGTTGGCATAAGTGATTTTGTGTTGAAAATCACTTTTGAAAAGCTGTTTTTGCAGTTATTTTTGCCACTGTCTCAGTGGTAACCGGTTAGCAGATATGCTTTAACCGGTTACACAGTTCAAATTTCACCAAAAACAATGATTTTCAAGCATGTAACCGGTTAGCAGATATGTTGTAACCGGTTACCACTGAGCAGAATGGCCAATTTTGACCTTTTTCAAGTTTGTTTGACATCCTTTCTTCATCTAACTTCCATGAATTGATATGCTTGATATTTATGCATGTTTTAAGTGTTGTTAACCTCTGTTTAAGGCATTCTTACATTAACTCAATGATTGATTTTTCAATTCTTGTAATTATGTGTGTTCTTGATTTTTGTTTGAACATGCTAATTCTTGCACAATCCTTGATCACTTGATACATGATTTGTGATACATGCTAATATTTGTTCGGCACTGTTTTTCATTTCCAATTCTTGATCACATTAAGTTTGTTCTTCATTGAGCAAATTTAATCATGCATAATCGATAATTTACACCTTTTGCTTTAATGGTTTTCCATTCTCTTTGGAAAATTGTTAGCATAGCATTTCCCTTTGATTAATTGATCGAAACCATGTTTTGATTAGTTGATCCTCCCTTTCCCTCTCTCTAGGATCTCTTTAGAGCTTCTCTTCTTTGATCCCCCGCGGAGTTGGAGTTAGCACGAAGCACGACGCACGACACTGCAACACTGCACAACTGGTAGTTGTTATGTTGTCAGTTTCAACTTCTGCACTACACCTTGTGTGTTAGAGAAGGAATGAGAAGGGAGAATTACTACTCTCATTCTGACCACTTCAGGTAAGGGACGAATGACCCTGTGCCTGGCTTAGTCACCTCTATCCCCAGGCGGTAGCGTATCTTCTTCCTCAGTTGAGTCGATCCTCGATCACTCTCATCTCTTTCAATCAGTCTTTTGATCTATCACTATTCCCTTTGTTCAAGATCATTAGCAATCTTTAGAGGGTCAATCTCTTGCCCTTATTCAATACTTTTCCCTTGTTCTCTTAAAAAAGGGTTACAATTACATTTTCTTGTGGCTAGTCACTTCTTTTGTTGATTCCCCACGAGAGTCATAATCATTCTTGCTTTGGTTGATCACAGTCATGCTGTTAAAACCAGTGCTCTATTCATCTACCATCGCGCTCTTTCTTCGGTTAAACACAGTTTTCCTGTTAAACACCAAAACCCTTGCGGAGTTCGCAACCTTCTCTGGGTTCTTTTCCCTTTGATTGGTCAACCATTGCTTGTCAATTAAAACACCAATTTTCACTCCTTCTCATTTAACCATAGTTCGTCTGTAAAAACACTGAGTTCCTCTTGGATTAATCACCTTGTCTTGGTTAATCACCCGCCTCTTCGGTTAATCACAGTCCGTCTGTTAAAACACTAATTTCCTCTTGGGTTAATTACCTTCTCTTGGTTAATCGCCCGCTTCTTCAGTTAATCACAGTCTGTCTGTTAATATACTGAGTTTCCCTTTGGGTTAATCACCCACTCTCGGTTAATCACCCGTTTTCTTTAGTTAACCACAATCCGTCTATTAAAATACTGAACCTCTTGGGTTAATCACCTTCTCTTGGTTAATCACCCGTCTCTTCAGTTAACCACAACCAGTCTGTTAAAATATTGAACCCCTTTTCGAGTTAATCACCTTTTCTTGGTTAATCACTCGTTTCTCTCGGTTAATCGCAGTCCATCTGTAAACACCGAATCCCCAGCAGTTGGTAACCTCCTCTTGGTTCGAATACTTGCATCTTTGGGTTAATAACCTTCCTTTGGTTCGAATACCCTTTTCTTCGTTCAGGTACTGTTTGTTCAGTCAGAGTACCGAAGTTTTTTGGGTCACGACCTTTGATCGGTCCTACACCCATCCTTTGGGTCACGATCTTTGCTTGATCCCACACTCGTTCTTTGGGTCACGATCTTTGCTTGATCCCACACTCGTCCTTTGGGTCATGATCTTTGCTTGGTCCCACATCCGTTCTTTGGGTCACGATCTTCGCTTGGTCCTACACCCGTTTCTTTTGCATGTTATCTTCTCTTGCACGTTCTCTAACACGTTATCTTCTCTTGCACGTTATCCTCTCTTGCACATTATCCTTAGCATGGTCTCTATTCTTTTCTTTGCACTTCTCCTTGGTTTCGACACCATTCTTGCACGTTATTCTCAGCACTGTTACTATATTTCCTTTGCACATATTTCTTGGTTTCGACACCACTCTTGCACTTTATCCCCAGTGGATCCTTCTCTACTTCTTTTGCTCTTGGTTTTGACACCATTTCTAGAAAGTCCATAGCGGAGTTTCCTTTTCCTTTCTCTTGCTTTCTTTTCCGTCTTAGTTCCATGAACTACGGAAGCTCTGATTCTGCATTCTTTTGAATGT
Organism: Lathyrus tuberosus; assembly: GCA_022829125.1. Lineage (NCBI taxonomy): Eukaryota > Viridiplantae > Streptophyta > Magnoliopsida > Fabales > Fabaceae > Lathyrus > Lathyrus tuberosus. The sequence goes on from JALAZF010000071.1 coordinate 9,895,663, forward strand.
ATGATACGTAAGCACGAGATTGCAATGATCTTGGCGAGCACACTTCCACACTTCCACCTTCTTCCATTCCTTTCTCTGTCCTTGGTTCCCTGAACTACGGCGCTCTTATTTCCTCATTGCACTATGAGGGTACGTAGGCACGAGGACCCTGTTCCTCCGCGAGCACTCTTTTTTTTTTCTTTTTCCCCTTTCTTCTCTCTCTCTCTCTCTCTCTCTCTCTCTCTCTCTCTCTCTCTCTCTCTCTTTCTCTCCTTTTCTTTAGCTAGAAGCCTTTAGATAGATAACTCATCCAAGCCTAGAAGCAAGCAAAATGGTTCCCGTCGAGTACGACGGATGCGTTAGGTGCTAGTACCTTCCTTTCGCATAACCGACCCCCGTTCCCGTTTCTCTTTCCCTTGGGTTTTATCGATATTTTCCCTGTCCTTTGGGACTAAATAAAGTTCGGTGGCGACTCTGTGTTATCTTTGAGTGTGCGATTCACTCAGGTACAAACCAGCCATCTTCAGTGCCCACACAACGTGGTCCTTGATCGTCGTGTATCGTATAGAGGTGTCGCGCTTGTACCTTAGCGCGCCCCCGTGATCGCGGCGCTGGTTTGTTGCGGGCAGTGTTTAACTGTAGTATTGCTTAAGTTTTTCGGCGTTCCATGGTCGAGCAAGTTCTTCGTCGTGTAGATTATAGAGGAAGTAGGCCCCTGTCCCTTTTTTCGCGCGGACGCGATACAGGCCCTCCCAGTTCGCGGCGAGCTTGCCTTCTCGCGAATCTTTCTGGTTCCGTCGTAGGACGAGGGTGCCCACTTGAAAATCCCGCTTTATTACTTTGATGTTATAACGTAAAGTAATTTTTTTTTTAAGTGATGCTTCGTGGAGGGATGCGCCCGTTTGTGTCTCCTAAACTAGTGGAGTTCTTCCCTCAGGGTCTCGTTGTTCGCCTCCTCATCGAGGGGGGCTTCTGTCCTCCTCGAGGGTTCCCTAATCTCTACGGGGATCACCGTTTCTGTTCCGTAGGTCAGGCGAAAGGGGGTCTCCCCGGTTGTGGAATGCGGGGTTGCTCGGTAGGCCCAAAGGACGCTGTGCAGCTCCTCGACCCACCGTTGTTTGGCATAGCCCAACCGACGTTTCAATCCTCGATGGATCACCCTGTTTGCTTCTTCGGCCTGCCCGTTCGTCTGAGCGTGCTCGACCGACGTGAAGTGTTGCTTTGTGCCCAGTTTGGTGACGAAGTCTTGGAAGTTCTTGTCGGTGAACTGTGTCCTGTTATTGGTGACGATTGCTTGGGGAACGCCGAATTAGGCGAGGATGTTCCTCTTGTAGAAGCGGAGTATGTTGAAGGCCGTGATCTTGGCCAAGGCTTCCACCTTAATCCACTTCGTGAAATAGTCCACGCCGACGATGAGGTATTTATTCTGGTACGACCCCACGATGAAATGTCCGAGGATGTCCATTCCCCACCGCGCAAATGGCCACGGGGATGACAGCGTTTTGAGCTCGTTGGGAGGAGCGAGGTGCATATCCCCGTGTCGCTGGCATCTATCACACTTCTTAACATGCTCCTTGGCGTCATGCTTCATAGTGCGCCAGTAATACCCTGCCTGAAGTGCTTTGCGGGCTAAGGATCGCCCACCAAGGTGTTGGTCGTTGATCCCCTCGTGGATTTCTTGGAGGATACCGGGGACATTGTTCTCTTCGCCGCACCGGAGAAGGGGCAATGAAAATCCGCGGCGGTACAGTTTGTCCTCGACTATCGCGTATGACCACACCCGACGCTTGACCATCCCTGCTTTCTTGGGGTCTTCGGGGAGCTTGCCTGTCGTGAGATATTCGTACACCGGGGTCATCCAACAGTTGGTGTCCCCGATGGCGTTTACATCTGTCGTCGGAGCGGGTTTGTCAATGCTTGGGTGAGAAAGTACCTCCTGGATGACGGACTTGTTTCCTCCTTTATTTTTCGTGCTCGCCAGTTTGGACAAGTTGTCTTCCCGGGTATTGTGCTAGTGCGGAATGTGGGTTACTTCCGCGAAGGCGAATTTATTCATCTTTTCCTTCACTAAGGTTATGTACTCGATGAGGTAGTCGTTCTTTGCCTGGTATTCTCCTCGAACCTGGGAGGCCACGAGCTGGGAATCGGTGAAGCTCTTGACCTCCTTGGCGCCGAGATCCTCGGCCCATCGTAACCCGGCGAGGAAAGCCTCGTACTCTTCCTGGTTGTTCGACGCTGGGAAGGATAACTCGATGGAGACTTCAATCAGGATGCCTTCCTCATTTTTGAGGATGATGCCTGCCCCGCTCCATTTCGAGTTGGATGCCCCGTCAACATAGATTGTCCATCTTTGGACTCCGTTGGTCTAAGGTTCCGGGACGGTCATTTCCGCCACGAATTCGGCCAGCACCTGAGCCTTCAGGGCTTTCCTTCCCTCGTACTGGACGTCGAGTTCGGCGAGTTCTAACGACCATCTGAGCATTCTTCCTGCCATGTCTGGTCGACCGAGGAGTTGACTTATCGGTTGCTCGGTTCTTACTACGATTGTGTGGGGCAAGACGTAATGGCAGAGTCGTCGGGCCGCGGTGACGAGGGCCAAGGCGGCCTTTTCGATCTGTTGATACCTGAGCTCGGGGCTTTGGAGGGCTTTACTGGTGAAGTAAATTGGTTTCTTCCCGTCAGGGGTTTCCCAAATGAGGACAGCACTGACCGCTTCTTCCGTGGTGAAGTAAATTGGTGACCATGCATTATGATGGTTCCATTTTCACAGATCAAATTTCCGGTTTCTCGTTCAACAATACAACTACGGTGATGTTCAAACTTCATCGTGATTCTGATATTATTCATCTAAGAGAACGCATCGGAAAAAAAGTGCAACGCTCAGTGCTGGAATGAAACAGTAAAATCAATGTTTCAGTGTCATTACTTAATGGGGTAGATGGTAGTGTGTTCTACGTAATGAAGCAGATAGATACAAATGAAGCAGTCAAATCAATGTTTCAGTGTCATTACTCAATGCCTCAGTTGAAGACGATTGAGTTATATGTTCGTCTTGAAGACGACGCATATCCAACACAATCATCATATTTGCATGAATACTGGGTTAGCCAGGTAAATGATGAAGAAATTACATAAAATAATGAACCTTTCATACGAAACGAAGAGGTTGGTGAATACACTGAAGATGAAATACGTGATGTTAGGTTTGAAGATCTCTTCGGTGATAGCGATAAAGAGGATGTTCTTCCCGTGCATTCTCAGGTAATAAATGCTGAACCCATTAATCTATATAATCCACCAGTGCACATGTCAAACATATGTCTTGAGTCTTCACAACCAATCTATATTTTTGAAAATGACGCACCAAATCATATTGGTGAGAATTTGGAAGTACGGATGGTGTTTTAGAACATGGCCGTGTGTGTTTTATTTTTGCAACATTGGCATATTACTAACAATCTTGATTATGGAGTGTATTAGTCTGATTTAGTAAGGTATATAATAAAATGCAAGAACCCGCAGTGTAAATTCAAATGTAGAGTTGCACTGCGTAAAAAGAGCATATCATGGGAGATTGGAACTATAAGCGGACCCCACACTTGCACAACGACTTGAATGTCACAAGATCATAGAAAATTAGATTCAGAAATTATTAGCCACAACATTAGGGAACTTGTAAACAGCGACGCTTCATTAGAAGTTAAAGTGATACAAGCTTATATTGTAGAGAAATACGGCTATAGGATCTCCTATAGGAAAGCCTGGATTGCAAAGATTAAAGCCATAGAATCACTTTACGGGAATTGGGAAACGTCTTACAATGATCTTCCACAGTGGTTGTTGGTCATGAAGATGTATCTTCCTGAAACTATTATACAGTTAGAAACATTGGACATTCACTTGACCAATACCTTCCTATTACTGCACTGGTCAAGTCTGCGTTCTATCGTCTGGGATCACTGTTTGGAAAACGAGGACATGATTGGACCAAAATGTTGGCATCCAGTCAAATTTTCACAGATAACTGTAACAAGGGAATGCCCGACGAAGAGCGTAAATCTAGCAGCCATAATGTCATCCAATTCGCGAGAGATTTTGTTTTATGGTTGCCGAAAGGATTAATCAAAATGATGGCCGACCATTAGGCACTTTTGGTGTTGATCTCAGGAGAGGGTCGTGCGATTGTAGGAGGTTTCAAGCATTCCATTTACCTTGCTCCCATGTCATCGCAACATCTACAAGTATACGACAGGACCACAACATACATATACCAGATGTTTTCAAGGTTCTAACTGTTTTCAAAGTCTACAAAGAGAGCTTCCTTGGACTTCCACACCACGACAATTGGCCAACTTATGACGGTTTCACTCTTTGCCATGACGAGATAATGCAGAGGAATAAAGAAGGGCGTCTAAATAGTACAAGAATTAGATCCGAAATGGACGATCCTAGGAAGGAAAAAAGAAGATGTGGGATTTGTCGAGAAATTAGTCATATGAGTAGAAAATGTCCGAATGTCGTAGGCCCGTCAAATAGGCCCGTCTAGATTAACTTTTAGGTTTTTTTTATTTAACTTTCAATTATTGTAACTTTCAATTATTGTAACTTTACTTTTGTGAGATTTAAATTAAACCTTGCAATTTTCAATTAGCATAACCATCAGTTTCTTGAAACAACTTTCATTCAACAATCGAAAATATCAAAATACATAAACCGCACCCAAACAAACAGACGACAAACACCAGAACGATTGAAAATCTAAACAATCCTAGGAGGCTATTAAAACCATAAGGACAATGTCTTCTTCTCCACACATCATCATAGCACAATCTAAATCTGTTTTCACGTTTTCCATCCCTTCACATCTCCATCTTTAACTTTCCTTTCAATTTTTTTTTATCCTTTCTCCTTCAGGAACTTCTCCTTCTAACCATCTGGTCAAGCTTCTCTGAAAGTGCTCGAACTTGAGTGTATTCCACAGTCGGATCTTCAACGGTGGCTTCATAGGTGAAAAAATCACTAAAGCATCTCTTTTGGTGAGAGGAGTATTTGGATCATAAAATCTCCATTTTTAGTGAAACTTTTGAAACTGAAATGAAGCAAAGAATGAGGATGATCTGAGATCTAGAGGAACCCAAAACACTGCTATATATAAAAAATTAAAAATATTAAAATATTCCCGACTCCGCCAATGAAAGGACGAGCTCGTCCAATGAGTGGCCGAGCTTTCACATACATTAATTTTAAAAATTTAACATTTTATAGTATTTATTTATTAAGTTTTAATATTATAATTATTTATTAAAACATTTAACATTTTTAATAATAATTTTTAAAAGTATTTAATATTATTATATTATTTTTAATATTATTATATTATTTACATTATTTATTAAAACATTTAACATTTTATAGTATTTATTTATTAAGTTTTAAAATTTTAAAACAAAAAAAAATAAAAGGACCCCTCAATGGGTCGACCGATCAATCGTCGAACCCCTGAAGAGCACGAAATGACTTTAGTGGGTCGTCCATTGGAAGGACAAACCCAAACAAAAAAGGTGGCATTTGGGTAATTTTGTTTCAAAGTGTGGCATTTTGGTACTTCTGATTTCAGAAGGTGGCATATTGGTAAAAAAATCAACAAAAGTGTTGTGACATCAAATCCCTTAAAATACTCCTAAAATCTCTTTTTTTTTTTTCAATAAGCAAGATATCATTAAAAGTGAGAAAAAAGGGTTCTCGAACCCGCTTACAGAAAAGAAACGAGACTGAGCTCGCCGAAAAGAAAATTACAACCCAATTACGCTTTAGGATAAAAATAACAAAGGAAACTTGCTAAATTCATAAAAGCTATAATTGGCTCGGGTAGTTTTCCAGATGTAGGACCGTCTCCAAACCAAGGTCTTAATGCTCCACACCAAATCAAAAATATTCCACGTGTCATTCCGAAAAATAATACCGTTCCCCATGGTCCAAAGAAACAAAACGGTTGCCAACCAAATGCACCATTCCTTCCCCTTCTTCACTCTATTTCTCTTGCAATGCAACAACCACCTCAAGAAACTTTCCTTGATATTTCAAGTCTCATAATCCACCAAGCCAATCCATTCGGATATTTCCTTCCAAACCAATTTAGCTACAATGCAATCTAATAAAATATGCACTAAAGATTCGTTTTCATTCCGACAAAACACACACTCCAAACCACCATCCGGATACACGCAACCTCTTAATTGAAGAGAATCCTTAGTAGGAAGCCTACTTAGAAAGCACCTTCATCCGAAAGCTTTCATTTTGTACGGTACCTCCACCTTCCAAACAAGAGAAAAAGCTTCTTCGAAATTATTGCACGGACCATACAGAATTCGGAACATACTAAGAATCCTATAAAAACTCTTCACTGAAAATTCTTCCACCGGACTACCCACCCACCTAACCGAATCCTCCCCAGAAACTGTCGGATGATGATGCGCAAGCGCTGCCCAGAACAGCAGCAGTTCAAGCGCTAACGGCCCCCCAAGAACATCACTAACCCCAAAATTCCCCCACCTAAATTCATCTTCCAACCAACCGCCCATGCAAGCCACTGAAACCTCCTTTAAACAAGAAAACTCAAATGTAGAAGGGAATTTCTCCTTTAAACTAATCTCATCCAACAAACAAGAATGCCAAAAAGAAGAAGAGAAACCGTTTCCGATAGAAAAACGGCAATTCGAAGCGAACAAATTATCCGAAAATCCTTTATCCAATCTGATAATGTTCTTCCACAAAAAAAAAACAATGCAAAGGATTATACGAAGAGTTTCCACCCATCACCTTCACTTTAATATCTCCATATCTTGCCTTTAGAACTTTATGCCATAAAGCTTTCGATTCCTTCAAAATCCTCCATCTCAAATCCATTGTATTTTGATGTGAAAGAACATGATTATTCTTATGTCTTAGACCTGCAATGTTTTCAATGCAATGTCTTAGATGGTCGCTTGTCCTTCTTTTGTCTGTGTTTTGAAACAATCAATTTATTATTTAATGAAATCATATTTATTAGTGTTATAATAAAGATAAACTTTTAATACATTAATTTCTATGATATAATGAGAGTTTAATATTTTGGTTAATAAGAAATAATAATTAATAAAATATTAAAGTAAATTAAGATATATAAATGAAAAATATAATTAATTTTTAAAATAACAAATATAACTAATAAATTTCTATAATATAATGAGAGTTAAGTATTTATCCCAAAAGTTCAATAATCTTGACGGAGTATCAAAGATCAAAATAGGTTATCTGATTTTACCTGGATCAGACAGTAGAATGGTGGCCAACAACGTCGTGAATCCTCAGCTCCGGTGATGATGAGACGGGGGGAGGGGGGGGGGGTGTACCTGCAAGGTACTTTGACGCTCAAGTCAGGTAAGGTCAAAGACAAAACAAGTACAGAGTAGATGTGAGTTTAGAAGATTGTGTAACCTGACCCTCTCAAGTGAGAGGGTATTTATTGAGAGCCCCCAGTGCGGGGCCAACGGTTACTTGCACTGGGTTGGATAGCAAGGCCCAATCCAAGCAACTGCCAGGGCTTACGTGGCTTAGTGAAGACCAGCACGTGGTCTTCGCCCTGGGGTAACGGTCCCTAAATCTCCAAAAGTAGGGCAGACCGTTTCTTTCGGGAGTGGGAAGTTACAAGAGAATGTTTCCTCGCGGGGAGGAGCACGTGGGCGTCGAGGAAAGGGGTGTCCATAAGCTGTACGCCTCTGCTCTACAGTCCTCGTCGCGCGTGCTCGTCGTTACCGAGTGTATCCGACACAGGGTGGACTTAGGCCTTATTGGGCCGCCGCTAGTGATTGGGTTTGGGCCTTCTCGACAGTAGGGCAGGAATTGGCCTAGTCTGGAACAGGAGTCCCCGAAGTCGTTGCTTTGAGGTCTCGGAGTAATGACTTAAGGGCCAGCAACCGTGTCGAGGATAAATATGTAGTCGGGGACGGAGTCCTGTGCGAGGAGCGGAATCAAATGGTCTGTCCGCGTTTGATTGGACGTGCTGGGTGACGTCGCGGGGATACGAGAAGTTCTAAATGGGGCGACTGGAAAGACGCGTGTTGGGGAATGAACAGACGCGCGTTGGGAAGCGTATGCCACGTGTCGCACCCCATCATTACCTTGGGCGGCTACGCTAGGGTAGCGCAATCTATTTCCTAGGGAACTCTCAAGTCTTGTGAGGCCTTTATAAATAGAGGTGAGCCCGTGCCATTTCCACGTTTTCACTCTCTCTGCTCAGAATCTTTCTCTTCCTCCCTCATTTATTTTGCCACCGTCGCCGCCGCAAGCTAATTGCAAACCGCCGCACCGGAACCCTACCGGAACTTTATTTTAAGTAAGTCTCTCAATCTTTCTCCTTTCTTTTGCATTTATATGGTGGTTCCATGGTGAACTGATGAAGTTCCTATGGGAACCGCGAGATTTCTGGCGAAAACGGCAGAATTTCTTAGTTTTCTTGTTGAATCCCGCAGGGGGAAGTGATGAGAATTGGGAAGACAGGAAGAATGTCCCGAGGACGCGAGATGAATATCTCGGGGTCCTCGCTAACGCTCCCAACTGCGGGATGAATCCTTGGGGAGTAGTACCGGGGTCGCTCGTCGTATTCCCGGGGACGTCGTGTGATCACGGCAGTTGCGTGATATCGACGCCCCTTCTTCGCCCTTTCACTTGATTAGCGGTGGAGGGGTGAATTTGAAATGAATCATCGAATTCACTGTTTCCTTCTGCTTTTCAGGTAAATGGACGCCCTATCAGTGGCCGTGGGATCTTTAGACACATACGACCAGCCCGACTCACTGATGGAGGAGGTAACTAGTGTCGAGGAACAGCCGCTGGACGAATGGGTCAGCGACGAGCCCCTAAACATGCCCTCCCAGTATGTTGACTGGGACGAGAATGATATATTTTGTGCGGTCGAGCACCGGCTGGTGGGTTCTACAAAGACGTGGAAAGTGTTCCGGCCACTGGACCACCATCGTATATGTTCGACATACAGAGGGATGCAGTTTCCCCTTTATAAGTTCATGTTCGACGAGGCGGGGTGGCGCTTGCCCTTCACGGACTTTCAACAGTCAGTGTTCGTTTGGCTGCGCTTGGCGCCCTCACAACTTCATCCTAATTCTCTCGCCTTCCTCCGTGCCTTCGAGCTCGTCTGCAAATATCTCTAAATTGGGGCAACTGTGCCCCTCTTCTTCCGCATTTTTCACCTTCAAAGGCAAGCGACCGACGGTAAACATGGCTGGGTGTCTTTCAAGCAGGTGAGCAGCCTGTTTAGCACGTACATGGATTCTGTTCGAGACTTCAAGTACCAGTACTATATTGTGAGGTCGGTCTCATTCGAAGCCATGAATTCAGTGTATCGTCGGGTCCAGCGAGAGGTAGATGGGCGGCTGGAAGAAGTCCTTGAGCTGAGGTTCCCCTTGTTCTAGACAAAAGAACATTTCAAGCAGGGGACGGAGAGCTATATCGTCAGCCCTGGTCGACTGTGCGAGGGGGATCGCCTGGTGCACGAGGCCATAGTCAATTTTGTCAACGGGTTTAACAGAGCCAAGCTCGTGACGCCTGACGGAGAATTCATCCGGGGTGATGACGGGGTGATCCTGACAAAACGCCGGTTGATCAATACGAGGGCCCTCCTCGAGAAGTTTTCTGACGAGGATGCCATCGAGTTGTTAGGTAGTGGCTTGTTCGACTTACTTTTTCCTTGTATTTCAAGTTTCGATTTACGGACGCCTTTCTTTTCTTTACAGGTAAGATGTCGACTGACGAGGAGCGTTTCAAGAAACTTAAAGCCTCCCGAAATGCAAAAAAGGGTCAGGTTGAACAGCTCCGGGCACAACATCCCGCCTCGACTCCAGTACCTGTGGATTCCTCCAGCTCTCCTCAAGGGAGCCAATCCCCTAGCAGCTAAGGGTCTCCAAAATGACAACGCACCGATGGGCAGGTGGACGTTGACCTGAAGGTGGCCGAGAGTCCTCCCCCTGAGAAGTTCCTACTCCCCCTTTGTCACTTGAGGCCCCGCTTCTTTTCGGATGCCAACTCTCAGGGCATCGATGCCGCTGAAGTCCAGGCCATCCTGGGTGCCCCTCAGGCTTCGAGGAGGAAGGCTCTGCTCGAGGACTTGTCTGCTGTGATGTGAGTATGCTCGACAGCTTTGATTCTGAATGATGAAACTTGTCCAGCAGCCGAACTAACAAAGCTGCAAGAGAAATTCAAGTCCGTTGCTGCTAAGATGACGAAAGCGAGCAAAGAGTTGTCCGAGTGCAAAGAGCAGAACAGGGTGCAGGCCGAACATCAGAAGCAGCTGGAGGAGAGGTTGAAGAAGGCTGATGAGGAGAGGAAATGTTTGTTGGAGAAGATTGTGGAGCTGGAGGACGTTGTTCGCCCTACCGAAGAGGAAACTGAGGAGGACAAATTGTTTACCTCGCAGGCATCATTGATAGAGAAACTCAGGGAGACTGAGCAGGACAACCTCGCGGCAGCTGACATAGGCTTCAAGAATGCCGTGCAGCAGTTTCGGGTCCTCAACCCCGACCTCATCACCGAAGGAGCTGATCTAGACGACGACGTTGTCGATGGTCAGATCGTGTGACCAATGCTAGAGGAAGAGGTGGACGGAGGGGCAACCGAAAACGAGCAGCCAGAGGGGACTGTCGTTGAGTAGGTTTTTGCTTTGTTTGGCCTGCGAGCCATTTTATTCTGTTGTTTTTCCCGGCCCGCATGCCAGGGGTTCTTGACATGTTTGTAACCTTTGTACAATGGGCTTTTGCTCAGTATTAATACTTTTTGTTGTGTTTATTTGTGTGGGATATTTGCGTGTTTGATATACTTTACTTATTTTTATCTAAGTAATTTGTTGATTTTGGGAGTCTGCTCGACGTAGATGATTCTCGACTGAGTGGAGAGCTGGCCAAGTGGTCGGAAGCGTATCCCGACCTTCAACGAGGTTAAGAGCTCGGTCGAGGTCTTAGTCTCATGGCGTGAACTTCCCATCGCGTGCTGGGTGTTCTTCCTGCATGGTACGGCGACGACGGAGCTCGATTAAGGGATCCTCGTCGGATCAAAGAGTCTTCGCGCCCACACAACGCGGCCCTTGATCGTCGTGTATCGTATAGAGGTGTCGCGCTTGTACCGTAGCGCGCCCTCGTGATCGCGATGCTGGTTTGTCGCGGGCAGTGTTTAACTGTAGTATTACTTAAGTTTTTTAGCGTTCCTTGGTCGAGCAAGTTCTTCCCCGTGTAGATTTTCAAGGAAGTAGGCTCCTGTCCCCGTCTTCGCGCAGATGCGGTACGGGCCCTCCCAATTCGCAGCAAGTTTGCCTTCTCGCGAATCTTTCTGGTTCCTTCGTAGGACGAGGGTGCCTACTCGAAAATCACGCTTAATAACTTTGTTTTTATAGCGTAAAGTAATTTTTTGTTTAAGTGAGGCTTCCTAGAGGGATGCGCCCGTTCTTGTCTCCTCGACAAAGTCGAGTTCTTCCCTTAGGGCCTCATTGTTTGCCTCCTCGTCGAGGAGGGCTTCTGTCCTCCTCGAGGATTCCCTGATCTCCACGGGGATCACCGCTTCCGTTCCGTAGGTCAGGCGAAAAGGGGTCTCCCCGGTTGTGGAATGCGGGGTTGTTCGGTAGGCCCAAAGGACACTGTGCAGCTCCTCGACCCACCGTTGTTTGGCATCGCCCATCCGACATTTCAATCCTTGAAGGATCACCTTGTTTGCTGCTTCGCCCTGTCCGTTCGTTCCGTTCGTTTGAGGGTGCTCGACCGACGTGAAGTGCTGCTTCGTGCCTAGTTTGGTGACGAAATCTTGGAAGTTTCTGTCTGTGAACTGTGTCCCATTGTCGGTGACGGTTGCTTGGGGCACGCCGAATCGGGCGAGGATATTCCTCTTGTAGAAACGGAGTATGTTGAAGGATGTGATCTTGGCCAAGGCTTCCGCCTCGATCCATTTCGTGAAATAAGCTACGCCGACGATGAGGTATTTATTTTGATACGATCCAATGACGAAAGGTTCGAGGATGTCCATTCCCCACCACGCAAATGGCCACGGGGATGACAGCGTTTTGAGCTCGTTGGGAGGAGCGAGGTGCATGTCCCCGTGTCGTTGGCACCTATCTCACTTCTTAACGTGCTCCTTGGCGTCGTGTTGCATAGTGGGCCAATAGTACCCTGTTCGAAGTGCTTTGCGGGCTAAGGATCGCCCACCAAGCTGTTGGGCGTTAATCCCCTCATGGATTTCTTGGAGGATACCGGAGACCTTGTTTTCTTCGATGCACCGGAGAAGGGGGATTGAAAATCCGCGGCGGTATAGTTTGTCCTCGACTATCGCGTATGAGCATGCCCGACGCTTGACCATCCCTGCTTCCTTGGGATCTTCGGGGAGCTTGCCCGTGATGAGATATTCATACACCGGGGTCATCCAACAATTGCCGTCCCCGATGGCGTTTACATCTATCGTCGGAGCGGGTTTGTCGATGCTTGGGTGAGAAAGTACCTCCTGCATGACGGACTTATTTCCTCTTTTCTTTTTCGTGCTCACCAGCTTGGACAAGATGTCTTCCCGGGTATTGTGCTCGCGCGGGATGTGGGTTAATTCTGCGGAGGCGAATCTCTTCATCTTTTCCTTTACTAAGGTTAGGTACTTGATGAGGCAGTCGTTCTTTTCCTGGTATTCTCCTCGAACCTGGGAGGACACGAGATCCTCGACCAATCGTAGCCCGGCGAGGAAAGCCTCGTACTCTGCCTGGTTATTTGACGTCGGGAAGGACAACTCGAGGGAGACTTCGATTAGGATGCCTTCCTCATTTTCGAAGATGATGCCTACCCCGCTCCCTTCCGAGTTAGATGCCCCGTCGACATAGATTGTCCATCTTTAAGCTCCGTTGGTCGAAGGTTCCGGGATGGTCATTTCCATCATGAAGTCGGCCAGCACCTGAGCCTTCAGGGTTTTTCTTCCCTCGTACTGGACTTCGAATTCGGTGAGTTCTAACGACCATCTAAGCATTCTCCCTGCCATGTCCGGTCGACCGAGGAGCTGCCTTATCGGCTGCTCGGTTCTTACTACGATTGTGTGGGTCAGGAAGTAATGGCGGAGTCATTGGCCCGCTGTGACGAGGGCCAAGGAGACCTTTTCGATTTGTTGATACCTGAGCTCGGGGCCTTGGAGGGCTTTACTGGTGAAGTAAATTGGTTTTTGCCCGTCAGAGGTTTCCCGGATGAGGATAGCGCTGACCGCTTCTTCCGCGATGGCGAGATATAAGAAGAGTGTCTCCCCGTTCTATGGTCGTGAGAGGACCGGGGGTTGTGACAGCACTTGTTTGAGATGGAGGAGCGCCTGTTCGCACTCTTTGCTCCACTCAAAAGTGACTTTTTGACGAAGGCGTTTGAAAAATGGGAGTGCTTATTGAGCGGATTTGGCGACAAAGCGGGAGAGGGCGGTTAGCATCCCGTTCAACGATTGTATGGATTTATTCGAGTTCGGGGTTGGGATCTCGAAGAAGACCCTACACTTGTCGGGGTTCGCCTCGATTCGTCTCTCTATGACATCTTCTCGCAGTGTCGAACACCTTTTTGAGATGAGCAGCGTGGTCGATTTCTGCCGTAGATTTGATGATCATGTCGTCCATGTAGACCTCAAGCATGTCGCCGATCTCTTCCCAGAAGACTTTGTTCATCATCCGTTGGTAGGTCGCGTCGGCGTTCTTCAGGCCGAAGGGAATTACGTTGTAATAGTAATTGCCAGACTCGGTCATGAAGGCGGTATGCTGCTTGTCGGCCTTGTCCATGGGGATTTGGTCGTACCCCGAGTAAGCATCCATGAAGGACAATAGTTTGAAACCTGCAGAACTGTCGACCAGCTAGTCGATGTTAGGTAAAGGGTAAGAATCTTTCGGGCATGCCCGATTAAGGTCGGTATAATCAACACACATCCTCCATTTTCCATTATTTTTCTTAACGAGTACAACGTTGGACAACCAAGTTGTGTACTTGGCTTCCGAAATGAAATTTGCCTCTAAGAGGTCTTTTACAGCTTTTTCAGTAGCCTCTGCTTTCTTGGGAGACTGCCTACGCCTACGTTGAACTACGACTATAATGGTCGGATCTACGGTCCGTTGATGACAAGCCACCTCGGGGTCGAGCCCGGGTATCTCAGAAGCGCTCCAGGCAAACAGATCAGCATTCTCGCGATGGCAGGCCTTCAGTTGCTTCTTTGCCAGGTCGAGGAGTCTAGATCCGATCTTCACGCTCCGATCAGGGTCGTCTCTGAGGGCCACAAGCTCGAAGTCTCCATCTGGGATGGGGCGCACTGGGTAGAGAGGCTGCCCGTTTCCTTTCGCTGGGAGGTCGTCACCTGCTCCTTTTGGATGCTGCTCCACGGGGAGCCTGCTGTCGAGGTCGACCGCATTGACGGGTGGGAGTGGCCTCTGCTCTGCACCCGGGGATATCTTTTCTAAGTTCTTGGGCTTAGGGCCAATGATGCTCAGGCCCTTGATTGCAGCGTCGAAGCACCTTTTGGCCGCTTCGATGTCCCCGGGCATGGTGACCACTTGACCTATAGCCGTGTAGTACTTTATCTTCAGCTGGACTGTTGATGGTACTGTTGTAAGCTCGGCGAGGGTGGTGGTCTTCGCAGATGTGGCCGACTCTAGCTCGTCAAACTTCCTCTTTATCGACCCAACGGACACCCTTTCGGGGCCTCCGCCCTATATAACCATCGCCTTGGGGAAGCTCTCCCACGTGTTGCGGGCATTTACAGGGCCTTCGTCGGGGAAGCTCGCCCATAGGTTGCGGACTGCCACAGCGCTTTCGACTCCCTCGGGGATGTAGAAGTCCTCGGGTCATGTAATGCTGAGGGCAACCTGAAGTCTATTCTCCCCATCTGGATGGATCGTATCCTCAACGCTTTGAGCATCTCAGGCATCTGACCACGGTGGGTCATTCTTCTGGGCGTACTTTTTCAGGTGCCCTTCCTTGATCAGGATCTCGATTGCATCCTTGAGGTGGATGCAATCCTCAGTGACATGCCCGTGGCTGCGGTGAAACCTGCAGTACTTGGACTTGTTAGTGTTTGGTTTGGGGGCCGTCGGCTTGGAAAAGCGGACGCCCCCTTTTTGAAACTCCGAGTTGGCGCACTCATATAGGATTCGCGAACGGGTCGTATTGCGCGGAGCGTACTCAGTAAACCGACCAGAAGGACCGCGGGAGTCTCGGGGTTGGTTGTCCCTTCTCCTCTCTCCTCCATGCCGGGGGGGAGAGGAGTCTTCATCTCTGTGGCTGCGGGAACCTTCTCGTCGTCATGAGTCAAGGGCAAGTTAAGCAGCCTGTGACTCCTCGAACTCGATGTATGACTGATCTCGGACGAGTAAGTCTTCCAAGTTTATGGGCTTATGAATGCCCACGGTCTTGGCGGAGTCGGTTCCAGGGCGCAATCCATTTGTGATTAGGAACTTCTTCATCTCATCGATCGCATGGACCTCTATGGCTTCTCTGTTGAACCTCTCGATGTAGTTTCGAAGAGATTCATGCAGTCCCTGGAAGATGGCCTCGAGGGACGCCACCGTCTTCGGGTGCCGGCGAGAAGCGGTAAAATGTCTGGAAAACCGCTGTTTGAACTGCTTCCAGGAAGTGATGGACTCTGGAGCCAGCCGTTTGTACCATGTCATGGCCCCTTTCCTAAGGGTCATAGGGAAGAGCCTGCACTTAATGGCTCCCGAACGTTCCTAAAGTCGAGCATTGTTTCGAAGCTCTCAATATGATCGTCCGGATCGGTTGTGCCGTCATAGGTGATAGTTCTGCAGCTATGCAGTATTTGTGTTGGCTAAATTTTGTTAAAACCTATATGATAGCTTTATGTCACTAAAGTTGTTTTAACATGCTGTTTTATGTATCTGCCATAATAGTTTAGTTGCAGGTTGTGAAATGTCAAGGAGGATGTCTTGACATGCTGTTCTGCACTAACTAGTTATGTTCAGTATCTATCATATTAGATTAGTTGCAGGTTGTGGAGATGTCAAGTGTGACGTCTTGACATGTTGTGCTGCACTAAGCTGATATGAGTGCATGGTTGTTTTAAGGTGTTGTTGTTTTGCTGCCATGTGATGGTTAATCAAGATGTTCTAATTTACTGCATTCAACATGTCAGATAAAGATGTCCCATCCTGGATCATAGGACGTCGCGTCTGTTATTGGATTAAAAGGAAGATTCTGTTAGTTGTTATTTGTTACTGAATATTCTGTGAATATTTAGTTATCCTATGTGGCGTCTAAAGTAATTGAGTTGAGATTTTGTGATGGTTTTCGGATTTTCACTACTTTCTAAATATGGAGACATATTAGGAAATATTAGATTGAAGACCTATTTTCTTGGAGTTTATTTTGCAGATTTGTAGCAGCTGATATGAAGCCCAAATCCAGTTGGGATGTAGGTTATAAATAGGAGTGTTTGTAACCTGATTTTGTAACTCAACCAAAGATGTAAAAGTTCTATTATTAGGGTTGGTTCCTGTACCACTCGACTTGTGAGTTGGACAGTTTGTTAGTGTGATCCTCGAAGCTGTTAAGTAAGAGGAGTATTGTTCTTGGAGGAAGCTTTTAAGTAACTCTAAGTTGTGTCTTAGAAGTGTGTCTTCCTTGTTGAATTGTTGTATACGTAAAGAGCCGTTGATGCAGTGGTGGAGTGTTAACTGCTAGACATCATTGCGATGATTGAGAGTGAGAAGGGTTTCTCATATCTTGAGAGGATCTAGGTAGAAGGGTCATTGGGTAGTGATTAAGTGATAAGCTATAAATGGGGAGTTTAGCTTTCAATTGATACTGCTGATAGTGGACTTCATCCCTGGCTTGGTAGCCCCCAGAGTAGGTGTGTTAGACCGAACTGGGTTAACAATTCTGTGTACTTTGTTTTTATCTTTTCAGTACCATGCTTATTGTTATATACCTTGTCATGTGTGTTCATGTCAGACCAGATGTCGAATGACATGTTATAGGACATCTGAATTCTGCACATGTACCAGAATTTCAATTGGTATCAGAGCAGGCATCCTGTTCTGTTTCTGGGTGAGATCCTAGGGAAGATACTTTCTGGTCATGGGCAAGGTAGGTGGTACCTACTAAAAAGTTGCTTGAACTTGGAGAAGTTTACTTTGTTGGTTGAATGGTCCCTAGAAGTGGAGGATGAACTGTTCATGACAGAGTTTGTATTGAACTTGTCTATTGTTATCAGGCTTGTAGCTTTGATGGTGAGCTGCTGTGTGGTTAGATTTAATTTCAAACCTATGGAGTGTCATGTTTGTGCAAGGGTTATAGAGGAGTTTTCTGGTGTGTGTTCCGCTGCTTATATATATCTGATGGAAAATTCCTGGTGGTTTTGTGTGTTGAGGCCACAACTCTCAGTTCTCCTCTGAAGCTGTATCACATGGTGTTGTGATACTTGAGGATAATATTGACTGACTTATTAAATTGACCAAGGATACTTGAGGTTTGACCCAAGTCCACTCATAAAGGCATTTTCAATAAGTTTGTTGATGAGAGTTCAGAAGGATTCAATTTATTTTTTTCTCTCTTCTCTAAAAGACTATCCACAGGTCTAAATTGAAGGATCTCATGGTGTTGTTCTTGAATGATGTTCTACCAGTTGTTGTGACATCAAACCAGCAGAGTGTGCAGAATCTTGTGGATAAAGATTTGGCATTGCAAATGTGTTTTGATCACATCTATTTGGAACCTACTCCTGGCTTGCATTGAGGAGGTGTATTGACCTAACTGGTTGACTGGTGTCTCCATTGTTGGAATGTCATCCAAACCATCTAGGATGAGCATTTCAGATTTGTGGTTGGAGCAAGGAGGAGTTGGTGTTTTTTTTTGGACAAAAGGATTATGGTTCCCTGGTATTTGCATGAGAAGTCTCTTCTTAAGCTGGAGTTCAGTTATGTGGTGTCCTCACATAATGGAACATTTTCTTGCAAGGATTGAAGAGCATCCTTGTAGGTTGAAGTGTTGGGAGAAATATATTTTTTCAATCTGTTTGTGATGACCAGTCAATGTTTTTTTGTATGCTCCAGAAACCTGTTAGAGGGAATCTCCTCTTTAGGTGCAGAAGGATGGCATCCAACATCTCAAAGTCAGACAAGGGGTCTGAACATTAAAAGTTTGAGAAGAAGTTTCTTGAGATGTAGAGTATGCAGGTTCATGCTTGTGTGTATGGTCTGGTTGATCAGATACTGATGGTCGATCCTCTTGTGTCCCTTGCAAGAGATATGTGTGGATTACTATGGTTGTTGTCTCCAAAGCCATAGTAGTTGTTTAATGTGATTTAGACTGATGTCGGAACTGATGTTGAAACATCATTTCAGTTCTTTGCTTTCTCAGCCAAATAAAGTTAGTTGTGCTCATGGTGGAGTATCAGGTCAAGCCACTTACCTAATCAGAAGTGATCAGTGGTGTGGATTAATAAAATAGGGATTAGCTAGTGCCACAAGTGTGCAGGAAAAGAATGTCAGACCAGATCAAATGTCGTACCTTGTGTGAGAAGGTTACCTTATCACGTATGATAAATAGCTTGACATCAGTTGAGTATTTGTCTGCTTTTGATAAGGTTGTGCATCTAACCGATAGTGAATACTCTGACGGGAGCTGAGCGTTTATCTAAGATGTTGTGCATTCAACTAATGACAATATACATTGACGGGAGACTATGTATATGTCTGATGTAAAAGTGCAGGACTGCAGAAGTGTTGAGAATTTACTTTTCTCTATGTGGCTGTTTATTTCTCTTTGTGGTGTGTTGGTGTGTGACGACCTGAATTATGTTGTTGAAGATGGAGATGGAAGACATCATAATCTTGATGGTTGGATCAGTTTATTTCTGATCTAGGTGCTTTGGAGCATGGTTTTTTTTGTGAAAGTCGAGGATATGTGGCTGTTATCTCTGGCTTTCTACTGACGGCTCTACTAAGGGAAGTGACATTCTTTGGTATAGCTATGGGGTAGTCTTGAACTACTTATTTTCTAAAGATTTAGATGTGGTAAGTTTGAAGTCTTTGGAGTTTTTGAGCAGGATGGAGGTTGTCTACTCAAACTTGATTGTTGAATCAAGTCTATGAGAGCATGGAAATCTGTTTCTGCAAAGGGAGGAGGTTCTTCTGAGTGGCAGAAGGAAGAGCTGAATTCAATAGTTGAATGTCATAATGTTCTGACATCTAGCTTAACTTCAGAAGTCTCAGTTGGTGATGTGGCACATCAGCTTATGATAGGGTGATCTACAGGAATGAACAATAGGATGTTTCAAAAAGATTGTTCTCATGGCAGTTTGC
Organism: Lathyrus tuberosus; assembly: GCA_022829125.1. Classification (NCBI taxonomy): domain Eukaryota; kingdom Viridiplantae; phylum Streptophyta; class Magnoliopsida; order Fabales; family Fabaceae; genus Lathyrus; species Lathyrus tuberosus. Next base: position 9,914,990 of record JALAZF010000071.1, read on the forward strand.
GGGAGCTGCAGGAAGGAGAAGATGTTACATGACCATGGCTTAGGGAGTCTAAGTGTGTTTACTTTTGAGCAATTGGAACATGTGACTTGAAGATCAAGTTTCCTTGGTGGATCAGGATATCTTTGTGAGAGTTCTGACAAACGTGAAAAAGGTCAAAATGTGGCATTTGGTTGTTTTCATATGAGGATTCATGAATGAGGTGATCAAACTGTGGCATTTGGTTGATCTCAGAAGTGGATTCGAAGAATCAAGATAATCAGAGTGTGGCAGCTGGTTATTATTGAGGATTGTCTTGGAACAGTTACTCTTGGGCAGAAGGGTGATGAGTTGAAGACTCAAGGAGATTATTCTTCTTGAAGGTGGATGAGAGTTTATTTCTCTAGTTCTTTGGATTACTATGCTATAGTAAGTCCAGTTGGTGGAGCATATCAAGAATCATGGTGATGATGTCTTGGTGTGTCGCAGATGTTCTAACTTGTGTTGGGACATTATCTGGTTGGATATCCTTGGTGAAGGATGATTATGCTCTGGTTCAGAAGCGTTGTGCCTACATTATGCCTAAGGAGCGTCTACATAGTCATACGGGAGAATGATGAAGTAGAAGGTCTGCCTTGGATAGAGAATGTAGAGAAGACTGAAGCAGATCAGGTATTGATTGCTTGGAAGTCTGAAGGTGAAGATACTCATCAACTGATCAGGAGTATTCCAAATTATCATACGGGAGAATGATAGGGAATGACTGCCTTTGGAGAGTTGGGGCCTTGCTAAGGCCTGTTGAAAAGCTTGGGGAGAGAGTATTGTTCTTGTGTTATTGTGATCTTCTGTGATGTGATGGGCTGTGATGTGTTTTTTTTGTGGATTTGAAGTTTTTGGTTTTCTGTTTTTTTTTGTTCCTTGGCTTAAGGGGGAGCTTGGAGATTCTGTTTTTATTTGGAATGTGGTGTTTTTCTTAGTGCAGTTGGATTCTGTTCATGATGTCAAGACTGATGTCTTAACATCTATTGAGAGAACATTCTGTTCAGAATGTTATGGTTTTTGTCTCCAGTGAATACAAGCTTCTATCTGATTTATGTACTGTTGTGGTACATGGTTTGCTTGAAGGTCAAGCATTAGATGAATGTGTTCAGCAGATGTGTTGAACAGAGGGTGCACTCTTGAAGACATGAAGATGCGTCTTGTGTTTTCCATTCATTTTGGGTTGGTTATCCATGTCAGGGAGAGTACTGTATACTGTCAGATTGTACAAGCTTCTGAGTTGGATGTGTTCTGCTACTGACTTGCTTGTTGTTGGTTGATTGTCCTTAGATGCATAATTGCTTGGTTTGGTATATTATGGCTAAAAAGGGGGAGAAGTAAGAAGTAGTAGTGTTCCTTGGCTGTTTCCTTGAGGGGGAGCTGGTTGTGTTATTCAAAGGTTGTATGGATATTGCTCTGGTGTGCTATTGCTTTGTCAAATATGGCTAAAAAGGGGGAGAGTATGTGATTGCATGATGTGATGATATCTGATGTCCCATATCATGTTCTAACATTTATTTGTGATTGCAAGTGTGAGTGGTGAGCTAGTTGTTAAATGTTGTTGTGGAGTTGCTGCTGTGTGAGGTTGTGTATGTGTGTAGATGAAGATTGAGTGCTGATCTGCTTGTGTAGGTGTTACAGTACTGATAATTATTTTATCTGCTACTGATGTGTGTGACTATCTTCTGCTGCTGATATATTTGATATGATATGATGGTTTTAGCCAAAATTTGCCAAAGGGGGAGTTTGTTAGTTCTGCAGCTATGCAGTATTTGTGTTGGCTAAATTTTGTGAAAACCTATATGATAGCTTTATGTCACTAAAGTTGTTTTAACATGCTGTTTTGTGTATCTCCCATAATAGTTTAGTTGCAAGTTGTGAAATGTCAAGGAGGATCTCTTGACATGCTATTCTACACAAACTAGTGATGTTCAGTATCTGTCATATTAGATTAGTTGCAGGTTGTGGAGATGTCAAGTGTGATGTCTTGACATGTTGTGCTGCACTAAGCTGATATGAGTGCATGGTTGTTTTAAGGTGTTGTTGTTTTGCTGTCATGTGATGGTTAATCAAGATGTTCTAATTTACTGCATTCAACATGTCGGATAAAGATGTCCCATCCTGGATCATAGGACATTGCGTCTGTTATTGGATTAAAAGGAAGATTCTGTTAGTTGTTATTTGTTACTGAATATTCTGTGAATATTTAGTTATCCTATGTGGCGTCCAAAGTAATTGAGTTGAGATTTTGTGCTGGTTTTCGGATTTTCACTACTTTCTAAATATGGAGACATATTAGGAAATATTAGATTGAAGACCTATTTTCTTGGAGTTTATTTTGCAGATTTGTAGCAGCTGATATGAAGCCCAAATCCAGTTGGGATGTAGGTTATAAATAGGAGTGTTTGTAACCTGATTTTGTAACTCAACCAAAGATGTAAAAGTTCTATTATTAGGGTTGGTTCCTGTACCACTCGACTTGTGAGTTGGACAGTTTGTTAGTGTGATCCTCGAAGCTGTTAAGTAAGAGGAGTATTGTTCTTGGAGGAAGCTTTTAAGTAACTCTAAGTTGTGTCTTGGAAGTGTGTCTTCCTTGTTGAATTGTTGTATACGTAAAGAGCCGTTGATGCAGTGGTGGAGTGTTGACTGCTAGACATCATTGCGATGATTGAGAGTGAGAAGGGTTTCTCATATCTAGAGAGGATCTAGGTAGAAGGGTCATTGGGTAGTGATTAAGTGATAGGCTGTAAACGGGGAGTTTAGCTTTGAATTGATACTGCTGATAGTGGACTTCATCCCTGGCTTGGTAGCCCCCAGAGTAGGTGTGTTAGACCGAACTGGGTTAACAATTTTGTGTGCTTTGTTTTTATATTTTCAGTACCATGCTTATTGTTATATACCTTGTCATGTGTGTTCATGTCAGACCAGATGTCGAATGACATGTTATAGAACATCTGAATTCTGCACATGTACCAGAATTTCAATTGGTATCAGAGCAGGTATCCTGTTCTGTTTCTGGGTGAGATCCTAGGGAAGATACTTTCTGGTCATGGGCAAGGTAGGTGGTACCTACTAAAAAGTTGCTTGAACTTGGAGAAGTTTACTTTGTTGGTTGAATGGTCCCTAGAAGTGGAGGATGAACTGTTCATGACAGAGTGTGTATTGGACTTGTCTATTGTTATCAGGCTTGTAGCTTTGATGGTGAGCTGCTGTGTGGTTAGATTTAATTTCAAACCTATGGAGTGTCATGTTTGTGCAAGGGTTATAGAGGAGTTTTCTGGTGTGTGTTCCGCTGCTTATATATATCTGAGGGAAAATTCCTGGTGGTTTTGTGTGTTGAGGCCACAACTCTCTATTCTCCTCTGAAGCTGTATCACATGGTGTTGTGATACTTGAGGATAATATTGACTGACTTATTAAATTGACCAAGGATACTTGAGGTTTGACCCTAGTCCACTCATAAAGGCATTTTCAATAAGTTTGTTGATGAGAGTTCAGAAGGATTCAATTTATTTTTTTCTCTCTTCTCTGAAAGACTATCCACAGGTCTAAATTGAAGGATCTCATGGTGTTGTTCTTGAATGATGTTCTACCAGTTGCTGTGACATCAAACCAGCAGAGTGTACAGAATCTTGTGGATAAAGATTTGGCATTGCAAATGTGTTTTGATCACATCTGTTTGGAACCTACTCCTGGCTTGCATTGAGGAGGTGTATTGACCTAACTGGTTGACTGGTGTCTCCATTGTTGGAATGTCATCCAAACCATCTAGGATGAACATTTCAGATTTGTGGTTGGAGCAAGGAGGAGTTGGTGTTTTTTTTTTGGACAAATGGATTATGGTTCCCTGGTATCTGCATGAGAAGTCTCTTCTTAAGCTGGAGTTCAGTTATGTGGTGTCCTCACATAATGGAACATTTTCTTGCAAGGATTGAAGAGCATCCTTGTAGGTTGCAGTGTTGGGAGAAATATATTTTTTCAATCTGTTTGTGATGACCAGTCAATGTTTTTTTGTACGCTCCAGAAACCTGTTAGAGGGAATCTCCTCTTTAGGTGCAGAAGGATGGCATCCAACATCTCAAAGTTAGACAGGGGGTCTGAACATTAGAAGTTTGAGAAAAAGTTTCTTGAGATGTAGAGTATGCAGGTTCATGCTTGTGTGTATGGTCTGGTTGATCAGATACTGATGGTCGATCCTCTTGTGTCCCTTGCAAGAGATATGTGTGGATTACTATGGTTGTTGTCTCCAAAGCCATATTGGTTGTTTAATGTGATTTAGACTGATGTCGGAACTGATGTTGAAACATCATTTCAGTTCTTTGCTTTCTCAGCCAAAGAAAGTTAGTTGTGCTCATGGTGGAGTATCAGGTCAAGCCACTTACCAAATCAGAAGTGATCAGTGGTGTGGATTAATAAAATAGGGATCAGCTAGTGCCACAAGTGTGCAGGAAAAGAATGTCAGACCAGATAAAATGTCGTACCTTGTGTGAGAAGGTTACCTTATCACATATGATAAATAGCTTGACAGCAGTTGAGTTTTTTTCTGCTTTTGATAAGGTTGTGCATCTAACCGATAGTGAATACTCTGACGGGAGCTGAGCGTTTATCTAAAATGTTGTGCATTCAACTAATGACAATATACATTGACGGGAGACTATGTATATGTCTGATGTAAAAGTGCAGGACTGCAGAAGTGTTGAGAATTTACTTTTCTCTATGTGGCTGTTTATTTCTCTTTGTGGTGTGTTGGTGTGTGACGACCTGAATTATGCTGTTGAAGATGGAGATGGAAGACATCATAATCTTGATGGTTGGATCAGTTTATTTCTGATCTAGGTGCTTTGGAGCATGGATTTTTTGTGAAAGTCGAGGATATGTGGTTGTTATCTCTGACTTTCTACTGACGGCTCTACTAAGGGAAGTGACATTCTTTGGTATAGCTATGGGGTAGTCTTGAACTACTTATTTTCTAAAGATTCAGATGTGGTAGGTTTGAAGTCTTTGGAGTTTTTGAGCAGGATGGAGGTTGTCTACTCAAACTTGATTGTTGAATCAAGTCTATGAGAGCATGGAAATCTGTTTCTGCAAAGGGAGGAGGTTCTTCTGAGTGGCAGAAGGAAGAGCTGAATTCAATAGTTGAATGTCATAATGTTCTGACATCTAGCTTAACTTCAGAAGTCTCAGTTGGTGATGTGGCACATCAGCTTATGATAGGGTGATCTATAGGAATGAACAATAGGATGTTTCAAAAAGATTGTTCTCATGGCAGTTTGCGGGAGCTGTAGGAAGGAGAAGATGTTACATGGCCATGGCTTAGGGAGTCTAAGTGTGTTTACTTTTGAGCAATTGGAACATGTGACTTGAAGATCAAGTTTCCTTGGTGGATCAGGATATCTTTGTGAGAGTTCTGACAAACGTGAAAAAGGTCAAAATGTGGCATTTGGTTGTTTTCATATGAAGATTCATGAATGAGGTGATCAAACTGTGGCATTTGGTTGATCTCAGAAGTGGTTTCGAAGAATCAAGATAATCAGAGTGTGGCAGCTGGTTATTATTGAGGATTGTCTTGGAACAAGTTACTCTTGGGCAGAAGGGTGATGAGTTGAAGACTCAAGGAGATTATTCTTCTTGAAGGTGGATGAGATTTTATTTCTCTAGTTCTTTGGATTACTATGCTATAGTAAGTCCAGTTGGTGGAGCATATCAAGAATCATGGTGATGATGTCTTAGTGTGTGGCAGATGTTCTAACTTGTGTTGGGACATTATCTGGTTGGATATCCTTGGTGAAGGATGATTATGCTCTGGTTCAGAAGCGTGGTGCCTACATTATGCCTAAGGAGCGTCTACATAGTCATACGAGAGAATGATGAAGTAGAAGGTCTGCCTTGGATGGAGAATGTAGAGAAGACTGAAGCAGATCAGGTATTGATTGCTTGGAAGTCTGAAGGTGAAGATACTCATCAACTGATCAGGAGTATTCCAAATTATCATACGGGAGAATGATAGGGAATGACTGCCTTTGGAGAGTTGGGGCCTTGCTAAGGCCAGTTGAAAAGCTTGGGGAGAGAGTATTGTTCTTGTGTTATTGTGATCTTCTGTGATGTGATGGGTTGTGATGTGTTTTTTTTGTGGATTTGAAGTTTTTGGTTTTCTATTTTTTTTTGGTTCCTTGGCTTAAGGGGGAGCTTGGAGATTCTGTTTTTATTTGGAATGTGGTGTTTTTCTTAGTGCAGTTGGATTCTGTTCATGATGTCAAGACTGATGTCTTAACATCTATTGAGAGAACATTCTGTTCAGAATGTTATGGTTTTTGTCTCCAGTGAATACAAGCTTCTATCTGATTTATGTACTGTTGTGGTACATGGTTTGCTTGAAGGTCAAGCATTAGATGAATGTGTTCAGCAGATGTGTTGAACAGAGGGTGCACTCTTGAAGACATGAAGATGCGTCTTGTGTTTTCCATTCATTTTGGGTTGGTTATCCATGTCAGGGAGAGTACTGTATACTGTCAGATTGTACAAGCTTCTGAGTTGGATGTGTTCTGCTACTGACTTGCTTGTTGTTGGTTGATTGTCCTTAGATGCATAATTGCTTGGTTTGGTATATTATGGCTAAAAAGGGGGAGAACTAAGAAGTAGTAGTGTTCCTTGGCTGTTTCCTTGAGGGGGAGCTGGTTGTGTTATTCAAAGGTTGTATGGATATTGCTCTGGTGTGCTATTGCTTTGTCAAATATGGCTAAAAAGGGGGAGAGTATGTGATTGCATGATGTGATGATATCTGATGTCCCATATCATGTTCTAACATTTATTTGTGATTGCAAGTGTGAGTGGTGAGCTAGTTGGTAAATGTTGTTGTGGAGTTGCTGCTGTGTGAGGTTGTGTATGTGTGTAGATGAAGATTGAGTGCTGATCTGCTTGTGTAGGTGTTACAGTACTGATAATTGTTTTATCTGCTACTGATGTGTGTGACTATCTTCTGCTGCTGATATATTTGATATGATATGATGGTTTTAGCCAAAATTTGCCAAAGGGGGAGTTTGTTAGTTCTGCAGCTATGCAGTATTTGTGTTGGCTAAATTTTGTGAAAACCTATATGATAGCTTTATGTCACTAAAGTTGTTTTAACATGTTGTTTTGTGTATCTGCAATAATAGTTTAGTTGCAGGTTGTGAAATGTCAAGGAGGATGTCTTGACATGTTGTTCTGCACTAACTAGTTATGTTCAGTATCTGTCATATTAGATTAGTTGCAGGTTGTGGAGATGTCAAGTGTGATGTCTTGACATGTTGTGCTGCACTAAGCTGATATGAGTGCATGGTTGTTTTAAGGTGTTGATGTTTTGCTGTCATGTGATGGTTAATCAAGATGTTCTAATTTACTGCATTCAACATGTCGGATAAAGATGTCCCATCCTGGATCATAGGACATCGCGTCTGTTGTTGGATTAAAAGGAAGATTCTGTTAGTTGTTATTTGTTACTGAATATTCTGTGAATATTTAGTTATCCTATGTGGCGTCCAAAGTAATTGAGTTGAGATTTTGTGCTGGTTTTCGGATTTTCACTACTTTCTAAATATGGAGACATATTAGGAAATATTAGATTGAAGACCTATTTTCTTGGAGTTTATTTTACAGATTTGTAGCAGCTGATATGAAGCCCAAATCCAGTTGGGATGTAGGTTATAAATAGGAGTGTTTGTAACCTGATTTTGTAACTCAACCAAAGATGTAAAAGTTCTATTATTAGGGTTGGTTCCTGGACCATTCGACTTGTGAGTTGGACAGTTTGTTAGTGTGATCCTCGAAGCTGTTAAGTAAGAGGAGTAATGTTCTTGGATGAAGCTTTTAAGTAACTCTAAGTTGTGTCTTGGAAGTGTGTCTTCCTTGTTGAATTGTTGTATACGTAAAGAGCCATTGATGCAGTGGCGGAGTGTTGACTGCTAGACATCATTGCGATGATTAGGAGTGAGAAGGGTTTCTCATATCTAGAGAGGATCTAGGTAGAAAGGTCATTGGGTAGTGATTAAGTGATAAGCTGTAAACGGGGAGTTTAGATTTGAATTGATACTGCTGATAGTGGACTTCATCCCTGGCTTGGTAGCCCCCAGAGTAGGTGTGTTAGACCGAACTGGGTTAACAATTCTGTGTGCTTTGTTTTTATCTTTTCAGTACCATGCTTATTGTTATATACCTTGTCATGTGTGTTCATGTCAGACCAGATGTCGAATGACATGTTATAGGACATTTGAATTCTGCACATGTACCAGAATTTCAATAGGTCCCTAGTTGTACGGGCTTCTCCATGCTCGGAGGTATCGGGGTGTCCATAATTTCCCTGGACAGGGGGGGGGGTTCTCTGATCGTCCTCGTCACTTCGGACCGGAGACCTCGACGGGGAGCGATGGTCCTGCATAGATCCCTGTCTGCGAGGAGAATTCCTTGACTGGCCTCTTGGTTTCTCACCGGCGTCTCTACTCCTCTTCTTGGTCGGCTCCTTCTGAGGAGGTGAGCGGTGGTGCTTCTGAGCAGCTGCCGGCTGAGGACGTTCCAAACGTGGCCCGCGACCCTCGCGTCGTGGTGATGGACTGCGGGAGTCCTCCTGGGAAGTTTTTCGCGGGGATTGATGGGGAGACGGAGGTCAACGGTGTCTTCGCGGGGAAGAATGTCATGGTCGGTCTCTCTCCAGAGCTTCAATCTGGAGGTTTTGCTGAGCGATCAGCTGGTTGGTCGGGTTGACCAAGGCGAACAGTGCCACCGTGCTTGGATCTGCGTCGGGCGGTGGAGGAATAGGCTGGTACACAGCCTGCGGGATCTCCTGTTCGCCAACTTCATCTGCTATATCTTCAGAGAATGGGGAACCTATCTGCCCATCTCTCACGTCGACGTCCTCGACCTGGACGACGACGTTGTCTTCACGGTGGTTGCCATTTTCGGGTAGTACGGCGACGGAGTCCGGTGCTTTGGTTCCAGATGCATTGGCCATGATAGTTGAGAAGAAATGCTTTGGTTTATCGAAGGGTAAAAATGGGGAAGCAATGAGTTCCCACAGACGGCGCCACTGATTGTACCTGGATCAGACAGTAGAATGGTGACCAGCAAAGTCGTGAATCCTCAGCTCCGGTGATGATGAGACGGCGGGGGGGGGGGGGGGGGGGGGGGCAGGGGGGTTGTACCTGCAAGGTACTCCGACGCTCAAGTCAGGTAAAATCAGAGACAAAACAAGTACATTGTAGATGTGAGTTTAGAAGATTGTGTAACCTGACCCTCTCAAGTGAGAGGGTATTTATAGAGAGCCCCCAGCGCGGGGTCAACGGTTACTTGCACTGGGTTGGATAGCAAGGCCCAATCCAAGCAACTGTTAGGGCTTACGTGGCGTAGTGAAGACCAGCACGTGGTCTTTGTCCTGGTGTAACGGCCCCGAAATCTCCAGAAGTAGGGCAGACCGTTTCTTTCGGGAGTAGGAAGTTACAAGAGAACATGCCCTCGCGGGGAGGAGCACGTGGGCGCCAAGGAGAGGCGTGTCCACAAGCTGTACGCCTCTGCTCGACAGTCCTCGTCACGCGTGCTCGTCGTTACCGAATGAGTCCAACACGGGGTGGACTTGGGCCTTATTGGGCAGCCGCTAATGATTGAGTTTGACGGAGTATCAAAGATCAAAATAGGTTATCCTTATTTTATTGTAATTGATTTATCACATCCTGTGATAAATAGTTCACCATTACTTGACTTTATTTTTCTCATCACTCTACCAACTTCCAATCACACCTAATGGCAAGTTTTCTTTTCTCACCTTTTCTCTAAACTCTAGAAACTACCACATTCCACTCATACATTTAAGATCGATAAAAATATGTTTATCTTCTAAAATTCTATTATTTTAACAACTACAACTCAATCTTACTATGAAAACGACGTAAATCTATGCACAAGACAATTTTAGAGTTGAGCATGAATATATAAATATAAGTTTTTTTTAAGATTTGGTTTTGGTTTTTCTAAAAATGATACAAAGAAAAATATTTAGATAAAACTTATTTTATGAAATTATTGAACTTTTTTTTGTTTTAGTACTTTTATAAATTAAAAAATATTAGAACACAAGCATATTTTGAAAACTATGAAAACTCTTATGTATAATGTATAAACTATTGTGCAAGATATGAGGACATCAATGGGAACAATTGAATCAGTTATAGCAATAGGAATAAAAAATATCATTGAGTTTTCATTTTTACTCAATTCTTAAGATAAAAGATATTATTATATTGGTTTTCTTTTGGCGAAAAAAAAGAAAGATATTATTCAAACCAGAATTTGAATTTAGGTACCATGTTAACCAAACCATTTTGTTAAAATTAAAACAATTATTAATTAATAATTCATTTAATCAAATATAAAATGGCCGATAAAATAATTTTTACAAAAAAATCCGTTTATTTGATTTATTTTCTAAATTTGGCATTTAGTGCAAGCTCATGTATTCGATTTATTAGATAATAAATTATAAACTTATTTATAAATATTTATTAAGAATTTGTTTTTTTTTTTAAGCAAGTTGATTCAATAAAACGAGAACTAAGGGTTCTCGAACCTGTTTACAAAAGAACGAGAAAGAAACTCTCGACAAAAAGATATTAAAAACCAATTGTTCCTACGAAAAATAATACAACAAATTTTTACAAAAATCGTAAAAATTACAATTGGTTTTAACAATATCACCTATAAAGCACCATTTCCAAGATGTAAACTTGATGTTCAAAACCGTATCAAGGACGTTCCACCGTTGATTTTCGAAAATAATACTATTCCTTAGATACCACAAATTCCAACATACCGCCAACCAAATTACACCCGCATTCCGATTCTTAACTTTCTGGGATTTACAAAAAATAACCCACCTCAAAAAACTATCTTGGAAGCTCCCTGCTTGTAAAGCCGAAATATCCATAAAACCAGTCCACTCCCTAATCTCCCTCCAAATCAAATTCCCCATTGTACACCCCAAAATATAATGATCCAGCGTTTCTTTTACCGAAGAACATAACCTACAAGCAATATAAGTAGAATCGGGAAAAGTAATACCCTGCACCTTGAGATTATCAATAGTCGGAAGTCTGTTCATGAATAACCGCCACACAAATGCCTTAACTTCAGTAGGTACTCCCGACTTCCATAAAATATTCCAATAGGTCTCCTCAACCGGGCCTGCAAGCCCCATTACCGCTGGGCTACCAGCCCCAAAAGAATCCCCAGACGGAGCAGACAGGCCACCCGCAAAAGCAGGCTGCATATCAGACCCGCTACCAGGTGCAGACCTATCTGTGACCACACCCATGCTACTGTTCGGAACCTGCAGACATTCGCACACAAAACTGTTACAAACGCAGCGCTGCTCATTGGCACCCGAAACACCAGCAAGAACAGCAGCAGTATGGTCCGAAACAGCTTCAGAAACAACAACAGTAGTGAGGCTGCATTGCCCACCTGAAGTATCTGCATAAACAGAATTAAAAGCAGCAGTAACAGAGTGTCTGCTGAGGTTACTGGACACTGCAGCATCATAGTTATTACTGAATCTATAAGTCGCAGCCCCGTTAAACCTACAGTTCTGAATTAATTTGACGAACGATATCACAGAAAATCCACCTTCAATATCCGCTTTCCATTTAACATTGTCACGGGCAGACGAAGAAGGACCATGTCCATCCAACACCGAACGTAAAACCATCAACTCCGATTCTGCCCCCACACACAACCCTTGATTAATGCCCAAATCGCTCCAAACCCAACTCCCATTAAGCCAACCTCCCATAGCTCCCACCGATACTTTTTTGAGCTCCGAGGCCTCAAAAGCAAGAGAAAATCTATCTTTAAGGCAACAATTATCCACCTAATAAGCGTACCAAAAAGACATCGTCATTCCATTTTCTATCTCAAAAGCACAATTCTTAGAAAAGCAATCTTCCTCTAACTTCTTATCAATAATGCCCAAATCTCTCCACCACAATGAACAAGACCCCTTGTTAACAAATGAATTAAACCCACTGATAAAGGTCGAGTTGATGTCACCATATCGGGCTTTCAATAACCTATACCACAAAGAGTCTGTTCCGTTCAAAATACGCCATCTCCTTTTAAGGAGGAGAGCCTTGTTGAAGTCCTCAATCCTTCTAATCCCCAACCCGCCTTTATCGAAAGGCTTACAAACATCCTTCCAACCCACCCAATGAATTCTTCGTGTCTTCTCCGTGCCTCCCCATAAAAAGTTACTTTGCAAACTTGTGATTTCCTTCACAATCTTCACCGGCATCCTATAAAAAGAAAGCCAAAAAATCGATAAAGAACATAAAACTGACTTAAGAAGAGTGATTCTGCCGCCAATACTAAGGGACCAATTCTTCCAATTGTCTAAACGCCTCTTGAACTTATCCACCAAAGGCTTCCAAGTTTAGATTCTTCTTGGGCTAAAACCACTAGGAATCCCAAGAAAGTTAAATTTGGAACCTTCCACTTTACAAGATAGGAAAAAAGCTGCGACATCCAAAAAACGAGGATTTGAATTGATTCCAATCAACTTGCTCTTGTGATAGTTGATCCCCAAACCCGACGCTAATTTAAAACTTCTAAGAACCGCCTTGAAAGTCCAAATTTGATTCCAAGACGATTCCCCAATCAATAGGGTATCATCCGCGAATTGAAGGATATCCACCGAGCACATTCTATTTACAACCACTCCTCCATACACCCTTATATCCGCCGCCTTCTTAATCAACCCCGAAAGATCCTCCGCCGCAATCACAAAAATGAAAGGGTATAGCGAGTCTCCTTATCTCAAACCCCTCTCCACCCTAAAATCCTTCGTAGGGATACCATTCACAAGCACCGACATACTATTACTGAATACCAATAATTACATCCATCTCATCCATCTCCCACCAAAACCCATCCTTCTCATCATATATCTAATAAAATTCCAACTAACCTTGTCATAAGCTTTTTCGAAATCCACCTTTAAAAGAATACCACTCCTACCTTCCTTAGAATAAAAGTAAACTAATTCATTAGCAATCACCACTTCGTCAAGAAGTTGCCTTCCGGGGACAAAAGCACTTTGACACGGAGAAATCAAAGAATCCAACACCCTTTTCAATCTACCCACCAAAAGTTTCGATAAAACCTTATAAAGACACCCCACCAAGAAAATAGGCCTATAATCGTCAAGCGTTAAAAATATTTGAACCCGAATGGAAACCATTGAAGAAATTCACCAAAACGTCTTTCAAGAAAAACCAACATTTCCGAAAGAACATAAGAGAGAACCCAACGGAACCCGGGCTCTTCGTCCCCTCACAACTCCAAACCGCCTCCTTAACCTCCCCCTCGGAAAATAAAGCTTCAAGAGAATCATTCTCCAAAGGCGAGAGAGAAAACAAAGGAATATCGTCTAACAAAGGTCTCCCTACATTATCTTCCTTAAATTTATTAGAGTAATGATCGAACACCTCTTTCTTCACTGAATCAACCGAATCCACGATGCCATAGTCGGTATTAATCATACCAATATGGTTCCTCCTCCTCCTCTCCTTCATGACTTTGTGAAAAAAGCTGCTATTGTTATCACCATCATTAATCCGTTTCAACCGCGCCTTTCGAATTAACATGTTCTCCTTTATCTTTAAGTTTAACCAAACCCGACTAGTAGCTTCTTTCCTCTTCCCTAGCACCCCGTCTACCTCATGCTCATCCACGTGGCTCAAAATAAAATCCGCCTCATTCACCTCCCTAACCCTCTCCTCTACTTCCAATTCGTACCTCCCGAAAACATTAGTATTCCACCACTTCAAACTATCTTTTATCAATCTCAATTTTTCTTTCATCACAAAATCGCTCCTACCATTCACCACCAATTTCTTCCATTCCTTTACCACGAAAGGTATGAGATCTTTGTTATCAAACCATTCGTTGTTGAACTTGAACGGCTTCAGACCCTAATCCTTACTATCCACTACCAACCAAATCGGACAATGATCCGATATATCCCTCTCACCAATCATTTGACCCACAATCCCCCATCTGTTCACAATAGCATCCGACACTAGAAATCGGTCAATTCTACTCATGGCCTTCCCGTCACCACTAAACCAACTAAATTTGTTTCCCTTTTAAGGAACATCCACCAACAAACTCTTATCAATAAACATCCCGAACTCCTTCATCTCCAAACTTCTATTCCAACTAGTTTTACCTTTCCTTTCAAAATTATTCTTCACCGCATTAAAGTCACCACACATTACCCACTTCCCATCCGTATTTCTGGACTTAAAATCTAATAAGGAATTACACAAAGGCCTCTTATCGGATAACTCGCAAGGAGAATAAACATTCACAATGTATATTGAAAGCTTTTCCACATCACTTTCACACCCAAGTACCCCTCCCCTCTAAAGCTACACAACACTACTATATCTTCATCCTTCCACAATATCGCAAGCCCACCTGAGGCGCCTCTAGATTCAAGAAAAGAGAAACCAACCTTCTCCCTACTCTAGAAACTCTTAACCACGCCCTCCTTTATAATAGGCAATTTAGTTTCCTGTAGTAAAAACAAATCCGCCTTCCCTTTTTTATTGATATGACTAATTCTTCTTCTCTTCAAAAGAGACCCGCCTCCTCTAATGTTCAATGATATGATACATTTTAAACCGTTGTTGTTCTCCCTCCTTAATAGTATTCTCTTCTTGTCCGCCTTTTCCTTCTCTATAACCTTCCGTCACACCCTTTGACGTCACTCCTAATCTTTCCATCACCTTCCATAACTTATCTCCGGCGTTGTTATTCGTATTCTCTCACATCTTAAAATTATTCCTTTGGATAATCGATTCTTCCGATTGATCCCCGTATACCACGGGGGCTGCCGCATTATTGACTTCCTTAATGCCTTGCGTGAAACCTCCAACATTAGACGACATTTCATTTAGAGCCGAAATGGGAGCAGGACCTTTCGGACCCCATTTAAAATTCCTCGGCAACCTTCTTCCCATTCTCTTTTTACATAATCCTCCCTCTTCTACACATAATTTATACTTCACCGATTTAATTCTCCTCTTTCTCTTGAGGTACGTTTTCTCCTCTGCTTCTCGTAAAACACCCTCTGGCTCCAAACTGCAACCAAAAAAAGTTCTTGCAGTGCATAGAACAGGTACTGCAGAATCCACCTCCACTGCTGCGATACCTACTGCAGCGCCATACTTTCCTGAACAACTGAAATTCGCCCCTTCTGCAGTTTCTTTTAGACCTTCGATAGCCGCATCAAATCTACCAACAGAAGCCTTGGAATTCGACACAGAGGCAGACTCAGAGGTTGAAACAACCTCAATATCGTCCGCACTAAGCTTCCGAATAGCAGGCCCTAAATTATCACCTGGAACATCAAAATCTGAACCAAAATCTTCAATGGGATCAATCTCTTCATCCCATACAAATCTGTCATCCAAAAGCGACCTAGAAGCTTCAGAGTTCGAACTCTCAACCTTGCTACTCTTACAATTCGACAACGCCTTTGGGATCCTTACCAGACTGTAAGTGTCTTCCTTAAGAATAATCGGGAAAACCTCACCATCAATCTCCACATACACCAATTCCTTTAAGCTTTCAGCACATGACATCTTCACCATAATTCTACCCATATCCAAACTCAAGGCTTTCGTTGTACTATGATCCGCACAAACAAAATTTCCAATAGAATTGCCCAATTCAATGAAAAATTCTAGGTTCCAAGTGTGACAGGGTACTCCATATACCCTAACCCACATAACTCGCACATCATCCACCATCCGCACGTCCCATGGATTGATTTTAGAAAACCATTATTTCCACCATGATTCGCCGTTACACAATAACTCCTTAATAAATCCATCTTCTAAGTCTTCCAACAAACACAAATTACCACCCATCGGAGTAACTTTAATCGTGTAAACGCCCTCTAACTCGAAGAGAGTTTGTAAATTGTATGTGGAACCCGGGGACACAACCCTTCCCACATAGGCCTTCTTCAATATATCGCAATCCACCTGTTTAGCATTGTAACTCAACGTTGTCTTCTTTCTCGTCGGAATCAATTCCTGTCCCTTTAAGGTCACAACATCTACATAAGATCTATTTCCCACAAAACAGTCTCTTCTCCTATCACCACTGCGCGTCCCCTTCTTTAATCCATACACACAATATCTCGCCTCAACTCCCGTACTTCCCTTTGATTTTTAATTCTGGCCCGATTTCTCAAATCTTGGAAGGTTTGCGTGAATCTTCTTCTCGTCAATCAAAATATTATCTAATTTTACCGCCAATAGTCTTGCATCTCCCCCCTCACGAAACCTCGCAAAACCAAAGCGTTTCCCCTGTCTATTCCTCTTCGCGGGTATAACCACCTCTACTACCTCCCCCACACACCCAAACAACTGAAAAATAAGTCTAGCAGCAGCTCTCTTAGGAAACTCAGAGAAATAGACAGAGAAAGTACCTTTGCCGTTTACTCTGAAATCTCCTCTTCCCGCCGAAAAAGATTCCCATCTAGGCGACCCTTTTCGAAAACTCCTCTTCTTCACCTCCGACCACCCCTGATCGTCTCCCATACAAAACTAGCCAACCACCACC
Organism: Lathyrus tuberosus; assembly: GCA_022829125.1. Taxonomy (NCBI): domain Eukaryota; kingdom Viridiplantae; phylum Streptophyta; class Magnoliopsida; order Fabales; family Fabaceae; genus Lathyrus; species Lathyrus tuberosus. The sequence goes on from JALAZF010000071.1 coordinate 9,931,658, forward strand.
AAACACTATAGTATAGAAAAACTCCGCCCTCAAACAACTAACAATTCATCAAGCTCCGCAGTAACCTAGAAAAAAAAACACACAACAAACCAAGGCCCCTAACCCTTCCTCGTGAAGACGAAGGCGATTCGCCGCCGCTTGCTAAGCGCTACCGCTAGTAATAAAATAGAATACTTAAGTTAAAGAGAAATCATATTTATTATAATTTTAAATAGTAATAAGTATATATCAAATTGATACAAAAATATCAATCATTTTTAAGATATATTAGAAAAAATTTAACTCTATTCTTAAGTATGTCATTACTAATTAATTGTTCAAACTGTGGGTCTCAATGCATTTTAGTTTTTAGAGATCTATCATTAAAGTATCCCTATCAAAAGATATTGAGTTTCTCTATGGAAAGATATAATGAATAAATATATGTATATTTTTTAATTTAACTTGTAACAATCACATTATAGAAAGTCAATAAATTAAAATTAACCAACAATATTTTTTAACTATTATTTTAGATCTTAAAGTTAGTTTAAAAGAAAAAAATATTTAGAATAAATAAAGATAAAAAACAATTTATTAATTAGTTAAGTAATTAAAAAAAGTATAATTTCTTATAAAGTTAAAAATTATTAATGATGAAAAAATTTAATAGTTAATTAGGTAGATTAAAAAACTTTAAAAATAGGAAATTAATTGAAATAGTAAAAATATAAGAAAATTGAAGAAAATATTTATGTAGTATTGTGTTGAATGAAATTAATTGAAGAGAGAATGAAAATAAATTCAGAAAAATGTTTAAAAAAAAAAATAATAAAAAATAAAACTGGGAGTTGAAAAATATGTTGGAATATTGGGAAAGAGATTGGGTCAAGTGGTACACCTTATAAAGATATTTGAAAATCTATTTCCAAACTTATTGAAATAGTAAATTTATTTTCGTATTTAAATTTAAATTTAAAATCCATATTTTCGAGATTAATAAAAAGAATAAAAAATGTTTATAAAAAGTAGGAAATTATAATAAAATTAAATAAATAAGATTTACACATGCAATAAAACTGTAAGTAATTTATAATTGTAATATTATTTGAGATCTATTATACAAAAAAATTATAATTATTTTTGTAATAATAATGTATCATTGAATAGGTTTTAATATGTAATAATATTCATTTTTGTAATGAATATAGTATATTAAGAAATATAAAATAAACAAATATCTAGTTAAAAAAACAAATATCTAAGAAAATGGATAGAGTAATATATTTTTGATAATTACTCACCGATAAAGTTTCACAATATTCTAATATATAACAAATAAATTACAAAGTAATAATTTTTTATAATAAAATATGTCAAGACGTCTTTTAAAAAATATTTGTTTAGAGAGAGAAGCTCTGTCTTCTCTCTTCACCCCTACTTAGGTATGACATGGATGACTGTCACCGGAATAAGCTCTCGTCCCCAGGTTGGAAGATGGGACAGTTTTCTGTTTGGAAAAGGTCTCAGCGTGTTGGAGCTAAAAGGTACTAACTCATTTTTCTTCTCGGAGATTCCTTAACGCATTTCTGCTAGGGATATCTTTGTTCTTTTTGGGTGCATAGGAAATTTTGTAGAGGTATTGATATCACCTAGGCGAAACAAACATGGCAAACGGTTTGGTTTTGCGAGATTCAAAGAGGTGGAAGATATCAGAATGTTAGGGGTGAAGCTTGACAATGTTATGATACATGGTAAGAAGATTCATGCGAACTCGCCAAGGTATGAGAGGGGAGTTGGGAGAAACAAGAAAGTTCATTTTGAGGTTAGAACACATGATGCTTTTGGTCAACATTCTGGGCAGAATACTAAGGGTGGCTCAGTGTCGAGAAGCGTGGATAGGAACGTCTCTTTTGCAGAGGTTGTACGTAATAGGTCGGAATGAGTTTTTCAAGAAGTGATGGTGCAGTTTAGTTCCGATGAGGAGGTTAAAAGTAGGTTAAAAAAAAGCTTATGTCGGAACCACCATTCTTCCGGGAATGGCTTACAACATTCAGAGAGGCTTCGAATGCGAAGGGCTTTTCGCGTTCAAGGTGACACCTTTGGGTTCGAACATGTGCTTATTGGAGGAGGTTGAAGATGGAGCTATTGCTAAATTCTTGGAAGAAGGTGCTTCGTGGTGGAAGCAATGGTTTACAGATTTAAGGAAGTGGGAAGAAGAAGATGTAGATGATGAGAGGGTTGTTTGGATTAGTGTATGGAATACCATGTCATGTGTGGTATGGATTTCTTCGAAAAGTTATCGAGTGTCTTTGGTCAGTACATTTGTGCTGATGAAAACTCCTTGAATGGCACTATCAAGGATATTGCAAGGATTATGGTTAGAGTATCTGCAGATTTTAAGTTACAGGAAAGGATTCTGGTTGAGATTGATGGCAAGAAGTTTACTTTATTTGCGAGGGAGGACACCTTTGGTCCCGTTCGCTTAGACGTTAATCCAATCACAACTAACAAAATGGAGTCAGAGTCCTCTGACTTTGTTATGGATTGGAATATGAAAGTGAAGGATATTGATGAAGAAGATGACGAATGTATTGAAGTCCGGCCATATTGGACAGAGGAGATGGGGAAGACGGTGGGGGGAGGATACAAAGAGGAGGTGGAGTGTAATTCTAATATTGATTGTGACAAGAGAGAGGGGAATGCGACAGATAGGCATCATAAATCTGTGAAAACGGGGGCAGCAGACTGCTTTCTAGGGGAAGGCAATTTTGAGGTTGCATTGAAAAGGCTAAAAGGCAATTCGTGTAAGATTAATCATGGCACGGTGAACAATAAAGAACCTTTTATGCAGTCTTGTGATGGGGAAAAGTCAGCAACGTGGGTTGTTGAGACTGAGGATATCGAGGAGGGAACGCAGGAGGGGCCCATCGGTAGGAGGAATTTTTGCATTAAAAAAGTGAAGTATAAATGCTTACAAGGGTCTCTTGGCGTTGGCGTAGGAGAGAATTTTAAAGGAGGTGGCAATAAAAAGAAGAATATCACTGCAAGCACTGGCTGTTATTCCAATTTTAATTGTGGGGCAGGACAGTGGTCTAACCTTTCAGAATATTATGGAGAAAATTCGGCTGAGTCGGATATTATCAGGAGTAATATTAGATTGTGGAATAATTTAGATTCTTCAGTCGTTGAAAAATTATGGGATGCTATTTGAAATTAGGGGTCGTAGAGACAGATGTTAATAAAGATTATAAAAAGCGTATTGATGAAATGGAAAAGTCTGATAAATTTAGAAAGCAGGGGGAGAAGGCGAACTTAACGATTTGGAAATGATTATAGGATCCTTTAACATTAGAGGGGGGGGGGGTACTTTGTTGAAAAGGAGGAGAATAAGCCAAATTATCAAGAAGGGAACGCGAATTTGTTCTTAATTCAAGAATCTAAATTGGATTCGGCTATTGAATCTATAGCTAAAAGTTTTTGGTCTAAGGAGGAGATAGGGTGGCCGTTTTCTAATTCTTCGGGTTCGTCGGGTTCGTCGGGTGGGCTCGTCATTCTTTGGAAGGAAAGTAGTGTGAAGGTTGTTAGTAGCTTCAAAGGTGATGGTTATGTAGGGGTCAAAGGAGTGTGGAGAGGTTCTATTTATTACATCGTTAATGTGTACTCCCCTTGCGATTTGGGGGAGAAAAGAAGGCTTTGGAGAAGATTGTTGGATTTGAAAGTTTCCTTTCCAGATGGGGAATGGTGTATTAGGGGGGATTTCAACGCAATTACGGATTATCGGGAGAGAAAAGGTAGGAGTATGGGTACTCAGAATGTGGAGATGAAAGAGTTCAGGGAGAGTGAGTTGGTCGATGCCCCGTGTAAAGGCAAGGGATTCTCTTGGTAAAGTGGAGATGGTTCTTCCGAGATGGCGGATGCCAAGTGGGGTGTGATTGGGCTATTAATTGGTCCGAGAGATATATCGAATCATTGCCCAATATGGTTAGTGGTGGATTCTTCAAATTGAGGGCCGAAACTGTTCATGTTCAATAATGAATGGTTCTCCAATAAATATTTTATTATGTTTGTTGAAAAGGAGTGGTTGGCCATTCATGTTGAAGGAAGAAGCGATTTTGTACTCAAGGAGAAGTTAAGGATTCTTAAACGGAGGCTTAGGAAGTGGAATGTAGAGGTTTTTGGAAAATTTGACCTGGAGGTTGAGGATTGTGTAAAGGAAATCAATGAAGGTGATGAGGAGGCAGATTTAGAGAATGGCTTTTTATCGGTTGGTGCAATGGAGAACCGTAAGAAGGTGTCAAAACGATTTTGGTTGAATTTGAGGATTAAAGAGAATATGTAAATTCAGAAATCAAGGCTTAAATGGTTAAATGATGGTGATAACAATAGTAGGTTTTTTCATTTGTGTCATGAAGGAGAGAAGAAGGCGTAATCATATTGGGAATATCAATACGGAAAGAGGTTTGTTGACGTCGGTTAATGAGGTGAAGGAGGAGGTGAAGAATCATTTCACGAATAAATTTGTTGAGCCCGATTTGATGAGACCTATTTTGGAGGGAATTTCTATTAACATGCTTTCTCAAGAGGAAAAAGCTTTATTTGAGAGGCCTTTTTTGGAGGAGGAGATTAAAGATGCAGTGTGGAGTTGTGAGGGAAATAAAAGCCCGGGTCCGGATGGCTATACTTTCACTTTCATCAAAAAGTGTTGGCACTTTTTAAAAAAAGATTTCATTAATTTTTTTATGGATTTTCATGGTGGAGCGATTTTGTCCAAGTCAATCACTTCTACCTTTTTTACTTTGATTCCTAAATGTGAGAGCCCTTTGGGTTTAGATGACTTTAGGCATATTTGTCTTGTTGGTTGCTTGTATAAGGCTTTATCTAAGTTATTGGCGGCTAGATTAAAGGATGTTCTTCACTCTTTAATTTTGGATAGCCATAGTGCTTTTGTTTCGGGTAGACAATTGTTAGATGGTGTTTTAGTAGCTAATGAAGCGGTTGATTATGCGACTAAGGAGAAAAAGGCGTGCACTTTATTCAAGGTGGATTTAGAAAAAGCTTACGACAAAGTTAGTTGGAATTTCCTCAGATTTATGATGGTTAAATGGGATTTAGGGGGAATTGGATGAGGTGGATGGAGGCCACTATTTTTTCTAGTAAAATGTCTGTTTTGGTGAATGGTAGTCCTACTAAAGAGTTTGAGGTGCATAGGGGTTTGAGGCAAGGAGACCCCTTCTCCCCGTTTCTTTTAGTTATGGTTGTGGAAGGTTTACGTGCTTTGGTTAAGAGGTCGATTTCGTTAGGTGAGTTCTCCGGTTTCATGGTAAAGAGTGATTGTTTCATTGATATTCTTCAATTCGCGGACGAAACGCTTTTGGTAGGTGATGGGAGTTGGAGACATTTGTGGGCGATTAAAGCCGTGCTTAGGGGCTTTGAAATTGTTTCAGGTCTAGGTATTAATTTCCACAAGAGCAAACTTATCGGAATTAATGTTTCTCCTCATTTTCTTGAAGCGGGAGCTTTGTTTCTTTCTTGTAGGATGAAATCTAAAGATTTCACTTTCCTTGGTATTCCAATTGGCTCGAATCCGAGAAGGATTTCTTCTTGGTCTTCTTTGGTTGCTAAGATGGAGAAAAGGCTATCGTGTTGGCATGGTAAATTCTTGAGTTTTGGAGGAAGAATAACGCTTCTTAAATCGGTTCTTAATAGTCTTTTGATTTTTCATCTTTCTTTTTACAAAATGCCGGTGAAAGTGAGGAAGGTGATCATTAGTCTTCAAAGTGGTTGTAATACCCCGTATTTTAATTGCTCTAGATAATATTAGTTGTGATCAACTGGGTTCCGGTGTACTCTGAGAAATTATCTGCAAAGATAATTAGAGTAACTGTTGAACTCAGAGCAAATCCAATTAATATTATCTGACTCTGAGGTTTTAATTAATTGGAGCTATAGAGACTTTTTGGACAATTAGTAGTATTATTAATTAATGATATTTTCCTATATCATTTCTTTCCACTCTTTTTCCACACTTAGAAACAAAGAATGAAAAAGATAGAAAGAAGTTAGAGAGAAGGAAGAGGAAAGGAAAGAAAGACGAAGGAAAATCCTAAGAGCTCAAGATCAAGGATCATCATCTATTCTTCATCAAATCATATCATCTTCTCCATCATCATCTAGTATTGAGGTGAGTTCTAGTTAGAGACATAAGTTCTAGAATTGGAGTTGTGTAGAACTTAGGTTAGAAATTTGAGAAAATGAATAATTGTGTGAATTGTTGTTTCTAATGGTTGAAATGTCAAAATAGTAGGTTAATATAATCGGGTCATGATTGGGGGTTGATATAATATGAGTTGGAAGTGTTTTTGGTGAAGAAATGGTAGAGTTTGGCATTTTGACCTATGTTTTGCGCTGCTGTGAAAGTCTGGGTTTCGCATGGTTCGCCTAGCGAACCTGGCGAAGGGCAAAGCGAATGGTTTGTCGATGTTTCGCCTAGCGAACCCCAAAGCGAAGGGAAGGCGAATGTTCGCCAAGATTTCATTTTGCGAACTTTATTCCCTTTCGGTTCTGACTTGGTTCGCTGAGTGATTCGCCTAGCGAATACAATAGCGAACGTGACAGATTTTCCATGTTGTTTCCTTCATAACTTTTGATCCGTAACTCGGATTTATGCATGGTCGGAAGCGTTGGAAAGCTATTTCATTGCTCTTTGTGATGGTGAGGTAGAAACATGGCTATATGTCATGGATTGATAAGATAGAGATAAAATGAGTGTGATCTACTATGTGGAAAGTGTGTATATTATTTGACATGTTATGCTAACTTGTGTGTTTTATGGTTGATGTTGTAATATGTTTGTCTAATATTGTTGTTGAACATAATTGAGATAATATTCATTCCTAAAATGAATTTGGAAGAGTGAGAAAACTTACCCCAAACCTAATGATATGATTCAAGGTTGTGAATAGGAATGTGATAGAAAACCTAGATCGCGATGCTCGGGCACTCGATGTAGAAAGGTGCATCCGTGATGAGTATTGGTCTAGATGAGAGTGAAACACTAGTATGGAACATGTGTGAACCTAGTATAGGTGAGAAGGCATATGTGTCCTTGTGATTGTCGAATACAATCACGCTTGTGTGAGAAATCATGTAATCGTAATCGTTTCCCCTGAGGTGTTGTTTCATGAGTCTTGGACTCCTCTGGAACATATGCATATTTACTTGGCAGGTTTGATTCCCGCGTGTAGAGTGAACGAAGCCTATATGGTAAAGAGACTTGAGATGGTTAACATGCCATGAGAAGTGACAGTTCACAGTTAACAGGCCGATGATCCTAAATCTATTTCATATGTCAAGTAAGTTACGAGGATCTATGACTCGAGTCGACTTCTAGACGTAGAAGCGGGCGAGAATAAGGGATGCCTTGGTAAGGTTATCGATTAGTGATATTATGAGTTAATGAACTCATGAACATGTTTCCATATAGTGTAAGATTTGAATTGTGAACTCAAAATCCTTTTACCTTCCCTTGGACTTGAGTTAGGATTTTGTTAGAACCTTGTAAAGCCGAGGGAATCCATAAGATATGGAACTCACTGAGATTTATTATCTCACCCCATGTTGTTGATTATATTACAGGTACTACAAGTTCCGCGAAGGGTAAGGATAAAGTGCTTTGACTTTTCCTTACAAATCGTAGCTTTTGGGATCGCATGGCTTCCGCTATGGCGTTTTATTTTGAGATCATTATTATGATCTAGTTCTTAGTGTATTTTGGGACATGTTGTGTATGTTATGCCGTAGACTTTTAGTACTTTTTATTTTGGGCATTTAATTTATACAATGTGTTAACTAGGAACTTATGGTATTTCAGTACCAAAACTTGGATTCATGTATAATATATATGCTTTGATGTATGTTGTTATATATGGGTGTTACAGTTGGTATCAGAGCAGGTCGTATCCCCGACCTAGCCATGAAATAGTATAAGCATTTCTTTCCGTTTCATATGCATTGTGTCGCCATTGGTCTTAAGTGTTATATGTATAGTATTAAGCCTGATCAACTTATTCCTATCTGCTTGACCTTTAGGAACATGGCTGGCGGACGCAGAAACCGTGGTAGACCCGGAACTACTCCAGTTTGGAGGAATCCACCAAACGGCGAGGAGTATGTCCCATGGCCGCAGTTTCTACAACAGATGCAGCAGCAGCAGAACCAGTTCATGCAACAGATGGTACAACAGATGAATGGGGGTTTTCATCCTCAGGTGGTTGTTCCAGATGCTGTAATTGGAAGTTTTCGGGATTTCATCCGCATGAATCCTCGAGAATTTCATGGCCGTTAGATCCTGTTAAAGCTCACAAATGGGTGGCTGGTATGGAGAGAATCTTCCTGATAGTTCAATGTAGTGAAGAGAACAAAGTGATGTTTGCTTCTCACTCATTGAGAGGTCCTTCTATGAGGTGGTGGGATATTGCTTCAGCTTTTATGACTACGCAAGGTGTGCATAAAGTGTGGGAGCAATTCAAGACTACCTTTATGGAAAAGTACCTTCCAAATTCTTTAAGGACCCGAAGAGAGTTTGAATTCCAACATATGAGGCGAGGTTAGGTGGAAGTAACTGATTATGCTAAGTCGCTAGAGCAATGCTATGTGGCTGAGCATAGTTTGAAGAAAGTTTAAGCTAAGGGAGTTGCGAGTAAGATGAATCAAGGTGACTGTGGGAGATCAGGTCAGCAGTATAGACCGAGACCACAAGCCTTTAAAGGGAAGCAGGTGCAAAGTGTTAAACCTAACACTCCTCCTTTGTGCCGGTTGTCCAACAAGTATCATTTTAGGAAGTGTAGTGATGAAACTTTTAGGTGTTGTCAATGTGATGGAGTGGGACATATGGCTAGAGATTGTCCTCAGAATAAGAATCAGACGCAAGGAAAGAGTCCGGTCGAGTTTATAAGTTGAATGCAAAGAAAACCTAGGGTGATAACTCTTTGATTGCTGGTACGTGTTTCGTTAATGGGATTCCTTGTTTTGTATTATTTGATTATGGAGCGACACACTCTTTTGTGTCAATGTAAAGTGTGAAGCGACTTGGGTTGCAAGCTATTCCGTTATCTCCTCCCATGGTGGTTACTCCTGCCATGGATGAGATAGTTGAAATGCCTTTAATGTACGAGAATTGTGTTTTGTCTATGGATGGGAGAGTTTTTCAGATTGATCTGATTTGTTTGCCGCTTAAGAAAGTAGACGTTGTTCCGGGGATGGATTGGCTCTCTGCTAATTCGATTTTCATCGGGTGTGAGGAGAAGCTAATCATCATTCCATCTACTGAAGCTACTCTGAAGGACGCGTTAACAACTATTTTAGAAGGTATAGTTGGAATGATAAATTTCTTGTTTGAGGAGGAAAAACCTATTCTTTTGGTTCTCACTAAGGAGGAGAGTAGCAACCTTCAAGTTCTGAGTATCCCTGTAGTCTATGAATTTTTAAGAGGTTTTCCTCGAGGATGTCACTTCTCTTCCTCCAGAGAGGGAAGTGGAATTTTCTATTGATCTGATACCGGGAACGACTCCTATATCCGTTTCTCCGTATCGGATGACACCACTTGAATTAAGGGAATTGAAGGATCAACTGGAAGAGTTAATGGCTAAGCATTTTGTTAGACCCAGTGTGTCACCCTAGGGAGCTCCAGTGTTGTTGGTAAAGAAGAAGGATGGTGGAATGCGGTTGTGTAATGATTAGCGACAGTTGATTAAAGTCACCATCAAGAATAAGTACCTGTTACCAAGGATAGACAATCTGTTAGATCAATTGAAAGGAGCCAGTGTGTTCTCGAAGATTGATTTATGGTGGGTTATCATCAGATCTGTGTGAAGAGTTCGGATGTATCAAAGACCGCGTTTAGAACCCGTTATGTCCATTATGAATTCTTAGTAATGTCTTTCGGTGTAACGAAAGCTCTGGCAATTTTTATGATTATATGAATCGGATATTCCAAGCTTACTTGGATCAATTTGTTGTGATCTTCATTGATGAAATTCTTGTTTATTCTCGTACTTCGCAAGAGCACGAGGGACATTTAAGAATCGTCTTATCGATCTTACAAGAGAAGTAACTCTTTACCAAGTTGAGCAAGTGTGAGTTTTGGATGTCGGTGGTTAGTTTTCTTGGTCACGTCATATCTCAAGGAGGTGTGGCGGTTGATCCATCAAAAGTTGAAGCGGTAATTAATTGGGAGAGACTGAAGAACGTCTTGGAAGTTAGAAGTTTCTTGGGACTGGTAGGTTATTACAGAAGGTTTGAAAAGAGCTTTTCTCAATTTGTGTTACCAATGACTAAACTTACTCGGAAGGAATGTCCTTATGAGTGGGATTCGGCGTGTGCGCAAAGTTTTATGAGTTAGAAGGAAAGATTGACGACTACTCATATTATGATCATTCCTGATCCTAACAAGTCGTATGAGGTATTTTGTGATGCATCTAAGATGGGATTAGGAGGCGTTTTAATGCAAGATAGTCACGTGGTGGCTTATGCTTCTCGACAATTGAAAGTTCACAAGAAGAATTACCCAACCCATGATTTGGAGTTAGCGGCAGTTGTCTTTATTTTGAAAGTGTGGCGTCATTATTTGTATGGAGTACTTTTTGAAATGTTTAGAGATCAAAAGAGTTTAAAGTATCTCTTTGACCAAAAATAGTTAAATATGTGTCAAAGGAGATGGATGGAATATCTGAAGGATTATGATTTAGAACTAAAGTACCATCCGGGTAAAGCGAATAAAGTAGCAGATGCATTGAGTAGAAAAGTGTTACGAAATGCCGAGTTGATGATGTTAGAGTATGCCTTATTGGAAAAGTTTAGGGATCTAAATCTTCAATTTGTTTGGACTCCTAATGGTGTGATTATGGGAAATTTGAATGTTAATTCTACTCTTAGAGATGAAATTCAACAAGGACAAATGTTGGATGAGAAGTTGCAAGAAGTGTTAGTTCAACCTGGTTTTGTGCGAGCTACCCACGAAATTATTTTGTTTAACCAAAGGATTTGTGTTCTGAATGATGCAGTGTTGAAAAGAAGGATTTTACAGGAAGCGCATAAAGGTGCCTTTACTATGCACCCTGGTTCTTCGAAAATGTATCAAGGCTTAAAGAGGGACTATTGGTGGTCCGGTATGAAAAGAGATATTGCGTTGTATGTATCGGAGTGTGCGATATGCCAACAAGTAAAGATTGAGCATCAAAGACCAGGAGGACTGTTACAACCTTTAGAAATTCCGATATGGAAGTGGGATAGTATTTCTATGGACTTCGTAGTTGGATTACCCCGTACTCAAGGTGGATATGATTCTATTTGGGTAATTGTGGATCGGTTGACGAAATTGGTGCATTTCTTGGCCGTGAAGACTACATACAAGGAAAGTCATCTTGCAAGGTTGTTTATTTCAGAAATTCTGAGGTTACATGGTATTCCCTCTAGTATTGTGTCCGATAGAGATCCGAAGTTTACTTCGAGGTTTTGGAGAGCTTTTCAACAAGCTATGGGAACAAAGTTGTGTTTGAGCACGTCGAATCATCCGCAAACAGATGGTCCAACGGAACGGACGATACAAACAATGGAAGATATGTTAAGAGCTTGTGCGCTTGGAAGTGGAGGAAATTGGATAGAATTTTTACCGTTGATTGAATTTTCGTATAATAATAGTTATCATGCGAGTATTGGTATGGCTCCTTACGAGGCATTATATGGAAGGAAATGTAGGACGCCTTTGTGTTGGGCAGAAGTTGGTGAGGATAGGATTTTAGGACCGGAGATTGTTCAAGAGACTACAGAAAAGATTAGAATGATCCGTGATAAAGTTAAACACGCACAAGATCTTCAGAAAAGTTATGCGGATAACCGAAGGAGACCTTTAGAATTTGATGAAGGTGATCACGCATTTTTGAAGGTTACTCCGAGATTGAGATTAAAAGGGAAGTTTAAGTTGCGAAAGTTAAGTCCGAGATATGTGGGACCGTATCAAATTTTAGAAAGGATTGGTGAAGTAGCTTACAGATTAGCCTTACCGCCTTCTCTGTCAGAAATGCGTGATGATTTTCATGTGTGTCAGCTTTGGAAGTTTGTCCCAGATCCTCTTCAGTAAATTCTACCAGATACAGTTGAGATCGAAACAGATTTGATGTTTGAACCTCAACCAAGCTGTATCACAGGAAGAGAAACTAAGGTACTAAGGAATAAAGAGATATCTCTTGTGAAAGTTCAGTGGGATGAGACGCATCCGGGCGATGCAACTTAGGAACTAGAATCAGAGATGCTAGATGCTTACCCTTATCTTTTCAGGTAATCTTTAAATTCGAGGACGAATTTCTATTTAAGGAGGGGAGTATGTAATACCCCGTATTTTAATTGCTCTAGATAATATAAGTTGTGATCAACTCGGTTCCGGTGTACTCTGAGAAATTAACTGCAAAGATAATTAGAGTAACTGTTGAACTCAGAGCAAATCTAATTAATATTATCTGACTCTGAGGTTTTAATTAATTGGAGCTATAGATACTTTTTGGACAATTAGTAGTATTACTAATTAATGATTTTTTCCTATATCATTTCTTTCCAATATTTTTCCACACATAGAAATAATGAAAGAAAAATATAGAAAGAAGTTAGAGAGAAGGAAGAGGAAAGGAAAGAAAGAGGAAGGAAAACCCTAAGAGCTCAAGATCAAGGATCATCATCTATTCTTCATCAAATAATCTCATCTTCTCCATCATCATCTAGTATTGAGGCGGGTTCTAGTTAGAGACATAAGTTCTAGAATTGGAGTTGTGTAGAACTTAGGTTAGAAATTTGAGAAAATGAATATTTGTGTGAATTGTTGTTTTTAACGGTTGAAATGTCGAAATAGTCGGGTAATATAATCGGGTCATGATTGGGGGTTGATATAATATGAGTTGGAAGTGTTTTTGGTGAAGAAATGGTAGAGTTTGGCTTTTTGACTTATGCTTTGCACTGCTGTGAAATTCTGGGTTTCGCATGGTTCGCCTAGCGAACCTGGCGAAGGGAAAAGGGAATGGTTTGTCGAGGGTTCGCCTAGCAAACCCCAAAGCGAAGGGAAGGTGAATGTTCACCCAGAGTTCACTTTACAAACTTTATGCCCTTTCGGTTTTGACTTGGTTCGCTGAGTGATTCGCCTAGCAAATACAGTAGCGAACGTGACAGATTTTCCATTTTGTTTCCTTCATAACTTTTGATCCGTAACTCGGATTGACGCACGGTCGGAAGTGTTGGAAAGCTATTTCATTGCTATTTGTGATGGTGAGGTAGAAACATGGTTATATGCTATGGATTAATAAGATAGAGATAAAATGAGTGTGATCTACTATGTGTAAAGTGTGTATATTTTTTGACATGTTATGCTAACTTGTGTGTTTTTGGTTGATGTTGTAATATGTTTGTCTAATATTGTTGTTGAACATAATAGAGAGAATATGCATGCTTAAAATGAATTAGGAAGAGTTAGAAAACTTACCCCAAACCTAATGATATGATTCTAGGTTGTGAATAGGAATGTGATAGAAAACCTAGATGGCGATGCTCGGGCACTCGATGTAGAAGGGTGCATCCTTGACGAGTATTGGTCTAGATGAGAGTGAAACACTAGTATGGAACATGTATGAACCTAGTATAGGTGAGAAGGCATATGTGGCCTTGTGATTGTCGAATACAATCACGCTTGTGTGAGAAATCATGTAATCGTAACCGTTTCCCCTGAGTTGCAGTTTCATGAGTCTCGGACTCCTCTGGAACGTATGCATAATTACTTGGCAGGTTTGATTCCCGCGTGTAGTATGAATGGAGCCTATATGGTAAAGAGACTTGAGATGGTTAACAGGCCATGAGAAGTGACGGTTCACGGTTAACAGGCCGATGATCCCGAATCCATTTCATATGTCAAGTAAGTTATGAGGATCCATGACTCGAGTCGACTTCTAGACGTAGAAGCGGGCGATAATAAGGGATGCCTTGGTAATGTTATTTATTAGTGATATTATGAGTTAATGAACTCATGAACATGTTTCCATATAGTGTGAGATTTGAATTGTGAACTCAAAGTCCTTTTTCCTTTCCTTGGACTTGAGTTAGGATTTGGTTAGAGCCTTGTAAAGCCGAGGGAATCCATAAGAGCCTTGTCCTGCCAATTTCCAGAACACTATCCTCACAAACATAACAAACATCTTAGTCTCATCCCCTAAGAGTTTTCTACTTACTAAGCAGATATATACCTGAACTATTCACCTTCGTCCAATTTAAGTTCACTCTCTACTCTCGGAGAAGCAGCCGTTAATAATACCTAATCGTTCTATCTCAATGGTTTCCCAACTTGACCAACATAGCAAACCTTGTAGCACCTCAAAATTTGCCCTCTTGCTTTTAGCCTTTACTGGCTTATGTTGCATTGCATTTTGGCATAATCATCATTTTCATTTCATTGGTTCTTCGGCATGGGATCAGGGTGTCTAAGTCAAATCCAAGGAGCCTTGAGCCTCAGGAGGTCTTAATGGGTCATCACCTCATCATATGATCAAGCTTGACAAGAGAATGCAAGGGAATCACATCACCCTAATCAGTGCAAAACTAGGGTTTTGGATTTCTTGAGTAGAATGCCCCAATGGGCAAGATCTTTGAGTTTTTATCACCTCCAAATGTCATATCTCATCTTTGTTAGACAGGATATACATCATATTTAGAGGAATTTGGATTTGGAGGATGTGTTGTTTTCTCCTAGACTAGGGGTTTGGAATTAGGGTTTGCCATGAAATCAGTTTATTTCTGATTTCTTGGGCAAGACTTAATCTCATGGTATTCTACATGTCCTCAAGGGTCTAAGGATGGAAGATTGCTCATTGGTTCATTTTAGAAGAGGTTCAATTGGTCAATTGCTTGAGAATCAAGAAATTGGGGAAAAAGTCAACTATGCAGTGAAAAAGTCAACTCCTGACTTTTCAATGTCAAATTCATGAAATTCAAGTTACATATGTTTATTGGACAGGAATTTATCAAGAAATGATGGAGGAATCATGGAAAATCAAGAAATGTACAAAGTTTCCATTTTTAGAAACTTAGGGTTTCCAAAAATGGCAAGTTTGGACCATTTTGCACCACACTATGAGGGTTCCTTTCTTCAAGATAAAACCTCCAAATGTCAAGCCCAAGTTGAGCCAATTAAAGATCACACTCTAAGCTTCAAATCCATATAAAGAACTCCTCCATTGGATCAAAATTGAGAGAGTTATAATCAATCAAAGTGGAGCAAAATCAAGGCAAAAATCAAGTCATGGCAAGGCAAGCTCAGGCCTCCAGGCCATACTTTCATCAAACACTTGGTGTACCAAATGTCAAGCCATTTTTCTCATTGAAGGAAGCTTCAAATGAAAAAATGTTGAACATCAAAGGGGTTCATCTCAATGTCCTCTTCAACTTTGATGTTGGACATTTTTCCATTTGAATAAGTTATGATGGAGTTATAGTGGTCCAAAGTTGAGGGGTTCATGCTGAAATTCAAAAGCCATAGCAATGCATACCATGTAGGTCATGCGTGCCCATGATGCAGTCCCACATTTTTATGTTATAAGTCGTTTTACACCATTTTACCAACCTCCATTTGATCTCATTTCAACATCAAACTTATTCTCCTATGTCTACTCTTTCATTTGCCACCAAAAGTGCACATTATCATCCATCAAAGTGAGAGATATTCACCCTCAAAGTCCCTTGTTTGCATTAAAACCAAGCTGCCAAAGTTAGATGCCAATGTTGTAACATTGTTGTTGTTGACTTACACAGTCACACGCATGCTACACTTCTCCACTCTTTACTTCTTTAAGCTAAACACATTCCCCTACACATACATGACACACCATTCACCATACATCAAAAAGGAAAACAGAAACTTGCTCTACAAGCTTTCTGCAGCAACACGACATCATCACCACCAGTGATCATTTAAAACCTCACCATAAGTGCCATGAACTCTCCTCACCATATCCAAACCTCACCAACTCGCCTCTAACTAACTTAACTCAGTTATTTAGAGTGAGCTCATTTAACCCAGCTCAAACTCACTTAATTAACTCACTTAACCACCATAGTTAAATCTTAACCCCAACTATATAATTCAAATTCTCTCAGAATTGGACAACAACTTCATTTTTCACTCTCACTCCAAAAACACTTTAAGATTTCTCTCTGAACTTTCTCTCTCTCTCTCTCTCTCTCTCTCTCTCTCTCTGTCTCAAGAATTCTCTACTTCTCTTTGGTTCATCATCATCATCATCAATAATGCATTATTGAAGCAAAAACAAGCATAATCAACACCAATTCTCCAAGTGTAGCTTCATCACATTTTCGAATCTCTCTCTGTGTTTTCAAGATTTCAAGATTCAACAGCATTTATTTTGCTCAACTTAAGCTCAAGATCAAGTGTTTCTCTCTGGTTTTCTTTGGATCCAAGAGTTCTTCCATTTTCAGGTTCTAATCTCCTCAACTTTATTGCTTCGAATCCATGTAATTTTATCTTGTTTTGTTGTTTGAAGCTTGCTAGAAGCAATGTAATATATCCGGCTAGTGATAGGCTCATTAGGAGCATAGTTGTGAAATTTAGGGCAAAATGTTTGGGTTCTGTTCTTGCTGTGTGTGGATTGTCTGGTAATTCTAAGTGTGGATTCATAATGTGCGTGACTTCCTCTTCATTTTGATATGTGGTTTGGTAATTTCTGGAAGATTGGAAGGTTGCAGGTGGTGGCGTTTCGCCGGAGAAGACGACTGGAGGTCCTTCTCCGGCCGGTGAGACTTTGTTAGGGTTTTGGTGCCAGATTATATCACACCCGTTAGATTGTTTTAATCCAAGCGTTGGTAATTTGCCAACGCATAAATGAGGGATGCTCCCTCTCACGTGCATTTTTTTTAACCTGAGTGACCTCTATGTGTGTGCGTGCATGCTACTTATTGTGGACTTTATCTCTGATTCGCTTGATGTGTGTACTTGCTTGATAATCTTGCATTGACTTGATACAACGCTTGCTATTGAGTCAACTATTGACTGAGGGTCTACTATAATTCTGTGTGCTACACGCGTTTTGGACTGGATTGAATAATTGATATTCACACCCTTCTTTTATTGAGCCCAAACATATTTGAACTGAGTTCTTACTAAATTCACCCCCCCTGCCTATTTTACCTTCACTTTAAATTTCTTTTTTTATATAGTTTTCATTTCATTTCATTAAAAATACCAAATAAACTCTAAGAATCCCAAATTAATTCATGCGTGTTCTTGGCACGTTTAGATAATTTTCCATATTTTTTCATTCTGATTTCATGAATATTTGCACATAATTCCATAATTTCTTTTCAATTTATTTTTGAGTGAGTTTCTTCATGAACACTTGAACTTGTGCATTTTATTTCTCCCATCTCATACAACACTTAAAGTCATTTTATCACATGTTTGCATGTTCATCTTTGCACTTCCTTTTGGTTTGTTTCAATGTGATTTTGTGAAATTCTTTGGTCATGTTTTCTTTTGAGTGTTGCTATGAGTTTTGGGTACATGTTTTTGCTTTTGACTTGGATTGTTTAGGACCTATTTTTACAATTTTCTCATGTGCTTTGATATTTGTTTGATGCCTTGCATTTGAAGTTACATGTATGCACATTCTTCTACTTCATTCTCATATAATTTTGTTGAGGCACTTGTGCCACCTCTTGTGTTTACTTTGTATGATATTATAAGTCATTTGTATGATATTATAGGTAATCTTTAACCATGATTATAGGTCACTTGTTTTCATTCTTTGTCATTTGTACATAATTGTTCTAAATGTCATCCTTACATGAATATTTTTTCCCTAATTCTAGCATCTTCTCTTTCTTAAGCTCTACATGTGTTCATGTGTGCATTTTGTATGACTTTTCATTCATCCCATTTGTATCTCATCAACGGTATTCGACTTCCCATATGCATTCATTAATCATTTCACATGTTATGCACTCTTGGTATGTCACTTTGTGCATCTAATTGGAAATTGTTTCTTTCTTTCTTATCTCTTCTTCATCTTATTTCTCTTACTTATATCATTGCATCCATGACTTGTATGATGATTCATATGCATTATAAGACATTTGTAAATGATATATGATTCTGATCTTGATCTTTTATGAAGCATCAATGCATGATCACATTGCATATTCACTCATTCTTCATCTATTACTTCCATAGTGCACTTCTTTGATGTTTAGGACATTTGATTGTGCATAGTTTGTTCATGTTTAATATCTTAACATTAGAGAACATCCTTAGGATATGGGTTCTGACCTTGAATGATTTTCATCTCTTAGGATCTTTATCCATTGATTCTTAATTTGTTTGATCATTACTTGTTATTCTTTCCTCATTTCACTACTTGTAAATAGTTTTGAACGAACATTTTCATGTAGGTGCTAATGGTAAGTAAGTGTGTGGATATGCTTCCACATACACTTTTTTCTTTCATTCTTTCTCATCTCTTTTAATCATTCAACTTGTGATTATGACAAGCATTTATATGCTTTCCTTGAATAACTTCTTTCTTCTCCCTTTTGAGTTATAACTCATCTTCTACTTTAGAAGTGAGTTGTTTAATTCACTCATCTTCTCCTTTCTCTTAGGATTTGGGTTCTTAAACCACATTAACCATAGGAACATCCATGTATGATAACTTTAGGGTTTGAGTCTTAGTCTCCCTCATTAGATTTTATCTTTCTCAACCATTTGAGTCTTTCTCTCCTCATCTCAAAACAAAAGCAAAAAAACACTTAATAAAAGGTTAACGCATATTGCATGTGAGCCTAGAACATGGGAAATGGAAGGAGGAGGGCTTCCCTCCGCCTTTCTAGAGTGTTTCGTATACGTCCTGTTAGGACGACCATTCGACGCATTCAATCCTATATCATAGACTTGAATGCAATACGTGTTATCAACACAAAGATAATCAAAATAGTTCTTCTTAAAAGACAAAAACAAACAACAATTCTCCTCTCATCTTCTTCACTCCATTCTTAAGGATTCGTCACGTCCGTTCTACCGCAAACAGGTAACGCCTAAGTCTCCATACAGCAAGCTGCAACACCTAACTGCTGGGACGCGCACTCTGACGTTTCCATTAAAAAACACAAGCAACTTTCCCTTAGCTGAGTGGAACCACGTCGCTCTGATTCTCATGTTCCCGATGAGATACGTAGGCAGTGGGGTAGGGCCCATTCGAGCACCTCTTTTATTTTCCCTACATTTCTTTCTCATTCTCTTTCC
Organism: Lathyrus tuberosus; assembly: GCA_022829125.1. NCBI lineage: Eukaryota > Viridiplantae > Streptophyta > Magnoliopsida > Fabales > Fabaceae > Lathyrus > Lathyrus tuberosus. The sequence goes on from JALAZF010000071.1 coordinate 9,950,979, forward strand.
ATTCCTTTTCTAGTATCTTTTCTATCACCCTTTGATCGAGACAACAAGCGTGGATCCCATCGGGTACGATGGACGTGTTGGGTGCTAACACCTTCCCTTCACGTAACCGACTCCTGAACCCAGTTCTCTTGGTCGCAAGACCATGCTCTTTCCTTCCCCCAGGTTTATGCAGTGTTTCCTTTCCTTCTCTCGGGATGAATACACATTGCTGGCGACTCTGTTTCGGTGCCACTTTCGCATTTGTACTTGGATGAAAATCCCAGGAGCGACAGCTGGCGACTCTGCTGGGGATCGAACCCAGAATCTCTGGTTCCCTAAGCGAGTCAATCCTAGAGCTTGCCTGTTTTCTTTCATTGGTTGTTTACTGTGGTGCTGTGTTTTGTTGTTTTACTGTTTTACTGCATTGTTGTTTATCGCTTTACTGTACTTTACTGTATTTATCGCATTCACTGCCTTACATATCATTATTTTGCTGGACTGTGCTGTTGTTTTCTGTTTGGCGGGTGGGGTGTTCTGAGAGATAAGCCCACTACCCAGGCTTGAGTACACACATAGGTATTAAAGTGGATAGTCATGACGCTTGCGTGGTGGTGACCACGTATTGTTGTTCATGAGACCCACAATCAGACGAGGTTCTATCAGGAGCTATCTGCTATTGTATGTTTATACAGGCCAGTAGTTATTCTCTTGAGGAACTGTCGACTCTGGCGACCATTCCCGAGGACTCAGTTGCGGCACTCCTCCCGAGATGTGATAGTGGCAGACCACGTTCTGTGGCAAACCCATTGCACATTCACGATCCGAGGACCCAATGCTGGGAACTTGCTATAGGATGTCCTTTTTGAAAGAGAATCAGTGGAGGCACTCCTCGATTGGCAATAGTACTGTACCCCGAGGGATGAATGTACTATTGCTTCTTGACCTCAGTGCCTGAATCAGTTGAGGCCTTCTCGATTGATGATGATGCCAAACCAGAAATGGTGAACGTATCATCATTTCCCGACCTGAAAACCCAGGATACTGAGGATCTTAGTACCCACACATGAGAAAGGCGGGTTGTTTACAGGTTTGCAGGTAACCATAACCTCCTACATACCCGGTTTTCTGTTGTCATTACACGAAAGGAGAATTCATCCTATTTTATTCAGATGGTTCCTATCTATTGTTCTATATTATTCTTAGAGCTACACTGACACCGTTCACAGTTCAGCACAGACACTTGACACCTTGATACCATGCCCTTTGCATTGCATTTACATATCCTAACATACATGTTTACTCATTTCCAGGTGCATATTTTACCCCCGATTCCAGTCATCAGGTTCTCATAAGGATGAATACTAAAGAGAGGAAGAATATCATCAGTTACAAGTTCCTCACGCCTACTCTAGGCCCTATTATTGTCCTGAAAGGAATGGCGAGCCCTGAAGTGCGAAAAGCTTTCGAAGAAAATTATGGGTGGATCTTATCTTTTGTTTGCAATGTCAGTGACTACGAATACAGGGGTCTCCATACTTTGATGCAGTTCTACGATCCTCCTCTGAGGTGTTTTTTATTTCCAGATTATTTGTTGGTACCTACTTTAGAGGAATATTCCAACATGTTAGGGATTGCTATCAAGGAGGAGCCTCCTTTCTTTGGGTCTGCAGGTGATCTGGATTGCGGAAAAGTGGCTGGTGCTCTTTATTTGAGCAAGTCAGAGTTAGAAGCCAATATCTCTAATAAAGGAAAGTTTCGTGGTTACAAGCTGGAGTATTTGATAAATAAGGCTCAGGAAGCTGCAAAAGACGGGAATTGGGTAGTTTTTAATGCTTTGCTAGCCCTTTGTGTATACGGTATTGTATTGTTTCCCAACGAGCCTGATTTTGTTGATACGGACGCCATTCGGATATTCATGATGAAAAACTCGGTACCAAAGTTGTTGGGAGATCTTTACTACGCCCTATATAATAGAAACGAAAAGAAAAGGGGAGGGGTAGTTCGTTGTTGTGCACCTTTGTTCTATAGGTGGTTTGCAAGTCGCTTACCGCAATCAAGGCCTTTTGTGGATTCTAAAGATTCTCTAGAGTGGAGTCAGTGCTTAATGGGCATATTTGCCAAGGACATCATATGGGTAGATCATGGGCTAATTGGCAAGAATATCATCCACAGCTGTGGTGAGGTTCCTAATGTTCCACTAATAGGAAGAAAGGGGGAATTAACTACAATCCTTCTTTGGCCGTCTGGCAATTTGGGTACGCTCTGACGGGTCCGCCCATTAAGGGAGATGTAGGGGAGTCCCTGTATTTCCACGCATTAGATGGTTTGGAGACAGCACAAAAAGTCTCTGAAAGCTGGGTTAGCATACTGAAGAAAGGGAAAGTTGCTCTAGGCAAACCCAACAGTCGGTCTTATCCAGCATATGAAGAGTGGGTGAAGAAAAGAGTTGAAGATTTTCACTTGCCTTTTGGTAAGGCGCCCCTTCTGTATCCTGAGGATGAGAAAGAAAGAAGTACTGTCACTGTGGAAGAATTCGACAAGTTGCAAGCCTCGGTGAAAAAGCTTCAAGGATAGAATTCTGAGTTGATTATTCGTCTTCAAGAAGTGCTATATACCAACAAAAGATTGGAACAGAAAGCCCAAGACGCCGAACAAATTTTAGCAGCAAAAGAAAGGGATTTTGTAGAAAGAGCTCAACATTTTCAGAAAATTAGTAAGGGTGCTGATGCTGCCACTCAAGCTCATAAGAAGACCAAACAGGCTTTAGCCCAGGCTAAAGACACGCTAGCCAAGCTTCAGCAAGCCTGGGATGAGGTCAGAGTAGAGAATGCAGAGCTGCGAGAGCAATTAAAGGCCAAAGATGACGAGCTTCTTAGAGTGCATGAACAACAGAGAAAGCATCGGGAAGACTTTGGAAAATGCCAAGAGCAGTTGAAGAATGTTAGTGATGAACTGAAAGGTTCCAAGAAAAAGCTTGAGGATGCAATGGTGGAAATGGGAAGACTCAAGATACAAGCTAGGGTGAAAAGGTTTAAGGAAGTGAGTACTGATGAAGTTCTCTTGATGCACATAGATTCATTAGCCGAAGCTCTGAAGAGGAGAGACATTTTGATCAAAGATTTGATTGAAAGGCCGGGTCATCAGCGCACCAGAATCCTTTTTGAAGAAATCAAGCATTCTAGTGAGAAATTGAAAGATTTGGAGTTAGATGTTTGATCTTACTTTCCCATCTTCTTAATGTAGTTTTGTTGATGTACTGTTGGCTACCATCAGGCTTGTTGATGAAGCCATTTCCTTAATGTACTTCCCATTTACGGACTCATTGTAAAATGCTTCGGCACTTATTAGTTTTTTGTTGAATTCAATGAATGGCTTGTTAAAAGGGGTTTCTTCGGCATCACGCTATTCACCAGCGCATTATCACAACACTTTATCACAACACCGTTCTTCGCAATATTTTTCTCTCAACATTGTGAGACTATTATTGAGCTTCTTGTGATTAAGACTGGAATCAGGGTGTAAAATGCCCTGGGGATGAAAAACATGACATTTTCATTTTCATAATCATAAACATTTTTGCATAATAGGTACTTGCTCTGATTTTTCCTAACCTTTATTTGGTTTTAGGCAGGATAGCTGACCAACCGATTCATCAATATTCTACTCGACTCAACCAGAAAAGAGTAATGGAGCAAATGCAAGCAGAAATGGCCGCCATGCAAGCCCGTATCACCCAATTCATGGAAATGATGCAAGGGGTCATACAGGGGTAGGAGCAACTCAGAACTCTCATTCAACCTCTCGTGGCAAGAGTAGATGACAATGGTGTACTACATGGTGGTCTCCAGAACAATGTTGTCCCTCCTGGCGAAGATGCTAATGGACACAATATTCAGAATGGACCTCCGGGCGGAGTTCCAGTCGCCACTGTTGTTATCCCTCCGGGCGGAGGAGAGAATGTGGTGATTCCTTCTGTGGTTGGAGGAGGAAATAATATTCATGCAGTTCATGGCCATCACTTTGATGACCAACAAGACGATGTTTTCTCCGTACCAGGTGGAGATGCTGGTCTCCCGGCTGTTGATGACCAAAGGATTAGAATGATTGAAGAACAACTAAGAGGGGTAGTAAATCAAAATTCTGTGGGAATGGATCTGGATGACCTAGGGCTGGTTCTTGATGTGAGAATTCCGCATAAGTTTCAAGTCCCCACTTTTGATAAGTACAACGGCACTACTTCCCAAGACACATGTTCGGGCATACGCAAGAAAGATGGTTGCGTACTCCCGTGATGAAAAATTGCTGATGCACTTCTTCCAGGACAGCTTGTCTGGAGCATCCCTGGAATGGTATATGCAACTTGAGAGAAGCCATGTACGCAACTGGAGAGAGATGGTGGTAGCATTTGTGAAACACTATCAAGATAATACCGACTTGGCCCCCAATCGTACACAGTTACAAAATATGTCTCAAAAGAGTGGTGAAAGTTTTAAGGAATACGCGCAGAGATGGCGCGAGTTGGCGGCAAGGGTGCAAACACCCATGCTGGAGAAGGAAATGCTGAATCTATTTATGGATACTTTGCCAGGAAATTATTATGAAAAGCTGTTACCCTGCATGTCTGACAAGTTTTCTGACTCGATCATTGTTGGGGAGATGCTAGAGGGTGGAATCAAAGTTGGGAAAGTTTCAGGTAATGATGGGTCGTCTTCTAGTCAGGGGAAGAAACCATATGCGAATTACAAAAAGAAGGAGGAAACCAATTTTGTCTCATCTCACCGAGGTAAAGGGAAGCAACGCCAGAACTATAATCAGCAAGTAGCTTCAGTGACGATTCCTGCAGCGCTTCCACAACAACAGCAAAATCAAGAACCTCGTCGTCACCCAACTAGACAAAGGACGGTTGATGGGAATTTTGAAACACCTCCCATGCCGTATTCCTAGTTGTTCCAGCATTTGCTACAACTACAGTTAATCCAGAAGAGGACCTTGGCCCCTCTCACAGGTAATCCACCTCCGGGTTATAATCCCAACGCCCACTGCGACTTTCATTCTGGGGCACCCGGACATCACATCGAGGACTGCAAAGCTTTTAAGCATAAAGTCCAAGACTTGGTGGATTCAAAAGCCATCAACTTTTCAAATGATGCGCCAAATGTTATCCAGAACCCAATGCCGGATCATGGTAGGCCAAGGGTTAACGTTGTGTTAGAGGAGAATGAATCTTTGAATATGGTTATGGATGTGAACGAGTTAAAGACTCCTTTGATGGTGGTAAAGGAGAGATTATTGGTAGGTGGAGTGGACCCCGGTTGTGACATGAATTGTTCAGAGTGTCTGATACAGACAAATGGCTGTGGACTGTTGAAATCAAGAGTTCAAAAGTTGATCTATGAAGGTAGGTTGCAGTTTGACAGGTGTGACCAACGAAAAGAGGTTATCGGCAGTAATGTGGCTAATATCACTATTCCATTCAGGACAATCACAATTTCAGCGGCGGCAAGGCCAGCGCCGGTTATAATTACAGGTCCTGGACCCATTCCTTATGAGATTACCAAGGTTATCTCTTGGAACTATGGGGCAGAAGTTTTCGTTAATGGGCAGAAACAAGAGGTAATGGGAACGTCGGTAGCAAGTTCTAGTCTTGAGGAAGCAGGAGCTATTACCCGAAGTTGCAAAATCTTCACTCCTTTCGATGAACAGGCTAATAATTCCAGACAGAACAAGGGTAAACAGGCTGTAGATAATTCTGTGCAGACCCCGGCAGTGACTGACTCCATAGTAAGGCCAGCTGATAGTCCTTTCTCCGAGAATGTAGAGGAATTCATGAGATTGATTCGAAGAAGTGACTATAAAATTGTAGATCATTTGCATCAGACGCCATCCAAGATATCCATATTATCCTTGTTGTTGTCTTCGGAAGCTCACCGAAACGCATTGTTGAAAGTACTGAATGCTGCCTATGTGCCCCAAGAGATCTCAGTCAATCAGCTTGAGGGGGTGATAACCCATGTTAATGCAGGCAACAGTTTGGGGTTTACTGATGCCGACTTGACTCCAGCTGGGAGAAACCATAACAATGCCTTGCATATTTCTATTGAGTGTCGTGGGTCGTTGATGTCTCATGTGTTTGTGGATACAGGGTCATCTTTAAATGTTTTGCCTAAGAAGGCATCGATGAAGTTGGATACTCGAGGGTTGATATGCACGCCAAGTGATTTGGTGGTGCGCACATTTGATGGTTCTAAAAGGGCTATTTTTGGAGAGGTTGTGCTGCCAATTAAGGTTGGCCCGGAGGTCTTTGACGCCACATTCTATATAATGGACATCCAGCCCGCTTACAGTTGTCTACTTGGTCGACCATGGATTCACAGTGCTGGGGCTGTAACGTCTACACTCCATCAGAAGCTGAAGTATATAGTGGATGGACATGTGGTGACAGTTTGCGGAGAGGAGGACATTATGATAAGCCATCTATCTACTTTCAAATATGTGGAGGTAGATGGCGAGATACAGGAAACGTTATGTCAAACTTTTGAAACGGTAAAAGTTCATGAGGAAACCCCTAAGGAGGTTAGCCCATCTGAAGTGGTTAAGCAGGTTACCGTGGTTGAGCAGCCGAAGATTTCTATGTCATCCCTTAAAGATGCACGGGCTGTAGTTGAAGCTGGAAGCTCACAAAAATGGGGTCAGATTATTGAGGTACAGAAGAAGCAAGATACTTATGGGATGGGTTACAAGCCACCCAGGCGTCCTGAAGAGCCTCCGAAGTTCTACGGCCCGGTTCGTTTTACTAGTGCTGGGGTATACTTTGATAGAGTCAACGCTATTGAAGAGGATGGGGACAGTGATTGCGACATGGATAATTGGATCCGCCCCTGCATGCCTGGTCAAAGCCCATGCAACTGGTCATCGGAGAAGATCATCCGGTTGACTGGACTAGAGTAATTGTCTCTGTTTTTTCTGTTATGTTTGATCCTACGCTCTGCCCAAGGCGTAGTGACTCTTGTTTGTAGGGCTTGAACATTTCGTATGCTTTTCTTTGTCAATAATAAAGGACTTTTTGCATTCAAATATTTCTGATCCCTGTTTTTCTGTTTTTCTTTGTGCATAAAATCACATCAAAATGGCAATGTGTTTTGTTTGATGCATACATAATAAAACATGAATCATCTATCATGCAGGTTGCCTTGTTCAGATTCCATCCCTCATGATTCGGCTATGGCTCAGTATGATTTCGATAATCCCATATATCAGGCTGAAGAAGAGGTTGAGGAAGGCTGTGAACTTCCTGAGGAATTGGCCAGATTGCTAAAACAGGAGGAAAGGGTCATTGTGCCTCATCAGGAGGAGATTGAGATTATTAATTTGGGAATTGAGGATGCAAAGAAAGAGGTAAAGATTGGGGTTGCTTTGGAAGATAGTGTAAAGGGAAGATTGATTGAAATGCTTCGAAAGTATGTGGATATCTTCGCCTGGTCTTACCAAGACATGCCTGGGCTTGACACTGACATCGTGGTACATCAGTTGCCGCTCAAAGAGGGATGTACTCCGGTTAAGCAGAAGTTGAGAAGAACGAAACCTGAGATGTCTGTCAAGATCAAAGAGGAGGTTCAGAAACAGATAGATGTTGGATTTCTGGCTGTGACAAGTTATCCTCCGTGGGTTGATAACATTGTGCCTGTACCTAAGAAGGACGAAAAGGCCAGGATGTGTGTTGATTATAGAGATCTGAATAGAGCAAGCCCAAAAGATGATTTCCTGCTCCCTCACATCGACGTGTTAGTAGACAACACTGCTCAATACTCTGTGTTTTCCTTCATGGATGGCTTCTCTGGGTATAACCAAATCAAAATGGCCCCAGAGGACATGGAAAAAACAATGTTCATAAAATCGTGGGGAACATTCTGTTACAAAGTAATGCCCTTTGGATTGAAAAATGTTGGGGCAACTTATCAGCGGGCAATGGTGACTCTCTTTCATGATATGATTCACAAAGAGATCGAAGTATATGTTGATGACATGATCGCGAAGTCACAAACGAAGGAGGAACATCTGGTAAATCTGCATAAGCTTTTTGATAGGCTGATAAAGTTCAGACTGAGGTTGAATCCAAAAAAGTGCACCTTCGGGGTGAGATCAGGAAAACTACTGGGGTTTATTGTAAGCGAAAGAGGTATCTAGGTTTATCCTGCTAAAGTAAAAGCCATACAAGAAATGCCTGAGTCGAGAACAGAAAAAGAGGTTCGTGGTTTTCTGGGGAGGTTGAACTACATTGCTAGGTTCATATCTCATCTTACAGCCACTTGTGAACCAATATTCAAATTGCTAAGAAAAGATCAAGCGGTCAGGTGGAATGAAAACTGTCAAAAGGCGTTCGAGAAAATAAAAGAATATTTGCAGGAACCTCCGGTCCTCATGCCGCCAGTGCCAAGAAGGCCATTGACTATGTATCTTACGGTTCTTGAGAATTCAATGGGGTGTGTGCTCGGTCAACAAGACGAGTCAGGTAGAAAAGAGCATGCCATATACTACCTGAGTAAAAAATTCACTGATTGTGAGTCGAGGTACTCAATGCTGGAAAAAACATGTTGTGCACTCGCTTGGGCAGCTAAGCGTTTGAGGCAGTATATGTTAAACCACACAACCCTCTTGATTTCGAAGATGGATCCGATCAAGTATGTGTTTGAAAAGCAGGCGCTTTCTGGAAGAATAGCCCGTTGGCAGATGGTTCTGACAGAGTACGATATTCAATATGTTTCCCAAAAAGCCATTAAGGGAAGTGTTTTGTCAGAATATCTTGCTGAACAACCAATTGAGGATTATCAATCGATGAAGTTTGAATTTCCTGATGAGCATATTATGTATCTGAAGATGAAAGACTGTGAAGAGCCTCTACATGATGAAGGACCTGAAATTGGATCCCAGTGGAAGCTAGTCTTTGATGGGGCTGTCAACTCATATGGTAACAGAATCGGGGCGGTCATTACGACTCCACAGGGTTCTCATATACCCTTTACTGTCCGGTTAGCGTTCATATGCACCAACAATGAGGCGGAGTATGAAACATGCATCATAGGGTTAGAAAAAGCAATTGATTTGAGAATAAAAAACCTCGATGTTTATGGTGATTCTGCATTGGTGGTTAATCAGATCACAGGTGAATGGGAAACTCGTCAAGCGAATTTGGTGCCTTATAACAACTATGCCAGAAGGTTGTTACCTTTCTTTGACAGAGTCGATTTCCATCATATACCCCGGTTAGAGAATCAGATGGCAGATGCGTTGGCAATGTTATCTTCGATGTATCAGGTGAACCGTTGGAATGAAACTCCCTCGATCAGAATCATGCGTCTGGATAGACCCGCTTTTGTGTTTGCAGTTGAAGGGGTATCAGATGGCAAGCCTTGGTATCATGATATTAAGGTCTTTCTGAAGGGTCAAGAGTATCTGGTTGACGCATCCACCCAAGATAAGAAAACCCTGAGGAGGCTAGCGGGAAATTTCTTTTTGAACAAAGACGATGTGCTGTACAAGAGGAACTTTGACATGGTCTTGCTATGTTGTGTTGATGAACACGAGGCAAGCCTGTTGATGGAAGAAGTTCATGAAGGTTCTTTCGGTACTCATGCCAATGGGCATGTTATGGCCAGAAAACTGTTGAGGGCGGGGTATTATTGGATGACTATGGAGTCGGATTATTTCAAATACGCTCAGAAATGTCATAAGTGCCAAATCTATGCAGATAAGGTACACGTACCGCCTACGCCTCTGAATGTGTTGTCATTGCCTTAGCCCTTTGCCATGTGGGGCATTGATATGATCGGGAAGATTGAGCCGACTGCTTCCAATGGGCATCGTTTCATTTTGGTTGCCATTAATTAGTTCACGAAGTGGGTGGAAGCAGCCTCATATGCCAACCTTACCAAGCAAGTAGTAGCCCGGTTTATCAAGAAGGACATCATCTGCCGGTATGGAGTCCCAGAGAGAATCATTACTGATAATGGTTCAAATTTGAATAACAAGATGATGAAAGAGCTGTGTCAGAGCTTTAAGATTGAACATCACAATTCTGCTCCTTACCGCCCGAAGATGAATGGAGCCGTTGAGGCGGCAAATAAGAATATCAAGAAGATTGTGCAGAAAATGGTAGTGACGTATAAAGACTGGCATGAGATGTTGCCTTATGCTTTACACGGTTATCGTACTTTGGTGCGTACATCAACTGGGGCAACACCTTTCTCGCTTGTATATGGTATGGAAGCAGTTCTACCAATAGAGGTTGAGATTCCTTCTTTGAGAATTCTGGCAGATGTGAAGCTTGATGAAGCTGAATGGGTGCGTGCCAGATTGAATCAGCTGAACCTTATCGAGGAAAAGAGATTGGCAGCCATTGTACATGGCCGGTTATACCAGAGCAGGATGAAGAAAGCTTTTGATCAGAAAGTGCGTCCTCGGTGTTTTCAAGCTGGTGAATTGGTTTTGAAAAGGATCCTTCCTCCCCAAACAGATCATATGGGAAAATGGACTCCAAATTACCAAGGTCCATATGTAGTAAGACAGGTTTTCTCTGGTGGAGCCTTATTACTCTCAACTATGGATGGTGAAGATTTTACATCCCCTGTGAACGCAGACGTAGTCAAAAAATACTTTGCATAAAAGAGACCCGCTGGACATAAAAAGAAAATCCTGGCAAAAAAGGGGAATCCCGACGAACCATAAAAAGAAAAGGTTCGGGCAAAAATTAGGGACAAAAAGAAAAAAGAATAAACCCGTAAAGTTGAAAACCCGACAAGGCAACTTTGGCAAAAATGGGTATCCCGGTGGATTGAAAACCCGTAAAGGGCGATCCAGGCAAAAGTTAGGGATTTGAAAGCAAGAGGCTGCGGTCTGCGTTAGATCTGTGAACATTTTTGATACACGGGAATTTCGAAGGAAAGGAATCAGCCCAGTCAGCCTCTCCGAAGGTCAAAACGTATGCGGATGAGTGAGACATACGGGTCATAGCTGAATCAAATCATGATGGATATCTGTTCCCCCACATTGCCAACATGTGTATTTTCTTTTACTTTTTGTGCAATTACCTCTTTTCAGGAATTGCCTCCGAATGTAAATGCCTATTTACAGGCCAATTCATTCAATAAAATTTTCACTTCAGTCAAAGAGCTTTCCATTTATGTTGTTTTTTTACTGTTTGTTTGTGAAAAGTCCGATATTTTGATAAGACATTGCATGCAAGATGTTAAGCTTTGCGAAGCATATCGGAAAACAGTGGAAATTGCTCATGAAATAGTGATCAGGATGATAGTCTAGATAGCCATTTTGCGTTGGCTGTTGATTTTGTTTGCAGGGTAGCAGGATTTCTCCCCAGTAGACTTACTCTCTTCAGCATCTGAAAGATCATCATCCTCAGCAGAGCTTACTCTTCCCTGTAAGTGTACAGGGGAGTATGTCCCCAACCGAAGTCATGGTTGATCTATTATTCCCCGGCAAGCAGTCAGAGGTCTAGTATTTAGTTACCTCCGCGGGAGAGGAGATGCTTGTTTCACTAGCAGCTGTGTGCTCTAATCCCCAGTAGGGTAGGGTGAATCTTTTCCTCAGCAGGTTATTACTCTCCCCAGCCAGAGTACAGAGGATTATATCCCCAGCTTGAGTGGTGGTTGGTCCATTACTCTCTTAGCAGGCAACCAGAAGTTGATACTTCTGCATCCCCAGCAAGAGACTGGTGAAGTATCCTATTTGGACAAAGATGTTATTTCCCCACAGAGTTTGAACCCATATCTCCCTCAGCTAGTTAGGAAAGGTTTTCTCACCAACAATGGTTTGGTCTAATCCCCAGCAGAAGATTAATCTTTGTGGTATCCCCTAGCTGACGTTATCAATCAACATTCCCCAAGTAGATTTGCTGGTGGTGGCTGATATTCCCCAGCAGGATAAAGGTAAGAGTATCTCCCAACAGCAGGGCAAGTTCAGTAATATCCCCAAGCAGGTTCGGTATTATTAACTTGTCTCCCCAAGCAGATTTGGTGGTGATTTTCACAGTGGTTTGTTCAACAGCGGTTGACATCCCCAGCAGGTCTTGAATCCAATGGTTATTGGCATATTTCAAATCCAGGTGTTGAGTTTTATCTTCGATGGAAGTCTTTAGTAATCCCCAGTGGAGAGAATTTCTCTTTGGGTTCCATCCTCAATATTCGTTTATCCATCACCAACATGGTGGAATTTCTCTCAGAATTCTCATCTCCAGCAGAGTTTGGGATCAGGAAGTCATTCCTGGAAGCCTTCTTCCGCAGGGTCTTTTATGACAACTTAGTTTGTCGTCCTCAGTGGAGCTGTGTAATACCCCAAAATTTGCTCTTCCCTTTTGTCATCATAGCATGGCATTATCATTTATCATATCATATCCACCTCATTAACATTACATTGCATTTAATATAGAAAAATGGAGCATGGCATCCTTCTTACCATCAGGGCATGTGATCAGGTGGAAGGTGGACAATCAAGGAATCATTCAAAGCACAAAAAGGTCAATCAAGTTGCCTTAAGGCAAGCCAAGAAGCCTTTCATGTCTCATACTATCTCAATTGATCATCCACAACCTCAAGGATAAGAGATACAATGGGAGATTGAAGCATTACATCTTTCACTATGCAAGAGGTTCAAAAAACTGAAGGAAAACCCTCAAAAGAGATAGCTCATTGATCCAAAATCATCCTCAAAAGGCATATATCATCATCCTTTAAGAAGGTACACAACATACTATGAGGAATTTGAAATTGAAGACTGCACTTTTACCTCCTAACCAGAGGGGGCCAAAATTAGGGTTTCCATTTAAATCAGGGAATCTTTGATTTTTTGAACAAAACTTGATGTCATGGTATCCCATATGTCCTTAAGTGTATGTATGTGGAAAATTACATCTCAATTGGTTTTAGAAGTGGTTCAATTGGAAGAAAGATAAAAAATCAGGAAATTGGGGCAAAGTCAAATAATCAGGGGAAAAAGTCAACTCTTGAATTTTTGAGGCCAAATTCATGAAATTCATGTTATATGTGTCCAATGTACAAAATTTGATCAAGAAACTCCAAAGGAATCATGAAAAAATCAAGATGTGGAAAGTTGCCATTTTTGGATGAAGTAGGGTTACTAAAAATAGCAAGTTTTTGGCCATTTTGCATCAGAATTTGAACCAAGGCCATTCAAATTTGGAGCACCAAATGAAAATTCCACTCTGCCTCAATGAAAGGCCTTGCTTTAAGCTTCAAATCCATGTGTGGAACATCTCCATTGGATAAAAAATGAGGGAGATATGATTGATCAAAGTTTGAGCAAAGTAGGTTCAAAACTAGGTCATGATCAAGATTTTCAGGGCACGCGCGCAGTCATTTTAACAAACATGTGGTGGGCCAAATGTCCACTCATTTTTCTCATGGTTAAAGGCCTCAAATGAAAAACTTCTCAACATCAAAGTTGTTCCTTGTAGTGTCATCTTCAATACTCATGTTGGACAAAATTCCATTTGATCAAGTTATAGTGGAGATATATTGGTTCAAAGTCATGTTGATTGTGCTGAAATTTTGTGTGCCAAGTTGCCATGCCATGACTTGCTTCACACGCCCTTACACCAGTTCTCAGACCTTTGTGTTTTAAGCTATTTTGCACCATTTTCCAAACCTCATCTCAATTTGAAATCAACATCAAATGTGTTCCACAACATGCCCTCTTTTATTTGGCATCAAAAGTTCCTCAAACCATTCACTAACATGTGAGAAATTCACCCTCAAACACTTACTGTTACAATGATGATTTGGTGCACGATTTTGGTTCACACACACTACAAACACTTCCTCACTTCAGTTTCCTCTTTAGACCAAGCACACATCACTTACACAATATTTAGTATCACGTGCCTTGCATGAAAATGGAGAGAACAACTTGTTGAGCAAGTTTTTGCCACAACAGTCCTACCATTCCAAGTTTTACTCTTCATCCTCACCATAACTGTCATGAGATTAACCTCACCATAACCCAGCCTTGATCACTCGCCCCCTAACTAACTTGACTCAGTTAGTTAGGGTGGACTCAGTTAACCACCTTGACTCACCCTAACTCAACTCATTAAACCGTGGTAAGCTCACACTATAAAAGAAAATCACACACTCCATTTTCATTTTTCAGTTTTGACAACCACATTTCTTTCCAAGAACACCTCAAACTCTCTCTACTTTCTCTCTGATTCCACACGATTTCAACACTCTTCTTCCACTTTTCATCTGCATTATCATTGCTTGGCATTGTTGGATCAGGAGCACACTGAATCTTCATCATTCTCCCAGTGAAGCTTCATCAACATTTTGCAATTTTCTCTCTGCTCTCAAGATATTAAGCTCAAACAGCATTTATTTTGCTTAGTTTGTGAAGCTCCAAGGAAGAAGAAGAAGATAGGATCTCTGGTATTCTGGTAGATCCAAAGTTCATCATATTTCAGGTTCCCTTCCTCAACTTTGTTTTAGTGAATCTAGCTTGTTTTCGTGGTGTTTGTGGCCTAGTAGAGGTCGTGTGCGTTCTGGCTAGTTGATAGAGCTTCTTAGAAGCTTAGATCCAAAATCTAGGGCTAATTTCATTGCTTCGATTCTCTCTGTTTGTGTGTTGTTTGTGAAAACTAATCCTAGATTCATGCTCTACGTGACTTCCTGAACATTTTGATGTGCATTGCATAAATTTCTGGAATGTTTGGTTGATTGCAGCGCCGGAGAGTGGCCGGAGAAGGTGACCGGAGGTCCCTCTCCGGCCGGTGAGTGGATGTTAGGGTTTAGCATGTTCTAATCTTGTGCGTCCATTTTGGCATGATCGTGTGGTGATATTGGTGACAGCGCATTAAAAAACTCGTGCAAGTCATGTGCACATTTCTGATGGACTTAGCCAAATTGATATTCACACCCCCCTTGTTTAAGGCCCAATGTAATTTGAACTGAATAGTTACTAGGCATACACCCCTTCCCTCATTTCATTGCATTTTTTTTTTCATTTTTATACACGTTTACCTTTTAATTTTTAAAAATATCAAACCTCATCATAAAATTCCACAAAAATTCATGTGAATTCTCAAGACATTTAGGAAATGTTTCATGATTTTATTTTCTGATTTTATGACCTTTTTGCCCCTGTTCCATAATTTTCTTTGAATTTCCATTTAGATGCATTCTAAGCATGATACATGAATTTGTTTAATTTTGTTCTTGCTCATTACCAACTATTTTGACATGATTATTTTTGCATTGATTCACTAATACATTGAAGCATGTTAGATGATTTTTGTTTGTTTTTTTAGGTCACTTTATTACATGTTTTGATGCCTATATTTGCACCACTTTGCATGATGTTTCAATTTGACCTAATTGCTTGGTTTGAAGTCATTTTTGCTTTGAATTTTTACATGCTATCTTGATGTATGATGCATTTCTGACCTAGGCACTCCAATACCATGTTTTCATAATTTTCATGAGGCCATTTGATTTTTGTTTGATGCATTACCTTTGAAGTATAATACATGTCATGTCATTTTAACTTTAGTGCATGTTTGCATGATTTCTTTTGTACATACTTGCATGATCATTTGCCTACTTTGTGAACTACTCACTTGACATTATAGGTCATTGGTACATATTACATGTTATCCTTGCATGTTGATTTTTATTTGAACTTTGTGCATCATTAACATGTATTGTTTGCACTTTCTTTTTGAACTTTCATTTCAATTCTCCTTATATTACTTCTTGAATGTCTTGAAGTTGATTCATAAATACTTTTGAGATGTTCATAAACCATTTTCCATTTAGTTTCAATTCTGGTTGTTGATTTACATGTTCCATTTATGCATGTCCTCTTCATTTCTTTCCATCTTTCATCTATCCCTTCTTCTTGTAACATGTTTAAATGCTAATGGGTGATGCTTGTTGCTTATTCACTTGCACTTGTATGATGATATTCACTTGTTGTCCATATGATGCCCATTCTGGTTGTGGTTCTAGGATTTGTTTTCTCATTTAATTCTTTTGAGTTTTATGATGCATTACATGTTCTTTTATTTCTTATACTTCTTATACATGTTTACTAACCATGTAGGGGCTTTGGTAAGTTTCAATTGAGTGTGGATAAGGAATCCACATTCAACTTCTATCCTTTCTCTTTTACAATTCCATTTTGTGTTTTGTTAAGCACTTATGTGCTTTCTTTTAATAACTCATCACTTTCCCTTTGTGAATTACAATGCATCTTCTACTTTAGAAGTGAATTGTTTAATTCATTCCTTCTTTAGACTTTAGGTTGAAACCTCACAAACCTTAGGATCACTCCCTTAACTAATCAATTAGGATTGAGTCTTAGTCCATATAGATTTTACCTTTACCTCTTTCTTGAGTCTTTCATCTTCTCATCTTAAAACAATAATAAAAAAACACTTAATAAAGGTAGGCATTTATTGCATTTAGGCCTTTCACATAAAGAAAAGATTATAAGGGGTCTTCTCTTATAATCTTAAAATGTATAGCATATAGCCCATCTTGGGTCAATGTGTTAAACATTTGATCTTGTGTGAGGGACTTAAATGCAATACTTGTTGAAGGTGCAAATAATAAAAAACACTTCTTCATTTCTTAATCAACAAAAACACTTAATAAATACCAGTATGCTAGTGTGTTTGAACCTTGACAATTGGAACTAAGTGTGGGGGTCTTCTTCACCCTTAGTGTGCTTTCTTACCCATTCCATCTTGGAATGTGAGGATGTACACATTCCAATGACTAAGATTCAGATACACTATCATATGCAAACAAATGAAAAAACTCTTAAAAGACAAAAACAAACAATAACGTCTTTCCTTCGGGAATTCTTTTCTCACCTCACTCACTCTCAGCGTACGAACGTGCTTCTACTCGTTCTCTTGCAAGATGGTAACGCACTCGGACCAGCGAGCCTGCAACACCTGAGCTAGAACGTAAGCCGTTCTCTAAAAAACACAAACAATCCATCCCTATTGAGGGGAACTACGTCGCTCTGATTCTCATGCTCCCGATGAGATACGTAGGCAGTGGGGTAGGGCCCATGCGAGCACTTCTTTTATTTTCCCTACATTTGTTTCTCGTTCCTTTTCCATTCTCTCTCCTTTCTTTCTTTCAGTTCCTTTTCCAGCATTCTTTTCTTACACCCTTTGATTGAAGCAGCAAGCGTGGATCCCATCGGGTACGATGGACGCGAGGGGGTGCTAATACCTTCCTCTCGCGTAACCGACTCCCGAACCCAGTTCTCTTGGTCGCGAGACCATGCTCTTTCCTTTCTCTCAGGTTTACGCGGTGTTTCCTTTCCCTCTCTTGGGATAAATACACATTGCTGGCGACTCTGTTCGGTGCCACTTTCGCGTTTGTACTTGGATGAAAATCCCGGGAGCGACAGCTGGCGACTCTGCTGGGGAGTATTGCCCAGAATCTCTGGTTTCCTTAGCGAGTTCATCCTAGCGCTTGTCCGCTTTTCTTTCATTGGGTGTTTACTGTTGTGTTGTATTTACTGTTTTATTGTATGGTTATTTACTGCTTTACTGTACATTATTGTATTTACCGTATTTTAGCATTTTCATTTCATATGATATATTATGCTATACTGGACTGTGTTGTTTTCTGTTTGGCAGGCGGGATTTCTGAGAGATAAGCCCATTACACAGGCTTGAGCATACACTTAGAATTAGAGTGGAGAGTAGTGGGACCTACGTGCCGTTTGGAGTGCGTTGGGTGTTCACGAAATTCACAGCTAGACGAGGCTATCTTGGGACACGTCGTGGCATACGCATCTTGCGTATTCCAGGATGTAGATCTAGAGAGCTGTCGACTCTAGTGACCGATCATGAGAACCTTAGTGGAAATATCCCTCTTTAGTGGTGACAATGGCAGACTACATTCTGTGGCAAACCCATTCGCACCCGAGGGCCCACTTTGGAACTTGCATAGGATGACCTTTATTTTCTAAGGGGAGTCAGTGGACGACCTCTTTGATTGGCATAGCATTGTATCCTACGGGCTGAATGTGCTATTGCTTCTCAAACCTCCGAAGCTGACAAGCCTTATTTTCTAAGAACCACATGTGAGCATGGGCGGGATGTTTACAGGTTTGCAGGAAACCCAGCCTCCTACCTACCTTACTTGTGATTCTATGATGATTTCAGACATTGTATCCTATGACAGTGATTTAAGTGTTCATCTCAGATATTGCCAGATTCAGTACAGAGACACAGTGCACACAGTTCAATACAGACACCGACACTTGATTACCTGATCACATGCCCTCTTGCATTGCATTATCATATCATAACAGTTATGTTTGTCATTTTCAGGTGCATAATACATTTCTGATTCCAATCCATGGGTTCAACAGAGATCGTCGCCGAGAGAAAGAACAATGTGTCTTACAAGTTTCCAGATCCTGTCTTGGATTCATTGCTCAAAGTTATAGATATGGCTGGTCCGGGTATTCTTGATAGGTTTCAGAAGAGCTACGGGAATTTGGTTGGGATGGTCCGTACAATCACCAAGTATGAGCATGATGCTTTGCACACTCTGCTGCAGTTCTACGAGCCTTCGTTGAGGTGCTTTCTTTTTCCAGATTACATTTTGATGCCAACACTGGAAGAATTCTCATTTATTTTGGGAATTCCGATCACGTCGGCAATACCATTCTTCTCTGGTAGTTCTCCCAGCGTAAAAGAAATTGCTGCTGCTTTACAAATGGATCAGGCAGTGATAAAGAGTGGTGTGAGCAGTAAAAATGGAGTTAGCGGATTTCATTTAGAATTTCTGTCTGGACAGGCCCAGGAGGCTGCAAGTGCTAAAAATTGGACGGTTTACAATTCCATCCTGGCTCTCTGCATATATGGCCTAGTTTTCTTTCCCAATCAGCAAGACTTTGTGGATATGCAAGCGACAAGAGTTTTCGTTCTTAAAAATCCAGTCCCTACTTTGTTAGGAGATTTTTATCATTCCGTGCACTATAAGAATGAGAAAAGGAGGGGAGGATCTGTCAGTTGTTGTACTCCACTGCTGAGTCATTGGTTTTTCAAACATTTGCCTCAGACAGGTGCCTTTGTGGAAACCAAAGATGTGGCGAAATGGTCTAAATGATTGATGAGTTTAACTGCTGATAACATTGTATGGTTTGATCACCGGTTGTTGAGAATAGAGCTTGTCACAAGATGCGGAAATTTTCCAAATGTGCCTTTGATTGGCAGAAAAGGAGGGATCAATTATAATCCAGTTTTGGCCATCCGACAGTTTGGGTATGCTTCCAGGGATCCTCCTACAGAGCAAGATGTGGAAGAATCTTTATTCTTTACAGGAACTAAAGATGCGAAGGTGGTAGAAGTAGTGAATGCTTGGAAAGATAAGCACAAAATTGGAAAAGCAGTTTTTGGAAAAGGAGATTGTAGATCTTATCCTGAATATGACAGATGGATGGAGACGAAAGTAAAGGAATTGCTTTTACCCTTTTCAAGGGGACCTCTTTTATGTGCAGTACAGCCAGAACAACCCACTATGGTGGCTATTGAAGAATGTGAGAAGTGGAAGAAAATGGTCAGAGAGTTGCAGATAGAGAATTCTGGAATGAGCAGATGTCTTCAGAAAGCTCTAGCTGACAACAAAGAGTTGGAAAAGAGAGCCTTGAAAGCAGAAAAAACCTTGGCTGACAAAGAGGAAGATTTTGATGACCGAGCTCGGTACTTTCGGAAACTTACTTTGGGAGCAGATGACACTAGTCAGGCTCACAAGATTACAAAACAGGCTTTAGCCCGAAGCAAGGATTCATTAGCTCAACTTCGTCAAGCTTGGGATGAAGTCAGAATTGAAAATGCCGAGTTAAAGGATCAGTCGAAGACTAAAGACGAGGAGCTTAAAAAGGCACATGAGCAGAGGAGAAAGTATCGGGAAAGTCTCGATAAAAGTCAAGAACAGTTAGAAGAAGCTAGAAGCCAACTGAGGAATACCAAGAAAGAGCTTGAAGAAGTCATGATAGAAAGGGAGATACTCAAGACGCAAGCCGGCATAAAGAGACACAAAGGAGTGTGTGATGACGAAGCTCTGATGCTGCATATGAGTTCTTTAACTGAAGCTCTTGAGAAAAGGGATGTCTTGATCAAAGAGATGATTGAAAAGCCGAATCACCAGCGTACCCGTATACTTTTTGAGGAAATCAAGTATTCAAGTGATAGGCTGAAGGATGTGGAATTGTCAGATTGATGTTCTTTTCCCTGTATTTTGTTGTTAATGGCTACCATCAGGCTTGTTGATGGATCCATTTTTTTCCTTATATTGCATTTGCGGTTGAACCTTTCTTAAATGTACTTGAATATTTTATTGAATGAGTATGAGCAGTTTTATTCGGGATTATTTCTTATCAGATAGCTGCACACAAGCACATGACCACGACACGTCTCTGTATATCACGATTTCTGGTCTTCAGATTTCTGTGGATTGGATTGGAATCAGGGTATAAAAGCACCTAGGAAATGACAAACATAGCATTGCATGGCATTGCATATCATTTTGCATTTTTGTTACTTGCTTTTCAGGTACTCGTTGCAGGGTCTCTAACCTTTATTTGGTTTCAGGCAGTATAGCGGAGAATCATATTCACCGATATTCGACGAGAAGAAATCAAGTAAGAATCATGGATCAAGTGCAAAGTGATTTGGCCGAAATGAGGGCGCGTATGGACCAGTTCATGACCCTCATGACTGGCATGGCGCAAAATCAGGAGAGGCTGAGGCTTCTGGTCGAGCGTCCCGACAACGGGCCCAAAGGTGATCATCATGACAATTCACAGGGACATGGCATTCCTCCTCCCGGTGGCAACCCTCCTCCTGGTGGTAACAATCGGGGTAATGGAAATGGTAGGCATGCTGGTGTTACTCTTGAAGATACTCTGGAAGACCAATTTACTCTACTAGATGCTGATGTGGGTAATCAAGGTGATCGAAGGTATGAGGAGTTAGCAGAAAAGATCAGGGCCATAGAATGCAAGAACTCTATGGGTATTGATGTTACCAGCCTGGGGCTGGTCTCAGGAGTCAGAATTCCCCCTAAATTCAAACCTCCTACTTTTGATAAGTATCACGGCAATGCGTGTCCCCAAACGCATCTTCAAGCTTACTTTGGGAAGATTTCAGCCCATACGGATGACGAGAAGCTATGGATGCACTATTTTCAGGACAGTCTGGCTGGGGCGTCTTTGACCTGGTACATGAAGTTGAGTAGAGCTGCTGTGAAGAATTGGAAAGATCTGGCAGAAGCGTTCCTGAAGCAATACCAATATAATATTGACATGGAGCCCAACCGCACCCAATTGCAGGGATTGTCCCAGAATGCCAAGGAGAGTTTCAAAGAATATGCACAGAGGTGGAGGGAAATGGCTGCCCAGGTTCAACCTCCCTTGTCAGACAGAGAAATGGCAGATATGTTCATGGGCACCTTGCAAGGGGCCTATTTGGATAGATTAGCTGCTTGTCCGTCAACTGGATTTGCTGATATTGTGATTGCGGGAGAAAGAATAGAAAGTCTGTTAAAGCTTGGAAAGATCCAGGATGTGAGTGGGGCTGGCTCTTCGGGGACGAAGAAACCGTTTGCTAGTAACCAGAAAAGAAGAGAAGGTGATACGAATGCTGTGTTTAGAGGACGAGGCAGAGGGCGTTCTCGAGCTTATTATCAGGTGGATGCTGTAACAATCCCCACACCGTCTGTTCAGAAACAACAACCCCAACAACAAGTTCAACAGCAACAACCTTTTTTCCAGCAAAGGTCTAGACAGAGGGATCGTAAGATGGATCCTCTCCCTATGACTTATGCCGCGCTGTTGCCCCGGCTACTCGAGTTAAAGTTGGTAGAGCTCCGTACTATGAAAGCTCCGGTTGCTGGAAACCTGCCACCTAACTTCGATGCTAATGCTCGTTGTGAGTTCCACTCAGGTGCTCAGGGGCACTCCATTGAAAAATGCTGGGCTTTCCATCATAAAGTACAAGATTTGATTGATGCTAAAGCCATCAATTTCTCTCCCGCTCCTAATATTACTCAGCATCCCATGCCTGATCATAGTGCAGCAAATGTGTACGCTATTGAAGGTGGGAGGAGATTGAATTTGGTGTTAGACGTTCATCAAGTGAAAACTTCTTTATTGGTTGTAAAAGATCGTTTATTGAAGGGACAGGTGTTCCCGGGCTGTAGTCAGGATTGCTCTGAGTGTATGAATCAGGAGAACGGCTGTGATAAGTTGAAGATGGGTTTACAGAATCTGATCGATGAAGGATGTCTACAGTTTGACAGAGTCGTGAAAGACACTGATGAGATATCAACCGTGACCATCTATTACACTCCCGCTGAGATTCAAATGCCGGTCAATGCAGTTCCCGTGGCGAGTGTTGCGCCAGAAGGGCCCAGTCCTGTCACTATCACGGTGCCAGGGCCAATTCCGTTCACATCTACGAAAGCTATCCCATGGCACTATGGGGCAGATGTATATTACGAAGGTAAAAAGCAGGAAGTTGGATCGTCAGTCAGCCCAAATATTGATAACGTAGGGGGTGTAGGGGGCTTTACAAGGAGTGGAAGGTTGTTCGCTCCCCAAACCTTGAGAAGCGATAAGGAGGTAGAAGCTGCAGCAAAGGCTAAGGGTAAACAGGTGGTTGAAAATGCGCCTACACCTGAAGCAGAGACAAAGATTACTTTTGATAAGGAAATGGAAGAATTTATGAAGATAATCAAGAAAAGCGATTATAAGATTGTGGACCAACTGAATCAGACCCCTTCAAAGATTTCAATCTTGTCACTATTGATGTGCTCTGATGCGCACCGACAGGCGTTGTTGAAAGTGTTGAAGAGTGCGTACGTGCCACAAGAAATTACTGTTAATCAGCTCGAGGGCGTAATCTCCAATGTTAATGTTAGCCATGGCTTGGGCTTTACAAATAGAGATTTGACTGTTGAAGGAAGAAACCATAATAAGGCTTTGCATATCACGATGGAGTGTAAGGGCGCAGTGTTATCTCATGTACTGGTAGACACTGGTTCATCACTCAATGTCTTGCCCAAGAAGGCATTAATGAAGTTGGAAGTTGATGGTTTGATCTTAAGGCCTAGTGAATTGGTGGTTAGAGCATTCGATGGAACTAGACGATCTGTGTTTGGTGAGGTGGAATTGCCCGTACAAATTGGACCACAGGTATTCAAATCCACGTTCCATGTAATGGACATACAACCTGCATATAGCTGCCTATTGGGGCGCCCTTGGATTCATGGAGCCGGGGCTGTTACTTCTACTCTACATCAAAAGCTGAAGTATGAGTTTGAAGGGCAGATTGTGACAGTGTGTGGGGAAGAAGACATCTTTGTGAGTCACTTGTCTACGTTCAAGTACATTGAAATGGATGGGGAAATTCATGAGATGCTGTGCCAATCATTTGAAGCAGTCAATATTGACGATGCACCTGAGTCTTCTTCTGTACCAGTTGGGGCTGGTACCTCCATTTCATCTTACAAACAAGTTGTCGAAGTCGTCAGGGCAGGCAACGCCCAAGGTTGGGGCAGGTTGATAGAGACCCCAATGAAGGAAGACAAATTTGGTATTGGTTATCATCCCTCTACAACTTCAGATGCAGGGAGCAGGGGACCCATTACTTTCAATAGTGGGGGAATTATCTACACGGACCAGTCTTGTGCAGCCACAGAGGATAGTGTTGACAGTGATTGTGACCTGGACAATTGGGTACGCCCTCATGTTCCGGGACAACAAGTGCGGAACTGGTTCGTTGAAGAAGTCATCCGGGTTACTCTTCAGACAGAGTAATTTTTCTTTGTTTTTTCTAACCATAATGCATGTCAAAATCTTGCGCTCTGCCCAAGGCGTATAGATTCATTTGTAGGGCCACCATGGTTGCATTTGCAATGTTTAATCATTAATAAAGGACGTTTTGCAATCAAATTTTGTTCTCTGTCTTTCAGTTTTTATTTTTGCACAAAAAAATAATAAAATGGCAATGTTTCATTTTCTTTTGTTTTGCTTAAAAATAAATTCTAAAATAAGGCATGAACCCGTTCATGCAGACTTGATCCTCCGGATACCACTGATAACGATTTTGATATGGCTATGTATGACTTTGACAATCCGATTTATCAAGCCGAAGAAGGGGATGAGAAAGATTGTGAACTCCCTGAAGAACTGGCCAGATTGTTGAAACAGGAGGAAAGGGTCATCCAGCCTCATCAGGAGACTGTAGACATCATCAATATTGGTACCAAGGACGCCAAAAAAGAGATCAGGATTGGTGCCAGCTTGCAAGCAGATGTGAAGCAAACTTTGACGGAAATGTTGCGCGAGTATGTTGACGTCTTCGCCTGGTCGTATCAAGACATGCCGGGGTTGGATACGGATATTGTCGTGCACAGGCTACCATTGAGAGAAGAATGTTCGCCAGTCAAGCAGAAACTTCGTCGGACTCACCCCGACATGGCTTTAAAGATTAAGGAGGAAGTCCAGAAGCAGTGGGACGCTGGTTTTCTTGCTGTGACAAAGTATCCTCCATGGGTAGCCAACATCGTGCCAGTACCGAAGAAAGACAGAAAAGTGAGAATGTGTGTGGATTATCGAGATCTTAATAAAGCTAGCCCGAAAGATGATTTTCCACTACCTCATATTGATGTGCTGATCGATAATACAGCTCAGTTTTCAGTGTTCTCATTTATGGACGGGTTCTCCGGATACAACCAGATCAAGATGGCACCTGAAGACATGGAGAAGACCACGTTCATTACTCCGTGGGGTACATATTGTTATAAAGTAATGCCTTTTGGGTTGAAAAACGCAGGGGCAACGTACCAGCGGGCGATGGTGACATTGTTTCATGACTTGATTCATAAGGAGATCGAATGTTATGTAGATGATATGATTGCCAAGTCGAGAACAGAAGAGGAACATCTGGTTAACCTGAAAAAGTTGTTTGAAAGGTTGAGAAAGTTCCGTCTGAGATAAAATCCAAACAAGTGCACGTTTGGGGTGCGTTCTGGAAAGTTGCTAGGTTTCATTGTGAGCGAAAGAGGAATCGAGGTTGATCCTGCCAAGGTGAAAGCAATACAAGAAATGCCTGAACCGAGAACAGAAAAAGAGGTTCGTGGTTTCTTGGGTAGATTGAACTACATTGCGAGGTTCATATCTCACCTAACAGCCACGTGTGAACCAATATTTAAATTGTTAAGGAAAGATCAAACGGTCAGGTGGAATGACGATTGCCAATTGGCATTCGATAAGATAAAAGAATACTTGCAGGAACCTCCGATTCTAATGCCTCCAGTTGAAGGGAGACCGCTGATAATGTATCTGACAGTGCTTGAAGGTTCCATGGGTTGTGTTCTCGGTCAACATGACGAGACAGGTAGGAAGGAGCATGCTATTTACTACCTGAGCAAAAAGTTCAATGATTGTGAGTCCCGATACTCAATGCTTGAAAAGACATGCTGTGCGCTTGCATGGGCCGCTAAGCGATTGAGGCAATATATGGTTAGGCACACAACCTTGTTGATTTCAAAAATGGATCCTATCAAGTATATTTTCGAGAAACCAGCGTTGACAGGCAGAGTTGCACGGTGGCAAATGGTCTTGACAGAGTATGACATTCAGTACACTTCACAAAAGGCCATCAAAGGAAGTATCTTGTCCGACTATCTCGCGCAACAGCCGATTGATGATTACCAACCCATGAAGTTTGACTTCCCTGATGAGGACATCATGTTTCTCAAAGCTAAAGACTGCGAGGAACCACTTCCGGAGGAGGGGCCAGACCCTGAATCCAAATGGAGTCTGATGTTTGATGGGGCTGTCAATATGAATGGGTGCGGAGTTGGAGCAGTTCTTAGCACGCCGGAAGGTGTTCATATGCCTTTCACTTCCCGAATAACTTTCGGATGCACCAACAATGAAGCAGAGTACGAAGCTTGTATAATGGGGATCGAGGAGGCGATTAATCTACGGATTAAGACCCTTGATATATTTGGTGATTCAGCTTTGGTAATCAATCAAGTGAAGGGGAGTTGGTACACGCACCAAGCAAATCTAGTGCCGTATAGAGATTATACAAGGAGGTTGCTGACGTTTTTCACAACAGTGAAACTGTACCACATTCCTCGAGATGAGAATAGGTTCGCTGATGCCTTGGCCACTTTGTCTTCTATGATCAAAGTGCAAAGATGGAACCATGTACCTAAGATTGAGGTATCCCGCCTTGACAGACCAGCATTTGTGTTTGCGGTCGATGCAGCGTCTGATGACAAGCCATGGTTTCATGACATTAAGTGTTTCTTGAAAAGTCAAGAGTACCCGTCCGGGGCATCGTCCAAAGACAGGAAGACGTTGAGAAGGTTAGCTAGTAGTTTCTTCCTGAACAAAGATGGCGTGCTGTATAAAAGAAATTTTGACACGGTCTTGCTTAGATGTGTGGATAGACATGAAGCAGACTTGTTGATGATTGAAGTGCACGAAGGCTCTTTCGGTACCCATGCCGGAGGGCAGGCAATGGCTAAAAAGTTGTTAAGGTCGGGATATTATTGGTTGACTATGGAGTCAGATTGTTGCAAATATGCCCGCAAATGTCATAAATGCCAGATCTATGCAGACAAGGTGCATGTGCCTCCAAATCCGTTGAGTATCATGTCGTCGCCTTGGCCGTTTGCCATGTGGGGCATTGATATGATCGGAAAGATTGAGCCTACAGCTTCCAATGGTCATCGTTTCATCTTGGTGGCAATTGATTACTTCACCAAATGGGTTGAAGCCGCATCCTATGCCAATGTTACAAAACAAGTGGTCGCTCGTTTCTTAAAACGGGATATCATTTGCCGATATGGAGTTCCCGAAAGAATCATTACTGATAATGGTTCTAATTTGAACAATAAGATGATGGCTGAGTTATGCCGGGACTTCAAAATCGAACATCACAATTCTTCTCCGTACCGCCCAAAGATGAATGGCGCGGTCGAAGCGGCCAACAAAAATATCAAAAAGATTGTGCAGAAGATGGTTGTCACGTACAAAGATTGGCATGAGATGTTACCATTTGCTTTGCATGGGTATCGAACGTCGGTACGCACGTCCACTGGGGCAACCCCATTCTCACTTGTATATGGTATGGAGGCAGTGCTACCGGTTGAAGTAGAAATTCCGTCCCTCAGAGTTATGATGGATGTTAAGCTAGATGAAGCTGAATGGGTACGAGCCAGATTTGATCAGCTGAGCCTTATTGAGGAAAAGCGATTGGCGGCTGTATGTCATGGGCAATTATATCAGCGCAGAATGAAACAGGCATTTGACCAGAAGGTGCGTCCTCGGGTTTATAAAGTCGGAGATGTGGTACTCAAAAGGATCCTTCCTCCCAATACAGATCACAGGGGCAAATGGACTCCTAATTATGAAGGTCCATTCGTGGTTAAAAAGGTTTTTTCGGGCGGAGCTTTATTGCTTACAACCATGGATGGCGAAGACTTTTCATCCCCTGTCAACTCGGACGTAGTCAAAAAATACTTCGCATGAATAGACCCGCTGGATAATAAAAATAAAAAAAATCCAGGAAAAAAAGGGCATCCCGGCGAACCAAAAACAGAATAAGGTTCGGGCAAAAATTAGGGATATAATTGAAAAATTTGTACACCCGGTAAGTTGAAAACCCGAAAGGGCAACTTAGGCAAAAAAGGGTATCCTGGTGGATCGAAAACCTGAAAGGGCGGTCCACACAAAAGAGGGATTTAAGCGAATGACTACGGTTTGAGTTATCTGTACCCCATTACCGTTTGAACAACTGACGTTCTGAAGGATAGGAATCGGTCTGATCATTCCTCAGAAGGCAAGGTCGGGGAGTTTTGAAGACATACTGGTCATAACAGAATGGAAACTCAGTGGAATTCCGTTTTCACATTGCCATTAGGATAGTTTCTTTTCTCAATTTTCAGCGATCACCTCTTTCCAGGGATTGCTTCCAGATGTAATTGCCTATTCTGGGCTCTCAGTCAATAAATTGAATTTCAGTAAAAAGCCTCCTATTTTTGTTTTATTGCTTTGTTTGCAAAGACGTCCTAATTTTGATAAAACATTGCATTTGAAAACATGGCAGCCTTACAATAACATGCGCAGAAAAAACATTTGAAATTACTTCGAATGTTGAATACTCCCGGATGGTGGATTCTAGCCATGCAATATTCGGGGCATGTGGGCATATTCTTTTGTTGCAGGTAGCAGGTGCAGATGATTTTAAGCACAAGACCAGCAATAAATCACCCCACGCAAAAGACTGGGGCAATTATGGGTAAGGAGATCGGCGTTCATCGTTCGGTCGACGATTGTGTATAACGGGTCGATATCAGTGAATTAAGTTCAGCTGGGTACCGTTGCATCTTATTAAGTCGATTCTCTCATATAGTATTTCCAACAGCTACAAGCTTTTCTATGTCGATAACGGTCACAGGTTCCCCAAAAGAGTGGTCTCGTCGACACCGAAACTGATGGTCATTATCCCCAGCGAAGTCACAAGAGTTTGAAGAGGCTAGATCTTCTGTAAAATCCTCTTATGACATCCTCTGCGGGGACGAATTGTTGTGTTGTCCAAGCATGGGGCATGATTGTTTCCCCAGCATGAAGTGTTGGTCACCCCCAGTAGAGTTTGAGGACAGTTGGTCTTCTGTAAAATCCTCTCGAAAGGCATCCCCAACATGAGACGTTTTAAAGCAGTTTTCTCCAACAGAGTTTGTTATAAACCCGTCATCCCTAACGGAATTGTCTAAAGGGAAGCTCGCCTAACATGGGGCATTGTAGTACTTATCCTAAGCTCGACAGTCATATTCCTCAGCAGACTACTATGGATTTGCTTTGGGTTTCCCCAACAAATCTCTAAGGACTCTTTCTAGCAAGTTGCAGTGAAATGTTCTAACCAGGATTTGCATATCCCTGGCAGAGTAGCCCTGATACCCAGCAAGATCGTATCTCTGGTCATGGTATCCCCACAGAGGTTAGCATCGAATCTTGTCAGCAACTTCCAGCTGAGTTGTTGTTCTCTCCGCAGAGGTTTATCAGATCGACAGAATCTATTCCTCAACAAGGATGGTACAGCCTTTCCCCAGCCGGGTCAGAAGGTTGATAATCCCTATAAAGGAGCTTGGGTTGAATAAATCCCCAAGCAGAGTTTTAATGGCTCATTTCCCCAGCAGGACGTCATTTAAAAATTCTCATCCCCAGCGGAATCGCTGTGACCAGAATTCGTTCCCCCAAACAGATGGAATAATTCCTGGCAGAGTCGTCATTCCCTCATATCTTAAAGTCCAATTTATTTTTGGCAAGCTTGACAATTCGAAGCAGACGGATTGTTCATCCATTCGCCAGCAGAGATATTATCCTTTTAGGAGTCTCCGAGATTAAATCATTGATTGTGATTCCTCAGCAGAGTCGGCAGAGATGTCTGGCGCAGAGGCAGAGAGTAATTCGATTTTAAAATTCTAAAAGTCCAACAGTGGATTGGAAAAAGTCCGTCTTCGGGTGGCAAAAGTCCAACAGTGGATTGGCAAAAGTCCGTCTTCGGGTGGCAAAAGTCCAACAGTGGATTGGCAAAAGTCCGTCTTCGGGTGGCAAAAGTCCAACAGTGGATTGGCAAAAGTCCGTCTTCGGGTGGCAAAAGTCCAACAGTGGATTGGCAAAAGTCCGTCTTCGGGTGGCAAAAGTCCAACAGTGGATTGTCAAAAGTCCGTCTTCGGGTGGCAAAAGTCCAACAGTGGATTGGCAAAAGTCCGTCTTCGGGTGGCAAAAGTCCAACAGTGGATTGGCAAAAGTCCGTCTTCGGGTGGCAAAAGTCCAACAGTGGATTGGCAAAAGTCCGTCTTCGGGTGGCAAAAGTCCAACAGTGGATTGGCAAAAGTCCGTCTTCGGGTGGCAAAAGTCCAACAGTGGATTGGCAAAAGTCCGTCTTCGGGTGGCAAAAGTCCAACAGTGGATTGGCAAAAGTCCGTCTTCGGGTGGCAAAAGTCCAACAGTGGATTGGCAAAAGTCCGTCTTCGGGTGGCAAAAGTCCAACAGTGGATTGGCAAAAGTCCGTCTTCGGGTGGCAAAAGTCCAACAGTGGATTGGCAAAAGTCCGTCTTCGGGTGGCAAAAGTCCAACAGTGGATTGGCAAAAGTCCGTCTTCGGGTGGCAAAAGTCCAACAGTGGATTGGCAAAAGTCCGTCTTCGGGTGGCAAAAGTCCAACAGTGGATTGGCAAAAGTCCGTCTTCGGGTGGCAAAAGTCCAACAGTGGATTGGCAAAAGTCCGTCTTCGGGTGGCAAAAGTCCAACAGTGGATTGGCAAAAGTCCGTCTTCGGGTGGCAAAAGTCCAACAGTGGATTGGCAAAAGTCCGTCTTCGGGTGGCAAAAGTCCAACAGTGGATTGGCAAAAGTCCGTCTTCGGGTGGCAAAAGTCCAACAGTGGATTGGCAAAAGTCCGTCTTCGGGTGGCAAAAGTCCAACAGTGGATTGGCAGAAGTCCATCTTCGGGTGGCACGAAGCTGCAAAGTCCACCAGTAGCGTGGCAGGCCAGTAGTCGTCTGGAATTGCATAAAAGACATTTCCAAAGTCCACCAGTAGCGTGGCAGGCCAGTAGTCGTCTGGAATTGCATAAAAGACATTTCCAAAGTCCACCAGTAGCGTGGCAGGCCAGTAGTCGTCTGGAATTGCATAAAAGACATTTCCAAAGTCCACCAGTAGCGTGGCAGGCCAGTAGTCGTCTGGAATTGCATAAAAGACAGTATTAAAGTCCACCAGTAGCGTGGCAAGCCAGTAGTCATCTGGCATCGTTCAAAAGACAGATCTCTCCGACGTTTCATCGAAGATTCAATCCAGCAGTCTCGTTGGGTTTATATCCCTTTTCTTCTTCACTATCCAGAGCAAATTTTTGGTTATATTTGGTATTCAATCACTATATACCTTGAAAGTCCGAAAGCAATCGCTTTCAGGCATTCAGGTCTACAGCGCTTGAATAGGGGCAGCTGTAATACCCCAAAATTTGCTCTTCCCTTTTGTCATCATAGCATGGCATTATCATTTATCATATCATATCCACCTCATTAACATTACATTGCATTTAATATAGAAAAATGGAGCATGGCATCCTTCTTACCATCAGGGCATGTGATCAGGTGGAAGGTGGACAATCAAGGAATCATTCAAAGCACAAAAAGGTCAATCAAGTTGCCTTAAGGCAAGCCAAGAAGCCTTTCATGTCTCATACTATCTCAATTGATCATCCACAACCTCAAGGATAAGAGATACAATGGGAGATTGAAGCATTACATCTTTCACTATGCAAGAGGTTCAAAAAACTGAAGGAAAACCCTCAAAAGAGATAGCTCATTGATCCAAAATCATCCTCAAAAGGCATATATCATCATCCTTTAAGAAGGTACACAACATACTATGAGGAATTTGAAATTGAAGACTGCACTTTTACCTCCTAACCAGAGGGGGCCAAAACTAGGGTTTCCATTTAAATCAGGGAATCTTTGATTTTTTGAACAAAACTTGATGTCATGGTATCCCATATGTCCTTAAGTGTATGTATGTGGAAAATTACATCTCAATTGGTTTTAGAAGTGGTTCAATTGGAAGAAAGATCAAAAATCAGGAAATTGGGGCAAAGTCAAATAATCAGGGGAAAAAGTCAACTCTTGAATTTTTGAGGCCAAATTCATGAAATTCATGTTATATGTGTCCAATGTACAAAATTTGATCAAGAAACTCCAAAGGAATCATGAAAAAATCAAGATGTGGAAAGTTGCCATTTTTGGATGAAGTAGGGTTACTAAAAATAGCAAGTTTTTGGCCATTTTGCATCAGAATTTGAACCAAGGCCATTCAAATTTGGAGCACCAAATGAAAATTCCACTCTGCCTCAATGAAAGGCCTTGCTTTAAGCTTCAAATCCATGTGTGGAACATCTCCATTGGATAAAAAATGAGGGAGATATGATTGATCAAAGTTTGAGCAAAGTAGGTTCAAAACTAGGTCATGATCAAGATTTTCAGGGCACGCGCGCAGTCATTTTAACAAACATGTGGTGGGCCAAATGTCCACTCATTTTTCTCATGGTTAAAGGCCTCAAATGAAAAACTTCTCAACATCAAAGTTGTTCCTTGTAGTGTCATCTTCAATACTCATGTTGGACAAAATTCCATTTGATCAAGTTATAGTGGAGATATATTGGTTCAAAGTCATGTTGATTGTGCTGAAATTTTGTGTGCCAAGTTGCCATGCCATGACTTGCTTCACACGCCCTTACACCAGTTCTCAGACCTTTGTGTTTTAAGCTATTTTGCACCATTTTCCAAACCTCATCTCAATTTGAAATCAACATCAAATGTGTTCCACAACATGCCCTCTTTTATTTGGCATCAAAAGTTCCTCAAACCATTCACTAACATGTGAGAAATTCACCCTCAAACACTTACTGTTACAATGATGATTTGGTGCACGATTTTGGTTCACACACACTACAAACACTTCCTCACTTCAGTTTCCTCTTTAGACCAAGCACACATCACTTACACAATATTTAGTATCACGTGCCTTGCATGAAAATGGAGAGAACAACTTGTTGAGCAAGTTTTTGCCACAACAGTCCTACCATTCCAAGTTTTACTCTTCATCCTCACCATAACTGTCATGAGATTAACCTCACCATAACCCAGCCTTGATCACTCGCCCCCTAACTAACTTGACTCAGTTAGTTAGGGTGGACTCAGTTAACCACCTTGACTCACCCTAACTCAACTCATTAAACCGTGGTAAGCTCACACTATAAAAGAAAATCACACACTCCATTTTCATTTTTCAGTTTTGACAACCACATTTCTTTCCAAGAACACCTCAAACTCTCTCTACTTTCTCTCTGATTCCACACGATTTCAACACTCTTCTTCCACTTTTCATCTGCATTATCATTGCTTGGCATTGTTGGATCAGGAGCACACTGAATCTTCATCATTCTCCCAGTGAAGCTTCATCAACATTTTGCAATTTTCTCTCTGCTCTCAAGATATTAAGCTCAAACAGCATTTATTTTGCTTAGTTTGTGAAGCTCCAAGGAAGAAGAAGAAGATAGGATCTCTGGTATTCTGGTAGATCCAAAGTTCATCATATTTCAGGTTCCCTTCCTCAACTTTGTTTTAGTGAATCTAGCTTGTTTTCGTGGTGTTTGTGGCCTAGTAGAGGTCGTGTGCGTTCTGGCTAGTTGATAGAGCTTCTTAGAAGCTTAGATCCAAAATCTAGGGCTAATTTCATTGCTTCGATTCTCTCTGTTTGTGTGTTGTTTGTGAAAACTAATCCTAGATTCATGCTCTACGTGACTTCCTGAACATTTTGATGTGCATTGCATAAATTTCTGGAATGTTTGGTTGATTGCAGCGCCGGAGAGTGGCCGGAGAAGGTGACCGGAGGTCCCTCTCCGGCCGGTGAGTGGATGTTAGGGTTTAGCATGTTCTAATCTTGTGCGTCCATTTTGGCATGATCGTGTGGTGATATTGGTGACAGCGCATTAAAAAACTCGTGCAAGTCATGTGCACATTTCTGATGGACTTAGCCAAATTGATATTCACACCCCCCTTGTTTAAGGCCCAATGTAATTTGAACTGAATAGTTACTAGGCATACACCCCTTCCCTCATTTCATTGCATTTTTTTTTTCATTTTTATACACGTTTACCTTTTAATTTTTAAAAATATCAAACCTCATCATAAAATTCCACAAAAATTCATGTGAATTCTCAAGACATTTAGGAAATTTTTCATGATTTTATTTTCTGATTTTATGACCTTTTTGCCCCTGTTCCATAATTTTCTTTGAATTTCCATTTAGATGCATTCTAAGCATGATACATGAATTTGTTTAATTTTGTTCTTGCTCATTACCAACTATTTTGACATGATTCTTTTTGCATTGATTAACTAATACATTGAAGCATGTTAGATGATTTTTGTTTGTTTTTTTAGGTCACTTTATTACATGTTTTGATGCCTATATTTGCACCACTTTGCATGATGTTTC
Organism: Lathyrus tuberosus; assembly: GCA_022829125.1. Taxonomy (NCBI): domain Eukaryota; kingdom Viridiplantae; phylum Streptophyta; class Magnoliopsida; order Fabales; family Fabaceae; genus Lathyrus; species Lathyrus tuberosus. The sequence goes on from JALAZF010000071.1 coordinate 9,985,091, forward strand.
AATTTGACCTAATTGCTTGGTTTGAAGTCATTTTTGCTTTGAATTTTTACATGCTATCTTGATGTATGATGCATTTCTGACCTAGGCACTCCAATACCATGTTTTCATAATTTTCATGAGGCCATTTGATTTTTGTTTGATGCATTACCTTTGAAGTATAATACATGTCATGTCATTTTAACTTTAGTGCATGTTTGCATGATTTCTTTTGTACATACTTGCATGATCATTTGCCTACTTTGTGAACTACTCACTTGACATTATAGGTCATTGGTACATATTACATGTTATCCTTGCATGTTGATTTTTATTTGAACTTTGTGCATCATTAACATGTATTGTTTGCACTTTCTTTTTGAACTTTCATTTCAATTCTCCTTATATTACTTCTTGAATGTCTTGAAGTTGATTCATAAATACTTTTGAGATGTTCATAAACCATTTTCCATTTAGTTTCAATTCTGGTTGTTGATTTACATGTTCCATTTATGCATGTCCTCTTCATTTCTTTCCATCTTTCATCTATCCCTTCTTCTTGTAACATGTTTAAATGCTAATGGGTGATGCTTGTTGCTTATTCACTTGCACTTGTATGATGATATTCACTTGTTGTCCATATGATGCCCATTCTGGTTGTGGTTCTAGGATTTGTTTTCTCATTTAATTCTTTTGAGTTTTATGATGCATTACATGTTCTTTTATTTCTTATACTTCTTATACATGTTTACTAACCATGTAGGGGCTTTGGTAAGTTTCAATTGAGTGTGGATAAGGAATCCACATTCAACTTCTATCCTTTCTCTTTTACAATTCCATTTTGTGTTTTGTTAAGCACTTATGTGCTTTCTTTTAATAACTCATCACTTTCCCTTTGTGAATTACAATGCATCTTCTACTTTAGAAGTGAATTGTTTAATTCATTCCTTCTTTAGACTTTAGGTTGAAACCTCACAAACCTTAGGATCACTCCCTTAACTAATCAATTAGGATTGAGTCTTAGTCCATATAGATTTTACCTTTACCTCTTTCTTGAGTCTTTCATCTTCTCATCTTAAAACAATAATAAAAAAACACTTAATAAAGGTAGGCATTTATTGCATTTAGGCCTTTCACATAAAGAAAAGATTATAAGGGGTCTTCTCTTATAATCTTAAAATGTATAGCATATAGCCCATCTTGGGTCAATGTGTTAAACATTTGATCTTGTGTGAGGGACTTAAATGCAATACTTGTTGAAGGTGCAAATAATAAAAAACACTTCTTCATTTCTTAATCAACAAAAACACTTAATAAATACCAGTATGCTAGTGTGTTTGAACCTTGACAATTGGAACTAAGTGTGGGGGTCTTCTTCACCCTTAGTGTGCTTTCTTACCCATTCCATCTTGGAATGTGAGGATGTACACATTCCAATGACTAAGATTCAGATACACTATCATATGCAAACAAATGAAAAAACTCTTAAAAGACAAAAACAAACAATAACGTCTTTCCTTCGGGAATTCTTTTCTCACCTCACTCACTCTCAGCGTACGAACGTGCTTCTACTCGTTCTCTTGCAAGATGGTAACGCACTCGGACCAGCGAGCCTGCAACACCTGAGCTAGAACGTAAGCCGTTCTCTAAAAAACACAAACAATCCATCCCTATTGAGGGGAACTACGTCGCTCTGATTCTCATGCTCCCGATGAGATACGTAGGCAGTGGGGTAGGGCCCATGCGAGCACTTCTTTTATTTTCCCTACATTTGTTTCTCGTTCCTTTTCCATTCTCTCTCCTTTCTTTCTTTCAGTTCCTTTTCCAGCATTCTTTTCTTACACCCTTTGATTGAAGCAGCAAGCGTGGATCCCATCGGGTACGATGGACGCGAGGGGGTGCTAATACCTTCCTCTCGCGTAACCGACTCCCGAACCCAGTTCTCTTGGTCGCGAGACCATGCTCTTTCCTTTCTCTCAGGTTTACGCGGTGTTTCCTTTCCCTCTCTTGGGATAAATACACATTGCTGGCGACTCTTTTCGGTGCCACTTTCGCGTTTGTACTTGGATGAAAATCCCGGGAGCGACAAGCTGCCTTGGTCTTCAGCATTTATTTTGCTGAGACGCCTCTTTTGCATTGCATAAGCATTTTTGCATGTCATCCTCCCAAACACGTATCATTTCCATTTCGTATGGAGGATTACGCCATAGAAAACTCAAACATATGCATTCGAAGCATAAGCCAGGATTGATATTTTCTACCGGTATCTTTCCCCAGCGGAAAGAGACGACATTCAAGAGATGTTGTTTGACATTACGCCGCAACCAGTGGACCTTTCTTACCGTTGGTCTTTCTTGTACTCCCCTACAAATTTATCTGTGTAGACTTCTCTTCCCCCAACGGAGTCATCTTCTTTTCAGGTCGTAAGTCCGTTGATTCTATTTCCTGGGCACTTGAGGTGGTTATTCCAACTTTTGGTTGGTACCCTTCGGTTATTCCAACTTTTGGTTGGCATTCTATTGGTTATTCCAACGTTTGGTTGGTACCCTTCGTTCATCCAAACTTTTGGTTGGTATTCTTTTGGTTATTCCAACTTTTGGTTGGTACCCTTCGTTCATCCCAACTTTTGGTTGGTATTCTTTTGGTTATTCCAAGTTTTGGTTGGTACTCTTCGTTCATCCCAACTTTTGGTTGGTATTCTCTTGGTTATTCCAACTTTTGGTAGGTACCCTTCGTTCATCCCAACTTTTGGTTGGTATTCTTTTGGTTATTCCAACTTTTGGTTGGTACCTTCCGTTCATCCCAACTTTTGGTTGGTATTCTCTTGGTTATTCTAACTTTTGGTTGGTACCCTTTGTTCATCCCAACTTTTGGTTGGTCTTCTCTTAGTTATTCCAACTGTTGGTTGGTACCCTTCGGTTATTCCAACTTTTGGTTGGCATTCTCTTGGTTATTCCAACTTTTGGTTAGTACTCTTCATTCATCCCAACTTTTGGTTGGTATTCTCTTGGTTATTCCAACTTTTGGTTGGTACCCTTTGTTCATCCCAACTTTTGGTTGGTATTCTCTTGGTTATTCCAACTTTTGGTTGGTACCCTTCGTTTATCCCAACTTTTGGTTGGTCTTCTCTCGGTTATCCCAACTTTTGGTTGGTATCCCTTGCCTTTGAGTCCACCTTCGGGTGGCGAGCACTTTATTTCGTATCTCCCCGCAGTGTGCAAATTTCCAGGTTATTTTGGTATTCAAACCCCGTGTATCCCGATTGTCTGAAAGTCGTCGCTATCATACCCTCGGATCCAAGAAGTTTGAATAGGGATGGCTGTAGCACCTCAAAATTTGCCCTCTTGCTTTTAGCTTTTAATGGCTTATGTTGCATTGCATTTTGGCATAATCATCATTTTCATTTCATTGGTTCTTTGGCATGGGATCAGGGTGTCTAAGTCAAATCCAAGGAGCCTTGAGCCTCAGGAGGTCTTAATGGGTCATCACCTCATCATATGATCAAGCTTGACAAGAGAATGCAAGGGAATCACATCACCCTAATCAGTGCAAAACTAGGGTTTTGGATTTCTTGAGTAGAATGCCCCAATGGGCAAGATATTTGAGTTTTTATCACCTCCAAATGTCATATCTTATCTTTGTTAGACAGGATATACATCATATTCAGAGGAATTTGGATTTGGAGGATGTGCAGTTTTCTCCTATACTGGGGTTTTGGAATTAGGGTTTGCCATTAAATCAGTTTATTTCTGATTTCTTGGGCAAGACTTGATCTCATGGTATTCTACATGTCCTCAAGGGTCTAAGGATGGAAGATTGCTCATTGGTTCATTTCAGAAGAGGTTCAATTGGTCAATTGCTTGAGAATCAAGAAATAGGGGAAAAAGTCAATTGTGTAGTGAAAAAGTTAACTCCTGACTTTTCAAGGTCAAATTCATGAAATTCAAGTTACATATGTTCATTGGACAGGAATTGATCAAGAAATGATGGAGGAATCATGGAAAATCAAGAAATGTACAAAGTTTCCATTTTTAGAAACTTAGGGTTTCCAAAAATGGCAAGTTTGGACCATTTTGCACCACACTTTGAGGCTTCCTTTCTTCAAGATAAAGGCTCCAAACGTCAGGCCCAAGTTGAGCCAATTAAAGATCATACTCTAAGCTTCAAATCCATATAAAGAACTCCTCCATTGGATCAAAATTGAGAGAGTTATGATCAATCAAAGTGGAGCAAAATCAAGGCAAAAATCAAGTCATGGCTAGGCAAGCTCAGGCCTCCAGGCCATAATTTCATCAAACACTTGGAGTGCCAAATGTCAAGCCATTTTTCTCATTGAAGGAAGCTTCAAATGAAAAAATGTTGAGCATCAAAGGGGTTCATCTCAATGTCCTCTTCAACTTTGATGTTGGACATTTTTCTATTTGAATAAGTTATGATGGAGTTATAGTGGTCCAAAGTTGAGGGGTTCATGCTGAAATTCACAAGCTATAGCCATGCATACCATGCAGGTCATGCGTGCCCATGATGTAGTCCCACATTTTTATGTTATAAGTCATTTTACACCATTTTACCAACCTCCATTTGATCTCATTTCTACATCAAACTTATTCTCCTATGTCTACTCTTTCATTTGCCACAAAAAGTGCACATTATCATCCATCAAAGTGAGAGATATTCACCCTTAAAGTCCCTTGTTTGCATTAAAACCAAGCTGCCAAAGTTAGATGCCAATGTTGTAACATTGTTGTTGTTGACTCACACAGTCACACGCATGTTACACTTCTCCACTCTTTACTTCTTTAAGCTAAACACATTCCCCTACACATACATGACACACCATTCACCATACATAAAAAAGGAAAACAGAAACTTGCTCTACAAGCTGTCTGCAGCAACACGACATCATCACCACCAGTGATCATTTAAATCCTCACCATAAGTGCCATGAACTCTCCTCACCATATCCAAACCTCACCAACTCGCATCTAACTAACTTAACTCAGTTAGTTAGAGTGAACTCATTTAACCCAGCTCAAATTCACTTAATTAACTCACTTAACCACCATAGTTAAATCTTAACCCCAACTATATAATTCAAATTCTCTTAGAATTGGACAACAACTTCATTTTTCACTCTCACTCCAAAAACACTTCAAGATGTCTCTCTGAACTTTCTCTCTTTCTCTCACGAATTCTCTACTTCTCTTTGGTTCATCATCATCATCATCAATAATGCATTATTGAAGCAAAAACAAGCATAATCAACACCAATTCTACAAGTGTAGCTTCATCACATTTTCGAATCTCTCTCTGTTTTTTCAAGATTTCAAGATTCAACAGCATTTATTTTGCTCAACTTAAGCTCAAGATCAAGTGCTTCTCTCTGGTTTTCTTTGGATCCAAGAGTTCTTCCATTTTCAGGTTCTAATCTCCTCAACTTTATTGCTTCGAATCCATGTAATTTTAGCTTGTTTTGCTGTTTGACGCTTGCTAGAAGCAATGTAATATATCCAGCTAGTGATAGGCTCATTAGGAGCATAGTTGTGAAATTTAGGGCAAAATGTTTTGGTTCTGTTCTTGCTGTGTGTGCATTGTCTGGTAATTCTAAGTGTGGATTCATGATGTGCGTGACTTCCTCTTCATTTTGATATGTGGTTTGGTAATTTCTGGTAGATTGGAAGGTTGCAGGTGGTGGCGTTTCGCCGGAGAAGACGACCGGAGGTCCTTCTCCGGTCGGTGAGACTTTGTTAGGGTTTTGGTGCCAGATTATATCACATCCGTTAGATTGTTTTAATCCAAGGGTTGGTAATGTGCCAACGCATAAATGAGGGATGCTCCCTCTCACGTGCATTTTTTTTTACCTGAGTGACCTCTATGTGTGTGCGTGCATGCTACTTATTGTGGACTTTATCTCTGATTCGCTTGATGTGTGTACTTGCTTGATAATCTTGCATTGACTTGATCCAACGCTTGCTATTGAGTCAACTATTGACTGAGGGTCTACTATAATTCTGTGTGCTACACGCGTTTTGGACTGGATTGAATAATTGATATTCAACCCTTCTTTTATTGAGCCCAAACATATTTGAACTGAGTTGTTACTATATTCACATCCCCTGCCTATTTTACCTTTTCTTTAAATTTCTTTTTTTATATAGTTTCGATTTCATTTCATTAAAAATACCAAATAAACTCTAAAAATCCCAAATTAATTCATGCGTGTTCTTGATACATTTAGATAATTTTCCATATTTTTTGATTCTGATTTCATGAATTTTTACACATAATTCCATAATTTCTTTTCAATTTCTTTTTGAGTGAGTTTCTTCATGAACACTTGAACTTGTACATTTTATTTCTCCCATATCATACAACATTTTTGACTCAAATTTTTTGAATTGGTTAAAGGACATCTTGAAACATATAAAACAATTTTATTTTGATTTTTAAAGTCATTTTATCACGTGTTTGCATGTTCACCTTTGCACTTCCTTTTGGTTTGTTTCAATGTGATTTTGTGAAATTCTTTGGTCATGTTTTCTTTTGAGTGTTGCTATGAGTTTTGGGTGCATGTTTTTGCTTCTAACTTGGATTGTTTAGGACCTATTTTTACAATTTTCTCATGTGCTTTGATATTTGTTTGATGCCTTGCATTTGAAGTTACATGTATGCACATTCTTCTACTTCATTCTCATATAATTTTGTTGAGGCACTTGTGCCACCTCTTGTGTTTACTTTGTATGATATTATAAGTCATTTGTATAATATTATAGGTCATCTTGAACCATGATTATAGGTCATTTGTTTTCATTCTTTGTCATTTGTACATAATTGTTCTAAATGTCATCCTTACATGAATATTTTTGCCCTAATTCCTGCATCTTCTCTTTCTTAAGCTCTACATGTTTCATGAGTGCATTTTGTATGAATTTTAATTCATCCCATTTGTATCTCATCAATGGTATGCCACTTCCCATATGCATTCATTAATCATTTCACATGTTATGCACTCTTGGTATGTCACTTTGTGCATCTAATTGGAAATTGTTTCTTTCTTTCTTATCTCTTCTTCATCTTATTTATCTTACTTATATCATTGCATCCATGACTTGTATGATGATTCATATGCATTATAAGACATTTGTAAATGATATATGATTCTGATCTTGATCTTTTATGAAGCATCAATGCATGATCACATTGCATATTCACTCATTCTTCATCTTTTACTTCCATAGTGCACTTCTTTGATGTTTAGGACATTTGATTGTGCATAGTTTGTTCATGTTTAATATCTTAACATTAGAGAACATCCTTAGGATATAGGTTCTGACCTTGAATGATTTTCATCTCTTAGGATATTTATCCATTGATTCTTAATTTGTTTGATCATTACTTGTTATTCTTTCCTCATTTCACTACTTGTAAATAGTTTTGAACTAACATTTTCATGTAGGTGCTAATGGTAAGTAAGTGTGTGGATATGCTTCCACATACACTTCTTTCTTTCATTCTCCCTCATCTCTTTTAATCATTCAACTTGTGATTATGACAAGCATTTATATGCTTTCCTTGAATAACTTCTTTCTTCTCCCTTTTGAGTTATAACTCATCTTCTACTTTAGAAGTGAGTTGTTTAATTCACTCATCTTCTCCTTTCTCTTAGGATTAGGTTTCTTAAACCACATTAACCATAGGAACATCCATGTATGATAACTTTAGGGTTTGAGTCTTAGTCTCCCTCATTAGATTTTATCTTTCTCAACCATTTGAGTCTTTCTCTCCTCATCTCAAAACAAAAGCAAAAAGACACTTAATAAAAGGTTAACGCATATTGCATGTGAGCCTAGAACATGGGAAATGGAAGGAGGAGGGCTTCCCTCCGCCTTTCTAGAGTGTTTAGCATACGTCCTGTTAGGACGACCATGCGATGCATTCGATCCTATATCATAGACTTGAATGCGTTAACAACACTTCTTCTTAAAAGACAAAAACAAACAACAATTCTCCTCTCATCTTCTTCACTCCATTCTTAAGGATTCGTCACGTCTGTTCTACCGTAAACAGGTAACGCCTAAGTCTCCATACAGCGAGCTGCAACATCTAACTGCTGGGACGCGCACTCTGACGTTTCCATTAAAAAACACAAGCAACTTTCCCTTAGCTGAGGGGAACTACGTCGCTCTGATTCTCATGTTCCCGATGAGATACGTAGGCAGTGGGGTAGGGCCCATTCGAGCACTTCTTTTATTTTCCCTACATTTGTTTCTCATTCTCTTTCCATTCCTTTTCCAGTATCTTTTCTATCACCCTTTGATCGAGACAACAAGCGTAGATCCCATTGGGTACGATGGACGTGTTGGGTGCTAACACCTTCCCTTCACGTAACCGACTCCCTAACCCAGTTCTATTGGTCCCAAGACCATGCTCTTTCCTTCCCCAAGGTTTATGCAGTGTTTCCTTTCCCTCTCTCGGGATGAATACACATTGTTGGCGATCTGTTTCAGTGCCACTTTCACGTTTGTACTTGGATGAAAATCTCGGGAGCGACAAACCTCTAATCCGCCTCATCTTCCGATATAAGATTCTTTATCGAATCATCAAAACAATCTGTAATTATTTCCTTAATTCCAAACAATTCTTTGCACACACAATCAAGGCTGGAAAGACACACCTATTCCATCCAACATAATTCCCGTCTGCTATCAACAAGAGATTAAGGGTGATCAGTTCCTCAATTTGTCAATAGACAGCCTACAATCATGATGGGGCATAAACCGTCTTTACCAAACTATAATAGCATTTCTTGCATCTTATGCACAAAACTACTTAAGGCACAAATCCTTAGTCAACATAAACCTTCCCTCCGCATTCCCTCTGGAATCGGGAACAACACTGTCCAAATAACCCTTACAATCTTGCAACCAACGCTCCACACCTGAAGCAACATGGAGAAGCACCAGCTTCTCCCCCACTTATCTCATTCTCACACCTGAAGACAAAGGATTAGAAAAACTAGAAATTACTGACAGTGTTTCACATACATCTCACATACTAAGGAACAAACAACACCGATAGTATTCAACGGTCACACCAACTGACTCAACAACTTGGCCGGACGGACCGACCTGCTCTGATACCACTAATGTAACACCCCAATTCCCATCGCGAATAAATAATACATAAATAAATCAGAGTAAATAAAAATTTATTATTCTTACACAGAAACAGGGATGCCACATTTAAAGAACAAACACACAATCTCTGCTCGTAAATTTGATACATAACACAAAATGGAATAAACATAAAAGGGAAACTTTTTCCATATAAAAGGAAAGTTCAATTATGGAATAAAGCGGAAAGATCCATAACTGACTTGTTTTACAAAATAAATTATTTTATAACCTCAAAATATTCATACAAGTTAATACATAATAAATCTAACAAATGTACACATATATAACAAAAGCGTTCCCCGACTCCCGTGTTACGTATCAGAGCAGACAGGCCGACAAACAGATGCATATCTAATCTTCACAAAAGCTTCCATGACTACTAATCTGCAACTGCCTCGTAGAGCAATAAACCACAGCAGAAGGGTGAGAAATAACAACTAAATCAAGATTGCATAATAATATGCAAACACAGATAAATTCACATGCATAGTTATTCTCACCACAAGCATCACATACAATTACATATAGCATATATCAATTATACCAATATAATCACATATTCACGCATAAGGCATACCAAAGATAATTAATACAATCATTGTAATGTACCACATCCCCACAAAACATAGCGTATGTCTATACATAAAACATATCATCCATAACCAATGCATTTATCACAAATGCATATCAAATCACTAATGCTATCACAAGCTCAACACATAATCAATTAATTAACAATTTCCACACATAATCAATCCATTCATGATTTTCCACGCATAATCAATCCATTCATGATTTATGCAAATGCAAAGAGACCGACACAACGACTCTATGCAAATGCGGTACCATCCATCCATCAATCTCATCACTAGTTCACTCAGGAATTATTGGAATCATCGCTTGTTACTTAGTGTAACTCCCCGTCGGGCAAACGATGTTCCTCGTCGCTCACACCTCTTTGTATAAGGCACACGACGTTTATGGATCGCTCACACCTCTTTGTATAAGGCACACGACCCGATCGCTCACACCTCTTTGTATAAGGCACACGATCGTCTATAATCATCGCTCACACCTCTTTGTATAAGGCACACAATTTTATAGCGGATTCCCTCTGGAACCGTTTCATCGCTCACACACACTAGGGCACACGACATCACAAGATGCATATCATGATGCTTGGCATACAAGGACTCATGACAATCAAATGCATCTTCACAAATCAACAATATGGATTATCTCATCATCATTATTCATGCATTGGAAATCAATTCAAACAATACATTTACTTGCCATAAGGCCACCAAATAACACACATTGGATTTCACATAAACAATGCATTTCATCATAATCCACAAACCACAACAATCCCACAAAACATCATAACAACATACATTGATATTCAATCAAACAATGTATTTTACCACACAACAACATCATTATCACATGCATCAACATCATATAACAGCACACCAGCTATACGATATATATCAAAAGCGTATTGCATGATAACACATCAATTACACACAATTACGACGGTAAAAGTCGACAAAACGACACATTTCCAAATTCCCGACACAATTAAATCGTCCAACAATCCCAAAACCATTTTAATAAGAAAGAACATTCCAATAGCTTTCTAACGGTACCAAGAATGCCTCGATCCGAGTTACAGATCAAAAGTTACGGCATCGGACGCAAAATCGGGAAAATTCTGCACCCCTTCTGGTCATACGCGTATTGCCTTGGGCCATACGTGTAATGCCCAGCTCGCTCACCCATTCCATACGCGTAATGCCCAAAGTGTTACGCGTATAGGCAGATACTGAATTCTCCCCAAAACTCCCACTAAAAACTCCATACGCGTAATGCCTCACTTGTTACGCGTAATGCCTTGCCAAGTACGCGTACCATTACGCAAATCAGCAGAGGGCCATGCAAAATGGGTTCCATACGCGTATTGCCCTCATTTCCCCTAGCCATACGCGTATTTTCCAACCCAATACGCGTATTGCCATGCCTGTTACGCGTATGGGCAGCGCAACCCAGAATTTTTCCTGAATAATTCCTGCTACGAATTCCACCCCAAATCCTCTCCAAATCCCATCTAAACACTTCCAGATCACAAGATATCAACCCAAAAATGTCCCAACATAATCAACAAGTATTTTACGTAGTTTATATCGAGTTTCGACCGTGAAAACATCGATTCTACTAATTATTCATCAATTTATCAATGATAAAAAGTTGTGAAACAACCAAAACAATTACACAAACAACACATATACATACACAAGCAACATATAATTGAAACTTCTCACCCTTACCCGATTAATCGCGCTTGAAACTGATGAATTCTTGATTTTCCTCTTTCTCCTCTTCTCTCTTTCTTTCTTCTCCTTTTCTTTCTCTTCTTTTCTTTTCTCTCTTCTCTTTTTCTTTCTTTCTAATACTAACAAATATCTAACCCCTAAAAAGACCAAAATACCCCTCCGCTCAAATATCTCGCAAACGCTCTCAAAACGCGATAAAACATAATAACGATGAAAAATAATATATTGTCAAATAAAAGTCAAGAATAAAATAATATAAAAACGAAAATAATTAAATCGACTCGATTAAATAAATCTAACCAAAAACCGGGGCGTTACAACTCTCCCCCACTTAGACATTTTTGTCCTCGAAAATATACTGATACGAACAACTCGGGATACGACTCTCGCATCCTACTAACAAACTATCATGCCAATAAAAGGCACACCACGCATAACACAAACTGACAAACCACCTTGCTAACAGCAACTACACCGACAAAATGTAAAGCCCATACAATGCACTTGACGACCAACTCACGACTCAAGAATACCCAAGTTACGAACACACACAGGAATTAGCTACTCGCACTCGAACCATCATGATTGAAACGAGGCAACAACACAAACAAGAACACAAGGTTCCACGACACAACATCGTTCAACAACCTCTACATAACCACCAAACCAACATCCTTGTCACACAACAATATTACAATAATGCTACGATTCACCAATCGAACATATAACCAAGACATCCATATACATAGTGGCTCATGAATAATATTTAAACCTTTCACCTAACACTTCCATTTGTAAACGTCCAATGGTCTCATCACTCCTACATGTTCCCAATGTTCAACCTATGAACTCTTACAAGTCACACACGCATATACGAACTGTGCTGCATCACGCTTCCGTTGCGCACTCTGATGACTCGTAACCATTAAATCTACCAATTTCATGTCCAAAGTCTAACTCTTTCTCATATTCGCCAAAAATCACTGTTCACCTTTAATACACCCAACCTCGCACTTCACTGAGTTATCTCACCCTCCAGACACAAGTCTTCGAACTACTCAAATAATTTTAATTCTCGGACCATCAAAACAACCATATTCAAAGACTACCGACTTAACTCTTCAGGCACAACATTAGCTTTTCCGCGAAGGATAATCCAAGCCAAATCCATAACTCGTCACAAATTCTACCCATCCTCGTGGCCTCATACTCTATTCCTTCAGACCAGACAAGTACTCAATATTCTTGTGATTACTAAACACTTCGAATCTAGAACCATAAAGATAATACCTCCAACTATTCCAACACAATACAACCGCAACCAATTCTAGATCCTGAATAGTATAGATCCTTTTATTAATTCTCATTTGTCGTAACGCATAAGCCATGACTTTACCTTCTTGCATTAACACACTGACTAAACTCATCCAAGACACATCACAATACCTCACACATGATTTATTAGGATCGCGCAGTATCATAACTGGAGCCGTAGACAACTTCTACTTCAGCTCACCAAAACTCACTCACAACGAACATCCAAAACAAACGACTCACCCTTTGCAAGTCAACCGAGATACCAGAAGTACGAACTTAGAAAAGTCTTTCCTAGCCTGCAGTAACAACCAACTGAGCCCAAAAGTTTCTAATCTCCTTAGCCAACTTCGGAACCTCTCATTGTAGAACTACATCTACTCCCGATGGATCCATTAACCATACTCTCATCCGAAATAACATTTCCAAGATAACTAACCTTTTTCAACCTAAATTCTCACTTGAATAACTTAGCATAAAACTTCGTCTCTTTTCGACACTTGTAATTCAAATCTCAACCACTCTACCTGTTATTCCTCTGAATTTATAACAGATCCGAATATCCTCAATTAAAGCCATTACAAACTTATCCAAATAAATATGGAAGATACGATTCCTCTACTCCACAAACCTTACATACGCATTACTAACACCAAACAACATCACTGTACGTTGTAATGCCCAACCAAATTCCAAAAGATATAAATTCTTAAAGCTTTTGCAAAAATTTTCCACTGGGTAACTGGTTACTCACACACAAGCTTAACCGAGTAACTAACAGCCTATCCCGATGATAACAAACATAACCAGTCATATTAAATCGATCAAAGCCTCAACTCACAATTCACCACTCTTATCAAACATTCCAAACAATTGTGATTTCACTCAAACTCAACCAAACCAATCCAGTTATCTATTCATGAAAGTGGACACTTATTCTCAATCGTTACCTTATTCAACTGTTAGTAATCCATACACAATTTCTTCTCTTAATAGTCCAAATTCCATAAATCTCAACATGTAGCAACCAACAACCAAAAGAACTCTTAAATAGTTCGTGATTCGTCACAATTCAAAACTCAAGTTATCCAGAGCACAACCGTAAGTTTCCATACTACTCACTGATTAACACACAACCTCATGCTATCATCATTTTCCTTACCAATCATGTTGGACCTCGTCAAGTCAATACACTAATGTTCCATCCAAAAACACATCTGAAAACCATGCACAACTGACGGCCCATCACTGTGACTTTCCTGCCAATTTCCAGAACACTATCCTCACAAACATAACAAACATATTAGTCTTATCCCCTAAGAGTTTTCTACTTACTCAGCAGATATAAACCTCAACTATTCACCTTCGTCCAATTTAAGTTCACTCTCTACTCTCGGAGAAGCAGCCATTAATAATACCCAATCGTTCTCTCTCAATGACTTCCCAACTTGACCAACAAACCAAAACCTCTAATCCGCCTCATCTTCCGATATAAGAATCTTTATCGACTCATCAAAACAATCCGTAATTATTTCCATAATTCCAAACAATTCCTTGCACACACAATCAAGGCTGGAAAGACACACCTATTCCATCCAACATAATTCCCGTCTGCTATCAACAAGAGATTAAGGGGGATCAGTTCCTCAATTTGTCAATAGACAACCGACAATCATGATGGGGCATAAACCGTCTTTACAAAACTATAATAGCATTTCTTGCATCTTATGCACAAAACTACTTAAGCCACAAATCCTTAGTCAACATAAACCTTACCTCCACATTCCCTCTAGAATCGGGAACAACACTATCCAAATAACACTTACAATCTTGCAACCAACGCTCCACAACTAAAGAAACTTGGAGAAGCACCAGCTTCTCCCCCACTTATCTCATTCTCACACCTGAAGACAAAGGATTAGAAAAACCAGAAAGTACTGATAGTGTTTCACACACATATCACATACTAAGGAACAAACAACACCGACAGTATTCAACTGTCACACCAACTGACTCAACAACTTGGCCGGACTGACCGACCTACTCTGATACCACTAATGTAACACCCCAATTCCCATCGCGAATAAATAATACATAAATAAATCAGAGTAAATAAAAATTTATTATTCTTAAACAGAAACAGGGATGCCACATTTAAAGAACGAAAACGCAACCCCTGCTCATAAATTTGATACATAACACAAAATGGAATAAACATAAAAGGGAAACTTTTTCCATATAAAAGGAAAGTTCAATTATGGAATAAAGCGGAAAGATCCATAGCTGACTCTTTTTACAAAATAAATTGTTTTATAACCTCAAAATATTCATACAAGGTAATACCGAATAAATCTAACAAATGTAAACATATATAACAAAAGCGTTCCCCAACTCCCGTGTTACGTATCAGAGCAGACAGGCCGACAAACAGATGCATATCTAATCTTCACAAAATCCTCCAAGACTACTAATCTGCAATTGCCTCGTAGAGCAACAAACCACAGCAGAAGGGTGAGAAACAACAACTAAATCAAGATTGCATAATAATATGCAAACACAGATAAATTCACATGCATAGTTATTCTCACCACAAGCATCACATACCAATACATATAGCATATATCAATTATACCAACATAATCACATATTCACGCATAAGGCATACCAAAGATAATTAATACAATCATTGTAATGTACCACATCCCCACAAAACATAGCGTATGTCTATACATAAAACATATCATCCATAACCAATGCATTTATCACAAATGCATATCAAATCACCAATGTTATCACAAGCTCAACACATAATCAATTAATTCACAATTTCCACACATAATCAATCCATTCATGATTTTCCACACATAATCAATCCATTCATGATTTATGCAAATGCAAAGAGACCGACAGAACGACTCTATGGAAATGCGGTACCATCCATCCATCAATCTCATCACTAGTTCACTCAGGAACTATTGGAATCATCGCTTGTTACTTAGTGTAACTCCCCGTCGGGCAAACGATGTTCCCCGTCGCTCACACCTCTTTGTATAAGGCACACGACGTTTATGGATCGCTCACACCTCTTTGTATAAGGCTCACGACCCGATCGCTCACACCTCTTTGTATAAGGCACACGATCGTCTATAATCATCGCTCACACCTCTTTGTATAAGGCACACGATGTTATAGCAGATTCCCTCTGGAACCGTTTCGTCGCTCACACCCACTAGGGCACACGACATCACAAGATGCATATCATGATGCTTGGCATACAAGGACTCATGACAATCAAATGCATCTTCACAAATCTACAATATGGATTATCTCATCATCATTATTCATGCATTGGAAATCAATTCAAACAATGCATTTAGTTGCCATAAGGCCACCAAATAACACACATTGGATTTCACATAAACAATGCATTTCATCATAATCCACAAACCACAACAATCCCTCAAAACATCATAACAACATACATTGATATTCAATCAAACAATGTATTTTACCATACAACAACATCATTATCACATGCATCAACATCTTATAACAGCACACCAGCTATACGATATATATCAAAAGCGTATTACATGATAACACATTAATTACACATAATTACAACGGTAAAAGTCGACAAAACGACACATTTCCAAATTCCTGACACAATTAAATCGGCCAAAAATCCCAAAACCATTTTAATAAGAAAGAACATTCCAATAGCTTTCTAACGGTACCAAGAATGCCTCGATCCGAGTTACAGATCAAAAGTTACGGCATCGGACGCAAAATCGGGAAAATTCTGCACCCCTTCTGGTCATACGCGTATTGCCTTGGGCCATACGCGTAATGCCTAGCTCGCTCGCCCATTCCATACGCGTAATGCCCAAAGTGCTACGCGTATGGGCAGAGACTGAATTCTCCCCAAAACTCCCGCTAAAAACTCCATACGCGTAATGCCTCACTTGTTACGCGTAATGCCTTGCCAAGTACGCGTACCATTACGCAAATCAGCAGAGGGCCGTGCAAAATGTAACGCCCCAATTCCAATTATTCCCATTTTGTTGAGTCTTTTATTTTAATGGAGTGATAAGTTATTTTATTTGTGGAATTGGTGTATTAATATGTTATGTTGATCAGTTATGTTATTTTACCGTTTTTGAGAGTTTTCGGGGAAAAGTAGGATGGAGGGTATTTTAGACATTTCTCAATTAATGTTAAGTTAGAAAATTTAGTGGAAATATAATTGTGTGAGAAAATGAATTAAATTGAATTTGGGTAAAAAGAAAAATAGAAAAGAAAAAGAGATAAGAAGAGGAAATAGAGGAGAAAGAGATAGAAAGGAAAAATAGAGAGAAAAAGGAGAGAAAGAAAGAGGAAGAGGAGAAAAGAGAAGGAAAAGAGGAAAACCAAGAAAATCAACCTCTAGGAATCGATTTAATCGGGTAAGGGTGTGAAATCTTATTATCTTATCAATGTATATTATTATGTATGATTGTGTATGTGTGTATTGGATTGTTTGTGGTGTTTTCATAGTTTTCCATTTTAGGTCGATAATGAGAAATCGATGTTTTTGCGGTTGGAAATCGACGTAAATGTGGTAGAATGCTTGTTGCCATGATTAGATTGAGTTCTGATGGATGTATGTTGTTTTGAAAATGTTTTGGGTTGAAAAATAGGGTTTTTGGGTTTCCAACAGCGCTGAAGAATTCTGAGTTTTCGCAGGTTCGCCTAGTGAACCATTCCGCGAAGGGTAGCGAAGGTTCGCTACGGGTATTCGCCTAGTGAAGGCGTGAGCGAAGGTTCGCTAGAGTGTTCGCCTAGCGAAGTTTGGGTGTTTTGAATGTTGGTAGTTGCTGCCTTGGTTCGCCAAAGGGTTCGCCTAGCGAACTTTGTGTCTGTTTTTATCTAACAGTTGGTTCGCTGGAACATTCGCCTAGCGAAGGAGCTAGCGAATGCTCGCGAGGGATGTTCGCCCAGCGAACAGTGCTGTTCGTGTAATTTTGTTTTCTGCATAACTTTTTATCTGTGTTTCGGTTTGAGGCGTGGTTCGATGCATTAGAAGGCTTATGGAATGTTCTTTCTTATTTTGATGACTTGGAAATTGTTAGTCGATTTAATTATGTCGGAAAGTCAGGAATAGTGTCTTGTTGCGAATTTTTCCCATTTCGAATGTGTGTTTTGAATGTGAATCATACAATAGTGCATTGATGTGAATGTATATAGATTGTATGTGATTGTATGAGATGAATGCATGAATATATTGTGAATATGTATGCATTTCAAGAATGTCTGGAGTCATTTTGCATGTGAAGCATAATGAAGTACATTCTTGTGTTGAGCGATTCTAATGAGAATCCGTTGTATCGTCGTGTGCCTATGTGAGGTGTGAGCGATGATTACAAACGATTGTGTGCCTAGGTGAGGTGTGAGCAATCAGATTGTGTGCCTAGGTGAGGTGTGAGCAATCGGGTCGTGTGCCCGTGTGGGGTGTGAGCGATCCATAAACATTGTGTGCCCATGTGGGGTGTGAGCAATGGGTGAACATCGTAGGCCCGACGGGGAGTTACATTGGTAACGAGCGATGGTTCCAGCAGAGTTCTTGAGTGAACTAATGATGATTGAGTCGGTACTGCATTGCATTTGCATAGAGTCGTGAGTCGGTCTCTATGATTTGCATTTATCATCTTTGTATTTGTGCATTGATGAATAAACATGAATGTGTATGTTTATGTGGAATGATTGAGAATTGCGAAAGTATGTATGATGAATATGCTTGGTTGTATATATATATACATTGTGATGTATATGGGTGAGTTTTTGATGAATTGTGGTGAGAATGTGGAATATGTGTATTTTTATGTTAAGATATATATAAGTATATGCATTGTTATTATGATAATATTTCTCACCCTTCTGCTGTTTTATGATGCTCTATGAGGCATTGCAGAGTAGGTATGCTGGAGGTCTTTTTGTGAAGCGTGTCTTCATTCTTTTGGTCGGTTGGCTCTGATATGTAGCACCGGGTAGCTAGGATGTATATGATTCTTTTGTGATACATTTGTATATGTATCTTGCTGATGAATGTTTATGTAAACATGAATCATGTTGATGGATGATACTCGATGACACATGTATATATATGTATATATGTTTGATGTTATTCAATGTTTAGATTTTCCGCTTTTATTCTAAATATTGAGATGTGGGTGTAAGGACAAAGTTCCTCTGTTGCAAAGTTACCCCACTGTTGCATATCAAAGTTGAGCAGGTGTTGTATGTTTTAATTTAATGTATAATGTGACGTACCTCTTTTTATACCATGTTTATAATTATACTCTGACGAAATTTTTAATATGTGCCTAAATGATTAATTGTGATTATTTGGGGGTATAGAAAGGGGGTGTCACACAAAATGGGTTCCATACGCGTATTGCCCTCATTTCCCCCTAGCCATACGCGTATTGCCCAACCCAATACGCGTATTGCCATGCCTATTACGCGTATGGGCAGCGCAACCCTGAATTTTTCCTGCATAAATGCTACGAATTCCACCCCAAATCCTCTCCAAATCTCATCTAAACACTTCCAGATCACAAGATATCAACCCAAACATGTCCCAACATAATCAACAAGTATTCTACGCAGTTTATATCGAGTTTTGACCGTAAAAACATCGATTTCTACTAATTATTCATCAATTTATCAATGATAAAAAGTTGTGAAACAACCAAAACAATTACAGAAACAACACATATACATACACAAGCAAGATATAATTGAAACTTCTCACCCTTACTCGATTAATCGCGCTTGAAACGGATGAATTCTCGATTTTCCTCTTTCTCCTCTTCTCTCTTTCTTTCTTCTCCTTTTCTTTCTCTTATTTTCCTTTCTCTCTTCTCTTTTTATTTCTTTCTAATACTAACAAATATCTAACCCCTAAAAAGACCAAAATACCCCTCCGCTCAAATATCTCGCAAACGCTCTCAAAATGCGATAAAACATAATAACGATGAAAAATAATATATTGTCAAATAAAAGTCAAGAATAAAATAATATAAAAACGAAAATAATTAAATCGACTCGATTAAATAAATCTAACAAAAAACCGGGGCGTTACATTTGCCTTTTGACAAGGGTGGTCTTAATTTTATGAGAATTGAAGACTTTAATATGGCCCTCCTCCATAAATGGAGGTGGAGAATACTTGAAAGATCGGAGAATTTGTGGTTTAAAGTTTTAAAGGCTAGTTATGGGGATATTAAATTTATTATGTCCAACAATGATTCTATCATTCCAAAATGGAGCTCTCATTCAACTTGGTGGAAGAATATTTTAGTTATGTCGAAACACTATCCGGAGGACATCTTTATTAATAATTGTGTGTTTAAGGTGGGAAACGATTTTTCCACTTCTTTTTAGCATGTCAATTGGATGGGGTCTCGTAGTTTGAAGGATCGGTTTCCGAATCTTTATGGATTATCGCGGCTGCAATATGTCTCGGTGGGGTGTTTAGGAGGATGAAAGTAGGGAGCTTTGGAGTGGGGTTATTTAGGCATTAATATCATTGAGGAGAATGTTGTGTACAGTGGCAATTATAATGTTAACGGTAGGCCTGCTGCTACCGCGGATGGTGTTGTTCAATTAAGTGATGATGGTGGCGCTGAAAACATCCTTCCGTTACAGTATTTTAGGGTTGACACGCAGCGGAATTCTGGCACAGCAAATGCTCCATTGGCAGCTGAAACGTTTTCTACTGGTGAGCAGGACCTCCTTGCGTTGCGTAAAAGGCTGAATGATTACTGTTTGAATTTTACGGCGCAGGATACTATTCAGTGGCAACAGGGGTCGTTGCCGGCATTCTCGGTAAATTCCTTTTACCGGATGTCTGACGTGTTTCACGTTCCCTACGACCCCTTAAATCGAGATGATATTGCCATGGTGATGTTGTGGAAAGTTTCGGTTCCTCTTAAAATAAGGGCTTTTGGTTGGAGATGCTTTTTGAATAGAGTTCCAACAAAGGATTTGCTTTCTTTAAGAGGTGTTTCCCCCTCTACCGGCGACTTAAAGTGTGTGCTTTGCAACAATCTTGCGGAGTCGTTGGATCATATTCTTCTTTCTTGTCCGGTGGCTATTATTGTGTGGAGGGAGATTTTCGAGTGGATTGGTGTTTCGATCAAACGTGAAAACGGGGTCAAGGGAAGTTTCATTGATTGGTTTGATTGTTGTAATCGAAAGAGAGTTAGAGCTGGAAAATAGGGTTGTATTTGATTAGCGGTGTGTTGGAATTTATGGAACCTAAGGAACGATATCATATTTAAGAAAATAGGATGGAATGTTTTTGATACCGTTAGGTCGATCAAATATACAGTTTGGCGGTGGTCTACCATTGGTGATATTACTCATCCAATTTGTAATATGTATGAGTTCAACAAACAACCCTTGTTGTATTTATGTTAAGTGTCAATTGGTTTGTAATTTCTCCATTTTTGCGGGTTTTCTCCCGTGTCTTTTGTAATCAGGTTTGAGTACCTTTTGTACAAAATTTTTTTTTTTATAATAATAAAATAAAAATTTTAGGCATAAAAATAAGAAGATTGTAAGGATCATTCTTACCTTTGCTATAAATACATCATACAAATTAGAAATCAAATTCTAATTTGTTATTATATTATTTAGTGTAATTTATAAGTTTTAATATTTTAGACTATTTTAGTTGGTACAGGTCTCATCTCTGCTATAAATACACCATAAAAATTAGAAACTAAATTCTAATTTTTTATTATATTATTTAGTGTAATTTATAAGTTTTACTATTTTAGACCATTTTAGTTGGTAATCCACACAAGTCTTGCCTCTGCTATAAATACACCATTAATTATGTGTATTCATTACTTTTAAATAATAATGATATTAGTCACATCATATGGAATTGTAAATATTTTATAAGATATCAATTTGCACTTAATAATCATTCCTCTTCTTATTATATGATTCTTATCTAGCACACCAACACAAATTAAAATCAACCGAAAATTTTAAAATACTTAATAAAATGCAAAATAAAAAATTAAAATTATTTTGTAATTCTCCTTTTTTTATTATAAAAACAAAAAAGAAAGAGAAATAATTTTAAATGTATAAAGAAAACCAATAATTTATTAAAGAAATATTTAGTTGTCACATTAATTTGCAATTAGAAAACTACTACTAATTTTGTTTAAATGATATAATATTCTTTGATAGTATTGGGATAATTCAAAATTATATCATACCTTATAATAAAAATATTTATTTAGATAATATTTGACTATTAGTTAGAGTGAAAAATACAATCAGATCTAAATCTCTATAACAGCTAATGAAAGATCACATAGGGTAGGGAAATGATGGGTGATGCAAGATCACATAGGATAGAGATAGGGAAATGATGTGTGATACAGATCATATTGGTATATATGAGCATCTCTTCTTTTTCTTTTCTATATCAGTTGGTTGCTATCATATTCTTACAAATTTACTGCAAATTTGCATCAGTATGAGAAAGACTTTTATTCATATAGTTATAGGTGCATACAAATTACAAATTAGGAAGTAGCAAAACAAAAGGAAGAAACTAACTAAACACTATTTATAGTTCATATAGTTGACCTTTTTGAGAAAAGTCACATGAACAGACAATGTACAACATCTTTGTATAACCTTTGTACAAATGAAAAAAAAAACTACATCACAATAATTGTAACTTCTCTCTAGTTTCTCATATCTCTGATTCTTCATCCCTACCAAGCTACTCGTATCCTCTTTTTCTTCGAAAACCATGTATCAAGTCCTTTAAAACCTGTTTAGTTCTTGAATCTGAACTTCTGGACTTTGGTTCCATTGTTTTGGGTTTCAACATTGTTAGACTTTTAAGGGTTTGGTTTAAAGTCCTAATCTTCGGATTAGGGACCTTTCTCCCTTAGGGTCTTAATATACAGTGTTACTTCCTTTAACTTGGCATCTAGATCTTTAGTTTTTCTTTTTGGTGGTTTTCGGTCCGTCTGTTTCTTTCTGGGTTCTTGAGAATCCGTGATATTGGTTTTGGGCAATACTTCTGAGTGAGCTTGTGTAGATATGATAGTCAGACATTCGTTGGTCATAAACAAGGGGTTTGCGAGGTTGCTGGGAAGAAGAAGGATCGTCGACCTAACATTGGGAGAAGGTCGATCTGGAAGAACAGCAGAGGTAAAGGTACTGATTTTGATTTGTGCAAAGCATCGTCGTTCTTCTTTAAGGAATTTCCAGATTTCTTCAATGCTAAACAAATGTTTGACATATTTAAAGAATATGGATTGGTACTGGAAGTGTTTATTCCGGGAAGAACGGATAAAAGGGGCAAAAGGTTTGGTTTTGTTAGATTCAAAAAGGTTGAAGACGAACATCTCCTTGCTATTAAACTGGATAATATCATCATTAATGGCAACAAGATATTCGCTAACTTACCGAGATTTCAGAGAGAAGTTAAGGAAGCAGGTGGAGTGAAGAATAAGCAGAAGGGAGGTTTCGCTAAGATGGTGGAAGGAGCTCCTCCATATAAGTCTAGTGTTAGGGGTTGGAATGTTGATGGTGCTACATATGCACAAATTGCTAAAGGAGACATTGGACAAATGAGGAGTAATTTGAATCAGGTTTTATTAGGGGATAAACCCAACTTTGCACACTTGAGGTTCAATGTTAATGGTTAAGAGATGGAGAGATTTGAACAAGCTTTTGTTGGTGTGTTGGAAAATCCTGGGTCTGCGTTTGAAGTTAAGGAAGCTTTTCAAATGGAGGGATACTTCAATATTAAGGCCACCCCTTTGGGGGCCAATTTATGTTTACTAGAAGAAGACAATCTGGGTGATATCAAAAAGTTGGTAGAAGAAGACAAAGAGTGGATTTCCAAGTGGGTTTCTGATATCCACCATTGGTCTCCCAATGATGTTGACCAGGAGAGACTTACATGGGTAAAAAATTTTGGGTTACCCTATCATGTTTGAGGAGAAAAATTCTTCAAATTCCTAGCAGCAACAATTGGAGTTTTTATTAAGATGGACGAAGACACTCAGAAACAGTTGAGACTGGATGTAGCACGTGTTTTGATTCACAAAAAATTTCCTTTGAATCTAAACGAAGTTATTGGTGTTGAAGTGAATGATAAGATGTATCAGATCAAGATTGTTGAAGATTCTTTTGGGTCTTATATAAGAGAATATTTCCATAACAAAGTTGCTAGGTTTGAAGAAGATAGTTCAGAAGAAGTAGAATCGGTTTCGGAGGAAGAAGAAGAGTACTGGTATAATACACTTAAGGTTCTCAGTAACAAGTCAAAAACATCAGCGTACAATCTTGAAGAAGGTGAAGTAGGCGATTCTCAAAACGATGGTCCCTTGGGAGCGCGTGAAGATGTGGGAGAGTCTCAAGGAGCAGTGGGGCCTGATGGTACTATCATTATCAAGGCATGGGTGGGTAGTAATTAGAATGTCAAAGAAACACGTCAAATGAGACAAGATAGTGACACATCTAAAGTAGGTTCTGCTGCAAGCTTTGGAAGCAGTGAAAATCAGAGTTCCAAGGCAGAACATGTGACCTGCAGCCTTGAGATACAAAAAAGTAATGTTGGGACTGAGGATATCATGAAAGGGTGTGAGAAAAAATTAATGTGCTTCAACAAGTCTTTGGATGATGATATTTCAAATTCTCAAGGCGGGATGGCAGGTGGTGACCCAGAAACTTTGGGTTTAGCTACGTTGGTTAATAATACTTCTAAGAAGAAAAAGAAGTTAATTGAAGATATATATCAGAAGATCAAAATACCGATTACTCCTTCTTGTTATGCCACTCTCTTGTAGGCAGAGTGTTCTTATCCTAAAGTCATTATTCCTCGGCAACGACCCAGAAGGAACGCATGTGTAGAGGAAGAACAATATTTATCTCTGTTCCCTAAGGACTCAACTTCAATAGAAAAATCTATAGGCGATTCTGGTTTTCTGCAGAGTAATTCTAGGATTAAGAAGAGATTAGAAAACCTACCTGCTAGAGTTTGGGATTCTATAAAATCATTGGGCATAGAGGCGGAAGAAGATGATGAAGCCTTTGAATCTATTCTTCGTAATTTTGAACCTGTTGATAGAAAATCTAAGAAAGGTAAGAAGGCGGCAGCAATTGCCATCCATGAATCTAATCATATACAACATCAGAGGGTGTGGGGGTGGCATAAAAAGGAAGAAAATCAGTACTACGATTAACAAGGGAGGTGCGGAGATATGTTTCTTACAAGAAACTAAATGCACAAATATGACAGATGATATGGTGTATAGTATATGGGGAGATAGAAAATGTCAGTGGTCAACAACGCATTCAGTTGGCATATAAGGAGGATTGCTTACTATTTGGAAAGAAGGCATTTTGGTTCTGATTTGCAGCTATAGTGGCAAAGGATATTTAGGAATGCAGGTAGTATGGAGAGGGAGAAATTGTTACCTGTTCAACATTTACTCGCCCTGCAATATTACGGAGAAAAGAGACCTATGGTTTAAGCTTCTAAACTTAAAAGTCAATCTTGAACCAGGGGAGTGGATCATTGGCGGAGACTTTAATGTAATTAAGTGTCTGGGAGAATAAGTTGGATGTACTAGCCATAATTGGAGATACATGGATGAATTTGCAGAGTTTATCAATATGAGTGGTTATGTGGACTTACCCGTATCTGGTAACAAGTATTCCTGGTTCAAATCGAGAGGTAAGATATGTAGTCGTCTCGATAGATTATTAGTTTCTCCTGGTGTTTTTAATGAGTGGAACATAGTCTGTCAATAGATTGGCGAGAGGAGCGTCTCAGATCATAGACCGGTTTGGATCTCCGCCAAAAATACCAACTAGGGACCTAAACCGTTCAAAGTTTTATCGTGCTGGTTTGATCATCCAAGTTTTATGTCGTTTTTTAAAAAAAGAGTGGGAAGATTTTGTGGTGGTAGGGAAGGCCTCATTCATCCTATCCAGGAAATTACAATACTTTCGGGAGAAGCTTCGGTGGTGGAATGTCAATATATTTGGTTGGATTGATACAAAAATCATGGTGGATGTGGGCATTATTAATGATGTCGAAGACCTTATTGAGATAAAACAAGACTGCATCACAAGACTTGGATAACAGGAATGTTGCAGAAGATAACATTTGTAAAAGTTTATGGATAAAGGAAAGTATCCTAAGACAAAAATCTCGGATGAAATGGATTGAAGATGGAGACTTTAGTACAAAATAATTTCATGCTGCTCTAAAAAGTCGCATCAACTTGAAAACGATTTCCTCGGTATGTGTTAATGGTTGTAACGTGGAGGATGTGGTGGGAGTTAAAGAAGTTGTCAGGGTTCATTTTGCAAAAAGGTTTAACAAAGTTACAAGGTCTTTTCCCCATGTTGGAGAGCTTGGTTTCAAACGCCTCTCTGAAGAGCTTGAAGCAGGATTTGACTCGGCTGAGATTAGAAATGCAGTTTTTGAGTGTGCGGGTGATCGGAGCCCGGGTCCTGACGGTTTTAGTTTCGAGTTTTTTAAAAAGTGATGGAATATTGTAGGCCATGAATTTACAAATTGTATCTTGGAGTTCTTCGAAGGTGAGAAATTACATAAGGTCCTTGCTTCCTCCATTTTGGTGCTAATTCCTAAAAATGATAACCCGAAGAATTTAGATGATTATAAACCAATATTTCTAATTGGTTCGGTATATAAAGTTGTGTCTAAGTTACTTGCAAATAGACTTAAAGGAAAAATTGGAAGCATTATTTCAAAATCTCAAATGGCGTTCATTGAAGGAAAAAGCTTACTTGATGGTGTTCCGGCTTTAAATGAAGTTATCGATTTCGCTAAAAGATCCAAGAAAGAGCTATTGCTACTAAAGGCAGATTTTACCAAAGCCTACGATTGTGTGGAGTGGAATTACTTGCGAGATGCCATGAAAATCATGGATTTGGTGAAAAATGGATGCGGTGGATGGATAATGGGGTTTTCAATAGTTTCATGTCGGTTTTTGTTAATGGGAGTCCTACAAAGGATTTTGCCGTCTCTAGAGGCCTCAAACAAGGCGATCCTTTAGCACCTTTATTATTTGCAATAGCGGTGGAAGGACTTGCGGTGTTAATGGATAGAGCGGTGGATAGAGGTACATACTCGGGTTTCAAGGTTAATCAGGATGTTTCTTTTCACTTATTACAATATGCAGATGATTCGGTTATGGTAGGTGACGAATCTTGGAGTAATATTTTGGCAACAAAGGCTATACTAAAGGGATTTCACCTGGTTTCCGGACTTGAGATTAATTTCAATAAAAGCTCTCTTTATGGTATTGGTGTGGAAGAGTCAGTACTCATGGCCACGGAAAACTTCCTAGCATGTAAAGTCTCTGTGTGTCCTCTTAAGTTTCTTGGTATTTTCATCGGTGGCAACCATAGATTAGTCTCTTTCAGGAAACCTATGATTGATAAGGTGCGTTCTAGATTGAATTCTTGGAAAGGCCGATTTTTATCCATGGGCGGTAGAGTAACATTAATCAATTCTGTGCTAGCAAATCTCCCAATTCATTACATGTCATTCTACAAGCTTCCTTGTAGGGTTACATGTATCCTTACCTCTACTCAAAAAAGATTCTTATGGAATGGTTCGATGTCAAAAAAAGACGTATCTTGGGTTCAGGGGAGTACGGTTTGTAAAACCAAAGAAGATGGTGGCCTAGGGATTAAAGACATAAACCTTTTCAATCTAGCTTTGCTTTTTAAATGGTTCTGGAAAATTTTATCGCCGGAGGATTTTTTGTGGAGAGGCATTATTGATTGTCGGTATCCTAATTTTGTGCACGCCTTTTATCTTGGAGAGGCTCCTAAGTATCATGTCTCCGCGTCATTACGGTGGAGATATTTGTTTAATGTTTCTATCTTGTGTGGTACTAACCATTTTGCATGACTGTTATCTCATAAGATTAGAAATGGGGTTAACGTTTCTTTCTGGTTATCCCGATGGGCTGGAACGGCTGCTTTGGCACTCATGGGCCTCTATTAGAGTGTAAGACCCAATCCTATTTGTAAATAAACCACTTCATGGGCCTCTCCTATAGTATAAGTCCCATCGCGCTTTTCAAAATCACGGCGCGATCACTATTTTCACAATAATCGTTGGGCCTCTGTTAGGAGTGTAATTCCCATTTCTTTGTACATAACTTTGTTTTCACAATAATATTTGGGCCTCTACTAGAGTGTAAAACCCAACACCCTTCTGTAAATAGAAAATCTTTTAGGCTCATTCATCCTGGGATTTGTACAAGATACAAATAATCACTCGGGCCTCTATCTAGAGTGTAAGACCCAACACCTTTGTTTTTCTCCTACTTGAGATTGAATCATCCTCAAATTCAAAACTTTCTTCAATTTCTTCAAAACCCTAATTGAATCTTGAAGAAAATATTTGATAATCACAATACACTTGGGCTTCTATCCAGAGAATAAGACCCGCCACCTTTCTCATTTCAATTCATACTTGTTTATATACTTGTTCATATATCTGTATATATACTTGTACATATCTTGTTAAATTCCTCTTAGCATTTAAATAATCCTCAGTTTAGACTAGTTTAAACAGTAGGATCTTTTGAGTCAGTATAACTTAGTTCAAGTAACTAGTTCCTCATGTACAAAGGAATCTAATTAGCCCCCTCTTGGGCTTTATCCAAACATCACTGCCTCCTCTTGGGCATCATACAATGAATCTCCCCAAAAGATAGCCTCCTTTTGGGCTTTGTTCAATTTGATTAACCTTGAAACAGTTCAATAAGTAGAGGATTAATTCCCGGTGAAACCTCTTCTTTAACCCCTGGAACAGTCCAGCAGAGATAGGATTATTTCCCGGTGAAACCTTTCTTGAACTCTTCCTAGACTTGGAATGTATCCATACTCAGCCTCCTCTTAGGCTTCATACAAGGACCCACAGGCTTCCTAGAAGCATCCCTAGCCTCTTATTGGGCATCATACAAGGACCAACAGGCTTCCTAGAAGCATTCTTGGCCTCCTCTTGGGCTTCATACAAGGACCCTTAGGCTTCCTAAAAGCATAGGACATATCCTAGTCATCTTTATCAATACACCAGTCCCCAGGAGAATCAAAAACTCTAAGGCATTCAAACTCATCCTCTAAGGCTTTTCTGATCCTCAATAAGGTTTGGCTTCCATCTTCAAAATCCCCAGCTAGGATCAGGTTACCATCAACAAATCCCCAAAAGTATCAATGCCTCATGGCATCTGATAATTCAACTCTTCTCCATTCCCTAACAAAAGTTAGTTTCCCTATTAATTCCTCAAAATAGTTTAGACCTTCTTCTGGATTTGAATAATCCTCATTAAGCGTAAGCTTCCTCTTAGGCTTCATATAATGATTTTCCCAGTTACCCTTAATCTTGGGCTCTGTACAATATAGATATATTACTCCTCTAGTTGAGTCAGTTTTTAACTTTTTTTCAACTTCAACCATGGGCTTTGATCAAGGCACAAAATCCATCATCCCCACAGATGAGATCATGAGTCTTCTCTGTAGGAGGCTATCTCCTCTGTACATTATATTTCAAAACAAACAATCAAAACCCTTTCCTGATAATTGATGTAAGTGGCACACTTGTTGATTCAAAATCTAAGCTGGAGTCCCTCCTTTATCATGGCTAAAGTTTTCTTTCATCTAAGTGATGTAAGTGGAAAACCTATGGATTCCATACATCCAAGCCAATGTCCCTCTCTTAGCATGAAAATACTCATATAGGAAGACATGGAATTGCTGGATTCCACACATCTCAGTTAAAGCAATTTCCTTTATAATCAATTTCTCAATATTTGTGATGAATGAGTGAGATATCTCCCTTTAGAGATGACAAATTTTCTCTCAGTCAAACCTTTAGCTTTAATCTTGGCCTTTGAAGAAGACACACAAATACTCCTTTAGCTTTAATCTTGGGCTTTAAACAAGACACAACATTCCTTTAGCTTCAATCTTGGGCTTTGAACAAGACAAAATACCCTTTAGCTTCAATCTTGGGCTTTATCAAGACAAAAATACTCTTTTAGCTTCAATCTTGGGCTTTGAACAAGACACCAAATTTTCTCCTATAGAATAGGAGGAACTACAAACGCTTTGATTTTCCCAAATCTCTTTACGGGAATACGTAGGCATAAGATTGCAAAATCTTAGTGAGCGCACTAATAAAAAACCATAGGTCCAGTACCTTCCCAAAAACAATAGAAAACCTAAAAACAACAAAAGCAATTCCTTAACCTTCGCAAAGGATAAACATTACCTATTCCACAATCAAAGGATTCAAGCAACTAAGCAATACAACAGTAGAAACACATGCAAATAAAGGTTCCTATAGATTACTATAGATACTCTGGGTGTTAATAGCTTCCTTTTGTATAACCAAACCCCGATCCCCAATCTCTTCGCATTTGTTAAAGAAAACATTTGCACGCAGGGTTAGCTTGAGATATCTTCCCCGTCCTTTTAAGCTTCATAGGATAAATAGAGAAATCAGAAAGTACCAAGAAATGCGGTTGTGGTCTCGTCACAAAAACCGACGCTACAGAAAAATGGCGACTCTGCTGGGGACTTTAAATTTTCTTTCTAGGAGGGTTAATCCTTGCTTTTCATTTTACTGTTTATTTGCTTTCTCATTTTTTATTATTTAATGTTTCCCATCATACTATCTGATTATTTTCCATACTTGTTTAACTTACTGTTATCTGGGATTGTGATTAATACACATGTAGTGAGTCAAAAAGTCCTCAGTGGGCTTGAGAGCACTACTACGAAAAACCCATTTAACAACGGTTGGGAATAACATATAATGACGCGGGCAAAGGCGTTGTTATGTAGATTGTCGTTGTAAGTTCGTTGTTTCTACAACGGTCTGGAAACCGTTATAGAAAGGCAGGACGCGCGCCATATATCACAACAATTATGATAATAAACCGTTGTGATACATACACTTAGGTACTGGGTTCGAAACCCATCAGCAGCGAATTATGTAAAACATAAATAACCTATGATCTCGGTTACAATAGATAAATGTTGTTGTAAGTACCATGAGTTTATTATATTAAATGTAGATTTCTTGTTTTCCAAACACCTGACTAAAGAAATATACATGGAATCAATTTGATGAAGAAGTCTATAATTTGCAAATTAAACTATTCTTGAAAACCAACTTAAACAAACCAATGTTTTCTGATTGCATTCGTCTCATCTTGCATTTCACGTTGTTTTACATATATATTGTGGTTTATTGATCTGACTCCTTCGATATATCGCTATCTTCGATTATAGTTAAATTTCCATAAGAACAAGACATTGGATAATCTGCCTCATCATCATCACTTATCATCATAATTTTTATAATCGGAAGTTTTATGATTATAAGTTTTGATGGAGAGGCAGATTAACTAATAATTTGTTGTTAATGAAATTTAACTATAATGGAAGATGAAGATGCATCTAAGGAGCCATATCATTATACCATAATATATATATATTAAACATCGTGAGATGAATGATGAGAGGGGTGCAATTCGAAAACATTGATTCATATAAGTTGGTTTTCAAATACAACTTAATTTGCAGATTATAAGTATCTATGTCAAATTAAATGAATGTATTTTAAGTGAGGGTTAGTGAAACAAACAATCTACATAGAATATAAAAAACTCAAACAACATTCTATACCAGATCCAGATATTATAAACTCATATAATACGCTTGCTACCACCAACAAACTTTAAGTGAGGGTTAGTGAAACAAACAATCTAAATAGAATATAATAAACTCAAACAACATTCTATACCAGATCCATATATTATAAACTCATATAATACGCTTGCTACCACCAGCACCATCACCCTATATCATCCCCTTAACCTGTAAGGAAACACATCAAACTTCAAAAATGAGCATCCTCAGGAGAAAACAAACCCTAAAACCATAATCCAGTGAAGAGTAAAGAGCTAGAGGAACATGAATAACACACCTTTTAATGAAACTAATCGTGGAACAGGAATCAATTATGATGTTCAACTAGTTTGGGAATCAATGAAGAAGAAATATAAGGAGGATGAAGCTTACACAAAAGCTTCATACTTCTTATATTTCTTTTCATTGTTTCTAAAACTAGATGAAGTTTACTTACACTGTTGTTTCTTCATTTATTAACATCTTGTTCGTGAAGCTATGAAAAATAAGTATAAGGTGGATGAAGTTTCCATCATAGCTTCATGCTTCTTATACTTTTTTCCATAGCTACACAAACATTATGAAGTTTCCAAAGTATGGTCTTTGTTAAGGTAGTGAA
This sequence comes from Lathyrus tuberosus, assembly GCA_022829125.1. NCBI lineage: Eukaryota > Viridiplantae > Streptophyta > Magnoliopsida > Fabales > Fabaceae > Lathyrus > Lathyrus tuberosus. The sequence continues at coordinate 10,017,283 of JALAZF010000071.1, forward strand.
AACGAATCTGAAAAAATGAGAACAATCAACAAAAACAACATGCAACAAACGAGATAATGGGAATTATCTAACAATAGATGGAAGAAGAAGAATACCTTAATGTATGAAGCACAAGATTCACGGCTAATGGTGAAAACGAAGAGAAAAAATGGGTTCTAGGGTTTCACTTTGAAGGCAACGACGCTACTGTCAATAAGGGAAAGTTATTTCGCTTATATATGGGTAAACTATTTCACAACGGTTAACAATACCAACCGTATAGATAGGTATTTATTTATTATAAATATATCACTATAGTTAATCAGAAGAACCGTAGTGATAACCCTTTTATTTGTGAATTTTAAAATGAATAAAAACCGTATAGATAGGTATTTATTTATTATAAATATATTACTACAGTTAACCAGAAGAACCGTAGTGAGAACCCTTTTATTTGTGAATTTTAAAATAAATAAAAAAGAAAAGGTGCGCCTTAACGTTAAAGGAAAAAAATATTTTATGTCGCTGAGGCTCAAACCGAAGAAAGTTTGGGTATATCAACAATGTAATTCACAATGCATCTGCAGTTTAAACATCAACAATGTAATTCAAACCCTAACTCAACTATTACATTTCATAACAAAGTAAACATTAAACATAAAGGAGACAAGAAAACATAATATCTTGAGATTTCCAGAAAATATCTCTGATTTCAGTTTGTTCTTCAAGTTCTTGTTCTTTTTCTTTAAATCCTCATACATAACCTTTAAATAGCCCACAACTTTCAACTCAAACTTCAAAATGCTCTCATATTCATTCCCATTTCTTTCTCCCACGTCTTCATCCCATATGAACAAATTACATGTTTCATCGCTCCTCCAAAATGGACATCTCCAAAAAATCCTTCCTTTATTTTTTCCCTTCTTGCATTAGTACGAATCCATACGACCATCACAACCACAAAAATTTCCAGATCGAGATTTTACAGCGGAAGTAGACATAGAAACACTTTCTTGTTGTTGCTGTTGTTGTCTTCTTGACATTGCAATACCTTAAAGTAGAACACTTTCTTATTGTTTTTGTCTTCTTCCCGACAATGGTGACGGCGTTTGTGTTAGGGTTTGAAATTCTGGTATCAGACGTGTGATGTTAAGGTGCGATGTCACAACAACACACTCTGAACAATGGACAGCAATAACAGTAAATAAATCAACACAGTGATTTGTTCACCCAGTTCGGTCTAACTACCTACGTCTGGGGGCTACCAAGCCAGGGATGAATTTCACTACTTGTAGAATTAAATTACAGACTCAACAACCCAGTTGACAATCTCCTAATCTTAATTCCTACTAGTGACTTTCTACCTAAGAAACCACTTAGATATGAGAACACTACTCAATCCCTAAAACCACTCAAAGAACAACCTCTTTGAGAAACCTTGATCTTGCTTCCCAGCTTCGATCAAGTCACACAACTCTCTTTGCTTGACAGCTTTAGAGAGGACAGAAAACGACACAGCAATTCACCCTAGAATTCTGGTTATACACCTCGTACAAAATACTCAAGACACTCAGCCTCTGCTCTTGATATTCTCTCTGTATTTTTGTACCTTTTTCCTTTGGTCTTGTGCGCTTTATATAGCTCCTTGAATTGGTCTTGGACTTGTCACAATATTTGATCAGATTTGTTAATTAAAACTGAATCTTCAAAATAAATTTTATCCCCAAAATCTTTTTAAATCTTCAACCTTTTAATTCTCCAACAGACCTGCAATCAAATCTCCCATGTAACAGAAAATATCTATCCCAAGATATTCTCATCCAATGAGTCAACCACTCTCCACAATTCCAGCTAATACGCGTGCCCTAATAACATGTCTTGCTGTTATTAATTCTGCAGGTATGATGTTACAACATCACCTGTGTGACATCAGACATCCAACTTCAGCATTTAACTACTTAACACAGCCCAGTGTTAAGACTTCAATGTTACAACATCAGCACCTTGACATCAACATTGAATAACCTTTGTTTTACCAAAATTCCAGCCAATCCAGGAACTATCAATCTCCCCTTTGGCTAATTTTGGCTAAAACAATCTCTGCACTCTGCAAACAACTTCTGCACTCTGCACCTTCAGGGATTTCAGCAGTGGAATAATCTTCAATCATTTGAAATTCATTAGCAGCAATTTGACAATCTTCATAGTCTTCATTACTTGATCTGCTGCAGCACCATCTTCATTATTGACAACAGCCAATTGGTGCTCCCCCTCAAAAACATGAACCAGCATCACAGCTGTTCAGTAGCTCACAATGTGCAGCACTTCTCCCCCTTGATGTCTGCTTGGCTGCACTCTTCAAATGCTATGATATCTTCACTAGCAGCTCAGTCTAAACTCCCCCTCAATAACTGCATCAACACTTTTCAACTAAACACCTTTTACTTTTAGTAGCATCAATTACTCTCTTCATGGCAATTTTTAACTCTCCCCCTTTTTAGCCATAATTAGACAAATTATGCCAATTCATATGACCTACACTTCATCACATGCGACATAATACAAGCCCTACTGTCAGTAGCAACAAGATCTATGCAATCTCCAAACACAATGTTCTGACATTATTAAAGACATGGTCAAAACCACATTCCAACACTTTTGACTAGACTGGCGATACAAACAATGCTTTAGAAAAACCATTATAAAACCACTCTTTCTCCTTTGCTCAGCACAACACTCCAATAAAGCATGAGTCAATCAAGCTCCAAAGTATCAACCAAGAAACTCAAGCATGAGGATAAAAATCCAGAACCTCTGAAGAAGGTCAAATCTCAGACGACATCAGGTCCTTCTTCAGGAGCAACAAAAACTGGCAGGACTTCAGTGCCAACTATGAAGCCTGGTAAGAACCATACTGCTAAAAAATAGCCTTCAGAAGATGAATGGGATGCAGATTGGAAGGCATTTCTGGATGCAGGTGATTGGCATGAGGATGTAGTTTAACCTTGTATCTTCAAATATCTAATAAAACTCCAATCATATCTTAGATTTTTCTGTAACTTTACAAAATTCTTTACAGTACTTTTCTATTGCTTTGCTGATAATTGTACTGCCTTAATATGAACCAACAGCCTAATGTCATAGCATGCTATCTGACATTATATCCTCATAAGATTCAACCAATCTCCATAATCTTGATCAGCATGCAATCTTCACAATATATGTACCTTTGCTGCAAAATCCATAGATAAATACTTCCCCTGTCAAGATTAACAAATGCTCTAGATGGAGATGAACATTTGAGCACATTTACATGCATTTTGGTGCCACTGTCCCTTTCCCCAAGGGCTATCATACAATTCATCTTCATCAACCAAGGCAAACCTTCTACTTCATCATTCTCCCGTATGACTATGTAGATGCTCCTTAGATATAATGTAAGCACTAAGCTTCAGATCCAGAACAAAGACATCCTTCACCAAGGATACTCTTGACACTCTTGACACCAGGGTATTACATATGCTCCACTACTGGATTTACTATCAACAAAATAATCCAAACTCAACACTGTGTCACAAACTCCACAAATTCTCAGCTTACTTATAAGCTTTACTGAGATCCAGTCTCTTCAAGAGATCACACTTCCTCTTTCCTTACATCCACCAGTAGTTGTTGAAACTGGTGATGTCTTCAAAGACAGTAGTCATGCTTAAACACATGACCATAATCTCCACTTCTTCTGACCAAAATGCTAGAGCATTCAACTCCACATGTCCAATCTTAATCATCTTCCAGATCTAACCACCAGCAAACATGATGCTATAACATCTTTTGGGACATCAGCTTCTCATCACCATTCAAAGGACTCATTGCACAATGAAGTCCTTCAAGAAGCTCCCAATAAAACACAGTCAGAGCAACTTATTCATACACACCTAAATACCATAAGTTCCCACACCCTCTCTGAACCATATCCTAGCAAACTCAACCATATCCAGAGTATCTATACCAAATTCTTTTTCCAGAACATACTTCCACCATTTTATGAAAAGCACAGGAATGTTATCCAGTATGGCCTTTTGAATTTTCTCAGAAGTTCTAACAACAACGACTTCCTTCATTTGAGAGATATCCTGGACATTATCATCAGACTTATCTCTGATCTTCCTATTTCTGGAAGAGATGAACACTTTACTCCTGGATTTTGTAGTATCTTCCACATAGATATTCTGCTCATCAGTTCTCATCTTTGGAGGTGACTCAATATCTTTCCTCTTCCTTGATTTCAGTCGTTTAGCCACACCAGGAACCACTTTTGCAATTAGTTCATCATCACTTCTAACATCTGCATCTTCCAACCTAAGGGTTGTCAACTTGTGAAATTTTTCTTCTGAACTATAGGAGTCATTAGTCAGGTTGTCATCTTTCTTGGCCTTGCAAGTATTCAGCTCCCAACACTTCTTAAGGTCACAGCTTTTGATCCTTCCATCAGCATTGTTGACTCCTTCATCTTGCTCATATAACTGACTACTCAAGTTGGCTTTTAACACATCATCCAACTTAGGAGTAACAGCACCATAAGTCATTAACCCAGATTGACTTTTCACCATACTTTCACACTTGATGTCACCATCTGATGTTAGAACATTAACCTTAACATCACTAGATAAGCTGTCCTCTTGAGGTATCCACTGATAGCAATTATCTTTGGATCTTACTCCCTTCATCACTACCTCATTCTGCTCATCAGCTACCACACATTCATCTTTGGTGTAGCTTACATTGTAACCTTCATCACAAAGTTGACTTATGCTAATTAAATTAGCACTCAACCCTTGAACAAGGAGCACATTATCAAGAGTAAGACCATCATGATTCTTCACTCTTCCAACTCCTTCTACTACTCCTTTTTCACCATTGCCAAAAATAACATAATTTGCATGGCAAGGGTTGAACTCTACCAAATGCTTCTTGGATCCAGTCATGTGCTTTGAACATCCACTGTCAAAGTACCATGCATCCATAGCAAAATGTCCATCTGATGTGTGAGCCAATAGACATGTGACCTGAGCTTTAGGAACCCATTGTTTTACTACTTTGGGCCTGTACTCTCTCCATCTGTATTGAGGCTGAGGGTATCCATGCAGCTTGTAGCACGAGTACTGCATATGTCCAAACCTACCACAATAATAGCATCTCACCCTTTCATCTCTGAATCTTCTGCCATGATGAGATTGCTTAGGCTGCCATCCATAATGTGGTCTCCTCCTACCATAATTGGCCTGCCTTCTATTATGCTAGTATCTTCTTCCATAAGGAGGCTGAGAATGCTGTTTCCTAGATTGTCTCCCATGATGGTGTGGCTTTCTTCTTCCATAGATATGAGGAACATCATTGGTGTAACCATACCCCTGATGTTGAGACACCTGATAAGACATGTGCTGTTTGAATTGAGCAGCTTGCATGCTCTTGTGGTGTTGTGGGGGCATATACTGACTAGCTCCTTGTGGCTGCTTTCTCTTCTGATTAGGACCAGTCTTCTTCTCAATCTTCTTAGGTTGTGAAACATCAGCTTTCTTAGGTGTAGGATCCCGCTTCTTTTGCTGATGTTGAGACAAAGGTTGTGACACTTCCTTCTTTGAACCTGAAGTGCTTGCTTCTAAAGTTCCCTTATCCTCAGCCACATAACCTATCCCAACTTTGTCTCCAGCAACTTTTTCTGACTGTAGTATCTTGTCAAGAGTGGCTGTCCCACTGTTCAACATTCTAACAGATTTAGTCATATGATTAAGATGAGCTTTGACACATAAGACTTCTTTCTCCAATTCGGCTTTGTCATTCTCTAGCTGAGCAATCTGTTTCTTCTGTTGATTCCTCTCCTGACATAGTTCAACACTCTTTAAGCACAACTCTTTGTAGGTTGAAGCTAGCTCATCATAAGTGACTTCTCCATCACTATCATCATCAGATTCAACAATTCCTGTCAAAGCTGTAACATGCTTTGCTGACTCACTTTCACTTTCACTATCAGAGTCAGACCAGGAAACTGTCATGCTCGTCTTCTGCTTCTTCAAGAATGTGGGACACTCTTTCTTGACATGTCCATACCCTTCACATTCAAAGCACTGAACTCCTTTATCTTGGGCAGTTTCATCCTTCTCCTTTGACTTACTGATGTCAGGAGAGATGTCCTTGACATTGGGCCTGGAGTTATTGTTCATCCTCTTGAACACCTTGTTGAACTGTCTTCCCAACATAACAATGGCTTGAGATAGATCTTCCTGAGAATCATCATCTGTAACTTTCTTAGCTTCTGCAGGAGTGGAGTCCAAAGCTATACTTTTGGGCTTCTTTTCTGGTTCTTCCTCATTCAAACCAAGCTCAAAAGTTTGAAGAGATCCAATGAGCTCATCAACCCTCATCTTGTTGATGTCTTGAGCTTCTTCAATCGCAGTCACCTTCATCTTGTACCTCTTAGGAAGGGACCTAAGGATCTTGCTTACAAGCTTTTCTTCTGACATCTTTTCTCCAAGAGCACTGGATGCATTGGCCAGCTAAAGAACACTCATATGGAAGTCATGGATAGTCTCATCTTCCGTCATCTTCAGACTGTCAAACTTAGATGTTAGAATCTGAAGTCTTGACATCTATACTCTAGATGATCCTTCATGTGTAGCCTTCAAAATATCCCATGCATCCTTAGCAGATTCACATGAGTTCATCAACCTGAATATGTTCTTGTCAACTCCATTAAAGATAGCATTTAGGGCTTTTGAATTTCCAAGGGCAAACTCATCTTCTTCCTTGGTCCATTCTTCTTCAGGCTTCAGCTTAGAGATGCCTTCTTTATCTTTACCAGCATCATCCTTCTCACACACAACAGGTGCTTTCCATTCTTTAATAATGGCCTTCCAAGCCGTGCTGTCCAAGGATTTCAAGAAGGTGGTCATCCTAGGCTTCCAATAATCATAATTGGAACCATCCAATATAGGGGGTCTGTTGACAAATCCTCCAACCTCTTTGTCCATCTTTACACCAGAAAGTAACTTCCCTAGATCTCACCCAGAGACAGACAGGATGCTTGCTCTGATACCTATTGAAATTCTGGTATCAGACGTGTGATGTTAAGGTGCGATGTCTCAACAACACACTCTGCACAATGGACAGCAATAACAGTAAATAAATCAACACAATGATTTGTTCACCCAGTTCGGTCTAACTACCTACGTTTGGGGGCTACCAAGCCAGGGATGAATTTCACTACTTGTAGAATCAAATTACAGACTCAACAACCCAGTTGACAATCTCCTAATCTTAATTCCTACTAGTGACTTTCTACCTAAGAAACCACTTAGATATGAGAACACTACTCAATCCCTAAAACCACTCAAAGAACAACCTCTTTGAGAAACCTTGATCTTGCTTCCCAGCTTCGATCAAGTCACACAACTCTCTTTGCTTGACAGCTTTAGAGAGGACAGAAAACGACACAGCAATTCACCCTAGAATTCTGGTTATACACCTCGTACAAAATACTCAAGACACTCAGCCTCTGCTCTTGATCTTCTCTCTGTATTTCTGTACCTTTTTCCTTTGGTCTTGTGCGCTTTATATAGCTCCTTGAATTGGTCTTGGACTTGTCACAATATTTGATCAGATTTGTTAATTAAAACTGAATCTTCAAAACAGATTTTATCCCCAAAATCTTTTTAAATCTTCAACCTTTTAATTCTCCAACAGACCTGCAATCAAATCTCCCATGTAGCAGAAAATATCTATCCCAAGATATTCTCATCCAATGAGTCAACCACTCTCCACAATTCCAGCTAATACGCGTGCCCTAATAACATGTCCTGCTGTTATTAATTCTGCAGGTCTGATGTTACAACATCACCTGTGTGACATCAGACATCCAACTTCAGCATTTAACTACTTAACACAGCCCAGTGTTAAGACTTCAATGTTACAACATCAGCACCTTGACATCAACATTGAATAACCTTTGTTTTACCAAAATTCCAGCCAATCCAGGAACTATCAGGGTTGTTTCGTCTTGTTTCTTTTTTCAGTGGATAAATTGATATATACTTGGTGTTTAAAATACATAAAAAGATGCTTCAGCTTGTAACAATGGTTTTAAGAAATAACCGTAGTGATATCCTTATTATTTTTTAGATAAATATAAATAAAACTTAAAAAAGGCGCATTTACGTCATAGGAATCAACTATTTAAGGGCGATGAGGTTCGAACCCATGAAAGCTTGATTGTATCACTATGGTGTTCACAACAAACGTTATTATAGCCTTGAAATTTCTAATTAAAATAATGCGCGCGCATCCAGTACGCACTATAACAACGGTGTATAGGATGTCGTTGTAAACCTGGCGTTGTTAAATGGGTTTTTTACAGTAGTGGAGCATATTTTAAGATAGGAGGTGCCATACTCAAGTAGGCTTATATGGAGTGAATTCCGACCAAGCTAACTTGAAAGTTCACCAGATTAATGGAGGTATCCTTTTGGAAATACTGATGTTAAACGAGCAAGTCGTGAAAACATTACTTTTTCCAGTGGGTACCCGCGAAACTGAGGATTAGTAAACATTTAACCTTGACCATTCTTTTAGGATGTAGTGCTGTGACTATCAGGAATAGTTGAAAGGCGATACTACGCTCGAATGAGATTCATCTTAAGGATATTACATCTCTCATGAGTAAGTCAGTTTGCTGGTAATGTTATTAAGAGGGGTCAATGATTTTGGGAACCTTGCTAGAACCTATTCTGTAGGTACAAAAAAACACTAGTACATACCTTTTGGGATTGCGTAGATACATGGCTCCATGCTCGTGACGATAAACCCTTAAACCATGTTTTCATATATTTGTGTTTGCTGCATTCATGCATTCATAAAAAGCTTTCCAAAAAGAAAAATCTAGTTTCTCAAAATTTTTCAAGAAGAACTAAAATACGAGGGTGTAGCAAATATCAGAAACTGCGTTATGGATTTTGGTAGAAGAAAAACCCAGAAGTACATCTTAAAAAGTACAAGACTTGAAGACTTGAGAAAATTAGGAAGGTTGATTACCAATCTGGAAGCTTTCAGAACTAAGTACAGAGGACTTTTATCTCATTTGAAAGTCAACATGGTTGAAGGAGTCCTAGCTACATTGGTTCAGTTCTATGACCTAGTGTACCATTTCTTCGCATTTCCTGATTATCAGCTCACACTAACATTGGAAGAGTGCTCCCATCTGATTGATTTACCTATCACTGATCAGGATCCATTCTCTGGACTGAAAGAAATTCCTAATGATAAGGTTATTGCAAGTGTCACCTCTTTGGAAATATCAGATATCAAAACCCACATGACCACGAAGGGAGGAATTCAAGGTCTACCTACTAGGTTTCTATTGGAAAAAGCCTTATACTTTGCCAGCATACGAAACATAGTTGCTTTCGAGGATAACTTTGTTTTACTCAGTTATGGATTATTCCTTTTCCCTAACATCGACAATTTCATCAACATAAACACTATCAAGATTTTCTTAAATGGAAACTCAGTCCCAACTTTGTTGGCAAATGCTTACCACTCAGTACATTAAGAAACTTGTATAGCTGAGGGATGATTACATGCTGTGTACCATTACTCTACAAATGGTTTATTTCCCACTTTCCCAAATCTGCTACTTTTTGGGATCTCAAAAGTGGTATGCGATGGTCGCAGAAGATTATGTCTCTCACCTATTCTGACATAGATTGGTACAATCGAGTTTATGACGGAATAAAGATCATTGACAAATGTGGAAGTTTCCCCAATGTACCCCTTCGTCAGCTTGGATACTTGATGAAGAATGTACCTTACAACGTTCATCTGGAAGGTCTTTTCTTCAAGGAAGGGAAAAATGAAAGAGCACTCAAGGAAGAAATTGTGCATGCCTGGCATCATGTTCATAAGAAAGGAAGAGAATCTCTGGGAAAACCAAGCTGCATCTCCGCAGAGCCTTATCTCCAATGGGTACAAACTAGGGCCCTCAAGTTAAAAATGCCTTACCCTCGTCAAGAAGTATTTCCCTTTGTCGCTCCCGGGATTTTCATCCTGGTACAAACGCAAAAGTGGCACCAAAACAGAGTTGCCAGCAATGTGTATTTATCCCAAGAGAGGGAAAGGAAACACTGCGTAAACCTGAGGGAAAGGAAAGAGCATGGTCTTGCGACCAAGAGAACTGGGTTCTGGAGTCGGTTACGCGAGAGGAAGGTATTAGCACCCCCTCGCGTCCATCGTACCCGATGGGATCCACGCTTGCTGCTTCAATCAAAGGGTGTAAGGAAAGGATACTGGAAAAGGAACTGCTAGCTGGAGAACTGGAAAAGGAAAGGAGAGAGAAAGAGAAACAAATATAGGGAAAATAAAAGAAGTGCTCGCATAGGCCCTACCCCACTACCTACGTATCTCACCGGGAACATGAGAATCAGAGCGACGTAGTTCCCCTCAACGAGGGCTGCTTTGTTTGTGTTTTTTAATGGAAACGTCAGAGTGCGCGTCCCAGCAGTTTGGTGTTGCAGCTCGCTGTATGGAGACTTAGGCGTTACCTGTTTGCGGTAGAACGGACATGACGAGTCCTTTAGGAATAGAATGAATGAGATGAGAAAAGAATTTGTTTGTTGGTTTTTTGTATTTTTTAAGGAGAAGTGTTTTGATTATTTTTTGTGTTTTGTAACACATATTGTATTTAAGTCCTTCACGTAGGATCGAATGCCTCGCATATCGACTCAAGACGGGACGTATGCTAATCATTATAAGAAAGTGAGAGAAGACCCCTCACTATCTCATTCTCACATGAAAGGCTCAAATACAATATCTGTCATGCCTTTATTAAGTGCTTTTTACTTTTTATTTTGAGATGACAAAGAGAGACTCAAAAGGAGGAAAGGACAAAGTCTAAGAGGGCGACTAATAATCCTAAGAGTGGTCATGCTTGGAGGTCCTAATGGTTGGTGTGGTATGAGAACTCTATCCTAAAAAAGAGGAGAAGAACATAAGAAGCAACTTACTTCCAAGATGGAAGTTAAGTTGATCTTAAAGAGGGATGAAGAAAATTAAGCAAGCAAAGAAGCATTTAATCAGGAATTAATCAGAAATTACTCAAGATAATCCAAATTTGAATTAAAATGCTAAGTAAAAAACAATATTAAATTCTAAGCCAAAAGAAGAGTTAATCTAAAATTAGAAGCTAATTCTAAAAGATAGTCTAAAATTAATTCTAGAATTAGTTCATGGCACTTCTAAACTAAATCTAAAAAACATTAATCCTAAAGTTAAATCTAGAATTAAAACTAATATTAATCCTAAAATAAATTCCAATTAATTTCTAATTAAAGATACTTCTAACTAGTAAAATTCTAAAGTTAAATCTAACTAAAAGTGAGTTAACAAAAATTAGAATTAGGAATTACAATCAAAACCAAGATTAAATTCTAATTCTCTAATCAAAATCTAATTTCTAAAATTAAAATCTAATTAACTAAAATGGTTATCCTATATTTATTAGTTAAAACAAATGCCAAACAATTAAGCAAAACAAATAAAAGAAGGGTGTAGTTCGGATTCTAGGAGGTATGCACAGAAAGCCAGACGCTGGGCCTTCAGAAATCAAGCCCAAGAACCTCTGCCACGCACAGGGGGGTACGAACAGTATTCCTGGGGTGGAAAGAAAGAACTGGGCGCTTGGTTCTTTCCAAAGCCCAAAGTCTTTGAGAAGCAGCAAAGGGGGTTCAGCGAATGTTGGGGGAGTGTGAATAGAGTCAGGGCGAGTGGGCTCACATCTCAGACCCAATGATTTCAAAAGTAAACTAAAGGAGGTGCACAAAGAAAAAACGGGGTTACAGACAGCAAATCAAATGGCCTTATAAGCCCAATCCAACACCATAATGCCAGAAAACCTAGCTTTTTAAATAATGATCTCAGCCGTCTTCTTCCTCACTCAACGTCGTCTTTCTCCTTCCCGTCTTCACCATCATTTTCAAATTGCCGGCGATACTCAAACTTCTCCGGAGAAATCGCACCCTTCCTCATCGTCTCCTCTCTTTCCGTCATCCTCACCCTCCTTCGTTCTCAACACAACATCACCATCTCTCTGTCTCGCCGAAACCGTCACTCTGTCCGTCCACAACACCTCACCGGAGCAACCTTCTTCTCCGTTCACTCATCTCATCACTCAAAATACCTCGTCGAAAAACCCAACCTCCATCGCAACAGGACTCGTCACCGGCGACGACGTAAAACGGACCTACACGACCTTCATGCCGTCAACCACCGTCTCGCTCGCCTCACGCAACCTTCTTCTCTTTCAATCTCTGCACCGGGGAAAACACACCGAAGAAATCGACGTCGCACCGGGACCTTCGCTCGCTCGCCTTCGCCTCTTTCCTTTCCGTCGCAGAACCGCCGGCCACAAACTCTGTTTTGTTCTTCACCACAAAACAAATCCACTCAAACCTCCTCTAACTCTCCAACACTCTCGCAGCTACAACTCTCACGACGGGAAAACAACGTCCAGAAATCGACAACAAACGCAATGAAAATCACAAGCTTCGAATCGTAAATCAGAAACAGTAAACACATAACCAAAATCGCACATCAAAGTTTGAGACGAGATTGACGTACCTACCGGAGAACCGTCCGGTGCGTCTTCCGATCGGAGAATATGAAGAGAAAACCAGAGATAACTTTAAATTCACTTTTCTTCTGATTCTTCTTCGAATCTTCTGATTCCTACTGTTATTGATTTCCGTTCCATATGTTGATGACATGATTTAAGACTTCTACTCCCTTCTTGGTTTTCTTCTTCGATCAGATGTTGTTGAATTTGTTGATTTTCAGTGAATGCCGCAGAGAATCATGGAGTTGCGGCTTTGTGTTGATGATGAAGAATTGGTGTGGATAGTTTTTCTGTTGGAACTTGATGAAGGTAATGTAGAGAAGATGAAGATGGAGGAGAGTTGCAGAGTTGATGAAGAGTTGGTTACAGAGTGAAAATTGAAGAGAATTGAAATGGAAGCTAGTGAAGATTATGCCGAGTGAAATCGAAAAGGAAGCTGAGATGTGGAGAGGATTTATAGGGTGATCAAGAAGGATCCAGAAGAAAGTTTGTTAGGGTGGAAAATTATGTTATCAATTCTGTTATGGTTTCTCATTTCAAGTTTAATTACGAGCCTTTTGTTGTGCACCTATGGTTTCAGGTTAAAGCTTTGCCGAATTAGTTATCTTGGAATTCCCTTCTGCTATGAAGTTCTACTGTTATGTGAACTTGTAATTTTCACGTGGTTTCCTCTTTTATGCTATGGTTCTGTTATTTATTCACAAGCAAAACCAAGGCAATTATTCTCTTTTTTTTTAGAAATTTTCCAAGGCCATCTAGTAGTGAAATCATTCCTGCACCTTGTAAAATTGCTGCTGCGAATCTATTTTCTAAAGTACAACTCCATATTGCATGCTTACTTAACCTCATGGATGGAACACAATGGTCTTGAAATTTTGATCATAGATTATTCAGCGCTGCACCTTTTTTTTTGGATATGGGCCATGTAGCTGATTTGGGCTTGAAAACATGGACTATGAATTGGAATTTGGTTTAAGAAAATGGGTATTTGGATATGGATTAAAATGTAGTTTAATGAAATGGACTTGTTGGATATAGACTAGAAAAAAATAGATTTTGAATAAAAATGGATGGATAAATTTGGATATGAGAATGATTGAGAAAATAAAAGTGGATATTTGGAAATTAATGGATTTAGGAAAGTGGTTTCTAAGAGTGGAAAATGGTTTAAAATGAAAGTGGATTTTGAGATTAAAAGTGGATATTGAAATGAATAAAATGGTTTTATTTAAGAAAATGGACTAAAATGGATATTTAGATAAAAATTGGGTTTGAAAATGGGAGGAATTTAGAATGAGAATTTGGATAAAAAATAAAAATGTGGACAAGAAGAAAAGGATATGGATATAAAACTAATGAGTTTGGATATGGTTTAAAAATGGCTTGTATCTCAATTCCCAAATTGCCCACACAACTGATCTAGACATGTCCAATTCCAATCAAATTCCCAATCACACCAGACTTCTTTCCTCAATGAATTCCAAAATATCAATCAATAAGTTCACCAGATTGTACCCAATAGCACGAAAACTCTACGATCCCATGTCCCGAAAAACTAATGCAAATGCAAAGATATGACTATGACCTAATGATGCAGAATGAAAAGAAACATAAGCCAGTTAAGGTAGGGCAAATTTTGGGGTGCTACAGCTGCCCCTATTCAATCAACTTGGACCTGAATGGATGATAGCAAATGCTTTTAGACATTCAAGGTAGAAGGTGATCGAATACAAAATGAACCGCAAAATTTGCTAACTGCGAGGAGAGAAAATGATACTGGAGCCCAGTCACACTTTGCAAAGGAATCTGACGGAAAGACAACATACCCAGTGAACCACATCGTCAAAGGGATTTGACGGAAAGAAAAATGGAACCCCACCGAAAGGACACATCGTCAAAGTAATTTGACGGCAGGAAGACTCAACGGAAGGAACACATTATCATAGGGATGACATGAAGCAGACTCGACCAAAGGAAACACATTGTCATAGGGATGACAGGAAGCAGACTCGACCAAAGGAAACACATTGTCATAGGGATGACAGGAAGCAGACTCGACCAAAGGAAACACATTGTCATAGGGATGACAGGAAGCAGACTCGACCAAAGGAAACACCTTGTCATAGGGATGATAGGAAGCAGACTCGACCAAAGGAACCACATTGTCATAGGGATGACAGAAAGAAGATGAACCCCAAGAAACACCGCGTCAAAGGGTTGACGGGGAGAAAAGATACCTAACGGACCACATCGTCAAAGAGTTGACGCAAAGACAGCCCGAACATCCGACCGAGGGAACACATTGTCGTAGGGATGACAGAAAGAAGATGAACCCCAAGAATCATCTCGTCAAAGGGTTGACGGGGAGAAAAGATACCTAACGGACCACATCGTCAAAGAGTTGACGGAAAGACAGCCCGAACACCCGACCGAGGGAATACATTGTCATAGGGATGACAGAAAGAAGCATGTCCGAAGAAACACATCATCATAGAAATGACGGAAAGGAAACTTGTTTTTGGAATGTCGTCATCAAAGGGTTGATGGACAAAGACTGGTCGAGGGTAAGATCGACGTATGATCTACGACCCAAAAGAAAGGTAAGTAGAGGGGTTGATTGTAATGTCTGCTGGGGATATGTCACCGTCTTGACTGAACATTGTTTCGGGCTTTCGCGCAAGGTACCAAATCTGGCTTATGCTTCACATGCATATGTTTGAATTTTCTTTCTATGGCATAATGCTCCATACGAAATGGAAATGCTACGCGATTTGAAGATGCAATGATCACTATATGCAGAATGCTGACGATGCCCGGGCTACCAGGAAAAGAAGAGTGTGCCAAGTACAATTGGACTTTGCTGGCTATGACAGGTGAAACCGGATGGTGATTATTTTTTCAAAGGAAAAATCTTTCGGGATACCAATGGGGATTGGATTTTGAATGCAGTGCCAATAGGGATTGGACTTTTCTTTAAAGAGGACGCCAATAGTGATAGGGCTTCAGGTTTTTGAAAGATGGCAGCAAAGTGGGTTGTGGATGAAGGTGCCGAGCACGGTTGGGCCATGGATTTTCTGCTCAGTTTTACAAGGCTTCATGCAATGCTATGCTAATGATATGCGATGATAATGATTATGTAATGTTGTTTATGATATGCAACAGGACCACTCCAGCAAAATGAATGCTGAAGAGACGAGGCCAACTCCGCCGGGGATAATAAACTGAACCGTCTTCAGTGTCATAACTGCTCGAGATCCCAACTAAACCTCCATTCTGCAGGGACCTACTGGAATATGAATAACAAATGTCTGCTGGAGGAAACATCCCAGGAATCTGCTGAAGAAAAAGTGCCAATGACCAGTCTTTGAATTGCTGGGGAAAGCTAACCACCACCCAAAAAATATGCTTGGGGACAATGGTTGATGATATTAGCTCTGCTAGGGGACAAGATCAGACTTGCTCCTCTGTTGGAAATTTACCTTCTACCCCTACTCTGTTGGGGAAATGGGAACAACTTTACCGCAAACTAGGGAGGCATTAACCCTACACTCTTATCCTGTACCGGCATATGAACCCTTGCTGAAGAGACACAAACTTCACCAACCTGGCTAGGGGAGAGCAAACTCCAGAACTCTTGCTGGGGAGAATAGTTTACACTCTTCATAATGCTCAGCTGAATGTGACAAAAACTTCAGCTATTTCTGCCAAGAAGAGAAACTCTACTAGGGACGTCACGTGCCAGCTATCAACATGGGCTTTGCAGATGTGATATGGTAAAAAGAAGGTGTCCAGATGAAGCAAAACCCATAAAGGAACCTGTCTTTAGAATGTCTCGTGAAGATCCGACATAGATTACCCCCTGACTTTTGATTAATTGTCCTCCAGAGGGAATAGCCTTTTTGTGCTCTTAGGGTGACCTGCCCCAGCCTTGACGTGATTTTGCCTCTGACTGATTAATCTGTGAAGGAGTACCTTTAACTGACCTTCGAGAGATTTGTTGAATCTCGACTTGATTGCCCTAGATTGGCTGAATCTTGGAATGTATTACCCATTTGATATGCCCTGCCCCTGGCTCAACGGAGTACTCGGGCACTTTGCACCTTAGATTAATCAATCTTTCCATTGTAGAAACTTTCCTGATGTCAAGTACTGACTAGCAAGTAAAGTAATTCGTTTTGAAAAGATAATTTTAATGCAATGCGTATGACAGTTTTGAAATCCAAGTTTGTTCACTGTAAAAATGTTATGACGTGTAGTGAACGAGTCACTTATTAGAATGTCACATCGATACCAACATGAATGGTAAGAAAGTCCTTTTGGGAGTCAGAACTGACGCGATTTTAACTAAAGTATGCTATCGAAACAACCCTGCTTCAATTAGGTCTTTTTAAAGGTTGTAACGTGGCCTGGTTCGCGGTTTAAGAAAGAAAGGATATAAGGCTCAAAGTTTTATTTTAACCCACCCATGCTCCTTGATGTTCTCCAGTCCTACGTTCAGTTAACTCGACACAAGCGCTCTCCTTTCAAAAAGGTTAATGATTAGTATGAGGATGGAAGGAACCCGCACGATTTTCGGAGTGACAGTCACCCCTTTTGTCCTTGGTGTCTGTATTCACATGATTTGTTCTTTATTCGAGGATTTTTCTGTTGTAATGCTTTTCGCTTTTCGTTCTTTTGTTTTTTGATTTCCCTGATTTTTGCCTGGACTGATTCTTTTGAGTTTTTTGATTTTGAAGTCCAGCGGGATGCCCTAACTTTTTCCTAAGTCACTTGTTTTCAAGTCTTGACTTATCGGGCTTTTCTCTTTTTTTCTGTTGATTCCTTTTTTTTAACTAATCGTGTGACACAGGTTTGTCTTGACTTGTAAAGGGTTGTGACCGTCTCACTCTTCTGTTGGTGAGGGATAACCATGGATGTAATTGATCCTTGAACGAAACACTCCTTTTGAAATTTGAACGCACGATCAAATTAGCTGACACCTACCCTGCCCCAGGTTAAGATTGAGGGTTTTTCATTTTCAAAAATAAACTCCTACTACTAGGCTTAACGGGGTTTGCAAGGGATTATCTTCCTTATGTCTCCGGTGTTTAGGAATTCGAAACAATGCCTATACATCATCAACAGGGTTTCGTTCAAAAGCATACAACCGGAAGTTTTACGTCTTCAATTTCGTCATCCTCTCTCGGATCCTGCTTAAACAAGCATATGATATCGATAAAAAGTATGAGTGAACACGAATGGATTTAATCAAAACATGCATATTTATTTCATTATCATTATCAATCGACAACAACAAGTTTTACAAATGAGTTTGTACATTTTAACAGAAAAGAAACTACAAATGCAAAGAAATGACATGATCTAAATGGTCGCCAGCTTTGAGGAACTGGGATTTCCAAGCTTGAGTTACTAATGAGCTAGCCATCTTCAGAATTGCTCGTCGAAGTCAGTCTCACAATCATTTGCACCACTGCTCTCGGTGACTTCTTCCATAACCTGAACTGATGAACCCACATAACTAGATGAAGGAAGATTGTTGATTCGAATACCCTGAGGCGTGAACGAGAACATATTGGAGTCAAGGAGAGTCTGAATCTTGCTCTTGAGCACCTTATAGTCTTCAGTTGAATGCCCTTGTGCCCCAGCATGATAGTCACAACGGGTGTTGATATCAAAACCTGGTGGATACGAAAAAGGCACTGGCTTCAAATCCTTTGGAACTATTAATCCACCTTCGATCAAATCTGGCAGTATTTGACTGTACGACAGTGGCAACTGAGTGAAATTCCTCTATGGCTTCCTTGGCCTTTGTCGGGCGTGCTGACGCGGTTGACGGCGATATGATCGTTGACTCTGAGGAGGTCTCTGATTTGTAGAAGAATATTGTCCCTGATATGAAGACCCAAAAGATTGCTGACTTTGAACAGTTGATATGTTTGAACACCGAGAACGAGGTGGTGAAGATTCCAGAATGGAACGATTTTCTTCCTCAAATTCTTCTTGAGAACTGACAACTGATTCATTTTCATTAGCTTGGAAGTTCGAAATGCCTTGGAGCTTTCCACAATTGAGCAATCTCTCAATACGTTCTCCCACCATCACCAGGTCAGCAAACCTTGCTGCCCCAATGACAATCATCTTTTCCAAGTACGGCCCTTGCAAGGTATCCATGAACAAATCAACCAATTCTCTATCCGAAAGTGGCGGTTGAACACGAGCGGCTAACTCTCTCCATCTCTGAGCATACTCTCGGAATGATTCGTTATCTTCCTGAGACAAGTCTTGCAAATACATCCGGCTGGGAGCCATGTCAAGATTATATTCATACTGCTTCACAAAGGCGTTGGCTTGATCTGTCCATGATCGGATGCTACCGCTTTCCAACTGCATATACCAATTTAGTGATGCCCCACTCAGACTATCTTGGAAACAGTGGATCATGAGCTTGTCATTGTCGACATGTGAGGTCATTCTTCTGCAGAACATCACCAAATGTAGCCTCAGAAAACTATCTCCATCGGCATTTTAAACTTTGGAGGCATTACCAGGCCGGGCACCAAACACATGCTCAGAGCATTCAGATCAAGAGTATCATGCCTCTCCAGGGCTTTAATTTTCTCGTCCAACACATGGTATCTTTCATCGAACTGAACAGCCCTTGGATCCTTAGGTTTCATCTTTGAAACTACCCCTTGGACATCTGGCACAGAGAAGGCGAAGCTCTGATAGTCTGTGGCATCAAGAGAAGAAGAATGTCCGTCTCGGAAGATGGTACGCTCGTGTATAGCATGATTCTCAACCGGGATCTGCACAGGCTGAGCCTGAGCAACATTGTTCGCCGGAGGTGGAATGACATTTTCATTTCTTTGAATATCGGCCTCTCCCCTTGTCATGATGGCCATAGCTTCCATAAGTTAGTCTAACTGATTCTTCATCAAATCAACATCGGCCCTAGTCACAAACAGATTCTATTCCCCAGAGTTCATGATTCTTCCAGAAGCTGATTCAAGTCCAATAAGAAAGTCAAGAAATTAAACTGCAGTTTAGATAAAGGATGGATGAGCTCATTGTTCTGGCCTGAAGAAGGATATGCAAAATGATGCAAGATGCAAATGCAATGCAACAATATGAATGCAACAGACATGAGATCAAAGCTTCCATATAGTCCGAATAAGCACTGTGCTGATGACTGAATGAGATCATGAGTCTGTTCTGAAGAGAATACCGGAATAACCAGAATAACCAGAATACCAGGCTGAAAAGTCTACACTGATAGGAAAACCAAAGTATCGGGTAGGTTGAAGGTCAAGGTTACCTGCACACCTGTAAACAATCCCCCCAATCTCTCATGTGGATACTAAAAGGTAGGATCCTCAGATTCGGATCCCGGAATGAGAAGCAATAGCACATTCAGCCCGTAGGATACAATGCTATCGCCAAACAAAGAGATCGTCATCTGATTCACCTCAAAATAAAGGCCATCCTATGCAAGTTCCAAAGTGGGCCCTCGGGTGCGAATGGGTTTGCCACAGAATGTGGTCTGCCATTGTCACCACTAAAGAGGGATGTTTCCACTAAGGTCCTCAATGATCGGTCACCAGAGTCGACAGCTTCCTAGGTTAACACTCCGAAATGCACAAGACGCGCAAATCATAACATCTCCCAAGAAAACCTCGTCTGGTTGTGGATTTCGTATAAACCATACATAACAAGATGCTACGTAGGCCACACAACTTTCCACACTAATCTTATGTATGTAGTCAAGCCTGTGTAATGGGCATATCTCTCAGAAAACCCTGCCCACCAAACAGAAAAACCAGCACAGTCCAGCATATAATGATATGTAATGTAGTAAATGCAGTTAAAACAGTAATACAGCAAGATACAGTAAATCAGTAATACTATAAACAGCAATACAGTAAAACAGTAAATACACCAAAAAAGTAAACACCCAATGAAAGAAAAACAGACAAGCGCTAGGATTGACTCGCTAAGGAAACCGGAGATTCTGGGTTCGATCCCCAGCAGAGTCGCCAGCTGTCGCTCCCGGGATTTTCATCCTGGTACAAACGCGAAAGTGGCACGGAAACAGAGTCGCCAACAATGTGTATTTATCCCAAGAGAGGGAAAGGAAACACTGCGTAAACCTGAGGGAAAGGAAAGAGCATGGTCTTGCGACCAAGAGAACTGGGTTCTGGAGTCGGTTACGCGAGAGGAAGGTATTAGCACCCCCTCGCGTCCATCGTACCCGATGGGATCCACGCTTGCTGCTTCAATCAAAGGGTATAAGGAAAGGATACTGGAAAAGGAATTGTTAGCTGGAGAACTGGAAAAGGAAAGGAGAGAGAAAGAGAAACAAATGTAGGGAAAATAACAGAAGTGCTCGCATGGGCCCTACCCCACTGCCTACGTATCTCATCGGGAACATGAGAATTAGAGCAACGTAGTTCCCCTTAATGAGGGCTGCTTTGTTTGTGTTTTTTAATGGAAACGTCAGAGTGCGCGTCCCAGCAGTTAGGTGTTGCAGCTCGATGTAGGGAGACTTAGGCGTTACCTATTTGCGGTAGAACGGACATGACGAGTCCTTTAGGAATAGAATGAATGAGATTAAAAAAGAATTTATTTGTTGCTTTTTTGTATTTTTTAAGGAGAAGTGTTTTGATTATTTTTTGTGTTTTGTAACACATATTGTATTTAAGTCCTTCACGTAGGATCTAATGCCTCGCATATCGACCCAAGACGGGACGTATGCTAATCATTCTAAGAAAGTTAGAGAAGACCCCTCACTATCTCATTCTCACGTGAAAGGCTCAAATACAATTTCTATCATGCCTTTATTAAGTGCTTTTTACTTTTTATTTTTAGATGAGAAAGAGAGTCTCAAAAGGAGGAATGGACAAAGTCTAAGAGGGGGACTAATAATCCTAAGAGTGGTCATGCTTGGAGGTCCTAATGGTTGGTGTGGTATGAGAACTCTATCCTAAAAAAGAGGAGAAGAACATAAGAAGCAACTTACTTCCAAGATGGAAGTTAAGTTGATCTTAAAGAGGGATGAAGAAAATTAAGCAAGCCAAGAAGCATTTAATCAGGAATTAATCAGAAATTACTCAAGATAATCCAAATTAGAATTAAAATGCTAAGTAAAAAACAAGATTAAATTCTAAGCCAAAAGAAGAGTTAATCTAAAATTAGAAGCTAATTCTAAAAGATAGTCTAAAAATAATTCTAGAATTAGTTCATGGCACTTCTAAACTAAATCTAAAAAACATTAATCCTAAAGTTAAATCTAGAATTAAAACTAATATTAATCCTAAAATAAATTCCAATTAATTTCTAATTAAAGATACTTCTAACTAGTCAAATTCTAAAGTTAAATCTAACTAAAAGTGAGTTAACCAAAATTAGAATTAGGAATTACAATCAAAACCAAGATTAAATTCTAATTCTCTAATCAAAATCTAATTTCTAAAATTAAAATCTAAATAACTAAAATGGTTATCCTATATTTATTAGTTAAAACAAATGCCAAACAATTAAGCAAAACAAATAAAAGAAGGGTGTAGTTCGGATTCTAGGAGGTATGCACAGAAAGCCAGGCGTTGGGCCTTAAGAAATCAAGCACAAGAACCTCTGCCACACACAGGGGGGTGCGAACAGTATTCCTGGGGTGGAAAGAAAGAACTGGGCGCTGGGTTCTTTCCAAAGCCCAAAGTCTTTGAGAAGCAGCAAAGGGGGTTCAGCGAATGTTGGGGGAGTGTGAATAGAGTCAGGGCGAGTGGGCTCACATCTCAGACCCAATGATTTCAAAAGTAAAGTAAAGGAGGTGCACAAAGAAAAAGCGGGGTTACGGACAGCAAATCAAATGGCCTTATGAGCCCAATCCAACAACATAATGCCAGAAAACCTAGCTTATTAAACAATGATCTCAGTCGTCTTCTTCCTCGCTCAACGTCGTCTCTCTCCTTGCCATCTTCACCATCATTTTCAAATTCCCGACGACACTCAAACTTCTCTGGCACAATCACACCCTTCCTCATCGTCTCCTCTCTTTCCGTCATCCTTACCCTCCGTCGTTCTCAATACAACATCAAAATCTCTCTGTCTCGCCGAAACCGTCACTCTCTCCGTCCACAACACCTCACCGGAGCAACCTTCTTCTTCGTTCGCTCATCTCATCACTCAAAATACCTCGTCCGAAAACCCAGCCTCCATCGCAACGGGACTCGTCACCGGCGACGACGTAAAACGGACCTGCACGACCTTCATGCCGTCAACCACCGTCTCGCTCGCCTCACGCAACCTTCTTCTCTTTCAATCTCTGCACCGGGGAAAACACACTGAAGAAATCGACGTCGCGCCAGGATCTTCGCTCGCTCGCCTTCGCCTCTTTCCTTTCCGTCGCAGAACCGCCAGCCACAAACTCTGTTTCGTTCTTCACCACAAAACAAATCCACACAAACCTCCTCTAACTCTCCAACACTCTCGCAGCTACAACTCTCACGACGGGAAAACAACGTCCAGAAATCGACAACAAACGCAATGAAAATCACAAGCTTCGAATCGCAAATCAGAAACAGTAAACACACGACCAAAATCGCACATCAAAGTTTGAGACGAGATTAACGTACCTACCGGAGAACCGTCTGGTGTGTCTTCCGATCGGAGAATACGAAGAGAAAACCAAAGGTAACTTTAAATTCACTTTCCTTCTGATTCTTCTTTGAATCTTCTGATTCTTACTATTATTGATTTCCGTTCCATATGTTGATGACGTGATTTAAGACTTCTACTCCATTCTTGCTTTTCTTCTTCGATCAGATGTTGTTGAATTTGTTGATTTTCAGTGAATGTCTCAGAGAATCACGGAGCTGCGACTTTGTGTTGATGATGAAGAATTGGTGTGGATAGTTTTTCTGTTGGAACTTGATGAAGGTAATGTAGAGAAGATAAAATGGAGGAGAGTTGCAGAGTTGATGAAGAGTTGGTTACAAAGTGAAAATTGAAGAGAATTGAAATGGAAGCTGGTGAAGATTTTGCCGAGTGAAATCGAAAAGGAAGCTGAGATGTGGAGAGGATTTATAGGGTGATCAACAAGGATCCAGAAGAAAGTTTGTTAGGGTGGAAAATTCTGTTATCAATTCTGTTATGGTTTTTCATTTCAAGTTTAATTACGAGCCTTTTGTTGTGCACCTATGGTTTCAGGTTAAAGCTTTTCCAAATTAGTTCTCTTGGAATTCCCTTCTGCTATGAAGTTCTGCTGTTATGTGAACTTGTAATTTTCACGTGGTTTCCTCTTTTATGCTATGGTTCTGTTATTTATTCACAAGCAAAACCAAGGCAGTTATTCTCTGTTTTTTAGAAATTTTCCAAGGCCATCTAGTAGTGAAATCATTCCTGCGCCTTGTAAAATTGCTGCTGCGAATCTATTTTCTAAAGTACAACTCCATATTGTATGCTTACTCAACATCATGGATGGAACACACTGGTCTTGAAATTTTGATCATAGATTATTCAGCGTTGCACCTTTTTTTTTTGGATATGGGCCATGTAGCTGATTTGGGCTTGAATACATGGACTATGAATTGGAATTTGGTTTAAGAAAACGGGTATTTGGATATGGATTAAAAAGTAGTTTAATGAAATGGACTTGTTGGATATAGACTAGAAAAAAATGGATTTTGAATAAAAATGGATGGATAAATTTGGATATGGGAATGATTGAGAAAATAAAAGTGGATATTTGGAAATTAATGGATTTAGGAAAGTGGTTTCTAAGAGTGGAAAATGGTTTAAAATGAAAGTGGATTTTGAGATTAAAAGTGGATATTGAAATGAATAAAATGGTTTTATTTAAGAAAATGGACTAAAATGGATATTTAGATAAAAATTGGGTTTGAAAATGGGAGGAATTTAGAATGAGAATTTGGATAAAAAATAAAAATGTGGACAAGAAGAAAAGGATATGGATATAAAACTAATGAGTTTGGATATGGTTTAAAAATGGCTTGTATCTCAATTCCCAAATTGCCCACACAACTGATCTAGACATGTCCAATTCCAATCAAATTCCCAATCACACCAGACTTCTTTCCTCAATGAATTCCAAAATATCAATCAATAAGTTCACCAGATTGTACCCAATAGCACGAAAACTCTGCGATCCCATGTCCCGGAAAATCAATGCAAATGCAAAGATATGACTATGACCTAATGATGCAGACGATTGCGAAACAAAACCAGAAAAAGGTAGGGAAAATTTTGGGGTGCTACATGTAACACCCCTCTTTCCCATTTTAAATGAACACAAAATAATACTTTAAAATCAGAATTTTCACCACAAAGTGGAATGCTACATATTAAAATCAACAAAACAAATCTCCTTTATTTTAATAAAATCAAACAGCGGAAATTTTTATTCAATAATTCGTTTTACGGCCATCTGCATATAACACCAAAATCTCCACATAATCGTGGTCCACCATAATATTCATTAATTGAAAGATACGTAACAAGTATACAACATAAAACAAATGGTAAAAACCCCCAATCCCGTGTTACGTATCAGAGCGACTCTCTAAACTCGAACAAGCTACACAAGCTCCAAGCACTAACCTGTCACCTGAATATCTGTACTTCCGAAGAAGCACAGACACAACAACAGCAGAGGAGTGAGAACTACATTCAATATAAAAAGGTGAATAATACACAAAAGGAAGTAGTATCTCACACCAACAACAACAACGTATAATCACGACCTATTGTCATGTTCAATCACCAATTATCAACATATGATAATATAATGCAACACGACACCATGCATTCGGTACCGACTCATTGGTTCATTCAATCGAACCCGGATAGATCACATACACCTCTACTTGGCAATGATCTATCCCCACCATTCTTCATATAGGAGTACGGATGAATCACATACACTCCTCCTGAGCAATGATTCACCCCACCAATCACCATGAATATGCAAGACTCAACCATGCACAACAAAACATATATACAAGCTCAAATACATGCACACGATCCTCCTGATCACATCATACATATTACATATGCATATCAAATGATAAACAATTCACGATCCTCCTGATCACAACAAACATACATATAACACCCATTTATAACAAATGATAAACAATTCACGATCCTCCTAATCACAACAAACGTACACATAACCCACCTCTACAATAATAGACACACCTAGTTACGATCCTCCTGATGACACATGAGACACCTAATCGTTCCCACTTGCACCATAATCCTTGAACCCTCACAAGCCACCATAATTCACCAAACACTAATTAATTCCTAAGAATTATAAAATTAATTAGTTCCATCACCAATATTTTATTTTCCAGCAACTGGCACCTATTCTCTACTTCTCAAACCAAGGGAAACCGATTCCGATGCAAAAACGGGAGATAAATCGCAAAACGGTGAAAATCTGCACTCAGCCTATCCATACGCGTATTTACCTGTGTCATACGCGTATGACTGCTCACTCGCCCACACCATACGCGTAATGCCCAAGCTCATACGCGTATGGGCAGAAACCATTTTCCCTTCAATTTCCACTTTTCAGATCTCCGTACGCGTAATGCCTCCTTCCGTACGCGTATTTCCTCATAATGCCCAAGTCCTTACGCGTATGCCTTGTGCCGTACGCGTACGGACAGAGACGTTTTCTCACTGAATTTCCCAAATTCCAACACCATACGCGTATTGCCCTCCTATTACGCGTACTACCCAACTCCCATACGCGTAATGCTGCGTATCACGTCATTCCATACGTGTATCACCCTTCACGGTACGCGTATCACCAGATCTGTTACGCGATTCACCAGAAGCCTCACTATTCTACATTCTGCTGCGATTTCTACACTCCTTCACTCCCAACCAGTCCCAAAATCGTTCCTACATTGCTTTTAGGTCCTATTTTCATCTCTTCTCTTGTACCTAGAATTACTACAGGTATTACACACCTAAAATCTCAAATCGTTCTCCCAATTCGACCCCAAAACGATAGATCTGCAAGAAATATTCATACAACAGCAAAAACTACACAAATTCATGAAAATATATATCAATTCATGCACGATTCTCAGAATCACAACATACATCTGCAACAATCAACGATTCAACAGCATAAAAATTCTGCATACAAATTCCTACGGGGTTAAGGACTCCCCACTACCCTTATACGATTTAATCACCAAATATGAACCCGTTCTCCCCCCTTACCTCGAATTGTTCAGAATTCTGGAAAAATTGGGAAGAATTCCTTGCCCTAGCACTCCTCCTTCTTCCTTGTTCTTCTTTCTCTCTAATTTCTGTTTTACGTGAAAACCACCTTAGTCCACTAATCTCCCCTTAATTCTCTAATAATCGGATTTTTATTTAATTTAATAAAATGATAATATTAATTCTAATAATAATATTAATAATAGTAAAAATAAAATTATTATTATTCTCCCATTAAGTTAATATTACTGAACACCTCTAATTACCAACTTAACCTCATAATTCTACTCTACAATATACCCTCCAAACTAAGGACAACTTTCTTTGCTCTCAAACACTCCCACACAACGCCAAACAATCAGAAATAACACACGACGATTAAATAATTTCAATTGGGGTGTTACAACTCTCCCCCACTCAAATTATTTTCGTCCTCGAAAATACAACGGAGATGAATCGCTCCGGGTACAACTCTCGCATTTGACAACCAACAATCATGTCAACAAAAAGGTACACCATGAATGATACAAACTGACAAACGACCTTACTAACAACAACCACATCAATGACAAGACGCAATGCCCATACAATGCACTTGTCTTCTAACTCACGACTCAAAGAATACTCAAGTTACGGACACATAGGTTCACTCTAGAACCAGAACACAACAAGATCGTTACCCTCACCATAGGCAACGCTTCACTCATTCCTCAATGGAATTAGCTACTCACACTTGATCCCCACCATAAGATCAAGGCACACCAAAACTGGACCGAGGTCCGAACACCATGATGCATGGATTCATAATAACATGCAATGTCACCAAAATAGTCATCCAATTATTCAACAAAATAACCACCACAATTATCACTAAACTAATAACCAAAATATTCACCGAAATAATCCCCTAAATAATCACCAAAATTATCACCAAACTATCATTCAATAGTATAGTCAAAAAGATCATCCATAATTATAACTCCAGAAAGTTCTTGAGGGCCCCTAAACAACTCCACATAAATATATTACCAACATCTCGGTCGCACCACATTATCACCACAATGCTACATTCACCAATCGAACATATAACCAAAACACTCATCTACATAGTAGTCCAGGAACAATATTTAAACCCTTCACCTAGCACTTCCATTCTGAAACGTCTAATGGTCTCATCATTCCCACTTGTCTCCAATGATCGACCTATGAACTCTTACAAGTCACGCACACAGATACGAAAGGTACCATATCACGCTTTCGATGTGCACCCCGATTACTCGTCACAATCAAATTCACCAAAGTCACATCCAACTTTTGACTCTCCCTAATCTTCACCAGAAAAATCATAGTTCATTACTAATACACCAACCTCACACTCTGCTGTGTCATCACACACACCAGATGCAAGTCCCTGTACTGCTCGAATAGTTCTAATCCATCTGGTTATCAACACAGACATGTATAAAAACTTCCAACTTAACTCATCTGGCACGACATTAACTTCTCCAATAGGATGATTCCCGCTAAGGTCATAACTCATCCGGAATCTCAACCGTCCTCGTTGTCTCATACTCTATTATTTCCGACCAAACAGGTACCCAATATTCTTGTGATTACTAAACAACTTGAATTCAAAACCATAAGAATAATATTGCTAGATCTCCAACACCAAAAATAACCGCCGCCATCTCGAAATCATGAATTCTCGATTGTCGTAAAGCATAAGCGACGACTTTACCACTCTGCATTAATACACTGACTAAATTCATCATGGACGCATCCCAATACCTCACAATGGTTTATTAGGATCACGGAGAAGCAAAACTGGAGCCGCAAACAATTTCTACTTTAGCCCCCTTAAATTTCTTCACAACAACATCCAAAGCAAACGACTTACCCCTTGCAAGTCAATTGAAGTAACAAAAATTCTAACTTGGAAGAGCCTTCCACAACCTCCGATAATAACCAACTAAAGTCCAAAAGCTTCTAACTGCCTTCACCGACTTTGGAGCTTCTCATTGTAGAACTGCATCTACTTTTGATGGACTCATACAATACCATCATCAGAATTAACATATCCAAGAAACCAATCCCTCTTTCAACCAAAATTCTCACTCGAATAATTTAGCATAAAAATTCCCTTTCTTTTCAACACTTGTAACTCAATTCTCAAACACCCTACATAGTCTCCTCCTGACTGTATATTGGGTTCGAACATCCCAATAGAACACCACTCCGAACCCATTCCATCTTGTCCAGACTCATATATAAGCGTAACCGAGTAAATAACAACCCATTCCGATGATAACCAACATAACCAATCACTGGAAATCGATCAAAGCCTCGACCCACACAAATTCACCACTCTCATCAAACGTTCCAAACCATTGTAATTCCAATCGAACTCAACCAAACCATTCCATCCCTCCACTCTCGAAAGTGGACACTTATTCTCAATCGTTACCTCATTCAACTGTCAGCAATCCATACCCAATTTCATTCTCTAAACAATCCACATTCCACAATTTCTAGCATGTATCAACTATCAACCAAAAAGAACTCTCAATCTCAATAGAATATCCACACCCAAGGGTTTTCTCAAAATTTCCATTAACGCCCTAAAACTCTAAGAATTCCAAAACTTATCCAAACTCTAAGTTTGCTTCCCATAGCCTCAATACCATCATCAAAAGTAACTTGTTCCCATAAACTCGCCGTTTACAATTAAAACTCCCAATTCAAAACTTACGAACAATTCATTATCCTTCTGTACCTACAAAACAGCTCTCATATGCTCTGCGTGATTTCCCTCCGATTCGGAATACTCAAACATCATCAACAATTCCTGACGGTTCAATTCGTATACTCCACAAATACACCCTGCATCTACTTTCCGTACGGAGTCAATAACTTCGGACTCGTACGAAGTGTTAAATCAATAGCCACCTCTACCTCATTACTACGCCTGAAAATAAATCCAAAAAGAAATTCACAAACAACCAGAAACTCTACACGTGCAACTTCACTACTAACTCGTCCCAACACGAACGTTAACACACTGAGGCTTCTCCTGATAAATATTCACCCGTTCGCTCAGCACACCACAATACCAGTTCCCTACCATTATCAACTTCGGATCTACACCTCAAAAGGACATCAAGGATTACTCAACACTGGCATCTCTCTAGCCCTCACCTTGTTCTCTACTCCCTGACAAGCAATCACTAACCATACCTGCTTGTCCCTCTTTGAAGATATTCTTCAACTTGATCATCCGAAAAGTACTTCTCTTCTACATCCTCTTTTAGATAAGAAAGACCTCTATCAACTCGACACAACCATCTTCCACATCACATGCTATCTTAATTGTCAAGGCGCATATATCCATTCATCTTGATTCCCGACTACTATCAACAAGAGATCGAGGGTGATCAGTTCCCCAATTTGTTCATAGACAGCCAGTCATCCTGATGAAGTATAAACCCTTCCTTACCAACTATGATATCACTCCATTACTCACCAATCCATCCTTCCATAGTGGAAGCATCTTGGGGAGGCACCAACTTCTCCCCCACTTATTTCATTCTCAACTCCTGCCAACAACAGTTAGAAAACAAACACGTACCGACCGTGTTCTACACACGAGTCATATACAAAGACACAAACTATACTCGACAACCTGGCCGGACGGACCGACCTGCTCTGATACCAATTGTAACACCCCACTTTCCCATTTTAAATGAACACAAAATAATACTTTAAAATCAGAGTTTTCACCACAAAGTGGAATGCTACATATTAAAATCAACAAAACAAATCTCCTTTATTTTAATAAAATCAAAAAGCGGAAATTTTTATTCAATCATTCGTTTTACGACCATCTGCCTATAACACCAAAATCTCCACATAATCGTGGTCCACCATAATATTCATCAATTGAAAGATACGTAACAAGTATACAACATAAAACAAATGGTAAAATCCCCCAATCCCGTGTTACGTATCAGAGCGACTCTCTAAACTCGAACAAGCTACACAAGCTCCAACAACAAACCTGTCACCTGAATATCTGTACTTTCGAAGAAGCACAGACACAACAACAACAGAGGGGTGAGAACTACATTCAATATAAAATGGTGAATAATACATATGAGGTTGTAGTATCTCACACCAACAACAACAACGTATAATCACGACCTACTGTCATGTTCAATCACCAACAATCAACATATGATAATATAATGCAACACGACACCATGCATGCGGTACCGACTCATTGGTTCATTCAATCGAACCCGGATAGATCACATACACATCTACTTGGCAATGATCTATCCCCACCATTCTCCATATAGGAGTACGGATGAATCACATACACACCTCCTGAGAAATGATTCACCCCACCAATCACCATGAATATGCAAGACTCAACCATGCACAACAAAACATGTATACAAGCGGAAATACATGCACACGATCCTCCTGATCACATCATACATATCACATATACATATCAAATGATAAACAATTCACGATCCTCCTGATCACAACAAACATACATATAACACCCATTTATAACAAATGATAAACAATTCACGATCCTCCTGATCACAACAAACGTACACATAACCCACCTCTACAATAATAGACATACCGAGTTACGATCCTCCTGATCACACATGAGACACCTAATTGCTCCCACTTGCACCATAATCCTTGAACCCTCACAAGCCACCATAATTCACCAAACACTAATTAATTCCTAAGAATTATAAAATTAATTAGTTCCATCACCAATATTTTATTTTCCAGCACCTGGCACCTATTCTTTACTTCTCAAACCAAGGGAAACCGATTCCGATGCGAAAACGGGAGAGAAATCGCAAAATGGTGAAAATCTGCACTCAGCATATCCATATGTGTATTGACCTGTGTCATACGCGTATGACTGCTCACTCGCCCACACCATACGCGTAATGCCCAAGCTCATACGCGTATGGGCAGAAACCATTTTCCCTTCAATTTCCACTTTTCAGATCTCCGTACGCGTAATGCCTCCTTCCGTACGCATATTTCCTCACAATACCCAAGTCCTTACGCGTATGCCTTGTGCCATACACGTACGGACAGAGACATTTTATAACTGAAATTCCCAAATTCCAACACCATACGCGTATTGCCCTCCTATTACGCGTACTACCCAACTCCCATACGCGTAATGCTGCGTATCACGCCATTCCATACGCGTATCACCCTTCACGGTACGCGTATCACCAGATCTGTTACGCGATTCACCAGAAGCGTCACTATTCTACATTCTGCTGCGATTTCTACACTCCTTCACTCCCAACCAGTCCTAAAATCGTTCCTACATTGCTTTTAGGTCCTATTTTCATCTCTTCTCTTGTACCTAGAATTACTACAGGTATTACACGCCTAAAATCTCAAATCGTTCTCCCAATTCGACCCCAAAACGACAGATCTGCAAGAAATATTCATACAACAGCAACAACTACACAAATTCATGAAAATATATATCAATTCATGCACGATTCTCAGAATCACAACATACATCTGCAACAATCAACGATTCAACAGCATAAAACTTCTGCATACAAATTCCTACGGGGTTAAGGACTCCCCACTACCCTTATACGATTTAATCACCAAATATGAACCCGTTCTCCCCCTTACCTCGAATTGTTCAGAATTCTGGAAAAATTGGGAAGAATTCCTTGCCCTAGCACTCCTCCTTCTTCCTTGTTCTTCTTTCTCTCTAATTTCTGTTTTACGTGAAAACCACCTTAGTCCACTAATTTCCCCTTAATTCTCTAATAATCTAATTTTTATTTAATTTAATAAAATGATAATATTAATTCTAATAATAATATTAATAATAGTAAAAATAAAATTATTATTATTCTCCCATTAAGTTAATATTATAGAACACCTCTAATTACCAACTTAACCTCATAATTCTACTCTACAATATACCCTCCAAACTAAGGATAACTTTCTCTGCTCTCAAACACTCCCACACAACGCCAAACAATCGGAAATAACACACTACGATTAAATAAATTTAAATTGGGGTGTTACAACTCTCCCCCACTCAAATTATTTTCGTCCTCGAAAATACAACGGAGATGAATCGCTCCGGGTACAACTCTCGCATTTGACAACCAACAATCATGTCAACAAAAAGGTACACCATGAATGATACAAACTGACAAACCACCTTATTAACAATAACCACATCAACGACAAGACACAATGCCCATACAATGCACTTGTCTTCTAACTCACGACTCAAAGAATACTCAAGTTACAGACACATAGGTTCACTCTAGAACCAGAACACAACAAGATCGTTACCCTCACCATAGGCAACGCTTCACTCATTCCTCAATGGAATTAGCTACTCACACTTGATCCCCACCATAAGATCAAGGCACACCAAAACTGGACCGAGGTCCCAACACCATGATGCATGGATTCATAATAACATGCAGTGTCACCAAAATAGTCATCCAATTATTCACCAAAATAACCACCACAATTATCACTAAATTAATAACCAAAATATTCACCGAAATAATCCCCAAAATAATCACCAAAATTATCACCAAACTATCGTTCAATAGTATAGTCAAAAAGATCATCCACAATTATAACTCCAGAAAGTTCTTGAGGGACCCTAAACAACTCCACATAACTATAATACCAACATCTCGGTCGCACCACATTATCACCACAATGCTACGATTCACCAATCGAACATATAACCAAAACACCCATCTACATAGTAGTCCAGGAATAATATTTAAACTCTTCACCTAGCACTTCCATTCTGAAACGTCTAATGGTCTCATCATTCCCACTTGTCTCCAATGATCGACCTATGAACTCTTACAAGTCACGCACACATATACGAAAGGTACCATATCACGCTTTCGATGCGCACTCCGATTACTCGTAACAATCAAATTCACCAAAGTCACATCCAACTTTTGACTCTCCCTAATCTTCACCAGAAAAATCATAGTTCATTACTAATACACCAACCTCACACTCAGCTGTGTCATCACACACACCAGATGCAAGTCCCTGTACTGCTCGAATAGTTCTAATCCATCTGGTTATCAACACAGACATGTATAAAAACTTCCAACTTAACTCATCTGGCACGACATTAACTTCTCCAATAGGATGATTCCCGCTAAGGTCATAACTCATCCGGAATCTCAACCGTCCTCGTTGTCTCATACTCTATTATTTCTGACCAAACAGGTACCCAATATTCTTGTGATTAATAAACAACTTGAATTCAAAACCATAAGAATAATATTGCTAGATCCCCAACACCAAAAATAATCGCCGCCATCTCGAAATCATGAATTCTCGATTATCGTAAAGCATAAGCGACGACTTTACCACCCTGCATTAACACACCGACTAAATTCAACATGGACACATCCCAATACCTCACAATGGTTTATTAGGATCACGGAGAAGAAAAACTGGAGCCGCAAACAATTTCTACTTTAGCCCCCTTAAACTTCTTCACAACAACATCCAAAGCAAACGACTTACCCCTTGCAAGTCAATTGAAGTAACAAAAATTCTAACTTGGAAGAGCCTTCCACAACCTCCGGTAATAACCAACTAAAGGCCAAAAGCTTCTAACCGCCTTCACCGACTTCGGAGCTTCTCATTGTAGAACTGCATCTACTTTTGATGGACTCATACAATACCATCATCAGAATTAACATATCCAAGAAACCAATCCCTCTTTCAACCAAAATTCTCACTCAAATAATTTAGCATAAAAATTCCCTTTCTTTTCAACACTTGTAACTCAATTCTCAAACACCCTACATAGTCTCCTCCTGACTGTATATTGGGTTCGAACATCCCAATAGAACACCACTCCGAACCCATTCCATCTTGTCCAGACTCATATATAAGCGTAACTGAGTAAATAACAACCCATTCCGATGATAACCAACATAACCAATCACAGGGAACCGATCAAAGCCTCGACCCACACAAATTCACCACTCTCATCAAACGTTCCAAACCATTGTAATTCCAATCGAACTCAACCAAACCATTCCATCCCTCCACTCTCGAAAGTGGACACTTATTCTCAATCGTTACCTCATTCAACTGTCAGCAATCCATACCCAATTTCATTCTCTAAACAATCCACATTCCACAATTTCTAGCATGTATCAACTATCAACCTAAAAGAACTCTCAATCTCAATATTATATCCACACCCAAGGGTTTCCTCAAAATTTCCGTTAACGCCCTAAAACTCTAAGAATTCCAAAACTTATCCAAACTCTAAGTTTGCTTCCCATAGCCTCAATACCTTCATCAAAAGTAACTTGTTCCCATAAACTCACCGTTTACAATTAAAACTCCCAATTCGAAACTTGCGAACAATTCATTATTCTTCTGTACCTACAAAACAACTCTCATATGCTCTGCGTGATTTCCCTCCGATTCGGAATACTCAAACATCATCAACAATTCCTGACGGTTCAATTCGTATACTCCACAAATACACCCTGCATCTACTTTCCGTACGGAGTCAATAACTTCGGACTCGTACGAAGTGTTAAATCAATAGCCACCTCTACCTCATTACTACGCCTGAAAATAAATCCAAAAAGAAATTCACAAACAACCAGAAACTCTACACGTGCAACTTCACTACTAACTCGTCCCAACGCGAACGTTAACACACTGAGGCTTCTCCTGATAAATATTCACCCGTTCGCTCAGCACGCCACAATACCAGTTCCCTACCATTTTCCACTTCGGATCTACACCTCAAAAGGACATCAAGGATTACTCAACACCGGCATCTCTCTTGCCCTCACCTTGTTCTCTACTCCCTGACAAGCAATCACTAACCATACCTGCTTGTCCCTCTTCGGAGATATTCTTCAACTTGATCGTCCGACAAATACTTCTCTTCTACATCCTCTTTTAGATAATAAAGACCTCTATCAACTCAACACAACAATCTTCCACATCACATGCTATCTTAATTGTCAAGGCACATATATCCATTCATCTTGATTCCCGACTATTATCAACAAGAGATCAAGGGTGATAAGTTCCCCAATTTGTTCATAGACAGCCAGTCATCCTGATGAAGTATAAACCCTTCCTTACCAACTATGATATCACTCCATTACTCACCAATCCATCCTTCCATAGTGGAAGCATCCTGGGGAGGCACCAACTTCTCCCCCACTTATTTCATTCTCAACTCCTGCAAACAACAGTTAGAAAACAAACACGTACCGACCGTGTTCTACACACGAGTCGTATACAAAGACACAAACTATACTCGACAACCTAGCCGCACGGACCGACCTGCTCTGATACCAATTGTAACACCCCACTTTCCCATTTTAAATGAACACAAAATAATACATTAAAATCAGAGTTTTCACCACAAAGTGGAATGCTACATACTAAAATAAACAAAACAAATCTCCTTTATTTAAATAAAATCAAACAGCGGAAATTTTTATTCAATCATTCGTTTTACGGCCATCTTCCTATAACACCAAAATCTCCACATAATCATGGTCCACCATAATATTCATCAATTGAAAGATACGTAACAAGTATACAACATAAAACAAATGGTAAAAACCCCCAATCCCGTGTTACGTATCAGAGCGACTCTCTAAACTCGAACAAGCTACACAAGCTCCAAGCACTAACCTGTCACCTGAATATCTGTACTTCCGAAGAAGCACAGACACAACAACAACAGAGGGGTGAGAACTACATTCAATATAAAAAGGTGAATAATACATATAAGGAAGTAGTATCTCAAACCAACAACAACAACGTATAATCACGACCTACTGTCATGTTCAATCACCAACAATCAAAATATGATAATATAATGCAACACGACACCATGCATACGGTACCGACTCATTGGTTCATTCAATCGAACCCGGATAGATCACATACACATCTACTTGGCAATGATCTATCCCCACCATTCTCCATATAGGAGTACGGATGAATCACATACACACCTCCTGAGAAATGATTCACCCCACCAATCACCATGAATATGCAAGACTCAACCATGCACAACAAAACATGTATACAAGCGGAAATACATGCACACGATCCTCCTGATCACATCATACATATCACATATGCATATCAGATGATAAACAATTCACGATCCTCCTGATCACAACAAACATACATATAACACCCATTTATAACAAATGATAAACAATTCACGATCCTCCTGATCACAACAAACGTACACATAACCACCTCTACAATAATAGACATACCTAGTTACGATCCTCCTGATCACACATGAGACACCTAATCGTTCCCACTTACACCATAATCCTTGAACACTCACAAGCCACCATAATTTACCAAACACTAATTTATTCCTAAGAATTATAAAATTAATTAGTTTCATCACCAATATTTTATTTTCCAGCACCTGGCACCTATTCTCTACTTCTCAAACCAAGGGAAACCGATTTCGATGCGAAAATGAGAGAGAAATCGCAAAACGGTGAAAATCTGCACTCAGCCTATCCATATGCGTATTGACCTGTGTCATACGCGTATGACTGCTCACTCGCCCACACCATACGCGTAATGCCCAAGCTCATACGCGTATGGGCAGAAACCATTTTCCCTTTAATTTCCACTTTTCAGATCTCCGTACGTGTAATGCCTCCTTCCGTACGCGTATTTCCTCACAATGCCCAAGTCCTTACGTGTATGCCTTGTGCCGTACGCGTACGGACAGAGACGTTTTCTAACTGAATTTCCTAAATTCCAACACTATACACGTATTGCCCTCCTATTACGCGTACTACCCAACTCCCATACGCGTAATGCTGCGTATCACGCCATTCCATACGCGTATCACCAGATCTGTTACGCGATTCACCAGAAGCCTCACTATTCTACATTCTGCTGCGATTTCTACACTCCTTCACTCCCAACCAGACCTAAAATCGTTCCTACATTGCTTTTAGGACCTATTTTCATCTCTTCTCTTGTACCTAGAATTACTACAGGTATTACACGCCTAAAATCTCAAATCGTTCTCCCAATTCGACCACAAAACGACAGATCTGCAAGAAATATTCATACAACAGCAACAACTACACAAATTCATGAAAATATATATCAATTCATGCACGATTCTCAGAATCACAACATACATCTGCAACAATCAACGATTCAACAGCATAAAAATTCTGCATACAAATTCCTACGGGGTTAAGGACTCCCCACTACCCTTATACGATTTAATCACCAAATATGAACCCGTTCTCCCCCCTTACCTCGAATTGTTCAGAATTCTGGAAAAATTGGGAAGAATTCCTTGCCCTAGCACTCCTCCTTCTTCCTTGTTCTTCTTTCTCTCTAATTTCTGTTTTACGTGAAAACCACCTTAGTCCACTAATCTCCCCTTAATTCTCTAATAATCTGATTTTTATTTAATTTAATAAAATGATAATATTAATTCTAATAATAATATTAATAATAGTAAAAATAAAATTATTATTATTCTCCCATTAAGTTAATATTACTGAACACCTCTAATTACCAACTTAACCTCATAATTCTACTCTACAATATACCCTCCAAACTAAGGACAACTTTCTCTGCTCTCAAACACTCCCACACAACGCCAAACAATCAAAAATAACACACGACGATTAAATAATTTAAATTGGGGTGTTACACTACACCCTTAAAAGAACATGTCCTCTATTTCATGAGTGACACCGAGAAATTGCAGGTCGTTTTTAACAAAACTCGACGTGAAAAGAACTCTTGGAAGAACAAGTACCATATTTTCAGCTTGGAGTGCACCAAGATTCAAGAGTTACTAAACGAGAAAGATGCTCTGATTGAAATACTAGAGCAACATGTTGTGGAAAGTCAAGAGGAACAAAGAAGTTTACTCTCTCTGTTCACATGGCACAGGATCATTGACCCAAGAACGGTTGAGGAGACCCGGTCAAAGAAGAGGAAAGTGGACCAGCAGCCAGCATCTGGACCTTTGTTAGAGATTCCTTAGGATTAATATGCTTACTTTTCCTTCCCGCACTTTGTAAACTAATGTACTTTTCCCTGTAAGATATTGTTATCCTTTAATTTTAATAAAAAGCTTCCACCGCTGTATGATATTTGCAATACAATTGTTAAAAATTCTTTTTGAAACAAAAAAAAAGAGCATTCTCATTATTTGCATATCATTCATCATTCTTGCATTACACATCTTTGTCACAAAGTCTCACACATGTGTCGCACTTTAGAGTCAAACTGTCTCATTCGTACATTACTCGAGCCAATCGGAAAATGAAAATGAACGTTTTTGAGCAGGAAAACAGAGAGCTAAGAGAGGAAGTCAACATTCTAAAGGAAAGTCTGGATAGACCCAACAACATTATTGAATCCCTGACAGCAACTCATGATCAACCACCTCAAAAGACTAGAATCTCAGAAATTGTGTCTACACCAGTGATGCGTGCTTTCCACAAGTATATAGAATACATCAGAGTAATATAAAAGATTATCGATCCCACAAAGACCAATGTCAATCTATCGATTACTATTGTTACATTGTTTATCTAAGGCTAATAGAAACAGTATAAAGTGCGCAGGAAAAAGAGAATAAAGAGTAAAAAGGAATTTAGATAAATCGCACTGGTATGTAATTCACATCGATCTAACAATACTCCTATTGTCTAAGTAGAGACACTTACGGGGCAATATTTTCTTCTTTGAAAAAGAGTTAATTTAACAGGAACTGTCGTGTTAGCGTGATCGGAACCAGCCCTACCCTCAAATCTATACCAGTCGCTCACGTTGCACCTGTCGCGTATTGCATTAAAGTGATGAAGTCCTTTTTTATATAACCACCTCTAAGACTCCGCTAAAAAGTGATTTTGGTTGGAAATATTTAATATGAAAGTGTTTCCAGCATATGCTCGGCCAACTGGATCCTAACTCTATAAACGAGTCAGAAAATAGTTTTAAAATCACTTTCTAATAATATTAAATTTCCCTAATTAATTAACAAAGCGCTTTCACTGTTTTTATTAATTAAAGACTAACCAACTTTTATCATAAGTATCGGACGACTTTCGATCTTAGCCGACATAGTCATGGTTATTACCCAAATAGAAACATTGTCCCATTTGCATAATGGTCGATCAAGTTAAGTTCAGAAAAGTTGTGTGTTAAAACCAAAACAGCCCTAAAGTATTTCTACAAACACAACATACGGAGTACCATCGAAATGGTGGTCCACACATCCCAACACAATGGATTTAGCTAAACATGATTAAGATAAACATGGCATGAAATAGATATGTGGGATACATCATTTAAAAACGTGTAAAGGGTGCAACTGGTTTTCAAAGACGAGAATGAAATTGTCACGCTTATGTTCGGTTTGAAAACAAATCTTTTAAGATAAAGGTATTTAAAATGGGCAATACGATAAAGTAAAGAATGTAAAGCAGTGTAGGAAAATAAATGAATGTAAACCAGGGCAGAAAGTAAATAAAGTAAAGCGGAGCAGGAGAGTAAATAAAGTAAAGACGATGCGAGTAAATAAAATGCTAATTGAATAATAAACCTGCTCCAAACCGGAGACTTCAATCTGGTACAATGCTGGAAAGTAAATCTAACTTGGAAAGTAAAATGGCGGCAAGATTAATCTACTTCTAAAGTGCTCCAATCTCGATTACAACAATGGTTCAATGACCCCTCAATGTAACGGATTATCGCTTTAAACAAACAGGATTTATGCCTATGCTGTAGCTAAGAAAGGATGAAAAAAATAGAATCTAAATGCCTGTTTATAGTGTGGAAACCCTTGAAAGTTAAAAGAAACGTTCATAAAACATGTGGAGAGAATTCCTCTCGTCATGGCCACTTCCCTCAATTGCCTTTGACCAAGGCGAGTTTTGTGAAGATAGAGCCCGCCGTCAACCCATGGCGCCCGCCATGTGTGAAAAGGGTCGAAGACGTGGTCTTCTGCCCGTTGAGACGTAGGTAAAACCCTACACGTCATAGCCTCCTCCTTGTCGCCTGCCATGTGAAACGCCGTGTGTGTATTTTCCACCAAAATCTTCCGATACTCGCTCTTTTTTGCCTCTTTTCTTCACGAAAGGCTCCACTAAGGCATTTTACCTAAAAACAACATAAAAGATAGACATAATGCAAGAAAAATAGTAAATAAGCAAGAGTAACCATGTGCAATCCGGGTCAAATACGTAGTGTGTTTCGGTGTTATCAAATTCTCCCACACTTAAATCCTTGCTTGTCCTTAAGCAAAATTCATATAAGCACAAAAGATAAACAACAACACACAAGGATTAAATCTGGGCTTGAGACTTTAGTTTTGATCAAGATTGTTTCGATAGGTACTGGTTCGTGAACCAAGGATATTGTGGTAACACTTTCCACATATTGCGGTCATAAGTGTCTCTCCTATACGAACGAATCCACATCATGACATTATACTTAGGCCTACTTTACTCATTCCTTTCTCACCATTTTTTCATTCAGGAGCAATCACATTAAGCCCGTTATCTTGTACTTGCATGGTGAATAAACCTGTTGGTGATCTTGATACATATTTGTGCCAAAATTAAACATAGAGACACAAGCATAATTTTTGGAAGTCTCGCTACCATTGGGATAAATAACCGGGTGAGGGTTACCTAACTTAAAAGGAAGATCATTTTCAAATTCTTTGTTTTTATTATATTTTTGCTTTTTCTTTTTTTATTCTATTGGGTTCATTCACCTATTTGCATCGGTTTGTTCACTTAGTAGTGACTAAGATGGTGCTGACTACTAAAATAAACTACTTAGGGAGTGAATTTTAAGGGTGACGTTTTAAAGCCACAACATAAGAAATATCTGGATAGGGTCCTATAATTGAGAAACTTACGGTGTTAAAACGATATCAATTTTTCACAGCTCATCCCAAGTCTCTGCATATGATCTTAACTTGTCTAACAACCCAAAATTTCGAAAATACATGTTGTTTACTTCTTAAAATTTTTTGTTATGGCTCAAAAAATGGGGAGAATAGACAAAATACACAAATGACTCGTCAAGCACATGTATTATTTAGAACTAAGTAAAAATAAACTATAAAAACTAACTAGAAAAATAATTTAGAAAGCGATAAAATGAAAACACAAAGGAAAACTGAAAATGGTAAATAACTCCTCCCACACTTAAACCGAACATTATCCCCAATGTTTTGATAAAAGGAAGAAAAGAGATAGGTAGAACCTGGATAATGCTACTGTTGACCCCTAGTACCCTCTCCTCCCTGCTCTGAACGTCGGGGGTGACGGCTCCTGCTGCGGTGTCGGGCACTCTGTGAGATCTCAAGCTGTTGAATCCTCAATGCTAATGAGGCATTAGATTCTCGGAGTTCGCAGAGGTTTCCCAGTATGGAACCCTTAGAAGCCTCCACTATCCCGAATTGTCGGTCAAGGTAGGCCTGCTGACGCTACTGCTGAGATGCTATGGCGAGCTGAGACTCTGAAAGCTCTGCTGATTTGAGCAAATTTTTGGAAGAACAAAATATCAAAAGATATGAAGAAGTTTGATGAAAGAAGACTGGTCAGATATGATGTCCTAACAGATGTATCAACATCTTGATCTGATATTGCTGGATGTTTCTAAATCTGTTGCAACATTCAAGGAGCAATTGCAGGAGTGGATTAAGGACCAAAGATAGATAGCCCAAGATAGCTGAAGACTATAATTAGAAGACTTAGGTCTAGGGTTTAAGCATGTACCTCGAATGTAACCAAGTTGTCTTGTGTAAAAATAAGGATTTATGGTTTGGGAGTCGTAGGCTATCTAGGTTGTAAGTCTCCCTCTATATCGGTTTGATACATTGTAGAAGACCTAGGTCCTGCGCAGATCCATAAGCGTTGAGGTATTAGATCGTGTGTTGTTCTTGGATGAAACTTTTAAGCAAATCAGAGTTAGCATGTGTCATACCCCAAATTTTGACCACCAAGATTTCCTATCATTGTGAAAATCATCATCACAATATGGATGTAACATCATACCTCATCAATCTCCTCAAGGATTGGTGAGTATTCACTACAATCAAGAGCTAGGGTTTTTGAGCCGTCTCAGAGCACTTAGACAAATGATCAATCAAGAATTGATATGATATTCAACTTGTCTAGCCTCTCAAGCATCCATGAAGGATTAATAGGTTTCTTATATCAAGAATCATGCATGATTATGCAACATCCCAAGAGGATCAAGCCTCAGGATCGCCAGTGTCACCAAATTAGGGTTTTGGTCGACCAAGGCCTCCAAATGAACATTTTCATCCGGGCATGAGCCAATGCCTCAATATATGGTCCAATAAGCTCAAAAGAATCTCAAGAGCCTATTCACAATAGCAAAATCGCCTTGAAGGACCATCTATCAAAAAATCAGGAATTAAGGTTTTGACCTAATTCAACCCTTTAGTTAACTTGTGAAGCAAGGCATGACTTGAAGCTTCAAGATGAATTTCAAAGACCTCAAATACATCATATCGATATATCTATAAGATTTGATTGACTCAAATAGATTGGTTCATAAGCCACAAGAACTCAGAACCATCTGATCATAAATTAGGGTTTCTAATGATAAAAGTCAACCCTACCATTGACTGTT
This sequence comes from Lathyrus tuberosus, assembly GCA_022829125.1. Taxonomy (NCBI): domain Eukaryota; kingdom Viridiplantae; phylum Streptophyta; class Magnoliopsida; order Fabales; family Fabaceae; genus Lathyrus; species Lathyrus tuberosus. Next base: position 10,060,922 of record JALAZF010000071.1, read on the forward strand.
GACCAACACTTGATCCCAAACCTTGTAGAAGGATCCAAGACATTCCTAAATACCCATAGACTTAGCTTGCCATGTGCAAAATCAACATGAATGGAACCTTGAAATTCAATTTTGGCATCAAGCATTAAACTGATGCATTGAGTTGGAATGAATGAACCACAAACCAATCCAAATTGAGTCAAGGTTGTTGCAAGAATCAAAGGACCTAAACCTGCAAAGCCTGGTGAAAGTCAATGGCTAGAGGAGACCATTGACCAAAGAACCAAACACTCAATACAATCTGATCCAAGTTGCTAATCACTATTACTTGCAAAAAAAAACTTGCTCTACTATAAATAGAGCGCATTTGTGATCAGTTCAAGCACACCAAAGGCCCCAAACAGATGCCTTTCTCAAAATCACCACTTTAACTCCCAAAACACCTTCTCTTGCAAGTCACCATCGGGTTTTACATTTGAGAGTGATTCCAACCAAACCAATTGTTCACACACCTCACATATAACATATAGAAGTGATCCAAACACTTACATAACATCTGAAACACCAATTTCACAAAATCACCAACCAACTGCTCAAGTTCTTGACAGAGTTGCAGTTGAGGTACCATCTCAAGTTCCAGCTCACTTCAAACCACTCCAAGCATCCAGAAACAACCCTTGGCACCTAAGGAAGCTGTCCAGATCATTGGAACCAACGTACCACACCTCTAACTCGGAATTCGATCATCAGCTGCAAGAGGTAAGCCTGAACTCTTCAAACTCCTTGATGCATGCATATTTTACTGCACAATAATTTTGCCACATGTTCATAATCATGTATAGAGTGTTTCCCCTCAATCAATTTCTTTGTATGAATCGTGTATGGAATTTCCTAGTGCTCTTGAAGAAATTAGGGTTCTTGAGGTTTTCTTTTGATTTCTCATTCAATACTTAAAATAAATGAAATTAATTACCATAGACATGATCATGAGCTGAAAACGAGAAAGATGATATGTGGATTGTGTGATTTCATCAAGTATTTAGTGAGATAGGAGGGATTTTACAAATCTGCAAAATAAAGAACACGCGCGTGTTCTTCCTTGGCTGTTGGCGCCATAATTCAAATTTTTTAATTTTTGAATATTTTGATATTTTTAATTAAATGATTTCAAAAATTAATTTCTCTCTGATTTTTAATGATTTTGAATTGATTCTTTTTTACAAAATTCACAAAAATGTTTAAATATTTTATTTAATAAAAAAATTCAAATTATATTATATATTTAAAATAGTTAGATTTTTTATAATTAATTTCATTTTATTGTTTTTGAACATTTTTAAAATGAAATTCCCACTTTAATTTTTCATTCCAAATGAATTTCAAACTTTCATGTGATTAAACATGATTTTTTAAAATATTTTTCAAAGTGTACAATTTGTTTTTGGATATATTTGATGTTTTTTTAATCATTTATTGTTTAAATTTCCTTTGAAAAATTGTATTTTATTTAAAATTAGCGTTTCCTCTTGATTTTAAATTTTCAAACACTTTTGGGCCTCTTGATAGATAAACTTTGGGTTCTGTCATTGTGTAAGTCCCTCTGTACTTTTCAAACTACGGCGTGATCGTCGCCTTGTCAAATAAATTCATCTGGGCTTCTCTTGTTGTATAAGACCCAAAACTCTTTTCAAAATAACTTTCATTTGTGATTTGAACTCAAAATGTAAAACTGTTATCAAAACTTTCTTCAATTTCTTTGAACAACTAACATTACAGCATGGAAGCTTGCTCACCTGTAACTTTTTATCTGCTTTCACTTACATGCTTTATATAAATAACTGTATTGCTGGGGGCTTGCACACCTGTAAGTCCTTCTTTCATATCCTTTTAAATACTTGTCATATATCAACTATATATATATACTTGTATATCTATTTAGAGTTTTCCCCGGCAACTATGTCTAGTATTAGGTAAAGCCAGTTGGTCAGTCTTTCAATACAGTCAAACATAGATCCCCATAGGATTTCCAGATACAGTCTTGCCTTCTCTTGGGATTAAACAATATAGAACAAAGAGAAAGGCAGTATTCTTGGTGAACCTTTTCTCAGATTGTCACTATTAGAACTTGTCAAAGAAATTCAGTTTCCCCAGGGACGATTAATTCCCGGTGAAACTTCTCTTGAATTTCTTCAAACTCTAGAACTGTTCATGATAAACATGTTGGATCAGATGTTGTAACATTTGTGATTCAGCAGTTGTGATATTCAAGGTATCAGTTTGTTGTGATGTTCCTTGTTTTAATGTTTATGAAGAACAATGTCTTGACAAGTGTTAGGACATCTGTTGTCTGTTATGCCAGAATTTCAATTAGTATCAGAGCAGGCATCCTGCCTGTTTCTGGATGAGATCTTTGGGAGATACTTTCTGGTGCTTAAACAAGGAGAGTTTTGAAGATCAAATCAATCAACTCAGACATACTCAAGGGTATTAATGGATGGGATGGATGTTTTGTATCGAAGGTAACAACCTGGTGGTTGTTCATGATGCTGAGGAGGTTCTACAAAAATTGCGCGAGGAGTGACTAGTTCTCTTGTTGGGGTGTTGTCATACCCCAAATTTTGACCACTAAGATTTCCCATCATTATGAACCTCATTATCATAATATGGATGTATCATCATTGCCTCATCAATCTCCTCAGGAATTATTAAGCATTCACTACAATCAAAGCTTAGGGTTTCAACCCCCTCTCAGAGCATTTAGACAAAGGATCAATCAAGAATTGACTTGATATTCAACTTGTCTAATCCCTCAAACATCCATGAAGGATCAAGGGGTCTCCCATATCAAAAATCATGCATAGTTATGCAACATTCCAAGAGGATCAAGTCTCAGGATCGCCAGTGTCACCAAATTAGGGTTTTGGTTGACCAGGGCCTCCAGATGAAAATTTTCATCTGGGCATTAGCCAATACCTCCACATATGGTCCATTAGGCTCAAAATAATCAAAAAATCCCATTCACAATGGCAAAGTCACCTTGAAGGACCATCTATAAAAAATCAGGAATTAGGGTTTTGACCTAATTCAACCATTTGAGCCAACTTGTGAAACAAGACATGATTTGAGGCTTCAAGATTAACTTCAATGACCTCAAATACATCACATTGACAATTCTACAAGACTTGATTGACTCAAAGAGCTCAAGTCATAATCCACAAGAACTCAATGCCATCTGATCACAAACTAGGGTTTTTGATGAAAAAGTCAACCCTATCATTGACTATTGATCTACCCTTGTTCTCAAACCTTGGGGAAGGGTCCAAGACATCTCAAAATACCCTTAGAGGCCATCTATGAAGTTTAATTAGGCTTAATGGTTGATTGCACAAAAGAATCACAAAGTCAAAGTTTCATCTACTGAAAAAGTCTACTGTAGAAAAACGCAAGTTTGACTTTTTGAAATTTTGGTCAACCAAGGTTCCTTTAACCTTAAAATCATGTTAATATGTGATTTGAATCATCATTCATCAAGAAAAATCAAATAAAGTGAGTTAACTTGTAAAAGGGGTAACCATAAAAAACTTAGAATTTTTCTAAGTTATGAAAAAAAGTGGCTAGGGTACCAACTTCCAAGGATCATAACTTGAGATCCAAGCAACCATTTTGGGTGATCCAAATATGGATTTGTAGGTATTGCTACACTCTACAAAGGCTTCAACTACATCAAAATCCAATTCCTCATGGATTCTATGTTATGGAGTGATCAAAATGACAAAACATGAAGATGACATTTTCCAACACTTAGTCAAAATCTGCCTTGAAATCTCAGCATGAAACACCAACTTCCAAGGCCTTTTTCTCTTTGATCCAAGTTGAATCAGGTCTATGGTCAAACTACAATGTTAAAGTATATCATTCAAGCTTTTCAAAAAGTACATGAAGTCTCTCTAATTCATTTTGAGCTGAGAGATACATCCATGAGAAGTTAGCTCAAAATCTGATTTTTCACTAAGTCAGAATTATGCATTTGGTCGAATTTGCATTTTGTGAGTCATCAAAGACATGTTTATCCATCTCCACACCTCAGGGGGACACCAAGGAGGAACAAACACTGATTCATCAGTCTCACAAGTCCATGAATCTACATTGAGCTTATCATCCCTAAAAAGGCTACAATGAGGCCAAGACTCCAATTTTGTTTCCAAGCAATTAATGGATACACCAAGGTGGCATGAACTGAGTCTATTCAAACTAAATTCAATCAAGACTTATCTCTGAACCAAAGCTACAAAGCCTGTGCCCTAATCTCAATTCAATGGTAGGAGGAGACTTGAGATTCCAAAGTGATTTAATTGGCCAAGGGTCTGTTGCAGTTGCCATTCACTATTGTTGCCAAAACAAACTCAACACACTATAAATATACCTCATTTATGATCAGTTTGAGTACACCAGAGGCCTATAACACTTGCCTTTCTCAAAATCATTCTCTCACTCTAAAAAATGCCTTTCTTAGCAAGTCACTATAGAATTTTTCAGTAGAGAGCAATTCCACTCAAACCAATTGCTCTAACACCTCATATACATCATATCTGAGCTGATCAAACAACTTCCAGCCATCTGGAACACCAAAATCATAGACCTCAAAATCCACTTGAAGCCTATAATCAGTCAACACACCTTGAAGTGATCCAGCCATCTCCAAGCAGGTCCAAGCATTCAAACACACTCCATATGGTGTAGGGAAGTTGTTCAGATCATCACAACTCATCTGTAACACCTCTAACTCATAAATCAAATTGCTCTTGCTGCCACGACCTTCAAGTAAGCCTAAACTTGGTCATCTCTTAATTCATGCATATTTCCTCGCACAAAACTTTTGGCAAATGTTCATAATCATGCATAGAATGTTTCCCCTCTATTAATTGCCTTGTATGAATCGTGTATCAAACTTCTTAGCCTTCATACACAATTTATGGTTCTTGAGGTTTTGTCTTGATTTCTTATTCCATGCTTAAAATAAATGAAATTAAAGACCATAGACATGATCGCGAGTTGAAAACGAGCAGATTGATATGTGGATTGTATGATTTCATCAAGTATTCAGTGAGATTGATGAGAAAACGCAAATCTGGGAAAAACATGGCACGCGGGCAAGAACACGATGTTCTTGGCGCCCTTTTTCAAATATTTGAATATTTGTATTTTAATGATTTTATTTAATTGATTCAAAAAATAATTTCTCTCTGAATTTTAATGATTTTGAGTTGGTTCTTTTTTTAATAATTTGCAAAAATGTTAAAATATTTTATTTTACCAAAATTTCCCGAAAATATTATTTATTTCACATATTTAATATTTTTTCAAAAAATTAATTTTTATTTGTTTTTTAACATTTTAAAATTGTTCTTTTTTCTTCATTTTTCAAACTTAAATGGGTTTCAATAATTTTTTGGATAAAAACATGACTTTTTAAAACATTGATCCAAGATCACCACTCATTTCTCACTTGTTTTCAATAATTTTTATTAATTTTTAAACAAAATTAATTCCATTTTAAATGAAATTAGGGTTTTGATAATTTTTACCCTCATAAATCTTTTTAAAATCATTTTTGGGCCTCTAATAGAGTTTAAGACCCATCTCTTGTAAATAAAAACCTTTTTGGGCCTCAGTGCATTGTATAAGTCCCAATACGTTAAAGAAATTTCGGCGTGATCGTCGTTTTTCAAACAAAATCATCTGGGCCTACCCTTGTGTTGTAAGTCCTATTTATTTTCTTTTAAAATCAATTTTGGGCCTCTAATAGAGTGTAAGACCCAACCTCTTTGTAAATAAATAATTTTGGGCCTCAGTGCATTGTATAAGTCCCGATACAGTCAAAAATTTCGACGCGATCTTCGTTTTCAAACTATTTTAACTTGGACCTCTCCTTGAGCTATAAGTCCCACTTCTTTTCTTTAAAATCATTTTGGGGCTTCTCCTTGAGCTATAAGACCCAATCCCTTTTGTACATAAATCATTTTGGGCCTCACTTATTGTATAAGTCCTTCTGTACATTTTCAAAACAATGGTGTGATCGTCGCATTTTTTAACAAAATAACCTGGGCCACTCCTTGAGTTGTAAGACCCATCTCTTTGTACAAAAATAATCTTTGGGCTCTCATGTTGTATAAGACCCAACTCTATTTGTAAATACTCTGTTAACGATACAGTCTGTATTCAATAATCATCAGGGCATCTCTTGTTGAATAAGCCCGAATTTTCTAGTTTGAAATAACTGTTATCAAACTTGTTTCAATTTCTTTGAACAACTAACATTACAGCATGGAAGCTTGCTCACTTGTAAGTTTTTATCTGCTTTCATTTACCTGCTTTATATATATATAATGTATTGTGGGAAGCTGCTCTGCTGTAAGTCTTCTTTCATCTTTTTAAATACCAGTCATATATATATATACTGTATTGTGGGAAGCTGCTCCACTGTAAGTCTTCTTTCATATCCTTTTAAATACTTGTCATATGTCACTGTTTATATACTTGTATAATCTGTTAGAGTTTTTCCCGGCAACTAAGTCTAAAATTAGGTAAGGCCAGTTGGTCATTCTCTCATAACAGTAAACCTAGATACCCCGTAGGATTCCAAATACAGTCTTGCCTTCTCTTGGGCTTAAACAATATGGAACAAAGAGAAAGGCAGTATTCTCGGTGAACCTTTTCTCAGACAGTCACTTTAGAAATTGTCAAAGAAATTCAATTCCCATAGAGAGGATTAATTCCTGGTGAAACTTCTTTGGAATTTCTTCAAACTCTAGAACTGTTCATTACAGAAAGGATTAATTCCCCGGTGAAACCTTTTTGGAACATGCTTAAGTTTGGACCCACAAGCTTCCTAAAAGCATCCCCAACCTCCTCTTGGGCTTTGAACAAGGACCCTCAGGCCTCTTAGAAGTTCTCAGCCTCCACTTGGGCTTAGTACAAGGACCCAGAGACCTCCTACAGGTATAGGAACAAAACCTAATCATCATTTGCTAGAGTTGTCTTTCTGAGTCAAAATGTCAGACCAGTTATGGGTTGACCTTCATCCCTTAACTTACCAGCCTTCTCTTGGGCATCATACAAAGATTGATCATTCACCATCTGAGAATCAATTTCTCAAACACCATTAGACTTGGACAGTCTCATTACCCTTTGGATTTCCCATTTCCTTAAAGAATAGGAAATAAACCTGATCACCTCTGATCAAATCCCAAAGCAGAATTAAAACCAACAGTTTTCACAACTTAAACCTTACACTTTTAATCATTCCCCAGTCAGGGACAATTATCCTCAACTGCCACATTCCAGTTAAATCCCCAACTTGGGTCATTTTACTGTCAAAAACCTCATCAGAACCCCAAGGTTTCGGATACCTCAACTTTTCTGTAATCCGTAGTAAAAGTTGAATTACCAAACAATGGACCTGTCTTTGGATTTCAATAATCCTCAACAGAAGATAGCCTCCTCTTAGGCTTTGTATAATGATCTCTCCCTAGCAGAGTTAGCCTCCTCTTAGGCTTTGTATAATGATCTTCCCTCAGTAGTCAACCTCCTCTTAGGCTTTGTATAATGATAATCATCTCAGCTAAGTCCCCACTTTTAGCCTCCATCTTGGGCTTTGTACAAGTTACCTCCCTAAAAAAACCTCTCCAGTAGAGTCAGTCATTTTAAGCCTCAATCTTGGGCTTTGTACAAGACAGATATTCTCCAACAGAGTCAATTCTTTTAAGCCTTGATCTTGGGCTTTGTACAAGACACACATACAAATATCTCCCCAGTGGAGTCATCAAATCATTTTAGCCTCAATCTTGGGCTTTGTACAAGACAGATAAAACCCTTTTTTTCCAAAGAGTCAAATCTCTTTCAGCCTCCATCTTGGGCTTTTTACAAGATACTAAATAACACTCTCTTGTTGAGTTAATCAGTCTTTCAGCCTCCATCTTGGGCTTTGTACAAGATACAAAATAAACACTCTCTTGTTGAGTTAATCAGTCTTTTAGCCTCCATATTGGGCTTTGTACAAGATACAAAATAAAACACTCTCTTGTTGAGTCAGCCTTTTCCAGCCTCCTCTTAGGCTTTGTATAATGATTTTCCCCAATGGAAACTAATCAACCTTTTAGCTTCAACCTTGGGCTTTGATCAAGGCACACAAAACTCAACATCTCCTATGAGGAAATCATTAAAATCTCTGTAGGTGGATATCTTTCTCTGTTTAATCACATCAAAAATAGTCAATCAAAACAAAACCTTAATTCCAGATAACTGTTGTAAGTGGCACACTTGTTGATACAAATATCCAAATTGTTTGTCCATCATTATCCTGGTTAAAACCTTTATCTAATTGCTGTAAGTGGAAAGCCTCTAGATACAAACATCCATGCCACTGTCCTTCTTTTAGCATGAATTCCTTAGGAAAAATGGCATTGCTCACACCCGAGTTAAAGTTTTCTCCTTCAGGACAAATCCCCTGCAGAGGCAATTATGGCATTGCTGAACTTCATACAGTCTAGTTAAAGTAATTCCTTTATAATCAAAACTAGTTACCCAAACAAACTGTGATTAACAGATGAGATATCTCTCTTTAGAGATGACAAATTCTCTCTCAGTCAAAACCTTTTACCTTCACATCTGGGGCTTTGAACAAGATACAATAAACCTTTTAGCTTCACATCTTGGGCTTTGAGCAAGATACAAACAAACCAACCTTTAGCTTAAATCTTGGGCTTTGAACAAGAAACCAGACATCTGTTTCTCCCTTAGAATAGGAGAAACTACGATCGCTCTGATTTCCATATACTACGATCGCTCTTGCGATAATCTTAGCGAGCACACTAAACAAAAAAAACCTTAGGTCCCTGACCTTACCAAAAACAGTAAAAACTCTCTCTCAAACATCAGACAAACTTTTCCCATTTCACAAACAAACACAATGAAGTACCAAAGCTGATCCTAAAACTATAACCTGTGGATAACCACATATAGGATGGGTAATTGAAAACTATCCATTGTAAAATCTGACCCCGGACTCCCCAATCTCTTTCAAGCGTTTGTTCAGTTAAACAGATGCATGCAAGGTTCGTTTTAGATAACTTTCCCTTTCCCTTCCAGCTTCACGGGATAAATAAGTAATCAGAAAGTAGCAAAACACGTTCCTCCCACTGAGGTGAGGAATTCCCCAAATTTTAGCGATAAGGTCGTCGCGTCACCGACAAAAGTTGCTAGCTACAGAAAAATGGCAACTATGTTGGGGAGCCATTGTCTATATAGGATATAGAACTAGCTTTCTAAGAGGTATAGGATGTTAGTTTTGGGATTAAATACTATATATATATATCGCTTTCCTACTTGATATCCGTGTTTATTTTTTTGTCAATGGGACTGCGAGTGATGTCGTATCTAGAAAGAGAGAAAAACCATAAGATAAATGATGGCATAGACGGGTGGTCTTAAAGGGAGTGAGTCCCGAATAAGTGAATCCTGGTAGACCATCTAATCAGTGGAGGTATCCGTGTGTTACTACGTTGAACGAATTATGGTCTGTGAAAGCGGACGATTTCATAGTGCGATGACCCGTGAAACTGAGGATTTAATAGACTTTTAAACTATGTCCTTTTGGTAGTACGGTGGCTATCGGGAATAGTCGATACGCGATAACTACACTCAATCTGAGATTTCTTCTGGGATACTATAGCTCGCTCGGGTGAACCAGCTTGCTGTTTTATTGTCCAGACTAAATCAGTGATTTTTGAGACCCACCCGTTCTACAGGTACAAAAATCACCAAAATAGATCAACCCTTGGGGATGGGTAGAGCCATGACTCCATGCTCGTGATGCTGAACCCTTTCAACCCATGTTTTTTCTATGTTTTTGTGTGCTGCATTCATGCATTCATCTAAAAAACTTAAAACAAAAAAAATCACTTCTCTTCTATTCCCTCTCTTTTCTCAAAATTTAACTGAACGATAAATTGCAAATATCATAAGGATTGCGTTATGGATTTTGGTAGGAGAAAGACGCACAAGTTCACCTTTAAGGTTCCAAAATTGGAGGATTTAAAAAAGTTAGCTAGGATGATTACCAACCCGAAGGCTTTCAGAGCAAAGCACAGAGGACCGTTGCCTTTACTAAGGACTCATGTCGTTGAAGGAATTTTGTCCGCGGTGATTCAGTTTTACGACCTGGTCTATCATTATTTCACCTTCCCGGATTACCAACGTACCCCAACCCTAGAGGAGTACTCACACCTGATCGATATACCGATTACTGACAAAACTCCCTTTTCTGGACTGGAAGAAATTCCAAAGGAATCCATCATTGCAAGAGAAATTTATTTGAACGAGTTAGAGGTCGGGATTCATTTAACCACTAAAGGAGGAATTATGGCTTACCAGTTAAGTTCCTGATGGAGAAAGCCCTATACTTTGCCAGTGTAGGAAACCTAACCGCTTTTGAGGATATCTTTGTCCTATTCACCTACGGATTATTCCTTTTTTCCAATATCGATAGCTTTGTCGATATCAATGCCATTAAGATATTCTTGATTGGAAACCCTGTACCTACCCTGCTCGTAGATGCTTATCATTCCGTACACTTAAGGAATTTGTAAGCTGGAGGAATGATCACATGCTATGTACCCTTGCTGTACAAGTGGTTCATTTCCCACCTACCCAAGTCTGCTGCTTTTTAGGATCATAAGAACTCTTTATGTTGGTCGTAGAGAATCATGTCTCTTACCAACTCTGACATAGACTGGTCAAATAGGATTTATGAGGGTGCAGAAATCATCGATCGCTGCAGAAACTTTCCCAATGTACCCCTCATAGGAACTAAAGGAGGAATTAACTATCACCCAGTCTTAACCCGTCGTCAATTCGGATACCCGATGAGGCATGTCCCACGGAATGCTCATCTGGAAGGTCTTTTCTTCAAAGATGGAGAAAATGACAGAGCACTTAAAAAGGAGATAATGCATGCCTCGTCCAAAAGTTTTTCCCCTGCAGGAGTCTACCCTGTATTTTATGTCTAATACAGAAAAACTTCAAGTCGCTCTTAACAAAATACAGCGAGAGAGGAACTCTTAGAAAAATAAGTACAAGACTCTCAACGTGGAGTGTGTCAAACTCCAGGAACTGTTAAAAGAAAAGAATGCTTTAATCAGAATATTAGAGCAACACGTTGAGGAGAGTCGGGAAGATCAAAAGAACCTACTCACTCCTTTCATCTGGTAAAGAACTGATAACCTGACAACGGTTGAAGAATCTCGATAGAAGAAAAGGAAGTTACTAGAACCTGCTTTTGAGCTCTCTTCAGAGAGGACTCATAACCCTTAAGCTTAGAACTTTCCTTTTACTAGCACTTTGTAAAATATTGTACTTTTTTTTGTAACATTTCGCAATCCTTCAAATTAAATAAAACGGGGTTCTCCCCTCTCTGTTTGATATTTTCAATTTATCCAAAGTTTTGTTTTTTATTAAAGCTAAAAAAACAAAAAATGATCATTGCATTCATCATTATAACACAACGCATTCTCCTTTCTCTCGAGTCTCACGTCTACGTCTCGATTCTAGAATCAAATTGTCTCACTTGTACAATACTCGGGCGAATCGGCAAAAGAAAATGGACGATCTCGAGGAAGAGAATAGAGAGCTGAGAGAAGAAATCGACGCTCTAAAGGAAGATCTAAAGAAATTGCATAGTGATATGCAATCCCTGACAGCAGCTCAGGAGCAACGTCAAAGGACTGTGATTTCGGAAATCATCTCTACACCGATAGTGGAGAAGCCACTTGAGGTTCATCCGCGGTACAACATGTCTTCAGGTCGGCCTTGGGGCATGCCGCATAACTTTTTTCTTGAAGAATACATTCCGCCGGTCTCGGACGACCCAGACACTATAGCAGGAGCCACTGGGCCTGAAGGTTAAAAACTTCCGGAATGTGAGGACGCAAGATTTACGACAGGAATTCCTAAAGGTTACAAACTTTAGGGCTCTGAGGAACCTAGAGTCACAACCGTAATGACCATACCACAAGTAGTGGTACACACTGTCCCGGGAGGACAGATTCCACAGACCGTCTATGTTGCAAACGAGGAGATGTATGAAAAGATGAACGTGTTCCAGGAACAGTTTTTTGAAATGCAAAAGGAATTGCATGCTATTCGCAGTCAGGATTTATTTGGAAAGGACGTCGCTAACCTTTGCTTGGTCCCGAATGTCAAAATTCCGCACAAATTTAAGGTGCCCGACTTTGAGAAATACAAAGGTAATTCTTGCCCTCAAAGTCATTTGGTGATGTATGCTCGCAAAATGTCAACTCAGACAGAGAATCAACAGCTACTGATCCATTATTTTTAGGATAGTTTAACTGGTGCTGCCCTCAGATGGTACCTCGGTTTAAACCGCACTAAGATCAACACTTTCAGAGATCTTGGCGCTGCCTTCGTCCAACAATACAAATATAACCTGGACATGGCACCTGATAGAGATCAACTCTGAGAGATGTCTCGGAAGGATAAAGAGACATCTAAGGAATACGCTCAGAGATGGCGTGAAATTGCCGCCCAGATTTGTCCACCTCTTGAGGAAAAAGAGATGACAAATATCTTTTTGAAAACCATAAGCTCATTTTACTACGACCGGATGGTCGCCAGTGCGCCCAGTGATTTCACCGAGATGGTAAACTTGGGAGTACGCCTCGAAGAGGCAGTTTGCGAAGGAAGGTTAGCCAAAGAGGTTGAACCTTCCAGCAGTACCAAAAGGTACGGTATTGCTATTCATAAAAAGAAGGAACAGGAGATCAACAATATCTCCCAAGGAAAACAAAGGCGTTGATATCAACCAGTAGCAGCGGTAACTCCTGCTATTAACGATGTGCTAGTTCTGACTTATCAACCTCAGCTTGTTCAGAATCAACCTAATCAACAACAGTATCAGCAAAGGACTCAACAACCTCTTCAGTAGGCTCGTCCTCAGTACAACAACAACAATCGCGCAACGCGACCACCATGGTTTGACCCTATACCTATGTTGTACGCAGAACTTTTTCCACTGTTACTGGGCAAGGGGCATGTCCAGACCAGGTCTCATCTTGCCATACCGAAAAATCCGCCCTTTTGGTTTAAAGCGGACCAAACATGCCCTTACCATCAAGGAAGATCGGGGCACAACATCGAAAACTGTCTCAGTTTCAAATCTGACATACAAAGACTTGTCAGGAACGGGGTCTTATCTTTCAAAGATACTAATCCAAATGTTCAGAAGAACCCGTTGCCACAACATGACAAAGCTACAGTAAATTTGATAGAAGAAGAATTTAGCCGCAGTTATCTGATTCACGATGTACTCCAATTGGGGACCAATCTGGTCAGGATGCATTAACAGCAAAGTGGGTATGGTCATGTACCACCTCATAACTATCACCAGTGTGATATCTGCTCTAAGAATAACCAAGGATGTTCGGTAGTGCAGTCAGCTCTACAGGAACAGATGAATCTCGGATGGATTCAAGATCACAGAATCCGAGAAGTCAACATGGCTCATGCTAATCCCAACATTGTTCAGAATCATAATATTCATGCGATGAATGTCAATTTGGTAGCCATGCACTCTAGGCAAAGTCAATATCATAACCTGTCACGTCACGATTATGATGCCTGCCCGATCTGCTCAACAAGTAATCAGGGATGCTCTTTTGTACAAGAGACCCTTCAACGTCTGATGGATCTCGGATGGATCCAAGACCATCGAGAAAGAAACACTCATCAATTCAATATGGTTCAGATATTCGACATACGCTTGATGAAAACCAGTCTGGTAGAACTACACACTAAGCAAGTCAGGCTCGGTTTTCTGGCTTCACATGATTATCAGGACTGTACAGAATGTCAAGAGGATGATCAAGGCTGTGCCCTCTAGAGAACACTTCAACACTTATTAGACCCCTGGTGGGTTCCGATTTATTTGGACGAAGTTACGCAGAAAATCAGTATGGTTGATGGAAATCCCAATAGACATCAGAGTCAGGATGTCTGCTTGATGGAAATGGATTTGGTCAAAATGCATTGTATACAAAGTGGGTGTGGCCGGGTGCCACCACATAACTATGAACGCTGTAGGGTTTGTTTGGAGAACAACCAAGGCTGTTATCTTATGCGGTCAGCTCTCCAAGATCAGTTGGACCGATAAGAGATCCTACCCTATTCCAGTACCGGGTCCATCAACGTGATACAAGACTATCTTCCTCATCTGAGTGAAGATGTTGTCATCATTTCCAATGCTGAAATGGCCGCAGATGTTTGTGCCATAATCCCTCTGCTCAACGAGTCGAAAGTCCCTCTTGACAATAGGAAGATTCTCAACCTTGAACCCATTGAGACTGAGTATGATGGTCAGAAAAACCAGAAAGTTCCAATGGTAATTTACTTACCAGGACCATTATCCTACGAGTCATCTAAGGTGATCCCTTATAAGTACGATGCTACAACAATTGAAAATGGAAAGGGAACTCCATTACCTTCCGTCATAAACATTGCCGACATCAGTCGAGTTACACGGAGTGGTCGAATCTTCAAACGAGGAGTTGGAGAACCTGCCAAAGAGAAAGAAACTCATGCAGATGTTCCGAATCAGCAAATAGGGCAGTCCAGTATTCCCGAACTTGCAAAGAACAGCGATGAGATGCTGAAGCTCATCTAGAGGAGCGAGTACAACATTGTAGACCAATTGTTGCAAACTTCGTCCAGAATCTCTGTTTTATCTCTCCTACTTAGTTCCAAAGCTCATAGAGAAGCTTTGCAGAAAGTCTTAGAGCAAGCCTATGTGGAATAGGATGTAACTGTAGGACAATTCAACAGTATCATTTCAAACATCACTTCCTGCAACAACTTAGGATTCAGTGATGAGGAATTGCCGGAAGAAGGCAGAAATCATAACATGGCGCTTAACATTACAATCAACTGTCAGGACGATGCTTTAGCCAGCGTACTGGTTGACACATGATCATCTCTGAATGTTATTTCAAAGTCGACTTTGACATATCTATCCTTTCAAGGAGCACCGATGAGAGGCAGTGAGATCATCGTCAAAGCTTTTGACGGATCCAGGAAAACAGTTGTCGGCGAAGTAGATCTTCCCATAACCATTGGTCCCCATACTTTTCAAGTCACATTCCAGGTCATGGACATCCAGTCAGCTTACAGCTGTTTATTAGGAAGACCTTGGATACACGACGCTGGGGCAGTCACTTCGACACTTCACCATAAGTTGAAGTTCGTCAAGAACGATAAACTCGTTACAATCTACGGAGATCAAGCTTTGATCGTAAGCAATTTATCATCTTTGTCTTGTGTAAAACCATAGGAGGTAGTTGGAACTCAGTTCCAAGCTCTTTCGGTGAGCAATGAGAATCGACCTGAGAAAGGATCGTCGATTTCCTCAAACAAGGACACTCTTGAAGTGATCAAGAGCAACAACGCAACAGGATATGGACAACTTGTGATTCCAACAGATAACAAGAAAAAGAAAGGTTTAGGATTCTCCTCGACCTGTGCCCACACTGCTAAGAAAGACGAAAGTTTTCGTCCCATTAAGGACTTTTTCCTCAGCAGAGGATTCCTTCACCCAGTGTCTCAAGAAGTACACACTATCAATGGGAGTAACTCCTCCTATATGGATGAAGAGTGGAAATCATATCTCAACGAGGATGGTTATATGCCTCAGGGAGAAACACCAACACCATTTTGTTTTTCAACACAGAGTCCGAGATTCATACCGACATCAGACGTCAAAATAATGTACGGAGATTGTGATCCTGAGGGATGTCGTGCTCCACCTAACTCGTTGGAAGATGATCTGATGAAATACCAATTTGACTGTGATTATTTTAAACCAATGGATGACTTACCAATCTGGCAGCCTTACCCGGAGGACTTGGGGCAAAAGAGTAAGCCCAACAAGGCATATCAACTGAGCAACATTGAGAAGAATACCTGTGTCCCTACTCAATCGTGGGATCATTACTCAGGCTATTCAGAAAACGCTCATCACAACAATGAACCTGCACGGACTACAGGATAAGAGTTCATCAATTACGCTTTTCCAGGGGTCAACGTCATCGATGAAGATTATTCCTCTCCCCCCACAGAAGTGTGGGACACTTTAGGACAGCCAAGCGGAAAGTACGACTTCTTAGTCAAGTATACTGTTCCTGAAAGTTCTTGCATCAAACTCGAAGATATCCAACCAACCGGATGGGGAGACTCCCCTGAGAATGAGAAAACTATGGAAAATACAACAGAAGAGTTTGTTTACGACAACTCTGCCTAGGAAGAGGATTTCAATAATCCTAATCCGCCAGAAATCAGCGTCATTTTTTAGGATAAACCAAGAAAGAAGGTTCCTGACTTTGTGATTCACCGAGGAGTTCGTCGCCAATGGGTTGCTGTCGATGTTCCGAAAGTCGTCCATAAGTCTAAGTAATTGCCATATTTATCTTGACCTTTCACCCTGCCCAGGTGAAATGGATGATTTATACGGCTCAGTTTTCTATAAATATCCCTCTTCGCTTCGCCCAAAGCCGCAGAGTTGTGTTTTATAGGGCTGTAATTTCAAGAATCGACAAATCATAAATAAAATGTCATTATGTAATTCCCGCATTAATTATTGTTTTCTCTTTTCGCTTTTCCGAAAATGGTAATTCTAAAACAAACTCAATAATAAAACACAAGCATTTTTTCAATACACTGCACACTATGCTTGCATTCTCTCTATCACTTCTAAAAACAAATCATCACGCCTTGCAGATTGCTTGTTTTAAACCCCGTTAAAACATACGATCCCATGCCTTCTCCCAACTTTGAATTCCCGGTATTTGAAGCTGAAGAAGAAGAGCACGCCGAAATTCCATAAGAGATCTCCTGATTACTCAGACAAGAGGAAAGGTCTATCGAGCCTTGTAAAGAGCCGTTGGAGACGGTAAATTTGGGTTCAGAGGAAGAGAGAAAAGAAATCAAGATTGGGGCACTGCTTGATCCAACAGTCAAAGATGACTTGATAAAGCTTCTCAAAGAATTTCCCGATGTATTTTCTTGGTCCTATCAGGACATGCCAGGGTTGGATACCAGCATCGTGGAATATCATCTACCGTTAAAGTTAGAATGTCCGCCTCTAAAGCAATGGTTGAGAAGGAATCACCCGGACATGACTATCAAAATTAAAGAGGAAGTGCAGAAACAGATAGATGTTGGTTGCCTTGCCACCTCAGAATACCATCAGTGGTTGGCCAACATAGTGCCAGTTCCGAAAAAGGATGGAAAAGTCAGAATATGTGTAGATTACAGAGGTTTGAATAGGGCAAGTCCAAAGGACGACTTTCCTTTACCACACATTGACATGCTGGTAGACAGTACAACCAAATTCAAAGTATTCACCTTTATGGACGGATTCTCGGGCTATAATCAGATCAAAATGCCGCCAAAAGATATGGAGAAAGCTTCCTTTATCACCCCATGGGGAACCTTTTGTTACAAGGTGATTCCGTTCGGTTTGAAGACTGCCGGGGCAACCTATAAAAGGGCCATGACGACTCTGTTTCATGACATGATACACAAGGAAATCGAGGTGTATGTCGATGATATGATTGCCAAATCAAAAACTGAGAAGGAACACGTTGAACGTCTATTAAAATTGTTCGAACGTCTAAGAAAATTCAAACTCCGTTTGAATCCTAACAAGTGTACATTCGGTGTTCGCTCATGAAAGCTCCTAGGGTTCATCGTTAGCTAGAAAGGGATTGAAGTCGATCCTGACAAGGTTAAGGCCATTCAAGAAATGCCTTCTCCGAAAATAGAAAAACAATTCAGAGGATTTCTCAGGCGACAGAATTATATCTCGAGGTTCGTATCCCTCATGGCAGCAACTTACGCACCAATCTTCAAATTACTCTGAAAGAATCAAAGCTGTGAGTGGATAGAAGATTGTCAAAAAGCTTTCAACAGTATTAAGGAATATCTGTTGAACCCACCAATTTTATCACCTCCAGTGGAAGGAAAACCACTGGTCATTTACCTGACAGTCTTGGAAGACTCGATGGGTTGTGTACTTGGCCAACAAGACGCAAAAGGAAAGAGTCTGCCATTTACTATCTAAGCAAGAAATTCACCGACTGTGAAACTCGGTACACTATACTTGAGAAAACTTGCTGCGCTTTAGCTTGGGCAGCTAAACGTCTTCGACAGTACATGATTTGCCACACTACTTGGCTGATCTCCGAGATGGATCCAATCAAGTATGTATTTGAGAAACCTGCTCTCACGGGAAGGATTGCCCGTTGGCAGATGTTACTATCAGAATATGACATAGAATACCACGCTCAGAAAGCCGTTAAGGGAAGTATTTTAGCTGATCATTTGGCTCATCAACCGATTGACGATCAGGAATCAGTCGTGTTTGACTTCCCAGACGAAGATGTGATGCATTTGAAAATGAAAGATTGCGATGAACCGCTACCCAGTGAAGGGCCAGAACTAAGATCCCAATGGGGATTAATTTTTGACGGAGCAGTCAATCATTACGACAAAGAAATTGGGGAAATCATTGTTACCCCTCAGGGTACCTACATTCCTTTCACTGCCAAATTAACATTCAAGTGTATAAATAACGAGGCTGAATACGAAGCTTGTATCATGGGTCTCGAGGAAGCGATTAATTTAAGGATAAAAAACATGGATGTTTACGGCGACTCAGCCCTGGTTATCAATTAGATTAAATGAGATTGGAACACATACCAGTCCGGGCTGATCCCTTACAAAGACTATGCAAGAAGGTTGTTACCTTTCTTCCACAGAGTCGACTTTCACCACATTCCTCGTGAGGAAAATCACATGGCTGATGCATTAGCCACTGTCACTTCCATGATTAGTGTAGGTAAATGGAACGACGTACCTAATATTGAAGTAATGCGTCGGGATAGGCCCGCTTTCATCTTCACAATTGAAGCTGTCATAGACAACAAGCCTTGGTACCACGATATCAAGTGCTTCCTTCAGAAACAGGAGTACCCACCTGGGGCATTGAGAAAAGACCGGAAAACTCTCAGGAGACTGTCTGGGAACTTTTTCCTGAACGGTGATACACTCTATAAGGGAAACTTCGACATGGTTCTAGTTCGCTGTGTAGACAAACCCGAATCAAACATGTTGATGCGAGAAAGTCACGATGGATCCTTTGGCATTCATGCCAACGGACACACAATGGCGAGAAAAATCCTAAGAGCAGGGTACTATTGGTTGATAATGGAATCCGACTGCTACAAGTACATGCGAAACTGTCACAAGTGTCAGATATACGCTGACAAAATCCATGTACCGCCAACGCATCTCAAAGTTCTTTCTTCCCCTTAGCATTTTTCCATATGGGGAATCGACATGATTGGCATGATTGAACCTAAGGCTTCAAACAGACATCGGTTCATTCTAGTCGCCATTGACTATTTCACTAAGTGGGTCGAGGAAGCGTCGTACGCTAATGTAACCCGACAGGTGGTAGTCCATTTTATCAAAAACAATATCATCTGCCGTTATTGTGTTCCGAGCCAGATCATTACTGATAATGGATCGACCTTGAACAATAAGATGATGAAAGAGTTGTCTGCTGAGTTCAAGATCGAACACCATAACGCATCTCCCTACCGACCTAAAATGAACGACGCGGTAGAAGGGGATAACAAGAACATTAAGAAAATTGTTCAAAAGATGGTTGTAACCTACAAAGACTAGAATGAAATGCTCCTCTTTACTCTTCACGGTTATCGCACATCTGTCCGCACTTCAACAGGGGCAACCCCTTTCTCTTTAGTATATGGCATGAAGGCAGTTCTCCCCATAGAAGTAGAGATCCCATCAATGCGGGTATTGATGGAAGATAAGCTAACAGAATCTGAGTGGTGCCAAAGTCGGCATGACGAATTGAACCTGATCGAAGAAAAATGAATAACGGCTCTATGCCATGGTCAGCTGTTTCAACAGAGAATGAAAAAGGCGTTTGACAAAAAGGTCCAAACCCGCGTCTTCAGAGAAGGAGACCTCGTACTTAAAAAGATACAATCATTTCTCACTGATTCTCAGGGAAAGTGGACTCCGAATTATGACGGCCCCTATGTGGTCAAGAAAGCTTTCTCAGGCGGTACCTTGAGACTCGCAACCATGGACGGAGAGGAATTTTCCTACCCCACAAATGTTGATGTAGTCAAGAAATAATTCGCCTAAACTAAACGAAAAAAAAAAATCTCGGTGGATTGAAAACCCGAAAAGGGCGGTCCAGGAAAAAATTAGAGACATATCTGAAAATCATCCTGGTGGATTGGAAATCCCAAAGTACAATCCAGACAAAAATTAGGGATTAATGGCAAGTAACTACATCCAACACGGGTAAATTCCCCAGGGGTATTACTTTCCAACAGAAAAGACTTTCGTCAGGGTCATCTTCGACAGAAGCCCAGAATGTCCAGAATTCAAAGTTGGTAGAAGGATAACGGTCGTTATGTTTTAATGTAGCCCTTTTCCCTTAAATCACCATTTTCAAACTTTGTAAATACTCTATGGTATCACGCGCTTGGCTGATTACCATTCAATCAATAAAATTTGAGCCCTTGTGCTTTTGTTTGCAACTCTTATTTGTTTTTGCTTTATAGAATGACATTTAACATGTTCAACGATTCTTGAAATGAACCAAAAATGAATTTACTTGCAAAATTATTTTTTTCTGCTTTTAAAATAAGGATGGAATTTCCATTAACTTTAAACGTCTGAAAGCACATCGACAGCTTCCCCAGAAGTGATTAACTTCGAAGTGAAGAATCAAAGTACTCCTTCTCAACCAGTTCACCTGACTGAAGGATCAGTTTTTTAGATGCAATGTCTCATCTGACCTCCCCGGCAGAGTTCTTATCTCCTAAGACCAATCAACAATCTCTTTTTCCCCCGTGGAATCTACTTTTTCTAAGTAAGGCAGTATTGCTATCTGGAACCATTGGTACTTTTCATTCCCCGCAGCGGTCGAATATCCAATCCAGTTCGCTCACTCTTCTGTATGTCGCGTCTGTTTTGTCAGCATAATTATACATACATCATGCATTAATAATTCATATTCATATTCATATTGCATCACTATCACTCTGGTCAGTTTCACTCCCAAGTGCCATACCCCAAATTTTGACCACTAAGATTTCCCATCATTGTGCAAATCATCATCACAATATGGAGGAACCATCATACTTCATCAGTCTCCCCAAAGATGGGTGAACATCCACTACAATCAAAATTAGGGTTTCAAGCCCTCTCAGAGCCTTAGACAAAGGATCAATCAAGGAATGACATGATCTTCAACTTGTCTAACCTCTCAAACATCCACATTGGATCAAAAAGGACTCCCACTTCAAGGATTAAGCACAAGGTTGCTCCCTTCTTGGTGGATCAAGTCTCGAGATCGCCAGTATCACCAAATTAGGGTTTTGGTCGACCAGGGCCTCCAGATGAAAATTTTTCATCTGGGCACAAGCCAATGATCCAAAACATAACCTAATATACTCCATGGAACCTCATGGACCCATTCATCAAGTCAATTTGACCTCAGGGGATGCATACATAAAAAATCAGGAATTAGGGTTTCTTGACCTAATTCACCCCTAAGTTGACTTTTGGGACAAATCAAAAGCCAAGACCTCAAGACATGATTTGAGGGTCTCTAATGAACTATATTGATCCATTTGGAACAATGGATTAATCCAAAAAGCTTGAGCAACAAGTCTCATTTTCATCTGCACCACAATTAGGGTTTCGCGAGGAAAGTCAACTGTAACTTTGACTTTTGACCAGGACATGCTCCCAAACCCTAGGACATGCCCCAATATATCCTATGACACCCATGGAACATGTCCATCAAGTTTGATTTAGGTCAATGACATGATTTCCTGAAGAATTGCACAGTTTGGAATTCATCTGATAAAAAGTCAACTGTGCACAAAAGTCAACTTTGACTTTTTGAGATTTTTCACCAAAGTGGATTTTTAACCCTAAAATGATGTTAATGTATGATTTGAATCATCATTCATCAAGAAAAATCAAAGAAAGTGGGATAACTTGTAAAAGGGGTAACCATAAAACTTAGAAATATTTTCTAAGTTATGGAAAAAGTACCACTAATACACTAACTTTGGAGGATCATAACTCCTAAACCACATGGCCATTTTTTCTCATCCAAAGATGGATTTGTAGCCCTCATTACCCTCTATAAAAACTTCAACTAGACCTAAGTCCAATTCATTAAGGATTTTGAGTTATGGAGTGATCAAAATCAAGAAATCACACTTTGTTCCAACACTTAGTGAAAATTTCACTAAGTCAGATTTTGCTTCACTTTTTGCCAAATGTAGAGGGATTTTTCACTTGGATTCAAAAGAGATCAAAACCAAACTTGTTCAAACAGTTGTTGTATCATGTAAGGGCTTTCCAAAATGGCCAAGAACATTGCCAAATTCAACTTACACCATGAGATATGACATTGTCAAGTTGCCTTGCTGAAATCTGTCAAAGGCAAGGCAGCTTTTGCATTTTGGCTCGATTTGCCAAAATCAGCCAAATTCAAATGCTCCTATCCACTTGGACACCTCAGAGGATTAAATCTAAAGGGGACAATCACTGAGCCAAGCCTCCAAAGTCCATGGAACAAGAAATAGCATGTTGAACCTAGAATGGCCAAAATAGGGACAAGACTCCAAATTTGGATTGAAGCATTCAATGGAAGCATCAAGGTGGCATAGACTGAGCCATTCTCATATGAAATCAGTCAAAACTTATCCAAGACCAAGGGAACCAAAGCTCTGTGCCCTAACCTCTAGTCAATGGCTAGAGGAGACTTGGATTTTCATTGGACAACATTGGCCAAACCTACTTACCAGCTGCCATTCACTATTCCTTGCAAAACAAACTTGCTCTACTATAAATAGAGCTCAATTGTGATCAGTTTGAGTACACCAAAGCCATCAAACAGATGCTTTCCTCAAAATCTCTTCTTTCACTCTAATTTTTCCTTCTAAGGCAAGTCACTATCGGGTTTTGAGTTTGAGAGCAATTCCAATCAAACCAATCACTCACACACCTCACATACATCACATATGAGCTGATCAAACACTTAGATCACTTCTGAAACACCAATTTCACAAAATCACCAGCTGGTTGCTCAAATTTTCAATCAAGTTGCAGCTGAGGTACCACAAAGTGATCCAACCAATTTCAATCAAGTCCAACCATTCAAACACACTCCATAGGGTGTAGGGAAGCTGTTCAGATCATCACCACTAATCTGTAACACCTCCAAATCAAAAATCACATTGCACTTGCTCTCACGGCTTAGAGGTAAGCACATACTTGGTCATCTCTCAATCTATGCATATTTCCTCGCACAATAATTTGGCCATATGCTCATAATCATGCATGGAATGTTTTCCCTCAATTAATTGCATTGTTTGAATCGTGTATCAAAAATCCTAGCCTTCGTGCAGAAATTAGGGTTCTTGAGGATTTTTCATGATTTCTTATTGTATGTTTAATTTAAATGAAATTAATGGACATAGACATGATCGTGAGGTTGAGACGAGCATAATGATATGTGGATTGCATGTTATAATCAAGTATTCAGTGAGATTGGATAGAAAATGCAAATCTGGGCAAGGCAGAACACGCGTGTGTTCTTGGTCCATGTTCTTGGCGCCATTTTCATAAATTCAAATATTTGAATTTTGTGATTTTATTTAATTGATTCAAAAATTAATTTCTCTCTGAGTTTTAATGATTTTGAGTTGATTCTTTTTTTAATAATTCACAAAAATGTTAAAATATTTTATTTTATCAAAAAATCCCAAAAATATTATTTATTTCATATAATTGATATTTTTGCAAAGAATTAATGTTTTAATTGTTTTTTGACATTTTAAATATTTTTTCTACATTGATTTTGCAACTTTTAATGCTTTCTAATTATTTTGTAGGTCAATACTTAATTTTTGAAGCATTAATCCAAAATCACAATTTTTTTTTCACCTGTTAGACAATTTTGATCATTTTAATTGAATTTTTATTCAATTAAATACATTTTTGAAAACAAATTAGGGTTTTTGGATTAATTCAACCCTCATAAATTATTTTCAAAACACTTTGGGCCTCTAATAGAGTGTAAGACCCAATCATTTTTTTGACCAAATCATTTTTGGGCCTCAGTGTATTGTATAAGTCCCGATACCGTCAAAAACAAATGGCGCGATCGTCGCCTTTTGAAAAATAACCTTGGGCCTCTCCTTGAGCTATAAGACCCATTCAAAAACACTTTGGGCCTATAATAGAGTGTAAGACCCAATCCTTTCTTGACCAAAACATTTTGGGCCTCACTAATTGTATCAGTCCCTCTGCATTAAAAGAAAACCTCGGCGCGATTGCCATTTCAAACGGAAAAATCAATTGGGCCTACCCTCGTGTTATAAGCCTCATTCTCTTTCTTTAAAACTTTTTGGGCCTCTTGAAAGAGTGTAAGACCCATCCCTTTGTACAGAAAACATTTTGGGCCTCAGTCACTTGTATAAGTCCCTCTGTACAAATTCAAACAGTGCGCTCACTGATAAAACCCTGGGCCTCTCCTTGAGCTGTAAGCCCCAAATCTTTCTTTTTCAAAGCACTTTCTCCTTTGATTTTGAATATACTGTTGTTTTCAATCTTTCTTTGTTGAACAACTAACCAAACAGCATGGAAGCTCTACAACCGAGTAAGTGGTTATTGCTTTCATTTACCGCTTTCATATACATATAACTGTATTGTGGGGCTGTTTCACTGTAAGTCTTCTTTCATAAACTCATATCAACTGTGTAATAATAGTATAGATATTTCGAGTTTCCCCGGCAACTACGTCGAGAACTAGGTGACGCCGTTTCGTTTATTCGTAGAAATAGACAACTAGATCCCCAATAAGATCACCAGATACAGTCTTCTCTCAGGCTGTCCTCATTAGGAATTGTTAAGAAACTCTACTCCCAGAGATGAATGTATTCTCCGTGAATGGCATCTTTGAGTTTCTTCCAAATTCTCGAACCTTCCTGACTTTGATCTATTCTCGGTGAATAGCATTGCCTTGAATTTCTCGGGGTTTGGGGACCCACGGGCTTCTTAAAAGCAATCGGCCTCCTCTTGGGCATCGTACAAGGACCCACAGGCTTCCTAAAAGCAACCCCGCCTCCTCTTGGGCTTAATACAAGGACCCTACGTCTTCTTAGAAGTATTCACAGCCTCCTCTTAGGCTTCGTATAATGATCTCTTCCTCCGGGAATGATAGCCTTCTCTTGGGCTTAATACAAGGACCCGTCGGCTTCTTAAAAGCTTCCAGCCTCCTCTTGGGCTTCGTACGAATTGTCCCGACGACCTCCTAGAGGTATAGGAACAGAACTTAGTCATTTGCATAGAACAGTCATTTCGTAGAGTCTACTACTGTTTCTCAAAGCACAGTACGAGAGATAAAATCCTAGACTTGGACAGTCTAACTTCCTTGAGTCTCAAAGACATTCTCAAGTGACCCCTTCGTTAAATAGGAAGGAAACCCGCAGACTCGGACAGTCTCAATACCCTTTGGATTTCCCGTTTCCTCAAAGAGAGGGAAATATCCCTGATCCTCAAATCAAATCCCTGAGTACAGTGTTGCTTATATAAGGACTGATTTTCTCTTTCAAAATCAGTATATTGGACCTGTCACTTAACTGAAACAGTCACCATAGCCTCCTCTTGGGTTTTGTATAAAGATTCTCCCCAGCGGAGTCAAACAACGTTTAGCCTCTCTCTCGGGCTTTGTACGAGACACATAAGAGACTCCCTCGCTGAGTCAATTACCCCTTTTGCCTCCATCTCGGGCTTTATACGAGATACAAAAAGGTTCTTATTGAGCCAAATAAACAACATACTGCATCTCGGGCTTTGTACGAGACACAAAAACTCTCTTGTTGAGTCAAATAGCCTCCACCTCGGGCTTTATACGAGTTACCAAAAGATTCCCTCGTTGAGTCAAAACCTTTTAGCCTCTCTCTCGGGGTTTGTACGAGACACATATTAGCCTCCTCTTAGGCTTTATATAAGAAAACCACTGGTTGATCCAATCAACCTTTTAGCATCAAAGTTGTGCCTCGTTCACAGTACACAAACATCAACAACTCCTTCCCCTTCATCTAATCGCTGTAAGCGGCAAGCCTCTGGATTATTTACATCCATGCCACTGTCCCTCTTTTATCATGAGAAATTCCTAAGGAAAGATAGCATTGCTCTACACTGAGTTAAAGTCTTCTCCTTCAGGGTAAAATCCCTTATAAAGGAAATTATGGCATTGCCGGATTCACACATCCCGGTGTAACACCCCAAAATTTGCCTTGTTGTTTTTAGCTAACTGGCTTATGTTTCTTTTCATTTCTTGCATTTGCATTGTGCATAGCATTGGTTCTTGGCATGGGATCAAGGTACTTGGTCCATATTCTCAAGCCTCAAGCTTCAAGGTGGCTCGTGGGGTTCATCATATCTTCATGAGATCAAGATTGGCAAAGAATTTCAAGTGATTCCTTCCCTCCTAATAGGGGGGATCAATTAGGGTTTTTGAGATCAAGAGGACTTCTTGGAAGGCCTGATGTGTTCAAGCACGTTCTTGTGGTTTCTTTATGCTCACCAGTGTTCGTGGATGAGGGTTTGGTTATTGATTCATTGTGGAGGATGTTCAGTGGATCAGTTGCTTGTGAACTAAGCAAAAGTCAACTGTAAAGGAGAAAGTCAACTGTGGAATTCTGAGGTTATTTTCATGGTTTTCAAGGTCTCACATCCTCATATGGCCTTTAATTGTCAAAATTCATTCCATTCATCAAGAATCAAGAGTTTGTGCAAGAGTTACTAAATGTGGAAAGTGACCTATAATTGAAACTTTCCATTTTTGGCAAATTTTCCACCACATTCAACTTGACTTTTCATCATCAAGGAAGCTCCAATTGAATTTTCCTTAAACATGAAAGTTGAATATCTTTCTCTCCCATTTCCAAAAAGTACTAGAACATTTCCATATCATTTGTGGAACTCTAGTTATGGCCAAAACAATGCAAGGTGTTTTTCATGGATTCCTTATAAGTCAAATTTTCCACCTTTTGCATTTTTGCACAAATGGACTTGTAATGTTCCCAATTGCTTCATGTCATATTATAATATCAAAATACAAGTCAAGAAGATCATTTGTGACCTTTGAATTAATTCATACCATGCCATTTTTCTCATTATTCTCACAAAGTGAAAAAAATGCCAAATTAATTCAAAGCTTGCAAACCAAGAAAGTGGAAGGCCCAAAATCAATCCAGAAGTGGTATAGGAGTAAATTAGAGGTGAATTATGCTGAGAACAAAGACTTCCCACGTGCAAATTGGTGGTGGTGGTGTAAAATGCATTTTTGCAATTTCACTTAAATCTCATTAACAAGAGTTCTAATCACTTCCTAATCTCAATCAGTGAACTAATCAAGAGTATATAACCTTACTCATACCCTCACAGTTAGGGTAGAGACTCACATTTGCTCAGTTTCCATTTTTCACTCTCCACTTTCTCATTTTCGTTTCTCCCTCTCCATAAGGTGTTTTTGAGAAATTCTTTCATATTTGGAATCAGTGAAGAGAGTAGAACCAGAATCAACCATCATCTGAAGCTCATACTGAGGTTTTCACCAAGCTGCATTCAAGAGGGTTCAAGTTTAAAACTCAAGATCTAGCACGATTCCAAGCTCTAGTTGCATTTATTTTGCAATTAGAGGTTCCAAGGACTTGATCTGCAGCTTTTGGAAGGCGTTCTTGTGATATTTTAAGTTCTTCAAGATCTCAGGTTAGTGATTTTTTTCACCATCACAGAACTTGAATTTTTGATATGAAAAATGATCTATGATGTGCACTGAATATGCTGATATATTTTATTTGAAGTTTGGACGTGTAATTTGTGAGATATGTGGATTTAAAGTTTTAGATCTAAACTTGTTTTCGTTCGATTCTCTTTATGTGTTTGTTGTTTGTTAAAATGGACTGCATATTTGAGATCCTGGCGTTTTTCTGGTCAAAATAGTGTACCTATTTGTATTTTCTGGAAAATTTCACGTCACAACTCACCGGAGAAGGTGGCCGGAGCCCTAGCTCCGGCGGCTGGAAAATACAGTCCGGCGAGGGGAGGTTTCATGGAGAAGACGCAAGTTGGCCGTTGATTTCCAGATCCAACGCTTATCAGCGCGCCACGTGTTTGTTTTATTTCTGTTTTAATTTTATAATCGCATGTATGCTGCTCCATGCATAGTACCGTGTTCACTCATCTCGTGCCCATTGTTTATGCTTTACTTTTGATCTTACGGTGGAGATCCTGCCAGCACTTAAATGAGTCATGTGCATGGCACATGGGAGGAGTAGGGTGGATCACTGAAGCGCTTGTGTGGGCGCGTACACAAGGCTACCATGGGACTTCAAATCTGGACCGTTATTTTTCATTTAATGAGATCGTGTGGACCTGGTTAATTGCGTTTGTATGCATTGGATTAGTTGATTGGCTGAGATTTATTGCTGACTGTTGACCAATTTGCCATACTCCCTCGTTGACTTTGCTGGTGGGTTCCTCTCTCTTGGGCTTTAATTTGCGCACCCCCCTGTTAGCCCATTATCATATTACAACGCATTTTCTTTTCGTTTTGCACCCCCCTTGCTTCCTTCATTTTCTTTTTTTTATTTTAATCATTTGCTTTGCATTTTAATTTTTAAAATTACTTTTAAGCATCTAAAAATCGTATAAAAAATCGTGGAACTTATTTTTAGTTTTATATTTTTTTTCCATATTTTATTTTCTCATTTTTATTTTATTTTGGCATCTGTTTTAATTAATTGTTTTATTTCCTTTTCTTATTTGTTTCACTTGCACTCACCAACTTGTGAAATTTCTTTCTCCTCATCTATAATGCATTTTTAATCCATTCTTTTTGAATTTGTTAGGTGACACATTAAATTGCATAAAAACAAATTTGTTTTATTTTTAAAAATTTTCCATATTGCATTTTGGTCCCTTTCTCTTGCATGTTGAATCATTGTTCTTATGTGATATTTGTCCAATTGTTTGAGATACTTGGTTTGTGAATTTTGGTTTTATATTCTTGCACATGCTACTTGACTGAGTTAACTTCTGTTTGGATTTCTTTTGGGATTTTATTAATCCACTTTGCTATTTTTGGTTGAGTTTTGTTTGTGATGCAAATTTGATTGAGGTATACTTTGGTATTTGATCTAGTTTGGATGCATTTGCTTACTTGTGATGGAGTGATGCTTAAGATGTTTTTATGGTATGATCATGTACTGTTTGAGCTTACTTGTGGCTTTGGAATCATCTCTTTTCACTCATTTTTCTATTTGTTCTTGATTTTACAAAGTGTTGTTATTTCGACTTGAGTTTTGTGGATGTCTTTCTCACTTTTGGTGCATGTTTTGGAGTTGTTGATGGGTGTTTGATCTTGTATGACTTGAGTTTGGGTTTGATATGACATTGATGTGTATGCTACTGCCTCTTGAGTTCTATACTTGATTTTCATGTTACTTGAGCATTGTTGGATGCATTTGGGTTGAATTATGTGATGCATATCATCCCTTTTGCTTTGTAACTTCTTTGGTGCATCGTATTGCATAATGTGAACCTCTCTTGCATATGTGGATTGTTAATGATGATATGATGTGAGTTCTGGTATTGTTTCATTTTCATCTTGTCTCTTTCATTTCACTTTGGTATGAGATCCATGTGTGTTTAATTGTGCATTTAATTCAAGTGTGCTTGCATCCTTCCATGTTTACCTTTGCATGATTACTCGAAGTGATTTGCATTAATCTTTGAAGCATGTTGATTGACTTGAGTTGGACATTTATGATATGATGTACTTGCTGCCCCATCTTGTATCTTATCTTCTCCTTCTCTTTCTCCTTCTTCTCTTTCACTATTTTCATCCCTCGAGTCTCAAGACTTGTTTAAGTCTTGGACTCTCTCCCGTTAGAGCTACCTAGTCCAACTTAATTTTTTATTAAGCTTGGAGTAGGATTAGCATTAGGTTAGGTAGTCGTCTCTCCTAAACCTCACTAACCATAGGACCTCCATGCATGATAACATTAGGACTCTTAGTTCCCCCTTTAGAGTTTCCTTTTGTGTCGCTTCTCTTCTCATCTCAAAACTTCTTCAAAACACGTAATAAAAGTTAACGTGTATTGCGCTCGAGCCTTCTATGTAGGAAGTGGGGATTGAGGGGCTTTCTGTCATTCTTCTAGGATACCTAGTGTACGTCCTGTTGGGGACGATGCGCGAAGTATTCGTTCCTATGTTTAAGACTTTGGCGCAATACAAGTTACGAAACAACTTAGAAAACACTTCTGTC
The DNA here is from genome assembly GCA_022829125.1 of Lathyrus tuberosus. Lineage (NCBI taxonomy): Eukaryota > Viridiplantae > Streptophyta > Magnoliopsida > Fabales > Fabaceae > Lathyrus > Lathyrus tuberosus. The sequence continues at coordinate 10,091,427 of JALAZF010000071.1, forward strand.
TAAAAAACACAAAAACAAATTCAAATCTTTTTATCCTTCGGGATTGTTGGGTTTCAAATTTCATTTTCAGAAAAGAGCTCGTCGCTCACGTAAAAAGCACTTACCCACCCGTGGTCGTACCCACGAACTACGTCAGCTCTGATTCCTCTCTCTCGTCCGATTGAGGATACGTAGGCACAAGACAGCGACTGTCTTGGCGAGCAACCTTCCCCCATAGTTCCCGTCCGAACTACGTTGACTCTGACTTTCCCATTGCACTGAGGGAGTACGTAGGCCTAGGACAACGATACCGTCCTATCGAGTCACTTCTTCTTTTCTTTTCTTCTTTGTTTCTCCGTTCTTTCCGTTCTCGTTTCTTCGCCGGTCTAGTAGTAGTGGAGCTCCAGTTGACGACACCCTTTGATGCAGACAGCAAGCGTGGATCCCATCGAGTACGATGGACGTGTTGGGTGCTAACACCTTCCCTTCGCGTAACCGACTCCCGTACCCGTTCTCTTGGTCGCGTGACCATGCTCTTTCCCGCCCTTCTTTCAGGTTTATGCAGTGTTTCCTTTCCCTCTCTTGGGATAAATACACTTTGCTGGCGACTCTGTGTCTTTTGCGCCACTCTCGCGTTTGTACCGTTGGATGCGAATCTTTTCGGGAGCGACAACTGGCGACTCTGCTGGGGACTCTGGTTGACCTACTGCTGGTCCTTCCCCTTTAGCGAGTCAATCCTAGCGCTTGTCTGTTTATCTTCTTTGGGTGTTTTTAGTGGTGCTTTGCTTTGTTGTATATTACTGTATTGCTGTTTACTGTATTTTTGCTTTACTGCTTTACTGTTTTTACAGCTTTTATTACATTGTATTTTATTATTGTCATACTGGATATACTGTGCTGTGCTGGCTGTTGTTCTGTTTGGCGGGTTGGGATGTTCTGAGAGATGAGCTCAATACCCAGGCTCGAGTATACACCTAGGTTTTAGCGTGGGCAGGCGTGACGCTCCCGTGGTGTTGGCCACGTGCGGGTGATCACGATCCCTACAATCAGACGAGGTTCTATACGGAGCTTTCTGCTACTGTATGTTGATACAGGCCAGTAGTTATTCTCTGGAGGAATCGTCGACTCTAATGACCATTCCCGAGGACTCAGTTGCGGCACTCCTCCTGGGATGTGACAGTGGCAGCCCACTTTCTGTGGCAAACCCATTGCACATTCTCGATCCGAGGACCCAATGCTGGGAACTTGCCATAGGACCCTTCTTTTTTGAAAGTGAATCAGCAGACAACCTCTTTGATTGGCGGTAGCATTGTATCCTTCGGGCTGAATGTGCTATTGCTTCTCAAACCTCTGAAGCTGAGGATCTTTCATTTTTTGGAGAATCAGTTGAGGCCTCCTCAATTGATGATGATGCCAAACCAGAAATGGTGAACGTATCATCATTTCTCGACCTGAGAGCCCGGGATACTAAACATCCTAGTACCCACATGTGAGAGGGACGGGTTGTTTACAGGTTTGTAGGTAACCGTGACCTTCAACCGACCCGGTTTTCTGTTGTTATCACTATGGTTGTTGTTGATTTTGAGTTTTGGTACAGAGCCTTGATTTGTTCAGTCAGCACAGTGCAGCCAGTTTATGTGGATACCTTGATCCCGTGCTCTGCATTGCATTCCATTTATCTAACATTCATGTTTGTGCATTTTCTGGTAGTATCTAGTCTTTGATTCCAATCAGAGGGCGTTCTTAGGGATGGACACTAAGAGGGGTAAGAAGAATATCATCATCTACAAGTTTCCGAAGATCACTCTTGGTCCTTTGAGCAGTTTACAGAGTATAGTTGGTCCGGAAGTTTTGGGAGCCTTTGAAGAGAAGTATGGTTGGATACTGTCCCTGGTTCGGAGTCTCAGTGAATATGAATATAATGGGCTACACACCTTGATGCAGTTTTATGATCCTTCTTTGAGGTGCTTTGTGATGCCAGATTATGTGTTGGTTCCTACCCTGGAGGAATACTCCCATATCTTGCAGATTCCTGTCAAAGAAGGTGTTCCTTTCTGTGGTTCCCAAGGAGAGTGTGATTTCCAGGCAGTGTCTGAGGCTCTTTATTTGAGCAGATCTACAGTGGAGGCTGATTTTTCTAAGAAGGGAAAGTCCCGAGGGTATCATTTGGAGTACTTGGCAAAGAGGGCTCGAGAGGAAGCTAAGGAAAATAGGTGGAGGGCTTTCAATGCAATATTAGCTCTGTGTATATATGGCATTGTGTTATTCCCTAATGAGTCTGACTTCGTCGATACGGATGCTATTCAGATATTTACAGCTCAGAATCCGGAACCGACTTTGTTAGGTGATCTCCATTACGCTCTATACAACAGGAATGAGAAAAGGTGAGGTGGTGTGGTTTGTTGTTGCGAACCTCTCTTCTACAAGTGGTTTGCCAAACGTTTACCCCAAGCTGGTGCTTTTGTGGATTCGAAGACTTCTTTATAGTGGAGTAAGCGTCTGATGGGCTTAGCTGCTAAAGACATTCTCTGGGTGGATAAGGGTTTGTTGGGGACTGATATTTTACATAGCTGTCGCAGGTATCCTAATGTACCTTTGATCGGAAGAAAAGGAGGTATTAACTATAACTCGTCTTTGGCTATCAGGCAGTTTGCATACGCCCTAAAAGATCCTCCAGCTGGAAAAGATTTGGAAGAATCCTTGTATTTTCATATGACTGATGGTGTAGCTATTGCACAAGAAGCTTCTCAAGCCTGGCTCAGCAGACAGAAGATAGGTAAAACTGTTTTGGGGAAACCCAATAACCAAGCTTTCGCTCCGTATGTTGAATGGGTGAAAAAGAGGGTAGAAGAGTTCTATTTGCCTTTTGATCGGGCGTCTCCCTTGTATCCAGAGAGTGTGGAGGAAAGACTTACTGTGCCTATTGAAGAGTTCAACAAGCAACAGAAGTTGGTACGCGAATTGAGAGCAGAGAATTCTGGTATGAGTAGTCAGCTGCAAGGAGCTTTGCATGACAATTTAGAGCTGAAGTGGCAGGTCAAAGAGTCGACTGAGCGTCTGAAGAAGACAGAAAATGATCTGGATAGCAGAATTCAGCATTTCAAGAAGATCAGCATGGCAGCAGAGACCTCAAGCAAGACCACCAGGACAACTAAGAAGCTTTTGGTTAAGAATGAAACCGAGCTTGATGTTTATCAGGAGATGTGGAGTGAGGTCCAAGTCGAAAACGAGGTACTAAACAAAGAGCTGCAAAAGGCGAAAGAAAAGGGGAAGCATTTCTTCAACAAGTGGAAAGAGTCCCAAAAGGAGATTGAAGAGCTCAAATTACAAGTTGGAATCAAGAAGGTGAGACATGAAAGTGGCAACACGGTAGAACAGATTGCAACGCTGAACCAAGAGACTGCAAAGAGAAACAGGTTAATCAAAGGGCTAATCTCGCGACCGACACATCCTGACACTTTGAATCTTCTGGAAGAAGTGGAGGCTAGCCTGTTTGGGGTAGAGTTGTAGTTTTTTATGTATCTGTTTTTTATGTGGTTACCATCAGGATTGTTGATGGAATCACCATTAATTACAATTGACTTTGTTTGTATGAATTCTTCCATCTTGATAATAGAATGTTTGATTCAGATATTTTTGCCTTGGTGGTTTTTATTTTTGTGCTTGGTTTCCTGTGGTTGGTTTCCTGTGGTTGGATCCGGTGGTATCTCTGGGTTCGGATTTATTTTCTGATATTGCATCTAATCCCTGGCCCGGTTGCTTGGAATGGAATCAAAGCGGATATACCTTGGAAATGTTCAAATATGTTTGTTGCATTTGCATTTGCATAATCATATTCATTCTTTGCATTGCAGATTTTCTTGGGTTTCTCTGGTTTTCTTATGCTCTCTCTTTCTTTCAGTCAGGATTGATCAACCAACTCATCGTTATTCTACTCGACTCAATCAAAACAGAGTGATGGACAAAGTTCAAGCAGATATGGCCGCTATGCAAGCTCGCATCGACCAGTTCATGGAAATGATGCAGGGTGTGGTGCAAAGTCAGAACGAATTCAGAACTCTGGTTCAGCCGTTGGTGGCGCAGGTCGACAAAAATGGTATCTTACACGGTGGTCTTCTTAACAGTAATATCCCTCCGGGCGGAGTTGGTGCTGGTGGACAGGGCAGAATTCCTTCAGTGGTTGGAGAAGGAAGTACTATCCGAGCTATCCATGGCCCTCGTTTTGAGGATCAACAGGACGATGTCTTTTCAGTCAGAAGTTTAGATGCTACCCTTCCTGTGGTCAGTGATGAAAGAATCCGTTTAATTGAGGCTCAATTGAAAGGGGTTGTGAAACAGGATGATTTGGGGATAGATTTGGACGACCTAGGGTTGGTTCCTGATGTTGTCATTCCACACAAGATTCAGATTCCTACACTAGAAAAGTACAATGGTTCTACCTGCCCGAGAACTCATGTGAAGGCCTATACCAGGAAGATGGCTGCTCACGCTAAGGATGAAAAGTTAATGATGCACTTCTTCCAAGACAGCCTGTCTGGCGCGTCTTTGGAATGGTACATGGGGCTAGAAAGTAGAGATGTTTGTACCTGGAGAGAGCTAGCTGCAGCTTTCATCAAGCATTATCAGTACAATACATACATGGCTCATAACAGAACTCAGCTGTTGAGCATGTCCCAGAAGAACGATGAGAGTTTCAAAGAATACGCGCAGAGGTGGCGTGAATTGGCGGCCAGGGTGCAGCCACCAATGCTAGAGAAAGAGATGCTGGATATGTTCATGGACACACTGCCTAAGCACTACTATGAGAAGCTTTTGCCTTGTTCTCTAGGCAAGTTTGCAGATGTGATTGCTATTGGACAGAAGATAGAGGTTGGAATTAAGGCTGGGAAGGTTTCTAGCGGTGATGGATCGTCCTCTGGACATGGAAAAAGGCCGTTTGATAATTATAAGAAGAAAGGAGAGACCAATGTTGTATCATCCCACAGGGGAAAAGGGAAACAGCGCCAGCATAACAATCAACAGGTAGCATCAGTAACCATTCCAGCAACGTTACCTCCACCACAACAACAAAGGGGTAATGCTAATCAGAATAGGCAGTAGGGTCAGTATCAGAACAAACAGAGGAATGCAGAGAGGCATTTTGATCAACCCCCAATGTCGTATGCACAGTTGTTGCAACATTTGCTGCAGTTGCGTCTAGTTGAGCTTCGTACCCTGGCTCCACCAACAGGGGAACTCCCACAAGGCTACGATGCTAACGCACACTGCGATTTTCATTCTGGTGCTCCTGGGCACACTGTGGAGAAGTGTAGGGCATTTCAGCACAAGGTGCAGGACCTGGTGGACTCTAAAGCCATCAATTTCTCGAATGACGGACCCAATGTTATTCAAAATCCGATGCCTAATCACAATGGGCCAAGGGTGAATGCTATAATGGAGGACTGTGAAACTTTGAATTTGATCATGGATGTGGAGGAACTGAAGACTCCGTTGGTTGTGGTTAAGAACAGGTTATTGAAAGGTGATGTCTATCCGGGCTGTGGTGAGAACTGCTCAGATTGTTTGATAAAGGTTAATGGTTGTGATTCGTTGAAGAGGGGCATTCAGAATCTGATTGATGAGGGTTGTTTACAGTTTGACAAAGGTAATCAGCTAGAAGAGGTTGTTAGTGAGAAGGTTGCCACTATCACTATTCCGTTCAAAACAATTACTATTTCTGGTCCAGCAAGGCCACCTCCAGTCATTATCACAAGGGCTGGACCCATTCCGTACGAGAGTTCTAAGGCCATTCCGTGGAATTACGGTGCAGAGGTGTTTGTCAATGGACAAAAGCAAGAATTAAAGAACACTTCACCAGTGAGTTCTAGTTCAGAGGTTAAAGTTGAGACTGATGCTATAACCAGAAGTGGTAGAGTGCTTACTCCTGTTAATGATCAACCCAGTACCTCTAGGCAAGATAGAGGAAAACAGGTGATGGATGGTTCTGTTTAGACTCCAGTGATTGTGGAATCTACAGTAAAGCCGGTTGATGATGCTTTTTCTGAAAATGTTGAGGAGTTTATGAGGCTCATCCGGAAAAGTGATTATAAGATTGTGGACCAGTTACACCAGACCCCGTCCAAGATCTCTATCCTGTCTTTGTTATTGTGTTCTGAAGCTCACAGGAATGCTCTTCTGAAGGTCTTGAATGCAGCCTACGTCCCTCAAGAGATTTCTGTTAACCAGCTGGAAGGGGTTGTAGAACACGTGAATGCGGGTAATAGCTTGGGTTTTACAGATATTGACTTGACTTCTGTAGGCAGGAATCATAACAACGCCCTGCATATTTCGATTGAATGTCATGGCTCGCTGATGTCACATGTTTTGGTTGATACTGGTTCATCGTTGAATGTATTGCCCAAGAAAGCATTAATGAAGTTGGATACTAGGGACTTATTTGTACACCAAGCGACTTGGTGGTGCGAGCTTTTGATGGCTCGAAGAGATCTGTTTTTGGCGAGATTGTGCTTCCAATTAAGGTTGGACCAGAAATCTTTAATGCAACGTTCTACATAATGGATATTCAGCCAGCGTACAGCTGTTTATTGGGTCGTCCTTGGATCCATGAGGAAGGTGCTGTAACTTCCACTTTGCATCAAAAGCTAAAGTATATGGTTGATGGTCACGTAGTGACAGTGTGCGGAGAAGAAGACATAATGATTAGTCAGTTATCAACCTTCAAATACGTGGAAGTGGATGGTGAAATCCACGAGACGTTGTGCCAGGGATTTGAGAAGGTGAAAGTTTCTGAAGAAGTTGTTCAGTTGGAAGCTATAGTGCAGCCTGTAGTGGTAAATCAACCTGAGGGTTCCATGTCTTCGTTAAGAGGCCAAAGCTGTGGTTGAAGCTGGCAGCTCACAGAGGTGGGGCCAGGTGGTTGAAGTCCAGAAAAAGAGGGATACTTATGGATTGGGATACAAGCCATCCAGGAGAGATGAGGATCCTCCCAAATTCTATGGCCCAGTCCATTTCACCAGCGCTGGAGTTTTCTTCGACAGAGTTAATGCTATTGATGAAGAAGGAGACAGTGATTGTGACATGGATAGCTGGATTCGTCCTTGTGTCCCAGGGGAAAGTCTGCACAACTGGTCTTCTGAGAAAGTCATTCAAGTGACAGGCTTCGAGTAATTGCTTTGTTTTCCTATTTTGTTAATCCTACGTTCTGCCCAAGACGTAGTGATTCTGTTTGTAGGGCTTTTAACTGTTGCATGTTTTGCCTTATCATCAATAAAGGACTTTTCACACTCAAATATTTTGATCTCTGTCTTTTTTATTTTTATTTTTATGCATTAAAAACCCACATCAAAATGGCAATGTGTTTCTTTTGCTGCATCATAATAAAACATACCTCATCAATAATTGCAGGTCTTTTTGTTCAGATGACACCGATCATGACTCAACTGTAGCTCGGTATGACTTTGACAATCCAATCTATTAGGCTGAAGAAGAGAGTGACGAAGATTGTGAACTGCCCGAAGAGTTGGCCAGACTGTTGAAGCAAGAGGAGAGAGTCATCCTACCTCATCATGAGGAAATTGAGATTGTGAATTTGGGAACCGAGGACGCCAGAAAGGAAGTAAGAGTAGGGGCCGCATTGGAAGACAGTGTCAAGGGAAGATTGACTGAAATGCTCCGTGAGTATGTGGACATCTTCGCCTGGTCTTACCAAGACATGCCTGGGCTTGATACTGATATTGTTGTACACCGGCTACCACTCAAAGAAGGTTGTGCTCCGGTCAAGCAAAAGTTGAGAAGAACTAAACCGGAGATGTCTGTCAAAATCAAGGAAGAGGTTCAGAAACAGTTGGACGCCGAATTTCTTGCCGTAACAAATTATCCTCCATGGGTTGCTAACATCGTGCCTGTACCTAAGAAGGATGGGAAGGTCAGGATGTGTGTTGATTAGAGGGATTTGAATAGAGCCAGCCCAAAGGATGATTTCCCGCTCCCTCACATTGACGTGTTAGTTGACAATACAGCTCAGTATTCTGTGTTTTCCTTCATGGATTGCTTCTCTGGGTATAACCAAATCAAGATGGCCCCAGAGGACATGGAGAAAACAACATTCATAACACCGTGGGGAACTTTCTGCTACAAAGTGATGCCCTTTGGATTGAAAAATGCAGGGGCAACTTACCAGCGGGCGATGGTGACTCTCTTTCATGATATGATTCACAAAGAGATTGAAGTCTATGTTGATGACATGATTGCGAAGTCACAGACGGAAGAAGAACATCTGGTGAATCTTTATAAGTTATTTGAAAGGTTAAGGAAATTCAGACTGAGGTTGAATCCAAACAAATGCACCTTCGGGGTGAGATCAGGAAAATTGCTGGGGTTTATTGTTAGTAAAAAAGGTATTGAGGTTGATCCTGCAAAGGTAAAAGCCATACAAGAAATGCCTGTGCCGAAAACAGAAAAAGAGGTTCGTGGTTTATTGGGGAGATTGAATTACATTGCTAGGTTCATCTCGCATCTCAGAGCCACGTGTGAACCAATCTTCAAGTTGCTAAGAAAAGATCAAGCGGTCAAGTGGAATGAAAATTGTCAAAAGGCGTTTGAAAAGATTAAAGAATACTTGCAGGAACCTCCGGTCCTTATGCCGCCAGTGCCAGGAAGGCCTTTGATTATGTATCTCACGGTTCTTGAAAATTCAATGGGTTGTGTGCTCGGTCAACAAGACGAGTCAGGTAAAAAAGAGCACGCCATCTATTACCTGAGTAAGAAGTTTACTGATTGCGAGTCAAGATACTCGATGCTGGAGAAAACATGTTGTGCACTCGCTTGGGCCGCTAAGCATTTGAGGCAGTATATGTTAAACCATACAACCCTTTTGATTTTGAAGATGGACCCGATAAAGTATGTGTTTGAGAAGCAAGCACTTTCTGGTAGAATAGCCCGTTGGCATATGGTTCTGATAGAATATGATATTCAGTATGTTTCCCAGAAAGCCATTAAGGGAAGTGTTTTGTCAGAATATCTTGCTGAACAGCCAATTGAGGATTATCAACTGATGAAGTTTGAATTTCCGGATGAGTACATCATGTATTTGAAGATGAAGGATTGTGAAGAACCTTTGCCTGATGAAGGACCTGAGATTGGGTCTCAGTGGAAGATGGTTTTTGATGGAGCCGTTAATTCATATGGTAACAGAATCGGGGCAATCAGTACGACTCCACAGGGTTCTCATATACCCTTTACTGCCCGATTAGCGTTCATATGCACCAACAATGAGGCGGAGTATGAAGCATGCATCATGGGGTTAGAAGAAGCAATTGATTTGAGAATCAAGAACCTCGATGTTTATGGTGATTCTGCGTTGGTGGTGAATCAAATTACAGGTGAATGGGAGACTCGTCAAGTAAATCTCGTTCCATATAACAATTATGCCAGAAGATTGTTACCTTTCTTTGACAGAGTGGACTTCCATCACATTCCCCGGATAGAGAATCAGATGGCTGATGCGTTGGCAACATTGTCATCAATGTATAAAGTGAATCTTTGGAATGAAGCTCCCTCAATCAGAATCATGCGCTTGGATAGACCTGCTTTTATATTTGCAGTTGAAGGGGTATCCGATGGCAAGCCTTGGTATCATGACATCAAAGTCTTCTTGAAGAATCAAGAATACCCAGCTGGGGCATCTTCCAAGGATAAAAAGACATTGAGGAGGTTATCAGGAAACTTCTTTTTGAACAAGGATGATGTGTTGTACAAGAGAAACTTTGACATGGTCTTGCTACGTTATGTTGATGAACACGAGGCAGGCTTGTTAATGGAAGAGGTTCACGAAGGTTTCTTCGGTACTCATGCCAATGGGCATGCTATGGCCAGAAAATTGTTGAGAGCGGGGTATTATTGGATGACTATAGAGTCTGACTGTTTTAAATACGCCCGGAAATGTCATAAATGCCAGATTTATGCTGACAAGGTGCACGTACCGCCTACTCCTCTGAATGTTTTGTCGTCACCTTGGCCCTTAGCTATGTGGGGCATCGACATGATTGGAAAGATTGAGCCAACTGCTTCCAATGGGCTTCATTTCATCTTGGTGGCTATTGATTACTTCACGAAGTGGGTGGAAGCTGCATCGTATGCCAACGTCACCAGACAAGTGGTAGCCCGGTTTATTAAGAAGGACATCATCTGCCGGTATGGAGTCCCGGAGAGAATCATTACTGACAATGGTTCAAATTTGAACAATAAGATGATGAAGGAGCTATGCCAGAGCTTTAAGATTGAACATCACAATTCTTCTCCCTATCGTCCGAAGATGAATGGGGCTGTTGAAGCGGCTAATAAGAACATAAAGAAGATTGTGCAGAAGATGGTAGTGACGTACAAAGACTGGCATGAGATGTTGCCTTACACTTTGCACGGATATCGTACTTTGGTACGCACATCAACTGGGGCAACTCCTTTCTCACTGGTGTATGGCATGGAAGCAGTCTTGCCATTAGAAGTTGAGATTCCTTCTTTGAGAATTCTGACAGATGTGAAGCTTGATGAAGCTGAGTGGGTGCGTTCCCGGCTGAATGAACTGAACCTCATTGAAGAGAAGAGACTGAAAGCCATTGCGCATGGCCGGTTGTATCAGAGTAGGATGAAGAAAGCCTTTGATCAGAAGGTGCGTCCTCGGTGCTTTCAAGCTGGTGAATTAGTTCTGAAAAGGATCACTCCTCCTCAAACAGATCACAGGGGCAAGTGGACTCCGAATTACGAAGGGCCATATGTAGTAAGACAGGTTTTCTCTGGTGGAGCCTTATTACTCTCAACTATGGATGGCGAAGATTTTACATCCCCTGTGAACGCGGATGTAGTTAAAAAATACTTTGCATAAATGGGGCATCCTGGCGAACCATAAAAAGAAAAGGTTCAGGCAAAAATGGGGCATCCTGGCGAACCATAAAAAGAAAAGGTTCGGGCAAAAATTAGGGATAAAAAGAAAAAGAATAAACCCGCAAGGTTGAAAACCTGAAAAGGCAACTTTGGCAAAAATGGGTATCCCGGTGGATTGAAAACCCGAAAAGGGCGATCCAGCCAAAAGTTAGGGATTTAAAAGCAAAGACTACGATCTGCGTTCGATCTGTGATCACCGTTCAAACTTGGAAAATTCAGAGGAAAGGAATCAGTCCAGTTAGTCGTCTTCGAAGGCCAAAGTATCTGCGGATGAACAAGTCATATGGGTTATAGCTGAGTCGAGTCATGGTGGATGTCTGTTCCCCACATTGCTGACATTTGTATTTTCTTTTGCTTTTTGCGCAATTACCTCTTTTCAGGAATTGCTTCCAGATGTAAATGCCTATTTACAGGCCAATTCATTCAATAAAGTTTGCATTTCAGTTAAAGAGCTTTTGTTTTCTGTTTTACCTGTTTTGTTTGTGAAAATGTCTGATATTTTTGATAAAAACATTACATGATAAAACGTTGAGCTTTATGACACAAGTTGGAAAACAGTGGCAATTTCTTAGGCGACAGTCACTATGTTGATAATCAATGCAATCATTTCTGCGCATAGACCTTTCTGTTGGTTTTGCAGGATGACAGATGTACTCCCCCGGTAGAGTTGCTCTCTCCATTTTTGAAGTCTGATCGTCCTCAGCAACTTGCTGTTTTCCCCAGTAGAGTAGAGCTCTCTCCATTTTTGAAGTCTGATCGTCCTCAGCAGTTTATTACTCTTCCCCATCAGATTATCGAGGGTCGTCTTCCTCAACCAGAGTATAAAAAAGTAATTCCCTAAATGGAGTTGTTAAGGATCGTCCTCCTTAGCAGGATATAAGAGGTTTTTCCCCGGCCAGAGGTGTGATTTGACTCATCTTTCTTCAGCAAGTGATGTCTCCCCACGGAGCATGGGGCAGCTATTTGTTCCCCAGCTAGTCAGGAAGCATGTGTTATTCCCTAGCAGGTGAATGTTGACAATTACTTTCTCTCCCAAGCGGAGTCGTTGAGGATCGTCTTCCTCAGCAAAGTATAGAGGATTGTATACCCAACCGAAGTCATGTTTGGATTACTATTCCCCAGCAAGTACTCAGAAGATGATTGCTTTAAGGTGGGTGTTGCCGTAACTCCCACAGGAAATTTGTGGACGAAGATGTTATTATCCCCACAGGGCCCTGGTGCCTACGTTCCTCAGTTGGTCAGAAAGTATAGTCTCGGCGACAATGGTTCGATCTAATACCAAGCAGGGTGAGGGTAAAGTTACTTCCCTAGCAGCAGATTAAGCTCATTTCCCCAAGCAAAGTCTGGTGGTGAGTGTTATCCCCAGCAGGTCTTAAGGCCAATCATTTTTGGCAGGCGCCGAAGCCAAGTTCAGAAATAGTTGGTCGTCCCCAACGGTGGAATTTCCATCTTCAGTATTTATCTCCCTCCCCAGCTGAGTGGGTATTCTCTCGGAGTTTCGTCCATCTCCGGCAGAGTTGTGAATTTTGATATTCCCCAACAGAGCGGGTATTTTTTATCGGAGTTTCGTCCATCTCTGGCAGAATTGGTGATTGTGATCTTCCCTAGTAGGGAAAAGTTTTCCTCAACAAGTTTTCCTTTGTTTCAGTGGCAATTTAGTTTGCCATCCCCAGCGGAGTTGCTTCTGGTCTTCAGCATTTATTTTGTTAAGGCGTCTCTTTTGTATTGCATAAGCATTTGTTTGCATGGCATCCTCCCAAATGCGTAGCATTTCCACTTCGTGTGGAGCATTACGGCAAAATTCAAACATATGCATCTGAAGCATAAGCCAGGCTTGAGTTTTCCTTCGTCAGGAAAGCCGGATTTCAGGAAGATATCTTTACTCCACAGGTGTTGGGTTAGGCAATATTTGACAGTTCCCCGGCAGAGTGTCTTGCCAGGATTGTTTATCCTTGATTTTATTTGTACCCCTTCGTCCAGGTGGTCCTTCAGTTTTTTTTCCCTCAAAATTTTTACCGTCAGACACTCGTCTGTGTTTCTTTCAGCACCCGTCCGTGTTTGAACCTTTTAAGCCAATGCCCGTCCGTATTGACTTCTGACACCCGTCCGTGTTCTTTCAGCACCCGTCCGTGTTTGACCCTTTTGTTTCAATGCCCGTCCGCATTGACATTTGACACTCGTCTGTGTTTCCTTCAGCACCCGTCCGTGTTTGAACATTTGATTTCAATACCCGTCCATATTGACCTTTTGATGACACTCGTCCGTGTTGCCTTCCATTCCCCCAACGAGATTAATTCCCGATAAAGTTGCTTTATAACCTTTTCAATACCCGTCCGTATTGAATTCTTTTACACCCGTCCGTGTACCTTTTCGATACCCGTCCGTATTGAATCCTTTTACACCCGTCCGTGTACCTTTTCAATCCCCAGAGAGGTCGCCTTGAACCTTCTTTTACACCCGTCCGTGTACCTTTTTCAATACCCATCCGTATTGAATCTTTTACACCCGTCCGTGTACCTTTTTCAATGCCCGTCTGTATTGAATCCCTTTACACCCGTCCGTGTTCTTTCGGCACCCGTCCGTGTTCTTTCGGCACCTGTCCGTGTTTAAACTTTTGTCTCAATGCACGTCCGCATTGACATTTGGCACCCGTTCGTGTACCTTTTTCAGTACCCATCCGTATTGAACCTCTTTACACCCGTCCATGTATCTTCTCAATACCCGTCCGTATTTGATATCCTAGATTCCTTGACACTCGTCCGTGTTTATCCCCGGCGTAGCTAACACTCGTTTGTGTTTATTTCAATACTTTTCAATACAGTTTTGGTTTCCAACACTCGTACGTGTTGTGACAGTGCAACAATTTTTGTTTGTTCCCCAGTGGAGTCGTCCCTCCTTTGAGAATTGAAAATTTTAGGTTTCTTTTGGTATTCAATCTCCGTGAATCCTTGGAACGCATGATAGCCGTCACTATCATACCTTCAGGATCAAGTTGATTGAATAGGGGCAGCTGTAACACACCAAAATTTGCCTTGTTGTTTTTAGCTAACTGGCTTATGTTTCTTTTCATTTCTTGCATTTGCATTGTGCATAGCATTGGTTCTTGGCATGGGATCAAGGTACTTGGTCCATATTCTCAAGCCTCAAGCTTCAAGGTGGCTCGTGGGGTTCATCATATCTTCATGAGATCAAGATTGACAAAGAATTTCAAGTGATTCCTTCCCTCCTAATCGGGGGGGCCAATTAGGGTTTTTGAGATCAAGAGGACTTCTTGGAAGGCCTGATGTGTTCAAGCACGTTCTTGTGGTTTCTTTATGCTCACCAGTGTTCGTGGATGAGGGTTTGGTTATTGATTCATTGTGGAGGATGTTCAGTGGATCAGTTGCTTGTGAACTAAGCAAAAGTCAACTGTAAAGGAGAAAGTCAACTGTGGAATTCTGAGGTTATTTTCATGGTTTTCAAGGTCTCACATCCTCATATGGCCTTTAATTGTCAAAATTCATTCCATTTATCAAGAATCAAGAGTTTGTGCAAGAGTTACTAAATGTGGAAAGTGACCTATAATTGAAACTTTCCATTTTTGGCAATTTTCCCACCAAATTCAACTTGACTTTTCATCATCATGGAAGCTCCAATTGAATTTTCCTTCAACATGAAAGTTAAAGATCTTTCTCTCCCATTTCCAAAAAGTACTAGAACATTTCCATATCATTTGTGGAACTCTAGTTATGGCCAAAACAATGCAAGGTGTTTTTCAAGGATTCCTTATAAGTCAAATTTTCCACCTTTTGCATTTTTGCACAAATGGACTTGTAATGTTCCCAATTACTTCATGTCATATTATAATATCAAAATACAAGTCAAGAAGATCATTTGTGGCCTTTGAATCAATTCATGCCATGCCATTTTTCTCATTATTCTCACAAAGTGAAAAAAATGCCAAATTAATTCAAAGCTTGCAAACCAAGAAAGTGGAAGGCCCAAAATCAATCCAGAAGTGGTATAGGAGTAAATTGGAGGTGAATTATGCTGAGAACAAAGACTTCCCATGTGTAAATTGGTGGTGGTGGTGTAAAATGCATTTTTGCAATTTCACTCAAATCTCATTAACAAGAGTTCTAATCACTTCCTAATCTCAATCAGTGAACTAATCAAGAGTATATAACCTTACTCATACCCTCACAGCTAGGGTTGAGACTCACATTTGCTCAGTTTCCATTTTTCACTCTCCACTTTCTCATTTTCGTTTCTCCCTCTCCATAGGTGTTTTTGAGAAATTCTTTCATATTTGGAATCAGTGAAGAGAGTAGAACCAGAATCAACCATCATCTGAAGCTCATACTGAGGTTTTCACCAAGCTCCAATCAAGAGGGTTCAAGTTCAAAACTCAAGATCTAGCATGATTCCAAGCTCTAGTTGCATTTATTTTGCAATTAGAGGTTCCAAGGACTTGATCTGCAGCTTTTGGAAGGCGTTCTTGTGATATTTTAAGTTCTTCAAGATCTCAGGTTAGTGATTTTTTTCACCATCACAGAACTTGAATTTTTGATATGTAAAATGATCTATGATGTGCACTGAACATGCTGATAGATTTTATTTGAAGTTTGGACGTGTAATTTGTGAGATATGTGGATTTAAAGATTTAGATCTAAACTTGTTTTCGTTTGATTCTCTTTATGTGTTTGTTGTTTGTTAAAATGGACTGCATATTTGAGATCCTGGCATTTTTCTGGTCAAAATAGTGTACCTATTTGTATTTTCTGGAAAATTTCACGTCACAACTCACCGGAGAGGGTGGCTGGCTGGAAAATACAGTCCGGCGAGGGGAGGTTTCATGGAGAAGACGCAAGCTGGCCGTTGATTTCCAGATCCAACGCTTATCAGCGCGCCACGTGTTTGTTTTATTTCTGTTTTAGTTTTATAATCACATGTATGCTGCTCCATGCATAGTACCGTGTTCACTCATCTCGTGGCCATTGTTTATGCTTTACTTTTGATCTTACGGTGGAGATCCTGCCAACACTTAAATGAGTCATGTGCATGGCACATGGGAGGAGTAGGGTGGATCACTGAAGCGCTTGTGTGGGCGCGTACACAAGGCTACCATGGGACTTCAAATCTGGACCGTTATTTTTCATTTAATGAGATCGTGTGGACCTGGTTAATTGCGTTTGTATGCATTGGATTAGTTGATTGGCTGAGATTTATTGCTGACTGTTGACCAATTTGCCATACTCCCTCGTTGAATTTGCTGGTGGGTTCCTCTCTCTTGGGCTTTAATTTGCGCACCCCCCTGTTAGCCCATTATCATATTACAACGCATTTTCTTTTCGTTTTGCACCCCCCCCCCCCCCCCCCCCCCCCTTGCTTCCTTCATTTTCTTTTTTTTATTTTAATCATTTGCTTTGCATTTTAATTTTTAAAATTACTTTTAAGCATCTAAAAATCGTATAAAAAATCATGGAACTTATTTTTAGTTTTCTACTTTTTTTCCATATTTTATTTTCTCATTTTTATTTTATTTTGGAATCTGTTTTAATTAATTGTTTTATTTCCTTTTCTTATTTGTTTCACTTGCACTCACCAACTTGTGAAATTTCTTTCTCCTCATCTATAATGCATTTTTAATCCATTCTTTTTGTATTTGTTAGGTGACACATTAAATTGCATAAAAACATTTTTGTTTCATTTTTAAAACTTTTCCATATTGCATTTTGGTCCCGTTCTCTTTCATGTTGAATCATTGTTCTTATGTGATATTTGTCCAATTGTTTGAGATACTTGGTTTGTGAATTTTGGTTTGATATTCTTGCACATGCTACTTGACTGAGTTAGCTTCTGTTTGGATTTTTTTTTGGGATTTTATTAATCCACTTTGCTATTTTTGGTTGAGTGTTGTTTGTGATGCAAATTTGATTGAGGTATACTTTGGTATTTGATCTAGTTTGGATGCATTTGCTTACTTGTGATGGAGTGATGCTTAATATGTTTTTATGGTATGATCATGTACTATTTGAGCTTACTTGTGGCTTTGGAATCATCTCTTTTCACTCATTTTTCTATTTGTTCTTGATTTTACAAAGTGTTGTTATTTCGACTTGAGTTTTGTGGATGTCTTTCTCACTTTTGGTGCATGTTTTGGAGTTGTTGATGGGTGTTTGATCTTGTATGACTTGAGTTTGGGTTTGATATGACATTGATGTGTATGCTACTGCCTCTTGAGTTCTATACTTGATTTTCATGTTACTTGAGCATTGTTGGATGCATTTGGGTTGAATTATGTGATGCATATCATCCCTTTTGCTTTGTAACTTCTTTGGTGCATCGTATTGCATAATGTGAACCTATCTTGCATATGTGGATTGTTAATGATGATATGATGTGAGTTCTGGTATTGTTTCATTTTCATCTTGTCTCTTTCATTTCACTTTGGTATGAGATCCCTGTGTGTTTAATTGTGCATTTAATTCAAGTGTGCTTGCATCCTTCCATGTTTACCTTTGCATGATTACTCGAAGTGATTTGCATTAATCTTTGAAGCATGTTGATTGAATTGAGTTGGACATTTATGATATGATGTACTTGCTGCCCCATCTTGTATCTTATCTTCTCCTTCTCTTTCTCTTTCTTCTCTTTCACTCTTTTCATCCCTCGAGTCTCAAGACTTGTTTAAGTCTTGGACTCTCTCCCGTTAGAGCTACCTAGTCCAACTTAATTTTTGATTAAGCTTGGAGTAGGATTAGCATTAGGTTAGGTAGTCGTCTCTCCTAAACCTCACTAACCATAGGACCTCCATGCATGATAACATTAGGACTCTTAGTTCCCCCTTTAGAGTTTCCTTTTGTGTCGCTTCTCTTCTCATCTCAAAACTTCTTCAAAACACGTAATAAAAGTTAACGTGTATTGCGCTCGAGCCTTCTATATAGGAAGTGGGGATTGAGGGGCTTCCTCTCATTCTTCTAGGATACCTAGTGTACGTCCTGTTGGGGACGATGCGCGAAGTATTTGTTCCTATGTTTAAGACTTTGGCGCAATACAAGTTACGAAACAACTTAGAAAACACTTCTGTCTAAAAAACACAAAAACAAATTCAAATATTTTTATCCTTCGGGATTGTTGGGCTTCAAATTTCATTTTCAGAAAAGAGCTCGTCGCTCACGTAAAAAGCACTTACCCACCCGTGGTCGTACCCACGAACTACGTCAGCTCTGATTCCTCTCTCTCGTCCGATTGAGGATACGTAGGCACAAGACAGCGACTGTCTTGGTGAGCAACCTTCCCTCATAGTTCCCGTCCGAATTACGTTGACTCTGACTTTCCCATTGCACTGAGGGAGTACGTAGGCCTAGGACAACGATACCGTCCTATCGAGTCACTTCTTATTTTCTTTTCTTCTTCGTTTCTCCGTTCTTTCCGTTCTCGTTTCTTCGCCGGTCTAGTAGTAGTGGAGCTCCAGTTGACGACACCCTTTGATGCAGACAGCAAGCATGGATCCCATCGAGTACGATGGACGTGTTGGGTGCTAACACCTTCCCTTCGCGTAACCGACTCCCGTACCCGTTCTCTTGGTCGCGTGACCATGCTCTTTCCCGCCCTTCTTTCAGGTTTATGCAGTGTTTCCTTTCCCTCTCTTGGGATAAATACACTTTGTTGGCGACTCTATGTCTTTTGCACCACTCTCGTGTTTGTACCGTTAGATGCGAATCTTCTCGGGAGCGACACCCGGTTAAAGTAATTCTCCTTTATAAACAGTTATGACATACAACCCGCTCTTTAGAGATGACAAATTCTCTCTAAAGTTGAGACCTTTCAGCTTCACATCTTGGGCTTTGAACAAGATACAAATCACCTTTTCGCTTCACGTCTTGGGCTTTGAACAAGACACTAAAATAACCATTTCCTCCCATAGAATAGGAGGAACTACGAACGCTCTGATTTTCCTGTTTCGGTAAACGGGAATACGTAGGCATAAGATCGAAAGAAAGATCTTAGCGAGCACACTAAACAAAAACCCAAAATCCCATATCAAAAGCAGTAATTCAAAAAGCATCAGTCCTAACATCCTAATCCTTGTTCCCTGCCAGAAACCTTCTGCCAAGATAAAAAGAAAGAAAACAGTATTGGAGAAAATACAAATAACCAGTACAAAGGCCCCCCCACATTGATAGCATTCGTAACCTAACAGACCGCTGTTTAAACTCAGTATGCAAAGCAGGGTTAATTGGAGACATCTATTTCCCTTCCTTCATCAGCTCACAATAGGATAAAAAATGAATCGACCTGTAGTTTTAAGCTCAACCGCAGAGAGCGACCAGCGCTTAAGAACCGCGTCCAAAATCGCTCGCTACAGAAAAATAGTGCCCACCGTGGGGCACTTCTACCCTTTTTTCTCTCTCCTCTTGTGTGAATACCACAGATTAGGGCTTCCGCCGGGGAACCCATTTTCTGTTAGGAACTTAAGATTCATAGCTTTAAAGGTCTAGGATGTTTAGGACAAATATATATACTGCTTTTCCTAATTGCTATACATGTTTATTTTTCTGCTAATGGGAATGCGAGTGATGCCGTATGTGGAAAGAATGAGTATACACCTAAGATAAGTGATGGCGACGGGGTCGACCATCAACCTCAGTGGAGGCTGACCAACGCAACCCATTCTCTCACCTAGACAATGGGCCGGTTGTTAAGTCTGAGAAGCTGGGGAGCCAAACCTTTTCGTAGTGCGGAAACTATCGGAAATAGTTGTTACGCGATACTACCCTCATTTGAGGCTGGTGATCTATTCTCGGTGAATGGCACTTACTCTAAGATTGCTCTACAACTCGCTGGCGATCCGCTTGTTGTTTTGCTTTCCTGGGAGGAGCTGATGATAATGAGTGCAGGTACAAAAATCACCCTAGTATAAACCTTTGGGGATGGGTAGAGCCTTGACTTCATGACAAAAACCCTTTGACCCCATGTTTTTTCTATGTTTTTGTGTGCTGCATTTATGCATTCATTTAAAAAACATTAAAACATTAAAAAAAAAAACTTCTCTTCTAGTCTCTCTGTTCTTTCAAAATAAACTAAGACTGTGATTGCAAATATCAGAGAAAAGGATTGCACTAATGGATTTCGGTAGAAGGAGAACTCACCAGTATACCTTCAAGGTTCCAAAACTAGAAGATTTGAGAAGGTTAGCGAGGATGATCACTAACCCTGAGGCTTTCAGAGCTAAGCACGGAGGTTTGCTACCACTATTAAGAGTCCATGTGATTGAGGGAATCATGGATGCGCTCATTCAATTCCATGATTCGGTTTATCACTGTTTCACATTTTCGGATTACCAGCTTGCACCAACGCTGGAGGAGTATTCTCACCTGATCGATCTACACATTACGGATCGAGCTCCATTTTTTGGACTGGAAGAAATTCCAAAGAATCAGACTATTGCAAGAGAAATTCATTTGGACGAGTCTGAAGTTAGGACTCACCTAACCACTAAGGGTGGCATCCAAGGTTTGCCAGCCCAGTTCTTGACGAAGAAGGCCCTATATTTTGCCAGTATAGGAAACGTGATTGCTTTTGAAAGCATCTTTGTCTTGCTCACCTACGGGTTATTCTTGTTTCCCAACATCAATAACTTCGTCGATATTAACTCCATTAAGGTTTTTCTCATTGGAAATCCTGTGCCGACTTTGCTCGCAGATGCGTATCATTCTGTACACTTGGGAAATTTGTACAGCGGAGGGGAAATCACATGTTGTGTACCTCTGCTTTACAAATCGTTTATCTCTCACTTGCCCAAGTCTGCTGCTTTTTGGGATTGTAAGAGTGCCTTACGTCGGTCGAAGAAGATCATGTCTCTTACCAACTCTGATATAGATTGGTGTAATAGGATTTATGAGGGAATCAGGATCATTGGCCGTTGTGGAAACTTCCCCAACGTACCCCTTATAGGAACTAAAGGTGGAATCAACTACCATCCAGTTCTCGTTCTTCGTCAATTTGGATACCCGATGAGACACGTCCCACTGGGTGTTCATCTGGAAGGTATTTTCTTCAAAGAAGGAGAAAGCGACAGAGCACTAAAGATGGAAATAGTGCATGCTTGGAAGCATTTTCATAAGAAAGGACGAGAGTCTCTGGGAAAACCAAAATGTGTCTCGGTGGAGCCTTACCTCCACTGGGTACAAACTAGAGCTCTCAAGCTAAAGATGCCTTATCCTCGTTACGGAATTCTTCCGCCGAGGGAATCTATCATGTACTTCATGACGAAAACTGAAAAGCTTCAGGTTACTCTCAACAAAGTTCAACCGGAGAGAAGGTCTTGGAAGAACAAGTACCGCACCCTCGACGTAGAGTGCATCAAAATATAGCAATTACTGAAAGAGAAAGACGCTCTGATTGAGATTTTGGAGCAACATGCTGTAGATAATCAGGATGACCAAAGGAATTTGCTCGCTCCTTTCACTTGGCAAAGGAATGACAACCCGACAACGGACCAAGAGCCCTGGTCAAAGAAAAGGAAGATACCAGAATCAGCACCTGATTTCTCTTCAGAGAGAACTCAGGACCCATTAGTTTAGGTTTCTGTTTCTGCACTTTGTAATCTACTGTATTTCCATTTCTGTAATCCTTTGAATTCAATAAAAAGGGGTTTCCCCACTGTTTGATATTTGCAATCTAATTGTCGAAGTTTATTTCGATTAAACCTTAAACAATTAATATAATCATTGCATTCATCATTCTCACATCGCGTATTCTCCTTCCCTACGAATCTCATGTTTGTGTCTTGATTCTAGAGTCAAACTGTCTCATTCGTACAATACTCGGGCCAATCGTCAGAAAAGGATGGATGATCTTGAGGAAGAAAACAGAGAGTTGAAAGAAGAGATCGACGCTTTGAGAGAGGATATGAGAAAGCTTCGTAACGACATGCAAGCCATGGCAGAAGCTCAGCTACAACGAACTGTGATCTCAGAGATCACCTCAACGCCCGTAGTGGAGAGGTATGATCCTAGGTATCAGATACCCAAAGATCGCCCTTGGGGCATGCCTGTTAACTATATCCTGGAAGGATATGTTCCGCCGATTACTGAAGATCAGGGAATCACAATAGAAGCCGTTGGGCCTGAAGGTTACAAACTTCGGGAAAGCGAAGATGCCAGGGGCATGCTGAAGACTCCTGAAGGTTACAAACTTCGGGAAACGCCAAGACTCACTGCCGTAGTCACGGTACCACTCCCTGTGGTGCACACTGTCCCAGAAGGACAGATTCCACCAACACCTTCTGGTAAGAAGGAAACTATGTTTGACAGAATGGATGAATTCCAAGAACAGTTCTTGGAAATGCAGAAGGAACTGCAGGTCATTCGCGGTCAGGATTTATTTGGAAAGGATGCCGCAGATCTCTGCTTGGCCCCAAATGTGAAATTCCCGCACAAGTTCCAACTGCCCGACTTTGAAAAATATAAGGGTAACTCTTGCCCTCAAAGCCATCTGGTGATGTACGCTCGGCGGATGTCAGCCTAGACGGAGAATCAGGACCTACTGATTCACTACTTTCAGGATAGTTTAACCGGTGCCGCACTCAAATGGTACATGGGTTTAAACCGTACTATGATCAGCACATTTAGAGATCTTGGTACTGCCTTTGTCCAACAATACAAATACAATTTGGACATGGCACCCGACAGAGATCAACTCAGATCAATGTCGCAAAAGGACAAGGAAACCTTTAAGGAGTATGCTCAAAGGTGGCGTGAAATTTCCGCTCAAATTTGTCTGCCTCTTGAGGAAAAAGAGATGACAAAGATCTTCTTAAAGACCTTAAGCTCATTTTACTATGAACGAATGGTTGCCAGTGCGCCCAGTGATTTCACCGAGATGGTCGGCATGGGCGTACGTCTTGAGGAAGCCATCCGAGAAAGACGTTTGGTAAAAGACGCTGGATCATCGAGCAGTACTAAAAAATATGGTAATGCTCTCCCTAAGAAAAAAGAGCAAGATATTGGGAATATCTCTCTCGGAAAGCAAAGACGACGTTATCAACCGGTAGCAGCTGTGACTCCTGCTATCAACCCTGCGCCTATTCCTACGTATCAACCTCAGGTTGCGCAGAGCCAACCTGACCAGCAAAGGACACAACAGCCTCTTCAGCAGGCTCGTCCTCCATATAACAACAACCGTACAACACGGCCACCAGGATTTGATCCTATACCCGTAACGTACGCAGAGCTGTTTCCATTACTACTGGCTAAGGGGCACATTCAGACTAAATCTCCTCTTACAGTACCGGAAAATCCGCCTTTTTGGTTTAAGGTGGATCAAACTTGCCCTTATCATCAAGGAGGTTCAGGGCATAACATAGAGACTTGTCTCAATTTCAAGTCCGAGGTGCAAAAACTTGTTAGGAGCGGGGTCTAATCCTTCAAGGATACGAATCCCAATGTTCTTACGAACCCGCTACCTCAACATGAGAAAGCTGCTATCAATTTGATTGAGAAAGAGACTAACGATGTCTATCAAATTCACGATGTACTCTTGTTGAAGACCAATCTGGTCAAGATGCATTGTAGATAGAGCGGATATGGCCATGTGCCACCTCATAACTATCACCAGTGTGATATCTGCTCTAAAGACAACCAAGGATGTTCTGTAGTGCAAGCAACTCTACAGGAACAAATGGATCTCGGATGGATCCAAGAGCACCGAGTTCTTGGAGTTAACATGGTCTACACGAATTCTAAAGTCATTCAAAACCACGACATCCGTGCAATGAATGTCAACTTGGTGGCGATGCACTCAAGGCAAAGCCAATATCATAATCTGTCATGGCACGATTACAGTTCTTGTCTGATTTGCTCGGTAAAGAAACATGGATGCTCTTTCATACAAGAGGCCCTCCAGCGTCAGATGGATCTTGGATGGATCCAAGACTACCATGATAGGAACTCCTATCAAATCAACATGGTTTAGATCTTCAATATTCGCGTAATGAATACCAACCCGGTAGAGTTACATGCTGAGCAGGTCTGACTCAGATTCTTAATATCACATGACTATCAAAGCTGTAAAGCGGGTTACGAAAACGATCGAGGTTGTACCCTTGTCCAGGAGGCACTTCAGCACTTGTTAAATCACTGGTGGATGCCAATCTACATGGATGAAGATACTCAGCAGATTAGTATCAGTAACAGGAATCCTACTCGGCGTCAGAGTCAGGACGTCCGATCTGGGGAAGCTAACCTAGTGAGGTTACATTGTATTCAAAGTGGGCGTGGCCAGGTGCCACCACACAACTATGACAGTTGTAGCGACTGTTCGGAAAGTAACCAAGGGTGTTACCTTATGAGAGCAGCTCTTCAGGGTCAGGTCGATCGTGGAGAAATTCGTCCCTATTCGGGTTCCAGACCCATCAATTGGTCGCCGGACTACCTTGTTAATCAAGTCGAGGATGTTGTCACAGTCTCTGGTCATCACAGGACTAGGGATGTTTTTGCCATTATCCCTCTACCTGACGAATCTAAAGTTCCCAACCGGGAACGAATCGAGATTACTTATGATGGTCAGAAAAATCAGAAGGCTCCTGTAGTCATCTATCTTCCAGGACCACTACCGTATGAATCAACTAAGCCTATCCCTTACAAATACGGTACAACAACAGTTGAAAATGGAAAGGAAATTCCATTACCCTCCGTCGTGAACATTGCAGACATCAGTCGAGTAACACGGAGTGGTAGAATCTTAAACCGAGGGGTTGGAGAACCTAACAAGGAAAAGGAACTTCAGACAGAAGCTCCCGATCCATCAGTCGGTCAATCCAGTAATTCCGACCTTTCGAAAAATAATGATGAGATGCTGAAGCTCATCCAAAGGAGTGAATATAACATTGTTGATCAGCTGTTACAGACTCCTTCAAAGATCTCGGTATTATCACTGTTACTCAGTTCAGTAGCCCACAGGGAGGCTCTACAGAAAGTCTTGGAGCAAGCCTTTGTGGAATAGGATGTAACAATCAGACAGTTCAATAGCATTGTCTCTAACATCACTTCCTGCAATAATTTGGGATTTAGTGATGAAGAATTACCTGAAGAGGGTCGTCGTCATAACATGGCGTTCAATATCAAAGTTAACTGCCAGGACGATGCTTTAGCTAGCGTACTGGTAGACACAGGGTCATCCCTGAATGTTATGCCGAAGTCCACTTTGATGCAATTATCATTCAAGGGCCCTCCGATGAGAATCAGCGAGGTCGTCGTCAAAGCGTTCGACGGATCCAGAAAAATAGTTATCGGCGAAGTTGATCTTCCCATAACTATTGGTCCTCACACTTTCCAAGTCACTTTCCAGGTCATGGACATCCGGGCAACATACAGTTGTTTATTAGGAAGACCTTGGATACATCAGGCTGGAGCGGTCACTTCGACCCTCCACCAAATGCTAAAGTTCGTCAAGAACGATCAACTTGTCACGGTTTGTGGGGAACAAGCCTTGCTTGTAAGCAACTTGTCATCATCTACTGGTATAGAACCCGAGGAGGTTATTGGAACTCAGTTCCAAGCATTGTCGGTGAGCAAGGACACTCAATCCCAAGGAGGAACCTCAATTTCCTCATACAAAGATGCTATCAAAGCGGCCGAGAGTACCGACACAACTGGATGGGGACAGCTTGTCATTCCTGTTGGCAATAAAACAAAGAAGGGTCTTGGTTTTTTTGCAACCTGTACCCGGATAGCTGCCAACGATGAAAGTCTTCATCCCCTTCAAAACTTATTCCATAATGGAGGTTTTCTTCACCCAGTGTCTCAGACAGTTCATGCTATCAATGAGGAAGATCCCTCTGACACAGATGAAGAATGGAAGTCCTACCTTAACAAGGATGGTTATATGTCCCAGGAAGAGGTGCCTATGCCTTTTTGCTTTCCTACAGAAAGTCCGAGATTTATACCAAAATCAGATGTCGAAATGATCTACGGGGATTGTGATCCGGAAGGATGCCGTGCTCCGCCAAATTTATTAGAGGAAGACACTCTGATGAAAGACGACTTTGACTACAATTACTATAGCCCAATGGATGGTCTGCCAATGTGGCAGCCTTACCCAGGAAACTTGGGGCAAGAGGGTCAGCCGAACAATGAAAATCAGCTGACCGTCACTGAACAGAATACCTGTGTCCCCACCATGCCATGGGATCAACACTCAGGTCATTCAGAAACTACTCAACATGAAGATGAATTCGCAAGGTTTGCAGGACTTGAGTTCATCAACTATGCTTTTCCCGAGGTCAACGTCATTGAGAGAGATGACTCCTCCAGTTCCAAAGAAGTTTGGGACACTCTGGGAGAACCGAGTGGAAAATACGACTATAAGGTCAAGTACACCGCTCCCGAAAGCTCTCGTATCAGGCTCGAAGATATCCAGCCAACTGGATGGGGAGATACAACTGAGAGTACAACTACTCTGCATAATACAACAAAGTAATTCTCCTACGACAATTCTACCTGGGTGACAGATTCCAATGATCCTGCTCCACCAGAAATCAGCGTCATTTCTGAAGACAAATCAAGGAAGGTGCCAGACTTTGTGATTCACCGAGGATTTCGCCGCCAATGGGTTGTTGTCAATGTTCCGAAGGTCGTTCACCAGTCAAAGTAATTGCCATCTTTAAACCTTTCACCCTCCCCAGGTGAAACAGATGTTTTGATAGGGCTCACTTTCTGTAAATATCCCTCTTCGCTTCGCCCAAAGCGACAGAGTTTTGTTTTATAGGGCTGTAGTTTCAAGATTCGACTTGTTCATTAATAAAATAACGTCGTTCTGTAATTTACGCATTAATTGTTGTTTTCTTTTTGCTTTTTCAAAGAAAATGGTAATCCTAAAAAACAATTCAAAAATAAAAATAAGCAGTAAAATAAAAACACTGCACACACTTGCATTTTCCTCTATCTCTTCTAAACACGAATCATCACGTCATGCAGATTACTTGTTTTAAACCCCATTGAAACACACGATCCGATGCCTTCTCCCAACTTTGAGTTCCCGGTATTCGAGGCTGAAGAAGAAAATGACAACGAAATTCCAGAAAAGATCTCCCGATTACTCAGACAAGAGGAAAGGTCCATTGAACCTCACAAAGAACCGTTGGAAACGGTAAACTTGGGTTCAGAGCAAGAGAGAAAAGAAATCAGGATTGGGGCACTGCTCAGTCTAACTGCCAAAGAGGGTTTGATAAAGCTTCTCAGAGAATTTCCCGATGTGTTCGCTTGGTCCTATTAGGATATGCCTGGGTTGGATACCAGCATCGTGGAACATCACTTACCGTTAAGATCGGAATGTCCGTCAGTAAAGCAAAGGTTGAGACGCACTCACCCGGACATGGCCATCAAAATCAAAGAGGAGGTACAGAAACAGATCGACGCAGGTTTCCTCGCCACATCAGAATATCCTCAATGGTTAGCCAACATCGTACCCGTTCCCAAAAAGGACGGAAAGGTCAGAATGTGTGTTGATTACAGAGATCTGAACAAGGCAAGTCCAAAGGACGACTTTCCTTTACCACACATTAACATGTTGGTTGACAGCACAGCAAAGTTCAAAGTATTCTCCTTCATGGATGGATTCTCGGGCTATAACCAGATCAAAATGCTGCCAAAAGACATGGAGAAAACTTCATTCATTACCCCATGGGGTACCTTTTGTTACAAGGTAATGCCGTTCGGTTTGAAGAACGTCGGGGCAATCTATCAAAGGGCCATGACTACTCTGTTTCATGACATGATACATAAGGAAATCGAGGTATATGTCGATGATATGATTGCAAAATCAAAAACAGAGAGTGAGCACGTTGAACATCTGTCAAAATTGTTCAAACGTTTAAGAAAATTCAAGCTCCGCTTGAATCACAACAAGTGCACCTTCGGTGTCCGTTCAGGGAAACTACTAGGGTTCATCGTCAGCCAGAAAGGAATTGAGGTTGATCCTGATAAGGTCAAGGCCATTCAAGAAATGCCTTCACCGAAAACTGAAAAACAAGTCATAGGATTCTTGGGATGTTTGAACTACATCTCCAGATTCATATTCCTTATGACCGCCACATGTGCGCCAATTTTCAAATTACCGAAAAAGAACCAGGATTGCGTTTGGTCAGAAGATTGCCAAACAGCCTTCGACAGTATTAAGGAATATTTGTTGAATCCTCCGATTCTATCACCTCCAGGGGAAGGAAGACCACTGATCATTTACCTCACAGTTCTAGAGGACTCAATGGGATGTGTACTTGGCCAACAAGACGAAACTAAAAGAAAAGAGTCTGCCATCTACTACTTGAGCAAGAAATTCACCGACTGCGAGACTCGGTACACGATGCTTGAGAAAACTTGTTGCGCTTTGGCTTGGGCAGCCAAACGTCTTCGCTAATACATGATTCGTCATACTACTTGGTTGGTCTCCGAAATGGATCCAATCAAGTACGTATTTGAAAAACCTGCTCTCACGGGGAGAATTGCCCGTTGGCAGATGTTGTTATCAGAATATGACATAGAGTACCACGCTCAGAAAGCCGTTAAGGGAAGTATTTTAGCCGATCATTTGGCTCATCAACCGATTGACGATCAAGAATCAATCGGGTTTGACTTCCCAGACGAAGATGTCATGTATCTAAAAATGAAAGACTGCGATGAACCATTACCCAGTGAAGGGCCAGAACCAGGTTCCCAATGGGGACTTATCTTTGACGGAGCAGTTAATCAATATGGAAACGGAATTGGGGCAATCATTGTTACCCCTCAGGGTACCCAGATTCCTTTCACTGCCAGACTTACATTCAAATGTACAAACAACGAGGCTGAATACGAAGCTTATATTATGGGTCTCGAAGAAGCGATCGACTTAAGGATCAAAAACTTGGATGTATATGGCGATTCAGCCCTGGTTGTCAATTAAATCAAAGGAGATTGGAACACTTACCAATCAGGATTGATTCCTTACAAAGACTATGCAAGAAGGTTGTTACCCTTCTTCAACAGAGTTGAGTTTCATCACATCCCTCATGATGAGAATCACATGGCTGATGCATTAGCCACTATCTCTTCCATGATTAGTGTAGGTCAATGGAATGACATACCTAAGATCAACATAATGCGCCTTGAACGGCCCGCTTACATCTTTACGATTGAAGCAGTCATAGATGACAAACCTTGGTACCACGATATCAAATGCTTCCTTCAAAAACAAGAGTACCCACTTGGGGCATCCAGAAAAGACAGAAAAACCCTCAGAAGATTGGCTGAAAACTTCTTCCTGAGCGGTGACACTCTCTATAAGAGAAATTTCGATATGGTCTTGCTCCGATGCGTAGACAGACCAGAAGCAGACGTGCTTATGAGAGAAATTCATGAAGGATCCTTTGGCACTCATGCCAACGGACACACAATCACGAGAAAAATTCTGAGAGCAGGGTACTATTGGTTGACCATGGAATCCGACTGCTACAAGTACACGAGGAGGTGTCACAAGTGTCAGATATACTCCGACAAAATTCATGTACCGCCATCACATCTCAAAGTTCTCTCTTCCCCGTGGCCTTTTTCCATATGGGGAATCGACATGATTGGCTTGATTGAACCCAAGGCTTCGAACGGATATCAGTTCATCCTTGTGGCCATTGACTATTTCACCAAGTGGGTCGAAGAAGCGTCATTCGCTAATGTAACCCGACAAGTTGTGGTCCGATTTATCAAAAACAACATCATCTACCATTATGGTGTTCCAAGCGAGATCATTACTGACAATGGATCTAACTTGAACAATAAGATGATGAAGGAGTTGTGCGCTGAGTTCAAGATCGAACATCATAACTCATCTCCCTACCGACCCAAGATGAACGGGGCGGTAGAAGCGACTAAAAAGAACATCAAGAAGATTGTTCAAAAGATGGTTGTGACCTAAAAAGATTGGCACGAGATGCTACCCTTTGCTCTTCACGGTTATCGTACATCTATCCGCACTTCAACAGGGGCAACCCCTTTCTCTCTAGTGTATGGCATGGAAGCAGTGCTCCCCATAGAAGTAGAGATCCCGTCAATCCGAGTATTGATGGAAGCTAAGCTCACCGAAGCTGAATGGTGTCAAAGTCGACATGACGAACTGAATCTGATCGAAGAAAAGAGAATAACGGCACTATGCCACGGTCAGTTGTATCAACAGAGAATGAAGAGGGCGTTCGACAAAAAGGTCCGACCACGTGTTTTCAGAAAAGGAGACCTCGTGCTCAAGAAGATACAATCTTTTCTCACTGATTCGCGAGGCAAGTGGACTCCGAATTATGATGGACCTTATGTGGTCACGAAAGCTTTCTCAGGCGGCGCCTTGAGACTTGCAACCATGGACGGAGAGGAATTTGCCTACCCCACGAATGTTGATGTAGTCAAGAAATACTTCGCCTAAAAAAACGTCTCGGTGGATTGAAAACCCGAAAGGGCGGTCCAGGGAAAAGTTAGAGACATAAAAAATCATCCCGATGGGTTGGAAACATCATAGTACAATCCAGGCAAAAATTAGGGATAATGGCAAGTAACTATGTTCAACAGAGGGAAGTCCCTCAGCAGGAGCAGTAATGCCATTCATCAGAAAACTCCGGTCAAGGTCATCTTCGACAGAAGCTCAGGATGCCCCGAATTCAAAGTTGGTAGAAGGATAGTGGTCGTTATGTTTCAACGTAGCCCTTTTCCCTGTAAATTACCATTTTCTAACTTTGTATATACTCTTTGGAATCACACGTTTGGCTGATCTCCATCTTATCAATAAAATTTGAGCCTTTGTGCTTTTGTTTGTAATTCTTATTTTTTTTAGCTTTACAGAATGACGTTGTTAACATGATTAACGATTCTTGAAATAAAACAAAAATGAATTTAATTGATAAAAATTTTTCTGCTTTTTTTAAAGTAAAGATGGTAATTCTTTTGACTGTTGAACATTGAAAGATCGTCGATTGCGCCTCCAAAGGTGTTCGAACATCAAAGTGCAGAATCAAAGTACTCCTTCTAGGCCCAGTACGCCTGAATGAAGGGATCAACTGTGTCCGAGACCTTGTTTCGTCTGACACACCTCGGCCGAGTTTTTATCTCCTAAGGCCGATCAACGATATTCCCCACAGGGACTATCTCTCCTAATCAAGGTGGAATTGCTATCTTGAACTGGCGATATCTCTACACGCCCCGTGATGGCCGAGTATCCAACCATGTTCATCTTATAGTTTGTATGTCGCGTCAGTTTTGTCAGCATATACATACATACATCATGCATTATTGATTTGCATTCACATTTTGTATTGCATCACTGTCACTCTAGTCGGTCTTGTCCCCTAGTGATAGGAGTTCTCTCAATCGAGTTGTCAGTTATTTCCTCGTAAGGAAACGTTGTGTCTGAACAACCTCGCCACCAGTGTATCTTTAGATCAGAGTCGGCACTCGACCACTTTGATAACTTGAACCTCTGAAAAGCCAGAGAACCTTAAACAGATGTCACTCTTTGCCATTGATGATGATATCCTTGCTTTCCCGGATTAAGGAAAATCCCCATAGAAAGCCTCTTAAGCAAAGGTTCGGCAGTACATCAGTATTTCTCCGAAAATCCGCTGATGAAAAGGTCATCGGCACCTCAAAATTGGATCACATCATATGGCATTTCTCCGAGAAGATCTCCGAGAAAAGTATGATGTAAAGACCCCAAGTGGAAACAGTCTCTCGAGATACTCGCTTTCCCCCAGTAGAATCGACAAATGGCGTCTCCAATAGAGAAGTTTGTGCACCTCTACAACTCAGACGACTGGGTTCCCCAGCAAGTCTGACATCGAAACTTTTTCCACTCAAATGGCATCTCCCCAGGAAGATTCGGCAAGAAGTTTGAGGAAAACCGCTACACATAGCGCTCCTTGTCAAGAAAGTTTATTGACAAAAGAAACTAAGACCACTTCCTTGGTAGGAAACCAGGATCGAGGGGAAGTTTAAATCAGAAACTAAGACCAGTTCCTTGGTAGGAAACCAAGATCGAGGGGAGGTTTAAATCAGAAACTAAGACCAGTTCCTTGGTAGGAAACCAGGATCGAGGGGAAGTTTAAATCAGAAACTAAGACCAGTTCCTTGGTAGGAAACCAGGATCGAGGGGAAGTTTAAATCGGAAACTAAGACCAGTTCCTTGGCTGAAGACCAGGATCGAGGGGAAGTTTACCTTTTCTAAGCATCATTGCTTAGCAAAAGAAGATGAATGCGCAAGCTGGCATTCATAGCCATCAAAATTTCGGGTATTCCGATATTTAATCCTCTTGCACCCCGAATGCTCGAATACCTTCGTCATTCGCACCTTCGTGTCCAAGAAGATTAAATAGGGGCATCTGTCATACCCCAAATTTTGACCACTAAGATTTCCCATCATTGTGCAAATCATCATCACAATATGGAGGAACCATCATACTTCATCAGTCTCCCCAAAGATGGGTGAACATCCACTACAATCAAAATTAGGGTTTCAAGCCCTCTCAGAGCCTTAGACAAAGGATCAATCAAGGAATGACATGATCTTCAACTTGTCTAACCTCTCAAACATCCACAATGGATCAAAAAGGACTCCCACTTCAAGGATTAAGCACAAGGTTGCTCCCTTCTAGGTGGATCAAGTCTCGAGATCGCCGGTATCACCAAATTAGGGTTTTGGTCGACCAGGGCCTCCAGATGAAAATTTTTCATCTGGGCACAAGCCAATGATCCAAAACATAACCTAATATACTCCATGGAACCTCATGGACCCATTCATCAAGTCAATTTGACCTCAGGGGACGCATACATCAAAAATCAGGAATTAGGGTTTCTTGACCTAATTCACCCCTAAGTTGACTTTTGGGACAAATAAAAAGCCAAGACCACAAGACATGATTTGAGGGTCTCTAATGAACTATATTGATCCATTTGGAACAATGGATTAATCCAAAAAGCTTGAGCAACAAGTCTCATTTTCATCTGCTCCACAATTAGGGTTTCGCGAGCAAAGTCAACTGTAACTTTGACTTTTGACCAGGACATGCTCCCAAACCCTAGGACATGCCCCAATATACCCTATGACACCCATGGAACATGTCCATCGAGTTTTATTTAGGTCAAGGACATGATTTCCTGAAGAATTGCACAGTTTGGAATTCATCTGATAAAAAGTCAACTGTGCACAAAAGTCAACTTTGACTTTTTGAGATTTTTCACCAAAGTGGATTTTTAACCCTAAAATGATGTTAATGTATGATTTGAATCATCATTCATCAAGAAAAATCAAAGAAAGTGGGATAACTTGTAAAAGGGGTAACCATAAAACTTAGAAATTTTTCTAAGTTATGGAAAAAGTACCACTAATACACTAACTTTGGAGGATCATAACTCCTAAACCACATGGCCATTTTTTCTCATCCGAAGATGGATTTGTAGCCCTCATTACCCTCTACAAAAACTTCAACTAGACCTAAGTCCAATTCATTAAGGATTTTGAGTTATGGAGTGATCAAAATCAAGAAATCACACTTTGTTCCAACACTTAGTGAAAATTTCACTAAGTCAGATTTTGCTTCACTTTTTGCCAAATGTAGAGGGATTTTTCACTTGGATTCAAAAGAGATCAAAACCAAACTTGTTCAAACAGTTGTTGTATCATGTAAGGGCTTTCCAAAATGGCCAAGAACATTGCCAAATTCAACTTACACCATGAGATATGACATTGTCAAGTTGCCTTGCTGAAATCTGTCAAAGGCAAGGCAGATTTTGCATTTTGGCTCGATTTGCCAAAATCAGCCAAATTCAAATGCTCCTATCCACTTGGATACCTTAGAGGATTGAATCTAAAGGGGACAATCACTGAGCCAAGCCTCCAAAGTCCATGGAACAAGAAATAGCATGTTGAACCTAGAATGGCCAAAATAGGGACAAGACTCCAAATTTGGATTGAAGCATTCAATGGAAGCATCAAGGTAGCATGGACTGAGCCATTCTCATCTGAAATCAGTCAAAACTTATCCAAGACCAAGGGAACCAAAGCTCTGTGCCCTAACCTCTAGTCAATGGCTAGAGGAGACTTGGATTTACATTGGACAACATTGGCTAAACCTACTTACCAGCTGCCATTCACTATTCCTTGCAAAACAAACTTGCTCTACTATAAATAGAGCTCAATTGTGATCAGTTTGAGTACACCAAAGCCATCAAACAGATACTTTCCTCAAAATCTCTTCTTTCACTCCAATTTTGCCTTCTAAGGCAAGTCACTATCGGGTTTTGAGTTTGAGAGCAATTCCAATCAAACCAATCACTCACACACCTCACATACATCACATATGAGCTGATCAAACACTTAGATCACTTCTGAAACACCAATTTCACAAAATCACCAGCTGGTTGCTCAAATTTTCCATCAAGTTGCAGCTGAGGTACCACAAAGTGATCCAGCCAATTTCAATCAAGTCCAACCATTCAAACACACTCCATAGGGTGTAGGGAAGCTGTTCAGATCATCACTACTCATCTGTAACACCTCCAAATCAAAAATCACATTGCACTTGCTGTCACGGCTTAGAGGTAAGCACACACTTGGTCATCTCTCAATCTATGCATATTTCCTCACACAATAATTTGGCCATATGTTCATAATCATGCATGGAATGTTTTCCCTCAATTAATTGCATTGTTTGAATCGTGTATCAAAAATCCTCGCCTTCATGCAGAAATTAGGGTTCTTGAGGATTTTTCATGATTTCTTATTGTATGTTTAATTTAAATGAAATTAATGGACATAGACATGATCGTGAGGTTGAGACGAGCATAATGATATGTTGATTGCATGTTATAATCAAGTATTCAGTGAGATTGGATAGAAAATGCAAATCTGGGCAAGGCAGAGCACGCGCGTGTTCTTGGTCCATGTTCTTGGTGCCATTTTCATAAATTCAAATATTTGAATTTTGTGATTTTATTTAATTGATTCAAAAATTAATTTCTCTCTGAGTTTTAATGATTTTGAGTTGATTCTTTTTTTAATAATTCACAAAAATGTTAAAATATTTTATTTTATCAAAAAATCCCAAAAATATTATTTATTTCATATAATTGATATTTTTGCAAAGAATTAATGTTTTAATTGTTTTTTGACATTTTAAATATTTTTTCTACATTGATTTTGCAACTTTTAATGCTTTCTAATTATTTTGTAGGTCAATACTTAATTTTTGAAGCATTAATCCAAAATCACAATTTGTTTTTCACATGTTAAACAATTTTGATCATTTTAATTGAATTTTTATTCAATTAAATACATTTTTGAAAACAAATTAGGGTTTTTGGATAAATTCAACCCTCATAAATTATTTTCAAAACACTTTGGGCCTCTAATAGAGTGTAAGACCCAATCATTTTTTTTGACCAAATCATTTTTGGGCCTCAGTGTATTGTATAAGTCCCGATACCGTAAAAAACAAACGGCGCGATCGTCGCCTTTTGAAAAATAACCTTGGGCCTCTCCTTGAGCTATAAGACCCATTCAAAAACACTTTGGGCCTCTAATAGAGTGTAAGACACAATCCTTTCTTGACCAAAACATTTTGGGCCTCACTTATTGTATAAGTCCCTCTGCGTTAAAAGAAAACCTCAGCGCGATCGCCATTTCAAACGGAAAAATCAATTGGGCCTACCCTCGTGTTATAAGCCCCATTCTCTTTCTTTAAAACTTTTTGGGCCTCTTGAAAGAGTGTAAGACCCATCCCTTTGTACAGAAAACATTTTGGGCCTCAGTCACTTGTATAAGTCCCTCTGTACAAATTCAAACAGTGCGCTCACTGATAAAACCCTGGGCCTCTCCTTGAGCTGTAAGCCCCAAATCTTTCTTTTTCAAAGCACTTTCTCCTTTGATTTTGAATATACTGTTGTTTTCAATCTTTCTTTGTTGAATAACTAACCAAACAGCATGGAAGCTCTACAACCGAGTAAGTGGTTATTGCTTTCATTTACCGCTTTCATATACATATAACTATATTGTGGGGCTGTTTCACTGTAAGTCTTCTTTCATAAACTCATATCGACTGTGTAATAATAGTATAGATATTTCGAGTTTCCCCGACAACTACGTCTAGAACTAGGTGACGTCGTTTCGTTTATTCGTAGAAATAGACAACTAGATCCCCAATAGGATCACCAGATACAGTCTTCTCTCAGGTTGTCCTCATTAGGAATTGTCAAGAAACTCTACTCCCAGAGATGAATGTATTCTCCGTGAATGGCATCTTTGAGTTTCTTCCAAATTCTCGAACCTTCCTGACTTTGATCTATTCTCGGTGAATAGCATTGCCTTGAATTTCTCGGGGTTTGGGGACCCACGGGCTTCTTAAAAGCAATCGGCCTCCTCTTGGGCATTGTACAAGGACCCACAGGCTTCCTAAAAGCAACCCCGCCTCCTCTTGGTCTTAGTACAAGGACCCTACGTCTTCTTAGAAGTATTCACAGCCTCCTCTTAGGCTTCTTATAATGATCTCTTCCTCCGGGAATGATAGCCTTCTCTTGGGCTTAATACAAGGACCCGTCGGCTTCTTAAAAGCTTCCAGCCTCCTCTTGGGCTTCGTACGAATTGTCCCGACGACCTCCTAGAGGTATACGAAAAGAACTTAGTCATTTGCATAGAACATTCCTTTCGTAGAGTCTACTACTGTTTCTCAAAGCACAGTACGAGAGATAAAACCCTAGACTTGGACAGTCTAACTTCCTTGAGTCTCAAAGACATTCTCAAGTGACCCCTTCGTTAAATAGGAAGGAAACCCGCAGACTCGGACAGTCTCAATACCCTTTGGATTTCCCGTTTCCTCAAAGAGAAGGAAATATCCCTGATCCTCAAATCAAATCCCCGAGTACAGTGTTGCTCATATAAGGACTGATTTTCTCTTTCAAAATCAGTATACTGGACCTGTCACTTAACTGAAACAGTCACCATAGCCTCCTCTTGGGCTTTGTACAAAGATTCTCCCCAGCGGAGTCAAACAATGTTTAGCCTCTCTCTCGGGCTTTGTACGAGACACATAAGAGACTCCCTCGCTGAGTCAATTACCCCTTTTGCCTCCATCTCGGGCTTTATACGAGATACAAAAAGGTTCTTATTGAGCCAAATAAACAATAGCCTCTATCTCGGGCTTTGTATGAGACACAAAAACTCTCTTGTTGAGTCAAACAGCCTCCACCTCGGGCTTTATACGAGATACCAAAATATTCCCTCGTTGAGTCAAAACCTTTTAGCCTCTCTCTCGGGCTTTGTAAGAGACACATATTAGCCTCCTCTTAGGCTTTATATAAGAAAACCACTGGTTGATCCAATCAACCTTTTAGCATCAAAGCTGTGCCTCGTTCACAGTACACAAACATCAATAACTCCTTCCCCTTCATCTAATCGCTGTAAGCGGCAAGCCTCTGGATTATTTACATCCACGCCACTGTCCCTCTTTTAGCATGAGAAATTCCTAAGGAAAGATAGCATTGCTCTACACTGAGTTAAAGTCTTCTCCTTCAGGGTAAAATCCCCTATAAAGGAAATTATGGCATTGCCGGATTCACACATCCCGGTTAAAGTAATTCTCCTTTATAAACAGTTGTGACATACAACCCCCTCTTTGGTGATGACAAATTCTCTCTAAAGTTGAGACCTTTCAGCTTCACATCTTGGGCTTTGAACAAGATACAAATCACCTTTTCGCTTCACGTCTTGGGCTTTGAACTAGACACCAAAATAACCATTTCCTCCCATAGAATAGGAGGAACTACGAATGCTCTGATTTCCCTGTTTCGGTAAACGGGAATATGTAGGCATAAGATCGAAAGAAAGATCTTAATGATCACACTAAACAAAAACCCAAAATCTCATATCAAAAGCAGTAATTCAAAAAGCATCAGTCCTAACATCCTAATCCTTGTTCCCTGCCAGAAACATTCTGCCAAGATAAAAAGAAAGAAAACAGTATTGGCGAAAATACAAATAACCAGTACAAAGGCCCCCCCACATTGATAGCATTCGTAACCTAACAGACCGCTGTTTAAACTCAGTATGCAAAGCAGGGTTAATTGGAGACATCTATTTCCCTTCCTTCATCAGCTCACAATAGGATAAAAAATGAATCGACTTGTAGTTTTAAGCTCAACCGCAGAGAGCGACCAGCGCTTAAGAACCGCGTCCAAAATCGCTCGCTACACCAAGTGATAAAGTCCTCTCGTCAGTTGAGTCGTCAGTACTTTCCTCATCAGGAAACGTTTGTCTGAGCAATCTCTTTCCAGTCTACTTCTAGATTGAAACCGTCCTCAACCACTTTGATAACTTGAACCTCTAAAGGATAAGAAAACGTCTAATGGACATCCTTTGGAACATCACTCTTCATCATTGAAGATGATACCCTTTGCTTTCCCAGATTAAAGAAAATCCCAGAGAAAGTATTTCGATAAATGACTCTCGACAATATATCGGTCTTTCTCCAAAGAAACCCGATGTTAATGAAGACATCAGCACCTCAAATCTGGATTACATCACAAGTATGATGTAATATCCCCAAGCAGAAAGCAGTCTCTCAGAAGACTCATTTTCCCCAGTAGAGTCAACAAATGGCATCTCCAATAGAGAAGTTTGCACACCTCTACAGCTTAGGCCGATGGGTTTTCCCCAGCAAGCATGACATCAAACCTTTTTCCATCAAATGGCATATCCCAGTAGACTCGGTGAGAAGTTTGATAAAGAAAAAAAACCCGCTACACATAGCGTTCCTTGTCAAGAAAAGTTTATTGACAAAAGAAACTGAGACCATTTCCTTGGTAGGAAACCAGGATCGAGGGGAAGTTTATTTCAGAAACTGAGACTAGTTCCTTGGTAGGAAACCAGGATCGAGGGGAAGTTTATTTCAGAAACTAAGACCATGTCCTAGGTAGGAAACCAGGATCGAGGAGAAGTTTATTTCAGAAACTAAGACCAGTTCCTTGGTAGGAAACCAGGATCGAGGGGAAGTTTATTTAAGAAACTGAGACCAGCTCCTTGGTAGGAAACCAGGATCAAGGGGAAGTTTATTTCATAAATTGAGACCAGTTCCTTGGTAGGAAACCAGGATCGAGAGGAAGTCTTACCTTTTCTAAGTATCAACGCTTGGCGAAAGAAGATGAATGCGCAAACTACCATTCATAGATACTATCAAAATTTAGAGTATTATGATATTTAATCCTCTTGCACCCTGACTGTCCGAATATCTTCGCCATTCACACCTTCGGGTCCAAGATGATTAAATAGGGGCATCAGTCATACCCCAAATTTTGACCTCTAATATTTTCCATCATTATGAACTTCATCATTTACACAAAGGATAGCTTGGGGCCTCATCAATCTCCTCAGGAATTGTTGAGCATTCACTACAATCAAAGCTTAGGGTTTCAACCCCCTCTCAGAGCATTTAGACAAAGGATCAATCAAGAATTGACTTGATCTTCAACTGGTCTAACCCCTCAAACATCCATGAAGGATCAAAGGGTCTCCCATATCAAAAATCATGCATAGTTATGCAACATTCCAAGATGATCAAGCCTCAGGATCGCCAGTGTCACCAAATTAGGGTTTTGGTTGGCCAAGGCCTCCAGATAAAAATTTTCATCTGACCATGAGCCAATACCTCCACATATCACTACTACGAAAAAACCCATATAACAAAGGTTGAGAATGACATATAATGATGCGGGCGAAGGCGTTGTTATGTAGATTGTCGTTGTAAGTTCGCCGTTTCTACAACGGTCTGGAAACCGTTATTGAAAGGCAGGACGCGCACCACATATCACAACGGTTATGCTAATAAACCGTTGTTATACATACACTTGGGTACTGAGTTTGAAACCCATCAGCAGCGAACTATGTAAAACATAAATTACCTATGATCTTGGTTACAATAAATAACTGTTGTTATAAGTACCCTGAGTTTTTTATATTAAATGTAGATTGCTTGTTTTCCAAACACCTCACTAAAGAAATATACATGGAATCAATTTGATGAAGAAGTCTATAATCTGCAAATTAAACTGTTCTTGAAAACAAACTTAAACAAACCAATGTTTTCTGATTGCATTCGTCGCATCGAACATTTCACGCTATTTTACATATATATATTGTGGTTTATTGATCTGACTCCTTAGATATATCGCTATCTTTGATTATAGTTAAATTTACATAAGAACAATACATTGGATAATCTGCCTCATCATCATCCCTTATCATCATAATTTTTATAA
The DNA here is from genome assembly GCA_022829125.1 of Lathyrus tuberosus. Classification (NCBI taxonomy): domain Eukaryota; kingdom Viridiplantae; phylum Streptophyta; class Magnoliopsida; order Fabales; family Fabaceae; genus Lathyrus; species Lathyrus tuberosus. The sequence continues at coordinate 10,131,641 of JALAZF010000071.1, forward strand.
TCAGAAGTTTTACGATTATAAGTGCTGATGGAGAGGCTGATTACCTAATAAATTGTTGTTAATGAAATTTAACTATAATGGAAGATGGCGATGCATCTAAGGAGCTAGATCATTATACCATAATATATATATTAAACAGCCTGAGATGAACGATGAAACAGATGCAATACGAAAACATTGATTCATATAAGTTGGTTTTCAAATACAACCTAATTTGCAGATTATAAGTATCTATGTCAAATTAAATGATTGTATTTTAAGTGAGGGTTAGTGAAACAAACAATCTACATAGAATATAATAAACTCAAACAACATTCTACACCAGATCCAGATATTATAAACTCATATAATACGCTTGCTAACACCAACAAACTTTAAGTGAGGGTTAGTGAAACAAACAATCTAAATAGAATACAATAAGCTCAAACAACATTCTATACTAGATCCAGATATTATAAAATAATATAATACGCTTGCTACCACCAGCATCATCACCCTGTATTATCCCCTTAACCTGTAAGGAAACACAACAAACTTCAAAAATGAGCTTCCTCAGTTGAAAACAAACCCTAAAACTATAATCCAGTGAAGAGTAAAGAGAGGAACAGGAATAACGCTCCTTTTAATGAAACTAATCGCGGAACAGGAATCAGTTATGCTGTTGAACTAGTTTGGGAAGCAATGAAGAACAAATATAAGGAGGAATAAGCTTACACAAAAGCTTCATACTTCTTATATTTCTTTTCATTGTTTCTAAAACTAGATAAAGTTTGCTTACAGTGTTGATTCTTCATTTACTGACATCTTGTTCGTGAAGCTATGAAGAAAAAGTACAAGGTGGATGAAGTTTCTATAATAGCTTCATGCTTCTTGTACTTTTTTTCATAGCTACGCAAACATTATGAAGTTTCCAAAGCATGCATGGTCTTTGTTAAGGTAGTGAAAACGAATCTGAAAAAATGAGAACAGTCAACAAAAATAACAATTCATAAACGAGATAATGGGAAATATCTAACAATAGATGGAAGAAGAAGAATACCTTAATGTATGAAGCACAAGATTCACGGCTAATGGTGAAAACGAAGAGAAAAAATGGGTTCTAGGGTTTCACTTTGAAGGCAACGACGTTACTTTCAATTATGTGAAAGTTATTTCACTTATATATGTGTAAACTATTTCACGACGGTTAACAATAACAACCGTATAGATAGGTATTTATTTATTAAATATATCACTACGGTGTACCAGAAGAACCTTAATGATAACCCTTTTATCTGTGAATTTTAAAATAAACAAAAACCGTATAGATATGTATTTATTTATTATAAATATATCACTACGGTTAACCAGAAGAACCGTAGTGATAACCCTTTTATCTGTGAATTTTAAAATAAATAAAAAAGAAAAGGTGCGCCTTAACTTCTCACTTAATGCATCTACAGTATAAACGTCAACAATGTAATTCACAATGCTTCTGCAGTTTAGACATCAACAATGTGATTCACAATGCATCTGCAGATTAAACATCAACAATGTAATTCAAACCCTAATTCAACTATTAAATTTCATAAAAAGTAAACATTAAACATAAAGGAGACAAGAAAACATAACATCTTGATATTTCCAGAAAATATCACTGTTTTCAGTTTGTTCTTCAAATTCTTGTTCATTTTCTTTAAATACTCATACATAACCTTCATATAGCCCACAACTTCCAACTCTGACTTCATAATGCTCTCATCGTCATTTCTATCTGTTTTTCCCACGTCGTCATCCCATATGAACAAATTACATGTTTCATCGCTCCTCCAAAATGGACATCTCCAAAAAAGCCTTCCTTTATTTTGGCCTTTCTTGCATTGATATGAAACCATATGACCATCACAACCACAAAAATTCCCAGATCGAGATTTTACACTGGAAGAAGACATAGAAACACCTTTTGATGATTTTGTCTTCAAATGTGACATTGCAACACCTTAAAGTAGAACACTTTCTTGTTGTTGTTGTCTTCTTCCCGAAAATGATGACGACGTTGGTGTTAGGGTTGTTTCGCCTTGTTTCTTTTTTCAATGGATAAATTGATATATACTTGGTGTTTAAAATACATAAAAAGAAGCTTCAGTTTTGTAACAACGGTTTTAAGAAATAGCCGTCGTGATATCCTTATTATTTTTTAGTTAAATATTAATAAAACTTAAAGAGGGAGCATTTACGTCAAAGGAATAAACTATTTGAGAGAGATGAGGTTCGAACCCATGATAGCTAGATTGTTTCACCATGGTTTTCTTAACAACTGTTATTATACCCTTGAGATTTCTAATTAAAATAATGCGCGCGCCTCCTGTACGCTCTATAAGAACGGTGTATAGGATTCCGTTGTAAACCTGGCGTTGTTGTTTGGGCGTTTTGTAGTAGTGTATGGTCCATTAAGCTTAAAATAATCAAAAGAGCCCATCCACAATGGCAAAGTCACCTTGAAGAACCATCTATCAAAAATCAGGAATTAGGGTTTTGACCTAATTCAACCTTTTGAGTCAACTTGTGAAACAAGACATGATTTGAAGCTTCAAGATGAACTTCAATGACCTCAAATACATCACATTGACATGTCTACAAGACTTGATTGACTCAAAGAGCTCAAGTCATAAGCCACAAGAACTCAATGCCATCTGATCACAAACTAGGGTTTTTGATGAAAAAGTCAACCCTATCATTGACTGTTGACCTACCCTTGTTCTCAAACCTTGGGGAAGTGTCCAAGACATCTCAAAATACCCTTAGAGGCCATCCATGAAGTTTAATTAGGCCTAAGGGTTGATTGCACAAAAGAATCACAAAGTCAAAGTTTCATCTACTGAAAAAGTCAACTGTACAAAAACTCAAGTTTGACTTTTTGAAATTTTGGTCAACCAAGGTTCCTTTAACCTTGAAATCATGTTAATATGTGATTTGAATCATCATTCATCAAGAAAAATCAAAGAAAGTGAGTTAACTTGTAAAAGCGGTAACCATAAAAAACTTAGAATTTTTCTAAGTTATGAAAAAAAGTGGCTAGGGTACCAACTTCCAAGGATCATAACTTGAGATCCAAGCAACCATTTTGGGTGATCCAAAGATGGATTTGTAGGTCTTGCTACACTCGAAAAAACCTTCAACTACATCAAACTCCAATTCCTCATGGATTCTAAGTTATGGAGTGATCAAAATGACAAAACATGAAGATGACATTTTCCAACACTTAGTCAAAATTTGCCTTGAAATCTCGGCATGAAACACCAACTTCCAAGGCATTTTTCTCTTTGAACCACGTTGAATCATGTATAAGGTCAAACTACAATGTTAAAGTATATCATTCAAGCTTTTCAAAAAGTACAAGAAGTCTCTCTAATTCATTTTGAGCTGAGAGATACATCTATGAGAAGTTAGCTCCAAATCTGATTTTTCACTAAGTCAGAATTATGCATTTGGTCGAATTTTCATTTTGTGAGTCATCAAAGACATGTTTATCCATTTGCACACCTCAGTGGGAGACCAAGGAGGAACAAACACTGATTCATCAGCCTCACAAGTCCATGGATCTACATTGAGCTTGTCATCCCTAAAAAGGTTACAATGAGGCCAAGACTCCAATTTTGTTTCCAAGCAATTAATGGATACACCAAGGTGGCATGAACTGAGTCCATTCAAACTGAATTCAATCAAGACTTATCTCTGAACCAAAGCTATAAAGCCTGTGCCCTAATATCAATTCAATGTTAGGAGGAGACTTGAGATTCCAAAGTGATTCAATTGGCCAAGGGTCTGCTGCAGTTGCCATTCACTATTGTTGCCAAAACAAACTTGACACACTATAAATAGACCTCATTTCTGATCAGTTTGAGTACACTAGAGGCCTATAACACTTGCCTTTCTCAAAATCAATCTCTCACTCTCAAAAAATCCTTTCTTAGCAAGTCACTATCGAATTTTTTAGTAAAGAGCAATTCCACTCAAACCAATTGCCCTAACACCTCATATACATCATATCTGAGTTGATCAAACAACTTCCAGCCATCTGGAACACTAAAATCATAGACCTCAAAATCCACTTGAAGCCTATAATCAGTCAACACACCATGAAGTGATCCAGCCATCTCCAAGCAGGTCTAAGCATTCAAACACACTCCATATGGTATAGGGAAGCTATTTAGATCATCACAACTCATCTATAACACCTCCAACTCAAAAATCAAATTGCTCTTGCTGCCACGACCTTCAAGTAAGCCTAAACTTAGTCATCTCTTAATTCATGCATATTTCCTCGCACAAAACATTTGCCAAATGTTCATAATCATGCATAGAATGTTTCCCCTCTATTAATTGCCTTGTATGAATCGTGTATCAAATTTCTCAGCCTTCATGCACAATTTAGGGTTCTTGAGGTTTTGTCTTGATTTCTCATTCCATGCTTAAAATGAATGAAATTAAAGGCCATATACATGATCATGAGTGGAAAACGAGCAGATTGATATGTGGATTGTATGATTCCATAAAGTATTCAGTGAGATTGATGAGAAAACGGAAATCTGGGCAAAACAGGGCACGCTGGCAAGGACAAGATGTTCTTGGCGCCCTTTTTCAAATATTTGAATTTTTGAATTTTTCTATTTTATTTAATTGATTCAAAAATTAGTTTCTCTCTTAATTTTAATGATTTTGAGTTGGTTCTTTTTTTAATAATTCACAAAAATGTTAAAATATTTTATTTTACCAAAATTTCCCAAAAATATTATTTATTTCACATATTTAAGATTTTTTCAAAGAATTAATTTTTATTTGTTTTTTAACATTTTAAAAATGTTCTTTTTTCTTCATTTTTCAAACTTAAATGGTTTTTCAATCATTTTCTGGATAAAAACATGATTTTTTAAAACATTGATCCAAGATCACACTCATTTCTCACATGTTTTCAATAATTTTTATTTAATTATTAAACAAAATTAATTCCATTTTAAATGAAATTAGGGTTTTGATAATTTTTACCCTCATCAATCTTTTTAAAATCATTTTTGGGTCTCTAATAGAGTGTAAGACCCATCCCTTGTAAATAAAAACCTTTTTGGGCCTCAGTGCATTGTATAAGTCCCAGTACGTTAAAGAACTTTCGGCGCGATCGTCGTTTTTCAAACAAAATCATCTGGGCCTACCCTTGTTTTGTAAGTCCCATTTCTCTTCTTTTAAAATAACTTTTGGGCCTCTAATAGAGTGCAAGACCCAACTTCTTTGTAAATAAATAATTTTGGGCCTCAGTGCATTGTATAAGTCCCGATACAGTCAGAAATTTCGACGCGATCGTAGTTTTCAAACTATTTTAACTTGGACCTCTCCTTGAGCTATAAGTCCCAATTCTTTTCTTTAAAATCATTTTGGGGCTTCTCCTTGAGCTATAAGAACCAATCCCTTTTGTACATAAATCATTTTGGGCCTCACTTATTGTATAAGTCCCTCTGTACATTTCAAAACAACGGTGTGATCGTCGCCTTTTTTAACAAAATAACCTGGGCCACTCCTTGAGTTGTAAGACCCATCTCTTTGTACAAAAATAATCTTTGGCTCTCTTGTTGTATAAGACCCAACTCTCTTTGTAAATACTCTGTTAACGATACAGTCTGTATTCAATAATCATCAGGGCATCTCTTGTTGAATAAGCCCCAATTTTCTGCTTTGAAATAACTGTTATCAAACTTGTTTCAATTTCTTTGAACAACTAACATTACAGCATGGAAGCTAGCTCACCTGTAAGTTTTTATCTGCTTTCATTTACCTGCTTTATATATATATATAATTTATTGTGGGAAGCTGCTCCGCTGTAAGTCTTCTTTCATCTTTTTAAATACCAATTATATATATATATATATATATATATATATATATATATATATATATATATATATATATATATATATATATATACTGTATTATGGGAAGCTGCTCCACTGTAAGTCTTCTTTTATATCCTTTTAAATACTTGTCATATATCACTGTATATATACTTGTATAATCTGTTAGGGTTTTCCCCGACAACTAAGTCTAGAATTAGGTAAAGCCAGTTGGTCACTCTCTCATAATAGTAAACCTAGATCCCCCGTAGGATTCCAGATACAGTCTTGCCTTTTCTTGGGGTTAAACATTATGGAACAAAGAGAAAGGCAGTATTCTCGGTGAACCTTTTCTCAGACAGTCACTTTAGAATGTGTCAAAGAAATTCAATTCCCACTGCGAGGATTAATTCCTGGTGAAACTTCTTTGGAATTTCTTCAAACTCTAGAACTGTTCATTATAGAAAAGATTAATTCCCCGGTGAAACCTTTTTGGAACATTCTTAAGTTTGGACCCACAGGCTTCCTAAAAGCATCCCCAGCCTCCTCTTAGTCTTTGTACAAGGACCCTCAGGCTTCTTAGAAGTTCTCAGCCTTCTCTTGGGTTTAGTACAAGGACCCAAAGACCTCCTATAGGTATAGGAACAGAACCTAGTCATTATTTGCTAGAGCTCTCTTTCTGACTCAAAATGTCATACCAGTTATGGGTTGACCTTCATCCCTTAACTTACCAGCCTTCCCTTGGGCATCATACAAAGATTGATCATTCACCATCTGAGAATCAATTTCTCAAACACCAGTAGACTTGGACAGTCTCATTACCCTTTGGATTCCCCATTTCCTTAAAGAACAGGAAATAACCCTGATCACCTCTGATCAAATCCCAAAGCAGAGTTAAAACCAACAGTTTTCACAACTTAAACCTTACACTTTTAATCCTTCCCCAGTCAGGGACAATTATCCTCAACTGTCATATTTCAGTTAAATCACCAACTTGGGTTATTTTACTGTCAAAAACCACATCAGAACCTCAAGGGTTCTGATACCTCAACATTTCTGTAATCCCCAGTAAAAGTTGAACTACCAAACTATGGACCTGTCTCTGGATTTCAATAATCCTCAGCAGAAGATAGCCTCCTCTTAGGCTTTATATAGGGAATTTTCCCAACAGAACTAACCTCCTCTTAGGCTTTGTATAAGGATTTATTTCTTTGTTTGTCCCCAACAAAGATAGCCTCCTCTTAGGCTTTGTATAATGATCTCTCCCTAGCAGAGTTAGCCTCCTCTTAGGCTTTGTATAATGATCATCCCTCAAAGTCATCCTCCTCTTAAGCTTTATATAATGATAAACATCTCAACAGAGTCCCCACTTTTAGCCTCCATCTTGGGGTTTGTACAAGATACCTCCCTAGAAAAACCTCTCCAGTAGAGTCAGTCATTTTTAGCCTCAATCTTGGGCTTTGTACAAGACAGATATTCTCCAACAGAGTCAATTCTTTTAAGCCTCAAACTTGGGCTTTGTACAAGACACACATACAAATTTCTCCCCAGTGGAGTCAACAAATCCTTTTAGCCTTAATCTTGGGCTTTATACAAGAGAGATAAAACCCTTTTTTTTCCAAAGAGTCAAATCTCTTTCAGCCTCCATCTTGGGATTTTTATGTAACACCCCCAATCTATACCCCCAATTCAATAAAACGGTAAAATAAAATTCAAAATTTCGTCAGAGTATATTTAAAATTCACAGCATAGACTGGAGACGTCACATCAATTTGAAACAAACATACACCACCTGCTCATTTAGACATGCAACACTACAGGTAGTACTATACCCACAATTCAATTCAACATATATATATATATATATATATATATATATATCATGAAAGTTTGTTTGTCATACATCAAGTCATACATGTACAATCCAAAAGATACATATCCATAATACAAAATAATCACACACGGCCACCCTAACTACCCGGTGTCACATATCAGAGCCGACTGACAAAAGAATGAAGACGCAAAGCTTCACAAAAAGTCCTCCAGCAGCTCTAATCTACAATGCCTCATAGAGCATTATAAAACAGCAGAAGGGTGAGAAAAACAATCATATTACAGTTGCATATAATTATATATCCACATAGAATTGCACAAGTAAATCATTCTCAGCACAAATGCACCACAATCAAATACAACACAACACAGTACTATTATCAAGTATCAAACACCACTACACATCAATCATACACAATACACTCATCATCAATACCATTACACATATTCTGTCTCATCAAGCACATTCACAATTCCATGCACAATTAATCCATGATTTATGCAAATGCACAGAGACCGACACAACGACTCTATGCACATGCCATGCGGTACCGACTTCCAATATTTCTCATCACTAGTTCACTCAGAAACTCTGCTGGAATCATCGCTCGTTACTGAGGATCTCTCAAGTAACACCCCGTCGGGTCTACGATGTTCCCTGTCGCTTTAGGTCCTCTTGGTATATGGCGCACGACGTTTATGGATTGCTTTAGGTCCTCTCGGTATAAGGTGCACAATCCGATCGCTCACACCCCACATGGGCACACGATCGTCTATAACCATCGCTTTAGGTCCTCTTATTTTTAAAGCGCACGATATATCAAATCGCTTTAGGTCCTCTTATTTTTAAGGCGCACAATGTTATAGCAGTTCCCTCAGGAATCAAACCGTCACTCAGGACGTCACAACAACGCATATCATGATGCTTGGCATACAATGACTCATGACATTTAATATGCACACATATACACATCCATAATCATGCATAAATCAACAATTACCACACATCGCATTTTCTTGCCGTAAGGCCACCAATCATCATCACAATATGTATTTCATGCAATCTCATCACTCAATAATACACAAGTCATACAGTATCCACACCAACAGCATATTGCACATACACATCAAGTTCACACAATTAACGGCAAAAGTCGACAACAAAAACAACACATTTTCTAATTCCCGACATAATTTAATCGGCCAACAATTCTCAAAACCATCATCATAATAAAGTACATTTCACAAGCTTTCTTACGCATCAAACCACACGTCAAACCGACCTACGGATCAAAAGTTATAAAGAAAACAAATTGGGAAAAACTGCTACATTCGCAGTGCGAAGCTCCTAGCTAGTCCTTCGCTACTCCATTCGTCGTGCAAGTGTACCAGCGAACCAAGTCAGAAGCAAAATAGCCTAGAAAATTCCCATCATTCGCAGTGCGAACGTTCCAGCGAATGCTCGCTACCCCATTCGCCGTGCGAGTCACCCAGCGAACCAAGTCAGAAGCAAAACAATACAAAATAACCCAATGTTCGCAGTACGAACACCCAGCGAACGCTCGCTACTTCCTTCGCAATGCGAACTACCAGCGAATGCTCGCTTTCCCCTTCACTAGGGGATTCGCAGTGCGAACCTGCGTTGTCAACAAAACCCAGCAGCCCACCAGTTCATCCAAAAATTCCATTTTCTCAAACCAAACATTTCCAAACCAACATATGACAATCATAACCTATTCTAATCATGATAACAAGTATTCTAATACGTTTACACCGATTTTCAACCGCAAAACCATCGATTCCTCACAAAACTCTCATTTCAACCTAGAACTCAAGGCTATGGAAAAGCAAGAAAACATCCAAGCAAACACATACATAATCATATACAAACATAGTATAATCGAGTTTCGCACCCTTACCCGATTTAATCGTGTTCTAGAAAGTCGGTTGATTGATTCCCAAGTTTTCTCAAAATCTCTCTTTTCTTCTCTTCTCCTTTTCTTTTCTTCTTCTCTTCTTTTTCTTCTTACTATTTTTCTGTCTCTCTATTTTCTATTATTAACTTAACAAAATAAATCAAAATGCCCAAAATATCCCTACACTCAAATACCTCGCAATTGCTCCCAAAACGCGATAAAATATATTCACGATGAAAAATAACATATTTTCACATAAAAGTCAGAAATAAAACAATATAATAATAAAATGCTCAAATCAACTCAAATAATTAAAAAGACAAAACTGACAAAACTGACCGGGGCATTACAACTCTCCCCCACTTAGAAATTTTCGTCCTCGAAAATATACCTGAGATGAACAACTTCGGATACGACTCCCGCATCCGACTCTCCAACTCCCAAGTCAAATTACCCTCAGCAGCGCCTCCCCACGCTACCTTCACCAGTGCAATATCCTTGCCCCTTAACCTCTTCACCTCGCGATCCAAAATACTCACCGGTAAAGCCTTAATCGTAAGGTTCTCCCTTACCTCAACCTCATCCATCGGAATCACATGTGACGGATCTGGAACATACTTCCGCAACTGTGAAACATGGAACACATCATGCAAATTCGACAGACTCGGCGGCAACGCCACCCTTTACGCCACAGCACCCACTCTCGCAGATATCTGGTAAGGACCAATAAATCGAGAAGTAAGTTTCTTCGATTTCAATGCACGACCAACACCTGTTACCGGCGTAACCCTCAGAAATACATGATCGCCCTCTTGAAACTCAAGATCCTTCCGTCTCCGATCATGATAACTCTTTTGTCTACCCTGAGAAGCCTTCATTTCCTCACGAATAAACTTCACCTTGTCTGTAGTCTGCTGCACCAACTCCGGTCCTACCACCGTTCTCTCACCAGATTCATGCCAACACAACGGTGTTTGAAACCTTCGTCCGTATAAAGCTTCAAACGGCGCCATTCCAATACTAGAATGAAAACTGTTATTATACATGAATTCAATCAACGCAAGATAACTATCCCACGCACCACCTTATTCCAAAACACACGCTCGCAACAAATCTTCCAAAGACTGAATCGTTCTCTCCGACTGCCCATCCGTTTGCGGATGATAAGCCAAACTCAACCTCAACTTAGAACCCAAAGCCTTCTGTAAACTTTCCCAACATCTCGAGGTAAACCTTGGATCTCGATCCGAAACAATACTTAACGGAACGCCATGCAACTTCACAATCACACTGATATAAATCTCAGCCAACCGCTCCAAAGAAAAACTGATGTCAATCGGAATAAAATGAGCCGATTTAGTCAATCTGTCCACAACCACCCAAATAGCATTATGACCTCGCTGAGTATTTGGCAGCCCCGTTACAAAATCCATCGAAATGCTATCTCATTTCCATTCCGGAATATCCAATGGTTGCAACAAACCACTCGGTCTCTGATGTTCCACTTTCGACTTCTGGCACGTCAAACAAGCGTACACAAACTGAGCCACATCTCTTTTCAATCCCGACCACCAGAAAATCTTTTTCAAATCTTAGTACATCTTATTCGCTCCCGGATGTATACTTAAATTACTCTGGTGTCCTTCTTCCAAAATCATCTATTTCAAATCTGAATCGTCCGGAATACAAATTCTCCCACGGAACCTCAAAACACCATTAATATCCACTTCAAAGTCACTACTCGCATCCTTTCCGCCAATCAACATCAAATCCACGAATTTCACATCCAACTTCTGTTTCTCACTTACCGTCATCAGAAAATCATTAGTAACCTTCAACATACCCAGCCTCACACTATCCGAAGACACTTCACATACCAAACTCAAGTCTCTAAACGATTCCAAAAGTTCCCACACCTTAACCATTAAAGCGGACATATGCAACGATTTCCGACTCAACGCATCGGCTACCACGTTAGCTTTACCAGGATGGTAATTCAAGCCAAAGTCGTAGTCCTTCAAGAATTCCAACCATCTTCGTTGCCTCATGTTCAATTCCTTCTGATCAAACAGATATTTCAAACTCTTGTGATCACTAAAGACTTCAAACCTCGCACCAAAAAGATAATGCCTCCAAATTTTCAACACAAACACCACAGCCTCTAATTCCAAATCGTGCGTAGGGTAATTCTTCTCATCCACTCTCAACTACCTCAAAGCATACGCCACGACCTTCCCTTCTTGCATTAGCACACCACCTAGACCAATCAAAGACGCATCACAATAAACCACAAACGGTTCATTAGGATTCGGCAAAATCAAAATCGGAGTTGTCGTCAATCTTCTCTTCAGCTCATTAAAACTCTCCTCACACCGAATATCCCAAATGAACTCTTGCCCTTTACAAGTCAACTGAGTCAAAGGAAGTGCTAGCTTAGAAAAACCTTCAATAAACCTCCAATAATATCCGGCCAATCCCAAAAAGCTTCGAATTTCAGTAACAGATCTAGGAGCCTCCCATTGTAGAACTGCTTCTACTTTAGATGGATCCACAGAAATACCATTACCTGAAATTACGTGTCCAAGAAAACTCACTTCCGACAACCAAAATTCACACTTAGACAATTTGGCAAAAAGCTTCTTTTCCTTCAAAACCTGCAAAACAATACGCAAATGCTCCGCGTGCTCCTTGCGAGACTTAGAATAAATCAATATGTCGTCAATAAACACAACAACAAATCGATCCAAATTCTCGTGAAAAATACGATTCATGTATTCCATAAACACACCTGGTGCATTAGAAACCCCGAACGACATCACCGAATATTCATAATGACCGTAACGTGTCCTAAAAGTCATCTTCTGAATATCTTCCTCTTTCACCCTAATCTGATGATACCCTGATCTCAAATCAATCTTACTGAACACACACGCACCAACCAACTGATCCATCAGATCATCAATTCTTGGAAGAGGATACTTATTCTTAATCGTCACCTTATTCAACTGGCGATAATAAATACACAACCGCATACTTCCATCCTTCTTTTTCACCAATAAAACTGGAGCACCCCAAGGCGACACACTTGGTCTCACAAACCTCTTATCCAACAACTCATTCAACTGTTTCTTCAACTCAACCAACTCAGATGCCGACATTCTATAAGGTGCCATGGAAACAAGTCTAGTACCAGGAATTAAATCTATAGAAAACTCCACTTCTCTCTCTGGCGGCACATCTGAAATATCCTCAGGAAACACTTCAGAAAAATCACACACAATCGGAAACACATCAAGCGACACTTGACCATCCACCGCCAACGACGCAAACAACCTAAACAACTGAGCTTCATCCGCCAAAAGTCTCTTTAACTCTTTGGAAGATAAGAAACTCGAGTCCTCGTCTTCCTCAAGAGAAGGAAACCTTACTAACTTATGATAACAATCAATATGAACCCGATTGAATTGCAACCAATTCATTCCCAAAACCACATCCAAAGCTTCCAATGGTAAACACACTAAATCCATCTCAAAGTCTTTACCATAAATGGTCAAAGGACAACTTAAACAAACCAAGGAAGTAGTTACTGACCCCATTACTGGAGTATCAATAACCATCTCACCATCCATCAAAGACAACACAAGATTCAAACGCTTCGCGCACTCAGACGAAATAAATGAATGAGTCGCTCCAGTATCAATAATAGCAACTAAAGGCGTACTATTAATAAAACAAGTACCTCTGATCAGACAATCTGCACTTGAAGTCTGCGTCCCTGCCAAAGAAAATACCTTCCCACTAGTTGGAGCTTGCTTCGGTTTCTGACACTTCGTGCTAATATGTACAGGTTCACCACAATTGAAACACTTCACCACATTCTTCCGTTTACAATCTGCTACGACATGTCCAATACCTCCACAATTAGTACACTTTATCACATCTTTCCTGCACTCAAACTGACGATGCCCCAACTCACCACACTTAAAACTTCTCAGAGAATTAGACATACCTCCTCCTCCTGACCTTCGATCAAAAGTACCCCTTTGTTTACCCTTATCCGCTGGTGTTTCATATGGACCACTACGAAACTATTGCTTCCCTTTCCTGTCACTCACACTCTCGTAGTGAGTAGAACGAGCCCTACTATCCTCTTCATAAATCCTACAACATTCCACCAAATCATAAAACCTTCTTATCCTTTGATAATCGATTGCTTGTTTAATCTCAGAACGCAATTCGCTCTCATACTTCACACACTTAGAAAATTCTGCAGTCGCTTCAGCATAATGAGGATAAAACTGCACCAGCTCAACAAACTTAGCAGTATAGTCAACAACAAATATACTACCTTGTTTCAGTTCCAAGAACTCAATTTCCTTCTTTCCTCTAACATCCTCGAGAAAATACTTCCTCAGAAACTCCTGGCTAAACAGTTCCCAAGTAACTTCTTCATCCCCAGCTTCCAACACCTGACGAGTACTAACCCACCAGTCATCAGCTTCTTCCTGTAACATGTGAGTGCCCAGTCTCACCTTACTGTCCTCATCACAATCCATAATTCAGAAAATCCTTTCAATCTCTTTCAACCAAATCTGTGCACCATCAGGATTATGTCTCCCCTTAAAGACAGGCGGTCTGTTCTTCCTGAACTCATCATTACCCGCAGCATTCGGTGCACCCTGCACAGCCCGAGCCATAGCTTGCATCGCAACAGCCAAAGTAGCATCATTCCTTCCATCCATATTCTGTTCATTTCCAATAATAGAAACTATGGTTAAACAAACAACTCACTCCTCACGCCACACAGATCAAAACTGACACGACCAGACACGAACAGACACAAACTGACACGGACTAGCTCTGATACCACTTAATGTAACACCCCCAATCTATACCCCCAATTAAATAAAGCGGTAAAATAAAATTCAAAATTTTGTCAGAGTATATTTAAAATTCACAGCATAGACTGGAGACGTCACATCAATTTGAAACAAACATACAACACCTGCTCATTTAGACATGCAACACTACAGGTAGTACTATACCCACAATTCAATTACAGAATAAAAGCGGAAAATCTGTAACTAAATATCAACATATATATATATATATATATATATATATATATATATATATATATATCATGAAAGTTTGTTTGTCATACATCAAGTCATACATGTACAATCCAAAAGATACATATCCATAATACAAAATAATCACACACGGCCACCCTAACTACCCGGTGTCACATATCAGAGCCAACCGACAAAAGAATGAAGACGCAAAGCTTCACAAAAAGTCCTCCAGCAGCTCTAATCTGAAATGCCTCATAGAGCATTATAAAACAGCAGAAGGGTGAGACAAACAATAATATTACAGTTGCATATAATTATATATCCACACAGAAATGCACAAGTAAAACATTCTCACCACAAATGCACCACAATCAAATACAACACAACACAGTACAATTATCAAGTATCAAACACCACTACACATCAATCATACACAATACACTCATCATCAATACCATTACACATATTCCGTCTCATCAAGCACATTCACAATTCCATGCACAATTAATCCATGATTTATGCAAATACACAGAGACCGACACAACGACTCTATGCACATGCCATGCGGTACCGACTTCCAATATTTCTCATCACTAGTTCACTCAGGAACTCTGCTGGAATCATCGCTCGTTACTGAGGATCTCTCAAGTAACACCCCGTCGGGTCTACGATGTTCCCCGTCGCTTTAGGTCCTCTTGGTATAAGGCGCACGACGTTTATGGATTGCTTTAGGTCCTCTCGGTATAAGGCACACAATCCGATCGGTCAGAGCCCGCATGGGCACACGATCGTCTATAACCATCGCTTTAGGTCCTCTTATTTTTAAGGCGCACGATATATCAAATCGCTTTAGGTCCTCTTATTTTTAAGGCGCACGATGTTATAGCAGATTCCCTCAGGAATCAAACCGTCACTCAGGACGTCACAACAACGCATATCATGATGCTTGGCATACAATGACTCATGACATTTAATATGCACACATATACACGTCCATAATCATGCATAAATCAACAATTACCACACATCGCATTTTCTTGCCGTAAGGCCACCAATCATCATCACAATATGTATTTCATGCAATCTCATCACTCAACAATACACAAGTCATACAGTATCCACACCAACAGCATATTGCACATACACATCAAGTTAACACAATTAACGGCAAAAGTCGACAACAAAAACAACACATTTTCTAATTCCCGACATAATTTAATCGGCCAACAATTCTCAAAACCGTCATCATAATAAAGTACATTTCACAGGCTTTCTAACGCATCAAACCACACGTCAAACCGACCTACGGATCAAAAGTTATAAAGAAAACAAATTGGGAAAAACTGCTACATTCGCAGTGCGAAGCTCCTAGCGAGTCCTTGGCTACTCCATTCGCCGTGCGAGTGTACCAGCGAACCAAGTCAGAAGCAAAATAGCCTAGAAAATTCCCATCATTCTCAGTGCGAACGTCCCAGCGAATGCTCGCTACCCCATTCGCCGTGCGAGTCACCCAGCGAAAGAAGTCAGAAGCAAAACAACATAAAATAACCCAATGTTCCTAGTACGAACACCCAGTGAACGCTCGCTACTTCCTTCGCAGTGCGAACTACCAGCGAATGCTTGCTTTCCTCTTCGCTAGGGGATTCGCAGTGCGAACCTGCGTTTTCAGCAAAACCCAGCAGCGCACCAGTTCATCCAAAAATGCCATTTTCTCAAACCAAACATTTCCAAACCAACATATGACAATCAGAACCTATTCTAATCATGATAACAAGTATTCTAATACGTTTACACCGATTTTCAACTGTAAAACCATCGATTCCTCCCAAAATTCTCATTTCAACCTAGAACTCAAGGCTATGGAAAAGCAAGAAAACATCCAAGCAAACACATACATAATCATATACAAACATAGTATAATCGAGTTTCGCACCCTTACCCGATTTAATCGTGTTCTAGAAAGTCGGTTGATTGATTCCCAAGTTTTCTGAAAATCTCTCTTTTCTTCTCTTCTCCTTTTCTTTTCTTCTTCTCTTCTTTTTCTTCTTACTATTTTTCTCTCTCTCTATTTTCTATTATTAACTTAACAAAATAAATCAAAATGCACAAAATACCCCTACACTCAAATACCTCGCAATGGCTCCCAAAACGCGATAAAATATATTCACGATGAAAAATAACATATTTTCACATAAAAGTCATAAATAAAACAATATAATAATAAAATGCTCAAAACAACTCAAATAATTAAAAAGACAAAACTGACAAAACTGACCGGGGCGTTACATTTTACAAGATACTAAATAACACTCTCTTGTTGAGTTAATCAGTCTTTCAACCTCCATCTTGGGCTTTGTACAAGATACAAAATAAACACTCTCTTGTTGAGTTAATCAGTCTTTTAGCCTCCATCTTGGACTTTGTACAAGATACAAAATAAAACACTCTTGTTGAGTCAGCCTTTTCCAGCCTCCTCTTAGGCTTTGTATAATGATTTTCCCCAATGGAAACCAATCAACCTTTTAGCTTCAACCTTGGGCTTTGATCAAGGCACACAAAACTCAACATCTCCTCAGAGGAAATCATTAAAATCTCTGTAGGAGGATATCTTTCTCTATTTAATCACATCAAAAATAGTCAATTAAAACAAAACCTTAATTCCAGATAACTGATGTAAGTGGCACACTTGTTGATACAAATATCCAAGCTGTTTGTCCATCATTATCCTGGTTAAAACCTTCATGTAATTGCTGTAAGTGGCAAGCCTTTGGATACAAACATCCATGCCACTGACCTTCTTTTAGCATGAATTCCTTAGGAAAAATGGCATTGCTCACACCTGAGTTAAAGTTTTCTCCTTCAGGACAAATCCCCTACAAAGGCAATTATCGCATTGCTGGACTTCATACAGTCTAGTTAAAGTAATTCCTTTATAATCAAAACCAGTTACCCAAACAAACTGTGATTAACAGATGAGATATCTCTCTTTAGAGATGACAAATCCTCTCTCAGTCAAAACCTTTTAGCTTCACATCTTGGGCTTTGAACAAGATACAATAAACCTTTTAGTTTCACATCTTGGGCTTTGAACAAGATACAAACAAACCAACCTTTAGCTTAAATATTGGGCTTTAAACAAGACACCAGACATCTGTTTCTCCCTTAGAATAGGAGGAACTACAATCACTTTGATTTCCCTATACTCCATAACAGGGAATACGTAGGCATAAGATTGCGATAATCTTAGCGAGCACACTAAACAAAAACCCTTAGGTCCCTGACCTTACCAAAAACAATAAAAATTCTCTCTCAAACATCAGACAAACTTTTCCCATTTTACAGACAAACACAATCAAGTACCAAAGATGATCCTAAAAATATAACATGTGGATAACCACATATAGGATGGGTAATTGACAACTATCCATTGTATGATCTGACCCTGGACTCCCCAATTTCTGTCAAGCGTTTGTTCAATTAAAAAGATGCATGCAAGGTTCGTTTTAGATAATTTTACCTTTCCCTTCCAGCTTCACGGGATAAATAAGTAATCAGAAAGTAGCAAAACCCGTTCCTCCCACTGAGGTGAGGAATTACCCAAATTTCAACGATAAGGTGGTCGCGTCACCAAAAAAAATCGCTAGCTACAGTTGTCTTATAAGATGTTCTGACATCTTATTAGGGCAAGTTGAATTTGTTCCTTGGTGGTTCCGCTACATATGTTTCTGACGGAAGAGCTCTAGAAATATGGGATTCTAGAGTTGTTACTGAAGACAGGTGGTGGAAGGTCTCAATCGTTGGCCTCTATATGTGAAGATATCTGCATTATTTTATTCCAAAGTCGGGAGCAATGAAATGAAGAGAGTTGTTGGAAGATGTCTATTATAGTGACTCGGTACTTAGAAGCTTGGTTCCATGGTACAATTTGAAGTCAGTTTAAGAGGAAAGGAGTTAAGTTTAGGTTTATCAAGTTCTTGCTCTGGGAGTTTAATAAATTATTGATCGGTTAGGTTGTCAAAGATACTTGAAAATACTCTCAAGTCCACTCATAAAGGCGTCTCAATCGTGCATCTGGAGTCTTTTAGTTATTCTTCTGACTAGAAGGTGTTTCTATGAAACACAACTTGAAGAAAGTAGAAGTGATTTATTTTCATTATCCAAAACAGCAAGGAAGGATTCATCTCTCTTAACCCTAAGGGTGGTTCCAATCTGATTGGAGTTCTCAGAGTCATTAAGGTAAATAGGATTCATTTAGAGAGAATCTTAGTTACTTGAGTCAAGGGTGGCAGCCTTGGTATCTCAACACTGTTTGTCAAAGAAGATACTTGCAAAAGATTGAATACTTGATAAGTGTTCATGAAGTGATCTGGTGGAGCTTAGCTACAACACTGAAGAAGTGTCATTTGAAAAGGATTTAAGATCAATTGCTATTTGTGGAATTCACAAGTATTTAATAGATTATCCTTGAAAGTTAAGATTGCTGATGTTCAATAAGATGTTGGAACATCTCATCATCAGAGTTTGTGCATAATCATGGGAGGGGTACTGCATTCACTTGAGCATCTGTTTTAGTCTTGGGTGTTGACCTAAGAGTCAGCTTCAGTCTGGTGTGACCGAAGCATGTGATCTCTGGAGAGTTTCATGGAAAGAAACTGGTCTGGAGAATGGTGCTGGAAGATGAAGATGAAGACATCATAATCTTAATGGTTACTTCTTGGATCAATTTATTCCTGATCTAGGTACTTAGGAGCATTGGATCTTGCTCATTTTAAAGGTCAAGGTTAAGTGGAATTTATCTCTTACATTCAATAGACTGCTCTACTAAGGAAAGTGGCATTCTTTGGTATGGCTATGGTGTAGTCTAGGACTAATTTATCTTCTGAAGCTTCAGATGTGGCAGGTGTGAAGTCTTTGGTGTTTCAAAGCAGCTAGTTATTCATCAAGGTGTGAGCTTGAAGGGAATATCTGTGATAAGCAGGATATAAGTTGTCTACTTAAACATGGTTGTTGAATCAAGTCTATGAGAGCATCGAACTCTTATTCTGTAATAGGTATGAGGTTATCCTAAGTGCAGAAGGAGGAGCTGAATTCTGCAGCTGGATGTCGTATCAGAATGTTTTGTCATCTAGCTTAACATCAGGATCTCAGCTGGTGATGTGGCACATCAGCTTAAGATAAGGTGATCTACACGAGAATGAAAGTTATGGATGCTTCAAAAAGGTCTATCTCATGCAGTTTGCGGGAGCTGTCGTTTGAGAAGATGTTACATGTCTAGAGGCTTGGTGGATCCAAGATGTCTTGCTATGGAGCAAGTAGTTCATGTGACTTGAAGATCAAATTTCATCGGTGGATCAAGGTATCTTGTGGGAGTTCTGAAGAAGAGTGAGATCAATCAAAATGTGGCATTTGGTTGGTTTCATAGTGTGCGTTCAAGCAGGATGCTTGGAACTAATTGCTCTTGGGCATAAGGGTAGTTGGTAGAAAACGTAAGGAGGATATGGTTCATCTTGGAGATTGTGGTAGAAGTTCTAGGTTGAGGATGGAAGTATGCCTTCTTTTGGTGGATGAGAGTTTATTTCTCTCTTTGGTTTCTATAGTTCTCTTTGTTCAAGCTGGTGGCGCATTGTTGCGTGAAGATCATCAGATGGATTACTATGCAGATAGTAAGTCCAGTGGTGGAGCATATCAAGAACCACGGCGTGTGGTGTCTGTGATATGTGAAGGATGTCCTAATTGATGTTAGAACATTTTCTTGGTTGGTTATCCTTGGAATAGGATACTAAGTTCTGAGTGTAGAACTTGACACTCACATCTTGTTTAAGAAGTATTTATCTTATCATACGGGAGATTAATGGGTAAGGGATTATCTTGAAAGTTTGATGTGAATGGGACATGCTAGAAGTGGATCAGTTTGGTGCTTGTGAAGCAAATGGGATAAAGATTTCTGGAGCATGTATACGATATCTGACATTGTTAAGAAGATAACAAGCTAAGAGGTATGGTATCTCTTTGTGGAATATGGATCATTCCAGATCCATTGGATTTTATCTCAAGGAACATGGAGGTCTATACACGAGAATTCAAGAGGAATTCCTGTGGTGTATAGATGGGTTCAAGAAGAGGGGGATCAATGGAGCTTTGATCTTAATCCAAGAGTTTGTTAATTTAGGATGGTGATCCTAATGTGACTTCACGGGAATCATGATGGTGTTCATGTGTGAGTGATTATTGGTTTTTGTCAGAAGAAGCAATAAGTGGAGTTTATGATTGTGTTCAGCAGGCGGGTTGGACAGAGGGTGCGCTCTTGAAGACATGAAGATGTGTCTTATGTTTCCATTCATTTACATAAGTGTTCATTGGAGGAGCACTGGTTATCCTAGATAGGGGGAGTTTCTCCTTTATCTAAGATGTATTACTGCAGTGGTGCAGTTCTAGATTTAGTTTGTTGGGGGTCAGTTTGTTTAGGATGGTGATCTAAGAAGGATGTCTTGACATTACTGTTGCAAGGTCGTGGGGGACTTGACAGTATAATGTTAATTCCATCATTTAAAATGTCAATACAAGTATCTTTGGTACTAACTGAAAGATGTTTGAAGAAATTTCGTAACATCTTGGTTTGTTAATCTTGGTCTTCTGTTTAAAATGATTATTCTTGGGACTCATTAAAAGTATGGTGACTATGCTTCAGATGGACTGAACAAGCCTGACATTTTCGTCAGGATATCATTTATGACCTGAGGGTGGGCCTCAACTGGCTATCTTGATTGGTGGAGAGTGCTTCCTAGAGAAGGCATGGGTAACATGTGTCTTGATATAAGTGTTCCTTTTGGACGATAACTCTTAAAAGTTGAAACAGTCTTAGTTGGGTGGTGCACAGTTATTAGTGTTGAATTTACCTACCTTAGTTGTGTGGTGCATGGGTAACATGTGTAGGTATTTAAAGAGTGCACCTGTTTGTGGAATTCCAGACTATGGGTTGATTCTTCATGTCTTTCATTCGTGTTTGGATAAGTAACTTATGGATATGGAACTGTATTGGCTACTTTTGTCAATTTTCTGCTAAAGAGGGGGAGAATGGTTGTGTGGGGATAGGTCTTTCAACACACATCTGGTGCATCCTTGCAGTTATTTTGCAAGGATGTTGAAGAGGATGTTTTAACATTCTATCTGAGTCTTTCCCTTTGTGCCTTGTGATCTGAGTTAGAAAGCAGGTTGTGTCTTGTGACCTGAGTTACATGCTATGTGTACTCAATGTTACGCACGGTACAACTGGACCTGCTTATGGGTTCTGTTATGCCTCTTAAAAGGAAGATTTATCCCTCTGTGGCAAGTACTGGTTTGAGGGGGAGTGGGTAATGTACTCTTCCTCATGTACACCAACATACAACTAGGAATTTCAGGGGTAAGAAAGAGTCTCAGAAGTGTTCCAATCATATCTACCAAACGCCAGACTTTCTTTTACTGGCCAAGGGAGTTTTAACCAAAAATTTGTCAAAAGGGGGAGATTGAAAGCTCTTCTGATTTGAGCAAATTTTTGGAAGAACAGAATGTCAAAAGATATGAAGAAGTCTAATGAAAGAAGTCTGGTAAGATATGATGTCCTAACGGATGTCTTGACATCTTGATATGATATTACAGGATGTTTCTAAATCTGTTGCAAGATTCAAGGAGCAATCGCAGGAGTGGATCAAGGACCAAAGATAGAAAGCCGAAGATAGCAGAAGACTATAAATAGAAGACTTAAGTCTACGGTTTAAGTATGAACCTCGAATGTAACCTAGTTCTCTTGTGTAAAAATAAGGGTTTAGGGTTTGAGAGTCGTAGGCTCTCTAGGTTGTAAGTCTCCCTCTGTATCGGTTTGATACATTATGGAAGACATAAGTACTGCACAGATCCATAAGCTTTGAGGTATTGGATTGCGTGTTGTTCTTGGATAAAGCTTTTAAGCAAATTCGAGTTTGCGTGTTGGTCAAGAAAGCTTGACAGAGTTCTGTATTGACAGGGATGATGTAGATATCACAGGTTGTGATTAAGGGAAGTGAGTGGGGTATCTCGTATCAAAGAGGTTGTTCTTTAATAAAGTCTTCATTAGGTAGAGATTAGGATATTAAGTTGTAAATGGGGGAGTTTAGGTTTGAAATAATTCTACAGATAGTGGAGTCTTCTTCTTGGATTGGTATCCCCTAGATATAGGTGAATTGCACCGAACTAGGTTAACAATTGTTGTGTCTTTTATCATTTTGCAGATTTACTTTTCTGTTAGTGTTCATGCTAAACATTTTAGATCAGATGTTGTAACATCTGTGATTCTGCAGTTCTGATATTCAAAGTATCACTTTGTTGTGTTGTTCCTTGTTTAAATGTTTATGAAGAATAATGTCTTGACATGTGTTAGGACATCTACTGTCTGCAATGCCAGAATTTCAGACTCTAAAATAGAGCGCATAGATCGCTCAGTCTGCCGCTGCTTCTCACGCATGATTTCCATCATGTCATGTTGCTGCTCATACATGGCACAAAACAGGCCATCATGCTCTTCTTCGCGAGATTGTTGTGCTCTCCACATCTCTTTAGTAATATAAAATCTCGCAGGAGTACCTGTAGATGGGTTAGTAAAAGGTAGAGTGTGTGTAGATGATGCATGTGGAGGGGGTGCATTATGAATGAAAGACTGGTTTCTCTGCTCATACTCGTCATCGGTCCCGTCCTCCTCGTCCTCTAGGACGTTTGGTGGTATCAGGCCAAGAAATGGTGCAACATGTAAATCATAAATCCAATTTCTTCTGAGTCGCACATCGGTGCAATGGGAACAGGGTAAAACAACACTCGGGACATCTACATTATGAACCATAAGGGTGTAGCCTCCTTCCTTCCTCACTTTGCACAATTTCATATCTCTTAAAAATTTTAAAAATTATTGTGCGCGGTGGGAGGGGTTCCAATGTAGCTAGCTCATTGTTCAACTCAAAAGCACGTGCAATTGAGGTAATCAATCCTCCAAATGCAATAGTTCCTCCCTTTCTCACAACTGTACACATGTGAGCTATCATGAAAGGGACATCATTTAACCTTACCTGTAAGAGGGCAGCTTGTAAAAAGATCAACTCCTTGGAATTTAATTTATTCAATTTTTCTGGGGCAAAACTGTAGATGCCAACAGAAGCCTAAAAACACGTATGGTCGGGCTGTGGATATCTGAGGCCAAGTTGCCTTCGAAAGAGTTTGTGATACGACCTGTAAGATCATTCCACAGTTGGAATGCCTCAACCTGCCAGTTAGTGTCCAAAGGTGTCTCGCAGAGAACACCCTCTCCGTGAGGGAGTCCTAACATACTTGCAAGGTGGTCGATAGTGACCTCATATTATTTATTAAACATCCTAAATGTCACAATACGGGCGGTGCTAGCGATATTAGAACTAACATTATAAGTCAGGGAACTAAAAAATTCTTAGGTCAGCCTCTCAAAGGTTGGTTCTCTACGAGTAAAAATTTCATGTAATCTTAAATTTTCTAACATATAGAAAACACAATGATAAATGCCTAAACTATATAGGTAGTCAGTATCGGTATACCTCGTCGTGAAAATTTCGCGTCTCAGCAATGCTTCAAATTTTCCTCTTTGCCTATCCCCCGCTCTTCCTTCTCAAAAGATAACCCCTCCGTACTCCATTTCCGCCATTGTTGAAGCTTTTTTAGGATACATGGGTTTTTTTGGTGAAGAATGGTGAAATGAGATTTTGTGGAGTTTTTGATGAAAGTTTGGATTTTTATGGGTGGAAAGTTAGTGGGGTAGTGGAAATGGTAGTGGGTATGATGATTAAGTGGGTGGTTAATGGGATTTAGTGGGTTTTTAAGGTAGGTCAAAAATGGAGAAAGTGGGGAAGAAGATGACTTGAATGTGAAAAATGGTGATTTTTCACATTCTGTCATGTGTAAAGCTTTAGACCCCATGGCGCCCGCCATAAGGGAGATGGCACCCGCCATCTTTGTATTTTGGGCTGGACAGATTTTGTGGCCTTGGCCTAATTTTTTATTTTTTCTTTGTTTGGGGGGGTTTATGTAGCGTCTTATGTGATTTCTCTTAGCCTTTGTACATGCAAGAAATGCAAATGATAAATTTAAGTAATAAAGATACGGTATGCAACATTAATAATGATATAAAATTAAAAAGAAAGGGATATGCAATATACATAATAATTTTGAAATTTTCACTGATAAACCATAGTATGGTGATAATTGCATATAGTAAGTGAATGTAATGTATCAAGATACTTTGATAAAATAAATGAGCATAATAGTAATATGTCTGGTAAAAGTGAATAAAAGGAAGAAGAGGATTCACTTGAGAAGAAGGAAAGCTCATCACTTTAAGGTAGGGGTGGGAATTCTTTATCTCTTAAGGGTTTGATGATACATGTATGTGGGTAGGATTGTTAGGTTGAATCCATGAGAGTGTTGTTTGTTGGTTGAATGAGGGTTTTGGTAGAATTCTAGAAAATGTGATTGGAATGGATTGGTATTGTTTGGATTGCCATTATTAGGTGTAGACTATAGATACATAATCTGTGTGAAATTGGTGTTAAAATCAGATTTAGAGAAGAAAATCGCAGGTGAGAAGTTGCTGTTATCACAGGGTTGAGATTGCAGAAATCGCAGAGCGCGCTTAGCGTGGTCGGGAAGAATTTTGCCTCCTCGAGGCAGTGAGTAACGCGCTTAGCACGGGTGAGGGCCGCTTCGCGCGGTCTGGAACTGAAAAACATTATTTTTTATTAGTTGAAAATTAGTGGAAAATTGTATATGTTATATTATATGAATGCTGCTTTGTTGCTGTGATGTTGGGAGCATGTATTGGAGTATTATATGCTTGTTTTGTTGATATTGATGTGATAACATGAAATGCATGACTAAATGATGCATAGGTGTGTAGTGGTCATATGACACAATGAAGTATGTTCGATAAAATGCGTGTTGATTGTTGGTTGATGATGTGATGGATTAATGGTATGTCATGTATTCACAATAGTCGTTGTTGCATGTTGTCGTTGAAGGTGCATAAACATATGCATGAGTTGAGGGATGACGTGTGCCCATGTGGGTTGTGAGTGTTTATCCAGATTCCTTAATGGAATCGATGTTGTTTTTGTTGTTTAGGTGATTGTGTGCCCAAGTGGGGTGTGAGCAATCACGGTTATCGTGTGACGCCCCCGATCTATACCCCCAATTAACACGCAATTAAAGCGGTAAAAAGAAAATTCGAAAATTGATTAGAGTATATTTGAAAACACGGCATAGAAAGGGAGAATCACATCAAAGTAACACAATTATACATACACATAACATGCAACACCTGCTCATTTAGATATGCAACGTGGGGTAACAATCATACAGAGGAAACTTCGTTCCTTACACCCACTTTTTAGAAATTAGAATTAAAGCGGAAAGATCTAAAATCTGAATAACACATATACATATATACATATAAACTTGGCTGTCATACATCAAGTTATAACTGTACAACCAAAATATATCATCAGATATACAAAACAATCACAAACGGCCACCCTATGCTACCCGGAGTCACATATCAGAGCCGACCGACAAAAGAATGAAGACGCAACGCTTCACAAAAGAAATACCTCCAGCAGCTCTAATCTGCAACGCCTCATAGAGCGTTATAAAACAGCAGAAGGGTGAGAAAAACAACCATAATATAATTGAATAAAATTATATATATAAACACAAAAATGTACAAGTAACACATTCTCACCACAACCACATATAACATAATACTGCACAATTCTTAAGCATCGAATACCATTACACACCACACATATACCATACAATCATCAATCACATTCACAAATTCACACACAATTAATTCATGATTTAATGCAATGCACATAGACCGACACAACGACTCTATGCACATGCCATGCGGTACCGACTCCCAATGTCTCATGTCTCATCATCAGTTCACTCAGGAACTATTGGAACCATCGCTCGTTACTGAGAATCTCAAGTAACTCCCCGTCGGGCCTACGATGTTCACCCGTCGCTTTAAGTCCTCAGGCAGCGCCTCATATTTTCGAGGCACACGACGTTAAGGATTGTTTTAAGTCTCCAAAGGAGCCCACAATCGTCTATACTTATCGCTTTAAGTCCTCAGGCAACGCCTCATATTTTTGAGGCACACGATGGTATAATGGATTCCCTGTAGAATCAAATCGTCACTCAGGACGTTTCAACAATGCACAATATGATGCTTGGCATACAACGACTCATGACTTTCACATTACATGCTCACACACATCAACAATCATGCATATATCATCGAATGTCACACTTAGCATTTTCTTGCCTTTCGGCCACAAATCATCATCACTACATTTCATCAAAAACAACTATTCACGATTAATCGGTAAAGTCGGCCAAAAGTTGGCTAAAAATAGTATTTTTCTTCACCAAATCATAGAACATATTTTTAGCTTCACATCCATATAAAGAACACTTAAATCGGATAAACAACAAAGAAGATACGAATATTTAAAAATAACGTAAAAACATAAACCGGACGCCCGACCGACGTAACGGTTCAAAAAAAACTGTACTGATTGGACTAGGTTCAGACCTCAAAACTATTTTCCTAGAAAGAACATCTCGTTAGCTTCCCAACGCTTCGAACGGGGATCAAAACCGACTTACGGTTCAAGAGATATAAATTTCCGAAGTTTCCCCGACAACCCAGAATTTTATGGTTCAGCACAGTATGTATCGATACATAGGCTTATGTATCAATACAAAAAGGCCACATGTATCAATACATAGCACGCATGTGTCGACACATGCTGTAGTGAAAATGCTGTTTTTCCCAATTTTCACAGTATGTATCGATGCATAAGGGTTATGTATCGATACATAAACCATTTTGTATCGATACATAGCTGTTATGTATCGATTCATAGCTCTGTTTTTCCCTAAAAACCAGATTTTCTCAAAATACACCCTTGCTGTCCCTTTTTCCAAAATGCCCGGAACTCGACTAAATCGAACATTTTCACCGAAACAAACATATACGCCCAACCACCAAATACATAAGAACAATTTAGAACACGTAAACGAAATTTCTACGACGTTCGATTTTTCGATTAAATTTCAACCTTTCAAAAGCCAGAATTTTCAAACATCACCAAATCGAATAAAAAGCACGCTATACGACGACCTAACCTTGCTCGATACAACTACGTAATTTATTTCGAATTCTAACCGTGAAAACATCGGTTTCTATCGATTTCTTACAATTCGACCTAAACGGACAAAACAACGGAAACATAACGAAAACCAACCAAAACATAACCAAACTTCATGAAACTTTAAACAGTAGCTCACATACATATAACAAACCAACACATGTATTTATACGACTTTTCGACCGTAAAAACATCGGTTTCTATCGATTTCGTCCAATACGGCATAAACGGAAACATATGGAAAAACCAACCAAAACATCCACACAAAACATACATAATCATACACAATCATAGTATAATCGAGTTTCGCACCCTTACCCGATTTAATCGTGTTCTAGAAAGTCGGGAGATTGATTTCTTCCTTCACAAGTTTTTCCTCTCTTTTCTTCTTTCTCTTCTCTTTTCTTCTTCTCTACTTTTCTTTTCTCTCTTTTTCTTTATTTTTCTGGTTTTTCTTTCTTTTCTCTCTTTCTTACTACTTTTCTATTTTTTATACAAAATCAAAATATCTAGCCACCCAAAAAGACCAAAATACCCCTACACTCAAATTTCTCGCAAACGATCCCAAAACGCGATAAAATATATTCACGACTAAAAATAACACATTTTCACACAAAAGTCGAAATGACAATAAAATAATAATAAAATAATCCAAAGACTCAATAAAATAAAACTGGCAAAAACTGGGGCGTTAAAATTCTCCCCCACTTAGAAATTTTCGTCCTCGAAAATCTTACCTGATACAAACAACTCCGGATACGACTCCCGCATCCTACTTTCCAACTCCCACGTCAGATTACCATCAGCAGCGCCTCCCCACGCCACTTTCACAAGTTCAATCTCTTTACCCCTCAACCGCTTCACCTCGCGCTCCAAAATCCTAACTGGTA
The DNA here is from genome assembly GCA_022829125.1 of Lathyrus tuberosus. Lineage (NCBI taxonomy): Eukaryota > Viridiplantae > Streptophyta > Magnoliopsida > Fabales > Fabaceae > Lathyrus > Lathyrus tuberosus. The sequence continues at coordinate 10,160,463 of JALAZF010000071.1, forward strand.
ATGCCTCGACCGTAAGGTTATCCCTTACCTCAACCTCGTCCATAGGAATCACATGTGAAGGGTCCGGAACATACTTCCGAAGCTGTGAAACATGAAAAACATCATGCAAATTCGACAGATTCGGCGGTAACGCCACACGATACGCTACAACACCAACTCTCGCAGATATCTGGTAAGGACCAATAAATCGAGAAGTAAGCTTCTTAGATTTCAAAGCACGACCAACACCCGTTACCGGCGTAACTCTCAGAATTACGTGATCACCCTCTTGAAACTCAAGATCCTTTCGTCTCCGATCATGATAACTCTTTTGTCTACTCTGAGAAGCCTTCATTTTCTCAGGAATAAACTTTACCTTTTCCGTCGTCTGTTGCGCCAATTCCGGTCCAACCACAGAACTCTCACCAGTTTTGTGCCAACACAACGGTGTTCTACATCTTCGTCCATATAAAGCCTCAAAAGGTGCCATTCCAATACTAGAATGAAAACTGTTATTATACGTGAACTCAACCAAAGCAAGATAACTGTCCCACGCACCACCTTGTTCCAAAACACACGATCTCAACAAATCCTCCAACGACTGAATAGTTCTTTCGGTCTGACCATCCGTCTGCGGATGATAAGCCGAACTCAACCTCAATCTAGAACCCAAAGCCTTCTGTAAACTTTCCCAAAATCTCGATGTAAACCTTGGATCCCGATCAGGAACAATACTCAAAGGAACCCCATGCAACTTCACCACCACACTGATATAGATCTCAGCTAACCGTTTCAAAGAAAAACTGATATCAATCGGAATAAAATGCGCCGATTTAGTCAGCCTGTCCACAATCACCCAAATAGCATTATGCCCACGCTGAGTGTTCGGTAATCCCATTACAAAATCCATCGAAATGCTATCCCATTTCCACTCAGGAATCTCCAACGGTTGCAACAAACCACTAGGCCTCAAATGTTCCACTTTCGACTTCTGACAAGTCAAACAAGCATACACAAACTGAGCCACATCTCTTTTCAAACCAGACCACCAGAAAATATTTTTCAAATCTTGGTACATCTTATTCGCTCCCGGATGAATACTTAAGTTACTCCGGTGTCCTTCCTCCAAAATCATTCTTTTCAACTCCGCATCATCAGGAATACAAATACGGCCACGGAATCTCAACACACCAAAATCATCAACCTTGAAATCCACATCCTCATTCATCATCAAATCAACAAATTTCAAATCCAACTTTTGCTTCTCACTAACCGACAACAAAAATTCATTAGTAACTTTCAACATTCCAAGCCTCACACTCACCGACGTCACTTCACAAACCACACTCAAGTCCCTAAATGATTCCAAAAGTTCCAACTCTTTCACCATCAATGCGGACATATGCAAAGATTTACGGCTCAATGCATCGGCTACCACATTAGCTTTACCAGGATGGTAATTCAAGCCAAAGTCGTAGTCTTTCAAGAATTCTAACCATCTCCGCTGCCTCATGTTCAACTCTTTCTGATCAAATAAATATTTCAAGCTTTTATGATCACTAAAGACCTCGAACCTTGCACCATAGAGATAGTGTCTCCAAATCTTCAACACAAAAACCACAGCCGCTAATTCAAGATCATGGGTAGGATAATTTTTCTCATGAACTCTTAATTGCCTTGAAGCATAAGCTACAACTTTACCTTCCTGCATCAGAACACCACCCAAACCAATTAAAGAAGCATCGCAATACACAACAAATGGTTCATTAGGATTAGGTAAAATAAGAATCGGAGCTGTCGTCAATCTTTTCTTCAGCTCACAAAAACTTTCTTCACATTGAATATCCCAAATGAACGCTTTGCCCTTACAAGTCAACTGCGTCAAAGGTAATGCTAGCTTAGAAAAACCTTCAATGAACCTCCGGTAATAACCAGCCAAACCTAGAAAACTTCGAATTTCAGTAACGGATCTAGGAGTCTCCCATTGTAGAACTGCTTCTACTTTAGATGGATCCACAGCAATACCATTACCAGAAATTACGTGCCCAAGAAAACTCACCTCAGACAACCAGAATTCACACTTGGACAATTTGGCAAAAAGCTTCCTTTCCTTCAAAACCTGCAAAACAATACGCAAATGCTCTGCATGTTCTTCCCGAGACTTAGAATAGATTAAAATATCATCAATAAACACCACCACAAAATGATCCAAATGCTCGTGGAAAATCCGATTCATGTATTCCATAAACACACCAGGCGCATTAGAAACCCCGAACGGCATCACCGAATATTCATAATGACCGTACCATGTTCTAAAGGCCGTCTTCTGAATATCCTCTTCTTTCACGCTTATCTGATGGTACCCCCGATCTCAAATCGATCTTACTAAATACACAAGCACCAACCAACTGATCCATCAGATCATCAATCCTTGGAAGCGGATATTTGTTCTTAATCGTCACTTTGTTTAACTGGCGATAATCAATACATAATCGCATACTCCCATCTTTCTTTTTCACTAACAACACTGGAGCACCCCAAGGAGAAACACTTGGTCTCACGAACCTCTTTTCCAACAACTCATTCAACTGCTTTTTCAACTCCACCAATTCAGATGCCGACATTCTATAAGGTGCCATAGAAACAGGTCTTGTACCAGGAACTAGATCTATCGAAAATTCCACCTCTCTCTCTGGCGGCACATCTGAAATATCCTCAGGAAACACATCAAGTGAAACTTGACTATCCACCGATAAAGATGCAAACAAACCAAACAACTGAGCTTCATCCGCCAAAAGTCTCTTCAACTCTTTAGTAGACAAGAAACTCGAGTCATCATCTTCCTCAAGAGAAGGAAACCTTAAAAGCTTATGATAACAGTTAATGTGCACCCGGTTAAATTGCAACCAGTTCATTCCCAACACCACATCTAAACCTTCCAACGGTAAACACACTAAATCCATCACAAAGTCTTTACCATAAATGGATAAAGGACAACTTAGACAAACCAAAGAAGTAGTTACTGACCCCATCGCTGGAGTATCAATAACCATCTCAAAATCCATCACAGACAACACAAGATTCAAACTCTTCGCGCACTCAGACGAAATAAACGAATGAGTCGCTCCAGTATCAATAATAGCAATTAAAGGCATATTATTAATAAAGCATGTACCTCTTATCAGACGATCTGCCTTTGAAGTCTGAGTTCCCGCCAATGAAAACACTTTGCCACTAGCCTGAGCTTTCTTTTGGTTCGGACACTTCGAGCTAATGTGACCAGGTTCCCCACAATTGTAACATTTCACCACATTCTTCCTTTTACAATCCGCTACAACATGTCCGATACCACCACAACTAGAACACTTAATCACATTCCTCCTACACTCATGCTGGCGATGACCCAATTCACCACATCTAAAACACCTAGGAGAATTAGACATTCCTCCTCCACCTGACCTACGATCAAAATTACCCCTTTGTTTACCTTTATCAGCCGGTGACACATACGGACCACCACGGAACTGTTGTTTCCCTTTCCTGTCACTCACGCTTTTATAGTGAGCAGAACGAGCCTTACTGTCCTCATCATAAATCCTACAGCATTCAACCAAATCAGCAAACCTTCGAATCCTCTGATAACCAATCGCCTGCTTTATCTCAGGACGCAAGCCACTTTCATACTCCACAAACTTAGCAGTATATTCAACAACAGATAAGTTACCTTGTTTCAGTTCCAAAAACTCAATCTCCTTCTTTCCTCGGACATCTTCCGGAAAATACTTCCTTAGGAACTCTCGACTAAACACCTCCCAAGTAATCTCTTCTTCCTCCTCCTCAGCTTCCAACACTTGACGAGTACTGATCCACCAGTCGTCAGCCTCTTCATGCAACATTTGAGTGCCCAGCCTCACCTTATCCTCCTCGTCACAATCCATTACTCTGAAAATCCGCTCAATCTCTTTCAACCACAACTGCGCACCATCCGGATCATGTTTCCCTTTAAAGACCGGCGGCTTATTCTTTCTAAACTCATCATTTCCTGCCGCATTCGGTGCACCCTGCACAGCTCGTGCCATGGCTTCCATCGCCGCAGCCAACGCAGCATCATTACGACCAGCCATATTCTGTTCGTCCAAATACAGAACTATGGTTAACAACAACTCGTCCAACACAACTCGCCCAATATGCCAGACACAACTGACACAACAAACACAACAGACACAACTGACACGGACTGGCTCTGATACCACTTAATGTGACGCCCCCGATCTATACCCCCAATTAACACGCAATTAAAGCGGTAAAAAGAAAATTCGAAAATTGATCAGAGTATATTTGAAAACACAGCATAGAAAGGGAGAATCACATCAAAGTAACACAATTATACATACACATAACATGTAACACCTGCTCATTTAGATATGCAACGTGGGGTAACAATCATACAGAGGAAACTTCGTTCCTTACACCCACTTTTTAGAAATTAGAATTAAAGCGGAAAGATCTAAAATCTGAATAACACATATACATATATACATATAAACTTGGCTGTCATACATCAAGTTATAACTGTACAACCAAAATATATCATCAGATATACAAAACAATCACAAATGGCCACCCTATGCTACCCGGAGTCACATATCAGAGCCGACCGACAAAAGAATGAAGACGCAACGCTTCACAAAAGAAATACCTCCAGCAGCTCTAATCTGCAATGCCTCATAGAGCGTTATAAAACAGCAGAAGGGTGAGAAAAACAACTATAATATAATTGAATAAAATTATATATATAAACACAAAAATGTACAAGTAACACATTCTCACCACAACCACATATAACATAATACTGCACAATTCTCAAGCATCGAATACCATTACACACCACACATATACCATACAATCATCAATCACATTCACAAATTCACACACAATTAATTCATGATTTAATGCAATGCACATAGACCGACACAACGACTCTATGCACATGCCATGCGGTGCCGACTCCCAATGTCTCATGTCTCATCATCAGTTCACTCAGGAACTATTAGAACCATCGCTCGTTACTGAGAATCTCAAGTAACTCCCCGTCGGGCCTACGATGTTCACCCGTCACTTTAAGTCCTCAGGCAGCGCCTCATATTTTCGAGGCACACGACGTTAAGGATTGCTTTAAGTCTCCAAAGGAGCCCACAATCGTCTATACTTATCGCTTTAAGTCCTCAGGCAACGCCTCATATTTTTGAGGCACACGATGGTATAGTGGATTCCCTCAAGAATCAAATCGTCACTCAGGACGTTTCAACAATGCACAATATGATGCTTGGCATACAACGACTCGTGACTTTCACATTGCATGCTCACACACATCAACAATCATGCATATATCATCGAATGTCACACTTAGCATTTTCTTGCCTTTCGGCCACAAATCATCATCACAACATTTCATCAAAAACAACTATTCACGATTAATCGGTAAAGTCGGTCAAAAGTCGGCTAAAAATAGTATTTTTCTTCACCAAATCATAGAACATATTTTTATCTTCACATCCATATAAACAACACTTAAATCGGATAAACAACAAAGAAGATACGAATATTTAAAAATAACGTAAAAACATAAACCGGACGACCGACACGACGTAACGGTTAAAAAAAAACTGTACTGATTGGACTAGGTTCAGACTCAAAACTATTTTTCCTAGAAAGAACATCTCGTTAGCTTCCCAACGCTTCTAACGGGGATCAAAACCGACTTACGGTTCAAGAGATATAAATTTCTGAAGTTTCCCTGACAACCCAGAATTTTATGGTTCAGCACAGTATGTATCGATACATAGGCTTATGTATCGATACAAAAAGGCCACATGTATCGATACATAGCACGCATGTGTCAACACATGCTGTAGTGAAAATGTTGTTTTTCCCAATTTTCACAGTATGTATCGATGCATAAGGGTTATGTATCGATACATAAACCATTTTGTATCGATACATAGCTGTTATGTATCGATTCATAGCTCTGTTTTTCCCTAAAAACCAGATTTTCTCAAAATACACCCTTGCTGTCCCTTTTTCCAAAATGCCCGAAACTCGACTAAATCGAACATTTTCACCGAAACAAACATATACGCCCAACCACCAAATACATAAGAACAATTTAGAACACGTAAACGAAATTTCTACGACGTTCGATTTTTCGATTAAATCTCAACCTTTCAAAAACCAGAATTTTCAAACATCACCAAATCAAATAAAAAGCACGCTATACGACGACCTAACCTTGCTCGATACAACTACGTAATTTATTTCGAATTCTAACCGTGAAATCATCGGTTTCTATCGATTTCTTACAATTCGACCTAAACGGACAAAACAACGGAAACATAACGAAAACCAACCAAAACATAACCAAACTTCATGAAACTTTAAACAGCAGCTCACATACATATAACAAACCAACACATGTATTTATACGACTTTTCGACCGTAAAAACATCGGTTTCTATCGATTTCGTCCAATACGGCATAAACGGAAACATATGGAAAAACCAACCAAAACATCCACACAAAACATACATAATCATACACAATCATAGTATAATCGAGTTTCGCACCCTTACCCGATTTAATCGTGTTCTAGAAAGTCGGGAGATTGATTTCTTCCTTCACAAGTTTTTCCTCTCTTTTATTCTTTCTCTTCTCTTTTCTTCTTCTCTACTTTTCTTTTCTCTCTTTTTCTTTATTTTTCTGGTTTTTCTTTCTTTTCTCTCTTTCTTACTACTTTTCTATTTTTTTATACAAAATCAAAATATCTAGCCACCCAAAAAGACCAAAATACCCCTACACTCAAATTTCTCGCAAACGATCCCAAAACGCGATAAAATATATTCACGACTAAAAATAACACATTTTCACACAAAAGTCAAAATGACAATAAAATAATAATAAAATAATCCAAAGACTCAATAAAATAAAACTGGCAAAAACTGGGGCGTTACATATCGTGTGCCCATGTGGGGTGTGAGCGATTAATTGACGTCCCGACGGGGATTGTGATCATGAAACAGGGATCAAAAGTGGTACCACATGCATTGAGTCTAGTAGGTGTCTCATTGCATTTTCTTGATAGTTGTGTGCAGTGTGTTTTGAATGCATATCTGTGGTGGTGTTAAGTGTGGAATTGTTGTTGAATGTCATGATATGGGTGGATTACTTGATGATTTATACTTGCATATTATATCATCTTATTCTTTTGATTGATTGAGAATCTCACCCCTTCTGTTTGAATGTTACCTCCACGTGGGTAACGTGCAGATACACATGAGTAGTCGTCAAGTGGAGTGGTGAAGACGAGGTCTTCTGGTGTGAGTTATCGAGTCGCGTCTGCTCTGAGTTTGTAACACCGGGGGTGTCGGAACGCTAGAGTCTTTTAATTCTGTCATATGTTGTTATTGATGTAATTGAAGATATTATGTTGGATAAGACATGTTTCTATTTGCGTTGATTATTCCGTTGTGTATCAATGTTAACATGCAATGTTGATATTATTTTATATTATGACATTGTTATAGTATGCATGTTAAGTTGAGTAGTTGAAGTAGCATCCTAATCCACGTGTTTTATTTTTTTACTCTGATAAATTATGTTTAAATTAGCGTGGGGATTTGGGGTGTTAAAAAGTGGTATCAGAGCAGGTCGGTCCGTCCGGCCAAGTCGTCGAGTCGTTGAGCTGTTGTTGTTGTTGTTTGTGACATCTGATTACTGTCATGTAGGTTTGTTAACCATTGTTCCTGTTGTTGATGCGTAACATATTTCGAATGGCTGGAAGGAACGACGCTACACTTGCTGCTGCTATGCAAGCCATGGCTCAAGCAGTACAGAATCCACCGCGGGCTAACGAGAATGATGACTTTCGGAAGGACAACCTGCCTACCTTCAAGGGAAGATATGATCCGGATGGAGCACAGACTTGGATCAAGGAGATTGAGAGAATCTTCCGGGTTATGGAGTGTCCTGAGGCACGGAAGGTACGATTGGGTACTCACATGTTAGCTAGAGAAGCCGATGACTGGTGGGTTAGCACTCGTCAATTATTGGATGCAGTCGGGGAAGCGATCACTTGGGTGTGTTCAGTAGGGAGTTCTTGAGGAAGTACTTTCCTGAAGATGTTCGGGGAAAGAAAGAGATCAAATTTCTGGAATTGAAGCAGGGTAGTATGTCGGTTACGGATTATGCTGCCAAGTTCTCAGATCTGGCCAAGATTTATCCGCACTACAGTGAGGCGACTGTTGAGTTCTCGAAGTGTATCAAGTTCGAGAATGGTTTGAGGCCTGAGATCAAACAGGCGATTGGGTATCAGCGAATCAGGAGATTTCCCAATTTAGTTGATTACTGTAGGATCTTTGAGGAAGATAGCAAAGCTCAATCGGCTCACTTTAAGGGGTTGGCCGAGAGGAAAGGAAGACAACAGATGCATTGCGGGAAGCCATATGCAGCTCCTGCTGACAAAGGTAAGCAGAGGTATGCTGATGGCAAGAAGTCAAGTGGGGGAGGTGCCCCTGTTCCTCTGAAGTGCTACCAATGTGGTGAGTTGGGTCATCGTGTCAGTGAGTGCATAAATAACGTGAAGAAGTGTTTCAAGTGTGGACAGTCCGGACATTTGATTGCTGATTGCAAGGTTAATATGGTGACTTGCTACAATTGTGGAGAGCAGGGCCATATTAGTACTCATTGCCAAAAGCCAAAGAAAGGTTCAACTGGAGGGAAGGTGTTCGCTTTGACAGGAACTCAGACTTCCATTGAAGATGGACTGATCAGAGGTATTTGTTACATTAATGATACGCCTTTGATTGCTATGATTCACACTGGTGCCACGCGTTGTTTTATTGCTGCTGATTGTGTGAAAAGATTAAGCCTTGTTGTTTCTTCTATGAAAGGAGAAATGTTTATCGAAACTCCTGCGAAGGGATCAGTGACTACTTCCCTAATTTGTTTGAGATGTCCTTTTGTCGATTTACGGTAAGGACTTTGGTGTTGATCTTGTTTGTTTGCCGTTGGATGGTCTTGATGTGATTTTGGGAATGAACTGGTTAGAATTTAATCATGTTCGTATCAATTGTTACAACAAGACGGTGCGTTTCCTCGCTCCGGAAGAAGAGAAGGAAGATGGTTATTTATCTGCTAGAGAATTGAAGGAGCTCTTAAACGAAGAAGCTCAAGTGTTAGCATTGTTTGCGTCTTTTTCGGTGGAGAACGATTATGTGATTAATGAGTTGCAAGTGGTACGAGAATTTCCAGAAGTATTCCCAGATGATGTTGTTGATATACCGCCAGAAAGAAAGGTGGAGTTTGGCATTGATCTTGTACCTGGTACTAGGCCTATTTCTATGGCTCCATATAGGATGTCGGCGTCAGAATTAGAAGAACTAAAGAAACAGTTGGAAGAATTGTTAGCAAAGAAGTTTGTGAGGCCAAGTGTGTCACCTTGGGGAGCTCCAGTGTTACTGGTGAAGAAAAAGGAAGGTAGTATGAGGTTGTGCATTGACTACAGACACCTGAATAAAGTGACGATTAATGACAAGTATCCACTTCCAAGAATAGATGATTTGATGGATCAGTTAGTGGGGGCTCGTGTGTTTAGAAAGATTGATTTGAGATCGTGTTATCACCAGATACGAGTGAAAGATGAGGATATTCAGAAGACAGCTTTTAGGACTTGATATGGAGATTACGAGTATGTTGTGATGCCATTCGGAGTTACTAATGCACTTGGTGTATTCATGGAATATATGAATCGGATTTTTCATAACTATTTGGACCAGTTCGTAGTTGTGTTTATTGATGACATTCTAATTTATTCTAAGTCAGAAGAGGAGCATGCTCAACATCTATGGGTTGTATTACAAGTACTGAAAGAGAAGAGGTTTTATGCTAAGTTGTTGAAGCACGGATTCTGGTTGAAAGAGGTGAATTTTCTTGGTCATGTTATTTCAGGTAACGGTATTACTGTAGATCCATCTAAGGTAGACGTTGTTCTACAATGGGAGACTTCGAAGTCAGTGACCGAGATTAGAAGTTTCTTGGGTTTGGCTGGTTATTACCGAAGATTTATTGAAGGGTTTTCGAAGTTGACACTTTTGTTGACTCAGTTGACGTGCAAGGGTAAAGCATTTGTGTGGGATGTTCATTGTGAGAAGAGTTTCGTTGAGTTGAAGAAGAGGTTGACTACAGCTCCAGTGTTGGTTCTACCTGAACCAAATGAACCGTTTATAGTGTATTGCGATGCTTCTTTGTTGGGTTTGGATGGTGTGCTAATGCAGGATGGTAAGGTTGTGGCCTATGCTTCATGACAGTTGAGGGTACATGAGAGGAATTATCCGACTCATGATTTGGAGTTAGCCGCAGTGGTTTTTGTCTTGAAGATTTGGAGGCATTATCTCTATGGTTCCAGATTTGAAGTGTATAGTGATCATAAGAGCTTGAGGTATCTGTTTGATCAGAAAGAACTGAATATGAGACAGAGATGTTGGTTGGAATTCTTGAAGGATTATGATTTTGGCTTGAACTATCATCCCGGTACAACTAATGTCGTGGCGGATGCTCTAAGTCGGAAAACTTTGCATATGTTGGCCATGATGGTTAAAGAGTTGGAATTGATTGAACAATTTAGAGATATGAGTTTGATTTGTGTACAGACTCCACATAGTGTAATGTTGGGTATGCTAAAGGTTAACAACGATTTTCTTAACAGCATCAGAGAGGGTCAGAAGTTGGATGTAAAATTTGTAGACTTGATGGTTGGGAATGAACGTGCAGGAAGCAGTGATTTCCGAGTTGATGAACAAGTTGTATTGAGATTCTGTGATAGGATTTGTATTCATGATGATACTGAGTTGAAAAGAATGATTCTTGAGGAGAGCCACATGAGTAGCTTGAGTATTCATCCAGAAGATACAAAAATGTATCAAGACTTGAAGAGGATATTCTGGAGGCCTGGACTGAAACGTGATGTGGCGTAGTTTGTGTATGCTTGTCTGACTTGTCAGAAGTCAAAAGTAGAACATCAAAAACCTGCTGGTTTGATGCAACCGTTGGATATTCCAGAGTGGAAATAGGACAATATTTATATGGATTTTGTTACGGGGTTACCTAATACTCCGAGGGGACATGATGCGATTTGGGTGATAGTGGATAGACTGATGAAGTCGGCGCATTTTATTCCAATTAATATCAGTTTTTCCTTGCAGAAGTTGGCGGAGATTTATATCCGTGTAATTGTGAAGTTGCATGGAATTCCTTTGAGTATTGTGTCGGATAGAGATCCGAGGTTCATCTCTATATTTTGGGAGAGTTTGTAGGAAACCTTGGGTTCGAAGTTGAGATTGAGTTCGGCTTATCATCCGCAGATGGATGGTCAGACGAAAAGAACTATCTAGTCCTTGGAAGATCTGTTGAGGGCTTGTGTACTAGAACAAGGAGGTACTTGGGATAGTCATTTGCCATTGATCGAGGTCACTTATAATAATAGTTATCACTCCAGTATTGGAATGGCGCCTTTTAAAGCGTTGTATGGTCGTAGGTGTCGAACACCTTTGCGTTGGCACGAATCTGGTGAAAGTATAGTGCTCGAACCTGAGATTGTTCAGTAAACTACCGAAACGGTGAAGTTGATCAGGTAAAAGATGAAAACTTCGCAGAGTAGGCAGAAGAGTTAGCATGATAAGAAGAGGAAGGATCTTGAGTTTCAAGAAGGAGACCATGTGTTCTTGAGAGTCACTCCAGTGACCGGTGTTGGCCGTGCATTGAAATCGAGGAAGCTTACTCCTCGGTTTATTGGTTCGTATCAGATATCTGCAAGAGTTTGACCTGTTGCCTATAGAGTGGCGTTGCCACCTAATTTTTCGAATTTTCATGATGTGTTCCACGTGTCGCAGCTTCGGAAGTATATTCCGGATCCGTCGCATGTAATTCTGATGGATAATGTGGAAGTAAGAGATAACCTTACGGTTGATGCCTTACCGGTATGAATTGAAGACCGCGAGGTAAAGCAACTAAGGAGCAAAGAGATCGCCCTTGTGAAGGTAGTGTGGGGAGGCGCTGCTGGTGGGAATATGACTTGGGAATTAGAAGGCAAGATGCGAGAGTCGTATCCGGAGTTGTTCGCTTAAGGTAAATTTTCGAGGACGAAAATGTTCTAAGTGGGGGAGAGTTATAACACCCCGATTTAATTTAATTATTTGTCATGATTAAATTGAATATTGTGGTATATATTGTGTGTTGGTGTATTTTGGCCAAGTTGGGGTACCCTTAGGGTGGGGGCAGTACCCTTAGAGTTATGCAGGATAAGGTGTTGGATGAAGGGTTAGTTAGTTAATATTATTATTTGAGTTATTGACGATATTGTCGTTATTATTTGAGAAATAATAATAATAATAATAATAATAATATCTAAATAATAGTAATAATAATATTAGAAGTGTGGAGAGTGGAAGGGTAAAGTGGTAAATTGTAGGAATAAGAAAGGGTAAAAGAGGCGAATCACATTTAGGGGTATGTGAAGAGTGGAGAGGGAAAGTTATTCTCAGATACGTGAAAGAAAAAGGAAATCGAAGAACAAAAGGAAGAAAGGGTGAGAAGAAGCTAGGGCAAAAGGAAGAAGAGGATTCAGTTGAGAAGAAGGAAAGCTCATCACTTTAAGGTAAGGGTGAGAATTCTTTATCTCTTAAGGGTTTGATGATACATGTATGTGGGTAGGATTGTTAGGTTGAATCCATGAGAGTGTTGTTTGTTGGTTGAATGAGGGTTTTGGTAGAATTCTTGAAAATGTGATTGGAATGGATGAATTGGTATTGTTTGATTGGTTTGTTTGGATTGCCATTATTAGGTGTAGACTATAGATACATAATCTGTGTGAAATTGATGTTAAAAATCAGATTTAGAGCAGAAAATCGCAGGTGAGAAGTTACTGTTATCGCAGGGTTGAGATTGCAGAAATCGCAGAGCGCGCTTAGCGCGGTCGAGATGAATTTCGCCTCCTCGAGGCAGTGAGTAGCGCGTTTAGCGCGGGTGGGGGCCGCTTAGCACGGTCTGGAACTGAAGAAAACTATTTTTTATTAGTTGAAAATTAGTGGAAAATTGTATATGTTATATTATATGAATACTGTTTTGTTGCTGTGATGTTGGGAGCATGTATTAGAGTATTATATGCTTGTTTTATTGATATTGATGTGATAACATGAAATGCATGACTAAATGATGCATAGGTGTGTAGTGGTCGTATGACACAATGATGTATGTTCGATAAAATGCATGTTGATTGTTGATTGATGATGTGATGGAATAATGGTATGTCATGTATTCACATTACTCATTGTTTCATGTTGTCGTTGAAGGTGCATAAACATATGCATGAGTTGAGGGATGGCGTGTGCCCATGTGGGGTGTGAGCGTTTATGCGGATTCCTAAATGGAATCGATGTTATTGTTGTTATTGAGGTGATTGGGTGCCCATGTGGGGTGTGAGAAATCACGATTGTCGTGTGCCCATGTAGGGTGTGAGCGATTAATGGACGTCCCGACGGGGATTGTGATCATGAAACAGGGATCGAAAATGGTACCACATGCATTGAGTCTAGTAGGTGTCTCATTGCATTTTCTTGATAGTTGTGTGCAGTGTGTTTTGAATGCATATCTGTGGTGGCGTTAAGTATGGAATTCTTATTGAATGTCATGATATGGATGGATTACTTGATGATTTATACTTGCATATTGTATCATCTTATTCTTTTGATTGATTGAGAATCTCACCCTTCTGTTTGAATGTTACCTCCACGTGGGTAACGTGCAGATACGCAGGAGTAGTCGTCAAGTGGAGTGGTGAAGACGAGGCCTTCTGGTGTGAGTTATCGAGTCACGTTTGCTCTGTGTTTGTAACACCGGGGGTGTCGGAGCGCTAGAGTCTTTTAATTCTGTCATATGTTATTATTGATGTAATTGAAGATATTATGTGGGACAAGACATGTTTCTATTTGCGTTGATTATTCCGCTGTGTATGAATGTTAACATGCTATGCTGATATTATTTTATATTATGACATTGTTATAGTATGCATGTTAAGTTGAGTAGTTGAGGTAGAATCCTAAATCCATGTGTTTTATTTTTTTACTCTGATAAATTATGTTTAAATTAGCGTGGGGATTTGGGGTGTTACAGATACCATGTTCCAAGGGTTGTAACCCCCTACTCAAATTGAATTTGGAGATGATCTGATACTTGTCGGAAAGCTCTCATGACATACTTTAACTTTGATGTCCACCAATGGACCTAGTTCAGCTTGGATCAAGGTGAAAAATGTCCTTAAAGTTTGGAAAAAGTGAAACAGATTCTGACCAAAATTTCTCTAAGTGTTGGAAAAAGTGGTCATTTCTAATTTTTGTGATTTTGATCAATTCATAACATGGAATCCATGAGTATTTGGAATCTCTTGTAGTTTACACTTTTAAAGCATGTAATATGAACTTTCATTTGAGCTTTGTATGGGAGAAAAAAGGCCTGATGGTTTAGAAGTTATGACCTTGCAAAGTTGGTACAAAATCACTTTTGTTCCATAACTTAGAAAATTTTAACTTTCTTATGGTTGCCCCTTTTGCAAGAAACCTTATTTTTCTTGATTTTTCTTGATGAATGATGATCAAAACCATACATTAACATTGTTTTTTACTAAGGGGAGCCACATTTGTGAAAAAATTCAAAAAGTCAAACTTGATTTTGGACACAGTTGACTTTTTGTCAAATGAATTCCAAACTGTGTGATCCTCTATGCAATCAAGTTCTTGACCTAATTCAAACCTAATGGATGGATTCCATAGGTGTTTTAGGGTGTTTTGAATCATGTCCCAAGGTTTGGGCACATGTCTTGGTCAAAAGTCAAAGATACAGTTGACTTTTTCTTCAAAACCCTAATTGTGGTCCATATGAAATTGAAACTTGTGAATCAAGCTTCTTGGATCAATCCATTGTTGTAAATGGATCAATGTGGTGTATTTGAGGCCCTCAAATCATGTCTTGAGGTCTTGGTTCATGCCTTGCCCCAAAACTCAACTTAGGGGTGAATTAGGTCAAGAAACCCTAATTTCTGATTTTTTGATGAATGCATCCCCTGATGTTAATTTGACTTGATGATTGGGTCCATCAGGTCCCTTAGAGCATCTTAGGTCATGATTTGAAGTATTGGCTCATGCCTAGATGAAAATTTCATCTGGAGGCCTTGGTCGACCAAAACCCTAATTTGGTGACACAGTCGATCTTTAGGTTTGATCCACTTGGAATGTTGCACTGATCCGCTGTCGTGCACAGATCAAAAACTAGTATTTTTAAAACAGTAGTAAAGGGAAAATGACTCGAGTATTATATCGCGAGGATTCTTGATTTAATTTAACCAAATAAAAAAAGATTAGGGGGGGGGTTGTTTTCGATTTAGAAAAAGTGATTAAAAATATAAGTGATTATAGTTACGATAAAGAAGTTAATCTACTGATTTGATTCCTACCTATCATCGACTATTATAACTCGCAATCCCTAAGCGGATTCTATATTCCTGTTCGATCATAAAATCAATCAACAAGCGTTCATGAAATTATAAAAATTATGTTTCCTATTTTCCGATCACAAATCAATCAACAAGCGTGAATGAATTAAGCACTCGGTTAAGAATAAAGCGAATTAACGAAATAAGCAAACGATAATCCGCAAACAAAATTAGGGACCAAGCATCAATCGAACCAAACAAAACTACCCTATGATAAATTGAACTAAGCAAACAATAATCATACAATAGAGTTGAAGGAAACAGAAATTATATTACAAATTATAATAATCTCAAGGTTTCGGAACCTGAATACAACAGATTAACTACAAGGGGATTTAGCTTTCCATATGAAATCGTTCAAAGCCAAAAAGAATTATTCGAGAAAAGAAGGTAAAACTACTGTAGCACGGCAGCAAACCTTATAAACAAAATAATGTTTTGCATTATAAACTCAACTGGGTCGGGAACATAAATCAGGCCCAATAAAAATGACCTGAAACAACTTAATTTATACAGTGAGAAACTTCAACGAAGTATTCGAGACCCATTCACTCCGAATCAGATTCTTCGTCCAACATAAAAGTTGTATATCTTTTTCTTAGCTTTCCAACGACTGGTAGAATGCCTTAATCCAATTCCTGTAGCTCCAGTTATGAATTTTTTATTGAAACCTGCTAATGCTGAAAATAACAAACGAAAATCAAATAAGGATGAAAATAAATTGAATTATAAAAACATCATAAAATAGAAAAATAAACAAACCAAACCATATAAATTCTTAAGTCTAAACATAGAGGAATGTGCATCAAAATGCACTGATCAAATTACATCACAAGCATCAAGATCCTCACAAGATAAACTGTTTCCACTCAACTCTCAAGTGTTTAGGTTACTCTTTACACTCAAAGCACAACATGAGAGTCATTACTACCATAAGCTTGAAAAAAAACTCTAACATTCACAATTGACTTACATGCACACAAAGATCAAAAGGACTTTTATTCAGGTTGAAACTTGGGCAGTGTCAAGGTGAGAGAAATCCTAAGGGGGTACTAGGCTAAAATTCAAAGGGACAAAAGAGACTTGAAAGAAGTTGCGAGAGTTGAATTACAAAAGATTTATTCACTTCGTCAACAACTCTATAACAATTGCATTTTCTTCTTTTTTCTCTTTTTATTTCTCCTTTTTTTTCCGGAACGAATATGTATTGACATCCTTCTCTATTTTTCATTTTTTTCATTTTTTTTCTTTCCTTTTTCTATACTTTTTTTATTTTATTTTCTGCCAACATCATAACAACATTACAACAATAATTCAAAAATAATGTTCAACCCCACACAAATCCATACAAGGCTCTATCAACCCTTTGAATAGGGTTATTTCACTTTTTGCCTTGTAATGAGTTTTAAACAAAAAAAGGGATAATAGGCTCAAAGGGGCTTGAAAACAAGGGGTAATATTATCAAGGTTGACTTTTTGGCTAAATGGCTAAAAATAAAACAAAACAACATGCCGTTATCATTTCAATGTGCACAAGTAAATAAAAAGCTTCAACAAGAGTCAATTCAAGTTCTAGAGACTAACAAACATGAGTGAAATCACACAAGAAAGAAAGATATGGATTTTTTATGTTACCCATTATTAGGCCCAAAATCTCACAAGGTTAGTGATCTACCACTAGTGATGTACAATTTAGAGTTTAGTCATACATACATACTAAGAATGCACAAAAAGAATCAATCACATCACACCACAAGCCTTTCGTCAAAAAACATAGAGAAAACTCACAGTTGTAACAAAATAACCAACGAAAAAGCATGCAATTTTAATATTAATTTTTTTAAGAAAAAGAAACAAAAAAAACAAAGAAAACAAAACGAAAACAAATGGTTCCCTCCCCCACACTTAAAATATGCATTGTCCTCAATGAAATGACATAACTATTAAATAAGAGTGAGAGAAAGGAAAGAACACAACCGAGTATTCAAGGTGAATAGGTGATCGCATAAGCATACTTTTCCAAGGAGAGATTTCCTACAGTCTCTTCTTCCAAAGTGGGGAGTGTCTTTAGTTATCAACCGTCGACCTTGAAATTTGTATTAGTGTCTTTGCCTTTTGATCAGCACTCTTGTGCCTGATTCTTGATGTGGGAGACCTCTTGGTCCTTTATAGGTGTTTGAGAGGCTAGACAAGTTGAAGATCATGTCAATTTTGATTGATCCGTTGTCTAAGTGCTCTGGGAGGGCTTAAAACCCTAATTATTGATCATAGTGGATGCTCAATAATCCTTGAGGAGATTGATGAGGTATGATGGTACATCCCTATTGTGGTGATGATTCTCACAATGATGGGAAATCTTGGTGGTCAAAATTTAGGGTATGACAGATGCCCCTATTTAATCTTCTTTGACCCGAAGGTGTGAATGGCGAAGATATCCGGACATTCAAGGTGCAAGAGGATTAAATATCAGAATACCCAAAATTTTGATGGTGGTTATGAATGGAAGTTTGCTCATCCATCTTCTTTTGCTAAGCAATGTTACTTAGAAAAGGGTAAAACTTCCCCGCGATCCTGGTCTTTAGCCACGGAAATGGTCTAAGTTTCTTTTGAAATAAACTTCCCCTCGATCCTGGTGTTCAGCCACGGAACTGGTCTAAGTTTCTTTTGAAATAAACTTCCCCTCGATCCTGGTCTTCAGCAATAGAATTGGTTTCAGTTTCTTCTCATTGAGTTCCTTCCTCGACAAGGAACATTATTTGTAGCGGTCTTCATCAAACTTCTCGCCGAGCTATTACTGGGGAGACGCCATTTGATGGAAAAATTTGATGTCAGACTTATTGGGGACTCCCAATTATCTGAGCTGTAGAGATGTGCAGACTTCTTTGTTGGAGATGCCATTTGTCGGCTCTACTGGGGAAAACGAGTCTCTTGAGAGACTGCTTTTTTCTTGGGGATACTACATCATAATTTTCTTTGAGACCCTTTCGGAGAAATGCCATGTGATGTAATCCAATTTTGAAGTCTTGATGACTTCATTAACATTAAATTTCTTAGGTGCAAAGCCGACGTATTGCCGAGAGTCTTTTGTTGAGAGGCTTTCTCTGGGGATTTTCCTTAATCCGGGAAAGCAAAGATATCATCTTCAACAGTGGAGAGTGATGTTCCAGAGGTGTCTGTTGAATATCTTTTTGCCTTTTCAGAGGTTCAAGTTATCAAAGTGGTTGAGGACAGTGTTCGGTCACGAAATAAACTGGGAGAGAAATTGCTCAGACGAAACTTTTCTTGACAAGGAAAGAACTGACAACCTTATTGGCGGGAGGACGTTATCACTTGGGGATTAATATGACCAGAGTGATAGTAATGTAATATGAACATGTATGTGAATCAATTATGCATGAGGTATGTATGTTTATACTGACAAAACTGATGCGACATACAGACTAGGGAATGAACACGACTGGATATTTGCTCACTGCGGGGGATGAAAATGTATCATCGGTTCAAGATAGCAATCCTGCCTTGCTTAGGAGAGGTTGACCTTACTGGGGGAGAAAGAAGTTATCAATCGGTCTTAAGAGGTAAGAACTCTGCTGGGGATATCAGACGGGATATCATATATAAAACAGTTGATCCTTCATTCAGAGTGTACTAGTTTAGAAGGAGTACTTTGATTCTGTATTTTAAGGTTTAATCGTTTCCGGAGAAACCATCGATGTTCTTTTCGATGTTCTAAGTCAAAAAGGAAATGCCATCTTTATTTTAAAAGAAGAAGAAAATTTTTACAAGAAAATTCATTTTTGTTTTGTTTCAAGAATCATTGATCATGTTAAAAATGTCATTCTGTAAAGTAAAAAGAAATGAGAGTTGCAAACAAAAGCATTGGAGCTCAAATTTTATTGATAGGATGGAAATTAGCCAAGCGCGTGATACCATAGAGTATTTACAAAATTTAGAAAATGGTAATTTAAGGGAAAAGGGGCTACATTGAAACATAATGACCGATATCCTTCTACCAACATTGAATTCTAGACATTCTGGGCTTCTGTCGAAGGTGACCTTGATTGAAGTCTTTCGATGGATGGCATTACCGATTGGTATTTAACCTTATCGGACGTAGTTACTTGGCATGAATCCCTAACTTTTGCCTGGATTGTCTTTTGAGGTTTTCAATCCATCGGGTTGATTTTTGCTTATGTCTCTAATTTTTTCCTGGACTGGCCTTTCGGGTTTTCAATCCACCGAGATGTTTTTTTTTTATTTAGGCGAAGTATTTCTTGACTATATCAACATTCGTGGGGTAGATAAACTCCTCTCCTTCCATGGTTCGGAGCCTCAAGGCGCCGCCTGAGAAGGCTTTCTTGAGCACATATGGGCCGTCGTAATTCGGAGTCCATTTTACCTGGGAATCAGTGAGGAATGATTGTATCTTCTTGAGAACGAGGTCTCCTTTTCTAAAGATACGTTGTCGGACCTTTTTGTCGAATGCTTTCTTCATTCTTTGCTGATACAACTGACCACGCACAGAGCCGTTATTCACTTTTCTTCGATTAAGTTCAGTTCATCGTGTCGACTTTGACACCATTCAGCTTCTGTTAGCTTAACTTCCATCAATACCAAGATTGATGGGATCTCTACTTCTATGGGGAGCACTACCTCCATGTCATATACTAAAGAGAAATGGGTTGCCCCTTTTGAAGTGAAGACAGATGTACGATAACCATGAAGAGAAAAAGGTAGCATCTTGTGCCAGTCTTTGTAGGTTACAACCATCTTTTGAAAGATTTTCTTAATGTTCTTGTTAGCCGCTTTACCGCTCCATTCATTTTAGGCAGGTAGGGAGATGAGTTATGGTGCTCGATCTTGAACTCAACGCACAACTCTTTCATCATCTTGTTATTCAAGTTAGATCCATTATTAGTAATGATCTAGCTTGGAACACCATAACGGCAGATGAGATTGTTTTTGATAAAGCGGACAACCACTTGTCGGGTTACATTGTGTATGACACTGCTTCGACCCACTTGGTGAAATAGTCAATGGCTACCAGGATGAACCGATGTTCGTTCAAAGCCTTAGGTTCAATCATGCCAATCATGTCGATCCCCCATATGGAAAAAGTCCATGGAGAAGAAAGAACTTTGAGATGCGTTGGTGGTACATGGATTTTTTCCGCGTATATCTGACACTTGTGACATCTCCTCATGTACTTGTAATAATCGGATTCCATTGTCAGCCAATAGTACCCTGCTCTCAGAATTTTTCTCGCCATTGTGTGTTCATTGGCATGAGTACCAAAGGATCCTTCGTGAATTTCTTTCATTAACATGTTTGCTTCTTGTTTGTCTATGCATCGGAGCAGAACCATGTTGAAGTTCCTCTTATAGAGTGTATCACCGTTCAGAAAGAATTTGCCTACCAGTCTTCTGAGAGTCTTCCTGTCTTTTCTTGATGCCCCAGGTCGGTACTCTTGTCTTTGAAGGAAGCACTTAATATCGTGATCCCAAGGTTTGTCATCTATGACTGCTTCAATTGTGAAGATGTAGGCGAGCCTTTCAAGGTGCATTATGTTAATCTTAGGTACATCATTCCATTGACTTACACTAATCATAGAAGAGAGATTGGCTAGTGCATCAGCCATGTGATTTTCTTCACGAGGGATATGATGAAACTCGATTCTGTTGAAGAATGGTAACAACCTTCTTGCGTAATCTTTGTAAGGAATCAATCCTGATGGGTATGTGTTCCACTCTCCTTTGATTTGATTGATAACCAGGGCTGAGTCTCCATACACATCCAAGTTCTTAATCCTTAAGTCGATAGCTTCTTCGAGACCCATGATACAAGCTTCGTATTCGGCCTCGTTGTTTGTGCATTTGAATGTCAATCTGGCAGCGAAAGGAATATGGGTACCCTGAGGTGTTACGATGATTTCCCCAATTCCGTTTCCATAAGTGTTGACAGCTCCGTCAAATATTAGTCCCCATTGGGATCCTGGTTCTAGCCCTTCGCTGGGTAGTGGTTCATCGCAATCTTTAATTTTTAAGTACATGACATCTTCGTCTGGGAAGTCAAATCCAACTGATTCCTGATTGTCAATTGGTTGATGAGGCAAATGATCGGCTAAAATACTTCCTTTGACGACTTTCTGAGCATGCTACTTGATGTCGTATTCCGATAAAAACATCTGCCAACGGACAATCCTTCCTATGAGAGCAGGATTTTCCAAGACGTACTTGATCGGATCCATCTCATAGATTAAACAAGTAGTGTGAGAAATCATGTACTGGCGAAGACGTTTGGCTTCCCAAGCCAGAGCATAACAAGTTTTCTCGAGCATGGTGTACCGATTTTCAAAGTAAGAGAATTTCTTGCTTAAATAGTAAATGGCAGACTCTTTTCTTTTTGTTTCGTCTTGTTGGCCTAGTACACAACCCAAAGACTCTTCCAAGACTGTTAGGTAAATGATCACTGGTCTTCCTTCCACTCGAGGTGACAGGATTGATGGATTCAATAGATATTCTTTGATACCGTCGAAAGCTTTTTGGCAATCTTCTATCCATACACAACTTTTATTCTTTTTGAGTAGTTTGAAGATTGGCACGCATGTCGCGGTCATGAGGGATATGAACCTTGAGATGTAATTCAGACCTCATAAAAATCCTCTGGCCTATTTTTTAGTCTTTGGTGAAGGCATTTCTTGAATGGCCTTGACCTTGTCAGGATCAACCTCAATTCCTTTTTGGCTCACAATGAATCCTAAAAGTTTTCCTCAGCGGACACCGAATGTGCATTTATTGGGATTTAAAAGGAGTTTGTATTTTCTCAGACGCTCGAATAGTTTTGACAGGTGTGTCACGTGCTCTTCTTCTGTTTTAGAATTTGCAATCATGTCATCTACATACACCTCGATTTCTTTGTGCATCATGTCGTGAAACAGTGTTGTCATGGCCCTTTGATAGGTTGCCCCGACATTCATTAAACCGAATGAAATTACCTTGTAATAGAAGGTGCCCCATGGGGTGATGAATGAAGTTTTCTGGTGCCATTTTGATTTGATTATAGCCCGAGAATCCATCCATGAAGGAGAAGACTTTGAACTTTGTTGTACTGTCTACCAGCATGTCAATGTACGGTAAGGGGAAGTCGTCCTTTGGACTTGCCCTGTTCAGATCCCTATAGTCTATATACATTCTGACTTTTCCGTCCTTTTTCAGAACTGGCACTATGTTAGCTAGCCATTGAGGATATTCTGAGGTGGCAAGGAAACCTGCGTCGATCTGTTTCTGCACTTCCTCTCTAATCTAGATAGCCATATCCGGATGAGTTCTTCTTAGCCTCTGTTTTACTGGCGTACATTCTGATCTCAATGGTAAATGATGTTCCACGATGCTAGTATACAACGTTGGGATGTCCTGATAGAACCAAGCAAATACATCTAGAAACTCTTTGAGAAGTTTTATCAAGTCCTTTCTGACAGTTAGACTGAGCAGTGCTCCAATCTTAACTTCTTTCTTTTCTTCCTCTGAACCCAAATTGACTGTTTCTAATGGCTCTTTGTGAGGCTCAATAGACATTTCCTCTTGTTTGAGTAATCGGAAAATATCTTCTGGAATTTCTGCGTCCTCTTCTTCTCCAGCTTCAAATACCAGGAATTCAAAGTTGGGAGAAGAGATAGAGAGAATGGGGTTTAAAATAATGGGGTTTAAAACAAGAAATCTTCATGACGTGATGATTTGTTTTTAGAAGAGATAGAGAGAATGCAAAAGTGTGTGCAGTGTATTTTCTAAAAAAATGATTGTTTTTATTTTGGGTTGTTTTAGGATTACCATTTTCTGAAAAACGAAAAGTGAAAACATCAATAAATGTGGGAATGACAGAATGACATTATTTATTTATGATTTTGTCGATTCTTGAAATACAGCCCTATAAAACATAACTTTGTCGCTTTGAGCGAAGCGAAGAGGGACATTTACAAAAACTGAGCCCTATAAAACATCTGTTTCACCTGGGCAAAGCGAATGGTTAAAACAAATATGGTAATTACTTGGACTTATGGACAACTTTCAGGATATCGACAACAACCCATTGGCAACGAACTCCTCGGTGAATCATAAAGTCTTGTACCTTCTTTTTTGATTTGTACTCAGAAATGACGTTGATTTCTGGAGGAGCAGGATTAATGGAGTCTTCCTTCCATGTAGAGTTGTCGTAAACAAACTCTTCTGTTGTGTTTTGCTTAATGTTTTCACTCTCAAGAGGATCTCCCCATCCAGTTGGCTGGATGTCTTCGTATCTAATGCGATCGCTTTTAGGAGCGGTGTACTCTACTAAGAAGTCATACTTGCCACTCGGCTGTCCTAAAGTGTCCCATACTTATGTGGGAATAGAGGAGTCATCTTCCTCGATGACGTTGACCTCAGGAAAAGCATAGTTGATGAACTATTATCTTGTAATCTTGGCAGATTCATCATTGTGCTGGATATCTTCAGAATATCCTGAGTAACGATCCCATGACTCGGTGGGGACGTGGGTATTCTTTTTAATATTACTCACCTGATAGGCATCGTTGGTCTGACTCTTTTACCCCAAGTCTTCTGGGTACAGTTTCCAGATAGGCAAGTCATCCAGGGGATCATAATAATCGTAGTCGAATTTTTCTTTCATTAGATCATCTTCTAATGAGTTCGGTTGAGCACGGCATCCTTCAGGATCACAATCTCCGTAGTTCATGCTGACATCTGAACTTTGTATATATCTTGGACTTTGTATGGGAAAATAAAGTGGCGTATGCGCCTCTCCTTGAGACATATAATCGTCATTGTTAAGATAAGACTTCCACTCCTCATCCGTATTGCAGGAGTCACTCTCATTGATGGTGTGTACTTCTTGAGACACTGGGTGGAGGAATCCTCAACCGTGGAAGAAGTTTTGAATGGGATGAAAACTTTCATCTTTCTTCGTAGTCTGGGTAC
Source organism: Lathyrus tuberosus (assembly GCA_022829125.1). Taxonomy (NCBI): domain Eukaryota; kingdom Viridiplantae; phylum Streptophyta; class Magnoliopsida; order Fabales; family Fabaceae; genus Lathyrus; species Lathyrus tuberosus. Next base: position 10,185,009 of record JALAZF010000071.1, read on the forward strand.
AGGTTGAAGAGAAACCAAGACCTTCTTTGTCTTGTTATCTGTAGGAATCACAAGTTGTCCCCGTCCCTTTATGTTATCACTTTTCTTCACTTCGTGAGTGTCCTTGTATGGGGAAGTCAACGTCCCTTTTTCTGGTAGACTCTCATTGCTCACCAAGAGTGGTTGGAACTGAGTCCCAACAACCTCCTCTGGTTCTACATAGGAGAATGATGATAAGTTGTTCGTGATTCAGACTCGCTCTCCGCAGACTGTGACTAACTTGTCATTCTTGACGAACTTCAGCTTCTGGTGAAGTGTTGAAGTCACTGCCCCAACTTTGTGTATCCAAGGTCTTCCAAATAAACAGCTATATCCTGCTCGGATGTCCATGACCTGGAAAGTGACTTGGAAAGTGTGAGGACCGATGGTTATGGAAAGATCGACTTTGCCGACAACTATTTTTCTGGACCATCAAAGGCTTTGATGATGATGTCACTGCCTCTCATTGGAGCTCCTTGAAACGATAGTTGTACCAGAGTTGATTTTGGCACAACATTCAAAGACGAACCTGTGTCCACCAATATGCTGGCTAAAGCATCATCTTGGCAGTTGACTGTAATGTTAAACACCATATTATGATTTTTGCCTTCTTTCGGTAGTTCTTCATCACTGAATCCTAAGTTGTTGCAGGAAGTGATGTTGGAAATGATGTTGTCAAATTGTCATACCGTTACATCTTGTTCCACGAAGGCTTGCTCTAAAACTTTCTGCAGAGCTTCCCTATGAGCTTCGGAACTAAGTAAGAGAGATAACACAGAGATTCTAGACGGAGTTTGCAATAGTTGGTCTATAATTATGTACTCTCTTTTCTGGATGAGCTTCAGCATCTCATCATTGTTCTTTGTAAGTTCGGGATTACTGGATTGACTGATTTGCTTATTTGGATCTTCCGCATGAGGTTCCTTTTCTTTGGTAGGTTCTCCAACTCTTCTGTTGAAGATCCGACAACTCCAGGTGACTCGACTGATGTCGGCAATATTTACGACAGAGGGTAATGGAGTTTCCTTTCCATTTTCAATGGTTGTCGCACCGTACTTGTAAGGGATAGCCTTTTCTGATTTGTACGGTATTGGTCCTGGCAGGTAGATAACCACTGGATATTTTTGATTTTTCTGACCATCGTAGACAGCCTTAATTAGTTCCTGGTTAAGAATTCTTCTACTGTCAAGAGAGATTTTTGTCTTGTTGAGCAGAGAAACTATGGCACAAACGTCCTCGGTTGTTTCATGATTGGTAATTATGACAGCGCCTTCACCTTGACTAGGGAGGTAATCCTGTATCATGTTAATCGACCCCGAACTGGAACATGGTCAAATCTCTTTCCGGTCTAATTGATTTTGAAGAGCTGCTCGTACGAGATAACATCCTTGGTTATTTTTCAAGCATACTCTGAAACGCTCATAATTGTGTGGTGGTATCCGACCATTCCCGCTTTGTATACAGTGTATTTTTACTAGATCTGTTTCTATTAAGCAGATATCATGACTCTGATGCCTATCAAGATTCCCATCAGCCATGCTAATCTTTTGTAAAGCCTCATCCAAGTAGATCGGAAGCCACCAGTGGTCCAACAGATGTTGAAGCGTTCTTTGTACAAGTGCACACCCTTGGTTGTTTTCGCAACAATCTTTACAGTCTAGATAAACATGTGAAGCCAGAAAATCGAGCCTGACCTGCTTAGCATAAAATTCTACCAGACTGGTACTCATCAAGCGTATGTCAAATATCTGAACCATATTGACTTGATGGTCATTTCTTTCACGGTAGTCTTGGATCCAACCGAGATCCATCTAACGTTGGAGGGCCTATTGGACAAAAGAGCATCCCTGATTTCTTGTTGAACAGATCAAACAAGTGTTGTAATCGTGTTGCGGCAGATTATGATATCGATTTTGTCTCGAATGCATCGCCATTAAAATGACGTTTATTGCGAGAATACTGTGGTTCTGGACTATGTTGGGATGTGCATGGGCCATGTTGACTTCACGAATCCTGTGATCCAGAATCCAGCCCAGGTCCATTTGTTCTTGTAGTGTCGACTGCACTACACAACACCCCTGATTATTCTTTGAGCAGATATCGCACTGGTGATAATTGTGAGACGGCACATGACCGTACCCGCTCTGTCTGCAATGCATCCTCACCAGATTAGTTTCTAGTGAGAGCACATCGTGAATTTGATAACTGTGGCTGAATTCCTCCTCTATTATATTTACTGCAGTCTTCTCATGTTGCAGCAACAGGTTTGTTTGAACATTAAGATTAGTATATTTGAATGATAAGATCATGTTCCTGACAAGTTTCTGTACGTCAGACTTGAAGCTGAAATAGTTCTCAATGTTGTGTCCTGGTCCTCCTTGATGGTAAGGGCAAGTTCGATCTGCTTTGAACCAAAAAGGTGGATTTTCCAGTACTGTAAGAGGATACCTGGTTTGGATATGCCCCTTGGCCAATAGAAGTGGAAATAATTCTGCGTACAACATCGGTATAGGGTCCAACCCTGATGGTCGTGTCGTACGATTGTTATTATTGTACTGTGGACGAGCGTGCTGAAGAGGCTGTTGCGGCCTTTGCTGATACTGTTGTTGATTTGGTTTGCTCTGAGCAACCTGAGGTTGATAAGTCGGAGCTGGTGTTGGGTTGATAGAGGGAGTTATTGCCGCTACTGGCTGATACCGTCGCCTTTGTTTTCCTAGAGAGATATTACTAATCTCATGTTCTTTTTTCTTTTGGAAAGAACTACTGTATCGCTTAGTACTGCTAGATGGTTCTACTTCTTTGACCAATCATCCTTCTCGGACTACTTTTTCAAGACGTACTCCCATGTTCACCATTTCAGTGAAGTTGCTGGGCGCACTAGCGACCATTCGGTCGTAATAGAACGAGCTCAAGGTTTTCAGGAAAATCTTTGTCATTTCTTTTTACTCAAGATGCGGACAAATCTGGGCGACAATTTCACGCCATCTTTGAGCAAATTCCTTAAAAGTTTCCTTGTCCTTTTGTGACATTGCTCTGAGCTGATCCCTATCTGGTGCCATGTCCAGGTTGTATTTATACTGCTGAACGAAGGTTGCGCCGAGATCTAGGAAAGTGTTGATCTTGGTGCGGTTTAAACCCATGTACCATTTGAGTGCGGCACCGGTTAAACTGTCTTGGAATAATGGATCAGTAGTTGTTGATTTTTTGTCTGGGTTGACATTTTTCGAGCACACATCACCAAATGACTTTGAGGGCAAGAGTTGCTTTTGTATTTTTCAAATTCAAGTACCTTGAATTTGTGCGGTATTTTCACATTTGGGACCAAACAGAGGTCTGTGTCTTGACCATGAATAGCATGCAGTTCCTTCTGCATTTCCAAGAATTGTACTTGGAACTCATTCATCTTTTCATACATGTCATCGTTTCCACCAGAAAATGCTTGTGGAATTTTTCCTCTCGGGACGGTGTGTACCACTGGTTATGGTATAGACATTACAACGGTGACTCTTGGTGCTCCCATGTCCCGAAATATGTAACCTCTAGGAGTTGCTGTCGTAAACCTTGTATCTTCACTTTCCCGAATTTTGTAACCGTCAGGTCTAGTGGCTTCTGCTACGGCTTCTGGGTTTTCAGTGACCGGCGGGATATATCCTTCAGGTATAAAGTCGAGAGGCATGCCCTAGGGACGACCCTTAGGCATGTTGTATCGAGGATGATTCTCATGTGTTTCCCTTATGGGTGTAGATGTGATCTCTGAGATTACAGTCCTTTGATGTCGCTGCTCCTCGGCTGCTTCCAGGGATTGCATGTCACTGTGAAGCTTTTCCAAACTTTCCTTCAGAGCGTCAATTTCTTCTCTCAGCTCTCTGTTCTCTTCCTTGAGATCGTCCATTTTCTTTTGTCGATTGGCCCGAGTATTGTATGATTGAGACAATTTGACTCTAGAATCGCGAGACGTACCTGAGACTCAAAGATGGGAAGAAAAATGTGTTTTATGAGAATGATGAATGATATGCAACGACATATTTTCTTTTAGTTTTTGTTTTAATCAAAAAAACTTCAACAAATAGATTGCAAATATCATACAGGGGGGGGGGGGAAGACCCCTTTTTTTATTGAATTTGAAAGATTGCAGTATTTTACAAGGAAAAGTACAGTATTTTAGAAAGTGTTGTAAAGGAGATGATCTAAGCTCATGGATCCTGAGTCTTCTCTGAAGAGAGCTCAGATGTCGGTTCTGGTAGTTTTCTTTTCTTTGATCAGGGCTCCTCAGCCATTGTCGATTTGTCAGTCCTTTGACAAGTGAAAGGAGTGAGAAAATTCCTTCGATCTTCGTGACTCTCTATAGCATGCTATTCTAATATCACAATCAGAGCATCCATTTCCTTTAACAGTTCCTGAATTTTGGTACACTCTAAATTGAGGATTCGGTATTTGTTTTTCAAAGAGTTCTTCTCTCGTTGAACTTTGTTGAGAGCGACCTGGGGTTTTTCCGCATCAAAAATGAAATAAAGGACATATTCCTTTAACGGAAAAACTTCTTGGCGAGGGTAAGGCATCCTCAGCTTGAGGGCTCTAGTTTGCACCTAGTGGAGATAAGGTTCCATGGAGGTACAATCTGGTCTTCCTAGAGACTCTCTTCCTTTCCAGTGAATATGTTGTTAGGCATGCACTATTTCCTTCTTTAGCGCCCTGTCATTTTCCCCTTCCTTGAAGAAAAGACCTTCAAGATGAACATTATGCGGGATATTCTTCATCGGGTATCCGAGTTGACGACGAGCTAAAATTGGATAATAGTTAAATCCTCCTTTAGTTCTAATGAGGGGTACGTTAGGTAAATTTCCACATCTTTCGATGATCTCTATCCCCTCATAAATCCTATTATACCAATCTATGTCAAAGTTGGTAAGGGACATAATCCTTTGTGACCAACGTAGAGTACTTTTGTGATCCCAAAAAGCAGCAGACTTGGGTAAATGGGAAATGAACCATTTGTAAAGTAAGGGTAGACAGCATGTGATCATTCCTCCGTTGTAACAATTCCTTAAGTGTACAGAATGATAAGCATCTGCGAGCATGGTTGGTACGAGGTTCCCAATCAGAAATATCTTAATGGCATTGGTATCGACGAAGTTATGTGAGTCCTAACTTCTGACTCGTCCAAAGAGATTGCTCTTGCAATGGTTTGTTCTTTTGGAATTTCTTCAAGTCCAAAAAATGGAGCTTGGTCAGTAATTGGTAGATCAATCAGGTGAGAGTACTCCTCGAGTGTTGGTGTTAGTTGGTAGTCCGGAAAGGTGTAACAGTGGTAAACTGGATCGTAGAATTAAATCAACGTAGACATAATTCCTTCAACTTTGTGGACCCTTAACAAAGACAATAATCCTCTGTGCTTAGTTCTGAAAGCCTCAGGGTTGGTAACCATCCTTGCCAACTTCCTTAAATCCTCTATTTTTGGAGCCTTGAAGGTGTACTTGTGTGTCTTTCTTCTACTGAAATCCATAACGCAATCTCTCTGATAGTTTCAATTATTGTTTAGTTTATTTTGAAAAAAGATTTTTTTCTTGTTTAAAAAGAGTTTTTTAGATGAATTCATGAATGCAGCACACAAAAACATTTGAAAACATGGGTTCAAGGGGTCAACGCCATGAGCATAGAGTCATGGCTCTACCCATCCCCAAAGGTTGTACTAAAAGGTCAATTTTTGTACCTGTTGAACGGGTTCTAAGGTTACCAAAATCATTTACCCTCCTAGGAATATCAACAGCAAGCTGGTTCACCCGAGTGAGTTGTAACATCCTAGGATGAATCTCATTTGAGTGTAGTATCACGTATTAACTATTCCCGATAGTCACCGCACTACCAAATGGTCATACGGTTTAAGTCTACTAAATCCTCAAGGTCACGGGTACCGCACTGGGATAACTTTGCTTTCACGACGATCGATCGTTCAACATTTAGTACCCACACGGGTACCTCGCCTGATTTGGTAGGCTACCAGGATCGCTTGTTCAGGATTCACTCAATATAAGTTCTCCCGTCTATGCCACCACTTATCTTAATATTCTCTCAAACTTTCCACATACGTATCAATCGCATTCCCATTGACAGAAAAATAAACACGGATATCAAGTAGGAATAGCAGTAAATATATATATATATATATATATATACACAATCTAGACCTCTTAGGAATTCTAATCCTAGTTAAGACAGTACCCCAGCAGAGTCGCCATTTTTCTCTAGGGTGCAATTTTTGTCGGTGACGCGACCACCTTATCGCCATGGTCGGAATTGGGTGCTACTTTATGATTTCTTATTTATCCTATGAAGCTGGAAAGGATACGGAAGATATCTAAAACTAACCTTGCATGCAAATGTTTTCTTTAACAAATGCTAAGAGATTGGGGGGTTCGGGGTCAGGTCTTACAATGGGGAGTTGTCAATTACCCATCCTATATATGGTTATCCATAGATTGTTTAGCATTTTCTTTTGTTATTATACTTGATGGTGTTTGTCTGTCGTAAATGGGAAAGTTTCTCCTTTGGGAAGGTTTGAGAGAGAGTATTTTTGTTGTTTTTCGGGTTTTTCGATGTTTTTGGTAAGGTACTAGACCTAAGGTTTTGATTTTCTGTGCTCATTAAGATTTCACAATCTTATGCCTACGTATTCAAGTTCAAAGAAAACAGTGAAATCTGAGCAATTATAGTTCCTTATATTCTATTGGAGGAAAAGGACGTTTGGTGTCTTGTTTAAAGTCCAATATTGAAGCTAAAGGTTACTTTGTGTCTTGTTCAAAGCCAAAGATTGAAGCTGAAAGGTTTCATTGAGAGAGAATTTGTCATCTCTAAAGGGAGATATCTCATCTGTTTATCAAAGTTGTTGGGTAACTGATTATAAATTAGAATTACTTTAATTGGAATGCATGGAGTCCAGCAATGCCATAATTTCCTTTATAAGGGATTTGCCCTGAAGGACAAAACTTTAACTCTGTGTAGAGAAATGCCATTTTTCCTTAGGAGTCTTTCATGCAAAGAGAGGGGCATTGGCTTGGATGTAAATAATCCCAGGGCTTGCTACTTACAGCAATTAGATGAAAGAGGGATTTACCAGGATAAAAGATGGACTACAACTTGGATTTTTGAATCAATAAGTGTTCCACTTACAGTTGTTATCTGGGATTAGGGTTTATTTGATCGTCTGTTTCGGTGTGTGATTGTATAGAGAAATATCCTCCTATAGAGAAATCTTGATTTCCTCTTAGAGGATGTTGATTTTTGTGTGCCTTGATCAAAGCCCAAGGTTGAAGCTAAAAGTTGACTCTTTTTAGGGAGATCCTTATACAAAGCTTAAGAGGAGGCTGAAAATGATTGACTCAACAAGAGAGTGTTTATCTGTCTTATACAAAGCCTAAGATTGAGGCTAAGAGAGATTGACTCTTTGGGAAATAGTTTATCTTTCTTGTACAATGCCCAAGATTGAGGCTAGAAGAAATGACTCCACTGGGGAGGGGTTTTATCTGTCTTGTACAAAGCCCAAGATTGAGGCTAAAAGAAACGACTCCACTGGGGAGAACACTTATGTGTGTCTTGTACAAAGCCCAAGATTGAGGCTAAAAGTTATGACTGACTCAGTTGGATAATATTTGTATGTGTCTTGTACAAAGCCCAAGATTGAGGCTAAAAGACTGCTGAGAGATGATCATTATACAAAGCCTAAGAGGAGGCTGATTGGGAAATTTCTTATATGAAGCCTAATAGGAGGCTAGGTTCTGATGAGGATTATTGATATCTAGAGACATGTCCAAATTGGGGAATCAACTCTTGCTGAGAATTGCAGAATAGTTTAAATATCAGAAGCCTTGAGGTTCTGACTTTCTGAGGGTTTATTGACAGTAAATTGACCCTAGCTGGGGAATTTTAACTGAAGGTATAAAGATTTAGTTTTAACCTATGGAGGGTTTTTTACTTTGCTGGTGATTCATGAAATGATTAAGATTGTTTCCTGTTCCTTTTAGGAAACTTGAAGGTTTCTTTGGGATCCATTAGGAGATGAGACTATCCAAGTCTACTGGTATGAAAAGGTTTATCTTTGTATGATGCCCAAGAGGAGGCTGATGTTTTAAGGGATGAGAATCAACCCTATAATAGTTTAATGTTCAGACACTTTGAAAGACTGCTCTAACAAAAGATGACTAGGTTCTGTCCTATACATGTAGGAGGTCTTTTTGGGTCCTTGTACTAAGCCCAAAAGGAGAATGAGAACTTCTAAAAAGCCTGAAGATCCTTATACAAAGCCCAAAAGAAGGTTGGGGATGCTTTTAGGAAGCCTGTGGGTCCAAACCTAAGAAACTTTCAATAAAGGTATCACCAGGAATAATCCTTTCTTTAGTGAACAGTTCTAGGGTTTGAAGAAATTCAAAAGAGGTTTCACCGGGAATTAATACTCTTTGGGGAAAATTAATTTCTTGACAAATTTTCTAAGTAGTTACAGTCTTGAGAAAATTTTCACCGAGAATAATGCCTTTCTCCGTTCCATAATGTATAAGCCCAAGAGGAGGCAAGACTGTATCTGGAATTTCCTATTGGGAACTAGTTTTGACTGTGTTGAAAGAGTGACCACTGGTTTGATCTAATCCTAGACCTAATTTCCGGGAAAAACTCTAAGCAAGTGTATAAGCATATATATACAGATGAAATATATATGAGCACGTATGTAAAAAAAAGGCTGGTAAAACTTACAGGTGAGCAAGCTTCTAGTGTTATAAACACAGCTGTATGGTTAGTTATTCAAGAAATTAAAGAAAGTTTTGATAATTTTCATACCCCAAATTTTGACCACCAAGATTTCCCATCATTGTGAAAATCATCATCACAATATGGATGTGCCATTATGCCTCGTCAATTTCCTCAAGAATTGTTGAGCATTCACCATAATCAAGAACTAGGGTTTCGAGCCCTCTCTGAACACTTAGGAAAAAGATCAATCAAGAAATAACACGATCTTTAACTTGTATGATCTCTTTAAACCTCCAAGAGGAATCAAGAGGACTCCATATTAAGAATTAACCACAAAGTTGTGCATTCCAAGAGGAAGGAGCCTCGAAACACCTGATATCGCCGATTTAGGGTTTTGAACGACTGAGACCTCCAGGGTAAGAATTTCACAAGAGGATGAGCCAAGACATCCAAATATGACTCAATATGTTCAAAATAACCCTAATAATCCATTGGCAAAGTTAAAACACCCTCAGAGGATGCATTCCCCAAAAGCCGGGAGTTAGGGTTTTACGCGCCGAACCGATCCGGAGCCAAAAGTCAAAACATGACTTTTTTGACAAAAATGATCCTTATGATTCATATTTTCACAAAATATGGTTTATAATGTCATTTTAACAATAATTGATCAAGAAATCAAGATAACTTGCAAAAGGGGTCACCTTGAAAAAACTTAGAAATTTTTCTAAGTTACTAAATGTAATGGTTTTGGTGCCAACTTCCAAGGGTCATAACTTCTGATCCAAGCAACCATTTTGAATTATCCAAAGGCTGATTTGTAGTTTTTCCTACACTCTACAAAAGCTTCAACTACAAGAAACTCCAATTATTCATGGATTTTAAGTTATGGAGTGATCAAAATGACAAAAATGGAAAAAAATTACACTTTTTCAACACTTAGTGAAAATTTGCCTAAGTTAGTAGCTTTGAACACCAATGTTCATAAGCATTTTTCAATGGAATCAAAATAGTTTCAAAACAATCTATGATCATACATGGAAAGTATAATATGAGGGCTCTTTTAAAAGTACTAGAGGCTTCCATAACTCTATTTGAGCAAGGAGATATGATCTCCTCAAAATGACATTTCCAACTGCCTTGTACAAGGCAGAATTGTGCAATTTTGCTCGATTTGGAAAAATCAGACAAGTACAAGCCTTGTCATCCATTTGGACACCTCAAGGGATAAAGACAAAGAGGAATGATCTGATCCACATGCCTCCCAAGTCGAAGAATCTACAAGTAGCCATGACAAGCCTAAAAAGGCAAAAATGTGCCAAGACTCCAATTTTGTTCCAATGCATTCAATGGATGCATCAAGGTGGCATGAACTGAGGCAATTCTCACTGAATGAGTCGAGGTTCAACTCTGAACCAAAGGACCGCAGGCCTGTGCCCTAACCTCAAGTCAATGGCTATGGAAGACTTGAACACCTTTATGCTACAATTAGACAAAGGCCTGCTGCAGTTGCCATTCAGTATTGCTTGCAAAACAAACTCGCTCTACTATAAATAGAGCTCATTTCTGATCAATTCAAGTACACCAAAGCACTACTACACTTGCTTTCCTCAAAATTCTCTCTTTCACTCACATTTTCCTTCTTATGCAAGTAACAACTGAACTTTTGAGTTAGAGAGCAATTTCATCAAAGCTTATGATCCAAACGCATTCAATATGTCATATCTAAGTTGTTCAAACACTCACTTGTGATGTGAAACACCAAAATCATAAAGTCATCCTCCAAATCCTCAAAACTTGACTTTTCTGCATTTTTCAAGCCATGTCTTGATTCAGTCACTTTCAAAACCAAACAAAGGTTCAAATACACTTCAAATATCATCCTTGAACTGTCCCAAATGGTTCCCCCATCTGGAACACCATTTGAGAGAGTTGTCATATTGGTCACTTTTGCCCCTTTTGCAAGAAAGATCTAAAACTTGTCCCTGAGGATTGCAGCTGGTTTTGATCATCCTAAAAGCTTCTAAGGGATCAATCAAGAGTGTTCAAAGCATTTAATTACTTCTGGCACAAGGATCTTGACAGATAGCACAAAAAGCTCCAAGAGGTAAGTGCATGACAACTTGAACTCTTTGAATTATGCATTTCTTTGAAGTCCACTAATCATAAACATCTCATACATATTATATATGTTGTGTTTGAACCAATTCACCATGATATTAGTGTGTATGTGATATGTTAGCATAGTAAGTGCGAATCTTGGCATTTTTCAAAACCACTATCGGGTTTTAAAATAGAAAACTCATATGAAAAATCCAAGGGCACCATAGAATTCCTTATTAAATTCTAGGTCAGATGCACCTAAATTTTGTCCCAATCCGTGGAGAATTGAGCAAGTTACAACCTTCATGCAAATCCACCATGACTTGGTTTCTTGCCTTGGCCAGGCCTAGAAACAAAGCCACCCTTATGTTTTAATGGGGTGGTTTTGATACACGGATGTATCACCACCCTAGTGGTAGAGCGCATGTGTGTTTGTCTTGGAGCTCATGGGTTTAAACCCCACCCAGACCTTTTTTTACCACTCTCTCATTTTTGCTATTTTTTCAATATTTTCATGTTTTTTGTTAATTAATTCAAAAATTAATTACTCTCTCAATTTTAATTATTTTTTATTGATTATTTTTTTGAAAATTCACAAAAAATATTAAAATATTTTATTCCATGAAAATTTCACAAAAATATTATTTATTTCACATATTTGGTATTTTTGTAAAGAATTATATTTTTAATTGTTTTTAAACATTAAAAATATTTCTTTCTCTCGGTTTTACAAAATTCAAATGATTTTTAAATCATCCCATGAATGAAACATGATTTTTCAAATATAAATCCAAGATCATAACCTTTTTTCACATGTTTGATTATTTTAATTGAATTTTTATTCAATTAAAATACATTTTAAACCAAAAATTAGGGTTTTAATCATTCTCACCCTAACAAATCTTTTCAAACATATCTATGGGCCTCTAATAGAGTGTAAGACCCAATCCCTTTTTAACCAAAACCTTTTTTGGGCCTCACTCATTGTATAAGACCCACTGTGTTTTCAAAAATCTCGGCGCGATCGCTATTTCATTTGAAAATCATATGGGCCTCTCCTTGAGCTATAAGTCCCATTCCTTTTCTTAAAAACTCTTTTGGGCCTCTACTAGAGTGTAAGACCCAACCCCCTTTGTGTGAGAGCAAGAGTTGTCTCTACAAGTCATCTCTATATTTTGATGATAACAATGTGTATTTGTGAAAGAACTATTTTATGTTCTAACGTGTGTTATATGCAGATCATAATCATAGAAGATATCAGATCCAACAAGCACCAGCCAGATGTGTGTAAATGATAATATGCAAAGTTACTATGTGTGACACAAGTCGCAAGAAGCAAGTATGCTTCTGTATCTGATCATGATCAGTCAGATCCAAGGATGCCGATATTGTTGTTGCAATGCTCTTGTGGATGCTCTCTGAAAGTGGTTATGATTCTGAATATAGCGAAGCTTCTGAAGTGATAATCCTATGGAGAGCTGAAGTGCTGAAGATTCTCATGACTTGAAGTTCTGAAGGCTGAAGGCTCTAAAGACCAAGTGCAGAAAGACTCTGAAGACTAACGTGTTCTGAAGATTAGGGTTCTAAAAGGTCAAGTGCTGAAGACTCTGAAGACGGATTCCTAATGGACAAGTTCTGAAGATTCTGAACACTTAAAGCAATGAATAATAATGGGTTTCAAGACAAGTGCTGAAGTTTTGAAGGAAAATTCCTAATGGACAACTTCAGAAGACTGAAGACTTGAAGATTCAGAATACCCAGTTATGAAGTCTCTACTCATGCTTCAATTAATTACCATCAGAAGCCTCTGAATATTTGAAGACAAATGTTACCGTTGTCAATGACTGTACACAGTACCCAAAAAGATATATCCCGTCACTTATTCTACAGTAAAAAGAAGATGTGTCAGTACAACTTTCATCATTGCACAACGTCACTTTTAAAACAGCCAACAATAATTCAAATGGCTATATTTTACTGGGCTATTTAAAGAAAGGAGTAATCGCTTCTGAAGGTGTCGATGACCACACAATTGCAAATCGATTGTGGTATCTATCATGAATCAATTGCTAAGTTGTTGTGAAATTAAAGTGATGATAGTGACAATGTTCTGTTATCGTTGTTACACTTAAACATTCAAAGCTATCACCATTAACACACGACCATTGTTGTTGAAGCTCAAAGATCATTATTCAACACAACAACGATCAATTGAAACAGAAATTGTTGATGAAGAAGATAACATTACAAATCAGTCAAGTCATCAACCACCTTCTCCTCTGAGCTACATTGAAGATCTGAAGCAAGGAGTTGTTACACGAAGCTTGCTCAACCAAGAAGACGAAGAAGAAGAAGATCTACAAGATGTCATCAACTGTCAAATCAACATACATCTTTGTAGTATCTGAAGAAAGCAAGGAGTTGTTGCTCAAATCTTACTTGAACACGTATGTGTTCTTTTGTACTTAAACTTAGGAGTTATCTGCTTATTAAGAAGCATCTTTTTAATCTCCTGTTTAACTAATTCTATGTGAATTAGGATTCCTCGAGTTGTCAGTGTGACCGGATACTTAAGAAGACAATGGCTTGGTGTCATTGTGGGAAATCCTGAAATATAGTCAGTAAACGTTATATTCGTTAAGTCGAATCCCTGAACGTTTAGCTGTGAAATCCTGATAGTAGATCTTGCGAGATTGGAACCTATTAGGTCAATGTTTGTTATATTCATTAATTTGAATCCCTGAACTGTTCATTGTGTGTTATTCACAACTGCGGTTGTGCAGGTTATTAGTCACCGGCGTGAGCCCGTGCATTTGTAATCGAGATTGATTATAGTGGATTAAGTCCTTGTGTTCAAGGCGAAATCACCTTGGAAGGGTGGCCTGGATTAGCTTGAGAGTTTCTTAGGTGAACCAGGATATATTGAGTGTTCTTTACTCTTGTTATGCTTTTAGTTATTGTTTATGTTTCTGTATCAACTATCAGAACCTTACATAAGCAAGTTAGAACCTTGCAACTTAACTCTGATAAGCTTCCGCACAGCAATTTCTGAATCAAGCATATCTGATTCAGACTATACTTGTTACTTATATTGTATGCATTGCAGAATCTGAATGATGCATCTCAAAGTAAGAGTATCTCAACGAACTCTGATAATCTCTTAGGGCTTTAACGCTAAGAGGCGAAAAGTTTTTAAGAGTCAAAACACAATTCAAACCCCCCCTTTCTCATGTATTTCTCATACCTTCACTTTGTACATAAATAAATTTGGGCTTTAGTCATTGTATAAGTCCCGATACAGTTTTCAAAATGACAGTGCGATCATTGTCTTTTCTAGGCTTCTCCCTGAGCTGTAAGCACCATATCTCGTACAAAAATAATCTTTGGGCCTCTAATGGAGTGTAAGACCAAACCCTTTTTGTAAATACAATAACCTTGGGCCCCTGTTATGGTATAAGTTCCACTACCGCTGTTGATATTACAGTATAATCAATGTTATCAAACAAGCCTCTATTTGAAATAACTGTTTCTTTTAAATCAAGTTCAAATGTATAGTTGTTATCAAAACTTTCTTCAATTTCTTTGAACAACTAACCATACAGCTATGGGAGCTTGCTCACGTGTAAGTTTTTATCAGCTTTCTTTACATGCTTTCATATATATATATATATATATATATATATATATATATATATATATATATATATATATATATGTATTGCTGGAAGCTTGCACACCTGTAAGTCCTTCTTTTATTCTTTTAAAATACATGTCATATATATATAACTGTATTGCTGGAAGCTTGCTCACCTGTAAGTCCTTCTTTCATATCCTTTGAAATACTTGTCATATGTCAACTGTATATATACTTGTATATCTGCTTAGAGTTTTCCCAAGCAACTAAGTTTAGAATTAGGTAAAGATATTTGGTCAATCTTTCAATACAATCAAAACTAGCTCCCCATAGGATTTTCGACATATTGTCTTGCCTTCTCTTGGGCTTAAACAATATCAAACAAAGAGAAAGGCATTATTCCCGGTGAAACTTTTCTCAGACTGTCACAACTAGAAACTGTCAAAGTAATTCACTTTCCCCAGAGAAGATTAATTCCCGGTGAAACTTCTCTTGAATTTCTTCAAACTCTAAAACTGTTCACTAAAGAAAGGATTAATTCCCGGTGAAACCTTTCTTGTACATTCTTAAGTTTGGACCCACAGGCTTCCTAAAAGCATCCCCAGCCTCCTCTTGGGCTTTGTACAAGGACCCTCGGGCTTCTTAAAAGTTCTCATGCCTTCTCTTGGGTTTAGTACAAGGACCTAGAGACCTCTTAAAGGTATAAGACAGAACCTAGTCATCCTTTGATAGAGCAGTCTTTCTGAGTCAAAGCATCAGACCAGTTTAGGGTTGATTCTCATCCCTTAACATACCAACCTTCTCTTGGGCATTATACAAAGATCATTCACCAGCTAAGAGCCAATCTCTCCATACCAGTAGACTTGGACAGTCTCATCCCTTTGGATTTCAAAGAAACCTTTTATTTCCTTAAAGAACAGGAAATAACCCTGATCATCTGATCAAATCTCCAAAACAGAGATAAAACCTCAACAGGTCTCTTAACTCAATCTCCAAACCTTCATTGTAATTTTCCCCAGTCAAGGTCAATTATTGTTAATTCACCATTAACAAAAACCCTTCAAAGGAAAGAACTCCACCTGTGATACCTTCAATTCAAAATCCCCAGCTGGGGTCATTTTACTGTCAAAACAGAATCAGAACCTCAAGGCATCTGATATCTCAACTCTTCTGTAACCCTCAGCAAGAGTTAACCCCTCAATTTGGACCTGCCTTTGAATCTCAATAATCCTCAGCAGAAGTTAGCCTACTCTTAGGCTTCATATAAGGAATTCCCCAACCAGCCTCCTCTTACGTTTTGTATAATGATCATTCCTCAACTAAGTAAGCCTCAGTCTTGGGCTTTGTACAAGACACCCCAAAACATATCTCCAGTAGAGTCAGTTTGTCCTTCAACCTCAATCTTGGGCTTTGTACAAGACACCATATAAATATCCTACAGTCAGGGTCTTTCAGCCTCAATCTTGGGCTTTGAACAAGACACCAATAAAGAGTCCTCCACAGTGGAGCCAACCTTTCAACCTCAATCTTGGGCTTTGTACCAGACAGATATTAATATCCTTAAATAGAGTCATACCCTTTCAGCCTCAATCTTGGGCTTTGTACAAGACAGATACTCTCCAGCTGAGTCAATACCCTTTTAGCCTCAATCTTGGGCTTTGTACAAGAAACACATAAGTATTCTCCCCAGTGGAGTCAAGTCTTTTTAGCCTCAATATTGGGCTTTATAAAAGACAGATAAAAACCTTTCCCCAAAGAGTCAAATCTCTTTCATCCTCAATCTTGGGCTTTGTATAAGACAAATAAACACTCTCTTATTGAGTCAGTCTTTCCCAGCCTCCTCTTAGGCTTTGTATAATGATTTCTCTAGTGGAATCCAATCAATCTTCTAGCTTCAACCTAGGGCTTTAATCAAGGCACACAAAAATCAACATCCCCTCAGAGGAAATCAAAATCTCTCTGCAGGAAGATACTTCTCTATATATCACATCAAAACAATCAATCAAAACAAAACCCTAATCCCAGATAACTGCTGTAAGTGGCACACTTGTAGATACAAACATCCAAGTTGTAGTCCCTCATTATCCTGGTTAAAACTCTGTCATCTAATTGCTATAAGTGGCAAGCCTCTAGATACAAACAACCAAGCCAATGTCCCTCTCTTAGCATGAACTCTTGAGGAAAAATGGCATTGCTCCACATGATTTAAAGTTTTCTCCTTCTGGACAAATCACCTTGTAAAGGCAATTAGGGCATTGCTGGTCTCCATGCATTCCAGTTCAAGTAATTCCCCTTTAAAAACTAGTTACTCAAACAACTGTGATAAACAGATGAGATATCTCTCTTTAGAGATGACAAATTATCTCTCAATCAAACCTTTTAGCTTCAATCTTGGGCTTTGAACAAGACACAAACAACCTTTTAGCTTCAATCTTGGGCTTTGAACAAGACACAAACATACATCTTTTAGCTTCAATCTTGGGCTTTGAATAAGACACCAGCCATATTTTCCTCCCATAGAATAGGAGGAACTACGATTGCTCTGATTTCCCTGTTTTCCTTAAAACGGGAATACGTAGGCATAAGATTACGAAATCTTAGCGACCATACTTATAAAAAACCTTAGCAAACATCGAATAACCCGAAAAACAACAAAATAATCTCTCTCTCTCTCAGACATCCACAAAGAAAAACTTTCCCATTTCACAGACAAACACAATCAAGCATTAAAGCAAAACCTGAAACTATCATCTCATGGATAACTATGTATAGGATGGGTAACTGACAACTCCCCATTGTATAACCTGACCCCGGACTCCCTAATCTATGTCAAGCGTTTGTTCAGTTAAACAAATGCGTGCAAGGTTAGTTTTAGATAGCTTTCCCTTTCCCTTCCAGCTTCATGGGATAAATTAGAAATCAGAAAGTAGCACCCAACGTTCCTTCCACTGAGGTGAGGAAATCCCCTGCGATAAGGTGGCCGCGTCACCGACAAAAATCGCACGCTATAGAAAAATTTCGACTCTGCTGGGGAGTCATTGTATTATCTGTCTTAATCGCCATTTTTTCCACCAACACAAGAGTTGTATTCGGTATGTGTCGTAAATCGCGCTTATTTTTGTATGATATATATTGTATGTTCTAATTGAATATATTGTGCTTATTTTTGTTTTATGTTCTAATTGAATGTTGTTTATGTAGAGATTAAGTGAAAACCTCGAAGAACAAACTAATGAAGATCAACGTTGCGTTGGTGATGATCAAACTCCTAGTAGAAGTGTCTTAAATCACGCTTCTACTAAAGGAAGTAATTGTACAGCCCCTCCCCCCTGTAGATAACCGCAATGGGATATTGGACCCTAGTCCAAATGAAATAACAAGTTTATACTTGTCCATTGCATCAATAGACCTTTCGCAAGCTCTCCCGATAGAACATTATCCAAAATTGGATACGGTGTATTACACTCCTATAGACGTGAGGCATTTTCTAGCAGGATATAAGTGGCTTGACATAGCTATTTTGTAAGTTTGGTGCACGTAAGTATATAGTCGAATATACATGTCATTATAAAACATTATAAATTTTTGTATTTTCTCCCTTAATTTATTCATTTTCTTTGACTATTTAGGTACATTCACCATGTTTGTATAGAATTGAATAAATCAAGTACCTATGGAATCTTGGACCCAAGTTTTATTGCTTGGGCATATAACGATAAAAAGATCAGAGACTCGTACTTGAAAAACCGGCTAAATGGCGGAGGAAAAGAATGTTACTTTGTACCATTCCTCTGTAGGTTAGTATTGTTGTAATTTATTTCTATATTTTATATTTAGTTTTGTTTTAGTAACAACTAATAATATATATATTCTCTTGTGCATTCAATGGTAATTGGTAATTGATCATAATATCGCTTAGGACAAATACGGTGACATTACTGTGTTCCTTGCACCAACAACTCCACAAACCAATGGAAGATGTTATATTAACGTAAGTGTATTTATTTAATATCATTTTCTTTGGCATTAATAAACTGAATAATGTTAATATACTGAATAATGTTAATATACTCAATATCATTTTCAATGGGTAGTATTGTGGAGCAAGTTAATATACTGAATAATGTTAGAAAAAAGCCCACATACCTTCCTCCTAAAGTAAGTGGCTTGATTACCTGTTTATTTCATTTAAATTCATGCATGTGTGGTTGAATTCATGTTTTTATATTCATGTAATTTGTAAACGAGGAAACACCCCGGGACTTACGAGTGTGGGTATTATATCATGAAACACATGTTAAACATTGTCCTTGCCGACACTGTTGATTCATGGGATACGGTATGTATGCCATCAAATATTTACATATATTAATATATAAGCTGACTATTGAATTATTATCATGCATATGGTCTTCAATTTTTTGCTCTTTCTTATGTATATGTTTAATGACGAAACCTTATTCCCCCTTGAGGACTTTGTGGATCTTCATAAACGTTGGGCGTATATCCACAATGCGCTTAAGGGTGCTCCTGCTGTTTGATATATCAACAACTTTTTTTATGCATATATTTTTTCTTTTGATGCTAATATATGATGTACAGAATATTGAGTTTGATGCACATAATGTGAAAATAGTTTTGGTTTTTGATGCACATATATGATGTACAGAATATTGTGTTTCATGCCCATAATGAAATCAATAATATTGGCTTTTGATGCAATAAAAAATGTTGTAGCTGAGAATCGAACCTGATCACCTTTTTTTATATAACAACAGTTGAATAAACTAACCGTCGTTATAGGTTGCGCGCTTACTGGAATACAACAACGGTCCCAGGAGCGTCATTGTACGTACCTCATATACAACAACAATCTACATAACAACGCCTTCACCTGCGTCATTATATGTCATTTCCAACCGCTGTTAAATGGGTTTTTTGTAGTAGTGGTGGATACTCAAGGTGATGAGTCGCACATAGAGTTCAAGAACTCTAACTTGATTCTAAGTTATAAGATTGAATGGCTATGAGGCCAAGGAGGATGGCTATGACTATAAGGTCAAAGCTTACTTATGAGTATGAGGTCAAAGGTTTGGAGAATGGATCCTATGACTATGAGGTCAAGGTTAAGAGATGGCTCTATGACTATGAGGTCAAGAGGGAATCCTATGACTATGAGGTCAAGAAGGATGATGATGAGCTATCTATGACTTTGAGGTCAGTAGAGAGGCTTTCCTTTGGAAGGAAGGGGACGATAACAACTTCTTATGAACAAGAATGTTACAAGGGAATTGAGATTCAAATGAACAATATTGGTTCAAGAATTCAAAGAGAATGTACAACCAATAAGCATAATTTATCTGAAGAGCATGATTCAAACATCAATATATGGCAAGAGATAGTGAGGTACAACAATCATAAACAAATGATCACACATACACATGATTGTAATACCCCAAAATTTGCCCTCTCTTTTCCTCATATCTTTTAGCATGAGCTTTCATTGCATTGCATTGCATTCAAGCATAGAAAAACAAAGCATCAAGCATTTAACATTGCATCTTGCATAAGGGCATGTGATCAGGTGATTCTCCAAGGTGTTGATCATCCAAAGAAGAAGGCCAAGTGTTTCTCACAAGCTTCAAAGACCTCTTACATCATGTATCATCTCCATTTGCCCCCACAAGTCATAGGGAGAGGAGAATTCACCAAGAAGATTGGACAGTGCATGATCTCCTATACAAGGCAGTCAAAAGTTGGGATCTGACCCCCAAATGAGCAAGCTCTTTGATTCTTTATCATATCCAAGTGGCACATGTCATCATTGGTGGACATGATACACATCATATTCAGAGGAATTTGAATTTGGAGGCTGTGTTATCTCCTCCTAACCAGAGGGTACCAAAACTAGGGTTTGCCATAAAATCAGTTTATTTCTAATTTTTTTGGGCAAGACTTGATCTCATGGTATCCCTTATGTCCTCAAGTGTCTAGGGATGGAAGATTGCCTATCAATTTGTTTCAAAAGGGTTTCAATTGATCAGAAGATTGAAAATCAGGAGAATTGGGAATAAAGTCAACTGTGCAGTGAAAAAGTCAACTCCTGACTTTTTAAGGTTAACATCATGATTTTCAAGTCAAATATGGTCCATGGACAAGATTTGATCAAGAGATGTTCAAGGATTCAAGAAAAAATCAAGAATATGGAAAAGTTGTCATTTTTGGAAATCTAGGTTTTTTTTGGAGGTTGCCATTTTGGGAAAGTTTTAGCATGAATTCAGCCATCTTCCAAGCCAATTTTCATCATGATGCGAGCTTCATTTCAATTTTCCTCAAACATGAAAGTTGTAGAGCTTTTTCCAAGCTTTCCAACCATGTAAAGTTTGTCTCATTTGGATTATTTTTGAGAGAGTTATGATGTTTTGAAGTTGGAGTTTTCAAGTTGTGAAATTCAAAAACTTAGAATTTTTTTCTAAGTTATTTTGGACAGCTTTGTGCATCAATGTTCATGCTCGATTTTGATCTACTTCCAAGCTTTGAATTGAGAAAACTCTAACATGAAAGTTATAGTATGAAGTTTTCTTTTCAAAATGGGCACAAGAATCATGGCATTTGGTTTGGTATTGAGTGAGTTATAAGTGTTCAAAGTGTGACATTTTCAATCTATGGTTTCACTAAAACTTAGATTTTTTTTCTAAGTTATTTTTGACAGCTTGGTGTACCATTGTTCTTGGCCAATTTTAAGTGATTTCCAGGCCTTAAATCAAGATACTTCTAACATGAAAAGTGTAGAGGGCAGTCCCCTCTTTCAAAAGGATCCAAGTTTGTGCCATTTGAGCCATTGTCGTGTGAGTTATAGCCTTCCAAATATCAAGGTTTTAAATGATAATTGTCAAAGAATCTAGAGTTATTTCTATTTGTTTTAGACAATTTTGATGACATGACTTCAAAGCTATTCCTCATTCATTTCCAAGTCACGTTTAGAATAATTGGCAAGAGTTTTGTTCCTCAAGGACCTCTCATTTGGTATTTGGTTTTCACTACTTAGTCCAAAATTCAACAAGTTATGTGTAATTCTTGGCACACTTTTCGTATAATTATGCAGCATGCCAAAGCTTTGTACACCACGTTTCAAGTTTGCCCAAAATGTCTAAGCACATCACCTGCCATTGAAAGAGAGAGAATTGGTCCAAACATGAAATGTGCATGAAAACAAATGGACTCATGCAGGCTGGTACAAGGTGTCATCCCAACACCACACGCAAGAACCACTCTCTCCATGACCTAAAACCGTCCTCCAAACCTCTCTCTCCAAGCCTACAAGACACCACCCGAACCTACACAATCTCATGCGCATCTCTCTCTTTTTTTTTCCTCCAAGCCACAACAATTAATTCCCAAACCTAAGACTCGTTCCTAACCTTATACCAACCCTAAACTCTCCATATATAAGTTAACTCACTCCAAACCAAAGGGGGGGCTTCATTTTTCAGAGCAGCTCACTCTCTCTCAAGAACGTTTCTCTCTTCAAGTTGGTTTGCTCTTCCAAGTTTTCTTCATTTTTCTTGCTTGAGTGAAGTTTGTTGAGGAATTATAGCTGGTTTTCTGAAGCTCTTGCAAAGTGTTGAAGAAGCAGTGGACTTGCCTCCACTAGGTAAGCATCTTCAAATTCTTGATTTCTCATTTTTTAGATCAAATGTGTTTATATGTTGCAATCTGAAGTAAACTGAGATGATGGAGTTCGTTTGATCGTTTAAATCTGAGTTTGTTGGTGTTGTTGTATACTTGACATCATTTGGAACCCGTGACTTTGGACGCGCTTTTATCTGTGTTTGAGTGTTTATTTTGAAGAATAGATGGTACCATGTTGATCTACGATTTGTGAGCTTCATTTTGCTGTTTTATTTCGTTAATTTTGATCAAGTTTCCATGGGTAAATCTTGTATGGAAGATAGGATGTTTTGCTGCGTTTGGTCGTATTGCTTCACGATGCATGTTTTGTTTCCTGGTTTTTTTCTCATGGCTGCATGAAGAAGATGGGTAGGTGGCGCGTGGGGATTGGCCGGTTTTGGTTTTTTGTCTTTTCTTCATTTAAGTGGTATGGACCGATTGATGAATATGTCTACATAATATTTTGTAACGTTTCTATTTTCTTTTTGTATTTCTTTTTTTGTTTAAAAAGCTGATAGTACTATTACAAATTAGTTGGGCCTTGCGCCCTATTTTCTGTCCACACCCCCCACACGGCCCAAATGTTGAGTTTGCATTCAATATACACCCTCCATTTCTATTACTCTTTTTATATTTTTTCTTTTTTTATTTTCGTTTCCTTTTAATTATTAAAAATATTTCCTTTTATTAAAAAATTACAAAAAAAATCATGTCTGTATTTTGAAGCCTTATTTAATTTTATATGAATTTTATTTTCGTTTTTCATTTATTTTCGTATTTATTTCTGATTTTATTTTTCAAAGTGTCTTCTTTGTTTACCTTTGTGATTAGTGTTTATGTTTGATGGTCTTTCCATGCCCTATTGAGCTGAACTTTTTGCCATGTTTTGACACTTAATTGAGGATTGTTTTCATGTCATGCTGCTGCCTTGGTGACCACTTTTGTTTGCTTTTCATGGGATTTTTGATGCTCCTCGATCATTGTTTGGTTATGTGCATACCTTGACTTGTGATTCACCTTTTGACAAGCTCCTTAATCCTTTTTTGATCCAATCTTTTTGCATTTGTCACTTGACTGAGTTAACTTGCCTTTGATTATTTTTTGGTAATTTATTGAACCACTTTGCTATTTTTGGTTGATTTTTACTTGTGGTTTGAAGTTCATTGAGGCATGTCAAGACATTTGACCTAGTTTGGGTGCATTTGCTTACTTGTGTTTGATTGATGCTTGAGATGATTGTATGGTGTGATCATGTTCTGTTTGAGCTTATTTGTGGCTTTGGAATCATCTTCATTGATTCATTTTCCAATTTGATCTTGATTTTCTAAGTTGGTGTTGTTTGACTTGAATTTTGTGGTATGTTTGACCTAATCTTGTGCAATGCTCCCTTGTATGAAACAATCAATGCATGAGGCCTTTTGTTTGACTTGTATAACATGCTTGAGGTTCTGATCCTCTTGATTTAGGGTTCATTATGTGACATGTTCTCACTTTTTGCTTCACATGTTTCTTTGCTTGCTTGCATGAATAGTAAGTTGTTACCTTGATTAGTTTTGATGCATGCTTTGGATGTGTTGCTTGGTGATTAATCTTGTATGACTTGAGTTTGATCTTGAAATGATGTTAATGTGTGTGCTAATGCCTCTTGAGTTCTATACTTGATTTTCATGTTACTTGAGCATTGTTGGATGTATTTGGTTTGAATTATGTGATGCATATCATTCCTTTTACTTTGTAATTTATTTGGTGCATCATGTTGCATAATGTGAACCTCTTTTGCATATAGGAATTGTTGATGATGATATGATGTGAATTCTGGTCTTGTTTCATTTTCATCTTATCTCTTTCATTTCACTTTGATATGACATCCATGTGTGTTTGATGGTGCACTTAATTCAAGTTTACTTGCATCCTTTCTTATGTGCTTTCACTTGTGTACTTGAGATGTGCTTGTGTGATCTTTGAAGCATGTTTTATGATGTGATTTGGCTATGATGATTATGATGTGCTTGCTGCCCTATCTTTGTATCTCACCTCTCTTCTTCTTTTCTTCTATTTCACTCTTTCACATCCCTTGAATCTCAAGACTTGTTCAAGTCTTGGATTCCTTTCCCCTTAGAGCTACCTAGTCCAACTTAATTTTTGATTAAGTTTGGAGTAGGATTAGCATTAGGTTTTAGTTAGGCTTCCTCTTTCAAACCTCACTAACCATAGGACATCCATGCATGATAACATTAGGATCCTTTAGTCTCCCTTTAGAGTTTCCTTTGCGTTTTCTCTTCTCATCTTCAAGCAAAAAGTAAAAAAATACTTAATAAAGGAAAACCAACATTGTATTTAGGCCTTTCATGCAAGAACAAGATAGTGAGGGATCTTCTCTCATTTTCTTGGAATGTTTAGCGTGCGTCCCATCTCAGTTCGTTATGCGAGGCATTCGATCTTACATGAGGGACTTAAATACAATGCGCGTTACAAAACACAAAACAATCAAAACGCTTCTTTCTAAAAGACAAAAACAAACAATAACGTCTTTCCTTCGGGAATTCTTTTCTCATCTCACTCACTCTTAACGTACGAACGTGCTCCTACTCGTTCTCTTGCAAGATGGTAACGCACTCGGACCGGCGAGCCTGCAACACCTGAGCTAGAACGTAAGCCGTTCTCTAAAAACACAAACAAAGCGACCCTCGTTGAGGGGAACTACGTCGCTCTGATTCTCATGTTCCCGATGAGATACGTAGGCAGTGGGGTAGGGCCCATTCGAGCACTTCTTTTATTTTCCCTACATTTGTTTCTTTTTCTCTCTCTTTTCCTTTTCCTTTTTTTCGTTCCTTTCCCTTTCCAGTAGCAGTGGAGCTCCAGTTGACGACACCCTTTGATCGAGACAAGCAAGCGTGGATCCCATCGGGTACGATGGACGCGTGGGGGTGCTAATACCTTCCTCACGCGTAACCGACTCCTGAACCCAGTTCTCTTGGTCGCAAGACCATGCTCTTTCCTTTCTCTTCAGGTTTATGCGGTGTTTCCTTTCCCACTCTTGGGATAAATACACATTGCTGGCGACTCTGTTTCGGTGCCACTTTCGCGTTTGTACTAGGATGAAAATCCCGGGAGCGACAGCTGGCGACTCTGCTGGGGACCGAACCCAGAATCTCTGGTTTCCTTAGCGAGTCAATCCTAGCGCTTGTTTGTTTTTCTTTCATTGGGTGTTTACTGTACTTTGCTGTATTTACTGCTTTACTGTATAGTTATTTACTATTTTTTGCTGTATACTACTGTATATTACTGCATTTACTGTATTTTAGCATTTTTTCATTTCATATGATGTATTATGCTGCACTGCTGTACTATTTTCTGTTTGGCGGGATAGGGGTATTTTGAGAGATAGGCCCAATACACAAGCCTGAGTGCACTTAGGATTAGCGTGTTTCATGTCCTCTCGCGTTCCATCTCGGTTCGAGGAGGGAATATGAAACACAATCTGGATGTGGTTCTCTCTAGAGAATTCTGCGTTGTGGATTTCCCACGATGGTAGAGCTATCTGGAAGGGCTGCTAAGTCTGGATGACCTGTTAGGATGACCCCTCTTTGTTTTGAAGAGAATCGGCAGACGACCTCTTTGATTGGCGGTAGCATTGTATCCTTCGGGCTGAATGTGCTATTGCTTCTCAAACCTCTGAAGCTAAGGATCTTCCGTTTTGGAGAATCAGTTGAGGCCTCCTTGATTGATGATGATGCCAAACCAGAAATGGTGAACGTATCATCATTTCTCGACCTGAGAGCCCGGGATACTGAACATCCTAGTACCTACCTGTGAGATTGGGGGGATTGTTTACAGGTGTGCAGGAACCCTTGACCGTCAGAATACCTGGTTTTCTTATTTGTTCTGGATTGGTTACCGAAGTTTTGATCCTGATCAGCTCACATTTAGTTCTGTGTTTGTTATTGGGTTTCTTATCCCGGGGTTGTATATCTCACCAAATTCAGATTGCAATACAGTGGGTTCAGCAGTATTTGTGCAGCAGTGGTCACATGCCCTTGCATACATATCATCATTAGCATTCTTGCATTTAACCCTCATGTTTATTCATTTGCAGGGTACACTTCCTTTCGATTCTGGTTGACAGTTCTTGTTGCAGTTATGGAGACTCCTAGGAAGAACAATGTACATTATAGTTTCTTCGACACAAAGGTGGGACAGTTGCGAAAGATGATTGCTCTTATTACTCCAGACCATGTGGGTATGTTTCGAAAGGCTTATGGGGAGATTATGACTGTGGTTATTGACTTGAATGCTTCAGAAAGGAGTGCCATTCATACGTGCTTACAGTTTTATGACCCACAGCTAAGGTGTTTCACCTTCTCGGATTTTCAGTTGAGCCCGATGCTAGAAGAGTATGCTTGGTTGCTAGGTGTGCCTCTCAAGTACCAGATTCCCTTCAACTCTGACATGCGCCCTCCAAAGCATGAAGAAATAGCTAAGGCTCTTCATATGAGCGTACCTGTGAAGCAGACAATCTCACCACCAAAGGAGAATTATCTGGTTTTCATTTGGACTTCCTGGTTGCCAAGGCTGAAGAATTTGCTGCTAAGTCTCAATGGGAAACCGTTTGTGCGATCCTGGCTTTGAGTATCTATGGAATTATGTTGTTTGCTGATGAACCAAAGTTTGTGGACATGAGTGCAATCCATATTTTCGTAATGAAGAACCCCGTACCTACCCTCCTGGGTGATTTGTACTATTCTGTGCACTTCAAGAATGAGAAGAAGCGAGGAAGGTTGGTCAGATGTTGTGCGCCTCTGTTCCATAGGTGGCTTATGGGTCATTTGCCAAATTCAGAGGCCTTTTTGAATCCTCAGCCTGCAAAGAACTGGGCTAAGAGGATGATTCAGTTGACAGCAAAGGATATCCGTTGGTTCAATCAGAAGACGATTGGGGAAGATTTCATTAGCAGTTGTGGAAGACATCCTAACGTGCCACTCTTGGGAGTAAAGGGTTGCATTAATTATAACCCTGTTATTCTCAGGAGACAATTAGGGTTTGCCTTGGTAGAGCCTCCAAGGGATAGTGATTTGGAAGAGTCTTTCTTTTTTCTTGTGAAGGATAACCTTTTGTTGGTAAGGCAAGCGGCTGGAGCTTGGGGTAATCTTCAAATGAAGGGTAAAGTCGTCTTCGGAAAGTGCAACAATGTGTCTTCCTCTCAATATGATGCTTGGTTGAAAAGAAGGGTTCAGATTACTCTTTTGCCATTTTCTCAAGAAAAGTCGTCAGATCCAATGGAACCGGTGACCACGATAAGCATTTCCGAATATGACAAGCTTAAAGCAGAGTTGGATAAGACTGTCAAAAAGAAGGAGAAGCTAAGTGAGGGAATCAGAAAGATGCTTTGTGACAAGCGTAAGGTCGAGTATAAACTGCAGAAGCTGACTGAGCTTCACGAGGCCGATAAGAAAAGAATTGCCGAAGACACTATCTATATTCGTAAGGTCAAACAGAATGAGATGGAGCTAAGAGAGGCGCGCAAGCGCATTAATGAGCGGTTGACCAAGTCAGAGAATGCCCTTGCCAAAGGACAACAGAGGTGGGATGAGTTTTCTGAATGTCGGAGGGAGATCGAGGCGAGAATCAGGGCTGAAAACGACGAGTTGAGGGAAACTTTGAAGAGCAAAGAAAGCGAATTTCTACAACGACTAAGTTCAGCTAATCAAGAGATCGAAGACCTGAAGACCCGCGCCGGAGTAAAGAGAGCCAAAGAGCCAGCTGTCAAAGATCAAATCCGAAAGCTAGAAGAAGCCGTCAAGTTAAGGAGCCAATTGATCAGAGGTCTCACGGAGCGCCCAAATGATCCAGTTACTGAAGCGCTTCTCAAGGAGGTCCAGGAAGATTTTTATGGGCTCAGTGTTTGATTTATTTTGTTGCTATTCTGGGAATCACCATCAGGCTTGTTGATGGGTTTCCCTTTTGTTTGTATTCAGACTTTTTCAATTGTATTTGTCCGAAAACAATTTGTATTTGACTGTTCCACACATAGTTGTGGGTTTGTTTTTCTTGTTATTGGATTTGTTGGTAGAGAAAGATTCTTCGTCAGATTATATGATGGTTATTCACCTCTGGCATTCTGTCACTGTTAGCAATTACAGGGATTTGCGCTCTTCTCTTTTGGTCAAATTGGAATCGAAGGAAGGAATGCCTCAAAATGAATAAACATTGCATTGCATCGCATATCATGTTGCATTCTGTTGTTTGTTTTCAGGTACCTGTCGCAGGAGATCTCTAACCTTTATTTGGTTTCAGGAACTATAGATGAGAATCATATTCATCGTTACTCAACTCGAAGAAATCAAGCAAGGATAATGGATCAAATGCAGAGTGATTTGGCTGATATGAGGGCACGAATGGACCAGTTCATGACTCTCATGACTGGTATGGCCGAAACTCAAGAAAGACTGAGGCTTCTGGTCGAGCGTCCGGAGGCCACGCTTGGGGTTAATCAGAATGGCAATGGCACTCCTCCTCCTGTTGGCAATCCCCCTCCGGTGGTTAATGTGAGTAATGGAAATGGCAGAAATGTTGGTGGTGTTCAGGAAGATGGTCAAGAAGACCAATTTACTCTATTGGATGTTGAGATGGGTGCTCCTAATGACAAAAGGTACGATGAACTGGCAGAGAAGATAAGGGCTATGGAATGCAAGAATTCCATGGGCATTGATGTTACTAGTCTGGGTTTGGTACCAGGGGTCAGGATCCCTCCAAAATTCAAGCCGCCTACTTTTGATAAATATCAGGGTAATACGTGTCCCCAGACACATATCCAAGCTTATTTTGGGAGGATCTCAGCTCATACAGATGATGAGAAGTTATGGATGCATTACTTTCAAGACAGTCTGGCTGGAGCTTCTTTGACCTGGTATATGAAATTGAACAGAGCTGCTGTGAGAAGTTGGAAGGATCTAGCTGAAGCGTTCCTAAAACAGTACCAGTACAATATTGATATGGCGCCCAATCGCACTCAATTGTAGGGGTTGTCACAGAATGCTAAAGAGAGTTTCAAGGAATATGCACAGAGGTGGAGGGAAATGGCTGCACAGGTTCAACCTCCTTTGTTGGATAGAGAAATGGCAGACATGTTTATGGGCACCCTGCAAGGGGCATATCTTGAGAGACTAGCTGCTTGTCCATCAACCGGATTTGCTGAGATAGTGATTGCTGGAGAAAGAATAGAGAGCTTGTTGAAGCTTAGAAAGATTCAAGATGTGAGTGGGGCTGGATCTTCTGGGACGAAGAAACCGTTTGTTGGTAGGCAGAGAAGAAGAGAAGGAGATACAAATGCTGTGTTTAGAGGACGTGGCAGAGGACGTTCTCAGGGTTATCATCAGGTGGGTGCAGTAACAATCCCAGCACCGTCTGTTCAGCAACAGCAACCCCAACAGCAGGTTCAGCAGCAACAACCACCCCAACAGCATGTTCAGCAGCAACAACAGCAACCTCCTTTCCAACAGAGGTCTAGGCAGAGGGATCGTAAGATTGACCCTCTCCCTTTGACTTATTCTGCGTTGCTACCACAGTTACTCCAGATGAAGTTGGTTGAGCTCCGCACTATGAGGCCTCCTGCCCCTGGCAACTTGCCTCCTAATTTCGATCCTAACGCACGATGCGAGTTCCACTCAGGTGCTCAGGGGCACTCCATTGAAAGATGTTGCGCTTTTCATCATAAAGTGCAAGACTTGATTGATGCCAAGGCAATCAATTTCTCTCGGCCTCCTAATATTATTCAGCACCCCATACCTAATCATGGTGCGGCGAATGTGCATGCTGCGGCAAATGTGCATGCTATCGAAGATGGAAAGCGGTTGAATTTGGTAGCAGATATCAATCAGGTGAAGACTTCTTTGTTGGTTGTGAAAGATCGTTTGTTGAAGGGACAGGTGTTCCCGGGCTGTAATCAAGATTGTTCTGAGTGTATGAATCAAGAGAATGGCTGTGATAAGTTGAAAGCGGGTTTGCAGAATCTGATCAATGAGGGATGTCTACAGTTTGACAGGGTTGTGAAAGAGACTGACGAGGTATCAACTGTGACCATATATTATACTCCCGTTGAGATCCAGGTGCCTGCTAGTACAGTTCCTGTAGCAAGTGTTGTGCAACAAAGACCTAGTCCTGTTACCATCATGGTGCCAGGACCAGTTCCGTTTACAACTACACAGGAAACCCCGTGGCACTATGGGGCAAACGTGTATTATACTCCCGCTGAGATCTAGGTGCCTGCTAGTACAGTTCCGGTAGCAAGTGTTGTACAACAAAGACCCAGTCCTGTTACCATCATGGTGCCAGGACCAGTTCCATTTACAACTACGAAGGCAATCCCTTGGCACTATGGTGCAGATATATATTACGAAGGGAAAAAGCAAGAAGTTGGGTCATCGGCCGGTTCGAATATTGATAATGTGGGTGGTGTAGGTGGTTTTACAAGAAGCGGAAGATTGTTTGCTCCCCAAACTTTGCGCAGTGATCAAGAAGTTGAAGCCGCTGCAAAAGCTAAGGGAAAACAGGTGGTCGAGAGTGTGCCTGTACCTGAAACTGAGAAAAAGATTACTTTTGATAATGAAATGGAAGAGTTCATGAGGATAATCAAGAAGAGTGATTATAAGATTGTTGATCAACTGAATCAGACCCCTTCGAAGATTTCAATTTTATCATTGTTGTTGTGTTCTGATGCGCATCGGGAAGCTTTGTTGAAGGTGTTGAAGAGCGCGTATGTGCCACAGGAAATCACTGTTAATCAGCTGGAGGGTGTAATCTCCAATGTTAATGTTAGCCATGGTTTGGGCTTTACAAGTAGGGATTTGACTGCTGAGGGAAGAAACCATAATAAAGCTCTGCACATCACAATGGAGTGCAAGGGGGCAGTGTTGTCTCATGTACTGGTAGACACTGGTTCCTCACTTAATGTTTTGCCTAAGAAGGTACTAATGAAGCTGGAAGTTGATGGTTTGATTTTAAGGCCTAGTGATTTGGTTGTCAGGGCATTCGATGGGACCAAAAGATCTGTGTTTGGTGAAGTAGAGTTGCCCGTGCAAATTGGGCCGCAGGTGTTCAAATCCACATTCCATGTGATGGACATACAACCTGCATATAGCTGCTTATTGGGTCGCCCTTGGATTCACGCAGCTGGGGCTGTTACCTCTACTCTACACCAAAAGCTGAAGTATGAGTTTGAAGGACAAGTCGTTACAGTGTGTGGTGAAGAAGATATTTTTGTGAGTCATTTGTCCACGTTTAAGTATGTGGAAATGGATGGGGAAATTCACGAGATGCTTTGCCAATCATTTGAAGCAGTAAATATTGACAATGTGCCTGAGTCTCCCGCTGCACCAGTTGGGGCCGGTACCTCCATTTCGTCCTACAAACAAGCTGTCGAGTTCGTCAGAGCCGGCAACGCCCAAGGCTGGGGCAAACTGATAGAGACGCCGATGAAGGAAGACAAATTTGGCATTGGTTATCATCCCTATATGGCTTCAGAGGCGGAAAGCAGTGGACCCATCACTTTCAGTAGTGGGGGGATTATTTTCACAGATCATTCTTGTGCAGCTACAGAAGATGGTGTTGACAGTGACTGTGACTTGGACAACTGGGTACGCCCACGTGCTTCAGGACAACAGTTACAGAATTGGTCTGTTGAAGAAGTCGTCCGGGTTACTCTTCAGACAGAGTAATTTTTATTTGTTTTCTAACCATAATGCATGTCAAAATCTTGCGCTCTGCCCAAGGCATATAGATTCATTTGTAGGGCCACCCTGTTCACATTTGCAATTTTAATCATTAATGAAGGACGTTTTGCATTCAAATTTTTGTTCTCTGTCTTTCAGTTTTTATTTTTGCACAAAAATAATAAAATGGCAATGTTTCTTTTTCTTTTTCTTTTGGTTTTAAAATAATTCTGAAATAAAGCATGAACCCGTTCGTGCAGACTTGATCCTCCGGATTCCATTGATAACGATTTTGCTATGGCTATGTATGACTTTGACAATCCGATTTATCAAGCCGAAGAAGGGGATGAGAAGGATTGCGAACTCCCTGAGGAACTGGCCAGATTGTTAAAACAAGAGGAAAGGGTCATCCAGCCTCACCAGGAGACTGTAGAGGTCATCAATATTGGTACCGAGGATGCCAAGAAAGAGATCCAAATTGGTGCCTGCCTGCAAGCAGATGTGAAGAGGGCTTTGATTGAGTTGTTATGTGAATATGCTGACATCTTCGCCTGGTCGTATCAAGACATGCCAGGGTTGGATACTGATATTGTGGTACACAGGCTGCCATTGAGAGAAGAGTGTCCACCAGTCAAGCAAAGACTTCGTCGGACTCACCCCGACATGGCCATAAAGATCAAAGAAGAAGTTCAGAAACAATGGGATGCAGGGTTTCTTGCAGTGACTCACTACCCTCCCTGGGTTGCCAACATTGTGCCGGTACCGAAGAAAGACGGAAAGGTTAGAATGTGTGTGGATTATCGAGATCTTAATAGAGCTAGTCCGAAAGATGATTTTCCACTGCCCCACATTGATGTACTGGTCGACAATACAGCTCAGTTTTCAGTGTTCTCGTTTATGGACGGATTCTCCGGGTACAACCAGATTAAGATGGCACCTGAAGATATGGAGAAGACTACGTTCATTACTCCGTGGGGTACATACTGTTATAAGGTGATGCCTTTTGGGTTGAAAAACGCAGGGGCAACGTATCAGCGGGCAATGGTAACTTTGTTTCACGACTTGATTCACAAAGAGATTGAATGCTATGTGGATGACATGATTGCCAAGTCGAGAACAGAAGAAGAACATCTGGTTAACTTGAAAAAGTTGTTTGAAAGGTTGAGGAAGTTCCGCTTGAGGTTGAATCCAAATAAGTGCACTTTTGGGGTGCGTTCTGGAAAGCTGCTGGGTTTCATTGTGAGTGAAAAAGGGATTGAGGTTGATCCTGCCAAAGTGAAAGCAATACAAGAAATGCCTGAACCGAGAACGGAAAAAGAGGTTCGTGGTTTCTTGGGTAGATTGAACTACATTGCGAGGTTCATATCTCACCTAACAGCCACTTGTGAACCAATATTTAAACTGCTGAGAAAAGATCAGACGGTCAGGTGGAATGATGATTGCCAATTGGCATTCGATAAGATAAAAGAATACTTGCAGGAACCTCCAATTCTCATACCCCCAGTTGAAGCAAGACCTTTGATAATGTATTTGACAGTGCTTGAAGGTTCCATGGGTTGTGTTCTCGGTCAACAGGACGAGACAGGTAGGAAAGAGCATGCTATCTACTACCTGAGCAAGAAGTTTAATGATTGTGAGTCCCGGTACTCAATGCTTGAAAAGACATGCTGTGCACTTGCATGGGCCGCTAAGCGATTGAGGCAATATATGATTAGGCACACAACCTTGTTGATTTCCAAAATGGATCCTATCAAATACATTTTTGAGAAACCAGCGCTAACAGGCAGAATTGCACGGTGGCAAATGGTTTTGACAGAGTATGATATTCAGTACACTTCTCAAAAGGCAATCAAAGGAAGTGTCTTGTCAGACTATCTTGCGCAGCAGCCGATTGATGATTACCAACCCATGAAGTTTGATTTCCCTGCTGAGGATATCATGTTTCTCAAAGCTAAAGACTGCGAGGAACCACTCCTGGAGGAGGGGCCGGACCCTGAATCCAAATGGAGTCTGATGTTTGATGGGGCCGTCAATATGAATGGATGCGGAGTTGGAGCAGTTCTTATCATGCCAGAGGGTGTTCATATGCCTTTCACTGCCCGAATAACTTTCGGATGCACCAACAATGAAGCAGAATATGAAGCTTGTATATTAGGGATTGAGGAGGCAATTAATCTACGAATTAAGACCCTTGGCATTTTTGGTGATTCAGCTTTGGTAATTAATCAGGTAAAAGGGAGTTGGTACACGCACCAAGCAAATCTGGTTCCGTATAGAGATTATACAAGGAGATTGCTGACATTCTTTACAACAGTGAAGCTGTACCATATTCCACGAGATGAGAATAGGTTTGCAGATGCCTTGGCCACGTTGTCTTCCATGATTAAAGTGCAAGGGTGGAATCATGTACCTAAGATTGAAGTGTCTCGTCTTGACAGGCCTGCATTTGTGTTTGCTGTTGATGCATCGTCTGATGACAAGCCATGGTTTCATGATATCAAGTGTTTCTTGAAAGATCAAGAGTACCCGCCAGGGGCATCTACTAAAGATAAGAAGACGTTGAGAAGGTTGTCTGGTAGCTTCTTTTTGAATCAGGATGATGTGCTGTATAAACGGAATTTTGACATGGTTCTGCTCAGATGTGTGGATAGACATGAGGCAGACTCGTTAATGCAGGAAGTACATGAAGGTTCTTTTGGTACCCATGCCGGAGGGCATGCGATGGCTAAGAAATTGTTGAGATCAGGATATTACTGGTTGACTATGGAGTCAGACTGTTGCAAGTACGCCCGCAAGTGTCACAAATGCCAGATCTATGCAGACAAAGTGCACGTTCCTCCAAATCCGTTGAGTGTCATGTCCTCTCCTTGGCCCTTTGATATGTGGGGCATTGACATGATCGGAAAGATTGAGCCTACTGCTTCAAATGGCCATCGCTTCATCTTGGTCGCCATTGACTATTTCACCAAATGGGTTGAAGCAGCATCTTATGCCAATGTCACTAAGCAGGTGGTAGCCCGTTTCCTGAAGCGGGATATCATTTGTCGATATGGAGTACCCGAGAGAATCATTAATGATAATGGTTCTAATCTGAACAACAAAATGATGGCTGAGCTGTGCCGGGACTTCAAAATCGAGTATCACAATTCTTCTCCATATCGCCCGAAGATGAACGGCGCTGTGGAAGCGGCCAACAAGAATATTAAGAAGATTGTGCAGAAAATGGTGGTCACATACAAAGATTGGCATGAGATGTTACCATTTGCTTTGCATGGGTACCGAACGTCCGTGCGCACGTCCACTGGGGCAACCCCATTCTCACTTGTATACGGTATGGAGGCGGTACTACCGGTTGAAGTTGAAATTCCATCCCTCAGAGTTATGATGGATGTCAAGTTAGACGAGGCTGAATGGGTGCGCGCCAGATTTGATCAGTTGAGCCTTATTGAGGAGAAGCGACTGGCAGCTGTATGTCATGGACAGTTATACCAACGGAGGATGAAGCAGGCATTTGACCGAAAGGTGCGTCCTCAGGTTTACAAAGTGGGAGATGTGGTACTCAAAAGGATCCTTCCTCCAAGTACAGATCACAGGGGCAAGTGGACTCCTAACTATGAAGGCCCATTCGTGGTTAAGAAGGTTTTCTCTGGCGGAGCCTTATTACTTACAACCATGGATGGCGAAGACTTTTCATCCCCTGTCAACTCAGACGTAGTCAAAAAATACTTCGCATGAATAGACCCGCTGGACAAAAAGGAAAAGTCCAGGCAAAAAAGGGCATCCCGGCGAACCACAAAAACAGATTAAAAAGGTTCGGGCAAAAGTTAGGGATAATAAATAAAAAAAATTGTACACCCGGTGAGTTGAAAATCCGCAAGGACAACTCAGGCAAAATAGGGTATCCCGGTGGATTGAAAACCCGAAAGGGCGGTCCACACAAAAGAGGGATTTAAGCGAACGACTACGATCTGAGTTATCTGTACTCCATCATCATTTCAACAATTGACATTCCAAAGGGTAGGAATCGGTCTGATCATTCCTCAGAAGGCAAGGTCGGAGAGTTTGAAGACATACTGGGCATAGCAGAATTGAAACTCAGTGGAACGCCGTTTTCACATTGCCATTAGGATAGTTTCTTTTCTCAATTTTCAGCGATCACCTCTTTCCAGGGATCGCTTCCTGATGTAATTGCCTATTCTGGGCCTTTTGATCAATAAATTGAATTTCAGTTAAAAGCTTCTTATTTTGTTTTACTGCCTTGTTTGCAAAAACGTCCGAATTTTTGATACAATATTGCATTTGAAAACATGGTGGCTTCACAGTAACACGTGCAGAATATATTTAGAATTACTTTGAATGTTGAGTAATCCTGGAGGGTGGAATCAAACCACGCAATATTCCAGGGCATGTGTGTGTTTTCTTTTATTGCAGGTAACGAATTCAGGTGATTTCAAGCACGAGACGGATAATCACTTATTCCCACGCAGGAGACTGGGGCAATCATGTTCAGGGAAGGGTTCACTGGTCACCCTTTTGTCGATAACGGTTGCGAATTCCCCAGTAGAGCTGCTTCACAGACACTGAAGTTGATGGTTAATCCCCAGTGAGATCGCCAGGAGTTTGAAGATGCTTAATCTTCTGTAAAATCCTCTTATAATGTTTCTTCAGGTAAGTCCTGTATCATGGAGCAGGAAGCAGGTTGCTGATCCTCCCAAGCATGGGGCATTTTGAATTTCCCCGGCAGGAGATGTTCCAGATCTATTATCCCCAGTAGAGTTTGAGGACATTTGGTCTTCTGTAAAATCCTCTCAAAAAGGCAATCCCAGCACGAGACGCTTTAAAGCAGTTCTCCCCAGCAGAGTTTGTTATAAACTCATTATCCCCAACGGAATCGTCAAACAGAAAGTTCGCCTAACATGAGGCATTGTGACACTTATCCTAAGCTCAACGGTCTTATTCCTCAGCAGACTATTGTGGAATTGCTTTGGGTTTTCCCAGCAGATCTAAGGACTCTCTCCCAGCATGTGGCAGCAGAACGTCTTCTAACCAGGATTCGCTTATCCCCGGCAGAGTAGCCTTGATTCCCAGCAAGATCGTATCTCTGATAATGGTATTCCCCACAGAGTTCAGCATTGAATCTTGTCAACGGTATTCCCCAGCTGAGTTGTTTTGTCCCCACAGAGGCTTATTGTTCAACAAAATCTTTTCCTCAGCAGAGTGATAGTATACTCTTTCCCCAGCCGGATAACAGGTTGAGTCTCCCCGCAAAGGATCTCAGGTTTAATAGATCCTCAAGCAGAGTTTTGATGACTTTTCTTCCCTAGCAAGACGTCATGCAAAGAAATTCTCATCCCCAGCGGAGTTGCTGTGACCAGAATCCAGCCCCAAGCAAATAATGCCTGGCAGAATCATCATATCCCAAAGTCCAATTTATTTTTGGCAGGTCTGACAGTTCGAAACAGACGGATTATTCATTCATTTTCCAGCAGAGATATTATCCTTTCAGGAGTCTCTAGAGTCAAAACATTGATCATTGTTCCTCGGCAGAGTCAACAGAGATGTCTGACACAGATGCAGAGAGAATCCAATTTTGGAATCATTGTAAAGTCCAACCGTAGATTGGCGAAAGGTCCATCCAAGGGTGGAAAATTCTTAAAGTCCAACCGTAGATTGGCAAAAGGTCCATCTAAGGGTGGCAAATCATTGCAAAGTCCAACCGTAGATTGGCAAAAGGTCCATCCAAGGGTGGCAAATTCTTAAAGTCCAACCGTAGATTGGCAAAAGGTCCATCCAAGGGTGGCAAATCATTGCAAAGTCCAATCGTAGATTGGCGAAAGGTCCATCCAAGGGTGGCAAATCATTGGAAAGTCCAACCATAGATTGGCGAAAGGTCCATCCAAGGATGGCAAATCATTGGAAAGTCCAACCGTAGCTTGGCACAAGTCCACCCGTAGTGTGGCAAGTCAGTAGTCGTCTGACTCCCTTTAAAAGACCGCAGCTAAGTCCAACTGTAGATTGGCCAAAGACCATCCAAGGGTGGCAGATCATCAGCAAGTCCAACCGTAGATTGGCAAAAGTCCCCCGTAGTGTGGCATCTCAGCAAGTCCAACCGTAGATTGGCAAAAGTCCCCCGTAGTGTGGCAATTCAGCTGCAAAAGTCCACCCGTAGTGTGGCAGGCCAGTAGTCGTCTGGCGTTGTGCTAAAAGACATTGTTAAAGTCCACCCGTAGTGTGGCAGGCCAGTAGTCGTCTGGCGTTGTGCCAAAAGACATTGTTAAAGTCCACCCGTAGTGTGGCAGGCCAGTAGTCGTCTGGCGTTGTACAAAAGACATTGCAAAAGTCCATCCGTAGTGTGGCAAGCCAGTAGTCGTCTGGCGTTGTACAGAAGACGTTGCTAAAGTCCACCCATAGTGTGGCAAGCCAGTAGTCGTCTGGCGTTGTATAAAAGACATCTCTCCGTTGGTTTTCTTCATCGTCAGAGTTTTCGTCAAGCAGAGTTCGTTTGGTTGGGTTTATCCCTTTTCTTCTTCCCTACAGAGTGCAAATTTTTGGGTTATTGTCAGTATTCAATCTCTCCATACCTTGAAAGTATGACAGCAATCGCTGTCATCCGTTCAGGTCTACAGTGATTGAATAGGGGCAGCTGTAATACCCCAAAATTTGCCCTCTCTTTTCCTCATATCTTTTAGCATGAGCTTTCATTGCATTGCATTGCATTCAAGCATAGAAAAACAAAGCATCAAGCATTTAACATTGCATCTTGCATAAGGGCATGTGATCAGGTGATTCTCCAAGGTGTTGATCATCCAAAGAAGAAGGCTAAGTGTTTCTCACAAGCTTCAAAGACCTCTTA
Organism: Lathyrus tuberosus; assembly: GCA_022829125.1. NCBI lineage: Eukaryota > Viridiplantae > Streptophyta > Magnoliopsida > Fabales > Fabaceae > Lathyrus > Lathyrus tuberosus. The sequence continues at coordinate 10,223,731 of JALAZF010000071.1, forward strand.
CATCGTGTATCATCTCCATTTGCCCCCACAAGTCATAGGGAGAGGAGAATTCACCAAGAAGATTGGACAGTGCATGATCTCCTATACAAGGCAGTCAAAAGTTGGGATTTGACCCCCAAATGAGCAAGCTCTTTGATTCTTTATCATCTCCAAGTGGCACATGTCATCATTGGTGGACATGATACACATCATATTCAGAGGAATTTGAATTTGGAGGATGTGCTATCTCCTCCTAACCAGATGGTACCAAAACTAGGGTTTGCCATAAAATCAGTTTATTTCTAATTTTTTTGGGCAAGACTTGATCTCATGGTATCCCTTATGTCCTCAAGTGTCTAGGGATGGAAGATTGCCCATCAATATGTTTCAAAAGGGTTTCAATTGATCAGAAGATTGAAAATCAGGAGAATTGGGAATAAAGTCAACTGTGCAGTGAAAAAGTCAACTCCTGACTTTTTAAGGTTAACATCATGATTTTCAAGTCAAATATGGTCCATGGACAAGATTTGATCAAGAGATGTTCAAGGATTCATGAAAAAATCAAGAATATGGAAAAGTTGCCATTTTTGGAAATCTAGGTTTTTTTTGGAGGTTGCCATTTTGGGAAAGTTTTAGCATGAATTCAGCCATCTTCCAAGCCAATTTTCATCATGATGCGAGCTTCATTTCAATTTTCCTCAAACATGAAAGTTGTAGAGCTTTTTCCAAGCTTTCCAACCATGTAAAGTTTGTCTCATTTGGATTATTTTTTAGAGAGTTATGATGTTTTGAAGTTGGAGTTTTCAAGTTGTGAAAATCAAAAACTTAGAATTTTTTTCTAAGTTATTTTGGACAGCTTTGTGCATCAATGTTCATGCTCGATTTTGATCTACTTCCAAGCTTTGAATTGAGAAAACTCTAACATGAAAGTTATAGTATGAAGTTTTCTTTTCAAAATGGGCACAAGAATCATGGCATTTGGTTTGGTATTGAGTGAGTTATAAGTGTTCAAAGTGTGACATTTTCAATCTATGGTTTCACTAAAACTTAGATTTTTTTTCTAAGTTATTTTTGACAGCTTGGTGTACCATTGTTCTTGGCCAATTTTAAGTGATTTCCAGGCCTTAAATCAAGATACTTCTAACATGAAAAGTGTAGAGGGCAGTCCCCTCTTTCAAAAGGATCCAAGTTTGTGCCATTTGAGCCATTGTCGTGTGAGTTATAGCCTTCCAAATATCAAGGTTTTAAATGAGAATTGTCAAAGAATCTAGAGTTATTTCTATTTGTTTTAGACAATTTTGATGACATGACTTCAAAGCTATTCCTCATTCATTTCCAAGTCACGTTTAGAATAATTGGCAAGAGTTTTGTTCCTCAAGGACCTCTCATTTGGTATTTGGTTTTCACTACTTAGTCCAAAATTCAACAAGTTATGTGTAATTCTTGGCACACTTTTCGTATAATTATGCAGCATGCCAAAGCTTTGTACACCACATTCCAAGTTTGCCCAAAATGTCTAAGCACATCACCTGCCATTGAAAGAGAGAGAATTGGTCCAAACATGAAATGTGCATGAAAACAAATGGACTCATGCAGGCTGGTACAAGGTGTCAGCCCAACACCACACGCAATAACCACTCTCTCCATGACCTAAAACCGTCCTCCAAACCTCTCTCTCCAAGCCTACAAGACACCACCCGAACCTACACAATCTCATGCGCATCTCTCTCTTTTTTTTTCCTCCAAGCCACAACAATTAATTCCCAAACCTAAGACTCGTTCCTAACCTTATACCAACCCTAAACTCTCCATATATAAGTTAACTCACTCCAAACCAAAGGGGGGGCTTCATTTTTCAGAGCAGCTCACTCTCTCTCAAGAACGTTTCTCTCTTCAAGTTGGTTTGCTCTTCCAAGTTTTCTTCATTTTTCTTGCTTGAGTGAAGTTTGTTGAGGAATTATAGCTGGTTTTCTGAAGCTCTTGCAAAGTGTTGAAGAAGCAGTGGACTTGCCTCCACTAGGTAAGCATCTTCAAATTCTTGATTTCTCATTTTTTAGATCAAATGTGTTTATATGTTGCAATCTGAAGTAAACTGAGATGATGGAGTTCGTTTGATCGTTTAAATCTGAGTTTGTTGGTGTTGTTGTATACTTGACATCATTTGGAACCCGTGACTTTGGACGCGCTTTTATCTGTGTTTGAGTGTTTATTTTGAAGAATAGATGGTACCATGTTGATCTACGATTTGTGAGCTTCATTTTGCTGTTTTATTTCGTTAATTTTGATCAAGTTTCCATGGGTAAATCTTGTATGGAAGATAGGATGTTTTGCTGCGTTTGGTCGTATTGCTTCACGATGCATGTTTTGTTTCCTGGTTTTTTTCTCATGGCTGCATGAAGAAGATGGGTAGGTGGCGCGTGGGGATTGGCCGGTTTTGGTTTTTTGTCTTTTCTTCATTTAAGTGGTATGGACCGATTGATGAATATGTCTACATAATATTTTGTAACGTTTCTATTTTCTTTTTGTATTTCTTTTTTTGTTTAAAAAGCTGATAGTACTATTACAAATTAGTTGGGCCTTGCGCCCTATTTTCTGTCCACACCCCCCACACGGCCCAAATGTTGAGTTTGCATTCAATATACACCCTCCATTTCTATTACTCTTTTTATATTTTTTCTTTTTTTATTTTCGTTTCCTTTTAATTATTAAAAATATTTCCTTTTATTAAAAAATTACAAAAAAAATCGTGTCTGTATTTTGAAGCCTTATTTAATTTTATATGAATTTTATTTTCGTTTTTCATTTATTTTCGTATTTATTTCTGATTTTATTTTTCAAAGTGTCTTCTTTGTTTACCTTTGTGATTAGTGTTTATGTTTGATGGTCTTTCCATGCCCTATTGAGCTGAACTTTTTGCCATGTTTTGACACTTAATTGAGGATTGTTTTCATGTCATGCTGCTGCCTTGGTGACCACTTTTGTTTGCTTTTCATGGGATTTTTGATGCTCCTCGATCATTGTTTGGTTATGTGCATACCTTGACTTGTGATTCACCTTTTGACAAGCTCCTTAATCCTTTTTTGATCCAATCTTTTTGCATTTGTCACTTGACTGAGTTAACTTGCCTTTGATTATTTTTTGGTAATTTATTGAACCACTTTGCTATTTTTGGTTGATTTTTACTTGTGGTTTGAAGTTCATTGAGGCATGTCAAGACATTTGACCTAGTTTGGGTGCATTTGCTTACTTGTGTTTGATTGATGCTTGAGATGATTTAATGGTGTGATCATGTTCTGTTTGAGCTTGTTTGTGGCTTTGGAATCATCTTCATTGATTCATTTTCCAATTTGATCTTGATTTTCTAAGTTGGTGTTGTTTGACTTGAATTTTGTGGTATGTTTGACCTAATCTTGTGCAATGCTCCCTTGTATGAAACAATCAATGCATGAGGCCTTTTGTTTGACTTGTATAACATGCTTGAGGTTCTGATCCTCTTGATTTAGGGTTCATTATGTGACATGTTCTCACTTTTTGCTTCACATGTTTCTTTGCTTGCTTGCATGAATAGTAAGTTGTTACCTTGATTAGTTTTGATGCATGCTTTGGATGTGTTGCTTGGTGATTAATCTTGTATGACTTGAGTTTGATCTTGACATGATGTTAATGTGTGTGCTAATGCCTCTTGAGTTCTATACTTGATTTTCATGTTACTTGAGCATTGTTGGATGCATTTGGTTTGAATTATGTGATGCATATCATTCCTTTTACTTTGTAATTTATTTGGTGCATCATGTTGCATAATGTGAACCTCTTTTGCATATAGGAATTGTTGATGATGATATGATGTGAATTCTGGTCTTATTTCATTTTCATCTTATCTCTTTCATTTCACTTTGATATGACATCCATGTGTGTTTGATGGTGCACTTAATTCAAGTTTACTTGCATCCTTTCTTATGTGCTTTCACTTGTGTACTTGAGATGTGCTTGTGTGATCTTTGAAGCATGTTTTATGATGTGATTTGGCTATGATGATTATGATGTGCTTGCTGCCCTATCTTTGTATCTCACCTCTCTTCTTCTTTTCTTCTATTTCACTCTTTCACATCCCTTGAATCTCAAGACTTGTTCAAGTCTTGGATTCTTTTCCCCTTAGAGCTACCTAGTCCAACTTAATTTTTGATTAAGTTTGGAGTAGGATTAGCATTAGGTTTTAGTTAGGCTTCCTCTTTCAAACCTCACTAACCATAGGACATCCATGCATGATAACATTAGGATCCTTTAGTCTCCCTTTAGAGTTTCCTTTGCGTTTTCTCTTCTCATCTTCAAGCAAAAAGTAAAAAAATACTTAATAAAGGAAAACCAACATTGTATTTAGGCCTTTCATGCAAGAACAAGATAGTGAGGGATCTTCTCTCATTTTCTTGGAATGTTTAGCGTGCGTCCCATCTCGGTTCGTTATGCGAGGCATTCGATCTTACATGAGTGACTTAAATACAATGCGCGTTACAAAACACAAAACAATCAAAACGCTTCTTTCTAAAAGACAAAAACAAACAATAACGTCTTTCCTTCAGGAATTCTTTTCTCATCTCACTCACTCTTAACGTACGAACGTGCTCCTACTCGTTCTCTTGCAAGATGGTAATGCACTCGGACCGACGAGCCTGCAACACCTGAGCTAGAACGTAAGCCGTTCTCTAAAAACACAAACAAAGCGACCCTCGTTGAGGGGAACTACGTGGCTCTGATTCTCATGTTCCCGATGAGATACGTAGGCAGTGGGGTAGGGCCCATTCGAGCACTTCTTTTATTTTCCCTACATTTTTTTCTTTTTCTCTCTCTTTTCCTTTTCCTTTTTTTTCGTTCCTTTCCCTTTCCAGTAGCAGTGGAGCTCCAGTTGACGACACCCTTTGATCGAGACAAGCAAGCGTGGATCCCATCGGGTACGATGGACGCGTGGGGGTGCTAATACCTTCCTCACGCGTAACCGACTCCCGAACCCAATTCTCTTAGTCGCAAGACCATGCGCTTTCCTTTCTCTTCAGGTTTATGCGGTGTTTCCTTTCCCACTCTTGGGATAAATACACATTGATGGCGACTCTGTTTCGGTGCCACTTTCGCGTTTGTACTAGGATGAAAATCCCGGGAGCGACAATGATAAAGAAAAAATTGAAGCGTGAAATCAAAGGCAAAGATATTCAAAGTCAAGGACTTAATGATAAAGCCAAGAGATACAAAAAAAAACCCTAATAGAGTGAACCTATCCAAGGTCAATGAATTTTCACTAAATAACCCTCTCATGTACCAAGAACTATCACAAAAACTCTCAAGGAAAAAGTAATTTTCTAGTGGAATACCAAATTAAATGAAAAGTTTATACATGTTTTTGTAAATTTAGAATTAAATGTAAAAATAAAATAAAATTGAAAAATTAAATTAAACATTGAAAAAGTGTTGATGATTTTTTTGGAATTTTTAAGTAAAAGAAAATAATATAGTTAGAATTAAAAAGAAAAAGGAAAATAAAAAGTTGTTTTTTTTGAAATAAAATAAAGGGGGGTGTATCAGGAATTCAGTCAGACTTAGAATATACTTGACAGGGTGTGGTGGGCCTGATTCTGGGGGTGTTAAAAGTAATTTGCGCTAGGCCCAAATGTGAAAAAACTAAGAGAAAAATGAAAGAAAAAATAACCAAAAGGGCGTATGGGGCGAGTGGGATTCGAATCCTAGACCCCTTTGGTGCAGCGCATTCACTCTACCACTGGGGTGGCTATACATCCATTGTTCAGGATACTTTACATGTGAGCACGTGCTAAGAAAAGGTGACATTTACACCATCAGATTAAAATCAAACTGGTCAAAATGTCTTAAGTCATTAATACCAAACGACAGCAAACCAATCACATGGCTCATTCGCTTCCTCACCCATGCAATCATGCATTGAGAAATAAAATACCTATCATGAAACAAACAATAAATACCGTAGCAGCAAATGGTCTCTCATCATTTTATTTCAGTATTATTTCACATACATTTAACTAAAAGACATGAACCAAAAGCTTAACCCAGCAGTACCCAAACAAATGGATATCACCCCAACCTTTTCACACGACCAAATGATACCAACAACAGTGGAAAAGCAAACCAAAATATGTGTGTTCAGGGATGAAATTATGTCATGATCATACTAGTACACCTATACTTGATCCAAAAAAACCTCATATTATGCAACTTGAACCAACACACAGTGGATACCTTATTTCTTAACAAAACAAATATACACCATGCTTTCCAAAGTTCCAAACTGATAGTGCATAGGTAACACTTTCATTCATATTATCATGCATTAGGTTATCACTACAATTTCATACTGAAGCTCATGATAACAATAACAACAACATTTTAAACCAAACAAAATCTGAACATATAAACATAAGGTTCTGAGCATGAAGGCATGGACATCAATGAAACTCTAAGCCAAAGCCACAACATGACATAAACAAAAACAAGTGACCAACAGTGAGATCTCATCCTCACCGTGGCAATAAAAACTCAAGCCTACATGGTGTCAGTTTTTGCATATAATCAAAACATAAAAGGCAAGAGTAATATCGTGCATTTATCATGTCAATATAATTCCAAACCAAATCTTTTATGTTATTTTAAGGTAGTAACTTTATTCAAAACTTGGCACCAAGGTATGAGCAAGATGATGTCAGTAACTAACAGTGCAAAAACATTACATAGACATAACCATATCATTCACATAATTATTTGACTAAAATGCGAAACAAACAAAATGATGGCAACATGGTATTAGTATTTGAAACATGGGATAAAAGCGCAATGAAGGTTACCTAGTGGAATAAGTCCACTGCACCTTCTTGAGTATGAGCTTCTAAAATTTCCAAGGATTGAGATTCTTCCTCCTCAAACTTGAAAGCTGCTGCAAGGTGTTCTTTTCCCTCTTCTTACTTGCCAAGCCAAGACTCACAGATTGCTTAGAGTTTGTGTGTGAATTGTTGGTGAAAAATGAATGAGAGTGTGTCTCCTTTTATAGTGCCATAAGTTGGTTAATGGCTTTCATGACACAAAGGAAATTGTTTTTGCATTGGAAGGAAAGATCGTGTGGAAAGATTATGCACATGGCCTAGTCTGAATTTCTCTTGAGCAAAGTGAAGCTTGTAGAGGTTACTTGCTAGGGTTTGGATCAGAATAATGCAATGGAATGGACCAATAGGTTAAGGTGTGTGAATAAAGTACATGGTGGTTATTTATTATACACTATGGTATACCTTCTTCTTCCAACTATGAAAGAACAACAGATTGTACTTTTTAAAATCTTTTTGGCACGATTTTGGTGGTTTATGTGTTGGAAAATGGTAAAAGAACTCAACTACTTGTACTTGTGACCATCTTTTGCTCAGACTTTTTCAAGTTGCTAGAAAGGTTTGCAAGGAAAGTAAACCATATTGTGGTTTTTCATCACACGGGTACATTGCCACCCATGGACCAAATATCATATTTTTGAATTCTTTGGAAAGAAAAGAGGTAATAGAAAACTTATGTGTTGTGGCAGCCTAGAAACATGTAAAATGTGTGCCAAAGGATGAATGTAACAACAAATGATAAAAATCTGAATTTTTAGTGTTTGTACCATTGCAACATGTCAACTTTGGTGCAACATTTCTTGATGACCAATGCTCCTTTTCATGAGTTCTTTGGTTCCTTGGAAAGTAGGCCTTTGGTAGCACATTTTTCACGTGGAAAGTGGTTTTAGATAATGATGGTAACATTGAGAAAAATCTCCACAAAATCATGTGCATGAGTTGGCAAAAAGGACTTAGAAAATTTTTCTAAGTTAAGGATTTTTACAATTTGAAGTACCCAACTTTAAAGCAACATAACTTGAGATTGGTTTATCCAAATGAGGAGTTCCACACATGCTTGGAAAGCTTAAAGAACAAGTAACAACTTTCATGTCCAAAGATTTTTTATTTGAAGCTTGGAACTAGGTGAATAATTGAGTTAAAGTTGGATGAAAATTAAGGTGAAAATGCTGAAAATTTCACTAAGTCCTAAAGGCATATCATCTTCCAAGTCTCATAACTTAAAAAACATGAAATTTTTTAAGAGAGGTCCTCTAATACACTCTGAAGTTCGTGGAAAGATCTTCCATTTGAGCTTTGAGTCACTCAATTTGGATGTGTGGTTTGAAAGTTATGACCTCCCCAATTTTGTACAAGAAGTTAATTTTCCACACTTAGAAAGTTTCAAGGACCAAACATTGCCTTCTTTGTAAGAAACTTTTCAAAATTTGATTTCTCATGCCTTAACTCAACAATTAGACATGTCATGATTGATTGAGGACTTGGATACTTCATCTTGGATCAAATATCTCAAAGGTTAAAGCCTCAGTCAAACCCTAATCTTCCTCAGAATACAACTGGATGATCTCTAATGATCTTGCTTCGTCAATCCCTTCCAAGGCCCATAGATGGACTCTAGGGATGTCTATTACCACATGGAATCATGTCCCAGGGCTTGGGAACATATCTTGATCAATGTCAAAGGCAATGGCTATCTTGTCTTGACAAAACCCTAGTTTGAAGTATGGAGAACTTGTGGCTCATGGTATTTGTAATAGAAACCAAAAACACTTGATTTCTTGTTGAATTGGACCTCTCGAATGTATGTGAGCTTAAATGGTTGCATTTGGAGCCTTAGTTGTCCTTCTTGAACAGGTGACTTCACATACCAATCTCAATTCACTGGTGAACACTTGTGATAGTTGTATGGAGCCAAAAAGTGTCTTAGAAGACCTTGAATCATGTGAGAACTTGACGTAGAAGACTCTGCCCTGTTTCTTATGTAAACCCTGACTTTCACAAAAGAAGAAAACTTGCAAGATGAAGTGGTTAGTTAACAATTCATAGATGATTGAACCTAAATGTCAATGCAATATGTTATGACATCTAAAGGGTAAAATTTGGGGTACAACAAATACTATATACTATATATATACTGCTTTTCCTACTTGATATTCGTGTTTATTTTTCTGTCAATGGGAATGCGAGTGTTGTCGCATCTGGAAACTTTGAGAGAAACCATAAGATAAGTGATGGCGGAGACGGGGATCATTTATAGGGAGTGATTCCCGAATAAGTTGAACCTGGTAGACCATCAAATTAGTGGGTGTACCCGTGTGATACTATGCTGAACAACAGATTGTTGTGAAAGTAGAAGATATTGATCCGCTGTCGCGCACGAATCAAAAACGAGTATTTTTAAAATAGTAGTAAAGCGACAATGACTCGAGTATTGTATCGCGAGGATTCTTGATTTAATTTAACCAAATAAAAAAAATGATTGGGGGGGTTTATTTTCGATTTAGAAAAAGTGATTAAAAATATAAGTGATTACAGTTACGATAAAGAAGTTAATCTACAGATTCAATTCCTACCTATCATTGACTATTATAACTCGTAATCCCTAAGCGGATTTTGTATTCCTGTTCGATCATAAAATCAATCAGCATGCGTTCATGAAATTATAAGAATTATGTTCCTATTTTCCAATCACAAAACAATCAACAAGCGTGAATGAATTAAGCATTCGGTTATGAATAAAGCGAATTAACGAATTAAGCAAACGATAATCCGCAAACAAAATTAGGGAACAAGCATCAATCTAACCAAACAAAACTACCCTATGATAGATTGAATTAAGCAAATAATAATCATACAATAGATTTGAAGGAAACATAAATTATATTGCAAATTATAATAATCTCAAGGTTTCGGAACCTGAATACAACAGATTAACTACGAGGGGATTTAGTTCTCCATATGAAATCGTTAAAAGCCAAAAAGAATTATTCGAGAAAAGAAGGTTCAGAATGGTAGTACGGCTGCTACTAGGTGTAGGAAAGTACACAGAATCCGGTTCTAACCCAACTGGGTCGAAAAACATAAAAAACCCGGCCCAAAACTAAATATTCCTAAAGGCAGAATTCGGGTCCTGACTTCAACGAATTATTTGACCCTCTTCCCCTCCTAATCAGCTCTTTCTTTAAACATGAAACTTGTAGCTCTCTGTATTATCTTTCCAACGCCTAGTAGAACACGCAAATCCGATTCTCTTAGCTCCAGTTATGATCCAAACCATGAACAGGTATCAAATAACCGCTAAAGTTGAAATTAAGCTGCGAAAATAGATTAACGGCAAACAAAGACTTAATTGTAAAAACATAATAAAACCCTAAAATAAATTAAATAAACTAAGGAAATTCCTAAGTACAAACATAAGAGAATGTGCATTAAGATGCACTGATCAAATTCCCCCACACTTGAACTTTTGCACTCCGAGCAAAATAGTATCTAGACTCATGAAAAACAATAGCATCCGGAAACTCATTCTAGGCCACAAACTCTTCTTCGGTCAAGATTGCATCGATAGGTAATAATTTTTCACACTAAGGATATCGTAAGAACACAAATCCGCAATTGTGCGGTCATAAACCTCCATCCTATACAAACCAATCCAAATCATGTTACTATGCCAAAGCCTAACTTACTCATCCTCCTTTTTGCTCTCTTTCATTCTAATGCAATCACATTAAGCCCGTTATCTATTCACGCACATGGTAAATAAGCTTGTTAGTGACTATGATCCATATCTTGTCAACAATTTAAAATTAACCACTTTAGCATCAACAATATTCTTTTTACTTTTTTTGAAGGTTTCACAACCGTTAGCCTAAGTGATCAGGTGAGGGTCACCTAACTTAAAAGGCAAATTCCTATTTTGATTTCTTATTAAGCACGGGATCATTCTCTTATTTGCATCAGCTTAATTACTTAGTGTGTGCTTTTAGATGGTGTTGGCTGCTAGATAAACTACTTAAGAGCTATTAAAGGATGAGAACTCAAGGCTATGTCATAACAAGTATTTAAATCGATTTCTATATTTGGGAGACTCAAGGTGTTAAAACGATATCGATCTTATGAATTTTTCTCAAGTCTCCATAATCTAACCTCAAATTAATATATAGCCTAAAAATTTCAAAAGAAGCATTGTGTTTCTAAGTAAAAAAAAATTAATTTTTTATTTAAGAACAAAACCAAAACAGAGAAAATTGAAAAAAAAAAACACAAAGAAAACAAAATATAGAAATGGTTCCCTCCCCCACACTTAAAACATACATTGTCCTCAATGAAAGAACAAAAATATAAAATAAGAGTGAAAGAAAGGAAAGAACACGCCCAAGTAGTTAAGGAGGATATGTGATCACATAAGCAACCTTTCCCAAAGAGAGATCTTCTGCAGGCTCCTCTTCCAAAGTGGGGATGTCATAAAGTAACTTTGGGTAGCATCATTAACTTTGAAATATTTATTAGTGCCTTCACCTTTTATTCCAGGATCAAAGAAGAATCTTCGATAAGTAAAATTGTCGAATGGGCACGTGAACGTGATCTCCTTTTTCACAACATCAAGAATCAAAGAATTAAGGGGTTGCCTCACTGCTTTTCTTTCATCTTCCATCGAGGTCCATCCAGTTCCCTTCTTATGTTTCTTCAAAACCTGCAAAAGCTTATTTTCTTGATCAAAATCAAGGTTAGAAGAAATTATAACTGGAAGTTTTTCATCCATCTCTAAATAAGCATATTTCAGATTATTATGAAGTGGTTTAAGCTCTAAGGAAATAGGTTGTTCAATGGATGGTGAGGTTGGGGCAGCCGTGATGTCAAGAGCTTCAGCTGCATAAACTACTTCATCTATAACTTCATCTGCATGAAAAACATCACCCTGCAAGGCAGCATTAATCTTAGCGCAAACAGAGCAAATGTTAGTATCGGTACATGAATCACAAGAGTAAGTATCATTAAAATCTGCTAATGATGGAAAATCATAACACAATTCAGAATAAGTATCATCAACTAAATCAAAAAACAACTCTTTTGGATTCACTACTGTTTGGAAAAGTAGATGGTTTGATTCTTGAGCTTGCTTCATGACATTCACGAAAGTGGCAAGCTGTCCAATCTGTGTCTGCAAAGTCTGAATAGTAAAATCTGTTTGTTGTTGAAACTGGAGATCATTTATAGCAATTTGCTTGACAAAGTCCTCTAGTGAAGGTTCGAAAGGTGTAGAGCACACAATCTGGAATTCCTTCAGATTCTTATTCGGATCATCACCTGCAAGACCATTAAATCTTGGCAACAAGTGTATTAAATCATATCATGTGCAACAAGTTCTCTAAGAGTTCTTTGGTTAGTCATATTAAATTTAATAATAAAAACAATCAACAAACAAAACTAAATACAGAACTAATTCAGCAATGCAGCAACAATTAGAAAAATACCAACAATTTCCATATTAAGAAAAAGAATGGAAAAATAGAAAAGCAAATAAAATAAAATCTAAAAATTGTGAAAATATAACTAAAAATCAAATCAAATCAGAATAAATCTCTCCAAAAAATTTTGGATTTTTTTGAAAATATGAAAATAGAAAATAAATCAAATAAAATAGAAAAATAAGGAATTTGCGATTTTCAGGGTCAAAATCTTTTAGAATTCAATCTAAATGAGTAATGTTCAGCGATTTTTTTCTGATTTTCTGGAAAAATTTCGAGGCGAATCGAAACAATGGCTTCCAAACTTACCTGACAGGCTGAAACTCTTATCACTGCACTGCAACCCTGAAAATTAACACGCAAAAAGAAAACACAAAAAACAAAAAACAAAAAAATATAACAAAACTATAAACTAAAATCCTAAAATTTATTAAAATCTACAAGAATCTCCAGCAACGGCTCCAATTTGATTCGCTGTCGCGCACGGATCAAAAACGAGTATTTTTAAAATAGTAGTAAAGCGACAATGACTCGAGTATCGTATCGCGAGGATTCTTGATTTAAATTAACCAAATAAAAAAACGATTTGGGGGGGGGGGGGGGGAGGGGGTTTGTTTTCGATTTTGAAAAAGTGATTAAAAATATAAGTGATTACAGTTAAGATAAAGAAGTTAATCTACTGATTCGATTCCTACCTATCATCGACTATTATAACTCGCAATCCCTTAGCGGATTCTGTATTCCTGTTCAATCATAAAATCAATCAACAGGCGTTCATGAAATTATAATAATTACGTTCCTATTTGCCGATCACAAAACAATCAACAAGCGTGAATGAATTAAGCATTCGATTATGAATAAAGCGAATTAACGAATTAAGTAAACGATAATCCGCAAACAAAATTAGGGAACAAGCATCAATCGAACCAAACAAAACTACCCTATGATAGATTGAATTAAGCAAACAATAATCTTACAATAGAGTTGAAAGAAACAGAAATTATATTGCAAATTATAATAATCTCAAGGTTTCGGAACCTGAATACAGCAGATTAACTACGAGGGGATTTAGCTCTCCATGTGAAATCGTTCAAAGCCAAAAAGAATTATTCGAGAAAAGACGGTTCAGAATAGTAGTACGGCTGCTACTAGGTATAGGAAAGTACACAGAATCCGGTTCTAACCCAACTGGGTCGAAAAACATAAAAAACCCGGCCCAAAACTAAATATTCCTAAAGGCAGAATTCAGGTCCTGACTTCAACGAATTATTTTACCCTCTTCTCGTCCGAATCATCTCTTTCCTTAAACATAAAACTTGTAGCTCTCTATCTTAGCTTTTCAACGCCTAGTAAAACATGAAAATCCAATTCTCGTAGCTCCAGTTATGATCGAAACAGTCGACAGGTATCAAATAGCCACTAAAGTTGAAGTTAAGCTGCGAAAATAGATTAACGGCAAACAAAGACTTAATTGTAAAAACATAATAAAACACTAAAATAAATGAAATAAACTAAGGAAATGTCGAATTACAAACATAAGAGAATGTGCATTAAAATGCACTGATCAATATCATAGTGCGGTGACCCGTGAAACTGAGGATTTAGTAGACATTAACCATTTGGCCTTTTGGTAGTGCGGTGGCTATCGGGAATAGTGGATACGCGATAGTACACTTAAACTGAGATTTCTTCTGGAATACTATAGCTCGCTCGGGTGAACCAGCTTGCTGTTGTTATCTCCAGATTAAGTCAGTGATTTTTGAGAACCTTAACCCGTTATACAGGTACTAAAATTACCAAAATAGTACAACCTTTTAGGGATGGGTAGAGCCATGACTCTATGCTCGTGACGCCGAATCTTTGAACCCATGTTTTTTCTATTTTTTTGTGTGCTGCATTCATGCATTCATCTAAAAAACTCTTTACAAACAAGAAAAAAAAAATCTTTTTTCAAATTAAACTAAACGGTAAATTGCAAATATTAGAAGGACTGCGTTATGGATTTCGGTAGAAGAAAGACGCACAAGTACACCTTCAAGGCTCCAAAACTAGAGGATTTAAGGAAGTTGGCAAGGATGATTACTAAAACTGAGTCTTTCAAAGCTAAGCACCGAGGACTGTTGTCTCTGTTAAGGGTCCATGTAGTTGAATAAATTCTGTCTACGCTGATTCATTTTTACGATCCGGTTTATCATTGTTTCACCTTCCCGGATTACCAACTTACACCAACCTTAGAGGAGTACTCTCACCTGATCGATTTACCAATTACTGACCAAACTCTTTTTTCTGGACTGGAAGAAATTCCAAAGGAACAAATCATTGCAAGAGCAATCTATTTGGACGAGTCAGAGGTCAGGACTCACTTAACCACTAAAGGAGGAATCCATGGCTTACCAGCTAAGTTCCTGAAGGAGAAAGCCCTATACTTTTCCAGTGTAGGAAACATAATCGCTTTCGATGATATATTTGTTTTACTCACTTACGGATTATTCCTCTTTCCCAACATCGACAACTTCGTCGATATTAATGCCATTAAGATATTTCTGATTGGAAACCCTGTACCAACCTTGCTCGCAGATGCTTATCATTCTCTACACTTAAGGAATTTATACAGCGGAGGAATGATCACATGCTGTGTACCCTTTCTTTACAAATGGTTAATTTCCCATCTACCCAAGTCTGCTGCTTTTTGGGATCATAAGAACACTCTACGTTGGTCACAGAGAATCATGTCTATCACCAACTCGGACATAGACGGGTCAAATAGGATTTATGAGGGTGTAGAAATCATCGAAAGATGTGGAAACTTCCCTAATGTACCCCTCATAGGAACTAAAGGTGGAATTAACTATCATCCAGTTTTAGCCCGCCGTCAATTCGGATACCCGATGAGATATATCCCGCGCAATGTTTATTTGGAAGGTCTTTTCTTCAAAGAAGGAGAAAATGGCAGAGCACTTAAGAAGGAAATAGTGCATGCCTTGAAACACATTGACTAGAAAGGACGAGAGTCTCTAGGAAAACCAGATTGTATCTCCTTGGAGCCTTATCTCCGCTTGGTACAAACTAGAGCCCTCAAGCTGAGAATGCCCTACCTTTGCCAAGAAGTTTTTCCCATAAAGGAACCTGCCCTTTATTTCATGTCTGAAACGGAAAAACTCCAGATCACTCTAATAAAAAATTCAACGAGAGAAACATTCTTGGAAAAACAAATACCGAACTCTCAATGTGGAGTGTATCAAAATCCAGGGACTGTTAAAATAAAAGGACGCTCTGATTGAAATCTTAGAGCAACATGTTGTAGAGAGTCGGGTAGGTCAAAAGAATTTACTCGCTCCTTTCATTTGGCAAAGAACTGATAACCCGACAACGATTGAAGAACCTCGATCGAAGAAAGGGAAACTACCAGAACCGACATCTCAGCTCTCTTTAGAGAGGACTCAGGACCCTTAAGTTTAGAATTTTCCTTTTACCAGCACTTTGTAAAATACTGTACTTTTCTTTGTAACATATCACAATCCATCAATTCAATAAAAATGCCCCCCCCCCCTCTCCGTATTATATTTTCAATTTATTTACAGTTTCTTTTTGACTAAAAGCAAAAAACTAAAAAATATGTCATTGCATGCATCATTCTCACATAACGCATTCTCTCGAGTCTCAGGCGTGCGTCTCAATTCTAGAGTCAAAATGTCTTACACGTACAATACTCGGGCCAATCGAAAAAAGAAAAAGAACGATATCAAGGAAGAGAATAGAGAGCTGAGAGAAGAAATCGACGCTCTAAAAGACGAACTGAAGAAACTTCACAGTGATATGCAATCCCTGACAGCAGCTCAGGAGCAGCATCAGCAAAGTATTTTGATCTCGGAGATCACATTTATGTGCCTTTCAATTTTATCCCTGAAGGATACATTCCGCCAGTCCCAGAAGACCCGAAAACTGTAGCCGGAGCCACCGGTCCTGAAGGTTACCAACATCGGGAAAGTGAAGACGCAAGATTTATGACAGGAATTCCTGAAGGTTACCAACTTCAGGGCTCTGAAGAACCAAGAGTCACGATCGTAATGAATATACCGCAAGCAGTGGTACACACTGTCTCGGGAGGACAGATTCCCCAGGCAATCTCTGGTGGAAACGAAGAGATGTATGAAAAGATGAACGTGTTCCAGGAATATATCTTGGAGATGCAGAAGGAACTAAATGCCATTCATGGTCAGGATTTATTTGGAAAGGACGCTGCCGGCCTTTACTTGGTCCCGAATGTCAAAATTCTGTACAAATTTAAGGTGCCCAACATTGAGAAGTACAAAGGCAATTCTTGCCCTCAAATTCACTTGGTGATGTACGCTCGAAAGATGTCTACCCAGACAGAAAATCAACAGCTACTGATCCACTATTTTCAGAACAGTTTAATCGGTGTCGCTCTCAGATGGTACATGGGTTTAAACCGTACTAAGATCAATACTTTCAGAGATCTCGGCGCTGCATTCGTCCAACAATACAAATATAACCTGGACATGGCACTGGATAGAGATCAACTCATAGCAATGTCTCAAAAATACAAAGAGACATTTAAGGAATACGCTCAGAGATGGCGTGAAATTGCCTCCCAGATTTGTCCACCACTTGAGGAAAAAGAGATGACAAATATCTTTCTGAAAACCTTAAGCTCATTCTCCTACAACCGATGATCGCCAGTGCGCCCAGTGATTTCACCGAGATGATAAACATGGGAGTACGCCTTGAAGAGGCGATCCGAGAAGGACGGTTAGCCAAAGAGGCTGAACCCTCCAGCAGTACCAAAAGATACGTAGTGCTTTTCAGAAAAAGAAGGAACAGGAGATCAGCAATATCTCCCAAGGAAAACAAAGGCGACGATACCAACCAATAGCGGCGATAACTCCCGCTATCAACCCTACTCCGATTGTGACTTATCAGCCTCAGGTTGCTCAAAATCAACCTAGTCAGCAACTGTACCAGCAAAGGACTCAACAGCCTCTTCAACAGGCTCGTCCTCAGTACAATAATAACAATCGTGCAACACGACCACCGGGGTTTGACCCTATATCGATGTTGTACACGGAACTTTTTCCACTATTACTGGCCAAGGGGCACGTCCAGACTAAGTCTCCTCTTGCAGTACCAGAAAATCCGCCATTTTGGTTCAAAGCGGATCAAACTTGCCCTTAACATCAAGGAGGATCAGGGCACAATATCAAAAACTGTCTCAGTTTCAAATCTGACGTACAAAACCCTGTCAGGAGTGGGGTCTTATCTTTTAAAGATACTAATTTGAATATTCAGATGAACCCGTTGTCACAACACGACAATGCTGCAGTAAATTTGGTAGAGGAAGAATTTAGCCACAGTTATGAAATTCGCGATGTACTCCAGTTGGGGACCGTCACGACAGTGCATTGCAGAGAGAGCGGGTACCGTCACGTACCACCTCACAACTATTACCAGTGTGATATCTGCTCAAAGAATAATCAAGGATGATCTGTAGTGCAACTAGCTCTACAAGAACAGATGAATCTCGGATGGATTCAAGATCATAGAATCTGGGAGGTCAACATGCCCCATGTTAACCCCAAAATTGTTCAGAACCGCAACATTCTTGAGATGAACGTCAATTTGGTGGCGATGCACTCAAGGCAAAGTCAATATCATAATCTGCCACGACACGATTATGATTCTTGCCCGATCTACTCAACAAGCAATCAGGGATGCTCTTTTGTACAAGAGGCCCTTCAATGTCAGATGGATCACGGGTGGATCCAGGATTATCAGGAAAGAAATACTCATCAAGTTAATATGGTTCAGATTTTTGACATACGCTTGATGAACACCATTCTGGTAGAACTACATGCTAAGCAGGTCATGCTTGGTTATCTGGCTTCACATGATTATCAGGACTACGAAGAATGTCAGGAGGATGACCAAGGCTGTGCGCTTGTCCAAAGAACACTTCAACACTTATTGGACCACTGGTGGCCTCCAATTTACTTGGACGAAGCTACGCAACAGATCAGTATGACTGACGGAAATTGTTATACCCCAAAATTTACCCTTTAGATGTCATAACATCTTTGCACTTGCATCTAGGTTTCAATCACCTGTGCATTGTTCACTAACCACCATATCTTGCTAGTTTGTTCTTTTATGTGAAAGATATGGTTGGCACAAGAAAGAGGGCAAGGTCAATAAGCTCAAAGTTCTCATATGTTTCAAAGTTTTCTAAGGCTCTTCTTGGCTCTATACATCCATCACCTGTGTTCACCAGTTGATTGAGATTAGTGTATGAAGTCATCTATTCAAGGAAGCTAACTGAGATTCCAAAGTTCAACCATTTTGGTCTTGGAGGCTAATCATGAAGTTCTCAGGACATATGCTATGATCTCAAGATATTGAATCAAGAGAAACCCTCAGACCAAGAGTTGTGGAATTAGGGTTTTACTAGAAGAATCATTGAAGAAGTTTGTCATGATCAGTCAAAATTGATTGGTTCATCAACCAATTGGGCTTACCTACATTCAAGATGCTTTATTCAACAAGAAAACAAGAACACCTGGCTGTCATCACTAGTGCAAGAGGCCACAAGTTGATCTTATCCCCAGATTAGGGTTTTATCAGGAAAGTCAACCTTTGCCTTTGACTTTTGATCAAGGCATGTTCCTAAGCCGTGATACTTGGTTCTATATGTTCATAACCATCTCTAGATGACATTTATTGACATCTTAAGAGGTTGAGGAAGCAAGATCACCATTGGTCCAAGGTGAGGTATTCAAGCCACATTTCATCCTAACATGTTCAACCCTTGAATTAGAACTTGAAGTAATCACCATTTGAAAGGTTTCTTGCAAAAGGGGCAAAGTTTGATTCATGAATTTTTCTAAGTGTGAAGACCCTAATCCTTAAGAGAAATTGACAAGGTCATAACTCTTGATCCACACCTCCAAATTTTGTGACTCAAAGCTCAAATTGAAGCTCTCATCATGAAATTCAAAACATATTAGAGGACCCTTCTCCAGTTAGTGCTTGGTTTTTAAGTTAGAAGGCTTGGAAGTTTAAAACACTTAAAGACTTAGTGAAATTTCACTACATTTTGCTTTAAAAGCCAGCTGACTTCATCTCCATTTTTCACCAAGATCCCTTGTGATTCAGAATTTGAAGTGAACATGAAAGTTTTAGTGGATCTTTGGGGCTTTCCAAAAAGTAGTAGAACTCCTCAATCCATGGTGTGAGCTAAGAGATTCGATCGGTTGAAGTTTGGTGTCTTTTCTAGAATTTCATGTTATCAACATGATGCATAATGGAGCATAATCACTCTTAATCACCAAATGTCTCACCTTTATTGTGTTTAGAAGCAAGTTTAATGTATGAAAGACCTCTGCCACGAGCTGCACAAGTTGAAAACTAAAAATACATAAGTTTATGTCAAGTTCATGCAAGTGGATGTATGAGAGAGAAACTTTTTCAAGAGCATGGTCATTCCAACTTTCTCTTACAACTCGGAGCCTTATTCCAATCAAATCAGCACATATCAACAGGGCAAACCCTATTCCTGACCCTTTGCTAGAGTGTTGGAGTGCCCTAGCCTCAGCATAGCAGCTTGCACGATGGAAATTGGGAGAAAGGGCAATCTTGGCAAAAGGTGTAATTCTTACCATACCTCAAGCTCTCCACATTTCCTATAAATATGGGCTTGATCTACACTCCAAAGTACACCAGATTCACCCCAAAAGAAGGCTGAATACTCACTTCATTCTCTCATTCACCAACTCTTGCAAATTTGCAAGAACACTCTAAACACTCATTCCACTCGTGCACTTCCATCCAAACTCCACAAACCTTCTCTAAGCATTGTATAGAGAAGATTCAAACACTTAGAACCTAGCTGTAACACTTCCATCACCCTCTGCCATTTTTGAACTCCAACTTGCAAGAAGGATCGGGTTCTATATTTGAAGCACTCTCCAAAGCCCTTAACCATCGACATCCTCTCTCCAAAGTTGAGCAAGGTTCTAGAAGGTGATTCTTATCCATCACAAGTGTTGTAGAAGAAGCCTTGGACTTTCTCCAAGAGGTAAGGTGTCTATCTCTGAAACTCACATGTTCATGCATTATTTCAACTTCATTTGATTGTTAAAATGTTGCATGAATTGAGTTTTGTCTGTTCTGAGTGAATGCTTTGTTTGTTTGGTGTAAATATCTCATGTTATAACATGTTGGAGTTTCATGATGTTGCACTGTTGGCTGAGGTTTTGTGAATCATGTAATGGTTGTTAATAAAAACTAAGGACAAATTCGTGTTCCTAGGAGTTTTTACTCTAATTTTGATTTTTATTCACCTGATTTGGTGGAGTAATGAGAAAGTTTTGTTGGCTAGAAGTTTTGGCCATTGTTGATGTTTTAGGGCACGAGCGAGAGGGTTTGAGGGGAGAAGAAGAAGTTGAGTTGGCACCCAGTCAGCCCAACATGGCGCTGAGGTGGCCATTTGGTTTGATCCTTAAAATAAAAACAATTTGAAGCATATATTGTTTGGATGTATTAGCCGCCCCAGCGGTAGAAACCTTGACATGCCTTTCCCTTTAACTTGCCTTGCCCGGGTTCGATCCTGTGGATCAACCCTTTTGCCATTTTCTGATTTTTTGCGCCTGTCTTGATATATTGTTACATGCTTGCATCTTGTTTTCACATTGTGTGCATAGCTCGGATGGCAAGGCTTTTGGGCACCCATCCTCAAGACGTGGGTTTAACACCCATGGGGTACATTCCCCTTTCTTTTTCATTACTTGTTCTATTTTATTTTTATGGGTTGTACCTCATCTTCAAACAATCATAACTTGCTCATTTTTCACTCTTTTGAGCCATTCTTTTTACAAATTGTTCCTTAATATGTTTATATTATGATTATAAAAAGAAATAGGTAAGAATCATCATTTTGAAACAATTATTAATGTAGAAAAGAAAGGATATTTTTAGGGTTTCCATGTGAACTTCTTTGTCTCCTTTTTGTTCTTTTGCCATACTTCTTATTTTATCTTGATAATTTAGAACCTAAAACATGTTACCTTGAACCTTACTTGATGTTGTGACTTTGTATGTTTGTGTCACTTTAATTCCTTGATGTTTGAGGTGTTTCTACATGAAAATATCCTTTGAAATGCCAAGAGACCTCTTTAGATCATTTGCCTTGTAACATGAGTTTGTTTGATTAAATATGTGACATGTTTATGTCTTCAAACTTGAATGCCATGTTTGAAACCATCTTTAAGTGCTTGTATGCCTTGGATTGTCATTTCTGATTACATGAACTTTAAGAAGTTGTCACACTCTCTTTTGTTCACCTATACCACTTATGTTTACTCACACCTATGACATTTACTCCCCATGAAGTTTCTTGGTATTTACCTTGCTCTTGTTTTCATCTTGTTTAGGATGTTTATAATTTTGTTAAGTTATCCCCAAGTGGGGTTAGCTCTTTAACTTCCCTTCCTTCCAAAGGAAAGACTCTCTTATGACCTCAAGGTCATAGATAGCTCATTTACCTTAGTTCTCATTAGAAACCTTCTCCCTCTAGAGTTCTTCAACTCTACTTTAGTATTATCCTAATAGTATTATATTTTACCCTTGGTCTCCTTAGAACCATTTCTCCCTATTGTTCTCCAACTCTATTTGAGTATTATCCTCATAATATTCACTTCTTCTTTGGCCTCCTTAGAGCCATTCAACCTTAACCTAGAACTAGGTTAGAGTTCTTGAACTCTATGTGGAACTCGTCACCTTGAGTATTCTCTTCACCCGTCACAACTTAGACTTAGAGAGTTTCTCAACACTATATGAGTTTCACACTCATCCCCTTGGAACTTTGGTCGTAGTCAATGGTTCCTCACCCTTAGTTAGGTGAACTACGGTTGCTCTGATTCTTTAGTCAGATACGTAGGCACAAGATGCGATGTTTTGGTGAGCATACTTAGTATATATACCCTTAGGTCTTTACCTTAGCCTTAGCAGATTCCTTTAGCAAACAAACATAACTTTACACAAACAAACAAGAGGTTCTTGTAGAGTACTACAGATACTTATGGTGCTAATACCTTCCCTTAGTATAACCAACCCCTGAACCCTTTCCTTTGGATAAATCAAAGCTCGGTGGTGAATTTAAAGGACGTGTGATGCAAGTTAATTAATAGCTTGTTATCTGATTCTCACCGCAACAGAAAAGGTGACTTCACTCGGGATATAAAATTGAGGGTTAAGCCCACTTTGTTTATATTTGTGTTATTCATGTTTTGCCTGTTTGATTGTACATATCTGTATGTCTGTATATATCTGACTGTGCCTGGATTTTTTGTATGCAGGGTTGCTACTATTGAGTGTGAGATAAGTCCTAACCCGGGTGCTACTATTGAGACAACATCACTCAGTTGAGGCCCTCTTGAGAGTCTAGTCATGTTGAGTGAGTCTATTCGTGCAAACGTGCTACTCTTGACCTAGGTGCTCGAGATATTGAGAACCGTAGTTATCTTCAAACCCCACTTGGCCTTTTAGGATGTAGTGCGAGGACTATGAGGGAGTCTATTCCTGAATTGGTTGCTATGTGATACTACACTCAGACGAGATTCTCTTGAGAATATTATTGACTACCGAGTCATTCGGGAAATCGATAATATCCGAAAGATGGGTTGTCGACTCTGGGAACTTCTTAGAACCCTGTTCTACAGTTGATAAACCAATATTACATACCAATGGGAGGGGTAAACCATGGCTCCACACTCATGACCTAAATCTAGACCCTTTGCTTGTGTGCTTGTACATTTGTGAATATGTGTGAATCTTTGTGTTTACTTTTGCATTCATACATCATAAGCATTCATTTCATGTCAGTTTCCTGGAACTCAGACCTCCTTTTTGTGAATATCATAGGGATATCATGGACAATGTGAGAAGGAATACCGTGAAATACACTTTCAAGAGTCCTAAATTGGATAGCCTAAGGAGATTAGGTGAATTGTTGACAGACCCCGAGGGATTCAAAGACAGATATGGGAAGTTGTGGATCTTGTTGAGAAAGAATATTGATGAAGGACTCCTCTCTACTTTGCTTCAGTTCTATGACCCAAAGTACCATTGTTTTACCTTCCCCGATTATAAACTCTTGCCTACCCTTGAAAAGTATTCTCAGATAGTTGGTTTACCTATTAAGGATGAGTCTCCTTTTCCTATCTTTGAGAGGAACCCCAAAGAAGAAGAAATAGCTAAGAAAACCCACTTGGAGTTGGTTGACATCCAAAACAACATGACTTCCAAGGGAGGAATTTTTGGGTTGACCGCTAAGTTCTTAATCGTAAAAGCTCAGTACTATGCTAAGCACTCCAATAGGGAGGCCTTTGAGCCATTTTTGCATTGCTCATCTATGGACTCTTCTTGTTCCCAAATATTGACAACTTTGTGGACATAAATGCAATCAAGATCTTCTTGAAGAAGAATCATGTACCAACATTGCTCGTTGATGCCTACCATTCAGTCCACCTAAGGAACTCCCACAATGGAGGATAACTCACATGTTGCACTCTCGTATTGTACAAATGGTTTGTTTCACATCTGCCGAAGGCAAGCGCATTTTGGGATCTCAAGAAAGGATGGCGGTCTAAGAAGATTATGGATCTTCCTCATTTAGACATTGATTGGTACAACCGCGTGTACGATGGAATATTCATCACAGATAGTTGTGGAAACTTTGGCAACATTCCTCTTCTTTGTACCAAAGGAGGAATCAGCTACAACCCGGTGTTGGCTCTTCGACAGTTTGGGTACCCTCTAAAGGATAAACCTCTTGGTATTCATCTAGAAAACATCTTTTTTAAAAGATATGACAAATATGAAGAGCAGAGGAAGTTGATCTTGAGTGCATTGGGTAGCAGGCACAAGAAGGGAAGGAATACTATGGGAAAACCTAATTGTGTATCCTTGGAGCCTTATCTCCAATGGGTACGAAGAAGAGCTATTGAGTTGAAGATGCCTTATTCTAGGCAAGAACCAATTGCCTTGAAGGAAGATCCCGTTATGTATTTCATGTCAAAGAAAGAGGAGCTGAAGATTTCATTGAGCCAAGCTCAACAGGTAGGAGAAGCCTGGAAGCACAAATACCAAGTGGTTGTTGAGGAGAACTTAGAACTCCAAAAGCAACTACAAGCCAAAAATGAAGAGTTGTTTTCATGCAAGAAGTGGAAGACCCAAGAAGGACCAAGTTCCTCTAACACTCAACTTGCTCTATGGAAGTTAATCGTTGACAATCTCGTCATGGAAAGGGATCAGATGGAGAAGGAAATCATAAGGCTCAACATGAGGCTCCTAGGAGAATCTCCTTAGGTCTTTTTAGCTTTTATTTAGCATTATGTTTAAGACTCTTGGAAATGTATTGGCTTTTGTAATTCACCTTTTACTAATGAGAATGAGACCTTTTGATATCCCTTGGTATTCCACAAGTATCTGAATTCCATGAAACTTCGCATTGCATCTTGCATCCTTTGCTAAACTTTCAAGAAACTAACCTTGTTTTGCAGACTTTGTAGAAATGGATGCTGGAAGAAGAAGAGTATGTCCATATAGTTTTGAAGTCCCCAAGATGGAACAATTGTTGGGATTGGGAGACATGATTGAAGACACATTGGCCTTCACTGAGAAGTATGGGAGGATCCTACCATTGTTGAAACTTCAAGTAACAGAGGGACCGCTTGAGACACTAGTCCAACTGTACCACCCGGTTTACCGTTGCTTTGCGTTCCCGAACTATCAACTGATGCCAACGTTGGAAGAATAATTCGCGTTGATGGGCATCCCCGTTAAAGACTCTCCCCCCTTTTCTAGAATAGAGGAGGAACTCACTGCAAAAGACATTTCCAGGGGAGCAAGGATCAGATTATCTGATTTTCAAGCTCAGCTGACCAACAAGGGAGGACGTCGTGGGTTACCCGCGTAATTCTTGCTTGAGAAAGCCCTCTATTTTAAAGAAAAAAGAGACTTTGCGCTCTTAGAGTCAACCTTTGCTCTACTTAACTATGGTTTATTCCTATTTCCTAATTCCAAGTACTTCGTCGACGTCCAAGCTATCAGAATCTTCATGCTCAACAACCATGTTCCCACACTGCTAGCTGACACATATCATGCTATTCACACTAGATACATGAGGAATGGAGGACCAGTTATCTGTTGTGTAGCTCTCTTCTATAGGTGGTTTATTTCGCACTTACCGAAGGCACCAACTTTTTGGGAAGTAGAAGATAGCAATATTTGGTCTAAGAAACTGATGGAACTAACTCACACCGACATTGAATGGTATGATCCGATGTATGGACGAATCTTGATGATTCACAACTGCGGAGATTTCTCTAACTTCCCTCTCATGGGAAGGAATGGTTGTATCAATTACAATCCTGTGCTTGCTCGCCGTCAACTAGGCCATCCCATGGAGGAAATTCCTGACTACGATGATCTAGAGATGATTTTTCTGGAGGAGAATGAAGATTTGGAGCTCAAAATCAGAATTGGGCGTGCTTGGCGCCGCATCAACAGGCAGAGATGGATAGCCATGGAAAATTCTGATTGTACCGTTACCGAAGCTTTCTTAGAATGGTCTCGCGAAAGATCCCTCGTGATGAGGATACCTTATCCCCGTCACGAATCACCTACAAAGGAGCAGTCAAAGTTGAAGGAGGCACTAAGAGAATTGATCCTCGAAAAAGCAAAAGTCAAGGAGCGAATCAACGAGCTGATGAGAAAGATCAATGGAGGAGAGGGGCCGTCTACCAGTGGACCCAATCTTTAATTTCATTTTGTTATTGTTGTATTTTCCATTTCCACTTATGTAATTGAATTATGAAGATCTATTATCTCTGATGTAACATTGCAAGAATTTCTAATGAAGAAGCTTACTTTGATGAACATCCTGTTGTCTACAATGTTTACAAAATTTCTTGGTTTCTTGATAGTTTAGCTTGCATTTTGCATCTGCATTTTCATTTGCATCATGTCATAGCATGTGCATTCTCTTCCCTGTCTTTATCTCATGTCATCGTAATTCTCTTCAGAACAGTCACACTGAATTCCCGACACAGCTACAACACACAAGCCCAAACTCATCAAAGGATGTCAGAATAGTACTGTGAAATGGACAGAGTTAACAATGAATTGAGTGAGCTCCAAGGAGGAATGAGGAAGATTCTGGAAGCTATTTAAATTATGAAAGCAAAGATGGACATACAGGCCACTGTGGTCTCCGATATTATTACTCCAATTGTGGAACCCCCTGTTACTACTACTGTGAACCCTACTTTGGGTATGCCTTTTGATTTTATACGTGCTCCGGCCGTCACGTCTTCTCAGCAAATTGTTCCTTTGGATCATCAAGCTATTCCTACCTTTACTCCAGCAGTTGTGCAAACTCAGGTACACTCTATTTTTCAAAACCCACATCCGATCTATGATTACCCTGAGATGTCAGAAGAGGGAGATGATCGACATGAAAGGCTGAAGGAAAGTGTAGAGAAAATTCAGAGGAAAATGAAAGCAAGAGAGGGGAGTAATGTATTTAGTACTGATGCTAAAGATATGTGCTTAGTCTTAGGCTTGGTAATTCCACCCAAGTTCAAAACACCCAATTTTGACTTATATTCAGGTGCAACGTGTCCTAAGTCGCATCTGATTATGTATTTCCGAAGAATGGCTGCATACATGGATATTGATAAGTTGATGATTCACTGCTTCCAAGATAGTCTGAAAGGGGCTTCTGCCAAGTGGTACTTAAGTCTGGACCAGTCCAGAATCCGTTGCTTGCAAGATTTGACAGATGCTTTTGTAAAGCATTACAAATATAACATGGATTTGGCGCCCGATCATAGACAATTATTGAGCATGTCTCAGAGCAATACCAAGTCTTTTAAAGAGTTCGCACAACGTTGGAGAGAGACAGCGTCTCAGGTTGAACCACCTTGTCCCAAAAAGAACTGGCAGATTGGTTTGTGGATACAGTGAAGCTAGTGTTCTACGAGAGGATGATCAGCAGTGTCAGTGCTAACTTCGCGGATATTGTTGCTGTAGGCGTAAAAGTAGAAGCAGGGCTGAAAAGTGGAATGGTAGTCAGTTCCTCAAGCAGTTCAACTAGTACCAATACCAAGAAAGCTCCTAGCCACTTCCACAAGAAGAAAGAGGGAGAGACTAATGCCATCATGGCAGGGAAGAAAAAGAACCCCAGGTGGAAACAGCCTATATATTAATAACAGTCGGTTCCAAACTTTACTCAACAGTCGATCTACCCTATGCAGTACACTTCACAGTACTACATTTAATCATCAAGCAGCGCAGTAGGCGCCGACCTATCAACAACAGCTAGCTTATCAACAAGTATCGAATGCTCAGAATTATCAACAAAAACAAAGACAACAAGCTTAACATGCAGGTGTTCCTCAAAGAAGACAAGGGGGAATGACCATATTCCCGCCCATACTAATGTCTTACACTGAACTTTATCCTTCCTTAGTGCAACAAGGACTAATTGTTACTAGACCTCTAGATCCACCAACCGAGAAGTCCCTACCATTCCATAATCCAAATGTTAATTGTTCTTTTCATCAAGGGGGAGCCGTTCATGACCTGGAGGGTTGCTTAGCATTGAAACATGTGGTGAAAAGATTAATGGAAAAGAAGATCCTATCATTCGCAGACAATCAGCCAAATGTGAAAAGCAATCTATTTCCTACACACGGAATTACTAATTCCATTGAGGATGAAAATGATGAGGTGTTAATAATGGATGTGTCAAAGATCAAAACTCCTATCAAGGCTTTCCATGCTAAATTGTTTGAAGCTGGGTTGGTCAAAGTCTGTCATGGTGATTGTGATGTAATGTCAGTATCAAGGGTTTCCAATTGGTCCAAGATGACATACAAGGTTTGATTAATGAAGGGTTCCTACAAGTATTCAGCAAAGAAAAGAAGGATGAAGTTGCAGTAATTGAGCTTGTGTTTAACCTACCAAAATCCAGAGAAAAGGTGCCTGTTTTCAACTTACCGAAGTCTGGTTCTGTGATACCTATGTTTAATAAGCCCGTACCAATTTTCAACAATTCTGAGTCTGTTGTTGCTTCCGCTGCTAATCACTCAAAGCCAAGCAACATCCTACAACCCGTTCCGTTCAGATTCAGAAATACAAAAGCTATACCGTGGAATTATGAGAATACTGTGGTTGACAAAACACATGAAGAAGTGGTTCCAAGGAATGAGGTGGGAGCCACTAATGAAGAGGTGACCAACATAGTGAGGACTGGGAAGACGACTCGCAGCGAAAGAGTTTACACTCATCTATTCAAAGAAACGGTGCCTAAGAAGACTATTGTTCCTGTACTTTCCAGAGATAAAGAAAAAGAAGTGGTTACGAAGGAAGATGATGATGAGTTTCTGAGAATTATCAAGAGAAGTGACTATAAGGTTGTGGACCAGCTCCACCAAACTCCATCCAAGATCTCGATTTTGTCTCTGCTGGTGAATTAACCTATGCACCGAGCAACCTTGCACAAAATACTAGCCCAAGCACATGTGGCCTAAGACATTACTGCTGGACAGTTTGACCACTTCATTGCTAACATCACATCTTGAAACACACTTAGTTTCAGTGACGAAGAGTTCCCTCGAGGAGGCCGAAACCACAATCTTGCCTTGCATGTGTCAATAAGTGTCAAGAGGATACTTTGGCCAGAGTTCTTGTAGATATTGGTTCATCACTGAATGTTCTGGCGAAAAGAACTCTTGAAAAGTTTTCTTACCAAGGAGCTGTAATGAAACCGACTTCACTTATTGTCAAGGCCTTTGATGGCTCGAGAAGATTGGTAATGGGAGAGATTGAGTTACCTATTCTGATTGGTCCTCAGATATTCAACGTTTTTTTCCAAATCTTGGATATCAATCCTGCTTACAGTTGTTTGTTGGGTAGACCTTGTATTCATGGAGTCGGTGTCGTGACATCAACTTTGCATCAAAAGATGGTTTGTAGCTGATGAAAAGTTGGTCATTATCCATGGTGAGGAAGATATAATGGTCAATAACCTGTCTTTTTTCTGATACATTGAAGCTGATGAAGACGCTTTGGAAACCTCCATCCAAGCTCTTGAGATAGCTAATGTTGTTATGATTGATAATGAAGAGCCATTGGCCTCGAACCATCCATCTTTTGCTTCTTTTAAGACTATCAAGTCTACCCTAAAAGAAGGTGTACCTGAAGGCTGGGGAAAAGTCATCGAGATTCAAGAAAGAGAAAAGTAACAAGGGTTGGGTTACAAACCAACTCTTGAAGAAAAAGCTGCTACAAGAAGGCGACTGAAGACGATTCAGGAAGTATTTGTCAGTGGGGGACATCAAGTTCATGCCATCATTGAAGACGCTGAAGACGAAGATATCAGCCACTTGGTTTTTCAGTGTGACGCCACATTGAGTAATTGGGAGGATATTGAGATCCCTGTCTTGTACCCTATGCCAGAGTAATTTATTTGTTTTCGTTGTTGTTTTCAATTCCGTAGCCCAGCCCGGGGCTAGTGAATTATTTTGTATGGGTCACCGCTTTTAATTCTTATTAATCAATGAAAGTGATGTTTTGTTAAGTTCTTTTGTCTTTATTTTACTGTTTTTGCTTTTAAGGAAAAATGGAAATCTTTTCAAAACTACAAAAACATTTTCTTCTTGCATTTGATTTTGTGCATTTTAATAAAATAAGTCCCTCCATCATGCAGAATAAACCCTAAACCCGTTGTATTCAATGACCTTACTCTCACTATCGACTTTGATTCACCTATTTATCAAGCTGAGGATGAGGATGATCATGAGGTCCCTGATGATTTGGCAGAGATGTGTGAGTATCAGTACATGGATCTTCAACTGCATGAGGAACAGGTTGACATCATCAATCTTGGTACCGAGGAGATCAAGAAAGAGGTCAAGGTTGGGGAAACACTTGGGGCAGAAATCAGACGACGTTTAGTGCAGCTTCTTGAAGAATATGTGGATGTGTTCGCTTGTTCTTATCAAGATATGCCTGGTTTGGATACAGATATAATAGTTCATAAACTACCACTCAAGCCTGAATGCCCTCCAGTGAAACACAAGCTTCGAAGAAGTAGACCCGACATGTCTCTCAAGATCAGAGATGAGGTTAAGCGACAACTGGATGCAGGTTTCTTGGCAGTTTCAAAGTATCCTGAATGGGTAGCCAACATCGTGCCAGTAATGAAGAAAAATGGTAAAGTGTGAATGTGCGTAGATTATAGGGATCTCAATAAGGCCAGTCCAAAAGACGATTTCCCTCTACCACATATTGACACTCTTGTGGATAATACAGCTCGGTTTGCAGTTTTCTCCTTTATGGATGGTTTCTCAGGCTACAATCAGATCAGAATGGATCTGGCTGATATGGATAAGACTACATTCATCACTTCATGGGGAACCTATTGCTACAAAGCCATGCCTTTCGGTTTAAAAAAGGCAGGGGCAACCTATCAGAGGGCTATGGTAACCTTATTCCATGACATGATCCATAAAGAATTTGAAGTGATTGTGGATGATATGATTGCTAAATCTCAGAGTGAGGAGGAACATTTGGACCATCTTCTAAAGTTATTCAAGAGACTCTGGAAATATCAGCTAAAGTTGAATCCTTTTAAATGTACTTTCGGTGTCAGGTCAGGAAAACTACTTGGTTTCATCGTCAGTCAATGAGGAATTGAAGTGGACCCTGATAAGGTACGAGCTATCCAAGAGATGCCAGCTTCACAGACCAAGTCTCAAGTAAGAGGTTTCTTGGGCCGTTAGAACTATATCTCCAGATTCATTTCCAACATGACTCCTACTTGTGAGCCTTTCTTCAAGCTACTCCGTAAAGACCAGACTGTAGAGTGGAATTCTGATTGTCAACAAGCCTTTGATAAACTCAAGAACTATCTGCAAGAACCACCGATCTTGGTTCCACCTGTTCCTAGAAGACCTCTTTTCATGTACAAGACCGTATTGGAAGGATCCATGGATTGTGTTTTAGGCCAACATGATGAAACTGGGCGCAAGGAGCATGTCATCTATTATTTAAGCAAAAAGTTCACTGATTGCGAAAGTCGTTATTCATTGCTAGAGAAAACTTGTTGTGCTTTAGCATGGGCCGCCAAACGTTTGAGGCAGTATTTGATATGTCACACTACTTTACTAATCTCCAAAATGGATCCAATAAACTATATCTTTGAGAAGCCCGCTCAAACAAGAAGACTTGCCCGATGGCACATGCTCTTGTCAGAATATGATATCCAATATGTTGCTCTGAAGTCCATCAAAGGGAGTGTCTGGTCAGAATACCTTGCAGATCAACCTGTTGAAGACTACGAGCCTCTCAAATTTGATTTTCCTGATGAGGACATCTTGCTGGTAAAAGATAGTGGAAAACCTGGCCCTGATGAAAGTCCTAAACCCAGTTCTAGGTGGAAGATGATGTTTGATGGTTCTTCCAACTACAAAGGACATGATGTGGGTATTGTGTTGATAAATCCTAATCGTGGTTACACTCCTTTCACAGTAAGGTTAGACTTTGGATGCACAAACAATGTTACTGAGTATGAGGTGTGTATCTTGGGTTTGGAGGCTGCGATTGATCTCAGAACAAAGATTCTAGAAGTCATTGGTTATTCTGCTTTAGTTATTTATCAAATCAAGGGTTAATGGGAGACTAAGGATGAGAAACTGAACCCGTACCGCGCTTACATCGTGAAAATGATTCAATACTTTGACGAGATTACTTTCTGCCATGTTCCTCGCTCAGAGAATCACATAGCTGACGCTCTAGCCATGTTGGCTTCAACGTGGAAAGTTAACTTTGTTAATGAAGCACCGCTCATCAGCATCGAGCAAAAAACTAAACTAGCTTATTGCCAGTCAATTGAAGAAGAGATAGATGGAAAACCATGGTTTCACGACATCCTGAAATATCTGAAGACTCAGGAGTATCCTGCCAATGCTTCCAGTCTTGACAAGAAAACTTTGCGAAGATTATCATCCAAGTTCTTCCCCAACAATAATGTACTTTACAAGAGGAATCACGACATGGTCCTGCTAAGATGTGTCGACAAAAGAGAAGCAGACCTGTTGATTCACGATAGTCATGAATGAGCCTTTGGTACTCACGCCAGTGGGCACACCATGGTTAAGAAATTCTTGAGAGCCGGTTATTATTGGTTGACTATGGAAGTTGATTGCATCCAATACGCCAAAAAGTGTCATAAATGCCAGATCTATGCTGACAAGATGCATGTGCCTCCAACATTGTTGAATGTTCTGTCATCCTCTTAGCCTTTTTCTACGTGGGGCCTTGACATGATTGGAGCTATTGAGCTGAAAGCTTCTAATAGGCATCGTTTCATTCTAGTGGCCATTGAGTATTTCACCAAGTGGGTTGAAGCTGCTTCCTATGCCAATGTGACCAAGCAAGTGGTTGCCCGTTTCATCAATAATAATATCATTTGTCGTTATGGAATCCCTAACACAATCATAACTGACAATGGGTAAAATCCGAACAACAAGACAATGAAGGAGTTGTGTGACAATTTCAAGATCGAGCATCATAATTCTTTGCTCTATCGTCCCAAGATGAATGGAGCTGTCGAAGATGCCAACAAGAACATCAAAAAGATCCTGCAGAAAATGGTCAAGACTTATAAGGATTGGCACAAAATGTTACCATTTGCGTTGCATTGATATAGAACTTCGGTTCGAACTTCGACAGGGGCAACTCCCTTTTCTTTGGTATATGGAATGGATGTTGTTCTTCCTATTGAGGTTGAGATAGTGTCTTTGAGGATTCTGATGGAAACCGAGCTTGATGAAGCAGAATGGGTCCAAGAGAGATATGACCAGCTGAATCTCATTGATGAGAAGCAACTAACTGCCTTGTGTCACGATCACTTATATCATAAGAGAATGAAGAGAGCATTTGACAAGAAGTTCCGTGTTCGAAAATTCCGAGAAGGAGAACTTGTAATCAAGAATATATTGCCATCTCAAAGGGATGCTCGTGGAAAATGGGCGGCCAATTATCAGGGTCCTGTTATGGTGAAAACTGTGTTCTCAGGAGGATCCTTATTCCTCATAACGATGGATGGTGAACAACTCGCAAACCCTATGAATGCTGACACAGTACGAAAATATAACGCCTAAAAAGCCCGCTAAGTCGAAAACCAGAAATGACAAGTTAGGCAAGAAAAGTTTATCCCGATGGATCATAACCATTGAAGGAGACTCGGGAAAAACTTAGGGATCAAATAAAAAAGTAAAAGAGCTCGCTAGGTTGAAAACCTGAAAGGGCGGCCTAGGCAAAAAGAGCGTCCCGGTGGACTGAAAACCTGAAAAGGCGGTCCAGGCAAAAGTTAGGGACAAAGGCGTTTCACTGTGTCAACAAGGTTGTCAGCTACATCAAGGAATTCATGGAGGAGTTCAAGTTTATTTTCCCTCATCAGCAGTAAAGATTTTAGGACTCTTAGTCATTAGGGATGGTAGTGGTCATTGAATACGATGTAACCTTTTCCCAAATTGCCATTTTCAATTGTAATGTTTCATGGAACTTCGCTATTGGCAAGTTACCATTCTATTAAAATCAGATTTTTGAACCATTCATTGTTTGATATTTATCATTGCTCTATTATTTTTCTTGTTATGCAAAACTTCACTTATTCATTAATAACGATTTTTGAAAGCGGGAAATATTTTGAAAAAAATCTTTTAAGAAAACACAATGAAAATATAATTTTGCTTTGGCATTAGGGACGATTCAATGAAATCAATTGCTCTATCTGTGACGAAAGCACCGTTAAACCATCTGACGTGAGTTCGTCATCAAAGCAAAATATGCAATACTTCCCATATCAGACATTTTAGTAATGACTGACTACTATGATACGAAGGACTTCTCCCCAGTATCTCCACAGATGTTGGTTGAATGTGGAAAATTTTACTTTCTCTAGTGAAAGAAAGATATTCCCAGATTGATCCTAAACTGCTGATTCTTTTCTGATTCAGTGTGAACTCTTGTAGTGGATGTGCCATCTATCCACTCCTTTTTCCCAGTCTGTCGTATCTCGTCAGAATCGTCCCTTGCATATCATCGAGCATTCACATCATACCATAGCATCGTACATCTTTGCATTTGGTTGTGTTTTGCTTGTAGGTCCTTACCCCCACCCCCCCCCCCCTTTATCTCAATATGTTGATCTTTGGATCTTTTGTCTGTGTCCAGCTTGCGTCAGGTCTTTACCTGTGTGCGCCAGATTTTGTGCATTATTCATATTCCCCGGGAGGTCTAACCTTCATCATGCAAACCAGTAATGGACCATTTGATACCTTAATTCAGGTCAACTATAAACCTAAACATTTTGGTCATCTATGAACCTTAAGTCCAGTAATCGCTGGCATTGTTTGTTTCAGGTCAACAATGAACCTAAACATTCTGGTCATCTATGAACTGTAAGTCCAATAATCGCTATCATTACTTGATTCAGGTCAACTATGAACCTAAACATTCTGGTCATCTATGAACCTTAAGTCCAGTAATCGCTGGCATTGTTTGTTTTAGGTCAACTATGAACCTAAACATTCTGGTCATCTATGAACCTTAAGTCCAGTAATCGGTGGCATTGTTTGTTTTAGGTCAACTATGAACCTAAACATTCTGGTCATCTATGAACCTTAAGTCCAGTAATCGCATGCATTGTTTGTTTCAGGTCAACTATGAACCTAAATATTCTGGTCATCTATAAACCTTAAGTCCAATAATCGTTGGCATTATTTGTTTCAGGTCAACCATGAACCTAAGACCCTGGCCATCTATGAACCTAAACCTCGGTCAACTATGAACCAAAATATCAGGTCAACTATGAACCTTAATCCCCAGTCAGCTATGAACATTTAACCTCAGGTCAACTGTGAACCTTGGTCAAATATGAACCAAAACCTTGGTCAACTATGAACCTAAAGTCCAGCAATTCCTGGCGTTGTTTATTTCAGGTCAACTATGAACCTTGGTCAGTTATGAACCTAAAGTTTGGTTAGCTATAAACCTTAAACCTCAGGTCAACTGTGAACCTAAATTCTCGATCAACTATGAACCTTTGTCAGCTATGAACTAAATCAGTGGGTCAACTTTGAACCTCAATCCAAATCAAACCATTTTATTGCCCAAGTCCAATCCTTGTTAACTCCTTAATCTTGTCCCCCGCAGAGATTCAGTCATTATTGATATCTTTCACCATTTGGCGCACGCAAAGTCCATCTTTGTCTTTTCTGGCTTTTCTTGAAGATCCCGTTTGAACTCTTCAGTATCAGAGATCCCAGGAAATCTATTTTTGGATGTCTATCCTTTATTTCAGTTGACCCCTAGTGAAGATCATGTCTTCTTTCTGGTTTCATGCCTAGTAAGAACGTGTCTTATTTCCCCAGTGTCGTCCGGTCACCTATGAACCTGTCGTCCTTATCCCTGGATCCTTCCCTAGTGGAGAACACCTCTCTGGTTCCTCTCTAGTGAGGATCTGTAGGATTTCCCCTTTATTTTTCTATCCCCGTTGTTTCCTCCGGGTCTCCCCAGTGTGTATTTTTTGTTAGTCAGCTTGTATCCCAAGTGAGTCTTCCTTGTGGATACTAACCTTCAGCCTTCCCCAATAAGCTCACTTGTGGTGGTTTACTCTTCATCTTTCCTATTTTATTTGTCTGCATTTTTGCACTATCATGACATCATATCATCATATTAGAAGTTCATGGCATGTTGGCACATGCATGTCTGTTGCCCGTCCTTAGCATCTGCATTCCATCTAAGGGCAAAATTTTCGGTTTGCTATATTTAAATATCGTACTCTCTTTGGCGAACATATTGACCATAATCTTTGAGTGGGTAAAAAGGCCAATCAAATATGAATAAGAATGAGATTTTATCCTCGATGTTGAAGATCAGTTGGCTATTTCAACATTGTGTTCAGAACATTAATCCATTCACTATACATCACAACGTTGTCTTAATAACAACTTTTGATTTCAAAACATGCATGGACATTGAATTAGAATTATCATCTTAAAGGATCAATTTTATTTGCAAATCAACATTTAACATCAAGGAAGTTCCAAAAATGTACAATCAGTTGTGAAACATCAACATTCATAAGTGATCACATCAGGGGAAAACTTCTTCAAGATTTAAACCATTCGGGCTAGCCATCTCAAGACCCAACTGATCGGGACAAGATAAGTTTCATAAATGACGGGGTCAAGTTGTCCCACTATCTCAGGGTGCTCAGGCGAGTCCTACAGTATGTCAACATCCATTTGGGTTATATGAGTTAAAAGGGAGCACTTGGGGATATAGGTAGCACAATATCGTGATGAGTACTTTTTATCTGGATGCAATTTTTTTTCTTAACCATCCATTGCACGCCACATGGACGCTTTGTGAAACATTCATGTCACTACATAAATAAATGGGAGGGTGCATTCAAATCATTATGAATTAATCATGTATGCATTGATCTACAACTAGACCATGCATCTAATCTTATGTATTATGGCATATCTCGACAACATCTAATGTAAGTAGAGTTTTCACCTAAGAGGGGGTGAATGAGGTACTTTAAAAATTTTCCGGTTTTTAACTTATGTCTTCTTAGTTTTCCGATTTAGATTCTAAGTGATGAAAGCGATAAAGTGCGGAAAAATAAATAACCCCGAGATATATCCTAGTTCCCCTCACAGTCCGAGAGTAATCTAGTTCCCTTTCAACATGAAAGAGATTTTATCCTAGTCTTCCTATACAGACACTAAAAAAAACAAAAAGAATAATCCTCTTGGATCTACAACACACTTATTTCAAACAATCACGGACAATAAGTAAAGGCCTCTACAAGAAGATACAATCAACCTTTATATAGATCCCTCCTAGTACCAAACAATCCTTGATATTAAGTAACTTGTAACAATTACAATAGATTTAAATAAATGATGTTTGTAAATTTTTTTAAGACTTATAACAAAGCCTTCTTCTCTTTCAAGTATGAAGATTCAAGACAAATTCTCTCTAAGTGCTCAAGATACTTTTATGAAAATAATGTGAAAATGTATTTCAAAAAAAGTATCTAAGTATGAAAGTTGTGTAGAAAATAAATGTAGAGAGATTTTAATATTTGTATGAAAGAGGTTTGTGAAAAATGAAAATTTGAGATTAATTTATAGAGATGAAAGCAACCATTCAAAAGTCATTGCAATGGTTAATTCTAAAATTTAATAAGAGAAATGATGTAAGGGATGCCATGAAAAGATATGATGAAAAGGAGCATTCAAACAAATTATTTTTTTAATTATGCTACAATACTTGTTAATTCAGTTAAACGGATACTTGACTTAACAAGTTTGCAACATTTTTCAAATCTTAACATTAAAATATTGTTTCAGATAGTTGCGAGTTGCGCCATTTTTTTTGTGTTGTTGCGAAGGTTTCAAACGCCACAATTTACCAAAAATTGAATATTTGAAAAAATTGAAAAATTGAAAAATTGTCTAAGTATTTGAATCAATCTTATGCAACATCGATTGATTCATCCAAGTCAAAAGATTATCTTTGAAAATGATTTAATATGGTTCAAAGATGAAAAATAAGTTTTCCAATGCTAGATAATAAATATTTGGGTTAAATATTGTTTGGTCCCTATAAATATCTCACATTTCATTTTTAGTCCCTATAAAAAAAAAGGACATATTTTGGTCTCTACAAAAATTTTATGCATGCAGTTGTAGTCCTTGTTATTTTCTAAAATTTTAAAAACTATATAATTACCCCTAAACTTTTAGATTTTTTAATAATTTTTTTCATACGTGTTAAGATTACTATAAAATGTTTCTTTACCAAATTTTATAATTTTTTAAAATTAGAAGAATTAAATATGAATTTTTTATATTTCAAAAGAAAATGATAAAAGTAATGAAAATCTTGACTTATAAATCAAATTTTGAGTTCTTTTTTTTTTCGAGGAACTTTTTATAATATTCTAAACATATTTGCAAAACAATCATTCAAAAATACATATTGGTTTAACAAGAGCGACTAAAACTATGTGCATAATTATTTTGTAGGGACCAAAACACAATATTTTTTATAGGGGCCAAAAATATAATTTGGTAATTTAATAGGGACCAAAAACATATTTAACCCTAAATATTTTGAGCACTAAGAATGTTTTAGTCAAGAATTTCATATACCTAAAAGTTTGATCAATCCAATCATGCAAGTTTAGTCAAGTCATATGCATTTCTTCTTTTTCCTTATTTGATCATATCATTGTTAAGCTTGTTTTCATCAATGGACTTGTCTTCATCAAAACACAATGGAAGCTTGTCTTCACATTCTCCCCATTTTTTGATGATGACAACCATGAAAATTTTGAAGTCTTGAGAAATATAATTTGCTGAATCATGGACTTGATATTGAAGTCTTTATATACGCTTGAGATCATGAGAATACTCCCCCTTAATTTAATTTCCATATATTTGAGAGAAACTCCACCTAAATTTAACAATCCATGACTTCTTTGATTCCTCCAAAAAAATAATAGTGTGCAAGCATGCAAAAAATATATGGTTTATTCTCCCCCTTTGGCATTATCAAAAAGAAGGAAAAAGAATATGTGAAAGAGTATTTGAAAGTATACATAAATGATAAACACAAACAATATAACACATGTAATAACAACATAAAATCAATGAGACCAAATAAGGAAAATACAATCATGTAAATAAAGATCTTACTTATAAATTAATTTTTATAAAGAAGAATACATGTACCTTGTGATTCTTTATGAAATGTTGTGACTTTATTTAGATGAAACTTTCAAGAGTCTTAACTTTATTTAATATCACTTTCACTTAGTATACCAAGATCTCTTCGAATTTTGTAAAATGCATCCCGAGGAAGCGGCTTTAGGAAGATGTATGCTAGTTGATTTTGAGTATAGATGAATGAAATCTTAATATCACCTTTTAGAACAAGATCCATTAAGAAGTGATGTCTAATATTGATGTGTTTGGTTCTTGAGTACATGATTGGATTCTTTAAAATATTTATTGCACTAGTGTTGTCACATTTGAAAGAGATGCTTCATAGAATCACACCATACTCATGAAGTTGTTGCTTCAACCAAAGTATTAATGCACAACAACTACCAACGGCGATATATTATGCTTCTGCAGTACTAAGAACCACACTTGCTTGTTTTTTGCACGACCAAGAGACTAAGGAATTTTCAAAAATGTGACATGTCCCACTTGTGCTTTTCGTGCCCGTCTTACATCATGCATAATCTGCATCAGAGAAGCCAACAAAACAACACACACTACCTTTGGGGTACCATAAACTGACATTGGATGTTCTTTTGAGATACTTCATTATTCTCTTTACATCAGTGAGATGAGATTCCTTTGGACAAGCTTAAAATCATGCACATAAACATACACTAAACATAATATCAGGTCGACTAATTGTTAGATATAATAAAGAACCGATCATACCTAGATATTTAGTGATATCAATTAGAATTCCGAATTCGTCTTGATCAAGATAAGTTCCAGATCTCATAGGAGTAGCCATAGCCTTGCAATTTTCCATGTCAAACCTTTTGAGAAGCCCTTTGCAATATTTAGATTGATTGATGAATATCCCATTCTTTGTTTGTTCGATTTGCAACCCTAGGAAGTAGTTCAACTTACCCATCATGGACGTCTCAAATTCTCCTTACATGATTGATGAGAATTCTTCACATAGGGATTCATTTGTTGATCCAAATATGATGTCATTTACATAGACTTGCACTATGATAGCATGATGGTTAACTATTTAATAAAAATAGTAGTATCTACTTTACCATTTCCGAAACTGTTTTCAAATAGAAAATTACTTAACCTATCATACCACGTCCTTGGTGTTTGCTTCAATCCATACAAGGCCTTTTTGAGTTTGTACACGTGATTAGGATGTTTGAAATCTTCAAATCCTGGAGGTTGACTTACACAAACTTCTTCAAGTATGTATCCATTTAGGAATGCGCTTTTAACGTCCATCTAGTACAACTGAAAATTCAAAGAACAAGCATATACTACCAATAATCTAATTGCTTCTAGTCTAGCAATAGGGGA
This sequence comes from Lathyrus tuberosus, assembly GCA_022829125.1. Taxonomy (NCBI): domain Eukaryota; kingdom Viridiplantae; phylum Streptophyta; class Magnoliopsida; order Fabales; family Fabaceae; genus Lathyrus; species Lathyrus tuberosus. Next base: position 10,264,315 of record JALAZF010000071.1, read on the forward strand.
AGTGTTTCCTCAAAATCTACACCATCCTCTTGATTATAGGCTTGGGCTACTAATCTTGCCTTATTCCTAATAATGATACCATTTTCATCTAGCTTATTTTTAAAGATCCATTAAGTTCCTATAATATGTTTACCTTTTAGTCTAGGAACAAAATCCCAAACCTTATTTCTTTCAAATTGATTAAGCTCTTAATGCATAGCTAGAATCTACTGATCATCATCTAGGGCATCTTTGACTTTAGAGGGTTTAATTTGTGAGACAAACGACATGTTGAGACACGCATCCTTAAGATTCAACCTTGTTGCAACACCTTGACTTATATCACCAATGACTTTATCAATTGGATGATCCCGATGGGTTCCCCAATCCTTAGGTAGATCATAATCCTTTGATTCTTATTTAATTGGTTCTTCTTGATGTTTCGGTTGATTGTCATTGTTTTCTATTGGAGTATCTTGCTTAGGAACATCTATAAAATCATCATCATCATCATCACACAAAACAATTTCCTCCTAGGAGGGGTTAGATTCATCAAAAGACGCATGCATAGATTCTTCAATTGTTAAATTTTTTTGTTATATATTCTATAAGCTTTTCTAGTAAGAGAATATCCTAGAAAAATTCCTTCATCAGACTTTTCAAAGAATGTCTAACAATAACTCTGTTACTTACGTAGCATGCAGTGCTTACCGTATCCGTCTAAAAGCATAGTCCTCGCAAATTCAACAAGAGACCTAATTTTCCTTTCCACCACTACGTTTTGTTGAGGAGTTCTTGGTGCTGAAAAGTTATATTTGATTCCATGTTCTTCACAAAAACCTTCAAAGGAATCATTCTGGAATTCTCCACCGTGATCACTTCTTATGGAGGCAATCTTTAGAGATTTTTTATTTTGAATTTGTTTTGCATACTTCTTGAATTTATAGAATGCATCACTTTTCTGCACTAAAAAGAATGTCCAACAAAATCTATAAAAGTCATCAATAATAACTAATGCATATACATTACCTCCAAAGCTTCTTGTTCTTGATGGACAAATAAGTCCATATGCAACAATTGTAGTGGCCTTGAAGTGACCACCACATTCGTAGGTTCAAAAGTTGATTTGGTTTGTTTTCCCTTTTGACAAGCATCACATACTCTATCTTTGACAAACTTTATCTTAGGCTATCTAATGACAAGATCATGCTTGACAAGTTTATTTAAATGTTCCTCAAGAATATGAGAAACTCTTTTATGCCAAAGCCATGAGTCATTGTTATTTACCATTAGACATTTTACTTTCAATATAGATCATCAAGGGAAATCATAAAAATATTATTAATTCTTTTACCTTTGAGTTTTACCTCATGTGCGACTTCATCTTCAATCAAGCATTCATCCTTGGTGGTCTTGAAGCCTTTGTTACCAAGTTGGCTAATACTAAGAAGATTGTGCTTTATTCCTTCAACATAAAGAACATCTTCAATGGATGTGAAAGGTGGTGCTCCAACTTTGCCTATGTAAAGAATCTTTCCTTTGTTGTTATATCCATATGTAACATAATTGTTGGCCTTGAGCACTAGATCTAAAAATTTGTTTATGTCTCCCGTCATATGCTTCGAACAACCACTATCAAGATACAATAAATTAGAAGTGCTCTTCAAGCATACCTCTTCTTCATCATCGGAATGGTGTGAAGCCATCAATGCTAGATTTGCACATTCGTCTCTATCTGAATATGATGAAGAACTTATCTCATTATTTTCCCATGCTATGTAGGCTTTCTTGTTCTTATTTTCCTTTTTATTCATGAAGCCGCCTTTCATGGATATTTTCGGTCAATTCGTGTTAATATGGCCGTGTTTACCATGTTCATAACAAGTGGCATCGGGTGTTGAAGTAGAAGCCTCCTTTTTCCTGAAATGTTTCTTTCTTTTTGCATAATTGAAATATTTTTCATATTTATTTATGAACTTACCAAGTCTCTTCACAAGAAGCATGAAGTTCTCATCCTCTTCAGGAGCATCATCTTGTTCTTCTTTTGATTCGACTTTTAAAGTGATGCCTTTGGATTTAATTTCTTGGTGTTCATGTTTTTCTAGTCTTCCAAGTTCCAGTTCATGTTCTTGGAGTTTCCTAAACAATGATGCGGATGTCATAGTTGAAAAGCTTTTCTTCTCAGATATTGCTGTCATTTTAGGTTGCCATTCCATGGTTAATGACCTAAGAACTTTAAGATTCAATTCATCATTAGAAAATGTCTTACCAAGAGCAATCAAATGATTTGTTAAATGGACGAATCTTTTCTGTAAAGAGACGATGGATTCTCCGGGTTGCATTTGGAACATGTAGTATTCTTAACTCAAGGTATTCAATCTTGACATTTTAATTCAGCGGTTTCTTCATGAGTTTCTACTAAAGTGTCCCAAATTTCTTTTGCGGATTTCATTGAGAGATGTGGAAACATTCGTCCATACTTAGTGTGCTTTGTAGTATATTGATTGTTTTCTTTACATTTAGTATTTTCTTTTTATCATCACGATAATAAGAAATTTTAGTCTTCTAAATGAGCCATCATGATTCATGTGGTCCATTTTCTACGGTTTCCCAAATTCCTTCATCTTCAGCTTCTAAATGAGCCTCCATGCATACTTTCTAGAAATCAAAATACTCGCCAGAAAATAGCGGGGGTTTATTGCTACTACCACCATCTTTGAAATTCGAATTAGTACTTATGGAAGCCATACTAGATCTTGTAGGAACATGTTACTTATAACTTGCTCTGATGCCAATTGTAAGTAGGTTTTGCACCTAAGAGGGGGTGAATTAGTCACTTTAAAATTTTTTTCCGTTTTTCACTTATGTCTTCTTATTTTTTCATATTTGTATGAAAGAGGTGTGTGAAAAAAGAAAAATTGAAATGAATTTATAGTGATGAAAGCAACCATTCAAAATTCATGGAAATGGTTAGAGAAATTCTGAAATTTAATAAGAGAAATAATGTAAGGGATACCATAAAAAGATATGATGAAAAGGTGCACTCAAACAAAACATTTTTCAATTCTTCTATAGTACTCGTTAATTCGGTTAAATGGATACTTGACTTAACAAGTTCTCAACACTTTTCAAATACTGTTTCAGACCAATGCGAAATGTGGCGGTTTTTTTTGTTGCTACGACGGTTTCAAACGCCACAATTTACCAAAAACAAAATGTTTGAAAAAATTTAAAAATTGTCTAAGTATTTGAACCAATCTTATGCAACATCTATTGATTTATCCAAGTCAATAGATTATATTTGAAAGTGATTTAATATGGTTCAAACATGAAAAATAAATTTTCCAATGCAAGATAATAAATATTTTGAGCACTAAGAATGTTTTAGTCAAGAATTTCATATACCTAAAAGTTTGATCAATCCAATCTTGCAAGTGTAGTCAAGTCATATGTATTTCTTCTTTTTCCTTCTTTGATCATATCATTATTGAGCTTGTCTTCATCAATGAGCTTGTCTTCATAAAAACACATAGGAAGCTTGTCTTCTGACATACTTCATGCATTTCTCAACCAATATCACATCTCCATATTTGGCGTATTACGTCAAGCATCCATATCACATCATGCATCAATCAAAATGCACAACACAAAGCATATTTAATCATAATGTATAAAATGAACAATGGTTAATACTCGCTCAACTATTAAAGCCCATTCATCATTGACACCAGCCGTCCAATATTTTTCTCCCCAATAAATCTCCTTAGTAAACTTCCCCAGTGAATCTCCTAATGTGTTTTATGTCGATCTACGGATCAACCTATTGGTTGAATATGGTCATTTATTTTCCTATCAGTCTACGAATCAACCCATTGGTTTGCGAATATGCCAATTTGTTGAAGACGAACATTTATTTTCCTATCAGTCTACGGATCAGCCCATTGGTTGAAGGAGACCATTTATCTTCAAATCGATCTACGATCAGTTGGTTGAAGACGATATTTTATTTTCTTGTTTGTCTACAGAATAGCCCATTGCTTGAAGACAACCATTTATTTTCCTGTCAGTCCACAGATCAGCCCATTGGTTGAAGATGACCATTTTTTTTCTTTTAGCCTCTGGATCATCCCATTGGTTGAAGGAAACCATTTAGTTTCCTGTCAATCTATGGATCAACCCGTTGGCTGAAGAAGATCTTTTAATCTCTTGTCGTTTCTTTTCTTTCAATTCATCAAAGGATAAAATTTGGGTTCTTAATATTTAATTATCAATCACAAAGATTATATGAAGACTTTCGTCATTCATATACTCTAGTAAAAAATAATTTCATAGGGACAACAATCATACTCCAATTTTGTCTGGAGATAGATTATATTTATAGTTATCAACATCATTTTTTCCTCACATGTTTAGAAAGCCTAAAAAAATATTAGTTAAATAAATTGTGAGATTTATTTGTTTTACCCTTTGATTAAAAAAATTTAAAACAATAGGTGTAGCATTAATTTATAAATTGATATTTGTCTTAGTTGTGTTCATATATTTTTTTATCAATAAAAAGATATATTTTCATCTTGTTTTTGAATTTAAAATTACATTTTCATCATGTACTTCAATAAGGGGAAAAATTAGACCTAGGAGTATAAACCCTAATCCAATTAAGTTGAAAAACAAAGTAATGAGAGCCCAGGACAGGAGGAGGAGCTGTCGGTTTTTATTCATCCCTTTTTTACGTTGTAACGCCACAGATTACTTTTAGGATTACCGACTCTTCGAACAAACCAACACACGTCTTTTCAGCATGGTTTGTCTTCACTCACATGCTTTCTGGGAAACTTCTCAGAAGGTCACCCATCCAAATACTACTCCAAGTCAAGCACGCTTAACTATGGAGTTCTTATGGAACGAGCTAGCGAAAAGAAGATGCACCTTGTTGGTATAGGTAGTACCAATTAATTCTTATAAGCATTCCTTCAACCGTGCAGTCTCATACCTGCACAGCCTTAAGATCCCTCTCATTCTGAATTTGAATTCATATTTTCCATAGATGTTGCTAGGAGTGTCTCATTGTCAGACCTCATGCACCAACAACCACTCTCTCGCCCTCGGGTGTTACATGTAACCACTCACCGCCCTCTTCGGCCACGAGTGTTAAATACTTACTAGCTTTCACTTGGTTTGTCCCCGAACCACAATGTAATGGGAGAGGTCTGGCTCTGATACCATTAATATTGCCCTAGATGGCTTTCGAGATTATCGACTGACCCCACAAACTAACACAGATCTTTTCAGCATGCTTTGTCCTCAATCACACGCTTTCCGGGAACTTCCCAGAAGGCCACCCATCCCAAAATTGCTCCAAGTCAAGCACGCTTAACTATGAGCTACGAAATGAGATACCGAAAAGAAGATGCATCTTGTTAGTATAGGTAGTAATAATTAATCCTTATAAGTCTTCCTTCAACTATGCAGTCTCATACCTGCACAATCTCAAGATCTCTCTCATTCTGATGCGAATTTGGTTTTTCCCTAGAAGCAGCTAGGAGTGTATCATTGTCATGCCTCGAGCACCGACAACCACTCCCTCTCCCTCGGGTGTTAAATGTAACCACACTCCTCTCTCTTTTGCCTCAAGTGTTACATGCCCACCAGCTTTCACTTGGTTCGTCCCCGAATCACATCGTATTGGAAGAAGTTTGGCTCTGATACCATAATGTAACAGACTGGATTTTGATCCAAGATGTTACTAAAACTATTATTATTTCCTTTATAAAATTAGATTGCATTATTTCTATATTTATAAATCTTAAGAAATTTAGCTGTAATATTCTTTTTTAATGAACCAATCACTAATTATAAATTAATTTGAGAAAACTAAAGTTGTAATCAATATAAAAAAATATTATTGACATAAATTATATTTATATATATATATATATATATATATATATATATATATATATATATATATATATATAATGTCATAATAATATTTTATATCGAGTACAACTTTAGTTTTCTCATCAACGTAAATAATTGTGATACGGTTTGTATAATTGTTAGAGAGAGAAAGTCCTCCTTCTCTCTAGTTTCTCTTTGGTCTATGGGAGAGTCTTCCAAAATACACGCTGAAGGAAAGTGGACAAAGGTATCAAGGCGAAAGAAGTTCAAGAAAACTTATTGGGAAGCAGAGATCAACAGGGTAAAGAAGGTAGAAAAGGAAGATAAGGTTTGCGTTACTATCTTCTTCACTGAGTACCCGGAGTCATGGAGGGCTAAGGACCTTTTCAATCACTTTGAAGAGTTCGGGGTGATTGACGAGGTCGTTATTCCGGCAAAAAGGGACAAGTTTGGAAGGAAATACGGTTTTGTCCGATTCTTTGATGTTATTGATGAGAGAAATTTGGTTCTAAAGTTAGACAACTTATGGTTGGACCGTAAGAAGCTCCACGCTAACGTTCCCCGGTTTCAACGGGCGATCAAGGCGGCATTCTCTGAGGACAAAGGCAGAGGCAACGAAAAGGCTCCAAGAGGGAAAGAGTTTCATAAGGGTAGGGATAGGATAAATGGTCCTCAGGGTGGCGTGGAAAACAGGTTCTATGAGAGGGGGAAGACGTTTGTTGATGCGGTTAGTCAAAGAGGTGGCTTTACTTCTAAGGCTGTTAAATCGTTGGAGTTTGAGGTGGATGACTGTAACCTAAAGAGGTTCGAAAAGACCTATGTGGGTAAAGTGCTAAACCCGGGTTCCACCTACAATATCTAAAGAATGCTTCATGAGAAGGGTTACTTTTCTTTGAAGGTTACTCCCCTCGGGGCTAATCTGTGCCTTCTTGAAGAAGACGATGAAGGAGAATTGGAAGCGTTGGTGGAGGGTACTGCAGAGTGGTTAAGTTAGTGGTTTTCTGAAGTTAGGAAATGGAGAATGGACGACGTTGATATAGAGAGAATAACTTGGTTACGTGTTTATGGTATTCCAAGTTTTGCGTGGAGTGTAGACTTGTTTGAGTTTATTTCGTCTACGATTGGAAGATACATTTGCTCCGAAGTTTCAACCTCTGATTGTTCGAAAATGGATGTTTCCAGTTTGATGGTGAGGACCTCTTGTGGTTCGCTAATAAATGAAGTGCTTAATATTAAGATCAATGGTCTGGCCTTTAGGATTCGTATGGTTGAGGAAACACTTGGTCCTTCCTCAAGGGTGAGTAAACAAGATGATACTGAGGTCTCGGAGACGGATTTAGATGATAGTAATGGGCGCTCTTCATGGAAAGCTTTCTTGAGTGATGAAGATGAAAAGTCTTTCTTTGATGAGGGTGGGACCCATGACAATAGGGGTACACAACCCAATATAGTTGGGATAAATAAAAAGGGTTCTTCTGTCCCTTTAGTGAAAAAGTTTGATCAGATAATTCCTAGCAGTGGTAAGGTAGGTGCCGCGAGCTGTCCTATTGTCCCCAGTGCAGCTTTTGTGAAAAGTTTAGCAGACGAAGAGGGCAGTATTAAAGGTAGAAATCCCTCGTGTAAAGGGATTCAGAAAATGGATAGGCTTGCTTTGGTAGATCCGGATTTGGGCCTTAACACTAACTTAGTTTTTGATGAAGTCATTGAAGCCCATAAGGCCCAAGGTCTTGGGAAGGGTTTGGGTAAAATAAGTGGTTCTCTGAGCAGCCCAGACAACACGGTCAAAACTCAGCCTTTTGTCCGACCGGTGTTCTTAGAAAACAACGATTCCATCATGGTTTGCTCTCAGAACCAGAACTTCGTTAATGTGGAGGATCATGGTGTGAATCAAGTTCTTATTCCTTCATCGAAAGCCCGGGTAAGTAGAAACTCTTTCCTATCTGAATCTAGTAAAGGCAGTAGTAGATCTCTTTGTTGTTCCAAGAAAAAGAAAGAAGCAAAGAAGGTAAATTCTTTTGAATCAGTGTGAAGGTGTCACTCAGTGACGGATTCTGAAGTGTTTCAAGGTAATAAAAGATTTTGGGCGGAGTTGGAATCTAAGGTGGCCGTGAAGGTTAGGGAATTGATAACCTCCTTAGGAGTTAAAGGAGGTGGTGAAGAATCAGGACTAGAAGAGGAAATTAGAGTGATGGAAGCAAGAGATAAACTACAAGCGACTAAGAAGGCGTCCAATCTCGAGGTAGCCCAATGAATATTCTGTCGTTCAACATTAGAGGGGGAGGTTGTGCAATCAATAGGAAGAGAGTTGCTCATCTTATCCAATCTTGGAAGGGTGATTTGTGTTTCATCCAAGATTCTAAATTAGCTGATATTGATCTGGCAATAGCGTCTTCATTGTGGGGTGATCCTGACGTGGAGTGGTTAGAATTAGGAGCTCTGGGAGCTTCTGGGGGCATTATTATTTTGTGGAGAAAGGGTAGCCTTAACCTTCTTTTCAGTTTCAGAGGTGTGGGGTTCGTCGGTGTCTGTGCTAATTGGAAGGAAAAGGATTATTTTTTTGTTAATCTTTATTCGCCGTGAAGGTCAAATCTTAAAAAGAACTTTTGGAGTGATCTTCTTGCAGCTAAAGCTCGCTTCTCCGGTAGCCGTTGGATAGTGGGAGGAGATTTCAATGCTGTACTTAGGGAGAGTGAGAGGAAAGGTGTGTCGATTGGCGGCAGAAGAAATGACATTCAATGTTTTGGCAGATTCATTGACGAGTTGGGTTGCGTTAATATTCCATGTCTTGAGAGGAGCTTCACTTGGTTTAATAGTAGTGGTTCTGCTATTAGCAGGCTAGACCGGTTTTTTGTTACTAGTGACGTTGTTGAGGAGTGGAATGTGAACGGACAGTCTATTGGAAAGAGATAAATTTTGGATCATTGTCGTATCTGGTTGAAGTCGAACCGTGATAACTGGGGTCCGAAGCCTTTTAGGTTTAACAACGGTTGGCTAAATCACCCTCTTTTTATGGAGTTCATCAAGAAATAATGGAATTCAGGTGAAGTTGTGGGAAGAGGCGACTTTGTCTTGAAGGAGAAGTTGAACTTTTTAAAGGATAGGCTTCGTAAATGGAGTGTTGAAGTATACGGGTGGATTGATCTCAAGGTGAATATTCAGGTGGATAAATTATTTGAGCTTGATAAGTTGGTAAGCTCGAACACGGTTGTGGGGCAGGATCAGGTGGAGTTAGGGTCTTTGAGAGTTAAAGCTGCAGAGGATATCTGGTTCAACCTAAGAAACAAAGAGAGCCTTTTGAGGCAAAAATCGAGGGTGCAATGGTTAAAAGATGGAGAATATAACTCTTCTTTCTTCCATAGAGTTATGAAGGGAAGGCAAAGGAAGAATTTTATTTCGTCAGTCCTCACGGAGGAGGGTAGGAAGGTAGAGGTGAATGAAGTCAAGAATGCAATTCATCATCATTTTCAGCTTAACTACACTGAAACTAAGGACGTTAGACCGGTTTTAGAAGAGCTTAATTTTGCAAAGTTGACTGAGGAGGACAGTAGATCTTTAGAATCTGATTTCTCATGTATTGAGATTAAGACTGTCGTTTGGGAGTGTAACAGAGGTAAGAGCCCTGGGCCCGATGGTGTTTCTTTCTTATTCCTTCAGAATTGTTGGGAGGTGGTTAAACAAGACATTTTTAAGATTGTGAAGGATTTTATAGCTAACCCTATTCTTACTAAAGCTGCCATGGATGGCTTCATTATTTACGTTGGTGCCTAAGGTCCAGATCCCTCAATCCCTCTCGGATTATAGGCCAATTTGCTTGGTTGGTTGTATGAATAAAATCCTGTCTAAATTGTTGGCTAACCGTCTCAAGAAGGTTATTAGATTGTTAATCTCTACAAAACAGTCGGAATTTTTGGCCGGTAAAAGTATAAGGGATGGAGTTCTTATTGTTAATGAGATTTTTGATTTAGCTAAGAGGGAAAAGAAAGATTGTTTGGCTTTTAAAGTTGATTTCGAAAGAGCCTATGATTGTGTATCGTGGAACTACTTGAGGTTTCTCTTTTCGAAAATGAATTTCGGTTCGAAACGGAGGCGTTGCATGGAAGCTTTGGTGTTTAATGGGACTTGCTCTGTTTTGGTTAATGGAAGTGCTACTAAAGACTTCAAGGCGTCCCGTGGTTTGCGTCAAGGCGATCCGCTCTCACCTTTCCTTTTTTTACTGGTGATGGAAGGGTTAAATCAACTTAGGAAGAAGGTGGTTACTATTGATGCTTTTCATGGCTTTAAAGTTAGTAATGACCTGAGTTTTAGCATGGTTTAATTTGCGGATGATACAATGTTTTTGGGGGACTGTGGTTGGAAAAATTTGTGGAGCATCAAAGGAATTCTACGTGGGTTTGAATTGGTTTCTGGCCTTAAGGTCAATTTTTTAAAAAGCTGTCAGGTGGGTGTTAACATCCGTGCTAATTTTCAACAGGCAGTAGTCGACTTCCTTTGCTGCAAAACGGGTTCTATTCCTTTTAAATTTATGGGCATTAGTGTTGGTCCAAGTCCTAGGAGGTATGCAACTTGGAGTCATGTCATATGCAATATTAGGAAGCGTTTGGCGATTTGGAGAGGTACAAACCTTTCGATCGGTGGTCGAGTCATTTTGATTAATTTGGTTCTGAACTCTCTCCTCATCTATGTGTTATCATTCTATAAAGCGCCAGTTAAGGTTTTGAAGGAGATCGTCTGTATCTAAAGTAATTTTCTATGGGGAGGGTTGGAAAGTGTAAGAAAAATTCGCTGGGCCAAACGGAGTTCGGTTTGCAGATCCAAAGAAGAAGGTGGTTTAGGGGTGACAAATCTCTTTCTGTTTAATGAGGCTCTTCTGCTCAAGTGGAAGTGGAGGTTGTTATCGGACAAAGACGAACCCTGGATTCGGTTAATTAAGTTTAGATACATGCAGCAATGCAATCCTTTGACAACTTATAGCGATCCTGGGCTAGCTGGTGGTAAAAAAGGATCCCTCTGGTGGAGGGATATCTCTAATATTTCTTTCGACAGGTAGTGGTTTCAGACTAGTTTGTAGATAATTTATCATGCAGTTTGGGAGACAGGAAGCGTTTGTCTTTCTAGTCCAGTAAGTGGTTGGATAGATTCTCCATTAAGGATCTCTACCCCTTACTGCACTATTGGAGCACCTATTATATTCCTAATGCAGCTGAAGGTATGCAGGTTTTCCCTGCTATTATAGCAGGTTTGTTTAATGATAGCAGGAGGAAAGCAGAGGACTGCGTGGCAAGATTGGAGTCATTCGTCCTGAAGGAGAATGTAGCAGATGTTATCTCTTGGTCCTGGGCAGACGATGGGCAGTTTTCGGTCTCTAGTTGTTATGAAGCGTTGTCTAAATTTGAAACAGGTTTCGAGGGTCAGCATTCGGTTCTGGAGGCAATTCGTTTGGTCTGGAAAATTGGCATCCCGTCTAAGGTCCAATGTTTTCTTTGGTGAATGGTGCTGAGAAGATTACCTACCAAGAAGCATTTGGAAAAGAGAGGCATGTCTTTTGAGGTTGATAATCGCGGATGCTCTCTTTGCGAAAGTAGTGAAGAGGATGAGGACCACATTTTTTGTAGTTGTACGATGGCTTTGTCTGTGTGGAATTCTCTAAGTTCTTGGCTAGGTTTCAAGCTTCCTTCTGGTGTTTATTGCCACAATGTTTTTACTGCTGATATGACTTTGTTTAGAAGAGAGTGCGGCAATTCATCGGGGATGTTTGTGTGGAGTGCAGTTATGTGGCACCTTTGGTTGTGCCGGAATGAAGTTATGTTCAACAACGGTAGAGTTTCGTTAGAAGCTTTAGTGCAATCGATTAAAGCTACAACTTAGTTTTGGTTGGGCAAGGAGCTTCTTTTATCTCCTTCTTGTAATTGGAACTCTTGGTTATCTAACCCCATTGCTTGTATATCGTGAGCCTCGGTTGTATGGGTTCGAGTACCTCTTGTACTCGTTTTCTAATCTATTAAGTGCTTGCCTTTTAAAAAAAACTCTAGTTTTCTCAAATTAATTTATATTTAGTGAATGGTTCCTTAAAAAGAATAGGCTTAAATGCACTTTTGGTCCCCCTACTTTGAGCATTTTAAACAATTGGTACCCCTATTACAAAACTTGCGATTTTGGTCCCTCAATTTTGGTGGTCTTTGCATTTTTGTAGTCCCCCTCCAATTTTGCATACGTGGCAATGATAATTGGGATAAAAAAATTATTTTTAATTAGGTGGCAAGGATGACTAGGATATTTCACTATTTAATAATATTTTTATTTTATTTAATATATAAATAATCTTAGTTAAATTTTTTTAATTAATTTTTAACTAATTTAATATAAAAATAATCTGTTAAATTTTTTAATTAATAATTAATTAAAATACTAATAATTATTATTGGACTTAGGTCCATTCATTAACATCACCAATTTAATACCAATTGAACATTTTGTGGATATATGAGATTTATAACCACTTATATTATTACTTAAATATTCGATGTGGGACTGACTCTCAAAGCAATCCAACACCAATCCAATCCAGCTTCTAATTTCATTGTTAGATACTACTTCACTGGTGTCATTAACGCTCAAAGCAACACAACATACATACACAGTGGAGGCTATGAAAAGTTAGAAAGAACAAATAAAACAAACACATGTTATTCTTCTCCCTCTCTCAATGTAACGCATGCCACCTACCCATTTTTCACACACCAGTGTTGCTTTTTAGTAAAACATTAGCAGTGGAATGAAAAGAGAGTAGACGACAAAAACTAATAAATTGTTAAATAATAGAAAACAATGGGAGAATCTGGACTGTTATGGAAAAAGTGATATGGATGAAAATGTGTCTTATTATGTAGAAGAAAGAAGAGAGAGTGATTTATCATGTAGAATAAATATTGCTAAAGTTGCACAGACTGTTATTAGCATCTGGACCATTAGTTTTATAACATAAGCTTCCACAATAGATTTAGATTCTCTCAATAAACAATCATTAAAATAATCCAAATTGACATTTTAATAAGCCAAATCTAAATTAAAACTAAGAGTGGAAGACAGAGAAGACCTTAAAAACCAAACAGAAACAAGTTTTTTTCCTAATGCATATGATAAGTAGTACTTGCTCTTTCTTCCATAACCCAGATTTGGAAATATTGCAACAAGATCCTACTAATAATATTCTCTTTGAATCATTTCATCATGTTCATAATCATGACCCTATTGATGATTTTCTGTCCTTTGACATGGTTGACCAAGGACCAACAAACACTGAGCTAAACCAACAAGTGAAGAATTCCGAACCTAAAGAAAGATCATACATAGGTTTAAGGAAAAGACCTTGGGGGAAATTCGCTGCAAAGATCTGAGATACAACAAGAGGAGGAAGAAGGGTTTGGCTTGAATATCTTGAGCAACTTCTAACTATGTCTGATCATCAAGTGTATTCTCTTTTATTTTTCATAAGAAACAAACTTTGTTCATAGTTTGTTGGTCTCATAATATTCTATAGCTAAATCTAATTTTTGGTTTATGGAGTCAGTTCCAGTGATAGTGATTGGGGCAGTATAAAGGTCATGCGTGTTCATGACAAGCTTCTTCAACAAGATACTCTCGTGGGTGAGTAAACCTGCAAGATAAGTCCCACATCGGTCTATACATCAAAAGTAATAGTGTTTATATACTGCAATAAATATAAAACATATAAAATCAGGCACATGAGAGAGTGAGTGATTGAGTGATGTGTCAGACTCACATGTTACACAAATTAATTTTGAAAAAAAAATATTAAAAATATTAATTTATTCTGAAAATTAAATAAAAAGTAAACAATTATTAATTAGTGAAATATCCTAGTCATCCTTGCCAGCTAATTAAAAATAATTTTTTTATCTCAATTATCACTGCCACGTATGCAAAATTAGAGGGGGACTACAAAAATGCAAAGACTACTAAAATTGAGGGACCAAAATTGCAATTTTGTAATAGGGGTACCAATTGTTTAAAATGCTCAAACTAAGATACCAAAAGTGCATTTAAGCCAAAAAAAATACTCCCTCAGTTTTAAAATGACTGTAGTTTAAGATTTGTGCGCACAAATTAAATAATGCAATGATTTTGTCATAAGACATTACACTTTTATAAAATTAACCCTATTAATGTATTGAAAGTAGTGTATAGAGTAAAAAGTAAATGGTACAATTGGAAAAATTGTAATCATTACCAATGTTGTCAAAATCGAGATCTTACATAAGATCGAAAAAGGATATTAAAATTGTAAAATATAAGATCGTAATTAAGATCGAAAGATTCTACTCACTTATATTTATAGAATCGATATGGAATAATAAAATCGTAAAACATAAAATCCTATTCACAATCATAAGATTTTACCAAAATAAAAATAAGGAAATGTTAGATTCACACTACTTTTAGTATCCAATGGCATGTAACTATATTGTTTTAGTTAACTTTTTTTCCCTCTTTTTAATTTACCGACTATAAATTATTTATTTTTATATGATGTCAAATGTTTCATATCTTAGGCATTCAAATAATATTATTCATAAAAATAATACTAAATATATATATATATATATATATATATATATATTATGTTATATATACTTAAAAATACATATATATATATATATATATATATATATATATATATATATAAAATATAAAAAAAAAAGGAAAAAATATAAAATTATAAGAAAAATATATAAAAGATAAAAGAAAGAAATACTACTGGTTAATAAAATTTCAAAAAAAAAGAAAATGGAGATATGTGTAGTGGCATGCGTTTGTGATGTCGTGTCAATTGTGATGTCGTGTCTATCATACTGCACATACAATGCACATACAAGACAAAGTTTAATATGTGATAGAGGCAATTTAAGTATTTAACTCACTTTTTAAAACTGACTTATCAGTATCACGTGACTGTAAAATTATTATATATTTTTAAAAGTAAAAAGCAAAAACACTAGAAGATGAAGAACAAATGAAGTTTTGGAAGGTAAAGCTAAAAATGCAGGCAAACACAAATGAAGACGAAACGCAAAAACGCAATAGGCCAGAGAAACATCGGGTTGCAAACTGTGTCGATATTTACCCGGGTAATTAAAGCTAAGGATTCTAAAATATTTTTTAAAATCCTCTGATTTCACGATCTGTTTACACAAACTTAGATTTTTCCTGTGATTTACGCTGTTATACGATCTTGCTTGCGATCCAGATCGGTAGAGATGGTTGAGATCGCAAAATCGTGCGATTCCACGATCTGGATCGCGATTTTGATAACATTGATCATTACTACATTGAAAAGTGAAAATGACAGTCATTTTGAAACAAAATTTATGTGCTAAAACGACAGTCATTTTGAAATGGAGGGAGTATTAGAACTAAATTTCTTAAGATTTTTAAAAAAATTAGAAATAATACAATCTGAAATAATAATATTTTCAGTAACATCTTGAATCAAAATCCAGTATATTACACATGTGTTTTTGAGGGAAAGAAAAAAAAAATCATCCTCCTCTCTCTCATAACTATCATCTTTCACCAAGCAAATCAACATCCTCAAAATCAGAAGTCTCCTACCCACTCGACCGCACCACCGCCCACTCCTTCTTTCCCTATTCATGCCGCCGACCTCCAAGCCTCCCCATTATCTCTTCCTGTAACCTCACACTCATGACCCTCTCCCTAAATAACAACCCATCTACCACCTTTACAAACCACTTCCACCACCTTTTTCAAAACCTTGACCTCTCTTCCTCTCTCTCACTCACATGGTTTCAAGAAAGAAATACAAAAGTCCACCCTTTCCTTCTCCTCACCAAACTGCTGCCCATCACTCATCCACCACAACAAATCCAAACTCGAAAGAGCTCTTTACAACCATGCTCAAATATTTTCTTCCAACATTGAAAGCAATCGAAAGCGATCCCGCCTTCACCTGCGAATTTGCACGTTTCCAACCATCCTTGCCACCGTATTATTTCTACCGTTTGTTCGTTTTCAATTGGTCTTTCCTTTTTTTTTCCAATTTTTTACATTTGGTTTGTTTGTTTTGTTTTGATACAACCATGGTAATGAGAATTAGAGAGAAACTAGAATAGGACCCGCGCGATGCGCGGGTGGTACAGTAAATCGTGCAGGTAGTAAATAGAAGTTGTTAAAAACTGTATAATATAGATAATAAAATTAGCATAACAAAAGAAAATAGTTTAATTTTAATTGAAAATAATATATTTATAAATAATGGAAATGCAAGATGAGACATAAAATTAAATGCTAAAATATGAAAGATGTCTTCAAAATGAAATTAATTTTTATGGTTTTTGGTTAATTTTTCCTTAGATGAGGCTTTGTTGTTCCTTTGTTTTTCTTTATTGAACTTTCGAGTCTTTAATTTGTGTATGAAAAGTGACTCGTCGTCATTTGAATTCCCTTTAATATGTGTTTCATCATCTAATTATGTTATGATTAGCATTCATTTAGCACTGTGAGTTTTTATTTTTCTTTTCTTGTATGGTTTATCATTGATGTTGTCATCATCATTTCCTCTTCCACGTTCTTCTTTTTCTTCTTCTTCTTCTCTTTCTTCTTTTTCTTCTTTTTCTTTTTGTTCTTCTCGGTGATCTTCTTTATTTTGAATCATTGGTGGTGATATGGACTCCTATATGTAATAAGTATATTGTTAGTATTTATAAAATTATTAGTGTATTTTTATGATTGTAGTACAAAGTTAATTACCTGTTTAATAGGAGTTTTCAGAATTGGTTCTTGTAGAATAGCGGTTGCTACCTTTCTTTTAAGTTTTTTTTGCAGACAACTTTATTTCAAAAATAAGAGTACGATGACAGAGGTTTTGTAGTATTGATGGTGTAGACGTGTTAGTATGTTGTTGCAAGAGCATTTGAGCTGTTGTATTGAGTAGCTTTTGTGCCTCTTGATCAAACAATGTCAAAGTTGCTTTAGCAGTCTCATCAGACACTTTTAGGATTATCTTAAACCTGTGATTACACATTTTTTATATTATGTTACTAATAATTTTTTTGATAAGATGGTTTATGATTGCAAATGTCTAACCTTGGTTTTGGATACTTGGAAGGTGTTTGACATGAAGGACATTTCAATTCATGGGCTTCTTGTTTAAGTTTCTTCATACATTTTTCACATCCAATGTAATTCCTTCCAAATGTATCATCAATTTCATTTATAGTTGCTGAAACTGTAAAGAAAATCTCTTATAAAATAAATAGTTATAAATTTGATGTGATTGTATTGTTCAGTAATAAAATTAAAAATTAAATTAACTTACAGATGGATAGTCAAAAGTTTAATATAATAGAATTAAATTAGTTTTTCAATTTTCAGTAATAACGTTAATAATATAAATATTAAATATTTATTATAATCATTATTGCATTTAATCGGGAACATCTTTAAATATACTTTATTAGAAATATTATACCAACATATGTTTTTTTTAATCATGGCATTTTTTAAAGAATAAAATTAATTTTTTTTATAATTTTATTATGTGTTTTTAATATTTGGAATAAAATATTATGACTTTTTTTGACAGAAAATATTATGTGACTTGTATGTTTTAATGTTCAAGTAAAATAAAATAGTATATTTATTATTCATATGTATTTTTTTATTTTCAGTAATAATACAAATTTTAAATATTTATTATTTTCACTATCGAATTTAATTATGAACAACTTTAAGTATAGTTAATTGTAAATATTTTATCAAGATTTGATTTCTTTTATTAGTATCACAAATAATTTTTTTTTATTGTATATAATTTAATATTTATATTTATTATATATAATTTAACAACAATATGAAGAATATTATTTTGATTTTTTTTTAACCAAAAGATTATTATTTTGATTTTTAAAAATATTAAATATAATTAATGATAACGATGAATAAAATGATGTACAAAACCATCTTTTTTATATTGAGTATTTCCTATAATATATTTAAAAAAGATTGATTTGAATATTTATAATAATAATAATATATAAGTAAACCATGTATATTAATTATTAATTATAAATTATAATGCAATTAGAATTTAATTAATTGTTAATTGTCATAATAATAAATGAATATTATTTCTATATTATAATGTAATTGGAATCCAATTAATTCTTAATTATAATAAAATTTAATTAGTCAATTATTTAATATCAATCAGTTTTAAATTGGATGAGTTGTGAGTTATAATGAACTTGAAATAAGTATAAATTTTTATTGTTATTTTCACCAAAGTGTGTAACTCATGACCATTTAATGGGTTTTCTTTCATGATCTAAAAAATAGTTTATTTTATTTATTTTCATTATTTTATGAGTTTTATTTTTTAATGATATAATGTTTATAATAATAATACACGTGTTTATTAAATTTTTTATAAAAGTAAATATTTTATTTGTTTAACATTTTATTATGTGTAATTAATATTTAAAATAAATAGTGGTAAATTTGATGTGATTTTATTGTTTAATAATGAAATTAAAAAACAAATAAAATTAAAAACGGATTATAATGGTAATAAAATTCAATTAGTTTTTCAAATTTTAGTAACAGTTTTAATAATACAAAATTTAAATATTTATTATAGTCATTATTGCATTTATTTGGGAATAGCATTAAATACAATATAATATAAACATTTTATCAACGTTTGATTTTTTTTAATGATCACATTAGTTTTTATGACATTAAGGTTTTTAATAATTTTTTTCAATCATTTATGAGGTTTTGTCTTAAAAATAATTGACCCTCTTTTATTATTAGTGGCAAAAAAACTTTAATGTTTTTATAGAGAATACAATTTTTATTTTTTTACATAATAAAGTTAATTTTTGTTGATTCAAATTAAATGATAATAGATTAATTTTTGATGATTTAAATTCAAATATTAAATCTCATTAAAATGCTAAAAAATATCAATTAATTATTTCATATTTAACTTATAATTTTTAAATAGTATGAAAAATATTTTAAATTATTTCTTATATATTATTCCGGAATCGGAGATATCCAAACTTGAATTCTGCAAGAACAGCTGCACACCCAAATTGATTTGTCGGAAATTGTAGGCTGGGAAAATTCGCATAGTCACACGCATAATGATTGTTGCAATCTTAAAACCCAAATCGAATTGTGGAAAATTGTATGAAGGGGAAACTCAAAGCTTTGTGAGATATTGGAAAGATAAGTAGATATTGGAGAATTATGGAAAGTGAAAAGAGGGCGAGATATTGGAAAGATGAGCAGATATTAGAGAATCAAGGAAGGTGGAAAGAGAGTTTTGGTAGGGAAAGAGTCAAATAGATGTGCTGGCGGATAATAGTGTTTTGATTGGTAGTTTAATAGAAGATGTACACATAAGCAATAGGATGATGTGGATAATTTTTAAAGAAGTTAGTGTTATGTGTTGCAAAATTATTTGATGCATTGGATTTAATATATATAAATAAATGTTTGATGTTTTGTGTTTTTCTTGTTTAAAAGAAGATGAGTAAACAAATTTTGATTTTATTATGTGTTATGTATTGTTGTTGTTGTGTTTGTTTGTATATGTTTTATTCTGAATTAATATTTTACATATTTAAATGTGTTATTATAAATTAAAATTAAAACATTATATTATCTTAACTACGTAGAATCGAAATAAGATTATATATATTATAAGATTCTCTAAATGTCGTGTAAATATTGAAATACGACTCAATTATTTTTGTGTAAGTTAACACATTCGTCTATTTAAATAAGGTCAACCTATTTACTTTTAAAAAGTTTACATGAAATATGTTTTTAAATACATTATCATGTCATTCTTAACTTCTGAACAAGTCAGATTATGGCTTAAATTAAAATCTATAAAAACATTGTCACATTTCATGTGAAAAATTTCACAAAAAAGAACCATATAGTTTATAAACTAAAACAAGAATTTGGATCCTCACATCTTTCCTTACGCACGGTCCACCATGTTCTTACGATGTTTATCTAACGTTGCGCAGTGGTTTTCTTCCTTCTCAGCAATTGCCTGGTGAATCATTCGGTTTATTTTTGGCTTAAATGCCTAGCCTTCGGGTTTAGGGGCTTTGGTAAGTCGTATGTCTTCGTCTGGGCAGGTACTGAGTTTTTGGTTCTCTTTTTTCGCTGCGTTTTGTGTTCATAGAAATAGATGGCGTGGGTGGAAGCTGGTAAGAAGAAGAGGCTTGGGTACTCTTCTCGTTTCTCAGTTTGGAAAGAAAACAAAGGAAGAGGGGTTGCGGAAGGAGAGGAGACGACGACCTTCTTCTTCTCAGAGTTCCCGGATAGATTGAATGTAAGAGACATGTTTGAAGTTTTCAAGGTCTACGGGGTTATTTTCGAAGTTTTCATCCCGGCAAGGAGGGACAAGAGGGGAAAACGATTCGGATTCGCTAAGTTCAGGAAGGTTCACGATACTCAGGTAATGGCGATGAAACTCGATAGTATTGAACCCGAAGGTAAAAAATCGTTTGCTAATGTCCCTAGTTCTCCCGTGATGAAAAAGATCCCAGGTCAATAGTCGCAAGGGATGGAAGGGTATCCAACAGGGGCATTCAGACTCAGGTCAAGGTAAAAGGAGGGAATGCTAGTAAAAATGTGAACTTGTGGAACAAAGGAAGATCCTTCGCACAAGCTGTTAGTGGTGTGCATAAGGATAGAGTGGGAATCGACATTGGAGGAAGTAAGATCAACGGTGCTAGCAGGCCTATTGTTGTCCTCAGAGGCGAGAAAGAAGATATGGACAGATTCGTGAAGGCTAGTGTCGACATTGTTAAAGAGAGTGGTAGTACACTTAAGGTTCAGAGTGCCTTGAACGAAGAAGGTTTCTTCAATATCACTGTCACTCCACTTGGGGCGAATGCCTGTCTTTTCGAGGAAGAGATGGATAGAGATTTTGACATTTTTATTCAGGAAGCCAAGGGTTGGATAGATAGATGGCTGAGTGATTTTCTCCCTTGGTCACCTAGTTTTGTTGATTCCGAAAGACTAATGTGGATTAAGTGCTACGGGCTCCCTTGTCACGTTTGGAGCATTCTTTCTTTCAAACTGATATCTGAGCCAGTGGGTTCCTTCATTCATAGTAGTGATGAAACTGATGGCAAGGTCGTTCTTGATGTGGTGCAGATCTTGGTCAAGACCAGTTACGATTTCGTGTTGAACCAAGAAGTTTTAGTTGAGATTGATAAGTGTGTACATAAAGTCTTGCTTGTTGAAGACCTACAAAAATCTAGTAGGGCGTTTGGGACGGATGTAGACAGAGTATCTTGCTCATCGGAGTCCATTGTGTCTTTGGACGGTGATGGAGAGTGGGATTGCTCTGACCGAGAGGTAGTAGGGGATTCAGACAAGCCTTTGGAAGAAGGAGGTGAAAGTGACCCTTCGTGTGAAAAGAAAACTGTAGGTGATGTAGGAGCTGTATCAGATGATAGGTCCTTTGTGCGAAACACTTTTGAGGACGAGGTTGACATGTCAGATGTGGGTCTCGATAAAACCAATGAAGTGACTATAAAGGCTCCTATTGTCAACATGCAGATAGGCGTGAAGTTGACAAGACAAGGGGATGTAATAAATTCTTTATTGAATGAGGACAATTCTTTAATTGTAGTACAGGAAGATAGGGTCAGACCTTGTACTAAAGTTGTTGTACCTTTAACGTGTGAGGAGGAAGCGAACATTAGTATTATTAAAAAGAGTGGGCATTGTGGTTTACCTAAAGGAAGGTTGGATGTTGTTTCGGTGGGTCCAGAACCTATTTCTGGCCCACCAGGTGGAACAATTGGTCCTTCTCGTGGGCCCAAATAGAGGAAGAAAAAATTGATCCACGAAGTTTACGGTTGTGTTGAGATCCCGTACTCTCCGTCTTATTTCTCTTCATTGCTACATGCTGCAGCTACTGCTCCAGTAAAACCAAGACTCTTGGCCTCTACAACTTGCTCCAAGGAATTAGTTGATACTAATGTGAAGAATGTTGCTAGCCTCTTGGATGAATCTTTAAGGTGTTGTGAATCCATTACGGAAATTGATGTTGTTCGTGGTAATTCGAGATGCATGAAGGTCCTTGATAGCGTTCTGTTGTGGTGAAAATTGGATAACAAGCTATTAATTAATTTGCATCATTTTCTTTTACAACCGACTTTGATTTATCCAAAGGAAAGGTTCAAGGTCGTTAGAAAAACCTAAAGGGGAGAGATCTAAGGTTCGGGGGTTGGTTACGCCTAGGGAAGGTATTAGCACCCTAAACGTCTGTAGTACTCTACGGGAACCTCTTGTTAATGTTATCTTATGTTTGCTAAAGGTTCTATGCTAAAGGTTGAAAACCCTAGGGTTTAGTATCTAAGTATACTCGACAAAGCATCGCACTTTGCGCCTACATATCCTCGGGTATAGAATCAGAGTATGCGTAGTTCTACTTCTACTGAATGATTGACTGTGGTCAATATTCAGAGGGGAAATGAGTGTGACCTCATTGTAGAGTATAAGAACTCTCTAAGTCTAGTTATAATGGTCCTATGTTATGTTCTAGTCAATAGGGGAAGTGAGTATTCATTAGGATGAATATCACCAAGAGTGTAAGAACTCTCTCCTAAGGCTAGTTATAACTTATTGGCTCTTAGGAGGCCAAGAAGTGAAAGTCATCTCTTAAGAGGCTACTAAGGTAAGATGGGGGCTAATGACTTTAAGAGTCAACATTAATCACCTTCCTTTGGAATGGGGATGATAACAGTTGTAGGATATGATAACAAGAGATAACAAGCTAATAATTCAAATAAAATGATGCACTAATACATGAATAAATTTATGAGATGAAATAAAGTCAAGATAATAATGCAAAGTGGAAATATATATGTTAGACAAAGATCAAACATGATAAATGGAGATAACATGGCAAGGTGCATCAAGAAGTGCAATAAAGACCTTAAAAAGATACTTTCAATTTTTCAAGAATAAAATGGCTCAAGAATAAATATTTTATCAATTTGTTTTATGTTTAGAAAGAAAATTTAATTAGGAGAACATAGCAAAAGGAATGGGGAAAAAAGGATTAAAAAAGAACAAGTTATGGTATTTTGAAAATTGAGATATAAACTTGAAAATAAATAAAAAATGCAACAAGTAGTAAAAATTAAGAGAAATGAACTCCTAGGGATTGAACCCAGGACCTTGTGAACGCAGCCCAAAACACAGGCCAACTGCGCTGTGTGTGCAACGTGATGACATGAGGCCAGCGCAACATAATATATTAAGTAAGCGAAAAAAACAGAAAAACACAAAAAAGCTTGATCCGCAGGATCGAACCCGGGCATGGTGTGTGAAAGGGAAAGGCAAGGCAAGTGTGCTACCGTTGGGACGGCTGTTTCATCCAAACAATATATGCTTCCATTTCATTTTATTATAAAACAACAAGTATGGATGGCCATTTTTAAAAACCCACAATAAAAACTGTGACGCCATATGCTTAATGACATATTCTCAATCGGTCATCCCATTATTAAGTCACTTAATGCCAAAACAAAACACCCTGGCCAATCAAAACTCAACACGCGTACACCTCTTCATGCGTTGCATGAAACCAAACCTAAACCATCGTGAAAAAACGCAGGGCTTTCATGCAACTTCCCAGCCACCTTCCAACCTCATTTTTTTACCATTTCACAACTTATAAAAACCAAAGATGAAGTATTCTCTCCCAAGAACATAAACACGCTGTCCTCTAGTACTATCTCCAACTATAACTAACGAAAACTTGCACACAACAATTCCGTCATGATAACATGAACTTGTACCATGGCATGTGTTTAATCAAAACATAGCAAGCAAAGTATCAAACAGATTTAAACAAACTTCAGACTGTATATGAACATGATTATGCAAAGTATTATGAGTTCAAATTTTAACTCTTACCTCTTGGAGAAGGTCCAAGGCCTCTTCAATGAGGCTTTGCAAAAGTGAGAGGAAACTCCTCTTAAGCTTGTCGGCACTTGCAGAGCGAATGGTATGACTGAGCTGTCTTGATATTTCCTCCAAGTTTGAAAATCGTGTGTTCTTGTGAATATGGAAATGGATGGTGATGTGCAATGATCTGAGTGATATACACAGCCTCCAGTTCTCTCTTTGTTGTACTCACGAGTTCACATCCATCTTGCTTTGAGTATTCATGTGGTGAGAGGCTGCTTTGGTTGTTAGTGTATCGAAATCTCAAAGTTTGGGGTAATTTTGTGGAGAGCAGAGATGTTTGAGAGTTGTTGTGGTGTTCTAATTGTTGTTGTTGGTTGCACAAAGAGAGGCAGTGAAAATATTGATGTTTGTTGATGGTTGTTCTCACAAGTTTACTTTTTTAGGGCAGTGTGTGAGATTTGTGGAGTGGTGGTGTTTTGAGAGGTAGCGTTCTACTTGTTCTCCCCCTTTGAGAAGTGTAAGCCAACCTCTTTTTATAGTAGCAGCAGCATGGTATGGCAAAGAAGCCCCAACGGATACTTGCTTTTCTTGAGGAGAGAAGGATGGTAGGGTTATACGTCTGGCTTTTCACTCTTGAGCCAAGTGATATTTCTTGCTTGTTCTAGGATTTTTGTCAGCTGAAAATGATACAAGGACCAAGAAGAAATGACACGTGAAGCTTTACACAAATAACCCTTGCTTTGGCTCTTGTGTGTCCACTTGTAAGTACAAAAGTTGATGGTACTTGCGAGCTTCTTTTGCACGGTTGGTGGCTTTTGTGTTGGAGATGGATATTGAAAGAATACAACTAGGTGTACTTGGTGAAAGCTGTGACTTTTAGCACGATTTAGAAAAAAGAAACAAGTTATGTTATGGTAAGACCAACATTGATCCAATGGTTACAACAACATTGTTTTTTTGAATTCCTTGGATAGTTAGCATGAAACAAAAGATAATGAAGCCAAGGTATATGAAAACATGAGACAAGGTTTGACGTGTCATTAAATTGGAGCCTAAGACTTCATGGGTGCATGGTGCAACCTCATCAAGGTAATTTCATAGCACAATAACTTGACAACCAATCCACCAAATTTTGGGTTTTTGAGTTATAATTTTGTAGAGATTTTGTTAATAAAAAAAAGGATAATGGAGGAAAATATGGACATTGGATAAAAGAAAATAAAATGGGCATGAAGTTTGAATTGGACTTGAATTATAATTAAAAAGAAGTTGAATCTTGAATGGATTTGGACTAAAATTGAAAAATGGTTTATGGTTAAAGATAAATGTATAATTGATGTGAAAATGGATTTAGAAAATTAGATAACATTTGGAATGGACAAATGGATCTAAATGGATAATAGATTTAGAAATGGGTTAAGAGAAATGGATATAGATAAATAGATTTTGGATTAAAAAAAAATGGATAAATGACAATATTTTTGGATTTAAAAATAGGTATGAAAAATAGATACTTGGATAAGAAAACTGGTTAATAAATGATTATTGAAATTGGTTTGGAAATGGAAATGATAATGGAGGGTGAATGAAAAAAAAAAGATAGATATTTGGTTATGTAGAGGATTAAAGGAGAGGGTTACAGAGACATCTCCTTGAAATGAGGGGTTTGCTTGATTCAATGCTCCACTCAAAAATCTTGATCAATCACTCCATGAATCTCCTCAAGATAAAACCTGATAGAAATGAAACAACAGAAGCAAAAATCTGATAAAAAGGGTTAGCGATGCAATATGCTTGACTTAAGTTGCACAAATGAAGATGACATCTAAGGGTAAAAATTTGGGGTACAACAGTTCCCCCTATTTAAATAGCTTTACCAGATGGCACGAGGAATGAAGATTCTAGGGGCATCAAGGTGAAAGGTATTTAAATATAGCAAACCGAAAATTTTTCCCTTAGATGGAACGCAAATGCTAAGGACAAGCGACAGACATGCAAATGTTGACATGCCATGAACTTCTAAAATGATGATATGATGCCAAGAAGGTGCAAAGATGCAGACAGACCAGACACCAGGGACAACAGGAAGCAAACACACAAGATAAGCTTCACCAGGGAAAGACAAAAGCTAGTATCCATGAGAAAAACTCACTGGGGATACAGGCTAACCAAAGAGACTCACTGGGGAGACTCCAAAGAAACACCGAAAAAAAACCAAAAAATAATCTCCACTAGGGAAAGATCTGGGGAGATAGACTACTGGGGACAAAACAAACCCATACTCTTCCTGGGCACGAAGCCAGAAAGAAAAACCTGATCCGGGGATCAGCCCAAAAAAGGACAGACAACCAAGCGAAGACTTCCTGGGGATCTTATACTGAAAAGTTCAAAATAGGATCTTCAAGAAAAGCCAGGAAGACAGAGACAAACCCTGCGCACCAACTAGGAGTCTTATAAGGTTGAATAAATTTGTTCCAAGAAGCTTACCTTAAAGCAAGTTTTCAAAAATCCAAGGTAAGGGTTCAATGTCCGACACGATTCGAACAAGAACGGTTTTAAAACAAGAAGACAGTGTTTGACACGATTCAAACAAAGTCCAAGTTCAAGTTTGACACGATTCAAACAAGAACAAATTTTAAAACACAAGACAATGCTTGACACGATTCAAACAAAGTCCAAGTTCAAGTTTGACACGATTCAAACAAGAACAGTTTTAAAATGAGAGGCAGTGTCCGACACGATTCGAACAAAGACTATGTTCCGGTTTGACACGATTCAAACAAGAACAAGTTTTAAAACAAGAAGACAGTGCTTGACACGATTCAAACAAAGTCCAAGTTCAAGTTTGACACGATACAAACAAGAACACGTTTTAAAACACAAGACACTGCTTGACACGATTCAAACAAAGTCCAAGTTCAAGTTTGACACGATCCAAACAAGAACAAGTTTTAAAACACAAGACAATTCTTGACACGATTTAAACAAAGTCCAAGTTCAAGTTTGACAGGATTCAAACGAGTACAATTTTAAAACAAGAGGCAGTGTCCGACACGATTCGAACAAAGACTCTGTTCAGGTTTGACACGATTCAAACAGGAACAAGTTTCAAAACAAGCAGACAATGCTTGACACGATTCAAACAAAGTCCAAGTTCAAGTTTGACACGATTCAAACAAGAACAGTTTTACAAAATCTTTAATGTTAAACTTCTTGGGGAACAGTAAAAGGTTTAAAGATTCAAATCTGGCACGCAAAGGTCAAGACCGAACAAGCACGACACAAACATAGAAAAACCGGGAACGACCTTACTTCACTGGGGAAATAATGACAGACACCAACAAAAGACCACAAGCGAAACAAAGCACAGGGGGTCAAAATCTGGCACTCAAAGGTGGTGACCGAACGTAAGCCTAACTTAGGCAAAGGTTTTGGACGCACCGAGAATGTTTTTACTCCACTGGGGAAGTAAAGGTTCACATCGTCAAAGGATAGACGGTAAGGGGTAACTGAATCGAAGGTTTACATCACCAAAGGATTGATGGAAGAAAAAACTGGCATCGTCAAAGGATTGACGGAAAAAGTAGTTGATTTAGATAAATATTGACATCATCAAAGGGGTTGATGGAAAGAAACTGACATCGTCAAAGGATTGACGGAAAAAGCAGTTGATTTCGATAAAGATTGACATCATCAAAGGGGTTGATGGAAAAAATCTGACATCGCCAAAGGATTGACGGAAAAAGCAAATTAGAGGTAAAATCAAGGACAGATAAACTTCTCGTGAGAGAGATGGCCACTTATCATTGTAAAAGTAATGATAGCAAAACAAGCTTATAAAGGAGATTACCACTTGTTGTTGGGTATAAATTCCAATGATATTTTGGTATTACAATATTGCTGGAGAAATAACTTTGTCTTCAATGGGGATTCGTAAAAGAATCTTCCTGTGAGACACGGTGCAAAATAAATGCACTATCAAAAGTAGGTTCGAAAACCACACCTGCCGGGGACCAAAGTTCAATCTAGGAACAAGCTAGAAAGAAACGGTCAAACAAGACTCCAATTGAGGAATGAACTCAAATGGGACTTATCTCATCCAATGTGGAAAAGATAACTGAACCAACCATCATCCACGAGGATATAACTCTGTGGGGATTTCAAGAATGGATGGCCACTTTATGCCTAGGGCTGACAACTCTATTGGAGAGAATAGAAAAACCCAGTCACTTGGGGAGATAAACGCCAAAGTGAACAAAACAGGTAAACACCAGAAGGGAAGCAAAAAATGCTAAGATTCTATGCATATAAGTGTTTATGCCATGCTTATGCTGACAAAACAGACGAGAAGCGAGACTAGAGATGAAATAAACATCTCGACAAGGATACCCAGCCAAACTCATCAGATTGGACCAATACTGGGGATGAAGAAGAATCAACAACTTTACTGGTGAAAAGAGTATTCCCCTTGAGGTATAACATCCTGAGGATTGCCCTCATGAGCTTGATCTCTTTGTTGGTAGAGGATCCATGGAGAATTTGTCAAGATTAGCTGAAGTAACAGCTTATTGGGGAGCTAGCAAAGGATACTGGCATAATGATCATCTTCAAATCTTATCTGCCCCAGGCTGTATGGTTTGTCGGAAGACGATAACAAGAGGATTTTATAGAAGAATTGGCATACAAGGTGTTTCAATATCTTCAAACTCTTGGAGAGATCTCGGCGTAACTGCCCCAGATTAACTGCATTCACACAACAAGGTCTTTGAACTCGCTTTAGACTGGTTGTTTGACGATTTGGGGAAGATATGGCCCATACTGATTGGCCTTTTAGAGATTTACCGAATCTCGACTTAACTGCCTCTGATTAATTGGTTTGTCAAGGTAAGTCATCAAAAGGATTTCACAGAAGAACTGACGCACCATATGCTTCAATGTCTTCAAACTTTTGAAAAGAAATGAACCTAGACATGATTGCCCCAGTTCAACTGTATTCGTGATACTCAAACTGTAGTAGAAACGACTGGGGAATGGAACTTGCCCCTGCTGTTGGGTCACCGGAGTCCACACTTGTCATAAGATGACCTGGAGAAGATTTGTTCCAGTATTTTGAACTTTGACGAGTTCTGCCCCTAATTCGGTAGATCGGCAAATCCTTCCACTTGGTTTCCCCTGAATGAGCTTCCTTTATCAAGTCGAATCCCCTAGCTAGCTGTATTTGTTGGGATTCCTTTGATATTGAGTTGTTTTTACAAAGAAGTATTGTTCATAAAAAATTGGCAAGTTCAATACGATATTCATGAAAGCTTTTGAAAGCAAAGTTTTATTGATGAAACACACACGGTGGAACGATTAAATAAAAAACAAAGATGGATCTAGTCAGAGGAAGTGATCAACACACGCAAATAACAAAGATTATTAGGAGTCAGGTTAATCAACCTTGTTGTAGTATGCTTTCAAAACAACCTTACCTCAATTAGGTCTTTTATGGGTTGTAACGTGGCTTAGTTCACAGTTTATGAAACAAGAGATAAAGGCTCAAAGTTTATTTGTCCCACCCAATCTTCGTGATCAACTCCGATCCTACACTCAGTTAACTCAAGCTATACATTCAAGTTTCCAAAGGTTAGGAAGTCACTGGATTTGAGAGCTGACTGTCGCCTTACACGAAGCGCCTGCATTCGATTGCATATCCAAGTTAAACTGAGAACTACCCTGCCCCAAGGTTGAGATTTAAGGGTTATTTTTTGTGTAAAGAAAGAAAACTCCTACTTCTAGGCTCGAAGGGTTAACGAGGGATTATCTTCCTTATTTCTCCAGTGTTTAGGAATTGAAACAATGCCTTATATCATCGGCAAGGTTTAATCGGCAGCATACCACAGCAATTATGAACACGAGGTTTTCATCATCCTCCCCAAACTTTGTTTTTAACAATAGTTTGAAAAAAGAGTGGAAATGGATATATATTCTCTGCTTTTACGAAAATAACAGTAAATCAGTGAAACGAAGGGATTTAATCAAAAGATGCATAATCATTTCACTAATCTTGCCAATTTGAAAGTACAATACTGCTTATAAGCAAAAACAGATTCAAATATGCAAAGAAAATACAACAAAAATGTTGAAACAGTCTAAAGTTTGCCAGCCTCAAGGAACTGGGCATTCCTTCTTGACTTGCCAATCTTCAAAACTAATTGTCGAAATCCGTCTGAGAATTATCTTAACATCCACTCTCGACAATTTCTTCCTCTTCAGGGTCTGATGAATCTACTCGATTAGGTAAAGGACTATTGATTTTAATTCCTTGAGGCGTAAATGAGATCATCTCATAATCAAGCAGCATCTGAACCTTGCTTCTGAGTACCTTACAGTCTTTGGTCGAATGCCCCTGTGCCCCAGTGTGGTAGTCACATCGGGCGTTGACATCAAAGCCTAGTGGGTATGGAGGGATCACTGGATCTATCCCTTTTGGCACTATCAATCCACTTCTGATTAAATCTGGCAGGAACTGACTGTATGGTATTAGCAACGGAGTGAAAT
This sequence comes from Lathyrus tuberosus, assembly GCA_022829125.1. NCBI lineage: Eukaryota > Viridiplantae > Streptophyta > Magnoliopsida > Fabales > Fabaceae > Lathyrus > Lathyrus tuberosus. Next base: position 10,294,732 of record JALAZF010000071.1, read on the forward strand.
TCCTCTCTGGCTTCCTTGGCCTTTGTCGTGCAAGCTGACGTGGCTGACGGCGGTAGGACCGTTGATACAGAGGAGGTCTTCGATTTGGAGCAGCATATTGCCCACGTGGAGAGGTTGGTGTCTGATGCAAAGACCCAAAAGGTTGCTGACGCTGAACACTTGAGTTGTAGAAGCGCTGAGGTATTTGGGATTCCCATATAGAATTACTTTCCTTCTCCCATTCTTCTTGAGAACTGACAACTGATTTATTCTCACCGGCCGGGATATTCAAGATGCCTCGGATCTTTCCTTTCTGGAGACCACTCTCAATGCATTCTCCAGTTTTTACCAATTCAGAAAAGTTTGACGTCACAGTGCTAAACAAATTTTCTCGGTATATACCTTGCAAAGTATCCACGAACTAGTCAACCAATTCCTTGTTCGAAAGTGGTGGTTGGACACGAGCAGCTACTTCTTTCCACCTCTGAGCATACTTTCTGAAGGGCTCATTTTCTTCTTGAGACAAGTCTAGCAAATGTAGGCGGCTGGGAGCCAAATCAAGATTGTAGTTGTATTGCTTCACAAAGGCACTGGCTAGGTCTGACCATGATTGGACATGACTACTCTCTAGCTGCATATACCAATTCAGTGATGCTCCACTTATAATGTTTTGGAAATAATGGATCATGAGTTTATCATTGAGGACATGTGAAGTCATCCCTCTGCAAAACATCACCAAATGCTACTTTGGACAGCTATCCCCTTTATACTTCTCAAACTTCGGCGTTTTGAACTTAGGAGGTATCACGAGGTCGGGTACCAAACACATGTTCAAAGCATTTAGATCAGCAGTGTCGCGACCTTCAATGGCATCAAGCTTCTTTTCCAAGGCATGACATTTTTCCATTAGCTCAATGTCTCGTGGATCCTGGGTTTTCATCACAGGGACCACTTCTTGGGAATCTGACTCGGAGAATGCAAAACTGCGATATTCCATAGCATCAATAGAAGAAGAATGTCCATCTCGGATAATGGCATGCTCTTGTATAAACTGGTTCTCAACAGGAATCTACACAGGTTGAGCTTGGGCAACATTGTTCACAAACATACCCTGGATATTGGCATCTCTTTTTGCCAAGGATGCCATAATCTGATCCAACTGGCTTCTTAACAAGTCGAAATCCGCTCTGGTCACAAACTGGTTCTGCTCCTCTGAATTCATGATCCCTTAAAATCTTCTTCAAGTCCAGACAAAGGACAGAGGAGACTCAAGACTGAGAAATGCAAATGCAATGCAAATGCATTTGCAATGCTAATGCAAGCCAAATGGTTTCAAGGAACTCGAAAGGCGAATTGGAAACATTTTCGGGAAAACTGAAAAGTTTTGTTTTAAAATCTAAGATCCTGATTGATCTTTGCAAAGAAAAGAACGTCTGAGTTCATTGAAACCAAATGGTTATCATGAGATGTATGCAATGCACAAAACACAGGCACACAAAAACACAAACATGCACACACAACAACACACAAGTCCTAGGTTTAGGGGCTACGAGCATGGAGCCAAGGTCTACCCATCCCAAAAGGCATGTACTATGGGTTTTCATATGCAGAACAGGGTTCTAAAAGAAATTGCCCAGAGTCGACAATCCATCTTTCGGATATTATCGACTTCCCAAATGACTCGGTAATCAATAATATTCTCAAGAGAATCTCGTCTGAGTGAAGTATCGCGCGACAACCATTTCAGAAATAGACTCCCTCATGGTCCCCGCACTACATCCTAAAAGGCCAAGTGGGGGTAAGGGTAGCTAAAGGTCATCAGTATCTCTGGCACCAAATTGAAAGTAGTAACGCATTCACGATTGCTCGCGTAACATTTTACTACATTCAAGAGGGCCTCAACTGAGTGTGAACTTCAAATTCCCTCCTTTGGGATTTCTCCCTCGAAGTTCCCTTGACTATGTCCACGGTTCCTAAACATATGTGTTCTCTTAAGTCTGGGTTAAGACTTATCTCACTCACAGATACCATGTTAACCCATAGAACAGATATACAAATATATAGGCAAATATGACAGGTATATAAGCAGATATAAGTAAAACAAGCAAGCATAAATAACATGAATACAAGATAGGCTTAACCCTCTTAAGTCTAGTTATAATGGTCCTATGTTATGTTTTAGTCAATAGGGGAAGTGAGTATTCATTAGGATGAATATCACCAAGAGTGCGTGAACTCTCTCCTAAGGCTAGTTATAACTTATTGGCTCTTAGGAGGCCAAGAAGTGAAAGTCATCTCTTAAGAGGCTACTAAGGTAAGATGGGGGTTAATGACTTTAAAGGTCAACATTAATCACCTTCCTTTGGAATGGGGATAATAACAGTTGTAGGATACGATAACAAGAGATAACAAGCTAATAATTCAAATAAAATGATGCACTAATACATGAATAAATTTATGAGATGAAATAAAGTCAAGATAATAATGCAAAGTGGAAATATATATGTTAGACAGAGATCAAACATGATAAATGGAGATAACATGGCAAGGTGCATCAAGAAGTGAAATAAAGACCTTAAAAAGATACTTTCAATTTTTCAAGAATAAAATGGCTCAAGAATAAATATTTTATCAATTTCTTTTATGTTTAGAAAGAAAATTTAATTAGGAGAACATAGCAAAAGGAATGGGGAAAAAGGATTAAAAAAGAACAAGTTATGGTATTTTGAAAATGGAGATATAAACTTGAAAATAAATAAAAAAAGTAACAAGTAGTAAAAATTAAGAGAAATGCACTCCTAGGGATTGAACCCAGGACCTTGTGAACGCAACCCAAAACACAGGCCAACTGCGATGTGTGTGCAACATGATGACATGAGGTAAGCGCAACATAATATATTAAGTAAGCGAAAAAATAGAAAAACACAAAAAAGGTTGATCCGCAGGATCGAACCCAGGCATGGTGTGTGAAAGGGAAAGGCATGGCAAGTGTGCTACCGTTGGGACGGCTGTTTCATCCAAAAAATATATGCTTCCATTTCATTGTATTATAAAACAACAAGTATGGATGGCCATTTTTAAAAACCCACAATAAAAACTGTGACGCCATATGCTTAATGACATATTCTCAATCGGTCATCCCATTATTAAGTCACTTAATGCCAAAACAAAACACCCTGGCCAATCTAAACTCAACACGCATACATCTCTTCATGCGTTGCATGAAACCAAACCTAAACCATCGTGAAAAAACGCAGGGCTTTCATGCAACTTCCCAGCCACCTTCCAACCTCATTTTTTTACCATTTCACAACTTATAAAAACCAAAGATGAAGTATTCTCTCCCAAGAACATAAACACGCTGTCCTCTAGTACTATCTCCAACTATAACTAACGAAAACTTGCACACAACAATGCCGTCATGATAACATGAACTTGTACCATGGCATGTGTTTAATCAAAACATAGCAAGCAAAGTATCAAACAGATTTAAACAAACTTCAGACTGTATATGAACATGATTATGCAAAGTATTATGAGTTCAAATTTTAACTCTTACCTCTTGGAGAAGGTCCAAGGCCTCTTCAATGAGGCTTTGCAAAAGTGAGAGGAAACTCCTCTTAAGCTTGTCGGCACTTGCAGAGCGAATGGTATGACTGAGCTGTCTTGATATTTCCTCCAAGTTTGAAAATCGTGTGTTCTTGTGAATATGGAAATGGATGGTGATGTGCAATGATCTGAGTGATATACACAGCCTCTAGTTCTCTCTTTGTTGTACTCACGAGTTCACATCCATCTTGCTTTGAGTATTCATGTGGTGAGAGGCTGCTTTGGTTGTTAGTGTATCGAAATCTCAAAGTTTGGGGTAATTTTGTGGAGAGCAGAGATGTTTGAGAGTTGTTGTGGTGTTCTAATTGTTGTTGTTGGTTGCACAAAGAGAGGCAGTGAAAATATTGATGTTTGTTGATGGTTGTTCTCACAAGTTTACTTTTTTAGGGCAGTGTGTGAGATTTGTGGAGTGGTGGTGTTTTGAGAGGTAGCGTTCTACTTGTTCTCCCCCTTTGAGAAGTGTAAGCCAACCTCTTTTTATAGTAGCAGCAGCATGGTATGGCAAAGAAGCCCCAACAGATACTTGCTTTTCTTGAGGAGAGAAGGATGGTAGGGTTATGCGTCTGGCTTTTCACTCTTGAGCCAAGTGATATTTCTTGCTTGTTCTAGGATTTTTGTCAGCTGAAAATGATACAAGGACCAATAAGAAATGACACGTGAAGCTTTACACAAAGAACCCTTGCTTTGACTCTTGTGTGTCCACTTGTAAGTACAAAAGTTGATGGTACTTGCGAGCTTCTTTTGCACGGTTGGTGGCTTTTGTGTTGGAGATGGATATTGAAAGAATACAACTAGGTGTACTTGGTGAAAGCTGTGACTTTTAGCACGATTTAGAAAAAAGAAACAAGTTATGTTATGGTACGACCAACATTGATCCAATGGTTACAGCAACATTGTTTTTTTGAATTCCTGGGATAGTTAGCATGAAACAAAAGATAATGAAGCCAAGGTATATGAAAACATGAGACAAGGTTTGACGTGTCATTAAATTGGAGCCTAAGACTTCATGGGTGCATGGTGCAACCTCATCATGGTAATTTCATGGCACAATAACTTGACAACCAATCCACCAAATTTTGGGTTTTTGAGTTATAATTTTGTAGAGATTTTGTTAATAAAAAAAAGGATAATGGAGGAAAATATGGACATTGGTTAAAAGAAAATAAAATGGGCATGAAATTTGAATTGGACTTGAATTCTAATTAAAAAGAAATTGAATCTTGAATGGATTTGGACTAAAATTGAAAAATGGTTTATGGTTAAAGATAAATGGATAATTGATGTGAAAATGGATTTAGAAAATTAGATAACATTTGGAATGGAAAAATGGATCTAAATGGATAATAGATTTAGAAATGGGTTAAGAGAAATGGATATAGATAAATAGATTTTGGATTAAAAAAAAATGGATAAATGACAAGATTTTTGGATTTAAAAATAGGTATGAAAAATGGATACTTGGATAAGAAAACTGGTTAATAAATGATTATTGAAATTGTTTTGGAAATGGAAATGATAATTGAAGGTGAATGAAAAAAAAAGATAGATATTTGGTTATGGAGAGGATTCAAGGAGAGGATTACAGAGACATCTCCTTGAAATGAGGGGTTTGCTTGATTCAATGCTCCACTTAAAAATCTTGATCAATCACTCCTTGAATCTCCTCAAGATAAAACCTGATAGAAATGAAACAACACAAGCAAAAATCTGATAAAAAGGGTTAGCGATGCAATATGCTTGACTTAAGTTGCACAAATGAAGATGACATCTAAGGGTAAAAATTTGGGGTACAACACGTTCCTTCTAAGATTTGACATACTATGAATCAACTTGGTGTGGAAGGAGATGAAGACGAAGAAGCATTCGAGAGTATTTTAAAGGGACTGGAAGATGGAGATAAGAAAGTTTGGGATAAAAAGAAGGGTGTCGCTATTGGTGATCCATGAATATCGTGTCCTTCAATGTTCGAGGGAGTTGCAATCCTCTAAAAAGGAGGCGGATTAAAAACATCCTTAGTAGAGGGCAGGCCGATATTTGCCTATTATAAGAAACTAAAGCTTGTTGTATGGAGGAGTACTTAGTTCAATCAATGTGGAGCACTCGTGATTTTGGTTGGTCTGCTTCTCACTTTGAGGGCTTATCTGGTGGTATGCTGTCAATTTGGAAGAAATGAGCTTTAACCAAATGTTACAGTTTTAGGGGGAAAGGTTATTTGGGTTCCAGCTTTTTGTGGAAGAACCAAGTTTTATATGTTGTCAACATATACTCCCTAAGCGGCATTACAGATAAAAGAAAACTGTGGGATGATCTTACCTCTTTGAAGTTGCGTTTTCCGCCTGGTGGTTGGATTGTTGGAGGGGATTTCCATGCGATTAAAGCGCTAGAGGAGCGAAAGGGGAAGGGCAACTCCAATTCCAAAGAGATGCAAGAATTTATTTCCTTTATAGAAGGTATGCATTTGTTTGATCTCCCTGTAATCGATAGTAGATACACGTGGTTCAATTCAAACGGGAAGTGTCGGAGTAGATTGGATAGGATATTGGTGGATGAAACTATGATTGAGAGATGGGATCTTAAGAACCAATTCGTGGGCGATAGAGATGTGTCAGACCATCGTCCGGTGTGGATAAAGTCTAACAACTTGAATTGGGGCCCAAAACCGTTTCAGTTCTTCAATTGCTGGATGGAACATAAGGAGCTTCTTGGTTTGGTTGTTAACTCTTAGAATTCTATTGCATTCTCCAACTCTTACAGTAACACTTTGTTGTTGAAGTTCAAAGGTCTAAAAGTTGTTTTAAAGGTGTGGAATACCAACACTTTTGGATGGCTGGATCTTAAGGTAAACAAAGACATTGATCATCTCAACAATATTGAGATGAATTTGGATAATATTAACTGTAATTTGGAGGAGGGGCTGTTAATGGAAATGAGCTCTGTTCAAGAGGAGATTTGGAGAAATTTAAGGCTTAAAGAAAGTATGCTGCATCAGAAATCTCGCACTAAATGGGTGAAAGACGGTGATAACAATTCCAAGTATTTTCACGATTCGCTTAAACAACGCTATAGAAGGAACTATATAGCTGGGATCAAGGTGGATGGTGCTTTGTCTAAGGATCCTGAGACAATCAAACACGCTGCCATGTCTTTTTTCAAAGCAAAGTTCCAAAGCAACGTGATTAGAAGACCTGTTTGTCTCATGGAGAATGTCGTCTGCCTGAGTGAGGAGGATAGACAGTTTCTGGATGCTGATTTCTCCAGTATTGATGTCTTCAATGCGGTTGCTGCGTGCGACGGCAATAAATGCCCGGGAGTGGATGGCTTCAACTTTAAATTCCTGAAGCAATGCTGGGAGATTGTAGGAACTGATGTTGTTAATTGTGTGCTAGAATTCTTTAACACGGCCAAGCTGCCAAAGATATTCGTGTCTTCCTTTATTTCGCTTGTTCCAAAGAGTGATAATCCGCAAGTCTTTGAGGATTTCAGACCTATATGTCTAATAGGATGCATTCTCAAAATTGTTTCTAAAATGCTTGCTAAGAGATTGAGCATTGTCATTGATAAATTGATCTCTCCGACTCAGACCGCTTTTGTTCTGGGAAGACAGATTCTAGACGGTGTTCTAGTTGCTAATGAAACTGTGGACTACGCCCGTAGATATAAGAAGAAGTGCTTGTTATTGAAAGTGGACTTTGCGCAGGCCTATGACTGCGTCGAATGGGACTTCCTGGATTCCATGCTAGTTAGGACGGGTTTTGGAAACAATTGGCTTAGGTGGATTAGAGGGACGGTTTACAAAAGCTTTATGTCGATTCTTATTAATGGTAGTCCTTCCAAGGACTTTAAGGTGACTCGAGTCCTGAAGCAAGGAGATCCGCTTTCTCCTTTCTTATTTGCGATTGTTTCGGAAGGTCTGGCTAGTTTGGTTAGACGAGCAATTTCCATGAACATCCTGTCAGATTTTAAGTTTAATGACTCATGCTCTGTTAGCTTACTCCAGTTTTTCGACGACACACTTCTCGTTAGTGATGGTTCCTACTCGAACCTTTGGGCTTTCAAGGCTATCCTGCGCGGGTTCGAGTTGTTATCGGGCCTAAAGATTAATTTCTCTAAAATTAGCCTTTACGAAGTGGGTTTGGATCCAGGATTTTTGTTAGCAGCTGAGCCTTTCTTGCATTGCAAGACAGAACAATTACCTTTCAAATTCCTTGGCCTCGTCGTGGGAGGGAATCATAGAAGACAATCCTTCTGGAGACCAGTTGTTGGTTGTATCAAAGCGAGATTATCGACGTGGATTGGGCGTAATTTATCTATTGGCGGGAGAGTTACTCTCCTTAACTCTGTGCTTACTAATCTGCCCATTCATCACCTCTCTTTCTTCAAGGTTCCGACAGCAGTTTTAAAAGTGCTAATTGGTATCCAACGTCGGTTTCTGTGGGCTGGTTCTGTTGATAGGAGGTTTATTCCGTGGGTGAGTTGGAAAACGGTTTGCAAATCAAAGAGGTCTGGAGGATTAGGTATTAAACATATTGCTTTATTTAACAAGGCTCTTTTAACTAAATGGACTTGGAAACATCTTCAAACCGGTAACGAGGTGTGGAGGCCTTTGATGGTAAGTAGATATGGGAATTTTGTCGTGAAGCTGCTGGATTTTAGAGAGGTTGGTTGTGCTAATTCTGAGTCCCTTTGGATGAGGAATATTCTGTCTATTGCTGATCCTTTTTCGCAGGCCATCATCATTAATTTTATGCGGTACAACGTTGGCAAGGCGGTGGGTTCCCGCTTCTGGTCTGCTGTTTGGACCGAAAACGTCGTTCTGAGTTATGTTTTTCCAAACATGTACGAATCTTGTGTGAACAGGTGCTACTCGGTTTTGGATATGGTAAAGTGGGAAGACGAGTCATGGAGTTGGGATGTCCGGAGATCATTTTTTACGTCCGATAGCAGCATTGATAATGAATTGGTAGATATATTGAATTTCTTGGGCAGTACCACTGTAATTTGGCAGGAAGAGGACTCTTGGTCCTGGAGCCCTGATGTTGATAGAGGTTTCTCGGTAAAATCGTACTACGATATTTTACTTATGGCTGAAAACTCTACTGTACTGGAGAATGACAGAATTTCTGCCCTGGATATCTTGTGGAAGTCCAAAGCCCCTTTGAAAGTTCAAATCTTTGGGTGGCGGTTAATCCTTGACAGGCTGCCTACTACGTCGAACCTCGTTGGTAGAGGTATCATCGCGAATCCCCACGAAAAGGTATGCATTTTATGTTTCAATAATTTGGAGGACTCCAACCATTTGTTTTTTAATTGTCCTAAAACAATCTTAGTGTGGAACAAAGTGTGCGATTGGGTTGGTTTGGAGAGGATAGCGGATTCTGATTGTTGTAGGCACGTTCTTGCGCGGTATTCGCGAATGAAGGACAACCGAAATCTGGATTCGATAACATCAATTTGGTTTATTTCATGATGGATTATTTGTAAGAGTAGAAATAATATTCTTTTCAAAGATGAAATTAGGGATGTTGAATTAATGTTCAATAGGATTATTGTTTGTTCTTGGAATTGGTTATCTTTAGGCCTAGGAAGTAGGATGAAGTGTAGCTTGTATGAGTGGATTAAGTTCCCTCTTGATTTTGTGTAACTTGGGAGGTTTCTTTCCTTGTATTGTTAGGCTAAATTTTTGGAGGTTTTGGTTGGCTTTGCCACCTATCTTTTGGTTGTTGGTTTTATTTTGGTTGGAGATTTCCTTAATCTCTCCTTAATGAAGTTTGCTTAACAAAAAAAAAATTAGAGCTTAAAGTTTTATATAAGGCCAAACTTAAACTTTGCAGAGCATAATCTGCCTAGACTATTATAATGCCTAAGGGGCCTAACCCATGGTTACATAACTATATTTCTGACAAATGGTACTCCCTCCGTCCCACAATGAGTGACCCAGTTGATTTTTCACACAGATTAACAAAAAAGGAATAAATGAATGAGAGAGAATGATATTTTTACTAAAGTACCTTTATGATGTATTGAGAATGATGAAAGTAATATTAATTAGAGGGTAAAATAGGAAAAATTACATTGAAAATTGAAATTGGTCATACAGTTTGGGACACCATTTTATTCCAAATGGATCACTCATTGTAGGACGGAGGGAGTAATTTTTTTTCACTAATTTCCAACCTTGTTTTTTTTTTCTTAATTAGTCACAATTTTCTTTAACTTAATTTTAGATTTCATTTAAGTCCTTTAGTTAAAAAACGTCATGTATTGGTCCCTTACAATAATTTTGTTAGTCAAATTGATCTTTTCTGTTAAATGTTGGTGAAAATCGTAAAATATATATGTTATATGCATTACAAAAAACACCCATGAATAGTGGGGGGTTTAAATCTAATTTGAGGGGGGGAGGGGGGGTTCGACCTCTGCAATAGCATAAATATATTTTTACAAAGCATCATCCCATGATTAGAGAAACTCCTAAGATCTGAATGCGTAGTTTTACTTTACAAATAAATACTAATAAAAAGAAGAATCTACCTAATTAAGCAAAAAAACTTAACTTGAAGATCATTCTCCAAAGCCTCCAATGCAAATTCTTCATCATCTTCACCATATTCCAAGCTTCACCAAATTCTTCATTGATGTAGAAGAAGGATTGCAAGTATCAACAAAAGCTTTGTTTTCTACACGTTAAGGGAAAACATAAGAACATAAAACCACAGGAAACCTTAAAAGTATCATCATTGTCATATCAATGTTTAGTTTTTAACTCACAGTTGCATGACAATTTTTTAGATTGCAAATAATTGCAGTCAAATACACCTTGATGCAAATCCAATCACGCAGAGACATCAAAAACATGATGTTTCATACATAAATGTTTGCAGATCATTTTTAAAACCTAGTTGTAATTGAGAAAATGAAATAAGTTAGGATTTAAGAAATATCATTATAGGTTGTTCATCATGTGATGAATCAACATTCACTTAATCTATTTTGGAGACATATCTTCCTGAGATGATGAAGATTTGGTTTCAATAAGTGGAAAGCTCTTGGTGTGAACTACACTAATGGATGAGATAAGGGACAAACTTTCGGTTAGGGGATTCTGATCCGAGAAACCAAGTGTTTCTGAAGCAACTGCAGATAGTGGCAACATGGGCGAGTTGTTTTCTTGACCAAAATATAATGACATAATAGAATTAAACCTCAGTGGCTATTCCAAGTTGGAGATTCAATTCAAGTACCGACTTGAATCGACTTTCGCTTTGGTTGTGGAGGTGGATTTTCAATTGACTCAATCAATGTTTTGTTTTTTTGATAAGCCTGACTCAATCAATGTTGTGTCGTTCCCATTAGTATATTGATTGATCAGCAAGAAAATTTAAAAGCACAAGAGTTAATAGTGAATTTAAGAAGCACTTATCAAGTTTCAACCTCAAGGAAGTTTGCTGATATTTTGACTATAAAAAGTTAACATGTCAATAAAAACAAATCAACACAATTCAAAATACTAAAATGTGACTTTGTGTAAAGGAACATACAATATGATTAGGTTTCCTTTAAATATAATGAATATGTATGATTCTATTCTTAATTTATTTATATATTCGTTTTTTCATGTTGAATACAATCATGGGAACAATCTAAACATAATTCATACATGTAAACAAAGACATCAGGAAAAACAAACCCAAAACACTAGGTCCTTCTTAATTGATTTATTTTCCTTAACTTCCTTGGAGCGTTTTTTTTTCTAACAACATTAGGCTCTTCGCAATTTAAGTCACAACAATTCTACATATTCCTTCACTCAGGTTCTACAATAGAATAAGTTATCACAACATCATACTTGGAGAACTATTTCCTATTCCTAATTCTGCCAGCCCCATGATAAACTAGAACCTTGGTGCATCCTTATACTTCTTCCTAATAATCACTGTGTCCTGCCTCGTAATCCTTTCTTCTTCCACATAACTACTAAAAATTAGTCCTACATCAAAACATAATGAAATTTCTTGATAAATGTGCACTTTGAAAAACTATTATGATACATAGAGAGATATCAACTCATAAACATTTCAATATCATCATATAACAATTAGTGTGTTAGACAAACCGTGTTGCAACTCAAAGTGTGCTTCAACTCAACAAATCATGAACAACACCATAAACCATTAGTGTGTGGACGATGATGGATATCTGATAGAGGCAAAGGTGGATGAGATTTGATACAAAACCTAGTCATTTTTAAGGAGTTTTCGAGATTTGGAAAATATCAGGAATGTAACTGTTTCATGCCTTTTATATTCAAGTGCCACAGACCGAAATCATTCACTCCGGTGAACTTTTCAATCTCATACTTTGTTGAAGACATCTTCCTCCACGCTCACCGCACCAGTTTGTTGTGAATTTGGATGCCTTAAAAAAATATACTTTGTTTCTTTATAGGTAAGAAACACACAAGCGTTAGGGTTAACAAGGAAAAACAACAAGGATTGATTATAACTACTATTCTTTACTTTCTCTTCAAATCAAATAACAATTACTCAAGAATAACAAATAATCATCTCACCCTAATTAGGATTTTCCACACCACACTTATGATTTGAGACTAGTATGCTATTTATTATAAAACCTAACATACTAAACTAATGGGCTTTTTAACAATTACCCATTACAAGCTAACTTAAACAATTGAATCTTTAACACAAGACCCAATCCGACAGCTATATACTAGAACACAATTCGACTACAGCTTGTAGGTCTTCGACACTAACATGTGAGAAAACTTCGACGACATGCATAACTAGAGTTCGATCCAATATCTCACACTTCCGCAACAACAAACACGATATCGGTGGTAAGTTTGGAGTTCACCTTTAAAATCTATGGTGTGAGAAAATGGAGATGGTGTTGTCATACCCCAAATTTTGACCACAAGCTTTCCCATCATTGCGAGGATCATTTTCACAATATGGATGTACCATCATACCTCATCAATCTCCTCAAGGATTGTTAAGCATTCACTACAAATAAAGAATTAGGGTTTTGAGCCCTCTCAGAACATTTAGACAAAAGATCAATCAAGAAATGACATGATCTTCAACTTGTAGAACCTCTCAAACATCCATTAAGGATCAAGAGGTCTCCCATATCAAGAATCAAGAACAAGGTTGCAACATTCCAAGTGGATCAAGCCTCGAGATCGACAGTGTCACCAAATTAGGATTTTGGTCGACCAAGGCGTCCAGATGAAACTTTTCATCTGGGCATGAGCCAATACCTCAAATCATGATCCAAAATGCTCAAAGGGACCTTATGAGTCCAATCATCAAGTCAAAATAGCCTCAGTGGAAGCATTCATCAAAAATCATGAATTAGGGTTTCTTGACCTAATTCACCCCTGAGTTGACTTTTGAGGCAAGACATGAGCCAAGACCTCAAGACATGATTTTAGGGCCTCAAATACACCATATTGATCAATTTACAACAATGGATTGATCCAAGAAGCTTGATTCACAAGTTTCAAATTCATCTAGACCACAATTAGGGTTTTGAAGAAAAAGTCAATTGTACCTTTGACTTTGGACCAAGACATGTTCCCAAACCTTGGGACATGATTCAAGACACCCTAAAACACTTATGGAATCCATCCATTAGGTTTAAATTAGGTCAAGAACTTGATTGCATAAAGGATCACACAGTTTGGAATTCATCTGACAAAAAGTCAACTGTGCCCAAAATCAAGTTTGACTTTTTGAATTTTTTAACAAATGTGGCTCCCCTAAGGCAAAAACAATGTTAATACATGGTTTTGATCATCATCCATCAAGAAAAATCAAGAAAAGTGAGGTTACTTGCAAAAGGGGCAACCATAAGAAACTTAAATTTTTCTAAGTTATGAACAAAATGGATTTGGTACCAACTTTGCAAGGTCATAACTCCCAAACCCTAAGGCTTTTTTCTTCTATCCAAAGCTCAAATGAAAGTTCACATGACATACTTCAAAAGTGTCAACTACAAACGATTCCAAATCCTCATGGATTTTGAGTTATGGAGTGATCAAAATCACAAAAACATGAAAATGACCATTTTTTCCAACACTTAGTGAAAATTTTGGGCATAATCTGTCTTTGTTTTTCACAAATTTTAGGGCCATTTTTCATTATGATCCAAGCTGAACCAAGACCATTGGTGGACACCAAAGTTAAAGTATGTCATACAAGCTTTCCAAAGAGTACAAAAACTCCCATTAATTCAACTTGAGCAAGGAGTTATGGACCTCACAGCATGCCTTGCTCAAACTGGTTTTCAAGACAGATTATGTGCATTACTTGTGGCACATGGTTCTTGAGTCCAATTTTGGTGACTATGCAAGACTGGTCCTCATTCAAATTCAACAAGAATCTTAGTCAATCAGGAAGAACCTGCAAGCTTGGACCCTAAGGCAAGAATCCAATCCATTTGGCATGTGATCATCAATGTTGCAAATCCAAAACCAAGCTTTGTCATTTGGCATTGATGTGATGCATTTAGGTGGCATGAACCAACACATATCAGTCCAATTAAGTCAAGGTTGTTGCAAAAAATCAGAAGACCTAAAGCTACAAGACCAGCTCAAGTCAATGGTAAGAGAAGACTTGGCACCTTGGCATTTAAGAAAGTGATCCATGGGCATATCCATTGGATAATAGAGTGAACTAGTTTCCATTCACAATTGTTGTTCCTGAGGTTTCCAGTTGGTTTTGATCATCCTAAAAGCTTCTAAGGGATTAATCAAGAGTGTCTAAAGCATTGGATTACTTCTGGCACAATCATCTTGACAGTTAGCACAAGGAGCTTCAAGAGGTAAGTGCATAACAACTTGAACTCTTTAAAATATGCATTGCTTTGATGTCCATTGATCATGAATATATCATACAGATCATATGTGTTGTGTTTGAACCAATTTACCATGTTATTATTGCTTGTATGATGTGGTAGCATAGAACTTACAAATCTTGGCCTATTTTGAAACCACTATCGGGTTTTAAAATAGAAGCATCTTTAGAAAATTTTGAGACCACCATTGGATTCCTCCTGAAATTCTAGGCAGGATCCATCTAAATTTCATCCAATTTCATGGAGAAATGAGCGAGATATGATCCTTCTTGCAAATCACACAAAACTTGGTTTTTGCCTTGGCATTACCTTAATTTAGGCTACCCATATAAGTTTATGGAGTGGTTTTGATACACAAATGTATCACCACCCCAGTGGTAGCAGCGTGCATGTGTTTGGTTGGATGGTGTAGGTTCAACACCCACCCAGATCATTTTTATCCCCCTCTCATTTTTGCTATTTTTTCATATTTTTCATGATTTTCTTAATTAATCTCAAAATTAATTTCTCTCTCAATTTTAATAATTTTTTATTGGTCCTTTTTTTGAAAATTCACAAAAATGTTGAAATATTTTATTCCACATAAAAATTGAATTTATATTATTTATTTAATATAGTTTGAATTTTTGTAATTAATTTCATTTTATTTGTTTTCAAACAATTTTAAAATGAGATTTCCACCTTGATCTTTCAAAATCAATTCAATCGCAAGCCTTCATGTGATTAAACATGATTTTCTAAAATATTTTTCAAGTCTTACCACTTGTTTTTAAATATATTTGATATTTTATATTTAATTTCCTTTGAAAATTATATTAATTTTAACTAAAATTAGGGTTTCACTCAATTTTAATTTTTCAAACTTCATTTGAAACACTTTTGGGCCTCTTGATAGAGTGTAAGTCCCACCCCTTTGTAAATGAACCATTTGGGCCTCAGTCATTGTATAAATCCCGATACGTTTTTTTAAATCTCGGCGCGATCGCCGTTTTCATCTGGGTCTCCCCTTGTGTTGCAAGTCCCATTTTGCTTCTTTTTTGAAACACTTTTGGGCCTCTAATAAAGTTTAAGACCCACCTCCTTTGTAAATAAATAACTTTGGGCATCAGTCATTGTATAAGTCCTTCTGTGGTTTTCAAAATTACGACGCGATTGTCGCCTTTTCGAAAGAATTCATCTAGGCCTCTCTTTGAGTATAAGCCCCAAACTTCCTTTTAAAACAACTTTCCTTTTGATTTAGATTCAAATTCAAAGTTTTATCAAAACTTTCTTCAATTTCTTGAATAACTAACCATACAGTTGTAGTTGCTATGCTTGGGCTTGCACAACTGTAAGTTCCACTATCTTTTCAACACATACTTGTTTATATATTTCATCTGTATATATATATATATATATATATATATATATATATATGTATATATATATATATGTGTGTGTGTGTGTGTGTGTGTGCTTGTACATACTTGCTTAGAGTTTTCCCCAGCAATTAGGTCTAGATTTAGGTCAAACCAGTGGTTACTCTTTCAACACAGTCAAAACTAGTTTCCCATGGGAAATTCCAGATACAGTCTTGCCTCCTCTTGGGCTTATACAATATGGAACCTCCGATGAAACTTTTCTCAAGACTGTCACAACTTAGAAATATGTGTACAAGAAATTCAATTCCCAAAGAGGACTATTTCCAGGTGAAACCTATTTTGAATTTTTTCAAATCCTAGAACTGTTCAGAAAGAAAGGACTAATTCCCGGTGAAACCTTTCTTGAACTTGTCTTAGGTTTTGACCCACAGGCTTCCTAAAAGTATCCCCAGCCTCCTCTTGGGGTTTGTACAAGGACTCACATGCTTCTTAGAAGTTCTCAGCCTCCTCTTGGGCTTAGTATAAGGACCCGAAGACCTCCTACAGGTATGGGATAAAACTTAGTCATCTCTACTAGTTCAATCCTCCAGAGAGTCAAAATTTCAGGAACATCCATTTATCTTTAGGGTTGATCTTCATCCCTTTAAAACATTAGCCTCCTCTTGGGCATCATACAAAGATCATTCTCCAACTAAGAGTCAACCTCTTCATAACAGTAGACTTGGAAAGTCTCATCTCCTCTTGGATCCCAAAGAAACCCTTAAGTTTCCTAAGCACAGGAAAAACCCTGATCATTTCATCAATCTCCAGCAGAGTTTGAAACCTACATAAGTATTCATACTCAAAGTTTAAACCTTTACCATCAATAAAACCTTAACAGAATCAGAACCTCAGGGCATTTGATATTTCAACTCTTCTTTAATCCTCAGTAAGAGTTGATTCCTCAATTTGGACCTGTCTCTGGATCTCAATAATCCTCAGCAGAAGCCAACCTCCTCTTAGGCTTCATATAAGAATTTCCCCAGCCAGCCTCCTCTTAGGCTTTGTATAATGATTTTCCTCAGCAGATTTAGCCTCAATCTTGGGCTTTGTACAAGACAGATAAAACCTCTCTACGGTGGAGTTAATTTCTTTTAGCCTCAATCTTAGGCTTTGTACAAGACATACAAAATACTCCACAGAAGACTCCATCTCTTTTCAGCCTCAATCTTGGGCTTTGTACAAGACAGATATAAAACTCCCCTAAACAAAGTCAACCTTTTAGCTTCAACCCTAGGCTTTGATCAAGGCACTGATAAGTGCAAATTGTACCTATTTTTGTATATAAGTTTTGTTGCACTTATCGATACTTTTTGTGAAAATCGTTCGAATAAACCTCACTTTGTTTGTAAATACGTTTACTTTACTTTATAGTGTATGTATTGCGCTATCGTGTAAATATCATTGAGATTAATTGTTTTCCATTTATTTTTGTAGGTATTAAAGCATTGTTATTGTAGCATTGTTAGATAGATCATTGAATAAGCTTTTCAACGCTTCGAACCGGGCGAAAAACGGAGTTACGGTTCAAAAGTTATGAAGAAAACAAGTGTATAAAATTTTCATTCCCGAGCAGACCGGGCTAAGCGCGCCCGACCGCGCTTAGCGGGCTTTTAAGTCGGTTTAACATTAATAAGGGCGCGCTTAGCGCCCAAAACCGGGCTAAGCGGGGTCTGCGATGATGACAACAATAAATAGGGGTAAAAACACATTTTTTAGGTTATGGTTTGGGTATTTTTTGCTCCCACTCCGTCATACTTCACTTCTTCATAGGATTAGCTTATAAAACAACAATGGAGCTTGCAATTGGATGATCCAGAGTCGAATCTCTCGTCGATTGGTGTGGACAAACCAAGAAATGTTTGGTTCCTCTTCTTCTCTTCTCTTTGTAATTTCTTTTTTTGGGTGTTGTATAGTTACTATGAACATATGTATCTTTGTTGATCATAATATTGTATAAAATCTGCTTTAGAAATCATTATCGATGTCTTCCTTGATCTTTTTGCATTTATGTTTAGATTTGTGTTGTGTTAGAGATAAACATCATGAATCTTGATTAGGGATGAATATCTATTGTCTAGATGCTAGAGATAGATTTAGACAATACTCTTTATGGTGTCGGAACTTAATGCCTTCCGTGTTTCGAGACGTCGTGCACGAGAGCGACGACGAGAGTGATACAGTCGCTCTCTCAGCTCAGTGTGCCAGAGATGGACACTGTTGTGAGCGATACTGGATGATTTTGACGAGTATTGTAGTAGAGTGAAAATGATCGATAAATTTATGTTTCTGACGAGTGGATTATATGTATGCTTGATAAGTTTCTTTTCTCCGAAGAATGAATTCTTTTTATGTTGATATTTACTTTTCCGCTTTTATTCAAACCATTTTATCCCAAACTCAATAACATTTAAATTGTCGAACGGCAGTTCAGTAGCACCGATCTCCGTGGACACGATAAATTCCCGGAAAAATACTTCCAAATCTTTTGTTACTTGCCGCTATTCCGCACCAACAAAATGGCGCCGTTTTCGGGGATTGGTGTTTTTATTGAATCGCATTGTGATAGTTTCTTTATTTTTGAGTTTTTTAGATATCGTATATATTGTATATTTTCACTTGTTTATATTGATACTTTTATATGTTTACCATATTTGTGAATTTTACATGCTTTGCATAATTGTGAATATAGTGTATATATTTGTTTCTCTTCACGTTTGCCAAAAGTGTGGTTAGATGTGTAGTTCCGATTAGAGCTCGAAGAGATGAGAGCAAAGGCGGGAGTGAAAGCATTTGGATCTTTCGAAGCAACGTGTTGGTTTATAAATAATAGGCGTCGAACTTATGACGTAAAACAAGCATGTTTTATTGTTGTTAGTTTCTAATGTTTTTTTCCTCCCATTCTTTTAGTATGTTTATGGTAGTTCATGTTAAGGTATTAAGTTTTGTTTTCCTCAAGCTTGTCGTGTTTAACTTGAGGAAGTTTGTATGTGTAAATATTGTATGTTTTGTAATTGAGTTGTGTAGGTGATAGTGGAGGTAGCATGAAATGCATTTTTGCTGTCCTATTTTTCTGCTTCTGGTGTAGCGCGCTTAACGCGGGTATGCTAGCTTAGCGCGGTCTGCTGAGATGAGCCAGTGAATTCTTTTTGTTTCACTTGCCTTCCTTTTTCCCACTTTTTCCTAGGCTTTAGATAGTACATAACCGTAGTATAACTAATTCTTTTATTGTTGTTTGGACTCAAATTTTGGTTCGATAGCTTGAAGTCGCATTCGGTGATTTTCCGATTTTGAGTGTTTCAACTTGCGAATGCGTGGTTATGATAGTGTTTAAAGTTTTGTACACGTTTAAGGTATGTGTTTATCGCTTTCTAGACTTTAGCATATTCATGATATTTAGGCTTTTTACAACTTCTATGCCATTCATTCTTTCATATACTTGTTCGTATGTGAATCACTTTAGTTCCCACCCTTTTTGTGAGGAAGCCTTCCATTGTTCATATATGCTCGGAGTACCAATATTCTTGTTTTAACTACATTTTATTATGCTTAATCTTTTGTTTGTGTTGATTATTTGAAAGCATGAAAAGGATTAACGCACTTGTTTCATTTTGAGCACAACTACCTTAGCCAAATAGTCAATTCACCTTGTGAGTGTGTGATCGTTTGCAAACCCTTTGAGCCTTTGGTTATTATCCATGTTGTTTGAGTTTGATTCTTGTCTATGAGTGTAAAATTCATTTTTTGTGTGGATCTTGATTGTTGTTTTTTTTTCTTGAACCCTCAACTTTGTGTTGTTGTATGAATTTTTACCTTGCCTTAGAAAGTAGGGAGTATTCACATGATGATGTGGTTTAACTCAAGTTGGGGAGAGAAATGTTTTCTCACTTATGTTATTGGTTGCTATGAGGTTGAAAAAGAAAAGAAAAAAGAGAAAAATATGAAAAAGAAAAGAAAAGAAAAGAAAAGAAAAAGAAAGAAAAAAATTGAAAAAGCTTTGAAAAAGAAAAACAAAAAGAGTAGAATAATGTTGTGCTAATAAGTTCTATGTGTTTGGTGTAACACTTGGAATTTTGGAAGAAGTTTGATTGAAATTTTGTTTTTGAACTTTTGTGAGTTGACCACTCCCTTTGGTTTAGGCAAGTTTTTGTTTCAATTAACTTTAGAAATTACCCCTTGTTTGTTCACCCGACCACATTATAGCCCTAAAAGTCCTTTTGATTCTTGCTTTTGTGTTTTCAACATGAATTTTGGATTATTGCATAATTTAGTCTTTTGTTTGCAAGATTATTGTGTGAGTGAAAAATCCCTCATTTTGTGTTTTTTATCTACCGATGATTGTTTTTGCTAGGTGTGATTCACATTTGAACTTTTGTTGTTTTAGAATGTTTGACATGACTTTTGTATTTAGCATTTGTTTCGTGATTATGTTATCGTTGTAGTTTAGTGGTAAGTATTTACTTTGTGTGTACTATTTTCGATTGAACCATTGCATTTGTTTTCCGTTTTCAAAACTTGTTGTTGCGTGGTTTCTTGGATTTCGCTTTTGTTTCTTTAGATGTTGGATTTTTTTGAGGACAAACAATTATGTAAGTTGGGGAGAGTTGATAAGTGCAAATTGTACCTATTTTTATATATAAGTTTTGTTGCACTTATCCATACTTTTTGTTAAAATTGTTCGAATAAATCCCGCTTTGTTTGTAATTACGTTTACTTTACTTTAAAGTGTATGTATTGCGTTATCGTGTTAATATCATTGAGTTTAATTGTTTTCCATTTATTTTTGTAGGTATTAAAGCATTGATATTGGAACATCGTTAGATAGAGCATTGAATAAGCTTTTCAACGCTTTGAACCGGGTGAAAAACGGAGTTACGGTTCAAAAGTTATGAAGAAAACAAGCGCATAAATTTTTCATTCCCGAGTAGACCAGGCTAAGCGCGCCCGACCACGCTTAGCGGGCTTTTAAGGCGGTTTAACATTAATAAGGGCGCGCTTAGCGCCCAAAACCGGGCTAAGCGGGGTCTGCGATGATGACAGCAATAAATAAGGGTAAAAACACATTTTTTAGGTTATGGTTTGGGTATTTTTTGCTCCCACTCCATCATACTTCATTTCTTCATAGGATTAGCTTAGAAAACAACAATGGAGCTTACAATTGGATGATCCGGAGTCGAATATCTCGTCGATTGGTGTTGACAAACCAAGAAATGTTTGGTTCCTCTTTTTCTCTTCTCTTTGTAATTTCTTTTTGTTGGGTGTTGTATAGTTACTATGAACATATGTATCTTTGTTGATCATAATATTGTATAAAATCTGCTTTACAAATCATTATCGATGTCTTGCTTGATCTTTTTGCATTTATGTTTGGATTTGTGTTGTGTTAGAGATAAACAACATGAATCTTGATTAGGGATGAATATCTATTGTCTAGATGCTAGAGATAGATTTAGATAATAATTTTTATGGTGTCGGTACTTAATGCCTTCCGTGTTTCGAGGCGTCGTGCGCGAGAGCAACGATAAGAGTGATACGGTTGCTCTCTGAACTGAGAGTGCCAGAGATGGACACTGTTGTGAGCGATACTGGATGATTTTGACGAGTATTGTAGTAGAGTGAAAATGATAGATAAATTTATGTTTCTGATGAGTGGATTATGTGTATGCTTGATAAGTTTCTTTTCTCCGAAGAATGAATTCTTTTTATGTTGATATTTACTTTTTCGCTTTTATTCAAACCATTTTATCCCAAACTCAATAACATTTAAATTGTCGAACGACAGTTCAGTAGCACCGATCTCTGTGGACACGATAAATTCCCGAAAAAATACTTCCAAATCTTTTGTTGCCTGCTGCTATTCCGCACCAACAGGCACACAAAAATCAACATCCCCTAAGAGGAAATTAAGAGTTCTCTCTGTAGGAAGACATTTCTCTGTATATCACATATCAAAACAGATAATCAAACAAACCCTAATTCCCGATAACTACTGTAAGTAGCACACTTGTTGATTCAAAAATCCAAGCTGTGGTGCCTCTTTTATCCAGGTAAACTTCCTCTTTGATCTAACAGCTGTAAGGGGCAAGCCTCTGGATTATTTACATCCAAGCCAATGTCCCTCTTTTAGAATGAAAGATTCCTAAGGAAAAATGGCATTTCTCTACATTGAGTTAAAGTTTCTTCCTTCAAGACATTTCTCAATTATAAAGGAAATTATGGCATTGTTGGATTCCATACATTCTAGTTAAAGTAATTCCCCTTTATAATCAGCTACCCAACAAACTGTGATAAACAAGTGAGATACCTCCCTTTAGAGATGACAAATTCTCTCTCAGTCAAACCCTTTAGCTTCACTCTTGGGCTTTAAACAAGACACCAAACATCTTTTTTCTCCCATAGAAATAGGAGGAACTACGATTGCTCTGATTTCCCGAGTATCTTTATAGGAATACTAGGCATAAGATTGCAAAATCTTAGCGAGCACACATACCAAAAATTTTAGGTCCAGTACCTTACCAAAAATAACGAAAAACCCGAAAACAACAAAAAAAACACTCTCTCAACACTCCCAAAGGAAAAATATTCCCAACCCATAACAGATAAACACCAGGAAGTATTTAAACATGCCAAAGAAGATCTATGGATAACCATATATACACTTGGTAATTGACAACTTCCCTTTGTATAACCTGACCCCGACCCCCCAATCTCTTAGCATTTGTTAAATAAAACATTTGCGTGCAAGGTTAGTTTTAGATAGCTTCCATTTCCTTTCCAGCTTCATAGGATAAATAAGAAATCATAAAGTAGCACCTAAGTCTAACCATTGTGGTAAGGTGGTCGCATCACCGACAAAAATTGCACGGTACGGGTGTTTATGACTTTCAGTGTTATTATTGATAGATTGGAGGAGAGTTGGGTGAGAGATGGAAAGAAAGAAAAGGAATTTAGGGTTCCATATTGGTGAGGGACAGTCTTGAGCTTGAGCTTTGAGATCAAGAGATATTGTAAAAGCCAGGTAAGATAATTCAATGTGTCATTCCCCAAATTTTGACCACCAAGGTTTCCCATCATTGTGCAAATCATTGCCATAATATGGATGTGCCATCATGCCTCATCAATCTCTTCAAGGATTTTTGAGCATTCACTACAATCAAGAATTAGGGTTTTGAGCCCTCCCAGAGCACTTAGACAAAGGATCAATCAAGAAATGACATGATCTTCAACTTGTCTAACCTCTCAAACACCCATAAAGGATCAAGAGGACTCCCATATCAAGAATCAAGTACAAAGTTGCAACATTCCAAGTGGATCAAACCTCAAGATCGCCAGTGTCACCAAATTAGGGTTTTGGTCGACCGGGGCCTCCAGATGAAAATTTTCATCTGGGCATGAGCTAATACTTCAAAGCATTACCCAAGAAGCTCAAAGGGACCTCATGGACTCAACCGTAGAGTCAATTTAGCATCAGGGGAAGCATTCATCAAAAATCAGGAATTAGGGTTTCTTGACCTAATTCACCCCTAAGTTGACTTTTGAGGCAAGACATGAGCCAAGGCCTCAAGACATGATTTGAGGGCCTCAAATACACCACATTGATCCATTTGCCACAATGGATTGATCTAAGAAGCTTGATTCACAAGTTTCAATTTCATCCGGACCACATTTAGGGTTTTGAGGAAAAAGTCAACTGTACCTTTGACTTTTGGCCAAGACATGTTCCCAAACCTTGGGACATGGTTCAAGACACCCTAAAACACCTATGGAATCCATCCATTAGGTTTGAATTAGGTCAAGCACTTGATTGCACAAGGGATCACATAGTTTGGAATTCATCTGACAAAAAGTCAATTGTGCCTAAAATCAAGTTTGACTTTTTGGAATTTTTCACAAATATGGCTCCCCTAAGTCCAAAAAAATGTTAATGTATAGTTTTGATCATCGATCATCAAGAAAAATCAAGAAAAGTGAGGTAACTTGCAAAAGGGGCAACCTTAGAAAACTTAAAATTTTCTAAGTTATGGAACAAAAATTTTTTTTACCTAACTTTACAAAGTCATAACTCCCAAACCCTAAGGCCTTTTTCTTCCATCCAAAGCTCAAATGAAATCCCTCATTACATACTTCAAAAGTATCAACTACAGAAGATTCCAAATTGTAGCGTGCGACTTATGCCGGTGACGCGACCACCTTGTCGCCGTTGGGTTTCCTCACCACAATGGTAGGAGTGGGGTGCTACTTTCTGATTTCTTATTTATCCCGTGAAGCTGGAAGGGAAAGGGAAGCTATCTAAAACTAACCATGCACGCGAATGTTTAACTGAACAAACACTACGAGAGATTCGGGGAGTTCGGGGTCACGTTATATAATGGGGAGTTATCAATTACCCATCCTATATGTGGTTATCCACAGGTTGTTAGCAATAGGTTCTACTTTTATACTTGATGGTGTTTGTCAGTCGATGGGTTGGGAAAGTTTTGGGAATGTTTGAGAGAGAGAGAGAGAGAGAGTTTTTGTTGGTTTCGGGGTTTTCCAATGTTTTTGGTAAGGAACTGGACCTAGAGTTTTGGATTAGTATGTGTGATGGTACTGGACCTAGAGTTTTTGAGTGGTATGCTCGCTAAGATTTCACAATCTTATGCCTACGTATTCCCGTTAAAGATAAACATGGAAATCAGAGCAATCGTAGTTCCTCCTATTCTATGGGAGGAAAGATGATTTTTTAGTGTCTTGTTCAAAGCCCAAGATTGAAGCTAAAGGAGTATTTGTGTCTTGTTCAAAGCCCAAAATTGATGCTAAAAGGTTTGACTGAGAGAATTTGTCTTCTCTAAAGGAGAGACATATCGTCTATTTATCACAACTGTTGGGTGACTGATTATAAAGGAGAATTACTTTAACTGGGATATGTGAATCCAGTAATGCCATAATTTCCTATATACACTACAAGAAAAATTGCCTACGACCACGCTAAATTTTTCCACAACTCAAAAACTGTGGCCACATATAAGCTTTGGCCAGGGTTTTCAAATCGTAGACATATGTTTAGAAACATTTAATCCGGAGTGTGAAACTGTGGCATTTTCTTCAATTGCCACGGTTACAAAATCACACTTATATTTAAGCCACAGTAAAAAAACTGTAGATATTTTAAACCACAAAGAAAAACCGCGGAATTATAGTTTTCACTTCAAACTGTGGCCCAAGCCCAAAAATATATACCCAGCCAGTTTTCAACATTAAAAGAAAAGTTCTATTATTTTAAGAGAGGAACATTTTTTTTATATACTCATTTATTAATAAAATATTAATTAGAAAAAGGTTATATTAATTTTGATCTCTTCCAACAAAATTCTAATTAATTTAAAAGGTTATACTTATTATTATTTAAAAAAGAACTTATTTAATTAAAAGGTTTTATTATATATAAAAAAAGTTTTAAGATTTTGTTTCTATAAAAAACAAATTATATTTTTTGTTATGTAAAAGGGTTTATTACTAAAAAGTAGGGTAGTCACGCAGAGAACATCATAAACAAACAAAACCAAAAAAGCACGCTCATACTCTCTATTCTCTTCTCCCTCGTATCATCTCTCGCTCTGTCAAAGGGTTTCTAAACCCTAAAGCGCCGCCGCCCCAAAATCCCAATCGGAACCCTAATACACCACCGTGAAAACAAGCCCTCTCACTCTTCTCCGTTCACCTCTCATCTTACCTCTCTCGTATCATCTCTCGTCATTTCTCACACAACTCTCCGATCTTCACACGCATCAACCTAGGTCTAAACGATGAAAATAAACCCAAATCCCCGCTGAAACCCTAAAAAGCCCCAATTCACTATGTTTAAGAGATTACAAAGTACAATGATGTATTAACAATGAAGCAGAAAAAAAATGAAAGCCGACGGAGGTTGAAGGAAAGGACGCGAACGGTTTCGAGGATATTCACATCAAGGATGAGTTATTTCTCTCTTTACCTTTGCGTGATTTTGATTTAAGTTCTCTTTGTCTGCTTCGTTTATTTATGCCAATATTCAACTTTTATTCCTCTTTCTGAATGTTGATTTCTGATGGGTCTGTGTGATGATTTCTAATGAACTCGTTGGGGTGATGGACTCGCGATGACTTTTCTTTTCTATTTTCTATTTTTTGTGTGAGATGGTAAAATGGTTTTTGGGCAATCTTTTTCTCTGTCCCTGTCTTGGTGAAATTGTACCCTTTTTATAGGCCTGTGATGATTGTAAAGGAAATTTGTTTTTGGAAAACATTGATGTTGTTTTGAAATGGTTTTGGAAAGGAAATTGATACTGTCTGATATTCTGCATGATTTGGAAAATTTGAAAACTTGATTTCTGCCTTGAAAACGTGATTTTCAAATGTTGATAGTTTTGATTCTCTGTCTGACCTGTTTTTGGAAAAAATCTTCCTAGGAATAGCATCCTTTATGGTTTAGGAACAAAATATGGAAGTTGTCGGAGCTGCTCGGAGATGTCAGTCTACGCAGGTTGGTGGTTTGTAATGTCAAACCTTATTAGATAACATTATTACATGATTTTATGGTTGGCTCTTATTTGACTTCAAATTATCTTGTTATTATTATTTAATGTTGTTCTCCTTCTATGTAATGCCTATGATTGTTTCGTTATCATAATTATAATCTTTAATATTGTGTATTTATGATGATGATGATTCGATTTCAGTTGTTGATTCTTGTGTTAACAATTTCTACAACAGTGAGAAACAAAATGGCTACTGCGGAGATTGAATACAGTCTTGATTCAGTGAGAAAGGCTTTGGTTAGACAAGAAGATACAATTGTTTTTGGTCTCATTGAGAGAGCCAAGTTCCCTTTCAATTTTCATACATATGATAAGAAATACATTCAAACCCCTGGTTTTGTTGGTTCGTTGATTGAGTTTGTTGTCCAGAATACAAAATCTGTTCAAGCTAAGGTTAATAATTTTGGTCTTTTTTGTTTAATCTATTTGATTTTTTTTAGTGATGTACTGATTAAACAGATATGATTTTAAAATTTTCTTGGTTCATACAAATTTTAGAATGAAAATGATTTGTTGTGTAATCGATTTCGTCTACAGATTTTGCATTCGGGAGCCGCTTCGGTTAACATAAACAAGTCCTTATGGAAAATGTACTTTGATGACTTGCTTCCGTTGTTTGTTGCTTCGGGCTATGATGGCAACTACGCACAAACTGCAGCTAGTGATCTCTCATTGTTGCAGGTGAAACTTTTTTTAGAAAAGCTTATTTCAGCTTATTTATTAACATAAGCTTTTGTGAAACTATCTCGGAGAACTGATAGGAATAATTTGTGTAAAATAATGTGATTATATGAACTGCAGCTAGTGATTCTCTCTTTCATCGTCAAAACTCCTCTGCAATTCAATTTCATAATCGCTTAATTCTGCATAGCGTACTCTTTGACCGTGAGCCCTCAGATTGTAGGCAGTCTTCTTGGCTGCCGGCACTGAAAATTTTAGTCAAACAATGTCAATTTAATGTGTCAAAATATTTGTGACAAATCATTTTTATTTTCAAAGGAGATGTATAAACTGAACCATTTGATCTCAAATTAATATCCTAAAATATTTAGTATGTGATGCTTTTATAACAACAAATCTGAATCTTTTGAAATTAGAGTTAAAATGTAACCAAATTCTTTAATGTAGTTACTAAGAAGCATCAGCTTGCCTTTGCTGAAGTTTGTTAAAACTTCAACATTTACTTCTTGATTTTTGTTGAATTTCTTTGCAAATATTTATGAAGAGTTTTGTCACAAAATGGTGATGATTCATGTGATGAAGAATTCATCTCTCCTAAATGTTATGTTGCCAACTCAATCTTTTCTATTTGAATTAAAGGAAGGATCCCTTTCAGTTTCATCTCCTTGAAGAATTTCAGCAGTTCCATTCTTTGTCATTTAACATTTGTAGCATTTGATTTAATACTGAAATTTTTCTTGTATGTAGACTTACTTATTTCTTAATGAATATTTTGACGTTGTGGCTTAAAATTTTCTTGTATAATTAGATTTTAATTTTTTTATTCAATATCTACAAAAATGAGTATTCTTGTTGGAAGACATTATATTGATCTAAAAAGAAAACGTGACCTACTTAAATGGTGTAAAACCATGAGCAAAATGTAGCTGCGGTTTTAATTAGTGGCCATAAATTAAAACCCTATACATTAAATAAGAACCGTGGCTAGATTCGACCACTGTTAAGAACCGCGGCCTTAACCTAGATACCTAAATCGTGGCCTATTCAAGCCACGGATGTATATAAAACGTGGCACAAACACGAAAACCGCGGCTTATTCTTTAGGCCACGGCTGCATATCCCACAGTCGCATATTCGTGGCCAAACCGTGGCCAAAGCTTTCAACCACGGTTATTTTACATATAACCGCGATTTTTTGTCCGTGATGGATGACCTTTTTTTTGGTAGTGATAGGGGTGTTGTCCTGAAGGAGAAAACTTTAACTCAGTGTAGAGCAATGCCATTTTTCCTTAGGATTCTTTCATATTAAGAGAGGGACAGTGGCGTGGATTTAAATAATCCAGAGGCTTTCCGCTTACATAAATTAGATGAAAGAAGGAAGTTTACCAGGATAAGAGATGGACGACAACTTGGATATTTGAATCAACAAGTGTGCCACTTTCAGCAGTTATCTGGAATTAAGCTTTGTTTTCAATGTCTATTTTGATATGTGATATACAGAGAAGTTTCCTCCTGCAGAGAGATTTTGATTTCCTCTGAGGGGATGTTAATTTTTGTGTGCCTTGATCAAAGCCCAAGGTTGAAGCTAAAGGGTTGATTGACTCCACTAGGGAAGTCCTTATACAAAGCCTAAGAGGAGACTAAAAAGACAGACTCAATAAGAGAATGTTTATCTGTCTTGTACAAAGCCCATGATTGAGGCTAAAAAGAGACTGATTCTTTGGGGGATATTATTATACAAAGCCTAAGAGGAGGCTACAAGTTGACTTTTTCGGGGGAATATTTTGTATGTCTTATACAAAGCCCAAGATTGAGGCTAAAAAGGGGTTTTGACTCTGTTGGGGAGAGTTTGTACGTGTCTTGTATAAAGCCCAAGATTGAGGCTAAAATGAGGCTGACTCTACAAGAGAGGGGATATTTAGTGTTTTGTACAAAGCCCATGATTGAGGCTGAAAGATGAATTTTTGACTGACTCATCTGAGGATACATCAGGTGTCTTGTACAAAGCCCAAGATTGAGGCTGAAAGAAGATTGACTCTGCTTTAGGGACATTAATTCTCAAAGCCTAAAAGAAGGCTGGGAGGAATTGACTGTGTTGGGAAAGATATTTATCCCAAGCTTAAGAGAGTGTTATGAAGATTTTGACTTTATGGGAGAAAGTTTATATATGTCTTGTACAAAGCCCAAGATTGAGGCTGAAAAGGATGTCTCAACAAGAGAGTACTGAAAACGTGATTGACTTAACAAGAGAGTCTGAAAAGGTGATTGACTCACCAAGAGAATCTGAAAAGGTGATTGACTCAACAAGAGAGTCTTTTTGAAGCTAACTCAGCTGGGGAAAATCATTGTACAAAGCCCAAGAGGAGGCTGACTATGCTGAGGAAAAGAAGGATCATTATACAAAGCCTAAGAGGAGGCTATCTTTTCTGGGGGAAGAACAAAGAAAGAAATCACTATACAAAGCCTAAGAGGAGGCTGACTTCTGCTGAGGATTATTGAGATCCAAAGACAGGTCCAAATTGGGGAACCAACTCTTGCTAAGGGTTACAGAAGAGTTGAGGTATCAGATGCCTTGAGGTTCTGATTTGGGATAATGTTATACTGATGATAAGCTGACCCTTACTGGGGAAATTTAAAGTGAGAGTTTAAAGATTGAGTTTTGATGACCTATAGAGGTTTTAACTCTACTGGATATTGGTTGAAATGACCAGGGTTTCTCCGGTATTTGTAGGGAACTTGAGAATGTCTTTGAGATTCAAGAGGAGATTAGACTGTCCAAGTCTACTGGGTTTATCTTTGTACAATGCCCAAGAGGAGGCTGATATTTTAAGAGATGAGAATCAACCCTAAAATGGTCAAGGTTTTGACTTTTTAGAAAGACTGCTATAGCAAAGGATGACTAAGTTATGTCTTATACCTTTAAGAGGTCTTCAGGGTCCTTGTATTAAGCCCAAGAGAAGGCATGAGAACTTCTAAGAAGCTGGAGGGTCCTTGTACAAAGCCCAAGAAGAGGCGGGGATGCTTTTAGGAAACCTGTGGGTCCAAACCTAAGAAAGGTTCAAGAAGGGTTTCACCGGGAATTAATCATTTAGTGAACAGTTCTAGGGTTTATTTTTGTACAAGAGATGGGGCTTACAACTCAAGGAGAGGCCCAAAGGTTTATTTTTGTACAAGAGATAGGGCTTACAACTCAAGGAGAGGCCCATGGAAAGACAGTGATTGCACAATCGTTTTGAAAAATGTACTGGGGCTTATACAATGACTGAGGCCCAAAATTATTTATGTACAAAGAGGGTTGGGTCTTACACTCTATTAGAGGCCCAAAAGTGTTTTGATATTGATTTGTTAGGGTGATAATGATGAAAACCCTAATTTTTTATTTAAAATATATTTTAATTGAATAAAAATTCAAATAAAATAATCAAACATGTGAGAAAAGGTTATGATCTTGGATTTATATTGGAAAAATCATGTTTCATTCATGGGATGATTGAAAAATCATTTGAATTTTGTAAAACCAAGAGAAAGAAATATTTTTAATGTCTAAAAACAAATAAAATTGTAATTATTTACAAAAATACCAAATATATGAAATAAATAATATTTTTGTGAAATTTTCATGGAATCAAATATTTTAATATTTTTGTGAATTTTCAAAAAAAGAATCAATAAAAAATAATTAAAATTGAGAGAGAAATTAATTTTTGGATTAATTAATAAAAACATGAAAATATTAAAAATAGCAAAAAAAGAGAGAATTGCTAAAAAGGTCTGGGTGGGGTTTGAACCCATGACCTTGCAACCAAACACACACGCACGCTACCACTGGGCTGGTGATACATCCGTGTATCAAAACCACCCCATGTGCATATATGAGGTGCCTTGTTTTCAGGCATAGCCAAGGCCAAGGCAAGGCAAGTTTTGGTAATTTACGTGAAGCCTCTAACTTTTTCATTTCTCCATGGATTTGGATAAAATTTAGATGCATCTGGCCTAGAATTTCATGAGGAATCCAATGGTGCTTTTGGAATTTTCAGAAAGTGTCCCTATTTTAAAACCAGATAGTGGTTTCAAAATAGGCCTAGATTTGCATGTTCTATGCTATCTCACTATACAGTCCATAATAGCAGGGCAAATTGGTTCAAACACCACATATACAACATGTATGAGATGTTTATGATCAATGGACATCAAAGGAATGCATAATTCAAAGAGTTCAAGTTATGATGCACTTACCTCTTGGAGCTTTTTGTGCTATCTGCCAAGTCCCTTATGCCAGAAGTAATCCAATGCTTTGAATACTCTTGGTTGATCCCTTAGAAGCTTTTAGGATGATCAAAACCAGCTGGAATCCTCAGGAACAAGTATAGGCCTTTTCTTGCAAAAGGGGCAAAAGTGACCAATATGGAAACTCTCTCAAATGGTGTTCCAGATGAGGGAAACCAATTCAGATAGTTTGAGGATGATATTTGGAGTGTGTTTGAGGCTTTGTTTGGTTTTGGAAGTGATTGAATCAAGACATGGCTTGAAAAATGCAGAAAAGTCAATTTTTGAGGTTTTGGAGGTTGACTTTTTGATTTTGGTGTTTCAGATCACAAGTGAGTGTTTGAACAGCTTAGATATGACATATTGGATGTGTTTGGATCATGAGCTGTGGTGGAATTTCTCTCTAACTCAAAAACTCAGAGATTACTTGTGAAAAAAGGTATTTTGGCCTAAAGAGAGAGATTTTGAGGAAATCAAGTGTTGTAGTGCTTTGGTGTACTCAAACCGAGCACAAATGAGCTCTATTTATAGTAAAGCAAGTTTGTTTTGCAAGCAATAGTGAATGGCAGCTACAGCAGGCCTTTGGCCAATGTTGATTCAAGGGAATCTTTAGTCTCCTCTAGCCATTTACTAGAGGTTCAAGCACAGACCTATGCTTCTTTGATTCAGGGCTGATTCTTGACTCATTCAGTTAGGAATGTTCCAGTTCATGCCACCTTGATGCATCCATTAAATACTTGGAAACAAAATTGGAGTCTTTTGCACTTTTTAGCCTTTTTAGGTTTGTTATGGCTATGTGTAGATTCTTGGACTTGGGAGGCTTAGGGATCATATCATTCCTCTTTGATATCATCCTCTGATGTGTCCAAATATATGACAAGTCTTGGAGTTGTCCAAATTTGCCAAATCGAGCAAGATGCCAAAACCTGCCTTGTGTAAGGCAGTTGGAAATGGTGATTTTTAGGGGATCATATCTCCTTGCTCAGGTTGAGTTATGGAAGGCTCTTGTGCTTTTTAGAAATCCCTCATATGATACAACACATGTGTGATCATAGTTTGTTTTGAAACTTTTTGAATCCAAGTGAAAAGCCCTCATGAACATTGATGTCCAAGCCTGGTAACTTAGGCATATTTTCACTAAGTGTTGGAAAAGTGTCATTTTCTTCATTTTTGTCATTTTGATCACTCCATAACTTAAAATCCATAAAGAATTGGAGTTTGATGTAGTTGGTGTAACACCCCAATTCCCATCGCGAATAAATAATACATAAACATAATCAGAGTAACTAAAAATTTATTTTTCCGACAGAAACAAGGATGTCACATTTAAATAAACAAAACATCATCCCTGCTCACAAATTTGATACATAGCATAAAATAGAGTACCCTCAAGGGAAACTTTTTCCATATAAAAGAAATGGTCAATTATGGAATAAAGCGGAAAGATTCATAACCGACTTGTTTTACAAAATAAATAGTTTTATACATCAAAATATTCATACAAAATATATCCCACAAATATATACATATATAACATAATCGTTCCCCGACTCCCATGCCACGTATCAGAGCAGACACCAAGACCTAAGCAACCGAAGATCTAACTCTTCCACTTGCCTCCACGCCGCTAAAGCTGACAATCTGCACTATGCCATAAAAAGCATATTCCAGCAGAAGGGTGAGAAATAACAACTATAACAAGATTGCATAATAATATGCAACAACACAAATAAATTCCCATAAACAATATTTCTCACCACAAACATCACATATCATATGTTTATACACAAAACATATCACTCACAACCAATGCATTTATCACATATGCATAGTAATTCACCAATTTAATCATAATTTATAACACATAATCATTTATGCATCCATCACACAACATATCAATCATACTCAATACATTTATCACAAATGTATCTCAAATCACCAAAGCTATCACAAGCTCACACCTAATCAATCCATTCATAATTCATGCATATGCACAGAGACCGACACAACGACTCTATGCAATGCAATGCGGTACCGACTTCATCATCTCAAGTTCACTCAGGAACTTCTGCTGGAACCATCGCTCGTTACCAAAGTAACTCCCCGTCGGGCCTACGATGTTCACCCACCGCTCACACCTCCACCAAGAGAGGCTCACAGTGTTTATGGATCGCTCACACCTCCACCGAGAAAGGCTCACGACCCGATCGCTCACACCTCCACCAAGAGAGGCTCACGATCGTCTACAACTATCGCTCACACCTCCACTGAGAGAGGCTCACGACCCGATCGCTCACACCTCCACCAAGAGAGGCTCACGACGTTGTAGCGGATTCTCATTAGAATCCCTTAACACAAGAATGCACATCATTATGCTTCACATACAAAATGACTCAAGACATTCTTGAAATGCATACATATTCACAATGTATTCATGCATTTATCTCATACAATCACATACAATCTATATACATTCACACCAATGCACTATTGTATGATTCACATCCAAAACACGCATTGAATTTCACATAAGCAATGCATTTCACAAACCACAACAACAAACCACGAACCAACACAACATCATAACCACGTACATTGATATTCAATCAAACAATGTATTTATCGCACAACAACAACATTATCACAACATCTCATTACATGTATTCACATCATATAACAGCACACAAGCGATACGTTATATAACAAAAGCATATAACATGATACCACATCAATCGCACACAAATACGACAGGAAAAGTCGACAAAACGACACGTTTCCAAAACCAAGACTTAAATAAATCATCCACTAATCCCAAAACCATTTTTACAAGAAAGAACATTTCATAAGCTTTCTAACGCTTAGAACGGGGACCAAAACGGACTTACGGATCAAAAGTTATGAATTTTCAAAGTTTCGGAAATTTTCCCTTTCGCCCAGACCTGCGCGCTGAGCGCCCGACCTGCGCGCTGAGCGCGAAACCTGCTACGAATTTCAGCCTTAAAACATCGTTTTTAGACTTCCGGACATCCGTTTTCGATTCCGTAAAAAGCTGCGATCTCAGAATTCGACGTACTACAATATTTCCATCATTAAAAAGCCATCTAACACATTTTCCATTTTTGAAATATTTTGAAACATAATTTTATCATTGAATTCTAAATTCGAACTCGCTCGAAACCGCGGGAAAACACGCAAACAACCATTCCCGATTAAACCCAAACCTTACCCGACTACACCACACAACTTATTCCGAGTTTCAACCGTGAAAACATCGATTTCCACTCATTTCTACCATTATTGCCCTAACTCTCACAAACTATCTCATTCAATCCAAAACTCTCTAAATCATACCAACGAGTACTCTCGATTAAACCCAAACATTACTCGACTATTCTACACGATCTATTTCCAATTCTAACCGCGAAAACATCAATTTTCATCAATTGTTCATCAATTTATCAATTAGAGAAAAGTTGTGAAAACAACCAAAACAATTACACAAACAACACATATACATACACAATTGAAATATAATTGAAACTTCTCACCCTTACCCGATTATTCGCGATTGAAACGGAGCTTTTCTCGATTTTTCCCACTTTCTCCTCTTTTCTCTCTTCTTCCTCTTCTTTTCTCTTTCTCTTCTTTCTTCTTTTCTTCTTTCTCTCATTTTCTCTCTATTTCTTTCTATTTATATAAAAACATAAACTTACCCAAGCAAAAGACCAAAATACCCCTCAGCTCGAATATCTCCCAAATGCTCTCAATATGCGATAAAACATCAACAACGATGAAAAAAAATAATATTTTGCCAAATAAAAGTCAATAATAAAATAATATAAAACCAAAACCAATTAAATCTACTCTATTAAATAAATCCAACAAAACTGGGGCGTTACAATTCTCCCCCACTTAGACATTTTCGTCCTCGAAAATCTAACCGATACGAACAACTCTGGATACGACTCTCGCATCCGACTAACAAACCAACATGCCAATAAAAGGCACACCACGAATAACACAACTGGCAAACCACCTTGCTAACTACCACAACGACACGACAACGACGACAACAACAACGACAAGATGCAAAGCCCATACAATGCACTTGACGACCAACTCAGAACTCAAGGAATACCACGATACCAACACACAGGTTCACTCTAGAACCGAAATACAACAAGATCGTTACTCTACCATAGGTAACACTCCCCTAATTCCCCACACAGGAATTAGCTACACACACTCGAACCATCACCATGGAAACGAGGCACAACACAAACAAGAACATAAAGTCCCACGACACAACAACGTCTCAACAACATCAACAAAACCAGAATATCAAACATCCTTGTCACACATCCTTATTACAACACTGCTACGATTCACCAATCGAACAAACATCTAAAACATCCATTTACATAGTCGTACCTGATTAATATTGAAACCTTCCACTTATCACTTCCATTCTGAAACGTCCAATAGTCTCATCACTCTTACATATTCCCCATGTTCAACCTATGAACTCTTACCAGTCTCACCCGCACATGCAAAATGTTCCACATCACGCTTCCACTGCGCATTCTGATTACTCGAAACTATCAAGTCTACCAATCTCACGTCCCAAGTCTAACTCTTTCTCATATTCACCAAAAATCACTGTTCACTTTTAATATTCCCAGCCTCACACTCTCCTGTGTTGTCTCACACACCAGACCCAAGTCTCTGGACTCCTCAAATAATTCCAACTCCCTGACCATCAAAACAGACATATATAAAAACTTTCAACTTAACTTTTCAGGCACAACCTTAGCTTTTCCCGAAGGATACTCCAAGCCAAATTCATAACTCGTCACGAATTCTAACCATCCTCATTGTCTCATACTCTATTCCTTCCGAACAAACAGGTACTCAATATTCTTGTGATTACCAAACACTTCGAACCCAGAACCATAAAGATAATACCTCCAAATTTTCCAACACAATACGACCGCAACCAATTCCAAATCCATAATAGTATAGATCCTTTTATAAATCCTCAATTGTCGTAAAGCATAAGCCACGACTTTACCCTCTTGCATTAACCCACTGACTAAACTCATCAAAGACACATCACAATACCTCATCAACGGTTGATTAGGATCACACATAATCAAAACTGGAGCCGTAGACAAATCCTACTTCAGCTCTCTCAAACTTTTCTTACAATAAACATCCAAAACAAATGACTCACCCTTTGCAAGTCAACCGAAGTAACGAAAAATGCTAACTTGGAAAAACCTTCCATAACCCCCGGTAATAACCAACTAAAGTCCAAAAGATCCTAATCTCCTTAACTAACTTCGGAGTCTCTCCTTGTAGAACTAGATCTACTTCTGATGGATCCATGAAAATACCGTCATCAGAAATAACATATCCAGGAAAACTAACCCTTTCCAACCAAAATCCTCACTTGAATAACTTAGCATAACTCTGTCTCCTTTCGACACTTGTAATCCAATTCTCAAACACTTTACTTGTTCTTCCTCTGAGTTTATAACAAATCCAAATATCCTCAATTAAAACCACTACGAACTTATCCAAATTCACGACACAATCAAATCGGCCACTAAATCTCAACACCATTTATATAATAAAGAACATCTCAATCCGAGTTACGAATCCAAAGTTATGGATTTTAGAAAAAAAACTCAAGCTTCAATTTTTTTTTCAAGTCGCGCTAAGCGGGCTCTGTCCCGCGCTGAGCGCGCTCCTCACTGCCTGGAGAGGTTCAAAATTCTGCAGACCGCGCTGAGCGGGCATCTGCGCGCTGAGCGGGCACTGCGATTTTCAGAAAAATAGCCCTTCGACAGTCCTTCCCAAAACTCACCATTTTCATCTCAAATCAGCTCCAACCAACATAACAAGTATCAACAACCCTCCAAAAGGAACTCTTAATATCAATATTGCATCCGCACATAAGGGTTTTCTCAAGATTTCCATTAATGCTTGAAAACTCCAAAGACTCCAAACCTCAAATCCTCACCTTCGTCCAATTTGAGTTCACACTCTTCTTTCTGAGAACAACCATAGTAATACCCTATCATTCTCTCTCAATGACCCCCCAACTTGACCAATATACAAGACCTCAATTCCGACTCATCTTCCGATATAAAAATCTTCATCGACTCGTCAAGACAATCCATAATCACTTTCTTAATTCCAAACAATTCATTACACACACTATCAAGCCGGAAAGGCACGTCTATTCCATCCAACATAATTCCCGTCTACTATCAACAAGAGATTAAGGGTGATCAGTTCCTCAATTTGTCAATAGACAGCCGACAATCATGATGGGGCATAAACCGTCTTTACCAACTATAATAGCATTCCTTACATCCTGTGCACCAAACTACCTAAGGCACAAATCCTTAGTTGACATAAGCCTTACCTCTGCATCCCCTCTTAAACCGGGAACCAACACGGCCCAAACAACACTTACACTCTTGCAACCAACGGCACACTGAGCCAATGCTCCCCACCTAAAGCAACATGGAGAAGTACAAGCTCCTCCCCCACTTATCACATTCTAAATCCTGCAGACAAGGATTAGAAAACCAGAAAGTACAGACAGTGCTTCCCACACATATCACGTACTAAGGGACAAACAACAACGACAGTATTCAACTGTCACACCAACCGACTCAACAACTTGGCCGGACAGACCGACCTGCTCTGATACCACTAATGTAACACCCCAATTCCCATCGCGAATAAATAATACATAAACATAATCAGAGTAACTAAAAATTTATTTTTCCGACAGAAACAAGGATGTCACATTTAAATAAACAAAACATCATCCCTGCTCACAAATTTGATACATAGCATAAAATAGAGTACCCTCAAGGGAAACTTTTTCCACATAAAAGGAATGGTCAATTATGGAATAAAGCGGAAAGATCCATAACTGACTTGTTTTACAAAATAAATAGTTTTATACATCAAAATATTCATACAAATTATATCCCACAAATATATACATATATAACATAATCGTTCCCCGACTCCCGTGCTACGTATCAGAGCAGACACCAAGACCTAAGCAACCGAAGATCTAACTCTTCCACTTGCCTCCACGCCTCTAAAGCTGACAATCTGCACTATGCCATAAAAAGCATATTCCAGCAGAAGGGTGAGAAATAACAACTATAACAAGATTGCATAATAATATGCCACAACACAAATAAATTCCCATAAACAATATTTCTCACCACAAACATCACATATCATATGTTTATACACAAAACATATCACTCACAACCAATGCATTTATCACATATGCATAATAATTCACCAATTCAATCATAATTTACAACACATAATCATTTATGCATCCATCACACATCATATCAATCATACTCAATACATTTATCACAAATGTATCTCAAATCACCAAAGCTATCACAAGCTGACACCTAATCAATCCATTCATAATTCATGCATATGCACAGAGACCGACACAACGACTCTATGCAATGCAATGCGGTACCGACTTCATCATCTCAAGTTCACTCAGGAACTTCTGCTGGAACCATCGCTCGTTACCAAAGTAACTCCCCGTCGGGCCTACGATGTTCACCCACCGCTCACACCTCCACCAAGAGAGGCTCACAGTGTTTATGGATCGCTCACACCTCCACCGAGAAAGGCTCACGACCCGATCGCTCACACCTCCACCAAGAGAGGCTCACGATCGTCTACAACTATCGCTCACACCTCCACTGAGAGAGGCTCACGACCCGATCGCTCACACCTCCACCAAGAGAGGCTCACGACGTTGTAGCGGATTCTCATTAGAATCCCTTAACACAAGAATGCACATCATTATGCTTCACATACAAAATGACTCAAGACATTCTTGAAATGCATACATATTCACAATGTATTCATGCATTTATCTCATACAATCACATACAATCTATATACATTCACACCAATGCACTATTGTATGATTCACATCCAAAACACGCATTGAATTTCACATAAGCAATGCATTTCACAAACCACAACAACAAACCACGAACCAACACAACATCATAACCACGTACATTGATATTCAATCAAACAATGTATTTATCGCACAACAACAACATTATCACAACATCTCATTACATGTATTCACATCATATAACAGCACACAAGCGATACGTTATATAACAAAAGCATATAACATGATACCACATCAATCGCACACAAATACGACGGGAAAAGTCGACAAAACGACACGTTTCCAAAACCAAGACTTAAATAAATCATCCACTAATCCCAAAACCATTTTTACAAGAAAGAACATTTCATAAGCTTTTTAACGCTTCGAACGGGGACCAAAACGGACTTACGGATCAAAAGTTATGAATTTTCAAAGTTTCGGAAATTTTCCCTTTCGCCCAGACCTGCGCGCTGAGAGCGCCCGACCTGCGCGCTAAGCGCGAAACCTGCTACGAATTTCAGCCTTAAAACACCGTTTTTAGACTTCCGGGCATCCGTTTTCGATTCCGTAAAAAGCTGCGATCTCAGAATTCGACGTACTACAATATTTCCATCATTAAAAAGCCATCTAACACATTTTCCATTTTTGAAATATTTTGAAACATAATTTTATCATTGAATTCTAAATTCGAACTCGCTCGAAACCGCGGGAAAACACGCAAACAACCATTCCCGATTAAACCCAAACCTTACCCGACTACACCACGCAACTTATTCCGAGTTTCAACCGTGAAAACATCGATTTCCACTCATTTCTACCATTATTGCCCTAACTCTCACAAACTATCTCATTCAATCCAAAACTCTCTAAATCATACCAACGAGTACTCTCGATTAAACCCAAACATTACTCGACTATTCTACACGATCTATTCCCAATTCTAACCGCGAAAACATCAATTTTCATCAATTGTTCATCAATTTATCAATTAGAGAAAAATTGTGAAAACAACCAAAACAATTACACAAACAACACATATACATACACAATCGAAATATAATTGAAACTTCTCACCCTTACCCGATTATTCGCGATTGAAACGGAGCTTTTCCCGATTTTTCCCACTTTCTCCTCTTTTCTCTCTTCTTCCTCTTCTTTTCTCTTTCTCTTCTTTCTTCTTTTCTTCTTTCTCTCATTTTCTCTCTATTTCTTTCTATTTATATAAAAACATAAACTTACCCAAGCAAAAGACCAAAATACCCCTCAGCTCGAATATCTCCCAAACGCTCTCAAAATGCGATAAAACATCAACAACGATGAAAAAAAATAATATATTGCCAAATAAAAGTCAATAATAAAATAATATAAAACCAAAACCAATTAAATCTACTCTATTAAATAAATCCAACAAAACTGGGGCGTTACAGTTGGCACTTTTAAAGTATGTCAGGTGGACTTTCATTTGAGCTTTGAATAGGAGAAAAAGGCCTTGTGGTTTAGGAGTTATGACCTTGCAAAGTTGGTACCAAAACCACTTTTGTTCCATAACTTAGAAAATTTTTGGTTTTTTAAGGTTGCCCCTTTTGCAAGAAACCTCAATTTTCTTGATTTTTCTTA
The DNA here is from genome assembly GCA_022829125.1 of Lathyrus tuberosus. NCBI lineage: Eukaryota > Viridiplantae > Streptophyta > Magnoliopsida > Fabales > Fabaceae > Lathyrus > Lathyrus tuberosus. The sequence goes on from JALAZF010000071.1 coordinate 10,335,692, forward strand.
ATGAATGATGATCAATATCATGCGTTAACATTATTTTTGACTTAGGGGAACCACATTTGTGAAAAAATCCAAAAAGTCAAACTTGATTTACGCACAGTTGACTTTTTATCGGATGAAACCCAAACTGTTCGATCCTTTGTAAAATCAAGTCCTTGACCTAAATCAAACCTAATGGATGAATTCCATAGGTGTTATAGGGTATATTGAATCATGTCCCAAGGGCTGGGAGCATGTCTTGGTCAAAAGTCAAAGATACAGTTGACTTTTTCCTCAAAACCCTAATTGTGGTCCAGATGAAATTGAAACTTGTGAATCAAGCTTCTTGGGTCAATCCATTGTTGCAAATGGATCAATGCAGTGTATTTGAGGTCCTCAAATAATGCGAATACATCGAGAAACTCTTTGAGAAGCCTTATCAAATCCTCTTTGACATTTGGACTGAGCGGTGCTCCAATCTTGACTTCTTTTCTTTCCTCTTTTGAACCCAAGTTGACCATTTCCAACGGCTCTTTGTGAGGTTCGATAGACCTTTCTTCTTGTCTGAGTAGTTGGGAGATCTCTTCTGGAATTTCTTCGTCATCTTCTTCTTCAGCCCCAAATACCGGGAATTCAAAGTTGGGAGAAGGCATTGGATCGTATGTTTCAACGGGGTTTAAAACAAGCAATCTGCATGACGTGATGATTTGTTTTTTAGAAGAGATAGAGAGAATGCAAGAGTGTGTGCAGTGTATTTTTTTTTACTGCTTGTTTTTATTATTTGTTGTTTTTTAGGATTACCATTTTCTGAAAAAGCAGAAAGAGAAAACAACAATTAATGCGGAAATTACAGAACGACGTTATCTTATTTATGAACAAGTCGATTCTTGAAATTACAACCCTATAAAACAAAACTCTGTTGCTTTGGGCAAAGCGAAGAGGTACATTTACAGAAATTGGGCCTTATAAAAACATTTGTTTCACCTGGGCGGGGTGAAAGGTTAAAGTAAGGACGACAATTACTTTGACTTATGGACGATCTTCGAAACATCGACTGCGACCCATTGGCGGCGAAATCCTCGGTGAATCACAAAGTCTGGCACCTTCCTTGATTTGTCTTCAGAAGTAACGCTGATTTCTGGTGGAGCAGGATCGTTGGAATCTGTTTCCCAGGTAGAGTTGTCATAGACGAACTCTTCTGTTGTATCTTCCATAGTATTTGTGCTCTCAGGTAAATCTCCCCATCCAGTTGGCTGGATGTCTTCGAGCCTGATACGAGAGCTTTCAGGAGCGGTGTATTTGACCAAGAATTCTAACTTTCCACTCGGTTGTCCTAAGGTGTCCCACACTTCTCTGGAACTGGAGGAGTCATCCCTTTCGATGACGTTGACTTCGGGAAAAGAATAGTTGATGAACTCTAGTCCTGCAAGCTTTGCAAGTTCATCGTCTTGCTGGGTATTTTCTGAATGCCCTGAGTGATGATCCCATGACATGGTGGGGACGCATGTATTCTTTTCTATGATGCTCAGCTGGTTTTCGTTGTTCGGCCGATTTTCTTGCCCTGAGTTTCCTGGGTACGGCTGCCAGATAGGCAGGCCATCCATTGGGTTGTAATAGTCATGGTCAAAGTTGTCTTTCATCAGAGTGTCTTCCTCTAATGAGTTTGGTGGAGCACGACATCCTTTTGGATCACAATCTCCGTATATTATTTCGACGTCTGGCCTCGGTATATATCTCGGACACTGTGCAGGATAACAAAATTGTGTAGGCACCTCTTCCTGAGACATATAACCATCCTCGTTAAGATAGGACTTCCATTCCTCATCTGTATCAGAGGAATCACCTTCATTGATGGTATGTACTTTTTGAGACACTGGGTGAAGGAAACCTCCATTGCGGAAGAAGTCCTGAATGGGATGAAAACTTTCATCGTTAGCAGCAGTTTGGGCACAGTTTGAAGAAAAACCAAGACCTTTCTTTGCCTTGTTGTCATTGGGAATGACAAGCTGTCCCCATCCTTTCGTATTATTACTTTCAATTGCCTTGAGAGCATCCTTGTATGAGGAAATCGATGTTCCTTTTTCTGACTGATTGTCATTGCTTACCGAAAGTGCTTGGAACTGGGTTCGGATTATCTCCTCTGGTTCCACACAGGTGGATGAAGATAAGTTACTCACGATCAAGGCCCGTTCTCTGCAGACCGTGACGAGTTGGTTGTTTTTGACAAACTTCAGCTTCTGGTGATGTGTCGAAGTGACTGCCCCAGCCTGGTGTATCCAAGGTCTTCCTAATAAGCAGTTGTATGCCGCCCGGACGTCCATGACATGGAAAGTGACCAGGAAAGTGTGAGGACCGATAGTTATGGGAAGGTCGACTTCGCCGATAACTATTTTTCGGGATCCGTCAAATGCTTTAACGACGACCTCGCTGCCTCTCATCGGAGATCCTTTGAACGATAATCGCATTAGAGAGGACTTCGGCATAACGTTGAGAGCCGATCCGGTATCTACCAGTACGTTGGCTAAAGCACCGCCCTAGCAGTTGACTGTTGTTGTGAATCGGATACCTTAGAAACAAAGTATAATTGGTTCCTTGATCAGTCAAGAAACCCACAAGGGTTAGGGTTAACAAAGAAAACAAGAGTAAAAACAACAAGGATTGGTTATAAAACTGTTATTCTTTCCTTTCTCCTTAAAACAAGGATTACAAGTATACAAGAATAACAAACTAACCACTCTCACTCTTTCTAGGTTTTGTCACACTTTAGAATGAGAGACTAGCATGCTATTTATAATAAAACCTAGCACACTAAACTAATGGGCCTTGAACAAAATACCCATTACAAGTTAACTTAGGGTACAAGCTAACTTAACCAATTGGATCCTTAACACAAGGCCCAATTCAATATGCTAACAAACCTAACAATATTAACTAATACATGTTAGAACAATCTTCGACTACAATCATGCATTATTTTCGACAGCAGCATGTGATCCAACTTCGACGACATGCTTCTTCTAGAGTTCGATCCAAATTCCACAAATCTCCACCTTGGATCTAACTCTAACAACAAGAAAAAACAAACTAGCTTTCTTCATGCAGCTTTATCAACTGCATACAGTGGAAAAACTTGCAACTTGGCAATGTCTTGGTGATCATATCAGCAGCATTATGATCTGTCGAAACCTTCAGTACTTGGACTTCTCCACGCTCGATTACCCCTCTGACAAAATGCAGCCTCACATCAACGTGCTTTGTTCGCTCATGATAGGCTGAGTTCTTCGACAGGTGTATTGCACTTTGACTATCACATTTAACAGTGATACTTCGACCTTGAAGTTTCAGCTCATTTGCAAAACCTTCAAGCCACAATGCTTCCTTCACAGCTTCAGTGAGGGTAATATATTCAGCTTCAGTGGTTGATAAGGCAACAACCTTCTGGAGCGTCGTTTTCCAACTGATTGCTGTGCCAAACATTGTGAAAACATATCCAGAAATAGACTTTCTGGAATCCATACAACCTGCATAATCAGAGTCAACAAATCCTTCGACTGCTGCTTTACTATCTTCACCCAAGGCTCCACCATAAATTAGGACTCTGTTCAGAGACCTATTTATGTACCTTAAAATCCACTTCAATGCTTGGCAGTGAGCCTTTCCAGGATTCGACATGTACCTGCTCACAAGACTCACTGCATATGCTATGTCAGGTCTTGTACAGACCATAGCATACATCAAAGAACCAACTATATTAGCATATGGAATGCTACTCATATAAGTTCTTTCGACATCAGTACTGGGACACTGATCTATACTCAGCTTGAATTGAGGGTTTGTCGGAGTTACAACAGGCTTTGAATTCAACATACCATACTCTTCGAGAATCTTCCGTAGGTATGCCTCTTGAGATAAGCATAATTTCGACTGCTTTCTATCTCTTCGGATGTCAATCCCAAGAATCCTGGACGCAGCTCCCAGATCCTTCATTTCGAACTCCTTACTGAGTTCAGCCTTCACTCTCATTACCTCTTCGACATTGTTGCTTGCTATTAGGATATCATCCACATAAAGCAACAAAATAACAAATGAATTACCAGGTCGAAATCTAAAGTAAACACAGTGGTCGAACTGACTTCTGATGAAACTTATGCGTGCCATGAACTTGTCGAATCTCCTATTCCACTGTCGAGGAGATTGTTTCAGTCCATATAGAGATCTCTTCAGCTTGCACACATAATATTCCTTCCCCTTTTCGACATACCCTTCAGGTTGCCTCATCAGGATTATTTCATATAGATCACCATACAAGAACGCAGTCTTCACATCCATCTGTTCCAGTTCAAGGTTGAACTGTGCCACCATGGCTAACAACATTCGAATGGATCTATGCTTTACAACAGGCGAGAACACATTATTGAAGTCGACACCTTCTTTCTGAGTGAATCCCCTAGCAACCAACCTTGCCTTGTATCTTTTCGACGCCACTCCTTCGATTCCTTCCTTGACTTTGAAAATCCATTTACAGCTGACCAACCTGGCTCCAGCAAGTTTCTTGATCAGTTCCCATGTGTCATTGTCATGAAGAGATTTCATCTCATCATCCATGGCTTTCAGCCATTCAGTCTTCTTTTGACTCCTCATAACTTCCTTATAGTCCCTAGGTTCTTCGTCGATAACCTCACTTGCAGAGATTAAGGCATAAGCTATAAGATCTGCATACCCAAGTCTCTGAGGTGGCTTGATGACTCTTCTCGACCTGTCTCTTGCTAACAGGTAGTCATTATCAGTTTCCTCATCTTCGACAACATCTTCTATTTCGTCTTCGACTTCATCTGGGGTATGCACTTCAGCATCAACATGCTCCACCTCAACAGGAATCTCTCCCTGTTCCAGCTCTTCATCAGCAACATCAGCTTTCTTGAAAGCCATCTCAGCTTCATTGAAAACTACATCTCGACTGGTGATACACCTCCTGTGACCTGGCTCTAGGCACCATAGCCTATAAGCTTTGACTCCTTCAGGGTATCCCATGAACATGCACTTCAGAGCTCTAGGTTCGACCTTGTCTTGCCTAATGTGAGCATAGGCCACACAGCCAAATACTCTCAGTCTGTCGAGACTAGGTGGATTTCCCGACCAAACTTCTTTAGGTGTCTTCATATCTAATGCAGTCGAAGGACATCTATTTATCAGATATGCAGCTGTCGAAACAGCTTCAGCCCAAAACACCTTCTTCAATCCAGCACTAACCAACATGCATCTAACCCTTTCAAGGATTGTTCGATTGAATCTCTCAGCTAAGCCATTTTGTTGAGGAGTACCTGCTACAGTCTTATGCCTTTCAATCCCAGACTCAACACAATAACTGTCGAACGCTTTGTTGCAGAATTCAAGGCCATTGTCGGTTCTCAACCTCTTAATCTTTCTGCCAATTTGAGTTTCGACCAGAATCTTCCAACTTTTGAAATTCTCAAAAGTTTCATCCTTCGTCTTCTGAATGAATACCCATAGCTTTCTGGAATAGTCATCAACAATGGATAGAAAATACCTTGCACCTGAGTGTGAAGGATTCCTTGCAGGCCCCCAAAGATCAGCATGAATGTAATCAAGGGATCCATGTGTTCTTTGCTTGCCTTTGTTGAACTTCGCCCTATAGGATTTACCAAATACACAAGATTCACAAAACTCCAACTTTTTGACTTTGTCACCACCTAGCAGGTTCTGCTTCCCCAATTCGACCAGGCCTCTTTCGCTGACATGGCCCAATCTCATGTGCCATAACTCTGTCTTCGACATAGGTTTCGTGGATATAACATTTGTCGAACCACTTACAACCTCAGCCTCCAAGGTATACAAGCCTTGGTTTTTCACGCCTCTCAAGACTTCCTTCGACCCTTTCATGACTCTCAGGGTACCTTGCTCTCCTTTGAAAACATATCCCTTTCTGTCGAATTCACCAAGAGAAATTAAATTTCTCTTCAAGTCAGGTACATACCTAACTTCAGTCAATAATCTTATTGACTCATCATGGAGCTTGAATCTCACGGATCCAATACCTGCAATTTTGCAAGCTTTGTTGTTTCCCAGTAGCACTGATCCTCCATCTTGATCACATAATTCTTCAAACACATTCTTGTTTGGAGTCATGTGCCAAGTACATCCAGAATCCATAATCCACTCTTTTCTTGAGTCGCCGCTTGAAACTACAAGAGCATCAGATGAGTCGAAGTCATCTTGAATAATGGCTGCGTTGCCATTATCCTTACCTCCATGATCTTTCAGGCGTTCAGGGCACACCTTCCTTGTGTGACCCTCCTTCTTACAGTGATAACATCGAAAACCAGATGTTTCGCCACTAGAAGATTTCTGCTGACTTTTACCTATTTTTTTGTCGAACCTACCATCCTTTCACAAGAATTTTCCCTTAAATGCCAAACCTTCACCAACCGTCGAAGGTTTATGCTCCTTTCGTTCGTTCAGGTCCTTAGAGTACAAGGCTGCTTGAACTTCTTCAAAGGTCAGGGACTCTCTTCCATACAAGAGAGTTTCTTTGAAGTGAGCATGCGATTTGGGCAAAGCACACAACAACAACAATGCTTGATCTTCATCATCAATCTTCACATCAATGTTTTCAAGATCAGGAATCAGTTTGTTGAAAGAATCCAACTGCTCAGCCAAATCCTTTTCTTCATTCATCTTGAACGAATACAAGGCTTGCTTCAGGTATAGACGATTCACCAAGGATTTGATCATATACAAACTTTCCAGCTTCGTCCATAATCCCGCCGCCGTCGTCTCTTTTGATACCTGTCGAAGAACCTTATCACCAAGGCTCAACAATATTGCGCTGTGTGCTTTCTCGATCATGGTAGTCTTTTCTTTTTCTGTTAACGCAACATCCATGGCTGCCATTCCCTTCAACGCTTCCAAACAACCCTGCTGAACCAGTAGGGCTTTCATCTTCAAGCGCCACAGACCGAAGTCGTTCACTCCGGTGAACTTCTCGATCTCATACTTTGTTGAAGGCATCTTCTCCATGCTCACCGCACCAATTTGTTGTGAATCGGATACATTAGAAACAAAGTATAATTGGTTCCTTGATCAGTCAAGAAACCCACAAGGGTTAGGGTTAACAAAGAAAACAAGAGTAAAAACAACAAGGATTGGTTATAAAACGGTTATTCTTTCCTTTCTCCTTAAAACAAGGATTACAAGTATACAAGAATAACAAACTAACCACTCTCACTCTTTCTAGGTTTTGTCACACTTTAGAATGAGAGACTCGCATGCTATTTATAATAAAACCTAGCACACTAAACTAATGGGCCTTTAACAAAATACCCATTACAAGTTAACTTAGGGTACAAGCTAACTTAACCAATTGGATCCTTAACACAAGGCCCAATTCAATATGCTAACAAACCTAACAATATTAACTAATACATGTTAGAACAATCTTCGACTACAATCATGCATTATTTTCGACAGCATCATGTGATCCAACTTCGACGGCATGCTTCTTCTAGAGTTCGATCCAAATTCCACAACTGTAATAGTGAGCGCCATGTTATGACTTTTGCCTTCTTCCGGCAGTTCCTCATCACTAAACCTCAAGTTGTTGCAGGAAGTGATGTTAGAGAAGATGCTATCGAATTGTCGTATTGACACATCCTGTTCCACAAAGGCCTGCTCTAAGACTTTCTGTAGTGCCTCTCTGTGGGCTTCGGAGCTAAGTAAAAGTGATAGCACAGAGATCTTTGAAGGAGTTTGTAACAGCTGATCAACAATGTTGTATTCACTCCTTTGGATGAGCTTCAGCATCTCATCATCATTTTTTGAAAGGTCGGGATCACTAGATTAACCGACTGGTGGATTGGGAACTTCCGTTTGAGGTTCCTTTTCTTTGTTAGGTTCTCCAACTCCTCGGTTGAAGATTCGAACGCTCTGTGTTACTCGACTGATGTCTGCAATATTTACGACAGAGGGTAATGGAATTTCCTTTCTATTCTCAATTATTATTGCACCGTATTTGTAAGGGATCACTCTAGTTGATTCATACGGCACTGGTCCTGGCAGATAGATAACTACAGGAGCCTTCTGATTTTTCTGACTGTCGTAGGTAAATTCAATCAGTTCCTGGCTAGGAACCTTTAATTCTTCCAGTAGAGGGATGATGGTACAAATATCCTTGTTCCGTTGATGATCAGAGATTATGACACCGTCCTTGATTTGATCAGCGAAGTAGTCCGACGTCCAATTGATTGGCTCGGAACTCGGACATGGGTGAATCTCTTTACGATCCAACTGACCTTGAAGAGTTGTCCGCACCAGGTAGCATCCTTGGTTATTCTCCGAGCAGACTCTACAGTGTTCATAGTTGTGTGGTGGAACTTGGCCACGCCACTTTGGATGCAGTGCAACTTTACCAGGTCAGTTTCCATAGATCGGACATCCTGACTTTGACGTCTAGTATGGTTCCCGTTAGTCACACTGATTTGTTGCGTGTCTTCGTCTAGATAGATTGGAAGCCACCAATGGTTCAACAAGTGTTGTAAAGTTCTTTGAACGAGAGCGCACCCTTGGTTACTCTCACTGCATACTTTACAGCTCAAATAATCGTGAGAAGTGAGAAAACCAAGTTGGACTTGCTTGGCGTGTAACTCCACCAAGCTGGTATTCATCAAACGAATATCAAAAATTTGAATCATGTTAACTTGATAAGGATCATGGTAGTCCTAGAGCCATCTAAGATCCATCTGACGCTGGAGGGCCTCTTGTACAAAAGAGCATCCCTGTTTGTTTACCGAGCAAGTCAGACAGGAATTGTAATCGTGTCGCGGCAGATTATGATACTGGCTTTGCCTTGAGTGCATCGCCACCAAGTTGACATTCATTGCACGGATGTCGTGGTTCTGAATGATATTGGAATTTGTGTAGGTCATGTTGACTCCCCGAACTTTGTGTTCCTGGATCCATCCGAGATCTAATTGTTCCTGTAGAGCTGATTGTACCACAAAACATCCCTGATTGTCTTTAGAGCAGATATCACAATGGTGATAATTTTGAGGTGGCACATGGCCGTATCCTCTCTGTCTACAATGCATCTTGACCAAATTGGCCCTTAATAAAAGTACATCATGAATTTGATAGATGTTCTTAGACTCTCCCTCTATTAAATTTATCGCAGCTTTCTCGTGTTGAAGCAGCGGGTTTGTGAGAACTTTCAGATTCGTATCTTTGAAAGATAAGACCCCGCCCCTAACAAGCTTTTGTACATCAGATTTGAAACTGAGATGGTTTTCTATGTTATTCCCTGGTCCTCCTTGATGGTAAGGACAAGTCTGATCCGTTTTGAACCAAAAAGTCAGATTCTCCCGTATTGCGAGAGGAGACCTGGTTTGGACGTGTCCCTTGACCAGTAATAATGGAAATAGCTCTGCGTACAACATGGGTATAAGATCAAACCCTGGTGGCCGCGTTGTACGGTTGTTGTTGTACGGGGGACGAATCTGCTGAAGAGGCTGTTGTGTCCTTTGCTGGAATTGTTGTTGATTTGGTTGGCTTTGAGCAACCTGAGGTTGATACGTAGGTACGGGTGCATAGTTGATAGCAGGAGTTACAACTGCTACTGGTTGGTATCGTCGCCTTTGCTTTCTGAGAGAGATATTCCCAATGTCCTGCTTTTTTTCTTAGGGAGAGCACTACCGTATCGTTTTGTACTACTTGATGATCCAACGTCTTTAACTAACCATCCTTCTCGGACCGTTTCCTCGAGACGTACCCCCATACCGACCATTTCGGTGAAGTCGCTGGGCGCACTGGAAATCATTCTATCATAGTAAAATGAGCTCAAGGTTTTTAGGAAAATCTTTGTCATCTCTTTTTCCTCCAGAGGTGGACAAATCTGAGCGGCAATTTCACGCCATCTCTGAGCGTAATCCTGAAAGGTTTCCTTGTCCTTTTGTGACATTGATCTGAGTTGATCTCTGTCCGGTGCCATGTCCAAATTGTATTTATATTGTTGAACAAAAACAACGCCAAGATCTCTGAACGTCCCGATCATAGCGCGGTTTAAACCAATGTTCCATTTTAATGTGGCACCGGTTAAACTATCCTGAAAGTAGTGAATTAGTAGCTCCTGGTTCTTTGTCTGAGCTGACATTCGCCGAGCGTACATCACCAAGTGGCTTTGAGGGAAAGAGTTACCCTTGTACTTTTCAAAGTCGGGTACCTGGAACTTGTGTGAAACTTTCACATTAGGGACCAAACAAAGGTCCACGACGTCCTTTCCAAATAAATCCTGACCTCGAAGGGCTTGCAGTTCTTTCTGCATCTCTAGGAATTGTTCCTAGAACTCATTCATTCGGTCGAACATGCTTTCGGTTCCACCAGAAGGTATCTGTGTAATATGTCCTTCTGGGACAGTGTGTACCATGGGTGGTGGTATAGTCATTATGGCCGAGACTCTTGGGGTCTCCCGAAGTTTGTAACCTTTAGGAGTTGTTGTCATGCCCTTGGCATCTTCGCTTTCCCGAAGTTTGTAAACTTCAGGCCCAGCGGTTCTTGCTGTGGTTCCTTGATCCTCCGTGATCGGCTGAACATTTCCTTCTGGAATATAGTTAAGTGGCATGCCCCAGGGACGACTTTCGACATTCTGTACCTAGGATCATACTTCTCCACTATGGGCGTTGATGTGATCTCTGAGATCATAGTCCTTTGTTGTTGCATTTGAGCTTCTGCTAGAGCTTGCATGTCGTTATGAAGCTTCCTCAGATCCTCTTTTAGAGTGTCGATCTCTTCTCTCAACTCTCTGTTCTCTTCCTCGAGATCATCCATCTTTTTCTGGCGATTGACCCGAGTATTGTACGAATGAGACAGTTTGACTCTAGAATCGAGACGCAAATGTGAGATTCGTAGGTAAGAAGAATGCGTTACGTGAGAATGATGAATGCAATGATTATTTTTTTAATTAATCTTTTTGTTTAATCAAAATAAACTTCAACAATTGGATTGCAAATATTACACAGTGGGGAAGACCCCGTTTTATTGAATTCAAAGATTGCGGAAACGGAAATACAGTAATTTACAAAGTGTTGTAAAAAGGAAATCTAAGCTAATGGATCATGAGTCCTCTCAGAGGAGAGCTCAGGTGCTGGTTCTGGTACTTTCCTTTTCTTTGACCGGGGCTCTTGGGCCGTTGTCGGGTTGTCATTCCTTTGCCAAGTGAAAGGAGCGAGCAAATTCCTTTGGTCATCCTGATTTTCTACAGCATGTTACTCTAAAATCTCAATCAAGGCATCTTTTTCTTTTAACAGTTGTCGTATTTTCTTGCACTCTACATTGAGAATACGGTACTGGTTCCTCCAAGACCTCCTCTCCTGCTGAACTTTGTTGAGAGTAACCTGAAGTTTTTCCGTCTCAGACATAAAATAAAGAACAGAGTCCCTTAATGGAAGAACCTCCTGGCGAGGGTAAGGCATCCTCAGCTTGAGAGTTCTAGTTTGTACCCAGTGGAGATAAGGTTCCACCGAGACACAATCTGGTTTTCCTAGAGACTCTCGTCCTTTCCTATGAACGTGTTTCCAGGCATGCACTATTTCCGTCTTTAGTGCCCTGTCATTTTCTCCTTCCTTGAAGAAAAGACCTTCCAAATCAGCATTACGTGGGACATGCCTCATTGGGTATCCAAATTGACAACGAACTAACACCGGATGATAGTTGATTCCTCCCTTAGTTCCTATAAGGGGTACATTTGGGAAATTTCCACAACGGTCAATGATTCTGATCCCGTCATAGATTCGATTGTACCAATCGATGTCAGAGTTGGTAAGAGGCATGATTCTCTGCGACCAACGTAAAATATTCTTTTGATCCCAAAATGCAGCAGACTTGGGCAAATGGAACACAACATGTGATCATTCCTCCGTTGTATAAATTCCTTAAGTGTACAGAATGATACGCATCTACGAGCAAGGTCGGTACAGGGTTTCCAATCAGAAAAACCTTAATTACATTGATATCTACAAAGTTATCGATGTTGGGAAACAAAAATAACACGTAGGTGAGCAAAACAAAGATGCTCTTGAAAGCGGCCACGTTCCCTATACTAGCAAAGTATAGAGCTTTCTTTGTCAAGAACTGGGCTGGCAAATCCTGGATTCCACCCTTAGTGGTCATGTGAGTCCTGACCTCCGACTCATCCAAATAGATTGCTCTCGCAATGGTTTGATCTTTTGGAATTTTTTCCAGTCCAGAAAAGGGAGCTTGGTCTGTGATATGTAAATCAGTCAGGTGAGAGTACTCCTCCAGTGTTGGTGTTAGCTGATAATTCGGGAATGTGAAACAGTGATAGACCGAATCATAGAACTAGATTACTGTAGATAGGATTCCTTCGATTACATGGACCCTTAACAGAGACAAGAGTCCTCCGTACTTGGCTCTGAAAGCCTCGTGGTTGGTGATCATTCTTGCCAGACCTCTTAAATCCTATAGTTTTGGAACCTTGAAGGTGTACTTATAAGTTTTCCTTCTACCGAAATCCATTAGCGCAATCTCTTTATCTGACATTTGCAATCATTGTCTTAGTTTAATTTGAAAAAGAGAGACTAGAAGAGAAGATTTTTCTTTGTTTTAATGTTTTTTAAATGAATGTATAAATGCAGCACAAGAAAACATAGAAAAAACATGGGGTCAAAGGGTTGGTGTCATGAAGCCAAGGCTCTACCCATCCCCAAAGGTTTAGACTAGTGATTTTTTGTACTTGTCCGCAAAATCATTGATCCCTCTTGGGATAACAATAGCAAGCGGATCGCCATTGAGCTGATGTATCTCAGACTGATCTCAAATGCGGGTAGTATCGCGTGACAACTATTTCCGATAGATTCCGCACTACAAAATGGTTTTAGTCTACTAAAAACCTCAGCTTCTCAGATAACCCAGTCGACCACACTACTTTCAACAACTGAAGTTGTATAGGCAATGTATCTGCAAAGGGAGTCTCCACTGAGTTTGATGGTCGACCGGGGACTCTTAACTGGGATTCACTCCCTGTAAGATTACCCGTATGACGCCATCCCCTATCTTAGGTGTATACTCAATCTTTCCACTTGCGGCATTGTCATACCCCAAATTTTGACCACTAAGATTTCCCATCATTGTGGAAATCATCATCACAATATGGAGGAACCTTCATGCCTCATCAGTCTCCCCAAAGATGGGTGAGCATTCACTACAAACAGGAATTAGGGTTTCAAGCCCTTTCTGAGACTTAGACAAAGGATCAATCAAGAATTGACATGATCTTCAACTTGTCTAACCTCTCAAACATCCACAATGGATCAAGAGGACTCCCACATCAAGGATTAAGCACAAGGTTGCAACCTTCTAAGTGGATCGAGCCTCAAGATCGCCAGTGTCACCAAATTAGGGTTTGGTCCACCAGGGCCTCCAGATGGAAATTTTCCTCTGGGCATAAGCCAATGCTTCAAATCATAACCTAAAATGCTCCATGGAACCTCATAGACCCAATCATCAAGTCAATTTAACAGGGGATGCATTCACTAAAAATCAAGAATTAGGGTTCCTTGACCTAATTCACCCCTGAGTTGACTTTTGGGACAAATCATGAGCCAAGACCTCAAGAAATGATTTGAGGGTCTCTAACACACTAAATTGATCCATTTGCAACAATGGATTTATCCAAGAAGCTTGATCAACAAGTTTCAAGTTCATCAGAACCACAGTTAGGGTTTCGCGGAAAAAAGTCAATTGTGCCTTTGACTTTTGACCCAGGCCTGCTCCCAAACCTTGGGACATGATTCAATACACCCTATAACACCTATGAAATTAATCCATCAAGTTTGATTTAGGTCAAGAACTTGATTTCATAAAGGATCACACAGTTTGGAATTCATCTGACAAAAAGTCAACTGTGCACAATAGGCAACTTTGACTTTTTGAGATTTTTCACAATTATGGTTCTTTAACCCTAAAATGATGTTAATGTGTGATTGGAATCATCATTCATCAAGAAAAATTAAGAAAAGTGGGATAACTTGTAAAAGGGGTAACCATAAAGACTTAGAAATTTTTCTAAGTTATGGAACAAAGTGGCTAGGGTACCAACTTTGGAGGATCATAACTCCTAAACCACAAGGCCATTTTTACCCATTCAAAGCTGGATGTGTAGCTCTCATGGCACTCTACAAAAGCTTCAAACACAACTCATTCCAATTCCTCATGGATTTTAAGTTATGGATTGATCAAAATCACAAAAAGTGAAAATGTCACTTTTTTCCAACACTTAGTGAAATTTTCACTAAGTCAGAATCTGCCTTCATTTGTTTCCAAATGTAGGGGCATTTTTCACTTGGATCCAAAAAGTATCAAAACCAACTATGATCAAACAGTTGTTGTATTATATGAGGGCTTCCCAAAATGGCCAAGAACTCCATCAAATTCCACTTGGGCCATGAGATATGACCATGCCAATATGCCTTGCTGCAAACTGGCAAGGCAGATTTGAGAGTTTTGCTCGATTTGCTCAAATTTTGCAAAGGGCAAGCAACTCTATCCATCTGAACACCTCAAGGGGAGACCAAGGAGGGACAAACACTGATCCATAAGCCTCCCAAGTCTTTCGAACCTAAAGTAGCATACCAAACCTCGAAATGCCTAAAAGAGGGACAAGACTCCAATTTTGGTATGGAGCATTTAATGGATGTACCAAGGTGGCATGGACTGAGCCATTTCCAACTGAATTCAGTTAAGACTTATCCAAGACCAAGGGAACCAGCAGCCTGTGCCCTAACCTCTAGTCAATGGCTAGAGGAGACTTGGATTCTCATTGATCAACATTGGCCAAACCTCTGCTGCAGTTGCCAATCACTATTGCTCCCAAAACAAAACTTGCTCTACTATGAATAGAGCTCATTTGTGATCAGTTTGAGTACACCAAAGCCATCAAACAGATTGTTTCCTCAAAATCACCTTCTCACTTCCAAATTTGTCTTCCAAAGCAAGTCACTATCGGGTTTTGAGTTTGAGAGCAATTCCAACCATACCAATCACACACACACACCTCATAAACATCATATAGAGGTGATCTAAACACTCACAAGTGACCTGTAACACCACAATCACAAAGTCACCTCTCAAAACCTCAAAATTGGACTTTTGTGCATTTTTCAAGCCATGTCTTGATTCAGTCACTTTCCAAACCAGATAAAACCTCAAACACACTCCAAATATCATCCTTGAACTGTCCCAAATGGTTCCACACATCTGGAACATCATTTGAGAGAGTTACTATTTTGGCCACTTTTGCCCTTTTTGCAAGAATGAGCTCAAACTTGTTCCTGAGGTTTCCAGCTGATTCCAACCATCCTAAAAGCTTCTAAGAGATCATTTGAGGGTGTCCAAAGCATCAAATCATTTCTGGAACAAGGTACTTGGCAGATTGCACAAAAGCTCCAAAAAAAGGTAAGCATCACAACTTGAATTATTTGAATCATGCTTTCCTTTGATGCCCATTGATCATGCACATCTTCTACATGTTATATGTGTTGTGTTTGCACCAATTTATCATGTAATTCATACCTGTACCAAGAGATGGCACAGAAAATGCAAATCATGGCCTATTTCAAAACCACTATCGGGTTTTTCAATAGGAGCATGAACTGAAAAAAACATCACCACCATTGGATTCCTTGTGAAATTCTAGGCAGGATAGACCTAAATTTTGTCCCAATCCATCGAGAAATGAGAAAGTTATGGCCTTCACGTTTCTGACCAAAATCTTGCCTTGCCTTGCCTTGGGCCAGGCCAAAAATAAGGCAAGCCTTGTATATTTGTGGTTGTGTTTCAATCAACGGATGTATCACCACCCCAATGGTAAGGCGCGCGCCCTATACACAAGAGGTCTGGGGTTCGAATCCCCCTCGCCCCATATCCTCTTTTTATCACTTTTTCATATTTTTATCATTTTTCTTATTATTTTTAATGATTTGAAAAATTAATAACTCCCTCAATTTTAATTATTTTTTATTAGTTCTTTTTGCAAAAAATCAAAAAACATGTTGAAATATTTTATTCCACAAAAAAATCAAGTTTATATTATTTATTTAATATAATTAGTATTTTTGTGAATAAATTCCTTTTTAATTGTTTTTAAACATTTTAAAAGTGAATATTTACCTTGAAAATCAAAACCAAATGAGTTTTAATTCATCTTGTGATTAAAACCTCATTTTTCAAACCTTAAACAAAAATCACACGTGGTTTATTCAAACTCATTTGGTATTTTTATCATTTTTTATTGATTTTCTTTAAATATTTACTTTTAAAGGAAAATAAAATTAGGGTTTCTTTGATTTCAAACCTCATCAATCATTTTCAAAACTTTGGGCCTCTTGGTAGAGTGTAAGACCCAACCCATTGTAAATACAACCTTTTTGGGCCTCAGATATTGTATAACTCCCGTTGTATTTTCAAAATCACGGCGCGATCGTCGCCTTTTAAAACAACCCCTTGGGTCTCTCCTTGAGCTATAAGACCTATTCCTTAACCTTTTTGGGCCTCTTGGTAGAGTGTAAGACCCAACCCTTTGTAAATACAAACATTTTTGGGCCTCAGATATTGTATAAGTCCTGTTGTATTTTCAAAATCACCGCGCGATCGTCGCCTTTTTGAACAAAGACCTTAGGACTCTCAGGCCTCTCCTTGAGCTGTAATCCCCACCACTTGTATAAAAATAAATCTTTGGACCTCTAATAGAGTGTAAGACCCATCCCTTGTAGATAAAACCTTTTTGGGCCTCAATGCATTGTATAAGACCCAGTACGTTAAAGAAATCTCGGCGCGATCGTCATTTTTCAAACAAAACCCTTTGGGCCCACCCTCGTGTTATAAGCCACATTCCTTTTCTTCAAACTCCTTTGGGCCTCTTGAGAGAGAGTAAGACCCATCCCTTTGTACAGAAAACCTTTTTGGGCCTCAGTCACTTGTATAAGTCCCTATACAATTTCAAAACCACAGTGTGATCACTGATAAAACCTTGGGCCTCTCCTTGAGATGTAAGCCCCAACAAACTGTTCAAAGCACTTTCTCCTTTGATTTTGAATATCATATTGTTATCAAAGCTTTCTTTGTTGAACAACTAACCAAACAACATGGAAGCTCTACAACCGAGTAAGTGTTTACCCACTTTCTTTATCCGCTTTCATATATATAACTGTATTGTGGGGCTGCTCACTGTAAGTCTTCTTTCAAAAACTCTTATATACTTGTCAAATATCAACTGTATAATACTAGTATAGTTATTTAGAGTTTTCCCCAGCAACTACGTCTAGCACTAGGTAAAGCCTGTTGGTCACTCTTGAATACAGTCAAAACTAGACCCCCCATAGGATTACCAGATACAGTCTTCCCTCCTCTTGAGGTTAAACAATATGGAGACGTGAAAGGTAGCATTCTCGGTGAACCATTTCTCAGACTGTCACTCTTAGAAATCCTCAAAGAGACTCTACTCCCCAGAGTTGATATATTCTCCGTGAATAGCATCTCTTGAGTTTCTTCCAAATTCTCGGACTTTCCTGGCTTGATCTATTCTCGGTGAATGGTATGTCTTGAACTTCTCGGGGTTTGGGCGACCCACAGGCTTCCTAAAAGCATCCCCGCCTCCTCTTGGGCGTTGTACAAGGACCCTTCGGCTTCTTAAAAGCTCTCATGCCTTCTCTTGGGCTTAGTACAAGGATCCAGAGACCTCTACAGGTATAGGAACAGAACCTAGTCATTAATTTGCTAGAGCTGTCTTTCTGAGTCAAGTGTCAGACCAGTTAACGGGTTGACCTTCATCCCTTAACATACCAGCCTTCTTTTGGGCATCATACAAAGATCATTCACTACCTGAGAATGGATTTCTCAAAACACCAGTAGACTTGGGCAGTCTCAATACCCTTTGGATTTCCCATTTCCTTAAAGAACAGGAAATAACCCTGATCCTCTGATCAGCACCAAAGCATAGCCTTATCTTTAATCGTTCCCTTTATAAGAACTGATTTTCTCTTTTATCCAACTAGCTGGACCTATCACTAAACCGAAACAGTCGCCAACAGATAGCCTCCTCTTGGGCTTTATACAAATGATTCTCCCCACACTCTCTTGTTGAGTATAAAAGACTCTCTTGTTGAGTCAAACCTTTTAGCCTCTATCTCGGGCTTCATACGAGATACAAAAACACTCTCTTGTTGAGTATAAAAGACTCTCTTGTTGAGTAAACCTTTTAGCCTCTATCTCAGGCTTCGTACGAGATACAAAAACACTCTCTTGTTGAGTATAAAAGACTCTCTTGTTGAGTAAAACCCTTTTAACCTCTATCTCGGGCTTCGTACGAGACAACAAATAAAAAGCATCCTCTTGTTGGGTCAATCGCCTCCTCTTAGGCTTTGTATAAGGGAACCTCGGTTGAGTCAATCAACCTTTTAGCATCAAATTTGTGCCTTGCTCACAGCACACAGACATCAACAACTCCTCCTTAGAGATGACAAATTCTCTCTCATCTAAACCTTTTAGCTTCACGTCTTGGGCTTTGAACAAGACACCAAAACACCTTTTTCCTCCCATAAAATAGGAGGAACTACGATCGCTCTGATTTCCTTGTTTCATCAAACGGGAATACGTAGGCATAAGATTGAAAAAAATCTTAGCGAGCATACTAATCAAAAACCCAAAATCCAGTATCTCCACCAAATCAACCCAAAAGCATCAAATCTAAACACAGTATAAAAAACCTCACCAATAGTCCAGACACCGTGTTCTCAGGCAAAATAACCGAAGATTGGGCCCTACCTCCACATAGCATCTGTAACCTAACAAACCGTTGTTCAAACTCAGTATGCAAGCAAGGTTAATTGGAGACATCTATTTCCCTTCCTTAATTAGATCAATAGGATAATAAATGAATCGAACTGTAGTACCCGTGCGATCATGACACAGGACCACAAAAATTGGGCAACAGAAAAAATGGCGCCCACCGTGGGGCCGCATCTTTTTCTTATAATCTTCAGTGAAAACCTTGAATTCACCAATATTTCACAGAAATGGCGACTCGGCTGGGGAGTCATTGTCTGTATAGGATCATAAGACTAGAGGTCTAGGATGATTAAGACAAATATATATATATATATATATATATATATATATATATATATATATATATATATATATATATATATATTGCTTTTCCTAATTGATATATGTGTTTATTTTTCTTCTAATGGGAATGCGTGTGATGTCGCATGTGGAAAGATTGAGTATACACCTAAGATAGGTGATGGCAATGCGGGTAATCTTGCGGGGAGTGAATCCCAGTTAAGAGTCCCCGATCGACCATCAAACTCAGTGGAGACTCCCTTTGCAGATACATTGCCTATACGACTTCGATTGTTGAAAGCAGTATGGTCGACTGGGTTATCTGAGAAGCTGAGGTTTTTAGTAGACTTGAGCCATTTTGTAGTGCGAAAGCTATCGGAAATAGTTGTCACGCGACACTACCCTCATCTGAGATCACTCAAGGATACATCAGCTCGCTGGCGATCCACTTCATGTTGTCATCCCAAGAGGGGTCAATGATTTTGCGGACAGGTACAAAAAATCACCAGTATAAACCTTTGGGAGGGGGGGGGGTAGAGCCTTGACTTCATGACACCGACCCTTTGACCCCGTGTTTTTTCTATGTTTTTGTGTGCTGTATCCGTACATTCATCTAAAAAACATTTAACAAAAAAATCTTCTCTTCTAGTCTCTCCTTTTCAAATTAAACTAAGACAATGTTTGCAAATGTCAGATACAGAGATTGCGTTAATGGATTTCGGTAGAAGGAAAACTCATAAGTACACCTTCAAGGTTCCAAAGTTAGAGGATTTAAGAGGTTTGGTGAGAATGATCACCAACCACGAGGCTTTCAGAGCCAAGTATGGGGGACTCCTGTCTCTATTAAGGGTCCATGTAATCGAAGGAATCCTGTCCACACTAATCCAGTTCTATGATCCAGTCTATCATTGTTTCACATTCCCGGATTATCAACTAGCACCAATGCTGGAGGACTACTGTCACCTGACTGATCTACACATTACTGATCAAGCTCCCTTTTCTAGACTAGAAGAAATTCCAAAGGATCAAACCATTGCACGAGTAATTTATTTGGGCAAGTCAGAAGTCAGGACTCACATAACCACTAAGGGTGGCATCCAGGGTTTGCCAGCCCAGTTCTTGATAAAGAAAGCCCTGTACTTTGACAGTATAGGGAACGTGGCTGCTTTCGAGAGTATCTTTATTTTGCTCACCTACAGGTTATTTTTGTTTCCCAACATTGATAACTTCGTAGATATCAACCCCATTAAGATTTTCCTGATCGGAAACACTGTACCAACCTTACTCGCAGATGCGTATCATTCTGTACACTTAAGGAATTTATACAGCGGAGGAATGATCACGTGTTGTGTACCCTTGCTTCACAAATGGTTCACTTCCCATTTTCCCAAGTCTGTTGCATTTTGGGATCAAAAGAATATTTTACGTTGGTCGCAGAGAGTCATGTCTCTTACCAACTCTGACATCGATTGGTACAATCGAATCTACGACGGGATCATAATCATTGACCGTTGTGGAAATTTCCCAAATGTATTCCTTATAGGAACTAAGGGAGGAATCAACTATCATCCGGTATTAGTTCATCGTCAAATTGGATACCCGATGAGGCATGTCCCGCGCAATGCTCATCTGGAAGGGCTTTTATTCAAGGAAGGAGAAAATGACAGGGCACTAAAGATAGAAATAGTGCATGCCTGGAAACACATTCATAGGAAAGGACGAGAGTCTCTAGGGAAATTGGACTGTGTCTCGGTGGAGCCTTATCTCCACTGGGTACAAACTAGAGCTCTCAAGTTGAGGATGCCTTACCCTCATCAGGAAGTTCTTCCATTAAGGGACTCTGCCCTTTATTTCTTGTCTGAGACGGAAAAGCTTCAGGTTATTCTCAGCAAAGTTCAGCAGAAGAAGAGGTATTGGAGGAACGAGTACCGCATTCTCAATGTGGAATGTAGGAAAATACAGCAGCTATTAAAAGAAAAAGATGCTCTGATTTAAATTTTAGAGCAACATGCTGTCGAAAATCAGGATGACAAAAGGAATTTACTCGCTACTTTCACTTGGCAAAGGAATGACAACCCGACAACGACCCAAGAGCCCCGGTCAAAGAAAAGAAAAGCACCAGAACCAGCACCAGAGCTGTCCTCAGAGAGGACTCAGGATCCCTTAGTTTAAATTTCCTTTTTCAGCACTTTGTAATCTATTGTATTTCCGTTTCCGCAATCCTTTGAATTTAATAAAACGGGGTTTCCCCACTGTTTAATATTTGCAATCCAATTGTCGAAGTTTACTTTGAATAAACAAAAACATACAATTAATATAATCATTGCATATCAATCATTCTTGCATAAACGCATTCTTCTTACCTACGAATCTTATGTTTGTGTCTCGATTCTAGAGTCAAACTGTCTCATTCGTACAATACTCGGGCCAATCGTCAGAAAAAGATGGATGATCTCGACGAAGAGAACAAAGAGTTGAGAGAAAAGATCGACACTCTGAAAGAGGATCTGAGAAAGCTTCATAACGACATGCAAGCTCTAACAGAAGCTCAGATGCAACAACAACGGACTGTGATCTCAGAGATCACATCTACGCCCATAGCGGAGAAGTGTGATCCTAGGTACAAAATGCCGAAAGATCCTCCCTGGGGCATGCCTATTAACTATATCCCGGAAGGATATGTTCCGCCGATCGCTGAGGATCAAGGAACCGCAGCAGGAACCGCTGGGCCTGAAGGTTATAAACTTCAGGAAAGCGAAGATGCCAGGGGCATGAAAGTAACTCCTGAAGGTTACAAACTTCGGGAGACACCGAGAGTCTCGGCCATAATAACTATACCACCGCCCGTGGTACACACTGTCCCGGAAGGACAGATTCCACCGATACCTTCTAGTGGGAACTGTCATACCCCAAATTTTGACCACTAAGATTCCCTATCATTCTTCAAACCATCATCACAATATGGGTGAATCATTATGCCTCATCAGTCTCCCCAAGGATGGGTGAGCATCCACTACAATCAAAATTAGGGTTTCAAGCTCTCTCAGAGCTCTTAGACAAGGGATCAATCAAGGAATGACATGATCTACAACTTGTCTAAACCTCTCAAACATCCACAAAGGATCAAGACGACTCCCACTTCAAGTATTAAGCACAAGGTTGCTCCCGTCTAGGTGGATTAAGCCTCAAGATCGTTAGTGTCACCAAATTAGGGTTTGGTCGACCAGGGCCTCCAGATGGAAATTTTCCTCTGGGCATGAGGCAATGCTTCAAAGAACAACCTAAGATGCTCCAAGGGACATCATGGACCCAATCATCAAGTCAATTTGGCCTCTGGGGATGCATTAATAAAAAATCAGGAATTAGGGTTTCTTGACCTAATTCACCCCTAAGTTGACTTTTGGGACAAAACATGAGCCAAGACCTCAAGAGATGATTTGAGGGTCCCTAACACACCATATTGATCCATTTTCAACAATGGATTGATCCAAGAAGCTTGATTCACAAGTTTCAATTTCATCTGGACCACAATTAGGGTTTTCGCGGGAAAAGTCAACTGTGCTTTTGATTTTTGACCAAGACATGCTCCCAAACCTTGGGACATGATTCAATACACCCTATAACACCTATGAAATCAATCCATCAAGTTTGATTTAGGTCAAGGACTTGATTTCATAGAGGATCGCACAGTTTGGAATTCATCAGATAAAAAGTCAACTGTGCATAAAAGTCAACTTTGACTTTTTGAGATTTTTCACAATTATGGTTCTTTGACCCTAAAATGATGTTAATGTATGATTGGAATCATCATTCATCATGAAAAATCAAGAAAAGTGGGATAAATTGTAAAAGGGGTAACCATAAAAAACTTAGAAATTTTCTAAGTTATGGAACAAAGTGGCTAGGGTACCAACTTTGGAGGATCATAACTCCTAAACCACAAGGCCATTTTTCCCCATTCAAAGCTGGATTTGTAGCTCTCATGGCACTCTACAAATGCTTCAAACACAAATCATTCCAATTCCTCATGGATTTTAAGTTGTGGAATGATCAAAATCACAAAAAGTGAAAATGTCACTTTTTTCCAACACTTAGTGAAATTTTCACTAAGTCAGAATCTGCCTTCACTTTTTTCCAAATGTAGGGGCATTTTTCACTTGGATCCAAAAGGTATCAAAACTAACTATGATCAAACAGTTGTTGTATCATATGAGGGCTTTCCACTTGAGCCATGAGATATGACAATGCTAATATGCCTTGCTGCAAACTGTCATGGCAAGGCATATTTGGGAGTTTTGCTCCATTTGCTCAAATTTTGCAAAGGGGAAGCAACTCTATCCATTTGAACACCTCAAGGGGGGACCAAGGAGGAACCAACTCTGATCCCAAGCCTCATAAGTCTTTGGAACCAAAAGTAGCATGCCAAACCTAGAAATACCTAAAAGAGGGACAAGACTCCAATTTTGGATTGGAGCATTTAATGGATGCACCAAGGTGTCATGGACTGAGCCATTCCCAACTGAATTCAGTCAAGACTTATCCAAGACCAATGGAACCAGCAGCCTGTGCCCTAACCTCTAGTCAATGGCTAGGTGAGACTTGGATTCTCATTGCTCAACATTGGCCAAACCTCTGCTGCTGTTGCCATTCACTATTGCAGCCAAAACAAACTTGCTCTACTATAAATAGAGCTCAATTGTGTTCAGTTTGAGTACACCAAAGCACTACAACACTTGTTTTCCTCAAAATCTCTTTCTCAAGGCAAAAATACCTTCTTTAGCAAGGTAACTCGGAGTTTTTGAGTTAGAGAGCAATTCCACCACAGCTAATGATCCAAACACATCCAATATGTCATATCTAAGCTATCCAAACTCTCACAAGTGACCTATAACACCAAAATCACAAAGTCACCTCTCAAAACCTCAAAATAGGACTTTTGTGCATTTTTCAAGCCATGTCTTGATTCAATCACTTTCCAAACCAGATAAAACCTCAAACACACTCCAAATATCATCCTTGAACTGTCCCAAATGGTTCCACACATCTGGAACACCATTTGAGAGAGTTGTTATTTTGGTCACTTTTGCCCATTTTGCAAGAAAGAGCTCAAACTTGCTCCTGAGGTTTCCAGCTGATTCCAACCATCCTAAAAGCTTCTTAGAGATCATTTAAGGGTGTCCAAAGCATCAAATCATTTCTGGAACAAGTGGCTTGGCAGATTGCACAAAAGCTCCAAAAAGAGGTAAGCATCACAACTTGGATTCTTTGAATCATGCTTTCTTTTGATGTCCACTGATCATGCATCTCTTCTACATGTTATATGTGTTGTGTTTGCACCAATTTATCATGTAAATCATACTTGTACCAAGAGATGGCACATAAAATGCAAATCATGGCCTATTTCAAAACCACTATCGGGTTTTTCACTAGGAGCATGATCTGAAAAAAAAACACCACCACCATTGGATTCCTTGTGAAATTCTAGGCAGGATATACCTAAATTTTGTCCCAATCCATGGAGAAATGAGAAAGTTATGGCTTTCACATTTTCAACCAAAATCTTGCCTTGCCATGCCTTGGGCCAGGCCAAAAGCAAGGCAAGCCTTGTATATTTGTGGTTGTGTTTCAATCAACGGATGTATCACCACCCCAGTGGTAAGGCGCGCGCCCTATACACAAGAGGTCTAGGGTTCGAATCCCCCTTGCCCTAGATCCTCTTTTTGCTATTTTTTTTACTTTTTATTGTTTTTTCTTATTATTTTTAATGATTTGAAAAATTAATTACTCCCTCAATTTTAATTATTTTTTATTGGTTCTTTTTGCAAAAAATCACAAAAATGTTGAAATATTTTATTCCACAAAAAAATTAAATTTATATTAGTTATTTAATATAATTAGTATTTTTGTGAATAAATTCATTTTTAATTGTTTTTAAACATTTAAAAGTGAATATTTACTTTGAAAATCAAAACCAAAAGAGTTTTAATTCATCTTGTGATTAAAACCTCATTTTTCAAAGCTTAAACAAAAATCACAAGTGGTTTATTCAAACTTATTTGGTATTTTTATCATTTTATTTTATTTTCTTTAAATATTTACTTTTAAAAGAAATCAAATTTAGGGTTTCTTTGATTTTCACCCAAACAAAACTTTTAAATAATCTTAGGGCCTCTAATAGAGTGTAAGACCCAATCCCTTGAAAACAAAAATAATTTGGGCCTCAGATGTTGTATAAGACCCACTGTGTTTTGAAAAACCTCGGCGCGATCGCCGTTTTCAAACAAAAATCATCTGGGCCTACCCTCGTGTTATAAGCCCCATCCCTTTTCTTTAAACAATTTTGGGCCTCTAATAGAGTGTAAGACCCAACCCCTTTTTGAAACCAAAATAATTTGGGCCTTAGTGTATTGTATAAGTCCCGATAACATCAAAAAGTTCGGCACGATCGTCGCCTTTTTAACAAAAACCCATGGGCTTCTCCTAGAGCTATAAGACCAATCCTTATTCATTTTCAAACTCTTTGGGCCTCTAATAGAGTGTAAGACCCAATCCCATTTTAACCAAATCCTTTTTGGGCCTCAGATATTGTATAAGTCCCTCTGCGTTAAAAAGAAAATATCGGCACGATCGCCAGTTCAAAAATCAAACCATCTGGGCCTACCCTCGTGTTATAAGCCCCATTCCTTTTCTTTAAAACATCTTTGGGACCTCTATTAGAGTGTAAGACTCAACCCCCTTTGTAAATACACCACCTTTTGGTCCTCAGTCACTGTATAAGTCCCACTGTATTTTCAAAATCTCGGCACGATCGCCATTTCAAAACAAAACCCTGGGCCTCTCCTTGAGCTGTAAGCCCCACCACCTGTATAAAAATAAATTTTTGGGCCTTTTGAGAGAGTGTAAGACCCATCCCTTTGTACATAAAAACTTTGTGGGCCTCACTTATTATATAAGTCCCTCTATACAGTTTACAAAACCACGGTGCAATCATCGTTAAACCTTTGGCCTCTCCTTGAGCTGTAAGCCCCAACAACTTTTCAAAGCACTTTTCCCTTTGATTTTGAATATTGTTATCAAAGTTTTCTTTGTTGAACAACTAACACAACATTATGGAAGCTCTACAACCGAGTAAGTGTTTATCCGCTTTCATTTACCGCTTTCATATGTATATAACTGTATTGTGGGGCTGTTTCACTGTAAGTCTCCTTTCACAAACTTTTATATACTTGTCAAATATTAACTGTGTAATACTAGTATAGTTATTTAGAGTTTTCCCCGGTAACTACGTCTAGCACTAGGTAAAGCCCTGTTGGTCACTCTTAAATACAAACAAAACTAGATCCCCCGTAGGATTCCAGATACAGTCTTCCCTCCTCTTGGGGTTAAACAATATGGAGACGTGAAAGGCAACATTCTCGGTGAACCCTTTCTCAGACTGTCACTCTTAGAAATTGTCAAAGAAACTCTACTCCCCAGAGTTGATTTATTCTCCGTGAATAGCATCTCTTGAGTTTCTTCCAAATTCTCAGACTTTCATGGCTAGATCTATTCTCGGTGAATAGTATGTTTTGAACTTCTTGGGGTTTGGGGACCCACGGGCTTCTTAAAAGCATCCCCGCCTCCTCTTGGGCGTTGTACAAGGACCCTTCGGCTTTTTAAAAGCTCTGATGCCTTCTCTTGGGCTTAGTACAAGGACCCAGAGATCTCTACGGGTATAGGAACAAAACCTAGTCATCAATTTGCTAGAGCTGTCTTTCTGAGTCAAGTGTCAGACCAGTTAATGGGTTGACCTTCATCCCTTAACATACCAGCCTTCTCTTTGGCATTATACAAAGATCATTCACTTATCCGAGAATCGATTTATCAAAACACCAGTAGACTTGGACAGTCTCAATACCCTTTGGATTTCCCATTTCCTTAAAGAACGGGAAATAACCCTGATCCTCAGATCAATCCCTAAGCACAACATTACCCATATAAGAACTGATTTTCTCTTTCATCCAACAACTGGACTTGTCACTTAACTCAAACAGTTACCAGCATAAATAACCTCCTCTTGGGCTTTGTACAAATGATTCTCCCCAGCGGAGATAACCTTTTCAGACACTCTTGTTGAGTCAAATCACCTTTTAGCCTCCATCTCGGGCTTCGTACGAGATACAAATCACTCTCTTGTTGAGTATAAAAGACTCTCTTTGTAAGGCCCATATATACATACATGCATCAAATCATATATTATACATGAATTTCACTTTTGGTACTGAAATATACAATAAGTTCCTAGTGAACACATTATACATATACATACCCAAAAAGCCTAATACAAAAAAACTACGGCATAGTATATCTACAAGATGTTTCAAAGACAAAATACTAAGAACTAGATCACTAATGATCTCAAAAACCCCACAACAGAAGCAAAGCCATCAGAAAGTAAGGACAATCACACAGCCTTATCCTTACCCTTTACGGAACCTGCAGTACCTGTGATGTAAACAACAACAGTGGGGTGAGATACATCAAATCTCAGTGAGTTCCCTATCTTAAAGTCCTCTCGGCTCTACAAGGTTCTACTAAACCTAACTCAAGTCCAAGGGAATGGGAGTGACTTTGAGTACACACACACTATATGGAAACATGTTATGAGTTCATCAACTCACAATATCACTAATCGGTAACCATGCCAAGGTATCCCCTATTCCCGGCCTCTTCTACGTCTAGAAGTCGACCCGGGTCATGGATCCTTGCAACCTACTTGACATACGAATGGATTCGGGTTCTACGGGCCTTTTACCGTTATGAACCATCACTTTACACGGGCCTTATACCGCCAGAAGCATTCACCCAATGGGCGCCATTCGTACATCACTGGGAATCAAACCTGCCAAGTAGTCATGCATAATGTTTCAGAGGAGCTCGAGACCCATGAAACGCAACTAAAAGAACCGGTTACGATTACGTGATCACACACAGACGTGATTGTATTCGACAATCACAAGGCCATTATGCCTTATCACAACCAAACGGTTAACACACATGTTCCATACTAGTGTTTATTCATTCTATATTTTTCTGACACTGTTTATGGTAATGTTTCTCACTCTACCTATTTCATATTTTAACATGCATACATATTCAACAACAATTACACACCATTAAACGATAAAAGTCGGCAAAACGAAACTATTCCAAAAATCCCGACATAATTAAATCGGCCAGCAATCTTAAAACCATTTTCATAAGGAAGTACATTCTGTTAGCTTTCCAATGATATCAAGAATATTAAAAACGGATAACCGAGTCAAAAGTTATGGACATAACCAGAATTAGTATCGCGAGAAAACACAATTTTACAATTTTCCTGACCGTACGCGTATTGCCCTGTGCCATACGTGTACCACCCAGCTGGCTCGCCCAGCCATACGCGTATTACCCAAGGTGATACGCGTATGGGCAGAGGCTGTTTTCCCTTGAAAATTTCCATTTTTCCTCCAATACGCGTAACGCCCATGCCATACGCGTAAGGCCATGCCCCATACGCGTATGGGCAGTGGAAATTTGCAATTTCCTGCAGAATTTTTCTACTACGGGTTCCCCAAAATCAACCCCAAAAATCCATTTTCCACAACCACAAAGCATCAAAACATGTTATAGACATAACAAGCAGTATACTACACAATCAAGTATTGAATTTCAGCAGTTAGATTCATGATTTATGTGCAAAATTACTCAATTCTCACAATTCCAAACTAACTCTAAAGTCAATAAAACTCTACTCTAAAGGGTCTAACTAGAACCCACCTGGATTACAAGATGAGGAGATTGAATGCTGAGATAAAAAGATGAAGATTGGTTAATGATCCAAGTTCTTGAGCTCTTGTGCAATTTTTCTCTTCTTCCTTCCTTTTCCTTCTTTCACTTTTTTTTCTACAAGTTTCTATCTTTTTCCAAATAAGGAAAGGAAAAGAAAATAGACATAGAAAATATTAATTGGCAACACTACTAATTATCCGAATTATCTCAAATACACTAATTAATAAAACTCCAAGTTAAACAATATTAATATAATCAAATTCCGAGTTCGTCAGTTGACTCTAATTACTTTGTCCAATAATTGCTCAGAGTACCCCGGAACCCAGTTGATCATAAAAACATTATCCAAAATGCTCACAAAATTATGGGGTATTACATCCTCCCCCCCTTAAATAGAAATTCGCCCACGAATTTAAAACAAATACCTGAAAAAATGAGGATAAACTTCCCGCATTTTCGATTCCAATTCCCAAGTTGCATCGCTTGGATGCGTCTCATCCCACTGAACCTTAACAAGAGGAATCTCTTTATTCCGCAACACTTTAGTTTCTCTTCCTGTGATACGACTTGGTTGAGGTTCAAATGTCAAATCAGCTTCTATCTTAATTGTATTCGGTAAAATTGGCTGAAGAGGATCTGGAACAAATTTCCGAAGCTGAGACACATGAAAAACGTCGTGCATTTCTGACAGAGAAGGCGGTAAGGCTAATCTGTAAGCTACTTCCCCAATTCTTTCTAAGATTTGAAACGGTCCCACGTATCTTGGACTTAACTTACGCAATTTAAATGGCCCTTTCAATCTCAATCTCGGAGTAACCTTCAAAAATACATGATCACCCTCATCAAACTCTAACGGTCTCCTACGGTTGTCCGCATAGCTCTTCTGACGATCTTGGGCTTGTTTAACCTTTCCACGAATCATTCTAATCTTTTCCGTGGTCTCGTGAATAATCTCAGGCCCCAAAATTCTATCGTTGCCAACATCCGCCCAACACAACGGCGTTCTACACTTCCTACCATACAACGCTTCATAAGGTGCCATACCAATACTTGCATGATAACTGTTATTATAAGAGAATTCGATCAACGACAAGAGTTCTATCCAATTTCCTCTTCTTTCAAGTACACAAGCTCTCAACATGTCCTCCATGGTCTGTATTGTCCGTTCTGTCTGACCGTCCATTTGCGGATAGTTCGACGTACTCAAATGTAACCCCGTTCCCATAGCTTGTTGAAAAGCCCTCCAAAATCTGGAAGTAAACTTTGGATCTCTATCCAAAACGATACAAGTAGGAATACCATGCAATCTCACTATCTCTGAAATAAACAACCTTGCGAGATGACTCGCCTTGTAGGTAGTCTTCACAGGTAAGAAATGCGCGGATTTCGTTAACCGATCCACAATTACCCAAATCGAGTCATAACCACCTTGCGCATGGGGTAAACCCACTGCGAAGTCCATTGAAATACTATCCCATTTCCACATCGGAATCTCTAAAGGTTGCAACAAGCCACCCGGCCTTTGGTGCTCAATCTTCACTTGTTGGCACACTGCACATTCTGACACATACACCGCAATATCCTTTTTCATCCCGGGCCACCAATAGTCCCTCTTTAAATCTTGATACATCTTCGAAGCACCAGGATGTATAGTTAAAGTACCCTTATGCGCTTCCTCCAAAATCCTTCGTTTTAACTCTGTGTTGTCCGGGACACAAATCCTTTGGTTAAACAAAATAGTTCCGTCGGTAGCTCGCACAAAACCCGGTTGTAATAACAGTTCCTGTAACTTCTCGTCTAACCCTTGCTCTTGTTGGATTTCTTCCCTAAGAGTAGAAGAGATATTCAAATTCCCCATCACCACACAATCAGGAGTCCAGTTAAATTGAAGATTTAGATCTCTAAACTTTTCCATTAAGGCATACTCTAATATCATCAACTCGGCACTATGCAACACTTTCCTGCTCAATGCATCCGCCACCTTATTTTCTTTACCCGGATGGTATTTTAAATCCAAGTCATAATCCTTCAGATATTCTATCCATCTCCTCTGACGCATGTTCAACTCTTTTTGATCAAATAAGTACTTTAAGCTCTTGTGGTCACTAAACATCTCAAAACGTACACCATACAAATAGTGACGCCACACCTTCAAAGTAAATACAACTGCCGCCAATTCTAAATCATGCGTTGGGTAATTCTCTTCATGGACTTTCAACTCTCTTGAAGCATAAGCCACTACATGTCCCTCCTGCATTAACACTCCGCCTAAACCCTTCTTCGATGCATCACAATATACCTCACACGACTTGCTAGGATCAAGAATAACCAAAACAGGAGCGGTAGTCAATCTCTCCTTCAAATTCCTAAAACTTCTTTCACAAGCTGAATCCCACTCATACGAATACTCCTTCTGAGTAAGTCTCGTCAATGGTAAAGCCAACTGCGAAAACCCCTAAATAAACCTTCTGTAATACCCTGCCAATCCCAAGAAACTTCTAACTTCAGAAGCATTCTTCAGTCTCTCCCAATTAATCACTGCTTCAACTTTTGAAGGATTAACTGCTACACCTCCCTGGGATATGACATGACCAAGAAAATTAACCTCAGACATCCAAAATTCACACTTACTCAACTTAGCAAAAAGTTGCTTCTCTTGCAAGATGGATAAAACAATCCTTAGGTGTTCTCCGTGCTCTTGAGGATCACGAGAATAAATAAGAATGTCATCAATGAAAATCACCACAAATTGGTCCAAGTAAGGTTGGAATATTCGATTCATATAATCCATGAAAACCGCCGGAGCATTAGTCACACCGAAAGGCATTACCAAAAATTCATAATGACCATAACGGGTTCTAAACGCAGTCTTTGGTACATCTGAACTCTTCACACGAATCTGATGATAACCCGACCGTAAATTAATCTTCGAGAACACACAGGCTCCTTTCAATTGATCCAACAGGTCGTCTATCCTTGGTAATGGGTATTTGTTCTTGATGGTGACCTTATTCAACTGACGATAATCAATACACAACCGCATTCCACCATCCTTTTTCTTTACCAATAACACTGGAGCTCCCCAGGGTGAAACACTTGGTCGAACAAAATTCTTAGCCAACAAGTCCTCCAATTGGTCCTTTAATTCTCTTAATTCAAGCGGTACCATCCGATACGGAGAAACGGATACTGGAGCCGTTCCTGGTATCAGGTCAATAGAGAATTCCACTTCCCGCTCCGGAGGAAGAGAAGTGATATCCTCGGGAAAAACTTCATGAAAGTCACAAACTACCATAATACTCAAAACTTGGATGTTACTACTCTCCTCCTTGGTAAGAATCAAAAGAACAGACTTTTCTTCCTCAAACAAGAAATTAATCATTCCCACCGTACCTTCTAAAATAGTAGTTAACACATCCTTCGAAGTAGCCTCTTCGGACGGAATAATGATCAGCTTTTCCTCACATCCAATAAACACCGAATTAGCAGAAAGCCAATCCATTCCCAGAACAACATCCACTTTCTTAAGAGGTAAACATATAAGGTCAATCTGGAAAACTCTTTCATTCACCGAAAAAACAAAATTCTCACACATCAATGGTGTCTCTACAATCTCATCCATGGCAGTAGTAACCACCATAGGAGGAAACAAAGAAACAGCTTGCAACCCAAGTCGCTTCACGCAACGCGTGGACACAAAAGAATGCGTTGCCCCACAGTCAAATAAAACAAAACAAGGATGTCCATTAACGAAACACGTACCCGCAATCAAGGAGTTATCACCCTTTGTCTTCCTTGCATCCAAGGTATACACTCGGCCGATATTCTTCCCTTGGGCCTGATTCCTACCCTGAGGACAATCCCTCGCCAAGTGGCCCACTTTCTGACACTAATAACACCTCACGTCTTCGATACCACACCGTCCGGAATGATTTCGACCACAAGTACGACACACCGGAGGCACACTAGTCCTAGAACTCTGAACTTGCTTCCCTTTGAATGATTGCTGCCTTTGCCTAAACTGTTGATTCGATCTTCCACGGTCACTTTAAGTTGCCCTGCTCAAATCTCCTTCCATTTGTACCTTTTTCAAACTATGTTCCGCAACATAACATTGTCGTAACAATTCAGCATAGCTAGTAAACTCTCTCTGAGATACAGTATGTAAAATTTCAGCCCTTAAACCAAACAGAAACTGATCAATCTTCCACCTCTCATCAGGAGCATACATAGCCTGTCTAGAATAAGCAGCCATAACCTCGAACTTTTCAGCATAAGAAGCCACAGATAAGTTACCTTGTCTCAATTGTTGGAATTCGAATTCTTTTTGAGACCTTAAGGAATTTGGAAAATAGTTCTCCATAAAAGTCACCTTAAACTGCTCCCACACCTTTGGTACCTATTGAATTGTCATTAAGGCTAAAGCACTTTCCCACCACCTCATGGCCGGACCCTTCAACAAGTGAGAAGCAAAGACCACCTTGTTTTCCTCACTGCACTACACTATTAGGAAAATCCGTTCCATACCTGATATCCATTCATGAGACTTTACTGGATCTAACCCTCCCTGAAATTCCGGAGGATTCATACGGATGAAATCCCTAAAGGTTCCCCCTGCAGTCTCTGGTACAACCACTGGAGGATGCACACCACCAGCCATTTGTTGTACCATTTGTTGCACAAACTGATTCTGTTGTTGCTGCATCTATTGCATAAATTGGTATAAAGGAGCATTTCCCTCATCATCTGGCGGATTAGTCCCTGCTGGAGTGGTTCTTGGTCTACCACGGTTGTTTCTGCGCCGGTCAGCCATGTTCCTGAATTTCATACAGATAGGATTAAGTTGATCAGACTCAATACCATAAATATAATAGACAAGACCCATGGCGACACGCCGCATACGAAATGGAAAGAAAACTTATTCTATTTCATGGCTAGGTTGAGGATACGACCTGCTCTGATACCAACTGTAACGCCCACATATACATACATGCATCAAATCATATATTATACATGAATTTCACTTTTGGTACTGAAATATACAATAAGTTCGTAGTGAACACATTATACATATACATGCCCAAAAAGTCTAATACAAAAAAACTACGGCATAGTATATCTACAAGATGTTTCAAAGACAAAATACTAAGAACTAGATCACTAATGATCTCAAAAACTCCACAACGGAAGCAAAGCCATCAGAAAGTAAGGACAATCACCCAACCTTATCCTTACACTTCGCGGAACCTGCAGTACCTGTGATGTAAACAACAACAGTGGGGTGAGATACATCAAATCTGAGTGAGTTCTGTAACGCCCCGATTTGTTTAATTCTATTTATATATTTCATTTATTTGAATTTTGTGAATTGTGTGAATTATGGTATTTTACCTGCTAATTGGTTAATTTCTCAGATAGATAAAATATTTGTATTAAATTATTACTTCTTTTCAACTTTTATTTCCCGAAATATAATTCATCAGTATGTTTATGTTTTATCGCATTTTGAGAGCGTTTGCGAGATATTTGAGTTGAGGGGTAAAATGGTCTTTTTAGGGGATTAGATATTTTGAATAAATAGTAAGTGGAGAGAAAAAGAGAGGAAAGAAAAAGAAAAGAAAAAGAAGAGAAGAGAAAGGAGAAGAAAGAAAGAGAGAAGAAGAGAAAAGAGGAAAATCGCGGGAACTCCGTTTCAAGCGCGAATAATCGGGTAAGGGTGAGAAGTTTCAATTATATCATGCTTGTGTATGTATATGTGTATGTTTTCTTGATTGTTTTGGATAGTTTCATATAGTTTTCATTTTAGGTCAAAATGGTAAAAATGGTTAGAAATCGTTGTTTTCACGGATGAATTTCGAAATGAATTGCGTAGATTAGTCGTATGAGGTTAGGCCGAGATTATAGAAACTCGTTTCGTTGAAATCGGTTGATATTGTGAGTTTTGACATTTTTGGGTTTTGAAAATGTGAGATTTTGGTGAAAAAAAAAAGTCGTGGAATCGGGTTTTTCTTGATCCTAATATGTTGGGATGTATTTATGTGATATTACCATGTATTTATTCGGAAGAAAGTAATTGAATCGGTCGGGTTTCCGGAGGGTTTTGTGTAGGGACAGCAGCTTGTTTTTCTGATTTTTAACAGGTACAATTGATTGCAGCAGGATGCAAATCGATTGCACATGTGTAAAAGGGAAAAAATGTGATTTCTGGGGCCGTGCAATCGATTGCACACAGGTGTAAATCGATTGCACTCTGCTGTTCTTTTTCAAAAATTTGGTTTTTTAAAAGTTGCATAACTTTTTCGTCGTTTATCCATTTTAGCTGTTCTTTATATCGATCTAAAGCTAAAAACATGTTCTATCATTTGGTGAAAAGAAATATTATTTTTAGCCGACTTTTGGCCGAATTTACCGAATAATCGTGAATAGTTGTTTTTGATGAAATGAAAGTGTGGTTATGAATGTGTTATGGATATGCTTGTGAAGTGAACCCTTGATTGGGGAATTCTTTGTGATTTGTGGCTTTATGGCAATAATTGTGCTGATGTGAATATATATGATAAGTATTGGTGATGATGGTCTGTGGTGTTATGGAGGAATAAATGTGTGTTTTGGGTTTTGATTTCAATGTGCGATAATGATTTGTTGTGAGTAGCATTTGATATGTGAATCCCTTGTGTGAGGAATTAATGATTTTGTGGTGTAGTAATATACATTGTTTGATTGAATATCAATGTATTTGGGTATGATGTTGTGTTGGTTCGTGGTTTGTTGTTGTGGTTTGTGATAATATGCATTGCTTGTGTGAAATTCAATGTATGTTGTGCGGTGGCCTTTATGGTTTGAAATGCATTGTTTGAATTGTTTTGCAATGCATGAATGTGATGATGTTGAATCATGTGACAAGTTGTTGTAATTGTTGTGGTTGTTGATTTGTGGCCTAAGGGCAAGAAAATGCGATATGTGGTAATTATTGATTTATGCATGATTATGGATGTGTATATGGGTGCAATGTGAATGTCATGAGTCATTGTATGCCAAACATCATAATATGCATTGTTGGAATGTCCTGAGTGGCGGTTTGATTCCAGAGAGAATCTGTTATATCATCGTGTGCCTCGAAAATATGAGGCGATGCCCGAGGACTGAAAGCGATGAATCTGCTATAACATCGTGTGCCTCGAAAATATGAGGCGATGCCTGAGGACCGAAAGCGATGGTTATAGACGATTGTGGGCTCCTTTTGAGACTTAAAACAATCCTTAACGTCGTGTGCCTCGAAAATATGAGGCGCTGCCTGAGGACCTAAAGCGACGGGTGAACATCGTAGGCCCGACGGGGTGTTACTTGAGATTCTCAGTAACGAGCGATGGTTCCAATAGTTCCTGAGTGAACTGGTTTTGAGAAATGTTGGAAGTCGGTACCGCATGGCATTTGCATAGAGTCGTTGTGTCGGTCTCTGTGCATTTGCATAAATCATGGATGCATTATGTGTGGAAAATCATGATTTGATTGATTATGTGTGAGAATTGTGAATGGATGCATTATGTGTGGAAAATCATGATTTGATTGATTATGTGATTAGGTTGGAACAATTGATATATGCTATGTTGTTGGAAATGTTAGAAATATGTTAAGTATACGTGGCGTGCTATATGTATCGATATGTGATGCTTGTGGTGAGAATAACTGTGTATGTGAGTTTTATATGTTTTAGCATATTATTATGCAATCTTGGTTTAGTTGTTATTTCTCACCCTTTTGCTGTAATATGCTTTTTATGGCATAGTGCAGATTGTCAGCTTTAGAGGCGTGGAGGCAAGTGGACGAGTTAGATCTTCGTTTGCTTAGGTCTTGGTGTCTGCTCTGATACGTAGCACGGGAGTCGGGAAACGTTTTGTTATATGTATATTTTGTTGAATATATTAAATATTATTTTGTATGAATATGTTGATGTTCAAAACCATTTATTTGTAAAACAAATCGGTTATGGATCTTTCTGCTTTATTCCATAATTGACATTTCCTTTATATGGAAAAAGTTTCCCCTTTGAGGGTACTCTATTTTATGCTATGTATCAAATTTATGAGCAGGGATTGTATTTTGTTCATTTAAGTGTGACATCCCTGTTTCCTGTCGGAAAAATAAATTTTTAGTTACTCTGATTTTATTTATGTATTATGTATTCGAGATGGGATTTGGGGTGTTACATTAGTGGTATCAGAGCAGGTCGGTCCGTCCGGCCAAGTTGTTGAGTCAGTTTGTGTGACAGTTGAATACTGTCATTGTTGTTTGTCCGTTAGTACGTGATATGTGTGTGAAACACTGTCAGTGCTTTCTGGTTTTCTGCTATTTTGTCTTCAGGATTGAGAATGAGATAAGTGAGGGAGAAGCTTGTACTTCTCCAAGTTGCTTCAGGTGTGGAGCATTAGCTCAGTGTGCCGTTGGTTGCAAGAGTGTAAGTGTTGCTTGGACAGTGTTGTTCCCGGTTCCGAAGGGAATGCGGAGGTAAGGTTTATGTCAACTAAGGATTTGTGCCTTAGGTAGTTTTGTGCACAGGATGTAAGGAATGCTATTATAGTTTGGTAAAGACGGTTGATGCCTCATCATGATTGTCGGCTGTCTATTGGAAAATTGAGGAACTGATCACCCTTAATCTCTTGTTGACAGCAGACAGAAATTATGTTGGATGGAATAGGCGGGTCTTTCCGGCTTTGATAGTGTGTGAAATGAGTTGTTTGGAATTTAAGGAGATGATTACAGATTGTTTTGATGAGTCGATGAAGATGCTAATATCGGAAGATGGAATGGAATAACAAGTATAATGGTATTGAGACTATGGACATCAAACTTAGAGTTCTGGTGGGTTTGGAGTCTTTGGAGTTTTAAGGCATTAATGGAAATTGCGAGGAAACCCTTGTGGGAAGATGTAACATTGTGTTTGAGAATTCTTTTTGGTTGGTTGTTGATACATGTTGGAATTGCGGAATTGGACGGTCAGGAGAAGAAATTGGGTATGGATTACTAACAGTTGAATAAGGTAATGATTGAGAATAAGTGTCCACTTTCATGAACAGATTACTAGAATGGTTTGGTTGAGTTTGAGTGAATTACAATTGTTTGGAATGTTTGATAAGAGTGGTGAATTGTGTGAGTTGAGGCTTTGATCGATTTAATGTGACTGGTTAGGTTTGTTATC
The DNA here is from genome assembly GCA_022829125.1 of Lathyrus tuberosus. Classification (NCBI taxonomy): domain Eukaryota; kingdom Viridiplantae; phylum Streptophyta; class Magnoliopsida; order Fabales; family Fabaceae; genus Lathyrus; species Lathyrus tuberosus. Next base: position 10,373,826 of record JALAZF010000071.1, read on the forward strand.
CTCGGAATAGGTTGTTATTTACTCGGTTAAGCTTGTATGAGAGTAACCAGTTACCCAGTGAAAAGTTTTGCAAAAGCTTTAAGGATTTATATATTTTGGACTTTGGTTGGGAATTGCAACGTACAGTGATGATATTTTGTGTTAGTAACGCGTCTCTAATGTTTATGGAGTAGAGGAATCGTATCTTCCATATTTAATTGGATAAGTTCGTAGTGGTTTCGATTGAGGATATTTGGATTTGTTATAAACTCAGAGAAAGAATGAGTAAAGTGTGTGGGATTTGAATTACAAGTATTGAAAAGAGACGAAGTTTTATGCGAAGTTATTCAAGTGAGAATTTTGGTGGAAAGGGTTAGTTTTCTTGGTTATGTTAATGGATCCATCGGAAGTAGATGTAGTTCTACAATGAGAGGTTCCAAAGTTGCTTAAGGAGATTAGAAGCTTTTTGGACATTAGTTGGTTATTACCGGAGGTTATGGAGGGTTTTTCCAATTTAGCGTTTCTGTTACTTCGGTGGACTTGCAAAGGGTGAGTCGTGTGCTTTGGATGTTCATTGTGAGGAAAGTTAAGAAGGTTAAAGTGGAATTTGTCTATGACTCCAGTTTTGATTCTGCGTGATCCTGATGAATCGTTGTGAGGTATTGTGATGTGTCTTTGAAGAGTTTAGTCAGTGTGTTAATGCAAGAGGGTAAAGTCGTGGCTTATGCTTTACGACAATTGAGGATTTATAAAAGGATTTGTATTATTATGGATTTGGAATTGGTTGCGGTGGTATTGTGTTGGAATATTTGGAGGTATTAACTTTATGGTTCTAGGTTCGAAGTGTTTGGCAATCGCAAGGATATTGAGTACTTGTTTGGTCTAAAGGAATAGAGTATGAGACAACAAGGATGGTTAGAGTTTGTGATGAGTTATGAATTTGGCTTGGATTATCCTTCGGGGAAAAGCTGATGTCGTGCCTGATGAGTTAAGTCGAAGGTTTTATACATGTCTGTTTGGATGGATGAGAATTATTTGAGCAGTTCAGAGACTCGTATCTGGTGTGAGAGATAATGCAGTAGAGTGTAAGGTTGGGTATATTAAAAGTGAATAGTGATTTTTGGTGAATATGAGAAAGAATTAGACTTTGGATGTGAGATTGGTAGTTTTAATGGTTACGAGTAATCAGAGTGCGCAGCGGATGCATGGTGTGGCACAATTTGTATTTGCGTGTGGGACTTGTAAGAGTTCATAGGTTGAACATTGGGAACATGTAGGAGTGAAGAGACCATTGGATGTTTTAGAATGGAAGTGTTAGGTGAAAGGTTTAAATGTTATCCATGGGCTACTATGTAGATGGATGTTTGGTTGCATGTTCAATTGGTGAATCGTAGCATTGTTGTTGGTGTTCTGGTTTTGTTGTTGTTGTTGAGACAATGTGGTGTCGTGGAACTTTATGTTCTTGTTTGTGTTGTTGCCTCGTTTCCATGGTGATGGTTCGAGTGTGTGTGGCTAATTCCTGTGTGGGGAATTAGGGGAGTGTTACCTAGGGTAGGGTAACGATCTTGTTGTGTTTTGGTTCAAGAGTGAACCTATGTGTTAGTAACTTGGGTATTCCTTGAGTTGTGAGTTGGTCGTCAAGTGCATTGTATGGGCTTTGCATCTTGTCGTTGTAGTTGTCGTCGTGTCATGTTGTTGTATCTGCTGTTAGCAAGGTGGTTTGTCAGTTATGTTATTCGTGGTGTGCCTTTTGTTGGCATGTTAGTTTGTTGGTCGGATGTTAGAGTCGTATCCGGAGTTGTTCGTATCGGTTAGATTTTCGAGGACGAAAATGTCTAAGTGGGGGAGAATTGTAACGCCCCGATTTGTTTAATTCTATTTATATATTTCATTTATTTGAATTTTGTGAATTGTGTGAATTATGGTATTTTACCTGCTAATTGGTTAATTTCTCAGATAGATAAAATATTTGTATTAAATTATTACTTCTTTTTAACTTTTATTTCCCGAAATATAATTCATCAGTATGTTTATGTTTTATCGCATTTTGAGAGCGTTTGCGAGATATTTGAGTTGAGGGGTAAAATGGTCTTTTTAGGGGATTAGATATTTTGAATAAATAGTAAGTGGAGAGAAAAAGAGAGGAAAGAAAAAGAAAAGAAAAAGAAGAGAAGAGAAAGGAGAAGAAAGAAAGAGAGAAGAAGAGAAAAGAGGAAAATCGTGGGAACTCCGTTTCAAGCGCGAATAATCGGGTAAGGGTGAGAAGTTTCAATTATATCATGCTTGTGTATGTATATGTGTATGTTTTCTTGATTGTTTTGGATAGTTTCATATAGTTTTCATTTTAGGTCGAAATGGTAAAAATGGTTAGAAATCGATGTTTTCACGGATGAATTTCGAAATGAATTGCGTAGATTAGTCGTATGAGGTTAGGCCGAGATTATAGAAACGCGTTTCGTTGAAATCGGTTGATATTGTGAGTTTTGACATTTTTGGGTTTTGAAAATATGAGATTTTGGTGAAAAATAAAAGTCGTGGAATCGGGTTTTTCTTGATCCTAATATGTTGGGATGTATTTATGTGATATTACCATGTATTTATTCGGAAGAAAGTAATTGAATCGGTCGGGTTTCCGGAGTGTTTTGTGTAGGGACAACAACTTGTTTTTCTGATTTTTAACAGGTACAATCGATTGCAGCAGGATGCAAATCTATTGCACATGTGTAAAAGGGCAAAAAATGTGATTTCTGGGGCCGTGCAATCGATTGCACACAGGTGTAAATCGATTGCACTCTGCTGTTCTTTTTCAAAAATTTGGTTTTTTAAAAGTTGCATAACTTTTTCTTCGTTTATCCATTTTAGCTGTTCTTTATATCGATCTGAAGCTAAAAATATGTTCTATCATTTGGTGAAAAGAAATTTTATTTTTAGCTGACTTTTGGCTGACTTTACCGATTAATCGTGAATAGTTGTTTTTGATGAAATGAATGTGTGGTTATGAATGTGTTGTGGATATGCTTGTGAAGTGAACCCTTGATTGGGGAATTCTTTGTGATTTGTGGCTTTATGGCAATAATTGTGTTGATGTGAATATATATGATAAGTATTGGTGATGATGGTCTGTGGTGTTATGGAGGAATAAATGTGTGTTTTGGGTTTTGATTTCAATGTGCGATAATGATTTATTGTGAGTAGCATTTGATATGTGAATCCCTTGTGTGAGGAATTAATGATTTTGTGGTGTAGTAATATACATTGTTTGATTGAATATCAATGTATGTGGGTATGATGTTGTGTTAGTTCGTGGTTTGTTGTTGTGGTTTGTGATAATATGCATTGCTTGTGTGAAATTCAATGTATGTTGTGCGGTGGCCTTTATCATTGTTTGAATTATTTTGCAATGCATGAATGTGATGATGTTGAATCATGTGACAAGTTGTTGTAATTGATGTGGTTGTTGATTTGTGGCCTAAGGGCAAGAAAATGCGATATGTGGTAATTGTTGATTTATGCATGATTATGGATGTGTATGTGGGTGCAATGTGAATGTCATGAGTCATTGTATGACAAACATCATAATATGCATTGTTGGAACGTCCTGAGTGGCGGTTTGATTCCAGAGGGAATCTGTTATATCATCGTGTGCCTCGAAAATATGAGGCGATGCCTGAGGACTGAAAGCGATGAATCTGCTATAACATCGTGTGCCTCGAAAATATGAGGTGATGCCTGAGGACCGAAAGAGATGGTTATAGACGATTGTGGGCTCCTTTTGAGACTTAAAGTAATCCTTAACGTCGTGTGCCTCGAAAATATGAGGCGCTGCCTGAGGACCTAAAGCGACTGGTGAACATCGTAGGCCCGACGGGGTGTTACTTGATATTCTCAGTAACGAGCGATGGTTCCAATAGTTCCTGAGTGAACTGGTTTTGAGAAATGTTGGAAGTCGGTACCGCATGGCATTTGCATAGAGTCGTTGTGTCGGTCTCTGTGCATTTGCATAAATCATGGATGCATTATGTGTGGAAAATCATGATTTGATTGATTATGTGTGAGAATTGTGAATGGATGCATTATGTGTGGAAAATCATGATTTGATTGATTATGTGATTAAGTTGGAACAATTGATATATGCTATGTTGTTGGAAATGTTAGAAATATGTTATGTATACGTGGCGTGCTATATGTATCGATATGTGATGCTTGTGGTGAGAATAACTGTGTATGTGAGTTTTATATGTTTTTGCATATTATTATGCAATCTTGGTTTAGTTGTTATTTCTCACCCTTCTGCTGGAATATGCTTTTTATGGCATAGTGCAGATTGTCAGCTTTAGAGGCCTGGAGGCAAGTGGACGAATTAGATCTTCGTTTGCTTAGGTCTTGGTGTCTGCTCTGATACATAGCACGGGAGTCGGGAAACGTTTTGTTATATGTATATTTTGTTGAATATATTAAATATTATTTTGTATGAATATGTTGATGTTCAAAACCATTTATTTGTAAAACAAGTCGGTTATGGATCTTTCCGCTTTATTCCATAATTGACATTTCCTTTATATGGAAAAAGTTTCCCCTTTGAGGGTACTCTATTTTATGCTATGTATCAAATTTATGAGCAGGGATTGTATTTTGTTCATTTAAGTGTGACATCCCTGTTTCCTGTCGGAAAAATAAATTTTTAGTTAATCTGATTTTATTTATGTATTATGTATTCGAGATGGGATTTGGGGTGTTACAAGTTCCCTATCTTAAAGTCCTCTCGGCTCTACAAGGTTCTACTAAACCTAACTCAAGTCCAAGGGAAGGGGAGTGACTTTGAGTACACACACACTATATGGAAACATGTTATGAGTTCATCAACTCACAATATCACTAATCGGTAACCATGCCAAGGTATCCCCTATTCTCGGCCTCTTCTACGTCTAGAAGTCGACCCGAGTCATGGATCCTTGCAACCTACTTGACATACGAATTGATTCGGGTTCTACGGGCCTTTTACCGTTATGAACCGTCACTTTACACGGGCCTTATACCGTTAGAAGCATTCACCCAACGGGCGCCATTCCTACAGCATTGGGAATCAAACCTGCCAAGTAGTCATGCATAATGTTTCAGAGGAGCTCGAGACCCATGAAACGCAACTCAAAGAACCGGTTACGATTACGTGATCACACACAGACGTGATTGTATTCGACAATCACAAGGCCATTATGCCTTATCACAACCAAACGGTTAACACACATGTTCCATACTAGTGTTTATTCATTCTATATTTTTCCGACACTGTTTATGGTAATGGTCCTCACTCTACCTATTTCATATTTTAACATGCATACATATTCAACAACAATTACACACCATTAAACGATAAAAGTCGGCAAAATGAAACTATTCCAAAAATCCCGACATAGTTAAATCGGCCAACAATCTTAAAACCATTTTCATAAGGAAGTACATTATGTTAGCTTTCCAATGATATCAAGAATATTAAAAACGGATAACCGAGTCAAAAGTTATGGACATAACCAGAATTAGTATCGCGAGAAAACACAATTTTACAATTTTCCTGACCGTACGCGTATTGCCCTGTGCCATACGCGTACCGCCCAGCTGGCTCGCCCATCCATACGCGTATTGCCCAAGGTGATACGCGTATGGGCAGAGGCTATTGTCCCTTGAAAATTTCCATTTTTCCTCCAATACGCGTAACGCCCATGCCATACGCGTAAGGCCATGCCCCATACGCGTAAGGCCATGCCCCATACGCGTATGGGCAGTGGAAATTTTGCAGAATTTCCTGCAGAATTTTTCTGCTACGGGTTCCCCAAATTCAACCCCAAAAATCCATTTTCCACAACCACAAAGCATTAAAACATGTTATAGACATAACAAGCAGTATACTACACAATCAAGTATTGAATTTCAGCAGTTAGATTCATGATTTATGTGCAAAATTACTCAATTCTCACAATTCCAAACTAGCTCTAAACTCAATAAAACTCTACTCTAAAGGGTCTAACTAGAACCCACCTAGATAACAAGATGAGGAGATTGAATGCTGAGATAAAAAGATGAAGATTGGTTGATGATCCAAGTTCTTGAGCTCTTGTGCAATTTTTCTCTTCTTCCTTCCTTTTCCTTCTTTCACTTTTCTTGCTACAAGTTTCTATCTTTTTCCAAATAAGGAAAGGAAAAGAAAATAGACATAGAAAATATTAATTGGCAACACTACTAATTATCCGAATTATCTCGAATACACTAATTAATAAAACTCCAAGTTAAACAATATTAATATAATCAAATTCCGAGTTCGTCGGTTTACTCTAATTACTTTGTCCAATAATTGCTCAGAGTACCCCGGAACCCAGTTGATCATAAAAACATTATCCAAAATGCTCACAAAATTATGGGGTATTACACTCTTGTTGAGTCAAACACTTTTAGCCTCCATCTCGGGATTCGTACGAGAAAGAAAATGACTCTCTTGTTGAGTCAAACACTTTTAGCCTTCATCTCGGGCTTCGTACGAGATAGAAAATCACTCTCTTGTTGAGTGTAAAAGACTCTCTTGTTGAGTCAACCTTTTAGCCTCCGCCTTGGGCTTTATACAGGACAAATAAAAGTACTCTCTTGTTGAGTCAAACCTTTTAGCCTCCATCCCGGGCTTCGTACGAGATACAAAAACACTCTCTTGTTGAGTATAAAAGACTCTCTTGTTGAGTCAAACCCTTTTACCCTCCATCTCGAGCTTCATACGAGATACAAAAACACTCTCTTGTTGAGTATAAAAGACTCTCTTGTTGAGTGACACACCTTTTAGCCTCCATCTCGGGCTTCGTACGAGACACATATATAAAAGCGCCCTCTTGTTAGGTCAATAGCCTCCTCTTAGTCTTTGTATAAGGAAAACCCCGATTGAGTCAATCAACCTTTTGGCATCAAATCTGTGCCTTGCTCACAGTAGACAAACATCAACAACTCCTTTTCCTTCATCTAATTGCTGTAAGCGGCAAGCCTCTGGATTATTTACATCCACGCCACTGTCCCTCTTTTAGCATGACAAATCCCTAAGGAAAGATGGTATTGCTCTACACTAAGTTAAAGTCTTCTCCTTTAGGTTAAAAATCCCCTATAAATGAAATTATGGCATTGCTGGATTCACATATCCCAGTTAAAGTAATTCTCCTTTATAATTAGTCACCCAATAGTTGTGATAACAGACCAAATATCCCCCTTTAGAGATGACAAATTCTCTCTAAAGTCAAAACCCTTCAGCTTCATATCTTGGGCTTCGAACAAGATACAAATAGACCCTTCAGCTTCACATCTTGGGCTTCGAACAAGATACAAATAAACCATTTAGCTTCACGTCTTGGGCTTCGAACAAGACACTAAAAAAATCCCTTTCCTCCCATAGAATAGGAGGAACTATGATCGCTCTGATTTCCTTGAACGGGAATACGTAGGCATAAGATTGAAAAATCTTAGCGAGCATACTAATCAAAAACCCAAAATCCCATACCTTCATACATGAATCAAAAAGCACCAAGTCTTAACATATTACCAAAAACCTCACAGATAATCCTGATACTTGTATTCTTAGGAAAATAACCCAAAGGAGAACCCCCCTATTTTGATAGCATCTGTAAATCAACAATTTTGACTGTTTAACCTCAGTTTGCAAGCAGGGTTAATTGGAGACATCTATTTCCCTTCCTTAATCAGCTCAACAGGATAAAAAATGAATCGAACTGTAGTACCAAAGCGACAGTGATTCGAAACCACAAAAATCGCGCTACAGCACAAAGCCATCAAACAGATGCTTTCCTCAAAATCACCTTCACACTTCCAAATTTGCCTTCCAAAGCAAGTCACTATCGGGTTTTGAGTTTGAGAGCAATTCCAACCAAACCAATCACACACACACCTCATAAACATCATATAGAGGTGATCCAAGCACTCACAAGTGACCTGTAACACCATAATCACAAAGTCACCTCTCAAAACTCAAAATTGGACTTCTGTGCATTTTTCAAGCCATGCCTTGATTCAGTTACTTTCCAAACTAGATAAAACCTCAAACGCACTCCAAATATCATCCTTGAACTGTCCCAAATGGTTCCACACATCTGGAACATCATTTGAGAGAGTTTCTATTTTGGCCACTTTTGCCCCTTTTGCAAGAAAGAGCTCGAACTTGTTCCTGAGGTTTCCAGCTGATTCCAACCATCCTAAAAGCTTCTAATAGATCATTTGAGGGTGTCCAAAGCATCAAATCATTTATGGAACAAGGTACTTGGCAGATTGCACAAAAGCTCCAAAAAGAGGTAAGCATCACAACTTGAATTCTTTGAATCATGCTTTCCTTTGATGTCCACTGATCATGCACATCTTCTACATGTTATATGTATTTTGTTTGCACCAATTTATCATGTAATTCATACCTGTACCAAGAGATGGCACAGAAAATGCAAATCATGGCCTATTTCAAAACCATTATCGGGTATTTCAATATGATCATGATCTGAAAAAAACATCACCACCATTGGATTCCTTGTGAAATTCTAGGCAGGATAGACCTAAATTTTGTCTCAATCCATGGAGAAATGAGAAACTTATCGCCTTTACGTTTCTGACCAAAATCTTGCCTTGCCTTGCCTTGGGCCAGGCCAAAAATAAGGCAAGCCTTGTATATTTGTGGTTGTGTTTCAATCAACGGATGTATCACCACCCCAGTGGTAAGACGCTCTCCCTATACACAAGAGGTCTGGGGTTCGAATCCCCCTCGCCCCAGATCCTCTTTTTATCAGTTTTTCATATTTTTATTATTTTTAATGATTTGAAAAATTAATAACTCCCTCAATTTTAATTATATTTTATTGGTTCTTTTAGCAAAAAATCACAAAAATGTTGAAATATTTTATTCCACAAAAAAATCAAGTTTATATTATTTATTTAATATAATTAGTATTTTTGTGAATAAATTCCTTTTTAATTGTTTTTAAACATTTTAAAAGTGAATATTTACCTTGAAAATCAAAACCAAATGAGTTTTAATTCATCTTGTGATTAAAACCTCATTTTTCAAACCTTAAACAAAAATCATAAGTAGTTTATTCAAATTCATTTGGTATTTTTATCATTTTTTATTGATTTTCTTTAAATATTTACTTTTAAAGGAAAATAAAATTAGGGTTTCTTTGATTTCAAACCTCATCAATCAGTTTCAAAACTTTGGACCTATTGGTAGAGCGTAAGACCCAACCCTTTGTAAATACAACCTTTTTGGGCCTCAAATATTGTATAAGTCCCGTTGTATTTCCAAAATCACGGCGCGATCGTCGCCATTTAAAACAACCCCTTGGGTCTCTCCTTGAGCTATAAGACCCATTCCTTAACCTTTTTGGGCCTCTTGGTAGAGTGTAAGACCTAACCCTTTGTAAATAGAAACCTTTTTGGGCCTCAGATATTGTATATGTCCCGTTGTATTTTCAAAATCACGGCGCGATCGTCGCCTTTTTTAACAAAGACCTTGGGCCTCTCCTTGAGCTGTAAGCCCCACCACTTGTATAAAAATAAACCTTTGGGTCTCTAATAGAGTGTAAGACCCATCCCTTGTAGATAAAACCTTTTTCGGCCTCAATGCATTGTATAAGACCCAGTACGTTAAAGAAATCTTGGCGCGATCGTCATTTTTCAAACAAAACCCTTTGGGCCTACCCTCGTGTTATAAGCCCCATTCCTTTTCTTTAAACACCTTTGGGCCTCTTGAGAGAGTGTAAGACCCATCCCTTTGTACAGAAAACCTTTTTGGGCCTCAATCACTTGTATAAGTCCCAGTACAATTTCAAAACCACAATGCGATCACTGATAAAATCTTGGGGCCTCTCCTTGAGCTGTAAGCCCCAACAAACTGATCAAAGCACTTTCTCTTTTGATTTTGAATATCATATTGTTATCAAAGCTTTCTTTGTTGAACAACTAACCAAACAGCATGGAAGCTCTACAACCGAGTAAGTATTTACCCGCTTTCTTTATCCGCTTTCATATATATAACTGTATTGTGGGGCTGCTCACTGTAAGTCTTCTTTCAGAAACTCTTATATACTCGTCAAATATCAACTGTATAATACTAGTATAGTTATTTTGAGTTTTACCCGGCAACTACGTCTAGCACTAGGTAAAGCCTGTTGGTCACTCTTAAATACAGTCAAAACTAGATCCCGCATAGGATTACCAGATACAGTCTTCCCTCCTCTTGGTGTTAAACAATATGGAGACGTGAAAGGCAGCATTCTCGGTGAATCCTTTCTCAGACTGTCACTCTTAGAAATCGTCAAAGAGACTCTACTCCCCAGAGTTGATCTATTCTCCGTGAATAGCATCTCTTGAGTTTCTTCCAAATTCTCGGACTTTCCTGGCTTGATTTATTCTCGGTGAATAACATGTCTTGAACTTCTCAGGGGTTAGGGGACCCACAGGCTTCCTAAAAGCATTCACGCTTCCTCTTGGGCGTTGTACAAGGACCCTTCGGCTTCTTAAAAGCTCTCATGCCTTCTCTTGGGCTTAGTACAAGGACCTAGAGACCTCAACAGGTATAGGAACAGAACCTAGTCATCAATTTGCTAGAGTTGTCTTTCTGAGTCAAGTGTCAGACCAGTTAACGGGTTGACCTTCATCCCTTAACATACCAGCCTTCTCTTGGGCATCAAACAAAGATCATTCACTACCTGAGAATCGATTTCTCAATACACTAGTAGACTTGGACAGTCTCAATACCCTTTGGATTTCCCATTTCCTTAAAGAATAGGAAATAACCCTGATCCTCTAATTAGCACCAAAGCACAGCCTTACCTTTAATCATTCCCTTTATAAGAACTGATTTTCTCTTTTATCCAACCTGCTGGACCTGTTACTAAACTGAAACAGTCGCCAAAAGATAGCCTCCTCTTGGGCTTTGTACAAATGATTCTCCCTACACTCTCTTGTTGAGTATAAAAGACTCTCTTGTTGAGTCAAACCTTTTAGCCTCTATCTCAGGCTTCGTACGAGATACAAAAACACTCTTGTTGAGTATAAAAGACTCTCTTGTTGAGTCAAACCTTTTAGCCTCTATCTCGGGCTTCGTACGAGATACAAGAACACTCTCTTGTTGAGTATAAAAGACTCTCTTGTTGAGTCAAACCCTTTTAGCCTCTATCTCGGGCTTCGTACGAGACAACAAATAAAAAGCATTCTCTTGTTGGGTCAATCGCCTCCTCTTAGGCTTTGTATAAGGGAACCTCGGTTGAGTCAATCAACCTTTTAGCATTAAATTTGTGCCTTGCTCACAGCACATAAACATCAATAACTCCTATTTAGAGATGACAAATTCTCTCTCATCTAAACCCTTTAGCTTCACGTCTTGGGCTTTGAACAAGACACCAAAACACCTTTTTCCTCCCATAGAATAGGAGTGAAATTCTGGTATCAGATGTGTGATGTTAAGTGCGATGTCACAACAACACACTCTGCTAATATGAACAAGGCAATAACAAGCAGTAAATAACACAATGAATTGTTCACCCAGTTTGGTCTAACTGCCTACGTCTGGGGGCTACCAAGCCAGGGAGGAAATTCACTATTAGTAGTATTAAATTACAGACTCAACAATCCCAGTTGACATTTACCTAACTTAATCACTACCCAAAGACACTTCTACCTAAGAAACCACTTAGGCATGAGAAACCACTCACTCCCTAAATCCCCTCAGTGATACAATCCAATGATTACAAATTAATCACATAACTTGATTCTGCTTAACAGCTTTGATCAAGAACAACTCTCTCTTGCTTAACAGCTCTGGAGAAACCAATTACAACTCAAAATAGTAACACCAATTCAAACATGAATTGTTTACAAAACACACACGAAGACACAAATGATACTCAGTCTATTTTTCTCTCCTTCTTCGTTTCCTTCCAACAAGGGTTGAGGCTGCTTTAAATAGCATTCTGACTTGGGCTTGGACCTCTTCCAAAATAATCTGATTTGATTTGTTCTTAATCAGAATTTAAAACAGATTTGATCTTCTAATCTTTTTAAATCTTTTCAAATCAGCCCTAATGTTAGTTACATGATTTGCTCCATATCTGATTGAAAATATAAATATCTTCTCTAAGAAATTCGCATCCAATCTCTCTAACAGATCTCCTCAAAACAAACTAACACGCGCAACCCTAAAACATCACAACCTAATATTCTGATGTTCTAATAACTAATGTCAAGACATCAAGTTTAACATCAGCATATAAAACTTTAACCCTGCACCAATTAATGTTAGTAACCAATGTTAAGACATCAGACATATGACATCAACATTGTTCAACTTTGTTTTACCAAAATTCCAGCCAATACAAGAACTAATAATCTCCCCTTTGGCTAATTTTGGCTAAAACAAACTCTGCCAATATCAGAGGTACCTGCAGCGGAAAAACTTCAAACTCCAAGCAGCCAAAACACAACCAGCAGCAATCACATTCAAATATGCTAAACTCCCACTCAAAACAAGAACCAGCATACTGTAGCGAGCGATTTTGGACGCGGTTCTTAAGCGCTGGTCGCTCTCTGCGGTTGAGCTTAAAACTACAGGTCGATTCATTTTTTATCCTATTGTGAGCTGATGAAGGAAGGGAAATAGATGTCTCCAATTAACCCTGCTTTGCATACTGAGTTTAAACAGCGGTCTGTTAGGTTACGAATGCTATCAATGTGGGGGGGCCTTTGTACTAGTTATTTGTATTTTCGCCAATACTGTTTTCTTTCTTTTTATCTTGACAGAAGGTTTCTGGCAGGGAACAAGGATTAGGATGTTAGGACTGATGCTTTTTGAATTACTGCTTTTGATATGGGATTTTGGGTTTTTGTTTAGTGTGCTCGCTAAGATATTTCTTTCGATCTTATGCCTACGTATTCCCGTTTACCGAAACAAGGAAATCAGAGCGTTCGTAGTTCCTCCTATTCTATGGGAGGAAATGGTTGTTTTGGTGTCTTGTTCAAAGCCCAAGACGTGAAGCGAAAAGGTGATTTGTATCTTGTTCAAAGCCCAAGATGTGAAGCTGAAAGGTCTTAACTTTAGAGAGAATTTGTCATCTCTAAAGAGGGGGTTGTATGTCACAACTGTTTATAAAGGAGAATTACTTTAACCGGGATGTGTGAATCCGGCAATGCCATAATTTCCTTTATAGGGGATTTTACCCTGAAGGAGAAAACTTTAACTCAGTGTAGAGCAATGCTATCTTTCCTTGGGAATTTCTCATGCTAAAAGAGGGACAGTGGCGTGGATGTAAATAATCCAGAGGCTTGCCGCTTACAGCGATTAGATGAAGGGGAACAAGTTGTTGATGTTTGTGTACTGTGAACGAGGCACAACTTTGATGCTAAAAGGTTGATTGGATCAACCAGTGGTTTTCTTATACAAAGCCTAAGAGGAGGCTATTATGTGTCTCGTACAAAGCCCGAGAGAGAGGCTAAAAGTTTTTGACTCAACGAGGGAATCTTTTGGTATCTCGTATAAAGCCCGAGGTGGAGGCTGTTTGACTCAACAAGAGAGTTTTTGTGTCTCGTACAAAGCCCGAGATGGAGGCTGTTGTTTATTTGGCTCAATAAGAACCTTTTTGTATCTCGTATAAAGCCCGAGCTGGAGGCAAAAGGGGTAATTGACTCAGCGAGGGAGTCTCTTATGTGTCTCGTATAAAGCCCGAGAGAGAGGCTAAACGTTGTTTGACTCCGCTGGGGAGAATCTTTGTACAAAGCCCAAGAGGAGGCTATGGTGATTGTTTCAGTTAAGTGACAGGTCCAGTATACTGATTTTGAAAGAGAAAATCAGTCCTTATATGAGCAACACTGTGCTCAAGGATTTGATTTGAGGATCAGGGATATTTCCCTCTCTTTGAGACTCAAGGAAGTTATGCTGTCCAAGTCTAGGGTTTTATCTCTCGTACTGTGCTTTGAGAAACAGTAGTAGACTCTACGAAAGGACTGTTCTATGCAAATGACTAAGTTCTGTTCCTATACCTCTAGGAGGTCGTCGGGACAATTCGTACGAAGCCCAAGAGGAGGCTGGAAGCTTTTAAGAAGCCGACGGGTCCTTGTATTAAGCCCAAGAGAAGGCTATCATTCCCAGAAGAAGAGATCATTATACGAAGCCTAAGAGGAGGCTGTGAATACTTCTAAGAAGACGTAGGGTCCTTGTACTAAGCCCAAGAGGAGGCGGGGTTGCTTTTAGGAAGCCTGTGGGTCCTTGTACGATGCCCATGAGGAGACCGATTGCTTTTAAGAAGCCCGTGGGTCCCCAAACCCCGAGAAATTCAAGGCAATGCTATTCACCGAGAATAGATCAAAGTCAGGAAGGTTCGGGAATTTGGAAGAAACTCAAAGATGCCATTCACGGAGAATACATTCATCTCTGGGAGTAGAGTTTCTTGACAATTCCTAATGAGGACAGCCTGAGAGAAGATTGTATCTGGTGATCCTATTGGGGATCTAGTTGTCTATTTCTACGAATAAACGAAACGGCGTCACCTAGTTCTAGACGTAGTTGCCGGGGAAACTCGAAATATCTATACTATTATTACACAGTCGATATGAGTTTATGAAAGAAGACTTACAGTGAAAAAACCCCCACAATACAGTTATATGTATATGAAAGCGGTAAATGAAAGCAATAACCACTTACTCGGTTGTAGAGCTTCCATGCTGTTTGGTTAGTTGTTCAACAAAGAAAGATTGAAAACAACAGTATATTCAAAATCAAAGGAGAAAGTGCTTTGAAAAAGAAAGATTTGGGGCTTACAGCTCAAGGAGAGGCCCAGGGTTTTATTAGTGAGCGCACTGTTTGAATTTGTACAGAGGGACTTATACAAGTGACTGAGGCCCAAAATGTTTTCTGTACAAAGGGATGGGTCTTACACTCTTTCAAGAGGCCCAAAAAGTTTTAAAGAAAAAAAGAGTGGGGCTTATAACACGAGGGTAGGCCCAGTTGATTTTTCGTTTAAAAATGGCGATCGCGCCAAGATTTTCTTTTAACGCGAAGGGACTTATACAATAAGTGAGGCCCAAAGTGATTTTGGTTAAAAGGGGATTGGGTCTTACACTCTAATAGAGGCCCAAAGTGTTTTTGAATGGGTCTTATAGCTCAAGGAGAGGCCCAGAGGTTATTTTTCAAAAGGCGACGATCGCGCCGTTTGTTTTTGACGATATCGGGACTTATACAATACACTGAGGCCCAAAAATGATTTGGTCAAAAAACTGATTGGGTCTTACACTCTATTAGAGGCCCAAAGTGTTTTGAAAATAATTTATGAGAGTTGAATTAATCCAAAAACCCTAATTTGTTTTCAAAAATGTATTTAATTGAATAAAAATTCAATTAAAATGATCAAAATTGTTTAACATGTGAAAAACAAATTATGATCTTGGCTTAATGCTTCAAAAATTTAGTATTGACCTACAAAATAATTAGAAAGCATTAAAAGTTGCAAAATCAATGTAGAAAAAATATTTAAAATGTCAAAAACAATTAAAACATTAATTCTTTACAAAAATATCAATTATATGAAATAAATAATATTTTTGGGATTTTTTGATAAAATAAAATATTTTAACATTTTTGTGAATTATTAAAAAAAGAATAAACTCAAAATCATTAAAACTCAGAGAGAAATTAATTTTTGAATCAATTAAATAAAATCACAAAATTCAAATATTTGAATTTATGAAAATGGCGCCAAGAACATGGACCAAGAACACGCGCGTGTTCTGCCTTGCCCAGATTTGCATTTTCTATCCAATCTCACTGAATACTTGATTATAACATGCAATCCACATATCATTATGCTCATCTCAACCTCACGATCATGTCTATGTCTATTAATTTCATTTAAATTAAACATACAACAAGAAATCATGAAAAATCCTCAAGAACCCTAATTTCTGCATGAAGTCTAGGATTTTTGATACACGATTCAAACAATGCAATTAATTGAGGGAAAACATTCCATGCGTGATTATGAACATATGGCCAAATTATTGTGCGAGGAAATATGCATAGATTGAGAGATGACCAAGTATGTGCTTACCTCTAAGCCGTGACAACAAGTGCAATGTGATTTTTGATTTGGAGGTGTTACAGATGAGTGGTGATGATCTGAACAGCTTCCCTACACCCTATGGAGTGTGTTTGAATGGTTGGACTTGATTGAAATTGGCTGGATCACTTTGTGGTACCTCAGCTGCAACTTGATTGAAAATTTGAGCAACCAGCTGGTGATTTTGTGAAATTGGTGTTTCAGAAGTGATCTAAGTGTTTGATCAGCTCATATGTGATGTATGTGAGGTGTGTGAGCGATTGGTTTGATTGGAATTGCTCTCAAACTCAAAACCCGATAGTGACTTGCCTTAGAAGGCAAAATTGGAGTGAAAGAAGAGATTTTGAGGAAAGCATCTATTTGATGGCTTTGGTGTACTCAAACTGATCATAATTGAGCTCTATTTATAGTAGAGCAAGTTTGTTTTGCAAGGAATAGTGAATGGCAGCTGGTAAGTAGGTTTGGCCAATGTTGGCCAATGGAAATGCAAGTCTCCTCTAGCCATTGACTAGAGGTTAGGGCACAGAGCTTTGGTTCCCTTGGTCTTGGATAAGTCTTGACTGATTTCAGATGAGAATGACTCAGTCCATGCCACCTTGATGCTTCCATTGAATGCTTCAATCCAAATTTGGTGTCATGTCTCTATTTTGGCCATTCTAGGTTCAACATGCTATTTCTTGTTCCATGGACTTTGGAGGCTTGGCTCAGTGATTGCCCCCTTTAGATTCAATCCTCTGAGGTGTCCAAGTGGATAGGAGCATTTGGATTTGGCTGATTTTGGCAAATCGAGCAAAATTGCAAATTCTGCCTTGCCTTTGACAGATTTCAGCAAGGCAACTTGACAATGTCATATCTCATGGTGTAAGTTGAATTTGGCAATGTTCTTCGCCATTTTGGAAAGTCCTTACATGATACAACAACTGTTTGAACAATTTTGGTTTTGATCTCTTTTGATTCCAAGTGAACAATCCCTCTACATTTGGCAAAATGTGAAGCAAAATCTGACTTAGTGAAATTTTCACCAAGTGTTGGAACAAAGTGTGATTTCTTGATTTTGATCACTCCATAACTCAAAATCCTTAATGAATTGCACTTAGGTCTAGTTGAAGTTTTTGTAGAGGGTAATGAGGGCTACAAATCCATCTTTGGATGAGAAAAAATGGCCATGTGGTTTAGGAGTTATGATCCTCCAAAGTTAGTGCATTAGTGGTACTTTTTCCATAACTTAGAAAAATTTCTAAGTTTTATGGTTACCCCTTTTACAAGTTATCCCACTTTCTTTGATTTTTCTTGATGAATGATGATTCAAATCATACATTAACATCATTTTAGGGTTAAAAATCCATTTTGGTGAAAAATATCAAAAAGTCAAAGTTGACTTTTGTGCACAGTTTACTTTTTATCAGATGAATTCCAAACTGTGCAATTCTTCAGGAAATCATGTCCTTGACCTAAATAAAACTTGATGGACATGTTCCATGGGTGTCATAGGGTATATTGGGGCATGTCCTAGGGTTTGGGAGCATGTCCTGGTCAAAAGTCAAAGTTACAGTTAACTTTCCTCGCGAAACCCTAATTGTGGTGCAGATGAAAATGAGACTTGTTGCTCAAGCTTCTTGGATTAATCCATTGTTCCAAATGGATCAATATAGTTCATTAGAGACCCTCAAATCATGTCTTGAGGTCTTGCCTTTTGATTTGTCCCAAAAGTCAACTTAGGGGTGAATTAGGTCAAGAAACCCTAATTCTTGATTTTTGATGTATGCATCCCCTGAGGTCAAATTGACTTGATGAATGGGTCCATGAGGTTCCATGGAGTATATTAGGTTATGTTTTGGATCATTGGCTTGTTCCCAGATGAAAAATTTTCATCTGGAGGCCCTGGTCGACCAAAACCCTAATTTGGTGATACTGGCGATCTCGAGACTTGATCCACCTAGAAGGGAGCAACCTTGTGCTTAATCCTTGAAGTGGGAGTCCTTTTTGATCCATTGTGGATGTTTGAGAGGTTAGACAAGTTGAAGATCATGTCATTCCTTGATTGATCCTTTGTCTAAGGCTCTGAGAGGGCTTGAAACCCTAATTTTGATTGTAGTGGATGTTCACCCGTCTTTGGGGAGACTGATGAAGTATGATGGTTCCTCCATATTGTGATGATGATTTTCACAATGATGGGAAATCTTAGTGGTCAAAATTTGGGGTATGACAGATGCCCCTATTTAATCTTCTTGGACACGAAGGTGCGAATGGCGAAGGTATTCGAGCATTCGGGGTGCAAGAGGATTAAATATCGGAAGACCCATAATTTTGATGGCTATGAATGGCAGCTTGCGCATTCATCTTCTTTTGCTAAGCAATGATGCTTAGAAAAGGTAAACTTCCCCTCGATCCTGGTTTTCAGCCAAGGAACTGGTCTTAGTTTCCGATTTAAACTTCCCTTCAATCCTGGTTTCCTACCAAGGAACTGGTCTTAGTTTCTGATTTAAACTTACCCTCGATCCTGGTTTCCTACCAAGGAACTGGTCTTAGTTTCTGATTTAAACCTCCCCTAGATCCTGGTTTCCTACCAAGGAACTGGTCTTAGTTTCTGATTTAAACTTCCCCTCGATCCTGGTTTCCTACCAAGGAACTGGTCTTAGTTTCTTTTGTCAATAAACTTTCTTGACAAGGAGCGCTATGTGTAGCAGTTTTCCTTAAACTTCTCGCCGAATTTTCCTGGGGAGATGCCATTTGAGTGGAAAAAGTTTCGATGTCAGACTTGCTGGGGAACCCAGTCGTCTGAGTTGTAGAGGTGCACAAAATTCTCTATTGGAGACGCCATTTTTCGATTCTACTGGAGGAAAGCGAGTATCTCGAGAAACTATTTCCACTTGGGGTCTTTACATCATACTTTTCTCGGAGATCTTCTCGGAGAAATGCCATATGATGTGATCCAATTTTGAGGTGCTGATGACCTTTTCATCAGCGGATTTTCGGAGAAATACTGATGTACTGCCGAACCTTTGCTTAAGAGGCTTTCTCTGGGGATTTTCCTTAATCCCGGAAAGCAAGGATATCATCATCAATGGCGAAGAGTGACATCTGTTGAAGGTTCTCTGGCTTTTCAGAGGTTCAACTTATCAAAGTGGTCGAGTGCCGACTCTGATCTAAAGATACACTGGTGGCGAGGTTGTTCAGACACAACGTTTCCTTACGAGGAAAGAACTGACAACTCGATTGAGAGAACTCCTATCACTAAGGGACAAGACTGGCTAGAGTGATAGTGATGCAATATGAAATGTGAATGCAAATCAATAATGCATGATGTATGTATGTATATGCGAACAAAACTGACGCGACACACAAACTAAAAGATGAACATGGCTGGATACTCGGCCATCGCGGGGCGTGTAGAGATATCGCCGGTTCAAGATAGCAATTCCACCTTGATTAGGAGAGATAGTCCCTGTGGGGAATATCGTTGATCGGGCTTAGGAGATAGAAACTCGGTCGAGGTGTGTCAGACGAAACAAGGTCTCTGCCACAGTTGATCCCTTCATTCAGGCGTATTGGGCCTAGAAGGAGTACTTTGATTCTGCACTTTGAAGTTCGAACACCTTTGGAGGCACAATCGACGTTCTTTCAATGTTCAACAGTCAAAAGAATTTCCATCTTTACTTTAAAAAAAGCAGAAAATTTTTTATCAAGTAAATTCATTTTTGTTTTATTTCAAGAATCGTTAATCATGTTAACAACGTCATTCTGTAAAGCTAAAACAAATAAGAATTACAAACAAAACCACAAAGGCTCAAATTTTATTGATAAGATGGAGATCAGCCAAACGCGTGATTCCAAAGAGTATATACAAAGTTTAGAAAATGGTAATTTACAGGGAAAAGGGCTACGTTGAAACATAACGACCACTATCCTTCTACCAACTTTGAATTCGGGGCATCCTGAGCTTCTGTCGAAGATGACCTTGACTAGAGTTTTTTGATGAATGGCATTACTGCTGCTGCTGAGGGACTTGCCTCTGTTGAACATAGTTACTTGCCATTATCCCTAATTTTTTCCTGGATTGTACTATGATGTTTCCAACCCATCGGGATGATTTTTTATGTCTCTAACTTTTGCCTGGACCGCCCTTTCGGGTTTTCAATCCACCGAGACATTCTTTTTTAGGCGAAGTATTTCTTGACTACATCAACATTCATGGGGTAGGCAAATTCCTCTCCGTCCATGGTTGCAAGTCTCAAGGCGCCACCTGAGAAAGCTTTCGTGACCACATAAGGGCCATCATAATTCGGAGTCCACTTGCCTCGCGAATCAGTGAGAAAAGATTGTATCTTCTTGAGCACGAGGTCTCCTTTTTTGAAAAAAAGAGGTCGGACCTTTTTTTCGAACGCCCTCTTCATTCTCTATTGATACAACTGACCGTGGCATAGTGCCGTTATTCTCTTTTCTTTGATCAGATTCAGTTCGTCATGTCGACTTTGACACCATTCAGCTTCGGTGAGCTTAGCTTCCATCAATACTCGGATTGACGGGATCTCTACTTCTATGGGGAGCACTGCTTCCATGCCATACACTAGAGAGAAAGGGGTTGCCCCTGTTGAAGTGCGGACAGATGTACGATAACCGTGAAGAGCAAAGGGTAGCATCTCGTGCCAGTCTTTGTAGGTCACAACCATCTTTTGAACAATCTTCTTGATGTTCTTGTTAGCCGCTTCTACCGCCCCGTTCATCTTGGGTCGGTAGGGAGATGAGTTATGATGTTCGATCTTGAACTCAGCGCACAACTCCTTCATCATCTTATTGTTCATGTTAGATCCATTGTCAGTAATGATCTCACTTGGAACACCATAATGGCAGATGATATTGTTTTTGATAAATCGGACCACCACTTGTCGGGTTACATTAGCGAATGACGCTGCTTCGACCCACTTGGTGAAATAGTCAATGGCCACAAGGATGAACCGATGTCCGTTTGAAGCCTTGGGTTCAATCAAGCCAATCATGTCGATTCCCCATATGGAAAAAGGCCACGGGGAAGAGAGAACTTTGAGATGTGATGGCGATACATGAATTTTGTTGGAGTATATCTGACACTTGTGACACCTCCTCGTGTACTTGTAGCAGTCGGATTCCATGGTCAACCAATAGTACCCTGCTCTCAGAATTTTTCTCGTCATTGTGTGTCCGTTGGCATGAGTGCCAAAGGATCCTTCATGAATTTCTTTCATAAGCACGTTTGCTTCTGGTCTGTCTACGCATCGGAGCAAGACCATATCAAAATTTCTCTTATAGAGAGTGTCACCGCTCAGGAAGAAGTTTCCAGCCAATCTTCTGAGGGTTTTTCTGTCTTTTCTGGATGCCCCAAGTGGGTACTCTTGTTTTTGAAGGAAGCATTTGATATCGTGGTACCAAGGTTTATCATCTATGACTGCTTCAATCGTAAAGATGTAAGCGGGCCGTTCAAGGCACATTATGTTGATCTTAGGTATGTCATTCCATTGACCTACACTAATCATGGAAGAGATAGTGGCTAATGCATCAGCCATGTGATTCTCATCACGAGGGATGTGATGAAACTCAACTCTGATGAAGAAGGGTAACAACCTTCTTGCATAGTCTTTGTAAGGAATCAATCCTGATTGGTAAGTGTTCCAATCTCCTTTGATTTGATTGACAACCAGGGCTGAATCGCCATATACATCCAAGTTTTTGATCCTTAAGTCGATCGCTTCTTCGAGACCCATAATATAAGCTTCGTATTCGGCCTCGTTGTTTGTACACTTGAATGTAAGTCTGGCAGTGAAAGGAATGTGGGTACCCTGAGGGGTAACAATGATTGCGCCAATTCTGTTTCCATATTGATTAACTGCTCCGTCAAAGATAAGTTCCCATTGGGAACCTGGTTCTGGCCCTTCACTAGGTAGTGGTTCATCGCAGTCTTTCATTTTTAGATACATGACATCTTCGTCTGGGAAGTCAAACCCGATTGATTCTTGATCGTCAATCGGTTGATGAGCCAAATGATTGGCTAAAATACTTCCCTTAACGGTTTTCTGAGCGTGGTACTATATGTCATATTCTGATAACAACATCTGCCAACGGGCAATTCTCCCCGTGAGAGCAGGTTTTTCAAATACATACTTGATTAGATCCACTTCAGAGACCAACCAAGTAGTATTACGAATCATGTATTGGTGAAGACGTTTGGCTGCCCAAGCCAAAGCGCAACAAGTTTTCTCAAGCATCGTGTACCGAGTCTCGTAGTCGGTGAATTTCTTGCTCAAGTAGTAGATGGCAGACTCTTTTCCTTTAGTTTCGTCTTGTTGGCCAAGTACACATCCCATTGAGTCCTCTAGAACTGTGAGGTAAATGATCAGTGGTCTTCCTTCCACTGGAGGTGATAGAATCGGAGGATTCAACAGATATTCCTTAATACTGTCGAAGGCGGTTTGGCAATCTTCTGACCAAACGCAATCCTGGTTCTTTTTCAGTAATTTGAAAATCGGCGCACATGTGGCGGTCATAAGGAATATGAATCTGGAGATGTAGTTCAAACGTCCCAAGAATCCTCTGACTTGTTTTTCAGTTTTTGGTGAAGGCATTTCTTGAATGGCATTGACCTTGTCAGGATCAACCTCAATTCCTTTATGGCTGACGATGAACCCTAGTAGTTTCCCTGAACGGACACCGAAGGTGCACTTGTTGGGATTCAAGCGGAGCTTGAATTTTCTTAAACATTCGAACAATTTTGACAGATGTTCAACGTGCTCACTCTCTGTTTTTAATTTTGCAATCATATCATCGACATATACCTCGATTTCCTTATGTATCATGTCATGAAACAGAGTAGTCATGGCCCTTTGATAGGTTGCCCCGGCGTTCATCAAACCGAACGGCATTACCTTGTAACAAAAGGTACCCCGTGGGGTAATGAACGAAGTTTTCTCCATGTCTTTCGGCGCCATTTTGATCTGGTTATAGCCCGAGAATCCATCCATGAAGGAGAATACTTTGAACTTTCTTGTGCTGTCAACCAACATGTCAATGTGTGGTAAAGGAAAGTCGTCCTTTGGACTTGCCTTGTTCAGATCTCTGTAATCAACACACATTCTGACCTTTCCGTCCTTTTTGGGAACGGGTACGATGTTGGCTAACCATTGAGGATATTCTGATGTGGCGAGGAAACCTGCGTCGATCTGTTTCTATACCTCCTCTTTGATTTTGATGGCCATGTCCGGGTGAGTGCGTCTCAACCTTTGCTTTACTAGCGGACATTCCGATCTTAACGGTAAGTGATGTTCCACGATGCTGGTATCCAACCCAGACATATCCTGATAGGACCAAGCGAACACATCGGGAAATTCTCTGAGAAGCTTTATCAAACCCTCTCTGGCAGTTAGAGTGAGCAGTGCCCCAATCCTGATTTCTTTTCTCTCTTACTCTGAACCCAAGTTTACCGTTTCCAACGGTTCTTTGTGAGGTTCAATGGACCTTTCCTCTTGTCTGAGTAATTGGGAGATCTCTTCTGGAATTTCGTTGTCATTTTCTTCTTCAGCCTCGAATACTAGGAACTCAAAGTTGGGAGAAGGCATCAGATCGTGTGTTTCAACGGGGTTTAAAACAAGCAATCAGCATGACGTGATGATTCGTGTTTAGAAGAGGTAGAGAAAAATGCAATTGTGTGCAGTGTTTTTATTTTACTGCTTGTTTTTATTTTTGAATTGTTTTTTAGGATTACCATTTTCTGAAAAAGCAAAAAGAAAACAGCAATTAATGCGGAAATTACAGAACGACGCTATTTTATTAATGAACAAGTCGAATCTTGAAACTACAGCCCTATAAAACAAAACTCTGTCGCTTTGGGCGAAGCGAAGAGGGATATTTACAGAAAACGAGCCCTATCAAAACATCCGTTTCACCTGGGCAGGGTGAAAGGTTTAAAGATGGCAATTACTTTGACTGGTGAACGACCTTCGGAACATTGACAGCAACCCATTGGCGGCGAACTCCTCGGTGAATCACAAAGTCTGGCACCTTCCTTGATTTGTCTTCAGAAATGACGCTGATTTCTGGTGGAGCAGGATCATTGGAATCTGTCTCCCAGGTAGAATTGTCGTAGGAGAATTCCTCTATTGTATTATGCAGAGTAGTAGTGCTCTCAGCTGTATCTCCCCATCCAGTTGGCTGGATATCTTCGAGCCTGATACGAGAGCTTTCGGGAGCGGTGTACTTGACCATATAGTCGTATTTTCCACTCGGTTCTCCCAGAGTGTCCCAAACTTCTTTGGAACTGGAGGAGTCATCTCTCTCAATGACGTTGACCTAGGGAAAAGCATAGTTGATGAACTCAAGTCCTGCAAACGTTGCGAATTCATCTTCATGTTGAGTAGTTTCTAAATGACCTGAGTGTTGATCCCATGGCTTGGTGGGGACACATGTATTCTGTTCAATGACGGTCAGCTGATTTTCATTGTTTGGCTGACCCTCTTGCCCCAAGTTTCCTGGGTAAGGCTGCCACATTGGCAGACCATCCATTGGGCCATAGTAATTGTAGTCAAAGTCGTCTTTCATCAGAGTGTCTTCCTCTAATAAATTTGGCGGAGCACGGCATCCTTCTGGATCACAACCCCCGTAGATCATTTCGACATCTGATCTTGGTATAAATCTCGGACTTTCTGTAGGAAAGCAAAAAGGCATAGGCACCTCTTCCTGAGACATATAACCATCCTTGTTAAGGTAGGACTTCCAATCTTCCTTATTGATAGCATGAACTGTCTGAGACAATGGTTGAAGAAAACCTCCACTGTGGAATAAGTTTTGAAGGGGATGAAGACTTTCATCGTTGGCAGCTGTCCGGGTACAAGTTGCAAAAAAACCAAGACCCTTCTTTGTTTTACTGCCAACAGGAATGACAAGCTGTCCCCATCTAGTTGTGTCGGTACTCTCGACCGCTTTGATAGCGTCTTTGTATAAGGAAATCGAGGTTCCTCCTTGGGATTGATTGTCCTTGCTCACCGACAATGCTTGGAACTGAGTTCCAATAACCTCCTCGGGTTCTATACCAGTAGATGATGACAAGTTGCTTACAAACAAGGCTTGTTCCCCACAAACCGTGACAAGTTGATCGTTCTTGACGAACTTTAGCTTTTGCTGGAGGGTCGAAGTGACCGCTCCAGCCTGATGTATCCAAGGTCTTCCTAATAAACATTTGTATGTTGCCCAGATGTCCATGACCTGGAAAGTGACTTGGAGAGTGTGAGGACCAATAGTTATAGGAAGATCAACTTCGCCGATAACTGTTTTTCTGGATCCGTCGAATGCTTTGACGACGAACTTGCTGAATCTCATCGGAGGGCCCTTGAATGATAATTGCATCAAAGTGGACTTCGGCATAACATTCAGGGCTGACCCTGTGTCTACCAGTACGCTGGCTAAAGCATCGTCCTGGCAGTTAACTGTGATATTGAGCGCCATGTTATGACGACGACCCTCTTCAGGTAATTCTTCATCACTAAATCCCAAATTGTTGCAGGAAGTGATGTTAGAGACAATGCTATCGAACTGTCTGATTGTTACATCCTGTTCCACAAAGGCTTGCTCCAAGACTTTCTGTAGAGCCTCCCTGTGGGCTTCTGAACTGAGTAACAGTGATAATACCGAGATCTTTGAAGGAGTATGTAACAGCTGATCAACAATGTTATATTCACTCCTTTGGATAAGCTTCAGCATCTCATCATTATTTTTCAAAAGGTCAGAATTACTGGATTGACCGACTGATGGATCGGGAGCTTCTGTCTGAAGTTCCTTTTCCTTGTTAGGTTCTCCAACCCCTCGGTTGAAGATTCTACCACTCCGTGTTACTCAACTGATGTCTGCAATGTTCACGACGGAGGGTAATGGAATTTCCTTTCCATTTTCAACTGTTGTTGCACCGTATTTGTAAGGGATAGCCTTAGTTGATTTATACGGTAGTGGTCCTGGTAGATAGATGACTACAGGAGCCTTCTGATTTTTCTGACCATCATAAGTAATCTCAATCCATTCCCGGTTGGGAACTTTAGATTCGTCAAGTAGAGGGATAATGGCAAAAACATCCCTGGTCCTGTGATGACCAGAGACTGTGACAACATCCTCGACTTGATTAGCAAGGTAGTCCGGCGACCAATTGATGGGTCTGGAACCTGAATAGGGACGAATTTAACCACGATCGACCTG
The DNA here is from genome assembly GCA_022829125.1 of Lathyrus tuberosus. Lineage (NCBI taxonomy): Eukaryota > Viridiplantae > Streptophyta > Magnoliopsida > Fabales > Fabaceae > Lathyrus > Lathyrus tuberosus. Next base: position 10,400,144 of record JALAZF010000071.1, read on the forward strand.
ACCCTGAAGAGCTGCTCTCACAAGGTAACACCCTTGGTTACTTTCCGAACAGACGCTACAACTGTCATAGTTGTGTGGTGACACCTGGCCACGCCCACTTTGAATACAATGTAACCTCACTAGGTTAGCTTCCCCAGATCGGACGTCCTGACTCTGACGCCGAGTAGGATTCCTGTTACTGATACTAATCTGCTGAGTATCTTCATCCATGTAGATTGGCATCCACCAGTGATTTAACAAGTGCTGAAGTGCCTCCTGGACAAGGGTACAACCTCGATTGTTTTCGTAACCCTCTTTACAGCTTTGATAGTCATGTAATATTAAGAATCCGAGTCGGACCTGCTCAGCATGTAACTCTACCAGGTTGGTATTCATTACGCGAATATCGAAGATCTGAACCATGTTGATTTGATAGGAGTTCCTATCATGGTAGTCTTGGATCCATCCAAGATCCATCTGACGCTGGAGGGCCTCTTGTATGAAAGAGCATCCCTGTTTGTTTACCGAGCAATTCAGACAAGAACTGTAATCGTGCCACGGTAAATTATGACACTGGCTTTGCCTTGAGTGCATCGCCACCAAGTTCACATTCATTGCACGGATGTCGTGGTTTTGAATGACTTTAGAATTTGTGTAGACCATATTAACTCCACGAACTCGGTGCTCTTGGATCCATCCGAGATCCATTTGTTCCTGTAGAGCTGCTTGCACTACAGAACATCCTTGGTTGTCTTTAGAGCAGATATCACACTGGTGATAGTTATGAGGTGGCACATGGCCATATCCGCTATGTCTACAATGCATCTTGACCAGATTGGTCTTCAACAAGAGTACATCGTGAATTTGATAGACATCGTTAGTCTCTTTCTCAATCAGATTGACGGTAGCTTTCTCATGTTGAGGTAGCGGGTTCGTAAGAACATTGGGATTCGTATCCTTGAAGGATAAGACCCCGCTCCTAACAAGTTTTTGCACATCGGACTTGAAATTGAGACAAGTCTCTATGTTATGCCCTGAACCTCCTTGATGATAAGGGCAAGTTTGATCCACCTTAAACCAAAAAGGCGGATTTTCCGGTACTGTAAGAGGAGATTTAGTCTAAATGTGCCCCTTAGCCGGTAGTAATGGAAACAGCTCTGCGTACGTTACAGGTATAACATCAAATCCTGGTGGCCGTGTTGTACGGTTGTTGTTATATGGAGGACGAGCCTGTTGAACAGGCTGTTGTGTCCTTTGCTGGTCAGGTTGGCTCTGCGCAACCTGAGGTTGATACGTAGGAATAGGCGCAGGGTTGATAGCAGGAGTCACAGCTGCTACCGGTTGATAACGTCGTCGTTGCTTTCCGAGAGAGATATTACCAATATCTTGCTCTTTTTTCTTAGGGAGAGCACTACCATATTTTTTAGTACCGCTCGATGATCCAGCGTCTTTTACCAAACGTCCTTCTCGGACGGCTTCCTCAAGACGTATGCCCATGCCGACCATCTCGGTGAAATCACTGGGCGCACTGGCAACCATTCGGTCATAGTAAAATGAGCTTAAGGTCTTTAAGAAGATCTTTGTCATCTCTTTTTCCTCAAGAGGCAGACAAATTTGAGCGGCAATTTCACGCCACCTTTGAGCATACTCCTTAAAGGTTTCCTTGTCCTTTTGCGACATTGATCTGAGTTGATCTCTGTTGGGTGCCATGTCCAAATTGTATTTGTATTGTTGGACGAAGGCAGTACCAAGATCTCTGAATGTGCTGATCGTAGTACGGTTTAAACCCTTGTACCATTTGAGTGCGGCACCGGTTAAACTATCCTGAAAGTAGTGAATCAGTAGGTCTTGATTCTCCGTCTGGGCTGACATCCGCCGAGCGTACATCACCAGATGGCTTTAAGGGCAAGAGTTACCCTTATATTTTTCAAAGTCGGGCACTTAGAACTTGTTCGGGACTTTCACATTTGGGACCAAGCAGAGATCTGCGGCGTCCTTTCCAAATAAATCCTGACCGCGAATGGCCTGCAGTTCCTTCTACATTTCCAAGAACTGTTCTTGGAATTCATCCATTCTGTCAAACATAGTTTCCTTCTTACCAGAAGGTGTTGGTGGAATCTGTCCTTCCGGGACAGTGTGCACCACAGGGGGGGTACCGTGACTACGGCAGTGAGTCTTGGCGTTTCCCGAAGTTTGTAACCTTCAGGAGTCTTCAGCATGCCCCTGGCATCTTCGCTTTCCCAAAGTTTGTAACCTTCAGGCCCAGCGGCTTCTATTGTGATTCCCTGATCTTCAGTAATCGGCGGAACATATCCTTCCGGGATATAGTTAACAGGCATGCCCCAAGGACAATATTTCGGTATCTGATACCTAGGATCATACCTCTCCACTACGGGCGTTGAGGTGATCTCTGAGATCACAGTTCGTTGTAGCTGAGCTTCTGCCATGGCTTGCATGTCGTTACGAAGCTTTCTCATATCCTCTCTCAGAGCGTCGATCTCTTCTTTCAACTCTCTGTTTTCTTCCTCAAGATCATCCATCCTTTTCTGACGATTGGCCCGAGTATTGTACGAATGAGACAGTTTGACTCTAGAATGGAGACACAAACATGAGATTCGTAGGGAAGGAGAATACGCGATGTGAGAATGATGAATGCAAGGATTATATTAATTGTTTAAGGTTTAATCGAAATAAACTTCGACAATTAGATTGCAAATATCAAACAGTGGGGAAACCCTTTTTTATTGAATTCAAAGGATTACAGAAATGGAAATACAGTAGATTACAAAGTGCAGAAACAGAAACCTAAACTAATGGGTCCTGAGTTCTCTCTGAAGAGAAATCAGGTGCTGATTCTTGTATCTTCCTTTTCTTTGACCGGGGCTCTTGGGCCGTTGTCGGGTTGTCATTCCTTTGCCAAGTGAAAGGAGCGAGCAAATTCCTTTGGTCATCCTAATTATCTACAGCATGTTGCTCCAAAATCTCAATCAGAGCGTCTTTCTCTTTCAGTAATTGCTGTATTTTGATGCACTCTACGTCGAGGGTGCGGTACTTGTTCTTCCAAGACCTTCTCTCCCATTGAACTTTGTTGAGAGTAACCTGAAGCTTTTCAGTTTCCATCATGAAGTACATGACAGATTCCCTCGGCGGAAGAATTCCGTAACGAGGATAAGGCATCTTTAACTTGAGAGCTCTAGTTTGTACCCAATAGAGGTAAGGCTCCACCGAGACACATTCTGGTTTTCCCAGAGACTCTCGTCCTTTCTTATAAACATGCTTCCAAGTGTGCACTATTTCCATCTTTAGTGCTCTGTCGTTTTCTCCTTCTTTGAAGAAAAGACCTTCCAGATGAACACCCAGTGGGACGTGTCTCATCCGGTATCCAAATTGACGACGAACGAGAACTAGATGGTAGTTGATTCCTCCTTTAGTTCCTATAAGGGGTACGTTGGGGAAGTTTCCACAATGGTCAATGATCCTGATTCCCTCATAAATCCTATTACACCAATCTATATCAGAGTTGGTAAGAGACATGATCTTCTGCGACCAACGTAAGGCACTCTTGCAATCCCAAAAAGCAGCAGACTTGGGCAAGTGAGAGATAAACCATTTGTAAAGCAGAGGTACACAGCATGTGATCTCCCCTCCGCTGTACAAATTTCCCAAGTGTACAGAATGATACGCATATGCGAGCAAAGTCGGCACAGGATTTCCAATGAGAAAAACCTTAATGGAGTTAATATCGACGAAGTTATTGATGTTGGGAAACAAGAATAACCCGTAGGTGAGCAAGACAAAGATGCTTTCAAAAGCAATCACGTTTCCTATACTGGCAAAATATAGGGCCTTCTTCGTCAAGAACTGGACTGGCAAACCTTGGATGCCACCCTTAGTGGTTAGGTGAGTCCTAACTTCAGACTCGTCCAAATGAATTGCTCTTGCAATAGTCTGATTCTTTGGAATTTCTTCCAGTCCAGAAAATGGAGCTCGATCCATAATGTGTAGATCGATCAGGTGAGAATACTCCTCCAGCGTTGGTGCAAGCTGGTAATCCGGAAATGTGAAACAGTGATAAACCGGATCGTAGAATTGAATGAGCGCATCCATGATTCCCTCAATCACATGGACTCTTAATAGTGGTAGCAAACCTCCGTGCTTAGCTCTGAAAGCCTCAGGGTTAGTGATCATCCTCGCTAACCTTCTCAAATCCTCTAGTTTTGGAACCTTGAAGGTATACTGGTGAGTTCTCCTTCTACCGAAATCCATTAGTGCAATCCTTTTCTCTGATATTTGCAATCACAGTCTTAGTTTATTTTGAAAGAACAGAGAGACAAGAAGAGAAGTTTTTTTTTTGAATGTTTTAATGTTTTTTAAATGAATGCATGAATGCAGCACACAAAAACATTGAAAAAACATGGGGTCAAAGGGTCGTTGTAATGAAGTCAAGGCTCTACCCATCCCCAAAGGGTTATACTAGGGTGATTTTTGTACATGTACTCATTATCATCAGCTCCTCCCAGGAAAGCAAAACAACAAGCGGATCGCCAGCGAGTTGTAGAGCAATCTTAGAGTAAGTGCCATTCACCAAGAATAGATCACCAGCCTCAAATGAGGGTAGTATCGCGTAACAACTATTTCCGATAGTTTCCGCACTACGAAAAGGTTTGGCTCCCCAGCTTCTCAGACTTAACAACCGGCCCATTGTCCAGGTGAGAGAATGGGTTGCGTTGGTCAGCCTCCACTGAGGTTGATGGTCGACCCCGTCGCCATCACTTATCTTAGGTGTATACTAGGGGTGATCGTATCCGAACCAATCCAAAAGCAAAACCGCAAATCGAACCAATCCAAACCGAAAACCGCAAAAACCGCATTTGGTTTGGATGATTTTGGATGATTTTTTTACTGAACCGCACGATTTGGTTCGGTTTGCGGTTTTCATTTCACAAAACCGAACCAAACCGAACCAAACCGCATTTTAAACTTAAGTTACTAATTTCTATTTTTATATTTCCAATTCCACGTGACTCACTTCCAATTCCATTCAGTCATTAGCTTTCAATACTAATATCTAATTTTTATTATCATATTAAACTTGTTTTCTTTTTTAATACAGTAATACTACTATTTTAATTTTAAATTAAACTTTCAATTTCAATTTCAATTTATTGACTGCAATCTCAATTTCAATTCCAAATTGTATTTTCTTTGTTAGTGATAAGATTCCCTTCTAAAATGACTGCAGTATCTCTATTAATTTAATTCTAGTAATGTTTGTTTTATTTTTTTTTTATTATTATCTTTTTTTTGTTGAAGATTAACTTTTTATGGATATATTTTATATGCGGTAACTATTACCCCTGTCAAAAAAACATGGCCATATAACTAGCATTTTTTAATAAACAACTTATTTGTAATAAACAACTTGCTTTGTATGATTGTTCTGTTTAGGAAATTATATGATTAGATTCTTAGTTTTATAATTTCATAATCAAGGAGTCTATAAACTGTAACCACCGAACCGATTCTAACCGCATTGGTTTGGTTTGGTTTGGTTTGGTTTGGTTTGGATGAATTTTTAAAAATCAACCGAACCAAACCGAACCGCATGCATTTTTATCTCGCGGTTAGGATGATTTTTTTGCTCAAAACTGAACCAAACCGCACCGCGAACACCCCTAGTGTATACTCATTCTTTCCACATACGACATCACCCGCATTCCCATTAGCAGAAAAATGAACATGTATAGGACTTAGGAAAAGCAGTATATATATTTGTCCTAAACATCTTAGACCTTTAAAGCTATGAATCTTAAGTTCCTAACAGAAAATGGGTTCCCCGGCAGAAGCCCCAATCTGTGGTATTCACACAAGAGGAGAGGGAAAAAAGGGTAGAAGTGCCCCACGGTGGGCGCCATTTTTCTGTAGCGAGCGATTTTGGACGCGGTTCTTAAGCGCTGGCCGCTCTCTGCGGTTGAGCTTAAAACTACAGGTCGATTCATTTTTTATCCTATTGTGAGCTGATGAAGGAAGGGAAATAGATGTCTCCAATTAACCCTGCTTTGCATACTGAGTTTAAACAGCGGTCTGTTAGGTTACGAATGCTATCAATGTGGGGGGGCCTTTGTACTGGTTATTTGTATTTTCGCCAATACTGTTTTCTTTCTTTTTATCTTGGCAGAAGGTTTCTGGCAGGGAACAAGGATTAGGATGTTAGGACTGATGCTTTTTGAATTACTGCTTTTGATATGGGATTTTGGGTTTTTGTTTAGTGTGCTCGCTAAGATCTTTCTTTCGATCTTATGCCTACGTATTCCCGTTTACCGAAATAGGGAAATCAGAGCGTTCGTAGTTCCTCCTATTCTATGGGAGGAAATGGTTGTTTTGGTGTCTTGTTCAAAGCCCAAGACGTGAAGCGAAAAGGTGATTTGTATCTTGTTCAAAGCCCAAGATGTGAAGCCGAAAGGTCTCAACTTTAGAGAGAATTTGTCATCTCTAAAGAGGGGGTTGTATGTCACAACTGTTTATAAAGGAGAATTACTTTAACCGGGATGTGTGAATCCGGCAATGCCATAATTTCCTTTATAGGGGATTTTACCCTGAAGGAGAAGACTTTAACTCAGTGTAGAGCAATGCTATCTTTCCTTGGGAATTTCTCATGCTAAAAGAGGGACAGTGGCGTGGATGTAAATAATCCAGAGGCTTGCCGCTTACAACGATTAGATGAAGGGGAAGGAGTTGTTGATGTTTGTGTACTGTGAACGAGGCACAGCTTTGATGCTAAAAGGTTGATTGGATCAGCCAGTGGTTTTCTTATACAAAGCCTAAGAGGAGGCTATTATGTGTCTCGTACAAAGCCCGAGAGAGAGGCTAAAAGTTTTTGACTCAACGAGGGAATCTTTTGGTATCTCGTATAAAGCCCGAGGTGGAGGTTGTTTGACGCAACAAGAGAGTTTTTGTGTCTCGTACAAAGCCCGAGATGGAGGCTGTTGTTTATTTGGCTCAATAAGAACCTTTTTGTATCTCGTATAAAGCCCGAGATGGAGGCAAAAGGGGTAATTGACTCAGCGAGGGAGTCTCTTATGTGTCTCGTACAAAGCCCGAGAGAGAGGCTAACTGTTGTTTGACTCCGCTGGGGAGAATCTTTGTACAAAGCCCAAGAGGAGGCTATGTGACTGTTTCAATTAAGTGACAGGTCCAATATACTGATTTTGAAAGAGAAAATCAGTCCTTATATGAGCAACACTGTACTCAGGGATTTGATTTGAGGATCGGGGATATTTCCCTCTCTTTGAGGAAACGGGAAATCCAAAGGGTATTGAGACTGTCCGAGTCTGCGGGTTTCCTTCCTATTTAACGAAGGGGTCACTTGAGAATGTCTTTGAGACTCAAGGAAGTTAGACTGTCCAAGTCTAGGGTTTTATCTCTCGTACTGTGCTTTGAGAAACAGTAGTAGACTCTACGAAAGGACTGTTCTATTCAAATGACTAAGTTCTGTTCCTATACCTCTAGGAGGTCGTCGGGACAATTCGTACGAAGCCCAAGAGGAGGCTGTAAGCTTTTAAGAAGCCGAAGGGTCCTTGTATTAAGCCCAAGAGAAGGCTATCATTCCAGGAGGAAGAGATCATTATACGAAGCCTAAGAGGAGCCTGTGAATACTTCTAAGAAGACGTAGGGTCCTTGTACTAAGCCCAAGAGGAGGCGGGGTTGCTTTTAGGAAGCCTGTGGGTCCTTGTACGATGCCCAAGAGGAGGCCGATTGTTTTTAAGAAGCTCGTGGGTCCCCAAACCCCGAGAAATTCAAGGCAATGCTATTCACCGAGAATAGATCAAAGTCAGGAAGGTTCGAGAATTTGGAAGAAACTCAAAGATGCCATTCATGGAGAATACATTCATCTCTGGGAGTAGAGTTTCTTAACAATTCCTAATGAGGACAGCCTGAGAGAAGACTGTATCTGGTGATCCTATTGGGGATCTAGTTGTCTATTTCTACGAATAAACGAAACGGCGTCACCTAGTTCTAGACGTAGTTGCCAGGGAAACTCGAAATATCTATACTATTATTACACAGTCGATATGATTTTATGAAAGAAGACTTACAGTGAGACAGCCCCACAATACAGTTATATGTATATGAAAGCGGTAAATGAAAGCAATAACCACTTACTCGGTTGTAGAGCTTCCATGCTGATTGGTTAGTTGTTCAATAAAGAAAGATTGAAAACAACAGTATATTCAAAATCAAAGGAGAAAGTGCTTTGAAAAAGAAAGATTTGGGGCTTACAGCTCAAGGAGAGGCCCAGGGTTTTATCAGTGAGCGTATTGTTTGAATTTGTACAGAGGGACTTATACAAGTGACTGAGGCCCAAAATGTTTTCTGTACAAAGGGATGGGTCTTACACTCTTTCAAGAGGCCCAAAAAGTTTTAAAGAAAAAAAAGAGTGGGGCTTATAACACGAGGGTAGGCCCAGTTGATTTTTCGTTTAAAAATGGCGATCTCGCCGAGGTTTTCTTTTAACGCGAAGGGACTTATACAATAAGTGAGGCCCAAAGTGATTTTGGTTAAAAGGGGATTGGGTCTTACACTCTAATAGAGGCCCAAAGTGTTTTTGAATGGGTCTTATAGCTCAAGGAGAGTCCCAGAGGTTATTTTTCAAAAGGCGACGATCGCGCCATTTGTTTTTTACGATATCGGGACTTATACAATACACTGAGGCCCAAATACGATTTGGTCAAAAAAATGATTGGGTCTTACACTCTATTAGAGGCCCAAAGTGTTTTCAAAATAATTTATGAGGGTTGAATTAATCCAAAAACCCTAATTTGTTTTCAAAAATGTATTTAATTGAATAAAAATTCAATTAAAATGATCAAAATTGTTTAACATGTGAAAAACAAATTGTGATATTGGATTAATGCTTCAAAAATTTAGTATTGACCTACAAAATAATTAGAAAGCATTAAAAGTTGAAAAATCAATGTAGAAAAAATATTTAAAATGTCAAAAACAATTAAAACATTAATTCTTTGTAAAAATATCAATTATATGAAATAAATAATATTTTTGGGATTTTTTGATAAAATAAAATATTTTAACATTTTTGTGAATTATTAAAAAAAGAATCAACTCAAAATCATTAAAACTCAGAGAGAAATTAATTTTTGAATCAATTAAATAAAATCACAAAATTCAAATATTTGAATTTATGAAAATGGCGCCAAGAACATGGACCAAGAACACCCGCGTGTTCTGCCTTGCCCAGATTTGCATTTTCTATCAAATCTCACTAAATACTTGATTATAACATGCAATCCACATATCATTATGCTTGTCTCAACCTCACGATCATGTCTATGTCTATTAATTTCATTTAAATTAAACATACAACAAGAAATCATGAAAAATCCTCAAGAACCCTAATTTCTGCATGAAGGCTAGGATTTTTGATACACGATTCAAACAATGCAATTAATTGAGGGAAAACATTCCATGCATGATTATGAACATATGGCCAAATTATTATTCGAGGAAATATGCATAGATTGAGAGATGACCAAGTATGTGCTTACCTCTAAGCCGTGACAGCAAGTGCAATGTGATTTTTGATTTGGAGGTGTTACAGATGAGTGGTGATGATCTGAACAGCTTCCCTACACCCTATGGAGTGTGTTTGAATGGTTGGAATTGATTGAAATTGGCTGGATCACTTTGTGGTACCTCAGCTGCAACTTGATTGAAAATTTGAGCAACCAGCTGGTGATTTTGTGAAATTGGTGTTTCAGAAGTGATCTAAGTGTTTGATCAGCTCATATGTGATGTATGTGAGGTGTGTGAGTGATTGGTTTGATTGGAATTGCTCTCAAACTCAAAACCCGATAGTGACTTGCCTTAGAAGGCAAAATTGGAGTGAAAGAAGAGATTTTGAGGAAAGCATCTATTTAATGGCTTTGGTGTACTCAAACTGATCACAATTGAGCTCTATTTATAGTAGAGCAAGTTTGTTTTGCAAGGAATAGTGAATGGCAGCTGGTAAGTAGGTTTGGCCAATGTTGGCCAATGGAAATGCAAGTCTCCTCTAGCCATTGACTAGAGGTTAGGGCACAGAGCTTTGGTTCCCTTGGTCTTGGATAAGTCTTGACTGATTTCAGATGAGAATGACTCAGTCCATGCCACCTTGATGCTTCCATTGAATGCTTCAATCCAAATTTGGTGTCTTGTCCCTATTTTGGCCATTCTAGGTTCAACATGCTATTTCTTGTTCCATGGACTTTTGAGGCTTGGCTCAATGATTGTCCCCTTTAGATTCAATCCTCTGAGGTGTCCAAGTGGATAGGAGCATTTGGATTTGGCTGATTTTGGCAAATCGAGCAAAATTGCAAATTCTGCCTTGCCTTTGACAGATTTCAGCAAGGCAACTTGACAATGTCATATCTCATGGTGTAAGTTGAATTTGGCAATGTTCTTGCCCATTTTGGAAAGTCCTTACATGATACAACAACTGTTTGAACAAGTTTGGTTTTGATCTCTTTTGATTCAAGTGAAAAATCCCTCTACATTTGGCAAAAAGTGAAGCAAAATCTGACTTAGTGAAATTTTCACCAAGTGTTGGAACAAAGTGTGATTTCTTGATTTTGATCACTCCATAACTCAAAATCCTTAATGAATTGCACTTAGGTATAGTTGAAGTTTTTGTAGAGGGTAATGAGGGATACAAATCCATCTTTGGATGAGAAAAAATGGCCATGTGGTTTAGGAGTTATGATCCTCTAAAGTTAGTGCATTAGTGGTACTTTTTCCATAACTTAGAACAATTTCTAAGTTTTATGGTTACCCCTTTTACAAGTTATCCCACTTTCTTTGATTTTTCTTGATGAATGATGATTCAAATCATACATTAACATCTTTTTAGGGTTAAAAATCCACTTTGGTGAAAATCTCAAAAAGTCAAAGTTGACTTTTGTGCACAGTTGACTTTTTATCAGATGAATTCCAACCTGTGCAATTCTTCAGGAAATCATGTCCTTGACCTAAATCAAACTTGATGGACATGTTCCATGGGTGTCATAGGGTATATTGGGGCATGTCCTAGGGTTTGGGAGCATGTCCTGGTCAAAAGTCAAAGTTACAGTTGACTTTCCTCGCGAAACCCTAATTGTGGTGCAGATGAAAATGAGACTTTTTGCTCAAGCTTCTTGGATTAATCCATTGTTCCAAATGGATCAATATAGTTCATTAGAGACCCTCAAATCATGTCTTGAGGTCTTGCCTTTTGATTTGTCCCAAAAGTCAACTTAGGGGTGAATTAGGTCAAGAAACCCTAATTCCTGATTTTTTTATGTATGCATCCCCTGAGGTCAAATTGACTTGATGAATGGGTCCATGAGGTTCCATGGAGTATATTAGGTTATGTTTTGGATCATTGGCTTGTGCCCAGATGAAAAAGTTTCATCTGGAGGCCCTGGTCGACCAAAACCCTAATTTGGTGATACTGGCGATCTCGAGACTTGATCCACCTAGAAGGGAGCAACCTTGTTCTTAATCCTTGAAGTGGGAGTCCTTTTTGATCCATTGTGGATGTTTGAGAGGTTAGACAAGTTGAAGATCATGTAATTCCTTGATTGATCCTTTGTCTAAGGCTCTGAGAGGGCTTGAAACCCTAATTTTGATTGTAGTGGATGTTCACCCATCTTTGGGGAGACTGATGAAGTATGACGGTTCCTCCATATTGTGATGATGATTTGCACAATGATGGGAAATCTTAGTGGTCAAAATTTGGGGTATGACACATACCAGCTGTTCAAACATGCACACTCCCCCTCAAACTTAGAACCACATCAGTCAACACATAGGCACATAGGCTAACTCTCCCCCTTTTTAGCCACAATTGGACAACTTCTACAAGTTATGTCCTCACACACCTAACACTTACAATAGATAGTCCTACTAGCTCTCCTTGTCAGTCAAAAGTCAACACCACATGACAAGACAAAGCATAGAACACAAACCAGATAAGCATAAAAGTGCTTTTATCCAAATTACACAACATGCTCACAATGAGCAGAAACAAAACTACAAACTAAAAAAGCAATAAACAGTAAAAGCATCACTTCAATCTTCATTAGTATCAGAACCATCTGCAATATCCTCATCACCTTCCTCTGAACCTGAATCTTCAGCATTTACACTCACATCATCTTCACCCTGTTCCAAGGATTTGATCATCTGCTGAATTTTCATCTTTCTAGTAGTGCTAGTACTGATCACCATATCAAGATCCTTGCAGGACGCCTTCAATTCTTTAATCAACTCAGTTTTGGTACAATCCTTCTTAACACCAGAACTTGATGTTACAACGATGTCTGGAACATGATTCCCAACAAACAACTTGGGATGCAAGGATAAAGTTGACTCCCTCTTACATGCTATATCTGAACTAGTTAAAATTCCAGGATGTTGATCTAAGATCATTCCACAGACAAGGGAAGGGAATGCTATAGGCATCTTGATAGCATTAGTGGTACCATGCTTCACAACTTGATCAAATATGTAATTTCCATAATTGAACTTGACCTTTTTCCCAACAGCATAAATAAACCTTCCTAATCCCACAGCTATAGTGGTTTTGTGATTAGTAGGTACCCAGTTTGCAGCTCCAATTCTGTGCAAAATAGCATACTTGATACTGAGTTTGCTTGTTGTCAATTTACCTTTCAGTGGCCAAACCTTCACTTGAGTGGATGTGATCTCTTTACACACATCATTATCAGTCACTTCCAGTTCACAACCCTCTTGATCATCTCTTCCCAGATACTTAATGATGGTACTCGGAGAGAAATTAATACACTTACCCTTAACAAACACCTTCATGAAGTCCACAATTCGTTTATCAGAAATGTCTATAGGAATGTTAATAACAAATTCCTTAACAAGTCCACCACATCACTTAGAGAATTTTGTCACAATCATCAACAGGCCAGCAACATGAATGAGCTCCATAATTTCATTCATCTCCAATGCATCTTTTCCAAGCTCTCTTTCCAGAGCTAATCTCCTTTGACACACAAATTTCCACATTGGAGCATTGCTAGCATAATGAAAGGATATGTTGTCCACTGGCACTTCAGGAACCTTATCAGAAATTCTCTTCAAAATGGACTTTCTGACAGGGGTGATGTCTTGAACATCTTCCTCAACATCATACTCAGATTCAGATTCTTCTCTAATCTTTCTCTTTTTGGAAGTCACAGCAACCTTGCTCCAAGATTTAGTTGGACCAACTACATATGTCTTTTTCTTCTTGCCTTCAGCTGTCATCTTAGGAGAAGATTCCACAGTCTTTCCTTTTCTAGTCTTCAATCTATTGGCAATACCAGGAACAACATTACCAGTTACTTCATTATCAGATAAGTCAACAACTTCAACCACATCAGCATTCTTCTTCCCTCTGGGACTAGGAGTAACATCCCTAGCAGGTGATGTTCCAACATCATGTTCAACATCAACCCCATCTTCAACATGAGTATCCCTTTCTCTTTCAGCTTCAGCTTCAACTTCATCTTCAATCTCAGCATCTTCAATGACTAAAACAGCCAATCTGTGAAGATTGGTTTCAGAAGTTTGCATGTCACCCTTTTCTCTAACAGATTGATGAGCAGGCATTTGACTCAGAGGTCTAGATATTCCCTTCACAGAAATCCCTTTCTCAAATATTTTTGTGACAATCTGAACAATACTTTTGTCCACATCTACCCTTTCTTCAATAGCTTGAGGAAAAGGGGTGGTAGTCTTAGGAGTAGGCTTGTCTCCAAATAAAACACTAGTGACAAACGCTCTACTTTTGCTATCATCAAATTTCTTACTCGTAGATTGATCAGAAGTATTACCTTTTGAAGGCCTCTTAGGTTGATACTTCTCAGGTCTTGTCTTTTCTGAACCTGGAATCATAGAGAGAGGCGTTATGTCCAAGGCTTCATCCATCGAACTTCTTTCCTCGAAACCCTAGATGTTGCATGCGAAGAGCTCTTTGAAGTAGACTCCTTGGAGGGAGATGACCCATGTTGAGACATTGTTCCTTTGAAACAGTTGATGTACAAGGATGTGTTGTGTCTTCCGATCTTTGGTGAGAAGATGAACAAACTTGGAGTATGGAGATTGATGTAGCGTGTGAGAGTAACAATAGGGAATGATAGCTTAAGGTAAGGGGACTGCTTTTGTTGGTCACTTAAAAGCCAATAAATGTATTTTCCCCACCAAAACAAATTTCCTTTTAAATTTTTGAAATTTAATAAATGCACACCATAATTCACTAACCTTTGAAGCCTTTTCCACATGCCCAAATTTCTACTTAAGACTTCACAAATTTCAGCACACATATCTTTAGGGAAATCGTCATTACCCTTCATACCTGAATGATCAACCTCTACGACCTTGGTTTCTTCAATATTTCCTCTGAATAGTTGCATAACACTAGTTTGTTTGGTGATCCTTCTAATGTCACATTCAGATGTCATAACATCATCCTTGACATTACATGATAAGCTGGACTCTTGAGGAACCCATAAATAACAGTTATCTATGGACCTAACTCCCCTCATAACGACTTCACTCTTCTCATTAGTCACTAAACATTCATCTTTAGTGTAGCTAACCTTGAACCCTTCATCACATAACTGACTGATGCTAATCAAATTAGCAGTCAATCCTTTGACAAGAAGTACATTTTCAAGATTAGGTCCAGCCTCACAATTCAATTTTCCAACTCCTTTAGCTTCCCCTTTTTCTCCATTGCCAAAAGTTACATCATTTGTGGAGTAAGTCCTGATATCCACCAAATGATTCTTGAAACTTGTCATATGCTTTGAGTAACCACTGTCAAAATACCAACCATCCATAGCTGGGGCTCTAACAGATGAGTGGGCTAATAGACATGTGACAGCAGCTTTAGGAACCAATTGTTTAACAGCCTGAGGCCTGTTCTGCTTCTGTCTAGGTTGAGGAACAGATTTGGGATAACCATGCAGTTTAAAGCAAGAAGATTGTATATGGCCAAATCTTCAACAATAGTAACATCTCACTCTTTGAATCTCTTCTCTGAAGTGATTGAAATGTCTCCCACCTTGATGATGATTTCTGTCATAATGCTGAGGCTGCCATCTGTCAGAATATTGATGTTGTCTTCTCCCATAATTAGGTTGTCTTCTGTAGTGATGAGTGTGTCTTTTGTAATGATTAGGCTGTCTTTTACCATGATGATGCGGCCTTCTTCTGCCATAACCATAAGGCACAGCATTATTAGGTCCAAAACCATACATTTTCCCTTGATGTTGAGACATCGGATGGAACATGTTATGTTTGAGACTAGAAGCCTGCATACTCCTATGGTATTGGGGAGGCATATACTGTCTAGCTCCAAAAACCTGAGGCTTTCCTTGAGGTTGAGGTAAAAACTTCTTAGGTACAGGACCATAGCCCTTTCCATTATTTTGTGGCCCAAGGTGAGGGACAACCTTCTTAATTCCAGAACCATGTCCTTTTTCATGATGATGAGAAATGTTTTGTTTAACCCCAGAAGAATTAGCCTCTACAGATATCTTCTTCTCACCCTCATATCCTAGACCAGTCTTATCACTTGCCCCTTTTCCAGATTCAAGTATTTTATCCAGAGTGTCAGTTCCACTATTTAACATTCTGATGGATTTTGACATTTGATCAAGCTGGGATTTTAACAACAAAACTTCATTCTTAAGTTCAGCTTTCTCAGTCTCAAGCTGTACAATAATCTTCTTCTGCTTCTCCCCTTCTTGAAGGACCTCTTCACTTTTCAGACACAGCTCTTGATAAGAAGATGCCAGCTCTTCAAAGGTCAATTCACCATCACTAGACTCTCCATCAGAGGCACGTAGTCCAGTCAATGCCTTAACATGCTTGGCATTCTATTCTTCACTTTCACTATCTATATCAGACCAGGAAACAGATAACCCCTTTTTCTGCTTTTTGAGGTATGTAGGACATTCTTTCTTGACATGACTATAACCTTCACACTCATAGCATTGAACTTCTTTGTCATGATTGAACTTTTCTTCATCTCTTGTTTTCTTCACTTGATCACTAGACCTGTTGTTGTCATATGTGATGTTCTTAACATTAGGTCTATAGTTTCTGTCCATTCTCTTTAACACCTTATTAAACTGTCTCCCAAGCATCACAACAGCATTAGAGAGTTCCTCATGAGTTTCAAAATTACACTCCTTCTTACCATCTTCAGTATTAGACACCAAAGATATGCTTTTGGTCTTCTTTTCAGGCTCCTCATTCAATCCCAACTCAAAGGTTTGAAGAGAACCAATCAACTCATTAACCCTCATCTTGCTAATGTCTTGAGCTTCTTCAATAGCAGTCACCTTAATTTTATATCTCTTGGGAAGGGATCTGAGAATCTTCCTTACCAGCTTCTCTTCAGTCATTCTTTCTCCTAAAGCACTAGAAGCATTGGACAGCTCAAGAATATTCATGTGAAAATCATGAATGGTTTCATCCTTCTTCATCTTCAGATTTTTAAACTTTGTAGTCAGCAGTTGAAGTCTTGACATCTTGACCTTGGAGGTTCCTTCATGAGTAGTTTTCAAGACACCGCAAGCTTCCTTAGCTACTTCACAAGTGTTTACCAGCCTAAAGATGTTCTTGTCAATACCATTAAAGATGGCATTCAAGGCTTTTGAATTTCCAAGTGCAAGCTCATCTTCTTCCTTTGTCCAATCTTCCTTAGGTTTTAGCTTTGTTGTACCATCCTTTTCAATAATAACAGGTGCTTTCCATTCTTTTAAGACATCCTTCCAAGCCCTGTTGTCTAATGACTTCAAGAAGGTAACCATCCGTGGTTTCCAATAGTCATAATTAGAGCCATCTAGAATAGGGGGTCTATTCACAAATCCACCACTCTCCTTGTCCATTGCACCAGAAAGTATCAGCCCTATATCTCACCCAGATGCAGAGCAGGATGCCTGCTTTAATACCAATTGAAATTCTGGTATCAGATGTGTGATGTTAAGTGCGATGTCACAACAACACACTCTGCTAATATGAACAAGGCAATAACAAGCAGTAAATAACACAATGAATTGTTCACCCAGTTCGATCTAACTACCTATGTCTGGGGGCTACCAAGCCAGGGAGGAAATTCACTATTAGTAGTATTAAATTACAGACTCAACAATCCCAGTTGACATCTACCTAACTTAATCACTACCCAATGACACTTCTACCTAAGAAACCACTTAGGCATGAGAAACCACTCACTCCCTAAATCACCTCAGTGATACAATCCAATGATTACCAATTAATCACACAACTTGATTCTGCTTAACAACTTTGATCAAGAACAACTCTCTCTTGCTTAACAGCTCTGGAGAAACCAATTACAACTCAAAATAGTAACACCAATTCAAACATGAATTGTTTACAAAACACACACGAAGACACAAATGACACTCAGTCTATTTTTCTCTCCTTCTTCGTTTCCTTCCAACAAGGGTTGAGGCTGCTTTAAATAGCATTCTGACTTGGGCTTGGACCTCTTCCAAAATAATCTGATTTGATTTGTTCTTAATCAGAATTTAAAACAGATTTGATCTTCTAATCTTTTTAAATCTTTTCAAATCAGCCCAAATGTTAGTTACATGATCTGCTCCATATCTGATTGAAAATATAAATATCTTCTCCAAGAAATTCGCATCCAATCTCTCTAACAAATCTCCTCAAAACAAACTAACACGCGCAGCCCTAAAACATCACATCCTGATGTTCTGATAACTGATGTCAAGACATCAAGTTTAACATCAGCATATAAAACTTCAACCCTGCACCAATTAATGTTAGTAACCAATGTTAAGACATCAGACATATGACATCAACATTGTTCAACTTTGTTTTACCAAAATTCAAGCCAATACAAGAACTAACAAGGAGGAACTATGATCGCTCTGATTTCCTTGTTTCGTCAAACGGGAATACGTAGGCATAAGATTGAAAAAAATCTTAGCGAGCAGACTAATCAAAAACCCAAAATCCAGTATCTCCACCAAATCAACCCAAAAGCATCAAATCTAAACACAGTATCAAAAACCTCACCAATAGTCCAAACACCGTGTTCTCAGGCAAAATAACCGAAGATTGGGCCCCACCTCCACATAGCATCTGTAACCTAAGAGACCGCTATTCAAACTCAATATGCAATAGGGTTAATTGAGACATCTATTTCCCTTCCTTAATCAGCTCAACAGGATAAAAAATGAATCGAACTATAGTACCCGTGCGATCGTGACTCAGGACCACAAAAATCGCGCTATAGGCATCACACGCATTCCCATTAGTAGAAAAATAAACACAGATATCAATTAGGAAAAGCAGTATATATATTTGTCTTAATCATCCTAGACCTCTAGTCTTATGATCCTATACAGACAATGACTCCCCAGCAGAGTCGCCATTTCTGTGATACTTTGTGAACTCAGGATTTTCTACCTAAGATTGTGAACTTAAAGTTTCTACCGAAGATTGTAAGAAAGAGAAGAGGGCCCCACGGTGGGCGCCATTTTTTCTGTAGCGCGATTTTTGTGATCTTGAATCACTATCGCTTGGGCACTACAGTTCGACTCATTTTTTATCCTGTTAAGCTGATTAAGGAAGGGAAATAGATGTCTCCAATTAACCCTGCTTGCATACTGAGTTTAAACAGTCAAAATTGTTGGTTTACAGATGCTATTAAGATGTGGGCCTCTCTTCGGTTATTTTGTTAAGAATAGAATGTTTGGACCATTTGGGAGGTTTTTTGGTAATGTGTTTAGATTTGATGCTTTTGGGTTGATATATGAAGGTACTGGATTTTGGGTTTTTGATTTGTATGCTCGCTAAGATTTTTGCAATCTTATGCCTACGTATTCCCGAAACAGGGAAATCAGAGCGATCGTAGTTCCTCCTATTCTATGGGAGGAAAGAGATGTTTTGGTGTCTTGTTCAAAGCCCAAGACATGAAGCTAAAGGTGGTTTGTATCTTGTATAAAGCCCGAGATGGAGGCTAAAAGGTTGTTTGTATCTTGTATAAAGCCCGAGATGGAGGCTGAAATTGTTTGACTCAACAAGAGAGTACTTTTATCTGTCCTGTATGAAGCCCAAGACGGAAGCTAAAAAAAGGGTTTGACTCAACAAGAGAGTCTTGAACAGGTGATTGACTCAACAAGAGAGTCTGAAGGTTGTTTGACTCAACAAGAGAGTCTTATATACTCAACAAGAGAGTGATTTGCTGTCTCGTACGAAACCCGAGATTGAGGCTAAAAGGAGCTTGACTCAACAAGAGAGTCTTTTATACTCAATAAGAGAGTGATTTATATGTCTTGTACAAAGCCCAAGACGAAGGCTAGAAGGAGATTGACTCAACAAGAGAGTCTTTTATACTCAACAAGACAGTTTTTTATATGTTCCTTGTATGAAGCCCTAGACGGAGGCCAAAAATGGTTGACTCAACAAGAGAGTCCTTTTATGTGTCTTGTACGAAGCCCAAGACGGAGGCAAAAAGGTTTGACTCAACAAGAGAGTCTTTTATACTCAACAAGAGAGTGCTTTAGTATCTCGTACGAAGCCCGAGATGGAGGCTAAAAGAAGGTTGACTCAACAAGAGAGTCTTTTATACTCAACAAGAGAGTGTTTTTCTATCTCGTACAAAGCCCAAGATAGAGGCTGAAATAGTCTGAAAAGGTTAGCTCTGCTAGGAAGAATCATTTTTACAAAGCCCAAGAGGAGGCTGCCTTACCGTTGTGGATTCTGAAGATCCTGAAGCGGGTCCAAGAGAGACCGGGGTTTCTTCCTATGTTGGAAAGGAACTTGAGAATTTATTTGAGACTCAAGGTTCTTAGACTGTCCAAGTCTAGAGTTTTATCTTTTGTACAATGCCCAAGAGGAGGCGCGGGTCATTAAGGGATGAATATCAACCCTACAACTGCCGGAGTTTTGACGCTGGAAAGACTGCTCTAGCAAAGGATGACTAAGTTCTGTCTTATACCTTTAAGAGGTCGTCAGGGTCCTTGTATTAAGCCCAAGAAAAGACATGAGAACTTTTAAGAAGCCGAAGGGTCCTTGTACAACGCCCAAGAGGAGGCGGGAATGCTTTTAGGAAGCCAGTGGGTCCCTAAACAAAGAGAAGTTCAAGACATGTTATTCACCGAGAATAGATCAAGCCAGGAAAGTTCCAGGATTTGGAAGAAACTCAAGAGATGCCATTCATGGAGAAAAGATAATCTCTGGGGAGTTAGAGTTTCTTTGACAATTTCTAAGGGTGACAGACTGAGAAAGGGTTCACCGAGAATGCTGCCTTTCACGTTTCCATATTGTTTAACCCCAAGAGGAGGGAAGACTGTGTCTGGTAATCCTATGGGGATCTTGTTTTGTTTGTATTTAAGAGTGACCAACAGGCCTTTACCTAGTGCTAGACGTAGTTGTCGGGGAAAACTCTAAATAACTATACTAGTATTACACAGTGGATATATGAAAAGTATATCAAAGGATGTGAAAGAAGACTTACAGTGAAGCAGCCCCGCAATACAGTTACATACATATGAAAGCGGATAAACACTTACCCATTGTAGAGCTTCCATGCTGTTTTGTTAGTTGTTCAACAAAGAAAGCTTTGATAACAATATTATATTCAAAATCAAAGGAGAGAGTGCTTTGAAAAGATTGTTGGGGCTTATAGCTCAAGGAGAGGCCCAAGGTTTTATTAGTGATTGCACTGTTGTTTTGAAATTGTATAGGGACTTATACAAGTGACTGAGGCCAAAAAAGGTTTTCTGTACAAAGGGATGGGTCTTACACTCTCTAAAGAGGCCCAAAGGTGTTTAAAGAAAAGGAATGGGGCTTATAACATGAGGGTAGGCCCAGATGATTTGATTTTTGAAATGGCGATTGCGCCGAAATTTTTCTTTTAATGCGGAGGGACTTATACAATGTCTGAGGCCCAAAAAGTTTTGGTTAAAAGGGGGTTGGGTCTTACACTCTATTAGAGGACCAAAGAGGTTATTTTTGTACAAGAGATGGGGCTTACAACTCAGGGGGAGGCCCATGGGTTTTTGTTAAAAAGGCGACGATCGCGCCAAACTTTTTGAGGGTGTCTGGACTTATACAATACACTGAGGCCCAAATCATTTTGGTTTTCAAAAAGGGTTAGGTCTTACACTCTACTAGAGGCCCAAAGAGTTTGAAAATAAATAAAGATGGGTCTTATAGCTTGAGGAGAAGCCTAAATGATTTTGAAAAGGCGACGATCGCGCTGTCGTTTTTGAAAATATACAGAGCGACTTATACAATATGTGAGGCCCAAAAATGTTTATTTACAAAAAGGGTTGGGTCTTACACTCTATTAGAGGCCCAAAGTTGTTTTAAAAAGTTTTGTTTGGGTGAAAATCAAGGAAACCCTAATTTCATCATTTTAAAAGTAAATTCTCAAGGAAAATCAATAAAAAATGATAAAATACCAAATAAGTTTGAATAAACAACTTGTGATTTTTGGTTGAGATTTGAAAAATGATGTTTTCATCACAAGATGAATTAAAATTCATTTGGTTTTGATTTTCAACATGAGAATTCAATTTTAAAAAGTTTAAAAAACAATTAAAAGTGAATTTATTCACAAAAATACCAACTATATTAAATAAATAATATAAACTTGTTTTTTTATGGAATAAAATATTTCAACATTTTTGTGATTTTTTGCAAAAAGAACCAATCAAAAATAATTAAAATTGAGGGAATTATTAATTTTTCAAATCATTAAAAATAATATGAAAAATAATAAAAAAAAGTGGAAAAAACATTAAAAAGGGGGTCTGGGGCGAGGGGGATTCGAACCCCAGACCTCTTGTGTGCAACATGCGTGTCTTACCACTGGGGTGGTGATACATCCGTGTATTGAAACACAACCACAAATATACAAGGCTTGCTTTGTTTTTGGCCTGGCCCAAGGCAAGGCAAGGCAAGATTTTGGTTAGAAACGTGAAGGCCATAACTTTCTCAATTCTCCATGGATGGAGACAAAATTTATATGCATCTGGCCTAGAATTTCCTAGGGAGTCCAATGGTGGTGGTGGTTTTTCCAGAAAACAAATCCTCCTCAAAACCTGATAGTGGTTTTGAAATAGGCTGTGTTTTGCATTTTCTGTGCTACCTCTTGGTACAGGTGTGAATTACATGATAAATTGGTGCAAACACAACACATATAACATGTATAAGAGATACATGATCAGTGGACTTCAAAGCAAGGCATATTTCAGAGAGTTCAAGTTGTGATGCTTACCTCTCTTTGGAGCTTTTGGGCTATCTACCAAGAGCTTTGTTCCAGAAATGTTTTGATGCTTTGGACACACTCAAATGATCCCTTAGAAGCTTTAAGGATGATTGGAATCAGCTGGAAGCCTCAGGAATGGAAATTGGCCCTTTCTTGCAAAAGAGGCAAAAGTGGCCAAAATAGCAACTCTCTCAAATGATGTTCCAGATGTTGGGAACCATTTTGGACAGTTCAAGGATGATATTTGGAGTGTGTTTGAGGTTTTATCTGGTTTGGAAAGTGATTGATTCAAGACATGGCTTGAAAAATGCACAAAAGTCTTATTTTGTGGTTTTGAGATGGGACTTTGAGATTTTGGTGTTACAGGTCACTTGTGAGAGTTTGGACAGCTTAGATATGACATATTGGATGTGTTTGGATCATGAGCTGTGATGAAAATGCTCTCTAACTCAAAAACTCAGAGTTACCTTGCTAAAGAAGGTATTTTTGCCTAGAGAAAGTGATTTTGAGGAAAGCATCTTTTTGATGGCTTTGGTGTACTCAAACTGGCCACAAATGAGCTCTATTTATAGTGTGTCAAGTTTGTTTTGGCTGCAATAGTGAATGGTAACTGCTGCAGAAGTTTGGAAAATGTTGATCAATGGGAATCCAAGTCTCCTCTAACCATTAACTAGAGGTTAGAGCACAGAGTTGTGGTTCCCTAGTTGTTGGATAAGTCTTGACTGAATTCAGTTGGAAGAGGCTCAGTCCATGCCACCTTGGTACATCCATTGAATGCTCCAAAACAAAATTGGATTCTTGTCCTTCTTTTAGGCATTTCTAGGTTTGGTATGCTACTTTTGGTTCCAAAGACTTGGGAGGCTTATGGATCAGTGTTTGTCCCTCCTTGGTCTCCCCCTGATGTGTTCAAATGGATAAACTTGCTTGCCCTTTGCAAAATTTGAGTAAATCGAGCAAAACCCCCAAGTCTGCCTTGTTATGACAATTGCAGCAAGGCATATTGTCACTGTGATAACTTCTTGCTCAGATTGAGTTTGGTGAAATTCTTAGTCATTTTCGAAAGCCCTCATATGATACAACATATGTGTGATCATAGTTTGTTTTGATACTTTTTGGATCCAAGAGAAAAATGCCCTTACATTTTGGAAAAAGTGAAACAGATTCTAACTTAGTGAAAATTTCACTAAGTGTTGGAAAAAGTGACATTTCATGTTTTTCAGCCATTTTGACCCAATCATAACTCAAAATCCATGATGAATTGGAAAGAGGAGTAGTTGAAGCTTTTGTAGAGGGCCATGAGAGCTACAAATACAACTTTGAATGGGGGAAAATTGCCTCGTGGTTTAGGAGATATGATCCTCCAAAGTTGGTACCCGAGCCACTTTGTTCCATAACTTAGAAAATTTCTAAGTTTTTATGGTTACCCCTTTTACAAGTTATCCCACTTTTATTCATTTTGCTTGATGAATGATGATTCCAATCACACATTAACATCATTTTAGGGTCAAAGAACCGTAATTGTGAAAAATCTCAAAAAGTCAAAGTTGACTTTTGTGCACAGTTGACTTTTTGTTAGATGAACTCCAAACTGTGCGATCCTCTATGAAATCAAGTCCTTGACCTAAATCAAACTTGATGGATTGATTTCATAGGTGTTATAGGGTGTATTTAATCATGTCCCAAGGTTTGGGAACATGTCCTGGTCAAAAGTCAAAGGCACAGTTGACTTTTCTCGCGAAACCCTAATTGTGGTTCTGATGAATTTGAAACTTGTTGCTCAAGCTTCTTGGATCAATCAGTTGTTGCAAATGGATCAATGTAGTGTGTTAGGGACCCTTAAATCATCTCTTGGTCTTGGCTCATTTTTTGTCCCAAAAGTCAACTTAGGGGTGAATTAGGTCAAAAACCCTAATTCCTGATTTTTTATGAATGCATCTCCTGAGGCTAAATTGACTTGATGATTAGGTTTATGAGGTCCCTTAGAGTATTTTAGTTTGTGCTTTGAAGCATTGACTCATGCCCAGAGGAAAATTTCCATCTGGAGGCCCCAATCTACCAAAACCCTAATTTGGTGACACTGGCGATCCTGAGGCTTAATCCACTCAGAACGTTGCAGCCTTGTGCTTAATACTTGAGGTGGGAGTCCTCTTGATCCATTGTGGATGTTTGAGAGGTTTAGACAATTTTAAGATCATGTCATTCCTTGATTGATCCTTTGTCTAAGAGCTCTGAGAGGGCTTGAAACCCTAAGTTTGATTGTAGTGAATGCTCACCCATCTTTGGGGAGACTAATGAGGTATAATGGTCCATCCATATTGTGATGATGATTTGCACAATGATGGGAATCTTAGTGGTCAAAATTTGTGGTATGACAGTCACTGGGCGCACTTGCAACCATTCGTTCGTAATAGAATAAGCTTAAGGTTTTCAAAAAGATCTTTGTCATCTCTTTTTCCTTAAGAGGCTGACAGATCTGAGCGGCAATTTCACGCCATATCTGAGCATATTCTTTGAAAGTTTCTTTGTCCTTCTGCGACATTGCTTTGAGTTGATCTCTGTCTGGTGCCATGTCTAGGTTATACTTATATTGCTGAACGAAAATAGCGCCGAGATCTCTGAAAGTATTGATCTTGGTGCGGTTTAAACCCATGTACCATCTGAGTGCGGTACCGATTAAACTGTCTTGGAAGTAATGGATCAGTAGCTGTTGATTCTCTGTCTGAGTTGACATTTTTCTAGCGTACATCACCAAATGACTTTGAGGGCAAGAGTTGCCCTTGTATTTTTCAAAGTCAGGCACCTTGAATTTGTGCTGGATTTTTACATCAGGGACCAGACAAAGGTTTGTGGCATCCTTTCCGAATAAATCCTGACTGCGAATGGCATGCAGTTCCTTCTGCATTTCCAGGAATTGTTCCTGGAACTCATTCATTCTTTCGTACATATCTTCGTTTCCACCAGAAGTTACTTTTGGAATCTGTCCTTCCGGGACAGTGTGTACCACTAGTTGTGGCATAGTCATTACGGCAGCGACTCTTGGTGCTTCCATACCCCGAAGTTTGTAACCTTCAGGAGTTGTTGTCATCACCCTTGCGTCTTCGCTTTCCCGAAGTTTGTAACCTCAGGCCTAGCGGTTCCTGCTGCAGTTTCTGGGTCTTCCGTGACCGGCAGGATATATCCTTCAGGGATAAAGTTTATATGCATGCCCCAGGGATGATCTTTAGGCATGTTGTACCGAGGATCATACGTCTCCACTATGGGTGTAGATGTGATCTCCGAGATCACAGTCTTCTGTTGTTGTCTCTAAGCTGCTGCCACAGATTGCATGTCACTGTGAAGTTTTCTTAGATCTTCCTTCAGAGCGTCGATTTCTTCTCTTAGCTCTCTGTTCTCTTCCTCGAGATCGTCCATTTTCTTTTCTCGATTGGCCCGAGTATTGTACGAGTGAGACAGTTTGACTCTAGAATTGTGACACATACGTGAGATTTGAAGATAAGAAGAACACTGTTATGTGAGAAGGATGAATGATTTGCAACGATATATATTAATTAATTTTGTTTTTTAGCTTTAATCAAACGGAAACTTCAAAAAATAGATTGCAAATATCATACAGTGGGGAAACCCCGTTTTATTGAATTTGGAAGATTGCAGAAAGGGAAATACAATATTTTACAAAGTTCTATAAAAGGAAATGTCTAAGCTTATGAATCCTAAGTCCTCTCTGAAGAGAAATCAGA
The DNA here is from genome assembly GCA_022829125.1 of Lathyrus tuberosus. NCBI lineage: Eukaryota > Viridiplantae > Streptophyta > Magnoliopsida > Fabales > Fabaceae > Lathyrus > Lathyrus tuberosus. The sequence goes on from JALAZF010000071.1 coordinate 10,426,187, forward strand.
TGCTGGTTCTGGTATTTTCCTTTTCTTTGACCGGGGCTCTTTAGCCATTGTCGGGTCGTCAGTCCTTTGCCAAGTGAAAGGAGCGAGCAAATTTCTTCGGTCATCTTGATTTTCTACAACATGCTGCTCTAATATCTTAATCAGAGCATCATTTTATTTTAATAGTTCCTGAATTTTGGTACACTCTACATTGAGAATGCGGTATTTGTTCTTCCAAGAGTTCGTTTCCCGTTGAACTTTGTTGAGAGCGACCTGAAGTTTTTTTGTATCAGACATAGCATAAAGGACAGATTCCTTTAACGGAAGAATCTCTTGACGAGGGTAAGGCATCCTCAGTTTAAGAGCTCTAGTTTGTACCCAGTGGAGATAAGGTTCCACGGAGATACAGTCTGGTCTTCCTAGAGAATTTTTTCCTTTCGTGTGAACTTGTTTCCAGGCATGCACTATTTCTTTCTTTAGTTCCCTGTCATTTTCTCCTTACTTGAAGAAAAGACCTTCCAGATGAACATTTTGCGGGATATGCTTCATTGGGTATCCGAGTTGATGGCGAACTAAAATTGGATGATAGTTGATTCCTCCTTTAGTTCCTATGAGGGGTACATTAGGGAAATTTCCACATTTATCGATGATCTTTATCCCGTCGTAGATCCGATTGTACCAATCTATATCTGAGTTGGTAAGAGACGTGATTCTCTGTGACCAACGTAGCGCACTCTTATGATCCCAAAAAGCAGGAGACTTGGGTAAATGGGAAGTGAACAAATTGTAAAGCAGGGATACACAGCATGTGATTATTCCTCCGTTGTACAAATTCCTTAAGTGTACATAATGATAAGCATCTGCAAGCAAGGTTGATATGGGGTTTCCAATCAGAAATATCTTAATGGCATTGGTATTGACGAAGTTATCGATGTTGGGAAAAAGGAATAACCCATATGTGAGTAGAAACAAAAATATCTTCGAAAGAAATTATGTTTCCTATATTGGCAAAGTATAGGGCTTTCTCTATCAGGAATTTAGCCGATAAACCCTAGATTCCTTCCTTAGTGGTCATGCGAGTCCTGACTTCTGAATCATCCAAATAGATTGCTCTTGCAATGATTTGATCCTTTGGAATTTCTTCCAGTCCAGAAAAGGGATCTTGGTCAGTGATGGGTAAATCAGTCAGGTGAGAGTACTCTTCCAGCGTCGGTGCCAGTAGATAATCCGGGAATGTGAAATAGTGATAAACCGGATCGTAGAACTGGATCTGCGTAGACAGGATTCCTTCAACTACATGGTCCCTTAACAGAGACAGCAGTCCTTCATGCTTAGCTCTGAAAGCATCAGGGTTGGTGATCATCCTTACCAACCCTCTTAAATCCTCTAGTTTTGGAGCCTTGAAGGTGTACTTGTGCGTCTTCCTTCTACCGAAATCCATAACGCAATCTTTCTCTCTGATATTTGCAATTATTTGTTTTAGTTTATTTTGAAAAAGAAAGAGAGGAGAAAAGAGAAGATTTTTCTCTTTGTTTAAGAGTCTTTTAAATGAATGCATGAATGCAGCATACAAAAACATTGAAAATACATGGGTTCAAGGGTTCAACGTCACGAGCATGGAGTCATGGCTCTGCCTATCCCCAAAGGTTGTATTCTGATGAATTTTTGTACCTGTAGAACGAGTTAAAAGTTCCCAAAATCATTGACCCGCTAGAGTTAACAACAACAAGTCGGTTCACCCGAGCGAGCTGTAACATCCTAGGGTAATCTCAATTGAGTGTAGTATCGCGTGTCAACTATTTCCGATAGCTACCGCACTACCAAATGGCCACATGTTCAATGTCTACTAAATCCTTAGTTTCACGGATACCACATTGGGACAATTTGCCTTCACAACAGAGTTGTTAAGCATTGAATCCGCAAAGGGTATCTCCACTGATTTGATGGTCTACCAGGATTGCTTATTCGGGAATCACTCCCTGTAAGACCACCCGTCTATGCCATCACCTATTTTAGGTATCACTCAAACTTTCCACATGCGACATCACTCGCATTCCCATTGACAGAAAAATAAACACGGATATCAAGTAGGAAAAGGATATATATAGTATGATACCTAAAACTATTATCTTAGACCTCTTAGGAATTCTAGTCTTAAACAGACAAATCATACTCCCCAGCAGAGTCGCCATTTTACTGTAGCATGTGATTTATGTCAGTGACGCGGCCACCTTGTCGCCGTCGGGTTTCCTCACCACAATGGTTGGAGTGGGGTGCTACTTTTTGATTTCTTATTTATCTCGTGAAGCTGGAAGGGAAAGGGAAGCTATCTAAAACTAACCTTGCACGCGAATGTTTAACTGAACAAACGCTAAGAGAGATTCGGGGAGTTCGGGGTCAGGTTATACAATGGGGAGTTGTCAATTACCCATCCAATATGTGGTTATCCACAGGTTGTTAGCAATAGGTTCTACTTTTATACTTGATGGAGTTTGTCTGTCGATGGGTTGGGAAAGTTTTGGGAATGTTTGAGAGAGAGAGAGAGAGTTTTTGTTGCTTTCGGGTTTTTCTGATGTTTTTGGTAAGGTACTGGACCTAGAGTTTTGGATTAGTATGTGTGAAGGTACTGGACCTAGATTTTTTGAGTGGTATGCTCGCTAAGATTTCGCAATCTTATGCCTACGTATTCCCGTTAAAGATAAACAAGGAAATCAGAGCAATCATAGTTCCTCCTATTCTACGGGAGGAAAGATGATGTTTTGGTGTCTTGTTCAAAGCCCAAGATTGAAGCTAAAGGAGTATTTGTGTCTTGTTCAAACCCCAATATTGAAGCTAAAAGGTTTGACTGAGTGAATTTGTCATCTCTAAAGGAGAGACATATCATCTGTTTATCACAACTGTTGGGTGACTGATTATAAAGAAGAATTACTTTAATTGGGATATGTGAATCTAGTAATGCCATAATTTCCTTTATAGGGGTATTGTCCTGAAGGAGAAAACTTTAACTCAGTGTAGAGCAATGCCATTTTTCCTTACGAGTCTTTCATATTAAGAGATGGACAATGACGTGGATGTAAATAATCCAGAGGCTTGCCGCTTACAGCAATTATATGAAAGATGGAAGTTTACCCGGATAAGAGATGGACGACCGCTTAGATATTTGAATCAACAAGTGTGCCACTTTCAGTAGTTATTTGTAATTAAGGTTTGTTTTGAATGTCTGTTTTGGTATGTGATATACAGAGAAGTGTCCTCCTGCAGAGAGATTTTGATTTCCTCTGAGGGGATGTTGATTTTTGTGTGCCTTGATCAAAGTCCAGGGTTGAAGCTAAAGGGTTGATTGACTCCACTGGGGAAGTCCTTATACAAAGCCTAAGAGAAGGCTAAAAATACTGACTCAATAAGAGAATGTTTATGTGTCTTGTACAAAGGCCAAGATTGAGGCTAAAATGAGACTGACTCTTTGGGGGATATCATTATACAAAGCCTAAGAAGAGGCTACAAGTTGACTTTTTCGGGGGAATATTTTGTCTGTCTTATACAAAGCCCAAGATTGATATCCCAAGCATAAGAGAGTGTTATGAAGATTTTGACTTTGTGGGAGAAAGTTTATATATGTCTTGTTCAAAGCCCAAGATTGAGGCTGAAAAGGATAACTCAATAAGAGAGTACTGAAAAGGTGATTGACTCAACAAGAGAGTCTGAAAAGGTGATTGACTCAACAAGAGAATCTGAAAAGGTGATTGACTCAACAAGAGAGTCTTTTTGAAGCTAACTCAGCTGGGGAAACTCATTGTACAAAGCCCAAGAGGAGGCTGACTATGCTAAGGAAAAGAAGGATCATTATAAAAAGCCTAAGAGGAGGTTATCTTTGTTGGGGGAAGAACAAAGAAAGAAATCATTATACAAAGCCTAAGAGGAGGCAGACTTTTGCTGAGGATTATTGAGATCCAAAGACAGGTCCAAATTGGGGAATCAACTCTTGCTGAGGGTTACAGAAGAGTTGAGGTATCAGATGCCTTGAGGTTCTGATTTGGGATAGTGTTATACTGATGATAAGTTGACCCTGACTGGGGAAATTTAAAGTGAGAGTTTAAAGAATGAGTTTTGAAAACCTATAGAGGTTTTAACTCTACTGGAGATTGGTTGAAATGGCCAGGGTTTCTCCGGTATTTGTAGGGAACTTGAGAATGTCTTTGAGACTCAAGAGGAGATTAGACTGTCCAAGTCTACTAGTTTTATCTTTGTACAATGCCCAAGAGGAGGCTGATATTTTAAGGGATGAGAATTAACCCTAAAATGGTCCAGGTTTTGACTTTTTGGAAAGACTGCTCTAGCAAAGGATGACTAAGTTATGTCTTATACCTTTAAGAAGTCTTAAGGGTCCTTGTATTAAGCCCAAGAGAAGGCATGAGAACTTCTAAGAAGCTGAAGGGTCCTTGTACAAAGCCCAAGAGGAGGCGGTGATGCTTTTAGGAAGCATGTGGGTCCAAACCTAAGAAAGGTTCAAGAAGGGTTTCACCTAGAATTAATCCTTTAGTGAACAATTCTAGGGTTTGAAGAAATTCAAGAGAGGTTTCACCGAGAATTAATCCTCTATGGGGAATTGAATTTCTTTGACAATTCTAATAGTGACAGCCTGAGAAAAGTTTCACCGAGAATAATGCCTTTCTCTTTGTTCCATATTGTATAATCCCAAGAGAAGGCAAGACTGTATCTGGAATTCCTATGGGGAACTAGTTTTGACTGTTGAAAGAGTGAACACTGGCTTTATCTAGTTCTAGACCTAATTGCCGGGGAAAACTCTAAGCAGATATACAAGTATATATACAGTTGATATATGACAAGTATTTAAAAGGATATGAAAGAAGGACTTACAGGTGAGTAAGCTTCCAGCACAAACATATATATATATATATATATATATATATATATATATATGTGCAAGTATGAAAAAGAAAGCTGATAAAAACTTACAGGCGAGCAAGCTTCCATTGTAACAGCTGTATGGTTAGTTGTTCAAGAAATAAAAGAAAGTTTTGATAACAACTACGGATTTGAACCTAAATCAAAAGGGAAGTTTTTTTGAAAAGAGGATGGGGCTTATACTCAAGGAGAGGCCAAGATGAAAAACAGTAATCTTACCGTTGATCTGGAAATTGTACTGGGACTTATACAATGACTGAGGCCCAAAAAGGTTTTCTGTACAAAGGGATGGGTCTTACAACTCAAGGAGAGGCCCAAAGGTTTATTTTTGTACAAGAGATGGGGCTTACAACTCAAGGAGAGGCCCATGGAAAGACAGTGATCGCACCATCATTTTGAAAACTATACTCGGGCTTATACAATGACTGAGGCCCAAAATTGTTTATGCACAAAGAGGGTTGGGTCTTACATTCTATTAGAGGCCCAAAAATGTTTTGAAAAAGATTTGTTAGGGTGATAATGATCAAAACCCTAATTTTTTATTTAAAATATATTTTAATTGAATAGAAATTCAAATAAAATAATCAAACATGTGAGAAAAGGTTATGATCTTGGATTTATATTGGAAAAATCAGGTTTCATTCATGGGATGATTGAAAAATCATTTGAATTTTGTAAAACTAAGAGAAAGAAATATTTTTAATGTCTAAAAACAAATAAAAATGTAATTCTTTACAAAAATCCGAAATATATGAAATAAATAATATTTTTGTGAAATTTTCATGGAATAAAATATTTTGATATTTTTGTGTATTTTCAAAAAAAGAATCAATAAAAAATAATTAAAATTGAGAGAGAAATTAATTTTTTGATTAATTAATAAAAACATGAAAATATTAAAAATAGCAAAAAAGGAGAGAATAGCAAAAAATGTCTGGGTGGGGTTTAAACCCATGACCCTGCAACCAAACACACATGCGCGCTACCACTGGGGTGGTGATACATCCGGGTATCAAAACCACCCCATGTGCATATATGGGGTGCCTTGTTTTCAGGCCTGGCCAAGACCAAGGTAAGACAAGTTTTGGTAATTATGTGAAGCCTCTAACTTTCTCATTTCTCCATGGATTTGGACAAAATTTAGGTGCATCTGGCCTAGAATTTCATGAGGAATCCAATGGTGCTTTTGGAATTTTCAGAAAGTGTCCCTATTTTAAAACCCGATAATAGTTTCAAAATAGGCCTAGATTTGCATGTTCTATGCTATCTCACTATACAGTCAATAATAGCACGGAAAATTGGTTCAAACACCACATATACAACTTGTATGAGATGTTTATGATCAATGGACATCAAAGGAATGCATAATTCAAAGAGTTCAAGTTGTGATGCACTTACCTCTTGGAGCTTTTTGTGTTATCTGGCAAGTCCCTTGTGCCAGAAGTAATCCAATGCTTTGAACACTCTTGGTTGATCCCTTAGAAGCTTTTAGGATGATCAGAACCAACTGGAATCCTCAGGAACAAGTATAGGCCTTTTCTTGCAAAAGGGGCAAAAGTGACCAATATGGCAACTCTCTGAAATGGTGTTCCAGATGAGGGAAACCAATTGGGACAGTTTAAGGATGATATTTGGAGTGTGTTTGAGGATTTGTTTGGTTTTGGAAGTGATTGAATTAAGACATGGCTTGAAAAATGCAGAAAAGTCAATTTTTGAGGTTTTGGAGGTTTACTTTTTTATTTTGGTGTTTCAGATCACAAGTGAGTGTTTGAACAACTTAGATATGACATATTGGATGTGTTTGGATCATGAGTTGTGGTGGAATTGCTCTCTAACTCAAAAACTCAGAGATGACTTGTGAAAGAAGGCATTTTGGCCTAAAGAGAGAGATTTTGAGGAAAGCAAGTGTTGTAGTTCTTTGGTGTACTCAAACTGAGCACAAATGAGCTCTATTTAAAGTAGAGCAAGTTTGTGTTGCAAGCAATAGTGAATGGCAGCTGCAGCAGGCCTTTGGCCAATGTTGATCCAAAGGAATCTTTAGTCTCCTCTAGCCATTTACTAGAGGTTAGAGCATAGGCCTATGGTTCTTTGATTCAGAGCTGATTCTTGACTCATTCAGTTAGGAATGTGCCAGTTCATGCCACCTTGATGCATCCATTAAATGCTTGGAAACAAAATTGGAGTGTTTTGCACTTTTTAGCCTTTTTAGGTTTGTTATGGGTATGTGTAGATTCTTGGACTTGGGAGGCTTGGGGATCACATCGTTCCTATTTTATATCATCCTCTGATGTGTCCAAATGGATGACAAGGCTTGAAGTTGTCCAAATTTGCCAAATCGAGCAAAATGCCAAAATCTGCCTTGTGTAAGGCAGTTGGAAATGGTGATTTTGAGGGGATCATATCTCCTTGCTCAGGTTGAGTTATGGGAGGCTCTTGGGCTTTTTAGAAAGCCCTCATATGATACAACACATGTGTGATCATAGTTTATTTTGAAACTTTTTGAATCCAAGTGAAAAATCCTCATGAACATTGATGTCCAAGGCTGGTAACATAGGCAGATTTTCACTAAGTGTTGGAAAAATGCCATTTTCTTCATTTTTGTTGTCATTTTCTTAATGAATGATGATAAATATCATACATTAACATTAATTTTGACTTAGGGGAACCATATTTGTGAAAAAATCCAAAAAGTCAAACTTGATTTTATGCACAGTTGACTTTTTATCGGATGAAATCCAAACTGTGCGATCCTTTGTGAAATCAAGTCCTTGACCTAAATCAAACCTAATGGATGGATTCCATAGGTGTTATAGGGTATATTGAATCATGTCCCAAGTTTTGGGAGCATGACTTGGTCAAAAGTCAAAGATACAGTTGACTTTTTCCTCAAAACCCTAATTGTGGTCCAGATGAAATTGAAACTTGTGAATCAAGCTTCTTGGGTCAATCCATTGTTTCAAATGGATCAATGTGGTGTATTTGAGGTCCTCAAATCCTTCCTTGAGGTCTTGGCTCATTCTTTGTCCCAAAAGTCAACTTAGGGGTGAATTAGGTCAAGAAACCCTAATTCCTAATTTTTGATGAATGCTTCCCCTGAGGCTAAATTGACTTAATGATTGGGTCCATGAGGTCCGTTGGAGTATCTTGGCTTATGCTTTAAAGTATTGGCTCATGCCCAGAAGAAAAAATTCCATCTGGAGGCCGTGGTCGACCAAAACCCTAATTTTGTGACACTGGCGATCTTGAGGCTTGATTCACTTGGAATGTTGCATCCTTGTGCTTGATTCTTGATGTGGGAATTCTCTTGATCCTTTACAAGAACTCCCATTGTTTCAACTTAGTCAAGGAGTTATGAACCTCACAACATGCCTTGCTTTAACAGATTGTCAAGGCAGATTTGGTGCATTTCTTGTGCCACACGATTTCCATTTCAAATTCTGTCATCTTGCAAGCTTTGTCCTCTTCCAAGATCTGAAAGAATCTTGATGACTCACTTGATATTTTCAAGCTTGGACCCTAAGTCAAGGAATTTCATCATTTGGCATGTGATCATTCAAGTTTCCATTCCAAAAACTCCAACTTTGTCATTTTAAATTGATGGGGTACATGGAGTTGTCATTGACCAAGCCTATCAGTCCAATTTAGTCAAGTTTGTTACAAAGACAAGATGGGCTAGAGCTACAAATATCAGCTCTAGTGAATGGCCAAGTGAAGACTTGGTACCTTGGCATTTAAGGAAGTGATACATGGGCATATCCATTGGAAAATAGAGTGATCCCTCATCCAACACTATTCCTTCAAAAACAAAACTCCTCTCCTATAAATAGAGGTCATTTCTGATGTTTCAAACCACACCAAAATAATACCAAAGCCTTGTTTTCTCACTCTCCCTCTCTTACTTCAATTTCAAGTCACATTGAAGCAGTTTGGGATTTCTTGAAACCAGAGCTAAAACAACTCAAGCAACCATCCTAACACATCATAAATCATACATTGGACATGTTCCAACCTTCATCCACATTGCACAACCTCAAATCAGAAAGTCAACCTCCAAAACCTCAAATTTTGACTTTTCTACATTTTACAAGCCATGTCTTGATTCAGTCACTTTCAAAACCAAACAAAGCCACAAACACACTCCAAATAACATCCTCAAATTGTCCCAATAGGTTTCCCTCTATTGTAACACCATTTGAGTGAGTTACCATTTTGGTCATTTTTGCCACTTTTGCAAGAAAGAGCCAATACTTGTTCCTGAGGTTTCCGGCTGGTTTTGATCATCCTAAAAGCTTCTAAAGGATCAATCAAGAGTGTCTAAAGCATTGGATTACTTCTGGCACAAGGATCTTGATAGTTAGCACAAGGAGCTTCAAGAGGTAAGTGCATCACAACTTGACCTTTTCAAATATGCATTGCTTTGATGTCTATTGATCATGAACATGTCATATATATCCAATGTGTTGTGTTTGAACCAATTTATCATGCTATTGTTGCTTGTATGATAGGATAGCATAGAATTTACAAATCTTTGCCTATTTTGAAACCACTATCGGGTTTTAAAATGTAGGCATCTTTAGAAAAATCTAAAACCACCATTGGATTCCTCATGAAATTCTAGGTAGGATACATCTAAATTTTGTCCAAATCCATGGAGAAATGGGAAAGTTATAGCCTTCATGCAAGAGGTCTAAAATCAGGCCAGCCTTAGGCAAGGGCCAAGCCAAGGCGCCTTAGCAAGGCCTAAAACCTTGTCACCCATATATATTTATGGGGTGGTTTTGATACACGGATGTATCACCACCCCACTGGTAGCGCGCATGTGTGTTTGGTTGGGAGGTCGTGGGTTCAAGACCCACCCAGACCATTTTGCCATTTTCTCCTATTTTGCTATTTTTCATATTTTTCATGGTTTTCATAAACTAATTCCAAAATTAATTTCTTTCTCCATTTTAGTTATTTTTTATTGGTTCTTTTTTTGAAAATTCACAAAAAAGTTTAAATATTTTATTCTACAAAAATTTCACAAAAATATTATATATTTCATACATTTGGTATTTCTGTAAAGAATTATATTTTTATTTATTTTTATGCATTTAAAAATATTTCTTTCTCTTGATTTTTCAAATTCAAGTGATTTGCAAATCATTCTATGAATGAAAAATGATTTTTAAAACATTTATCCCAGATCATAACTTGTTTTTCACACATGTTTGATAATTTTGATCATTTTAATTGAATTTTATTCAATTAAAATACTTTTTTTAAAATCAAATTAGGGCTTTGATTGTTTTCACCCTTAAAAAAAGCCTTTTCAAAACACTTTTGGGCCTCTTGATAGAGTTAAAGTCCCATCCCTTTGTAAATAAACAATTTTGGGCCTCAGTCATTGTATAAGTCCCGATACGTTTTAAAAATCTCAACGCGATCGTCATTTTCAAACAATTTTCATCTGGGCCTCCCCTTGAGTTGTAAGTCCCATTTTTCTTCCTTTTCAAAACACTTTTGGGCCTCTAATAGAGTGTAAGACCCATCCCTTGTTGTACAAATCTTTTTGGGCCTTAGTCATTGTATAAGTCCCGGTACAATTTTCAAAATAACGGCGAGATCCCTGTTTCTCATCTTGGCATCTCTTTGAGTTATAAGCCCCAAATCTTGTACAAAAATAAACTATTGGGCCTCTAATAGAGTGTAAGACCCATCTTTTTTTTATATCAACAATTTGGGCCTCAGTCATTGCATAAGTCCCTCAGTGGTTTTCGAAACTACGACGTGATCGTCGCCTTTTCAAAAGAGATCATATGGGCTTCTCCTTGAGTATAAGCCCCAAACTTCCTTTAAAAAATAACCTTTCCTTTTGATTTAGATTCAAATTCAAAGTGTTATCAAAACTTTCTTCAATTTCTTGAATAACTAACCATACAGTTGTGTTTATAATGTTGGAAGCTTGCTCACCTGTAAGTCCTACTACACTCTTCAACATACTTGTTTATATATTTCATTTGTATATACTTGTATATATTTGCTTAGAGTTTTCCCCAACAACTAGGTCTGGGATTAGATCAAACCAGTGGTTATTCTTTCAACACAGTGAAAACTAGTTCCCCCATAGGAAATTCCAGACACAGTCTTGCCTCCTCTTGGGCTTATACAATATGGAACATAAAAAGGCATTATTCTCGATGAAACTTTTCTCAAGACTGTCACTACTAGAAATATATGTACAAGAAATTCATTTCCCCAGAGAGGATTATTCCAGGTGAAACCTCTCTTGAATTTCTTCAAACCCTATAACTGTTCACTGAATAAAGGATTATTCCTGGTGAAACCTTTCTTGAACTTTTCTTCGGCTTGGACCCACAGGCTTCTTAGAAGTTCTTAGCCTCCTCTTGGGCTTAGTACAAGGACCAGAAGACCTCCTACAGGTATAGGACATAACGTAGCCATCTTTTGCTAGTTCACTCCTCCAGTGAGTCAGAATTCCAAGACATCAGACCAATTTAGGGTTGATTCTCATCCCTTAATACATCATCCATCTCTTGGGCTTCATACAAAGATAATTCTCCAGTTAAGAGAAAACCTCCTCATACCAATAGACTTGGAAAGTCTCATCTCCTCTTGGATCTCAAAGAAACCCTCAAGTTTTCTAAAAAACCATAGAAATTACCCTGATCATTTCATTAATTCATCAGCAGAGTTTGAACTTTCATCCTAAGTTCCCCGGCTAGGGTCAACTTACCATCAATACAACCCTAATAGATCATAACCTTGTGGTCTCTGATATTTCAACTCTTCTGTAATCCTCAGTAAGAGGGTATTTCCCACTTTGGACCTGTCTCTAGATCTTAATAATCCTCAGCAGAAGCTAGCCTCCTCTTAGGCTTTACAATAAGAAATTCCCCAGCCTCCTCTTAGGCTTTGTATAATGATTTTTCCTCAGCTGAGTTAGCCTCAATCTTGGGATTTGTACAAGACAGGTAAATCCTCTCTCCAGCTGAGTCAATCCCTTTTAGCCTCAATCTTGGGCTTTGTACAAGACAAATAAAACCTCTCCCCAGTGGAGTCAATAACTCTTTTTTTAGTCTCAATCTCGGGCTTTGTACAAGACAGACAAAACCTTTACCCGAAAAAGTCAATTTCCAGCCTCCTCTTAGGCTTTGTATAATGATCTCCCCAAAAGAGTCAGTCTCTTTTCAGCCTTAATCTTGGGCTTTGTACAAGACAGATATAAAACTCCCTAATAGAATCAACCTTTTAGCTTCAACCTTGGGCTTTGATCAAGGCACACATAAAACCATCATCCCCTTAGAGGAAATCAACATTTCTCTTTGCAGGAAGACATTTCTCTTTACATCACACATCAAAACAGACAAATCAAACAAACCCTAATCCCAGATAACTGCTGTAAGTGGCACACTTGTTGATTCAATAATCTAAGCTGTGGTCCCTCTTTTATCCTGGTAAACTTCCTCTTTCATCTAACAGTTGTAAGTGGCAAGCCTCTGGATTATTTACATCCAAGCCCCAGCCCTCTCTTAGCATGAAAGATTCCTAAGGAAAAATGGCATTGCTCAACACTGAGCTAAAGTTTCCTCCTTCAGGATATCTCCCTTGTAAAGGAAATTATGGAATTACTGAATTCTCATATCCTAGTTAAAGTAATTCCCCTTTATAACCAAATACCCCAACAACTGTGATGAGAATCGAGGAAAAACATCAAAAAACTTTTAGCTTCAATCTTGTGCTTTGAACAAGACACCATCATCTTTTTCCTCCCTTAGAATAGGAGGAACTACGATTGCTCTGATTTCCCTATTATTTTTACGGGAATACGTAGGCATAAGATTGCGAAATCTTAGCGAGCACACTTAACAAAAACTTTAGGTCCAGTACCTTACCAAAAACATCGAAAAACCCGAAAACAACAAAAATACTCTCTCAAACATTCCCAAAGAAGAAACTTTCCCAATTTACAGATAAACACCAGAAAGTAGATAATACTAGAATTTGCTAACGATTTATGGATAACCATATATACCCTGGGTAATTAACAACTTTCCTTTGTATAATCTGACCCAGGACCCCCCAATCTCTTAGCATTTGTTAAAGAAAACATTTGTGTGCAAGGTTAGTTTTAGATAGCTTCCCTTTCCTTTCCAGCTTCATAGGATAAATAAGAAATCAGAAAGTAGCACCCACCGAATCAGTCGAGGTACTTGATATATATTTACTGTTATTCCTACTTGATATTTGTGTTTAATTTTTCTGGCAATGGGAATGCGATTGATAGGCACGTGGAAAGTTTGAGAAAACATTAAGATAAGGGTGGCATTAACAGGTGACACTTATATAGAGTGAATCCCGATCAAACTAACTCGGTAGCCCACCGAATCAGTAGAGGTACCCGTATGGAAGTATCGATGTTAAACGACAGATTGTCGTGAAAGCATTGTCTTTCCTAGTGTGGTACCCATGACCCTGAGGATTTGGTAGACATTAACCATATGACCATATTGTAGTGCAGTGACTATCGGGAATAGTTTATACGCGATACTACACTCAAATGAGATTCATCCTAAGATATTACAGCTCGCTCGAGTGAATCAGCTTGCTGTCGGAATCCCTAGGGTGGTCAATGACTTTGGGAACCTTGGAACCCGTTCTATAGGTACAAAAGTTGACCAAAATAGTACAACCTTTTGGGATTGGTAGAGCCATGACTTCATGCTCGTGACGTTGAACCCTTGAACCAATGTTTTTGTGTGTTGCATTCATGCATTCATCTAAAAAACTCTTTTAAACAAGAAAAAAATATATTTTCAAAATAAACTAAAACAATAATTGCGACTATCAGAGGTTGCATTATGGATTTCGGTAGAAGAAAGACGCACAAGTACACCTTCAAGGCTCCGAAACTAGAAGACTAAAGGAAATTAGCAAGGATGATTACCAATCTGAGGCTTTCAGAGCTAAGGACAGAGGGTTGTTGTCTTTGTTAAGGGTCCAAGTAGTTGAAGGAATCCTGTCTACGCTGATTCAGTTCTAGGATCCGGTTTATCATTGCTTCACATTCCCGGATTACCAACTGGCACCAATGCTAGAAGAGTACTCCCACCTAGTTGATTTACCTATCACTGATCAAGCTCCATTTTTTGGACTAGAAGAAATTCCAAAGGATCAGGCCATTGCAAGAGCAATCTCTTTGGACGAGTCAAAAATTAGGACTCACATGACCACCAAAGGAGGAATCTAGGGTTTACCAGCTAAATTCGTGATGGAGAAAGCTCTGTACGTTGCTAGTATAGGAAACATAACTGCCTTCGAAGACGTCTTTGTTCTGCTCATATATGGGTTATTCCTCTTTCCCAACATCGACAACTTCGTCAATACCAATGCTGTTAAGATATTCTTGATAGGAAACCTCGTACCAACCTTGCTCTCGGATGCTTATCATTATGTACACTTAAGGAATTTGTACAGTGGAGGAATGATCACATACTGTGTACCCTTACTCTACAAATGGTTCATTTCCCATTTGCCCAAGTCTGCTACTTTTTGGGATCATAAGAGTACTCTACGTTGGTCACAAAGGATTATGTCCCTTACCAACTCTGACATAGATTGGTATAATAGGATTTACGAAGGGATAGAGATCATCGACAGATGTGGAAATTTCCTTAACGACCCCCTCATCGGAACTAAAGGAGGAATCAACTATCATCCAATCTTAGCTCACCGTCAACTCGGATACCCGATGAAGAATATCCCGCATAACGTTCATCTGGAAGGTCTTTTCTTCAAGGAAGGCGAAAATGACAGGGCACTAAAAAAGGAAATAGTGCATGTCTGGAAACATATTAACAGGAAAGGAAGAGAGTCTCTAGGAAGACCAAGTTGTACCTCCATGGAGCCTTATCCCCACTGGGTGCAAACTAGAGCCCTCAAGCTGAGGATGCCTTACCCTCGCCAAGAAGTTTTTTCGTTAAAGGACTCTGTCCTTTATTTCATGTCTGATACGGAAAAACTCCAGGTAGCTCTCAATAAAGTTCAACGAGAGAAGAGCTCTTGGAAGAACAAATACCAAATCCTTAATTTGGAATGTACCAAGATTCAGGAACTGTTAAAGGAGAAGGATGCTCTGATTGAGATTTTAGAATAACATGTTATAGAAGGTCAGGAAGATCGAAAGAATTTGCTCACTCCTTTCACTTGGCAAAGGACCGACAACAGCTGAAGAGCCCCGGTCAAAGAAAAGGAAAATACCGGAACCGAGATCTGAGCTCTCTTCAGAGAGGACTCAGGATCCATGAGCTTAGACTTTTCCTTGCAACACTTTGTAAATACTGTACTTTTCCTTGTAAAATACTGTAATCTTCCGAATTCAATAAAAAGGTGTCTCCACCCTTCACTGTATGATATTTACATTCTAATTGTTGAAGTTTCTTTTTTATTAAAACAAAAATTAAAAAGATATATCATTGTATATCATTCATCATTCTCACATAAACGCTTTCTTTCGCATGTTTGAGTCTCACGTATGTGTCACGATTCTAGAGTCAAACTGTCTCACTCATACAATACTCGGGCCAATCGACAAAAGAAAATGGATGACCTCGAGGGAGAGAACAGAGAGTTGAGAGAAGAAATCGACGCTCTAAAGGAAAGTTTGGAAAAACTTCACAGTGACATGCAATCCTTGGAAACAGCTCAGAGGCAACAATAAAAGACTGTGATCTCGGAGATCACATCTACACCTGTAATGGAGACATGTGATCCTCGGTACAACATGCCTAAGGGTCGCCTCTGGGGCATGCCTCTCAACTTTATACCTAAGGGATATACCCCACCGGTCACTGAAGACCCAAAAACTGCAGCAGGAACCATTGGACCTGAAGGTTACAAACACTACTACGAAAAACCCATTTAACGACGCCAGGTTTACAACGCATTCGTATCCCACCGTTGTAATAGGTTAAAAATTTTGCAGCTGATTTATAACGCCATATTTAACGAAGGTCTTATTAAAAAACCGTTGTAATACAATGTGTGTAACAAGCTTCGATTCCCAGCAACTACATTTTTTTCCATATTTTTATATTTTAAACACGCTTGTATTAAAACACTGTTGTAATACATGATGTGTAACAAGCTTCGATTCCCAGCAACTACATTTTTTTCATATTTTTAGATTTTAAACATATATTTTATTTCTTTTGTTAGTGTTACGGGGATTTAACCTCAAAACGCAAAATTCATCTTTGTTTTTCTATTTTTAAATGCAAGAGAATATATAAAAATAAAAGAAAACTTCTTTAAAAATAAAAGTGAAAGAGATTAGTATATATAAAAGAAAACTTTATTAATATTCCAAATAAGAAGAGTACATTGATAATCATATATTACATATATTTATCAATGTCAGAGCCCATAGCTGCAAATGCATCTTCATAATCTAGGACTCTCTCCTTACTTCCCTCATCGGAATCATAATAAACAGTCCTCCTTTTTGTCTTTTTCTTTTTCTTCTTTAGCTTCTTGATCTTCCTCTTCTTCTTCTCCTTCCTTACCCTTAACGCATCCCTGACGTTGGCCACTGGTTGGACCTCCTCATTTGGCGGCTGACGTTGTTCATTTGTGCCCTCATTGGTGATGTTTCTAGCATTCTCATTTGTAGAACTCATTGTTACGAAGAATATATTATGATGTAAAATTGTCTATTTATAGACGAGGTTGAAGATGAAAAGTCTGATAGTTTAATGTTTGCAATGATGATAACTTGAAAATGGTTGATATTCTGGAACGATATTTTTTGAAAAACGGAGAAAATTTTAAATCATTATTATACTTGGCCAGAGTGTTCTCTACTCCGAGAAGAAAAAGGGTTATAATATTACAACGGTTAGTAATAATAACCGTAGCGATATCCCTTATACTTGGTACAAGGTTCGACTCCAGGCAACAACATTTTTCTATTTCACGCAATTATAGAAAAATGTTATAGCCTGGAGTCGAACCTTGTACCAAGTATAAGGGGTATCGCTACAGTTAATATAACTAACCGTTGTGATATTATTAAAATAATATATATACTTATCATTACGGTTATTTTAGAAAACCGTTGTGAAATATTTACCTATATAAGTGAATTAACTTTCCCTTATTGACAGTAGCTTCGTTTCCTTCAAAGCGAAACCCTAGCACCCATTTTTTCTCTACATTTTTGGCAGTACACTTCATCTTTTTTTAGAATCCGCGAAAAGAAATACAAGAAGTATGAAGCTTTTGATTTAAGCTTCTTCCTCCTTGTATTTCTTCTTGCAAAATCTAAAACTAGATGAACATGGTGATGATGCTGGCGGTAGCAAGCGTAATGTACATATTGTTTATGGAAAATAAGGTATTCCTCTACTTTAATCTTTTTGTTAGATAGTTCCCACTATCTCGTTTGCTTCATGTTGTTTTTGTTGATTGTTCTCATTTTGTGCAGATTCGACTTCAATGCTTCACAGGCAAGGTGAACTTCATTGTAATGGTACAGTCCCACTTCTTAGGGTTTGTTTCACTTGGTGATGATGATGGATATATATGAATTCATTCTGATAAGGTACATATATATATGAATTCATTCTGATATTGTATATGAAATTTTTATTGAAAATGCAATCAGCTAAATTGATATAGAACATTAGTTTATTATATACTATGTATATTGTATATAGTTAAATTGAATACTAACTAATTTTCTTCATTGCTTCCCACTTCTTAGGGTTTGTTTCACATGGTGATGATGATGGTGGTACATATATATGAATTCATTCTAATAAGGTACATATATATGAATTCATTCTGATATTGTATATGAAATTTAGTTTATTATATACTATGTCTATTGTTTGTTTCACTATCCATTTATTGAAAATGCAATCAGTTAAATTGATATAGAAACTTATAATCTAAAAATTAAGATGTATTTGAAAACCAACCTTTATCATGTCAATGTTTTCCGAATTGCATCCATTTCATTCAGCACATTGTATGTTCCTTAACATAAAATTTATGGTTTAATGGTCCGTTTACTTCAATTCATCGATATCTACAATTCTACTTTACCTCATCGTCGTCACTAATCATCATGGTTGTTAAGATCATGATTGTTATGATGATAAAATCGTGATGATTTGTGGCGATGATGAGGTAAACTATAATAAAAGATATCGATGGATTGAAGGAAACCGACCATTGAACCATAAATTTTATGTAAAGGAACATAAAATGTGCGGAATGAAATGGATGCAATTCGGAAAACAGTGGTGTGTTTAAGTTGGTTTTCAAGAACAGTTTAATTTTCATATTATATAGTTCTTTACCAATTTTAATGGTTGTATTTCTTTAATTAGGTGTATGGTAAAACAAGCAATATACATTTTTATGTAATAAACTAAGGGTACATTCCACAACGGTTAAGACACATAACCGTTGTGATAGTTAATATATATTACAACGGTTGAAATACCTAACCATTGCAATATAACGCGCGCTTTCCAGAATACAACAACGGTTTCCAGACCGTTGTAGAAACAACGAACTTACAACGACAATCTACATAACAACGCCTTCACCCGCGTCATTATATGTCATTCCCAACCATTGTTAAATGGGTTTTTCGTAGTAGTGAAACTTCGGGAAAATGAAGACGCAAGGTTTACAACGGCAACTCCTGAAGGTTACAAACATCAGGGCACTGAAGCTCCAAGAGTCACCGCTGTAATGTCTATACCACAACCGGTAGTACACACTGTCCTGAAAGGCAGATTCCGCAAGCGATTTCTGGCGGAAATGAAGAGATGTACGAAAGGATGAATGAGTTCCAGGAATAATTCTTGGAAATGCAGAAGGAACTTCATGCCATTCGCGGTCAAGACTTATTCGGAAAGAACGCCGCCGACCTTTGTTTGGTCTCTAATGTAAAGATCCCGCACTAATTCCAGGTGCCTGACTTTGAAAAATACAAAGGTAACTCTTGCCCTCAAAGTCATTTGGTGATGTACGCTCGAAAAATGTCTACTCAGACAAGAAATCAACAGCTACTGATCCATTACTTCCAAGACCATTTAACCAGTGCCACACTCAAATGGTACATAAGTTTAAACCACACCAAGATCAGTACTTTCAGAGATCTTGAGGCAGCCTTTGTTTAGCCGTATAAATACAATTTGGACATGGCACCAGATAGAGATCAGCTTAGAGCAATGTCGCAGAAACAAAAAGAAACTTTTAAGGAATATGCTCAGAGGTGGCATGAAATTGCCGCTCAGATCTGTCCCCCTCTTGAGGAAAAAGAGATGACAAAGATCTTCCTGAAAACCTTGAGCTCATTCTATTACGACCGAATGGTTGCAAGTGCGCCTAGTGACTTCACCGAAATGGTGAACATGGGAGTGCGCCTTGAAGAAGCAGTCCGAGAAGGACGATTGGTCAAAGATGCAGAGCCATCTAGCAGTACTAAGAGATACGGTAGTGCTTTCCAAAAGAAAAAAGAATAGGAGATCAATAATATCTCTCTGGGAAAGCAAAGGCGAAGGTATCAACCAGTAGCGGCAATAACTCCTGCTATTAACTCAGCGCCGGCTCCGACTTATCAACCTCAGGTTGCTCAGAGCCAACTAAATCAACAACAGTATCAGCAAAGGATGTAGCAGCCTTTTCAACAGGCTCGTCCACAGTACAACAACAACAATCGTACGACACGACCATCAGGGTTTGACCCTATACCGATGTTGTACGTAGAACTATTTCCACTCCTACAGACCAAGGGGCACGTCCAAACCAGGACTCCTCTTACAATACCAGAAAATCCACCTTTTTGGTTCAAGGCAGATTAAACTTGCTCTTACCATCAAGGAGGATTGGGACATAACATTGAGAATTGTCTCAGCTTCAAGTCTGATGTATAGAAGTTTGTCAGGAACAGGGTTTTATCCTTCAAAGATACTAATCTGAATGTTCAGACGAACCCGTTGTCGCAGCATGAGAAGGCTGCAGTGAATTTAATAGAGGAAGAACCTAGCCGCAGTTATCAAATTCACGATGTACTCCTATTAGGAACCAATCTTGTGAGGATGCATTGCAGACAGAGCAGGTACGGTAATGTACCCTCTCACAATTATCACCAGTGTGATATCAGCTCAAATAACAATCAAGGGTGTTCTGTAGTACAAGAACAAATGGATCTGGGTTGGATTCAAGATCATAGGATCCGTGAAGTAAACTTGGCCCACACACATCCCAACATTGTTCAGAACCACGACATATGCGCAATGAACGTCAATATAGTGGCGATGCACTCGAGACAAAGTCAATATTATAATATGCCACGGCACGATTACAATTCTTGTTCAGTCTGCTCAACAGACAATCAGGGATGCTCTTTTGTACAAGAGGCCCTCCAACGTCAGATGGATCTCGGATGGATCCAAGATTACCATGAAGAAAATAACCCGTCAATATGGTTCAGATCTTTGACATACACTTGATGAATACCAGTCTGGTAGAATTACATGCTAAGCATGTCAGGCTCGATTTTCTGGCTTCACGTGATTATTTAGACTGTGAACAACGTTGCGAAGACAGTCAGGGGTGTGCACTTATGCAAAGAACGCTTCAACATCTGTTGAATGACTGGTGGCTTCAAATTTACTTGGATGAAGCTACACAATGGATTAGCATGATTGATGGAAATCCTAGTAGACATCAGAGTTGTGATATCCGCTCAATAGAAACAGATCTAGTAAAGATGCACTGCATACAAAGCGGGTGCGGCCGAGTACCACCGCACAACTATGAGCGCAGTAGGATATGTTCGAAAGATAACCAGGGATGTTATCTCGTGCGAGCAGCTCTCCAAGAAAAGTTAAACTAGAAGGAGATTCGACCATGTTCGAGCTCTGGATCGATCAACATGATACAAGAGTATCTACTTGGTCAGATCAAAAACGTTGTCATGGCCTTCGATCACGGAATGACCAAGAACGTTTATGCCATAATCCCTCTGCTCAATGGTCAAAAGTGTATCTTGACAGTAGAAACCTTAACCTCGAACCAATTGAGACTGCCTATGATGGTCAGAGAAATTAAAAAGCTTATGTGGTTATCTACCTGCCAGGACCAATACCATACCAGTCAGATAAGGCTATCGCTTACAAGTACGGTGCAACAACCATGGAAAATGAAAAGGAAACTCCATTACCCTCCGTCGTAAACATTGTCGACATCAGTCGAGTCACACGGAGCGGTCGAATCTTCAACAAAGGAGTTGGGGAACCCGGCAAAGAAAAGGAACCTCAAACAGGAGTTCCTAACCTACCAAGCAGTTAATCTGGTAATCTAGAACTGGTGAAGAACATCGATGAGATGCTGAAGCTCATCCACAAAAGCGAGTACAACATTGTGGACCAATTGTTGAAAACTCCGTCTCGAATCTCTGTACTTTCTCTGCTACTTAGTTCAGAAGCTCACAGGGAAGCTCTACAGAAAGTCTTAGAGCAAGCCTTTGTGGAATAAGATGTGATGTTAGGACAGTTTGACAGCATCATCTCCAACATCACTTCGTGTAACAACCACTACGCCAAAAATAGGAATAGACAGCACCAAAAAGACAGCGCTTTTATAAAAAAACGCTGATAAAAAGAATAAAAAAATTTCGCTAAAAAAAAGCGCCGTAAAAGACAGGCTTTAGAAAGCGCTTTTAAAAAGCGCTGTTAAATGCCATAAATGGATGCCACCTTAGAAAGCTCTTTTTGGAAAGCGCTGCTATAGGTATTACTTTAGACAGCGCTTTTAAAAAGCGTTGTCTAAAGGTAACCTTAGAAAGCGCTTTCAGAAAAGCGCTCTTATAGGTCTTAAATTCTTTTCACTTTAGAAAGCGCTTTCTAAGGAAAACGCTCTTATAGGTAGCACATAAGAAAGCGCTTTCTAAAAAGCGCCCTCTAAGGTCATTTACGAATTAAAATATAAAACAAACACAAATATTTTTTTTAAAACTAATTTTTTACATAAATTTGAATCAGTAGAATTAGTCATTATATAATATATTTGTTGAAGCTAATTATTTTATAATTTAATTTTAAAATAGCATCAACAATTCCTAATGCTAATGTATTATTAATTTTTAATTTTATAGTTAGTGTTTATTAGTTCTGGGGCTAAAAGAAAATATACTCAAAAGTTTTCCCACATTTTTTTTACATTTCCCTCATTTTTATTTTAGAAAATTTTTCCCTCTTTTTTATTTTTTATTTTATTTTAGAAAAAATATTTCTAAAACCTAATATCTATCCACCTTTCATTTCTACATATCTCACGTTCGTCCCTCACGACCGCGCTCACCAAAATTTTCCGACGATCTCCTTTCACCGATCTACATGTCCTTCATTCAGTATTCTTTGACGAAGAGGTAAGGAATCAAACTCCTAATCCTTTTTCCTTTTTTTTTTAATTTATTTCTTCTTTCGTTCACCACCGTTATCTACTCTTTTACATTGAACTAGTAGCTTTCTATTTTTCTCTAAACTCTATTGTCTTTCTCCTCTTCTATAATTTCTTGTATTTATATTTTGGGTTTTCTATTTCTTGTATTTTAGGGTTTGTAATTTGTGAAAATATTTGATTATTTTGGTCATTTGGGCTGTGTAGTTTCTTCTGATTGATTATTCCTACTTAATGTTGTCAAAATAATTTGGTGTAGAACCTAATTGTCCCAACTCTGCCTTGTAATGCGTATTATGTAACTCTGTTTCAGTATAACATGAATTCTTTTTCATTATTAATCAATGTATCTTCAGTATGATATGTTTTCTTTTTCATCAATAATCAATGTATTTTCATTTGTATAAGTTAAAATTGTAAGGAAACAAATTCTATATGGAAGATTTTCTTATGTATGTTATATTCTCTCTGTAACAATAAGTAAAAGTGAGGAATGATAACATCGAAAAGTTATCTTGTAAATCAGTGACTGAAACAGTATTTAGTGATATATCAATTTTTTCTTAATACTGAATACGATTCATAATTTGTTCTTTAATATAAAACGGTGAATAACGGTATCGGTACCAACACCTTTCGATAATGTTTTGACATATTCGGCTTTGATTTGGTTATTTATCATTTGTTGAAGTATGGGTTTAGTGGTGTCTAAACTGAATAAATTGATGCAGAGGTTGTAACGTGAGTTACTCGGGCCGGCTACATAAAGTAATACTCAACCTGAATACTTCTTGTGAGGTACAATTACAAACTCCTAAAATTCATCTTTGTCATATGTTTTTGAATTATTGCATGTTTTCTACTTAAAATTATCCATGCTTTTGTCTTTTTATTGCACAGTAATATTTAAAGATGATTTCTTTTAACTTTAATTCAAGACTATGTCATTCTTTATTGAGTAATGTATGTTAAGCCTGAGATGCGTGGTTAATTCATGATATATGCTCATTGGTGGTAACTTTGTTATAAATCATTTGCTGCTGCAATATATTTTAAAGAATTGTCTTGATGACTTTTTGCTGGAACTGTATTTTTGTTTATGGATGGTTTTTGTAAATTATACCTTTGTTGGCACTATATTTGTGTACTGATGCAATATATTTAAAAGAACTATCTTGATAAATTTTTGTTGGTGATGTGTCTTGCTCTTTTAAAAGAGAAAAGGCATTCTTGTGATAACCTAAACTAAAACTTATTGAGATCTTAGCTAGGTAATGTACCTTAAGTAGTTGTAATCTAAACATGTTAATGGGTAGAAGTTTCACACTCAAGTGTGGAGTAACGGAAAAAGACCACAAATTATGGGATACACATAAAAGGTCTAACATAATGATAGGCCATGTTTTGAATTAGATATTTTTCTATCTATTTGAATAATCCTTTACTTTTTCAATTATATAATGATTTTCTATCTATTTGTAGAATGATTTACTATTTCTATAATGTTTTACTTTTTCATTTATATAGTATGTAGTTTTTATTATGTATTTGTATAATGATTTACGTTTTAAATTATACAATGCTTTATTGGCAATTTGTGTTGTATCTATGTTGTATCTTTTCTTGATATATCTTAACTTGCTATTGTGCAGCAAGACTTATACATTGAGAAAAATGACTGGACAATGCCATGGAACTAAGAGGAAGAATTCAGGCAATAATTACTGTGTAATAATTACTGTGGTTTACTAAATAATGCGTATTTTGTTTTGTTATGTAGTATTTATCGGATATGTCATATAATTTATTATTTTTAACTAAATAATGCGTATTTTGTTTTGTTATGTAGTATTTCGATGATATGGCGTGTCCTTATTACACGAGGAAACAATTGCAAGATACTAAGGAGGAATTGTGCGAATTTTTTATTGCAAGAAGAATTCTTTCTTGAATGTATAGTTTTGTGAATGTAAATTCTAGTTTATTGAAATGTAAATTCTATACAGGTTTGAAACCATACAATAGAATTTGTGCGAATTCTGCATGTAAATTATAGTTTATTGAAATGTACAAATTCTATACAGGTTTGAAACCATACAATATAAGGAATTGTGCGAATTCTGCATTAATGTAAATTCTAGTTTTGAAATAGAATTTGTTAATGGAAATGCGTATCCATACTGGTTTATTGAAATGTGAATTATACAGGTTTATGGAAATGTGAATTATACGGGTTTCTGCATAAAAAAAATGGTTAAAATGAGATTTTTAAAAAAAATCTTCAAAATTATACGTAGACAAAAGACAGCGCTTTTGAGAAAAAAACGCTGTCTAAAGGTATACATTAGACAGCGCTTTAAAAAGCGCTGTCTAAAGTTCCCCTTTAGAGTGCGCTTTTAAGGAAAAAGCGCTCTCTAAAGGTATATAAAAAAAATCAATATACGTATACATTAGACAGCGCTTTCAAAAGCGTTGTCTAAAGTCCCCCTTTATAGAGCGCTTTTGAAGAAAAAACGCTCTCTAAAGTATATAAAAAAAAATTTTAAAATTTTAAATGTACACATTAGACAGCGCTTTTGAAAGCGCTGTCTAAAGTCCCCCTTTTAGAGAGCGCTTTTTCATAAATAAAAAAGTGTTGTCTTTACCTACGACAGCGCAGGCTTAGACAGCGCTTTTAAGCACTGTCATAGGCCAAAAAAAGCGCCCTCTTTTCCCTTGTTTGGCGTAGTGAACTTAGGGTTCAGTGATGAAGAACTGCCGGTAGACGGCAAGAATCACAACATGGCGCTTAACATTACAGTCAACTGCCAAGACGATGCTTTTGCCAGCGTACTGGTAGACACAGGATCATCTCTGAATGTTATGCCAAAGTCAACTCTGATACAACTTTCGTTTCAAGGAGCTCCGATGAGAGGCAGTGAGATCATCGTCAAAGCCTTTGATGGATCTAGAAAAATAGTTATCGGCGAAGTCGATCTTCCCATAACCATTGGTCCTCACACTTTCCAAGTCACTTTCTAGGTCATGGACATCCGGGCAGCATACAGCTGTTTATTAGGAAGACCTTGGATACACAAAGCTGGGGCAGTCACTTCGACACTTCACCAGAAGCTAAAGTTCATCAAGAATGACAAGTTAGTCACAGTGTGTGGAGAGCAAGCCTTAATCGTGAGCAACTTATCATCATTCTCCTGTGTAGAACCTGAGAAGGTTGTTGGAACCCAGTTCCAAGCACTCTCGGTGAGCAAAGAGAATCAATTAGAAAGAGGGACGTCGATTTCCTCATATAAAGATGCTCTTGAAGTGATCAAGAGTAACGACATAAAAGGATGGGGACAACTTGTAATTCCTACTGATAACAAGACAAAGAAAGGTCTTGGTTTCTCTTCAGCCTGTACCCAGAGTACTAAGAAAGACAAAAGTTTTCGTCCCATTCAGGATTTCTTTCACAGTGGAGGCTTCCTCCATCCAGTGTCTCAAGAAGTACACACCATCAATGAAAGAGATTCCTCCGATACGGAAAAAGAATGAAAATATTACCTTAACCATGACGGTTATATATCTCCGGAAGAGGCGTGCATGCCCTTCTGTTTTCCCAAGCAAAACCTGAGGTCTATACCGAGATCAGATGCCCGGATGATCTATGGAGATTACGATCCTGAAGGATGTCGTGCTCCACCTAACTCATTAGAAAATGACCTAATGAAAGATAACTTTGACTAAGATTATTATGATCCCCTGGATGACTTCCCTATCTGGAGGTCGTGCCCAGAGAACTTGGGGGCAAAAGAGTCAGCTTGATAATACCTATCAACTGAGTAATATTGAAAAGAATACCCATGTCCCCACTGGGTCATGGAATCATTACTCAAGACATTCCAAAAAAGTCTGACACCATGGTGACGAACCTGCAAAGATTGCAGGACAAGAGTTCATCAACTATGCTTTCCCTGAGGTCAACGTCATTGAGGAAGATGACTCGTCCACTCCCGCTGAAATTTGGGACACCTTAGAACAGCCGAGTGGCAAGTACGACTTCCTAGTCAAGTACACTACTCCCGAAATTTCTCGCATCAGATACGAGGACATCCAGCCAACTGGATGGGGAGATCCGCTTGAGAGTAAAAACACTAGGGAAGATACAACAGAAGAGTTTGTTTATGATAACTCTGCTTGGGAGGAAGACTACAACGATCCTACACCGCCAGAAATCAACGTCATTTCTGAGGACAAACCGAGAAGGAAAGTACCAGACTTTGTTATTCACAAAGGAGTTCGCCGCCGTTGGGTTGTTATTGATGTCCTGAAAGTCATCCATAAGTCTAAGTAATTGTCGTCTTTGTTTTAAACCTTTCACCTCGCCCAGGTGAATGGATGTTTTATAGGGCTCGCTTTTCTTTAAATGTTCCTCTTCGCTTCGCCTAAAAGCGACAGAGTTTTGTTTATAAGGTTGTGTTTCAATAATTGACAAATTGTAAATAAATAATGTCATTCTGTCATTCCTGCATTTATTGCTGTTTTCACTTTTCGTTTTTCAGAAAATGGTAATCCTAAAACAACACAAAATAAAAACAAGCATTTTTCTGAAAAATACACTGCACACACTTTTGCATTCTCTCTGTGTTTGTTAAAAATGAATCATCACGTCATGCAGATTGCTTGTTTTAAACCCCATTGAAACGTACGATCCAATGTCTTCTCCCAACTTTGAATTCCCGATATTTGAGGCTGAAGAAGAAGAGGACGAAGAAATTCCATAAGAGATCTTCCAACTACTCAGACAAGAGGAAAGGTCTATTGAGCCTCACAAAGAACCATTGGAAACAGTGAATTTGGGTTCAGAGGAAGAAAAGAAAGAAGTTAAGATAGGAGCACTACTCACCTCAATGGTCAGAGAAGACTTGATAAGACTTCTCAAAGAGTTTCTAGATATGTTTGCTTGGTCCTATTAGGACATGCCAAGGTTGGATACCAGCATCGTGGAACATCACTTACCATTGAAATCAGAATGTCTTCCCGTAAAACAAAGACTGAGAAGGACTCATCCTGATATGGTCATCAAAATTAAAGAGGAAGTGCGGAAACAGATCGACGCAGGTTTCCTCGCCACCTCAGAATATCCTCAATGGTTGCCCAACATAGTGCCAGTTCCGAAAAAGGACGGAAAAGTCAGAATGTGTGAAGACTATAGGGATCTGAACAAAGCAAGTCCAAAGGATGACTTCCCCTTACCACACATAGACATGCTGGTTGACAGCACATCAAAGTTCAAAGTCTTCTCCTTCATGGATGGATTCTCAGGCTATAATCAAATCAAAATGGCGCCAGAATACATGGAGAAAAATTCATTCATCACCCCATGGGGCACCTTTTGTTACAAGGTAATGTCGTTCGATTTAAAGAATGTCGGGGCAACCTATCAAAGGGCAATGACGACTCTGTTTCACGACATTATGCACAAAGAAATTGAAGTATATGTCGATGACATGATTGCCAAATCTAAAACAGAAGAAGAGCATGTGACACACCTGTCAAAGTTGTTCGAGCGTCTGAGGAAATACAAACTCCGCTTGAATCCCAATAAATGCACGTTCAGTGTTCGCTCGGGAAAATTTTTAGGATTCATCGTCAACCAGAAAGGAATCGAGGTTGACCCTGACAAGGTCAAGGCCATTCAAGAAATGCCTTCACCGAAGACTAAAAAACAGGTTAGAGGATTTCTGGGACGTCTAAATTACATCTCCAGATTCATATCCCTTATGATCGCGACATGCACGCCAATCTTCAAAATACTCAGAAAGAATCAAAACTGTGTATGGACAGAAGATTGTCAAAAAGCTTTCGACATTATCAAAGAATATTTGTTGAATCCACCAATTATGTCTCCTCCAGTGGAGGGAAGACCACTGATCATTTACTTAACAATATTGGAAGACCCTATGGGTTGTGTGCTTGGCCAACAAGAAAACATGTTGTGCTCTGGCATTTACTACTTAAGCAAGAAATTTACAAACTGTGAAACTCAGTACACTATGCTCGAGAAAACATGTTGTGCTTTGGCATGGACAGCTAAATGTCTTCGCCAGTACATGATTTGCCACACTACTTGGTTAATCTCTGAAATGGATCCGATAAAGTACGTCTTTGAAAAGCCTGCTCTCACGGGAAAGATTTCCCGTTGGCAGATGTTGCTATCAGAATACGACATCGAGTATCATGCTCAGAAGGCCGTCAAAGGGAGTATTTTAGCCGATCATTTGGCTCATCAACCGATTGACGATCAGGAATCAGTCGGATTTGACTTTCCAGACGAAGATGTCATGTATTTGAAAATGAAAGATTGCGATGAACCGATACCTAGTGAAGGGCCAAAACCAGATTCCCAATGGGGATTAATTTTTGACGGAGCTGTCAATAATTATGAAAATGGAATTGGGACAATCATCGTAACACTTTAGGGTACCAATATTCCTTTCACTGCCAGATTAACATTCAAATGTACAAACAACAAGGCCAAATACGAAGCTTGTATCATGTGTCTAGAAGAAGCAATTGACTTAAGGATAAAGAAATTAGATGTGTATGGAGACTCAGCCATGGTTATCAATTAGATCAAGGGAGATTAGAACACATACCAATCCGGATTGATTTGTTACAAAGATTACACGTGAAGGTTGTTACCATTCTTCAATAGAATCAAGTTTTGTCATATCCCTCGTGAAGAAAATCATATGGCTGAGGCACTAGCCATTCTCTTTTCCATGATTGTTGTAAATCACTGGAACAACGTACCTAAGATTGACATAATGAGCCTAGAAAGGCTCGCTTACATCTTCACAATTAAAACAGTCATAGATGACAAACCTTGGTATCACGATATCAAATGCTTCCTTCAATGACAAGAGTACCCGCCTGGGGCATCCATAAAAGATAGGAAGACTCTCAGAAGACTGGTTGGAAACTTTTTCCTGAGCGGCGATACACTCTATAAGAGAAACTTCGACATAGTTTTGCTCAGATGCGTAGACAGCCAAGAAGCAAACAAGTTAATGAAAGAGATTCACGAAGGATCCTTTGGCACTCATGCCAACGGACACACAATGGTGAGAAAAATTCTCAGAGCAGGGTATTATTGGTTGACAATGGAATCTGATTGCTACAAGTACATGAGGAAATGTCATAAGTGTCAGATATACGCAGATAAAATCCATGTACCGCCAATTCATCTCAAAGTTATTTCTTCTCCATGGCCTTTTTCTATATGGGCAATCGACATGATTGGCATGATTGAACCCAAGGCTTCAAATGGACATCGGTTCATCCTGGTAGCCATTGACTACTTCACTAAATGGGTCGAAGCAGCGTCATACACCAATGTAACCAGACAAGTGGTGGTCCGCTTTATCAAAAACAATCTCATCTGCCGTTATGGTGTTCCAAGCCAGATCATTACGGATAATGGATCTAACTTAAACAATAAGATGATGAAAGAGTTGTGTGTTGAGTTCAAGATCGAACACCATAACTCATCCCCCTACCAACCCAAGATGAACAGAGCGGTAGAAGCGGCTAACAAGAACATCTAGAAGATCGTTCAAAAGATGGTTGTAACCTACAAAGACTGGCACGAGATGCTACCCTTTGCTCTCCACGGTTATCGCACATCTATCCGCACTTCAACAGGGGCAACCCCTTTCTCTCTAGTATATGGTATGGAAGCGGTGCTTCACATAGAAGTAGAGATCCCATCAATCCGGGTATTGATGGAAGCTAAGCTAACAGAGGCTGAATGGTGTCAAAGTCGACACGATGAACTGAATCTGATCGAAGAAAAGTGAATAACGGCTCTGTGCCATGGTTAGTTGTATCAGTAAAGAATGAAGAAAGTGTTCGATAAAAAGGTCCGACCTCGTGTCTTCAGAAAAGGAGACCTCGTGCTCAAGAAGATACAATCATTTCTCACTGATTCTCGAGGAAAATGGACTACGAATTATGACGGCCCCTATGTGGTCGTGTAAGCCTTCTCAGGCGGCACCTTGAGACTCGCAACCATGGTTGGAGAGGAGTTTACCTACCCCACAAATGTTGATGTAGTCAAGAAATACTTCGCCTAAATAAACAAATAAAAAAAACGTCTCGGTGGATTGAAAACCCAAAAGGGCGGTCCAGGAAAAAATTAGAGACATAAGCAAAAATCATCCCGATGGATTGGAAACCTCAAAAGACAATCCAGGCAAAAGTTAGAGATTCATGGCAAGTAACTACGTCCGACAAGGTTAAATCCCCAGCGGTAACATCATTCGTCAAAAAACTTCAAGTCAAGGTCATCTTCGACAGAAGCTCAGGATGTCCAGAATTCAAAGTTGGTGGAAGGATAACGGTCATTATATTTCAATGTAGCCCCTTTTCCCTTAAAATTACCATTTTCTAAACTTTGTAAATGCTCTATGGTATCACGCACTTGGCTGATTACCATTCTGTCAAAAATTTGAGCCCTAGTGCTTTTGTTTGCAATTCTAATTTATTTTTACTTTACATAATGACATTTTTTAACATGATCAACGATTCTTGAAACAAAAAAATGAATTTACTTGTCAATTTTTTTCTGCTTGTAAAATAAAGATGGCATTTCTTTTTAACTGTTGAACGTGAAAAGAACATCGATGGCTTCTCTGTAAGTGATCAAACCACAAAAAGGCAGAATTGAAGTACTCCTTCTAAACCTATACACCTGATTGAAGGATCAATCGTTTCAGATGTAATGTCCCATCTGATATCCCCGGTAGAGTTCTTACCTCTTAAGACCAATTGATGGTTCTTTGACCCCCAGAAGGGTCTACTTCTCCTAAGCAAGGTAGGATTGATATCTTGAACCAATGATACTTTTTATCCCCCGCAGTGGTCGAGTATCTAGTCGTGTTTATTCGTTAGTCTGTATGTCGCGTCTGTTTTGTCAGCATAAACATACATACATCATGCATATTTGATTCATGTTTATATTCATATTGCATTAATATCACTCTGGTCCATCTTATCCCCAAGAGATAACATCCTTCAGCCAATAAGGTTGTCAGTTCTTTCCTCGTCCGGAAATGTATCGTATGAAAAATTTCTACCCAGTTTATTTATGGATTGGAGCCTGTCCTCGACCACTTTGATAACTTGAACTTCTGAAAGGCAATAAGACATTCAATAGACACCTTTGGAACATCACTCTTCACCATTGAAGATGATATTTTCGCTTTCCCGGATTAAAGAAAATCCCCAGAGAAAACCTCTCCGCTAAAAGACTCTCGGCAATCCGGCGGTTTCTCCCCGAAAAATTTGCTATCAAATGAAGTCATCAGCACCTCAAAATTGGATTACATCACATGGAATTGCTCCAAAAAAGTTTTGAAGAAAAGTATGATGTAATATCATCAGCAACAAACAATTTCTCAAGAGACTTGCTTTTCCCCAGTAGGATCGACAAATGACATCTCCAACAGAGAAGTTTACACACCTCTACGGCTCGGACAAATGAGTTCCCCCAACAAGTCTGATCTCAAATCTTTTCCATCAAATGGCGTCTCCCCAGTAAAACTCGGCGAGAAGTTTGATGAAGACCGCTACAAATAGCATTCCTTGTCAAGAAAGAAACTCGACAAGAAGAAACTGAGAGCAGTTCCGTGGCTGAAGACCAGGATCGAGGGTAATTTTATTTAAAAAGAAACTGAGACCAGTTCTGTGGCTGAACACCAAGATCGAGGGGAAGATTATTTCATAAGAAATTGAGACTAGTTCCGTGGCTGAAGACCCGGATCGAGGGGAAGTTTTACCCTTTTCTAAGTATCATTGCTTAGCAAAAGAAGATGGATGAGCAAACTACTATTCATAACCACTGTCACAATTTCGGGTATTCCGATATTTAATCCTCTTGCACCCTGAATGTCCGAATATCTTCGCCATTCACACCTTTGGGTCCAAGAAAATTAAATAGGGGCATCTGTCATACCCCAAATTTTGACCACCAAGGTTTCCCATCATTGTGCAAATCATTTCTACAATATGTATGTGCCATCATGCCTCATCAATCTCCTCAAGGATTGTTGAGCATTCACTACAATCAAGAATTAGGGTTTTGAACCCTCCCAGAGCACTTAGATAAAGGATCAATCAAGAAATGACATGATCTTCAACTTTTCTAACCTCTCAAACACCCATAAAGGATCAAGAGGACTCCCATATCAAGAATCAAGTAAAAGGTTGCAACATTCCAAGTGGATCAAACCTCAAGATCGCCAGTGTCACCAAATTAGGGTTTTGGTCGACCGAGGCCTCCAGATGAAAATCTTCACCTTGGCATGAGCCAATACTTCAAAGCATAACCCAAGAAACTCAAAGGTACCTCATGGACCCAATCATAGAGTCAATTTAGCATCAAGGGAAGCATTCATCAAAAATCAAGAATTAGGGTTTCTTGACCTAATTCACCCCTAAGTTGACTTTTGAGGCAAGACATGAGCCAAGACCTCAAGACATGATTTGAGGGCCTCAAATACACCACATTGATCCATTTGCAACAATGGATTGATCCAAGAAGCTTGATTCACAAGTTTCAATTTCATTCGGACCACATTTAGGGTTTTGAGGAAAAAGTCAACTGTACCTTTGACTTTTGACCAAGACATGTTCCCAAACCTTGGGACATGGTTCAAGACACCCTAAAACACCTATGGAATCCATCCATTAGGTTTGAATTAGGTTAATCACTTGATTGCACAACGGATCATACAGTTTGGAATTCATTTGACAAAAAGTCAACTGTGCCTAAAATCAAGTTTGACTTTTTGGAATTTTTCACAAATATAACTCCCCAAAGTCCAAAATAATGTTAATGTATGGTTTTGATCATCATTCATCAAGAAAAATCAAGAAAAGTGAGGTAACTTGCAAAAGGGGCAACCTTAGAAAACTTAAAATTTTCTAAGTTATGGAACAAAAGTGGTTTTTACCCAACTTTGCAAGGTCATAACTCCCAAACCCTAAGGCCTTTTTCTTCCATCCAAAGCTCAAATGAAAACCCTTGGTACATACTTCAAAAGTGTCAACTACAAAAGATTCTAAATCCTTATGGATTTTAAGTTATGGATTGATCAAAATCACAAAAAGTGAAAATGACCACGTTTTCCAACACTTAGTGAAATTTTCAAAAAGTCAGAATCTGTTTCATTTTTTACAAACTTTGAGGTCATTTATCATCATGATCCAAGTTGAACCAGGTTCATTTGTGAACATCAAAGTTAAAGTATGTCATGAAAGTTTTCCAAAGAATACAAGAACTCCCATTGATTCAACTTAGTCAAGGAGTTATGAACCTCACAACATGCCTTGCTCAAACTGGTTGTCAAGGCAGATTTGGTGAATTTCTTGTGCCACATGATTTCCATTTCAAATCCTGTCATCTTGCAAGCTTTGTCCTCTTCCAAGATCAGAAGGAATCTTGATGACTCACTTGATATTTTCAAGCTTGGACCCCAAGTCAAGGAATTTCATCATTTGGCATGTGATCATTCAAGTTTCCATTCCAAAAACTCAAACTTTGTCATTTTGAATTGATGTGGTACATGGAGCTGTTATGAACCAAGCCTATCTGTCCAATTGAGTCAAGCTTGTTACAAAGATCAGAAGGACTATAGCTACAAATATCAACTCTAGTCAATGGCCAAGTGAAGACTTGGTACCTTGGCATTTAAGGAAGTGATACATGGGCATATCCATTGGATAATAGAGTGATCCCTCATCCAACACGATTCCTTCATAAAACAAAACTCCTCTCCTACAAAAAGAGGTCATTTCTGATGTTTCAAACCATGTAACACCCTTCTACCCCACATACAATACGCGGTAAAATAATCATTTAAAATCAGAGTGCAACATAGAAAGGTGTCACATTTTTGTCTTAAAACATCTTGATAACAATCATGCTCCGTAATACGGGTTTTTCAAAAATTTAATTCAAAACATCGCAGCGGAATAACTTTATTTCAGTCAAATCAAACTTCAAACATCTTACAGAAAATGATAATAGCATCCGTTAAACCAAGTAAAATAGAACTCAGAGGTACACAATGTTCCCGACCCAATGTTACATAATCAGAGCAAGACACACCCTCTACTCAACTGAAAAGAAACTAACTCCAAAGCTAACTCTTCACGCACCGTGAACTAATCTTGGTTATCTGCACGTTACCCACGTATGGGCCAAATTCAAACAGGCCGGGTGAGTAATCACAATTCAATATAAATCATATAAAGAAAAGACATTAACAGGGCAACAATTATTTTTATCAAATACTACAGCGACTCACCCAAAACATCATATAAAACGTCACATCACCAATATCACTCATATGCAATCATGCAATGCCACCAAGAATGAAATGCAACGTCATAAAAATGCATGTGGTACCAAATCGTCATAATAATGGACACTAGGCCATCAACCCTCCACAAGGGAGCACGTCACAAAATACTCCAATCCGCACAATGGGATTGAAGCCACCAAAATAACAGACTGAAGTCCCATCATAGAATGCCATGAATGCATGATGCAACAACATCGTCATAATCATCATTAAAATCATCGTTTGCATCATCATTCATATCAATATTCCTCGTACTCATCAATACAACATTTACTCAATCAATCACATAATTCATACTAGCTAAAAGTTCTCACGCATCCTACTTCTGTCATCATTTTCATCACTAAATAATCATCATATAACACGTCAACACATAGCAACAATTTACAGCAACATCACAGCATTACTATAATATAAAACAGATATTTTCCATGAATTTTAAGTCAATAAAATCATATTTTATAGTCCCAGGTCGCGCTAAGCGAGCCCCCACCCGCGCTAAGCGCGCTACTCACTGCCTCGAGGAGGCGAAATTCCTCCAGATTGCGCTAAGCGCCCTCTGCGATTTTGGCAGAAAAGCCCTGCGATAACAGCACTTCTCCATCTGCGATTCAACACCCCTAAACCAGATTTTATCCTTAAATTATCATAGATTATGTTATTATAACCTATAACTATCACATATACGTCAACAACAACAATCATCACATAGCAAATCAAAAAAATCCATCATTTCTAACCTCCAATTCCTAGGTTTTCCCCTAAAACCCCAATTACCCACCAACACCTAATCTTTATATCAAAATATTGCAAAGTGATACTCCCCATACCTTAGAGTCTTGATTCTTTCGATCTTCTCTTGAAGTTTCACCGGAAATCCCTCTATGCCCTAGCCTCCTCCACTCTTCTTGTGTTCTTCAGAGCACTCTTTTCTTTCTTTCAACTAAAACAACACGAATAATGAAAACTCCCCTCACTATTCCTTGTTTTAACTCAAAATACCCCTAAATGTGCTCTTCCCATCTTACCCTCACTTATCCCTCACCAATGACCATCATACCCTCAAGGCTTCTAACACTCTTATTTTAAATAATAATAATAATTTGAATAATGTGATACAATTATTCTTACCATCAATATTATTAATATAATTCCACCACAATGCTCATGAAACACAACAACATGTCATCAATAATTAACTAAATATGAATTTAGGGCGTTACAACTCTCCCCCACTTAAGGAATTTTCGTCCTCGAAAATTTACCTGAAGCAAATAGAGTCGGATATGACTCCTTCATCTGATCCTCGTGCTCCCAAGTCCAACTTTCACCAGCTGGTCCTCCCCATAAAATTTTCACCAAAGCAATCTCTTTACCTCACAGTTGTTTCATTTCTCGACCATCGACACGCATAGGCAATGATTCCACAGTCAGATTATCCCTCACTTGTACATCATCCATTTGAATCACATGCGACGGATCCGGAATGTACTTCCTCAATTAAGACACATGGAACACGTCATGCAAATTCGCAAGTGATGGTGGTAAAGCAATTCGATAAGCTACCTCTCCTATCATCTGTGATATCTGATATGGACCAACAAAACGTGGAGTGAGCTTCCTAGACTTCAAAGCTCTACCCACACCAGTCACTGGCGTCACTCTCAAAAACACGTGATCTCCCTTTTGGAATTCATGTGCTTTCCTCCTCTTATCATGGTAGCTCTTCTGACGACACTGTGAAGCTTTCATCCTCTCTTGGATCTTCCTAATCTTCTCAGTCGTTTCTTGCACAATTTCAGGTCCGATTACAATACTCTCGCCCGACTCATACCAACACAACGGAGTTCTACACCTTCTCCCATACAAAGCTTCATAAGGCGTCATTCCAATACTAGCATGAAAACTATTATTGTACGTGAACTTAATCAACGGCAAATGGCTATCCCACGATCCTCCATGATCCAACAAACAAGGCCTCATCAAATCTTCTAAAGATTCGATGGTCTTTTCTGTCTGACCGTCCGTCTGTGGATGATAGGC
The DNA here is from genome assembly GCA_022829125.1 of Lathyrus tuberosus. Lineage (NCBI taxonomy): Eukaryota > Viridiplantae > Streptophyta > Magnoliopsida > Fabales > Fabaceae > Lathyrus > Lathyrus tuberosus. The sequence goes on from JALAZF010000071.1 coordinate 10,463,023, forward strand.
AGAAATCATCCTCAACTTAGTACCCAAGGCCTCTTGCAAACTCTTCCAGAACCTCGATGTAAATCTCGGATCTCTATCCGACACAATACTCGAAGGTATCCCATGCAACTTCATGATCTCCTCAATATACATCTCGGCTAACTTCTGCACAGAATGATTAATCTTCATCGGCAAGAAATGATCTGACTTAGTTATTCTATCCACAATCACCCATATCAAATCATTCCCTTTCACAGTCTTCGGCAATCCCGTCACAAAATCCATGGAAATATTATCCCATTTCCATTCAGGAATACTCAACGATTGCATCATACCTGAAGGCTTCTGATGTTCAATCTTTGACTTCTGACAAGTCAAACATGCATACACAAATTCGTCAATGTCTCTCTTCATACCTGGCCACCAAAACAACTTATGCAGATCCTGATACATCTTCGTAGCACCAGGATGGATACTCAGTCTACTTCGTTGTCCTTCTTCTAGAATACTCTTCTTGATTTCTGGAACATCTGGAACACATACTCTATCTCGAAACCTCATCACACCATTCCCATCCATCCGGAAGTCACCTTCGTTACCTTGGTTAATCAAAGTCAATTGGTCAACCAACTTTAAATCGGATTGTTGTCCCACCCTGATTTCTTCCAGAATACTACTAGTCAACCTCAACATTCCCAACTTCACACTGTCAGGAGTCGCTTCACATACCAAAATCAAATCTCTGAATTGCTCAATTAGTTCCAACTCTTTCACCATAAGCATCGACAGATGCAATGACTTTCTGTTCAACGCATCGGCCACTACATTTGCTTTGCCCGGATGATAACTCAAATCAAAATCGAAATCCTTCAACAACTCTAACCACCTTCTCTGCCTCATATTCAATTCCTTCGGATTAAATAAGTACTTCAAACTTTTATGATCGCTGAACACCTTAAATTTAGAGCCAAAGAGGAAATGTCTCCAAACCTTCAACACAAACACCACCGCGGCTAATTCCAAGTCATGTGTAGGATAATTCCTCTCATGAACTCGCAATTGTCTCGAAGCATAGGCAACAACTTGTCCATTTTGCATCAATACTCCACCAAGACCCATCTTCGACGCATCACAATACACTACAAAAGATTCACTCGGATTAGGCAAAATCAACACTAGAGCAGTAGTCAATCTCTTCTTCAATTCCACAAAACTCTCTTCACAAGCTACATCCCACACAAAAGTTTGACCCTTTTGAGTCAACTGAGTCAACGGTAATGCCAACTTAGAAAAGCCTTCAATAAACTTGCGGTAATAACCCGCTAAACCCAGAAAACTTCGTATCTCAGTAGCAGACTTCAGAGTCTCCCACTGTAATACATCATCAATCTTAGAAGGATCAACGGCAACACCACCACTAGAAATCACATGGCCAAGGATGCTCACTTCCTTCAACCAGAACTCACACTTTGACAGCTTTGCATACAACTTCTTCTCTTTCAACACTTGCAACACAGTCCTCAAATGCTCGGCATGTTCTTCTTCAGATCTAGAATATATCAAGATGTCATCGATAAACACCACCACAAACTTATCCAAATACTCATGAAAAATCCGATTCATGTACTCCATGAACACACCAGGTGCATTAGATACACCAAACAGCATCACAGTGTATTCATAGTCTCCATAACTCGTCCTGAAAACCATCTTCGGAATATCATTAGGCATAACTCGGATTTGATGATAACCCGGCCTCAAATTAATCTTGCTGAACACACAGGCACCTACTAACTGATCAATCAAATCGTCGATTCTCGGTAGTGGATACTTATTCTTGATAGTCACTTTATTCAGCTGCCGATAATCAACACACAACCTCATACTTCCATCTTTCTTCTTCACTAAAAACACAGGAGCACCCCACGGAGAAACACTTGGTCGAACAAACCTCTTCTCAAGCAACTCCTTCAACTGTTTCTTTAATTCACTTAGCTCAGAAGCTGACATCCGATAAGGAGCCATCGACACAAGACTCGTACCTGGTATTAAGTCCACTGCAAACTCTACCTCACGCTCTAGAGGCAAATCACTGATGTCATCTGGAAACACATCTGGGAATTCACAGACAACAGGAAACTCCACACTCGCAGCTTCACGATCAATTTTCAACGATGCAAACATTGCAAACACCAAAGCTTCGTCTTCTTGAAGTTCGTCTACTTGCTTAGCAGACAAGAACATCAACTCCCCACTATTATCAATCTCAGGAAACTCTATAGACTTGTTATAACAATTGATATGAACACGATTGAACTCCAACCAGTTCATTCCAAAGATCACGTCAATCTGGTGCAAGGGTAGGCACACCAAATCCATTACAAAACTCTTCTCAAAAATCGTCATAGGACATCTCAAACACACAAGGGTAGTAGTAACAGAACCATTAGCTGGAGTTTCTATTACCATATTCCCCTTCATATCAAATAACTTCAAACTCAATCTATTAGCACATTCAAGAGAGATAAAGGAATGAGTAGCACCAGTATCAATAATAGCAACCAACTCGATATTATTAATAAAACAAGTACCTCGAATCAGGTTGTCCTTCTCTGGAACTTCTGCACCACTCAAAGCAAACACACGGCCACTGGTCTGGGCAGCAGTAGCAGTCTTCTTCGGCTTTTGACATTGAGTACCGATATGACATTTCTAACGATAATTGAAACAGGTCGGACCTTCATCTTTGCAGTCAGTAGCTCTATGCCCCTTCTTACCACATCGATAGCACCTCACCACAGTATTGGTGCACACATCAGCATGGTGACCTTTCTCACCACACTTATGACACTTTCCAGAAGCGGGAGCTACTCCCCCACTTGGCTTTTTCCCATCTGAAGCCTTCTGCTTCCCCTTGTCAACTGAAGTTGTATAAGTCTTACGCCTATACTTCCCTTTCTTCTCACTCAACTGCTTGTAGTGAGCAGATTGAGCTCAGCTATCCTCATCGTAGATTCTGCTCTTGTCCACCAACTCAGCATACCTGTGGATCTGCTAATACCCAATACCCTGCTTAATCTCTGGTCTCAGTCCCTTCTCGAACTTGAGACATTTGGACATCTCAGCATCAACACGATTGTAGTGCGGACAAAACTTCACCAACTTCTCAAACTTCACGGCATACTCTGCCACAGTCATATCTCCTTGCTTCAGCTCAAGGAATTCCACTTCTCTCTTTCCACAAGCATCCTCAGGGAAATACTTTCCCAGAAACTCTTGCCTAAACACAGCCCAAGTTATCATAGTGCCAACATCTGCAAGTCTCTGACGGATGTTATCCCACCAGTCCTCAGCCTCTTCTTCCAACATATGCGTTCCGAACTGAACCTGTTGCTCATCAGAACACCCCCATCACCCGGAAGTTCTTCTCGATCGCCTTCATCCACTTGTGTGCACATGCTGGATCATGCGTACCCACAATAGTCGATGGATTGTTCCTTTGAAACTTCCCCAAAGCACTAAACTCATCAGGAGCTCCACCATTTGGATTCAGCTGCGCCACCACATTAGCAACCAATTCCAATGCATCAGCAATTGCACAATCATTTCTTCCAGCCATCCTACACACCACCAACAAGGTTAGAAGAACTAAAACATCGATAGTGTACACCCACTCATCGACTGACAGGGACACACATCAAGTAAAAACCTGGCCGGACGGACCGACCTGCTCTGATACCACTAATGTAACACCCTTCTATCCCACATATAATACGCGGTAAAATAATCATTTAAAATCAGAGTGCAATATAGAAAGGCGTCACATTTTCGTCTTAAAACATCTTGATAACAATCCTGCTCCGTAATACGGGTTTTTCAACAATTTAATTCAAAACATCGCAGTGGAATAACTTTATTTCAGTCAAATCAAACATCAAGCATCTTAAAGAAAACGATAATAGCATCCGTTAAACCAAGTAAAATAGAACTCAGAGATTCACAATGTTCCCGACCTGATGTTACATAATCAGAGCAAGACACACCCTCTACTCAACTGAAAAAAAACTGATTCCAAAGCTAACTCTTCACGCACCGCGAACTAATCTTGGTTATCTGCACGTTACCCATGTAGAGGCAACATTCAAACAGACAGGGTGAGTAATCACAATTCAATATAAATCATATAAAGAAAAGACATTAACAGGGAAACGGTTGTTTTTATCAAATACTATAGCGACTCGCCCAAAACATCATATCAAACGTCACATCACCAATATCACTCATATGCATTCATGCAATGCCACCAAGAATGAAATACAACGTCATAAAAATGCATGTGGTACCAAATCGTCATAATAATGGACACTAGGCCATCAACCCTCCACAAGGGAGCACGTCACAAAATACTAAAATCCGCACAATGGGATTGAAGCCACCAAAATAATGGACTGAAGTCCCATCATAGAATGCCATGAATGCATGATGCAACAACATCGTCATAATCATCATTAAAATCATCGTTTGCATCATCATTCATATCAATATTCCTCGTACTCATCAATACAACATCTACTCAATCAATCACATAATTCATACTAGCTACAAGTTCTCACGCATCCTACTTCCGTCATCATTTTCATCACTAAAAAATCATCATATAACACGTCAACACATAGCAGCAATTTACAGCAACATCACAGCATTACTATAATATAAAATAGATATTTTCCATGAATTTTAAGTCATTAAAATCATATTTTTCAGTCCTAGGTCGCACTAAGCGCGCTACTCACTGCCTCGAGGACTTGAAATTCTTCTAGACCGCGCTAAGCGCCCTCTGCGATTTGGCAGAAAAACCATGCGATAACAACACTTCTCCACTTGCGATTCAACACCCCTAAACCATATTTTATCCTTAAATTATCATAGATTATGTTATTATAACCTATAACTATCACATATACGTCAACAACAACAATCATCACATAGCAAATCATCAAAATCCATCATCCCTAACCTCTAATTCCTAGGTTTTCCCCTAAAACCCCAATTACCCACCAACACCTAATCTTTATATCAAAATATTGCAAAGTGATACTCCCCATACCTTAGAGTCTTGATTCTTTCGATCTTCTCTTGAAGTTTCACCGGAAATCCCTCTATGCCCTAGCCTCCTCCACTCTTTTTGTGTTCTTCAGAGTATTCTTTTCTTTCTTTCAACCAAAACAACACGAATAATGAAAACTCCCCTCAATATTCCTTGTTTTAACTCAAAATACCCCTAAATGTGCTCTTCCCATCTTACCCTCACTTATCCCTCACCAATGACCATCATACCCTCAAGGCTTCTAACACTCTTATTTTAAATAATAATAATAATAATTTGAATAATGTGATACAATTATTCTTACCATCAATATTATTAATATAATTCCACCACAATGCTCATGAAACACAACAACATGTCATCAAATTACCTTATATTCACAAATAATTAATAATTAACTAAATATGAATTTAGGGCGTTACAAACCACACCAAAACAATACCAAAGCCTTGTTTTCTCACTCTCCCTCTCTTACTTCAATTTCAAGTCACATTAAAGTAATTTGGGAATTCTTGAAACCAGAGTAAAAATCACTCAAGCAACCATCCTAGCACATCATAAATCATCCATTGGAGGTGTTCTAACCTTCATCCACATTGCAGAACCTCAAAATCAGAAAGTCAACCTCCAAAACCTCAAATTTTGACTTTTTCTGCATTTTACAAGCCATATCTTGATTCAGTCACTTTCAAAACCAAACAAAGCCATAAACACACTCCAAATATCATCCTCAAACTGTCCCAATAGGTTTCCCTCAACTGTAACACCATTTGAGTGAGTTACCATTTTGGTCATTTTTTCCAATTTTGCAAGAAAGAGCCAATACTTGTTCCTGAGGTTTCCAACTGGTTTTGATCATCCTAAAAGCTTCTAAGCGATCAATCAAGAGTGTCTAAAGCATTGGATTACTTCTGGCAAAGGGATCTTGACAGTTAGAACAAGGAGCTTCAAGAGGTAAGTGCATCACAACTTGACCTCTTAAAATAGGCATTGCTTTGATGTCCATTGATCATGAACATGTCATATATATCCAATGTGTTGTGTTTGAATCAATTTATCATGCTATTGTTGCTTGTATGATAGGATAGCATAGAACTTGCAAATCTCGGCCTATTTTGAAACCACTATCGGGTTTTAGAATGTAAGCATCTTTAGAAAAATCTAAAACCACCATTGGATTCCTCATGAAATTCTAGGTAGGATCCATCTAAATTTTGTCCAAATCCATGGCGAAATGAGAAAGTTATAGCCTTCATGCAAGAGGTCTAAAATCAGGCCAGCCTTGGGCAAGGGACAAGCCTAAAACCTTGTCACCCTTATATGTTTATGGGGTGGTTTTGATACACGAATGTATCACCACCCCAGTGGTAGCGCGCATGTGTGTTTGGTTGGGAGGTCGTGGGTTCAAGACCCACCCAGACCATTTTTCCATTTTCTCCTATTTTGCTATTTTTCATGGTTTTCATTAATTAATTCCATAATTAATTTCTCTCTCCATTTTAATTATTTTTTATTGGTTCTTTTTTTGAAAATTCACAAAAATGTTAAAATATTTTATTTTACAAAAATTTCACAAAAATATTATATATTTCATATATTTGGTATTTTTGTAAAGAATTATATTTTTATTTGTTTTTATGCATTTAAAAATATTTCTTTCTCTTGATTTTTCAAATTCAAATGATTTGCAAATCATTATATGAATTAAACATGATTTTTCAAACATTTATCCAATATCACAACTTGTTTTTCACACATGTTTGATAATTTTGATCATTTAAAATGAATTTTATTCAATTAAAACACTTTTTTAAAATCAAATTAGGGCTTTGATTGTTTTCACCCTTACAAAGCCTTTTCAAAACACTTTTGGATCTCTGGATAGAGTGTAAGTCCCATCTCTTTGTAAATAAACCATTTTTGGCCTCAGTCATTGTATAAGTCCCGATACGTTTTAGAAATCTCGGCGCGGTCGCCGTTTTCAAACAATTTTCATCTGGGCCTCCCCTTGAGTTGTAAGTCCCATTTTTCTTCCTTTTCAAAACACTTTTGGGGCTCTAATAGAGTGTAAGACTCATCCCTTGTTGTACAAACCTTTTTGGGCCTCAGTCATTATATAAGTCCAGGTATAATTTTCAAAATAACGGTGCGATCACTGTTTTTCATCTTGGCATCTCTTTGAGTTATAAGCCCCAAATCGTGTACAAAAATAAACTTTTGGGCCTCTAATAGAGTGTAAGACCCATCGTTTTTTTAATTCAACAATTTGGGCCTCAGTCATTGTATAAGTCCCTCAGTGGTTTTCAAAACTACGACACGATCGTCGCCTTTTCAAAAGAGATCATCTGGGCCTCTCCTTGAGTATAAGCCCCAAACTTCCTTTCAAAAATAACCTTTCCTTTTGATTTAGATTCAAATTCAAAGTTTTATCAAAACTTTCTTCAATTTCTTGAATAACTAACCATACAGTTGTGTTTATAATGCTAGAAGCTTGCTCACCTGTAAGTCCTACTACACTCATTAACATGCTTGTTAATATATTTCATCTGTATATACTTGTATATATCTGCTTAGAGTTTCCCCAGCAACTAGGTCTAGGATTAGATCAAACCAGTGGTTATTCTTTCAATACAGTCAAAACTAGTTCCCCCATAGGAAATTCCAGACACAGTCTTGCCTCCTCTTGGGCTTATACAATATGGAACAGAAAAAGGCATTATTCTCGGTGAAACTTTTCTCAAGACTGTCACTACTAGAAATATATGTACAAGAAATTCATTTCCCCAGAGAGGATTATTCGCAGTGAAACCTCTCTTGAATTTCTTCAAACCCTAGAACTGTTCACTAAAGAAAGGATTATTCCCGGTGAAACCTTTCTTGAACTTTTCTTAGGCTTAGACCCACAAGCTTCCTAAAAGTATCCCTAGCCTCTTCTTGGGCTTTGTACAAGGACCCTCAGGCTTCTTAGAAGTTCTCAGCCTCCTCTTGGGCTTAGTACAAGGACCAGAAGACGTCCTACAGGTATAGGACAGAACCTAGTCATCTTTTCCTAGTTCAATGCTCCAGTGAGTCAGAATTCCAAAACATCATACCAGTTTAGGGTTGATTCACATCCCTTAAAACATAAGCCTCCTCTTGGGCTTCATACAAAGATAATTCTCCAGTTAAGAGAAAACCTCCTCATACCAGTAGACTTGGAAAGTCTCATCTCCTCTTAGATCTCAAAGAAACCCTCAAGTTTTCTAAAAAACCACATAAATAACCCTGATCATTTCATCGATTCATCAGCAGAGTTTGAACTTTCATCCTTAGTTCCCCAGCTAGGGTTAACTTACCATCAATACAACCCTAACAGATCAGAACCTCGTGGTCTCTGCTATTTAAACTCTTCTGTAATCCTTAACAAGAGTTGATTCCCCATTTTGGACCTGTCTCTAGATCTTAATAATCCTCAGCAGAAGCTAGCCTCCTCTTAGGCTTTACAATAAGAAATTCCCCAGCCCCCTCTTAGGCTTTGTATAATGATTTTTCCTCAGCTGATTTTTCCTTAATCTCGGGATTTGTACAAGACAGATACATCCTCTCTCCAACTGAGTCAATCCCTTTTAGCCTCAATCTTGGGCTTTGTACAAGACAGATAAAACCTCTCCCCAGTGGAGTCAATAACTATTTTTTTAGTCTCAATCTTGGACTTTGTACAAGACAGACAAAAACTTTACCCAGAAAAGTCAATTTCCACCCTCCTCTTAGGCTTTGTATAATGATCTCCCCAAAAGAGTCAGTCTCTTTTCAGCCTCAATCTTGGGCTTTGTACAAGACAGATATAAAACTCCCTAATAGAATCAACCTTTTAGCTTCAACCTTGGGCTTTGATCAAGGCACACTTAAAACCATCATCCCCTTAGAGGAAATCAACATTTCTCTCTGCAGGAAGACATTTCTCTGTACATCACACATCAAAACAGACAAATCAAACAAACCCTAATCCTAGATAACTGCTGTAAGTGTCACACTTGTTGATTCAATAATCCAAGTTGTGGTTCCTCTTTTATCCTGGTAAACTTCATCTTTCATCTAACAGCTGTAAGTGGCAAGCCTCTGGATTATTTACATCCAAGCCCATGTCCCTCTCTTAGCATGAAAGATTTTTAAGGAAAAATGACATTGCTCAACACTGAGCTAAAGTTTCCTCCTTCAGGATATCTCCCTTGTAAAGGAAATTATGGCATTACTGGATTCTCATATCCCAGTTAAAGTAATTCCCCTTTATAACCAAATACCCCAACAACTGTGATGAATAGATGAGATATCTCCCTTTAGAGATGACAAATTCTCTCTCAGTCAAACCATGTAGCTTCATTCTCTAGTTTTGAACAAGACACAAATAACCTTTAGCTTCAATCTTGGGCCTTGAACAAGACACTGTCATCTTTTTCCTCCCATAGAATAGGAGGAACTACGATTGCTCTGATTTTCCTGTTATCTTTACGGGAATACTTAGGCATAAGATTACGAAATCTTAGCGAGCACACTTAACAAAAACTTTCGGTCGAGTACCTTACCAAAAACTTCGATAAACCCGAAAACAACAAAAATACTCTCTCAAACATTCCCAAAGAAGAAACTTTCCCAATTTACAGATAAACACCAGTAAGTAGATAACAGTAGAATTTGCTAACGATCTATGGATAACGATATATATGCTGGGTAATTAACAACTTCCCTTTGTATAACCTGACCCCGGACCCCCCAATCTCTTAGCATTTGTTAAAGAAAACATTTGTATGCAAGGTTAGTTTTAGATAGCTTCACTTTCCTTTCCAACTTCATAGGATAAATAAGAAATCAAAAAGTAACACCCAATTCCAACCAATTGCGGTAAGGTGGTCGCATCACCGACAAAAATCGCACGCTACACAATGCCATATATACCGCCACATATGTCAAAGTTAACGTTTTTCTCCTACATTTAACGGAAAAGATTAAGTTAGCTAACAAACTTGATGTTAAAGGATAAATACGTAACGTTTATTAAGTAAAGGACTAATGTGAAACTTTAAATAAAGTTAATGGACCAAATGATGCATTAAGCCTTTTTTTCAGTGTTGAACTTTTATTATTTCAAATAAAGTTTCTTAAACGAAACATTAATGAGCTTTGTGCGCGAATTTAACTAGAAGTTGTTGGAAATTCACCAAACCCTATGATGATTTCGCTTCAATCTTGATCTCAAGATTGATCTCCAACCCACAAATAATACATAATGACAATGAAAAGAAGAAGAACAAAACAAGAACAGCAAGAAAGAAAAGAGAGAGAAGAGAAATATTTGGAGAAGTGTTGTTACCCACGAACTGTGGGATTTCTGTTTTATTTGAACTTTCACTTGCAACTGCAACTGTGAATACTGTTCTACAATTTTGTTTTACAATACAAGGCATCTATTTATAGATTTAGATTTACAAAGGCCCAAAAATAAAAGCCCAAAAATATCTAATCTAAATAATATAAAATCTAATAAAATCTAATCAAAACTGAAATTCTGGTACCAGATGTGTGATGTTAAGTGCGATGTCACAACAACACACTCTGCACAATGGACAAAATAAACAACACCAAATTTTAACCCAATTCAGTTCAAACAACCTAATCTGGGGGCTACCAAGCCAGGGATGAAATTCACTACTTGTAGAATTAATTTACAGACTCAACAACCCAGTTGACAATCTCCTAAACTTAATTCCTACTAGTGACTTCCTACCTAAGAAACCACTTAGATATGAGAACACTACTCAATCCCTAAAAAATTCAAAAAACAACCTCTTTGAGAAACCTTGATCCTGCTACACAGCTTTGATCAAGTTACACAACTCTCTTTGCTTCACAGCTTTAGAGAGGACAGAACACAACTCACCAATTCACACTAGAATGGTGTATACAAAAACACGCACAAAGACAATGTTTAACCTCCAGTTAAAGCTCCCTATCTTCTGTCTATTTTCTGTACTTTCTTCCTTTGATCTATGCGCTTTATATAGCCACCTGAATTGGGCTTGGACTCCTTGCAATATTTGATCTGATTTGTTATTTAAATTTGAATCTTCAAAACAGATTTTATCCCCCAAAATCTTTTTAAATCTTCACCTTTTAAATCTCCTACAAACCTGCATCAAATCTCTATGCAACAGAGAATATCTAGCCCAAGATATTCACATCCAATGAGACAACTTGCTCTCCACAATTCCAGCTAAGACGCAAACCCTAACAACATCAAAAAACCTGATGTTATTAATTCTGCAGACCTGATGTCACAACATCGCATGTGACATCAGACATCCAACTTAAACACTTAACACAGCCCAGTGTTAAGACTCAATGTTGTGACATCACCCATATGACATCAAACATTGAACAACCTTTGTTTTACCAAAATTCCAGCCAATCCAAGGAACTAACAATCTCCCCCTTTGGCTAATTTTGGCTAAAACAATCTCTGCACCTTCAGAGACTTCAGCAGCGGAATACTTGAATAAATTTCCAACACTTTGCAGCAGCAGTAATATCTTCACAAACAGCTACACTTCACAATGCTTTCAGCATGCTGCACAAACACTCCAATACTCTGTTGTACACAAACTTCAACACTTACCAGCAGCATGGAATAAATCTCCCCCTCAAGGCAAGAACCAACATACAAGCTGTTCAACAACTCTCCCCCTCAATATCTGCACTTCTGCATCACAACTAGTAGCACTCCTTGTCATTGCAGCACCTCTTGCATCTTGACTGACTCTTGACTATTTCTCCCCCTTTTTAGCCACAATTGGACAAACCTCAACAAGTAATTCCTATGACACCCTGTACAAAACCATACTTCTTCTGTCAGCAACATCCACATTTTGAAAATCCAGACATATTCTTCATCCATCCAGTTATGATGGCTTCACACAATCATCCACAAGATCTGAAGCACACACACAATGCCTTCCCCTGAATTCTAAGTCAACTCCTCACACTTAGAATAACACACACCAAGACAAGTGTACAATCTATTCAAGGCCATGATTCAATCTTGTCTTCAGACATCTCTTCAGAAGCATGTGCGCACAAGATTCAAACAATTTGCTTCATATGACTAGAACCATTCAAGGCCACACCAAAACACCAATCAACAGCCTAATGCTATTATATCCTCATAAGAGGCAACCAATCTCCACAAGCTTGATCAGCATGCAATCTTCACAATAAATGCACCTTTGCTGCAAAATCCATAGACAAGTACTCCCCCTGTCATGATTAACAAATGCTCTAGATGGAGATGAACATTTGAGCACATTTTCTGAGTACATGCATTTTGGTACCACTGTCCCTTTCTCCAAAGGCTATCATACAATTCATCTTCACCATCCAAGGCAAACCTTCTACTTCATCATTCTCCCGTATGACTATGTACATGCTCCTTAGAAATAATGTAAGCACTAAGCTTCAGATCCAGAACAAAGACATCCTTCACCAAGGATACTCTTGACACTCTTGACACTAGGGTATTACATATGCTCCACTACTGGATTTACTATCAGCAAAATAATCCCAACTCAACACTGTGTCACAGACTCCACAAATTCTCAGCTTACTTATAAGCTTTACTGAGATCCAGTCTCTTCAAGAGATCACAATACCTCCATCCTTACATCCATCAGTAGTTGTTGAAACTGGTGAAGTCTTCAAAGACAGTAGTCATGCTTTGCCAGAACAAGCTACTAGCCACATGACCATAATCTCCAAAAATGCTAGAGCATCCAACTCCACATGTCCAATCTTAATCATCTTCCAGATATAACCACCAGCAAACATGATGTTATCACATCTTTTGGGACATCAGCTTCTCATCACCATTCAAAGGACTCATTGCACAAAGAAGTCCTTCAAAAAGCTCCCAATAAAACACAGTCAGAGCAACTTATTCATACACACCTGAATACCATAAGTTCCCACACCCTCTCTGAACCATATCCTCGCAAACTCAACCATATCCAGAGTATCTATACCAAATTCTTTTTCCATAACATACTTCCACCATTTTATGAAAAGCATAGGAATGTTATCTCGTACGGCCTTTTGAATTTTATCAGAAGTTTTAACAACAACGGCTTCCTTTATTTGAGAGATATCCTGGACATTATCATCAGACTTATCTCTGATCTTCCTATTTCTGGAAGAGATGAACACTTTACTCCTGGATTTTGTAGTACCATCCACATAGATCTTCTGCTTATCAGTTCTCATCTTTTGAGGTGACTCAATAGCTTTCCTCTTCCTTGATTTCAGTCGTTTAGGAACCCCAGGAACCACTTTTGCAATTAGTTCATCATCACTCTTCTTTATTTTAAGGCTAGAAGTACCTTTCTTGACTTGAGATGTTTTATCAGCTCTAACATCTGCATCTTCCAATCTAAGGATTTTCAACTTGTGAAATTTTTCTTCTGAACTATAGGTGTCATTAGTCAGGTTGTCATCTTTCTTGGCCTTACAAGTATTCAGCTCCCAACACTTCTTAAGGTCACAGCTTTTGATCCTTCCATCAGCATTGTTGATTCCTTCATCTTGCTCACATAACTGACTGCTCAAGTTGGCTTTTAACACATCATCCAACTTAGGAGTAACAGCACCATAAGTCATTAACCCAGATTGACTTTTCACCATACTTTCACACTTGATGTCACCATCTGATGTTACAACATCATCACTAGATAAGCTGTCCACTTGAGGTATCCACTGATAGCAATTATCTTTGGATCTTACTCCCTTCATCACTACCTCATTCTGCTCATCAGCTACCACACATTCAACTTTGGTGTAGCTTACCTTGTAACCTTCATCACAAAGTTGACTTATGCTAATTAAATTAGCACTCAACCCTTGAACAAGGAGCACATTATCAAGAGTAAGACCATCATGATTCTTCACTCTTCCAACTCCTTCTACTACTCCTTTTTCACCATTCCCAAAAATAACATCATTTTCATGGCAAGGATTGAACTCTACCAAATGCTTCTTGGATCCAGTCATGTGCTTTGAACATCCACTGTCAAAGTACCATGCATCCATAGCAAAATGTCCATCTGATGTGTGGGCTAAAAGACATTTCACCTTCTCCTTAGGAACCCAATGTTTAACAACTTTGGGCCTGACCTCCTTTAGTTTTCTTTGAGGAGCAGATTGTGGAAAACCATGCAGTTTAAAACAAGAGTACTGCATATGTCCAAACCTTCCACAATAGAAGCATTTAACTCTGTCATCTCTGAATTGGTTATATCTTCTACCATTATGATGATGATATTGCTATGTCTCCCACTCATAATGTTGTCTCCTTCTTCCATAGTTGGCCTGTCTTCTATGGTGTTGTTGTCTTTTACCATAGGTAGACTGTCTCCTGAACTGAGGATGTTGTCTTCTAGGCTGTCTCTTATGGTGATGAGGCTTCCTTCTTCCATAGTAATGAGGCACAGCATTGTTGTATCCATATCCATATCCATATTCATACATGTTCCCCTGGTGTTGATGAAACATGTTCTGATTGAACCTAGCAGCCTTCATGCTCTTATGATATTGAGGTGGCATATACTGACTAGCTCCCTGAGACAGCACCTTCTTATGATGATGGGCATTCTTCTTCTCAACATTCTGAGGTTGTGGATGAGTAACCTTCTTAGGTATAGAAACATGTCTCTTTGTTTGATGCTGAGACATTGGTTGGGACACCTCCTTCTTTGTTCCAGAAGTGCTTGCTTCTGTAGAACTCTTTTCCTCAACCACATATCCTATACCTGATTTATCTCCAGCAGCTTTCTCTGACTGAAGAATCTTATCAAGAGTAGTTGTACCACTGTTCATCATCCTAACGGATTTTGTCATCTGATCAAGTTGAGATTTAACTAGTACAACTTCATTTTCCAGATCAGCTTTTACATTCTCAAGCTGAGCAATCTGTTGCTTGTGACACTTGTTTTCTTGACAAATCTCAGCACTTTTTAAGCACAGCTCTTGATAAGTAGACGCTAACTCCTCAAAAGTTATTTCCCCATCACTAGAATCATTATCAGAAACAACAGTTCATGTCAAAGCTCTGACATGCTTTGCTGACTCACTTTCATTTTCACTATCAGAGTCAGACCAGGAAACTATCATGCCCTTCTTCTGCTTCTTCAAGAATGTGGGACACTCTTTCTTGACATGTCCATACCCTTCACATTCAAAGCACTGAAATCCTTTATCTTGGGCAGTCTTCTCTTCATCCTTCTCTTTTGACTTGCTGATGTCAGAAGAGATGTTCTTGACATTAGGCCTGGAGTTATTGTTCATCCTCTTGAACACCTTGTTGAACTGCCTTCCCAACATAGCTATGGCCTGAGATAAATCCTCCTGTGATTCAATATTCTTCCCTTTCTCTTCTTGAGCATTTAAAGTCAAGGCTATACTTTTTGGCTTCTTTTCAGGTTCTTCTTCATTTAACCCAAGCTCAAATGTTTGAAGAGATCCAATGAGCTCATCAACCCTCATCTGGCTGATGTCTTGTGCTTCTTCAATGGCAGTCACCTTCATCTTGTACCTATTAGGAATTGACCTAAAAATCTTCCTTACAAGCTTTTCTTCTGACATTTTCTCTCCAAGAGCACTAGATGCATTGGCCAGCTCAAGAACACTCATATGGAAGTCATGAATAGTCTCATCTTCCTTCATCTTCAGGCTTTCAAACTTAGATGTTAGAAGCTGAAGTCTTGACATCTTAACTCTAGATGTACCTTCATGAGTAGTCTTCAAAATATCCCATGCAACCTTAGCAGCTTCACATGAGTTGATCAACCTGAATATGTTCTTGTCAACTCCATTGAAGATAGCATTTAGGGCTTTTGAATTTCCAAGGGCAAGCTCATCTTCTTCCTTGGTCCATTCTTCTTCAGGTTTCAGCTTTGAGGTGCCTTCTTTATCTTTCCCAGCATCATCTTTCTCACACACTACAGGTGCTTTCCACTCTTTAATGATAGCCTTCCAAGCCCTGCTATCCAAGGAATTCAAAAAGGTGATCATCCTAGGCTTCCAATAATCATAATTCGAGCCATCCAAAATAGGGGGTCTGTTGACAAATCCTCCAACTTCTTTGTCCATCTTTACACCAGAAAGTAACTTCCCTAAATCTCACCCAGAGACAGACAGGATGCCTGCTCTGATACCAATTGAAATTCTGGTACCAGATGTGTGATGTTAAGTGCGATGTCACAACAACACACTCTGCACAATGGACAAAATAAACAACAGAAGAACACACCAAATTGTTAACCCAGTTCAGTTCAAACAACCTAATCTGGGGGCTACCATGCCAGGGATGAAATTCACTACTTGTAGAATTAATTTACAGACTCAGCAACCCAGTTGACAATCTCCTAAACTTAATTCCTACTAGTGACTTCCTACCTAAGAAACCACTTAGATATGAGAACACTACTCAATCCCTAAAACACTAAAAGAACAACCTCTTTGAGAAACCTTGATCCTGCTTCACAGCTTTGATCAAGTTACACAACTCTCTTTGCTTCACAGCTTTAGAGAGGACAGAACACAACTCACTAATTCACACTAGAATGGTGTATACAAAAACACGCACAAAGACAATGTTTAACCTCCAGTTAAAGCTCCCTATCTTCTGTCTGTTTTCTGTACTTTCTTCCTTTGATCTATGCGCTTTATATAGCCACCTGAATTGGGCTTGGACTCCTTGCAATATTTGATCTGATTTGTTATTTAAAACTGAATCTTCAAAATAGATTTTATCCCCCAAAATCTTTTTAAATCTTCACCTTTTAAATCTCCTACAAACCTGCATCAAATCTCTATGCAACAGAGAATATCTAGCCCAAGATATTCGCATCCAATGAGACAACTTGCTCTCCACAATTCCAGCTAAGACGCAAACCCTAAAAACATCAAAAAACCTGATGTTATTAATTCTGCAGACCTGATGTCACAACATCGCATGTGACATCAGACATCCAACTTAAACAGTTAACACATCCCAGTGTTAAGACTCAATGTTGTGACATCACCCATATGACATCAAACATTGAACAACCTTTGTTTTACCAAAGTTCCAGCCAATCCAAGGAACTAACAAAAACAAATCTGTGTAAAACAAAATGCTCGACACACTGACTGCTTTGACATCGACTTCAACAGCTTCCTTCTGCTTCGACTTCGACACACTTAGACACTAGGAATTACAATTTAACACACCACCTAATTCATTTTGTCTAAGCTGTCTACATTCATCATCGATCTTAGTCTTCTAAAGGCTTCGACCTGCACTCCCTTCGTCATGATATCTGCAATCTAATTCTTAGTTCTGCAGTGTTCCAAATTCATCTTCCCTTCTGCTACCTGCTCTCGAAGATAATGGAACCTCATTTCGATGTGCTTGCTTCGACCGTGTGCTATTGGATTCTTCGCCAAGTTGATAGCTGACATGCTGTCGATCTTCATGGTAATTGCTCCATGATTCTTCCCTGTAATCTCTTCGACCAAGTTCACCATCCAATTTGCTTGACATGCACAAAGAGAAGCAGCTATGTATTCTGCTTCGCATGACGACAATGCCACTACTGACTCCTTTCTCGAACTCCAAGCAACTGGTGTAACGCCTCAGTTTTAGTATTTTTATGTAATTGAGTCGTTTTTTATTATTTTATTATTATTTTATTTTATTTCTGACTTTTATGTGAAAATATGTTATTTTTCAATGTTGTGATATTTTATCGGGTTTTGGGAACGTTTGCGAGATATTTGAGTGTGGGGGCATTTTGGTCATTTCATGATATTTTCTTAAGTTAGATAGAATAGAAAGTAGAAAGAGAGAAAAATAGAGAAAAAGAAAGAAAAAGAGAAGAAGGAAAAAGGAAAGAAAAGAGAAGAAGAGAAGAAAAGTGAGGAAAACTTAGAAAACAAGAAATCGATCCCCCGACTTTTCTAAACATGATTAAATCGGGTAAGGGTGCGAAACTCAGTTATCGTGTGCTTGTGTATGATTATGTATGTATGTTTGTGATTGTTATTGGATTGAAATGATAAATATAGTAAAAACCATAATGTTTAGAAATTGGTAAAAATTGATTCAAATGTGTCTAAACTCATGTTGATTGGGTTCTTTGTTGTTTATACATGTTGGGTATGAATTGTTATACCTCAAATGGGTTTTTTTCTGAGTTTGGATGATGATTTGGAGGGTTTTTGGTTGGAACCCGTAGCAGCAAGTTCTGCAGAATTTTTCTGTTTTTGCCCAGGTCATACGCGTATGGGGCATGTTCATACGCGTATGGGACTCGACGTTACGCGTATCATGGGCGTGTTTTGGGGCCATTACGCGTATGAAATGTTACTTTTCCCGGCCTTCTGGTGATACACGTATGGTGTTGGGCATACACGTATGTACTTTTAAACGTGAGTTTTGGGGGAAAATGATTTCTGCCCATACGCGTATGGGCCTTGGTAATACGCGTATGGTCAGGCCAATTGTAAAAATGGGATTTTTCAAAATGTCGTTTTCGGTTTTCTTTCGTAACTTTTGTTCCGTTTATCTGATTTTTACATTCTTGGTATCGTTGGAAAGCTATTGAACTGTACTATGTGATTATGATGATTTGGAAATTGTTAGCCGATTTTATTATGTCGACAATTTGGAATAGTGCCATTTTGTCGACTTTTGTTGTTATAATTGTGTGTAATTGGTGTGTTTCATGCAATATGCTGTTGATATGGATATGGTATGATTGCGTGCTGTTGTATGGTATAAATGCATTGTTTTGGGCTTGAATTGCAAAGCATGAATTATGTTGAGTGAGATGGTTGCATATATGTGTGCATATTAAATGCCATGAGTCATTGTATGCCAAGCATCATGATATGCATTGTTGTGACGTCCTGAGTGACGGTTTAGTTCCAGAGGGAATCTGCTATAACATCGTGCGCCTTAAACATAAGAGGACTTAAAGAGATTTGATATATCGTGTGCCTTAAAAATATAGAGGACCTAAAGCGATGGTTATAGACGATCGTGTACCCATGTGGGGACCTAAAGCGATCGGATCGTGTGCCCATGTGGGGACCTAAAGCGATCCATAAATGTCGTGTGCCCATGTGGGGACCTAAAGCGACGGGTGAACATCGTAGGCCCGACGGGGTGTTACTTGAGCGACCCTCAGTAACAAGCGATGGTTCCAATATTTCCTGAGTGAACTGGTGATGAGACATGAGATATTGGAGTCGGTACCACATGGCATGTGCATAGAGTCGTTGTGTCGGTCTCTGTGCATTTGCATAAATCATGGATTAATTGTGTATGTTAATTGTGAATGTGATTGATGGGATGGAATATGTGTAATTGTATTGATGATGAGTGTATTGTGTATGATTGATGTGTAGTGGTATTTGATACTTGAGAATTGTACTGTGTTGTGTTTTATTCGATTGTGGTGCATTTGTGGTGAGAATATTATACTGGTGTATTTCTGTGTTAATATATAATTTTATGCAACTGTATTATGATTGTTTTTCTCACCCTTCTGCTGTTTTATAATGCTCTATGAGGCATTGCAGATTAGAGTTGCTGGAGGTCTTTTTGTGAAGCTTTGCGTCTTCATTCTTTTGTTCGTCGGCTCTGATATGTGACACCGGGTAGTTAGGGAGGCCGTTTGTGATTATTGTGTATTATGTATATATATCTTTTGGCTTGTGCATGTATAACTTGATGTATGACAAACTTTTCAAGTGATATATATATATATATATATATATATATATATATATATATATATATATATATATATATATATATATATATGATATTCAGTTTTAGATTTTTCGCTTTTATTCTAAAATCTGAAATGTGGGTGTAAGGAACTGAGTTCCTCTGTTGATTGCTACCCCACTGTTGCATATCTTTTTGAGCAGGTGTTATATGTTTTGTTTCAATATAATGTGATTCCCCTTGTCTATGCCGTGTTTTTAAATATACTCTGATGAAATTTTGAATTTTGAATTATCTATGTGATTATTTGGGGGTATAGATTGGTGGTGTTACATTAAGTGGTATCAGAGCCAGTCCGTGTCAGTTGTGTCAGTCCTTGTTGGTCTTTGTGGTTTGGTGAGCTGTTTGTTTAACCATATTGCTGTTATTTGAAATGAACACAATATGGCTAGAAGGACCGATGCTGCTTTAGCTGCTGCGATGCAAGCTATGGCTCGGGCTGTGCAGGGTCCATCGAATGCTGCGGGTAATGATGAGTTCAGGAAGAATAAACCACCTGTCTTCAAAGGAAGATATGATCCTGATGGTGCACAGATTTGGTTAAAAGAGATTGAAAGGATTTTCCGAGTGATGGATTGTGACGAGGATCAAAAGGTGAGACTGGGTACTCACATGTTACTAGAAGAAGCTGATGATTGGTGGGTTGGTACTCGTCATGTGTTGGAAGCTGCAGAGGAGGAAGAGATCACTTGGGAAGTGTTTAGCAGGGAGTTTCTGAGGAAGTATTTTCCCGAGGATGTAAGAGGAATGAAGGAAATTGAGTTCTTGGAACTAAACCAAGGTAATATGTCTGTTGTTGATTATACGTCTAAGTTTGTTGAGCTGGTGCAGTTTTATCCTCATTATGCGGAAGCGACTGCGGAGTTTTCTAAGTGTGTTAAGTATGAAAGTCGGTTGCGTCCTAAAATTAAGCAAGTTATTGGTTATCAGAGGATTCGAAGGTTTGCAGACTTGGTGGATTGTTGTAGGATTTTTGAAGAAGACAGTAAGGCTCGTTCTACTCACTACAAGATTTTAAGTGAAAGAAAAGGGAAGCAATAGTTTCGTAGTGGTCTGTATGTAACACCAGCTGATAAAGGTAAACAAAGAGGTACTTTTGATCGAAGGTCAGGTGGAGGAGGTATGTCTAATTCTCCGAGGTGTTTTAGATGTGGTGAGTTGGGACACCGTCAGTCCAAATGTAGGAAGAATTTGGATAAGTGTTCTAATTGTGGAGGTGTAGGGCATGTTGTAGCTGATTGTAAAAGGAAGAATGTGGTGAAATGTTACAATTGTGGGGAACCTGGTCACATTAGTACGAAGTGCCCTAATCCGAAGAAAGCTCCAACTGGTGGGAAGGTGTTTTCATTGGCGGGGACTCAGACTTCAAGTGCAGATCGTCTGATTAGAGGTACTTACTTTATTAATAGTATGCCTTTAGTTGCTATTATTGATACTGGAGCGACTCATTCATTTATTTCGTCTGAGTGCGCGAAGCGTTTGAATCTTGTGTTGTCTTCGATGGATGGTAAGATGGTTATTGATACTCCAGCGATGGGGTCAGTAACTACTTCTTTGGTTTTGAGTTGTCCTTTGACCATTTATGGTAAAGACTTTGAGATGGATTTAGTGTGTTTACCGTTGGAAGGGTTGGATGTGGTTTTGGGAATGAATTGGTTGCAATTCAATCTGGTCCATATTGATTGTTATCATAAGCTGGTAAGGTTTTCTTCTCTTGAGGAAGACGAAGACTCGAGTTTCTTATCTACCAAAGAGTTGAAGAAACTTTTGGCGGATGAAGCTCAGTTGTTTGGATTGTTTGCATCTTTGACTGTGGATAGTCAAGTTTCACTTGATGTGTTTCCTGTTGTGTGTGATTTTCCGGAAGTGTTTCCTGAGGATATTTCAGACTTGCTGCTAGAGAGAGAGGTGGAGTTTGCTATAGATCTAGTTCCTGGTACTAGACTTGTTTCTATGGCACCTTATAGAATGTCGGCATCTGAGTTGGTTGAATTGAAAAAGCAGTTGAATGACTTGTTGGAGAAGAGGTTTGTGAGGCCAAGTGTTTCTCCTTGGGGTGCGCCAGTTTTGTTGGTGAAAAAGAAAGATGGAAGTATGCGATTATGTATTGATTATCGTCAGTTGAATAAGGTGATGATTAAGAATAAGTATCCTCTTCCGAGAATTAATGATCTGATGGATCAGTTGGTTGGTGCTTGTGTGTTTAGTAAGATTGATTTGAGATCGGGATATCATCAGATAAGGGTGAAAGAGGAAGATATTCAGAAGATGGCCTTTAGGACACAATACGGTCATTATGAATATTCTGTGATGTCGTTCGGGGTTTCTAACGCGCCAGGTGTGTTTATGGAATACATGAATCGTATTTTCCACGAGCATTTGGATCGATTTGTTGTTGTGTTTATTGATGACATATTGATTTATTCTAAGTCTCGCGAGGAGCACGCGGAACATTTGCGTATTGTTTTGTAGGTTTTGAAGGAAAGGAAGCTTTTTGCAAAATTGTCAAGTGTGAATTCTGGTTGTCGGAAGTGAGTTTTCTTGGACACGTGATTTCAGGTAATGGTATTTCTGTGGATCCATCTAAAGTAGAAGTAGTTCTACAATGGGAGGCTCCGAGATCTGTTACTGAAATTCGAAGCTTTTTGGGTTTGGCCGGTTAATATCGACGGTTCATTGAAGGGTTTTCTAAGCTAGCATTACCTTTGACCCAGTTGACTTGCAAAGGTCAAGCGTTCATTTGGGATATTCGGTGTGAGGAGAGTTTTAATGAGCTGAAGAGAAGATTGATGACAGCTATAATTTTTATTTTACCGGATCCTAATGAACCATTTGTAGTATACTGTGATGCGTCTTTGATTGGTCTAGGTGGTGTTCTAATGCAAGCAGGTAAGGTCGTGGCTTATGCTTCAAGGCAGTTGAGAGTGCATGAGAAAAATTATCCTACTCATGATCTTGAGTTAGCAACTGTGGTTTTTGTGTTAAAGATTTGGAGGAATTATCTTTTTGGTGCGAGGTTTGAAGTCTTTAGTGATCACAAAAGCTTGAAATTTCTGTTTGATCAGAAGGAACTGAATATGAGGCAACGTAGGTGGTTGGAATTCTTGAAGGACTATGACTTTGGCTTGAATTACCATCCTGGTAAAGCTAACGTGGTAGCCGATGCGTTGAGTCGGAAATCGTTGCATATGTCGGCTTTGATTGTTAAGGAGTGGGAACTTTTGGAATCGTTTAGAGACTTGAGTTTGGTATGTGAAGTGACTTCGGATAGTGTGAGGCTTGGAATGTTAACGATTACTAATGATTTTCTGATGACGGTTAGTGAGAAACAGAAGTTGGATGTGAAATTTGTGGATTTGATGTTGATTGGAGAAAAAGATGCGAATAGTGATTTTCAAGTGGATGTTAATGGTGTTTTGAGGTTCCGTGGGAGAATTTGTATTCCGGATGATTCGGAGTTGAAAAGGATTTTGGAAGAAGGACACCGGAGTAATTTAAGTATACATCCGGGAGCGAATAAGATCTACCAAGATTTGAAGAAGATTTTATGGTGGTCTGGATTGAAAAGAGATGTGGCTCAGTTTGTGTATGCTTGTTTGACTTGTCAGAAGTCGAAAGGGGAACATCAAAGGCATAGTGGTTTGTTGCAACCGTTGGATATTCCTGAGTGGAAGTGGGATAGCATTTCGATGGATTTTGTAATGTGGTTACCGAACACTCAGAGAGGGCATAATGCTATTTGGGTGGTTGTTGATAGGCTGACTAAATCGGTTCATTTTATTCCGATTGACATCAGTTTTTCTTTGGAGCGGTTAGCTGAGATTTACATCAGTGTGATTGTGAAGTTGCATGGGGTTCCATTGAGTATTGTTTCTGATCGAGATCCAAGGTTTACATCGAGATTTTGGGAAATTTTACAGAAAGCTTTGGGTTCTAAGTTGAGGTTGAGTTCGGCTTATCATCCGCAGACGGATGGTCAGACGGAGCGGACGATTCAGTCGTTGGAGGATTTGTTGAGAGCGTGTGTTTTGGAACAAGGTGGTGCGTGGGATAGTTATCTTGCGTTGATTGAATTCACGTATAATAACAGTTTTCATTCTAGTATTGGTATGGCACCGTTTGAAGCGTTATATGGACGGAGGTGTCGAACACCGTTGTGTTGGCACGAATCTGGTGAGAGAACGGTGGTAGGACCGGAATTGGTACAGCAGACTACGGAGAAAGTGAAGCTTATTCGAGAGAAAATGAGAGCTTCTCAGAGTAGGCAAAAGAGTTATCATGATCGAAGACGGAAGAATCTTGAGTTTCAAGAGGGCGATCATGTATTTTTGAGGGTTACGCCGGTAGCGGGTGTTGGTCGTACATTGAAATCGAAGAAACTTACTTCTCGATTTATTGGTCCTTACCAGATATCCGCGAGAGTGGGTGTTGTGGCATATAGGGTGGCGTTGCCGCCGAATCTGTTGAATTTGCATGATGTGTTCCATGTTTCACAGCTTCGGAAAGATGTTCCGGATCCGTCGCATGTGATTCCGATGGATGAGGTTGAGGTAAGGGAGAACCTTACGATTGAGGCACTACCAGTTAGTATTTTGGATCGCGAGGTGAAGAGGTTGCGAGGTAAGGATATTGCACTTGTGAAGGTAGCGTGGGGAGGCGCTGCTGAGGGCAATTTGACTTGGGAATTGGAGAGTCGGATGCATGAGTCGTATCCAGAGTTTTTCGTCTCAGGTATATTTTCGAGGACGAAAATTTCTAAGTGGGGGAGAGTTGTAACGCCTCAGTTTTAGTATTTTTATTTAATTGAGTCGTTTTTGATTATTTTATTATTATTTTATTTTATTTCTGACTTTTATGTGAAAATATGTTATTTTTCAATGTTGTGATATTTTATCGGGTTTTGGGAACGTTTGCGAGATATTTGAGTGTGGGGGCATTTTGGTCATTTCATGATATTTTCTTAAGTTAGATAGAATAGAAAGTAGAAAGAGAGAAAAATAGAGAAAAAGAAAGAAAAAGAGAAGAAGGAAAAAGGAAAGAAAAGAGAAGAAGAGAAGAAAAGTGAGGAAAACTTGGAAAATAAGAAATCGATCCCCCGACTTTTCTAAACACGATTAAATCGGGTAAGGGTGCGAAACTCAGTTATCGTATGCTTGTGTATGATTATGTATGTATGTTTGTGATTGTTATTGGATTGAAATGATAAATATAGTAAAAACCATAATGTTTAGAAATTGGTAAAAATTGATTCAAATGTGTCTAAACTCATGTTGATTGGGTTCTTTGTTGTTTATACATGTTGGGTATGAATTGTTATACCTCAAATTGGTGCTTTTCTGAGTTTGGATGATGATTTGGAGGGTTTTTGGTTGGAACCCGTAGCAGCAAGTTCTGTAGAATTTTTCTAGTTTTGCCCAGGTCATACGCGTATGGGGCATGTTCACACGCGTATGGGACTCAGCGTTACGCGTATCATGGGCGTGTTTTGGGACCATTACGCGTATGAAATGTTACTTTTCCCGGCCTTCTGGTGATACGCGTATGGTGTTGGGCATACGCGTATGGACTTTTAAACGTGAGTTTTGGGGGAAAAATGATTTATGCCCATATGCGTATGGGCCTTGGCAATACGCGTATAGTCAGGCCAATTGTAAAAATGGGATTTTTCAAAATGTCGTTTTCGGTTTTCTTTCGTAACTTTTGTTCCGTTTATCTGATTTTTACATTCTTGGTATCGTTGGAAAGCTATTGAGCTTTACTATGTGATTACGATGATTTGGAAATTGTTAGCCGATTTTATTATGTCGGGAATTTGGAATAGTGCCATTTTGTCCACTTTTGTTGTTATAATTGTCTGTAATTGGTGTGTTTCATGCAATACGCTGTTGATATGGATATGGTATGATTGCGTGTTGTTGTATGGTATAAATGCATTGTTTTAGGCTTGAATTGCAAAGCATGAATTATGTTGAGTGAGATGGTTGCATATATGTGTGCATATTAAATGTCATGAGTCATTGTATGCCAAGCATCATGATATGCATTGTTATGACATCCTGAGTGACGGTTTGGTTCCAGAGGGAATCTGCTATAACATCGTGCGCCTTAAACATAAGAGGACTTAAAGCGATTTGATATATCGTGTGCCTTAAAAATATAGAGGACCTAAAGCGATGGTTATAGACGATCGTGTGCCCATGTGGGGACCTAAGGCGATCGGATCGTGTGCCCATGTGGGGACCTAAAGCGATCCATAAATGTCGTGTGCCCATGTGGGGCCCAAAAGCGACAGGTGAACATCGTAGGCCCGACGGGGTGTTACTTGAGCGACCCTCAGTAACGAGCGATGGTTCCAATAGTTCCTGAGTGAACTGGTGATGAGACATGAGATATTGGAGTCGGTACCGCATGGCATGTGCATAGAGTCGTTGTGTCGGTCTCTGTGCATTTGCATAAATCATGGATTAATTGTGCATGTTAATTGTGAATGTGATTTATGGGATGGAATATGTGTAATTGTATTGATGATGAGTGTATTGTGTATGATTGATGTGTAGTGGTATTTGATACTTGAGAATTGTACTGTGTTGTGTTTTATTCGATTGTGGTGCATTTGTGGTGAGAATATTATACTGGTGTATTTCAGTGTTAATATATAATTTTATTCAACTGTATTATGATTGGTTTTCTCACCCTTCTGCTGTTTTATAATGCTCTATGAGGCATTGCATATTAGAGTTGCTGGAGGTCTTTTTGTGAAGCTTTGCATCTTCATTCTTTTGTCGGTCGGCTCTGATATGTGACACCGGGTAGTTAGGGAGGCCGTTTGTGATTATTGTGTATTATATATATATATATATATATATCTTTTGGCTTGTGCATGTATAACTTGATGTATGACAAACTTTTCAAGTTATATATATATATATATATATATATATATATATATATATGTATATATATATATATATATATATGATATTCAGTTTTAGATTTTCCGCTTTTATTCTAAAATCTGAAATGTGGGTGTAAGGAACTGAGTTCCTCTGTTGATTGCTACCCCACTATTGCATATCTTTATGAGCAGGTGTTGTATGTTTTGTTTCAATATAATGTGATTCCACTTGTCTATGCCGTGTTTTTAAATATACTCTGATGAAATTTTGAATTTTTAATTATCTATGTGATTATTTGTGGGTATAGATTGGGGGTGTTACAACTGGTGCACCACCTAACATAAACATGTCTCCAGCTGTGGATTTTCTATCCTCAACATCACTACACCAACTGGAGTCGGTGTATCCCACTAACTTGCATTCTTTCCCTTCATCAGCTGCAGGAAACAAAATGCCATAGTCGAGAGTCCCTTTCAGATACCTCAGTATCCTCTTCGTCGCTGTTAGGTGTGATACCTTTGGCTTCTGCATGAATCTACTTACCATACCAACACTGTATGCCAAGTCATTCCTTGTGTGACAAAGGTATCTAAGTGACCCAATAAGTCTTCTGTATTGGGTTGGGTCGACGTCATCTTCGTCTGGATCCTTCGACAGTTACAGTCTGGTCTCAGCTGGAGTCGAATTTGAGTTGCAATCTTGCATCTCAAATCTCTTGAGTATTTCGCCTGCATATCTTCTTTGGTTCATCATCAAACCTCTACTAGTCTTGTAGAATTCGATGCCAAGGAAATATGAGAGATTTCCCAAGTCTGACATTTCAAACTCCTCACTCAGGTCATGTTTGAAATCTTTGATCTCCTTCTTGCAACTTCCTGCTATCAACAAATCATCGACATAGAGACATAGTATAAGCAATTCGCCATTGCTTCTTCTTACATATACTCCATGCTCTGTCGTACACTTCACAAATTCCTTCTCCCTTAAGAAGCTGTCGATTTTCTTATTCCAAGCTCTTGGAGCTTGCTTAAGTCCATACAGGGCTTTATGCAGCCTGTACACCTTTCCTTCTTCACCTTGTTTCACATACCCAGCTGGTTGTGCGACATAAACTTCTTTACCTAGGGGGCCATTAAGGAATGCACACTTCACACCCATCTGACGTGTGTGCCAATTGTTCATATTTGCTAGACCAACAACCAACCTGATTGTTTCGATTCTAGCAACAGGTGCGAACACTTCATCAAAGTCGATTCCTTCCTTCTGAAGAAATCCTTTCGCCACAAGTCTCGCCTTGTGTCGAGTTACTTCTCCTCTGGGATTCACTTTCACTTTGTAAACCCACTTCACATCAATTGCCTTCTTGCCTTGAGGCAATTCGACAAGTGACCATCTGTTGTTGACTTCGATGGATTCTAACTCTTCATTCATTGCTTTCACCCACTTCAAATCTTTCAATGCCTCTGCTGCATTGACTGGTTCGACATCTGCATAGAAAGCATAATGTACCAGCTCACCCTCTTCATCGACCATATCATCTGATGTAATTACACATTCTTGCAACCTTGCAGGCATGTGTCTTGTTCGTCGAGGTCTGCTTGAACCTGCTTCATCTGCAACTAGTTCCTGTCGAGCTTCTCTTTCGACTTCAGTGGCTGGTTCTTCACAAGAGATTCTCACTGAATCTTTCTTGGCATTCTTAGTCCAATCCCATTCTTTAAGCTCATCAATGATCACGTCCCTGCTGATCACTACCTGCTTATTCACTGGGTCGAACAACTTGTAACCTCCAGTCGAATGATATCCTATCAAGATCATCTAATTCGACTTGTCATCAAGCTTCCTTCTCAACTGATCTGGCACATGTCTATGTGCTATAGATCTAAACACCTTTAAGTGACTGAGGCATGGCTTGACACCAGACCAATATTCTTCTTGTGTGACTCCTTCAAGCTTTTTCGTCAGACATCTGTTTAAAAGATATGTTGCTGTCGAAACTGCTTCTCCCCATAATTCTTTAGGTAGATGTTTTCCATTCAACATACTTCTTACCATGTTCATGATGGTTCTGTTCTTGCGTTCTGCAATCCCATTCTGCTGTGGAGTGTAGGGTGGAACCACCTCATGCACAATCCCTTCTTTTCTACACAATGCATCGAACTCTTTCGACACATATTCTCCACCACCATCTGTCCTCAGAGTTTTCAACCTTCGAACACTCTGTATTTCGACCATGGATTTGAATCTGACAAATACCTCAAACACATCACTTTTCTTCTTGATGAGATAAGTCCATAGCTTTCGAATGAAGTCATCTATAAACGTGACAAAATATCTATTGCCACCAATCGAATTCACCTGGATTGGACCACATACATCAGAGTATATGACTTCAAGAATTGCCTTCGACTTCCTTCCTGCATCCTTGCTGAAGCTATTCTTGTGTTGTTTCGACTGAACACACTCTTCACAGACTTTACTAGGAATGTAGATTTTCTGGTAATCCTGACACCATATTTCTTCTCTTCAGCTCCCTGATGTCATTGAAGTTGAGATGGCCTAGTCGAAAGTGCCATAACCACTCATCTCTGCTGGCTGCTGTTGCTAGACACTTGTGCTCCATCACATTGAGTTCAATCTTAAAGGTCCTATTCTGAGACATTGGAGCCTTCAAGATCAACCTACCACCTGCGTCGAGAACTCTCATCATCTTGTCTTCGACAACTACCTTGTAGTTCTTTTCGACTAGCTGCCCTATACTGAGAAAATTACTCTTCATGCCTGGAATGTACAACACATTGGAGATTGTTGACCTATTGCCATCTTTCCTCATAATCAGAACATCACCAACACCTTCAGCTGCTAGAGTGTTGTCATTTGCAAACTTCACCGTGTTCTTCGACGAGGGATTCATGTTAACAAACCAATCTTTCCTCCCAGTCATGTGTGATGAGCATCCTGAGTCCAAGTACCACTGATCTTGGAATCTTTCTTCATCTTTTGTTGTGACCATCAGCAACGTCTCTTCTTCTTCATGCTTCGCCAGATTTGCATCATTTTCTTGATTTTTCTTCTTTTCTGGACAGTTACTAACATAATGGCCATACTTCTGATAATTGAAACATTGAATGTGACTTTTGTCTGGCTTTCGACCACCACCTCTTCCTCTACCTGCAGCACCACCTCTTTGGTTGCCTTGGTTCCAAGGTTTCTTCTGAGTCGAATTACTACCTCCTCTATCTTTGTTGCCATTCACGTTTCCTTTGCCTTTCCTTTCCTTTTCTGACTGCGCCTGCAAAGCCATATCACTTTTCAACTTTGTTCCAGCTCTTTCAGCCATCCTTTGTTCATGAGACTCAAGCGTCCCTTGAAGCTCTTCCTTCGTCAATACTGACAAGTCTTTCGACTCTTCTATAGCTACTACCACGTGGTCGAACTTAGGAGCCAACGATCTCAAAATCTTTGAGACAACTGCTTTCGTCGTCAGCGTTTCTCCACATACTTTGATTTGATTCAAAAGTTTTGTAACTCTTGTGAAGAAATCTGTAATACTTTCGTTGTCTTCCATCTGAAGCAACTCATAGGTTCTCTTGTGAGTTTGTAACCTCACCTCTTTCACCTTCTCTGCGCCTCCAAACGACTTTTCAAGAATCTCTCATGCTTCCTTTGCTGATTCTGCATCGCTAACTATTTCAAAGTTATCTGGATCAACACATTGATGGATTATAAACAACGCTTTATAATCTTTCTTCTTCAATTCTTTGAGTGCAGCCTTTTCTTGATCCGTCGCGTTCTCCCCAAGCGGTGTTACTCCTTCCTTCACAAGATCCCAAAGATCTTGATAACAGAAAACCACCTTGATCTACTTGCACCAATTCTCATAATTGTCTTTCTTGAGAATTGGAAGATTCGCCGGAAAATGCCCATTCGGATGATTCATCGCCATCACTTCCTTGAATCGCAACCGGACCTCTAGATACCAGATGTTGGAAATTCACCACACCCTATGATGATTTCGTTTCAATCTTGATCTCAAGATTGATCACCAACCCACAAATAATACGTAATGACAATGAAAAGAAGAAGAACAAAACAAGAACAGCAAGAAAGAAAAGAGAGAGAAGAGAAATATTTGGAGAAGTGTTGTTACCCACGAACTGTGGGATTTATGTTTTATTTGAACTTTCACTTGCAACTACAACTGTGAATACTGTTCTACAATTTTGTTTTACAATACAAGGCATCTATTTATAGATTTAGATTTACACAGGCCCAAAAATAAAAGCCCAAAAATATCTAATGTAAATCATATCAAATCTAATAAAATCTAATAAAAACAAATCTGTGTAAAACAAACTGCTCGACACACTAACTGCTTTGACTTCGACTTCGACTGTTTCCTTCTGCTTCGACTTCGAATGCTTCCTTCTGCTTCGACTTCGACACACTTAGACAATAGGAATTACAATTTAACAGTAGTTTGTTCAATAAAGAGGCCTTGATAATGTGTAATTTTTTAGTAATTATATATATATATATATATATATATATATATATATATATATATATATATATATATATATATATATATATATATATATATATTATCAAAGTTTAAGTCTAAAGTGTTACATCAAATCTAAATTGTTAATAGGAATGAATTAAAATGTCATTTTTTCCTAAAAATATACTATTTTCTAAAGAAAAGAAACATCATATATTCTCTTAAATTTTTTAATTTAGTTTTATATGATAGTTTTATTCTATTCTATTATTTAATATAAGACATTTAGATTTATACCTAGTGTCATATATATATATATATATATATATATATATATATATATATATATATATATATATATATATAACTTTTACACCAAACCTCAATCATTTGAAAATAACACAAAGTATCTATTGATTGCATAGATGATTATAAATCCTGGAAAATTAAAAATAACTTGAAAACAAAGATTACAAGATTGAACAAACAATGACCAAGACCAACTGTCAAATCAAATGGAACAAATAATAAAACCAAATAATGACAGGGAAAAGACTCCTTATTATACTAAAAAAACTATTTCAAAGATTCATATCCTCTTCCATTGTATAGAAGTCACATTTTTATGATAAATATTTTGTAAAACACTACTACACTTCGGAAGAGAATTTGAAACTGTTATTTAATGAAATAATGAACTAGAAATTAAAATCCATTTGTGCCATCGTTAATAAATGGAAATTGAAACATGGAAAAATCCATAGGCCATTGTGGGAAATTAAGTGGCATGTCATCAGCAATGTTGGTCTCAATTCCTTGGACAAACTGTCCCATATTGGCTAGTTGTTCATTTCCTCCATTCACCAGCCCTTGGACATGACCAATATTTTCACGCACCTCTCTTCCATGCATAACTTCAGCTCCATTTCTGACCAGCCCTTGTTCGTTTCCTCCACTCACCAGCCCTTGGACCTCATTTGGCATTCCTTTCATCGTTTGATCGATTTCCTTCAGATTTTCATCAATAAAAGAAGATAAGTCATTGAGATCATGTTTGCTCATCAAATTCATTGCATTAAATTCACCACTTTGAATGTAATGATGAATGATATTGGTCATTTCCTTCTTTCTGGTTTCCTCCCTCTGTTTCTTCAACTGCTCGTAAATTTTCGCTATGCTTTGCCTCAAGAAAGCTTCTTGATCCACCATCTTTTTGCTTCGTTCAAGTTCAGGCAAACTCCTGAATTTGAACAACACATTTCTAACTCCTGCATCAGATGGCCAAACCTCTGGTTGAGGATTGTTTTTGTCATAAATGATTGCGCATGCTTCTATCCCACAAAGGGTGCTGATTTCGTTAACCTTCTTCATTATACCTATTAAAAATCATACATAGCTAGAACTGTTATAATGATACATAATTAAAGACAAAATGGAAAATTTACCAAATTAATGCTAATTCTGAATCTATACAATTTTAAACTATATTTATTAAAAGAAAAATAAATATAAAATAATAAAAAATAGAAACTGTTAGTAAATGATAAATCTAAGAATTTCTTAATTGATTATCATTTTAGAATAGTAAAATATACATTTCAGTTCAAATCTTTCCAAAGGATGTAAAATGCCAATAGTAACACTTTGATTGATAACAAACATCCCCTTTTTTCAATTTTTTTGTTATAGTTTCATAAATAAAATATGTTTAAGATGCAAAGCTAATAATATATACATGCAATATTGAAATAAAGGAGAGAATAATCTCTAACCCGATTTCCTCTTTCTGAATGTTTCCCTTCTTTTCGAGTTACAAGTTATGTATGCAAGTTTGACCTTCTTTCTGGCCATGGCAGGGATGACAAGAAGAAAGAAAAGATAAGAAGAAAATTATGCAAATGATATTTGTCATGTTTTTCCTATAACCCCATTGCACTACTTATATAGACAAATTTGAGATACAGCTAGTTTGAATTAAAAGTAAGTGTAATAAATATTTATGATTCTATTTAATAAGTTAATTTTGCTAAAGAGAATATTTATAATTTAATATACTTTATAAAGTTAAACAAATAATATTTTATTTAGAATATTGAATAAAAATAACTAGGACATAATACAACTGTAAATTACTTATACTAAAGATATGTATATTAAATGTTTAGTTATATATTGTTATATAATATACATTTTAAATCCCCAAAAGAGATTTACTATCACTTTTTTCAAAAAAAAAGAAAGAAAAGATTCTCCACTTTTTTAAAGAAATTGATTTTAGTATTATTTTGAACACGATTGACAGCTTCTTTTATATAATTATTTAATTATTGGCTGTTGCTCTCTAGATGTTTGGTTATTTTCTTCTACCCTATGTTAGGATCCTTCTTTTATATATTTATATACTTCAATTCTATTTTATAAATTGTTATATTTTTTAATTAATACAAATAAAATCACATTATATATATATATATATATATATATATATATATATATATATATATATATATATATATATATATATATATATATATATATATATATATATATATATATATATATATATATATATATATATATCTTATAGTTAATATTTAATAATTTTAAATAAAACAATTTTTTTAAAAAACTAATAATTAAAATTTAAAAATACTTTGGAACTTGACCAATCTGATTAAATCAAAATTTTTAATAATATCGTATGTTTGTCTGGAATTTTTGTCTATATTATCTTTCAATCAATATTAATTGTACAATGTAAAACAAAATGAACATCATAAACTTTAAATTTTTTAATTGTTAAAAAATAAATGTCATAAAGTATAATGATATTTTAAATGCATCAAAATAATTAATATGGTAAAACCAACTAATTAATATTTTTAGATATCTTATATTAAAAGTAATTATTTTTTTATGTGAAGATAATTAAAAAAGCTTTTTAAAATTCCATATTAAATTAATGATCTTATCTAAGACAGCACTACAAATAAAACAGTGGGTATAGACAACATAAACTTATGGAAATTTTGTATATCATTGGTATAGATATCATATACTTGTAGCATACTTAAATCCGTCTGTATAAATCCGTTGGTATAGATACTTTATAATCACTTTGGTGCCTTTCAATTATATATTTTCCTTTCAAGACCAAAATGTTAAACAAATGGGGAATGATAAATTACCATTAATAATAGAGACACTAATGGCAATTTTACAACTGTTCCAATTGGATTTTAACTTAGTTGTTTAAAGTTTGTGTAATGATACGCGTCTAATTGAGAGTCTATAGCAAAATATAGAGAATTTTTTAATCTACCCCTTATTCTCTTAGGCACTTAGTGAATTTTCTTTTATGTCCCCTGCTTGCAGAGATACACATCCGAATGCACTTTTTTTTTTTACTATAATTTGGTTATTTCCGGAACTATATCTACAGAATCATTTTCTACTGTTATACGCTCAGGGAAACTTCCGGAGATGCACCTCCGGAACATCTAAGCACCAGAATGTTTCGTAGATACAGCTCCGGAAGTTTCTACTATATTTTAAACCTACATGATCACTCCTCCATTGTTGTCTTTTCTTCTTCCACACTCACCTTCACCAACCTAAAAAACCCTAAATTATCAATATCATTTTCACTCCAAAACTCCAATTTTTTCGTGCAACAAATCAAAGGGAGTAAGAGAAGATTAAATTTCAGGTAAAGATTGCACTTTGTCCACAACATTGCTCACATTAATCATCAAACTTTTGAAAAAAAAAACAGAGTTGTACCTCTAGAACATGTTAAAGATGAACACTTCCGGATGTACATCTCCGTAACGTGTCTGTCTGTTTTTTTCCAGTAGCTTTGTAATTTTTGTTTCTTTTTCTTATTGTTTAGGAATAGATATGGTGCACCCTGATAATATCTCAAAAGAAATAGTTTCTATAAACCATGTTTCTCCGAATGTTCAAGTGGTTGTCGTAAAGTCGGTAGATGTCGGCGTTGACTTTAATAACAATCAAGAGTTTGATGATCATGAAAGCATGCTCACATGGATTTGTAGGACTGCAACTAGACTTGGTTTTGGTGTAGTTATAGGAAGATCGGATAATGGTTCAGAAAGAAGAAACGCTTTTGTAACTTTGTTGTGCAAAATAAGCGGGAAATATCAGACTCCTCTACAGAAGTTTAAAAGAGACGACACCGGTAGTAGAAAATGTGAATGTCCTTTTAAGATTCGTGGTTATATGTTGAGTACCAAAAATTTGAAATTTAGTGTTATTTGTGGTTTGCATAACCATGAATTATGCTTAAAGTTACAAGGTCATCCTAGTGTATGTCGGCTTAAGCCGGAAGCGAAAACATGTATTAGTGACATGACCTTGAATCTTGTCCAACCAAAAAATATACTTGCCACATTAAAACGGAAGGAACCCTAAAATATATCAAATATAAGGCAAGTGTATAACATTCGGTACCGAACCAACAAGACGATTAGGGGAGATAGAAGTGAGATGCAACAACTGTTGAAATTGTTGGATGATAACAGTTACGTGTCCCGGTACAGAACTTGCGACGATGAAGTTACAGTCCGAGATATTTTTTGGACTCATCCGGATTCGATAGAGTTGTTCAACAAGTTCTCAACACTGTTGATTCTTGATTCTACCTACAAGACGAACAAGTATAGACTTCCTTTATTTGAGATGGTTGGTGTTACGTCTCCCGAGAAGACATATGTCGTTGGTTTTGCTTTTTTGGAGTGGGAAAAAGATGACAATTTTACATGAGCATTAGAGGTGTGTCGGTCACTTTTGAAGGACCTAGTTGAGATGCCTAAAGCGATTGTTACCGACCGCGATACCGCATTGATGAATGTGGTTGCAAAGGTATTTCCTTCTTCTAATGCATTACTTTGTCGATATCACATAACAAAGAATGTGAGAAGTCGGGTTAAACCCGCGGTGGGGGCAAAACAAGTAGAGTCCTAAGATGAAAATTCTGTGAAGGCCGGTATGATTGTTGAAAAAATAATGGATAGAAGCGTCTCCTTTTCCGACGGCAAAACACTCGGGAGGATGTTCAAGCTCATGGATCTCACCTCCTCGCCGATATCATAGACGAGATCCAATATCGCCTACCTTACAATGACAAACGAAAGTTTGTGTAGCTTGAGTATCGTTCACCTTCAGTTGACAACGACGAAACGTTGTTTACAGCAAGTTTGAGCTCAAGAATCAAGACGATGTTAGGGCGATGTGGCGAACATACTTCGGTTTCGAAGAGAAAATTCTGCTCGAGTTGGAGACGATGGTCCGAAGAACGGTCGATGACATCTTAGAGATGTGCAAGCGTCCACCGGGCAATTGAAATGTAGTATTTAAATTTCTTTCAAAATCATCAATGTAACGCCGATTTTATTTTATGAATGTTGATTTTATTGTTGCAGTGTTGATTTTCTGGGATTCTGATTCTGGGTTTCTTCTGTAAATACGCATACATAAGTATTTTGTAGATGCATCTACGGAATTAATTAAAAAAAGCTGAAAAAAGGTGCGTCCAGAGATATATCTCCAGAATCAGGTGGCATTTTAGTCAGAGCGCATAGTGCCAAGAAGCCCAAGGGGTACAATAAAAAATTCTCAAAATATATTACATATCTACTAATAAAAGAGCCCATCAATCAGATGATAGGTCGAGCCATGTCACGATGTTTTAAACCATAGGATCTCAGGTATTTGCCATTATGGATGTTATGAGTATCCATAGATAGCAGTTGAATAAATATGATATTTGTGTCTATTTTATATCTATGTGGATATTCGTTAGACGAGTATTTGTAGATTTTAGATATATATGTTAATATTTACGAATATTTATAAATACTACTCCCTCCGTCACACAATAGGTGTCCTCTTTCATATTTTTATTTGTCTCAAATTATTTGTCCATTTAAAATAGGGTTAAATACATAACCTCCCCTGTAATGTTAGCGAGTTCTCATTTTAGACCCTATAAAATATTTTTTTTAAACACCC
Source organism: Lathyrus tuberosus (assembly GCA_022829125.1). Lineage (NCBI taxonomy): Eukaryota > Viridiplantae > Streptophyta > Magnoliopsida > Fabales > Fabaceae > Lathyrus > Lathyrus tuberosus. Next base: position 10,500,396 of record JALAZF010000071.1, read on the forward strand.
CCCCATTTTATTTAGATTCCTTCATACAGCCCCCCAGATTCCAAGTGGCATTGAAGATTCAGTTAAATTTTCAAATTTTGTCCACGTCGCCTAAAGAATTACACTGTTGGCATTTTTGATTATTTTTTCTTTGCTTACTGGGTAAAAATTGAAATTGAAGGTCAAAATTAGAATTGAAAGTCAAAATTGGAATTCTCAATTCCTTTTCTCTCTAGTGTTCGTTCTCTCTTCTCCCTCCATACTCTCTTACTTTTTCTTTCTCAAAGCATTCAAAAAATTGAACCTCTCAACAATAAAAACGAAATTAAATCTACTCATCAACCAGGGCACGATCTGATGGTTTTTGACGGATGTATGGTCATGATCCGAGATGTGGGTGCGGCCGACGCAGTTTATGTGGCGCGGTAGTGGCGAAATGGGAAAGACGGGAGATCGCGGCAGAGCTATGTGGAAGTGAAGGGAGGTCTTAGTGGGTTTCGGTTTGTGTTTGATGCGACGTCGATGCGGATTCGCGATTCTTTTCGGCAAGATTTCGATGTTCACCTCTTCAATCGATATTATATTTTGATTTCTGTTACTGATTTGAAAACGGCTTGTTGTTGTGAAGGATTATCATAGATTTATTTTTAAATTGTTGATGTCGTAGAATTTGTGTATGTACTAGGTTTGAAGGAGGTATGAAGGGTTGATATTAACTAAGACTGGCTACCTTTGTTTGCATTTTCTAAATTCTGAAACAAGTCATGATTGTTATGATTGTGGTATGGTTTTTTGAATCTCTTAGTTGGTTGTGTCCAAGGCTTATGTTTATGTTTACTGTTCAACAAGAGATATTGATAGTTATGGTTTGTGTGTGGAATTTTGTTTTTTAGTAGCACTCTGCTTACGTTTTGAAAAAAATTATGATATTTGATAAAACAGATTACTTAATTTGAAAAAAATTATGGAATAATTTCTAAAGACATATATTACACAGTCAGCATAATAAGAGATGCCAAATGTGTAAATCACTGGCCCACGTGGGAAAAATTGAAATATTCAGTGAATCTTCAATGCCACTTAACTTCTTGGGGGTTTTCTGAGGGAATCTAACTAAGATGAGGGGGCTTTTAAAAAAAAAACTTTACCAGGGGCTAAAATGAAAACTCGCTAACATTACAGGGGGCTTGTGTATTTAACCCTTTAAAATATCAATGTGATATTTATTATTTTTCCCCACTAACTTACCTATATTAATTGTAGGGTTAATTGCATTTTACCCCCTGTCATATCAGCGTACTCCCCACCGTTGCCAAAAGTCAGGGAGGGGGGAAAAGCAAAATTCGCTAACATTACAGGGGGGTAACATGCAATTAACCCTTAATTGTATTTTAAATCATGTAACCACTCCACTACCTATTATTAATAAGGTTATTTTAGTAAATGACATTCATTTTACCATTGAAATCAACACAATAAATCATTATCTTAAAAAGTGTGAAAATCTCAAAGAGCACACCTATTGTGAGACGGAGTGAGTATTATTTAAATAATATTTTTTTAAATATTATAATTAATTAATTTTTTATCATCTTTCTTAAGACAAAAAAGTTTCAAATTAAAACATAATAATAAGAAAGTAAATCACATTCATTTTAATTCTTTATTTTCCACTATTGTATTTAAAATTAACGATATTTCTCGTTTTTAAATGATAAGTTTCTTGTAAAAAAAGACAAATCATTGTATGTAAACCTATTATAAAACATTGTAGATAAAAAATATGTTAAAAAATTAACATCTCATTGATTTTTTACAAAAAATATGAGAGGGAGATCAAAACTATTTGATTTTAAAATAGGAGAACTAATTTTGTAAATTAGATAAAATTGAGGGATCAGAACAATAATTTAACATAAAAATTTATATTTAAATAATAATAACAATAATAATAATAATAAAATTAATAATAATAATAATAAATAATATAATAATAATAATAATAGTTTTAGAGTCAACAAAGTAATTTTGAAAATTATAAACAGATAAGAATACTCGGAGTACGTGTCCCATCAAATCCATATCTGTATTTCTGAAATTAATACAAAGGTTGATTGCACTTAATAGGATTCGAACCTAAAACCTTGCGAGGAGCACACTCTCAAGACCCAAGCCTTCATTTAAATTTACCCGTAGATATCCATTGAGTTAATAAACTCAAACTCGTGACATTGACGGGTTTAACCCATAGTTACACATGGGTACGCATAAAAACAATGACGAATCTCAAAAGTGATTGAACAAGGCCAAATTTATTTAAAATAAGTAATAGTTTTCCATAAAAAATATAACTGAAAGACAAAAAATATATTATATATAATTTATTGTAATTAATATTAATTTTTATATATTAGTTTGTATGTATACTACAAGAAAATCATATTTCAATGACAAGATTTTATGGCGTGATAAACATATGGCTAAAAAAAGCTGTTGTGTTGTGTATATCAAATCCCTATATATTTTAAATAATAAAAAATTAAAAATCAGGTTATCACGTTGAGAAAGTTTGAAAATTAAAAAAAAATGTTGTGACATGGAAAACACGTCACAACTTTCCTTTTTATAATATTTAAAAAAAAGACGTTGGGTTTCAAAAGAGGAGAAGTTTGAAATTTTCAAATATTTATTTGTTGCGTGTAAAACATGTCGCACACAACATTTAAAAAACCAAAAAAATTAGAGAGAAAGTTTGATTGGACGAATTGATAGGGTTGCAGGTTGACTGTCAGCTTTTAGGTAGTGACATTGTTATTCACGTTATGATTGTTTTGATTGTGTAGTGTTTCCGACATGTTATTCACGTCGATATTCAATGGATACATTTTATTTGCGACGTGAATTAACATGAAGTTGATGTTGATATTTAGTGACCAGGACCTTTTCCATAGGTTTCACGTTATCAGTATCTCTTGTTTTCTTCTCTTCGTGTCTCCTCTTCCTTTCCACCGTCTATCTTCTTCTAATTTAAACCATTTCTTCCACCTTCTGGGAATTAAAATCCCATTTGATTTTAGATCTCCATCTTCTTCCAATTTTATTTAAAGGTATTATATTTAATTTTTTATGTTGATTTTTTATTTTTTTATTTAGATTTTCTTGTTGTTTTTCATTTTTTAATTGTTGATTTGTTTTTTTTTTCACAAGATTCAAGAGCTTTATTAAGACTCAAGAAGATTGCTCAAGATTCATTGTTTCTTCACTGAGGTATTTTAGTCATTCTATTTATTTATTTATTCAAATTTTAATATATAAAATTATGGATTTGTTGGTTGTTGTTGTAAAATATATTTTTAGTCGTTTTAAAATTTTAATATATTTTTAAATACATTACTAATCCAAAAATATATTTTAATGATTAAATATATTACGTTTATAAAGTTTAATCATATGTTAATATATTAGGTTTTAAAATATAGTATAAATATATAAATTTAATAATCTGAAAATATAAAATTTTAAGTTAATTAAAATGACAATATGTTTTATTATTATAATATATTATTAAAACAAAATACATAAATGTATTAAAAATATAATATATTAAATTTCTATTAAAATTAAAATATATTATTGTCTAAAAACAGAATATATTATATATTTTTAATTAAAAACAGAATAAAATTTATTAAAAAATAGAATATTTTTAATTTTATTTTTATTAGCAACAGTATATATATATATATATATATATATATATATATATATATATATATATATATATATATATATATATATATGACGTATCTTATGAGAATATCATCTTTATGTGAGAACATGAGAATCAATTTGAACTATTAGATTTTAAAATAAATGTTGTAGCTATTAGTGGATGTTAAAAATGTTGTAGCTTTATGGTTGTCCACTTGTTGGTGCATTTGGTTGTGTCGGAACAACATTTTGTTTAACGACGCGATGTGGGATTATGATTCGTTAGGGAATAGGATTACTTTGCTCACATGGTGGTGGGTGGGTAAAAGATTTAATTTCCCTTATACATGTAATTATTATGTCTGGATTAACGTCCCGTGCGAATTTTTGTAGTTTTCGTTTCGGGTGGTTTTTGATCCTTATGTATACGCGTTAGAATACCCCTTGTATCCGTTTTGAATAGATTTTCCGTATTAAAAAAAAATATGTGGCCTTTTTTCTCTCTCCTCCATTATTACAATAAATGATGAAGGAGAGAAAAAAATGATGCATAATCTCAACCATTTATTTTAAAATCTAATGGTTCAGATTCATTCTCATGTTCTCACATAAAAATGACATTCTTATATGATACATCTTATATATATATATATATATATATATATATATATATATATATATATATATATATATATATATATATATATATATATATATATATATATATATTCTAAAAAAATATAATATATTTTATTTTTATTAAAATACAAAATATAGATTTGTAAGATTGTATATTCTATTTTAAGCAGTGCAGGAAAAACAATTAAGGATTTTAGGCCCGTCTTTTGTTGTATCATGATCTATAAATCATTTCTAAGATTCTGTCTAGTAGGATGAGCAAGGTTATGACCAGCACCATCAACCAAAATCAGACTGCCTTTTTCCTTGACCTAAGTATCCATGACCACATTCTCCTGGCCTATGAGCTTATGCGTGGCTATAGTAGGAAAGGCGGTACCCTTAGATATATGCTCCAATTGGATATTTAGAAGGCATATGATATAATTGATTGGTTTGCTTAAGATAGTATCCTTAGGAAAATTCGGTTCCTATTGGAGCAGTAAAGCGGCAAGCAACAAAAAGATTTGGAAGTATTTTTCCGGGAATTTATCGTGTCCACAGAGATCGGTGCTACTGAATTGCCATTCGACAATCTCTAAGTTTATGAGTTTGGATTAAAATGGTTAAAACATAAAAACAGAAAAGTAAATATCAACATAAAAAAATCCATTCATCAGAGAGAAAAGACTTATCAAGCATGTACATATTCCACTCGTCACAAACTTAAACTTATCGACCAAGTACACTCAACCTATAATACTCCTCAAAATCATCCAGCATCGCTCTCAATAGTGTTCATCTCTGACACACCAAGCTGAGAGAAAAAAAACCGTATCACTCTCTTCGCCACTCTCGCGCACGAAGCCTTGAAACACGGAAGGCATTAAGTTCTGTCACCCAAACGGATTGTTAGCCCTAAATCTATCTCTAGCATCCAGAAACTAACAGATAATCATCCTTAATCGAAGTTTATGAAGTTTATCTCTAACACGGCCCAAACCCCGCGCATTTAAGCAAAAATCAAGAACAATCACCAATAGAGATTTGTAAAGCAAATTAAATATAACGCCATGGGCGACAAATGTACATAAGATCAAATTAAAAACATATACAAACCCAACAAAGAAGAAAGACATGAAGAAAATCAGAAATGAACCTAACACTTCACGGATTGTCAGAGTCGATCGATGAGAAATCCACCACGGATCATCCACATGCAAGCTTCCATGATGTTTTCTAAGCTAATCTAATGAAGAAATGAAGTTTGATGGAGTGGGAGCAAAAAATACCCAAACCATCCCTAAAAAATGTGATCAAATCTATTTATAGAGAGGCTGAGATTCGCAGACCGTGCTAAGAGCGCAGCAGCGCGCTAAGCGCGCTGTCATTTATTGTTAAACCGCCTTAAATCCCGCTTAACGGGCTCCAGACCGTGCTAAGCGGGCAGCCTTCTGGAACTAGCTTCATCCTTGGGCTAGGAGCGCGCTAAGCGCGCTTGCAGCATGCTTCAAAAATCCAATTTCTTCAAAAAAAGCTCCAAGCTTATTCAATGCTCCAAGCTCAATGCTTCAATACCTACAAAAATAAATGGAAAATAGTTAAAATCAGTGATATTTACACGATAACGCAATACATACATTAAAAGGTAAAGTAAACGTATTTACAAACAAAGCGGGGTTTATTCGAACGATATTAACAAAAAGTATAGATAAGTGCAACAAAACCTATATACAAAAATAGCTACAATTTGCACTTATCAACTATCCCCAACTTACATAATAGTTTGTCCTCAAACAAAGCCAACAACTAAAGGAACAAAATCGAAATCCAAGAAATCGCGCAACAACAAGTTTTTACAAACAAAACAAATACAATGGTTCAATCGAAAAATGGTACACACAAAGTAAATACTTACCACTAAACTACAACAATAACATAATCACGAAAAAAATGCTAAATACAAAAGTCATGTCAAACATTCTAAAACAACACAAGTTCAAATGTGAATCACACCTAGCAAAAACAATCATCGGTAGATGAAAAACATAAAATGAGGGATTTTTCACTCACACAACAATCTTTCAAACAAAAGACTAAATTATGCAATCATCCAAAAATCATGCTGAAAACACAAAAGCAAGAATCAAAAGGACTTTCAGGGCTGTAATGTGGTCGGGTGAACAAACAAGTGGTAATTCCTAAAGCTAATCGAAACAAAAACTTGCCTAAACCTGAGGGAGTGATCAATTCACAAAAGTTCAAACACAAAATTTCAATCAAACTTCTTCCAAAATCTCAAGTGTTACACCAAACACATAGAACTTATTAGCACAACATTATTCTACTCTTTTTGTTTTTCTTTTTCAAAGCTTTTTCAAATTTTTTTCTTTCTCTTTCTATTCTTTTTCATATCTTTTCTTATTTTTCTCTTTTTCAACCTCATAGAAACCAATAACATAAGTGAGCAAACATTGTTCTCCCCAACTTGAATTCAACCACATCATTATGTGAATACTCCCTACTTTCTAAGGCAAGGTAAAAATTCATACAACAACACAAAGTTGAGGGCTCAAGAAAAAACAACAATCAAGATCCATACAAAAAATGAATTTGATACTCATAGACAAGAATCAAACTTAAACAACATGGATAATGACCAAAGGCTCAAAGGGTTTACAAACGATCACACACTCACATGGTGAATTGACTATTTGGCTAAGGTAGTTGAGCTCAAAATGAAACAAGTGCCTTAATCCTTTTCATGCTTTCAAATAATCAACACAAACAAAAGATTAAGCATAATAAAATCCAGTTAAAACAAGAATATTGGTACTCCGAGCATATATGAACAAATGGAAGGCTTCCTCACAAAAAGGGTGGGAACTAAAGTGATTCACAAAATGAACAAGAATACAAAAGAATGAATGGCATAGAAGTTGTAAAAAGCCTAAGTATCATGAATATGCTAAAGTCTAGAAAGTGATAAACACATACCTTGAACGTGTACAAAACTTTAAACACTATCATTACCACGCATTCGCAAGTTGAAACGATCAAAAATGGAAAAACTTCGAATGCGACTTCAAGCTATCGAACCAAAATTTGAGTCCAAAAAACAACTAAAGAATTAGTTATACTATGGTTATGTACTATCTAAAGCCCAGGAGAAACTGGGAAAAAGGAAGGCAAGTGAAACAAAAAGAAATCACTGGCTCAGCACAGCAGAGGGCGCTAAGCACGCAGGCCCGCGCTAAGCGCGCTACACCAGAACCAGAAAAACCAGTACAACAACAAGGTTCTGGTGTAGGCCTCCACTTAACACCTACACAATCTCAATTACAAAACATACAATATTTACACATACAAACTTCCTCAAGTTAAACACGACAAGCTTGAGGAACAAAAAATAATAAAACATGCATGTTTTATGTCGTAAGCTCGACGCCTATTATTTATACACACTTCTCCAAGTTGCCTCTTTACACGGTTAGTGCTCACCGACGACAAAACCTAACCAAACACTTAGCAAACATGAAGAGAAACAAATATATACATTATATTCACAATTATGCAAAACATGTAAAATTCACAAATATGGTAAACATATACAAGTATCAATATAAACAAGTGAAAATAGACAATATATACGATATCTACAAAACTAAAAAACAAATAAACTATCGCAATGCGATTTAATATCAAAACCAATCCCCGACAACGACGCCATTTTGTTGGAGCGGTAAAGCGGCAAGCAACAAAAAGATTTGGAAGTATTTTTCGGGGAATTTATCGTGTCCAAAAAGATCGGTGCTACTGAATTTCCATTCGATAATCTCTAAGTTTATGAGTTTGGATTAAAATGGTTGAAACATAAGAACAGAAAAGTAAATATCAAAATAAGAAAATTCATTCATCAGAGAGAAAAGACTTATCAAGCATGTATATATTCCACTCATCACAAACTTAAACTTATCGACCCGTTACACTCAACCTACAATACTCCTCAAAATGATCCAGCATCGCTCTCAATAGTGTTCATTTCTGACACACCGAGCTGAGAGAAAAAAAAACCATATTACTCTCTTCGTCACTCTCGCGCACGAAGCCTCGAAACACGGAAGGCATTAAGCTCCGACACCCAAATGGATTGTTAGCCCTAAATCTATCTCTAGCATCCAGAAACTAACAGATAATCATCCTTAATCGAAGTTTGTGAAGTTTATCTCTAACACGACCCAAACCCCGCGCATTTAAGCAAAAATCAAGAACAATCACCAATAGAGATTTGTAAAGCAAATTAAATATAAAGCCATGGGCGACAAATGTATATAAGATCAAAGTAAAAACATATACAAACCCAACAAAGACGAAAGACATGAAGAAAATCAGAAATGAACCAAACACTTCACGGATTGTCAGAGCTGATCGATGGGAAATCCACCACGGATCATCCACATGCAAGCTTCCATGATGTTTTCTAAGCTAATCTATTGAAGAAATGAAGTTTGATGGAGTGGGAGCAAAAAATACCCAAACCATCCCTAAAAAATGTGATTAAATCAATTTATAGAGGGGCTGAGATTCGCAGACCGCGCAGCAGTGCGCTAAGCGCACTGTCATTTATTGTTAAACCGCCTTAAATCCCGCTTAGCGGGCTCCAGACCGCGCTAAGCAGGCAACCTTCTGGAACTAGCTTCATCCTTGGGCTTGGAGCGCGCTTGCAGCATGCTTCAAAAATCCAATTTCTTCAAAAAATGATCCAAGCTTATTCAATGCTCTAAGCTCAATGCTTCCATACCTACAAAAATAAATGGAAAACAGTTAAACTCAGTGATATTTACACGATAACGCAATACATACACTAAAAATTTTGTTAGATGGATTATAGTTGTTGTTTTCACTGTTTCTTACAGGTTCCATTTTGGAGGCACGCACACCAGAGTCATGGAAGCCAAGAGGGACCTTAGGCAAGGTGACCCTAGCTCTCCCTTACTTTTTGTCATTGTGATGAATTATCTCCATAGAAGTGTGCAAAAATTAAAGGAGATTTTTTATTTTAATTTCCATGCCAAATGTGAGAAAATCCAAATTATTAACATATGTTTTGCTGATGATTTACTATTATTTTCTCGTGGTGATAGTAAGTCAGTTGAATTGCTTGTGGAAAAAGTGGTGGCTTTCTCTAGGGCAACTGGTTTATATGTGAGCCCTTCACAATATAAGGTGTTTTATGGTGGTGTGGAGAATGCTTTCAAGGAGGCTATCTTTGGAATCACTTATTTTCCTAATAGTGTCTTCCCTTTTAGATGCTTAGGTATTCCCCTTACCATTAGAAAGCTTTCAATCAATCATTACATGGAACTAGTGGAAAGAATTGTGCATAGGATTAGGCAATAGAGTTCTAAACTTCTAAGATATGCTGGGAGAGTACAACTTATCCACATTATCATCACAACCATGTCTTCTTATTGGATGCATTGTTTACCTTTTCCTAAAAAGGTTATTTGTACCATTGACGCTATTTGCTGCTCTTTTCTTTGGACCGATAGAGAAACTATTTCTAAGCAGTCCCATATTTCTTGGAAGCAGGTCTGCATCCCTCAGAATAGAGGTGTGTTAAACATTATCTCCTTGGCAGATTGGAATAAGGCGTGTCTAGCAAAGCTATTATGGAATCTTGGCAAAAGAAAAGGATAACTTATGCATAAAGTGGGTTCACGTATTCTATTTCAAATAAGTGGACTTAACCAATGTGCACATATCTTAGAACATGTCTTGGATAATCAAAAGTATCTTAAAGCAGTTGTATATCATGATTAATATGAATGATTAGAGGTTCATGACAGTGAAATTTGACATTAAAAGGTGTATGATTATATAAAAGGCGATGGCCACATCATGAGTTGGAAAAGTTTGTTCCACAGAAGTTAGGCTCGTCCTATGGTGTTATTCATTTTCTGGATCGCCTGCCATAGCATATTGCCCACAAAGGAGTGACTAAGGTGATTTGGCATGATAGGTGATGACAATCGTATGTTTTGTAACTAAGTTGAGACAGTTGAGCACTTGTTTTTTTGCTGCTCGAGTCTGAAGTTGTCGTGGCCGAAGGTGCTCAATTGGTTGAAGGTTGATCATGAGCCCAAAGGTTGGTTGATCAAGGTTAGTAAAGGGAAGGGTTGGAGAGCTCAATTGATTCGTAGTGATGTGACTGAGATAGTCTATGAGCTTTGGAGGTATAGGAATAAGTTTATTTTTTGTAACATTGTAAATAGTATAGATATTGGGGGTATAGTGATTGATACTCTTACTTTTAGGGGGTGGTGTAATCCTAAAATTAGGAAACACGTAGCTAATCTTATGATGGATTAGAGTTTGGTTGGGCTTGTCTATGGGGTTGGATTCTTTGTCAAGTTGTATCTTTCTTGTTTTGGTTTAATAAAGTTTCTTTATTTCCAAAAAAATAAAATAAAGATTGATTAAAAATAGAATGTATTAGTTTTTTTATTAAAAAAATAATATATTATGTTTTAATTTTAATTTTTATAATATATAACAAAAAATAGAGTATTATATATATATATATATATATATATATATATATATATATATATATATATATATATATATATATATATATATATATATATATATATATATAATTATAATTAAAAACAGAATATATTATATATTTACTTATAAAACAGAATTATATATTATATATATTTTCTAAAAACAGAATAATAATTTTTTTAAACAAAATATTTATTAAAGTCAGAATATGTTATATATGTTTATTTAAAACAAAATTGTATGTAACAGTTATATTATATGTTTATTAAAAGAATAATATGTTTATTAAAAACAAAATATTATGAAATAATTATTTTTTAAAATATAATATTTTTAAAAAATAGAATATATAGTTATTATATGTTTTATATGTTATACGTTTATTATATGTTTTTTTAATAGAACGAAATAGTTATTTATACGTTTATCATATGTTTATTTAAAAAAAAAAACAAAATAATATGTTTATATTACAGAATTATTCTCTAATTTTATTAAAAACAAAATAGTATGAAATTTATTTGTAGTTAATATATTAAGAATAGTTATAAAGTTTATTTGTAGTTAATTTATTAAGTGAGTATTTATTATATATTTAATAGTATAAAATTTATTGGTATGAAAAGTAGTTTGTTGTTAATATAAGTTTATTTTTAAAATAATGTATAAAAAAATATTATTAAGAATAAGTATCAAAATATTTTACATAAAATATTTTTGTAGTGAATATTTTTCCAAAATTCTCAAAATTTGTCGATATATTAAAACCACAATTGTAATTTAAATGGCAATGATTGTACAAATTTGCAATATGGAATATTATCGGTACTATCATAGTTGGATGTACGATAGGATGTATCCAGGAAGACGTGCACTTAGACCAAATTTTGAGGAAGGAGTTAAAGAGTTTATCACATTAGCATTTGCTTAAGAATGTTGTAGAAGCAAAGGAGGAGTAAGATGTCCTTGTATTAAATGTGAATGTAGACCTATAATTAGTGACCCAAAGGAAGTAGAACGTCATTTAAAGAGAAGTGGATTCATTGAAAATTATTATATTTGGACATATAATGGAGAAGAATTGCCGAGTAACGTAATAGTGACTACTAATACACATGCTTCAAGTAGTTGATCACATATAGAATATGATGACCAATTTAACTTGATTGGTGAGATGATTGGCGATACTTTTGGGGTGAATGTGACCTATGATGAACCTGCGGATTTTGATGGGAGAGTTGTCAAATGAGGAAGCACAAATATTTTTATCAGATGGTGAAAGAAATGAAAATGTCGTTGTTTCAGGGGTCTGCAGACTCAAAATTATCGATGTGTGTGAGATTATTGTTTGCAAAGTCAAATTGGAATGTTCTTGATCAGTGTTTGCACTTATTCACAAAAATGATGTTGGACGCGACTCATACGATAGACAATTTGCCTACAAGTTACTATGATGCAAAGAGGGTGGAATCGAAGTTGGGCGTAGTAGTAAGGAAGATTAATTGTTGCATTAGTGGATGCATGTTGTTTTATGATAATGAGTTTGGTACTAATGATTAAGCGTTGGAGGAATGTAAGTTTTGTAAGAGTCCAAGATATCAAGTTCGAAGTAAAGCCAACCGTAAGTAAAAACGTGTAGAAGTGAAGTCCATGTTTTATCTTTCAATAATACGAATTTTAAAAAGAAAGTTTGCTTTGATGCATAGTGCAATTCAAATGACATGGCATCATACAAACAAAACAAGTTCAGGCACTATGCGAGATCCATATGATGGCGAGGCCTGGAAGCACTTAGATTTGATACATCCTGATTTTGCTGCAGAACCTAGAAATGTGAGGCTTGGATTATGTCTGGTGGTTTTACTCTTATATCCAAGCGTCGGGAAGTGGATATTCTTGTTGGCCAATTATTGTAACCCCTTACAACCTCCCTCCTAAGATGTGCATGAAAAAATCATACATGTTTTTGAGTTTCCGTATTCCAAGACCGTCGAGTCCAAAAGTTGGAATGGATGTGTATTTACAAACTTTAATTAATGATTTTAATAGGATGTGGAGTGAAGAATGGACAATTAACAACTTTCCCACATATGGCATGTTGTCTGGTTGTGGTACACATGGAAAAATGGGTGTCCACATTGCTTGGAAAACACCAAGGAGTTCATGTTGGAAAAAGCGGGGAAAATTTTTTATTTGAATGTCACCGCAGATTTCTACCACAACATCATGTCTATAGAAGAAACACGAATGATTTCAAAAAAGATGAGGGAGTAACAAATTTTCCTCCCGCTTGATTGTCACCAGGTGATGTTTGGAACCAACTTTGCGAACTACCAAAACTCATAAAAAATGGTAAAGCATGCAGAATTCAATGATATGGGGTAACACAAAGTTAGACATAAAGAAGTATATTTTGGGACCTCCCATATTGGAAATATAATTTGTTGCAACATAATATTGATGTTATGCATATTGAGAAGAATTTTTTTATAATGTATTTAACACAATGATAGACGTCAAAGGCAAAGAAAAAGATAATGATAAGGCTAGAAAAGACATGGAAATTTTGTGTATATGAAAAGAATTGGAGTTGAAGCCTCAATCGAATAGAAAATTATTAAAACCCAAGGCTACTTACAGTCTAACTTCCCAAGAAGTTAAAGCAGTTTGTCGATGGTTAAATGAATTGAGAATTTTTTATGGTTATCCTTCATACTAAGTGTCGCGGCCGACAAAAATGATAGAGTCGCCATCATCCTTTATTCGTCCTAAGAGACAGGGAAAACTGATAAGACCTAAAGTTAAAGAGTGAGAGACTTAGGTTCGTGAGTGGAAGGTGTTAGGCACCCCTCACCTCCATTGTACTCAATGGGATCCTCACTCGATTCTAGGGTTAGTTGTTTTCTCAAGGTGAGTTTGTTTATTGTTTAAATATTTGATTATTTGTTTATTTACAAAACCATATTCATAAAAGGAAAAGAAACCTAAAAAAAGTTTTTATAATTGCACTCGTTAGAGTTTACAACTCTATGCCTACGTACCCTCATTTTAAACGAGGGATCAGAGTACCGTAGTTATTTTAAAAAAATTTGTTTGTTGGTTGCTTCGCCTATTTTGGAGGATTGTGCTACACATTCGAGTGAGTCTCAAATGATTGATGAAAGATACTATATTTGGCCTAGTAGAAACTCGAAAGTTTCTACTTTATAAATTTTTATTTAAGTAAGATGTTGCCATTTTTTAGATTTAATACTTATTTGAATTATTTTTCTTTAGTTTCGAACTGAGTCGGATTGCCGCCAAATGTATAAGTTATGTTATTCAGTAAATGTATAAAAAAGCTTGGAAGATATTTGGAGAACTTTCCTTAGGTGAAAAAGATGCTTGGTTAAAAAAATTTAAGGTATAATGAATTTATTTTGTTATTGTTATTTTAATTACTATTTTTATTATAATTATTTAAAAATTTATTTGAATGTCATACAACATTGCAGAAAAAGTGTATGTGGGAAGCAATGAATGAGGTTAACATTAAAAAAAAATCGGGAAAGAACAAACTCTGACTTTCTGACATGCTACCGCGTTCTAGACGTGGTTGGGAAGAACAAAATGTTCATCCTAACTGGATAGGCAAGGAAGTCTCTGATAAACTTCTTGTCTATTAGGATTTAGATGATGTTAAGGCGAAATATGAAATTGCAAAGAAATAGAGCATTTGAAAAGAGGGTTAATCTTAATGCAGTTGGAAGTATTAGTATCCCCGAACATGCTCGACGTCTGGTAATTAAAACTACTTTTCAAATTTACATTTTAATTTACTATATATTTTTAATTAAAGTTAATTTTATGAATTAGGATAAGGATTTAGGGAGACCCCCACAAATGAATGAGTTGGTTGCAAAGACTCGTACCAAAAAATTGGGAGATTTTGTTGACGAACGTACCAGAAGAGCTTTGGTAAGTTTTTTTATATTTTATATTTTATTATTTTAGCGATGGCGGTGATTGATTTTTTTTATTGTTATTTTATTTTTGAATGCTAATTTTTGTAAAATATTCCTAACTATTTTGATTTTAAGCATTTTTAATTGAAATTCATATTTCTAATTTTTATTTGAAATGTTCATATTTTTAATTATTAATTGAAACTCGTATTTTTAATTGTAAAAAGGTTCATATTTTTAATTATTATTTAAAAAAACATTTTTATTATTTATTAATTTTTGTATTTTTATTAATTAATAATTTTTTTAAAACAAAAATAATCTTCCAAATTGAAATCATGTGACAAATATATGATACGTTTTCATTTTTGCAGCATGGTAGACACGACGCAAATTTGACAGATTTTTTAGTTTTGTGACGTGAAATTCACGTGACAAAGTGTTGCAATGTGAAAATCACGTGGTATAGTTGTGGCGTGATTTTTATATGGCGAAAAAATTGCAACAAGCACTCCTGCCACGTGAATTTCCTTGTAGCTAACTAATTATTGTGACATGATTTTCACGTTTGTAGTGTGAAAATCACGTGGTTAGTTACATTTTTTTGGTGATATATATATATATATATATATATATAATTATAAAAATTTAAATACTATTTGTTCTGGACTGGACCAATGCCTGGGCATGGCCCAATCCGCTTCTGCTCCAGAGCGGCCCAAATCGCCTAAGTCCAACCCACAAGGGGGAAAATGTTACCTTCCTGCCCCTCCAACCGGGTAAGGAATGCGTCATTCCTCCCCGGAATCACTGCCCGTTACGCACGGCTCTGATCGCTCCCCTAACAGTTAAGGGCAGGTGCCCGAAACTATGCATGTGCCCGACATAACGGCTAGTTTCGGGCACTCTGCCCGACATAACGGCTAGTTTGGGTAGTTATCTATTCTTTGGGAAAACGGTTATTCCGCCCCGAAAATAGGATCGTTGTGTAGCGAGCGATTTTGGACGCGGTTGCGAAGCGCTATCACTCTTTGGTGTCTACAGCTCGATTCATTTTTTATCCTATTAAAGCTGATGAAAGAAGGGAAATAGATGTCTCAAATTAACCCTGCTTGCAAACTGAGGTTAAACAGTGGTCTGTTAAGTTACAGATGCTACAAAGATTCGGGGTCTCTATCGGGTTTATTTTTTTAAAAGTGGTGGGAGGTTTAGATGTTGGGACGGATGCTTCTTGATAGATATGTGAGAGTATGGGATTTTGGGTTTTTGTTTAGTGTGCTCGCTAAGATCTTTTCTTTCAATCTTATGCCTACATATTCCTGTTTGCCGAAACAGGGAAATCAGAGCGTTCGTAGTTCCTCCTATTCTATGGGAGGAAATGGTTGTTTTGGTGTCTTGTTCAAAGCCCAAGACGTGAAGCGAAAGGTAGTTTGTATCTTGTTCAAAGCCCAAGATGTGAAGCTGAAAGTTTTGTCTTTAGAGAGAATTTGTCGTCTCTAAAGAGGGGTTTATTTGTCACAACTGTTTATAAAGGAGAATTACTTTAACCGGGATGTGTGAATCTGGTAATGCCATAATTTCCTTTATAGGGGATTTTAACCTGAAGGAGAAGACTTTAACTCAGTGTAGAGCAATGTTATATTTCCTTAGGAATTTCTCATGCTAAAAGAGGGACAGTGGCGTGGATGTAGATGATCCAGAGGCTTGCCGCTTACAGCGATTAGATGAAGGGGAAGGAGTTGTTGATGTTTGTGTACTATGAACGAGGCACAACTTTGATGCTAAAAGGTTGATTAGATCAACCAGTGGTTTTCTTATACAAAGCCTAAGAGGAGGCTTTTATGTGTCTCGTACAAAGCCCGAGAGAGAGGCTAATAGGTTTGACTCAACAAAGGAATCTTTTGGTATTTCGTATAAAGCCCGAGATGAAGGCTATTTGATTGACTCAACGAGGGAGTCTCTTATGTGTCTCGTACAAAGCCCGAAAGAGAGGCTAAATGTTGTTTGACTCAACGAGGGAGTCTTTTGTATCTCGTACGAAGCCGAGATGGAGGCTAAAATTGTTAGCTCCGCTGGGGAGAATCATTGTACAAAGCCCAAGAGGAGGCTAGTATGGCTGTTTCAGTTGAGTGACAGGTCCAATATACTGATTTTAAAAGAGAAAATCAGTTCTTATATGAGCAATGTTGTACTCAAGGATTTGATTCGAGGATCAGGGATATTTCCTTGTCTTTGAGGAAACGGGAAATCCAAAGGGTATTGAGACTGTCCGAGTCTACGAGTTTCCTTCCTATTTAACGAAGGGAGCTTGAGAATGTCTTGGAGACTCAAGGAAATTAGACTGTCCATGTCTAGAGTTTCATCTTTTGTACTATGCTTTGAGAAACAATAGTAGACTCTTTGAAAGGACTGTTCTATGAAGATGAGTGATTTCTGTTCCTATACCTTTAGGAGGTAGTCTGGACAATTTGTACGAAGCCCAAGAGGAGGCTGGAAACTTTTAAGAAGCCGAGAGGTCCTTGTACGAAGCCAAAGAGGAGGCTATCATTCCCGGAGGAAGAGGTCATTATACGAAGCCTAAGAGGAGGCTGTGAATACTTCTAAGAAGCCGACGGGTCCTTGTACTAAGCCCAAGAGGAGGCGGGGTTGCTTTTAGGAAGCCTGTGGGTCCTTGTACGATGCCCAAGAGGAGGCGGATGCTTTTAAGAAGTCTGTGGGTCCCCAAATCCCGAGAAATTCAAGACAGGCTATCCACGAGGAATAGATCAAGCCAGGAAAGTTCGAGAATTTGGAAGAAACTCAAAGATGCCATTCACGGAGAATACATTCATCTCTAGGAGTAGAGTTTCTTGACAATTCCTAATGAGGACAACCGAAGAGAAGACTGTATCTGGTGATCCTATTGTGGATCTAGTTGTCTGTTTCTACGAATAAACGAAATGGCGTCACCTAGTTCTAGACGTAGTTGTCGGGGAAACTCTAAATATCTATACTATTATTACATAGTTGATATGAGTTTATGAAAGAAGACTTACAGCGAAACAGCCCCACAATACAGTTATATGTATATGAAAGCGGTAAATGAAAGCGTGTAAACAATTACTCGGTTGTAGAGCTTCCATGCTGTTTGGTTAGTTGTTCAACAAAGACAGATTGAAAACAACAGTATATTCAAAATCAAAGGAGAAAGTGCTTTGAAAAAGAAAGATTTGGGGCTTACAGCTCAAGGAGAGGCCCAGGGTTTTATCAGTGATCGCACTGTTGTTTTTGTACAGGGGGACTTATACAAGTAACTGAGGCCCAAAAAAAGTTTTCTGTACAAAGGGATGGGTCTTACACTCTCTCAAGAGGCACAAAATTTTTTAAATAAAAAGAGTGGGGCTTATAACACGAGGGTAGGCCCAATTGACTTTTCGTTTGAAATGGCGATCGCGCTGAGGTTTTCTTTTAACGCAGAGGGACTTATACAATAAGTGAGGCCCAAAATTGTTTGGTTAAAAGGGGGTTGGGTCTTACACTCTATTAGAGGCCCAAAAGTTTTGAATGGGTCTTATAGCTGAAGGAGAGGCCCAGATGGTTAGTTTTCAAAAGGCGATGATCGCGCTGTTTGTTTTTGACGGTATCGGGACTTATACAATACACTGAGGCCCAAAAATGATTTGGTCAAATAAAGGATTGGGTCTTACACTCTATTAGAGGCCCAAAGAGTTTTAAAGAAAAGAAATGGGTCTTACTACTCGAGGGTAGGCCCAAGATTTGTTTTTCAACGGATGATGATCACGTCAGACTTTTTGAAATACTACGGGACTTATACCATATGTGAGGCCCAAAATAGGCTGTATTTACAAAGGGTTGGGTCTTAAACTCTATTAGAGGCCCAAAATGTTTTGAAAATGATTTATGAGGGTTGAATTAATCCAAAAACCCTAATTTGTTTTCAAAATGTGTTTTAATTGAACAAAAATTCAATTAAAATGATCAAAATTGTTTAACATATGGAAAACAAATTGTGATCTTGGATTAATGCTTCAAAAATTAAGTATTGACCTACAAAATAATTAGAAGGCATTAAAAGTTGCAAAATCAAGGTGGCAAAAATATTTTAAATGTTAAAAACAATTAAAACATTAATTCTTCGCAAAAATATCAATTATATAAAATAAATAATATTTTTGGGATTTTTTGGGAAAATAAAATATTTTAACATTTTTGTGAATTATTAAAAAAGGAACCAACTCAAAATCATTAAAACTCAGAGAGAAATTAATTTTTGAATCAATTAAATAAAATCACAAAATTCAAATATTTGAATTTTCAAAAAATGGCGCCAAGAACACGCGCGTGTTCTGGGTTTGCCCAGATTTGCATTTTCTCTCCAATCTCACTGAATACTTAATCATATCATGTAGTCCATATACCAATCAACTCGTTTCAACCTCACGATCATATCTATGACAATTAATTTCATTTAAATTAAGCATAAAACAAGAAATCACGAAAAATCCTCAAGAACCCTAATTTCTGCATGAAGGCTAGGATTTTTGATACACGATTCAAACAATGCAATTAATTGAGGGGAAACATTCCATGCATGATTATGAACATATGGCCAAATTATTGTGCAGCAAAAATTGCATGGATCATAGAGTTAGAAGAGCTCATGCTTACCACTTGCAGCTGGTGATCGTGATTTGTGTTGGAGGTGTATCAGCTAGGTTCCAATGATCTGGATAGCTTCCCTAGGTGCCATGGAGTGTGTATGAATGCTTGGAATGGATTGAAATGATCTGGAACTTGAGATGGTACCCCAACTGCAAATCTGTCAAGAACTTGAGTAATTGGCTGGTGATTTTGTGAAATCTGTGTTCCAGATGTTATGTGAGTGTTTGGATCACTTCTATATGATGTATGTGAGGTGTGTGTGTGATTGGTTTGATTGGAAAATCTCTCAAACTCAAAACCCGATAGTGACTTGCCTTAGAAGGCAAAATTGGAGTGAAAGAAGAGATTTTGAGGAAAGCATCTGTTTGATGGCTTTGGTGTACTTAAACTGATCACAATTGAGCTCTATTTATAGTAGAGCAAGTTTATTTTGCAAGGAATAGCGAATGGCAACTGCTGAGTAGGTTTGGCCAATGTTGGCAAATGAAAATCCAAGTCTCCTCTAGCCATTGACTAGAGGTTAGGGCACAGGCTGCTGGTCCCCTTGGTCTTGGATAAGTCTTGACTGAATTCAGTTGCTAAGAGCTCAGTTCATGCCACCTTGATGCTTCCATTGAATGCTCTAATCCAAAATTAGAGTCTTGTCCCTATTTTGGAAATTCTAGGTTCAACATGCTATTTCTTGTTCCAAAGACTTTGGAGGCTTGGCTCAGTGATTGTCCCTTTTAGATTCAATCCTCAGAGGTGTCCAAGTGGATAGGAGCATTTGGATTTACCTGATTTTGGAAAATCGACCAAAAGTACAAAAATTTACCTTGCCTTGGCAGATTTCAGCAAGGCATCTTGCCAATGTCATATCTCTTGGCTCAAATTGAATTTGGTAATGTTCTTGGCCATTTTAGAAAGCCCTTACATGATACAACAACTGTTTGAACATGTTTGGTTTTGATCTCTTTTGAATCCAAGTGAAAAATCTCCCTACATTTGGATAAAAGTAAAGGCAGATTCTGACTTAGTGAAATTTTCACTAAGTGTTGGAACAAAGTAACTTTTCTTGATTTTGATCACTCCATAACTCAAAATCCATGAGGAATTTGGACATAGGCCAGTATGAAGCTTTTGTAGAGGGAAATGTGATCTACAAATCAAGCTTTGAATGGGGAACAGTGGCCTTGTGGTTTAGGAGTTATGGTCCTCCAAAGTTGGCACATTAGTGTCACTTTTTCATTAACTTAGAAATTTTTCTAAGTTTTTATGGTTACCCCTTTTACAAGTTATCCCACTTTCTTTGATTTTTCTTGATGAATGATGATTCAAATCATACATTAACATCATTTTAGGGTTAAAAATCCATTTTGGTGAAAAATCTCAAAAAGTCAAAGTTGACTTTTGTGCACAGTTGACTTTTTATCAAATGAATTCCAAATTGTGCAATTCTTCAGGAAATCATGTACTTGACCTAAATCAAACTTGATGGACATGTTCCGTGGGTGTCATACGGTATATTGAATCATGTCTTAGGGTTTGGTAGCATGTCCTGGTCAAAAGTCAAAGTTACAGTTGACTTTCCTCGCGAAACCCTAATTGTGGTGCAGATGAAATTGAGACTTGTTGCTCAAGCTTCTTGGACTAATCCATTGTTCCAAATGGATCAATATGGTATATTAAAGACCCTCAAATCATGTCCTGGGGTCTTGGCTCATGATTTGTCCCAAAAGTCACCTTAGGGGTGAATTAGGTCAAGAAACCCTAATTCCTGATTTTTAGTGAATGCATCCCCTGTGGCAAAATTGACTTGATGATTGGGTTCATGATGTCCCATGGAGTTTATTAGGTTATGTTTTGGATCTTTGGCTCATGCCCAGAGGAAAATTTCCAACTGGAGGCCCTGGTCTACCAAAACCCTAATTTGGTGACACTGTCGATCTTGAGACTTGATCCACCTAGAAGGGAGCAGCCTTGTGCTTAATCCTTGAAGTGGGAGTCCTTTAGATCCATTGTGGATATTTTAGAGGCTAGAAAAGTTGAGGATCAAGTCATTCCTTGATTGATCCTTTGTCTAAAGCTCTGAGAGGGCTTAAAACCCTAATTTTGATTGTAGTGAATGCTCAACAACCCTTCAGGAATTTGATGAGGCATGATGGTTCATCCATATTGTGATGATGATTTGCACAATGATGGGAAATCTTAGTGGTCAAAATTTGGGGTATGACACATTGGCCACGCGCTGGGGACTCTATATAAACCCTCTCGCTTGAGAGGGTCAGGTATCCAATATTCACCCTACGAACTAATACTTGTACTTGCCCCTTTTTCTCCGACCCTTTCTTACTTGAGCGTCAGAGGGCCTTGCAGGTACACCCCTCCTCCTCTCCATACGACCAGTATCTCAGACGTACTTGGTGGCCCACTTCTACAGGATTTGATCCAGCCTTCACGATTAGTGGCGCCGTCTATGGGAATCATTGTTCTTCCCATCTTTCTTTCCCCGGAAACCGAAGATCAAAACAATTCTCAAAGATCATCATCATCATGGCCTCTCAAGATCGCGCCAAGGATGCTCTCCAAACCACGGTCTTCCCCGTTAACAAATCTGACGTTGACGGCCAATCAACTCTCCTTAGAGATGCATGTTTTCTAAGGGACGGAGCCACTGCTTCTCCTTCCCCTACCCCTGCTGATCGCAACAACGACCAGTCTTCACTTGACGTCCAGCCCGTTCCCGTTCCGTCCAACGCCGACCCGACCGTGGAAACCCTCCTGGAGGCAATCAATAAAACCAACACCCTAATCCTGCAGTAGAACGAGAGGATTGGGGCGTTAGAAGAAGCCAAACGTCCAAGATCCCCTCCTCCGTGGAGGAACCAGCGACGATCAAGGAGCCCGCAGCCCCGGGGAGATATTAATCGGAGACTGCGCCAAGAGCCTGACCCTCGTGCCGCCCGGAAGCATGACCAAGTTTCCCCGCGTGACCAGCATTCTCCCGGCCACAAGAGGACTCGAAGGAACGAGCAGTCTCCTCCGGTCAAGTCTAAAGGCCGGGCCCGTTCACCATCTCCCCGAAGGAATCGCTCACTTTCTCCTCGAAGGAACCATTCCCCTTCTCCCATAAGAAACTGTCGTCGTGAGCGTACCCTTCGGTCCCCGTCATTCACCAGTTCTAGCAGCGACGATGAGCCTCGTGGGCCATTGTCCTAGGAGATCTTGGCTACCCGTCTCCCAAAGGGCCTAGAGAAGCCCCCGTTACTGGGTACGTACGAGGGAACCACTGACCCCGACAAGCACATCGAGAACATCGATGCGTTGTTGGACTACCGCGGTGTACGAGGCGCCATCAAATGCCAAATGTTTCCGACCACGCTCCATAAGAGGGCAATGACATGGTACAAGCAGCTGCCCGAGGAGTCCATCACCTCATGGAGACAACTGGGCAGGATGTTTTCGCGGCATTTCACAGCATCTCGCCGTCACCCCAAGACCGAGGCCTTCTTTGGCGCCATAATCCAAGGAAAGGACGAACCTCTCCGCGCATATATCGAGAGGTTCAACAAGGAAGCAGTACAGGTCCTTACAACGGACGAAATGAAGAAGTTTTTGCTCGAGCAAGGGCTCCGGCCGGGCTCCGAGTTCTCTAAAGCCGTCGGCCTCGCACCACCGAGGAACCTAGATGCCCTCCTCCTCAAAGCCTAATCACACATTCAGTACGAAGGGAAGGTTGCAGCCTGCAACGTCCAATCATCACGCCATCAGGAGAACGCTCAGAACTCCAGAGGTGGGGAGACCTTAACATCTCGTCGAGGCGAACGGAGGCGCGAGGACCGTCCTCGAGACTCCCGTGACAACAAGGGGCCCTCCGGGCGGTTCCATGACTACACCCCCTGACCGTCTCTAGTGAGAAGATTTTGTATGAATGTGCCAATTCGGAGTTCAAGCAGGCAGGGGTCCGCTTCCCCAAACAACTGCCGGCCAGACCAAACATGGATAAATCGAAATACTGACGTTTACACAAGAGTCACGTCCACACTACAGAAGACTGCATCCATCTAAAGGATGCCATTGAGATAATGATCGGGGATGGCCACCTGAAACAGTTCGCGAAGAAGAAAGACACTCCTTGGCAGGACGCCCAGGAGTCCAAGAAGATAGAGGAGGAAGTACCCTCCTCGGAAGACGCCAACATACAGGTCGTTATGTCCATATTGCAACCGGAGGACTTCTACGTCCCGAACGGGCTCAGCGCCCCTGCTTATTTCGCGGCCCACAGATCGTGGGAGACGTTTCCCTCCACCATGGTTATCTCTGGCGGGGGCTTCAACAAAGTCACGGTGGGCTCTGTGAAACAAAAATTCGAGCATCTAATCAACACAAGCTCCAACAAGGTGACCACGCTTGATCAGGCCCAGAAGGGCTCTGTTCACATCTCCTTCTACTGGGAAGAGCTCCTCGGGGGATCCCCGAACTCGAGCATACCCTTGCTTTTTAGAGCCTGAATGGCGAACTTCGACGTTCGCAGAATCCTATTCGACTAGGGCAGCTCGGTCGACATCATGTACTCCCAGATGTTTTCAACACTTCAACTGGACGAATCACACCTTACCCCCTATGTAGGGTCTGATTTACAGGGATTCAACGGATCAGTGACCAAGCCATGGGGATACGTGGAACTGATCATAACCTTTGGATCAGCTGAGACGGCCAGATCCATCAAGGTATAATTTTTGGTAATCGACTGCCCGTCACTTTACTAGTGCATTTTCGGAAGGCAAACTCTGGCTGAGTTGGTAGCGGTGCCTTCAACGGTCCACCTGAAGATGAAGTATTACACTTTGAAGGGAATGGTCGCCACCTTCCACGGCGACATCGAAGCGGCACGACGGTGTTTTAAGGCAGCTACAAAGGGGCTCAATGCCATTGCGTCCAAGCCAAAAGCGTCGGGCAAGCAAGTATTGCCAAGCAGCTCAGAGGAAGCCAAGCCTCTTCCCCAGGTCGACTCCATCGACCTCGACAATCGCTTCCCTGAAGAAGACCAACAGGAGGAACGAGAAGCTTCAGCCAACCCGTCTACATCGTCCAGCAGCAGCTCCCATCAGATGCGCCCTATCCCAGATGGCAACTTCGAGATCGTTCTGTTCGGCGACGACCCCCAACGGGGAGTGAAGATTGGAGTAGACCTGCCCGACATCGCGAGGAAGCTGCTCAAAGCATGCCTCCATGAGAATGCCGACCTCTTCGCATGGAGCGCCGCCGAAATGCCCGTCTTGGATCCATCAGTTGCCTACCACCAACTGACAATCGACCCGGCCGTCAAGGTCATAGCACAACGTAGGAGAAAGCAGTCTCCGGAGAAAACGGAGGCTGCTTAATAAGCTGTAAAGGACCTCCTCGAGGCCAAATATATTTCGGAGACCAAGTACACCACTTGGCTGTCCAATGTTGTACTAGTTAAAAAATCTAATGGAAAATGGCGCATGTGCATTGATTACACCGATCTCAATAAGGCATGCCCGAAGGATGCCTACCCCCTCCCCAATATTGATAAACTTGTTGATAATTCTGCCGGTTTTAAACTTTTATCGTTCATGGACGCCTACTCGGGCTATAATCAAATTCCAATGGCAATGACCGACAAAAAATATACGACCTTCATGACCGAATCTGGAAACTATTACTACAACGTAATGCCCTTCGGACTGAATAACGCCAGAGCAACCTACCAAAGAATGATGAACAAGGTCTTCCGGGGAGAAATAGGTGACATGCTCGAAGTCTACATGGATGACATGATCGTAAAATCCCACGAGGAAACCGATCATACTGCCCATTTGAGAAAGGTCTTCGAATAGGCCAGGAAATACAAAATGCGTTTTAATCCGGAGAAGTGCACGTTCGGTGTCCGAGCAGGAAAATTCCTTGGCTTCTACTTAACGGAACGAGGAATTGAAGCCAACCCCGATAAATGCCGAGCATTCTCCGAGTTTCCTACGCCCAAGTCCAAGAAATCCATCCAGTCCATCAACGGGATGCTCGCGTCACTATCTCGTTTCGTGGCCAAATCTGCGCAACACGCCCTACCATTCTTCAAACTCCTCCGCAAGGAGGCAACATTCAAATGGACCGAGGATTGTGACAAGGCCCTTCTCCATCTGAAACGGGCACTCTCAGAGCCACCAGTCCTCTCTCGCCCGGACAATGGTGAAATGTTGTACCTGTACCTCATCGTAGCAACCGAAGCAGTGAGCATCGCTCTCATCCGCGAGACACCTGACGGACAAAAGCCCATATATTTCACGAGCAAAGCGCTGCAAGGACCAGAGTTAAGATACCAACAGATAGAGAAAGTTGATCTAGCCCTCATCAATGCAGCCAGAAGATTAAGACACTACTTCCTGGCTCACACGATCGTGGTTCGAACAGATCAACCCATAAAACAGCTATTGGGACGACCAGACATGGTCGGTCGAATGCTCAAATGGTCGCTTGAACTATCCGAATTTGACATCTGGTATAAAGGCAGGAAAGCTCTCAAAGCCCAGGCTCTGGCCGACTTCATCGCAGAAATGACATTCGCAGACTCCCCCGCGGGCGAAGCACGTAAATGGACCATTTTTGTTGACGGTGCCTCAAGCTCGGCAGGGAGCGGTGCGGGCGTCATCCTGGAAAGCAACGAAGGAATCATCGTCGAAGTATCACTCAACCTATCCTTCCCAACCTCGAATAACCAGGCCAAATACGAGCCCTTCCTGGGCGCAGAAGAAGTCGTCATCTGCACAGATTCGCAACTCGTGGCCCTCCAGGTCCGGGGAGAATATCAAGCCAAAAACGACAACTTGACTGAATACTTAGCCCTGGTCAAGAAGGAAATGGCGAAGTTCCCAACAGTGGAAGTGAAACATGTTCCCCGCGAACATAACATGCGAGAAGACGTGCTATCCAAACTAGCCAGCACAAAGAAGAAAGGCGGAAAACAAATCTGTCATACAGGAAGTACTTCCTCGACCCAGTATCGAGAAGGCCTCCCCGACCCTCGACGTGCAGGTGATCGGCGACAACAACTGCTGGATGACCCCTGTTTACAACTATCTCGCCAAAGACGAACTTCCGTCCGACCCAAAAGAGGCCATCAAAATTAGGCGAAGAGCATGCTCTTATGTCTTGGTCGAAGATAAACTCTACAGGCGGGGATTCTCCATTCCGCTGCTCAAGTGTGTCGAGGAAGAAATGGTCGCGCAAATCCTACGTGAAATCCACGAGGGAATCAACGCCCAACATCTCGGCGGAAGGTCCCTTGCTCGAAAGGCCCTCCGAGCAGGATATTACTGGCCGACCATGCAGCACGATGCGAAAGAACACGTGAAGAGGTGCGATAAATGCCAACGACATGGGGACATGCACCTGGCTCCACCTAACGAGCTCAAGGCAATGTCCTCCCCGTTGCCATTCGCCTGGTAGGGCCCAGACATCCTAGGACCCTTCGTAGTAGGATTAAATCAGAACAAATACCTAATAGTGGGCATAGACTACTTCACAAAATGGATAGAAGCGGAGGCTCTGGCCAAAATAACTGCCCTCAACATACTGCGTTTCTACAAACGAAACATCCTTGCACTTTTCGGCATTCCCCAGGCAATAGTGACGGACAATGGGACGCAATTCACGGACATAAAGTTTCAGGACTTCGTCGCCCAACTGGGCACGAAGCAGCACTTCGCATCCGTCGAGCACCCCCAAACAAATGGGCAGGCTGAGGCAGCTAACCGAGTCATCCTTCGAGGCCTCAAACGAAGGATGGAGGAAACAAAGAAGGCTTGGGTCGAGGAACTGCACAGCGTATTGTGGGCATACCGTACAACCCCACACTCTACAACCAGGGAAACACCCTTCTGTTTAGCATACGAGATCGAGGTTGTAATCCCCGTAAAAAGTTCACGTACCGTCCAAGCGGACAGAGTCGCCCTTAGACGAGGAGATGAATGGCGAATCATTAAGAGAAGAACTCGACCTCGTCGAGGAAATCCGAACCGGGGCAGCCCTCCGCAAAGCCTCACTAAAACAAAAAATTACCATCAGGCACAACGCCAAGGTGATACGACGAGAGTTCGACGTGGGAAGCCTTGTTCTAAGAAGAAATCAAAAAGACTCTAGCGAAGGCAAACTAGCAGCCAACTGGGAAGGACCCTATCGTATCTGAAAAGCAAGGGTAAGAACTTGCTCGACCATGGAACGCCGAAAAGCTAAAACATTACTATAGCTAAGAACCTAATTCTCAATTCAACCCGTCATGACAACGGACGTCAACTACCGACCACTATGCACGCCTAGGTACAAGCGTCGCATACCGATAAAGCAAAACCCCGCTCAATAACGAGCCGAGTAACTGCTCGACGGCGGTCCACGATTGAGCATCGCCGTCGTCAAAGTACCATGATTGGCAGAACCCCAGCTTGCGATGGGACTTTCACGCCGCGAACTCAGGCCTCAAACGCGACCTGAGCTCCGCATCCCCGCCAGGACGTTCCCCAATCGTTCGATCAGTACCTCTCACTGTCGAACACATCTACAACGAGCAATCACCTAAAAGATCACATAAGTCCAATACTCCCTATCACGGGCAGACACACATTCACAACAAGCATAAGTATAACACTTAGCAAAAAATAAAAGCAAGTAAAACCATGCAGATAGCAGGATCGAACATATAATTTAAACATAAATAAGGGGCCACTAGGACCATGGGTGTGCTGGGTTACATTAAATGGGGACCATGCCCCCCCAAAAAAAATAAATTACAACAACTACTCGGCACGCAGGCCGGACAAATTATAACAACCAAAAACAGACTCCTCACTCGTCCACGTGCTCGGTTGGCTCAGACTGAGGCCCCTGGTCCTCCACGGGCTGATCCTCGGTGTTCCCTTCAAGGAGAGCGTCGGGCATAATGATCTGGCCATCCTCAACATGCGCCAGATAGTGGGTACCCTCGACAGAAAAGTCAAGCTCGGGGTTCACCACCCACAGTTGAGCCACGACATTTCTGAAGGATTCATCCGCGACGACAATACTGTCATTCTCGGCCATCAGCATATGGGCGACTAGCTCAGATCTCGTCCTTAATTCCTTCACATCTTCTGGCTTATCTTCACCTGGAGCATTGACCGCCCTCAACTGCTGGACCGGCTCCTCGGCAGCTTTCTTCTCCGCCGCCAGCGTGGAATTCTCCTTCTTCAACCGAGCTATCTTCTCCTCAGAATTCTTCCGAGCTTCGTCTGCACCCTCGACCTCTTCTTTGAGGGACGCCATAGCAGCCCGGGCAACATTAAGTTCGGACTCGGTTGCGGAGTCCCCTTCAGCATAAACCGCTGCCATCTCCAGCATCCTAACCAAAGCTGAAGCGTCTTGAGCCACCGACGTCCTCTTGCTCGGGCGGTCCATGCTTTCCAAACAAAGAGACTTAGCCCGAGGCACGACTAAGGAGTTTCCCTCAAAGAATATCATATCAAGGATGCAGGGAGGAAGCTCGAACTTCCCTTTCTCTGATACCCGAGAGAGGTCCACAGCGTCAGTAACGCTTGGCCGCATAGATCATCCGGTCAAAGGGAGGGGGGACCCCCGGGGAGCTGGTGTAGGAGAAGAAGAGGTCCCCGCAACAGACTGAACCGGAGGGTGAGCATGAGCACCAGCAAACCGAGACTTCAGAGGAACCGCACCGGACTTGTTCCTCGCAAGAGCCTTCTTCACAACCCTCTCATGGGCCTGAGGCATCTCACCTGCACAAACAAAAGACGAACAAGTTAGTCACGAGGAAAAGAAATAACATGAGTAAAAATAAAAAAAATAAAACTACCAAACAGCTTCTCGACTTCCGCAGGAGTCCTGCACTCCAGCAGTGCCTTGGTGTTGATAAACGAGTACTCAACCCTCTGACTACCGTCCTCCTCGAAGATCGGATTACCCTTGTTCGTCCAGCACTCAGCAAGCAGGAAGGAGTTAACGTACTTTACTAACTCCTTGTACGCCACTGCATCCTGCCCATGTAGCTCGTGAGGTTGGAGAACGTAGTCGCCAGGCTTCTTTGCGAAATGATCAGGTGCCCAATGAATGGGGAACTTGTAGATTCTCTGCCCAATAAAATTCCCCGCCTCGTCGCGCAGGTCATTCCCATCCTCATCCACCTCAATCTCCTAACCTATGTACTGTCCTGGACAGCTTCGGACACGGGCTCGACAATATAATACCGCTCCTTGAACGTCCGTATCGACTCCAAAAATGGTTTAAGCAGTTTGCGAGGATGCTTTAGGGAGACCCAACCATACTTCCTCCCCGACAACTACCTTTGAAGATGGAAGATGGTGAAGAACAAGGGGAGAGTAGCCCCTGTGGAGAGGTATTCGCACACCAGCTCGAACGCCCGAATGAAGGCTAACGAGTTGGGGTCCAATTGCGTGGGGGCCAACTTCAAATGAACGAACACCGACTACTGAAAATGGGTGAACGGCAACCTCAAACCCAGCTCCTTGAAGGCGTATTCGTACATGGTAAAGCGGTCCCCCAAATTCGTACAGACCCGCTCATCCTTGGAGAGAAAGTGCACCTTCCACGCCCCCTCTGGTCCGACCTCCGTGAAGACATCACCCAAATACGTTGCAAAAGTGGACACATGTTCAGCAGGTTCGGCCACCTCGCACTCCTCCATGGAATCCTCGACGACGTCCTCGTCCATACCCTCCAACTCTTCTTCCTCTCCAACCCCACTGGAGGAACTCGAAGCCGTCGAGATACTATTTTCCGAAGAGCTTGTTTCTTCCTCTGATGTATCTAAGATAATTTCTCTATCTGGCCCCGTCGCCATGTTGATCACCTAAAAAGCAGAGAAGAAAAGTGAATTTGACAACAAATCAAATCCACCCTTCCACCGCTAAGTCAAGTGAAAGGGCGCGCAAAGGGCTGAGGACAATGTCCCCGGCCTAAGCCCTAACATCAAAAAGCTTAAACCTCCCCGCGAGGAGACGCTCGAAACAAATCGTCCTCAAACGAGAAGCTTCCTCGCGCTCATACCCAGTTTTTGATCGAAGCTTCGCCAGAAACCGCAAAGCTTCACTGGAATCTGGGAGCATTCTACCGGGAAACTCATCACCCACTCAAAAGATGAACAATCACGACGGTTACACAAGCGTCGCCATCGTAACAACAGCGTCAACCGCCCTCCTAACCAAAACATACTAACGCGTCCGGCGACATGTCAGAAGTGGAAAAATGGCACAACCACCGTCCACCACCAACAATCACTGGGAATCAACCTATTTCGCCATCTAAACCTAGCCCTAACCACAGGCAGTCTACCATTGACCACAAAAAGAAGTAGAACAAGCACAGGATCGGAAACTTACTTGATTTAAGAAGACAAAAGTGGCTGCTCGGAGATTGTAGCGGTGGTCGGAGTAAGCAGACGGCGGTGACGGGCAGGAGTGCTGAAGGAGACGAAGAGAAATCAGAGCCAAAAAGTTCCAAATGGAACGAATTTCCCCCTTTTATACAAAAGGGCACGTGCAACACGCGCTCGTAGGCCATGATGACTATCAACTAGCCATCAATACCTAGTGACTGCTACTCGGAGCTCTAGGCCCACGTGGCGCACCAACGTTTCCAATTATGACTGACCTTTAGTCTTCCCTGACACCGGGAAACAAGGTCACGACCACGAATCTCACGGACACCAGGGGTCACGGGCACATTGAGATAACCCTCCTCGTCCTCAAACGACGATGTCACGCTAGATCCTCAGAGTCGCGAGCTGTCCTTAAGTCATCACTCCCATGCTCAGGAGCAACGACTTGGGGGGCTCCTGTTCTGGACTGGACCAATGGCTGGGCATGGCCCAATCCGCTTCTGCTCTAGAGCGGCCCAAATCGCCTAAGTCCAACCCACAAGGGGGAAAAAGTTACCTTCCTTCCCCTCCAACCAGGAAAGAAATACGTCGTTCCTACCCGGAATCACTGCCCGTTACGCACGGCTCCGATCGCTCCCCGGACAGTTAAGGGCAGGTGCCCGAAACTATGCATGTGCCCGACATAACGGCTAGTTTCGGGCACTCTGCCCGACATAACGGCTAGTTTGGGTAGTTACCTATTCTTTGGGAAAACGGTTATTCTGCCCCGAAAATAGGACCATTGGCCACTCGCTGGGGGCTCTATATAAACCCTCTCTCTTGAGAGGGTCAGGTATCCAATATTTACCCTACGAACTAACACTTGTACTTGCCCCTTTTTCTTTGACCCTTTCTTACTTGAGCGTCGGAGTGCCTTGCAGGTATACCCCTTCCTCCTCTCCATACGACCAGCATCCCAGACGTACTTGGTGGCCCACTTCTCCAGGATCTGATCCAGCCTTCACGATCACTTTTTATTTAATATATTTATATATGTAAATATATTATAAAATATCATATTATATTTTAAAAGTATATATATGAAACTGGAGGAGAGGACTGAAATCCATGCTCGCCCCCTCTAAATTTGTTCTTGCTAAAACAAATGGAAGCATATAGTATTTAGATTATGAGGTTATTTATAAAAACAAATCCCCATACAAAATTAAGTGAAAATTTTAGTAATAAGTTATGATTTTTCCTGAATGATTTGACAGACAACTACAATTCCCTGAATAAAACCTAAATGGAACAAAAACCAGTCGAGTCATTCAAAAAATAGGATGTTCACACTCATTTATGATAACTTTATCAATTTTCCTACATTCATCCTCCAAACACATCTTGTTACTTAGTCGGTATAACGCCTCACTTAAAGACTGGGTGTACGGGAAGATGCGAGAAAATCAAATCTCAACACCAACCAAACGAGTCACATGAATGTTAAACTATTTGCTTACATGATCTAAATTGTAAGTTCACATAAGAAATTTGTGTTTTAATTTATGAACAATGAATGCTTATGGGTGTGTTCTAAAATGATAAAAAAAGGGAAAGTGAATAAATGTCGATAAATGTTTATGCTTGATGATGTATTGAGAACATGTACCATGTTTGTGCTTGATGACTCATGTTGATCTTGTTCTTGTTTGAATCATGTCATATGCATATCTTTGCCTCATGTATTGAAGTTTTCTTGTTGAAGCATGTCTTGATGAATAATGTACCTGTGTCTCTTGTTCACACGAGGATGTTAGCTTATATTTGAGTATGCCTTGATCAAATGTCATGCTTGTATACCGTGTCCCTTGGGTCATGCCTTATGTCTTTGAAGTTATTGTTTGTTTAGTCATGTGTTCAAATTTATGTTAATGTTGTGCATCATGTTTCCCACACTTAATTTCACTATTGAAAGTCATATATGTTTGTATATACATGATCCTCTTGTTCTATTGTTGCCTAATCCAAGGGAAGGGACTTTTTGTTGACTTCTTGTCATGTGCATATGCATCATTATTCTCTTTTGCATCTTTTCCTATTTGTATGATCTTTTTTTCCCTTTAGATGGATTGATCACCTTAGATTGTTCACTCTAGGAAGTTTCCCTTTAGCTATTACCCTTAAATGATTCACAATTAGGTTCCCCTTTCTCAACTTAAACTTTTTCAATAGAAACCTTGACATTAGGTCATTGACTTTCCAAAATCTTTTCTTAACAAATGCTTCAAGACATCTTAAGCATATTCAAACCTTTTCATAAAACTAAAAGACACAAACCAAATTCAATACCTTATGCCACTTGGCTTTTCACTTTAAACCTTTTTCTTAAAAGAGATTAGACATGATTCATCCCTAGTTGAGATATAAATCTTCTACCCCATAACATTGTTGAGAAAGATGTTGATTCTTTTTCACTTGAGGGAGGTATGAGGCATACTTGTTGATTCTATATCCAAGTTGAAGCCCTTCTCTCATTGTGAAGCAAAGATCCATCCTCCACATGCTTGTAGTGGATCAGTTGAGTATTCTTCTTTAGATGACAACTTGTCTCTTCATCATTAAAACCAACCATAACAAACCCTTTTGTTTTTATACCCCGAATTACGAGGTTTTGATCCTTTAGTGGTACGTAGGCACAAGACTTTGTGTCTTGTCAAACACAAAAATAATAAAAAACACTTCTTTTCTCATATCCCCAATCAATCAATAGCAAGAGGTTCCTATAGGATACTATAGATAGTTAGGGTGCTAATACTTTCCCATAGTATAACCAACCCACATACCTTTGATCTCTTATTTACTTAGCCTTTAGTCTTATCTTTAGCTTTGCATACATACTTTGGGTTATTTGATCTTTTCCCCTTTCCTTGGATAAATTAATGTTCGACGGTGACATTTTGTTTTGTAAGCCTAGTTAACTAATAGCTATGGTCTCTGAATCTTACCACGACAGAAATGGCGACTTCACTGGGAAGATCCCCAAGAGGGTTGATAAGTGCAAATTGTAGCTATTTTTGTATATAGGTTTTGTTGCACTTATCGATACTTTTTGTTAAAATCGTTCGAATAAACCCCGCTTTGTTTGTAAATACGTTTACTTTACTTTTTAGTGTATGTATTGCGTTATCGTGTAAATATCACTGATTTTAACTGTTTTCCATTTATTTTTGTAGGTATTGAAGCATTGAGCTTGGAGCATTGAATAAGCTTGGAGCATTTTTGGAAGAAATTGGATTTTTGAAGCATGCTGCAAGCGTGCTTAGCGCGCTCCTAGCCCAAGGATGAAGCTAGTTCCAGAAGGTTGCCCGCTTAGCGCGGTCTGGAGCCCGCTAAGCGGGATTTAAGGAGGTTTAACAATTAATAAAGGCGTGCTTAACGCGCATACCGGGCTAAGCGCGGTATGCTAATCTCAGCCCCTCTATAAATAGATTTGAACACATTTTTTAGGTTATGGTTTGAGTATTTTTTGCTCCCACTCCATCAATCTTCATTTCTTCATTAGATTAGCTTAGAAAACACCTTGGAAGCTTGCATGTGGATGATCCGTGGTGGATTTCTCATCGATCGGCTCTGACAATCCGTGAAGTGTTTGGTTCATTTCTGATTTTCTTCATGTCTTTCTTCTTTGTTGGGTTTGTATATGTTTGTACTTTGATCTTATGTATATTTGTCGCCCATGGCGTTATATTTAATTTGCGTTACAAATCTCTATTAGTGATTGTTCTTGATTTTTTCTTAAATGCGCGGGGTTTAGGTCGTGTTAGAGATAAACTTCACAAACTTCGATTAAGGATGATTATCTGTTAGTTTCTGAATGCTAGAGATAGATTTAGGGCTAACAATCCGTAGGATGTCGAAACTTAATGCCTCCGTGTCTTGAGTCGGGTGCGAGACTGCCGATGAGGGTAGCATGGTTGAGTGTGCCAGAGATGGACATGTGCTGTGAACGATACCGGGTGATATTGAGGAGTATTGTAAGTTGAGTATAACTGGTCGATAAGTTTAAGTTTGTGACGAGTGGAATATATACATGCTTGATTAGTCTTTTCTCTCTGATGAATGATTTTTCTTGTTTTAATATTTACTTTTCTGTTTTTATGTTTCAACCATTTTAAACCCAAACTCATTAACATCTAAATTGCCGAACGGCAGGTTAGTAGAACCGATCTCTGTGGACACGATAAAATCCCGGAAAAATACTTCCAAATCTTTTTGTTGCTTGCCGCTTTACCGCTCCAACAAAATGGAGCCGTTGTCGGGGATTGGTTTTGATATTGAATCGCATTGCGATAGTTTCTTTGTTTTTGAGTTTTGTAGATATCGTATATATTGTCTATTTTCACTTGTTTATATTGACACTTATATATGTTTACCATATTTGTGAATTTTACATATTTTGTATACTTGTAAATTTAGTGTATATGTTTGTTTCTCTTCACGTTTGCTAAGTGTTTGGTTAGGTTTTCTCGTCGGTGAGCACTAACCGTGTAAAGAGGCAACTTGGAGAAGTGTTTATAAATAATAGGCGTCGAGCTTACGACGTAAAACAAGCATGTTTTATCGTTTTTTGTTCTGTTATTACTTTTTCATTATAGCATAGGTAGTGTGGTGAACATTCATTAAACAAGTTGTACTCGGATTGTTCGTAAAATTCTCAATTCTTCACTTTACAACTTATTTAATTCATTTTCACCCGGTCTTTCTAGACCAATTTTTGTATATGAGATTGTGTAGGTGTTAAGTGGAGGCCTACACCAGAACCTTGTTGTTGTACTGGTTTTTCTGGTTCTGGTGTAGCGCGCTTAGCGCAAGCCTGCGTGCTTGGCGCGCTCTGCTGTGCTGAGCCAGTGAATTCTTTTAATTATTCACTTGGCTCCCCCTTCTTCCCACTTCCACCAAGGCCTTATATATTAGTAATTATTAGTAATTTTTATAATTTTTTTGTTGTTGTTTGGACCCAAATTTTGGTTCGATTGCTTGAAGTCGCATTCGGTTTTTGTCCATTTTTTATCGTTTCAACTTGCGAATGTGTCGATCTTGATTTTTGTTTTTTCTTGAGCCCTCAACTTTGTGTTGTTGTATTAATTTTTACCTTGCCTTAGAAAGTAGGGAGTATTCACATGATGATGTGGTTGAATTCAAGTTGGGGAAAGCAATGTTTGCTCACTTATGTTGTTGGTTGCTATGAGTTTGAAAAAGAAAAGAAATCAGAAAAAGAAAAGAAAAGAAAAGAAAATAAAAAACAAAGAAAGAAAAAGAAAAAAATTTGAAAAACTTTGAAAAACAAAAACAAAAAGAGTAGAATAATGTTGTGCTAATAAGTTCTATGTGTTTGGTGTAACACTTGGGATTTTGGAAGAAGTTTGATTGAAATTCTATGTTTGAACTTTTGTGAGTTGATCACTCCCTTAGGTTTAGGCAAGTTTTTGTTTCTATTAGCTTTAGGAATTACCCCTTGTTTGTTCACCCGACCACATTACAGCCCTGAAAGTCCTTTTGATTCTTGCTTTTGTGTTTTCAGCATGATTTTTGGATGATTGCATAATTTAGTCTTTTGTTTGCAAGATTGTTGTGTGAGGGAAAAATCCCTCATTTTGTGTTTTTCATCTACCGATGATTGTTTTTGCTAGGTGTGATTCACGTTTGAACTTGTGTTGTTTTAGAATGTTTGGCATGACTTTTGTATTTAGCATTTGTTTCGTGATTATGTTATCGTTGAAGTTTAGTGGTAAGTATTTACTTTGTGCGTACCATTTTATGATTGAACCATTGCATTTGTTTTCCGTTTGTAAAAACTTGTTGTTGCATGATTTCTTGGATTTCGCTTTTGTTCCTTTAGTTTTTGGCTTTGTTTGAGGACAAACAATTATGTAAGTTTGGGAGATTTTGATAAGTGCAAATTGTAGCTATTTTTGTATATAAGTTTTGTTGCACTTATCGATACTTTTTGTTAAAATCGTTCGAATAAACCCCGCTTTGTTTGTAAATATGTTTACTTTACTTTATAGTGTATATATTTCGTTATCGTGTAAATATCATTGAGTTTAATTGTTTTCCATTTATTTTTGTAGGTATTAAAGCATTGATATTGGAGCATTGAATAAGCTAGGAGCATTTTTGAAGAAATTGAATTTTTGAAGCATGCTACAAGCGCGCTTAGCGCTCTCCTAGCCCAAGGATGCAGCTAATTCTAGTAGGTTGCCCACTTAGCGCGATTTTAAGGCGGTTTAACAATTAATAAAGGCGGGTTTAGCGCGCATACCGGGCTAAGCGCGGTCTGCGAATCTCAGCCCCTCTATAAATAGATTTGAACACATTTTTTAGGTTATGGTTTGGGTATTTTTTGCTCCCACTCCATCAAAATTTATTTCTTCATTAGATTAGCTTAGAAAACACCATGGAAGCTTGCATGTGGATGATCCGTGGTGGATTTCTCATC
Organism: Lathyrus tuberosus; assembly: GCA_022829125.1. NCBI lineage: Eukaryota > Viridiplantae > Streptophyta > Magnoliopsida > Fabales > Fabaceae > Lathyrus > Lathyrus tuberosus. The sequence goes on from JALAZF010000071.1 coordinate 10,537,744, forward strand.
GATTGGCTCTGACAATCCGTGAAGTGTTTGGTTCATTTATGATTTTCTTCATGTCTTTCTACTTTGTTGGGTTTGTATATGTTTGTACTTTGATCTTATGTATATTTGTCGCCCATGGCGTTATATTTAATTTGCTTTACAAATTTCTATTGGTGATTGTTCTTGATTTTTGCTTAAATGCGTGGGGTTTGGGTCGTGTTAGAGATAAACTTTACAAACTTCGATTAAGGATGATTATCTGTTTGTTTCTGAATGCTAGAGATAGATTTTGGGCTAACAATCCGTAGGGTGTCGAAACTTAATGCCTCTATGTCTTGAGTCGGGTGCGAGAGTGCCGATGAGGGTAGCATGGTTGAGTGTGCCAGAGATGAATATATGCTGTGAATGATACCGGGTGATATTGAGGAGTATTGTAAGTTCAGTATAACTGGTCGATAAGTTTAGGTTTGTGACGAGTGGAATATATACATGCTTGATTTGTCTTTTCTCTCTGATGAATGAATTTTCTTGTTTTAATATTTACTTTTCTGTTTTTATGTTTCAACCATTTTAAACCCAAACTCATTAACATCTAAATTGTCGAACGGCAGTTTAGTAGAACCGATCTCTGTGGACACGATAAATTCCCAGAAAAATACTTCCAAATCTTTTTGTTGCTTACTGCTTTACCGATCCAACAAGGGTTAAACCTATTTTGTTGTATTTATGTTATTGTTATGTTGTTTTCTATGTTGCTTGGTTTTTGGTGATCGATATGTGGTGAGATAAGTCCTAACACGTACTTGAGAACATAAATAAGTTAGGATGGTGGTATAGTAAAAAAGGCTTTGAGGGAGTAATCCCGAATAAGCTGACTTGAGAATCCCCCGCTCAGTGGAGGCCCTTTTGAGGGTAGTATTTGTTAAACGAGTAATTGTGAAAGCATTACTACTTTCGACCTCGAAGCCAGAGACGCTGAGGACCTTAGTATCCCTTTACCCCTCTTATCCTTTTAGGACATAGTGCGGTGGCTATGATGGTGTAAACCTGAAATAACTGATACCCGATACTATACTCAAACGAGATTCTCTTGAGAATATTATTGATTTTCAAATAATCGGTGTGCTAGTAATATCCGAAATATGAGTTGATGACTCTGGGAACTTTTTAGAACCTTGTTCTATAGGTACCACAAAAACCTTAGTACATATATTTTGTGATGGTTAGACCATGGCTCCATGCTCTTGACGTTGAACCCTTGAACCCCATATGTTTGTAAACTTGTTTGTGTTTATGCATCCATACATTCATGTATTCATAAACATCATTTATAACCAAGTCTTCAAGGAACTTAGGGTTATTCTTTGCAAACATCACAGGTATTTTTCACCATGAATTTTGGAAGGAAGAAAACTCAAAAGTACACTTTCCAGAGTCCTAAATTAGAAGATTTGAGGAAGTTATGAAGTCTGATTGCTGATCCTGAGGCTTTCAAAGATAAATATGGAAGACTTCTGCCTCTTTTGAAGATCAACATGGTGGATGGGATCCTTGCCACAATGGTTTAGTTTTATGATCCAGTGTATCATTGCTTCACTTTTCCAAATTACTAGCTTATGCCCACACTAGAGGAGTATTCTCATTTGCTTGGATTACCTATTTTTGATCAAGATCTATTTTCTGCTTTGGAAGAGACTCTAGGGATCAAACTATTGCAGAAGCTACTCGCTTGAAGATGTCTGAGATCAAAACTCATATGGCCACCAAAGAAGGAATTATTGGGTTACCTGCTAAATTTCTATTGGACAAAGCTCATTATTTTGCTAGCATGAAGAGTATGGACGCTTTTGAGGCTATTCTTGCCTTACTTATTTATGGATTGTTCCTCTTCCCTAATATCGACAATTTTGTTGACATAAATTCCATCAAGATATTCTTAATTGGAAATCCAATTCCTACTTTGCTCGAAGATGCCTACAACCCAGCTCATCTCAGGAATTCTTATAGTGGAGGAATGATTATATGTTCTGTGCCACTGTTGTACAAGTGGTTTATTTTTCACTTGCCTCGATCTACTACTTTTTGGGACCTCAAGGATGGTTTATTATGGTCACAGAAGATTATGCCTCTCACCCATTCTGATACTTAGTGGTATAGTCATGCTTATGATGGAGTGATGATCATTGATAGTTGTGGTGAGTTTCTTAATGTGCCTCTTCTTGGTACAAAAGGAGGTATTAGCTACAACCCGGTTTTAGCTTGTCGTCAGCTCAGATATCCTATGAAGGACAAACCAAACAATATTCATTTGGAATGTTTTTTCTTTAAGGATGCACTACACCAAAATTGATATTTTGTATCACCTAATTTAATAGCATTTTTAGAAAAGTGCTACTAAAAGGGCAATAAACACATCTATAATAGCACTTTATGGTCGGCCACTATTATATGGTGCAGACAATGTGATTTTGATAGCACTTTATAAAAAAACGCTATTACTGATCTTCACTAAGATAGCACTTTTCCTAAAGCGCTATTAATATTTTTCACTAAGATAACACTTTTTGAAAAAGTGCTATTATTTGACTACCTATACATTAACGTTTATTTTTTAACCCTGTTTTATTATAATATATATAATACATAATAAAATAAATAAATAACACAATTTTGGCAGAATCTTTTTCGTTTTGGCACATAATTGGGGCCACTACACCAAAAAAACAAAACATTGAGTATTCATTTCCTTCTTCCTTCAAACCTCCTTCAAACACAGTGTAAACACTGAGTATTCACGTCGTCGACCCAGCCACCCCTTCTTCTTCCTGCGATTCCTGCGATTCACCACCGAAAATAGAAAACAGTATCTATTCATATTCAACTCCGAACAGAAAGAGGAAACACCGGAAAGAAAGAACGAAGAAAACACATTCTCCATTAAACTCGGCCCTTCATCAGCTCACCACTGGCATCCCTCTCTTCATTGGTATCTGGTAATCTTTCTTTTCTCATATTATTGCTTTGTGTTGTAAATTTGTAAAAGTAGGAATTCGAATTAGGTATCCGGTATTTGTGATGAATCTTGATTCTTTAATTTTAGATTTGACTCCTTAATTTGACATCTTCTAAGCTAATTAACTACTGAGCTCTGGAACCCTAATTATTTTAAAATTTATTTAATTAGCTTACTTATATTCGGTATTACTATCATTGTTTGCAGTGCTGATTTTTTTCTATTGAGTTATGCTTAAACTTTTCACTTTTAGTTACATGTGTTTCTTGCTTTATGTAAAAATTGTCTCTATTATTCTTTTGTAATTATCAAATTGTGAGATTTTGGGGGAGTTTTGGAAGCAGTAGGCTGAGACGTAGTTTAAGGATATGAATAATTTGGGGAGTTAGTGGGTTTAAAACAGTTGTGGTTTTAGGTCCAAAAACTCTATTGTGGGGGAGTTGAAGACTTCAAATCCAATCTTACTGTGAGTGAAGCCAATACCAGTTAAGCTTCCCAAGACATATTAAAGGATAAACTAGTGAGAAATTCACTGCATCAAACCTTCACTCTGTCACTCAAAAATATCAGGGTTATTTTCATTCTTCTTAGAACTAAAACATCTTTATATGGTTAGAACATGAGTTAAATGTACAGATATTGTTAGACGATGGATAGGATCTAGAAGGGGGGTTGAATAGATCCCTAGAGTTTTACACACAAATGGCTTTCCAAAAATTGGTTTTAAAAAATTTGACAAAAGCGGCCACTGAATTACGTCTACAACAAACCTCTACTAGGAGGATCGGATATGCACGACAATATTAGGAATGAAATATGGATAAAAAAAATTCAGATTAATCAACAAAATTAAACACAATCAACAATGTTTTATTTGCTTGATATTAATCCAATCCAACGAGATAGGTTGACAAACAATTAAATGCAAATGCGTTCGAGTTTGCTTTGAAACAAATTATCGAACACTTTGTGTGCGTAAACACACAAAGTGCAGATTTCCAAATAATGTGATGTTAAGCTGATCCTAAATACAATCCAAGGGATTATATCAAATTTACAAAACAATTTATCAGCTCAAGATTACACTATTTCAGAAATTTCGATCAATTTAAACTTCGCAAATTCAAATGATATCAAACGTAAATAGTTAAGGGAAAGAGAGAACAAACACGATTTGATTAGGCAGTTCCCCAATCGTCCTCGCTTTGGGTACCTCTGCCCCCAATTCCACAATTGGAATTGAGATATATATATATATATATATATATATATACCTGTTTGTAAATTGTTTATACACGAGAAGAACTATGAACATCCAAACTCTCAAACGTCTTTGATTGTTGATGCAGAGTCTTCTCTCCCCTTGATTCAAGACGAATCAAGTGCCACAAATTCGGTTGAACAAGTCACCGTCCCACGCTACTAGACTGCAAGAAACCACCGTTCTTCAGTCACCTTCACTTGGTCGACTTCGATTCTCCGCAATTCGATCCCCAAACCTTTCTTCTACGATCCTCCGACTGTAGCTACTGAATCGAACGAATACGTTGTTCTTCAGTTACCTTCGCACGACTGAATCCCTGTAGAACGAAACGGTTTGTGCCAAAAACCCCCAAAATCACCTTGATTCTTGGAGGATAAAACCTAAGGTTTTATTAAAGAAACACCTACCAATTCTCAACCCAGAAATGAAGATCACACACTTCCAAATTCTGAATGTTATCACTTCAAAACAATGGGCGACACAAACATAAATGATTATGTGTAGTTGTTTGTTTACTCAAGGTTGAAGATGAAGATGAAGAGAAAGATTGGTATGAATTTTCACGTTTCTTGTTGTTTTGAAATGTGAGCTGACCCAACTATTTATAATGAGAAATGTGACCCACAATATGAAGTAACAGAAATAACAGAAAACATTAAACGCAAAAAATCAGTTCAGACTGAGTTGGGTCGACCGCCCCTTTAATGAGGGTCGGCGTGAGCTATCCCGTAGGATTATCTACGCAAATTTTGACACCATGCGTCGACCCATCAAGACTTTGCGTCAACGCAAGCCTGTAGATTTTGCAGAAATTCAAATATCCAGAAGCATGCGGCGACCCATGCAACAGGGGGGTCAGCGTGCGCTACCCCGAAAATTTCACAAAACTTGTTCAAAACAGCATGAGTCGACTCATGCTCACCTTGGGTCAACTCAAGACATACAAATTTTCAAAAACTCATTTTTATGTATGTTTTTGCTGACCAAGACTCGAAACAAGTATACCAAACATCAATATTATGATCATGCACATGTAGAAATTGTGTAGACTTCTTCCTATATGTTTAGACACATGAACATTGATGGTTAGATGCAATTTGCCCGACTTAGAAGTGATACCGCTCAAATTACAATCTAATGAGTGTCTTATTTGTTGACATAATTAAAACCGAAATAGATGAAAGACCTTAGCCCTCACAGATATTTTCCCCCTAAAATTAGAATCAGATTTTGCTTTCAATTTTCTTGTTGTAACTTTTCCTTCAATGTCAATTTTTTAGTTATTATGGACCTGACTTAATTCATTTCCGAGTACAGAACAGGTAGTATAGCAAATCAAATCCTAAACTTAGTAATCAACATACATCCTGATCTCATTAAACAAATGAAGGAATATGATCCAGGGAGAATCAAATTTCCACAACCGCAATCCGGCATGGCCGCAATTTGACAGCACTGATTTGGTGTTGATAAAGTATCACATAACTAAGATATATCTAAGCTAATCATACAACCATTGTGCTACATCAGTTTCAGTTATGGCTTTATGATAATTTGCCTTGAGTTTAACAATCCATAATTTTAGGTAAACGGAGTTGGAAGAAATACAATTCAGAATAGATATCTTCTTAACAAATTTAATTGAGATTTCATGATTGGTTTGCTTTTATTCAAACAAATTTGCTTAAAACCTGCATAGGGATGTTTCTCCTTCATTATTCAATTAACTTTAACCATTGAATTGTGCATTAACCTTACTATCCATAACAAAATTTTGTCAACAGATCTCATGTTTGAAGATGTTTGTAACCTCGCATTGGACAAAGTTGCATCCATTATAATTGTTCCATTTCATATAAGATGGTCTAGTGACGGCGTTGTTGAATCCGACGACACGAAAATACTAAGAGCCTTGAATCAAAAAGGCCTCGAAATAGTTCCATGTTCCGTTGGAATCCTCGTAGCTCGTGCTAATTCGATACCGAAAGCAATGCCAGTAAACTCAATATCATTAGAATATTCCATTACTCGATTAGTCATCATTTATATAGGTGGAACCGACGACGATGAAGAAATTTTATGCTTAGCGAGACGAGCGATAAATAGTCCAAGGATCAACCTAGTCGTTTACCATCTCGTTGCTAAAGATCACATAGCAGAATTGGAGGACTTAATGGAAATTGGTGATGAAATATTGCAAGAGCTGAAACAATCTGAAAGTGTCAAGTATCAAGAGATTTTCACAAAGGATGGATCACAAACAGCTAGTTTTCTATACGAGATAGTGAATGAACATGACTTTTTTATAGTTGGGAGAAGACATGGAAGTATGTCTCCTCAAACAGATGGATTATCATATTGGAGTGAATTTCCAGAACTCGGTGCCATTGGTGATTTTCTAGCATCACCTGATCTTAATAGTTGGGCATCTGTTTTGGTTGTGCAGCAACAACTTTTGCGCAAGAATGAACTCAAAGGGTGGCTTTTGTAGTTGATGAAAAATGGGAATGTTGGGTGAAGATAGTGAAGTTAGCTATATTCATTTCGTAGGATATGTTGTGTATGCTCAGTTCTTTTGATTTAGTTGTTTTATAATTGAAATTTTTATGTTATTCATAATGAAATGGAAAATTACAAGTCTTACAATTTCATGTCCATTTATCAAACTATGTTATGCTATCAAAAGAAGAAGAACCACAAATCGCTATTATAAAGGTGATTATTTTGATATCTTAATTTGTTATACAGATGATAGTTAATTCAGTTTCGCTAGTTTATTTCTTTTATGATTGTTTGTATACACACTTTTTAAAGTACAGTAACCAACATACTAGTTAGCTTAATTGTAGAAATACTTTATTGAGTTAAATTGAAACCAAATGTATTACCTTTTATAATTTCCTGCTTCATGGTTTTCTGCTCAATATATTTAATTATGTCTAATTTTGTTTATGTTAGGGACTTGACAATTACTTGAGCGTGAAGCAAGTGATTCAATCTATCTTGGAGGAACCATTGAGGTATTATCTATGTTTTTAAAATAGCAAGTCAGTTTCCATGAAGAAGTTTTATTAAGGAAGATGAAAGTCACTCGACAGTAGTACTTTTCTATGGCTGATAATTAATCTCGAGTACAATAATGGATTTGAACAGATAACATGCTCGTTTTAATTTTTGCTTTGATTTTTCTTTATTTTGTAGGATGTAGCATTATTTATTAATAAACAGAATTAGTTCATTATTTTAAAAATGTTAGGATCATGATATGTATTTCCTCTTTATTCAAATTATTACAAAAGTCACATGTTTTCATTTTTAAGTTTGACTTCTCTTTCGCTCAAGTGAGTTTATTCGAAATGAGTGAAAGCCTATAATAGGATTTTGTTGAGAAATTGGGCATATGATTAGTAGGTAGAACCTGATTTAGTTGTTAGAAGCAGTTGTTAACTAGTTATATATATGTTACTTGTTAGGAAATATGGATCGGAAATGGATGTTTGCCAATCGAGTGTCAAAAGAATACGAAGATGGGGTTAAAGAGTTGGTTAGGTTTTCTATTGCTCATGCCGAAGACACTAGTAAAATCATATGCCCTTGCTTAAAATGTTTCTATATGGATGTTAGTGCCAATGTTTTGGAAGATCACTTAATATGTAATGGAATTGATGAAAGCTATACATGTTGGATAATGCACGGAGACAAAAAACCAAGTTCACAAAGAGGAGCAATGGAAGAGATACATCAAATGATTTTGAAAAAGATACAAATTATGAGTTTGATCGAGTTGAAGAATTTGTGAATGTAATTGAAGAAGATCTTCGTGATTGTCCGTCCACAAATGTTTGAGATGCTAGTAAGTGATGCAGAGACTCCATTGTACGAAGGATGTACTAAATTTACAAGATTGTCTACGGTCTTAAAATTGTATAACTTAAAAGAACGTCATGGTGGTCTGATAGGAGCTTCACAGACTTGCTGACTCTGTTAAATGATATTTTGCCTAAGAATATGTGCTCCCTAGTCGAACCTTCGAGGCTAAACGATTGTTGTGTTCTATTGGCGTGAGTTATGAGAAGATACATGCTTTTCCAAATGATTGCATTTTATTTCGCAATGAGTATGCGTCATTAAATATGTGTCCTAAATGTAGTGCCCCACGATATAAGAAGAAAGAAATAGCTCCAACCAAAATGCTATGGTATTTTCCGATAATACCAAGATTTAGGTGCATGTATCGTAATGCGGAAGAGGCAAAGAACTTAACATGGAATGCAAATGAAAGGGTTGTTGATTGAATGCTTCGACATCCTGCAGATTCTCCTCAATGGGCAAAAATTGATCATGAGCACCCAGATTTTGGTCAGGAAGAAAGAAACCTATGTCTCGCATTGTCTACTGACGGAATAAACCCTCATGGTATTCAGAGTAGTAAACTTACTTCTTGGCCGATGGTTTTGTTGATTTATAACCTACCTCCATGGCTATATATGAAGCGTAAGTACATGGTGTTGACTATGTTAATTTCTGGGCCCAAGCAACTAGGAAATGATATAGACATATACTTGGCTCCAATAATTGAAGATTTAAAGCATATGTGGGAGACAGGTGTAGAGGTATATGTAAAGTAAATGTTTTTTTGCAGTGTCCCCGTCAAATTAATAACATTAACTGTGGATATTTTGTAATGTGGTTTATGAAAGAGGTCATCATGGTAAATGAAATTATGATCCCTGTAAATGTACGTGATTTTAAATTGATATTAATTTGTAAATTAATGTAATTTAATTCTAATACAATTGTTGATGTTTTTATATTTGAAGTACTTTCCTGACCACAAATGTCGTACCTACTATAAGGATAAGTTAACCGAGGTCAAGGAGGATTGGGCTACCTATATAGTGGATGATGTTTTCGGTAAGTTTTTTAAAGCCTACAATATATAGATACTTAATACCTTACTTACATATTAAAAGTTTGAATTGGTTGTACCATTTTTATATTATTTTGAATTAGTATTTTAAATATTAGATTACATTCACCGGTTCAATTGGTTGAGCCGAAAATCTAAGGGAATTTGATTTGATCAACCATGTAAAATCGTTGGTGTGCGTCAAAATCATTGTAAAATCAGAAAAATCAAATATTTGATTTATCTATATGAATTTTAGCTTAATAATAATAGGGTTAATAGTCGTTTTGCCCCCTGCCATATAGGGGGTTTTCGAAAAACCCCCCTGTAAAAAAAATACTTGCAAAAAAAACCCTAACATTTGAAGATTCTCTCAGTTTTGACCTTCATCACATCCAATCACCAAAAATGCCAAAATGGCAGGGGTCAAAATAAAAACGCTGCCAAAATGGCAGGGGTCAAAATGGCAGGTTTTTGGTGACTGAATGTGATGAAGGTCAAAATTGAGAGAATCTTCAAATTTTAGGGTTTTTTTTACAAGTTTTTTTTTACAAGGGGGTTTTTCGAAAAGCGCCTATATGGCAGGGGGCAAAATGACTATTAACCCATAATAATAATATGTTCCGGTTATGGTTAACAGTCAATATCATTGTAAAATGAAGTTTAGCTTGCATGATAATAATAATATGTTCTGGTTATGGTTAACAGTCAAAATAATAATATGAAAAGTCAAAATCATTGTAAAATCAAATATTTATATAAATATGTGATTTATCTATATGAAGTTTAGCTTAGTAATAATAATTTATTTATTTATTTAATAAATGGTTAACAGTAAAGCATTAGCTTGAAAGATAACATTATATGTTCAGGTTATGGAACAGTTCATTTTTCTCTCACAATAAATTAAATCTTTTTTGCTAATGTTTTGGTTGCTGCTTTCATTCTAAAAATTCCAAACAGAAAATTATATTTTGTCACAATCAAATTTTAAGACATATATCCTATTTATTTGTACAACATGTCATGTGTAAGTGTCATAGATCACTTTGTTCTTGTGGTTAAAAATTAGCAAGGGTAGTTCTAATAATATGGTGGTTAAGAGAGTTTTTAGTGGTTAAGAGTGTATCATTCATTTGGAGTGTTTGGGATTTTATTAGGGTTTTAGGCAAAAAGATGTTCTTCATACTGCAGAGCTTCTAGTTTGATTTGGTGATCTTTATGTTTCAGTATTTTTTAATTATATATTAAAATTTCGCTTTCAGGTTTCGGTTTTCTGATTATTATTGTATAATACATAATCAATATTCTTTCTATGATACAGGAAAACAAGAAGCAGTTATTTTTCCTAGCCATCTAGCAAAGTGATTGAATCTCTGGGTGTAGCAGTGCTTTGGTTCGTGTAGTGGTTATTATTAGATGTTTTTTCTTTAGTTTAGACAATATGCCTAGCTAAGTGATTGTACTTTTTGTTTGGAATTTGGTTTGAAGTACTCTTAGCCAAATTACTAACTAGTGGCAAAAGTTTTAGCTTAATTTCTTTGAGATCAATGTTGAATATGGTTTATTAATTTGTCACTACTACAAAACGCCCAAACAACAACGCGAGGTTTGCAACGGCATCCTATACACCATTCTTATAGTGCGTACTGGATGCGCGCGCATTATTTTAATTAGAAATTTCAAGGGTATAATAACGGTTGTTATGAAAACTGTGGTGATGCAATCTAGCTATCATGGGTTCGAACCTAATCGCCCTAAAATAGTTTATCTCTTTGACGTAAATGCTCCCTTTTTAAGTTTTATTAATATTTAACTAAAAAATAATAATGATATCACGACGGCTTTTTCTTAAAACCGTTGTTACAAACTGTTATGTATTTTAAACACCAAGCATATATCAATTTATCCATTCAAAAAAGAAACAAGACGAAACAACCCTAACACCAACGCCGTCACCATTGTCGGGAAGAAGACAACAACAACAAGAAAGTGTTCTACTTTAAGGTGTTGCAATGTCACATTTGAAGACAAAATCATCCAAAGGTGTTTCTACGTCTTCTTCCAGTGTAAAATCTCGATCTGGAAATTTTTGTGGTTGTGATGGTCGTATGGTTTCGTATCAATGCAAGAAGCACTACGCCAAAAATGACTTTTACTAGCGCACCTTAGACAGCGCTTTTATGAAAAAGCGCTGCTATAAGTTAAATAAAAAATAAAACACGGAAACTGTACACGAAAAAGAGTTAAAGCGCTGCTAAAAGGCCTACCTTAGACAACACTTTTTGTAAAGCGCTGGTAAAGGACAACATTAGCCAGCGCTTTTCAAAAGCGCTGCTAAAGGCCTATATTAGCCAGCGCTTTTTCTCAAAAGCGCTGTCTAAGGTCTTATTAATTAAAATAAAAAATGGAATAGTATCAGTATTCTATTTTTCATATCTCTATTTTTTCCCTCTCTGCTGCGAAGTGCGAACGACGAGAACGAAGAAGAATAGCTCTCGCTACCGTCGTCCACCCTCCTCCACCGTCTCGGTTACAGTCTCGCCGTCTTCCTTCCTCCATTGTCCTCCACCGTCCTCCACTGTACTCCACCGTTCTCCACCGTTTAGGTATGTTTTCTTCTTTTCTGTTATGGTTAACGTTAGAGATGATAAATAGTGGTTCTACTCATGAATGTAGCTTGGTACTGATGTGTTGGTTTTATGGTTTGTTTCTGTATGTTGAGCAAAGGATAATTTTGTTTAGAAATTGGAAATATTTGAATTGATATGTTCATTTTTCAGAAACTGGTAATGGTCTTGTATTGATATGGATACATTGTTACTACTGCGCCCAATTTGTACATCTATTTTGGTTTGGTTTGATACTTGTAATCAATTTGATATTTATAAATAGTATAAATATGTGATGTTGCTGTTGCAATTCATGTCACAAATTATATTACGTAAATACTGTCTTGCTGAGATTTTGCAATTTGTTGCTTTGTTTGCGGTTTCGGTAACCTGTCAATTTAAGTTGTGCGTTGTGCGAATTACTCCGTTGAATGCGTCTTTTGATCACTATGTATCAGTTCATTTTGTTGTGTGAATAATTCCAATTGTCGGATGCGGATCTGTTTTGGTTTTCTATTTATCGCATTTAGTTTTCAATTCGATTTCATAATGTTGTTAATCCTTGTTTTCTTTATTACAAGTTAGATGGCTACTAATGAGGATCACCCACATGATGATTCTATTCATGATGGAGGTAAGAACGTAGCTAATGCGGAAGAGGAAATTAAAAGAGGAATAAGAGTTATGAAGAAAGTGATTCGTGATAGAGATCGAGGCATCATATTAGATGTGCATTGGAGCCCACAAGGCCTTCTTATTGAGCCTAACGGTTATACGTTGACAAGTTTTATTGGTGCACTTGTAAGGAATGAGGTTCCAATTACTTGTGATGATTGGAGAAATAAAGAGTTGAAGGAAGCCAAAGAAAAAAATTTGGAGTGAGATAAAGGTACCATAATTATGTCTTTAATTATGCCAACTAATTCTGTCTTTTAAATTACTTGTACTAACTCACAATGTGTTGTTTTTCTTAGAGGTGTTTCAACATTGATGATGATAGAAGACCTTTTTGTCTCAAATTGGCCAAAAAACTACTAAGAGGGTTTAGAACATTTTTATCAACCAAGTTTCTTAGGGATGCAGAAGGTAATTTTGTTGATGCAGAGCTTCCATCTAAATATGGAGCTTTGATTTCACAAAAAGAATGGGACACGTTTAAAGCCAAACGAATAACCCCAGAATTTCAAAGTGTAAGTGAAACAAATCGGGAAAGAGCATCAAGTCCCGCCTATCCATATTGAAAATGACGTGTTAGATATAGACGTTTAGAACAGTCTATAGTAAGTATCTATAAATTTCAATGATATACTTGTTCATCATGAGTTATATTTGACCATATTATTTGGCTTAATGTGTAGTTACAAAAGGAGAATAGTTCTGAAACATCTCTTCCGGCACATGTTTTGTGGAAGGAAGCCCGTGTGGGCAAGGATGGAGTTGTTAAAGAAGGTGTTCAACAAGTATTTGAGAAATGTGTAAGTTTAACATTATTTATTTAATTAAATCAAAAATTTATTAACAAATATTTGACAAATATTCGATATTCATCTAATTTTCAGGAGACTCTATCTCAGTCTTTATCTCCAGATGAAGCCAATGATCCCAGGAGCATACTTAGTCGGGCATTAGATGTCCATGAGTATTCTGGTCGGGTGAGGGGTAAGGGTTTTGGGATCACTGCGACATCCTTGAATATTAAAAAACAAAAGGTTCCTAGTAATAAAGAACTTCAACAAAAATTGGAAGCACTCCAAGCTGAAGTTCGTGAATTAAGAAAGGAAAAAGAAAGAGATAGCGCTTCGGACAAAGATAGTATCAACTGTAACTTTCAACCGAATATTCCAGAGGTAATTATATATATTTTTATGAAATTAAATTATTAGCTTAAATTATTTAATTGACATATATATTATTGGTTTTAGGGCATTTCCCCTTGTCACCTCTACTTATCGTCACCAACTTATCGGATGGTTGGCAAGGGAAAAGTGTATAACACTTTGGGAGAATTACTTCACACTAAACCGCTCCCTACTGGATGTTTGAAAGTCTCGATTGATATTGCTTTACAGTGGACATTGATTGTTGATCGCGATTAATATTATCAGAGAAGTTGTGTATTATCTGGATTCGTTAGGAAATGATTGGACAACATACCCGGATATGAAGAAAATGATTGATACGTAAGTTAGATTGTTCTAAATATTCATGTGTCTATTTATTTATTTATTTATGTGAATTGTTCTAAATATTCACTTATATTTTATTAGCATTATACAAGCTTTTCGAGCACAAAGAGATATCCAAGTAACAAAGAGGAGAGCCAACAACATTACATGGATTGGAGTGAAGGTATATTAATTATCACATTTTTTATTATATTAGTGATGATACTTGATAAAACTAAGGATTTATCCATATTTTCTTTTCATGTGTAGTGTCCTCGGCAACGTAACGGTATAGATTGCGGTTATTTCATGTTGAGGTTTATGAGAGAAACTCTTTTTTTGGATCGAATAGAGATTCCATCCGATGTATGTATTTCTAACTTATGAGTTATTTTAATATTTAACACATATTTCTCATATAATTAAATAGTTGAAACTAAATCAAACTATGTTATATTATTATGTAGTACTTTGATGAATTCAAGTGTGCGTATTACTCAAGAGATCATTTGGATGAAATTAAAGAGGATTGGTGTCAATTCATTATTGAGCTCGGAGTTTTATAAGGTATATTGTACTCTTACGTATTGATGAGAATTTTGAGTATGTATAACTTTGTAAATATAGACATTGTTTATTATTGTTTTAATTGAATTACAATCTTTTTGTGTTGTTTCAGGTTATATGTGCAAAGTAGAAGATAGAGTTATCTTGATGTGCATTGCTTTTTGCTTAGCATTTCTATAAGTAATATGTAGATTTGAAGCAAAATGTTTTGTTGAATAAAAATTGTATATATAAATAGGCAAAATTTGTGAGTATATATTGGTTTGAAGCTCCAATTTATGATATTTTGGTGCAAAAATGTGGCTGAAAAACAGGTGCAAATTGTGGTTGAAAACCTGGTGCAAATTGTGGTTCAAAAACAGGTGCATATAAACTGTATAAAACAAACAGCGCTTTTTTCAGTAATTTGAATAAAAAGCGATAAAGTAGGGTTTAGACAGCGCTTAGTCCTAAAAGCGCTGTCTAAGGTATACCAAAAAAAGCAAAAGCGCTGTCTAAGGTATACTAAAAAGAAGGCAAAAAGCGCTGTCTAATGTTAGTCTAAAAAACAAAAAGCGCTGTCTAAAGCACCATTTAGACAGCGCTTTTTACATTAACCAAAGCGCTGTCTAATCTTTTAGCTGCGCCAGTTTAGACAGCGCTTTTAAGCGCTGTGTAATGCCAAAAAAAGCGCTGTCTAAATGCTTTTATGGCATAGTGAAGGGACAAAATAAAGGAAGGTTTTTTTGGAGATGTCCATTTTGGAGGAGCGATGAAACATGTAATTTGTTCATATGGGATGAAGAGGTGGGAGAAAGAGATGGAAATGACGATGTGAGCATTATGAAGTCAGAGTTGGAAGCTGTGGGCTATCTGAAGGTTATGTATGAGGATTTAAAGAAAAAGAACAAGAATTTGAAGAACAAACTAAAATCAGAGATATTTTCTGGAAATATCAAGATGTTATGTTTTCTTGTCTCCTTTATGTTTAATGTTTACTTTGTTATGAAATGCAATAGTTGAATTAGGGTTTGAATTACATTGTTGATGTTTAAACTGTAGATCCATTGTGAATTATATTGTTGATGTTTTTTATTATAAGAAAAATTCATTAATAAGAGATTAAGGAAATCTCAAACCAAAGGAAAGGATTACAACCCAAAACAGTTACAAAAAGTCGAAAGGGACTTTGGTCCAATCATAAAGACTACACTTCCTCCTAGAGAGGTTGCTTAAAACCAACCAATTCCACGAAGATACTACAATGGCATTGAATATAGAATCAACATCGCAAACCTCGTCGTTAAAGAGGATGTTATTCCTTGCCTTCCAGATATTCCAACATGTAATAAACCAAATGGAATTAACAGTTCCTGGCCGGTCACGACCAAGAAGGGACGTATTCCACGATTTAACGAACAGCCATCCGATTCGATATAACTGTCAATGTCCACCCAAGCAAAAACTTTCTTCCAGACCATAATCGACTTAGAACAATTGAAAAAAAAGTGGGGAGAATCCTTTAGATCCATGAAACAAAACATACACACCTTTTCATGAGCGTTAACGATGATATTTCTAGCCACAAGATTCATCCGAGTCGGTAACCTGTCAATAGCCATCCTCCAAGCAAAAACTTTAATCTTCATTGGAATTGATGTCATCCACACTAATTCAAGGACATCTGCTATATCAGCATGAACCGAGTCAATAATCTCCCAAGAATTAATGCACTTGTAGAATGAGGAGACTGAAAATTCGGGCACTGGTTCTATATTCCACTCCCACGAATCCGCAGTGTCACGCTGAACCTGCACACTCTCTAGGAACTAGTTCAAATTATGCAGGTCAAGCGATAGCAGATTGGGATCAGTAACCTTCGCTTCAACATTCTACTGCCACAACCTCGTATCCCAATACCCCATATCGCTAACTGCACTACATTTGGCGTTGCATGCTTCGAACAGTCTAGGAAACGACTCTTTTAGAACCAAATTACCAACCTAATTAGTAAACCAGAAATCAATCCCCTCTCCAGAGCCTAAATTACACGACAAGAGACTACTCTGGCTCGGCTGGGATTCAGAAAGAGAAGCAGCCAAGATATCTTTAATCCAATTTGAGTTCCTGTATTTATAGCCTTCTTCCTTGAAACACTGGACTTTTAAACTCAGGTTACCGTATCTAAACCGAAGCAAAGGCCTCCATATTTAATTATCATCAATTGAAAATCTCCAAGCCCACTTCGCAAGCAAGGCTCTGTTGAAAAGTCCCACGTGTTTTATTCCAAGACCGCCACAATCTGTCAGTTTACACACGGACTTCTAGCTAACCCACGGAATATATCCACTACTCGAAGAGCCAGCCCATAAGAAGCGCCTTTGAATAGCAATTATTTCTTTAGCTACCTGTTTCGAAACCTTGTAAAACGATAGATGATGAATCGACAGGTTCACGACGACGGAATTAATCAAGACCGCTCGACCACCAATTGAAAGATTTCGACCAACCCACTTAGAAAGTCTAGCCCTCATGCAATCCAACATCGGACACCAAAACGAGACACACCGTTGATTACCTCAATAACTATCCCAAGGAATTTAAAAGGTAGAGACCTCGATCTGCAATGAAGGAACTGCGCTGCAGCTACCAGGAAATCGTAATCCATGCCTACCCCATAGATGCAACTCTTGGAGAAATTAGTCTTTAGACCCGATGAAAGTTCGAAGCCTCTCAAGATTACCTTAAAGGCCCATAGGTTAGATATGATACCGTCACAAAGGAGAATGGTGTCGTCGGTGAACTGAAGAATGCTAACCGATGCAAACTCATTAAGTTTGAAGTCAGAGAGAATATTCAAATTGGAGGCTCTTCTAACCATGCAAGCAAGGCCTTCGACATCAATGGCGAACAAGAAAGGAGAAATGGGATCTCCTTGTTTCAACCCCCTCATTGCTTTGAAATCAATAGACGGACTACCATTGATTAAGACCGAAATAAAACTATGATAGACTGAGCCTTTCACCCACTTCATCCAGTTTTCACCAAACCCCATATTAACTAGCATAGAATCAAGATACGCCCAGTCCACGCAATCGTAGGCTTGCGTAAAATCCACCTTAAACAAAAAACACTTCTTTTTAAATCTTGAAGCGTAATCAATAGTCTCGCTTGCCACAAGCACACCATTAAGAAGCTGACGTCCCGGGACGAACGCTATTTGGGACGGTGAAATCAGTTTATCAATGACCAAGCTCAACCTCTTAGCAAGCATCTTAGAGATGAATTTTAACACGCTCCCAACCAGACTTATAGGTCTGAATTCATCAAACGTCTGAGGGTTTTCTACCTTCGGAACCAGCGAAATGAAAGAAGAAGCAAAGGTTTTTGGCAGCTTACCAGTGCTAAAAAAACTAAAGGACACAATTAGTGAAATCAGCCCCTACCACCTCCCAACAAGATTTGAAGAACTTGAAATTAAACCCATCCACTCCAGGGCATTTGTTTCCGTCACATTCGAACACAGCTAAACAAACGTCTTCAGCGTTGAATTCCGACTCCAGATAATCTCTATCCTCCAAAGTAAGGGTAGCCACATTGCTCACGTCACAACGAAACCTGGGCCTGCAATCAGAGCTGAACTTCTTCTCAAAAAACACCTTTGCCTCGTGCTTGATAGCCTTAGGACAGCCCTCCAATTTATCACCAATCTTAAGAACTGGGATGGAATTCACACGGTTACGATGCTTAAGGGAGTCATAAAAGAATCTGGAATTAACATCACCGTCACGAATCCAATTAACTCTGGATTTATGCATGATCATACTCTCTTTCAAACGAAGGTTTTTCCAAATTTCCTCTTGTGCCAACAATCTATCTTTCAAAACCTCTTCATCCTGGTTGTCATGTAAACTGTCCATCCTCTCTTCAATCCGATTAAGTTGGTCAACATTCTCCTCAATCTTTAAGTCAAGCCTACCAAATGAATTGTTATTCCAATCCTTAAGCTTAAACTTAAGAGCCTTCAGCTTGTTCAGAAAAGTAAAGCGACTAGAATTAGACGGCAAAATGGATTCCCAAGAACATTTCACGAAAGGAAGAAAATCTTTGTGCTCCATCCAACAATTGAAGAACCTAAATGGCTTAGGTCCCCAATTCACGTTATTGGATTTCAACCACACAGGCCGGTGATCGGATACGTCCCTATCTCCCATAATCTGACTCTTCAAGTTTAGCATTCGAATAATAGCATCATTCACAAGAAACCTGTCCAGCCTACTCTGACTTTTACCGTTCGAGTTGAACCAAGTGTACTTGTTACCTACTGTTGGAATGTCAATAAGGTTTAGATCTTTAATAAAAGAATTAAACTCCACCATTTCACCATAATTAGAATAGCTCCTCCCTTTTCTTTCCTCCCCCGATTTCGTAGCATTAAAGTCACCGCCTATGATCCAACCTCCACTCGGATACCTGTTCTTAACCGCAATTAAGTCTTCCCACAATTTCCTTTTATCAGAAATCTCACACGGAGAGTAAACGTTGACGACGAAAACATTCTCATTCTTCCAAATAAAGTGATCTCCCAAGTAACCTTTGCCACCAAAGCTTGCACAAGATGACAAAGACATGGAATTCCAAATAGTCAGGATTCCCCCGGACCTACCTTCCGAATTAGAAGCTGACCAACCAATATCCTGAGATCTCCACAAGCTCTGAACCATTCGATCATTCATAGACACCACCTTAGTCTCTTGGATAAGACAAATTTCAGCATTTCCTTTAAGAAGGTTTTGGGATATTCTCCTCCTTTTCAAGGAACTGCAGCACCCTCGAACAGTGAAGGAAACTATATTCATCGGCAACCTCTAGCTACACCCTTCTTACCTTTTCTGGCTTTTTTATCATCCAATTCCAACTTCTGCAGGATTCCTTCAGCTACAGAGTCCTCTTCTACACCTTCCTGACCAAGTTGCTTCATAGAACTCCACATGTTTCCTGGAACACTATCTAAGACCTTCCTACAACGAGAATTCCCTCTAACTACGTCTATGTCAGTTAGAGATTCCCCACACAACAAGGACCCATTTGATTCCCTAGACACGGAACCAGTAGGCAAACAACAAGTAGGAACTCTCTTAGGGATAGGAGGACCAACAGTTTGGACTGCAGCGTGAAAAAGAGAAGAAAAATAGGATGGTGAATATGGTATATCGACGCAGTCATACACTTCATAAAGAGGCTTATTTTTCCTATTTTTAACACACCGAGAGGGTCCAACAATGCCACTTGGGGGCCCAGAAATTGGGTCCGAGCAACAAAGATCCACAACCATGCCATCCTTCCTAAACTCATTAGGAACACAACCAAAACCTTTATGCCATTTATCTGAATCTGCCAAAGCCACATCCTGGAATTCCCCAACCATTTCTTTTATATGTTTCCCCACAAGATTCTTCTTTCCTTGACTCAACACTGGTACTATTGAAGTAGCCGCAAAAACACAAGTAGGTCTAGAAACTGAAACCACTTTATCACTTTCGGAATGAATAGGAACAAGACTATCCCCTCCTACCCTAGCCTCACAGCTAAGGCTGTCACCAACATAGGACAAGTCATCTGAACCATTAGCCGTGAATCATACATTAAGGTATTCTTCTTCTTCTATCTATTGTTAGATATTTCCCATTATGTCGTTTGTGGATTGTTATTTTTGTTGATTGTTCTCATTTTTTCAGATTCGTTTTCACTACCATAACAAAGACCATGCTTTGGAAACATCATAATGTTTGCGTAGCTATGGAAAAAAGTACAAGAAGCATGAAGTTATGATAGAAACTTCATCCACCTTGTACTTTTTCTTCATAGCTTCACGAACAAGATGTTAGTAAATGAAGAATCAACACTGTGAGCAAACTTTATCTAGTTTTAGAAACAATGAAAAGAAGTATAAGAAGTATGAAGCTTTTGTGTAAGCTTCTTCCTCCTTATATTTCTTCTCATTGCTTCCCAAACTAGTTCAACATCATAATTGATTCCTGTTCCTCGATTAGTTTCATTAAAAGGTGTGTTATTCTTGTTCCTCTCTTTACTCTTCACTGGATTATAGTTTTAGGGTTTATTTTCAACTAAGGATGCTCATTTTTGAAGTTTGCTTTGTTTCCTTTCAGGTTAAGGGGATGATACAGGGTGATGATTCTGGTGGAAGCAAGCGTATTATATCAGTTTATAATTTCTGGATCTGGTATAGAATGTTGTTTGAGTTTATTATATTCTATTTACATTGTTTGTTTAACTAACCCTCACTTAAAGTTTCCTGGTGGTAGCAAGCGTATTATATGAGTTTATAATATCTGGATCTGGTATAGAATGTTGTTTGAGTTTATTATATCCTATGTAGATAGTTTGTTTCACTAACCCTCACTTAAAATACATTCAGTTAATTTGACATAGATACTTATAATCTGCAAATTAAGTTGTATTTGAAAACCAACTTAAACAAACCAATGTTGTTTTCTGATTGCATGCCTCTCATCATTTATCTCACGTTCTTTTAAATATAGATTATGGTATAATGATCTGGCTCCTTAGATGCATCGCCATCTTCCATTATAGTTAAATCAAAGATGAGGCAGATTATCCAATGTCTTGTTGATCTTATGGAAATTTAACTATAATCGAAGATAACGATATATCGAAGGAGTCAGATCAATAAACCACAATATATGTAAAAGACCGTGAAATGCACGATGAGACGAATGCAATAAGAAAACCACATTGGTTTGTTTAAGTTGGTTTTCAAGAACAGTTTAATTTGCAGATTATAGACATCTTCATCAAATTGAATCCATGTATATTTATTTAGTGAGGTGTTTGGAAAACAAGCAATCTACATTTAATATAATAAACTTAGGGTACTTACAACAACGGTTATCTATTGTAACCGATATCATAAGTAATTTATGTTTTATATAATTTTGTTACTGATGAGTTTCGAACCCAGAACCTAAGTGTATGTATCATAACGGTTTATTATCATAACTGTTGTGATATATGGCTGGCGCCCTACTTTTCAATAACGGTTTCCAGCCCATTGTAGAAACAGCTAACTTACAACGACAATCTACATAACAATGCCTTCGCCCGCGTCATTATATGTCATTCCCAACCGTTGTTAAATGGGTTTTTTGTAGTAGTGTGTTTGTTATCATTTACCACTATTATGTAGTGTAGACTGATCTATATACATAGATATAATTCCTTCCGTGTTTATTATGGCAGTGGTAGATATATATGGTATCACATTTGTTCTTGAATAAGTGGTTCTATTTCATTTTCAAATATTTTAGTTTGTTAATCATTATTTTTCATGAATTCTAATGTCGTAAAATGCAAATGCCATAAAAAAATTGTACTACAATAGCGTTTTGAAGAGAGAGTGCTATTAATGAAACATACTGTAATAACACTTTTATGGAAAAGCGCTATCTAACATGTACCTTATAATAGCGCTTTGTATGAAAGTTCTATCAAAATTAAAGCAAAATACGTTTTATAAAACGCAAAATGTATACTTTTGTAGCGCTTTTGGAAAAACGCTATTAAATACCGGTACTATAATAACGCTTTTGGAAAAACGCTATTAATTACCAATACTATAATAGCGCTTTTAAAGTGCTATCAAACGAAAATATGTACAATAGAAGCCTGGTTAATAGCGCTTTTAAGCGCTATCAAAAAGCAAAAAAAAAAAAAAAGCTATTAAATAGCTTTTTTGTAGTAGTGAGGGTGAAGACAATAAAGCGCTCAAGGAGAAGATTATGCACGCCTTGTGTCACGTCCACAGAAAGGGAAGAGCTGTTTTAGGAAATCCAGATTGTATCTCTTTGGAGCCTTATCTGTAATGGGTACAAGTTAGGGCTATCAAGTTGAAAATGCCTTATCCTCGCCAAGAGCCTTTGCCCATAGCTGCTAGAGAACATACTCTAATCTTTATGACTGATGGAGAGAAACTTCAGATTGCTTTGACCAAAGTGCATTGAGAGAGGGATGCTTGGAAGAACAAATACCAGATTATCAGCAACGAGAACACAAAACTTCAAAAACACTTGAAGAAGAATAATGAAGAACTTGGTACCAAGAAGAGGGAGATGCAAGAGTATTTATTTTCCTCTGGCATTCACCCAACTCCTATTATCCAGCAAAGTTCAGATATTTCTCCTCCCTCAGTTGCTTGGAAGTTGGTTGTCGACAAGCTTGTGTTTGAGAAGGCTCAGATTGAAGGACATATCAAGAAGCTCGCTAGGAAGTTGCAAGGAGGGATTGGATCTTCTCATGGAATTTCTTAGGATTTCTAGATTCCAATTTTCTATTGTCTTCTATTTTGTTTAGGATTTTTGAAAGTTGTACTTGGATTGTAATCCTTCAGTTTATTAATGAAATGAGGTTTTTAACTATTCAAAAGTGTTATCCATTTATAATGTTTGCAATATAACTGTTAATTTCCTTGAAAATAATTCATTTACATTTGCACCTCATGCATCATTCAAGCATTAGTCTTGCATTCTAGGTACTTGATGACACTGAATTTCACCGTATTTTTTACTCCGATTTCGCATGCATTCTTAGTCTTTTAATGTCATTTTATTATGTTATTATTATGTTTTTCTTTGTTTTCAGGTTTTTAGTCTAATCGGAGCCCCGAGCGAGAAAAGGAGCGAAAAAGGAGCCGAAATGAGCTAAAATAGAGAAAATCAGCATTTTACACTTATGGCATCCACTATGGCGGCCGCCACAGGGTCTTCCATGACGTGGCCATGTCTCAAACTCCTCCCAACTGTTTTTCCCCATGATCTCCAACTGCCCAAGCAAGTTTACACTCATGGTGGGCGCCATGGTGTTGTGGCGGGCGCCACAAGAACAAAACGAGTTCCCTCCCAAATTCAAATACTAGGGGCATCCTTGTCTTTTCCACATGTTTCCTTGCCTATAAATAGGACTTTAGATTTTCGTTTTTCTTGATCCAAGTTCAGTTGTTCATAAGCATATATCAGTGTAATAGTGGTAATCGCTTCACATCGAGGTGTTACTACATTCGAGAGATCGAGTCTGTAAGAGCCTGTGAGATTGAGTCTTGGAGCACTCTGGAAGGAAGTTAATCCTGCCGCCATTTTACTTTCAGTTCGCGTTTTATTCAACCACTCCGATTGGAGCAGGTTTTTATTACTTTACCTTTTGTCAACTTTATTTCTTGCACTGTCTTTTAATTTCATTTATTTTCCGCACTACTTTACTTTCATTTACTTTCCGCACTCGCACTACTTTCATTTACTTTCCGCACTCGCACTTAAATACCTTTTTATGAAAAATCTAAAAATGAACTTTTACTTTACCATGTCTGGCTAATTTTATAAAGGTTAGAATGTGAAGATCATAACTGAACCGATAATCTGTACAATTGTTAGTGGAAACACTTAAGGGCTATTTTAACTTTCAGTATAAGTTTTCCTGTTCTTAAATTCCGTTGGGTAAGATCGAAAGCCGTCCAACGCCTATCTAAACTTAATTGTTTTTAAACTATTTCAAAAACAGCGAAAGCGCTTTGTTTAGTTTATTAGGAGTTTTTAATTTAAAAGGAAAAGAGATTTTAAAACCATTTTCGGACGCGTTAAGAAGTTTAAAGTCTGGTTCGTAAGAACCTCTTTTTTTTAGAAAATCCAGGTTAAAGTACTTTTCAACTTGGTCAAGATACTATATTTCTTAAAAATAGGTTTACTACTCTAAAGCAATGCGCGCCTTTTTATCCGTGACAATAAGAGGGTTTGATTAGGGAGTACAACTCGGTTCTGAGTACGCGAAAGCGACAGTTCCTGTCTAATTAGTTCTTTTCAAAGTAGAAAACATTGCCCGTAAGTAGTTCTATTAGCAAGTACTTGGATTGTCAATTGGTTGTGTGAATTGCATTCGAACCTGTCTTTATCAATTAATTTTAATTACTTTATTTATTATCGTGCACTCTTCAAAACTACTATTTTCAATCACCTTAGATACACACCTTAACAATAGACAGCGATAGATTGACACTTGGTCTCTGTGGATACGATAATCTTTTATATTACTCTGACGCGTTCGTACACTTGCGAAAAACACGCATCAAGTCTTTGGCGCCGTTGTCGGGGACCAATTTCGTCAAATTTCGTACCCTGTTGTTATACCGTTTAGACTAAGGAAGTTACCCGCCGGTCAATGCGAAAAACTCGTAGTACCGGTAGTTTAGTAGACCCTCTAGCTGAACCAGAACGTTACGCTCGCGCACGTTTATATTTCCGTAAACTTAGGAAAGTTATGGCCGAAGATCAAAATCAAAGACCTCTTAAGGATTTCGCCCAACCATCCAACGAGGAACCTAGTTCTAGTATAGTAAATCCAGCCATACCAGCTAACAATTTTGAACTCAAACCATCCCTGCTGCAGTTAGTACAGCAGAGACAATTCGCAGGTCTTGCTACAGAGAACCGAAACCAACATTTGAAAAACTTTCTCCAACTAGCAGACACCTTTAAAACCAATGGAGCCCCTCCTGAGGCGATTCGCTTAAGATTATTTCCTTTTTCCCTCAGAGATAAGGCCCTATCTTAGTTAGATTCCCTTCCACCAAATTCCATAACAAGTTGGGAAGACCTTAGAAAAGTATTCCTTGCCAGATATTTTCCCCCGAGTAAGACCGCTGTTCTTCGAAACCAAATAACTAGATTTACCCAAAACCAAGGAGAATCGTTGTTCGAAGCCTGGGAGAGATATAAAGAGCTATTAAGAGCATGCCCACATCATGGTTTAGAAAATTGGTTAATCATTCAAACCTTCTATAATGGACTTCATTATAACACTAAGATGACCATCGACGCCGCCGCAGGTGGCGCACTGATGAACAAACCTTACCCTGAAGTTAGTGCCCTTATCGAAGATATGGCCCAAAACCATCAATCATGGGGAGTAGAATGAGCGACAGTGGAAAAGAAGGAAGCCCAAGGAGGAATACATGAGTTAAGCTCTATAGACATGATGCAAGCTAAAATGGACGCATTAGCCCTAAGAGTTGAGCATATGTGTACAACCCCGAATACTGCCGCCGCAGTTTCGTCAGATTGTGAGATATGTGGGACGAAAGGACACCAATCTGCAGAATGCAGTCTGTTAAACGAGACCAGCTCTGAACAAGTGAACTACACCCAAGGGAACCCATTTTCAAATACCTATAACCCTGGATGGAAGAATCACCCAAACTTTTCCTATAAGAATAATAACCCTATCCAAAATACTGCCCTTCCGAGACAATCAAGTTATCAAGCCCCAAGATCAAATCAACCTATGCAACCTGTACCACCAAAACCGAGCCTTGAGAAAATCGTGGATAATTTTGTCGCTGCTCAAATCCAACAAAACAAGGAGTTCATGAGCCAAAACGTTCATGTTAACGAACTAATTACCCAGTTAGGAACCAAGGTTGACCAAATAATCACTCACAATAAGATGCTTGAAACCCAAATCTCGCAGGTAGCTTTAAACCAAGCCCCTCAGACCACACCTGGAGGACAATTCCCTGGACAACCTCAACAAAACCCGAAAGGACAAGCAAATGCCATTACCCTACGAAGTGGGACCGCTTATAATGGACCTTGTAACCCAAGGTTGAGTGATCCCAAAACTTCTAAGGAAGATGACAACATCCTAGATAAAAAGAAGAAACCAGAGGAATCTGTAAACCAGGAAAGTCAAGAAAAAGGAGAAGAACCCAAAGACAAAACCTATATACCACCCCCGCCATACAAACCACCAATACCATATCCGCAAAGACTTAAACAAACCCAGATCAATAATCAGTATCAGAAATTCATTAAAGTTATAGAAAAACTTCACGTAGAAATCCCGTTCACAGAAGCCATTACCCAAATACCATCCTACGCAAAGTTTCTCAAAGACATCCTTACCAATAAACGTAGACTTGATGATCCGAAACCCTTGGAATGTAATTCTATTGCCGAAAATAAATTAGCAAAAAAGGATAAAGATCCTGGAAACTTTTCCATTCCTTGTATTTTGGGGAGTCATGTCATCGAAAAAGCTTTTCTAGACTTAGGAGCTAGTGTGAGCTTAATGCCCTTAGCGGTTTGCGAAAGGTTAAATTTAGGAGAGTTGCAACCTACCAAGATGTCACTTCAATTAGCCGATAGATCAGTTAAATATCCGATAGGCATACTTGAAGACGTCCCTGTTAGGATAGGTCAGCTGTTTATCCCTACTGATTTTGTTGTCATGGATATTAAAGAAGATGATGACATACCAATTCTTCTAGGTAGACCATTCTTATCGACTGCTGGAGCCATAATAGATGTCAAAAAGGGGAAGCTAACCTTTGAGGTAGGGAACGAGAAGATAGAATTTATACTTTCAAAATTTCTTATGGCACCTGTGATAGGAGACGCGTGTTATGCGATAGATATCATTGATGAATGTGTTAGGGAGTTAGAGCAAGAAGAAGTCATTGAAACAATTAAGCTGCCATCGACTCTTATTTTGGAAGATGACAGTTATAAGAAACCCTACATCGATGATAACCTTTACGAATGTTTATCCCTTACCCCAGATCCTATGCCTTGCCCTATTAAACCAGCCTTGGAACTTAAGGAACTGCCTAAGAACCTGAGATATGAGTTTCTTGATGAAGAAATGAATCGTCCGGTTATAGTTAGTGCTGCCTTGAGACAAAAAGAAACAGATCAACTCTTGGACGTTTTACGAAGATATCCCTCAGCCTTAGGATATAATATCTCTGATCTGAAAGGTATAAGTCCATCCGTATGCATGCATCAGATTTCGCTCGAAGCAGATTCAAAACCTTCCAGAGAACACCAGAGAAGGATAAACCCTATACTGAGTGATGTTGTCAAGAAGGAAGTCCTGAAGTTGCTAGAAGCAGGTATAATATATCAGATCTCGGACAGTAAGTGGGTGAGCCCTGTGCATGTGGTACCCAAGAAGGGAGGCATCACAGTTGTGCAAAATGAGAAACGTGAACAAATAGCAAAGCGGATAGAAGGAGGTTGGCGTATGTGCATAGACTATAGAAAGTTAAATAAAGCAACTAGGAATGATCATTTCCCTTTACCGTTCATAGACCAGATGTTAGAACGTCTTGCCCGACATTCTTACTTCTGCTATCTAGACAGGTATTCGGGATTCTTCCAAATACCTATACATCCAGAAGATCAAGAAAAAACTACCTTTACATGCCCTTTTGGAACTTTTGCCTACAGACGAATGCCTTTTGGACTCTGTAATGCCCCTGCTACTTTCCAACGTTGCATGATGTCAATCTTTGCAGATTATCTAGATGGAATCATGGAAGTATTTATGGATGATTTCTCGGTTTGCGGTTTTGATTTCCAAAATTGTCTTATCAACCTCGAGAAAATCCTGGAAAGATGTGTGGAGGTGAACCTTGTACTGAATTGGGAAAAATGCCATTTCATGGTGACTGAAGGAATTGTTTTAGGACATATAATCTCCGAAAGAGGTATAGAGGTAGATAAAGCAAAAATAGAAGTTATAGAGAACCTAAAACCACCCAAGACTATCAGGGAAGTTAGAAGTTTCCTTGGACACGCTGGATTCTACCGCCGTTTCATCAAGGACTTCTCCAAAATAACAAAACCTTTAACTGGCCTGTTAATGAAAGATGCTGAATTCATCTTTGATGAAAAATGCAATGAAGCATTCAACCTTTTGAAGCAAGCATTGATTTCAGCACCCATTATGAAACCCCCTGATTGGTCTGAACCGTTTGAGATAATGTGTGACACCAGTGATTATGCTGTAGGAGCCGTTCTAGGTCAGAGAAAAGATAAAAGATTACATGTAATATATTATGCCAGTAGAACCCTAGACGCCGCCCAGCTCAATTACGCAACAACCGAGAAAGAACTCCTAGCGGTAGTTTTCGCTATAGACAAATTTAGATCATATCTAGTAGGAGCCAAAATTATAGTTTACACCGATCATGCTGCCATCCGTTACCTACTAAGTAAAAAAGATGCTAAACCCAGGTTACTTCGATGGATTTTGCTGCTACAAGAGTTCGACTTAGATATCCGAGATAAAAAAGGCACAGAAAATGTAGTAGCCGATCACCTATCTAGGCTAGAATACCTGAATCCTGAATTAGTACCCATAAATGATGATTTTGCCTATGATAGACTGATAGCCCAGTTGGAAACCATTGAAGATAAAAAACCAGACCCTCATGAGCACTTTCAAAAATCCTTAGTTGTAAGTAACGTGCCCTGGTACGCTGATTTTGTTAATTACCTAGCTGCTGATATAATACCCCCTGATCTCGATTACCACAAGAAGAAGAAATTCTTAAGTGATGTTAGAAACTTCTATTGGGACGAGCCACTTCTTTTCAAGAGAGGTAAAGATGGCATTTTCCGCCGTTGCGTTCCAGAAGACGAGGTAGAAAGTATAATTCAGCATTGTCACTCTGCGCCTTATGGTGGACATGCAAGCACCTCTAAGACCTACGCCAAAATTCTTCAAGCTGGCCTATTCTGGCCTACCATGTGGCGTGATGTCCATGCTTACATTGTCAAATGTGATAGATGCCAACGCACAGGAAATATTTCAAGACGCGACGAAATGCCTTTAAGAAACATCCAAGAAGTAGAACTCTTCGACGTATGGGGTATAGATTTCATGGGACCATTCCCACCATCTTTAGGAAACAAGTATATCTTAGTTGCAGTAGACTATGTGTCTAAATGGATTGAAGCGATAGCTGCACCCACAAACGACACTAGGGTAGTGATTAAATTATTTAAAAATTATATATTCCCCAGATTTGGAACACCCCATTTAGTTATAAGTGATGGAGGATCTCACTTCATATCAAGAATTTTTGATAAGCTTTTAAGCAAGTATGGAGTTAAGCATAGAGTAGCAACACCATATCACCCACAGACTAGTGGCCAAGTGGAAGTATCTAATAGGGAGATTAAACAAATTTTAGAAAAAACTGTCTCTGTATCCAGAAAAGATTGATCGCAAAAGCTTCAAGAGGCTTTATGGGCCTACAGGACCGCTTTCAAAACCCCTATAAGAACAACCCCCTACCAACTAGTCTATGGAAAATCTTGTCATTTACCTTTTGAGTTAGAGCATAAGGCCTATTGGGCCATTAAAACTTTGAATTTGGATTACCTAACTGCTGGTGAGAACGTATCCTTGACATCCACAAATTGGAAGAACTCAGACAGCAAGCCTACGAGAATGCAATAATATACAAAGAAAGAACAAAAGCTTGGCACGACAAAAGAATCGTAAGAAAAGACTTCAACTTAGGCGACCCTGTTCTCCTGTTCAATTCTAGGCTACGGCTCTTCCCATGAAAGCTCCGTTCAAGATGGACCGGCCCCTTCAAAGTATCAAAAATTCTGAGGTCTGGAGATGTTGAAATAAAAAACGAGACATGTAAACCATTCATCGTCAATGGACAAAGACTGAAGCTCTACGAAGGAGGAGACATTCCAACAACCTACTCCAGCCACACTCTAAGCGATCCACCAATCCCGACAAGAGATGTATAAGTTCCAGTCGTCAAGCTAACGACGTTAAACAAGCGCTGCATGGGAGGCAACCCATGATTTTCTTACCTTATTTACTTTTTCTACATTTTTTTTTTCCTTATATTTTGTCAGGACTAATGTTTGAAATGTTTGTGTTTTACAGGACCTTCTTCCTAACTCTGTGCAGAATGCAGAATTTTGACGACATGCATGTGACTTTCAGGAATGACACCCAGAGAGAGCGTTACTTTGTCCACTTCAGGCGTCCTATGGCACCTACGAGGTACCCAGATCAGGCTTGCATGGAGGCTTTAGGCATTGAGCCTAGTGTCAGATTCTTATGCCACCAGCTTCAATGGGACCAGTTCGACGACCTGAACAACACCTACAGGAACCTCACTTTGGAGTTCCTCAGCTCGTTTTCTTATGACCCCTGGGCCGGACCAGATGGATGTGCTATTTTCAGGTTATTTGGGACTGAGTACTCCTTCACTCATAAGGAGTTTGGTGATTTATTAGGTTTTCAGACGACCCCTAATGCTATTCCTGAGACACCTATGGGATACTTTCTGAGTAGGGAAGTGGAGAAGTTCTGGAGTGATATCTCTGGTGGAGGGAGTCAGGATCCTTCCACCCAGTTCTCACATGTTATCCACAACCCTGCATTGAGGTATTTTCAGATGATCATAGCACACTCTTTCTTTGGATTGCCAGATGCTGAGACCTTGCTTAGTGAGGAGGAGATCTTTCTACTGTTTTGTGCGACCCAGTCACGTCCTGTGGCTTGTGGCAACTTTCTGCTGAAAGGTCTTAGCAGTATTGCCAGGTCATCAGTAGGTATTATTCATGTGGGAGGTATTGTTACCCAGATTGCTGCTGCTTTAGGCCTATCGCGTAAGTTGTTACATCTCAGGGTTTTCAGTGAATACACCACCATGGACGTTGATTTCTGCCTAGACAGAGGGTTGATAAGGAGAGCCTCTGCAAACCCCAACCAGTTCAGATTGTTGATCGACAACGAGGCTGTTCATTACTTTTTGCTGCCTGATCCGATGATGACCAGTGTTCATGACCCAGCTAATTGGAGATATGCTTTGGAGGGTTATGGAGAGACTATTGAGGAGCCTAGATCGCCTCCTATTGCTGAGTACACCCCTTCACCTCCGTCTCCCAAACTCACTGTTTTATCTAATAATTTGTCTTTGCAGCCACCCGATTTATACACCCAGGTTGTTGAGCTCCGCAGAGAGACTGCCAAGCTCAAACAGGAGGTAGCTGATCTTGCTTTGTAGATTGAGGTATCTGATCTCACTCATGCTACTGAGGCAGACTCTTTATACCAGGAGATCGGAGAGCTTCGTCGCGAGATCGCTGAGCTTCGTGGATCCAGCCAGGCAGAGGAGCCAGCTGATTGATCATATTGCCCTGACTTACTACTCTATTATTTAGTATTCAGTATTTCTGCGCTTTCTTTACTTTTTAGCATATCTGGACACATTTCGTATTTTCGCATTTCCTACATTTCCTATGTACTTTGATTTTATATATATATATTATGTGTGTTTTTATTTTTCCTTTTATATATATATATATATATATATATATATATATATATATATATATATATATATATATATATATATATCCAATAATAATTTTATTTCTTAATATTTGATTTTTATTTCCACAAAAATTGTGCAAGTCCCGTGTTGAAGAGGAAAACAAATGAGAACGCTATCGGGACCCCCAAGACGCAAAAGGTAAGAGAGGCCCATTCCAAAATTCAAAATTTTGGCCCAGGTCCGAAAATGACCTTATGGCGCCCGCCATAGACTTATGGCGCCCGCCACGGCGTCCTGGTAAATACGGGGGAGAACTTCATCTTCCACCATTTTTGAACCTCTAAACTCCCAAAACCCATTTTTCTCCTCTTCCAAAACTCCATTAAAACCCATAAAAGCTCCCACCTTTATTTAATACCCACTATCCATTAACCCTTTCAAACTTCCATTTGAAATTCCACCGATTAAATTCCATAAAAATCTCACCTTTACCAACTTATATTTAAACCCATCTTCACTATCTTCAAATCAATTCAAAGAGCAAGCTATGGAGTTCGAAGGATTTATTTTGCGAGAAGGAAAACCCGGGGATAGGCAGAGGAGGAATATTTAAAGGCTTCAAGGTCGAGAAATTCTCTCGACGAGGTACGTGGACGACAACTGTCTCTATACTTTGGGTATTTATCATAGTGTTTATCATTTACTTGATTTTTTGGGACTGCACGCTATTTTTGAAAACCGAGAACCAACCTTTGAGAAACTGACAGTTGAGTTTTTAAGTTCTTTGATCTACATTGTCTCCCCTAACACTGCTAGCACAGTCGGTACTGTCCAATTTAGAATGTTTGGAATAGAATATAAGTACAGTACCGACGAACTAACAAGTCTGTTAGGGATTCCTCTTTGGGAAGGTGCTATTTGAGAGACCCCTTTGGATGACGGATGGTCGGTCGATGCATTTTCTTTTTGGCAGAGATTGTCGAATAATTTAATAACTTCTTTTGAAGGAATTCTCGCATCGACCATCCACAACCCGGCCATCAGAGTTTTTAGATACCTATTGGCATGTACTATTTTTGGCCGGGATAATCCAAATAAGGTTAATGCTAAAGAGCTTCAGTTTTTACAAGGAAGTATCACAAATAGAAGAATCAATCCGGTCCCGTTTATGCTTTCTCACATGTCTGTTACTATTAATAAAGCAGGACCGATTGTTTTTGGAGGACTAATTACGTCTATTGCTCGGGCCCTTAACCTGGACAATGAGATAGCCACACTAGAGCCCTTAACTCCTCGCACAATCAACCTAAAATTTCTAAAAGATATGAAATTGTGCCGAGCGAGAAGAGAGGGTGGTTTTGTATTGATGATCCATGGTGTAGCTATCCCATCTGTTGCCTTGCCCTGCAGTAGACGTACCGACGTACGTAATGAAAGGAACTGGACCTATGATTTAAATGCTCCACCTGTTCTAGGTCCACTTCCTCCTAATATTCCTGATGCGGAGGGACACGACACTGACGAAGAATTTGAGCGGAGAGATCAGTCTCCCATACCTCATGTGTCCCCCCATCATCCTTCACCACCACACACCGCACCCTCTTCCTCTAACCCTTTTGCAGGTTCGGTCCCTGGATCCTATGTCACTGAGGAGATGTGGCGTGACCTTATGGCTAGAGAAGAAAGGCGAGATAACCTTCTCTCTACCATTCAGCAACAACTGACGGATAATATGAGCTTCATGGAAGAATCACGACGGAGGACAGATCGATCCTTCGAGTCCGTTTCTCACACCTTGCTTGCGATAGCAAACGAGCAATCCCGTCAGCAAGACTTCAACCGCCGACATTACGAGCTTATGGAGGCTACTCAAGGTTCCGTTCTAGGTAACCTTCGATAGGTCAGAGATGCCCAGGCAGCCTTATCAGCCCGATTGGACCGGAGAGACCAGCATCGCAGCAGATCCCGTCGTCCCAGGCATTCCCAGCAGGACGACGAGGGCACCAGTGGTCCACATCAGTAGTTTTACAGGTTACTCTCCTTATCTTATTTCGAAACATTGGGGACAATGTTCGATTTAAGTGTGGGAGGGGATTTTATTGCTTTCTATTTCCATTTTTAGTCAGTTGTTTATTTCTTGTTTTTGTCTATGTCTTTTTTTTTCTAGAAAATGCATGAGTCTGACGAGTCACCAGTACAGTGTATCCCTAGTGCACCCTCATTTTCCCCCATTTCTTTAGCCCTGTCAAAAAAAAAAAAAAATTTTGCAAAAAGAAAACATTGTTGTTCTACACGTTTTTTGGGCTTTAAGACAGGTTTGGATTAGGATGTGGTGACTTAGGTGAACTTTTTGAAACATTAGTATCGTTTTAGCACCGTAGACTTCACGAATATAGGAATCATTCCAAAACCCCATGTACCATGGCCTTAATTATCATTTCCAAATTTGTCCTAAGTAGTTTATTTCAGCAGTCAGCTCCGGCCTAAGCATGTTCTACGTAGGGGACTGATGAACATAAGTGAATGATCCAGTAAATTAAATAAAGAAAAAGGCAAACTCCGGATAGATGACCCTCACAAGGTCGTTTAAACCAAAAAGTTGAATCGTTGCAAAAAAAAAAAAAAAATATATATATATATATATATATATATATATAATTTTAGCTCACCCATCGTTAGTTGGTTCAGAGGTATCTGGCGCTGAACTCGGTAGGGCGGATTGCGATCTGATCCCCCACAACTGCATTTGGGTCAAATAAAAGGGTTTACACAGTCATATGTGCCAGAAACCCTATGTTTTGGATCAGAATCACTAACAGGTCACTCTACTATGAAACATGTACGGATAACGGGCTTAATGTGATTGCGCCTGAATGAAAAGGACCCAAAAAGAGATGAAGAGGTAGACCTAATTATTGTGGGATGATACGGTTGATTAATATAAGAATGAAGTTTATGTCCGCCTCTGCGGATAAGTGTCATTACGATACTCTTGGTTCACTTAGTACCTGTCACTACATCCTGACTTGAACTTAGAAGCCCTTTTTGCCCGAATCACGTGTCAGCACTAGTTTTCTTACTTTGAGCTTTAAATGTTTTGCTTGAGGACAAGCAAAGGTCTAAGTGTGGGAGAATTTTATGACACTGAATTTCACCATATTTTTGACTCCGATTTCGCATGCATTCTTAGTCTTTTAATGTCATTTTATTATGTTATTATTATGTTTTTCTTTGTTTTCAGGTTTTTAGTCTAATCGGAGCCCCGAGCGAGAAAAGGAGCGAAAAAGGAGCCGAAATGAGCTAAAATAGAGAAAATCAGCATTTTACACTTATGGCATCCACTATGGCGGCCACCACAGGGTCTTCCATGACGTGGCCATGTCTCAAACTCCTCCCAACTGTTTTTCCCCACGATCTCCAACTGCCCAAGCAAGTTTACACTCATGGCGGGCGCCATGGTGTTGTGGCGGGCGCCACAAGAACAAAACGAGTTCCCTCCCAAATTCAAATGCTAGGGGCATCCTTGTCTTTTCCACATGTTTCCTTGCCTATAAATAGGACTTTAGATTTTCATTTTTCTTGATCCAAGTTCAATTGTTCATAAGCATATATCAGTGTAATAGTGGTAATCGCTTCACATCGAGGTGTTACTACATTCGAGAGATCGAGTCTGTAAGAGCCTGTGAGATTGAGTCTTGGAGCACTCTGGAAGGAAGTTAATCCTGCCGCCATTTTACTTTCAGTTCGCGTTTTATTCAACCACTCCGATTGGAGCAGGTTTTTATTACTTTACCTTTTGTCAACTTTATTTCTTGCACTGTCTTTTAATTTCATTTATTTTCCGCACTGCTTTACTTTCATTTACTTTCCGCACTCGCACTACTTTCATTTACTTTCCGCACTCGCACTTAAATACCTTTTTATGAAAAATCTAAAAATGAACTTTTACTTTACCATGTCTGGCTAATTTTATAAAGGTTAGAATGTGAAGATCATAACTGAACCGATAATCTGTACAATTGTTAGTGGAAACACTTAAGGGCTATTTTAACTTTCAGTATAAGTTTTCCTGTTCTTAAATTCCGTTGGGTAAGATCGAAAGCCGTCCAACGCCTATCTAAACTTAATTGTTTTTAAACTATTTCAAAAACAGCGAAAGCGCTTTGTTTAGTTTATTAGGAGTTTTTAATTTAAAAGGAAAAGAGATTTTAAAACCATTTTCGGACGCGTTAAGAAGTTTAAAGTCTGGTTCGTAAGAACCTCTTTTTTTTAGAAAATCCAGGTTAAAGTACTTTTCAACTTGGTCAAGATACTATATTTCTTAAAAATAGGTTTACTACTCTAACGCAATGCGCGCCTTTTTATCCGTGACAATAAGAGGGTTTGATTAGGGGGTACAACTCGGTTCTGAGTACGCGAAAGCGACAGTTCCTGTCAAATTAGTTCTTTTCAAAGTAGAAAACATTGCCCGTAAGTAGTTCTATTAGCAAGTACTTGGATTGTCAATTGGTTGTGTGAATTGCATTCGAACCTGTCTTTATCAATTAATTTTAATTACTTTATTTATTACCGTGCACTCTTCAAAACTACTATTTTCAATCACCTTAGATACACACCTTAACAATAGACAGCGATAGATTGACACTTGGTCTCTGTGGATACGATAATCTTTTATATTACTCTGACGCGTTCGTACACTTGCGAAAAAATACGCATCAGTACTTACTCGTGTCTTTTCTCTCCAATAGTCAAGATGAGTCGTCAATGGAACACTCGAGCAAGTCGTAAGTGAAGATGGAAAAACTTGAACAAGAGATTCTTGGACTTTGTGAAGAGGTAACTACTTTGAAGGCTGGAATTGAGCTTTTAACTGCTCTAGTTGAAGTCTTAGTTGCTGCTCAAGTCAAGCCTTCTATGGGAGAAGAAGAGATGACATTGAAGACTCTAAGTTTATTCTTTCATGAGAAGATAACAGCCAGTGCACCTCACGATCTTGCTGAAATAATGGATGTGGGAATAATTCCAGAAGAAGGTGTCCAACAGGGAGGTCTATCCAAAGACAGTGATTCATCCAGTGGTGTCAAGAAGTCCAAAAGTGAGTTTCCCAAAAACCCGAATTAGAATGATGTTGCTCTTCCTCTTAAGAAGCCTAGAAGGCCTCGTCTCAGAAATAATCATCAGCATGCTGACGCTGTTATTTTTGTCATGAACACAACACCAGTACCTTCATTCTATCCGCTGATAACGCAAAAGTGTATTGTTTATTTCGACCGATTCATATGCAATTTAGTGTCATTTTACTTGTTTTTTGTTGCATTATGTCGTATTATATCTGTGTTTCATGTATTTGTCGAATAAGAGCGTCCGTGCAAGAAAACTAGGAAAAGAGCAAAGAAATGAAGAAAAAGGGCAGAATTTTCCATTTTCTGGTACATGGCGTTCACCATGTCCCTAATGGCGTTCGCCATACACCTAATCCACGTCATCAACAAATTAAAGCTAACGACATTCGCCATTAGCCTAATGGCGGTCGCCATTCACTTCAGAAACGTGAAAGTAACCGCCCACTATAACACTACTTTGGAGGTTTCTCCCACTTTCTCCATGACTCATACATGATCTTTGGAAGTTATTAAACGAAATTCCTCCTATAAATAGACCTTGGATTCTCAATTTCTGGCATCCAAGTTTTGTACGCGGAAGCACTATTCATAGTTTTACGCATAATCTCATGGTTAGGAACTGCGGCTATAATCAGTAGCGTGAGAGTGTGAGATAAAGTCTTTACACTAGTATTTTCTACGTAATTTAATTTAACATTAAACTAACGCCAACAAATTATTGAGTCCCTGAGGTACACAAAATCCATATTCTGGCCTTTCTTTTCTGATTTATTTCCTAAATCTTAATTTAATTTTAATTTTAGTTTTAGTTTCCCCAAATTTAGATTTCATTAGCCTTAAATTTACATAGCAGCAATAGATAACGATAGGTTGATATTGGTCTCTGTGGGTTCGACAGTCTTTTATATTACTTCGATGTTTCCGTGCACTTGCAGGTGCATCATAAGCCACAATTCCAACAACGACAGACTTATTAGCATCCTTGTCGGATGATTTATCAGCATTCTCATAAACAGTCTTAGCAGCCTAGTCAGCATGCCCATAATACAAGAAAGACTCAATTTGATGTTATTCCAACGTCATACGTCAAGCTGTTTCCAGTCCCAGATAAGAATGGAATGGTCAAGACAAGGGCACCACCTAATATACCTAGGAATCATATGTGGTATTTCAAAACCGATTTTTTCTGTGTATTTCATCAAGGTGTACCTAGACACAACATTGAAGATTGTTTTGCTCTCAAGAAGGAAGTGCAAAAGTTGGCCAAAGAGGGTATTCTGTCCTTCAAGATGGGTGATCCCAAGGTCCAAATCAACTTGTTGCTCATGCATGGAGCGAATTCCTTTGTGAACATGGTTGATTAATTCTCTGTATTTTAAGGATGTTCTTTATGTATATGTCTTTTCAGATGTTTAGTTCATTTACTGCTTCTTCATATGTAACTTTCCTTGTTCGTTAACGCATTTGTTTTCGCATGTAAGAACTTGTTTATTTTTAATGATTAATTCAACAAGTATGTTTGTCTTGAAGTAATCCATTTGTATTCACTCATAAAATGCTTTTTCTGCTTTATAATGCAAATGCTACCCAATCTCTTGTCTGGGCAGAGAATTGGAGGGAGGATGACGAAAGTAAAAATGCAAGATCTCTGGTTTTATGCTTTTCAATAAAACCTGACTGATGATGTACGTCATTGTTTCAAATCCCTAAACACCAGTGATATAAGGAAGATAACCCCTCTTTAACCCCTTTGAGCCTTGAAGTAGGAGTGTTCTTTTGTACAAAAAACCTTCAATTTTAACCTGGGGCAGTGTAGCCTTCAGTTAATTTGATCGAGCGTCCAGAATTTCAAAAAAGGATTGAACATCCGAGGATACACCATATTATCCCTCACACATTAGGAGGATATGAGTCAAATCCATAATGTTTATCCCTCAACCAACTAAGGAATGAGGCAGTCACAATCCTTTCAACAAGTCAAAACAACTTAAAATCACACGATTTGTTCATAAATCAAAAATGAAAAAAAAACCCGCTAAATCAAAACCTATGAATGATATTTAGGAAAAATTGGGGCATCCTGCTGGACTTCAAGGTCAAATCCAAAAGTCTCGGTCCAGGAAAAGGTTAGGGAAAAATGAAATACCTAAGAAACTAAAAGGATCACAAAACAAAAATCCTCGGCAAAGAACAAAGTCGTGTTATCAGACACTAAAAGTAAAAAAGTAAGTGATTGCCATGTCCAAGCCACATTAAAACCCTCAAAAGACCTAATTGAAGCAGAGTTATTTTGAAAGCATACTCAATGAGATAATGTTTCTTGACTCCTATGAGTTGTGCTCGAGATCTGTGTTTGTTTCGTAACAAACATTATTAATCAATGTCATATCCTAACTAGTGACTCAGTCACATGTTATTGTGATATCTTTTCAATAAAATCATCAAGACAAACATGTGTGTTGCATTAGTAGTCTCGGAATTAACATTTTTTTGCTTGCTAACATCGCTTGACATCAAGAAAGATACATATGAGCATCAGTGATGACCTTAACACTCATTAAACAGGGGTGAGTTGTTTTCTCAATTGTTGCTTTCACAA
Source organism: Lathyrus tuberosus (assembly GCA_022829125.1). Taxonomy (NCBI): domain Eukaryota; kingdom Viridiplantae; phylum Streptophyta; class Magnoliopsida; order Fabales; family Fabaceae; genus Lathyrus; species Lathyrus tuberosus. Next base: position 10,577,136 of record JALAZF010000071.1, read on the forward strand.
TTTGATCATCCCTAAATGGCAAGTTTGAAGACTCAGTTTTGTCGAATACAGTCAATCTAGGACAGTTATATCAAGATTCGATAAATCTCTCCAAGAGTTTGAAGACACTGAGGCATTTTACATGCCAAGTTTTCTATAAAATCCTCTTGAGATGACTTCTTCCCATAAACCTTGTAATCTAGGGCATTTAAGAATTGAAGTTTATTTTTATCCATTCACAAGAATTGTTGTTCATTTGTGATGACCACTATATAGTTCATTAGTGCAAAACTAAGTGTTCTCCTAAGCAGTGTGTTCTTGTGATCTGCCTTACACATTTTTCCAGTGATAAGTCTTTACTCCAAGAAGCTATGACATGTTTGTTGTATGACCTAGGAGTTCCCTAGTTGACTTCTATTTAACTTAGTACTCCCCAGCGAAGTATTAAGCTTGAATTCCCTACTAAACTTTGATTCAAGCATCCCAATTTCCCCAATTGGATGTGTTTCTTTTCACCAAATGATACTCATTTTATCCCCTGTAAAGTCTTAAGCCTGGCATCCCCAACAGTAACTTTGATTCAAGCTTCTCTAGTTATTGGTGATCATTCCTCAGTGGATCTTTCTTCTCCCGTGAAACGGAGGTCATGTTGCTCTTCCTTAGTGGATCCTTGATGATAGAAGCTCATTATGGGTTATCCCCAAATGAAGTATCTTCTTATCCGTCAGAGAGATTGGAGCTTTAAAGTAGGACTTTGTTCCTTATGTGGCTTCTAATTCATCCCCAATGATGTTTTCATCTTGTTGAGATTATCCGAATGTCCGGTTGGGCCATGATGTTTATTTCATCTTTAGTTTATCTTTTTGTCTGTTTTGTCAGCAAAAACATAACATGACATACATTCATTCACATATACATGATACATGTGCATTTCACATTTTCGTAATGTTTTTTACATCATTCCTTGTGGTTGTGTTTATCCCCAGGTGATGTTTTTTCCTTTCTCCCAATAGAGTTATCACCCTTAAGAAGAAAGTGTATATCCTTTCTAACTCCCCACTGAGTTTATTCCTTGTGGAAGATTTTGCTTTAGCTTTCCTTTCCATACTTGGATAGGATAAATCCCTAGTCGAGTTCATTCCTCATTGGGTAGAGTCTTATTTGACCGTTTCTCTCCAGTTTATTCTTGGATTGAACCTTGATCTCTGAATATTATGGTTTTGAATCTCTTTAGGTTGTTAAATCTAGATCGAGAGTGCATTAATTTTGAACAATTGGATACCTTGACTCTCTAGGAAGAATGCGTTCATGGATTCCCATGAAAGACAAATTTTTATTCCCCAACAGTGTTGTTGTAACACTCTCTTGGAATTTATACCTAACAACAAGTGTCGGTCTCTTTATTTGAGAAGCCTATTATGTTCCCGGATTTTTCTTTTGGATGTCAAATGGCAGTCTCTTTCAAGGACAATTTGTCTACCCCCGATGAAGTTATCAGCATATCGATTATTCTTCCGTCAAATGGCATCTCTTTAAATGTCCCGTCAGTGAATTTTGGCGAAGATTCTTACATATAATCTCTCTTTATTTGAGAAATTTGTTTTTCAAGTCAACCGACCTATATCTCTTTTGAAGATCCCTAATGTAGTTATAAATCCCCGGTGAAATTATTGATCCCCGGTGAAGGTATTTTCCAACAAGTGATTACCTTCTAGGAGCTTGTTCATTACCCCTTTCTAGGTGGAAGACTTGGTTAAAGAAGAAACTGAGACCTGTTCGTGGCTTGTGACCCATAGCGAGGGGAGGTTTATTATTATCCTTTTCAATTGGAAGACTTGATTAAAGAAGAAACTGAGACCCGTTTATGGCTTGTGACCCGAAGCGTGGGGAGGTTTATTGTTATCCTTTTCAAGTGGAAGACTTGATTAAAGAAGAAATTGAGACCCGTTTGTGGCTTGTGACCCAAAGTGTGTGGAGGTTTATTGTTATCCTTTTCAAGTGGAAGACTTGATTAAAGAAGAAACTGAGACTCGTTCATGGTTTGTGGCCCGAGGCGTGTGGAGGTTTATTATCCTTTTAAACATATTATTTGATTATTTGAAGCTATATCCTATTCCAGATATATGGATTTTTTCATGATTTCAATTGTTTGAGTTGTCAATCTTTCCCCCTGTGGAGTTTTGTCGAGGTGAGAATTGGATATCAAGCTATTATATTAACTTGAATCACATTTCTTTTATTTCACCACCGTCTTTGATTTATCCAAGGGAATGGAGAAAGATCGAATATCCCACAGTATGCAATGCAAATGCAAACTAAGAGTCTAAGGTTCGGGGGTTGGTTATACCTAGGGAAGGTGTTAGCATCCTAGATATCTGTAGTACTCTACAGGAACCTCTTGTTTTATTATGTTATTTGTTTTTTTTTGTTTGCTAAGGGTTTAAGGGTAGGAAAACCTAAGATTCTATTCCTAAGCTTGCTCGATAAGATATCGCATCTTGTGCCTACATATCCTGTCGGTAAAGGAATCATAGCACATGTAGTTCCTCTCAGAAGGATACTAAATTTGTTTAAAAGTTTAGGAGAAAAGATGAGTCATCATCTTAAGAAAACCACCACAGTTTTGAGACTTGTTTGTATTTTGTGGGGTATAGGATTGTATGTCCCTTCTTTGAGACGATTCACATCTAATTCTCTTGTGTGGAGAATTGGGTGAGCTAAAGCTTGATTGTAAAAATCAAAATTGAGGGGGGGACTAACTTAGGAAGTCTATCCTAAAGTTGTCTAATAAACTTATCTTAAGGGTATCGAACTTATAGGGAGGTATGATGCAAATGAATATGCACCATGCACGATAATTGATTATCATGCATGGAATTTTCCCTTGGATATATGCGAGATTAATTATTTAAGATTAACGAGAGTGCTAGTAAAAGTGGTGCTAGTCTTGTGTATAGTGATCAAAGGTTGATAGCGATGCCCAAAGGCGGTCGACTTACATAGGTGGAAAATGGCTCGACGTTGGATCGAGATTTTTATATTTTGAAAGGTTTAGAACACAAAATCATGCATACATCACATATATTGATAAACAAACAAAAGCATAAGCAAAGCATAATATCAACTAAGACTAAACTATTTCACACACAAGCGTACGATTTATCGCGAGGGATCCAACGGGGAATGACTTATTAAGAAAAGAGTTTTGATAATTAAGGGAAACTAATAAAAGTTTATTTTTATTTTAGAATTATACTAAAGATTAGTATTAACTTAAAGTTAGAGGTTTTCTTATTTAAAAAAGGTTTTAATTATCTTAAAAAAGTTTTATTATTATTTAGCTTTAAAGTCATGTTAAAAAAGTTAATTAGAGAAAAAGTTATTAAAGGGTTTTCATATTAATTTAGAAAAGATTCTAATTTTAATATTTTTTTTAAAAAGTTTTTATTATTATTTTAAAGTTATATTATAAAAGAGAAGGTCATTAAAGAGGATTATAAAATTTTTTAGTATTTTAATAAAAAATTATTAAAGGAGAAGGTTTTTTAATTAATTAAAAGAGTTATAATTTTGGAATTTTAATGAATAATAGTTTTTATTATAAAAAAAAATTTACTAATGAAAAAGAAGGTTTTTAATTTATGTGTTTTCTTTTGATTGGGTTATGCAATTGATGATTTTTGTGAGGGATGATGATGATTTTTTGAATCTCTGTGTTTTATTTTGATTGGGTTATGGAATTGATGATTTTTGTTGATGCAGTGATGCTTTTCTATTTATAGGCCAATGATGATGAACTATTTTGGGAAACTTTTGATGTTATATTAAAATCTGATTCCAATCTGTGATTTAATTTGTCTGGTATGATTATTGCTTAACTTGATTCACCTTTGATGGTTTGATTTTGTTGCCTGATTTGGAAAGTTTAATTGTTGTCTGATACGTTTTTGATTTGGAAAATTGATATGACCGTTGCCCTGTTTGAATTGTCTACTTCTGTTTTTGGAAAGTTATGCTGGCGGTATCCCTTTGGGATATTGCCCATAACTTCAATTGAAAAATGATGAAAACTTTCTGATTTCAAAAATCTGAGGCCTACTATTTCCCTTTTAGTTCAACATGCTTGCAACTCAATGAATAGCTTTCTATTATCATGTAATCCTTTTTCTGAATTTGTATGACTCGTTATGATTCTCGATTCTTCCTTTTTCGTCAGCACGTTGACTTTGTTTTTGGAAACATTTGATGGTTATTGATGTTTGGTGCTGGTTGAATAGATTACTTATTTGTTTTTTAGTCCATTATCTCCTTCAAGCGGTTGAGCTCTTCAAGAGCAACATCTCTGTGATTTTCGCATCAGCACTTCACCTGCCAGCTTTCTCCACAGTGCATTCGAACGCACCTCACTATTTGTGCCTACTGCTCTGTACTGATGGAGATAATCAGCAGCGCCAGAGTGGTTTCCACATTCAAACTGAAATTTGGCATATTGGTATAATGCCTCTATGAATTGTGAATGATTTATTTCTTGTGAAATTTCTTTCTGATTTCTTTTAATGGTATATGGACCGTTTTGCTAAAATTATTGTATGAGGCTACCATAATTGTTTCGGTTTTATATGCACTCTTCAATTGGAAATTTGGAAGTTAATGTCGGTTTTAACTTGTGCAGGAAAGAAAAATCCTTTGTGCTGCAGCAAATTGGATGAAAGGAGCCGAACCTTTAGAGTATCGGGAGATTCGCAATAACGCATCATGATAGGCAGTATTACAAGCCCATTAGAAAAGTGCAGAAGCCTGTTTGGCAGAAAGATTATTCTATGGAATAATTTATTATTTGGGTAATTTAGTTTTCTTTTTATTTCTCTTCAAGTGGGTTGAGCCCAGAGTTGTTTAAGTCCATTTAGACTCTTGTATTTAAAGGGTTGCTGTCCCCTTTCTAGGGCAGAAAATTAATGACAAGTTATCCTTTCCTTTATTTTATTGTGTTTGTCTTTATGAGTTAATCCTAATTTCTTGGTAGTAGCAGACCTAACCATCAATTGGTGCTTTCATCTTCACCCTCAATGCCTCCCAAACTCACCAATCCCACACCCAAAGACTTAGATGAAACTCTCTAAGCCATAAATCAGCGTATTGAAACCCTAATCGCTACCCATGAAAACCTTGAATCCTCCATGGAAGCTAATAATCATGTTGTTGCTTTACAACTTGGTCAAATCAACACAAACCACAACAACTTGGAGACAGCCGTGAACAACAACTTTGCAGTTCTAACAACCCTCATGACTTAACAATTTTCTGCCATGAATGCTGCTGCTGTACCCAGATCTGCCCCTTGCTCCCCTCCTATATCTACACCTATTTCCACAATCAGATCTGCAATAGGTAACTCTACTATTCCCTTAACAACTTCTTTGCCACAAAACAACTCAACCCTATTTTCCACTCAACTTTATACACCACCACCACCACCACTATCTTTTACTAGACCTTCCCCATCTATACATTCTGCAAATTCTGCATTTCAAGCTTTTTCTCAACCCTTCACAAACTCATTTCCACCAAATTACACACAACCACCACACATTCTCACACAACTATATCCTTATTCTTCTATTCCACAATACAGCAGCATTACCCACCCACCCCTTTTACCCATCATTCCCATATACCAATCCTCACCATCAAAACTCAACTTACACTCACATACAACAACCCAACTCAATGCAAAACCTGAATTTTAGACAACCAAAGATTGAGCTTAGCATTTTCGATGGAAGTGATGTCTTGGAATGGCTATTCCAAGCTGAGCAATTTTTTGCTTTTTACAACATTACTTATGAAAATCGTTTATCATTGGCCGCTTTTTATATGAAAGGCGATGCACTTGGCTGGTATAAGTGGATGTTTCAAAGTAATGAATTATCTGATTGGAATTCATTTGCTAAAGCCTTAGAGTTGCGATTTGGCCCATCAACATATGAAAATCATCAATCTCAGCTTTTTAAACTTAGGCAGCACGGATCAGTAACAGAATATCAAACTTATTTTGAGAAACTTGGCAATCGAGTTATTGGATTACCACCTGATGCAATTCTAAATTGTTTTATTTCGGGATTAATTCCTGAAATTCGAAATGAACTTGTTGTCCAAAAATCTCAATCAATTTCACATGCTGTGGGTTTGGCTAAGCTTATCGAAGCCAAAACCAAAGACTCAAAGCCTAAGTTTAAAACCCCATACACACCCCATCAAAACCTACCCTCCCAATTAGCCATTCCAAAACTAGAAACTATGGCCAACACACCCCAAACACCAAAATATATACCCATACCAGCATACAACACACCTGCAAATCGTTTCACTATCCGAAGAATTACTCTAGCCCAACAAGCTGAACGAAGAGCCCAAGGGTTATGTTTCAACTGCGATGAAAAATTCATTCCTGGCCATAAATGTGCAGCTGGAAAATTTCTTCTACTTAAGGTAGAGGATGAGTCAACTGATGATGTTCCCCTAGACCTTGTTGAAACTACTGAATTTGTGGAACATGAGTCAACAACACAACAAAACACACAAACATATTTTCAACTCTCTCCACAAGCAGTGAGTAGAGAATTTTCCCCCAAAACCTTAAAATTCAAAGGAATACTTGATGGACTTTCTGTGACTGTTCTTATTGACACGGGCAGCACTCATAACATTCTTCAACCACGCATTGCCCACCACTTACAAATCCCTGGCATAGATATTCCAAACTTCTCGGTTATGGTTGGAAATGGCTCAAAACTTCATTGTTCAGGTTAATGCCCCCAAGTACCTATCACTTTACAATCACATTTATTTTTTATTCCATTCTACTTAATCCCAATTGAAGGAGTTGATGTTGTATCGGGAATGGAATGGTTGAGAACACTTGGTCCTCTCATGGAAGATTTCTTAATCCCAAAGATTTCATTCAATTATGAAAAAAAAAATATTACTATTACTGGTGATACAAACCTCTCCCCAACCCCATCTACCTATAGCCAATTTCTTCATCTCTTACACACAGATTCCATTGCCTCCATCCACCTACTGCTATATCAACCTACATCTGACCAACACCCCTTATACGAACCACACCTCCAAAACTCACCCCCAAAATCAACACCTCCTGAAATAGAAACCCTTTTAACCTCCTATCCAACCGTTTTCCAAGCACCACATGGCTTACCCCCTTCTCGGCCCCATGATCACCAAATTCCTCTCAACCCAAACACACCTCCAATCAACGTTAAACCTTATCATTATCCTCATTCACAAAAGGAAGCGATGACCAATTTCATTCAGGATATGCTTTCACAAGGCATTATCAAACCAAGTACCAGCCCCTTCTCCTTACCAGTCCTTCTTGTTCGAAAAAAAGATGGTTCATGGCGATTTTATGTCGATTATCGCGCATTAAATGTTGTCACTATCCGTGACCGTTTCCCTATACCTACAATGGATGAACTATTTGATGAGATAGGTTCTGCTACTTTGTTTACAAAGATCGACCTCAGGTTGGGCTACCACCAAATTAGGGTCATACCGGAAGACACTCACAAAACGGCATTTAGAACCTTTGATGGGCACTACGAGTTTTTGGTAATGCCTTTTGGGCCTAACTAATGCTCCTAGTACCTTTCAATCGGCGATGAATGACCTTCTACGTCCCTACTTACGACGGTTTGTTCTTGTGTTTTTTGATGATATTCTTATTTACAGTAACAATTACTCTGATCACTTGCATCATTTGACTTTGATTCTAGATTTACTTGCTTCACATAAATTTGTTGCGAAACTTTCTAAGTGTTTTTTTGCAGTCCCTAAGGTTGATTATCTTGGTCATGTTATTTCATCTAGTGGAGTTACCCCTGATCTAGAGAAAATTCAATCAATGTTGGATTGGCCGAAGCCACGATCACTCACGTAACTCAAGGGATTTTTGGGCCTCACCGGTTTTTATCGGAGATTTGTCCGACACTACGCCACATGCAACGCCCCAGTTTTAGTTATTTTATTTAATTGAGTCGTTTTGATTATTTTATTATTATATTATTTTATTTCTGACTTTTATTTGAAAATATGTTATTTTTCATCGTGAATATATTTTATCGCGTTTTGGGACTTTTGCGAGATATTTGAGTGTAGGGGTATTTTGGTCTTTTGTTTGGGTAGATATTATATTTTGCATATAATAGAAATAGAAAGAGAGAAAATAGAAAGGAAAGAAAAAGAAGAGAAGGAAAAGAGGAAGAAAGAAAAGAGAAAGAAAAGGAGAAAAGAGAGAAAACTTGGAAATCTAGGAACCGATTCAACCGACTTTTCAAACGCGATTTAATCTGGTAAGGGTGCGAAACTCGATTATACTATGCTTGTGTATGATTATGTATGTGTGTGTGTGGGTGTTTGTGGTGTTATATGGTTTTCAATTGTAGGTCGGAATGGTAGAAATCGATGTTTTCGCAGTTGGAAATCGATGTAAACGCGGTAGAATACTTGTTACCATGATTAGAATATGTTCTGATTGTTATGTGTTGGTTTGAAAGTGTTTTGGTGGTGAAAATATCATTTTGGGTTATGTAACAGCGCTGCTGGGATTTCTCATTTTTGCAGGTTCGCACTGTGAATCCCCTAGCAAAGGGGAAAGCGAGCGTTCGCTGGCAATTCGCACTGCGAAGGTGTGGGCGAGCATTCGCCAGAGGTTCGCACTGCGAACTTTGGTATATTTTGTGTTGTTTTCTTTCTGCCACTGTACGCTGGGGAACTCGCACTACGAATGGGGAAGCGAAGATTCGCTGGATGGTTCGCACTGTGAACGTTAGGAAATTTTTAGGCTATTTTCAGTTCTGACTTGGTTCGCTGGTACATTCGCACTGCGAATAAAGAAGCGAAGGACTCGCTAGGAGCTTCGCAAGGCGAATGTGACAGTTTTTCCCAAATTGTTTTCTTTATAACTTTTGATCCGTGAGCCGGTTTGAGGCGCGGTTTGGTGCGTTGGAAAGGTTTTGACATGTTCCTTCTTATTAAACTAGTTTTGAGATTGTTGGAAGATTTAATTATGTGGGGAATTGGAATGGTGTTGTTTTGTTAACTTGTACTATTGTAAGAGTGTGTAGTTGATGTGTGTTATGCCATATGTTGTGGATATGAATGTGGTATGACTTGTGTGCTGTTGTGCGGGGTAAATGCATGTGTTTAGATGGTGTGATGATGGTTTATGGCCGTATGGCAAATAAATGCATTGTTTTGGGCTTGAATTGCAAAGCATGATTATTGTTGCTTGAGATGGTTGCATATATGTGTGCATTTGGATGTCATGAGTTATTGTATGCCAAGCATCATGATATGCATGTGGGTGATGTCGTGTGCCCTAGTGGGTGTGAGCGACGAAATGGTTCCAGAGGGAATCCGCTATAACATCGTGCGCCTTATACAAAGAGGACTTAAAGCGATGATTATAGACGATCGTGCGCCTTATACAAAGAGGACTTAAAGCGATTGGATTGTGTGCCTTATACAAAGAGGACTTAAAGCGATCCATAAACGTCGTGCGCCTTATACCAAGAGGACTTAAAGCGACGGGGAACATCGTTTGCCCGACGGGGAGTTACGTTGAGTAACAAGCGATGGTTCCAATAGTTCCTGAGTGAACTAATGTTGAGAAATGATGGATGGATGGTACTGCATGTGCATTTGCATAGAGTCGTTGTGTCGGTCTCTTTGCATTTGCATAGATCATGAATGGATTGATTGTGTGTGGAATTGTGGATGAAATTGATGAGTGATATATGTATATAATTTGGTGATATTTGTACAGTGCATGGATGATATACCTTGGTGATGAACGCATGAAATATATTTTGTGTTGTTTATGTTTGAATTCTGGTATAAGTGGTGGTGAGAATATTTATATGTGTATTTTTCGTGTTATCATATAATTATATGCAACTGTATTATGATTGTGTTTCTCACCCTTCTGCTGTTTTTAAATGCTCTATGAGGCATTGCAGATTAGATGCTGAAGGTCTTTTTGTGAAGCTTAGGTCTTCATTCTTTTGTTGGTCGGCTCTGATATGTAGCACCGGGTAGTCGGGGAGATCGAGTGTGATTATTAGTATTATATATACATGTATCTTTTGGGATTGTACATGTATAATGATGTATATGACTTACAAACTCTTTATGTGATATATATATATATATATATATGAGTTTCGGTACAGATTTTCCGCTTTTATTATGTATTGGAATTGTGGGTGTTAGGAACTCAGTTCCTTTGTTATGTGCTACCAGAATTGTTGCATATCTTTATGAGCAGGTTGTTGTATGCTTGTTACAAATTGATGTGACCCCTCGGTCTATGCCGTGAATATTTTAAATACACTCTGATGAAATTTTGAATTTTAGTTATAGCTTTAATAGCTTGGGTGTATAGATTGGGGGTGTTACATTAAGTGGTATCAGAGCCAGTCCGTGTCAGTTTGTGTCAGTCCTTGTTGGTCTTTGTGGTTCGGTGAGCTGTTTATTTAACCATAGTTGCTGTTATTGGAAATGAACAGAATATGGCTGGTAGGAATGATGTTGCTTTAGCTGCTGCGATGCAAGCTATGGCTCGGGCTGTGCAGGGTGCACCTAATGCTGTGGGTAATGATGAGTTCAGGAAGAATAAACCGCCTATCTTCAAAGGAAGATATGATCCTGATGGTGCTCAGATTTGGCTTAAGGAGATTGAAAGAATCTTCTGAGTGATGGATTGTGCTGAGGATCAGAAGGTGAGACTGGGTACTCACATATTGCTGGAAGAAGCTGATGATTGGTGGGTTAGTACACGTCATGTGTTGGAAGCTGCAGAGGAGGAGATCACTTGGGCTGTGTTTAGCATTGAGTTTTTGAGGAGGTATTTTCCCGAAGATGTTAGAGGAAAGAAGGAAATTGAGTTCTTGGAATTGAAACAAGGTAGTATGTCTGTTGTTGATTATACTGCTAAGTTTGTGGAGCTTGTGCAGTTTTATCCACATTATGCGGAAGCGACGGTGGAGTTTTCTAAGTGCGTGAAGTTTGAGAACGGATTGTGTCCTGAGATTAAGCAGGCAATCAGTTATCAACGGATAAGGAGGTTTTCAGACTTGGTGGATTGTTGTAGGATTTATGAGGAGGATAGTAAGGCTCGTTCTACTCACTATAAGAGTGTGAGCGAGAGAAAAGGGAAGTAACAGTTTCGTGGTGGTCCGTATGTGATGCCAGCTGATAAGGGTAAACAAAGGGGTAATTTTGAGAGAAGGCCAAGTGGAGGAGGTATGTCTAATTCTCTGAGATGTTTTGGGTGTGGTGAATTAGGACATCGTCAGTTCGAATGTAGGAAGGGTTTGAGGAAGTGTTCTAATTATGGAGGTTTAGGACATGTCGCAGCTGAGTGCAAGAGGAAGAATGTGGTGAAGTGTTTCAATTGTGGTGAACCTGGTCATATTAGTACAAAGTGTCCGAAACCGAAGCAAGCTCCAACTGGTGGGAAAGTTTTTGCCTTGGCGGGAACTCAGACTACAAGTGCAGACCATCTGATCAGAGATACTTGTTTTATTAATAGTACGCCTTTAGTTGCTATTATTGATACTGGAGCGACTCATTCGTTTATATTGTCTGAGTGCGAGAAGCGTTTGAATCTTGTGTTGTCTTCGATGGATGGAGAGATGGTTATTGATACTCCAGCAATGGGGTCAGTAACTACTTCTTTGGTTTGTTTAAGTTGTTCGTTGACCATTTATGGTAAAGATTTTGAGATGGATTTAGTGTGTTTGCCATTGGAGGGTTTAGATGTGGTTCTGGGAATGAATTGGTTGCAGTTCAATCGGGTTCATATTGATTGTTATCATAAGCTAGTAAGATTTCCTTCTCTTAAGGAAGACGAGGAGTCGAGTTTCTTATCTACCAAAGAGTTGAAGAAACTTTTGGCGGAGGAAGCTCAGTTGTTTGGGTTGTTCGCGTCATTTTCGGTGGATAGTCAAGTCTCACTTGATGTGTTTCCTGTTGTGTGTGATTTTCCGGAAGTGTTTCCTGAGGATATTTCGGACTTGCCGCCAGAGAGAGAGGTGGAGTTTTCTATAGATCTAGTTCCTGGTACTAGACCTGTGTCGATGGCACCATATCGAATGTCGGCATCTGAGTTGGTTGAGTTAAAGAAGCAATTGAACGAATTGTTGGAAAAGAGGTTTGTGAGACCGAGTGTGTCGCCTTGGGGTGCTCCAGTTTTATTGGTGAAAAAGAAAGATGGGAGTATGCGATTGTGTATTGATTATCGCCAGTTGAATAAGGTGACGATTAGGAATAAGTATCCTCTTCCAAGAATTGAAGATCTGATGGATCAGTTGGTAGGTGCGTGTGTGTTTAGTAAGATTGACTTGAGGTCAGGGTATCATCAGATAAGGGTGAAAGAGGGACATATTATGTGATGCCGTTCGGGGTTTCTAATGCGCCAGGTGTGTTTATGGAGTACATGAATCGTATTTTCCACGAGCATTTGGATCGTTTTGTTGTTGTGTTTATTGATAATATCTTGATTTATTCTAAGTCTCGGGAGGAGCATGCGGGACATTTGCGCATTGTGTTGCAGGTTTTGAAGGAAAGGAAACTTTTTGCCAAGTTGTCCAAGTGTGAATTCTGGTTGTCGGAAGTGAGTTTTCTTGGTCATGTGATTTCAGGTAACGGTATTGCTGTGGATCCATCTAAAGTAGAAGTAGTTCTACAATGGGAGGCTCCGAGATCTGTTACTGAAATTAGAAGCTTTTTGGGATTAGCCGGATATTATCGAAGGTTCATTGAAGGTTTTTCTAAGTTAGCACTTCCGTTGACCTAGTTGACTTGTAAAGGTCAAGCGTTCATTTGGGATATTCGGTGTGAGGAAAGTTTTAGGGAGCTGAAGAGAAGATTGAAGACAACTCCGATTTTGATATTGCTGAATCCTAATGAACCGTTTGTGGTGTATTGTGATGCGTCTTTGATTGGGCTAGGTGGTGTGTTGATGCAAGAAGGTAAGGTGGTGGCTTACGCTTCGAGGCAATTGAGGATTCATGAGAAAAATTATCCTACTCATGATCTTGAATTAACGGCCGTGGTTTTTGTGTTGAAGATTTGGAGGCATTATCTCTATGGTAAAAGATTCCAAGTCTTTAGTGATCATAAGAGTTTGAAATATTTGTTTGATCAGAAAGAGTTGAATATGAGGCAACGTAGATGGTTGGAATTTTTGAAGGACTGCGACTTTAGCTTGAATTACCATCCTGGTAAAGCTAATGTGGTAGCCGATGCATTGAGTCGGAAGTCATTGCATATGTCTGCTTTGATGATTAAGGAGTGGGAACTTTTGGAATCGTTTAGAGATTTGAGTTTGGTATGTGAATTGACGTCTGACAGTGTAAGGCTTGGTATGTTGAAGGTTACTAATGATTTTCTATTGACCGTTAGCGAGAAACAGAAATTGGATGTGAAATTTGTGGATTTGATGAAGGTTGGGGATAAAAGTGAAAATGAGGACTTTAAAGTGGATGATAGAGGTGTTTTGAGGTTCCGCGGTAGAATTTGTATTCCTGATGATGCGGAGTTGAAAAAGATGATTTTGGAGGAAGGACACCGAAGTAATTTGAGTATACATCCGGGAGCTAATAAGATGTATCAAGATTTGAAGAAGATCTTTTGGTGGTCCGGGTAAAAGAGAGATGTGGCTCAGTTTGTGTATTCATGTTTGACGTGTCAGAAGTCGAAGGTGGAACATCTGAAGCCTAGTGGTTTGTTGCAACTGTTGGATATTCCTGAGTGGAAATGGGATAGCATTTCTATGTATTTTGTAACAGGGTTGCCGAACACTCAGCGTGGACATAATGCTATTTGGGTGGTTGTGGATAGGCTGACTAAATCGGCACATTTCATTCCGATTGACATTAGTTTTTCTTTGGAGAGGTTGGTAGAGATTTATATCAGTGTGATTGTGAAGTTACATGGAGTTCCGTTGAGCATTGTTTCGGATCGAGATCCGAGGTTTACCTCGAGATTTTGGGAAAGTTTACAAAAGGCGTTGGGTTCAAAATTAAGATTGAGTTCGGCTTATCATCCACAAACGGATGGACAGACGGAGAGAACGATTCAGTCGTTGGAAGATTTGTTATGAGCTTGTGTTCTTGAGCAAGGGAGTGTTTGGGATAGTTATCTTGCGTTGATTGAATTCACATATAATAACAGTTTCCATTCAAGTATTAGAATGGCACCGTTTGAAGCGTTGTATGGACAAAGATGTCGAACACCTTTGTGTTGGCATGAATCTGGTGAGAGTTCAGTGGTTGGACCGGAATTGATTCAATAGACTACGGACAAGGTGAAACTTATTCGTGAGAAAATGAAGGCTTCTCAGAGTAGGCAAAAGAGTTATCATGAACGAAGGAGGAAAGATCTTGAGTTTCAAGAGGGCGATTATGTATTTTTGAGAGTTACGTCGGTAATGGGTGTTGGTCGTGCATTGAAGTCGAAGAAGCTTACTTCTCGGTTTATTGGTCGTTACCAGATATCCGCGAGAGTGGGTGTTGTGGCTTATAGGGTGGTGTTGCTGCCGAGTCTGTCGAATTTGCACGATGTGTTCCATGTTTCACAACTTCGGAAGTATGTTCCGGATCCGTCGCATGTGATTCCGATGGATGAGGTTGAGGTAAGGGAGAACCTTACGGTTGAGGCGTTACCAGTTAGGATTTTGGATCGCGAGTTGAAGCGATTAAGGGGCAAGGATATTGAACTTTTAAAAGTAGCGTGGGGAGGCGCTGCTGACGGCAATTTGACTTAGGAGTTGGAGAGTCGGGTGCGGGAGTCGTATCCAGAGTTGTTCGTCTCAGGTAATATTTTCGAGGACGAAAATTTCTAAGTGGGGGAGAGTTGTAACGCCCCAGTTTTAGTTATTTTATTTAATTGAGTCGTTTTGATTATTTTATTATTATATTATTTTATTTCTGACTTTATTTGAAAATATGTTATTTTTCATCGTGAATATATTTTATCGCGTTTTGGGACGTTTGCGAGATATTTGAGTGTAGGGGTATTTTGGTCTTTTGTTTGGGTAGATATTATATTTTGCATATAATAGAAATAGAAAGAGAGAAAATAGAAAGGAAAGAAAAAGAAGAGAAGAAAAAGAGGAAGAAAGAAAAAGAGAAAAGAGAGAAAACTTGGAAATCTAGGAACCGATTCAACCGACTTTTCAAACGCGATTTAATCGGGTAAGGGTGGGAACCTCGATTATACTATGCTTGTGTATGATTATGTATGTGTGTGTGGGGGGGTTTAAGGTGTTATATGGTTTTGAATTCTAGGTCGGAATGGTAGAAATCGATGTTTTCCCGGTTGGAAATCGATGTAAACGCGGTAGAATACTTGTTACCATGATTAGAATATGTTCTGATTGTTATATGTTGGTTTGAAAGTGTTTTGGTGGTGAAAATATCATTTTGGGTTATGTAACAGCGCAGCTGGGATTTCTGGTTTTCTCAAGTTCGCACTGCGAATCCCCTAACGAAGGGGAAAGCGAGCGTTCGCTGGCAATTCGCACTGCAAAGGTGTGGGCGAGCATTCGCTAGAGGTTCGCACTACGAACTTTGGTATATTTTGTGTTGTTTTCTTTCTGCCACTGTTCGCTGGGGAACTCGCACTGCGAATGGGGAAGCGAAGATTCGCTGGATGGTTCGCACTGCGAATGTTTGGAAATTTTTAGGCTATTTTCAGTTCTGACTTGGTTCGCTGGGATATTCGCACTGCGAATGAAGAAGCGAAAGACTCGCTAGGAGCTTCGCAAGGCGAATGTGACAGTTTTTCCCAAATTGTTTTCTTTATAACTTTTGATCAGTGAGCCGGTTTGAGGCGCGGTTTAGTGCGTTGGAAAGGTTTTGACATGTTCCTTCTTATTAAACTAGTTATGAGATTGTTGGCCGATTTAATTATGTCGGGAATTGGAATGGTGTTGTTTTGTTAACTTGTACTATTGTAAGTGTGTGTAGTTGATATGTGTTATGCAATATGCTGTGGATATGAATGTGGTATGACTTGTGTGCTGTTGTGCGGGGTAAATGCATGTGTTTAGATGATGTGATGATGGTTTGTGGCCGTATGGCAAATAAATGCATTGTTTTGGGCTTGAATTGCAAAGCATGATTATTGTTGCTTGAGATGGTTGCATATATGTGTGCATTTGGATGTCATGAGTTATTGTATGCCAAGAATCATGATATGCATGTGGGTGATGTCGTGTGCCCTAGTGGGTGTGAGCGACGAAACGGTTCCAGAGGGAATCCGCTATAACATCGTGCGCCTTATACAAAGAGGACTTAAAGCGATGATTATAGACGATCGTGCGCCTTATACAAAGAGGACTTAAAGCGATCGGATCGTGCGCCTTATACAAAGAGGACTTAAAGCGATCCATAAATGTCGTTCGCCTTATACCTAGAGGACTTAAAGCGACGGGGAACATCCTTTGCCCGACGGGGAGTTACGTTGAGTAACAAGCGATGGTTCCAATAGTTCTTGAGTGAACTAATGTTGAGAAATGATGGATGGATGGTACCACATGTGCATTTGCATAGAGTCGTTGTGTCGGTCTTTTTGCATTTGCATAGATCATGAATGGATTGATTGTGTGTGGAATTGTGGATGAAATTTATGAGTGATATATGTATATAATTTGGTGATATTTGTACTGTGCATGGATGATATACCTTGGTGATGAACGCATGAAATATATTTTGTGTTGTTTATGTTTGAATTCTGGTATAAGTGGTGGTGAGAATATTTATATGTGTATTTTTCGTGTTATCATATAATTATATGCAACTGTATTATGATTGTGTTTCTCACCCTTCTGCTGTTTTTAAATGCTCTACGAGGCATTGCAGATTAGATGCTGGAGGTCTTTTTGTGAAGCTTAGGTCTTCATTCTTTTGTCGGTCGGCTCTGATATGTAGCATCGGGTAGTCGGGGAGATCGAGTGTGATTATTAGTATTATATATACATGTATCTTTTGGGATTGTACATGTATAATGATTTTTATGACTTACAAACTCTTTATATATATATATATATAAAAGTTTCGGAACAGATTTTCCGCTTTTATTCTGTATTGGAATTGTGGGTGTTTGGAACTCAGTTCCTTTGTTATGTGCTACCTGAATTGTTGCATATCTTTATGAGCAGGTTGTTGTATGCTTGTTTTAAATTGATGTGACCCCTCGGTCTATGCCGTGAATGTTTTAAATATACTCTAATGAAATTTTGAATTTTAGTTATCGCTTTAATAGCTTGGGTGTATAGATTGGGGGTGTTACACCACACTCGCCGCTCCACTCACCGATTTATTTCATTTTACAAAGTTTACATGGAATGCAGATGCTGATGCTGCTTTTACAAATTTAAAGATAAAAATGACGGAAACTCCGGTGCTTGCTCTGCTAAACTTCAACAAAACATTTGTGGTTAAAACGGATGCCTCAGCAGTTGCCATTGGTGCAGTCCTCTCACAAGATGGCCACCCTCTTGCCTTCTTCAGCAAGAAAATGTGCCCTCGGCTTCAGGCCTCCTCAGTTTATGTCCGCGAGATGTATGCCATTACCGAAGCAGTGAAGAAGTGGCATCAATACCTGATTGGAAAACATTTTCACATTTTTACTGATCAGAAGAGTCTCAAAAACATACTAGTCCAAACGATCCAAACTCCAGAACAACAAAAGTGGGCAGAAAAATTACAAGGTTTCAGCTTTGAGATTTTTTACAAACCTGGAAACACCAACAAAGTCGCAGATGCTCTGAGTCGTAAACATTAGGATGAAGCCGTTCTGATGCTCACAATATCCTCTCCTGTTCCAATCTTCCTTTCAGATCTGAAGCAGTATTACCAAAAAAATTCAAAAGGACAGAATCTGGTCAGTAAAGTTAAACAAGACCTCAAGATGCAACTCAATTTTTCTTTCAGAAATGGTTTGCTGTATTTCAAAGAAAGAATTTTTGTACCTGATGATCTGGATTTTAGAGACAAGGTGTTTAAAGAATATCATGCTACTCCATCCGCAGGGCACTCTGGGCTGAAACCCACCTTGTCGCGCATAGCTACTACATTCCACTGGCCCGGGATGTATACTGAGGTCAAGAATCTTGTCCAATGTTGCACATCTTGTCAAGTGAATAAGTATCTTCCAACAAAGAAACAAGGGTTAGTACAACCTTTGGAGATTCCTAAACAGGTTTGGGAAGATTTATCCATGGACTTCATTACTCACCTACCAAAATCCTTCGGTCATATTGTCATTTGGGTGATCTGTGATAGGCTAACAAAGTTCGTCCATTTTGTGGCTTTACTGACTATTTTTTCTGCAAAAGACTTGGCCACCTGTTTTTCAGTTGAGATCTGGCGACTCCATGGGATACCAAATTCGATTGTCTCAGATAGAGATCCCATCTTCTTAAGCACCGTTTGGAAGGAACTTTTTCGTGCTCAAGGCACAATCCTGAAATACAGCACAACTTACCACCCGGAAACGGATGGACAAACAGAAGTGGTAAACAGATGTTTAGAGTCATACCTCAGGTGTTTCACTAGTGAAAATCCAAGACTGTGGTTTAAATACCTTCACATGGCTGAATACTGGCATAACACTACTTGGCACTCATCCACAAAAATGACTCCTTTCTAAGCATTATACGGTCGTCAACCTCCAGCAATTCGAGACTACATCGAGGGTTTCTCAACTCTTGCCTCGGTTAACACCGACCTGCAAGACTGAAAAAAAATTCTTCACCGTTTGAAGCTGAATCTTAACAAAAGTCAAGAACTTATGAAGACACAGGCCAATAAAAAATGGAAAGAGTGTACCTTTACTGAGGGTGACATGGTGTTGCTTCGTCTACAACCTTATCGGCAAACCTCTGTTTTTCGAAGAACATCACAAAAGTTGTCCCAAAGTTTTTTTGGTCCTTTTCCAGTTCTGCGTCGTATAGGGCATATTGCTTACGAACTGAAATTCCCACCAGCTTCAAAGATTCATCCGGTGTTCCACGTTTCGCAGCTGAGAGTGTATCACGACCATGATCCCAGTACGCACATCACACCACTTCCAGAAGCCATTACAGAGAACATGCATGAACATTTCACTGACTCAATGCCTACAGAACCCTTTAGTGAGTCAAACGAGGTTGATTTGGACACAACTGCGAGAGAAGGGTTTCAAACTCGTGTGGAGTCAACTACTTTAGAGAACAAGTGTTTGGGTAACTCAACAAGAGGTAGAGTTGCAAAAAAACAAGAAGACTTTAACTTTGGATCAACACTTGCTAAAGAAGAAAACAAGTGCGTCTGAGATATGTAAGCACTTGGAAAGTGAAAATTCCAAAGTGAAACACAATAAGGTTACTTATGCGAACTCCCCTCCTATTCCTTGTAATAATATCTCACCTTTTTCCAATGAACCCTCTCAACCGTTGGACCCCTTATGCCCTTCATCAGGTTCATTAAACAACATTGCATTCCCTTTTTTCCATTGCCCACCCACGTGATATACAGCTAGACCCAACTCCCCTTGCCTTTATACCACTTCCCAAGTCTGCAGAAGATGCATGTTACACTCCACCCAACCCACCTACTCCTCTTCCACTTGTCTCCTTCCCCATAAAGCTGGCCGCTTCATCACCGTTGGATTCCCAACAGCTAACCCCGATTTCTTCCATAACCAACACGTGTAATATTCGCATCCAAACCCTCACTTCATCTCATCAAACCATCCCTCGGTGCTCTCAACTACCAAATGAACCCATTAAACTTCATAACGTTATCTCTCCTAAATTCCAGCTGACAACAAATAAGAAGACTCATGACCACAGCCGGGTTGCTTTTATTGGACCGGGTTTTACATCAAATGATTCAAACCCTGAGGACAAGGTTTTAAGTGGGCTGGAAAGTAGTGATAGGCAGTATTACAAGCCCATTAGAAAAGTGCAGAAGCCTGTTTGGCAGAAAGATTATTCTATGGAATAATTTATTATTTGGGCCTTAATTTAGTTTTCTTTTTATTTCTCTTCAAGTGGGTTGAGCCCAGAGTTGTTTAAGTCCATTTAGACTCTTGTATTTAAAGGGTTGCTGTCCCCTTTCTAGGGCAGAAAATTAATGACAAGTTATCCTTTCCTTTATTTTATTGTGTTTGTCTTTATGAGTTAATCCTAATTTCTTGGTAGTAGCAGACCTAACCATCACATCAGCACTGAACCTTGTAGGTGTTGCGTATCATGGTTTGTCATAAATCTTAAAGCAAATCTTGGAATAATCTTGTGTTTATTCTAGATGATGTTATCCTGAGCTTTTTCCACTTGAATCTGCACTTGAACATTATGCAGGTGATTGCAGGTTAGCATCGAAAGGAGAGTAGCATCCAAGATGAAGGAACAATGTCATGTGAATATCGGAGTTATCGATGATGGGGTTGTCCATTACAACCGTGACTCAAACTTCAAAAAGGTTTTCCTCATTGATTCTATACAAACCCGATTTTATTTTTCTTCAAAGTAAGTATCGACGATTGTTGCATAGAATACCATAGCATGAGAGCATTCTGAAATCCTAGATTCTTCTACTGTGATGATGTGGGTTGTTTCTGTTCTTATGCTGATGTGTTTTAGTGCTTTATTTCATGTTGTAGGCAATACATTAACATCAGGACCGGTTCTAGACGACGGCAATGGTCACTGCGCACCTATTAAATTGATAGTGCTTCCAAATCAGTGATAAAGCTACTTCCACACCATCTTCCTGGCCCTCCTGAGATGTTTGAAGTCGAGGCCGCCATTGCTCCGCTAACAAATTTGCTTAAGTTGACACTTCGCAAGTCATCCATCAGTGATTCCCGCTGCTCTTCATTAATCTACTTCAGTTTCTTAATAACTGCAGCGTTGCGCTTAATGCTGGAATCTAAAGTCCTAAAAACTCCTGAGTCTGAACTGCTGCTTGTATATCAGAACTTCTAAGCTTTATATCATCATATAGCTGTCACCTCTATACAAGCCATCGAGCTCGTTTTTTTCATTTGAATCATTAGTACAGTGTCTGACATTTTGTAACTTTAATTTATAATTTTAAGCAAATACACGTTTGCTACGCACACTTCAATGTTCATAAATTTCTCTTTTTTGCCAAGCCAGCCAACTATAACATTGAGTAATCTCCTTATTTATTTGCTCATGCTTGCGTATAACAGGATAGCAGTTTGCACTAAATGCCTTGCAGACTTTTATAATCTTTGCCTTTGCTTATTCCAAGGAGAGAAACAAATATGATTTTCTCAAATCATCTTAGTGAAAACTGGATCCATGACTTGTTTGCCTGCGGGTGCACGACAGAAAAGCATATTGCCTCATGTAGCACGAAATACCGTTCTTTCGAATCCAAGAGCCTTGGGTTTACAAATTATTCCACTGATCCTTTCCTGATCAAACAAAGAAGATATTTCATCATGATCCCCTTTTGCGTACATAATATCTTATCTTGTAGTTCTACCTTGGTTGAAATAGCATGACCATGACTAATAAGGCAAAAACGCATGCCGCATGTAATGCAATCTTGAACATATCATTTGTAACCCGTATTCTCAGTAAACCATAAGCCTGGAATTTCCATCCTTGTATGATTAAAACCCTACTTTGAATCTTGGTTACTTAAAATGATGAATTCGAAGATTGGAACCTGAGATCTTGAAATTCCACATAAACCACAATCCTTTATCGATATACATCCACAAGCTCACATCAAAGATAAGAACCTTAAGACAATGATGAACTCAAACAACACTTGTTACTTGAAATCCACACGAAACATCCTCCTATTATGACTTAAATCAAATTTGAATGAAATAAATGTTTGAGAACTTGATTCCAATCTGCGCGTTCTTGAATTGATAGATCCAATGGCCGGCCATGCCACATTTGTCTTATGAATCCTAATCCTCTATCTAATCACAAAAGTAAGAAGCAAACACGTTCCTTCTGATAAGCTCTCAATCTATAATCAACACGAAATACTTTGACTTAATGAAAATTTAAACAATCTTTTAGATGAAGATGATCTTAACACAAGAACCGTGTCTCGGGGAATCCTGAAAGTACCAGTGATATCCTCACTTGAAATTATTGTATCTGCACAACCTGGTTAGCCGCGATAAACACGCACACCGGAACCGCATGACCTAAAGATGCTATGCAAAAAGAAAAGGGATCTTAGGGTAAAAAATTAGGGTGCGAAAAGTTTCAACCCTTTCCCAAGTACTCACCTCTTATGGCATCATTCCCCACAGAATCCCTGTCTTGCATTATTATCATGTCATATCATGAGCATATTTGTGGTATCTTAGGCCAAAAATTATGCATGTTTGTATTTAAGTCTGTCATATCACGTCGAGACAAAGATTTCAATCTACATATCTCCAAATAGAAGAAACTTAAATAGGGGCATCTATCATACCCTAAATTTTAACCCTAAGATTCCACCTCATTTTCATCATTTTGCAGGACTTCAAGCATCTCATGTGTGTGTCCTTTATGCATTACTATCCTCATGGAAAATACAAAAATATGTGATTTGTTTGCTTTACTTACAAATTAGGGTACATCAAGAAGTTTAAGCAGATGATCAATCAAGTATTTGTGTGATACTCCACTTCTCAAACTCCCAATTAATTCAATACTATCAAGAGTTTCCCTTCATCCACAGTCAAGTGCAAGATTATATCAATGCAATTTCATCAAGCTCGAATTCATCTGGTACATCAAATTAGGGTTTTTGACCAAAGACAACTTGGAGTTGACTTCTGTTAGTTCTTGTAGTTGGCTGGAATTTTGGTAAAACAATGTGGATGTCATGGTTGATGTTTCAACATGAGTTTCTAACATTCTGGTTGTGTTAAGTTGTAAATGGTTGCAGATTCTGTGCTGATGTCAAACCCGATGTTAAAACATCAGTTGATAAAACATCAGTCTGAGTTGTTTTATTAGGGCTGCGTGTTTCTGTTATTGGAGAGATATTATGCTGAAGAGAGTGAAAGATTGTAGGCGAATATCTTGGTAAAGATATATTCTGTTGCAATTAGATTTGGAGCAGATCTTGTTGCTGTTTTTAAGGCTAAAAGATATGAAGATTTAATTGAAGATCTATTTAGTAGCATAATCTTCTGCAGATTTGTAGCAGTTAATATGCTGAGATTTAAAGCCCAAATCCAGTTGGGAAAAAGGTTATAAATAGAAGCATTGTAACCTAGTTTTAGGAAGCCAGCCATCATGTAAATTCTAAGAGCTGAGTTTGTGAACCACTCTCTAGGAGAGTTGGTATGTGTGAACCACTCGGATTGTGAGATGGTCATTGTTATTAGAGGAAGCTGTTAAGCAACTCTAAGTATTTTTCTTAGTCATGAGGGTCATGTCTAGGTATTGTTATAGGAGTGTGTCTTCTACGTGTTTGGAGAGTTTTTGGAAATCAAGTTGTTGATGCAGTGATTGAGATGTTGACTGCTAGACATCATTGCGATGATTGGGAGTGAGATGGAGTCTCTTATCTAGGGAGGACTTAGATATAAGGGTCATTGGGTAGTGATTAAGTTAGTGGATTGTCAACTGGTTTGTTGAGTCTGTAATTTGATACTGCTAATAATGGACTTCCTTCCTGGCTTTGTATGCCCCCAGATGTAGGTTGTTAGATCGAACTGGGTGAACAAATTCTGTGAGCACTTTACTTTTCAGCAACTTCTTTAAATGTCTATAATTGCCTTGTTGTTTATGTCAGACCAGATGTATCGACATCATGTAGGACATCTAGGATCTGTTATACCAGATTTCAATTGGTATCAGAGCAGGCATCCTGTCTGTTTCTGGATGAGATCTAGGGAAGATACTTTCTGGTTCATGAGCAAGGAAGATAGTTTTGCTGAGTTATGGACTTGGTCAGTTCATATAGTTGTTTGTATGATCCCTTGAAGTGAAGGATGGACTATTCATGACAGGGTATGTATTGGACCTGTCTGTTGTTATCAGGAGAACTGCTGTTGTGAGTTTGATTTGTTGGCACTTGGTTTATGGTTATGGTGTGCAAGGATTATTGAGTAGTGCCTGAAGGTTGTTGAGGAGTTGTTGTGTATTCCGCTGCATGGTATCTAATGTAACCCTGGTTGGTTCTTGTATCTCTGGTATGGTATTCTCTTGGAAAGACATTAGGGTTTGGTCTCCTCAGCAGGATATTCTATGATGTTGTAGTTTATACAAGACAGCTTCAACCGTTTGGTTAGAGATGCTAAAGATACTTGAGGATTATCTCATATCTTTGTTTTGGGAAAGAAGTGATCAAAAGGTGAATGGATCTTATTAAAGACTATATGACATGGAAGTTTCAGTTTTTTTAGACGAAGAATATATTTCAAATCAGGCATTGAAGACCAATATGTCCAGAACATTGATTCCTTCTTTATCAATTTTCTTGATGGTGAAAGAAGAGGGTGGAGCCAAAGCAAAAGAGTATCACTGTCAAATCTTTCATGCGGGAGTGAAGATCTTGATAAGTTATCTCTTAAGCTTAGTTGTGGTGATCTAATTAGGAGGATCTTCCTGGTTATAATGTCAAATATAGTTCTGGTATATCTGAAGATGAATTCTCTTGTGAAGATACATGTTTCTGATTTTCAAAATCATGAACTGGAGGAAGTTTCATCAAGAAAGAAGCTGAGCTTAATATGTCAATTCTAATGTCTCGACATCGCGCTACACATCAACAGTTTATGGTAAATGTTAAGTCAAAGACCTATTAGATTGTAGCTGTTTTGAAGGATCACTGAAGCTATGAAGTTGAACAATTTTTGAGATGTTGTTCATAATGTCATAGCATTTCAGTTGGAGATGGTTGAAGAAAAGGTAGTTATCTTGATAGCAGAAGAGAAGAAAATGATCCTTGTTTAAACTAAAATGTCTGAGGACAATTTTATAGTGAAAATGCATCCAAGAGTTTGTGTGCAGTAGCAGTGTAAATCAGCCTGTGGTCAATTGGTGTTTGCATGAGCTCTTTCAGTTTTGTGGCTTGAAGGATTGGAAGTAGCAGATTGTCTATGGTATGTTTATGCAGAAGGATGGCAGTTATCACTCTTAAGTTAGACAAGAGGTCTGGACCTTGTCCTTATAAGAAGAAGCTTCTGGAAGAGTGTGTTATGCAAGTTACTGCAGTTTTGTTGGTCTGATCTTGGAAGTTGATCAGATGTTGATATGTTCTCGTGTGTTCCCTACAAGAGATATGTGTGGATTAATATGGTTGTAGTCTCCAAATCCATAGGAAATGTTTAATGTGATTTAGACTAATGTCGGAACTGATGTTGAAACATCAATTCAGTTCTTTGCTCAGGGTGGAGTAAAAGATCAAGACACTGACCTAACCTGGAAGGCTTTTGTGGTATGAATGGTTGTCATAATGGTCTGTCATGAAGAAGATTCAGAAGATGCTGGAATCTGAAGAAGGGTTAAACCACAGGGATCAATTGCTATTTGTGAAATTCATAAGTATTTAATTGATTATCCTTGAAAGACAAGATTAAGGATGTTCTGTCTATTGTTTTAACATCTTTTCATCAGAGGTTTGGAGAATCATGGGAGGGGTTCTAAATTCACTCACAAGTCGCCTAGGTGTTGACCTGGGATTATTGCTTAGCATCTGTTCCTAGAGAGTATTGTGAATGACTTGTCCAGATGGTGGTGCTGTTGAAGATGAAGATGGAAGACTATGAAGACATCATAATCTTGATGGTTACAGCTTGGATCAGTTTATTTCTAATCTAAGTGGTTTGGAGCATGGTGTTTGCTCTGGTTGTGAAGGTCGAGGATAAGTGGCAGTTATCTCTGGCTTTCTACTGACGGCTCTACTAAGGGAAGTGACTTTCTTTAGTATTGCTATGGGGTAGTCTTGGACTACTTATTTTTTGAAGATTCAGATGTGGTAGGTTTGAAGTCTTTGGAGTTTCTAAGTAGGATGGAGGTTGTCTACTCAAACTTGATTGTTGAATCAAGTCTATGAGAGCATGGAAATCTGTTTCTGCAAAGGGAGGAGGTTCTTCTGAGTGGCAGAAGGTAGAGCTGAATTCAACAGTTGGATGACATAATATTCTGACATCTAGCTTAACATCAGGAGTCTCAGCTGGTGATGTGGCACATCAGCTAATGACGGGGTGATCTACAACAATGAATAATAGGATGCTTAAAAAAAAGATCGTTCTCATGGCAGTTTGCGGGAGCTACAGGAAGGAGAAGATGTTACATGACCATGGCTTAGGGAGTCTAAGTGCGTTTGCTTTTGAGCAAATGGAACATGTGACTTGAAGATCAAGTTTCCTTGGTGGATCAAGATATCTTTGTGAGAGTTCTGACAAACGTGAAAAAGGTCAAAATGTGGCATTTGGTTGTTTTCATATGAGGATTCATGAATGGGGTGATCAAATTGTGGCATTTGGTTGATCTCAGAAGTTGATTCGAAGAATCAAGATAATCAGAGTGTGGCAGTTGTTGGAACAAGTTACTCTTGGGCAGAAGGGTGATGAGTTGAAGACTCAAGGAGATTATTCTTCTTGAAGGTGGATGAGAGTTTAATTCTCTAGTTCTTTGGATTACTATGTAATAGTAAGTCCAGTTGGTGGAGCATATTAAGAATCATGGTGTTGATGTTTTTGTGTGTGGAAGATGTTCTAACTTGTAATAGGACATTATCTAGGATGATTACATACATTGTATCTAAAGAGAATCTACCTAATCATACGGGAGAATGATGAAGTAGAAGCTCTGCTTTGGAAGGAGAATGTAGAGAAGACTGAAGTAGATCAGGTATTGATTGCTTGAAAGTCTGAATGTGGATATTCATCAATTGATCCAAATGTCAAAGATAGATGATTAAGGGTGTGCGTGGGGAGTTGGATGCTCAAGAATTTTTGTCAGAAGAGATGTTTCTGACTATGTGAATTAGAATGTGGAGATTCTGGTCTTGTTTTTAGTAGTTTGTTCTGGCAAAGCATGACTACTAATTTTGAAGACTTCACTAGTATCAACAACTACTGGTGGATGTAATGGTAGAGGGATTGTGATGTGATCTGATCAGAACATTTTTTTAGAGAGTTGTTCCTTCTTCTGCTACAAGTATCTCTTGAAGAGATTAGATCTCAGTAAAGCAGAGAATTTGTGGAGTCTGTGAGCAGTGTCAAACAAGTCAGGATACTTGAATGTGTTCTCCAAGAGTGAAAGTACAATATGTGAATGTGCTCAGCAAGTGTGCTCAAATGTTCATCTTCATCTAGAGCATTAAGAGTACTTGTCTGTGGATTTTGCTGCAAAGGTACATTTATTGTGAAGATTGCATGCTGATCAAGATTGTGAAGATTGGTTGAATCTTCTGAGGATATAATGTCAGATAACATGTTATGACATTAGGTTGTTGGATGGCATGTTGGTGTGGACATGAATGGTTTTAGCCATGTGAAGCTAATTGTTTTAATCATATGTGCACATGCTTCTGTGGAGGAGTCTGAAGGACGATTTTATTTGTTCAGATTTTGGAATTACTTTGTGAGGGTCTTTGTTGATGGGAGATGTCACACTTGTCTTGGTGTGTGAGTTCAGTGGAAGGCATTGTGTGTGTGCTTCATAACTTGTGGATGATCGTGTGAAGCATTCCTGACTGGATGGATGAAGACTGTGTCTGGATTTTCCAAATGTTATGATCAAGGAGTTCATTGTGATCATTCCTGTGGATATTACAGAGAGAAGTTGATCAGCTTGGCAAGATGTGAGTTTTGGAGCATGAGAAGATAACAAACCAAGAGGGAATTATGTGAGTTTTGGTATTTGAATTGTTTGAGGATTAAGCATTAAGTGAATGCGTTCAGCAGGTCTGTTGAACAGAGGGTGCGCTCTTGAAAACATGAAGATGAGTCTTATGTTTTCCATTCATTTAAGGTGTTCTTCTTGCAAAGGAGCACTGGTTATCTTAGATAGGGGGAGTTGATCTTTTGTTGAAGAAGTTGTTTATCAAGATTGTAATGTCCGACTAGATGTCGTGACATTGTGTTACTGGTGAAGTTCATGGTGTACTTGACAGTTTTGACCTGGTTTCATGGTGTCAGACAAGATGTCAATGGATTAAATCAGCAGTATACATTTACCCCAATATTTGTTCAGTTATTGAGTCTAGATTTTGTTTTGAGTATGTTAGTTGTCAAATTCAGAGGGTGTCCAATTGTGGCTAAAAAGGGGGAGAGTTAGCCCATGTGTTGCCTAGTTTGTGCTGAATTACTAGTTGTTGCAGATGGTTGGTATTGCTGCAGGTTGTGCTGCGAATGTTAGTAAGTGTTTTTCCGCTACAAGCTGAAAGTGTTTTAGCCAAAATTAGCCAAAGGGGGAGATTGTTAGTTCTTGTAGTTGGCTGGAATTTTGGTAAAACAATGTGGATGTCATGGTTGATGTTTCAACATGAGTTTCTAACATTCTGGTTGTGTTAAGTTGTAAATGGTTGTAGATTCTGTGCTGATGTCAAACCCGATGTTAAGACATCAGTTGATAAAACATCAGTCTGAGTTGTTTTATTAGGGCTGTGTGTTTCTATTATTGGAGAGATATTCTGCTGAAGAGAGTGAGAGATTATAGGCGAATATCTTGGTAAAGATATATTCAGTTGCAATCAGATTTGGAGCAGATCTCGTTGCTGTTTTTAAGGCTAAAAGATATAAAGATTTAATTGAAGATCTATTTAGTAGCAGAATCTTCTGCAGATTTGTAGAAGTTAATATGCTGAGATTTAAAGCCCAAATCCAGTTGGGAAAAAGGTTATAAATAGAAGCATTGTAACCTAGTTTTAGGAAGCCAGTCATCATGTAAATTCTAAGGGCTGAGTTTGTGAACCACTCTCTAGGAGAGTTGGTATGTGTGAACCACTCGGATTGTGAGATGGTCATTGTTCTTAGAGGAAGCTGTTAAGCAACTCTAAGTATTGTTCTTAGTCATGAGGGTCATGTCTAGGTATTGTTATAGGAGTGTGTCTTCTACGTGTTTGGAGAGTTTTTGGAAATTAAGTTGTTGATGCAGTGACTGAGATGTTGACTGCTAGACATCATTGCGATGATTGGGAGTGAGATGGAGTCTCTTATCTAGGGAGGACTTAGATAGAAGGGTTATTGGGTAGTGATTAAGTTAGTGGATTGTCAACTGATTTGTTGAGTCTGTAATTTGATACTGCTAATAGTGGACTTCCTTCCTGGTTTGGTATGCCCCCAAATGTAGGTTGTTAGACTAAACTGGGTGAACAAATTTTGTGAGCACTTTACTTTTCAGCAACTTCTTTAAATGTCTATAATTGCCTTGCTGTTTATGTCAGACCAGATGTCTCGACATCATGTAGGACATCTGGGATCTGTTATACCAGAATTTCGACTTCTTCATCTGAGCATGATCTCATACCTTAAAACATGATTTAAAGGTCTCAAGAACATTATTTTAGTCCATTCATGTGTTTGGATTAGCTCAAGAAGTTTGATTTTTGACAATTGAAAGATTTTGATTCAACTGATAAAAAGTCAACTGATGGTCAAAGTTTGACTTTTGGAAATTTTGGTCAATTATGGAATTCACAAGTCAAGGATCATAAAAATATGGAAGATGATTGAAGTTGATCATGATTAATCACAGAAATCATTCAGAGATGCAAAATTGCCAAAATTAGAGTTCTTGAATTTTTCGAAATACAAATTTTCATCATTAAGTGACCTATTTCCAAAGTTGTAACTTCTTCCTCAAGCATCCAATAGAAACACTTGAGAGCTTCACTTAAAGAAGGAATTTGATACTACAATTTCTTGAAAATTACAAGCCAAAAGCTTTCTTGGAGTGGAATATATTGATATCCAAAGTTAGGGATTCAAGTTGTGTTAAAATCCAAAACACTTAGAAAATTTTCTAAGTTTTTTACATTGTCAAGTGCATGACTTTGTGGATTCTTTGTGAACAATTTAAGCCACCTCTTTTGATGCTTGATAGCTGCAATTAAGGATAATAGCCCTTACCAATTGAAAGATATGATTGTCCAAAGTTGGGATTTCATGATGATCAACATGGTTCAAACTGAACCATAATTTTTCTAAGTACTAGTCAATTTGGTTGGAACGAGTTTGGGATATCTTTTGACAAAATTCCAAGACTTTCCCAAGATGCTATCAACATGAAACTTGTAGTATCCCATGAGATCTTCACCTTGGTACCAAGTTTTTGCAGATTTGACCTCAAAACACAAAAGAAAAGTTTGATCCAATGTGCCATGTTGGATTGCATTGTGGACAATTGATGAAAAGTGTTTTTGACTTTTGCTTGTTCCGTAAGTTAAGGGATCTAATCTATAACTCCACAACAACTTGTACAAACCAGAAAAGAGGACTCAAGAATGTTAACTTGCAGTTGTACCAAAAGCAAAGGCTATGGTGTACTTGCACCAACTTTATGGAAAAGTTGCAATATCCATTGAATCATGCTTTTAACTTTTTCCCAACTTGCTCTCTTGATCAGAAATAATCCTCTAAATAAATCACTCCAATGTCATTACAAAACACACAACAATACACACAGAATCCTCAGCATAACATTGATCAACCAAGCAAGAACACTTGAAGCATTTTAAGTGTTCTTCACTTTTTTTTTCTTCGAGCCAAAACTATTAAACTCATCACACAACCATCAAACCTTCATCTTTTCCACTCAAATACATTTTAATAGCACCAATTGAGTTGCTGAAACACACCAAAACACCTCATTTCATCCAAAACCAGAAATCACATTTTGCAAAAACTCCATTTGTTGCAAGAAAGAAAAAGCTTCGAATCTCATCACTCTTTCATTTTCCTTTCACTTTTACACTTCAGACACCTTCCATATACCTCATCTAACTTGTCTAAATCATTAAAACCAATTTGTAATCACTTAAACACCAAGACCACGAACTCATTTTTTACTTCTGCAAGTTGATTTGAGCAGAAAGATTAGATGCATTTCAAAGCAAGCCAAGCATTCAAACACCTTTCTGGGGGCTCAGTGAAGTTGTAGACATCATCATTCACCATCTGGGATTGCTGTAAAGGTGCATTTGACACTTTCCAATATGTAACTTTTCTAAAATTTCAAAATCCATGTTGTGAGCATCATTTCAACAATTTCTTGATACCAATTTGCTTGCCAAGATGTAAGGATTGAAAGCCCTACACATTTGTCCATTGATTATGTGTGTATGACATTTAATTTGTGTTCAAAGTTTTAGGGTTCTTTTGGTTATGTCTAAAATTCGTGACCTGGGATTAATATAAATGAAAAATAAATGCATATTTGAATCCCTCATGAAATTTTGATTGAAATGGTATATTAGAATGTCTGATTTGGTGCAAAAATAAGGAATTTGTGCTTTTGAAAATGTCAAGCTTGAGGTTGAAGATGACTATGGAGTCTACATGTAACACCCCCAATTAAATAAAGCGATAAAAATTTCATCAGTATAATTAAATATTCATGCCATAGACGAAGGCGTCACATCAATTGAGACAAAACACAATAAACTCGCTCATAAAGATATGTAACAATCAGGTAGCAATTAACAGAGGAACTTAGTTCCTACTACCCACAAATCAGATACCGAATAAAAGCGGAAAATCTGCAACTGAATCTCATATATATATATCACATAAAGAGTTTGTCTGTCATACACAGACCCATGCATATACAATCCAAAAGATATCTATACATATACACATAAATCACAACGATCTCCCCGACTACCCGGTGCTACATATCAGAGCCGACCGACAAAAGAATGAAGACCTAAGCATCACAAAAAGACCTCCAGCTTCTAATCTGCAATGCCTCATAGAGCATTAAAACAGCAGAAGGGTGAGAAACACAATCATAATATAATTGCATACAATTATATAATAGCACCAAAATACACATGTAATATTCTCACCACAACTCATACCAGAATTCAAACGCAAAACAACACAATGCATATCATCATATATCCATCACCAAGGCATATATAATCAAATAAATGCATTTTATCAACAACATATATATATCTCAACTCATCAATTCCATTCACAATTCTACACAAAATCAATCCATTCATGATTTATGCAAATGCAAAGAGACCGACACAACGACTCTATGCAAATGCGGTACCATCCATCCG
This sequence comes from Lathyrus tuberosus, assembly GCA_022829125.1. Lineage (NCBI taxonomy): Eukaryota > Viridiplantae > Streptophyta > Magnoliopsida > Fabales > Fabaceae > Lathyrus > Lathyrus tuberosus. The sequence continues at coordinate 10,609,430 of JALAZF010000071.1, forward strand.
TCAATCTCAACACTAGTTCACTCAGGAACTATTGGAACCATCGTTTTTTACTTAGTGTAACTCCCCATCGGGCAAACGATGTTCCCTGTCGCTCATACCTCTTTTGTATAAGGCACACGACGTTTATGGATCGCTCACACCTCTTTGTATAAGGCACACGACCCGATCGCTCACACCTCTTTGTATAAGGCACACGATCGTCCATAATCATCGCTCACACCTCTTTGTATAAGGAACACGATGTTATAGCGGAGTCCCTCTGGAATCGATTCGTCACTCACACCCACTAGGGCACACGACATCTCAAGAATGCATATCATGATGCTTGGCATACAATGACTGCTTGGCATACAATGACTCATGACATTCAAATATACACATATATGCAATCATCTCAATCAACAATGATCATGCTTTGCACCTCTTTGTATAAGGCACACGATCGTCCATAATCATCGCTCACACCTCTTTGTATAAGGCACACGATCGTCCATAATCATCGCTCACACCTCTTTGTATAAGGAACACAATGTTATAGCGGATTCCCTCTGGAATCGATTCGTCGCTCACACCCACTGGGGCACACGACATCTCAAGAATGCATATCATGATGCTTGGCATACAATGACTCATGACATTCAAATATACACATATATGCAATCATCTCAATCAACAATGATCATGCTTTGCACTCAAGCCCAAAATAATGCATTTAATTGCCATAAGGCCACAAACCCTCATCACAACATTTAAACACATGCATTCACCTCATATAATCAGCACATAAGTCATACAACATATATCACCAGCACATCACATGATAACACCTCAATTACACACAATTAAAACGGTAAAAGACGACAAAATGACCCATTTCCAAATTCCCGACTTAATTAAATCAGTCAACAATCTCAAAACCATCATCATAAGAAAGTACAGTTCAATAGCTATTCAACGATACCAAGAATGTTAAAAACGGATAATCGAAACACAAGTTACGGACTGAACAAGAAAAGTAATAGCGAAAAAACACAATTCTGCAATCTTCCTGGCCATACGCGTATTGCCCTGAGCCATACGCGTATTTCCTTGCTCCCTCGCCCATTCCATACGCGTATTGCCCAACTTGATACGGTATGGGCAGAGACCAATTCCTCCTAAAAATCCCACTAAAAACTCCAATACGCGTATTGCCTCACTTCATACGCGTATTGCCCTCAACCTTACGCGTACCATTACGCAAATGGGCAGATGGTCGAGAAAAATGGAACTCCATACGCGTATTGCCCTCACTCCTTCAATGCCATACGCGTATTGCCTTAACCAATACGCGTATTACCTTGAGCGATATACGTAAGGGCAGTGGAAAAACTAGAAATTTCCTGCATAATTTTCTGCGAAAATTCACCCAAAACTCACTCTCAATCTCACCTAAACACCAGAAAATTACCAATAGAATACCTAACAACATGTATCTATCATGTATCAACAATAAGGGACACTAAAACATGATTTCAGACATAAATTATATCAATTTCTAACAATTCCAACATTTATGGGTTTTACTCTATATTTCCATTTCAATCCAATATCAACCAAAAACATACATACATAATCATACACAAGCATAAGATAATCGAGTTTCGCACCCTTACCCGATTTAATCGTGTTTTTGAAAGTCGGTTGATCGATTTCTTAATCAACAAGATTTCTCTCTTTTTCTTCTCTTCTTTTCCTTCTTTCTCTTTTTTTTCTTCTCTTTTTCTTTCCTTACTATTTTTCTCTCTTTTCTTTCTATTTTCTAACTTAAGGAAAATAAAGAAAAATGACCAAAATACCCCTACACTCAAATATCTCACAAACGTTTCCAAAACGTGATAAAATATCCCAACAATGAAAAATAACATATTTTCAAATAAAAATCAAAAATAAAATAATATAATAATAAAATAATCAAAACGACTCGATTAAATAAAACTAACCAAAACTGGGGCGTTACAACTCTCCCCCACTTAGAAATTTTCGTCCTCGAAAATATTACCTGAGACGAATAACTCTGGATACGACCCCCGCATCCGACTCTCCAACTCCCAAGTCAAATTACCCTCAGCAGTGCCTCCCCACACTACTTTCACAAGTGCAATATCCTTGCCCTTTAACCGCTTCGACTCGCGATCCAAAATCCTCACTGGTAATGCCTCCACCATAAGGTTCTCCCTTACCTCAACTTCATCCATCAGAATCACATGCGACGGATCCGGAACATACTTCCAAAGCTGTGAAACATGGAACACATCGTGCAAATTCGACAGATTCGGCGGCAACGCCACCCGATAAGCCACAGCACCCACTCTCGCAAATATCTGGTAAGGACCAATAAATCGAGAAGTAAGCTTCTTCAACTTCAATGCACGACCCACACCCGTTACCGATGTAACTCTCAAAAATACATGATCACCCTCTTGAAACTCAAGATCTTTCCTTCTTCGATCATGATAACTCTTTTGCCTACTCTGAGAAGCCTTCATTTTCTCACGAATAAGTTTCACCATGTCTGTAGTCTGTTGAATCAATTCCGGTCCAACCACCGAACTCTCACCAGATTCGTGCCAACACAACGGTGTTCGACATCTTCGTCCATATAACGCTTCAAAAGGTGCCATTCCAATACTAGAATGGAAACTGTTATTATGCGTGAATTCCACCAACGCAAGATAACTATCCCACGCACCACCTTGTTCAAGAACACAAGCCCGCAACAAATCTTCCAACGACTGAATCGTTCTCTCCGTCTGAGGATGATAAGCCGAACTCAATCTCAATTTAGAACCCAACGCCTTTTGCAAACTTTCCCAAAATCTCGAGGTAAACCTCGGATCTCGATCCGAAATAATACTCAACAGAACACCATGTAGCTTCACAATCACACTGATATAAATCTCAGCTAACCTTTCCAAAGAAAAACTGATGTCAATCAGAATGAAATGCGCCGATTTAGTCAGTCTGTCCACAACCACCCAAATAGCATTATGTCCCCTCAGTGTATTCGGAAACCCTGTTACAAAATCCATAGAAATGCTATCCCATTTCCACTCAGGAATATCCAACGGTTGCAACAAACCTCTAGGCTTTTGATGTTCCACTTTCGACTTTTGGCACGTCAAACACGCATACACAAACTAAGCCACATCTCTTTTCAATCCAGACCACTAAAAGATCTTCTTCAAATCTTGATACATCTTATTAGCTCCCGGATGTATACTCAAATTACTCCGGTGTCCTTCCTCCAAAATCATCCTTTTCAACTCCGCATCATCAGGAATACAAATTCTACCACGGAATCTCAAAACACCATTATCATCCACTCTAAAATCACTACTCGCATCTTTTTCTCCAACCAACATCAAATCCACAAATTTCACATCCAACTTCTGTTTCTCCCTAACAGTCAACAGAAAATCATTAGTAACCTTTAGCATACCCAGCCTCACGCTGTCGGATGTCACTTCACACACCAAACTCAAGTCCCTAAAAGCTTCCAAAAGTTCCCACTCTTTAACCATTAAAGCGGACATATGAAACGATTTCCGACTCAACGCATCGGCTACCACATTAGCTTTACCAGGATGGTAATTCAAGCCAAAATCGTAGTCCTTCAAAAATTCCAACCATCTCCGTTGCCTCATATTCAACTCTTTCTGATCAAACAAATACTTCAAACTTTTGTGATCACTAAAGACTTCGAATCTTGCACCATAGAGATAATGCCTCCAAATTTTCAACACAAAAACCACGGCCGCTAATTCGAGATCATGAGTAGGATAATTTTTCTCCTGCACCCTCAACTGCCTCGAAGCATAAGCCACCACCTTACCTTCTTGCATCAACATACCACCTAGACCAATCAAAGACGCATCACAATACACCACAAATGGTTCACTAGGATTCGGTAAAATCAAAATCGGAGCTATCGTCAATCTTCTCTTCAGCTCACTAAAGCTTTCCTCACACCGAATATCCCAAATGAACGCTTTACCTTTACAAGTCAAATGGGTCAAAGGAAGTGCTAGCTTAGAAAAACCTTCAATGAATCTCCGATAATAACCAGCTAAACCCAAAAAGCTTCTAATTTCAGTAACAGATCTAGGAGCCTCCCATTGTAGAACTGCTTCTACTTTAGATGGATCCACAACAATACCATTACGTGAAATCACGTGCCCAAGAAAACTCACTTCTGACAACCAGAACTCACACTTGGACAATTTGGCAAAAAGTCTCTTTTCCTTCAAAATTTGCAACACCACACGCAAATGCTCCGCGTGCTCCTCCCGGGACTTAGAATAAATCAAGATGTCATCAATAAACACAACAACAAACCGATCCAAATGCTCGTGGAAAATACGATTCATATACTCCATAAACACACCTGGCGCATTAGAAACCCCGAACGACATCGCAGAATATTCATAATGACCGTACCGTGTCCTAAAAGCCGTCTTCTGAATATCTTCCTCTTTCACCCTAATCTGATGATAACCTGATCTCAAATCAATCTTACTAAACACACACGCACCTACCAACTGGTCCATCAAATCATCAATTCTTGGAAGAGGATACTTATTCTTAATCATCACTTTATTCAGCTGGCGATAATCAATACACAGTCGCATACTTCCATCTTTCTTTTTCACCAATAAAACTGGAGCACCCCAAGGCGACACACTTGGCCTCACAAACCTCTTTTCTAACAATTCATTCAACTGCTTCTTTAACTCAACCAAATCAGATGCCGACATACGATAAGGTGCCATAGATACAGGTCTAGTACCAGGAACTAGATCTATAGAAAACTCCACCTCTCTCTCTGGGGGCAAGTCCGAAATATCCTCAGGAAACACTTCCGAAAAATCACACACAACAGGAAACACATCAAGTGAAACTTGACTATCTACAGTCAACGATGCAAACAACCCAAACAACTGAGCTTCATCCGCCAAAAGTTTCTTCAACTCTTTGGTAGATAAGAAACTCGACTCCTCGTCTTCTTCATGAGAAGGAAATCTTACCAGCTTATGATAACAATCAATATGAACCCGATTAAACTGTAACCAATTCATACCCAGAACCACATCTAAACCCTCCAACGGCAAACACACCAAATCCATCTCAAAGTCTTTACCATAAATGGTCAAAGGACAGCTTAAACAAACCAAAGAAGTAGTTATTGACCCCATTGCTGGAGTATCAATAACCATCTCTCCACCCATCGAAGACAACACAAGATTCAAACGCTTCGCGCACTCAGACAAAATAAACGAATGAGTCGCTCCAGTATCAATAATAGCAACAAAAGGCATACTATTAATAAAATAAGTACCTCTGATCAGACGGTCTGCACTTGTAGTCTGAGTTCCGGCCAAGGCAAAAACTTTCCCACCAGCTGGAGCTTGCTTCGGTTTCGGACACTTTGTGCTAACATGTCCAGGTTCCCCACAGTTGAAACACTTCACCACGTTCCTCTTACAATCAGCTGCAACATGGCCTAAACCTCCACAATTGGAACATTTTCTCATATCCTTCCTACATTCAAACTGACAGTGTCCTAAGTCACCACACCTATAACATCTCAAAGGACTAGACATTCGTCCCCCATTTGGCCTTTTCTCAAAATCCCCCCTTTGTTTACCCTTATCAGCTGGTGTTACATAAGGACCACTACGAAACGGTTGTTTCCCTTTCCTTTCGTTCAGACTCTTATAGTGAGTAGAACGAGCTTTGCTATCTTCTTCATAAATCCTACAACAATCCACCAAATCAGAAAACCTTCGAATTCTCTGATAACCAATTGCCTGCTTAATCTTAGAACGCAATCCGCTCTCAAACTTCACACACTTAGAAAACTCCGCAGTCGCTTCAGCATAATGTGGATAAAACTGCACAAGCTCCACAAACTTAGCAGTATAATCAACAACAGACATATTACCTTGTTTCAATTCCAAGAACTCTATCTCCTTTTTTCCTCTAACATCTTCGGGAAAATACTTTCTCAGAAACTCAACACTAAACAAAGCCCAAGTGACTTCTTCGTCTCCAGCTCTAACACATGACGAGTACTAACCCACCAATCATCAGCCTCTTCCTGCAACATGTGAGTACCCAGTCTCACCTTCTGATCCTCAGCACAATCCATCACTCAGAAAATCCTTTCAATCTCCTTCAGCCAAATCTGAGCACCATCAGGATCATGCCTCCCTTTGAAGACAGGCGGTTTGTTCTTCCTGAACTCATCATTCCCAGCAGCATTAGGTGCACCCTGCACAGCCTGAGCCATAGCTTGCATAGTGGCAGCCAAAGCAGCGTCATTCCTACCAGCCATATTCTGTTCATTTCCAATAACAACAACTATGGTTAAACAAACAGCTTATCTAAACACAAACACCGACAAGGACTGACACAAACTGACACGGACTGGCTCTGATACCACTTAATGTAACACCCCCAATCTATACCCCTAATTAAATAAAGCGATAAAAATTTCATCAGAGTATAATTAAATATTCATGGCATAGACGAAGGCGTCACATCAATTGAGACAAAACACAATAAACCTGCTCTTAAAGATATGCAACAATCAGGTAGCAATTAACAGAGGAACTTAGTTCCTACTACCCATAAATCAGATACAGAATAAAAGCGGAAAATCTGCAACTGAATCTCATATATATATCACATAAAGAGTTTGTATGTCATACACAGACCCATGCATATACAATTCAAAAGATATCTATACATATACACATAAATCACAACGATCTCCCCGACAACCCAGTGCTACATATCAGAGCCGACCGACAAAAGAATGAAGACCTAAGCTTCACAAAAAGACCTCCAGCATCTAATCTGCAATGCCTCATAGAGCATTAAAACAGCAGAAGGGTGAGAAACACAATCATAATATTATTGCATACAATTATATAATAAAACCAAAATACACATGTAATATTCTCACCACAACTCATACCAAAATTCAAACGCAAAACAACACAATGCATATCATCATATATCCATCACCAAGGCATATATAATCAAATAAATGCATTTTATCAACAACATATATATATATATATATATATATATATATATATATATATATATATCTCAACTCATCAATTCCATTCACAATTCCACACAAAATCAATCCATTCATGATTTATGCAAATGCAAAGAGACCGACACAACGACTCTATGCAAATGAGGTACCATCCATCCGTCAATCTCAACACTAGTTCACTCAGGAACTATTGGAACCATCGCTTGTTACTTAGTGTAACTCCCCGTCGGGCAAACAATGTTCCCTGTCGCTCACGCCTCTTTTGTATAAGGCACACGACGTTTATGGATCGCTCACACCTCTTTGTATAAGGCACACGACCTGATCGCTCACACCTCTTTGTATAAGGCACACGATCGTCCATAGTCATCGCTCACACCTCTTTATATAAGGCACACGATGTTATTGCGGATTCCCTCTGGAATCGATTCGTCGCTCACACCCACTAGGGCACACGACATCTTAAGAATGCATATCATGATGCTTGGCATACAATGACTCATGACATTCAAATATACACATATATGCAATCATCTCAATCAACAATGATCATGCTTTGCACTCAAGCCCAAAACAATGCATTTAATTGCCATAAGGCCACAAACCCTCATCACAACATTTAAACATATGCATTCACCTCATATAGTCAGTACACAAGTAATACAACATATATCACCAGAGCATCGCATGATAACACCTCAATTACACACAATTAAAACGGTAAAAGTCGACAAAATGACACATTTCCAAATTCCCGACTTAATTAAATCGGTCAACAATCTCAAAACCATCATCATAAGAAAGTACAGTTCAATAGCTATTCAACGATACCAAGAATGTTAAAAACGGATAATCGGAACACAAGTTACGGACTGAACAAGAAAACTAATCGCGAAAAAACACAATTCTGCAATCTTCCTGGCCATACGCGTATTGCCCTGAGCCATACGCGTATTGCCTCACTTCATACGCGTATTGCCCTCAACCTTACGCGTACCATTACGCAAATGGGCAGATGGCCGAGAAAAATGGAACTCCATACGCGTATTGCCCTCACTCCTTTAATGCCATACGCGTATTGCCTTAACCAATACGCGTATTGCCTTGAGTGATACGCGTATGGGCAGTGGAAAAACCAGAAATTTCCTGCATAATTTTCTACGAAAATTCACCCAAAACTCACTCCCAATCTCACCTAAACACCAGAAAATTACCAATAGAATACCTAACAACATGTATCTATCATGTATCAACAATAAGGGACACTAAAACATGATTTCAGACATAAATTATATCAATTTCTAACAATTCCAACATTTATGGGTTTTACTCTATATTTCCATTTCAATCCAATATCAACCAAAAACATACATACATAATCATACACAAGCATAAGATAATCGAGTTTTGCACCCTTACCCGATTTAATCGTGTTTTTAAAAGTCGGTTGATCGATTTCTTAATCCACAAGTTTTCTCTCTTTTTCTTCTCTTCTTTTCCTTCTTTCTCTTTTTCTTCTTCTCTTTTTCTTTCCTTACTATTTTTCTCTCTTTCTATTTTCTAACTTAAGAAAAATAAAGCAAAATGACCAAAATACCCCTACACTCAAATATCTCACAAACGTTCCCAAAACGCGATAAAATATCCCAACAATGAAAAATAACATATTTTCAAATAAAAATAAAAAATAAAATAATATAATAATAAAATAATCAAAACGACTCGATTAAATAAAACTAACCAAAACTGGGGCGTTACACTGCACACGCGTTTTGTATTTTTAAAAGTCATTTTATTATATTATGTTATGATCGCATTTTGTAAATGGCGAGCCAGCATGGCGTAGTGGTGATAGTGTTGGACCAACGTGTTTGTCATTCTGAAGGCCCTAGGTTGGAACCTCCCCCACCCCATTTTGTTTCATTTTCACTCTTCCTTCTTCTTTTCTCCCTTTCCCTTTTTTTTTCTTTTTTATTTTATTTTATTTATTTCTTTTTTATTTCTTATTTTTTATTTTCATTTTATTTAAAGCTTCCATTTTATTTTTTTTTTACTTTTAAAAAATACCAAAAATATTTATATTATCTATTTCTCTTATTTTATTTTATTTTCACTAAAAAAATCATGAATATTAATTATCTTTTTTAATTAATCTTTTATCATTTTAATTTAACCTATAAAAATAAAAAACACTTTATTTTTCTTTTCTTATTTATTTAAGGTTAATAGTCATTTTGCCCCCTGCCATATAAGCGCTTTTCGAAAAACTCCTCTGTAAAAAAAAATTTGCAAGAATTCCCCTAACATTTGAAGATTCTCTTAATTTTGACCTTCATCACATCCAGTCATCAAAAATACTGACGTGGAAGGTATTTATTATTTTTTATAAAAAAAAAATTCTTATGGGTATGACGAGTTGGCTTTTTTTTTTTGAATTATTTTTATTTCCATGTAGGCATTTCATTATATATTTATTGTTTGGTTTATTTTTGAAAATATAAAAACATTCAAAAAATGTTAGAGGTGGGTATAGAACCCATGACATCAATGTCACATGAGAGAGGCACTACCACTAAGTTAGTTTGTTTTTTCTGATAAGATATGCTATTCAAATATATATATTGCATATTTCCTTTAATATTCAGTATTTAATGATTTTTTTTATATTTAGTATTTTTCTATTATATTATTTAGTATATGTTATATATTGTAACTAAAATATTATTTAGTATATTATTTATTATTTAATATTATTTAACGTTATTAAAGTTATTATCGTTATTATTACTAAAATATATTAATGTTATGACTAAAATATATTATGTTTTAATATTAATATTAATTTAGTTAAAATGTTTAAAAAATATATTAAATTAGATAAACCGTTAAGAAAATTAGTTTATACTATACTGTAACATTAGTTTGGAAACATTACTAAAAATATTACTGTAAAATTGCTATATTGAAAATTAGTCAAAAATTAGTTTATTAAATTAGTTTAACTAAAAATATATTAACTCTTATATTTAAATATTTTAACTAAATTAATATTAACATTTATATTTAAATGTTAATTACTGCACCATATTAACATATAACATTAATATACTAAATTAACATTTTATTACTAAATTAACATTTTATTACTAAATTAATATACTAAATTAACATACCAAATAAATATACTAGTAATAATATTAGTTTAATAATGTTAAGTAAAACACAAAACATTCAAATAAAACTAAAAAAATATTCAATTAAATTACTGTAGCAAAAATTAAATTAGTTTATTAGTATTATTAAAAACTATTAAACTATTAATAAAAACTATTAGTATTAAACTAAATTGAATAAATAAATTCTAACGTATTAGTAAATAAAAAATAAAGAAAAACTAAATTGAATAGCAATATTAAACTATTAGTATTATTAGAAACTATTAAACTAAATACTAAACTCTAATGTTAAACTAATTTAGTTTAAATTAATAGAAAAAAATACTAAACATATAATATATACATTTTAAAAGCATGGAATAACAAAAGAAGTGGATTGGCTTAGTGGTAAGGAGGGGAACCTATGAAATCCAACAAATTTTGAACATGTGACATATTTTTTGAAATAAACCAAAAATAAATAAAAAACGAAATGCCAAGGTGGCATTAAAATAATTCAAAAATAAAATTAAAAAGTCACTTGGCATTCCACATCACTAAAAAAAACTGACATTTTTGCTGACCGGCGTGATGAAGGTCAAAATTGAGAGAATCTTCAAATGTTAGGGTATTTTTTGCAAGTTTTTTTTATAGGGGGGTTTTTCGAAAAGCGCCTATATGGCAAGGGGCAAAATAGCTATTAACCCTTTATTTTATTATCATATTTTTAAAACCTAAAAATACATTTATCCCTCTTATTTAATTATTAAATTTCTTATTCATTTATTTATAAATACAGCTTTGATTTTTTTATATTTGAATACTTTGTTTGATATTATTGTTGATTGTTCATAATTGGTTCAATGTCTAAAACTTTGTTGATTGCATTATTGACCTAGAATCTTTGATGAATCCATGTATTACTTCTTGTCCATATGTTAATGTTGTCTTGTATAAACACGTTGTGATTAATGATGATGTATTGATAACATGTACCATGTTTATGCTTGATGACTCATGTTGATCTTGTTCTTGTTTGAATCATGTTCTATGCACATCTTTGCCTCATGTATTGATTTTGTCTTGTTGAAGCATGTCTTGATGAATAATGTACATATGTCTCTTGTTCACATGAGGATGTTAGCTTATGTTTGAGTATGCCTTGATCAAATGTTATGATTGTATACCATGTCTATGCTTGTTAATCCATGTGTTGATCTTGTCTATACTTGGGCCATGCCTTATGTCTTTGAAGTTGTTCTTTGTTTAGTCATGTGTTCAAAATTATGTTGATGTTATGCATCATGTTTCCCACACTTGATTTAACTATTTAAATTTATATATGTTTGTATATACATGTTTCTCTTATTCTATTATTGCCTAATCCAAGGGAAGGGACTTCTTGTTGACTTCTTGTCATGTGCATATGCATCATTATTCTCTTTTGCATCTTTCCCTATTTGTTTTCCCTTTAGTTTGATTGATCACCTTAGATTGTTCACTCTAGGAAGTTTCCCTTTAGCTATTACCCTTAAATGGTTCACAATTAGGTTCCCCTTTCTCACCTTAAGCTTTTTCAATAGAAACCATGACATTAGGTCATTGACTTTTCAAAATATTTTCTTAATAAATGCTTCAAGAAATCTTAAGCATATTAAAACATTTTCATTAAACCAAATTCAAAACCTTTTGCCACTTGGCTTTTCACTTTAAAAGCTTTTATTAAAAGAGATTAGACATCATTCATCCCTTGTTGAGATATAAATCTCATACTTCATAACGTTTTTTAGAAAGATGTTGATTCTATTCCACTTAAGAGAGGTATGAGGTATACTTGTTTATTCTATATCCAAGTTGGAGCCCTTCTCTTATTGTGAAGCAAAGATCCATCTTCCACATGCTTGTGGTGGATCAGTTGAGTATTCTCCATGAGATGACAAGTTGTCTCTTTTTCCTTAAAATCCACCACAATAAACTCTTTTGTTTTTATACCCCGAATTACGAGGTTTTGATCCTTTATTAGTACGTAGACACAAGACTTTGTGTCTTGTCAAGCACAAAATAATAAAAAACACTTCTTTTCTCATTTCCCAAATCAATCAATAGTAAACATTTTTAGCCAAAAACACAAATACAACAAGAGGTTCCTATAGTATACTATAGATACTTAGGGTGTTAATACCTTCCCTTAGTATAACCAACGTTTTTACCTTTGATCTCTTATTTGCTTAGCCTTTAGTCTTATCTTTAGCTTTGCATATATACTTTGGGTTATTTGATATTTTCCCATTCCATTGGAAAAATTAAAGTTTGGTGGTGACATTTTGTTTTGTGAGCCTAGTTAACTAATAGCTATGGTCTTTGATTCTCACCGTGACAATAACCTTGTTACCTCATGGTCATCTTCTTCTTGAGTTACTTTCAAGCAAACTTCATCTTCTTCGTTCAATGAAGATTATTTAAAGGTTCTACCTGATGTTGAATCTTTGTGGTTCCTCCTTGTTAAATCTCTATATTCGTTGAGGCTTTCTTTTCATTTATTATCTCAAAGATTCCTATTTTTAACGTTGAATCCACTAAGGATCGTTCAACCACCGTGAGTGTTATTTAAAAGGAGATCATTGTAGTTGACTCATTTTCACATAAATTTGTTGCTAAGGATTCTTCTAGCCATCAGCTCATGCCTTCGTCCTTTTTGGATTTTTCCTGAAATTCATAACTGTTCCCATATTTAGATTTAAGGATTAGATCATACTTTTGATTCCAATTCTTAATTTTTAGATATTTGATTGCAACAAATTTCTAACATTATTTCCATCATTTATAAAAACATAGCTAAGATATTTTAGTTTTTGTTTGAAATAAATTTCAAACTTTCTCTTTACTTCTATGGTCCAAAGGAAATATGGTTTATCTACTACTTCTTCAGTTATATTGTAAATAGGGATACATGGACCGCTAGCTATAGTTCCCCAAAATTCAAAATCAAAACTTTGAATGAAAATCTTAAATCTAGATTTACATAGTTTAAACCTATCACCATTATACAATGAAGGTGTGTTTAGAGAAGTCCTCTTGTTTAAAACGGTGTTGGAAGTCATCCTCCTCTTAAGATGATTAGTATTTGAACAAGAGTTTGGCTCTAATACCACTTGTTGAATATGTGACTCCACACACAAAACAAAGGATGAGTTGCGGAGGTTTGAAAAATATTGGTTTAGAACAACATTATTTTATAAATTAGAGTTTGAAAACATTTTCTAAAAAAAAGTTTAGATATACAGTGGAAAATCAGGGTATAGTAACTATGCATAAATAAAAAAGTTAAGGAAAGAGAGATAAAACCATAGATTTATAGAGGTTTGTTCTTAAATAAGTAAACAACTCCTCTCCCCAATAATTGATCTTGAGATTATCAATTAATGCTTGAGATCTCTTAAAAGGCCAAGCCCGTGAACCCTCTTATATAAAGAAAATGAAGTTTCATGTTTACTTCCAGCCAAACAACAATAGTGGAATGAAAAGGTTCGTCTTCACACAAAAAAGGTAAATAGAGCTTCGAGCAGTTAGTCTCTAAGACCAATTGAGATTTTGTACGGACTTATGTCAAACCAAGATGGAGTTTTAAATTGGCTATTTTTCGAACTGAACCGAGGTTTTATACCGGCCAGACCACAAATCAAACAAAGAATTCATATTGGTCTAATCTCAAACCGAGTGAGATTTTATATCAGAAGGAGCTCAAGAACTTACATGAATATTTTTAATTGATTATCTTTGAGAACCCATAAGGAGATGTTTTCCGTAAGTGACGGAGCTCACAAACCAAATAGAGACAAAATCTAATCCCTCAAAAGAGCTTTTCATACGTTTAGCTCAAACCTAAACCATTTATTCCTATGGAATAATAATTTAATCATGAGGAAACATAACTCTTGATGAATTTGCAATAATACCCCTTCCAAAATAACTTCATCCCTAAACACAAGATCATTTCTCAAAATGCTATGGCTAAAAATATATAAGAGAGAAAATAATTTTGAGAGAGATTAAGAGAAAGGAATGTGAGATGTCTCAAGTTTTCTGGATGAAAATAAATGAAGGGGAAAGCCTTTATTTTTAGGCCAAAAGATGGTTCAAAAAAATAAATAATCCTAGGGCAACATTAACTCACCTAATCGATTAGGTTATTAGTCTAATCAATTAGGTACAAAAAATAGTTGATTATTGTGGCCCAAAATGGAAGATTTTGATAGAGATTCATTACCAATCATTAAGACACTGCAATTATTTATTATAGAATTCTTTTACCCTTATCTAATTGATTAGGTACTTGGACTAATCGATTAGACAGTTCAAAAACTTGCTCAAATCAATCTGACTATTCCTAATTCACCTGGCTAGGCTCCAAAAACTTTTTAGATGGTTTTATTTGAAAAATATAGGTTTCAAAAATAGTTTTACTGTGTGTTTTTGATTTAGCGATGCTACTTTACAAAGGCACACTTATACTTTTACAAATCATGGATCACTCATTAGACACGATTGGGATGACTTTCACACTTCCTCACTTTCACGTTCTGAAGCTTTAAGTCCTTTACCGGATAAACCAGTCACATATTCACTTCACTTTAATATTCTTGGAGATGAGGATTGAGATATAGTTATGTCAGATGCCTCGCTTTCTAAAATCATGATGTTAACTCTCGTTCACTTTTTCATTTCTCCCTAAAATTTCACTTCATAAAATTTTTGAGCCCCAACAAACATAGAACCTTTTTCATCTTCTCCACTAAACTATACCAAACTCTAGCTTAAAAGATGAACAAGTAAACAAAGGAGAAATGAAACTAGAAAATCGTACTAACTTATTTCTTTGACTCTCTCATCCAATTATAGTAGTAGTGTTGCGTTGAAAATCGGATAACAAGCTATTAATTAACTTGCATCATATTTCTTTTACAACCGACTTTGATTTATCCAAAGGAAAGGTTCAAGATCGTTAAAAAACCTAAAGAGGGAGATCTAAGGTTCGGGGGTTGGTTATACAAAGGGAAGGTATTAGCACCCTAAGTATCTGTAGTACTCTACAGGAACCTCTTGTTTAAGTTTGTGTTATACTATGTTTGCTTGCTAAAAGGATCTGTACTAAGGTAATGACCTAAGGTATGTACAATAAATTTGCTCGCCAAGACGTCGCATCTTGTGCCTACGTATTGTAGTACCCCAAAATTTGCCCTACCTTTTTCTGGCTTTTGCTTCGTGTTCATCTGCATTTTTAGGTCATATTTCATAATTGTTCATTTGCATTAGGTTCCTAAGACATGGGATTGAAGGGTTTTCTTATTATCAGTATTTCCTATTTAGAGGTGTGTCAAGTTCTGAGGGTTTCTTATCCAGAGGAGGCATCAAAAGCATCGGGCCAGGATTTCATTTATGTGAATTAGGGTGTACGTCTCAAAGAGAATTAGATTTCTTGTTCAAAGTTGAGCTCATGGATTGTTTGTCAGTTGAGATTCTTCAGTGGATCATGTGAGTGGCCGGATTGTTCAGTGGTAGCTGTGACCATTTTGTCAGAGGCTTGTGGAAAGTTGGTGATTGGTTTTGAATTCAGTTGGTTATCCATTTTCTATCCATAACTCATTGTTTTAATCCATCAATCATTTCATTTTCTATCCACTTACCTTTTCTTTTATTCATAAACCATTTCTAATTTCTAAATCCATTTTATAATACCCACATTTAATCCATATCTAAACTCATTGGTTTTTTATCCATAATCTTTTTTTTCCTAAATTCAATTTCATTTTAATATCCACTTTTATTTTCTGAATCCTTTCCATATCCAAGGTTATCCATTTATTTTTACCCATTTCCATTTTATTTTTAATTTCCATAATACCCATTTGTCCACATAAGAATCCATATCCATTTTTCAATCCACATTTCATAAATATCCATTTCCACTTCTAATCCATTATCCAATTATATCCATGTTATTTTCCAATATCCATTTCAAATGACCATTTTTCCAATTCTAATTCTTGACTACTTGTTCTAAATCAAAAACCACCCTAAACCATATAGCCCATGTAATTCCAAGCTGTGATAAGCAATTCCAATGACGGTACACGACCCCACAAGAACGATTCCAAGCTACTACACAAGCTACCCTGAGTTCATGAAGGTTCACACGTCATAAGCCTTTAAGTATGGCACATAATCTCAGCCGTACATGTTATTCTCCAAGAGCTGCTTCAGCGCAAATCCAAGCCATCAGCCAACAAAACTGCAACAAGTGAATCACATATAAAAATGCAAGCTGCACATGAAGATCACGGATGAAATGCAAAAATGCGGTACACTACGAGCAAAACGCAGATTGCGTGAATCAAAACAAGTGAAACGAAACGAAGTTTCTTTCAACACAAAACGACATCCAAATCACCAATTGCTGAAATTCCAGGAACTCACCTCATTCTGTTATAAATAGGGTCGTAATTCCTCACTTTGAAAGGAAGCTTTTGATCGAACCAAAAACTCTGTTAGAATTTCACCAGAAAATCAATTCATCTCCAAAGCTTCAAAACTCTATCAAATATCTTCACCTCCTACCTTCATCTTCAAGAATCAACACATATCTTCATCAATCTTCATCTTCTGCAACAAGCTGCTTCTTCACGCATCAACTTCAAAGTTCCTCATCCAAGTTCTTCAATATTTTTATCATAATCTTCAATTCTTCAATGTTGATTGGAACCTCTGAAAAGTGAGTTCAGTGACTTACATCATCATCTCAGAAGAAGGAAGAGGAAGAAATCATGCTGCAAGCAAAGAATTAAGAAGAAGTTTTTATCTCTGGATTTCTGTTCGAATTCTCCGATCTGAAGACGCACCGGACGGTTCTCCGGTAGGTACGTAAACGACTCCTGCACTTTATCGTTCACTTGATTGCTTGATTGCTATGGATTCGAATTCCGTGTTTGTGTTCGTTTCGGTGTTGCTCGGTAACGTGTGGTATCGCACCTTTTACGTTTGATAAGCGGTTTTCAAGACTGATCGTGATTGGATACTGTCACCGCCGTCGCCGTGAGGTGTGCTGGTGCGGCGAACTCGTGTTCTTAGGCTTGCGATGCCATTGTTTTGTTTCCGTGGTGTTCGATGGCGAACTGCGTTGAGGTCTCGTGATTAGAACTTCGAAATGGAGGCGTTGTGACGTCAGCGTGCGAGTTTTGGTGTTGGAAGGTTGCGATCGGAAACTTTGGGCATGAAGACGGAGATATTTGAATCGCGGTTGCGAGAGTGTTGAAAAGCTAGAGGAGGTTTGTGTGGAGTTGTTTTGCAGTGAAGATTGAAACGGAGATGGCGGTCGGCGGTTCTACGAAGGAGAAGCAAGGCGTTGAGGTTGTCCGACGAGGAAGAGAGTTGAACGGAGATGATGATGAATGGAGTGCATCGGCACCGTTTAGGTGAGTGTCGTCGGCGGAAAGAAGATGAAAGATGATTGTGAACGGCGCAAGTTGATGGAGAAGAAGAGTGATACGACTGTGTGTTAGTGTTTTGCTTCAGTTTTATTTTTAGGTTAGATTTGTACAACACCTATACCGGATCGGGCTCTTACGCCCATATCTTTTGCTTTTCTCTCTGCACCTCATCAAATATTATCCGCACCCCCCTTTTGGTTAGTGAATGATGAATCATTGGGCTTAAACTCACCTAGGCCGGTGCCTGATTTTTGGTTTCTCACTCTCATTCAGCTAATTGCACCCCCTTATTTTATTTGTTTAGTTTAGATTTTAGTTTTAATTACATTTGGTTTTACTAGTGGTTTTAGTTAATTGGTTTAGGAATTAGATTAGATTTAATTTTTGGAATTAAGATTAGAAGTTAGTTTTTAATATTAGTTTTAATTCTAGAATTAATTTTAGGATTAGTTTCTTTAGATGTAATTTTAGAATTAGTTTAGATTTTAGATTGAATTAACTTTAGGTCTAATTTTAGAATTGGATTTTTAGGAATTAACTTGAATAAGCAGTAGAGTTGGATATTAATTTTAGGATTAATCCTAGTATTAAGTTTAGACTAACTTTACTTAGAATTTAATCTTGCTTAACTAGCATTTTAATTTTTGTGAATATTCTTGATTGATTTTTAAATCTTGATTTTGATATTCATTTTGATTAATACTTGAGTTGTCTCTTGTGCTTGTCTTTCTCTTTTATGAATAGCATGATATAATGCTTTGTGTAGAATTTTCTCACACCCCTTGGGATCCTAGCTCAACTTTAATCTTTGATTAAAGTGAGGTAGGATATGCATTAGGTAGTGCTATCCTTTTTTTCTCTTTTAGTTTTTGGTTAGGAAGCCTCACAAACCATTAGGATCTCTCCCCTTAACTAATAAATTAGGATTGAGTCTTAGTCCATATAGATTTTCACCTTTACTCTTCTCTTGAGTCTCTTTTCTCATCTCAAAGAAAATTCAAAATATATAATAAAGGTGGGCATTTATTGCATTTAGGCCTTTCATATAAAGAAAAGGTTATAAGGGGTCTTCTCTTATAATCTTAGAATGTATAGCATATAGCCCATCTTGGGTCAATGTGTTAAACATTTGATCTTGTACGAGGGACTTAAATGCAATACTTGTTGAAGGTGCAAATAATAAAAAACACTTCTTCATTTCTTAATCAACAAAAACACTTAATAAACACAAGTATGCTAGTGTGTTTGAACCTTGACAATTGGAGCTAAGTGTGGAGGTCTTCTTCACTCTTAGTGTGCTTTCTTACCCATTCCATCTTGGAATGTGAGAATGTACACATTCCGATGACTAAGATTTGGATACACTATCATATGCAAACAAATAACAAAACACTTCTTTCTAAAAGACAAAAACAAACAATAACGTCTTTCCTTCGGGAATTCTTTTCTCACCTCATTCACTCTTAGCGTACGAACGCGCTTCTACTCGTTCTCTTGCAAGATGGTAACGCACTCGGACCAGCGAGCCTGCAACACCTGAGCTAGAACGTAAGCCGTTCTCTAAAAAACAATCCACCCCTAATGAGGGGAACTACGTCGCTCTGATTCTCATGCTCCCGATGAGATACGTAGGCAGTGGGGTAGGGCCCATGCGAGCACTTCTTTTATTTTCCCTACATTTGTTTCTCTTTCTCCTTTCCTTTTTCAGTTCTTTCTCAGTATTCCTTTCTTTACACCCTTTGATCGAGACAAGCAAGCGTGGATCCCATCGGGTACGATGGACGTGAGGGGGTGCTAATACCTTCCTCTCGCGTAACCGACTCCCTTACCCACTTCTCTTGGTCGTAAGACCATGCTTTTCCTTTCCCTCAGGTTTACGCGGTGTTTCCTTTCCCTCTCGTGGGATAAATACACATTGCTGGCGACTCTGTTTCGGTGCCACTTTCGCGTTTGTACTAGGATGAAAATCCCGGGAGCGCCACGTATCTGACTAAAGAATCAGAGCAACCGTAGTTCACCTAACTAAGGGTGAAAGAAAAGGAAACATTGACTATGGCCAACGTTCCAAAGGGAATGAGCATAAGCTCACGTAGAGTCCAACGATAACTCTCTAAGTCTACGTTATGAAGGGAGGAAGTGAATTCTCATGATAGTGAGAACCACACAGAGTTCATGATAACTCTGTAAGTCTGAGTAAAAGGCAAAGTGAGTTCTCATGATAGTGAGAATCACATGGAGTTCATGATAACTCCATCCTATTACTAAACTATGAGGGAAACGGCTCTTATGAGACCAAGGATGAAATGGGAAAGGTTTGTGACTTAGGAGTCAAAGTAAATTTCTTTCCTTTGGAAGAAGGGTCAAGTGAGTCTAGTATGAATATATAGTGAACAATATGAATATGAACAAGTATAATATGATCAAAAAATAAATCAAGATATACTGACTGAAAGTAAAGACAGTGGTTAATGATTAATTTATTAGATCGATGAATCGGGTCCAATGTAGTGCTAAACCGTCGTAGCATGGTCTATGAGGAAGACCATACTATAGGAGGATGCACAATTCAATCTTTGTGTTAAGACACGATGGAGAAATGATATTGATGATCATTCTCCGATACAATCGTGCCACATGAAAAGAAAGGGTAAAGATCTCGTCTTTATCACAAACTTTCGTTGATTAGTCGAAGGTAACCTATCACGATCCCAAAGTATAGAAAGAGATCTCGATGATCACTCACTACATATTTGAAATAATGAAGGTTGATGGCTTCGATAAACAACATTCGTGAATAGAAAGACTTCATCGATCGAAAATGAAAATGAAGATAAAAGAAAAATGCGGAAAGAAGATAAAGTAGGTCTCGTCTTAATCGAGGTTTGAATCGATAAATTGATTACCTTGATGTTTGACTTTCATTGACAAACAAACTAAAAAAAAGAACGGCCTCATATTTATCAAGACTTTAGTGATTTGAATAGATCGACAAGTCGTGATTTTTGTGATATCATCTGCCCAAATAAAAGAAAATGGACTCGAAGTGAAAAATAAAGTTGGTCTCGTATTTAATCAAGATTTATATCGGTAAATCGATAATCTCGATATTTAACTTTCATCGACCAATAAATAAAAGGTGGCCTCATACTAATCAAGAGATTTATTGATTTTGATGAATCAACAAAACATGATTTTTGTGAGATCATTGGCCCATAAATAAAGAAAAATGGGCTCGGAGTGGAAATAAAGTCGGTCTCATCTAAATAAGGATTTAGATCGATAAATCGAAAACCTCTTGGTTAGATTTTTCATTAACCAACAAAAATAAAGCTGAGATCGAAATAAAACATAAAGTCGGTCTAATCTAAATCAAGATTTTAAATCGGTAAAACCGATAATCTTTTAAGTAAACTCTCATGGACCAACAAAAATAAAGAAATGGGCCTCATATTCATCACGATTTTATTGGTTCAAATAACTCAATAAAAATCATGATTTTTCTATATCATAGGCCCAGGGTTCGAAAATAAAATCGAAAAGAAAATGAAATCAAGAATAAAAAATTACATATAATGTAATAAAAGTTTAAGAAAATAAAACATAAAAAACAATATGAAAAATATAAAAACAATTGAAATGGGGTGTATAGATGAATCGGGTGTGGTAAAGAGTGGATTCATATAGGCTTTGAGAGAGCCCATCATCCCTCACCAGGAAAAAAAATAAAAACAGACAGAAAAGTAAAATAAATAATACAGAATGCGGATAGGGTTCCGAACGGGCTCCATGGCCCAGTACCCATAACATGTCTTTCTCTAAACAAACAAGAACAAAACCATTAATTATTATCAAAAAGAGAAAGAATAAAAAAAATGTTAGAAACAAGGTATGGAATTGAAAGGGTGATGAGAAGACAAGAGTGGCTTAGAATCATATGGGCTTAGCCCATCATCTACAAGAAACACACGGTTCCAAAAGAAAGAAGAAACTTTCATGTGGGTTGAGCCCACCACGTCTTACTAAGGCATAGGTTAAGACAAGTTGCACATTTAAGACAAAATAAAAAAATGTGCTCAGAGGATTGAATCCTCGTCATCGCCACCCACAAACCAAATGAGAACAACACGTATCAAGGTCATAAAAAAAAACATTGATACGCATTATATCAGACTGTTCCAACACTGTTTATGAAATCAACAACACCAAAATTCCTTTTTTTAGAACTCAGTTAACAAATATATCAGACCACACGCAGTTATACTCAAAATCGAAGAAGAAGAACGGCAAAAATACAACGCGAACAAAATCGACACCTCAAATCAATCGCTTTCAGGTTTTTTGTTCCGATTTGCGCTCTCACTTCGTACTCTCTCTCGACTCGAGTTTCGTTTCAACCAGGTTTATTTTGTCTTCTTCTTTTCGTCCCGCCTCGGTTTCGTTCTCACTTTTCTCCTTCTTCTTTATCTGGTTTGGTTCGATTTTGTATGGGTTTTCTTTAATGAAAGTTATGGAGGTTATTTGGATTTGGGTTTGGGTCGTTGAAGAGACGAGAACGGAGTATTCAGGTCTAAGGATTTGGGTGAGTTTGGGTTTTGAGTAGTGAAGGTGAAGACGGGTTGTGTATTGAAGAAGGAGTAGTAGAGAGGGTTCCGACGGAAGGAGTGTGTTGGTTGTTGGATGTTGTTGGTTCGCTTGAGAGGGTGGGTCGGAGTTTGTGATCGAAGTTTTCTGGTGTTGATTCGGTTAATGGAGGTTTTGAAGGTTGAATAGAAGGTTATGGAGAGGAATTTTGAAGGTTTGATGGTCGAGGACGAAGGAGCATGGGACGATGAGGGATGTTGAAGTTATTGTTCTGTGAAGGAAAAATAAAATGAATTCCCTCCAAGTGAAAAGAATCACGCCCATTTAAAACTGTCACCAAGTATGCGTCTCAAAAACAAACTTGTTGAACAATCTGTTGTCTTTTTTACCGTCCCTTTTTACAGGTTGTATGTTACGTCCCTTTCTTTGCAGGTCTTGGAGCAGGAAATTAGGGAAAGTTTCAGCTTGGCGTATGGTTGTGTACAGCAGGGTTTAAGATTGTGCAATTGTTTTCTTTTTTAAAATCCGTCTGTCAGGCTTGTGCTGCAGGGTGTGTTATAGCAGTGTGTACAGAAGAAATTGCGGGTTTTGTGGCGATAGGGTTTGTAAAGCGGGATTTTGTAGAATTTTTGTGGACTTTGGCTATGATACTACTAAAATAATAGTAATGAAAATAAAAATCATGAAATAATAATAATAATAAAATAATAATAAATAAATAATAATAATAAAAATAAAAATAATAAATAGCTAATAATAGTAAATACCTGATAATAATAAAAATAGAAATAATATAATGACTTAATAGTAGAAAATAAACTTGAATTATAATTAAATTTAAATCACCTAAAAACTAAATTAATAAATTAAACTAATTAGATTGAATTTAGACTAAAATCAAAAGTGAACTACTTTAAAATTAAAACTTAATTAAAACATAACTTAAACTAAAAATAAAATTAACTGAAATAGTTCTAAATGGTTCAAGATAAATATCAAGAAAGACATGGAACAAAAGAGAATGCATGATTAACGAATAATGAATTACATGACCGCAAATGCTAAAATGACCGGCTTAAAATGATATGAAAAATCATAGTATCTGAGGGTAAAATTTGGGGTGCAACAGTTGCCCCTATTTAAATATCTTCACCGGATGACAAGGGATATGGAAAGATGGTGAAAGATATTTAAATACAGATAACCGAAAATTTTTCCCTTAGATACGCTGATATGCAATGATATGAACCAAACCAGTCTAGGATGCGGACGTGCCATGAACTTCTAGTATGATGGTATGATGCCATGATGGTGCAAAAATGCAATCAACAACGAAAGCAAACACACACAGATGGATAACACCGGGGAAGGATGACGGTTAGTATCCATAAGGTAAACTTCACTGGGGATACAAGCTAACAGACAAAAGAGACTTACTGGGGAGACTCCAAGGAAACACTGGGGAATAGAGAAAAACGTAGGGGAAACCCTACAAGTTCTTACTGGAGGTAGGAACCAAAGAGGTGTTCTCCATTGGGGAAAGATCCAGGGAGGTAGATGACGCGGTTCAAAAGTAACCGGACGATACTGGGGAAAAGACACATTCTTACTGGGCATGAAACCAGAAAGAAGACATGATTACCACAGGGGATCAGTTTGAAATAAAAGGATTGATATCCTACAAAGATTTTCTGGGGATTTCCTATACTGAAGAGTTCAAACGGGATCTTCAAGAAAAGCCAGAAAAGACAAAGGTAAACTATGCGTCAGATGATGAAAGGTGACTGGACCTTTTGGCTGTGAATGAGGTTAATGAATCAAAAATGTACCAGAACTGGTTGAGATAACAAATATGATTCTGTTTATGGAGGATGCCAACGATGACTGGACTTTAGGTTCAAGCTTGACACGATTCAAGCAGGAACAAACTGAAATAAAAGCCTAAGGTGACTCGATTCAAACCAAAGACGGTGCCAACGATAATTGGACTTTGGGTTCAAGTTTGACACGATTCAAACAGGAACGGGATCTTAAGACAAGAGACAATGTTCGACACGATTCGAACAAGGACTCGGTTCAAGTTTGACACGATTCAAACAAGACCAAGATCTTAAAACAAGAGATAATGTCCGACACGATTCGAACAAGGACTCAGTTCAGGTTTGACACGATTCAAACAAGAATAAGATCTTAAAACAAGAGACAATGTCCGACACGATTCGAACAAGGACTCGGTTCAAGTTTGACACGATTCAAACAAGAACAAGATCTTAAAAGCCTAAGGTGACTCGATTTAAGCCAAAGACGGTGCCAACGATAATTGGACTTTAGGTTCAAGCTCGACACGATTCAAGCAGGAACGGAATCTTAAGACAAGAGACAATGTTCGACACGGTTCGAACAAGGACTCGGTTCAAGTTTGACACGATTCAAATAAGACCAAGATCTTAAAACAAGAGACAATGTCCGGCACGATTCGAACAAGGACTCGGTTCAGGTTTGACACGATTCAAACAAGAACAAAATCTTAAAACAAGAGACAATGTCCGACACGATTTGAACAAGGACTCGGTTCAAGTTTGACACGATTCAAACAAGAACAAGATCTTAAAAGCCTAAGGTAACTCAATTCAAACCAAAGACGGTGCCAACGATAATTGGACTTTAGGTTCAAGCTCGACACGATTCACGCAGGAACGGGATCTTAAGACAAGAGACAATGTTCGACAAGATTCGAACAAGGAATCGGTTCAAGTTTGACACGATTCAAATAAGAACAAGATCTTAAAACAATAGACAATCTCCGACACGATTCGAACAAGGACTCGGTTTAGGTTTGACACGATTCAAATAAGAACAAGATCTTAAAATAAGAGACAATGTCCGACACGATTCGAACAAGGACTCGGTTCAGGTTTGACATGATTCAAACAAGAACAAGATCTTAAAACAAGAGACAATGTCCGACACGATTCGACCAAGGACTCGGTTCAAGTTTGACATGATTCAAACAAGAACAAGATCTTAAAAGCCTAAGGTGACTCGATTCAAACCAAAGACGGTGCCAATGATAATTGGACTTAAGGTTAGACTTCTTGGGGAATACTGCAC
Source organism: Lathyrus tuberosus (assembly GCA_022829125.1). Lineage (NCBI taxonomy): Eukaryota > Viridiplantae > Streptophyta > Magnoliopsida > Fabales > Fabaceae > Lathyrus > Lathyrus tuberosus. The sequence continues at coordinate 10,634,872 of JALAZF010000071.1, forward strand.
AAAGAATCAAGATCTGACATTCAAAGGTGAAGATCGGACATAAGTCTAGCTTAGCCAAAGGTTTAAGATAAACCGGGAATGTCTTCACTTTACTGGTGAAATAAAGGCTCACATTGTCAAAGAGTATGAAGACAGGAAGAAGACATGATCTCCACTTGGGGATCAATGTGAAACAAAAGGATAAACAGATTTCCTGGAGATTCTTATAATGAAGAGTTCAAACGGGATCTTCAAGAGAAACCAGAAAAGGCAGAAACAACTCTGCGTACCAGTATAAGCTGGACTTTTGAACACATTATCAAAAAGATTGACAGAAAAAAAAACACCTTAACTAGGGATCACGTCAAACGGGTTGATGGAAAATGATTGATTGAAGGTGAAATCAAGGACGGATAAGCTTCTTGTGAGATAGAGGACCACTTATCGTTGTAGAGGTAATGATAGCAAAACAAACTTCTCAAGATGATTGAAATTTGTCGTTGGGCATAACTTCCAAAAAGATATTGGTATTACAACACTATTGGAGAAAATAAGCATGTCTTAATGGGGATCTGTAAAAGATTCTTCCTGTGAGACACAATGAAAAATAAATGCACTTGAAAGTGGGTTCAGAAACCACACCTGCCAGGGACCAAGGTTCAGTCTAGGAGCAAGCTAGAAAGAAAAGGTCAAACAAGACTCCAATTGAGGAATGAACTCAATTGGGGATTTATCTTATCCGAATGTGGAAAAAGATAACTTAAGCAACCGTCATCCATGAGGATAAAACTCTGTGGGGAATTCAGAAGGAATGAGTACTTTATGCCTAGGGCTGACACCTCTATTGGAGGGAAAAGACAAACCCAGTTACTTGGGGAGATAAACGCCAAAGCGAACAACACAGGTAAACACCAGAAACACGTAGCAAAAATTATAATATGATATGCATATGAGTGCTTATGCCATGCTTAAGCTTATGCTGACAAAACAGACAAGAAGCGAAACTGGAGATGAAATAAACATCTCGACGAGGATACCCAGCCAAACTCAAAAGGTTGGACCATCACTGGGGGAAAGAGTACTCCGCTTGATATAGCATCTTGACTTCACTAGGAATACCATCATAAGTTTAATTTCTTCATTGGAGAGAAGAGATCCATTGGGAAGTGCCAAGATTAGCTGAAGAGATAACTTACTGGGAGCTGTCAGAGACACCACAAAAGCTGAGTAGTTCTGTATAACTCATCTGCCCCCGAGTACATGGTCTGTTAGAAGAATACATCAAGAGGATTTTACAGAAGAATTGGCATACAAGATGCTTCAATATCTTCAAACTTTTGAAGGGGAAATGACATAACTGCCCTTGTTCAAATGTATTTGAGATACAAGTCTTTTAGACTGTGGTAGAAATAACTGGGGAACAAACTTGCCCCTGTTCAAATGTATTTGAGATACAAAGTCTTTTAGACTGTGGTAGAAATAACTAGGGAACAAACTTGCCCCTGCTGATGGGTCATTGGAGTCCAAACTTGTCATAAGATGACCTCAAGAAGGCTTGCCCCACTATTCTGAACTTTGAAGAGTTCTGCCCCTGATTCTTGGCTCTTGGGATCGTAGATTGGCAGAACCTTCCGCTTGGTTGCCCCTGACTGAGCTTTCTTTATCAAGTCAAATTCCCTAGCTGGCTGCATTTGTTGGGATTCCTTTAATATTGAATTGTTTGGCAAACAAGTATTGTTCATTAAAAATTGGCAATTTTAATGCAAAATTCATGCAAGCTTTTGAAAAACAAAGTTTATTGATGAAACACACACAGTGGAATGATTAAATAATCAAAAACAAAGTAGATCTGGTCATTTACAGAATGACAGATGAAATGATCAACACACACAACTAGCAAAGATCATTAGGAGTCAGGTTAATCAACCTTGTTGTAGTATGTTTTCAAAACAACCTTACCTCAATTAGGTCTTTTAAGGGTTGTAACTTGGCTTGGTTCACGATTTTATGAAACAAAGATAAAGGCTCAAAGTTTGTTTGGTACCCACCTCATCTTCGTGATGAACTCCAATCCTAAGCTCAGTTAACTTAAGCTATACATTCAGGTTCCTACAGACTAGGAACGAGCTGATGATCATTGATGATGATTTAGACACCTTGGATAGTCAGTACTCCCTCGCAGAATTTGGTTAATCTTTGAGACTTTGAGACTTCTCCTTGTCTTTGCTGGTTGAGGTCACGATACCTCTTCTTTTGATTTGATTGAGGTCACGATACCTCTCTTTGTTTACGGTTAGGACCTCCTTTTTGTTTGATTGTTGCTTTGAAACTCCTTTTTTGGTTGTTGTACAAGTTCTTTTTGTATAAGGCAAAGTTTTGGGCTTCCCATCTTTCTTGGCTTTTGCCTTGAAAGGGACTCGGCTCATCCTTTGATTAAGGATTTTTCAGCTATCCTTCCTTATTGTTGCTTGGATGAACAACTTGTACAATGCTAACTCATTTGATTTGAGAGAGCTGACTGGTGTCTTACATGAAGCGCTTGCGTTCGAATGCATAACCAAGTTAAACTGAGAACTACCTTGCCCCAAGGTTGAGATTTTAAGGGTTTTTTGTATAAAGAAAGAAAACTCCTACTTCTAGGCTCGAAGGGTTAACGAGGGATTATCTTCCTTATTTCTCCAGTGTTTGGGATTGAAACAATGCCTTACATCCTCGGCAAGGTTTAATCGAAAGCATACCACAGCTATTAGGGATGTGATGTTTTCGTCATCCTCCCCAATCTTTGCTTAAACAAACAGTTTGATGAGTGGAAAGAAATAAGATACAGATATATTTTTTTTGTTTTCACAAACATAAAAGCAAATGAGTGAAACGAATGGACTTAATCAAAAGATGCATAAACACTTCATTAATCTTGCCAATTTGAAAGTACCACAATGCTTATAAGCAAATAAAATTCATACATGCAAAGAAAATACAACAAAAATGCTAAACAGCCAAATGATTGCCAGCTTTAGGGAATTGAAATTTCCTTCTTAATCTGCCAAGCTGAGATAGTCATCTTCAGAGTTGATTGTTGAGATCCGCTTGAGAATCATCTTCACACATACTCTCTGAAAATTCTTCCACCTCAGAGTCTGATGAACCTGCCTGATTAGGCGAAGGTTTGCTGATTTGGACGCTTTGAGGCGTGAATGAGAACATATCAGAGTCAAACAAAGTCTGAATCTGGCTTCTGAGCAACCTAAGTCTTCAGCTGAATACCTCTGTGCCCCAGCATGGTGGTCACAACGAACTAGTCTGAAAAAGACAACTTCAAAAGCTACTTTAAGTCTAATGATGGCTTCAGGAAGCCGCCTGGGTTACAGACAAAGGACGGACAAGACTCGAGGCTGAGAAATGCAAATGCAATGCAAATGACATGCAATGAGAATGCAATGCTAATGCAAGCCAAATGGTTTCAAGGAACTCAAAGGCCAACTGCGAACATTTTGGAAACTGAAGAGTTTTTCTTTAAAATCCATGATCTCTAAGGATCTTCGCAAAGAAAAGAACTTCTGAGTTCTTTGAAATCATTAATGGATGCGATGAGATGTATGCAATGTACAAAACACGGGCACACAAAAACATAGATATATGTACACACAACAGCACACAAGCCCTAGATTTAGGGGTCTCATGCATGGAGGAAAGTATACACAAACACACATATACAGATATTCACAGATATGCACACACAAACAAGAGAGGGCCTAGGTTTGAAGATCACGAGCATGGAGCCATGGTCTACCCATCCTAAAAGGTATGTACTATGGGTTTTCATCTGCAGAACAGGGTTCTAAAAAGTTCCCAGAGTCAACAATCCATCTTTCGGATATTATCGCTTTCTCAATTAACTTGGTAATCAATAATATTCTCAAGAGAATCTCGTCTGAGTGTAATATCGCGTGACAACCATTTCAGAAATAGACTCCCTCATGGTCACCGCACTACATCCTAAAATGGCCAAGTGGGGGTAAGGGTAACTACGGTCCTCAGTATCCCCGGCACCAAGGTCGAAGTGGCAACGCTTTCACAATTGCTCGTTCAACATATACCAACTACGAGAAGGCCTCAACTGAGTGTGGAATCTCAAGTCAACTCTTTTGGAATTCAACTTCCTCAAAGTTTCCTTGACTATATCCACGGTTCCTAAACAAATGTGCTCTCAAGTCCGGGTTAAGACTTATCTCACCACTCAATAGTAGTACCCTGCACACAGAAAATCCAGTACAGACAGAGATATATACAAATATATACAAATATACAAATATCACAGATGTATACAAGTAAACAAGCAAGACATAAATAACACAAGCAAAAAAACAAGGTAGGCTTAACCCTCAAAAATAGTGAAGTCGCCATTTCTGTTGCGGTGAAAATCGGATAACAAGCTATTAATTAACTTGCATCGTATTTCTTTTACAACTGACTTTGATTTATCCAAAGGAAAGGTTCAAGATCATTAAAAAACCTTAAGGGGGAGATCTATGGTTCGGGGGTTGGTTATAAAAAGGGAAGGTATTAGCACCCTAAGTATCTGTAGTACTCTACAGGAACCTCTTGTTTAAGTTTGTGTTATACTATGTTTGCTTGCTAAAAGGATCTGTACTAAGGTAATGACCTAAGGTATGTACACTAAGTTTGCTCGCCAAGACGTCGCATCTTGTGCCTACGTATCTGACTAAAGAATCAGAGCAACCGTAGTTCACCTAACTAAGGGTGAAAGAAAAGGAAACATTGACTATGGCCAACGTTCTAAAGGGAATGAGCATAAGCTCACGTAGAGTCCAACGATAACTCTCTAAGTCTACGTTATGAAGGGAGGAAGTGAATTCTCATGATAGTGAGAACCACACAGAGTTCATGATAACTCTGTAAGTCTGAGTAAAAGGTAAAGTGAGTTCTCATGATAGTGAGAATCACATGGAGTTCATGATAACTCCATCCTATTACTAAACTATGAGGGAAACGGCTCTTATGAGGCCAAGGATGAAATGGGAAAGGTTTGTGAATTAGGAGTCAAAGTAAATTTCTTTCCTTTGGAAGGAGGGTCAAGTGAGTCAAGTATGAATATACAGTGAACAATATGAATATGAACAAGTATAATATGAGAAAAAAATAAATCAAGATATACTGACTGAAAGTAAAGACAGTGGTTAATGATTAATTTATTGGATCGATGAATCGGGTCCAATGTAGTGCTAAACCGTCGTAGCACGGTCTATGAGGAAGACCATACTATAGGAGGATGCACAATTCAATCTTTGTGTTAAGACACGATGGAGAAATGATATTGATGATCATTCTCCGATACAATCATGCCACATGAAAAGAAAAGGTAAAGATCTCGTCTTTATCACAAACTTTCGTTGATTAGTCGAAGGTAACCTATCACGATCCCAAAGTATAGAAAGAGATCTCGATGATCACTCACTACAGATTTGAAATAATGAAGGTTGATGGCTTCGATAAACAACATTCGTGAATAGAAAGACTTCATCGATCAAAAATGAAAATGAAGATAAAAGAAAAATGCGGAAAGAAGATAAAGTTGGTCTCGTCTTAATCGAGGTTTGAATCGATAAATTGATAACCTTGATGTTTGACTTTCATTGACCAACAAACTAAAAAAAAGAATGGCCTCATATTTATCAAGACTTTAGTGATTTGAATAGATCGACAAGTCGTGATTTTTGTGATATCATCGGCCCAAATAAAAGAAAATGGACTCGAAGTGAAAAATAAAGTTGGTCTCGTATTTAATCAAGATTTATATCGCTAAATCGATAATCTCGATATTTAACTTTCATCAACCAATAAATAAAAGGTGGCCTCATACTAATCAAGAGATTTATTGATTTTGATGAATCAACAAAACATGATTTTTGTGAGATCATTGGCCCATAAATAAAGAACAATGGGCTCGGAGTGGAAATAAAGTCGGTCTCATCTAAATAAGGATTTAGATCGATAAATCGAAAATCTCTTGGTTAGATTTTTCATTGACCAACAAAAATAAATCTGAGATCGAAATAAAACATAAAGTCGGTCTAATCTAAATCAAGATTTTAAATCGGTAAAACCGATAATCTTTTAAGTAAACTCTCATGGGCCAACAAAAGTAAAGAAATGGGCCTCATATTCATCACGATTTTATTGGTTCAAATAACTCAATAAAAATCATGATTTTTCTATATCATAGGCCCAAGGTTCGAAAATAAAATCGAAAAGAAAATGAAATCAAGGATAAAAAATTACATATAATGTAATAAAAGTTTAAGAAAATAAAACATAAAAAACAATATGAACAATATAAAAACAATTGAAATGGGGTGTATAGATGAATCGGGTGTGGCAAAGAGTGGATTCATATAGGCTTTGAGAGAGCCCATCATCCCTCACCAGGAAAAAAAAATAAAAACAGACAGAAAAGTAAAATAAATAATACATAATGGGGATAGGGTTCCGAACGGGCTCCATGGCCCAGTACCCATAACATGCCTTTCTCTAAACAAACAAGAACAAAACCATTAATTATTATCAAAAAGAGAAAGAATAAAAAAAACTTTAGAAACAGGGTATGGAATTGAAAGGGTGATAAGAAGACAAGAGTGGCTTAGAATCATATGGGCTTAGCCCATCATCTACAAGAAACACACGATTCCAAAAGAAAGAAGAATCTTTCATGTGGGTTGAGCCCACCACGTCTTACTAAGGCATAGGTTAAGACAAGTTTCACATTTAAGACAAAATAAATAAAAATGTGCTCAGAGGATTGAATCCTCGTCATCGCCACCCACAAACCAAATAAGAACAACACGTATCAAGGTCATAAAATAAAATAAAAAAAAAACAAACATCGATACGCATTATATCAGACTTTTCCAACACTGCTTATGAAATCAACAACACCAAAATTCCTTTTTTAAAAACTCAGTTAACAAATAGATCAGACCACGCGCAGTTATACTCATAATCGAAGAAGAAGAACGGCAAAAATACAACGTGAACAAAATCGATGCCTCAAATCAATCACTTTCATGTTTTTTGTTCTGATTTGAGCTTTCACTTCGTACTCTCTCTCGACTCGAGTTTCATTTCAACCAGGTTTGTTTTATCTTCTTCTTTTCGTCCCGCCTCGGTTTCGTTCTCACTCTTCTCCTTCTTCTTTATCTGGTTTGGTTCGATTTTGTATGGGTTTGCTTTAATGAAAGTTATGGAGGTTATTTGGATTTGGGTTTGGGTCGTTGAAGAGAAGAGAACGGAGTATTCTGGTCTAAGGATTTGGGTGAGTTTGGGTTTTGAGTAGTGAAGGTGAAGACGGGTTGTGTATTGAAGAAGGAGAAGTAGAGAGGGTTCCGACGGAAGGAGTGTGTTGGTTGTTGGATGTTGTTGGTTCGCTTGAGAGGGTGGGTCGGAGTTTGTGATCGAAGTTTTCTGGTATTGATTCGGTTAATGGAGGTTTTGAAGGTTGAATAGAAGGTTATGGAGAGGAATTTCGAAGGTTTGATGTTCGAGGACGAAGGAGCATGGGACGATGAGGGATGTTGAAGTTATTGTTCTGTGAAGGAACAAGAAAATGAATTCCCTCCAAGTGAAAAGAATCACGTCCATTTAAAACCATCACAAAGTATGCGTCTCAAAAACCAACTTGTTGAACAATCTGTTGTCTTTTTTACCGTGCCTTTTTACAGGTTGTATGTTACGTCCCTTTCTTTACAGGTCTTGGAGCAGGAAATTAGGGAAAGTTTCGGCTTGGCGTGTGGTTGTGTACAACAGGGTTTAAGATTGTCCAATTGTTTTCTTTTTTAAAATCTGTCTGTCAGACTTGTGCTGCAGGGTGTGTTATAGCAGTGTGTATAGAAGTAATGGCGGGTTTTGTGGCGATAGGGTCGGTAACGCCCCAGTTTTGTTAGATTTATTTAATAGAGTAGATTTAATTGGTTTTGGTTTTATATTATTTTATTCTTGACTTTTATTTGACAATATATTATTTTTCATCGTTGTTTGTGTTTTGTCGCGTTTTGAGAGCGTTTGCGAGATATTTGAGTTGAGGGGTATTTTGGTCATTTGGGTAGTTAGATATTATAAATAGAAGTGGAAAGAAAAAGAGAGAAAAGAAAAGGAAAAGAGAAAGAAAGAGAAGAGAAGAGAAAAGAGAGGAAGGAAAAAGGGAGAAGAGGAAAAGTGGAGAAATCAAAGATTCGTCCGTTTCGAACACGATTTAATCGGGTAAGGGTGTGAAATATTATTATCTTATCCATGCTTATGATTATGTATGTGTTTTGTGTGGATGTTTTGGTTGGTTTTCCATATTTTTCCGTTTAGGTCGAATTGGACATAATCGATAGAAATCGATGTTTTCACGGATGAATTTCGAAATAAATTGCGTAGATTAGTCGTATGAGGTTAGACCGAGATTATAGAAACTCGTTTGGTTGAAATCGGTTGATATTGTGAGTTTTGACATTTTTGGGTTTTGAGAATGTGAGATTTTGGTGAAAATCAAACGTCGTAGAATTATCGTTTTATGGTCCTAAAACGTTGATATATATTTGGTAAGGATTACTGTGTATTTGTTTCGTATCATAGAATTGAATCGGTCGGATTTTCGGGCAAAATAGCCGAAATCCGTAGCAGCCCGCAGGCGTACGGACGCGTGCTGTAGGTGGAAAATCCTGATTTTTCGGAAAACTTCGGAAATTCATATCTCTTGAACCGTAAGTCGGTTTTGATCCCCGTTCGAAGCGTTGGGAAGCTAACGAGATGTTCTTTTTAGGAAAAATAGTTTTGAGGTCTGAACCTAGTCCAATCGGTACAGTTTTTTCGAACCGTTTCGTAGTGTCGGGCGTCCGGTTTATGTTTTTGCGTTATTTTGAAATATTCATATCTTCTTCGTTGTTTATCGTATTTAAGTGTTCTTTATACCGAATCGAAGCTGTCGATGAGCACTTTTTGATGATGATAGAAAATATTATTTTTGGCCGACTTTTAGCCGACTTTTTCGAGAAACCGTAAAAATGGAATTTTGAGTTATTTTCTATATTGTGCGATAGGATATGATATGTAACGTATGACTTGTGTGAGGGATGTTTGATGGGTATATGATGTCGTGGTGAAGGTTTGTAGCCGTTTGGAAAATATGTGCATTGTATTATATGTACTTGAAATGCATGATTTATTGTATGAGTCTTGATTGCCATGGGTCATTATATGACATGCATCATGCATGAAGACATTGTAAGATCCCTTCGTGGGTGTAAACAATGCATGAAGACATTGTAAGATCCCTTCGTGGGTGTAAACAATGCATGAAGACATTGTAAGATCCCTTTGTGGGTGTAAACAATGCATGTTGAATTGTAGATCCCTTATGGGTGTAAACAATTGTTGTATTGATCGTGTGCCTATTATAAAGGACTAAAAACGATCCATAACGTCGTATGCTTGTTGATAAGTGGTAGCGACGGGGAACATCGTAGGCCCGACGGGGAGTTACTCTATGTAACGAGCGATGATTCCAGCAGAGTTCCTGAGTGAACTAGTGGTGATTGAGTCGGTACCGCATTGCATCTGCATAGAGTCGTGAGTCAGTCTCTATGAGTTGCATTTGTCATCATTGTATTTGTGCATTGATGAATAAACATATATATGTATATGTTGATGTGGAATGAGTAGAATTGTGCAGGTGTGCATGGATGGATAAACATGAATATGTGTGTTTATGTTGAATAATAAGCATTATGAGGAATATGCTTGGTTTTATATATATATATGCCTTGCGATGTATATTGAGTGAGATGTGATGATTGTGACATAGTAAACATAATATGTATGTTTATGTGGTATGATGGAATGGTGAGAATATGTGGTATATGTGTATTTTTATGATTGAGATATATAATTATATGCATTGTTATTATGATAATGTTTCTCACCCTTCTGCTGTTTTATGATGCTCTACGAGGCATTGCAGATTAGGTATCTGGTGGTCTTTTGTGAAGTGTGTCTTCATACCTTTTTGGTCGGTTGGCTCTGATATGTAGCACCGGGTAGCTAGGATGCTTATGTTTGATTCCTTTTTGTGATACATTCGTGTATGTATCTTGCTGATGAATTTGTGTATATAAACATGAATGATGTTGTTGTATCATACTTGTTGATGTATATATATATATATATAATGTATATATGTTTGATGTTATCAATGTTTAGATTTTCCGCTTTTATTCTAAATGTTGACATGTGGGTATAAGGACTGAGATCCTTTATTGTTGAAAGTTACCCCACTGTTGCATATCTTTTTGAGCAGGTGTTGTATGTGTTTAATTTCATGCATAATGTGACATTCTCTTTTTATGCCGTGTTTACAATTATACTCTGATGAAATTTTCAATACGTGCCTAAATGATTTAATTAATTATTTGGGGGTATAGAAAGGGGGTGTTACAATAAGTGGTATCAGAGCCAGTGTTGAGTCAGTTGTTGAGTCTGTTGGTGTGACAGTTGAATACTGTCGTTGTTGTTTGTCCCTTAGTACGTGATATGTGTGTGAAACACTGTCAGTGCTTTCTGGTTTTCTAATCCTTTGTTTTCAGGAGTTAGAATGAGATAAGTGGGGGAGAAGCTGGTACTTCTCCATGTTGCTTCAGGTGTGGAGCGCTGGCTCAGTGTGTTGTGAATTGCAAGATTGTAAGTGTTGTTTGGACAGTGTTGTTCCCGATTCCGTAAGAAATGCGGAGGTAAGGTTTATGTCAACTAAGGATTTGTGCCTTAGGTAGTTTTGGGTATGGGATGCAAGAAAGGCTATTATAGTTTGGTAAAGACGGTTTATGCCCCATCATGATTGTCGACTGTCTATTGGCAAATTGAGGAACTGATCACCCTTAATCTCTTGTTGATAGCAGACGGAAATTATGTTGGATGGAATAGGCGGGTCTTTCCGGCTTTGATAGTGTGTGAAATGAATTGTTTGGAATTTAAGGAGATGATTACAGATTGTTTTGATGAGTCGATGAAGATGCTAATATCGGAAGATGAAATGGATTAGAGGTTTTGGTGTGTTAGTCCAGTTGGGAAGTCATTGAGAGAGAATGATTGGGTTTTATTTAAGGACTGCTTCACAGAGAGTAGAGATTGAACTTAATTGGACGAAGGTGAATAGTTGAGGTTTATATCTGCTAAGTAAGTAGGAAACTCTTAGTAGATGGGAATAATATGTTTGTTTTGTCTGTGATGGTAGTGTTCTGGGAATTGGCAGGAAGTCGCAGTGATGGGCCGTCAGTTGGGCATAATTTTCAGATGTGTTTTTGGATGTAACATTGTGTTTGAGAATTCTTTTTGGTTGGTTGTTGATACATGTTGGAATTGCGGAATTGGACGGTCAGGAGAAGAAATTGGGTATGGATTACTAATAGTTGAATAGGGTAATGATTGAGAATAAGTGTCCACTTTCATGAACAGATGACTAGAATGGTTTGGTTGAGTTTGAGTGAATTACAATTGTTTGGAATGTTTGATAAGAGTGGTGAATTGTGTGAGTTGAGGCTTTGGTCGATTTAATGTGACTGGTTAGGTTTGTTATCCTCGGAATAGGTTGTTATTTACTCGGTTAAGCTTGTATGTGAGTAACCAGTTACCCAGTGAAAAGTTTTGCAAAAGCTTTAAGGATTTATATCTTTTGGATTTTGGTTGGGAATTGCAACGTATAGTGATGGTATTTGGTGTTAGTAACGCGTCTCTAATGCTTATGGAGTAGAGGAATCGTATCTTCCATATTTAATTGGATAAGTTCGTAATGGCTTTGATGGAGGATATTCGGATCTGTTGTAAACTCAAAGGAAGAACAGGTAGAGTGTTTGGGATTTGAATTACAAGTGTCAAAAAGAGATGAAGTTTTATGCTAAATTATTCAAGTGAGAATTTGGGTTGAAAAAGGTTAGTTTTCTTGGATATGTTATTTCAGATGAGAGTATGGTTATGGATCCATCGGAAGTAGATGTAGTTCTACAATGAGAGGCTCCGAAGTTAGTTAAGGAGATTAGAATCTTTTTGGACTTTTAGTTGGTTATTACCGGAGGTTATGGAAGGCTTTTCCAAGTTAGCGTTTTCGTTACTTCAGTTGACACGCAGAGGGTGAGTCGTTTGTTTGGATGTTCGTTGTGAGTAAGTTTTGGTGAGCTGGAGTAGAAGTTGTCTACGGTTTCAGCTTTGATTTTGTGTGATCCTAATAAACCGGTTGTGGGGTATTGTGATGTGTCTTTGATGAGTTTAGTCAACGTGGTAATGCAAGGGGGTAAAGTCGTGGCTTATGCTTTACGACAATTGAGGATTTATAAAAGGATCTGTATTATTATGGATTTGGAATTGGTTGCGGTGGCATTGTGTTGGAATATTTGGAGGTATTATCTTTATGGTTCTAGGTTCGAAGTGTTTGGTAATCGCAAGGATATTGAGTACTTGTTTGGTCTAAAGGAATAGAGTATGAGACAACAAGGATGGTTAGAGTTCGTGATGAGTTATGAATTTGGCTTGGATTATCCTTCGGGGAAAAGCTGTTGTTGTGCCTGAAAAGTTAAGTTGGAAGTTTCTATGCATGTCTATTTTGATGGTCAGGGAGTTAGAATTATTTGAGCAATTCCGAGACTTGTGTATGGTGTATGAGATAACACAGGAGAGTGTGAGGTTGGTAATATTAAAGTGAACAGTGATTTTTGGCGAATATGAGAAAGAGTTAGACTTTGGACGTGAAATTGATAGTTTTGATGGTTGCGAGTAATCAGAGTGCTCAGCGGAAGCGTGAGGTGGCACATTTTGTATTTACATGTGGGACTTATAAGAGTTCATAGGTTGAACATTGGAAACATGTAGGAGTGTTGAGACCATTGGACGTTTCAGAATGGAAGTGTTAGGTGAAAGGTTTAGATATTCTTCATGGGCTACTATGTAGATGGAGGTTTTGGTTGTATGTTCGATTGGTGAATCGTAGCATGGTTGTAATAAGGTTGTGTGACAAGGATGTTGGTATTCTAGTTTTGTTGAGGTTGTTGAGACAATGTGGTGTAGTGGAACTTGTGTTCTTGTTTGTGTTGTTGCCTCGTTCCTATCGTGTTGGTTCGAGTGCGAGTAGCTAATTCCTGTGTGGGGAGTTAGGGGAGTGTTACCTAGAGTGAGGGTAACGATCTTGTTGTGTTTCGGTTCAAGAGTGAACCTGTGTGTTGGTATCGTGGTTTTCCTTGAGTTGTGAGTTGGTCGTCAAGTGCATTGTATGGGTTTTGCATCTTGTCGTTGTAGTTGTCATCGTTGTCGTGTCGTTGTTGTAGCTGCGGTTAGCTAGGTGGTTTGTCAGTTTGTGTTATTCGTGGTGTGCTTTTGTTGGCATGTTAGTTTGTTGGTCGGATGCGAGAGTCGTATCCGGAGTTATTCGTAGCGGTTATATTTTCGAGGACGAAAATGTCTAAGTGGGGGAGAGTTGTAACGCCCCAGTTTTGTTAGATTTATTTAATAGAGTAGATTTAATTGGTTTTGGTTTTATATTATTTTATTCTTGACTTTTATTTGACAATATATTATTTTTCATCGTTGTTTATGTTTTGTCGCGTTTTGAGAGCGTTTGCGAGATATTTGAGCTGAGGGGTATTTTGGTCATTTGGGTAGTTAGATATTATAAATAGAAGTGGAAAGAAAAAGAGAGAAAAGAAAAGGAAAAGAGAAAGAAAGAGAAGAGAAGAGAAAAGAGAGGAAGGAAAAAGGGAGAAGAGGAAAAGTGGAGAAATCAAAGATTCGTCCGTTTCGAACACGATTTAATCGGGTAAGGGTGTGAAATATTATTATCTTATCCATGCTTATGATTATGTATGTGTTTTGTGTGGATGTTTTGGTTGGTTTTCCATATTTTTCCGTTTAGGTCGAATTGGACATAATCGATAGAAATCGATGTTTTCACGGATGAATTTCGAAATAAATTGCGTAGATTAGTCGTATGAGGTTAGACCGAGATTATAGAAACTCGTTTGGTTGAAATCGGTTGATATTGTGAGTTTTGACATTTTTGGGTTTTGAGAATGTGAGATTTTGGTGAAAATCAAACGTCGTAGAATTATCGTTTTATGGTCCTAAAACGTTGATATATATTTGGTAAGGATTACTGTGTATTTGTTTCGTATCATAGAATTGAATCGGTCGGATTTTCGGGCAAAATAGCCGAAATCCGTAGCAGCCCGCAGGCGTACGGACGCGTGCTGTAGGTGGAAAATCCTGATTTTTCGGAAAACTTCGGAAATTCATATCTCTTGAACCGTAAGTCGGTTTTGATCCCCGTTCGAAGCGTTGGGAAGCTAACGAGATGTTCTTTCTAGGAAAAATAGTTTTGAGGTCTGAACCTAGTCCAATCGGTACAGTTTTTTCGAACCGTTTCGTAGTGTCGGGCGTCCGGTTTATGTTTTTGCGTTATTTTGAAATATTCATATCTTCTTCGTTGTTTATCGTATTTAAGTGTTCTTTATACCGAATCGAAGCTGTCGATGAGCACTTTTTGATGATGATAGAAAATATTATTTTTGGCCGACTTTTAGCCGACTTTTTCGAGAAACCGTAAAAATGGAATTTTGAGTTATTTTCTATATTGTGCGATAGGATATGATATGTAACGTATGACTTGTGTGAGGGATGTTTGATGGGTATATGATGTCGTGGTGAAGGTTTGTAGCCGTTTGGAAAATATGTGCATTGTATTATATGTACTTGAAATGCATGATTTACTGTATGAGTCTTGATTGCCATGGGTCATTATATGACATGCATCATGCATGAAGACATTGTAAGATCCCTTCGTGGGTGTAAACAATGCATGAAGACATTGTAAGATCCCTTTGTGGGTGTAAACAATGCATGAAGACATTGTAAGATCCCTTTGTGGGTGTAAACAATGCATGTTGAATTGTAGATCCCTTATGGGTGTAAGCAATTGTTGTATTGATCGTGTGCCTATTATAAAGGACTAAAAACGATCCATAACGTCGTATGCTTGTTGATAAGTGGTAGCGACGGGGAACATCGTAGGCCCGACGGGGAGTTACTCTATGTAACGAGCGATGATTCCAGCAGAGTTCCTGAGTGAACTAGTGGTGATTGAGTCGGTACCGCATTGCATCTGCATAGAGTCGTGAGTCAGTCTCTATGAGTTGCATTTGTCATCATTGTATTTGTGCATTGATGAATAAACATATATATGTATATGTTGATGTGGAATGAGTAGAATTGTGCAGGTGTGCATGGATGGATAAACATGAATATGTGTGTTTATGTTGAATAATAAGCATTATGAGGAATATGCTTGGTTTTATATATATATATGCCTTGCGATGTATATTGAGTGAGATGTGATGATTGTGACATAGTAAACATAATATGTATGTTTATGTGGTATGATGGAATGGTGAGAATATGTGGTATATGTGTATTTTTATGATTGAGATATATAATTATATGCATTGTTATTATGATAATGTTTCTCACCCTTCTGCTGTTTTATGATGCTCTACGAGGCATTGCAGATTAGGTATCTGGTGGTCTTTTGTGAAGTGTGTCTTCATACCTTTTTGGTCGGTTGGCTCTGATATGTAGCACCGGGTAGCTAGGATGCTTATGTTTGATTCCTTTTTGTGATACATTCGTGTATGTATCTTGCTGATGAATTTGTGTATATAAACATGAATGATGTTGTTGTATCATACTTGTTGATGTATATATATATATATATATAATGTATATATGTTTGATGTTATCAATGTTTAGATTTTCCGCTTTTATTCTAAATGTTGACATGTGGGTATAAGGACTGAGATCCTTTATTGTTGAAAGTTACCCCACTGTTGCATATCTTTTTGAGCAGGTGTTGTATGTGTTTAATTTCATGCATAATGTGACATTCTCTTTTTATGCCGTGTTTACAATTATACTCTGATGAAATTTTCAATACGTGCCTAAATGATTTAATTAATTATTTGGGGGTATAGAAAGGGGGTGTTACAATAAGTGGTATCAGAGCCAGTGTTGAGTCAGTTGTTGAGTCTGTTGGTGTGACAGTTGAATACTGTCGTTGTTGTTTGTCCCTTAGTACGTGATATGTGTGTGAAACACTGTCAGTGCTTTCTGGTTTTCTAATCCTTTGTTTTCAGGAGTTAGAATGAGATAAGTGGGGGAGAAGCTGGTACTTCTCCATGTTGCTTCAGGTGTGGAGCGCTGGCTCAGTGTGTTGTGAATTGCAAGATTGTAAGTGTTGTTTGGACAGTGTTGTTCCTGATTCCGTAAGAAATGCGGAGGTAAGGTTTATGTCAACTAAGGATTTGTGCCTTAGGTAGTTTTGGGTATGGGATGCAAGAAAGGCTATTATAGTTTGGTAAAGACGGTTTATGCCCCATCATGATTGTCGACTGTCTATTGGCAAATTGAGGAACTGATCACCCTTAATCTCTTGTTGATAGCAGACGGAAATTATGTTGGATGGAATAGGCGGGTCTTTCCGGCTTTGATAGTGTGTGAAATGAATTGTTTGGAATTTAAGGAGATGATTACAGATTGTTTTGATGAGTCGATGAAGATGCTAATATCGGAAGATGAAATGGATTAGAGGTTTTGGTGTGTTAGTCCAGTTGGGAAGTCATTGAGAGAGAATGATTGGGTTTTATTTAAGGACTGCTTCACAGAGAGTAGAGATTGAACTTAATTGGACGAAGGTGAATAGTTGAGGTTTATATCTGCTAAGTAAGTAGGAAACTCTTAGTAGATGGGAATAATATGTTTGTTTTGTCTGTGATGGTAGTGTTCTGGGAATTGGCAGGAAGTCGCAGTGATGGGCCGTCAGTTGGGCATAATTTTCAGATGTGTTTTTGGATGTAACATTGTGTTTGAGAATTCTTTTTGGTTGGTTGTTGATACATGTTGGAATTGCGGAATTGGACGGTCAGGAGAAGAAATTGGGTATGGATTACTAATAGTTGAATAGGGTAATGATTGAGAATAAGTGTCCACTTTCATGAACAGATGACTAGAATGGTTTGGTTGAGTTTGAGTGAATTACAATTGTTTGGAATGTTTGATAAGAGTGGTGAATTGTGTGAGTTGAGGCTTTGATCGATTTAATGTGACTGGTTAGGTTTGTTATCCTCGGAATAGGTTGTTATTTACTCGGTTAAGCTTGTATGTGAGTAACCAGTTACCCAGTGAAAAGTTTTGCAAAAGCTTTAAGGATTTATATCTTTTGGATTTTGGTTGGGAATTGCAACGTATAGTGATGGTATTTGGTGTTAGTAACGCGTCTCTAATGCTTATGGAGTAGAGGAATCGTATCTTCCATATTTAATTGGATAAGTTCGTAATGGCTTTGATGGAGGATATTCGGATCTGTTGTAAACTCAAAGGAAGAACAGGTAGAGTGTTTGGGATTTGAATTACAAGTGTCAAAAAGAGATGAAGTTTTATGCTAAGTTATTCAAGTGAGAATTTGGGTTGAAAAAGGTTAGTTTTCTTGGATATGTTATTTCAGATGAGAGTATGGTTATGGATCCATCGGAAGTAGATGTAGTTCTACAATGAGAGGCTCCGAAGTTAGTTAAGGAGATTAGAATCTTTTTGGACTTTTAGTTGGTTATTACCGGAGGTTATGGAAGGCTTTTCCAAGTTAGCGTTTTCGTTACTTCAGTTGACACGCAGAGGGTGAGTCGTTTGTTTGGATGTTCGTTGTGAGTAAGTTTTGGTGAGCTGGAGTAGAAGTTGTCTACGGTTTCAGCTTTGATTTTGTGTGATCCTAATAAACCGGTTGTGGGGTATTGTGATGTGTCTTTGATGAGTTTAGTCAACGTGGTAATGCAAGGGGGTAAAGTCGTGGCTTATGCTTTACGACAATTGAGGATTTATAAAAGGATCTGTATTATTATGGATTTGGAATTGGTTGCGGTGGCATTGTGTTGGAATATTTGGAGGTATTATCTTTATGGTTCTAGGTTCGAAGTGTTTGGTAATCGCAAGGATATTGAGTACTTGTTTGGTCTAAAGGAATAGAGTATGAGACAACAAGGATGGTTAGAGTTCGTGATGAGTTATGAATTTGGCTTGGATTATCCTTCGGGGAAAAGCTGTTGTTGTGCCTGAAAAGTTAAGTTGGAAGTTTCTATGCATGTCTATTTTGATGGTCAGGGAGTTAGAATTATTTGAGCAATTCCGAGACTTGTGTATGGTGTATGAGATAACACAGGAGAGTGTGAGGTTGGTAATATTAAAGTGAACAGTGATTTTTGGCGAATATGAGAAAGAGTTAGACTTTGGACGTGAAATTGATAGTTTTGATGGTTGCGAGTAATCAGAGTGCTCAGCGGAAGCGTGAGGTGGCACATTTTGTATTTACATGTGGGACTTATAAGAGTTCATAGGTTGAACATTGGAAACATGTAGGAGTGTTGAGACCATTGGACGTTTCAGAATGGAAGTGTTAGGTGAAAGGTTTAGATATTCTTCATGGGCTACTATGTAGATGGAGGTTTTGGTTGTATGTTCGATTGGTGAATCGTAGCATGGTTGTAATAAGGTTGTGTGACAAGGATGTTGGTATTCTAGTTTTGTTGAGGTTGTTGAGACAATGTGGTGTAGTGGAACTTGTGTTCTTGTTTGTGTTGTTGCCTCGTTCCTATCGTGTTGGTTCGAGTGCGAGTAGCTAATTCCTGTGTGGGGAGTTAGGGGAGTGTTACCTAGAGTGAGGGTAACGATCTTGTTGTGTTTCGGTTCAAGAGTGAACCTGTGTGTTGGTATCGTGGTTTTCCTTGAGTTGTGAGTTGGTCGTCAAGTGCATTGTATGGGTTTTGCATCTTGTCGTTGTAGTTGTCATCGTTGTCGTGTCGTTGTTGTAGCTGCGGTTAGCTAGGTGGTTTGTCAGTTTGTGTTATTCGTGGTGTGCTTTTGTTGGCATGTTAGTTTGTTGGTCGGATGCGAGAGTCGTATCCGGAGTTATTCGTAGCGGTTATATTTTCGAGGACGAAAATGTCTAAGTGGGGGAGAGTTGTAACGCCCCAGTTTTGTTAGATTTATTTAATAGAGTAGATTTAATTGGTTTTGGTTTTATATTATTTTATTCTTGACTTTTATTTGACAATATATTATTTTTCATCGTTGTTTATGTTTTGTCGCGTTTTGAGAGCGTTTGCGAGATATTTGAGCTGAGGGGTATTTTGGTCATTTGGGTAGTTAGATATTATAAATAGAAGTGGAAAGAAAAAGAGAGAAAAGAAAAGGAAAAGAGAAAGAAAGAGAAGAGAAGAGAAAAGAGAGGAAGGAAAAAGGGAGAAGAGGAAAAGTGGAGAAATCAAAGATTCGTCCGTTTCGAACACGATTTAATCGGGTAAGGGTGTGAAATATTATTATCTTATCCATGCTTATGATTATGTATGTGTTTTGTGTGGATGTTTTGGTTGGTTTTCCATATTTTTCCGTTTAGGTCGAATTGGACATAATCGATAGAAATCGATGTTTTCACGGATGAATTTCGAAATAAATTGCGTAGATTAGTCGTATGAGGTTAGACCGAGATTATAGAAACTCGTTTGGTTGAAATCGGTTGATATTGTGAGTTTTGACATTTTTGGGTTTTGAGAATGTGAGATTTTGGTGAAAATCAAACGTCGTAGAATTATCGTTTTATGGTCCTAAAACGTTGATATATATTTGGTAAGGATTACTGTGTATTTGTTTCGTATCATAGAATTGAATCGGTCGGATTTTCGGGCAAAATAGCCGAAATCCGTAGCAGCCCGCAGGCGTACGGACGCGTGCTGTAGGTGGAAAATCCTGATTTTTCGGAAAACTTCGGAAATTCATATCTCTTGAACCGTAAGTCGGTTTTGATCCCCGTTCGAAGCGTTGGGAAGCTAACGAGATGTTCTTTCTAGGAAAAATAGTTTTGAGGTCTGAACCTAGTCCAATCGGTACAGTTTTTTCGAACCGTTTCGTAGTGTCGGGCGTCCGGTTTATGTTTTTGCGTTATTTTGAAATATTCATATCTTCTTCGTTGTTTATCGTATTTAAGTGTTCTTTATACCGAATCGAAGCTGTCGATGAGCACTTTTTGATGATGATAGAAAATATTATTTTTGGCCGACTTTTAGCCGACTTTTTCGAGAAACCGTAAAAATGGAATTTTGAGTTATTTTCTATATTGTGCGATAGGATATGATATGTAACGTATGACTTGTGTGAGGGATGTTTGATGGGTATATGATGTCGTGGTGAAGGTTTGTAGCCGTTTGGAAAATATGTGCATTGTATTATATGTACTTGAAATGCATGATTTACTGTATGAGTCTTGATTGCCATGGGTCATTATATGACATGCATCATGCATGAAGACATTGTAAGATCCCTTCGTGGGTGTAAACAATGCATGAAGACATTGTAAGATCCCTTTGTGGGTGTAAACAATGCATGAAGACATTGTAAGATCCCTTTGTGGGTGTAAACAATGCATGTTGAATTGTAGATCCCTTATGGGTGTAAGCAATTGTTGTATTGATCGTGTGCCTATTATAAAGGACTAAAAACGATCCATAACGTCGTATGCTTGTTGATAAGTGGTAGCGACGGGGAACATCGTAGGCCCGACGGGGAGTTACTCTATGTAACGAGCGATGATTCCAGCAGAGTTCCTGAGTGAACTAGTGGTGATTGAGTCGGTACCGCATTGCATCTGCATAGAGTCGTGAGTCAGTCTCTATGAGTTGCATTTGTCATCATTGTATTTGTGCATTGATGAATAAACATATATATGTATATGTTGATGTGGAATGAGTAGAATTGTGCAGGTGTGCATGGATGGATAAACATGAATATGTGTGTTTATGTTGAATAATAAGCATTATGAGGAATATGCTTGGTTTTATATATATATATGCCTTGCGATGTATATTGAGTGAGATGTGATGATTGTGACATAGTAAACATAATATGTATGTTTATGTGGTATGATGGAATGGTGAGAATATGTGGTATATGTGTATTTTTATGATTGAGATATATAATTATATGCATTGTTATTATGATAATGTTTCTCACCCTTCTGCTGTTTTATGATGCTCTACGAGGCATTGCAGATTAGGTATCTGGTGGTCTTTTGTGAAGTGTGTCTTCATACCTTTTTGGTCGGTTGGCTCTGATATGTAGCACCGGGTAGCTAGGATGCTTATGTTTGATTCCTTTTTGTGATACATTCGTGTATGTATCTTGCTGATGAATTTGTGTATATAAACATGAATGATGTTGTTGTATCATACTTGTTGATGTATATATATATATATATATAATGTATATATGTTTGATGTTATCAATGTTTAGATTTTCCGCTTTTATTCTAAATGTTGACATGTGGGTATAAGGACTGAGATCCTTTATTGTTGAAAGTTACCCCACTGTTGCATATCTTTTTAAGCAGGTGTTGTATGTGTTTAATTTCATGCATAATGTGACATTCTCTTTTTATGCCGTGTTTACAATTATACGCTGATGAAATTTTCAATACGTGCCTAAATGATTTAATTAATTATTTGGGGGTATAGAAAGGGGGTGTTACAGGGTCTGTAAAGCGGGATTTTGTAGAATTTTTGTGGACTTTGGCTATGATACTACTAAAATAATAGTAATGAAATAAAAATCATGAAATAATAATAATAATAAAATAATAATAAATAAATAATAATAATAAAAATAAAAATAATAAATAGCTAATAATAGTAAATACCTGATAATAATAAAAATAAAAATAAATAATAAATAGAAATAATATAATGACTTAATAGTAGAAAATAAACTTGAATTATAATTAAATTTAAATCACCTAAAAACTAAATTAATAAATTAAACTAATTAGATTGAATTTAGACTAAAATCAAAAGTGAACTACTTTAAAATTAAAACTTAATTAAAACATAACTTAAACTAAAAACAAAATTAACTGAAATAGTTCTAAATGGTTCAAGATAAATATCAAGAAAGACATGGAACAAAAGAGAATGCATGATTAACGAATAATGAATTACATGACCGCAAATGCTAAAATGACCGGCTTAAAATGATATGAAAAACCATAGTATCTGAGGGTAAAATTTAGGGTGCAACAAGTAGTGTCAGACCCTAATTTTGTTCAGGCATTTTAAACTTTCATCTGCATTCATTTCATTTGGTCATGGAATCACATAATCATTCATAAGTCAAAAGTCAACACTTTCGTGTTAGGAAATTTGACGAAAAATTCATGCATCATGGTTCATCATTACAATAATCACTTAATTCATCATCATAACTTTTGTTTCACATTTTCATGCTTAATAATCAAAAGTCAAAGAAAAGTAACAATTGCACATATTGAGAAAATTGGCTAAAATTGCAATTTTCTTTTTGGAGAATAAATTCATGATCATTTGATTTATCATCGTAATATCCATTTGAGTTTTATTAAACATTTTCATGCATCATATAACAAAAATCAACATTTCTAGAAGGCCCAAAATATCTATCAAATATTACATCATTATTCTATGCAAATGGTACATCATAATTCACAATTTAATTAATTAAGTTTCTAGAAGGCAATCACACCATTCTCACATTTTTTTTTATAATTCCTAAACTAAAGATGAAAAGGGATATGATCTAGAGCCTTTAATTCCTCTCCTAGATTGTTCGGATACGAGTTTCCTTACTCGACCATTCATGCAATTGTAACCCATTATAAACTTAAACCAATCTAACCTATCTTTTTTCTTGCCCTCGTGCGATCGAACACCTTTTCAAAAGAACATTGTTTAGTACGTCCTAGCGCAAATAAAAACAAACGCTTTAAGCCACCAATTGCAATCACAAGCAATGTTAACTGTTAAAGCGCAAACAACAGGAGTAGTAGTAGTATTATAGTAGCTAACATTCAATCACAAATTTAACTAAAAGGTTCATGTTGAGTACAACGAACATGAGGGATGCTAATATGTTACCCTCGTGTAATCAACTCACGAAACTGTAGCAGTAGTAGTAGTAATAGTAGTAGAAGCTAACATTTAATTGCAAATTTAACTAAAAAGGTTCCTTTTGAGTTCAACGAACGTGAGGGGTGTTAATACCTTACCCCCGTGTAATCGACTCGTGAACCCAAATATGATTATGATAACCATCTTTTTTTCTCTTTTAAGGATTTTTTTTTATATTTTCCCTTTCCTTCTTTGGAGTAAATAATGTTTGGTGGCGTCTCTGTTCGAATCATTTTTTCGTGAGCTAGCGAATGCTTCACGAAGGACCGTATTTTTTGAGATGCAATAAGTAGTAGTAGTAGTAGTAGTAGTAGTAGTAGTAGTAGTAGTATGGTGATGGTGGTGGTGGTGGTAGTAGTAGTAGTGGTGGTAGTTGTGATGGTATGAGACAAAGAAGATATTGTGTCCCATGGTTTTGAACCAAGTTAAATACATGCAAGTTATAATGATTGCATATTATACATGAAAGATTATGAAAAATTGAATGAGTGCCTAAGGTGTGATGAGTCACTATACAAGCTAAAGGACAATGATCTTGCTAAAGCCGATGGTGTGAGCAAAAAGGGTCTTTCTACCGGGGTGATGTGGTACTTACCTATAATTCTAAGCTTCAAGAAAATGTTTGGTAATGATAATGACACAAAGAAATATTAGATGGCATGAAGAAGAAAGAAAACATGATGAAAAAATTCACCATATAGTTGATTCTTTCAAATGGAAGAAAATTGTTTCGCTGTTTTTGGATTTTGGACATGAGCCAAGAAACCTTAGGATTGGATTTGCCACTGTTGAAGTCAACATGTTTGGTAAATTGAGTACTAACCATACTTCATGGCATGTTCTTCTCAAAACTTACAACATAACTCCTTGGTTGTGCATGAAGCGCAAAGATGTAATGTTGTCTATGATGATTTCGGGTCCAAAACAACCATAAAAAGGTATAGATGTTTATCTAAGGCCATTAATTGAAAAATTAAAAGTTTTGTTGGAGGAATAATTTGATGTTGATGATGCTTATCCAGGTGAAACATTTTAGATGCGTGCTTCCACCAACATAAAGCACGTCTTATTTGTGAAGTTGATACATGCTTCCACCAACTAAATAATGGAAAAAAAATGGTTTACCTTGGACATAAAAAATTTATAAAAGCCAATCATCCATATCATAGATTATGGATTTCCTTTAATGGTCAGAATGATTTTGATATTGCTCCAAAGCCCTTATCTAGGGATGAAGTTTATAAACGAAAACAACATATTAACGTTGTCTTTGGAAAGAATAAAAACTAGCCTGTAGAGAAAAATATATTGAAAAAGAGGTAGGTGTCATATGATCGTTCATATTGGTCTAGCCTTGATGTAAGGCATTATCTTGATGTGATGCATACTGTCATAACCTAAATGTTGACCACAAGATTTCCCATCATTGTGTAAATCATTACCACAATATAGATGTACCTTCATGCCTCATCAATCCTCTCAAAGATTGTTAAGCATTCACTCCAATCAAGAATTATGGTTTTAAGCCCTCTCAGAGTACTCAAGCAAATGATCAATCAAGAATGGACATGTTCCTCAACTTTTAAAGCCTCTCAAACATCCATGAAGGATCAAGAAGTTTCACCCATCAAGAATCAAGCATGAAAATGCAACATCTCAAGTTGATCATGCCTCAAGATCATTAGTGTCACCAAATTAGGGTTTTTGTCGACCAAGGCCTTCAGAGAGAAATTTTCATCTGGGCATGAGCTAATATTTCAAATCATGATCCAAGAAGCTCAAAGGGACCTCATGGATCCAATCATAAGTACAAAATAGCCTCAGGGGATGCATTCATCAAAAATAAGGAATTAGGGTTTCTTGACCTAATTCACCCCTGTGTTGACTTTTGGAGCAAGGCATGAGCCAAAACCTCAAGGAATATTTTGAAGACCCCAAATATCTTATATTGATCCTCTTACAAGTTCAAGTGGATACAAAGAACTTGGTTCATGAGCAATATAGAGATTCAAATTCATCTGGATCCCAAACTAGGGTTTCTGAGAAAATGTCAACCATACCTTTGACTTTTGACCAAGACATGATCTCAAACCTTGGGACATGATTCAAGACACTCTAAAAAACCTATGGGATCCATCCAATAGGTTTGAATTAGGTCAAGGACTTGATTTCATAGAAAATCACAAAGTTTGAAATTCATCTAACAAAAAGTCAACTATGCCTAAAAACCAAGTTTGACTTTTGGAATTTCTTGACAAATATAGCTTCTCTAAGTAAAAAAAAATGTTAACTTATGGTTTGGATCATCATACATAAAAAAAATAAAGAAAAGTAGGGTTACTTGCAAAAGGGGCAATCTTAAGAAACTTAAAATTTCACTAAGTCATGAAAAAAAGTGATTTCTACCCAACTTTGCAAGACCATAACTTGTGATCTAAGTAACCTTTTTCTTCCATCCAAAGCTCAAATGAAAGCTCTCATTACATAATTCAAGATTTTCAACTACAACATATTCAAAATCCTCATGGATTTTGAGTTATGGATTGATCAAAATCACAAAAAATGGAAAAATTGACACTTTTTCGACACTTGGTGAAATTTTTGGACAAAATCTATTTTGTATTTTCACCAACTTTGAGGCAATTTTTCATTATGATCCAAGATGATTCAAGATCAAAGTTAAACATCATAGTTGAATAATGATATAGGGGCTTTCAAAAAAGTAAAAGAGCCTCCCATGATTCAACTTGAGCAAGGAGTTATAAGCCTCCAAAAATGGCATTTTTCACCCTGCATACACAACAACATTGGTACATAACTTGGATCCCACGATTTCTTGAGCCAATTTTGGACACTTGCATCATTGTATTTCTGTCCAAAATCAACATGAATGATGAAGTATCTGATCACAAGGCCACCAAGTCAAAAATCCAATCCTTTAGGCATGTGGCATTCAAGGTTCATTTCCAAAAACTCCAACTTTGTCATGAGGCATTGAATGGATGCATAGAGCTGGCATGTATCAGTCCACAACATAGCAAATGAGTCAAGATTAGTCCAAGAATGAGAAGGCCATAGGCCTGCAAGATTGACTCAAGTTAATGGCTAGAGGAGGCTTTGGCTACATGACAAAACTCAATGGATAATAGGGTGATCCAGCCCCCAATCACTATTGCTCCCAAAAAAACTTGCTCTACTATAAATAGGGATTTTTTATAATCAGTTTGAGTACACCAAAGCATAACAACCCATGCTTTTCTTCCTTTCACTCTCAAAAAACCAGAATTTGCTTCTTTTTCAAGTAACATTTGAATTTTCAAATAGAGAGTAATTCTATCAAAACCAATGTTGTGGACACATCATATACATCATATGTTATCTATCTAAACACTTCCCACACATCTGTAACCTCAGAATCACAAAGCTCGAAATAAAACTCAGGCCTATTTGTAGTTGAGTTGCCACAAGGTGATCCAGGTTGTTTCAATTCATTCCAAGCTTCCAAACACCTTACATAAGGTCCATTGAAGCTGTCCAAGTCATCAAACAACATCTCTAACACCTCCAACACACAATTCGATTTCTTCTTGTAAGAGGTAAGCCTGAACTCTCAAACTCTATGATCCTTGCATCATAAATGTGTTTTCAAGTTACAAACATGTTTATGCACTTATGTAGAGTATTTCCCTCAATCAATCGCTTTGTAGCTATAGTGTATAGGATTTCATAGTGTTCTTGTATAAATTAGGGTTCATGTGTTCATCACTTGATTTCTCACTCCACACTATACACGGGTGGAATAAATGTTGAAATGAAGAACCTGCTACACCAAGAATCAGGCCTACCAGTGGGTGTTATGCCTTTCAAATACTTAGGAGTGCCACTTTGCAGTAAGAAGCTAACCGTTAATAACTGTCAACCGCTGCAGGACAAGATAATGCAAAGAATCAATCACTGGAGCACAAAGTTTCTATCGTATACGGGGAGAATTCAACTGATTAAAAGTGTGGTTTTTGCTGTAGCAAATTACTGGACTCAAATCTTTCTGCTTCCTAAGAAAATTATCCAGCGTATTGAATCAATGTGTAGGGTGTTCTTATGGACCGACAAGGATGAGAAAAGCAGAAAATCCCCCATCTCTTGGAGCCAAATCTGCAACATGATGAGCACATGAGGATATAATGTTATCTCCTTGTATGATTGGAACAATGCAACCCTTGGTAAACTGCTATGGAATGTTTGGAACAAAAAAGATGTTTTATGGATCAAGTGGATTCATACATACTACATCAAACAACATGATATTAACCAGTACATACCCGATACCAGCAGCTCATGGATTGTGAAGGCTATGTTCAAGCATAAGGATAAAATAACACAAACAGAACATTGGGCTCAAGCTATGAATAATGGGAGGTATAGAGTCAGGCAGATGTATGATTGCTTGAGAGGAAATGGGGATAGACCTAAAATTTCTTGGAAGAATTTGATGTTTGATAATATAGCACAACCTAGATCAGTGTTTGTATTGTGGGTGGCTTGTCATGGGCGGCTTATGACAAAGGACCGGGTTGCTCGATTTGGTATGGCTACGGATGGAGGGTGTGTCTTTTGCACCAGCCAGGAAACCATACAACACCTGTTTTTCAACTGTACAAAAACAAGGCAGGTCTGGTATGCTATTTTATCCCACTATAAATTCCATATGCCAAGGGACTTGAATCTGTCATGGATGAAAAGTATGACAAGAGGAAAAGGAGCAAAAGCTAGAATTGAAATATGTATTATGGCAGAAGTCGTCTATCATATTTGGACGGGGAGAAATAAGATAATTTTCCAAGAATCCACAAAAGAAGAACTTAATTGGAACACAATCAAAGAGACGATTGGAATCAGGGCTGAAGCAAACAAGAAAGTCATGGAGTACCTTAATAGAGTCTTGAGTTCTATTTAGCAACCTTTGTATTTTGTAGTCATTTTGTTGCCGGGGTCGTGCGATCGGCATGTAATTCACTATTTTTTTGGTAATATATAATATATTCTTATTCCAAAAAAAAAAAATGCAATTTATTGGTACCATTGGAATCCTTGTTCAAAAACGAGTGAGATTGATGTTTACAAAAGTAAAAACCATTGAGTAATAAGAGAGAAAAGTGAGGTTTGCAAATCGTCCATGACGCGGGCACGAGGAAGAAGAAGGTGATTGTTGGCGCCTTTTTCAAATTTATTTGAATTTTTGAATTTTTAAGTTATTTTCTTAATTGACTTCAAAAATTAATTTCTCTCTCGATTTTAATCATTTTTTATTGGTTCTTTTTTTAAAATTTCACTAAAATGTTAAAATATTTTATTCTACAAAAAAAATGAAATTTATATTATTCATTTAATATAGTTAGAATTTTTGTAAAGAATTTTATTTTAATTATTTTTAAACATTGTTAATGGAATTTTCCTCTTGATTTTTCAAATTCAAATGTATTTCACACTTTCATATAAACATATTATGTTTTTTCAAAACATTTTTTAAAGTTTACAACTTTTTTTTAAAATATGTTTGATATTTTATATCATTTTCTATTTAATTTTCTTGAAAAAAATGTTTTTTTTAATTAAAAATACGGTTTTCCTTAATTTTAATTTTTCAAACTCCATTTGAAACACTTTTGGGCCTCTTTCTAGAGAGTAAGACCCAACCCCTTTGAACATACACCATTTTGGGCCTCAGTCATTGTATAAGTCCCGATACGATAAACGGTGCGATCGTTGTTTTTCATCTGGGCATCTCCTTGAGCTATAAGCCCCAACTCTTGTACAAAAATAAAAGCTTTGAACCTCTTTGTAGAGTGTAAGACCCATCCTTTTGTGTATATAATTCTTGGGCCTCAGTCATTGTATAAGTCCCTCTGTGGTTTTCAAAACTGCGGTGCGATCGTCGCCTTTTCAAATAAATCATCTGGGCCTCTCCTTGAGTATAATCCCCATTATTCATTCTTCACAAACACTTTTAGGCCTCTAATAGAGTGTAATACCCAACCCCTCTTTGTACGAAAACAATTTTGGGCCTCTGGTATAGTATAAGTCCTCACAACGTCTTTCGGTATCGCAGTGCGATCAATGTCTTCAAATAAGTCATTCGGGCCTTTCCTTGAGTATAAGCCCCAATCTTTTATACATAGAATTGGTTTTAAACAATAAAAAACCTCCATGGGTCTCTCCTTGAGTTGTAAGCCCCATACCTCTGTTTTCAAAATTATCTATCTGTTTTAACTAGTACTAAGAGGAGCATTATTCCCGGTGAAAATGCTCTTAGACCACTTATGCCTCTCTTTGAGTTATAAACCCCAAACATTTCTTTTCTCTCAAACAAATTTCTTTTAATTCTAATTCAAATTCAAAGTTTTCTTAAAACTTTCTTCAATTTCTTAAAACCCTAAACATACAGTTAAAATCATACAATCAACCACCATACACTTGGGCCTCTTCTCAGAGTGTAAGTTCCAATATCTTTTTTTCAATTTAATGCATATTTGTTTATATACTTGTTGATTCATTTCTTTGTATATATTTGTGCATATTTGTCTAGAGTTTCCCCGACAATTAGGTCTACACTTAGGTCAAACCAGAAGTTACTTTTAACTTAGTCAAATCTAGTTTCCTCTTTGGAAATTCCCTATACAATCTGCCTCCTCTTGGGCTTATTCAATATGGAACAGAGAAAGACATTATTCCCAGTGAAACTTTTCTCAAGACTGTCAAAACTTAGAAATATGTGTATACAAGAAATTCATTTTCCTATAGAGGATTAATTCCCGGTGAAACCTCTTTTGAATTTCTTCAAACCTTAGAACTGTTCAATAAAGAAAGGATTAATTCCCAGTGAAACCTTTCTTGAACTTTTCTTTGGCTTGGACCCACAGGCTTTCTAGAAGTATCCCTAACCTCCTCTTGGGCTTAGTACAAGGACTAACAGGCTTCTTAGAAATTCCTCATCCTCCTCTTGAGCTTAGTGCAATGACCCAAAGGCTTCCTAAAAGCATAGGATAGAAATTAGTTATCTCTACTAGTTCAATCCCCAGGAGAGTCAAAATTCTAAAACATCATACCATTCTAGGGTTGATCTTCATCCTTTAAACAAATAGCCTTCTCTTGGGCATCATACAAAGACCCCTCTCAACACCAGAGCATACCACTTCTTAAGATATTTGGATAGTCTCAGCCTCCTCTTGGGCTTCATTCAAGTAAACTTGGAAATTCTCACTTATCATAGTCTCCTTTTTTACCACACACAGAGACCCTCAAGTTTCCTAAAAGCATAGGAAGAACCCTGATTATTTCACCAATACACCAGTCTCCCGAAGAGTTAAAACCTATAAGGGTTTCAAACTCCTCTTTTAACTCCCCTAACGTACAACAAGGTTTATTTTTCACTTTGAAACAACCCAGCCAGGGTCAATTAAAAATCAACAAATCCCCAATGAAGTCAGAGCCTCATGGCATCTGTTATTTCAACTCTTCCCTGATTCCCAGCAAGAGTAAGCCCTTTGGATTCCCCAACACAATTTGGACCTGCTCCTGGATTTCAGCAAATCCTTAGCAAAAGATAGCCTCATTTTAGGCGTCGTTTAAGAATTTTCCCCAGTCATTCTAAATCTCGGGCTTTGCACAAGAAAAATAAAACCCTCCCCAGTGGAGTCAGTTTCCTTTAGCTTCAACCTTGGGCTTTGATCAAGGCACACAAAAATCAACATCCCCTCATATGAGACCATGAGTCTTCTCTGCAAGAAGACATCTTCTTTTTACATCACATATCAAAACAAACAATCAAAAACCTCTTTCTAAATAATTGTTGTAAGTGGCACACTTGTTGATTCAAAATCCAAGCTAGAGTCCTTCCTTTATCCTGGTTAAAACTTATCTTTCATCTAACAACTGTAAGTGGCAAGCCTCTGGATTCTATACATCCAAGCCAATGTCCCTTTCTTAGCATGAAAGTTTCATTAAGGGAAAAGTGGCATTGCTCTACACTGAGTTAAAGCTTCTTCCTTCATGACATCTGATTTATAAAGGAAATTATGGCATTGTTGATTCCCATATCCCAGTTAAAGTAATTTCCCTTATAACCAATTACCTGACATTTTGTGATGAATAAGTGAGATATCTCCCTTTAGAGATGACAAATTCTCTCTCAGTCAACTTTTAGCTTCAATCTTGTGCTTTAAACTAGACACAAATACTCTCTAGCTTCAATCTTGGGCTTTGAAGAAGACACCAAACATCTTTCCTCCCATAGAAATAGGAGGAACTATGATTGCTCTGATTTCCCAAATTTCTTTACAGGAATACGTAGGCATAAGATTGCGAAATCTTAGCTAGCACACAAATAAAAAAGTTTAGGTCTAGGTACCCTCCCAAAAATAACCGAAAACCCAGAAATAACAAAACCATTCTCTCAACACTCCCAAAGGAGAAATTTTCCCAATCCCCAGTAGATAAAAAAGAGAAAGCATTTTAAGTTAATAGAAATACATGCAAAAGAAGGTTCCTATGGATTACTATAGATACACTAGGTGTTAATAGCTTCCCTTTGTATAACCAGACCCCGATCCCTGATCTCTTAGCATTTGTTAAAGAAAACATTTGCGTGCAGGGTTAGTTTAAGATATCTTCCCCTTCCTTAACCAGATTCATATAATAAATACAAAAATCATAAAGTAGCACCCCAAGCCCAATCATTGCGGTAAGGTGGTCGCGTCACCGACAAAAACTGCACGCTACAGAAAAATGGCTTCTCTGATGGGGATTTTTAGGATTAGAGTTCCTAAGAGGACTAGGCCTTCCTTTGCATTTATTTTTCTGCTATCTTACTTGCTTTCTCATTTTTTTTGCTATATATATATATATATCATTTGTTGTCATATTATTTGATACCCGTGTTTAAATTACTATTATCTGGGAATGCGATTAATACGCATGTGGTGAGTCCGAGAGAACATTAAGATTAGTGGTGGCGTATTCAGGGAGGCTTTTAGGGAGTGAATCCCGACCAAGCTGACTTGAGAGTCCACCAAATCAGTGGAGGTTCCCGCGTGGAATTACCAATGTTGAACGAGCATGTTGTGAAAGCATTGGTTTTTCCCATTGGGCTACCCTTGAAGCTGAGGATTAGTAGACACTTAAAAAATAAACTATTAGGTAGTGTGGTGACTATCGAGAATAGTTGATACGCGATACTACACTCAAAGGAGATTCATATTGGGATATTACAACTCTCCTGAGTCAATCGGCTTGGTGTTAGTATCCCTAAGAGGGGTCAATGATTTTGGGAACCTCTATTAGAATCAGTTCAACAAGTACAAAAATTGACCTATTAGTACACACCTTGGGAATGGGTAGATCCATGGCTCCATGCTCGTGACGATGAACCCCTAAACCCATATTTTCAATTTTTTTTGTTTGCTGCATTCATGCATCCATGCATTCATAAAAAAAACCCTTTTAAAATAGAAAAAAAAAATTTCTAAGAGAACTGAAACAATAATTGTAAATATCAAAGGTTGCGTTATGGATTTTGGAAGAAGAAAAACGCACAAGTACACCTTCAAGGTTCCAAAACTAAAATACCTAAGGAAATTGAGAAGGATGATTACTAATCCCGAGGCTTTCAGAGCAAAGCACGGAGGGATGTTGTCTCTTTTGAAGGTCAACATGGTTGAAGGGATCCTGTCTACGATGGTTCAGTTCTACTATCTGGTTTACCACTGCTTCACTTTTCCAGATTATCAGCTCACACCAATAGTGGAAGAGTACTCCCACCTGATTAATTTACCAGTCACTGATCAAGATCCATTTTTCAGACTGGAAGAAATTCCAAAAGATCAAGCCATTGCAAGAGCAATCTCTTTGGATGAGTCAGAAATCAGGACTCACATGACCACCAAAGGAGGAATCCATGATTTACCAGCTAAATTATTGATGGAGAAAGCTCTATACTTTGCCAGTATAGGAAATATAACCGCTTTCGAGGATGTCTTTGTTATGCTCATATACGGGTTATTCCTCTTTCATTGCATTGACAACTTCGTCAACAGCAATGCTGTCAAGATATTCCTAATTGGGAACCCGGTCCCAACCTTGCTCGTGGATGCTTACCGTTCTGTACACTTAAGGAATTTGTACAGTGGAGGGATGATCACCTGCTGTGTACCATTACTCTACAAATGGTTTATTTCCCACCTGCCGAAGTCTGCTTCATTTTGGGATCACAAGAGTAATCTGCGATGGTCGCAGGAGATTATGTGTCTTACCAATAGTGACATAGATTGGTACCAAAGGAGGGATC
This sequence comes from Lathyrus tuberosus, assembly GCA_022829125.1. Taxonomy (NCBI): domain Eukaryota; kingdom Viridiplantae; phylum Streptophyta; class Magnoliopsida; order Fabales; family Fabaceae; genus Lathyrus; species Lathyrus tuberosus. The sequence continues at coordinate 10,668,292 of JALAZF010000071.1, forward strand.
AAATATCATACAATTTTAGCTCGCCGTCAACTTGGATACCCGATGAAGAATATCCCACATAATGCTCATCTGGAATGTCTTTTCTTCAAGGAAGGGGAAAATGAGAGGGCACTAAAGAAAGAAATAGTGCATGCCTAGCAACATTTTCACAGGAAGGGGAGAGAGTCCCTAGGGAGGCCAAACTGCATCTCTACAGAGCCTTATCTCTATTGGGTACAAACTAGAGCTATCAAACTGAGTATGCCATACCCTTGTCAAGAAGGTTTTCCCTTAAAGGAATTTGTCCTTTATTTCATGACTGATACGGAAAAACCTCATATCGCTCTTAACAAAGTCCAACGCGAGAAGAACTCTTGGAAGGACAAGTACCAGATTCTTAATCTGGAATGTACCAAGATCCAGGAGCTGCTGAAAGAAAAGGATGCTCTGATTGAGATATTAGAGGAGCATGCCATAGAAAGTCAGGAGGAACGGAGAAATTTGCTCACCCCTTTCACTTGGCAAAGGATCGTCGACCCGACAACAGTTGCAGAGACCCGATCGAAGAAAAGAAAAGTTCAGGAACTAGCATCCGAGCTCTCCTCAGAGAGAACTCATGATCCATAGGCCTAATTTTCTTCTCGCACTTTGTAAACTACTGTATTTTTCCCTGTAAAATACTGCAATCTTTCGAGTTCAATAAAAGGATCTCTCCTGCTGTGTAATATTTGCAATATAATTGTTGAAAGCTCTTTTGAAAACAAAAACTAAAAATATATATATATATCATTCTTTGCATATCATTCATCATTCTCACATAACACATTTTTGTCTTTGAGTCTCACATATGTGTCGCACTCTAGAGAGTCAAACTGTCTCATTCGTACAATACTCAGGCCAATCGACAAAAGAAAATGGACGATCTTGAGGAAGAGAATAGAGAGCTAAGAGAAGAAATCAACGCTCTAAAAGAGAGTTTGGATAAACTCTACGAAACCATGCAATCCCTGGCAGCAGCCCAGGAGCAACAACATCAAAAGACTGTGATCTCGGAGGTTACATCTACGCCAGCATTTGAGACACCTGACAGTCATCCTCAGTACAACATGCCTAAAGGTTTTCTCTGGGGTATGCCTGTCAACTTTATACCCGAAAAATACATCCCACCAGTCACTAAAGACCTGGAAGTCATAGCAGGAACCGACAGACCTGAAGGTTAGTGCAACACTCATATATAACAATATACATCAAAGCATATATATTATACATGAATACAAGTTTTGGTATTGAAATACCAAAAGGTTCCTATTTAACACATTATATACATTACATGCCCAAAATACAAAATTATAAAACTATGGCATAATATACACAAGATGTTCCAAAGTAATAAGAACTAGATCAATAAATGATCTCAAAATAAATCTCCGCATCAGAAGTTATGCCATCCCAAAAGAGAAAGATACGTAAGGATAGTTAAACGACTTTATCCTTACCCTTATCGGAACCTGAAGCACCTGAAATGTAATCAACAATGTGGGGTGAGATATTAAATTCTAGTGAGTTCCCTATCTTATGGATTCTCTCGGCTTTACAAGGTTCTAACAATTCCTAAATCAAGTCAAGGGGAAGGGAAAAAACTTTGAGTTCACAAGCTCACACTATATGGAAACATGTTCATGAGTTCACTAAATCAAAATATAACTAATCGGTAACCTCATAAAGGCATCCCATTTTCCCGTCCTCTCCTACGTCTAAGAGTCGGCATGAGTCATGGATCCTTATAATTTACTTGGCATACGAAATGGATTCGGATCCTAAGGGACATATTATCACCTTATGAATCGTCACTTCACATGGCCTGTTAACCATCGAAACTCTCTACCCGTAGGTTCCATTCGTACATCCCGAAGGAACTCTAAATAAGCTTCACTTTGCAAAATGGCAAGTCTCAAGGGAAACATTTCCGATTACGTGATCACACACACAAGCGTGATTGCATACGACAATCACAAGGCTACGCTCACCTTAAGGCCACATTCGCATTATCACACAAACACAAGGTTCACACATAGCTGTAATACCCCAAGATTTTCCCTCTCATTTTTCATATCATTTAGCATGTGCTTTCATTGCATTGCATTCCATTCAAGTCATAGAAAAATAAAACATTCAGCATTGGTTCATCATAGGGCATGTGATCAGTTGATTTTCAAGGTATTGATCATCCAAAGCAAGAGAACAAGAGCCAAGGGTCTTCAATCAAGCCTCAAAGGTCTCTTATGTCATATTTCATCTCAATTGATCTCACAAATCATTGGAAGATGGGAATTCATCAAGAAGATTGAGCAGTTCATCATCTCCTAACAAAAGCAGTCAAAATTAGGGTTTTGGATTCAAGCAGTCTCTTGATGAAATTTTGGTTCAAACTTGATCTCAATGTTTTCTACATGATGTCAAGTATCTAAGGATGGAAGATTGTCCATTGGTTCATTTCAGAAGAGGTTCAATTGGCCAGTTACTTGAGAATCAAGAAATTTGGGGAAAAGTCAACTGTGCAAAGGAAAAAGTCAACTCCTGAAATTTTAAGATCAAATTCATGAAATTCAAGTCACATGTGTTCATTGGACAAGATTTGATCAAGAAATGATGGAGGAATCATCAAAAATTAAGAATTGTACAAAGTTTCCATTTTTAGAAACTTAGGGTTTCCAAAAATGGCAAGTTTGGACCATTTTGCACTCTACTTCAAAGCATTCTTTCTCCATGATAAAAGCTTCAAACTTCAGGCCTTATTTGAGCCAATTAAAGATCACATCTTAAGCTTCAAATCCATACCAAGAATTCTTCCATTGGATCAAAATTGAGGGAGTTATGATCAATCAATGTTTGGTAAAATCAAGGCAAATTTCAAGTCATGGCAAGGCAAGTTCAGGCCTCCAGGCCATAATTTCATCAAACAGGTGGTGTGCAAAATGTCAAGCCAATTTTCTCCATCAATAAGGCTTCAAATGAAAAATTGTTGAACATAAAAGTTGTTCATCTCCATGTCATCTTCAACTTTGATGTTGGACATTTTTTTATTTGAACATGTTATGAAGGTCATATGAGGGTTCAAAGAGGGATGCTCACAACTGAAAATATGCCCAAGGATGCTTGCCCCATAGGCGCATTCTCTTGCCCACCAAAGTCAGTTTGTCCACTTGATTTCAGGTTAATTTTCATCACTTTCCAAGTCTCCATTCAATCTAATTTCAACACCAAACATGTTCTATTACACTTCCTCTTTCCATAGCCATCAAAAACTCACCATTTCATGCAGTGTGCATAGAGAATTCCACCTCTAAACTTCCATGTTCTCATTGATGTGGGGGCTGCCAAAGTAGAATGTTGCATTGTTGTTGTTGATTCATGTTATCCTACACGCATACAAACACTTTCCCAGCCTTTGCCTCATTTGAACACACACCATCTTACACATACATGCCCACATACATGTCCATACACCAAAGAGGAAAATAACAAGCTTGTTCACTAAGTTTCCCATGCTGCTACACAACATCACCACATCACCATCATCATGTTTTCTCACCATAACATAAACAATAACACACGAAGCTTCTCTCTCACACATTCAAATCTTCATTTCAATTTGCTTCCACACCCTCTCACTGCTCATCACACCACATTTAACCATGGTTCTAACCATCAACTGTGATGGTTAACCACTGACCAGAGATATATAAGCCACTCCCTAACAGAATTTTGCAAGAACACTTCATTTCACACATTTCACAATCTCTCACTCTCAAGCTTCTCTCTGAATTCTCTCCCTTTCTTTTAGTAAAAAACCCTAACATCTAACCCCGGGGCAGGGTAGGCGTCAGTTAGTTTGACCAAGCGTTCAAATCTCAAAAGGAGTGTGCATCTGAGGATCCATTACTTTTCACTCTACCGCATCAAGAGGTCCAAAGAGCGGAAATCACAATGGTTATCCCTCATCAACTGAGAAGTGAAACAGTCACAACCCTTCCAAAGAAATCAAGACAGCCGGTGTCATACGACGTGTTCAAGAAAAAAAAAAGAATAAAAAAAAAGAAATGAAAAAGCCCGCTAAGTTGAAACTTGAAAACAAGCAACTTAGGCAAAAATTAGGGCATCCCGCTGGACTCCGAAATCAAAGATTCAAAAGAATCTGTCCAGGAAAAAGTTAGGGATAAGCAAAAGAATGTGAAAGCGAAATGTGAACAGGATTACCCAAGAAAGATCCTCAAGCGAAAGAACAAAGTCGTGTGACACAGACACAGAGACAAAAAGGGATGACTGCTACTCCAATAAACTGGTTGGTGCTTAAACTGTTAAAAGTCAATGGTTCCTCAACCATCACAAAGGTTTCTTTTGAGAGGTGAAAGCTAGTGCCGAACTAACTGAACGTGGGACTGGAGGACATCACGAAGAGTGGGTGGGCACTAATAAATTTTGAGCCTTCCCTTGTTTCGATAACCGTGAACCAGGCCCCGTTACAAAACCGGAAGTCCTCAATTGAAACAGGGTTAATTCGAAATCATACTACCAAGAGATAGCATTCCTGACTCCTGTGAGTTGTGCTAAAAGATATTTGTTGGTGTTGCATGTGCATTGCATTCTTTCTTTCAAAAATTAATGTCATATCCTAATCCGTGATCCGCTCACAAAGGGTTTGCGACATCTTTTCAGTAAAACTTCAAGATTAACATATGTGTTGTATTAGAATTTTCATTCTCGGACTAAAACATTTTCTGCTTGCATACATTTGTTTGACATCAAAAGAAGTCTACATATGGAAATTCAGTCCAGAAGCTTAATCTTGCCGAGTTGAGAATCCTGAAACTCCCGAAGGAAAGCCACATCCAGTGGTACTTCCACAGGAAACTTTGTTGAACGGGAGCTTTCCCAACAAGTTGTGTTAAGACGTAGCCGATCTGGGGCAATCATGTCGAATCATCTCTTTAAGGTGTAGCCAACCTGAGCCAATCACGTCGAGAAATCTCTTCAGAGTTTAGCCAAACTGGGGCAATTACTTCGAGATTCAAATCTCTCCAAAGGCAAGTATTCGGGGTCTTCCTTCGAAGATCAGTAGTCAGGGGCAAAACCACTTCAAGGTTCATATTAGAGTAGGTCATCCCAAGAGCATGAGAAGTTAGTTCATCCAGACGACTGATCAGCCTACCCAGGGTTCAAAGTATTGGGGCAGAATATCTCACGTTGATATGAGGTTGTTCATGAATCTTCTCTAGGCAAATTCCTCTGTAGACCATACAATCTGAGGCAGTTACTTCGAGAACCTATGAATCTCTCCAAGAGTTTGAAGACATTGAGGCGTTTTGGATGTCAAGTCTTCTGTAAAATCCTCTTGAGGCAATTTCTTTTGGTGGACCATGTTGGTCTGGGGCAAGTGAAGGAAAAAACTGTTGTTCACGCATATGCAGTCAATCAGCCAAAAGGCTTGAAACAAAGGGGCATTCCAACCCAAGGCATTTGTGGTCCCCTGTTTTCAGAAGGCTTCATTAATCATGTTCCCAACAAGAGATGCATCAAAACATTTCCCCCCAACAAGTGGCGGTTCAGATTTGGATTTTCTCAGTTGCAGAAGTCATATCCAGCGCGGGGCATATGTGCATATCCTTTTGCTTACAGGTAACAGGTACAAGTGATTTCAAAGGTGAGAGCCATTTCTTCCAAACAAGTAATCACTTATCCCTAAGTTCATGATGTTGGGGCAACCATATTCAGGAAAGGGTTTTCATGTCACCCTTTTGTCGCAACTTTTACTGATTAAGTTCACCGTTTAATCGGCGGCCGATTATAGCAAGATGAGATAAACGAGGCAAAGCTAATAAGGGATCATTGGATCTTATTAAGTCAATTCTCCCATTCGGAACTTCCAACAGTTACAAGCTTTTCTGTGCCAATAACGGTTGCAAATTCCCCAGTAGAGTGGCTTCGCAGACTTCGTAGTTAATATTCAAGACTCAGTGAGTGTCCAGGAGTTTGAAGATGCCAAATCTTCTGTAAAATCCTCTTGGGACGATTTCCTTAGATCAGCCTTGTAATCTGGAGCAAGAGTGAGTTTGTGACCCTCCCAAGCATGGGGCATCTTGAAATCCCTCCGACAAGATGTGTTCCGGATCTATTATCTCCAGTTGAGTGACCTCTCAATTATTGTATTTTTAGCTCAAGTCTCGGCAATTGCTTAAGAGTTTAAAGATGCTTGGTCTTCTATAAAATCCTCTTAAGGGGTATCTCCCGCACGAGACGCTTTGAAGCGGTTCTCCCCAACAGAGTTTGTTGTAAATTCATTATCCCCAGTGGAGTCATCAAGCGGAAGGTTTGCCTAGTATGGGACATTGTGGCACTTATCCTAAGCTCGACAGTTTTGTTCCTCAACAGATTACCGTGGATTTGCTTTGTGTTTTCCCAGCAGATCTCTAGGGACTCTTTCCCAGCAAGTCGCAACAGGACGTATTCTAACCAGGATCTGCGTATCCCCGACGGAGTAGCTCCGATCCCCAGCAAGATCGTATCTCTGGTAGTTGTATCCCCACAGAGTTCAGCATTGAATCTTGTCAGTAACGCTCCCCAGCTGAGTTGTTTTTTCTTCCCACAAAGGTTTAGCAGATCAACATAATCTCTTCCTCAGCAGAGTGTTAGTACATTCTTTCCCCAGCCAAGTCGGAAAGTTGTCATTCCTCCAGCAGAGTTGCTATGATCAGAATTCATCCCCAGACAGATGAGATAATTCCTGGCAGAGTCATCACTCCTTTATATCTCAAAGTCCAATTTATTTTTGGCAAGCATGGCAATTTGGAGCAGATGGATTGTTCGCTCATTCTCCAGCAGAGATATCATCCTTTCAGGAGTCTTTAAGGTCACATCATTGATCATTGCTCCTCAGCAGAGTCAACAGGGATGTCTGATATGTATGCAGAGCGTAATCCAGTGTTGAATTTTGCAAAAGTCCACCCGCAGCGTGGCCAATCAGTAGTCAACTGACTTCATCCAAAAGGTATCTTTCAAAAGTCCACCCGCAGCGTGGCCCGTCGGCATTTGTCCGGTTTTATTCGAAAGACAAAGCAAAAGTCCAACCGCAGATTGGCAAAAGTCCATCTTAGGGTGGCAAATCAGCAAAGTCCAACCGCAGATTGGCAAAAGTCCATCTTAGGGTGGCAAATCATCAAAGTCCAACCGCAGATTGGCAAAAGTCCATCTTAGGGTGGCAAATCAGCAAAGTCCAACCGCAGATTGGCAAAAGTCCATCTTAGGGTGGCAAATCATCAAAGTCCAACCGCAGATTGGCAAAAGTCCATTTTAGGGTGGCAAAGCAGCAAAGTCCAACCGCAGATTGGCAAAAGTCCATCTTAGGGTGGCAAAGTAGGGTAAAGTCCAACCGTAGATTGGCGAAAGTCCACCCGTAGTGTGGCAAGTCAGTAGTCGTCTGACTCCATTTAAAAGACAGTTTCAAGTCCAACCGCAGATTGGCAAAAGTCCATCTTAGGGTGGCAAATCATCAAAGTCCAACCGCAGATTGGCAAAAGTCCATCTTCGGGTGGCAAATCAGCAAAGTCCAACCGTAGATTGGTAAAAGTCCATCTTAGGGTGGCAAATCATCAAAGTCCAATCGCAGATTGGCAAAAGTCCATCTTAGGGTGGCAAATCAGCAAAGTCCATCCGCAGATTGGAAAAAGTCAATCTTAGGGTGGCAAATCAGTAAAGTCCAACCGCAGATTGGCAAAAGTCCATCTTAGGGTGGCAAATCATCAAAGTCCAACCGTAGATTGACAAAAGTCCACCTTAGGGTGGCAAATCAGCAAAGTCCAACCGCAGATTGGCAAAAGTCCATCTTAGGGTGGCAAATCATTAAAGTCCAACCGTAGATTGGCAAAAGTCCATCTTAGGGTGGTAAATCAGCAAAGTCCAACCGCAGATTGGCAAAAGTCCATCTTAGGGTGGCAAAGCAGTTTCAAGTCCAACCGCAGATTGGCGAAAGTCCACCCGCAGTGTGGCAAGTCAGTAGTCGTCTGACTCCATTTAAAAGACAGTTTCAAGACCAACCGCAGATTGGCGAAACTTCACCTGCAGTGTGGCAAGCCAGTAGTCGTCTGGCATCGTTTAAAAGACATTCTTAAAGTCCACCTGCAGCGTGGCAAGCCAGTAGTCGTCTGACGTCATACAAAAGGCGTTGTTAAAGTCCACTCGCAGTGTGGCAAGCCAGTAGTCGTCTGGCGTCGTACAAAAGACGTTTTCAAAAAACCACCCACAGTGTGGCAAGCCAGTAGTCGTTTGGCGTCGTACAAAAGACGTTGTCAAAGTCCATCCGCAGTATGGCAAGCCAGTGGTCGTCTGGCGTCGTTCTAAGGACATCTCTCCAGTGTTATTCTTCTCATCAGAGTTTTATCCAAGTAGAGTTCATTTGGTTGGGTTTATATCCCCTTTCTTCTTCTTCACAGAGTGCAAATTTTCTGGTTATTCTTCAGTATTCAATCCCTCCATACCTTGAAAGTCTGAAAGCAATCGCTATCATCCATTCAGGTCTACAGTGATTGAATAGGGGCAGCTGTAATACCCCAAAATTTTCCCTCTCATTTTTCATATCATTTAGCATGTGCTTTCATTACATTGCATTCCATTCAAGTCATAGAAAAATAAAACATTCAGCATTGGTTCATCATATGGCATGTGAACAGTTAATTTTCAAGGTATTGATCATCCAAAGCAAGAGAACAAGAGCCAAGGGTCTTCAATCAAGCCTCAAAGGTCTCTTATGTCATATGTCATCTCAATTGATCTCACAAATCATTAGAAGATGGGAATTCATCAAGAAGATTGAGCAGTTCATCATCTCCTAACAAAAGCAGTCAAAATTAGGGTTTTGGATTCAAGCAGTCTCCTGATTAAATTTTGGTTCAAACTTGATCTCAATGTTTTCTAAATGATGTCAAGTATCTAAGGATGGAAGATTGTCCATTGGTTCATTTCATAAGAGGTTCAATTGGCCAGTTACTTGAGAATCAAGAAATTTGGGAAAAGTCAACTGTGCAAAGGAAAAAGTCAACTCCTGAATTTTTAAGATCAAATTCATGAAATTCAAGTCACATATGTTCATTGGACAAGATTTGATCAAGAAATGATGGAGGAATCATCAAAAATTAAGAATTGTACAAAGTTTCCATTTTTAGAAACTTAGGGTTTCCAAAAATCGCAAGTTTGGACCATTTTGCACTCTACTTCAAAGCATTCTTTCTCCATGATAAAAGCTTTAAACTTCAGACCCAAGTTGAGCCAATTATAGATCACATCTTAAGCTTCAAATCCATACCAAGAACTCTTCCATTGGATCAAAATTGAGGGAGTTATGATCAATCAAAGTTTGGTAAAATCAAGGCAAATTTCAACTCATGGCAAGGCAAGTTCAGGCCTCCAGGCCATAATTTCATCAAACAGGTGGTGTGCCAAATGTCAAGCTAATTTTCTCCATTAAGAAAGCTTCAAATGAAAACTTGTTGAACATCAAAATTGTTCATCTCCATGTCATCTTCAACTTTGGTGTTGGACATTTTTTTATTTGAACATGTTATGAAGGTCATATGAGGGTTCAAAGAGAGATGCTCACAACTTAAAATATGCCCAAGGATGCTTGCCCCTGGGCGCATTCTCTTGCCCACCAAAGTGAGTTTGTCCACTTGATTTCAGGTCAATTTTCATCACTTTCCAAGCCTCCATTCAATCTAATTTCAACACCAAACATGTTCTATTACACTTCCTCTTTCCATAGCCATTAAAAACTCACCATTTCATGCAGTGTGCATAGAGAATTAAATCTCTAAACTTCCATGTTCTCATTGATGTGGGGGCTTCCAAAATAGAATGTTGCATTGTTGTTGTTGATTCATGTTATCCTACACGCATACAAACACTTTCCCAGCCTTTGCCTCATTTGAACACACACCATCTTACACATACATGCCCACATACATGTCCATACACCAAAGAGGAAAATAACAAGCTTGTTCACTAAGTTTCCCATGCTGCTACACAACATCACCACATCACTATCATCATGTTTTCTCACCATAACATAAACAATAACACACGAAGCTTCTCTCTCTCACATTCAAATCTTCATTTCAATTTGCTTCCACACCCTCTCACTGCTCATCACACCACATTTAACCATGGTTCTAACCATTAACTGTGATGGTTAACCACTGACCAGAGATATATAAGACACTCCCTAACAGAATTTTGCAAGAACAGTTCATTTCACACATTTCACAAACTCTCACTCTCAAGCTTCTCTCTGAATTCTCTCTCTCTCTCTGCACGATTTTATCATCATCTTCATCCATATTTCATCATTATCATCATCAATTGTTCATCATTGATCAAGAAAAAGTTGAATCAGAATCAAGTGTAGCATCTCTCTTAAGTTGAATCTCTCTGTTTCCATCAAGATTCAAAGCTCCATACGCATTTATTTTGCTCAAGCACAAGAAGCTCAGGATCCTCCTCTCTGGCCTTCTTTTAATCTCAAGATTCTGCAATTTCAGGTTCAAATTTCTTCAAACTTTATTGCATCGTATCTCACTAATTTTAGCTGGTTTTATGTTGATTTGAAGCTTACTAGAAGCTATGAATGATCTGGCTAGTTGATAGGCTCTTTAAGAGCATAGTTGCAGAACCTAGGGCAAAATTCATCCCTTCGATTCTCTCTGATTGTGTGCTGTTTGTGAATTTCAATTATGGATCCATGTTCTACGTAACTTCCTCTTTCATTTGATGTGTATTTCATAAATTTCTGGTGAGTTTGATCATTTACAGTTGCCGGAGATGGCCGGAGAAGATGATCGGAGGTCCTTCTCCGACCGGTGAGGTTCAGTTAGGGTTTTAATTCCAATTTATGTCACAGTCGTTAGATGAATTTTAATCCAGCGTTTATCATGCTGCCAACTCATTAATGATCATGTGGCGTTCACGTGCCATTTTATTTGCCTCCAATGACTTGCATGTGTGTGTGTACGTGGTAATTGTGGTGTTCGTGTGTTGTGACCCATTGGATATGCTTACTTTTGATACATGATTTATTTGACTTGATCATGTGGCTCAGAGTGAGTCAAATTGTTGACTGAGTGTACACCTTAATTGCATACACGCGCGTGTAATTGGACCCATGCCTCAATTGCTTTTCACACACCTCTGTTTGAGCCCAACCATATTTTGAACGTGAAAATTGCTATGTCTGCACCTCCTTTCCTATTTTCTTTTCATTTTAAATTTCTTTTTCATACTGTTTCCATTTCTTTCTTTTAAAAATACCAAAATGTATCTAAAAATTCTACAAAAATTCATGAACTATGTTTAGACATTAAAATAATTTTTTATTATTTTTATTTCTGATTTTGTAGATATTTGATCATATTTGGTTAATTTTCTTTTACTTCTTGTTTCAATTTGATTCCTTCTTGATACTTGAACTTCATCCATTTATTTTGCATATTTCAAAAATCATTTTGCATCCAATCTTTTCGCCATGTTCAAACAACATCTTAAAGCATCTAAAAATATTTTCCTTATATTTTTAAAGTCATTTTATCATGTATTTTGATGATCATTCTTGTGCATCCCCTTTCTTTGGTTCAATGTGACTTTGATGACTTGTTTGAACTAGTTTCTTCTTGAATTTTTGTATGAGCTTTTGACATGTGTTTTGCTTCTGACTTAGGTGCTTGGTGATTTAATTACATAATTTTCCTAAGTTTATTTCTATTTTTACTTTGTTTGATAGTTATAAGTCACATTTGTGTGCTTTTGTTTGATTTCTAAATCTTGTTTGATTAGGAGGCACTTGTGCCATTGCATTAGGACTTGTATGATAATTTTTTAGGCCTTCATTAGAACATTATAGGTCATTTGCCTCAAATTATAGGTCTTCCATATTTCATTTTGACATGTTTTGCAATTGATGTTCATCTTGCATTCATACTTAATTATGCATCTATCACTTGTTCTTCTTCAACATAGCTTGTGTGTATCTCATATTGGTATGCCATTCACATTCATTCTTATATGTACCTTTACTGTATATAAACCATTTCATCTATTTTTATTGACTCATAAATGTCATATCATATGCATTACAATTACATGAACATTTGAAGCATGTTTTATTTTGTATGAACTTTAACTTGTGTTATCTTCTTCTTAATCTCTAATGTGACTTGTGTATGAACCAAACTTGTTCATTTGTGCATTCTCATGTCATATTATAACATGTATGCTACTGATCCATGTTCATTTGCATTCATAATTGCATTTCCCTCTCCTTTGTGACTTGTTTTGTAAGTAAACAACATTGTGCATTCTTGTGTGACATTGTTCTACTTCTTCCCACTTCTTCTTCTTGAGTTTTATTCTCATATTAAGGATGATAATTCATGGATACTTAATGAAATTTATGAAGTGGTTGCCTACTGGTTGTGGTGTTTTAATTTGCATCATTGCATGTTTTACATCTCTTAAATGTTTATGGTGCATCTATAGTGCATATCATTGCATTCCTTTGATGTTTGGTAGATTGTTTAGGCGTAGATTGATATTGTAAGCCTTTGTAACCATTGGTAGATGTGAGTAGGCTTTGCTACTGCCCTAGGCCAGTACCACCCTTTAGTGATCTATTCATTTTAGGTTTAGTCCTTGAGAAGCTTCCTAGAGTTTCCTTTAGGACACTAGGATTTATTTGCTTAAATTTTTCAATTATGCTTTCTTGTTCCATTATTGAACTAACCATTTTGTGTAGGGGCTGATGGTGAGTTGAGTGTGGGGATATGCTTCCACACACACCTTCTTCCCTCATATTTTTAATGCTTTCTCTTTTGTGTTTGTGCAAAGCATTTCAATGCTTTCTTTGTTCAACTTCTTTCATCCCTTTGAGTTCTTAACTTAACTTCAACCTTTGAAGTAAGTTAGAACTTGTTCTTCTTCTCTCTTATTTTAGATTTAGGTTTCTAAACCACACTAAACCATTAGGAAAATCCAAGCATGATAACATTAGGGTGAGTCTTAGTCCCCTTTAGTCTTTACCTTTGTTTCTTTTGAGTCTCTCTTCTCTCATCTCAAAACAACTTTAAAACACCTAATAAAGACTGAAACATCTTTATGTGCTATGAGCCTTATTCCATAGGGGGCGCTTGCATACATTCCATCTTGGAATGTGTTGTAGGTTTTCTAGCATGATGTACAAGTCTTTAACATGAAGTGATTTCACAAACAAAACCAAAAACACTTCTTCATTTAAAAACAACAAAACCATTTAATAAAGGGAATAGGCTAGTGTACTTAAGCCTTTAACCTTGGAAGGAAGTTTGAGGATCTTCCTCATACTTAGTGTACTTCATCATTATTTCATTTTGGAATGATGCATGAGATGCACATTCCATTGAAAAAGACTTAGGTACACTTACCTGTGCAAAACACTTCAAATAAAAAAAATTCTAAAACACTTCAAACAAACAAAAAACATCTTTCCTTCGGGAATTATCTTCTCATATCACTCATTCCCAACGTACGAACGTGCTTCTCCTCGTTCTCTTGCAATACGGTAACGCACTCGATTAGCGAGCTTGCAACACCTAAGTTAGAATGTTAGTCGTTCCCTAAAAAACACAAACAGTTTTCCCTTAGTCAGGGGAACTACGTCGCTCTGATTCTTGTGTTCCCGATGAGATACATAGGCAGTGGGGTAGGGCCCATTCGAGCACTTCTTTTATTTTCCCTACATTTATTTCTCGTTCTCTTTCCATTCCTTTTCCAGCATCTTTTCTATCACCCTTTGAGCATTACTTCAAGCGTGGATCCCGTCGAGTACGACGGACGTGAAGTGGTGCGATATCCTTCCCTTCACGTAACGACTCCCTTACCCTTTCTCTTTGGTTCGCGAGACCTCGTTCTTTCCTTTCTCCCGGGTTTGTGCAGCATTACCTTTCCCTTTTCTTTGGGATAAAAATGCCTGGCTGGCGACTCTTCTTTCTTTCTTCCGCGCCACTTTCGCGTTTGTACCTGGATGAAAAACCTGGGAGCGACAGCTGGCGACTCTGCTGGGGAAGGTTGACCTTTTGCTGGTCCCTCCCCGATGTGAGTCTCTCCTAGCGCTTGCTTGTTTTTACTTATTGGGTGTTTGCTTTGTTTGCTTTAGTTTAGCTTTACTGCTTTTACTTACAGCTTTATTGCTTTTCTTTACCGCCTTTATTGCATTTTATTTATATCATGCATTATATATTCTGGACTGTCTGGTTTCCTTTGGCGGGATGGGATTATTACTGTGAGATGAGCCCATTACCCAGGCTCGAGTGTACTTTAGGACTTAGAGTGGACAGTCACCGGGGTCTCATGGTATTTAGCCACGGGAGTAGTTGTGAGTTCCACAGCCAGAGTGCGACTTTCTTAGGATTATCTTGCTTTGAGGGTCTTCCTCATTCAGGGTATGACTTTGAGGGTTATGTGCATCTGGTGATCGATCATTGAGGATCTTAGTGGAAACATCCCTCTTTAGTGGTGACAGTGGCAGCCCACATTCTGTTGCAAACCCATTCGCACCCGAGGGCCCACTCTGGAACTTGCATAGGATTGCCTTTATTTTATGGTGAATCAGATGACGATCTCTTTGTTTGGCGATAGCATTGTATCCTACGGGCTGAATGTGCTATTTCTTCTCATTCCGGGATTCGAATCTGAGGATCCTACCTTTTAGAACACACCTGTGAGATTTGGGGGAATGTTTACAGGTTTGCAGGTAACCTTGACCTTCTACATACCCTTTTGTGTGGTTCTCATATGATCAGTGATTTGGGTATTTTGTTCTGGTATTCTGGATCTGGTTCTTTACTGGTGGTTGGGTCTGATATTCTTGATATGATGCTACATAGACACTTGGCTCCTTCATAGTTATTGCACCGACACAACAGATTCTGGCTCTGATCACATGCCTAGCTGCATCTCATTGCATACATCATTAACATTTATGTTTTTTCTTTCCCGGGTCTCAGTATTGTTTCCGATTCCGGTGGGTATTTTCTCTATGTCAGATGGAAGGTCCTCCAAGAAAGAATAATGTGCATTATTGGTTTCCGAAGCCTAAAGTGGGACAGATCAAAGAATTGGCAGATTTAATGGACAGTAACCAACTGGATAAGTTCAAAAAAAGGTTTGGGAACATCTTGAGTTATGTGAGCCTTCTTACTCCAGATCAGCATGATACCCTGCACACTCTCTTGCAGTTTTATGACCCTCAGCTCCGTTGCTTCACATTCAATGATTATCTGTCGGTACCTACCTTGGAAGAGTTCTCCGATATTCTAAAGATTTATGTCAAGGATACTCCTCCTCACTACAGTTCGAAGAAGGCTATTCCTGACAATGTCATTGCAGAGGCTATTCATCTGAGGGTATCTGTGGTTAAATATAATGTTAAGGAAAGAGAGGGCTATAAATGGTTCCATCTAGACTTTCTGATTAAAGAAGCAAAGAAGAGTTTTACTGATGGTGATTTGGTTACCTCTAATGCAATCTTAGCTCTTTGTGTGTACGGAATTTATCTGTTTCCGAATATAGCTGGATTTATTGATATAGATGCAATCAGTATCTTTGTCAAGAAGAATCCAATCCCAACTTTGTTGGGCGATGTATACCATTCCGTGCATTACAAGAATGAGAAAAAACGAGGAAGATTGGTAGTATGTTGTGCTCCCTTATTCCATGCTTGGTTTTATAGACATTTGCCAAAGACATGAGCTTTTGTTGATCTCAGAGGAACTGTTAAGTGCTCCAAGAGACTGATGGGTTTGACGTCTGAAGATATAGTCTAGTGGTATCGGAAAGATATGGTGGGTATACCTATTCTTATTAGTTGTGGAGCTTTTCCAAATGTGCCTCTGGAGGAAGGAGGGGAGGAATCAACTACAATCTTGTCCTCGCGCTGAAGCAGTTTGGATATGCATTAAAAGAACTTCCTTTGGAAAAAGATGTGGCCGAATCCTTGTATTATCTTGATAAAGATGACGAACAGG
Source organism: Lathyrus tuberosus (assembly GCA_022829125.1). Classification (NCBI taxonomy): domain Eukaryota; kingdom Viridiplantae; phylum Streptophyta; class Magnoliopsida; order Fabales; family Fabaceae; genus Lathyrus; species Lathyrus tuberosus. Next base: position 10,684,368 of record JALAZF010000071.1, read on the forward strand.
TGTCATTTTCTATTGCTGAAGCCTGGAACACTCGGGTTAAGAAAGGTAAGATGGAGTTTGGGATACCTGATCCTACGACTTATCCTTCTTATACTGAGTGGTTGAAGCGCCGGGTAGCCATTACATTGTTGCCATTCTCTGTCGAGCCTCCGTTATATCCCAAGGTAGCAGAGCCTGTGACCTCAGTACCAATTGAAGAATTCCAAAAGCTAGAAGCTTTAGTTCATGAACTCAAGGTTGAGAATACGGACGTCACTAGCCTGTATCAGAAAGTTGCATTTGATAATAGAGGGTTGGAAGAAAGAGTTCACATTGCTGAGAAGATGGCTAAAAGCAGGAAAGAAGAACTCGAAGGGAGGCTGACTTATTTCCAAAGACGGGGCTTAATTGATAAGAATAACGCCAGAGAGCGCCAGAACCTCAAGAAGTCTTTGAAGGAAGCTAATGAGGTTATTACCTTGTGGCAACAAAAATGGGCCGATGAACAGAAGTGCCAAGCCAAGGTAGAGGAAGAGCTTAAAGCTAAAGTCAAAGAATTGGAAGCTAAGGCCAAAACCTCAGATAAAGAGTTGAAAGCTGCACATGCTCAACGACGGAGTTACCGGGATAGTTTGGAAGAAAGTCAGAAGCTATTACAGGAAGCTCAGGCAGAAATAGATGATCTCAAGATCTGGGCGGAAGTGAAGAAGTCCAGGACAGAGCCAAGCTATGGTAAAACAAGTGGGGAAGAATTGTGTCAGAATATCAACACTTTGTACCAATCCTTCAGTTTAAGAGAATGCTTGATCAGAGGCCTGATTGAGGCGCCGGAAGATCCCGAGAATGTTGTGCTATTTGAGGAGGTCAAGAGGCTCAGTCTAGGGTTACAGGATGTGGTATTTCGCCCGTTTCAGATTACCTACAGAATTTTTATAGGAACCGCTGCTTTAATTTCTGAATTTGGGTTGTATGTTTTCAAATACTTGTCCAGACTCAGTCCCTTTGGGTTTTCTTCCAGTTATGATATGCTCAGTAGTTTCTCCAGTGGCTTTCCTGATATTATATCACTGTTCACTGACACCTGCCTACAACATCACTTCACAGGATTCTACACATATCTGTGCACTTGTCGGAATGAATATTCTTATCAACTACTGTATCTCGTGTGTTATCTGAATGCTATGGACTTCTAAAATACCGGAATCGGGGAACGAAAAGGCCTGGGAATAAAAAAAACATAGCATTGCATTGCATGCATTTCATTTTTGCATTTTTTGTTTTTCAGGTACCCAAATCTGAGGGTGTGCATTATCATTTTGACTGGGTATTCTTTACAGAACGGCCAACATGACTTCTTCCAACTACTCGATTCACCACAATCAAGGTTCAGATATGGAACGACTCCGAGCGGAGGTGACTGAGATGAAGGCCCAACTGGGGCATTTTATGGTGGACATTCAGGCATTGTCCCGAGGTCAGGAACTGCTGAGAGAAGAAGTCAATTGGATGAAGACTCAGATGAGCCGGGTTATGGAAATTCTGAATGCAGGGTTAAGAAAGGAAAACAATCAGGTGTCCGCTTTCGCAGCAGAGGTTCTCACTCCTCCTATCTCTTTGGGGTCTCCTCTAGACCATGGATTGCCTTGTGAATCCTCTCCACCGTCAGAGCTTTTTCATCACCAACTATTTCTTAATTGTTTTAAGCCAGAAAATACTGAAAAGAAGTTTGATCCGATCCCGATGCCATACGCTCAGTTGCTTCAGCACTTGCTTAAGTTTTAGCTAATTGAATTGATTGCTGCAGGACCTCCACATACTAAGTTTCGTATGGGTTCCAATGTCCATGATAGGTGTGAATTCCATTCAGGGATACCTGGTCATAATGTTGAAAATTGTAAGATGCTCAAGTATAAGGTCCAAGAGCTTATTGATTCAGGGGCAATCGAGTTTGCGTCCTTCAGCACTGTCAAGCGAAGAGATGTTCCTCCAACTGCTGCTAAAGAGGGGGATATTCCTCCCTCCCCTCAGGGACCTTCCTCAATCCATAAACCTTGGGTTCCAAAATTACCGCATCAGCAAATTACAGCTGGGACCCTCCCGGTTGCATCCTTTCATCATCAACAGAAGCAAGAAAGGGTTTTAGATCCTCTACCGATGTGTCATGCCAAATTACTTCAGCAACTGCTTCAGTTAAGATTGATTGAGCTCCGGAAGTTGACTCCTCCTCTTGCTAAGCTTCCAAAAGGATGGGATACCAACGCTTATTGTGATTTCCACTCAGGGGCACCAGGCCATGATATTGAGGGGTGTAGAGCATTCCAGCACCAAGTACAAGACTTAATTAACTCCAAAGCAATCGAGTTTGGACCAGCTGGCTTAAAGATATCAGGTGATCTTACGCCAGTAGCTGCAAAAGAAGTGAGTATTCCTTCCCCTTCTCTAGGGTCAACCTCAGGTCACGGGTGTATTCCTCAGCTTCAGGTTTCAAAGTCATCACGTCAACAACCTTTGTTTATTCCTCGGCCAAATATGGAAAGAAAAGTACAGGGGCAGACTATGCACCATAATCAACATTGGCAGCAAAACCGTCAGCAACAGAGGCAACGAAGACTTAGGAGGTCTGAGAGAGTGTCTGCTCTAGTTCCTATTTCTCAAAGCCAACTTCTTGTTCACCTTCTCCAAGGCTCTTTGATTCAGCTGGGCAAGGTAGTGCCAGTGTCGTTCCCTTTTCCTCCGGATTATGACATGAATGCCAGGTGCGAGTTTCACTCAGGAATGTTTGGACATACAATTGACAATTGCAGAGTGTTCAAACATAAGGTACAAGACTTGATTGACTCAAAGATTATCACACCAGATGGGTGGCCCATAAATTGAACTTTCTTCATCAGATTGAGCACCCAGTTTCCAAAGACATCTTCAGAATCAATAAGTCCAGATGGAGTCAAGCCTCCTCAACAAGGACAATCATTTAGCTTCTTTATTGCATTCTCATGTGTAGCTATTTATGTTTGTCAAAACATTTGTATGCATGCATGAAATCTGTTTTTCTTTTTATGTTAATCCTAATAAAGCGCGCATGTTTTTCCTGAAGTAATCCATTCATATTCACTCATAAGTTTGTATATGTGCATTACAATACCAACTGTCGTGCTTAAACTCTTGAAGGAGGGTGATGAGTTGAAAACGCAAAAATCTCTAATTGTGTGCTTTTGGATAAAACCCTGTTGACGATGTGTAAAGGCATTGTTTCAAATCCCAAACACTGGAGATATAAGGGAGTTAGACCCTCACCCAAATAGGAGCCCTAAAGAAGGAGTTTCTTTTAGTAAAAAACCCTAACATCTAACCCCGGGGCAGGGTAGGCGTCAGTTAGTTTGACCAAGCGTTCAAACCTCAAAAGGAGTGTGCATCTGAGGATCCATTACTTTTCACTCTACCGCATCAAGAGGTCCAAAGAGCGGAAACCACAATGATTATCCCTCATCAACTGAGAAGTGAAACAGTCACAACCCTTCCAAGACAGCCGGTGTCATACGACGTGTTCAAGAAAAAAAAAGAATAAAAAAAAGAAATGAAAAGTCCCGCTAAGTTGAAACTTGAAAACAAGCAACTTAGGCAAAATTTAGGGCATCCTGTTGGACTCCGAAATCAAAGATTCAAAAGAATCTGTCCAGGCAAAAGTTAGGGATAAGAAAAAGAATGTGAAAGCGAAATGTGAACAGGATTACCCAAGAAAGATCCTCAAGAGAAAGAACAAAGTCGTGTGACACAGACACAGAGACGAAAAGGGATGACTGCTACTCCAATAAACTGGTTGGTGCTTAAACTGTTAAAAGTCAATGGTTCCTCAACCATCACAAAGGTTTCTTTTGAGAGGTGAACGCTAGTGTCGAACTAACTGAACATAGGACTGGAGGACATCACGAAGAGTGGGTGGGCACTAATAAATTTTGAGCCTTCCCTTGTTTCAATAACCGTGAACCAGACCCCGTTACAAAACCAGAAGTCCTCAATTGAAACAGGGTTAATTCGAAAGCATACTACCAACAGATAGCGTTCTTGGCTCCTGTGAGTTATGCTTAAAGATCTTTGTTGGTGTTGCATGTGCATTGCATTCTTTCGTTCAAAAATTAATGTCGTATCCTAATCCGTGATCCGCTCACAAAGGGTTTGCGACATCTTTTCAGTAAAACTTCAAGATTAACATGTGTGTTGTATTATAATTTTCATTCCCAGACTAAAACATTTTCTGCTTGCATACATTTGTTTGACATCAAAAAAAGTCTACATATGGAAATTCAGTCCAGAAGCTTAATCTTGCTGAGTTGAGAATCTGAAACTCCCGAAGGACAGCCACATCCAGTGGTACTTCCATAGGAAACTTTGTTGAGTGGGAGCTTTCCCAACAAGTTGTGTTAAGACGTAGCCGATCTGGGGAAGTCATGTCGAATCATCTCTTTAAGGTGTAGCCAACCTGAGCCAATCATGTCGAGAAATCTCTTCAGAGTTCAGCCAAACTGGGGCAATTACTTCGAGATTCAAATCTCTCCAAAGGCAGGTATTCGGGGTCTTCCTTCGAAGATCAGTAGTCAGAGGCAAAACCACTTCAAGGTTCATACTGGAGTAGATCATCCCAAGAGCATGAGAAGTTAGTCCATCCAGACGACTGATCAGCCTACCCAGGGTTCAGAGTATTCGGGCAGAATATCTCACGGTGATATGAGGTTGTTCATGAATCTTCTCGAGGCGAATTCCTCTGTAGACCATACAGTCTGAGGCAGTTACTTCGAGATTCGACGAATATCTCCAAGAGTTTGAAGACATTGAGGCGTTTTGGATGTCAAGTCTTCTGTAAAATCCTCTTGAGGAAATTTCTTTTGGTGGACCATGTTGGTCTGGGGCAAGTGAAGGAAAAAACTGTTGTTCACGCATATGCAGTCAATCAGCCAAAAGGCTTGAAACAAAGGGGCATTCCAACCCAAGGCATTTATGGTCCCCTATTTTCAGAAGGCTTCATTAATCATGTTCCCAGCAAGAGATGCATCAAAACATTTCCCCCCAACAAGTGGTGGTTCAGAGTTGGATTTTCTCAGTTGCAGAAGTCATATCCAGCACGGGGCATACGTGCATATCCTTTTGCTTGCAGGTAACAGGTACAAGTGATTTCAAAGGTGAGAGTCATTTCTTCCAGACAAGTAATCACTTATCCCTAAGTTCATGATGTTGGGGCGACCATATTTAGGAAAGGGTTTTCATGTCACCCTTTTGTCGCAACTTTTACTGATTAAGTTCACCGTTTGATCGGCGGCCAATTACAGCAAGATGAGATCAACGAGGCAAAGCTAATAAGGGATCGTTGGATCTTATTAAGTCGATTGTCCCATTCGGAACTTCCAACAGTTATAAGCTTTTCTGTGCCAATAACGGTTGCAAATTCCCTAGTAGAGTGGTTTCACAGACTTCGTAGTTAATATTCAAGAATCAGTGAATGTCCAGGAGTTTGAAGATGCCAAATCTTCTGTAAAATCCTCTTGGGACGACTTCCTCAGATCAGCCTTGTAATCTAGAGCAAGAGTGAGTTTGTGACCCTCCCAAGCATGGGGCATCTTGAAATCCCTCTGACAAAATGTGTTCCGGATCTATTATCTCCAGTAGAGTGACCTCTCAATTATTGTATTTTTAGCTCAAGCCTCGGAATTTGCTTAAGAGTTTGAAGATGCTTGGTCTTCTGTAAAATCCTCTTAAGGGGCATCTCCAGCACGGGACGCTTTGAAGCGGTTCTCCCCAGTACAGTTTGTTGTAAATTCATTATCCCCAGTGGAGTCATCAAACGGAAGGTTTGCCTAGTATGGGACATTGTGGCACTTGTCCTAAGCTCGACAGTTTTGTTCCTCAACAGATAACCGTTGATTTGCTTTGTGTTTTCCTAGCAGATCTCTAGGGACTCTTTCCCAGCAAGTCGCAACAGGACGTATTCTAACCAGGATCTGCGTATCCCCGACGGAGTAGCTCCGATCCCCAGCAAGATCGTATCTCTGGTAGTTCTATCCCCACAGAGTTCAGCATTGAATCTTGTTAGTAACGCTCCCCGGCTGAGTTGTTTTTTCTCCTCGCAGAGGTTTAGCAGATCAACAGAATCTCTTCCTCAGCAGAGTGTTAGTACATTCTTTCCCCAGCCAAGTCGGAAAGTTGTCATTCCTCTAGCAGAGTTGCTATGATCAGAATTCATCCCCAGACAGATGAGATAATTCCTGGAAGAGTCATCACTCCTTTATATCTCAAAGTCAAATTTATTTTTGGCAAGCGCGGTAATTTGGAGCAAATGGATTGTTCGCTCATTCTCCAGCAGAGATATCATCCTTTCAGGAGTCTCTGAGGTCACATCATTGATCATTGCTCCTCAGCAGAGTCAACAGGGATGTCTGATATGTATGCAGAGAGTAATCCAGTGTTGAATTTTGCAAAAGTCCACCCGCAGCCTGGCCAATCAGTAGTCAACTGACTTTATCCAAAAGGTATCTTTCAAAAGTCCACTCGCAGCGTGGCCCGTCGGTATTTGTCCGGTTTTATTCGAAAGACAAAGCAAAAGTCCAACCGCAGATTGGCAAAAGTCCATCTTAGGGTGGCAAATCAGCAAAGTCCAACCGCAGATTGGCAAAAGTCCATCTTAGGGTGGAAAATAATCAAAGTCTAACCGCAGATTGGCAAAAGTCCATCTTAGGGTGGCAAATCAGCAAAGTCCAACTGCAGATTGGAAAAAGTCCATCTTAGGGTGGCAAATCATCAAAGTCCAACCGCAGATTGGCAAAAGTACATCATAGGGTGGCAAATCAGCAAAGTCCAACTGTAGATTAGAAAAAGTCCATCTTAGGGTGGCAAAGCAGGGTAAAGTCCAACCGTAGATTGGCGAAAGTCCACCCGTAGTGTGGCAAGTCAGTAGTCGTCTGACTCTATTTAAAAGACAGTTTCAAGTCCAACCGCAAATTGGCAAAAGTCCATCTTAGGGTGGCAAATCATCAAAGTACAACCGCAGATTGGCAAAAGTCCATCTTCGGGTGGCAAATCAGCAAAGTCCAACCGTAGTTTGGAAAAAGTCCATCTTAGGGAGGCAAATCATCAAAGTCCAACCGCAGATTGGCAAAAGTCCATCTTAGGGTGGCAAATCAGCAAAGTCCAACCGCAGATTAGCAAAAGTCCATCTTAGGGTGGTAAATCAGCAAAGTCCAACTTTAGATTGGCAAAAGTCCATCTTAGGGTGGCAAATCATCAAAGTCCAACCGCAGATTGGCAAAAGTCCATCTTAGGGTGGCAAATCAGCAAAGTCCAACCGCAGATTGGCAAAAGTCTATCTTAGGGTGGCAAATCATCAAAGTCCAACCACAGATTGGCAAAAGTCCATCTTAGGGTGGCAAATCAGCAAAGTCCAACCGCAGATTGGCAAAAGTCCATCTTAGGGTGGAAAATCATCAAAGCCCAACCGCGGATTGGCAAAAGTCCATCTTAGGGTGGCAAATCAGCAAAGTCCAACCGCAGATTGGCAAAAGTCCATCTTAGGGTGGCAAAGCAGTTTCAAGTCCAACCGCAGATTGGCGAAAGTCCACCCACAGTATAGCAAGTCAGTAGTCGTCTGACTCCATTTAAAAGACAGTTTCAAGACCAACCGCAGATTGGCGAAAGTCCACCCACAGTGTGGCAAGCCAGTAGTCTTCTGGCGTCATTTAAAAGACATTCTTAAAGTCCACCCGCAGCGTGGCAAGCAGTAGTCATCTGGCGTCGTACAAAAGACGTTGTTAAAGTCCACCCGCAGTGTGGCAAGCCAGTAGTCGTCTGGCATCGTACAAAAGATGTTGTCAAAAGTCCACCCGCGGTGTGGCAAGCCAGTAGTCGTCTGGTGTCGTACAAAAGACGTTGTTAAAGTTCATCCGCAGTATGGCAAGCCAGTGGTCGTCTGGCGTCATTCAAAGGACATCTCTCCAGTGTTATTCTTCTTATCAGAGTTTTATCCAAGCAGAGTTTATTTGGTTGGGTTTATATCCCCTTTCTTCTTCTTCACAGAGTGCAAAATTTCTGGTTATTCTTCAGTAGTCAATCCCTCTATACCTTGAAAGTCTGAAAGCAATCACTATCATCCATTCAAGTCTACAGTGATTGAATAGGGGCAGCTGTAATACCCCAAAATTTGCCCTCTCATTTTTCATATCATTTAGCATATGCTTTCATTGCATTGCATTCCATTCAAGTCATAGAAAAATAAAACATTCAGCATTGGTTCATCATAGGGCATGTGATCAGTTGATTTTCAAGGTATTGATCATCCAAAGCAAGAGAACAAGAGCCAAGGGTCTTCAATCAAGCCTCAAAGGTCTCTTATGTCATATGTCATCTCAATTGATCTCACAAATCATTGGAAGATGGGAATTCATCAAGAAGATTGAGTAGTTCATCATCTCCTAACAAAAGCAGTCAAAATTAGGGTTTTGGATTCAATCAGTCTCCTGATGAAATTTTGGTTCAAACTTGATCTCAATGTTTTCTACATGATGCCAAGTATCTAAGGATGGAAGATTGTCCATTGGTTCATTTCAGAAAAGGTTCAATTGGCCAGTTACTTGAGAATCAAGAAATTTGGGGAAAAGTCAACTGTGCAAAGGAAAAAGTCAACTCCTGACTATTTAAGATCAAATTCATGAAATTCAAGTCACATATGTTCATTGGACAAGATTTGATCAAGAAATGATGGAGGAATCATCAAAAATTAAGAATTGTACAAATTTTCCATTTTTAGAAACTTAGGGTTTCCAAAAATGGCAAGTTTGGACCATTTTGCACTCTACTTCAAAGCATTCTTTCTCCATGATAAAAGCTTCAAATTTCAGGCCCAAGTTGAGCCAATTAAATATCACATCTTAAGCTTCAAATCCATACCAAGAACTCTTCCATTGCATCAAAATTGAGGGAGTTATGATCAATCAAAGTTTGCTAAAATTAAGGCAAATTTCAACTCATGGCAAGGCAAGTTCAGGCCTCTAGGACATAATTTCATCAAACAGGCGGTGTGCCAAATGTCAAGCCAATTTTCTCCATTAAGAAGGCTTTAAATGAAAAATTGTTGAACATTAAAGTTGTTCATCTCCATGTCATCTTCAACTTTGATGTTGGACATTTTTTTATTTGAACATGTTATGAAGGTCATATGACGGTTCAAAGAGGGATGCTTACAACTGAAAATATGCCCAAGGATGCTTGCCCCATGGGCGCATTCTCTTTCCCACCAAAGTCAGTTTGTCCACTTGATTTCAGGTCAATTTTCATCACTTTCCAAGCCTTCATTCAATCTAATTTCAACACCAAACATGTTCTATTACACTTCCTCTTTCCATAGCCATCAAAAACTCACCATTTCATGCAGTGTGCATAGAGAATTCCATCTCTAAACTTCCATGTTCTCATTGATGTGGGGGCTGCCAAAGTAGAATGTTGCATTGTTGTTGTTGATTCATGTTATCCTACACGCATACAAACACTTTCCCAGCCTTTGCCTCATTTGAACACACACCATCTTACACATACATGCCCACATACATGTCCATACACCAAAGAGGAAAATAACAAGCTTGTTCACTAAGTTTCCGATGCTGCTACACAACATCACCACATCACCATCATCATGTTTTCTCACCATAACATAAACAATAACACACGAAGCTTCTCTCTCTCACATTCAAATCTTTATTTCAATTTGCTTCCACACCCTCTCACTGCTCATCACACCACATTTAACCGTGGTTCTAACCATCAACTGTGATGGTTAACCACTGACCAGAGATATATAAGCCACTTCCTAACAGAATTTTTCAAGAACACTTCATTTCACACATTTCACAAACTCTCACTCTCAAGTTTCTCTCTAATATCTCCCTCTCTGCATGATTTCATCATCATCTTCATCCATATTTCATCATTATCATCATCAATTGTTCATCATTGATCAAGAACAAGTTGAATCACAATCAAGTGTAGCATCTCTCTCAAGTTGTACCTCTCTGTTTCCATCAAGATTCAAAGCTCCATACGCATTTATTTTGCTCAAGCACAAGAAGCTCAAGATCCTCCTCTCTGGCCTTCTTTTAATCTCAAGATTCTGTAATTTCAGGTTCAAATTTATTCAAACTTTATTGCATCATATCTCACTGATTTTAGCTGGTTTTATGTTGATTTGAAGCTTACTAGAAGCTATGAATGATCTGGCTAGTTGATAGGCTCTTTAAGAGCATAGTTGCAGAACCTAGGGCAAAATTCATCCCTTCGATTCTCTCTGATTGTGTGCTGTTTGTGAATTTCAATTGTGGATCCATGTTCTACGTAACTTCCTCTTTCATTTGATGTGTATTTCATGAATTTCTATTGAGTTTGATCATTTACAGTTGCCGGAGATGGCCGGAGAAGATGACCGGAGGTCCTTCTCCGGCCGGTGAGGTTCGGTTAGGGTTTTAATTCCAGTTTATGTCACAGCCGTTAAATGCGTTTTAATCCTACGTTTATCATGCTGCCAACGCATTAATGATCATGTGGCATTCACGTGCCAGTTTATTTGCCTCTAATGACTTACATGTGTGTGCGTGCGTGGTAATTGCGATGTTCGTGCGTTGTGACCCATTGGATATGCTTACTTTTGATACATGATTTATTTGACTTGATCATGTGGCTCAGAGAGAGTCAAATTATTGACTGAGTGTACACCTTAATTGCATGCACGCGCGTGTAATTGGATCCAGGCCTCAATTGCTTTTCACACACCTCTGTTTGAGCCCAAACACATTTTGAACGTGAAAATTGCTATGTCTGCACCTCCTTTCCTATTTTCTTTTTATTTTAAATTTCTTTTTCATACTGTTTCCATTTCTTTCTTTTAAAAATACCAAAATGCATCTAAAAATTCTACAAAAATTCATGAACCATGTTTAGACATTAAAAAGAAATTTTATTATTTTTATTTCTGATTTTGTGGATATTTGATCATATTTGGTGAATTTTCTTTTACTTCTTGTTTCAATTTGATTCCTTCTTGATACTTGAACTTCATCCATTTATTTTGCATATTTCAAAAATCATTTTGCATCCAATCTTTTCGCCATGTTCAAACAACATCTTAAAGCATCTAAAAATATTTTCCTTATATTTTTAAAGTCATTTTATCATGTATTTTGATGATCATTCTTGTGCATCCCCTTTCTTTGGTTCAATGTGACTTTGATGACTTGTTTGAACTAGTTTCTTCTTGAATTTTTGTATGAGCTTTTGACATGTGTTTTGCTTCTGAATTAGGTGCTTGGTGATTTAATTACATAATTTTCCTAAGTTTCTTTCTATTTTTACTTTGTTTGATTGTTATAAGTCACATTTGTGTGCTTTTGTTTGATTTCTAAATCTTGTTTGATTAGGAGGCACTTATGCCATTGCATTAGGACTTGAATGATCATTTTTTAGGCCTTCATTAGAACATTATAGGTAATTTGCCTCAAATTATAGGTCTTCTATATTTCATTTTGACATGTTTTGCAATTGATGTTCATCTTGCATTCATACTTAATTGTGCATCTATCACTTGTTCTTCTTCAACATAGCTTGTGTGTATCTCATATTGGTATGCCATTCACATTCATTCTTATATGTCCCTTTACTGTATATAAAACATTTCATATATTTTTATTGACTCATAAATGTCATATCATATGCATTACAATTACATGAACATTTGAAGCATGTTTTATTTTGTATGAACTTTAACTTGTGTTCCCTTCTTCTTAATCTCTAATGTGACTTGTGTATGAACCAAAATTGTTCATTTGTACATTCTCATGTCATCTTATAACATGTATGATATTTATCCATGTTCATTTGCATTCATAATTGCATGTCCCTCTCCTTTGTGACTTGTTTTGTAAGTAAACAACATTGTGCATTTTTGTGTGACATTGTTCTACTTCTTCCCACTTCTTCTTCTTGAGTTTTATTCTCATATTAAGGATGCTAATTCATGGATATTTAATGACATTTATGAAGTGGTTGCCTACTGGTTGTGGTGTTTTATTTTGCATCATTGCATGTTTTACATCTCTTAAATGTTCATGGTGCATCTTTAGTGCATATCATTGCATTCCTTTGATGTTTGGTAGATTGTTTAGGCGTAGATTGATATTGTAAGCCTTTGTAACCATTGGTAGATGTGAGTAGGCTTTGATACTGCCCTAGGCCAGTACCACCCTTTAGTGATCTATTCTTTTTAGGTTTAGCCCTTGAGAAGCTTCCTAGAGTTTCCTTTAGGACACTAGGATTTATTTGCTTACATTTTTCAGTTATGCTTTCTTGTTCCATTATTGAACTAACCATTTTGTGTAGGGCCTAATGGTGAGTTGAGTGTGGGGATATGCTTCCACACACACCTTCTTCCCTCATCTTTTTAATGCTTTCTCTTTTGTGTTTGTGCAAAGCATTTCAATGCTTTCTTTGTTCAACTTCTTTCATCCCTTTGAGTTCTTAACTTAACTTAAATCTTTGAAGTAAGTTAGAACTTGTTCTTCTTCTCTCTTCTTTTAGGTTTAGGTTTCTAAACCACACTAAACCATTAGGAACATCCAAGCATGATAACATTAGGGTGAGTCTTAGTCCCCTTTAGTCTTTACCTTTGTTTCTTTTGAGTCTCTCTTCTCTCATCTCAAAACAACTTTAAAACACCTAATAAAGATTGAAACATCTTCATGTGCTATGAGCCTTATTCCATGGGGGGTCTTACATACATTCTATCTTGGAATGTGTTGTAGGTTTTCTAGCATGATGTACAAGTCTTTAACATGAAGTGATTTCACAAACAAAATAAAAAACACTTCTTCATTTAAAAACAACAAAAACATTTAATAAAGGGAATAGGCTAGTGTACTTAAGCCTTTAACCTTGGAAGTAAGTTTGAGGATCTTCCTCATACTTAGTGTACTTCATCATCATTTCATTTTGGAATGATGCATGAGATGCACATTCCATTGAAAAAGACTTAGGTACACTTACCTGTGCAAAACACTTCAAATAAAAAAACTTCTAAAACACTTCAAACAAACAAAAAACGTCTTTCCTTCGGGAATTCTCTTCTCATCTCACTCATTCACAACGTACGAACGTGCTTCTCCTCGTTCTCTTGCAATACGGTAACGCACTCGATTCAGCGAGCCTGCAACACCTGAGTTAGAACGTTAATCGTTCCCTAAAAAACACAAACAGATTTCCCTTAGTCAGGGTAACTACGTCGCTCTGATTCTCATGTTCCCGATGAGATACGTAGGCAGTGGGGTAGGGCCCATTCGAGCACTTCATTTATTTTCCCTACATTTGTTTCTCGTTCTCTTTCCATTCCTTTTCCAGCATCTTTTCTATCACCCTTTGAGCAGTACTTCAAGCGTGGATCCCGTCGAGTACGACGGACGTGAAGGGGTGCGATAACCTTCCCTTCACGTAACCAACTCCCTTACCCTTTCTCTTTGGTTCGTGAGAACTCGTTCTTTCCTTTCTCCCGGGTTTGTGGAGCATTACCTTTCCCTTTTCTTTGGGATAAAAATGCCTGGCTGGCGACTCTTCTTTCTTTCTTCCGCGCCACTTTCGCGTTTGTGCCTGGATGAAAATCCCGGGAGCGACAGTTTTATACTAGTGTCTCACTCTTCTCTAGACCATTACTCGTCGGGGATGCACACCTAGGAATCGAATGCATAAGCATCGCCATCTAGATTATCTATCAATTCTTAGTCACACTACTAGATTCCACTATAGATTTATGGAAAGGTTTCCTCACTCTTCCTATTCCTATTTTAAACATGTAATCACTCAATTACAATTCACAACATGAAGGTAGATATTGCACGATACAATAGTATAACAAAAGACATGCAATAATATATCTCATAAAATTATCACATTGACCCGATTCCCATCGATTAATTAATTTCATAACTTAAATCCACGTTTTTCACTTTTAATATCGTAGAATATTTTCATAACTTTCCAACGACTATTACCACGCCTAGATCGGAATTACATCCAAAAGATATGAATTTTTCAAATATTTTCCATCTACCTACAGTGTTAATTGGTTAACATCATATGGTTAACCGGTTAACCATGTGGCATTGTTCACACAGAATCAAAATGAGAGTTAGAAGCATATTCTGGTAACCGATTAACCATATTATGTTAATCGGTTAACCAGTCCAGTTTTCACACAGGCTGGCAATTTTGCACGCGTTAACCGGTTAACCACATTTGGTTAATCGGCTAACACTGTAACAGAGTTCAAATACCTCTATTTTCTTGATCCAAAACTCATGTAAATCTCATAAAAACTTAAGGGAACATAGAATCAATTATCGTAGGTCATATTCACACATATGCCGATCATACTACGTATTTTAATCCACATTTGAACCGTTAAAACATCGATTCCACACAATATTCATAATCTACCATTTTCTAACCTAAGTTCTAACATCTCCAAAATTATAGAACTTAAGTTTCTAACTAGAATCCACCTTGATACAAGATGAGGATGAAGATGTTGAGATGATTTGATGAAGAATGAAGAAGATCCAAGCTTGTTCTTCAACTTCAAGGTTTTCTTCTATTTTCTCCCTTTGCTCTTCCTTCTCTCTACTTCCTCTCTCTATGTTTCTATCTTTATCACAAATGAATAGGAAAGGACATGAATATGATACGTAGAAATATCATTAAGTTAGTAACACTAACTTAAATGTCCAAAGTGTCTCTAATGCACCAATTGATAAAACCTCAGAGTCAAATAATATTAATTTGATCTAATCTGAGCTCATCAGTTGCTTAAATTATCTGAGCAGATAATTTCTCAGAGCATACCGGAACCCAGTAGATCTCAACTAATATTATCCAGAGAATTAAAAATACGGGGTATTACAATTACAAACATCAGGTAAATGAAGATGCAAGGATTACAACAGAAACTCCTGAAGGTTACAAACATCAGGTCATTGTGTCGCATCTGCGAAAATCAATCGGTGGAAAGGAACAAAAGAGTCACCACTGAACGTTATTTATCCCAATGCAGGGAAATGAAACGATCGAAGAAAACCTCAACAAAGGGAAAGGAACGGTCGTCGCAACCATAACCTGGGTTCGGGAGTCGGTTACGCGAGGGAAAGGTATTAGCACCCCCTCACGTCCATCGTACTCGATGGGATCCACGCTCGTTGTTATCGATTAAAGGGTGTCATCGTCTGGAGCTCCACTGCTACTGGACACGAGAAGGAACAGGTACAGGAAGGAATGAAGGAATGAGGAAGAAAAGGAAAAGAATTGACTCGATAGGACATCCTTGAAGTCCTAGGCCTACGTATTCCCTCGTGTGCGGGAAAGTCAGAGTCAACGTAGTTCGGACTACGGAATTGTGGGGGGAAGGTTTGCTCGCCAAGACATCGCGTCTCGTGCCTACGTATCCTTAATCTTACCGGAGAGAGGAAGTCAGAGCAGTCGTAGTTTGACCTAACAAGGTCGGTTTTGTTTGTTTGGTCTCGATCGCACGCGGGAGAGAGAAAAATTTTATTGATAAGGTTGTGCTCGCAAAGATCTCGCACGATCTCCTGCCTACGTATCTCCATTAACTGATGAAGAATCAGAGCGACGTAGTTCCCCTCACTAGGGATGACTTTGCTTTGTTTGTATCTTTTAAGTGGAAAACGTCAACGTTCACGTTCTAGTAGTTTAGGTGTTGCCGCTCGTTGTGGGAGCCTTACGCGTTTACTTGTTTGCGGTAGAACGGAAGTGACGCATCCTTTATGAGTGGAGTGAGGAAGATGAGAAGAGCATTGTTTGTTTTTTTGTCTTTTAGAAGAAGTGTTTTGATATTTTCTGTTTATAACAAGTATTGCACTAAAGTCTATGACATAGGAACGAATGCGTCGCATGGTCGTCCTAACAGGACGTATGCTAACACTCTAGAACGACGGAGGGAAACCCTCCTCCTTTCATTTCCCATGTACTTAAGGCTCATGGCGTACAATACATGTTGTTTTTATTACATGCTTTTGATTCTGTTTTGAGATGAGAAAGAGAAACTCAAGTCGAAAAGCAAACACTAAAGGGAAACTAATTGTTCCTAATGTTATCATGCAAAGGTGGCCCTAAGGGGAGGTTTGAGAACAACCTAAGTCTAAGAAAAGAGAGGGATAACACTACCTAATGCTTATCCTACCTCACCTTAATCAAAAATTAAGGATGAGCTAGAATCCCAAAGGGGTGTGAGAAAGTTGTACACAAAGCATTATATCATGTAATCCACAAAAGAGAAAGACAAGTAAATGAGATGAAAGATGAAAGAAGAGATGAACATGGATAACCATCCACATGTTCAAGTACCTTACCTCTGCCCCTACATAAAAGGTTAGTACATAATCATCACAAGTAATGAATTCAGATGACAAAAAGTAAGCCAAACAAAACTAGTTGCTTTAAGGAGACAACTTAAGAAACAAACAAGTGTTCAACCAAAAAGGAAAGGTCCTAAGAGTTAAGGATCATCCAAGGTCAGTAGGTATGTCTTAATGGTCTCTACTAATGTTAAGATGTCAAACAAAGTCAAACTATGTTGGAACATGCACCAAAAGATCAAACAAATGCAAGTTATGCATTAACTATGCAAGATGAATGCATATGGTTCATAAACATGAATGAATGCACATGTAAAGACCAAAGTCAGAAGTAAATGACATTTATTTAGGCATGGACATGTTATTAAGATAGCATGTAATTCATGAATGTAAGCATTGCAAATGATTAAACAAGTAGCAGTGAAAACAAACATCACTTAAGTTCATACAAACATACATAACTTGTAACACAAGTAAAGAATGAAGATACAAGATAAACATACATGGAAATGGATGCAAGTCAGTAGCATATGACATTTGAAATGACATTAAGAAGTCAATAATGAGCATACAAAGTCCATACAAGTCTCATGTTGAAGCACATTGAAGATGGGAAGCAAACTAAGTTCAAACAAGTTCATACAAGTTCTTATGTGTTCATGAAAGTAAGAGACATGCAAGATGATATTAAAAATCAAATACAAGGAATGCAAATGACCATATACAGTAGGTAAACAAGTTTTAAGTGCAAGCTTGAAGTCACACAAATGTTGGAGAATCAAGTCATCAAAGACATGTAATAAGATAAGTACAAGTTCACAAGACATTTCATGTTCAAACAAGTGCACAAAATTCAACTCAAGATGAATAAGGAATGACCTATAATATGATAATGATGACCTATAATATTCACACAACATAATCTCAAAGTGTCTCAATAAGTAGCAAATGTGATTGCATACAATGCACCTCAAAACCCTAGGGGTCAAACTTGTAAGCACCAACGAATGCTCACAATCAAAAAAGGTATGAAAAATAGTTAGAGGTCCTAAAAAATTATGAAAATTTAACCATGGTATGATGAAGTCGGTATATCACATTTTCTAAAATACATTCATAAAATTATGCACCAAAGTGTCAAAACAATTCACTCAATATGCACGATAACAAGGCATGATCGCTGAAAAACAATTTCACAAAGTGGATTTAAAATGACACCAAAAATTATGAAAAAAATGCCCAAGGAGCATCAAAGTGTCATATATCCCAGTGATTAATCACCCATAAAAATTTAGCTTCACACCTATTGGGAAAAAACTCTTTCGGTCCCTTAAACCGAAACTATGTCCTTAGGGATAGCTTGGAATCAAAAATATAAATTAATTACTAAACTCATCTAAAACCGGAATAAAAAATTATAAAAAATTAATTAAGAGGTTAAGATCACTCATGAATTTTTCCAAAATTTTATCACACTCAAAACTATTTTTAATAAACGGAACGAAACGAGTAAAACATTGCGATCAAGGGAAAGTACTAGGAAAGCAAACTTATCCCGCATGACTTAAACCCTAAGCTTCGAATCGTCACATATCGTCATAACTCAAGCTATAACCAGTGCCTCAGGTGGGAGGGCTCAATATGCAACCTACACAATATGATCCTAAACCACATGCATTCTACAATGATGCTCAAAGTTTCAAGAATTCTTACTTGGTCGGAGACGTGATTCATGCATATAGAAACCCGAAAACTTCTCCGCAATATCTTCTAATCAACCTTGGAGGCAAAATAAATGCCTTAATCTCCAAATTTACTCCATGATGAGCTATCTTATTCGAAATCGATCAACACGAATCAAAAATCTATGAACACTTTAATCGTCATTAGTGACCTTAACCAAAATCAAAATTATCAACAAATATCTAATTGAGAATTAACAAAATTCTAACCAAGATATTAATCCAAGTTAATTAACAATTATCAAAATCATCAAGGTGCATAAACAATTTCCATCATTAACCAAAAAACTACCAATCTCAATTAGCATGAAAATAATCAACGTCAAAAGTCAATTACAATCAAGGTTAATTTCCGAAATCAATATCAAATTCTAAAGTTATACTAATTCTAGAAATCTAATTCTAAAACTAATATAAATATTCCACTTATCTAATTCTAACAACTTAGAGACTAGTCTAATTAAACTTAATTAATCAATATTATATTCTAATCCATAATTAGGAACAAAATCAACAATTAGAAATACAAATAAAGTTAACCGTGGGGTGCTGTGAATGCAGTTGGACTGTGAATAGATGAAATTCAAACGGGCTTGGCCCGGTCCTCATACCAACTGAACTTTGACCTAAAAAGCAAAGATATGCTTTCTCCCTTTCACCTGTAACCTTCTTCTTCTGCTTTCGCGTACTCACAAATTCGCCGCCACGGTTTCTTCCATCAAGGCGTTGATTCTTCTTCTTTTCGCCTTCATAACAAACCGCCGGCACCATTACCTTCCTCCGTTACAATTCATAGCCTTCTTTCTTCTGTCGATGATTACCGTACCGTCGCGAGATCGTTACGCTCTTATTGGTATCCTCCGTTGTCATCATTCATCACTGCCTCGAACGGTTAAAGACGCGTTGAAAGCGCTTTTCGCAATCGCTTCATCCGTTAAACCGGGTACCATGGTTCAGTTTGGTGTTGTCCCGGCGCTGTTCTCTCTCATCGTTAACGGCGATAGAGTAGGTATTGTTGGATGCGCAGCCGTCATCATCGCGCAGGTTGCCGGTTGCGAAGAAAGCATCGAAGCTCTCCTATAGGTTTTTGGTGTCGCAATACTCGCGGATCTACTCGATCTTGCGACCGGGTCTGGTATAAGGACGAGAATAATTGCAGTGTCGGCGCTGCTTAGTCTCGTACGATGCGGCGGCGATGCGATGGTCGGAGATGTAGTTTTTGATGCGTTATACGGACTTGGTGATTGGAGAAACGGTCGTTGAATTCTTCTACTCTTTCTGTGAATTTCACAGCGAATTTTTGTTGCACGATTATTGAATTATGTTGTGATTTTGTGGAATTTTGCAGGTTGGTGAAGATACTTGAAGATGACGATGGTATGATCGTGGTGAATTGGTAAAGGCTTGTGAAGATTGAAGGTTGGAGATGAATTCTGTTAGGACTTCTCTGAAGGGAATTGAAGGGAAGAAGATGAAGAGTGTTGCAGAGGGAGGATTGAAAGGTTGAAGATGGATGGAAGATTGAAGGTGGAAGACGAAGGAGAATGGTAAAGATTGAAGTGGGAGAAGGATATTGGAGAGAATTGGTGAGCTGCTAGAGTTAGAATCTGTTAACAATTAGGTTGAGAATTCTGTTAGAGATTCGGTTAGGGGTTAGAAGAATTGGTTAGAAAAATGTTAGGGATGGTGGTTAGAACTTAGAAGTTAGAAACTCGGTTATGATGGTTATGATACAGTTAGAAGTATTGTAACTATTATGAGTTTTTGTTAAAGGTGGTTAGTGACAGTTAGTTCTGCTAGGATGAATAGTGAGAATTTTTTTTTGGTTATTTTTTCTGTTATGAATTTTAGCTGCAGTTAATTTGCTGAACTTGTTCTTCTGTCAAAACCATGATTTCATTTTACTGCTGCTGCTGTAGTTATAGTTCTTCACAATCATGTTAAAAATAATAAACTTCTTCCTCCTGATCGCTGTACGAAGTTTCTCTCCCTAGCTTTCTTCAATTCTCAAAATTTTGTCCTCGGACCTATAATAATAATCAACCGACCAATATTTCCAAAGCTAAGAGTTGGGTCCTTCATGATGATTAGCAGAATAACCATATCGAACAAGTAAATGGTGGAATGATGTGGGAATTAAGACCTCACACAATCATCAACTCAAACCGGTTGTGGCGGCCAATGACCAAATCCAGCTATTGCCTTTTCACATCATGAACTATTATTATACAAGTATTATCCACCTCAACAGCTAGAACAAGAAATGGGTTAACTTCCATGATGATCAGAGTAGATTTTACACAAAGAGCGCTAAAAATTCCAACGGATCCCAGGACAGGGAGCATAACAAGAATTATTCCAATATAGTAATAACATCTGCAATACTTTCTCTTTTCTATTATGGACTTAAATTGTATGGTTATTTGTAATTAAAAGAGAACTTTGGACACAAGATGGTTTGATGGATATGACATGAATTCTATTGTGAATGAATTTGAAAGAATGGATTCCATTTGAATATTGGAAAAAATGGATAAGAGAATGGATTTAAATGAAGTTGGATATTTGGATAATTGGAATTTGGAAATGAGGTAAGAAAAAATGGTTTAAATGGGCCTATTTGGATTTGATAATGGATCCACAAATGGATATAGCAAATGATTATTTGTAAAGTGAAGGGAGATGGATTTGAATTCTAAAATGGACATCGAAAATGGTTTTAAAGTGGATATGGTTTATGATATGAGATGGATACGGATTTACGAACTTGTATCTTGAATTCCAAATATCTTAAAGCGCTTGCCCAATCCCAATTCAAACTCAAATACTCCATGAACCCCACCTCGAATAAACTTCAATCTCCTTAATCTCAACCCTCATTAACTTGTATTACCAACGACGAACAATTAAGCAACTGGAAGAATAACACTGTCTTGACCATAATGTGAATCCACAACTGGACATCATGCCCTGTGAATATCAAGAGGCCTTCGCCATGAACCCTAACCACCATCTTCAATTGATGAATATCAACCAAGTCGCACAAAAGATAAGAAACCATGATCCCACGCCTCAGGAGCCCAATGCAAATGAATGAATGAGTTATGACCTAAATGCAAATGAAGTGTGAAGCATAAGCCAGAAAAAATTAGAAAAAGTTAGGGCAAATTTTGGGGTGTTACACACTGAAGCGCCAAGAGTTACTGCTGTAATGACTATACCATAACTAGTGGTAGACACTATCTCGGAAGAACAAATTACGCAGGCTGCTTCTGGCAGAAACGAAGAAGTATATGAAAGGATGAATGAATTTCAGGAACAGTTCCTGGAAATGAAGAAGGAACTGCATGCCATTCGCGGTCAGGACTTGTTTGGTAAAGACACCGCTGGCCTCTGTTTAGTCCCTAATGTAAAGATACCGCACAAATTCAAGGTGCCCGACTTTGAAAAATTGAAAGGCAACTCTTTCCCACAAATTCATTTGGTAATGTATGCTCGGAAAATGTCTACTCAGACAGAAAATCAACGGCTACTAATCCATTACTTCCAAGACAGTTTAACCGGTGCCGCACTCAAATGGTACATGGGTTTAAACCGCACCAAGATCAGTACTTTCAGAGATCTCGGCGCAACCTTCGTTCAACAGTATAAATACAACTTGGACATGGCACCAGATAGAGACTTGCTCAGATAAATGTCACAAAAGGATAAAGAAACCTTCAAGGAATATGCTCAAAGATGGCGTGAAATCGCCGCCCAGATCTACCCTCATCTCGAGGAAAAAAATGATCTTCCTGAAAATGTTGTGCTCATTTTATTACGATCGAATGGTTGGAAGTACACCTAGTGATTTCAGTGAAATGGTGAACATGGGAGTATGCCTTGAAGAAGTAGTCCGAGAAGGAAAATTGGTCAAAGATGCAGAGCCATCTAGCAGTACCAAAAGATACGGTAGTGCTTTCCAAAAGAAGAAAGAACAAGATATCAGAAATATCTCTCGGGGAAAGCAAAGGCGAAGGTATTAACCGGTAGCAGCAATAACTCCCGCTATCAACCCAGTGCCGGACCCGACATATCAACCTCAGGTTGCTCAGCGCTAACCAAATCAACAACAGTATCAGCAAAGCCGCAACAGACTCTTCAGCAGGCTCATCCACAGTACAATAACAACAATCGTACTACACGACCATCCAGGTTTGACCCTATACCAATGTTATACGCATAGTTATTTCCACTTCTGCTGGCCAAGGGGCACGTTCAAATCAGGACTCCTCTTACAATACCAGAAAATACACCTTTTTGTTTCAAAGAAGATCAAACTTTCCCTTACCATCAAGGAGGATCAGGACATAACATTAAGAATTACCTCAGCTTCAAGTCTTATGTACAAAAGCTTGTCAGAAACAAGGTTTTATCTGTCAAAGATACTAATCCGAATGTTTAGACGAACTCGTTACCGCAACACCAGAAGACTATAATGAATTTGATAGAAAGAGAGCATAACGGCAATTATCAAATTCACAATGTACACTTACTGGGAGCCAACCTGGTAAAAATGCATTGTAGACAGAGCGGGTACGACCATGTGCCATCTCATAACTATCATCAATGTGATATCTGTTCCAAGAACAAATAAGGATGTGCCATAGTACAAACAGTTCTGCAAGAGCAAATAGATCTGGGCTGGATTCAGGATCACAGGATTTGTGAAGTAAACATGGCCCATGCACATCCCAACATTGTTCAGAACCATGACATTCATGCAATGAACGTCAATCTAGGGGCAATACATTCAAGACAAAGTCAGTATTACAATTTGTCGCGACACGATTACAGCACTTGCCCGATTTTCTCAAAAGACAATCAGGGATGCTCTTTTGTACAAGAGGCCCTCCAGCGTCAAATGGATCTCGGATGGATCCTAGACTACCATGAAAGGAATGATCATCAGGTTAACATGGTTCAAATTTTTGACATCCACCTAATGAGTACCAGTCTACCGGAATTGCATGCCAAGCAAGTCAGACTTGGTTTCCTGGCCTCACACGATTATCAAGACTGTAAAGAATGCTACAAAAACGACCAAGGGTGTGCGCTTGTATAAAGAACTCTTCAACATCTGTTGGACCACTTGTGGCTTCCGATCTACCTGGATGAAGACACGCAACAAGTTAGCATGGTTGATGGGAATCCTGGTAGACACCAAAGTTCTGATATCCGCTTACTCGAAACAGATCTGGTAAGGATACATTGCCTACAAAGTGGGTACGGTCGGGTACCACCTCACAATTATGAATGCTATAGAATATGCTCGGAAAATAACCAGGGATGTTATCTCGTGCGAAAAGCCCTCCAACATCAGTTAGGCCGAAAGGATATTTAACCACGTTTGATTTCTGAATCAATCAACGTGATACAAGATTACTTCCCTGTTCAAAACAAGGACCAAGGGCTATTAGACAAAAGCACAGTCATAGTCTCCAATCATGGAATAACCAAGGATGTTTGCACCATAATTCCTCTGCTCAATGAGTCCAAAATCTCTCTTGCCAATAGGAAAATTCTGAACTTAGAGCTGATTGAGGTTGCCTACGACAGTCAAAAGACCAAAAAAGCCCCTGTGGTTATCTACCTGCCAGGTCCAATACCGTACAAGTCAGAAAATGATATCCCATACAAGTACGGTGCAACGACCATATAAAATGGAAAAGAAACTCTATTACCCTCTATTGTGAACATTGCCGACATCAGTCGAGTTACCCGGAGCGGTCGGATCTTCAACAAAGGAGTTGGAGCGCCTACCAAAGAAAAGGAACCTCAAGTCGAAGTTCCTAACCAACAAGTCGATCAATCCAGCAACACGAAACCCGTGAAAAACAATGATGAAATTCTGAAGCTCGTTTAGAAATGCGAGTAAAACATTATGGATCAATTGTTGCAAACTCTGATGTGACCGTAGAACAGGCCTACAGAAAGTCTACAGAAAGTCTTGGAATAGGCCTTTGTAGAACAAGATGTGACCGTAGGTCAATTTGATAGCATTATATCCAACATCACTTCCTGCAACAATTTAGGATTCAGTGATGAAGAACTTCCAGAGGAAGGCAAGAACCATAATATGGCACTCAATATCACAGTCAATTGCTAGGACGATGCTTTAGCCAGCGTACTAGTAGACACGGGTTCATCCTTAAATGTCATGCCAAGGTCAACTTTGGTTCGAATATCTTTTCAAGGTACTCCGATGAGAGGCAGTGAGATCATCGTCAAAGCCTTTGACGGATCTAGAAAAATAGTTATCGAAGAAGTCGATCTTCCCAGAACCATCGGTCCTCACACTTTCCAAGTCACTTTCCAAGTCATGGACATCCGAGCAGCATACAGCTATTTATTAGGAATACCTTGGATACACGAAGCCGGGGCAATCACTTCGACACGTCACCAGAAGTTGATGTTTGTCAAGAATGACAAATTAGTCACAGTATGCGGAGAGCAAGCTTTAATCGTGAGCAACTTATCATAATTCTCCTATGTAGAACCATAGGAGATTGTTGGAACTCAATTTCAAGCACTCTCGGTGAGCAATGAGAATCACCAAGAGAAAAGAACATCAATTTCCTCATATAAAGACGCTCTCAAAGTAATGGGGAGTAGTGACATACGGATGGGGACAGATTGTAATTCCTATTGATAATAAGACAAGAAAAGTTCTTGGTTTCTCTCCAATCTGTACCCAGGCTACAAAGAAGGATGAAAGTTTTCATCCCATTCAGGATTTCTTCCATAGTGGAGGTTTCCTCCACCCATTATCTCAAGAAGTCCACACCATCGATGGGAACAACTCTTCTGATACAGATGAGGAGTGAAAGTATTATCTCAACGATGAAGGTTATATATCTCAAGGAGACACGTACGTGATGTTCTACTCTCCAAAGCAAAGTCCTAGATATATACTGAGATCAGATGTCAAAATGTTTTATGGAGATTATGATCCCAAAGGATGTCGTGCTCCACCCAATTCATTAGAGGAAGGCAATCTGATGAAAGACAACCTCGGCTACGATTATTATGATCCCCTGGATGACTTGCCTATCTGGAAGCCATACACGGAAGACTCGGGGCAAAAGAGTCAGCCGAAAAATGGCTATCAGCTGTGTAATCTTGAAAAGAATACGCATGTTCCCACAGAGTCATGGAATCCTTACTCAGAACATTCCAAAAATACCAAGACCACGTTGATGAATTTACAAATGTCGCAGGACAAGAATTCATTAACTACGCATTTCCTAAAGGCAATGTCATTGAGGAAGATGACTCATGCATTCCCGCATAAACCTGGGATACCTTGGGGCAGCCAAGTGGCAAGTATGACTTTCTAATCAAATACACTTCTCCCAAAAGCTCTCGCATTAGATACGAGGACATTCAGGCAACTGGATGGGGAGATCCTCTTGAGAGTGAAAATACTAGGGGAGATGAGACAGAAGAGTCCTCTTATGATAACTCTGCATGGGAAGAAGACTCCAATGATCCCACTCCTCCAGAAATTAGTGTCATTTATGAAGACAAACCACGAAGGAAAGTACCAGAATTTGTGATCCACAGAGGAGTTCGTCACCATTGGGTTGTGGTAGATGTCCCGAAAGTCGTTCATAAGTCGAAGTAATTGCCACAACTTTGTTTTAACCTTTCACATTGCCCAGGTGAAATGGATGTTTTATAGGGCTTACTTTTCTGTAAATGTCCCTCTTCGCTTCGCCCAAAGCGACACAATTTTTTTATATGGTTGTGTTTCAAAAAATGACAAATCATGAATAAATAATGTCATTCTGAATTCCCACATTTATTTCTATTTTCACTTTTTTTTTTCAAAAAATGGTAATCCTTAAAAACAACCCAAAATAAAAACCAGCGTTTTGGAAAATACACTGCACACACTCTTGCATTTTCTCTGTCTTTTCTAAAATAGGAATCGTCACGTCGTGCATATTACTTGTTTTAAACTCCATTGAAACGTACGATCCAATACCTTCTCCAAACTTTGAATTCCCGTTATTTAAAGCTGAAGAAGAAGAGGACGAAGAAATTCTATAAGAGATCTCCCGACTACTCAGATAAGAGGAAAGGTCCATTGAACCTCATAAAGAGCCATTGGAAACAGTCAATTAAGGTTCAGAAGAAGAAAAGAAAGAAGTTATGATTGGAGCACTTCTCAGTCCAACTGTTAGAGAAGGCTTGATGAAACTTCTCAAAGAATTTCCAGATGTGTTTGCTTGGTCCTACCAGGACATGCTAGGGTTGGATACCAACATCGTGGAACATCACTTACCACTGAAAACCGAATGTCCTCTGATAAAATAAAGACTGAGAAAGACTCATCCATATATGGCCATCAAAATCAAGGAGGAAGTGCAGAAGTAAAACGACGTATGTTTCCTTGCCACCTAAGAATATCCTCAATGGTTAGCCAACATAGTTCCAGTTCCAAAGAAGGACGGAAAAGTCAGAATTTTTGTAGACTACAGGGATTTGAACAAAGCAAAATGGTGCCAGAAGATATGGAGAAAACTTCATTCATTACCCCATAGGGCACCTTTTGATACAAGGTAATGTCGTTCAGTCTAAAGAACGCAAGGGAAACCTATCAAAGGGCCATGACAACTCTGTTTCATGACATGATGCACAAAGAGATTGAAGTGTATGTCGATGACATGATTGACAAATCTAAAACAGAAGAAGAACATGTGGAACATCTATGAAAGTTATTTGAGCGTCTAAGAAAATTCAAACTCCGCTTAAATCCTAATAAGTGCACATTCGGTGTACGCTCAGGAAAACTCTTAGGATTCATCGTCATCCAGAAAGGAATTGAGGTTGATCCTAACAAAGTCAAGGCCATTCAATAAATTCCTTCTTCAAAGACTGAAAAGCAGGTCAGAGGATTTTTGGGACGTCTGAATTACATCTCAAGATTCATATCCCACATGTCCGCGACATGCGCGCCGATCTTCAAGCTACTCAGAAAGAACCAAAGCTGTGTATGGACAGAAGATTGCCAAAAAACTTTCAACAACATCAAAGAATATCTGCTGAATCCCCCTATTCTGTCTCCTCCAGTGGAAGGAAGACCACTGATCATCTACTTAACAGTCTTGGAAGACTCCATGGGCTGTGTACTTGGCCAACAAGATGAAACCAAAAGAAAAGAGTCTGCCATTTATTACTTAAATAAGAAGTTCACGAACTGTGAAACTCGATACACTATGCTCGAGAAAACTTGATGCGCTCTGGCTTGGGCAGCCAAACGTCTTTGCCAGTACATGACTTGCCACACTACTTGGTTAATCTCTGAAATGTATCCGATCAAGTACGTCTTTGAAAAGCCTGCTCTAACGGGAAGGATTGCCCGTTGGCAGATGTTGTTATCGGAATATGATATCGAGTACCATGCTCAGAAAGCCGTCAAAGGAATTATCTTAGCCGATCATTTGGCCCATCAACCGATTGACGATCAGGAATCAATCAAATTTGACTTTCTGGACCAAGATGTCATGTACCTAAAAATGAAAGATTACGATGAATCGCTACCAAGCGAAGGGCCAGAGCCAGGTTCCCAATGGGGACTAATATTCGACGGAGCCATCAATGCTTAAGGAAACGGAATTGGGGCAATCATCGTAACACCTCAGGGTACTCATATTCCTTTCACTGCCAGATTGGCGTTCAAATGCACAAACAATGAGGCCGAATACGAAGCTTGTTTCATGGGTCTCGAAGAAGCTATTGACCTAAGAATAAAGAATTTGGATGTGTATGGAGACTAGGCCCTGGTTATAAATCAGATCAAAGGAGAGTGGAATACATATCACTCAGGATTGATTCCTTACAAAGGCTACGCGAGAAGGTTATTACCATTCTTCAACAGAATCGAGTTTCATCATATCCCTCGTGAAGAAAATTACATAGCTGATGCACTGGCGACTCTATCCTCCATGATTAGTGTGAGTCGATGGAACAATGTACCCAAGATCAACATAATGCGCCTTAATAGGCCTGCTTACATCTTTACGATTGAAGTAGTAATAGATTACAAACCATGGTATCACGATATCAAGTGCTTCCTTCAAAGACAAGAGTACCCGCCAGGGGCATCAAGGAAAGATAGGAAGACTCTCAGAAGACTGGCTGGCAACTTCTTCCTAAACAATGATATACTCTACAAAAGAAACTTCGACATAGGTTTGCTCAGATGCGCAGACGGACTAGAAGAAAACATGTTAATGAAAGAGATTCATGAAGGCACCTTTGGCACTCATGCCAATAGACACACAATGGAAAGAAAATTTTTTAGAGCAGGATATTATTGGATGACAATGGAATCCGATTACTACAAGTACATGAGGAAATGTCATAAGTGTCAGATATATGCCAACAAAATTCATGTACCGCCAACATATCTCAAAGTTCTTTCTTCTCCATGGCCTTTTTCTATATGGGGAATTGACATGATTGGCATGATTGAACCCAAAGCCTCGAACGGACATCGGTTCATCCTGGTAGCCATTGATTACTTCACCAAGTAGGCCAAAGTAGTATCGTATACGAATGTAACCCAACAAGTGGTGGTCCGATTTATCAAGAACAATCTCATCTGTCGTTATGGTGTTCCAAGCCAGATCATTACTAATAATGGATCGAACCTGAACAACAAAATGATGAAAGAGTTGTGTGCTGAGTTCAAAATTGAACACCATAACTCATCTCCCTACCGGCCTAAAATTAACGGAGCGGTAGAAGCGGCTAACAAGAATATTAAGAAGATGGCTGTAACCTACAAAGAATGGCATGAGATGCTACCCTTTGCTCTTCACGGTTATCGCACGTCTGTCCGCACTTCAACAGGGGCACCCCATTTCTCTCTAGTATATGGCATGGAGGCAGTGCTCCCCATAGAAGTAGAGATCCCATCACTAAGAGTATTAATGGAAGCCAAGCTAACAGAAGCTGAATGGTGTCAAAGCTGGCACGATGAACTGAATCTGATCGAAGAGAAAATAATGACGACTTTATGCCATGGTCAGTTCTATCAGCAAAGAATGAAAGGGCATTTGACAAAAAGGTCTGAACCCGTGTCTTTAAAGAAGGGGACCTCGTGCTCAAGAAAATACAATCATTTCTTATTGATTCCAGGGGAAAACAGACTCTGAATTATGATGGCCCTTATGTTGTTAAGTAAGCCTTCTCAGGCGGTGCCTTAAGACTCGCAACCATGGATGGAGAAAAATTTATCCACCCCACGAATGTTGATGTAGTCAAGAAATACTTCGCCTAAATAAAAAAAAAGAATGTCTCGGTGGCGTGAAAACCCAAAAGGGTGGTCCAGGCAAAAATTAGAGATATAAACAACGACCATCCCGATGGATTGAAAACCTGAAAAGGCAATCTAGGCAAAAATTAGGGATTCATGGCAAGTAACTACGTCTGACAAGATTGGCTCCTCAACGATAACGTCATTTGTCGGGAAAACTTCAGTCAAGGTCACCTTCGACAGAAGCTCAGAATATCCTGAATTCAAAGTTGGTAGAAGGATATCGGTTCGTTATGTTTCAATGTAGCCCCTTTCCCTTTAAATTACCATTTTCTAAACTTTATAATGTTCCATGGGATCATGCGTTTGGCTGATTGCCATTCTAGCAATAAAAATTTGAGCCCTTGTGCATTTGTTTGTAATTCTCATTCATTCTGCTTTGCAAAGTGACATGTTTATTTGATTAACATTCTTGAAACAAAACAAAAATGAATTTTCTTTTGTTTTCAAGTTTACTTCTGCTTTTAAAATAAAGATGGAAATTTCTTTTTGATTAATGAGCACAAAAAGGAACATCGACGGCTTCTTCGGAAGTCATCAAACTTCAAAATACAGAATCAAAGTACTCCTCTTGATCAATACACCTTGATTAAAGGACAAACTACTTTAGATAGAATGTCCCATCTAACATCCCCGGTAGAGTTCTTACCTCTGAGAACCAATGATTAGTTTTTTCCCCAGTAGAATCTACCCTTGAAAAGCCAGCACGGATTTCTATCCCTAGCAGGTTTGTATCTCCGGAAACCGGAACGAACGTGGGAATCCCTACTCCCAAGCAAACGAATCTTCAGGGATACCCCCATCTCCCAGAGTGGCTGAGTATCCAGTTGAACAATCACCAATCTGTATGTCGTATCTGTTTTGTCAGTATAAACATACATACATCATGAATAATTGATTCATATTCATACACATGTTGCATTAATATCACTCTGTTCATATTCATCCCCAAGTGATAAGCGTCCTCTCTCTGATAGAGTTGCTAGTCTTCCTTATCAGGAAAATGTACCGTCTAAACAATCTCTCTCTAGTTTATTCCTGGATTGAAATCTGTCTTCGACCACTTTGATAACTTGAACCTCTGAAAGACAAGAAGTTGTTTTATTATACACCTTTGAAACTTCGCTCTTCACCAACAAAGAGGATATTTTGATTTCCCAGATTAAGGATAAATCCCCATAGAAAGTTTCTCGACAAAAGACTCTTGGCAATACAACAGTTTCTCTCTGAAATTTTTTACTTTCAATATACTAATCAGCACCTCAAAATTGGATTACATCACATGGAATGTCTCCGAAAAGAAGAGGTATGGTGTAATTTCCCCAGCAAATGGCATCTCCCATAGAGAAGTTTGCACACCTCTACAGTTCGGACCAATGGGTTTCCCCAGCAAGTCTGACATCAAATCATTTTTCCATCAAATGGCATCTCCCTAGCGAGAAGTTTGGTGAAAACCATCACAGATAGCCTTCCTTGTCAATAAAAGCACTTGACAAGAAGAAACTGAGACCACTTCCGTGGCTGAAGACCAGGATCGAGGGGAGGTTTGTTTCAAAAAAGAAACTGAGACCAGTTCCATGGTTGAAGACCAGGATCGAAGGATAGTTTATCTAAAAAAGAAACTGAGACTAGTTCCATTGCTGAAGACCAAGATCGAGGGGAAGTTTATTTCAAAAGAAACTAAGACCAGTTCCATGGCTGAAGACCAGGATCGAAGGGAAGTTTATCTCAAAAAGAAACTGAGACCAGTTCCATGGCTGAAGACCAGGATCGAGGGGAAGTTTATTTCAAAAGAAACTAAGACCAGTTCCATGACTGAAGACCAGGATCGAGGTGAAGTTACACCTTTTCTAAGTAACATTACTTAGTAAAAGAAGATGGATGAGCAAACAACTACCAGTCATAACCACAGTCAAAATTTTGGATATTCCGATAT
The DNA here is from genome assembly GCA_022829125.1 of Lathyrus tuberosus. Classification (NCBI taxonomy): domain Eukaryota; kingdom Viridiplantae; phylum Streptophyta; class Magnoliopsida; order Fabales; family Fabaceae; genus Lathyrus; species Lathyrus tuberosus. The sequence continues at coordinate 10,715,832 of JALAZF010000071.1, forward strand.
TTAATCCTCTTTTACCTTGAATGTCTGAACGTCTTCTCCATTCACACCTTAGGTCCAAGAAGATTAAATAGGGGCATCTGTCATACCCTAAATTTTGACCACAATATTTCCCATCATTGTGCAAATCAACACCATAATCTGGATGTATCTTCATGCCTTATCAATCCTCTTAAAGATTGTTAAGCATTCACTCCAATCAAGAATTAGGGTTTTGAGCCCTCTCAGAGTACTTAGACAAAGGATCAATCAATAATGGACATGATCCTCAAAATTTCAAGCCTCTCAAACATCCATGAAGGATCAAGAGGTTTTCGACATCAAGAATTAAGCTTGAAAATGCAACATCTCAAGTTGATCAGGCCTCAAGATCATCACTGTCACCAAATTAGGGTTTTGGTCGACCAATGCCTCTAGAGAGAAATTTTCATCTGGGCATGAGCTAATACTTCAAAACATGATCCAAGAAGCTCAAAGGGACCTCATTGATCCAATCATAAGTACAAAATAGCCTCAGGGGATGCATTCATAAAAAAATTAGGAATTAGGGTTTCTTGATGTAATTCACCCCTAAGTTGAGTTTTGGAGCAAGGCATGAGCCAAAACCTCAAAGAATGTTTTGAAGACCCCAAATATCTTATATTGATCCTCTTACAAGTTCAAATTGACACAAAGAACTTGGTTCATGAGCAATATAGAGATTTAAATTCATCTGGATCCCAAACTAGGGTTTCTGAGAAAAAGTCAACCATACCTTTGACTTTTGACCAAGACATGATCTCAAACCTTGGGACATAATTCAAGACACTCTAAAAAACCTATGGGATCTATCCATTAGGTTTGAATTAGGTCATGGACTTGATTCCATAGAAAATCACAAAGTTTGAAATTCATCCGACAAAAAGTCAACTGTGCCCAAAAACCAAGTTTGACTTTTGGAATTTCTTGACAAATATTGCTTCTCTAAGTCAAAAACAATTTTAACGTATGGTTTGGATCATCATCCATCAAGAAAAATCAAGAAAATTAGGGTTACTTGCAAAAGGGGCAATCTTAAGAAACTTGAAATTTCACTAAGTCATGAAAAAAGTGATTTCTACCCAACTTTGCAAGACCATAACTTGTAATCCAAGTAACCTTTTTCTTCCCTTTATGGATTTATCAAAATCACAAAAATTAGAAAATGGACATTTTTTCAACACTTAGTGAAATTTTTGGACTGAATCTGTTTTTTATTTTCACCAACTTTGAGGCCATTTTTCATTATGATCCAAGATGATTCAAGACCAAAGTTAAACATCAAAGTTGAAGTATGATATATGGTATTTCCAAAAAGTACAAGAGCCTCCCATGATTCAACTTGAGCAAGGAGTTATAAGCCTCCAAAAATGGCATTTTTCACCCCCACTACTACGAAAAACCCATTTAACGACGCCAGGTTTACAACGAATTCGTATCCCACCGTTGTAATAGGTTAAAATTTTTGCAGCTGATTTATAATGCCATATTTAACGACGGTCGTATTAAAAAACCGTTGTAATACATGGTGTGTATCAAGCTTCGATTCCCAGCAACTACATTTTTTTCCATATTTTTACATTTTAAACACGCTTGTATTAAAACACCGTTGTAATACATGGTGTATAACAAGCTTCGATTCCCAGCAACTATATTTGTTTTCCATATTTTTAGATTTTAAACATATAATTTATTTCTTTTGTTAGTGTTACGGGGATTTAACCTTAAAACTCAAAATTCATCCTTGTTTTTCTATTTTTAAGTGCAAGAGAATATGTTGAAATAGTTTGACCATAACTTCTTTAAAAATAAAAGTGAAAGAGATGAGTATATATAAAAGAAAAATTTATTAAGATTCTAGATAAGAAGAGTACATTGATAATCATATATTACATATATTTATCAATGTCAGAGCCCATAGCTGCAAATGCATCTTCATAATCCAGGACTCTCTCCTCACTTCCTTCATCGCAATCATAATAAACAGTCCACCTTTCCTTCTTTTTCTTTTTCTTCTTCAGTTTCTTCTTCTTCTCCTTCCTTACCCTCCTTCCTTACCCTTAACGCATCCCTGACGTTGGCCGCTTGTTGGACCTCCCCATTTGGCTGCTGACGTTGTTCATTTGTGCCCTCATTGGTGATGTTTCTAGCATTCTCATTTGTAGAACTTATTGTTACGAATAATATATTATGAAGAAATGTAAAATTGTCTACTTATAGATGAGAGTGAAGATGAAAAGTTTGATAGTTTAATGCTTGCAAAGATGATAACTTGTAAATGGTTGATATTCTAGAACGATATTTTTTGAAAAACAGAGAAAATTTTAAATCATTATTAAACTTGGCCAGAGTGTTCTCTATTATGGGAAGAGCAAGGGTTATAATACTACAACGGTTAGTAATAATAACCGTAGTGATACCCCTTATACTCCAGGCAACAATATTTTTCTATTTTAAGTAATTATAGAAAAGTGTTGTTTCCTAGAGTCGAACCTTGTACCACGTATAAGGGGTATCGCTACGGTTAATATAACTAACCGTTGTGATATTATTAAAATAATATATACTTATCATTACGGTTCTTTTAGAAAACCGTTGTGAAATATTTACCTATATAAGGGAATTAACTTTCCCTTATTGACAGTAGCGCCGTTTCCTTCACAGCGAAACCCTAGTACCCATTTTTCTCTACATTTTTGGAAGCAAACTTTATCTTTTTTTAGAATCCGCGAAAAGAAATACAAGAAGTATGAACCTTTTGATTAAAGCTTCTTCCTCCTTGTATTTCTTCTTTCAGAGTCTAAAACTAGATGAACATGGTGATGATGCTGGCAGTAGCAAGCGTAATGTACATATTGTTTATGGAAAATAAGGTATTCTTCTACTTCAATCTTTTTGTTAGATAGTTCCCATTGTCTCGTTTGCTTCGTGTTGTTTTTGTTGATTGTTCTCATTTTGTGCAGATTCAACTTCAATGCTTCACAAGCAAGGTGAACTTCATTGTAATAATACAGTCTCACTTCTTAGGGTTTTGTTTCAACTTTTGCTTTTTTGTTTTGAATACTAACTAATTTTCTTCATTTCTTCCCACTTCTTAGGGTTTATTTCACATGGTGATGATGATGGTGGTACATATATATGAATTCATTCTGATACAGTACATATATATGAATTCATTCTGATATTGTATATAAAATTTAGTTTATTATATATTATGTATATTTTTTGTTTCACTATCCTTTTATTGAAAATGCAATCGGTTAAATTGATATAGAAACTTATAATCTGAAAACTAAGATGTATTTGAAAACCAACCTTTATCATGTCAATGTTTTCCAAATTGCATCCATTTCATTAAGCACATTTAATGTTCCTTAACATAAAATGTATGGTTCAATGGTCCGTTTGCTTCAATTCATCGATATCTTTTATTATAGTTTACCTCATCGTCGTCACTAATCATCGTGGTCATTAAGATCATGATTGTTATGATGATAAAATCGTGATGATTTGTGGCGATGAAGAGGTAAACTATAATAAAAGATATCGATGGATTGAAGGAAACCGACCATTGAACCATAAATTTTATGTTAAGGAACATAAAATGTGCGGAATAAAATGGATGCAATTTGGAAAACATTGGTGTGTTTAAGTTGGTTTTCAAGAACAGTTTAATTTTCAGATTATATAGTTCTTTACCAATTTTAATGGTTGTATTTCTTTAATTAGGTGTATGGTAAAACAAGCAATATACATTTGTATTTAATAAACTAAGGGTACATTCCACAACGGTTGAGACTCATAACCGTTGTGATAGTTAATATATATTACAACGGTTGTAATACCTAACCGTTGCAATATAACGCACGCTTTCCAAAATACAACAACAATTTCCAGACCGTTGTAGAAACAGCGAACTTACAACGACAATCTACATAACAACGCCTTCGCCTGCGTCATTATATGTTATTCCCAACCGTTGTTAAATGGGTTTTTCGTAGTAGTGTCTGCCTACACAACAACATTGGTACATAACTTGCATCCCACGATTTCTTGAGTCAATTTTGGACACTTGCATCATTGTATTTCTGTCCAAAATCAACATGAATGATGAAGTATCTGATCACAAGGCCACCAAGTCAAAAATCTAATCATTTAGGCATGTGGCATTCAAGGTTCATTTCAAAAAACTCCAACTTTGTCATGAGGCATTGAATGGATGCATAGAGCTAGCATGTATCAGTCCATAACATTGCAAATGAGTCAAGATTAGTCCAAGAATCAGAAGACCATAGGCCTGCAAGATTGACTCAAGTCAATGGCTAGAGGAGACTTTGGCTACATGACAAAACTAAATAGATAATAGGGTGATCCAACCCTTAATCACTATTGCTCCCAAAATAAACTTGCTCTACTAAAAATGGGGATCCTTTCTGATCAGTTTGAGTACACCAAAGCATAACAACTCATGCTTTTCTTCCTTTCACTCTTAAAAAAAAGCAGAATTTGCTTCTTTTCAAGTAACATTCAAATTTTCAAATACATAGCAATTCTATCAAAACCAATGTTGTAGACACATCATATACATTATATGTGAGCTATCCAAACACTTCCCACACATCTGTAACCTCAGAATCACAAAGCTTCAAATCACGCTCAGGCCTATTTACAGTTGAGTTGCCACAAGGTGGTCCAGGTCGTTTCAATCCATTCCAAGCTTCCAAACACCTTACATAAGGTCCATTAAAGTTGTCCAAGTCATCAAACAACATCTATAACACCTGCAACACACAATTCAATTTCTTCTTGCAAGAGGTAAGCCTGAACTCTAAAACTCTATGATCCATGCATCATAAATGTGTTTTCAAGTTACAAACATGTTTCTACACTTATTTAGAGTGTTTCCCCTTAATCAATTGCTTTGTAGTTATCGTGTATAGGATTTCATAGTGTTCTTGCAGAAATTAGGGTTCACGTGTTCATCACTTGATTTCGTACTCCACGCTTAATATAAATGCAATTAATTGGTACTATTGGAATCCTTGTTCAAAAACGAGTGAGATTGATGTTTACAAAAGTCAAAACCATCGAGTAATTAAAGAAAAGTGAGGTTTTGCAACTCGTCCATGGGGTGGGCATGAGGAAGAAGAAGGTGACCGTTGGCGCCTTTTTCAAATTTATTTGAATTTTTGAGTTTTTAAGTTATTTTCTTCATTGATTTCAAAAATTAATTTCTCTCAAATTTAATCATTTTTTATTGGTTCTTTTTTTAAAAGGCTTAATTGCAATTTTGGTCCCTCTGTTTTCAATTTTTTTGAGTTTTGATCCCCCTATTTTAAAATCCGGAATTTTTGACCCTTTATTTTTAGTTTTTTTTTTAGTTTTGGTCCCTCTATTTTAAAATTCAGAATTTTGGTCCCTTTATTTTCATTTTTTTTTAGTTTTCGTTCCTATTTTAAGTTTTGTTTTGGATCTTAGTCCCCCTTTCCAATTTGGAACTAATTTAATAGGGGGACCAAAAGTTTAAAAAAATGAAAATAAGATGACCAAAACTAAAAAAAAAATGAAAATAGAGGACAAAAATTTCGAATTTTAAAATATGATGAACCAAAACTCAAAAAAACTTAAAATAGAGGGATAAAATTATGGATGTTAAAGTAGGAGGATCAAAACTAAAAAAAATAAAAATAGGGGGACCAAAATTGCAATTAAGCCTTTTTAAAATTTCACAAAAATGTTAAAATATTTTATTCTACAAAAAAAATCAAAATTATATTATTTATGTAATATAGTTTGAATTTTTGTAAAGAATTTCATTTTAATTGTTTTTAAACATTTTTAATGGAATTTTCCTCTTGATTTTTCAAATTCAAATGTATTTCACACTTTCATATAAACATAACATGACTTTTCAAAATATTTTTTAAAGTTTACAACTTGTTTTTAAATATGTTTGATATTTTATATCATTTTCTATTTAATTTTCTTTAAAAAATTGTTTTTTTAATTAAAATTAGGGTTTTCCTTAATTTTAATTTTTTAAACTCCATTTGAAACACTTTTGGGCCTCTTTGTAGAGTCTAAGACCCAACTCCTTTGTAAGTACACCATTTTGGACCTCGGTCATTGTATAAGTCCCGATACGATAAACGGTGCGATCGTTGTTTTTCATATGGGCATCTCCTTGAGCAATAAGCCCTAACTCTTGTACAACAATAAAATCTTTGGGCCTATTTGTAGAGTGTAAGACCCATCCCTCTCTGTAAATAATTTTTGGGCCTCACTCATTGTATAAGTCCCTCTGTGATTTTCAAAACTGCGGCGCGATCGTCGCCTTTTCAAACAAATCATCTGGGCCTCTTCTTGAGTATAAGCCTCATTATTCTTTCCTCACAAACACTTTTGGACCTCTAATAGAGTGTAAGACCCAAACCCTCTTTGTACAAACACAATTTTGGGCCTCTTCTATAGTATAAGTCCCACAACGTCTTTCGGTATCGCAGTGTGATCAATGTTTTCAAATAAGTCATTTGGGTCTCTCCTTGAGTATAAGCCCCAATCTTTTATACATAGACATGGTTTTAAACAATAAACAACCTTCATGGGCCTCTCCTTGAGTTGTAAGCCCCATACCTCTGTTTTCAAAATCATCTATCTGTTTTAACTGGTACTAAGAGGAGCATTATTCCCGTGAAATTGCTCTTAGACCACCTGGGCCTCTCTTTGAGTTATAAGCCCCAAATATTTATTTTCTTTTAAACAAATTTCTTTTAATTCAAATTCAAATTCAAAGTTTTCTCAAAACTTTCTTCAATTTCTTAAAACCCTAAACATATAGTTAAAATCATACAATTAATCACCATACACTTGGGCCTCTTCTCAGAGTGTAAGTCCTAACATCTTTTTTCAATTTAATGCATATTTGTTTATATACCTGTTGATTCATTTATCTGTATATATTTGTGCATATTTGTCTAGAGTTTCCCCAGCAGTTAGGTCTACACTTAGGTCAAACCAGAAGTTACTTTTAACTTAGTCCAAACTAGTTCCCTCATAGGAAATTCCCTATACAGTCTACCTCCTCTTGGGCTTATTCAATATGGAACAGTGAAAGGCATTATTCCCGGTGAAACTTTTCTCAAGACTGTCAAAAATTAGAAATATATGTACAAGAAATTCATTTTCCCAGAGAGGATTAATTCCCGGTGAATCCTCTTTTGAATTTCTTCAAACCTTAGAACTGTTTAATAAAGAAATGATTAATTCCCGGTGAAACCTTTCTTGAACTTTTCTTTGGCTTGAACCCACAGGTTTCCTAGAAGTATCCCTAGCCCCCTCTTGGGCTTAGTACAAGGACCAACAAGCTTCTTAGAAGTTCCCCAGCCTCCTCTTGGGCTAAGTACAAGGACCCAAAGGCTTTCTAAAAGCATATGATAGAAATTAGTTATCTTTACTAGTTCATACCATTCTAGGGTTGATCTTCATCCCTTAAACCAATAGCCTTCTCCTGGGCATCATACAAAGACCCCTCTCTACACCAGAACCTACCACTTCTTGAGAGATTGGGACAGTCTCAGCCTCCTCTTGGGCTTCATTCAAGTAAACTTGGAAAGTCTCACTTATCATAGTTTCCTTTTTGACCACACACAGAGACCCTCAAGTTTCCTAAAAGCATAGGAAGAACCCAGATCATTTCACCAATATACTAGTCTCCAGAAGAGTTAAAAGCTCTAAGGTTTTCAAACTCCTCTTTAAACTCCCCTGACACACAACAAGGCTTGACTTTCACTTTGAAACATCCCAGCATGGGTCAACTGAAAATCAACAAATCCCCAATGAAGTCTGAGCCTCATGGCATCTGTTATTTCAACTCTTCCCTGATTCCCAGCAAGAGTAAACCCTTTGGATTCCCCAACAGAATTTGGACCTGCTCTTGGATTTCAAAAATCCTCAGCAAAAGATAGCCTCCTCTTAGGCTTCAAATAAGAATTTTCCCCAGTCAGCCTCAATCTTGGGCTTTGTACAAGACAGATAAAATCCTCCCTAGTAGAGTCAGTTTCCTTTAGCTTCAACCTTGGGCTTTGATCAAGGCACACAAAAATCAACATCCCCTCAGATGAGACCATGAGTCTTCTCTGCAGGAAGACATCTTCTCTTTACATCACATATCAAAATAAACAATAAAAAAACTCTTTCCAGATAATTGTTGTGAGTGACACACTTATTGATTCAAAATCCAAGCTGGAGTCCTTCCTTTATCCTGGTTAAAACTTATCTTTCATCTAACAGCTGTAAGTGGCAAGCCTCTGGATTCTATACATCCAAGCCAATGTCCCTCTCTTAGCATGAAAGATTCATAAAGGGAACAGTGGCATTGCTCTACACTGAGTTAAAGCTTCTTCCTTCATGACATCTGATTTATAAAGGAAAATATGGCATTGTTGGATACCCATATCCCAGTTAAAGTAATTTCCCTTATAACCAATTACCTGACATTTTGTGATGAATATGTGAGATATCTCCCTTTTGATATGGAAAATTCTCTCTCAGCCAACTTTTAGCTTCAATCTTGGGCTTTAAACAAGACACAAATACTCTCTAGCTTCAATCTTAGGCTTTGAACAAGAAACCAAACATCTTTCCTCCCATAGAAATAGGAGGAACTATGATTGCTCTGATTTCCCAAATCTCTTTACGGGAATACGTAGGCATAAGATTACAAAATCTTAGTGAACACACAAATCAAAAACTTTAGGTCCAGGTACCCCCCCCCCCCCCCCCTCCCCCAAAAATAACAGAAAACCCTGAAATAACAAAAACGTTCTCTCAACACTCCCAAAGGAGAAACTTTCCCAATCCACAGCAGATAAACACGAGAAAGCATTTTAAGTTAACAAAAATACATGCAAAAGAAGGTTCCTATGGATTACCATAGATACATTGGGTGTTAATAGCTTCCCTTTGTATAACAAGGCCCCGATCCTCGATCTCTTAGCATTTATTAAAGAAAACATTTGCATGCAGGGTTAGTTTAAGATATCTTCCCCTTCCTTAACCAGCTTCTAAAGATAAATACAGAAATCAGAAAGTAGCACCCCAAGCTCAATCATTGCGGTAAGGTGGTCGCGTCACTGACAAAAACCGCATGCTACACATACGGAGAAAAATGTGTATGCTATTTTGATTGGAACACTTCTTAACATTCAAGGAATGACACAAGATGGTAACAATGCTTATCTAGTTATGGTGGATATGGATATAAGACAAGAGTCGGCCCTAAAATAAATATGTATATTTTCCCCCAAGCATGTCACACTCTATGTTGAAAAGAAAAAAAAAGTTTTTGTGAGTGTTTGCAAGGTATCAAAGTTCTACAAGGCTACTCTTCAAATGTTATAAACAGGTATCAATGAAATATTTGATATAATTGGATTAAATTCTCATGATCGTCATGTCTTGATGCAACAACTTCTACTAGTGGCTATTTGTGGCATTTTGCTAAGAAAAAGTAAATGAAAATATAACTAGACTGTGCTTATTCTTCAATTCAATTTGAAATAAAATCATTGATCCAATAAATTTTGATGAGTTGGAATATGAGGCTATAACCATTTTGTGTCACTTGGAGATGTATTTCCCGCCATCATTTTTTGACATTATGGTTCACTTAATTCTTTATCTAGTCAGGGAGATTAGAATTTGTGGCCCTGTTTATATAGGGTCGAGCTATCTAGTAGAGAGATACATGAATGTTTCTAAAAGGAATATGAAGAATCATCACAGTCTAGAATCTTTAGTGGTTGAAAAGTATATCATAGAAGAAGCTATTGAGTTTTGTTAAAACTATTTGTTAGAAGCAGACTTTACAGGAATTCACAACTATTGTCATGATGGAAGATATGAAGGTAAAAGTACTCAAGTTTTAAGTCTTAATACAATGGGTTGAGATGTAGCTCTTCAAGCGCACGCGCACACACCCACACATCCATATGTGTGTGTGTGTGTCTATATATACAAAACACACATACACATACACACACACACACACACACACACACACACACACACACACACACACATATATATATAAACCTCACTTAATCACTCACAAAATAGTTATAGAGGAGTAATTCCCCCGAATTAGTGAAAAACAGTTATTGACATATCATAACAAATGCTTCATAAATTGGTTTAATGAAAGGGTTTTTAAAGATAGTAATGCATTTGAGATTGTCAATTGTTTTACAAGGAAAACTAGCAGGTGAGTATTTTATATTACTTGGTAATATATATTTATGGATTGAATGATTAATTTTGTTGTTATTGAAGGTTTAGTGTTTCTATAGTGCTATCCTAATTTTTTTCACACGTCATTCAAATTAAACGTGTTTAACGACTAGATACTATTCACAAATGAAGACTTTAGGTTGATTGTTTAAGATTTTTCACTTAGTTGGGTAATCATTTGTATATGATTTTTAGTTTTTTGTTTAGTTTATATATTGGATTTATTATGTTTCAAAAAATTCATTTTATTATATTTCAAAATAATATAGGTTCGGTTAGTTTCAAAACAGTACAGGTTAAGATGAAAATATTGTTGAGTTTAAAAACAATAATAAACAAGAGTTTTACCCTCAGTTCATACTTAAAATTGAGGTAAAATGACTCAATAAGTTCTCTTGGTTATGAAATCTAACTGAGAGGAAAAGTGGGGCGTGCTTGAAAAAGGTGATGTTTCTAGGGATCAGACTCATGATCATTCTAATATTTACCCACGGTTACTTTACCTCTTATACGAAATCGAGTAGAAACCCCTTTACCAACCGTGGTAATATCACTTATTTGTAGTAATGCCAATTTGTCCAAAACTTCCTTCGACAACGTTAGGTATAGGATATGATAAATCAAAGTGTTTGAAACACGTAGGTGAATCAATCCTGGGACCTCTACTTTCTTCTCTTCTCAATCGGTATCCTTTACGTGGACCAATTTCGTCTCACACACCACATTCTCTAAGCTTTCCTGATCCAAGATATCCATAACCCTCATTTTCCATTATTTGAAATTATCTGTCTAGTCAAACCTTGTCGTCTTGAATTTTGAACTAAGGTTAATAGTCATTTAATATCAATTGTTAAAACAAGAATAATATAAAATACTAAATATAAATAAAAGTAAAAAATAATGAAGATGATCAATCTTTGTTAAAGCGGTTCGGCCAATGGTGCTTACCTCGACATTTATAGAGGAGTTATTCTTTGTTTGTATTTATATGATAATTAGGATTACTGCAATTTTGTTCTATGGAAGATAGATGTTGGTCAGATGGTTGGGACAACTTGTCCAACTGGTTTATAATAGATAACAGATTATGGGAACATATGTCTGACACAATGTTTGACAAGAAATAAAAACACTTTGTTCTCAAGATTATAGAATTCACATATTGGAAAAAAGTTATATAACTCAATTAAGAAACCAAACTCTATGCCTTGAGATATGAGTGGAGTAGCTAGAGTGGTACACAAAAAATCCACAAACAAAAGACTCAAAAAATAAACCCTAACACTAGGAATCTTCAAAACATGAACACCTCAAATTGGAGGTTTGAGTCTTATATACAAATGCAATTATGGGATTTTTCCAATAGGCTTCTAATTTAATTTCGTCAAGAATAAAAGCAGACATTGTTGGATTTGATTTTCTCCATAAAAATCTCCAACAAAAGATATGATTTATTATTAATTTAAATTCAAACTGAAATCTCCATTTAAATTGATTTGATCTTCAACAGTTGTCAAACAAATCACACAAACGCATCACACAAATGCAACAACATTTGCCTAATGAACCAAGGTCTGATGTTGCATTATATATGCCAGAACATTGTGTTCCACATGTTACACCAGAACATCCAAAACAACTCTCTTCAAATAGATTTTCTTCGTAGAGTAAATCATGGACCTAATCTTTCTTCAATTTAAATCTAATCAAATATTCTTTGAATGAATCTAAACCAAATCTTTTAATTTTTTTCTTTCATATTCATGATTTATAAAATCTTTTCCAACTTGATTTGGATTAACAACACAAACTTCTTCAAAAATAAACTTATGCAACTTTTTAAGAAATTAACACCGCAATAAATCGAAAGGAATTCTAAAGACAACCAAAACACAACCCTTACGCCAAGATGTCACACAACACGTGTTGAAAATTTTGCTTACAATAGATTAATAACACCTTGGAGCTAACATATGTTCTTAGACACAACACAATCTCGCTCAAATTTCCTCATGAAATCTAGCTAACAAACTAAGGCCAGATGTTGAAACACATGTTGCAACATTGTGTTCCGCATGTTTCATCTACACCAAGATACACCTTATAGATATTTTGTTTTACCTAATGTAGCAAACCACATAGATCAACAATCTCACTCTTTGAAAATTTTGGCTAAAACAACTTACAAGATGTTACTTACAAGACGTGATCTTCAAGAAGTAGCACAAGTAACAAACCATACCACACATCAAAATTAACAAAAACAACAACAGAAGTAGCACAAGTAAGCTGATTGCTAAACATCAACAGATCAGATTAATACATCACAAAAAATCATGCTGGATAACAACCAACCTGACTAGCAAGTAGAGAAGTAACAACAAACTCAGTAGCATAGTCAGAAGTCATGAAACCAGATTAGTAGTAGCACAAATAGTTTTCTACACACATCAATGCTTCATAACAATCAATCATGGATGAATACAAAGTTAGTAGTTAAGTTATAATCAATCACAGATACTACAAACAGTCAGATCATCACACATAGTTGAGGGCTAAATGTAAGGCCAGATGCTCCAGAAAGTGTGCACACAGAAATCCAGAAAACCAGAGTAATTAGTACAAAATGCATAAGTTTTTACTAAGCATAACTACAGAACAACAAACATCATTTCCTCATAGTCAGTAGAAAGGAATCGTGAAAACTAACCTTTCTACACACAAAATAGTAGTGGCAGCAACAACTAGTTGAGGTGAAAAGGATCCAACATTTATTAATCAAAACCATATCAGATTTATCAACTGGTACATAGATGTTGGACATAATGTGTGAGATACTTACCCAACTAACAACTTATCACTGAAAACATTTGCTTGTATCGCGATAGAATAGATTATGTTGATCGCATTCTAGCGATTAAAATTTGCTTGTATGCTTGCGCATGGGAGACTTAAGTTTTTGTTTGTATCGCATTACAATGGATATTTGTGGTCACGCTAAGGCAAAAAAATAGGTTTGATTGGTTGTAATTCTTTTTGAGTGGATTACAAGTATTCGAAAAGCGAGTTGTACAACCAGTATCTAAATACTCGGGGAAGAACGAGGCTCATGCCTAATTAATCATTTTCATCCGATTTTATTGTAAAATATGTGAGACAAATCAAGTCACGTTTCCTTAATGAACGATGAGCATTTGAAAATTGAGCTCTACAGTTAGTATCCAAATACTCGAGGAAGAAATGGGCCTACAACCAATTAATCCCTTTTCATTCATGAAAGGATGGACTAAATTCGGTTAATCATCATATTTTAGTATGGAAGATGAGTGTTCGAAAAGGGAGGTATACAACTAGTATCCAAATACTTGATGAAGAAAGCGACATATGCCCATTAATCCTTTTTCATTAGAATTATTTGAGAAAATATTTCAAAGCGTTTTTTTATAAATTTTGGAAAAGAAATTAATGTTGATCAAGTATTTGATTCGTGTTGGTTGAAATTGATTTGATTATGAAATGGTTTTAATTTAATGAAACAATGAAAAACTATTTTTGATAACTACTTGATGTTGATCAAGCATTTGGTTTCATTTTTGAAATATTGTTTTAATTACTTTTGATTTTATTAACATTATTAATTTCACAAATAACCAATCAAAAAAAAAAAGAAAAAAAAAAAAAGAAAAGCATAAAATAAAATAAAAGGGTGGGATGCATTATCCTTACCATGGTTTTACGATTAGAAAAACAAATAAATAAGCTTAAGGCCCAAGAAGTCAAAATAAGCCAAAAAAAAAAAAGGGGAGTGCAAGAAAAAAAAAAAGGAGGTGTGGCGCTTAAAAGCCTCTGGGCTTAAGGAAGGGGCCCATTGCTTTAAGCCTCACACCATTAAGGGGTGTGTGGAAGCAAAATGATGTTTCTTTGGATTGATCATGTGATTGTGATTGTGATTGCTTCTTATGATTAATTAATCATGGCCCTTAGATGAAGATAAGGGAGCACTGGACGTGGATGCATAGTGGAGACTCAAAACCTCGAGTCCACTAGATCAAAACGACTTTAATAAAAAACAAAGAGATGAACGAGCAAGATTAAATCTGGAAATCTAATCCCTCTCATTCTCTATTTCGAACGCAGGAAGCCCTTCTAAACTCGACAAATTTCAAATCAAGATTCATGCATAACCGAATTTGAACGCTCAGTGTGAAACATCTATGGAGCATCACAATCATGAAACAACAATTATTTCGTGTTAATCAACACCAAACATAACCGAATTTGAACGCTCAGTCTGAAACCTAAGGTTATTCGATATGTCCATTCATGTCGTTTTCTGATGATTTTGAACATGTTATTAAGTTTAGAGACATGTTACACTACATATCAGGTTATTTTTCTGCTTGAAATAGGTTAGATTTGCAAATTCTAGAATTTGTGGTCTTGAGTTACTCAAGAACACTCGAACCCTTGAATTTAACAAATCCAGATTAATGGTGTTTTGTGTAATTAAATGACGATTAGTGATCTTGAATTATATAGAAATGTAATGGTATCAAGAAATTAGCAAATAGAAGATGATTTTTGAGTTTGCTTGAATGAAAAAGATCAAGAACACTGGAAAAACTTGGCAACAATAATGGTGGACATGGTGGCTCTTCCGTAAAGCTTCATTCAGGCAGTGACACAACTCTTAATCCAATTTTCTTTACAGTTTTGGAATCCTTACAATCTCTTATACTCAAATCTAACACTAATTCACTGATTCAGACAAGATTCAAAATCAACTCAAAAATGAAATTAATGAATTAGACTTGTTTGGATTGTTTTTTAGCAAGTGTTTGGTAATGTATGAAGGTGCTTATTCGTCACAAAGAAGTTGGGATGGTGATTATTAGCAAGATGGATGGTTTGTTAGAATTTTTCAAGATTTCTTCAAAGTGAAGAAACGTGAGGATGAAGATGGATTTAGGTAAAATATTGGCTTCTTTTGTGTTTTTTTTCTGCTCTCATCTGTAGCTAAAATTATGTTGATTTTTAGGCCTTAGAATTAGGTTAAATGATAGGACGGGTTTGTGTGAAAATGGACAAAAGGTGAATGAATTTGAATATCATTTTTTGAAATTTCTTTGGGATTTGAATTTGGATTTGAAAATTCTGCAATGTAGTGTAAATTTACTGATGTAAATGTGCATTTGGTTTGAATTTTATGATGTGTAGAAGCATGAGGTTTTGGCAAATAAAGTTGGCACAAATTTTGTCTTTTAGTGCCAAAGTCTTGACTTTTTATTGATTTCTTTATGATGTAAATGAATGAATGGTGTATGATTATGTGATGATGGAAATGCATGAATTACCATGAGAAAAATGAATTAAAATGCACTTTTTTTTGTTTAATGGGATGAAAAAGTTAAATGAATGCACATGTTCATGATCATTATTAATTAGAGAAATTATCATTTATTTTTTGATAAAAAATTAATATGATTAAAATGTAGAAACAAATAATGTATGCAAAAAATGAAAAAAAGTATCGGACAAAATAAGGCATGACAGCTGCCCCTATTTAATTACATTTAACTCAAGAGTATTAATGACAACGCTCTTCATAAATTCTTGGTGGAAGATATTTAAATACAAAAGACCCAAATTTTGTCCTTTGAAAAACATAAAAGAAACGCTGAGTTGTAAGATAAATAATTTAACTAGGATAAGATGCAAGATCGTCGTTAACTCGAGAGTTGATGCTTAGATCAAGGAGAAAAGACGGATCGTCGTCAACACAAGTGTTGATACCTAGATCGGCAACAAGATTATCATAAACACAAGTCTTGATTCCTAGATCAAGGACAAGACCGATAGTCATCAACACAAGTGTTGATACCTAGATCGACAACAAGATCGTCATTAACAGGAGAATAAATACCTAAATCAACAACAATATTTTCATAACACACGAGTGTTTCTACCTATATCAACAACATGATTTTCATCAACAAGAATGCTAATATAAATATCGACAACATGATCGCAATCAACATGAGTGTTGATACCTAGACCGACAATAAGATCGTCATCAACATGGGTTTTTATACCTAGATCTACAACAAGATCATCGTCAACATAAGGGTCAATACCTATATCGACAACTAGATTGTTATCAACGTGATTGTGGATACTTAGATTGACAACATGATCATTATCAACATGAGTGTTGATACCTAGATCTATTACAAGATCCTCATCAACATGTGTGTTGATACCTTGATTGACAACAGGATCTTCATCAACACAAGTGTTGATACATAGATCGACAACAAGATTGTCCTTAATACGAGTGCTAATACCTATATCGAGGAAGATAAAGGCCGCTGGAAATGTACCAGGGGTTTATAAAAAAATTTGCGAGGGAAACTTTCAAAGGAATGGTTACAAGGAAGACTCACTAGCGAAGTCTACCGCTTGGGAACACCTAACGAGGAGCCTTATTGTGATGAAAATTGATTGGGTGATTTGTATTTGGTTTCGTTGGGGATTAATATGGGCTTCCATGAGTGGTCACTGAAGGTGTGAAAAGTACACAAGAAGGGGGGTTGAATTTTGTTTCGCGTTTTCTTTAATTTAACTCCTGATTAGAGTTTCAGAATCAGAACTAATGTTCGGATTCCGTTTTAATTCATTGGTAGCGGATATAACAGAAGTATATAAACAACAGTAGAAGACACAAAAGATTTATACTGGTTCCTCCCATAACTCAAAGTACTCCAGTCCCCTTGCCCCACAAGATATTTTCATTATAACCACTTCATGATTACAACCGCTTATGCTTCTGCATAAGTATTTTACACCTGCTCAGACCAACTGTCTGAGACTTCCTTTGCTAAGAGCATATGTCTAAGACTTTCCTTTTCTCATACCTTCTGATCGAGCCACCTGCTTCAATGTCTTTAGGATAAGACTTCCCCTTGCTTAGTGTATATGTCTAAGACTTCTTGCCCGCGCCCTCTGAACGAGCCACCTGCTCTTCTGGTCATCAGACTAAGACTTCTCCTTTACATAGAGCACATGTCTAAGACTTCTTGCTCACACCCTCTAACGGATTCTTCCCCTCTTTGCTCAATCAGACTAGCTAAATAAGACTTTCACAGCTCAAGCACTTAAGTAATGAGAATTACGTGGCTTAAGCATCTTGGCTCAAGACTTGTTGCTTGAATCCCAATGAGACAAGACTTTTTGCTTAAGCACATAGCAAAAGACTTAATCTAAACTATTGAAGGCTCAGTAGAATAGAGAAAAGGGTGTACATGATGCAAGCATCATAGGTACGGGAAATCACCATAACAAAGACCTAAAGTTCTTAAGATTTCTAAGATATTCAATAGTAAGAAATCTTAAGGATTTTACAATTACAACCTAAAACAGAAAACCTGCATATTACATTAGAGTTGATAATTTCTTGATGTTACTACTCGTTTATCAGAAGAATCCTTGTTAATATTCAAACTTGAATCTTCAGCCATATATATAACCTTTGCAGAAACTATCCGTTGAAGAAGGGACTTGATCAAATGTCTTTGCCTTTACTCCATAGTACAAGAGACGCTGAAGATGGATGCACATCAGATTCTGAATCCAATGTGTTATATGTTTAACCTTAGAGTCTTCAAGAGGTTCCGTACGATAGAGCCATTGGGAGCAGACATCCATAGAGCATGTCAACCTTTCTCGAGCCTTGCAATTTTGTAGACTATAGCTAACAAGCTGATAAGGCAATACAACTTGTTTTGTGTAGTACGGAAAATCCACAACTTTATCACCAACTCTAAATGGTACCAGATATTGATATACAATTACCAAGTGTAGTAACTTGTCTGAATGCTGAGGCCTTCAGCTCAGTCTGCGCCAAGCCACACTAGCAATTGTGCTTCAAATTCTTCCACAAGAAGCTAGCAAAGAAGCAACTCCCAAGTGTGTCTAAGTAAAACAAATTTTGATTACTTATGTACAAGAACAAGAACCTACATAAATAAAACACACATCAAATAAACCATTATTCTTTTAATACTTTTGTTATCATCAAAACTAAAAGAGAATATGTCAAGAAAAATCTTGTTCTAATAATCACGAAATCCTAGCTTATGCTATAGATGTATGATTTATGCTAATGCGTTTACTAATGCTTGATATGCTTTTGGCCACCTAGCGTAGTACACCACATCTGTGGATATGATGATATACATGAAATGATGCATGAAATGTAATGATTTATCGATGCATGTAATGGGTTAGTGTATGTGCGCCAATGGGAATTAGTCTTCAAGCTAAGTAAGTCAAGGAAATTGGTTTTCTTTTGTTGAAAATGGCCAAGCGAGGCTAGGTTCAATGAAAATTGGTTTTGTTTTTCTTTTAGGAGTGTCAAATGAGGTCAGGTTTTTTATTACTGATATTTGATTTGCTTAGCATGTATTACAAGATGAAAACCATATGAGTGTCAAAATGCCAGATGAGTGAAATGATATGCATGATTTGTGTCGCGGCGCAAAAAAAAATTACACGAGTGTACTAACGCTCGAAATAAACAGAGTCTTCACCAGAGTTTTATTTTCGGGAAGGGAAATATCGATAAAACCATATGGGTTCGGGAGTGAGTTATATGAGGGGAAGGTATTAACACCCCTCACATTCGTTGTACTCATCGAAAACCTTCTATAGTTCTAAGGGTTAAGGGGTTGTGCTAAGGGAATGTTTGCATGTATTTTATTTTATTTATTAAAATATTTACCAAACAATATATTTTTATAAAAGAAAAATGATTTTTTTTTTAATTATTGTGCTCGACGGGATTTCAAAACCTCTCTCTTGCATACCCTTAAGTGTAATGAAAGATTCAGAGCCTCGTAGTTCAACAAAAAAACATTTATGTGTTTGATTAATTTTAATTTGCAAAAGAAAGTTTCATTGCACGACATTAGAATAAAAGTAACTTTCATAGGTTTGAGGTTGATTTTATGGTGGATGGCGTGCATCGACTAACCATACGATATAACTTGTATTCGAACGGTCGAAGACCTACAAAGAGATACATCCAATAGACCTTTTCATCCAATTTTTTTATTTTTAAAAATGAGTTATTATTTGATTTAGAAAAGTAGTTTGATTTATGTAGAAGTTATGAGTTTATTTACAACATGACAAAAGGTCCTTATTATTATTATTATTTTTTTTTTTTGTATTTTGGGTTTAAAGGAAATATTTTAGTATTTTCTAATTACATTTTTTTAATGTTTTGTTTTTTTAGAGACTAAAATAAGTAATCTACATTTGCTTAATAAAACTAATAGGTAAATAATTAATTAATTAATTACTATTAAACTTAAAAAGGGTAAATGTAAATGAAGGGTGTGAATTAGAAACATCACAATACATTGCCCCAGGCCCAATTTATACTAACCCTAAGTACAATAATAATAATAATAATAATAATGAAAACAAAAAGAGAAATGCTAACGAGTATCCTAGTAACACTCTTTAATTTCTTAAAGTGGTAAGGTATTTTAGAAATACGTGTATTCAATGCATTGAAAATTTAAATAATTGATTTTTGTAAAGAAATACTTTCTTTATTTTGTATCCTTAAACAGTGTCCCTGGGACTAGGGATGTCAATTTGCATTTGTTAACGGGGATCCCCGTAGGGATTATCTGCGCGGAGCTCCGAAGTCGGAGCTTTTTCCCCCGCGGGGATGGGGATGGAGGTGAAAATTCCCCCGATGAAACTTCAGGGCATGGATCGGGGAAGTACCCTCCGCCCGCGGATTCCCCGAATCCGGCCATATTATTAATTATCCTTTATATATTTATAATATTATATAAAATATAATAATTATGTAACTATACATTTTTTTTATAAAAAGGTTTGGGAAATAAAGAGTCATTACTCATTAGTCATTAGTGGAGATTTTATTTACTAATCCTAGAAAAGTGAACGATGCAAGGTGATATAATTTATATTAAATTCATCTTTATTTATCATTGTTATAACCATAATTATTTTTTAATGTATTTTAGCTATTTGTTTATTAGCCTTAAGTTATTCAAAGACACACGCTTCATTCGAATGTGCTGATGAGGATATGGATGATGATGATGAGGTAATGTAAATATTATTGTTGGCTAATTTCAAGTCTTAAAATTATTTGTGCTTGTACATGTGATTATGAGTTTAATTTTTGTAGGAAAAAGAGAGTAAAGCATGATTGTGGAATAGTGATGAAGACCTATCATGAAAAGTCGAAAAGATGGAGATGATACCATGACTTTCTTGGATAATTTCTTTATGTTTTGGTTTATTTAGATTAACTTTGTCTAAAGTAACTTCATTTATAACTTTTGTTGGGTGATTGCTTTGATATTTTGGATTCTCATCCAATTCTATTTTGCTATTCATTGTGGGATATTATTAGCATTTTATTTTGGATATTTGACAATTCCAATTTGCTATTTTTTCTATGCATTATGAGATTAGGCATGATAGCAAGAAAAATAATTAGCAACTATAATTGCTTTTACATTTTCTGTTATTGATGCAATATGTTTTTTTTTTAATTTTTAAAATAATAAATATGCAAAATATATATTTTTAAAAAAAAAAGAAAAAATAATGAAATGCTAATGTCACAATTTTGATCGAAAAAAAAAGATTTGAAATTCGTGGATCACGGTGGATACCGTGGGGATCCGTGGGAATGGGGAAAAATATTTCCTCGTGGCGGGGATCGGGGATGGGGAAGGGGGAAGCATATTCCGCACATTCCCTTCCCCTTTGACACCCCTACCCGAGACATTCGTTAGCATGACTCTAAAAATGTATGATAATACAACATGTGGAAGGAAAAAATCGGTCAACCCCCCTAAACTCTCTTTAACTTTCATTTTTTTTTCATTTTTTAAGGGGCAAACACATATTGACACATGGTACTACATTTAAAAAAAAAACAAGAAAATGTAAATAATAAAAAAGGGAAAACGAAATATACATAAGAAAAAGGGCCCGTTTGTTTTAACTTTTTATAAAACTGATTTTTATAGTGTAATATATTTTAGTGTCAACAAATTTTACAAATAAACTTTTCATAAAAGTTTCAAATTAAAATTTGGTTTGAATAGCTATTCTTAAAATGTTATTTTAAGTATTTTATTATTTTATTGATTTTTTTTATATTAAAATTTCAAAAAATAACTTAATTTTGAAACTATTTCAAATAGTTTTTCATTAAAATCATTTTTAAAATACAACTTTTTGAAAAAACCGTGATTTTGACTATGTTTTGTTCTTCAATAATGTATGTTTATATTATACTAAGTCAAAATTAGACTTTTAATTTATAAAAAACAAATTTAGAAAAACTTGTAATATTTTGAAAAATATTTCTGTAGAATCCATTTTTAAAAATATAAAGAAAAAATCTATTTTTTTAAAGTTAAAACAAATTGACCCAAAGTAAGATAAGAAAAGAAAAAAAATAGTATTTCTCTCTTTTAAGCAAAGCATGTATTATAAGGGAGCACAATCCGTGCTCCAACCCAAAACACAATCAACACCAAAAAATCCTACAGAAAATCAAGAGGGCATTTAAACCCCTCATAAAGGAAAATTTTATCCCATACGCCCACATTTATCCCCTTACTCCTACAATTTTTCAAATATTACAAATTTATCCTTTTAATTTTTTTTTTTTACTTTATACTATGCAGTTAAATGAGTCAAAAAGTGTTTTTTTGGAAGTATACAACGCTAACCGGATAACATTAGTTAAAGAAATCCGGAATGTATTTTTTTCAAACCGGAAAACTACAAGGCAAGTTTTCTGGTTAAGAAATCAACAGAACCGGATAACATGAGGATAAGTTATCCGGTGAAGAAAATAAAAGAACCAGATAACTACACCAGAAGTTATCTGCTGTGAAAAAATATCAACCGGATAGCTTCACCACAAGTTATTTGGAGAGTAACTTTTAAAAAAAATAAACCGAAAAACTTACTATTGAGTTTTTCGGAGTGACAATGTGAACCAGATAACTTGTGCTTAGGTTATCCGGAAGTAAAAAAACTGCTCTGATTTTTCACGCTCTAGCTTAAAGTAAATGAGGAAAAAATAAAAATTTTAAATTCTTGGGTATTTATACCAGGCTATGAAGCTCTGACACGCCATTCATACGGTGTGTCGCCGTATCAGACACGTGTCCGACACCGATATGCGTATGACACATGTACGACACGTATCTGACACATTTTAAAGTGTCCAACAGAAAAAAAAAATTAAATTGCAGCGGACACGGATACGACACCTTATTTTAAATAAAGGACACTGTCCAACTCAAAAATTTTCAGAATTCTTTTTTTGAAAAAAACATCCAACTCAATAATTTTCAGAATTTTTTTTAAAAAGAGGTTGCGCTTAAAGCTACTCGCACAACCTTGTTCATCATCATATTGTGAAAGAAATTGGAGCACATATTCATTTATCCATTCTTTGAAGAAAAATAAGATGACGCCACATCGAGCGAAAGTTTTAGTAAATGTGCATAGTAACCTTCGACTTCTATCAAGGAGCATTCCCCAATATCATCAAGAGGAAATTTAAATGTGGGATGTCACTTGAGATGAGTTTGGATCATTAGATGACAGTGAATTTTTTGAAGTTGTTGACTTGTCTTTAGATGAGTCAGACTTAAAAGCTATTTTTTTCAATGTATAGTGATTATGATATGATTTGTATCATTTTGTTTTCGTGAATTTGTATCTTTTTTTTATTGATCGAAAGTAATAAGTTTAAACTAAACATTTGTTTAAAAAAAAAAATTAAATTAACGTAAATTTTTTCTTTCCATTTTAAACTTTTTATAAATTGTGCTCATAAATTGGATTATTATATTAATATATAAAATATATATAGCCGTGTCTGTATCCTATGTTTTTTACATTAGCAGGGTCCTTATGTCCGTGTCGTGTTCCGTGTCCGTGTCCGAGTCCGAGTCCGGGCTTCATAGATACCAGGGCATTTTTGTCCAAATTTTTAAATTGTAGGGATATGAGATTAAATGTATGGGATATAGGATAAAATTTTCCTCATAGAAATTACAACGATAAAGTCCATTAGGCCTAAGAACCAATCAAGTGCATGAAATAGCTATGATTCTATTGACTAACACCGCCGCATTACCTATTAAACCATCGAAAGTAAGTTGATTACGCATCTTCCATAAACACCAACAAGTTACATTCCATATCATAAAAATAGAAGACATAGAGCACATCCCTTTAACCATTCCTCTCAAGCTCTCGAATGATCTCCAACATTAGATACCTCCACGAACGGGACTCCGATCCAAATTATATTTCTCCTCCAAACCTTTTTAAAATACAGGCAAAGAATAAAAAGGTGGTTTCCATTTTTGTCGCACCTAAAATAATAAACACAAACTTTATCGTGGATATTTGTAATGACATTTCTAATAACGAGATTCACTTCTCTCTTAAAAAAATATGGATCAATCCCAAAATAAACCCTTTGATTCCTTTGTATTAAAAAAAACAAAATACAATAGAAAAAATGAAAACAAATAAACGAGAATCGGAGAAGCTTCCGACGGTGTGTGATGGCTTTGATAGTAGTTTTCACAGGTGCGACATTGGTACTCTTCGGCTAGTGGTGTTCATCAGAATTAACGGTGGTAAGTGATTTCATGTGATGTCATTGTTCAGGTTCGCGTGGCAGTTTCGGTGACATAGGTTCGAAGTCAACAGCTGCGAGGGAGGTTGAACCACGGAGAATTCCGAGCAGCGTCAAGGTCGATTCGCGATGATAGATGGTTGTGATTCAGGTGACGTCGCTTCTGTTTTTTTTTCGTTTGTTTTGATGCTGTATTGTTGACATTCTTATGATGTATGGTTTAGATTTTTGGTTTTTTGGGTTATTGTAATGAAAGAAGTAGGATGATGATGGTTTAAAGTTTATTCTTCCTGGTTTTTTCCATTCATTCATGTGTACCGATGTGTGAATGGGGAAGTTGGTGAGTTTTTTAGTTTGAAATTATACCCCTGTTCCGGGTTTTTCTTGCCCTTACTTATAATGATTTTGGGCCTTTAAAGCTTGATTCCTCTTCTATTTAGTTTTGGAAGGGTATTGAAGGTTTGATTTGGGAATGAAGTGTGATAAATTGGGATGATTTGACGTTGAAGAAACCTTGTATTTTGTTGTCATTTTTGGATCCCATTTATTCTTATAATAATAATAATAATAATAATAATAATAATAATAATAATAATAAAAAAAAAAAAAGAGAAAGAATAAAAATAGTAAATAGAACATGAAAAATAAGATTCAAATCTGAGACATCATGCTTGACTTCCTTACTACACTACCAACTGAGCTAGTTGAATCAATCGAAATGAAATTTTTTTAAAAACATAAAATGGAACCCGATCAAAATTTGGGATATGACAACTCCCTCTATTTAAATGTTTTTAACTGGATAATATGAGGGACGTTAGTCATCGTATGATCAGAGTGGATGATAGTTAAATAAATAAGACCCAAAATTTTGGTTTCGCGACGTTTTAAGTGAGAAAGGATGATATTTGAAAAACTACTGGGGAGAAACAAAGGTTACGACATCTCAATCTGAGGATCAACTCAGAGAGGAATGAACATGACATAATCTCCATCCGAGAATCAA
The DNA here is from genome assembly GCA_022829125.1 of Lathyrus tuberosus. NCBI lineage: Eukaryota > Viridiplantae > Streptophyta > Magnoliopsida > Fabales > Fabaceae > Lathyrus > Lathyrus tuberosus. The sequence continues at coordinate 10,740,869 of JALAZF010000071.1, forward strand.
CTAGGAGAGGAATAAATAGAGCATCTCGATTTGGGATTCATATGAAAAGGAATAGGTAAAACATCTCTATTCAGGATTCACACTGAAGAGGAATAAACATAGCATCTTGATTTGGGATTCACACCTAAGAGAAATAAATATAGCATCTCGATTTGGGATTCATACCAAAGAGGAATAGGCATAGCATCTCGATTCGGAATTCACACAGAAGAGGAATGGATGAATCATCTCGATTCGAGGCATATACGAAAGAGTAATGAAAAATAACATCTAAACTTGGGATCTATAATGGAGAGAAATAGAAATAACATCTCAATTTTGGATTCACATCAAAGAGTAATAGACAGAGCATCTCGAGTCGGGATGCACACCGAAGAGGAATGGACATAGCATCTAAATTCGAGACTCACGCCAAAGAGGAATAGATAGAGCATCTCGATTCGGGAATCACACCGACGAGGGATAAAAATAGAGCATCTCGATTCGGGATCCACACCGAAGAAGAATATACAAAGCATCTCGATTTGGGATTCACATCGAAGAGGGATAAGAAAACTAGGTTTATTAATGTTCCAAACAAAGTTAGAGTTTGACCTAAGTGATAAAGATTTTATAGCAAAAAGTTTTTGCGAAATGCAGATGAGCGTGAAACACCTTTGGTGCTATGCATGACTTTGAATTGTGATTCCATGCACGATGTATGAATAATCAATGCATGCAATATTGATAGTTATGAAGATTAATGTCTCAAACACATTTGAACACTTTTATGAGGTGCCAATAAAATATTTGACTTTGATTTTTTATGTTCATTTTACAAGGCTACATGCTATGGGTTTCCAAAACTACCCATGTAGTTGGTAATGAAGGATTTTTGCAACAAAGTTTCTTGTCGAGGGAAAAGGTTATTTGATTGGATATGGTTTTAGCATGATCTCCCGACACTCATTTCAAACTTTATGATTGGTGTGGTATGGTAGGACTCACATACACCCCTTAAAACATGGAAATAACTTGCCTCCTCATTCAGTGTACAACTCTCCATGCCCAAGTTTGTTGGGCCTTTAAAGAAGTTCATCTCAAAATGAGCTTTGAAGATGCCCGACTAAAAAATAGAAAACTTCTATTTTTGTAGCATCTCTTGACCCGATTTCTCTACTTCTAAAGAAAAATTATCGCGTTAGCTTTCCAACGCAACAGGTGGCACCCCAAAGGACTTCCGAAACTAAAGTTATGCCAGAAATAAGAAGGTCAATCGTCTTTCTTGTATGTCCCAATCGCCCAAAGGACATAAGGAACTCAAGTTATCGTATTTTCTACATTTTTATCCTTATTAAACAAATTTAAAACTCGCCTATTTGAGTCCCATCGGCCCCCGAATGCTCAACAAATTTGATTTCTCTAAACAAATTCAATTTTCAGATTTTTCTTGAAAAGTCCAAATTTTGAAATATAGTTTTCTAACATTTGGGAAAATTTGTGAAAACACGTCATAAGGTTGTGGAAATTGGGGAATACACATCCTAAGTTTTGGAAAATTAGGAAAACACAACCAAATAGGGTCGCTCACAAAATTATAGACGAAAAATCCAAAACTCTAAATCGTGATAACAACAACACACGCACAATTTCACTGTCGTGTATCTTAATCAACAACCAACAATGTAAATCAACAAACAATATCACTTTTAGTGACTGTAGGGGATTTATCCCAAATCCCCTTTGTTTTTCAGAGCAGCTTAGCTGAAACAAATAAAATTTATCAATTGATGCCAATAAGGTTTTGCCTAAAACTCATTTGACTAAACAATTCATAGGTCATAAAAAAAGGTAAAAACACTACATTACCTATGGCGCTGATGGGAGGGTAAGGAACCCTCACCATCTTAGGTACCCAATTCACCCATCGATAAGGGAATCCCCCAACCTTAGAATTGCAGAACCTTCAAGCTTTTTGTCTATGGATTTCCTTCCTAAAGTTATTTAGATTTTCTACCTCTTATCCAATATCACGTATCCGCCAAAAATTCCCCCAAACACTTAATTTTCCTATTTAAATAACCTAAGGGATTTTCTGATAATTTCGAACTTTTCTCAATTTTTGGGCTTATACTCCTTGTACCACAATTTTCACTAAATTTATAATTTCATTCACAACTCTCAAATCCCCAATTATTATTATTTTAATGAAATGAATATTTCATTTAAATAAATATTTAATCAAAATTCTATAATTTTTTATTTTCTCAACTTATTACAAAATAACTAAATTTATCAAATTATACTTAATAATTCCAATAATGTTGTTTTATTTTTATTCTCTCCAATTCTATAACTCCGATAATGATTATATTACCAAAATATCCCTAAGTACCAAATAACACAAATAGTTTGAATATATAGAATAATACAAAATGTAATACCCCATATTTTAATTTTGCTCTGGATAATATTAGTTGTGATCAACTGGGTTCCGATGTACTCTGAGAAATTATCTGCAAAGATAATTAGAGTAACTGTAGAACTCAGAGCAGTCCAAATTAATATTATTCGACTCTGAGGTTTTATTTATTGGAGCTATAGAGACTATTTGGACATTTAGTAGTAGTATTACTAATTAATGATATTTCCCTATATCATTTCTTTTCCTTCCTTGCCAAACATAGTAACATTTGAGAGAGAGAAGTTAGAGAGAAGGAAGAGGAAAGGAAAGAAAAGAAGAAGAAAACCTAGAGGAAGAAGAAGAAGTTTGGAATCATCATCTACTTTTCATCTTTTCATCTCATCTTCCTCATCATCATCCAACTCTAAGGTGGGTTCTAGTTAGAAGCTTTAAGTTCTAGGTGTTAGAGATTATTAGAGCTTAAGTTAGAAATTGATATAAATGCTTAATCTTAACAAAATCATGTTTCTAACGGATGAAATTCGATATAAATTGAGTAGTGTAGTCGTAATATGCATGTGATCAATTGATAATACTTCTTTTGATGTTTGGAAACGATCTGGTGTGGAAAGGGTGGATTTTGAAGCTCTTAGAACCCTAAAAAAATGAGTTGTATAATTATATTTCTGATACGCACCGCCGGGTGGCATTTTGAGCGTCGGGCGAAACAGACTTACGCCGCTGCTCCGCCGGGAGGAAGTTAAGGGGAGCTACATGTTTTGCTTCTGGAATTTTTGGTTTTTGGCATAGGACTTATGCTGGTGCTTCGCTGGGCGAAGCAGCAGGCGCAGAGGGGTCCGCCGGGTGAAACCTTGACCGCCGGGCGCTCCTGGCAGTTTTTCAAATAATTTTCTTTCTTTAAAAATCCATAACTTTTTATTCGTATACCCGATTTAAGCGTTCTTGGTACCGATGGAAAGCTATGAGAATATTTTATATAATGGTAGTGAAAAATATAGGTTTTTTTGCCGATTAAATAATCAGAGGAAACCCGAAAATGGTATAACTTATGTTTGAATTATCACATGTAATTCTATTGTGCAATTTTAATATGCTTTGCCTTTCTTATTGTTGTTAAACTTGATTGTGAGAGTATGCATGCTAAAACTATGAAATAGGAAGAGTGAGGAAACCTACTAAGAAAATTACATTAGAACCTAGTAATATGGCTAGGAGATTGATATATATTCTATTGTTAACGCTCGCCCAAGAAAGGTCGAAGCGTGTAACCAAATACCGAATGGTATAGAAAGGAATAAAACACTATTATGGAACATGTGTACTATGTTAAGTATAGAGAAAAGGAAAATGAGGCCTAAAGGCATATGTGTCCTAGTTTGTTGAATACAATTACGGTTGTATGTGAAATCACGAACTCGTAACCATTCCCCTATTATGTGTCGTCCATGAGTAACGAGCTCCTCTGGAACGAATGCACTATTACTTGGTAGGTTTGATTCCCAATGTTATAGTACGAATGGAACCTATATGGTAAACAGACTTGTGATGGTGTACGGACCTTGTGAAGTGATGACTTAAGGCAATAATGTGTCCCTTAGCTCCGAATCCATCTTGTATGCCAAGTAATTACGAGGATCCATGACTCGCTCCAACTTTTAGACGTAGAAGCGGACGGGAAGAAGGGATGCCTTGATAAGGTTATCGATAGTGATAATTATTTAGAGTTAATGGACTCTTAACATGTTTCCATATAGTGTAAGATTATGAGATTGTGAACTTGAAGTCCTTTCCTTTCCCCTGGACTTGAGTTTGGATTTGGTTAAAATCTTGTAAAGCCGAGAGAATCCATAAGATAGGGAACTCACTGAGATTTAATATCTCACCCCATGTTGTTGATTAAATTACATGTACCACAGGTTCCGTGAAGGGTAAGGATAAAGTCGTTTGATTTTCCTTATTTTCCTTATTTTCCTTGGCTTTTTGGGATGGCAAGACTTCCGATTTGGAGTTTTATTTTGAGATCATTGTATTGATCTAGTTCTTAGTGTATTGGGACATCTTGTATATATTATGTCATAGACTTTTGGTACTTTGTATTTTGGGCATGTAATGTATACAATGTTTTACCTAGGAACTTATGGTATTTCAGTACCAAAACTTGGATTCATGTATAATATATATGCTTTGATGTATGTTGTTATATATGGGTATTACATAAAAATAAAAATGCCAATAATTAAATAAAATATCTAATTAAAATCGGGGTGTTATAACTTCTCCAAGTTGTTGGTTTTCTAAATGCAACCAATCCAAAGACCAATCCACTAGGAACAACAATCTCCCCTTTGGAAAATTGTGGCAAAACAACTCTTCAAGATAAATAGCATTTCTTCCATGAGAAGTTGTGACACCCAGTAGACGTAATGGTTCTTTAGAGAATTTAAGCAGTAACAACTTTTATGTCTCAAAGTTAAGCACCATTCAGCAACAGAAGTCAGAAGCATCTATATTCTGATGCTTACATACAGTCTATTCAGTTTCTCCAAACCAAATAGACAATCATGAAACCATTCAAATACTTAGTCATAAATGAATTTAGTGTCACATAGTTATTAACATACAATCCTACTAACTAACACAAATCAGTATGTAATCATTCAGATACTTACTCATGCACACCTAATCAGTTACTATTCGATATTAGAGTATGCAATAAAAACTTCTAACATAGATAGATATGTTTAAATATTACAAGGTTCATTACCATATGTCATCATGCCCAATGCTCCAACATGGAGCACAATATTAGTACTTTCTTAGATGAGGCAGTACTAAAAAAAAATGGTTGACTAAGAACACCATTACTCCCCATTTTTTTCAATAATTTGGCATATGGTAAGTCTTACATCTAGAATTTAGTCATGCATAGGTTAGTATGTTAGCACATACACAATCGAATACATGAGAAAACATTCAGAATCACCATTAAAAGATGCACAACATTATTTAAATAAACCATTCTTTAATGAGCTATAGAGTCCTTACAAAAAAAATATACAAGAGCCCGAAGAACCACTTGAAAACTTTAACTTATTATTCTATTCATCGTTTGCGATTCTAGTAAGCAATCTAGAATACATCACTGTCTAAGTCAAAATCATGTTTCTAAATATTTTTCTTCTACACAGGCTTCCTCTTGATAATAGTTTTCTTGTCATTGTAGATAACATTGCACTTAGACGTTTGCAGAAGGCCCAACCCTTTTGATCATTCATTCTTTCATCATTCTTTTAGAGGGTTTTGGAATTGATGCACACCTCACTCATTTTGAAATGCAGATGTGAGGGTAGAAAGAGAAAAAATAGCATAAGATTAAGATCCTTTTTTGTAAATTATGTCCGTATAAAAAGAGGTAAAGAGACACGCAAATTATGTATTGTTTCATGCGTAGCACATACTTAGTGAGAGATAAACTCCTATGTGCACCTCCCTAGAATTACCTTAGTGAGACTATTATCCAACTATTTTTTATTTGCCATCTGTTCAAGAGCTTCCTCATTTTCTTCAACAAGTTCCCCAATCATGTGATGACACATGTCAAGATGTTCATTTGTGCTTTATTGACTTGGAATTGTTGAATACTTTATAGCCCTTAGGATGTTCAAGAACAAGTCAAAACATCTTGTTCCACATTATTCTCCTTCAATACAAACTTTATCCCAAGCAAAAATTCACCACTGCTCCAAGTAGTTATATCACCAGCTTCATCAAAAGAAAATATTCTATATCCTTCTTTAAACATTTGTACCATTTCTTCAATTTTCAAAACATCAGTTGACAACTTCCTTTCAAGGAATATCCTTTTGTGATACAACCACATCCTCTTTAGGAGACTTTCTTAAACCAAGTAAGATACTTTGAGAGTGAGAATTTCCTTTTCATTTAGCCTTTACAAAAAGGCCAAGGAATTTGCTTCAGTATATGTCTCTGATGTTGGCCTTCTTTTTACTTCACAAACAACAAGACTAGCTTGCTCACTCTTCATTAGACTTGGGAACTTAGTTACACTTTTGTTACTCATGATTTCCGTCACAACTTGTACACCATTTTCCATATCAATTTTGATGACATATTTGAGCATAGAATTACTCTATCCAGGTTGAGTGCAACTACTTCATAGGGCATCACATGAGAAAGTCTTCATTTTCTCTTCTTCAAACTTATTAAGGTGGCTCACATCTTCAGTAACACTGAAATCATACTCAGTCACCATTGGTTGAACGTCTTACATTGTCCTAGTCCCCACCATTATGTCTAACAACAGATCATCACAATCTCTTAAGATGACGCTTTTAAAGGTAGCATTCATGAACCAATTCTCATCTATTTCAGCAGATATCAAGGAAGCGACATGTTTCTCACTATATCCACTTGTAGATTGATCTTCATCATTCTGAGGGGACATATTATTATTTCAAGAACAAAGTAGAAGAATGCTTTCATCCATACATATCATACTTTGACTCTGTGTCTTCACATCTTTAAATGCATGATCATGACTATCAACATCAGATATAACACTATCACTCTTAATATCTTCATTACTAAGATCATCAACTTCCTTATGTACCTGATACTCGTCTAACATGTTGGACACAATGGCTAACACGTCATTATCACCATCATTATTTATCAACCTGGTTTCTTGGGGGTATTCGCCATATGACATTTGAATTTCATGAATATTTCTCATAGGCACATACCTGAGTGGAAGAGTATTCATATTTCCATTTACAACTAGACCATCCTCAACATCAAGAGGTTTATTTAGAGTCAATTATCAGAATCATACTTTAAGTAGATTAATTTCAATTCACTACTCCCAGCTTTACTAATAACACTTGAGTCATAACCATTCTTCCTCGTAGGCTTTTTCTTCTTAACCAAGGAAGGTTGTTCAAAGTTGGGCACACCTCCAGTTTGACCATTAGACTTCCCTTCAATGAAAACTTCTTTCTAAAGTCTAAAAATATTCTCAAGACATGAATCAGACTCTTGATATAAATGTTAGACCATATGTTTTACAATCTTGGTAGACCTTTCTTTTTCATCCCAATTAGCTCTATAAATCTTTAGGTCTTCCAAATTCATATGATTTTTGCAGATATGGCCTTCTTCAGTTAGCTCTATACATCACTCTTAAAGTTTATATTCTTCCTTTGAATACACAGTTGGTTCACATTGTTAGATAAATCTTTTCTTAGTGGAACATCTTTCGGATTGGGATTACTATTTTCCCTGAGCTCTTGATTCTTCCGTTTGCTCAATTTTCATGAGCATTCTTATCTATGTCTATGTGCATGGTACCATACCATTATTTCCTTGAGGAACCTTTGTGTTCTTTATGAATTCTAGAGCTAGTTGATGCAAAATTGGATTTCCAATTCTTCTTGTCTGGGTCTTCCTTTCGTCCTATGATGTTTAACTTAAGCCAATCAAAACAATAGGACTTTATACGTTCAAATTTCCCACAACGGTGACATATCAGAGGTTACTTCTTAATCCACGTATAATGGGGAGCCACATGTTGAACATGATGTTGTGACATGTGGTTCAGTCTCAGATCTTCAGTCTTTTCTCCAGAAATAACATCCTTCTTTGGGGGAATTTTTTTGCTTCTATCTTCCATGCTCGTCCCTTCATCCTTGGTTATTTCTACGAACAATATTTTTCCATCACGTAAACTTGAATTCTTTTTTCAACTTACTTTCAGAACGAATAAAATTTTTCATTCTGGAATTTAGAGATGAAATCTTTTTTAATCCACTTGAGATTCTTGAAGCAAGTTCCTTTGATTCCATCTGTAGAGCACCAATGGTTTTCTTCTAGGTTTCTATATTTGAACATGATTCTTTCCCTTTGTTTGAAAAAGTATCAAGCCCTTCTTTCGAGAAATTCTTAATACCGACCTATCCTTCAGACACGCATATTTTAGAGTACGCTATTACATTGTTAGTAGTTTCCCCTTCAACATCGCTTTCATAATCAGACTGAGTGATGGTTAATGTTAGACCATTTTGATCTCATGTTACTATATCCTCCACATTCAAAGCATTGAGTGCCCTTCCCACTGTTGAGATCTTCTTAATTCCTCTCTTTATCTTGGAGAATGATGTATGACTTTTTTTCAAGTATGTTTGTCCTCCACTTCCTATCCAGATATTTCAAGGTATTGTTGAATTTTTTCCCAAGAAGAGCAATATCATTTACCAAGATTTCTTCTTTGAAACCTTGACTTCCAACTTTCTCAGTACGTTTGTCCTCTACTTGTATTATGTTCTGCTTTTATAACCTTTCATTAATGGACATTGTAACACCCTACTTCACGACTCGACAAATAAATAAATAAAACATGTATACCACAAATATTCTCCGAGTAGGATGCTACTCAACAACAAACAACTCATATTTGAACCATATAATTAAAAATTTCAACCATTGATAAGCAGTGGAAATTTAGGAAATAGTTGGCATAAAAGCCTCAACAACCAAAATTTTAAAATGGTTCAATGTTAAAAGAAAATGAAGATATATAACATAAAATAAATAACATAACAACTAGTCCCCTCGTGTTGTAGATTAGAGTGACATACACTATAAACTCGAACAACAAGCAACTAGAGAGGAACAACACCGTCCACAACCTCAAGCTCTTATGCAGGTATCTAACTATTTGTACTCAGAGAAGCACTGACGTATATCAGAGCGACATCCACTATAGACTTCAAACCCCATGCCCCCACTTTGATCTCGAGACGAGTAACTAGTCCCTACACTGAATTAGCAAATATGCCTTTTTTTCACAAACACGACAACATATGTGTAGCGAGCGATTTTGGACGCGGTTCTTAAGCGCTGGCCGCTCTCTGCGGTTTGAGCTTAAACTACAGGTCGATTCATTTTTTATCCTATTGTGAGCTGAATAAGGAAGGGAAATAGATGTCTCCAATTAACCCTGCTTTGCATACTGAGTTTAAACAGCGGTCCGTTAGGTTACGAATGCTATCAATGCGGGGGGCCTTTGTACTGGTTATTTGTATTTTTCGCCAATACTGGTTTTTTATCTAGGAAGAAGTTTTCTGGTGGTGAACAAGGATTAGGATGTTAGGACTGATGCTTTTTGATGTGAGAGTAGGGATTTGGGTTTTTTGTTGATTGTGCTCGCTAAGATTTTTCTTTCAATCTTATGCCTACGTATTCCCGTTTACTGAAACAGGGAAATCAGAGCGTTCATAGTTCCTCCTATAATAGGAGGAAATGGGTGTTTTTGGTGTCTTGTTCAAAGCCCAAGACGTGAAGCGAAAGGTGATTTGTATCTTGTTCAAAGCCCAAGATATGAAGCTGAAAGGTTTATTTGTATCTTGTTCAAAGCCCAAGATGTGAAGCTAAAGGTGTTGACCTTAGAGAGAATTTGACATCTCTAAAGGGGGTCTGTTTGTCACGATTGTTGGGTGACTGGTTATAAAGGAGGATTACTTTAACCGGGATACGCGGATCCTAGCAATGCCATAATTTCCTTTATAGGGGGTTTTGACCTGAAGGAGAAGACTTTAACTCAGTGTAGACCAATGCTATCTTTCCTTAGGAATTTCTCATGCTAAAAGAGGGACAGTGGCATAGATGTAGATGATCCAGAGGCTTGCCGCTTACAGCGATTAGATGAAGGGGAAGGAGTAGTTGATGTTTGTGTACTGTGAACGAGGCACAACTTTGATGCTAAAAGGTTGATTGGATCAACCAGTGGTTTTCTTATACAAAGCCTAAGAGGAGGCTAATATGTGTCTCGTACAAAGCCCGAGAGAGAGAGAGGCTAAAAGGTTTTTGACCCAACGATGGAATCTTTTGGTATCTCGTATAAAGCCCGAGATGAAGGCTATTTGACTCAACAAGAGAGTTTTTTGTATCTCGTATAAAGCCCGAGATGGAGGCTAAAAGTTTGACTCCGCTGGGGAGAATCATTGTACAAAGCCCAAGAGGAGGCTATGGTTACTGTTTCAGTTGAGTGACAGGTCCAGTATACTGATTTTAAAAGAGAAAATCAGTTCTTATATGAGCAACACTGTACTGAAGGGTTTAATTTGAGGATCCGGGTTATTCCTATTCTTTAAGGAAGCGGGAAATCCGAAGGGTATTGAGACTGTCTGAGTCTATGGGTTTCCTTCCTATTTATCGAAGGGGTCGCTTGAGAATGTCTTTGAGACTCAAGGAAGTTAGACTGTCCAAGTCTAGAGTTTCGTCTTTTGTACTAAGCTTTGAGAAACAGTAGTAAACTCTACGAAAGGACTGTTCTATGAAGATGACTAAGTTCTGTTCCTATACCTCTAGAAGGTCGTCAGGACAATTTGTACGAAGCCCAAGAGGAGGATGGAATCTTTTAAGAAGCCGATCGGTCCTTGTACTAAGCCCAAGAGGAGGCTATCATTCCCAGAGGAAGAGATCCTTATACGAAGCCTAAGAGGAGGCTGTGAATACTTCTAAGAAGCCGTAGGGTCCTTGTACTAATCCCAAGAGGAGGCGGGGTTGCTTTTAGGAAGCCTGTGGGTCCTTGTACGATGCCCAAGAGGAGGCCGATGCTTTTAAGAAGCCCGTGGGTCCCCAAACCCCGAGAAGTTAAAGGCAAGCTATTCACAGGGAATAGATCAAGTCAGGAAAGTCTGAGAATTTGGAAGAAACTCAAAGGTGCCATTCACGGAGAATACATTCATCTTGGGGAGTAGAGTTTCTTGACGATTCCTAATGAGGACAGCCGAAGAGAAGACTGTATCTGGTGATCCTATTGGGGATCTAGTTGTCTATTTCTACGAATAAACGAAACGGCGTCACCTAGTTCTAGATGTAGTTGCCGGGGAAACTTGAAATATCTATACTATTACTACATAGTTGATATGAGTTTATGAAAGAAGACTTACAGTGAAACAGCCCCACAATACAGTTATATGTATATGAAAGCGGTAAATGAAAGCAATAACCACTTACTCGGTTGTAGAGCTTCCATGCTGTTTGGTTATCTGTTCAACAAAGAAAGATTGAAAACAATAGTATATTCAAAATCAAAGGAGAAAGTGCTTTGAAAAAGAAAGGTTTGGGGCTTACAGCTCAGGGAGAGGCCCAAGGTTTTATCAGTGAGCGCACTGTTAATTTTGTACAGAGGGACTTATACAAGTGACTGAGGCCCAAAAAGTTTTCTATACAATGGGATGGGTCTTACACTCTCTCAAGAGGCCCAAAAAGTTTTAAAGAAAAAGAGTGGGGCTTATAACACGAGGATAGGCCCAATTGATTTTTCATTTAAAATGGCGATCGCACCGAGGTTTTCTTTTAACGCGGAGGGACTTATACAATAAGTGAGGCCCAAAATGTTTTGGTTAAAAGGGGGTTGGGTCTTACACTCTATTAGAGGCCCAAAAGTGTTTTGAATGGGTCTTATAGCTCGAGGAGAGGCCCAAAAGGTTATTTTTCAAAAGGCGACGATCGCGCCGTTTGATTTTGACGGTATCGGGACTTATACAATACACTGAGGCCCAAAAATGATTTTGGTCAAAAAAGGATTAGGTCTTACACTCTATCAAGAGGCCCAAAAATGTTTTGAAAATGATTTATGAGGGTTGAATTCATCCAAAAACCCTAATTTATTTTCAAAAATGTATTTAATTGAATAAAACTTCAATTAAAATGATCAAAATTGTTTAACATATGAAAAACAAATTGTGATCTTGGATTAATGCTTCAAAAATTAAGTATTGACCTACAAAATAATTAGAAAGCATTAAAAGTTGCAAAATCAATGTAGAAAAAATATTTCAAATGTCAAAAACAATTAAAACATTAATTCTTTGCAAAAATATCAATTATATACAATAAATAATATTTTTGGGATTTTTTGGGAAAATAAAATATTTTAACATTTTTGTGAATTATTAAAAAAAGAATCAACTCAAAATCATTAAAACTTAGAGAGAAATTAATTTTTGAATCAATTAAACAAAATCACAAAATTCAAATATTCAAATTATTCAAAAATGGCGCCAAGAACACAAGCAAGAACACGCGCGTGTTCTGGGTTTGGCTGATTTGCATTTTCTCCTCAATCTCACTGAATACTTGATTATAACATGCAATCCACATATCATTATGCTCGTCTCAACCTCACGATCATGTCTATGTCCATTAATTTCATTTAAATTAAACATACAACAAGAAATCACGAAAAATCCTCAAGAACCCTAATTTTTGCATGAAGGCTAGGATTTTTGATACACGATTCAAACAATGCAATTAATTGAGGGAAAACATTCCATGCATGATTATGAACATATGGCCAAATTATTGTGCGAGGAAATATGCATAGATTGAGAGATGACCAAGTATGTGCTTACCTCTAGGTCGTGACAGCAAGTGCAATGTGATTTTTGATTTGGAGGTGTTACAGATGAGTGGTGATGATCTGAAAAGCTTCCCTACACCCTATGGAATGTGTTTGAATGCTTGGACTTGATGGAAATTGGCTGGATCACTTTGTGGTACCTCAGCTGCAACTTATTTGAAAATTTGAGCAACTAGCTGGTGATTTCATGAAATTGGTGTTTCAGAAGTGATCTAAGTGTTTGATCAGCTCATATGTGATGTATGTGAGGTGTGTGAGTGATTGGTTTGATTGGAAAAGCTCTCAAACTCAAAACCCGATAGCTACCTTGCTAAGAAAGGCATTTTTGCCAAGAGAAAGAGATTTTGAGGAAAGCATCTGTTAGATGGCTTTGGTGTACTTAAACTGATCACAATTGAGCTCTATTTATAGTATAACAAGTTTGTTTTGCAAGGAATAGTGAATGGCAGCTGGTAAGTAGGTTTGGCCAATGTTGTCCAATGGAATTTCAAGTCTCCTCTAGCCATTGACTAGAGGTTAGGGCACAGAGCTTTGGTTACCTTGGTCTTGGATAAGTCTTAACTGATTTCAGATGAGAATGGCTCAGTCCATGCCACCTTGATGCTTCCATTGAATGCTCCAATCCAAATTTGAAGTCTTGTCCCTATTTTGGCCATTCTAGGTTCAACATGCTATTTCTTGTTCCATGGACTTTGGAGACTTGGCTCAGTGACTGTCCCCTTTAGATTCAATCCTCTGAGGTGTCCAAGTGGATAGGAGCAATTGGATTTGGCTGATTTTGGCAAATCGAGCAAAGTTGCAAATTCTGCCTTGCCTTGACAGATTTCAACAGGGCAACTTGACAATGTCATATCTCATGGTGTAAGTTGAATTTGGCAATTTTGGAAAGCCCTTACATCATACAACAACTGTTTGAACAAGTTTGGTTTTGATCTCTTTTGAATCCAAGTGAAAAATCCCTCTACATTTGGCAAAAAGTGAAGCAAAATCTGACTTAGTGAAATTTTCACTAAGTGTTGGAACAAAGTGTGATTTCTTGATTTTGACCACTCCATAACTCAAAATCCTTAATGAATTGGCCTTAGGTGTAGTTGAAGTTTTTGTAGAGGGTAATGAGAGCTACAAATCCATATTTGGATGAGAGAAAATGGCCTTGTGATTTAGGAGTTATGGTCCTCCAAATTTGGTACCTTTGTCACTTTATTTTTAACTTAGAAAATTTTCTATGTTTTTATGGTTACCCCTTTTACAAGTTATCCAACTTTTCTTGATTTTTCTTGATGAATGATGATTCAAATCATACATAAACATCATTTTAGGGTTAAAAATCCATTTTGGTGAAAAATCTCAAAAAGTCAAAGTTGACTTTTGTGCACAGTTGACTTTTTATCAGATGAATTCCAAATTGTGCAATTCTTCAGGAAATCATGTCCTTGACCTAAATCAAACTTGATGGACATGTTCCATGGGTGTCATAGGGTATATTGAGGCATGTCCTAGGGTTTGGGAGCATGTCCTGGTCAAAAGTCAAAGTTACAGTTGACTTTTCCCTTAAAACCCTAATTGTGGTGCAGATGAAATTTAGACTTGTTGCTCAAGCTTCTTGGATTGATCCATTGTTCCAAATGGATCAATATAGTTCATTAGAGACCCTCAAACTCTCTCTTGAGGGCTTGGCTCTTAATTTGCCCCAAAAGTCAACTTAGGGGTGAATTAGGTTAAGAAACCCTAATTCCTGATTTTTGATGTATGCATTCCCTGAGGAAAAATTGACTTGATGAATGGGTCCATGAGGTTCCATGGAGTATATTAGGTTAGGTTTTGGAGCATTGGCTCATGCCCAGATGAAAAATTTTCATTTGGAGGCCCTTGTCGACCAAAACCCTAATTTGGTGACACTGTCGATCTTGAGACTTGATCCACCTAGAAGGGAGCAACCTTGTGCTTAATCCTTGGAGTGGGAGTCCTTTTTGATCCTTTGTGAATGTTTGAGAGGTTAGACAAGTTGAAGATCATGTCATCTCTTGATTGATCCTTTGCCTAAGCACTCAGAGAGGGCTTGAAACCCTAATCTTGATTGTAGTGGGTGCTCACCCATCTTTGGGGAGACTGACAAGGTATGATGGTTCATCCATATTGTGATGATGATTTGCACAATGATGGGAAATCTTAGTGGTCAAAATTTGGGGTATGACAGATGCCCCTATTTAATCTTCTTGGACCCGAAGGTGTGAATGACGAAGGTATTTGGGCATTCGGGGTGCAAGAGGATTAAATATCGGAATATCCGAAATTTTGACAGCTATGAATGGCAACTTGCGCATTCATCTTCTTTTGCTAAGCAATGATTCTTAGAAAAGGTAAACTTCCCCTCGATCCTGATCTTCAGCCAAGGAACTAGTCTCAGTTTTCTTTTGAGATGAACTTCCCCTCGATCCTGGTTTCCTACCAAGGAACTGGTCTTAGTTTCTGAAATAAACTTCCTCTCGATCCTGGTTTCCTACCAAGGAACTGGTCTTAGTTTCTGAAATAAACTTCCCCTCGATCCTGGTTTCCTACCAAGGAACTGGTCTTAGTTTCTTTTGTCAATAAACTTTATTGACAAGGGACGCTATTGTAGCGGTTTTCCTCAAACTTCTCGCCGAATTTTCCTGGGGAGACGCCATTTGACGGAAAAAGTTTCGAAGTCAGACTTACTGGGGAACCCTGTCGTCCGAGTCATAGAGTCGCACAAACTTCTCTGTTGGAGATGCCATTAGTCGATTCTACTGGGGAAAGCGAGTCTCTTGAGAGACTGTTTTCGCTTAGGAGCTTACATCATACTTTTCTCGGGATCTTCCCGGAGAAAAGCCATATGACGTGATCCAATTTTGAGGTGCTGATGACCTTTTCATCAGATTTTTTTTTCGGAGAAAAACTATTGTACCACTGAATCTCTGATTAGGAGGCTTTTTCTCGGGATTTTCCTTAATCCGGGAAAGCAAAGACATCATCTTCAATGGCGAAGAGTGACACTTGTTGAAAGTTTTCTCTGGCTTTTCAGAGGTTCAAGTTATCAAAGTGGTCAAGGACCAACTTCTTTCCAGAAATAAACTGGAAACGAGGTTGTTCAGACACAGTATTTCCTGACGAGGCAAGAACTGACAACTCGATTGAGAGAACTTCTACCACTAGGGGACAAGACCGACTAGAGTGCTAGTGATGCAATATGAAATGTGAATGCAAATAAAAAATGCATGATGTACGTATGTTTATGCGGACAAACTGACGGGTGAACACGACTGGATACTCGGCCATCGCGGGGCGTATAGAAATATCGCTGGTTCAAAATAGGAATTCCACCTTGCTTAGGAGAGATAGTCCCGGTTGGGGACTATCGTTGATCGGGCTTAGGAGATAAGAACTCAGCCGAGGTGTGTCAGACGAAACAAGGTCTCTGACACAGTTGATCCCTTTATTCAGGCGTACTGGGCCTAGAAGGAGTACTTTGATTCTGCACTTTGAGGTTCGATTACTTCAGGAGAAGCGACCGATGTTCTTCTGATGTTCAACAATCAAAAGAAATTGCCGTCTTTATTTTAAAAGCAGAAAAAGTTTTAACAAGTAAATTCATTTTTGTTTTATTTCAAGAATCGTTAATCATGTTAACAACGTCGTTCTGTAAAGCTAAAACAAGTAAGAATTACAAACAAAAGCACAAAGGCTCAAATTTTATTGATAAGATGGAGATCAGCCAAAAGCGTGATTCCATTGAGTATTTATAAAGTTAGGAAATGGTAATTTACAGAGAAAAGGGCTACGTTGAAACATAACGACCATTATCCTTCTACCAACTTTGAATTCGGGACATCCTGAGCTTCTGTCGAAGATGACCTTGACTGGAGTTTTCCTCCGATTGATGGTGTAACTGCTGCTGAGGGACCTGCCTCTGTTGAACATAGTTACTTGCCATTATCCCTAACTTTTGCCTGGATTGTACTATGATGTTTCCAATCCACCGGGATGATTTTTTCCATGTCTCTAACTTTTGCCTGGACCGCCCTTTCGGGTTTTCAATCCACCGAGACGTTTTTTTTTTTTTTTTTAGGCGAAGTATTTCTTGACTACATCAACATTCTTGGGGTAGGCAAATTCCTCTCCGTCCATGGTTGCAAGTCTCAAGGCGCCGCCTGAGAAAGTTTTCGTGACCACATAGGGGCCATCATAATTTGGGGTCCACTTGCCCCGAGAGTCAGTGAGAAATGATTGTATCTTCTTGAGCACAAGATCTCCTTTCCTGAAGATTCGGGGTCGAACCTTTTTGTCGAACGCCTTTTTCATTCTCTATTGATACAACTGACTGTGGCATAGTGCCGTGATTCGCTTCTCTTCGATCAGGTTCAGTTCGTCGTGTCGACTTTGACACCATGGTTCGGCTTCAGTGAGCTTCGCTTCCATCAACACTCGGATTGACGGGATCTCTACTTCTATGGGGAGCACTGCCTCCATGCCATACACTAGAGAGAAAGGGGTTGCCCTTGTTGAAGTGCAGACAGATGTGCGATAACCGTGAAGAGCAAAGGGTAGCATCTCGTGCCAATCTTTATAGGTTATAACCATCTTTTGAACGATCTTTTTGATGTTCTTGTTAGCCGCTTCTACCGCTCCGTTCATCTTGGGTCGATAGAGAGATGAGTTATGGTGTTCGATCTCGAACTCAGCGCACAACTCTTTCATCATCTTATTGTTCAAGTTTGATCCATTATCAGTAATGATCTGACTTAGAACACCATAACGGCAGATGATATTGTTTTTGATAAATCGGACCACCACTTGTCGGGTTACATTAGCGAATGACGCCGCTTCGACCCACTTGGTGAAGTAATCAATGGCTACCAGGATGAGCCGATGTCCGTTTGAAGCCTTAGGTTCGATCAAGCCAATCATGTCGATTCCCCATATGCAAAAAGGCCATGGGGAAGAAAGAACTTTGAGATGTGATGGCGGTACATGAATTTTGTCGGAGTATATCTGACACTTGTGACACCTCCTCATGTACTTGTAGCAGTCGGATTCCATGGTCAACCAATAGTACCCTGCTCTTAAAATTTTTCTCTCCATTGTGTGTCCGTTGGCATGAGTGCCAAAGGATCCTTCATGAATTTCTTTCATAAGCATGTCTGCTTCTGGTCTGTCGACGCATCGGAGCAAGACCATGTCAAAATTTCTCTTATAGAGAGTATCGCCACTCAGGAAGAAGCTGCCTGCTAGTCTTCTGAGGGTCTTTCTGTCTTTTCTGAGTGCCCCAGATGGGTACTCCTGTTTCTGAAGGAAGCATTTGATATCATGATACCAAGGTTTGTCGTCTATGACTGCTTCAATCGTGAAGATGTAAGCGGGCCTTTCAAGGCGCATTATGTCAATCTTAGGTAAGTCGTTCCATCGACCTACACTAATCATGGAAGAGATAGTGGCTAATGCATCAGCCATGTGATTCTCCTCACGAGGGATGTGATGAAACTCAACTCTGTTGAAGAATGGTAACAACCTTCTTGCATAGTCTTTGTAAGGAATCAATCCTGATTGGTATGTGTTCCAATCTCCTCTTATCTGATTGATAACCAGGGCTGAGTCGCCGTATACGTCCAAGTTTTTGATCCTTAAATCAATCGCTTCTTCGAGACCCATAATACAAGCTTCGTATTCGGCCTCGTTGTTCGTACATTTGAACGTAAGTCTGGCAGTGAAAGGAATGTGGGTACCCTGAGGGGTAACAATGATTGCCCCAATTCCGTTTCCATAATGATTAACTGCTCCGTCAAAGATAAGTCCCCACTGGGAACCTGGTTCTGGCCCTTCACTGGGTAACGGTTCATCGCAGTCTTTCATCTTTAAATACATGACATCTTCGTCTGGGAAGTCAAACCCGATTGATTCTTGATCGTCAATCGGCTGATGAGCCAAATGATCCGCTAAAATACTTCCCTTAACGGCTTTTTGAGCGTGGTACTCTATGTCATATTCTGATAACAGCATCTGCCAACGGGCAATCCTTCCCATAAGAGCAGGTTTTTCGAAAACATACTTAATTGGATCCATTTCAGAGATTAACCAAGTAGTGTGATAGAATCGGAGGATTCAACAGATATTCCTTGATACTGTCGAAGGCGGTTTGGCAATCTTCTGACCAAACGCAATCCTGGTTCTTTGTCAGTAATTTGAAGATCGGCGCACAAGTGGCAGTCATGAGGAATATGAATCTGGAGATGTAGTTCAAACGTCCCAAGAATCCTCTGACTTGTTTTTCAGTTTTTGGAGAAGGCATTTCTTGAATGGCCTTGACCTTGTCAGGATCCACTTCGATTCCTTTCTGGCTGACGATGAACCCTAGTAGTTTCCCTGAACGGACACCGAAGGTGCACTTGTTGGGATTCAAGCAGAGCTTGAATTTTCTTAGACATTCGAACAATTTTGACAGATGTTCAACGTGCTCACTCTCTGTTTTTGATTTTCCAATCATGTCATCGACATATACCTCGACTTCTTTGTGTATCATGTCATGAAACATAGTTATGGCCCTTTGATAGGTTGCCCCGGCGTTCTTCAAACCGAATGGCATAACCTTGTAACAAAAGGTACCCCAAGGGGTAATGAACGAAGTTTTCTCCATGTCTTTCGGCGCCATTTTGATCTGGTTGTAGCCCAAAAATCCATCCATGAAGGAGAAAACTTTGAACTTTGCTGTGCTGTCTACCAGCATGTCAATGTGTGGTAAAGGAAAGTCGTCCTTTGGACTTGTCTTGTTCAAATCTCTATAATCAACACACATTCTGACTTTTCCGTCCTTTTTGGGAACGGGTACGATGTTGGCTAACCATTGAGGATATTCTGATGTGGCGAGGAAACCTGCGTCAATCTGTTTCTGTACCTCCTCTTTGATTTTGATGGCCATGTCCGGGTGAGTGCGTCTCAACCTTTGCTTTACTGGCGGACCTTCCGATCTTAACGGTAAGTGATGTTCCACGATGCTGGTATCCAACCCTGGCATATCCTGATAGGACCAAGCGAATACATTGGGAAATTCTTTGAGAAGCTTTATCAAACCCTCTCTGGCAGTTGGACTGAGCAGTGCCCCAATCCTGATTTCTTTTTTCTCTTTTTCTGAACCCAAGTTTACCGTCTCCAACGGTTCTTTGTGAGGTTCAATGGACCTTTCCTCTTGTCTGAGTAGTCGGGAGATCTCTTCTGGAATTTCATTGTTAACTTCTTCTTTAGCCTCGAATACCGGGAACTCAAAGTTGAGAGAAGGCATCGGATCGTATGTTTCAACGGGGTTTAAAACAAGCAATCTGCATGACGTGATGATTTGTGTTTAGAAGAGATAGAGAAAATGCAAGTGTGTGCAGTGTTTTATTTTACTGCTTGTTTTTATTATTGAATTATTTTTTAGGATTACCATTTTCTGAAAAAGCAAAAAGAGAAAACAGCAATTAATGCAGAAATTACAGAACGGCGTTATTTTATTAATGAACAAGTCGATCCTTGAAACTACAGCCCTATAAAACAAAACTCTGTCGCTTTGGGCGAAGCGAAGAAGGAAATTTACAGAAAGCGAGCCCTATCAAAACATCCGTTTCACCTGGGCAGGGTGAAAGGTTAAAAGATGGCAATTACTTTGACTGATGAACGGCCTTCGAAACCTCGATGGCAACCCATTGGCGGCGAACTCCTCGGTGAATCACAAAGTCTGGTACCTTCCTTGATTTGTCTTCAGAAATAATTCTGATTTCTGGTGGAGCATGATCGTTGGAATCTGTTTCCCAGGCAGAATTGTCGTAGGAGAATTCCTTAGTTGTATTTTGCATAGCATTGGTGCTCTCAGCTGTATCTCCCTATCCAGTTGGCTGGATGTATTCGAACCTGATACGAGAGCTTTCGGGAGTAGTGTACTTGACCATAAAGTCGTATTTTCCACTTGGTTGTCCCAGGGTGTCCCACACTTCTTTGGAACTGGAGGAGTCATCTCTCTCGATGACGTTGACCTCAGGAAAAGCATAGTTGATGAATTCAAGTCCTGCGAACGTTGTGAATTCATCTTCATGTTGAGTAGTTTCAGGATAACCTGAGTGTTGATCCCATGACATGGTGGGGACACAAGTATTCTGTTCAATGACGGTCAGCTGAGTTTCATTGTTCGGCTGACTTTCTTGCCCCAAGTCTCCTGGGTAAGGTTGCCACATTGGCAGACCATCCATTGGGCCATAGTAGTTGTGATCAAAGTTGTCTTTCATCAGAGTGTCTTCCTCTAATGAATTTGGTGGAGCACGGCATCCTTCTGGATCACAATCCCCGTATATCATTTCGACATCTGATCTTGGTATAAATCTCGGACTTTCTGTAGGAAAGAAAAAAGGCATAGGCACCTCCTCCTGAGACATATCACCGTCCTTGTTGAGATAGGATTTCCATTCTTCATCTGTGTCAGAGGGATCTTCCTCATTGATAGCATGTACTGCCTGAGATACTGGGTGAAGGAAACCTCCACTGTGGAAGAAGTTTTGAAGTGGATGAAGACTTTCATCGTTGGCGACTGTCTGGGTACAGGTTGCAGAAAAACCAAGACCCTTCTTTGTTTTATTGTTAGGGGGAATGACAAGCTGTCCCCATCCAGTTGTATCGGTACTCTCGACCACTTTAATAGCATCTTTGTATGAGGAAATCGAGGTTCCTTCTTTAAAATGATGGTCCTTGCTCACTGACAATGCTTGGAACTGCGTTCCAATAACCTCCTCGGGTTCTATACCAGTAGATGATGACAAGTTACTCACAAGCAAGGCTTGTTCCCCACAAACCGTGACAAGCTGATCGTTCCTGACAAACTTTAGCTTTTGGTGGAAGGTTGACGTAACCGCTCCAGCCTGATGTATCCAAGGTCTTCCTAATAAACAACTGTACGTTGCCCGAATGTCCATGACCTAGAAAGTGACTTGGAAAGTGTGAGGACCAATAGTTATGGGAAGATCAACTTTGCCGATAACTGTTTTTTAGGATCCGTCGAATGCTTTGATGACAACCTCGCTTGTTCTCATCAGAGAGCCTTTGAATGATAACTGCATCAAAGTAGACTTTGGCATATCATTCAGGGGTGACCCTGTGTCTACCAGTACGCTGGCTAAAGCATCGTCCTGGCAGTTAACTGTGATATTGAGCGCCATGTTATGACGGAGACCTTCTTCAGGTAATTCCTCATCACTAAATCCCAAGTTGTTGCAGGAAGTGATGTTAGAGACAATACTATCGAACTGTCTGATTGTTACATCCTGTTCCACAAAGGCTTGCTCCAAGACTTTCTATAGAGCCTCCCTGTGGGCTTCTAAACTAAGTAACAGTGATAACACAGAGATCTTTGAAGGAGTTTGTAACAGTTGATCAACAATGTTGTATTCGCTCCTTTGGATGAGCTTCAGCATCTCATCGTTATTTTTCGAAAGGTCGGGATTACTAGATTGACCGACTGGTGGATCGGGAGCTTCTGTCTGAAGTTCCTTTTCTTTGTTAACTTCCCCAACCCCTCGGTTGAAGATTCTACCACTCCGTGTTACTCGACTGATGTCTGCAATGTTCACAACGGAGGGTAATGGAATTTCCTTTCCATTCTCAATTATCGTTGCACCGTATTTGTAAGGGATAGCCTTAGTTGATTCATACGGTAGTGGTCCCGGCAGATAGATGACTATGGGAACCTTCTGATTTTTCTGACCATCGTAAGTAATCTCGATCTGTTCCTGGTTGGGAACTTTAGATTCGTCAAGTAGAGGGATGATGGCAAAAACATCCCTGTTTCTATGATGACCAGAGATTGTGACAACGTCCTCAATTTGATCGGCGAGGTAGTTTGGCGTCCAGTCGATAGGTTCAGAACCCGGATATGGACGAATTTCTCCACGATCCACCTAACCTTGAAGAGCCACTCTCACAAGGTAACACCCTTGGTTACTTTCCGAACAGACGCTACAACGGTCGTAATTGTGTAGTGGCACCTAGCCACGCCCACTTTGAATACAATGTTACCTCACTAGGTTACCTTCCACTGATCGGACATCCTGACTTTGACGCCGAGTAGGATTCCTGTTACTGATACTAATTTGCTGAGTATCTTCATCCATGTAGATTGGCATCCACCAGTGATTTAACAAGCGCTGAAGTGCCTCTTGGACAACGGTACAACCTCGATCATTTTTGCAACCCGCTTTACAGCTTTGATAGTCATGTGATATTAAGAATCCAAGTCGGACCTATTCCGCATGTAACTCTACCAAGTTGGTATTCAATACGCGAATGTCAAAGATTTGAACCATATTGATCTGATAGGAATTCCTATTATGGTAGTCTTGGATCCATCCAAGATCCATCTGACGCTGGAGGGCCTCTTGTATGAAAGAGCATCCCTGTTTGTTTACCGAGCAAGTCAGACAGGAATTGTAATCGTGCCGGGGCAGATTATGATACTGGCTTTGCCTTGAGTGCATCACCACTAAGTTGACACTCATTGCACAGATGTCGTGGTTCTGAATGACATTGGAATTCGTGTAAACCATGTTAACTCCACGAACTCGGTGCTCTTGGATCCATCCGAGATCTAGTTGTTCCTGTAGAGCCGCTCGCACTACAGAACATCCTTGGTTATCTTTAGAGCAGATATCACACTGGTGATAATTATGAGGTGGCACATGGCCATATCCACTCTGTCTACAATGCATCTTGACCAGATTGGTCTTCAACAAGAGTACATCGTGAATTTGATAGACATTGTTAGTCTCTTTCTCTATCAAATTGACTGCAGCTTTCTCATGTTGAGGCAGCGGGTTCGTAAGAACATTAGGATTCGTATCTTTGAAAGATAAGAGCCCGCTCCTAACAAGCTTTTGCACATCGGACTTGAAATTAAGACAAGTTTCTATGTTATGCCCAGATCCTCCTTGATGATAAGGGCACGTCTGATCCACCTTAAACTAAAAAGGTGGGTTTTCCAGTACTGTGAGAGGGGACTTAGTCTGAATGTGCCCCTTGGCTAGTAGTAATGGAAACAACTCTGCGTACGTCACGGGTATAGGATCAAATCCTGGTGGCCGTGTTGTACGGTTGTTGTTGTATTGGGGACGAGCCTGCTGAAGAGGCTGTTGTGTCCTTTGCTGGTCAGGTTGGCTCTGCGCAACCTGATGTTGATAAGTAGGAATAGGTGCAGAGTTGATAGCAGGAGTTACGACTGCTACCGGTTGATATCGACGCCTTTGCTTTCCGAAAGAGATATTCCCAATATCTTTCTCTTTTTTCTTAGGGAGGGCACTACCATATTTTTTAGTACCGCTCGTCGATCCGGTGTCTTTTACCAAACGTCCTTCTCGAACGGCTTCCTCAAGACGTACACCCATGCCGACCATTTCGGTGAAATCACTGGGTGCACTGGCAACCATTCGGTCATAGTAAAACGAGCTTAAGGTCTTTAAGAAGATCTTTGTCATCTCTTTTTCCTCAAGAGGTGGACAAATTTGAGCGGCAATTTCACGCCACCTTTGAGCATACTCCTTAAAGGTTTCCTTGTCCTTTTGCGACATCGATCTGAGTTGATCTCTGTCGGGTGCCATGTCTAAATTGTATTTGTATTGTTGGACGAAGGCAGCACCAAGATCTCTGAATGTACTGATCGTAGTACGGTTTAAACCCATGTACCATTTTAATGCAGCACCGGTTAAACTATCCTGAAAGTAGTGAATCAGTAGGTCCTGATTCTCCGTCTGAGCTGACATCCGCTGAGTGTACATCACCAGATGGCTTTGAGGGCAAGAGTTACCCTTGTATTTTTCAAAGTCGGGCACTTGAAATTTGTGCAGAACTTTCACATTGGGGACCAAGCAGAGGTCCGCGGCGTCCTTTCCGAATAAATCTTGACCGCGAATGGCTTGCAGCTCCTTCTGCATTTCCAAGAACTGTTCCTGGAATTCATCCATTCTATCGAACATAGTTTCCTTCTTACCAGAAGGTGTTGGTGGAATCTATCCTTCCGAGACAGTGTGCACCACAGGGGGTGGTACCGTGACTACGACAGTAAATATTGGCATTTCCCGAAGTTTGTAACCTTCAGGAGTCTTCAGTATGCCCCTGGCATCTCCGCTTTCCTGAAGTTTGTAACCTTCAGTGATCGGTGGAACATATCCTTCCGGGATATAGTTAACAGGCATACCCAAAGGACGATCTTTCAGCATTTGATACCTAGGATCATACTTCTCCACGATGGGCGTTGAGGTGATCTCGGAGATCACAGTCCGTTGTAGCTGAGCTTCTGCCATGGCTTGCATGTCATTACGAAGCTTTCTCATATCCTCTCTTAGAGCGTCGATCTCTTCTTTCAACTCTCTGTTTTCTTCCTCAAGATCATCCATCCTTTTCTGACGATTGGCCCGAGTATTGTACGAATGAGACAGTTTGACTCTAGAATCGAGACACAAACGTGAGATTCGTAAGGAAGAAGAATACGCGATGCGAGAATGATGAATGCAATGATTATATTAATTGTTTTTTGGTTTAATCAAAATAAACTTCGACAATTAGATTGCAAATATCAAACAGTGGGGAAACCCCTTTTTATTGAAATTCAAAGGATTACAGAAATGGAAATACAGTAGATTACAAAGTGCAGAAACAGAAACCTAAGCTAATGGGTCCCGAGTCCTCTCTGAAGAGAAATCGGGTGCTAACTCTGGTACTTTCATTTTCTTTGACCGGGGCTCTTGGGCCATTGTCGGGTTGTCATTCCTTTGCCAGGTGAAAGGAGTGAGCAAATTCCTTTGGTCATCTTGATTCTCTACAGCATGTTGCTCCAAAATTTCAATTAGAGCATCTTTTTCTTTTAGTAATTGCTGTATTTTGGTGCACTCTATGTCGAGGGTGCGATACTTGTTCTTCCAAGACCTTATTTCCTTTTGAACTTTGTTGAGAGTAACCTGAAGCTTTTCAGTTTCCGTCATGAAGTACATGACAGATTCCTTTGGCGGAAGAATTCCGTAACGAGGATAAGGCATCTTTAGCTTGAGAGCTCTAGTTTGTACCCAATGGAGATAAGGCTCCACTGAGACACAGTCTGGTTTTCCCAGAGACTCTCGTCCTTTCTTATGAACGTGTTTCCAATCGTGCACTATTTCCATCTTTAGTGCTCTGTCATTTTCTCCTTCTTTGAAGAAAAGACCTTCCAGATGAACCCCCCGTGGGATGTGTCTCATCGGGTATCCAAATTGACGGCGAACCAATACCGGATGGTAGTTGATTCCTCCTTTAGTTCCTATGAGGGGTACGTTGGGGAAGTTTCCACAACGATCAATGATCCTGATTCCCTCATAAATCCTATTACACCAATCTATATCAGAGTTGGTAAGAGACATGATCTTCTGTGACTAACGTAAGGCACTCTTACAATCCCAAAAAGCAGCAGACTTGGGCAGGTGTGAGATAAACCATTTATAAAGTAGAGGTACACAACATGTGATTTCCCCTCCACTGTACAAATTTCCCAAGTGTACAGAATGATACGCATCTGTGAGCAAAGTCGGCACAGGGTTTCCAATGAGAAAAACCTTAATGGAGTTAATATCGACGAAGTTATTGATGTTGGGGAACAAAAATAACCCGTAGGTGAGCAAGACAAAGATGCTTTCAAAAGCAGTCACGTTCCCTATACTGGCAAAACACAGGGCTTTCTTCGTCAAGAACTGGGCTGGCAAACCTTGGATGCCACCCTTAGCGGTCATGTGAGCCCTGACCTCAGACTCGTCCAAATGAATTGCTCTTGCAATGGTCTGATTCTTTGGAATTTCTTCCAGTCCAGAAAATGGAGCTCGATCCGTAATGTGTAAATCAGCTAGATGAGAATACTCCTCCAGCGTTGGTGCGAGTTGGTAATCCGAAAATGTGAAACAGTGATAAACCGGATCGTAAAACTGAATGAGTGCATCCATGATTCCCTCAATCACATGGACTCTTAGCAGCGATAGCAAGCCCCCGTGCTTGGCTCTGAAAGCCTCAGGGTTAGTGATCATCCTTGCTAACCTTCTCAAATCCCCTAGTTTTGGAACCTTGAAGGTATACTTATGAGTTCTCCTTCTACCGAAATCCATCAGTGCAATCCTTTTCTCTGATATTTGCAATCACAGTCTTAGTTTAATTTAAAAAAAAACAGAGAGACTAGAAGAGAAGTTTTTTGAATGTTATAATGTTTTTTAGATGAATGCATGAATGCAGCACACAAAAACATAGAAAAAACATGGGGTCAAAGGGTCGTTGTCATGAAGTCAAGGCTCTACCCATCCCCAAAGGTTTATACTAGGGTGATTTTTGTACCTGTACTCATTATCATCAGCTCCTCCCAGGAAAGCAAAACAACAAGCGGATCACCAGCGAGTTGTAGTGCAATCTTAGAGTAAGTGCCATTCACCGAGAATAGATCACCAGCCTCAAATGAGGGTAGTATCGCGTAACAACTATTTCCGATAGTCTCCGCACTACGAAAGGGTTTGGCTCCTCAGCTTCTCAGACTTAACAACCGGCCCATTATCTGGGTGAGAGAATGGGTTGCGTTGGTCAGCCTCCACTGAGGTTGATGGTCGACCCCGTCGCCATCACTTATCTTAAGTGTATACTCAATCTTTCCACATACGGCATCACCCGCATTCCCATTAATAGAAAAATAAACACATATAGCAATTAGGAAAAGCAGTATATATATTTGTCCTAAACATCCTAGACCTTTGCAGCTAAGGATCCTAAGTTCCTGACAAAAATGGGTTCCCCGGCGGAAGCCCCAATCTGTGGTTTTCACATAAGTGAAGAAAAGGAAGACCGTGCCTAGATCTAACTTTGAAAAGCCCCACGGTGGGCGCCATTTTTCTGTAGCGAGCGATTTTGGACGCGGTTCTTAAGCGCTGGTTGCTCTCTGGAGTTTGAGCTTAAACTACAGGTCGATTCATTTTTTATCCTATTGTGAGCTGAATAAGGAAGGGAAATAGATGTCTCCAATTAACCCTGCTTTGCATACTTAGTTTAAACAGCGGTCTGTTAGGTTACGAATGCTATCAATGTGGGGGGGCCTTTGTACTGGTTATTTGTATTTTTCGCCAATACTAGTTTTTTATCTAGGCAGAAGTTTTCTGGCGGGGAACAAGGATTAGGATGTTAGGACTGATGTTTTTTGATGTGAGAGTAGGGATTTGGGTTTTTTGTTGATTGTGCTCGCTAAGATTTTTCTTTCAATCTTATGCCTACGTATTCCCGTTTACCGAAACAGGGAAATCAGAGCGTTCGTAGTTCCTCCTATTCTATGGGAGGAAATGGGTGTTTTTGGTGTCTTGTTCAAAGCCCAAGACGTGAAGCGAAAGGTGATTTTTATCTTGTTCAAAGCCCAAGATATGAAGCTGAAAGGTTTATTTGTATCTTGTTCAAAGCCCAAGATGTGAAGCTAAAGGTGTTGACCTTAGAGAGAATTTGACATCTCTAAAGGGGGTCTGTTTGTCACGATTGTTGGGTAACTGGTTATAAAGGAGGATTACTTTAACCAGGATACGTGGATCCTAGCAATGCCATAATTTCCTTTTTAGGGGGTTTTGACCTGAAGGAGAAGACTTTAACTCAGTGTAGAGCAATGCTATATTTCCTTAGGAATTTCTCATGCTAAAAGAGGGACAGTGGCATGGATGTAGATGATCCAGAGGCTTGCCGCTTACAGCGATTATATGAAGGGGAAGGAGTGGTTGATGTTTGTGTACTATGAACGAGGCACATCTTTGATGCTAAAAGGTTGATTGGATCAACCAGTGGTTTTCTTATACAAAGCCTAAGAGGAGGCTAATATGTGTCTCGTACAAAGCCCGAGAGAGAGTGGCTAAAAGGTTTTTGACCCAACGATGGAATCTTTTGGTATCTCGTATAAAGCCCGAGATGGAGGCTAAAAGTTTGACTCCGCTGGGGAGAATCATTGTACAAAGCCCAAGAGGAGGCTATGGTTACTGTTTCAGTTGAGTGACAGGTCCAGTATACTGATTTTAAAAGAGAAAATCAGTTCTTATATGAGCAACACTGTACTCAAGGGTTTGATTTGAGGATCCGGGTTATTCCTGTTCTTTAAGGAAGCGGGAAATCCGAAGGGTATTGAGACTGTCTGAGTCTATGGGTTTCCTTCCTATTTATCGAAGGGGTCGCTTGAGAATGTCTTTGAGACTCATGAAAGTTAGACTGTCCAAGTCTAGAGTTTCGTCTTTTGTACTATGCTTTGAGAAACAGTAGTAGACTCTATGAAAGGACTGTTCTATGAAGATGACTAAGTTCTGTTCCTATACCTCTAGAAGGTCGTCGGGACAATTTGTACGAAGCCCAAGAGGAGGCTGGAATCTTTTAAGAAGCCGATCGGTCCTTGTACTAAGCCCAAGAGGAGGCTATCATTCCCAGAGGAAGAGATCCTTATACGAAGCCTAAGAGGAGGCTGTGAATACTTCTAAGAAGCCGTAGGGTCCTTGTACTAAGCCCAAGAGGAGGCGGGGCTGCTTTTAGGAAGCCTGTGGGTCCTTGTACGATGCCCAAGAGGAGGCCGATGCTTTTAAGAAGCCCGTGGGTCCCCAAACCTCGAGAAATTAAAGGCAAGCTATTCACAGGGAATAAATCAAGTCAGGAAAGTCCGAGAATTTGGAAGAAACTCAAAGATGCCATTCACGGAGAATACATTCATCTTGGGGAGTAGAGTTTCTTGACGATTCCTAATGAGGACAGCCGAAGAGAAGACTGTATCTGGTGATCCTATTGGGGATCTAGTTGTCTATTTCTACGAATAAACGAAACGGCGTCACCTAGTTCTAGACGTAGTTGCCGGGGAAACTCCAAATATCTATACTATTACTACACAGTTGATATGAGTTTATGAAAGAAGACTTACAGTGAAACAGCCCCACAATATAGTTATATGTATATGAAAGCGGTAAATGAAAGCAATAACCACTTACTCGGTTGTAGAGCTTCCATGCTGTTTGGTTAGTTGTTCAACAAAGAAAGATTGAAAACAATAGTATATTCAAAATCAAAGGAGAAAGTGCTTTGAAAAAGAAAGGTTTGGGGCTTACAGCTCAGGGAGAGGCCCAAGGTTTTATCAGTGAGCGCATTGTTAATTTTGTACAGAGGGACTTATACAAGTGACTAAGGCCCAAAAAGTTTTCTGTACAACGGGATGGGTCTTACACTCTCTCAAGAGGCCCAAAAAGTTTTATAGAAAAAGAGTGGGGCTTATAACACGAGGGTAGGCCCAATTGATTTTTCGTTTAAAATGGCGATCGCGCCGAGGTTTTCTTTTAACGCGGAGGGACTTATACAATAAGTGAGGCCCAAAATGTTTTGGTTAAAAGGGGGTTGGGTCTTACACTCTATTAGAGGCCCAAAAGTGTTTTGAATGGGTCTTATAGCTCGAGGAGAGGCCCAAAAGGTTATTTTTCAAAAGGCGACGATCGCGCCGTTTGATTTTGACGGTATCAGGACTTATACAATACACTGAGGCCCAAAAATGATTTTGGTCAAAAAAGGTTTGGGTCTTACACTCTATCAAGAGGCCCAAAAATGTTTTGAAAATGATTTATGAGGGTTGAATTAATCCAAAAACCCTAATTTATTTTCAAAAATGTATTTAATTGAATAAAACTTCAATTAAAATGATCAAAATTGTTTAACATATGAAATACAAATTGTGATCTTGGATTAATGCTTCAAAAATTAAGTATTGACCTACAAAATAATTAGAAAGCATTAAAAGTTGCAAAATCAATGTAGAAAAAATATTTCAAATGTCAAAAACAATTAAAACATTAATTCTTTGCAAAAATATCAATTATATACAATAAATAATATTTTTGGGATTTTTTGGGAAAATAAAATATTTTAACATTTTTGTGAATTATTAAAAAAAGAATCAACTCAAAATCATTAAAACTCAGAGAGAAATTAATTTTTGAATCAATTAAACAAAATCACAAAATTCAAATATTCAAATTATTCAAAAATGGCGCCAAGAACACAAGCAAGAACACGCGCGTGTTCTGGGTTTGGCTGATTTGTATTTTCTCTTCAATCTCACTGAATACTTGATTATAACATGCAATCCACATATCATTATGCTCGTCTCAACCTCACGATCATGTCTATGTCCATTAATTTCATTTAAATTAAACATACAACAAGAAATCACGAAAAATCCTCAAGAACCTTAATTTTTGCATGAAGGCTAGGATTTTTGATACACGATTCAAATAATGCAATTAATTGAGGGAAAACATTCCATGCATGATTATGAACATATGGCCAAATTATTGTGCGAGGAAATATGCATAGATTGAGAGATGACCAAGTATGTGCTTACCTCTAGGTCGTGACAGCAAGTGCACTGTGATTTTTGATTTGGAGGTGTTACAGATGAGTGGTGATGATCTGAACAGCTTCCCTACACCCTATGGATTGTGTTTGAATGCTTGGACTTGATGGAAATTGGCTGGATCACTTTGTGGTACCTCAGCTACAACTTGTTTGAAAATTTGAGCAACCAGCTGGTGATTTCGTGAAATTGGTGTTTCAGAAGTGATATAAGTGTTTGATCAGCTCATATGTGATGTATGTGAGGTGTGTGAGTGATTGGTTTGATTGGAAAAGCTCTTAAACTCAAAACCTGATAGCTACCTTGCTAAGAAAGGCATTTTTGCCAAGAGAAAGAGATTTTGAGGAAAGCATCTGTTAGATGGCTTTTGTGTACTCAAACTAATAACAATTGAGCTCTATTTATAGTAGAGCAAGTTTGTTTTGCAAGGAATAGTGAATGGCAGCTGGTAAGTAGGTTTGGCCAATGTTGTCCAATGGAATTTCAAGTCTCCTCTAGCCATTGACTAGAGGTTAGGGCACAGAGCTTTGGTTCCCTTGGTCTTGGATAAGTCTTGACTAATTTCAGATGAGAATGACTCAGTCCATGCCACCTTGATGCTTCCATTGAATGCTCCAATCCAAATTTGAAGTCTTGTCCCTATTTTGGCCATTCTAGGTTCAACATGCTATTTCTTGTTCCATGGACTTTGGAGACTTGGCTCAGTGACTGTCCCCTTTAGATTCAATCCTCTGAGGTGTCCAAGTGGATAGGAGCAATTGAATTTGGCTGATTTTGGAAAATCGAGCAAAGTTGCAAATTCTGCCTTGCCTTGACAGATTTCAGCAAGGCAACTTGACAATGTCATATCTCATGGTGTAAGTTGAATTTGGCAATGCTCTTGGCTATTTTGGAAAGCCCTTACATCATACAACAACTGTTTGAACAAGTTTGGTTTTGATCTCTTTTGAATCCAAGTGAAAAATCCCTCTACATTTGGCAAAAAGTGAAGCAAAATCTGACTTAGTGTATTTTCACTAAGTGTTGGAACAAAGTGTGATTTCTTGATTTTGACCACTCCATAACTCAAAATCCTTAATGAATTGGCCTTAGGTCTAGTTGAAGTTTTTGTAGAGGGTAATGAGAGCTACAAATCCATCTTTGGATGAGAGAAAATGGCCTTGTGGTTTAGGAGTTATGGTCCTCCAAAGTTGGTACCTTTGTCACTTTATTTTTAACTTAGAAAATTTTCTAAGTTTTTATGGTTACCCCTTTTACAAGTTATCCAACTTTTCTTGATTTTTATTGATGAATGATGATTCAAATCATACATAAACATCAGTTTGGGGTTAAAAATCCATTTTGGTGAAAAATCTCAAAAAGTCAAAGTTGACTTTTGTGCACAGTTGACTTTTTATCAGATGAATTCCAAACTGTGCAATTCTTCAGGTAATCATGTCCTTGACCTAAATCAAACTTGATGGACATGTTCCATGGGTGTCATAGGGTATATTGAGGCATGTCATAGGGTTTGGGAGCATGTCCTGGTCAAAAGTCAAAGTTACAGTTGACTTTTCCCTTAAAACCCTAATTGTGGTGCAGATGAAATTGAGACTTGTTGCTCAAGCTTCTTGGATCGATTCATTGTTCCAAATGGATCAATATAGTTCATTAGAGACCCTCAAACTCTCTCTTGAGGCCTTAGCTCTTAATTTGCCCAAAAAGTCAACTTAGGGGTGAATTAGGTCAAGAAACCCTAATTCCTGATTTTTGATGTATGCATCCCCTGAGGCAAAATTGACTTAATGAATGGGTCCATGAGGTTCCATGGAATATATTAGGTTAGGTTTTGGAGCATTGGCTCATGCCCAGATGAAAAATTTTCATTTGGAGGCCCTGGTCGACCAAAACCCTAATTTGGTGACACTGTCGATCTTGAGACTTGATCCACCTAGAAGGGAGCAACCTTGTGCTTAATCCTTTGAGTGGGAGTCCTTTTTTATCCTTTGTGAATGTTTGAGAGGTTAGACAAGTTGAAGATCATGTCATCTCTTGATTGATCCTTTGCCTAAGCACTCAGAGAGGGCTTGAAACCCTAATCTTGATTGTAGTGGGTGCTCACCCATCTTTGGGGAGACTGACAAGGTATGATGGTTCATCCATATTGTGATGATGATTTGCACAATGATGGGAAATCTTAGTGGTCAAAATTTGGGGTATGACAATATGATGCATTGCATATCACAATGCAACGACAATAACACAATAATGAATACAACCCTATTTTGACTGTTAACGATCACTCAACAACATAGAAAATATTACAGTCCCACTTTGACAGTACTCAATCATGCAATCAACATAATACAAGTAGTTCTCACTGCAAGCCACTCGCCACATCAATAATCAACAAACTTTTATAATAATTCATGCAAATATATATACAATACAAAACATATAATCACACATTTAACATATATTTATGTAGAAATTATCTCACTATTCACAATCATGAGGTAACTTTGCACGTTAGTTCACCAACGGTTCAAACAACACGCCATTTGGACTCACAGAAACAAAGTTATGGCCAAAATCGTCATGGAATAAATCATTGTTAAGTTATGAAATTTTTCCAAAATTAGACAACATCAATCAATTGACATGGGATGTAAATTGATTGACATTAAGTCTCTTTCCCCACTGACTTCACAAAATTCGATTAAAAACTCCACGCAATCGATTGACACATGATATCAATCAGTTGACATAGTTCAACCTTTCCAAAAAAACAAGGATACAATTTATTGACATATGGTGTCAATAAATTAGAATCATACAATTTTCCAGAAAATCCAATTTTCACAGCGACACTCATCTTCCACATCATCTACCTCTCATACCTCAATTATTATCGTGCCAAAAAATCCTAACCTTCAACTCAAATTCATAATACAATAAATTGATTAATAAAAACACAACAACACAATAACAAAGCACAATTTATCACATCAATTCATGGTGAAAACATTATCATAACACCATCCATCATATTCATATCAAGCAATAGTAAAAAACAAAACCCTATTGGAGTTTAAAGGAAACCTCTCTACCCATTCATGATTTAGGCTCCCTTAATTGAATAATCTCCCCCTTACCTTGTAATTCCAGCAAAGCACATGCAAGGTCCTAAGCTTCTTCAATAGCTATCACTTTCATATCAAACCTCTTAGGTAATGCTCTGAGAATCTTTCTGGCAACCTAAACAAGTTCTAAACAAGAACAAATAAACAGAGACAGGGTAAGGGGGTTTATTACGCATTAGGAAGGTCTTAGCACCCAAAACATCTATAGTACTCTATAGGAACCTGTAGCGTGCGATTTTTGTCGGTTACGCGACCACCTTACCGCAATGGTTAGAATTGGGTGCTACTTTCTAATTTCTTATTTATCCTATGAAGCTGGAAAGGAAAGGGAAGCTATCTAAAACTAACCTTGCACGCAAATGTTTTCTTTAACAAATGCTAAGAGATTGGGGGGTCGGGGTCAGGTTATACAAAGGGAAGTTGTCAATTACCCATTGTATATAAGGTTATCCATAGATCTTCTTTGGCATGTTTAAATACTTTCTAGTGTTTATCTGTTATGGGTTGGGAAAGTTTCTCCTTTGGGAGTGTTGAGAGAGTTTTTTGTTGTTTTTGGTAAGGTACTGGACCTAAAGTTTTTTATATGTGTGTTCGCTAAGATTTTGCAATCTTATTCCTACGTATACCCGTAAAGGTACTCGAGAAATCAGAGCAGTCGTAGTTCCTCCTATTCTGTGGGAGGAAAAAGATGTTTGGTGTCCTGTTTAAAGCCGAAGATTGAAGCTAACTTGATAGTTTTCAAGTGAACCAGGATATATCGTGTGTCTTTCTCTATTGCTATTTTATTTGTGATCTTTGTTTGATTTTCACAAAAAGCTTTCATTTTGAAAACCCAATTCAAACCCCCCTTTCTTGTGTTTTCTCACACCTTCAATTGGCATCAGAGCTCCGGTTTTGATTGTGATAAAAAGTTTTATCAACACTTCACCGTGTTTAGTACCGATCCAGTATTTGTGTGAGATATCATGGCTACACCTAATGTTAATCCTGTTGTAGAAGAGAAAGATCATTACAGTGCCAAACCACCAGTCTTTGAAGGTGAAAAGTTTGACTACTAGAAGGATAGAATTGAAAGTTTCTTTCTTAGTTATGATGTAGATCTTTGGGATCTTGTAGTCGATGGCTACACTCACCCAGTTGATTCTACAAGTGTTAAAGTGTCTAGAAGTGCTATGACCGACCAACAAAAGAAAGATTACAAGAATCATCACAAGGCAAGAACCATATTGCTAAATGCTATCTCTTATACTTAGAGAAGAGCCTAATATCCTACACTCACAAACACCCAAAAATCAGTCCTTAAATCCTTTCCAGAATATCGCAACATACTTGAAACGGTTCGTAAAAAATCAAGAAGGAAAGAAGAAAAGAACTCGGTTAAAAAAAAGGGAAAAGTAAGGCAAAACACGTAAAAACGAGACAAGATGAAGACAATGTACCAAAGGGAGGAACCATCATGCCGAAACTTCCATCTTCATCGTACCAGAGTTGCTCGATTCATTGATTCAGTATTCTTCTCACCTCTTTCTTCTATTTCATTGTTGTGAGTGTTTTTGAAACAAAATCCCTTTTGAAGTATTGCAGTAGTTTGCTATGGATCTATGAAATTTGTGTTTTGTTTGGATTTAATTTGTTATGTGAATATTCAATTGAGAAAGGGGGAGAACGATTTTGGTTTGATTCGATTGTTGTTGTGTACCGCGATTTAGATTGAGAAAAGGGGGGAGGCCATGATCATTCCTTTTTTTAAGGTGAAGAAATGGTGTGAAAAGGAAGAGAGAGAGAGAGAGAGAGAGAGAGAGAGAGAGAGGGAATCGTTTGGGAGTGGAGGAGTTTTTAGTCTGTTTTGGTTTTCCTTTTGTTTTAATCTCATTACTTTTTTAATATAATTTATTTCAAATTAAAGATAATTTTAATTAATCGAGTGTCTCCATGTTTTTGTTCCACTATCCAACGTGTATGTCTATTTAGTGTAGACCATGGATAACAAGGGTTACATGATACCCTTTCCTTCTTTTCCAATCTGAGTTGGGCTTTGGAGTCCAATAGGGTCATGTTGACCTGCATGCCCGTTAGCTTGGGTTTTGGTGTGAGCTGTTGATCTTGTTCTGGTCCATTAGTGTTGTTGAAGCATTTAGTAGTAATTTAGAATTTATTTTTTGGTTTTGTTTCTAATACTAAATTAAAATTAACATTTTTTTTATTCTTAGTATTTGGTTTTTTTTTGTTAAAATAATTCATTGATTTTAAACTAGGTTTTTTTATTTTAGAATATTGGTCCCACCTCTTTTATTTAGTGTGAAACATTTTCATTTTAGGATTTTAGGTTTTAAATTATTTTCCAATGCGGTTAGATTTAATTGTGTGAGCATTGATTGGATTGGTGTACTCATTTGTTTGGTTTTAATTTTTACTTGTTAATCATATGTCCTATCTTGATGATGATTGATACCTTGCTTGATAACGTTTTTAAAAAAGAACTAATTCTTGATCCA
Source organism: Lathyrus tuberosus (assembly GCA_022829125.1). Classification (NCBI taxonomy): domain Eukaryota; kingdom Viridiplantae; phylum Streptophyta; class Magnoliopsida; order Fabales; family Fabaceae; genus Lathyrus; species Lathyrus tuberosus. The sequence continues at coordinate 10,777,764 of JALAZF010000071.1, forward strand.
ATATCAAGCCATTTTTTTACCGCTTGTAAGTCGACTGCCTCGTGCATCGCCATCAACCTCATGGTCACCATACACAATATTCATAACTTACTCTTGGGCTTTCTTACAATGAGACTTATTCGATCAATTACTTCTAGTTGGTCGTCTAAAAGACTATCCCACTTTGCTAGTACACACGTAATAATAAAAACCGATTTTATTGTTTTATCGCTTTTCAGAAAAAAGCACGTTACTTCCGTTTTGCCGCAAACAGGCATCGACCCTAACTGCCGGACGCAAACTTAACGTCACTCATAAAAAACACTCATTGACCTTGTAGGTCGAACTACGACCGCTCTGATTTCCTCTTTCTCGTTAGATTGAGGATACGTAGGCACAAGACAGCGATGTCTTGGCGAGCAACCTTCCCTCACAATCCCGTAGTCCTCCGAACTACGTTGACTCTAATTTTCCCGTTCCCGAGGGAATACGTAGGCCTAAGATGGCAATGTCCTACCGAGTCACCTTTTCTTTTTTCCTTTCCGATTAGAAGTAGGCTTTAGATAACTCACTCTTTAATTAGATAACAAGCATGGATCCCATCGAGTACGATGGACGCGGGGGGGGGGGGGGGTGTCAATACCTTCCTCTCGCGTAACCAACTCCCGAACCCAAACTATGGTTGCGATGACCATGTCTTTCCCTTTTGAGGTTTTCTTCGATCATTTCCTTTCCCTCTGTTGGGATAAATTACATTCGGTGGCGACTCTTCTGTCTTTTTTCGCCGGTTGATTTTCGCGTATGCGACACCCAGCAAAAGTTAGTTTCCCTTTGGATTCCTCAAAACAGTTTAGTCCTTCTTCTGGATTTAAATAATCCTCAGTAAGAGTCAGCCTCCTCTTAGGCTTCATATAATGATTTTTCCATTTAGCCTCAATCTTGGGCTTTGTACAAGACAGATATAACACTCCCCAGTTGAGTCAGTTTTCAACCTTTTTTAGCTTCAACCTTGGACTTTAATCAAGGCACAAAATCCAACATCCCCACAGATGAGATCATGATTCCTCTATGTAGGAGGATATCTCCTTTGTACATCACATTTCAAAACAAACAATCAAAACCTTTTTCCAGATAATTGATGTAAGTGGCACACTTGTTGATACAAAATCCAAGTTGGAGTCTCTCCTTTATCATGGCTAAAATTTCTCTTTCATCTAAGTGATGTAAGTGGCAAGCCTCTGGATTCTACACATCCATGTCAATGTCCCTCTCTTAGCATGAAAAGGCACATAAATGAAGATGTGGCATTGCTGGATTCCACACATCTCAGTTAAAGCAACTTCCTTTATAAATCAATTATTCAATGTTTGTGATGAATAAGTGAGATATCTCCCTTTAGAGATGTCAAGTTCTCTCTTAACACTCCTTTAGCTTTAATCCTGGGCTTTGAACAAGACACAAATACTCCTTTAGCTTCAATCTTGGGCTTTAAACAAGACACAAATACTCTTTTAGCTTCAATCTTGGGCCCTGAATAAGACACCAATTATTTTTCCTCCCTTAGAATAGGAGGAACTACGATCGCTCTGATTTCCTTGAATCTCTTTACGGGAATACGTAGGCATAAGATTGTGAAATCTTAGCGAGCTCACTAATTAAAAATCTTAAATCCAGGACCTTCCTAAAAACAATATGAAACCCAAAAAACAACAAAAACATTTCCTCAACCTTCACAAAGGAGAAACATTCCCTGTTCAATAGTAAATGGATTTAAGCAACTAAGTAATTCAACAGTAAAACATATGCAAATAAAGGTTCCTATAAATTACTATAGATACTTTGGGTGTTAATAGCTTCCCTTTGTATAACCAACCCTCAATCCCCAATGTCTTCGCATTTGTGAAGGAAAACATTTGCACGCATGGTTAGTTTGAGATATCTTTCCCTTCCTTTTAAGCTTCATAGGATAAATATAGAAATTAGAAAGTAGCACAAAAAGCGATTGTGGCCGCGTCACAAAAACCGACGCTACAATAGGCAGAGAAGATTCTGATAATTAACATGTGCTATTAATGGCATATGGGAATGTAGGTGGATTACTGGTAGACTGGGGGATATGCACATTGGCTGCTTAAATCACCTAACTGGAAACCAACAATGGCTGGTTGACTTTTACTCTAGTAAAAGAACCAAGATTAAATGTGATGATGATGGGTATGTGAATACTAAAGGAATGGGAAAATTCCTAGTGAAATTGAAAAATGGAAAAATTGTACTAATCAAGGATGTATGGTATGTTCCTGGCATGAATAACAATCTAACGAGGGTAGGTCAGCTGATTGAAAAAGGTTTTTCAGTAACCATGAAGGACAATTTCTTGAAGTTGTATGGCTGTAATCAGAAGCTGATTATACAGTCTAAAGTGGGAAGAAACAAAGAAATTAAGGTGAATGGTTTAACAACATACATTCAATGCCTTACTGCAAGAAGTGCTGAAGGGGAAAGTTAGTTGTGGCACAAGAGATTGAGGCATCTGAGCTACAAAAACTTAGGGCATCTGAGTTTAAAGAATCTGGTTCATGTAATTCCTAAGATTGTGGCACCATATAAATAATGTGATATATGTAGGAAAGGAAAGAAACAAATAATTCCATTCACATCAGAAATGCCTCCAAGAGCAACTCATGCTTTAGGCGTGGTGCATTCTGATGTATGTGGTCCATTTGAGGTACTTTCACTTGGAGGGAACAAGTACTTTGTCTCATTTGTGGATGAGTTCATAAGAATTACATGGTTAACACTTATTAAGTCAAAATATGAGGTGTTTTAGGAGTTCCAAAAGTTCAAAGTGAAGGATGAAAATCAAAGTGGACATAGGTTGAAGCTCCTCAAAACTGATGGTGGAGTTCAGTTCAACTCAACAGAGTTCAAGAAGTTATGCGAGGAACATGGTATTGAGCATAAATTGAGTGCTCCGTACACCCCATATCATAATGGTCTTGCTGAAAGGAGAAATATAATTATTCTTCACATGACAAGGAACATGTTGAAGGAGAAGAACCTACCTAAGCAATTGTGGGGTGAAGAAATTTCCATATCATCATGTGTGCTCAACTGATGTCCAAAAAATAAATTAAAAGAAGTAGTTCTTATTGACAAATGGATTGGAAGAAAGCAAAGTGGCATCCATTTAAAGGTTTTTGGTTTTGTAAGTTACACACATATACCAGATGCTACTAGAAAGAAATTGGATCATAGAAGCAAAGTTTTGTTGCTTATAGGTTACCACAGTACGTGTGCTTATAAGCTCTATTGCCCATTCCCCCAAAACTTTTAAGTCAATAGAGATATCATGGTGAAAGAATTAGAACATGGGATTAGAGCAAATCTCAATTCAAATCTAGTGTAGTGTTAACACTACAATATGATTCTTCCTTTGAAGGAGATTCTGCCTCTAAAGGAGATTCTGCCTCTAAAGGTGATCCTGAATCTGAAGGAGAGTTTGAATCTGAAGATGACTTTGACTCTGAAAGTGAGTTTGACTCTAAAGGTGACTTTGACTCCGAAGGCAAGTCTGACTCTGATGGTGGATTTGATTCTAATGGTAGTCCAACCTCTGAAGGCGATCCCATGTCTGAAGGTGGTCCAACCACTGAAGGTGGAGCCTAAGAAGGTGGTCTTGCATCTAAAAGTGAACTTGCATAATACGAGAGACTACGTAGAGTTAGACAGATACCAAGGAGACTTACAGGTTTTGAGTTGCTGCAAGATACTGAAATTATGGGTGTAATCATACAGAGTGCCATGATGGTGGATTTTGAACTTTTTAGCATCAATTATGCTTAAGAAGAAGGTGTCGGTGAGCTCCATGAAGGAAGAGCTTGGGGCCATTGAAAGAAATAAGACATGGGAATTGATTGTTCTACTTTATAACAAGAAAGCTATCAGTGTAAGATGGGGTTTCAAGATAAAGCTGAAGCAAAATGGTTCAGTTGCTAGACATAAAGCAAGGTTAGTAGCTAGAGGATTCTTATAAATGTTTGTTTTAGACTACTTTGAAGTGTTTGCACCTGTATCCAAACATGAAACCATAAGGATGGTTATCGCTATAGTCGCAAATAGGATTTGGCCTCTATATTATTTTAGATGTAAAGTCAACTTTTTTAAATTGTCCATTGCAAGAATAAGCTTATGTGTTACAACCTCTAAGATTTTTGAAAGAGAAGAAAGAATGGATGGTGCACAAGATGCATAAATCCTTCAATGGGCTCAAACAAGCTCCAAGGGAATGGAATTTGAAGATTGATTCATTTTTCATGCATCTAGAATTTAAAAAATGTGAAATGGAATGTTGTGTGTATGGCAACATAATTTTGTAGGCAATGTGATTTTCGCGTGTCTCTATGTGGACGACATACTTCTGATAGGGAGTTATACTTCTGAGATACACAAGTTCAAGAACATACTGATGAATGCATTTGTTATGACTAACCTTGGAAATATGGTAATATTTCTTAGGGATGGATATTTTACATTCATAAAAGGGAATTATTGTGCACCAACTGAAGTATGAACTTGAGTTACTGAAGAGACTTAAGCTGATGAGTTGTAATGGTGAGGATGTATATGTTACAAACTTCAAACAGTTGGTTGGATGTCAGAGATATTTGTGTAACACCTGGGCTTACAAATGTTATGCAGTTGGAATGGTGAGTAGGTTAATGAGTAAACCAAAGTTGCCACATTACCAAGTTGCATTCAGGACTTTAAGGTATGTAAAGGGGACTCTGAGGCATATACTTTTTTTCCATCTGGAGTGTCAGATGTTGCTGAGTTGATATGCTACTCAGACTCTGACTGGTTTAGTGACATAGTAGATAGAAGAAGTACTACACGATACATGTTTATGTATCTGGTATCCTCCATTTATTAGTGCTCCAAAAAGATACCAGTGGTTGCATTGTCAAAATGTGAATTTGAATACATAGTTGGTGCTTTGTCAGCTTGTTAGGCTTTTTGACTGATGAATTTGCTCCAGGAACTGATGTTCAAGGTTAGGAAAGTAGTCAGATTGATGATGGACAACAAATCTTCCACAAGTCTTTCTAAGAAGCCTGTGTTGCATGAAAGAAGCAAGCACATTGATAGTAAGTACCATTTCCTATGCAATTTAGTATAGAATGGATTATTTGAAGTTGTTCATGCCAGCACTAAAAAGAAGCTTGCAGATTTGCTGACCTAGGTGATCAAAACTGAACACTTCATCAATTTGAGGGATATAATTTGCGTAGTTGATTTTCGCTTGAATGTGAATTAAGGGATAGTGTTGAATGTAATTCAACATTCAAGATTAATTTTATTTTCATTTAGTTTTGCATTTGAATTTGAGTTTAGCTTGAATATGAGTTTCATTTGAGTCTTTGTATAAAGCTCAAATGAAAGTGAATTTGTAACAGAATCTTAGTTTGAAAATATTGTTCTCTCTCTCTCTCTCTATATATATATATATATATATATATATATATGTATATATATATATAATTGTTTCTTATCTTCTCCAATTCTTCTACATTATTAATGGAAGTTCATTGTTGAACTCAAACACTAATACTTCCATGATAAACTCTTTACATCAATTTGATAGAGTTTAAGATAACATAATGCATGAGGAAGCTCGAAGTATCTGTCTGAATTCTAATGGAGCTACAATGGCATAAGTTTCATCAAAACATATGTCTTCTTGTTGCTTGTAACTTTTCGCAACGAGTCTAGTTTGTTTCTTAAGACATTTCAAAGAACTTTAAACTTGTTGTAAAAGAATCACCAATTACTAATCACTTTATTAGAGAAATATTATGGGAACGAGTTTCCAAATTTTGTTTCGTTCAAATTGATTTACCTTTTCTTCTATTGCAAAATACCAATGTTTGTCCATGATAACTTCGTCAATTCTCTTCGTCTCAATTTGTAAAACAAATACGACAAAGCTACATAACTTGTTAAGTGATTGTCAAGTAATAAACCCCTTAGAGATATCACAAATTACATTTTGGGTGTGTTTGTTTCAAGGATAAAAATTTTATTCCCAGGAATGTGTGACGTTGGAAATCATATTCCCACGTTTGTTTCAAGTTTTATCAAATTATACTCGGGTATCTTTTATTCTCTGAAATATGATTTACTCATTACTTTGAAATTTTCTAACTCTTGATCTTTATCTTCATCTTCTAGAGTTTTCTTTTCTAAGATATATGCACAATCAACAACCTCTACTTCTACATACTAGGGGTTAGTCCAACAAAAGTAATATGGATGACTTCTTTTATAGTCATTGTATTTTCGAAAATATGTTTTAAAAGAGGAAGAAGATTTTATTTCAAGGTTTTTAACGACATGCGTACAGAAGATTTAAATATGAAATATTACCTTTGTTACACAATTTAATTATTACTAAGAAACTTGTGCTATGAAACTTTAATCAATTAGAAAAACTCACTGGCAAGATTAGGGATCTTATTAAAAATCACCTATTTAACGATTTTGCCTTGTTCTTATTATATTAAAAAATTCTCTTCTCGTATGAGTGAAATAAGAAAACAAATTTATATATTCAGTCATATGAATTGAAGAACCACTATTGATATGGTCTTTTGAATTAAAGCTATCATGCCTATATTTGTCACAATATGACTTTTTGACATTTGATACCCAATTCTTTTTGGTTCCTTTCTCATTTGACGTTCACCATGTTCTTTATAAGAATGTGAGGTAGGATATACTTGCTTGCTTTCATGACTTTTATTAATAAGACAAAACATAGTAGTATGAACACTTTTATTACAATAATTTAATTTTACGGTTTTACATTTAGTAGTTTGTTGAGCATTAAAAATATTTCTAAACTTTTTACTATTGTTCTTAGGTTTATAACCAAAACCAATCTTATTGTAATAAACCTTTTTTCTATTATGTTACCTAATATTCTTCATGATTTGTCATGTTACACATGTTTACTTCTTCTTTATTTAAGGATTCCCCATTTTTTTCATCTAAAGATAGGTACACTCCTTTAACTTTTCTTTGTGGTTTCTTAAAGCTTCTTCGATTTTGGTTTTTAAAGTAGTTTGTTCTTATGTGTCTTTACTTTCCAAATTGGTGGCATTTAGGAATGAAAGGGGATCTTTATTCATTTTTCTCCTGGACACTTGAATTTTTTCCGTGCCTTAGAAACTCCTAGAAAATTCTAAACATGAGTTTCATATATTTATTAATCTCACATTGACAACCTTCATCTTTTGATTCTATGTTGTTAATGTTAGTAGCTTTTAGTGCAATACTTTAGCTCTTCTTCTTGTAACCTTCTTCATAATCAACAAAGTCTATTCAACTTTTTCTCATGTTTTTACAACTCACCAAAAAGATTATATGTTAGATCTTGTAATGTGGGTTTGCTGCAAAATTTGAGTAAGAAGATGTTATGTTGAAAGTTGCACAAAAATAAATTCAAAAGTGTGTGTTTACACTAAGCTTTGGGTTCAATTCGCGCCCACCAATTTAGACAAATTGAATGCAAAAGGGTAATCCGACGAATATCCTTCAGGATACTTTGGAAACTTTAACATAAATCCACATTCACATCAAGCATATCGATAAACTATATTTTACGGAATAAAGTTCAATTATTTATTCTCGTGCACTATAAAAATAAAAGATTTACTTAGATATAATTTTTGACACATGAAACAAGTAATTTTTCTATGTATTTTCAATTTGTACAGTATCCCTAATTCGTGTCACTTGGGAAAGGAGGACTTCTTTTGAATTACTGGTTCCTTACAGTTGTTATGTAGTTTTCCGTTCAAATATATACGCAAACAACACAATGGTTGAGTGGTGCATCCTTTGAACTCGTGTGCAATGCTTGGTGTAGGTTGCAGGTTCGAAAACACCGCTTATAACTTTTGCCTTTTATTTTTGACATTTATTTTGTTAACATTTTTCAAAAAGTATCACAACAAGATTCGAACTCGTGACCTTTGAACCAATATACAAAACTCCAACCACTACACCACATAACAACTTATGATTAAAAAGATGAAATCAATTTAATCATTATTTATTTTTCAATTAAATATTTTAAAAAATTTTCTCCAACAATCCCCCAGCATTTTCAAAATAAATCTAAGTTCATTATTATGGAGATTTAATTGTTTCAGATAAAGGTCTCTTACGATTTGAGCCATTTCTTAGTAGTTAAGTTTTCTCTCATCCCCGATGTAACACCCATATATAACAACATACATCAAAGCATATATATTATACATGAATCCAATTTTTGGTACTAAAATACCATAAGTTCCTAGTTAACACATTGTATACATTACATGCGCAAAATACAAAGTACTAAAAAATCTACAGCATAATATACACAAGATGCCCCAATACACTAAGAACTAGATCGATACATTGATCTCAAAATAAAACTCCAGAGCGGAAGTCTTGCCATCGCAAAAAGCCAAGGAAAGTAAGGGAAATCAAACGACTTTCTCCTTACCCTTCGCGGAACCTGTGGTACCTGTAATATAATCAACAACATGGGGTGAGATATTAAATCTCGGTGAATTCCCTATCTTATGGATTCTCTCGGCTTTACAAGGTTCTAACCAAATCCTAACTCAAGCCCAAGGGAAAGGAAAAGACTTCGAGTTCACAATCTCATAATCTCACACTATATGGAAACATGTTAAGAGTTCGTTAACTCTAATTATTTATCTCTATTGATAACCTTATCAAGGCATCCCTTCTTCCCGTCCGCTTCTATGTCTAAAAGTCAGGGCGAGTCATGGATCCTCGTAATTACTTGGCATATGAGATGGATTCGGAGCTAAGGGACACATTATTACCTTAAGTCGTTATTTTACACGGTCCGTACACCGTCACAATTCTCTTTACCATATAGGTTCCATTCATACTATAACATTGGGAATCAAACCTACCAAGTAATAGTGCATTTGTTCCAGAGGAGCTCGTTACTCATGGACGACACATAATAGGGGAATGGTTACGGTTTCGTGATTTCTCATACAACTGTGATTGTATTCAACATTTATAGGCCACATACGCCTTTTTTTGGCCTCATTTGCCTTTTCTCTCCTTAACGTAGTACACATGTTCCATAATAGTGTTTATTCCTTTCTATACCATTCGGTATTTGGCTACACGCTTTGGCCTTTCTTGCACGAGCGTTAACATTAGAGCGTTACCAATTTCCTAGCCCATTACTAGGTTGTAATATAATTTGGTGTAAGTTTTCCTCACTCTTCCTATTTTATCTGTTTAAGCATGCATATCTCTCACAATCATGTTTAACAACAATAAGATAGGCAAAGCATATTACAATTGCACAATAGAATTACATATGATAATTCAAACATAATTATACCACTTTTGGATTTCCTCCGATTATTTAATCGAGCAATAAAATCGATATTTTTCATGTCCATTCTATAGAATATTCTCATAGCTTTCCATCGGTACCAAGAACACCTTGATCGGAAACACGGTTCGAAAGTTATTAATTTTCAAAGATTATTTTTCAAAGTATAACAGTGGTAACCGGTTACTCACCATAGGGTAACCGGTTACTCAAGCTTCACTATTCACACAGAATAAAATTGAGAGTTAGAGACACATTTGGGTAACTAGTTACTCACCACAGGGTAACCGGTTACTTAGTTTATTTCCTGCGCAAAAACACCAATTTTTCAACGGGTAACCGGTTACTCACCAGAGGGTAACCGGTTACTCTGGGCGCGGAATCAAAAATATTTTTTTATGAACTCTCTTCCATTTTAATCTCATTCAAAACCATTTCAAAAACACAATCAAGCATTAACAGATGATTATACATGCATAATGCTTGTTCTATACAATTTATATCTCATTTTATCCGTTAATACCATCAATTTACTCATTAGATCAAAATCTACCATTTTTGATCAATATCTAACCTAAGCTTCTAAACTTAGAGTTCTAACTAGAACTCACCAACAAAAAGATGATGAATATGATGAAGAAGATGTTGGGTTGATTAATGAAGAAAAAATGATGATTCTTGATCTTTTCCTCTTCTAGGTTTTCTTCTTCCTTTCTTTCCTTTCCTCTTCCTTCTCTCTAACTTCTTTCTATCTTTTCTTTCTATCTTTGGCAAGGGAGGAAAAGAAATGATATAGAAAGATATCATTAGTTAGTAATACTACTAAATATACAAATAGTCTCTATAGCTCCAAATAATAAAACCTCAGAGTCAGAGAGTATTAATTGGATTTGCTCTGAGCTCAATAGTTACCGTAATTATCTTTGCAGATAATTTCTTAGAGTACACCGGAACCCATTTGATCACAAATAATATTATCTAGAGCAAATTAAAATACGGGGTATTACATCCTCCCCTCCTTAAATAGAAATTCGTCCTCGAATTTAAAGATTACCAGAAAAGATGAGGGTAAGTATCTCACATCTCTAATTCTAGTTCCCAAGTTGCATCGCCCGGATGCGTCTCTTCCCACTGAACTTTCACAAGAGAAATCTCTTTATTCCTTAGTACCTTGGTTTCTCTTACCGTGATACGGCTTGGTTGAGGTTCAAACGTCAAATCTGTTTCTATCTCAACTGTATCTGGTAGAATCGGCTGAAGAGGATCTGGGACAAACTTCTGAAGCTGAGACACATGAAAAACATCATGCATTTCTGACAGAGAAGGCGGTAGGGCCAATTTGTAAGCTACTTCACCAATCCTTTCTAGAACTTGATTAGGTCCCACGTATCTCGGACTTAACTTCGTGACTTAAACGGTCCTTTCTATCTCAATCTCGGAGTAACCTTCAAAAACACGTGATCACCTTCATCAAATTCTAAAGGTCTCCTTCGGTTATCCGTATAACTTTTCTGACGATCTTATGCTTGTTTAACTTTATCACGGATCATTCTAATCTTTTCCGTAGTCTCTTGGATAATTTCCGATCCCAAAATTCTATCTTCGCAAACTTCCGCCCAACACAAAGGCGTCCTACATTTCCTCCCATATAATGCCTCATAAGGAGCCATACAAATACTTGCATGATAACTATTGTTGTATGAAAACTCAATCAACGGTAGAAGTTCTATCCAATTTCCTCCACTTCCAAGGACACACGCTCTTAACATATCTTCCATTGTTTGTATCGTCCGTTCTGTCTGACCATCCATTTGCGGATGATTCGACGTACTCAAACACAACTTTGTTCCCATAGCTTGTTGAAAAGCTCTCCAAAACCTCGAAGTAAACTTTGGATCTCTATCGGGCACAATACTAGAGGGAATACCATGTAACCTCACAATTTCCGAAATAAACAACCTTGCAAGATGACTTGCCTTGTAAGTAGTCTTTACGGCCAAGAAATGCACATATTTCGTCAACCGATCAACAATTACCCAAATAAAATCATAACCACCTTGAGTACGGGGTAATCCAACTGCGAAGTCCATAGAAATACTATCCCACTTCCATACCATAATTTCTAAAGGTTGTAATAATCCACCCGGTATTTGGTGTTCAATCTTCACTTATTGGCATACCGCACACTCCGACACATACACCACAATATCTCTTTTCATACCGAACCACCAATAATCCCTCTTTAAGTTGATACATTTTCGAAGAACCAGGGTGTATAGTAAAAGGACCTTTATGCGCTTCCTCTAAGATCCTTCTTTTCAACACCGCATTATCCGTAACATAAATCCTTTGGTTAAACAAAATAATTTTGTCGGTAGTTCGCACAAAACCTGGTTGAACTAACACTTCTTGCAACTTCTCATCCAACATTTGTCCTTGTTGAATTTCCTCTCTAAGAGTAGAATTAACATTCAAATTTGCCATAATCACACCATTAGGAGTCCAAACAAATTGGAGATTTAGATCCCTAAAAGTTTCCAATAAGGTATACTCCAACATCATCAATTCGGCATTACGTAACACTTTTCTACTCAATGCATCCGCTACTTTGTTCGCTTTACCCGGATGGTACTTTTGTTCTAAATCATAATCCTTCAAATATTCCATCCATCTTCTTTGATGCATATTCCACTCTTTTTGGTCAAAAAGACACTTTAAACTCTTGTGATCACAAAACATCTCAAAACGTACTCCATACAAATAATGACGCCACACTTTTAAAGTAAAAAAACCGCCGCCAATTCTAAATCATGCGTTGGATAATTCTTCTCGTGGACTTTTAATTGTTGAGAAGCATAAGCCACCACGTGACTCTCTTGCATCAAGACACCTCCTAATCCCATTTTCGATGCATAACAAATTACTTCATACGACTTGTTAGGAACATGAATGATCAAAACAGGAGCAGTCGTCAATCTTTCTTTTAAACTAATAAAACTTTGTTCACACGCCAAATCCCACTCATAAGGACAATCCTTTCGGGTAAGTTTAGTCATTGGTAAAGCCAATTGAGAAAATCTCTTGATGAACCTTCTGTAATAACCTGCCAGTCCCAAGAAACTTCTAACTTCCGAAACATTCTTCAGTCTCTCCCAATTAATTACTGCTTCATCTTTTGATGGATCAACCACCACACCTCCCTGAGATATGACGTGACCAAGAAAACTAACCTCCGACATCCAAAACTCACACTTGCTCAACTTGGCAAAAAGTTGCTTCTCTTGAAAGATCGATAAAATGATTCTCAAATGTCCCTCGTGCTCTTGTGAAATACGAGAATAAACAAGAATGTCATCATTGAAGATCACAACAAATTGATCCAAGTAAGCTTGAAATATCTGATTCATATAATCCATAAAAACTGCCGGAGCATTCGTCACACCGAAAGGCATTACTAAGAATCCATAATGGCCATAACGGGTTCTAAACGCGGTCTTTGATACATCCAAACTCTTCACACGGATTTGATGATAACCCGACCATAAATCAATCTTCTAGAACACACTGGCTCCTTTCAATTGATCTAACAGGTCGTCTATCCTGGGTAATGGGTACTTGTTCTTGATGGTGACTTTATTCAACGGCCGGTAATCAATACATAACCGCATTCCACCATCTTTCTTCTTTACCCACAATACGGGAGCTCCCCAGGGTGAAACACAGGGTCTTACAAAATGCCAGCCATTAATTCTTCCAATTGCTCCTTCAATTCTCTCAAATCAAGTGGTGCCATCCGATACGGAGAAACGGATATAGGAGTCGTTCCCGGTATCAGGTCAATAGAAAATTCCACTTCCCTCTCTGAAGGAAGAGAAATGACATCCTCGGGGAAAACTTCTAAAAACTCACAGACTACAGGTATACTCAAAACTTGAAGGTCGCTACTCTCCTCCTTAATGAGAACCAAAAGAACCGATTTTTCCTTCTCAAACAAGAAATTTATCACTCAAACCGTACCTTCTAAAATAGTTGTTAATACATCCTTCGGAGTAGCTTCAGTAGATGGAATGACGATTAGCTTCTCCTCACAGCCGATGAAAACCGAATTAGTAAAAAGGCAATCCATTCCCAAAACAACATCTACTTTCTTAAGCGGCAAACAAATAAGATCAATCTAAAAAACTCTCCCATCCACAGATAAAACACAATTCTCACACATTAAGGGTGTTTCAACTATCTCATCCATGGCAGTAGTAACCACCATGGGAGGAGATAACGGAATAGCTTGCAACCCAAGTCACTTCACACATTGTATTGACACAAAAGAGTTTGTCACTCCACAATCAAATAATACAAAATAAGGAATCCCATTAACGAAACACGTACCAGCAATCAAAGAGTTATCGCCCTTTGCTTTCTTTGCATCCAAAGTATAAACTCGCTCGGTACTCTTTCCTTTGCCTGATTCTCATTCTGAGGACAATCTTTAGCCATATGACCCACTTTACGACACCGATGACACTCCACTCCTTCGAAGCGACATCTACCAAAATGCATATTACCACAAGTACGACACACAGGAGGTGTACTTGCCCTAGAATCCTGAACTTGTTTCCCTTTGAAGGCTTGTTTCCTAGGCCTAAACTATGGGTTGGACCTTCCACGATCATTCGGATTTGACCTACGTGAATCTCCTTCTGCTTGAACTTTCTTCAAACTATTCTCAGCCACATAACATTGCCTTAGCAATTCAGCATAACTACTGAACTCTCTTTGAGATAAGCTATGAGAAATATCAGCTTTCAATCCAAAGAGGAATTGGTTAATTTTCCACTTTTCATCCGGAGCATACATGGCCTGCCTAGAGTAAGCAGTCATGACTTCAAACTTCTCAGCATAAGCAGCCACAGTCAAAGTACACTGCCTCAACTGTTGGAAATCGAACTCCTTTTGAGTCTTCAAAGAACCAGGGAAATAATTCTCCATAAACGTAATCTTAAATTGCTCCCAGACTTTAGGCACCTCTTGGATAGTCATCAACGTTGAAAGCACTTTCCCACCACCTCATAGCAGGACCTTTCAACTAGTGAGAAGAAAATACCACTTTTTTTTATCTTCACTACATTGAACTATCAGAAAGATTCTCTCCATACCAACCACCCATTCATGAGCTTTCACAGGATCTAATCCACCATGAAATTTAGGAGAATTCATGCGGATGAAATCCTAAAAACTTCCACTCACAGCATCTGGAACAACCACCTGAGGGTGCAAACCCCCATTCATCTGTTGTACCATCTACTGCATAAACTAGTTCTGTTGCTGTTGCATCTATTGCAAAGACTAGGGCCATGGGACATGCTCCTCGCCGCCTGGCGGATTCGTCCCTGCCGGAGTAGCTGCGGGTCTACCATGATTGCTTATGCGTCCTTCAGCCAGGTTCCTAAACGTCATACAGATAGGATTAAGTTGATCAGGCTCAATGCTATACATATAACACTTAAGACCAATGGTGACATAACACACATGAAACGGAAAGAAATACTTATACTATTTCATGGCTAGGTCGAGGATACGACCTTCTCTGATACCAACTGTAACACCTATATATAACAACATACATCAAAGCATATATATTATACATGAATCCAAGTTTTGGTACTGAAATACCATAAGTTCCTAGTTAACACATTATATACATTACATGCCCAAAATACAAAGTACTAAAAAATATACGGCATAATATACACAAGATGTCCCAATACACTAAGGACTAGAT
This sequence comes from Lathyrus tuberosus, assembly GCA_022829125.1. NCBI lineage: Eukaryota > Viridiplantae > Streptophyta > Magnoliopsida > Fabales > Fabaceae > Lathyrus > Lathyrus tuberosus. Next base: position 10,792,958 of record JALAZF010000071.1, read on the forward strand.
CAATACAATGATCTCAAAATAAAACTCCAGAGCGGAAGTCTTTCCATCCCAAAAAGCCAAGGAAAGTAAGGAAAATCAAACGACTTTCTCCTTACCCTTCGCGGAACCTATGGTACCCATAATATAATCAACAACATGGGGTGAGATATTAAATCTCAGTGAGTTCCCTATATTATGGATTCTCTCGGTTTCACAAGGTTCTAACCAAATCCTAACTCAAGTCCAAGGGAAAGGAAAAGACTTCGAGTTCACAATCTCATAATCTCACACTATATGGAAACATGTTAAGAGTCTGTTAACTCTAATTATTTATCACTATCGATAATCTTATCAAGACATCCCTTCTCCCCGTCCGCTTCTACGTCTAAAAGTCAGAGCGAATCATGGATACTCGTAATTACTTGGCATACGAGATGGAATCGGAGCTAAGGGGCACATTATCGCCTTAAGTCATCACTTCACACGGTCCGTACACCGTCACAAGTCTCTTTACCATATAGGTTCCATTCGTACTATAACATTGGGAGTCAAACCTACCAAGTAATAGTGCATTCGTTCCAGAGGAGCTCGTTACTCATGGACGACACATAATTGGGGAATGGTTACGATTTCGTGATTTCTCATACAATTGTGATTGTATTCAATATTTCTAGGCCACATACACGTTTTTTTTTTGCCTCATTTGCCTTTTCTCTACTTAACATAGAACACATGTTCCATAATAGTGTTTATTCCTTTGTATACCATTCGGTATTTGGCTACACGCTTCGGCCTTTCTTGCACGAGCGTTAACATTAGATCGTTACCAATTTCCTAGCCCATTACTAGGTTTTAATATAATTTGGTGTAAGTTTTCCTCACTCTTCCTATTTTATCTTTTTAAGCATGCATATCTCTCACAATCATGTTTAACAACAATAAGATAGGCAAAGCATATTACAATTGCACAATAGAATTACATATGATAATTCAAACATAATTATACCACTTTTGGATTTCCTCTAATTATTTAATTGGGCAATAAAATCGATATTTTTCACTTCCATTGTATAGAATATTCTCATAGCTTTCCATCGGTACCAAGAACACCTCGATCGGAAACACGGTTTGAAAGTTATTAATTTTCAAAGATTATTTTTCAAAGTATAACACTAGTAACCAGTTACTCACCATAGGGTAATCGGTTACTCAATCTTCACTGTTCATACAGAATCAAATTGAGAGTTATAAACACATTTGGTTAACCGGTTACTCACCACAGGGTAACTGGTTACTTAGTTCATTTCCTGCGCGGAAACACCAATTTTTTAAAGGGTAACAGATTACTCATCAGAGGTTAACCAGTTACTCTGGGCTCAGAATCAAAAATATTTGTTTTGATTAACTCTCTTCCATTTCATTCTCATTCAAAACTATTTCAAACACCCAACCAAGCATTAACAGATGATTATACATGCATAATGATTGTTCTATTCGATTTATATCTCATTTCATCTGTTAAAACCATCAATTTACTCATCAGATCAAAATCTACCATTTTTTATCAATATCTAACCTAAGCTTCAAAACTTAGGGTTCTAACTAGAACTCACCAATAACAAGATGATGAAAATGATGAAGAAGATGTTGGGTTGATTGATGAAGAAGAGATGATGATTCTTGATCTTTTTCTCTTCTATGTTTTCTTCTTCCTTTCTTTCCTTTCCTCTTCCTTCTCTCTAACTTCTTTCTATATTTTCTTTCTATTTTTGGCAAGGGAGGAAAAGAAATGGTTTAGGAAAATATCATTAGTTTATTAATACTACTAAATGTCCAAATAGTCTCTGTAGGTCCAAATAATAAAACCTCAGAGTCAGATAGTATTAATTGGTTTTTCTCTGAGCTCAACAGTTACTCTAATTATCTTTGCAAATAATTTTTCGGAGTACACCGGAACCCATTTGATCACAAATAATATTATCTAGAGCAAATTAAAATAGGGGGTATTACACCTGAATAGATTGGTAGACAAGCTTTGAACCAACTATTCATTAAAACAAGCCTGCATAACTCACACATGAAATCTCGATACCATTGATTGAATTATTGATATGACACATTTAATAAGACCTTGTGTGCCATATCCTTTTAAGAGAATTTAATATTCAAGCCCTTGAACTCTATGAAGCGGCATCACTTCATTCTCATATAGGTAGACTATATAAAAAAGCATCCATAATTACGCATTCTAACAAACATATGTTATATGTCTATTAAGAGGAAAATCTTATCCTACCACATTTTTCTTATTGTCCAAGTACTTTTAACTCTTGGTATGTATCTATCTTCAAGTACTTTAATCAATTTAATGGTGTACTTTCATCATTGAACTCGAGACTTAATGTTAACCAAGTGTGAGTTGAGTTTCCACTATTGATGATTAGTTAGATATGAACTTGTTTCACATCCTTTATAATGTCTTCACTATTTTTAATTATATCCAAAGACATCATATCTTTGTCAATTCTTTCGTCAAAAAATTGCATGATTTTAAAAACTTTAATAAACTTTGAATATTCAATTTTTCAACTAATCATGCATATATGTACTATTGATAGTATTTATCATCTATTATCAAACCATGACACTTTTTGACATATTAGTACAATTATCGTATATAAAATATATTCTATATTCTTGATAGTTTCGATAAACTGTTATCATGACACTTTTGTCATTCATTTGGTCATATAAAGAAATTTTATGACGTTCTTCATTTGGTAATTTTTTTTTAATTTGAAGTTTAACATCCACTTATATATATTGAAAATATATTTAGTACATTAACATTTATATCAATCGACAACCATGGTCTTGCAAATTTATCATGACGAACATTTATTTTAAGTAATGGGTTCAAACATGTAATTCATAAACTTCATATAAATAAACACCATTGAACTTATTTCTATTCTTTTAAAATAAACAATTTTATTGCATACTTAACATATGCATAACAAATTCTATGTGATAAATTCATGTTTCATATTTAACAATGTTCTATTATATATCCAAATAAAAATTAAAATATAAAATAAACAATGAATTCTCATCATTAATATTCTCTATAACTTTTCTCTATAAATTTTTGTCAACTAGCAATGATCACAAATTAATTTTAATATCAAGATAAGCAAATAAATAATATTTTTATACTAAAATAAATTATTTTAAACTTAATAAATAAGAGAAAAAACTAAAATGCAATTTTAAAATGTCCTTGATATTTCTAACATATTATTTACATCATTTTATGTAACCAATACATGCACCATAAATTCAAATTCATAATTTTTTTTTTTATTAAATCATATCATGCATAAATAATTCATTATTAAAAAAATAAAAGATATTCACTATTTATCGTAGTTTTTAATTTAGCTTTTATAGTTTTAATTTTCTTATTATAGACTACTAACTAACTAAATACCTTTTTATGTAAATTTTAAGATGCAAATTAGAGAAATGATAGATATAGTAATTAGTCATATTGAAAGACTAAACTATTTTTTTTTTTTAGATTATTTTACAAAATACATAAATGATAGAAATACAATTAAATTAAACACAAAGTCTAAATATTGTTTTTATTTATTTGGATAATATTATATTATTATATTCTGAAACAACATACTTTGCATCCAAATTTTAGACACTCTCCTTTATGTCACCACTACAAGAAAATCATCCCAAAAACTTTTAGCATTTAGTTTTTTTTGGCACATTCTATACTGTCAAACCAAAAACTTATATTGTAAAACAACAACCAACAACAAATAACAAACAAAGAAAAATACACCACAGTAAACTAGAACTAACTAACTAACAAAAACAATAGAGAGAAATCACACAACCTATGCAACATCATCATCCCAACAACACCAAGCTAGATCTCAGACCATCAATGCATCAAAAGCAAAACTAAAATCACAGAAGCAAACATTTTGAAACACTATTGAATCAGACACATGATAGAATTCTAAAGCCTATTATTAAAAGAGATTAAAAAATTCAACCAAAACTTATGATTGAGTCAACTCCAAGTAAAAAAAACATTTATCCTCCAATTTTTTCACATTAGATGATACATCATGTTTTATACAGCGATGTCATGAAGCACAATCAGACATTATTAGAGACATATACTATGAATTATTCATTGTCTTTTCATTAACCATTGAAACCAAGTGAACTTGATATATCTTGATTTGTTACAGTTCCATGTTTATTTTCAATAAGTGGTGCGTTATTGACTCAATGTTGTAACACCTCAAAATTTTCCCTCTCTTTTAACTCTAACTAGCTTAGGATTCATTTCATTTTTCATTATCATTTGTGCATATCATTGGTTCTTTGTATGAAATCAAGGTATCCTAGTTAGCTCAAGAGGAGAAGATGTTTTTCAGAGGCTCAAGCAAAAGATCATGTGTATATAGATGAACATTGTTCCAGATACCAAGGGAAGAGATATTCTTAATATCACCATCACTCAAGCTACAATGGGTTCTTAGTCCTCAAGGCATCCTAATATGTCCATCACCTCATCAAATGGTTAAATTTAACAAGAGGTTTGTAGTGGATCACCTCCTTCTATCTGTTGATCATCAAGACTAGGGTTGTGAACATCTGGGAATGTAACATTCCAATGGGCAAGATTTTTGAAGCTTTGTCATCATCATGTGGCACACTTCATCTTTGTCTAAGAGGATGCACATCATACTTAGAGGAATTTGAGTTTTGAGCTTGGGTCGATTTCTCCTAGATTGTGGGTGCCAAAACTAGGGTTTATGTAAAATCAGGTGATTTTTTATTTCTTGAGCAAGACTTGATTCCATGGCCTCCTATATGTTCTCAAGTGTCTAGAGATGGAAGATTGACTACTAATTTGATTCAGAAGGGTTTCAATTGATTAGAGGTTTGAAAATCATGAGAATTGGGGATAAAGTCAACTGTGCAGTGAAAAAGTCAACTCTTGACTTTTTGAGGTCAAATTCTCAATCTTCATGTCATATATGATGAATGGACTGAATTTGATCAAGAGATGTTAAGGGAATCACGAAAAAATCAAGAAGTTGAGAAGTTACCATTTTTTGGCAAATTAGGGTTTTAGGTACTTTCTATTTATGGAAATTTCTAAGCTTGGATCAGTCATCTTCATGGTTACTTTTCATCATGATACAAGCTCCATTTTGAAATATTTTTCACATGAAAATTGTTCCTCATAATTCCACCTTTCCAAAGAGTCCAAGAATGTCTCATTTGGATTAAAACTCACCAAGATATGGTTGTTGGAAAATCAAGGTTTCAAGTTGTGATTATGCAAAAAGACTTAGAAATTTTCAAGCTTCTTGGACAGATTTAAGGACACATCTTCATGGCAAATTTTCGCATAGCACCAAGCTGTGTTTCAAGTTGAATCCAACACAAGGATTGTTATCCATTCTTCCTATTTTCCATTGGTTACACGTTTGGCTCAAATGGAGCAAAAATTACCAAGTTATGAGAATTGGAAGTGACGGACAAGAATTGTATTGTTAGGCATTAGGTGGTGGTATATGATGGACACTTTTTGCAGCATGATAGTGTACCTTTACCATACGAATTATAGTACATTCCTTGTGTGAAATTCTTTACCAAAGTGAGCCAAACATGTGCCATATACACTTTGCATCATTTTAAATTCATTTGCCAAAGAAAGAAAGATGGAAAGTACACCAATTATGACCTTGCAATTCTCTCTCACGTGCCAATCTCCTTATGCACTTCTCATGTGCATTTTCATTGCCAAACCTCCCATCCAAACCTCATTGCCAAGCCATAACCCGTGCCACCACACATGTGCACCATTCTCACTTATTTTTTACTTCCAAACCAAAATACCCAATTCCCAAGGCTTAGCTTCGTTTCCACACCTTGTGCCAACCCTAAATGCATCATATAAATGGTAATACTCTCCCAAACTTGATCATTCACTCCATTTTTTAGATCTGAATCACAAATTCCTCTCAATTTTCTCATCTTAGAGTTCTTCTTTTTTTGAGATTTTTTTAGGTTCTCTTGGTAGAATCATCATCTACTAAGTGTGATCTTTCTTCTGTACGCAAAATTCAGCTTCTGTATCCACCATTGGTGGTGCTACAAGCTTTGGTTTATTCACTATCGGGTTGGAACTGGTTGAAGACTTCTAGCAACTTTCTGATCCAAACGAGTTTTGATCTATAGCCTCCAGTTGATTTCCAAGTTTTCCACATCATTTTGCAGATCTTAAGCTTGTTAAAAAGGCAACAGACTGTTCTCTGTTAGGTAAACTTTCAGATCTGATTTCACTCGTATTAGACATGTTTTAAGATCATCTTGGATGCATCTGAAGTCCTACACGTGGTAGGTAATGTTTGCATATGCTCTTGTCTTGATTTGATGAAGTTCAGTTTGCATGTTCACTTATGTTTCTCTTCGATTCACCATGTTAGCTTGTTTATTTTTGATAATGGATGGTGGATTTGTGATCAACATGAGATTCTAAGTGAGTTGGTGGTATTATTTGATGTTTCTGGGTGGTTGGTGGTGGCTCCAGCGGCCAGCTTGCCGGAGAAGACGACTGGAGATAGGGCTCCAGCGTCTAAAGGTTGAAGGCAAGGTGATGTGGCCTTGGCGCCCTATTTTAAATTTGAATGGTTTGAGGTGTTTTGATCTGATCCGTTGGATGTGCTACATCAGTGCCATGTCAATTAATGAAGATGAGGTGGATACCACGCGTGCTAGCTTCTTATTTGTTTTCTGATATGTTTGGATTGGGCCTTATGAAATTTACTTTTCACACAACCCCTATTGTGAGCCCAATAGCGCGTATAACATAGTTCCTTTGGATTTTGGCTTTACTGCTTACACCCCCTACCTTGTCACTTGTTTTATTTTCTTTTTTTTTTATTTCATTTTTCATTTTATTTTGTTTTTAATTGATAAAACTATTTTAAAAATTGACAAAAATATGTTTTTGACCAATTATTTTCTTATGATAATTGTCATGATTTTTGTTTTATTATTAATTCATTTTTAGTATTTTATTTGGATTTATTTTGTGAGTGTGTTTCCAATGATACCCTTCATCTAGGGTTAGGAAATTTCTTGATCTTTGCTCATCATTTGAGGCTAATTTTTTAGCCACACTTAGACCTTCATATGAGGTTTTTTTAATTCTTTTTTGAAGTTGGTTTGAGTTACTTTAAGTGACTTGCCATTTGACTTTTGTTGACCCTCGATGCACCCTCGATTTTGTGCTTACTTTGCCTTTTTTGAGCATTTTGAACATGTTCTTGAACTTTTTTTGCTTCCATCATTTGTACATGCTTAATTGGATGTTTGAACATGCCTTTGAATATTTCTTGGGATTTTATTGGATCACTTTGCTATTTTTTATTGATGCTCCCATTTGATGATGTTTTGAGCATGCTAGTGTACATATCTTGACCCAACTTTTGTGCCCTTGAATTACATGAATCTTTTTGATACTTGGTGATATTTCTTGGCTTGATAAGACATGTTTAAGTTTATGATTTTCTTTGGCTCTTGATGTATGATTTTCCTTTGGTGTTGTCTTACTTGTATAAAAACACGTGAATCACTTTTGACTTGATTTTATTGAATGCATACCTAGTTTTGACATATGCTTTGAGTGTGATGGATGATGTTCCTTCTTTGATAATTTTAGTTTTTTATGACATGATGTGATTGCTTCCCTATCTTGTATCTCACCTCATATGGTCTCATCTATCATTGTTCTTTGTCTTGTTACATCTCTTATGGAATTCTAGATCATTTGAGTATGTTTGAACACTTTGTCTTGCTTGATCTTGTTTGCTTGGACATGATGATTGGTGATTACTTTGTATGAGTGATGTTTGCCGTGTTTCTTTGCTTCTTGATTTGAACTTCCATGTTATTCACTTTATTGTATCTTCTCCTTCATCTCTCACTTCTTTCTTCTCCCCTAAGTCTCATAACTTGTTTAAGTCTTAGATTTACTTTTGTATGTTCCCTTAGGATCCCCTAGTCCAACTAAATATTTGATTAAGCCTGGAGTAGGATAGAAATTAGGATCTAATCCATGTATGCTAACATTAGGTAGAATTCCCCTTCTTACCTCAACCTTAGGCCCACCATTGCATGATAACTTCTAGGATGGAGTTCCCTTAGTGTTTTTCTTTCAACTTTGAATCTTATCTTCTCATCTCAAAAACAAGTCCCAAAAAAAGTTAATAAATGCAACGAGCATTGTGAGCCATGAGCCTTAAGTACATAGGAAATGAAGAATGAGGGGTCTCCCTTCACTCTTCTAGAGTGTTTAGCATAAGTCCCATTGGGGGCGACCATGCGACGCATTCGCTCCTATGTCATAGACTTAAGTGCAATGTGAGTTTCAAACTAACTTCAATTCACTTCGGTCTAAAAAACACAAACCAAGTTCAAATCATTTTCATCCTTTGGATTGGGTATCAAATCTTTTTCAGAAAAAAGCTCGTCACTCACATAAAAAACACTCATCGACTCGTACATCGAGTGTAACACCCATATATAACAACATACATCAAAGCATATATATTATACACGAATCCAAGTTTTGGTACTGAAATACCATAAGTTCCTAGTTAACACATTGTATACATTACATTCCCAAAACAGAAAGTACTAAAAGTCTATGGCATAATATATACAAGATGTACCAATACACTAAGAACTAGATCAATACAATGATCTCAAAATAAAACTCCAAAGCGGAAGTCTTACCATCCCAAAAAGCCAAGGAAAGTAAGGAAAATCAAACGAATTTATCCTTACCCTTTGCGGAACCTTTGGTACCTGTAATATAATCAACAAAATGGGGTGACATATTAAATCTTAGTGAGTTCCCTATCTTATGGATTCTCTCGGCTTTACAAGGTTCTAACCAAATCCTAACTCAAGTCCAAAGGGAAAGGAAAGGAGTTCGAGTTCACAATCTCATAATCTCGCACTATATGGAAACATGTTAAGAGTCCGTTAACTCTACAAAATTATCACTATCGATAACCTTATCAAGGCAACCCTTCTTCCCGTCCGCTTCTACGTCTAAAAGTCGGAGCGAGTCATGGATCCTCGTAATTACTTGGCATACGAGATGGATTCGGAGCTAAGGGACACATTATCGCCTTAAGTCGTCACTTCACACGGTCCGTACACCGTCACAAGTCTCTTTACCATATATGTTCCATTCGTATTATAACATTGAGAATCAAACCTACCAAGTAATAGTGTGTAATGCCCCAGTCAGTTTTGTCAGTTTTGTCTTTTTAATTAATTGGGTCGTTTTGAGTATTTTATTATTATATTATTTTATTTCTGACGTTTATGTGAAAATATGTTATTTTTCATCGAGATTATACTTTATCGCGTTTTGGGAGCATTTACGAGATAATTGAGTGTGGGGGTATTTTGGCCATTTCATTTTATTTTGATTAAGTTAGTAAGAATAGAAAGATAGATAGAAAAATAGAAAAGGAAATAAAAAGAGAAGAAGAAAAGAAGAGAGAGAAAGAAGAAGAGAAGAAAAAGAGAGGAAAAACTTTAGAAAGAAGAAATCAATCTCCCGATTTTTCTACACGTTATTAAATCGGGTAAGGGTGCGAAACTCGATTATACTATGTTTATGTATGATTATGTATGTGTGTGTTTGGATGATTCTCTTGTTTTTCCATGTTTTTCACTTCTAGGTTGAAAATGATAAAATGATAGAAATCGAGGTTTTAGCGGTTGGAAATCGACGTAAACGTGGTAGAATGCTTGTTGCCATGATTAGAATAGGTTTTGATTGATATATGTTGATTTGGAAATGTTTTGGTTGGAAAAATATGGGTTTTGGGTTTTCAAACAGCGCTGCAGAATTCTGAGTTTTCGCAGGTTCGCCTAGCGAGCCTGGGGCGAAGGTGGTAGCGAATGAGTTTTCGCGGGTTCGCCTAGCGAACCAGTTAGCGAAGGTCAACGAAGGTTCGCTGAGTTGTTAGTCTAGCGAACTTTATATGTTTTTGGTGCTGGTGGTTGCTGCCTTGGTTCGCCAAGGGGTTCGCCTAGCAAACTTTGTGTCTGTTTTCTAGCTGGTAGTGGGTTCGCTGGACATTCGCCTAGCGAAGGTGGTAGCGAATGCTCGCTAGAGGGTTCGCCTAGCGAACATGGCTGTTTATGCAATTTTGTTTTCTTCCTAACTTTTGATATGTGGTTCGGTTTGAGGCGTGGTTTGATGTGTTAGAAAACTTATAAAATGTTCTTGCTTATGATGATGGTTTTGAGATTGTTGGCCGATTAAATTAGGTCGAGAATTAGAAAATATGTTGTTTTGTTGACTTTTTCCGTTTTAATTGTGTGAACTTGAGGTGTATATGCAATATGCTGTTGGTGTGGATATTGTATGACTTGTGTGCTGTTGTGTGATGAAATTGCATGAAATATATTGTGATGATGATTGGTGGCCTTAGGGAAAGAAAATGCAAGGTGTGGTAATTGATGATATATGCATGATTATGGATGTGTATATGTGTGCATTTTAAATGTCATGAGTCATTGTATGCCAAGCATCATGATATGCATTCTTGTGACGTCCTGAGTGACGGATTGATTCCAGAGGGAATCTTCTATAACATCGTGCGCCTTAAAAATAAGAGGACTGAAAGAGATCTGGTTGGATCGTGCGCCTTACAAATAAGAGGACCGAAAGCGATGATTATAGACGATCGTGTGCCCATGTGGGGTGTGAGCGATCGGATCGTGAGCCTTATACAAATAGGACCGAAAGCGATCCATAAACGTCGTGAGCATTATACAAAGAGGACCGAAAGCGACGAGGAACATAGTATGCCCGACGGGGAGTTATAGTGATGTAACGAACGATGGTTCCAGCAGAGATCCTGAGTGAACTAGTATTGAGAAATGTTGGAATTCGGTACCGCATATGCATTGCATAGAGTCGTTGTGTCGGTCTCTGTGCATTTGCATAAATCATGGATTAATTGTGTATGGAATTGTGAATGTGATTGATGAGATGGAATATGTATAATTGTATTGATGATGAGTGTATTGTGTATGACTGAGGTGTGTTGGTATTGGATATCTGAGACTTGTGTTGTGTGGTATTTGCTTGTGGTGCATTTGTGGTGAGAATATTGTACTTGTGCATTTCTGTGTTAATATATAATTATATGCAACTGTATTATGATTGTGTTTCTCACCCTTTTGCTGTTTTATAATGCTTTATGAGGCATTGCAGATTAGAGTTGCTGGAGGTCTTTTTGTGAAGCTTAGGTCTTCATTCTTTTGTCGGTCAGCTCTGATATGTGACACCGGGTAGTTAGGGAGGCCGTTTGTTATTATTTTGTATTATGTATATGTATCTTTTGGATTGTACATGTATGATTGTATTTGGCAGACAAACCTTTCATGATATATATATATATATATATATATGAGATTTCAGTACAGATTTTCCGCTTTTATTCTGTATTTGAATTGTGGGTGTATTACTACCTGAATTGTTGCATATCTTTATGAGCAGGTGTTGTATGTTTGTTTCAAATTGACGTGACCCCCTCGGTCTATACCGTGAATTTGTAAATATAATCTGATGAAATTTTGTATTTTATTTATCGCTTTAATAGCTTGGGGGTAATAGAATGGGGGTGTTACATTAAGTGGTATCAGAGCCAGTCCGTGTTAGTTTGTGTCTGGTTGTGTCAGTCCTTGTTGGTCGTTGTGGTTGGATAAGCTGTTTGTTTAACCATAGTTTCTGTTATTGGAAATGAACAAAATATGGCTGGTAGGAATGACACTGCTTTGGCTGCTGCTATGCAAGCTATGGCTCGGGCTGTGCAGGGTGCACCTAATGCTGCTGGTAATGATGAGTTCAGGAAGAACAAACCGCCTGTCTTTAAAGGGAGACATGATCCTGATGGTGCACAGATTTGGTTGAAAGAGATTGAAAGGATTTTACTGAGTTATGGATTGTGCTGAGGGTCAGAAGGTGAGACTGGGTACTCACATGTTGCAGGAGGAAGTTGATGACTGGTGGGTTAGTACTCATCAGGTGTTGGATGCTGGGGATGAAGAAGTTACTTGGGAATTGTTTAGCCGGGAGTTTCTGAGGAAGTATTTTCCCGAAGATGTAAGAGGAAAGAAGGAAATTGAGTTCTTGGAACTGAAACAAGGTAATATGTCTGTTGTTGATTATACTGCTAAGTTTGTGGATCTTGTGCAGTTTTATCCTCATTATGCTGAAGCGACTGCGGAGTTTTCTAAGTGTGTGAAGTATGAGACCGGATTGCGCCCTGATATTAAGCAGACAATCGGTTATCAAAGGATAAGAAGGTTTTCTGATTTGGTGGAATGTTGTAGGATTTATGAAGAGGATAGTAAGGCTCGTTCTACTCACTATAAGAGTGTGAGCGAGAGGAAAGGGAAGCAACAGTTCTGTAGCGGTCCGTATGTGACACCAGCTGATAAGGGTAAGCAAAGGGGTACTTTTGATCGAAGGTCAAGTGGTGGAGGTATGTCTGGTCCTCTGAGGTGTTATAGATGTGGTGAATTGGGACATCGTCAGTTTGAATGTAGGAAGAATTTGGGGAAGTGTACCAATTGTGGAGGTGTAGGACATGTTGCTGCTGAGTGCAAAAGGAAGAATGTGGCGAAGTGTTTCAACTGTGGTGACCCTGGTAATATTAGCACGAAGGGTCCGAAACCGAAGCAAGTTCCATCTGGTGGGAAAGTTTTTGCATTGGCAGGGACTCAGACTACTAATGCAGATCGTCTGATCAGAGGTACTTGTTTTATTAATAATACGCCTTTAGTTGCTATTATTGATACTGGAGCGACTCATTCGTTTATTTCGTCTGAGTGTGCTAAGCGTTTGAATCTTGTGTTGTCTTTGATGGATGGTGAGATGGTTATTGATGCTCCAGCGATGGGGTCAGTAACTACTTCTTTGGTTTGTTTGAGTTGTCCTTTGACCATTTATGGTAAAGACTTTAAGATGGATTTGGTGTGTTTTCCGTTGGAGGGATTAGATGTGGTTCTGGGAATGAATTGGTTGCAGTTTAATCGGGTTCATATTGATTGTTATCATAAGCTAGTAAGGTTTCCTTCTCTTGAAGAAGATGAAGATTCGAGTTTCTTATCTACCAAAGAGTTGAAGAAACTTTTGGCGGATGAAGCTCAGTTGTTTGGGTTGTTTGCGTTGTTGACTGTGGATAGTCAAGTGTCGATTGATGTGTTTCCTGTTGTGTGTGAATTTCTGGAAGTGTTTCCTGAGGATATTTCAGACTTGCCGCCAGAGAGAGAGGTGGAGTTTTTGATAGATCTAGTTCCTGGTACTAGACCTGTTTCTATGGCACCTTATCGTATGTCGGCATCTGAGTTGGTTGAGTTAAAGAAACAGTTGAATGAATTGTTGGAGAAGAGGTTTGTGAGTCCAAGTGTTTCTCCTTGGGGTGCTCCAGTTTTATTGGTGAAAAAGAAAGGTAGAAGTATGCGGTTGTGTATTGATTATCGCCAGTTGAATAAGGTGACGATTAAGAATAAGTATCCTCTTCCAATAATTGATGATTTGATGGATCATTTAGTTGGTGCTTGTGTGTTCAGTAAAATTGACTTGAGGTCGGGGTATCATCAGATTAGGGTGAAAGAGGAAGATATTCAGAAGATGGCTTTTAGGACACGTTACAGTCATTATGAATATTCTGTGATGCCGTTCGAGGTTTCTAATGCGCCAGGTGTGTTTATGGAGTACATGAATCGTATTTTCCATGAGCATTTGGATCGATTTGTTGTTGTGTTTATTGATGTCATATTGATTTATTCTAAGTCTCGGGAGGAGCACGTGGAGCATTTGCGTATTGTTTTGCAGGTTTTGAATGAAAGGAAGCTTTTTGCCAAATTGTCCAAGTGTGAATTTTGGTTGTCGGAGGTGAGTTTTCTTGGACACATAATTTCAGGTAATGGTATTGCAGTGGATCCATCTAAAGTAGAAGCAGTTCTACAATGGGAGGCTCCGAGATTTGTTACTGAAATTTGAAGCTTTTTGGGTTTGGCCGAATATTATCGAAGGTTCATTGAAGGTCTTTCTAAGCTTGCACTTCCTCTGACCCAGTTGACTTGTAAAGGGCAAGCGTTCATTTGGGATATTCGGTGTGAGGAAAGTTTTAATGAGCTGAAGAGAAGATTGGCGACAGCTCCGATTTTGATTTTGCCAAATCCTAATGAACCGTTTGTGGTGTATTGTGATGTGTCTTTGATTGGTTTAGGTGGGGTGCTAATGCAAGAAGGTAAGGTCGTGGCGTATGCTTCAAGGCAATTAAGAATGCATGAGAAGAATTACCCTACGCATGACTTGGAATTAGCGGTTGTGGTGTTTGTGTTGAAAATTTGGAGGCATTATCTTTTTGGTGCGAGGTTTGAAGTCTTTAGTGATCACAAGAGTTTGAAATATTTGTTTGATTAGAAGAAACTGAATATGAGACAACGAAGATGGTTGGAATTTTTGAAGGACTACGACTTTGGCTTGAATTACCATCCTGGTAAAGCTAATGTGGTAGCCAATGCGTTGAGCCAAAAATCGTTACATATGTCCGCTTTAATGGTTAAGGAGTGGGAGCTTTTGGAATTGTTTAGAGATTTGTGTTTGGTATGTGAAGTGACGTCGGATAGTGTGAGGCTGGGTATGTTGAAGGTTACTAATGATTTTCTGATGACGGTAAGTGATAAACAGAAGTTGGATGTGAAATTGGTGGATTTGATGTTGGTTGGCGGAAAATATGCGAGTGGTGATTTTCAAGTGGATATTAATGGTGTTTTGAGGTTCCGAGGTAGAATTTGTATTCCGGACGATTCGGATTTGAAACAGATGATTTTGGAAGAAGGACACCGGAGTAATTTGAGTATACATCCGGGAGCGAACAAAATGTACCAAGATTTGAAAAAGATTTTCTGGTGGTCTGGATTGAAAAGAGATGTGGCTTAGTTTGTGTATGCTTGTTTGACGTGCCAGAAGTCGAAAGTGGAACATCAGAGGCCTAGTGGTTTGTTGCAATCGTTGGATATTCCTGAGTGGAAATGGGATAACATTTCGATGGATTTTGTAACGGGGTTGCCGAATACTCAGCGAGGGCATAATGCTATTTGGGTGATTGTGGATAGGCTGACTAAATCGGCTCATTTCATTCCGATTGACATCAGTTTTTCTTTGGAGCGGTTAGCTGGGATTTATATCAGTGTGATTGTGAAGTTGCATGGAGTTCCATTAAGTATTATTTTGGATCGAGATCCAAGGTTTACCTAGAGATTTTGGGAAAGTTTACAGAAGGCGTTGGGTTCTAAATTGAGATTAATTTCGGCTTATCATCCGCAGACGGATGGGCAGACGGAGAGAACGATTCAGTCTTTGGAAGATTTGCTGCGAGCGTGTGTTTTGGAACAAGGTGGCGCGTGGGATAGTTATCTTGCGTTGATTGAATTCACGTATAATAACAGTTTTCATTCTAGTATTGGAATGGCACCGTTTGAAGCATTGTATGGATGGAGGTGTCGAACACCGTTGTGTTGGCACGAATCTGGTGAGAGTTTGGTGGTTGGACCGGAGTTGGTGCAACAGACTACGGACAAAGTGAAGTTTATACGTGAGAAAATGAAGGCTTCTCAAAGTAGGCAAAAGAGTTGTCATGATCGTAAAAGGAAAGATCTCGAGTTTCAAGAGGGCGATCATGTATTTTTTAGAGTTACGCCGGTAACGGGTGTTGGTCGTGCATTGAAATCGAAGAAACTTACTTCTCTGTTTATTGGTCCTTACCAGATATCTGCGAGAGTGGGGGATGAGGCTTATAGGGTGGCGTTGCTGCCGAGTCTGTCAAATTTGCATGATGTGTTCCATGTTTCACAGCTTCGAAAGTATGTTCCGGATCCGTCGCATGTGATTCCGATGGATGAGGTTGAGGTAAGGGAGAACCTTACGGTTGAGGCATTACCCGTTAGGATTTTGGATCGCGAGGTGAAGCGGTTGAGGGGCAAGGATATTGCACTTGTGAAGGTAGCGTGGGGAGGCGCTGCTGAGGGCAATTTGACTTGGGAGTTGGAGAGTCGGATGCGGGAGTCGTATCCAGAGTTGTTTGTCTCAGGTAATATTTTCGAGGACGAAAATTTCTAAGTGGGGGAGAGTTGTAACGCCCCAGTCAGTTTTGTCAGTTTTGTCTTTTTAATTAATTGGGTCGTTTTGAGTATTTTATTATTATATTATTTTATTTCTGACTTTTATGTGAAAATATGTTATTTTTCATCGAGATTATATTTTATCGCGTTTTGGGAGCATTTACAAGATAATTGAGTGTGGGGGTATTTTGGGCATTTCATTTTATTTTGATTAAGTTAGTAAGAATAGAAAGATAGATAGAAAAATAGAAAAGGAAAGAAAAAGAGAAGAAGAAAAGTAAAGAGAGAAAGAAGAAGAGAAGAAAAAGAGAGGAAAAACTTGAGAAAGAAGAAATCAAACTCCTGACTTTTCTACATGCTATTAAATCGGGTAAGAGTGCGAAACTCGATTATACTATGTTTGTGTATGATTATGTATGTGTGTGTTTGGATGATTCTCTTGTTTTTCCATGTTTTTCACTTCTAGGTTGAAAATGATAAAATGATAGAAATCGAGGTTTTAGCGGTTGGAAATCGACATAAACGTGGTAGAATGCTTGTTGTCATGATTAGAATAGGTTTTGATTGATATATGTTGATTTGGAAAAATATTGGTTTTGGGTTTTCAAACAGCGCTGCAGAATTTTGAGTTTTCGCAGGTTCGCCTAGCGAGCCTGGGGCGAAGGTGGTAGCGAATGAGTTTTCGCGGTTTCGCCTAGCGAACCAGTTAGCGAAGGTCAGCGAAGGTTCGCTGAGTTGTTCGCCTAGCGAACTTTAGATGTTTTGGGTGCCGGTGGTTGCTGCCTTAGTTCGCCTAGCGAACATGGCTGTTTGTGCAATTTTGTTTTCTTCCTAACTTTTGATCCGTGGTTCGGTTTGAGGCGTGGTTTGATGCGTTAGAAAGTTTATAAAATGTTCTTACTTATGATGATGGTTTTGAGATTGTTGACCGATTAAATTAGGTTGGGAATTAGAAAATATGTTGTTTTGTCGACTTTTGCCGTTTTAATTGTGTGAACTTGAGGTGTATATGCAATATGCTGTTGGTGTGGATATTGTATGACTTGTGTGATGTTGTGTGATGAAATTGCATGAAATATATTGTGATGATGATTGGTGGTCTTAGGGCAAGAAAATGTAAGGTGTGGTAATTGATGATATATGCATGATTATGGATGTGTATATGTGTGCATTTTAAATGTCATGAGTCATTGTATGCCAAGCATCAAGATATGCATTCTTGTGACGTCCTGAGCGAAGAATTGATTCCAGAGGGAATCCACTATAACATCGTGCGCCTTAAAAATAAGACGACTGAAAGCGATCTGATTGGATCGTGCGCCTTAAAAATAAGAGGACCTAAAGCGATGATTATAGACGATCGTGTGCCCATGTGGGGTGTGAGCGATCGGATCGTGAGCCTTATACAAAGAGGACCAAAAGCGACGGGGAACATCGTATGCCCGAAGGGGAGTTACAGTGATGTAACGAGCGATAGTTCCAGCAGAGTTGCTGAGTGAACTAGTATTGAGAAATGTTGGAAGTCGGTACCGCATATGCATTGCATAGAGTCGTTGTGTCGGTCTCTGTGCATTTGCATAAATCATGGATTAATTGTGTATGGAATTGTGAATGTGATTGATGAGATGGAATATGTATAATTGTATTGATGATGAGTGTATTGTGTATGACTGAGGTGTGTTGGTATTGGATATCTGAGACTTGTGTTGTGTGATATTTGATTGTGGTGCATTTGTGGTGAGAATATTGTACTTGTGCTTTTCTGTGTTAATATATAATTATATGCAACTGTATTATGATTGTGTTTCTCACCCTTCTGCTGTTTTATAATGCTCTATGAGGCATTGCAGATTAGAGTTGCTGGAGGTCTTTTTGTGAAGCTTAGGTCTTCATTATTTTGTCGGTCGGCTCTGATATGTGACACCGGGTAGTTAGGGAGGCCGTTTGTGATTATTTTGTATTATGTATATGTATCTTTTGGATTGTACATGTATGATTGTATTTGGCAGACAAACCATTCATGATATATATATATATATATATATGAGATTTTAGTACAAATTTTCCGCTTTTATTCTGTATTTGAATTGTGGGTGTATTACTACCTGAATTGTTGCATATCTTTATGAGCAGGTGTTGTATGTTTGTTTCAAATTGATGTGACCCCCTCGGTCTATGCCGTGAATTTGTAAATACACTCTGATGAAATTTTGTATTTTATTTATCGCTTTAATAGCTTGGGGGTAATAGATTGGGGGTGTTACAGAGGAGCTCGTTACTCATGGACGACACATAATAGGGGAATGGTTACGATTTTCGTGATTTCACATACAACCGTAACTGTATTCGACAAAGTAGGCCACATATGCCTTTAGGCCTCATTTGCCTTTTCTCTATACTTAACATAGTACACATGTTCCATAATAGTGTTTTATTCCTTTCTATACCATTCGGTATTGGTTACACGCTTCGGCCTTTCTTGCACGAGCGTTAACATTAAGATATCTATCAATCTCCTAGCCATATTACTAAGTTCTAATGTAAATCTTGGTAAGGTTTTCTCACTCTTCCTATTTCATATTTTTAGCATGCATACTCTTACAATCAAGTTTACCAACAATAAGATAGGCAAAGCATATTACAATTGCACAATAGAATTACATGTGATAATTCAAACATAAGTTGTATCATTTTCGGGTTTCCTCCGATTATTTAATCGGGTAACAAAACCTATATTTTTCCTTTCCATTATAGAATATTCTCATAGCTCTCCATCGGTACCAAGAACGCCTCGGTCAGAGTCACGGTTCAAAAGTTATGAAGGAAACAAAATGGAAACATCTGTCATGTTCGCTAGGCGAATCTCCAGGCGAACATTCGCTTTCCCCTTCGCCTTGCGAACTCTCAGCAAACAAAACAGAATGAAAAGAGCACAAAATTCGCTTTGCGAACTCCTGGCGAGCATTCCCCTTGCCCCTCGCTTTGGTTCGCTAAGCAAACCCACGAATTCCCAGAATCTCAGCAACGTTTAAAACAGGTCATTTGGGGTCAATCCCCACATTTCATCACCCAAACGACTTTCAACTCATATTCTATATACCCCAATCATAACCCGACTATATTACCCTATTATTTCCACATTTCAACCGTTAGAAGCATTGATTCCATGTTATCATTCACAAAACAACATTTCTAACCTAACTCTAACATTTCCAATCTTCTAAAACAAAAGTTCTAACTAGAACCCACCTGGATTAGAGGATGATGATGAAGAAGATGAGATGAATTAATGAATAGTAGAAGATGATTCTTGATCTTGAGCTCTTAGGGTTTCCTTGTTCTTCTTCTCCGTTTTTGCTCCAACCTCTCTCTAATTTCTCTCTCTCAAATGTTACTATCTTTGGAAATGAGTGAAAATGAAATGATATAGGAAATACTCATTAGTTAGTAATACTACTAAATGTCCAATTAGTCTCTAAAGTTCCAATAAATAAAACCTCAGGGTCGGATAATATTAATTTGGACAACTCTGAGTTCAATAGTTACTCTAATTACCTTTGCAGATAATTTCTCAGAGTACACCGGAACCCAGTTGATCACAACTAATATTATCCAGAGCAATATTAAAATACAGGGTATTACATCCTCCCCTCCTTAAATAGAAATTCGTCCTCGAATTTAAAGATTACTTGAAAAGATGAGGGTAAACTTCTCGCATCTCTGATTCTAGTTCCCAGGTTGCATCACACGAATGCGTCTCATCCCACTGAACCTTTACAAGAGGAATCTCTTTATTCCTTAACACCTTAGTTTCTCTTCCTGTGATACAACTTGATTGAGGCTCAAACGTCAAATCTGCTTCTATCTCAATCGTATTTGGTAGAATTGGTTGAAGAGGATCTGGAACAAACTTCCAAAGTTGAGATACATGAAAAACATCATGCATATCTGACAAAGAAGGCGGTAAGGCTAATTTATAAGCTACTTCACCAATTTTTTTCCAAAACTTGATACGGTACCACGTATCTCGGACTTAACTTCCGTGACTTAAACGGCCCTTTAAATCTCAATCTTGGAGTAACCTTAAAAAACACGAGATCACCTGCATCAAATTCTAAAGATCTTCTTCGGTTATCCGCATAACTTTTCTGACAATCTTGTGCTTGTTTAACTTTATCACGGATCATTCTAATCTTTTCGGTAGTCTCTTGAATAATCTCCGGTCCTAAAATTCTATCCTTGCCAACTTCCGCCCAACACAATGGCGTCCTACATTTCCTTCCATATAACGCCTCATAAGAAGCCATACCTATACTCGCATGATAACTATTGATATATGAAAACTCAATCAACGGTAAAAGTTCTATCCAATTTCCTCCACTTCCAAGCACACAAGCTCTTAACATATCTTCCATTGTTTGTATCGTCCGTTCCGTCTGACCATCCGTTTGCGGATGATTTGACGTACTCAAACACAACTTTGTTCTCATAGCATGTTGAAAAGCCCTCCAAAACCTTGAAGTAAACTTTGGGTCTCTATCGGACACAATACCAGAGGGAATACCATGTGACCTCACAATTTCTGAAATAAACTACCTTGCAAGATGACTTGCCTTGTATGTAGTCTTTACGGCTAAGAAATGAGCAGATTTGTCAACCGATCCACAATTACCCTAATAGAATCATAACCACCTTGAGTACGGAGTAATCCAACTGCGAAGTCCATAGAAATACTATCCCACTTCCATACCAGAATTTCTAAAGGTTATAACAACCCACCCGGTCTTTGATGTTCAATCTTTACATGTTAGCATATCGCACACTCCGATACATACACCATAATATCTCTTTTCATACCGGACCACCAATAGTCCCTTTTTAAGTCTTGATACATTTTCGAAGAACCAGGATGTATAGTAAAAGCACTTTTATGAGCTTCCTCCAAAATCCTTCTTTTCAACACCGCATCATCCGGAACACAAATCCTTCGGTTAAATAAAATGGTTCCGTCGGTAGCTCGTACAAAACTCGGTTGAACTAACATTTCTTGTAACTTCTCATCCAACCCTTGTCCTTAATTGAATTTCCTCTCTAAGAGTAGAATTAACATTCAAGTTTCCCATAATCACACCATTAGGAGTCCAAAAAAATTGAAGATTAAGATCCCTAAACTTTTCCAATAAGGCATACTCCAACATCATCAACTCGGCATCACGCAACACTTTTCTACTTAATGCATCCGCTACTTTATTCGCTTTACCCGGATGGTACTTTAGTTCCAATTCATAATCCTTCAAATATTCCATCCATCTCCTTTGACGCATGTTCAACTCTTTCTGGTCAAATAGATACTTCAAACTCTTGTGGTCGCTGAACATTTTAAAACGTACTCCATACAAATAATGACGCCACACTTTCAGCGTAAACACAACTGCCGCCAATTCCAAATCATGCGTTGGATAATTCTTCTCGTGGACTTTCAATTGTCTAGAAGCATAAGCCACCACGTGACTATCTTGCATTAAAACACCTCCTAATCCCATCTTTGATGCATCACAAAATACCTCATACGACTGGTTAGGATCAGGAATGATCAAAACAGGAGCAGTCGTCAATCTTTCCTTCAAACTTGTAAAACTTTGTTCACATGCCAAATCCCACTCATAAGGACAATCCTTTCGAGTAAGTTTAGTCATTGGGAAAGCCAATTGAGAAAAGCTCTTTATGAACCGTCTGTAATAACCTTCCAGTCCTAAGAAACTTCTAACTTCCGAAACATTCTTCGGTCTCTCCCAATTAATTACCGCTTCAACTTTTGATGGATCAACCGCCACGCCTCCCTGAGATATGACATGACCAAGAAAACTAACCTCCGACATCCAAAACTCACACTTGCTCAAGTTGGCAAAAAGTTGCTTCTCTTGTAAGATCGATAAAAACGATTCTTAAATGTCCCTCGTGCTCTTGTGAAGTACGAGAATAAACAAGAATGTCATCAATGAAGATCACAACAAATTGGTCTAAGTACGCTTGAAATATCCTATTCATATAATCCATAAAAACTGCCGGAGCATTCGTCACACCAAAAGGCATTACTAAGAATTCATAATGGCCATAACGGGTTCTAAATGCAGTCTTTGATACATCCGAACTCTTCACACGGATCTGATGATAACCCGACCGTAAATCAATCTTCGAGAATACACAGGCTCCTTTCAATTGATCTAACAGGGCGTCTATCCTGCGTAATGGGTATTTGTTCTTGATGATGACTTTGTTCAGCTGTCGGTAATCGATATATAACTGCATTCCACCATCCTTCTTCTTTACCAAGACACTGGAGCTCCCCAAGGTGAAACACTGGGTCTAACAAAATGCTTAGCCATTAACTCTTCCAATTTTTCCTTCAATTCCCTTAGCTCAAGTGGTGTGATCCTATACGGAGAAACGGATATAGGAGCCGTTCCCGGTATCAGGTCAATAGAGAATTCCACTTCCCTCTCCGGAGGAAGAGAAGTGACATCCTCGGGGAAAACTTCTGAAAACTCACAGACTACAAGGATACTAAAAACTTGAAGGTTGCTACTCTCCTCCTTAGTGAGAACCAAAAGAACATATTTTTCCTTCTCAATCAAGAAATTTATCATTCCAACCGTACCTTCTAAAATAGTTGTTAACACATCCTTCAGAGTAGCTTCAGTAGATGGAATGATGATTAACTTCTCCTCACACCCGATGAAAATGGAATTACCAGAAAGCCAATCCATTCCCAAAACAACATTTACTTTCTTAAGCGGCGAACAAATAAGGTCGGTCTGAAAAACTCTCCCATCCACAAACAAAACATAATTCTCACACATTAAAGGTGTTTTAACTATCTCATCCATGGCAGTAGTAACCACCATGGGAGGAGATAACAGAATAGCTTGCAACCCAAGTCGCTTCATACATTGCATTGACAGAAAAGAGTGTGTCGCTCCACAATCAAATAATACAAAACAAGGAATCCCATTATTGAAACACGTAGCAGCAATCAAAGAGTTATCGCCCTTTTCTTTCTTTGCATCTAAAGTATAAACTCGCCAGGTACTCTTTCCTTGTGTCTGATTCCCATTCTGAGGACAATCTTTAGCCATATGACCCACTTTACGACATCGATGACACTCCACTCCTTCGAAGCGACATCTACCAAAATGCATCTTACCACAAGTACGACACACAGGAGGTGTACTTGCCCTAGAATCCTGAACTTGTTTCCCCTT
The DNA here is from genome assembly GCA_022829125.1 of Lathyrus tuberosus. Classification (NCBI taxonomy): domain Eukaryota; kingdom Viridiplantae; phylum Streptophyta; class Magnoliopsida; order Fabales; family Fabaceae; genus Lathyrus; species Lathyrus tuberosus. Next base: position 10,816,474 of record JALAZF010000071.1, read on the forward strand.
GAAGGCTTGTTACCTAGTGTAACGCCCCAAAATTTTCCCTAGTGTTGCTAACCTTTTTGGCTTATGTTTCATTTCATTTGCATTATCATTCTGCATTTTGCATATTTCTTTTGGGCATGGGATCAAGGTATTCTTTCAGCAGCTCACGGCGTCATCAGTTCCAGTATGATTTTTAATAGTGTTCAAAGCCAAGCAGATAGCTTTCCAAGTCTCTTTGAGCATTTATTTTGCTCATTAAGCGACTGGATGATCAGAAACTCCAGCAGTCATTTTTTTATCAGTTATCCAGCACCAGACAGTTGTTATCAGCAGATTAATCCGAGTGCGGAAAAAACATTTCGTAGCATATTTCAAGTGTATTCCATTGGTAATTTCAGATGGCAAGTTTTAGAGGTCTATCAGGGTTCAGAACAGATGGAACTGGACGAATATCCAAGTTTCCCTCCTTTTGGCACCAAAATTTTGAATTTTTGAATAGAGTAATCGATTACTCAAAGTTAGTAACCGATTACTCTGGGCGACATTGCACAAATATGGCATTTTTCAGCACTGCAGAATTTTTGAGCATTTGTGATCATGTGCTTGGCTTGTGCATGTGTGGGAAGGATCTAGAACTGATCTATTTTCATCATTTTCCATCCAAAAATTCAAATTCTTTCCACTCCAATTCCACATTTTCTTTTCTAATTCACATTTCATCCCAATTTCCACTCACTTAACCTCACTCCCAACCCAAACTTAACTCCTAACCCAGGGGTTATTTAAGCCAATTCATTCCAAGCCTCAAAGGGAGATTCATTTTTTTCCACTCTCAATTTTCAGAATTCTCTCAATTCTCTCTCACTTTTTCACTCTCAACCTCCAATTTCAACCACACTCAAAGCTCCTTCGTAGAGAATAACAAGTTCTTCATTGGAACTTGTTAATTCTTTAGCTAAAACCTCGCATCCTCGCTACATTTCAGCTTTTCAATTAGGATTTTTGTTTGGATCTGGTACTGAATTTTCAGAAGTGATTTTTGGAAGTGCTTTTGGATTTTTGTTGCTTATTTGCTTGGATCTTCAACTTTTGAGTGCAAGAAGCTTGTGGATCTTGGATTTCTCTACTTGAATTCATCCATTTCTGTTTACAACACTTACCAAAGCAAATCTCAGCTTTGTAGGTTGGTTAATTTTATATCCATACTCATTTTAGCTTAATTGCAACTTATACAATGTAGATCCATGAATTTTGATGTGTTTTGATTCATTTGGTTGATCTTGATTGTGGATGTTGATGATTGTTGGATCTAATTGATGTTTGATTGCTGTGATTGAACTTAATTTTCGTGCATTATTGTTTACATGATCATTTGGATGTTTGGATAAGTGGTTTGCTGCTGAAAAGTGCTTTTCAAAGTTGAATTTCTGCCTCTGTTTCAGTGGTAATCGATTACTCTAACAGGGTAATCGATTATCTGCCTTATTTTCACGTTTTTAGCCAATTTTCAACTGAGTAATCGATTACCCTATGTGAATAATCAATTACCACTGAAGCAGATTGTGTTTTTCTTGCATTTTCTTGCTTGTTTGAGGTCTCTTGCATGTCTTAACTTCTTAGATTGATACATTGATGATTTGTGGATTATTCTTATTCTGTTTTGCCTCACACCTTTACATGAGCACAATTCTTCGACACACGGCTTTTGGTTTTCATTGATGAATGTTCATGATTGTTTTGTTGATGTGATGAACACTTTGCACACACTCCTTGAGCATGATAATTGTTGATTATTGTTGGTGTTGCTGGATTTGTTGTGTTGTGCATGCTTGCTTGCTTTTTGATTTCGTGAGATGCATACTTGGCTTGACGAATTCATGTGCTTAATGTTTTGCATCATCTCATGATGTTCTTTCATGATGTTTACCTTTGTGTTAGATATGATTTTTTTATCATGTTTGATTGCAGAATATGTGATGCTTGATGCATATTTGCTATGCCATGTTTGAATTGTCTTCAAATGTATCACATACTGCCTTGTCTTTCCACGGCTGTCTAGGTGTATGTGTGTTGTTGTATGTGCTGCTGTTTGGATTTTCACACCCTTTCTTGTGCTGAATTGTATGCTGTTGTAAGCTACCTTGCTTGTATGCTGCTTTTTACTGCTATTATGGTGCAGGGGCATTGTGGTAGCTACTGTTTTTATTTATTTGCTTCTTTTCCTCCTTCGTCTCTTTCATTCTTTCCTTCCCTTGAATCTCAAGACTTGTTCAAGTCTTGGATTTGCTCCCTTAGAGCTACCTAGTCCAACTTAATTTTCGATTAAGCTTGGAGTAGGATTAACATTAGGCTTTCTTTTGCATGATAACTTAGGTAGATGTTTCTAAACTGCACTAAACCATTAGGAACATCCAAGCATGATAACTCTTATGATTATTAGTCTCCCTTTAGACTTTTACCTTTCTTAACCATTGAGTCTCTCCTCTTCTCATCTCAAAACAAAAGCAAAAACACTTAATAAAAGCATAACATATATTGTATTTGAGCCTTTCATGTGAGAATAAGATAGTGAGGGGTCTTCTCTCACTTTCTTAGAATGTTTAGCATACATCCCGTCTCGGGTCGATATGCGAGGCATTCGACCCTACGTGAAAGACTTAAATGCAATATGCGTTATACACACCAATAATCAAAATACTTCTTTCTAAAATACAAAAAACAAACAATTCTCTTCTCATCTCTTCACTCCTTTCTAAGAGGATTCGCCAGGTCCGTTCTACCGCGAACAGGTAACGCCTAAGTCTCCCTACAGCGAGCTGCAACACCTAACTGTCGGGACACGACTCCGATGTTTCCATTAAAAAATACAAACAAAGAAACCCTTGCTGAGCCGAACTATGTTTGCTCTGATTCTTCTTTCTCGTCTGATTGAAGATACGTAGGCATGAGATGCGATATCTCGACGAGCAACCTTTCCCCGTAGTCCGTCGAACTACGTTGACTCTGACTTTCCCACTGCACTGAGGGAATACCTAGGCCTAGGACAACGATAACGTCCTATCGAGTCACTTCTTTCCTTTTTCCCCTTCTCCTTTCTACCTTTCATCTCCAGTTCTCCAGCTAGCAGTTCATATCCAGTTTCCTACACCCTTTGATCGAAACAGCAAGCATGGATCCCGTCGAGTACGACGGACGTGAAGAGGTGCGATAACCTTCCCTTCACTTAACTGACTCCCTTACCCTTTCTCTTTGGTTCGCAAGACCTCGTTCTTTCCTTTCTCCCGGGTTTGTGCAGCATTACCCTTCCTTTTCTTTGGGATAAAAATGCCTGGCTGGCGACTCTTCTTTCTTTCTTCCGCGCCACTTTCGCGTTTGTACCAGGATGAAAATCCCGGGAGCGACACCTAGGCCTAAACTATTGGTTGGATCTCCCTTGATCATTCGGGTTCGACCTACGCGAATCTCCTTCTGCCTGGACTTTCTTCAAACTGTTCTCAGCCACATAACACTACCTTAGCAATTCAGCATAACTAGTGAACTCCTTTTGAGACTCACTGTGAGAAATCTCAGCTTTCAATCCAAAGAGGAATTGGTCAATTTTCCACTTTTCATCTGGATCATACATGGCTTACCTAGAGTAAGCAGACATGACCTCAAACTTCTCAGCATAAGTAACCACAGTCAAAGTACCTTGCTTCAACTGTTGGAAATCAAACTCCTTTTGAGTCCTCAAAGAACCTAGGAAATAATTTTCCATTAACGTAATCTTAAATTACTCCCAGACTTTAGGCACCTCTTGGATAGTCATCAAAGCTGAAGCACTTTCCCACCACCTCATAGCAGGACCTTTCAACGAGTGAGAAGAAAACACCACTTTGTTCTCTTCACTACATTGAACTATCAGGAAGATTCTCTCCATGCCAACTACCCATTCATGAGCCTTCACAGGATCTAATCCACCATGAAATTTAGGAGGATTCATGCGGATGAAATCCCGAAAACTTGTAGTTACAGCATCTGGAACAAGCACCAGAGGATGAAGACCCCCATTCATCTGTTGTACCATATGTTGCATGAACTGGTTCTGCTGCTGCTGCATCTGTTGTAAAAACTGAGGCCATGGGACATGCTCCTCGCCGCCTGGAGGATTCGTCCCAGCTGGAGTGGTCGCGGGTCTACCACGATTGCTTATGCGTTCGTCAGCCATGTTCCTAAACATCATACAGATATGATTAAGTTGATCAGGCTCAATGCTATACATATAACACTCAATACTAATGGTGACACAACGCATAAGAAATGGAAAGAAATACTTGTACTATTTCATGGCTAGGTCTAGGATACCTCTGCTCTGATACCAACTGTAACACCTATATATAACAACATACATCAAAGCATATATATTATACATGAATCCAAGTTTTGGTACTGAAATACCATAAGTTCCTAGTTAATACATTGTATACATTACATGCCCAAAACACAAAGTACTAAAAGTCTATGGCATAATATATACAAGATGTCCCAATACACTAAGAACTAGATCAATACAATGATCTCAAAATAACACTCCAAAGCGGAAGTCTTGCCATCCCAAAAAGCCAAGAAAAGTAAGGAAAATTAAACGAATTTATCCTTACCCTTCGTGGAACCTGTGGTACCTGTAATATAATCAACAACATGGGGTGAGATATTAAATCTCAGTGAGGCCCTTGTCTTATGGATTCTCTCTTCTTTACAAGGTTCTAACCAAATCCTAACTCAAGTCCAAAGGGAAAGGAAAGGACTTCGAGTTCACAATCTCATAATCTCGCACTATATGGAAACATGTTAAGAGTCCGTTAACTCTACATAATTATCACTATCGATAACCTTATCAAGGCATCCCTTCTTCCCGTCCTCTTCTACATCTAAAAGTCGGAGCAAGTCATGGATCCTCATAATTACTTGGCATACGAGATGGATTCGGAGTTAAGGGACACATTATCACCATAAATCGTCACTTCACACGGTCCATACACTGTCACAAGAGTCTTTACCATATAGGTTCCATTCATACTATAACATTGAGAATCAAACCTACCAAGTAATAGTGCATTCGTTCCAGAGGAGCTCATTACTCATGGACGGTACATAATAGGGGAATGGTTACGATTTTCGTGATTTCACATACAACCGTAATTGTATTCAACAAACTAGGCCACATATGCCTTTAGACCTCATTTTCGTTTTTGCTATACTTAACATAGTACACATGTTCCATAATAGTGTTTTATTCCTTTCTATACCATTCGGTATTGGTTACACACTTCGACCTTTCTTGCGCGAGCGTTAACATTAAGATATCTATCAATCTCCTAGCCATATTACTAGGTTCTAATGTAATTCTTGGTAAGGTTTTATCACTCTTCCTATTTAATATTTTTGGCATGCATACTCTTACAATCAAGTTTAACAACAATAAGATAGGCAGAGCATATTACAATTGCACAATAGAATTACATGTGATAATTCAAACATAAGTTGTATCATTTTAGGGTTTCCTCCGATAACTTAATCTGGTAAAAAAAACCTATATTTTTCACTTCCATTATATAGAATATTATCTTAGCTCTCCATCGGTACCAAGAACACCTCGATCGGAGTCACGGTTCAAAAGTTATGAAGGAAAAAAAATGGAAACATCTATCATGTTCACTAGGCGAATCTCCATGTTCGCTTTCCCCTTCACCTTGCGAACTCTCAGCGAATAAAACAGAATGAAAATGGCACAAATTTCGCTTTGCGAACTCTTGGCGAGCATTCCCCTTGCCCTTCGCTTTGGTTCGCTAAGCGAACCTACGAATTCCCAGAATTTCAGCAACGTTTGAAACAGGTCATTTGGGGTCAATCCCCACATTCACATTTCTTCACCCAAACCACTTTCAACTCATATTCTATATACCCCAATCATAACCCAACTATATTACCCGATTATTTCCACATTTCAACCGTTAGAAGCATCGATTCCATGTTATCATTCACAAAACAAAGTTTCTAACCTAACTCTAACATTTCCAATCTTCTAAAACAAAAGTTCTAACTAGAACCCACCTGGATTAGAGGATGATGATGAAGAAGATGAGACGAATTGATGAAGAGTAGAAGATGATTCTTGATCTTGAGCTCTTACGGTTTCCTTGTTCTTCTTCTCCCTTTTTGCTCCAACCTCTCTCTAGTTTCTCTCTCTCAAATGTTACTATCTTTGGAAATGAGGGAAAATGAAATGATATAGGAAATACTCATTAGTTAGTAATACTACTAAATGTCCAATTGGTCTCTAAAGTTCCAATAAATAAAACCGCAGGGTCGGATAATATTAATTTGGATTGCTCTGAGTTCAACAGTTACTCTAATTACCTTTGCAGATAATTTCTCAGAGTACACCGAAACCCAGTTGATCACAACTAATATTATCCAGAGCAATATTAAAACACGGGGTATTACATCGAGCTATGACTGCTCTGAATTCCTCTCTCTCTTCTGATTGAGGATACGTAGGCACAAGACGCAGATGTCTTGGCGAGCAACCTCCCCCCATTAGTGTGTAGTTCGTCGAACTACGTCGACTCTGATTCTTCGTTTGTCCTTGAAGATAGGTAGGCATAGGATTGCGATAATCCTTGCGAGTCCGTTTTTGTTTTCCCTTTTCGTTTCCCGTTTCCGTTTAGGAGTAGGCTATAGATAACTCACCCTTTGATTAGACAACAAGCGTGGATCCCATCGAGTACGATGGACGCGTGGGGGTGCTAATACCTTCTCCTTGCGTAACCGACTCCCGAACCAGGACTATGGTTGTGATGACCATGTCTTCTCCCTTTTGAGGTTTCTTCGATCGTTTCCTTTCCCTGTGTCGGGATAAATAACGTTCGGTGGCGACTCTTCTGTTTTGTTTCTGTCGGCTATTTTTCGCTGTTCCGACAAATTTATATTGATTTGTTACAAACCCACTTAGGGTTTTCTTTCAAATTTAACTGAATCTGTTTTAAATACTAACAATTTTATTTTATTTGAAATAGCTGAAGCTGTATAGTAAAGATGATACATGGTGATGATGATGGTGGTAGCAAGCGTATATAATGAGTTGATAAGGTACATATGGTTTGTGCTAATATAATGTATGTTTTTTTATTGAGTTGCATGGATTTGTTGTGTTGTTGTATGTTGTTGTTGTTGAAAAATGTTCTCAAAATAAGAACAAAACATTGCTAAGTCACAAGAAAGAGGCTTATTGTGACTTAGCAATGTTTTGTTCTTTATATTCTTATACAGGTTGACATTAGATGAAGTTTAGTTTATTATATACTATGTATATTGTTTGTTTCACTAACCTTTTAATGAAAATGCAATCATTTAAATTGACATAGAACTTACAATCTGAAAATTAAGATGTATTTAAAAACCAACCTATATCAATATGAAATTATGGCCTATGCAGACAACAGATATCCTAACACATGTCAAGACATTGTGCTACATAATCATTTAACCTCAGAGGCGTAACAGCAGACTGATACCATGAATATAAGAACTGCACAATCACAGATGTCATGACATCTGATCAAACATGTTAATCAAGACTGAACTGAAAATAGCAGAATGATAAACAACACAGAATATGATGACCCAGTTCGGTGCAACTCACCTACATCTGGGGGATACCAATCCAGGAAGAAGACTTCACTATCTGTAGAACTGTTACAAAGCTAAACTCCCTCGTTTACAACTTTATACCTAACATCTACCCAATGAACATCTTTACCAAAGCTAAACTCAACCGTTTACAACCCTGATATGAGAGACCTACTCACATCCTAATCACAACCTGTGAAATCTCTGTCTTCTGCCAATATAGAACCTGTCGCGGTTTCTTGACCTCCAAGTTAACTCAGACTTGCATAAAAGCTTCATCCAAGAACAATACAACAACCATTATCTACAGGTTTCTGGTTGTGTTCCTATACCTATGCCTTACACTCTGCATCTCATATTACACAGTGGAGACTTACAACTCCTAAGAGAGCCAACGACTCTCAAACCCTAAACCCTTATTCAACACAAAATAACTAGGTTACAAAATTATAAGTGATACGAAAAGTACAAAGGTTATTTTAACCCTATATCTAAGTCTCCTTATATAGTCTTCTACTGTCTTGGGCTTTCTATCTTTTCTCCCTTATCCATTCTGCAAACTCACACGAACTCTTTGACAGATTTATTATATAATTAAACTTGCTATATTAGTAAGATGTCCACTCTTGCTGTTGGGACATCTTCTTCGACATCTTTATTCTTGAGCAGATTTTTTCATCTTTATCATATTCATGTTTTACCAAAATTTTGTCAAACCACGGGAGCTTTCAATCTCCCCCTTTTGACAAATTTTGGATAAAACATTCCCTTCTGTGCTGGATAAGCAAAATTGAAAAAGGTCCTTGAGTCTCTTCATCTTGAGAGTTTCCTTTCTGATATGTTCTTCCTGAATTACAGAAAGAGCTTAAACAGTCATGACATGGAGTTCATAAAATATGTAACTCAAATCACAAGTCACAACTTGTTTTTCAACTCATGTCACAAGACACAAAGAAAAGACAAATGTTAAGATGTCAGAGCATCTTATCCAGCATTCTTGCAAAACAATTGTAGGAATGTACCAAGAAAGCCGCAAAAAATCATTCTCCCCCTTTTTAGCCAAAACTTGGTAAAAGTGGCCAAGACAATTCCAAACCCAGACGCAACTCACCCAGAAATTGAAAAATTCCATCGAACACTCACTCAAAAATAGAGTAATGAGACTAATAAGGACTAATACAATCTTATTTATAGCCAAGAAATCTCCTTAGGAAGTAACGTACCACAAAAAAACGCTGGTCAATTCAAAGGACCATTAACCGAAGGAAATAACTCCACCAAATGCGCACCGGCCAAGACTGTTGACTGTTTCTTCTTTAAAGGAACCGTCCAATGAACCCAGTAATATGTAAACATGTCTTATAACAATGTCCTGACATCATGTCAGACAATGTCCTCACTTTGCATGCACTCCTCTTTAGACATGAGAAGACTTCTCATATCGGCCTTTCAATCAGAGACAATTTCACAAGATAATGACTTCAATCTGAAGAGAAAAATAAATTCCCCCAGACTGATCAATGATCCCCTAAGCATCCATCAGGAATCACATATTCTACATTGCCAAGTCTCCCCCAACTTGCAACAATACCATAATGTCAAGACATCTCACTTGACACCTCATCCTCCCAGGATGGACACATAATCACAGCATGCTTGACGCACAATGCAAACTGGAACTCCAACTGCACCCTCGCAGTAAAAACATCTTAGATCAAGGAGCAACTCCCCCTATCTAAGGTAACCAGTGCTCCTCCATAGAACACCTAGCTGATGAATGGAAAACATAAGACGCGTCTTCAAATCTTCAAGAACGGACCCTCAATTCAAACCACCTGCTGAACACAATCATCAACTCTCTTATTGCTTCTTTTGACAAGAACCAAGAATAACTAACACATGATCACCATCATGCTACCCGTGAGGAAATAACAGGATAACCATCCTAACATAACAAACTCTTGGCTTAAGATCAAAGTCACATTGATCCCTCTCTTCATGCAACCATCTACACACCATACAAACTCCTCTTGAATTCTCATGTATAGACCTCCAGCTGCTTGAGGCACAAACCAATTGAATCAGAATGCTTCACATTCCTCAAAGAGATGTACATGGCCCCTTAGTTTGTTATAACGATGTCAGATATCATATGCATGCTCCAGAACTTCACAGCTGCCAAACTGATCCACTACTAGCATGACTTGTAGCCAGGGGCAATATCCTCTTCGCAAGATTTTCCACTGACCTTACCAAGGCCAGCAACTGAGATAAACACCTCACAATCCAAGACAGTCATTCCTTATCATTCTCTCATATGATAACCTGGAATACTTCTGATTTTCTGGTGAATATCCACTTCTGAACGCATCAGAAACTAGACCTTCATGCAATCAACCCGTGATCCACTCCAGTCTTCCAAAAACCTTACATAAGACTTCCAAGACAGTTCCTCTACTCCATCATTCTCCCATAAGACAATGTAGATACTTCTTAGACACGATGCAATTAACCAGTTCCTCACAGAACCTGAAATCCTCCTCCAAGGATAACCAACCCAAAAATGTTCTAACATCAGTTAGGATATCTTCCACACATCATATTCACCACACACCATGGTTCTTGATATGTTCCCCCCTGGACATACTATCAGCATAGTAATCCAAACTGAAGATCTTCACACAACACTTCGCCATCAGCTTGAACAAAGAAAGCTCCAGAAACACAAAGAGAAATAAACTCTCATCCACCAAAAGAAGGTATATTTCCATCCTCAACCAAGAACTTCTACCACAAGTTCCAAGAGAACCAGAACCTCCTTACATTTTCAACTAACTATTCTTCTGCTCAAGAGAAATCAGTTTCAAGAATCCTGCTTAAATGCACACTATGAAACCAACCAAATGCCACCTTTTGATTGATCTCAATCTACATCAGAATTCCTACAAGATACACTGATCCACCAATGAAAACAGATCTTCACGTCACATGAACTACTTGCACCATAGCAAGACATCTTGGATCCACCAAGCTTCTTAGACATGTAACATCTTCCCATCCACAGCTCCTGCAAACTGCATGAGATAGACCTTTTTGAAGCATCCATAACTTCCATCCACCTGTAGACCACCTTATCTTAAGATGATGTACCACATCACCAGCTAAGACTTCTGATGTTAAGCTAGATATCAGAACATTATGACATCCAACTGCTGAATTCAACTCCTCCTTTTTCCACTTAGAAGAACCTCCTCCCTTTGCAGAACAAGAGTTCCATGCTCTCATAGACTTGATTCAAAAACCAAGTTTGAGTAGACAACCTCCATCCTGCTTTAAAACTCCAAAGACTTCACACCTGCCACGTCTGAGTCTTCAGAAGATAAGTAATCCAAAACTACACCATAGCCATACCAAAGAATGCTACTTTCCTTAGTAGAGCAAACTGTAGAAAGTCAGAGATAACTGCCACTTAACTTTGACTTCCAAGAAGAGCAAGATCCATGCTCCAAAGTACCTAGATCAGAAATAAACTGATCCAAGCTGTAACCATCAAGATTATAATGTCTTCATCTTTATCTTCAACAACATCAAAGTCCAGACTAGTTTCTTGCCAGGAAACTTTCCAGAGAACACATGCTTCTGTCACACCCGACTGAAGCCACTTCTAAGGTCACCACCTAAGACTAAAACAGATGCTAAAGCGTATGAAGTACCCCTCCCCTGATTCTGCACAAACTCTGATGATGAGATGTTCTAACATCTTGTTGAACATCAGCAATCTTGACTTTCAAGGATAATTAATTAAATACTTGTGGATTCCACAAATAGCAATTGAACTTAAATCCTTGTCAAATAACCCTTCTTCACTTTTGTATCTAACCTCCACCAGATCACTTCATGAAAACTTATCAAGTATTCAATCTTTTTGCAAGTATCTTCTTTGACACACAATGTTGAGATACCAAGGCTGCCACCCTTGACTCAAGTAACTAAGATTTTCTCTGAACAAATCTTATTTAACTCAACAATTCTGAAAGCTCCAATCAGATTAGATCCACCCTTAGGGTCAAGAGAGATGAATCATTCCTTGCTGTTTTTGGAAGGTGAAAATAAATCACCTCCACTTTCTTCAGATTGTGTTTCAAAGAAACACCTTCTAGTCAGAAGAATAACTAGAAGACTCTAGATGCCTTTATGAGTGGATTTGAGAGAATTCTCAAGTATCTTTGACCACCTAGCCGATCAATAATTTATCAAACTCCCAGAGTAAGAACTTGATAAACTTAAACTCAACTCCTCTCTTCTTCAACTGACTTCAACTGCACCAAGAAACCAAGCTTCCAAGTACCAAGTCACCATAGCAGGTATCTACCAACAACTCCCTTCATTCCATCGCTCCCGACTGTGGAATAAAAGAATGCAAATATCTTCACATATAGAGGCCGACAATTAAGATCTTCCACAAACTGTCTTCAGTAACAACTCCAGAATCCCATAATTCTAGAGCTCTTCCATCAGAAACACATGCAGCGGAACCACCAATGAACATATCTTGCTTGCCCTAATAAGACATTAGAACATCTTATAAGACACCCCAACAAGAGAACTAGCCACTTCTCCTGTAGTTGTCGTAGAACCTCCTCAACAACATGAACAACCTCCAGGTTGCTCCCTTCGATCCAGAACATCCATCTCATCCACTAATACCCTTGAGTATGTCTGAGTTGATTGATCTGATCTTCAAACTCCTCCTTGTTTAAACGCCAAAAAGTATCTCCCAAAGATCTCATCCAAAACCAGACAGGATGCCTGCTCTGATACCAATTGAAATTCTGGCCTATGCAGACAGCAGATGTCCTAACACATGTCAAGACATTGTGCTACATAATAATTTTAACTCAAAGGCATAACAACAGGCTGATACCTTGAATATCAGAACTGCACAATCACAGATGTCACAACATCTGATCCAACATGTTAATCAAGACTGAACTGAAAATAGCAAAATGATAAACAACACAGAATATGATGACCCAGTTCGGTACAACTCACCTACATCTGGGGGATAGCAATCCAGGAAGAAGACTTCACTAACTGTAGAACTGTTACAAAGCTAAACTCCTTCATTTACAACTTTATACCTAACATCTACCCAATGAACATCTTCACCAAAGCTAAACTCAACCATTTAGAACCCTGATATGAGAGACCTACTCATATCCTAATCACAACCTGTGAAATCTCTGTCTTCTGCCCATACAGAACCTGTCGCGGTTTCTTGACCTCCAAGTTAACTCAGACTTGCTTCAAAGCTTCATCCAAGAACAATACAACAAGCATTACCTACATGTTTCTTGTTGTGTCCCTGTACCTATGTCTACCACTCTGCATCCCATATTACAGAGTGAATACTTAAAACTCTTAAGAGAGCCAACGACTCTCAAACCCTAAACTAGTATTCAACACAAGAGAACTAGGTTACAAAGTTATAAGTGATACGAAAAGTACAAAGGTTATTTTATCCCTAGGTCTAAGTCTCCTTATATAGTCTTCTTATGTCTTGGGCTTTCTGTCTTTTCTCCTTTATCAACTCTGTAAATTCGCACCAACTCTTTGACAGATTTGTTATATAATTAAACCTGCTATATTAGTAAGATGTTGACTCTTACTGTTGGGACATCTTCTTCGACATCTTTAATCTTGAGCAGATTTCTTCATCTTTATCATATTCATGTTTTACCAAAATTTATTCAAACCATGGAGCTTTCACAATCAATATTTTCCGAATTGCATGCATCTCATTATGCACATTTTATGTTCCTTAACACATAATATATCATTCAATTGTTTGGTTCCTTCAATGCATCGATATCTACTATTCTACTTTACCGCGTCGTCGTCGCTTATCACCGTGATTGTTAAGATCATGCTTGTTATGATGATAAGTCATCATAACAATTGTGATGATAAGCAATGATAATAAAAGATATCGATGCATTGAAAGAATCAAACCATTGAAACATATATGTGTTAATGAACATAAAATGTGCACGATGAGACGCATGCAATTTGGAAAATAGTGGTGTGTTTAAGTTGGTTTTCAAGAATAATTTAGTTTTCAGATTATATAGTTCTTTATCAATTTTAATGGTTGTATTTCTTTAATGAGGTGTATGGTAAAACAAGCAATATACGTTGTTATATAATAAACTATGGGTATATTTCACAACGGTTTTCTACATTATCTGTGATCTAATGTAATTTATTTGCTGGGTTCCGAACCCAGTACTGAATATATCACAACGGTTGTTAAGCATAATCGTAGTGATATACCGCGCGCTTTCCAGAATACAACGATGATACTAGGACTGTGATTATAAGTAGCGCATTTACGACAACACTTTACATAACAACGCCTTGATCTGCGTGATTATATGTATTTTCCAACCGTTGTTAAATGGGTTTTTCGTAGTAGTGAGAGAGTTTGCTACTCGCGCTCAACCACCGCTTTTAGAGAAAGAATTGGTTGACTTGTTCTTGGTATCAAATTCAAGGTCCATACTTCGAAAGGATAATAGGCATTGCATCATCAGACTTATCTAATTTGGTATCAAATGGAGAATGTAACACCCTAAACCCCTGCAACAATTAATAACAAAATATCAGAGTAAAAAAATAACACACATAGATTTAGGATGCTACTTTCAACTATTCAACTTCTCATGCATACTAAAAGTAATACATCAACATCAAAATTAAGACATGGTATTAAAATATTTCTACAGCAGCGGAAATTCAACGAAATCTAAAACATGTTCAACCACACATAACATCATTAAATAAATGATTAATAACACATAACAAGGTAAATGACTCTAAGCGTTCCGACAACCCGGTGTTATAATCAGAGCAGACGCGACTCGATGACATAAAAGAGAAGACCTCACCTTCGCTAACTCCAACTCTGAACTACTCCTGCGTATCTGCACGTTACCCACGTGGAGGTAACTGAAATTCTTGGTATAACGGATCCCAGATGTCCTACATGATGTCGAGACATCTGGTCTGACATAAACAGCAAGGCAATTATAGACATTTAAATAAGTTGCTGAAAAGTAAAGTGCACACAGAATTTGTTCACCCAGTTCGGTCTAACAACCTACAACTGGGGGAATACCAAGCCAGGAAGGAAGTCCACTATTAGCAATATCAACTTATAGACTCAATAAACCAGTTGGCAATCCACTAACTTAATCACTACCAAATGACCCCTCTATCTAAGTCCTCCCTAGATAAGAGACTCCATCTCACTCCCAATCATCGCAATGATGTTTAGCAGTCAACATCTCAGTCACTGCATCAACAGCTTGATTTCCAAAAACTCTCCAAACACGTAGAAGACACACTCCTATAACAATACCTAAACATGGCCCTCATGACTAAGAACAATACTTAGAGTTGCTTAACAGGTTCCTCTAAGAACAATGACCATCTCAAAATCCGAGTGGTGCACACATACCAACTCTCCTAGAGAGTGGTTCACAAACTCAGCCCTTAGAATTTACATGATGGCTGGCTTAACTTAAACTGGGTTACAATGCTTCTATTTATAACCTTTTTCCCAATTGGATTTGGGCTTTAAATCTCAGCATATTAACTGCTACAAATCTGCAGAAGATTCTAGTACTAAATAGATCTTCAATTAAATCTTCAATCAAATCTTCAATTAAATCTTCAATTAAATCTTCATATCTTTTAGCCTTAAAAACAACAACAAGATCTGCTCCAAATCTGATTGCAACTGAATATATCTTTACCAAGATATTTGCCTACAATCTCTCACTCTCTTCAGCAGAATATCTCTCCAATAACTGAAACACACAGTCCTAATAAAACAACTCAGACTGATGTTTTATCAACTGATGTCTTAACATCGGGTTTGACATCAGCACAGAATCTGCAACCATTTACAACTTAACACAACCAGAATGTTAGAAACTCATGTTGAAACATCAACCATGACATCCACATTATTTTACCAAAATTCCAACCAACTAAATGAACTAACAATCTCCCCATTTGGCTAATTTTGGCTAAAAGACTTTCAGCTTGCAGCGGAAAAATAGTTACAAACATTCACAACACAACCTGCAGCAATACCAACCAGCTGCAACAACTAGTAACTCAGCACAAAACAAATTCCCCCTCAAGGAAAGAACCATCATACCAGCTGTTCAAACACGATTACTCCCCCTCAAGCCTATACCAACAAAACTAGGCAACACATGGGCTAAGTCTCCCCCTTTTTAGCCACAATTGGACACCCTCTGAATCTGACAACTAACATACTCAGAACAAAATCCAGACTCAATAGCTGAACAACCATTGGGGTAAATGTATACTGCTGATTCAGTCCATTGACATATTGTCTGACATTACAATCTTGATAAATAACTTCTTCAACTAAAGATCAACTCCCCCTATCTAAGATAACCAGTGCTCCTTTGCAAGAAGAACACCTTAAATGAATGGAAAACATAAGACTCATCTTCATGTCTTCAAGAGCGCACCCTCTGTTCAATACACCTGCTGAACACATTCACATAATGCTTAATCCTTAAACAATCCAAGTACCACACTAGTACAGACATAAGTTCTCCCATTATATTTCACAAATGGTGCTCCTTGACCAGTATATCATCACATTTGGAAAATCCAGACATAGTCTTCATTCATCCAGTCAGGAATGCTTCACACAATCATCCACAAGTTCTAAAGCACACACACAATGCCTTCCACTGAACTCTAAATAAACTCCTCTTACACACACCAAGACAAGTGTGACATCTCCCATCAACAAGGACCCTCACAAAGCTCTTCCAAAATCTGCAGAGAAAAATAAATTCTCCCATACACAACCAAAGTTGTCCTTCAGACTTCTCCTCAGAAGCATGTGCGCATATGATTCAAACAATTAGCTTCACGTGGCTAGAACCATTCATGTCCACACCAACATGTCATCCAATAGCCTAATGTCATAACATGTTATCTGACATTATATCCTCATAAGATTCAACCAATCTTCACAATCTTGATCAGCATGCAATCTTCACAATATATGTACCTTTGCAGCAAAATCCATAGACAAGTACTCCCCCAGTCATGGTTAACTAATGCTCTAGATGAAGATGAACATTTGAGCACACTTGCTGAGCACATGCATTTTGGTACCATTGTCCCTTTCTCCAAAGGCAGTCATTCCCTATCATACTCTTCATCTTCAGACTTCCAATTAATCAATACCTGATCTACTTCAGTCTTCTCTACATTCTCCATCCAAGGCAGACTTTCTACTTCATCATTCTCCCGTATGACTATGTAGACGCTCCTTAGGCATAATGTATGCACCAAGCTTCAGAACCAGAACAAAATCATCCTTCACCAAGGATATTCAACCCGATAATGTTCCAACACAAGTCAGAACATTTGCCGCACACCAAGATATCATCACCATGATTCTTGATATGCTCCACCAACTGGACTTACTATTGCATAGTAATCCAAAGAACTAGAGAATTAACTCTCATCCACCTTCAAGAAGAATAATCTCCTTGAGTCTTCAACTCATCACCCTTCTGCCCAAGTGTAACTTGTTCCAAGACAATCCTCAATAATAACCAGCTGCCACACTCTGATTATCTTGATTCTTCGAATCCACTTCTGAGATCAACCAAATGCCACAGTTTGATCACCTCATTCATGAATCCTCATATGAAAACAACCAAATGCCACATTTTGACCTTTTTCATGTTTGTCAGAACTCTCAGAAAGATATCTTGACCCACTAAGGAAACTTGATCTTCAAGTCACATGTTCCACTTGCTCAAAAGCAAACACACTTAGACTCCCTAAGCCATGGTCATGTAACACCTTCTCCTTCCTGCAGCTCCCGCAAACTGCCATGAAAACGATCTTTTTGAAGCATCCTATTGTTCATTCCTGTAGATCACCCTATCATTAGCTGATGTGCCACATCACCAGCTGAGACTCCTGATGTTAAGCTAGATGTCAGAACATTATGTCATCCAACTGTTGAATTCAGCTCTACCTTCTGCTACTCAGAAGAACCTCCTCCCTTTGCAGAACCAGATTTCCATGCTCTCATAGACTTGATTCAACAATCAAGTTTGAGTAGACAACCTCCATCCTGCTTAGAAACTCCAAAGACTTCAAACCTACCACATCTGAATCTTCAGAAAATAAGTAGTCCAAGACTACCCCATAGCAATACTAAAGAAAGTCACTTCCCTTAGTAGAGCCTTCAGTAGAAAGCCAGAGATAACTGCCACTTATCCTCGACCTTCACAACCAGGGCAAACACCATGCTCCAAACCACTTAGATCAGAAATCAACTAATGCAAGCTGTAACCATCAAGATTATGATGTCTTCATAGTCTTCCATCTTCATCTTCAACGGCACCACCATCTGGACAAGTCATTCACAATACTTTCTAGGAACAGATACTAAGCAATAATCCCAGGTCAACACCTAGGCGACTTGTGAGCGAATGTAGAACCCCTCCCATGATTCTCCAAACCTCTGATGAAAAGATGTTAAAACAATGGACAGAACATCCTTAATCTTGTCTTTCAAGGATAATCAATTAAATACTTGTGAATTTGACAAATAGCAATTGATCCCTGTGGTTTAACCCTTCTTCAGATTCCCTCATGTTCTGAATCTTCTTCATGATAGACCATTATGACAACCATTCATACCACAAAAGCCTTCCAGGTTAGGTCAGTGTCTTGATCTTTTACTCCACCCTGAGCAAAGAACTGAAATGATGTTTCAACATCAGTTCCGACATTAGTCTAAATCACATTAAACATATCCTATGGATTTGGAGACTACAACCATATTAATCCACACATATCTCTTGTAGGGAACACACGAGAACATATCAACATCTGATCAACTTCCAAGATCAAACCAACAAAACTGCAGTAACTTGCATAACACACTCTTCCAGAAGCTTCTTGTTATAAGCACGAGGTTCAGACCTCTTGTCTAACTTAAGAGTGATAACTGCCATCCTTCTGCATAAACATACCATAGACAATCTGCTACTTCCAATCCTTCAAGCCACAAAACTGAAAGTGCTCATGCAAACACCAATTAACCACAGGCTGATTTACACTGCTACTGCACACAAACTCTTGGATGCATTTTCCCTATAAAATTTTCCTCAGACATTTTAGTTTAAACAAGGATCATTTCCTTCTCTTCTGCTATTAAGATAACTACCTTTTCTTCAACCAGCTCCAACTGAAATGCTATGACATTATGAACAGCATCTCAAAAATTGTTCAACTTCATAGCTTCAGTGATCATTCAAAACTGCTACACTCTAATAGGTCTTTGACTTAGCATTTACCATAAACTGCTGATGTGTAGCGCGATGTCGAGACATTAGAATTGACATATTAAGCTCAGCTTCTTTTTTTATGAAACTTCCTCCAGTTCATGATTTTGAAAATCAGAAACATGTATCTTCACAAGAGAATTCATCTTCAGATATACTAGAACTACATTTGACATCATAACCAGGAAGATCCTCCTAATTAGGTCACCACAACTAAGCTTAAGAGATAACTTATCAAGATCTTCACTCCCGCATGAAAGATTTGACAGTGATACTCTTTTGCTTTGGCTCTACCCTCTTCTTTCACCATCAAGAAAATTGATAAAGAAGGAATCAATGTTCTGGACAGATTGGTCTTCAATGCCTGATTTGAAATATATTCTTCTTCTAAAAAAAACTGAAACTTCCATGTCATACAGTCTTCAATAAGATCCATTCACCTTTTGATCACTTCTTTCCCAAAATAAAGATATGAGATAATCCTCAAGTATCTTTGGCATCTCTAACCAAACGGTTGAAGCTGTCTTGCATAAACTACAACATCATAGAATATCCTGCTGAAGAGACCAAACCCTAATGTCTTTCCAAGAGAATACCTTCCTAGAATCTCACCACCAGAGATACAAGAACCAACCAGGGTTACATCAGATACCATGCAGCGGAACACACAACAACTCCTCAACAACCTTCAGGCACTACTCAATAATCCTTGCACACCATCACCACAAACCAAGTGCCAACAAATCAAACTCACAACAGCAGTTCTCCTGATAACAACAGACAGGTCCAATACATAACCTGTCATGAATAGTCCATCCTTCACTTCAAGGGATCATACAAACAACTATATGAACGGACCAAGTCCATAACTCAGCAAAACTATCTTCCTTGCTCATGAACCAGAAAGTATCTTCCCTAGATCTCATCTAGAAACATACAGGATGCCTGCTCTGATACCAATTGAAATTCTTGGTATAACAGATCCTAGATGTCCTACATGATGTCAAGACATCTGGTCTGACATAAACAGCAAGGCAATTATAGACATTTAAAGAAGTTACTAAAAAGTAAAGTGCACACAGAATTTGTTCACCCAGTTCGGTCTAACAACCTACATCTGGGGGCATACCAATCCAAGAAGGAAGTCCATTATTAGCAGTATCAAATTACAGACTCAACAAACCAGTTGACTATCCACTAACTTAATCACTACCCAATGACCCTTCTATCTAAGTCCTCCCTAGATAAGAGACTCCATCTCACTCCCAATCATCGCAATGATCTCTAGCAGTCAACATCTCAGTCACTACATCAATAGCTTGATTTCCAAAAACTCTCCAAACACGTAGAAGACACACTCCTATAACAATACCTAGACATGACCCTCCTAACTAAGAACAGTACTTAGAGTTGCTTAACAGCTTCCTCTAAGAACAATGACCATCTCACAATCCGAGTGGTTCACATATACCAACTCTCCTAGAGAGTGGTTCACAAACTCAGCCCTTAGAATTTACATGATGGCTGGCTTAACTTAAACTGGGTTACAATGCTTCTATTTATAACCTTTTTCCCAACTGGATTTGGGCTTTAAATCTCAGCATATTAACTACTACAAATCTGCAGAAGATTCTGCTACTAAATAGATCTTCAATTAAATCTTCAATCAAATCTTCAATTAAATCTTCAATTAAAACTTCAATTAAATCTTCATATCTTTTAGCCTTAAAAACAGCAACAAGATCTGCTCCAAATCTGATTGCAACTGAATATATCTTTACCAAGATATTCACCTACAATCTCTCACTCTCTTCAGCAGAATATCTCTCCAATAACAGAAACACGCAGCCCTAATAAAACAACTCAGACTGATGTTTTATCAACTGATGTCTTAACATCGGGTTTGACATCAACACATAATCTGCAACCATTTACAACTTAACACAACCAGAATGTTAGAAACTCATGTTGAAACATCAACCATGACATCCACATTGTTTTTCCAAAAATTCCAGCCAACTACAAGATCTAACAGTAACATTAAAACTGAAGGGGTGAGATTCTCAAAATCACATAAGAAAAGCATAATATACGTATGAAAGAACATAATTCTTATACGGCTCACCCTAGTCACACAACATCCACACAAATACGAGAACATCAACACAACACGAATGTCCATAAAGGCATACAATTTTATGCATCACAACACGACACAATGCAATGCAATGAGACCTACAACTCAACTCAATGCATGTGGTACCAATTCGATCCCTGTTTCATGGTCATAATCCCCGTCGGGATTTCATAATAGTTGCTCACACCCCACATGGGCACACGACATCTGTGATCACTCACACCCCACATGGGCACACGATCACCCGTAATCGCTCACACCCCACATGGGCACACAATTACCTCGACAACAACAACAACACCAACACAATTCTATTTCAAAAAATCCGGATAAGATGCTCACACCCCACATGGGCACACGGCTTATCACATAACCTATGCAACATGCTATACATTCAACCACAAATTATACCACATCATAAGCAACCACTATTGCATTTACAAGTTATGCCACAACACAATATGCCATAACTAATCAACAGCATCATCATACCACATCATAAGCAACAACCATTATATTTACACGGTATGCCACAATAACTCAACAACAACATCATGCAACATCATAAACAACAACTCTTGCACTCAACAACAACATACAACAACGACGTAAAGCATATGACTAGCATATCACCAATACATTACCTCAAGACTGCCTAACATACAGCATATACCTGCTCAAACATGCAAACATTGCAATCCACAACAACGACACACATACACACCAACGAATCCATCATTTCAACTTATAACACATAACAATATAAACAAAACCCAATTAACGCATCAAAGGGTTGGAATTCGGTATTGAAATCAATTTTTAAAAATAGTATGCGAAACCAGCTTTCCAACGCTTCGAACGGCGACTGAAACGGACCTTTGGATCAAAAGATACGCATTTTTAAAGTTCCAGAAAATTCGGTTCGTCTCAGCACTGCTCTCCTGGCGACCATCTGGCGAATTTTCGCCTGGTGACCATCTGGCGGATTTTCTCCTGGCGGATTTTCCTTTCGCCTGGAAGATTCCCCTTTCGTCTCATACTCGCCTGGCGGAGCAGTGGCGAATCTCCTTCCCCATACAAAATCTAGAACCCCCATTTTTCACCCTTCGCTCGCCTCTTAATTCGCTTGGCGACCATCTGGTGGATTTTTGCCTGGAAACCATCTGGCAGATTTTTTCCTGGCATATTTCCTTTTGCCTGGCGAATCTGGCAGGATCAGCAATCTTGAAATTGCGATTCTGCACAACTCAGACCTCATTTCTTCCCCAATTTAACTCCCAATTCAGTCCAAAAACACACATATAATCACATATTAAAATACAAATAAGTAGGAAATACAGAAATAACATTTCAACCGATAAATTTGTGCATTCTTCCCCTTATTAAAACTTCCGACATGCAAAAACCACAATCCCCAAATCAACACAAATCACACATTGGGATGATCTTAATAGTTTATCTACCCTCATATGAACATTATGTAACCCTTAGAGATTAAAGAACCCCACCTTTACCTGAGATGAAGATTCTTCTGATGTCTCTAGGCCCTAGCTCTGCTTCTCCCTTTTTCTCATAGCGGTTCTCCCAAAATGATCGTACCAACAACGACTTCTCCTTTCTCTCCAATTCCTTTTTGTCCACTATACCCTTAGGACCCTTAATATGTTTTCCCAACTTCGTCCTCACTTATTCTCGTACAATTACTACTTAGCTCTTCCTTTTATTTTAAAATAATAATAATAATAATAATATATCAAATAATCATATTATTATTACCAAAATATTGTTAACACATCACATACTTCTAAATACTTTCAGCATCCCCTTAACATCATCAATACCCCACAACACAGGTCATCAGGTATCAAAATATTCCACCAAAATTCACCTAGCTCACGAATATCTATAATAACTTAATTAAATAAATACCCTAATTATTTTGGGGCATTACAATTCTCCCCGACTTAGAATATTTCCATCCTCGAAAATTCACCCGATACGAACATCTCAGGATACGCCCCACGCATCCTGCTCTCCTACTCCCAAGCCATGAAAGGAAACACCATGAGTGACACAAAACAACAACCCACTTCATCATTAACAACTACAAGATTCCATGCTCACGCAATGCACTCGACGACCAACTCAAGATTCAAAGAATAACCGAGTTACACACACACAAGTTCACTCTTGAACCATAACACAACACGATCGTTGCCATCACCATCGGAAACGAGGCAACGACAAAGATAAGAACATAAGGTTCCATGCCACAACATTGTCTTAACCACATCAACATAACTAGAATACCAACCTCGTTGTCACCCAACATCAAGACAACAATTCTACGATTCACCAGTCGAACATGTAACTAGTAGTACATGATTAATATTTAGACTTTTCACCAGATCACTTCCATTCCTGCAGGTCATAATGTTCAATCTTTGAACTTCTACCGTTCACGCACGTATATTCGAACCGCGCTACATCACGCTTCTGTTGCGCACTATGATTACTCGTAACTATAAAATCCACTCATTTTACATCCAACTTCTGACTCTCTCCAACATTCACTAGGAAGTCATCATTCACCTTTTATATACCCAACCTCTCACTCTACAGCGTCAACTCACACACCAGATATAAGTCTTTGGACTGCTACTCAATTCTAATTCTCTGACCATCAAAGCAGACATATGAAAAGACTTTCGACTTAACTCATCATGCACGACATTAACTTTATCAATAGGATAATTTGAGCCAAGGTCGTAACTCATGAAGAATTCCAACCGTCCTCATTGTCTCATACTCTATTCCTTCTGACCAAACAGGTGTTCTACACTCTTGTGATTACTAAACACTTCGAGTCTAGATCCATAAAAACAATACCTACGGATCCTTAACACAAATGCAACCGCAGCCAATCCCAAATCTCGGGCAGGATAGACCCTTTCATGAATCTTCAATTTTCGTAAAGCATAAGCTACGGCTTCACCATCTCACAATAGTACATTGTCTAAACTCATCACAGACACATCCCAATACCCCACAAACAGTTTATTAGGGTCAGGCAGAATCAAAACTGGAGCCGTAGTCAACCTCTACACCAGTCCTCTAAAACTTTCCTCACAACAAACATCCCTACACAATTAACTTACCCTTTGCAAGTCAACTAAGACAAAATGATAACATGGAAGAGTCATCCATAACCTGCGGTAATCACCCACTGAGTCCGAAAATCCTCTAATCTCCTTAACCAACTTCTGAGATTTCCCATTGTAGAACCGCTCTACTTTGGATAGATCCACGACAACACTCTTATCTGCGATAGCATAACCAAGAATTCATCCTTATCAACCAAAAATCACACTTCGATAACATAGCATAACTTCATCTTTCTTCAATACTTGTAAC
This sequence comes from Lathyrus tuberosus, assembly GCA_022829125.1. Taxonomy (NCBI): domain Eukaryota; kingdom Viridiplantae; phylum Streptophyta; class Magnoliopsida; order Fabales; family Fabaceae; genus Lathyrus; species Lathyrus tuberosus. The sequence continues at coordinate 10,841,101 of JALAZF010000071.1, forward strand.
TAAATTCTCAAATACTCCACAAGTTCTTCTTCTGATTTTATAATAGATCAGAATACCCCAACGAACACCACTTTGAACTTATCCGATTAAGTATGGAAGATATGATCCGTAATTCCCCTACACACACCCCAAGCTCATTACAAGCACCGAACAACATCATCCTATATTGTAATACTCCAAACTGAGTTCCAAACATCCCAAGTCATCTATTCTTGAAAGTGGACACTTATTCTTAAGCACTTTGGAGAGTTATCAATCTGCATAAAAACACACTTATCCACTGGAGTGCCTACCCATCAAACAGTACACAAATCTCATTTATGTCCATCAGTAGAATAACCTCCCTATCAACAAACAACCATTTAGTATTGGTTCAACACCCTCAAATGATAGAGATGCAGGAGTTATACTACTACAGCCTTAACGTACGTAACCTTCGAAATTCATTCTGAGTTCGAAACAATTTATCCAAAACAGCTTAACAACCTCTGGTTCTGGTTACCACATTCCATATCAATTCTTCCTACGGGGTTTCGATCCACTCAAGGTTTGTGTTGACACGAGATTTTTAACCCATAACAAAGTAATACCATCAAGGAACTTCAAATCATCTGTGATTCTTCACAATTCAAAACTCAGGCTATCTAGAACACAACTGTGGATTTCCATACTACTCACCGATTAACACGCGACCTCATCCTATCATCCATTTCTCTACTAACAATACTAAAGCTCTCCAAGGCAACACCCTTGGTCTTACAAAATCTTCTTTCTAGTAAATCTTTTAACTGCTCTTTCAGTTCTACAAATTCTAACGCCGAGATCATGTATGATGCCAAAGAATATGGTATCAGGGACAAGATCAACAGAGAAGTCCACCTCTATCTTTAGCCTCACATTCGATATGTCATCCAGAAACACGTCTGGAACTCACGCACAACTGGCAGTTCATTGTTGTGACTTTACTGCTAATCTCCAGAACACCATCATCGCAAACATGGCAAACATATAAGCATAATCTCTTGAGAGTTATTCTACTTACTTAGCAAGCATAACCTTAACTCTTCACTTTCGTCAAAGTTAAGTTCACTCTTTACTCTCTGTAACGCGATTTTTGTGGTTTTGAATCACTATCGCTCTGGTACTACAGTTCGATTCATTTTTTATCCTGTTAAGCTGATTAAGGAAGGGAAATAGATGTCTCCAATTAACCGTGCTTGCAAACTGAGGTTAAACAGTCAAAACTGTTGGTTTACAAATGATATCAAATATAGGGGTTTGCCTTTGGGTTATTTGCTTAAGAACACGAGTGTCTGGATAATTTGTGAGGCTTTTGGTTAGGATACTAAACCTGATTTTCTTTGGTTGATGTATGGAGGTACTCGACTTAAAGCGTTTGATTAATATGCTTGCTTAGATTTCACAATCTTATGCCTACGTATTCTCGTTTAATGAAACAGGGAAATCAGATCGATCGTAGTTCCTCCTATTCTATGGGAGAAAAAAGGTGTTTTGATGTCTTATTCAAAGCCCAAGATTAAAGTTAAAGGTGATTTGTATCTTATTCAAAGCCCGAGATGTGAAACTAAAAGAGTCTTGACTGAGAGAGAATTTGTCATCTCTAAAGGGGGATTGTTGATTTTTGTGTGCCTTGATCAAAGCACAAAGTTGATGCTAAAAGGTTGATTGACTCAACCGGGGATTTCTTTATACAAAGCCTAAGAGGAGGCTAGAAGTTTGACTTTTCCTGGGAAAATGTTCTTTCTGTCTTGTACAAAGCCCAAGATTGAGGCTAAAAGGGTTTGACTCAACAAGAGAGTGTTTTTTTATATGTCTTGTACAAAGCCCAAGACAGAGGCTAAAAGGAGATTGACTCAATAAGAGAGTCTTTCATACTCGACAAGAGAGTGATTTGGTGTCTCGTATGAAGCCCGAGACGGAGGCTAAAAGGAGATTGACTCAACAAGAGAGTCTTTTATACTCAATAAGAGAGTGATTTGGTGTCTCGTATGAAGCCCGAGACGGAGGCTAAAAGGAAGATTGACTCAACAAGAGAGCCTGAAAAGGTTAGCTCTGCTAGGGAGAATCATTTGTACAAAGCCCAAGAGGAGGCTGTCTTCCTGAGGAAGGATCATTATACAAAGCCTAAGAGGAGGCTATCTTACTGCTGAAGATTAGATTTGTAGGCGGGTCCAAGTGGGGAACTCTCATGAGAGAGACCGGGTTTCTGCTGGAGATTGATCCATAGTGATCAGTGATTTCTCCTATGTTTGTAAGGAACTTGAGAATGTCTTTGAGACTCAAGAAACTTAGACTGTCCAAGTCTAGAGTTTTATCTTTTGTACTATGCACAAGAGGAGGCACGGGCATTAAGGGATGAGAATCAACCCTAAAATGGCCGGAGTTTTGACACTGGAAAGACTGCTCTATCAAAGGATGACTAAGTTCTATCCTATACCTTTAAGAGGTCGTCAAGGTCCTTGTATTAAGCCCAAGAGAAGGCATGATAACTTCTAAGAAGCTGAAGGGTCCTTTTACAACGCCCAAGAGGAGGCGGGGATGCTTTTAGGAAGCCTGTGGGTCCCCAAACCAAGAGAAGTTCAAGAAACGTAATTCACCGAGAAGAGATCATTCCAGGAAAGTTCGAGGATTTGGAAGAAACTCAAGAGATGCCATTCACGGAGAAAAGATCCTCTCTGGGGAGTTAGAGTTTCTTTGACAATTTCTAAGGGTAACAGTCTGAGAAAAGGTTCACCGAGAATACTGTATTTCTCTTTGTTCCATATTGTTTAACCCCAAGAGAAGGGAAGACTGTATCTGGAATCCTACGGGGGATCTAGTTTTGTTTGTTTTTAAGAGTGACCAACGGGGCTTTACCTAGTGCTAGACGTAGTTGCCGGGGAAAACTTTAAATAACTATACTAGTATATATACGGTTGATATATGACCAGTATTTAAAGAGGGTATGAAAGAAGACTAACCATGCACAGCTTCCCACAATACAGTTATGTATATGAAAGCATATAAAAGAAAGCCGATAAACCCTTACCAGTTGTAGAGCTTCCATGCTGTTTTGTTAGTTGTTCAACAAAGAAATTAAAGAAAGTTTTGATAACAACTATATATTTGGATTCAAAATCAAAGGAGAAAGTATTTTGAAAAAAGAGATGGTTGGGGCTTACAGCTCAAAGAGAGGCCCAAATTTTAATACTGATGGTACTATTTATTTAAATTTGTATAGGGACTTAAACGAGTGACTAAGGCCTAAAGAAAGGTTTTCTGTACAAAGGGGGTGGGTCTTACACTCTATTAGAGGCCCAAAGTGTTATTAAAAAAAAAGAAATGGGACTTATAACATGAGGGTAGGCCCAATTGGTTTGTTTGAAAATGGCGACCGCGCCGAAGTTTTATGAAAACACAGAGGGGGCTTATACAATGACTGAGGCCAAACTATTTTGGTTTTCAAAAGGGATTGGGTCTTACACTCTGTTAGTTCTTGTATTAGCTGGAATTTTGGTAAAACAAAGTTGAGCAATGTTGATGTCATATGTCTGATGTCTTAACATCGGTTTCTAACATTAGTTGTTGTAGGGTTGAAGTTTTATTTGCTGATGTTAAACTTGATGTCTTGACATCAGTTATCAGAACATCAGGTTGTGATGTTTTAGGGCTGCGCGTGTTAGTTTGTTTTGAGGAGATCTGTTAGAGAGATTGGATGAAAATTTCTTGGAGAAGATATTTTTCAATCAGATATGGAGCAGATCATGTAACTACATTAGGGCTGATTTGAAAAGATTTAAAAAGATTAGAAGATCAAATCTGTTTTAAATTCAGGTTAATAACAAATCAAATCAGATATTTTGGAAGAGGTCCAAGCCTAAGTCAGAAGGATATTTAAAGCAGCCTCAACCCTTGTTGGAAGGGAACGAAGACAGAGAGCATAGACTGAGAGTCAATTTGAGTTTTCGTGTGTGTTTTTGTAAACCATTCATGTTTGAATTGGTGTTTTTATTTTGAGTTGTAATTGGTTTCTCTAGAGTTGTTAAGCAAGAGAGAGTTGTTCTTGATCAAAGCTGTTAAGCAGGATCAAGGTGGGTTTTAAAGTGTAATCTTTGAATTGTATCACTGAGGTGATTTAGGGAGTGAGTGGTTTCTCATATCTAAGTGGTTTCTTAGGTAGAAGTGTCATTGGGTAGTGATTAAGATTAGTAAATGTCAACTGGGATTGTTGAGTCTATAATTTAATACTACTTATAGTGAATTTCCTCCCTGGCTTGGTAGCCCCCAGACGTAGGCAGTTAGACCGAACTGGGTGAACAATTCATTGTGTTGATTTACTGTTGTTATTACCTTGTTCATATAGCAGATTGTGTTATTGTGACATCACACTTAACATCACACATCTGATACCAGAATTTTAATTGGTATCAGAGCAGGCATCCTGCTCTGCATCTGGGTGAGATCTAGGGCTGATACTTTCTGGTGCAATGGACAAGGAGAGTGGTGGATTTGTGAATAGACCCCCTGTTCTAGATGGCTCTAATTATGACTATTGGAAACCACGGATGGTTACCTTCTTGAAGTCATTAGACATCAGGGCTTGGAAGGCTGTCTTAAAAGAATGGAAAGCACATGTTATTGTTGAAAAGGATGGTACAACAAAGCTAAAACCTGAGGAAGATTGGACAAAGGAAGAAGATGAGCTTGCACTTGGAAATTCAAAAGCCTTGAATGCCATCTTTAATGGTATTGACAAGAACATCTTTAGGCTGGTAAACACTTGTGAAGTAGCTAAGGAAGCTTGGGATGCCTTGAAAACTACTCATGAAGGAACCTCCAAGATCAAGATGTCAAGACTTCAATTGCTGACTACAAAGTTTGAAAATCTGAAGATGAAGGAGGATGAAACCATTCATGATTTTCACATGAATATTCTTGAGCTGTCCAATGCTTCTAGTGCATTAGGAGAAAGAATGACTGAAGAGAAGCTGGTAAGGAAGATTCTCACATCCCTTCCTAAGAGATATAAAATGAAGGTGACTGTTATTGAAGAAGCTCAAGACATCAGCAAGATGAGGGTTGATGAGTTGATTGGTTCTCTTCAAACCTTTGAGTTGGGATTGAATGAGGAGTCTGAAAAGAAGACCAAAAGCATAGCTTTGGTATCTAATACTGAAGATGGTACGAAGGAGTGTAATTTTGAAACTTAGGAGGAACTGTCAAATGCTGTTGTGATGCTTGGGAGACAGTTTAATAAGGTGTTAAAGAGAATGGACAGAAACTATAGACCTAATGTTAAGAACATCACATCTGACAATAACAAGTCTAGTGATCAAGTGAAGAAAACAAGAGATGAAGAAAAGTTCAATCATGACAAAGAAGTTCAATGCTAAGTGTGAAGGTTATGGTTATGTCAAGAAAGAATCTCCTACATACCTCAAACAGCAGAAAAAGGGGTTATCTGTTTCCTGGTCTGATATAGATAGTGAAAGTGAAGAAGAGAATGCTAAACATGTTAAGGCATTGACTGGACTATGTGCCTCTGATGGAGAGTCTAGTGATGGTGAATTGACCTTTGAAGAGCTGGCATCTTCTTATCAAGAGCTGTGTCTGAAAAGTGAAGAGGTCCTTCAAGAAGGGGAGAAGCAGAAGAAGATTATTGTACAGCTTAAGACTGAGAAAGCTGAACTTAAGAATGAAGTTTTGTTGTTAAAATCCCAGCTTGATCAAATGTCAAAATCCATCAGAATGTTAAATAATGGAACTGACACTCTGGATAAAATACTTGAAGCTGGAAAAGTGGCAAGTGATAAGACTGGTCTAGGATATGAGGGTGAGAAGAAGATATCTGCAGAGGCTAGTTCTTCTGGGGTTAAACAAAACATTCCTCATCATAATGAAAAAGGACATGGTTCTGGAATTAAGAAGGTTGTCCCTCGCCATGGGCCACAAAATAATGGAAAGGGCTATGGTCCTGTACCTAAGAAGTTTTTACCTCAACCTCAAGGAAAACCTCAGGGTTCTGGAGTTGGGCAGTATGCGCCTCCCCAATACCATAGGAGTATGCAGGCTTCTAGTCTCAAACATAACATGTTCCATCCGATGTCTCAACATCAAAGGAAAATGTATGGTTTTGGACCTAATAATGTTGTGCCTCATGGTTATGGCAGAAGAAGGCCGCATCATCATGGTAAAAGACATCCTAATCATTACAAAAGACAGACTCATCATTATAGAAGACAACCTAATTATGGGAGAAGACAGCATCAATATTTTGACAGATGGCAACCTCAGCATTATGACAGAAATCATCATCAAGGTGGGAGACATTTCAATCACTTCAGAGAAGAGATTCAAAGAGTGAGATGTTACTATTATGGAAGATTTGGCCATATACAATCTTCTTGCTTTAAACTACATGGTTATCCCAAATCTGTTCCTCAACCTAGACAGAAGCAGAACAGGCCTCAGGATGTTAAACAATGGGTTCCTAAAGCTGTTGTCACATGTCTATTAGCTCACTCATCTTTTAGAACCCCAGCTATGGATGGTTGGTATTTTGACAGTGGTTGCTCAATGCATAAGATTGGTTTTAAGAATCATTTGGCGGATATCATAACTTACTCCACAAATGATGTAACTTTTGGTAATGGAGAAAAAGGGGAAGCTAAAGGAGTTGGAAAATTGAATTGTGAGGCTGGACCTAATCTTGAAAATGTACTTCTTGTCAAAGGATTGACTGCTAATTTGATTAGCATCAATCAGTTATGTGATGAAGGATTCAAGGTTAGCTACACTAAAGATGAATGTTTAGTGACTAATGAGAAGAGTGAAGTCGTTATGAGGGGAGTTAGATCCATAGATAACTATTATTTATGGGTTCCTCAAGAGTCCAGCTCATCATGTAATGTCAAGGATGATGTTATGACATCTGAATGTGACATTAGAAGGATCACCAAACAACCTAGTGGTATGCAACTATTTAGAGGAAATCTTGAAGAAACTAAGGTCATCAAGGTTGATCACTCAGATATGAAGTGTAATGACAATTTCCCTAAAGATAAGTGTGCTGAAATTTATGAAGTCTTAAGTAGAAATTTGGGCATGTGGAAAAGGCATCTGAGGTTAGTGACTTATGGTGTGCATTTATTAAATTTCAAAAATTTAAAAGGAAATTTGTTTTGGTGGGGAAAATACATTTATTGGCTTTTAAGTGACCAACAAAAGCAGTCCCCTTACCTTAGGCTATCATTCCCTATTGTTACTTTCACACACTACGTCAATCTCCACACTCCAAGTCTGTTCATCTTCTCCTCAAAGATCGGAAGACACAACACATCCTTGTACGTCAGCTGTTTCAAAGGAACAATGTCTCAACATGGGTCATCTCCCTCCAAGAAGTCTGATTCAAAGAGCTCTCCGCATGCAACATCTAGGGTTTCTACGAAAGAAGTTTCAATGGATGAAGCCTTGGACATAGTGCCTCTCTCTATGATTCCAGGCTCAGAAAAGAAAAGACCTGAGAAGTATCAACCTAAGAGGCCTTCAAAAGGTAATACTTCTGATCAATCTACGGGTAAGAAATTTGATGATAGCAAAAGTAGAGCATTTGTCACTAGTGTTTTGTTTGGAGACAAATTTACTCCTAAGACTACCACCCCTCTTCCTCAAGCTGTTGAAGAAAGGGTAGACGTGGACAAAAGTATTGATCAGATTGTCACAAAAAATTTTGAGAAAGGGATTTCTGTGAGGGGAATATCTAGACCTCTGAGTCAAATGCCTGCTGATCAATCTGTTAGAGAAAAGAGTGACATGCAAACTTCTGACACCAATCTTCACAGATTGGCTGTTTCTGTAATTGAAGATGCAGAAGCTGAAGTTGAAGATAATGATACTCATGTTGAAGATGAGGTTGATGTTGAACATGATGTTGGAACATCACCTGCTAGGGATGTGGTGGATGTTGTTGACTTATCTGATAATGAAGTAATTGGTAATGATGTTCCTGGTATTGCCAATAGATTGAAGACTAGAAAAGGAAAGACTGTGGAATCTTCTCCTAAGATGACAGCTGAAGGCAAGAAGAAAAAGACATCTGTTGTTGGTCCAACAAAATCTTGGAGCAAGGTTGCTATGTCTTCTAAAAAGAGAAAGATTAGAGAAGAATCTGAATCTGAGTATGATGTTGAGGAAGATGTTCAAGACATCACCCCAGTCAGAAAGTCCATTTTGAAGAGAATTTCTGACAAGGTTCCTGAAGTGCCAGTGGACAACATATCCTTTCATTATGCTAGCAGTGCTCCAATGTGGAAATTTGTGTGTCAAAGGAGATTAGATCTGGAAAGAGAGCTTGGCAAAGATGCATTGGAGATGAAAGAAATTATGGAGCTCATTCATGTTGCTGGCCTGTTGAAAACTGTGACTAAATTCTCTAAGTGCTATAGTGGACTTGTTAAGGAATTTTTTGTTAACATTCCTATAGACATTTCTGATAAAATAAGTGTGGACCTCATGAAGGTATTTGTTAGGGGTAAGTGTATTAATTTCTCTCCTAGTACCAGAGGTTTGTGAACTGGAAGTGACTGATAATGATGTGTGTAAAGAGATCACAGCCACTCAAGTGAAGGTTTGGCCACTGAAGGGTAAATTGACAGCTAGCAAATTCAGTATCAAGTATGCTATTTTGCACAGAATTGGAGATGCTAACTGGGTACCTACTAATCACAAAACCACCATAGCTATGGGATTAGGAAGGTTTATTTATGTTGTTGGGAAAAAGGTCAAGTTCAATTATGGAAATTACATATTTGATCAAGTTGTGAAGCATGCTGCCAATAATGCTATCAAGATGCCTATAGCATTCCCTTCCCTTGTCTGTGGAATGATCTTAGATCAACATCCTGGAATTTTAACTAGTTCAGATATAGCATGTAAGAGGGAGTCAACTTTATCCTTGCATCCCAAGCTGTTTGTTGGGAATCATGTTCCAAACATTATTGTAACATCAAGTTCTGGTGTTAAGAAGGCCAATACTAAAACTGAGTTGATTGAAGAATTGAAGGCGGCCTGCAAGGATCTTGATATGGTAATCAGTACTAGCACTGCTAGGAAGATGAAAATTGAGTAGATGATCAAATCCTTGGAACAGGGTGAAGATGATGTGAGTGTCAATGCTGAGGATTCAGGTTCAGAGGAAGGTGATGAGGAAGTAGCAGATGGTTCTGATGCTAACGAAGATTGAAGTGTTGTTTTTACTGATTATTGCTTTTGTAGTTTGTAGTTTTTTTTGTTTCTGCACATTGTGTGCATGTTGTGTAACTTGGGTCAAAGTACTTTTATGCTTATCTGGTTTTTGTTCTATGATTTGTCTTGTCATGTGGTGCTGACTTTTGATTGACAAGGAGAGCTAGTAGGACTAACTGTTCATAAGTGTTAGGTGTGTGAGGGTATAACTGGTTGGTAGTTGTCAAATTGTGGCTAAAAAGGGGGAGAGTTAGCCTATGTGTAGCCTAGTTGTCTGTTGTGGTTCTAGGCTTGAGGGGGAGTGTGCATGTTTGAACAACTGGAATGCGGGTTCTTATTTTGAGGGGGAGCTTTGTACAGATTTTGGATGTGATAACATGTTGGCAGGTACCTCTGTAGTCCTACTAGCTCTCCTTGGATGTGATAACATGTTGGCAGAGATTGTTTTAGCCAAAATTAGCCAAAGGGGGAGATTGTTAGTTCTTGTATTGGCTGGAATTTCGGTAAACAAAGTTGAGCAATGTTGATGTCATATGTCTGATGTCTTAACATTGGTTTCTAACATTAGTTGTTGCAGGGTTGAAGTTTTATTTGCTGATGTTAAACTTGATGTCTTGACATCAGTTATAAGAACATCAGAACATCAGGTTGTGATGTTCTAGGGCTGCGCGTGTTAGTTTGTTTTGAGGAGATCTGTTAGAGAGATTGGATGCGAATTTCTTGGAGAAGATATTTTTCAATCAGATATGGAGCAGATCATGTAACTACATTAGGGATGATTTGAAAAGATTTAAAAAGATTAGAAGATCAAATCTGTTTTAAATTCAGGTTAATAACAAATCAAATCAGATATTTTGGAAGAGGTCCAAGCCCAAGTCAGAAGGATATTTAAAGCAGCCTTAACCCTTGTTGAAAGGGAACGAAGACAGAGAGCATAGACTGAGAGTCAATTTGAGTTTTCGTGTGTGTTTTTGTAAACCATTCATGTTTGAATTGGTGTTACTATTTTGAGTTGTAATTGGTTTCTCTAGAGCTTTTAAGCAAGAGAGAGTTGTTCTTGATCAAAGCTATTAATCAGGATCGAGGTGGGTTTTAAAGCGTAATCTTTGAATTGTATCACTGAGGTGATTTAGGGAGTGAGTGGTTTCTCATATCTAAGTGGTTTCTTAGGTAGAAGTGTCATTGGGTAGTGATTAAGATCAGTAGATGTCAACTGGGATTGTTGAGTCTGTAATTTAATACTACTTATAGTGAATTTCCTCCCTGGCTTGGTAGCCCCCAAACGTAGGTAGTTAGACCGAACTGGGTGAACAATTCATTGTGTTGATTTACTGTTGTTATTACCTTGTTCATATAGCAGATTGTGTTGTTGTGACATCACACTTAACATCACACATCTGATACCAGAATTTCACACTCTATTAGAGGCCCAAAGTGTTTGAAAAAGATTTGTTTAGAGTGATTAAGATCAAAGCCCTAAATTAATTTCAAAATGTATTTTAATTAAACAAAAATTTAATTAAAATGAGCAAAATTATCAAACATGTGTGAAAACAAGTTGTGATCTTGGAATAATGTTTGAAAAATCACGTTTTTATCTACAAAATGATTGGAAACCAATTAATTTTGGAAAATCAAGAGAGAAAAAATATTTTAAATGTTAAAAAACAAATAAAAATTAATTCTTTGCAAAAATATCAAGTATATAAAATAAATAATATTTTTGGGAAAGTTTGGTGATATAAAATATTTTAACATTTTTGTGAATTATTAAAAAAATAATCAACTCAAAATCATTAAAATTCAGAGAGAAATTAATTTTTGAATCAATTAAATAAAATCACAAAATTCAAATATTCAAATTTGTGAAAAAGGGGCCAAGAACATGGGCCAAGAACACGCGCGAAGGGAGTTTTGCTTAGATTTGTATTTTCTATCCAATCTCACTGAATACTTGATGAAATTACACAATCCACATATCAATCTGCTCGTTTTCACCTCACGATCATGTATATGGTCTTTAATTTCATTTATTTTAAACATGGAATAAGAAATCAAGACAAAACCTCAAGAAGCCTAAAATTTGCATGAAGGCTGAGAATTTTGATACACGATCCAAATAAAGCAATTAATTGAGCGGAAACACATTATGTATGATTATGAACATTTGGCAAAAGTATTGTGCGAGGAAATATGTATAGATTAAGAGATGACCAAGTTTAGGCTTACTTGAAGGTCGTGACAGCAAGAGCAATGTGATTTTTGAGTTAGAGGTGTTACAGATGAGTTGTGATGATCTGAACAGCTTCCCTACACCCTATGGAGTGTGTTTGAATGCTTGGACTTGATTGGAAATGGCTGGATCACTTCATGGCATCTCAACTGTAACTTGGTTGAAAACATGAGTAACTGGCTGGTGATTCTGAGAAATTAGTGTTACAGTTGTGTGTTTAGTGTTTGATTAGCTCACATATGATGTTTATGAGGTGTTAGAGAAATTGGTTTGAGTGGAATTGTTCTTTACTGAAAAATTCGATAGTGACTTGCTAAGAAAGGCATTTTTTAGAGTGAGAAGATGATTTTGAGAAAGGCAAGTGTTGTAGGCCTTTGGTGTACTTAAACTGATCACAAATGAGCTCTATTTATAGTAGAGCAAGTTTGTTTTGCAAGGAATAGGGAATGACAACTGGTACAGGTCTGTGGCCAATGTGATCACTTTAGAATCTCAAGTCTCCTCTAGCCATTGACTTGAGATTAGAGCACAGGCCCATGGTTCTTTGATTCAAGGATAAGGCTTGATTGAAGTGTTCATCTGTGCTCTGATACATGCCACCTCTAAGCATCCATCGAATGTTCCAAAACAAAATTAGAGTCTTGTCCCCCTTTTAGGCTTTTTAAGTTTGGCATGCTACTTGTAATTCCAAAGACTTGGGAGGCATATGGATCAGTGTTGGTTCCTCCTTGGTCTCCCCCCGAGGTGGTCAGATGGATAAACTTGTTTGTCATTTGCAAAATTTGATCAAATCGAGCAAAATGCTCAAATCGGCCTTGTTATGACAGTTGCAGCAAGGCATATTGCCATTGTCACAACTCTTAGCTCAGATGGAATTTGATGGAGTTCTTGGCCATTTTGGAAAGCTCTCATGTGATACAACACATGTGTGATCATAGTTTGTTTTGATACCTTTTGGATCCAAGTGAAAAATTCCCTTACATTTTGGAAAAAGTGAAACAGATTCTGACTTAGTGAAAATTTCATCAAGTGTTGGAAAAAGTGACATTTCATGTTTTCAGCCATTTTGATCCTACCATAACTCAAAATCCATGATGAATTGGAATGAGGTGTAGTTGACACTTTTAAAGTATGCCATGAGAGCTACAAATCCATCTTTGGATCAGCCCAAATGGTTGCTTGGATCTCAAGTTATGATCATTGGAAGTTGGTACCCTAGCCACTTTGTTCCATAACTTAGAAAAATTCTAAGTTTTTATGGTTACCCCTTTTACAAGAAACCTCACTTTTCTTGATTTTTATTGAGGAATGATGATTCAAATCATACATTGACGTCATTTTAGGGTTAAAGAACCATAATTGTGAAAAATCTCAAAAAGTTAAACTTGACTGTTGTGCACAGATGACTGTTTATCAGATGAATTCCAAACTGTACGATCCTTTATGAAATCAAGTCCTTTACCTAAATCAAACTTAATGGATATGTTCCATAGGTGTTATAGGGTGTATTGAATCATGTCCCAAAGTTTGGGAGCATGTCTGGGTCAAAAGTCAAAGGTACAGTTGACTTTTTCCTCAAAATCCTAATTGTGGTCCTGATGAAATTGAGGCTTGTTGATCAAGCTTCTTGGGTCAATCCAATGTTGCAAATGGATCAATGTAGTGTATTGGAGATCTTCAAATCTTGTCTTGAGGTCTTGGATCATGTTTTGTCTCAAAAGTCAACTTAGGGGTGAATTAGGTCAAGAAACCCTAATTCCTGATTTTTGGTGAATGCATCCCCTGAGGCTAAATTGACTTGATGAATGGGTTCATGAGGTCCCTTGGTGTATCTTAAGTTATGCTTTGAAGCATTGGCTCATGCCCAGAGGAAAATTTCCATCTGGAGGCCCTGGTCGACCAAAACTCTAATTTGGTGACACTGGCGATCTTAAGGCTTAATCCACCCGGAATGCTGTAACTTTTTGCTTAATTCCTGATGTGGGAGTCCTCTTGATCCTTTTATGAATGTTTGAGAGGTTATACAAGTTGAATATCATGTCATTTCTTGATTGATCCTTTGTCTAAGAGCTCTGAGAGGGCTTGAAACCCTAATCCTTGATGGTAGTGAATGCTCAAACATCTATGAGGAGATTGATTAAGGCATGATGGTTCATCCCTATTGTGATGATGATTTGTACAATGATGGGAAATCTTAGTGGTCAAAATTTGGGGTATGACACTCTCTAAGAAGCAATCATCAACAATACCAGATCATTTCCTCTCGGAGACATCCCAACTTACCGACGTACAAAACCTCAAATCTGTCTCATCTTTAGATATATAAGAATATGCATCAGCTCATCAACTCCATCGGTAAACACTTTTCTCAACTCCGAATAATTCACTGAACACACTATCTAAGCTAACAAGATACGTATATTTTATCCCGCATGATCCCGTCTACTATCAACAAGAGATTAAGGGTGATCAGTTCCTCAATTTGTCAATAGACAGCCGACCATCATGATGGGGCATAAACCATCTTTACCCAACTATAATAGTGTTCCTTGCATCATGTGCACAAGCTATTCAAAGCACAATCCTTAGTTGACATAAGCATTATTTCTGTATTTCCTTCAGTTTCAGAAAAACCACACTCTCACAACTCCTATATCCTTGAAATCAGCAGCACACTACCTTACTTATCCAAACGATTGGTAACTACAGGGTTTAGCTCCTACCAATGTGTCTCAAAAGTAACATCATCTCGTTCCGATTGAAGAGAAACGGTTCCCATCCTTAGGGAACACGTCACGATACTCCACGCGTCGTTGGCCAACTTCTAGCCAAACATCGCCTCCTCCCTCACAAGGAAACGAATAGCGAGGACACATATCCATCTTCCCTAGAGGGTCACACCATTCTCAAACAGGTGAACAATCCAACACTACACTCCCTCATATAGTAACATGATATCTGATCTCTCCAACAACAGGAATAACATTGTCCCAATCAACAATCGCACTCTTGCAATAAACGACACACTAAGCCAACAGTCCACACCTGAAACATCTTGGAGAAACACAAGCTTCTCTCCCACTTGTCTCACTCTCATACTGCAGACAAGGGATATAAAAAATAAGAAAGCACATGTAGTGTTTCACACATATCAGGTACTAAGGAACAAACAACATCGACAGTATTCAACTGTCATACGACAACGACTCGACAACTTGGCCGGACGGATTGACCTGCTCTGATACCACTTTGTAACACCCTAAACCCCCGCGACAATTAATAACAAAATATCAGATTAAAAAAATAACACACATAGATTTAGGATGCTACTTTCAACTATTCAACTTCTCATGCATACTAAAAGTAATACATCTACATCAAAATTAAGACATGGTATTTAAATATTTCTACAGCAGCGGAAATTCAAGGAAATCTGAAACATGTTCAACCACACATAACATCATCAAATAAACGAGTAATAACACATAACAAGGGAAAGGACTCTAAGCGTTCCGACAACCCAATGTTACAATCCAAGCAGACGCGACTCGATGACATAAAAGAGAAGACCTCGTCTTCGCTAACTCCAACTCCGAACTACTCATGCGTATCTGCACGTTACCCACGGGGAGATAACATTAAAACAGAAGGGGTGAGATTCTCAAAATCACATAAGAAAAGCATAATATATGTATGAAAGAACATAATTCTTATACGGCTCACCCTAGTCACACAACATCCACACAAATACGACAACATCAACACAACACGAATGTCTATACAGGCATACAATTTTATGCATCACAACACAACACAATGCAATGCAATGAGACCTACGACTCGACTCAATGCATGTGGTACCAATTTGACCCTTGTTTCATGGTCATAATCCCCGTCTGGATTTCATAATAGTCGCTCACACCCCACATGGCCAGACGACATCCGTGATCACTCACACCCCACATGGGCACACGATCACCCGTAATCGCTCACACCCCACATGGGCACACGATTACCTCAACAAAAACAACAACACTAACATGATTCTATTTCAAAGATTCCAGATAAGACGCTCACACCCCACATGGGCACACGGCTTATCACACAACCTATGCAACATGCTATGCATTCAACCACAACATTATACCACATCATAAGGAACCACTATTACATTTACAAGTTATGCCACAACACAACATGCCATAACTAATCAACAACATCATCATACAACATCATAGGCAACAACCATTATATTTACATGGTATGCCACAATAACTCAACAACAACATCATGCAACATCATAAGCAACAACTCTTGCACTCAATAACAACATACAACAACGACGTAAAGCATATGACTAGCATTTCACCAATACATTACCTCACGACTGCCCAACATACAGCATATAGCTGCTCAAACATGTAAACATTGCAATCCACCACAACGACACAGATACACACTGTCGCTCCCGGGATTTTCATCCAAGTACAAACGCGAAAGTGGCACCGAAACAGAGTCGCCAGCAATGTGTATTTATCCAAAGAGAGGGAAAGGAAACACTGCATAAACCTGAGGGAAGGAAAGAGCATGGTCTTGCGACCAAGAGAACTGGGTTTAGGAGTCAGTTACGTGAAGGGAAGGTTATCGCACCCCTTCACGTCCATCGTACTCGATGGGATCCACGCTTGTTGTCTCGATCAAAGGGGGTCGTTGTCTGGAGCTCCACTACTACTGGAAAGAAGAAGGAACGGGTACAGGAAAGAACTGAGAAACAGGGAAGAAAAGGAAAAGAAGTGACTCGATAGGACATTATCGTTGTCCTAGGCCTACGTATTCCCTCAGTGCAATGGGAAATTCAGAGTCAATGTAGTTCGACGGACTACGGGGAAAGGTTGCTCGTCAAGACATCGCCGTCTTGTGTCTACGTATCTTCAATCAGACGAGAAAGAAGAATCAGAGCAAATGTAGTTTGGCTCAACAAGGTTTGCTTTGTTTGTGTTGTTTAATGGTAGCGTCAGAGTGCGCGTCCCAGCAGTTAGGTATTGCAGCTCGCTGTATGGAGACTTAGGCATTACCTGTTTGCGGTAGAACGGGCATGAAGAGTCCTTAAGGAATAGAATGAAAGAGATGAGAAGAGAATTTTTTTGTTTTGTCTTTTAAGAAGTGTTTTGATTATTGGTGTGTTTACAATGCATATTGTAGTTAAGTCTTTCACGCAGGATCGAATGCCTCGCATATCGACCCAAGACGAGACGTATGCTAAACATTCTAAGAAAGTGAGAGAAGACCCCTCACTATCTTATTCTCACATGAAAGGCTCAAATACAATATATGTTATGCCTTTATTAAGTATTTTTGCTTTTGTTTTGAGATGAGAAGAAGAGAGACTCAAAGGTTGAGAAAGGTAAAATCTAATGAGGGAGACTAAGACTCAAACCCTAAAGTTATCATGCATAGATGTTCCTACTGGTTAAGTGTGGTTTATAAAACTAACTCTAAAAGAAAAGAGAAGAAGAATTAGTTTTAACTTACTTCCAAGATGGAAGTTAAGTTAAGAACTCAAAGGGGATGAAAGAGATTGAACAAAGAAAGCAAAAGGTGCTTATCACAAACATAAATTGAAAGCTTAAAAGAGATAAGAGGAGAGGTTATATGTGGAAGCTTATCTACACACTTGACTTACCATAAGCCCCTGAAAATGTTAGCAAAACCATTTACAAGTAAAGAAATAAGAAAAGACTAACAAGTAAAGACCAAACAAATTAATAACTAAAGAATAAAGGTCCTAAAGGTTGAAAAGCACTCAAGGTCTGAACCTAAACCATAAGAAAGTTATTTAAGGTTAAGACGTCAAACACCAACAAACTTTGCACAAACAATGTTTTAAACATCAAAGAAATGGCACCATGAAATTAGTTGATGAAACATGAACAAAAGGGTAAGATGAACATGTATTTATGCTTAATGAAATGCTAAGGTCAGAAGCATACATCATATTATAATGCATATGGATGTATATGAAAAATCATACAAGGCATGAATGGGATGATTCAAGTAGAAGAACATAGATGAAAAAGATATGAAATGGAGAGAAACAAATTCAATTAGATGCACAACCTTACATGTTAAAGATGCATAACATATGAAAGGAGTATGAATACATGTGAACCAGTAGCATACAATTGATGATATGCACATGACATGAGTGAAATGGCATACTCAATGTAAACACAAATCATATAGAGCACAAGAAGAAATGAGATGAGGAATTAGGACAAAAATGCAAGCTAAAATGCATAAACACACATCAATGGTAAACACAAATCATAATGACCTATAAGTGAACCAATAATGACCTATAATCTTCTAGACAAACCACATAATCTCACACAAAAGAAAGCATGGCAAGGTGGCCCAAGTGCCTCATCAAAATCATATTAGATGGAAATATAAGAATATGCACACAAGTTGGTTTATTTACAAGACAAGTCACACATGATGGTGAAATACAATTATGAATGCAAATGCACATGGATCAGTAGCATACCTATTTTAATATTACATGAGAATGCACAAATGAACAAGTTTGGTTCATACACAAGTCACATTAGAAATTAAGAAGAAGAGAACACAAATTGAAGTTCATACAAAATGAAACATGCTTCAAATGTTCATGTAATTGCGATGCATATGATATGACATTATGAGTCAATGAAAATGGATGAAATGGTTTATATATAGTAGAGGGACATATAAGAATGGATGGTAATGTCATACCAATATGAGATACACACAAGCTATGTTGAAGAAGAACAAGTGATAGGTGCACAGTTAAGTATAAATGCAAGATGAACATTAATTGCAAAACATGTCAAAATGAAATATGGAAGACCTATAATTTGACATACATGACCTATAATATTCAAATAAACATGTATCAAAAAAAACATCAATCATCTTAAGAGACCATATGCAATAGGACACAAAACCATGGCATATGCACACAATGAAGCTCATAAAGGCACATGTAATCAATCAACAAGGAAAAAATAGAAAGAGACTTGGAAAAAATGTGACAATATGAAACTAATCATCTAAGTCAGAATGGGATCACATATCAAAAGTATAGCTCAAAATTCAACCAGAAACATGTTTAATTAATGTCTAAGAACCCACAAAGGGTCACTAAGAAAGATGGAACAAAATGAGTTCCAAATGCTATGAAAAAATGGTTTTAAAAATAAAATAAAAATATTTTTAGATGGTTTCAGATGTTATTTAATCATAGCAAAAAGATTGGATGCAAAATGGTTTTAGAACTATGCAAAATAAATGGATGAATTTCATGTGTCAAAGAAAAAACCACATAAAAAGAAATTAAATGAAAATTGAGAAAATAAATGCAAAAATTAATAAAATCATAAACAAAAAATATGGAAAATTATTTTAATGCATTATGATACTTGGTGAATTTTTATGGAATTTTTATTATGCATTTACTATTTTTAATAAAAGAAAATCAAAGCAATATGTGAAAAGAAATCTAAAAAAGAATAAAAACATGTAGGGGGTGCAGACATAGCAATTATCACATTGAAAACAATTGGGCTCACAATGCAGGGTGTGTGAAAAGCAAATATCAACCCAGTCCAATGAGGCGCGTGTGTGTGTGAGATAAGGTACACTTCAGTCAAACATTTGACTCATTAGTGGCCATTAGATCAAATCAACGCATGATGATCAAATAAACAAACAAATCTAACGCTTCAAGATGCACACACACAATAACAAACATGCATGCACACACACAATAACATTCAGAGAGAGAGAAGAGGCACGTGAGAGAGATGTTGGCTCATTAATGTGGTGGCAAAAATATTGTGCGTTGGATCAAATGAATCAGACGGTTGGGATATGTTCTGGCCTTACACCCTAGTTGAACCCCTCACCGGCCGGAGAAGGACCTCCGGTCATCTTCTCCGGCCACCTCCGGCTACTGTACTTGTCACATACTTCCAGAAATCAACAAATCATACACCAATCGAAAGAGGAAGTCACGTAGGTCAAGAATCTAACACTGAAATCACCAAACAATGCACACACAACAAGAAATGATCACAAACATTTTGCCCTAAGTTCAGATCTACACCTCTACAAGGTCTATCAACTAGCCAGAAATGTCAAATTGCTTCTAGTAAGCTTCAAACAGCATGAAACAAGCTTAAAATCAATGAATCGCGCAAAAATTCAGAGGAAAAGGTTTAAGAAGAAACCTGAGTTTGAAGTTATTCAAATTGAGAGAAGGCCAGATATGATCCTCCTATGCTCTTGATCTTGAATGGAGCAAAATAAATGCTATAAATCTACGAATCTTGCAGAGAACAGAGATGAAATGCTGATTGCAGTGAAGTTGTGCTTGAAGAAGTGAGATTGTTCTTGCTTGCTCTTGCACAATGATAAACAAATGATGATGATGATGATGAAATGTAGAAGCCACTCGTGTAAAGAGAGAGAGTGCAGAGAATTTTCAGAGAGAAAGTGTGAGAGTGATTTCTGAAATGTGTGAAAAATGAATTCCTCTCTCAATTGTGTTAGAGTTTTGTTTATATATTTGTGGTTAGTTGTTAACTAGAATGGTTAACAGTTAGAAAGAGGGTTAAGTGAGTTGGTTAAGTGAGTTTGAGTTAACTAACAGAGTCAGTTAGTTAGTGTCACGAGTTGGGGGTTTGGCTATGGTGTGGAGAAACTCATGGCAGCTAGGGTGGTCATTAGAATGAATGATGGTGATGTTATGTTGTGTAGCAGCAGAAACTTGGTGAACAAGTTTGTTCTTCTCCTTTTCCATGTATGGTGTAGCGTGTATGGTACAATGTGTAAGATGGTGGTCTAGCCAAATGAAGTATAGGATGGAAGGTACGCCTGCAAGAATGTGTTTGTGGTAAGCCTGAACCAAAGCAATGTATAAAACCTCCAATAAACCAGTCAATGCACCTATGTGACCATGAATGTTTGCAGATGAATTTCTCCAAGCATGATGCATATAAATGAGTGTTCATGGTGTCTATGAAGAGATGAGACATAAGGGAACATGATTGATGTTGGAACCAAAGTGAAATAAGACCTCTATCATACTTGAAAATGGCCATGAACTCAAGTACACCAAAACTAGTTTATGGGCATGGCAACTGGTTGCATGCATGGCATTATGACCTATGTAATTTCAGCATGAGACCCCTATGTTTGGACCATCATAACTCTCCATCCTTTGATCAAATGAAAAAATGATAAACATGAACATTGTAGAGGGCATGGAAAGGAACAACTTTGGTGTTAGAAAGTTTTTCATTTGAAGCTTCCTTGATAGAGAAAATTAGCTTGACATTTGGTACACCAAGTGTTTGATGAAATTATGGTCTGGAGGCCTGAACTTGCCTTGCCATGACTTGGAATTTGCCTTGATTTTGCTCCACTTTGATTGATCATAACTCCCTCAATTTTGATCCAATGGAAGAGTTCTTTACACGAATTTGAAGCTTGGAATGTGATATTTAATGGGCTCAACTTGGGTCTGAAGTTTGAAGCTTTTATCATGGAGAAAGAATGCCTTAAAGTGTAGTGCAAAATGGTTCCAAACTTGCCATTTTTGGAAACCCTAAGTTTCTAAATTTGGCAACTTTGTACAATTCTTGATTTTTGATGATTCCTCCATCACTCCTTGATCAAATCTTGTCCATTGAACATATGTAACTTGAATTTCATGATTTTGACCTCAAAAGGTCAGGAGTTGACTTCTTCCTTTGCACAGTTGACTTTTTCTCCAATTTCTTGATTCTCAAGCAATTGACCAATTGAACCTCTTCTGAAATGAACCAATGAGCAATCTTACATACTTAGATACTTGATATCATGTAGAAAACATTGAGATCAAGTTTGAACCAAAATTTCATCAGGAGACTGCTTGAATCACAAACCCTAATTTGGGCTTTTTTTATAGGAGATTATGAACTGTCCAACCTTCTTGGGGAATTCTCTTCTTCCAATGACTTGTGGGATCAATTGAGATGATATATGATATAAGAGACCTTTTAGGCTTGTTGGGAGACCCTTGGATCTAGCTTTCTTGCCTTGGATGATCAATACATTGGAGGCCACTGATCATATGCCCTTATGCAACATGCATGCTATATGAGATGAAATGAGGTCTAAATGCAATGCAATGAAACATAAGCTAGGCAACAACAAGAGGGAAAATTTTGGTGTGTTACACACACCAACGAATCCATCATTTCAACTTACAACACATAACAACATACACAAAACCCAATTAACGCGTCAAAGGGTTGGAATTCTGGTATTGAAATTGAAAGCACCTTTAGTTTGATAAATTTTGGTAAAACGCATTGATGATAAAGATGAATAAATCTGGACTGAACAAAGATGTTGAAGAAGATGTCATAACCTAAAGTCATGACATCCTGAAGTACTGCACTGACTTAGCAAATGGATAATGCACATAGATCAAGGACTTAAGACTGAAGCCCAAGGAAGCAGAAGACACTATAAATAGAAGACTAAGACCTAGGTTTTGTTGATGCCTTTAGAACGCCTATTGTAACCTTGTTTTCTTGCATAAGAAACAAGGGTTTAGGGTTTTGAGAGTCGTTGGCTCTCTAGGTTGTAAGTCTCCCTTTGTATCAGTTGATACACTGTGGTAGATATAGGTGTCACACAGATCTATAAGCCTTGAGGTATTGGATTGTGTATTGTTCTTGGATGAAGCTTTTAAGCAAATCCGAGTTTGCTTGTTTGTCAAGTAGGCTTGACAGATTTCTGTATTGACAGGGATAATGAAGAAACCACAGTTGGTGGTTAAGGGAAGTGAGTGGGGTATCTCGTATCAGGGTTCTAAACGTTTGAGTTTAACCTTGGTAAAGATGTTCATGGGGTAGATGCTAGGGATAAAGTTGTAAACGTGGGAGTTTAACTTTGTAATAGTCTACACGATAGTGAAGTCTTCTTCCTGGATAGGTATCCCCCAGATGTAGGTGAGTTGCACCAAACTGGGTTAACAATTACTGTGTTCTATATTATTCTGCTGATTTACATTTTTTTGTTAAGGTTCATGATGAACATGTTGGATCAGATGTCGTGACATCTGTGAGGATGCAGGTCTGATATTCAAGGTATCAGTCTGCTGTTGCGCCTCTAAGTTTAAATGATTATGCAGCACAATGTCTTGACATGTGTTAGGACATCTGTTGTCCGCATAGGCCAGAATTTCATTTGGTATCAGAGCAGGCATCCTTTCTGGTTCTGGATGAGATCTATGGGAGATACTTTCTAGCGTTTAAATGAGGAGGAGTTTTGGAGATCAAATCAATCAACTCAGACATACTCAAGGGTATTAATGGATAAGATGGATGTTCTGGATCGATGGGAACAACCCGGGTGTTGTTCATGCTGCTGAGGAGGTTCTGCAACAACTATAGGAGAAGTGGCTAGTTCTCTTGTTGGTGTGTCTTATAAGATGTTCTGACATCTTATTAGGGCAAGCAGGATCTGTTTCCTTGATGGTTCCGCTGCATGAGTTTTTGATGGAAGAGCTCTAGAATTATGGGATTCTGGAGTTGTTACGGAAGACAGTTGGAGGAAGGTCTCAATCATCTTCCTCTATATTTGAAGATATCTGCAGTCTTTTATTCCAAAGTCTGGAGCCATGGAGTAAAGGAAGTTATGGTTAGATATCTGGTATGATGACTTGGTACTTGAAAGCTTGGTTTCCTGGTGCAGTTTGGAGTCAGTTGAAGAGGAGAGGAGTTGAGTTAAATTTTATCAGGTTCTTGCTCTAGGAGTTTGATAAATGTTTGGTCGGTTAGGTTGTTAAAGATACTTGAGAGTTCTCTCAAGTCTACACATAAATACATCTATGTCATGTATCTGGAGTCTTCTAGTTACTCTTCTGACTAGAAGGTGTTTCCTTGAGACACAATCTGAAGAATGTGGAGGTGATTTATTTTCACCTTCCAAAAACAGCAAGGAAGGATTCATCTCTATTGACCCTAAGAGTGGATCCAATCTAATTGAAGATTTGTTGAGGTAAACAAGACTTGTTCAGAGAAAGTATTAGTTACTTGAGTCAAGGGTGGCAGCCTTGGTATCTCAACATTGTCAGTGAAGAAGATACTTGCAACAAGATTGAATACTTTATAAGTGTTCATGTCATGATCTGGTGGAGCTCAGCTACAGCAGTGAAGAAGGGTTATGGTACACGAATTTAAAATCAATTGTTATTTGTGGAATCCACAAGTATTTAATTGATTATCCTTGAGATTCAAGATTGAGGATGTTCTGTCAGATGTTCTAATAACTTTTCATCAGAGGCTTGAAGAATCATGGGAGGGGTTCTACATTCGCTCACAAGTCACCTAGGTGTTGACCTGGGATTGTTGGCTTAGCATCTGTTCCTGGAAAGTATTGTGAATGACTTGTCCAGATGGTGATGCCGTTGAAGATGGATATGGAAGACTATGAAGACGTCATAATCTTGATGGTTACAGCTTTGATCAGTTTATTTCTGATCTAGGTGCTTTGGAGCATAGTGTTTGCTCTGGTTGTGAAGGTCGAAGATAAGTGGCAGTTATCTCTGGTTTTCTACTGACGGCTCTACTAAGGGAAGTGGCATTCTTTGGTATTGATATGGGGTAATCTTGGACTACTTATTTTCTGAAGAGTCAGATGTGGCAGGTTTGAAGTCTTTGGAGTTTCAAAGCAGGATGGAGGTTGTCTACTCAAACTTGATTGTTGAATCAAGTATGTGAGAGCATGGAAATCTGTTTCTGCAAATGGAGGAGGTTCTTCTAAGTGGAAGAAGGAAGAGCTGAATTCAACAGTTGGATGTCATAATGTTTTGACATCTAGCTTAACATCAGAAGTCTCAGCTGGTGATATGGCACATCAGCTTAAGATAAGGTGATCTACAAGAGAATGAGAGTTGTGGATGCTTTAAAAAGGTCTATCTCATGCAGTTTGCGGGAGCTGTGGATGAGAAGATGTTACATGACTAAGAGGCTTGGTGGATCCAAGATGTCTTGCTATAGGGAAAGTAGTTCGTGTGACTTGAAGATCTGATTTCATTAGTAGATCAGGGTATCTTGTGGGAGTTCTGAAGAAGAGTGAGGTCAATCAAAAGGTGGCATTTGATTAGTTTCATAATGTGCGTTCAAGCAGGATGCTTGAAACTGATTGCTCTTATGCATAAGAGTTGTTAGTTGAATTGTTCAAGGTTCTGGTTCTCTGGGAGCTTGTGGCAGAAGTTCTGGGTTGAGAATGAAAGAATACCTTCTTGGTGGTTGAGAGTTTATTTCTCTATGGGTTCCTGAAGTCTTCTTTGTTCAAGCTGGTGGCTCAGTGTTGTGTGAAGATCTTCAGTGTGGATTACTATGCTGATAGTAAGTCCAGTAGTGGAGCATATCAAGAACCATGGTGTGTGGGGTCTATGATGTGCAGAAGATGTCCTAACTGATGTTAGAACATCTTTAGGTTGGATATCCTTGGTGAAGGATCTCAGGTTCTGTGATGAACCGGTTACTTGCATCGGGTCCAAGAAGTGTCTACATGATCATCTGGGAGAATGATGGAGTTGAAGGGTTCCTTGGAAGGAGGATGTAAGTGTTTATGAAGACTGAAGTGAATCACTTGTTGATTACTTGGAAGTCTGTTTCCTGAATGCGTCCAGAAGTGGAGATTCACCATAAATTAGAAGTATTCTAGATTATCATACGGGAGAATGATAGGAATGATTGTCTTGGATTACGGGATGTTTATCTCTAATGTTGGCCTGGTGAGGTCAGTGGCAAATCTTGCATACGGCATTTGAGCCCTTGGAGCAAGTCATGCTAGTAGTGGATCAGTTTAGCAGCTGTGAAGTTCTTGAGCATGCATACGATAACTGACATCGTGGTAACTGACTAAGGGACCCTGCGCATCTCTTTGAGGAATGGGAAGCATTCTGATTCAATTGGCTTGTGCCTCAAGCAACGGGATATCTATACATGAGAATTCAAGAGGAGTTCGTGTTGTGTATAAGATGGTTGTGGAATGAGGGGGATCAATGGGAGTTTGATCTCAAGCCAAGAGTTTGTTATGGTTTATATACACGTCCTCACGGGATGCATGACATTGATCATGTGTGAATGATTATTGTTTCTTATCAGTGGGAACAATAAAGAGTTAATGGTTGTGTTCAGCAGGTGTGTTGAACAGAGGGTGCGCTCTTGAAGACATGAAGATGCGTCTTATGTTTTCTAGTCTTTAGCTTGGGTGTTCAGTGGAGGAGCACCAGTTACCTTAGTCAGGGGGAGAGGCCCCTTGGTGTAAGATGAATTGTTGCGAGGATGCAGTGGAAATTCCAGTTTGCATTTGCGTGTCAAGCAAACTAAGATGTCAAGGAGGATGTCTTGACATTAGAGTATTGTTGCAAGTTGTGGGAAACTTGGCAATGAATACTTGAATGATTCTTATTGGATGCTTAAGAGTCAATGATTGAGTCTGGAGGAATTTATTTTTTCTTGCAGACTGTGATCACAATGCTGTGAGGATTGTCGTAAATACAGGAGTTTTCTTGGAGAACAGTCTCTGACATGATGTGAGAACATTGATAAGGACATGCTTGATGGGAAATAAGTATTTTGGTCGGTGGGTCTTACATTATGCGCATGCTAAACATGTTCATCGTTACTCACATTATTGTTGGACGGTATCCTTGAAGAAGAAACAGTCAATATATTCTTAGCCGGTGCACATTGGGACTTGGTAAAGTTACAACCTTAGAGTAATAACTGCATTGAATTCTTGGTTATTTAAGGATGTTTCTGGAGCAAGTTTCCTTAGATTGTGGTAATCTTTGTGATTCATTCAAAATGTCTTTTGTTCAAGTCTGGTGATGTGTTGGTTGGGTATGGGAATGCCTTGGTTTCTTTTGCCAATTTTTGTCTAAAAAGGGGGAGTATGAGTCACTAGGTCAAGGGTTTCAAAGGGTGTTAAGGTTGTTCTTGCAGTTGCTTTGTAAGGATGATAAACAAGATGTTCTAACATCCTCTATGTACGTCCTTTGTGTCTTGTGACTTGAGTTAAGAATCAAGTTGTGTCTTGTAACTTGAGTTGCATGTTTTATATGCTCAGATTCAAGAAGACTACAACTGATCTCTGGAGGGGGAGTGTTTTTTTAAAAGAATGTCCTATGTTATATTTGGACAATTATCAAATTCACTCATCCTGGTTTACTACTTTCCTCAAGAGTGGCAGTATCGTCTCATTGGTTAAGGGGGAGCCAGAGTTATCTTTTTCCTCATGAACATCAACATAGACTCGGTTTGCACAATATTCCGTTCATAGCCGCCAATCAGGGTGAAGAGACGTTCAAGATGTGTTTTAGCCAAAAATTTTCAAAAGGGGGAGATTGAAAGCACCTTTAGTTTGATAAATTTTGGTAAAACACGTCGATGATAAAGATGAATAAATCTGGACAGAACAAAGATGCCGAAGAAGATGTCATAACCTAAAGTCATGACATCCTAAAGTACTGCACTGATTTAGCAAGTGGATAATGCGCATGGATCAAGGACTGAAGACTGAAGCCCAAGGAAGAAGAAGACACTATAAATAGAAGACTTAGACCTAGGTTTTATTGATGCCTTTAGAATGCCTGTTGTAACCTTGTTTTCTTGCGTAAGAAATAAGGGTTTAGGGTTTTGAGAGTCGTTGGCTCTCTAGGTTGTAAGTCTCCCTTTGTATCAGTTGATACACTGTGGTAGATATAGGTGTCACACAGATCCATAAGGCTTGAGGTATTGTTCTTGGATGAAGCTTTTAAGCAAATCCGAGTTAGCTTGTTTGTCAAGTAGGCTTGACAGATTTCTGTATTGACAGGGATGATGAAGAAATCACAGTTGGTGGTTGAGGGAAGTGAGTGGGGTATCTCGTATCAGGGTTCTAAACGTTTGAGTTTAACCTTGGAAAAGATGTTCATGGGGTATATGTTAGGGATAAAGTTGTAAACGTGGGAGTTTAACTTTGTAACAGTCTACACGATAGTGAAGTTTTCTTCCTGGATTGGTATCCCCCAGATGTAGGTGAGTTGCACCGAACTGGGTTAACAATTACTGTGTTCTTTATTATTCTGCAGATTTACATTTTTCTATTAGGGTTCCTGATGAACATGTTGGATCAGATGTCGTCACATCTGTGAGGATACAGGTCTGATATTCAAGTTATCAGTCTGCTGTTGCGCCTCCAAGTTTAAATAATTATGTAGCACAATATCTTGACATGTGTTTGGACATATGCTATCTGCATAGGCCATAATTTCATAAATTAATTTTTATAAATAGTATGCGAAACCAACTTTCCAACGCTTTGAACGGCGACTGAAACGGACCTACGAATCAAAAGATACGAATTTTTAATGTTCCAGAAAAGTCGGTTTGTCTCAGCTCTGCTCGCCTGACGCTCGCCGGGCAACCATCTGGCAGAATTTTGCTTGGCGGATTTTCCTTTCGCCTGGCGGATTCCCCTTTCGCCTCATACTCGCCTGGCGGAGCAGTGGCAAATCTCCTTCCCAATACAAAATCGAGAACCCCCATTTTTCACCCTTCGCTCGCCTCTTAATTCGCCGGGCGACCATCTAGTGGATTTTCACCTGGCGGCCATCTGGCGGATTTTTGCCTGGCGAATCTGGCAGGATCAACAATCTTGAAATTGCGATTCTGCACGAGTCAGACCTTATTTCTTCCCCAATTTCACTCCCAATTCAATCTAAAAACACACATATTATCTCATATTAACATACAAACAAGTAGGAAATACAGAAATCACATTTCAACCGATAAATTTGTGCATTCTTCCCCTTATCAAAACTTCCGACACGCAAAAACCCCAATCTCCAAATCAACACAAACCACACATAGGGATGATCCTAATGGTTTATCTACCCTTATATGAACATTATGCAACCCTTAGAGATTAAAGAACCTGACCTTACCTTAGATGAAGATTCTTCCGATGTCTCTAGGCCCTAGCTCTACTTCTCCCTTTTCCTCAGAGTGGTTCTCCCAAAATGATGGTACCAACAACGACTTCTCCTTTCTCTCCAATTCTCTTTTGTCCACTATACCCTTAGGACCCTTAATATGTTTTCCCAACTTCGTCCTCACTTATCCTCGCACAATTACCACATAGCCCTTCCTTTTATTTTAAAATAATAATAATAATATATCATATAATCATATTATTGTTACCAAAATATTGTTAACACATCACATACTTCTAAATACTCTCAGCATCCCCTTAACATCATCAATACCCCACAACACAGGTCATCAGGTATCAAAATATTCCACCAAAATTCACCTAACTCACGAATATCTATATAACTTAATTAAATAAATACCCTAATTATTTTGGGGCGTTACAGAGAACGCATCGAGAGAACACTCAAAAGTGGAAAAATCCAAGACGCCTCAAACATTCGGGCTAGTGAGAGTGAATCCATTGTCAGTTCTTAATAGGAAGAGGATGAAATTAATGCAATATGGGAAACTCCACAAGCTCCACCTTCGGTGCCTTATCAACAGTACCCAAGCATCACAGTTGTTCAGATTCAATAACCTTCTGGATTTCCATATCAGATGCCTATTCCTTCATATGGTCAATATAATCTTGTCGATAGCGGTCCCCTTCATCAATAACAGATTTCACAACAGCTACCATGCCAACAACAGCATGCTCCAAAACGGCGACTGTTGCGGTGAAAATCGGATAACGAGCTATTAATTAACTTGCATCATATTTCTTTTATAACCGACTTTGATTTATCCAAAGGAAAGGTTCAAGATCGAAAAAAACCTAAGGGGGGAGATCTAAGGTTCGGGGGTTGGTTACGTCTAGGGAAGGTATTAGCACCCTAAACGTCCGTAGTACTCTACGGGAACCTCTTGTTAGAATTTGTGTTATGTTATGTTGCTTGCTAAGATATCTCTGCTAAGGTAAAGACCTAAATGATATGTACACTAAGTTTTCTCTCCAAGACGTCGCATCTTGAGCCTACGTATCTGACTAAAGAATCAGAGCAACCGTAGTTCACCTAACTAAGGGGTGAAAGAGGAACCATTGACTGTGGTCAAAGTTCCAAAGGGGAATGAGTATAAGCTCATTTAGAGTTCACGATAACTCTCTAAGTCTAAGTTAAAGGGAAAGTGAGCACTCATGATGATGAGAGTCACATAGAGTTCACGATAACTCTATAAGTCTAAGTAAAGGGAAAGTGAGTTCTCATGATGATGAGAATCACATAGAGTTCGCGATAACTCTATCCTATTACTAAACTAAGAGGAATATGGCTCTAGGAGGCCAAGGTGAAATGGGAATGGATTGTGACTTAGGAGTCAAAGTGAAAAAACTTTCCTTTGGAAGGAGGGTCAAATGAGTCAAGTATGAATATACAGTGAACAATATGAATATGAACAAGAATAATATGAACAAGAATAACAGTCAGGATAATATTTGACAGAAAATAAAATCAAGATAATATTGACAGAAAGTGAAGTTAGTGATTGATGATTAACTTATTGGATCAGTGAATCGGGTCCAATGTAGTGCTAAATCGTCGTAGCACGGTCTATGAGGAAGACCACACTATAGGAGGAGGCACAATTCAATCTTTGTGTTAAGACACGATGGAGAAATGATATTGATGATCATTCTCCGATACAATCGTGCCACACAAAAAGAAAAGGTAAAGACCTCGTCTTAAATCACAAACTCTCGTTAATTTATCGAAGGTAACCTATCACGATCCCAAAGTATAGAAAGAGATCTCGATGATCACTCACTACAGATTTGGAACAATGAAGGTTAATCGCCTTGACAAATAACGTTCGTGAACAAAAAGACTTTATTGATCGAAACATGAAAATGAATATAAATGCAATAGGAAGTGAAAATAAAGTCAGTCTCGTTTTAATCATGATTTAATCGAGAAATCGATAATCTATAATGTTGGACTTTCATTGACCGGTAAAAAAAAATAAAAGAGGTGGCCTCATATACATCACGACTTTTAGTAATTTGAATAAATCGACTAAGTCATGATTTTTGTGATATCATCGGCCCAAAAATAAAGAAGAATGGGATCAAAGCGGAAATAAAGTCGGTCTCATCTAACTAAGGATTTAGATCGATAAATCGAAAACCTCTAGATTAGATTTTCATTGACCAACAAAAATAAAATTGAGATCGAAATAAAACATAAAGTCGGTCTAGTCTTAATCAAGATTTTAAATCGGTAAAACCAATAATATTTTAATTAAACTCTCATGGACCAACAAAAATAAAGAAATGGGCCTCATATTCATCACGATTTTATTGATTCAAATAACTCAACAAAAATCATGATTTTTCTATATCATAGTCCAGAAAAGAAAATTAGAATCTAAATGGGAATGAAATAAAATTGAAATAAAATGAAAAGTAAACCAAGGATCTAAATCAAGTGGTAACAAAAAAATTTTTTGAGAAAATAATCAAAATGATTATCAAAACTATAAACAAAATTATTAGCAAATAAAATTTCTTAGAAAAATGATTAGCAAAGATAACTAACCAAACTTACTAATTGACACAAATTAATAGTATTAAAGTAAAATAAAAGGGTGAGGCGAGTTTGAGAGATGAGGATATGATTCGTTTGGGCTGAGCCCAAATCAGCCACTCACAAAACAGATTGTAAAAAAATGATATATAAAAAAGGGTGGTGCTGGTAACAACCACCATGGGCCGAGCCCAATAGTTTACAAGAAACCAGGTTGTTTCCGAAAACGAAAAGAATGAGAAGGGTTTATGAAAAGCGGACACACCTCTTATTCAATTAAAACCAGAATGAGTTATTTGCTCAAACATTTCTGCTAATGGAAACAGGGTATAATGAGCATGGTGGGAAAAAACTCAGGCGTACGGTTTTAGATCAAAACGTGAGAATGTAGCAACCGTCTACACAAAGCAAACGGCCAGGGAACATCGTCAGTACGACCATGAATCAAATCGCTCAGGATGAAGCTTTTCGTCATCGCGCAACAACGGGAATCAAAACAAAGACCATGCACACACATTTGTTCAACCTTCGCTGAACTATTCTCGCCCAGGTTTATGATCCTTTCGATTCAACTCTCTCTTTCTCTTCCGTGATTAGCTCCTTCTTCTTCTCCGTGACTCATGGATTTGTGATCTGTTTAGGTTTTGGTTGAGATTCATGGCGATGTAACGGATATGGTTTGGTGAAGTTTGTGGATTTGTTGTTAACGTGGTCACGGTGAAGGTGGTGTAGATCGGATTATGCTGTCGTGGTGATGAAGAAACTCGCGATGGGAGAAATAGAGTTTGGAAGAGGTTTTTGTCGAATGTGAAGGGAGAAGAGAAAAATAGATACCATCTTTTGAGAGAGGTTGTTTATGTTGTTGTTGAAAAATAGAAGAAGGGTAGAAGTTTTTCTGAAAAAAAAAAAGAGAGGTTTTCGTTAATGTTGAGAAGTGGAGTCTGGTTTGTGAAAATAGTGAAGGTATTGGTTCCCAAAGGTGTTCAGAATGAGCCAATTTTTGAAGGTTTTTGTTGTGTTTTTGCTTTTGGTGGGTAACGAAGGTGAGAGATGAAGGTTTTTAGGAGAGAGTTATGTGTGTGGTTCTGATATTTGTTTTTGAGGTGAGCTTTCCTATCTTATAATCCAAATCTAAGAACTTGTCTCTCATGTTACTTTCACCACTTCCTTTTGCTGTTATGTCGCTTCCAATTACAAACAATTTTTGTTGTTCTGTCATGATTTTGCAACAGGTTTTGAGGAAAGCAGACCTTGGTTGTGGTAGCAAGCTTTCGGCTGGTTTTGTGTACGGTTTGTAACTTTCTAGGATTTTTGGGTAAAAGTTGGATTATGGCAAGGAGTTTGGCAAAAGTAGGCTTTTGGATTGTAGAGTGGTAAAGGTGTTCTGGTGTTGTACGGTTTGTATGTAGCAGGATTTCTTTGGAAGATAGTGGTATTGTTGTTTTACAATTATGTTTCCCTTTTGTACGACGTAGCAGGCTATGGTGGGGGCGTCTTGGGAGCACCAGGCTTGTGACAAAAGAAGCTTGTGAAGTCATTGCGTGAGGTTCTTAGGAGTATAGCTTGACTCACTTTGCTTTTGGGCTTTTGTGTAGAGGTGGGGTCACACGGGTTACATGCTATGAGGTTTAGGTAGTGAAGAGTGGTAGGAAACATGAATGTATTGGTTTGTATTACTTGTAATTCTTTCCTTTGGCAAAATGGACTTGTATTGAAATCTTGGCATGAACTTTTGACATTATAGGCTTTGTATATTTATGTTCTCATGATACCTCATATTTTCTTTTGTTATGTAACCAAATATTTCCATGCCAAAAACTTGAATGGAGCTTGCAATGTGACTTGAGTAATTGAAACTTGAATGAATGAAACTTAAATTGGAAATGGATTGGAAATTTGGAATTAATTCTTGAATTGATCCCGTAAGAAACTAACACCACACCTTGAACTTGACATAGGTCGCCCAACTCTGACACTTCCTTGTCATCACAATGATCTTGAAACAGTCACCTTCGCCATAGCCTGATAACTTGATATTAAATCAAGCCAGTTGTTTGACCAAGATTAGGTCAAACTTCCACTGAATTTCAAACCATACCGCACATGCCCTTGACACGACAATCCTGCCTAACCTTGATTCAATCTTGCGGGACCTGAGCCTCGAAGAACTTGTGACGAAGTTGTATTGCATTTGATTATTGAGGAAAGGGAGAGCCCTTGAGACAAACCCTGATTTACAAGTGAAACAAAATAAACAAAAACTGATAAAATGGTTAGTTAACAATGCATAGGCGATTGATCTATGATGCTCATGCAAAAGATGTTATGACATCTAAAGGGTAAAATTTGGGGTACAACAGTTGCCCCTATTTAAATAGCTTTACTAGAGGGCTCGAGGAATGGAAATTCTCGGGACATTCAGGTAAAAGGTATTTAAATATAGCAAACCAAAAAATTTTCCCTTAGATGGAATGCAGATGCTAAGGACAAGCAAAAGACATGCAAACGCTGACATGTCATGAACTTCTAGTATGATGATATGATGCCAAGACGGTGCAAAGATGCAAACAAACAAGACACTAAAGGATAAAGAGCTACCAACCACAGGTGAGCTTCACTGGGGAAAGATGAAGGTTAGTGTCCACAAGGAAGACCCACTGGGGATACAGGCTAACCAACAAAAGAGACTCATTGGGGAGACTCTAAGGAAACACTAGGGATAGAAAGATAAGGGGGAAACCCTACAGGTCCTCACTGGAGATAAGAGCCAAAGAGGTATTCTCCATTGGGGAAAGATCTAGGGAGATGGACGACAGGCTCATATGTGACCGAACGACACTGGGGAAAAGACACACTCTTACAGGGCATGAAACCATAAAGAATACACGATCTCCACTGGGGGTCAACTTGAAATAAAAGGATAGACATCCTACAAAAGAGTTTATGGGGATTTCTTATACTGAAGAGTTCAAACGGGATCTTCAAGAAAAGCCAGAAAAGACAGAGACAAAATCTGCGTGTGCCAAATGATGATCAATCACAAGGACTTTCAAAGAGATAACAATAATGACTGAACTTCTGCTGGGAACCAGATTAAAGTGCCAACAAGGATTGGACTCAGAAGTGATATGTCAACATACACCAATTTGGGTTGAATAAGATACCAATTTAAGTTGGTGAAGGTACCAGTATGGGCTGGATTTTGAAAAAGGATCCAAACCATGGGTTCACTATAACCTGAAGTTTAGACAATGTTTGACTCGATTCAAACAAAGAATGGTCCATAATAACTGGAAAGTTAGGTTCAGGTTTGACTCGATTCAAACAAGAACGTTTTAAAGCAACAGACTGAAATTAAGGCAATGTTTGACTCGATTCAAACAAAGACGGTGCCAACGATAATTGGACTTAAGGTCAAGCTTGACTCGATTCAAGCAGGAACAAACTGAAATAAAAGCAATGTTTGACTCGATTCAAATAAAGACTGGGTTCAGGTTTGACTCGATTCAAACAAGAACGATTTAAAGCAACAAACTCAAAGATGGTCAGTGTTTGACTCGATTCAAACAAAGACTGGGTTCAGGTTTGACTCGATTCAAACAAGAACGGTTTAATCAAAAGACTCAAAGATGGTCGGTGTTTGACTCGGTTCAGGTTCGACTCGATTCGAACAAAAACGGTTTAAAACAAAAGACTCAAAGATGGTCGGTGTTTGACTCGATTCAAACAAAGACTCAATTCAGGTTCGACTCAATTCGAACAAGAACGGTTTAAAACAAAAGACTCAAAGATGGTCGGTGTTTGACTCGATTCAAACAAAGACTCGGTTCAGGTTTTACTCGATTCAAACAAGAACGGTCTAAAATAAAAGACTCAAAGATGGTCGGTGTTTGACTCGATTCAAACAAAGACTCGGTTCAGGTTCGACTCGATCCGACCAAGAACGGTTTAAAACAAAAGACTCAAAGATGGTCAGTGTTTTACTCGATTCAAACAAAGACTCGGTTCAGGTTTGACTCGATTCAAACAAGAACGGTTTAAAATGAAATAAAAAAGATGAACAACGAGCTCACGATAACTCGAGGTTCAAGTTCAGGTTTGACTCGATTCAAACAAGAACGGTGCCAATGATGATTGGACTTTAGGTTCAAATGAGACCTGAAAAAGAAAAGACGACAGCGATGACTGGACTTTAGGTTCTTATGAGACCTGAAAAAGAAAAGATGCTAGTGATGACTGGACTTTAGGTTCTTATGAGACCTGAAAAATAAAAGATGCCAGTGATGACTAGACTTTAGGTTCTTATGAGACCTCAAAATGAAAAGATGCCAGTGATGACTGGACTTTAGGTTCTTATGAAACCTGAAAAAGAAAAGGTGCCAGTGTTGACTGGACTTAAGGTTCTTATGAGACCTGAAAAAGAAAAGATGCCAGTGATGACTGGACTTTAGGTTCTTATGAGACCTGATAAAGAAAAGATGCCAGTGATTACTGGACTTTAGGTTCTTATGAGACCTGAAAAAGAAAAGATGCCAGTGATGACTAGACTTTAGGTTCTTATGAGACCTGAAAAATAAAAGATGCCAGTGATGACCAGACTTTAGGTTCTTATGAGACCTGAAAATGAAAAGATGCCAGTGATGACTGGACTTTAGGTTCTTATGAAACCTGAAAAAGAAAAGGTGCCAGTGTTGATTGGACTTTAGGTTCTTATGAGACCTGAAAAAGAAAAGGTGCTAGTGATGACTGGACTTTAGGTTCTTATGAGACCTGAAAAAGAAAAGATGCCAGTGATTACTGGACTTTAGGTTCTTATGAGACCTGAAAAAGAAAAGATGCCAGTGATGACTGGACTTTAGGTTCTTATGAGACCTGAAAAAGAAAAGATGCCAGTGATGACTGGACTTTAGGTTCTTATGAGACCTGAAAAACAAAA
Source organism: Lathyrus tuberosus (assembly GCA_022829125.1). Classification (NCBI taxonomy): domain Eukaryota; kingdom Viridiplantae; phylum Streptophyta; class Magnoliopsida; order Fabales; family Fabaceae; genus Lathyrus; species Lathyrus tuberosus. The sequence goes on from JALAZF010000071.1 coordinate 10,877,158, forward strand.
GGTACCAGTGATGACTGTTAGGTTCTTATGAGACCTGAAAAATTAAAGGTGCCAGTGATGACTGGACTTTAGGTTCTTATGAGACCTGAAAAAGAAAAGGAGCCAGTGATGAATGGACTTTAGGTTCTTATGGGACCTGAAAAAGAAAAGGTGCCAGTGATGACTGGACTTTAGGTTCTTATGAGACCTGAAAAAGAAAAGGTGCCAGTGATGACTGGACTTTAGGTTCTTATGAGACCTAAAAAAGAAAAGGTGCCAGTGATGACTGGACTTTAGGTTCTTATGAGACCTGAAAAAGAAAAGGTGTCAGTGATGACTGGACTTTAGGTATCCAAATGAGGTGATTGAGTATCAGCTAGATTGGTACCGGGGTTGCATCAATGAAGATTAGACTTCCTGGGGAATGCCCATTATGGTTGCAAAGAGGTTGAATAAAACCAGAGATAGATAAGTTTCTCATAAGAGACTGCCACTTATTGCCATGAAAGAACAAGCTTCTCCCAGAGAATGATACTTGTTGATGGGTATAAATTCCAAAGAGATGTTGATATTACAACACTACCGGAGGAATAAGTTTGTCCTCAATGGGGATTTGAAAAAGAATCTTCCTGCGAGACAACGGTGCAAAATAAATGCACTTTCGAAAGTGGGTTCAGAAACCACACCTGTCAGGGATCAAAGTTCAATCTAGGAACAAACTTAGAAAGAAACGGTCAAACAAGACTCCGACCATTGAGGAATGAACTCAAATGGGGATTTACCTTATCCAACTGTGGAAAAGATAACTGAACCAACCATCATCCACGAGAATCAAACTCTGTGGGGAATTCAGAAAAGAATGGGCACTTTATGCCTAAGGCTGAATTTCTATTGGAGAGAAAAGACAAACCCAGTCACTTGGGGAGATAAACGCCAAAGTGAACTAAAACAGGTAAGCACCAGGAAGAAAGCATAAATGCTAAGATGATATGCATATGCCATGCTTATGCTTATGCTGACAAAACAGACGAGAAGCGAGACTGGAGATGAAATAAACATCTCGACAAGGATACCCATCCAAACTCATCAGATTGGACCATTACTGGGGATGAACTTGCAGATGAAGCAACTCTACTTCAAGGTTATGACCGTCTCTGGGGAAAGAGTACTCCACTTGGTATATCATCATGACTTCACTAGGATTGTCATTATGAGCTTGATTTCTTCACTGGAGATAAGAGATCCATTGAGAATTGCCAAGATTAGCTGAAGAGACGACTTTCTGGGGAGCTAGCAGAGGCGCCACAAAAGCTAAGTAATTCTACATGACTCATCTGCCCCAGAGTACATGGTTTGTCAGAAGAATACATCAAGAGGATTTTACAGAAGAATTGGCATACAAGGTGTTTCAATATCTTCAAACTCTTGGAGAGATTCATGAATTTCAGCCCGACTGCCTTTGCACGACAAAGTCCTTGAACTAGTTATCCAGACTGGTTGTTGACAACTGGGGAACAAACTTGCCCTTATCAAGTTGATCTGTGAAGGAGATGCCCCAGACTAGTTGACTTTTGAGAGATTTGCTGAATCTCGACCTGGTAGCTTCTGATTAACTGATATGTGAGGATAAGTCATCAAAAGGATTTTACAGAAGAATTGGCAGACAAGGTGCGTCAATATCTTCAACCTTTTGAAAAGATGAACCTTGATGTAACTGCCCATGTTCCACTGTATTTGCAATACAAAGTCCTCAGACTATGGTAGAAATAGCTGGGGAACAAAGTTGCCCTTGTTGATGGGTCACTGGAGTCCAAACTTGTCATAAGATGACCTCAAGAACACTTGCCCCGATACTCTGAACTTTTGAAGAGTTCTACCTCTGATTCATCAACTCTTGGGATGATTGATTGGACAATCTTCATACTTGGTTGCCCCTGACTGAGCTTCCTTTATCAAGTCAAATTCCCTAGCTGGCTGCATTTGTTGGGACTTCTTTGACATTGAATTATTTTGAAAACACGTGTTGTGCATTTAAAAATTGGCAATTTCAATGCAAAATTCATGCAAGCTTTTGAAAACAATGTTTATTGATGAAACACACACAGTGGAATGATTAAATAATCAAAAACAAAGTGGATCTGGTCATTTACAAAATGACAGATGAAGTGATCAACACACGCAACTAGCAAAGATTATTAGGAGTCAGGTTAATCAACCTTGTTGTAGTATGCTTTCAAAACAACCTTACCTCAATTAGGTCTTTTAAGGGTTGTAACGTGGCCTGGTTCACGGTTTATGAAACAAAAGATAAAGGCTCAAAGTTTATTTGGTACCCACCCCATCTTCGTGACGAACTTCAGTCCTACACTCAGTTAACTCAAGTTATACATTCAAGTTCCCACAGACTAGGAACGAATTGATGATAGCTGACGATGATTCTGACACCTTTGTAGTCATCACTCCCTTGTAGAATTTGGTTGTCTTTTGTTGTCTTTGCTGAGGTTATGACCTCTTTTTTTTTTGTTTAAGGTCACGATACCTCTTCTTTTGATTTGGTTGAGGTCACGATACCTCTTCTTTTGATTTGGTTGAGGTCACGATACCTCTTCTTTTTTGGCTGGTTGAGGTCACGATACCTCTTCTTTTTGGCTGTTGTACAAGTTCTTTGTGTATAAGGCAAAGTTCTGGGCTTCCCAACTTTCTTCTCTTTCGCCTTGAAAGGGACTCGGCTCATTCTTTGATTAAGGATTTTTCCAACGATCCTTCCTTATTTTTTGTTTGGAGGAATAACTTGTACAAACGCTAACTCATTTGATTTGAGAGAGTTGACTAGTGTCTTGCATGAAGCGCTTGCATTCGAATGCATAACCAAGTTAAACTGAGAAACTACCCACCCCAAGGTTGAGATTTAAGGGTTTTTTGTGTAAAGAAAGAAAACTCCTACTTCTAGGCTCGAAGGGTTGACGAGGGATTATCTTCCTTATTTCTCCAGTGTTTAGGGATTGAAACAATGCCTTACATCCTCGGCAAGGTTTAATCAAAAGCATACCACAGTAGTTAAGGATTTTTCGTCATCCTTCCCAATCTTTGCTTAAACAAACAGTTTGATGAGTGGATGGAGAAATTTTTTGTTTTTTTTTTGTTTTTTTTTATTTTACAAACATAAAAGCAAATGAGTGAAACGAATGGAGTTAATCAAAAGGTGCATAAACAATTCATTAATCTTGCCAATTTGAAAGTACAACAATGCTTATAAGCAAATATAATTCAAACATGCAAAGAAAATACAACAAAAATGCTGAAATAGCCAAAAGATTGCCAGCTTCAGGGGATTGGGCTTTCCTTCTTGATTCGCCGAACTGAGAGAGTCATATTCAGAGTTGATTGTCGAGATCCGTCTGAGAATCATCCTCACATATACTCTCGGGAATTTCTTCCATCTCAGAGTCTGATGAACCTGCCTGATTAGGCGAAGGTTTCCTGATCTGAATGCCTTAAGGCGTGAATGAGAACCTCTCATAGTCAAGCAGAGTCTGGACCTTGTTTCTGAGTACCCTAAGTCTTTAGTTGCATACCTCTGGGCCCCAGCATGGTAGTCACAATAGACGAGTCTGGAAAAGACAACTTCAAAAGCTACTTCAGGTCCAAAGATGGCTTCAGGAAGCCGGATGGGTTATAGACAAAGGACGAGCGAGACTCAAGGCTGAAAAATGCAAATGCACATGTAATGCTAATGCAAGCCAAATGGTTTCAAGGAACTCAGAGGCGAGCTGCAAACATTTTGGAAAACTGAAGAGTTTTGTTTTAAAAATCTGTGATCTCTAAGGATCTTTGTAAAGAAAAGAACGTATGAGTTCCTTGAAACCATCAATGGATGCGATGAGATATATGCAATGTATAAAACACGGGCACACAAAAACATAGATATATGTACACACAACAGCACACAAGCCCTAGATTTAAGGGTCTCATGCATGGATGAACGTATGCACAAACACACATATACAATTATTCACAGATATGCACACACAAGCAAGAGAGGGCCTAGGTTTGAAGATCACGAGCATGGAGCCATGGTCTACCCATCCCAGAAGGTATGTATTATGGGTTTTCATTTGCAGAACAGGGTTCTAAAAAGGTTCCCAGAGTCGACAATCCATCTTTCGGATATTATCGACTTCCCAAATGACTCGGTAATCAATAATATTCTCAAGAGAATCTTGTCTGAGTGTAGTATCGCGTGACAACCATTTCAGAAATAGACTCCCTCATGGTCATCGCACTACATCCTAAAAAGGCTTAGTGGGGTTTGGTAATTATGGTTCTCAATATCATGGGCTCCTAGGTTGAGAGTAGCACGTTTTCACGAATAGGATCGTTCAACATGACTAAACTCTCAAGAGGGCCTCAACTGAGTGATGGTGTCTCAAGTCAACTTTTTTAGGAATCGACTCCCTCAAAGCCTCCTTGAATATACCATCGTCCTATAACAAGTGCGCTCAAGTCCGGGTATAGGACTTATCCTCACCACTCAAAGTAACAACCCTGCATACAGAAAACCTAAGCATAATAGGCATATATATATATATATATATATATATATATATACAGATATAAATATACAAATGTACAAGCAAGCAAACATGTAAATAACACAAAGATAAACAAGATAGGCTTAACCCTCTCAGGGGACTCCCCAGTGAAGTCTCCATTTCTGTTGCGGTGAAAATCGGATAACAAGCTATTAATTAACTTGCATCATATTTCTTTTACAACCGACTTTGATTTATCCAAAGGAAAGGTTCAAGATCGAAAAAAAACCTAAGGGCGGAGATCTAAGGTTTGGGGGTTGGTTACGTCTAGGGAAGGTATTAGCACCCTAAACGTCCGTAGTACTCTACGGGAACCTCTTGTTAGAATTTATGTTATGTTATGTTGCTTGCTAAGATATCTATGCTAAGGTAAAGACCTAAATGATATGTACACTAAGTTTGCTCGCCAAGACGTCGCATATTGTGCCTACGTATCTGACTAAAAAATCAGAGCAACCGTAGTTCACCTAACTAAGGGGTGAAAGTGGAACCATTGACTGTGGTCAAAGTTCCAAAGGGGAAGAGTATAAGCTCATTTAGAGTTCACAATAACTCTCTAAGTCTAAGTTAAAGGGAAAGTGAGCACTCATGATGATGAGAGTTACATAGAGTTCACGATAACTCTATAAGTCTAAGTAAAGGGAAAGTGAGTTCTCATGATGATGAGAATCACATAGAGTTCGCGATAACTCTATCTTATTACTAAACTAAGAGGAAAATGGCTCTAGGAGGCCAAGGTGAAATGGGAATGGATTGTGACTTAGGAGTCAAAGTGAAAACACTTTCCTTTGGAAGGAGGGTCAAATGAGTCAAGTATGAATATACAGTGAACAATATGAATATGAACTAGAATAATATGAACAAGAATAACAATCAGGATAATATTTGACAGAAAATAAAATCAAGATAATATTGACAGAAATTGAAGTCAGTGATTGATGATTAACTTATTGGATCGGTGAATCGGGTCCAATGTAGTGCTAAACCGTCGTAGCACGGTCTATGAGGAAGACCACACTATAGGAGGAGACACAATTCAATCTTTGTGATAAGACACGATGGAGAAATGATATTGATGATCATTCTCCGATACAATCGTGCCACACGAAAAGAAAAGGTAAAGACCTCGTCTTAAATCACAAACTCTCGTTAATTTATCGAAGGTAACCTATCACGATCCCAAAGTATAGAAAGAGATCTCGATGATCACTCACTACAGATTTGGAACAATGAAGGTTAATCGCCTTGACAAATAACGTTTGTGAACAGAAAGACTTCATTGATCGAAACATGAAAATGAATATAAATGCGATAGGAAGTGAAAATAAAGTCGGTCTCGTTTTAATCATGATTTAATCGAGAAATCGATAATCTATGATGTTGAACTTTCATTGACCGGTAAAAAAAAAAAAAAAGAGGTGGCCTCATATACATCACGACTTTTAGTAATTTGAATAAATCGACTAAGTCATGATTTTTGTGATATCATCGGCCTAAAAATAAAGAAGAATGGGCTCAAAGCGGAAATAAAGTCGGTCTCATCTAACTAAGGATTTAGATCGATAAATCGAAAACCTCTAGATTAGATTTTCATTGACCAACAAAAATAAAACTAAGATCGAAATAAAACATAAAGTCGGTCTAGTCTAAATCAAGATTTCAAATCGGTAAAACCAATAATCTTTTAATTAAACTCTCATGGACCAACAAAAATAAAGAAATGGGCCTCATATTCATCACGATTTTATTGATTCAAATAACTCAACAAAAATCATGATTTTTCTATATCATAGGCCAAAAAAGAAAATTAGAATCTCAATGGGAATGAAATAAAATTTAAATAAAATGAAAAGTAAACCAAGGATCTAAATCAAGTGGTAACAAAACAAATTTTTGAGAAAATAACCAAAATGATTATCAAAACTATAAACAAAATTATTAGCAAATAAAATTTGTTAGAAAAATGATTAGCAAAGACAACTAACCAAACTTACTAATTGACACAAATTAATAGTATTAAAGTAAAATAAAAGGGGGTGAGGCGAGTTTTAGAGATGAGGATATGAATCGTTTGGGCTGAGCCCAAATCAGCCATTCACAAAACAGATTGTACAAAAAACGATATATAAAAAAGGGTGGTGCTGGTAACAACCACCATGGGCCAAGCCCAATAGTTTACAAGAAACAAGGCTGTTTCCAAAAACGAAAAGAATGAGAAGGGTTTATGAAAATCGGACACACCTCTTATTCAATTAAAACCATAATGAGTTATTTGCTCAAACATTTCTGCTAATGGAAACAGGGTATAACGGGCATGGTGGGAAAAAACTCAGGCGTACGGTTTTAGATCAAAACGTGAGAACGTAGCAACCGTCTACACAAAGCAAACGGCCAGGGAACATCATCAGTACGACCATGAATCAAATCGCTCAGGATGAAGCTTTTCTTCATCGCGCAACAACGGGAATCAAAATGAAGACCACGTACACACATTTATTCAACCTTCGCTGAACTATTCTCGCCAAGGTTTGTGATCCTTTCGATTCAACTCTCTCTTTCTCTTTCGTGATTAGCTCCTTCTTCTTCTCCGTGACTCATGGATTTGTGATCTGTTTAGGTTTTGGTTGAGATTCATGGCGATGTAACGGATATGGTTTGGTGAAGTTTGTGGATTTGTTGTTAACGTGTTCACGGTGAAGGAGGTGTAGATCGGCTTATGCTGTCGGGTGATGAAGAAACTCGCGATGGGAGAAATAGAGATTGGAAGAGGTTTGTGTCGAATGCGGAGGGAGAAGAGAAAAATAGATACCATCTTTTGAGAGAGCTTGTTTATGTTGTTGTTGAAAAATAGAAGAAGGGTAGAAGTTTTTCTGAAAAAAAAAAGAGGGGTTTTCGTTAATGTTGAGAAGTGGAGTCTGGTTTGTGAAAATAGTGAAGGTATTAGTTCCCAGAGGTGTTCAGAATGAGCCAATTTTTGAAGGTTTTTGTTGTGTTTTTGCTTTTGGTGTGTAACGAAGAAGAAAGATGAAGGTTTTTAGGAGAGAGTTATGTGTGTGGTTCTGATATCTGTTTTTGAGGTGAGCTTTCCTCTCTTATAATCCAAATCCAAGAACTTGTCTCTCTTGTTACTTTCACCACTTTCTTTTGTTGTTATGTCGCTTCCAATTACAAACAAGTTCTGTTGTTCTGTCATGATTTTGCAACAGGTTTTGAGGAAAGCAGACCTTGGTTGTGGTAGCAAGCTTTCGGCTGGTTTTGTGTACGGTTTGTAACTTTCTAGGATTTTTGGGTAAAAGTTGGATTATGGCAAGGAGTTTGGCAAAAGTAGGCTTTTGGATTGTAGAGTGGTAAAGGTGTTCTGGTGTTGTACGGTTTGTATGTAGCAGGATTTCTTTGGAAGATAGTGGTATTGTTGTTTTACAATTATGTTTCCCTTTTGTACGACGTAGCAGGCTATGGTGGGGGCGTCTTGGGAGCATCAGGCTTGTGACAAAAGAAGCTTGTGAAGTCATTGCGTGAGGTTCTTAGGAGTATAGCTTGACTCACTTTACTTTTGGGCTTTTGTGTAGAGGTGGGGTCACACGGGTTACATGCTATGAGGTTTAGGTAGTGAAGAGTGGTAGGAAACATGAATGTATTGGTTTGTATTACTTGTAATTCTTTCCTTTGGCAAAATGGACTTGTATTGAAATCTTGGCATGAACTTTTGACATTATAGGCTTTGTATATTTATGTTCTCATGATACCTCATATTTTCTTTTGTGATGTAACCAAATATTTCCATGCCAAAAACTTGAATGGAGCTTGCAATGTGACTTGAGTAATTGAAACTTGAATAAATGAAACTTAAATTGGAAATGGATTGGAAATTTGGAATTAATTCTTGAATTGATCCCGTAAGAAACTAACACCACACCCTGAACTTGACATAGGTCGCCCAACTCTGACACTTCCTTGTCATTATAATGATCTTGAAACAGTCACCTTCGCCATAGCCTGATAACTTGATATTAAATCAAGCCACTTGTTTGACCAAGATTAGGTCAAACTTCCACTGAATTTTAAACCATACCGCACATGCCCTTGACACGACAATCCTGCCTAACCTTGATTCAATCTTGCGGGACCTGAGCCTCGAAGAACTTGTGACGAAGTTGTGTTACATTTGATTATTGAGGAAGGGGAGAGCCCTTGAGACAAACCTTGATTTACAAGTGAAACAATACAAACAAAAACTGATAAAATGGTTAGTTAACAATGCATAGGCGATTGATCTATGATGCTCATGCAAAAGATGTTATGACATCTAAGGGGTAAAATTTGGGGTACAACAGCGACACCACTACACTCAAAGACCAAAAATGCATTTTGATTCATTGACAATGCCATACAGTCACATACTTCCACATTTGGTCAATTTTGGATTGGTAGAGCCGAAGGGATTGAATCTAGTGCGGAAGGGATTCTCCATATTCGACTCACTTCTCACACTAACTTTTTGAGCCCTAGTGAATTAAAGAAACACCATTCTTTATATTCTCCATCTAACAAACTTAAACACCATTCTTCATCTTCTCCACTTAATAAACTCAAACACCATTCTTCAAATTCTCCATAGAGGAAAGAAGCTCGAACCTGAAACTAACACTTTTCTTTGCCTTTTTCATCACGTTTCTGGTATGTAAAACTTTCTCCATGATTATACCAGTAATTTTGTTGTTGTTATTATTATCGTTTTGGAGAAATAGGGTAATATGTAGTGCTATTTTTTAAGTATTTATAGTTGTTGTTGTTTATTGTTATTATTGTTTTATTAAGATGAAATGTTCATTTTTGGTGGTTGTGCACGATTTTTATTTTATTTTAAAATGTTGAATATGATTGTGGATCGTAGCTGGATGAAAGCCAATAGATTAAGTAAAGAGTATGAGAATGAAGTGATTTAATTTTTTGAATTTGTGGAAAAAAACCTTCATAACAATAATTAGATTTTTTTATCCATGTAAAAATGTTGAAATACACAAAAATATCCAAAGGATAATATATTCAATCATTTCGATTGTGATGGAATTGTTAAAATTACGCGAAATGGGTATGACATTATTAAGTGACAAAAAAAGACATGTGTCACATAGAGTTGAAGTTGATGAATTTATGACAAATATTCTAGAAGGTATGATTCGTGATATTTGATTAGATGCTTTTAAGAAATATTGTGTGGACCGTAAATTAGGTTACAAAAGTACAAGATTAGAAAACATATGAATACAACATTGACAACTAAATTAAAGGTAATTTGAACCTACACAAAACTAAAAAAGATGAAATGTTTATGATTTATTAGTTTACCCTCTTCAATGTGAGCGAGTTTTGATTTACCCCTCCCCTGTTAATTAAAAAAATATACAAATGAATTTTATAAATTTAATAAATATATAAATATGTTAAAAATAATAATAAAATAATTTCTTCCAAGATATGCCACCTAAGGGGTCAAAGTAACATAATCTTTACATTACAAAGGAGAATTCAAAATAAAATTAAATTAGAGGAGTAAACCAAAAATCATTCAAATTGCAACAATAGCGTGTGTATATGAATCCAAAATAAAATTAAATTAGAGGAGTAAACCAAAAATCATTCACATTGACAATAAAAGTGAATTAAGGAAAAAAAAACTCTAAAAACAACATTCACTACATTGATTGAAACATAAGTGAAACAGACATAAAAACTTCAATGTATTTAGTCTAAACATTAGATCAAATACATTATCATAAATCCAGTAAAACGATGTTTTTCCAAGGAAATATGAACTATGACAATGGACAATTGAGGTAATACCCTTTGAGAACATCTATTTTATTCCATTCATAGGTGTCATCTTGATTTCCAAAACCTCTAAGTTTTTAGTTTATGCATGAATCTATTTCATCATCATCTGCTCGATTCCTTTTAGCTTGTTATCAATAAGCAACGAAAGCTCTTCAAGATCACTCTCGTTCAAATCATTTTCATCAAATTCACCTGTTCGGATAAAATCATCAAGTAGACTATTCATTTCATTTTTCTTGATGATGTCCTTCTGTTTCATCAATTTCTCTCGATCTTTTTCTATAGTCTGCTTCAAGAAGTCGTTGTGATCCAACATCAATTTTCTTTGATCCGATTCAGGAAGATTTCTAAATTTATTCAACAATGTATGAAATGTATCTTTTGATGGAAAAATTATTGGTTGTGGTTTCTTTTCATTATAGATTATACCACATGCATCAATTCCACAAAGAGTGGTGATTTTAGCCATCTTCTTAATTATACCTGTTAAATGTCATAGTCAAGATTGTGAAGAGAATTGAGAGAAAAGTGCAGTTGTTTACAATTTTCTACAATTTTCAATGTGATTACATCACTAAAAGGCATGTAACATATGAAATAATAATACTAATGTTATATTTCTAAAAGTAAATTTGAATAATCTACATTTGCCTTAGAGAAACTAAGGAGAAAGAAAATATAAAACCTTGCTTCCTTTTTCTGAATGTTTCCTTTCTCTTGTAGTCATCAGTTATGTAGTCAACCTCCGTATTTCTTGCAGCCATGAAAGTGTTAAGGAAATTGAAAGATGTTACCAAAGAAGGAAGTTCTATAAATGATGTTTATTAATGTGACTCTAATTATGCTATATTTATAGGCATATTTTAGATACAACAGGTGGGATTTAGTTATTTAAAGCTTGTATTGTGTCATCTACTCAAACAGCATTTTTGGAAGGAAGAAATATACTAGATGGGGTTTTGGTTTTAAATGAGATTCTGGATTTTTCTAAGAGATCTAAAAAGGAGTTAATGATTTTCAAAGTCGACTTTGCTAAAGCGTACGATTGCGTAGATTGGAATTATCTTCGAGAAGTGATGTTACATATGGGGTTTGGGTCTAGGTGGTTGAGATGGATGGAGTTAGGCGTTTTTAATAGTTTCTCATCTGTTTTAGTAAATGGGAGTCCTGCCCAAGATTTTAGAGTGACGAGGGGTCTCAAGCAAGGAGACCCTTTAGCTCCTTTTCCCTTTTGTTTGGCGGCAGAAGGACTGGAAGTCATTATGAAGCGTGCAGTTTCGAGTGGTTTTTTTTCAGAATTTAAGGTCAATTCAGATATTGGTTTTCATATGCTGCAGTTTGCTGATGACTCTGTATTAATTGGTGATGGTTCGTGGAAGAATATCATAGCGTTCAAAGCTATTTTAAAAGCTTTTCATCTCACTTCAGGTTTGGACATTAACTTCAGAAAGAGTTCGTTGATTTGTGTAGGGTTGGATGATTCCAAGATCAGATCTGCTGAGTTATATCTTTCATGTAAAATTGCTCCTTCTCAATTTTCATTTCTTGGGATATTAATTGGAGGGAATCATAGGTTAATATCCTTTTGGAAGCCGGTGATTGACATTATGCGTGCGAGATTGAATACTTGGAGGAGCCGGTTCTTATCAATGGGTGGTCGTGTTACTTTAATTAATTCTGTCTTGAGTAATTTGCCAATCCATTACATGTCCTTTTATAGTATGCCGGCTAAGGTGGTTCGAATACTCAAGTCAATTCAAAGATCTTTTTTGTGGAATGGAGTGGAGAATAAAAATGGGATTTCCTGGGTAAGTTGGAAAACGGTGTGCAGGAAGAGAGATTTGGGAGGTTTAGGTGTGAAAGATCTAAAATTATTTAACTTGGCTTTGTTCCTTAAGTGGGCCAGAGGATTTTAGAGAACAAGAATACTATTTGGAAGGATTTTATTAGTTTTAGATATCCTTTTTGCAGTTATGATTTTGTTAGTAGTGATGTCTCAACTTTGCAGGTGAAACCATCTATCTGGTTTTTAGATCTCTTAAAGGCGTTGAAAACTGTGGGCGAAGGAAGATTGGGCGAATTAATTGCCTTTGAGATTGGAGATGGGACTAGTGTGGATTTTTGGAAGGCGAAATGGGCTTTGGAGGAGTCAATGAGTAGAAGGTTTCCAGTGCTGTTTAGTTTAGTGGAATCAATGTTCACTCCAGTTAGCGATAATGGTTATTGGGAGGGAGAGTATTGGAAGTGGGATATCAAAGTGGATATAGGTGAAGCATCGGAGATAGCTCGGGTTCAGCTGGAAGAATTGTATTTGATATTGGCTGACGTTTCCATTATTAAGAATACCAAGGATTCAATTAAATGGTTGCTGGAGAATAATGATTTTTATTCTGTTTCATCTGTTTATGATTTTTTGCAGGGGAAGATGGAAGAAAATACTGTACAGATTGGAAGTGAAATGAAAGTGGCATTTAAATTAACTTGGCTAGCGCAAGTTCCGTTTAAGGTGAAAGTGTTTGGTTGGAGGATGCTTCATAGGCGAATTCCAACGAGGGATAATTTGAGTAGGCGTGGAGTTGTTACTAATAGGTTCGAGATGTCTTGCCCTTTTTGTTTTCTTGAGAGGGAGTCGTCTGAACATATATTATTTCTGTGTAGCAAAGCTATTTTGGTGTGGAATTTTGCTTGTAAATGGTTGGGGATTCCGTGTATATTGGTAGGAAATATGGTCTCTCATTTAACATGTTGGATACAGGGTTGTGTTGATAGAGGGTTGGTTGTTAGAATAGCAGTAGGGTTATGGTTATCGATTTGTTGGATCCTTTGGTTAAGCCGTAACAATATTATTTTTAGGGACGAATTTTGGGATTTAGATACGATTTCAAATCGTATTTTAATTTATACTTGGTGGTGGATCACTACAAGAAAAACCTTGTATAGCTAGGGGATTTTGCTAGGGGTAAACCCCCTCACTAAAAAACAACATTGCTTGGGGTTAAACCCCTCGCAATGCACAAAATATTAAAAAAAAAATTTTTAATCAAACACGTGGGGCAGCTCCTCGCAAATATGGGAGAAAAAATTTTGAATTTTGAAATTGGAAATTGTTAGGGGTTACCCCTCGCAAAAAAGAAATAACGCTAAAATGTGCTGACAAATATTGTCATTTGCGAGGGGATAACCCCTCACCAATTAAATTCCTTCATTTAGCTAAGGGCAACCCCTCACCAATTGTTATGCTTAAGTCAAATCTGTCATAAAAGCATTTATTCTAGCTGTTAAAGTCTGCTGCGTGACAGAAAAGTGCATACCATTTGCTAGGGGCAACCCCTCACCAATTATATTCACTCATTTAGCTAGGGGCAGCCCCTCACCAATTGCATATCATAAATGCATGTTCATTCTTCTTTCCCAGACTCGTTATCCTCTCTCTCATTTTTCTACTCTCTCATTTTTCTATTCTCTCTCATTTTTCTTCTCATTAGCCATCCTTCTCATTCTCTCATTTTTTAAGTCAAAACAACTTCCATCAAGCATCCCCTTTCTTCTTCTTTCAAATATTCTACCAATCTAAAATTAGGTAAATCTTGTTGTTTTACTATAATTTTTATGAATTTATAATTTATATTTACTAATTAATTTTTTTTTATTTTCTGTGTTGCATGTATAAATATATTCATATGAAGGTGTTAATTTTCTTAAATTCTTATTTCTTAAATTTTAAGGATTTATATTATAATATTTGTAAAATATTTGTTAGAATAAAATTGAAAAAAATATTATAGATATGTTTTTCTTGTTTATATTATTTACAATATAAATATGTATATGTTGTTTATAAGTATTGTTTATAAATATATGTATATGTTGGTTATATGTGTTATTTATAAAAATATGTATATGTTGTTTATATTATTTAGTGTATAAATATAAAAAATAATATTTTTATGTATTTTAGTAATATATTTATAAAAAATAATATTGTTTATGTATTTTAGTAATATATTTTAATATTATTTATAAAATATGTAATATATTTTAGAAATATATTTATAGAAAATATGAATTAAATCTTATAAAAATAAGATTATATTTAATATATATTTAGAAAATATGTAAATTTGTAAGAAAAAAGTATATATTTATTTTGAAAACATTAAATATATATTAAATATTTTTATAAAAGAATATTTATAAAATTAGTTTAAAAAACATATTATATATTTTTATAAAAGAATATATTATATATTAATATAGAGTTTTTATTTAGAAAGTATGAATTAAATCATAAAAATATATAATTTGTAATATATTTAGTAGTATGCACATTTTAGAAAGTACATAATTTGTAATATAGTTTTGTTATATATTAATATACACTTTTTATTTAAAAAGTATAAACTTTTTAAAATATTGATATATTTTAGTAATATATTTATAGGAAATATGAATTAAATTGTATAAGTATATAATTATAATTTTTTTTATTATAATATTATAAACTTTAGCTAGGGGTTAAACCCCTCACAAAGTTCAAAACGTAAATCAATTTGCTAGGAGTTTTACCCCTTGCAAATGTCTTACATAATTAGCTAGGGGCTTTACCCCTCACCAAATGCAAAACGTATATACTTTAGCTAGGGGTTTATCCCCTAGCAAATTACCTGACATGTCTGTGTCACTAGTCTGCTATTTTATGACATACAATTTGCGAGGGGCTTACCCCCTAGCTAAATTTGCGAGGGGTTTATCCCCTAGCCATAAATTTTCGATGCCCTGATTAGCTAGGGGTCATATCCCCTCGCAAATTTATGTTTTGTGATGAGTTTTTTGCTTTAGTGAGGGGTTAAACCCCTAGCTAAATACAATTTTTCTTGTAGTGGATAGGTAGGAGTTATAATAGTCCCTATTTTTGTAATTATTTCACTTGGGTTAATTCTCCGAATGATTTTTGTAGCCGGTGATATTTGATTAGGCTATATTTGTATACGGGTTGGGGTACTCCTTTGTACTCCGATTTATTTGAAAATTTAGCTTATTAAAAAAAAAATTGAAGTTATTCATGAGAGAGAATCCTTTAATGCTTCTTTTACATTCAAAATGACATTTATGGTCATTTAAAATGGGTGATGTAATAAAACAGTATATTCTCAAAGACATCTTCGATTTATGCATTTTTAAGAACTAAAATGGTTAAATAATTCCATTAAAACAACTCAGTTGTTGCGCATAGTCATACATCGCAGGGTGTGAATTTGAATCTATGACATTTTATTTATTTATTTTTTAATATTTAAATTATAATTATTAAAATATTAATTAAAAATAATAATACAATAATAAAATTCAGTTATTAAACTACTAGTGTAAAAGATAATAAAATAAAATAAAATAAAATGGTTCAACATACAAATATATAAATTATATTAGTTATTAAACTTATGAGTTTTAATTAAAATATTTTTTAATTATTTACTTATAATTTTTTATTTAGTACTCCCTCCGAACCTTTTTATAAATGACACTTCACATTTTTAAATTCATTAAATAATTAATGTATTTGACCTATAATACAGACTAGATACATCAATTATTTAATAAATGTACAAATTTAAAATATTCCTTATAAAAAGGATCGAAAGGAGTATTTGTTAGTCCCTCCGAAATTTGAGAAGTCTTGTTTTCTCTTTTTCCAATTCATTCATTTAATTTCACTTTTCACTAAAATTTTTAAATTACTGTATGTTTCCAATGAATTTTACTTTGAAAATATATTCAATTTTATGAAAGTTGAATTCTTTTGTGTTGATTTTTAAATTTATAGTGACTCAACTAATTTGACGTAGTATTTAAGTGATTTAAAGAAGGGATGAATACCTAACTTGGTTACAGTAAAAATACAAGTATAACAACTAATTGTTTTTTTTTCTAAATAAATTAATTTATTGTTTTAGATTTTTGTTTATAAGTGTTTATAAAAAGGAAGGGAAGTCTAACAAATGTTGGGTCTAACAGAATGTGTGAAAGTCCCACAACATGATAAACCTTTTTTTGAAAAAGAAAAAAAAAACATGCAGAAACTTGTTGGGTCTAACAGAACGTGTGAGTGTCCCACAGCATGAAGAAGAAAAAGAAAAAAAAGCTCATATTAAAAAAAGTGATCAATTTTCTCCTTAAAAACTTGTTTTCAGTTCGGAAATTTCTCACACTATCAAACTAAGTTTTAGCAGTTTGTTTCATATCACATAGATTTTTTTTTTTCAATTTAAATTATGAGTTACGAGAGTTTTATAAAATTCGGAGGATGTTGAACATATATTTCTTTATGCATGTAGTAACCGTTAAATGTAAATCAAAACATAAGATTAGTTTAATTTGCATTTAGTATTGCATTTGAATTTGATTTTAATTAGAATTTGAGTTTCATTTGAGTCTTTGTATAAAACTCAAATATAAGTGAATTTATAATAGAATCTTACACAATTTCAAATTGAAAAAGTCAGTCAAAAAATTTCGTTTTCTCTCCCTTTCTCTCTAAGGATGTCCATCATCTTCTCCAACTATTTTTCATGTCTTGCATCATGTACCAGTATGGTCTTTTTAGTATATAAATACGAGCCCTTTTTTTAAGTAGGCAATAATATTAACAACACAAGGGGTGCACGAACCCGAAATTACAACACAAGAACCGGGGAATGTTACTTCCAATTAAAACATTCGAAAGGCACAATATACCATACATAGAAAGAACATTTAACAGGGTGGATAAGACCTGAAAACCATCTCCAAGAGAGAAATTTGATAGAATTCAGCATGTCGTCCACCGAAGTTTGCTTGTCCATAAATATAAATCTGTTTCGCCTCAACCACAGATGCCACACCGTTGCGATCCAAACGACTGTAGCCAATGATTTACAAACTGAAACAACAGAAGAAGTAAAGAAGCAATTGAATGATTCAAGACAGCTACCATCTAACATGACATTACAACCAAACCACGTCCTAACCCCATCCCAAACTTTTCCTGCAAATGCACACTGCAGAATGACATGAGGTATATTCTCCTCTTGGTCTGCACAATAAACGCATAATAACAACCTGCCCCGTAACAAAATATTTCTTCTCTTCAACTGGTCTTTAGTAGCTATATGATTCCGAAACAATCTCCATAGAAAAACCTACACATTAGACGGAACCTGCACCTCCAAAACAACTTTGAATCCTGCCAGAACATTCTCCGAAATCTCACACGCCTTCTTGTTCTGGTACAACGACTTGAAGCATGAGGAAACAAAGAATATTAAATTGTCCTCGAATACCTAATCCATTATATCATTAACATCAGGCCTTGGTTTAACCGTTTCAAGAATGTCCATCAGATCTGCCTTTTCCCTCTCCATCACAGAACCTTCTGCAAACGGTTTGAATTCCATGTTCCAAACCCAATCCATCCCACTCCAACCTCCCATCTCTTCCACAGAAAAGCCAACACCCATACTTTGACGAAACAAATTTGGAAAATACTCTCTAAGCGGTTCATCCAACATTTAAACACTATGCCAGAATGCCAATTTTTTTCTGTTACCCAACGAACCCTTAATACTTACAACAAAATCGTCTATTTCAGAATATCTTTCGAAACTAATGGATAACAGATTGTGCCACCAAATCGATTCTGAGCTCTTTCCTTTGGATCTGTCATAACTCAAAATAGCCAAACTCAAGCCTTTCTTCGCATACCAATGCTGCAGGATACCTTTCCATATAACCCCTTCCTCGTTTAGACAACTCCACTTCCACTTAATTAAAAGCGACCGATTGAAAGAAGAGACATCCTAAACATCCAGCCCTCTTTTATCTTTCGGAGCACACACAGTTTTCCAATCTATCCAATGCACTTTCTTACGGCTTTCACACCATCCCCACAAAAAGGTACTCTGAATACGTTGGATTTCTTTAATGACCTTCACCAAAGCCTAATTGAAAGACATAGAATAAATCGGAATTGCATTAAGGACATAATTGATTAAGACAACTCTACCTCCTATAGACAAATTCTTCCCTTTCCAATCTGATAACCTGCGTTTTAGACGATCAATAACTTCATTCCACTTTGAAACCTTCCTTGGACTATCACATATTTTAACACCCAGAAAAGTAAAAGGAAAAAGCAACAATTCACAATGGACAAAAGAAGATGAAGCAGCCACCCAATCCTGACTCAAATTAACTCCTCCAAGAGAACTTTTGAAAAAATTCACTTTCAAACTGTTGATAAGTATTTCGGGGGGGGGGGGGATTTATTGTATCCACTGGGATTGTGTGATATCAATGCTTTGCGTTCAATAGTTTACCGTTTTAAGTAGAGGGTTTTCAAATGATTCTTGGTTTTGTAACAAAAGTTTGTAGCAAAGAAATAAATTATAGCAAAGATGTTGTAAGTTTTAGAAAAGCATGTCAAGACTAGATTTCGCTAATCCTTTTCATACGTATCCGATTAATCAAGCATATGAACGTAGTTTCAATCAATAAAATCGCGTATCCTTGCAAATAAGTTTATGTCTAAAGCAAATTTGTGAGTATTGTTGTTTAAATCGTTAGATGATGTCTCACGCTAACAATCGAAACAACAAACGTTAAGATCGATACAAAGAGAATATCAAATCCCAAATCTATATCTAGAGTTTGGTTTTTAAGAGATGAAGATATTAGGTCATGATTTGGAAAATTTATGTCTAGAGTGATTCAAATCACAAATATACCATTAAAAGCAAACAACTTTATCATATATTGATCATCAACCTTGTTCATATACAAAAGATCAAAAGAAATACATATAAGCAAGATTAACTACCTCTAATCTTGACACAAAAGCTGCTTAGCTACCCATTGTCATGGTAGCTTGATCAACAAGTAATGGATAAAGCTTTTTTTGCATCAATCTTCAAAGATTCAAGGATTGAAGCATAAAAGCTTTGGATCCTAAGAAAAATAATAAAAGATGAACTTTTTAATCTCCAACGAGGATTCTAGGTTACAAAGATCTTTTCTAAAGGTGTTATATCCCAAAATATCTTCAAAACTAACTAAGTACTACTTTTTGCCCAGGAAAATTCGTCGGGCAAGTGCCTTCTTTCGCCGGGAGAAGCTCACAAATGAAGCCACGTGACAGCTACAGTGCCATTTGGTCCATCTGAAAATATCTCTCTTCGCTGGGCGCTCTAATCCTTCGCTGGACGAATCCAAATTCGCTTGGCGAATCACCCAGCGAACCAAACCTGGGAGCTACTGGAACTTGAATTGGAATTAATTAAATCTCTCGCCTCTACCTTGCCGGATTCGCCGGGAGAACAAGCAAGCGAGCCAAATCCTCTAGCTACTGGAATTGGACTTCAAAATTAACTTTTCCTCTCGCCGCCGCTTCGCCGGGCGAAGTAACCTTCCTTCGTTGCATGCTTGCCTGGCGAAGCTTCCAAATCTTGCAGACACGCGCATTTTTCATTTCTTCGAGTTTTCTTCTGCGACGAACTGCAACCTTTTACACATTTTCACTACAAAATTTACAAAAACATCAAAATATCTAACATTCACAAAAAATGCAAGAATTTCTTAATTGATAATTCGTTTTCCGATTAAAGCAATAAAAAGAACTTAAAAGGTGTCAATTTTAGACATAAAAACTATCATTTCTTGACACCTATCATAAACCCGTGACAAGTTCAAATCCTCGAAGTACCGCTTTTATGCTCCACAAATTGACCCAATCAACTTCCCCTATCAGAAAGGTCTCATCGTCAAATTGAACTATTTTTTATGAAACTTCCTCGTTAACCATAAAACCTTTATACTTACCCATCCTTTCAGCCTTGTTCAAAAGGTGTGTAAGACCCTCCATTACGAGGATGAAAAGATACAGTGACAGAGGGTCACCCTGACGAAGCTCTTTTCCAACTGGAAAATCCTTCGTAACCCTACTGTTGTGCCCCAAATTTGACCCCTTAAATGTCATAACATCTTGCACTTACATGTATGGTAAATCATCTATGCATTGTTAACTAACCACCATATCTTGCAAGTTTGTTCTTTTATGTGGAAGCTAGGGTTTGTACAAGAAAGAGGGAAAGATTAGTAAGCCAGACCCTCACATGCTTCAAGGTCTCCTAAGACATTCTTTGCCTCCATACGATCATCACAAGTGTTCACTAGTTGATTGAGAGTGATATGTGAAGTCATCTATTCAAGAAAGCCAACTGAGGCTCCAAAGTTCAACCATTTGGTATTGAAGGCCAATCATGAAGGCCTCAAATCATATGCCATGATCTCATGAGATTGGGCAAAGAGAAATTAAGAAGAGACCCTCAGATCCAGAGTTACAAGAATTAGGGTTTTAACCTAAAGAATCATTGAAGCACCTTGTTGTGATCAGTCCATGTCTTGATTAGGTCATCAATCAATTGAGCTTACATGCATCCAAGAGGTCTTATTCAATAAGAAATCAAGTGTATTTGGCTCCCACCACAAGTTCTATGAGCCACAAATTCCTCTGACCCCAGATTAGGGTTTTGTCTGGACAAGTCAACCATTTCCTTTGATTCTGATCAAGGTGTGATCCCAAGCCTTGGGATATGATTCCAATTGTTCATAAACATCCTTAGAAGTCATCCATTGGCACTTGAAGAAGCAAGATCATCAGAGATCATTCAGTTGAATTCCTAAAGAAGATTAGGGTTTTGACTGAAAACTAAAGCCTTTGACTTTTGAGATTTTGATCCAAAATGAAGTGTTCAATCCATACTCCATCATGACATGGTATTGAAATTGAAATCACCTTTAGTTTGATAAATTTTGGTAAAACACATTGATGATAAAGATGAATAAATCTGGACTGAACAAAGATGTTGAAGAAGATGTCATAACCTAAAGTCATGACATCCTGAAGTATTGCACTGACTTAGCAAGTGGATAATGCGCATGGATCAAGGACTAAAGTCTGAAGCCCAAGGAAGCAGAAGACACTATAAATAGAAGACTTAGACCTAGGTTTTGTTAATGCCTTTAGAACGCCTGTTGTAACCTTGTTTTCTTGCGTAAGAATTAAGGATTTAGGGTTTTGAGAGTCGTTGGCTCTCTAGGTTGTAAGTCTCCCTTTGTATCAGTTGATACAGTGTGGTAGATATAGGTGTCACACAGATCCATAAGCCTTGAGGTATTGGATTGTGTATTGTTCTTGGATAAAGCTTTTAAGCAAATCCGAGTTAGCTTGTTTGTCAAGTAGGCTTGACATATTTCTGTATTGACATGGACGATGAAGAAATCATAGTTGGTGGTTAAGGGAAGTGAGTGGGGTATCTCGTAACAGGGTTCTAAATGTTTGAGTTTAACCTTGGTAAAGATGTTCATGGGGTAGATGTTAGGGATAAAGTTATAAACGTGGGAGTTTAAATTTGTAACAGTCTACACGATAGTGCAGTCTTCTTCCTGGATTGGTATCCCCCAGATGTAGGTGAGTTGCACCGAACTGGGTTAACAATTAATGTGTTCTATATTATTCTGCTGATTTACATTTTTCTGTTAGGGTTCATGATGAACATGTTGGATCAGATGTCGTGACATCTGTGAGGATACAGGTCTGATATTCAAGGTATCAGTCTGCTGTTGCACCTCTAAGTTTAAATGATTATGTAGCGCAATGTCTTGACATGTGTTAGGACATCTGTTCTCTGCATAGGCCAGAATTTCAATTGGTATCAGAGCAGGCATCCTGTTTGGTTCAGGATGAGATCCATGGGAGATACTTTCTGGCGTTTAAACGAGGAGGAGTTTTGGAGATCAGATCAATCAACTCAGACATACTCAAGGGTATTAATGGATAAGATGGATGTTCTGGATCGATGGGAATAACCCAGAGGTTGTTCATGCTGCTGAGGAGATTCTACAACAACTACAGGAGAAGTGGCTAGTTCTCTTGTTGGCGTTTCTTATAAGATGTTCTGACATCTTATTAGGGCAAGCAGGATTTGTTTCCTTGGTGGTTCCGCTGCATGAGTTTCTGATGGAAGAGCTCTAGAATTATGGGATTCTGGAGTTGTTACTAAAGACAGTTGGAGGAAGGTCTCAACCGTCTTCCTCTATAATTGAAGATATCTGCAGTCTTTTATTCCAAAGTCTGGAGCGATGGAGTGAAGGAAGTTGTGGTTAGATATCTGGTATGATGACTTGGTACTTGGAAGCTTGGTTTCCTGGTGTAGTTTGGAGTCAGTTGAAGAGGAGAGGAGTTGAGTTAAAGTTTATCAGGTTCTTTCTCTAGGAGTTTGATAAATGTTTGGTCGGCTAGGTTGTTAAAGATACTTGAGAGTTCTCTCAAGTCTACTCATAAAGACATCTATGTCGTGTATCTGGAGTCTTCTAGTTACTCTTCTGAATAGAAGGTGTTTCCTTGAGACACAATCTGAAGAACGTGGAGGTGATTTATTTTCACCTTCCAAAAACAGCAAGGAAGGATTCATCTCTCTTGACCCTAAGAGTGGATCCAATCTAATTGAAGATTTGATGAGGTAAACAAGACTTGTCACTAGTGCAAAAAGAAGAATATAATATTAAAATTTACACCCGTTATACTAAAATAGGGTGTAAATAAGAAATACGGTGATAATTTTGTAAATAAAGTTCTATTTTAAGTATTAGCGCGTGACAATAGACATCCTATTTTTTAAAACGGGTGTGAATTAAAAATATTATTATAATCAAATTTCTATTACTCCCGTTAAATTTAAAACAGGTGTACATTTAGATGGACTGAAAATAAATTTTAATTTTATAAAACAAAATATTAATGCTAATGATTAATTAAGTAAATAATCGATGTATATTTTTAAATGAATATTGACTAACACGTGTTTACTCTTTAATTAAGTGAATAATTGATGTGTAAACTTTTAAGTGAATATTAACTAACACGTGTTTAATCTTATTATTTTTAATTTAGAATAAAAAAATTATATTAAAATAACTTTTCCTTTTTTTCTTTCACCTAGTCACTCGAGTTTTTCTCTCTGGCTCTCAACTTGAAAACCCTAGAACACAACTCGCCTCGCCGTCAACTGGTTCAACATCCCCTTCATATCTCTTCATCACCAGTTTTTCATTTTCAAATATTTCTTTCTTATCCTTGTAATGGGTGGTGAAAACGCATAGATGGATCATATGTTGAAAAGAGAAAGCTCTCATTTGTCAAGCTGCAAGCCAAAACGTGTTTTGTTTTTCGTTCATTTTCTTCTTTCTTAGTAAGTTCTCCTCACTTCATCTCTAGTTCGATTTCCCTCAAATTTCAATTCGAAACCCTATAATTAGTTTTAGGGGTATGCAACATTGCCAAGTTCAAAATAGTATTGTGTAGGGTTGGAGGGGACATACCCAATTGATCATCTCCTGAACTTTTACAAATGGTGGAAAGGCAAAACAGGGAAGAACAAAAGAGTGTATAATTTAGAAGCAGGATACGGTATTTCCTCTCATTGGCTTGAATTTTTCTAGTGTTTTAGAAGGCTTTTATTCATGTTCAATTTCATTACAATTACAATTAGAAGAGAGAAAGTAGTGTTGTACTGTAATAGAATAGAAGTGAGAAAGAAATAATGATTTATACATACTATATATTTTTATATCTAGATCTACAAACATAGATTCATGGACTCATAGCAACTTAAAATGATGAGCTTTGGAGGAAACAGTATATTATTGGTTTTCTTTAGACAACATGGTTGGAACGACGGTTGTAAAGTAAAGGCAAAGTATACATCTAGAGCTGTAGAGCTGTATGTGCAACTGCTATTAAAAGAATTGCTAAAAGTATGTATCTGGAAGGTATGAAAATAGTTATATTTGATTGTTGAATGCATACTGTGAGTGCATGTTGGTTTATCATCATTTTCTTTATTTTTATTTGGTGAGTTTTTACACTACAAGAAATATGCATATTTGCTGGGTGGTTTTGCTGGGTGAAACTCTCTTGGCAAAATAAATACGTTGCCGCGTGCAAAACACCCCGCAACTGATTTATTAAAAAAATATATATATAAATAAAATTTATTAAAAAATTCACCTCGCAACTAATTTGGAGGGAACGAAATTTTTGAAACAAAGTTTGCCGAGTGTAAATCACCCCGCAATGTTTTTTTAAAATTTCAAAAAATAAAACGTTCAGACATGTCAATTCATAGCAGAGAGGGCAGGTTGTGTCAGTAAGTGTTGCGGGGTGAATTTAACTCAGCAACGTAAGAAAAGTTGTGAAGTGAATATCACCCTGCAACTGCGTGTGTTGCCGCGTGAAAATCACTTAGCAACTTTGCGGGGTGAAAATCACTTAGCAACGTGAAGGACACGTTTTCCAAGGCGCAACGGTCAAATGAGCATGCATATATTTATTATTTATGCTGATTCATTCACATTCATTCACTCCTACACGTTTTCCATCTTCTTCTCCTACCCATTTCACTTTTCTTCTTACCCATTTCATATTCTTCTTCCAAAAAAATTCCATTCTTCTTCCTACCCATTTCACTTCCTCTCCTGTACGAGTTTGTGGTCTTCTTCATCAATAGGTACTTAATTTTTATCAACTTTTTTTTTCTACCTTATTGGCTGTTGTATGATATTAGAGTTTTTGTATGTTAGAATTTAGTTTTAATGATTTTTTTGTAGATTTGATTTCTGGTTGTTGTATGTTAGAGTATTTGTATGTTAGGTGATGTTAGAGTATTTATAAATAAATAATAGATTTAGATTTATAAAAACTGTTTAGATTTGTTTAGTTTGTATGTTAAAAATATTTTTGTAAATAATCTGTTTATAAATATGTTAAAAATATTTTTTTTTCGTTATTTTATAAATTAGTAAATAAATAATATTTAAAATATAGATTATTAATTTTGTAAATAAATAATAGATTTAGATTTAGTTTAAGATTTAGATTTAGATTTAGTAAATAAATAATATATTTGGATTTAGTTTATTATTAAAACCGAAATTAATATAAATATGTATAATATAATTTTTAAACTAAATATTATATTTTTAAAAGTAGAATACTGTTAGTTTTTATAAACAGAAAAATATAATTTATTTAAAACAGAATATTATTATTATTATTTAATAAAACAGATTTAGATTTATTTATTATTAATATTATATTTATAATATTAGTTTCTTAAATAAAATGTTATTAATACTATATTTATAATATTATTTATATAACAGAATACTATTATTTTTAATAGATTTAGCTTTAGTTTATTATAAATATTATATTTATGAAAAATAATATTTTATTAAAAACAGAATATTAAAATAATAAAAAAAAAACAGAATATTATTTAAACAAATAACAGATTATTATTTTTATTTTTATTAATAGGATGTTATTAATGTTTGTGAAAACAAATTTTTTTATTTATTAAACAGAATATTTTTTTCTTTTATAAAACAGAATATTTTTTTATTATAAAAAACACACTAAATTCATCCTTGTATTTTGTCAAAAAATTTCATTCTTCATTGTAACCAAGCGAAAATATAACCCATTCTGAATTTAAATTATTTATTATATTTATATTATTCTAAATATTAATTTAATATTTAGAATAATATAAATATATATTTTTTTTATTATATGTGTTAGTATTTGCGTGGTGATTTAAACTTGGTAAATATAACTCATTTGCCAGGTGAATTTTACCCAGCAAAATTGAATAATCAAAATTTGCTAGGTGGTATGCACCCCGCAAATTTTCTGAACCCTATAAACCTACCAGTCCTACGCCTGCTCTGCTGAGAGAAAATAATTAATATTAAAGATTTGCTGGGTGATTTGCACCCCGCAAAATTCTGAACAAATCTGACCCATGCCTGCTCTGCGTGCTTTTAACAGCTCTGACATGCGTAACTGTGTAAATGCACTTGCGGGGTGACTTGTACCTGGCAAAGTTGCGGGGTGATTTGTACCTGGCAAGGTTGCGGGGTGATTTTCACCTGGCAAAAAATTGCGACTACTGTTTTTGCGAAGTATTTCAAGCACCCCGCAAATGTGACGTTGCAGGGTGAATTTTGGATTTGCGGGGTGATATTCACCTGGCAAATTCCTGTTTTTTTTTTAGTGTTAACAAGTTATTAACGTAATCAAATGTAGCAGCCATGTGAGTCCCTCTATGACCACAAGCCTAAAGAAAGCACATACGCCAGTTTCATCATCGAGAAACATCACCTTACCTTTTGAGCCATCTCCATGATATCTGTTTGAGAATATAGAAGATATCTAAAAATCTGAGTTGAACTTTGGAGGTCACGTCACATGTCTTCACCAAAGTCATCCAACTTCCTTTTCAAACTTATTAATGTGTAGTGGTTATCCAAAGAAATCTGGGCTAAGCTCCTCAAAAGTGCAAGTAAGCCTTATACTTGTAACTCAAGCCGCCAACATAAGATAACTTCTACTGAATGTAGTGAGACATCTAGCTACCTTGCATCAATGTAAATGTCTAAATACTTATCAAAAGGGTGCTGCTAGTAAACCTAACTCAGTCAGAAACAGTTTGGTATGAATAACATTTTCTAAGAAAAATAAAGCACCATGTTTCTTTAACTATAATGTTATTAGCAGTGGTGTTGATTTATGCTCTGATAATGCTAGTGGTGTTGGTTCTCTATATGGAGCTATTCATGATGAAAATTAATGAGGTAATATAAACTTTTCAAGTCGCTTGAGTCGTGATCCTTTTCTAATGATATTTCAATGTAGAAGATAAACCAAAGCAAACTATTCACATGTGACAATGCTAATTTGACATTGAATTATACAGGTTGTCCTTAAAATGCAGAGGGAAATTGGAAATGTTACTAATATTCCTTAAATCACTTAGCTTGTTAAAGCCAGGTTTATATCATCTTTTGGTGAATTTCTATATATGTTAAAAATTATTTAAGCTGAATATAATTGTTCCTAAGGCCTCATATTTGTACCATCAATTCAATATCAAAATACATTTCATTATCTTCTTCTTTTGCATGTCTTTTTCAGAGACTTAATCAACAATTTACCTGCTTCTTCAAATTAAATATCAACTAAATTTAATTTAGTTAGTTTATATTTGTAAACTTTATATTAAATTATTTTATTATCTAATTTGCAGTTTTTTTTTTGGAGAAGGTTCTATATTTATGTGTCTTCGAAGACTACATGCATGCAATTACTAAAGCATATTATACTTTCCTTTTTCACATGGAAAACCATATATACTTTGTTTATTCTGCCTTCAGTTTAATCACTAATGCTTCTGCTTCCTTCTAATTTATCTACTGAATTTTATCACTTGTGAATACTTCTATGCTTCTTTTCATTTACAAATAGCATAAATTATAATTTATTGTATATGGGTATATTTTCTTCATTTTTTTAAACAGTTCCGATTCATGATTTATTTGGTGTTTGATGTATGGTATATATATATATATATATATATATATATATATATATATATTAGAAGTAGCCATGGATAACTTGATTTAACATCAACATGCTTCGACACTTCTTTTTTACTGTTTGATAGCTTTTTTAAACTACTTTTGCGTTATGTTCTATATGCATCATGGATTGGTTACTAATATAACATGTGTTGCTCTAGTTTGTATTATAATGCTCTAGATTTTCTATTACAAATTATGCACTTATGTATTTGTTTGTATTTTCTTATTCATATTCTAAAATGCTTCCAGGTACACAATCTCCAA
This sequence comes from Lathyrus tuberosus, assembly GCA_022829125.1. Taxonomy (NCBI): domain Eukaryota; kingdom Viridiplantae; phylum Streptophyta; class Magnoliopsida; order Fabales; family Fabaceae; genus Lathyrus; species Lathyrus tuberosus. The sequence goes on from JALAZF010000071.1 coordinate 10,905,345, forward strand.
TCCTAATTCACACATTTATTTTGAACCCTAACTAACTTAGGCGTTGGAGTTCTGACCATGAAGGTACAACCTAGGTCCACTGCGTTGGTTCCGCGTTGGAGATAACCAACGCCGATTCAAGATCGACCCTAATTGAAGACCTAGTTTAAATATCAACATCTCCGGTCCAAGAAGTACTGTGATTGCAACCTTCGATTCATGGTGCCACATCAATAAACACTCAAGAAGCCTTGATCCGTCTTGATTTCTAAAATCTCATCCATTTTTGGGTTTCTCAATATAACACCATATATTTAAGTAATCGTACAACCTCTTGGGAGAGTGTTTGATGGAGTGTGACAGGGGTCTCAGATTCAGGGAGCATGTTTCGAAATTCATGGATATTATTAAGAAACAGGAACTGAATTCGGTTGTATTAGAAAAAATGACATTGTGTTGTTATCTATATGTATTTTGTTTATTATGCATTATGTCAATGAAGACTTGTATTTAACATTCATTGATGGTTGAGTTTTTAGTTCAATCTTTTACTCATAATAATTCATTGTTCTATTTTGCTGCTATTTTTATTCCTTACATTTAAGTACTTCTGAAATATTTCCTCTGGTTGTTTTAGAAAGGTATTTGATTGAAAATTTTCTATTTTGTTTTTTGAATTATATTTAAAAACTAGAGTTTTTTTATCCTGGTTATTGTCTGTTTTTGAGTTATGTTTGAACGTCATATTTGTCATTTTATTTGTCACTGAATGTCCACCGGTATAAAAAAATATTTGGTCGAATGAAATAGGGTATAAATAAAATTAAATATAATATAATTATTAAATATTTTACATCTGTTATAACTAAAATAGGGTGTAATATACTATATTTTTAAACCCTATTTATAAAAAATAGGGTGTGAATGTGTTGACATTTTGAGTAAGCATTATTCATTTTACACCCAATTTTTATCAAATAGGGTGTAAATTCGTTTGATTTAAATGTATATGTTCAATAATTTACATCCATTTTCTCTAAAAAAAGGGTGTAATATACCATCTACTTACACCCATTTTAAAACGGGTGTAAATTCATCATACATTTCTCACCATTTCAATTTACACCCTCTAATAACGGATGTAAATTGTATAAAAAACGGGTGTAAATTCCTCTTTTTGTACTAGTGTGTTCAGAGAAAGTCTTAGTTACTTGAGTCAAGGGTGGCAGCCTTGGTATCTCAACATTGTCAGTGAAGAAGATACTTGCAACAAGATTGAATACTTTATAAGTGTTCATGTCATGATCTGGTGGAGCTTAGCTACAGCAGTGAAGAAGGGTTATTGTACAAGGATTTAAGATCAATTGTTATTTGTGGAATCCACAAGTATTTAATTGATTATCCTTGAGATTCAAGATTGAGGATGTTCTGTCAGATGTTCTAACATCTTTTCATCAGAGGCTTGAAGAATCATGGGAGGGGTTCTACATTCGCTCACAAGTCACCTAGGTGTTGACCTGGGATTGTTGGCTTAGCATCTGTTCCTGGAAAGTATTGTGAATGACTTCTCCAGATGGTGATGCTGTTGAAGATGGAGATGGAAGACTATGAAGACATCATAATCTTGATGGTTACCGCTTGGATCAGTTTATTTCTGATCTAGATGCTTTGGAGCATAGTGTTTGCTCTGGTTGTTAAGGTCGATGATAAGTGGCAATTATCTCTGGTTTTCTACTTATGGCTCTACTAAAGGAAGTGGCATTCTTTGGTATGGCTATGGGGTAGTCTTGGACTACTTATTTTCTAAAGAGTCAGATGTGGCAGGTTTGAAGTCTTTGGAGTTTCAAAGCAGGATGGAGGTTGTCTACTCAAACTTGATTGTTGAATCAAGTTTGTGAGAGCATGGAAATCTGTTTCTGCAAAGGGAGGAGGTTCTTCTAAGTGGCAGAAGGAAGAGCTGAATTCAATAGTTGGATGTCATAATGTTTTGACATCTAGCTTAACATCAGAAGTCTCAGCTGGTGATATGGCACATCAGCTTAAGATATGGTGATCTACAGGAGAATGAGAGTTGTGGATGCTTCTAAAAGGTCTATCTCATGCAGATTGCGGGATCTGTGGATGAGAAGATGTTACATGACTAAGAGGCTTGGTGGATCCAAGATGTCTTGCTATAGGGCAAGTAGTTCGTGTGACTTGAAGATCTGATTTCATTAGTAGATCAGGGTATCTTGTGGGAGTTCTAAAGAAGAGTGAGGTCAATCAAAAGGTGGCATTTGATTGGTTTTATAATGTGCGTTCAAGCAGGATGCTTGAAACTGATTGCTCTTATGCATAAGAGTAGTTAGTTGAATTGTTGAAGGTTCTGGTTCTCTGGGAGCTTGTGGCAGAAGTTCTGGGTTGAGAATGGAAGCATACCTTCTTGGTGGTTGAGAGTTTATTTCTCTCTGGGTTCTTGAAGTCTTCTTTGTTCAAGCTGGTGGCTCAGTGTTGTGTGAAGATCTTCAGTGTGGATTACTATGCTGATAGTAAGTCCAGTATTGGAGCATATCAAGAACCATGGTGTGTGGGGTCTATGATGTGCAGAAGATGTCCTAACTGATGTTAGAACATCTTTAGGTTGGATATCCTTGGTGAAGGATCTCAGGTTCTGTGATGAACCGGTTACTTGCATCGGGTCCAAGAAGTGTCTACATGATCATCCGGGAGAATGATGGAGTTAAAGGGTTCCTTGGAAAGAGGATGTAAGTGTTTATGAAGACTGAAGTGAATCACTTGTTGATTACTTGGAAGTCTGTTTCCTGAATGTGTCCAGAAGTGGAGATTCACCATAAATCAAAAGTATTTCAGATTATCATAAGGGAGAATGATAGGAATGACTGTCTTGGATTGCGGGGTGTTTATCTCTAATGCGGGCCTGGTGAAGTCAGTGGAAAATCTTGCATACGACATTTGAGCCCTTGGAGCAAGTCATGCTAGTAGTGGATCAGTTTAGCAGTTGTGAAGTTCTTGAGCATGCATACGATAGCTGACATCGTGGTAACAAACTAAGGGACCCTGCGCGTCTCTTTGAGGAATGGGAAGCATTCTGATTCAATTGGTTTGTGCCTCAAGCAACGGGATATCTCTACATGAGAATTCCAGAGGAGTTCGTGTGGTGTATAAGATGGTTGTGGAATGAGGGGGATCAATGGGAGTTTGATCGCAAGCCAAGAGTTTGTTATGGTTTGTATACACTTCCTCACGGGATGCATGACAGTGATCATGTGTGAGTGATTATTGTTTCTTAACAGAGGGAACAATAAAGAGTTAATGGTTGCGTTCAGCAGGTGTGTTGAACTGAGGGTGCGCTCTTGAAGACATGAAGATGCGTCTTATGTTTTCCAGTCATTTGCTTGGGTGTTCAGTGGAGGAGCACCATTTACCTTAGTCAGGGGGAGAGGCCCCTTGGTCTAAGATGAATTACTGCGAGGATGCAGTGGAAATTCCAGTTTGCAATTGCGTTTCAGGAAAACTAGATGTCAAGGAGGATGTCTTGACATTAGAGTATTGTTGCAGGTTGTGGGAAACTTGGCAATGTATATTTGAATGATTCTTATTGGATGCTTAAGAATCATTGATTGAGTCTAGAGAAATTTATTTTTTCTTGCAGACTGTGATCACAATGCTGTGAAGATTGTCGTAAATACAGGAGTTTTCTTGGAGAACAGTCTCTGACATGATGTCAGAACATTGATAAGGACATGCTTGATGGGAAATAAGTCATTTGGTCGGTGGTTCTTACATTATGCGCGTGCTAAACATGTTCATCGTTACTCACATTATTTTTGGACGGTTTCCTTGAAGAAGAAACAGTCAATATATTCTTAGCCGGTGCACATTGGGACTTGGTAAAGTTACAACCTTAGAGTAATACCTGCATTGAATTCTTGGTTATTTAAGGATGTTTCTGGAGCAAGTTTCCTCAGATTGTGGTACTCTTTGTGATTCATTCAAAATTTCTTTTGTTCAAGTCTGGTTATGTGTTGGTTGGGTATGGGAATGCCTTGGTTTCTTTTGCCAATTTTTATCTAAAAAGGGGGAGTATGAGTCACTAGGTCAAGGGTTTCAAAGGATGTTAAGGTTGTTCTTGCAGTTGCTTTGTAAGGATGATAAACAAGATGTTCTAACATCCTGTATGTATGTCCTTTGTGTCTTGTGACTTGAGTTAAAAATCAAGTTATGTCTTGTGACTTGAGTTACATGTTTTATATGCTCAGATTCAAGAAGACTACAACTGATCTCTGAAGGGGGAGTGTTTTTTTTAAAAGAATGTCCTATGTTATATTTGGACAATTATCAAATTCACTCATCCTGGTTTACTACTTTCCTCAAGAGTGGCAGTACCGTCTCAATGGTTAAGGGGGAGCCAGAGTTATCTTTTTCCTCATGTACATCAACACAGACTCAGTTTGCACAGTATTCCAATCATAGTCGCCACTCAGGGTGAGGAGACGTTCAAGATGTGTTTTAGCCAAAATTTGTCAAAAGGGGGAGATTAAGTTTGATAAATTTTGGTAAAACACATCGATGATAAAGATGAATAAATCTGGACTGAACAAAGATGTTGAATAAGATGTCATAACCTAAAGTCATGACATCCTGAAGTACTGCACTGATTTATCAAGTGGATAATGCGCATGGATCAAAGACTGAAGACTGAAGCCCAAGGAAGTAGAAGACACTATAAATAGAAGACTTAGACCTAGGTTTTGTTGATGCCTTTAGAACGCCTGTTGTAACCTTGTTTTCTTGCGTATGAAACAAGGGTTTAGGGTTTTGAGAGTCGTTGGCTCTCTAGGTTGTAAGTCTCCCTTTGTAACAGTTAATACACTATGGTAGATATAGGTGTCACACAGATCCATAAGCCTTGAGGTATTGGATTGTGTATTGTTCTTTGATGAAGCTTTTAAGCAAATCCGAGTTAGCTTGTTTGTCAAGTAGGCTTGACAGATTTCTGTATTGACAGGGACGATGAAGAAATCACAGTTGGTGGTTGAGGGAAGTGAGTGAGGTATCTCGTATCAGGGTTCTAAACGTTTGAGTTTAACCTTGGTAAAGATGTTCATTGGGTAGATGTTAGGGATAAAGTTGTAAATGTGGGAGTTTAAATTTGTAACAGTCTACATGATAGTGAAGTCTTCTTCCTGGATTGGTATCCCCCAGATGTAGGTGAATTGCACCGAACTGGGTTAAAAATTACTGTGTTCTTTATTATTCTGCAGATTTACATTTTTCTATTAGGGTTCATGATGAACATGTTGGATCAGATGTCGTGACATCTGTGAGGATGCAGGTCTGATATTCAAGGTATCAGTCTGCTGTTGCGCCTCCAGGTTTAAATAATTATGTAGCACAATATCTTGACATGTGTTTGGACATCTGCTGTCTGCATAGGCAAGAATTTCAGCAATCAATTTTTATAAATAGTATGCGAAACCAGCTTTCCAATGCTTTGAACGGCGACAGAAACGGACCTACGGATCAAAAGATACGAATTTTTAAAGTTCTAGAAAATTCGGCTCGTCTCAGCTCTGCTCGCCTGACGCTCGCCTGGCGACCATCTGGCAGATTTTCACCTGGCGGATTTTTCTTTCGCCTGGCGGATTCCCCTTTCGCCTCATACTCGCCTGGCGGAGCAGTGGCGAATCTCCTTCCCCATACAAAATCCAGAACCCCCATTTTTCACCCTTCGTTCGCCTCTTAATTCGCATGGCGACCATCTGGTGGATTTTCACCTGGCGACCAGCTGGTGGATTTTGTCCTGGCGGATTTCCTTTTGCTTGACGAATCTGGCAGGATCAGCAATCTTGAAATTGCGATTCTGCACGAGTCAGACCTCATTTCTTCCCCAATTTCACTCCCAATTCAGTCCAAAAACACACATATTATCTCATATTAACATACAAACAAGTAGGAAATACAGAAATCACATTTCAACCGATAAATTTGTGAATTCTTCCCCTTATCAAAACTTCCGACACGCAAAAACCCCAATCTCCAAATCAACACAAACCACACATAGGGATGATCCTAATGGTTTATCTACCCTCATACGAACATTATGCAACCCTTAGAGATTAAAGAACCCCAACCTTACCTTAGATGACGATTCTTCCGATGTCTCTAGGCCCTAGCTCTACTTCTCCCTTTTCCTCAGAGCGGTTCTCCCAAAATGATCGTACCAACAACGACTTCTCCTTTCTCTCCAATTCCTTTTTGTCCACTATACCCTTAGGACCCTTTATATGTTTTCCCAACTTCGTCCTCACTTATCCTCGCACAATTACCACTTAGCCCTTCCTTTTATTTTAAAATAATAATAATAATATATCATATAATCATATTATTATTACCAAAATATTGTTAACACATCACATACTTCTAAATACTCTCAGCATCCCCTTAACATAATCAATACCCCACAACACAGGTCATCAGGTATCAAAATATTCCACCAAAATTCACCTAACTCACGAATATCTATAATAACTTAATTAAATAAATACCCTAATTATTTTGGGGCGTTACAGAGAACGCATCGAGAGAATACTCAAAAGTGGAAAAATCCAAGACGCCTCAAACATTCGGGCTAGTGAGAGTGAATCCATTGTCAGTTCTTAAGAGGAAGAGGATGAAATTAATGCAATATGGGAAACTCCACAAGCTCCACCTCCGGTGCCTTATCAACAGTACCCAAGCATCACAGTTGTTCAGATTCAGCAACCTTCTGGATTTCCATATCTGATGCCTATTCCTTCATATGGTCAATATAATCTTGTCGATAGCGGTCCCCTTCATCAATAACAGATTGCACAACAGCTACCATGCCAACAACAGCATGCTCCACAACGGCGACGCTACAACACTCAAAGACCAAAAATGCATTTTGATTCATTGCCAATGCCATACAGTCACATACTTTCACATTTGGTCAATTTTGGATTGGTAGAGCCGAAGGGATTGAATCTAGTGCGGAAGGGATTCTCCATATTCCACTCACTTCTCTCACTAACTTTTTGAGCCCTAGTGAATTAAAGAAACACCATTCTTTATATTCTCCATCTAACAAACTTAAGCACCATTCTTCATCTTCTCCACTTAACAAACTCAAACACCATTCTTCAAATTCTCCATGGAAGATAGAAGCTCGAACCTGAAACTAACACTTTTCTTTGCCTTTCTCATCACGTTTCTGGTATGTAAAACTTTCTCCATGATTATACCAGTAATTTTGTTGTTGTTATTATTATCGTTTTGTTGAAATAGGGTAATACATAGTACTATTTTTTAGGTGTTTATAGTTGTTGTTGTTTATTGCTATTATTGTTTTATTAAGATGAAATGTTCATTTTTGGTGGTTGTGCACGATTTTTATTTTGTTTTAAAAAGTTGAATATGATTGTGGATCGTAGTTGGATGAAAGCCAATAGATTAAGTAAAGAGTATAAGAATGAAGTGATTTAATTTCTTGAATTTGTGGAAAAAAACCTTCATAACAATAATTAGATTTTTTTATCCATGTAAAAATGTCGAAATACACAAAAATATCCAAAGGATAATATATTCAATCATTTTGATTGTGATGGAATTGTTAAAATTACGCGAAATGGGTGTGACATGATTAAATGGCAAAAAAAGACATGTGTCACATAGAGTTGAAGTTGATGAATTTATGACAAATATTCTAGAAGGTATGATTCGTGATATTTGATTAGATGCTTTTAAGAAATATTGTGTGGACCGTAAATTAGGTTACAAAAGTACAAGATTAGAAAACATATGAATACAACATTGACAACTAAATTAAAGGTAATTTGAACCTACACAAAACTAAAAAAGATGAAATGTTTATGATTTATTAGTTTACCCTCTTCAATGTGAGCGAGTTTTGATTTACCCCTCCCCTGTTAATTAAAAAAAATATACAAATGAATTTTATAAATTTAATAAATATATAAATATGTTAAAAATAATAATAAAATAATTTCTTCCAAGATATGCCACCTAAGGGGTCAAAGTAACATAATCTTTACATTACAAAGGAGAATCCAAAATAAAATTAAATTAGAGGAGTAAACCAAAAATCATTCACATTGCAACAATAGCGTGTGTATATAAATCCAAAATTAAATTAAATTAGAGGAGTAAACCAAAAATCATTCACATTGACAATAAAAATGAATTAAGGAAAAATAACTCTAAAAACAACATTCACTACATTGATTGAAACATAAGTGAAACAGTCATAAAAACTTCAATGTATTTAGTCAAAACATTAGATCAAATACATTATCATAAATCCAGTAAAACGATGTTTTTCCAAGGAAATATGAACTATGACAATGGACAATTGGGGTAATACCCTTTGAGAGCATCTATTTTATTCCATTCATAGGTGTCATCTTGATTTCCAAAACCTCTAAGTTTTTAGTTTATGCATGAATCTATTTCATCATCATCTGCTCGATTCCTTTTAGGTTGTTATCAATAAGCAACGAAAGATCTTCAAGATCACTCTCGCTCAAATCATTTTCATCAAATTCACCTGTTCGGATAAAATCATCAAGTAGACTATTCATTTCATTTTTCTTGATGATGTCCTTCTGTTTCATCAATTTCTCTCGATCTTTTTCTATAGTCTGCTTCAAGAAGTCCTTGTGATCCAACATCAATTTTCTTTGATCCGATTCAGGAAGATTTCTAAATTTATTCAACAATGTATGAAATGTATCTTTTGATGGAAAAATTATTGGTTGTGGTTTCTTTTCATTATAGATTATACCACAAGCATCAATTCCACAAAGAGTGGTGATTTCAGCCATCTTCTTAATTATACCTGTTAAATGTCATAGTCAAGATTGTGAAGAGAATTGAGAGAAAAGTGCAGTTGTTTACAATTTTCTACAATTTTCAATGTGATTACATCACTAAAAGGCATGTAACATATGAAATAATAATACTAATGTTATATTTCTAAAAGTAAATTTGAATAATCTGCATTTGCCTTAGAGAAATTAAGGAGAAAGAAAATATAAAACCTTGCTTCCTTTTTCTGAATGTTTCTTTTCTCTTGTAGTCATCAGTTATGTAGTCAACCTCCGTATTTCTTGCAGCCATGAAAGTGTTAAGGAAATTGAAAGATGTTACCAAAGAAAGAAGTTCTATAAATGATGTTTATTAATGTGACTCTAATTATGCTATATTTATAGGCATACTTTAGATACAACAGGTTGGATTTAATTATTTAAAGCTAGTCTTTTAATTGAAGTTATTCATGAGAGAGAATCCTTTAATGCTTCTTTTACACTCAAAATGACATTTATGTTCATTTAAAATGGGTGATGTAAAAAAACAGTATATTCTCAAAGACATCTTCGATTTATACATTTTTAAGAACTAAAATGGTTAAATAATTCCATTAAAACAACTCAGTTGTTGCGCAAAGTCATACATCGCAGGGTGTGAATTTGAATCTATGACATTTTATTTATTTATTTTTTAATATTTAAATTATAATAATTAAAATATTAATTAAAAATAATAATACAATAATAAAATTCAGTTATTAAACTACTAGTATAAAAGATAATAAAATAAAATGGTTCAACATACAAATATATAAATTATATTAGTTATTAAACTTATGAGTTTTAATTAAAATATTTTCTAATGATTTCCTTATAATTTTTTATTTAGTACTCCCTCCGAACCTTTTTATAAATGACACTTCACATTTTTAAATTCATTAAATAATTAATGTATTTGACTTATAATACAGACCAGATACATCAATTATTTAATAAATGTAAAAATGTAAAATGTTCCTTATAAAAATGATCGAAAGGAGTATTTGTTATTCCCTCCGAAATTTGAGAAGTCTTGTTTTCTCTTTTTCCAATGCATTCATTTAATTTCACTTTTCACTAAAATTTTTAAATTAATGTATGTTTCCAATGAATTTTACTTTGAAAATATATTCAATTTTATGAAAGTTGAATTATTTTGTGTTGATTTTTTAATTTATAGTGACTCAACTAATTTGACGTAGTATTTAAGTGATTTAAAGAAGCGATGAATATCTAACTTGGTTACAGTAAAAATACAAGTATAACAACTAATTGTTTTTTTTTTTCTAAATAAATAAATTTATTGTTTTAGATTTTTTTTTTATAAGTTTTTATAAAAAGGAAGGGAAGACTAACAAATGTTGGGTCTAACAGAATGTGTGAAAGTCCCACAACATGATAAACCTTTTATTGAAAAAGAAAAAAAAAAACATGCAGAAACTTGTTGGGTCTAACAGAACGTGTGAGTGTCCCACAGCATGAAGAAGAAAAAGAAAAAAATGCTCATATTAAAAAAAGTGATCAATTTTTCTCCTTAAAAACTTGTTTTCAATTCGGAAATTTCTCACACTATCAAACTAAGTTTTAGCAGTTTGTTTCATATCACATAGATTTTTTTTTCAATTTAAATTATGAGTTACGAGAGTTTTATAAAATTCGGAGGATGTTGAACATATATTTCTTTATGCATGTAGTAACCGTTAAATGTAATTCAAAACATAAGATTAGTTTTATTTGCATTTAGTATTGCATTTGAATTTGAGTTTAACTAGAATTTGAGTTTCATTTGAGTTTTTGTATAAAAGCATGTCAAGACTAGATTTCGCTAATCCTTTTCATACGTATCCGATTAATCGAGCATATGAACGTAGTTTCAATCAATAAAATCGCGTATCCTCACAAATAAGTTTATGCCTAAAGCAAATTTGTGAGTATTGTTGTTTAAATCGTTAGATGATGTCTCACGCTAACAATCGAAACAACAAACGTTAAGATCGATACAAAGAGAATATCAAATCCCAAATCTATATCTAGAGTTTGGTTTTTAAGAGATGAAGATATTTGGTCATGATTTGAAAAATTTATGTCTAGAGTGATTCAAACCACAAATATAGCATTAAAAGCAAACAACTTCATCATATATTGATCATCAACCTTGTTCATATATAAAAGATCAAAAGAAATACATATAAGCAAGATTAACTACCTCTAATCTTGACACAAAAGTTGCTTAGCTACCCATTGTCATGGTAGGTTGATCAACAAGTAATGGATAAAGTTTTTGTTGCATCAATCTTCAAAGATTCAAGGATTGAGGTATAAAAACTTTGGATCCTAAAAAAAATAATAAAAGATGAAGTTTTTAATCTCCAAAGAGGATTCTAGGTTACAAAGATCTTTTCTAAAAGTGTTATATCCCAAAATATCTTCAAAATAAACTAAGTACTACTTTCTGCCCAGGAAAATTCGTCGGGCAAGTGTAACACCCCCTTTCTATACCCCCAAATAATCATTTAAATCATTTAGGCACATATTCTAAAATTCGCCAGAGTACAATTAAAGCATGGCATAAAAAGGCATGTCACATTATGCTTGAATTTAAAACATACAACACCTGCTCAAAACATTGATATGCAACAGTGGGGTAACTTTGTCCTTACACCCACATCTCAATATTTAGAATTAAAGCGGAAAATCCAAACATTGAAATACATCAAAATATATATACATACATATACATATGTATGCTTCATCAACACACTTCATGTTTACATAAACATTTATCCACAAGATACATATACAAATGTATCACAAAAGAATAATATATATCCTAGCTACCCGGTGCTACATATCAGAGCCAACCGACCAAAAGAATGAAGACACGCTTCACCAAAAAGACCTCCAGCATACCTACTCTGCAATGCCTCATAGAGCATCATAAAACAGCAGAAGGGTGAGAAATATTATCATAATAACGTTGCATATATTTATATATCTCAACACAAGAGTATACACACAACACATCCTCACCATTCTACCATTCCACATAACATACATATTATATTCATTCTTCAATGCATCATTACAACGATACAATTCTTATCACAATTCATCACATCTCATTCAATATACATCGCAAGGCATATATATATATACACAAAACCAAGCATAGTCATCACAATGCTTATCATTCAACATAAACACATATATTCATGTTTATTCACCAATGCACATATACAAAGATGACCAATGCAAATCATAGAGACCGACTCACGACTCTATGCAAATGCAATGCGGTACCGACTCATTTCATCTCAAGTTCAATTGAAGAACTTATTGGAACCATCGCTTGTTACTTAACGTAACTCCCCGTCGGGCATACGATGTTCACCCATTGCTACCACCTCTCAAAAGGCTTACAATGTTTATGGATTGCTTTCGGTCCTCTTTGTATAAGGCTCACAATCCGATCGCTTTCGGTCCTCTTTGTATAAGGCTCACGATCGTTTGTAATCATCGCTCCCACCTCTCAAAAGGCTTACGACGTTACAACGGGTTCATCTTAGAACCCCACAATGCAAGAATGCACATCATGATGCTTCACATACAACATGACTCATGACACTTTTGACATGCATACATATCCACAATATAGTCATGCATTCATCACACACAATCCACATATATTCACATCAATTGTGCCAAACGGCAACCGAACGTTTTCACAAATAACCAAACAATTCGATTTACGGTTTACCGGAAAAGTTGGTGAAAAGTCAGCTAAAAATATAATTTCTTATCACCATCAATTAGTACATATCAATACCTTCAATTCGATATAAAGAACTCTCAAATCCGATAAACAACGAACAAGTTATGAATATTTCAAACTAACGCAAAAACATAAACCGGACGCCCGACACTACGAAACGGTTCGTAAAAACTGTACCGATTGGACCAAGTTCAGACCCCAAAACTATTTTTCCTAGAAAGAACATCTCGTTAGCTTCCCAACGCTTCGAACGGGGATCAAAACCGACTTACGGTTCAAGAGATATGAATTTCCGAAGTTTCCCCGACAAACCAGAATTTCTGCTTCAGCACAGTAGGTATCGATACATAGGCTTTATGTATCGATACATAAAGACCTCATGTATCGATCCCTAACTCGCATGTATCGATCCCTGCTGTAGTAAAAATTCCATTTTTCCCAATTTTCACAGTAGGGATCGATCCCTGGGATTATGTATCGATCCCTAACCCTGTTTTTCACAAAAAACCAGATTTTTCAAATTACAACTTTGCTGTCCTTTTCCCGAATCCCCGAAAACTCGACTAAATCGAACATTTTCACCGAAACAAACATATACGCGCAACCACCAAATACATAAGAACAATTTAGAACACATAAACGAAATTTCTACGACGTTCGATTTTTCGATTAAATTTCAACCTTTCAAAAACCAGAATTTTTAAACTTCACCAAATCGAATAAAAAGCACGACATACGACGACCTAACCTTCCTCGATACAACTACGTAATTTATTTCGAATTCTAACCGTGAAAACATCGTTTTCTATCAATTTCCTATAATTCGACCTAAACGGAAACAACAACGGAAACATACCGAAAACTAACCGAAACATAACCAAACTTAATGAAACTTCAAACAGCAGCTCACATACATATAACCAACCAACACATGTATTTATACGACTTTCCGACCGTAGAAACATCGGTTTCTATCGATTTCGTCCAATACGGCATAAACGGAAACATATAAAAACCACCCAAAACATTCATACAAAACTCATACATAATCATACACAAAGTTATAATAACAATGTTTCACACCCTTACCCGATTTCTCGATTCTTGGAAGCTTGATCTTGATGATTTGTAGCTTTCCTTCTTTTTCTCTTCTCTTTTTCTCTCTTGCTCTCAAAATTCTGTTTTTCTCTCTTTCTCACCTCTAACTTTCTATTTCTATTCTTTTTCTTTCTTTTTTATACTTTTCTTAAAATATCTCCTCTATAATAATTAACCAAAATATCTCACAAATATCTAATAATACATTTTCTCACTTAAAAATATATAATTTAACAATAATTATGAAATGTCTAAAATACCCTCCAATCTAATTTCCCCCGAAAACTCTCAAAAACGGTAAAATAATATAACACGCCAACATATCGGATTAAAACACCAATTTCACAATAACATAATTATTGCCCAAATTAAATAAAAGACTCAACCAAATAGAATCAATCAACACGAAAATGGAAATATCAAAATCGGGCTGTTACAACTCTCCCCCACTTTAGAAAATTTCGTCCTCGAAAATATTACCTGATTCAAACAACTCCGGATACGACTCGCGCATCCCACTTTCCAATTCCCAAGTCATATTGCCTTCTGAAGCGCCTCCCCACGCCACTTTCACAAGCGCAATATCTTTACCTCTTAACTTCTTAACTTCGCGATCCAAAATCTTAATCGGTAAAACTTCAACCGTAAGATTATCTCTCACTTCCACCTCGTCCATAGGAATAACATGTGACGGATCCGGAACATACTTTCGAAGTTGCGAAACATGGAAAACGTCATGCAAATTCGAAAGATTCGGAGGCAACGCCACCCGATAAGCCACATCGCCAACACGTGCAATAATCTGATACGGACCAATAAAACGAGAAGTCAACTTCTTCGACTTCAAGGCACGACCCACACCCGTAACCGGTGTAACTCTCAAAAACACATGGTCGCCTTCTTGAAACTCAAGATCTTTCCTTCTCTTGTCATGATAGCTCTTTTGTCTACTTTGAGAAGCTTTCATCCTTTCCCGAATAAGCTTCACTTTCTCCGTCGTTTGTTGTACCATTTCCGGTCCAACTATCGTCCTCTCGCCGGTTTCATGCCAACACAAAGGTGTTCGACATCTCCGACCATACAAAGCCTCAAATGGTGCCATACCAATACTCGAATGAAAACTGTTATTATAGGTGAACTCAATCAACGCTAAATAACTATCCCAAGCACCACCTTGCTCTAGCACACAAGCACGTAACAAATCCTCTAACGATTGAATCGTCCTCTCGGTTTGACCATCTGTTTGCGGATGGTAAGCCGAACTCAATCTTAGCTTAGAACCCAAAGCCTTTTGTAAACTCTCCCAAAACCTTGATGTAAATCTAGGATCTCTATCCGATACAATACTCTTAGGAACTCCATGTAACTTCACCACCACAAGAACATAAATCTCGGCTAACTTCTCCAAAGGATAACTAATATCAATTGGAATAAAGTGAGCAGATTTAGTAAGCCTATCAACAATCACCCAAATAGCATTATGACCTCTTTGCGTATTCGGCAATCCCGTAACAAAATCCATCGATATCCCATTTCCATTCCGGAATATCCAACGGTTGCAACAAACCACTAGGCTTCTGATGTTCCACCTTCGACTTTTGACAAGTCAAACATGCATATACAAATTGAGCAACATCCCTCTTTAATCCGGACCACCAAAAGATTTTCCTCAAATCTTGATACAATTTGTTCGCTCCCGGATGAATACTTAAGTTACTTCGGTGCCCTTCTTCCAATATCATCTTTTTCAACTCCGCATCATCGGGAATACAAATACGACCACGGAATCTCAAAACTCCAAAATTATCAACCTTGAAATCCTCATTCTCATTCAACATTAAATCAACGAACTTCAACTCCAATTTTTGCTTTTC
Source organism: Lathyrus tuberosus (assembly GCA_022829125.1). Taxonomy (NCBI): domain Eukaryota; kingdom Viridiplantae; phylum Streptophyta; class Magnoliopsida; order Fabales; family Fabaceae; genus Lathyrus; species Lathyrus tuberosus. The sequence continues at coordinate 10,920,956 of JALAZF010000071.1, forward strand.
ACTAACCGTTGCAAGAAAATCATTCGTAACATGTAACATACCAAGTCTCACACTTCGCGGCGTCATTTCACAAACCAAACTCAAATCTCTGAAATCCTCCAAAAGTTCCCATTCTTTCATCATTAATGCGGACATATGTAACAACTTTCGACTTAAGGCATCAGCCACCACATTCGCCTTACCCGGATGGTAATTCAAACTAAAATCAAAATCCTTCAAAAGCTCTAACCATCTTCGTTGTCTCATGTTCAACTCCTTTTGATCAAATAAATATTTCAAGCTCTTGTGATCACTAAAAACTTCAAATCTCGCACCATAAAGATAATGCCTCCATATTTTCAAAACAAACACCACGGCCGCTAACTCCAAGTCATGCGTAGGATAATTCTTTTCATGCACTCTCAATTGTCGTGAAGCATATGCCACAACTTTTCCATCTTGCATCAAAACACCACCTAAACCTGTCAATGAAGCATCACAATACACAACAAATGGTTCATTAGGATTAGGCAAAATCAAGATCGGAGTCGTTGTCAACCTTCTCTTTAGCTCATTGAAACTCTCTTCACAATGAATATCCCAAATGAACGCCTTTCCTTTACAAGTCAATTGCGTTAAAGGAAGTGCCAACTTCGAAAATCCTTCTATAAACCTCCGATAATAACCCGCCAAGCCTAAAAAGCTTCGACTCTCCATAACCGACCTAGGAGCCTCCCATTGCATCACCGCATCTATCTTGGATGGATCAACACTAATACCACTACCGGAAATAACATGTCCAAGGAAACTTACTTCCGACAACCAAAATTCACATTTTGACAACTTAGCATACAATTGTTTCTCTTTCAAAATTTGCAACACAATTCTCAAATGCTCTTCATGCTCCTCTTGAGACTTAGAGTAAATCAAAATATCATCGATGAACACAACCACAAAACGATCCAACTGTTCATGAAAAATACGATTCATGTATTCCATAAACACACCCGGCGCATTAGAAACCCCGAATGGCATCACGGAATATTCGTAATGACCATACCGTGTCCTAAATGCCGTCTTTTGAATATCCTCTCCTTTCACACGAATCTGGTGATATCCCGATCTCAAATCAATCTTACTAAAAACATTCGCACCAACCAATTGGTCCATCAAATCATCGATCCTTGGAAGCGGATACTTGTTCTTAATCGTCACTTTGTTCAATTGTCGATAATCAATGCATAATCGCATACTCCCGTCCTTCTTCTTTACCAACAATACCGGAGCACCCCAAGGAGAAACACTTGGTCTTACAAATTTCTTATCCAACAAGTCATTCAATTGCTTTTTCAATTCTACCAACTCCGATGCCGACATACGATACGGTGCCATCGAAATCGGTCTAGTACCCGGAACTAGATCAATAGAAAATTCAACTTCTCTTTTCGGCGGTACATCCGTAATATCCTCCGGAAACACTTCTGGAAATTCCCGCACCACTGGGAACACATCAAGTGAAACTTTACTTTCCACCGACAATGATGCAAACAAACCAAACAATTGAGCTTCATCCGCTAAAAGTTTCTTCAACTCTTTAGTGGATAGGAAACTCTCAAATTCATCATCTTCCAAAGAAGGAAACCTTACTAACTTGTGATAGCAATCTATATGAACTCGATTAAATTGCAACCAGTTCATACCCAAGATTACGTCCAAACCCACCAACGGCAAACACACTAAATCCATAACAAAGTCTTTACCATACATGGTTAAAGGACAACTCATACACACCAAAGATGTAGTTACCGACCCTGAAGCAGGAGTCTCAATAACCATCTCACCACCCATCAAAGACAATGCAAGATTTAAACGCATCGCGCACTCCGAAGAAATAAACGAATGAGTCACTCCCGTATCAATAACAGCAACTAAAGGTGTACTATTAATAAAGCATGTACCTTTAATCAAACGGTCTGCACTAGTGGTCTGAGTCCCCGCCAATGCAAACACCTTACCGCCCGCTTGAGCTTGTTTCGGCTTAGTACACTTAGTACTAATGTGACCCACTTCTCCACAATTAAAACACTTCACCATATTCCTCCTACACTCAGCAGTAGAATGCCCAATTCCTCCACAGTTAGAACATTTTTCCAACGGGCTTCCTACACTCAGTTGCTTTATGACCCATTCCACCACAATTGAAACATTTAATGAACCCCGAACTTCCTCCTCCAGATCTCTTATTAAAGTTTCCCTTATATTTACCCTTATCAGCGGGTGTCACATAAGGTCCACTTCTAGCTTGTTGTTTTCCCTTCCTCTCGTTCAAACTCTTGTAATGTGTAGAACGAGCTTTGCTATCTTCCTCGAAGATTCTACAACATTCAGTCAAATCCGAAAACCTCCTAATTCTTTGATATCCCACAGCTTGCTTAATCTCAGGACGCAAACCATTCTCATATTTAATACACTTTGAGAACTCAGCAGTAATCGCGGCATAATGAGAATGAAATTGAACCAATTCCACAAACTTAGCAGTATAGTCCACCACTGACATACCACCTTGTTTCAATTCCAGGAATTCCATCTCCTTCTTCCCTTTCACACTTTCAGGGTAATACTTCAGCAAAAACTCGGTACGAAACAATTCCCAAGTTACCTCTTCATTATCCACCTCAAGAATTTCGCGCATACCGACCCACCAATCATCGGCTTCTTCCCTCAGCATGTGAGATCCAAGCCTCACCTTATTCTCTTCCGTACAGTCCATAACTCTGAAGATTCTTTCAATCTCTTTCAACCAATTTTGAGCTCCATCGGGATCAAATCTTCCTTTGAAAACCGGTGGTTGATTCTTCCTGAACTCTTCATTAGCATTTACATTCGGCGCACCCTGCACCGCCCTAGCCAATGCTTCCATAGCAGCAGCCATCGCATTATCGTTTCTACCAGCCATATTCTGATCATTCCCAAAAATAACAACAAAGGTTAAACAACAGTTCAACCAACACAACTACAAGACAGACACAACTGACTCAACTCTGGCTCTGATACCACTTAATGTAACACCCCCTTTCTATACCCCCAAATAATCATTTAAATCATTTAGGCACATATTCTAAAATTCGCCAGAGTACAATTAAAGCATGGCATAAAAAGGCATGTCACATTATGCTTGAATTTAAAACATACAACACCTGCTCAAAACATTGATATGCAACAGTGGGGTAACTTTGTCCTTACACCCACATCTCAATATTTAGAATTAAAGCGGAAAATCCAAACATTGAAATACATCAAAATATATATACATACATATACATATGTATGCTTCATCAACACACTTCATGTTTACATAAACATTTATCCACAAGATACATATACAAATGTATCACAAAAGAATAATATACATCCTAGCTACCCGGTGCTACATATCAGAGCCAACCGACCAAAAGAATGAAGACACGCTTCACCAAAAAGACCTCCAGCATACCTACTCTGCAATGCCTCATAGAGCATCATAAAACAGCAGAAGGGTGAGAAATATTATCATAATAACGTTGCATATATTTATATATCTCAACACAAGAGTATACACACAACACATCCTCACCATTCTACCATTCCACATAACATACATATTATATTCATTCTTCAATGCATCATTACAACGATACAATTCTTATCACAATTCATCACATCTCATTCAATATACATCGCAAGGCATATATATATATACACAAAACCAAGCATAGTCATCACAATGCTTATCATTCAACATAAACACATATATTCATGTTTATTCACCAATGCACATATACAAAGATGACCAATGCAAATCATAGAGACCGACTCACGACTCTATGCAAATGCAATGCGGGTACCGACTCATTTCATCTCAAGTTCAATTGAAGAACTTATTGGAACCATCGCTTGTTACTTAACGTAACTCCCCGTCGGGCATACGATGTTCACCCATTGCTACCACCTCTCAAAAGGCTTACAATGTTTATGGATTGCTTTCGGTCCTCTTTGTATAAGGCTCACAATCCGATCGCTTTCGGTCCTCTTTGTATAAGGCTCACGATCGTTTGTAATCATCGCTCCCACCTCTCAAAAGGCTTACGACGTTACAACGGGTTCATCTTAGAACCCCACAATGCAAGAATGCACATCATGATGCTTCACATACAACATGACTCATGACACTTTTGACATGCATACATATCCACAATATAGTCATGCATTCATCACACACAATCCACATATATTCACATCAATTGTGCCAAACGGCAACCGAACGTTTTCACAAATAACCAAACAATTCGATTTACGGTTTACCGGAAAAGTTGGTGAAAAGTCAGCTAAAAATATAATTTCTTATCACCATCAATTAGTACATATCAATACCTTCAATTCGATATAAAGAACTCTCAAATCCGATAAACAACGAACAAGTTATGAATATTTCAAACTAACGCAAAAACATAAACCGGACGCCCGACACTACGAAACGGTTCGTAAAAACTGTACCGATTGGACCAAGTTCAGACCCCAAAACTATTTTTCCTAGAAAGAACATCTCGTTAGCTTCCCAACGCTTCGAACGGGGATCAAAACCGACTTACGGTTCAAGAGATATGAATTTCCGAAGTTTCCCCGACAAACCAGAATTTCTGCTTCAGCACAGTAGGTATCGATACATAGGCTTTATGTATCGATACATAAAGACCTCATGTATCGATCCCTAACTCGCATGTATCGATCCCTGCTGTAGTAAAAATTCCATTTTTCCCAATTTTCACAGTAGGGATCGATACCTGGGATTATGTATCGATCCCTAACCCTGTTTTTCACAAAAAACCAGATTTTTCAAATTACAACTTTGCTGTCCTTTTCCCGAATCCCCGAAAACTCGACTAAATCGAACATTTTCACCGAAACAAACATATACGCGCAACCACCAAATACATAAGAACAATTTAGAACAAATAACCAAATTTCTACGACGTTCGATTTTTCGATTAAATTTCAACCTTTCAAAAACCAGAATTTTTAAACTTCACCAAATCGAATAAAAAGCACGACATACGACGACCTAACCTTCCTCGATACAACTACGTAATTTATTTCGAATTCTAACCGTGAAAACATCGTTTTCTATCAATTTCCTATAATTCGACCTAAACGGAAACAACAACGGAAACATACCGAAAACTAACCGAAACATAACCAAACTTAATGAAACTTCAAACAGCAGCTCACATACATATAACCAACCAACACATGTATTTATACGACTTTCCGACCGTAGAAACATCGGTTTCTATCGATTTCGTCCAATACGGCATAAACGGAAACATATAAAAACCACCCAAAACATTCATACAAAACTCATACATAATCATACACAAAGTTATAATAACAATGTTTCACACCCTTACCCGATTTCTCGATTCTTGGAAGCTTGATCTTGATGATTTGTAGCTTTCCTTCTTTTTCTCTTCTCTTTTTCTCTCTTGCTCTCAAAATTCTGTTTTTCTCTCTTTCTCACCTCTAACTTTCTATTTCTATTCTTTTTCTTTCTTTTTTATACTTTTCTTAAAATATCTCCTCTATAATAATTAACCAAAATATCTCACAAATATCTAATAATACATTTTCTCACTTAAAAATATATAATTTAACAATAATTATGAAATGTCTAAAATACCCTCCAATCTAATTTCCCCCGAAAACTCTCAAAAACGGTAAAATAATATAACACGCCAACATATCGGATTAAAACACCAATTTCACAATAACATAATTATTGCCCAAATTAAATAAAAGACTCAACCAAATAGAATCAATCAACACGAAAATGGAAATATCAAAATCGGGCTGTTACAGCAAGTACCTTCTTTCGTCGGGCGAAGCTCACAAATGAAGCCACGTGACAGCTACAGTGCCAGTTGGTCCATCTGAAAATATCTCTCGTCGCTGGCGAATCACCCAGCGAACCAAACCTGTGGCCTACTGGAACTTGAATTGGAATTAATTAAATCTCCCGCCTCTACCTCGCCGGGCGAATCCAAATTCGCCGGGCGAACAAGCAAGCGAGCCAAATCCTCTAGCTACTAGAATTGGACTTCAAAATTAACTTTTCCTCTCGCCGCCGCTTCGTCGGGCGAAGCAATCTTCCTTCGTTGCATGCTTGTCGGGCTCCAAAACATGCAGACACGCGCATTTTTCGTTTCTTCGAGTTTTCTTCTGCGACGAACTGCAACCTTTTACACATTTTCACTACAAAATTAACAAACACATCAAAATATCTAACATTCACAAAAAATGCAACAATTTCTTAATTGATAATTCGTTTTCCAATTAAAGCAATAAAAAGAACTTAAAAGGTGTCAATTTTAGACATAAAAACTATCATTTTTTGACACCTAACACAAACCCGTGACAAGTTCAAATCCTCGAAGTACCGCTTTTATGCTCCACAAATTGACACAATCAACTTCCCCTATCAGAAAGGTGTCATCGGTAAATTGAACTATTTTTTACGAAACTTCCTCGTTAACCATAAAAGCTTTGTACTTACCCATCCTTCCAGCCTTGTTCAAAAGGTGTGTAAGACCTTCCATTACTAGGATGAAAAGAAACAGTGACAGAGGGTCACCCTGACGAAGCCCTTTTCCAACTGGAAAATCCTTCGTAACACTACTGTTGTACCCCAAATTTTACCCCTTAAATGTCATAACATGTTGCACTTACATGTAGGGTCAATCACCTATGCATTGTTAACTAACCACCATATCTTGCAAGTTTGTTCTTTTATGTGGAAGCTAGGGTTTTCATAAGAAAGAGGGCAAGACCAGTAAGCCAAGCCCTCACATGCTTCAAGGTCTCCTAAGACATTCTTTGGCTCCATACGATCATGACAAGTGTTCACTAGTTAATTGAGAGTGATATGTGAAGTCATCTGTTCAAGAAAGCCAACTGAGGCTCCAAAGTTTAACCATTTGGTATTGAAGGCCAATCATGAAGGCCTCAAATCATATGCCATGATCTCATGAGATTGGGCAAAGAGAAATCAAGAAGAGACCCTCAGATCCAGAGTTACAAGAATTAGGGTTTTAACTTGAAGAATCATTGAAGCACGTTGTTGTGATCGGTCCATGCCTTGATTTGGTCATCAATCAATTGAGCTTACATGCATCCAAGAGGTCTTATTCAACAAGAAATCAAGTGTATTTGGCTCCCACCACAAGTTCTATGAGCCACAAATTCCTCTGATCCCAGATTAGGGTTTTGTCTGGACAAGTCAACCATTTCCTTTGATTCTGATCAAGGTGTGATCCCAAGCCTTGAGATATGATTCCAATTGTTCATAAACATCCTTAGAAGTCATCCATTGGCACTTGAAGAAGCAAGATCATCAGAGATCATTCAGTTGAATTCCTAAAGAAGATTAGGGTTTTGACTGAAAACTAAAGCCTTTGACTTTTGAGATTTTGATCCAAAATGAAGTGTTCAATCCATATTCCATCATGACATGCTTAATTGTTGATTTAGAGCATGAGAAGTCAAGTTTTGGGAGGTTTCTTGCAAAGAGGGCAATGTTTGGTCCTTAAAATTTTCTGTGTGAAAAGTTCACTCCTTGTGTAAACTTGGGAAGGTCATAACTTTCAAACTACACATCCAAATTTGGTTAATCAAAGCTCTTACCATGAACTTCAAAGTGTATTAGAGGACCTTTCTTCAAAAAACGCTTGAATTTTAAGTTATGAGACTTTTAAGATAAGATGCATTTATGATAGTGAAAATTTGTCCATTTTGCCATAGTTTTCACACTAACTTCATGGATATTTTTCACATTTGCCATAGTTTTCACACTAACTTCATGGCTATTTTTCACATTGTTCCAAGCTTCAAATCCAGAATCTTTGGACATGAAAGTTGTTCCTTGTTCATCAAAATTTCCAAGCATGTGTAGAACTCCCCATTTGGCTGCTCCAATCTCAAGTTATGATGTTCTAAAGTAAGATGTTTCAAATTGGAAAAGTTTCATAACTTAGAAATTTTTCTAAGTTTTTGGACATCATGGTGTGCATGGTTTCATGGCATTTTTTCTCACAATTACAAGCTTCATCTCAAGTTGCTAACCACATGAAAGTTGCTCTATCAAATGCCTACTTTACATAGAACCAAAAATCTCACAAGTTGGATTAATGGTCACCAAGATATTGTGCACTAAAGTGAGCATGTTCCAATGTTATGTTAACTTAGAAAAATTCAGATTTTAACTCTTTGCTACACCAAACTTTGCCATGACCTTTCATGTGTTTCTAAGCACTATCTTAACTTGTCACCAACATCAAGATTGCTCTACTACATGCCCTTTGCAAAAGAATCAAGAAGCATATCATATGGTTTATTAAACAAGGAATTATCGTGTGATCAAGAGGGGTCCATGTAATTGTTGTCTCATACCACCATGCTTCCCATCTTGAACTATGACCTGTACTAAACCTTTTGCTCAATCAAGTACACACTAACTGACCCTTTTCTCATCAGTTTCCAACACCTTTTTGCACAAAAACCGTGCAAGAAAGAGGCTCCAAAGTACAACCACTTTGTACTTAGCAAGTTGGCATCAAATGGTTCGAAACATAAACCATCATGTAAATAGATCAGTGTACTACAACTCTTGGTCTTTACTCTCTCTTTTTAGACTAATGAAGGAAAAGAGAGACATGCGTGTAGCAGCTACCCTACCATGTTTCCTCTTGGACAAAACCAATATCCTTTGTGTCCTCAACACCATTAACGAACTGTATGCCTATAAAAGGAGACCCTATTCTCCTTTGTTATGATCAGAAAACACACTATCCACTTCACTACAAACATAAGTCACCACTCTAAGAATTTGTACAACCAAGAGAAATTAAAGAGTAGTTCATCAGCAGCTTGCATTTTGGAAAGGAGAGAGAGCTCAGCCAGTTTTATCCGCACTCTTTAACCTAGAGGAGGCATTGGACCTTCTCCACTTGGTAAGCCTGTTTTTTCTTTCCATATTCATGATTCCATGTACAACCACTTCTGAATGATGCTTTGTCTTCCATATTGTGCATCCATATTGAGTTGATATGATACCATGATTGCTTGCTTGAGGTATTGATCACACATCATAGTGTAACTTGCTAGTTTCAGCTTGAATGTTCTACCTTCATGTCCATTTTTCTCCCAATTTTAGTTGTTATTTTAAGTTGATTAGGGTTCATTGTTATTCTACTATGTGAGTACTACAAAATGATGCTTTACTTCATGAACCTTGGTGGAGAAACGAACTGAAAAATGAATGAGCAAGGAGGAAAGTTGCCATGGCTCATATATGGTGTTCCATGATAGTTTGTAGGGCTTTTCTCACGTTTCATGAGAAAGATGGAGGCGTGGCGAGTTGGGATTGGTTAGGTTATGTTTTTGTCGTTTTGCGACTTAAAAGACATGTGACTAGTTGATTAAGTGTCACATAATATTTGTACACGGTCATGTGTTAATATTTTTCATTTGGCTGATGCATTGTTTCTATTTGGACCATGGGCCTGGCGCAATTCGCTAATCACACCCCCTCCTATTTTGGCCCATGCGCAGAACAACGTATTGTAGTTCATTTGGATTTTACTAACAAACCCCCCTGTCTTGATTCAGGCCAAGCAATTTACTTTCTTTTTTTATTTCAATTGCGCTCATTTAAAAATAGTTTTTTTAATAAAAAATTCCAAGAAAATTCACATTGACATTTTAAATGTTTTAATTAATTTTATAAATATTTTATTTCTATTTTCACATTATTTTAATATTTATTTTGATTTTGTGAACTTAAAGGACATTTCTTTTAACCTAGTTTTGAACTTCTTTGCAAATGTATCACTCCTCTTTATCCTTTTGAGCTAATTTTCCAAAGTGTCTTAGGACACATTAGAGGGATGTTTGAGGCCAACTTTTTACCTTGAACGAGGTCTTTTGTTTAGGTTTATGGCTCATTGTTTGACCCTAGATTCTTAGCCCCAATTCCTTTGATACTTCACCTTGAAGTTTTGACTTTGAGAGGGCTACTTTGCCCATCTTTTTATAACACTCCACACAATCATTATTAAGTGTTTGAACTTGAATTTAGACCTTGTTTTTGGACTTGTGTGTTCATCTTCCAATTTATGAACATTCCACCAATTTGACAACCCTTGTTTCACACTTGTTTTGACCTAATTCTTTATGACACTTTTTAAGGTGTCTTGCAAGTTAAATTTGTGTTGAAAGGTTTATTTATTCATAAATTCATGGTTCATGAGTACTTTGTCTCGCTTATATGGTCACTTGTTCATGTTGTTGTGAACCATTTCATTATACTTTGCCATGCTCATACATGAATGTTTATCTCAATATTTTGATATTGTTGATACTTAATTGTTGCCATTGCCTTTCTTAATGTTTATCCCCTTGAGTTCTTGAACTCTTATTACTTATCACTCATATTATAAATTCCCCTTCAACTCATGTTTACAAGAAGTTGTCTTACCCTCCTTCCAAAGGAAAGTCTCTCTATTGACCTCAAAGTCATAGATATCTCATCATCTCCTTGGTCTCATAGCCATCTTTCCCTTTTGACCTCATAGTCATAGGGCACCATCCTGGCCTCATAGCCATCTTCCTCCTTGACCTCGCAGTCATAGGATTCCCTCTTGGCCTCATAGCCATCTCTTCACCTTGACCTCATAGTCATAGGTGTACCTTTGACCTCATAGTCATAGGCATCCATCTTTCCCTTGACCTCATAGTCATAGGATTCCCTCTTAACCTCATAGTCATAGAACCTTATCTTTCCCTTGACCTCATAGTCATAGGATTCCTTCTTGACCTCATAGTCATAGAGCCATCTTTCCTTTGACCTCATAGTCATAAGCACCTCTTCAACCCTTGACCTCATAGTCATAGGTAACCACCTTGGCCTCATAGCCATCTTATCACCTTGACCTCATAGTCATAGGTTACCATCTTGGCCTCATAACCATCTTTCCCTTGACCCCATAGTCATAGGTAACCTCATCTTTAACCCTTGACCTTATAGTCATAGGTAATCTCATCTTTCCGTTGACCTCATAGTCATAGGTAATGTCATCTTTAAACCTTGACCTCATAGTCATAGGTACAATCTTGGTCTCATAACCATCTTTTACCATCTTGGCCTCATTTCCATCTTTTACCATCTTGGCCTAATAACCATCTTATACCATCTTGGCCTCATAGCCATCTAATGATCTTGGCCTCATAGCCATCTTCCCCCCTTTGACCTCATAGTCATAGGTAACCATCCTGGCCTCATAGCCACTCAACCCTATTACAACTTAGAATTAGAGAGTTCTTAAACTCTACATGAGTGTTATACTCATTCCCCTTGGAACTTTGGCCATAGTCAATGGTTCCTCACATCCTTAGTGAGGTGAACTACGGTTGCTCTGATTCTTTAGTCTGGATACGTAGGCACAATATGTGACGTCTTGGCGAGCATACTTAGTGTACATACCCTTAGGTCTTTACCCTTAGCAGATTTTCCTTAGCAGGCAAACAACAACATAACACAAATACTAACAAGAGGTTCCTGTAGAGTACTACAGATACTTAGGGTGCTAATACATTCCCTTAGCATAACCAACCCCCAATCCCCGGTCTCTTAGCTGTGTCTTAACATAGCTCAATTAGGATTTTCTTCGATCGTTATCATTTCCTTTGTATAAATCAAAGCTCCGTGGTGAATTTAAAAGATGTGTGATTCAAGTTAATTAATAGCTTGATATCTGACTCTCACCGCAACAACTACCGTTCAGAAAAACTGACATGGATTCGTTGAAGACCAACTACTCTAACCAACTTTTCCATCTTTCCCCAAAGTTCATCTTGTCGAACAAGAACCTAAGATAACTCCACGCCACACAATCATAGGCCCTTTCAACGTCAATCTTTGTGACCATACACTTACGTTTTGTTCTTTTCGCCAGGTCTAAAAACTCATTCGCAACAACCACACCATCTAGAATGCTTCTCCGAGGAAAAAAAGTCGTTTCTTCTGGAGATATTAAGCTGTCAACCACCTTCTATAGACGAGCAGCAAAGATTTTAGCCAATATTTTCTGATAGCAGCTGACTAGGAAAATAGGCCTATAGTTAACTAAGTGTTCATGGTTGTTAACCTTAGCCACTAAAGAAATAAAAGAAGTCTTTGTAGCTTTAGTGATAGAGGGGGAAACAAAGAAATCATGAACAAACCGAAAAACTTCAGCTTTCACAATCTCCAAACAAAACTAAAAGAAACCAAAACTGAACCCGTCTGGCCCCGGGCTTTTGTTGTCGTTGCAAGACTACACAACATCCTTAACCTCTTCCTCCGTCACATCAACCTCAAGACTCTTTTTATCAACTTCAGATAAACACCTAAGCTCTAAGTCCTCAAAATAAGGTCAATCTTTAGAGGTCTCCTTAAAATTCTATGAAAAGTAGTTACACACCTCAACTTTTATTCCTTCCACATCTTCCATTCTCCCACGGTTGGTGTTAACAAATGAGATATGATTTCTTTGGCGGAGACCTCTCATGATTTTGTTGAAAAACCCCGTGTTTATATCACCTTCCTTAAGCCATAAAGCCCTCGACTTTAGTCTGAGCATACTCTCCTTCAGATTAAGACTGTTCCCAACTTCTTTGGAAGCATTCTCCCTAGACTCAGCCTTCTTGTAACGCCCCCAATCTATAACCCCAAATAAATAAAACAGTAAAAGAAAATTCAAAATTTCATCAGAGTATATTTAAATTAATATGGCATAGACGGGGGGAATCACATTATATTGAAACAATTCATACAACACCTGCTCATAAAGATATGCAACAGTGGGGTAGCAATCAACAGAGGAACTTAGTTCCTTACACCCACATTTCAGAATTTAGAATAAAAGCGGAAAATCTAAAACTGAATATCATATATATATCACATGAAAATTTTGTCATACATCAAGTTATACATGTACAAGCCAAAAGATATACATATCCATAGACAAATAATCTCAAACGGCCTCCCTAACTACCCGGTGTCACATATCAGAGCCGACCGACAAAAGAATGAAGACGCAAAGCTTCACAAAAAGACCTCCAGCAACTCTAATCTACAATGCCTCATAGAGCATTATAAAACAGCAGAAGGGTGAGAAAAACAATCATAATATAATTGCATACAATTATATATAACATAAAATACATATATATACAGTTCTCACCATAACTCACACCCAAAGTCAAACACAAAACAACACAAGGTATAATTCATATTTCCACCACCAACACATATCCATATATCCATTTATCAATTCCATGCACAATTCCACACGTAAACAAACCATAATGATTTATGCAATGCAAGAGACCGACACGACGACTCTATGCATATGCACATGCGGTACCGACTTCCAATGTTTCTCATCACTAGTTCACTCAGGAACTCTGCTGGAATCATCGCTCGTTACATCACTGTAACTCCCTGTCGGGCATACGATGTCCCCCGTCGCTCACACCCCACATGGGCACACGATATTTATGGATCGCTCACACCCCACACGACACACGACCCGATCGCTCACACCCCACATGGGCACACGATCGTCTATAATCATCACTCACACCCCACACGGGCACAAGACGTTATAGCGGAATCCCTCTGGAATCCAAACCGTCACTCAGGACGTCACAACAATGCATATCATGATGCTTGGCATACAATGACTCATGACATTTAATATGCACGCATAACTTCATTCATCTACATCAACAAAATCACACTTTGTACTTATGCCCAAAACAATGCATTTAATTACCATACGGCCAAAAATCATCACAACACCATTTAAACACATGCATTTACATCATACAACATCACCTTGCACGATACACACTAGTTACACACAGTTATAACGACAAAAATCGACAAAACAACACTATTCCTGATTTCTGACATAATTAAATCGGCTAATAATTTCCAAACCATCATAATGAGGAAGTACAGCTCAATAGCTTTCCAACGATACCAAGAATGTAAAAATCGGATAAACGGAACCCAAGTTACGAACGAAAAACGAAAACGATATTTTGAAAAGTCCCATTTTACCATTCTCCTGCCCGTACGCATAGTGCCCTGAGTCATACTCGTACGACAAAACCTCATACGCGTACCATACGCAAATGGCCAGATGGCCGAGAAAAGTGACCTCCCATACGCGTATTGGCCCAAGACTCGCCCATGTTACGCGTATTGCCAAGGTCCATACGCGTATGAACATGCCCCATGCGCGTATGACCTGGAAAAACCAGAAAAAAATTCTGCAGAACTTGCTGCTACGGGTTTCACCCAAAATCCTCCAAATCATCATCCAATACTCGGAAAAACACCAATTTGAGGTATAACAATAAATACCCAACATGTATAAACAACAAAGAACACAATCAACATGAGTTTAGACACGTTTGGATCAATTTTTATCAATTTCTAAACATTATGATTTTTACTATATTTATCATTCCAATCCAATAACAATCACAAACACACATACATAATCATACACAAGCATATAATAATTGAGTTTCACACCCTTACCCGATTAAATCGATTCTAGAAGATGATTTCTTTGATTTCCCAAGATTTTCTCACTTTTCTTCTCTTCTCCTCTTTTCTTTCTCTCTACTTTTCTCTCTTTCTATTCTCTATTCTTTCTACTTAATGAAAATATCATGAAATGACCAAAATACCCCCACACTCAAATATCTCGCAAACGTTCCCAAAACCCGATAAAATATATTTGCGATGAAAAATAACATAATTTTAGATAAAAGTCGAAAATAAAATAATATAATAATAAAATAATCAATACGACTCGATTAAATAAAAAGTGACAAAACTGGGGCGTTACAACTCTCCTCCACTTAGAAATTTTCGTCCTCGAAAATATACCTGCGACGAACAACTCTGGATACGACTCCTGCGTCCAACTCTCCAACTCCCAAGTCAAATTGCCCTCAGCAGCGCCTCCCCACGCCACTTTCACCAGTGCAATATCCTTGCCTCTCAGCTGCTTCACCTCGCGATCCAAAATCCTAACTGGTAATGCCTCAACCGTAAGGTTCTCCCTTACCTCAACCTCATCCATCGGAATCACATGCGACGGATCCGGAACATACTTCCAAAGCTGTGAAACATGAAACACATCGTGCAAATTCGACAGATTCAGCGGCAACGCCACCCTGTAAGCCACAACACCCACTCTCGCCGATATCTGGTAAGGACCAATAAACCGAGAAGTAAGTTTCTTCGATTTCAATGCACGACCCACGCCCGTTACCGGTGTAACCCTTAAAAATACATGATCGCCCTCTTGGAACTCAAGATCTTTCCATCTCCGATCATGATAACTCGTTTGCCTACTCTGAGAAGCCTTCATTTTCTCTCGAATAAGCTTCACTGTTTCCGTAGTCTGTTACACCAACTCTGGTCCAACCACCGAGCTCTCACCAGATTCGTGCCAACACAACGGTGTTCGACATCTTCGTCCATATAATACTTCAAATGGTGCTATTCCAATACTAGAATGGAAACTGTTATTATACGTGAACTCAATCAATGCAAGATAACTATCCCACGCACTACCTTGTTCAAGAACACAAGCCCTCATCTTTACAAAGCCTTCTGTAAACTTTCCCAAAATCTCGAGGTAAACCTAGGATCTCGATCCAAAATAATACTGAATGGAACCCCATGCAACTTCACAATCACACTGATGTAAATCTCAGCTAACCGCTCCAAAGAAAAACTGATGTCAATCGGAATAAAATGAGCCGATTTAGTCAGCCTATCTACAACCACCCAAATAGCATTATGCCCTTGCTGAGTATTCGGCAACCCTGTCACAAAATCCATCGAAATGCTATCCCATTTCCATTCAAGAATATCCAACGGTTGCAACAAACCACTAGGCCTCAGATGTTCCACCTTCGATTTCTGACAAGTCAAACATGCATAAACAAACTGAGCCACATCTCTTTTCAATCCAGACCACCAGAAAATCTTCTTCAAATCCTGATACATCTTATTCGCTCCCGGATGTATACTCAAATTACTCCGGTGTCCTTCCTCCTAAATCATCCTTTTCAACTCCGCATCATCCGGAATACAAATTCTACCTCGGAACCTCAAAACACCATTAACATCCACTTGAAAATCACTATTCGTATCTTTTCCTCCAACCAACATCAAATCCACAAATTTCACATCCAGCTTCTGTTTCTCACTAACCGTCATCAGAAAATCATTAGTAATCGTTAGCATACCAAGCCTCACGCTATCCAACGTCACTTCACAAACCAAACTCAAATCTCTAAACGATTCCAAAAGTTCCCACTCCTTAACCATTAAAGCGGACATATGTAAAGATTTCCGACTCAACGCATCGGCTACCACATTAGCTTTACCAGGATGGTAATTCAAGCCAAAGTCGTAGTCCTTCAAAAATTCCAACCATCTACGTTGCCTCATATTTAGCTCTTTCTGATCAAACAAATATTTTAAACTTTTATGATCACTAAAGACTTCAAACCTTGCACCGTAGAGAAAATGCCTCCAAATCTTTAACACAAAAACCACAACCGCTAATTGAATATCAAGAGTAGGATAATTTTTCTCATGCACTCTCAATTGCCTTGAAGCATAAGCCACCACCTTACCTTCTTGCATCAGAACACCACCTAGACCAATCAAAGAAGCATCACAATAAACCACAAATGGTTCATTAGGATTCGGCAAAATCAAAATCGGAGCTGTCGTCAATCTTCTCTTCAGCTCATTAAAAATTCCCTCGCACCGAATATCCCAAATGAACGCTTGCCCTTTACAAGTCAACTGGGTCAAAGGAAGTGCTAGCTTAGAAAAGCCTTCAATGAACCTTCGATAATAACCAGCCAAACCCAAAAAGCTTCGAATTTCAGTAACAGATCTAGGAGCCTCCCATTGTAGAACTGCTTCTACTTTAGATGGATCCACAGAAATACCATTACCTGAAATTATGTGTCCAAGAAAACTCACCTCCGACAACCAGAACTCACACTTAGACAATTTGGCAAAAAGCTTCCTTTCTTTCAAAACCTGCAAAACAATACGCAAATGCTCCGCATGCTCCTCCCGAGACTTAGAATAAATCAAAATGTCATCAACAAACACAACAACAAATCGATCCAAATGCTCGTGAAATATACGATTCATGTATTCCATAAACACACCTGGCGCATTAGAAACCCCGAACGGCATCACAGAATATTCATAATGACCGTCTTCTGAATAACTTCCTCTTTCACCCTAATCTGATGATACACTGATCTCAAATCAATCTTACTGAACACACAAGCACCAACCAACTGATCCATCAGATCATCAATCCTTGGAAGAGGATACTTATTCTTAATCGTCACCTTATTCAGCTGGAGATAATCAATACACAACCGCATACTTCCATCTTTCTTTTTCACCAATAAAACTGGAGCACCCCAAGGAGAAACACTTGGTCTCACAAACCTCTTTTCCAACAACTCATTCAACTGCTTCTTTAACTCAACCAACTCAGATGCTGACATACGATAAGGTGCCATAGAACAGGTCTAGTACCAGGAACTAGATCTATAGAAAACTCCACCTCTCTCTCTGGCGGCAAGTCTAAAATATCCTCAGGAAACACTTCCAGAAATTCACACACAACAGGAAACACATCAAGTGAAACTTGACTATCCATAGTCAAAGATGCAAACAACCCAAACAACTGAGCTTCATCCGCCAAAAGTCTCTTCAACTCTTTGGTAGATAAGAAACTCGAGTCTTCGTCTTCCTCAAGAGAAGGAAACCTTACTAGCTTATGATAACAATCAATATGAACCCGATTGAATTGCAACCAATTCATTCCCAGAACCACATCTAAACCCTCCAACGGTAAACACACCAAATCCATCTCAAAGTCTTTACCATAAATGGTCAAAGGACAATTTAGACAAACCAAAGAAATACTTACTGACCCCATTGCTGGAGTATCAATAACCATCTCATCATCCATCAAAGACAACACAAGATTCAAACGCTTTGCGCACTCAGACGAAATAAACGAATGAGTCACTCCAGTATCAATAATAGCAACTAAAGGAGTACTATTAATAAAACAAGTACCTCTGATCAGACGATCTGCACTTGAAGTCTGAGTTCCCGCTAAAGCAAATACCTTCCCACTAGCTGGAGCTTGCTTCGGTTTCGGACACTTCGTACTAATATGACCAGGTTCACCACAGTTATAACATTTCACCACATTCTTCCTGGCACAATCAGCTGCAACATGTCCTACACCTCCACAATTAGTACACTTCCTCAAATCTTTCTTGCACTCAAACTGACGATGCCCCAACTCACCACATTTATAACACCTCAGAGGGCCAGACATTCCTCCTCCACTTGACCTTTTTTCAAAATTTCCCCTTTGTTTACCCTTATCAGCTGGTGTCACATACGGACCACCACGAAATTGTTGCTTCCCTTTCCTCTCGCTCACACTCTTGTAATGAGTAGAATGAGCCTTACTATCCTCCTCATAAATCCTACAACAATCCACCAAATCAGAAAACCTCTGAATCCTTTGATAACCGATTGCCTGCTTTATCTCAGGACACAATCCGTTCTCAAACTTTACACACTTAGAAAATTTCGCAGTCGCTTCAGGATAATGAGGATAAAACTGCACAAGCTCCACAAACTTAGCAGTATAATCAACAACAGACATATTACCTTGTTTTAGCTCCAAGAACTCAATTTCCTTCTGTCCTCTTACATCTTCAGGAAAATACCTTCTCAGAAACTCCATGCTAAACACAGCCCAAGTAATCTCCTCTTCTGCAACTTCCAACACATGACGAGTACTAACCCACCAATCATTAGCTTCTTCCAGTAGCATGTGAGTACCCAGTCTCACCTTCTGATCCTCATCACAATCCATCACTCAGAATATTCATTCAATCTCTTTCAGCCAAATCTGTGCACCATCAGGATCATATCTCCCTTTGAAGACAGGCGGTTTGTTCTTCCTGAACTCATCATTACCTGCAGCATTAGGTGCACCCTGCACAGCACGGGCCATAGCTTGCATAGCAGCAGCCAAAGCAGCATCATTCCTACCAGCCATATTCAATTCATTTCCAATAACAGCAACTATGGTTACACAAACAACTCACTCCAACGCCAAAACCGACAGGACAGACACAAACTGACACGAACTGGCTCTGATACCACTTAATGTAACACCCCCAATCTATACCCCCAAATAAATAAAACAGTAATAGAAAATTCAAAATTTCATCAGAGTATATTTAAATTATCATGGTATAGACGGGGGGAATCACATTATATTGAAACAATTCATACAACACCTGCTCATAAAGATATGCAACAGTGGGGTAGCAATCAACAGAGGAACTTAGTTCCTTACACCCACATTTCAGAATTTAGAATAAAAGCGGAAAATCTAAAACTGAATATCATATATATATATATATATATATATCACATGAAAAGTTTGTCATACATCAAGTTATACATGTACAAGCCAAAAGATATATATATATACATAGACAAATAATCACAAACGGCCTCCCTAACTACCTGGTGTCACATATCAGAGCCGACCGACAAAAGAATGAAGACGCAAAGCTTCACAAAAAGACCTCCAGCAACTCTAATCTGCAATGCCTCATAGAGCATTATAAAACAGCAGAAGGGTGAGAAAAACAATCATAATATAATTGCATACAATTATATATAACACAAAATACATATATATACGGTTCTCACCACAACTCACACCCAAAGTCAAACACAAAACAACACAAGGTATAATTCATATTTCCATCACCAACACATATCCATATATCCATTTATCAATTCCATCCACAATTCCACACGTAAACAAACCATAATGATTTATGCAATGCAAGAGACCGACACGACGACTCTATGCATATGCACATGCGGTACCGACTTCCAATGTTTCTCATCACTAGTTCACTCAGGAACTCTACTGGAATCATCGCTCGTTACATCACTGTAACTCCCCGTCTGGCATACGATGTCCCCCGTCGCTCACACCCCACATGGGCACACGACGTTTATGGATTGCTCACACCCCACACGGGCACATGACCTGATCGCTCACACCCCACATGGGCACACGATCGTCTATAATCATCGCTCACACCCCACACGGGCACACAAAGTTATAGCGGAATCCCTCTGGAATCCAAACCGTCACTCAGGACGTCACAACAATGCATATCATGATGCTTGGCATACAATGACTCATGACATTTAATATGCACGCATAACTTCATTCATCTACATCAACAAAATCACACTTTGCACTTATGCCCAAAACAATGCATTTAATTACCATACGGCCACAACTCATCACAACACCATTTAAACACATGCATTTACATCATACAACAGCACCTTGCACGATACACACTAGTTACACACAGTTATAACGACAAAAATCGACAAAACAACACTATTCCTAATTTCCTACATAATTAAATCGGCTAATAATTTCCAAACCATCATAATAAGGAAGTACAGCTCAATAGCTTACCAACGATACCAAGAATGTAAAAATCGGATAAACGGAACCCAAGTTACGAACGAAAAATGAAAACGATATTTTGAAAAATCCCATTTTACCATTCTCCTGCTCGTACGCGTAGTGCCCTGAGTCATACGCGTACGGCAAAACCTCATACGCGTACCATACGCAAATGGCCAGATGGCCGAGAAAAGTGACCTCCCATACGCGTGTTGGCCCAAGACTCGCCCATGTTACGCGTATTGCCAAGGTCCATACGCGTATGAACATGCCCCATACGCGTATGACCTGGAAAAACCAGAAAAAAATTCTGCAGAACTTGCTGCCACGGGTTTCACCCAAAATCCTCCAAATCATCATCCAATACTCAGAAAAACACCAATTTGAGGTATAACAATACATACCCAACATGTATAAACAACAAAGAACACAATCAACATGGGTTTAGACACAATTGGATCATTTTTTACCAATTTCTAAACATTATGATTTTTACTATATTTATCATTCCAATCCAATAACAATCACAAACACACATACATAATCATACACAAGCATATAATAATTGAGTTTCACACCCTTACCCGATTAAATCGATTCTAGAAGTTGATTTCTTTGATTTCCCAAGATTTTCTCACTTTTCTTCTCTTCTCCTCTTTTCTTTCCTTTTTCTTTCTTCTCCTTTTCTTTCTCTCTACTTTTCTCTCTTTCTATTTTCTATTCTTTCTACTTAATGAAAATATCATGAAAAGACCAAAATACCCCTACACTCAAATATCTCGCAAACGTTCCCAAAACCCGATAAAATATATTCGCGATGAAAAATAACATAATTTCAGATAAAAGTCGAAAATAAAATAATATAATAATAAAATAATCAATACGACTCGATTAAATAAAAACTGACAAAACTGGGCCGTTACACTTCTCACTGATGTTAGAGAAACCTAAACGACTTACCTCCGCGTCTAAATCAATAAGGTTGCCCATTGCCTCGTCAATCTTCAAATCAATCCAACATAAAACATCCTTATTCCACCTTTTCAAACTAGCTTTGAGCAAACCCAGTTTCGTTTTCAAAACAAAATCGGCTCGTCCCCGAACTTCAAAAAAATTTCATTCCGAAGGAACAAACTTAAAGAACTATGTGTGATTTAACCAGCAATCATTAAATCTGAAGGGTTTAGGACCCTAGTCCACAAATCTCTCTTTCAACCATATCGAACAATGATCCGATATATCCCTTTCACCAATATATTGACCCACAACCTTCTAATCTTCGATTAAGCTGTCGGACAATAAGAACCTATCTATTCCACTCATTGAGGAACTTTAACTATTAAACCAAGTGAAAGGACCTCCCAAACATGGAACATCAACATAGTTAGTATCCCCTATGAACTTATGAAACTCCTCTCTCTCCTTCCTTCTACCTCCCTCGGACAAAACACCATTCCTCTTGCAAGAAAACGCCACCGCATTAAAACCCCCACCAATTATCCATTGACCCCTACCAAAACTGTTTTTCACCTACAACAACTCCTTCCATAACTTCCTTTTTAGAGCCATACTACAAGGTGAATAAACATTCACAAAGAATAAGTCCTTGCCCTTCCACTCCGCGTTAAGACCCACAAAACCCTCTCTTCTGAAACTACATATAAGCTTCAAAGAGTCCCTCTTCCACAAAATAGCAATTCCCCCTGCTGATCCTGACGCCTTCACATCAGACCAATCAACTTCGGAGTTACCCCAAAGCAAAGAGGCCATCACAAAATCAGAAGTGGCTAATTTGTCTCTTGAAGGTGTAGCATGCGATTTTTGTCGGTGACACGACCACCTTACCGTAATGTTGGAATTGGGTGCTACTTTCTGATTTCTTATTTATCCTATGAACCTGGAAAGGAAAGGGAAGATATCTAAAACTAATCTTGCACGCAAATGTTTTCTTTTACAAATGTTAAGAGATCGGGGAACGGGGTCTGGTTATACAAAGGAAACAAATTTAAAAAATCTATTATAACAATCCAGGATGTTGAATCTTCAAGTTGAGACATCTTCTTCGAAATATTTGTTCTTTGGGAGAATTCTTCAGCTTTGGTCTTCATGTTGAAACATCTTCTTCACTAATGAGTTTTACCAAAATTTTGTCCAAATCATTTGAGCTTTCAATCTCCCCCTTTTGGAAAATTTTGGCTAAAACTCTATGTACCATAAGACCAAGATGTTCCTAACGTCTCTTTACCCTGAGTGTCGGTTATGATTAGAGTTCTGATGTGACTCCCCCTGAAGCAATGAGGTATTTAGAAGTACACATCCACATACACACCCAAGGGGTTGTAGACTCCTGAAATCACTAGGTATAATTCTTAACTTAGGACATAAGACATAAAAGAGACTTAGGTACGAAACCTTTCTCCCCCTTTTTTTACCAAAAATTGACAAAAAAATGTACCAAGCCAGCCTAGACACAACCAAGGAACAATTATGAATAATGCCATGAGAACACATATTTGATCCACATCTTGAGCCAAAAGTGACCAAGGCTTTTCTATAAATGCCCAAGTAATCATCATAGGTATTAATGAACCAAGGGTCAATTCATTAATGTCATTAATAGAGAATGAGGCTTCTCCAACAACGAGAGTGCACCGGCCAAGAATGCTTTGACTATTTCTCCTATAAAGAGCACCATCCAAAGATTTTGCAAAACCCGAAGAGCAAGTTTTGCACGCGCATGTTTTCCACTGTCCAAGGTACACCGTCCATAATGAGCTTGTTACTTTAAAAACATGTCCTTAACAATGTCCTAACATCATATCAGACATTGTCTACCAAAAACTTCTGTATTGATCAATACTCCCACAGTATGAACTAGCAGAGGAATGTCAAGACATCCTTCTTGACATCTCATCTTCAAAATACTCACAGTTTGCTTGACCTCCAAACAACCTGGATTCAGAACTGTACCCCTGCAGTAATACATCTTATATCAAGAAGCAACTCCCCCTATCTAAGATAACCAGTGCTTCTCCAATGAACACTTATGTTGATGAATGGAAAACATAAGATGCATCTTCATGTCTTCAAGAGCTCACCCTCTGTCCAACCCACCTGCTGAACACAATTATCAACTGCGCTTATTGCTTCTTCTGACAAGAACCAATAATCACTCACACATGAACACTATCATGCTTCTCGTAAGATCACATTAGGACCAACATCCTAAATCAACAAACTCTTGGATTGAGACCAAAGCTCCATTGATCCCTCTCATTATGAACCCATCTATACACCACACAAATTCCTCTTAATTATCATGTACAGACCTCCATGTTCCTTGAGATAAAACCCAATTGATATGGAATGCTCCACATTCCTCAAACAAATACCTTACCTCTTAGTTTGTTATCTTCTTAACAATGTCAGATATCGTATACATGCTCCAGAACTTCTCAGCCCATTTGCTTCACAAGCACCAAACTGGTCCACTTCTAGCATGTCCCATTCACATCAAACTGGTCCACTTCTAGCATGTCCCATTCACATCAAACTTCCAAGACAATCCTTTACCCATCACTCTCCCGTATGATAAGATAAATACTTCTTAGACAAGATGTGAGTGTCAAGTTCCACACTCAGAACTTAGCATCCTACTTTAGCATGCGATTTTTATCGGTGACGCGACCACCTTACCATAATGGTTGGAATTGGGTGCTACTTTCTGATTTCTAATTTATCCTATGAAGCTAGAAAGGAAATGGAAGCTATCTAAAACTTACCTTGCACACAAATGTTTTCTTTAACAAATGCTAAGAGATTTGAGTGTCGGGGTCAGGTTATACAAAGGGAAGTTGTCAATCACCCAGTGTATATATTGTTATCCATAGACTTTCTTTGGCATATTTAAATACTTTCTGGTGTTTATCTGTTATGGGTTGGGAAATTTTCTCCCTTGGGAGTGTTGAGAGAGTGTTTTTGTTGTTTTTAGATTTTTTGTTGTTTTTGGTAAGGTGTTGGGCCTAACGTTTTTGGTATGTGTGTGCTCGCTAAGATTTCACAATCTTATGCCTACGTATTCCCTTAAAGACAACAAGGAAATCAGAGCAATCATAGTTCCTCCTATTCTATGGGAGGAAAAGATGTTTGGTGTCTTGTTTAAAGCCAAAGATTGAAGCTAGATGTTATTTATGTCTTGTTCAAAGCCTAAGATTGAAGCTAAAGGTTTTGACTGAGAGAGAGAATTTGTCATCTCTAAAGGGAGATATCTCACCTATTCATCATAGTTGTTGAAGGATTGATTATAAAGAAGAATTACTTTAAATGGAGTGTATAGAATCCAACAATGCCATAATATCCTTTATAAGGGAATTGTCCTAAAGGAAGAAACTTTAACTCAGTGTAGAGCAATGCCATTTTACCTTATGAATCTTTCATGCTACGAGAGGGGCATTGGCTTTGATGTAAATAATCTAGAGGCTTGCCACTTACAGTAGTTAGATGAAAGAGGAAGTTTACCAGGATAAAAGTGGGACATACAGCTTGGATTTTTGAATCAACAAGTGTGCCACTTATAGCAGTTATCTGGAATTAGGTTTTTTGATTGTCTGTTTTGATTTGTGATGTACAGAGAAATGTCTTCCTCCAGAGAGAAATCTTGATATCCTCTGAGGGGATGTTGATTATTGTGTGCATTGATCAAAGCCCAAGGTTGAAGTTAAAAGGTTGATTTTGCTTAAGGAGTTTTATATCTGTCTTGTACGAACCCAAGATTGAGGCTGAACAGAATTGACTCTTCCTGGGAAAGTTTTTTCGGTCTTGTACAAAGCCCAAGATTGAGGCTAAAAAATAGATTGACTCTATAGAGGAGGTTTTATCTATCTTGTACTAAGCCCAAGATTGAGGCTGAAAAGACATTGACTCCGCTAGGGGAATATGATCTGTCTTGTACAAAGACCAAGATTGAGGCTAAAAAAGAGGTTGACTCAGCTGGAGAATATGATATTTCTTGTACAAGGCCCAAGATTGAGGCTAACTATGCTGAGGAAAATCATTATACAAAGCCTAAGTGGAGGCTGGCTTCTGCTGAGTATTGTTGAACACCAAAGGCAGGTTCCATATGTATTGGGGAATTAACTCTTGCTGGGGATTTGGAGAAGAGTTGAAATATCAAAGACCATGAGGCTCTGATTCTATAAGGTTTTTATTGATGGTAAATTGACCCTGGCTAGGCATTTTAAGATGAAGGTTTAAACCATGTTGGGGTTCTTGGGTTTGAAAGTTGATTTATTAAGACCTATAGAGGTTTCAACTCTGCTGGAGGTTTGTGAAATGATGAAATGATCAGGATTTCTCTTGTGTTTTTAGGAAGCTTGGGGGCTTCTTTTGAGATTCAAAAGAATATGAGAATGTCCAAGTCTACTAGTGTGAAGGGGTTGAATCTTATCTGGAGAATGATCTTTGTATGATGCCCAAGAGGAGACTGACAATGTCCAAATCGACTTGTATGAAGCCCAAGAGGAGGCTGAGGGTTTAAGGGATGAAGATCAACCCTACAATGATTTTAAGATTGGGAATTCTGAATTTTTGGAGGATTGAACTAGTAGAGATGACTAAGTTCTATCCTATACCTGTAGGAGGTCTTCGGGCCCCTGTACTAAGCTCAAGAGGAGGATGAGGACTTCTAAGAAGGCTTTGGGTCCTTGTACAAAGCCCAAGAGGAGGCTGAGGATGCTTTTAGGAAGCTTATGGGTCCAAGCCTAAGAAAAGTTCAAGAAAAGGTTTCACCGAGAATTAATCCTCTCCAGGGAAATGAATTTCTTGTACACATATATTTCTAAGTTATGACAGTCTTGAGAAAAGTTTCACCCGGAATAATTCATTTCCCTGTTCCATATTGTATAAGCCCAAGAGGAGGAAAGACTATATCTGGAATTTCTTATCGTGAACTAGTTTTGACTATGTTGAAAGAGTAACCACAGGTTTGATCTACACCTAGACCTAACTGCTGGGGAAAACTCTAAGTTATATATATATATATATATATATATATATACAGATGAAATATATAAACAAGTATGTTGAGAAGATAGTGGAACTTACAGTTGTGCAAGCCCAAGCATGGTAACCATAGCGGTATGGTTAGTTTTTCAAGAAATTGAAGAAAGTTTTGATAATAACTTTAAATTTGAATTTGTATAAAATAGGAAAATTGTTTTTTAAGAGAAGCTTGGGGCTTATAATTATGGAGAGGCCCATATGACTTATTTTGAAAAGGCGACGATCGCGTCGTAGTTTTGAAAACCACGGAGGGACTTATACAATGATTGAGGCCCAAATTATAGTATTTACAAAGGAGGTGGGTCTTACACTCTATTAAAGGCCCAAAATTTTATCTTTATACAAGAGATGGGACTAATAGCTCAAGGAGAGGCCTAGATGGAAAACAGCGATCGCACTGTTGTTGTATCGAGACTTATACAATGACTGAGACCCAAATTATTTATGTACAAAGGGGTTGGATCTTTGATCGGTCGTTTTCATTCGTTATTTCACTATTGGTTTTAGTTTATATTTTGTTATTGTTTATTTGTTTTATAGCTCTTTTACCACATTTTATTCCTTGGTTGTGTTCGTTAGTGTTTTCAGGTTCAAATAAGCATTCAGGAAGAATCGGAGCGAAAAATCAAGAAAAAATCGCAAAATGCATAATGAAGTTGGATTGAAGACCGTGGGCTGACACGGGTGCCTGTGTCGTCTGACACGGCCTGTGTCAGCAGGCCTGGAGCATCATGTATTTGAAATTAAAGATTAGGCTGAAGTCAGAGAGCTGACACGGGTGCCCGTGTCGCCTGAAACGGCCCGTGTCAGAGCACTTGGAGTGGAAAAAAGTTTACGCAGAGAGTCAGAGAGCTGACACGGGTGCCCGTGTCACCTGACACGGCCCGTGTCAGCAAGCCTGGGAGAGGAAATTTTGTGATTTTTTATACTTTCTGAATGTAGTGCTCCGGGGGTATTCGAGGAATTTCGTACTGTTTTAGTGATTTGGAACTACTTAGGCTGTGTGGAGAGAGAAAGACGGGGACTTTTGGATCGTACGAAAGAATTAGAGAAGAAAGGATAGAGCTCTAGAGAATTGGGGAAAAGAGGAGATTTTCATGATCGGAAGAAATTGAAGATCAACTTTCATCACCAATTCTTGTAATGTCTTTATTTTGTATGCCATTCTTTGAGGCACTAGAGCAAATGCCAGTGTATCAGAAATGCATGTAAGAGATGATCACTAAAAAGAAACCTATGGAGGAAGATCTGAAAAATGTAAATGAGAAGTGTAGTGATGTACTCCAAAATAGGAGAATCCATGCCAAGCAGAAGGATCCTGGATCTATGGCAATACCGTGCACTATAAAAGACAGAAATTTCAAAAAAGTTCTGATTGATTCAGGTGCTAGTGTTAGTCTCATGCCATTGTCCATTTATAAAAAGTTGGGAATTGGAAGGGTGAGCGATACGAGAATAAATTTAAAATTTGCAAACCACATAACTGAGAAATCTTATGGGGTAGTTGAGGATGTGTTAGTGACGATCAGTGAATTGGTTTTTCCAGTTGACTTCGAGATCATGGATATTCCAGAAGATGAAGACACCCCTGTCATCCTCGGTAGACCTTTCCTGCTCACCAGTCGGTGCAATCTAGATATTGACAAAGGCACGGTGACTTTGAAATCTTTTGATGAGGAAATCACTTTGAATGTTCTGGATATCAAGAAGCAAAGTGAAGGTAAGGGTAAGCAAGCTTCAATTGGAATGATCGGAATGGTGGAAAGAAGCAGAAGTGCAAGATCACCTCCCAAAAAAGTCTCTGGCATAATCTCCAAAAATGCAGAGTCTGGGTCATCTATTGCACATGGCAACAATACGCCAAGGTTCACTCATGAAATCAAGAAAAGAAAGAAAAAGAAACTTCGAAGTAAGGATATGGAAGTGGGTGTTAAATTTAGGCAACAAGTAGCTCGTATCTCCCCATCAGGTCAGTTCTTGGTAGCGGAAAGGTCACGCAACAAGATGGGGAAGCTGAAGTATCCCCCATAACTATGGGGAGTGGACCGTTGAGCCACGCGACGTTAAACGAAGCGCTACGTGGGAGGCAACCCACGCTTTTCTGATTAATTTCTTTCTTGTTGCTGTTTGTTTTGTTTTGGTTGCAGGAAATAATCTGGATCCTACATGTACAAACGATGATGTAGCAGTGGTGTTGCATTATCGTCAGCATCCTGAGAAGGATCTCTGTGAGAGACCTCTCTCGCTCTTGTTCTAACATATTGGGGCCAATGTATAGTTCAATTTTGGGGGAGGATTTACTGTTTTTAGTTTTTCCCTTTTGTACGGGTCATGTCTGTTTTGTGTGTTGAAAACCATTCTAAATTCTCCCCGAATTTGAACCGTTAAAAATTTTTATTGTGAATACTGTGGTTTTGAGGTGGTCAAGAAAGTATATAGAGTTTGAGGGAAGAGGAGTTAGAATTAGGGACATTTGGAAAGTTTGAAAACCTAGGAATGACTCGAACACCCTAGATTCCCTGGAGTAAGGAAACGAGACCAAAGTGTAGATTTGTGCCATAGTGCTTGGATTTGAGAAGTATTCCCCGATTAGTTCATAATGATAGTCTGGCATGACTAAAAAGAATTGCATGTACAGGGTTGATTGAGATAATGACCTAAGCCACCGAAAAAAAATGAATAATGGCGATAAAGACAACTTGTCCTTCTAAGTTGGGTAACCATCACCCTGTTATTTAGCCTAACGGCGGTGGAGTCTCGATTGTCGTCCCAAAGTGGACTAATAAACGTCAATGAGTGAGAAAAAGAGATAATGGTGCCTAGAAAATTTTTCGATCAATTTTGTACATGTGAGGGAAAACGAGAAAAAATGCCCTAATCTGATTATCCGATTGAAAGGGGTAGAGAATCGAAGAAAAGACTTAAGCCCAAAACATAGTTGGAGAGGTAACCGAAAGGGGGATTTGGGTCCATGGTTTTACTGCGGTATGTGTTTGTGTAATACCTTTGTTAACAGACGAGTACCAAGAGAACTAGTTTTAGCCGATCGGACCAAAGACTCACGTATGAGTATCGACACACCTTACCTTCACAAATCTTTCATTTGATATGTACCGTTTGATCTGAAAAATATTTATGCAAGCTTGTTGCTTGAGGTCAAGCAACGGTTTAAGTTTGGGGGAGTTTGATCGGTCGTTTTCATTCGTTATTTCACTATTGGTTTTAGTTTATCTTTTGTTATTGTTTATTTGTTTTATAGCTCTTTTACCAAATTTTATGCCTCGGTTGTGTTCGTTAGTGTTTTCAGGTTCAAATAAGCATTCAGGAAGAATCAGAGCGAAAAATCGAGAAAAAATCGCAAAATGCGGAATGAAGTTGCATTGAAGACAGTGGGCTGACACAGGTGCCCGTGTCGCCTGACACAGGTGCCCGTGTCGCCTGACACGGCCCGTGTCAGCAGGCCTAGAGCAGCATGTATTTGAAATTGAAGATTGGGCTGAAGTCAGAGAGCTGACATAGGTGCTCGTGTCGCCTGACACGGCCCGTGTCAGAGCACCTGGAATGGAAAAAAGTTTGCGCAGAGAGTCATAGAGCTGACACGGGTGCCCGTGTCACCTGACACGGCCCGTGTCAGCAAGCCTGAGAGAGGAAATTTTGTGATTTTTTATACTTTCTGATTGTAGTGCTCCAAGGGTATTCTGGGAATTTCGTACTATTTTAGTGATTTGGAACTACTTAGGCTGTGTGGAGAGAGAAAGACGGGGACTTTTGGATCGTACGAAAGAATTAGAGAAGAAAGGATAAAGCTCTAGAGAATTGGGGAAAAGAGGAGATTTTCATGATCGGAAGAAAATGAAGATCAACTTTCATCACCAATTCTTGTAATGTCTTTATTTTGTATTTTATTTTCTTCGAATATTATGAGTAGCTAAACCCCCCAATGCTAGGGGGTGTCCCTGAATTGTGATGTAAGGAACCGTTGTTGAATTATTTGATGAGTTTATGCTTTCTTACCTTAATCTTTGGTTATGCAAATAAATTAATACTTTTTCGATCGTACAAATTGGGAACGATTTACGGTTAGGGATTTGGCCTGAAAAACTAATCTATTGTTTTTGCATAATACATTACGGTAGATATTGCCTAGGAATGGGGATACCCCGTAGTGACTAAAAGACCTTGTCAGAACTATTGCTTGATGTTTCTCCTTGACCGCTAAGGAATTAGGGTCAAGGGAGAATATAAAAGGTTTTTCGGATAAGGAATTTAAGAAAAATATTTGAGGGTCAGTAAAATTAAGGTTTGGAGGAATATATCTTTGAGGATAATTCAGGGTTCTTGCTAAGCAATTCACACACCTTTCCTAGCATAACTTCTCATAATTGTTAAAGTCATTTTATTATTCTGCTTATTTATTTATGTCGTTAGAATTAGTTTGAAAATCAAAACCCCCAAAAGGAACTTTTTTCTAATTGAAATAACATCTTCACTTACAAATTATACGCAGTCCTCGAGAGATTGATTCTGGGGATAACTCCACTTATTACTGCATCGTTAAAATAGTACACTTGCTATTTTTCTGATCATTCTTACACTATATTAGAGTCCCAAAAGTGTTTGAAAAAGAAAAAAATGGGACTTACAACCAAAGGGAGGCCCAGATGAATTTTGTTTTGAAAACGGTGATCGTGCCGAGATCGTATCGAGACTTATACAATGACTAAGGCCCAAAAAGGTTTATTTAAAAAGGGATGGGACTAACACTCCACAAAGTGGCCCAAAGATGTTTCTAATGAAGTTTGAAAATTTAAAATTAAGAGAAAAACCCTAATTTTAAATAAAGTGTAATTTTTCAATGAAAATTAAATAATAAGTGATATAAAATATCAAATATATTCAAAAACAAATGGTAAGCTTTGAAAAATATTTTGAAAAATCATGTTATGTTTATAGAAAAGCTTGAAATCCAAATGGTTTTGAAAAAACAAGGTGAGAATTTCCTTTTAAAATGTTTAAAACAAATAAAAAATGAAATTAATTACAAAAGTTCAAACTATATTAAATAAATAATATAAATTAAATATTTTTTGTGGAATAAAGTAATCCAATAAAAAATAATTAAAAATGAGGGAGAAATTAATTTTGAGATTATTTAAAAAAAATGAAAAATATTAAAAAAATAGAAAAAATGAGAGAGAACCAAAAATGATCTGGGTGGGTGTTGAACCCACGCCATCCAACCAAACACACATACGACATATGACATGTACGAGATGTTCATGATCAGTGGATATCAAAGCAATGCATATTTTAAAGAGTTTAAGTTGTTATGAACTTACCTCTTGAAGCTCCTTGTGCTAAATTTTAAGATGCTTGTTCCAGAAGTGATCCAATGCTTTAGACACTCTTGATTTATCCCTTAGAAGCTTTTAGGATGATCAACACCAGCTCGAAACCTCAGGAACAAGAATTGGCTCTTTCTTGCAAAAGTGGCTAAAGTGACCAAAATTGTATCTCACTCAAATGGTGTGACAGTTGAGGGATACTGGTTGGAACAACTTAAGGATGATATTTGGTGAGTATTTGAAGGTTTAATTGGTTTTGAAAGTTTTTGGATCAAGACATGACTTGAAAAATGCAGAAAAGTTAAATTTTGAGGTTTTGGAGTTTAACTTTCTGATTTTGGTGTTGTACAATGAGAATGAAGGGTTGAACACCTCTAATGGATGATTTATGATATGTTTGGATGGTTATTTGAGTGGTTTTTGCTCTGGTTTCAAGAATTTCCAAATTTCTCCAATGTGACTTGAAATTGCAGTAAGAGAGGGAGAGTGAGAAAACAAGGCTTTGGTATTGTTTTGGCGTAGTTTGAAACAACAGAAATGACCTCTATTTATAGTAGAGGAAGTTTGTTTTTGAGGGAATAGTGAGTGGAAGAGGGAGCATGCTTTTATGCAATGGATTTTGTCATGTAGTACTTTCTTAAATGCCAAGGTACCAAGTCTCCTCTTATCTTGACTTCAACCAACTTTGCAGGTTTGGACACTCATGTTTCTTGACTCCTTATGGCTGGTTTGTAACTGATTCATGCCACCTCTATGTATCACATAAATGCTTGATGCCAAAATTAAAAATCAAGGTTCATGCAAATGACGATTTTGCAAATGCCAAGTTGATTTCTTGACTCAAGGATTCAAAGCTTGGAAGATTTCAAAATTAGAAATGGAAATCGCGTGGCACAAGAAATGCACACAATATGCCAAATGCTGTCATGAAAAACAGTTTGAGCTAGGCATGTTGTGAGGTTCATAACTCCTTGCTCAAGTTGAATTAATGGGAGTTCTTGTACTTTTTGGAAAGCTCTCATGGCATACTTTAACTTTTACGTCCACCAATGGACCTGGTTTAGCTTGGATCATAATGAAAAATGCTCCAAAAGTTGGTGAAAAACCTAGACAGATTCTGTCTAAAATTTCACTAAGTGATGGAAAAAAGGGTCATTTTCATGTTTTTGCGATTTTGATCAATCCATAACTCAAAATCCATGAGGGATAATATTTTGTAGTTGTCACTTTTGAAGTAAGTCATGTGAACTTTCATTTGAGCTTTGGATGGAAGAAAAAGGCCTTAGGGTTTGGGAGTTATGGCCTTGTAAAGTTGGTACCAAATCCATTTTGTAAGTAACCTCACTTTTATTGATTTTTCTTTATGGTTGATTATCAAAACCATGCATTAACATTGTTTTTGACTTAGGGGAGCAATATTTGTGAAAAATTTGAAAATGTCAAACTTGATTTTGGGCACAGTTGACTTTTGTTAGATGAATTCCTAATTGTGTGATTTTCTATGCAATCAAGTTCTTGACCTAATTCAAACCTATTGAATGGATTCCATAGGAGTTTTAGGGTGTCTTGAATCATGTCCCAAGGTTTGGGAACATGTCTTGGTCAAAAGTCAAAGATACAGTTGACTTTTTCTTCAAAACCCTAATTGTGGTTCAGATGAATTTGAAACTTGTGAATCAAGCTTATTGGGTCAATCCATTGTTGTAAATGGATCAATGTGGTGTATTTGAGGTCCTCAAATCATGTCTTGAGGTTTTGGTTCATGTCTTGCCTTAAAAGTCAATTTAGGGGTGAATTAGGTCAAGAAACCCTAATTCCTGATTTTTGATGAATGCTTCCCTTGAGGCCATTTTGACTTGGTGATTGGATCAATGAGGTCCCTTGGAGAATTTTGGATCATGTTTTGAGGTATTGGCTAATGCCCAGGTGAAAACTTTCATCTAGACGCCTTGGTCGACCAAAACCCTAATTTGGAGACACTAGCGATCTTGAGGCTTGATCCACTTGGAATGTTGCATCCCTGTGCTTAATTCTTAATATGAGAGCCCTCTTGTCCTTTATTGGTGTTTGAGAGGTCTTAGATAAGTTGAGGATCATGTCCATTCTTGATTGACCCATTGTCTAAGTGTTATGAGAGGGCTCAAAACCTGAATTCTTGATTGAGGTGAGTGCTCAACAATCCTTAAGAAGATTGGTGAGGCATCATGGTACACCCATATTGTGGTGATGATTTGCACAATGATGGGAAATCTTGTGGTCAAAATTTGGGGTAAGACAGATACCCCTATTTAATCTTCTTTGACTTGAAGGTGTGAATGGCGAAGATATTCGGACATTCAGGGTGCAAGAGGATTAAATATCGGAATACCTGAAATTTTGACTGTAATTATGAATAGCAGTTTGCTCATCCATCTTCTTTTGCTAAGCAATGTTACTTATAAAAGGGTAAAACTTCCCCTCGATCCTGGTCTTCAGCCATGGAACTGGTCTTAGTTTCTTTTGAAATAAAATTTCCCTCGATCATGGTCTTTAGCCATGGAACTGGTCTCAGTTTCTTTTAAAATAAACTTCCCCTCGATCCTGGTCTTCATCCATGGATTTGGTCTTAGTTTCTTTTGAAATAAACTTCCCCTCTGTAACACCCATATATAACAACATACATCAAAGCATATATATTATACATGAATCCAAGTTTTGGTACTGAAATACCAATAAGTTCCTAGTAAACACATTGTATAAATTAAATGCCCAAATACAAAAGGTACTACAATCTATGGCATAATGTATACAAGATGTTCAAAAGATAAATACTAAGAACTAGATCAACAATAATCTCAAAATAACTCCACATCGGAAGCTAGCCATCAAACAAGTAAGGATAATCACACGACTTTATCCTTACCCTTCGCGGAACCTGAAGTACCTGAAATACAATCAACAACATGGGGTGAGATAACAAATCTCAGTGAGTTCCCTATCTTATGAATTCTCTCGGCTTTACAAGGTTCCATCGTAGCCTAACTCAAGTCGGGGGAAAAGGAACTAGACCTTGAGTTCAAACATTTCTAACTAGAGAAACAATTGTACGATTCACAAAACGACAAACTAGTTAAGGAATCTTCCCCCCAGCCAGCCTATACAAGGCACTACAACACGGGTCACGGATCCTTAATGTAGATAACTTCTCCCCGGCCAGCCCACACACAGAGCACTTCAACACGGGTCACGGCTATCTACCAATAGTACTTCTCCCCGACCAGTCCACACAAGGAGCACTACAACACGGGTCACGGTACTAACCACTAAGTAACTTCTCCCCGGGCAACCCACACAAGGAGCACTTCAACGCGGGTCACAGTTACTTACTTAATAAATACTTCTCCCCGGCCATCCCGCACCAGGGGCTCTTCATTACAGGTCACGGTATTTATTAAGGGATAGACTACAAATCAGAGGAATTACAATCCTCCACTAACAACTACTTAACAAAGACACTCTTCTAGTATCGATGTAGAAGCATTGCGTACAATTCTCTAAGTCATTCTATTGCACTAAGGTTTCCTCACTAACTCACAACTTGAAGCGTTTATATTCTCAAAAGTTCAATTTCATAATTCACTTAATTTTGTTTATTCAACATAATCGAATAAACTCCATCTCATAAACAATATTTTCCCTTCCTATAGGATAGAACACTTTCATAGCTTTACATCGATATATAGAACGCTTGAATCGGATACCCGAATAAAAAGATATGAATTTAAGAAATTTTTTTTGGAAAACAAACAGTGGTAACCAGTTACTCACCATGGGGTAACCGGTTACTTATTGTTGTACTGTTCACACAGAGCCAAAATGAGAGTTAGAGACACATTTGGGTAACCGGTTACTCACCACAGGGTAACCGGTTACTCAGTTCATTTTCTGCGAAGAACACCAATTTTTCAAAGGGTAACCGGTTACTCACCAGAGGGTAACTGGTTACTCTGGGCGCAGAATAAAAAATTCTTGTTTTAATTGATACCTTTCCATCTCAAACTCATTCTAAACATAATCAAACACTATAAAAATTATCAACAGATGATTTCACACATATATTGATCATACTACACAATTTATAATGCATTTCAATCGTTAGATTCTTTGATTTGGCAAAATCACTCATTTTCTCTAAATATAACCTAACTCTAGAACTCAAGAAATTTCTACAACAATGTCTCTATCTAGAACCCACCTCTAAGCAAGATGATGATGAAAAAGAGGAGATGAATTGATGAAGAATAGAGAATGATTCTTGATCTTGAGTTCTTAGGGTTTTCGCTTCTTCTTTTCTTTCCTGTCCTCTTCCTTCTCTCTAACTTCTCTCTCTCAAAATGTTTCTATGTTTGGAAATGAGGGAAAAAGAAAAGATATAGGAAATACTCAGTAGTTAGTAACACTACTAAATGTCCAAATTGTCGCTCCCGGGATTTTCATCCTAGTACAAACGCGAAAGTGGCACCAAAACAGAGTCGCCAGCAATGTGTATTTATCCTAAGAGAGGGAAAGGAAACACTGCATAAACCTGGAGGAAGGAAAGAGCATGGTTTTGCGACCAAGAGAACTGGGTTCGGGAGTCGGTTACGTAAGAGGAAGGTATTATCACCCCTCGCGTCCATCGTACCTGATGGGATCCACGCTTGCTTGTCTCGATCAAAGGGTGTCGTCGTCTGGAGTTCCACTGCTACTGGAAAGGAAAAGGAGCCGGAACGAAAAAAAGAAAAGAGAAAAAAAGAAACAAATGTAGGGAAAATAAAAGAAGTGCTCGCATGGGCCCTACCCCACTGCCTACGTATCTCATCGGGAACATGAGAATCAGAGCGACGTAGTTCCCCTCAACGAGGGTCGCTTTGTTTGTGTTTTCAGGGAACGGCTAACGTCCTAGCTCAGGTGTTGCAGGCTCGCTGGTCCGAGTGCGTTACCATCTTGCAAGAGAACGAGTAGGAGTACGTTCGTTCGCTAAGAGTGAGTGAGATGAGAAAAGAATTCCCGAAGGAAAGACGTTATTGTTAGTTTGAAGTTTTTTAAACAAGTGTCTTTTACAGTTGTTTGTAACTTGCATTGAACCAATGTCTTAAATACAGGAACGAATACTTCGCGCATCGTCCCCAACAGGACGTACACTAGGTATCCTAGAAGAATGAGAGGAAGCCCCTCGTTCCCCATTTCCCACATAGAAGGCTCAAGCGCAATACACGTTAACCTTTGTTAAGTGTCTTTTACTTTTATTTTGAGATGAGAAGAGAGAAAGCGCTAGGGAAACTCTAAAGGGAAACTAAGAGTCTTAATGTTATCATGCATGGATGTCCTATGGTTAGTGAGGTTTAGGAGAAACCTAAACTAAAAGAGAAAAAGGGATAGCACTACCTAATGCATATCCTACCTCACTTTAATCAAAGATTAAAGTTGAGCTAGGATCCCAAGGGGTGTGAGAAAATTCTACACAAAGCATTATATCATGCTATTCATAAAAGAGAAAATCAGAAATTAATCAACAATGAGCAATGAAATTAAAGTCAACAATTAGTCAACAAAAACCAAGTTAGAATTAAAATACTAAGTAAAAAACAATATTAAATTCTAACAAGAAAAGTTACTTTAAGATTAAAAGCAAATTCTAAAATTACCTAAAGTTAATTCAGGTTAATTCTAATTAAAAACTAATTCTAAAGTTATAAACTAATTAAAAGAAAATTAGTTCTAAAACTAATTTTAGAATTAAAAACTAATAAAACTAAAATTGAAATTCTAATTCCTAACCAAAATCTAATTCAAAATAAAACTCTAAAGTCAAAACTTAATATTAAAGGTTAACTAACCAAAAATTAGTATCAAGATTAAATTCTAATTCTAAAGTTAAAATCTAATTAAAACAAAAATTAATTCTAAAGTCAAGATTATTATCTAATTTTTATCCAATTAATGTTAGAATTAAATTGAGAAAACTAAAATTAAAAGAAAACCAGAGGAGGGTGTAAAGTTAATTCTAAGAGGTATGTATCCATCACCAGGCGCATGGGCCTTCTCTGCCAAGCCCATCAACTCTTTTCATTCCAAGGGGGGTGCAGACAGAGTACACGGGGGTGTAGAAGAAAACGTGTGGGCTTAGGTTGCTAGCCCAATGTCTTCTAAAGCCAAAAGGAGGGTGTTAACAGCGTTTGGGAGGGTGCGGAAGAAATCCCAGGCATGGGCTTTTTGTAGTAGGCCCAAAATCCTCTTCTTACATCTAGAAGGGTGCGTTGAGTGATGATATGGGTGTGGAAATGAAATTGAGAAGGCCTAGGAGCCCGACCCAATGTCACAACAACAAAACCTAATTGCTAACTAAGGACTCAACTGACCTAAAAAAAACCCAAAATCCTCTTTCCTTCTCTACAATGCCGTCCCCTGCTCTTTTCCTTCTCCTCTTTCTTCAATTCGTCACCATGAACATCTTCTTCTTCATTCTGCTTTCAAACCACCTTCATCTACTTCATCTAGTTCATCTAGTTCATCCAACACCCTAACATCACCTTCGTAAAGACTCGCCGGAAATGAAACGACCTCGACCGCGCCGCCGGCGGCATAAACATCCTTTCTCCGCCTAGACGAACCTCGCACGAGCTCCTCACCATAACAGCACAGCATACTCGAGCAATCCACCACTCTTAGCGTGAAGATGCTAACAACCTTCGCGAACTCTACATCACGGATCCGATGAAACCGACGCCGCAGAAACTTAAACCACATCGCTGTAAATGGAAGACAAAGCACACAAGCTTGGAGCTCAAACCATGGAGATTTGGCTCCCTACCAGTGATACAACGACACTCATTCGCTCTTCTCAATTTCAAACAACAATTATTGCAAGTGAAAGATGTGGTTCTAAAGTAACAAGCCATCGCATACGAAAAAGAAATAGCTCAAATTCCAGAACAAACATTACAAGTTCGAAATTCAAAGCAAGATTACCGTAATTGCGCGAACGAAGATATTTCGGACAAATTAGAGCTTACCTACCGGAGAAACATCCGGTGCTTCTTCGAATCGAAGGAAGTTGTTAAGAAATCCAAAGATCTTCAGCTTCTTGCTCAGGTACGATCGATTTGCTCGATTCCGCTTCTTCTTGCGATCTGCGAATGCGAATCCGTTACGCTGAATTGTTGAATTTCTGTTGAATTATTCTTGCGGTTTTCACTTTGTGTCGTTGTTGTTGATTCCGTGAGATATATGGAATACGTGTGCGATGAAGTTGTTGTTTGAATCACTCCTGCATTATCGTTGAATCTGAGATGTTGATTTTCTGCAGGTTGGATTGATGAAGGTTTGTGAGATTTGGTTGAAGATTGAAGGATCAAAGTGAGGTTGGATTCGAAAGTTGAAGATGAAGCTAAGAAGATTGTTTAACAAAATCGGTTAGGAACTATTGGTGAATCAATTTGCAGGTTTTGGTGATGATGAGTATGCAAAGGATTTGTGAGAAGAATATTGAAGATGATGATGGAGATTGGTTGAATTCACAAGTGAAGTGCAGGAAAAAATGAAGGTAGCGTGAGAATGGAAAGACTCTCCTCTCTGATTCAATTGTATTTTGAATTTATATCATCATGGGAAGGGTAGTATTGTAATCACAATGAAATTCTGTTAGAGTTTGTTTTTGGCTGTGAAATTCTGAGGATTTGTGAAAGTTGTTGCGTTTTATTTTCCTCTGACCTTTTCTCTAAACTTTCATTTGTAAATTGTCACGCGTATTTGCACGAGTTTGTATCTTTCTGTTGTGGATTTTCGTCGAACTGCAATTGGATTTCCTTCTACTGCTGTTAGGAATTTATCTTGTTTTCTTTAAAAAAACCTTCTATCTCTTTTCCCTCTGGTGTACCCTCATGGACCACCATGTATTTTTTATTTTCATGTTAATACTTGTTTTTTTTTGCTATACATTTATTTTGCCACCGCCCATCAGAACAAGCAGGCCTAGTTCAGAGACTTGAAATCTTCTGGATTTCCAAACCGACAGCCAGATGCAAAGAAATTAACATGGTACCCCAAAACTAGCATAGTACGAAAAGTTCTTGGATATCCGTACTATAGCCATGTCCTTTAATGTGATACATCATCTCTAAAATTAGCACACACGTTGATATTTGGATGTCTTGGCTTTTGAAATTGGATTAAAAGGGATGGGGGGTGGATAAGTTTGGATATTGTATTTAATTTGGACCTGAAATAGCTCTAATGGATAAAATAGAAATGAAATGGATTTGGAATGGTGCTGGATTAAAAATAATGAGTTTGGATATGGTTTAAAGAAATATGAATTTTGAATAAAATGGATATTGAAATAGATATGGACTAAAAGTGGATATTGGATATATAAAAAATGGATGAAATGGTTAATTGGATATTTTGTTGTAGAAAATGGTTTAAGAAAAGATTATGGAAAAAATGGTTAATGGAAATTGAAATGGATTAACAAATGGATATTATGAAAATTACTAAAGATGGATAGAAAAATGGACACGGTTTAGAAAGAGAATGGATATTGAAATAAATTTGAATGTGGACAGAAAATTGGTTAAAATGGTTGAAAATGGTCATGATGGATAGAAAATGGATAACCCAAAGAATTCAAAACCAATCATAAACTATTCACAAGCCTCTGATAAAATGGTCACAGCTACCACTGAACAATCTGGCCACTCACATGATCCACTGAAGAATCTCAACCGATAACTATCCACCAGCTCAACTGTAAACAAGAACTTCAATTCTCCCTAGTATGCTGATAAATCTCGAAGAAGATGATTTGAACTGAGAAGAAATTAAAATCTAATTCACACCAATGAACCTCTGACCCAAAGCCTTTGATGAATCCTCTGAATAAGGCCAATAAAAAAACTTTCGATCCCATGTCCCAAGAACCAATGCAAATGATATGAATATGAATATGAATATGAATATGAACTAAAAATGAAGATGAACGCGAAGCAAAAGCCAGAAAAGGTAGGGCAAATTTTGGGGTACTACACAAATTATCTCAAATGCACCAATTTAATAAAACCTTAGAGTTAGATAATATTAATCTGATCAACTCTGAGTTCATCAGTTGCTCTAATTACCTTAACAGATAAATACTCAGAGCACACTGGATCTCAACTGGTCTCAACTAATATTATCTAGAGCGTTTATAAATTATGGGGTAATACACCTCGATCCTTGTCTTCAGCCATGGAACATGTCTTAGTTTCTTTTGAAATAAACTTCCCCTCGATCCTGGTTTTCAGCCATGTAACTGGTCTAAGTTTCCTTTGAAAGAAACTTCCCCTCGATCCTGGTTTTCAGCCACGGAACTGGTCTCAGTTTCTTCTTGTCGAGTTTCTTTCTTGATAAGGAACGCTATTTGTAGCAGTCTTCATTAAACTTCTCGCCGAGTTTTATTGGGGAGACGCCATTTGATGAAAAAATGAATTAATGTCAAACTTGCCGGGGAAATCCATTTGTCTGAACCGTAGAGGTGCGCAAACTTCTCTGTTAGAGATGCCATTTGTCGATCCTACTAGGGAGAAAGAGTCTCTTGAGAGACCGCTTTTTTTGTTTGGTGAGGTTACATTATACTTTTCTTCGAGATCTTTTCGGAGAAATTCCACGTGATGTGATCCAATTTTGAGGTGCTGGGGACTTCATTAACATCAAATTTCTCGGGAGAAAAAAACCAATGTACTGCCGAGAGTCTTCTGTCGAGAGGATTTTTCATGGGATTTTCCTTAATTCGAGAAAGAAAAAATATCATCTTCAAGGGTGAAAAGTGATGTTCCAGAGGTGTCCATCGAATGTCTTCTTGCCTTTCAGAGGTTCAAGTTATCAAAGTGGTCGAAGACAGTCTCCAATCGAGAAATAAACTGGGGAGAGATTGCTCAGACGATACATTTCTTGATGAAGAAAGAAACTCAAACCAGGATTTTGTCTTTTCTCTCGTGGAAAGGAAAACTGACAACTTTAACGGAGAGAGGATGTTTATCACTTGGGGATGAGTATGATTAAAGTGATAGTAATGGAATATGAATATGTATATGAATCAATCATGCATGATGTGTGTATGTTTATGCTGACAAAACAGACGCGACATACAGACTAGTGAATGAACACGGTTGGATACTCGGCCACTGGATAAAAAGTATCATCGGTTTAAGATATCAATCCTTTCTTGCTTAGGAGGGGTATACCCTACTAGGGAAGAAAAAACCCTCAATTGATCTTCATAGGTAAGAACTCTGTCGGGGATATCATATGGGATATTACATATGAAAAAGTTGATCCTTTTCTAGGTGTACTAGTTTAAAAAGGAATACTTTGATTTTGCATTTTGAGGTTTAATCACTTATGGAGAAGCCATCGATGTTCCTTTTTGTGTTCAGTAGTAAAAAAGAATCGCCATCTTTTATTTTTAAAAGCAGAAGGAAATTTGACAAGTAAATTCATTTTTGTTTTGTTTCAAG
The DNA here is from genome assembly GCA_022829125.1 of Lathyrus tuberosus. NCBI lineage: Eukaryota > Viridiplantae > Streptophyta > Magnoliopsida > Fabales > Fabaceae > Lathyrus > Lathyrus tuberosus. Next base: position 10,963,592 of record JALAZF010000071.1, read on the forward strand.
AATCGTTGATCATGTTAAAAATGTCATTCTGTAAAGCAAAATAAATGAGAATGGCAAACAAAAGCACTAAGGCTCAAATTTTATTGATAGAATGGTAATCAGCTAAGCGCGTGATCCCATAGAGCATTACAAAGTTTAGAAAATGGTATTTTAACGGAAAGGGGCTACGTTGAAACATAACGACCGCTATCCTTCTACCAACTTTGAATTCTGGACATTCAGAGCTTCTGTCGAAGGTGATTTTGACTGAAGTCTTTTGACGAATGGTGTTACCACTAGTGATTTAACCCTGTCGGACGTAGTTACTTGCCATGAATCCCTAATTTTTTCCTAGATTGCCTCTTAAGGTCTTCAATCTATGTGGATGATTTTTGCTTATGTCTCTATTTTTGCCTGGACCGCCCTTTCGGGTTTTCAATCCACCGAGACATTTTTTTATTATATTTAAGCGAAGTATTTCTTGACTACGTCAACATTTGTGGGGTAGGTAAACTCCTCTCCATCCATGGTTGCGAGTCTCAAGGCGCCACCTGAGAAGGCTTTCTTAACCACATAAGGGCCGTCATAATTCGGAGTCCATTTGCCCTGGGAATCAGTGAGGAATGATTGTATCTTCCTGAGCACGAGGTCTTCTTTCTTGAAGGCACGGGGTCAGACCTTTTTGTCAAATGCTTTCTTCATTCTGTGCTGATACAACTGACCGTGACATAAAGTTGTCATTCTCTTTTCTTCGATTAGGTTCAGTTCATCGTGCCTACTTTGACACCATTCAGCTTCTGTTAGATTGGCTTCCATGAATACCCTGATCGATGGTATCTCTACTTCTATGGGGAGCACTGCTTCCATGCCATATACTAGAGAGAAAGGGGTTTCCCCTGTTGAAGTACAGACGGATGTGCGATAACCATGAAGATCATAGGGTAGCATCTAGTTCCAGTATTTATAGGTTACAACCATCTTTTGAACGATTTTCTTGATATTCTTGTCAGTTGCTTCTACCATTTCGTTCATCTTTGGCCGGTAGGGAGATGAGTTATGGTGTTCGCTCTTGAACTCAGCACACAACTCTTTCATCATCTTGTTTTCCAAGTTGGATCCATTATCCGTAATGATCTTTCTTGGAACACCATAACGGCAGATGAGATTATTCTTAATAAATTGGACCACCACTTGTCGGGTTACATTGGTGTATGACACTGCTTCGACCCACTTGGTGAAGTAGTTAATGGTTACAAGGATGAATCGATGTCCGTTCGAAGCCTTGGGTTCGATCATGCTAATCATGTCGATTCCCCATATAGAAAAAGGCCATGGAGAAGAAAGAACTTTGAGATGCGATGGCGGTACATGGATTATGTCAGCGTATATCTGACACTTGTGACACTTCCTCATGTACATGTAGTAATCAGATTCCATTGTCAGCCTATAATATCCTGCACTCAGAATTTTCCTTGCCATTGTATGTTCATTGGCACGAGTGCCAAAGGATCCTTCGTGAATCTCTTTTATCAACATGTTTGCTTCTGGTCAGTCTATGTATTTGAGAAAAACCATGTCAAAGTTTCTTTTGTAGAGTGTATCACCGTTCAGGAAGAATTTGCCAGCCAGTCTTCTGAGAGTCTTCCTATCTTTTCTTGATGCCCTAGTTGGGTATTTTTATTTTTGAAGGAAGCACTTGATATCATGATACCAGGGTTTGTCATCGATGACTTCTTCGACCATGAAGATGTAAGCGGGCCTTTCAAGTCGCATTATGTCAATCTTAGGTATGTCGTTCCATTGACTTACAACAATCATGGAAGAGAGAGTAGCTAGTGCATCCGCCAAGTGATTTTCTTCACGAGGGATGTGATGAAACTCGATTCTGTTGAAGAATGGTAACAACCTTCTCACGTAATCTTTGTAAGGAATCAATCCCGACTGGTATGTATTCCACTCTCCTTTGATCTGATTGATAACCAGGTCTGAGTCTCCATACACATCCAAATTCTTTATCCTTAAGTCAATTGCTTCTTTGAGGCCCATGATACAAGCTTCATATTCGGCCTCATTGTTTGTGCACTTGAATGTCAATCTAGCAGTGAAAGGAATATGGGTACCCTGAGGTGTTACGATGATTGCCCCGATTCCATTTCCGTAAGTGTTGACAGGTTCGTCGAATATTAGTCCCCATTGGGAACCTGGTCCTAGCCCTTTGCTTTGTAGCGGTTCATCACAATCTTTCATTTTTAAGTACATGACATCTTCGTCAGGGAAGTCAAATTCAACTGATTCCTGATCGTCAATTGGTTAATGAGCCAAATGATCAGCTAAAATACTTCCTTTGATAGCCTTTTGAGCATGATACTCGATGTCGTATTCTGATAATAACATCTGCCAACGGGCAATCCTTTCTGTGAGAGCAGACTTTTCAAAGACGTGCTTGATCAGATCCATTTTGGAGATTAACCAAATAGTGTGACAAATCATGTACTGGCGAAGACGTTTGGTTGCCCAAGCCAGAGTACAACAATTTGTCTCGAGCATAGTGTACCCGATTTCACAGTCTGTGAATTTCTTGCATAAGTAGTAACTATCAGACTCTTTTCTTTTTGTCTCGTCTTGCTGACCAAGTACACAGCCCATGGAGTCTTCCAAGACTATTAAGTAGATGATAAATGGTCTTCCCTCCACTGGAGGAGACAGAATAAGGGGATTCAACAGATATTCTTTGATGTTTTCGAAAGCCTTTTGGTAGTCTTCTATCCATATACAACTTTGATTCTTTCTGAGTAGTTTGAAGATCGGCGCACATGTCACGGTCTTGAGGGATATGAATCTTGAGATGTAATTCATACGTCCCAAAAATCCTCTTACTTGTTTCTCAGTCCTTGGAGAAGGCATTTCTTGAATGGCCTTTACCTTGTCAGGATCAACCTCAATTCCCTTTTGGCTGACGGTGAATCCGAAGAGTTTTCCTTAGCGAACACCGAAGGTGCACTTATTAGGATTCAAGCAGAGCTTGTATTTTCTCAAACGCTCTAATAACTTTGATAGATGTGTCACATGCTCTTCTTCTATTTTAGATTCGGAGATCATGTCATCGACATACACTCAATTTCTTTATGCATCACGTCGTGAAACAGAGTTATCAAGGCCCTTTGATAGGTTGCCCCTGCGTTCTTCAAACTGAACAACATTACCTTGTTACAAAAGGTGCCCCTGGGGGGATGAATGAAGTTTTCTCCATATCATCCGGCACCATTTTGATTTGATTATAGCCTGAGTATCCTTCCTTGAAGGAGAAGACTTTGAATTTTGTTGTGCTATCTACCAGCATGTCAATGTGTGGTAGGGGGAAGTCATCCTTCGGACTTGCTTTGTTTAGATCTCTGTAGTCTATGCACATTCTGACTTCTCCGTCCTTTTTCGGAACAGGTGCTATGTTGGCTAACCATTGAGGATATTCTGAGGTAGCGAGGAAACCTGCGTCGATCTGTTTCTGCACTTCCTCCTTAATTTTGATGGAAATATGTGGATGAGTCCTTCTCAGTATTTGTTTTACTGTCGAACATTCTGCTTTTAGCGGTAAGTGATGTTCCACGATGCTGGCATGTCCTGGTAGGACCAAGCAAACACATTGGGAAAATCTTTGAAAAGTTTTATCAAGTCTTCTCTGACAATTGGACTGAGCAGTGCTCCAATCTTAACTTCTTTCTTTTCTTCTTCTGAACCCAAATTGACTGTTCCCAACGGTTCTTTGTGAGGCTCAATAGACCTTTCCTCTTGTCTGAGTAGTCGGGATATCTCTTCAGGAATTTCTTCGTTCTTTTCTTCTTCAGCTTCAAATACCGGAAATTCAAAGTTGGGAAAAGGCATTGGATTATATGTTTCAATGGGGTTTAAAATAAGCAATCTGCATGACGCGATGATTCATTTTTTAGCAAAGATAGAGAGAATGCAAGAGTGTGTGTAGTATATTTTATGAAAAATGCTTGTTTTTATTTTGGATTGTTTTTAGGATTACCATTTTCTGAAAAGAGAAAATTGAAAACATCAATAAATGTGGGAATTCAGAATGACATTATTTATTCATGATTTGTCGATTCTTAAAACACACCCTATAAAACAAAACTCTGTCGCTTTGGGCGAAGCGAAAAGGGACATTTACAGAAAAGTGAGCCCTATAAAACATCAATTTCACTCGTGCAAGGTGAAAGGTAAAAAAAAAGATGGTATTTACTTAGACTTATGGACGATTTTCGGGACATCGACATCAACCCAGCGGGGACGAACTCCTCTGTGAATCACAAAGTATGGTATCTTCTTTCTTGGTTTGTCTTCAGAAATAACGCTGATTTCCAGCGGAGTAGGTTCATTGGAGTCTTCTTCCCATGCAGAGTTGTTATAGGAGAATTCTTCAGTCATATCTTTCATTTAGTTTTCACTTTCAAGAGGATCTCCCCATTTAGTTGGCTAGATGTCCTCATATTGGATGCAAGAGCTTTCGGGAGCGGTGTATTTAACTAGAAAGTCATACTTGCCACTTGGCTGTCCCAAGGTGTCCCAGGTTTCTGTCGGAATGGATGAGTTATCTTCCTCGATAACGTTAACCTCCAGAAATGTATAGTTAATGAATTCTTGTCCTGCAATCTTTGCGAATTAATTAGCATGGTGTTGGACACTCTCAGAGTGTTCTAGGTAATAATTCCATGGCTCTGTGGGGACATGGGTATTCTTTTCAATATTACTAAGCTGATAGGCATCGTCTGGCTGACTCATTTGCCCCAAGTCTTCTATGTACGACCTCTAGACAGGATAGTCATCCAGGGCATCATAGTCATAGTTGTCTTCCATTATATTGTCTTCTTCTAATGAATTGGGTGGAGCACGGCGTCCTTCAGGATCACAATCTCCATAGATCATCTTGATGTTTGATCTTGGTATATATCTTGGGCTCTGATTTTGAAAATAAAATGGCGTGTGCACCTCTCCCTGAGACATATAACCGTCATCATTGAGATAAGACTTCCACTCCTCATCCGTATCGGAGGAGTCGTTCCCATTGATGGTGTGTACTTCTTGAGACACTGGGTGGAGGAAGCCTCCACTGCGAAAGAAATCCTGAATGGGATGAAAACTTCCATCCATCTTGGTAGCCTGGGTACAGGTCAGAGAAAAGCCAAGACCTTTTCTTGTCTTGTTATCCGTGGGAGTTACAATCTCTCCCCATCTTTTTATGTCATTATTCTTGATTACTTCGAGAGCGTCCTTGTATGAGAAAATCGATGTCCCTTTTTCTTGTTGATTCTCATTGCTTACCGAGAGTGCTTGGAACTGGTTTCCAACAACCTCTTCTAGTTTTACACAGGAAAATGATGATACGTTGCTCACAATTAAGGCTTGCTCTCCACATACTGTGACTAATTTGTCATTCTTGACGAACTTCAGGTTTTGGTGAAGAGTCGAAGTGACTGCCCCAACTTCGTGTATCCAAGGTCTTCCTAATAAATAAATGTATGCTCCTTGGATGTCCATGACCTGGAAAGTTACTTGGAAAGTGTGAGGACCGATGGTTATGGGAAGATCAACTTCGCCGATAACTATTTTTATAGATCTGTTAAAGGCTTTGACGATGATCTCACTACTCCTCATCGGAGCTCCTTGAAACGTTAGTCGTATCATAGTTGATTTTGGCATAACATTCAAAGATGTTCATGTGTATACCAATACGCTTGCTAAAGCATCGTCTTGGCAGTTGACTGTAATGTTGAGCACCATATTATGATTCTTACCTTCTTCTGGCAGTTCTTCATCACTGAATCCTAAGTTGTTGTAGGAAGTGATGCTGGAGATGATGCTGTCAAATTGTCCTACCGTCACATCTTGTTCCACAAAGGCTTGTTCCAAGACCCTCTGTAGAGCTTCCATGTGAGCTTCTGAACAAAGTAGGAGAGACAATACAGAGATTCGAGATGTAGTTTGCAACAATTGGTCGACAATGTTGTACTCGCTTTTCTGGATGAGCTTCAACATCTCATCGTTGTTCTTTACAAGTTCTGGATTACTGGATTGACCGAATTGTTGGTCAGGAACTTCTGTTTGAGGTTCATTTTCTTTGGCAGGTTCTCCAACTCCTCTGTTGATGATCCGACCGCTCAGGGTAACTCGACTGATGTCGACAATGATCACGACGGAGTGTAATGGAGTTTCTTTTCCGTTCTCGATGGTCGTTGCACCATACTTGTAAGGGATAACCTTATCTGACTTGTACAGTATTGGACCTGGAAAGTAGATAACCACATGGGCTTTTTGATTTTTCTGACCGTTATAGGAAACCTCAATAGGTTCCTGGTTGGGAACTTTTCTACCATGAAGAGGGATTCATGATTTATTGACTAGAGGGATTATGGCGCAAACGTCCTTGGTTATTCGATTATTGGAGACTACAACAATGTGTTTGTTTTGACCAGGGAGGTAATCTTGCATCATGTTGATCGACCCAAAACATGAACATGGACGAATCTCCTTCCGGTCTAACTGATTTTGGAGGGTTGCTCGTGCGAGATAACATCCTTGGTTATTTTCTGAGCATACGCTACAGCGCTCATAATTGTGCGGTGGTACCCGACTGTATCCGCTTTGTATGCAGTGCATCTTCACCATATTTGTTTCTATTGAGCGGATATCACGACTTTGATGTCTACCAGGATTCCCATCAGTCATGCTAATTTGTTGTGTGTCTTCATCCAAGTAGATTGGAAGCCACCAGTGGTCCAGTAGATGTTGAAGTGTTCTTTGCACAAGCGCATACCCTTGGTCGTCTTCATGACATTCTTTACAGTCTTGATAATCATGTGAAGCCAGAAAACCGAGTCTTACCTTCTTAACATGTAATTCCACTAGACTGGTATTCATTAGGCGTATGTCAAAGATCTGAACCATATTGACTTGATGGTCTTTTTTTTTGCAGTAGTCTTGGATCCATCAGAGATCCATCTGAATTTGGAGGGCCTCTTGTATGAAAGAGCATCCTTGATTATCTGTTGAGCAGATTGGACAAGTGCTTTAATTATGCCACGGCAGGTCGTAATACTGACTTTGTCTTGAATGCATCAGCACTAAATTGATGTTCATTGCACGGATGTCGTGGTTTTGAACAATATTGGGATGTGCTTGAGCCATGTTTACTTCACGAATCCTATGATTCTGAATCCACCCCAGATCTATTTGTTTTGGTAGGGTTGTTTGTACTATGGTACACCCTTGGTTGTCCTTTGATCAGATATCGCACTGATGATAGTTGTGAGATGACACATGGCCGTACCCGCTCTGCTTGCAATGCAGTTTTACCAGGTTGGTTCCTAGTAAGAGCACATTGTGAATTTGATAACTGCGGCTAGATTCCTCCTCTATTAAATTCACTGCAGTCTTCTCATGTTGTGGTAACGGGTTTGTATGAACATTCAAATTAATATCTTTGAAGCTGAGACAATTCTCAATGTTATGTCCCGTTCCACCTTGATGGTAAGGGCAAGTGTGATTTGGTATTGTAAGAGGAGTCATGGTCTAAACATGCCCCTTGGCCAGTAGAAGTGGAAATAATTCTGCATACATCATCGGTATAGGGTCGAACCATGATGGTCGTGTAGTACGATTGTTGTTGTTGTACTATGGACAAGCCTACTCAAAAGGCTGTGGCTGCCTTTGTTGATACTGTTGTTGACTTGATTGGCTCTGAGCAACCTGAGGTTGATATGTCAGAGCTGGCGTCGGGTTGATAGCGGTATTTACTACTGCTACCGGTTGATACCTTCACCTTTGTTTTCCCAAAGAGATATCATTGATATCTTGCTCTTTCTTCTTTTGGAAAGCACTACCGTATCTTTTGGTAATGCTAAATGGTTCTGTATCTTTGACCAATCATCCTTCTCGGACTGCTTCTTCAAGGCGTACTACCATGTTCACCATTTCAGTGAAGTCACTGGGCGCACTGGAAACCATTAGGTCGTAATAAAACGAGCTCAATGTTTTTAGGAAAATATTGATCATCTCCTTTTCCTCAAGAAGGGGACAGATATGAGCGAAAATTTCAACACATCTCTGAGCATATTCTATGAAAGTTTCCTTATCCTTTTGTGACATTGCTCTGAGCTGGTCCCTATCTGGTGCCATGTCTAAATTGTATTTATATTGTTGAACGAAAGATGCCCCGAGATCTCTGAAAGTACTGATCTTGGTGCGATTTAAAATCTTGTACCATTTGAACGAGGCACCGGTTAAATTGTCTTGGAAGTAATGGATTAGTAGCTGTTGATAGTCTGTCTGAGTAGACATTTTCCGAGTGTACATCACGAAATGACTTTGAGGGAAAGAGTTGCCTTTGTATTTTTCAAAGTCAGACACCTCGAATTTGTGCGGTATCTTCACATTAGGGACCAAACAATGGTCAGCGGCGTCTTTACCAAATAAGTCTTGACCGCGAATGGAATGAAGGTCCTTCTTCATTTCTAAGAATTGTTCCTAGAACTCATTCATCATTTCATATACGTCTTCGTTTCCTCTAGAAGTTTTCTGCGCAATCTGTCCTTCCTGTGGTATAGACATTACAACGGTGATTCTTGGCGTTTCAGAGCCCTGAAGTTTGTAACCTTCAGGAGTTGCTGTCGTAACCCATGCATCTTCATTTTCCAGAAGTTTGTAACCTTCAGGTCCAGCGGTTCCAACTACGGCTTCTAAGTCTTCAGTAATCGGTGGGATATATCCTTCAAGTATAAAGTTGATAGGCATGCCCCAGGGGCGACCCTTAGGCATGTCGTACCGAGGATGATTCTCATGTGTCTCTAATATGGGTGTAGATGTAATCTCTGAGATCACAGTCCTTTGATGTTGTTGCTCCTGGGCTGCTTCCAGGGTTTGTAGGTTGCTGTGAAGTTTTTCCAAACATTCCTTTAGAGCGTTAATTTCTTCTCTCAGCTCTCTGTTCTCTTCCTCGAGATCGTCCATTTTCTTATGTCGATTGGCCCGAGTATTGTATGAGTGAGACAATTTGACTCTATTATTGTGACATATACGTGAGACTCAAAGATAAAAAATGTGTTATGTGAGAATGATGAATGATATGCAAAGACATATTTTTTTAGTTTTTGTTTTCAAAAGAAAATTTAACAAATAGATTGCAAATATCACACAATGGGGGGTGGAGACACTTTTTATTGAATTCGAAAGATTGTAGTATTTTACAAGGAAAAGTACAATATTTACAAAGAAAAGTACAGTAATTTACAAAGTGCTGTAAGGAAAATGTCTAAGCTCATGGATCCTAAGTTCTCTCTGAAGAGAGCTCAGATGTTGGTTCCTGTATTTTCCTTTTCTTTGATTGGGGCTCTTCAGCTATTGTCGAGTCGATGACCCTTTGCCAAGTGAAAGGAGCGAGCAAATTCCTTCGATCTTCCGGACTTTCTATAGCATGTTGTTCTAATATCTCAATCAGATAATCCTTACCCTTTAACAGTTCTTGAATCTTGGTACATTACAAATTAAGGATTTGGTATTTGTTCTTCCAAGAGCTCTTTTCACGTTGAACTTTGTTGAGAGCGACCTGTAGTTTTTCCGCATCAGACATGAAATAAAGGGCAGATTCCTTCAAGGGAAAAACTTCTTAACGAGGGTAAGGCATCCTCAGCTTGAGGGATCTAGTTTGTACCTAGTGGAGATAAGGTTCCATGGAGGTATAGTTTGGTCTTCCCAAAGACTCTCTGCCTTTCATGTGAATATGTTTCCAGGCATGCACTATTTCCTTCTTTAGTGCCCTGTCATTTTCCCCTTACTTGAAGAAAAGACCTTCCAAATGAACGTTATGTGGGATATTCTTCATCGGGTATCTGAGTTGACGGTGAGCTAAAATTGGATCATAGTTGATTCCTCCTTTAGTTCCAATGAGGGGTACATTAGGGAAATTTCCACATCTGTCGATGATCTCTATCCTCTCGTAAATCCTATTGTACCAGTCTATGTTCGAATTGGTGAGAGACATGATCCTCTGTGACCAACGTATAATACTTTTGTGATCCCAAAAAGCAGCACACTAGGGCAAGTGGGAAATAAACCATTTGTAGAGTAAAGGTACACAGCATGGGATCATTCCTCTGTTGTACAAATTCCTTAAGTGTACAGAATGATAAGCATCTGTGAGCAAGGTTGGCACGAGGTTTCCTATCAAGAATATCTTAATAGCATTGGTATCGACGAAGTTGTTAATGGTGGGAAAAAAGAATAACCCATATATTAGCAGAACAAAGATGTCTTCGAAGGCAGTTATGTTTCCTATACTAGCAAAGAATAGAGCTTTCTCCATCAGGAATTTAGCTAGTAAACTCTGGATTCCTCCTTTAGTTATAATGTGAGTCCTAACTTTTGACTCATCCAAAGAGATTGCTCTTGCAATGGTTTGTTCTTTTGGAATTTATTCCAGTCTAGAAAATGGAGCTCGATCAGTGATAGGTAAATCAATCACGTGGGAGTATTCTTCCAGTGTTTGTGCAAGTTGGTAATCCTGGAAAGTGAAGCAGTGGTAAACCGGATCGTAGAACTGTACCAGCGTAGATAGGATTCCTTCAACGATGTTGATCCTTAACAGAGACAACAGTCCTCCGTGCTTAGCTCTGAACGCCTCGGGATTGGTAGCTATCCTTCCCAATTTCCTTAAGTCTTCTAGTTTCGGAACCTTGAATGTGTACTTGTGCGTCTTTCTTATACCGAAATCCATAACGCAACCTCTGACATTTGCAATTATTGTTTTTAGTTCTTTTGAAAAATAATTTTTTTTCTTGTTTGAAAAGAGTTTTTTAAATGAATCCATGAATGCAGCACACAAAAACATTTGAAAACACGGGTTCAAGGGTTCAATGTCACGAGCATGGAGTCATGGCTCAACCCATTCCCAAAGGTTGTACTATTTTGGTCAATTTGTGTTCCTGTAGAACGGATTCTAAAAGGTTCCCAAAGTCATTGACCCCTCCTAGGGACACCATCAGCAAGCTGATTCACTCGAGCGATCTGTAATATGTAACACCCCAATTCCCATCGCGAATAAATAATACATAAATAAATCAGAGTAACTAAAAATTTATTTTTCCGACAGAAACAAGGATGCCACATTTTAAAGTAAGAAAACACAATCCCTGCTCATATAATTGATACATAGCGTAAAATAGAATACCCTCCAAGGGGAAACTTTTTCCATCTAAGGGAAAGGTCAATTATGGAATAAAGCGGAAAGATCCATAACCGACTTGTTTTACAAAATAAATCATTTTTGAACATCAACTATACACACAAAAGTACTACGAAATACATTCAGCAAATGTATACATATATATATATATAATCGTTCCCCGACTCCTGTGCAACGTATCAGAGCAGACACCAAGACCGACAACAGAACTGAGGGCTAATCTTCACAAAAAGACCTCCAACAACTCTAGTCTGCAATGCCTCATAGAGCATTATAAAATAGCAGAAGGGTGAGAAATAACAACTAAAATCAAGATTGCATAATAATATGCTAATACATAACAATTCACATGCATAGCTATTCTCACCATAAACACCACATGTTATTACATATAACATACCACGTATACGCAACATATATCTATTAATCCAACGATATAGCATATATCAAGTATCCAATATACTCACATATTTGCACATAAGGCATACCAAATCATAACATGTAGAAACACATCACACATCACATAGCATATGTCTATGCATAACACATATTATCCACAACCAATGCATTTATCACATATGCACATCAAATTACCAATGCTATCACAATCTCAACACATAACAATTCGATGCACAATTTCCAAACATAATCAGTTAAATCATGATTTTCCACACATAATGCATCCATTCACAATTCTCACACATAATCAATCCATGATTTATGCAAACGCACAGAGACCGACACAACGACTCTATGCAAATGCCATGCGGTACCGACTTCCAATATTTCTCATCACTAGTTCACTCAGGAACTCTGTTGGAACCATCGCTCGTTACTTAGTGTAACTCCCCGTCGGGCATACGATGTTCCCCGTCGTTCACACCTCTTTGTATAAGGTACACGACGTTTATGGATCGCTCACACCTCTTTGTATAAGGCACACGACCCGATCGCTCACACCTCTTATTTTTAAGGCACACGATCCATCCGATCGCTTACACCTCTTATTTTTAAGGCACACGATTTTAAAGCAGATTCCCTCTGGAATCAATCCGTCACTCAGGACGTCACAAGAATGCATATCATGATGCTTGGTATACAATGACTCATGACATTTAAAATGCACACACATACACATCCACAATCATGCATATATCATCAATTACCACACATTGCATTTTCTTGCCCTAAGGCCACCAATCATCATCACAAAATGTATCACGTGCATTTTCATTTCACAACAGCACACAAGTCATACAATATCCATATCAACAACACATTGCACGATACACATCAATTACACACAATGACAACGACAAAAGTCGACAAAACAACACCATTCAAATATCATACATCCATCACCAATGCGTATCAGTCATGCACAATATTTCATCACATATACTCACGCCATATAATAGCACACCAGCTATATGTTACATATCAAAATCATATAGCATGATAACACATCATTCGCACACCAATACGACGGTAAAAATCTGACAAAACCAACACTTTTTCAAAACCACAACTTAAATAAATCATCTACTGACCTCCAACCCATTTTTAATAGAAAGAATATTTCATTAGCTTTCCAACGCTTCGAACGGGGACCAAAACGGACTTACGGTTCAAAAGTTATGAAGAAAACAAAATCGGACATTTTGGAAAATTTGTATCACTCGCGAGTATGCTCAGGTCGACTCATGAGTCGACGCAAGGGTTCTTTAGGTTGACCCAAAGATGCTTTAGATCGACGCATACTGCGTAGAATTTGATAAAAACTCAGTTTTCGATCGTTAAATGACTTCCGGATCTTCGATTTTGATTCCGTAAAAAGCTGCGATCTCAGAATTAAATATACTACAATATTTCCACCATTAGAAATCCATCTAACACATTTTCCACTTTTGAAATATTTTGAAACATAATTTTATCCGTTGATCCCAACTCCAAACTCGCCCAAAACCACTCGAAAACACACAAATAACTATTCCCGATTAATTCCTATCCTTACCCAATTAAATATCAACCTATATCAATGTTACCAGACATATCCAAATACTTTTACTCGATCACAACACCAATTTGCACAAAAACATCAATATATATATCAAAAACTCAAAAGTTACAAATTCAACTCGATTCAATCAAACGATCACACTAAATCAAGACCCAACATCACACGACTCTACTACGCGATTTATTCCGACTTTCGTCCGTAAAAACATCGATTTCTACTAATTTTTACCATTTCGACCTAAAATGAAAACTATAAGAAAATATCCAAAACAATCAAGAAAACATACACATATACATACACAAGCAAGATATAATTGAAACTTCTCACCCTTACCCGATTAATCGCGATTGAAACAGAGTTATCTTTGATTTTCCTCTTTTCCTCTTTTTCTCCTCTTCTTTCTTCCCTTCTCTTTTCTTTCTCTTCTTTTTCTTTTTCCTTCTATTTCTCTCTTTCTATTTCTATTTATATAAAATCATAAAACTTACCCAAGCAAAAGACCAAAATACCCCTCAGCTCAAATGTCTCCCAAACGCTCTCAAAACGCGATAAAACATAAACAATGATGAAAAATAATATATTGTCAAATAAAAGTCAAGAATAAAATAATATAATAATAAAATAATCAAATAGACTCGATTAAATAAAACTCACAAAAACTGGGGCGTTACATAATATCCTAGGATGAATCTCATTTGAGTGTAGTATCGCGTATCAACTATTCCTGATAGTCACCGCACTACCAAATGGCCACAGGTTTATGTCTACTAAATCCTCAGGGTCATGGGTACCGCACTGGGATAGACGATGCTTTCACGATAATCAGTCGTTCAACATCGATATTTTCGCACAGATGCCTCGACTGTTTCGGTTGACTGGCAAGTTAGCTTGGTCGGGATTCACTCCCTATAAGCGTTTCCTGGATATGCCACCACATATCTTAATGTTCTCTCAAACTTTCCAAAGGCATATTAATCGCATTCCCAGTTGACAGAAAATTAAACATAGGTATCAAGTAGTATAACAGTAAATGAGATATATTATATAGTAGAAAGTATAGAAAATGCCAAACAAAGCCTAGACCTCTTAGGAACTCTAATCCTAAATACTCCCCAGCAGAGTCGCCATTTTTATGTAGTGTGCGATTTTTGTCGGTGACGCGACCACCTTACCGCAATGGTTAGAATTGGGTGCTACTTTCTATTTTTTTATTTATCCAATGAAGCTGGAATGGAAAGGGAAGTTATCTAAAACTAACCTTGCACGCAAATGTTTCCTAAACAAATTCTAAGAGATTGGGGGGTCGGGGTCAGGTTATACAAAGGGAAGTTGTCAATCACCTAGTGTATATATGGTTATCCATAGACTTTCTTTGGCATATTTAGATACTTTCTGGTGTTTATCTGTTATGGGTTGGGAAAGTTTCTTCTTTGGGAGTTTTGAGAGAGTGTTTTTGTTGTTTTCGGATTTTCTGTTGTTTTTGGTAAGGTGTTGGGCCTAAGGTTTTTGGTATGTGTGTGCTCGTTAAGATTTCACAATCTTATGCCTACGTATTCCCGTAAAGATAACAAGTAAATCAGAGAAATCGTAGTTCCTCCTATTCTATGGGAGGAAAATATGTTTGGTGTCTAATTTAAAGCCCAAGATTGAAGCTAGAGGTTATTTATGTCTTTTCAAAGCCCAATATTGAAGCTAAAGGTTTTGACTGAGAGAGAATTTGTCATCTCTAAAGGGAGATATCTCACCTGTTCATCACAATTGTTGAAGGATTCATTATAAAGGAGAATTACTTTAACTAGAGTGTATGGAATCCATCAATGCCATAATTTCCTTTATAAGGGAATTGTCCTAAATGAAGAAACTTTAACTCAGTGTAGAGCAATGCCATTTTTCCTTATGAATCTTTCATGCTAGGAGAGGGACATCGACTTGGATGTAAATAATCCAGAGGCTTGCCACTTACAGTAGTTAGATGAAAACGAAAATTTACAAGGATAAAAGAGGGACATAGAGCTTGGATTTTTGAATCAACAAGTGTGCCACTTACAGCAGTTATTTGGAATTAGGTTTTTTTGAATGCCTGTTTTGATATGTGATGTACATAGAAATGGCTTCCTCCAGAGAGAAATCTTGATATCCTCTGAGGGGATGTTGATTTCTCTGTGCCTTGATCAAAGTCCAAGGTTGAAGCCAAAAGGTTGATTTTTCTTATGGAGTTTTATTTTGTCTTGTACGAAGTCTAAGATTGAGGCTGAAAAGAATTGAATCTTCCGAGGAAAGTTTTGTCTGTCTTATACAAAGCCTATGATTGAGACTGAAAAAGAGATTGACTTGATAGAGGAGGTTTTATCTATCTTGTACTAAGCCCAAGATTGAGACTGAAAAGAGATTGACTCCACTGGGAAATATGATATGTCTTGTATAAAGCCCAAGATTGAGGCTAAATAAGAGACTGACTCAGCTGGAGAATATAATCTATCTTGTACAAGGCCCAAGATTGAGGCTAACTCTGCTGAGGATAATCATTATACAAAGCCTAAGAGGAGGCTGCCTTTTGCTGAGGATTGTTGAAATTGAAAGACAGGTTCCATATGTATTGGGGAATTAACTCTTGTTGGGGATTTGGAGAAGAGTTGGAATATCCAAGACCATGAGGCTCTGATTCTATTAGGGTTTTACTGTTGGTAAATTGACCCTCACTGGGATTTTAAGATGAAGGTTTAAACCTTGTTAGGGGTCTTGGGTTTGAAAGTTGTTTTTTTAAGACCTATAGAGGTTTCAACTCAAGTGGAGGATTGTGAAATGATGAAATGATCAGGGTTTCTCTTGTGTTTTTAGGAAACTTGGGGGCATCTTTTGAGATTCAAAAGAATATGAGATTGTCGAAGTCTACTGGTGTGAATGGGTTGACTCTTAGCTGGAGAATGATCTTTGGATGATGCCTAAGAGGAGGCTGAGACTGTCTAAGTCTACTTGTATGAAGCCCAAGAGAAGGCTGATGGTTTAAGGGATGAAGATCAACCCTACAATGATTTGATGTTTGGGAATTCTGACTTTTCGGAGGATTGAACTAGTAGAGATGACTAAGTTATGTCCTATACTTGTAGGTGGTCTTCGGGTCCTTGTACTAAGCCCACGAGGAGGCTGAGAACTTCTAAGAAGCCTGTGGGTCCTTGCACAAAGCCCAAGAGGAGGCTGGGGATGCTTTTAGGAAGCTTGTGGGTCCAAGCCGAAGAAACGTTCAAGAAAAGGTTTCACCGGAAATTAATCCTCTCTTTGTTGAACAGTTCTAAGGTTTGAAGAAATTCAAGAGAGGTTTCACTGGGAATTAATCCTCTCTGGGGAAAAGAATTTCTTTTACCCATATATTTCTAAGTTAGGACAGTCTTGAGAAAAGTTTCACAGGGAATGATGTCTTTCTGTGTTCCATATTGTATAAGCCCAAGAGGAGGCAAAAATATATCTGGAATTTCCTATGGGGATCTAGTTTTGACTGTGTTGAAAGAGTAACCACTGGTTTGGTCTAGACCTAGACCTAACTGCTGGGGAAAACTCTAAGCTAGATATATACAAGCATATATATAGAAATGAAATTTATAAACAAATATGTTGAGAAGATAGTGGAACTTAAAGTTGTGCAGGCCCAAGCATGGTAACCACAACTGTATGGTTAGTTATTCAAGAAGTTGAAGAAAGTTTTGATAATAACTTTAAATTTGAATTGGAATCAAAGAAGTGGCCCAGATGACTTATTTTGAAAAGGCGGCGATCGCATCGTAGTTTTGAAAACCACAGAGGGACTTATACAATGACTGGGGCCCAAACTATTGTATTTACAAAGGTGGCGGGTCTTACACTCTATTAGAGGCCCAAAAGTTTATTTTTATACAAGAGATGGGACTTATAGCTCAAGGAGAGGCCCAGATGGAAAACAACGATCGCACCGTTATTGTATCGGGACTTATACAATGACTGAGGCCCAAATTAAATATGTACAAAGGGGGTTGGGTCTTACACTCTATTAGAGGCCTAAAAGTGTTTGAGAAAGAAGAAAAATAGGACTTACAACCAAAGGGAGGCCCAGATGAATTTTGTTTTGAAAACGACGATCGTGTCGAAATCGTATCGCGACTTATACAATGACAGAGGCCCAAAAAGGTTTATTTACGAAGAGATGGGACTTACACTCTACAAAGAGGCCCAAAGATGTTTCAAATGAAGTTTGAAAATTTAAAATCAAGAGAAAAACCCTAATTTTAAATAAAGTGTAATTTTTCAAAGAAAATTAAATAATAAATCATATAAAATATCAAATATATTAAAAAACAAATTGTAAGCTTTGAAAATTCATGTTATGTTTATAGAAAAGCTTGAAATCCAATTGGTTTTGAAAACTCAAGGTGAGAATTTCATTTTAAAATGTTTAAAACAAATAAAAAATGAAATTAATTACAAAAATTCAAACTATATTAAATAAATAATATAAATTCAAATTTTTTTGTGGAATAAAATATTTCAATATTTTTGTGAATTGTCAAAAAACGAACCAATAAAAAATAATTAAAAATGAGGGAGAAATTATCTTTTAGATTAATTAAGAAAATTATGAATAATATGAAAAAATAGCAAAATGAGAGGGAACCAAAAATGGTCTGTGTGGGTGTTGAACCCACGCCCTTCATCCAAACACACATGCGTTGCTACCACTGGGGTGGTGATACATCCGTGTATCAAAACCACCCCATAAATACATAAGGGTGGCTTAAATTTCAGGTCAGGCCATTGCAAAAACCAAGTTTTGTGTGATTTGCAATAAGGATCATATCTCCCTCATTTCTCCATGAAATTGGATGAAATTTAGATCGATCCTTCCTATAATTTCTTGAGGAATCCAATGGTGGTTTTAGATTTTTCTAAAGATGCCTACATTTTAAAATCCGATGGTGGTTCCAAAATAGGCCTAGACTTGCATGTTCTATGCTACTTCTTTATACAGGCAATAATAGCATGGTAAATTGGTTCAAACACAACACATATGACATGTATGAGAAGTTCATGATCAGTGGACATCAAAGCCATGCATATTTTAAAGAGTTCAACTTGTTATGCACTTACCTCTTGAAGCTCCTTGTGCTAACTTTGAAGATGCTTGTGCCAGAAGTAATCCAATGCTTTAGACACTCTTGATTGATCCCTTAGAAGCTTTTAGGATGATCAAAACCAGCTGAAAACCTCAGGAACAAGAATTCGCTCTTTCTTGCAAAAGTGGTACAAATGACCAAAATGGCATCTCACTCAAATGGTGTGACAGTTGAGGGATACTGGTTGGAAAAACTTAAGGAAGATATTTGGAGAGTATTTGAAGGGTTAATTGCTTTTGAAAGTGTTTGGATCAAGACATAGCTTGAAAAATGCACAAAAGTAAAAATTTGAGGTTTTGGAAGTTGATATGTTTGGATGGTTATTTGAGTGGTTTTTGCTCTGGTTTCAAGAATTCCCAAATTGCTCCAATGTGACTTGAAATTGAAGTAAGAGAGGGAGAGTGAGAAAACAAGGCTTTGGTATTGTTTTGGTATGGTTTGAAACATCAGAAATGACCTCTATTTATAGTAGAGAAAGTTTGTTTTTGAAGGAATAATGAGTGGAAGAGGGAGCATGCTATTATCTAATGGATTTTGTCATGTAATACTTTCTTAAATGCCAAGGATCCAAGTCTCCTCTTATCTTGACTTCAACCAACTTTGCAGGTTTGAACACTCATGTTTCTTGACTCCTTTTGGCTGGTTTGTAACTGATTCATGCCACCTATATGTGTCACATAAATGCTTGATGCAAAAGTTAAAAATCAAGGTTCATGAAAATGATGATTTTGCACATGCCAATTTGATTTCTTGACTCAAGGGTTCAAAGTTGAAGTCAACAAGTGACTCATCAAGATTCTTTCTGATCTTGGAAGAGGACAAAGCTTGGAAGATGTCAAAATTAGAAATGGAAATCGCGTGGCACAAGAAATGCACACAATCTGCCAAATGTTGTCATGAAAATCAGTTTAAGCAAGGCATGTTGTGGGGTTCATAACTCCTTGCTCAAGTTGAATTAATGGGAGTTCTTGTACTTTTTGGAAAGCTCTCATGACATACTTTAACTTTTATGTCCACCAATGGACCTGGTTTAGCTTGGATCATAATGAAAAATGCTCCAAAAGTTGGTGAAAAACCTTGACAGATTCTGTCCAAAATTTCACTAAGTGATGGAAAAAAGGGTCATTTTCATGTTTTTGCGATTTTGAACAATCCATGAGGAATTGGAATATTTTGTAGTTGACACTTTTGAAGTATGTCATGTGAACTTTCATTTGAGCTTTGGATGGAAGAAAAAGGCCTTAGGGTTTGGGAGTTATGACCTTGCAAAGTTGGTACCAAATCCTTTTTGGTCATAACTTAGAAAAATTTTAGTTTCTTATGGTTGCTCCTTTTGCAAGTGACCTCACTTTTCATGATTTTTATTGATGGATGATTATCAAAACCATGCATTAACATTGTTTTTGACTTAGGGGAGCAATATTTGTGAAAATTTTCAAAAAGTCAAACTTGATTTTGGGCATCATTGACTTTTTGTTAGATGAATTCCAAACTGTGTGATTTTCTATGCAATCAAGTTCTTGACCTAATTCAAACCTAATGGACGGATTCCATAGGTGTTTTAGGGTGTATTGACTCATGTGCCAATGTTTAGGAACATGTCTTGGTCAAAAGTCAAAGATGTAGTTGACTTTTTCTTCAATCCCTAATTGTGGCTCACATGAAATTGAAACTTGTGATTCAAGCTTCGTGGGTCAATCCATTATTTTAAATGGATAAATATGGTGTATTTGAGGCCCTTAAATCATGCCTTGTGGTCTTGGTTCTTGTCTTTCCTCAAAAGTCAATTTAGGGGTGAATTAGGTCAAGAAACCCTAAAAATTAGGGTATTACACAAGCAGCCAAATATTCAATATTTGTCGAGATCTGGTGGATGTCCTGACCAAAGTTATTCAAGTGTTTTCATATCTAACGTAGTCGAAGGGCATCTATTTATTAGATATATAGCTATCGAAACAGCCTCAGCCCAAAACACCTTATTTAACCCAGCACTCGTTAACATGCATCTAACACTCTCTAAAATAGTATAATTAAACCTTTCCTCCAAACCATTTTATTGTGGAGTACCTGCAGTAGTTTTGTGCCTTGCAGTACCTGAGGCAACACACAAACTGTCGAACGCCTCATTGCAAAATTCAAGGACATTGTCGGTTCTCAACCTCTTCGCATTTTTGCCAGTATGATTTTCTACCAGAGTCTTCCAACCTTTAAAATTCTCAAAAGTTTCATCCTTAGTCTTCTGGATGAATACCCATAACGTTCTGGAATAATCATCAACTATGGATAGAAAATACCTTGCTCTTGAGTGTGATGGACACCTTGCAGGCCCCCAAAGATCAACATGGATGTAATCAAGGGATCCATGAGTTCTTTGTTTGCTTTTGTTGAACTTCACTCTGCAAGTTTTTCCAAGTACACATGGTTCACAAAATTTCAGCTTTTCGACTTTGTCTCCACCAAGTACAGAGGGTTCGACCAAACCCCTTTCATTGACGTGGCCCAATCTCATGTGCTAAATTTCTGTCTTCAACAAATATTTTGAGGATGCAACATTTGTGAAATCACTTACAACTTCAACCTCAAGGGTATACAAGCCTTATTTCTTCACGCCTCTCAAGACTTCCTTCGACCCCTTCACGACTCTTAGCATTTTTTTCTCTCCTTAAAAAACATATCCCTTTTTGTAGAATTCACCAAGAGAAATCAAAATTCTCTTCAAATCAGGTACATACGTGACTTCAGTCAATAACCTTATTGACTCATCATGGAGCTTGAATTTCACAGATCCAATACTTGCAATTTTGCAAGCTTTGTTGTTTCTCAACAGCACTGATCCACCATCTTGATCACATAGCTCCTTGAACACTTCTCTATTTGGAGTCATGTATCAAGTGCAACTTGAATCCATAATCCACTTTTTTCTTGAGTCGCCGCTTGAAACCACAAGAACATCAGATGATTTAAAGTCATCTTAAACAATGGTTGCGTTGCCATTATCCTTAGCTCCACGATCTTTCAGGCGTTCAGGGCACACCTTTCTTGTGTGACCCTCCTTCTTACAGTGATAACATCGAATACCAGATGCATCGCCATATGTAAGACTTATGTTGACTTTTACCTTTCTTCTCGTCGAACTTACCTTCTTTTCGCAAGAATTTTCCCCTAACGGCCAAACCTTCGCCAAGCGTTGAAGATTTATGCTCCTTTCGTTCATTCAGGTACTTAGAATACAAGGCTGATTGAACTTCTTCAAAGCTCAGGGTCTCCCTTTCATTCAGGAGTGTTTCTTTGATGTGAGCATGTCTTCTGGGCAAAGCACACAACAACAATGGTGCTTGATCTTCATCATAAATCTTCACATCAATATTTTTATGATCAAGAATCATCTTGTTGAACATATCCAACTGCTCAGCCAACACTCTGTCTTCACTCATCTTGAATGAACTCAAGTCTTGCTTAAGGTAGATTCGATTCACTAGAGATTTGTTGTGAAAAACAATGTCTTGAAACAAAGTAAAAACAATTTCTTTATGATCAAGGAACACACAAGGGTTAGGGTTAACGGAAAATCAAGAAGAACAACAAGGATTGGTTATAACTGCTATTCTTTACTTACTCTATAAAACAAATTACAAGTACTCAAGAATAACAAATAACCCTCTCACCCTAATTAGGATTTGTCACACTTAAAATGAGAAACTAGTATGCTATTTATAATAAACCTAACATACTAAACTAATAGGCTTTTTAATAGTTACCCATTACAAGCTAACTTAGGGTACAAGCTAACTTAAACAATTGGATCCTTATACACAAGGCCCAATTCGACAACTACATACTAGAACACAATTCGACTACAGCATGTAGGTCTTCGACAATAGCATGTGAGCATACTTCGACGACATTCTAAACCTCTTTCGACAATACTAGAGTTCGTTCCAATATCTCACACATGGGTTTTGACATTTTACCGACAAATATACCACATTTTCTTATCTCATAAAATCGACAGGTAAAACAATTTTGAGTTTGTTAAATCTAAAGTGGATTGCTTATTTCACTAAATCCTATATTGATCATATAACTTCTCAAAATCGGGGATGAAAATAATATTATGAACAATTGTGTAATTTTTAAAGAACAACTTACATTGATTAGTGATTTTGAAGGATCCTTCAACTCATCATTCATCTCACGTTCTTTTACGGTTAAAATATCTTCAATGTTTCAAATACTTTATTCAACACTTTCTTTTCTAATAATTCATTCTTAAAAGCATAGAAATTTGATGCTTTGAAAAATGAACAAATTTGGAAGAAACTTGAATGAAAACTAGGAATACTAGATACATTTTAATGATAAAATAATATGAAATAAATGATGAAATCTAGAATCCTAGAAAATCATTAATCAGTGTAAGATAAGTTTCAAATACAACATAATTTGTCATATGATAATTTCCAAAATCAATTTAATAGGTTATAAATTCAAAGAGGGATTAAGGAAACAAACAATCGACATTAGATATAATAAACTCAACTTGATAGAACAAGATTAAAGATGCACAAATAATTAAAAAAAAAAACATAATCCCAAAACAGATTACAAAACCTGCTATTTAGTTGGAAAAGAAAACCAAATGGATCCTACTAGGCAGGGCTAATACATTTCACTAAAAGACACCCCAGCCTCCAACCATGATAGAGAGAAAAACATCAAACAAAAAATACCAAACTTGACAGAAAAACACATCCTATATTACCTTATTGTCATGTATCAAACAGAACCAAGATTGATCTTAACAATAAAAATCAAAAGGCATCTTGTATCACTCATAAAGATTACCATGTGATTTCTTTTTTATGTTCAAATCTATTTATGAACAACACATATTCCATTCAATTTTAATACGAACTTTTCAATTCTAATACTATATTTTGTATCAATTTTTTGTTGAAGAGGTTTTAGTACTGCAAAGCTTTGTGATTATGTATGTGTTACCGCAACTCTTGCTAGGATGTTTATTAGTTGCAATTGTAGATTTCTATAGATTAATTTACTTTA
Organism: Lathyrus tuberosus; assembly: GCA_022829125.1. NCBI lineage: Eukaryota > Viridiplantae > Streptophyta > Magnoliopsida > Fabales > Fabaceae > Lathyrus > Lathyrus tuberosus. Next base: position 10,987,032 of record JALAZF010000071.1, read on the forward strand.
GCTTTTTCATATGACTCTTCAAAAAAAAATTTCACCTTTGATTGAATGTTCTGGTACTAATGCCTTTGTTTTGGTGCTCTATGGGTTTATTCTTATTATTAGCTGAAACAAATAACAAATTTTCAACTTTGCATTTGCCATATTCTATTTTGACCGGGTTGTTTGTGTGCATGTCGATTCTAGTAACTTTTTGTAATTGATCTGAGTGTAGAGAGCATGGTTAATGATCGAATTGGTGCCACATGAGAATGTCAGTTCTAGTAGCTCTTTTCTTTGCTAGTGAATGTGATGGATAAGATCTGTTTTTTTATAATTTAAATCACACTCTTGTAAATAACAGAAATAGTTATAATTAAATCTTTGGTAGACCCAAATTTATTGACCATATTTTCTTGTTATTTGTTTGTTTAATATTTGTATTTTGAGAATAATGATTGTGTAATTTTTGCAAAAACCAAAAAAATGGTATTTAATAGCACTTTTTTGAAAATAGTTTTAAATGGTTGGATCTATAATAGCGCTTTTCTTGAAAATGATATTTTACACTATTTAAGAGAAAGAGGAGCATTTAATAGCACTTTCATGAAAACGCTATTCAAACTCTCGCTATAGTTATGAAAGTAAAAGAAATGCTATTAAATATCTTAATTGGTGTAGCGATATCTATAATCTGTCATGTTCCTTTTAAAAGTTAACACATTGTCTAGGAAGAAACTAAACCATATTCCGAAGGAGGGTAAGTGGGATATATTCCCGTTCGGTAAGGGTCTTGCTAGCAAGGATTTAGATGGCATTTCATCATTCTTCTTCTCAGAGTTTCCTGACCGTATCAACGCAAGGGACGTGTTCATTTTATTCGGTTGTATCGGTAATGTGGTGGAAGTGGTGATTCCGCCCAGACGTAATTGATTGGGAAAACGATTCGGCTTCGCGAGGTTCAGGGAGGTGGAAGATATAAGATTGTTGGATGTCAAATTGGATAATGTGTTGATCGATGGCAAGAAGATTCATGCCAATCCGCTGAGATTCGAAAGGGGTAAACAGAGAGTTTCTGTGCCGAGAAAAGATGGTGACAGGGTGTTGGGAGCTCTTCCCAACAAGGAGATGGGTGGAGAGAAGACCTATAGTGTTGTTTCTGATCGACTGTGGAGGAAGAGCCGCGGTCGAAGGCCTACTTCGTTGTTCGACGGTTAAGTTTCGTACGCGGAGGTGTTGGGGAAGAAGGAAGAGGCGCCCTCCCATTTGGATTCTCTTTGTTTCGAATCCACTTTTGAGGTGAAGGAAAGGCTGAAGAAAGCTTATGTTGGGACTACAATTAGCCCTGGTATGTCTTATAATTTGCAAACCCTCTTTGAAACGGATGGGATTTTCACGGTTAAGGTCACACCATTAGGTTCTTCCTTATGTTTGTTGGAGGATTCGGTGAGTGGGTTTCTGGATGAGTTTGTCGAGGAAGGAGTATGGTGGAAACAATGGTTCAGAAGTATGAATAAGTGGAGCGAGGATGTTATTGATGAGGAGAGAGTCATGTGGATCAGAGCATATGGAGTCCCGTGTCACGTTTGGTGCGGGGAGTTTTTGAAAAGATTGCAAATTCTTTTGGGTCTTACATATGTTCGGATGAGAGCACGTTAAAAGGAACGAACATGGATGTTGCTAGATTTATGGTTAGAGCTCCTTCGTTTTTCAATTTAAAGGACAGGTTCTCTGCCATTATTGACGATAAATAGTTTATTATTCACTTAAGAGAAGACACGTACGGTCCAGTACGTTTAGCCGCGCCTAATTTTACGGCGAAGGAAAGTGCTTATGTCTCTTCATCTTCCTCTGATTCGGCCATGGATAGGTTTTTGGGGGAGATGGAGTGTGGTGAGGAAGAAGAAGAATTATTTGCGGATGAAGGTAGGGAGGTACAGGAGGCTAGTGAGCAGGTAGGGTGACTAGAGTTTGTAATATGTCACTTTGTAGCACGGTGCCCGATAGCTTTCAGTTGGTAGAAAAGCAAAGTGAAGAGGGTTGTTTTGATGATGTTGTGGGGAAGTGTAAAGGCACTTCTTGTAGTATTAAGGAAAGTAGGGGGCGGAGCAGGAAAAGTGTCTGACACTATTGGAGGGGATTCTGTTGAATCAATTTAAGAGTGGTCACATGGTTTTGGGAAGGTGGTATTCGGTGGGGTCAAGGAAAAGAAGAAAAGTAGCAATAAAAAAATAATTAAGTACAAATCTTTGCATGGCCCACATTGCTTGGTTGGGAAAAGTTTTAAAAAAGTCACGAAAGGAAAGGCAAATAAGACTAATGCTCCCTTAAACAATGGTCAGTTGGTTGCTTCTGATACTATTTCAAGGAATTATTTTAATGAGGAACTTTCATTAGGATTTCATGGTGAAAACTCAGCTGAGTCGGACATACTCAGGTGCAACGTAAGGATGTGGGAGAACTTGGAGTCTAACATAGGGGGCAAACTATGGGAGGCAATTTCTGACTTAGGGATTGTAGCGGCGGATAGAAAAAAGGATTACAAGCTGAAGCTGGACGAATTGGAAAAGAAGGATAAGAACAGAAAGTGGGTAGGGAAGGTGACTCTTCAAAAGTGATAATGATTATCGGTTCTCTTAATATTAAAGGGGGTGATAGTTTGGTTAAGAGAAAAAGAATTAGTCAAATTATCAAGCGAGGTAAAACGGATATGTTTTTTATTCAAGAAACAAGGCTTTCTTCCTTGTCGGATGTGGTTGCTAGGAGTTTTTGGTCCAACGAAAATGTCGGTTGGTCGTTTTCAAACGCCGATGGCCTTTCCGGAGGTTTAGCTATTTTGTGGAAGAGGAGTAGTGTGGAAGTTTTATGTAGTTTCAAAGATGAAGGTTGTGTAGGAGTAAAAGTTCTGTGGAGAGATTCGTTCTATTACATAGTTAATGTGTATTCCTCTTGTGTTTTGGAAATGAAAAGAATTCTATGGAGTAGGCTATTGAAGTTGAAATCGTTATTTTCGGACGGGGAATGGTGCATTGGAGGTGACTTTAACGCGATAAGTGATTCTTGGGAAAGGAAAGGTAGAAGGTTGAATAACCGTAGGAGCGAGATGAAGGAGTTTGCGGAGTTTGTGGCGGATAATGGTTTAGTGGACGTTCCGTGTAAAGGAAAGAGGTTTACTTGGTACAGTGGAGATGGTTATTCGATGAGTCGTATTGATTGTTTCTTGATGTCGGAAGAGATTATCAATCGGTGGGGAGTGATCGGCCAATTAATTGGTCCGAGGGACGTTTCAGACCATTGTCCGATTTGGCTTGTTTCGGATTCATCGGATTGGGGTCCGAAACCTTTCGTCTTCAACAATGAGTGGTTCTCTAATAAGCATTTTATGAAAATTGTTGAAAAGGAGTGGAATGGTATCAGTGTGGACGGAAGAAGCGATTATGTCCTTAAGGAGAAATTAAGAATCCTTAAATATAGTCTTAGAAGATGGAACTCGGAAGTTTTCTGTGAAGTTGACTTGGAAGTAGAGGATTGTGTTAGGGAAATTAATGAGAATGACGTGTTGGCGGAAATGGATAATGACGATTTACCGGATGATGTCATTTCTAATAGTAAGTTGGCTACTAGTCGGTTTTGGTTGAAATTGAGAATCAAGGAAAATATTCTCAATAAAAAATCCAAATTAAAGTGGCTAAATGATGGCGACAATAATACTAGATACTTTCATTGTGTCATGAAGGAGAGAAGAAGGCGGAAACATATTGGAGCCATTAACTCGGATAGAGGCGTTTTGAATACGGTGTATGACGTTAAAGAGGAGGTGAAGAATCACTTTGCAAAGAAATTTGTTGAGACCGATTTTGTGAGGACGACTTTGGATGGGATCCGTTTCAATGAGATCAATCATGAGGAGAGGGTGTTGTTCGAAGGTCCATTTTCGGAAGAGGAGATTAAGGAGGCGGTGTGGAGTTGCGGTAGCTCTAAGAGTCCGGGCCCGGATGGCTATTCTTTCATGTTCATTAAAAAGTGTTGGTTTTTCATTAAGGAGGATTTCTTTCGGTATTTTAAAGATTTTATGGTGTGGCTTTGTTGTCTAAGTCTATTGTCTCTTCGTTCTTGATGTTGATTCCGAAGTGCGCGAGCCCTTTGGAGTTAGATGATTTTAGACCAATTTGCCTTGTAGGGTGTTTGTATAAGGCTCTTTCCAAGCTTTTGGCGGATAGGCTTAAGAAGTTTTTGATTTCTTTAATCTCCCCTTGCCAAAGTGCGTTCATTCCGGGATGACAACTTCTTGACGGAGTCTTGGTAGCCAATGAGGTGGTTGACTACGCTAGTAAGGAGAAAAAACCGACCATTCTTTTCAAGGTGGATTTCGAAAAGGCTTATGATAATGTTAGTTGGAATTATATTAGATACGTGATGAGGAGAATGGGGTTCGAAGAGATTTGGATGAGTTGGATGCAGGCTACTATTTTTTCTAGCAAAATGTCTGTTTTGGTAAACGGTAGCCCTACAAAGGAATTCGTGGTGGAAAGGGGTTTGAGACAAGGAGATCCCTTATCTCTGTTTATATTTGTCATGGCGTCGGAAGGTTTAACAAGTTTAGTGAAAAAGTCTATTTCTATTGGAGAGTATTCTGGATTGGAAGTGATGGGAAAATGTACGGTGGACATTCTTCAATTCGCAGACGATACCCTTATGGTGGGAGAAGGGAGTTGGATTCATTTGTGGGCCATTAAATCGGTTCTTCGTGGTTTTGAATTAGTTTTGGGTTTAGGCATTAATTTCCATAAAAGTAAGATCATTGGAATTAATGTTCCTATTCTTTGATTAAGGCGGGAGCCCTTTTTCTTTCGTGTAGGTCAGAGTTAAAGGAGTTTACCTTCCTCGGGATTCCTATCGGTATCAACCCTAAGAGAATCTCCTCGTGGGCTCATTTGGTTAGTAAGTTGGAGAGAAAGTAATCTACTTGGCATGGAAGATTTTTGATCTTTGGTGGTAGGTTAACTCTTCTCAAATCAGTTCTTAACAACATCACTATTTTTCATCTTTCTTTTTACAAGGCCGCGACGAAGATCCGAAAAGAGATTATCAAATTACAATGCAGCTTTCTTTAGGGTGATACGAAGCTGAAGAGAAAAATGTATTGGATAAAATGGGACTCTTTATGCTTGCCATATGACAAAGGAGGTTCAAATCTGATGAGAATTGAGGAATTCAACTTAGCTCTTCTCCACAAGTGGAGATGGAGAATTCTTGAGGGATCAGATAATTTGTGGTGTAACATTCTGAAAGTGCATTATGGGGATATCATGCTCTTGATGTCCAACTGTCGGTGTGCTCCTCTTCGTCGAATTTCTTCTTCGGTTTGGTGGAACGATATTCTTAATCTATCTAAGCACTGTACTGAAGATGTTTTCATTAAGCACTGTTTGTTTCAGGTTGGCAGTGGTTTCTCAACTTCGTTTTGGCGGGTTAATTGGCTTGGAAATGACAGCTTAATGTCTTTGTTTCCGCAGCTCTTTGATATTTCACTGTTAAAGGATGTGGCTGTGGCGGGTGTAGGCGGTTGGTTGGAAGGAAATTGGAAGTGGAGGGATTTGGGTATTGATGTATATGGTCATCATGTTGTCGTTAGTGCGGAGGCGAATTTAGATAGTGTTGTTGAGGAGACTGTCGGGTTTTCTGTCAGAAGAGGGGTTTAGTATTTTAGTGCCAATGATACCGCTGATGGTTATAGTGCTGGTGTTAATTTCAGCCCTGCTGGTGTTTATCAGCAGGTTTTATCTGTTGGAATTTCCACTGGCAGCATGAGTGCTAATTTTTCCATCAATCGGTCTGATGTTTCCAGGGTAGGAGAGCCCCTCAACCCTGCCATTTCTTCTCTGTAGGAATTTACAGCGGCTAGTCCTGTTCGGTGGATGGGGGAGAAGGACGGGAAATTTTCTGTCAAGTCTCTTTACCGAATTCTCATTGCTTCCCATATCCCATTTGGGCCTATCAACCGGAACGATTACGCTTTTAGTTTAATTTGGAAGCTTTCTGTTCCGCTGAAAGTAAAGGCCTTCGGATGGAGGTGTTTCTTAAATAGATTACCAACGAAATATTTGTTGTTGCATAGACGTATCATTCCGTTAACTAGTGATACTAATTGTGTGTTTTGTAAAGTTCATTATGAGTCCTTATCACACTGCTTTTTCACTTGTATGGTGGCTGGTATGGTTTGGAGGGACATTTCCAAGTGGATTGGTATGTCGGGCTATGGTGACAATGGTGTAAAGGGTAGCTTCTTGGATTGGTTTGATTTCTGTAAATCGAAGCGTATCAAAGACGGTAAAGAGGGGAGTTTTTGGTCGGCCGTGTGCTGGACTTTGTGGAGGATCCGGAATGATATTTGTTTCAAGAATAGTGGATGGAATGTGAGCGACGTCATGTGGAAGATAAAATTTACGGTGTGGCGTTGGTCTTGGATAGGGGATATTACCCATTCCAGATGTAATTTGTATGAATTCAACAAAGACCCTTTGTTCTATTTATCTTACACTATGCCAAACAAGACATTAGACAGCGCTTTTTTAGGCCTTAGACAGCGCTTAAAAGCGCTGCTTAAGGTTGCGCTGTCGTTGGTAAAGACAGCGCTTTTGAGAGCGCTTTTTCAAGAAAAAGCGTTGTCTAAAGGCCCCCTTTAGACAGCGCTTTTTAAAGCGCTGTCTAATGTATGCCTATAATTTTAGTTATCAATTTTCTATACCTTTAGAGGGCGCTTTTTAGGAAAAGCGCTTTCTTTTGTGAACTATAGACAACGCTTTTTCTAGAAAGCGCTGTCTTTTCTCTATGTATAATTTTAATGATTTTTTTAAAAAAATCCCATTTTAACCATTTTTTTATGCAGAAACCTGTATAATTCAAGCCATTTAAATAAACCTGTATATTTCACATTTCCATTAACAATTTCTAGTATGGTTCATTAACCATTTCCACTAATCCCATAAATCACATAAACCACATAAACCATTTCCATTATAATTCAAGTTATTTACATTAACTATTCACAAAACTATCAATTACAATCCAAAAACACATAAAGGGCATAAACCATTCACAAAACTATACAATGCCATAAAATAAACCATTCACAAAACTATACATTCACATAATCCCATAATCCTATACCTTATATAGGATTTTTTTTCGATGAGGTATTCGCACAATCCCATATTATTCATAATTTCTTTTCAAAAAGCGCTTTCTAAGGTGGCTTCTATTTAGGGCATTTAACAGCGCTTTTAAAAAGCGCTTTCTAAAGTCTGTCTTTTACAGCATTTTTTTTAGCAAAATTTTTTAAAGACCTATAGCAGCGCTTTGTCCAAAAAGCGCTGTATTTGGTGCGATGTGAAAAGCCGATTTTGGCGTAGTGTAAAGTTTCATTTGGTTGGTATTTTCTTAGTGTCGGCGAGCCTCGGCTCGATTCTTTTGTAAACAGGTTCGAGTACCCTTTGTACTCGCTTTAATATTAAACTTGCTTTACGAAAAAAAATTAATCACATAATTTCTATATCATAACTAATCAAGGATTCTAAATCCTAACATCCTTCGTATCATTCTTATCATACTCATTTCTAGGATTCTATCATGCAAGCATATACGATTCTCAAGAAGCCTAGACTGTCATGACGATCTTCTTCCCCTTGCCACATGCACGCCAAGATACTAGCTCATTTTAGATTGTTAAACCTTGAACCAAATCCTCCTTTTTTTTTCCGATATTTCAAGTTGGAATTTTCTGTTTCATGAAGAATAATAAATGAAGATTAGACGTGTTGAACAATGATTTAGGAAGGATGGAAGTTGAACAACACTTTCATTTTTCTTGAAATATCAATGATGTTTGAGAAGTTTTTCTCCAGTATGTTCTTTTTCTTCATAATCCATTTGCCCCTTTACAAACTTGGTCATGGATGCTAGAGAACTTCGAGTATCATAACTTGTATTTATAAAAGTTCGTAATTGGAGGGATGGAGATGAGTGCAAAGATTGAATTTGCATCAGACCCCATCCACCCTTTTTCTCTTCTTTCTCGCGTCAATGAAGTTTGAGAATGAAAAGAAATTCTATTTTACAACTTCACTCCAATCCTTATATAATGACATTCCCAAGTGTTAGAATAGTAACATTGAGTTCACAGTTGTTAACGGTTTTTGTTAGTTATAGTGGTTATCCGTTAAAGTTAACTAACTCTATTAACTAGACTTGTATATATGCTACTGATACTTCTGTGTGTTGTAATCAATGAGTTTTCTGTCATTACCAATATTCATCTTCTATTCTCTCCATCTGCTATAAGCTTTGCATTGCAGTGAAGATGAAGCTAATCCCTCATCTCTAACATGGTATCGTTTGCGGTTTCGATCCCCAATGCTTCCCCAATTACTCAACCCTAATTTCCCCAAATCACGCACCAAGCTTGCTTCTGCTCATCAATGGAGGACCCTGAGAATCAAGAATCAGCAAACAAAGCTCAATCTCAAGAATTTCCATCATTTTTACTTCCACGAAGTCTTCGCAATCATTTGGACTGAAGCTCTCAATTAAGCTACAAGAAAACAACTATCTGCTTTGGAATCAACAAGTCAAAGGTGTCATTTTGACGTAGAAGATGCACAAGATAGTTGTGAATCCTCAAATACCGTTGAAATACAAATCAGCTCAAGATCGTATTGAAGGTATGATTTATGAAGAATATGAAGCTTGGATTGTGCAAGATCAAGCGGTTTTCATTTGGCTCTTATCTACAATTTCTGAGTCGGTTCTTCCAAGGGTTCTTGCTTGCAAGCATGATTTCGAGGTTTGGGAAAAGTTTCATCAATTCTTTAATGTGCAAATGAAGGCTAGGGTGCGGCAACTTTGTGTTGAGCTGAAATCAATCAAAGGCTAGGGTGCGGTAACTTTGCGTTGAGCTGAAATCAACCAAGAAAGGTAAAAAATCTATCACTGAGTTTGTACTTTGAATCAATGCTATTGCAAATTCGCTGCTTGCTGTTGGTGATTTTATTACGGAGCAAGATCAAGTAGATTCAATCTTGGAGGGTTTACCTGAAGAGTAGCACCCTTTTGTGATGCAAATGTATGGTTGCCCTACACCTCCCACACTATGTGATGTTGAAGCCCTATTGTATGTGCAAGAAGCGCAGCTTGACAAGTTCCATAAAGAGCTGGCTACTACAAATGTTGCAGCCAATGTGGCTTACACAAGACAAGAAGAGCATAATTCCATATGATCCTATGCTTACATTCGTGGAAGAGGAAGATTCAATCGATGGAGCAGTCGTGGAAGAGGGAGAGCTACAACAGGGAATCGACCTACATGTCAGCTATGTCAAAAATATGGACATGCTGGGACTTCTTGCTGGCATAGGTTTGATAAAAATTTCATGCCTCCATCTTCCTCAAGTAACTCAATAAATCCTGCAAAAGGCACCAACTCAACTAGTGACCTTTATTGCTTTCCTCAGCTGTTCTTGGAGTCTACAAGCTCACACTCTCTGAATAACAACTTGAGTTCCTCAACTGGCATTCAAAGTTATGTTGCTTCTCATTCTTCTTTAGATATCACAAATAATTGTAACGTTAGAACTCTTTGTCATAATAGGCTTGGAAATTCCAATCCTACTTCTGTAGCTCATATACTCAAACTTTGTAATGTACCTTCATCCAATAAAAATAGTATTCTGTTTTGTAATTCCTGTAGTCTTGGCAAAGCACATAGGCTACATGCTCCTTTAACTGACACTGTTTATCACAAACCCTTTGATATTGTGTATGTTGACTTGTGGGGTCCAACCCGTACTCCATCTAGTTCATGTTACAAGTACTACATTGCCTTTGTTGATGGTCACTCTAGATATACTTGGCTATACTTTCTCAAACAAAAGTCTGAAGCCCTGCAAGCTTTTAGACTATTCCATACACTTGTTAAAACTCAATTCTAAGTCTCTATTAAAGCTGTCCAAACTGATATTGGTGGGGAATTTAGACCTTTTACCAAATTTTTTACTGAACTAGGAATTATGCATAGACTTACCTGTCCCCACACATCTCATCAAAATGGATCTGTGGAAAGAAAACATAGGCACGTTATTGAAATACGGCTTACTCTCCTTGGTCATGCTTCTCTACCTTTAACCTACTGGGAACACAGTTTTTCCACTGCTATCCATGTTATTAACAAGTTCCTACTGCATCCTTAACAAAGGCTAACTCACCATTTCATGCCCTATATGGTAGACAACCTGATTATGCTTCACTAAAGGTGTTAGGATGTGCTTTCTTTCCCCTTCTTAGACCCTACAATAACCATAAGTTCCAATTAAGGAGTCAAGAGTGTGTGTACTTAGGAATGTCTTCTCAACATAGGGGGTTCAAGTGTTTGAGTAAGGAGGGCAAGATTTTCATATCTAAAGAGGTTACTTTTAATGAAAATTCCTACCCTTATTCCAAATTGTTTGGTGTAGAGTCTGTTACAAATAAGTCTCTAAATACCAAATGCCTAAGTGGTCCTATCAATGCCCCTACTGCTCCTATTGTTCCATCACCTAACTCCACTGTTTCTACTTTCTTTCCTAGTGTTATAAATGATGTAGGACCTAAAGGCCCTAATCAAATTGTAGCACCCAACGAATCTTCTCATGTACCTGCTTTTGCCCAAGAAGTTAGGTACTCAATTGTCCTTCCAACTGGGGGTCCCAATTCTGTACCTGAACCTAGTCTAAGCCAGATACCGATCATAGCAGTCACTAGGTCTGTTGAATCAACTACTGCATCTTCTACCCTCAGACCTAGTCAAGCTAATACTTCATCCAACTGTGCTACTAAATTTAGTGCAGAACCTAACACACATGTGGCTGCTTATTCTAAGGTTACCCCTAAGGATAATAACCAAATTGAGATGTTAATTCAATACAACTAGCCTGATAACAGCACCTCTAGTCCTACCTCTCCTGAAGCGAATTATCCTGAGGATAATACTCAAGCTAAAGAGGTATCTGACTTTGCACCTCAGACTGAGCAAAACCAGCAAACCCACTCTAACTCATTTTGCTCTAATGAAATCTCTATATCATCCTACATCCCAGTTTCTGACTCATCTCAGTCCCCCTCCATTACTCCCATAATTTCTACTAAGCCTCCAACGGTCAATGCTCACCCCATGCTTACAAGGGCCAATACTGGTCATTCAAAACCAAAAGCCTATGGGGCCCATACTGAAATTGAACCTACTAGTATTAAACAAGCCTTATTACAACCTGCTTGGGCTAAAGCCATGAAAGATGAGTTTCATGCTTTACAAGCCAACAACACTTGGGCATTAACTAATCTCCCTCCTGACAGAAAAGTTGTAGGGTTTCATCAAGAACAGGGTTTTGTTTACACTGAGACCTTTTTCCTGTGGTCAAGCCAACTACCATTAGAGTTATTCTAACTCTGGCCATCACTAACAAGTGAGATATCCAACAGATTGATGTTAATAATGCCTTCTTGAATGGCACACTTCAAGATGAGGTTTATATGACACAAACTTAATAAGGCCATTTATGGGCTTAAACAGGCCCCAAGGGCCTGGTATGAGAAATTAACATAGGCTTTACTTCAATTTGGATTCACTGCTTCAAAATGTGACAACTCTCTTTTTGTGTATAGCAAACAAGGCATCTTTGTGTATGCCCTTGTTTATGTAGATAACATTCTCCCGACTGGGTCAAATTCTGCTCTTATACATGATGTAATTAACAAGCTTCACAATACTTTTGCTCTTAAGAAGCTGGGTCGAGCTAGGTATTTTCTAAGCATTGAGGTAAAATTCTGCAGCAATGGTGCTCTAATTCTCACGCAAGCCAAATATATTCAGGATCTTCTTGCCAGAGCCAAAATGAGTAATGCTAATGGAGTGCCCACTCCCATGATGAGCACATGTAAGCTTAGAAAGCATGGTACTAATCACTTTTCTGATCCTCACTTATACAAATCTATTGTAGGTGCACTGCAGTATGTGATGTTGACACGACCAGACATTTCCTTTAGTGTTAACAAAGCATGTTAGTTATGGCTTTCCCTCTTGACTCTCATTGGTCTACCGTGAGAAGATTACTGCGTTATCTCAGTGGTACTACACAATAGGGTTTGATTCTGTCTCCATCCGTATTTGCGTCAAAGTTCTCTCTTCGAGCCTACAGTGACTCAGATTGGGCTAGTGATTCGGATGACCGCAGATCCACCTCAGGCTCCTGTATCTTTTTTGGACCAAATCTGGTAGCTTAGAGTTCCAAGAAGCAATCCTTAGTCGCTCGTTCAAGTACGGAAGCAGAATATAGGGCTCTTGCTCAAACCACTTCAGAACTGCTCTGGTTAGAGTCTTTACTGTCTGAACTTAAAGTTCCCTTTCACACACCTACTCTCTTATGTGATAATCTCAGTGTCGTGATGCTGTCTCAGAACCCGGTTTTACATGCTCGCACAAAACATATAGAGTTAGATATTTATTTTGTCTGAGAACAAGTTGTTGTTGATGGTACAATGTCCATCTATCATGTTCCTGCTACCACTCAGATTGCTGATGCGCTAACTAAGTCACTCAGCACGATGGCATTTCAGGAAATACGTGGCAAACTCAATGTCGTCTCCACATGTCAACATCCTTCAGTTTGAGGGGGTGTTAGAATAGTTGCATTAAGTTCACAGTTGGTAACGGTTTCTGTTAGTTATAGTGGTTTGCTGTTAAAGTTAACTAACTCTGTTAACTAGCCGTGTATATATGCTACTGATACTTCTGTGTGTTGTAATCAATGAGTTTTCTATCAATACCAATATTCATCTTCTATTCTCTCCATCTGCTATAAGCTTTGCATTGCAGTGAAGATGAAGCTAATCCTTCATCTCTAATACTAAGTTACTAGATTGTCATCTCACATAATAAGTGTGAGTCTCCATAATGCCCTTATCAACAAATCCTTTGTTTAGAGGCTTAATCTTTCTCTTATATCTTTTTTAGTCTCAATTAGGTATGGATTACCATTTGACATTTGAGAATCACAAAATACGCCTTATGGTAAAAGATTTTTTTATCCTTCTCCCTTAAAATTTCGTTAGTGAACGCACCAGAGGCTTTATTAATTAAAATCAATTAAAGATTGATGCTTTTTCATTTATGGTTTAATATTTTAGATAAATAAATTATTCATTATTTTATAATTAAATTTTAACAATAAATAAGTTATTTTTTTTATAAACAATTTGTATTAATAAAACACAGGAGGTGATAAATCCAATAAATAAGAAAAAAAGGGAGAATTAATAAGTTAGATTAATAGTAAGAAATACTGGTTTAATGTAAGTCACCTGCGATAGACATTTTTTTCAATCAAAAGAATACAAAGTATTTCATAGAGAGCAAGCATACATTATAATTAAGGGAAGTTCATACACTAAAAACATAATCAAAGAAATAAAAACAAAAACATAAATCATCATAAAACTAAAAGTTGGGACATATTTATTTCAAAGTTATGCAAAACTCACACATATTGTCATTTTATGACAGTAGATTAGACCAAAACTCATTTTCAAGATTAGCATCATTATCAAACAGAACCACTTCATCTCCAAAACCATTATTATGGGATGCTGATGCTTGTGGAGGGGGTAATGCCATTTCAAGTTTAACTTGACTGTTAATATTGTTATCCAATCTTCTACCAATGTCCTTCAAATTCATGTCGATCATATACGACAAATTATTCAAATCAACCTTGTACATATTGCTGGACACAATTTTCCCAGCAATTAGACATTCAAACATATACAACATTATCTCTTTCTCCTTATTATCTCTCATTTTCTTATTTAGTTGCTCTTTGCCCTTCAAAATCCTTTGTTCCATGAAAGTCTCTTGATTCACCATTTTTCTGCTTTTCTCAAACTCTGGCTTTCTCTTGAATTTTGACAGAAGATTTTGAACTCCACATTGTGACGGCCAGATCTCAGGCTGAGTATCATAATGGCTATAAATTATAGCACAAGCTTTAATTCCGCATAGAGTACTTAATTCATCAACCTTCTTCAATACACTCTTCTTCCTTTTCTTGTATGTTGCAAGTCTTGCAGCATCATTTTCGATGAAAGCAAGTTTCACCTTCTTTCTAGTCATAGTTGTAACTAGACTAATGAAAAATGAAAATTGAAAATAAGTAATTTATTGTGAATAATGCATTATTGTTTGTATTGTATTTATAGCCAATTCATGATACATAGTTATATTTCTGTGATTAATTTTCAACAGGCATTTTCGTAATTTAAAATATCACATTATTGTCATTACATAAATATAAGTTTGGAAAAATCAGGTGCTTTTATGCCTTTTATTACAATGCAAATAACATAGACAGAAAATTTTAAAACCATGCTTTGCTTATGTTTGGTAATTTCGTAAACTAGGTATATTAATAAAATTTCATAAACAGAAACATTGATGTTATTATTCATATTTAGTATATAAATTAAATTATACTATTATATTAGAATAATAATTTTTTACATTATATTAAATTTCTAAATACATTTAATAATTATTACTAATTCACTATAAATTTCTAAAACCTAACGGTAATACACTATAAATTTCATAAACAGAATATATATGTGCATGCATCTATAAAATCCTATGAGAGAGACTCTCTGCCTTCTCTCTACTGTTCCATTGTCTTCTCCAATTTCTCCAACATTGCTCAGACCCGACGACTAAGCCAACCCAAGAGAAATGTATCAGGTACACTAATCACTCGTTCATGTGGGTTGCTGCCTATATAGACCTTTGTTTACCTTGGATTGGGTGCTAATCCGGTAGGTTCAAAGGGTTTGGTTTAAAGTCCTAACATTAGGGTTAGGGACCTTCCTCCCTTTGGAACTACATTTCACAGCGCAGCTCTCTCTCCCTAGTAACTGGTCTTTGAGTATTTTATGGGTTTCTGGTCTTGCTCGTATTCGTCAGAAATGGCGTTTCAAAAGAATACCGGATCTAACAGAGGGTTTTAGACGGAGGTGGGTAAGAAGAAGAAGAGTTTTGGGCGGAATCATTCATCTGGGAGAATGTCGATTTGGAAGAACAATAGAGGTAAGGTTACAGAACTAGATCTGAAAGAGGCATCATCGTTCATCTTTACTCAGTTCCCAGATTCGTACGAAGCGAGACACATGTATGAAATTTTTAAGGACTTTGGCGTTATACTGGAAGTGTTTATACCGGGAAGGCTCGACATTTGGGGAAAAAGGTTTGGTTTTGTTAGGTTTAAAAGAGTTGAAGACGAACATCTTCTTGCCAATGATCTAGACAAGATTGTCATTAATGGTATTAAGATATTCGCCAATCTTCCAAGATTTAGGAGAGAGTTCAACGATGCTGGTGGAATTCTTCATACGGATAGTAGGAAGCAGGATAAGAAATTTCAGGGTGCTCATCCTATCAGGAAAGAGAAATGGCGTGTTTTAGAGGATAAAGTAACGTTTGTACAGGCTGCTAAAGGGGTTCGAGACATGAATGTGGTTAATCTGAACCTGAACAGGAATCTAGTACGCCTTGGTGATAAACCCAATTTTGCACACTTGAGCTTTGAAGTCAATGGGGAGGACCTAGAAAGGTTTGAGCAGGTTTTTACCGGGGTCCTGGAGATTCCGGGTTCAGCTGTTGAGGTATCTGAAGCATTCCAAATGGAAGGTTTCTTCAATATTAAGGTTACCCCTATGGGGGCTAATTTGTGTCTCTTAGAAGAAGATAACCCGGGGGACATCAAAAAGATGATATCTGAAGAATCAAATTGGATCTCTAAATGGTTCTCTGAGATCCGCCCTTGGTCCCGTAGAGATGTCGATCTGGAGAGACTTACATGGGTCAAAATATTCGGGTTACCGTGTCACGTATGAGGGGAGAAATTTTTCAAATTCTTAGCTGCAACCACTGGAACTTTTGTTAAGATGGACGATGAGACAAGAAAACATGCGAGATTTGATGTTGCAAGAATTTTGATACCGACTAAATTCGCTATGAATCTAAATGAAGCTGTAAATGTTGATGTTAATGATATGGAGTATAGAATCAAGATAGTGGAAAATACCTTTGGACCTTATATTAGAGATCAAGGTAAGTCCAAAGTTTCATGTTTGGTTGAGGATAGCTCAGAGGAGGTGGAGTCTGAGTCAGATCAGGATGGTATAGGGAAGTATTGGGCGAATTCTTCAAGGGTCCTTAGTACCCAATCGAACCTTTCGGGGTCCCGTTCTCAAGATTCAGTGGTGAGAGAACCTGAGATTCCTGGTATGAAATGTGAAATAGGAGGTAGAGATGTAGGTGGGGAACCCCATCTTAGTTTGGTTTCTAATGATGGTAGTAGTAACAGTTCAGAGGCTGGGGATTCTTGTAATTTATCTATCCCAAGACTTCTATCACCTGAAAGAGATAGACTGGATGCTGGTGTAAGCGTAGGGGGCAGTGTTGATAAAAATAGGGTTACAGGCTCTTATCCTGATCATGTAACATGTACTCTGGAGATACAAAAGAGAGATGTTGTTGTAGGTAAGGATAAGAAGATGAGTGAGAAAAGCTCTGCATTGGGAGGTTTGGCTGGAGATATAGATATCTCTACTTGTCATATGACAATAAATGGAGCAGTTTCAGGATCTGTCAATTCTGAAAATAGGGGTGGGCCTTTACTGAGGAAGAAGAAGAAAAAGAAAATAATGGAGGATATTTATCAGAAAATTAAGATCCCATTCTACCCCTCGTATTACGCTTCTCTGTTACATGCTCAGGGCTCCCATCCTAAGTATGCTAAGGCTTTAACTAGACAGTCTGATAGTAGTATGGTTGAATCTATCCCAGTTCACGACAATAAGGTGCCAGACTCGTTTGATAATTCTATTTCTGACTCTGGTTTTATTCAAAGTAATTCTAGAATTAAGAAGAAGTTGGAGAGTCTCCATGCTAGAGTGTGGAAGTCAATCAAAACGTTAGGCATTGAAGCGGAGGAGGGTGATGAAGTGTTTGAGAACATTTTGAGAAACCTAGAAGAGACTGATAGGAAATCGAAGAAAGGCAAGAAGGTGGCTGCTACTATTACATCATGAACATTGTTTCGTATAATGTTAGAGGATGTGGGGGAGTTTTAAAAAGGAAGAAGATTAGAGATACTCTTTACAAAGCTGGTGCAGAAATTTGTTTTATACAGGAAACTAAATGTACTTGTGTGACTGATGATATAGTGTACAGTTTGTGGGGGGATAGGAATTGTCAGTGGTCTGCAGTAAATTCTATCGGGTTTTCAGGAGGTTTAGTAACTATTTGGAAAGTTGGTATTTTGGTTCCTATATGTAGTTTTAGGGGAAAAGGCTATTTGGGTATGCAGGTTATTTGGAGAGGCATGAAGTGTTATATTTTCAATATTTACTCACCTTGTACTATCACAGAGAAAAGGGAACTTTGGTCTTGTCTTATCAACCTTAAAAATAGCTTGGAACCAAGGGAGTGGATTTTAGGTGGAGATTTTAACTCAATTAAATGTACAGGGGAACAGATTGGATATACAAGTCTTAACAGAAGGCATATGTTGGAATTCTCTGAGTTTATTAGCATGATCGGATGTATCGATTTGCCTCTATGTGGCCTTAAATACTCTTGGTTTAAATCGAAAGGAAAAATCTGCAGTCGCCTTGATAGATTTTTAGTTACACCGGGGGTATGTAACGATTGGAATATGGTGACTCAAAGGATTGGAGAACGTGATGTGTCAGATCATCGGCCTGTGTGGATTTCAGCTAAAAATACTAATTGGGGACCTAAGTCGTTCAAGGTTATGTCGTGTTAGTTTGATCATTCAAGTTTCAGGGAAAGGCTTCGTTGGTGGAATACTAATATTTTTGGTTGGGTCGATACCAAAATCAAATCGGATACAGGTGTAATTAATGAGTTCGAAGACTTGATGGTTCTAAAGAGAGGAGATATAACAAATGAGGTGTAGAGGAAAAGAAATAATGCTGAAGATGATCTTTGGAAATCTATTAGGATAAAAGAAAGTATCCTAAAACAAAAATCAAGATCGAAATGGATTGAGGACGGAGACATCAATTCAAAGTACTTCCATGCTGCTTTTAGGAATCGTATGAACTTGAATACCATCAATGCGGTTCGTGTAAATGGAAAAGTTGAGGAGGATGTGAAAAGGGTTAAAGAGGTTGTTAGGGACCATTTCGCAAAGAGGTTTAGCAGGGTGTCTAGACTATTCCCTTATGTTGGTGAGTCAGGTTTCAAAAGTCTATCCAGTCTGGACAGTGAGGAGCTAGAGACAGCAGTGGATGAGCAAGAGATTAAAGGTGTGGTGTTCGGGTGTGCTGGGGATCGTAGTCCGGGCCCTGATGGCTTCAGTTTCGAGTTCTTAAAAAGGTGCTGGGATATAGTAGGAGTAGATTTTACAAACTGTGTATTGGAATTGTTTGCAGGCGAGAAGTTACATAAGGTTTTCGCTTCCTCTTTTGTGGTTCTTATTCCTAAACACGACTGCCCTAATAATTTGGAAGACTACAGGCCTATTTCTCTAGTCAGCTCTGTTTATAAAGTTCTGGCAAAAATCCTTTCGAATAGGCTTAAAAAAAAGATTAGAGGTATTATCTCAAATACCCAAACGGCGTTCTTAGAGGGTAGGAATTTGTTAGATGGTGTTCTTGTTCTAAATGAGATTGTTGAATTCGCCAAGCGTTCTAAGAAAGAATTGTTACTTTTAAAAGTTGACTTCGCTAAAGCTTATGATTGTGTCAACTGGAATTACTTACGAGATGTCATGAAACTTATGGGGTCTGGAAAAAATTGGTTAAGTTGGATGGAGCTCGGGCTTTTCAATAGTTTCTCTTCAGTATTGGTTAATGGGAGTCCAACTCTGGATTTTAGTGTCTCTAGGGGTCTTAAACAAGGGGATCCCCTTGCTCCCCTCTTATTCACTATTGCTGCGGAGGGGCTTGTTGTTCTAATGAACAGAGCATCACAAAGTGGCATCTATTCAGGGTTCAAAATCAGTCCTGACATTTCTTTTCAACTGCTGCAGTATGCTGATGATTCAATACTAATTGGTGATGGATCCTGGAAGAATATTCTGGCTGCTAAGACCATTCTGAAAGGTTTCCACCTAATATCTGGTCTGGATATCAATTTCAATGAGAGTTCTTTGATTGGTGTTGGTATGGATGAGTCTAAACTTTTGGCTGCTGAACTGTATCTCGCCTGCAAGATATCCGTTTTCCCGTTTATGGTTTTAGGAATCCTTATTGGTGGAAATCATAGATTAATATCCTTCTGGAAACCATTGATCGATACAGTGCGTTCTAGATTGAATTCTTGGAGCAGTTGCTTCCTCTCTATGGGTGGTAGGATTACTTTGATCAATTATGTCCTAACTAATCTGCCGATTCCTTTGATGTCTTTCTTTAAACTCCCTGCTCAAGTGATTCGAATCCTTACTTCTATTCAAAAGTCCATTTTGTGGAACGGAATGGTGAATAAAAGAGGTGTGTCGTGGGAAAGTTGGAATTTGGTTTGTAGAAGAAGAGAAGATGGTGGCTTAGGGGTGAAAGATTTAAAACTTTTCAATAGAGCATTTTTGTTTAAATGGATATGGAGAATTATCGTCAATAAGGATACACTGTGGAAGGAATTCATTGAGGTCAGGTATCCTAATAACACGTACGGTTTTCATAATGGTGAATGCTACAATTATTTGATTTCTCCCTCCATTTGGTGGCGTGATTTGCTACAAGTATCAATCATGTGCGGTAAGAGTATTGTTTCTGATTTAATCTCCTATAACATAGGTGATGGTGGTAGAGTGTTGTTTTGGTTGTCAAGATGGGCTGGTGATCGGATTTTGGCTGATGATTTTCCAGACCTGTGTCAGTTTGCAGAAAATTTAGGAAGCTTTGTGGTGGATAATGGTTCTTGGGTGGAGGGGTACTGGCTTTGGAACATTAAAATACTTTCTGCTACTCTACCTGAGCATGCTCAGTCGCAGTTAACAGCTTTAACTTCTTTGCTGTTTGCATGTTCACCATCTGCAGGAGCTCGGGACTCTGTCCATTGGTTGTTAAACGATGACGATAATTTTTCTGTCTCTTCCTTATATTCGTTTTTGCAGGAATATTCTGAGACTTTTGCTACTCAAATAGGTGAAGAATGCAGGGCCGCTTTTAAACTAATTTGGTTAGCTCAGGTTCCGTTCAAAGTTAAAGTATTTGGGTGGCGAGTGTTGCATAAGAGAATTCCGACGCGTGAAAACCTAGTGTGTAGAGGTATCATTACTAATAGACATGAAATGTCCTGTCCATTTTGTTTTTCTAGAAGTCGAGACTGTAGAGCATATTTTGTTTCAATGTTACAAATCTGGTCGGGTTTGGAATTTTGTTTGTAATTGGTTGGGCATTCCAAATATTTTGGCGGGTAACATATTGAAAAATCTCTCTTGTTGGGTAATGGGGTGTGTAGGTAGGAAGTTTTTGGTTAGTAATGCGGTAGGATTTTGGTTGTCTATATGTTGGATCATTTGGTCATCCCGTAATAATATTATATTTCGGGATGAATTTTGGGACCTCGATACGATTTCGAATCGTATTCTCATTTTTACTTGGTGGTGGTTAGGAAAATATCACAAAAGTTCATCTATTTGTAATTATTACAATTGGGTAAATTCTCCAAGTGATTTTTGTGGCCTTTGATTTGTGAAAAGGGTCTTCTTGTATACGGGTTGGGATACCCCTCTGTATCTTTGATATATATAAACTTAACTTATAAAAAAAAAATCTATAAAATCCTATAAGAATATATCCGTGCATGCATCTATCAAGAGAAGAGATATTTTTTAACACATATTACCTCTAGCTTGTATTGAGAAAATTACATAGAATAATGAAATTATATGTTATGTTGGATATTATTATTTCAAATATTAATAAACTAAATTATTTATAGAATTATGAAGTTTTCACTTTTTTATTGACTTCGTTTATTGTAAACATTTATGTTCTTATTCATATTTAGTATATAAATTAAGTTATACTATTATATTTGAATAATTCCTTTTTACATTATATTAAAACTCTAAACACGTTTAATAATTATTACTAATACACTATAAATTTCTAAAAACTAACGGTAATATAAAATTGTATCAGAATATATATGTGCATGCATCTATAAAATCCTTTCAGAATATATCCGTGCATGCATCTATCAAGAGAAGAGATATTTTTTTACTCATATCACCTCTAGCTTGTATTGAGAAAATTATATAGAATTATGAAATTATATGTTATGTTGGATATTATTATTTTAAATATTATTAAATTAAATTATTTATAGAATTATAAAATTTTCACATTTTTTATTGATCTTGTTTATCTTAAGTTAGTTATGTAATTATTTTATATATTTTTTTAAAACGGTTTCTCATTAAAATTAAAATAATTAGTGTTGCTTTAACGAATAAAAACTTATTTTAGATTAAATGTTATTTTACATTTTCATAATAATAAATCTCTTAGAAATCAATAGAGGGAGTAACCCCTATTTTGTAATAACTTGTATTCACACAATTTTTGCATTTGCAAAGTGAATAAAAGAAGTTTTTCACAGTTTGTGGGCGGAGATTCCGCAGTTAAAAATCATTCTCTTCTCCCTTTATTTTGTTAAACTCTACTTTCTTTCTTTCTCGTTTTTCATTAACAGTTGTTGCGCATAATCTTTCTTGAAATCAAGATTGATTAGGAATTCTCAAAAGGTTTTAGGTTAATTCCAACATCTGGTATCTAGAGCACTGGCTGAGCGATGGCAAAGAATCATCCAAATGGACATTTTTCAACGAGTCTTCTGATTCTCAAGGACAATAATTATGAGAATTGGTGCAAGCAGATGAAGGTGGTTTTCTGTTATCAAGATCTTTGGGATCTTGTGAAGGAATAAGTAACACCGCTTGCAGAAAACGCGACAGATCAAGAAAATGCTGCATACAAAGAATTAAAGGAAAAATATTATAAAGCTTTCTTTATAATTCATCAATGCGTTGATCCAGGTAATTTTGAAAAGTTTAGTGATGTAGAATCATCAAAAGAAGCATGAGAAATCTAGGAGAAATCGTTTGGAGGCGCAGAGAAGGTGAAAAAGATGAGGTTACAAACTCACAAAAAGACGTATGAATTGCTTCAGATGGAAGAAAGTGAGAGCATAAATGATTTCTTCACTAGGATTATTAAATTTGTGAATCAAATCAAAGTATGTGGAGAAGTGTTGACATCAAGATCAGTTGTTGCAAAGATTTTGAGGTATTGGAACTAAAATTCGACCACGTGGTAATAGTCATAGAAGAGTCGAAAGATTTGTCAACATTGACAGGGAGAGCTTCAAGGGACTCTTGAATCTCATGAACAAATGATGGTTGAAAGAGCTGCAGGAAAGTCAAAGAATGATGTGGCTTTGTAGGCGCAATCAGCAAAAGAAAGGAAAGGCAAAGGAAGTTGGAATGGCAACAAAGGCAGAAGAGGCTACAACAATTCGATTGGTCAAAATCAGCAAAAGGAATTTGGTTGAATCAGAGAAAACCCTGGAACTGAAGCAAACAAAGAGGTGGTGTTGCAGGGGGTGGAAGAGGTGGTAATCAAAATCCTGACAAAATTCACATTCAGTGTTAGAATTTTCAGAAGTATAGTCAATATTTTAGTGATTGTCTAGAAATGAAGAAGAATCAAGAAACTAATGCAAAGTTGGCGAAACATGAAGAAGAAGAAGAGATGTTGCTGATGTTCACAACAAGAGATGAAGAAAGATTACAAGACCAATGGTACTTAGACTCGGGATGCTCTTCATACATGATTTGTAGGAAAGATTGTTTTGTCAACATAACGCCCTCAATGAAGAGCATGGTGAAATTTGCAAATGACAATACTCTAATAGTTGAAGGTATTGGTGATGTCCTGATGATGAGAAAAGATGGAAAGAGGTCAGTAATTTCCAATGTATTCTACATACCCGGCAAGAAGAGTAATTTTCTAAGCTTAGGGCAGCTAGTCGAAAAGAACTACTAGGTGTCGATTGAAGACAAGATGATGAAAGTTCTCGACGCAGGTGGTAGGTTAATCTTGAAGGCACCGATGTCTCAGAATAGAACCTTCAAGATTGAACTTAATGTCATGGAGTATAAGTGCCTTGCAACTGCAGCCAGTAGATATGAATGGATATGAAATTATAGACTTGGTCATCTCAATTTCAAAGATATCAGAGATTTTAAGAGAAGAAATGTGGTTTCAGTATTACCAGAAATCGACATTCCAGGTAAAGTGTGTGAAGAATGTGTCCAAGCGAACCAACATAAGAAGGAATTAAGCAAGGATGCATAAAGTAAGTCGAAGGCAATTCTTGAAGTCATATACTCTGATGTATGTGGTCCTATCCAGGTGGATTTGATTGAAGGTGACGTATACTTTGTCACGTTCATAAATGATTTCAGTCGAAAACTGTGGACTTACCTGATCAAGAAGAAAAGTGAAGTGATCGAGGTATTTGCGAAATTTAAATCTATGGTCGAATGACAGAGTGATCGAAAGCTAAAGATTTTGAGGACTAGTGGTGGTGGAAAGTATGTGTCGAAAGATTGCGATGCATTATTCGAGAAAGAATGGTTTGTGCATGAGGTGGTGCCACCCTATACTCCACAGCAGAATGAAACTGGAGAAAGGAAGAATAGAACCATCATGAATATGGTAAGAAGTATGTTGAAAGGCAGGCATATACCCAAAGAATTATGGGGAGAAGTTGTGTCGACTGCAACATACATCTTGAATAGATGTCCGACGAAATAGATAGAAGGAATTCTCCAGAAGAATGTTGGTCTGATGTCAAACCTAGCCTAAGTCATTTGAAGGTGTTTGGATCTATAGCACATAGATATGTGCCAAATCAGTTGAGAAGAAAACTTGATGACAAGTCGAGTCAATTGATCTTGATAGTATATTATTTGATTGAAGGATACAAGTTGTTCGACCCAATGATCAAGGTTGTAAGAATGTGTGATTACATCAGATGATGTGGTAAATGAAGAAGGTGAGTGGTACATTATGCTTTCTACGCAGATGTCGAACCATTCAATGCACCTGGGGCATTGAAAGATTCGAAGTGGTTGAAAGCAATGAATGAGGAACTAGAGTTCATCAAAGTTAACAACACTTGGTCACTTGTCGAATTACCTCAAGACACAAATGCAATTGATGTGAAGTGAGTATACAAGGTAAAGTTTAATCGTAAAGGAGAAGTAACTCGACACAAGGCAAGACGTGTAGCAAAAGGATTTCTTCAGAAAGAAGGAATCGATTTCCACGAAGTTTTTGCACCCGTCGCTACGATAAAAACAATCAACTTAGTTGTAGGTCTAACAAACATGAACAACTAGCAGGTATGTCAAATGGTTGTGAAATGTGAATTCCTGAATGGCCCTTTAGATTAACAAGTTTATGTCGCACAACCAGCTAGGTTTATTATACAAGACGAAGAAAGAAAGGTGTACAGGTTGCATAAAGCTCTGTATGGACTTAAGAAAGCTCCAAGAGCTTGGAATAAGAAATTAGATAGCTACTAAGGGAGAATAAATTTGTGAAGTGAATAACTAAGCATGGATATACGTAAGAAGAAGCATGAGTGATGATACACCAAAGAAGATATCCAGGCGAAATACTCAAGTGATTTAAGATGCAAGATTGCAACCCAACTTCGACTCCAGCTGAGCCCAGAATACAATTGTCGAAGGACACAAATGAAGATGATGTCGATCCAACATAGTACAGAAGACTCATTGGACCACTTCGATATGTTTGTCACACAAGGCCTGATCTAGCATACAGTGTGGGTATGGTAAATAGATTCATGCAGAAGCCAAAGGAATCACACCTAGCAGCGACGGAGGGGATACTAATGTATCTGAAAGGAACTCTCAATTACAACATTTTTTTCCACAGCTGATGAAGGAAAAGAATGAAAGTTAATGGGATACACTGACTCAAGTTCGTGTAGTGATACTGAGTATAGAAAATCGACAGCTGACTATGTGTTTATGCTAGGTGGTGCAGCAGTTGCTTTGAGTTCGAGAAAGGAGCTAGTAGTGGCATTGTAGTCATGCGAGGCAAAATACATAGTTTCTTTTCTTTGTTCATGTCAAGCAAAGTGGATGGTGCATCTGGTCGAAGAGATTATTGCAAAGAGTAATGGAGCAATTACCTGAAAGATCGACAACATGTCAGCTATTAATCCGGCGAAGAAACCTATAGCACATAGACAAAGAAAGCACATCGAAATGAGGTTCCATTACCTTCGAGAGCATGTAGCAGAAGGGAAGATGAACTTGGAACGCTGTAGAATTGAGAATCAGATTGCATATATCATGATGAAAGGAGTGCAAGTCGAAGTCTTCAGGAAGATAAGGTTTATGATGAATATAGATAGCTTAGGCACAATGAATTAAGTGGTGTGTAGAGAATATAATTCCTTGTGTCGAAGCATGTGTATGTTGAAGTGGTTATATGTCGAAGTGTCAAAGCACGTTGTTTGACATATGATTTTGAATTTGACCAATTTTTTATTTCTTTGAATACTTTTTTATTCTTCAATTCGAGGGAAGAAATGGTGTTTTTGGAGGTAGACAATTTTTTCTAGCTAAATTTATTTCTTTGGTTAGCTTTTTAAAAATGCGAATTGAATAATTATTGATAAGAAAAGTATAATGTTACCTAATATTCTTCATGATTTGTCAAGTTACACATGTTTGCTTCTTCTTTATTTAAGGATTCCACATTATTTTCATCCCAAGATAGGTACACTCTTTTAACTTTTCTTTGTACCTTCTTTAATCTTCTTCGATTTTGGTTTCTTTTCTGGTTTTTAGAGTAGTTTGGTCTTATGTGTCAATTCTTTCCACATCGGTGGCATGTAGGAATGAAAGGGGATCTTTATTCATTTTCCTCCTAGACACTTGAATTTTTTTCCGTGCCTTATGTAGCGAGCGATTTTGGACGCGGTTCTTAAGCGCTGGTCGCTCTCTGCGGGCTTGAGCTTGGACTACAGGTCGATTCATTTTTTATCCTATTGTGAGCTAAATAAGGAAGGGAAATAGATGTCTCCAATTAACCCTGCTTTGCATACTGAGTTTAAACAGCGGTCTGTTAGGTTACGGATGCTATCAATGTGGGGGGGGGGGCCTTTGTACTGGTTATTCATATTTCGCCAATACAGGTTTCTTTCTTTCAGGGGCTTAATGTTTCTGGCGGGGAACAAGGGTTAGGATGTTAGGACTGATATTTTTGAAATACTGCTTTTGATTGATAGAGATATGGGATTTGGGTTTTTTGTTGATTGCGCTCGCTAAGATCTTTTCTTTCGATCTTATGCCTACGTATTCCCGTTTACCGAAACAGGGAAATCAGAGCATTCGTAGTTCCTCCTATTCTATGGGAGGAAATGGTTGTTTTTGGTGTCTTGTTCAAAGCCCAAGACGTGAAGCGAAAGGTGATTTGTATCTTGTTCAAAGCCCAAGATGTGAAGCTGAAAGGTCTATTTGTGTCTTGTTCAAAGCCCAAGACGTGAAGCGAAAGGTGATTTGTATCTTGTTCAAAGCCCAAGATGTGAAGCTGAAAGGTCTATTTGTGTCTTGTTCAAAGCCCAAGACGTGAAGCTGAAAGGTCTCGGCTTTAGAGAGAATTTGTCATCTCTAAAGATTGGAGAAGGAGAATTACTTTAACTGGGATACGCGGATCCGAGTAATGCCATAATTTCCGAAGAAAGGGTTTTATCCTGAAGGAGAAGACTTTAACTCAGTGTAGAGCAATGCCATCTTTCCTTAGGAATTTCTCATGCTAAAAGAGGGACAGTGGCATGGATGTAGATGATCCAGAGGCTTGCCGCTTACAGCGATTAGATGAAGGGGAAGGAGTTGTTGATGTTTGTTTACTGTGAACGAGGCACAACTTTGATGCTAAAAGGTTAATTAGATTAACCAGGGGTTTTCTTATACAAAGCCTAAGAGGAGGCTAATTTCCGCTAGGAAAATCATTATACAAAGCCTAAGAGGAGGCTATTATTTGTGTCTCGTACAAATCCTGAGAGAGAGGCTAGAAGTTTTTGACCCGACGATAGAGTCTTTGTGTCTCGTACGAAGCCCGAGATAGAGGCTAAAAGGGTTGACTCAACAAGAGAATCGTTTATACTCAACAGGAGAGTGTTTTTGTATCTCGTACGAAGCCCGAGATGGAGGCTAAAGTTTGTTTGGCTCAAAAAAAGAACCTTTTTGTATCTCGTATAAAGCCCGAGATGGAGGCGAAGAGGTGATTGACTCAACGAGGGAGTCTCTTATGTGTCTCGTACAAAGCCCGAGAGAGAGAATAAAAGTTTGACTCAACAAGAGAGTGTTTTTGTATCTCGTACGAAGCCCGAGATGGAGGCTAAAGGTTTGTTTCAGATGAATGACAGATCCAATATACTGATTTTAAAAGAGAAAATCAGTTCTTATATGAGTAATGTTGGCCCTTAGGGATTTTGATTCGAGGATCAGGGATATTTCCTTTTCTTTGACGAAACGGGAAATCCAAAGGGTATTGAGACTGTCCGAGTCTGCGGGTTTCCTTCCTATTTAACGAAGGGTGCTTGAGAATGTCTTTGAGACTCAAGGAAGTTAGATTGTCCAAGTCTAGAGTTTCATCTTTTGTGCTATGCTTTGAGAAACAGTAGTAAACTCTATGAAAGGACTGTTCTATGAGGATGATTAAGTTCTGTTCCTATACCTCTAGGAGGTCGTCGGGACAATTTGTACGAAGCCCAAGAGGAGGCTGGAAACTTTTAAGAAGCCGACGGGTCCTTGTACTAAGCCCAAGAGGAGGCTATCATTCCCGGAGGAAGAGATCATTATACGAAGCCTAAGAGGAGGCTGTGAATACTTCTAAGAAGCCGTAGGGTCCTTGAATAATGCCCAAGAGGAGGCCGATGCTTTTAAGAAGCCCGTGGGTCTATCATCTCCTTTCCATTAGGAGATATAACTCTTTTAAAGAAAAAAACCACTGGTAAACGTGCGAGGTTTACTATCCAGCGACTTCTAGCTTTTAAAGAGGGTTCCTTAGTTAAGGTCCAAGATTATGACCGTAGTGGGTACCCAAACCCCGAGACATTCAAGGCAAGCTATCCACAAGGAATAGATCAAGTCAGGAAGGTTCGAGAATTGGGAAGAAACTCAAAGATGCCATTCACGGAGAATACATTCATCTTGGGGAGTAGAGTTTCTTGACGATTCCTAAGGAGGACAGCCGAAGAGAAGACTGTATCTGGTGCTCATATTGGGGATCTAGGCGTCTATTTCTACGAATAAGTGAAACGGCGTCACCTAGTTCTAGATGTAGTTGCCGGGGAAACTCGAAATATCTATACTATTATTACACAGTAGATATGAGTTTATGAAAGGAGACTTACAGTGAGCAGCCCCACAATACAGTTTATAATATTAAAGCAGTAAATGAAAGCGATAACCACTTACTCGGTTGTAGTGCTTCCATGCTGTTTGGTTAGTTGTTCAAAAAAGAAAGATTAAAAACAACATATTCAAAATCAAAGGAGAAAGTGCTTTGAAAAAGAAAGATTTGGGGCTTACAGCTCAAGGAGAGGCCTAGGGTTTTATCAGTGAGCGCACTGTTGAATTTGTACAGAGGGACTTATACAAGTGACTGGGGCCCAAAATGGTTTTCTATACAAAGGGATGGGTCTTACACTCTCTCAAGAGGCCCAAAAAGGTTTAAAGAAAAAGAGTGGGGCTTATAACACGAGGGTAGGCCCAAATGATTTTTCGTTTAAAAATGGCGATCGCACTGAGGTTTTCTTTTAACGCAGAGGGACTTATACAATAAGTGAGGCCCAAAATGTTTTGGTTAAAAGGGGGATTGGGTCTTACACTCTAATAGAGGCCCAAAGTGTTTTGAATGGGAGAAATGGGTCTTACTACTCGAGGGTAGGCCCAGATGATTTTTATTTTTAACCGGGCGACGATCGCGACGTTTACTTGTACAGAGGGACTTATACAATGAATGAGGCCCAAAAAGTTTTTGTACAAGGGGGATGAGTCTTACACTCTCTCAAGAGGCCCAAAGAGTTTTGAAAATGATTTATGAAGGTTGAATTAATCCAAAACCCTAATTTGTTTTCAAAATGTATTTAATTGAATAAAAATTCAATTAAAATGATCAAAAATTGTTTAACACATGGAAAACAAATTGTGATCTTGGATTAATGCTTCAAAAATTAAGTATTGACCTACAAAATAATTAGAAAGCATTAAAAGTTGCAAAATCAATGTAGAAAAAATATTTAAAATGCCAAAAACAATCAAAATATTAATTCTTTACAAAAATATCAATTATATGAAATAAATAATATTTTTGGGATTTTTTGATAAAATAAAATATTTTAACATTTTTGTGAATTATTAAAAAAAGTATCAACTCAAAATCATTAAAACTCAGAGAGAAATTAATTTTTGAATCAATTAAACAAAATCACAAAATTCAAATATTTGAATTTGGAAAAAAGGCGCCAAGAACAGCTGATGAACACGCGCGTTTTTTCAGTTTGCCCAGATTTGCATTTTCTATCCAATCTCCATGAATACGTAATCATATCATGCAATCCACATATCATTATGCTCGTCTCAACCTCACGATCATGTCTATGTACTTTAATTTCATTTAAATTAAACATACAACAAGAAATCACGAAGAGACCTCAAGAACCCTAATTTCTGCATGAAGGCTAGGATTTTTGATACACGATTCAAACAATGCAATTAATTGAGGGAAAACATTCCATGCATGATTATGAACATATGGCCAAATTATTGTGCGAGGAAATATGCATAGATTGAGAGATGCCCAAGTTTAGGCTTACCTCCAAGTCGTGACAGCAAGAGCAGATGTGATTTTGAGTTGGAGGTGTTACATGTAACAGCCCGATTATGATTATCTCCATTTTGTGCTAATTTGTATTATTTTGTTGAGTCTTTTATTTAATTTGGGTGATAATAATGTTATTGTGAAATTGGTGTTTTAATCTGATATGTTGGCGTGTTATATTATTTCACCGTTTTTGAGAGTTTTCGGGGGAAATTAGATTGGAGGGTATTTTAGACATTTCATAATTATTGTTAAGTTAGAATTTTAGTGAGGAGTGATTTAAGGGTATTTGTGAGATATTTAAAGTAAAGAAAAGAAAGTAGTAAGAAAACAAATAGAAAGAAAAGTATAAGAGTTAGAAAAGAGAGAAAAGGAGAGTTAGAGAGAAAAATAGAGAGAAAGAAGAACAAGAGAAGAAAAAGAGAAGAAAAGATTGGAAAAGCTAGGAAATCGTCAAGACAACTCTAGGAATCGAATTTAATCGGGTAAGGGTGTGAAATATTGTTATCCTAACTTTGTGTATGATTATGTATGTGTTTGGTGTGGATGTTTTGGTGGGTTTTCCATATGTTTCCGTTTATGCCGTATTTGACGAAATCGATAGAAACCGATGTTTTTACGGTCGAAAAGTCGTATAAATACATGTGTTGGTTGGCTATATGTATGTGAGCTGCTGTTTAAAGTTTCATGAAGTTTGGTTATGTTTCGATTAGTTTTCGTTATGTTTCCATTGTTTTTCCGTTTAGGTCAAATTGTAGGAAATCGATAGAAATCGATGTTTTCACGGATGAATTTCGAAATAAATTACGTAGTTGTATCGAGTAAGGTTAGGTCATCGTATAACGTGCTTTTTATTCGAATTGATGCTGTTTGAAAAATCTGGTTTTTGAAAGGTGGAAATTTAATCGAAAAATCGAACGTCGTAGAAATTTCGTTTATGTGTTCGAAATTGTTCTTATGTATTTGGTGGTTGCGCGTATATGTTTGTTTCGGTGAAAATGTTCGATTTAGTCGAGTTTCGGGCATTTCGGAAAAGTTACAGCAAGTGTGTAATTTGAGAAATCTGATTTTTGAGAAAAACAGGGCTATGAATCGATACATAACAGCTATGTATCGATACGAAATGATTTATGTATCGATACATAACCCTTATGCATCGATACATACTGAAGAAATTTGAGAAAACAACATTTTCACTACAGCATGCGTCGACACATGCGTGCTATGTATCGATACATGTGGCCTCTATGCGTCGATACATAAGCCTATGTATCGATACATACTGTGCTGAACCAGAAAATTCTGGTTTGTCGGGGAAACTTCAGAAATTCATAACTCTTGAACCGTAAGTC
Organism: Lathyrus tuberosus; assembly: GCA_022829125.1. Lineage (NCBI taxonomy): Eukaryota > Viridiplantae > Streptophyta > Magnoliopsida > Fabales > Fabaceae > Lathyrus > Lathyrus tuberosus. The sequence goes on from JALAZF010000071.1 coordinate 11,018,399, forward strand.
GGTTTTGACCCCCGTTTGAACCTTGGGAAGCTAACGAGATGTTCTTTCTAGGAAAAATGGTTTTGAGGTCTAAACCTGGTCCAATTGGAACAGTATTTTCGAACCGTTTCGTAGTGTCGGGCCTCCGGTTTATGTTTTTGCGTTATTTCGAAATATACATATCTCCTTCGTTGTTTATCGGATTTAAGTGTTCTTTATATCGAATCGAAGCTGTGGATGAGTACTTTTTGATGATGATGGAAAATATTATTTTTAACCGACTTTTAACCGACTTTTCCGGTAAACCGTAAATCGAATTGTTTGGTTATTTGTGAAAACGTTCGGTTGCCGTTTGGCACAATTGATGTGAATGTATGTGGATTGTGTGTGATGAATGCATGACTCTATTGTGAATATTTATGCATGTCAAGAGTTTCATGAGTCATTTTGTATGTGAAGCATCATGATTGCATTCTTGCATTGTGGGGTTCTAAGATGAATCCGTTGTAACGTCGTAAGCCTTTTGAGAGGTGGGGGCGATGATTACAAACGATTGTAAGCCTTTTGAGAGGTGGGAGAAATCGGATTGTAAGCCTTTTGAGAGGTGGGGGCAATCCATAAACATTGTAAGCCTTTTGAGAGGTGGTAGCAATGGGTGAACATCGTATGCCCGACGGGGAGTTACACTAAGTAACGAGCGATGGTTCCAATAAGTTCTTCAATTGAACTTGAGATGAAATGAGTTGGTACCGCATTGCATTTGCATAGAGTCGTGAGTCGGTCTCTATGATTTGCATTGGTCATCCTTGTATTTGTGCATGGATGAATAAACATGAATATATGTGTTTATGTTGAATGATAAGCATTGTGATGAATATGCTTGGTTTTGTATATGTATATATATATATATATATATATATATATATATATATATATATATATATATATATATGCCTTGCGATGTATATTGAATGAGATGTGATGAATTGTGATAAGAATTGTATCGTTGTAATGATGCATTGAAGAATGAATATAATATGTATGTTTATGTAGAATGGTAGAATGGTGAGAATGTGTTATGTGTATACTTTTGTGTTGAGATATATGATTATATGCATTGTTATTATGATAATATTTCTCACCCTTCTGCTGTTTTATGATGCTCTACGAGGCATTGCAGATTAGGTATCTGGTGGTCTTTTGTGAAGCGTGTCTTCATACCTTTTTGGTCGGTTGGCTCTGATATGTAGCACCGGGTAGCTAGGATGCTTATGTTTGATTCCTTTTTGTGATACATTCGTGTATGTATATTGCTGATGAATTTGTGTATATAAACACGAATGATGTTGTTGTATCATACTTGTTGATGTATAGATATATATATAATGTATATATGTTTGATGTTATCAATGTTTAGATTTTCCGCTTTTATTCTAAATATTGAGATGTGGGTGTAAGGACTGAGTTCCTACGTTAAAAGTTACCCCACTGTTGCATATCATTTGTTGAGCAGGTGTTGTATGTTTTAATTTCAAGCATAATGTGACATGCCTTTTTATGCCGTGTTTACAATTATACTCTGATGAAATTTCCAATACGTGCCTAAATGATTTATTTGATTATTTGGTGGTATAAAAAGGGGGTGTTACATTAAGTGGTATCAGAGCCAAGGTTGAGTCAGTCGTGTCTGTCTCGTTGTTGTGTTGGTTGAACTGTTGTTTAACCTTTGTTGTTATTTTTGGGAGTGATCAGAATATGGCTGGTAGAAATGATAATGCGATGGCTGCTGCTATGGAAGCAATGGCTAGGGCGGTGCAGGGTGCGCCGAATGTAAGTGCTGATGAAGCGTTCAGGAGGAATCAACCACCGGTCTTCAAAGGAAGATTTGATCCCGATGGTGCTCAACTTTGGCTGAAAGAGATTGAAAGAATCTTCAGAGTCATGGATTGTGCGGAAGAGAATAAGGTGAGGCTTGGATCTCACATGCTGAGGGAAGAAGTTGACGATTGGTGGGTCGGTATGCGTGAAATTCTTGAGGTGGATAATGAAGAGGTAACTTGGGAATTGTTTCGTACCGAGTTTTTGCTGAAGTATTACCCTGAAAGTGTGAAAGGGAAGAAAGAGATGGAATTCCAGGAATTGAAACAAGGTGGTATGTCAGTGGTGGACTATACTGCTAAGTTTGTGGAATTGGTTCAATTTCATTCTCATTATGCTGCGATTACTGCTGAGTTCACAAAGTGTATTAAATATGAGAATGGTTTGCGTCCTGAGATTAAGCAAGCTGTGGGATATCAAAGGATTAGGAGGTTTTCGGATTTGACTGAATGTTGTAGAATCTTCGAGGAAGATAGCAAAGCTCGTTCTACACATTACAAGAGTGTGAATGAGAGGAGAGGGAAACAACAAGCTAGAAGTGGACCTTATGTGACCCCCGCTGATAATGGTAAATATAAGGGAAACTTTGATAAGAGATCTAGAGGAGGAAGTTCTGGGTTCATTAAGTGTTTCAATTGTGGTGGAATGGGTCATAAAGCAACTGAGTGTAGGAAGGCCGTTGGGAGATGTTCTAACTGTGGAGGTATTGGGCATTCTACTGCTGAGTGTAGGAGGAATATGGTGAAGTGTTTTAACTGTGGAGAAGTGGGTCACATTAGTACTAAGTGTACTAAGCCGAAACAAGCTCAAGCGGGCGGAAAGGTGTTTGCATTGGCGGGGACTCAGACCACTAGTGCAGACCGTTTGATTAAAGGTACATGCTTTATTAATAGTACACCTTTAGTTGCTGTTATTGATACGGGAGCGACTCATTCGTTTATTTCGTCTGAGTGCGCGAAGCGTTTGAATCTTGTGTTGTCTTTGATGGGTATTGAGATGGTTATTGAGACTCCTGCTTTAGGGTCGGTAACTACGTCTTTGGTGTGTGTAAGTTGTCCTTTGACCATTTATGGTAAAGACTTCATTATGGAATTAGTGTGTTTGCCGTTGGAGGGATTGGATGTAATCTTGGGTATGAACTGGTTGCAATTTAATCGAGTTCATATAGATTGCTATCATAAGTTGGTAAGGTTTCCTTCTTTGGAAGATAATGAAGATGAGAGTTTTTTATCTACTAAAGAGTTGAAGAAACTTTTAGAGGATGAAGCTCAATTGTTTGGGTTGTTTGCATCATTGTCAGTGGAGAGTAAGATTGGTATTGATGTGTTTCCAGTGGTGTGTGATTTTCCAGAAGTGTTTCCGGAGGATATTACGGATGTACCGCCAGAAAGAGAAGTTGAGTTCTCTATTGATCTAGTTCCTAGCACTAGACCGATTTCGATGGCACCATATCGTATGTCGGCATCGGAGTTGATAGAATTGAAGAAGCAGTTGAATGACTTGTTGGACAAAAGATTTATAAGTCCAAGTGTTTCTCCTTGGGGTGCTCCGGTATTGTTGGTAAAGAAAAAGGATGGAAGTATGCGGTTATGTATTGATTATCGACAGTTGAACAAGGTGACAATTAAGAACAAGTATCCGCTTCCAAGGATTGATGATTTGATGGACCAATTGGTTGGTGCGCGTGTCTTTAGCAAGATTGATTTGAGATCGGGATATCACCAAATTCGTGTGAAAAACGAGGATATTCAGAAGACGGCATTTAGGACACGGTATGGTCATTACGAATATTCCGTGATGCCATTCGGGGTTTCTAATGCGCCGGGGGTGTTTATGGAATACATGAATCGTATTTTTCATGAACAGTTGGATCGTTTTGTGGTTGTGTTCATCGATGATATTTTGATTTATTCTAAGTCTCAAGAAGAGCATGAAGAGAATTTGAGAATTGTGTTGCAAATTTTGAGAGAGAAACAATTATATGCTAAGTTGTCAAAATGTGACTTTTGGCTATCGGAAGTAAGTTTTCTTGGACATGTTATCTCCGGGAGTGGTATTAGTGTTGATCCATCTAAGATTGATGCGGTGATGCAGTGGGAGACTCCTAGGTCGGTTACGGAGATTCGAAGCTTTTTAGGCTTGGCGGGTTATTATCGGAGGTTTATAGAGGGATTTTCGAAGTTGGCACTTCCGTTAACGCAATTGACTTGTAAAGGAAAGGCTTTCATTTGGGATATAGATTGTGAAAAGAGTTTCATGGAGCTAAAAAGAAGGTTGACAACGGCTCCGATCTTGATTTTTCCGAATCCTAATGAACCATTTGTTGTATATTGTGATGCTTCATTGATTGGGTTAGGTGGTGTTTTGATGCAAGATGGAAAAGTTGTGGCATATGCTTCAAGACAATTGAGAGTGCATGAAAAGAATTATCCTACGCATGACTTGGAGTTAGCGGCGGTGGTGTTTGTTTTGAAAATTTGGAGGCATTACCTTTATGGTGCAAGATTTGAAGTTTTTAGTGATCACAAAAGCTTAAGATATTTATTTGATCAGAAAGAATTGAACATGAGACAACGAAGATGTTTAGAGCTTTTGAAGGATTTTGATTTTAGTTTGAATTACCATCCGGGTAAGGCGAATGTGGTAGCCGATGCCTTAAGTCGAAAGTTGTTACATATGTCCGCATTAATGATGACATAATGGGAACTTTTGGAGGATTTCAGAGATTTGAGTTTGGTTTGTGAAATGACGCCGCGAAGTGTGAGACTTGGTATGTTACATGTTACGAATGATTTTTTTGCAACGGTTAGTGAAAAGCAAAAGTTGGATTTGAAGTTCGTTGATTTAATGATGAATGAGAATGAGGATTTCAAGGTTGATAACTTTGGAGTTTTCAGATTCCGTGGTCGTATTTGTATTCCCGACGACGCGGAGTTGAAAAAGATGATTTTAGAGGAAGGACACCGTAGTAATTTAAGTATTCATCCGGGTGCGAATAAGATGTATCAAGATTTGAAGAAGATCTTTTGGTGGTCCGGTTTAAAGAGGGATGTGGCTCGATTTGTGTATGCGTGTTTGACTTGTCAAAAGTCGAAGGTGGAACATCAAAAGCCTAGTGGTTTGTTGCAACCGTTGGATATTCCGGAATGGAAATGGGATAGTATATCGATGGATTTTGTTACGGGATTGCCGAATACGCAAAGAGGTCATAATGCTATTTGGGTGATAGTTGATAGGCTTACTAAATCTGCTCACTTTATTCCAATTGACATTAGTTATCCTTTGGAGAAGTTAGCCGAGATTTATGTTCGTGTGATTGTGAAGTTACATGGTGTTCCTAAGAGTATTGTATCAGATCGAGATCCGAGATTTACATCGAGATTTTGGGTGAGTTTACAAGAGGCTTTGGGTTCTAAGCTAAGATTGAGTTCGGCTTACCATCCACAAACAGATGGTCAAACCGAGAGGACGATTCAATCGTTGGAGGATTTGTTGCGTGCTTGTGTGCTAGAGCAAGGTGGTGCTTGGGATAGTTATTTAGCGTTGATTGAGTTCACCTATAATAACAGTTTTCATTCGAGTATTGGTATGGCACCATTTGAGGCTTTGTATGGTCGGAGATGTCGAACACCTTTGTGTTGGCATGAAACTGGTGAGAGGGCGATTGTTGGACCGGAATTGGTACAAGAAACGACGAAGAAAGTGAAGTTTATTCGGGAGAAGATGAAAGCTTCTCAAAGTAGACAAAAGAGCTATCATGATAAGAGAAGGAAAGATCTTGAGTTTCAAGAAGGCGACCATGTGTTTTTGAGAGTTACACCGGTTACGGGTGTGGGTCGTGCTTTGAAGTCGAAGAAGTTGACTTCTCGTTTTATTGGTCCGTATCAGATTATTGCACGTGTTGGCGCTGTGGCTTATCGTGTGGCATTGCCTCCGAATCTTTCGAATTTGCATGACGTTTTCCATGTTTCGCAACTTCGGAAGTATGTTCCGGATCCGTCACATATTATTCCTATGGACGAGGTAGAAGTGAGAGATAATCTTACGGTTGAAGTTTTACCGATTAAGATTTTGGATCGTGAAGTTAAGAAGCTAAGAGGCAAGGATATTGCGCTTGTGAAAGTAGCGTGGGGAGGCGCTTCGAAGGGCAATATGACTTGGGAATTAGAGAGTGGGGTGCGAGAGTCGTATCCGGAGTTGTTTGAATCAGGTAATATTTTCGAGGACGAAAATTTCAAAAGTAGGGGAGAGTTGTAACAGCCCGATTATGATTATCTCCATTTTGTGCTAATTTGTATTATTTTGTTGAGTCTTTTATTTAATTTGGGTGATAATAATGTTATTGTGAAATTGGTGTTTTAATCTGATATGTTGGCGTGTCATATTATTTCACCGTTTTTGAGAGTTTTCGGGGGAAATTAGATTGGAGGGTATTTTAGACATTTCATAATTATTGTTAAGTTAGAATTTTAGTGAGGAGTGATTTAAGGGTATTTGTGAGATATTTAAAGTAAAGAAAAGAAAGTAGTAAGAAAAGAAATAGAAAGAAAAGTATAAGAGTTAGAAAAGAGAGAAAAGGAGAGTTAGAGAGAAAAATAGAGAGAAAGAAGAACAAGAGAAGAAAAAGAGAAGAAAAGATTGGAAAAGCTAGGAAATCGTCAAGACAACTCTAGGAATTGAATTTAATCGGGTAAGGGTGTGAAATATTGTTATCCTAACTTTGTGTATGATTATGTATGTGTTTGGTGTGGATGTTTTGGTGGGTTTTCCATATGTTTCCGTTTATGCCGTATTTGACGAAATCGATAGAAACCGATGTTTTTACGGTCGAAAAGTCGTATAAATACATGTGTTGGTTGGCTATATGTATGTGAGCTGCTGTTTAAAGTTTCATGAAGTTTGGTTATGTTTCGATTAGTTTTCGTTATGTTTCCATTGTTTTTCCGTTTAGGTCGAATTGTAGGAAATCGATAGAAATCGATGTTTTCACGGATGAATTTCGAAATAAATTACGTAGTTGTATCGAGTAAGGTTAGGTCGTCGTATAGCGTGCTTTTTATTCGATTTGATGCTGTTTGAAAAATCTGGTTTTTGAAAGGTGGAAATTTAATCGAAAAATCGAACGTCGTAGAAATTTCGTTTATGTGTTCTAAATTGTTCTTATGTATTTGGTGGTTGCGCGTATATGTTTGTTTCGGTGAAAATGTTCGATTTAGTCGAGTTTCGGGCATTTCGGAAAAGTTACAGCAAGTGTGTAATTTGAGAAATCTGATTTTTGAGAATAACAGGGCTATGAATCGATACATAACAGCTATGTATCGATACGAAATGATTTATGTATCAATACATAACCCTTATGCATCGATACATACTGAAGAAATTTGAGAAAACAGCATTTTCACTACAGCATGCGTCGACACATGCATGCTATGTATCGATACATGTGGCCTCTATGCGTCGATACATAAGCCTATGTATCGATACATACTGTGCTGAACCAGAAAATTCTGGTTTGTCGGGGAAACTTCGGAAATTCATAACTCTTGAACCGTAAGTCGGTTTTGACCCCCGTTTGAAGCGTTGGGAAGATAACAAGATGTTCTTTCTAGGAAAAATGGTTTTGAGGTCTAAACCTGGTCCAATTGGAGCAGTATTTTCGAACCGTTTCGTACTGTCGGGCCTCCGGTTTATGTTTTTGCGTTATTTCGAAATATACATATCTCCTTCGTTGTTTATCGGATTTAAGTGTTCTTTATATCGAATCGAAGCTGTGGATGAGTACTTTTTGATGATGATGGAAAATATTATTTTTAACCGACTTTTAACCGACTTTTCCAGTAAACCGTAAATCGAATTGTTTGGTTATTTGTGAAAACGTTCGGTTGCCGTTTGGCACAATTGATGTGAATGTATGTGGATTGTGTGTGATGAATGCATGACTCTATTGTGAATATTTATGCATGTCAAGAGTGTCATGAGTCATGTTGTATGTGAAGCATCATGATTGCATTCTTGCATTGTGGGGTTCTAAGATGAATCCGTTGTAACGTCGTAAGCCTTTTGAGAGGTGGGGGCGATGATTACAAATGATTGTAAGCCTTTTGAGAGGTGGGAGCAATCGGATTGTAAGCCTTTTGAGAGGTGGGGGCAATCCATAAACATTGTAAGCCTTTTGAGAGGTGGTAGCAATGGGTGAACATCGTATGCCCGACGGGGAGTTACACTAAGTAACGAGCGATGGTTCCAATAAGTTCTTCAATTGAACTTGAGATGAAATAAGTCGGTACCGCATTGCATTTGCATAGAGTCGTGAGTCGGTCTCTATGATTTGCATTGGTCATCCTTGTATTTGTGCATGGATGAATGAACATGAATATATGTGTTTATGTTGAATGATAAGCATTGTGATGAATATGCTTGGTTTTGTATATGTGTATATATATATATATATATATGCCTTGCGATGTATATTGAATGAGATGTGATGAATTGTGATAAGAATTGTATCGTTGTAATGATGCATTGAAAAATGAATATAATATGTATGTTTATGAAGAATGGTAGAATGGTGAGAATGTGTTATGTGTATACTTTTGTGTTGAGATATATGATTATATGCATTGTTATTATGATAATATTTCTCACCCTTCTGCTGTTTTATGATGCTCTACGAGGCATTGCAGATTAGGTATCTGGTGGTCTTTTGTGAAGCGTGTCTTCATACCTTTTTGGTCGGTTGGCTCTGATATGTAGCACCGGGTATGTTTTAATTTCAAGCATAATGTGACATGCCTTTTTATGCCGTGTTTACAATTATACTCTGATGAAATTTCCAATACGTGCCTAAATGATTTATTTGATTATTTGGGGGTATAAAAAGGGGGTGTTACATTACAGACAAGTTGTGATGATATGGGCAGCTTCCCTACACCATATGGAGTGTGTTTGAACACTTGGATTGAATTGAAATGGACTGGATCAGTTTATGGCATCTCAGCTGTAACTTCACTTCAAACTTGTGTGGATGACAAGTGATTTTGAGATTTTGATGCTCCAGATGTTATGTGAGTGTTTGATCAGCTCATATGTGATGTATGTGAGGTGTGTGAGTGATTGGTTTGTGCAGAATTGCTCTCAAACTCAAAACCCGGTAGCTACCTTGCTAAGAAAGGCATTTTTGCCAAGAGAAAGAGATTTTGAGGAAAGCATCTGTTAGATGGCTTTGGTGTCCTTAAACTGACCACAATTGAGCTCTATTTATAGTAGAGCAAGTTTGTTTTGCAAGGAATAGTGCATGGCAGCTGGTAAGTAGGTTTGGCCAATGTTGGCAAATGAAAATCCAAGTCTTCTCTAGCCATTGACTAGAGGTTAGGGCACAGAGCTTTGGTCCCCTTGGTCTTGGATAAGCCTTGACTGATTTCAGATGAGAATGGCTCAGTCCATGCCACCTTGATGGTTCCATTGAATGCCTCATTCCAAATTTGAAGTCTTGTCCCTATTTTGGCCATTCTAGGTTCAACATGCTATTTCTTGTTCCATGGACTTTGGAGGCTTGGCTCAGTGATTGTCCCCTTTAGATTCAATCCTCTGAGGTGTCTAAGTGGATTGGAGCAATTGAATTTGGCTTATTTTGGCAAATTGACCAAAGTTGCAAATTCTGCCTTGCCTTGACAGATTTCAGCAGGGCAACTTGGCAATGTTGTATCTCATGGTGTAGGTTGAATTTGGCAATGTTCTTGGCCATTTTGGAAAGCTGTTACATGATACAACAACTGTTTGAACAAGTTTGGTTTTGATCTCTTTTGATTCCAAGTGAAAAATCCCCCTACATTTGGCAAAAAGTGAGGCAGAATCTGACTTAGTGAAAATTTCACTAAGTGTTGGAAAAAGTGACATTTTCACTTTTCAGCCACTTTGATCACTCCATAACTCAAAATCCTTAATGAATTGGAATGACTTGTAGTTGAAGTTTTTGTAGGTGATAATGAGGGCTACAAATCCATCTTTGGATGAGAAAAAATGGCCTTGTGGTTTAGGAGTTATGGTCCTCCAAAGTTGGTACCTTTGCCACTTTGTTTTTAACTTAGAAAATTTTCTAAGTTTTATAGTTACCTCTTTTACAAGTTATCTCACTTTTCTTGATTTTTCTTGATGAATCATGATTCAAATCATACATTAACATCATTTTAGGGTTAAAAATCCATATTGGTGAAAAATCTCAAAAAGTCAAAGTTGACTTTTGTGCACAGTTGACTTTTTATCAGATGAATTCCAAACTGTGCAATTCTTCAGGAAATCATGTCCTTGACCTAAATCAAACTTGATGGACATGTTCCATGGGTGTCATAGGGTATATTCAATCATGTATTAGGGTTTGGGAGCATGCCCTGGTCAAAAGTCAAAGTTACAGTTGACTTTTCCCTTAAAACCCTAATTGTGGTGCAGATGAAAATGAGACTTGTTGCTCAAGCTTCTTGGATCAATCCATTGTTCCAAATGGATCAATATGGTATATTAGAGACCCTCAAATCATATCTTTAGGTCTTGGCTCATGGTTTGTCCCAAAAGTCAACTTAGGCGTGAATTAGGTCAAGAAACCCTAATTCCTGATTTTTGATGAATGCATCCCCTGAGGCAAAATTGACTTGATGCATGGGTTCATGAGGTTCCATGAAGTATATTAGGTTATGTTTTGGATCATTGCCTTGTGCCCAGATGAAAATTTCCATCTGGAGGCCCTGGTCGACCAAAACCCTAATTTGGTGATACTGTCGATCTTGAGACTTGATCCACCTAGAAGGGAGCAGCCTTGTGCTTAATCCTTGAAGTGGGAGTCCTTTTTGATCCATTGTGGATGTTTGAGAGATTAGACAAGTTGAAGATCAAGTCATTTCTTGATTGATCCTTTGTCTAAGCACTCAGAGAGGGCTTGAAACCCTAATTTTGATTGTAGTGGATGCTCACCCATCTTTGGGGGGAGACTGATGAAGCATGATGGTTCATCCATATTGTGATGATGATTTTCACAATGATGGGAAATCTAAGTGGTCAAAATTTGGGGTATTACAGATGCCCCTATTTAATCTTCTTGGACCCAAAGGTGTGAATGACGAAGGTATTCGAGCATTCGGGGTGCAAGAGGATTAAATATCGGAATATCCAAAATTTTGATGGTGGTTATGAATGGTAGCTTACGCATTCATCTTCTTTAGCTAAGCAATGATGCTTAGAAAAGGTAAACTTCCCCTCGTTCTTGGTTTCCTACCAAGAACTGGTCTCAGTCTCTTTTGAAATAAACTTCCCCTCGATCCTGGTTTCCTACCAAGGAACTGGTCTTAGTTTCTGATTTAAACTTCCCCTCGATCCTGGTTTCCTACCAAGGAACTGGTCTTAGTTTATGATTTAAACTTCCCCTCGATCCTGGTTTCCTACCAAGGAACTGGTCTTAGTTTCTTTTGAACTTCCCCTCGTTCTTGGTTTCCTACCAAGGAAATGGTCTTAGTTTCTTTTGTCAATAAACTTTATTGACAAGGGACGCTATGTGTAGCGGTTTTCCTTCAAACTTCTCGCCGAATTTTCCTGGGGAGATGCCATTTGTCGATTTTACTAGGGAAAGCGAGTCTCTTGAGAGACTGTTTTCGTTTGGGGTTACATCATACTTTTCTCGGGATCTTCCCGGAGAAATGCCATATGATGGGATCCAATTTTGAGGTGCCAATGACCTTCTCATCAGTGGTTTTTCAGAGCAAAACTGGCGTGCTGCCGAATCTCTGATTACGATGCTTTCTCTGTGGATCTTCCTTAATCCGGGAAAGCAAGGATATCATCTTCAATGGCGAAGAGTGATGTTTATTGAAAATTCTCTGATCTTTCAGAGGTTCAAGTTATCAAAGTGGTCGAGTGCCGACTCCGATCTAACGATACACTGGTGCGAGATTGTTCAGACACAACGTTTCCTGACGAGGAAAGAGCTGACAAACTCGATTGAGAAAACTGTTATTATTAGGGGACAAGACCGACTAGAGTGATAGTGATGCAATATGAATATGAATGCAAATAAAAAATGCATGATGTATGTATGTATATGCTGACAAAACAGACGCGACATACAGACTAATGGATGAACACAATTGGATACTCGGCCATCGCGGGGCGAAGAAGTACCGTTGATTCAAAATAGCAATTCCACCTTGCTTAGGAGAGATAGTCCCGTTGGGAGCTATGTTGATCGGGCTTAGGAGATGAGAACTCGGCCGAGGCGTGTCAGACGAAACAAGGTCTCTGACACAGTTGATCCCTTCATTCAGGCATACTGGCTTAGAAGGAGTACTTTGATTCTGCACTTTGAAGTTCACTTACTTCGGGAGAAGCGATCGATGTTCTTCTGATGTTCAACAGTCAAAAGAAATTGCCATCTTTATTTTAAAAACAGAAAAAGTTTTAACAAGTAAATTCATTTTTGTTTTATTTCAAGAATCGCTGATTAAGTTTAAACAACGTCGTTCTGTAAAGCTAAAACAAATAAAGAATTACAAACAAAAGCACAATGGCTCAAATTTTATTGATAAGATGGAGATCAACCAAACGCGTGATTCCAAAGAGTATATACAAAGTTAGAAAATGGTAATTTACAGGGAAAAGGGCTACGTTGAAACATAACGACCACTATCCTTCTACCAACTTTGAATTCGGGACATCCTGAGCTTCCGTCGAAGATGACCTTTGACTGGAGATTTCCTCCGATAGATGATGCAACTGCTGCTGAGAGACTTGCCTCTGTTGAACATAGTTACTTGCCATTATCCCTAATTTTTGCCTGGATTGTACTATGAGATTTCCAATCCATCGGGATGATGATTTTTTTTCATGTCTCTAACTTTTGCCTGGACCGCCCTTTTGGGTTTTCAATCCACCGAGACGTTTTTTATTTTTTTATTTTTTTTTTGTTTTTTAGGCGAAGTATTTCTTGACTAGATCAACATTCGCGAGGTAGGCAAATTCCTCTCCGTCCATGGCTGCAAGTCTCAAGGCGCCGCCTGAGAAAGCTTTTGTGACCACTTAGGGGCCGTCATAATTTGGGGTCCATTTGCCCCGAGAATCAGTGAGAAATGATTGTATCTTCTTGAGCACAAGGTCTCCTTTCCTGAAGACACGAGGTCGGACCTTTTTGTCGAACGCCCTCTTCATTCTCTGTTGATACAACTGACCGTGGCATAGTACCGTGACTCGCTTCTCTTCGATCAGGTTCAGTTCGTCGTGTCGACTTTGACACCATTCAGCTTCTGTGAGCTTCACTTCCATCAATACCCAGATTGATGGGATCTCTACTTCTATGGGGAGCACTGCCTCCATGCCATATACTAGAGAGAAAGGGGTAGCCCCTGTTGAAGTACGGACAGATGTGCGATAACCATGAAGAGCAAAGGGTAGCATTTCGTGCCAATCTTTATAGGTTACAACCATCTTTTGAACAATCTTCTTGATGTTCTTGTTAGCCGCTTCTACCGCTCCATTCATCTTGGGTCGGTAGGGAGATGAGTTATGGTGTTCAATCTTGAACTCTGCACACAACTCTTTCATCATCTTATTGTTCAAGTTAGACCCATTATCAGTAATGATCTCGCTTGGAACACCATAACGGCAGATGATATTGTTTTTGATAAATCGGACCACCACTTGTCGGGTTACATTGGTGAATGACGCTGCTTCGACCCACTTGGTGAAATAGTTAATGGCTACCAGGATGAACCGATGTCCGTTTGAAGCCTTGGGCTCAATCATGCCAATCATGTCGATTCCCCATATGGAAAATGGCCACGGGGAAGAAAGAACTTTGAGATGTGATGGCGGTACATGAATTTTGTCGGAGTATATCTGACACTTGTGACACCTCCTCATGTACTTGTAGCAGTCGGATTCCATGGTCAACCAATAGTACCCGGCCCTGAGAATTTTTCTCGCCATTGTGTGTCCGTTGGCATGAGTGCCAAAGGATCCTTCATGAATTTCTTTCATGAGCACTTCTGCTTCTGGTCTGTCGACGCATCGGAGCAAGACCATGTCAAAATTTCTCTTATAAAGAGTGTCACCGCTCAGGAAGAAGTTTCCAGCCAATCTTCTGAGGGTCTTTCTATCTTTTCTGAGTGCCCCAGGTGGGTACTCTTGTTTCTGAAGGAAGCATTCGATATCGTGATACCAAGGTCTGTCGTCTATGACTGCTTCAATCGCGAAGATGTAAGCGGGCCGTTCAAGGCGCATTATGTCGATCTTAGGTATGTCATTCCATCGACCTACACTAATCATGGAAGAGATAGTGGCTAATGCATCAGCCATGTGATTCTCATCACGAGGGATGTGATGAAAGTCGACTCTGTTGAAGAAGGGTAACAACCTCCTTGCATAGTCTTTGTAAGGAATCAATCCTGATTGGTATGTGTTCCAATCTCCTTTTATCTGGTTAATAACCAAGGCTGAATCGCCGTATACGTCCAAGTTTTTGATCCTTAAATCAACCGCTTCTTCGAGACCCATAATACATGCTTCGTATTCGGCCTCGTTGTTCGTACATTTGAACGTAAGTCTGGCAATGAAAGGAATGTGGGAACCCTGAGGGGTAACAATGATTTCCCCAATTCCGTTTCCATAGTGATTAACTACTCCGTCAAAGATAAGTCCCCACTGGGAACCTTGTTCTGGCCCTTCACTGGGTAGCGGTTCATCGCAATCTTTCCTCTTTAGATACATGACATCTTCGTCTGGGAAGTCAAACCCGATTGATTCTTGATCGTCAATCGGTTGATGAGTCAAATGATCGGCTAAAATACTTCCTTTAACGGATTTCCAAGCATGGTACTCTATGTCATATTCTGATAGTAACATCTGCCAACGGGCAATCCTTCCCGTGAGAGCAGGTTTTTCGAAAACGTACTTGATTAGATCCATTTCGGAGACCAACCAAGTAGTATGACGAATCATGTACTGGCGAAGACGTTTGGCTGCCCAAGCCAAAGCGCAACAAGTTTTCTCAAGCATCGTGTACCGAGTTTCACAATCGGTGAACTTCTTGCTTAGATAGTAAATGGCAGACTCTTTCCGTTTAGTTTCGTCTTGTTGGCCAAGTACACATCCCATTGAGTCCTCTAGGACTGTGAGGTAAATGATCAGTGGTCTTCCTTCCACTAGAGGTGATAGAATCGGAGGATTCAACAGATATTCCTTGATACTGTCGAAGGTGATTTGGCAATCTTCTGACCAAACGCAATCCTGGTTCTTTCTGAGTAATTTGAAAATCGGCGCACACGTCGCGGTCATAAGGAATATGAATCTGGAGATGTAGTTCAAACGTCCCAGGAATCCTCTGACTTGTTTTTCAGTTTTCGGAGAAGGCATTTCTTGAATGGCCTTGACCTTGTCAGGATCAACTTCAATTCCTTTCTGGCTGACGATGAACCCTAGTAGTTTCCCTGAACGGACACCGAAGGTGCACTTGTTGGGATTCAAGCGGAGCTTGAATTTTCTTAGACGTTCGAACAATTTTGACAGATGTTCAACGTGCTCATCCTCTGTTCTTGATTTTGCAATCAAATCATCGACATATACCTCGATTTCTTTGTGTATCATGTCATGAAACAGAGTAGTCATGGCCCTTTGATAGGTTGCCCCGACATTCTTCAAACCGAACGGCATTACCTTGTAACAAAAGGTACCCCATGGGGTAATGAACGAAGTTTTCTTCATGTCTTTCGACGCCATTTTGATCTGGTTATAGCCCGAGAATCCACCCATGAAGGAGAATACTTTGAACTTTGCTGTGCTGTCTACCAGCATGTCAATGTGTGGTAAAGGAAAGTCATCCTTTGGACTTGCCTTGTTTAGATCTCTGTAATCAACACACATTCTGACCTTTCTATCCTTTTTGGGAACGGGTACGATGTTGGCTAACCATTGAGGATATTCAGACGTAGCGAGGAAACCCGCGTCGATCTGTTTCTGTACCTCCTCTTTGATTTTGATGGCCATGTCCGGGTGAGTCCGTCTCAACCTTTGCTTTACTGGCGGACATTCCGATCTCAACGGTAAGTGATGTTCCACGATGCTGGTATCCAACCCTGGCATATCCTGATAGAACCAAGCGAACACATCGGGGAATTCTTTGAGAAGCTATATCAAACCCTCTCTGGCAGTTGGACTGAGCAATGGTCCGATCCTGATTTCTTTTCTCTCTTTTTCTGAACCCAAGTTTACCGTTTCCAACGGCTCTTTGTGAGGTTCGATGGACCTTTCCTCTTGTCTGAGTAGTCGGGAGATCTCTTCTGGAATTTGGTCGTCATTTTCTTCTTCAGCCTCGAATACCGGGAACTCAAAGTTGAAAGAAGGCATCGGATCGTATGTTTCAACGGGGTATAAAACAAGCAATCTGCATGACGTGATGATTCGTGTTTAGAAGAGATAGAGAAAATGCAAGTGTGTGCAGTGTTTTGATTTTACTGCTTGTTTTTATTATTGAATTGTTTTTTAGGATTACCATTTTCTGAAAAAGCAAAAAGAGAAAACAACAATAAATGCGGAAATTACAGAATGACGTTATTTTATTAATGAACAAGTCGAATCTTGAAACTACAACCCTATAAAACAAAACTCTATCGCTTCGGGCAAAGCGAAGAGGGAAATTTACAGAAAACGAGCCCTATCAAAACATCCGTTTCACCTGGGCAGGGTGAAAGGTTAAAGATGGCAATTACTTTGACTGATGAACGACCTTCGGAACCTCGACGGCAACCCATTGGCGGCGAACTCCTCGGTGAATCACAAAGTCTAGCACCTTCCTTGATTTGTCTTCAGAAATGACGCTGATTTCTGGTGGAGCAGGATCGTTGGAATCTGTCTCCCAGGCAGAATTGTCGTAGGAGAATTCCCCTTTTGTATCTTGCATAGCATTTGTGCTCTCAGCTGTATCTCCCCATCCAGTTGGCTGGATATCTTCGAGCCTGATACGAGAGCTTTCGGGAGCAGTGTACTTGACCATAAAGTCGTATTTTCCACTTGGTTGTCCCAAGGTATCCCAAACTTCTTTGGAACTGGAGGAGTCATCCCTCTCGATGACGTTGACCTCGGGAAAAGCATAGTTGATGAATTCTAGTCCTGCAAACGTTGCGAATTCATCTTCATGTTGAGTAGTTTCTGAATGACCTGAGTGTTGATCCCATGACATGGTGGGGACACAGGTGTTCTGTTCAATGATGGTCAGCTGAGCTTCATTACTCGGCTGACTTTCTTAACCCAAGTTTCCTGGGTAAGGCTGCCACATTGGTAGACCATCCATCGGGCCATAGTAATTATGATCAAAGTTGTCTTTCATCAGAGTGTCCTCCTCTAATGAATTTGGCGGAGCACGACATCCTTCCGGATCACAATCGCCGTAGATCATTTCGACATCTGATCTTGGTATAAATCTCGAACTTTCTGTAGGAAAGCAAAAAGGCATAGGCACCTCTTCCTGAGACATATAGCCGTCCTTGTTAAGATAGGACTTCCATTCTTCATCTGTGTCAGAGGGATCTTCCTCATTGATAGCATGAACTGTCTGAGACACTGGGTGAAGAAAACCTCCACTGTGGAAGAAGTTTTGAAGGGGATGAAGACTTTCATCGTTGGCAACTGTCTGGGTACAGGTTGCAGAAAAACCAAGACCCTTCTTCGTTTTATTGTCAATGGGAATGACAAGCCGTCCCCATCCTGTCGTATCGGTACTCTTGACCGCTTTGATAGCATCTTTGTATGAAGAAATTGAGGTTCCTTCTTTGGACCGATTGTCCTTGCTCACCGATAGTGCTTGGAACTGAGTTCCAATAACCTCCTCGGGTTCCACACAAGTAGATGATGATAAGTTGCTCACAAGCAAGGCTTGTTCCCCACAAACCGTGACAAGTTGGTCGTTCTTAACGAACTTTAGCTTTTGGTGGAGGGTTGAAGTAACCGCCCCAGCCTGATGTATCCAAGGTCTTCCTAATAAACAACTGTACGTTGCCCGGATGTCCATGACCTGGAAAGTGATTTGGAAAGTGTGAGGACCAATAGTTATGGGAAGATCTACTTCGCCGATAACTGTTTTTCTGGATCCGTCGAATGCTTTGACGACGACCTCGCTGACTCTCATCGGAGGGCCCTTGAATGATAATTACATCAAAGTGGACTTCGGCATAACATTCAGGGCTGACCCTGTGTCTACCAGTACGTTGGCTAAAGCATCGCCCTGGCAGTTAATTGTAATGTTGAGCGCCATGTTATGACGGCGACCCTCTTCAGGTAAGTCCTCATCACTAAATCCCAAATTATTGCAGGAAGTGATGTTAGAGACAATACTATCGAACTGTCTGATTGTTACATCCTGTTCCACAAAGGCTTGCTCCAAGACTTTCTGTAGAGCCTCCCTGTGGGCTTCTGAATTGAGTAACAGTGATAATACCAAGATCTTTGAAGGAGTCTGTAACAGTTGATCAACAATGTTATATTCACTCCTTTGGATGAGCTTTAGCATCTCATCTTTGTCTTTCGAAAGATCGGGATTACTGGATTGACCGTATGGCGGATCAGGAATTTCTGCCTAAAGTTCCTTTTCTTTGTTGGATTCTCCAACCCCTCGGTTGAAGATTCGACCGCTCCGTGTTACACGACTGATGTCTGCAATATTCACGACGGAGGGTAATGGAATTTCCTTTCCATTCTCGATTATTGTCGCACCGTATTTGTAAGGGATAGCCTTAGCTGATTCATACGGTAGTGGCCCCGGTAGATAGATGACTATGGGAACCTTCTGATTTTTCTGACCATCATAAGTAACCTTGATCCGTTCCCGGTTGGGAACTCTAGATTCGTCAAGGAGAGGGATGATGGCAAAAACATCCCTGGTCCTGTGATGACCAGAGATCGTGAAAACATCCTCAACTTGCTCGGCAAGGTAGTTCGGCGACCAAATGATGGGTCCTGAACCTGGATATGGACGAATTTCTCCGTGATCGACCTGACCCTGAAGAGCTGCTCTCACAAGGTAACACCCTTGGTTACTTTCCGAACAGACGCTACAACTGTCATAGTGGTGTGGTGGCACCTGGCCACGCCCACTTTGAATGCAATGTAACCTCACTAGGTTATCTTCCATTGATCGGACATCCTGACTTTGACGACGAGTAGGATTCCTATGATTGATACTAATCTGCTGAGTATCTTCGTCCATATAGATTGGCATCCACCAGTGATTTAACAAGTGCTGAAGTGCCTCCTGGACAAGGGTACAACCTCGATCGTTTTCGCAACCTGCTTTACAGTTTTGATAATCATGTGATATTAAGAATCCAAGTCGGACCTGCTCAGCATGTAACTCTACTAGGTTGGTATTCATCACGCGAATGTCGAAAATCTGAACCATGTTGATTTGATAGGAGTTCCTATCATGGTAGTCTTGGATCCATCCAAGATCCATCTGATGCTGGAGGGTCTCTTGTATGAAAGAGCATCCCTGTTTGTTTACCAAGCAAATCAGACAAGAACTGTAATCGTGCCGCGGCAGATTATGATACCGGCTTTGCCTTGAGTGCATCGCCACCAAGTTGACATTCATCGCACGGATGTCGTGGTTTTGAATGACGTTAGAATTCATGTAAACCATGTTAACTCCACGCACTCGGTGCTCTTGGATCCATCCCAGATCCATTTGTTCCTGTAGAGCTGCTTGCACCACAGAACATGCCTGGTTGTCTTCAGAGCAGATATCACACTGGTGATAATTATGAGGTGGCACATGGCCATATCCACTCTGTCTACAATGCATCTTGACCAGATTGGTCCCCAGTAAGAGTACATCATGAATTTGATAGACATTGTTAGTCTCTTTCTCAATCAGATTGACTGCAGCTTTCTCATGTTGAGGCAGCGGGTTCGTGAGAACGTTGGGATTCGTATCTTTGAAAGATAAGAGCCCGCTCCTAACAAGCTTTTGCACGTCGGATTTGAAATTGAGACAAGTCTCAAAGTTATGCCCCGAACCTCCTTGATGATAAGGGCATGTTTGATCCGCTTTAAACCAAAACGGCAGATTTTCTGGAACTGAAAGGGGAGACTTAGTCTGAATGTGCCCCTTAGCCAGCAGTAACGGAAATAATTCTACGTACAACATGGGTATAGGATCAAACCCTGATGGTCGTATTGTACGGTTGTTGTTATATGGAGGACGAGCCTGCTGAAGAGGCTGTTGTGTCCTTTGTTGGTCAGGTTGGCTCTGCGCAACCTGAGGTTGATACATAGGAACAGGCACGGGGCCGATAGCAGGAGTTACAGCTGCTACTGGCTGATAACGTCGCCTTTGCTTTCCGAGAAAGATATTCCCAATATCTTGCTCTTTTTTCTTAGGGAGAGCACTACCATATTTTTTAGTACCACTCGTCGATCCAGTGTCTTTTACCAAACGTCCTTCTCGGACGGCTTCCTCAAGACGTACACCCATGCCGACCATTTCGGTGAAATCACTGGGCGCACTGGCAACCATTCGGTCATAGTAAAATGAGCTTAAGGTCTTTAAGAAGATCTTTGTCATCTCTTTTTCCTCAAGAGGTGGACAAATTTGAGCGGCAATTTCCCGCCACCTTTGAGCATACTCCTTAAAGGTTTCCTTGTCCTTTTGCGACATTGATCTGAGTTGATCTCTGTCGGGTGCCATGTCCAAATTGTACTTGTATTGTTGGACGAAGGCAGTACCAAGATCTCTGAATGTACTGATCGTAGTACGGTTTAAACTCATGTACCATTTGAGTGCGGCACCGGTTAAACTATCCTGGAAGTAGTGAATCAGCAGGTCCTGATTCTCCGTCTGAGCTGACATCCGCCGAGCGTACATCACCAGATGGCTCTGAGGGCAAGAGTTACCCTTGTATTTTTCAAAGTCGGGCACTTGGAATTTGTGCGGGACTTTCACATTTGGGACCAAGCAGAGGTCTGCGGCGTCCTTTCCAAATAGATCCTGACCGCGAATGGCTTGCAGCTCTTTCTGCATTTCCAAGAACTGCTCCTGGAATTCATCCATTCTATCAAACATAGTTTCCTTCTTACCAGAAGGTGTTGGTGGAATCTGTCCTTCCGGGACAGTGTGCACCGCAGGGGGTGGTACCGTGACTACGGCAGTAAGCCTTGGCGTCTCCCGAAGTTTGTAACCTTCAGGAGTCTTCAGTATGCCCCTGGCATCTTCGCTTTCCCGAAGTTTGTAACCTTCAGGCCCAGCGGCTTCTGTTGCGATTCCCTGATCTTCAGTGATCGGCGGAACATATCCTTTCGGGATATAGTTAGCAGGCATGCCCCAAGGACGATCTTTCGGCATCTGATACCTAGGATCATACTTTTCTATGATGGGCGTTGAGGTGATCTCTGAGATCACAGTTCTTTGTAGCTGAGCTTCTGCCATGGCTTGCATGTCGTTACGAAGCTTTCTCATATCCTCTCTCAGAGCATCGATCTCTTCTTTCAACTCTTTGTTTTCTTCCTCAAGATCATCCATCTTTTTCTGACGATTGGCCCGAGTATTATACGAATGAGACAGTTTGACTCTAGAATCGAGACACAAACGTAAGATTCGTAGGTAAGAAGAATACGCGATGTGAGAATGATGAATGCAATGATTATATTAATTGTTTTTAGGTTTAATCAAAATAAACTTCGACAATTAGATTGCAAATATCAAACAGTGGGGAAACCCCTTTTTATTGAATTCCAAAGGATTACGGAAACGGAAATACAGTAGATTACAAAGTGTAGAAACAAAAACCTAAACTAATGGGTCCCGAGTCCTCTTCTTTGACCGGGGCGCTTGGGCCGTTGTCGGGTTGTCATTCCTTTGCCAAGTGAAAGGAGCGAGCAAATTCCTTTGGTCATCTTGATTCTCTACAGCATGCTGCTCCAAAATTTCAATCAGAGCATCTTTCTCTTTTAGTAGTTGCTGTATTTGGATACACTCTACGTCAAGGGTGCAGTACTTGTTCTTCCAAGACCTTCTTTCCTTTTGAACCTTGTTGAGAGTAACCTAAAGCCTTGCAGTTTCCGTCATGAAGTACATGACAATTTCCCTCGGCGGAAGAATTCCGTAACGAGGATAAGGCATCCTGAGCTTGAGAGCTCTAGTTTGTACCTAGTGGAGATAAGGCTCCACCGAGACACAGTCCAGTTTTCCCAGAGACTCTCGTCCTTTATTATGAACATGTTTCCAAGCTTGCACTATTTCCATCTTTAGTGCTCTGTCACTTTCTCCTTCTTTGAAGAAAAGACCTTCCAGATGAACACCCAGTGGGATGTGTCTCATCGGGTATCCAAATTGACGAAGAACTAATATCGGATGATAGTTGATTCCTCCTTTAGTTCCTATGAGGGGTACGCTGGGGAAGTTTCCACAACGGTCAATGATTCTGATTCCCTCATAAATCCTATTACACCAATCTATATCGGAATTGGTGAGAGACATGATCTTCTACGACCAACGTAAGACACTCTTGCAATCCCAAAAAGCAGCAGACTTGGGCAAGTGAGAGATAAACCATTTGTAAAGCACAGGTACACAGCATGTGATCTCCCCTCCGCTGTACAAATTTCCCAAGTGTACAGAATGATACGCATCTGCGAGCAAAGTCGGCACAGGGTTTCCAATAAGAAAAACCTTAATGGCGTTGATATCGACGAAGTTATTGATGTTGGGAAACAAAAATAATCCGTAGGTGAGCAAGACAAAGATGCTTTCAAAAGCAGTCCCGTTCCCTATACTAGCAAAGTACAGAGCTTTCTTTGTCAAGAACTGGGCTGGCAAACCTTGGATGCCACCCTTAGTAGTCATGTGAGTCCTGACCTCAGACTCATCCAAATGAATTGCTATTGCAATAGTCTGATTCTTTGGAATTTCTTCCAGTCCAGAAAATGGAGCCCAATCCGTGATATGTAAATCAGTCAGATGAGAATACTCCTCCAGCGTTGGTGCAAGCTGGTAATCCGGGAATGTAAAACAATGATAAACCGGATCGTAGAATTGAATGAGCGCGTCCATGATCCCCTTAATCACATGGACTCTTAACAGTGGTAGCAAACCACCGTGCTTGGCTCTGAAAGCCTCTGGGTTAACGATCATCCTTGCTAACTTTCTCAAATCCCCTAGTTTTGGAACCTTGAAGGTATACTGGTGAGTTCTCCTTCTACCGAAATCCATTAGCGTAATCCTCTTCTCTGATATTTGCAATCACAGTCTTAGTTTAATTTGAAAAACAGAGAGACTAGAAGAGAAAGTTTTTTGAATGTTTTAATGTTTTATTAAATGAATGCATGAATGCAGCACACAAAAACATAGAAAAAACATGGGGTCAAAGGGTCGTTGTCATGAAGTCAAGGCTCTACCCATCCCCAAAGGTTTATACTAGGGTGATTTTTGTACCTGTACTCATTATCATCAGCTCCTCCCAGGAAAGCAAGACAACAAGCGGATCGCCAGCGAGTTGTGTGCAATCTTAGAGTAAGTGCTATTCACCGAGAATAGATCACCAGCCTCAAATGAGGGTAGTATCGTGTAACAGCTATTTCCGATAGCTTCAGCACTACGAAAGGGTTTAGCTTTTCTAGGTGTATACTCATTCTCACCACATGCGGCATCACACGCATTCCCATTAGCAGAAAAATAAACACGTATAGCAATTAGGAAAAGCAGTATATATATTTGTCCTAATCATCCTAGACTTATAAAGCTATGATTCCTAAGTTCCTGACAGAAATGGGTTCCCCGACGGAAGCCCCAATCTGTGGTTCCCTGCCTAAGAAATGGACCAGCATAGGTCAATCTTTCTCTTCGGTAGAGTTCCCATTTTCCGTAGAAAACAGGGATGATGCCCTAAGGCAGAAAAGGAGACTCCCCAGCAGAGTCGCCGTTTGTGTAATCTTTCACACAAGAGAAGTAAAAAGAAAGAAACTGGCCCCACGGTGGGCGCCATTTTTCTGTAGCGAGCGATTTTGGACGCGGTTCTTAAGCGCTGGTCGCTCTCTGCGGTTTGAGCTTGGACTACAGGTCGATTCATTTTTTATCCTATTGTGATCTGAATAAGGAAGGGAAATAAATGTCTCCAATTAACCCTGCTTTGCATACTGAGTTTAAACAACGCTCTGTTAGGTTACAAATGCTATCAATGTGGGAGGGCCTTTGTACTGGTTATTCGTATTTCGCCAATACAGGTTTCTTTCTTTCTAGGGCTTAATGTTTCTGGCGGGGAACAAGGGTTAGGATGTTAGGAGTGATGTTTTTGAAATACTGCTTTTGATTGATGGAGATATGGGATTTGGGTTTTTTGTTGATTGCGCTCGCTAAGATCTTTTCTTTCGATCTTATGCCTACGTATTCCCGTTTACCGAAACAGGGAAATCAGAGCATTCGTAGTTCCTCCTATTCTATGGGAGGAAATGGTTGTTTTTCGTGTCTTGTTCAAAGCCCAAGACGTGAAGCGAAAGGTGATTTGTATCTTGTTCAAAGCCCAAGATGTGAAGCTGAAAGGTCTATTTGTGTCTTGTTCAAAGCCCAAGACGTGAAGCTGAAAGGTCTCGGCTTTAGAGAGAATTTGTCATCTCTAAAGATTGGAGAAGGAGAATTACTTTAACTGGGATACGCGGATCCGAGCAATGCCATAATTTCCGAAGAAAGGGTTTTATCCTGAAGGAGAAGACTTTAACTCAGTGTAGAGCAATGCCATCTTTCCTTAGGAATTTCTCATGCTAAAAGAGGGACAGTGGCATGGATGTAGATTAACCAGGGGTTTTCTTATACAAAGCCTAAGAGGAGGCTAATTTCCGCTAGGAAAATCATTATACAAAGCCTAAGAGGAGGCTATTATTTGTGTCTCGTACAAAGCCCGAGAGAGAGGCTAGAAGTTTTTGACCCGACGATTGAGTCTTTGTGTCTCGTACGAAGCCCGAGATAGAGGCTAAAAGGGTTGACTCAACAAGAGAATCGTTTATACTCAACAGGAGAGTGTTTTTGTATCTCGTACGAAGCCCGAGATGGAGGCTAAAGTTTGTTTGGCTCAAAAAAAGAACCTTTTTGTATCTCGTATAAAGCCCGAGATGGAGGCGAAGAGGTGATTGACTCAACGAGGGAGTCTCTTATAAGTCTCGTACAAAGCCCGAGAGAGAGGCTAAAATTTTGACTCAACAAGAGAGTGTTTTTGTATCTCGTACGAAGCCCGAGATGGAGGCTAAAGGTTTGTTTCAGTTGAGTGACAGATCCAATATACTGATTTTAAAAGAGAAAATCAGTTCTTATATGAGTAATGTTGGCTCTCAGGGATTTTGATTCGAGGATCAGGGATATTTCCTTTTCTTTGAGGAAACGGGAAATCCAAAGGGTATTGAGACTGTCCGAGTCTGCGGGTTTCCTTCCTATTTAACGAAGGGTGCTTGAGAATGTCTTTGAGACTCAAGGAAGTTAGATTGTCCAAGTCTAGAGTTTCATCTTTTGTGCTATGCTTTGAGAAACAGTAGTAGACTCTATGAAAGGACTGTTCTATGAGGATGATTAAGTTCTGTTCCTATACCTCTAGGAGGTCGTCGGGACAATTTGTACGAAGCCCAAGAGGAGGCTGGAAATTTTAAGAAGCCGACGGGTCCTTGTACTAAGCCCAAGAGGAGGCTATCATTCCCGGAGGAAGAGATCATTATACGAAGCCTAAGAGGAGGCTGTGAATACTTCTAAGAAGCCGTAGGGTCCTTGAATAATGCCCAAGAGGAGGCCGATGCTTTTAAGAAGCCCGTGGGTCTATCATCTCCTTTCCATTAGGAGAGATAACTCTTTTAAAGAAAAAAACCACTGGTAAACGTGCGAGGTTTACTATCCAGCGACTTCTAGCTTTTAAAGAGGGTTCCTTAGTTAAGGTCCAAGATTATGACCGTAGTGGGTACCCAAACCCCGAGACATTCAAGGCAAGCTATCCACAAGGAATAGATCAAGTCAGGAAAGTTCGAGAATTGGGAAGAAACTCAAAGATTCCATTCACAGAGAATACATTCATCTTGGGGAGTAGAGTTTCTTGACGATTCCTAAGGAGGACAGCCGAAGAGAAGACTGTATCTGGTGCTCCTATTGGGGATCTAGGCGTCTATTTCTACGAATAAGTGAAACGGCGTCACCTAGTTCTAGACGTAGTTGCCGGGGAAACTCGAAATATCTATACTATTATTACACAGTAGATATGAGTTTATGAAAGGAGACTTACAGTGAGCAGCCCCACAATACAGTTTATAATATGAAAGCAGTAAATGAAAGCGATAACCACTTACTCGGTTGTAGTGCTTCCATGCTGTTTGGTTAGTTGTTCAACAAAGAAAGATTAAAAATAACATATTCAAAATCAAAGGAGAAAGTGCTTTGAAAAAGAAAGATTTGGGGCTTACAGCTCAAGGAGAGGCCCAGGCTTTTATCAGTGAGCGCACTGTTGAATTTGTACAGAGGGACTTATACAAGTGACTGGGGCCCAAAATGGTTTTCTGTACAAAGGGATGGGTCTTACACTCTCT
Source organism: Lathyrus tuberosus (assembly GCA_022829125.1). NCBI lineage: Eukaryota > Viridiplantae > Streptophyta > Magnoliopsida > Fabales > Fabaceae > Lathyrus > Lathyrus tuberosus. Next base: position 11,044,829 of record JALAZF010000071.1, read on the forward strand.
CAAGAGGCCCAAAAAGGTTTAAAGAAAAAGAGTGGGGCTTATAACACGAGGGTAGGCCCAATTGATTTTTCGCTTAAAAATGACGATCGCGCCGAGGTTTTCTTTTAACGCAGAGGGACTTATACAATAAGTGAGGCCCAAAATGTTTTGGTTAAAAGGGGGATTGGGTCTTACACTCTAATAGAGGCCCAAAGTGTTTTGAATGGGAGAAATGGGTCTTACTACTCGAGGGTAGGCCCAGATGATTTTTATTTTTAAACGGGCGACGATTGCGACGTTTACTTGTACAGAGAGACTTATACAATGAATGAGGCCCAAAAAGTTTTTGTACAAGGGGGATGGGTCTTACACTCTCTCAAGAGGCCCAAAGAGTTTTGAAAATGATTTATGAAGGTTGAATTAATCCAAAACCCTAATTTGTTTTCAAAATGTATTTAATTGAATAAAAATTCAATTAAAATTATCAAAAATTGTTTAACACATGGAAAACAAATTGTGATCTTGGATTAATGCTTCAAAAATTAAGTATTGACCTACAAAATAATTAGAAAGCATTAAAAGTTGCAAAATCAATGTAGAAAAAATATTTAAAATGCCAAAAACAATCAAAATATTAATTCTTTACAAAAATATCAATTATATGAAATAAATAATATTTTTGGGATTTTTTGATAAAATAAAATATTTTAACATTTTTGTGAATTATTAAAAAAAGAATCAACTCAAAATCATTAAAACTCAGAGAGAAATTAATTTTTGAATCAATTAAACAAAATCACAAAATTCAAATATTTGAATTTGGAAAAAAGGCGCCAAGAACAGCTGAAGAACACGCGCGTTTTTTCAGTTTGCCCAGATTTGCATTTTCTATCCAATCTCCATGAATACGTAATCATATCATGCAATCCACATATCATTATGCTCGTCTCAACCTCACGATCATGTCTATGTACTTTAATTTCATTTAAATTAAACATACAACAAGAAATCACGAAGAGACCTCAAGAACCCTAATTTCTGCATGAAGGCTAGGATTTTTGATACACGATTCAAACAATGCAATTAATTGAGGGAAAACATTCCATGCATGATTATGAACATATGGCCAAATTATTGTGCGAGGAAATATGCATAGATTGAGAGATGCCCAAGTTTAGGCTTACCTCCAAGTCGTGAGAGCAAGAGCAGATGTGATTTTGAGTTGGAGGTGTTACAGACAAGTTGTGATGATATGGACAGCTTCCCTAAACCATATGGAGTGTGTTTGAACACTTGGATTGAATTGAAATGGACCAGATCAGTTTATGGCATCTCAGCTGCAACTTCACTTCAAACTTGTGTGGATGGCAAGTGATTTTGAGATTTTGATGCTCCAGATGTTATGTGAGTGTTTGATCAGCTCATATGTGATGTATGTGAGGTGTGTGAGTGATTGGTTTGTGCAGAATTGCTCTGAAACTCAAAACCCGATAGCTACCTTGCTAAGAAAGGCATTTTTGCCAAGAGAAAGAGATTTTGAGGAAAGCATCTGTTAGATGGCTTTGGTGTCCTTAAACTGACCACAATTGAGCTCTATTTATAGTAGAGCAAGTTTGTTTTGCAAGGAATAGTGCATGGCAGCTGGTAAGTAGGTTTGGCCAATGTTGGCAAATGAAAATCCAAGTCTTCTCTAGCCATTGACTAGAGGTTAGGGCACAGAGCTTTGGTCCCCTTGGTCTTGGATAAGTCTTGACTGACTTCTGATGAGAATGGCTCAGTCCATGCCACCTTGATGGTTCCATTGAATGCCTCATTCCAAATTTGAAGTCTTGTCCCTATTTTGGCCATTCTAGGTTCAACATGCTATTTCTTGTTCCATGGACTTTGGAGGCTTGGCTCAGTGATTGTCCCCTTTAGATTCAATCCTCTGAGGTGTCCAAGTGGATTGGAGCAATTGAATTTGGCTGATTTTGGCAAATCGACCAAAGTTGCAAATTCTGCCTTGCCTTGACAGATTTCAGCAGGGTAACTTGGCAATGTTGTATCTCATGGTGTAGGTTGAATTTGGCAATGTTCTTGGCCATTTTGGAAAGCTCTTACATGATACAACAACTGTTTGAACAAGTTTGGTTTTGATCTCTTTTGATTCCAAGTGAAAAATCCCCCTACATTTGGCAAAAAGTGAGGCAGAATCTAACTTAGTCAAAATTTCACTAAGTGTTGGAAAAAGTGACATTTTCACTTTTCAGCCACTTTGATCACTCCATAACTCAAAATCCTTAATGAATTGGAATGACTTGTAGTTGAAGTTTTTGTAGGTGATAATGAGGGCTACAAATCCATCTTTGGATGAGAAAAAATGGCCTTGTGGTTTAGGAGTTATGGTCCTCCAAAGTTGGTACCTTTGCCACTTTGTTTTTAACTTAGAAAATTTTCTAAGTTTTATGGTTACCCCTTTTACAAGTTATCTCACTTTTCTTGATTTTTCTTGATGAATGATGATTCAAATCATACATTAACATCATTTTAGGGTTAAAAATCCATTTTGGTGAAAAATCTCAAAAAGTCAAAGTTGACTTTTGTGCACAGTTGACTTTTTATCAGATGAATTCCAAACTGTGCAATTCTTCAGGAAATCATGTCCTTGACCTAAATCAAACTTGATGGACATGTTCCATGGGTGTCATAGGGTATATTCAATCATGTATTAGGGTTTGGGAGCATGTCCTGGTCAAAAGTCAAAGTTACAGTTGACTTTTCCCTTAAAACCCTAATTGTGGTGCAGATGAAAATGAGACTTGTTGCTCAAGCTTCTTGGATCAATCCATTGTTCCAAATGGATCAATATGGTATATTAGAGACCCTCAAATCATCTCTTGAGGTTTTGGCTCATGGTTTGTCCCAAAAGTCAACTTAGGGGTGAATTAGGTCAAGAAACCCTAATTCCTGATTTTTGATGAATGCATCCCCTGAGGCAAAATTGACTTGATGCATGGGTTCATGAGGTTCCATGAAGTATATTAGGTTATGTTTTGGATCATTGCCTTGTGCCCAGATGAAAATTTCCATCTGGAGGCCCTAGTCGACCAAAACCCTAATTTGGTGATACTGTCGATCTTGAGACTTGATCCACCTAGAAGGGAGCAGCCTTGTGCTTAATCCTTGAAGTGGGAGTCCTTTTTGATCCATTGTGAATGTTTGAGAGATTAGACAAGTTGAAGATCAAGTCATTTCTTGATTGATCCTTTGTCTAAGCACTTAGAGAGGGCTTGAAACCCTAATTTTGATTGTAGTGGATGCTCACCCATCTTTGGGGGGAGACTGATGAAGCATGATGGTTCATCCATATTGTGATGATGATTTTCACAATGATGGGAAATATAAGTGGTCAAAATTTGGGGTATTACACCTTAGAAACTCCTAGAAAATTTGAAACATGAGTTTCATATATTTATTAATCTCACATTGACAACCTTCATCTTCTATGTCGTTAATGTTAGTAAATTTTAGTGAAATACTTTAGCTCTTCTTCTTATCACCTTCTTCATAATCAACAAGTCTTTTCAAATTTTTCTCATGTTCTTACAACTCACCAAAAAGGGTATATGTTAGATCTTGCATTGGGGGTTTGTTGCAAAATTTGAGTAAGAAGATGTTATGATGAAAGTTGCACAAAAACAAATTCAATAGCGTGTGTTTACACTAAGCTTTAGGATCGATTTGTGTCCACCAATTTGGGCAAATTGGATGCAAAAGGGTAATCCGGTGAATCTCCTTCAGGATGCTTTGGACACCTTAACACAAATCCACGTTCACATCAAGCATATCGATCAACTATATTTTACAGAATAAAATTCCATTATTTATTCTCGTGCACAATAAAAATAAAAGATTGACTTAGATATAATTTTTGCCACTTGGAATAAGTAATTTGTGTATGTATTTTTAGTTTGTATAATATCCTTATTTATAGAGCAATTCGTGTCACTGGGGAATGGAAGACTTCTTTTGAATTACTGGTTGCTTACAGTTGTTATGTACTATTCCGTTCAAATATATACCCAAACAACGCAATGGTTGAGTGGTGCATCCTTTGAACTCGTGTGAAATGCTTGGTGTAGGTTGCAGGTTCGAAACCACCTCTTGTAACTTTTGGCTTCTATTTTTTACATTTATTGTGTTAACATTTTTCCAAAAATATCAAAACAAAGATTCAAACTCGTGACCTTTGGACAAATATCCAAAAACCCCAACCACTACACCACATAACAACTTATGATTAAAGAGATGAAATCAATTTAATCATTATTTATTTTTAAATTAAATATTTTGGGAGTTTCTCCAACAATCCTCTACCATTTTCAAAATAAATCTAAATTCATTATTCAGGAAATTTAATGGTTTCAGATAAAGGTATTATACGATTTGAACCATTACTTGGTAAGTTAAGTTTTCACTCATCCCCAAATAGATTGGTAGATAAGTTTTGAACTAACTATTCATTAGAACAAGCGTGCATAACTCACACATGAAATCATAGGTACATTTATTGAATTATTTATATGACACATTTAATAAGGCCTTGTGTCCCATATCCTTTTCAAGAAAATTTATTATTCAAGCCCTTAAACTCTATGAAGCGGCATCACATCATTCTCATATTGGTAGACTATATCAGAAATGCATCCATAATTATGCATTCTAGAAACCATATGCTATATGTCTATTAAGAGGAAATCCTCATCCTACCACATTTTTTCTTATGGTCCAAGTACTTTTACATCTTATGATGTATCTATCTTCAAGTACTTGAATCAATTTAATGGTGTACTTTCATCATTGAACTCAAGACTTAATGTTAACCAAGTGTGAGTTGAGTTTCCACTATCGATGATTAGTTAGATATGAGCTTGTTTCACATCCTTAAAGATGTCTTCACTATTTTTAATTATATCCAAAGACATCATATCTTTGTCAATTATTTCGTCAAAGAATTGCAAGATTTTAAAAACTTTAATAAACTTTGAATATTCAATTTTTCAACTAATCATGCATATGATTACTTTACGTACTATTGATAGTATTCATCATCTATTATCAAACCATGACACTTTTTGGCATATTAGGACGATTATGGTATACAAAATATATTATATATTCTTGATAGTTTCGATAAACTATTATCATGACAGTTTTGTCATATACATAAATTTTATGTCGTTCTTCATTTGCTAATTTTTTTTAGTTTGAAGTTTAACTTCCACTTAAATATATCCAAAATATATTTAATGCATTAAACATTTATATCAATCGACAACCATGATCTTGCAAGTTTATCGTGACTAACTTTTATTTTATGTAATACGTTCAAACATGTAATTCATAAACTTCATATAAATATAACACCATTGAACTTATTTCTATTCTTTTAAAATAAACAATTTTATTGCATAACTAATCTATGCATAACAAATTCTATGTGATAAACTCATGTTTCATATTTAACAATGTTCTATTATATATCCAAATAAAAATCACAATATAAAATAAACAATGAATTCTCATCATTAATATTTTCTATAACTTTTCTCTATAAATATTTGTCAACTAGCAATGATCATAAATTACTTTTAATATCAAGATAAATAAGAAATAATATTTTTATATTATAATAAATTATTTTAAATATAATAAATAAGAGAAAAAACTAAAATGAAATTTTAACATATCCTTGATATTTCTAACATTTTATTTACATCATTTTATGTTACCAATATATGCACCATAAATTCAAATTCATATTTTTTTTATTATAATTTCATACATAAATAATTCATTATTAAAAAAATAAAAGATATTCACAATTTTATCATATTTTTTAAATCAGCTTTTATAGTTTTAAGTTTCTTATTATATTCTATTAACTAACTAAATACCTTTTTATATAGATTTTAAGATGTAAATTAGAAAATGATAAATATAGTAATGAGTCATATTGAAAGACTAAACTAATTTTTTTTTATATTTTTAAATTATTTTACAAAATACATAAGTGATAAAAATACAATTAAATTAAACACAAAGTCTAAATATTGTTTTCATTTATTTAGATAATATTATATTATTATATTCTGAAATAACATACTTTGCATCCAAATCTTAGACACTCTCCTTTATGCCACCACTACTAGAAACTATGAGTAGTGTCAAACCTAAAAACTATGAGTAGTGTCAAACCAAAAAATTATGCCGAGTGTCAAAACAACCACCAACAACAACTAAAAAAAGAAAAATACACCACAGTAAACTACAACCAGCTAACAAACAAAACCAGTAGAGGGAAATCACACAACCTATGCAACATTACTATCCCAACAACACCAAGCTAGATCTCAGACCATCAATGCGTCAAAAGCAAAACTAAAGTCACAGAAGCAATACCAACCACATAAAACCGGAGAATCAAGCCAAAAATTTTGAAACACTATTGAATCAGACACATGATAGAATTCTAAAGCTAATCATTAATAAAGACTAAAGAGTTCAACCGAAACTTATGATTGAGTCAGCTGCAAGTACAAAAAAAACATTTATCCTCCAATTCTTTCACATTAGATGATACATCATGTTTTATACAGCGATGTCATGAAGCACAATCGGATATTTTTAGAGACATATCCTATGAATTGTTCATTCTCTTTTCTTTAACCATTGAAATCAAGTGAAGGCTCTATGCAAATATTTTATATTTAACAATCAATTAAAAAATGGTGATATTCCATTGGTGGCTTAATATTTAACTATTAATAAGTTAGATTATTTGTAAGAAATTGAAAGTTACCTATGATATATATTTTTATTCAAGCAAATGAGCCCATACAACTTTCTTATAACCAATACTAGTTTAGAGCAAGCATACAATATAAATATTTTTTGGACATATTCATTTCAAAGTTATACAAAACTCAGACATATATTCATTTTAAGACTGTAGATTACACCCAAACTCATTTTCAATATTTTTGGGACATATTCATTTCAAATTTATATGAAACTCAGAACCATTCACTACTACAAAATGCGTAAACAACAACGTCATGGTCAGCACGCTTATTCCTTACACCGTTGTGACATTTATAAACTAAGACGCTATCATAAAATTAATGTTTTTTTTATTAATAATTATTTGTATTTAACAACGGTTATGGAGTCAACTGTCGTGTTAACTTCAAGCTTTCATGGTTCGAACCTTAGGGCCCTCATATATGTTATTCCTTTTATGTTAAGTGTGTCTTTTCTTTTTTAATTATTTTTAAATAAAAAACTTAAAAGTTTATGAAGACGGTTCAAGAGTTCCACCGTTGTTAAGTTGCGCCTTTTCATTTTTATTTATTTTTAAATAAAAAACTTAAAAGTTTAAGACGACGGTTGAAGAGCCAACCGTTGATAAATCGCGCCTTTTCATTTTTAATTATTTTTAAATAAAAAAACTTTAAAGTTTATGACTACGGTTGATGATTACAACCGTTGTGATATATTTTGTTTTGTATTTAAAAATTTTATTTGTTAATACTCTGCTGTTTTTTTATGAAATTTCACCATAAAGGAAAATATCACTATGGTTGCATGTATTATTGTGGTAGCTTGAAAATATTATACACCCCTAGTTAGTTTGTCTCTTCAGTGTCCTTTTTTTCATTGCAAATAGAAACTAGACGAAACAATACATTATTTCAACCCAAACCCTAACGTTCAATACTGTGAAACATTACACGATTTCATTCAAAACACCATCGTTCCTACTTCACTGTGTATTTGCCATTGTCGTTATCATCGTCAACCAAGTTGACAAGACCATCACGATCAACCAAGTTGTTACTGTTTAGAAGGAAAACAACAACAACACCGTTGTCACCACAAGGAAAGAAGACAACACCATCACCAACACAAACATGATTTACTTAGTCATCACGTTTAGGGTACGTAAAATATTTTTCCCCATGCATCTACAGTAAACTTCATTTACCATTGTTGTGGTTGTTGGTGTTATATTGTATTGTTGATGTTTATGTTCTTGTTGTTCATGTTGTTGTTGTTGTTTTTGAACTTAGATGTCGACCTTGTTGAGTTCTTCATCAGAAACCAGCGAAGAAACTCAAACAAATGAGAGGTTAGACAATGATACTCAAACAACTGAAAGTCAAACGAAAAGATCACAAAGAGGTGTCACAATGATGCCCAGATTCACATCAGTCCAGAACTCATCAAGTGAAAAAATTCTTATCCAGTTTGATTCGTTGTACAGAGTAGTGGATTGTCAATACTACTCTACTTTTAAGAGTTATGTTCTGTTCCTTGCACGTAGCAAGGTCAGTATATTGATTGATGATTGGAAACAAGTTGATAATAAGGTCAAAGAAAGCATATGGACTGGCGTTAAGGTATTACATACTATAATTTTCATATATCGTCGATATCAATATCTATAATTTCTATTACATACTTATATATTGATTTAAATGTAGTTGAATTTTGAGTTTACCGATGACTTAAATTTGAAAAAAAAAATTGATATCATATGCTGGTACTCGTTGGAGGGGATTTAAGGCATAGCTCACGGCTGACTACATTAGAAGGCCTAAGAGCGGTCTTGCTCATCCATGGATTGGATATAGTTTTATATCGAAGAAGCAATGGAAAATGTTTGCAAAGATACGTTGTTCTGAGGAATTCAACGTTAGTACAATTCTCATGTAACCGATATTGTTAAGCTAATGAGTTATAGATACTAATCATATATTTTTTTCACTATGTTCATAACAGGTTAAAATCAAAGTCGGAATACTCAATAAGGCCAAGAACATGTACCCCCATAGATAGTCTCATGGAGGTTATAGGAATCTTTAGAAAAAAATCATGCTTGAAAGACAATTAGAAATAGGAGATGATCGCATCCCATCTCCACCTTCAAGACATGAGAAATAGAAGAGGGCTCGATTAAGACCAGATGAAGAGTACACCTCTGAGGCGTCAAGAGTAGTTGCCGAAAAAATTGTAAGTATGATTTGTGGTGCTTATGTTATTTTTTATTTAAATGCGTTGGTAACAATGTATGTAAGTTTGTCATGTTTTGTAGGATGAATTGGTTGAGGCAGCCCTTGAAGGCACATTTGTTCCGCAAGCACAACATGACATATTAGTAGAAGCTATCGGAAAAGATGAGCATGGTGGGCTTGTTCGTGCTGTTGGAGAAGGTGTCGACTTGAGGTCATTCTTTGGGTCTCAAAGAAGAAGTACCGAAAGCCCGAAAATTATTGCACAAAGACAAAAGATTGAAAATTTTGAGAAGCAATTAGAAGAACAACGGAGAACGTTAGAAGAGGAGGTGGAGAAAAGGGAGAAAGATATGGAAAGGTTTCAAGAGTTATATTCGGTATGTACTTTACTTTAGATGTTAGTGTTTTATCGGAAATGTATGATATATATTGCGCTTGTATTTTTTTTTATGTTTTAATTGAATATTATGATGTAGAGACTAAGTGAAAACTTTGAACAACGGACATATGAAGATCGTCGTAATGTTGATGGTGATGATGATGATCGAACTCCTAGTAGAAGTATTGTACGTTATGCTTCTACAAAAGGAAGAATTGTTCAACCCATCCCCCCGTGCGGGTAACCGCAATGATATAATGCACCCTAATACAAATGAAATCACAATGTTATACTTGAAAGTTGCGGTGATAAATGAAACGCAACATCTCCCGCTAGAACATTGTCCACGTTTAGATTTATTCTATTATAGTCCTGAAGATGTAAGGGATTTTTTTGGTGGGTATAAGTGGCTGGACATCGGGATATTGCAAGTTTGGTGTACGTAAGTATATATAGTTGAATATATATGTCATTATAGAACATTCTCATTTATAGAACATCACCCCTAATTTATTCATTTTCTTTAACCATTTAGGTACACTAACCGTATTTGTATAGAGTTGAATAAATCGAGTACTTACGAAATCTTGGATCCACATTTTATTAGTTGGGATTTTAATGAACCAAAAGATATCCGAGAGTACTTGAGAACACGGTTAAATGAGGGAGGAAAAGAATGTTACGTAGCACCATTCCTCTGTTCGTAAGTATTTTTGGGGTTTATGTTTATGTATTCTATATTTAGTTTTGTTTTAGCAGGGAAGCCGTTTCTGCCTCCGGTCCGGCTACTGCTTCAGCGGATCTTCTCTCTGTGGAAGGAGCTTTATTTGCTCTGTGGCGCAGGCTTGAGGAGGTGTCTTTAAACCCTCTTTCGAGAGACTCTGTTCGGTGGATGGGGGAGAAGGACGGGAAATTTTCTGTCAAGTCTCTTTACCGAATTCTCATTGCTTCCCATATCCCATTTGGGCCTGTCAACCGGAACGATTACGCTTTTAGTTTAATTTGGAAGCTTTCTGTTCCGCTGAAAGTAAAGGCCTTCGGATGGAGGTGTTTCTTAAATAGATTACCAACGAAATATTTGTTGTTGCATAGACGTATCATTCCGTTAACTAGTGATACTAATTGTGTGTTTTGTAAAGTTCATTATGAGTCCTTATCACACTGCTTTTTCACTTGTATGGTGGCTGGTATGGTTTGGAGGGACATTTCTAAGTGGATTGGTATGTCGAGCTATGGTGACAATGGTGTAAAGGGTAGCTTCTTGGATTGGTTTGATTTCTATAAAGCGAAGCGTATCAAAGACGATAAAGAGGGGAGCTTTTGGTCGGCCGTGTGCTGGACTTTGTGGAGGATCCGAAATGATATTTGTTTCAAGAATAGTGGATGGAATGTGAGCGACATCATTTGTCTGAATTCAACAAAGACCCTTTGTTATATTTATCTTAAGTTTCATTTGGTTGGTAATTTCTTAGTGTCGGCGAGCCTTGGCTCAATTCTTTTGTAAACAGGTTCGAGTACCCTTTGTACTCGCTTTAATATTAAACTTGCTTTATGAAAGAAAAAAATGAATCACATAATTTCTATATCATAACTAATCAAGGATTCTAAATCCTGACATTCTTCGTATCATTCTTAAAATACTCATTTCTAGGATTCTATCATGCAAGCATATACGATTCTCAAGGAGCCTAGACTATCATGACGATCTTCTTCCCCTTGCCACATGCACGCTAAGATACTAGCTCATCTTACATTGTTAAACCTTGAGCCAAATCCTCCTTTTTTTTCCGATATTTCAAGTTGGAATTTTCTGTTTCATGAAGAATAATAAATGAAGATTAGACGTGTTGAACAATGATTTAGGAAGAATGGAAGTTGAATAACTCTTTCCCTTTTCTTGAAATATCAATGATGTTTGAGAAGTTTTTCTCCAATATGTTATTTTTCTTCCTAATCCATTTGCCCCTTTACAAACTTGGTCATGGATGCTAGAGAACTTCGAGTATCATAACTTGTATTTATGAAAGTTCGTAATCGAAGGGATGGAGATGAGTGCAAAGATTGAAATTGCATCACACTCCATCCACCCTTTTTCTCTTCTTTCTCGCGTCAATGAAGTTTGAGAATGAAAAGAAATTCTATTTTACAACTTCACTCCAATCCTTATATAATGACATTCCCAAGTGTTAGAATAGTAACATTGAGTTCACAGTTGTTAACGGTTTCTGTTAGTTATAGTGGTTAGCCGTTAAAGTTAACTAACTCTATTAACTAGACTTGTATATATGCTACTGATACTTCTGTGTGTTGTAATCAATGAGTTTTCTGTCAATACCAATATTCATCTTCTATTCTCTCAATCTGCTATAAGCTTTGCATTGCAGTGAAGATGAAGCTAATCCTTCATCTCTAATATGGTATCGTTGGCGGTTTCGATCCCCAACGCTTACCCAATTACTCAACCCTAATTTCCTCAAATCACGCACCAAGCTTGCTTCTGCTCATCAATGGAGGACCCAGAGAATCAAGAATCAGCAAACAAAGCTCAATCTCAAGAATTTCCACCATTTTTACTTGCACGAAGTCTTCGCAATCATTTGGGTCGAAGCTCTGAATTAAGCTGCAGGAAAACAACTACCTGCTATGGAATCAACAAGTCAGGGTGTCATTTTGACGCAGAAGATGCACAGGATAGTTGCGAATCCTCAAATACCATTTAAATACAAATCAGCTCAAGATTGTATTGAAGGTATGATTTATGACGAATATGAAGCTTGGATTGTGCAGGATCAAGCGGTTTTCATTTGGCTCTTATCTACAATTTCTGAGTCGGTTCTTCCTAGGGTTCTTGCTTGCAAGCATGCTTTCGAGGTTTGGGAAAAGATTCATCAATTCTTTAATGTGCAAATGAAGGCTTGGGTGCGGCAACTTTGTGTTGAGCTGAAATCAACCAAGAAAGGTAAAAAATCTATCACTGAGTTTGTACTTCGAATCAAAGCTATTGCAAATTCGCTGCTTGCTGTTGGTGATTTTATTACGGAGCAAGATCAAGTAGATTCAATCTTGGAGGGTTTACCTGAAGAGTACAACCCCTTTGTGATGTAAATGTATGGTTGCCCTACACCTCCCACACTATGTGATGTTGAAGCCCTATTGTATGTGCAAGAAGCGCAACTTGACAAGTTCCATAAAGAGCTGGCTACTACAAATGTTGCAGCTAATGTGGCTCACACAAGATAAGAAGAGCATAATTCCATAGGATCCTATGCTTACATTCGTGGATGGGGAAGATTCAATCGATGGAGCAGTCGTGGAAGAGGGAGAGCTACAACAGGGAATCGACCTACATGTCAACTATGTGGAAAATATGGACATGCTGGGACTTCTTGCTGGCATAGGTTTGATAAAAATTTCATGCCTCCATCTTCCTCAAGTAACTCAATAAATCCTGCAAAAGGCACCAACTCAACTAGTGACCTTTACTGCTTTCCTCAGCTGTTCTTGGAGTCCACAAGCTCACACTCTCTGAATAACAACTTGAGTTCCTCAACTGGCATTCAAAGTTATGTTTCTTCTCATTCTTTTTTAGATATCACAAATAATTGTAGCATTAGAACTCTTTGTCATAATAGGCGTGGAAATTCCAATCCTACTTCTGTAGCTCATATACTCAAACTTTGTTTTGTACCTTCATCTAATAAAAATAGTATTCTGTTTTGTAATTCCTGTAGTCTTGGCAAAGCACATAGGCTACATGCTCCTTTAACTGACACTGTTTATCACAAACCCTTTGATATTGTGTATGCTGACTTGTGGGGTCCAACCCGTACTCCATCTAGTTCATGTTACAAGTACTACATTGCCTTTGTTGATGGTCACTCTAGATATACTTGGCTATACTTTCTCAAACAAAGTCTGAAGCCCTGCAAGCTTTTAGACTATTCCATACACTTGTTAAAACTCAATTCTAAGTCTCTATTAAAGCTGTCCAAACTGATTTTGGTGGGGAGTTTAGACTTTTCACCAAATTTTTGACTGAACTAGTAATTATGCATAGACTTACCTGTCCCCACACATCTCATCAAAATGGATGTGTGGAAAGAAAACATAGGCACATTATTGAAATAGGGCTTACTCTCCTTGGTCATGCTTCTCTACCTTTAACCTACTGGGAACACAGGTTTTCCACTACTGTCCATGTTATTAACAAGTTGCCTACTGCCTCCTTACCAAAGACTAACTCACCATTTCATACCCTATATGGTAGAAAACCTGATTATGCTTCACTAAAGGTGTTTGGATGTGCTTGCTTTCCCCTTCTTAGACCCTACAATAACCATAAGTTCCAATTGAGGAGTCAAGAGTGTGTGTAGTTAGGAGTGTCTTCTCAACACAGGGGGTTCAAGTGTTTAAGTACGGAGGGCAAGATTTTCATATCTAAAGATGTTACTTTTAATGAAAATTCCTACCCTTATTCCAAATTGGTTGGTCTAGAGTCTGTTACTAATAAGTCTCTAAATACCAAATGCCTAAGTGGTCCTATCAATGCCCCTACTGTTCCTATTGTTCCATCACCTAATTCCACCATTTCTACTTTCTTTCCTAGTGTTATAAATGATGCAGGACCTAAAGGCCCTAATCAAATTGTAGCACCCAACCAATCTTCTCATGTACCTGCTTTTGCCCAAGAAGTTAGGTACTCAACTGTCCTTCCAACTGGGGGTCCCAATTCTGTACCTGAACCTAGTATGAGCCAGATACCGATCATAGCAGTCACTAGGTCTGCTGAATCAACTGCTGCATCTTCTACCCTTAGACATAGTTGTGCTACTAAATTTAGTGCAGAACCTAACACACATGTGTCTGCTTCATCTAAGGTTACCCCTAAGGATAATAACCAAATTGAGATGTCAATTCAACACAACGAGCCTGATGACAGCACCTCTAGTCCTACCTCTCCTGAAGCGAATTATCCTGAGGATAATACTTAAGCTGAAGAGGTATCTGACTTTGCACCTCAGACTGAGCAAAACCAGCAAACCCACTCTAACTCATTTTGCTCTAATGAAATCTCTATATCATCCTACATCCCAGTTTCTGACTCATCTCAGTCCCCCTCCATTACTCCCATAACTTCTACTAAGCCTCCTACTGTCAATGCTCATCCCATGCTTACAAGGGCCAAAATTGGCCATTGAAAACCAAAAGCCTATGTGGCCCATACTGAAACTGAACTTACTAGTGTTAAACAAGCCTTATTACAACCTTCTTGGGCTAAAGCCATGAAAGATGAGTTTCATGCTTTACAAGCCAACAACACATGGACATTAACTAATATCCCTCCTGACAGAAAAGCTGTAGGGTTTCATCAAGAACAGGGTTTTGATTACACTGAGACCTTTTTCCTGTGGTCAAGCCAACTACCATTAGAGTCATTTTAACTTTGGCCATCACTAACAAGTGGGATATCCAACAAATTGATGTTAATAATGCCTTCTTGAATGGCACACTTCAAGATGAGGTTTATATGACACAACCTACAGGTTTCATTGGTGTTGATATAACTCTTATGTGCAAACTTAATAAGGCCATTTATGGTCTTAAACAGGCCCCAAGGGCCTGGTATGAGAAATTAACATAGGCTTTACTTCAGTTTGGATTCACTTCTTCAAAATGTGACAACTCTCTTTTTGTGTATAGCAAACAAGGAATCTTTATGTATGCCCTTGTTTATGTAGATAACATTCTCCCGACTGGGTCAAATTCAGCTCTTATACATGATTTAATTAACAAGCTTCACAATACTTTTGCTCTTAAGAAGCTGGGTCGGGCCAGGTATTTTCTAGGCATTGAGGTAAAATTCTGCAGCAATGGTGCTCTAATTCTCACGTAAGCCAAATATATTCAGGATCTTCTTGCCAGAGCCAAAATGAGTAATGCTAATGGAGTGCCCACTCCCATGATGAGCACATGTAAGCTTAGTAAGCATGGTACTAATAACTTTTCTGATCCTCACTTATACATATCTATTGTAGGTGCACTGCAGTATGTGACGTTGACACGACCAGACATTTCCTTTAGTGTTAACAAAGCGTGTCAGTTTATGGCTTGCCCTCTTGACTCTCACTGGTCTACTGTGAGAAGATTACTGCGTTATCTCAGTGGTACTGCACAATATGGTTTGATCCTGTCTCCATCCGTATCTGCGTCAAAGTTCTCTCTTCGAGCCTACAGTGACTCAGATTGGCCTAGTCATTCGGATGACCGCAGATCCACCTCAGGTTCCTGTATCTTTTTTGGACCAAATCTGGTAGCTTGGAGTTCCAAGAAGCAATCCTTAGTCGCTCGTTCAAGTACGGAAGCAGAATACAGGACTCTTGCTCACACCACTTCAGAACTGCTCTAGTAAGAGTCTTTACTGTCTGAACTTAAATTCCCTTTCACACACCTACTCTCTTATGTTATAATCTCAGTGTCGTGATGTTGTCTCACAACCCGGTTTTACATGCTCGCACAAAACATATAGAGTTAGATATTTATTTTGTCCGAGAACAAGTTGTTGTTGATGGTACAATGTCCATCTATCATGTTCCTGCTACCACTCAGATTGCTGATGCGCTAACTAAGCCACTCAGCACGACGACATTTCAGGAAATACGTCGCAAACTCAAAGTCGTCTCCACATGTTAACATCCTTCAGTTTGAGGGGGGTGTTAGAATAGTAGCATTGAGTTCACAGTTGTTAACGGTTTCTGTTAGTTATAGTGGTTAGCCGTTAAAGTTAACTAACTCTGTTAACTAGCCTTCTATATATGCTACTGATACTTCTGTGTGTTGTAATCAATGAGTTTTCTGTCAATACCAATATTCATCTTCTATTCTCTCCATCTGCTATAAGCTTTGCATTGCAGTGAAGATGAAGTTAATCCTTCATCTCTAATACAAAGTTACTAGATTGTTATCTCACATAATAAGTGTGAGTCTCCATAATGCCCTTATCAACCAATCCTTTGTGTAGAGGCTTAATCTTTCTCTTATATCTCTTTTAGTCTCAATTAGGTATGGATTACCATTTGACATTTGAGAATGACAAAATACGCCTTATGGTAAAAGATTTTTTTATCCTTCTCCCTTAAAATTTCGTTAGTGAACGCACTAGAGACTTTATTAATTAAAATCAATTAAAGATTGATGCTTTTTCATTTATGGTTTAATATTTTAGATAAATAAAATATTCATTATTTTATAATTAAATTTTAACAATAAGTAAGTTAGTTTTTTTTTATAAGCAATTTGTATTAATAAAACACAGAAGGTGATAAATCCAATAGAATAAGAAAAAAAAGGGAGAATTAATAAGTTAGATTAATAGTAAGAAATACTGGTTTATTGTAAGTCACCTGCTATAGACATTTTTTTCAATCAAAAGAATACAAAGTATTTCATAGAGAGCAAGCTTACAATATAATTAAGGGAAGTTCATACACTAAAAACATAATCAAAGAAATAAAAACAAAAACCCAAATCATCATAAAACTAAAACTTGGGACATATTTATTTCAAAGTTATGCAAAACTCACACATATTGTCATTTTATGACAGTAGATTAGACCAAAACTCATTTTCAAGATTAGCATCATTATCAAACAGAACCACTTCATCTCCAAAACCATTATTATGGGATGCTGATGCTTGTGGAGGGGGTAGTGCCATTTCAAGTTTAACTTGACTGTTAATATTGTTATCCAATCTTCTACCAATGTCCTTCAAATTCATGTCGATCATATACGACAAATTATTCAAATCAACCTTGTACATATTGCTGGACACAATTTTCCCAGCAATTAGACATTCAAACATATACAACATTATCTCTTTCTCCTTATTATTTCTCATTTGCTTGTTTAGTTGCTCTTTGCCCTTCAAAATCCTTTGTTCCAAGAAAGTCTCTTGATTCACCATTTTTCTGCTTTTCTCAAACTCTGGCTTTCTCTTGAATTTTGAGAGAACATTTTGAACTCCACATTGTGACGGCCAGATCTCAGGCTGAGTATCATAATGGCTATAAATTATAGCACAAGCTTCACTTCCGCATAGAGTACTTAATTCATCAACCTTCTTCAATACACTCTTCTTCCTTTTCTTGTATGTTGCAAGTCATGCAGCATCATTTACGATGAAAGCAAGTTTCACCTTCTTTCTAGTCATAGTTGTAACTAGACTAATGAAAAATGAAAATTGAAATTAAGTAATTTATTGTGAATAATGCATTATTGTTTGTATTGTATTTATAGCCAATTCATGATACATAGTTATATTTCTGTGATTAATTTTCAACAGGCATTTTCGTAATTTAAAATATCACATTATTGTCATTACATAAATATAAGTTTGGAAAAATCAGGTGCTTTTATGCCTTTTATTACAATGCAAATAACATAGACAGAAAATTTTAAAACCATGCTTTGCTTATGTTTGGTAATATCGTAAACTAGGTATATTAATAAAATTTCATAAACAGAAACATATATGTTATTATTCATATTTAGTATATAAATTAAATTATACTATTATATTAGAATAATAATTTTTTACATTATATTAAATTTCTAAATACATTTAATAATTATTACTAATACACTATAAATTTCTAAAACCTAACGGTAATACACTATAAATTTCATAAACAGAATATATATGTGCATGAATCTATAAATCCTATGAGAGAGACTCTCTGCCTTCTCTCTACTGTTCCATTGTCTTCTCCAATTTCTCCAACATTGCTCAGACCCGACGACTAAGCCAACCCAAGAGAAATGTATCAGGTACACTAATCACTCGTTCATTTGAGTTGCTGCCTATATAGACCTTTGTTTACCTTGGATTGAGTGCTAATCTGGTAGGTTCAAAGGGTTTGGTTTAAAGTCCTAACCTTAGGGTTAGGGACCTTCCTCCCCTTGGGACTACATTTCACAGTGCAGCTCTCTTTCCCAGGTAACTGGTCTTTGAGTGTTTTCTGGGTTTCTGGTCTTGCTCGTATTCGTCAGAAATGGCGTTTCAAAAGAATACCAGATCTAACAGAGGGTTTTGGACGGAGGTGGGTAAGAAGAAGAAGAGTTTTGGGCGGAATCATTCATCTGGGAGAATGTCGATTTGGAAGAACAATAGAGGTAAGGTTACAGAACTAGATCTGAAAGAGGCATCATCGTTCTTCTTTACTCAGTTCCCAGATTCGTACGAAGCGAGACACATGTACGAAATTTTTAAAGACTTTGGCGTTATACTGGAAGTGTTTATACCGGGAAGGCTCGACATTTGGGGAAAAAGGTTTGGTTTTGTTAGGTTTAAAAGAGTTGAAGATGAACATCTTCTTGCCAATGATCTAGACAAGATTGTCATTAATGGTATTAAGATATTCGCCAATCTTCCAAGATTTAGGAGAGAGTTCAACGATGCTGGTGGAATTCTTCATACGGATAGTAGGAAGTAGGATAAGAAATTTCAGGGTGCTCATCCTATCAGGAAAGAGAAATGGCGTGTTTTAGAGGATAAAGTAACGTTTGTACAGGCTGCTAAAGGGGTTCGAGAAATGAATGTGGTTAATCTGAACCTAAACAGGAATCAAGTACACCTTGGTGATAAACCCAATTTCGCACACTTGAGCTTTGAAGTCAATGGGGAGGACCTAGAAAGGATTGAGCAGGTTATTACTGGGATCCTGGAGATTTTGGGTTCAGCTGTTGAGGTATCTGAAGCATTCCAAATGGAAGGTTTCTTCAATATTAAGGTTACCCCTATGGGGGCTAATTTGTGTCTCTTAGAAGAAGATAACCTGGGGGACATCAAAAAATGATATATGAAGAATCAAATTGGATCTCTAAATGGTTCT
Source organism: Lathyrus tuberosus (assembly GCA_022829125.1). Classification (NCBI taxonomy): domain Eukaryota; kingdom Viridiplantae; phylum Streptophyta; class Magnoliopsida; order Fabales; family Fabaceae; genus Lathyrus; species Lathyrus tuberosus. Next base: position 11,064,132 of record JALAZF010000071.1, read on the forward strand.
CTGAGATCCACCCTAGGTCCCGTAGAGATGTCGATCTGGAGAGACTTACATGGGTCAAAATATTCGGGTTACCGTGTCACATATGGGGGGAGAAATTCTTTAAATTCTTAGCTGCAACCACTGGAACTTTTGTTAAGATGGATGATGACACAAGGAAACATGCGAGATTTGATGTTGCAAGAATTTTGATACGGACTAAATTCGCTATGAATCTAAATGAAGTTGTAAATGTTGATGTTAATGATATGGAGTATAGAATCAAGATAGTGGAAGATACCTTTGGACCTTATATTAGAGATCAAGGTAAGTCCAAAGTTTCATGTTTTGTTGAGGATAGCTCAGAGGAGGTGGAGTCTGAGTCGGATCAGGATGGTATAGGGGAGTATTGGGTGAATTCTTCAAGGGTCCTTAGTACACAATCGAAGCTTCCGGGGTCCCGTTCTCAAGATTCGGTGCTGAGAGAACCTGAGATTCCTGGTATGAAATGTGAAATAGGAGGTAGAGATGTAGGTGGGGAACCCCATCTTAGTTTGGTTTTTAATGATGGTAGTAGTAACAGTTCAGAGGATGTGGATTCTTGTAATTCATCTATCCCAAGACTTCTATCACCTGAAAGAGATAGACTGGATGCTGGTGTAAGCGTAGGGGGCAGTGTTGATAAAAATAGGGTTACAGGCTCTTATCCTGATCATGTAACATGTACTCTGGAGATACAAAAGAGAGATGTTGTTGTAGGTAAGGATAAGAAAATGAGTGAGAAAAGCTCTGCATTGGGGGGTTTGGCTGGAGATATAGATATCTCTACTTGTCACACGACAATAAATGGAGCAGTTTCAGGATCTGTCAATTCTGAAAATAGGGGTGGGCCTTTACTGAGGAAGAAGAAGAAAAAGAAAATAATGGAGGATATTTATCAAAAAATTAAGATCCCATTCTACCCCTCGTATTACGCTTCTCTGTTACATGCTCAGGGCTCCCATCCTAAGTATGCTAAGGCTTTAAGTAGACAGTTTGATAGTAGTATGGTTCAATCTATCCCAGTTCACGACAATAAGGTGCCAGACTCATTCGATAATTCTATTTCTGACTCAGGTTTTATTCAAAGTAAATCTAGAATTAAGAAGAAGTTGGAGAGTCTTCATGCTAGAGTGTGGAAGTCAATCAAAACGTTAGGCATTGAAGCGGAGGAGGGTGATGAAGTGTTTGAGAACATTTTGAGAAACCTATAAGAGACTGATAGGAAATCGAAGAAAGGCAAGAAGGTGGCTGCTTCTGTTACATCATGAACATTGTATCGTATAATATTAGAGGATGTGGGGGAGTTTTAAAAAGGAGGAATATTAGAGATACTCTTTACAAAGCTGGTGCAGAAATTTGTTTTATATAGGAAACTAAATGTACTTGTGTGACTGATGATATAGTGTACACTTTGTGGGGGGATAGGAATTGTCAGTGGTCTGCAGTAAATTCTATCGGGTTTTCAGGAGGTTTAGTAACTATTTGGAAGGTTTGTGTTTTGGTTCCTATATGTAGTTATAGGGGAAAAGGCTATTTGGGTATGCAGGCTATTTGGAGAGGCATGAAGTGTTATATTTTCCATATTTACTCACCTTGTACTATCACAGAGAAAAGGGAACTTTGGTCTTGTCTTATCAACCTTAAAAATAGCTTGGAACCAGGGGAGTGGATTTTAGGTGGAGATTTTAACTCAATTAAATATACAGGGGAACAACTTGGATATACAAGTCTTAACAGAAGGCATATGTTGGAATTCTCTGAGTTTATTAGTATGATCGGATGTATCGATTTGCCTCTATGTGGCCTTAAATACTCTTGGTTTAAATCGAAAGGAAAAATCTGCAGTCACCTTGATAGATATTTAGTTACACCTGGGGTATGTAACGATTGGAATATCGTGACTCAAAGGTTTGGAGTACGTGATGTGTCAGATCATCGGCCTGTGTGGATTTTAGCTAAAAATACTAATTGGGGACCTAAGCTGTTTAGGGTTATGTCGTGTTGGTTTGATCATTCAAGTTTCATTCCTTTTATCAAGAAAGAGTGGGAAGATTGTAAGGTGGTGGGGAAAGCCTCTTTTATTCTGGCCAGGAAGATGCAACATCTCAGGGAAAGGCTTCGTTGGTGGAATACTAATATTTTTGGTTGGGTTGATACCAAAATAAAATCGGATACAGGTGTAATTAATGAGTTCGAAGACTTGATGGTTCTAAAGAGAGGAAATATAATGAATGAGGTGTTGAGGAAAAGAAATAATGCTGAAGATGATCTTTGGAAATCTATTAGGATAAAAGAAAGTATCCTAAAACAAAAATCAAGATCGAAATGGATTGAGGATGGAGACATCAATTCAAAGTACTTCCATGCTGCTTTTAGGAATCGTATGAACTTGAATACCATCAATGCGGTTCGTGTAAATGGAAAAGTTGAGGAGGATGTGAAAAGAGTTAAAGAGGTTGTTAGGGACCATTTTGCAAAGAGGTTTAGCAGGGTGTCTAGACTATTCCCTTATGTTGGTGAGTCAGGTTTCAAAAGTCTATCCAGTCTGGACAGTGAGGAGCTAGAGACAGCAGTGGATGAGCAAGAGATTAAAGGTGTGGTGTTCGGGTGTGCTGGGGATCGTAGTCCTGGCCCTGATGGCTTCAGTTTCGAGTTCTTAAAAAGGTGCTGCGATATAGTAGGAGTAGATTTTACAAACTGCGTAATGGAATTGTTTGCAGGCGAGAAGTTACATAAGGTTTTCGCTTCCTCTTTTGTGGTTCTTATTCCTAAACACGACTGCCCTAATAATTTGGAAGACTACAGGCCTATTTCTCTAGTCAGCTCTGTTTATAAAGTTCTGGAAAAAATCCTTTCGAATAAGCTTAAAAAGAAGATTGGAGGTATTATCTCAAATACCCAAACGGCGTTCTTAGAGGGTAGGAATTTGTTAGATGGTGTTCTTGTTCTAAATGAGATTGTTGAATTCGCCAAGCGTTCTAAAAAAAAATTGTTGCTTTTAAAAGTTGACTTCGCTAAAGCTTATGATTGTGTCGACTGGAATTACTTACGAGATGTCATGAAACTCATGGGGTTTGGCAAAAATTTGTTGAGTTGGATGGAGCTCGGGCTTTTCAATAGTTTCTCTTCAGTACTGGTTAATGGGAGTCCAACTCTGGATTTTAGTGTCTCTTGGGGTCATAAACAAGGGGATCCCCTTGCTCCCCTCTTATTCACTATTGCTGCGGAGGGGCTTGTTGTTCTAATGAATAGAGCATCGCAAAGTGGCATCTATTCAGGGTTCAAAATCAGTCCTAACATTTCTTTTCAACTGTTGCAGTATGCTGATGATTCGATACTAATTGGTGATGGATCCTGGAAGAATATTCTGGCTGCTAAGACCATTCTGAAAGGTTTCCACCTAATATCTGGTCTGGATATCAATTTCAATAAGAGTTCTTTGATTGGTGTTGGTGTGGATGAGTCTAAACTTTTGGCTGCTGAACTGTATCTCGCCTGCAAGATCTCCGCTTTCCCGTTTAAGTTTTTAGGAATCCCTATTGGTGGAAATCATAGATTAATATCCTTCTGGAAACCATTGATCGATATAGTACGTTCTAGATTTAATTCTTGGAGCAGTCGCTTCCTCTCTATGGGTGGTAGGATTACCTGGATCAATTCTGTCCTAACTAATCTTCCGATTCATTTGATGTCTTTCTTTAAACTCCATGCACAAGTGATTCGAATCCTTACTTCTATTCAAAAGTCCATTTTGTGGAATGGAATGGTGAACAAAAGAGGTGTGTCGTGGGTAAGTTGGAATATGGTTTGTAGAAGAAGAGAAGATGGTGGCTTAGGGGTGAAAGATTTAAAACTTTTCAATAGAGCATTGTTGTTTAAATGGATATGGAGAATTCTGGTCAATAAGGATACATTGTGGAAGGAATTCATTGAGGTCAGGTATCCTAATGACACGTACGGTTTTCATAATGGTGAATGCTACAATTATTTGATTTCTTCCTCCATTTGGTGGCGTGATTTGCTACAAGTCTCAATCATGTGCGGTAAGAGTACTGTTTCTGATTTAATCTCGTGCGGTAAGAGTACTGTTTCTGATTTAATTTTCCAGACCTGTGTCAGTTTACAAAAAATTTAGGAAGCTTTGTGGTGGATAATGGTTCTTGGGTGGAGGGGCGCTGGCTTTGGAACATTAAAATACCTTCTACTACTCTACCTGAGCATGCTCAGTCGCAGTTAACAGCTTTAACTTCTTTGTTGTCTGCATGTTCACCGTCTGCAGGAGCTCGGGACTCTGTCCATTGGTTGTTAAACGATGACGATAATTTTTCTGTCTCTTCCTTATATTCGTTTTTGCAGGAATATTCTGAGACTTTTGCTACTCAAATAGGTGAAGAATGCAGGGCCGCTTTTAAACTAATTTGGTTAGCTCAGGTTCCGTTCAAAATTAAAGTGTTTGGGTGGCGAGTGTTGCATAAGAGAATTCCGACGCGTGAAAACCTAGTGCGTAGAGGTATCATTACTAATAGACATGAAATGTCCTTCCATTTTGTTTTTTAGAAGTCGAGACTGTAGAGCATATTTTGTTTCAATGTTACAAATCTGGTCGGGTTTGGAATTTTGTTTGTAATTGGTTGGGCATTCCAAATATTTTGGTGGGTAACATATTGAATCATCTCTCTTGTTGGGTAATGGGGTGTGTAGGCAGGAAGTTTTTGGTTAGTAATGCGGTAGGATTTTGGTTGTCTATATGTTGGATCATTTGGTCATCCCGTAATAATATTATATTTCAGGATGAATTTTGGGACCTCGATACGATTTCGAATCGTATTCTCATTTTTACTTGGTGGTGGTTTGGAAAATATCACAAAAGTTCTTCTATTTGTAATTATTACACTTGGGTAAATTCTCCACATGATTTTTGTGGCCTTTGATTTGTGGAAAGGGTCTTCTTGTATACGGGTTGGGATACCCCTCTGTATCCTTGATATATATAAACTTAGCTTATAAAAAAAAAAATCTATAAAATCCTATAAGAATATATCCGTGCATGCATCTATCAAGAGAAGAGATATTTTTTAACATATATTACCTCTATCTTGTATTGAGAAAATTACATAGAATAATAAAATTATATGTTATGTTGGATATTATTATTTCAAATATTAATAAACTAAATTATTTATAGAATTATGAAATTTTCACTTTTTTATTGACTTCGTTTATTGTAAACATTTATGTTATTATTAATATTTAGTATATAAATTAAGTTATACTATTATATTTGAATAATTCCTTTTTACATTATATTAAAACTCTAAACACGTTTAATAATTATTACTAATACACTATAAATTTCTAAAAACTAACGGTAATATAAAATTGTATCAGAATATATATGTGCATGCATCTATAAAATCCTTTCACAATATATCCGTGCATGCATCTATCAAGAGGAGAGATATTTTTTTACTCATATCACCTCTAGCTTGTATTGAGAAAATTATATAGAATTATGAAATTATATGTTATGTTGGATATTATTATTTTAAATATTATTAAATTAAATTATTTATAGAATTATGAAATTTTCACATTTTTTATTGATCTTGTTTATTTTAAGTTAGTTATGTAATTATTTTATATATTTTTTTAAAACGGTTTCTCATTAAAATTAAAATAATTAGTGTTGCTTTAACGAATAAAAAATTATTTTACATTAAATGTTATTTTACATTTTCATAATAATAAATCTCTAAGAAATCAATAGGGGAGTAACCCCTATTTTGTAATAACTTGTATTCACAAAATTTTTGCAGTTGCAAAGTGAATAAAAGAAGTTTTCCACAGTTTGTGGGCGGAGATTCCACAGTTAAAAATCATTCCCTTCTCCCTTTATTTTGTTAAACTCTACTTTCTTTCTTTCTCGTTTTTCATTAACAGTTGTTGCGCATAATCTTACTTGAAATCAAGATTGATTAGGAATTCTCAAAAGGTTTTAGGTTAATTCCAACATCTGGTATCTAGAGCACTGGCTGAGCGATGGCAAAGAATCATCCAAATGGACATTTTTCAACGAGTCTTCCGATTCTCAAGGACAATAATTATGAGAATTGGTGCAAGCAGATGAAGGTGGTTTTCTGTTATCAAGATCTTTGGGATCTTGTGAAGGAATAAGTAACACCGCTTGCAGAAAACGCGACAGATCAAGAAAATGATGCATACAAAGAATTAAAGGAGAAATATTATAAAGCTTTCTTTATAATTCATCAATGCGTTGATCCAGGTAATTTTGAAAAGTTTAGTGATGTAGAATCATCAAAAGAAGCATGAGAAATCTAGGAGAAATCGTTTGGAGACGCAGAGAAGGTGAAAGAGATGAGGTTACAAACTCACAAAAAGACGTATGAATTGCTTCAGATGGAAGAAAGTGAGAGTATAACTGATTTCTTCACTAGGATTATTAAATTTGTGAATCAAATCAAAGTATGTGGAGAAGTGTTGACATATAGATCAGTTGTTGCAAAGATCTTGAGGTATTGGCTCTAAAATTTGACCACGTGGTAATAGTCATAGAAGAGATAAAAGATTTGTCAACATTGACAGGGAGAGCTTCAAGGGACTCTTGAATCTCATGAACAAATGATGGTTGAAAGAGCTGCAGGAAAGTCAAAGAATGATGTGGCTTTGTAGGCGCAATCAGCAAAAGAAAGGAAAGGCAAAGGAAGTTGGAATGGCAACAAAGGCAGAAGAGGCTACACCAATTCGATTGGTCGAAATCAGCAAAAGGAATTTGGTCGAATCAGAGAAAACCCTGGAACTAAAGCAAACAAAGAGGTGGTGTTGCAGGGGGTGGAAGAGGTGGTAATCAAAATCCTGACAAAATTCACATTCAGTGTTACAATTTTCAGAAGTATAGTCAATATTTTAGTGATTGTCTAGAAATGAAGAAGAATCAAGAAACTAATGCAAAGTTGGCGAAACATGAAAAAGAAGAAGAGATGTTGCTGATGTTCACAACAAGAGATGGAGAAAGATTACAGGACAAATGGAACTTAGACTCAGGATGCTCTTCATACATGATTTGTAGGAAAGATTGTTTTGTCAACATAAACGCCTCAATGGAGAGCATGATGAAATTTGCAAATGACAATACTCTAATAGCTGAAGGTATTGGTGATGTCTTGATGATGAGGAAAGATGGCAAGAGGTCAGTAATTTCTAATGTATTTTACATACCCGGCAAGAAGAGTAATTTTCTGAGCATAGGGCTGCTAGTCGAAAAGAACTATAAGGTGTCGATTGAAGACAAGATGATGAAAGTTCTCGACGCAAGTGGTAGGTTAATCTTGAAGGCACCGATGTCTTAGAATAGAACCTTCAAGATTGAACTTAAAGTGATGGAGTATAAGTGCCTTACAACTGCAGCCAGTAGATATGCATGGATATGAAATTATAGACTTGGTCATCTCAATTTCAAAGATATCAGAGATTTGAAGAGAAGAAATGTGGTTTCAGGATTACCAGAAATCGACATTCCAGGTAAAGTGTGTGAAGAATGTGTCCAGGCGAACCAACACAAGAAGGAATTAAGCAAGGATGCATAAAGTAAGTTGAAGGCAATTCTTGAAGTCATATAATCTGATGTATGTGGTCCTATCCAGGTGGATTTGATTGAAGGTAACATATACTTTGTCACGTTCATAAATGATTTCAGTCAAAAACTATGGACTTACCTGATCAAGAAGAAAAGTGAAGTGATCGAGGTATTTGCAAATTTAAATCTATGGTCGAAAGACAGAGTGATCGAAAGCTAAAGATTCTGAGGACTGGTGGTGGTAGAGATTATGTGTCGAAAGATTGCGATGCATTATGCGAGAAAGAATGGATTGTGCATGAGGTAGTGCCACCCTATACTCCACAGCAGAATGAAACTGCAGAATGGAAGAATAGAACCATCATGAATATGGTAAGAAGCATGTTGAAAGGCAGGCATATACCCAAAGAATTATGGGGAGAAGCTGTGTCGACTGCAACATACATCTTGAATAGATGTCCGACGAAATAGATAGAAGGAATTCTCCAGAAGAATGTTGGTCTGATGTTAAACCTAGCCTAAGTCATTTGAAGGTGTTTGGATCTATAGCACATAGACATGTGCCAAATCAGTTGAGAAGAAAACTTGATGACAAGTCGAGTCAATTGATCTTGATAGTATATTATTTGATTGAAGGATACAAGTTGTTCGACCCAATGAACAAGCAAGTAGTGATTAGCAGGGACTTGATCATAGATGAGCTTAAGGAATGAGATTGAACTAAAATTGCTAAGGATGATGCAGTGAGAATCTTGTGTGAAGAACCAGCTAGTGAAGTCGAATGAGAAGTTCGACAAGAAGAAGTCCGAGGTGAAGCAGACCCAAGTAGACCTCAACGAACAAGACACATACATGTATGCAAGGTTGCAAGAATGTGTGATTACATCAGATGATGTGGTAAATGAAGAAGGTGAGTGGTACATTATGCTTTCTACGCAGATGTCGAACCATTCAATGCACCTGGGGCATTGAAAGATTCGAAGTGGGTGAAAGCAATGAATGAGGAACTAGAGTTCATCAAAGTTAACAACACTTTGTCACTTGTCGAATTACCTCAAGACACAAATGCAATTGATGTGAAGTGGGTATACAAGGTAAAGTTTAATCTTAAAGGAGAAGTAACTCGACACAGGGCAAGACGTGTAGCAAAAGGATTTCTTCAGAAAGAAGGAATCGATATCCATGAAGTTTTTGCACCCGTTGCTACGATAGAAACAATCAACTTAGTTGTAGGTCTAACAAACATGAACAACTAGCAGGTATGTCAAATGGTTGTGAAATGTGAATTCCTGAATGGCCCTTTAGATTAACAAGTTTATGTCGCACAACCAGCTAGGTTTATTATACAAGGCGAAGAAAGAAAGGTGTACAGGCTGCATAAAGCTCTGTATGGACTTAAGAAAGCTCCAAGAGCTTGGAATAAGAAGTTAGATAGCTTTCTAAGGGAGAATAAATTTGTGAAGTGAATAACTAAGCATGGATATACGTAAGAAGAAGCATGAGTGATGACGCACCAAAGAAGATATCCAGGCGAAATACTCAAGTGATTTAAGATGCAAGATTGCAACCCAACTTTGACTCCAGCTGAGCCCAGAATACAATTGTCGAAGGACACAAATGAAGATGGTGTCGATCCAACATAGTACAGAAGACTCATTGGACCACTTCGATATGTTTGTCACACAAGGCCTGATCTAGCATACAGTGTGGGTATGGTAAATAGATTCATGCAGAAGCCAAAGGAATCACTCCTAGCAGCGACGGAGAGGTTACTATTGTATCTGAAAGGAACTCTCAATTACAACATTTTTTCCCACAGCTGATGACGGAAAAGAATGAAAGTTAATGGGATACACCGACTCAAGTTCGTGTAGTGATGCTGAGTATAGAAAATCGACAGCTGACTTTGTGTTTATGCTAGGTGGTGCACCAGTTGCTTTGAGTTCGAGAAAGGAGCCAGTAGTGGCATTGTCGTCATGCGAAGAAAAATACATAGCTGCTTCTCTTTATGCATGTCAAGTAAAGTTGATGGTGCATCTGGTCGAAGAGATTATTGCAAAGAGTAATGGAACAATTACCTGAAAGATCGACAACATGTCAGCTATCAATCCGGCGAAGAAACCAATAACACATAGACAAAGAAAACACATCGAAATGAGGTTTCATTATCTTCGAGAGCATGTAGCAGAAGGGAAGATGAACTTGGAACGCTGTAGAATTGAGAATCAGATTGCATATATCATGACGAAAGGAGTGCAAGTCGAAGTCTTCAGGAAGATAAGGTTTATGATGAATATAGATAGCTTAGACACAATGAATTAAGTGGTGTGTAGAGAATATAATTCCTTGTGTCGAAGCATGTGTATGTTGAAGTGGTTATATGTCGAAGTGTCAAAGCACGTTGTTTGACATATGATTTCGAATTTGACCAATTTTTTATTTCTTTGAATACTTTTTTATTCTTCAATTCGAGGGAAGAAATGGTGTTTTTGGAGGTAAACAATTTTTTCTAGTTAAATTTTTTTCTTTGGTTAGCTATTTAAAAATGCGAATTAAATAATTATTGATAAGAAAAGTACAATGTTACCTAATATTCTTCATGATTTGTCATGTTACACATGTTTGCTTCTTCTTTATTTAAGGATTCCACATTATTTTCATCCCAAGATAGGTACACTCTTTTAACTTTTCTTTGTACCTTCTTTAATCTTCTTTGATTTTGGTTTCTTTTCTGGTTTTTAGAGTAGTTTGGTCTTATGTGTCATTTCTTTCCACATTGGTGGCATGTAGGAATGAAAGGGGATCTTTATTCATTTTCCTCCTAGACACTTGAATTCTTTTCCGTGCCTTAGAAACTCCTAGAAAATTTGAAACATGAGTTTCATATATTTATTAATCTCACATTGACAACCTTCGTCTTCTATGTCGTTAATGTTAGTAGCTTTTAGTGCAATACTTTAGCTCTTCTTCTTATCACCTTCTTCATAATCAACAAGTCTTTTCAACTTTTTCTCATGTTCTTACAACTCACCAAAAAGGGTATATGTTAGATCTTGCATTGGGGGTTTGTTGCAAAATTTGAGTAAGAAGATGTTATGATGAAAGTTGCACAAAAACAAATTCAATAGCATGTGTTTACACTAAGCTTTAGGATCGATTTGCAGCCACCAATTTGGGCAAATTGGATGCAAAAGGGTAATCTGGTGAATCTCCTTCAGAATACTTTGGACACCTTAACACAAATCCACGTTCACATCAAGCATATCGATCAACTATATTTTACAGAATAAAATTCCATTATTTATTCTCGTGCACAATAAAAATAAAAGATTGACTTAGATATAATTTTTGCCACTTGGAACAAGTAATTTGTGTATGTATTTTCAGTTTGTATAATATCCCTATTTATAGAGCAATTCGTGTCACTGGGGAAAGGAAGACCTCTTTTGAATTACTAGTTGCTTACAGTTGTTATGTACTATTCCGTTCAAATATATACCCAAACAACGCAATGGTTGAGTGGTGCATCCTTTGAACTCGTGTGAAATGCTTGGTGTAGGTTGCAGGTTCGAAACCACCTCTTTTAACTTTTGGCTTCTATTTTTGACATTTATTGTGTTAACATTTTTCCAAAAATATCAAAACAAAGATTCAAACTTGTGACCTTTGGACAAATATCCAAAAACCCCAACCACTACACCACATAACAACTTATGATTAAAGAGATGAAATCAATTTAATCATTATTTATTTTTAAATTAAATATTTTGGGAGTTTCTCCAACAATCCTCTACCATTTTCAAAATAAATCTAAATTCATTATTCAGGAAATTTAATGGTTTCAGATAAAGGTATCATACGATTTGAACCATTACTTGGTAAGTTAAGTTTTCACTCATCCCCAAATAGATTGGTAGATAAGATTTAAACTAACTATTCATTAGAACAAGCGTGCATAACTCACACATGAAATCACAGTTACATTTATCGAATTATTTATATGACACATTTAATAAGGCCTTGTGTCCCATATCCTTTTCAAGACAATTTATTATTCAAGCCCTTAAACTCTATGAAGCAGCATCACATCATTCTCATATTGGTAGACTATATCAGAAATGTATCCATAATTATGCAATCTAGAAAACATATGCTATATGTCTATTAAGAGGAAATCCTCATCCTACCACATTTTTTCTTATGGTCCAAGTACTTTTACATCTTATGATGTATCTATCTTCAAGTACTTGAATCAATTTAATGGTGTACTTTCATCATTGAACTCAAGACTTAATGTTAACTAAGTGTGAGTTGAGTTTTCACTATCGATGATTAGTTAGATATGAGCTTGTTTCACATCCTTAAAGATGTCTTCACTATTTTTAATTATATCCAAAGACATCATATCTTTGTCAATTATTTCGTCAAAGAATTGCAAGATTTTAAAAACTTTAATAAACTTTTAATATTCAATTTTTCAACTAATCATGCATATGATTACTTTATGTACTATTGATAGTATTCATCATCTATTATCAAACCATGACACTTTTTGGCATATTAGGACGATTATCGTATATAAAATATATTATATATTTTTGATAGTTTCGATAAACTATTATCATGACAGTTTTGTCATATACATAAATTTTATGTCGTTCTTCATTTGCTAATTTTTTTAGTTTGAAGTTTAACTTCGACTTAAATATATCCAAAATATATTTAATGCATTAAACATTTATATCAATCGATAACCATGATCTTGCAAGTTTATCATGACTAACTTTTATTTTATGTAATACGTTCAAACATGTAATTCATAAACTTCATATAAATATAACACCATTGAACTTATTTCTATTCTTTTAAAATAAACAATTTTATTGCATAACTAACATATGCATAACAAATTTTATGTGATAAATTCATGTTTCATATTTAACAATATTCTATTATATATCCAAATAAAAATCACAATATAAAATAAACAATGAATTCTCATCATTAATAATTTCTATAACTTTTCTCTATAAATATTTGTCAACTAGCATTGATCATAAATTACTTTTAATATCAAGATAAATAAGAAATAATATTTTTATATTATAATAAATTATTTTAAATATAATAAATAAGAGCAAAAACTAAAATGAAATTTTAACATATCCTTGATATTTCTAACATTTTATTTACAGAATTTTATGTTACCAATATATGCACCATAAATTCAAATGCATAATTTTTTTATTATTATTTCATACATAAAGAATTCATTATTAAAAAAATAAAAGATATTTACAATTTTATCGTATTTTTTAAATCAGCTTTTATAGTTTTAAGTTTCTTATTATAGTTTATTAACTAACTAAATACCTTTTTATATAGATTTTAAAATGTAAATTAGAAAATGATAAATATAGTAATGAGTCATATTGAAAGACTAAACTAATTTTTTTTTTTATATTTTGAAATTATTTTACAAAATACATAAGTGATAAAAATACAATTAAATTAAACACAAAGTCTAAATATTGTTTTCATTTATTTAGATAATATTATATTATTATATTCTGAAATAACATACTTTGCATCCAAATCTTAGACACTCTCCTTTATGCCACCACTACTAGAAACTATGAGTAGTGTCAAACCAAAAAACTATGAGTAGTGTCAAACTAAAAAATTATGCCGAGTGTCAAAACAACCACCAACAACAACTAAACAAAGAAAAATACACCACAGTAAACTACAACCAACTAACAAACAAAACCAGTAGAGAGAAATCACACAACCTATGCAACATTACTATCCCAACAACACCAAGCTAGATCTCAGACCATCATATGAATAATAATACTTAAGTTCAATGCTACAATTTATTACTACAATGTACCACATATGAATATAATGCACTTCAGAAAACTCAAAAAGGGACTTTATAATAACTAATAATACAAAAACATTGATGAACTATAACACATTTATATGCTTTAAGAATGCTACTAACAAGACTGGAAATTTTTAGACATGAGATTGAAAGACAGACAGAAATTAGCAATGTATTTCTTACTTGAATTGATCAGAACTTTGGTGGTGAAGCATTCCTTCACATTCCACTTCAATATAGGTATTTTGCCAATTTCTTATAGCTGCGACGAATACACGACAGATTCTAAAAAAAGGACTCTTGTCATTATCCTTAATGTTAAACCTATATGTCATTGTTCCAAGCATGAAAACAAACAAACCAATTGTCATTACGGCACAAGGGATTCCAAATCCAAGAACCCAATTATAGTTATCTTGTATATAGTTCAAGATTGCGAGTGTCGCTGCGCAAAAAGTGCCAATTTAGTTGTCTTCGACAGAGATTAATGTGCCTGAAAAGAAACCAAACCAGAAGTGCTTACTTAAGAGGATCCACAGTGCTTTCCCCTACGCATGCAACAGCAGCAAAGTGAGATAAAAGAGTGATAAAATATTTCCTTGTCTCCAAAAATATTTTATTAAACTGATAATGAGATAATAAAACAAATTATCATGAGATTTCTCTACATATGCAACAAATTATTTCTTGTGATAAAAGAGTGTAATTACCGATTTTGCGTCTCCCAAGTCAACGTATATAAATTGAAGCCTTCCGGGTTCTGGAAATAAGTCTTGAAGAACCTTGACGGAACCCAAATTCGCAAAAATAAGATTAAATCCATATATTTAACAAATAATTCTTTTTGCTGCAATGTATAAACAGAAATATTCAAAATGGAATCAAAATCGTCATAATTAGAAGCAATGAATCATGGAAAACTAAGTTGCTTAAGGTGTCTGTTTGTCTTACGTGTGGCAATGAAGGTTTTGAAGAGGAAATAGTATATTGCAGCAAATGTGGAGATTATGCAATGCATAGATACTGTTTAGCTGGTCCTGTTATTTTTACCGACACGATAGTATACTAAAAGAATCAATTTTTATGTGAATCAAACACTAGCTTATTAGGTAAACAACATCTCATTCAATTCATTTCATTCTATATACTAGTAGTTTAGTTCTAGGTTCAAAACACAATCCACAAATAAAAAGTCTTGGCATTTAATACACAGGGGATGTAATATTAAGAATACTAATATCTGTTGTTTAAGAAGACGCTCCATTTAAGTTCATTTTGGTTGAAAAATGTATATACATCAGGACAGCCCACTAGTAGTTTAGATTTCCAAACTAACAAATAGGACCAATGATTCTATAAGTGATCAGTTCATTCAGTAATGGACCAACTCCAGAGACAAGCTATGTTACCTGCAAGTGTTGTGGTACAATATTCTTCTGAGATTATCCATGTCATTGATGCCTTTAGAGCCAGCAACCACCTCAAGAACTTGCCTGGAAAATTACTGTCAATCAGACATATTTCCAGGATAGACTTTTAAGAAAATGAAGGCAATAGATTAACAATAAGGAGATATTTCTTGAAGCAATAGTTACACATTGTTAAGTGAAACCATACCAATTACCTAACTAAACAAGGTTCATTGCGGATTTAACTAATGTTAGCATTCAATCATCACAATCCCACACCATTAATGTGTCTATCTATATATTTTGATATCAAAACACCAAAAACAACTTTGAACACAGCTTTCCTCAAGTGCGTTTATCTTTTTGCCTCATGAAGCTTGCAATAGCATGATAAAAGTTCAACTGTGGTTGTATTTTCAGAAAACAGCACCTAAAATTAAACCTACCAGGGTGCCATTTGTCCACATTAGCCTGCCCTAAAGTTCGCGAGGAGGATAGACATCTCCCAGACGTGCTTTATGCCAATTTTCTTCAAAGATCAACAAGAATGTCAAGCAACAGCTGAGTTGACTTCTTGGAAAATAGGCTAGCATACTGCAAGTCCATGAATTAATCAGTCTCAGTCTCATTCAAATCAAGACAATCACAGCGAATCAATTTGTTCCAAAACCATGCTCAGACATAATCACAACACAATCCAAACACAATAAAATGCTTACGGCAGGTTCGAACATGATCAACCAAAAATATCAAGTTTCTATCATCTTTAAAGCAAGGATCACACGTCCTTATTACATATTCCAAAAACAAAATCAACAGACGGATTCAAATTCTTTCCAAAACCAAACCACAATCGGTTTCAAGCCAAAATGGAAATTCAACATCATATTACAGCACACAAGATCACACGCAATAAATTGAGCAAGAAGTGTGTTCAGACATGTTTGGATTAAAAAAGAAACAATGTCATCATCATCATTCACATGTTCAGAGCAAGAAAAATCACGGTTTATAACGTGAGATTCTTTCAAAAACAGAGTGATCTCGCGTTCAATTCGGAATCGTAAAATTAATCTCACCTATGCCTATAAATCAAACACATTCAAAGAGACACAAACACATTCAGAGGGACCGAAAACAACACGCATCATTAGCAGCAGGGGAGAACTCAGATAAACAATCAGAGCATACACACACCAAAAAGCAATTCACTTTTTTTTGAAGAACAAAATCACAAACAAAACCATACGCAAAGGAAGGTGGAAGAACAATAGCAATACATACACGCGCAACAGCCTTGATTCGGGAAGATGATTGAAGAGGGAGAGAAGTATAAGGAGTTACCTTTGAAATCACCGTGTCGAAACCGCCACGTCGTAATATTTCAGAGGTATGTGATTCCATTGCTCAATTGCTATAATATTCACTCTAATTCCGCCATTGTTGGTCCAATTAGTGCAAAGGGTGCGCAGTGGAGAGAGAGTTGGGAGATTGACGGAAGATGACGAAACGATGCGAAGATATAGGTGATGGTGAGAAGAAGCACGATGGAGGCAGTAGCGGAGAAATAGACGGAGACAGGCGAGGAAGGGATAAAGAGTGAGCTGAGATAGAGAATTGTGACCTAATTTACTTTTTCAATTTTTTTTTCTTTTTTTAATCTAAAAAAAATTAGAAAAGAAAATAATTAACGAGAGGGAAACTAAAAAACGAGGGGGAAATTCTGGCGGGGTATATTTTTCAAGTGAAAATTATAATTCCGCGGTTTATTTTTTTTTGTGGCTTAAAATATCTACAGTTTGCTGACCGTGGCTTAAATATAAGTGTGATTTTGTAACCGTGGCAATTGAAGAAAAGGCCACAGTTTTACACTTCGGATTCAATGTTTCTAAATATTTGTCTACGATTTGAAAACCCTGGCCCAAGCTTGTATGTGGCCACAGTTTTTGAGTTGTGGAAAAATTTAGCGTGGCCGTAGGCCAAAAATGTTGTAGTGTTATATATATATATATATATATTCAAATTTCGAAAGACATTTTTGTAATTCAAAATTAACTTTATTGCCATTTAATAAATGTAAGATTTGAAATATCAAATTCTTTGACGATAAAATATTTAAAACCATGTTTTACTATCAATATTTGGTAAAAGTGTAAACTAGGTTTATTAATAAAATGTCATATATAAAAGTATATATGTCAAATTTTTTATTTAGTAAATATCTCAAATGATATTATATTAGAAATATATTAAAATAGATTACATCAAATAATCATTTTATAGTTATTATTAACATACTATAAATATCGAAATACCAACGGTAAATTAAAGTTATATCTGAATATAGATATGCATGCATATATGAAGAATGAAATATTTTTACACATATCCCAACGGTTTCGCCAATGCCAAATCCATAGGCTGAGAGACAATAAGAATGTTCTATGACAAAAACACATTTAAAAAACAAAAGAAAAAAATTGTTATGAATAATTGACTGATTTGTCTTCCAATACTTTCTTTCCTTATTTAACCAATTTGTATTTATTATAATGTTTATATGATGTCCTATAAACAGGACCAATTTTATTGTATACGATAGACCAATGAAATAATACTTAATCATTCTCATCTTTCTTTCTTCTATTTTATGTTCTTTCTCCTTATTTTATAATACGTTATCAGCACGAAGCTCCGACATTTAGAAGGTACTAATTTTTTTTTAATATTAACAATGTGTTATTTATAAATATTGATTAGAAAAGGAAAAAGAAAATCACTAATAATTTTCATGCATCCCAGAAGGATTACATGAATAATGGTAAAGCATCCCTGAAGAATAGCAAATAATTTTTTTTTTATAGTTCCTGAAGAATTTGTCAAACTATCCATGAAGGATAGCAAAATAAATTATTTATATAGTTCCTAAAGAACTTATAAAGCATCCTTGCAGGATTGCAAAACAAATTTTTTTATATAGAGTTCCTGAAGAACTTATCGAACTATCCTTGAAGGATAGCAAAATAAATTATTTAGAAAGTTTCTGAACAACTTATCGAACTATCCCTGAAGGATAGCAAATTTTTTTTTTATCATTTGTTATAGCGTTCACTAAGAGGTATATAAATTTTTTTTTGTATTGTCTTTGATGATTGAGTCATTGTTTATGGGTTTGGTGTTAAAATATTACTAGAAGAAATCTCGTTATGTATAATATATCACTTAATATATTTATGTTTCAATTAGTCAATGTTATATATTTTATTGCTGCTATTAAATTTTTAAATTAAGAAACTTTTTTTCCAAATATAAAGGTGTGTTTGATATTTTAAGATAGTGTTTATATTGCTTAATTAATGTCATTTGGTGCAACAATTTTAATGATGTTATGTTTTTCAATTTATATTTTATAATAATAGCTTATAGTAATTAAGGAATACGATCTTATTAATTTGACTCATTCCTCTATTGACTATCACACTTAATTAGTAATAAGGTGGTTACTATATTTGTATGAAATTTATTTAATTTTTATGATAAAATAAAATTGAATTGCATAGAGTTCTTTTGGCTAAATGTTTGTGACCTGAATAATACTATTATGAAATAAATTTAGATTCAATTTATAACAATTAAATCAAATAAAAAATATGGTTTATTGATTTTTTTATTTATTTAAAAAGAATTAAGTATGTCAAATCTTGCAAAACATGACTTTGGAGCTCTTGAGATCTTGGGAAAGAATTATTTTCCTTGGGCTCTAGATGCCGAAATCCATCTAAATGCAGAAGGTCACGGTAATGCTATTAAAGAAGGAAATACATCATCTAATCAACAAAAGGCAAAAGCCATGATATTCCTTCGTCGTCATCTTCATGAGGACCTTAAAAATGAATATCTTCCCGTAATTGATCCATATATTTTGTGAAATAATTTAAAAGAGAGATATGCTCATCAAAAAAATTGGTTATTCTACTAAATGCTCGTTATGATTGGATGCATTTACGCTTGCAAGATTTTAAAAGTGTAAGTGATTATAATTATGCAATGTTTAGAATAACCTTTAAACTGACATTATGTGGAGAAAAAGTAACTGATGAAGATATGTTAGAAAAAGCATTCTCCACTTTTCATGCATCCAATGTGCTCCTACAACAACAATATCGAGAAAAAGGGTTTAATAAATACTCTGATTTGATATATTGTCTCCTTGTGGATGAACAAAATAATGAGCTCTTGATGAAAATTCATGAGGCTCGTCCCGCAGGTACAGCTCCATTCCCAGAAGTGAATGTAGCAAGACACGGTCACTATGTGCAAAATCGTGTTCATGGTCGTGGTTGTGCACGTGGCTGCAGTCATGATCATGCGCATCATTATGCTCGTGGTCTTAATTTTGATCATAGCCTCAATGGCAATCGTAAGAATGCATCTTTTCACCAGAAGTGGAAAGATACTTAAAAAAATGAAAAAGGTGGTCAGAGTAGCAAAAATAAAGAAAATATTTGCTATCGTTATGGGGGGAAAGGTCATTGGGGCTGCACTTGTCGTACACCAAAACATCTTGTTGATCTTTATCAAAAATCACTAAAAAAATACAAATACAAAGAATGAGACACATTTTGCAAATGAAGATGGTGATCCCGATTAAGGCAATATGGATGTTACTCACTTAGAGATTGGTGATTTCTTTGTTGATCCAGATGGAAAAATTGATCACCTTATTGGAGATGGAACTGTCAAGAAATAGAAATTAAAGAATTTTTCTATTTATTTTTGTTATCATGAATGCTTTGAATTCTAAAAGTTTTTTTTAATTTAATTTTAAATTCAACGTTTGCTTCCTATTTTTGAATTTTAATAATAAAGTGTCTTTGCTTCCTGTTCATTTACACAATTTATTGTTTAAATAACTTGTATGTTTAAAGTGCACTCATAACTCATTATTATTTTAAAAGAATAAATATCGGCACTTACGCCACAAAAGAAGACATTTGCATCGCTGATAGTGCAACTAAAAGATCATAAATATATATTATGATGTGAAAACTAGTATTGAAGAACCAGAAGTTTCTTCAATCAAATAAATTTTGTGTGTTTCTAAATGAAAATAAAATTATAAGAATTTGAGTTTTTCATGACATTAATTATTTCATCGACTAAAATATCATGCAAATATTTATTGTCTACTCACAACCAGAAGTTTGTGAAGTTGTTTTCTCAGACTAAGATCTCAATTTCTGAATTTTTCAATACGTTCTTAATAAGTATCACATATATTATTAAATTTGATATTGAACATCTTATAGCAAAATTGATATTGAACATCTCATATCAAAAAGTTATTATATGTTAATTCTCCCATTAACTTACAAATTATTTAAGGTTAATAACCTAATACTTCTCATCTAAGTTAATAACCTTATCGTTGGTTTTTGGGTTTCTTATTTATCCCATGAAGCTGGAAGGGAATGGGAAGCTATCTAAAACTAACCTTGCACGTGAATGTTTAACTGAACAAACGCTTAAAAAAATTGGGGGGTCCGAGGTCAGTTTATACAATGGGGAGTTGTCAATTACCCATCCTATATGTGGTTATCCACAGGTTGTTAGCTTTACGTATCGCTTTGTACTTGATGGTGTTTATCCATTAATGGGTTGGGAAAGTTTCTTGGGAAATGTGAGATAGAGAGTCATTTTTTGTTGATGTTCGGGTTTTTCTGATGTTTTTGGTAAGGTACTGGACCTATGTTTTGATTGATATGAAGGTACTGGACCTAGAGTTTTTGATTAGTATGCTCGCTTAGATTTCGCAATCTTATGCTTACGTATTCCCGTTTAAACGAAACAGGGAAATCAGAGCAACCGTAGTTCCTCCTATTTTAAGGGAGGAAAAATATGTTTGGTGTCTTGTTCAAAGCCCAAGATTGAAGCTAAAAGGTTGAGTATTTGTGTCTTGTTCAAAGCCCAAGATTGAAGCTAAAAGGTTTGACTGAGAAAGAACTTGTCATCTCTAAAGAGGGATTGGACTTCCTCTGAGGGGATTGTTGATTTTTGTGTGCCTTGATCAAAGCCCAAGATTGAAGCTAAGAGGTTGATTGACTCCACTAGGGAAGTCCTTATACAAAGCCTAAGAATAGGCTGAAAGAGATTTGGCTCTTTGGGGATGTCATTATACAAAGCCTAAGAGGAGGCTGGAAGTTTGACTTTTTCGGAGAAAGTGTTCTATCTGTCTTGTACAAAGCCCAAGATTGAAGCTAAAAAGGTTGACTCCATCGGGGAGGTTTGTATGTGTCTTGTACAAAGCCCAAGATTGAGGCTGAAATGGGAAATTTAACTGACTCGGATGAGGATATTTTTATGTGTCTTGTACAAAGCCCAAGATTGAGGCTGAAATGAGTTTGACTCTATTTAGGAAATTATTTCTCAAAGCCTAAAAGAAGGCTGGGAGGAATTGACTCTGCTGGGGAAGATGTTTGTCCTAAGCTTAAGTGAAGGTTATGAAGATTTATGTCTTGTACAAAGCCCAAGATTGAGGCTAAAAGGGGTTGACTCAACAAGAGAGTGCTTTTATCTGTCTTGTACAAAGCCCAGGATTGTGGCTGAACAAGCTGGAGAAATCATTATACAAAGCCTAAGAGGAGGCTAACTGTTGCTAGGGGAAATCTTTATATCAAACCTAAGAGGAGGCTGAAAAAATATTGACTCAACAAGAGAGTGTTTTTATCTGTCTTGTACAAAGCCCAAGATTGAGGCTAAAAAGGTAGACTCAACAAGAGAGTCTGAAAAGGTGATTGACTCAACAAGAGAGTCAGAAAAGTTTATTGACTCAACAAGAGAGTCTGAAAAGTGATTGACTCAACAAGAGAGTCTGAAAAGTTATTGACTCAACAAGAGAGTCTGAAAAGTGATTGACTCAACAAGAGAGTCTGAAAAGGTTAGCTCCGCTGGGGAGAATCATTGTACAAAGCCCAAGAAGAGGTTGACTGTGCTGAGGAAAGGTCATTATACAAAGCGTAAGAGGAGGCTATCTTTTTGTCGGGGATAATTGAGATCCCGAGGCAGGTCCCAATGGGGAAGCAACTCTTGCTGAGGATTACGGAAGAGTTGAGATGTAAGATACCTTGACTATGGCTTAGGGATTTTTAGGAGAGAGACTGGGTTTTAGAACCCATGGGTTTTAACTTTGCTGGAGATTGATCCGGAATGATCATGGTTTTTTCTATGTTCGTAGGGAACTTGAGAATGTATTTGAGACTCAAGAGGGGGTTTAGACTATCTAAGTCTACTGGTGCGGAAGAGTTTTATCTTTTGTATGATGGCCAAGAGGAGGCAGGTGTTCTAATGAATGAGAATCAACCCTAAGTACGAGATTTGACACTGGAAAGACTGCTCTAGCATAGGATGACTAAGTTGTGTCTTATACGTTTAGGAGGTCTTTAGGGTCCTTGTATTAAGCCCTAGAGAAGGCATAAGAACTTCTAAGAAGCCTGAGGGTCCTTGTATAAAGCCCAAGAGGAGGCGGGGATTCTTTTAGGAAGCCTGTGGGTCCGAAACCAAGAAAAGTTCAAGAAATGCTATTCATCGAGAATAGATTATTTAGTGAAAGTTCTGAGGTTTGAAGAAACTCAAGAGATGCTATTCACCGAGAATAGATCAACTCTGGGGAGTAGAATTTCTTTGACAACTTCTAATAGTGACAGCTTGAGAAAAGGTTCACGGAGAATACTGCCTTTCTCTTTGTTCTATATTGTTTAAGCCCAAGAGAAGGCAAGACTGTATCTGGAGGTCCTATGGGGATCTAGTTTTGATTCTATCAAAGAGTGACCAATTGGCATTACCTAGTTCTAGACCTAGTTGCCGGGGAAAACACTAAATAACTATACTAGTATATATATAGTTGATATATGACAAGTATCAAAAAGGATATGAAAGAATACTTACAGAGGAGCAGCTTCCCACAATACAATTATATTTATTAAAGCAGACAAAAGAAAGCCGATAAAAACTTACAGGTGAGCAAGCTTCCATTCTGTATTGTTAGTTGTCCAGAGAAATAAAAGATAGTTTTGATAACAACACGTATATTTGAATCTAAATCAAAAAGGAAGTTGTTTTTAAAAGATTATTGGGGCTTATACTCAAAGAGAGGCACAGGGTTTAACAGTGATCGCACCGTTGTTTTGAAGATCGTCTCGAGACTTATACAACGACTGAGGCCCAAAGAGGTTTATTTACAAAAGGGTTGGGGCTTACACTCTTTTAATAGGCCCAAAAGTGTTTTGAAAAAAAGAAAGATGAGACTTACAACATGAGGGGAGGCCCAGATGATTTTTTTTTAAATGGCGATGACCGCGCTGTGATTTTGAAAATAGAGTGGAACTTATACAACATCTGAGGCCCAAAAATGGTTTGTATTTACAAAGGATTGGGTCTTACACTCTATTAGAGGCCCAAAGATTATTTTTTGTACAAGTGATGAGGCTTACAACTCAAGGAGAGGCCCAGAGGATTTTTGTTTGAAAATGGCGATCGCGCCGAGATTTTTTATCGTGTCGGAACTAATATAATATCTGAGGCCAAAATGGTTTATGTACAACAAGGGTTGGGTATTAAACTCTATAAGAGGTCCAAAAGTGTTTTGAAAGGTTTGAAAAAGATCAAGAACCAAAGAAACCCTAATTTCATTTTCTTTTAAAAGTAATCCTTTTAATAAAATGAATAAAAATGACCAAGATACCAAATAAGTCTAAATAAACTACTTGTGATTTTTGATTAAGGTTTGAAAAACGAGGTTTTAATCACAAGATGATTTAGAACTCATTTGATTTTGATTTTCATGGTGAATATTCACTTTTGAAATGTTTGAAAATAATAAAAATGAATTTATTTACAAAAATATCAACTATATTAAATAAATAATATAAATTTGATTTTTTTGTGAAATATAATATTTTAACAGTTTTGTGATTTTTTCCAAAAAGAACCAATAAAAAATAATTAAAATTGAGAGAGAAATTAATTTTCCAAATCATTTAAAATAATATGAAAAATATTAAAAATGGGACAAGTTATAAAAAAGGAGGGTCTGGGGCTAGGGGTGTCGCGGCCGGCAAAATTTATCGAGTCGCCTTCATATTTTATTCGTCCTTAGGACAGGAAAATAATGATAAAACCTAAATCCTAAGGGTGAGATTCTAAGTTCGGGAGTCGGTTAAGCGAGAGGAAGGTGTTAGGCACCCCTCACCTCCATTGTACACAATGGGATCCTCCTTAAGTTTTAGGGTATGTTTGTTTGTTACTTGAATGTTTATCTTTTTATTTTTATTTACAAAATTTCTATTATGATACAAAGAAGATGACCTTAATAGAAAGGGAACCCTAAGTATTTTATTATTATTGTACTCGCTAGGGTTTACAACCCTATGCCTACGTACCCTCAATTTTGAAGGATCAGAGTATCCGTAGTTCACCTCCCCTATTCCTACCCCTAATCCTAATCCCAACCCTAACCCCAAACCCAAACCATTATTTATACTCTTGGATAAAGAGTTCTATCCCTAAATCTATTATTTATACTCCTAGATAAGGAGTTTTATCCCTTAATCTATTATTTATACTCCTAGATAAGGAGTTCTATCCCTTAAATCTATTATTTATACTCATAGATAAGGAGTTCTATCCCTTAAATCTCGATCCATTTATTTATACTCTCGGAGGAAGAGTTTTATCCAAAAATCCCTTATCCCTTGTTTATACTCTCAGATGGAGAGTTCTATCCCTTAAAAATCCCTTATCCATTGTTTATACTCTCGGATGGAGAGTTTTATCCCTTAAAAATCTCTTATCCATTGTTTATACTCTCGGATGGAGAGTTCTATCCCAAAATCCCTTATCCCTTGGCCTATATTTATACTCTTGGAACCTAAGAGTTTTATCGCAAAATCCTTATCCCTTAGCCTATACTTATACTCTTGGAACCTAAGAGTTTTATCCCTTGTTTTAATTCCTAAAATATCCTTTTATATTCCTTAAATCCTTTTATATCCTTTGATTTATCCCATTTTTATTTGCAAAATTTCCCTTTTAATTTTATTGTGAAAATAATATTATACTATCTAAATCCCTAACCCTTATCCCTTATTTCAATTTTATCTATCCCACAAAAAAACTTTAAATTTTATCCCTTTGGTTTATAAAATATCCCTTTTATTAATTTATTTAGAAAATAAATTATTTAAATTAATTATATAAAAACCCTTAAGTTTAATATCCCTCAAAATTATCATATAAGTCAACCATAGAATTAACCCTGCTTTCCTTATTTATCCCTTGTATTTATCCCTTAGAATCCTATAGAATTTCCCCTAATTAACCCAAAATATTTTATCCCTGATATTATTTTACCCTCAATTTTTATTAAAACCCTAATGTTTTATCCCAAAAGTGTATCCCATTTCTATCCCGTCTTTATCCCTTGATTTTATTATAGAAAATATCCCTAACATTTATCCCTTAAAATTATCCCATAAATTAATCCTAATAGTTATCTCACAAATTATCTCTAATTATCCCATAGTTATCCCATGATTTATCCCTAAGTATTAACCCATTTGTTATCCCATAGTTATCCCATGATTTATCCCTAATTATCTAATTACTCTTTATTTTCCATTTGTTAAATTAATCCTTAAATATTATCATAATTTATTTAAATTATAATGGTTATTTATTATTGCAAAACCTTTAATCCTAAATGCTAATTAGATTAAGTCAAACCCTAATTTCACCCCAATAAATTATTCCAAAATTACCCATGAGATCAATTTAATTAGTTCTAACTAATTATGTATTTTTATATATATTTTTGTTTTTAGTATTTTTGTTAATCAAATAACCTACTAAACTAAATAAAACCTACTTTTGGTACTTTTATTATATTTGGTTTTTCCTATATAACATTAATAGATAAATGGGCTTAAATATTAAAACCAACCCACAAACTACAATTATTTTTATCCTACATTTTATACTAATAATAATAAATATAATGATAACAAAAAAAATAGCAAAGCAATCGAGTTTTTTCAAAGGGATAAAAATGTAGAAAAAATGGAAGTTACAGCAGACCAATTTCTATCATAATAAATCATAAGCAATTAATAAATAATAAGTATCAATTAAAATAAAAGAAAAGTATTGACATTTTCAACCTAAAACAAAATCTATGTTTTTAAGTCTCTCTTTATTACTCATTATCCCTCTCAATTGGTATACGCACAGTAACACAATTTTCTTCTCCTCTCTCAATGTGTTCTTTCCTTGATTCACTTTTCAATTTCTCAGTCAAACAAATGGAAATCAATATCTCTTTTAACAAAACATCAAAATATTTCAAAAGCACATCTCAAACACTTATGAACAACAAAAGAGAGAAAAAAAAAAAAAACCTGCGGCGCGACAGTTCTGTTTGACGAAGATGCAGAGGGAAGATGAAGGTTCTTCGGGGCTGTGTCGGACTGGTGGCGGTGGGTCCGGCGTGCTGGTTTGCGGCGTGGCTGAGGGCGGTTCTGTCTCCGACAAGGGAGGGAAGTGAGCGATTTTCTGCTGTTCCTAATTCCTCTCTATTTCTCTGTGCCGCTGTTTAGGATTTATTTTTGTCCGGGTTTGGTTTGCAGGTTCACCCGTTAAAAACGTAGACATTGACAACTAATTTGAGAAAATATAAGTCTGTGATTTGTAGATTTGTAGAGTAATCCAAGTTGCTAGATTAAGTTCCAAGATGAGGATTTTCAATGATGATAGTATGTGTTTTATATTAGTTATAACCTATACATAATCGTATTACTGAATATTAAAGTTCATATATTGAAAATTCAAATCCGACAAAGCTGCCTTATATCTGAGATTTCATTTGAATTACTAACATGGAGATCAAATAAATTAGGAACAGTGGAAAACAATTTTACCTATTACATAGTGTTAAGCAGGTGATTTGACTTGTGATATGGAGTAATATGATACTACTCCGTTTCTTTTTATAAGAGACATTTCATTTTATAGGTTCATTGAATAATCAATGTATTTGCCCAGTTTTTGGACTAGATACATTGATTATTCAATGAACCTAAAAAACAAAATGTCTCTTATAAAAAGGAACGAAGGTAGTATTGATTAAGGAACATGATCCAAAAAAAAAAATATAATTTAAAACATTGATGACTTATTTTATTTTTATTTTATTTTTAAAAAAACCAGCTCATGTCTCATTAGTAATAAACACAAAAAATACACACTCATACAACCTCAAAATTAAATGAATAGAACATGTAGCAGTGGTTTCTCTTTTCATTGATGAACATCGTTGTACCCAAATATGACTCAAAAAGTGTAAGAAACAAAATGGTGGAATCATGAGAAGGCTACAATAGTTACGTAATTATATAGTATATACAAATAAATTGATAGTGAATAAATGCTAATAATAGATAATTTTTTAAAAGAAAACCATCAGAAAATCATCATTTGGTTAAAATAAATAAAATAAAGTAAAATAAAAAACTCTAATAAATTTGGGACTCTTGAAAATTTTGAGACTCCGTGTTTGTGTTTGGAACCCTGGGTGTAAAATTCTATGTGTAATTGTGGGTGTCCGAGTCTGGAAAATAATGAGAAGAAAATACTATATTTATAGAAAAAATTAGGGTTAATTAAAAAGGAAGAAATCAATTTAATCAATAAAAACAATCAAAGGCCCAAAAAATAAATTTTAATTGATTTTGAATTTATGACTTTTTTGTATCAATCATATTAATTCTTTCTAAAAATTAAAAACCTTATCAAAAAAATAAAATAACAAAATATTTTTTCAATATTTTTTATTTTATAATTTTTTTGCATATTTTCATGAATAAGATGAGAAAAGTGAAAATATAATATTTTTAAAATATGCTTAAAAAGAAATACGAAAATAAATAATAAAAATTGAAAAATGTGATTTGTTATAGTTTAGAAAATAAATAGAATCAAGTTAGAAACATATAGAAGAGAAAGGAAATAAAAAGTGGAAAAGGTAGGACTTGAACTCATGACCTCCCACACTCACAACTCCTTATAGCTAAATACTTACCAAATGGACCAATTTGATCATTCAAAATAAAATGTCACTAAGACTAATAATAATACTAATAATTCTTAAAAAAAATAATTTAGTAATAATTTAAAAAAATTACTAATTCCTAATAATAATAAAAGTTATACCTTTTAATATTAATAGTAGGTAAATAAATATTTTCCTAGTAAATTAGTCCTAATTTTCTTTCTAATGAAAATTAAATGTTAAATAATTAAAAAAATTATAGATCCTAAAATAACAACCAAACCCTCAATGTAAGATCAAACTCCGTAAGAGAGAATAAGAAATCAAAAGGGGCCCCCTTGACTATTTAGGTCATTGAGAATGACTATAGGACTTGTAAGGACGCTGGATACGTTAATGATCTAAGATTTAAGAGTGGTCAAAATTTGGGGTACGAAAAGGGGGATTCGAACCCCAGACCTCCTTGACAAACATATGCGCGCGCAACCACTAGGGTTGTGATACATCCGTGTATCAAAACCATCCCATAAATACATATGGGATACCAAATTTCAGGCTTGGCCAAGGCAAGGCAAGGCAAGTTCTTGGGCCAAAAACGTAAAGGCTGTAACTTTCTCATTTCTCCATGGATTGGGACAAAATTTAGGTCTATCCTGCCTAGAATTTCACAAGGAATCCAATGGTGCCCTTAGTTTTTTCAGATGAGGTCCCCATTTTAAAACCCGATGGTGGTTTTGAAATATGGTGGTTTTGAAATAGGCCTTGATTTGCATTTTCTTTGCTACCTCATGGTACAGGCCAGAATTGCATGATGAATTGACTCAAACAAAACATATATAACATGTAGGAGATGTTTAGGAGCAGTAGACTTCAAAGCAATGCATAATTCAAAGAGTTCAAGTTGTGATGCTTACCTCTTTGGGAGCTTTTTGTGTTATTTGCCAAGTTTCTTGTGCCAGAAGTAATTTGATGCTTTAGACACTCTAAATTGATCCCTTAGAAGCTTTTAGAATGACCATCACCAGCTGGAATCTTCAGGAACAAGTTTGAGTTGTTTCTTGCAAAAGGGGCAAAAATGACCAATATGGCAACTCTCTCAATTGGTGTTCCAGATGAGGGGGACCATTTAGGACAGTTCAAGGATCGTATTTGAAGTGTGTTTGTGGTTTTATCTGGTCTTGCAAGTGGCTGAATCAAGGCATGGCTTGAAAAATGCAAAAAAGTCCAATTTTGAGGTTTTGGAAGTGGACTTTGGGATTTTCGTGTTTCAGTTCAAGTGTGAGTGTTTAAACAGCTTAGATGTGACATATTGGATGTGTTTGGATCATGAGTTGTGATGGAATTGCCCTCTAACTCAAAAACTCAGAGATACCTTGTAAAAGAAGACATTTTGGCCTAGAGAAGAAGATTTTGAGGAAAGCAAGTGCTGTAGTGCTTTGGTGTACTCAAACTGAGCACAAATGAGCTTTATTTATAGTAGAGCAAGTTTTTTTTGCAAGCAATAATGTATGGCAACTGCAGCAGGCCTTTGGCCAATGTTATGCAAAAGGAATCTCAAGTCTCCCCTAGCCATTGACTTGAGATTAGAGCACATTCTTTGTAGCTTTGGTTCAGAGATAAGTTTGGACTGAATTCAGTTGGAATAGACTCTGTTCATGCCACCTTGATGCATTCATTAAAGGCTTGGAAACAAAATTGGAGTCTTGGCATCTTTTAGCCTTTTTAGGTTTGTTAAGGCTACTTGTAGATTCTTGGACTTTGGAGGCTTGGGGATCAGATCATTTCTTTCTTGTTTTATCCTCAGATGTGTCCGAATTGACGACAAGGCTTGGATTGATCATTTTTGGACAAATCGAGCAATAGGTACAAATTCTGCCTTGTAAAAACCAGTTCATGATGCCATGTTCCAAGGGTTGTATCTCCTTGCTCAAATGGAATTTGGAGATGATCTGGTACTTGTTGGAAAGCCCTTATGACATACTTTAACTTTGATGTTCACCCCTAGACCTGGTTTGACTTGGATCAAGGTGAAAAATGTCCCTAGATTTTGGAAAAAGTAAGGTAGATTCTGACTTAGTGAAAATTTCACTAAGTGTTGGAAAAATGTCATTTTCATGTTTTTGGCCACTTTGATTACTCCATAACTAAAAATCCATGAAGAATTGGAATAAGATGTAGTTGACACTTTTGAAGTATGTAATGAGAGCTACAAATCCAACGTTGGACCATCCAAAATGGTTGCTTGGTTACCCCTTTTACAAGTTAACTCACTTTCTTTGATTTTTCTTTATGAATGATGATTCAAATCACATATTAACATTGTTTTAGGGTTAAGGAACATTGTTTGACCAAAAATCCAAAAAGTCAAACTTTGACTTTTGTAGAGTTGACTTTTTAAGCAGATGAAATTTTGACTTTGTGATCCTTTTGTGAAATCAATCCTTGGGCTCAATTAAACTTCATGGATGGCCTCCAAGGGTATTTAGGAATGTATTGGACCCCTCCCCAAGGTTTGAGATCAAGGGTAGGTCAACAGTCAAGGGTAGGGTGGACTTTTTCCGTCAGAAACCCAAATTTGTGATCAGATGGTTTTGAGCTCTTGTGGCTTGTGACTTGAACTCTTTGAGTTAATCAAATCTTGTAAGCATGTCAATATGATGTATTTGAGGTTTTTGAAGTTCATTTTAAAGCTTCAAGTCATGCCTCACTTCACAAGTTAACTCAAGGGTTGAATTATGTCAAAACCCTAATTCCTGATTATTGATAGATGGACCTTCAAGGTGATTTTGCCATTGTGGATGGGCTCTTGAGACCCTTTTGAGCTTTTTGGACCATACATTGAGGCATTGGCTCATGTCCAGGTGGAAATTTTCATCTGGGAGACTCATTCGATCAAAACCTTAATTTGGTGACACTGGCGATCTTGAGGCTTATTCCACTTGAAATGTTGCAACTTTGTGCTTGATTCTTGATGTGGGAGTCCTCTTGATCCATTGTGGGTGTTTGATAGGCTAGACAAGTTGAAGATCATGTCATTTCTTGATTAATCCTTTGTCTAAGCACTCTGAGAGGGCTCAAAACCCTAATCTTTGATTATAGAGAATGCCTAACAATTCCTGAGGAGATTGATGAGACATAAAAGTACATCCATATTGTGATGATGATTTTCACAATGATGGGAAATCTTAGTGGTCAAAATTTGGGGTATGACAGATGCCCCTATTTAATCTTCTTGGACCCGAAGGTGTGAATGGCGAAGGTATTCAGGCATTCGGGGGACAAGAGGGTTAAATATCGGAATACCCGAAATTTTGATGGTGGCTATGAATGGCAGTTTGCTCATCCATCTTCTTTTTCTAAGAAATGATGCTTAGAAAAGGTAGAAACTTCCCCTCAATCCTGGTATTCAGCCAAGGAACTGGTCTCAATTTCTGATATAAACTTCCCCTCGATCCTGGTCTTCAGCCAAGGAACTGGTCTCAGTTTCTTTTGCAATAAACTTTTTTGACAAGGAACGGTATTTGTAGCGGTTTTCATCAAATTTCTCGCCGAGTTTTTCAAGGGGAGATTCCATTTGATAGGAAAAGTTTTGATGTCAGACTTGCTGGGGAACCCATTCATCTGAGCTGTAGAGGTGTGCAAACTTCTCTGTTTTGGAGACGCCATTTGTTGACTCTACTGGGGAAAACGAGTCTCTTGAGAGACTTCTTCCTGCTTGGGGGTATTACATCATACTTTTCCTCGAGATCTACTCGGAGAAATGCCATGTGATGTATTCCAATTTTGAGGTGCTGATGACCTTTTCGTCAGCGAATTTTCCAGAGAAAAACTGTTGTATTGCTGAATCTTTGTGTTGTACCCTAAATTTTTACCCTTAGATGTCATCCAGCTTTTGTGCATCTTAGGAGAATCTCTGCATTGTCTGAACTAACCCATATCTTGTAGTTTGTTTCTTTGTGTTCAAATTAGGTTTACATATCACCATGAAGCTCCACAAGTTGTCTTGAAGCTGGTCAAGTCAACAAAGGACCTCCAGTGCAGGAATTTTGGAATTAGGGTTTTACTCTGAAGAAATCACTAAGAATTTGGCTCTATCAAGTCAAGATTTGTGTGGTTCACTTACCACTTAAGGTCCCCTACATCCAAGAGACATCATTCAACAAGAATCCAAGATCTTTGGGTCCTCAACAAGAGAATTTTGGGCCTCAGCCTCACTGTGCCTCCAAATTAGGGTTTCTGTGACACTTATCAGTCAATGGCTTTGAGTTTCATCAATATTGACTCCCAAACCCTAATTCTTGATTCTATTGGTTTATCAACATCCTCAAGAGTCTCCTAAGACCTTTAGATGAGAAGGAAGAAGCAAGTTTACAAGATTTGACCTCAGTGCATTCATAGTCAAAATTAGGGTTTGACTGAAACCCTAATATTTTGGAATTTTGGTTCAAATGAAGTGTTAATGGTTCTAATCATCATATAATGTCTCATGAGGTATACAAAGTAGCCATATAAAGTTTCATGAGGTTTCTTGCAAGAGAAGTAAGGTTTTGACCAAGGAAGGTGTCATTTGTGAGATTTTTCCCCTAATAGCATATTTTGAAATGACCATAACTCCTAAACCACACACCCAATTGGAGTGACTCAAATCTCATTGGAAAGCTCTTTTCAAGATCTTCAATTTGTTCCATATGACTTTTTGTCTAAAAATGCTTGGTTTTTGAGTTATGAAGTTTGCAAGATATTTTGACCAACACTTCGAATTTTTTTCAGCACTTTTCATCACTCTTTTTCTCAACTTTAACCTCATTTTTCACCCATTTCCACTTGGATTCAAGACTTGGGCCCCAAATGAAAGTTGTAGAGCATGATGAGAGCTTTCCAACCATATGTGGAACATCTCAATAGGATAAGCCATTCTCAAGTTATGGATTGTCAAAGAAGGGCACTTGAAGTTGTCAAATTTCTATAACTTAGAAATTTTCTAAGTTCATTTTGGCAGCTTGGTGGACACGATTTGTAGGCCATTTTCCCACCAATTCAAGGCATCATTTCAACTACCTTCCAACATCAACATTGTAGTATGATGCATGAACTTTCATTAGAACCAAAGAGCATGAAATTTGGATCACACAATTAAGAGATATCATGCATAGAATATGGCTACTCGAACTGATTTTGCACCAAGTTCTATCTCAGATTTTGAACTTGAATTTCTACTCTCTCTCCAAGTACATGTCCTCAGACCTAGAACATCAGTTCCCAACTTCACTTTACCACCAAACCCCTAAAGCACGCTACCAAGTACTTTTTCTTTTGTACTTTCATGTTAACACTTGCAAGCAAACACAACCTTCCTTCGTGCATATCCTTAAACCACCAGTATACAATCCAAAGCATGCTACACTTTCTGACCTAAAAAGCAGAAGAAGGATATCACTTGGCTCTATGAGATTGGTTCATAATAGCCCCACTTCATATCTTCATGCTTGATCTTTCTCTCTTGTGTAAAGCTATTGCACCGTGTATCACCAAGGCCATGGACCATCTTGCTTCCCTATATAAATGACCCTTCTCCCATTCATTTCTCACCAACAAAAAACACTAAAACCACTCTGAAAACTTGTTTCTTTGGAGGAGCATGTCATACCCCAAATTTTGACCACTAAGATTTCCCATCATTGTGCAAATCATCATCACAATATGGAGGAACCATCATACTTCATCAGTCTCCCCAAAGATGGGTGAGCATTCACTACAATCAAAATTAGGGTTTCAAGCCCTCTCAGAGTTCTTAGACAAAGGAGAAATTAAGGAATGACATGATCTTCAACTTGTCTAACCTCTCAAACTTCCACAATGGATCAAAAGGACTCCAACTTCAAGGATTAAGCACAAGATTGCTCCCTTCTAGGTGGATCAAGTCTCAAGATCGCCGGTATCACCAAATTAGGGTTTTGGTCGACCAGAGCCTCCAGATGAAAAATTTCTTCTGGACACAAGACAGTGATCCAAAACACAACCTAATATACTCCATGGAACCTCATGGACCCATTCATCAAGTCAATTTTGCCTCAGGGGATGCATTCATAAAAAATCAGGAATTAGGGTTTCTTGACCTAATTCACCCCTAAGTTGGCTTTTGGGACAAACCATGAGCGAAGACCTGAAGAGAGGATTTGAGGATCTCCAATATGTCACATTGATCCATTTGGGACAATGGATTGATCTAAGAAGCTTGAGCAACAAGTCTCAATTTCATCTGGACCACAATTAGGGTTTTATGAGAAAAGTCAACTGTAACTTTGACTTTTGACCAGGACATGCTCCCAAACCCTATGAAATGCACCAATATACCCTATAACACCCATGGAACATGTCCATCAAGTTTGATTTAGGTCAAGGACATGATTTCCTAAGGAATTGCACAGTTTGGAATTCATCTGATAAAAAGTCAACTGTGCACAAAAGTCAACTTTGACTTTTTGAGATTTTTCACCAAAATGGATTTTTAACCCTAAAATGATGTTAATGTATGATTTGAATCATCATTCATCAAGAAAAATCAAGAAAAGTTGGATAACTTGTAAAAGGGGTAACCATAAAAACTTAGAAAATTTTCTAAGTTAAAAATAAAGTGATAAGGGTACCAACTTTGGAGGACCATAACTCCTAAACCACAAGGCCATTTTTTCTCATCCAAAGATGGATTTGTAGCCCTCATTACCCTCTACAAAAACTTCAACTAGACCTAAGTCCAATTCCTCATGGATTTTGAGTTATGGAGTGATCAAAATCAAGAGAAAACACTTTGTTCCAACACTTAGTGAAAATTTCACTAAGTCAGACTTGGCCATACTTTTTTCCAAATGTAGGGGGATTTTTCACTTGGATTCAAAAGAGATCAAAACAAAATATGTTCAAATAGTTGTTGTATCATGTAAGGGCTTTCCAAAATGGCCAAGAACATTGCCAAATTCCATTTGAGTCAGGAGATATGACATTGGAAAGTTGCCTTGCTGAAATCTGTCAAAGGCAAGGAGAATTTGCAATTTTGCTCGATTTTCCAAAATCAGCCAAATTCAAATGCTCCTATCCACTTGGACACCGCAGAGGATTGAATCTAAAGGGGACAATCACTGAGCCAAGCCTCCAAAGTCCATGGAACAAGAAATAACATGTTGAACCTAGAATGGCCAAAATAGGGACAAGACTCCAAATTTGGATTGAAGCATTCAATGGAAGCATCAAGGTGGCATGGACTGAGCCATTCTCATCTGAAATCTGTCAAGACTTATCCAATACCAAGGGAACCAAAGCACTGTGCCATAACCTCCAATCAATGGCTAGAGGAGACTTGGATTTTCATTTGCCAACATTGGCCAAACCTACTTAGCAGCTGCCATTCACTATTCATTGCAAAACAAACTTGCACTACTATAAATAGAGCTCAATTGTGATCAGTTTGAGTACACCAAAGCCATCTAACAGATGCTTTCCTCAAAATCTCTTTCTCTTGGCAAAAATGCCTTTCTTAGCAAGGTAGCTATCGGGTTTTGAGTTTGAGAGCTTTTCCAATCAAACCAATCACTCACACACCTCACATACATCATATAGAAGTGATCCAAACACTCACATAACATCTGGAACACAGATTTCACAAAATCACCAGCCAATTGCTCAAGTTCTTGACAGTTTTGCAGTTGAGGTACCATCTTTAACTCCAAACCATTTCAATTCATTCCAAGCACTCAGACACATCACTTGGCACCTAGGGAAGCTATCCACATCATTGGAACCTAACTGTAACACCTCCAACACAAATCACGATCACCAGCTGCAAGTGGTAAGCATGACCTCTTCTAACTCTATGATCCATGCAATTTTTGCTGCACAATAATTTGGCCATATGTTCATAATCTTGCATGGAATGTTTTCCCTCAATTAATTGCATTGTTTGAATCGTGTATCAAAAATCCTAGCCTTCATGCAGAAATTAGGGTTCTTGAGAATTTTTCAGGATTTCGTGTTATATGTTTAATTTAAATAAAATTAATGGACATAGACATGATCGTGAGGTTGAGACGAGCATAATGATATGTGGATTGCATGTTATAATGAAGTATTTAGGGAGATTAGATAGAAAATGCAAATCTGAGAATCTCAGAACACGCGCGTGTTTTTCAGCTTGTTCTTGGCGCCGTTTTTTCAAATTTGAATATTTGAATTTTGTGATTTTATTTAATTGATTCAAAAATTAATTTCTCTCTGAGTTTTAATGATTTTGAGTTGATTCTTTTTTTAATAATTCACAAAAATGTTAAAATATTTTATTTTCCCAAAAAATCCCAAAAATATTATTTATTTCATATAATTGATATTTTTGCAAAGAATTAATATTTTAATTGTTTTTGACATTTTAAATATTTTTTTTCCACATTGATTTTGCAACTTTTAATGCTTTCTAATTATTTTGTTGGTCAATACTTAATTTTTGAAGCATTAATCCAAGATCACAATTTGTTTTTCATATGTTAAACAATTTTGATCATTTTAATTGAATTTTTATTCAATTAAATACATTTTTGAAAACAAATTAGGGTTTTTGGATTAATTCAACCCTCATAAATCATTTTCAAAACTTTATGGGCCTCTAAAAGAGTGTAAGACCCAATCCTTTTTTGACCAAACCATTTTTGGGCCTCAGTGTATTATATAAGTCCCGATACCGTCAAAAACAAACGGCACGATCATCGCCTTTTGAAAAATAACCCTGGGCCTCTCCTTGAGCTATAAGACCCATTCAAAACTTATGAGCCTCTAATAGAGTGTAAGACCCAATCCCCTTTTAACCAAAATCATTTTGGGCCTCAGATATTGTATAAGCCCCTTCGCGTTAAAAGAAAATCTCGGCGCGATCGCCATTTTTAAACGAAATGTCAACTGGGCCTACCCTCATGTTATAAGCCCCACTCTTTTTCTTTAAAAATTTTTGGGCCTCTTGAGAGAGTGTAAGACTCATCCCTTTGTACAGAAAACCTTTTTGGGCCTCAGTCACTTGTATAAGTCCCTCTGTACAAAACAACAGTGCGCTCACTGATAAAACCCTAGGCCTCTCCTTGAGCTGTAAGCCCCAAATATTTCTTTTTCAAAGCACTTTCTCCTTTGATTTTGAATATACTGTTGTTTTCAATCTGTCTTTGTTGAACAACTAACCAAACAGCATGGAAGCTCTACAACCGAGTAAGTGGTTATTGCTTTCATTTACCGCTTTCATATACATATAACTGTATTGTGGGGCTGTTTCGCTGTAAGTCTTCTTTCATAAACTCATATCAACTGTGTAATAATAGTATAGATATTTAGAGTTTCCCCGGCAACTACGTCTAGCATTAAGCCCGTTGATCGCTCTTAGAAATAGTCTAAACTAGATCCCCATAGGATTACCAGACACAGTTTTCCCTCCTATTGGGGTTAAACAATATGGAGACATGAAAGGCAGCATTCTCGGTGAACCCTTTCATAGACTGTCACTCGTAGAAGTTGTCAAAGAACCTCTATTTCCCAGAGATGATCTTTTCTCCGTGAATGGCATCTCTTGAGTTTCTTCCAAATTCTCGAACTTTCCTGGCTTGATCTATTCTCGGTGAATGGCATGTCTTGAACTTCTCGGGGTTTGGGGACCCACAGGCTTCTTAAAAGCACTTGTCAAGAAACTCTACTCCCCAGAGGTGATCTTTTCTCCGTGAATGGCATCTCTTGAGTTTCTTCCAAATTCTCAAACTTTCCTGACTTGATCTATTCCTTGTGAATAGCTTGCCTTGAGTTTCTCGGGGTTTGGGGACCCACGGGCTTCTTAAAAGCATCGGCCTCCTCTTGGGCATCGTACAAGGACCCACAGGCTTCCTAAAAGCAACCTAGCCTCCTCTTGGGCTTAGTACAAGGACCCTACGGCTTCTTAGAAGTATTCACAGCCTCCTCTTAGGCTTCGTATAATGATCTCTTCCTCCGGGAATGATAGCCTTCTCTTGGGCTTAGTACAAGAACCCGTCGGCTTCTTAAAAGTTTCCAGCCTCCTCTTGGGCTTGTACAAATTGTCCTGACGACCTCCTAGTGGTATAGGAACAGAACTTAGTCATCTGCATAGAACAGTCCTTTCCAAGAGTCTACTACTGTTTCTCAAAGCATAGTACAAAAGATAAAACTCTAGACTTGGACGGTCTAATCTCCTTGAGTCTCAAAGACATTCTCAAGTGACCCATTCGTTAAATAGGAAGGAAACCCGTAGACTCGGACAGTCTCAATACCCTTCGAATTTCCCGCTTCCTCAAAGAAAAGGGAATAACCCGGATCCTTGAATCAAATCCATGAGTACAGTGTTGCTCATATAAGAACTGATTTTCTCTTTCAAAATTAGTATGCTGGACTTGTCACTTAAGCAGTTACCATAGCCTCCTCTTGGACTTTGTACAATGATTCTCCCCAGCGGAGTCAAACAATGTTTTGCCTCTCTCTCGGGCTTTATACGAGATACCAAAAGACTCCCTCGTTGAGTCAAAACCATTTTAGCCTCTCTCTCGGGCTTCGTACGAGACACACAAAAATACCCTCTTGTTGGGCCATTAGCCTCCTCTTAGGCTTTATATAAGAAAACCACTGGTTAATCCAATTAACCTTTTAGCATCTAAGCTGTGCCTCGTTCACAGTACACACACATCAACCACTCCTTCCCCTTCATCTAATCGCTGTAAGCGGCAAGCCTCTGGATTATTTACATCCATGCCACTGTCCCTCTTTTAGCATGAGAAATTCCTAAGGAAAGATAGCATTGCTCAACACTGAGTTAAAGTCTTCTCCTTCAGGTTAAAATTCCCTAAAAAGGAACTTATGGCATTGATAGGATCAGCGTATCCCGGTTAAAGTAATTCTCCTTTATAAACAGTTGTGACACACAACCCCCTCTTTAGAGATGACATATTCTCTCTAAAGTCAACACCTTTTAGCTTCACATCTTGGGCTTTGAACAAGATACAAATAAACTCTTCAGCTTCACATCTTGGGCTTTGAACAAGATACAAACTACCCTTTCGCTTCACGTCTTGGGCTTTGAACAAGACACTAAAAACCAATTTCCTCCCATAGAATAGGAGGAACTACGAACGCTATGATTTCCCTGTTTCGGTAAACGGGAATACGTAGGCATAAGATTGAAAGAAAAGATCTTAGCGAGCACAACCAACAAAAAACCTAAATCCCATATCTCCATCAATCAAAGGCAGTAATTCAAAAACATCAGTCCTAACATCCTAATCCTTGTTCCCCGCCAGAAACCTTCTGTCTAGATAAAAAAAGAAGAAATCAGTATTGGCGAAAATACAAATAACCAGTACAAAGGCCCCCCCACATTGATAACATTCGTAACCTAACAGACCGATGTTTAAACTCAGTATGCAAGCAGGGTTAATTGGAGACATCTATTTCCCTTCCTTCATCAGCTTTAATAGGATAAAAAATGAATCGACCTGTAGTTTAAGCTCAACTGCAGAGAGCGATCAACGCTTAAGAACCGCGTCCAAAATCGCTCGCTACAGAAAAATGGCGCCCACCGTGGGGCTCTGGTTCTGTTTTTCTTCTTCCTTTTCATCTCTTGTGAAAACCACAGATTGGGGCTTCCACCGGGGAACCCATTTTCTGTCAGGAACTTAGGATTCATAGCTTTAAAGGTCTAGGATGTTTAGGACAAATATATATACTGCTTTTCCTAATTGCTATACGTGTTTATTTTTCTGCTAATGGGAATGCGTGTGATGCCGCATGTGGAAAGATTGAGTATACACTTAAGATAAGTGATGGCAACGGGGTCGACCATCAACCTCAGTGGAGGCTGATCAACGCAACCCATTCTCTCACCTAGACAATGGGTCGGTTGTTAAGTCTGAGAAGCTGAGGAGCCAAA
The DNA here is from genome assembly GCA_022829125.1 of Lathyrus tuberosus. Classification (NCBI taxonomy): domain Eukaryota; kingdom Viridiplantae; phylum Streptophyta; class Magnoliopsida; order Fabales; family Fabaceae; genus Lathyrus; species Lathyrus tuberosus. The sequence goes on from JALAZF010000071.1 coordinate 11,104,092, forward strand.
CCCTTTTGTAGTGCGGAAACTATCGGGAATAGTTGTTACGCGATACTACCCTCATTTGAGGCTGGTGATCTATTCTCGGTGAATGACACTTACTCTAAGATTGCTCTACAACTCGCTGGCGATCCTCTTGTTGTTTTTCTTTCCTGAGAGGAGCTGATGATAATGAGTACAGGTACAAAAATCACCCTAGTATAAACCTTTAGGGATGGGTATAGCCTTGACTTCATGACAACGACCCTTTGACCCCATGTTTTTTCTATGTTTTTGTGTGCTGCATTCATCTAAAAAACATTAAAACATTCAAAAAAACAAAAAACTTCTCTTCTAGTCTCTCTGTTTTTCAAATTAAACTAAGACTGTGATTGTAAATATCAGAGAAAAGGATTACGCTAATGGATTTCGGTAGAAGGAGAACTCATACTTACACCTTCAAGGTTCCAAAGCTAGAGGATTTGAGAAGGTTAGCGAGGATGATCACTAACCCAGAGGCTTTTAGAGCCAAGCACGGAGGTTTGCTACCACTGTTAAGAGTCCATGTGATTGAGGGAATCATGGATGCGCTCATTCAGTTTTATGATCCGGTTTATCATTGTTTCACATTCCCGGATTACCAGCTCGCACCAACGCTGGAGGAGTATTCTCACCTGATCGATCTACACATTACAGATCGAGCTCCATTTTTTGGACTGGAAGATATTCCAAAGAATCAGACCATTGCAAGAGCAATTCATTTGGACGAGTCTGAATTTAGGACTCACCTAACCACTAAGGGTGGCATCCAAGGTTTGCCAGCCCAGTTCTTGACAAAGAAAGCCCTGTATTTTGCCAGTATAGGGAACGTGACTGCTTTAGAAAACATCTTTGTCTTGCTCACCTACGGGTTATTTTTGTTTCCCAACATCAATAACTTCGTCGATATTAACTCCATTAAGGTTTTTCTCATTGGAAACCTTGTGCCGACTTTGCTCGCAGATGCGTATCATTCTGTACACTTGGGGAATTTGTACAGCAGAGGGGAGATCACATGCTGTGTACCTCTGCTTTATAAATGATTTATTTCCCACTTGCCCAAGTCTGCTGCTTTTTGGGTTTGCAAGAGTGTCTTACATTAGTCGCAGAAGATCATGTCTCTTACCAACTCTGATATAGATTGGTGCAATAGGATTTATGAGGGAATCAGAATCATTGATCGTTGTGGAAACTTCCCCAACGTGCCCCTCATAGGAACTAAAGGAAGAATCAACTACCATCCGGTATTGGTTCGCCGTCAATTTGGATACCCGATGAGACACATCCCACGGGGTGTTCATCTGGAAGGTCTTTTCTTTAAAGAAGGAGAAAGTGACAGAGCACTAAAGATGGAAATAGTGCACGCTTGGAAACAGGTTCATAAGAAAGGACGAGAGTCTCTAGGAAAACCGGACTGTGTCTCGGTGGAGCCTTATCTCCATTGGATACAAGCTAGAGCTCTCACGCTAAAGATGCCTTACCCTCGTTATGAGATTCTTTCGCCGAGGGAATCTGTCATGTACTTCATGACGGAAACTGAAAAGCTTCAGGTTACTCTCAACAAAGTTCAAAAGGAGAGAAGTTCTTGGAAGAACAAGTACCGCACCCTCGACGTAGAGTGCATCAAAATACAGCAATTACTGAAAGAGAAAGATGCTCTGATTGAAATTTTGGAGCAATATGCTGTAGATAATCAAGATGACCAAAGGAATTTACTCGCTCCTTTCACCTGGAAAAGGAATGACAACCCGACAATGGCTCAAGAGCCCCGAGCAAAGAAAAGGAAGATTCCAGAATCAGCACCCGATTTCTCTTCAGAGAGGACTCGGGACCCATTAGTTTAGGTTTCTGTTTCTGCACTTTGTAATCTACTATATTTCCATTTCTGTAAGCCTTTGAATTTCAAAAAAAAGGGGTTTCCCCATTGTTTGATATTTGCAATCTAATTGTCGAAGTTTATTTTAATTGAACCTTAAGCAATTAATATAATCATTGCATTCATCATTCTCACATCGCGTATTCTTCTTACCTACGAATCTCACGTTTGTGTCTCGGTTCTAGAGTCAAATTGTCTCATTCGTATAATACTCGGGCCAATCGTCAGAAAAAGATGGATGATCTTGAGGAAGAAAACAGAGAGTTGAAAGAAGAGATCGACGCTCTGAGAGAAGATATGAGAAAGCTTCGTAACGACATGCAAGCCATGGCAGAAGCTCAGCTACAAAGAACTGTGATCTCAGAGATCACCTCAACGCCCGTAGTGGAAAAGTATGATCCTAGGTATCAGATACCGAAAGATCATCCTTGGGGCATGCCTGTTAACTATATCCCGGAAGGATATGTTCCGCTGATCACTGAAGATCAGGGAATCACAACAGAAGCCACTGGGCCTGAAGGTTACAAACTTCGGGAAAGCGAAGATGCCAGGGGCATACTGAAGACTCCTGAAGGTTACAAACTTCAGGAAACGCCAAGACTCACTGCCGTAGTCACGGTACCACCCCCTGTGGTGCACACTGTCCCAGAAGGACAGATTCCACAGACACCTTCTGGTAAGAAGGAAACTATGTTTGATAGAATGGAGGAATTCTAGGAGCAGTTCTTGGAAATGCAGAAGGAGCTGCAAGCCATTCGCGGTCAGGATCTATTTAGAAAGGACACCGCAGACCTCTGCTTGGTCCCAAAGGTGAAAGTCCCGCATAAATTCCAAGTGCCCGACTTTGAAAAGTACAAGGGTAACTCTTGCCCTCACAGCCATCTGGTGATGTACGCTCGGCGGATGTCAGCTCAGACGGAGAATCAGGACCTACTGATTCACTACTTCCAGGATAGTTTAACCAGTACCGCACTCAAATGGTACATGGGTTTAAACCATACTACGATCAGTACATTCAGAGACCTTGGTACTGCCTTCGTCCAACAATACAAATACAATTTGGACATGGCACCCGACAGAGATCAACTCAGATCAATGTCGCAAAAGGACAAGGAAACCTTTAAGGAGTATGCTCAAAGGTGGTGTGAAATTGCCGCTCAAATTTGTCCGCCTCTTGAGGAAAAAGAGATGACAAAGATCTTCTTAAAGACCTTAAGCTCATTTTACTATGACCGAATGGTTGCCAGTGCACCCAGTGATTTCACTGAGATGGTGGGCATGGGCGTACATCTTGAGTAAGACGTTCGAGAAGGACGTTTGGTAAAAGACACTGGATCGACGAGCGGTACTAAAAAATACGGTACTGCTCTCCCTAAGAAAAAAGATCAAGATATTGGGAATATCTCTCTCGGAAAGCAAAGGCGACGTTATCAACCGGTAGCAGCTGTGACTCCTGCTATCAACCCTGCGTCTATTCCTACGTATCAACCTCAAGTTGCACAGAGCCAGCCTGATCAACAAAGGACACAACAGTCTCTTCAGCAGGCTCGTCCTCCATACAACAACAACCATACAACACGGCCACCAAGATTTGATCCTATACCCGTGACATACGCAGAACTGTTTCCGTTACTAATGGCTAAGGGGCACATCCAGACTAAGTGTCCTCTTACAGTACCAGAAAATCCGCCTTTTTGGTTTAAGGTGGATCAAACTTGCCCTTATCATCAAGGAGGATCAGGGCATAACATTGAGAATTGTCTCAATTTCAAATCTGACGTGCAAAAACTTGTTAGGAGCGGGGTCTTATCCTTCAAGGATACGAATCCTAATGTTCTCACGAACCCGCTGCCTCAACATGAGAAGGCTGCAGTCAATTTGATAGAAGGAGAGACTAACGATGTCTATCAAATTCACGATGTACTCTTATTGAGGACCAATCTGGTTAAGATGCATTGTAGACAGAGTGGATATGTCCATGTGCCACCTCATAACTATCACCAGTGTGATATCTGCTCTAAAGACAACCAGGGATGTTCGGTAGTGAATCAACTCTACAGGAACAGATGGATCTCGGATGGATCCAGGAGCGCCGACTTCGTGGAGTTAACATGGTTTACACGAATTCTAACGTCATTCAAAACCACGACATCTGTGCGATGAATGCCAACTTGGTGGCGATGCACTCAAGGCAAAGCCAATATCATAATCTGCCACAACACGATTACAATTCCTGTCTGACTTGCTCGGTAAACAAACATGGATGCTCTTTCATACAAGAGGCCCTCCAGCGTCAGATAGATCTTGGATGGATCCAAGACTACCATGATAGGAACTCCTATCAAATCAACATGGTTCACATCTTTGACATTCGTGTGATGAATACCAACCTGGTAGAGTTACATGCTGAGCAGGTCCGACTCGGGTTCTTAATATCACATGACTATCAAAGCTGTAAAGCGGGTTGCAAAAATGATCAAGGTTGTACCCTTGTCCAGGAGGCACTTCAGGACTTGTTAAATCACTGGTGGATGCCAATTTATATGGATGAAGATACTCAGCAGATTAGTATCAGTAATAGAAACCCCACTCGGCGTCAGAGTCAGGATGTCCGATCTGTGGAAGCTAACCTAGTGAGGTTACATTGTATTCAAAGTGGGCGTGGCCAGGTGCCACCACACAACTATGACAATTGTAGCGTCTGTTCGGAAAGTAACCAAGGGTGTTACCTTGTGAGAGCAGCTCTTCAGGGTCAGGTGGATCATGGGGAAATTCGTCCATATCCGAGTTCTAGACCCATCAACTGGACGCCGAATTACCTCGCCGATCAAGTTGAGGATGTTGTCACCATCTCCGGTCATCATAGGACTAGGGATGTTTTTGCCATCATCCCTCTACTTGACGAATCTAAGGTTCCCAACCGGGAACGGATCGAGATTACTTATGATGGTCAGAAAACTCAGAAGGATCTAGTAGTCATCTATCTGCAGGGACCAACACCGTATGAATCAACTAAGGCTATCCCTTACAAATACGGTACAACGACAGTTGAAAATGGAAAGGAAATTCCATTACCCTCTGTTGTGAACATTGCAGACATCAGTCGAGTAACACGGAGTGGTAGAATCTTCAACCGAGGGGTTGGAGAACTTAACAAAGAAAAGGAACTTCAGACAGAAGCTCCCGATCCACCAGTCGGTCAATCCAGTAATCCCGACCGTTCGAAAAATAATGATGAGATGCTGAAGCTCATCCAAAGGAGTGAATACAACATTGTTGATCAACTGTTACAGACTCCTTCAAAGATCTCGGTATTATCACTGTTACTCAGTTCAGAAGCCCACGGGGAGGCTCTACAGAAAGTCTTGGAGCAAGCCTTTGTGGAACAGGATGTAACAATATAACAGTTCGATAGCATTGTCTCTAACATCACTTCCTGCAATAATCTGGGATTTAGTGATGAGGAATTACCCGAAGAGGGTCGCCGTCATAACATGGCGCTCAACATTACAGTCAACTTCCAGGACGATGCTTTAGCCAGCGTACTGGTAGACACAGGGTCAGCCCTGAATGTTATGCCGAAGTCCACTTTGATGCAATTGTCATTCAAAGGACCTCCGATGAGAACCAGCGAGGTCGTCGTCAAAGCGTTCGACGGATCCAGAAAAACAATTATCGGCGAAGTTGATCTTCCCATAACTATCGGTCTTCACACTTTCCAAGTCACTTTCCAAGTCATGGACATCCGGGCAACATACAGTTGTTTATTAGGAAAACCTTAGATACATCAGGTTGGAGCGGTCACTTCGACCCTCCACCAAAAGTTAAAGTTCGTCAAGAACGATCAACTTGTCACGGTTCATGGGGAACAAGCCTTGCTCGTGAGTAACTTGTCATCATCTACTGGTATAGAACCCGAGGAGGTTATTGGAACTCAGTTCCAAGCACTGTTGATGAGCAAGGACAATCAATCCCAAGGAGGAACCTCGATTTCCTCATACAAATATGCTATTAAAGTGGTCGAGAGTACCGATACAACCGGATGGGGATAGCTTGTCATTCCTATTGACAATAAAACAAAGAAGGGTCTTGGTTTTTCTGCAACCTGTACCCAAACAGCTGCCAGCAATGAAAGTCTTCATCCCATTCAGGATTTCTTCCACAGTGGAGGTTTTCTTCACCCAGTCCCTCAAGCAATCCATGCTATCAATGAGGAAGATCCCTCTGACACAGAGGAGGAGTGGAAGTCATATCTTAACAAGGACGGTCATATGTCTCAGGACGAAACGCAAACTCCTTTTTGCTTTCCTACAGAGAGTCCGCGATTTATACCCAGGTCATACATCGAAATGATATACGGGGATTGTGATCTGGAAGGATGTCGTGCTCCACCAAATTCATTAGAGGAAGACACTCCGATGAACGACAATTTTGACTACACATACTATGGCCCAATGGATGGTCTGCCAATGTGGCAACCTTATCCAGGAGACTTGGGGCAAGAGAGTCAGTCGAACAATGAAAATCAGCTGAACATCACTGAACAGAATACCTGTGTCCCCACCATGTCATGGGATCAACACTCAGGTCATTCTGAAGCTACTCAACATGAAGATGAATTCGCAACGTTCGCAGGACTTGAATTCATCGACTATGCTTTTCCCGAGGTCAACGTCATCGAGAGGGATGACCCCTCCAGTTCCAGGAAAGTATGGGACACCCTGGGACAACCAAGTGGAAAATTTGACTATATGGTCAAGTACACCGCTCCCAAAAGCTCTCGTATCAGGCTCGAAGATATCCAGCCTACTGGATGGGGACATACAGCTGAGAGCACAAATGCGATGCAAAATACTGAGGAATTCTCCTACGACAATTCTGCCTTGGAGATAGATTCCAATGATCCTGCTCCACCAGAAATCAGCGTTATTTCTGAAGAGAAATCAAGGAAGGTGCCAAACTTTGTGATTCACCGAGGAGTTCGCCGCCAATGGGTTGCTGTTGATCCTCCGAAGGTCGTTCGTCAGTAAAAGTAATTGCCATCTTTAACCTTTCACCCTGCCCAGGTGAAACGGATGTTTTGATAGGGCTCGCTTTCTGTAAATTTTCCCTCTTCGCTTCGCCCAAAGCGACAGAGTTTTGTTTTATAGGGCTGTAGTTTCAAGAGTCAACTTGTTCATTAATAAAATAACGTCGTTTTGTAATTTCCGCATTAATTGCTGTTTTCTCTTTTCGCTTTTTTCAGAAAATGGTAATCCTAAAAAATAATTCAAATAAAAACAAGCAGTAAAATAAAACACTGCACACACTTGCATTTTCTCTATCTCTTCTAAACATGAATCATCACGTCATGCGGATTGCTTGTTTTAAACCCAGTTGAAACATACGATCCGATGCCTTCTCCCAACTTTGAGTTCCCAGTATTCGAGGCTGAAGAAGAAAATGACAACGAAATTCCAGAAGAGATCTCCCGACTACTCAGACAAGAGGAAAGGTCCATTGAACCTCACAAAGAACCGTTGGAAACGGTAAACTTGTGTTCAGAACAAGAGAGAAAAGAAATCAGGATTGGGGCACTGCTCAGTCCAATTGCCAGAGAGGGTTTGATAAAGCTTCTCAGAGAATTTCCCGATGTATTCGCTTGGTCCTATCAGGATATGTCCGCCAGCATCGTGGAACATCACTTACCATTGAGATCGAAATGTCCGCCAGTAAAGCAAAGGTTGAGACGGACTCACCCGGACATGGCCATCAAAATCAAAGAGGAGGTACAAAAATAGATTGACGCAGGTTTCCTCGCTACATCTGAATATCCTCAATGGTTAGCCAACATAGTACCTGTTCCCAAAAAGGACGGGAAAGTCAGAATGTGTGTTGATTACAGGGATCTGAATAAGGCTAGTCCAAAGGACGACTTTCCTTTACCACACATTGACATGCTGGTTGACAGCACAGCAAAGTTCAAAGTTTTCTCCTTCATGGATGGATTCTCGGGCTATAACCAGATTAAAATGGCGCCGAAAGACATGGAGAAAACTTCGTTCATTACCCCATGGGGTACCTTTTGTTACAAGGTAATGCCGTTCGGTTTGAAGAACGCCGGGGCAACCTATCAAAGGGCCATGACTACTCTGCTTCATGACATGATACACAAAGAAATTGAGGTATATGTCGATGATATGATTGCAAAATCAAAAACAGAGAGTGAGCACATTGAACATCTGTCAAAATTGTTTGAGCGTTTAAGAAAATTCAAGCTCCGTTTGAATCCCAACAAGTGCACCTTTGGTGTCCGTTCAGGGAAACTACTAGGGTTCATCGTCAGCCAGAAAGGAATTGAAGTTGATCCTGACAAGGTCAAGGCTATTCAAGAAATGCCTTCTCCGAAAACTGAAAAACAAGTCAGAGGATTCTTGGGACGTTTGAATTACATTTCCAGATTCATATTCCTAATGAGTGCCACATGTGCGCCGATTTTCAAATTACTCAAAAAAAATCAGGATTGCGTTTGGTGAGAAGATTGCCAAACCGCCTTCGACAGTATTAAGGAATATCTATTGAATCCTCCGATTCTATCACCTCCAGTGGAAGGAAGACTACTAATCATTTACCTTACAGTCCTATAGGACTCAATGGGATGTGTACTTGGGCAACAAGACGAAACCAAAAGGAAGGAGTCTGCCATCTACTACCTGAGCAAGAAGTTCACCGACTGCGAGACTCGGTACACGATGCTTAAGAAAACTTGTTGCGCTTTGGCTTGGGCAGCCAAACTTCTTCGCCAATACATGATTCGTCATACTACTTGGTTGGTCTCCGAAATGGATCCAATCAAGTACGTTTTCGAAAAACCTGCTCTTACAGGAAGAATTGCCCGTTGGCAGATGCTGTTATCGGAATATGACATAGAGTATCACGCTCAGAAAGCCGTTAAAGGAAGTATTTTAGCTGATCATTTGGCTTATCAACCGATTGACGATCAAGAATCAATCGGGTTTGACTTCCCATACGAAGATGTCATGTATCTAAAAATGAAAGACTGCGACGAACCGCTACCCAGTGAAGGGCCAGAACCAGGTTCCCAATGGGGACTTATCTTTGACGGAGCAGTTAATCATTACAGAAACGGAATTGGGGCAATCATTGTTACCCCTCAGGGTACCCACATTCCTTTCACTGCCAGACTTACGTTCAAATGTACGAACAACGAGGCCAAATACGAAGCTTGTATCATGGGTCTCGAAGAAGCAATTGATTTAAGGATCAAAAACTTGGACGTATAAGGCAACTCAGCCCTGGTTATCAATCAGATAAAAGGAGATTGGAACACATACAAATTAGGATTGATTCCTTACAAAGACTATCCAAAAAGGTTGTTACCTTTCTTCAACAGAATCGAGTTTCATCACATCCTTTGTGATGAGAATCACATGGCTGATGCATTAGCCACTATCTCTTCCATGATTAGTGTAGCTCAATGGAATGACATACCTAAGATCGACATAATGCGCCTTGAACGGCCCGTTTACATCTTCACGATTGAAGCAGTCATAGACGACAAACCTTGGTATCATGATATCAAATGCTTTCTTCAGAAACAAGAGTACCCATCTGGGGCACTCAGAAAAGACAGAAAAACCCTCAGAAGATTGGCTGGAAACTTCTTCCTGAGCGGTGACATTCTTTATAAGAGAAATTTTGACATGGTCTTGCTCTGATGCGTAGACAGGCCAGAAGCAGACATGCTTATGAAAGAAATTCATGAAGGATCCTTTGGCACTCATGCCAACGGACATACAATGGCGAGAAAAATTCTAAGAGCAGGGTACTACTGGCTGACCATGGAATCCGACTGCTACAGGTACATGAGGGGGTGTCATAAGTGTCAGATATACTCCGACAAAATTCATGTACCTCCATCACATCTCAAAGTTCTCTCTTCCCCATGGCCTTTCTCGATATGGGGAATCGACATGATTAGCATGATTGAGCCCAAGGCTTCAAACGGACATCGGTTCATCCTGGTAACCATTGACTATTTCACCAAGTGGGTCGAAGCAGCGTCATTCGCCAATGTAACCCGACAAGTGGTGGTCCGATTTATCAAAAATAATATCATCTGTCGTTATGGTGTTCCAAGCGATATCATTACTGATAATGGGTCTAACTTGAACAATAAGATGATGAAAGAGTTGTGCGCAGAGTTCAAGATCGAACACCATTACTCATCTCCCTACCGACCCAAGATGAACGGGGCGGTAGAAACGGCTAACAAGAGCATCAAGAAGATCGCTCAAAAGATGGTTGTAACCTACAAAGACTGGCACGAGATGCTACCCTTTGCTCTTCACGGTTATCACACATCTGTCCGCACTTCAACAGGGGCTACCCCTTTTTCTCTAGTATATGGCATGGAAGCAGTGCTCCCCATAGAAGTAGAGATCCCATCAATCTGGGTACTGATGGAAGCTAAGCTCACCGAAGCTGAATGGTGTCAAAGCCGACACGACGAACTGAATCTGATCGAAGAGAAGAGAATCACGGCACTATGCCATGGTCAGTTGTATCAACAGAGAATGAAGAGGGCGTTTGACAAAAAGGTCTGACCTCGTGTTTTCAGAAAAGGAGACCTCGTGCTCAAGAAGATTCAATCATTTCTCACTGACTCTCGGGGCAAGTGGACTCCGAATTATGATGGCCCATATGTGGTCACGAAAGCTTTCTCAGGCGGCGCCTTGAGACTCGCAACTATGGACGGAGAGGAATTTGCCTACCCCACGAATGTTGATGTAGTCAAGAAATACTTCGCCTAAAAAAAACGTCTCGGTGGATTGAAAACCCGAAAGGGCGGTCCAGGCAAAAGTTAGAGACATGGAAAAAAAATCATCTTGGTGGATTGGAAACATCATAGTACAATCCAGGCAAAAATTAGGGATAATGGCAAGTAACTATGTTCAACAGAGGCAAGTCCCTCAACAACAGTTACATCATCCGTCAGGAAAACTCCAGTCAAGGTCATCTTCGACAGAAGCTCAGGATGCCCCGAATTCGAAGTTGGTAGAAGGATAGTGGTCGTTATGTTTCAACGTAGCCCTTTTCCCTATAAATTACCATGTTCAAACTTTGTATATACTCCTTGGAATCACGCGTTTGGCTGATCCCTATCTTATCAATAAAATTTGAGCCCTTGTGCTTTTGTTTGTAATTCTTATTTGTTTTAGCTTTACAGAATGACGTTGTTAACATGACTAATGACTCTTGAAATAAGACAAAAATGAATTTACTTGTTAAAATTTTTCTGCTTTTAAAATAAAGATGGCAATTTCTTTTGACTGTTAAACATCAAAAGAACATCAATCACTTCTCCAGAAGTAAGCAAACTTCAAAGTCCAGAATCAAAGTACTCCTTCTAACCCAGTACGCCTGAATGAAGGGATCAACTATGTCAGAGACCTTGTTTCGTCTGACACCCCTCGGCCGAGTTCTTATCTCCTAAGCCCGATCAACGGTATTCCCCACAGGGACTATCTCTCGTAAGCAAGGTGGAATTGCTATCTTGAACCAGCGATATCTCTACACGCCCCGCGATGGCCGAGTATCTAGTCATGTTCATCTTTTAGTCTGTGTGTCGCGTCAGTTTTGTCAGCATAAACATACATGCATCATGCATTTGATTTGCATTCACATTTCATATTGCATCACTATCACTCTAGTTGGTCTTGTCCCCTAGTGATAAAAGTCCTCTCAATCGAGTCGTCGGTTCTTGCCTCGTCAGGAAACGCTGCGTCCGAACAATCTATCTCCTCCAGTTTTATTTCTGGATTGAAGTTGGGTCCTCGACCACTTTGATAACTTGAACCTCTGAAAGACCAGAGAAGCCCTCAGTTAACATCACTCTTCGCCATTGAAGATGATATCCTTGCTTTCCCGGATTAAGGAAAATCCACAGAGAAAGCTTCCTAATCGAAGATTCGGCAGCATGCCAGTTTCGCTCCGAAAGACCCACTGATGAAAAGGTCATCGGCACCTCAAAATTGGATCACATCATATGACATTTCTCCGAGAAGATCTCGAGAAAAGTATGATGTAATCCCAAACGAAGAAAGTCTCTCAAGAGACTCGGTTTCCCCAAGTAGAGTCAACAAATGGCGTCTCCAACAGAGAAGTTTGTGCAACTCTACAACTCAGACGACTGGGTTCCCCGGCAAGTCTGACATCAGAAGTTTTTCCGTCAAATAGCATCTCTCCAGGAAAATTCAACGAGAAGTTTGAGGAAAACCGCTACGAATAGCGTCCCTTGTCGATAAAGTTTATTGACAAAAGAAACTAAGACCAGTTCCTTGGTAGGAAACCAGGATCGAGGGGAAGTTTAAATCAGAAACTTAGACCACTTCCTTGGTAGGAAACCAGGATCGAGGGGAGGTTTATTTCAAAAGAAAACTGAGACCAGCTCCTTGGCTGAAGACCAGGATCGAGGGGAAGTTTACCTTTTCTAAGCATCATTGCTTAGCAAAAGAAGATGAATGCGAAAGCTATCACTCATAGTCATCAAAATTTCGGGTATTCCGATATTTAATCCTCTTGCACCCCGAATGCCCGAAATACCTTCGTCATTCACACCTTCGGGTCCAAGAAGAATAAATAGGGGCATCTGTCATACCCCAAATTTTGACCACTAAGATTTCCATCATTGTGCAAATCATCATCACAATATGGAAGAACCATCATACTTCATCAGTCTCCCCAAAGATGGGTGAGCATTCACTACAATCAAAATTAGGGTTTCAAGCCCTCTCAGAGTTCTTAGACAAAGGATCAATCAAGGAATGACATGATCTTTAACTTGTCTAACCTCTCAAACATTCACAATGGATCAAAAGGACTCCCACTTCAAGGATTAAGCACAAGATTGCTCCCTTCTAGGTGGATCAAGTCTCAAGATCGCCGGTATCACCAAATTAGGGTTTTGGTCGACCAGAGCCTCTAGATGAAAAATTTCATCTGGACACAAGCCAGTGATCCAAAACAGAACCTAATATACTCCATGGAACCTCATGGACCCATTCATCAAGTCAATTTTGCCTCAGGGGATGCATTCATCAAAAATCAGGAATTAGGGTTTCTTGACCTAATTCACCCCTAAGTTGGCTTTTGGGACAAACCATGCACCAAGACCTCAAGAGAGGATTTGAGGATCTCCAATATGTCACATTGATCCATTTGGGACAACGGATTAATCTAAGAAGCTTGAGTAACAAGTCTCAATTTCATCTGGACCACAATTAGGGTTTTATGAGAAAAGTCAACTGTAACTTTGACTTTTGACCGGGACATGCTCCCAAACCCTATGACATGCTCCAATATACCCTATAACACCCATGGAACATGTCCATCAAGTTTGATTTAGGTCAAGGACAGGATTTCCTAAGAAATTGCACAGTTTGGAATTCATCTGATAAAAAGTCAAATGTGCACAAAAGTCAACTTTGACTTTTTGAGATTTTTCACCAAAATAGATTTTTAACCCTAAAATGATGTTAATGTATGATTTAAATCATCATTCATTAAGAAAAATCAAGAAAAGTTGGATAACTTGTAAAAGGGGTAACCATAAAAACTTAGAAAATTTTCTAAGTTAAAAATAAAGTGACAAGGGTACCAACTTTGGAGGACCATAACTCCTAAACCACAAGGCCATTTTTTCTCATCCAAAGATGGATTTGTAGCCCTCATTACCCTCTACAAAAACTTCAACTAGACCTAAGTCCAATTCCTCATGGATTTTGAGTTATGGAGTGATCAAAATCAAGAGAAAACACTTTGTTCCAACACTTAATGAAAATTTCACTAAGTCAGATTTGGCCATACTTTTTGCCAAATGTATGGGGATTTTTCACTTGGATTCAAAAGAGATCAAAACCAAATATGTTCAAACAGTTGTTGTATCATGTAAGGGCTTTCCAAAATGGCCAAGAACATTGCCAAATTCCATTTGAGTCATGAGATATGACATTGGAAAGTTGCCTTGCTGAAATCTGTCAAAGGCAAGGCAGAATTTGCAATTTTGCTCGATTTGCCAAAATCAGCCAAATTCAAATGCTCCTATCCACTTGGACACCTCAGAGGATTGAATCTAAAGGGGACAATCACTGAGTCAAGCCTCCAAACTCCATGGAACAAGAAATAGCATGTTGAACCTATAATGGCCAAAATAGGGACAAGACTCCAAATTTGGATTGAAGCATTCAATGGAAGCATCAAGGTGGCATGGACTGAGCCATTCTCATATGAAATCAGTCATGACTTATCCAAGACCAAGGGAACCAAAGCTCTGTGCCCTAACCTCTAGTCAATGGCTAGAGGAGACTTGGATTTTCATTTGCCAACATTGGCCAAACCTACTTAGCAGCTGCCATTCACTATTCCTTGCAAAACAAACTTGCTCTACTATAAATAGAGCTCAATTGTGATCAATTTGAGTACACCAAAGCTATCTAACAGATGCTTTCCTCAAAATCTCTTTCTCTTGGCAAAAATGCCTTTCTTAGCAAGGTAGCTATCGAGTTTTGAGTTTGAGAGCTTTTCCAATAAAACCAATCACTCACACACCTCACATACATCATATAGAAGTGATCCAAACACTCACATAACATCTGGAACACAGATTTCACAAAATCACCAGCCAATTGCTCAAGTTCTTGACAGTTTTGCAGTTGAGGTAGCATCTTCAACTCCAAACCATTTCAATCCATTCCAAGCACTCAGACACATCACTTGGCACCTAGGGTAGCTATCCACATCATTGGAACCTAGCTGTAACACCTCCAACACAAATCACGATCACCAGCTGCAAGTGGTAAGCATGAGCTCTTCTAACTCTATGATCCATGCAATTTTTGCTGCACAATAATTTGGCCATATGTTCATAATCATGCATGGAATGTTTTCCCTCAATTAATTGCATTGTTTGAATCGTGTATCAAAAATCCTAGGCTTCATGCAGAAATTAGGGTTCTTGAGGATTTTTCATGATTTCTTGTTATATGTTTAATTTAAATGAAATTAATGGACATAGACATGATCGTGAGGTTGAGACGAGCATAATGATATGTGGATTGCATGTTATAATCAAGTATTTAGGGAGATTGGATAGAAAATGCAAATCTGAGAATCTCAGAACACGCGCGTGTTTTTCAGCTTGTTCTTGGCGCCATTTTTTCAAATTTGAATATTTGAATTTTGTGATTTTATTTAATTGATTCAAAAATTAATTTCTCTCTGAGTTTTAATGATTTTGAGTTGATTCTTTTTTTAATAATTCACAAAAATGTTAAAATATTTTATTTTCCCAAAAAATCCCAAAAATATTATTTATTTCATATAATTGATATTTTTGCAAAGAATTAATATTTTAATTGTTTTTGACATTTTAAATATTTTTTTTCCACATTGATTTTGCAACTTTTAATGCTTTCTAATTATTTTGTAGGTCAATACTTAATTTTTGAAGCATTAATCCAAGATCACAATTTGTTTTTCATATGTTAAACAATTTTGATCATTTTAATTGAATTTTTATTCAATTAAATACATTTTTGAAAACAAATTAGGGTTTTTGGATTAATTCAACCCTCATAAATAATTTTCAAAACTTTATGGGCCTCTAATAGTGTGTAAGACCCAATCCATTTTTGACCAAACCATTTTTGGGCCTCAGTGTATTGTATAAGTCCCGGTACCGTCAAAAACAAACGACACGATCATCGCCTTTTGAAAAATAACCTTGGGGCTCTCCTTGAGCTATAAGACCCATTCAAAACTTATGGGCCTCTAATAGAGTGTAAGACCCAATCCCCTTTTAACCAAAATCATTTTGGGCCTCAGATATTGTATAAACCCCTTCGCGTTAAAAGAAAATCTCGACGCGATCGCCATTTTTAAACTAAAAGTCAACTGGGCCTACCCTCGTGTTATAAGCCCCACTTTTTTTCTTTAAAACTTTTTGGGCCTCTTGAGAGAGTATAAGACCCATCCCTTTGTACAGAAAACCTTTTTGGGCCTCAGTCACTTGTATAAGTCCCTCTGTATAAAACAACAGTGCGCTCACTAATAAAACCCTGGGCCTCTCCTTGAGCTGTAGGCCCCAAATTTTTCTTTTTCAAAGCACTTTCTCCTTTGATTTTGAATATACTGTTGTTTTCAATATGTCTTTGTTGAACAACTAACCAAACAGCATGGAAGCTCTACAACCGAGTAAGTGGTTATTGCTTTCATTTACCGCTTTCATATACATATAACTGTATTGTGGGGCGGTTTCGCTGTAAGTCTTCTTTCATAAACTCATATCAACTGTGTAATAATAGTATAGATATTTAGAGTTTCCCCGGCAACTACGTCTAGCATTAAGCCCGTTGATCGCTCTTAGAAAAAGTTTAACCTAGATCCCCATAGGATTACCAGACACAGTCTTCCCTCCTCTTGGGGTTAAACAATATGGAGACATGAAAGGCAGCATTCTCGGTGAACCCTTTCATAGACTGTCACTCGTAGAAGTTGTCAAAGAAACTCTACTCCCCAGAGATGATCTTTTCTCCGTGAATGGCATCTCTTGAGTTTCTTCCAAATTCTCGAACTTTCCTGACTTGATCTATTCCTTGTGAATAGCTTGCTTGAATTTCTCGGGGTTTGGGGACCCACGGGCTTCTTAAAAGCATCGGCCTCCTCTTGGGCATCGTACAAGGACCCACAGGCTTCCTAAAAGCAATCTAGCCTCCTCTTGGGCTTAGTACAAGGACCCTACGGCTTCTTAGAAGTATTCACAGCCTCCTCTTAGGCTTCGTATAATGATCTCTTCCTCCGGGAATGATAGCCTTTTCTTGGGCTTAGTACAAGGACCCGTCGGCTTCTTAAAAGTTTCCAGCCTCCTCTTGGGCTTTGTACAAATTGTCCCGACGACCTCCTAGAGGTATAGGAACATAACTTTGTCATCTGCATAGAACAGTCCTTTCCAAGAGTCTACTACTGTTTCTCAAAGCATATTACAGAAGATAAAACTCTAGACTTGGACGGTCTAATCTCCTTGAGTCTTAAAGACATTCTCAAGTGACCCCTTCATTAAATAGGAAGGAAACCCGTAGACTCGGACAGTCTCAATACCCTTCGGATTTCCCGCTTCCTTAAAGAAAAGGGAATAACCCGGATCCTTGAATCAAATCCATGAGTACAGTGTTGCTCATATAAGAACTGATTTTCTCTTTCAAAATCAGTATACTGGACCTGTCACTTAAACAGTTACCATAGCCTCCTCTTGGACTTTGTACAATGATTCTCCCCAGCGGAGTCAAACAATGTTTTGCCTCTCTCTCGGGCTTTATACGAGATACCAAAAGACTCCCTCGTTGAGTCAAAACCCTTTTTAGCCTCTCTCTCGGGCTTCGTACGAGACACACAAAAATACCCTCTTGTTGGGCCATTAGCCTCCTCTTAGGCTTTATATAAGAAAACCACTGGTTAATCCAATTAACCTTTTAGCATCTAAGTTGTGCCTCGTTCACAGTACACAAACATCAACCACTCCTTCCCCTTCATCTAATCGCTGTAAGCGGCAAGCCTCCGGATTATTTACATCCATGCCACTGTCCCTCTTTTAGCATGAGAAATTCCTAAGGAAAGATAGCATTGCTCAACACTGAGTTAAAGTCTTCTCCTTCAGGTTAAAATCCCCTATAAAGGAAATTATGGCATTGCAAGGATCAGCGTATCCCAGTTAAAGTAATTCTCCTTTATAAACAGTTGTGACACACAACCCCCTCTTTGGAGATGACAAATTCTCTCTAAAGTCAACACCTTTTAGCTTCACATCTTGGGCTTTGAACAAGATACAAACTACCCTTTCGCTTCACGTCTTGGGCTTTGAACAAGACACCAAAAACCAATTTCCTCCCATAGAATAGGAGGAACTACGAACACTCTGATTTCCCTGTTTCGGTAAACGGGAATACGTAGGCATAAGATTGAAAGAAAAGATCTTAGCGAGCACAATCAACAAAAAACCTAAATCCCATATCTCCATCAATCAAAGGCAGTAATTCAAAAACATCAGGCCTAACATCCTAATCCTTGTTCCCCTCCAGAAACCATCTGTCTAGATAAAAAAAGAAGAAATCAGTATTGGCGAAAATACAAATAACCAGTACAAAGGCCCCCCACATTGATAGCATCCGTAACCTAACAGACCGCTGTTTAAACTCAGTATGCAAGCAGGGTTAATTGGAGACATCTATTTCCCTTCTTTCATCAGCTTTAATAGGATAAAAAATGAATCGACCTGTAGTTTAAGCTCAACCGCAGAGAGCGATCAGCGCTTAAGAACCGCGTCCAAAATCGCTCGCTACAGAGCACACGAGCTAGCTGGGGAAAGAAGAGAAGCTCTTGCTACTTGCTTGGAAATTAGGTAAGTTTCTCAAACTTCCATTTATTATGCTTATCATGCTTATTCATATGTTAGGCTGAATATGCTTTAGTTAATGTTAGAAATACTATGCTGTTTTAATGTTGTGTTGTATTTGTATGGCATGAATGTTATTATGAACCTCTGGTTGAGTCTGTGTTGGAAGCTTCATACTTATCCATGGTTTCCCTAATGGTTTAAACATTATTATCATGTGTGAGTCTTGTGTTGGAAGCATGCTGGCTTGTTTGGTTATTTATGAGTTTGCATGGTTTGCGATATTAATGTTATACATGTTCATATGTTGCTTCTATTTTACTTTGAAATGATATCGTAAACACCAATTCTGAATCCATGTTAGAAGTTGTAATGGTTTTGGCTTTGAACACCAAGATAATGATCTTTTGAAATGTGTGATGTATGTTAATATGCTGCTAAGGTGTGTTGTTCTTGTGCATTATTAAGTTTGGATGAGATGTGTGTGTTTGTTATGGATGATGTTAGTATATTCATGGCTGTAATCTATCACTTGAACATCAAATATGCTTCCTCACAATGCATGTGATGTGTGTTAACTTTCATGATAGTACTGCTAGGGTTTTTATTAATGATTATAGTTGAAGTTTAGAAATGGAGTGACTGTCCATTACATGTGTGATTGACTTGGATGCATGCCAACCTGTGTGATGCTATCTCTAATTGTTTAAACTTTAGATATTGTTTGAATGATCATTCTGGTGTGGTTTATTCACCATTCATGTCATTACTAAAGTTGTTAGAGTTTATGTTGTTTGTGAATGGAACATAGTTAGTTTCTGCTAAGTTCTCAGTTTGAAGTGATGGATGCTCTTGGTTTTTTTTACTCATAACATCATGATCACACATACGTTCAGTTAAGCAACCATATTGATTTTGTTGGTAGAACTTTTACTTTTAATAGCATGTTGAAATAATGTTGGTAATGTTGGTTTTATGCTTTGCCTCTGCTATGTTCATATAATTTGCTTGAATTGGTAACTTGAATGTATGCTGGCTATATGGTTCGTTTCTAATTCAGTTGAGTTCCAACTATTGAAGTTTGTTCATGGCATCATATTGGTTGAAGTTCAGGAAGTTTTAATTTGGTATATTACATGTTGTTGATTTAGTTGAAACAAATATGTTAGTTTGTATTTAAAACAAAAACTAGTTTCTTCACTTTTCTTAAACTGAGTTTCAGTTTTGGACCATGGTTTTACCTTGCTTTTTGTTCATGAGTTGGTTATTATCTTGTCTAGATGAGGGTGTATTAGTGTTCTATGTTTTGAATGCTCTACGATGATATTTTATTTCATGTTGTTTGGTGGTATATTGAAGGTTTGGTACGAAGTGAAAATTTGGTTTTGTTTTGAGGTTATACGATGATTTTATGTTGCTGTTGCATGTTTCATTTATCATGCGTGATTCTGATTGGCCATGCATGTTGTTTGTCATGTAGTGCATTTAAATTAACAATGACCAATTGATATCACATATTGCCCCTCCGTCTCAGCATGTGCGCGTGTTGTTGTCATTTAATATTTTTCTTGGCTTTCTTTGGTTTATGTATTAATTGAAGGGTTTACTTACCGGCTGTACACGCCATCCCAATGGTTTAACTTGCCTTGCCATTGCCCTTTCACTCTCATGACCTGGGTTCGATCCTGCGGATCAACCCTTTTGGTCATTTTCTCATTTCGCCTGTATTTTCTTTTTCCTTCGTCTGGGCCCAATTGCTACTGCCACCCCCCTTTCGCCTGGCCCAATTTCAACCCTTTACTTTTTTTAACTAAACCAATTTACCTGATACACCCCCCCTGCGTTTTTTTCTATTTTAACATTTTATTTCTAATCTTTTTTTTGTAAGACTCTTTTATTTTATTTAAAAACTTTTCCTTTATTTTAAAGAAAACTCCAAACATTTTTTTATTTATTTTATATTTTATATTTTATTTAATAATATTTTTAATATTTATTTTGAGATTGGTTTATTAATGTGAATTTTATCTTATTTTTATTTGATAATTGTTAAACTTTGTTTATAATCTTAAGTGATATCTTACATGATCTTAATCTATATTTTGTCATATGATTATTGAATCAATTGATTTAACCTTGAATATTATACTTGTTTAAATTCATGTCTAAACTATGCATTGACTTTGTGACTATTTTTGTGATATTCTTCTCAATAATCATCTTGTTTGTTTGACATTTATCTCATACCTAATCATCATCTATCATGAACATATTGCCATCCTTATGCTTATGTTGCTTCCATTATGTTATCTTATATCAATGTTTTATCTTTTATGCCTTTTATTCTTGGTATCATAACTGTTATTTATCCCACCATTCCAAAGGAAAGTAATTATTGTTGACTCTTAAAGTCATTGACCTCCCACCTTAACCTAAGTAACCTCTTAGGAGAAAACTTCATTTCTTGGCCACATCAGAGCCATAGAAATCACAACTAGCTTTAGGAGAGAGTTCTTAAACTCTTAGTGATATTCATCCTAATGAATCTATCACTTCCCCTACTAACTAAAACATAACATAGGTCTATTACAACTAGATTTAGAGAGTTCTTAAACTCTACAATGAGCTTGTATTCATTTCCCCTCTGAATATTGACCATAGTCAATAGTTCAGTAGAAGTAGAACTACGCATACTCTGATTCTATCCCCGAGGATACGTAGGCGCAAAGTGCGACACTTTGTCGAGTATACTTAGATACTAACCCCTAGGGTTTCAAGCCTTTAGCATAGAAGCTTTAGCTAACATAAGATAACATTAACAAGAGGTTCCTGTAGAGTACTGCAGATACTTAGGGTGCTAATACCTTCCCTTTGTATAACCAACCCCCGAACCTTAGATCTCCCCCCTTTAGGTTTTTTAACGATCTTGAACCTTTCCTTTGGATAAATCAAAGTCGGTTGTAAAAGAAAATGATGCAAGTTAATTAATAGCTTGTTATCCGATTTTCATCGCAACACTTTGATTAAGAGGCTTTCTTTTAGGAATTTTCCTTAATCCGGGAAAACGAAGATACCATCTTCAATGGTGAAAAGTGACGTTTGTCGAAGGTCTTCTTGTCTTTTAGAGGTTCAAGTTATCAAAGTGGTCGAGGACCATCTCCAATCCAGAAATAAACTGGGGGAGAGAGATTGTTCGAACAAAACATTTCCTGACGAGGAAAGAACTGACAACTCGAGTGAGAGGACTTTTATCACTTGGGAACAAGACCTACTAGAGTGATAGTGATGCAATATGAATATGAGTATGAATCTATAATGCATGATGACAAAACTGACTCGATATACAGACTAATAAATAAACACGACTGGATACTCGGCCACTGCAGGGGACGAAGAAGTATCTTCGATTCACGATAGCAATTCTGCCTTGCTTAGGAGAAATAGTTCCTGTGGGGAACAACGTTGGTCGGGCTTAGGAGGTAAGAACTCTGTCGGGGACGTCAGATGAAACATGGTCTCTGACGCAGTTGATCCTTCATTCAAGCGTACTGGTTTAGAAGGAGTACTTTGATTCTGCACTTTTGAAGCTTAATCGCCTTTGGAGTAGCGATCAATGTTCTTTCGATGTTCAACAGTCAAAAGGAATTACCATCTTTACTTTAAAAGCAGAAAAAATTTGACAAGTAAATTCATTTTTGGTTTATTTCAAAAATCATTAATCATATTAAAATGTCGTTCTGTAAAGCTAAAACAAATAAGAATTGTAAACAAAAGCACTAGGGCTCAATTTTTATTGATAGGATGGAAATAAGCAAAAAGCGTGATTCCATGGAGTATTTACACAGTTAGAAAATTGTAATTTAAGGGAAAAGGGCTACATTTAAACATAACAACCGCTATCCTTCTACCAACTTTGAATTCTCGACATCCTGAGCTTCCGTCGGAGATGACTTTGATTGGAGTTTCCCTGATGGATGGCATGACTGCTTTTGGGGGATTTGCCCCTTTGTTTGACGTAGTTACTTGCCATTATCCCTAACTTTTGCCTGGATTGTACTTTGAGATTTCCAATCCATCAGGATGATGTTTGATTATGTCTCTAATTTTTGCCTGGACCACCCTTTCGAGTTTTCAATCCAACGAGACGTTTTTTTAATTTTATTTAATTTAGGCGAAGTATTTCTTAATTACGTCAACATTTGTAGGGTAGGCAAATTCCTCTCCATCCATGGTTGCGAGTCTCAAGGCGCCTCCTGAGAAAGCTTTCTTGACCACATAGGGGCCGTCATAATTCGGAGTCTATTTGCCCTAGGAATCAGTGAGAAATGATTGTATCTTTTTTAGCACAAGGTCTCCTTTCCTGAAGACGCGAGGTCGGACCTTTTTGTCAAACGCCTTCTTCATCCTTTGCTTATACAACTGACCGTGGCATAGAGCTGTTATTCGCTTTTCTTCGATCAGATTCAGTTCGTCATGTCGACTTTGACACCATTCGGCTTCTGTTAGCTTGGCTTCCATCAATACCCGGATTGATGGGATTTCTACTTCTACGGGAAGGACTACTTCCATGCCATATACTAGAGAGAAAGGGGTTTCCCATGTTGAAGTGCGGACAGATGTCCGATAACCATGAAGAGCAAAGAGTAGCATCTCGTGCCAGTCTTTGTAGGTTACAACCATCTTCTAAACAATCTTCTCTATGTTCTTGTTAGCTTATTCTACCGCACCGTTCATCTTGGGTCGGTAGGGAGATGAGTTATGGTGTACGATCTTGAACTCAATGCACAACTATTTCATCATCTTACTATTCAAGTTAGATCCATTGTCAGTAATGATCTGGCTTGGAACACCATAACAGCAGATGAGATTGTTCTTGAAAAATTGGACCACCACTTGTCTTGTTACATTGGTGTATGATACTGCTTCGACCCGCTTGGTGAAGTAATCAATGGCTACCTGGATGAATCGATGTCCATTTGTAGCCTTGGGTTCGATCATGCCAATCATGTCGATTCCCCATATGGAAAACGGCCATGGGGAAGAATGAACTTTGAGATGCGTTGGCGGTACATGGATTTAGTCTGAGTATATCTGACACTTGTGACATCTCCTCATGTACTTGTAGCAGTCAGATTCCATGGTCAACCAGTAGTACCCTGCTCTTAGAATTTTTCTCGCCATTGTGTGTCTATTGGCATGAGTGCCAAAGGATCCCTCGTGAATTTCTTTCATCAGCATGTTTGCTTCTGGTCTGTCTACGCATCGGAGCAAGACCATGTCGAAGTTTCTCTTATAGAGTGTATCACCGCTCAGAAAGAAGCTGCCTGCTAGCCTTCTGAGGGTTTTTCTGTCTTTTCTGGATGCCCTAGGTGGATACTCTTGTTTTTTAAGGAAACATTTGATATCGTGATACCAAGGTTTGTCATCGATGACTGCTTCGATTGTGAAAATGTAAGCGGGCCTCTCAAGGCGCATTATGTCAATCTTAGGTATGTCGTTCCATTGACCTACACTAATCATGGAAGAGATAGTGGCTAATGCATCAGCCATTTGATTCTCTTCACGAGGGATATGGTGAAACTCGATTCTGTTGAAGAATGGTAACAACCTTCTTGCGTAATATTTGTAAGGAATCAATCTAGATTGGTATGTGTTCCAATCTCCTTTGATCTAATTGATAACCAGGGCTGAGTCGCAATACACGTCCAAGTTCTTGATCCTTAAGTCGATCGCTTCTTCGAGACCCATGATACAAGCTTCGTACTCGACCTCGTTGTTGGTACACTTGAATGTTAATCGGGCAGTGAAAGGAATGTGGGTCCCCTAAGGTGTTATGATGATTGCCCAATTCCATTTCCATAATAGTTGACAGCTCCGTCAAAGATAATCCCCATTGGGAAACTGGTTCTGACCCTTCACTGGTTAGCGATTCATCTCAGTCTTTCATTTTCAAGTACATAACATCTTCGTCTCGGAAGTCAAATCCGACTAATTCCTGATCGTCAATCGGTTGATGAGCCAAATGATCGGCTAAAACACTTCCTTTGACGACTTTCTGAGCATGTTACTCGATGTCGTATTCTGATAACAACATCTGCTAACGGGCAATCCTTCCCGGACATTAACCAAGTAGTGTGACAAATCATATACTGGCGAAGACGTTTGGCTGCCCAAGCCAGAGCACAGCAAGTTTTCTCAAGTGTAGTGTACCGAGTCTCGCAGTCGGTGAATTTCTTGCTCAAATAATAAATGGCAAATTCTTTTCTTTTTGTTTCGTACTGTTGGCCAAGTACACAACCCATCGATTCTTCCAAGACTGTTAGGGAGATGATCAGTGGTCTTCCTTCCACCGAAGGTGACAGAATCGGTGGATTCAACAGGTATTCCTTGATACTGTTGAAGGCGGTTTGGCAGTCTTCTGTCCAAACACAGTCTTGATTTGTTTTTCAGTCTTTGGAGAAGGCATTTCTTGAATGGCCTTGACCTTGTTAGGATCAACCTCAATTCCTTTCTGGCTGACGATGAACCCTAAAAGTTTCCCTGAACGGACACCGAATGTGCACTTGTTGGGATTCTAGCGGAGTTTGTACTTTCTCAGACGCTCGAATAGCTTCGACAGGTGGGTCACATGCTCCTCTTCTTTCTTAGATTTAGAAATCATATCATCGACATATACTTCTATTTCTTTGTGTATCATGTCCTGAAACATAGTAGTCATGGCCCTTTTATAGGTTACCCCGGCGTTCTTCCAACCGAACGACATTACCTTGTAACAAAAAGTGCCCCATGGGGTGATGAAGGATGTTTTCTCCATGTCTTCCGGCACCATTTTTATCTGATTATAGCCCAAAAACCCATCCATGAAGGAGAATACTTTGAACTTTATTGTACTGTCTACACACATTCTGACCTTTCTGTCCTTTTTTGGAACTGGTACTATGTTGGCTAACCATTGAGAATATTTTGATGTGGCGAGGAAACCCGCGTCAATCTGTTTCTATACTTCCTCTTTGATTTTGATGGCCATGTCCGGGTGATTCCGTCTCAGCCTTTGTTTCACCGGAGGACATTCTGATCTTAACGGTAGACGATGTTCCATGATGCTGGTATCCAACCCTGGCATATCCTGATAGGACCAAGCGAATACATCGGGAAATTCTTTGAGAAGCTTTATCAAACTTTTTTTGACAGTTGGACTGAACAGTGCCCCAATCTTGACCTCTTTTCTCTCTTCTTCTGAACCCAAGTTGACAGTTTCCAATGGCTCTTTGTGAGATTCAATGGACCTTTCCTCTTGTCTGAGTAATCGGGAGATCTCTTCTGGAATTTCTTCGTCATTTTCTTCTTCAGCCTCAAATACCGGGAATTCAAAGTTGGGAGAAGGCATTGGATCATATGTTTCAATGGGGTTTAAAATAAGCAATCTGCATGACGTGATGATTGTTTTTAGAAGAGATAGAGAGAATGCAAGAGTGTGTGCAGTGTATATTTTTTTTGAAAAATGCTTGTTTTTATTATTTGAGTTGTTTTTAGGATTACCATTTTCTGAAAAAGCGAAAAGAGAAAACAACAATAAATGCGGAAATTATAGAACAACGTTATTTTATTCATGATCTGGTCGATTCTTGAAACTACAGCCCTATAAAACAAAACTCTGTCGCCTTGGCCAAAGCGAAGAGAGACATTTACAGAATGTGAGCCCTATAAAACATCTGTTTCACCTGGGCAAGGCGAAAGGTTAAGACAAAGACGACAATTACTTAGACTTATGGACGACTTTCGGAACATCGACAGCAACCCATTGGCGGCGAAATCCTCGGTGAATCACAAAGTCTGGTACCTTCTTTCTTAGTTTGTCTTCAGAAATAACGCTGATTTTTGGTGGAGCAGGATCGTTGGAATCTGTCTCCCAGGCAGAGTTGTCGTAGGAGGATTCTTCAGCTGTATCTTGCACAGTGTTTGTACTCTCAGGTGGATCTCCCCATCTAGTTGGTTGGATGTCTTTGAGCCTAATACGAGAGCTTTCAGGAGCGGTGTACTTGACCAGGAAGTTGTACTTGCCACTTGGTTGTCCTAAAGTGTCCCACACTTCTTTGGAACTGGAGGAGTCATCCCTTTCGATGACGTTGACCTCAGGAAAAGCATAGTTAAGGAACTCTTGTCCTGCAATCCTTGCAAATTCATCGTTGTACTGGATATCTTCTAAATTCCCTGAGTAATGATCCCATGATTCTATGGGGACGCAGGTATTCTTTTCAATGATGCTCAGCTGATATGCATCGTTCGGCTGACTCTTTTGCCCCAAGTCTCCTGGGTACGGCTGCCAGATAGGGAGGCCATCCATTGGGCCATAATAGTCGTGGTCAAACTTGTCTTTCATCAGAGTGTCCTCCTCTAATGAGTTGGGTGGAGCATGACATCCTTCCGGATCACAATCTTCGTATATCATTTTGACATCTGATCTTGGTATATATCTCGGACTCTGTGCGGGATAACAAAATGGCGTAGGAACCTCTCCCTGAGACATATAACCGTCCTCATTAAGATACGACTTCCATTCTTCATCGGTATCGGAGGAATCACCCTCGTTGATGGTATATACTTCTTGAGACACTGGGTGAAGGAAACCTCCACTATTGAAGAAGTTCTGAATGGGATGAAGACTATCATCGTTAGTAGTAGTCTGGGTAGAGGTTGAGGAAAAACCAAGACCTTTCTTTGTCTTGTTGTCAGTAGAAATGACAAGTTGTCCCCATCCTTTTGCATTGTTACCTTTGATCACTTAGAGAGCATCTTTGTACGAGGAAATCGAAGTTCCTTTTTCTGACTGGTTGTCATTGCTCACTG
The DNA here is from genome assembly GCA_022829125.1 of Lathyrus tuberosus. Lineage (NCBI taxonomy): Eukaryota > Viridiplantae > Streptophyta > Magnoliopsida > Fabales > Fabaceae > Lathyrus > Lathyrus tuberosus. Next base: position 11,131,271 of record JALAZF010000071.1, read on the forward strand.
AAAGTGCTTGGAACTGGGTTCCAACAACCTCCTCTGGTTCTACACAAGTGGACGACAATAAGTTGCTCACAATCAAGGCTTGCTCTCTGCAGACTGTGACTAGTTTGTCATTCTTGACGAACTTTAGCTTCTGGTGAAGTGTCAAAGTGTCTGCCCCAGCCTCGTGTATTCAAGGTCTTCCTAACAAACAGCTGTATGCTGCCCGGATGTCCATAACCTGGAAAGTGACTTGGAAAGTGTAAGGACCGATAGTTATGGGAAGGTAGACTTCGCCGATAACTGATTTTCGAGATCCGTCAAATGCTTTGACGATGACCTCACTGCCCCTCATCGGAGATCCTTGAAATGATAGTCGCATTAGAGTAGATTTTGGCATAACATTCAGAGCCGATCCGGTGTCTACCAGTGTGCTGGCTAAAGCATCGTCCTGGCTGTTGATTGTAATATTAAGTGTCATGTTGTGATTTTTGCCTTCTTCCGGCTGTTCTTTATCACTAAACCCCAAGTTGTTGCAGGAAGTGATGTTGAAAATGATGCTGTCGAATTGTCTTATTGTCACATCTTGTTCCATAAAGGCTTGCTCTAAGACTTTCTGTAGATCTTCTCTGTGAGCCTCAGAACTGAGTAAAAGAGATAGCACTGAGATTTTTGAAGGAGTTTGCATCAGTGGATCCACAATGTTGTACTCGATCTTCTGGATGAGCTTCAACATCTCATCGTTGTTCCGTGAAAGGTCGGGATCACTGGATTTACCAACTGGTTGATTGGGAACTTCTGTTTGATGTTCCTTTTCTTTGTTGGGTTCTCCAACTCCTCTGTTGAAGATCCGACCGCTCTGTGTCACTCGACTGATGTCTGCAATATTCACGACGGAGAGTAATGGAGTTTCCTTTCCATTTTCAATTGTTGTTGCACCATACTTGTAAGGGATAGCCTTATCGGATTTATACGGTACTGGTCCCGACAGATAGATAACTACAGGAGCCTTTTGATTTTTCTAACCATCATAGCCGACCTCAATTGGTTCAAGGTTGAGAATCTTTCCACTACCAAGAGGAACTCTTAATTCATGGAGTAAAGGGATTATGGTACACACATCTTTGGCCACTTCTCGTTTAGGGATTAAGACAACATCTTTGCCTCGATTAGGACGGTAGTCTGACATCGAACCAGAGCTTGACCATGGTTGCATCTCCTTATGGTCCAACTAACTTTGAAGGGCTGCTCGCACGAGGTAGCATCCTTGGTTATCCTCTGAGCAAACTCTACAGTGCTCATAGTTGTGTGGTGGCGCCCGGCCACGTCTGCTTTGTATGCAATGTAACCTCACTAGATCTGTTTCCATTGATCGAACATCCTGACTCTGATGCCTAGTAGGGTTCCCGTTAATCATATTGACTTGTTGTGTGTCTTCATCTAGATAGATCGGAAGCCACCAGTGGTTTAATAAGTGTTGCAGTGTTCTTTGAACGAGTGCAGATCCTTGGTCACTCTCCCGACACACTTTACAGTCCTGATATTCATGCGAAGTCAAAAAACCGAGTTGGACTTGTTTAGCATGTAATTCCACCAAGCTGGTATTCATCAAGCGAATATCAAATATTTGAATCATATTCACTTGATAATGACTTCTATTGCAGTAATGCTGAGTCCATCTAAGATCCATCTGACGCTGGAGGGCCTCTTGTATAAAAGAGCATCCCTGATTGTTCACCGAGCAGATCAGACAGGAATCGTAATTGTACCGTGGCAGACCATGATGTTGGCTTTGCCTTGAGTGCATTGCCACGAAGTTGAAATTCATCGCACGGATGTCGTGGTTCTGAATTATGTTGGATTTTGTATAAGTCATGTTGACTTCACGGATTCAGTGATCTTGGATCCATCCGAGATCCATCTGTTCCTGTAGAGCTGATTGTACCACAGAACATCCTTGATTGTCTTTAGAGCAGACATCACACTGGTGATAGTTGTGAGATGGTATATGCCCGTATCCGCTATGTCTGTAGTGCATTTTGACCAAGTTGGTTCCCAATTAGAGTACATCGTGAAATTGATAGCTGTGCTTAGACTCTTCCTCTATCAAATTTACCACAGCTTTCTCGTGTTGAGGTAACGTGTTAGTCTGAACATTTGGATTTGTATCCTTGAAGGATAGGACTCCATTCCTGACAAGTTTCTTCACACCGGATTTGAAGCTGAGACAGTTTTCTATGTTATGCCCTGGTCCTCCTTGATGGTAAGGGTAAGTCTGATCCACTTTGAACCAAAAAGGCAGATTTTCCTATATTTTAAGAGGAGACCTGGTTTGGATGTGCCCCTTGACCAGTAGTAGTGGAAACAGTTCTACGTACAATATTGGTATAGGGTCGAACCCTGGTGGTCGCGTTGTACGGTTGTTGTTGTATTGAGGATGAGCCTGCTAAAGAGGCTGTTGTATCCTTTGCTGAAATTGTTGTTGATTTGGTTGGCTATGAGCAACCTGAGGTTGACACGTTGGAACAGGTGAGGGGTTGATAGCAGGAGGTACAGCTGCTACTGGTTGGTATCGTCGCCTTAGATTTTTGAGAGAGATATTAGCAATATCATGGTATTTTTTCTTAGGGAGAGCACTACCATATCTTTTGGTACTGCTTAATGGTTTTGTACCTTTGACCAAATGTCCTTCTCAAACTGCTTCTTCAAGATGAACTCCCATGCCTACCATCTCAGTAAAGTCGCTGGGCGCACTGGCGACCATTCTATCGTAGTAAAATGAGTTCAAGGTTTTCAAAAACATCTTTTTCATCTCTTTTTCCTCAAGTGGCGGACAAATCTGGGCGGAGATTTCACGCCATCTCTGAGCATATTCCTTAAAGGTTTCCTTGTCCTTCTGCGACATGCCTCTGAGTTGATCTCTGTCCGGTTCCATGTCCAGGTTATACTTATATTATTGAACGAAGGCAGTGCCAAGATCTCTGAAAGTGACGATCTTAGTGCGGTTCAAACCCATGTACCATTTGAGTGCGGCACCGGTTAAACTATCTTGGAAATAATGGATCAGTAGCTGTTGGTTCTCCATCTGAGTTGACATCCTTCGAGCGTACATCACAAAATGACTTTTAGCGCAAGAGTTAACCCTGTATTTTTCAAATTAGGGAACCTTGAATTTGTGAGGAATTTTCACATTGGGGACCAAACAAAGGTCTGCGGAGTCCTTTCTGAATAGATCCTAACCGTGAATGGCATACAGTTCTTTCTGCATCTCCAAGAATTGCTCCTAGAACTCATTCATTCTGTCGTACATACTTTCGTTTCCACCAGAAGGTATCTGTGGAATCTGTCCTTTCGGGACAGTGTGTACCATGGGTGATGGTAGAGTTACTACGATGGCGACTCTTGGTGCTTCCCCATCCTGAAGTTTATAACCTTTAGGAGTTTCTGCCATGCCCCTTGCATCTTCGCTTTCCCAAAGTTTGTAACCTTCAGGACCAGCGGTTCCTGCTGCGGTTTCCGGATCTTCCGTGATCAGTGGAATATATCCTTTCGGGATATAGTTAATAGGCATGCCCCAGGGACGATCTTTAGGCGTGTTATAACGAGGATCATACTTTTCCACTATGGACGTCTATGTGATCTCTGAGATCACAGTCCTTTGTATCTGAACTGCTGCCAGAGCTAGCATGTCATTGTGAAGTTTCCTCTGAACTTCTTTCAGAGTTTCGATTTCTTCTCTCAACTCTCTGTTCTCTTCCTCGAGATTATCCATTTTCTTTTGTCAATTGGCCCGAGTATTATACGAATGAGACAGCTTGACTCTAGAATCGACGTATAAACGTGAGATTCGTAAGTAAGAAGGATGCGTTATGTGATAATGATGAATGATATGCAATAATTATATTTAGATTTTTCGTTTAATCAAAAGAAACTTCAACAATTGGATTGCAAATATCATACATTGGGGAAAACCCGTTTTATTGAATTGAAAGATTGCGGAAATGGAAATACAGTAATTTACAAAGTGCTGTAAAAGGAAATGTCGAGACTTATGGATCCTGAGTCCTCTCTGAGGAGGGCTCAGGTGCTGATTCAGGTATTTTCCTTTTCTTTGACCGGGGCTCTGGAGCCGTTGTCGGGTTGTCATCCTTTTTCCAAGTGAAAGGAGAGAACAAATTCCTTAGGTCTTCTTGATTCTCCACAGGATGTTGCTCTAAAATCTCGATCAGAGCATCTTTTTCTTTTAACAGTTGTTGTATTTTGTTACACTCCACGTGGAGAATGCGGTACTTGTTCTTCCAAGACTTCTTCTCCTGTTGAACTTTGTTGAGAGTGAACTGGAGTTTTTCCGTATCAGACATAAAATAAAGGACAGATTCCTTTAACGGAAGAACTTCTTGATGAAGGTAAGGCATCCTCAGCTTGAGAGCTCTAGTTTGTATCCAGTGGAGATAAGGTTCCACAGAGACACAATACGGTTTTCCTAGAGACTCTCTTCCTTTCATGTGAACATGTTTCCAGGCATGCACTATTTTTGTCTTTAGCGCGCTGTCATTTTCTCCTTCCTTGAAGAAAAGACCATTCAGATGAACATTACGCAGGACATGTCTCATCGGGTATCCAAATTGACGATGAACAAAAACTGGATGATATTTGGTTCCTCCTTTAGTTCCTATGAGGGGTACATTAGGGAAATTTCCACATCTGTCAATGATTCTTATCCCGTCATAGATTCGATTGTGCTAATCTATGTCAAAGTTGGTAAGGGACATGATTCTCTGTGACCAACGTAGAGTACTCTTATGATCCCAAAAAGCGGCAGACTTTGGTAAATGGGAAGTAAACCATTTGTATAGCAGGGGTACACAACATGTGATCATTCCTCCGCTGCACAAATTCCTTAAGTGTACAGAATGATAAGCATCTGCGAGCAAGGTCGGTACAGGGTTTCCAATAAGAAAAATCTTAATGGCATTGATATCAACGAAGTTATCAATGTTGGGAAACAGAAATAACCCGTAGGTGAGCAGAACAAAGACGTTCTCGAAAGCAGCCACGTTCCCTATACAAGTAAAGTACAGAGCTTTCTTTACCAAAAACTTGGCTGGTAAACCTTGGATTCCACCCTTAATGGTCATGTGAGTCCTGACTTCTGACTCATTCAAATAGATAGCTCTTGCAATGATTTGATCCTTTGGAATTTATTCCAGTCCATAAAAGGGAGCTTGATTAGTGATGGGTAAATCAGTCAGGTGAGAGTATTCCTCTAGTATTGGTGCTAGTTGATAATCCGAGAATGTGAATCAGTGATAAACCGAATCATAGAACTGGATTAGTGTAGACAGGATTCCTTCAATTACATGGACGCTTAATAGAGACAGCAGTCCTTCGTACTTAGCTCTGAAAGCATCAGGGTTGGTGATCATCCTTGCCAACCCTCTTAAATCCTCTAATTTTGTAACCTTGAAGGTGTACTTGAGAGTCTTCCTTCTACCAAAATCCATAACGCAATCTTTTTCTCTGATATTTGTAATGATTGTCTTAGTTTAATTTGAAAAAGAGAGACTAGAAGAGAAATTTTTTTCTTTGTTTAATGTTTTTTAATGAAATGAATGCATGACTGCAACACACAAAAACATAGAAAAAACATGGGGTCAAAGGTTCAGTGTCATGAAGTCATAGCTCTACCCATCCCCAAAGGTTGTACTAGTGATTTTTGTACCTGTCCTCAAAATCATTGACCCCCCTTGAGATAACAACAGTAGGCTGGTTCACCGGAGCGAGCTGCAGTATCTTAGAGTAATCACAAATGAGGGTAGTATCGCGTGACAACTATTTCCGATAGCTTCCGCACTACAAAAATAGTAACATGGTCTCAGCCTACTAAATCTTCAATTTCATGGATACCACAATCGAACAATTTGTTTTCAACAACCGAAGTCGTTTAGACATTAAATCCGCAAAGGGTATCTCCACTGATTCGATGGTCTATCGGGGTCGCTTATTCGGGAGTCACTCCCTGTAAGATTACCCATCTAATGCCATCACTTATCTTAGGTATCACTCAAACTTTCCAAATGCGGCATCACCCGCAGTCCCATTAGCAAAAAAATAAACACGGATATCAAGTAGGAAAAGCGATATATATATATATATATATATTTATTCCTAAAACTAACATCCTAGACCTCTTAAGAGTTATAATCCTAGTCCTATACAGACAATGACTCACTAGCAAAGTCGCCATTTTACTGTAGGAAAATGGTGACGATGATGACTAAGGTAAAACAAATCCTCATGAGACTCCCCAGCAGAGTCGCCATTTTACTGTAGGAAAATGGTGACGATGATGACTAAGGTAAAACAAATCCTCATGAGACTCCCCAGCAGAGTCACCATTTTACTGTAGGAAAATGGTGACGATGATGACTAAGGTAAAACAGATCCTCAAGAGACTCCCCAGCAGAGTCACCATTTTACTGTAGCGATCAATTTTTGTCGGTGATGCGACCACCTTATCGCATGTTTTTGGGTTTCTCCTCAATAGAGAGAAGGGGGTGCTACTTTCTGATTTCTTATTTATCCTGTGAAGCTGGAAGGGAAAGGGAAGCTATCTAAAGCTAACCTTGCACGCAAATGTTTAACTTAATAAACACTTAAAGAGATTGGGGTGTCCGGGGTCAGGTTATATAATGGGGAGTTGTTAATTACCCATCTTATATGTGGTTATCCACAGGTTGTTAGCTTTAGGTATCGCTTTATACTTGATGGTGTTTGTCCGTTAATGGGTTGGGAAAGTTTCTTGGGAAATGTGAGATAGAGAGTGAGTTTTTGTTAATGTTCGGGTTTTTCCGATGATTTTGGTAAGGTACTGGATCTAAGTTTTGATTGATATGAAGGTACTGGACCTAGATTTTTTTATTAGTATGCTCGCTAAGATTTCGTAATCTTATGCTTACGTATTCCCGTTTAAACAAAACAGGGAAATCAGAGCAATCGTAGTTCCTCCTATTATAAGGGAGGAAAAATATGTTTGGTGTCTTGTTCAAAGCCCAAGATTGAAGCTAAAAGGTTGAGTATTTGTGTCTTGTTCAAAGCCCAATATGGAAGCTAAAAGGTTTGACTGGGAGAGAACTTGTCATCTCTAAAGAGGGATTGGACTTCCTCTGAGGGGATTGTTGATTTTTGTGTGCCTTGATCAAAGCCCAAGGTTGAAGCTAAGAGGTTGATTGAATCCACTAGGGAAGTCCTTATACAAAGCCTAAGAGTAGGCTGAAAGAGATTTGGCTCTTTGGGGATGTCATTATACAAAGCCTAAGAGGAGGCTGGAAGTTTGACTTTTTCGGGGAAAGTGTTCTATTTGTCTTGTACAAAGCCCAAGATTGAGGCTAAAAAGGTTGACTCCGCCTGGGAGGTTTGTATGTGTCTTGTACAAAGCCCAAGATTGAGGCAGAAATGGGGAATTTAACTGACTCGGGTGAGGATATTTTTATCTGTCTTGTACAAAGCCCAAGATTGAGGCTGAAATGAGTTTGACTCTTTTTAGGAAATTGCTTCTCAAAGCCTAAAAGAAGCCTAGGAGGAATTGAATCTGCTGGGGAAGATGTTTGTCCCAAGCTTAAGAGAAGGTTATGAAGATTTATGTCTTGTACAAAGCCCAAGATTGAGGCTAAAAGGGTTTGACTTAACAAGAAAGTGCTTTTATTTGTCCTGTACAAAGCCCAGGATTGTGGCTGAACAAGCTGGAGAAATCATTATACAAAGCCTAAGAGGAGGCTAACTGTTGCTAGGGGAAATCTTTATATCAAACCTAAGAGGAGGCTGAAAAAAGATTGACTCAACAAGAGAGTGTTTTTATCTGTCTTGTACAAAGCCCAAGATTGAGGCTAAAAAGGTTGACTCAACAAGAGAGTCTGAAAAGGTGATTGACTCAACAAGAGGTTCGAAAAAGTTTATTGACTCAACAAGAGAGTCTGAAAAGTGATTGACTCAACAAGAGAGTTTGAAAAGGTTAGCTCCGCTGGGGTAAATCATTGTACAAAGTCCAAGAGGAGGCTGACTATGCTGAGGAAAGGTCATTATACAAAGCCTAAGAGGAGGCTATCTTCTTGCTGGGGATAATTGAGATCCCAAGGCAGGTCCCAATGGGGAATCTATTCTTGGTGAGGATTACGGAAGAGTTGAGATATCATATACCTTGAGGTTCTGATTTGGGATAGTGTTATATAGATAATTAACTGACTATGGCTTTGGGATTTTTAGGAGAGAGACAGGGTTTTAGAACCCATGGGTTTTAACTCTGCTGGAGATTGGTCCGGAATGATCAGGGTTTTTCCTATGTTCGTAGGGAACTTGAGAATGTCTTTGAGACTCAATAGGGGGTTTAGACTGTCCAAGTCTACTGGTGTGGAAGAGTTTTATCTTTTGTATGTTGGCTAAGAGGAGGCAGGTGTTTTAAGGGATGACAATCAAACCTAAGCCCGAGATTTTACACTTGTAAGTCTGCTCTAGCAAAGGATGACTAAGTTCTGTTTTATACCTTTAGGAGGTCTTTTGGGTCCTTGTATTAAGCCTAAGAGAAGGCATAAGAACTTCTAAGAACCCTGAGGGTCCTTGTACAAAGTCCAAGAGGAGGCGGGGATGCTTTTAGGAAGCCTGTGGGTCCCAAACCAAGAAAAGTTGAAGAAATTCTATTCACCAAAAATAGATCTTTAGTGAAAGTTCTGAGGTTTGAAGAAACTCAAGAGATGCTATTCATCTAGAATATATCAACTCTGGGGAGTAGAATTTCTTTGAGAATTTGTAATATTGATAGCCTGAGAATAGTTTCATGGAGAATACTGCCTTTCTCTTTGTTCCATATTATTTAAGCCCAAGAGAAGGCAAGACTGTATCTGGAGGTCCTATGGGGATCTAGTTTTGACTGTATCAAAGAGTGACCAACTGGCTTTACCTAGTTCTAGACCTAGTTGTCGGGGAAAACTCTCAATAACTATACTAGTATATATACAATAGATATATGATAAGTATCAAAAAGGATATGAAAGGAGACTTACAGAGGAGCAGCTTCCCACAATACAGTTATATTTATTAAAGCAGATAAAAGAAAGCTGATAAAAACTTACAGGTCAGCAAGCTTCCATGCTGTATTGTTAGTTGTCCAAAGAAATTAAAGAACGTTTTGATAACAACATATATATTTGAATCTAAATCAAAAGGGAAGTTGTTTTGAAAAGATTATCGGGGCTTATACTTAAAGAGAGGCCCAGGGTTTAATAGTGAATGCATCGTTGTTTTGAAGATCGTCTCAGGACTTATACAACGACTGATGCCCAAAGAGGTTTATTTACAAAAGGGTTGGGGCTTACACTCTTTTAAGAGGCCCAAAAGTGTTTTGAAAAAAAAGAAAGATGAGACTTACAACACGAGGGGAGGCCCAGATGATTTTGTTTTAAAAGGCGACGACCGTGCCGTGATTTTGAAAATACAGTGGCCCAAAAATGGTTTGTATTTACAAAAGATTGGGTCTTACACTCTATTAGAGGCCCAAAGATTATTTTTTGAACAAGTGATGGGGCTTACAACTCAAGGAGAGGCCCATAGGATTTTTGTTTGAAAATGGCGATCGCGCCGTGATTTTTTATCGTGTCGGGATTTATACAATATCTGAGGCCCAAAATGGTTTATGTACAATAAGGGTTGAGTCTTACACTCTATTAGAGGCCCAAAAGTGTTTTGAAAGGTTCGATAAAGATCAAGAACCAAAGAAACCCTAATTTCATTTTGTTTTAAAAGTAATCCTTTTAATAAAATGAATAAAAATGACAAAAATACCAAATAAGTTTAAATAAACTACTTGTGATTTTTTATTAAGGTTTTAAAAATGAGGTTTTTATCACAAGATGATTTAGAACTCATTTGATTTTGATTTTCAAGGTGAATATTCATTTTTGAAATGTTTAAAAACAATAAAAATGAATTTATTTACAAAAATATCAACAATATTAAATAAATAATATAAATTTGATTTTTTTGTGAAATAAAATATTTTAACATTTTTGTGATTTTTTTGCAAATAAAACCAATAAAAAATAAGTAAAATTGAGAGAGAAATTAATTTTCCGAATCATTTAAAATAATATGAAAAATATTAAAAATGGGACAAGTGATAAAAAAGGAGGGTCTGGGGCGAGGGGGATTCGAACCCCAAACCTTCTTGACAAACACATACGCGCGCAACCACTTGGGTGGTGATACATCCGTGTATCAAAACCACCCCATAAATACATATGGGATACCAAGTTTCAGGCATGGCCAAAGCAAGGCAAGACAAGGCAATGCAAGTTCTTGGGCCAAAAACGTAAAGGTTGTAACTTTCTCATTTCTCCATGGATTGGGACAAAATTTAGGTCTATCCTGCCTAGTATTTCACAAGGAATCTAATGGTGCCCTTAGTTTTTTCAGATGAGATCCACATTTTAAAACCCGATGGTGGTTTTAAAATAGGCCATGATTTACATTTTCTGTGCTACCTCATGGTACAAGCCAGAATTGTAACACCCCCAATCTATACCCCCAAGCAAATAAAGTGATAACAATTAATCAGAGTATAATTAAAACATTCATGCATAGACGGGAGCGTCACATTAAAGTAATGGATTATAACAACCTGCTCATATAGATATGCAATAATCAGGTAGCAACATAAATAGAGGAACTCAGTTCCTAACACCCACAATTCAGATACAGAATAAAAGCGGAAAATCTGCAACTGAAATCTCATATATATAAACATAGAAGTTTGTTTGTCACATACAGAGTCATAAATGTAAAATCCAAAATGATATATACATATATACACATAACGATCTCCCCGACTACCCGGTGCCACATATCAGAGCCGACCGACAAAAGAATGAAGACATAATCTTCACAAAAAGACCTCCAGCATCTAATCTATAATGCCTCATAGAGCATTCAAAACAGCAGAAGGGTGAGAAACACAATTATAATATAATTGCAAAAAATTATGTAATAACATTAAATACGCATGCAAAACCATTCTCACCACCACGTATACCATAATTCAAATACAAACAAAGCAATTCATAATTCATGTACCCATCGCTAAGGCATATCAATCATGCTCAATAAATTTATCATCAATATATATATCAACTCATCAATCTCATCCACAAATTCCACACATAATCAATTCATTCATGATTTATGCAAATGCACAGAGACTGACACAACGACTTTATGCAATGCAATGCGGTACCATTCCATCCATCATTCTCATCATTAATTCACTCAGGAATTATTGGAATCATTGCTTGTTACTTAGTGTAACTCCTCGTCGGGCAAACGATGTTCCCCGTCGCTTTAGGTCCTCATTGTATAAGGCTCACGACGTTTATGGATCGCTTTAGGTCCTCTTTGTATAAGGCTCACGATCCGATCGCTTTAGGTCCTCTTTGTATAAGACTCACGATCGTCTATAACGTCACTTTAGGTCCTCTTCGTATAAGGCTCATGACCGTTACAGCAGATTCCCTCTGGAATCATTTCGTCGCTCACACCCACTAGGGCACACGACATCACAAGAATGCATATCATGATGCTTGGCATACAATGACTCATGACAATCAAATGCATACATATATACACCCATGTGAACCATCCCAACATCAATAATCATGAATTGAAATCAAACCCAAAATAATGCATTTATTTGCCATAAGGCCATAAACCATCATCACAACATTTCATCACATGCCTTCACCTCATATAACAGCACACAAGCTATACATTACGTATCAAAAGCATATCACATGATAACACATCAATCGCACATAATTACGATGGTAAAAGTTGACAAAACGACACATTTCCAATTCCCGACACAATTAAATCAGCCACTAGTCTCAAAACCATTTTATATGAAAGAACATCTTATCAGTTTTCCAACGCATCCGACCGCGCCTCAATCCGACTTACGACCCAAAAGTTATGACAAAAACAAAATGGAAAATCTGTCATGTTCGCTTTCCTATTCGCAATGCGAATCCCCAGCGAACCAAGTCAAAAGAAAAAGGGCATAAAGTTCGTAATGCAAACACCCAGTGAACCTTCGCTTTCCTATTCGCAATGTGAATCCCCTGCGAACCATGGCATAGAAAAAACAGCAGAAAGTTCGCAATGCGAACCTCCCGCGAACCTTCGCTTTCCCCTTCGCTGTCCTATTCGTAATGCGAACCTGCGAACCCAGAAAATCTCAGCAGCGCTGTTGTTCACTCCAACCCAACATTTCCTCCACCAAAACACTTCCAAACCATAACATAACAACCATAACATATCCCAATCATAACAACAAGCATTCTACAACATTTATATCGCATTTCAACCGCGAAAACATCGATTTCTATCGTTTTCTCTCATTTCGACCTAGAATTGAAAAGCTAGGAAAAACCAGCAAATATTCCAACACACACATACACAATCATACACAAGCATAGCATAACCGAGTTTCGCACCCATACCCGATTAATCGTGCTTCGAAGTGTCGGTTGAATCGGTTTCTTACACTCCAAGTTTTCCTCTTTTTTTTCTTCTTCTCCTTCTCTATTTCTCTTTACTTATTTTTCTCTCTTTCTATGCTCTACTTTCTATTTTAATAAAAACAATAATATCTAACCAAGCAAAAGACCAAAATACCCCTACACTCCATTTCTCGCAAATGCTCTCAAAACGCGATAAAACATAATAACGATAAACATAACACATTTACCACATAAAAACCAAGAATAAAATAATATAAAAACAAAACTAATTAAATCGACTCGACTAAATAAATCTAACAAAAACTGGGGTGTTACAACCCTCCCCCACTTAGAAATTTTCGTCCTCGAAAATATTACTTGAGACGAACAACTCCGGATACGATTCCCGCATCCGACTTTCCAACTCCCAAGTCAAATTGCCCTCTGCAGCGCCTCCCCACGCTACTTTCACAAGCACAGTATCCTTGCCTCGTAACCGCTTCAACTCGCGATCCAAAACTCTCACCGGTAATGCCACAACCGTAAGGTTCTCCCTTACCTCAACCTCGTGCATTGGAATAACATGCGACGGATCCGGAACATACTTCCGAAGCTGTGAAACATGGAACACATCATGCAAATTTGAAAGATTCAGCGGTAACGCCACCCGATAAGCCACAACATCCACTCTCGCGGATATCTGATAAGGACCAATCAACTGAGAAGTAAGCTTCTTCGACTTCAATGCCCGTTCAACACCCGTCACCGGGGTAACTCTCAAAAATACATGATCGCCTTCGCGAAACTCAAGATCTTTCCTCCTTCGATCATGATAACTCTTTTTCCTACTCTGAGAAGCCTTCATTTTCTCACGAATAAGTTTCACCTTTTCCGTAGTTTGTTGCACTAACTCCGGTCCAACCACCGAACTCTCACCAGATTCATGCCAACACAATGGTGTTCGACATCTTCTTCCATACAACGCTTCAAAAGGTGCCATTCCAATACTCGAATGAAAACTGTTGTTTTACGTGAACTCCAAAAATGAAAGATAACTATCCCAAGCACCACCTTGCTCAAGAACACAAGCTCTGAGCAAATCTTCCAATGACTGACTAGTTCTCTCGGTCTAACCATCCGTTTGAGGATGATAAGCAGAACTCAATCTCAACTTGGAACCTAACGCCTTTTGCAAACTTTCCGAAAATCTGGAAGTAAACCTCGGATCTCGATCTGAATTAATACACAATGGAACCCCATGTAATCTCACAATCACACAGATATAAATCTCACCCAACCTCTCCAAAGAAAAACTAATGTTAATCGGAATGAAATGCGCCGATTTAGTCAGCCTGTCCACAATCACCCAAATGGCATTTTGTCCCCTCTGAGTATTCGGCAACCCTGTCACAAAATCCATAGAAATGATGTCCCATTTCCACTAGGGAATATCCAACGGTTGCAATAATCAACTAGGCTTCTGATGTTCTACCTTTGACTTCTGACACGTCAAACACGCATAAACAAACTGAGCCACATCCCTCTTCAATCCGGACCACCAAAAGATCTTCTTCAAATCTTGATACATTTTATTAGCTCCCGGATGTATACTCAAACTACTCCGGTGTCCCTCTAAAATCATCTTCTTCAAGTCCGAATCATCAGGAATGCAAATTCTACCTCGAAATCTCAAAACACCCTGATCATCCACTTTAAAGTCACCATTCACACCTTTACCTCCAACCGTCATCAAATCAACAAATTTCACGTCCAGCCTCTGTTTCTCGCTAACGGTCAACAAAAACTCATTAGTGACCTTTAACATACCAAGCCTCACGCTATCAGATGTCAATTCACACACTAAACTCAAATCTCTAAATTCTTCCAAAAGTTCCCACTCTTTCACCATCAAAGCAGACATATGCAAGGATTTCCGACTTAACGCATCGGCTACCACATTAGCTTTACCAGGATGGTAATTCAAGCTAAAATCGTAGTCCTTTAAAAATTCCAACCATCTTCGTTGCCTCATATTCAACTCTTTCTGATCAAACAAGTACTTCAGACTCTTGTGATCACTAAAGACATCGAATCTTGCACCATAGAGATAATGTCTCCAAATTTTCAATACAAAAATCACCGCAGCTAATTCCAAATCGTGAGTAGGATAATTCTTCTTATGAACCGTCAATTGCCTCAAAGCATAAGCCACAACCTTACCTTCTTGTATCAACACCCCACCTAAACTACTCAAAGACGCATCACAATACACCACAAACGGTTCACTAGGATTTGGTAAGATCAAAATGGGAGTTGTAGTCAATCTTCTCTTCAGCTCACCAAAACTTTCCTCACACTAAATATCCCAAATAAACGCTTTACCTTTACAAGTCAGTTGGGTCAAAGGAAGTGCTAACTTGGAAAAGCCTTCAATGAATCTTCGATAATATCCAGCTAAACCCAAAAAGCTTCTAATTTCAGTAACAGATCTAGGAGCCTCCCATTGTAGAACTGCGTCTACTTTGGATGGATCCACAACAATACCATTACCTGAAATCACATGCCCAAGTAAACTCACTTCTGACAACCAGAACTCACACTTGGACGACTTGGCATAAAGTTTCTTTTCCTTCAAAATTTGCAATACAATACGCAAATGCTCCGTATGTTCCTCCCGAGACTTAGAATAAATCAAGATATCATCAATAAATACAACCACAAATTGATCCAAATGCTCATGGAAAATTCGATTCATATACTCCATAAACACCCCCGGCGCATTAGAAACCCCGAACGACATCACGTAATATTCGTAATGTCCATATCGTGTCCTAAAAGCCGTCTTCTGAATATCTTCCTCTTTCACTCTAATATGATGATAACCTGACCTCAAATCAATTTTACTAAACACACACGCACCTACCAACTGGTCCATCAAATAATCAATTCTCGGAAGAGGATACTTATTCTTAATTGTCACCTTATTCAGCTAGCGATAATCAATACACAATCGCATACTTCCATCTTTCTTCTTCACCAATAAAACTGGAGCACCCCAAGGTGATACACTCGGCCTCACAAACCTCTTTTCTAACAATTCATTCAACTGCTCCTTGAACTCAACCAACTCAGATGCCGACATACGATATGGGGCCATAGATACAGGTCTAGTACCTGAAACTAGATCTATAGAAAACTCCACCTCTCTCTCTGGCGACACATCAGAAATATCCTCTGGAAACACCTCCGGAAAATCACACACAACTGGAAACACATCAATTGCAACTTGACTATCCACAATCAACGATGCAAACAACCCGAACAACTGAGCTTCATCCGCCAAAAGTTTCTTCATCTCTTTGGTAGATAGGAAACTTGATTCCTCGTCATCCTCAAGAGAAGGAAATCTTACCAACTTATGATAACATTCGATATGAACTCGATTAAACTGCAACCAATTCATTCCCAGAACAACGTCTAAACCCTCCAACGGCAGACACACCAAATCCATAACAAAATCCTTACCATAAATGGTCAAAGGACAACTTAAACAAACCATAGAAGTAGTTACCGACCCCAATGCTGGAGTATCGATAACCATCTCTCCACCCAACGATGACAGCAAAAGATCCAAACGCCGTGCACACTCAGACGAAATAAACGAATGAGTCACACCGGTATCAATAATAGCAACTAAAGGCGTACTATTAATAAAACATGTACCTCTGATCAGACGATCTGCACTAGTAGGCTGAGTTCCTGCCAATGCAAACACTTTCCCTCCAGCTTGAGCTTGCTTTGGTTTCGGACACCTCGTACTAATATGACCAGATTCACCACAGTTGAAACACTTCACCACATTCATCTTGCAATCAGCTGCGACATGTCCTATATCTCCACAATTGGAACACTTCCTTATATCCATTCTACATTCAAACTGATGATTCCCTAAGTCACCACACCTAAAACATCTCAGAGGATTATACATACCTCCCCCACTTGGCCTTTTATCAAAATTAGCCCTTTGATTTCCCTTGTCAGCTGGTGCCACATAAGGACCACCACGAAACGGTTGCTTTCCTCTCCTTTCGTTCACACTTTTATAATGAGTAGAACGAGCTTTGCTATCCTCCTCATAAATTCTACAACTATCCACTAAATCTGAAAACCTCCTAATTCTTTGATAACCAATTGCCTGTTTGATCTCGAGGCGCAACCCATTCTCAAACTTCACACATTTGGAAAACTCCGCAGTTGCTTCAGTATAATGTGATTAAAACTGAACAAGCTCCACAAACTTAGCAGTGTAATCAGTAACAGACATGTTACCCTGTTTCAACTCCAAGAACTCTATTTCTTTCTTTCCTCTAACATCTTCAGGAAAATACTTCCTCAAAAGCTCACTGCTAAACAATGCCCAAGTGACCACTTCACCTGCAGCTTCCCACGCATGGCGCGTACTAACCCACCAATCATCAGGCTCCTGCTGCAACATGTGAGTACCCAGTCTCAGCTTCTGTTCCTCAGCACAGTCCATCACTCGAAAAATTCTTTCAATCTCCTTCAGCCAAATCTGAGCACCATCAGGATCATATCTTCCTTTGAAGATAGACGGTTTGTTCTTCCTGAACTCATCATTCCCACCAGAATTAGGTGCATTCCGCACAGCCTGAGCCATAGCTTGCATAGCAGCATCATTCCTACCAGCCATATTTTGTTCATATCCAATAACAGTAACTATGGTTAAACAATAAGCTCGCCAGAACACAACTGACGCACAACAAACAACTTGGTCAAAGTGACCGACACGGACTGGCTCTGATACCACTTAATGTAATACCCCCAATCTATACCGCCAAGCAAATAAAGCTATAACAATTAATCAGAGTATAATTAAAACATTCATGGCATAGACAGGAGCGTCACATCAAAGTAATGAATTATAAAAACCTGCTCATATAGATATGCAACAATCAGGTAGCAACATAAATAGAGGAACTCAGTTCCTAACACCCACAATTCAGATACAGAATAAAAGCGAAAAATCTACAACTGAAATCTCATATATATAAACATAGAAGTTTGTTTGTCACATACAGAGTCATACATGTAAAATCCAAAATGATATATACATATATACACATAACGATCTCCCTGACTACCCGGTGCCACATATCAGAGTCGACCGACAAAAGAATGAAGACAAAATCTTCACTAAAAGACCTCCAGCATCTAATCTGCAATGCCTCATAGAGCATTCAAAACAACAGAAGGGTGAGAAACACAATTATAATATAATTGCATACAATTATGTAATAACATTAAATACGCATCCAAAAACATTCTCACCACCACGTATACCATAATTCAAATACAAACAAAGCAATTCATAATTCATGCACCCATCGCTAAGGCATATCAATCATGCTCAATACATTTATCATCGATATATATATCAACTCATCAATCTCATCCACAAATTCCACACATAATCAATTCATTCATAATTTATGCAAATGCACAGAGACCGACACAATGACTTTATGCAATGCAATGCGGTACCATTCCATCCATCGTTCTCATCATTAATTCACTCAAGAATTATTGGAATCATCGCTTGTTACTTAGTGTAACTCCCCGTCGGGCAAACGATATTCCCCGTCGCTTTAGGTCCTCTCTGTATAAGGTTCACGGTGTTTATGGATCGATTTAGGTCCTCTTTGTATAAGGCTCATGATCCGACCGCTTTAGGTCTTCTTTGTATAAGGCTCACGATCGTCTATAACGTCGCTTTAAGTCTTCTTTGTATAAGGCTCACGACCGTTACAGCAGATTCCCTCTGGAATCGTTTCTTCGCTCTCACCCACTAGGGCACACGACATCACAAGAATACATATCATGATGCTAGGCATACAATGACTCATGACAATCAAATGCATACATATATACACCCATGTGAACCATCCCAACATCAATAATCATGCATTGAAATCAAATCCAAAATAATGCATTTTATTGCCATAAGGCCACCAACCATCATCACAACATTTCATCATATTCCTTCACCTCATATAACAGCACACAAGCTATACATTACATATCAAAATCATATCACATGATAACACATCAATCGCACACAATTACGACGGTAAAAGTCGACAAAATGATAGATTTCCAATTCCCGACATAATTAAATCGGTCACTAGTCTTAAACCTATTTTATAAGAAAGAACATCTTATTATTTTTCCAACGCATCCGACCGCGCCTCAATCCGAGTTACGACCCAAAAGTTATGACAAGAACAAAATGGAAAATCTGTCATGTTCGCTTTCCTATTCGCAATGCGAACCCCCGGCGAACCAAGTCAGAAGAAAAAGGGCATAAAGTTTGCAATGCGAACACCCAACGAACCTTCGCTTTCCTATTCGCAATGCGAATCCCCTGCGAACCATGGCAGAGAAAAAATAGCAAAAAGTTCGCAATGCGAACTTCCCGCGAACCTTCTCTTTCCCCTTCGTTATCCTATTCGCAATGCGAACCTGCGAACCCAGAAAATATCAGCAGCACTGTTGTTCACTCCAACCCAACATTTCGTCCACCAAAACACTTCCAAATCCTAACATAACAACCAGAACATATCCCAATCATAACAACAAGCATTCTACAACATTTATATCGCATTTCAACCGCGAAAACATCGATGTCTATCGTTTTCTCTCATTTCGACCTAGAATTGAAAAGCTAGGAAAAACCAGCAAACATTCCAACACACACATACACAATCATACACAAGCATAGCATAACCAAGTTTCGCACCCATATCCGATTAATCGCGCTTTGAAGTGTCGATTGAATCAGTTTCTTACACTCCAAGTATTCCTCTTTTTTTTCTTCTTCTCCTTCTCTATTTCTCTTAACTTATTTTTCTCTCTTTCTAACCTCTATTTTCTATTTTAATAAAAACAATAATATCTAACCAAGAAAAAGACCAAAATACCCATACACTCAATTTCTCGCAAACGCTCTCAAAACGCGATAAAACATAATAACGATAAACATAACCCATTTACCACATAAAAACCAAGAATAAAATAATATAAAAACAAAAATAATTAAATTGACTCGATTAAATAAATCTAACAAAAACTGGGGCGTTACAAGAATTACATGATGAATTGACTCAAACACAACATATATAAAATGTGGGAGATGTTTAGGAGCAGTGGATTTCTAAGCAATGCATAATTCTAAGAGTTCAAGTTGTGATGCTTACCTCTTTGGGAGCTTTTTGTGCTATTTGCCAAGTTTCTTGTTCCAGAAGTAAATTGATGCTTTAGACACTCTCAATTGATCACTTAGAAGCTTTTAGAATGATCATCACCAGCTGGAATCTTCAGGAACAAGTTTGAGCTCCTTCTTGCAAAAGGGGCAAAAGTGACCAATATGGAAACTCTCTCAAATGGTGTTCCAGACGAGGGGAAGCATTTGGGATAGTTCAAGGATGATATTTGAAGTGTGTTTGAGGTTTTATCTAGTTTTGGAAGTGACTGAATCAAGGCATGACTTGAAAAATGCAAAAAAGTCCAATTTTGAGGTTTTGGAAGTGGACTTTGGGATTTTGGTGGTTCAGTTCAAGTGTGAGTGTTAAAACAACTTAGATGTGACATATTGGATGTGTTTGGATCATGAGTTGTGATGGAATTGCCCTCTAACAGAAAAACTCAGAGATACCTTACAAAAGAAATCATTTAGGCCTAGAGAAGGAGATTTTGAGGAAAGCAAGTGTTGTAGTGCTTTGGTGTACTCAAACTGAGCACAAATGAGCTCTATTTATAGTAGACACTTTTTGAAGTATGTAATGAGAGCTACAAATTCAGCTTTGAACCATCCAAAATGGTTGCTTGGATCTCAAGTTATGGTCCTTGGAAGTTGGTACCCTAGCCACTTTGTTCCATAACTTAGAAAAATTCTAAGTTTTTTATGGTTACCCCTTTTACAAGTTAACTCACTTTCTTTGATTTTTCTTGATGAATGATTATTCAAATCACATATTAACATTGTTTTAGGGTTAAGGAACATTGTTTGACCAAAAATCCAAAAAGTTAAACTTTGACTTTTGTACAGTTGACTTTTTCAGCAGATGAAAATTTGACTTGTGATCCTTTTGTGAAATCAATCCTTGGGCTCAATTAAACTTCATGGATGGCCTCCAACTGTATTTAGGAATGTATTGGACCCCTCCCCAAGGTTTGAGATTAAGGGTAGGTCAACAGTCAAGGCTGGGGTTGACTTTTTCCGTCAGAAACCCTAATTTGTGATCAGATGGTTTTGAGCTCTTGTGGCTTGTGACTTGAACTCTTTGAGTTAATCAAATATTGTAAGCATGTCAATATGATGTATTTGAGTTTTTTGAAGTTCATTTTGAAGCTTCAAGTCATGCCTCACTTCACAAGTTATCTCAAGGGTTGAATTAGGTCACAACCCTAATTCCTAATTTTTGATAGATGGACCTTCAAGGTGATTTTGCCATTGTGGATGGGATCTTGAGACCCTTTTGTGCTTATTGGACCATACATTGAGGCATTGGCTCATGTCCAGGTGGAAATTTTCATCTGGGAGCCTCAGTCGACCAAAACACTAATTTGGTGACACTGGCGATCTTGAGGCTTGATCCACTTGAAATGTTGCAACTTTGTGCTTGATTCTTGATGTGGGAGTCCTCTTGATCCATTGTGGGTGTTTGAGAGGCTAGGAAAGTTGAAGATGATATAATTTCTTGATTGATCCTTTGTCTAAGCACTCTAAGAGGGCTCAAAACCCTAATCTTTGATTGTAGAGAATGCCCAACAATTCCTGAGGAGATTGATGAGACATAAAAGGACATCCATATTGTGATGATGATTTTCACAATGATGGGAAATCTTAGTGGTCAAAATTTGGGGTATGACAAGTACGCTAAGATGAGTTTTGAAATAATGTTGAGAAAATTCATTTTACATGAATATCGTATTTGAGGTTTATCTTGGTCCAATAATTGGATATGTGCTTGAAGCTCAGTAAGCTGATTATCAATTGATAAATTAATTTTCCCAACATTAGGGGGAGAAAATAAGCACCTCAATGTGTGAACCAGAAGTTCAAATGAACAATTTGAAATAAAATATTATTATATTTGATCCTCGAAGTTCAAAACACAATTCATTTGTAAAGTCTATGAAACAAAATAATCAGCTGTTAATATTCCAATTAAAGTAGATTTTCTTGTTAGATAATCAAATATTGAAAATGAGTTATAGTCGCGCCTGAAGCGTGGTAGAAAAGTCGATTCTAATGTTAAAAAGTTCTCTACCAAGAAAAGAAACTAAAGTTAAAGATGACCCAAGTAAGGATATGAAAATTCTAAGAGCACTTTGACATAATTTATTTTTCAGGTCCAGAAGAACTAATCAAGTACTTGAAATATGAAATAAAGAGATCTCGATAAATTATGTCATGGATGAAATAGAATGGAACCGAAATTAAGATAACCAAATAAAGTCGTCATTGGCAATGTATTTGTATACAATATAGCGCTAAAGATGATAAACAATAATGAGGATCGTGAAACAAAGTCTACCAAATATTGTAGGCAAA
The DNA here is from genome assembly GCA_022829125.1 of Lathyrus tuberosus. Classification (NCBI taxonomy): domain Eukaryota; kingdom Viridiplantae; phylum Streptophyta; class Magnoliopsida; order Fabales; family Fabaceae; genus Lathyrus; species Lathyrus tuberosus. Next base: position 11,153,423 of record JALAZF010000071.1, read on the forward strand.
GCGAGGATTGGTCAAAATGAAAAAATCATGAATCAAAGTCTATCAAAGATTGTAGACAATGTGAGAATTGGCAAAAATGAACAACTCATGAATCAAAGTCTATCCAAAATATAGATAAAGTGAGAATTAACTAAAATAAATAGATTCAATTGAAGAATAATTGAACTCACTTTAAAAGTGGATCATTTTTGGACCCATAGTCTAAATACCTCGAGGTGTGAAACCAATTTGATATAAATGAGTTTTGTGAAAAATGAAATAAGAAGGGTGAAATTGTAAGATATAAAGCTTGATGTTTTTTTTCTCAATAATTTTCACAAAGACCTAAGATCGATTTTGATGAAACATATCCACCTGTAGTAGATTCTATTAAGATTTGAAAATTAATTAGCCTTATAGCACATGAAGAGCTTGATTTGAACATGATGGATGTTGTAACATCTTATTTGTATTAGTCACTTGATAGGACATAAAGTTGAACAAGTTAGAGATATTTACCAAGTTAGATATATACAAATAACTCCATTTTTACTAAAAAAGGTTTGGAAAAGAATGTGCAATAATAGTTGTCTATGTGGATGACATAAATATTATTGGAACTACTGAAGAGTTTCCAAAAGCTATAAATTGTATAAAGAAATTATTTGAGATGAAGGACTTGGAAAATAAAAGGTCGTTACTAAATGAACATTTAGACAATGGAACTTTCATACACCAAGAAGGCTATATAGAAAAGTATTAAAATGTTTCTATATGGACAAATATCATATGTTATGTAGCATAAGTTCTAAAACATTTGTATATGGACAAATCTCGTATGTCGTGTACCTCAATGATGTTTAGATCGCTGGACGTGTAAAAGATTCTTTTAGATCTCGAGAAGAGGATAAAAACTAATTGGTCCTGAAGTCCCATATCTCAGTGCGATTAGAGCACTGATGTACCTTGCTAATTATACACGTCCTGATATATCATTTGCGGTTAATCTATTAGCAAGATACAACTCTTCACCTAAACGAAGACATTGGAATGGAGTCAAACATATACTTCGTTATTTTAGAGGTACAATAGACATTAGTCTGTTTTATACCAAAGTATCCAAACTCGAATTAACAAGTTATGCAGATGCAGGTTACTTGTCAGATCCTCACAATGGTAGATCACAAAAAAGTTATTTGTTTACATGTTGTGGTACATCAATTTCATGGAGATCAGTGAAACAAACAATAGCAGCAACTTCATCTAATCATGCAGAACTTTTAGCACTACATGAGGCAAGCCGATAATGCGTTTGGTTGAGATCCTTAATCCAACACATACAAAATACTTGTGGTTTCTCTTAAGGAAACATAAATACGACGACCATATATGAAGATAATACTGCATGCATCACTCAATTGAAAGATGGTTACATTAAAGGAGACCGAACAAAACACATCTCTCCAAAGTTCTTTTTCACTCATGATCTTCAGAAGAACGGTGATATAAACATCCATCAAATTCACTCCCAAGTAATACTTTTAATCAACTAGTACAAAAGATTGGTCTTCATCATCGAAGAAATAATCGTTTAGCTAAGGGGGAGAAATAAATTTGTTTTAAAAGGATATTGAACTCTTTTTCTAGTAAGGTTTTAACGAGGAATATCCAAAACAAACATCCAAGGGGGAGTGTTATGAATAATTTGGTGATTTGTCTCCCAATAACTTCTTTCCTTATTTAAGCAATTTGTATTTATTATAATGTTTATATGATGTCCTATAAATAGGACCAATCTCATTGTATACGATAGACCAATGAAATAATACATATTCATTCTAATCTTTCTCTCTTCTATTTTATATTCTTTCTCCTTATTTTATAATAATTTATGGCTTTTATATTCAACACTTGCTTAACATCCGGCCAATAATTGAAGAAAATAAGAAAGGAAGAAATTGTATGCTCTTATCATTATTATTATTTTGTTTTTGCAAAAACACTTCTGAAAGAAAAAATTATTTGATCTGAATTTCTCAAAGTCTAAAAAACAATTTGTTTATTTTAATAGATCTTTTAATTACTTGTTTTTTTGGTTGTATTTTCCCTTATAATAATTTAATGACACTAGACAACATAAATCCAGTAGATTTTGTTTTCGCAATTTGACCAGACCCTTTTCACTAACATGGTCCAATCTCATGTGCCAAATTTCAGTTTTTGACAAATGTTTTGTGGGTGCAATATCTGCAGAACCACTTACAACTTCAACATCAAGGGTATACAAGCCTTATTTCTTCATCCCTCTTAAAACATTCTTTGACCCCTTCGTGATCTTTAGTACACTTTTCTCTCCTTTGAAAACATATCCTTTCTTGTCAAATTCACCAAGAGAAATCAAATTTCTCTACATTTATTATGATCCTGAAGGATGTTGTGCTCCACCCAATTCTTTAGAGGAAGACACTTTAATGAAAGACAACTTTGACTACGATTATTATGATCCCCTGGATGACTTTCCTATCTGGAAGCCATACACGGAGGACTTGGGCAAAAGAGTCAGCCCGATAATGCCTTTCAGTTGAGTAATATTGAAAAGAATACCCATGTCCCCACAGAGTCATGGAAACATTACTCAAGACATTCTGAAAATGTCCGACACCATGGGGATGAATTTGCAAAATTTTGCAGGACAAGAATTCATTAACTATGCATTTCCTGAAATCAATGTCATCGAGGAAGATGACTCATCCAGTGCCACAAAGAAATAGGACACCTTGGGACAACCAAGCGGTAAATACGACTTCTTGGTCAAGTACACTGCTCCTGAAAGCTCTCGTATCAAGCTTGAGGACATCCAACCAACTCGTTGGGGAGATCCCCTTGAAAGTGAAAACACTATGGAAAATACAGCAAAAGAGTTTGTTGATGACAACTATGCATGGGAGGAAGACTCCAATGATCCTACTCCGCCAGAAATCAGTGTTATTTCTGAAGACAAACCAAGAAGGAAGATACCATACTTTGTGATTCACAAAGTAATTCGTCGCCACTGGGTTGCTGTCGATGTTTCGAAAGTCGTCCATAAGTCTAAGTAATTACCATCTTTTTTTTAACCTTTCAACTAGCCCAGGTGAAACAGATGTTTTTCTCGGGCTCACCTTTCTGTAAATATCCCTCTTCGCTTCGCCCAAAGCGAAAGAGTTTTGTTTTATAAGGTTGTATTTCAAGAATCGACAAATCATGAATAAATAATGTCATTCTGAATTCCCGCATTTATTGTTGTTTTCACTTTTCATTTAAAAAAAAAAAATAGTAATCCTAAAAACAACCCAAAATAAAACAAGCATTTTTCAAAAAATACACTGCACACGCTCTTGCATTCTCTCTGTCTTTGTTAAAAAAAGAATCATCACATCATGCAGATTGCTTGTTTTAAACCCCATTGAAACATACGATCCAATTCCTTCTCCTAACTTTGAATTCCCGGTATTTGAAGCTGAAGAATAAGAGAACGAAGAAATTCCTAAAGAGATCTCCTGACTACTCAGACAAGAGGAAAAGTCTATTAAGCCTCACAAAGAGCGGTTGGAAACGGTCAATTTGGGTTCGGAGGAAGAAAGGAAAGGAGTTAAGATTAGAGCACTGTTCAGTCCAACTGTCAGAGAAGACTTAATAAAACATCTCAAAGAGTTTCCAGATGTATTTGCTTGGTCCTATCAGGACATGCCAGGGTTGGATACCAGCATCGTGGAACATTATTTACCGCTAAAAGAAAATGTTCACCAGTAAAATAAAGACTGTGAAGGACTCATCCAAATATGGCCATCAAAATTAAGGAGGAAGTACATAAGCAGATCGACGCAGGTTTCCTCGCCACCTCAGAATATCCTCAATGGTTAGCCAACATAATGCCAGTCCCGAAAAAGGACGGAAAAGTCAGAATTTGTGTAGACTACAGGGTTCTGAACAAAGCAAGACCGAAGGATGACTTCCCCCTACCACACATTAACATGCTGGTAGATAGCACAACAAAATTCAAAGTCTTCTCCTTCATGGATGGATTCTCGGGCTATAATCAAATGAAAATGGCGCCGGAAGACATGGAGAAAACTTCATTCATCACCCAATGGGGAACCTTTTGTTACAAGTAATGTCGTTCGGTTTGAAGAACGCGGGGGCAACCTATCAAAGGGCCATGACAACTCTGTTTCACGACACGATGCACAAAGAAATTGAAGTGTATGTCGATGCATGATCGCCAAATCTAAAATAGAAGAAGAACATGTGGAACACCTGTCAAAGCTATTCGAGAGTCTGAGAAAATATAAACTCCGCTTGAATCCTAATAAGAGCACATTTGGTGTTCGCTCAGAAAAACTCTTAGGATTCATTGTCAGCCAAAAAGGAATCGAGGTTGACCCAGACAATGTCAAGGCCATTCAAGAAATGCCTTCACCAAAGACTGAAAAATAGGTCAGAGGATTTTTAGGACGTCTGAATTACATCTCAAGATTCATATCCCTCCTGACCGCGACATGCACGCCGATCTTCAAACTACTCAGAAAGAATCAAAGCTGCGTATGGACATAAGATTGCCCAAAGGCTTTCAACAACATCAAAGAATATCTATTGAAATTACCGATCTATCTCCTCAAGAGGAGGGAAGACCCTCGATCATCTACTTAACAGTCTTGGAAGACTCCATGGGTTGTGTGCTTGGCCAATAAGATGAGACAAAATGAAAAGAGTCTACCATTTACTACTTAAGCAAGAAGTTCACGGACTGTGAAACTCGATACACTATGCTCGAGAAAACTTGCTGGCTCTGGCTTGGGCAGCCAAACGTTTTCGCCAGTACATGATTTTTCACATTACTTGGTTAATCTCTGAAATGGATATAATCAAGTAAGTCTTTGAAAAGCCTGCTCTCACAGGAAGGATTGCCCGTTGGCAGATGTTGTTATCAGAATACGACATTGAGTACCATGCTCAGAAATCCGTCAAAGGGAGTATTTTAGCCAATCATTTGGCTCACCAACTGATTGATGATTAGGAATCAGTCGGATATGACTTCCCAGACGAAGATGTTATGTACTTGAAAATGAAAGATTGCGATGAACCGCTACCCAACAAAGGGCCAGAACTAGGATCCCAATGGGGACTAATATTCAACGGAGCCGTCAATACTTATGGAAACGGAATTGGGGTAATCATCGTGACACCTCAGGGTACCCATATTCCTTTCACTGCTAGATTGACGTTCAAATACACAAACAACAAGGCCGAATACTAAGCTTGTATCATGAGTTTCGAAGAAGCCATTGACTTAAGAATAAATAATTTGGATGTGTATGGAGACTCAGCCCTAGTTATCAATTATATCAAAGGAGAGTGGAACACATATCAATCAGGATTGATTCCTTATAAAGATTACGCGAGAAGGTTGTTACCATTCTTTAATAGAATCGAGTTTCATCATAACCCCCGTGAAGAAAATCACATGGTTGATGCATTAGCTACTCTCTCTTCCATGATTGTTGTAAATCATTGGAACGATGTACCCAGGATTGTCATAATGCGCCTTGAAAGGACCGCCTACATCTTTGCGATTGAAGAAGTCATCGACGACAAACCCTGGTATTACGATATCAAGTGCTTCTTTCAAAGACAAGAATATCCTCCTGGGGCATCAATAAAAGACAGGAAGACTCTCAGAAGACTGGCTAGCAACTTCTTCCTGAACGGTGATACACTCTATAATAGAAACTTTGACATGGTTTTGCTCAGATGCGTAGACAGACCAGAAGAAAACATATTGATGAAAGAAATTCACGAATGATCCTTTGGCACTCATGCCAATGGACGTACAATGGCAAGAAAAATTATGAGAGCAGGATATTATTGGTTGACAATGGAATCTGATTGCTACAAGTACATGAGGAGGTGTCACAAGTGTCAAATATACACTGACAAAATCCATGTACTGCCAACGCATCTCAAAGTTATTTCTTCTCCATAGCCTATTTCTATATGGGGAATCGACATGATTGGCATGATTGAACCCAAAGCTTCAAACCGACATCGGTTCATCCATGTAGCCATTGGCTACTTCACCAAGTGGGTCGAAGCGGTGTCATACACAAATGTAACCCAACAAGTGGTGGTCCGATTTATCAAGAACAATCTCATCTGTCGTTATGGTGCTCCAAGCCAGATCGTTACTGATAATGGATCTCACTTGAGTAACAAGATGATGAAAGAGTTGTGTGGTGAGTTCAAGATCGAACACCATAACTCATCTCCCTACCGACCTAAAATGAACGGAGCGGTAGAAGCGGCAAACAAGAATATCAAGAAAATCATTCAAAAGATGGTTGTAACCTACAAAGACTGGAATGGGATGCTACCTTATGCTCTTCACGGTTATCGCACATCTGTTCGCACCTCAACAGGGGCAACCCCTTTCTCTCTAGTGTATGGCATGGAAGTAGTGCTCCCCATAGAAGTAGAGATACCATCTATCAGGGTGTTGACGGAAGCCAAGCTAATAAAAGTTAAATGGTGTCAAAGAAGGCACGATGAATTGAACCTAATCGAACAAAAGAGAATGACAACTTTATGTCATGGTCAGTTGTATCAGCAGAGAATGAAGAAAGCGTTTGACAAAAAGGTTCGACCCTGTGTCTTCAGAAAATGGGACCTCGTGCTCAAGAAGATACAATCATTCCTCACTGATTTTCGGGGCAAATAGACTCTGAATTATGATGGCCCTTATGTGGTTAAGAAAACCTTCTCAGGCGGTGCCTTGAGACTCGCAACCATGGATGGAGAGGAGTTTACCTACCCCCACGAATGTTGATGTAGTCAAGAAATACTTTGCCTAAATAAAAATAAATAAAAAAAATGTCTCGTTGGATTGAAAACCTGAAATGGCGGTCCAGGCAAAAATTATAGACACAAACAAAAATCTTCCCGATGGATTCAACACCTCAAAAGGCAATCTAGGCAAAAATAAGGGATTCATGGCAAGTAACTACATCTGACAAAGTTGACTCCCCAGCGGTAATGTGATCTGACAGGAAAACTTCAGTCAAGGTCACCTTCGAAAGAAGCTCAAAATGTCCAGAATTCAAAGTTGGTAGAAGGATAGTAGTTGTTATGTTTCGATGTAGCCCATTTTCCGTTAAATTACCATTTTCTAAACTTTGTAATGCTCTATGGGATCACGCGCTTGGCTGATTACCGTTTTATCAATAAAATTTGAGCCCTAGTGCTTTTGTTTGCAATTCCCATTTATTTTTCTTTACAAAATGACATTTTTAATATGATCAACGTTTCTTGAAACAAAACCAAAATGAATTTACTTGTCGAATTTTCTTCTGCTTTTAAAAATAAAGATGGAAATTCTTTTCGACTACTGAACACAAAAGGGAACATCAATGGCTTCTCCGGAAGTGATTAAACCTCAAAATGCAAAATCAAACTACTCCTTTTAGCCAGTACACCTGAATGAAGGATCAACTGTTTTAGATGTAATGTCCCATCTGGTATTTTCGGTAGAGTTCTTACCTCTGAAGACCAATTGATGGTTTTTTTACCCCCGTAGGGTCTATCCCTCCTAAGCAGAAAAGGATTACTATCTTGAACCAATGATACCTTTTATCCCCCACAGTGGTCGAGTATTCAAGTCGTAGTCATTCACTGGCCTGTATGTCGCGTCTGTTTTGTCAGCATAAACATATATACATCATGCATAGTTGATTCATATTCTTACTCATATTGCATTAATATCACTCTGGCTATACTCATCCCCTAAGTGATAAACGTCTTCTCTCCGATAAAGTTGTCAGTTTTGCTTTCCACGTCAGATAGGACCAAAATCCGGGTTTGAGTTCTTTCCTCGTTGGGAAATGTATCGTCTGAACAATCTCTCTCCAATGTATTCCTGGATGGAAATCGGTCATCAACCACTTTGATGACTTGAACCTCTAAAACGCAAGAAGTCATTCGGATAGACAGCTTTGAAACATCACTCTTCACCATTGAAGATGACATTTTGCTTTCCTGGATTAAGAAAATCCCCAAAGAAAGCCTCTCAGCAGAAGACCCTCGACAATACGGCAATTTCCCCCCGATTTTTTTTTCAATGAAGTTATCAGCACCTCAAAATTGGATCATATCACATGTCATTTCTCCCAAAAAGATCTCGGAGAAAAGTATGATGTAACCTCACTAAGCAAAAAGCGGACTCTCAAGAGACTCATTTTTCCCCAGTAGAGTCGGCAAATGGCATCTCCAACAGAGAAGTTTGCACACCTCTACAGTTCGGACAAATGGGGTTCCCCAGCAAGTTTGAAATCAAATCTTTTTCCATCGAATGGCATCTCCCTAGTAAAACTCAGCGAGAAGTTTGATGAAGACTGCTACAAATAGCGTTCCTTGTCAAGAAAGAAACTTGACAAGAAGAAACTGAGACCAGTTCTGTGGCTGAAGACCCGGATCGAGGGGAAGTATATTTAAAAGAAAACTAAGACCAATTTAGTGGCTGAAGACCCGGATCGAGGGGAAGTTTATTTCAAAGAAAACTAAGACCAGTTCCTTAGCTGAAGACCAGGATCGAGGGGAAGTTTATTTCATAGAAAACTAAGACTAGTTCCGTGGATGAAGACCAGGATCGAGGGGAAGTTTATTTCAAAGAAAAGTAAGACCAGTTCCATGGCTGAAGACCAGGATCGAGGGGAAGTTTTACCCTTTTTCTAAGTAACATTGCTTAGCAAAAGAAGATGGATGAGCAAAGTGATATTCAAAACCACAGTCAAAATTTTGGGTATTACGATATTTAATCCTCTTGTACCCTGAATGTCCGAATATCTTCGCCATTCACACCTTCGGGTCCAAGAAGATTAAATAGGGGCATCTGTCATACCCCAAATTTTGACCACAAGATTCCCCATCATTGTGCAAATAATCTCCACAATATAGATGTGTCATCATACCTCATCAATCTTCTCAAGGATTGTTGAGCACTCACCTCAAACAAGAATTAGGGTTTTGAGCCCTCTCAGAGAACTTAGACAAAGGTTCCATCAATAATGGACATGATCTTCAACTTTTCTAGCCTCTCAAACACCCATAAAGGATCAAGAGGTCTCCCACATCATGAATCAAGCACAAGGTTGCAACATTCCAAGTGGATCAAGCCTCAAGATCGCTACTGTCACCAAATTAGGGTTTTTGTCGACCAAAGCCTCCAGATGAATATTTTCATCTGGGCATGAGCCAATGCTTCCAAACATAACTCAAAAATATCAAAGGGACCTTATGAGGCCAATTATCAAGTCAAAATAGCCACAGAGGAAGCATTCATCAAAAGTCAGGAATTAGGGTTTCTTGACCTAATTCACCCCAGAGTTGACTTTTGAGGCAAGACATGAACCAAGACCTCTAAACATGATTTGAGGGCCTCAAATACACCATATTGATCCATTTAAAACAATGGATTGATCCAAGAAGTTTAATTCAAAAGTTTCAATTTCATTTGGACCAAAATTAGGGTTTTGAAGGAAAAGTCAACTGTATCTTTGACTTTTGACCAAGACATGTTTCCAAACCTTGGGACATGATTCAAGACACCTTAAAGCACCTGTGGAATCCATCCATTAGGTTTGAATTAGGTCAAGAACTTGATTTCATAGAAGATCACACAATTTGGAATTCATCTGATAAAAAGTCAACTGTGCCCAAAATCAAGTTTGACTTTTTGAAAATTTTCACAAATATGGTTTCCCTAAGTCAAAAAAAATGTTAATGTACGGTTTTGATCATCATCCATCAATAAAAATCAAGAAAAGTAAGGTTACTTGCAAAAGGGGCAACCATAGAAAACTTAAAATTTTCTAAGTTATGTAACTAATTGGTTTTGGTACCAACTTTGCAAGGTCATAACTCCCAAACCCTAAGGCCTTTTTCTTCCATCCAAACCTCAAATGAAAGTTCACATGACACACTTCAAAAGTGTCAACAAAAAGAGATTCCAATTCCTCATGGATTTTGAGTTATGGATTGATCAAAATCACAAAAACATGAAAATGACCCTTTTTTCCAACACTTAGTGAAATTTTGGACAGAATCTGTCTAGTTTTTTCACCAACCTTAGGGCCATTTTTTATTATGAACCAAGCTGAATAGAGACGATTGGTGGACATCAAAGTTAAACTATGTCATACTAGCTTTCCAAAGAGTACCAGATCATCTCCAAATTCAATTTGAGTAGGGAGTTACAAGCATGGAAACATGGCACCTCCAAAACTATTTTTTGCAAGACAGACTGGCACTTGCCTCACGATTTTCATTTCCATTACTTGGCAAGCCTTCTCACCATATAAGACAAGTTTCTAAAGTGCAATAAACATGATCTCTCCAGAGCTACCACACCATAAAGCCTTGCAAGTCCAAAACCTCATCATTTGGCATGTGACATTCAAAGCTCAAATCCAAAACTTTCAAAGTTGTCATGAAGCATTCAATAGATGCATCAAGGTGGCATGAACTGAATAAAATCCAATTGAATGAATCAAGCCTTATCCCTCCAACAGAAGACCATAGGCCTGCAAGATTGACTCAAGTCAATGGCTAGAGGAGACTTGAGATTCCTTTTGCAAACCAATGGACAATGGGTTGTACCAGCCACCATTCACTATTGATGCCCAAACAAACTTGACACACTATATATAGAGCTCATGCGTGGTCAGTTTGAGTACACCAAAGCACCATAGCACATGTTTCCTCAAAATCACTCCTAAAAAACAAAATTTTTCTTTTCATTCAAGCAACTTTTGAATTTTTAATTTGAGGGAAATTCAATCAAAACTAATCATGCCAACACCTCACATACATCAAATATGAGTGATCCAAAACCTTAAAACTCATTTGGAACATCAGAATCACAAAGCCACCCCCCATTTGCTCAAGCTTTAAGCCTGTTTGCAGTTGAGGTACCACAACAAGTTCTGAGTTAATTTAATCCATTACAAGCCTTCAAACACATTACTTGAGGTTCATTGAACATGTCCAGATCATTACACAACATTTGTAACACCTCCAACATAGAATTTGTTCACCGGCTTCAAGAGGTAAGCCTGACACTCTCAAACTCTATAATCCATGCATCATAAATGTGTTTTCAAGTTACAAACATGTTTCTAAACTTAGGTAGAGTGTTTCTCCTCAATCAATTGCTATGTATGAATCGTGTATAGGATTTAATGATGTTCTTGCAAAAATTTGGGTTCTTGAGTTAATATAAATGCAATTAATTTATATGGTAGTAATCCTTGTTAAAAAATGAGCAAGTTTCATGTTTACATCGTGCAAAATCATTGAGTAATAAGAGAGTTATGGAGGGTTTTGCAAATCTGGGAAAACAGGGCACACGCGGGCAAGAACAAGTGTTCTTGGCGCCCTTTTTAAAATTTTTGAATTTTAGAATTTTTCTTTTATTTTTTAATTGATTCAAAAATTAATTTCTCTCTGATTTTTTATGTTTTTGAATTGATTCTTTTTTTTCAAAATTCATAAAAAATGTAATAATATTTTATTCTACAAAAATTTCACAAAAAATGTTATTTATTTTATATATTTAATATTTTTGTAAATAATTTATTTTTATTTGTTTTTTAACATTTAAAAATATTTCTTTCTCTTGATTTTTCAAACTCAAATGATTTTCAAATCATTCTATGGATAAAACATGATTTTTCAAATATTAATCAAATATTATAATTTGTTTTTCATACATGTTTAATAATTTTGATCATTTTCTTTAATTATTATTCAAATTAAATACATTTTAAAATCAAATTAGGGTTTTAATTATTTTTCACCCTCACCAACATTTTTCAAAACACTTTAGGTCTCTAATAGAGTGTAAGACTCATCCCTTGTCACACATATAATTTGGGCCTCAGTCATTGTATAAGTCCCACTGCGTCTTCGAAACCGCGGCGCGATCGTCGCCTTTTAAACATAAAAAATCATGTGGGCCTCCCTTTGGTTGTAAGTCTCATTTTCTTCTTTTTTGGGCCTCTTAATAGAGTGTAAGTCCCGTCCCTTTGTAAATAAACCATTTTGGGCCTCAGTCATTGTATAAGTCCCGATACGATCTCGACACGATAGCCGTTTTTCAAAACAAAATTCATCTGGCCCTCTCCTTGAGCTATAAGTCCCAACTCTTGTATAAAAAAGTAAACTTTGGGCCTCTAATAGAGTGTAAGACCCAACCTCTTTTTGTAAATAAATAATTTGGGCCTCAGTAACTGTATAAGTCCTGATACAATAATGGTGCGATCGCTGTTTTTCATCTGGGCATCTCCTTGAGTTGTAAGCCCCATCTCTTGTATAAAAATAAACTTTTGGGCCTCTAATAGAATGTAAGACCCATCCTCTTTGTAGAATTCAATAATTTGGGCCTCAATCGTTATATAAGTCCCTCTGTGGTTTTCAAAACTATGACGCGATCGTCACCTTTTCAAAAGAGATCATCTGGGCCTCGCCTTGAGTATAAGCCCCAATCCTCCTTTTAAAACAACTTTCCTCTTTGATTCAAATTCAAATTCAAAGTTTTATCAAGACTTTCTTCTATTTCTTAAATAACTAACCATACAGCTGTAGTTACTATGCTTAGGCTTGCACAACTGTAAGTTCCACTATCTCTTCAATACATACTTGTATATATATTTCATCCGTTTATGCTTGTAAATACTTGCTTAGAGTTTTCCCCAGCAATTAGGTCTAGGTCTAGATCAAACCAGTGGTTGCTCTTTCAACACAGTCAAAACTAGTTCCCCTTAGGAAAATCCAGATACAATCTTGCCTCCTCTTAGGCTTATACATAGGGAACTAAGAAAGACATTATTCCCGGTGAATCTTTTTCAAGATTGTCCTAACTTAGAAATATATTTGTACAAGAAATTAATTTCCCCAAAGAGGATTAATTCCCGGTGAAACCTCTCTTGAATATCTTCAAACCCTAGAACTATTCTGCAAAGAAAGGATTAATTCCCAGTGAAACCTTTCTTGAACTTTTCTTAGGCTTGGACCCACAGGCTTCCGAAAAGCACCCCCAACCTCCTCTTGGGCTTTGTACAAGGACCCATAAGCTTCTTAGAAGTTCTCAGCCTCCTCTTGGGCTTAGTACAAGGACCTGAAGACCTCCTACAAGTATAGGACAAAACTAAGTCATCTTTTGCTACTTCAATCCTCTGGAGAGTCAGAATTCCAAAACATCAGACCGTTATAGGGTTGATCTTCATCCCTTAAAACCTCAACCTCTTCTTGGGCTTCATACAAAGATCAGTCTCCAGTTAAGAGTCAACCTCTTCATACAAGTAGACTTGGAATGTCTCATATCCTTTTTAATCTAAAAAGAAGCCCCCAAGTTTCCTAAGAACACAAGAGAAACCCTGATCATTTCATCATTTTACCAATCTCTAGCATAGTTTGAAGGCTCCATAGGTTTTCAAACTCAAGTTTAAACTTTCTCCTTAAAATCTCCATACAGGGTCAATTTACCATCAATAAAACCTTAACAAAATTAGAACCTCAGGGAATCTGATATTTCAACTCTTCTTCAACCCTCAGCAAGAGTTGATTTCCTAATTTGGACCTGTCTCTGGATCTCAATAATCCTCAGCAGAAACCAGCCTCCTCTTAGGATTCATAAAAGAATTTCCCCAACCATCCTCCTCTTAGGCTTTGTATAATGATTTTTCCTCAGCAGATTTAGTCTCAATTTTAGGCTTTGTACAAGACAGACTATACTCTCCAGCTGAGTCAATTTCTTTTAGTCTCAATCTTGGGATTTGTACAAGACAAATAAAACCTTTCCCCAGTGGAGTCAATTTCTTTTAGCCTCAATCTTGGGCTTTATAAAAGACAGATAAAACCTCTCCCCAGTGGAGTCAATTTCTTTTGGCCACAATCTTAGGCTTTGTACAAGACAAATAAAACCTCACCCCAGTGGAGTCAATTTCTTTTAGCCTCAATCTTGGGCTTTGTACAAGACAGATAAAACCTCTCCCCAGTGGAGTTAATTTCTTTCAGCCTCAATATTGGGCTTCGAACAATACAAATAAAACTTTCCTCGAAAGATTCAATTCTTTTCAGCCTCAACCTTGGCCTTTGTACAAGACAGATATAAAACTCCCCTAGTAGAGTCAATCTTTTAGCTTCAACCTTGGGCTTTGATCAACGCACACAAAAATCAACATCCTCTTTGAAGAAATAAAGAGTTCTCTCTGTGGGAAGATATTTTCTTGTACATCACACATCCAAACAGACAATTAAAAAACCTAATTCCAGATAACTGTTGTAAGTGGCACACTTGTTGATTCAAAAACCCAAGCTGTAGTCCATCTCTTGTCCTGGTAAACTTCATCTTTCATATAATTGCTGTAAGTGGTAAGCCTCTGGATTATTTACATCCAAGCCAATGTCCCTTTCTTAACATGGAAGATTCCAAAGGAAAATGGCATTGCTCTACACTGAGTTAAAGTTTCTTCTGTAAGGACACCTCCCTAATAAAGGAAATTATGGCATTGCTGGATTCACATATCCCAGTTAAAGTATTTTCCCTTTATAACCAATCCTTCAACAACTGTGATGAATAGGTGAGATATCTCCCTTTAGAGATGACAAATGCTCTCTCATTCAAACCTTTTAGCTTAAATCTTGGGCTTTGAACAAGACAAAAAATAACCCTTTAGCTTTAATCTTGGGCTTTAAACAAGATACCAAACATTTTTCCTCCCATAGAAATAGGAGGAACTACGATTGCTTTGATTTCCCGAGTATCTTTACGGGAATACATAGGTATAAGATTGCGAAATCTTAGCGAGCGCACAAATCAAAAACCTTAGGTCCAGTACCTTACCAAAAACAACAGAAAACCTAAAAACAACAAAAACACTCTCTCAACACTCCCAAAGGAGAAACTTTCCCAACCCATAACAGATAAACACCAGAAAGTATTTAAACATGCCATAAAGGTCTATAGATAACCATATATACACTGGGTAATCGACAACTTCCCTTTGTATTACGTGACCCCGGACCCCCCAATCTCTTAGCATTTGTTAAAGAAAACAATTGTGTGCAAAGTTAGTTTTAGATATCTTCCCTTTCCTTTCCAGCTACATAGGATAAATAAGAAATCAGAAAGTAGGACCCAATTCTAACCAATACGATAAGGTGGTCACGTCACCGACAAAATCACACGCTACAATATTCTTTAGGTACTTTTATCAAAGTGATATAATTATGACGTGAGAGTATAACACTTTTTTTTGGGAATAATATGTATAATCACTACTGCATGACAGTGATATTAATTTTCTTAGACTATCAATTATATTAAATGTCAAGGGATGTTGATATGAAATTTAGATATTTAAACAATCACTCCTCTAGTTTGATGCAATTGAAAAGTTAATAAATATGGTCATGACAAATGGTTTTATACTTAGTGTGCGACTTAATATGACTTCTCTCTTTCATTACTTCATTAGAGCTACTAGTTGACTGATCTTTTCCTACCGATTGGTCTTTTTTCAACAAAAACATATTTTACATCAGTTGAAAAAGATGTCTTATCTTGATTTCACAGATAAGGTGACGAAAGGCGTCATGAAAAGTGCACACTTTACCTCTCTATTCTAAAAAATCCGACGAGTATGTATAAAAGTCATGGGTTCTATCCTCAGATAGACCTTTTTATAATTTTAAAATGGTGAAAACACATGTTCCATCGTGTTGTGGAAAACGATGTCTTGAAACAAAGTATAAACAATTTCTTTATGATCAAGAAACACACAAGGGTTAGGGTTAACAAAAAATAAAGAAGAACAACAAAGATTGGTTATAACTGCAACTCTTTACTTTCTGTATAAATCAGATTACAAGTACTCAAAAATAACAAATAACCCACTCACCCTTATTAGGATTTGTCACACTTAAGATGAGAGACTAGTATGCTATTTATAATAAACCTAACATACTAAACTAATGGTCTTTTTACCAGTTACCCATTAATAGCTAACATAGGGTACAATCTAACTTAAACAATTTGATCCTTAACACAAGGCCCAATTGGACAACTAGATACTAGAACACTATTCGACTACAGCATGTAGGTCTTCGACAACAGCATGTGAGCAGACATCAACGACATGCTAAACCTCTGTCGAAAATACTAAAGTTCGTTCCAATATCTCTGAAATCTCCACCTTGAAACAAACTCTATAACAACAAGAAACAAACTAGCTTTCTTCATGCTGCTTTATCAAGTGCATACAGCGGAAAAACTTGCAAGTGGGTAATGTCATGGTGATCATATCAGCAGCATTATTATCTTATGAAACCTTCAGCACTAGGACCTCTCCGTGCTCGATTACCCCTATAATGAAATGCAACCTCACATCGATGTGCTTGGTTCGCTCATGATAGGCTAAATTCTTTGACAGATGTATTACACTTTGACTATCACATTTAACAGTGATAACTCGACCTTGAAGTTTCAGCTCCTTTGCAAAGCCTTCAAGCTACAATGCTTCCTTCACAACTTCAGTTAGGGCGATATATTCCGCTTTTATGGTTGATAAGGCAACAACCTTCTCAAGTGTTGCTTTCCAATTGATTGTTGTCCCAAGCATAGTGAACACATATTAAGAAATAGATTTTCTAGAATCCATACAACCTGCATAATCAGAGTTGACATATCCTTCGATTGTTGTTTTACTATCTTCACCCAAGGCCCCACCATAAATTAGGACTATGTTTAAAGACCCATTTATGTACCTTAGAATCCAATTCAATACTTTCCAATGAGCCTTTCCAGGATTTGCCTTGTACCTGATTACAAGACTTACAGCATATGCTATGTCGGGTCTAGTACAAACCATATCATACATCAAATAACCCACTATATTAGCATATGGAATGCTATTCATATAAACTCTTTCGACATCAGTACTGGGACATTAATCTATACTCAGCATGAATTGCGGATTTGTCGGTGTCACAACAAGATTTGAATTCGACATACAAAACTTTTCGAGACCTGGTGATACAACTCAGCTTCATTGAAAACTACATCTCGACTGGTGATACAACTCCTGTGACCTGGCTCTAGGCTCCATAGCCTATAAGCTTTGACTCCTTCAGGGTTTCCCATGAACATGCATTTCTGAGCTCTAGGTTCGACCTTGTCTTATCTAATGTGAGCATAGGCCATGGTGTAGCGGGGAAATTGTGATTGTAGGCTATTGATTAACTTAACTCAAAATGCAAGAGTCACCACCGCACTATTATTTTACCCAAAAGGAAATGGGAAAGAGCGAATAAAACCTAAACAAGTTCTAAAACAAGAATAAATAAACAGAGACCGGGTAAGGGGGTTGGTTACTCTAAGGGAAGGTACTAGCACCCAAAACGTCTAAAGTGCTCTATAAGAACCATTTGAAACATCTACGCTTTTTTGTTTGAAAAAGTTTGTTTGAAATGAGATTGGGGAGATGAGAAGAGAAATATTTTTTAATATTTTTGTGTTTGAAGAGACTTATCGCCTCATACCTAAGTACCCAAAAAATGCAATATAGGATCAAAACCTCATAGTTCGTCGTACAAATTTAAAAAAATGGTTTGTTTCGATTGATTTTAAATGTTAAGACAAGTCGTCATTTTAAGGAGAAAACTACGACTAGTCGCCCACAAGTAGAAGAAAACAACATTTGCATCACCTTGAGATGAAGGATTTTTGTTTGGATTAAAATCAACAAATCTTTCATTCCACATCTAAGTGGAAAATTTCAACATCTTAAATACTCTAGGGAATAGGAGAATTACATCTCAACTATGAAAATGACTCATGTCTAAACTTTTAGAAAAGTTTTAAACGAAAAAGTGCACAAAGGCACAAAAAGTTTAAATGAGTTTTTGTATTTTTTATGTCTTTTTGAAATTAGTCAAAGTATGATTAACATTGAATGACATTTATATAAGAAAACAAAGTTTGAAAATCGCTTGACCAAAGTCAAAGTTTATTATGAAAGCTGTTTAATTTTTGAAAACAAAAAGATTTTAAAAAAGGGAGAAGATTTTGAAAATTGAAGAAGGGGTGGAGAAGAAGTGACTATCCTTGAGAAAAAAGATAAAAGCTAAGGATAAGAACGGTCTAACCACACAAATAAGCTCCGTAACATAAGCGTTCCTTCCTTTAGATTAGGCCTTGATCAAGAAAGGTTTTCAAAAGAGAACTCCATGTACCCAAAATCCAAAGTTTACCATCACAAACTTCCAAGCATAAGTTAAGATCCTAGTTCTAAGTCCAAAGTTTCATGTCCATTGCAATGGATAGTAACCATATTCCACCATTAAGAGAACAAGTTTTTTATGGGTTTAAGCATTTATTAATGTTTTTTTGGTCTAAATGGACAAAAGAAAAAGAACATAAACATAAACTAATGGTCCAAGTGGACAAAGCAAAAATAGCGGAAACATAAACAAATAATATGATATGATATAATAACATAAAGCAATAAAAAAATAAAGAGATATAAGGAGCATAAATATAGCACAATTAATATAAGAATGGAGCAATGGTGATCCAAAATGAGGGAACAAGTTTTCTTGCCTTTTCGGACATGCTCAACTAGTCATCCACGAGAATGAAAAGATGGTCTCAAACATTACCATGGAGAGGGCTCCAACTCAGATAAAATCAACGAGTTTTCCAACTAACCCCCACGGGTAAAAGGAGAAATCCAATCTATTTCAAACTACGCCATGAGAGAGTAGGAGACTGATAATTCACTTACAAAACACAATGGTTTTCCAATTTCGGGTCCAATTTAGCGCTATGTTAAGCAATCGTAATCGGACTTATATAGAAACCACGACTATCTGAGGCCAGTCAATAACAATGTTTGTGTTAATGCATGCTAGAGGAGTGATAAGTAGATCATTCTTCGAAAGCAATACCGCACAAAAAGAAAAGAGGTAACGATCTCATCTTTATAAAGAAATTAAAATAAGTTCCAATGATATCGAAGATATTCATTGATCAAAATAAAAAGAAGAAGAGGGGAAGGGAAGCCAAATTGAATCACAATTCTAAAATTATTCCATCTTTAAGTTCAACCACTCATCTTGGTGGATTAAGGCACTAAACATATCATTAACTGAAAGCACC
Source organism: Lathyrus tuberosus (assembly GCA_022829125.1). NCBI lineage: Eukaryota > Viridiplantae > Streptophyta > Magnoliopsida > Fabales > Fabaceae > Lathyrus > Lathyrus tuberosus. The sequence goes on from JALAZF010000071.1 coordinate 11,172,648, forward strand.
CAAAATGAATTGAACAATTCACTTTAAAGATAGATTTCAATTAGTGAATGTTTATCCAACATCATCGACACCCTAAATCCCTTGAATTTAAAGAGAAATTGGACTTTTAAATTTTCAAACCAAGGAAATTATGAAAAGGAAACGGAAGAAGAAAGGAAAGGAACCAAAACAGTCCCAAAATAGAGCCAAAAACACAATTCTGCTACTGGTTAATCAATTAGCCAATTTGTACTACATTTGGGTAATCGACCCATAACAGATAAACACCCGAAAGTATTTAAACATGCCATAAAGGTCTATGGATAACCATATATACACTGGGTAATTGACAACTTCCCTTTGTATTACCTGACCCCGGACCCCCCAATCTCTTAGCATTTGTTAAAGAAAACAATTGCGTGCAAGGTTAGTTTTAGATATCTTCCCTTTCCTTTCCAGCTACATAGGATAAATAAGAAATCAGAAAGTAGCACCCAATTCTAACCAATATGATAAGGTGATCGCGTCACCGGCAAAATCACACGCTACAATATTCTTTAGGTACTTTTATCAAAGTGATATAATTATGACGTGAGAGTATAACATTTTTTTTGGGAATAATATGTATAATCACTACTGCATGACAGTGATATTAAATTTCTTAGACTATCAATTATATTAAATGTTAAGGGATGTTGATATGAAATTTAGATATTTAAACAATCACTCCTCTAGTTTGATGCAATTGAAAAGTTTATAAATATGGTCATGACAAATGGTTTTATACTTAGTGTGCGACTTAATATGACTTCTCTCTTTCGTTACTTCATTAGAGCTACTAGTTGACTGATCTTTTCCTACCGATTGGTCTTTTTTCAACAAAAACATCTTTTACTTCAGTTGAAAAAGATGTCTTATCTCGGTTTCACAGATAAGGTGACGAAAGGCGTCATGATAAGTGCACACTTTACCTCTCGATTCTAAAAAATCCGACGAGTATGTGTAAAAGTCATGGGTTCTATCCTCAGATAGACCTTTTTATAATTTTAAAATGGTGAAAACACATGTTCCATCGTGTTGTGAAAAATAATGTCTTGAAACAAAGTATAAACAATTTCTTTATGATCAAGAAACACACAAGGGTTAGGGTTAACAAAAAATAAAGAAGAACAACAAGGATTGGTTATAACTGCAACTCTTTACTTTCTCTATAAATCAGATTACAAGTACTCAAAAATAACAAATAACCCACTCACCCTAATTAGGATTTGTCACACTTAAGATGAGAGACTAATATGCTATTTATAATAAACCTAACATACTAAACCAATGGGCTTTTTACCAGTTACCCATTAATAGGTAACTTAGGGTACAATCTAACTTAAACAATTTGATCCTTAACACAAGGCCCAATTGGAGAACTACATACTAGAACACAATTCGACTACAGCAAGTAGGTCTTCGACAACAACATGTGAGCAGACATCAACGGCATGCTAAACCTCTGTCGACAATACTAGAGTTCGTTCCAATATCTCTGAAATCTCCACCTTGAAACAAACTCTATAACAACAAGAAACAAACTAGCTTTCTTAGTGCATCTTTATCAAGTACATACAGTGGAAAAACTTGCAACTGGGTAATGTCATGGTGATCATACCAGCAGCATTATTATCTGTCGAAACCTTCAGCACTAGGACCTCTCCACGCTCGATTACCCCTATAATGAAATCCAACCTCACATCGATGTGCTTGGTTCACTCATGATAGGCTAAATTCTTTGACAGATGTATTACACTTTGACTATCACATTTAACAGTGATAACTCGACCTTGAAGTTTCAGCTCCTTTGCAAAACCTTCAAGCTACAATGCTTCCTTCACAACTTCAGTTAGGGCGATATATTCTGCTTTTGTGGTTGATAAGGGAACAACATTCTCAAGTGTTGCTTTCCAATTGATTGTTGTCCCAAGCATAGTGAACACATATTAAGAAATAGATTTTCTAGAATCCATACAACCTGCATAATCAGAGTCGACATATCCTTCGATTGTTGTTTTACTATCTTCACACAAGGCTCCACCATAAATTAGGACTATGCTTAGAGACCCATTTATGTACCTTATAATCCACTTCAATATTTTCCAATGAGCCTTTCAAGGATTCAACTTGTACCTGATTACAAGACTTACTGCATCTGTTATGTCGGGTCTAGTACAAACCATATCATTCATCAAAGAACCCACTATATTAGCATATGGAATGCTATTCATATAAACTCTTTTGACATCAGTATTGGGACATTGATCTATACTCAGCATAAATTGCAGATTTGTCGGAGTCACAACAAGATTTGAATTCGACATACAAAACTTTTCGAGACATGGTGATACAACTCAGCTTCATTGAAAACTACATCTCGACTGGTGATACAACTCCTGTGAAAGCTTTGACTCCTTCAGGGTATCCCATGAACATGCATTTCCGAGCTCTAGGTTCGACCTTGTCTTGTCTAATGTGAGCATAGGCCATGGTGTAGCGGGGAAATTGTGAGTGTAGGCTATTGATTAACTTAACTCAAAATGCAAGAATCACCACCGCACTGTTATTTTACCCAAAAGGAAATGGGAAAGAGCGAACAAAACCTAAACAAGTTCTAAAACAAGAATAAATAAACAGAGACCGGGTAAGGGGGTTGGTTATTCTAAGGGAAGGTACTAGCACCCAAAACGTCTAAAGTACTCTATAAGAACCATTTGAAACATCTACGCTTTTTTGTTTGAAAATTTTTGTTTGAAATGAGATTGGGGAGATGAGAAGAGAAATATTTTTTAATATTTTTGTGTTTGGAGAGACTTATCGCCTCATACCTACGTACCCAAAAAATGCAATATAGGATCAAAACCACATAGTTCGTTGTACAAATTAAAAAAAATGGTTTGTTTCGATTGATTTTAAATGTTCAGACAAGTCGTCATTTTAAAGAGAAAACTACGACTAGTCGCCCATAAGTAGAAGAAAACAACATTTGCATCACCTTGAGATGAAGGATTTTTCTTTGGATTAAAATCAACAAATCTTTCATTCCACATCTAAGTGGAAAATTTCAACATCTTAAATACTATATGGAATAGGAGAATTACATCTCAACTATGAAAATGACTCATGTCTAAACTTTTAGAAAAGTTTTAAAAGAAAAAGTGCACAAAGGCACAAAAAGTTTAAATGAGTTTTTGTATTTTTTATGTCTTTTTGAAATTAGTCAAAGTATGATTAACATTGAATGACATTTATATAAGAAAACAAAGTTTGAAAATCGCTTGACCAAAGTTAAAGTTTATTATGAAAGCTGTTTAATTTTTGAAAACAAAAAGATTTTAAAAAAGGGAGAAGATTTTGAAAATTGAAGAAGGGGTGGAGTAGAAGTGACTATCCTAAAGAAAAAAGATAAAAGCTAAGGATAAGAACGGTCTAACCACACAAATAAGCTCCGTGTACCCAAAATAGTTTTCAAAAGAGAACTCCATGTACCCAAAATCCAAAGTTTACCATCACAAACTTCCAAGCATAAGTTAAGATCCTAGTTCTAAGTCCAAAGTTTCATTTCCATTGCAATGGATAGTAACCATAGTCCACCATTAAGAGAACAATTTTTTTATGGGTTTAAGCATTTATTAATGTTTTTTGGTCTAAATGGACAAAAGAAAAAGAACATAAACATAAACTAATGGTCCAAGTGGACAAAGCAAAAATAGCGGAAACATAAACAAATAATATGATATGATATAATAAAATAAAGCAATAAAAAAATAAAGAGATATAAGGAGCATAAATATAGCACAATTAATATAACAATGGAGCAATGGTGATCCAAAATGAGGGAACAAGTTTTCTTGCCTTTTCGGACATGCTCAACTAGTCATCCACGAGAATGAAAAGATGGTCTCAAACATTACCATGGAGAGGGCTCCAACTCAGATAAAATCAACGAGTTTTCCAACTAACCCCCACGGGTAAAAGGAGAAATCCAATCTATTTCAAACTACGTCATGAGAGAGTAAGAGACTGATAATTCACTTACAAAACACAACGGTTTTCCAATTTTGGGTCCAATTTAGCGCTATGTTAAGCAATCGTAATTGGACTTATAGAGAAGCCACGACTATCTGAGGCCGGTCAATAACAATGTTAGTGTTAATGCATGCTAGAGAAGTGATAAGTAGATCATTCTTCGAAAGCAATACCGCACAAAAAGAAAAGAGGTAACGATCTCATCTTTATAAAGAAATTAAAATAAGTTCCAATGATATCGAAGATTTTCATTGATCAAAATAAAAAGAAGAAGAGGGGAAAGGAAGCCAAATTGAATCACAATTCTAAAATTATTCCATCTTTAAGTTCAACCACTCATCTTGGTGGATTAAAGCACTAAACATATCATTAACTCAAAGCACCCAAAATGAATTGAACAATTCACTTTAAAGATAGATTTGAATTAGTGAATGTTTATCCAACTTCATCGACACCCTAAGTCCCTTGAATTTAAAGAGAAATAAGACTTTTAAATTTGCAAACCAAGGAAATTATGAAAAGGAAACGGAAGAAAAAAGGAAAGGAACCAAAACAGTCCCAAAACAGAACCAAAAACACAATTCTGCTACTGGTTAATCAATTAGCCAATTTGTACTACATTTGGTTAATCGATTAACCCTGGCCGGATGAAAAAAAAAATTGAAAAAAAAATATGCATTCATGATTCAATCATTTCTTCAAACACCTCATGATCATGAATGCAATTTGGCACAAAAATTCAAGTAAAACAAAAACTAATAACACCAATGAAATACAATTTGAAAGATCCAAAGATCAAGCAACAAAAATCAACAAGAGATCACATTGTGGAAGATGAACCAAGCACAGCAATGGTGGATCAAGAGTTTACCACTTCCAAATCTGAAAATTCTTCAAATCAACTTCAAGAACCACACTCCAAAGCCTTGATCTACAGAAAATGATGATGAAAAAGTATGTTGATGGAGGTTTAGCTCAAAGATTAGTAAGCTTCAATGAAAAGCTTACTAACTTTTAATGGAAGAAAGAGCTTTGGTGAATTTGGGCAGATGAATAAAATTGAGAGAAATTTTTGCAAGGTGAATTTGGCTATCGAAAGCTTGTAAAATGAATGAAATGAGGCCTCTATTAATAGGTTTAGGATTGGGAATTTGGGGGCTTTGAGCTTGGTTTGGAGCCAAAATTAGGCTTGGAATTTGAATTTGGAGGAAAAATCAAGATCAAGTGGTGATTAATGAGGCTGTATGGTGGGAATTAATTATGATCATGTAGGGGAATTAAAATAAGGTAATCTCGAATATTCTAATGATGAAACAAGTGAAATTTGGTGCCAAATGATGCAGAATTTGAAAATTCTATTTTTAGACAAAAAAAACATTATTTAATAGATTAACCATTTTGTGCATGCATTTGGTTAGCTGATTAACACAGTGAAAAAGTGATAAAATGGCTTTTTGATGTGCTGTATTGGCTCAGGCTCGATTCTTTTTTCTTATCAAAGAAGGAATGGAAATATAACATGAATCTTAGAGTATCTTGAATAATAGTCAATCAAATCTTGGGAAACTCTTGATCAGATGATTTTGAATTGTTTGCAGATCAACTTTTACTTTGTTTAGATGAATTTCATTCAAGTTGAGGAACTGGTATTTGACATTCTTGATCCAAACCTCTTCTTGAAAAAGTTAGTAAAGAGGAAAAAAAATATATTTTTAGATTTTAATTAGGGGTTAGTAAACATAAACAAAAACAAATATCAAGAAAACAAGAGAACATGGGTGCTTGGTGATCTCCCTCAAGAACAAACCTACAGAGGAGGGTAAGAGAACCAGAGCTCGTGATCTTGTTTGTGGTTTGAGATGCAAACGAAATGTGGGATCTTAGGGGTAAAAATCAGGGTATTACACAAGTAGCCAAATATTCACAATTTGTCGAGATCTGGTGGATGTCCTGACCAAATTTCTTCAAGTGTTTTCATATCTAACGCAGTCGAAGGACATCTATTTATTAGATATGTAACTATCGAAACAGCCTCAGCCCAAAACACCTTATTTAACCCAGCACTCGTTAACATGCATCTAACACTCTCTAAAATAGTATAATTAAACCTTTCCTCCAAACCATTTTGTTGTGGAGTACCTGCAGTAGTTTTGTGCCTTGCAATACCTGAGGCAACACACAAACTGTCGAACGCCTCATTACAAAATTCAAGGACATTGTCGGTTCTCAACCTCTTGGCATTTTTTTGCCAGTCTGATTTTCTACCAGAGTCTTCCAACCTTTAAAATTCTCAAAAGTTTCATCCTTAGTCTTCTGGATGAATACCCATAACTTTCTGGAATAATCATCAATTATGGATAGAAAATACTTTGCTCTTGAGTGTGATGGACACCTTGCAGGCCCCCAAAGATCAACATGGGTGTAATCAAGGGATCAATGAGTTCTTTGTTTGCCTTTGTTGAACTTCACTCTGCAAGTTTTTCCAAGTACACAGGGTTCACAAAATATTAGCTTTTCGACTTTGTCTCCACCATGCAAAATTTTTTCTCCAATTCGACCAGACCCCTTTCATTGACATGGCCCAATCTCATGTGTGAAATTTCTATCTTCAATAAAGGTTTTACGGATGCAACATTTGTCGAACTACTTAGAACTTCAACCTTAAGGGTATACAAGCCTTATTTCTTCACGTCTCTCAAGATTTCATTCGACCCCTTCATGACTCTTAGGATATTTTTCTCTCCTTGAAAAACATATCCCTTCTTGTCGAATTTACTAGGAGAAATCAATTTTCTCTTCAAATCAGTTACATACGTGACTTCAATCAATAACCTTATTGACTCATCATGGAGCGTGAAACTCACAAATCCAATACCTGGAATTTTGCAAGCTTTGTGGTTTCCCAGCAGCATTGGTCCACCATCTTGATCACATAGCTCCTCAAACACTTCTCTGTTTGGAGTCATGTGCCAAGTGAAACTTGAATCTATAATCCACTCTTTTCTTGAGTTGCCGCTTGAAACCACAAGAACATCAGATGATTCAAAGTCATCTTGAACAATGGTTGCATTACCATTATCCTTACCTCCATGATCTTTCAGGCGTTCAGGGCACACCTTTCTTGTGTGACCCTCCTTCTTACAGTGATAGCATTGAGTACCAGATGCCTCGCCATTTGTAAGACTTCTGTTTACTTTTACCTTTCTTCTTGTCGAACTTACCTTCCTTTCGCAAGAATTTTCCCCTAACGGCCAAATGTTCACCAACCGTTGAAGGTTTATGCTCCTTCCGTTCGTTCAGGTCCTTAGAATACAAGGCTGATTGAACTTCTTCAAAGCTCAGGGACTCCCTTCCATTCAATAGTGTTTCTTTGTTGTGAGCATGTCTTCTGGGCAAAGCACACAACAACAATAGTGCTTGAGCTTCATCATAAATCTTCACATCAATATTTTTAAGATCAAGAATCATCTTGTTGAACATATCCAACTGCTCAGTCAACATTTTGTCTTCACTCATCTTGAATTAATGCAAAGCTTGCTTCAGGTAGAGCCGATTCACTAGAGATTTGTTGTGAAAAACAATGTCTTGAAACAAAGTATAAACAGTTTCTTTATGATCATGGAACACACAAGGGTTAGGGTAAACGGAAAATAAATAAGAACATCAAGGATTGGTTAAAACTGCTATTCTTTACTTTCTCTATAAAACAAATTACAAGTACTCAAGAATAACAAATAACCCTCTCACCCTAATTAGGATGTCACACTTAAGATGAGAGACTAGTATGTTATTTATAATAAACCTAACATACTAAACTAATGTGTTTTTTAACAGTTACGCATTACAAGATAACTTAGGGTACAAGCTAACTTAAAAAATTGGATCCTTAACACAAGGTCCAATTCGACAACTACATATTAGAACACAATTCGACTACAGCAAGTAGGTCTTCGACAATAGCATGTGAGAAGACTTCGACGAAATGCTAAACCTCTGTCGACAATACTAGAATTCGTTCCAATATCTCACACATCGGTTTTGACATTTTCCCGACAAATATACCACATTTTCTTATCTCATAAAATTGACAGGTAAAACAATTTTGAGTTTGTTAAATCAAAAGTGGATTGCTTATTTCACTAAATCCTATACTGATCATATAACTTTTCAAAATCGGTGATGAAAATAATTATATGAACAATTGTGTTATATTTAAAGAACAACTTCATTGATTAGTGATTTTGAAGGATCCTTCAACTCATCATTCATCACACGCTCTTTTACGGTTAAAATCTCTTCAATGTTTCAAATACTTTATTCAACACTTTCTTTTCTAATAATTCATTCTTAAAAGCATAGAAATTTGATACTTTGAAAAATGAACAAATATGGAAGAAACTTGAACGAAAACTAAGAGTATTGGATACATTTTAACGATAAAATAACATGAGATAAATGATGAATTGCAGAATCCTAGAAAATCATTAATCAGTGTAAGATAAGTTTCAGATACAACATAATTTGTCCTATGATAATTTTCAAAATCAAATTAATAGGTTATAAGTTCAAGGAGGGGTTAATGAAACAAACAATCGACATTAGATATAATAAACTCAACTTCACAGAACAAGATGAGAGATGCACAAAGAATATAAAAAAATATAATCTCATTATCAATATAAATCTCAAACTGAAACACAATAACAACAACTAAATACAACATATAGATTTAATAAACTCAACTAAAAACAGCAGGTTACATTAAAGAACAACAAAAAAAAAATAATCAACAACATCAAGAACAACAACATCAATAAACAACCTCAAGGATAACAACATCGACAAAAACAACATCAATAACTACAACAAAAATAACAAAAAATAACCTCTAGGGTTTCGTATTTCAACAACAACAACAACTAGCATATTTTTTGGAATTTTCTGTTATAGACAATAAGGTAGCATTAGTGATTTTAATTGGATAGTAATATAGAGTTGAAAAATGTTGTGTATGTTTTCAAGTATAGCATGCTCCTGATCATAAATTATTGTAACTAACAAATCTATTTATGAACAACACATATTCCATTCAATTTTAATACAAACTTTTCAATTCTAATACTCTATATTTTGTATCAATTTTTTGTTGAAGAGGTTGTAGTACTGCAAAGCTTTGTGATTATGTATGTGTTACCGCAACGTTTGTTAGGATGTTTATTAGTTGCAATTGTAGATTTCTATAGATTAATTTACCTTAGCTTTTTCATATGACTCTTCATAAAAAAATTTCACCTTTGATTGAATGTTCTGGTTCTAATGCCTTTGTTTTGGTGCTCTATGGGTTTATTTTTATTATTAGCTGAAACAAATAACAAATTTTCAACTTTGCATTTGCCATATTCTATTTTGACCGGGTTGTTTGTGTGCATGTTGATTCTAGTAACTCTTTGTAATTGATTTGAGTGTAGAGAGCATGGTTAATGATCGAATTGGCGCCACATGAGCATGTCAGTTCTAGTAGCTCTTTTCTTTGATAGTGAATGTGATGGATAAGATCTGTTTTTTTATAATATAAATCACACTCTTGTAATTAACAGAAATAGTTATAATTAAAATTTTGGTTGACCCAAATTTATTGACCATATTTTCTTGTTATTTGTTTGTTTAATGTTTGTATTTTGAGAATAAAGATTGTGTAATTTTTGCGAGAACAAAAAAAAAGTGGAATTTAATAGCACTTTTTTGAAAACAGATTTTAATGGTTGGATCTATAATAGCGTTTTTTTTAAAAACGATATTTTACGATATTCAAATTCTCGCTATAGTTATGAAAGTAAAAAAAAATACTATTAAATATCTTAATTGGTGTAGCGATATCTATAATCTGTCATGTTCCTTTTAAAAGTTAACACATGAATCACATAATTTCTATATCATAACTAAACAAGGATTCTAAATCCTAACATTCTTCGTATCATTCTTATCATACTCATTTATAGGATCATGCAAGCATATACGATTTTCAAGGAGCCTAGACTATCATGACGATCTTCTTCCCCTTGCTACATGTAAGCCAAGATACTAGCACATCTTACATTGTTCAACCTTGAGCCAAATCCTCCTTTTTTTTCCGATATTTCAAGTTGGAATTTTTTGTTCTTTCTCGCGTCAATGAAGTTTGAGAATGAAAAGAAATTATATTTTACAACTTCACTCAAATCCTTATATAATGGCATTCCCAAGTGTAAGAATAGTAGCATTGAGTTCACAGTTGTTAACGGTTTCTGTTAGTTATAGTGGTTAGCCGTTAAAGTGAACTAACTCTGTTAACTAGCCTTGTATATATGCTACTGATACTTCTGTGTGTTGTAATCAATGAGTTTTCTGTCAATACCAATATTCATCTTCTATTCTCTCCATCTGCTATAAGCTTTGCATTGCAGTGAAGATGAAGCTAATCCTTCATCTCTAATATGATATCGTTTGCGGTTTCGATCCCCAACGCTTCCCCAATTACTCAACCCTAATTTTCTCAAATTACGCACCAAGCTTGCTTCTGCTCATCAATGGAGGACCCAGAGAATCAAGAATCAACGCACAAAGCTCAATCTCAAGAAATTTCCACCATTTTTACTTCCACGGAGTCTTCGCAATCATTTGGACCGAAGCTCTCAATCAAGCTGCAGGAAAAAGACTACCTGCTATGCAATCAACAAGTCAAAGGTGTCATTTTGACGCAGAAGATGCACATGATAGTTGTGAATCCTCAAATACCGTTGAAATACAAATCAGCTCAAGATCGTATTGAAGGTATGATTTATGACGAATATGAAGCTTGGATTGTCCAAGATCAAGCGGTTTTCATTTGGCTCTTATCTACAATTTCTTAGTCGGTTCCTCCCAGGGTTCTTGCTTGCAAGCATGCTTTCGAGGTTTGGGAAAAGATTCATCAATTCTAATGTGCAAATGAAGGCTAGGGTGCGGCAACTTTGTGTTGAGCTGAAATCAACCAAGAAAGGTAACAAATTTATCACTGAGTTTGTACTTCGAATCAAAGCTATTGCAAATTCGCTGTTTGCTGTTGGTGATTCTATTACAGAGCAAGATCAAGTAGATTCAATCTTGGAGGGTTTATCTGAAGAGTACAACCCCTTTGTGATGCAAATTTATGGTTGCCCTACACCTCCCACACTATGTGATGTTGAAGCCCTATTGTATGTGTAAGAAGCGCAACTTGACAAGTTCCATCAAGAGCTGGCTACTACAAATGTTGCAGCCAATGTGGCTCACACAAGTCAAGAAGAGCATAATTCCATAGGATCCTATTCTTAAATTCGTGGAAGAGGAAGATTCAACCGAGGGAGCAGTCGTGGAAGAAGGAGAGCTACAACAGGGAATCGACCTACATGTCAGCTATGTGGAAAATATGGACATGCTGGGACTTCTTGCTGGCAAAGGTTTGATGAAAATTTCATGCCTCCATCTTCCTTTAGTAACTCAACAAATCCTGCCAATGACACCAACTCAACTAGTGAAGCTACTCAAGATACTACACAAGGTACTTCAGCAATGGCAATGATGGCTTCAACAAGTTGTCCAACAACTTATACCCAAGAATACTCTTTGCATTCTGAATTAGAATCTCAGGCTTGGTTTGTAGATTTAGGTGCCTTTCACCATATCACCCCATATGCTTCTATGTTGCAAAATACTAGAAAATATGTAGGTTCTAACAAGGTGTATGTAGGGAATGGGCACACTCTTAGCATACAATTTCTAGGGTCCACACATTTTTACTCTAAGATCTATCCTAACTTTATGTTAAAGCTTACCAATATTCTTCATGTGCCTTCTATTACTAGAAATTTATTGTCTGTTTCTAAATTCTCTGGTGATAACAATGTTGTTTTTGAGTTCTTACCTGGAAAATGCTACATTAAATCTCAGACTTCTAAACAAATCACTGTTGAAGGAGTTCTAGATGCTAGTGGCCTTTATTGCTTTCCTCAGCTATTCTTGGAGTCCAAAAGCTCACACTCTCTGAATAACAGCTTGAGTTCCTCAACTGGCATTCAAAGTTATGTTCCTTCTCATTCTTCTTTAGATTTCACAAATAATTGTAACATTAGAACTCTTTGGCATAATAGGCTCGGAAATTCCAATCCTACTTCTGTAGCTCATATACTCAAACTTTGTAATGTACCTTCATCCAATAAAAATAGTATTCTGTTTTGTAATTCATGTAGTCTTGGCAAAGTACATATGCTACATGCTCCTTTAACAGACACTATTTATCACAAACCCTTTGATATTGTGTATGTTGACTTGTGGGGTCCAACCCGTACTCCATCTAGTTCAGGTTACAAGTACTACATAGCCTTTGTTGATGCTCACTCTAGATATACTTGGCTATACTTTCTCAAACAAAAGTCTGAAGCCCTGCAAGCTTTTAGACTATTCCATACATTTGTTAAAACTCAATTCCAAGTCTCTACTAAAGCTGTCCAAACTGATTTTGGTGGGGAGTTTAGACCTTTCACCAAATTTTTGACTGAACTAGGAATTGTGCATAGACTTACCTATCCCCACACATCTCATCAAAATGGATCTGTGGAAAGAAAACATAGGCACATTGTTGAAATAGGGCTTACTCTCCTTGCTCATACTTCTCTACCTTTAACCTACTGGGAACACAGTTTTTCCGCTGATGTCCATGTTATTAACAAGTTGCCTACTGCCTCCTTAACAAAGGCTAACTCACCATTTCATGCCCTATATGGTAGACAACCTGATTATGCATCACTAAAGGTGTTTGAATGTCCTTGCTTTCCCATTCTTAGACCTTACAATTACCATAAGTTCCAATTGAGGAGTCAAGAGTGTGTGGCCTTAGGAGTGTCTTCTCAACATAGGGGGTTCAAGTGTTTGAGTAAGGAGGGCAAGATTTTCATATCTAAAGATGTTACTTTAAATGAAAATTCCTCCCCTTATTCCAAATTGTTTGGTCTAGAGTCTGTTACTAATAGGTCTCTAAATACCAAATGCCTAAGTGGTCCTATCAATGCCCCTACTGTTCCTGCTGTTCCATCACCTAACTCCACTGTTTCTACAATCCTTCCTAGTGTTATAAATGATGCAGGACCTAAAGGCCCTAATCAAATTGTAGCACCCAACCAATCTTCTCATGTACCTGCTTTTGCCCTAGAAGTTAGGTACTCAACTGTCCTTCCAACTGGGGTCCCAATTTTGTACCTGAGCCTAGTCTGAGCCAGACACCGATCATAGCAGTCACTAGGTTTGCTAAATCAACTGCAGCATGTTCTGCCCTCAGACCTAGTCAAGGTAATACTTCATCCAACTGTGCTACTAAATTTAGTGCAGAACCTAACACACATGTGTCTGCTTCATCTAAGGTTACCCTTAAGGATAATAACCAAATTGAAATGTCAATTCAACACAACCAGCCTGATGACAGCACCTCTAGTCCTACCTCTCCTGAAGCAAATTATCCTGAGGATAATACTCAAGCTGAAGAGGTATCTGACTTTGCACCTCAGACTGAGCAAAACCAGCAAACCTACTCTAACTCATTTTGCTCTAATGAAATCTCAATATAATCCTGCATCCCAGTTTCTGACTCATCTCAGTCCCCCTCCATTACTCCCATAATTTCTACTAAGCCTCTTACTGTCAATGCTCATCCCATGCTTACAAGGGCCAAAACTGGCCATTCAAAACCAAAAGCCTATGTGGCCCATACTAAAACTGAACCTACTAGTGTTAAACAAGCCTTATAGCAACCTGCTCGGGCTAAAGCCATGAAAGATGAGTTTCATGCTTTACAAGCCAACAACACTTGGACATTAATTAATCTCATTCCTGACAAAAAAGTTATAGGGTTTCATCAAGAACAGGGTTTTGATTACACTGAGACCTTTTTCCTGTGGTCAAGCCTACTACCATTAGAGTCATTCTATCTCTGGCCAAACAAGTGGGATATCCAACAGATTGATGTTAATAATGCCTTTTTGAATGACACACTTCAAGATGAGGTTTATATGACACAACCTCCAGGTTTCATTGGTGCTGATATAACTCTTGTATGCAAACTTAATAAGGCCATTTATGGGCTTAAACAGGCCCCAAGGGCCTGGTATGAGAAATTAACACAAACTTTACTTTAGTTTGGATTCACTGCTTCAAAATGTGACAACTCTCTTTTTGTGTATAGCAAACAAGGCATTTTTATGTATGCCTTTGTTTATGTTGATGACATTCTCCCGACTGGGTCAAATTCTGCTCTTAAGAAGCTGGGTCGACCCAGGTATTTTCTAGGCATTGAGGTAAAATTCTGCAGCAATGGTGCTCTAATTCTCACACAAGCCAAATACATTCAGGATCTTCTTGCCAGAGCCAAAATGAGTAATGCTAATGGAGTGCCCACTCCCATGATGAGCACATGTAAGCTTAGCAAGCATGGTACTAATCACTTTTCTGATCCTCACTTATACAAATCAATTGTAGGTGCACTGCAGTATGTGACGTTGACACGACCAGACATTTCCTTTAGTGTTAACAAAGCGTATCAGCTTATGGCTTGCCTCTTGACTCTCATTGGTCTACTGTGAGAAGATGACTGCGTTATCTTAGTGGTACTGCACAATATGGTTTGATTCTCTCTCCATCCGTATCTGCGTCAAAGTTCTCTCTTCCAGCCTACAGTGACTCAGATTGGGCTAGTGATTCGGATGATCGCAGATCCAACTCAGGCTCCTATATCTTTTTTGGACCAAATCCGGTAGCTTGGAGTTCCAAGAAGCAATCCTTAGTCGCTCGTTCAAGTACGAAAGCAGAATACAGGGCTCTTGCTCACACCACTTCAGAACTGCTCTGGTTAGAGTGTTTACAGTCTGAACTTAAAGTTTCCTTTCACTCACTTACTCTCTTATGTGATAATCTCAGTGTCATGATGCTGTCTCACAACCCGGTTTTACATGCTCGCACAAAACATATAGAGGTAGATATTCATTTTGTCCGAGAATGAGTTGTTGATGGTACAATGTCCATCTATCATGTTCCTGCTACCACTCAGATTGCTGATGCGCTAACTAAGCCACTCAGCACGACGACATTTCAGGAAATGCGTGGAAAACTCAAAGTTGTCTCCACATGTCAACATCCTTTAGTTTGAGGGAGGTGTTAGAATAGTAGCATTGAGTTCACAGTTGTTAACGGTTTCTGTTAGTTATAGTGGTTAGCCGTCAAAGTTAACTAACTCTGTTAACTAGCCTTGTATATATGCTACTGATACTTCTGTGTGTTATAATCAAAGAGTTTTCTGTCAATACCAATATTCATCTTCTATTCTCTCCATCTTCTATAAGCTTTGCATTGCAGTGAAGATGAAGCTAATCCTTCATCTCTAATACCAAGTTACTAGATTGTCATCTCACATAATAAGTGTGAGTCTCCATAATGCCCTTATCAACAAATCCTTAGTTTAGAGGCTTAATCTTTCTCTTATATCTCTTTTAGGCTCAATTAGGTATGGATTACCATTTGACATTTGAGAATGACAAAATACGCCTTATGGTAAAAGATTTTTTTATTCTTCTCCCTTAAAAATTCGTTAGTGAACGCACCAGAGGCTTTATTAATTAAAATCAATTAAAGATTGATGCTTTTTCATTTATGGTTTAATATTTTAGATAAATAAAATATTCATTATTTTATAATTAAATTTTAACAATAAATAACTTAGCTTTTTTTTATAAGCAATTTGTATTAATAAAACACAGGAGGTGATAAATCCAATAGAATAAGAAAAAAAACGGAGAATTAATAAGTTAGGTTAATAGTAAGAAATACTGGTTTATTGTAAGTCACCTGCGATAGACATTTTTTTCAATCAAAAGAATACAAAGTATTTCAAAGAGAGCAAGCATACAATATAATTAAGGGAAGTTCATACACTAAAAACATAATCAAAGAAATAAAAACAAAAGCACAAATCATCATAAAACTAAAATTTGGGACATATTTATTTCAAAGTTATGCAAAACTCACACATATTGTCATTTTATGACAGTAGATTAGACCAAAACTCATTTTCAAGATTAGCATCATTATCAAACAGAACCACGTCATCTCCAAAACCATCATTATGGGATGCTGATGCTTGTGGATGGGGTAGTGCCATTTCAAGTTGAACTTGACTGTTAATATTGTTATCCAGTCTTCTACCAATGTCCTTCAAATTCATGTCGATCATATACGACAAATTATTCAAATAAACCTTGTACATATTGCTGGACATAATTTTCCCAGCAAATAGACATTCAAACATATACAACATTATCTCTTTCTCCTTATTATCTCTCATTTGCTTGTTTAGTTATTCTTTGCCCTTCAAAATCTTTTGTTCCAAGAAAGTCTCTTGATTCACCATTTTTCTGCTTTTCTCAAACTCTGGCATTCTCTTGAATTTTGACAGAACATTTTGAACTCCACATTGTGACGGCCAGATCTCAGGCTGATTATCATAATGGCTATAAATTATAGCACAGGCTTCAATTCCGCATAGAGTACTTAATTCGTCAACCTTCTTCAATACACCCTTCTTCCTTTTCTTGTATGTTGCATGTCTAGCAGCATCATTTACGATGAAAGCAAGTTTCACCTTCTTTCTAGTCATAGTTGTAACTAGACTAATGAAAAATGAAAATTAAAAAAAACTTATTTATTGTGAATAATGCATTATTGTTTGTATTGTATTTATAGCCAATTCAACATACATAGTTATAGATCCACTTTATTGCTAAAATACATGTTTTAGAGAGAGAGACTCCAACCTCTCTCTAACTTTCTGGGTTTCGTATGTACCAACTAGCCACCTCTTCATCTTCTCTACCCAGTTTTCCCATTTCCGGTCTCGTTCCCAACCCAAAAACCTATTCAATTGTGCTCCTGTTTTCTTGTCGCACCTGAGTGTGTTTACGTTTTGTACGAAGTAGATACTGGGGGATCTCCTTCCTTATCTTCGGCTTAAATTCCTGGCTTTAGGGCTTAGGGGCCTTGGTAAGGAGTTGTTTCTTCTAGGTTTTACTGAGTCAACTCGTGACCATTGGGTGTCGATTGGTTGTGTTTTTGGAGCGGGGTTTCTGGTTTAGTTTCTTGGGGTTGGTTTGTTTTTAGTTTGAAGTTAGGTGTGTTTAGTCTGAGTGGATTTGTTGTTTTGGTTTTTCTAAGATGGATTGGGTCAAGGTAGGAGGAAAAAGGAGGGTACCGAAAGTGGATAGATTTTCTGTGTGGAAGGAGAACAATGGCAAAGGAGCGATAGGCGGAAAAACTACATCCTTCTTTGTCACTGAGTTTCCAGAAGAGATGACTGCTAAAGACCTTTTTGAGGTGTTCCAAGTCTATGGGGTGATTTCGGAAGTCTACGTGCCGGCGAGAAGAGATAAACGTGGGAAGAGATTCGGATTTGCAAAGTTCAGGAAGGTTCAAGACCCTAAGATGATGGCGATTAAGCTTGATAACATTATGCTGAAGGGGGAGAAATTATTCGTCAATGTCCCTCGTTTCCAAAGGGAAGAGAATACTTTGGGGCTTGGGGTTGGAAGTCAGGATGACAAAAGTTTTGGTTTCATCTCAGGTGGGGGAGGAAGAGGGAAGATGACTGATGGGAGATCCTTTGCTCGTGCCTTGGGAGGTGGTATGCCGAAGACCCTTGTTCCGGTGAACCATAGTCCTTCGAAGGTGCAGGTCAACATGGAGGATGTGGATAAACTAAGGTTTGAGAAAGCTAGGGTTGGTGTAGTGGCTGAAGGAATTAATGTTTTGGATATCCAAAGGATTTTACATGAAGAGTGATTCTTCAACATTAAAGTGTCACCATTCGGAGCTAACACGTGTCTAATTGAAGAGTTAGTGGAGGGAAGTTTAGATGAATTCATTAGTGAAACTGAAGATTGTATTGGAAAATGGTTCTCTGCATTAAAACCATGGTCAATGGAGGAGATTGATGTTGAACGTCTTGTTTGGATGAAGTGTTTTGGTCTTCCGTTTGCAACCTACAATTTATCTACTTTTCAAGCTATTGTTTTCGGGGTGGGTAAACTATACCAGATTGATGAGGCTACTCTTAAGAAGACTAAGCTGGATGTGGCTCGTATCCAGGTTGTTACTAAACTGCCTTTAATTCTGAACGAGAGTGTGGTTGTTTTGTGTAACAAGCAATCCTTTCAAGTTTCCTTGGTTGAAGATTTCTGCGAGAATAAGATGGTGTTTAACCAATCGATGGATAACGAAGGGGATGAAGTGTATTCTTCATTAGATCTTGTTGACTCTTCTGCTGAAGGTGATAGTGATTGGGGTGATACCTTTGAGGAGGAAGTGGTTGAGTCTACCAACCCTACGTAAATAGCTGGAGATCGCGACGTTTCACATGTTAAGGTTGTGTCAGATAAAGGGGGAGAGGGATCTGTTGATGTTTCTATAGTAGGGGCTACTATTGAGGTAGCTGACAAGGTTGGAGGAGATATTATCGAGTCATTTGAACCTGTGGTGGGATTGGATCCTTGTCGTTTAAATCCAATGTTGGGAGTTGAGCCTTTGGTTGGGAAACACATTCTGCGTGCGGACAAAGTAGATATGGGGGGTACGGAGGTGTTAAAAAATGTTGAATTGTCTAATGAACCTACATTTCAAAAGTACAAGGATGTGACAGTAGCGGGTAGTAACTTTTTAAAAGGAGGTCTTTTTAATGGGCTGGTGGTGGACCTGAATGGATCAGACCCAATTTTTGGGCCTTCGGGTGGATTAATTGGGTCGTCTAAATGGGCCAAAAACAAGAGAAAGAAATTGTTACACGAGGTTGTCTCTCCCGAAAGATTCGCATCCACTGGTACAAACGCGAGAGTGGCGCAGAAAACACAGTCGCCAGCAATGTGTATTTACCCCGAGAGAGGGAAAGGAAACACTGCATAAACCTGAAGAGAAAAGGGGGAAAGACATGGTCATCGCAACCATAGTCTAGGTTCGGAAGTCGGTTATGCGAGGGGAAGGTGTTAGCACCCCACGCATCCATCGTACTCGATGGGATCCACGCTGGTTGTCTAAACGGAGGGTGAGCTGTCCTACTATCTATGGCTGCAAAAGAAAACGGGGATGGGGGTGACTAAGACGGACTCGGTAGGATATATTCGATGCCCTAGGCCTACGTACTCCCTCAGTGTAATGGGAAAGTCAAAGTCAACGTAGTTCTGACGGGAACTGTGGGGGAAGGTTTCTCGCCAAGACAATCGCTGTCTTGTGCCTACATATCCTTAATCGGACGAGAGAGAGGAATCAGAGCTAATGTAGTTCGTGGGTACGACCACAAATGGGTAAGTGTTTTTTACGTGAGCGACGAGTTTTTTTCTGAAAATAAGTTTGAAAACCAAGAATCCCGAAGGATAAAAAGATTTGAATTTGTTTTTGTGTTTTTTAGACAGAAGGGTTTTCTTTTTAAGTTAGTTCATAACTTGCATTGCACCAAAGTCTAGGGCACAGGGACGAATACTTAACGAATCGTCCCGAGACAGGATGCCCGCTAAGCACTCTAGAAAGATGAGAGGAAGCCCCTCATTTCTCATTCCCCACGCTTAAGGCTCGTGCGCAATACACTTTATCTTTATTAAGTGTTTTCAAGAAGTTTTGAGATGAGAAAAGAGAAGACCCAAAGGAAACTCGAAAGGGAAACTAAGAGTCCTTATGTTATCATACATGGGTGGCCTATGGTTAGTGAGGCTTAGGAGAGATGACTACCTAAAGCCTAATACTAATCCTACTCCAAGCTTAATTAAAAATTAAGTTGGACTAGGTAGCTCTAAAGGGAGAGAAGCCAAGACTTAAACAAGTCTTGAGATTCACGGGAGAAAGAGAGTGAAAGAGAAGAAAGAGAAAGAGAAGGATGAGATAAGAAACAAGATAGGGCAGCAAGCACATCATATCAAGTATATCCAACTTACATCAATAAACATGTCTCCAAGGTCATGCAAAACATTTTAAGTAAGCATGCAAAGGTGATCATGAAAGAATGCAAGCATACTTATATGAAATGCACAATTAAGCACCAATGAACTTCACATCAAGATGAAATGAGAAAAATAATATGAAGATGTAAGCAAGTCAGAATCAATATCACACCATCATCAACAATTCTCATGTGCAAGAGAAGATCAAAACATGAAACATTATGCACCAAAGAAAGACCATAAAAGGAAGTCAAAGTTCAAGCACTTAAAGCATACCCTAACATGATCCACAAATTGCAAAATTTGGTCACAAGGGACCTCAACTAGGGGTAAACATCATATCAAATACTCATGCAATGAATCACAAAGAAACTCAATCAAATAAGCATGGCAAAGCAATTAGGGTTAAGAGATGTCAAGAGATGATCATGCATAATTCACTTAAGCACAAATAATCAAACATATATCAAATGACATTCAAGAATTGTGGAATTAAAACCCAAGTGACCTAAGTCAGAAGCTAGCAACATGCCAAAAGATCACACAAAAATTCACAGGTTAAGTACCTCAAACAATGTTTCAAAGTTGCATAAGAACAAAGAATAATAATGCACCAATAGAGGTACTAAAATGCAATATGAAATGAGTTTAAAAATATGAGAAAAATATTTTTAAGGACCTAAAGATGTCTTCTGAAATATGCAAAAAGAATGGGATGAAAATCATACACCAATGATGAGAACAAAAATCAACAAGGCAGGGTGTGCACAATTGAGATAATTCCAAAGGAAATTAATCAAACAATTAATTCAGATGCACAAAATAAAATAAAATGGAAAAAATAAAATTTGACAAAATTTTACAAAATTCCAAAGATGCTTCAGGATTTTTTTGGTGATTTTTAGATGCAAAAATATATTTTTAAAAATTAAAAATGAAAACTATGCACAAAGAAAATAAAAATGCAAAGATATGATGCCAGGGGGTGCAACATAAGCAAATCACACGTTTAAAACAAAATGGGCTCAGATAAAGGGGGTGGGAAAAGCAAACAGAGGCCCAATCCAAACCCAGCGCAAATCAACATAAATTGTGGAATTCAGTCAACTAAAGGACTTTATCTACACCACCAGATCAATCATGCGTTCCACAATCAGTGAACAAAATCAAAGGTATCCATGATCAATGCTCGGGATCAAGAATTCGTGCTAATAAAGGTACACGCGCGTACATCACATCATTCAGAAATTAAAAGCAGAGCACGTGAATAGCACATGTTATTTAATGCGTTGGCAAAATCAACACCATCAGATCCAATCAACGTGTACAAATGAGTCAACACATCACAAAATCATGCAAGATCAAGGGTCAGATCTGTGTGTGCACAATAAGAAGCATGGATTAAAAACACACAATTAATAAAATAAGTGAAGATTTTAAATGATCTGGCAGAACGTGAACCATCAGATCTGGGCCACCAACGGTCCAGATTTCATCTCCTTCCTCTAAACCTTCAACTGCCTGAAAACAAACCAGATGCCGGAGCCCTAGCTCCGGTCGTCTTCTCCGGCAACACCAAACTCAAAAATTCCAAGAAATCAAGAACTCCACCATCATTCAACTCAGAATTTCACAAGGGTCGTGAATATCACACTCAAATCAACAGATCATGCATAGATTAACCAAATCGAAGGAAAAAAGTTTGGATCTAAAAACTTTAGATCTACAATACAGCCATGATACACGTCCAAAATCAAAACAAAACACACCAGGATGAACAGTGAAGCACGAGGAACATTATGCATACAAGAAAATCAAGTTCTAGGATCAAGAAAACCGCACTAACCTGAAACTTGCAGAACTCAGAATACACCAAGAAAACCTTCAGAAAGCTGCAGATCTACTCCTTGGAACTTCAGATTGCAAAATAAATGCAATATGAGGCTTGAATCAGGCTGGATCTTGAAGTTTGAAAGTGAGCAACTCATATTCGAATCTGATAAAAACCTTGCTTAGAGCTTCAAACAATGGTTGATTCTTGTTCTATGGAGTATGTGGATCAAGAATATGGAAAAAGTTCTTCAGAAACCCTTGTGAGGAGTGAGTTTCGAAGAAGGAAAGTTTTGAGTGAAAAATGAAATTCAGAGCAAATGAGAGTGCACGAGGTGTGAATGAACGTGTGAGTCTCCTTATATACACTTGGTTAGAGCTCTGAGGATGATTAGGGTTTGATTAATCCCTTGATTAAGGCTATCCAAAGTGATTTGCAAAAATGCAAGTTGTGATGAAACCACTAATCCACACGTGCATTGTCATGCTTTTCATCATGAGTCATTCACATTTCTCTTTCTAATCATAATGGAATTGGGTTTGGGCTTTGTAGTGGTCTGATTTGTGAGATTCAATCCATCTTACAAATTTGCATTTTGTAAAATTCATGAAGTACATGGCACGGATTGGAGTGATTCAAGGGTAAAAAATGGTCCTCGTGGAGTGTACTTGAATATGGCAATGTGACTTGAGTCATTAGAGGTCAGTACAAGTCATTTTGAACCAAAATGCAAAAGGTGGAAAAATGGATACATGAGAAAACCCTAAAAAACACCTTGCCTTCTTTTGATCATAACTTGAGTTTCACAAATGGTATGGAGATAATCTGGTACTTTTTGGAAAGGGGAGAGAGAGATCTTCAATTTTCATGTTCGAGGAAAATTCATTTGAAGCTCCTTTGATGATGAAAAGTCAAGTTGAAGATGATTTGAAAAGTTGCCAAAAATGGAAGTTTCACATTATAGGTCATTTTCCAAAAATAGTAACTTTTGCACAAACTCTTGACTCTTGATGAATGACATGAATCTTGACATTTGAGGACCATATGAGGGCATAAGACCTTAAAAATCATGAAGAGGACCTAAAAATTCCATGGTTGACTTTCCTCCTTACAGTTGACTTTTCTTGGTTCACGAGCAACTGATCCACTGAACACCTTCCACAATGAATCACTAGCCAAGCCTTCCTCTATGAGTGTTTGTGAGCATATGGAACCCATGAGAGCATGCTTGAATCCACAAAGTTTTCTCAAGAAGCTCTATGAACACATGAACCCTAATTTGGTCCCTCTGGTTAGGAGGGAAAGATTCACTTGAAATCCTTTGCCATTCTTGATCTTATGAAGATATGATGACCTCCACAAAACACCTTGAGGCTTGAGACTCCTTTGAGATGAACCAAGTACCTTGATCCCATGTTAAGAACCAATGCTATGCACAAATGCTAATGCAAAAAATGCAAAGAAACATAAGCCAGTTAGCTTCAAAACAAAAGAGAAAATTTTGGGGTGTTACATAAATCTCTCAAAGATTAGTCGGTCAGAGACAAATGTACTGCAAGGCTTGTACTGGGGCAGGTCACTTCAAGGGCGCGAGAAGTTTTTTCCTTTCAAAACACAGTCAATCAATAGCACCTCTGCAAGGTTCAGAATACTGTGGCAGAACATTTTAGGTCATTACGAACCCTCTCGAGGTGGTTTACTTCATGAATCATGAAATATGGGGCAATTATGTCCAGACCGTATACATCTCTAAGAGTTTGAAAACCCTGGGGCATTGTTGAATGCCAGGTTTTCTGTAAAATCCTCTTAAGATGATTGCTTCAAGTAGACCCTGTGGTCTGGGGCAAGGTGGAGAGTTAAAGGAACTGTGTTTCGCTCTTGACGATCAATATGCAGAAACTTGAAGCACTGATTTGTTCCCAGTGTGGGACTTTTGGAGTCTTTTCCCTCCTACAAAGAGCTAGAGGGTATCTTTTCCAGCAAGGTGTGGGAATTGTTATTCTTCCTCAAGCAGAGAATTGTCCTATGTTCGAAAAGGGCTTTTATGAAGGTATCTTATCTCTAGTAGTACAGATGGAATCTTCACTCTCAGCAAGGTAAGACGATAAAATATCGTCAAGAAGACGATGAGGAGTCAGAGTGTTCTCTTCCTCAACGGTCAGATCTAGTCATCTCAAGTAATTCAAAGTCCAATCTTTATTGGTACCTCCCCAGCAGAGTCACCAGATGTCGCTCCCGAAAGATTCGCATCCAACGGTACAAACGCGAGAGTGGCGCAGAAAACACAGAGTCGCCAGCAATGTGTATTTATCCCGAGAGAGGGAAAGGAAACACTGCATAAACCTGAAGAGAAAAGGGGGAAAGACATGGTCATCGCAACCATAGTCTAGGTTCGGGAGTCGGTTATGCGAGGGAAAGGTGTTAGCACCCCACGCATCCATCGTACTCGATGGGATCCACGGTTGTTGTCTAAACGGAGGGTGAGCTGTCCTACTATCTATGGCTGCAAAACAAAACGGGGATGGGGGTGACTAAGACGGACTCGGTAGGACATATTCGATGCCCTAGGCCTACGTGCTCCCTCAGTGCAATGGGAAAGTTAGAGTCAACGTAGTTCGGACGGGAACTGTGGGGGAAGGTTGCTCGCCAAGACAATCATTGTCATGTGCCTACATATCCTCAATCGGACGAGAGAGAGGAATCAGAGTTAATGTAGTTCGTGGGTACGACCACGAATGGGTAAGTGTTTTATACGTGAGCGACGAGCTCTTTTCTGAAAATAAGTTTGTAACCCAACAATCCCGAAGGATAAAAAGATTTGAATTTGTTTTTGTGTTATTTAGACAGAAGTGTTTTCTTTTTAAGTTAGTTCATAACTTGCATTTCACCAAAGTCTAGGGCACAGGGACAAATACTTAACGAATCATCCCAAGATAGGATGCCCGCTAAGCACTCTAGAAAGATGAGAGAAAGCCCCTCATTTCTCATTCCCCACGCTTATGGCTCGTGCGCAATACACTTTATCTTTATTAAGTGTTTTCAAGAAGTTTTGAGATGAGAAGAGAGAAGACCCAAAGGAAACTCTAAAGGGAAACTAAGAGTCCTAATGTTATCATGCATGTGTGGCCTATGGTTAGTGAGGCTTAGGAGAGATGACTACCTATAGCTTAATTCTAATCCTACTCCAAGATTAATCAAAAATTAAGTTGGACTAGGTAGCTCTAAAGGGAGAGAATCCAAGACTAAAACAAGTCTTGAGATTCACGGGAGAAAAAGAGTGAAAGAGAAGAAAGAGAAAGAGAAGGATGAGATAAGAAACAAGATAGGGCAGCAAGCAAATCATATCAAGTATATCCAACTTACATCAATAAACAAGTCTCCAAGATCATGCAAAACATCTCAAGTAAGCATGCAAAGGTGATCATGAAAGAATGCAAGCATACTTATATGAAATGCACAATTATGCACCAATGAACTTCACATCAAGATGAAATGAGAAAAATAAGATGAAGATGAAAGCAAGTCAGAATCAAGATCATACCATCATCAATAATTCTCATGTGCAAGAGAAGATCAAAACATGAAACATTATGCACCAAAGAAAGACCACAAAAGGAAGTCAAAGTTCAAGAACTTAAAGCATACCCAAACATGATCCACAAATTGCAAAATTTGTTCACAAAGGACCTCAACTAGGGGTAAACATCATATCAAATACTCATGCAAAGAATCACAAAGAAACTCAATCAAACAAGCATGGCAAAGCAATTAGGGTTAAGAGATGTCAAGAGATGATCATGCATAATTCACTTAAGCACAAATAATCAAACATATATCAAATGACATTCAAGAAATGTGGAATTAAAACCCAAGTGACCTAAGTCAGAAGCTAGCAACATGCCAAAAGATCACACAAAAATTCACAGGTTAAGTACCTCAAACAATGCTTCAAAGTTGCATAAGAACAAAGAAGAATAATGCACCAATAGAGGTACTAAAATGCAATATGAAATGAGTTTAAAAATATGAGAAAAATGTTTTTAAGGACCTAAAGATGTCTTCTGAAATATGCAAAAAGAATGGGATGCAAATCATACACCTATGATGAGAACAAAAATCAACAAGGCAGGGTGTGCACAATTGAGATAATTCCAAAGGAAATTAATCAAACAATTAATTCAGATGCACAAAATAAAATAAAATGGAAAAAATAAAATTTGACAAAATTTTATAAGATTCCAAAGATGCTTCATGATTTTTTTTGGTAATTTTTAGATGCATAAATCTATTTTTAAAAATTAAAAATGAAAACTATGCACAAAGAAAATAAAAATGCAAAGATATGATGCCAGGGGGTGCAACATAAGCAAATCACACGTTTAAAACAAAATGGGCTTAGATAAAGGGGGTGGGAAAAGCAAACAGAGGCCCAATCCAAACCCAGCGCAAGTCAACATAAATTGTGGAATTCAGTCAACTAAAGGACTTAATCTACACCACCAGATCAATCATGCGTTCCACAATCAGTCAACAAAATCAAAGGTATCCATGATCAACGCTCAGGATCAAGAATTCATGCTAACAAAGGTACACGCGCGTACATCACATCATTCAGAAATTAAAAGCAGAGCACGTGAAGAACACATGTTATTTAATGCATTGGCAAATTCAACACCATCAGATCCAATCAACGTGTACAAATGAGTCAACACATCACAAAATCATGCAAGATCAAGGATCAGATCTGTGTGTTCACAATAAGAAGCATGGATTAAAAACACACAATTAATAAAATAAGTGAAGATTTTAAATGATCTGGCTGAACGTGAACCATCAGATCTGGACCACCAACGATCCAAATTTCATCTCCTTCCTCTAAACCTTTACCTGCCTGAATACAAACCAGACGCCGGAGCCCTAGATCCGGTCGTCTTCTCCAGCAACACCAAACTCAAAAATTCCCAAAAATCAAGAACTCCACCATCATTCAACTCAGACTTTCACAAGGATCATGAATATCACATTCAAATCAACAGATTATGCATAGATTAACCAAATCGAAGGAAAAAAGTTTGGATCTAAAAACTTTAGATCCACAATACAGCCATGATACACGTCCAAAATCATAACAAAACACACCAGGATGATCAGCGAAGCATGCGGAACATTATGCATACAAGAAAATCAAGTTCTAGGATCAAGAAAATCGCACTAACCTGAAACTTGTAGAACTCAGAATACACCAAGAAAACCTTCAGAAAGCTGCAGATCTACTCCTTGGAACTTCTGATTGCAAAATAAATGCAATATGAGGCTTGAATCAGGCTGGCTCTTGAAGTTTGAAAGTGAGCAACTCAAATTCGAATCTGATGAAAACCTTGCTTAGAGCTTCAAACAATGGTTGATTCTTGTTCTATGGAGTATGTGGATCAACAATATGGAAAAAGTTCTTCAGAAACCCTTGTGAGGAGTGAGTTTCGAATAAGGAAAGTTTTGAGTGAAAAATGAAATTCAGAGCAAATGAGAGTGCATGAGGTGTGAATGAACGTGTGAGTCTCCTTATATACACTTGGTTAGAGCTCTGAGCATAATTAGGGTTTGATTAATCCATTGATTCAGGCTATCCAAAGTGATTTGCAAAAATGCAAGTTGTAATGAAACCACTAATCCACACGTGCATTGTCATGTTTTTCATCATGAGTCATTCATATTTCTCTTGCTGATCATAATGGAATTGGGTTTGGCTTTGTAGTGGTCTGATTTGTGAGATTCAATCCATCTTACAAATTTGCATTTTGTCAAATTCATGAAGTACATGGTACGGATTGGAGTGATTCAAGGGTCAAAAATGGTCCTCATGGAGTGTACTTGAATATGGCAATGTGACTTGAGTCATTAGAGGTCAGTACAAGTCATTTTGAACCAAAATGCAAAAGGTGGAAAAATGGATACATGAGAAAACCCTAAAAAACACCTTGCCTTCTTTTGATCATAACTTGAGTTTCACAAATGGTATGGAGATAATCTGGTACTTTTTGGAAAGGGGAGAGAGAGATCTTCAACTTTCATGTTTGAGGAAAACTCCTTTGATGATGAAAAGTCAAGTTGAAGATGATTTGAAAAGTTGCCAAAAATGGAAGTTTCACATTATAGGTCATTTTCCAAAAATAGTAACTTTTGCACAAACTCTTGACTCTTGATGAATGACATGAATCTTGACATTTGAGGACCATATGAGGGCATAAGACCTTAAAAATCATGAAGAGGACCTCAAAATTCCATGGTTGACTTTCCTCCTTACAGTTGACTTTTCTTGGTTCACAAGCAACTGATCCACTGAACACCTTCCACAATGAATCACTAGCCAAGCCTTCCTCTATGAGTGTTTGTGAGCATATGGAACCCATGAGAGCATGCTTGAATCCACAAAGTTTTCTTAAGAAGCTCTTTGAACCCAAGAACCCTAATTTGGTCCCTCTGGTTAGGAGGGAAAGATTCACTTGAATTCCTTTGCCATTCTTGATCTTATGAAGATATGATGACCTCCACAAAACACCTTGAAGCTTGAGACTCCTTTGAGATGAACCAAGTACCTTGATACCATGCTAAGAACCAATGCTATGCACAAATGCTAATGTAAAAAATGCAAAGAAACATAAGCCAGTTAGCTTCAAAACAAAAGAGAAAATTTTGGGGTGTTACAGTTGCCCCTATTTAATCAACTTGGTCCTGAAGGTATAATAGCAACGGCTGTCATGCGTTCAAAGGATTCACGGAGATTGAATACCATAAGAAACCAGAAATTTACAATCCTCAAAGGAGGGACGACTCCAATGGGGAACAAGCAATAAATGTTGCACTGTCACAACACGAACGAGTGTTAGCTATGCTGGGGATAAACATGGACGGGTGTCAAGCAATCAAAGATATCAGATACGGACGGGTATCGAAAAGATACACGGACAGGTCTAAAAGGGTTCAATATGGTCGGGTATCGGAAAGAAACACGGACGGGTGTAAAGAGGTTCAATACGGACGTGTATCAGAAAGATACACGGACGGGTGTAAAAAGGGTTCAATACGGACGGGTATCGAAACAATACACGGACGGGTGCAAAAAGGTTTAATACGGACGGGTATCGAAATAATACACGGACGGGTACAAAAAGGTTCAATACGGACGGGTATCGAAAAGATACACAGACGGGTGTAAAAAGGTTCAATACGGACGACTATCGAAAAGATACACAGACGGGTGTAAAGAGGTTCAATACGGACGGGTATCGGAAAGATACACGGACGGGTGTAAAGAGGTTCAATACGGACGGGTTTCAAAAAAATATACGGACGGGTGTAAAGAGGTTCAATACAGACGGGTATCGAAAAGATACACGGACGGGTGTAAAGAGGTTCAATACGGACGGGTATCGAAAAGATACACGGACG
The DNA here is from genome assembly GCA_022829125.1 of Lathyrus tuberosus. Taxonomy (NCBI): domain Eukaryota; kingdom Viridiplantae; phylum Streptophyta; class Magnoliopsida; order Fabales; family Fabaceae; genus Lathyrus; species Lathyrus tuberosus. The sequence goes on from JALAZF010000071.1 coordinate 11,201,991, forward strand.
GGTGTAAAAAGGTTCGATACAGACGGGTATCGAAAAGATACACGGACGGGTGTAAAAAGCTTCGATACGGACAAGTATCGGAAAGATACACGGACGAGTGTAAAGAGGTTCAATACGGACGGGTATCAAAAAAATACATGGACGGGTGTAAAGAGGTTCAATACGGACGGGTATCGAAAAGATACACGGACGGGTGTAAAGAGGTTCAATACAGATGGGTATAAAGAGATTCAATACGGACGGGTATCGAAAAGAGACACGGACGGGTGTAAAGAGTTTCAATACGGACGGGGATCGAAAAGATACACGGACAGGTGTAAAAGGGTTCAATAGGGACGGGTATTGAAAAAAATACACGGACGGGTGTAAAATGGTTAAATTTACTGGGGATTGGCTTTATTGGGGATTAAAATGATGAACTGAACACGGACGGCCGTTATCAACAGGTCAATACGGACGGGTATCGAAATCAAAGGTTCAAACACGGACGAGTGTGGAAGGAAACACGGACGGGTGTCAAGGTAAAAACCTTGAAGGGATGAATCAAAAGACCACCTGGACGAAAGGGGTGAAAATAGATCATGGGTTCACAATCCTGGCAAAACACCCTGCCGTGGGACTGTCAAATATTGCTTTGAATGACTAAACCCAACGCTTGTGGAGTAAAGCCGAATGATATTTCCTGAAATCCGGTTTTCCTAACGAAGGAAAACTCAAACCTGGCTTATGCTTCGGATGCATATGTTTGAATTTTGCCGTAATGCTCCACACGAAGTGGAAATGCTACGCATTTAGGAGGATGCCATGTAAAAAATGCTTATGCAATGCAAAAGACCGTCCCAGCAAAATAAACGCTGAGAACAGAAGCAGCTCCACTGAGGACGACAAACTACATTGTCATCAAACCAAAGAAATCCTGTTGAGGAAAACTTCACCCTGCTAGGGAAGATCACAATCACCAATTCTGCTGGAGATGGACGAATCTCCGAGAGAAAACCCACTCTATCACGGAGGAACTGAAAACTGAAGATAGAAACTCCTCTGCTGGGGACGACCAAATGTTTCAGAACCTGGATTCAAAACCTGCTGGGGATACTAATCGCTAACAAACTGTGCTTGGGGATAAATTGAAAGAAACTTTGACGAAAATAGATTGCTCCATGCTCAGTGGGGAGACACTGTCTTTAATCAACAAGGACACTCTATCAGACTCTTGCAGGAGAGGCTATAAAAATAACAACTTCTGGCTACCTGCTGAGGAAAGATGAGCCAAATCACAACTCTGGCTAGGGGTAAACCTCTTATATCCTGCTGAGGGGAACGATCCTCAACGACTCCTCTTGGGGAATTACTTCTTTATACTCTGTTGAGGAAGATGATCCTGGAAACTCTGACTGGGGAGAGCAGCAAACTGCCGAGGATGATCAAACTTCAAAGTTGGGGAGCAAATCTACTGGAGAAGTACACCTGTCATTCTGCAAAACCAACAGAAAGGTCTACGTGCAAAAATGATTACTTTGATTATCATCACAGTGACTGTTGTCTAAGCAATTGCCACTGTTTTCCAACTTGTTTCACAAAGCTCAACATTTTAGCATGTAATGTTTATCAAAAATATCGGACATTTTCACAAAAAAATAGGTAAAACAATAAACAAAAGCTCTTTGACTGAAATGCAAACTTTATTGAATGATCAGCCTGTAAATAGGCAATTACATTTGGAAGCAATTCCTAAAAAGAGGTAATTGCGCAAAAAGTAAAAGAAAATACACATGTCGGCAATGTGGGGAACAGACATCCACCATAACTCGACTAAGCTATAACCCATATGACTTGTTTATCCGCAGATGCTTTGGCCTTTGAAGATGACTGACCGGACTGATTCCTTTACTTCGAATTTTCCAAGTGTGAATAGTGATCATAGATCGAACGCAGATCGTAGTCTTTGCTTTTAAATCCCTAACTTTTGCCTGGATCGCCCTTTTTCGGGTTTTCAATACACCGGGATACCCATTTTTGCCAAAGTTGCCTTTTTCAGGTTTTCAACCTTGCGGGTTTATTTCTTCTTTTCTTTTTATCCCAAATTTTTGCCCGAACCTTTCCTTTTTATGGTTCGCCAGGATGCCCCATTTTTGCCTGAACCTTCTTTTTATGCCCAACGGGTCTTTTTTATGCAAAGTATTTTTTGACTACATCCGCGTTCACAGGGGACGTAAAATCTTCTCCATCCATAGTTGAAAGTAATAAGGCTCCACCAGAGAAAACCTGTCTTACTACATATGGCCCTTCGTAATTCGGAGTCCACTTGCCCCAGTGATCTGTTTGAGGAGGAGTGATCCTTTTCAGGACTAATTCACCAGTTTGGAAACACCGAGGACGCACTTTCTAATCAAATGCTTTTTTCATCCTGCTCTGATACAACCGGCCATGCGCAATGGCTTTCAATCTCTTCTCTTCAATGAGGTTCAGTTCATTTAGCCGGGAACGCACCCATTCAGCTTCATCAAGCTTCACGTCTGTCAGAATTCTCAAAGAAGGAATCTCAACTTCTAATGGCAGAACTGCTTCCATACCATACACCAGTGAGAAAGGGGTTGCCCCAGTTGATGTGCGTACCGAAGTACGATATCCGTACAAAGCGTAAGGCAACATCTCATGCCAGTCCTTGTATGTCACTACCATCTTCTGCACAATCTTCTTTATGTTCTTATTAGCCGCTTCAACAGCCCAATTCATCTTCGGGTGATAGGGAGAAGAATTGTGATGTTCAATCTTAAAGCTCTGGCATAGCTCCTTCATCATCTTATTGTACAAATTTGAACCATTGTCAGTAATGATCCTCTCCGGGAATCCATACCGGCAGATGATGTCCTTCTTAATAAACCGGGCTACCACTTATCTGGTGACGTTGGCATACGATGCTGCTTCCACCCACTTCATGAAATAATCAATAGACACCAGGATAAAACGATGTCCATTGGAAGCAGTTGGCTCAATCTTCCCAATCATATCAATGCCCCACATAGCAAAGGGCCAAGGTGATGACAAAACATTCAGAGGAGTAGGCGGTACGTGCACCTTATCAGCATAAATCTGGCATTTATGACATTTCTGGGCGTACTTAAAATAGTCAGACTCCATAGTCATCCCATAATACCACGCTCTTAACAATTTTCTAGCCATAGCATGTCCATTGGCATGAGTACCAAAGGAACCTTCGTGAACTTCTTCCATTATAAGGCCTGCCTGGTGTTCATCAACACAACGTAGCAAGACCATGTCAAAGTTTCTCTTGTATAACATATCGTCTTTGTTCAAAAAGAAGTTTCCTGATAACCTCCTCAATGTCTTCTTATCCTTGGAAGATGCCCCAGCTGGGTATTCCTGACTCTTCAAAAAGACTTTGATATCATGATACCAAGGCTTACCATCTGATACAACTTCAACCGCAAATACAAAAACAGGTATGTCCAAGCGCATGATTATGATTGAGGGAGTTTCATTCCAACGATTCACTTGATACATCGATGACAACCTTGCCAACGCATCAGCCATCTGATTCTCTATCCGCGGAATGTGATGGAAGTCCACTCTGTCAAAGAAAGGTAACAACCTTCTGGCATAGTTATTATACGGAACAAGATTCGCATGACGAGTTTCCCATTCACCTGTAATCTGATTAACCACCAACGCAGACTCACCATAAACATCAAGTTTCTTGATTCTCAAATCAATTGCTTCTTCTAACCCCATGATGCATGCTTCATACTCTGCCTCGTTGTTGGTGCATACGAACGCTAATCGGGCAGTGAAGGGTATATGAGAACCCTTTGGAGTCGTAATGATTGCCTCGATTTCGTTACCATATAAATTAACAGCCACATCAAAAACCATCTTCCACTGAGATCCAATCTCAGGTCCTTCATCAGGCAAAGGTTCTTCACAATCCTTCATCTTCAGATACATGATATGCTCATCCGGAAATTCAAACTTCATCGGTTGATAATCCTCAGTTGGCTGTTCGGCAAGGTATTCTGACAAAACACTTCCCTTAATGGCCTTTCGGGAAACATACTGAATATCGTACTCCGTCAGAACCATCTGCCAATGGGTTATTCTACCAGAAAGTGCTTGCTTCTCAAACACATACTTGATCGGATCCATCTTTGAAATCAAGAGGGTTGTATGGTTTAACATATATTACCTCAAACGCTTAGCGGCCCAAGCGAGTGCACAACATGTTTTCTCCAGCATCGAGTACCTTGACTCGCAATCAGTAAACTTTTTACTCAGGTAGTAGATGGCGTGCTCCTTTCTACCTGACTCGTCTTGTTGACCGAGCACACAACCCATTGAATTCTCAAGAACCGTGAGATACATAATCAAAGGTCGTCCTGGCACTGGTGGTATAAGGACCAGAGGTTCCTGTAAGTATTCTTTAATCTTTTCAAACGCCTTTTGACAATTTTCAATCCACCTGACTGCTTGATCTTTTCATAGCAACTTGAAGATTGGTTCACACGTGGCTATGAGATGCGAGATGAACCTAGCAATGTAGTTTAATCTCCCCAAGATACCACGAACCTCTTTTTCTGTTTTCGGCACAGGCATTTCTTGTATGGCTTTTACCTTCACAGGATCAACCTCGATACCTTTTTCACTAACAATGAACCCCAGCAATTTTCCTGATCTCACCCCGAAGGTGCATTTGTTTGGATTCAACCTCAGTCTGAATTTTCTCAATCTTTCAAATAGCTTATAAAGATTCATCAGATGTTCTTCCTCCGTATGTGACTTCTCAATCATGTCATCAACATAGACCTCAATCTCTTTGTGAATCATATCATGAAAGAGAGTCACCATCGCCCGCTGATAGGTTGCCCCTGCATTTTTCAATCCAAAGGGCATCACTTTGTTGCAAAAAGTTCCCCACGGTGTTATGAATGTTGTTTTACCCATGTCCTCTGGGGCCATCTTGATTTGGTTATACCCAGAGAAGCCATTCATGAAGGAAAATACCGAATACTGAGCAGTATTGTCAACTAACACGTCAATGTGAGGGAGCGAGAAATCGTCCTTTGGGCTTGCTCTGTTCAAATCCCTGTAATCAACACACATCCTGACCTTCCCATCCTTCTTAGGTACAGGCATGACATTAGCAACCCATGGAGGATAATTTGTTACGGCAAGAAAACTGGCATCTAGCTATTTCTGAACCTCTTCCTTGATTTTGACAGACATCTCCGGTTTAGTTCTTCTCAACTTTTGTTTGACCGGAGCACAACCTTCTTTAAGTGGTAGTCGGTGTACAACAATATCAGTATCGAGCCCAGGCATGTCTTGGTAAGACCAGGCGAAGATGTCCACATACTCACAGAGCATTTCAATCAATCTTTCCTTGACACTTTCTTCCAATGCAGCCCCTATCCTTACTTCCTTTCTGGCGTCCTCGGTTCCCAGATTCACAATCTCAATTTCCTCCTGATGAGGTAGGATGACCTTCTCCTCTTGCTTTAACAATCTGGCCAACTCTTCGGGCAGTTCGCAATCTTCGTCAGTCTCTTCTTCAGGCTGATAGATTGGATTGTGAAAGTCATACCGAGCTATAGCTGAGTCATGATCAGTGTCATCTGAACAAAGAGACCTGCATGATTGATGAGGTATGTTTTATTATGTATGCAACAAAAGAAACACATTGCCATCTTGATGTGGGTTTTTAATGCATAAAAATAAAACAGAAAGACAGAGATCAAAACATTTGAGTGTGAAAAGTCCTTTATTGATGATAAAGCAAAACATGCAACAGTTAAAAGCCCTACAAATAAAATCACTACGTCTTGGGCAGAACGAAGGATTAACATAATAGGAAAACAAAGCAATTACTCAAAGCTAGTCACTTGAATGACTATTTCAGAAGACCAGTTGCACACACTTTCTCCTGGGACGCAGGGCGGATCCAGCTATCCATATCACAATCACTGTCCCCTTCTTCCTCAATGGCATTAACTCTATCGAAGAAAACACCGACACTGGTGAAACGGACTGGGCCACAGAATTTGGGAGGATCCCTGGCTCTCCTGGGTGGCTTGTATCCCAATCCATAGGTATTCCTTTTCGGCTGAACTTTAATCACTTGGCCCCACCTCTGTGAGCTACCAGCTTCGACTATAGCCTTGGCGTCTTTAAACGAAGACATAGAAACCTCAGGTTGATCTGCCACTGCGGGTTACTCTGTGGTCTCGGACTGATCCTCAAACTGAATAACCTCTTCAGACACCTTCACTTTTTCAAACCCCTGACACAGCGTCTCATGGATTCACCATCCACTTCCACGTATTTAAAGGTTGACAGCTGACTAATCATTATGTCCTCCTCTCCGCACACTGTCACTATGTGACCATCTACCATGTATTTCAGCTTTTGATGCAAATAGGAGGTTACAGCGCCTGCACCATGGATCCAAGGATGACCCAACAGACAGCTGTATGCTGGATGAATGTCCATTATATAAAATGTTGCATCAAATATTTCCGGCCCAACCTTGATCGAAAGCACAATCTCACCAAAGACAGATCTCTTCGAGCCATCGAAAGGTCGCACCACCAAGTCGCTTGGTGTACAAATAAGTCCCCTGGTATCTAACTTCATTAATGCTTTCTTTGGCAATACATTCAATGATGACCCAATATTAACCAACACATGTGACATCAGTGATCCACGGCACACAATCGAAATGTGCAGGGCATTTTTATGATTCCTCCCAGCGGGAGTCAAATCAAGATCTGTAAAACCCAAGCCATTACTCGCATTCACGTGCGCCACAATCCCTTCCAACTGGTTAACAGAAATCTCCTGGGGCACATATGCCGCATTCAAAACTTTCAGAAGAGCATTCCTATGAGCTTCAGAACACAACAACAACGACAAAATAGAAATCTTGGACGGGGTCTGATGTAACTGGTCCACAATTTTGTAATCACTTTTTCGGATAAGTCTCATAAACTCCTCGACATTTTTAGAAAAAACATCATCAACCGGCTTTACTGTAGAATCAATAATCACTGGAGGCTGCACAGGACTATCAACTACCTGCCTTCCCTTATCTTGCCTAGAAGTACTGGGTTGATCATTAACAGGAGTAAGCACTCTACCACTTCTCGTTATAGCATCGGTCTCAACTTTAGCTTCTGAATTAGTACTCACTGGTGAAGTAGTCATTACTTCCTGCTTTTGTCCATTGACAAACACCTCTGCGCCGTAATTCCATGGAATAGCCTTAGTGCTCTCATACGGAATGGGTCCAACCCTTGTAATGATAACTGGTGGTGTTTTTGCCGGACCAGAAATAGTAATTATTTTGAACAGAATAGTGATAGTAGCAACCTTCTCACTGACGACTTCTTCTTGCTGATTACCTCTATCAAACTGTAAGCAACCCTCATCAATCAGATTCTGGATACCCATCTTCAACGAATCACAACCATTATCCTTCGTCAAACAATCCGAACAGTTCTTATCACAACCCGGATAGACGCCACCCTTCAATAACCTGTTTTTAACCACAGCCAGCGGAGTCTTCAGCTCCTCAACATCATGATCAAATTCAAAGTTTCACATTCCTCAATTATCGCATTCACCCTCGGCCCATTGTGACCAGACATCGGGTTTTGAATAACATTTGGCCCATCATTCGAGAAATTGATATCCTTGGAGTCTACAAGGTCTTGCACCTTGTGATGAAACGCCCTACATTTCTCCACAGTATGCCCCGGAGCACCAGAGTGAAAATCGCAGTGTACTTTAGCATCGTAGCCTCGTGGGAGTTCCCCTGTTGGTGGAGCTAGGGTACGGAGCTCAACTAGACGCAACTGCAGTAAATGTTGCAACAACTGTTCATACGACATCGGTGGTTGCTCAAAATGCCTTTCTGCATTTCTTTGTCTATTCTGATATTGGCCATGCTGCCTGTTCTGATTAACATTATTCCTTTGTTGTTGTGGTGGAGGTAACGTTGCTGGGATAGTTACCGATGCTACTTGTTGATTATTGTTCTGGCGCTGTTTCCCTTTTCCCTTGTAAGATGATACATTATTGGCCTCTCCTTTCTTCTTATAACCATCAAATGGCTTCTTTCCATGCCCGGAGGACGATCCGTCACCACTAGAAACTTTTCCAGCCTTAATTCCAACCTTTACCTTCTGTCCGATCGCAATCACATCTGCAAACTTGCCCAGTGAACAAGGCAATAGCTTTTCATAATAGTGCTTAGGCAGTGTGTCCATAAACATATCCAACATCTCCTTCTCCAGCATTGGTGGTTGTACCCTAGTCGCCAATTCACGCCACCTTTGCGTGTATTCTTTGAAACTTTCATCATTTTTCTGAGACATCCTCAACAACTGAGTTCTGTTGGGAGCAATGTCTGTGTTGTATTGGTAGTGCTTGATAAAAGCTGTAGCTAACTCTCTCCAAGTACGAACATCTCTACTTTCCAACGCCATATACCATTCTAAAGACGCGCCGGACAGGCTGTCTTGGAAAAAGTGCATCATTAGCTTTTCGTCCTTGGCATGGGCAGCCATCTTCCTGGTATACGCCTTTACATGAGTTCTCGGGCAGGTAGAACCATTATACTTCTCCAGTGTAGGAATCTGAATCTTGTGCGAAATGACAATATCAGGGACCAACCCTAGGTCGTCCAAATCTATTCCCAAATCATCCTGCTTTACAACCCCTTTCAGTTGCGCTTCGATTAAACGGATCCTCTCATCACTGACCACAGGAGGGCCAGCTTCCAAGCTTCTGAGTGAAAAAACATCATCCTATTGATCATCAAAATAATGGCCATGAATAGCTTGAATAATGCTTCCTTCTCCAACCACTGAAGGAATCCCACCCTGTCCACCAGCACCAGGGATAGGAATGTTGATACCAGCACCACCTCCGCCTGGAGGAATAACACGATTAAGAAGATCACCGTGTAAGATACCATTTTCATCAACCTGTGCCACCAAAGGCTGAACTAGAGTTCTGAATTCATTCTGGCTTTGCACCACACCTTGCATCATCTCCATGAATTGATCGATGCGAGCTTGCATAGCTGCCATGTCTGCCTGAACTTTGTCCATCACTTTGCTTTGATTAAGCCTGGTAGAATACCGATGAGCTGGTTGATCAATCCTGACTGTCAAAAAGAGAGAGCATAAGAAATCCAGAGAATCCAAGATAACCTGCTATGCAAAATGAGATGATTATGCAAATGCAAATGCAAACATGTATGAACATTATCAAGGCGATCTATCCCTTGATTCCAGTTTTAACAACAGAAGAAAACTGAATTCCTGATCATATAAAGAGAATAAGCATCTGTTATAACACAAGTCTGAATAAGCATAAAAAAAGACCCCGACCAACAAGCCTGGCGGTGATCCCAGAAATACAAAGAAAACAGCAGCAAGGAAACTAAGACATTTCATCAAGACTCTGCCGTGCTAGAATTCTCCATTCATCATTCTTTTTGCACCAATTCTGCACTTCCTTGAGAAGCTTCTTGGTATTAGGATGCTCTGGTCTCTGAATCAACTCCTGAATCAAAAGATCCCTCCTGTGCAAGATCCCTATTAAATAACGACTATGCAATTCCCAATCATCTTCAGCTGTTCCATATCTGCCATGGTTTCCTTGAGCTTTTCCTCAATTGCTCTCTTCTCAAAGATCCCTGATAAAATCTCCTTATCCTTCTTCCGAAGCTTTGTCTTCAAACCTTCAATCTTCTCCAGATACTTGTCTTCTTTCAACCTGTTGGCAGTAATTGCTGTATTCCAATGATCACAGAACCTGTGAATTCTTGACATAGCATAAGCCAACTCTTTCTTTTTGGACGAAAGGACCTTGCTAACACTTTTCAACGCTTTAGCCACTTTCTCTCTGGCTGTGGCTTCTTTAGACAATTATTTCTCCTTCACAGCCAAAAGTTCTGATTTCAACCTGGCAACATGGATAACTTTGCCTTTTTCATGCTTCAACTGATCAACCTCTCTGCCCAGCTCACGATTCTCCTCTCGGAGTTTCTCCTTCTCAGCCCATAACTTATCATACTTCTCTATATCAACAGTGATGGAGTATAAGTGCCTTGCAACTGCAGCCAGTAGATATGAATGGATATGAAATTATAAACTTAGTCATCTCAATTTCAAAGATATCAGAGATTTTAAGAGAAGAAATGTGGTTTCAGGATTACCAGAAATCGACATTCCAGGTAAAGTGTGTGAAGAATGTTTCCAGGCGAAGCAACACAAGAAGGAATTAAGCAATGATGCATGAAGTAAGTCGAAGGTAATTCTTGAAGCCATATACTCTGATGTATGTGATCTTATCCAGGTGGATTCGATTGAAGGTAACTGATACTTTGTCACGTTCATAAATGATTTCAGTCGAAAACTGTGGACTTACCTGATCAAGAAAAAAAGTGAAGTGATCGAGGTATTTGCGAAATTTAAATCTATGGTCAAAAGACAGAGTGATCGAAAGCTAAAGAATTTGAGGACTGGTGGTGGTGGAGAGTATGTGTCGAAAGATTGCGTGCATTATGCGAGAAAGAATGGATTGTACATGAGGTGGTGCCACTCTATACTCCACAGCAGAATGAAACTGCATAAAGGAAGAATAGAACCATCATGAATATGGTGAGAAGTATGTTGAAAGGCAGGCATATACCCAAAGAATTATGGGGAGAAGCTGTGTCGACTGCAACATACATCTTGAATAGATGTCCGACGAAAAAGATAGAAGGAATTCTCCAGAAGAATGTTGGTCTGATGTCAAACCTAGCCTAAGTCATTTGAAGGTGTTTGGATCTATAGCACATAGACATGTGCCAAATCAGTTGAGAAGAAAACTTGATGACAAGTCGAGTCAATTGATCTTGATAGTATATTATTCGATTGGAGGATACAAGTTGTTCGACCCAATGAACAAGCAATTAGTGATTAGCAGGGACTTGATCATAGATGAGCTTAAGGAATGAGATTGAACTAAAATTGCTAAGGAGGATGCAGTGAAAATCTTGTGTGAAGAACCACCTAGTGAAGTCGAATGAGAAGTTCGACAAGAAGAAGTCCGAGGTGAAGCAGACCCAAGTAGACATCAACGAACAAGACACATGTATGCATGGTTGCAAGAATGTGTGATTACATCAGATGATGTGGTAAATGAAGAAGGTGAGCGGTATATTATGATTTCTATGTAGATGTCGAACCAGTCAATGCACCTAGGGCATTGAAAGATTCGAAGTGGATGAAAGCGATGAATGAGGAACTAGAGTTCATCAAAGTTAACAACACTTAGTCACTTGTCGAATTGCCTCAAGACACGAATACAATTGATGTGAAGTGGGTATACAAGGTGAAGTTTAATCGTAAAGGAGAAGTAACTCGACACAAGGCAAGACGTGTAGCTAAAGGATTTCTTCAGAAAGAAGCAATCGATATCCACGAAGTTTTTGCACCCGTTGCTACGATAGAAACAATCAACTTAGTTGTTGGTCTAACAAACATGAACAACTAGCAGGTATGTCAAATGGATGTGAAATGTGAATTCCTGAATGGCCCTTTAGATGAACATGTTTATGTCGCACAACCAGCTAGGTTTGAGATACAAGGCGCAGAAAGAAAGATGTACAGGCTGCATAAAGCCCTGTATGGACTTAAGAATGCTCCAAGAGCTTGGAATAAGAAGATAGATAGCTTTCTAAGGGAGAATAAATTTGTGAAGTGAACAACTAAGCATGGATATACGTAGGAAGAAGCATGAGTGATGATGCACCAAAGAAAATATCCAGGCGAAATACTCAAGAGATTTAAGATGCAAAATTGCAACCCAACTTCAACTCCAGCTGAGCCTAAAATGCAATTTTTGAAGGACACAAATGAAGATGATGTCGATCCAACATAGTACAGAAGACTCAATGGACCACTTCAATATGTTTGTCACACAAGGCCTGATCTAACATACAGTGTGGGTATGTGTTTATGTTAGGTGGTGCACAAGTTGTTTTGAGTTCGAGAAAGGTACCAGTAGTGGCATTGTCGTCATGCAAAGCAAAATACATAGTTGCTTCTATTTGTGCATGTCAAGCAAAGTGGATGGTGCATCTGGTCGAAGATATTATTGCGAAGAGTAATGGAGCAATTACCTGAAAGATCGACAACATGTCAGCTATCAATCCGGCGAAGAAACCAATAGCTCATGGACAAAGAAAGCACATCGAAATGAGATTCCATTATCTTCGAGAGTATGTAGCATAAGGGAAGATGAACTTGGAACGCTGCAGAACTGAGAATCAAATTGCATATATCATGAAGATAAGGTTTATGATGAATATAGATAGCTTAGACATAATGAATTAAGTGTTGTGTAGAGAATATAATTCCTTGTGTCGAAGCATGTGTATGTCTAAGTGGTTATATGTCGAAGTGTCAAAGCACATTGTTTGACATATGATTTCTAATTAGACCAATTTTTTATTTCATTGAATACTTTTTTATTCTTCAATTCGAGGGAAGAAATGGTGTTTTTGGAGGTAGACAATTTTTTCTAGTTAAATTTTATTCTTTGGTTAGCTTTTTAAAAATGCGAATTGAATAATTATTGATAAGAAAAGTATAATGTTACCTAATATTCTTCATGATTTGTCATGTTACACTTGTTTGCTTCTTCTTTATTTAAGGATTCCACATTATTTTCATCCCAAGATAGGTACACTCTTTTAACTTTTCTTTGTGCCTTCTTTAATCATCTTTGATTTTGGTTTCTTTTCTAGTTTTTAGAGTAGTTTGGTATTATGTGTCATTTCTTTCCACATTGGTGGCATGTAGGAATGAAAGGGGATATTTATTCATTTTTCTCCTAGATGCTTGAATTTTTTTTTGTGCCTTAGAAACTCTTAGAAAATTTGAAACATGAGTTTCATATATTTTTTAATCTCACATTGACAACCTTCATCTTCTATGTCGTTAATGTTAGTAGCTTTTAGTGCAATACTTTAGCTCTTCTTCTTATCACCTTCTTCAAAATCAACAAGTCTTTTCAACTTTTTCTCATGTTATTACAACTCACCAAAAAGGGTATATGTTAGATCTTGCACTGGGGGTTTGTTGCAAAATTTGACTAAGAAGATGTTATGATGAAAGTTGCACAAAAACAAATTCAAAAGCGTGTGTTTACATTAAGCTTTAGGATCGATTTGCGTCCACTAATTTGGGCAAATTGGATGCAAAAGGGTTATCCGGCGGATCTCCTTCAGGATACTTTGGAAACCTTAACACAAATCCATGTTCACATCAAGCATATCGATCAACTGTATTTTACAGAATAAAATTCCATTATTTATTCTCTTGCAGAATAAAAATAAAAGATTAACTTAGATATAATTTTTGGCACTTGGAACAAGTAATTTGTGTATGTATTTTTCAGTTTGTATAATATCCCTATTTATAGAGCAATTCGTGTCACTTGGGAAAGGAAGACTTCTTTTGAATTACTGGTCGCTTACAGTTGTAATGTACTATTCCGTTCAAATATATACCCAAACAACGCAATGGTTGAGTGGTGCATCCTTTGAACTCGTGTGAAATGCTTGGTGTAGGTTGCAGGTTTGAAACCACCTCTTGTAACTTTTGGCTTCTATTTTTGACATTTATTTTGTTAACATTTTTCCAAAAATATCAAAACAAAGATTCAAACTCGTGACCTTTGGACAAATATCCAAAACCCCAACCACTACACCACATAACAACTTATGATTAAAGAGATGAAATCAATTTAATCATTGTTTATTTTTAAATTAAATGTTTTGGGAGTTTCTCCAACAATCTTCTACCATTTTGAAAATAAATCAAAAATCATTATTCAGGAAATTTAATGGTTTCAAATAAAGGTATCATACGATTTGAACCATTACTTAGTAAGTTAAGTTTTCACTCATCCACGAATAGATTGGTAGACAAGATTTAAACTAACTATTCATTAGAACAAGCGTGCATAACTCACACATGAAATCACAGTTACATTTATCGAATTATTTATATGACACATTTAATAAGGCCTTGTGTCCGATATCCTTTTCAAGAGAATTTAATATTCAAGCCCTTAATCTCTATGAAGCCGCATCACATCATTCTCATATTGGTAGACTATATCAGAAAAGCATCCATAATTATGCATTCTAGAAAACATATGATATATGTCTATTAAGAGGAAATCCTCATCCTACCACATTTTTTCTTATGGTCCAAGTACTTTTACATCTTGGGATGTATCTATCTTCAAGTACTTGAATCATTTTAATGGTGTACTTTCATCATTGAACTCAAGACTTAATGTTAACCAAGTGTAAGTTGAGTTTGCACTATCGATGATTAGTTAGATATGAGCTTGTTTCACATCCTTAAAGATGTCTTCACTATTTTTAATTATATCCAAAGACATCATATCTTTGTAAATTATTTCGTCAAAGAATTGCAAGATTTTAAAAACTTTAATAAACTTTGAATATTCAATTCTTCAACTAATCATGCATATGATTACTTTATGTACTATTGATAGTATTTATCATCTATTATCAAACCATGACACTTTATGGCATATTAGTACGATTATCGTATATAAAATATATTATATATTCTTGATAGTTTCGATAAACTATTATCATGATAGTTTTGTCATTCATTTTGTCATATACATAAATTTTATGTCGTTCTTCATGACAGCGCAACAAAAACAACGCTTTTTGGACCAAGCGCTGCTATAAGTCTTTAAAAAATTTCGCTTAAAAAAAGCGCTGTAAAAGACAGCCTTTAGAAAGCGTTTTCTAAAAGCGCTGTTAAATGCCCAAAATGGAAGCCACCTTAGAAAGCGCTTTTTGAAAAGCGCTGCTATAGGTATTACTTTAGAAAGCGCTTTAAAAAAGCGCTGTCTAAAGGTTAACCTTAGAAAGCGCTGCTATAGGATTTAAATTCTCCCCACCTTAGAAAGCGCTTTCTGAGGAAAGCGCTCTTATAGGTAGAACTTAAGAAAGCGCTTTTTAAAAGCGCCCTCTAAGGTCATTTATGAATTAAAATATAAAACAATTTCTAATCATTGCCATTGCTATCGTTTTTCTCTGCTGAAAACCATTGCCATTGCCATCGTTCATTCGCCATTGTCGTCGTTCATTCACCACTGCCGTCGTTCATTGTCGTCGTTCACTTTTTTCCGTTATTTTGGTTGTTCATTCGCCATTGCTTTTGTAAAGAAGAAGACGAAACGAAGAAGAGGTACGATTTTCATTCTGTTTTCATTCTTGTTTTTATTCTGTTTTCATTCTGTTTTCATTCTTTGTTCTGTTTTCATTCTTGTCACTACCATTTTGCCGTCGTATTATTCTGTCACTGCCATTATTTTTGTGCTGCAAATATATGCCCTTAAAAATTTGTGTGTAGTGTTGATATGGGTAATGACCATAGTTATAAATTTTTGAACATGTTTACATACTTCTGACTTATTTTTGAGAAGAATGATCCATACATAGAATGACTTATTTCTGACTTATTTTTGAACATGTTTAGAATGACTAATATTGAACATGTTGTTTCTATTTTCATTAGTTGTTGTTTCTATATTCTAGATTAAAGAAAGTATGATAGTTATTGTAATATTGATAGTTATTGTATTAATGGAGTTATGATATATAGAGCCATGAAAGTGGAGTTATGATAGTTATTGTATTGCATGGTCAAAGAAAGTATGATATTTGTCTTTGCATGAGATATTTATCTTGCTCAATAATTGCTTTGATGGTTATCTTTGTGATATGATGATTACTTGTTTAAGTATGATTTAAACTTGATTCTTGATAGATTTAGGTTATCGTATGAATGTTACTTGTTTAAGTTGATGCATGTTTACTTGTTTAGGTATTGATTAGATTTGAATCTTGTTAGGTTTAGGATGAATTGCTCTAATGCTTGGTTACTTGTTTAAGTATGCTTGATTACTTGTTTAAGTATGCTTGCTCTTAAGTATGTTGCTTGTTTGTGATTACATGTTGCCACTTATCAAGTTATTACATGTTTGTGATTATATGTTGCTTGTTTAATATTTATCGGATATGTCATATAATTTATTATTTTTAACTAAATCATGCATATTTTGTTTTGTTATGTAGTACTTTGATGAATACGCGTGTTCTCATTACACGAAAGATAAATTGCAAGAAATTAAGGAGGAATTGTGCGAATACCTTATTGAAAAAAGAATCCTATATATATATAAGGTATAGGATTATGGGATTATGTGAATGTATAGTTTTGTGAATGGTTTTGTGATTTATGTGAATGTATAGTTTTGTGAATGGTTTTGTGATTTATGTGAATGTATAGTTTTGTGAATGGTTTGGTGATTATGTGAATGTATAGTTTTGTGAATGGTTTTGTGAATGGGATTATGTGATTTATGTGATTTATGGGATTATGTGAATGTATAGTTTTGTGAATGGTTTATTTTATGGGATAGTATAGTTTTGTGAATGGTTTGTGAATGGGATAGTATAGAACAGATATTAGTTTTATGTGGTTTATGTGATTTATGGTATTAGTGGAAATGGTTAATGAACCATACTAGAAATTGTTAATGGAAATGTGAAATATACAGGTTTATTGAAATGGCTTGAATTATACAGGTTTCTGCATAAAAAAATGGTTAAAATGGGATTTTTAAAGAAAAATCATTAAAATTATACGTAGAGAAAAGACAGCGCTTTCTAGAAAAAGCGTTGTCTATAGTTCACAACAGAAAGCGCTTTTCCTAAAAAGCGCCCTTTAAAGGTATAGAAAAATTGATAACTAAAATTATAGGCATAGATTAGACAGCGCTTTAAAAAGCGCTGTCTAAAGGGGGCCTTTAGAAAGCGCTTTTCCTAAAAAGCGCCCTCTAAAGTTATAGAAAAATTGATAACTAAAATTATAGGCATACAATAAACAGCACTTTTTCTTGAAAAAGCACCCTCTAATGTATACTTTAGAGAGCGCTTTTTCATAAATTAAAAGCGTTGTCTTTACCTACGACAGCGCTACCTTAGGCAGCGCTTTTAAGCGCTGTCTAAGGCCTAAAAAAGCGTTGTCTAATGTCTTGTTTGGCATTGTGGATCATTTGCTAAATTTTTTTTAATTTGAAGTTTAACTTCCACTTAAATATATCCAAAATATATTTAATTCATTAAACATTTATATCAATCGACAACCATGACCTTGCAAGTTTATCATGACTAACTTTTATTTTATGTAATACGTTCAAACATGTATATCATAAAGTTCATATAAATATAACACCATTGAACTTATTTCTATTCTTTTAAAATAAACAATTTTACTGCATAACTATCATATGCATAACAAATTCTATGTGATAAATTCATGTTTCATATTTAACAATGTTCTATTATATATCCAAATAAAAATCACATTATAAAATAAACAATGAATTCTCATCATTAATATTTTCTATAACTTTTCTCTATAAATATTTGTCAACTAGCAATGATCACAAATTACTTTTAATATCAAGATAAATAAGAAATAATATTTTTATATTATAATAAATTATTTTAAATTTAATAAATAAGAGAAAAAACTAAAATGAAATTTTAACATATCCTTAATATTTCTAACATTTTATTTACATCATTTTATGTTACCTATATATGCACCATAAATTCAAATTCATGATTTTTTTATTATTATTTCATACATAAATAATTCATTATTAAAAAAATATAAGATATTCACAATTTTATCGTATTTTTTAAATCAGCTTTTATAGTTTTAATTTTCTTATTATAGTCTATTAACTAACTAAATACCTTTTTGTATAGATTTTAAGATGTAAATTAGAAAATGATAAATATAATAATGAGTCATATTGAAAGACTAAACTAATTTTTTTTTTATATTTTTAGATTATTTTACCAAATACATAATTGATAAAAATACAATTAAATTAAACACAAAGTCTAAATATTGTTTTCATTTATTTAGATAATATTATATTATTATATTCTGAAATAACATACTTTGCATCCAAATCTTAGACACTCTCCTTTATGCCACTACTACTAGAAAATCATCCCAAGAACCTTTAGCATTTAGCTTTTTTTGACACATTCTTTACTGTCAAAACCAAAAAACTATGAGTAGTGTCAAACCAAACAATTATGCCGAGTGTCAAAACAACCACCAACAACAACAAAACAAAGAAAAATACACCACAGTAAACTACAACCAACTGACAAACAAAAATAGTAGAGAGAAATTACACAACCTATGCAACATTACCATCCCAACAACACCAGTGGGAAGTTTTGGCTTAACCTTAGGATTAAGGAAAACATAATTATTCAAAAGTCGAGACTTAAGTGGTTAAGTGATGGTGATACTAATAGTAAATTTTTTCATAGAGTTATGAAGGAAAGGAAGAGGCGTAATTTTCTAAGTTCCATTGTTACGGACAATGGAGTTGTAGACAAAGTGAAGGAGATTAAGGAGGAGGTTAGGAGCCATTTTGCGGCTAAGTTTATTGAGTCGGATGTTGAGAGACCCGTTCTTGGTGGTCTTATGATCAAGAGCATTAGTGGAATGGATCGATCTTTTTTGGAGGGTTCTTTTTCGTAAGAGGAGATTAGGGATGCGATTTGGAGTTGTGAGGGATCCAAAAGTCCGGGCCCCGATGGTTATTCTTTCTTTTTTATTATGAAGTGTTGGAATTTCATGAAGGAGGAGTTTATTGGTTGCTTCCTAAGCTTTCATTCCGGAGCTTTGTTTTCTAAAACTTTTACTTCCTCTTTCTTGACTCTAGTGCCTAAATCATCGAATCCGTTATGTTTGGATGATTATAGGCCTATTTGTCTCGTGGGTTGTGTGTATAAAGCTTTATCTAAGCTTTTGGCAGCTAGACTTAAAGTGGTGTTGAATTCGATTATCTCGGATTCTCAAAGGGCTTTTGTTCCGGGAAGACAATTGTTAGATGGTGTAGTGGTGGCTAATGAATTGGTGGATTTTTCTAAAAAGGAAGGAAGAAGTTGTTTGCTCTTCAAAGTTGACTTCGAGAAGGCTTACGACAAGGTTAGTTGGGATTTCATTAGATTCATGTTAAGGAAAGTGGGTTTTGGGGAGTTGTGGATGAAGTGGATGGAAACGTTAGTGTTTAATAGTAAAATGTCGATTTTGGTGAATGGTAGTCCTACTAAGGAGTTTGTGGTGGAGAGAGGTTTGAGACAACGAGATCCTCTTTCTCCTTTTCTTTACGTGATTGTGGCGGAAGAGTTGAGGGGTATGGTTTCAAAGTCGGTGGAGAATGAGGAGTTCGAAGGTTTTAACTTAAAGAGCTGCTTTATTGATATTCTACAATTCGTGGATGACACCTTACTTATAGGGGAAGGAAGTTGGAAGCAAGTGTGGGCAATTAAAGCGGTCTTAAGAGGGTTTGAATTGGTTTCCAGCTTGGGCATTAACTTTCACAAGAGCAAACTCATTGGTATTAATATTAGTGATCGGTTCATGGATTTGGCCTCTTTCTTCCTTTCTTGTAGGAGGGAGGATTGTCCATTCAATTTTCTTGGTATCCCTATTGGCTCCAAATCTAATAATGTCTCTTTATGGTCAGATTTGTTGATAAAAATGAAAAGGAGGCTCTCTTGTTGGAATAACCGGTTTCTTAGTTTTGGTGGGAGGATAACTTTATTAAAATCGGTTCTCTCTAGTTTGTCGATTTTTAAGTTATCCTTCTATAAAGCTCCGCTGAAGATTCTTAAGGCGATAACTAGTATCTGATAACACAAATTTATATCATATTTTTACATCGATTTATGTTAGTTTCTTATTCCGTTTTTCGTCTAATATCCGATTTTCTCGAGATTATTTAAGTGTTTTTGCAGGTAATCATATTTCACAAGTCAAAGTATGCTAAGTGTGGAAAAGAACCAAAACATGCAAGAAAAGAGCAGAAAAGAGAAGAAAAATTAAAGAAATCCATTTTTGCTGATATCACGACCGTCATGGGAGTTCCACGACCGTCGCAGCTTCAAAATGCACCACGACCATAACATTGTACCACGATCGTCATGCGCTCAAATTCACACACTGAAGCAGAAACGTGTCTACGAATTTTCAGAGAAAGCAGTTTTCACACGATGCCATATCCTCCGAAGATTACTTGGTCCAAGTGGAGTAACCGTCAGTGTGAGTGGCTGAATTCTCTCCAACTTCTACCTCAACTGTGCCTATAAATACAAGCATTTACGAAGAACGAAGGTGTGGCCAATTTTGCTTTCAAAGTATACTGTCTTGCTGCCATATTGTTTCTAAAGCTTTAGTTTCATTTCTTTTACTTTGCATTTCCAATTCCTTGTTAACCATTACCGAACAAAGTAATAGTTTCTCACACTGAGGAACTATTACAACTTAGTTTTTGTTTTTGTTTCATTGCCTTCACCCTTTGCAATTTATTTCATTCAAGCAAGAACCTACCCGCTTGTGGAGGGATTGCTGTTGCTGTTATTACTGAATTCCAGGTTTTCGTTATTTAATTCAAGCATTGTCTATTTCTTTCTTAGTTATGTCTGTGTTTATTTATTTCATTTCCTTTGCGTTTAATTTCCTAATTATGTCGAGCTAAACCGATCTTATCCGTATGTAATGAAGTAACTAAAATGAATTAATTTTCTCTAAGCTAAAATCAATAATCAATCCTTCTTATGGCTTCGATTTCTTAATTTAAAACCCAACTTTTATTACGAGGGTAAAAAAGTAACATAGGTTAAAGTCGAGACCACGGGAGTGTGAGGCTTTACCCGGATAGCTGAAATCGGGCATTAGTTTTAAAAATAGCGGAAGCGCTTTAAAGTTAATTAGGTTTAATTAGTTTTCAAAAAGTAATTTTAACCTCATACGGGCTAGCGAGAGCAGACGTATTGACTTAGAAGTACAGTCCGAAGCAATAACCACGGGAGTGTGAGTTGAGGGCTTTTAAACCGGTTTTTCCTACAGATGAATAGGGTGATAAATCTTTATAGGCTTAGGTTTAATTAATTCCATGCAGGTTACCGAATTATATACCGATAACTTAGTCATAACTAGTATTCCCAAATTTTAATTTCCCTTTAATTTCCCGTTTGAACTAAAAACCCAAATTCTGATTAGCCTTAGATAAACATAGTAACGATAGATAACAGTGCGTTTGATTTCTAGTCTCTGTGGGATCGATAATCTTTTAAAACTACGCGATACAACCGTATACTTGCAGTAACTCCCGTTTGACTCATAAAGTCGCGATCAAGTTTTTGGCGCTGTTGCCGGGGACTAATTAAGTCGACATCGTAATTCCTTTGTTACGTCGTATAGACTAAGGCAAAAAACCAAAATTCCCTTTCTGTTGATTGTATGCCAAGTACTCGCTCTTCTGGCAAAGACCTCGTACGACCAACAGACGAACCTGAGCGTCTTCTTACCGTCAAAAGACGTATCCAAGAATACTGCTTAGCTCACGATATCCCTTTTCCTTTATTAGAACCTGAATCTCAATCAGATCCTGAACTTGAATCCGAATCAGATTCCGAATCAGAACTAGACATGGAAGATCCACCACAGAACCGACCTCTTAAGTATTATGCTGCCGCATCTCAACAAGAACCTCACCACAGCATTGTCGCTCCAGCTATCAACCGAAATGATTTCGAGTTGAAACCCTCGTTGTTATCCGCTGTGCAAAAAAATCAATTTTCTGGAAACCCAACAGAAGATCTGAACGAACATCTGACCAAGTTTGTGCAGTACGCAGATACAGTGAAAGCGAATGGTGTAACCGCAGACGCCATAAGACTACGTCTTTTCCCTTTCTCATTAAGAGATAGAGCTTGGGCTTGGTTACAATCCTTGCCATCAAATTCTATCACTTCTTGGGAAGATTTAAAGAAGGTCTTTCTGACACGATATTTTCCGCCAAGCAAAATAGCTATGCTGAGAGCCCAAATCAACAGCTTCAGACAAAAAGACAACGAGTCTTTAACGAGTCTTTAAGGGAAAGATACAAAGATATGAGGAGGATATACCCGCATCATGGTCTTGAGAATTGGTTAATTATCCACACGTTTTACAATGGTCTCTTGTACAACACAAGATTGACAATAGATGCCGAAGCTGGTGGTACACTCATGGATAAACCCTATGATGAAGCCCAACAACTCATCGAGAGTATGGCTCAGAATCACTACCAATGGGGAGGTGAAAGAACTCAAGTGGAGAAATCCCAACCAAAAGGAGGAATGTACGAAGTTTCTAGCCTAGATCACGTATGTGCTAAGGTAGATGCAATCGCTCAAAAGATAGACAACTTGACCATGACACCCACAGCCACCGTGGCTGTTGTAGCGCCAAAATGCGAATTATGTGGAACAGCTGGACACGCTGCCCCTGAATGCCAAGTTTTAGCATGAGCCTCTACAGATCAAGTGAATTATGCTCAAGCAAACCCCTATGAAAATATCTACAATCCTTGTTGGAAGAATCACCCAAACTTCTCTTACAAAAACAACAATGCACTGTACGCACCTGGTCAAGCACCTGCTGCACCACCAGGTTATCAAATGGCTGGAACAGCTGCTCCAAATGTTCCTAGGAAGTCTAACCTTGAACTGATGATAGAAAACTTCAGAGCTACCCAGACTCAGACAAACAAAGAGTTCCTGAATCAAAATATACACACTAGTGAACAGATTAAGCAGTTAGCGAACAAAGTAGACGCTTTGGCCACTCACAACAAAATGCTTGAAACACAAATTTCCCAAGTGGCCCAACAACAAGCACCTACTGCTGCTCCTGCTGGAACATTTCCTGGACAGCCACAACCTAATCCTAAACGACATGCAAATGCTGTTATACTGAGAAGTGGAAAAGAATTAGATGGACCCATTGACCCAAGACTTCAAAATCCAGCCATGTACCAAAAGTCTGCTAACGACCAAACAACTGAGAAGGAGAGTGAACCCAAGGAAAAGGAAGATAATGACCAAGAGGATGTAAACAAAGAAAAACCTTATGTGCCTCCACCACCTTATAAGCCACCTATTCCGTATCCTCAAAGATTGAAAAGTTCTAAAACTGCAGGGCAATTTAAGAAATTTGTTGAACTTCTGAAACAATTAAACATCACGATACCTTTTACAGAAGCCATCACCCAGATGCCCTTGTATGCTAAGTTCCTAAAAGAAATCCTATCCAATAAGAAAAAGAATGAGGAAAATGAAACAGTCACGCTTACTGCTGAGTGTAGCGCAATAATTCAAAACAAAATGCCTCCTAAGCTAAAAGACCCAGGTAGTTTCTCAATATCTTGTGTAATTGGGAAGTTCGTCATAGACAAAGCTCTATGCGACTTAGGAGCCAGTATTAGTGTTATGCCCTTATCCATATGCAAGAAGCATGATATGGGAGAATTAAGACCAACTAAGATGTCTGTTCAACTAGCTGACCGCTCTGTTAAATACCCAGTTGGTATACTAGAGAATGTTCCAGTTCGTATAGGAGAATTCTATATCCCTACTGATTTCATAATCATGGATATTACAGAAGACTCTACTACTCCTATCATATTAGGAAGGCCATTCCTAGCTACTGCTTGAGCAATTTTAGATGTAAAGAGAGGCAGGCTAACTTTTGAAGTTGGTGAAGAGAAAGTTGAATTTATCTTGACACAATTCTTACAAGCTCCAGCCATAGACGACACATGTTATCTACTAGATGTCATAGATGAGTGCGTAAGAGAAATCGAGATGGAACCAACCATATACTCAGATATTCTAAAAATTCCAATACCTCCGATTTTCGAAGATGATAACTAGCGTGAACCTTATCAAGACGATAGCCTAAGCGAATGCTTAGCACTTACACCAGATCATCTACCTTGCCCAAAGAACCCAGCCCTAGAACTGAAAATATTACCCAAAAACTTAAGGTATGAATTCCTAGACGAAGCTCTCGAACGACCTGTAATAGTCAATGCAGACTTAGGACATACCGAAACAAAGAAACAATTAGACGTCTTAAGAAAATACCCAACTGCGCTAGGCTATAACATTGGTGACCTTAAAGGAATAAGTCCTTCTATTTGTATGCACCGCATTATGTTGGAGGAAGACTGTAAATCCTCTAGGGAACATCAGAGAAGGATTAACCTGATCTTGAGCACTGTAGTCAAGGACGAAGAGAAAAAACTTTTAGAAGCAGGAATTATATACCCGATATCAGACAGTAAATGGGTTAGCCCAGTACATGTCGTTCCAAAGAAGGGTGGTGTTACAGTTGTTAAGAACGAAAAAGGGGAATCTATAACAAAAAGGGTTGTAACTGGAAGTAGAATGTGCATCGACTATAGAAAGTTAAATAAAGCCACTCGTAAAGACCATTTCCCATTGCCTTTCATTGACCAAATGTTGGAAAGACTGGCTAAACACTCATACTTCTGCTATTTAGACGGTTACTCAGGATTCTTTCAAATTCCTATTCACCCTGATGACCAAGAAAAGACGACCTTCACATGTCCCTATGGTACATTTGCTTTTCGGCGAATGCCGTTTGGACTATGTAACGCACCTGCCACATTCCAAAGATGCATGATGTCAATCTTTGCTGACTTTATAGATGACATTATGGAAGTGTTTATGGTTGACTTTTCCGTATGTGGGCTGAGCTTCGAAGGATGTCTATCGAACCTAGAAATGGTATTGGAAAGATGCGTAAAAGTTAACCTCGTATTAAACTGGGAGAAATGCCATTTTATGGTAAATGAAGGAATTATACTTGGACACGTTGTGTCCGATAGAGGAATTGAAGTTGATAAAGCCAAGATAGAAATTATAAAAGATCTTCAACCTCCTAAAACCGTACGAGAAATACGAAGTTTCTTAGGACACGCCGGTTTCTACCGACGATTCATAAAGGATTTCTCGAAAATCACTAAACCTCTTACCGGTCTATTAATGAAAGACGCTGAATTCATCTTTGATGAGAAATGCCTAAAACCGTTTGAACAGCTGAAAACAGCTCGTATTACCGCACCTATCATGCAACCACCAGATTAGAGATTACCTTTCGAAATCATGTGTGATGCAAGTGATTATGCTGTAGGTGCAATTTTAGGACAGAGGAGGGATAGAAAACTTCATGCCATTTACTATGCAAGTAGAACCTTAGATTCCGCCCAAATGAACTACGCTACCACAGAAAAAGAACTTTTAGCCGTAATCTTTGCCCTTGGCAAATTCCTTTCCTACCTAGTGGGAGCTAAGATCATCATTTACACAGACCATGCAGCTATTAGATATTTACTTAACAAGAAGGATGCAAAACCTAGACTGCTAAGGTGGATCCTACTTCTACAAGAATTTGATTTAGAGATCAAAGATAAGAAAGGAACCGAAAACGTAGTAGCAGACCACTTATCCCGATTAGAGGGAATTAAACCAGAGCCAATACCCATTAATGAGGATTTCCCATATGAACGACTCATAGCCCAACTAGAAAGTGATATGTCTACTCAACAGTTGAATGACCCAAAGATGGAAGAAGTCGTGGAAGAAATTAACATGCACACAACCTTGCCATGGTATGCTGACATAGTCAACTACTTAGTAGTTGGAGTACTTCCACCAGACTTATCTTATCAACAAAAGAAAAAATTCTTTCATGATCTGAAACATTATTATTGGGATGAACCTTTGCTGTTTAAGAGAGGAGCCGACGGTATCTTACGTCGTTGCGTCCCAGAAGAAGAAATAGAAAACATCATCTCTCAATGTCATTCCGCTCCTTATGGAGGACATGCTAGTACCTCAAAGACATGTGCTAAGATCTTGCAATCCGGCCTATTCTGGCCCAACCTTTGGAAGGATGTCCACATTGCAATACTAAACTGCGACCGGTGCCAACGCACTGGTAACATATCAAGACGCGATGAGATGCCTCAAAAAGGTATATTAGAAGTAGAAGTCTTTGATATATGGGGGATTGACTTTATGGGACCCTTTCCATCATCCTTTGTAAATAAATTTATACTCGTAGCCGTCGATTATGTTTCAAAATGGATTGAGGCAACAGCTTCTCCTACAAATGACGCACGAGTAGTTATAAAGTTCTTTAAAAACACAATCTTTCCCAGATTTGGTGTGCCGAGACTTGTCATAAGTGACGGTGGTTCTCATTTCATATTAAAAATATTTGACAAATTACTATCGAAGTATGGAGTAAGACACCGCGTAGCAACACCATATCACCCACAAACAAGTGGACATGTTGAGGTCTCGAATCGAGAAATAAAACAAATTCTAGAAAAGACCGTAGCCACCTCTAGGAAAGACTGGTCATCAAAACTTAACGAAGCTTTATGGGCATATAGGACGGCCTACAAAATACCTATCGGAACTACACCTTTCAAACTTGTCTATGGTAAGTCTTGCCATCTACCAGTAGAATTAGAACATAAAGCCTATTGGGCTATTAAAACATTGAACTTAAGGTATGATTCCACAGGTGAAAAACGTATCCTAGATCTGCATGAACTAGAAGAGTTAAGATTAGACGCTTACGAGAATGCTAAGATATACAAAGAACGAACTAAAAGATGGCACGATAAGCGTGTATCTAGAAAAGAATTTAGTGTGGGAGACGTTGTACTCCTATTTAACTCAAGATTTAAACTCTTTCCTGGGAAATTAAGGTCTAGATGGTCCGGTCCTTTCGAGATTACAAAAATTCTACAAAGTGGAGCGGTAGAAATAAAGGGGAGGAATAGTAATCCATTTTTAGTCAATGGACAACGTCTAAAACACTATCACAGCATTGAAAATAGAGATTATTTGAACTGCCTAAGACTTTTAGAGTTGCCCACCGAACCTCCTAACTAAGCATCTAATTGAATTCGTTAGGCTTTCGACGTTAAAAACAACGCTTGATGGGAGGCAACCCATGATTTTTGTTTTTCATGCTTTATATTTGTTATTTCTTTATGTTTTTTATGTTTCGTTTTTATTTTGCAAATTTTCAGTTTCATTTATATCGTTTTAAATTTAATTTGGAAATATTGTGCTTATCTTTAAAATTGTAAAAACTACTGGATTACAAAGTCTTTCTACTCTCTCTGTTCTCCTCTTCTGCTTTCAATTTTGCAAAAAGTACTAACTACTGGCAAATGAGGATAACATGCAGTAGAATTCAGAGATGGAGCACAGTGGCGTCGCTATGAGGCTTTGTCTCTTAGACCTTTTTCCTTGACAAAATTTGCCCACAGACCCACCATGACCGCCTTAAGTGTAGGTTAGAGCGTAGACTTTTTGTTTAGCCAATTAGGATGGGAGGGTTTTACCAATAAGAAACATAAGTGCTACCGTAGGTTGACTTTAGAATTCCTGAGCTCTTTAAGCTATAACCCTCACAGTGGAAAAGGTTTAACCAGGGGAAGAATTACCTTTAGATTATTTGGATACAGCTGCCAGTTCACCATAAAGGAACTGTCGGATCTTTTGGGATTTCCTGAAGGACCCCATGTTTTCTCTGTGGTTCAAGAGGACTTAGTGTTAGTTGGAGAGCTGAGTGACTTTTGGGGTAGAATTTCAGGGAAACCTGATTTTGACATGGACCCTATGCTTTCAACAGAAATACATAACCCCACTTTCCGTTACTTTCATATGATCCTGGCCTATACCTTATTTGGTAAACCTGAAAATGATAACGCTGTTTCGAGGGATGAGCTTTTTATTATGTTTTGCGCTTCTCAGTCTAGAGAGGTTAATGGACTCACTTTTATGCTGAATAACTTTTGCAAACTTATCAATAATGATAACAGTCCAATTTTGATAGTAGCCTAGTTACTAAGATAACTGATGCTATGGGATTCAGAACCCGACTTTCTAAGATTAACCCCTTTGGAGGATTTACACCCATGAATATCACCTTTTGCTTCAATAGGGCTATGATTAAGGACCAAGGTCCGAACCATTTCCAGCTTTTAATTAACAATGTTGTCGTACCACACTTTACACTTCCAAATCATGAACGCACAAGTGTGCACGATCAACATAACTGGCTATATAACCTTGACGAACCCGTGCCTGAACCAGAAGAAACCTTTCCTGAACCTGAGATCGACCCAAAAACACCCCCTCATTACCATGATCTTGACTATGTGGAATTCCAAGAGAACATTGACATTCCTAAAGTTGATGCCACTAATTATGTTCTAATATGAATTCTATCTTAAAGACTATGGATGAGTATCATAAAGAAATCACTTCAGTAAAGGATGAGCTTAACACTGTGCGTCAAAATATTGTTGGACTTATGGACTTGACCGTTGAAGAATTTGATCATTTAAATCAAGCCATCGCATCTTTGAAGAAACGCCTTGGCTAGATTTATGAAGCACCCTATTTTCAAGACTTTTTATGCATTTTACTTTAGAATAATTTTACATTATTTCAGTTTTCATTTTTCATGTCGGGAATAATTTGATTTCATACAGTTTTGATACAGTGCTAGTAGTTTAACTAGCACCTTTCCAGTTTTAAATAATAATTTCATTTGCTGCTGCTATTAAATCTTTGTGATTTCAATTCCATTCCTATTCTTTTAATTCTATATTAATTTGTGTTATAATGTTACTTATCTCTTTGTATGCAATATAATGCTATTCCCATATGCTTCCCATGACCTGCTATTAAGTTATCGTGTTTGGAATTCTGTCTGTCATGAAACCAATTTACCATCCAGATTTTGTGAACGTCACGATCGTGACGACCCCGTGACGACCGTCACGCGGGTTTGAAACAGATTCTGCGTTAAAACAAAATTGTTTCACTCGTCCCCTCTTCTTTCTCTCATTCAAACCCCAGCCGTCCACTACCTTCTGAAATTCCACAACCGTCCCATTACCATTTGAACCACATTAATCATTTCCATAACCATTCAACTTACCATTACGCTATATAATCACACCATATGCAACTCCTTTTCGCAAACCCTCAAATTCCATAACCTACCTTTTTCCCTAATCTCTCCGAACAAAACAATGGCACGTCAAATTCTAGATTTATCCACATTAAACTTTCGTGATGGAGAGGCGGGAGAACGCCAAAGAGCTCGGTATATCGATTTCTACCGCCGTTCCGTTCAACCGACATGCTATGTTGACGTTGCATGCTTAGAAGAACTCGGAATGCTTGAGGAGTTCAATGGATGTTACAGAATGCTGGTCTTTGGCAGCTTTGTACTCAGAGCCGGCCCACTTACGAAGACCTCACTTTAGAGTTCCTCAGTTCCTTCACCTACATAACCCCTCTGGGAGAAACGAACCAATTATCCGGAGTCGAAAAGTTTCGCATGTTTGGCAAAGAGTACTCAATCGAACAAGATCGACTTGCCGGAATGCTCGGTTTCCACCATGGTGAGGATGTGCACCGCCGAGTACCATAAGAAACTTTCTCCCAGGCGGCTTTTCAATTATGGAATCGGTTAACGGGAACCACAGTTGACAGCTGGGATAGCCTTAACGCAACATTTATCCACAACCTAGCCGTCAGATACGTCCAGCGTGCACTTGGAAGCACCATCTTTGCACGAGATAGTAACCACAAGGTGAATTCTAAAGAGTTTTTTTTCCTTCATTGTGTGTTTCATCCAGAGCCAATCAATGTCGCACCATTTTTACTAGCACACATACAGTCAAACTTGCTAGAGGCTCAAAACCCTTCTATTTTGGAGGGATTGTCACCTCTATTGCACTCAGTTTGAATTTGGATAACGACCTTGCTAGACTACCCTCCTTGCCTCCAGTCTTCCTTGATATAGATTATTGCAGAAACTCTCAGCTCATCAAGTTACGATGAGATGGAAAATACCATCCTATGGTCCGAGCCAAAACCGTAAGAAGTATCATCATGCCTTACAGGAGTCGCATTGACCCTCAGAACATGGCCAATTGGCTTTTTGATCTTGATGCTCCTGAGCAAAATGCGCCTGCCCCTGATGATCAAGGACATAGACCTGTTGACGAGATGGAGCAAGAAATGGAAAACGCCCCTGAAAACCAACCACCGCCGGCCATCGATGCTCCTTCGACCTCCCGACGTCGTCGCCGCCCTGACCAAGACCCGATTACTAACGACGAAATCCTGAGGGCTATATGGCAACAAACCCAGCAACAAAATGAAATGATGACACTTATGCGTCAAATCCAGCAAGGGAAAGTTGACCAAGGTCAAAGGCTTGACGGTGTCATCGAGCAGATGGGTGCATTGACAGTGCGAGTGCAGAGCTTACACGAGTACATCCATCACGTGGGCATTCCTGATCACGTAGCGCAGCATTGAAGAGGACGCTCTAGAGGCAGAGGACGTGGTCCACCTTGATTTTACTTTGTTTTTGTATTTTGTTTCTCTTTTTAGTTTTCCTTGTTATTCCCCTTTATATCGCAACATTGAGGACAATGTCCGATATAGTGTGGGAGAGTTAGATTTATTTCCGTTTATTTCCCTTTCTTGTACTTTCTTTTTCCTTATCAAAGTAATATATGAATATTTTTGTTCAGTGATCCGATTTCCTCACTTTATTCTGCCATAACGAAATTTTTTTTACGATTAATGCACATCTGTGACATACCAAGCTTTAAACTATGTTAGGCAGCTGGGAAAGTGCTAACAAGATCGATACCGTCTTGACACCTTAGACTCTTGCGTATGCGATATCAGTTTCGACACTTATTATACGATACCTTGAGTTCAGTCCTAAAGTAACCCTTAATAGTTTATATTAGCAGTCAGCACCGTCTATATCACAAACTACGTGGGGAACCGATGAATATAAGTGTTTGATTCCCAATCAAGAAAAAGAAAAAAAATCTTTCTTATCTATATGCTGAGAAGAAAATAAATAGAATATGCAACAACTCTCACAGTTGTGAAAATGTGCAAGAAAAGAAAGAAAATCCGTTGTTGATTGGTTCAGAGGTACCTGATTCTGAACTTGGTAGGGCGAACTACTGTTCGATCCCCCGCAATTTATGAATGGGATGTATAAAGGGTTACCACATTTATGTATCAGGCCCGGTGCGAGAAAATGGGATCAAAGTCACTAACCAGTTACTCCACTACGTGCGTGAATAAGGCAAAGGGCTTAATGTGATTGCGTTAGAATGAAACCGGGTGAAATAGATATGAAAACTTATGGTTGAACTATAATATAATGATTTGGACTGGATTGTACAAAAGAGAGGTCTATGACAAGCTTGTTGCTTTGTGTCGTTATTGTATCCTTAGTGTTTTACACTAGTACCCGTCAAACTAACAAGAAACTCTTTTTCAACACCACTGGTATGCCAGGTATGTGCATTTGATGCAGTTTGTCCATTTTAATAGATTGATTGCTTGAGGACAAGCAAAGATTCAAGTGTGGGAGAGTTTGATAACGCGAATTTATATCATATTTTTACTTCGATTTATGTTAGTTTTTTATTCCGTTTTTCGTCTAATATCCGATTTTCTCGAGATTATTTAAATGTTTTTGCAGGTAATCATATTTCACAAGTCAAAGTATGCTAAGTGTGGAAAAGAATCAAAACATGCAAGAAAAGGGCAGAAAAGAGAAGAAAAATTGAAGAAATCCATTTTTGCTGATATCACGACCGTCATGGGAGTGCCACGACCGTGGCAGCTTCAAAATGCACCACGACCGTAACATTGTACCACGATCGTCATGCGCTCAAATTCACACACTGAAGCAGAAACGTGTCTACTAATTTTCAGAGAAAGCAGTTTTCACACGATGCCATATCCTCTCAAGATTACTAGGTCTAAGTGGAGTAACCGTCAGTGTGAGTGGCTGAATTCTCTCCAACTTCTACCTCAACTGAGCCTATAAATACAAGCATTTACGAATAACGAAGGTGTGGCCAATTTTGCTTTCAAGGTATATTGTCTTGCTGCCAAATTGTTTCCAAAGCTTTAGTTTCATTTCTTTTACTTTGCATTTCCAATTCCTTGTTAACCATTACCGAACAAAGTAATAGTTTCTCACATTGAGGAACTATTACAACTTAGTTTTAGTTTTTGTTTCATTGCCTTCAACATTTGCAATTTATTTCATTCAAGCAAGAACCTACCGGCTTGTGGAGGGATTGTTGTTGCTGTTATTACTGAATTCCAGGTTTTCGTTATTTAATTCAAGCATTGTCTATTTCTCTCTTAGTTATGTCTGTGTTTATTTATTTCCTTGCCTTTGCGTTTAATTTCCTATTTATGTCGAGCTAAACCGATCTTATCAGTATGTAATGAAGTAACTAAAATGAATTAATTTTCTCTAAGCTAAAATCAATAATCAATCCTTCTTCTGACTTCGATTTCTTAATTTAAAACCCAACTTTTATTACGAGAGTAAAAAAGTAACATAGGTTAAAGTCGAGACCACGGGAGTGTGAGGCTTTACCCGGATAGCTGAAATCGGGCATTAGTTTTAAAAACAGCGGAAGCGCTTTAAAGTTAATTAGGTTTAATTAGTTTTCAAAAAGTAATTTTAACCTCATACGGGCTAGCGAGAGCAGACGTATTGACTTAGAAGTACAGTCCGAAGCAATAACCACGGGAGTGTGAGTTGAGGGCTTTTAAACCGGTTTTTCCTATAGATGAATAGGGTGATAAATCTTTATAGGCTTAGGTTTAATTAATTCCACGCAGGTTACCGAATTATATACCGATAACTTAGTCATAACTAGTATTCCCAAATTTTAATTTCCCGTTTGAACTAAAAACCCAAATTCTGATTAGCCTTAGATAAACATAGTAACGATAGATAACAGTGCGTTCGATTTCTAGTCTCTGTGGGATCGATAATCTTTTAAAACTACGCGATACAACTGTATACTTGCAGTAACTCCCGTTCGACGCATAAAGTCGCGATCAGTATCCAAAGTAATTTCTTATGGGGAGGAAAGGAGGGTGAGAGGAAAATTCATTAGGTGAGTTGGAATAAGGTGTGCTTCCCGATTGAAAAAAGGGGTTTGGGTTTGCGTAGGGTGGAAGACTTTAATTTGGCTCTCCTCAATAAATGGAGATGGAGGATTCTCTCGGAGAAATATGCTGTATGGTACAAAATTCTAAAGGAGAGGTATGGCGATATTAATTTGAGGGTTGTGGATTCCAGAAAGTGTATCAAAAAGAAGATAAAGTGTTCCTTTTGGTGGAGGGATGTCATCGGCTTGGACAAAGGTTTGTCGGAAAATTTATTTATCTCTAACTGTAGATTTAAAATTGGAAATGGGTATTCTTCCTCTTTTTGGCATTCTTGTTGGTGTAGTGACATGAGTCTTACGGACAAATTTCCCATTCTTTATGATCTTTCTAGCCTTAAAGAAGTTTCGGTGGCTTGCATGGGTGGTTATAGAAGCGATGGTTGGTATTGGGGGGATTTTGGCATAAGTGGTTTCGTTGAGGATGGTGCGGATTCCGAATTAATGGAGTTACGGTCGGTTGTTCAAGATTCCCGGCCAGTTTTTCCGGAGGCGGATTCGGTTTGGTGGCCCATCCACACTTCGAACTCTTATTCGGTTAGTTCTTTTTACTCTCTAGTTAATTTTGTTCGAACTCCTCACGGACCTACGGAATGTTTTGATGTAGTTTTTTCTTTGGTTTGGAAGGGGGTAGTTCCTTTAAAAATTAAAGCTTTTGGTTGGAGGTGTTTTCTTGATAGGCTCCCTACAAAGGATTCCCTTTTTTTAAGAGGTTGTGTTTTTCCGAATAATGATATGAAGTGCGTTTTTTGCGTGTTCGGAACCGAATCTTTAAATCATATTTTGTTAGAGTGTACGGTGGCTAGATTGGTTTGGAAGGAGGTGGCGGAGTGAGTTGGGTTTGAGGAGGTGGGAAATTTTGTCATTAAGGAGAGTTACTTAAGGTGGTTCTATTTTAGTAAAAGGAATGTAATACTCCATATTATCTAAATGCTCAATTGGATATCAGATGAGTATCTATGTGCTTTATCTTTGGTTAATTAGATTTATGGAATGCTCTAAGTACTTAAAGTGTTATCAATTAGGATCAATAGAGCAACTAATGAACTCTGAAGAGATCAATAATTATTAGTTTAAGACAGGATTTAATGGTAACTCTAATAATTGATCAATTGGTTGAGACGACAAAATATCAATTTGAGATGTTTTACCCTATTGGATTATATTATATAATATTGGTATTATATATATATATATATATATATATATATATATATATATATATATATATATATTTGATAAGAGAAAGAAAAGGAAATGGAAAGAAGAAGAAGAAAAAGAGAAAGGAAGAGAAGAGGGAAAGAGGAAGAAGAGAGAAAGCTTGGATCGTCATCTTCTTCAAACTCCTCTTCGATTACCAGGTGGGTTCTAGTTAGACGCTCTAAGTTCTAGAAATATAAGTTTTGAACTTAGGTTATATTTGAGAGAAAATGATTAAACGGACAAATCTAACGGATGCAATTCGATATAAATTGCGTAGTATATTCGTAATATACATATGATTATTGATGATACTTGTTTTTGCTGTTTGGAAATGTTTTGGGTTGGAAAGATGAATTTTGGAGCCTTGGAACCCTAAGAAACGCAGCAGAAAATTTTGCTTCTGGTGCAGAGCGTCGGGCGGCGCTTTGAGCGCCGGTCAATGCGGGCTTGCGCGGGGCGATGGCCAAGGGGCGCAGCATAGCACGCTTCTTTCACTCTTGAGTTTTGGGATATGGGATTGACGCCGCTGCATCGCCGAGCGAAGCACAGGCGAAAGGGGCACCGCCGGGCGAAGATTTGTACCGCCGGGCGCTCCTGGGAATTTTCAATAATTATGTTTTCTTTAAAACTCCATAACTTTTGATCCGTAACTCGGATTGAGACGTTCTTGCTATCATTGGAAAGCTATGACAACCCT
Source organism: Lathyrus tuberosus (assembly GCA_022829125.1). Taxonomy (NCBI): domain Eukaryota; kingdom Viridiplantae; phylum Streptophyta; class Magnoliopsida; order Fabales; family Fabaceae; genus Lathyrus; species Lathyrus tuberosus. The sequence continues at coordinate 11,237,026 of JALAZF010000071.1, forward strand.
CTACCCATTGGAAAGCTATGACGTTCTTTGTATCGTAATTAGTGTCATTTGAATGATAACAATGTTTTGTGATATCTTGAAATCCATATCTTTTGGATCGTAAATCCGATCGCGGCATAGTGATAGCCGATGTAAAGCTGTGAAAATATTCTACGGGATAAAACTGAAAAGAAATGTTTTTGATACCCGATTAAATGGATCGGAGGGAACTCGAAAGTGATGTTTTATGTGATGTGTTATTATATGTTTTTACTTGTAATAATTGTGTTATGTCATAGCTATCTGTTTGTTGTTGAGTATGAATGAAAGAAATATGCATGCTTAAAATGAATTAGGAAGAGTGAGGAAACTTCACCCCAAAATAAATGGCATAGTTAAGATTGTTATAATTATAGGTTATGATCATAATTGTGATAGAAACTCTGGATGGCGACGCTCGTGCATTCATTGAGTTTATGATCGTTGGACTTTTAAATGAGGGAGGAAAAGAATGTTACTTAGCACCACTCCTCTGTTCGTAAGTATTTTTGGAGTTGATGTTTATGTATTCTATATTTAGTTTTGTTTTAGCAAATACCATTAACCAATATATGCTCTTTTTTATTTAGTGGTCATTGGCAATTGATCATCTTATCATCTAGGACGAATACGATAACTTTTCTGTGTTCCTTGCATGATCCACTGGAAACCAAAATGAAAGATATGATTAATTCGTAAGTGTATGATTAATTCATTTTCTTTTACATTGTAATTATTTTATCATGTACTAAGTTTAATTCAAATTAAATGTACATTATTGTGGAGCATGTGAATATGATGAACAATGTTAGAAGAAAGCCCAGACGGATCTGTCCTAAAGTAAGTGTCACGATTATGTTTCTTTCATTTACATTCATGTGTGGTTGTATTCATGTGATTTTTACTTAAATTTGTAGACAAGGAAACAACCCCGGGAATTACGAATGTGGTTATTATGTCATGAAACACATGTTAAACATTGTCCTTGCCGACATTGTTGATTCATGGGATAAGGTATACATGTCATTAAATGTTTACATATATTAATATATAAGTTGACTATTGAATTATTATCATAAATGTTATTGGATCTTTCTAATGTAGATGTTTAATAAAGAAACCCCATTCCCCATTGAGGACTTCGTAGATCTTCGTAAACGTTGGGCATATATCCACAATGTTCTTAAGGTTCCTGTGGATTGATGATGTCAATAACACTTTTCTGTAGAAATGATGTGAATAACAATTTTATGTATTGATGACATGAATATAGTGTTTGGTGTAAATATGGTTATAATAGTTACAATACTTACAGAATACATACCTTATTTGATAGTTGTATTTTATGGTTATAATAGTTACAAGACTTACAAATGAACAATGTTAGCTTATCTGTGATGGTTAAAATGGTTACAGGTTAAAAGATGGGATGAATTTGAATTGCTGAGAAATGCATATTTAAAACATAGGAAGTATTTTATGCTCTTTATGCATGCATACCTTATGTGTTATGGTTAAAATGGTTACAGGTTCAATAATGGGATGAATTTGAATTGTTGAGAAATGCATATTTAAAATATAGGAAGTTTTGACAGCGATTATAAAACCTAGCTGTGGTTGTATATTTGTGTTTGCATAATATATAACGACGAGTATAAAATATAGCCGTCATAATATCTCGCGCGCTGCACACAAGAAAATAAATATCAAAACGCCGCAGCTTGGAATCGAACCCAGGAGCATTATATTTATCACAACAGTGCGTTTTAATAACTGTTGTGATAGGGCGCACTGTTATAGGTTCGTACAACAGTTAATGGGCTGTGATTATAAGTATCAATTTACAAGGACACTCTACATAACAACGCCTGCGCCAGCGTCATTATATACCTTTCCCAACCGTTGTTAATTGGTATTTACGTAGTAGTGATTTCATCTCCCTAAACATTCACCGTTGTATACTTAAAAAACCGCCCTTGCGTAATATCAACATTATTCATTTCAATTTCTTTATTCTGGGAAGATGATACTCGTGGAGGTAGTTGTGTCATTTTGGATTGAACTTGACTATTAATATTTTTATCCAACCTTCTACCAATGTTCTTCAAATTCATGTCAATCATACATGACAAATTATTGAAATCGACCTTATACATATTGTTGGACACAATTTTCTAAGCATTTAGACATTCAAACATATACATGGTCATCTCTTTCTCCTTATTATGTCTCCTTTGTTTGTTTAGTTGCTCTTTATCCTTCAAAATCCTTTGTTTCAAGAAAGTCTCTTCATTCACCATTTTTTTTGGCTTTTCTCGAACATTGGCATTGTCTTGAATTTTGAAACAACCTTTTGGACTCCATATGGTGATGTCCAGGTTTCTGGTTGAGGATCATAAAGGCGATAAATTACGGCATAAGCCTCAATTCCGCATAGGATACTTAGTTCATAAATCTTCTTCAATACACTCTTCTTCCATTTCTTGCAGCATCATTCATGATGAAAGCATGTTTCACCTTATTTCTAGTCATAGTTGTAACTAGAATAATTGAGAAAAACAGTGGTTTTGATGTGAATAATGCATTGTTATTTGTCTTTTATACATACATATATATATATAAATATATATATATATATATTATAAGCTAAATATATTAACAGGGATACAATAGGGGTATCCCAACCCGTATACATCAAAAACCTCTCCAATGAGAATGCCTACAAAAAATCACTTGGAAATTTTACCCAAGTGTAATAGTTACAGTTATGAGAACTATTGTGGTTCTTTCCTATCCACCACCAAGAAAACAAAACCATATGATTAGAAATCGTGTCTAATTCCCAAAACTCATCTCTAAATATAATGTTGTTTCTAGAATACCAATTAATCCAACATATTAGGATCCATATACCTACTGCATTAGAGATCAAAAAAATTTTCTAACACACCCCGAAACCCAACACGATAAGTGGTTCATCATATCTCCTACCAGGATCTCAGGAATGCCCAACCATTTGGTTACAAAATTCCAAACCATTCTGGTCTTGTAGCATAAGAAAAGTACGTGTTCGACACTTTCGTCCTCTAAAAAACAGAAAGGACATGCCTTTTCGTTTCTGTTAATAATAATTCCTCTTCGAGCAAGGTTATCACGAGTCGGTATTCGTTTATGAATTATTAACAGATGAATTATAAACGGATGACCTCTTCGAGCAAGGACGTCACAATCGGCCCATTGCCTATGAGAGGGAATGGGTTGCATTGGGAAGCCTCCACTGAGGTTGATGGTCGACCTCGTCGCCATCACCTATCTTAAATGTATACTCAATCTTTCCACATACGGCATCACACGCATTCCCATTAGCAGAAAAATAAACACAAATATCAATTAGGAAAAGCAGTATATATATTTGTCCTAATGTCCTAGACTTTTAAAAGCTAAGAATCTTAAGTTCCTGACAGAAAATGGTTCCCTAGCAGAGTCGCCATTTTTCTGTAGCGAGTGATTTTTGGATGTGGTTGCGAAGCACGATCACTCTGGTACTACAACTCGATTCATTTTTTATCCTATTAAAGCTGATGAAGGAAGGGAAATAGATGTCTCCAATTAAACCCTGCTTGCATACTGAGGTTAAACAGTCAAAACTGTTGGTTTACAGATGCTCAAAGATTCGGGGTCTCTCCTAGGTTATTTTGTTGAAAAGGGGTGCTTTAGGCTATCGGTTAGGATGTTAGGACAGATATTTAAAAGTATGGGATTTTGGGTTTTTGTTTAGTGTGCTCGCTAAGATTTTTCTTTCAATCTTATGCCTACGTATTCCCATTTTTTTCCGAAACAGGGAAATCAGAGCGATCGTAGTTCCTCCTATTCTAGGGGAGGAAATGGTTGTTTTGGTGTCTTGTTCAAAGCCCAAGACGTGAAGCTAAAGGTGGTTTGTATCTTGTTCAAAGCCCAAGATGTGAAGCTGAAGCGTCTATTTGTATCTTGTTCAAAGCTCAAGATGTGAAGCTGAAGGTTTGACTTTACAGAGAATTTGTCATCTCTAAAGAGGGGTTTGTATCTCACAACTGTTTATAAAGGAGAATTACTTTAACCGGGATTTGTGAATCCGGCAATGCCATAATTTCCTTTATAGGGGATTTCCAACCTGAAGGAGAAGACTTTAACTCAGTGTAGAGCAATGCCATCTTTCCTCAGGAATTTCTCATGCTAAAAGAGGGACAGTGGCATAGATGTAGATGATCCAGAGGCTTGCCGCTTACAGCGATTAGATGAAGGGGAAAGAGTTGTTGGTGTTTGTGTACTGTGAATGAGGCACAGCTTTGAAGCTAAAAGGTTGATTGGATCAAACAGTGGTTTTCTTATACAAAGCCTAAGAGGAGGCTAATATGTCTCGTACAAAGCCCGAGAGAGAGGCTAAAAGGTTTTGACTCGACGATGGAGTCTTTTGGTATCTCGTATAAAGCCCGTGATGGAGGCTATTTGACTCAACAAGAGAGTTTTTTTTGTATCTCGTACGAAGCCCGAGATGGAGGCTAAAAGGTTTTATACTCAACAAGGGAGTGATTTGTGTCTTGTACAAAGCCCAAGACAGAGGCTATTGTTAGCTCCGCTGGGGAGAATCATTGTGCAAGGCCCAAGGGGAGGCCATTGTGACTGTTTCACTTGAGTGACAGGTCCAGTATGCTGATTTAAAGAGAAAATCAGTTCTTATATGAGTAATATTGTACTCAGGGATTTTGATTCGAGGAATAGGGTTATTTCCTGTTCTTTAAGGAAATGGGAAATCCAAAGGGTATTGAGACTGTCCGAGTCCACGGGGTTCCTTCCTATTCTTGAAGGGTGCTTGAGAATGTCTTGGAGACTCAAGGAAATTAGACTGTCCAAGTCTAGAGTGTCATCTTTTGTACTATGCTTTGAGAAATAGTAGTAGACTCTTGGAAAGACTGCTCTATTTAGATGACTGATTTCTGTTCCTATACCTCTAGGAGGTCTTCGGGAAAATTTGTACGAAGCCCAAGAGGAGGCTGGAAACTTTTAAGAAGTCGAGTGGTCCTTGTATGAAGCCCAAGAGGAGGCTATCATTCCCGGAGGAAGAATCATTATACGAAGCCTAAGAGGAGGCTGTGAATACTTCTAAGAAGCCGACGGGTCCTTGTACTATGCCCAAGAGGAGGCGGGGATGCTTTTAGGAAGCCTGCGGGTCCTTGAACAATGCCCAAGAGGAGGCTGATGCTTTTAAGAAGCCGATGGGTCCCCAAACCCCGAGAAATTCAAGACAGACCATTCACGAGGAATAAATCAAGCCAGGAAAGTTCGAGAATTTGGAAGAACTCAAAAGATGCCATTCACGGAGAAAAGATCATCTCTGGGGAATAGATTTTCTTGACAAGTGCTTTTAAGATGCCTGTGGGTCCCCAAACCCCGAGAAACTCATGACATGCTATTCACGAGGAATAAATCAAGCCAGGAAAGTTCGAGAATTTGGAAGAAACTCAAGAGATGCAATTCACGGAGAAGAGATCATCTCTGGGGAGTAGAGTTTCTTTGACAACTTCTACGAGTGACAGTCTATGAAAGGGTTCACCGAGAATGTTGCCTTTCATATCTCCATATTGTGTAACCCCAAGAGGAGGGAAGACTGTGTCTGTTAATCCTATGGGGATCTAGTTTTGACTATTTAAGAGTGATCAATGGGCTTAATGCTAGACGTAGTTGCCGGGGAAACTCTAAATATCTATACTATTATTACACAATTGATATGAGTTTATGAAAGAAGACTTACAGCGAAACAACCCCACAATACAGCTATATGTATATGAAAGCGGTAAATGAAAGTGTGTAAACACTTACTCGGTTGTAGAGCTTCCATGCTATTTGGTTAGTTTTTCAACAAAGAAAGATTGAAAACAACAGTATATTTCAAAATCAAAGGAGAAAGTGCTTTGAAAAAGAAAGATTTTAGGGCTTACAGCTCAAGGAGAGGCCCAGGGTTTTATCAGTGGGCGCACTGTTTGAATTTGTACAGAGGGACTTATACAAGTGACTGAGGCCCAAAAAATGGTTTTTGTACAAAGGGACGGGTCTTACACTCTCTCAAGAGGACCAAAAGGTTTAAAGAAAAAGAATGGGGCTTATAACACGAGGGTAGGCCCAAAGTTTGTTTTTCCGTTTGAAATGGCGATTGCGCCGAGATTTTCTTTTAACACGAAGGGGCTTATACAATATCTGAGGCCCAAAATGTTTTGGTTAAAAGGGGATTGGGTCTTACACTCTAATAGAGGCCCAAAATTTTTGAATGGGTCTTATAGCTCGAGGAGAGGCCCAGTTGAATTTTTAAAAGGCGACGATCGCGCTGTTTACTTGTACAGAGGGACTTATACAATAAGTGAGGCCCAAAATGGTTTGTACAAGGGGGGTTGGGTCTTACACTCTATTAGAGGCCCAAGTGAGTTTTAAGAAAAGAAATGGGTCTTACTACTCGAGGGTAGGCCCAAGGTTTTTTTGTTTTGAAAAGGCAACGATCGCTCCGTTTGTTTTTGACGGTATCGGGACTTATACAATATACTGAGGCCCAAAAATGATATGGTCAAAAAAAGGATTGGGTCTTACACTCTATTATAGGCCCATGAGTGTTTGAAAAAGTTTTATGATGGTGAAAATCGAAGAAATCCTAATTTTAGCATTTTAAAAGTAAATTCTTAAAAGAAAATCAATACAAAATGATAAAAATACCAAATAAGCAACTTGTGATTTTTGGTTGGGGTTTGAAAAATGATGTTTTAATCACAAGATGAAATAAAATTCATTTGGTCTTGATTTTCAATATGAGAATTCACTTTTAAAATGTTTTAAAAACATTAAGAAGGAATTTATTCACAAAAATACTAATTATATTAAATAAATAATATAAAACTAATTTTTTTGTGGAATAAAATATTTTGGAGTATGAATAAGAAGTGTGTAAAACAGAATTGGAAAATGATGATTTTTGCTATGTAAAAGAATTGATTGAGTTTTTTGAGAATAAACTAATGTCACAACATCACATTCGACATCACTCATTTTGAAGATAAGAGAAAAAGGGAAGATGTCACAACATCACATTTGACATCAGAACTGCACCTTGGTTTTTCAACATCTTTGCTATCAAACTTCAAACATTCATAACTCTCTCAATTTTTAACGAAATTAAAATCCGTAAGAACCTATCTTGACCAATTTTTCGCAAGGAATCCAATGGTATCACTTATACATACTGAAACTTAATGGACAACACACACAAGGCAAAAAACCAGATCTGCACCTTAAGTTTAAAACAACATAAACTCCACATATAAACATGTTAAAGTGCAAACAGTAGGAGGATCATAACATACACATTAAGGACTACATTTTTGCTTCAAGAATTGTTAATTATGATGCATGTATGTGGACAAAAAAGGAAAGCATGATTCAAAGAATTCAAGTTGTGAATTTTACCTTTTTTTGGAGATTTTGTGCAACCTACCAAGTGCTTTGTTCCAGAAATGATTTGATGCTTTGGAAATGACGCTGATTTTACCTGTCTTCAGAAATGACGCTGATTTCTGGTGGAGCAGGATCATTGGAATCTGTCTCCCAGGCAGAATTGTCGGAGGAGAATTCCTCTGTTGCATTTTGCATAGCATTTGTGCTATCAGGTGCATCTCCCCATCCAGTTGGCCAGATGTCTTCGAGCCTGATACGAGAGCTTTCGGGAGTGGTGTATTTGACCATATAGTCGTACTTTCCACTCGGTTGTCCCAAGGTGTCCCACACTTCTTTCGAACTGGAGGAGTCATCCCTCTCGATGACGTTGACCTCGGGAAAAGCATAGTTGATGAATTCAAGTCCTGCAAATGTTGCAAATTCATCGTCATGTTGAGTAGTTTCTGTATGACCTGAGTGTTGATCCCATGACATGGTGGGGACACAGGTATTCTGTTCAATGATACTCAGCTGAGTTTCATTACTCGGCTGACTTTCTAGCCCCAAGTCTCCTGGGTAAGGCTGCCGCATTGGCAGGCCATCCATCGGGCCATAGTAATTGTGGTCAAAGTTGTCCTTCATCAGAGTGTCCTCCTCTAATGAGTTTGGTGGAGCACGACATCCTTCTGGATCACAATCTCCATATATCATTTTGACGTCTGACCTGGGTATAAATCTCAGACTCTGTGTAGGAAAGCCAAATGGGGTATGCGTTTCGTCCATATAGATTGGAAGCCATCAGTGGTTCAACAAGTGCTGAAGTGTTTCCTGGACAAGGGCACAACCCTGATCGTTTTCGCAACCCGCTTTACAGTTGTGATAATTATGTGATATCAGGAATCTGAGTCGGACCTGCTCAGCATGCAACTCTACCAAGTTAGTATTCTTAAGCAAATGTCGAAGATTTGAATCATGTTGATCTGATAGGGATTCCTATCATGGTAGTCCTGGATCCATCCGAGATCCATCTGATACTGGAGGGCCTCCTGTATGAAAGAGCATCCCTACTTGTTTACCGAGCAAGTCAGACAGGAACTGTAATCGTGCCGCGGGAGATTATGATACTGGCTTTGCCTTGAGTGCTTCGCCACCAAGTTGACATTCATCGCACGGATGTCGTGGTTCTGAATGACGTTGGAATTCGTGTAAACCATGTTAACTCCACGAACTCGGTGCTCTTGGATCCATCCGAGATCTAACTGTCCCTGCAGAGATGCTTGCACCACAGAACATCCTTGATTGTTTTTAGAGAAGACATCACACTGGTGATAATTATGAGGTGGCACATGGTCGTACCCACTCTGTCTACAATGCATCTTGACCAGATTGGTCCTCAACAAGATTACATCGTGAATTTGATAGACATTGTTAAATTTGTTCTCAATCTGGTTGACTACAGCCTTCTCATGTTGAGGCAGCGGGTTCGTAAGAACATTGGGATTCGTATCTTTGAAAGATAAGAGCCCGCTCCTAACAAGATTTTGCACGTCGAATTTGAAATTGAGACAGTTCTCTATGTTATGCCCTGATCCTCCTTGATGATTAGGGCATGTCTGATCCGTTTTGAACCAAAAAGGCAGATTTTCCGATACTGTAAGAGGAGACTTAGTCTGGATGTGCCCCTTGGCCAGTAATAACAGAAATAGTTCTGTGTGCAACATGGGTATAGGATCAAACCCTGGTGGCCGTGTTGTACGGTTGGTATTGTATGGAGGACGAGCCTGCTGAAGAAGCTGTTGTGTCCTTTGCTGATTAGGTTGGCTTTGCGCAACCTGAGGTTGATACATAGGAATAGGCGCAGGGCTGATAGCAGGAGTTACAGCTGCTACCGGTTGATAACGTCGCCTTTGCTTTCCGAGAGAGATATTCCCAATATCTTGCTCTTTTTTCTTAGGGAGAGCACTACCGTATCGTTTTATACTACTTGATGATCCAGCAACTTTTATCAAACGTCCTTCTCAGACGGCTTCCTCAAGACGAACCCCCATGCCCACCATCTCGGTGAAGTCACTGGGTGTACTGGCAACCATTCTGTCATAGTAAAATGAGCTCAAGGTCTTTAAGAAGATCTTTGTCATCTCTTTTTCCTCAAGAGGTGGAGAGATCTGAGCGGAAATTTCACGCCATCTCTGAGCGTACTCCTTAAAGGTTTCCTTGTCCTTTTGTGACATTGATCTAAGTTGATCTCTGTCTGGTGCCATGTCCAAATTATATTTGTACTGTTGGACGAAGGCAGTGCCAAGATCTCTGAATGTGTCGATCATGGCACAATTTAAACCTATGTACCATTTTAATGCGGCACCGGTCAAACTATCCTGAAAGTAGTGAATCAGTAGGTCCTGATTCTCCGTCTGAGCTGACATTCGCCGAGCGTACATCACCATATGGCTCTGAGGGCACGAGTTACCCTTGTGTTTTTCAAAGTCGGGCACTTAAAATTTGTGCAGAACTTTCACATTGGGGACCAAGCAGAGTTCCGCGGTGTCCTTTCCAAATAAATCGTGACCCCGGATGGCTTGCAGTTCTTTCTGCATTTCCAGGAACTGTTCCTGGAATTCATCCATTCTATCGAAAATAGTTTCCTTCTTACCAGAAGGTATCGGTGGAATTTGTCCTTTCGGGACAATGTGCACCACAGGGGGTGGGACCATGACTACGGCAGTGAATCTTGGCGTTTCCAGAAGTTTGTAACATTCAGGAGTCTTCAGTATGCCCCTGGCATATTCGCTTTCCCAAAGTTTGTAACCTTCAGGCCCAGCGGCTTCTGTTATGATTCCCTGATCTTCAATGATCGGCGAAACATATCCTTCAGGGATATAGTTAACATGCATGCCCCAAGGATGATCTTTCGACATTTGATACCTAGGATCATACATCTCCACTATGGGCATTGAGGTGATCTCTGAGATCACAGTCCTTTGTAGCTGAGCTTCTGCCATGGCTTGGATGTCGTTACGAAGCTTTCTCATATCCTCTCTCAGAGCAACGATCTCTTCTTTCAACTCTCTGTATTCTTCCTCAAGATCATCCATCTTTTTCTGACAATTGGCCCGAGTATTGTACGAATGAGACAGTTTGACTCTAGAACCGAGACACAAACGTGAGATTCGTAGGTAAGAAGAATACGCGATGTGAGAATGATGAATGCAATGATTATATTAATTGTTTTTTTTGTTTAATCAAAATAAACTTCGACAATTAGATAGGAAATATCAAACAGTGGGGAAACCCCTTTTTATTGAATTCAAAGGATTACAGAAATGGAAATACAGTAGATTACAAGGTGCAGAAACAGAAACCTAAACTAATGGGCCCAAAGTCCTCTCTGAAGAGAAATCGGGTGCTGATTCTGGTACTTTCCTTTTGTTTGATCGGGGCTCTTGGGCCGTTGTCGGGTTGTCATTCCTTTGCCAGGTGAAAGGAGCGAGCAAATTCCTTTGGTCATCTTGATTCTCTACTGCATGTTACTCCAAAATTTCAATCAGAGCGTCCTTTTCTTTCAGTAGTTGCTGTATTTTGATGCACTCCACGTTGAGGGTGTGGTACTTGTTCTTCCAAGACCTCCTCTCCCGTTGAACTTTGTTGAGAGTAACGTGAAGCTTTTCAGTCTCAGTCATGAAGTACATGACAGACTCCCTCGGTGGAAGAACTCCATGACGAGGATAAGGCATCTTTAGCTTGAGAGCTCTAGTTTGTACCCAGTGGAGATAAGGCTCCACCGAGACACAATCCGGTTTTCCTAGAGACTCCCGTCCTTTCTTATGAACATGTTTCCAAGCGTGCACTATTTCCGTCTTTAGTGCTCTGTCACTTTCTCCTTCCTTGAAGAAAAGACCTTATAGATGAACACCCCGTGGGACGTGTCTCATCGGGTATCCAAATTGACGACGAACAAGAACTGGATGGTAATTGATTCCTCCCTTAGTTCCTATAAGGGGTACGTTGGGGAAGTTTCCACAATGGTCAATGATCCTGATTCCGTAATAAATCCTATTGCACCAATCAATGTCAGAGTTAGTGAGAGACGTGATTTTCTGCGACCAGCGTAAGCCACTCTTATGATCCCAAAAAGCAGCATACTTAGGAAAATGGGAGATAAACCATTTGTATAGCAGCGGCACACAACACGTGATCTCTCCTCCACTGTACAAGTTCCCTAAGTGTACAGAATGATATGCATCTGCGAGCAAAGTCGGCCCAGAGTTTCCAATGAGAAAAACCTTAATGGAGTTGATATCGAAGAAGCTATTAATGTTGGGCAACAAAAATAACCCGTAAGTGAGTAAGACAAAGATGCTTTCAAAAGTAGTCATGTTCCCGATACTATCGAAGTATAGGGCTTTCTTTGTTAAGAGCTGGGCTAGTAAACCTTGTATGCCACCCTTAGTGGTTATGTGAGTCCTGACCTCAGACTCGTCCAAATGAGTTGCTCTTGCAATGGTCTGATTCTTTGGAATTTCTTCCAGTCCAGAAAATGGAGCTTGATGTGTAACGTGTAGATCAATCAGATGAGAATATTCCTCCAGCGTTGGTGCGAGCTGGTAATCCGGGAATGTGAAACAATGATAAACCGGATCTTAGAACTGAATGAGTGCATCAATGATTCCCTCAATCACATGGACTCTTAGCAGAGATAGCAAACCTCCGTACTTGGCTCTGAAAGCCTCTTGGTTTGTGACCATCCTCGCCAAACCCATTAAATTCTCTAGTTTTGGAATCCTGAAGGTGTACTTATGAGTTCTCCTTCTACCGAAATCCATTAGCGTAATCCTTTTCTCTGATATTTGCAATCACAGTCTTAGTTTAATTTGAAAAAACAGAGAGACTAGAAGAGAAATTTTTTTGAATGTTTTAATGTTTTTTAAATGAATGCATGAATGCAGCACACAAAAACATAGAAAAAACTTGGGGTCAAAGGTCGTTGTCATGAAGTCAAGGCTCTACCCATCCCCAAAGGTTTATACTAGGGTGATTTTTTGTACCTGTACTCAAAATCATCAGCTCCTCCCAGGATAACAAACAGCAAGCGAATCGCCAGCGAGCTATATGAAATCTTAGAGTAAATGCTATTCACCGAGAATAGATCATCAGCCTCAAATGAGGGTAGTATCGCGTGATAACTATTTCTGATAGGTTCCGCACTACAAAAGGGTTGGCTCCTCAGCTTCTCAAACGTCACAATCGGCCCATTGCCTATGAGAGGGAATGGGTTGCATTGGGAAGCCTCGACTAAGGTTGATGGTCAACCTCGTCGCTATCACCTATCTTAAGTGTATACTCAATCTTTCCACATGCGGCATCACACGCATTCCCATTAGCAGAAAAATAAACACAAATATCAATTAGGAAAAGCAGTATATATATTATTCCTAATGTCCTAGACTTTTAAAAGCTAAGAATCTTAAGTTCCTGACAGAAAATGGTTCCCTAGCAGAGTCGCCATTTTTCTGTAGCGAGTGATTTTTGGATGTGGTTGCGAAGCACGATCGCTCTGGTACTACAGCTCGATTCATTTTTTATCCTATTAAAGCTGATGAAGGAAGGGAAATAGATGTCTCCAATTAACCCTGCTTGCATACTGAGAATAAACAGTCAAAAATGTTGGTTTACAGATGCTACAAAGATTCGGGGTCTCTCCTAGGTTATTTTGTTGAAAAGGGGTGCTTTACGCTATCGGTTAGGAAGTTAGGTCAGATATATAAAAGTATGGAATTTTAGGTTTTTGTTTAGTGTGCTCGCTAAGATTTTTCTTTCAATCTTATGCCTACGTATTCCCCAGGGAAATCAGAGCGATCGTAGTGCCTCCTATTCTATGGGAGGAAATGGTTGTTTTGGTGTCTTGTTCAAAGCCCAAGACGTGAAGCTAAAGGGTGTTTGTATCTTGTTCAAAGCCCAAGATGTGAAGTAGAAGGGTCTATTTGTATCTTGTTCAAAGCCCAAGATGTGAAGCTGAAGGTTTGACTTTAGAGAGAATTTTTCATCTCTAAAGAGGGGTTTGTATGTCACGACTGTTTATAAAGGAGAATTACTTTAACTGGGATATGTGAATCCGGCAATGCCATAATTTCCTTTATAGGGGATTTCCAACCTGAAGGAGAAGACTTTAACCTAGTGTAGAGCAATGCCATCTTTCCTTAGGAATCTCTCATGCTAAAAGAGGAACAGTGGCATGGATGTAGATGATCTAGAGGCTTGCCGCTTACAGTTATTAGATGAAGGGGAAAGAGTTGTTGATGTTTGTGTACTGTGAACGAGGCACAGCTTTGATGCTAAAAGGTTGATTGGATCAACCAGTGGTTTTCTTATACAAAGCCTAAGAGGAGGCTAATATGTGTCTCGTACATAGCCCGAGAGAGAGGCTAAAAGGTTTTGACTCAACGATGGAGTCTTTTGGTATCTCGTATAAACCCCGAGATGGAGGCTATTTGACTCAACAAGAGAGTTTTTTTTGTATCTCGTACGAAGCCCGAGATGGAGGCTAAAAGGTTTTATACTCAACAAGGGAGTGATTTGTGTCTTGTACAAAGCCCAAGACGGAGGCTATTGTTAGCTCCGCTGGAGAGAATCATTGTACAAAGCCCAAGAGGAGGCCATTGTGACTGTTTCAGTTGAGTGACAGGTCCAGTATGCTGATTTAAAGAGAAAATCAGTTCTTATATGAGTAATGTTGTACTCAGGGATTTTGATTCGAGGATCAGGGTTATTTCCTGTTCTTTAAGGAAATGGGAAATCCAAAGGGTATTGAGACTGTCCGAGTCCACGGGGTTCCTTCCATTCTTGAAGGGTGCTTGAGAATGTCTTGGAGACTCAAGGAAATTAGACTGTCCAAGTCTAGAGTGTCATCTTTCGTACTATGCTTTGAGAAACAGTAGTAGACTCTTGGAAAGACTGTTCTATTTAGATGACTGATTTCTATTCCTATACCTCTAGGAGGTCGTCGGGACAATTTGTACGAAGCCCAAGAGGAGGCTGGAAACTTTTAAGAAGCCGAGTGGTCCTTGTATGAAGCCCAAGAGGAGGCTATCATTCCCGGAGGAAGAATCATTATACGAAGCCTAAGAGGAGGCTGTCAATATTTCTAAGAAGCCGACGGGTCCTTGTACTATGCCCAAGAGGAGGCGAGGATGCTTTTAGGAAGCTTGCGGGTCCTTGAACAATGCCCAAGAGGAGGCCGGTGCTTTTAAGAAGCCGATGGGTCCCCAAACCCCGAGAAATTCAAGACAGGACATTCACGAGGAATAGATCAAGCCAGGAAAGTTCGAGAATTTGGAAGAAACTCAAGAGATGCCATTCACGGAGAAAAGATCATCTCTGGGGAATAGAGTTTCTTGACAAGTGCTTTTAAGAAGCTTGTGGGTCCCCAAACCCCGAGAAATTCAAGACATGCTATTCATGAGGAATAAATCAAGCCAGGAAAGTTCGAGAATTTGGAATAAACTCTAGAGATGCAATTCACGGAGAAGAGATCATCTCTGGGGAGTAGAGTTTCTTTGACAACTTCTACGAGTGACAGACTATGAAAGGGTTCACCGAGAATGCTGCCTTTCATATCTCCATATTGTTTAACCCCAAGAGGAGGGAAGACTGTGTATGGTAATCCTATGGGGATATAGTTTCGACAATTTAAAAGTGATCAACGGGCTTAATGCTAGACGTAGTTGCCGGGGAAACTCTAAATATCTATACAATTATTACCCAGTTGATATGAGTTTATGAAAGAAGACTTACAGCGAAACAGCCACACAATACAGTTATATGTATATGAAAGCGGTAAATGAAAGCGTGTAAACACTTACTCGGTTGTAGAGCTTCCATGCTGTTAGGTTAGTTGTTCAACAAAGAAAGATTGAAAACAACAATATATTTCAAAATCAAAGGAGAAAGTGCTTTGAAAAAGAATGATTTTGGGGCTTACAGCTCAAGGAGAGGCCCAGGGTTTAATCAGTGAGCGCATTGTTTGAATTTGTACAGAGGGACTTATACAAGTGACTGAGGCCCAAAAAATGGTTTTTTGTACATAGGGACGGGTCTTACACTCTCTCAAGAGGCCCAAAAGGTTTAAAGAAAAAGAATGGGGCGTATAACATGAGGGTAGGCCCAAAGTTTATTTTTCCGTTTGAAATGGCGATCGTGCCGAGATTTTCTTTTAACGCGAGGGGGCTTATACAATATCTGAGGCCCAAAATGTTTTGGTCAAAAGGGGATTGGGTCTTACACTCTAATAGAGGCCCAAAAGTTTTGAATGGGTCTTATAGCTCGAAGGGGCTTATACAGAGGGACTTATACAATAAGTGAGGCCCAAAATGGTTTGTACAAGGGGGGTTGGGTCTTACACTCTATTAGAGGCCCAAGTGAGTTTTAAGAAAAGAAATGGGTCTTACTACTCGAGGGTAGGCCCAAGGTTTTTTTGTTTTGAAAAGGCGACCATCGTGCCGTTTGTTTTTGACGGTATCGGGACTTATACAATATACTGAGGCCCAAAAATGATTTGGTCAAAAAAAGGATTGGGTCTTACACTCTATTAGAGACCCATGAGTGTTTGAAAAAGTTTTATAATGGTGAAAATCGAAGAAATCCTAATTTTATCATTTTAAAATTAAATTCTTAAAAGAAAATCAATACAAAATGATAAAAATACCAAATAACCAACTTGTGATTTTTTGTTGGGGTTTGAAAAATGATGTTTTAATCACAAGATGAAATAAAATTCATTTGGTCTTGATTTTCAATATGAGAATTCACTTTTAAAATGTTTTAAAAACATTAAAGAGGAATTTATTCACAAAAATACTAATTATATTAAATAAATAATATAAAACTAATTTTTTTGTTGAATAAAATATTTTGGAGTATGAATAAGAAGTGTGTAAAAAAGAATTGGAAAATTATGATTTTTGCTATGTAAAAGAATTGGTTGAGTTTTTTGAGAAAAAACTAATGTCACAACATCACATTCGACATCACTCATGAGTTTTGAAGATAAGAGAAATAGGGAAGATGTCACAACATCACATTTGACATCAGAACTGCACCTTGGTTTTTCAACATCTTAGCTATCAAACTTCAAAGATTCATAACTCTCTCAATTTTTGACGAAATTAAAATCCGTAAGAACCTATCTTGACTAGTTTTTCGCAAGGAATCCAATGGTATCACTCATACATCCTGAAACTTAATGTACAGCACACACAAGGCAAAAAACCAGATATGCACCTTAAGTTTAAAACAACATATACTCCACATATAAACATGTTAAAATGCAAACAGTAGGAGGATCATAACATACACATTAAGGACTACATTTTTGCTTCAAGAATTGTTCAATATGATGCATGTATGTGGACAACAAAGGAAAGCATGATTCAAAGAATTCAAGTTGTGAATTTTACCTCTTTTTTGGAGATTTTGTGCAACCTACCCAATGCTTTGTTCCAGAAATGATTTGATGCTTTGGACACCCTCAAATGACCTCATGGATGCTTTTAGGATGATTGGAATCTGCTGGTACCTGTAAAAAGACAAATTGTCCCTTTCTTGCAAAAGGGGTTAAAAGTGACCAAAATAGCAACTCTCTCAAACGGTGTTCCAGATGGGGGGAACCATTTGGGACAGTTCAAGGATGATATTTGGAGTGTGTTTGAGGTTTTATCTGGTTTGGAAAGTGACTGAATCAAGACATGGCTTGAAAAATGCAAAAAAGTCCAATTTTGAGGTTTTGAGAGGTGACTTTGTGATGTTGTGATTACAGGTCACTTTTGATAGTTTGGACAGCTTACATATGATATATGTGAGGTGTGTGTGTGATTAGTTTGAGTGGAATTGCTCTCTAACTCAAAAACTCAGAATTACTTGCTTTGGAAGGCAAATTTTAGGTGAAAGAAGATATTTTGAGGAAAGCATCTGTTTGATGGCTTTGGTGTACTCAAACTGATCACAAATGAGCTCTATTTATAATAGAGAAGTTTGTTTTGGGATCCACGGTGAATGGCAACTGCAGCAGAGGTTTGGCCAATGTTGTCTAATGAAAATCCAAGTCTCCTCTAGCCATTGACTATAGGTTAGGGCACAGGCTGCTGGTTCGCTAGTTGTTGGAGGAATTTTGACTGAATTCAGTTGCAAATGTGTCAGTCCATGCCACCTCTAAGCATCCGTTAAATGCTTCAATCTAAAATTGGAGTTTTGTCACTCTTTTAGGCATTTCTAGGTTTGGCATGCTACTTCTTTTTCCAAGGACTTTGGAGGCTTGGCTCAGTGATTTTCCCCTTTAGATTTGATCCTCAGATGTGTTCAAAATGATGACAATGCTTAAAAATTCGTGTGGCACAAGAAATGTGCAAATCTGCCCCATGAAAAATTCAGCTGCAGCAAGCCTTTTTGTAAAATCCATAACTCCCTGCTCGAGTATGCTACATGGACGTTCTAGGACTTTCTGGAAAGCTGAGATGATGTACTTCAACTTTCATGTTTGACCCCAGATCTGGTTCAACTTGGACCATGGAGAAAAACAGCCTTGAAGTTGGGACATTCTTGCTGGAAAAATATTAGTGATGCCCTATGTAATGTTGGAACATCAGACAACTTTGAACATTAATAATTCCAAACTTTAATCACTTGTATCTTTTAATCCACTATGATATTTTGAGTTGAAGTGAATTGCATCTTTGATGCTTGTCTTGCATGGTGACAAAGCTTGAAAATTGGGTGGCACAAGAAAAGTGCACAAAATCTGTTCTAAAAAATCAGCTCGAGCAAGGCCTGTTGTGAGGTGCATAACTCCTTGCTCAAGTTGAATTAATGGGAGTTCTTATACATTTTGGAAAGCCCTAATGACATACTTTAACTTTGATGTTTGACTTTGGTCTTGGTTCAGCTTGCAAAGTCGTCAAAAATGGTCTTGAACTTCTGTAGTCAAATTTGTCCTAAAAACTGTCATGAAAATTCTGCTTTATCAATGATTTTTACAAAAATCATATCTCATTGCTCGAGTATGCTACAAGGACGTTCTAGGACTTTCTGGAAAGCTGAGATGATGTACTTCAACTTTCATGTTTGACCCCAGACCTGGTTCAACTTGGATCATGGAGAAAAACATCCTTGAAGTTGGGACATTCTTACTGAAAAATTATTAATGATGTCCTATGCAATGTCAGAACATTGGACATTAAGAATTCCCAACTTTGATCACTTATATCTTTCAATCCTTATGATATTTTGAGGTGATTCCTTCTACAATGTTGAAGTATCAAATACCCTCTTTAAAAGTAGCTCTTACGCAAAACCAATGGATGCTTGGGTCAATAGTTACAACCTTGAAAAGTTGTGCACTTGAACATGATTTTAACTTAGAAAAAATTTCTAAGTTTCTTTCAATTTGATCAATTTTGCAATTTTGCATGATTTCTTGATTTAAATTTGATCAAATTAAATCATCCATCATATTTTCTTGAGTAATGGCTAGTGAAGCTCATAGTTGACCAAAAGTCAAACTTTGACTTTCTGCGTCAGTTGACATTGTATTAGATGAACTTGAGGCTTCATCCACTTGAAATGTTGCACTCTTGTGCTTAATTCTTGATGTGGGAGTCCTCTTGATTCTTTGTGGATGTTTAAGAGGTTAGACAAGTTGAAGATCATGTCATTCCTTGATTGATCATTTATCTAAAAGCTCTAGGAGGGTTTGAAACCCTAAGCTTGATTGTAGTGAATGCTCAACAATTCCTTGAGGAGATTGATGAGGCACAACGGTACATCCATATTGTGCTGATGATTTGCACCATAATGGGAAATCTTAGTGGTCAAAATTTGGGGTATGACACTTTCTTCTCCTTCTTGTGGAAGGTGGGACATTAACCTCTTGAGTGCCCAAAACCCCCGCACTCAAAGCATTGAATTCCCTTTCCTCTGTTGGATTTCATATCATAGCTAGTTCTTCTTCCAAAGTTTTTTCGTCTATAGATGTCGGAAGTCTGAGCCTTGACGTTGGTTTTAGACTTCTCATCTAGTTTCTTCAACAGTTGGTGATACTGTTTTTCAAGAAATCCCACAGCTTTGGAGAGATCTTCATTGGAGTCACCCTCTTCTTAGTTAGTCACCAAGGCTAAACTTTTCTTCTTTTCATCATTCTCGCTGATAGCCATCTCAAAAGTTTGGAGTGATCCCATGAGCTTATCTACTTTCATAGTATTTATATCCTGAGCTTCCTCAATAGCGGCCAACTTCATATCAAATCTTTTGGGGAGAGACCTCAGGATTTTCATAACCAACTTGGCTTTTGGAATTTTCACTCCACAGTCATTTATGTGTTGGTAATATCAACAATGTTCATATGAAAGTGTTGTATACTGTCATCCTATTTCATCCTCAAGTTCTCAAACTTAGTGGTGAGAAGCTGAAGTCTTGAAGATTTTACTCTTGAAGTTCCTTCATGGGAAGTCTTCAAGATCTCCCATGCATCCTTGGTAACAGTGCAGTTCTTGATGAGCCTGAAGATGTTCTTTTCCACACCATTAAACAAGGCATTCAAGGCTTTGGAATTACCTTGAGTAAGCTTATTGTCTTCATCATCCCAGTCTTCCTCAGGTTTCAGCTCATCAGTTATATTCCCATCCTTGTCTTTGGTCTTTGGTGGATCCCAGCCTTTAACCACAGACTTCCAAACTTTACCATCCATGGACTTGATGAACGCCACCATGCGCACTTTCCAATATTCATAATTGGAACCATCAAATATGAGTGGTCTATTTAAAATTCCTCCTTTATCCATTGAACCAAAAAGTATCGGCCTTGAATTTCACCCAGATACTGAGCAGGATGCCTGCTCTGATACCAATTGAAATTCTAGTTAAGCAGATCCACTACAAAAAAACGGGTGATTTGTGGCGGTTTTATTAGGTCGGTTATACAAACAGCCATAATTTACCTAAAATTGTGTCGGTTTTCTAAAACGACGTAGTGTGATTCACTTTAACCACCACATTTTACATAATTTATTCCAACACACAATCATGACGTACATTTCACTTTCCTTTTTTTTTGTACCAACTTTAACTCTTATATTAACCTATTTTCACTTTTTTTTCATGTAGCTATTTTTACTCTAATTAATCGTATTAATTATTTACTTTTTTTTTCTAATAATTTTTAAATTTTTATTATAGACTTTTTAATGGATTTATTAGTTTTTTTAAATACTGACATTTCACTTTGGGCTCTTCGTATCTCTCACACGAAACCCTATCTGATAGCTAAACAAATTGAAATGAGTTGAACCCTTCCACCGTGAGATCACTTATGGTATTACCCAAACCACTATCGTCGCGAACATCCCTTAGTTTTAAACTCACCATCATTGCGATCCTCATCATCACAGTGAACCTCACCATCAGAGTGAACCTCTCTGTTTCAGTTTTCCTTCTATTACACCTTAGATATTATTCTCAGGCATTGATTTGTGAAGTACTTCTCTATCAGATCTACGAGGTTCCTCTCCAATCTACTTCGTTCATATCAGATTAGACTCTCTCTTCTTATGTACAATCTCTATTCGATTCCTGACATCTTCGGTTTACATTGTTTCTGATTTTTTTCTAGGTTTTCTCATTGCAACGTCATCACTTTGCTATTATCAGGTACTTTTTAAACTATATGAAACTTTTAATCTACTCTTTGATTGCATTTGATTTAATTTTTAGATTAATTTTATATTTGCATTTGATCGAATTGTTATATTAAATATATATTTTGATTCATATTACTACTTGTTAAACTTTTAATCAACTCTGAATTTTCTATTTGAACATTTTAGAGGGTCGAGGAGACTTATGTCAGTTTTCAAGCCGAGGGAGCCTATGGTTCATCCAATTTCATCCACTTGTTGGGTATTTCAACATACTGTTAGCAGCACGGGTAGGCTTCCCTTTATCATCGTTTGAGATTACTTAGTATGACCTAGATTTTTTTTGTACTCATTCTTTTACTTTTAGAAACTTTGCAAATCTCGTCTTTTAGAAACAATATACTTCTGATACAACTGGTTGCCACAATGTTTATGAATGCTCAAGCTTTTGAGTAACTATTGATGTCTAATCTGGAAAATTATCCAAGCCAAAATATAATCATTTTCCCAAATCATTCAAGCCATGATTACCATAACCATTTTTCATAAGGAAGGACAAGAGGCTGAACCAGTGCCTAAAATTACGTCGAATCGCCTCGTCCATACCTTCATCATTATCCGAACCAACTCCTGGAGCTGAGCCAGAAGTAAATTGAACCAGACATATAAAAGAGAACAGTGGCCACCTAGAAAAACAATGGTCGATCTAACCTTCAATTAATTGTTTGAAGAGACCACCAAATAGAAAAAGATCACCAGATCATACCCTTAATTGGATAATTCTATTGAGTTATTCCTCAAATAATACTGGTAACTCCCCTGCAAAGCCTTTACCTTTTTTTCAAGGTGAAAGGAAGACAACTCTTCTTGCAATATTTTGGTCCATTTCCATGAATTTTTTAATCTTTAAGGTCCTCCCATTTGATTAGAACTTCAACATGTACTTCCTATTAGTTGCACTATTCCATCGGTTATCTTAACAAGCATACAATGATATTCAGTGTATTGGAATTGTTAGGTTCAATGCTGAATTTACTCTTAACTATGTAGTTTATCAATAAAGTTCTATATGAAAGAGAAGGTTCTAAAAGCATAATGGATAGGACATTTGAGAATTTCCCTTGGCAGATTTGTGTTGTGGTGGATGGAGTTGAAATTAAGGTCTCTGAGGTGAGTTTTTTAAAAATAAAGTCTTTACTTATATAGTTATTTTAGTTATTTATTTGAAATTTCTCTGTTTTTTGTGTAGCTGCTGAGAGTTAATATTAAATTGCTTTAATTTGTGCGACTAACTCTAATTATATGATATTGGCAAACCGGTAAGTTTTCAGAATCAATTAGTTACACTTTTACCCCTTTCTATGTTTAGCATAAAGGTAACCAAAAGTGTAAATCTTTCATTGTGTTTACCTTTCTTATGATAGCATGGGGTTGACCTTTTGATAAAAAAAATATGTAAGGGACTTTATCATGTTAAAATTCAATTTAGCGGGTGTGTTTGCTAAGTTTTTGTCTTTTTGAACAGAAGGGGATTCCGACTCATGTTTGGGGACTCAAATTTTTATACTAGATTTGTTTTAGTTTCCTGTATTATAGCCTACCTCCACCAAATATAAGAGTTAGACCCTTTTCTAAATTGTTCAATTTAGTTTTGAATTCCATCCAGGATGCTGAAGGGGTTCTTGTTGGAAATATTGGAAGCTACATGGTAGGTGTAGATTTGTGGCAAAATGATGATGAAAATTATGATAATTTTGATCTACAATATATGCAGGACAACATACTTGAAGTTATGAGCATATCTGGAACATGGCACCTGGGGAAGCTTCAAGTAAAAAATCAATATCATCCATGTTCTGGTGGTGTACAATTTTAGGATTCACATTGCCTTATCATTAGACGGTCTTACTTGGGATTTAATTCTGATAAAAAAAGTATACAGTTGACTAACCTTTTTAAAAAAATTTATTCGACCTATATTCAAGAATGATCTGGATTATAGAACTAGAGCTTGAATGTTTACCTTTTTTTAATGGAGCAAGACCCCAACATCTCAGTTGTGTATTGTATTTAGTATTTGGCCTATGTTTCTTCTACCTTATTTCATACTTTTAGTCTTTAAGCTCTCCTTAGTTTTAAAATGGCAAGGTTGAGTTTTGATTACGAATGAGACATGATATGTTTGTCTAGATTATGTTTTACCGAATTCAAATTATGAATTTGTGATGCTCAATTCCTCTGTTTATTATTTTATTAATATAGGTTGGAATTCTTGAATTCTAAGACTTACCAAAGACAGTCAATTAAGATACAATTATTTGTTAAGTTTCCTGTTCAAATTGATGAGGAACCTTAGTTCTAGGAACCCTATACAGATTCCATAGCTCATCATGGCCAGGTTCATTTAAAAACTTCTGTATACATTGTTACATATTCCATACTTTACATTTCATGCCCCAAGTCTTTTTTTCTTACCATATAACTGAATTTCAACGTGCTTGCAATCCAGCACAGGTTGGTGAGGATATATTTGCCCATTTTAATGTTTTATGTAATGAAAATGTGTTTTCCACTGAAATTTGACACTTCCTGCATCTCACGAAATGCTCGGTGCTGCCAGGAAAATTTAAGTGTGATAGAACATAAGTTTGTATCATCTTGTTTCGTACTATGAACAATTTTGTTTATTATTTTTAGTGGGCTGTTCAGGCCTTTATGTTGAAAAGGGCAGCTGAGGAACCTCTTGTTCATGCTGCTGCAATGATCACTGATGTACTTGAGAATGTTGAATTTTTTGTGTGAAAATTATGTATATTATGGTTTTTAATGTTTTGTGAAGCTCAATTTTAATTCCATTTAATTTTTATGATAGTTGGTACCCCTAGTAGGATTCTTCAACATATTAAGGGAAATAAGGTATACGGTGACATCAGTACATGACGAGTGCTCTTAAATTGACAATTTTGAGTATACGACTATGAGCTACAAGTTGCACTTACCGAGAGTAGTCTTTGTTTTACAGGTATTTGACAAGGTAGACACAATGTTTGATCGGCGCTTTGGTCCTGATATTCGCAAGTTCCTAGCTCCGCTATAACAAAGTTTCAATGACCTCCATATAGGTTATTATGATACATGCGATTTATCTATTTTGATTTCTTAAAATCCAATTTGAAATATGTTCAAGTCAGAGCAGAGCAGAACTATGTCATATAAATGGTAATGTTGTTTTGGCATAAAGTTCTATGGATAACCATATATACACTAGGTAATTGACAACTTCCCTTTGTATTACCTGACCTCGGACCCCCCAATCTCTTAGCACTTGTTAAAGAAAACAATTGCGTGCAAGGTTAGTTTTAGATATCTTCCCTTTCCTTTCCAGCTTCATAGGATAAATAAGAAATCAGAAAGTAGCATCCAATTCCAACCAATACGATAAGGTGGTCGTGTCACCGACAAAATCACACGCTACAATATTCTTTAGGTACTTTTATCAAAGCGATATAATTATGACGTGAGAGTATAACATTTTTTTTTAGGAATAATATGTATAATCACTACTGCATGACAGTGATATTAATTTTCTTAGACTATCAATTATATTAAATGTTAAGGGATGTTAATATGAAATTTAGATATTTAAACAATCACTCCTCTTGTTTGATGCAATTGAAAAGTTTATAAATATGGTCATGACAAATGGTTTTATAATTAGTGTGCGACTTAATATGACTTCTCTCTTTCGTTACTTCATTAGAGCTACTAGTTGACTGATTTTTTCCTACCGATTGGTCTTTCTTCAACAAAAACATCTTCTACTTCAGTTGAAAAAGATGTCTTATCTCGGTTTCACAGATAAGGTGACGAAAGGCGTCATGAAAAGTGCACACTTTACCTCTCGATTCTAAAAATTCTGACGAGTATGTGTAAAAGTCATGGGTTATATCCTTAGATAGACTTTTTTATAATTTTAAAATGGTGAAAACACATGTTCCATCGTGTTGTGAAAAACGATGTCTTGAAACAAAGTATAAACAATTTCTTTATGATCAAGAAACACACAAGGGTTAGGGTTAACAGAAAATCAAGAAGAACAACAAGGATTGGTTATAACTGCAACTCTTTACTTTCTCTATAAATCAGATTACAAGTACTCAAATATAACAAATAACCCACTCACCCTAATTAGAATTTGTCACACTTAAGATGAGAGACTAGTATGCTATTTATAATAAACCTAACATACTAAACTAATGGGCTTTTTACCAGTTACCCGTTAATAGCTAACTTAGGGTACAAGCTAACTTAAACAATGTATCCTTAACACAAGGCCCAATTGGACAACTATATACTAGAACACAATTCGACTACAGCAAGTAGGTCTTCGACAACAGCATGTGAGCAGACATCAACGGCATGCTAAACCTCTGTCGACAATACTAGAGTTCGTTCCAAAATCTCTGAAATCTCCACCTTGAAACAAACTCTATAACAACAAGAAACAAACTAGATTTCTTCATGCAGCTTTATCAAGTGCATACAGTGGAAAAACTTGCAACTAGGTAATGTCATGGTGATCATATCAGCAGCATTATTATCTGTCGAAACCTTCAGCACTAGGACCTCTCCACGCTCGATTACCCCTATAATGAAATGCAACCTCACATCGATGTGCTTGGTTCGCTCATGATAGGCTAAATTCTTTGACAGGTATTACACTTTGACTATCACATTTAACAGTGATAACTCGACCTTGAAGTTTCAGCTCCTTTGCAAAACCTTCAAGCTACAATGCTTCCTTCACAACTTCAGTTAGGGCGATATATTCCGCTTTTGTGGTTGATAAGGCAACAACCTTCTCAAGTGTTGCTTTCCAATTGATTGTTGTCCCAAGCATAGTGAACACATATTAAGAAATAGATTTTCTAGAATTCATACAACCTGCATAATCAGAGTCGACATATCCTTCGGTTGTTGTTTTACTATCTTCACCCAAGGCTCCACCATAAATTAGGACTATGTTCAGAGACCCATTTATGTACCTTAGAATCCACTTCAATACTTTCCAATGAGCCTTTCCAGGATTCGCCTTGTACCTGATTACAAGACTTACTGCAAATGCTATGTCGGGTCTAGTACAAACCATATCATACATCAAAGAACCCACTATATTAGCATATGGAATGCTATTCATATAAACGCTTTAGACATCAGTACTGGGACATTGATCTATACTCAGCATGAATTGCGGATTTGTCGGAGTCACAACAAGATTTGAATTTGACATACAAAACTTTTCGAGACCTGGTGATACAACTCAACTTCATTGAAAACTACATCTCGACTGGTGATACAACTCCTGTGACCTGGCTCTAGGCACCATAGCCTATAAGCTTTGACTCCTTCAGGGTATCCCATGAACATGCATTTCTGAGCTCTAGGTTCGACCTTGTTTTGTCTAATGTGAGCATAGGCCATGGTGTAGCGGGGAAATTGTGAGTGTAGGCTATTGATTAACTTAACTCAAAATGCAAGAGTCACCACCGCACTGTTATTTTACCCAAAAGGAAATGGGAAAGAGCGAACAAAACATAAACAAGTTCTAAAACAAGAATAAATAATCGAGACCGGGTA
Organism: Lathyrus tuberosus; assembly: GCA_022829125.1. NCBI lineage: Eukaryota > Viridiplantae > Streptophyta > Magnoliopsida > Fabales > Fabaceae > Lathyrus > Lathyrus tuberosus. Next base: position 11,263,808 of record JALAZF010000071.1, read on the forward strand.
AGGGGGTTGGTTACTCTAAGGGAAGGTACTAGCACCCAAAACGTCTAAAGTACTCTATAAGAACCATTTGAAACATCTACCCTTTTTTGTTTGAAAAAGTTTGTTTGAAATGAGATTGGGGAGATGAGAAGAGAAATATTTTTTAATATTTTTGTGTTTGGAGAGACTTATCGCCTCATACCTACGTACCCAAAAAATGCAATATAGGATCAAAACCTCATAGTTCGTCGTACAAATTAAAAAAAATGGTTTGTTTCGATTGATTTTAAATGTTAAGACAAGTCTTCATTTTAAGGAGAAAACTATGACTAGTCGCCCACAAGTAGAAAAAAACAACATTTGCATCACCTTGAGATGAATGATTTTTGTTTGGATTAAAATCAACAAATCTTTCATTCCACGTCTAAGTGGAAAATTTCAACATCTTAAATACTATATGGAATAGGAGAATTACATCTCAACTATGAAAATGACTCATGTCTAAATTTTTAGAAAAGTTTTAAAAGAAAAAGTGCACAAAGGCACAAAAAGTTTAAATGAGTTTTTGTATTTTTTATGTCTTTTTGAAATTAGTCAAAGTATGATTAACATTGAATGACATTTATATAAGAAAACAAAGTTTGAAAATCGCTTGACCAAAGTCAAAGTTTATTATGAAAGCTATTTAATTTTTGAATACAAAATCATTTTAAAAAAGGGAGAAGATTTTGAAAATTGAAGAAGGGATGGAGAAGAAGTGACTATCCTAGATAAAAAAGATAAAAGCTAAGGATAAGAACGGTCTAACCACACAAATAAGCTCCGTAACATAAGCGTTCCTTCCTTTAGATTAGGCCTTGATCAAGATAGGTTTTCAAAAGAGAACTCCATGTACCCAAAATCCAAAGTTTACCATCACAAACTTCCAAGCATAAGTTAAGATCCTAGTTCTAAGTCCAAAGTTTCATGTCCATTGCAATGGATAGTAACCATAGTCCACCATTAAGAGAACAAGTTTTTTATGGGTTTAAGAATTTATTAATGTTTTTTTGGTCTAAATGGACAAAAGAAAAAGAACATAAACATAAACTAATGGTCCAAGTGGACAAAGAAAAAATAACGGAAACATAAACAAATAATATGATATGATATAATAACATAAAGAAATACAAAAATAAAGAGATATAAAGATCATAAACATAGCACAATTAATATAACAATAGAGCAATGGTGATCCAAAATGAGGGATCAAGTTTTGTTGCCTTTTCGGAAATGCTCAACTAGTCATCCACGAGAATGAAAAGATGGTCTCATACATTACCATGGAGAGGGCTCCAACTCGGATAAAATCAACGAGTTTTCCAACTAACCCCCACGGGTAAAAGGAGAAATCCAATCTATTTCAAACTACGCCATGAGAGAGTAGGAGACTGATAATTCACTTACAAAACACAACGGTTTTCCAATTTCGGGTCCAATTTAGCGCTATGTTAAGCAATCGTAATCGGACTTATATAGAAGCCACGACTATCTGAGGCCGGTCAATAACAATGTTAGTGTTAATGCATGCTCGAGAAGTGATAAGTAGATCATTCTTCGAAAGAAATACCACATAAAAAGAAAAGAGGTAACGATCTCATCTTTATAAAAAAATTAAAATAAGTTCCAATGATATCGAAGATTTTCATTGATCAAAATAAAAAGAAGAAGAGGGGAAGGGAAGCCAAATTAAATCACAATTCTAAAATTATTCCATCTTTAAGTTCAACCACTCATCTTGGTGGATTAAAGCACTAAACATATCATTAACTCAAAGAACCCAAAATGAATTGAACAATTCACTTTAAAGATTGATTTGAATTATTGAATGTTTATCCAACTTCATCGACACCATAAGTCCCTTGAATTTAAAGAGAAATAGGACTTTTAAATTTGCAAACCAAGGAAATTATGAAAAGGAAACGAAAGAAGAAAGGAAAGGAACCAAAACAGTCCTAAAACAGAGCCAAAAAAGACAATTCTGCTACTGGTTAATCAATTAGCCAATTTGTACTACATTTGGTTAATCGATTAACCCTGGCCGGATGAAAAAAAAAATTGAAAAAAAATATGCATTCATGATTCAATCATTTCTTCAAACACCTCATGATCATGAATGCAATTTAGCACGAAAATTCAAGTAAAACAAAAACTAATAACACCAATGAAATAGAATTTGCAAGATCCAAAGATCAAACAACAAAAATCAACAAGAGATCACATTGTGGAAGATGAACCAAGCACAACAATGGTGGACCAAGAGTTTACCACTTCCAAATCTGAAAATTCTTCAAATCAACTTCAAGAACCACACTCCAAAGCCTTGATCTACAGAAAATGATGATGAAAAAGTATATTGATGGAGGTTTAGCTCAAAGATTAGTAAGCTTCAATGAAAAGCTTACTAACTTTTAATGGAAGAAAGAGCCTTGGTGAATTTGGGTAGATGAATAAAATTGAGAGAAATTTTTGCAAGGTGACTTTGGCTATTGAAAGCTTGTAAAATGAATGAAATGAGGCCTCTATTAATAGGTTTAGGATTCGGAATTTGGGGACTTGGAGCTTGGTTTGGAGCCAAAATTAGGCTTGGAATTTGAATTTGGAGGAAAAATCAAGATTAAGTGGTGATTAATGAGGCTGTATGGTGGAAATTAATTATGATCATGTAGGGGAATTAAAATGAGGTAATCTCGAATATTCTAATGATGTAACAAGTGAAATTTGGTGCCAAATGATGCAGAATTTGAAAATTTTGTTTTTAGACAAAAAAAGCATTATTTAATAGATTAACCATTTTGTGCATGCATTTGGTTAGCTGATTAACACAGTGAAAAAGTGATAAAAATGGCTTTTTGATGTGCTGTATTGGCTCAGGCTCGATTCTTTTTTCTTATCAAAGAAGGAATGGAAATATAACATGAACCTTAGAGTATCTTGAATAATAGTCAATCAAATCTTGAGAAACTCTTGATCAGATGATTTTGAATTGTTTGCAGATCAACTTTTACTTTGTTTAGATGAATTTCATTCAAGCTGAGGAACTGGCATTTGACATTCTTGATCTAATTCTCTTCTTGAAAAAGTTAGTAAAGAGGAAAAAAAATATATTTTTAGATTTTAATTAGGGGTTAGTAAACATAAACAAAAACAAATATCAAGAAAACAAGAGAACAGGGGTGCTTGGTGATCTCCCTCAAGAACAAACCTACAGAGGAGGGTAAGAGAAACAAAGCTCTTGATCTTGTTTGTGGTTTGATATGCAAACGAAATGTGGGATCTCAGGGGTAAAAATTAGTATTACACAAGCATCCAAATATTCACAATTTGTCGAGATCTGGTGGATGTCCTGACCAAAGTTCTGCAAGTGTTTTCATATCTAACGCAGTCAAAGGACATCTATTTATTAGATATGTAGCTATCGAAACAGCCTCAGCCCAAAACACCTTATTTAACCCAGCACTCGTTAACATGCATCTAACATTCTCTAAAATAGTATAATTAAACCTTTCCTCCAAACCATTTTGTTGTGGACTTATTAATAGTTACAATTAGGAGCATTTGTACCCTTCTTTCCTATCCACCACCAAGAGAACAAAACGACTCGACTAGTAATAGAATCAAGGTCCCAAAAAAGTCTCTTGATTCACCCTTATTGTCTCCCATTTGTTTGTTTAGTTGCTCTTTAACCTTCAAAATCCTTTGTTCCAAAAAAGTCTCTTGTTTCACCATTTTTCTGCTTTTTTTAAACTCTGGCATGCTCTTGAATTTTGAAAGAACATTTTGAACTCCGCATGGTGAGGGCCAGATCTCAGGTTGAGGATGATAAGGGCCATAAATTATAGCACAAGCTTCAATTCCGCAGAGGGTACTTAGTTCATCAATCTTCTTCAAAACTGTGGTTTGTTGTGAATAATGTAGTGTTATTTGACTAATATATATATATATATATATATATATATATATATATATATATATATATATATATATATATATATATATATACCAATTCCACTGACATTTTTGAATTTCAAAATGTAACTTTATTGCCATTCCATAAATATAAGATTTAAAAAGTCAAATTCTTTGATGACATTTATTGCAATTCAAATAACTTCGACAAAATATTTAAAACCATGTTTTACAATCCATATTTGGTAAAAGTGTAAACTAGGTTTATTCATAAAATGTCATAAATACAAGTATTTATGTAAATTTTTTAATTTAGTAAATGTCTTAAATATTAGAAAATATATTAATATGGATTACATCAAATATTCAGTTTATATTTATTAGTAACATACTATATATATCAAAATACCAAGTTAAATGAAAATCATATCTGAAAATAGACGTAATGATTTATTTAACACATATTACAACGGTCTCTCCGATTCCCAATTTAACGGCTGAGAGACAATTAGAAAGATTTATAACAAAAACACATTTAAAAAGAAAGAAATAACATTTTGATTTTATTACAATTTTGTTTTTACTGAACAATACTTTGAATTTTACAATAGATATTGCATTAAAAAATAATTTTTTTTATAAGGAAGATATTTCCATAAACTAGTACTAGGGATGCTTAAATTCGGAAATACAAAAGAGATGCCACTCCAACTAAATTATAATAAATCATTCAAAGAAGTCGAACAAAATTCGTAGAAACTAAAATTTTGAATGAGAAAGAATTCATAAAAAAAATTAATGTATAAGCAAAATATTCCCATAAACGAATATTAAGGGTGCTCAAACCCGGGAATACAAAAGACTTGCCACTCCAACTAAATTATGATAAACAATTTAAAGGAGCCGACCAAAATTCATAAAAATTCATAGAAATTAAATTTTTTTTATAGGAAGAATATTCACATAAACGAGTACTAGAGGTGCTTAAACTCGAAAATACAAAAGAGATGCCACTCAAACTCTAACTATAAAACTTAATAGCCCAAATGATATCACTAACAATAAACACTTGACCATTGAAAATAATTTCATTTCTTTGTTTCTAAAGGCTCCACAAAACGGTCCACCGTATGATCATTACTACAAAACACGCAAACAACAATGCCTAAGTCACCACGGTTCTTCCAAAAACCGTGGTGATATCTCTAAACTCAGTCGCTAACTTTATTATATATTTTTTAATTAAAATTTTATAGGGTATAATAATGGTTGTAAGTATAACCGATATGATAGAATCAATCTATCATGGGTTCGATCCTCAGTTGTGGCAAAAATGTTTTTCATTTAAGGTTAAGACACTCCTTTATTTTTTATTTATTTTTAAATGAGGGATATCACTGCGGTTATTATGAGTGACCATCGTGATATAGTTTGCTATTATTTTTAAATATAGAATATAATTACAGTTGTAGTTTTAAACTGTAACGAAAAGTGATAATTTTTAATATATAAACGAAACTATTTGTGACCCAGTTCATAACCTCTAAAAGAAAATCCTAACAAAACCCTCTCCCCTCATGAATCTTAACCAATACTGTTACAAGTGAATGGAGAAAAGAAGCTTAAAGGATATCTGATGGGAGCAACGTCCGGCGCAAACTCCTACGGCGGCGAAGATGGTATGTTCTCCTGCTCACTTCTTTCTAGGATTATTGTTTTAGGGTTTGGTTTAAGGATGCTATCGAAAACATTATGTTATTGATGTTTTAGGGTTAAGTTTGATTTTTGTTGTGTTTCTTGTAAATACATGGTGCTGATGGTGGTAGCAATCGTATGGTGGTAGCAAGTGTATACTATGGTGAAATTTCATATGGTTTTTGAAGTAATGAAGAAAAATATAAGAAGTATAAAGTTATTGTATAAACATCATCCACCTTATATTTCTTCTTCATTTCTTCAAAAATTAGATGAACTTGATATATCTTGATTTGCTACAGTTCCCCGATTATTTTCAATAAGAGTTGCGTTATTGACTAATTGTATCTTCATTTGTTACAGTCTCACTTGGGGTTTTGTTGCTTAAATAATGTATGTTTTTTTATTATGTTGCATGTTGTTTTGTTGTATGTTGTTGTTGTTGACAATGTTCATAAAAAAAGAACAAAACATTGCTAAGTCACAAGATAGTGGCTTCATGTGACTTAGCAATGTTTTGTTCTTTAATTTCTTATACAGGTTGACACGTTTAGTTTATTATATACTATGTGTATGTATGACTGTCATGGTACTTCAAGACTTACTTTTGATCTTTTATACACTAGATGATCCCTCTAAGACACAAAGCAGGTTTAGATGAGTTCTCACACTCTCTCTTTCAGAATTCAAAATCCTTTATTAATTATATACTTGAATTTTTTAAATGACGAGGCTTTAGATATCTTTTTGACCAGGTTCTATCAAGAAGAACTTTACATGAAAATTGTAAACAACCTCCTATGTTACAAAGAAATCTTAATTATGCCCTTTCATAAAATCAATATTATTTATTTCAATTTCTTTATTCTGAAATGCGGTGGTGGAGGTAGTAGTGCAACTAAAATATTATTATGGTTATTTGTCTGTTTTCAACTCTCTAAATGTCCTTCAAAAGCAATTCAATTATCAAAACACTACTACAAATAATACAACTTAAATTTCAAACCGAGGTCAAATAACTTGGAACAGACCATTTTAATTTTTTTCTAAAATTAAATCTTATCCCTATGTTTTGTAGAAAATCGACAGAAAATGTAGCTCAGGGTTTAGGCTTCGATTCTCAGCTCCTGCAATTTTATGCTTTATTTAGATCCAAAATGAGACGTTCCTTTTATAAATAATCTTATCACTCAAACTTCTAGAAAATTGACCTGAAATGTTGATTAATATTTAATTTAGTTAAATTGAACACACTTTTTTTACCTTAGTTGTGTTCTCATTTTTTATTTATAAAACCTGAGATATAAACTCTAAACTATAATTTATTTAGTCATCAAAATGTTAAGTCTCATTCACTTTTTATTATTCCTCATAAACTTTTTGCGCCCTAGTGAATGAAAGAAACATAATTCTTCACCTTTCCCACCTAACAAACCAAAATATTCTTCATCTTCTCCACCTAACAAACTGAAACACCATTCTTCGAATTCTCCAAGGAAGAAATCTAAATCTCTATATAATATATCTAGAATAATATCATACTAGTGTAATTATTTGGTACTAACACCATCGTAAGTGCCTATTGGCAACATTTACATACTTGACCATTTCTAAAACAATGAAAAACATATGGTACAAAATATGTAAAGTGCCAAAACAATAAAATCTAAGATCTAAGTACAATATCCTTCATTGTACAATATACACATAACACAATGGAATAATTATAATCTAAGCTTCCTTTGAAACATTCATGCATAACTCAACTTGTAAACTAAACCTGCAAAATATACCTAAACAACAACAAAAATAATGGGGTGAGATAATAATCTTAGTGAGTTCCCTTATCTAATGGATTCACTCGATTCTAAAATGTTGTAATCTAATCCTAACTCAAGTCGAGAGAAAAGGGATATAAGACTTAAGCGTACAAACTCTTAATTTATGGAAACATGTCTCTTGAGTTCATCAACTCAAACAATCATTAATCAACAACTATGACAAGGCATCTTTCCCAGGCCAAACCTATGTTTAGAGTTATCGACAAGGGTCACCGATCCTTGTATCATACTTCGAATTTCTTGAGCACTTCAAAATCTTCTATGGAACTCTAACCCATTTGGTTGCACTATGGGACTCTAACCCATTTGGTTGAACATATGTGACTCTAACCCAATTGGCTGAACATATGGGACTCTACTCCATTTGGTTGGCGTGAAGTATCGATGCATTCATCCCATTCTTACTGTATATAAGTATCATGACTTGGGACAACACAATCCACGGGTTGTTTCCGATTACATGATTAAATAGAAGCACAACAGGATTGCATTCAATAATCATAAGGTGATTACATTCACCTTAATCATAAAGCAACATTCTAACCATATATGTTCCATACAATACATCTCACTCACAACTATGGTAACCATTCATCCATGACACACACTTAGGTATCATAGCATGAATGTCACCCTCTAGTGTTATCTAAGTCATACTAGCAACCTATTTCTCTTTTTTATCCATTCTCCTAGTTTTAAGCCTAGGTTTCCTCAGTTATCCTCACATTGTTTTAAGCATATTATTTTATAACCAATACAATCATAAGATAAAACAATGATACGAGCCTAGAATATGAAATGCATCACATATGAAAAACAACAATATATAGCATATAATTCATAAACATGTACATTGCTATTCTACATCCATTTCAATTAGTTACTATTCAATGCTTCCGATCGCGCCTCAATTCGAGTTACTGTTCACAAGATATGAAGAAAATAAGAAACTGGAAAACTGCACCCTATCATGGTCGCACAGCGACCGCAATGTGAGGGACAGGCAGAACCAACATTGGTTCATAGTCCCACAATAACTACAAAGCGAACAGTTTTCTTTCAGTTCGCTGGAGCTCGCACAGCGACCATAGCAGAATTCAGGTCGCCTAGAGCTCACACAACGACTCATACGAAATCCAGAATTCCAGCCCCGTGAAAATAAAGGCACCCATAGTCAAAACCTCAACCAACACCACCAAAACACATCCAAACACTCGAACAAATATGGTAAAACATGATTAAACATACAATTCATCAAAATATAATGCATCAACATCAAATTTCACATTTAAACATATTTTTCATAGAAACCTAACCCACCTATTTCTCATATTTTCCCCCAATGCAATGTTATCTAATAAAACTAACCTGCAAGGGAGAAAATGAGATGGAGTTGATGATGATGAATCCATAACTTCCTCTTCCATGAGTTTTTCCTCTCTTTTTCTCCATTTCTCATCTCTTTATCTTTTCCTTTTCTTCTTACCAACTTTTTTTTTCTTCTTTTTATTTTCTTTTCCACCAAAATATATATAACACATATATAATATAATATTATATAATTGTATAAAATATCTCTGTCTGATATTTTGTCATTGGACACCAATTGATCAATATTTGACGTTACTAAAATATTCTCTCTTATGCTTATTAATATTGGTCTATCTCTTTTATCAATAATTGATCTCTTCAGAGTTTACTATTTACTCTATTGCTCTTAATTGATAACTTTTAGAGCATTTAGGAGTTCCAATTGTTCAATTAACAAAAGATAGAGTACATAGGAACTCAATTGATCTCCACTAATAACAATTTTCTTTGACTTTCTCTTCACGCTTCTGGTATGTAAAATTTTCTCCAAGATTGTACCAATAATGTTGTTGTTGATGTTGTTATTGTTGTTGTTGTTATCGTTATAGTTTTGGAGATTTAGAGTAATTCATAGTGCTATTTTTTAGGTATTTATAGTTGTTGTTTATTGTCATTGTTGTTTTATTATGATGGAATGTTTATTTTTCTTAGTTGTGCATGATTTTTATTTTATTTTAAAAAATTGTACGCGATTATGGATCGTAGCGGATGCACCCGTGGTTATTACAATCTAAGAACTTTTAGCATTTACTATTTCGACACGTTCCATCTACTACGAACTCTTCTCTTTAATTGTTGAAAGTAAGTGAAAGCTCTATGTGTGATTAAATAAAATATATTTTACATTTAAGATCAATTAAAGAATGATGCTTTTGAATTGATGGTTTAATATTTAAGATAAATAAATATTCGTTATTTTAAAGATAATTTTAACAATTAAAGTTAGATGAGTAGTAAGAAATAATGGTTACCGCCAAAGTATGGAAAGTCACCTGCCATAGACATTGTTTTTTCAATCAAATCAATATATACAACTTTTTCAAAAAAAAATCAAAGGGAGCAAGTATACAAATCATCATAAAACTAAAATTTGGGACATATTTATTTCAAAGTTATACAAACCTCAAAAATATATTCATTTTAAGACAGTAGATTAGACCAAAACTCATTTTCAAGATAAGCATCATTATCAAACAGAACCACTTCATCTCCATAACCATTCACCGTGGCATCCTTAAAAAAACTCCTAGGCTGGATAGACCATATATATGCAGTGATGGTTTCAAAGTTCTATCTGAAGTGGAGAGAACTTCACTTGAATAACTGTATGGTCCTGAAGATGTTAAAAATGTTGTCTTTGCAAATGTTGGGGATACGAGTCATGACCCAGATGGATTCAATTTGCGGTTCATCAAAAATTGTTGGGAGGTGCTGGGGAGTGATTTCACGAACTGCATCCTAGAGTTCTTTGAGGTAGGACATCTTCCAAAGGTCTTCACTTCATCATTTCTTGCTATGATTCCTAAAAAGGTAGATCCGAAGGGATTAGATGAGTACAAACGGATTTGCTAGATTGGATGTGTATATAAGGTGGTATCAAAACTAATGGTTGGAAGACTTAAGAAGGTTATGGACAACATTGTCACAAACTCTCAATCAACTTTTGTTGAAGGGAGAAACTTGCTTGATGGTGTTTTCTTATTGAACGAAATAATCAATTACGCAAAGAGAAGTAAGACTAGTTCTATGTTGCTCAAAGTAGATTTTTCCAAGGCTTACGATTGCATGGAGTGGACGTATCTGCGAGATGTTATGAATATCATGGGATTTGGGAAGAAATTGATGGTTTGGTTGGAAGGGACTGTTATGCAAAACTTCATGTCCGTTCTCGTCAATGGAAGCCCTACACGAGATTTTGAAGTGACGGGAGGACTTCATCAAGGGGACCCAATCTCACCGTTCCTGTTTGCAATTGCGGCGGAGGGACTGGCAGTTTTAATGAAGAGGGCTGTAGAAGTATTTGACTTTCGTGGCATTGGATTCAATCAAGGTGTCTCATATGAATTGTTACAATATGCTGACTATTGTTGGGGAAGGATCTTGGGGCAATATTTGGACTATTAAAGTTTTACTCAAAGGCTTCCAACTTGTGTCAGGTTTAGAGATCATTTACAACAAGAGTTCTTTATACGGAACAGGTGTGGATAGAAACGTAGTAGTAATTGTAACATGTGAGTGATTGAAGTTATAAATTGAGAACATTCAGAAGAGATCTAGGGGGAGCGAGAGAGCGTCTGGAAGAGAAAGAGATTTAGATCCAGTGAAAACAAAAGAATGTTTTGGCACTTCTGTTTGTCACACCCTAAATGTGTTCCCCATTAAAATACTTTCATTTGCATTGTATTCATATGCATAGATTCATTTCATTGAGTCAATTGCATGGTGTTCATTTACATCTCATCTTTACAATAACCATTTCATTTGGTCATTGTATATCATTTATATGCTTTTAAAAGTCAACATTTCACTTGATATTGGTGTTAGGACTTACAATAGAAGTTTTACTTTGTCTGATTAATAAGATCATTTAGGTTTCATGCATATTAAACTATTAGTAAGCATATCATTCATATCCCCTTTGCATACTTTCTTTTGGTTTAAAATGAGTTTTGGTTGTTGACTTAAGCATACATTTTGACTTTTTCAATGCCATGTAAACCATCCACATATTCAAACTTGTTTTGTTTTGAATTCAAATGAGTATATATTTATAATTTTTTATTGAATTACATTAGACAGTAAATCATGGAAATCAAAATCACATGTTACATAATTTTGAACTTGATACATTTTAAACCTATAACAAGTTTCCTCACGATGTCCAAAACGTAAACCATATGCCTACTGAAATGATACAGTTACTGAACAAGGAGAAACTAGGGAGTTATATTGATTAATATCAACCTCTACAAATGTAGAGGGATTTGCAGTACAAGTGAATACAGAGAAAGTATTTGGAGAGAGAGAAAGATAATTCACAATTCACTTGATGAAAAAATAACTACCCAATAACAGTTCTAGTTAACACTGTTTGTGATGAAATTCTTCATTTGTGTGTTGGCTTTGCGCACCCTACTGCTCCTACGTGTTCCCTGAGTTTCGGGATTCTGCACAACTAAATTCTCCTTCTGCCTTACGCGTGGGCCCCTCCACACTTAAATTATTGACTCAGCATTCTCTGGTCCTTAATTCTCCATATTTTATCTTATTTTAATTCCATTCCCATTTAAGAAGAACTTGTCCTCAAGGTTGAGGTTAGGGTAATTGAACTTCATGTCTTCCACCTCTTCCCATGTGGCTTCATCAGCTGACATGTTTATCCATTGGATAAGAACTTGTGGAATCTTTAACTCTCCTTATTGAATTACCCGTGCAGCTAGTACCTTAACAGGTAGTAGAAGCGGTCCCATCTCAGTCATAGTTAAAGGTAGAGGTATGTATTGTTTAGTGGTCCCTCCATTGAAAGGATTCAATTGGGACACATGGAAAACTAAGTGAATCTTTGCTTCTTCTTGTAATTGTAGTTTGTAGGCCACATCACCTACTTTTGCTTTGATTAGGAAAGGTCCAAAAAATATCATGCCTAACTTCTGATTCTTTCTTAAAGCAGTAGATTGCTGCCGATAGGGTTGTAACCGTATCAGCACCCAATCCCCAACCTGCAACTCAACATCTCCTCTCCTCTTGTCAGCTTTGTTTTTCATATCAACTTGGGATCTTTCCAAGTTACTTTTGAGCTGTTGCAATGTTTTGTCCCTTTCTTCCAGCTATTCTTGGACAGTAACAGGGTCATTTGTTGAGGCTTGTAATGAATTAAAGTTGGAGGATCCCTCCCATATAGTGCTTTAAAGGGGGTCATACCAATGCTGGTGTGGTCAGGTGTATTATACCAGTATTCCCCCCAAGTTAGAGCCTTGTACCAAGCCTTAGGATTCTCAAAAGTAAAACATCACTAAACACTTGCAGAAGTTGCTAGCGAATACTTTGTCCTTGTTTGAAACTATGGATTTTGGAATTTCGTTTAGTTTTACGATATTATTCATGAATTCCTCTGCCACTGTTTTACTGTTGTCGTCACTTTTAAGTAGAATAAAGTGAGCAAATTTTGTCAACCTATCAATTACCACGATTATTGTTGTTTAACCATAGGAGGGAGGTAATCCAGTAATGAAATGCATAGCAACATCTTCCCAAACCTGAGATGGAATGGGTAATGGTTGAAGCTACCCAGCTGGTAAACTGTGAGAAGATTTTGCTTTTGACATATAACATAACTCTGCATAGACTCTTCAATGTCTTTCTTCATATTCTGCTAAAAGTATTGGTAAGCAATTCTAGCCACGGTTCTAGAATTTCCTGAGTGCCATCCAATAGGAGAAGTATGGTTCTCCCTCAAAATCAATTGAATCAGTTTAAAATTTTATGGTATAACAACCCTACCTTTCCAATAAAACAGTCCTTCCTTGGTGGTGTAATGATGCTTCAGTTGTGGTTGATTTTTGCACTAAGTTATGAGTTCTTGTAGTTTGTTATTCTAGTCTACTTCCTCCAGAAGTTGTTGCATAAATTGTGTTTTTGGTTTAGACCATGACATCATGAACATTCTAGACAAAGAATTTGCAGTTATATTCTCCTTACCTGGCTTATATTCAATTATGAAATCATAACCCATGAATTTATGTAACCATTCTTGTTGCTCTAGTGTTTGTAGGCTCTGATCCAGGAATTTATATTCAATCAATACAAGAAAATCACATTTTAGCCTAGATATATTAGCGTCGGCCACGACACTGACGCTAATAGTGTTGCAAATATGTCCCATTAAACCGACACTACTAGCAAAAAGACATGTGACGTATTTCTTATGATACTAGCGTCGGCCATTAGCGACGCTAATAATGAAATTAATTTATTTCACTTTACATAATTTATTTAATGTTTAATAAATATTAAATATTGTACTTTTTTTTATTAGTGTCGGCTGTAGCCGACGCTAATGTTGGTACGAAAACATTCCCTCCACAAATTTCGTTTGCCTCCTTTTGCTTATTGTTTTAATAAATTATTTATTTTTTAAACCTAGCGTCGGTTTAGTGTGACACTAATGTTGATGCGAAAAACATTCATTTCCCCCACAAATTTCATTTGTCTCTTTTGTTTATTGTTTTAATAAATTAATTATTTTTTAACACTAGCTTCGGTTTTTTGCGACGCTAATGTTGGTGCGAAAATTTTTCATTTCCCCCCACAAATTTCTTTTGGCTCCTTTTTTTGTTGTTTTAATACTAGCGGCGGTTATGGCCGACGCTAATGTGGAGTAGAAAAATATTGAGTTTCCCCATAGATTTAGTTTGACTCCTTTTTTATTGTTTTAATTAATTATTTTATACCAATAACAATATATAAATTAAACTATAACATAAAAACTATAAATTAAAATTAAATTTATTAAATCAAATTTATAAAATTCCTAACTTCCACCATTTTTTCTTAAAATTTATTCTAAAAATAAATTAGATAAACCTTAATATAAATTTAAAAAATTAATATTAAATAAAATTAATAGCATAAAATTAATCTGATTTATAAAATAATATCTAAATTATAAATTAATAAATTAAAATTAAATAAAAGATATACTAGAAAAAACTTATAAAATAAAACTAAATGAAAAAATAAAGAAACAATATATATTAATAAAATAAAATTACAATTAAATTAATACTATAAAATTAAATAAAATTAAAAGAAAAAGAAGAAAAATCGTTCCTTCCTCCTCAAACGTTCCTCTTTGCAACTGTTTGCATTCGTTCCTCTTTGCAACTCGTTCCTCTTTGCATCTCAGTCTCTCAATCGCATACGAACCTGTTGCGTTGAAATCGTTCCTCAAACATAAGCTATTCCTCAACCTCAAACATACGAACCTCAATCGCATTCGATTTCAATTTCGTTTCAGGTATATTTTAATTTCACATTTCGATTCTTCAGTTTGGTTTCGTTTCAATCGTTCATCTCAACTTTTAATTTCGATAAGCTGTTTCGTTTCAGGGTTTTGAGAGAACTCCTTTTCTTTTGGGAATCTACAGATTCCTTTTAACTCATTTCTCATTTCGATTGAAGGTTTTGAGAGAACATTTAATTTCTCATTTCGATTGATTAGGGTCGAAAGGTGAGTCTTCGTTCATCTCAATCGATTTCGATTTCGTTTCAGGTATCTTTTAATTTCACAGTTCGATTCTTCAGTTCGTTTTCGTTTCAATCTTTTAATTTCGATAAGCTGTTTTGTTTCAAGGTTTCAGGGTTTTGAGTCTTCTTTTAACTCTGTATTGCAACTAAATAACAAATTAAGGTGATCAATACACTGACCCTACATTGTTGGCATGTTTCTTGTACACTTATCATTAGTTAAACATGTAGGAGTAAGTGGTAACTGTTATCATTTGTATCATTCATACTACTCAACTAACTATAATGTTGTAAGAATCAAATTTATGACAAGGATGATGATAAATTGATGATATGTATAGTACTAGTACTTGTTTGTTCGGATACAACCCAATATGTCTAAGTTAGTTAAGACACAAAGAATGAGAGTCAATGTTTGAGGAAGTGTGTTCATTATTAAAATTGTGGTTTTTTATGTAGTATATTGAATATGTTTTTTTTGTGTGTGTGCAAAAAATGTGTCCATTTTGGTTTGGTTATGTAATATTAATGATTCAAATTTATCATAAGAATATAGATGTTTTGATTGGAATCTAGGGAGGAGATGATTTTGATGGTGGAGGTGTGGTGTACATGCAAACATATCCACATAAATTAGTATAATATAAATTGGTATAATGGTTGAGGTAGATGAGATGCTTAGAGTGATGTGTATCTAGACCGATAATTATGTATGAGAGTCTTGTGTTATACCGTCTTCAAAAATTCTACTGCATATTGGTTTGGACTGAAATGTTTCTGATGTGTAGTACTTTTGTGCTAATATGTGCTTGCTTGACTTCAATCATCATAAAGTCTGTATCTTTTCTTTTTATTTTGGACTTTTGTCATTCAACCTTGATTGGGGTTTGGCTTTATGGCTTATGCATAGTGATGGAAACGGTTGAACTTGTATTAACGAACATGTGTACTATCCATTTTGTTTGAAATAGTTTTTGATTTTGCTGCCTTTTTACATGTTTTCTGTTAATTCTGATCGGAATAATTAGGTGCTGCTATGCACCTTTTTGTTAGTCTAGTTAGGTGTTGCTATGCACCTTTTTGTTAGTCTAGTTAGGTGCTGCTATGCACCTTTTTGTTTAGGTTCCAGTTACATGTCAGATGAGTTTCCTCTAATTGTTTTGAAGTTTCTCTGTTGAATAGTTTATGGATAGGTTGCTATCTATTAGTTGTTAATTTAAAATGTCAAATCAAGTTTTAGGCAGGATATTTGCTAAATTTTGAAGTAAAGGTAAAGTCATGTGTGTTCCAAAGTATGGATATCTTATCTGATAACAGTGTTGTGTAATTTCTGGCTTACTACATTATCATTTGAATGCTGCTTTAGGTGACTATAGTTGCTAAATTTGCTAAATTTGAAGGCTGTTTTAGGCAGGATAGTTGCTACAATTGAGTTTTCTTCCCTAGTTCTTTTTGAATGCTGTTATGAGTTTTCACTACCATAACAATTGATTTGAAACCAAGCATGATTAGTTCTTTTTGTGTTCTTGTTCAGATCGTCCATATTTCTGTCGTGCCGAGCCTGAGGTGTTTAAATCGTTCTTCGGAGTTAAAGAGAAGAATTTCAACAGAGAAGCTTGCAGGTTCACCTTTCTCAGTTTATGTTGTTTCCCAATCATTCTTCGGTAATGGTTTCAGACTTTGTTTTCATTATGTAATCGATTCAAGTTTGACTTTGTTTGCATTGCATTGTGTTGATTTCATATTGTGTTTGAGTATGTAAATAATCATAACTTGTTATGTTTCATATTGCATTATGTTTGCTGCTGTGATATTCATTTTGGCTTCCATTCGATTGTGTTGATTTCTCCCAATTACCATATATCTTTATTCAATTCTTAATCATGTGTTTGAGATTATTATATTCAGAGTGTTGCTTGCTTCTGTTTGGCGCATGAACCATTCATTATAGCCTTTTCGTGTCACGTTTTCTGATTGTTTACATTTATTATTAGTATTTAATGTTCACCCATATGGCATATAGTTGGCCTCATGGAGGCTTTTTAATTGAAAAATTAAAAATATACTTTTGCACTTTTCCTATATCCTGGGTCCCATTTTAGTCATTAGTCCTAAGATTATTATTTAATTATAATCAGCCTTGGTTAACATTATTATTATTAATAAACAGATGTGATGTTTGGTTTGTTTATTTTGGAGGCTTTCTATTAATATTTAATAATACCATGTCTTAACTCTTATAGTTTTTCTTTTTATACGACATTATATTATCGCAATGGACTCATAACATTGAATTGGCCGACCTCATAACATTGATTACTAGTACTATACTTTTTATACGACATTATATTATCGCAATGGACTCGAATTCATGTAGCTTTCTTTTGATCACATTTAAAGATTGAGAACTTTCTTGGCAAGTCTAGTTTTGGAAGAAATTTTAAAGGGTAAACATGATCCTCAACATACACATACACGTGCATGAAAGTTCACATTCTTATTCAATACAAGTTGTAAAGTCAAAACAAATAAAATGAAGATCCATCTGGATCAGAATTACAAGAACACACAATTTTACACTCAAATAGTATATGTGCATTCTTTATTGAATTTGTAAATAAAAACTATTTTATGTTGGATTTTCAACTCGCATAAATGAATAAAGAATCAATCCTATATGTATTTTGTGGTATTTATTAATTTTGCAGCATATTAGTAATTCCTCTAATCAACGACAAAGTGTTCCACTTTGCGGTCGGAGTTTAGTTTCCTAAACATAGAAGTCAATTGAACAAATTAAGATTAGAAGTACTTATATTTGTTTTTTATGTAGAAAATGGATCGAAGTTAGATGTATGATAGAGTAAACTCTGATAGGTATGGTTTGAAGGATGAATTTATTAGTGGAGTTGAAGAGTTTGTCAATAAAGCGATGAATCGACCTCAGTTTTTAAACGAAGGAGGGATAAGGTGTCCTTGTGTAAATTACGTCTGCATTCTCTTGAAAACGCCTAATGAGGTCAAACACCACTTGTACAAAGATGGTTTTTTATCCAACTATTATACATGGACTGATCATGGAGAAGAGAATCAAAATGTGGATCTTGATGGTCATTCTAGTAGTGGCGGGAATGCTGGTGGGGATAATCTAGGTGATGAAGAACAATTTGATGCAATGAATGAAATGGTCTCTGATGTTTTCAGGCCATTTGTTAATTTCCCAAATGTGAATGCTAATATGGAAAACGAAACAATTAGTGAGGGTGAGGTACCAAATGAAAAAGCTCAACGATTTTATGATGAATTAATCTCTGCAAACCAACCCATTTATGAGGGAGCTTCTGAATCCAGACTATCTATTTCAGTTAAGTTGTTGGCTGCCATGCCTAGTTAGCATGTTCCTCAAAAGGCCATGGATTTTTTCTCTCAAATGCTCGTTGATGTTTGTCCAACTAAATAATGCTTACCTGGAAACTATTACCAAGTGAAGAAGTTGGTGTCTAAGTTAGGATTGAAAGTTGAGAAAATTGATTGTTGTGTGAATGGATGCTTATTATATTTTAAAGAAGATAGTACCTTAACTCAGTGCAGAGTTTGTGGAGCTGCTAGGTATGTTCCTCGAAAGTGTGGAATGGGAAAATACAAAGATGTGGCAGTGAAGAGAATGTTCTATTTTCCAATCATTCCTAGGTTACAACGACTTTATGCTTCAAAGGAATCTGCAGCTCAGATGAGATGGCATCGTGAGAACACCAGCAATCCAAATGTTTTGCGTCGCCCATCTGATGGAAAAGCTTGGAAACACTTCGATGAAGTTTATCCCGATTATGCTAGTGACCCAAGAAATGTAAGATTGGGTTTATGTAGTGATGGATTTACCCCTTACATTCAAGCCTCTAGTTCTCCATATTCATGTTGGCCAATAATAGTCACACCATACAATCTCCCTCCTGAAATGTGCATGACCAAACCATACATGTTTTTGACTTGTCTTGTACCTGGACCGTACAACCCAAAAGTTAAAATAGATGTTTATTTGCAACCTTTGATTGATGATTTGCAGCTGTTGTGGAAAGATGGTATTGTGACATATGATATCTCTATGCAGCAGAATTTTGTTATGAGAGCGCATTTAATGTGGACAATCAATGATTTTCCAGCATATGGTATGTTGTCTGGATGGGGGACACAAGGTAAATTAGCATGCCCTTATTGCATGGACAATACAGATTCTTTTACCAATGGATCATCCTTTCAGAAAAAGTAAAATGAGATTTACAAAAAGCAAGATTGTGAAAAAAAGACCACCACCAATGTTTACCGGCCATGATATTTGGGAAGCTATTCGTGATTTTCCAAAAGTCACAGACAATGTCTGGGCCACCAAATTTCCAGGGTATGGGAAACAACATAATTGGAATAAAAGAAGTATATTTTGGGATCTTCCATACTGGAAGGACAACTTGTTAAGGCACAACCTTGATGCGATGCACATAGAGAAGAATGTATTTGATAATGTGTTTTACACTGTCATGATTGATCCTGCAAAATCAAAGGACAATGAGAAGGCAAGATTGGATTTACCTCATAACTGTTCACGTGGGGATTTAGAGAGACGCCCTCTACCTAATGGAAAGATGGCTAAGCCAAAGGCAAAATTTTCATTGACACCAGAAGAGGCAAAGTTAGTCTATAGATGGATTAAGGAACTAAAAATGCCTGATGGTTATTCCTCGAATCTTTCTAGGTGTGCTGAAGCTACCAAGGGTAGGATGAAGGGGATGAAAAGCCATGACTGTCATGTATTCATGGAGTGTTTGCTTCCAATTGCTTTTTGTTCCTTGCCCATTGAGATATGGAAGCCGCTAACTGAGTTGAGTCGTTTTTTTAAAGACTTGTGTTGTAATACATTGAAGTTAGAAGATCTTGTTAGGTTGGAGAAAAACATTCCCATCATCATATGCAAGCTAGAAAGAATTTTTCCACCAGGTTTCTTTGACTCGATGGAACATCTCCCGATTCACCTACCTGCTGAAGCAATCCTTGGTGGTCCTGTACATTATCGTTGGATGTATCCATTTGAAAGGTAATTGATGTTCAATTTTTTTAGATTAATCAAATGAAAAAACATTTTTTAATCGTTTCATGTGTAGATTGATGGGAGACTACAAGCGTTCGGTGAAAAATAAAGCAAGGGTTGAAGGTTCAATATGCACTGCCTACTTGCACAGTGAAACTACTCATTTTTTCTCTCACTATTTCAAGACCTTTAATTTGGTGCCAAGTACAAGTCTAAGGAACGATCCTCGATCAGATCACGAGAATTCCCAACCAAGTCTTTCAGTTTTTAGTAAATGTGGTCGTCCTAGTGGAAAGGCTCGACTCTATTGGTTGATAGATAAGGAATGGAAGTCTGCCCACGTGCACGTCCTAATCAATTGTGACGAGATTAAGCCGTATCTCGAGTAAGTACATTTTTGTAAGACAACTGCGTTGTTCTCAACCAATTTTTATAAATACACTCATCAATTTTATGATCGATGTCAGATTGTTCATGCAATATCATTCTATCAATGAGGAAGATGCTTCCGGTCTTATACACGAGCAGTTTCCTTCATGGCTAAAAGACTATGTTAGTATATTTCTCACAATTTATATTATGTGGTGAACAATAAACAATCTCTAAGGTTAGATATATATTTTTAGGTGAATGATGAGAGAAATGGAACAACTAGTCCATATCTGAAGGCCTTAGCTCTCGGCCCTAATCCGAAGGCAACATCATGGAACATATACTTTGTTAATGGGTACAAGTTTCACACTCAAGAATGGAGTCATGGTAAAAAGACTACTAATTGTGGGGTACATGTTAAAGGTGTTACAAGTGGAGGAGAAAACGATTTTTATCGCATCATCCAACGTATCCTTCAATTGGAATACCATGGCTTAAGCAACAAGATTTCCCTATTTTATTATGATTGGTTTGATCCTACAAATAATACTGGCACAAAAGTTAATATTGAGTACAACATTGTTGACATTAAGATGAATAAGCGATATCGTCAATATGACCCGTTCATTCTTGCACAAGAATCAAAACAAGTTTATTATGTCCCATATCCAGAAATGTGTAGGAATATGAGTGGATGGTGTGTAGCAATCACCACAAAACCAAGGGGTTATGTCGAGATAGACAACACCGGGGATGCAATTCCTTATCAATCTGATGAAATGTTACCAGTTGTGCCTATTACAGAAGTTGAAGAAATACATGGTTTAGCTGATGGAGGGTTAATTGACGTGGTTGAGCCAATAACAATGACAACTGACCCAATGACTCAAGATTGAGAGAACATTTTATCTTGTTTTTATTATAGACTTTTATGCACTTGTTTTGTCAAACTTATTATCAATTTGTTTACCAGTTTGTTAGATTGGTTAACTAGTAGTTAATCTGTTGTTGGCTTTAACTTTATGTAGTTATCCATTTGTATATGTACTAGCAGTTTGATCTGTTGATCATGAAAAAATTACTTTCATATTTTATGATTTATCTTACTTCCTTCATCTTTCTGTTTTTATCATTTCTCTATCAAAATGACAAATGTTGCAAAATAATCACAATCTTTCAATTCAATTGCTATGCTTGTATGTAAATATGCCTGTAGTTTTTCAATATGTTACTCAGTTGTGATGATGACTTTGGGCTAATATAATTGTGCATTGTTACTCAGTGTTGTTAGCTTTGAGACAATTTTATTGAAATGACCGGACAAAACGGAAAGAGAAAAGCACCATCGAGCACATCTAAGTAAGATGACTAAACCTTTTCTCCTATTTGTTTTTTTGTCCTAATCAAATAATAATGCTTGGATTTATACTTATTTTTTTAATGGTTTCTTTGTAAAAAAGAGTTGTTGATAGGTTATGCCGTCAACGACAGATTCCACCTGGGACTATTGCTATAAACAATTCTCGTAAAGTCCATAGCAAACCTGGTTCAACGAACCCCCCACCACCACGTACTAAGAGAAACCCACCACTGTCTACTCAGCCTCCACCATTGATTCTAACAAAACTAACACCATCACATACTCAACCTCCACCACCTACTCAGCCTTCACCACCTACTCAGCCTCCACCAGCTTCGCCACTTACTCAGCCTCCAGTACCGATTCTAACAAACCCAACACCACCACCTACTCAGCCTGAACTGGAAAACCCGATTTCTGAGGAGTTCATATTCATTCCTACTCTAGGATATACTCAGCCTCAGCCTCAGCCTCAGCTTCAGCCTCAGCCGCAGCCGCAGCCTCAGTCGCAAAGTCCTCCCCAAACACTTTCTAATGAAGAGCAACAACACGACGGTGGGCAAAAACCGAAGATCTATATTGTGGAAAAATCTAATGCGTAAGTGTAATACAAGTCCAATTTATAGGTTATTTTTATAAACTTAAAAGATAGTTATGGAAATAGGTTATAATTTATATAAAAAAAGTTTGACTTTATTCAGTTTTTATTATAGAAATATATACCTTATCTATAACCATAGATATAGAATAAACACTTGTACAGTAAGTGCTTAATCAAACGGTTTATCCAAACAGGATGTAATAGTATATTAACAGTGTTTGAAGGTCAAACTTATTCAAGTTTACTTGTATATGTTGATTGCCTATCTGCATTAATATAGTTAATAAATTGACACAAAGGACAACTTGTATGTGTAGATACAAGTGTATCATGGCTCAATATCTGTAACATACAATCTAACATTTATATATACTTTCAAAACTAAGAACTGGCATAAAAATGAGTTACTTGTTCATTACAACCTAACAAAATATCGTGATTGCTACATATAATATGTGTGTTCAAATATAAAAAGATCTTCACAGCATGCTAATATTACTACATATAATATGTGTGTTCAAATATAAAAAGATCTTCACAGCATGCTGCTATCTGTGGGCATTGAAAGCTGAACTTGAAGATCTATCTTCTGATTTTTCCTGTTATTTCTGTTATTTGCCTGTAGTACTTTTTGTTAATGATGTTAATTAGTACTTTAATAACTGATTATTGTTCATTTCAATCTTTTAGTTTGTTTGTTGAGTTAGTTAGTTGTATTCAATTCTATAGAGATAGGTTGTGAGTAGGTTATGGAGAAGAATAGTATGTTTGTATGCGTTCACCATATTTATCATCTAATAATATTTCTGGTTATATGTAGGTTACATCCAAGTGATCTTGTTGCCGCAATGGTTCGAAAAGTTATTGAAAAGAATTATCGAGGAACCTTCGTTAATTATGGTGAGCTGAAACGTGACGGAAGAGATGCCGTGAGAAAGGAATGGTTCAATGAGTTTAAAGTAAGACATGAAATTTGTTTTTTAGTAGTTTGATGATGATGTATACTATTGAGTTTTATTTATTATTTGTTTATTTTGTCAGAGGCTTGTGTGTTGGGACAGTTGTGATGATGCAAATATGGAAGAATTGTTTCATCAGAAATGTGGAAAACGACTGTCTGATATACAACGAAAGGCTAGAGAAAAGGGGCGGAAGCCGGGTTGGATGGGTGTAGATACATGGACGTATCTTCTAGACAAGTGGAAGACAGATGAATTCAAAGCTGTATCCCAACAAAATAAGATTAATCGTGGATCTACCAAAGGTGGGGCGGTCCATACAACAGGTCGTAGAGCTCACCATGATGCTGCACTAGAATTGGTATATAAATACTTTGTAATTACAATTTATTAATATAATTATATTTGATATACATTGTGACCGTATATACTACCTCTAATGATAGGCTAAAAAACTCAATCGACCTGCACATCCAGGTGAGATTTTCATTGCCACCCATAAAAAGAAGAATGGGGAGTGGGTTGACGCTCGTGCAGCGGCAACACATGTAAGTTTGCTCACCTTGTGTAACTTCTGATTTATCGCTTTGCATTGATTATCACTTTGCTGTTTTTTGGTATATGATAGCCATTTATCTCACAGTCTTGTTGCATAAAATAGTTGCTTGTAAATTCCTTGTTGCATTACTCGTGCATTGATCATATTGGCAGGATTATGTTTAAGTTTGAGTTTCTGAAGTGCTAGATTGGGAAGAAGAGCTTTTAGTGATTATGAAATTATGCTTGTTGGGATTGATTGATCTTAGTTTTTTAGATTGAGCATTTATAAGCTTTTCATGACAAGGAATTTAGTGGTTCAATTTTCATGTTGAATCATTCTAGATTGTTTTGATTTTTAACGGTTGATTTTGTATTTCATCTTATCGTAAATCAGATTATACGTTTCCATGATATGCGTTACTTGATATTTGTGATTTTTTACTAGGATCATGGATCGATATGAGATGTACTAGGATCATCCAATTTTGAGATTGTTTTCTATGAATTTTTCTGCGCTGTATATGGAGTATTATGAATAGTGTGAATAGATCTAATGGTATAGGTTGATTTTGATGCATTGCAAAAATTGTTTCACTTAAGAATTAAAATAGTTGCTTGTAATTTCCTTGTTGCATAAAATAGTTGCTTGTAAATTCCTTGTTGCATTACTCGTGCATTGATCATATTGGCAGGATTATGTTTAAGTTTAAGTTTCTGAAGTGCTAGATTGGGAAGAAGAGCTTTTAGTGATTATGAAATTATGCTTGTTGGGATTGATTGATCTTAGTTTTTTAGATTGAGCATTTATAAGCTTTTATTCTTCAAGTTGAAGACGACATGGATTATGAGTTTGACAACGGGTCATTTGCAATTTTGATTGCGGCTTTATTTTCATAATCACTATATTGTTTGATATTTTGAAGCTTGCACATGTTTCACTGACCTTGAGGACCAATGGACTAGCAAAGCTAGTTCAATCAATCTCACATTTCCTTTTGCACATTCATAGTTACACAGTTTCATCAGATAATGTATTAATCAGTTATTGCTTATTCTGGTTTACACAATTGTGTTTACCTCATTCAGTCATAATCTAGTGCACTTGTGTGGATATATAAATTGCCTGACAAACTGTTGATTGTTATGCTATTGTTTTAAAACTGATTTATGACTGTTACATGTTCAATTGCTGATAAATGATTTTTTGGTTATTTTATTAATCAATGCATACTGGAACACTAGTTTCTAACTGATTTATGCAACTGACAGAGGAAAAACATACACTGTTTTAAGGTGGTAGTTGCATTAGGATCTAATGTGTGTGCTATGTACAGGAAAAATTCTGCAATAGCTTGACACAAGTTGGTGATGAAGTGGAAGGATCAACAAGAATACAAATTTGGAAAGAAGTCGCAGGGGGTAAAACACGGGGGCGATGTTATGGCACTGGACAATTGGCACGTAACATAAGATATGGAGTAAACTTTTTAACTCAGGTGTCAATTACAAATCCACATAGAGAAGCCGATAACCAGGCCATTGAGGCTGCCAGAGCCGAAGCTGCTGCTGCACGTGAAGAGGCTGCACGAGCTAATGCGCGGACAGATGAATTATCAAAGAAATTTGATGAATTGTCAAAGAAATTTGGCATGTTGCATTCTCTTCAGGCGGGTCCTTCGAGTGCTCCTGTGAGTGGTCATCCTGATTATAACGATTCGGTACGTTCAATTTTTCTTTGAGTTAATGTGAATTGTTAATCATCTTTTGACGGTTATAGTTTAAAATTGATGTGATATGAATATTTAGTTCATGTTTTGAATCTGAATTCTTGCAATTTTTGATTGTTAGTATTTTTAGATGTTATGGACTGAGTTGAAATATGCTTGATTTCTAGATGTTATGTCATTCATTTCTAGATAGTATAGTTATTGCACTATTGCCGATTGCGGATAGCGGAAATTAGTGATTTGTCTAAATTCTGCTACACACCAGTCCTTATAAGACCTATAGTCACTGTTTGGCAACATTTTTTTTCTACAAAATTCTGCACATGTTATGCAGTGGGATCTTTATTGAGTTGCCTTCAATTTGATACTGTTTTGGTCATCTCTACTGAGACTTTATCACTTGAATTTTTATGTGTCTGACTCATGACTATTTATTTTGGATGTTGTAGGAGGAGGAGGATTATGAGGATGATGATGAGGAAGTTGATGTTGGTTATCATGATTAGTATGTAGATCGTTTAGGAGATTATCAGTATTTTGGAACTCACTAGTATTTTGGAACTCACTAATATGTTGATGTATTTTGGAACTCATTAATATATTGATGTTGGTGTATTCAAATTATGTATTTGTAAGTTAATTTGTTTTGGATCACCTGAATTGTGGATTGATTAATATATTGATGTTGATGTATTTTGGAACTCATTCATATATTGATGTTGATGTATTTTGGAACTCATTAATATATTGATGTTGGTGTATTCAGATTATGTATTGGTAAGTAAAATTTTTTTGGATCACCTGAATTGTGGTATTGTAAAACAGGTCTTGATCAGAACAGGTGGTTTGAGTGGCGCTGGTATAAAGCGAACGTGACGATTTCAAATTAAACCAAACCAACAATAATAGCAGTAGTGTCGGCCATAAGACCGACACTACCATCAAAATATGGTAATTTTAATTACTAGTGGCGGCCACGATGCCGACGCTACAAGCAAAAATTACGATGTCTAATAGGATTAGTGGCGGCCACGATGCAGACGCTACAAGGAAAAAAATACGATGTCTAATAGTATTAGTGGCGGTCTCGTGGCCGACGCTATAAGCAAAAAAATGTGATGTCGAAGGTTTTTAGTAGCGGCCATGTAGCCGACGCTACCAGTAGAAAATAAGCTGTCTAATATTATTAGTGGCGGCCACGTGGCCCACGCTATCAGCAGAAAAGACACTGGCTAATATTATTAGTGGCGGCCATCTGGCCGACGCTACTATTGTATATCATGTTGGCTAAAAGCACGTGGCAAAAACTTTAATGACACTCTACCCAATTAAAAAAGGACACCTGTCAGTATTTAGCGTCCCAGGAAACCGACGCTAACGCACTAATTAGATGCGTAATTTTGGTCAGCAACTAGTGGGGGTTTAGTGGGGGCTTTGGGCCGACGCTACATGAGTGTCACACACAAAGCCGACGCTAATATCATTAACTTCCGGCTTTGGAAAGTCCACCCCCGACACACACGCTAAGCCGACGCTAAACCACTTTAGTGTCGGTTTTTTTGTATTAGCGAGGGCTTTTTGGCCGACGCTAAAACTGTGTTTTCTTGTAGTGAATAATGACATGCATATTCAATTATATACTTACGTGCACCAAAGTTGTAATATCCCTACGTCCAGCCAAGTACCACCATAGAGAAAATATGGAATTTCACTAGGACAAACATAAATGACCTCCACCGATGGACAATGCTATAGAGAAAGAAGATACAGATCATTATGTTGCGCAACCAAAATGTATAGTGTGGTGATTTCATTTTCATCTGTGCGTTGTGGTAAGGATCCACTTATTCTCTGCGAAAATATATCAATACATAATAAATACATTTCTATATTTTCTAAATTTTCAAATTAAAAACAATATATCACATATTTCATATAAAACACTAGCATTTCAAATTAAATATTTACCGCATATAACTCTTCTAACTTTTCAATGTCTTTCTTCTGACTTTCCCGTTCGGCTTCTAACATCTTTCGTTGCTATTCCAACTCCTTCTCAACAAGAGTAAGATTTTCTCTATGCTCTTGTTATTCGGCATTGTCAGTGCATTTTTTGGTTGGACCAAAGAATAATCTAATGTCGACACCTTCTCCAACACAACGAACACGCCCACCATGCTCATCTGTTCCAATAGCCTCGACTAGTATATCATGTCGTGGTTCTGGAACAAATGAGCCTCCACGGGCTTCCTCAACCAACACATCCTACACAACACGTACAATAATATTAATATTGTAACTACCATAACATTTAAATAACACATAACATACGGATAATAAATCATACTTACAATTTTCTCAGCAGCTGCTCTTGAAGAATCTGAGTTGTTCTCTCTATTTGGTCTTAATCGAGCCCGCTTCCACTTCTCATGCCTTGACAGTGGAGATGGGTTGCGATCACGAATAATGGAGTCTTCCCCAATTTGTTGTCTTTTTTCTTCCATCATTTTTTTCTCCAGTTTTGTGTAACCCCCACGAGATAATCTATGGGGGTAAATATTTTTCGCTTTATTTTGAATTCCTGCTTGACTTTTGATCTGTTATAAACATAGTAAAAATATGATTAGTATCTATAAATAATTACCATCAAATTATTAAGATAAATAAGACTATTACTAACTAGGAATTTCTCAGAACGACGACCCTTTGCAAACTTTTTCCAAACACTCTTCAAGAGAAAAGTATACCTCACCCGTGGACGCTCAAGACCAATATTAGGTTTCCTAATGAAGTCACGCGTGAGCCGTGACTTAAAGTCCCTCCAACACGTACCAACATGGGTTAACCACTCTTTTTTAAGTTCTTATCACCATCCGTAGACTCAATGGACTACTACATTTAAATCAATAAGAATGTTTTAGAAATTATAGAAACTCATATCGAAATGATGAAAATCAAAGCTAATACCTTAACATCTGTCCATATGCTATCTTTGACCTCAACTGGCGCTTGTTTTCAATCATCTACCAACATGTTAACATTGCTACGTCCAAGGCATGCAACAAAACTTTTAAAAAGAGAAGAGTATTCACGATCAACTACTCTATTATACAAATCAAACACGAAAGGCAATTTGATATCAGATTTGTGGACTTTTGTTATTTTGGTAAGCACAGTGGCACCTCTTTGCGATCTTTTCTTTTTGATTTGAGTATCACTTGTCATAGTTTCCTCGGACTAGATGAAGAATACGACAAAGTCGACATCTATTTTCAAAAACAACAACAACCTCAACAACAACAACAACAACAAACTTTTTCATCTATTATCATATACACATTTAACAACAACAATAAACTCTTTCATCTATTATCATATACACATTCAACTACAACAATAACAATAAACTCTTTCAAAGATTATCAAATACACATTCGACAACAACAACAACAAACTCTTTTATCTATTATCACATACACATTCAACAATAACAACAACAACAACAAATTAATCAAGGTTTATGAAACACATTCAACAAGAACCAAAACAACAACAACAACAACAACAACAACAACATCAACAACAATGGAAATTGAGTTTACTATAGTGCATGGGAAAAAAGTTTACGTACCGTAAACGTGAAGACTAAGTAAATGTGAATATTTGGGTTGATACAGATATTGTTGTTGTTGTACTCCTCACTGATGAGGACGATGATGCTGGTGTTGGCGTTGGTGTGTTATGGTTGAAAATGAATCGATGACGATGACGATGACGATGACTACGGGTTGAAAATGAACAATGAATTCAAAACTATAACAACCGATGATGATGAACAATGAAACAATAATAATGAATGATGATGAATGATGATGAATGATGATGATGAACAATGAATGTTAGGTTTTAAAAGGTGTATCGTTTCTCAGTACTGAACGTTAGGGTTGAAATGGTGTATCGTTTCTCAGCAAAGAATGGCTATTGAAGAGACATGCTAGTGAGCTTAATAAAAATGAATGAATGATACCACCACGCTCGAAAACGCGAATCGTGGTGATATGTTACTTAATAAACCGTGATGGTATCTCATTTTTTTAAAATTAAAAATAAATAACAATAAAAAGGCGCGACTAAATGTTAAAGAAATAAAATATTTGACACGTCAGTATATTACAATTTAAAATATTTATAACAAGTCATAACGGTTGAGTTATTCAACCGTGGTGGTATCTAATGTTATAGAAATGTTACAAATACAAAGGCGCGATCATATGTTAAAGAAATAAAATATTTGAGTGTGCTGAAATTTGAACCCATGAAAGGGTAATTATATAACCACGATCTTGTGTTTCATCCGTAATTATATCATATTAAAGAAAGTCGGCAAAATTATTCTCAAACTCGACGAGTGTGTCATAATCAAAGCTACGAATTGACATGGGTTTCTTATGTTATCAAGAGGAAGCCTATATCCCTCATCATTTGTTTATAATGACCTATGCACTTGTCACTGCCACACACTCAAACTAACCTTTTCTAATTCCGTAGAAAGAAAATAAGACCCAGCAGTATGAGTGGTTTTTGAACCCTCACACAAAAATTTGAACCCCATTCCAAAGGTCTAACTGTTTGTGATAGCTAGGGATGAGGCGACGTTGATCTCTTTCATACCCACTTACTCAAACGAGGTGAATGGGATCTTCACCCCAAGATCTCAAACCCACTGACGCATTAACGAGTTTATCAATTAATCTGCTGTGTCGGGATATTACAACCAAAATAAATAAAAAATCCACCTAATAACTTTTAGCATTTACTTTTTTGACATGATCCATCTCCAACGAATGTCTTTTATTTAATTGTTGAAACAAAGTGAAGGCTCTGTGTGATTAAATTAAACCTATTTTATATTTAAAATCAATTAAAGAATGACGCTTTTGCATTGATGGTTTAATATTTAAGATAAATAAAATAAGGGAAATGCTAACTAGCGCCCCTGGGGCACTGGTTAAGATATTAAAATGGTAAGTTGTGCATTATTTAAGAGATTTAAAAAACATGTTTCTTTCTAAATATATGTGTATTCAATGCATTGAAAACATTTATACTCAACTTATTTAAAGAAATATTGTGTGTATTCAATGAACTGAACCTAACAAATATTCTTTATTTAGAATTCTTATCCTGTGCCCCGGGGCACTAGTTAGCATAACCCTTTATTTAATTGTTGAAACAAAATGAAGGCTCTGTGTGATTAAATTAAACCTATTTTATATTTAAAATCAATTAAAGAATGACGCTTTTGCATTGATGGTTTAATATTTAAGATAAATAAAATAAACATTATTTTATAGATAAATTTATTAATAAGTTAGATTAGTAGTAAGAAATAATGGTTACTGCCAAAGTATTGAAATTCAACCACAAAATGAATATGGACTTGTGAGGCATTTCCAACGGGAAATTTGTAGAGAGAGAAACTCTCACATCTCTCTAGGTCTATTTCTTCATTTTCTACTGTTTCATTATCCCCTTTGCTGCCGGTGCCGGAAAACCTTCTTGCAATGTATCAAGTCCATTAAGGTCAGCTCTGTTCCCTTTTCTTCCCTGTTCAATCTGATCTATTTTCCGTTACTTCAAAATCATGGTATGAAGAGGATACTGGTTGAACTTCTCCTTATCTTCGGCTTAAACTCCTGGCTTTAGGGTTCAGGGGCCTTGGTAAGGAGTCGCCTGATACTGGGTTTCTCTGAGTCCTTGATTTGCTGAAGTAGTCGGTTTTGATCTTTATTGTTTCGGGGAGATCCTAGAGGTAGAGCATTTTTCTGTACTTTCGGAAAACATAGATTTGGTAGCGTCTGGGTTGTTCGTTTTTGGTGCGTCCGTGACTTGCAAAGATGGACCAAGACAATGGCTGGGAACAAGTGTGAAATCATAGAGTAAGGAAGGATCTTACCGCAAGAAGATCGGTATGGCGGGCTAATGGAAACAAGGCAACTGAACAAGACTTAAGTAAAACATCCTCTTTCTTCTTCACTGAGTTTCCAGACGCGTTCGAGGCTAAAGAAATGTTTAATGTGTTTAAGGAGTTTGGTCTGGTTCTTGAGGTGTTCATACCTGCGAGATTAGATAAGCGTGGAAAAAGGTTTGGTTTCGTTAGATTTAAAAAAGAGCCTGATGAACATCTTCTTGCAATTAAGTTGGACAACATTGTCCTTAATGGCAGGAAGATGTTTGCAAATATACCACGATTTCAAAGAGAAGGTAGGCAGAATGATACTGAGAAATCGAGACCAAGAGTGGCAGAGAAAAACCGTAATGATGTAGGGATTCAACAAAAACACATGCATTGGCAGGGTAAACAATCTTATGTGGAAATCGCTAAAGGAGATCGGAAACAAAATCGTAATGAAAGGATGCTTATGGGTGATAAACCTAAATTTGCTCATCTCATGTTTAACGTTGACGACGAGAGCATTGAGCGTTTCCAACAAGCATTTGTTGGTAAAATGGAAAATCCAGGCGATTCTTATGAATTTCAGGAGGCACTCCATATGGAAGGTTATTTCAATATTAAAGCAACTCCTATGGGTGCTAATCTGGTTCTATTAGAAGAAGAGGTTAGTGGTGACATCAAGAAGATGATAGAGGAAGACAAAGAATGGGTTGAGAGATGGTTTTCAGACATTCACCCTTGGATGCCATCGGATGTGGACTATGAGAGGTTAACGTGGGTGAGCATTTTTGGCTTACCATGCCATGTTTGGGGTGAAAAGTTTTATAATCTTTTAGCAGGAACGGTCGGTGTTTTTGTCAAAGCTGGTCCAGAAACCCAAAGACACGAAAAGTTTGATGTTGCAAGAATTTTGATTCGAACAAAGTTTGCCATGAATTTGAATGAAGTCTTTACGATTGAAGTCAACGAACAAAACTTTCGTATTAAGTTGGTTGAGGAAGCTCCGACAGTCTGCTCAAAGAATGATGGCAAGTTATTGGATGACATCTCAGTTAACAGTTCTGAGATTGTTTCTTCAGGGAGCGAGGTTGAAGAAACGGTTCAGGATGAAATGGATCTACCAGATATTAACCATAAGACAAATCTTGGTTCTGAGGCAGTGTGCAAAGAGGTGGGCCTCATTGATGGGACTGAAAAGAACTTTAATGTAACAGTTCCTAGGGACACGGTTTCTGGCGTGAAAACGTGTAAAACACGTTTGGGGTATCAGAGGGATTCAACGGTTAAAAACGACTATGTGGGACCCTTGTCTGCTGCGAGTGTATCAGTTATGGATTGTACTATTGACACAGGTATGCGAAGAGATGAGATAGAAAAGGATCAACCTATGCAGGATACAATACAGAGAAGACAAAATATTGGAAAAAGTACAACTTATATCCATAATACGAATACCAAGGATATAGCAGTTGGACTTTCAAAGGACCTCGTGGGTGGTGCAGACATAAAACTGGGAAATGTATCTCTTGGTGGTCTGATATCTAAAGATCCAATGGTTGGTATTAAACAACAGAGGAAGAAGAAATCACTAGGAGATATTTACAGGAACCTGAAGATTCCATTTACGCCATCCTATTACTTATCTCTATTGTTAGCAGACAAAATGTCTACACCATTGACTCATGTTAGTGAGTCATTCTCTGCTGAAACAGAAGACTCAAATTCTAGTTCTTCTGAGGAATCTAATAGGCAGAGTCCTGGGTCAATTGGAGATGAAGAGATTCTGAGAAGTAATTCTAGGATTAAATCAAAATTGTCTGGTTTGCCTAATCGTGTGTCGAACTCCATTAGAAGACTGGGATTAGAAGCGGAAGAGGATGATGAGGTTTTTGAATCCATAATTCGTAATTTGGAAGAAGAAGAAAAAAATGAGAGGAAAGTCAAGAAGGTGGCAGCTATTGATGCTTTATGAACATAGTAACTTATAATGTGAGGGGTTATGGTAGTTTGGTTAAGAAGCGTAAAATTCGTGAACTGTTGAAGAAAGGTGGGGCTGACATAGTATTCATACAGGAAACAAAATGTGAAATTATGTGTGATGCGGTTGTACATAAATTATGGGGTAATGAGAAGTGCCAATGGTCGGCCTCAAATTCTGTAGGCTCAGCTGGAGGTATACTCACCAGATGGAAGGAAAACATTCTTGATCCGATTTGTAGCTACGTAGGGAAAGGATATCTGGGGCTCAAGGCTGTTTGGAAGAATAAATTGTGTTACTTCTTTAATATCTATTCATCATGTGATAACAATGAAAAAAGAGCTTTGTGGAGTAATATCTTGAGCATTAAATCAAAACAAGAGACAGGAGAGTGGATAATTGGCGGCGATTTCAATGCCATAAAAAGTACAAGAGAATGAAAAGGGAGAGGCAGTTATAATAAAAGATTGATGCTAGAATTTAAAGACTTCATTCAAATGTCCGAATGTATTGATTTGGCAACAAATGGAAATAGGTTCACCTGGTTTAGTCCTGCTGGCAATGCTTGTAGCAGAATTGATCGATTTTTGATTTCATTTGGCTTGCTGAATGGCTGGAACA
Organism: Lathyrus tuberosus; assembly: GCA_022829125.1. Lineage (NCBI taxonomy): Eukaryota > Viridiplantae > Streptophyta > Magnoliopsida > Fabales > Fabaceae > Lathyrus > Lathyrus tuberosus. The sequence goes on from JALAZF010000071.1 coordinate 11,298,082, forward strand.
CGGCATGCCAAAAGGTTGGGTCGCGTGATATCTCCGACCATAGACCTGTTTGGCTATCAATGAGGAATATAGATTGGGGCCCTAAGCCATTTAGAATGCTACGATGCTGGTTTCAACATCCTCACTTTATGCAGTTCATTAAGCAGACTTGGGAATCCTTTGAATTTCAAGGCAGTAGTACTTACGTATTGACTAAGAAACTACAAGCATTAAGGTCAAAACTTAGATGGTGGAATAGAAATATATTTGGATGGATAGATACCAACATTGAGGAGAACATTGTGATCCTAAACAATGCAGAAGATATGCTGGCAGAGAATGAGGATATTATGATTGACCAGGCTGCTATGAACTATAAGAAAGCGAAAGATGAGTTATGGAAGTGTTTAAGGATCAAAGAAAGTTTACTTCAACAGAAGGCTGCTATAAGATGGATTGAAGATGGTGATAGGAACACAAGTTATTTTCACTCGGTTATTCGACACCGTAATCTGATGAATACAATTAATAAGGTGATGGTGGATGATTTGGTTGTCGAAGACGTTACTGGTGTGAAAGGAACAGTTGCGGATCATTTTGAAAAAAGATCAACTTCAACCAATAAACCTTTGATGTGTGTGAATACTGAACATTTCAAGTGTCTACCTGAGATGGAGAGGAATTCTTTAGAAGAAGGTTTTGTGAATTCTGAGATTAGAGAGGCAGTTTTTCAATGTAAAGGTGATAGAAGCCCGGGTCCAGACGGATTCAACCTGGAGTTTTTCCAAAAATGCTGGGACATTGTAGGTCACGATTTCACTGCATGTATAAATGAGTTTTTCAGCGAAGCTAAACTCCCGAAGGTACTTTCCTCTTCTTTTCTGGCCCTTATTCCAAAAATCGAAAACCCTAAAAACCTTGATGACTACAGACCAATCTGTCTTGTGGGTAGTGTTTATAAGGTGATTGCCAAACTCTTGGCTGGCAGGTTAAAGACAGTGCTGAATGGCATCATATCTCCATCTCAAACAACTTTAATTGCTGGGAGGAATTTACTTGATGGAATTCTATCTTTGAACGAGGTGGTTGATTATTCAAGAAGAAGTAAACTCAAGAGTTTATGCCTTAAAGTTGATTTCGCGAAGGCGTATGATTGTACCGAGTGGTCATACATTAGACAGGTCATGAAGGTTATGGGTTTTGGTAGTAAGTTTATCGGTTGGATCGAAGGTACGGCATTCAACAGTTTTATGTCCGTGCTAGTGAACGGAAGCCCTTCACGCGACTTCAAAGTTTCTCGTGGTCTCCGACAAGGAGATCCACTATCTCCATACCTTTTCGTTATTGCTGCTGAAGGATTAGCTTCTATGATAAAAAAAGCAGAGGAAGTTGGTATATTCCAAGGATTTAAGATAAATCAGAAGAACACAATGAACGTGCTTCAATGCGCAGACGATACGGTAATTGTCGGCGAAGCTACTTGGAGCAATATTTGGGCTTTCAAAGTGATTCTGAGAGGGTTCCAATTAATGTCGGGTTTAGAAATTAACTTCAACAAGAGAAGCCTTATTGGGATTGGAGTGGAAGATTTGTTTTTAAAGGCAGCAGAAAGTTTTCTATCTTGTAGAATTCAAAATTGTCCGTTCAATTTTCTCGGAATTCAGATTGGCGGTAACCATAAATTGATTTCATTTTGGAAACCGGTGTTAGATAAGGTTCAAGCCAGGTTAGCATCATGGAAAGGGCGACTGTTATCGATGGGAGGCAGAATCACACTCATAAAATCTGTTCTAACAAATCTACCAGTCCATTATATGTCATTTTATAGAATGCCGAAAAAGGTCATCAATATGTTAACAGCACTTCAAAGGAATTTTATGTGGAATGGTTCTCCTTTAAAGAAGGGTGTTGCTTGGATTCCATGGGCTACGGTGTGTAAACCAAGGGAAGCAGGTGGTTTGGAAATCATGGACATTCAATGTTTGAATGAGGCTCTGCTAGTTAAATGGGTTTGGAAATTTTTGTCTCCTGTACAGCACATCTGGTCTGATATTATGCAGGCGAGATACGAGAATTTTTCTTCGTCCTTGGTGCGTGGAGCTACAGAATGTGAGTCTGTCAAACCATCCTTGTGGTGGCGTGACATTGTTGCTTTGTCACTTGATTTTGGAAATGACTCAATCTATAGACATATCATATCGTTGATTGGTAATGGACATTCGACCTCTTTTCGGTTGTCAACCTGGTGTGGCAGCGAGAACTTCGTTTCCTTGTTCCCTGAATTATACAACGTTGCTTTAAATAAGAGAAGCACGGTAGCTGATAATGGTAATTGGAATGGTGATGTTTGGCATTGGAATGTTGATTTAAATCGGGTCGAGGGCAGTTCGTTTCTACTGCAGCAGGAGGAAAACATATGGCTACTTCTTCAGGAGCATTCTTTGCACAGGGGCTGTCATGACAGGTTATCATGGAAGCTTAATTCGGCTGGGGATTTCTCGGTTCATTCGGCATACGAGTTTTTGCTAGAAAGGAAATTACTAACACACAACCTTTCGACCGAGTCCGTGGGAATTTTTAATCTTATTTGGAAGGCTTCCTCTCCTATTAAGACGGTGGTGTTTGGTTGGCGTCTAATTCACTCGACTTCCAACTCGGGACAACTTATGTGCACGTGCCATTATTGCGTCTTCCCATGAAAAAGTCTGCTCCCTATGTTTTCAGGTTGAAGAAAATGTCATTCATCTATTATTTTACTGTCCCAAAGCTTTAGTTGCATGGAAGAAAATTCTTGATTGGCTTGGGGTTAGGTTTCTTTGAACGGTTCTGTGGAGAATCACTTAAGGTGTTGGACTTCTTCTTTACATTCGGCTGGTGTTGCCATAAAATATGCAGTTTGTTTATGGCTTATCATCTGTTGGAGCTTCTGGAGAGTTAGGAATAGTATTGTGTTCTCTGATGAATTTTGGTGTGAAGATACTATAGTCCATAACATAGTCATTCTAGCTTGGAGGTGGATTGGAAAAAAACTTAATTTTACTTGTAATTATTACGACTGGATCAAATCGCCGATAGATTTTTTGTAAGGCGAGTCCAAGGTTGGTTTTGTAGTCGGGTTCGGATATCCCTTAGTATCCTATAAATGAAATTTTTTGCCTATTAAAAAAAAAAAAAATCTGCAATAGATATTTTTTTCCGAAACAATACTCAAAGAGAGCAAGCATACAATATAGAGAAGGGAAGTTCACACACTAAAGACATAATCAAAGAGACATATTTATTTCAATAGATTAGACCAAAACTCAGTTTCAAGATTAGCATCATTATCAAACAGAACCACTTCATCTTCATAACCATTCACCGTATTATCCTTAAAAAACTGCCCTTGCACAATATCAACATTATTCATTTCAGTTTCTTCATTCTGGGATTCTGATGCTTGTGGAGGCAATGGTGTCATTTCAAATTGAACTTGACTGTTAATATTATTATCTAATCTTCTACCAATGTCATTCAAATTCATGTCGATCATACATGACAAATTATTCAAATCATCCTTACCCTTAGACATATTGCTGGACACAATTTTACCAGCTTTTAGACACTCAAACATATACATGGTCATCTCTTTCTCCTTATTGTCTCTCATTTGTTTGTTTAGTTGCACTTTACCCTTCAAAATCCTTTGTTCCAAAAAAGTCTCTTGATTCACCATTTTTCTGCTTTTTTCAAACTCTGGCGTGCTCTTGAATTTTGAAAGAACATTTTGAACTCCGCATGGTGAGGGCCAGATCTCAGGTTGAGGATGATAAGGGCTATAAATTATAGCACAAGCTTCAATTCCGCAGAGGGTACTTAGTTCATCAATCTTCTTCAATACACTCTTCTTCCTTTTCTTGTATGTTGTATGTCTTGCAGCATCATTTACGATGAATGCAAGTTTCAACTTCTTTCGAGTCATGGTTGTAACTAGACTAATTGAAAATGAAAGTTGAGAAAAACTGTGGTTTGTTGTGAATAATGTAGTGTTATTTGACTAATATATATATATATATATATATATATATATATACCAATTCCACAGACATTTTTGAATTTCAAAATGTAACTTTATTGCCATTCCATAAATATAAGATTTAAAAACTCAAATTCTCTGATGACATTTATTGCAATTCAAATAACTTCGACAAAATATTTATGTCAATTTTTTAATTTAGTAAATGTCTTAAATAATATTATATTAGAAAATATATTAATATGGATTACATCAAATATTCAGTTTATATTTATTAGTAACATACTATATATATCAAAATACCAAGTTAAATGAAAATCATATCTGAAAATAGACGTAATGACGTATTTAACACATATTACAACGGTCTCTCCGATTCCCAATTTAACGGCTGAGAGACAATTAGAAAGATTTATAACAAAAACACATTTAAAAAGAAAGAAATAACATTTTGATTTTATTACAATTTTGTTTTTACTGAACAATACTTTGAATTTTAAAATAGATATTGCATTAAAAAATAATTTTTTTTATAAGGAAGATATTTCCATAAACTAGTACTAGGGATGCTTAAATCCGGAAATACAAAAGAGATGCCACTCCAACTAAATTATAATAAATCATTCAAAGAAGTCGAACAAAATTAGTAGAAACTAAAATTTGGACTGAGAAAGAATTCATAAAAAAAATAAAGTTATAAGCAAAATATTCTCATAAACGAATATTAAGGGTGCTCAAACCCGGGAATACAAAAGACTTGCCACTCCAACTAAATTATGATAAACAATTTAAAGGAGCCGACCAAAATTCATAAAAATTCATAGAAATTAAATTTTTTTTATAGGAAGAATATTCACATAAATGAGTACTAGGGGTGCTTAAACTCGAAAATACAAAAGAGATGCCACTCAAACAAAAGAGATGCCACTCAAACTCCAACTATAAAACTTAATAGACCAAATGATATCACTAACAATAAACACTTGACCATTGAAAATAATTTCATTTCTTTGTTTCTAAAGGCTCCACAAAACGGTCTACCGTATGATCATTACTACAAAACACGCAAACAACAACGCCTAAGTCACCACGGTTCTTTCAAAAACCATGGTGATATCTCTAAACTCAGGCGCTAACTTTATTATATATTTTTTAATTAAAATTTTATAGGGTATAATAACGGTTGTAAGTATAACCGATATGATAGAATCAATCTATCATGGGTGCGATCCTAAGTTGTGACAAAAATGTTTTTCATTTAAGGTTAAGGCACTCCTTTATTTTTTATTTATTTTTAAATGAGGGATATCACTACGGTTATTATGAGTGACCATCGTGATATAGTTTGCTATTATTTTTAAATATAAAATATAATTACAGTTGTAGTTTTAAACTGTAAAGAAAAGTGATAATTTTTAATATATAAACGAAACTATTTGTGACCCAGTTCATAACCTCTAAAAGAAAATCCTAACAAAACCCTCTCCTCTCATGAATCTTAACCAATACTGTTACAAGTGAACGGAGAAAAGAAGCTTAAAGGATATCTGATGGGAGCAACGTCCGGCGCAAACTCCTACGGCAGCGAAGATGGTATGTTCTCCTGCTCTCTTCTTTCTAGGATTATTGTTTTAGGGTTTGGTTTAAGGATGCTATGAAAAACATTATGTTATTGATGTTTTAGGGTTAAGTTTGATTTTTCTTGTGTTTCTTGTAGATACATGGTGCTGATGGTGGTAGCAAGTGTATGGTGGTAGCAAGTGTATACTATGGTGAAATTTCATATGGTTTTTGAAGTAATGAAGAAAAATATAAGAAGTATGAAGTTATTGTATAAACTTCATCCACCTTATATTTCTTCTTCATTGCTTCAAAAACTAGATGAGCTTGATATATCTTAATTTGCTACAGTTCCCCGATTATTTTCAATAAGAGTTGCGTTATTGACTCATTGTATCTTCATTTGTTACAGTCTCACTTGGGGTTTTGTTGCTTAAATAATGTATGTTTTTTTATTATGTTGCATGTTATTTTGTTGTATGTTGTTGTTGTTGACAATGTTCACAAAACAAGAACAAAACATTGCTAAGTCACAAGATAGTGGCTTCATGTGACTTAGCAATGTTTTGTTCTTTAATTTCTTATACAGGTTGACACGTTTAGTTTATTATATACTATGTGTATGTATGACTGTCATGGTACTTCTAGACTTACTTTTGATCTTTTATACACTAGATGATCCCTCTAAGACACAAAGCAGGTTTAGATGAGTTCTCACACTCTCTCTTTCAGAATTCAAAATCCTTTATTAATTATATCCTTGAATTTTCTCAATGACGAGGCTTTAGATATCTTTTTGATCAGGTTCTATCATGAAGAACTTTACATGAAAATTGTAAACAACCTCCTATGTTACAAAGAAATTTTAATTATGCCCTTTCATAAAATCAATATTATTCATTTCAATTTCTTTATTCTGAAATACGGTGGTGGAGGTAGTAGTGCAACTAAAATATTATTATGGTTATTTGCCAGTTTTCAACTCTCTAAATGTCCTTCAAAAGCAATTCAATTATCAAAGCACTACTATAAATAATACAATTTAAATTTCAAACCGAGGTCAAATAACTTGGAACAAACCATTTTAATTTTTTTTAAAAATTAAATCTTATCCCTATGTTTTGTAGAAAATCGACAGAAAATGTAGCTCAGGGTTTAGGCTTCGGCTCTCAGCTCCTGCAATTTTATGCTTTATTTAGATCCAAAATGAGACGTTCATTTTATAAATAATCTTATCACTCGAACTTCTAGAAAATTGACATGAAATGTTGATTAATATTTTATTTAATTAAATTGAACACACTTTTTTTACCTTAGTTGTGTTCTCATTTTTTATATATAAAACCTGAGATATAAACTCTAAACAATAATTTATTTAGTCATCAAAATGTTAAGTCTCATTCACTTTTTATTATGCCTCATAAACTTTTTGCGCCCTATTGAATGAAAGAAACATAATTCTTCACCTTTCCTATAACACCCCAATTCCCATCGCGAATAAATAATACATAAATAAAATCAGAGTAACTAAAAACTTATTTTTCCGACAGAAACAAGGATGTCACATTTTAAATAAACAAAACATCATCCCTGCTCATAAATTTGATACATAGCATAAAATAGAATACCCTCAAAAGGGAAAACTTTTTCCATACAAAGGTAATACCAAATATATTCAACAATTATATACATTAATAACATAATCGTTTCCCCGACTCCCGTGCTACGTATCAGAGCAGACACCAAGACTTAAGCAAAGACGAAGATCTAACTCTTCCACTTGCCTCCACGCCTCTAAAGCTGACAATCTGCACTATGCCATAAAAAGCATATTCCAGCAGAAGGGTGAGAAATAACAACTATAACAAGCTTGCATAATAATATGCCACAACACAAATAAATTCACATATATAATATTTCTCACCACATACATCACATACTAACACATATAGCATGCCACCAATACATAACATATCATATGTTTATCCATCCATGCACACCTGCACAATTCTACTCATTCCACATCAACATATACATCATGCATAATTCACCAATCCAATCAAGACCCGACAATACCACGCATCACATAACTGGGAATGACAGCATAGTCATTCTACCCCAATACATACCTCACTAGGAACGACAACATAGTCATTCTACCCTAGTGCACCTCTCATTAGGAATGACAACATCGTCATTCTACCCCAATGAATATCCCACTAGGAATGACAACATAGTCATTCTACCCTAGTGGACACGACAACTCAATTGTACATCACTAGGAATGACAACATAGTCATTCTACCCTAATGAGTACTCCACCAGGAACGACATATAATCGTTCTACCCCAATGGACCCGACGACACACTCGCACATAATCAACTAAATCATGATTTTCCACATATAACCAATGCAATCATAATCAAGCATATATAATCAAATACTACACATTGCATATTCTTGCCCTTAGGCCACAATTCAACAACCACAACAATTACAACAACTTGTCACATGCTTCAACATCATCACATTCATCACATATCATACGTTTATACACAAGACATATTACTCACAACCAATGCATTTATCACCTATGCATAATAATTCACCAAAGCTATCACAAGCTCACACATAATCAATCCATTCATGATTTATGCAAATGCACAGAGACCGACACAACGACTCTATGCAATGCATATGCGGTACCGACTCATCACCCGAGCTCAATTGAAGAACTCAATGGAAATATCCTCCCTGCCGGGCCTACGATATTTCCCCATCGCTCATACCATCATGGCATCCGATGTTTCTGGATTGTTCACGCAGACACAATCTGATTGCTCAAACCCCACAAGGGCACACAATCATTCTGAAGATTCCCACGGAATCAAGTGTAACTCATCGCAACGATTACACCCATTGATTATGCAATGTTCAGAGGATCCTCAATGATCATTTGTGTAATCAATCACTCACACCCAACAGGGACGTGATATTACACCCGATTCTCCACGGAATCGCGACACATGAATGCATGTCATGATGTTTCTCAGACAAAATTACCACATACACTCATGCAATGCACACATATTTCACAATATAGTCATGCATATACCATTAAATACACACATTGCAATTTCTTGCCTTTCGGCCATAATTCATCACCACAACATGTCATCACATCCATTCACATCATATAACGTCATACAAGTCATACGATATCCATATCAAAAGCACATTGCATGAACACCTCAATTACGCACGCTTACAACGACAAAAATCGACAAAACAACACCCTTCAAATATCATACATCCATCACCAATGTGTATCAATCATGCACAACATTTCATCACATATATTCACATCATATAGCGGCACACAAGCCATACGATACATATTAAAAGCATATAGCACGGTAAAACACCGACCGCACGCGTTTAACGCGATAAAAAGTCGACAACCCAACACTTTTCTAAAACCACGACCTAAATAAATCATCTACTACCCTCCAACCCAATTTGATAAGAAAGAATATTTCATAAGCTTTCTAACACTTCGAACGGGGACCAAAACGGACTTACGGTTCAAAAGTTATGGCCAAAATACGAAAATACTGTTTTTGCTGTCCCAGGCAAATTCGCCTGGCGAATACCTGGCGAAACGGATTCGCCACCAACTTGCCTGGCGAATCTGGACGAACCAGAATTTCTCCAAAATGGGTTTGGGGCCCGAAAATGATCCAAATCTTCAACCCACGTGATAGTATTACACCCAATGACCCAAAAATACATGTTAGAACACGTTTAGGCATGTATTTTATCAATTCATCCGTGAAAACATCGATTTCTACGAATTACTCACAATTTCACCCAAATAGAAAAACCTATTTTTTCACCCAAACATTTAAACAAAATATACATATACATATACAAGCATGATATAATTGAAACTTCTCACCCTTACCCGATTATTCGCGCTCGAAACAGAGCTTTTCCCGATTTTCCTCTTTTTCCTCTTCTCCCTTTTTCCTTCCTCTCTTTTCTCTTCTTTTCCTTTTCTTTCTCTTCTTTCTCTTTTCTTTCTATTTCTCTCTCTCTATTTCTATTTATAATATCTAACTACCCAAATGACCAAAATACCCCTCAGCTCAAATATCTCCCAAACGCTCTCAGAATGCGATAAAACATAAACAATGATGAAAAATAACATTTTGTCAAATAAAAGTCAATAATAAAATAATATAAAACCAAAACCAATAAAATCTACTCTATTAAATAAATCTAACAAAACTGGGGCGTTACAATTCTCCCCCACTTAGACATTTTCGTCCTCGAAAATCTAACCGATACGAACAACTCCGGATACGACTCTCGCATCCGACTAAAAAACCAACATGCCAACAAAAGGCACACCACGAAAACACAACTGACAAACCACCTTGCTAACTACCACAACTACACGACAACGACGACAACTACAACGACAAGATGCAAAGCCCATACCATGCACTTGAAGACAAACTCACGATTCAAAGAAAAGCCACGATACCAACACACAGGTTCACTCTAGAACCAAAACACAACAAGATCGTTACCCTACCCTAGGTAACACTCCCCTAATTCCCCACACAGGAATTAGCTACACACACTCGAACCATCACCATGGAAACGAGGCACAACACAAACAAGAACATAAAGTTCCACGACACCACAAGGTCTCAACAACATCAACAAAACCAGAACACCAACATCCTTGTCACACAACCATACTACAACAATGCTACGATTCACCAATCGAACATACAATCAAAACATCCATTTACATAGTAGCCCATGAATAATATTCAAACCTTCCACCTAACACTTCCATTCTGAAACGTCCAATAGTCTCACCATTCCTACATGTTCTCAATGTTCAACCTATGAACTCTTACAAGTCCCACACGTAAATACAAAATGTGCCACCACGCTTCCACTGCGTACTCTGATTACTCTCAACCATTAAAACTACCATGTATAAAAACTTCCAACTTAACTCATCACGCACGACATTAACTTTACCAATAGGATAATCTGAGCCAAATTCATAACTCATCACGAATTTTAACCATCCTCAATGTCTCACCCTCTATTCCTTCAGACCAAACTAGTACTCCATATCCTTGTGATTACTAAACACTTCGAATCTAGCACCATAAAGATAATACCTCCAAATATTCCAACACAATACAACCGCGACCAAATCCAAACCCAAAAGAGTATAGATCCCTTTATAAATCCTCAATTGTCATAAAGCATAAGCCACGACTTTACCCTCTTGCATTAACACACAGACTAAACTTATCAGAGAAATATCTCAATACCTCACAACCGGTTTATTAGAATTCCACCGAGTCAAAACTGAGGCCATAGACAACTTCTACTTCAGCTCACCAAAACGTACTCACAACGAACGTCCAAAACAAACGACTCACCCTTTGCAAGTCAACTGAGATAACAAATGTACGAACTTAACAAAGTCTTCCATAGCCTGCTGTAACAACTAACTGAGCCCGAAAGTTTCTAATCTCCTTAACCGACTTCGGAGCCTCTCATATAGAACTACTTCTACTTCCGATGGATCCATAACAATACCATCATCAGAAATAACATATCCAAGAAAACTAACCTTTTCAACCAAAATTCTCACTTGAATAACTTAGCATAAAACTTCGTCTCTTTCCGACACTTGTAATTCAAATCTCGAACACTCTACCGGTTCTTCCTCTGAGTTTATAACAAATTCGAACATCCTCAATCAAAACCATTACGAACTTATCCAAATAAATATGGAAGATACGATCCATATGCTCCACAAACATTACGGACGCATTACTAACACCAAACAACATCACTGCACGTTGTAATGTCCAACCAAACTCCAAAAGATAAAAATTCTCAAAGCTTTTGCAAAACCTTGCACTGGGTAACTGGCTACTCACACACAAGCTTAACCGAGTAAATAACAGCCTATTCCGATGATAACAACATAACCAGTCACATCAGGTCGATCAAAGCCTTAACTCACACAATTCACCATTCTTATCAAACACTTGCAATTCCACTCAAACTCAACCAAACCATTCCAGTTATCTTTTCATGAAAGTGGACACTCATTCTCAATCGTTACCTTATAAAACTGTCTGTAATCCATACACAATTTCTTCACTTAACAGTCCAAATTCCATAAATTCCAACATGTAGCAACAACCATCCCAAAGGAACTCTCAAATACTACATACATGTAGCAACAACCATCCCAAAGGAACTCCCAAATACTACATCCACACTTAAGGTTTTCTCAAAATTTCCATTAATGCTCTAAAATTCCAAAAACCCCAAACCTCTCAAGAACTCTAAGTTTTGCTTTCCATAGTCACAATACCATCATACACATCATGCTCATTATTCCATTCAACCATCATTCCCTTTTGTTACTAACAAAGTTGGAGCTCTCTAAGACAACGCCTTAATGTTCCATTCAAAAACACATCCGAAAACCATGCACAACTGACGGCCCATCACTGTGACTTCCTGCCAATTTCCAGAACACTATTATCACAAATATAACAAACACCTTGGTTTCATCTCCTACGAGTTTTTCTACTTACTTAGTAGATTCCAAACCTCACATCTTCACCTTCGTCAAATTTGAGTTCACACTTTACTCTCGGAGAACAACCATTAATAATACCCAATCATTCTCCCTCAGTTACATTCCAACTCGACCAATATACCAAAACCTTCAATCCGTCTCATAAACAATAATTTCACTTTCCACAGCATAGAACACTTTCATAGCTTCATATCGATATAAAGAACACTTAAATCGGACACCCGAGTCAAAAGATATGAATTTTTGAAGGAAAGTCAATTATTGGAAAATAGCCAGATTCGCCTGGCGAGTCAAGATTTCGCCTGGCGAATACCTCTTCGCCAGCCCTTCGCCTGGCGAACAAGCGGCGAATCCTGATTTTTCTGAAAACTCAAACTTCCAGTAGCTAACACATTTCTGTCTTTCCGTTTTCGCCTGGCGACTACCTATTTCTCCTGGCGAATCTCCCTTCGCCAGCACCTCGCCTGGCGAACTATTGGCGAATCACAAATGTGGAAAAAATCCCAAGAGTTATAGAAGCTACCCCATTTCTGTCATTCCAAATTCGCCTGGCGACTTACGATTCCGCCTGGCGAATCACCCTTCGCCAGCACTTCGCCTGGCGAACGAGTGGCGAGAATTAATCCGCTTGGCGAATTCCCAATTCGCCTGGCGAATCGCACCAGAACCAGAATTTTCTGTTGCACTTCCATGGTTTCCACACCTCAAAATCCAACTTTTCCAAACTAACACATTTTCAAATTCCAAACAATTAATCACACGCACTATCAAGGCCGGAAAGACACCTCTATCCCATCCAACATAATTTCCGTCTGCTATCAACAAGAGATTAAGGATGATCAGTTCCTCAATTTGTCAATAGACAGCCGACAATCATGATGGGGCATAAACCATCTTTACCAAACTATAATAGCATTTCTTGCATCCTGTGCATAAAACTACCTAAGGCACAAATCCTTAGTTGACATAAACCTTACCTCCGCATTCCCTCCAGAACCAAGAACCACACCGTCCAAACAACACTTACAATCTTGCAATACACAACACACTGAGCCAACGCTCCACACCTGAAGCAACTTGGAGAAGTACCAGCTTCTCCCCCACTTATCTCATTCTAAATCCTACAGACAAAGGATTAGAAAACCAGAAAGTACTGACAGTGCTTCCACACATATCATGTACTAAGGGGCAAACAACGACGACAGTATTCAACTGTCACACCAACTGACTCAACAACTTGGCCGGACGGACCGACCTGCTCTGATACCACTAATATAACACCCCAATTCCCATCGCGAATAAATAATACATAAATAAAATCAGAGTAACTAAAAACTTATTTTTCCGACAGAAACAAGGATGTCACATTTTAAATAAACAAAACATCATCCCTGCTCATAAATTTGATACATAGCATAAAATAGAATACCCTCAAAAGGGGAAACTTTTTCCATACAAAGGTAATACCAAATATATTCAACAATTATATACATTAATAACATAATCGTTTCCCCGACTCCCGTGCTACGTATCAGAGCAGACACCAAGACTTAAGCAAAGACGAAGATCTAACTCTTCCACTTGCCTCCACGCCTCTAAAGCTGACAATCTGCACTATGCCATAAAAAGCATATTCCAGCAGAAGGGTGAGAAATAACAACTATAACAAGATTGCATAATAATATGCCACAACACAAATAAATTCACATATATAATATTTTTTCACCACATACATCACATACTAACACATATAGCATGCCACCAATACATAACATATCATATGTTTATCCATCCATGCACACCTGCACAATTCTACTCATTCCACATCAACATATACATCATGCATAATTCACCAATCCAATCAAGACCCGACAATACCACGCATCACATAACTGGGAATGACAGCATAGTCATTCTACCCCAATACATACCTCACTAGGAACGACAACATAGTCATTCTACCCTAGTGCACCTCTCATTAGGAATGACAACATCGTCATTCTACCCCAATGAATATCCCACTAGGAATGACAACATAGTCATTCTACCCCAGTGGACACGACAACTCAATTGTACATCACTAGGAATGACAACATAGTCATTCTACCCTAATGAGTACTCCACCAGGAACGACATATAATCGTTCTACCCCAATGGACCCGACGACACACTCGCACATAATCAACTAAATCATGATTTTCCACATATAACCAATGCAATCATAATCAATCATATATAATCAAATACTACACATTGCATATTCTTGCCCTTAGGCCACAATTCAACAACCACAACAATTACAACAACTTGTCACATGCTTTAACATCATCACATTCATCACATTACATATGTTTATACACAAGACATATTACTCACAACCAATGCATTTATCACCTATGCATAATAATTCACCAAAGCTATCACAAGCTCACACATAATCAATCCATTCATGATTTATGCAAATGCACAGTGACCGACACAACGACTCTATGCAATACATATGCGGTACCGACTCATCACCCGAGCTCAATTGAAGAACTCAATGGAAATATCCTCCCTGCCGGGCCTACGATATTTCCCCATCGCTCATACCATCATGGCATCCGATGTTTTTGGATTGTTCACGCAGACACAATCCGATTGCTCAAACCCCACAAGGGCACACAATCATTCTGAAGATTCCCACGGAATCAAGTGTAACTCATCGCAACGATTACACCCATTGACTACGCAATGTTCAGAGGATCCTCAATGATCATTTGTGTAATCAATCACTCACACCCAATAGGGACGTGATATTACACCCGATTCTCCACGGAATCGCGACACATGAATGCATGTCATGATGTTTCTCAGACAAAATTACCACATACACTCATGCAATGCACACATATTTCACAATATAGTCATGCATATACCATTAAATACACACATTGTAATTTCTTGCCTTTCGGCCATAATTCATCACCACAACATGTCATCACATGCATTCACATCATATAACGTCATACAAGTCATACGATATCCATATCAAAAGCACATTGCATGAACACCTCAATTACGCACGCTTACAACGACAAAAGTCGACAAAACAACACCATTCAAATATCATACATCCATCACCAATGTGTATCAATCATGCACAACATTTCATCACATATATTCACATCATATAGCGGCACACAAGCCATACGATACATATTAAAAGCATATAGCACGGTAAAACACCGACCGCACGCGTTTAACGCGATAAAAAGTCGACAACCCAACACTTTTCTAAAACCACGACCAAAATAAATCATCTACTACCCTCCAACCCAATTTGATAAGAAAGAATATTTCATAAGCTTTCTAACGCTTCGAACGGGGACCAAAACGGACTTACGGTTCAAAAGTTATGGCGAAAATACGAAAACACTGTTTTTGCTGTCCCAGGCAAATTCGCCTGGCGAATACCTGGCGAAACGGATTCGCCACCAACTCGCCTGGCGAATTTGGACGAATCAGAATTTCTCCAAAATGGGTTTGGGGCCCGAAAATGATCCAAATCTTCAACCCACATGATAGTATTACACCCAATGACCCAAAAATACATGTTAGAACACGTTTAGGCATGTATTTCATCAATTCATCCGTGAAAACATCGATTTCTACGAATTACTCACAATTTCACCCAAATAGAAAAACCTATTTTTTCACCCAAACATTTAAACAAAATATACATATACATATACAAGCATGATATAATTGAAACTTCTCACCCTTACCCGATTATTCGCGCTCGAAACGGAGCTTTTCCCGATTTTCCTCTTTTTCCTCTTCTCCCTTTTTCCTTCCTCTCTTTTCTCTTCTTTTCCTTTTCTTTCTCTTCTTTCTCTTTTCTTTCTATTTCTCTCTCTCTATTTCTATTTATAATATCTAACTACCCAAATGACCAAAATACCCCTCAGCTCAAATATCTCCCAAACGCTCTCAGAATGCGATAAAACATAAACAATGATGAAAAATAACATTTTGTCAAATAAAAGTCAATAATAAAATAATATAAAACCAAAACCAATAAAATCTACTCTATTAAATAAATCTAACAAAACTGGGGCGTTACAATTCTCCCCCACTTAGACATTTTCGTCCTCGAAAATCTAACCGATACGAACAACTCCGGATACGACTCTCGCATCCGACTAAAAAACCAACATGCCAACAAAAGGCACACCACGAAAACACAACTGACAAACCACCTTGCTAACTACCACAACTACACGACAACGACGACAACTACAACGACAAGATGCAAAGCCCATACCATGCACTTGACGACAAACTCACGATTCAAAGAAAAGCCACGATACCAACACACAGGTTCACTCTAGAACCAAAACACAACAAGATCGTTACCGTACCCTAGGTAACACTCCCCTAATTCCCCACACAGGAATTAGCTACACAAACTCGAACCATCGCCATGGAAACGAGGCACAACACAAACAAGAACATAAAGTTCCACGACACCACAAGGTCTCAACAACATCAACAAAACCAGAACACCAACATCCTTGTCACACAACCATACTACAACAATGCTACGATTCACCAATCGAACATACAATCAAAACATCCATTTACATAGTAGCCCATGAATAATATTCAAACCTTCCACCTAACACTTCCATTCTGAAACGTCCAATAGTCTCACCATTCCTACATGTTCTCAATGTTCAACCTATGAACTCTTACAAGTCCCACACGTAAATACAAAATGTGCCACCACGCTTCCACTGCGTACTCTGATTACTCTCAACCATTAAAACTACCATGTATAAAAACTTCCAACTTAACTCATCACGCACGACATTAACTTTACCAATAGGATAATCTGAGCCAAATTCATAACTCATCACAAATTTTAACCATCCTCAATGTCTCACCCTCTATTCCTTCAGACCAAACTAGTACTCCATATCCTTGTGATTACTAAACACTTCGAATCTAGAACCATAAAGATAATACCTCCAAATATTCCAACACAATACAACCGCGACCAAATTCAAACCCAAAAGAGTATAGATCCTTTTATAAATCCTCAATTGTCATAAAGCATAAGCCACGACTTTACCCTCTTGCATTAACACACAGACTAAACTTATCAGAGAAATATCTCAATACCTCACAACCGGTTTATTAGAATTCCACCGAGTCAAAACTGAGGCCGTAGACAACTTCTACTTCAGCTCACCAAAACGTACTCACAACGAACGTCCAAAACAAACGACTCACCCTTTGCAAGTCAACTGAGATAACAAATGTACGAACTTAACAAAGTCTTCCATAGCCTGCTGTAACAACTAACTGAGCCCGAAAGTTTCTAATCTCCTTAACCGACTTCGGAGCCTCTCATATAGAACTACTTCTACTTCCGATGGATCCATAACAATACCATCATCAGAAATAACATATCCAAGAAAACTAACCTTTTCAACCAAAATTCTCACTTGAATAACTTAGCATAAAACTTCGTCTCTTTCCGACACTTGTAATTCAAATCTCGAACACTCTACCGGTTCTTCCTCTGAGTTTATATCAAATTCGAACATCCTCAATCAAAACCATTACGAACTTATCCAAATAAATATGGAAGATACGATCCATATGCTCCACAAACATTACGGACGCATTACTAACACCAAACAACATCACTGCACGTTGTAATGTCCAACCAAACTCCAAAAGATAAAAATTCTCAAAGCTTTTGCAAAACCTTGCACTGGGTAACTGGCTACTCACACACAAGCTTAACCGAGTAAATAACAGCCTATTCCGATGATAACAACATAACCAGTCACATCAGGTCGATCAAAGCCTTAACTCACACAATTCACCATTCTTATCAAACATTCCAAACACTTGCAATTCCACTCAAACTCAACCAAACCATTCCAGTTATCTTTTCATGAAAGTGGACACTCATTCTCAATCGTTACCTTATAAAACTGTCTGTAATCCATACACAATTTCTTCACTTAACAGTCCAAATTCCATAAATTCCAACATGTAGCAACAACCATCCCAAAGGAACTCTCAAATACTACATACATGTAGCAACAACCATCCCAAAGGAACTCCCAAATACTACATCCACACTTAAGGTTTTCTCAAAATTTCCATTAATGCTCTAAAATTCCAAAAACCCCAAACCTCTCAAGAACTCTAAGTTTTGCTTTCCATAGTCACAATACCATCATACACATCATGCTCATTATTCCATTCAACCATCATTCCCTTTTGTTACTAACAAAGTTGGAGCTCTCTAAGACAACGCCTTAATGTTCCATTCAAAAACACATCCGAAAACCATGCACAACTGACGGCCCATCACTGTGACTTCCTGCCAATTTCCAGAACACTATTATCACAAATATAACAAACACCTTGGTTTCATCTCCTACGAGTTTTTCTACTTACTTAGTAGATTCCAAACCTCACATCTTCACCTTCGTCAAATTTGAGTTCACACTTTACTCTCGGAGAACAACCATTAATAATACCCAATCATTCTCCCTCAGTTACATTCCAACTCGACCAATATACCAAAACCTTCAATCCGTCTCATAAACAATAATTTCACTTTCCACAGCATAGAACACTTTCATAGCTTCATATCGATATAAAGAACGCTTAAATCGGACACCCGAGTCAAAGGATATGAATTTTTGAAGGAAAGTCAATTATTGGAAAATAGCCAGATTCGCCTGGCGAGTCAAGATTTCGCCTGGCGAATACCTCTTCGCCATCCCTTCGCCTGGCGAACAAGCGGTGAATCCTGATTTTTCTGAAAACTCAAACTTCCAGTAGCTAACACATTTCTGTCTTTCCGTTTTCGCCTGGCGACTACCTATTTCTCCTGGCGAATCTCCCTTCGCCAGCACCTCGCCTGGCGAACTATTGGCGAATCACAAATGTGGAAAAAATCCCAAGAGTTACAGAAGCTACCCCATTTCTGTCATTCCAAATTCGCCTGGCGACTTACGATTCCGCCTGGCGAATCACCCTTCGCCAGCACTTCGCCTGGCGAACGAGTGGCGAGAATTAATCCGCCTGGCGAATTCCCAATTCGCCTGGCGAATCGCACCAGAACCAGAATTTTCTGTTGCACTTCCATGGTTTCCACACCTCAAAATCCAACTTTTCCAAACTAACACATTTTCAAATTCCAAACAATTAATCACACGCACTATCAAGGCCGGAAAGACACCTCTATCCCATCCAACATAATTTCCGTCTGCTATCAACAAGAGATTAAGGATGATCAGTTCCTCAATTTGTCAATAGACAGCCGACAATCATGATGGGGCATAAACCATCTTTACCAAACTATAATAGCATTTCTTGCATCCTGTGCATAAAACTACCTAAGGCACAAATCCTTAGTTGACATAAACCTTACCTCCGCATTCCCTCCAGAACCAGGAACCACACCGTCCAAACAACACTTACAATCTTGCAATACACAACACACTGAGCCAACGCTCCACACCTGAAGCAACTTGGAGAAGTACCAGCTTCTCCCCCACTTATCTCATTCTAAATCCTACAGACAAAGGATTAGAAAACCAGAAAGTACTGACAGTGCTTCCACACATATCACGTACTAAGGGGCAAACAACGACGACAGTATTCAACTGTCACACCAACTGACTCAACAACTTGGCCGGACGGACCGACCTGCTCTGATACCACTAATATAACACCCCAATTCCCATCGCGAATAAATAATACATAAATAAAATCAGAGTAACTAAAAACTTATTTTTCCGACAGAAACAAGGATGTCACATTTTAAATAAACAAAACATCATCCCTGCTCATAAATTTGATACATAGCATAAAATAGAATACCCTCAAAAGGGGAAACTTTTTCCATACAAAGGTAATACCAAATATATTCAACAATTATATACATTAATAACATAATCGTTTCCCCGACCCCCGTGCTACGTATCAGAGCAGACACCAAGACTTAAGCAAAGACGAAGATCTAACTCTTCCACTTGCCTCCACGCCTCTAAAGCTGACAATCTGCACTATGCCATAAAAAGCATATTCCAGCAGAAGGGTGAGAAATAACAACTATAACAAGATTGCATAATAATATGCCACAACACAAATAAATTCACATATATAATATTTCTCACCACATACATCACATACTAACACATATAGCATGCCACCAATACATAACATATCATATGTTTATCCATCCATGCACACCTGCACAATTCTACTCATTCCACATCAACATATACATCATGCATAATTCACCAATCCAATCAAGACCCGACAATACCACGCATCACATAACTGGGAATGACAGCATAGTCATTCTACCCCAATACATACCTCACTAGGAACGACAACATAGTCATTCTACCCTAGTGCACCTCTCATTAGGAATGACAACATCGTCATTCTACCCCAATGAATATCCCACTAGGAATGACAACATAGTCATTCTACCCCAGTGGACACGACAACTCAATTGTACATCACTAGGAATGACAACATAGTCATTCTACCCTAATGAGTACTCCACCAGGAACGACATATAATCGTTCTACCCCAATGGACCCGACGACACACTCGCACATAATCAACTAAATCATGATTTTCCACATATAACCAATGCAATCATAATCAATCATATATAATCAAATACTACACATTGCATATTCTTGCCCTTAGGCCACAATTCAACAACCACAACAATTACAACAACTTGTCACATGCTTTAACATCATCACATTCATCACATAACATATGTTTATACACAAGACATATTACTCACAACCAATGCATTTATCACCTATGCATAATAATTCACCAAAGCTATCACAAGCTCACACATAATCAATCCATTCATGATTTATGCAAATGCACAGTGACCGACACAACGACTCTATGCAATACATATGCGGTACCGACTCATCACCCGAGCTCAATTGAAGAACTCAATGGAAATATCCTCCCTGCCGGGCCTACGATATTTCCCCATCGCTCATACCATCATGGCATCCGATGTTTCTGGATTGTTCACGCAGACACAATCCGATTGCTCAAACCCCACAAGGGCACACAATCATTCTGAAGATTCCCACGGAATCAAGTGTAACTCATCGCAACGATTACACCCATTGACTACGCAATGTTCAAAGGATCCTCAATGATCATTTGTGTAATCAATCACTCACACCCAACAGGGACGTGATATTACACCCGATTCTCCACGGAATCGCGACACATGAATGCATGTCATGATGTTTCTCAGACAAAATTACCACATACACTCATGCAATGCACACATATTTCACAATATAGTCATGCATATACCATTAAATACACACATTGCAATTTCTTGCCTTTCGGCCATAATTCATCACCACAACATGTCATCACATGCATTCACATCATATAACGTCATACAAGTCATACGATATCCATATCAAAAGCACATTGCATGAACACCTCAATTACGCACGCTTACAACGACAAAAGTCGACAAAACAACACCATTCAAATATCATACATCCATCACCAATGTGTATCAATCATGCACAACATTTCATCACATATATTCACATCATATAGCGGCACACAAGCCATACGATACATATTAAAAGCATATAGCACGGTAAAACACCGACCGCACGCGTTTAACGCGATAAAAACCCGACAACCCAACACTTTTCTAAAACCACGACCTAAATAAATCATCTACTACCCTCCAACCCAATTTTATAAGAAAGAATATTTCATAAGCTTTCTAACGCTTCGAACGGGGACCAAAACGGACTTACGGTTCAAAAGTTATGGCCAAAATACGAAAATACTGTTTTTGCTGTCCCAGGCAAATTCGCCTGGCGAATACCTGGCGAAACGGATTCGCCACCAACTCGCCTGGCGAATCTGGACGAACCAGAATTTCTCCAAAATGGGTTTGGGGCCCGAAAATGATCCAAATCTTCAACCCACATGATAGTATTACACCCAATGACCCAAAAATACATGTTAGAACACGTTTAGGCATGTATTTCATCAATTCATCCGTGAAAACATCGATTTCTACGAATTACTCACAATTTCACCCAAATAGAAAAACCTATTTTTTCACCCAAACATTTAAACAAAATATACATATACATATACAAGCATGATATAATTGAAACTTCTCACCCTTACCCGATTATTCGCGCTCGAAACGGAGCTTTTCCCGATTTTCCTCTTTTTCCTCTTCTCCCTTTTTCCTTCCTCTCTTTTCTCTTCTTTTCCTTTTCTTTCTCTTCTTTCTCTTTTCTTTCTATTTCTCTCTCTCTATTTCTATTTATAATATCTAACTACCCAAATGACCAAAATACCCCTCAGCTCAAATATCTCCCAAACGCTCTCAGAATGCGATAAAACATAAATAATGATGAAAAATAACATTTTGTCAAATAAAAGTCAATAATAAAATAATATAAAACCAGAACCAATAAAATCCACTCTATTAAATAAATCTAACAAAACTGGGGTGTTACATTTCCCACCTAATAAACCAAAACATTCTTCATCTTCTCCACCTAACAAACTGAAACACCATTCTTCGAATTCTCCAAGGAAGAAATATAAATCTCTATATAATATATCTAGAATAATATCATACTAGTGTAATTATTTGGTACTAACACAATCGTAAGTGAATATTGGCAACATTTACATACTTGACCATTTCTAAAACAATGAAAAACATATGGTACAAAATATGTAAAGTACCAAAACAATAAAATCTAAGATCTAAGTACAATATCCTTCATTGTACAATATACACATAACACAGTGGAATAATTATAATCTAAGCTTCTTTGAAACATTCATGCATAACTCAACTTGTAAACTAAACCTGCAAAATATACCTGAAAAACAACAAAAATAATGGGGTGAGATAATAATCTTAGTGAGTTCCCTTATCTAATGGACTCACTCGATTCTAAAATGTTGTAATCTAATCCTAACTCAAGTCGAGAGAAAAGGAATATAAGGCTGAAGCTTACAAACTCTCAATGTATGGAAACATGTCTCTTGAGTTCATCAACTCAAACAATCATTAATCAAGAACTATGACAAGGCATCTTTCCCCGGCCAAACCTACGTTTAGGGTTATCGACAAGGGTCACGGATCCTTGTATCATACTTCGAATTTCTTGAGCACTTCAAATTCTTCTATGGGACTCTAACCCATTTGGTTGCAATATGGGACTCTAACCCATTTGGTTGAACATATGTGACTCTAACCCAATTGGTTGAACATATAAGACTCTAGTCCATTTGGTTGGCGTGAAGTATCGATGCATTCATCCCATTCTTACTGTATATAAGTATCATGACTCGGGACAACACAATCAAGGGGTTGTTTCCGATTACATGATTAAATAGAAGCACAACAGGATTGCATTCAATAATCACAAGGTGATTACATTCACCTTAATCATAAAGCAACATTCTAACCATATATGTTCCATACAATGCATCTCACTCACAACTATGGTAACCATTCATCCATGACACACACTTAGGTATCATAGCATGAATGTCACCCTCTAGTGTTATATAAGTCATACTAGCAACCTATTTCTCTTTTTAATCCATTTTCCTAGTCTTAAGCCTATGTTTCCTCAGTTATCCTCACATTGTTTTAAGCATATTATTTTATAACCAATACAATCATAAGATAAAACAATGATACGAGCCTAGAATATGAAATGCATCACATATGAAAAACAACAATATATAGCATATAATTCATAAACATGTACATTGTTATTCTACATCCATTTCAATTAATTACTATTCAATGCCTCCGATCGTGCCTCAATTCGAGTTACTGTTCACAAGATATGAAGAAAATAAGAAACGGGAAAACTGCACCCTATCATGGTCGCACAGCGACCGCAATGTGAGGGACAGGCAGAACCAAAATTGGGTCATAGTCCCACAATGACTACAAAGCGAACAGTTTTCTTTCAGTTCGCTGGAGCTCGCACAGCGACCATAGCAGAACTCAGGTCGCCTAGAGCTCACACAATGATAACCTCAAACAACACCACCAAAACACATCCAAACACTCGTACAAATATGGTAAAACATGATTAAACATACAATTCATCAAAACATAATGCATCAACATCAAATTTCACATTTAAACATATTTTTCACACAAACCTAACCCACCTATTTCTCATATTTTCCCTCAATGCAATGCTATCTAATAAAACTCACCTGCAAGGGAGAAAATGAGATCGAGTTGATGATGATGAATCCATAACATCCTCTTCCATGAGTTTTTCCTCTCTTTTTTTCCATTTCTCATCTCTTTCTCTTTTCCTTTTCTTCTTACCAACTTTTTTCTTCTTCTTTTTATTTTCTTTTCCACCACAATATATATAAAACATATATAATATTATATTATATAATTGTATAAAATATCTCTGTCTGATATTTTGTCATCTGACATCAATTGATCAATATTTGACGTTACTGAAATATTCTCTCTTATGCTTATTCATATTGGTCTATCTCTTTTATCAATAATTGATCTCTTCAGAGTTTACTATTTACTCTATTGCTCTTAATTCATAACTTTTAGAGCATTTAGGAGTTCCAATTGTTTAATTAACAAAAGATAGAGTACATAGGAACTCAATTGATCTTAACTAATAACAATTTTCTTTGACTTTTTCTTCACGCTTCTGGTATGTACATTTTCTCCAAAGATTGTACCAATAATGTTGTTGTTCATGTTGTTATTGTTGTTGTTGTTATTGTTATATTTTTGGAGATTTAGAGTAATACGTAGTACTATTTTTTAGGTATTTATAGTTGTTGTTTATTGTCATTGTTGTTTCATTATGATGGAATGTTTATTTTTCTTAGTTGTGCATGATTTTTATTTTATTTTAAAAAATTGTACGCGATTATGGATCGTAGTGGATGCACCCATGGTTATTACAATCTAAGAACTTTTAGCATTTACTATTTTGACACGTTCCATCTACTACGAACTCTTCTCTTTAATTGTTGAAAGTAAGTGAATGCTCTATGTGTGATTAAATAAAATATATTTTACATTTAAGATCAATTAAAGAATGATGCTTTTGAATTGATGGTTTAATATTTAAGATAAATAAATATTCGTTATTTTAAAGATAATTTTAACAATTAAAGTTAGATGAGTAGTAAGAAATAATGGTTACCGCCAAAGTATGGAAAGTCACCTGCCATAGACATTGTTTTTTCAATCAAATCAACATATACAACTTTTTCAAAAAAAAATCAAACAGAGCAAGTATACAAATCATCATAAAACTAAAATTTGGGACATATTTATTTCAAAGTTATACAAAACTCAAAAATATATTCATTTTAAGACAGTAGATTAGACCAAAACTCATTTTCAAGATAAGCATCATTATCAAACAGAACCACTTCATCTCCATAACCATTCACTGTGGCATCCTTAAAAAAACTGCTAGGCTGGATAGACGATATATAGGCAGTGATGGTTTCAAAGTTCTATCTGAAGTGGAGAGAACTTCACTTGAATAACTGTATGGTCCTGAAGATGTTAAAAGTGTTGTCTTTGCAAATGTTGGGAGGTGCTGGGGAGTGATTTCACGAACTGCATCCTAGAGTTCTTTGAGGTAGGACATCTTCCAAAGGTCATCACTTCATCATTTCTTGGTATGGTTCCTAAAATGGTAGATCCGAAGGGATTAGATGAGCACAAAGGGATTTTCTAGATTGGATGTGTATATAAGGTGGTATCAAAACTAATGGTGGGAAGACTTAAGAAGGTTATGTACAACATTGTCACAAACTCTCAATCAACTTTTGTTGAAGGGAGAAACTTGCTTGATGGTGTTTTCGTATTGAACGAAATAATCGATTACGCAAAGAGAAGTAAGACTAGTTCTATGTTGCTCAAAGTATATTTTGCCAAGGCTTACGATTGCATGGAGTGGACGTATCTGCGAGATGTTATGAATATCATGGGATTTGGAAAGAAATTGATAGTTTGGTTGGAAGGGACTGTTATGCAAAACTTCATGTCCGTTCTCGTCAATGGGAGCCCTACACGAGATTTTGAAGTGACGAGAGGACTTCGTCAAGGGGACCCAATCTCACCGTTTTTGTTTGCAATTACGGCGGAGGGACTAACAGTTTTAATGAAGAGGGCTGTAGAAGTATCTGACTTTCGTGGCATTGGATTCAATCAAGGTGTCTCATATGAATTGTTACAATATGCTGACTATTGTTGGGGAAGGATCTTGGGGCAATATTTGGACTATTAATGTTTTACTCAAAGGCTTCCAACTTGTGTCAGGTTTAGAGATCAGTTACAACAAGAGTTCTTTCTACGGAACAGGTGTGGATAGAAACGTAGTAGTAATTGTACTATGTGAGTGATTGAAGTTATAAATTGAGAACATTCAGAAGAGATCTAGGGGGAGCGAGAGAGCATCTGGAAGAGAAAGAGATTTAGATCCAGTGAAAACGAAAGAATGTGTTCCCCTTTAAAATACTTTCATTTGCATTGCATTCATTTGCATAGATTCATTTCATTGAGTCAATTGCATGGTGTTCATTTACATCTCATCTTTACAATGACCATTTCATTTGGTCATTGTATATCATTTATATGCTTTTAAATGTCAACATTTCACTTGATATTGGTGTTAGGACTTACAATAGAAGTTTTACTTTGTCTGATTAATAAGATCATTTAGGTTTCATGCATATTAAACTATTAGTAAGCATATCATTCATATCCCCTTTGCATACTTTCTTTTGGTTTAAAATGAGCTTTGGTTGTTGACTTAAGCATACATTTTGACTTTTTCAATGCCATGTAAACCAGCCACATATTCAAACTTGTTTTGTTTTGAATTCAAATGAGCATAATATTTATATTTTTTTATTGAATTACATTAGACAGTAAATCATGGAAATCAAAATCACATGTTGCATAATTTTGAACTTGATACATTTTAAACCTATAACAAGTTTCCTTACGATGTCCAAAACATAAACCATATGCCTACTGAAATGATACAGTTACTGAACAAGGAGAAACTAGGGAGTTATATTGATTAATATCAACCTCTAAAAATGTAGAGGGTTTTGCAGTACAAGTGAATACAGAGAAAGTATTTGGAGAGAGAGAAAGATAATTCACAATTCACTTGATGAAAAAACAACTACCCAATAACAGTTCTACTTAACACTGTTAGTTATGAAATTCTTCATTTGGGTGTTGGCTTTGCGCACCCTACTGCTCCTACGTGTTCCGTGAGTTTCGGGATTCTGCACAACTAAATTCTTCTCCTGCCTTACGCGTGGGCCCCTCCACACTTGAATTATTGACTCAGCATTCTCTGGTCCTTAATTCTCCATATTTTATCTTATTTTAATTCCATTCCCATTTAAGAAGAACTTGTCCTCAAGGTTGAGGTTAGGGTAATTGAACTTCATGTCTTCCAACTCTTCCCATGTGGCTTCATCAGCTGACATGTTTATCCATTGGATAAGAACTTGTGGAATCTTTAACTCTCCTTATTGAATTACCCGTGCAGCTAGTACCTTAACAGGTAGTAGAAGCGGTCTCATCTCAGT
This sequence comes from Lathyrus tuberosus, assembly GCA_022829125.1. NCBI lineage: Eukaryota > Viridiplantae > Streptophyta > Magnoliopsida > Fabales > Fabaceae > Lathyrus > Lathyrus tuberosus. Next base: position 11,325,994 of record JALAZF010000071.1, read on the forward strand.
CATAGTTAAAGGTAGAGGTATGTATTGTTTAGTGGTCCCTCCTTTGAAAGGCTTCAATTGGGACACATGGAAAACTAAGTGAATCTTTGCTTCTTCTTGTAATTGAAGTTTGTAGGCCACATCACCTACTTTGGCTTTGATTAGGAAAGGTCCAAAAAATATCATGCCTAACTTCTGATTCTTTCTTAAAGCAGTTGATCGTGAGTGCTAGATCAGATCCTGTAGAATCAGGCCGCCAAATGCGTCAGGGATGCTGGTCGTATGGAGAGGAGGGGGTGTACCTGCAAGGCACTCCGACGCTCAAGTGAGAAAGGGTCAGAGAAAAGGAGCAAGTACAAAATATGAATTCTTAGGGTGAATATTGGATACCTGACCCTCTCAAGCGAGAAGGTTTATATAGAGCCCCCAGCGCGTGGCCAACGGTCCTATTTTCGGGGAGAAATAACCGTTTTTCCCAAAGAATAGGCAACTACCCAAACAAGCCGTTATGTCGGGCAGGGTGCCCGAAACGAGCCGTTATGTCGGGCATAGGCATAGTTTCGGGCACATGCCCATAGCTGTTCGGGGAGCAATGAAGTCGTGCATGACGGGCAGTAATTCCGGGGAGGAACGATGCATTCCTTGCCCGGTTGGAGGGGCAGAAAGGTAACTTTTGCCCCTCTGTGGATTGGACTTAGGCAATTTAGGCCGCTCTGGAGCAGAGGCGGATTGGGCCAATTCTAGCCATTGGTCCAGTCCAGAACAAGAGCCCCACAAGTCGTTGCTCCCGAGCATGGGAGTGATGACTTAAGGACTGCTCGTTGCTCCGGGGAGCCCGTGTAGAGTCGTCGTTTAAAGACGAGAAGGATTGTCTCAAAGTGCTCGTGACCCCAGATGTTCGTGAGATTCGTGGTCGTGACCTTATTGCCCGGTGTCCGGGGAGACAAAGGGTCAGATAGAATTGGGAACGTTGGGTTGCCACGTGTGCCTCGAGCTTCGTGTAGTAGTTAATAGGAAATGATGGCTAGTGGGTAGTCATTATGGCTTACGGGAGCGTGGTTGCACGTGCCCCTTTGTATAAAAAGGGGGAAAATCGTTCCATTTGGGAGTTTTTCTTCTTGATTTCTCTTCGCCTGCTTAAGGTTCTCGCCCGTCACTGTTCTCTGCCTCTCTGACCACCGTAACAGGCTTCCGAGCAGCACCTTTCTTTACTCAAATCAAGTAAGTTTTCTGATCTAGAACTCGTTCTGCTTCTGTTTGTTGTTAGTGGTAGATTGCATGTGGTTAGGGCTAGCTTTAGAGGACAAAATAGATGGATTTCTAGTGACTGTTGGTGGTGGACAATGGTCATGCCACTTTTCTACTTCTGACAGGTCAGCGGACGTGTCTGCTTGTTCCGGTTATGAGGGCGGTTGACGGCGTCGTCGTGATGGCGACGCTTGCGTAACCGTCGTGATTTTTCATTTTCTGAACTAATGATGAGTTTTCCGGCAGAATAACTCCAGATTTTGGTGAAGCTTCGTGATTTCTGGCGAAGCTTCGAACAGAAACTGGGATTGAGTGCGGGGAAGCTCCTCGTCAGTAGATGATATGTTTCGAGTGGCTCCTCGCGGGGGGGGGGGGGGGGTCCGACCTTTCCTTTGATGTTAGGGCTTAGGCCGGGGACGCTGTCCTTAGCCCTTTGCGTGCCCTTTCACTTGACTTAGCAGTGGAAGGGTGGATTTGATTTGCTCTCGAATTCACATTCTTCTCTGCTTTTCAGGTGATTGACATGGCGACGGGGCCGGATAGAGAAGTTATTTTAGACACCTCTAAGGAGGAAACAGGATCCTCGAACAAGAGCAGCTCGACGGCTTCGAGCTCGTCGACTTCAAGCTCTCCAAGTGATGTCGGGGAAGAAGAGGTTCGGGACGATATGGACGAGGATGTTGTTGACGATTCCGCGGAGGAATGGGAGGTGGCCGAGCCTGCTGAGCACGTGTCCAAGCTTGCGGGGGATGCTTTTACTGTAGTCGGGCCGGAGGGAGAGTGTAGGGTGCACTTCCCTTCCGAGGACGAGCGGGTCTGCACAAACTTTGGGGACCGCTTTACGATGTACGAATATGCCTTCAAGGAGTTGGGCTTGAGGCTTTCGTTCACCGATTTCCAACAGTCAGTGTTCAAGCATTTGAGGTTGGCCCCCACGCAGCTGCATCCGAACTCTCTGGCCTTTATCCGGGCGTTTGAGTTGGTGTGTGAGCATCTTGCTATAGGGACTACTCTACCTCTGTTCTTCACTGTCTTCCATCTTCAGCGGAAGCTTTCGGGGAGGATGTACGGTTGGGTTTCGTTGAAGCAGCCCCACAAGCTGTTCAAGCCTTTTTCGGAGTCAATAAGGACGTTCAAGGAACGTTATTATGTCGTGGAACCCTTGTCCGAAGCTGCCCAGGACAGCACGTATGTCTGGGAGATAGAGGTTGACGAGGACGGGAACGAGCTGCACGACGAGGAAGGGAAGTATATTGGGCGGAGACTTTACAAGTTCCCCACCCACTGGTCACCCGACCACTTCACCAGGGAGCCCGGTGATTATGTCTTCCAATCGAGCGAGCTGCTCGGGCAGGATGCCGCGGCGTATGAGGCACTAGTGAACTGGGTCCACTCCTTCCAGCTTGCTAAGTGTTGGACGAGCAAGGGCAGTCCGATCTTTGAGGAGTATGGGAGCCAGAGAGTTGAGCGTAGATTCATCAATGTTAAGGCACTGCTGGAGCGCAAAACTTCCGCAGACGCTGAGAAGCTGCTCGGTAGTTTTAGCATTTTAGATTTTGTTCATGTCATTTCTTTTCCTCGTATCTAACGCGTTCATATTTTGTTTGTGCAGGTGAGATGCCTCAGGCTCATGATCGGGTTGTGAGGAATGCTCTGGCGAGGAACAAAGATGGAACGACTCCTCCAAAATCTTGGTTTGCTGGTGGCCGTGTTCCTTCTTCGGCGCAACCGGCTGCAGGGACCTCTACTTCTCCCACTCCTGCCCCCCGGGGATCTCCTCTGCCTTTGGCCGGGCGACCAAAGCAGCCAAGGATTACTGATGTCGTGGACCTTACTCGGGTAGCGGAGAAAGGGAAGTTCGAGCTTCCTCCCTGCATCCTTGATAGGAGGTTCTTAGAAGGAAACTCTTTAGTTGTTCCCCGGGCGGAATCTCTTCGCTTGGAAGGTATGGATCGCCCGAGCAAGAGGGCGCTGGTGGCCCAGGACGCCTCTGCCTTGGTCAGGATGCTAGAGATGGCGGCTGTGTATGCTGAAGGGGACTCCGCGACTGAATCCGAACTCAATGCTGCCCGCGCTTCTATGGCATCCCTTAAGGAAGAGGTCAAGACTGTCGGCGAGGCTCGGAAGAAGGCTGAAGAGGAAGCGGCCAGGTTGACGGAGGAGAACTCCAAGCTGGCGGTGGAGAAGAAAGCTGCCGAGGAGCTGATAAGGGAGTTGAGAGAGGTCAATGCCCCGGGTGTTGACGAGCCGGACGATGTGAGAAATTTGCAGACTAGATCCAAACTAGTTTCTCGTATACTTCTGGGCGAAGATGATGGCATCGCCGTTGCGGAGGAATCCTTCAAAAACGCAGTGGCTCAGTTGGGGGTGGTGAACCTTGGGCTAGAAATTTCTACCGAGGGTACCCACTACCTGGCTCATGTGGAGGATGGCCGTGTCGTCGTGCCCGACGGTCTTCTTGAAAGTATCCCCAAGGATTAGCCCGCAGAGGACCAGGGACCGGAGCCAGAGCCTGCCGAGCATGCTGATCAGTCCATCCTGCGTTCCGTTGAATCATTGTAATTTATTTGTGGGGGGCATGGCCCCCGTTTTATGTAACAACGTACAATTTGTGGTCTTTACGGCCACTTGTTAAATTATCACATATTTAGTTCTGTTGTTTACATGATTTTACTTTCTTTTATTTTTGCCAAGTATCGTATTCATGCTCGCTGCGAATGTATGTCCGCCAGTGATAGGGGGTATTTGACTTGTGTGAATATTTTTTAGGGGGATTGCTCGTAATAGATGTGTTCAGCAGTGTGGGGAACTGGTCGAACTGCCGGGGAATTTCATGGAGGGGAGCGGAGCTCAGGTCGCGTTTGAGGCCTGAGTTCGCGGCGTGAACATCCCATCACGAGCTGGGGTTCTGCCAATCGTGGTACTTTGACGACGACGATGCTCGATCGAGGATCACTGTCAACCAATTACCCGGCTCGTTACTGACAGGGGTTATGCTTTAATCGTATGCGACACTTATACCTAGGCGTGCATAGTGGTCGGAAGCTGACGTTCGTCGTTGCGACGGGCTGAACCGATGATTTAGCTGTAATACTGCTTTAGCTTTTTAGCGTTCCATGGTCGAGCAAGTTCTTCCCCAGTGAGATGTTCTAGGTAGTAGGCCCCATTTTCCGTTTTTTCCCGGACGCGATAAGGTCCTTCCCAGTTGGCTGCTAGTTTGCCTTCGCGAGAGTCTTTGTGGTTTCTTCTTAGAACAAGGCTTCCTACGTCAAACTCCCGTCGTATCACTTTGGCGTTGTGCCTGATGGTAATTTTTTGTTTTAGTGAGGCTTCGCGGAGGGCTGCCCCGGTTCTGATTTCCTCGACGAGGTCGAGCTCTTCTCTTAAAGATTCGTCGTTCATCTCCTCGTCTAGGGGCGACTCTGTCCGCCAAGAGGGCACGTGAACTTCGACGGGGATTACAGCCTCGGTTCCATATGGTAGGCGGAAAGGTGTTTCCCCGGTCGTTGAGTGTGGAGTTGTACGGTATGCCCAGAGCACACTGTGTAGTTCCTCAACCCATGCCTTCTTTGTTTCGGCCAGCCTTCGCTTGAGGCCTCGAAGGATGACTCGGTTAGCTACTTCAGCCTGCCCGTTTGTTTGGGGATGCTCGACGGATGCGAAGTGTTGCTTCGTGCCCAGTTAGGCGACGAAGTCCTGAAACTTCCTGTCCGTGAATTGCGTCCCATTGTCCGTTACTATCGCTTAGGGAATACCGAAACCTACAAGGATGATTCGTTTGTAGAAACGCAGGATGTTGAGGGCAGTTATTTTGGCTAGAGCTTCTGCTTCTATCCATTTGGTGAAATAGTCCACGCCCACTATGAGATATTTGTTCTGACTTGATCCTACCACGAAGGGTCCTAGGATGTCTAGGCCCCACCAGGAGAATGGCCGCGGGGAGGACATGGCCTTAAGCTCGTTAGGCAGAGCCAGGTGCATGTCCCCGTGCCGTTGGCATTTTCCGCATTTCTTCATGTGTTCTTTCGCGTCGTTTTGCATGGTCGGCCAGTAGTAGCCTGCCCGGAGAGCCTTTCGAGCAAGGGACCTTCCGCCCAGATGTTGGGCGTTGATTCCTTCGTGGATTTCGCGCAAAATGTGTGCGACCATTTCCTCCTCGACACATTTGAGCAGCGGGATGGAGAAACCCCGTCTGTAGTGTTTATCTTTGACCAAGACAAAGAGCAGGCTCTTCGCCTGACTATGCTGGCCTCCTTTGGGTCGGACGGGAGTTCGTCTTTGGCGGAAAGTTCCCACAGACGGCGCCACTGATCGTGAGTGCTGGATCAGATCCTGTAGAATCAGGCCGCCAAGTGCGTCAAGGATGTTGGTCGTATGGAGAGGAGGGGGTGTACCTGCAAGGCACTCCGACGCTCAAGTGAGAAAGGGTCAGAGAAAAGGAGCAAGTACAAAGTATGAATTTTTAGGGTGAATATTGGATACCTGACCCTCTCAAGCGAGAGGGTTTATATAAAGCCCCCAGCGCGTGGCCAACGGTTCTATTTTCAGGGCGAAATAACCGTTTTCCCCAAAGAAAAGGCAATTACCCAAACTAGCAGTTATGTCGGGCAGGGTGCCCGAAACTAGCCGTTATGTCGGGCATAAGCATAGTTCCGAGCACCTGCCCATAGCTGTTCGGGGAGCAATGAAGCCGTGCGTGACGGGCAGTAATTCCGGGGAGGAATGTTGCATTCCTTGCCCGGTTGGAGGGGCAGAAAGGTAACTTTTGCCACTCTGTGGTTTGGACTTAGGCAATTTGGGCCGCTCTGGAGCAGAGGCAGATTGGGCCAATTCTAGCCATTGGTCCAGTCCTGAATAGCAGTAGATTGCTGTCGATAGGGTTGTAACCGTATCAGCACCCAATCCCCAACCTGCAACTCAACATCTCTTCTCCTTTTGTCAGCTTTGTTTTTCATATCAACTTGGGATCTTTCCAAGTTACTTTTGAGCTGTTGCAATGTTCTGTCCCTTTCTTCCAGTTGTTCTTGGACAGTAACAGGGTCATTTGTTGAGGCTTGTAATGAATTAATGTTGGAGGATCCCTCCCATATAGTGCTTTAAAGGGGGTCATACCAATGCTGGTGTGGTGAGGTGTATTATACCAGTATTCCCCCCAAGTTAGACCCTTGTACCAAGCCTTAGGATTCTCAAAAGTAAAACATCACTAAACACTTGTTGAGAACCTCTGATTATCCATCTGGTTGGGGATGATATTTAGAACTCATAACCAATGTTGTACCCTACAGTTCAAAGAATCTTTTCCAGAAGTTGCTAGTGAATACTTTGTCCTTGTTTGAAACTATGGATTTTGGAATTTCGTGTAGTTTTACGATATTATTCATGAATGCCTCTGCCACTGTTTTACTGCTGAAGTCACTTTTAAGTAGAATAAAGTGAGCAAATTTTGTCAACCTATCAATTACCACCATTATTGTGGTGTAACCATATGAGGGAGGTAATCCAGTAATGAAATTCATAGCAACATCTTCCCAAACCTTAGATGGAATGGGTAATGGTTGAAGCTACCCAGCTGGTAAACTGTGAGAAGATTTTGCTTTTGACATATAGCACAACTCTGCACAAAATCTTCTATGTCTTTCTTCATATTCTGCTAAAAGTATTGGTAAGCAATTCTAGCCACGGTTCTAGAATTTCCTGAGTTCCACCCAATAGGAGAAGTATGGTTCTCCCTCAAAATCAATTGAATCAGTTCAAAGTTTTATGGTATAACAACCCTACCTTTCCAATAAAGCAGTCCTTCCTTGGTGGTGTAATGAGGCTTCAGTTGTGGTTGATTTTTGCACTAAGTTATGAGTTCTTGCAGTTTGTTATTCTAGTCTACTTCCTCCGGAAGCTATTGCATAAATTGTGTTTTTGGTTCAGACCATGACATCATGAACATTCTAGACAAAGAATTTGCAGTTATATTCTCCTTCCCTGGCTTATCTTCAATTATGAAATCATAACCCATGAATTTATGTAACCATTCTTGTTGCTCTGGTGTTTGTAGGCTCTGATCCAGGAATTTATATTCAATAATGACATGCATATTCAATTATATACCTATGTGCACCAAAGTTATAATATCCCTACGTACAGCCAAGTACCACCATAGAGAAAATATAGAATTTCACTAGGACAAACATAATAGACATCTACCGATGGACAATGCTATAGAGAAAGATGATACAGATCATTATGTTCTGCAACCAAAATGTATAGTGTGGTGATTTCATTTTCATCCGTGCGTTGTGGTAAGGATCCACTTATTCTCTGCGAAAATATATCAATACATAATAAATACATTTCTACATTTTCTAAATTTTCAAATTAAACACAATATATCACATATTTCATATAAAACACTAGCATTTCAAATTAAATATTTACCGCATATAACTCTTCTAACATTTCAATGTCTTTCTTCTGACTTTCCTGTTCGGCTTCTAACATCTTCCGTTTCTATTCCAACTCCTTCTCAACAAGAGTAATATTTTCTCTATGCTCTTGTAATTCGGCATTGTCAGTGCATTTTTTGGTTGGACCAAAGAATAATCTAATGTCGACGCCTTCTCCAACACAACGAACACGCCCACCATGCTCATCTGTTCCAATAGACTCGACTAGCATATCATGTCGTGGTTCTGGAACAAATGAGCCTCCACGGGCTTCCTCAACCAACACATCCTACACAACAAGTACAATAATATTAATATTGTAACTACCATAACATTTAAATAACACATAACATACGAACAATAAATCATACTTACAATTTTCTCAGCAGCTGCTCTTGAAGCATCTGAGGTGTACTCTCTATTTGGTCTTAGTCGAGCCCGCTTCCACTTCTCATGCCTTGATAGTGGAGATGGGTTGCGATCACGACTAATAGAGTCCTCCCCCATTTGTTGTCTTTTTTCTTCCATCATTTTTTTCTCCGGTTTTGTGTAACCCCCACGAGATAATCTATGGGGGTAAATATTTTTCGCTTTATTTTGAATTCCTGCTTGACTTTTGATCTGTTATAAGCATAGTAAAAATATGATTAGTATCTATAAATAATTACCATCAAATTATTAAGATAAATAAGACTATTACTAACTAGGAATTTCTCAGAACGACGACCCTTTGCAAACTTTTTCCAAACACTCTTCGAGAGAAAAGTATACCTCACCCGTGGACGCTCAAGACCAATCTTAGGTTTCCTAATGAAGTCACGCGTGAGCCGTGACTTAAAGTCCCTCCAACACGTACCAACATGAGTTAACCACTTTTTTTTAAGTTCTTATCACCATCCGTAGACTCAATGGTCTACTACATTTAAATCAATAAGAATGTTTTAGAAATTATAGAAACTCATATCGAAATGATGAAAATCAAAGCTAATACCTTAACATCTGTCCATATGCTATCTTTGACCTCAAATGGCGCTTGTTTTCAATCATCTACGATCATGTTAACATTGCTACGTCCAAGGCATGCAATAAAACTTTTAAAAAGAGAAGAGTATTCACGATCAACTACTCTATTATACGAATCAAACACGAAAGGCAATTTGATATCAGATTTGTGGACTTTCGTTATTTTGGTAAGCATAGTGGCACCTCTTTGCGATCTTTTCTTTTTGATTTGAGTATCACTTGTCATAGTTTCCTCGCACTAGATGAAGAATACGACAAAGTCGACATCTATTTTTAAAAACAACAACAACCTCAACAACAACAACAACAAACTCTTTCATCTATTATCATATACACATTTAACAACAACAATAAATTCTTTCATCTATTATCATATACACATTCAACTACAACAATAACAATAAACTCTTTCAAAGATTATCAAATACACATTCGACAACAACAACAACAAACTCTTTTATCTATTATCACATACACATTCAACAATAACAACAACAACAACAAATTACTCAAGGTTTATGAAACACATTCAACAAGAACCAAAACAACAACAACAACAACAACAACAACATCAACAACAATGGAAACTGAGTTTACTATAGTGCATGGGAAAAAAAGTTTACGTACCGTAAACGTGATGACTAAGTAAATGTGAATATTTGGATTGATACAGATATTGTTGTTGTTGTACTCCCCACTGAAGAGGACGATGATGTTGGTGTTGGCATTGGAGTGTTATGGTTGAAAATGAATCGATGACGATGACGATGACTACGGGTTGAAAATGAACAATGAATTCAAAACTATAACAACCGATGATGATGAACAATGAAACAATAATAATGAATGATGATGATGAACAATGAATGTTAGGGTTTAAAAGGTGTATCATTTCTCAGTACTGAACGTTAGGGTTGAAATGGTGTATCGTTTCTCAGCAAAGAATGGCTATTGAAGAGACATGCTAGTGAGCTTAATAAAAATGAATGAATGATACCACCACGCTCGAAAACGCGAACCATGGTGATATGTTACTTAATAAACCGTGATGGTATCTCATTTTTTTTTTAAATTAAAAATAAATAAAAATAAAAATGCGCGACTAAATGTTAAAGAAATAAAATATTTGACACGTCAGTATATTATAATTTAAAATATTTATAATAAGTCATAACGGTTGAGTTATTCAACCGTGGTGGTATCTAATGTTATAGAAATGTTACAAATACAAAGGCGCGATCATATGTTAAAGAAATAAAATATTTGAGGGTGCTGAAATTTGAACTCATGAAAGGGTAATTATATAACCACGATCTTATGTTTCATCCGTAATTATATCATATCAAAGAAAGTCGGCAAAATTATTCTCAAACTCGACGAGTGTGTCATAATCAAAGCTACGAATTGACATGGGGTTTCTTATGTTATCAAGAGGAAGCCTATAGCCCTCATCATTTGTTTATAATGTCCTATGCACTTGTCACTGCCACACACTCAAACTAACCTTTTCTAATTCCGTAGAAAGAAAATAAGACCCAGCAGTATGAGTGGTTTTTGAACCCTCACACAAAAATTTGAACCCCATTACAAAGGTCTAACTGTTTGTGATAGCTAGGGATGAGGCGACGTTGATCTCTTTCATACCCACTTACTCAAACGAGGTGAATGGGATCTTCACCCCAAGATCTCACACCCACTGACGCATTAACGAGTTTATCAATTAATCTGCTGTGTCGGGATATTACAACCAAAATAAATAAAAAATCCACCTAATAACTTTTAGCATTTACTTTTTTGACATGATCCATCTCCAACGAATGTCTTTTATTTAATTGTTGAAACAAAGTGAAGGCTCTGTGTGATTAAATTAAACCTATTTTATATTTAAAATCAATTAAAGAATGACGCTTTTGCATTGATGGTTTAATATTTAAGATAAATAAAATAAACATTATTTTATAGATAAATTTATTAATAAGTTAGATTAGTAGTAAGAAATAATGGTTACTGCCAAAGTATTGAAAGTCACTGCAATAGATATTTTTTTCCGAAACAATACTCAAAGAGAGCAAGCATACAATATAGAGAAGGGAAGTTCACACACTAAAGACATAATCAAAGAGACATATTTATTTCAATAGATTAGACCAAAACTCAGTTTCAAGATTAGCATCATTATCAAACAGAACCACTTCATCTTCATAACCATTCACCGTATTATCCTTAAAAAACTGCCCTTGCACAATATCAACATTATTCATTTCAGTTTCTTCATTCTGGGATTCTGATGCTTGTGGAGGCAATGGTGTCATTTCAAATTGAACTTGACTGTTAATATTATTATCTAATCTTCTACCAATGTCATTCAAATTCATGTCGATCATACATGACAAATTATTCAAATCATCCTTACCCTTAGACATATTGCTGGACACAATTTTACCAGCTTTTAGACACTCAAACATATACATTGTCATCTCTTTCTCCTTATTGTCTCTCATTTGTTTGTTTAGTTGCTCTTTACTCTTCAAAATCCTTTGTTCCAAAAAAGTCTCTTGATTCACCATTTTTCTGCTTTTTTCAAACTCTGGCATGCTCTTGAATTTTGAAAGAACATTTTGAACTCCGCATGGTGAGGGCCAGATCTCAGGTTGAGGATGATAAGGGCTATAAATTATAGCACAAGCTTCAATTCCGCAGAGGGTACTTAGTTCATCAATCTTCTTCAATACACTCTTCTTCCTTTTCTTGTATGTTGTATGTCTTGCAGCATCATTTACGATGAATGCAAGTTTCAACTTCTTTCGAGTCATGGTTGTAACTAGACTAATTGAAAATGAAAGTTGAGAAAAACTGTGGTTTGTTGTGAATAATGTAGTGTTATTTGACTAATATATATATATATATATACCAATTCCACAGACATTTTTGAATTTCAAAATGTAACTTTATTGCCATTCCATAAATATAAGATTTAAAAAATCAAATTCTTTGATGACATTTATTGCAATTCAAATAACTTCGACAAAATATTTAAAACCATGTTTTACAATCCATATTTGGTAAAAGTGTAAACTAGGTTTATTCATGACAAGTATTTATGTCAATTTTTTAATTTAGTAAATGTCTTAAATAATATTATATTAGAAAATATATTTATATGGATTACATCAAATATTCACTTTATATTTATTAGTAACATACTATATATATCAAAATACCAAGTTAAATGAAAATCATATCTGAAACTAGACTTAATGACGTATTTAACACATATTACAACAGTCTCTCCGATTCCCAATTCAACGGCTGAGAGACAATTAGAAAGATTTATAACAAAAACACATTTAAAAAGAAAGAAATAACATTTTGATTTTATTACAATTTAGTTTTTACTGAACACTACTTTGAATTTTAAAATAGATATTGCATTAAAAAATAATTTTTTTATAAGGAAGATATTTCCATAAACTAGTACAAAAGAGATGCCACTCCAACTAAATTATAATAAACCATTCAAAGAAGTCGAACAAAATTCGTAGAAACTAAAATTTGGAATGAGAAAGAATTCATAAAAAAAATTAATTTATAAGCAAAATATTCTCATAAACGAATATTAAGGGTGCTCAAACCCGGGAATACAAAAGACTTGCCACTCCAACTAAATTATGATGAACAATTTAAAGGAGCCGACCAAAATTCATAAAAATTCATAGAAATTAATTTTTTTTTATAGGAAGAATATTCACATAAACGAATACTAGGGGTGCTTAAACTCGAAAATACAAAAGAGATGCCACTCAAATAAAAGAGATGCCACTCAAACTCCAAACTATAAAATTTAATAGACCAAATGATATCACTAACAATAAACACTTGACCATTGAAAATAATTTCATTTCTTTGTTTCTAAAGGCTCCACAAAACGGTCCACCGTATGATCATTACTACAAAACACGCAAACAACAACGCCTAAGTCACCACGGTTCTTCCAAAAACCGTGGTGATATCTCTAAACTCAGGCGCTAACTTTATTATATATTTTTTAATTAAAATTTTATAGGGTATAATAACGGTTGTAAGTATAACCGATATGATAGAATCAATCTATCATGGGTTCGATCCTTAGTTGTGGCAAAAATGTTTTTCATTTAAGGTTAAGACACTCCTTTATTTTGTATTTATTTTAAAATGAGGGATATCACTACGGTTATTATGAGTGACCGTCGTGATATAGTTTGCTATTATTTTTAAATATAAAATATAATTACAATAGTAGTTTTAAACTGTAACGAAAAGTGATAATTTTTAATATATAAACGAAACTATTTTTGACCCAGTTCATAACCTCTAAAAGAAAATCCTAACAAAACCCTCTCCTCTCATGAATCTTAACAAATACTGTTACAAGTGAATGGAGAAAAGAAGCTTAAAGGATATCTGATGGTAGCAACGTCCGGCGCAAACTCCTACGGCGGCGAAGATGGTATGTTCTCCTGCTCTCTTCTTTCTAGGATTATTGTTTTAGGGTTTGGTTTAAGGATGCTATGGAAAACATTATGTTATTGATGTTTTAGGGTTAAGTTTGATTTTTGTTGTGTTTCTTGTAGATACATGGTGCTGATGGTGGTAGCAAGTGTATACTATGGGGAAATTTCATATGGTTTTTGAAGTAATGAAGAAAAATATAAGAAGTATGAAGTTATTGTATAAACTTCATCCACCTTATATTTCTTCTTCATTGCTTCAAAAACTAGATGAACTTGATATATCTTGATTTGCTACAGTTCCCCGATTATTTTCAATAAGAGTTGCGTTATTGACTCATTGTATCTTCATTTGTTACAGTCGCACTTGGGGTTTTGTTGCTTAAATAATGTATGTTTTTTTATAATGTTGCATGTTGTTTTGTTGTATGTTGTTGTTGTTGACAATGTTAAAAAAACCTGAACAAAGCATTGCTAAGTCACAAGATAGTGGCTTCTTGTGACTTAGCAATGTTTTGTTCTTTAATTTCTTATACAGGTTGACACGTTTAGTTTATTATATACTATGTGTATGTATGACTGTCATGGTACTTCAAGACTTACTTTTGATCTTTTATACACTAGATGATCCCTCTAAGACACAAAGCAGGTTTAGATGAGTTCTCACACTCTCTCTTTCAAAATTCAAAATCCTTTATTAATTATATACTTGAATTTTCTAAATGACGAGGCTTTAGATATCTTTTTTATCAGGTTCTATCATGAAGAACTTTACATGAAAATTGTATACAACCTCCTATGTTACATAGAAATCTTAATTATGCCCTTTCATAAAATCAATATTATTCATTTCAATTTCTTTATTTTGAAATGTGGTGGTGGAGGTAGTAGTGCAACTAAAATATTATTATGGTTATTTGTTTGTTTTCAACTCTCTAATTGTCCTGCAAAAGCAATTCAATTATAAAAGCACTACTATAAATAATACAATTTAAATTTCAAACCGAGGTCAAATAACTTGGAACAGACCATTTTAATTTTTTTTTAAAATTAAATCTTATCCCTATGTTTTGTAGAAAATCGACAGAAAATGTAGCTCAGGGTTTAGGCTTCGATTCTCAGCTCCTGCAATTTTATGCTTTATTTAGATCCAAAATGAGACGTTCGTTTTATAAATAATCTTATCACTCGAACTTCTAGAAAATTGACATGAAATGTTGATTAATATTTTATTTAATTAAATTGAACACACTTTTTTTACCTTAGTTGTGTTCTCATTTTTTATTTATAAAACCTGAGATATAAACTCTAAACAATAATTTATTTAGTCATCAAATTGTTAAGTCTCATTCACATTTTATTATGCCGCATAAACTTTTTGCGCCCTAGTGAATGAAAGAAACATAATTCTTCACCTTTCCCACCTAACAAACCAAAACATTCTTCATCTTCTCCACCTAACAAACTGAAACACCATTCTTCGAATTCTCCAAGGAAGAAATGTAAATCTCTATATAATATATCTAGAATAATATCATACTAGTGTAATTATTTGGTACTAACACCATCGTAAGTTCCTATTGGCAACATTTACATACTTGACCATTTCTAAAACAATGAAAAACATATGGTACAAAATATGTAAAGTGCCAAAACAATAAAATCTAAGATCTAAGTACAATATCCTTCATTGTACAATATACACATAACACAGTGGAATAATCATAATCTAAGCTTCCTTTGAAACATTCATGCATAACTCAACTTGTAAACTAAACCTGCAAAATATACCTGAAAAACAACAAAAATAATGGGGTGAGATAATAATCTTAGTGAGTTCCGTTATCTAATGGACTCACTCGATTCTAAAATGTTGTAATCTAATCCTAACTCAAGTCGAGAGAAAAGGGATATAAGACTTAAGCTTACAAACTCTCAATGTATGGAAACACGTCTCTTGAGTTCATCAACTCAAACAATCATTAATCAAGAACTATGACAAGGCATCTTTCCCAGGCCAAACCTACGTTTAGAGTTATTGACAAGGGTCACGGATCCTTGTATCATACTTCGAATTTCTTGAGCACTTCAAATTCTTCTATGGGACTCTAACTCATTTGGTTGCACTATGGGACTCTAACCCATTTGGTTTAACATATGTGACTCTGACCCAATTGGTTGAACATATGGTACTCTACTCCATTTGGTTGGCGTGAAGTATCGATGCATTCATCCTATTCTTACTGTATATAAGTATCATGACTTGGGACAACACAATCAAGGGGTTGTTTCCGATTACATGATTAAACAGAAGCACAATAGGATTGCATTCAATAATCACAAGGTGATTACATTCACCTTAATCATAAAGCAACATTCTAACCATATATGTTCCATACAATGCATCTCACTCACAACTATGGTAACCATTCATCCATGACACATACTTAGGTATCATAGCATGAATGTCACCCTCTAGTGTTATCTAAGTCATACTAGCAACCTATTTCTCTTTTTAATTTATTTTCCTAGTTTTAAGCCTAGGTTTCCTCAGTTATCCTCACATTGTTTTAAGCATATTATTTTATAACCAATACAATCATAAGATAAAATAATGATACGAGCCTAGAATATGAAATGCATCACATATAAAAAACAACAATATATAGCATATAATTCATAAACATGTACATTGCTATTCTACATCCATTTCAATTAATTATTATTCAATGCTTCCGATCGCGCCTCAATTCGAGTTACTGTTCACAAGATATGAAGAAAATAAGAAACGGGAAAACTGCACCCTATCATGGTCGCACAGCGACCGCAATGTGAGGGACAGGCAGAACCAAAATTGGTTCAAGTCCCACAATGACTACAAAGCGAACAGTTTTCTTTCAGTTCGCTGGAGCTCGCACAGCGACCATAGCAGAACTCAGGTCGCCTAGAGCTCACACAACAACTCATACGAAATCCAGAATTCCAGCCCCATGAAAATAAAGGCACCCATAGTCAAAACCTCAACCAACACCACCAAAACACATCCAAACACTCGAACAAATATGGTAAAACATGATTAAACATACAATTCATCAAAACATAATGCATCAACATCAAATTTCACATTTAAACATATTTTTCACACAAACCTAACCCACCTATTTCTCATATTTTCCCTCAATGCAATGATATCTAATTAAACTCACTTGCAAGGGAGAAAATGAGATGGAGTTGATGATGATGAATCCATAACTTCCTCTTCCATGAGTTTTTCCTCTCTTTTTCTCCATTTCTCATCTCTTTCTCTTTTCCTTTTCTTCTTACCAACTTTTTTCTTCTTCTTTTTATTTTCTTTTGCACCAAAATATATATAACACATATATAATATAATATTATATAATTGTATAAAATATCTCTGCCTGATATTTTGTCATCTGACACCAATTGATCAATATTTGGCATTACTGAAATATTCTCTCTTATGCTTATTAATATTGGTCTATCTCTTTTATCAATAATTGATCTCTTCAGAGTTTACTATTTACTCTATTGCTCTTAATTGATAACTTTTAGAGCATTTAGGAGTTTCAATTGTTCAATTAACAAAAGATAGAGTACATAGGAACTCAATTGATCTTAACAAATAATAATTTTCTTTGACTTTCTCTTCACGCTTCTGGTATGTAAAATTTTCTCCAAGATTGTACCAATAATGTTGTTGTTGATGTTGTTATTGTTGTTGTTATTGTTATAGTTTTGGAGATTTAGAGTAATACGTAGTGCTATTTTTTAGGTATTTATAGTTGTTGTTTATTGTCATTGTTGTTTTATTATGATGGAATGTTTATTTTTCTTAGTTGTGCATGATTTTTATTTTATTTTAAAAAATTGTACGCGATTATGGATCGTAGTGGATGCACCCGTGGTTATTACAATCTAAGAACTTTTAGCATTTACTATTTTGACACGTTCCATCTACTACGAACTCTTCTCTTTAATTGTTGAAAGTAAGTGAAAGCTCTATGTGTGATTAAATAAAATATATTTTACATTTAAGATCAATTAAAGAATGATGCTTTTGAATTGATGGTTTAATATTTAAGATAAATAAATATTCGTTATTTTAAAAATAATTTTAACAATTAAAGTTTGATGAGTAGTAAGAAATAATGGTTACCGCCAAAGTATGGAAAGTCACCTGCCATAGACATTGTTTTTTCAATCAAATCAACATATACAAATTTAAAAAAAAAAAATCAAAGAGAGCAAGTATACAAATCATCATAAAACTAAAATTTGGGACATATTTATTTCAAAGTTATACAAAACTCAAAAATATATTCATTTTAAGACAGTAGATTAGACCAAAACTCATTTTCAAGATAAGCATCATTATCAAACAGAACCACTTCAACTCCATAACCATTCACCGTGGCTTCCTTAAAAAAACTGCTAGGCTGGATAGACCATATAAAGGCAGTGATGGTTTCAAAGTTCTATCTGAAGTGGAGAGAACTTCACTTGAATAACTGTATGGTCCTGAAGATGTTAAAAATGTTGTCTTTGCAAATGTTGGGAGGTGCTGGGGAGTGATTTCACGAACTGCATCCTAGAGTTCTTTGAGGTAGGACATCTTCCAAAGGTCATCACTTCATCATTTCTTGGTATGGTTCCTAAAAAGGTAGATCCGAAGGGATTAGATGAGCACAAAGGGATTTTCTAGATTGGATGTGTATATAAGGTGGTATCAAAACTAATGGTGGGAAGACTTAAGAAGGTTATGTACAACATTGTCACAAACTCTCAATCAACTTTTGTTGATGGGAGAAACCTGCTTTATGGTGTTTTCGTATTGAACGAAATAATCGATTACGCAAAGAGAAGTAAGACTAGTTCTATGTTGCTCAAAGTAGATTTTTCCAAGGCTTACGATTGCATGGAGTGGACGTATCTGCGAGATGTTATGAATATCATGGGATTTGGGAAGAAATTGATGGTTTGGTTGGAAGGGACTGTTATGCAAAACTTCATGTCCGTTCTCGTCAATGGGAGCCCTACACGAGATTTTGAAGTGACGAGAGGACTTCGTCAAGGGGACCCAATCTCACCGTTTCTGTTTGCAATTGTGGCGGAGGGACTGGCAGTTTTAATGAAGAGGGCTGTAGAAGTATCTGACTTTCCTGGCATTGGATTCAATCAAGGTGTCTCATATGAATTGTTACAATATGCTGACTATTGTTGGGGAAGGATCTTGGGGCAATATTTGGACTATTAAAGTTTTACTCAAAGGCTTCCAACTTGTGTCAGGTTTAGAGATCATTTACAACAAGAGTTCTTTATACGGAACAGGTGTGGATTGAAACGTAGTAGTAATTGTAAAATGTGAGTGATTGAAGTTATAAATTGAGAACATTCAGAAGAGATCTAAGGGGAGCGAGAGAGCGTCTGGAAGAGAAAGAGATTTAGATCCAGTGAAAACGAAAGAATGTTTCGGCACTTCTGTTTGTCACGCCCTAAATGTGTTCCCCCTAAAAATACTTTCATTTGCATTGTATTCATATGCATAGATTCATTTCATTGAGTCAATTGCATGGTGTTCATTTACATCTCATCTTTACAACGACCATTTCATTTGGTCATTGTATATCATTTATATGCTTTTAAAAGTCAACATTTCACTTGATATTGGTGTTAGGACTTACAATAGAAGTTTTAATTTGTCTGATTAATAAGATCATTTAGGTTTCATGCATATTAAACTATTATTAAGCATATCATTCATATCCCCTTTGCATACTTTCTTTTGGTTTAAAATGAGTTTTGGTTGTTGACTTAAGCATACATTTTCACCTTTTCAATACCATGTAAACCATCCACATATTCAAACTTGTTTTGTTTTGAATTCAAATGAGCATAATATTTATATTTTTTTATTGAATTACATTAGACAGTAAATCATGGAAATCAAAATCACATGTTGCATAATTTTGAACTTGATACATTTTAAACCTATAACAAGTTTCCTTACGATGTCCAAAACATAAACCATATGCCTACTGAAATGATACAGTTACTGAACAAGGAGAAACTAGGGAGTTATATTGATTAATATCAACCTCTACAAATATAGAGGGATTTGCAGTACAAGTGAATACAGAGAAAGTATTTGGAGAGAGAGAAAGATAATTCACAATTCACTTGATGAAAAAACAACTACCCAATAACAGTTCTACTTAACACTGTTAGTAATGAAATTCTTCATTTGGGTGTTGGCTTTGCGCACCCTACTGCTCCTACGTGTTCCCTGAGTTTCGGGATTCTGCACAACTAAATTCTTCTCGTGCCTTATGTGTGGGCCCCTCCACACTTGAATTATTGACTCAGCATTCTCTAGGTCCTTCTCCACATTTTATCTTAATAAAATACCATTCCCATTTAAGAAAAACTTGTCCTCAAGGTTGAGGTTAGGGTAATTGAACTTCATGTCTTCCAACTCTTCCCATGTAGCTTCATCAGCTAACATGTTTGTCCATTGGATAAGAACTTGTGGAATCTTTAACTCTCCTTATTGAATTACCCGTGCAGCTAGTACCTTAACAGGTAGTAGAAGCGGTCCCATCTCAGTCATAGTTAAAGGTAGAGGTATGTATTGTTTAGTGGTCCCTCCTTTGAAAGGCTTCAATTGGGACACATGGAAAACTAAGCGAATCTTTGCTTCTTCTTGTAATTGTAGTTTGTAGGCCACATCACCTACTTTGGCTTTGATTAGAAAAGGTCCAAAAAATAGCATGCCTAACTTCTGATTTTTTCTTAAAGCAGTAGATTGCTGCCGATAGGGTTGTAACCGTATCAGCACCCAATCCCCAACTTGCAACTTAATATCTCTTCTCCTCTTGTCAGCTTTATTTTTCATATCAACTTAGGATCTTTCCAAGTTACTTTTGAGCTGTTGCAATGTTCTGTCCCTTTCTTCTAGCTGTTCTTGGAAAGTAACAGGGTCATTTGTTGAGGCTTGTAATGAATTAAAGTTGGAGGATCCCTCCCATATAGTGCTTTATAGGGGGTCATACCAATGCCGGTGTGGTGAGGTGTATACCAGTATTCCCCCCAAGTTAGAGCCTTGTAGCAAGCCTTAGGATTCTCAAAACTAAAACATCACTAAACACTTGTTGAGAACCTCTGATTGTCCATCTGGTTGGGGTTGATATGCAGAACTCATAGCCAATGTTGTACCCTACAGTTCAAAGAATCTTTTCCAGAAGTTGCTAGTGAATACTTTGTCCTTGTTTGAAACTATGGATTTTGGAATTTCGTGTAGTTTTACGATATTATTCATGAATGCCTCTGCCACTGTTTTACTGCTGTAGTCACTTTTAAGTAGAATAAAGTGAGCAAATTTTGTCAACCTATCAATTACCACCATTATTGTGGTGTAACCATAGGAGGGAGGTAATCTAGTAATGAAATGCATATCAACATCTTCCCAAACCTGAGATGGAATGGGTAATGGTTGAAGCTACCCAGCTGGTAAACTGTGAGAAGATTTTGCTTTTGACATATAGCACAACTCTGCACAAACTCTTCAATGTATTTCTTCATATTCTGCTAAAAGTATTGGTAAGCAATTCTAGCCACGGTTCTAGAATTTCCTGAATGCAACCCAATAGGAGAAGTATGGTTCTCCCTCAAAATCAATTGAACAGTCCTTCCTTGATGATGTAATGAGGCTTCAGTTGTGGTTGATTTTTGCACTAAGTTATGAGTTCTTGCAGTTTGTTATTCTAGTCTACTTCCTCCAGAAGTTGTTGCATAAATTGTGTTTTTGGTTCAGACCATGACATCATGAACATTCTAGACAAAGAATTTGCAGTTATATTCTCCTTACCTGGCTTATATTCAATTATGAAATCATAACCCCTGAATTTATGTAACTATTCTTGTAGCTCTGGTGTTTGTAGGCTCTGATCCAGGAATTTATATTCAATAATGACATGCATATTCAATTATATACTTACGTGCACCAAAGTTGTAATATCCCTACGTCCAGCCAAGTACCACCATAGAGAAAATATGGAATTTCACAAGGATAAACATAATAGACCTCCACCGATGGACAATGCTATAGAGAAAGATGATACAAATCATTATGTTCCGCAACCAAAATGTATAGTGTGGTGATTTCATTTTCATCTGTGCGTTGTGGTAAAGATCCACTTATTCTCTGTGAAAATATATCAATACATAATAAATACATTTCTATATTTTCTAAATTTTCAAATTAAACACAATATATCACATATTTCATATAAAACACTAGCATTTCAAATTAAATATTTACCGCATATAACTCTTCTAACTTTTCAATGTCTTTCTTCTGACTTTCCCGTTCGGCTTCTAACATCTTCCATTGCTATTCCAACTCCTTCTCAACAAAAGTAAGATTTTCTCTATGCTCTTGTAATTCGGCATTGTCAGTGCATTTTTTGGCTGGACCAAAGAATAATCTAATGCCGACGCCTTCTCCAACACAACGAACACACCCACCATGCTCATCTGTTCCAATAGCCTCGACCAGTATATCATGTCGTGGTTCTGGAACAAATGAGCCTCCACGGGTTTCCTCAACCAACACATCCTACACAACACGTACAATAATATTAATATTGTATCTACCATAACATTTAAATAACACATGACATACGAACAATAAATCATACTTACAATTTTCTCAGTAGCTGCTCTTGAAGCATCTGAGGTGTACTCTCTATTTGGTCTTAGTCGAGCCCGCTTCCACTTCTCATGCCTTGATAGTGGAGATGGGTTGCGATCACGAATAATAGAGTCCTCCCCCATTTGTTGTCTTTTTTCTTCCATCATTTTTTTCTCCAGTTTTGTGTAACCCCCACGAGATAATCTATGGGGGTAAATATTTTTCGCTTTATTTTGAATTCCTGCTAGACTTTTGATCTGTTATAAGCATAGTAAAAATATGATTAGTATCTATAAATAATTACCATCAAATTATTAAGATAAATAAGACTATTACTAACTAGGAATTTCTCAGAACGACGACCCTTTGCAAACTTTTTCCAAACACTCTTCGAGAGAAAAGTATACCTCACCCGTGGACGCTCAAGACCAATCTTAGGTTTCCTAATGAAGTCTCGCGTGAGCCGTGACTTAACGTCCCTCCAACACGTACCAACATGAGTTAACCACTTTTTTTTTAAGTTCTTATCACCATCCGTAGACTCAATGGTCTACTACATTTAAATCAATAAGAATGTTTTAGAAATTATAGAAACTCATATCGAAATGATGAAAATCAAAGCTAATACCTTAACATCTATCCATATGCTATCTTTGACCTCAATTGGCGCTTGGTTTCAATCATCTACCAACATGTTAACATTGCTACGTCCAAGGCACGCAACAAAACTTTTTAAAAGAGAAGAGTATTCACGATGAACTACTCTATTATACGAATCAAACACGAAAGGCAATTTGATATCAGATTTGTGGACTTTTGTTATTTTGGTAAGCATAGTGGCACCTCTTTGCAATCTTTTCTTTTTGATTTAAGTACACTTATCATAGTTTCCTCGCACTAGATAAAGAATACGACAAAGTCGACATCTATTTTCAAAAACAACAACAACCTCAACAACAACAACAACAACAACAAACTCTTTCATCTATTATCATATACACATTTAACAACAACAATAAACTCTTTCATCTATTATCATATACACATTCAACTACAACAATAACAATAAACTCTTTCAAAGATTATCAAATACACATTCGACAACAACAACAACAAACTCTTTTATCTATTATCACATACACATTCAACAACAACAACAACAACAACAAATTAATCAAGGTTTATGAAACACATTCAACAAGAACCAAAACAACAACAACAACAACAACATCAACAACAATGGAAACTGAGTTTACTATAGTGCATGGGAAAAAAGTTTACGTACCGTAAACGTGATGACTAAGTAAATGTGAATATTTGGGTTGATATAGATATTGTTGTTGTTGTACTCCTCACTGAAGAGGACGATGATGTTGGTGTTGGCGTTGGTGTGTTATGGTTGAAAATGAATCGATGACGATGACGATGACTACGGGTTGAAAATGAACAATGAATTCAAAACTATAACAACCGATGATGATGAACATTGAAACAATAATAATGAATGATGATGAATGATGATGAATGATGATGATGAACAATGAATGTTAGGGTTTAAAAGGTGTATCGTTTCTCAGTACTGAACGTTAGGGTTGAAATGGTGTATCGTTTCTCAGCAAAAGAATGGCTATTGAAGAGATGTGAGCTTAATAAAAATGAATGAATGATACCACCGAGCTCGAAAACGCGAACCGTGGTGACATGTTACTTAATAAACCGTGATGGTATCTCATTTTTTTTTAAATTAAAAATAAATAAAAATAAAAAGGCGCGATTAAATGTTAAAAAAATAAAATATTTGACACATCAGTATATTACAATTTAAAATATTTATAACAAGTCATAACGGTTGAGTTATTCAACCGTGGTGGTATCTAATGTTATAGAAATGTTACAAATACAAATGCGCGATCATATGTTAAAGAAATAAAATATTTGAGGGTGCTAAAATTTGAACCCATGAAAGGGTAATTATATAACCACGATCTTATGATTCATATATAATTATATCATATCAAAGAAAGTCGGCAAAATTATTCTCAAACTCGATGAGTGTGTCATAATCAAAGCTACGAATTGACATGGGGTTTCTTATGTTATCAAGAGGAAGCCTATAACCCTCATCATTTGTTTATAATGTCCTATGCACTTGTCACTGCCACACACTCAAAATAACCTTTTCTAATTCCGTAGAAAGAAAATAAGACCCAGCAATAGGAGTGGTTTTTGAACCCTCACACAAAAATTTGAACCCCATTACAAAGGTCTAACTATTTGTGATAGCTAGGGATGAGGAGACGTTGATCTCTTTCATACCCACTTATTTAAACGAGGTGAATGGGATCTTCACCCCAAGATCTCATACCCACTGACGCATTAACGAGTTTATCAATTAATCTGCTGTGTCGGGATATTACAACCAAAATAAATAAAAAATCCACCTAATAACTTTTAGCATTTACTTTTTTGACATGATCCATCTCCAACTGATGTCTTTTTTTTTTATAAGCAAAATCCATTATAGGAGATTAAGGAAATCTCATACCATAGAACTACAACCTCCAATAGAAACACAACAATTAAAGAAAATCAAAAGGGAACTTAAATCAATCATACAACCTACACTTCTTGCTATTCTCTTTACCTAGAATCAACCAATTCCACGAGGTGATTTTAATATCGATGACAATGTCATCATCATCTAACAAAGCATCATTGAACAATATGTTGTTTCGAGCCCTCCAAATATTCCAGCAAGTTATGAACCAAATAGAATTAATCTTATCCAATTTACACCGACCTCTAAGACTCGTGCACCAAACCTTTGCATGGAGGCTACAACAAGACTCCGATATACTTCCTATATCCTCCCACTCACAGATCTTGTTCCAAACCAAGATAGAATTAACACACGAGAAGAATAAATGAGAAGCGTCCTCTAAATGACGGAAACAGAACACGCACACCTTATCGTGCTCATTGAAGATTAACCTTCTAGCCCACAAATTAGCTCTTGTGGGCAATCTATCGAGAGACATCATCCAACTAAATATTTGGACTTTCGCCGGAATGGCCGTCTTCCATAATAACTCTAAAAGAGCAGCACAATCTGCCTCAATATCATTGACAGAGGAAGAATAAAGCAAGGAAGAGTAAAAAGAACTGACCGTAAACAACCTAGAATCATGAAGAGCCAACTGCCACTCATCAATCGCGTCTTTCTTAACAAAAGAGGATTCCAGCAAGTTGCAGAATTCATTCCAATCATGTTCAGGAATAGAGACAGCGACATCCATCGAAGCAGGAAAATTCCAGCGCCACACCTCACCATCCCATTCTCCCGTCTCACTCACGGTCGACGCCTTACGATTACACGCCTGGAACAGACGAGGAAATTTGACCTTCAACAGAAGATCATCAATCCAAGTCGCCTGCCAAAAAGCCACACCAGAACCGTCACCAACTGAGCAATCAATAAAGTTGCAAAAATTATCGAGAGGCCCAGAGACAGAGATAGCCAAAATATCCTTCATCCAGAGTGAATCAGTCTTCAAACTACCAACATCAGGATAAGTATGCACCTTAATTCCTAGATTACCATATCTTTTAGTGAGAGTCTTCCTCCAAAGCTTAATCAAGAAGTTTTGAGATGAAAAGAGAAAAGACCCAATGGAAACTCTAAAGGGAAACTAAGAGTCCTTATGTTATCATGCATGGGTGACCTATGGTTAGTAAGGCTTAGGAGGGACAACTACCTAAAACCTAATGCTAATCCTACTCCAAGCTTAATAAAAAATTAAGTTGGACTAGGTAGCTCTAAAGGGAGAGAATCCAAGACTTAAACAAGTCTTGAGATTCATGGGAGAAAGAGAGTGAAAGAGAAGAATGAGAAAGAGAAGGATGAGATAAGAAACAAGATAGGGAAGCAAGCACATCATATCAAGTATATCCAACTTACATCAATAAACAAGTCTCAAAGATCATGCAAAACATCTCAAGTAAGCATGCAAAGGTAATCATGAAAGAATGCAAGCATACTTATATGAAATGCACAATTAAGCACCAATGAACTTCATATCAAGATGAAATGAGAAAAAATAAGATGAAGACGAAAGCAAGTCAAAATCAAGATCATACCATCATCAAAAATTCTCATGTGCAAGAGAAGATCAAAACATGAAACATTATGCACCAAAGAAAGTCCACAAAAGGAAGTCAAAGTTCAAGCACTTAAAGCATACCCAAACATGATCCACAAATTGCAAAATTTGGTCACAAGGGACCTCAACCAGGGGTAAACATCATATCAAATACTCATGCAAAGAATCCAGAAGCAATTCAAACAATTAGGCATGGCAAAGCAATTAGGGTTAAGAGATGTCAAGAGATGATCATGCATAATTCACTTAAGCAAAAATAATCAAACATATATCAAATGACATTAAAAAATTGTGGAATTAAAACCCAAGTGACCTAAGTCAGAAGCTAGCAACATGCCAAAAGTCACACAAAAAATCACAGGTTAAGTACCTCAAACAATGCTTCAAAGTTGCATAAGAACAAAGAAGAACATTGCACAAATAGAGGGACTAAAATTCAATATGAAATGAGTTTAAAAATATGAGAAAAATGTTTTTAGGAAACTCAAAGTGTCTTCTGAAGTATGCAAAAAGAATGGGATGCAAACTATGTACCAATGATTAGAAATAAAATCAACAAGATCAACTGTGCACAAGTGAAGAAATTCACAAAGAAATTCATCAAACAATTAATTCAGGTGTATAAATTAATTAAAAATGGAAAATAAAATTTGACAAAATTTTATAAAATCCTAAATATGGTCCATGAATTTTTTCATAATTTTCTGATGCATTAAACTAATTTTAAAAATTAAAAATGAGAATGAAACAATTAAATAAAATAAAAAGAAAATGAAGAAGCCAGGGGGTGCAACATAAGCAATTCACACATTATAAAAGCCAAATGAGCTTAACAAGGGGTGGGAAAAGCAAGCCCAGTCCACACAGATGGTCAGTGCATACCAAACAAATAACATGGACTCAATCAACATGATTGACTCACACAAGCCACAGGATTGATCCAACATGCCACATTCAGTCAACAAAATCAATAAGTAATCACGATCAATGGCTCAAATCACACGCGCATGGTAATTAATGTGGGGAGACATATAACAATCATGATCTGGACTAAATAAAACTCACGTGAGAAGCATGTGGGAATTTCGATGCGCTAGCAAATTGGTAACCCTCAGATGAATCCAACACACGTGAATCAGTCAGCAAAACACAAAGTGTGCAAGATGTGTGGCTCAGATTTGATGCACATGGTAACAATCATGGAGATATGCACACACATATTAAAATAAAACACGTGAAAATTAGATGTGTTGGCAACACAAGAGCCATCAGATCTGGACAACCAACGACCAGGATTACGTCTTCAACCTCCAAACATCGATCTGCCTGAAAAATAACCAGGTGTCGGAGCCCTAGCTCCGGTCACCTTCTCCGGCGAACACAAACTCAAAAATTCCCAGAAATCAAAAACTCCACCATCATTCAACTCAGAATTTCACAAGGATTTCAGATATGCAATTTGTTTCAACAGATCATACATGTATAAACCAAATCGAAGAAGAAAAGTTTGGATCTTAAAACTTTAGATCCACAATACAGCCATGATACACGTCCAAAATCAAAACAAATCACATCAGGATGATCATCAAAGCATGAGGAACATTATGCACACCATAGAAACAAGTTATAAGATCATGAAATTCACACTAACCTGAAACTTGAAACAAGCAAAATACTCCTAGAAACCTAGTGTAAGAGTGCAGATCTTCCTCTTTTGAGCTCTATTTGCAAAATAAATGCAAATAGAAGCTTGATTCAGGTTGGATCTTGAGATTTGATGAAGAGCAACTCAAACTCGAATCTGATGAAAACTTCACTCTCAGCTTGAATCAATGGTGGATTCTTTCTCCTTTCACCTCACTGATCAAGAATATGCAGAGAATTCCAAGAACCCTTGTGAGAAGAGAGATTCGAAGAGAAGAAAGTGTGAGCAAGAATTTTGAATCTGAGCAAATGGGAGTGCATGAGGTCTGAATGAATGTGTGAACCTTCTTATATACAATTGGTTAACACTTTAATCATAATCAAGGTTTTGCTAAACCCTTGGTTAAGGCTAATGGAAGTGTTTTGCAAATTTGCAAGTTGGATGGTACCTCTTAATCCACACGTGCATTGGTCATATGAAAAGCATGATTCATCTCCATTTCCCTTGCTGATCACAACTGAATTGGGTTTGGGCTTTGTAGTGGCTTGATTTATGAGATTCAATCCATCTTGCAATTTGGCCATTTGAAAAATACATGATGTACATGGCACGGATTCACTTGATTCAAGGGTCAAAAATGGTCCTTAGGATGTGTACTTGGATGTTGCAATATGACTTAAAGCATTAGAGGTCAGTACAAGTCATTTTGAATCAAAATGCAAAAGGTGGAAAAATGGATACATGAGAAAACCCTAAAAACACTTTGCCTTCTTTTGATCATAACTTGAGTTTCACAAATGGTATGGAGATGATCTAGTACTTTTTGGAAAAGGGAGAGAATGATCTTCAACTTTCATGTTTACCCCAAGATCATTTGAAACTTATTTCATGATGAAAAGTCAAGTTGAACGTGGTGGAAAAACTGCCAAAAATGGAAAGCTTCAAATTATAGGTCATTTCCATATTTAATAACTTTTGCACAAACTTTTGACTCTTGATGAATGGTATGAATCCTAGCCTTTGAGGACCATATGAGGGCATAAGACCTTAAAAATCATGAAGAGGACCTCAAAATTCCATGGTTGACTTTCCCCCTTACAGTTGACTTTTCTTGGTTCACAAGCAACTGATCCACTGAACATCTTCCACAATGAACCACTAGCCAAGCCTTCCTCTATGAGTGTTTGTGAGCATATGGAACCCATGAGAGCATGCTTGAATCCAAAAAGTTTTCTCAAGAAGCTCTTTGAACCCAAGAACCCTAATTTGGTCCCTCTGGTTAGAAGGGAAAGATTCACTTGAAATCCTTTACCATTCTTGATCTTATGAAGATATGATGACCTCCACAAAACACCTTGAGGCTTGAGACTCCTTTAAGATGAACCAAGTACCTTGATCCCATGCTAAGAACCAATCCTATGCACAAATGCTAATGCAAGAAATGCAAAGAAACATAAGCCAGTTAGCTTCAAAACAAAAGGGAAAATTTTGGGGTGTTACAATCTCCAATCGCTACCTTTGTTTTTCTTCATCTTCTCATCGCAGTAAATTCTTCCTCAATTAATCTTCAATTGCGAAAAACCTCATCAGTACCTGCAAATCACAACACGTAAAAGGAAACACGGTATAATAGCAGAGAGATACGCAAAAGAAGAATTCACAATTCCCGCAAACTCAACGAGATTCACCATAAGCACTGAATTTCTCTGTAACTTCACACTACCACCAAAGCATCGAACCTGTAATAAGAATTCAATAATACACAATTCAGATTCATCAAGAACTCACTCACAACAAGAATGGACAACATCACAACACGTACAGAAAAAGTAGGAGAAGAAAGTAGATTCAGAATTCGTACCTGAGGATATTTTCCAGATTTTCACTGTCGAAGACGCCATCAGAGCAACTCCAATTCGTAAGATTTTCTTCCTTCATCATCATCGCGTAAATTTGTGTGTCGGTTCTTTGTTTGAACTTTGATTTAAGTTGTGTTTCTAATTGTTGAGATCGATGAGGTTTGCGCTCCGCCGTTGCCGGCGCGATGCCATGGCACGGTGGAGTAAATCGTTGTTGTTTGTAGTGAAAGTGCGTGATGAGGATTATGTTTTATCGTCGGAGAATGAATTTGGAGAATGGATTCGAAGAAAGAGAGATTCATCTCTGGTGAAGTGTTGAAAGTGAGACGAAGGGAGCGGCAAGTTGCTTTGGACGTGATTGGTGATGGCGGTGATTCGCCGGAATGAAGGAAAGAAGAAGGTTGAAGGATTTACGGAAACGTCAAGAAGGAATGTGGCGGCGAGATAGAGAGGATAGAGTGGGGAGTTGATGTAGATCAGAACCATTAGGATTCTCCCTTTAAAAGACAATTCTTGCTCACACTGAGTCGGGCTTCTGACCCACATGGTTGTGTGTTTTTCTTTTCATGCTCCACGACATTCGCACCAACCCTGTAGTTTTTGTATTTCTAATTATTTAGCTTAGGTTTTAAGTAGTTTAGATAATTAACCTTAGTTTAGGATAATTAACAAGATTAATTAGAAGTTAATTGAGTGGTTAATTAGATTAACTTTGAATTAGTTCATTAGTTTTACAATTAGATTTTTTAGGTTTAATTCATTATTTTAGAATTTGTTTTCGAAATAGAAACTAACATTGATTTTAATTGGCTTCTAACATGGTTTAGTCGTTGACTAATTGTAGATTAATTTCGATTAACTTTTGTTTAGAAACTAATTTCAATTTGATTTAGACTTTGACTTTGAATTGATGTTGTTTTAGATGTTAACCCTGTTTCTAATTGACTTTTTAGACTAATGTTGGTATAGTTTTGGCTAATTGGATTTAAATTTTGATAATTGTTTTCGGACAATTGTTTTTGGTTTAGTAACATTAGAACTAGATTTTAGAATTAGAAATTAATTTTGAATTATTTGATCTTGACTTACATTGAATTGATTTTGTTCTAACATTGACTAAACTTAGATTTTAATGCTAACATCGACTAATCTTCTTAGTGGTTTCATTTGTTACCTTTGTTGATTATTCTTAAACTCTAGCTTTGTGATTTTTCCTAGTTAAAATTCAATATATTGGAGTTAGAGAGTAATTCCATCACAGCTCATTATCCAAACACATCCAATATATCATATATGAGTTATTCAAACAATCACATTTGATTTGAAACACCAAAATCATAAAGTCAACCTCCAAAACCTCAAAATTTGACTTTTTTTGCATTTTTCAAGCCATGTCTTGATTCAGTCACTTTCAAAACCAAATAAAGGTTCAAATACACTTCAAATATCATCCTCAAATTGTCCCAATTGGTTCCCCTCATCAGGAACACCATTTGAGAGAGATACCATTTTGACCACTTTTGCCACTTTTGCAAGAAAAAGCCAATTCTTGTTCTTGAGGATTCCAGCTGGTTCTGATAATCCTAAAAGCTTCTAAGGGATCAATCAAGAGTGTCCAAAGTATTGGAGTACTTCTGGCACAAGGATCTTGACAGTTAGCACAAGAAGCTTCAAGAGGTAAGTGCATGACAACTTGAACTCTTTGAATTATGCATTGCTTTGAAGTCCACTGATCATATACATCTCATACATATCATATATCACTACAAGAAAAAAGAAGATTTACGACACTTGAGTTGCGATAGTTATCACAAAACCGTCCTTATTCCTGGATTGCGACGGTTGTCACGACAGTTAGGGTCAACTGTCGCAAAATTTTTGCGATAGTTATCACAAAACTGTCCTTATTTCTGGATTGCGCCGGTTGTCACGACAGTTTACTACAAAAAATTATCCATTTTGCGACACATGAGTTACGACACATGTGTAAAAACCGTCTTAATTTCTTATTTACAACAATTAAATCCAAGTGCCTCAAAATTTTTAACACAAATCAATGAATATATTTATAAATTAAATATAATATATTTGATTTTCTAATAATCTTTTACTCACACATGGACTAAGAAAGAGAAAAAAAACTCTTTAGAAAAAGAGAGAACTTCGTTTCCTCCCTCCCAAACCCTAACTGGTCGTCGCCCCTTCTTCCTCATCCATCTCCGCTCTCCACAATCCAAATCGAAAAAAGATGACCATATTCATATTCATACTCCTCATCATTCCACATCTCTGATGAACCGGTTATATGTTTGTATCAAGCAACCTTGTCGTGGACCACCGTCATCCTTTTTTCGGCCGCCGCAGTTGAAAACAAAGGTTGAAAGACATTTTCAAGCTATCCTTTGTTCAAACTCTTTGACAAACCAAACATATTTTGATTCAAGGACTTTTCATTGTTTTCTTCTTCTCCACCGCTAGCCACTGTGCCAGATTCTTCTCAGCCAGCCACAACTTCTCCTTCCATTAGGGTAAGTATCATTTGTCTTAAATTGTTGGGTTGTGCTGCTGTATTGAAAATAGAAGTTTATGTTGAAACCCTGTTTTCTACACTTATGTTATTTTATTTTTGTTATCTTTGTGCTTTCAAGTTTTTTACCTTTGTTTGGAGTGATTCTTGCATTAAATCAAGTTAGAACATGTTGGTGTGATTGTTACTGTTTTTATCGGATAACTTACACAAGTATTGATTTGATTGCAGAGTTAGGAATACATGAATTTGGGATGAAGTTTCAGTTTCAGTTTCAGGAGTAAGTCACATGAATTTAGATAAAGTTTTAGTTTCAGTTACAGCGGTAAGTAAACCTGAACTACTTTTGTTCCTTCCAAAGCATCTTGTATTTTTTTCTTCATACACTTTAAGAATAAGCCATTGTGCCCAATTTCAAAGTCTTTCTTTCCTATTCCTTGTTGATTTCTATCCAATTTGCAGTCTTTATCATGAAAGAGAAGAGTTTCAACTTGTCAACTGTTATGTAATTCATGATTAAACATTACCAAACTCCTCTTATCTCTTTGTTTTGCGGTTGGTTTGGCAGAAACGGACTTTTTTTATATTTTTTCCTTTCGGAGGGTGTCTTAGATCAAAGTTGTAAGTGAGAATGATTAATTTCACCCATGAGGGCTTTTATTAATCGATTTCTTAGTTGTCCTCATCACTATTTAGGACGGGTAGGCGTTCGGCTCTTTTAGGAACATAAGCTATTGCGGTTATGCAACAACATTTGTCCATCTTTTCTCTATTTATGATACGTTCTAGCTGAGTGTTATACATTTATGCAATAGCAGGAGAAATTAAGTTATACAGAGAGAAACTTATTCGTGAATCTTGGTCCTTAACAATATCAACACCAAACTTATAGTTTGCTTGGATCCTGATGGTTGGAAATTGGTATGGAGTTTTTTAATCTGATCCTTGTATGTGTGCTTTCAAACCTTCCTATTCTGTTAGAATATATATGTCATACACTGTTTATTTCATTAATTGCCTAATTTATTACATTATGAATGTATTTATTAATAATATTGATTTTATGAAGGAATTAGAATTACAAACATGGATTTTATAGATCCTATGATTCACTGAACTTGTAATGGGCCTGTTGTTTTTCTAGGGAGATTTTATAATTGCGATGTCAAGTCAATGTATCTATAATTTGTCCATTAATTCCATCCTGGGAAAGATTGAATATCACTACACACTGCATTGACTATATCAATCATTTTTAGGCCATACTTAATATCTATAACTTATGAGGTAGTTAGATGCTAGTTAACAATTAAATTTGTATTGTGCCTTATCATATAAGTCAATCCTTAATCAATGCAAGTTAGCCTTTACCCTTTCTCTTTTTTTTTATTCCTAATTGGAGCAACTATTTAGTGCAATGTTTTTCTAAATCTTCAATGCTACAACATATTGTATTAATATTTATTTCTTGATTGCGTATTGTTAATTAATATTTGGAACTTGTCAAACACATGTTGTGTTAACTAATGCAGGTCAAGCAAATGCATATATGGTAGGCTACCAAATCACTTTCTATTAAAGGGGAAGAACATGAAAATGTTGCAGATTGGTTAACATTCGGTATATTCTTATACGAACTCTTGTTTGGTTTAACATTATATAAAGGTATTGTGAACCGAGCGACGCTCTTCAATGATGCAGGGCATCCTTTAAGGCTTGCAGAATCTCCTACTATCAACTTCGCCTCAAGGGACCTGATTAAAGGTTTACTTACGATAGAGCCTCAACATTGTCTTGCCAATACAAAGCTATTGAATTTCTTCAGTGGTATGATATTGTGTATTATTGTTATATTTCTATGTCAGAGCAACCAAATTTGCATATATAATGTACTTACAAATTTAAAGAAAATATACAAGTTAGATGATATGCTATACTTAATAATTTAATGACGGAGTTAGAGTCATGGACTTTAGAATGTTGCTTAGTCGTGGACTTTAGATGTTGCTTAGTCAGTTATGATGTTAATTAGTTTGGTTTTCAAGGGACTTTAGAATTCGCAGGTTCTCATTGCTTTACTCTTATAGAAGAAGACATGCTAAAAGGTTTAAATTTGTATGTGATGCTTAGGAATCTTTTGATGCAATAAGAACGGTTAGATCTTTTGCTCACGAAGATTATGAAGTGGAACATTACTCCAAGAAAGTTAATGAAAGTCTGAAAATTGGACTTAAACAAGCTATAAGTTAGTCATTTATATTTTGACCCGAGTGAAGGTTTATTGCCCTTACATCTTATCTACTGTGATATGGAAAGCTATTGGACTCTTTTCTGGAGGTATTAGTTCAGCATCTACACTTTCATTTATAATCGTTGTTATATATGGAGCTAATTTGACAATCAAAGGGGCCATGTCCTCGGGCGATCTCACATCTTTCATTCTTTATACTCTCTCGGGTATGTTCCTCTTTCTAACTTTCTCTTTTTCATGTGAAAGAAACCTTATCAAGTTGTGATTTTGTACTTATGTTGATTATATTATTTTTCCTTGTAGTTGGATCTTCTATATTTGGTTTGTCAGGATTGTATACCGTAGTTATGAAAGCTGTTGGTGCTAGCAGAAAGGTATGTCAGTTGTTGGATTGTGCCTCGTCCATGCCTATGTCCGGAGATAAATGTCCTCTCGGGTCAGTTTCATAAAGCTTCTAAAATACATTTTATATCTAAAGATGAGAAGTTATATTGAATGTCTATTATTGTGGTGATCATGATGGAGAAGTGGAACTAGATGATATATGGTTTTCCTATCCAAAAATAGGTAATTTATGGAATGGTTTGACAATTAGCAGTACTAGTTGAAAGATGTATATATGTGTTATATTTTATGAAATGGATTATGTCCATTGAATGTACTAAGTGTTTTTGTATGTGGTTTTTGAACATATTAGAAGATCTTCCTACCATGATGTGATTAGAGTGAATGAGATTCAGAAGGTTTTAGACATCGCCGGTGTTCAAACCTACGTTATCAACAGTGCAAGAGTTGTCTTCTTGAATGAAAGGCCTCAGCCAAGGCCGGGGAAAGGTGTCACAAACACTTGTGAAGTTTGCGAGCGTAGTCTTCTCGATTCCTTTCGGTTCTGCTCTCTCGGTTGCAAGGTACTTTACTTTGCATTCAATTAATCAAATTTCAAAGTACTATATGTGCCATTGTGAGATTTGTGTCCGGTATTCTTGTTCAGCACTGGTGTCTGTGTCAGCTTCATAGCTCGAGATCAATGTATTCTCATCAAAGATTTTTAATAAGTATGCAACTTTCAAAAATTGGAATTTGATTATGATTAGCTTTCTTTTCAAGCTATAAGAAAACTTTGTGTGTTAAAATGACTTAAGTTGACTTTTTTATAATGTGTACTCTTTGATTCACGAGACTCTTGCACCATCAGTTTAATCTTTTCCCTTAATTTCTTCAAAAGCATTAAACAAACATGAATATTGGGATTTGAATATTGACTTTTAATCCTTAATTTACAAAAAATAAAACTACTATTCAACAAATTTATGTTAATTCTATTCAATTTTGATTTCTTTTGGTCAATTGATTGATTAATCAATGTGAATGTAAATTATAGATTGTAGGAACATCTAGGAATTTTCAGAAGAAAAAGAAACAATTAACCGCAATGGCATCAGAATCTGAAGATTCATATAGCAGCAACGACAACATTCATTGGTTATAAGAGGAATTTGTCAAATGAATGAGTTAATGCCAGTGAAAATCAAATCCTGTTAAATAATAGTAGAAAAGGGTCATTGAATATTCAATGACAAGAAAATGATATGATCTAATAGCACTTGATTGTTTGAAAATAATGAAATTTTATGATTTGCTTTGACAAAATAAAATAAGATTTGTGTGGATGCAAACTTAAGAAACACATTATTTTTCTATCATTTTATTTTCAACGTAGAGAAGAATTAATTTGAGATAAAAAAAAAATTTAGAATCAGTTTGATATAAGAAAAAATATTAAATGAAATGCTTTTTATGGATGAATAGGAGATATATCAGTACGCCAAGAAAAGAAATGAGAGTTCACTAATAAATATCAATGTTGTTATAAAAGTTCATTTGATTTTTTTTTAATTTTAGAAATATATTAGCTGCGGAATCACCTGCGGATTTTATATTTCCTGCGGATTTACCTTTAGAAATTCCTATGGTTTTTTTATTTTTAGATTACAAAAATAAATATTTATGGCGGTTTTAACCGCCGCAATTTTCAATTTACGACAGTTCATTACCCGTCACAACATAGAACGACGGTTGGAGTGGCGGTTTTAGGAACCGTCGCGATATAGCCTGGCGACACACGTTTTCGTGACAGAAGCAAAACCGTCGCGACCAGTAAATTACGGCGGTTCAAACCGCCGTAATCTGCCAATAATAACCATCGCAACTTGCCAATCTTCTTGTAGTGTATGTTGTGTTTGAATAAATTTACCATGCTATTAGTGCTTATATGATGTGTTAGCATAAAACATATAAATCTTGGCATTTTTTGAAACCACCATCGGGTTTTAAAATAGGGACATCTGTTGAAAAATCTAAAAGCACCATTGGATTCCTCTTGAAATTCCAGGCAAGATGCACCTATATTTTGTCCAAATCCATGGAGAAATGAGAAAGTTAGAGCCTTCATGCAAATCCACCATGACTTGGTTTTTTGCCTTGGCCAGGCCTAAAAACCATGTCACCCATATATGTTGATCGGGTGGTTTTGATACACGGATGTATCACCACCCCAGTGGTAGCGCGCACGTGTATTTGTCTTAGAGGTCACGGGTTCAACACCCACCCATACATTTTTGTTACCTTTTCATATTTTTGCTATTTTTTCATATTTTCATGGTTTTTATTAATTAATTCCAAAATCAATTTCTCTCTCAATTTTAATTATTTTTGGTTGATTCTTTTTGCAAAAATTCACAAAAATGTTAAAATATTATATTCCACAAAAAAATCAAATTTATATTATTTATTTAACATAGTTGATATTTTTGTAAATAATTTCATTTTTGTTGTTTTTAAACATTTCAAAAAATGAATTTTCATCTTGAATTTTCAAAACCAAATGCTTTTAATTCATTTTGTGAATAAAAATTCATTTTTCAAACCTTAATAAAAAATCACAAGTTGTTTAAACTTATTTGTTGTTTTTAATTTCATTTTTTAATTAATTTTCTTTAAAAAATTACTTAAAAAAATGAAATTAGGGTTTCTTTGATTTTGATCTTTTTCAAACATTTTTACAAACACTTTGGGCCTCTAATAGAGTGTAAGACCCAACCCCTTTTGAAAACCAAAATAATTTGGGCCTCAGTCATTGTATAAGTCCCACTGCTATTTCAAAAATCTCGGCGCGATCGCTATTTCATTTCAAAATAAATTGGGCTTACCCTTGTGTTGTAAGTCCCATTCTTTTTCTTAAAACACACTTTGGGCCTCTAATAGAGTATAAGACACAATCCTCTTTGTAAATACAAACCTTTTTGGGCATCTGCTATAGTATAAGTCCCACAACATTTGCTAATATCGCAGTGCAATCAATGTTATCAAATAAGTCTTCTGGGTCTCTCCTAGAGTATAAGCCCGAAACCACTTTTCAAAACAATTTTATCTTTTGATTTAAATTCAAATGTATAGTTGATATCAAAACTATCTTCAATTTCTTGAACAACTAACAATACAGTTATGGAAGCTTGCTCGTCTGTAAGTTTTTATCAGCTTTCTTTTACATGCTTACGTATATATATATATATATATATATATATATATATATATATATATATATATATATATATTTGTCTGTAATGTTGGAAGCTTGCTCGCCTGTAAGTCCTTCCACCCTCATTTTAAATACTCGTCTATATATCAACTGTATATATACTTGTATATCTGCTTAGAGTTTTCCCCCAGTAATTAGGTCTAGAATTTAGATTAAAGGCAGTTGGTCACTCTTTCAACACAGTCAAAACTAGTTCCCCAGCAATTAGGACTTGATGATTGGGTTTATGATGTCCCATGGAGTATTTTAGGTTATGCTTTAAAGCATTGGCTCATGCCCAGAGTAAAATTTCCATCTGGAGGCCTTGGTCGACCAACACCCTAGTCTGGTGACATTAGCGATCTTGAGGCTTAATCCACATAGAATGCTGCATCCTTGTGCTTGATTCTTGCTGTGGGAGTCCTCTTGATCCATTGTGGATGTTTGAGAGGTTAGACAAGTTGAAGATCATGTCAATTCTTGATTGATCCTTTGTATAAGGCTCAGAGAGGGCATGAAACCCTAATCTTTGATAGTAGTGAATGCTCACCCATCTTTGGGGAGTCTGATGAGGTATAATGGTTCATCCATATTGTGATGATGATTTACACAATGATGGGAAATCTTCGTGGTCAAAATTTAGGGTATGACAACGATCCAAACACATCCAATATGTCATATCTATGTTGTCCAAACTCTCATAAGTGACCTGTAACACCAAAATGACAAAGTCCCCTCTCTCAAAACCTCAAAATTGGACTTTTTTTGCATTTTTCAAGCCATGTATTGATTCAGTCACTTTCAAAACCAGATAAAACCTCAAACACACTCCAAATATCATCCCTAAACTGTCCCAAATGGTTCCACACATTTGGAACACCATTTGAGAGAGTTGCTATATTGGTCACTTTTGCGCCATTTGCAAGAAGGAGCTCAAACTTGTTCCAGAGGATTCCAGTTGATTCCAACCATTCTAAAAGCTCCTAAAGGAAAGCATCAAATTGTTTCTGGAACAAAGCACTTGACAGATTGCCCAAAAAGCTCCTAAAGAGGTAAGCATCACAACTTGAACTCTTTGAAATATGCATTGCTTCGAAGTCCACTGATCATGCACGTCTTATACATGTTATATATGTTGTGTTTGAACCAATTCATCATGTAATTCATGCCTGTAACAAGAGGTAGCATAGAAAATGCAAATCATGGCCTATTTCAAAACAACTATCGGGTTTTTCAATTGGAGCCTCATCTGACAAAACCACCACCACCATTGGATTCCTTGTGAAATTCTAGGCAGGATAGACCTAAATTTTGTCCCAATCCATGGAGAAATGAGAAAGTTACAAGCTTCACGTTTTTGGCCAAAATCTTTCCTTGCCTTGCCTTGGCCAGGCCAAAAACAAGGCAACCCTCATATATCCATGGGGTGGTTTTGATACACGGATGTATCAACACCCCAGTGGTAGAGGGCGCGCGCTGCACACAAGAGGTCTGGGGTTCGAATCCCCCTCGCCCTAAATCCTCTTTTAATCACTTTTTTCACTTTTTATTATTTTTCATATTATTTTAATGATTTATAAAATTAATAACTCTCTCAATTTTAATGATTTTTTATTGGTTCTTTTTGCAAAAAAATCACAAAAATATTAAAGTATTTTATTCCACAAAAAAATCAGGTTTATATTAATTATTTAATATAGTTGATATTTTTGTAAATAAATTTGTTTTTAATTGTTTTAAACACTTTTAAAAGTGGTTTCTTATCTTGAAAATCAAAACCAAATGATTTTTAATTCATCTTGTGATTAAAACATCATTTTTCAAATCTTAACCAAAAATCACAAGTTGTTTATTCAAACTTATTTGGTGTTTTTATCATTTTAATTAATTTTCTTGGAAAATTACTTTAAAGAATGATGAAATTAGGGTTTCTTTGATTTTCACCCTCAAAACACTTTTGGGCCTCTAATAGAGTGTAAGACCCAACCCCTTTGTAAATAATACCTTTGGGCCTAACACATTGTATAAGTCCCTCTGTATATTTTCAAACATTCGGCGCGATCGTCGCCTTTTTAACAAAATCAACTGGGCTTCTCCTTGAGCTATAAGACCCATCTTTATTCATTTTAAAACTCTTTGGGCCTCTAATAGAGTGTAAGACCCAACCCCTTTTTGAAAACCAAAATAATTTGGGCCTCAGATGTTGTATATGACCCACTGTGTTTTCAAACCTCGGCGTGATCGTTATTTTTTAAACAAATAATCATCTGGGCCTCTCCCTGAGTTGTAAGCCCCATCATTTGTACAAAAATACTCTTTGGGCCTCTAAAAGAGTGTAAGACCCATCCCCATGTACATAAAAACTTTTTGGGCCTCACGTATTGTATAAGTCCCTTTGTACGGTTTTCAAATTAATGGTGCAGTCATCGTTAAAACTTGGGCCTCTCCTTGAGCTGTAAGCCCCAACAATCTTTTCAGAGCACTTTTTCCTTTGATTTTGAATTCAAATATATGTTGTTATCAAAACCTTCTTTAGTTTCTTTGTTGAACAACTAACAAAACAGCATGGAAGCTCTACAACGCGTAAGTGTTTATCCTCTTTCATATATATATATATATAACTGTCTTGTGGGGCTGTTTCACTGTAAGTCTTCTTTCACATTCTTTTAAATACTCGTCATATATCAACTGTATATGTACTAGTATAGTTATTTAGAGTTTTCCCCGGCAACTACGTTTAGAACTAGGTAAAGCATGTTGGTCACTCTCGAATACAAACAAAACAAGATCCCCATAGGATTCCAGATACAGTCTTCCCTTCTCTTGGGGTTAAACAATATGGAACAAAGAGAAAGGCAGTATTCTCGGTGAACCTTTTCTCAGACTGTCACCCTTAGAAATTGTCAAAGAAACTCTACTCCCCAGAGTTGATCTATTCTCCGTGAATAGCATCTCTTGAGTTTCTTCCAAATTCTCGAACTTTACTGGAATGATTTCTTCTCTGGGAATTGCATTTCTTGAACTTCTCTTGGTTTGGGGACCCACGGGCTTCCTAAAAGCATCCCCGCCTCCTCTTGGGCGTTGTACAAGGACCCTTCGGCTTCTTAAATGCTCTCATGCCTTCTTTTGGGCTTCGTAAAAGGACCTTCACGACCTCCTAAAGGTATAGGACAGAACTTAGTTATCCTTCGTTATAGTTGTCTTTCTAAAAAGAGTCAACACCTTCAGACCAATTTTAGGGTTGATACTCATCCCATAAACGAGTCGGCATCCTCTTGGGTATCATACAAAAGATAAAACTCTACCAGTAGACTTGGACAGTCTAATTTCCTTTGAGTCTCAAAGACATTCTCAAGTCCCTTTCAAACATAGGAGAAACCCCGGATTCTGGATTAATCTCCAGCCGAGTTAGAACTTTGCGGGTTCTAAAACCCCATCCTTCTCCCAAAATTCCCTAACCTAGGTCAGATAATACTATCTCAAATCAGAGCCTCAAGGTTTCTGATGTATCAATTTCATTTGCATTCCCTTTCAAGGATTGATTCCCTTCTTGGACCTGCCTCGGGATCTCAAGAATCCCCGGCAGAAGTATAGCCTCCTCTTAGGCTTTGTATAATGATCCTTCCTCAGCGAAGTTAGCCTCTTCTTAGGCTTTGTATAATGATCCTTCCTCAGCGAGTCAGCCTCCTCTTGGGCTTTGTACAATGATTCCCCCTAGCGGATTTAACCTTTTCAGACTCTCTTGTTGAGTCCATCACTTTTCAAGACTCTCTTGTTGAGTCAAACCTTTTTAACCTCCGTCTTGGGCTTCGTACAAGACATATAAAAGCACTCTCTTGTTGAGTCAGTCACCTGTTAGTACTCTCTTGTTGAGTCAACCCTTTTAGCCTCTATCTCGGAGACTCGGGGCAAGAAAATCAGCCGAACAATGAAAGTCAGCTAAGCATCATTGAAAAGAATACATGCGTCCCCACCATGTCATGGGATCAACACTCAGGGCATTCAGAAAATATCCAGCATGACGATGAATTCGCAAAGCTTGCAGGACTAGAATTCATCAACTATGTTTTCCCGAGTCAATGTCATCGAGAGAGACGACTCCTCCAGTTCCAATGAAGTGTGGGACACCCTAGGACAACCGAGTGGCATATACCACTTCTTGGTCAAATACACTGCTCCTGAAAGCTCTCGTATCAGGCTCGAAGACGTCCAACCAACTGGATGGGGAGATTTACCTGAGAGCACAAATACTATGCAAAATACAACAGAGGTATCCTCCTACGACAACTCTGCCTAGGAGAAAGATTTCAATGATCCTGCTCCACCAGAAATCAGCATTATTTCTGAATAGAAATCAAGGAAGGTGTCAGACTTTGTGATTCACCGAGGTGTTCACCGCCAATGGGTTGCAGTCAATGTTCCGATGATTGTTCATAAGTCAAAGTAATGGTCGTCTTTGTATTAACCTTTCACCTTGCCTAGGTGAAATGGATGTTTTGATAGGGCTCACTTTCTGTAGATGTCCCTCTTCGCTTCGCCCAAAGCGACAGAGTTTTGTTTTATAGGGCTGTAGTTTCAAGAATCGACAAGTTCATATAATTGTTGTTTTCTCTTTTCGCTTTTTCAGAAAATGGTAATCCTAAAAAACAATTCAAACAATAAAAACAATCAGTTTTCCAAAAAAATTTACACTGCTCATACTCTTGCATTCTCTCTATCTCTTCTAAAAACAAATCATAACATTGTGCAGATTGCTTGTTTTAAACCCCATTGAAACGTACGATCCAACGCCTTCTCCCAAATTTGAATTCCTGGTATTTGTGGCTGAAGAAGAAAATGACAAAGAAATTCCAGAAGAGATCTCCCGATTACTCAGACAGGAGGAAAGATCCATTAAACCTCACAAAGAGCCGTTGGAAACGGTCAACTTGGGTTCAGAAGAAGAGAGAAAAGAAGTCAATATTGGGGCACTGCTCAGTCTGACTGTCAAAGAAAGTTTGATAAAGCTTCTCAAAGAGTTTCCCGATGTATTTGCTTGGTCCTATCAGGACATGCCAGGGTTGGATACCAGCATCGTGGAACATCATCTACCGTTAAGATCAGAATGTCCGCCAGTGAAACAGAGGTTGAGAAGAACTCATCCAGACATGGCCGTCAAAATCAAAGAGGAAGTACAGAAACCGATTGACGCGGGTTTCCTCGCCACATCAGAATATCCTCAATGGTTAGCCAAAATAGTGCCAGTTCCGAAAAAGGACGAAAAGGTCAGAATGTGTGTGGACTACAGAGATCTAAACAAGTCCAGTCCCAAGGATGACTTTCCTTTACCACACATTAACTTGCTGGTTCACAGTACAACAAAGTTCAAAATCTTCTCCTTCATTGATGGATTCTCGGGCTATAATCAGATAAAAATGGCGCCGAAAGACATGGAGAAAACTTCGTTCATCACCCCATGGGGTACTTTTTGTTACAAGGTAATGTCATTCGGGTTAAAGAATGTCGGGCAACCTATCAAAGGGCCATGACTACTCTTTTTCATGACATGATACATAAAGAGATAGAGGTATATGTCGTTGATATGATTGCCAAATCTAAAACAGAGGAGGAATATGTGACCCACCTATCAAAACTATTCGAGCGGTTGAGAAAGTACAAACGCCATTTGAATCCTAATAAGTGCACATTCGGTGTCCGTTCAGGGAAACTTTTAGGGTTCATGGTTAGCCAGAAAGGAATTGAGGTTGATCCTGACAAGGTCAAGGCCATTCAAGAAATGCCTTCTCCGAGGACTGAGAAACAAGTCAGGGGATTCCTGGGACATTTGAATTACATTTCCAGATTTACATTCCTCATGAACGCGACGTGCGAGCCAATTTTCAAATTACTCAAAAAGAATCAGGATTGCGTTTGGACAGAAGATTGCCAAACCGCCTTCGACAGTATCAAAGAATATCTGTTGAATCTACCGATTCTATCACCTCCAGTGGAAGGAAGACCACTAATCATTTACTTAACAGTCTTGGAAGACTCCATGGGTTGCGTGCTTGGCCAACAAGAAGAAACAAAAAGGAAAGAGTCTGCCATCTACTATTTGAGCAAGAAGTTTACAGACTGTGAGACTCGGTATACTATGCTTGAGAAAACTTGTTGTGCTCTGGCTTGGGCAGCCAATCGTCTTCGCTAGTATATGATTCGTCACACTACTTGGTTAATCTCTGAAATGGATCCGATCTAGTATGTCTTCAAAAAGCCTGCTCTCACAGGGAGGATAGCCCGTTGGCAGATGTTGTTATCGGAATATGACATTGAGTACCATGCTCAGAAAGCCCATCAATGGAAGTATTTTAGCTGATCATTTGGCTCATCAACCGATTGACAATCAAGAATTAATCGGGTTTGACTTCCCAGACGAAGATGTCATGTATTTAAAAATGAAAGATTGCGATGAACCGCTACCCAGTGAAGGGCCAGAACCAGGTTCCCAATGGGGACCAATCTTTGACGGAGCTGTTAATCATTATGGATCTTGCAGTGGTAATTCATTATGGATCTTGTAGTGGTAATTCATTATGGATCTTGAAGCAATTTGAAGGAATTTTAAGATTTGAAGTGGTAATTCATCTTTCACCATTGTTGAAGCTTCATCTTCATGTTACATAATGTAGACCCTTTGTTGATCTTGATTGCTTGATCTTTGGATCTTGCAATTGGTGTTTGATTGCTGGCTTTTGCTGCTGTTTTACTCAAAAATTCGTGCGCAATTGAATCCTTGATCCTAAGATGTTTGAAGAAATGGGTGATCAAGGATTTGGCAATTTTCAAACTAATTTTCTGTTATTTTTACAGTGCTAATCGAT
This sequence comes from Lathyrus tuberosus, assembly GCA_022829125.1. Lineage (NCBI taxonomy): Eukaryota > Viridiplantae > Streptophyta > Magnoliopsida > Fabales > Fabaceae > Lathyrus > Lathyrus tuberosus. The sequence goes on from JALAZF010000071.1 coordinate 11,370,757, forward strand.
TAACCAAAACCAGTACAATTAGGTTAATCGATTAACAGCTTGTTTCTGTGTAAAAACTGGAAGTATGCACTGGTTAATCGATAAATATAATTACACTGTGAGTTAGTTAATCGATTAACCAGCATCCAGAATGTGTTTTTTGTTTGTTTTTTAGGTTGTTTTAGTTTTTCTTCCTCCTTCTTCCCCTTTCTTCTTATTTTAGCCTTGAAACACATTGTTGAGATTAATTTCTCTTCAATTTCAATGGACTTTGGATATGGTTAGAGTAATTAAACATTCATTAGTTCAAATCTATCTTTAAATGAATTGTTGAATTCATTTGAGGTGCTTTGAATTAGTGATATGTTTTCACACTCAAGTCTATCAATTAAAGGTGATTGAACTTGAAGATGAAAGGTTCTTGACTTTGTAATTCAATTTGGCTTTCTCTTCATCTATTTCCTTTTTTTATTTTGATTGATGAAAGCCTTATGGATCTTAGAATTTTTTGTTGAATTCTTGATCAAGACTAGATCGTTACCTATTTTCTTTTCGTGCGGTATTGCTTTCAGATGACGATCTACATATCGTTCATCTAGCATGCATTAGCACAAAGATCTATTGACCGGCCTCATTGTAGGGTAATTACTCTGTAAATTAATCGGCGATTGTTTAACATAGTGCAACATTTGTCCCTCTTTATCCAATTCGGAATTTGAACTTTCGTGGTCCGGACCTTGATTGGTCACGTCAACCCAATGGTGATTGATCTTTTTGCATTAGGTCCATAATCTTTGAAACTTGGCGTTGTAGAGGCTTTGGTTCTACCAATCTTATGTCAAGTTCATTAACTTTGGCCTAAGTGCATTGTTTAATCTCTATAGTTCATAACGCGAAACGGAATAATCGGTGAAGGCTTATGGCACTAGAGCCTTGTGCTACTAACCATTAACTTCTAACTTCTTTACATTTCCTTCTCGCTCCCTATATCTCTTTATTTTTTATGCTTTATGCCATTTATCATATCATGTTTATGTTTATGTCATTTTTCTTTTGTCCACTTGGACCATTTTATCTTGTGCTTTATTTTTCTCTTTGTCCATTTTGGACTCAAAAACATTAATAAAGGATTAAACCACTAAAAGACTGATGCTCTTAATTGTTGGACTATGGTCACTATCCCTTGCTTTGGAGGACCTATACTCTTGATCATGGACATTTGGACTTAGAATTAGGATCCTAACCTATGCTTGGGAGTTTGTGATGGAAAACCTTGGATTTTGGATACTTGGAGTCCCTTTTGAAGACTTATTTAGAATCAAGACCAAATCAAAAAAGGAAAAATGCTTATGCTATGGAGCTTGTCCATGTGGGTAGATCTTTCTTATCCTTAGCTTTTATTTTTATGCACTAGGATAGTCACTTCTTCTCCACCCCTTCTTCAATTTTCAAAAGTTCTTCTCTTTTTCAAAACCTTCTTGTTTCCAAAGTTAAAACCGCTTTCAAAATAAAACCTTGACTTCGGTCAAGCAATTTTTAAACTTTGTTTTCTTTAATAAATGTCAATCCATGTTAATCATATTTTGACCATTTCATAGAAAAACATAAAAAATATAAAACTCATCAAACTCTTTTTGTGCTTTGTGCACCTTTTCCTTTTAAACTTTTTCATAAGTTTAGACATCATTCATCTCTTTAAACGGAATTATTCGCATAGAAATGACGACTTGTCTTTACACTTAAAATCAATCATAACAAACAAATTTTTGTTCTTTGTACCACGAACTACGGGGTTTTGATCCTACATTGCACATCATGGGTACGTAGGCATGAGGCGATAAGTCTCTCCAAACACAAAAATCTTAAAAAATATTTCTCTTCTCACCTCCCCAATCTCTTTACAAGCAAACCTTTTTAGACCAAAAAGCGATAGATATTTCAAAGGGTTCCTATAGAGTACTATAGACGTTTTTGGTGCTAACATCTTCCCATTGCGTAACCAACCCCCTTACCCATTTCTCTTTGTCTTTTTTAGCTTTTGCTCTTTTAGACTTCTTAGGATTTATTCGCTCTTTTTTCCTTTTCCTTTGTGGAATAAATAAAAGCGCGGTGGCGACTCTTGCTTTATGACTTAAGTTAATCAATAGCTTACACTCACAAATTTCCCCGCTACAGAAAAGTGGCGACTCTGCTGGGGAGTGATCTCCCTTGATGGGTTTAGCCTACTTTGATTTATTTACTACTTTTTGTTTATTTGCTTGTTACTTGTGTGTTCTGTTTGGGAGTTCCTCTGTGTGTGAGATAGGTCCTATACTCGGACCAGAGTGTACTTTGAAATAGGAGGATAGTATAGTCAAGGGAGCTTTAAGGGAGTCGAATCCCGAAAAAGCAGAACTTGAGAATCTATCCACTCGGTGGTTGCCTCTTTGCAATTACTGATGCTGATCGAGCGATCGTGAAGGCATTACTTTTTCCATAGAAGCCTATAACACTGAGGACCGTAGTAACCCTTAACCCATCTTAGCCCTTTTAGGATCGTGGCGCGGAAGCTATGAGGATGCAAATCCGACTTAGCTGTCACGCGATGCCACACTCAGGTAAGATTCTCTTGAGGATAACTACCAACCTCCGAGTAAATTGGTGCGCAGGTGTGTCTGATAGTGGATTGTGGACCCTGGGCACTCTGTTAGAACCGTTGTTTTCTGCAGGTACAATGAACACAAAACCTTAGTACACACCTTTGTGGGATTGGTTCTTACCCTAGGCTTCATGCTCATGACTTGAACCTTGACTCGTGTGCTTTGTGTGATCTTGTTTGTGTTTGTTGCATTCATGAGCATTCTTTTGGAAGGTTTCAAGGAACTTAAAGGTGTTATAGTAAACATTGCAGATACTTTTGTCATGGATTTTGGAAGGAGAAGTACAAGGATGTATACTTTCAAGAGTCCTAAGTTAGGGGGTTTGAGAGAGCTATGATCTTTGGTTGTTGATACCAAGAAGTTCGAGTCCAGATATGGAAGGATTTTATCTCTCTTGAAGGTTGATATGGCTGAAGGATTGCGTGCTACTTTGGTTCAGTTCTATGACCCTTTGCTTCATTGTTTCACCTTTCCGGATTTTCAGTTGGTACCTACGCTAGAGGAGTATTCTCTCCCACTTGGTTTGCCTAATCATGGTCAGATTTTCTCTGGTTTGGATCCCGCTCCCGAGCATCACGTTATTGCGAAGGCTACTCATTTAAAGGTTTCTGAGATTAAGGCTAGCATGGAAACCAAAGAAAAGATTCTTGGGTTACCCGCTAAGTTCTTGATGGATAGAGCTCATCACATTGCTACTGTGAAGAACACAGTTGCTTTTGAGGCTATTCTTGCCTTGCTTATTGATGGACTGTTTCTCTTCCCGAATGTTGAGAACTTTATAGACATCAACGCTATTCAGATCTTCTTGATTGGGAATCCAATTCCTACTTTCCTTGCCGATGCTTACCATTCTATTCACCTCAGGAATTTCCATGGTGAAGGGATGATTATATGTTGTGCGCCTTTGCTTTACAAGTGGGTTATTTCTCACATGCCGAAGTCTGCAGCTTTCTGGAATCTCAAGGAAGGTTTATATTGGTCCAGGAAGATCATGTCTCTCACTCATTCTGATATTGATTGGTGTAGCCGTGTTCCTTGTAGAGCGATGATTATTGATAGTTGTAGTGATTTTCCCAACGTACCTCTTCTTGGTACAAAGGGAGGAATCAGCTACAATCCCGTGTTGGCTCGTCGTCAGTTAGGATATCCTTTGCGAGAGGTACCGAAGAAAATCCATTTGGTCGGTCTCTTTTTCAAGGAAGAAGAATCTCAGGTTGCTCTCAAGAGAGAAATTGTTGAAGCTTGGCGCAACATTCGTAGAAAAGGAAAGGAAAGTTTGGGAAATCCGAATTGTATCTCTTCGGAACCTTACCTCCAGTGGGTTAAAAATAGAGCTATTACTTTGAAGATGCCTTATGCGCATCAGGAGCTTTTATCTCTAATTGATAAGAAGCTTATTCTCTACTTTATGGAAGACACAGAGAAGCTTCAGATCGCTTTAGCTGAGATGTGACAAGAGAGAGATGCTTGGAAGAACAAGTATCAGATTGTTGAGTTAGAGAATGCAAGACTTCAAGAGCACTTCAAGAAGAAGAATGAAGACGAAGTTGCCAACAAGAAGAGAAAGGCGCAAGAGGATTTATTTTCCTGTCGCATTCAGCCAGTTTCCGATATTCCGAAGAGTTCAAAATCTCCTTGGAAGTTGATGGTTGATCAGTTGCTGATTGAGAAGACTCAGATGCAGGCCCACATCAAGAAGCTGGAAGATAGAGCTGGGACTTCTTCTCATAGGATTCTCTAGAGATCTAGTTTTCTTTATTCTCTATTTGTTTTAGGATTCTTGAATCTGTACTTCTAAGATGTAATCTTTTCCATCATTAATGAATGAGATTTTGGTATTTCAAATAACAATGTTTGCAATACGCCTTATAATTCCTTGAAACTTTGCATTTGCATCTTGCACATCAAGCATCATCTTTTGCATTGTTTCTTGCCTTTTCAGGTGTCTTATGTTTCCTTTGGTCTTCATTCAGCCAAGCTGTCGCACCAGTATAATACTCGGGCTAATCTGAAGAAGAAGATGGATCAGTTGCAACAAGAGAACCGTGAACTTCGTTAAGAAGTATCAAATCTGAAGGATGGTTTGGAAAGACTCACTGCTATGATGGAAGCTCTGGTTGCTTCTCAGAATCAACCACCACCACCTCCTCCTCTGCTTTCGATTCCTGTACAAAGGACAATCATTTTTGAGATTGTCTCTACGCCCATCTCTGTGGCGCCTGCTAGTGTTCCTCAACACTCCATGCCTCCTGGCTTCCCCTGGGGCATGCCCATTAACTTTGTTCCTGAGGGTTATCAACCACCACCGCCTCCTAAAATTCCAGTTGTTCCTACCGTTCAACCTGTGATGACTGTGCCACCGCCTGTGGTTCATGCTGTTCCTTTTGGTGAAGAACAGATTTTCCATACTGCTCCAAGTGAAAATGTCAGTGCTTATGATAGAATGGAAGAGATTCAAGACCAGTTTACTGAGATGCAGAAAGAGATTAAAGCTTTGAGAGGTAAAGAGCTATTTGGAAAGAATGCTCATGAGTTATGCTTGGTTCCTAATGTGAAGATCCCGCATAAGTTCAAGGTCCCTGACTTTGAAAAGTATAAGGGTAATTCTTGTCCGTTGAGTCACTTGACTATGTATGTTCGTAAGATGTCGACTCAGACCGATAATAATCAGCTTCTCATTCACTACTTTCAAGATAGTTTGTCTGGTGCAGCCTTGAAATGGTATACGGGACTCGACAGTACTCGAATTCGCACTTTCGAAGACTTGGGTGAGGCATTTGTAAAGCAATACAAGTATAATGTGGATATGGCTCCTGATCGTGACCAGCTTCGAGCAATGGCTCAGAAAGATAAGGAGACATTCAAAGAATACACGCAAAGGTGGCGTGAGATCGCTGCTCAGATTAATCCTCCTTTGGAAGAAAAAGAGATGACTAAGATTTTTCTGAAAACTTTGAGTCCTTTCTATTATGAGCGGATGATTGCTAGTGCCCCGAGTGACTTCACTGAGATGGTTAATATGGGGATAAGATTAGAAGAAGGTGTCCATGAGGGACGTTTGTCAAAAGATGGTAATTCTGCTGGTAATTCCAAGAAATATGGGGGAGGAATTGCCAAGAAGAAAGAGGGTGAGACCCATGATATTGCCCATGGAGGACGTAAAAAGAGTTACAATAAGAATAATCAGTGTCAACAACATATTGCATCTGTCACCCCTGTTATCAATTCAACTCCTGTTGTTCAGGAAGCTCCTGCTCAGCAACAACGTTTTAATCAACCGAACAATCAACGGGGCCGTTTTCAGAAGGATTTTGATCCGATTCCGATGACCAACACGGATTTGCTTCCTTGTTTAATTCAAAAGAATCTTGTTCAGACCCGTGCACCACCTGCTGTTCCAAAAGATTTGTCATGGTGGTATAAGCCTGAAGCTCGTTGCGCTTTCCATCAGGGAGGAGCGGGACATGATACTGAGAACTGTTATCCATTGAAGATGGAAGTTCAAAGGTTGGCTAGGAGTGGTATTTTGTCTTTTGAAAATTCCAACCCTAATGTACAATCGAATCCGCTGCCCAATCATGGTAAGGCATCTGTCAATATGGTTTATGGTTGTCCTGGTACATTTAAAATTTTTGATATCCGTTGGATCCGAAGATCTCTTGTGGAAATGCATGCACTTTTGAGTGAATACCATGATATTGATCATGACAATGCAGCTTGTTGCATCTGTTCCGTGAATCCGTGGTTGTGTGATAGTGAAGAGGGACATTCAAAGGATGATGGATGCAAATTTGATTGAAGTCACTGCTAAAAGAGATGAATATCAGAATGAGGTGAATGTTATCGCACCACGCTTTAATATTCCTGAACGAGTTGTTATCTCTTATGACAGTCAGAAGATCGCTGTTACGCCTTTGGTCATTCGGTTGCCCGATCCAGTACCATATGAATCTGACAAGGCTGTTCCGTATAAGTACAATGCTACCATGGTAGAAGATAGTAAGGAAGTGCCCATTCCTTCTTTGTCTTCTGTGGTAGGCATCGCTGATGTGAGTAGAGCGACCCGAAGTGGATAAATGAAAGTGTTAATGAGGTTTTGGCAATTGAAGACTAGGATGCAGTTGCTGTGATTTTTTTAAAAATATTTTATCTTAGTACCATTTTTTATTCCTTCATTACTTTGTTGGTGTAATTTTCCTTACTTTTCTAAACTTCTTTCAGTAGCTCGAAATAACCTCCAAGCATAACCCAAAACCAGTTACGCCAACTACATCCTCAAAAAGGGTTTCTCCTCATGTTTCTAATGATTCTACACCTTCAATGGAATTATGTGAGGGATAACAGTCCTCCATCAAACGCAACAAGCTTATAAAATTAGAAAGGTAACAACATTTTCAAAGAATTGTTATATTCTTGCATACCGCTTTTTGTAGTCTAACAACTTACGTACTGATGTACTTTTCTTTTTAGGCGTGTACTTTATTATATATCACCAAACTTTTAAAATCATCATTTTTATCATCTTACTGAGTTAACATCCGTTGGTATTAGTTTTCAAATGGTTAAAATTAAAGTCAAAGCTTTCAAATAAATCAACGGTTGTGATTAACTGATAGTGTAAAAAATCTTTACACTGTCAGTGCATATTAATTATATATATATATATATATATATATATATATATATATATATATATATATATATATATATGACAATAAAAGTCAAATAAAGACAAAAAAAATTCTCTAAAAACAACATTCACTACATTGATTGAACCATAAGTGAAACAGACATAAAAACTTAAATGTATTTAGCCTAAATATTAGATCAAATACATGCGACTATCATATATTCAGTAAAAGATGTTTTTCAAAGCAAATATGAACCAAGACAATGGACAATTGGGGTAATACCCCTTGAGAGCATCTATTTTATTCCATTCATAGGTTTCATCTTTGATTTCCAAAATCCTCTAAGTTTATAGCTTATGCATGAATCTATTTCATCATCATCTGCTCGATTCCTTTTAGCTTGTTAGCAATAAGCAACGACAGATCTTCAAGATCGCTCTCGCTCAAATCATTTCCATCAAATTCACCTGTTCGGATCAAATCATCAAGCAATCTATTCATCTCCTTTTTTTTGGTGATGTCCTTTTGTTTCATTAATTTCTCTCGTTCTTTTGCTATAGTCTGCTTCAAGAAAACCTTGTGATCCAACATCATTTTTCTTTGATCCGATTCAGGAGAACCTATAAATTTTTCCAACAATGTATGAAAGGTATCTTTTGATGGCCAAATTATTGGTTGTGGTTTCTTTTCTTCATAGATTATACCACATGCATCAATTCCACAAAGGGTGGTGATTTCATTCGTCTTCTTAATTATACCTGTTGATTGTCATAGTCAAGATAGTGAAGTGAATTGAGAGAAAAATGCATTTGCTTACAATTTTCCATAATTTTCAATGTGATTACATCATTAAAAGGCATGTAACATATGAAATAATAATACTAATGTTATATTTCTAAAAGTAAATTTGAATAATCTGCATATGCCTTAGAAAAATTAAGGAGAAAGAAAATATAAAACCTTGCTTCCTTTTTCTGAATGTTTCTTTTCACTTGTAGTCGTCAGTTATGTAGTCAACCTCCATATTTCTTGCAGCCATGATAGTGATAAGAAATAGAAAGATGTTAGTAAACAATGAAGTTCTATAAATGATGTTTATTAATGTGACTCTAATTATGCTATATTTATAGGCATATTTTAGATACAACAGGGTTGAATTTAAAACAAGTCTTTTAATAGAAGTTATTCATGGGAGAGATTCAACTACACTGCCTTTAATGCTTTTTCTACACCCAAAATCACATTGATGTTCATTTAAATGGATGACGTATATGCATAAAAAGTTTTATGAAAGTTTTCAAAACTTTCAAAATAATGTATGTTAGCAATTAATTTTACTTTGGGAACATATCCGATTTTATTAAATTTGACTTTTGTTAAATTTATGTTTTAAATTTTTCAAAATATTAATAATCACTTTACAAAAAACGTGTAAGATAATTAATACTAAGAAATAAAGGTAAAATAACAAAGACATAACGATCTTAAATAATGAAAAAGAATTTATTTTTATATTTAAAACAACATAACTAAAGAACTGCAGGAGTAATTGTTTTAAAGAAAACAGACTGCACGGACAGTGTAAAATAATTTTACACTGTCATTCAATTAATGATGTATATCCTACCACATTATATCGATATTTCAAAATGAGTTAGATAATATGGCAGATTAGTTGTTTCCTATTAAACGAACATGTAAATATTTTTTTTATATTGATAGTACATATCCTTTAAACTCATTGTTTTTATCTATTTTTCTTTTTCTTTTCTAATTTTAGTATTAACGTCAAATGAGTTATTCAATACGGGGAAATAAAAGAAAAGAAAGTTATCATCATCCCCTTATGCATTTTATATAGGCATTTGTCTTAAACTAGAAAAATAAAATAAAGTAATGGAAATTGAACTTCCTTATTTGTTTTTTTACATAGGGAATGGAAATTGAACGTGATAATAGAAAACACACAAGTATAAAAACTACTTGGTTTTCTAAAAAAAATACCGAATATGAACCTGTTATTTTAGACATTTTTAATAACTGTTTACAAAAAGAAAGGGAGGACCAACAAATGTTGAGTTAATAGAATATGCGAGAGTCCCAAAACATGATAGAAGCTACTTTTGAATCTTAAATGGACGAATAGGTGAGAGGAAGAACCAGTACAAAATACTTGTTAGATCGGATACAAATGACTGTTTAGGTTGATTCCGTAGCGGATTTAAGAGTTGCCATTATACCAAGTAATCACGTGTTTTTTTTTTTTTGGAAAAGGCCAAAATGTATTAATAATTGCACAAGTTGTGCTGTATAAAAAGTACAGGAAAGCTCCCAATTGGAGGCTAAAAACACCAGACCCGGAAACAAAGAAAAATGCCACAGGAATTCACACCTAAACCAAAACTAACAACAGTACTGTTGCGGTGAAAATCGGATAACAAGCTATTAATTAACTTGCATCATATTTCTTTTACAACCGACTTTGATTTATCCAAAGGAAAAGTTCAAGATCGAGAAAAACCTAAAGGGGGGAGATCTAGGGTTCGGGGGTTGGTTATACAGAGGGAAGGTATTAGCACCCTCTGTATCTGTAGTACTCTACAGGAACCTCTTTCTTAAGTTTGTGTTATGTTATGTTTACTTGCTAAGCGAAATGCGCTAAGGTAAAGGACCTAGGGTATGTACACTAAGTTTGCTTGCCAAGACATCGCATCTTGTGCCTACGTATCTGACTAAAGAATCAGAGCAACCGTAGTTCACCTAACTAAGGGTGAAAGAGGAACCATTGACTGTGGCCAAGGTTCCAAGGGGAAATGAGTATAAGGTCATTTTAGAGTTCACGATAACTCTCTAAGTCTAAGTTATATGGGAAAGTGAGCACTCATGATGATGAGAGTCACATAGAGTTCACGATAACTCTATAAGTCTAAGTAAAGGGAAAGTGAGTTCTCATGATGATGAGAATCACATAGAGTTCACGATAACTCTATCCTATTACTAAACTAAGAGGAAAATGGCTCTTATGAGGCCAAGGTGAAAGGTGGGGTGTTTATTGACTTAGGAGTCAACTTGGGAGCTTTCCTTTGGAAGGAGGGTCAAATGAGTCAAGTATGAATATACAGTGAACAATATGAATATGAACAAGTATAATAATCAAGATAAAATGAACGAGATATGAACATGGTAATAATCAAGATGTCAAAGTCAAGTGATAATAAATCAAAGAATGACAGTAAATATATAGTATCATGCTTAACATGCTAAAATGCTAAAACAATGTCAGGCAAACATATATACAAGCAGACATCAAGAGATAAAAATGTATCAATGTAAATGAGCAAGAGATTGAAAGATCTAACCCAAAATAGAGTGCATGCTGGTGAGCCACTGGCAAGCCAAGATCAAGAATCAAACCCTCCACTCCATGAGCATAGGGTAAAGAGTCCTAAATCTAAGTCCTCAGTCCAAAACTCAGAATAGTAACCACAGTCCGGTCAATTGAGTTTTTTAGGGTTTCGATATTAATTAGTGTGTTTTAAAGAATATATGAACAAATATGAATATGACAAGAATAATATGAACAAGAATAATAATCAGGATAATATTTGACAGAAAATAAAATCAAGATAATATTGACAGAAAATAAAGTCAGTGATTGATGATTAACTTATTGGATCGGGGAATCGGGTCCAATGTAGTGCTAAACCGTCGTAGCACGGTCTATGAGGAAGACCATGCTATAGGAGGATGCACAGTTGATCTTTGTGTTAAGACACGATGGAGAAATGATATTGAGGATCATTCTCCAAAGAAATCGGGCCACACGAAAAGAAAAGGTAAAGACCTCGTCTTAAATCACAAACTCTCGTTAACTTATCGAAGGTAACCTATCACGATCCCAAAGTATAGAAATCAATCTCGGGATTACTCACTACAGATTTGAAATAATGAAGGTTGATCACTCGACAAATAACGTTTGTGAACAAAGAACTTCATCGATAAAAAAAAATGAAAATGAAGATATAAGAAAAAACGGAATGAAATGAAAATAAAGTCGGTCTCGTCTTAATCAAGATTTAATCGAGAAATCGATAATCTTTTGATTAGACTTTCATTGACCGATAAAATAAAAGAGGTGGCCTCATATATATCGCGACTTTTAGTAATTTGAATAGATCGACTAAGTCATGATTTTTGTGATATCAACAGCCCATCAAAGAAAATGGAATCGAAATGAAAAATAAAGTCGGTCTCGTCTAAATAAAGATTTAGATCGATAAATCGAAAATCTCTTGATTAGACTTTCATTGACCAACAAAAATAAAACGGCCTCATATAAATCAAGATATTTAGTGACTTGAAATAAATCAAAAAATCAAGAATTTTTAATATCATAGGCCCCAAATAAAAGAAAAGAAAATCGAAGATGAAAATCAAAGTAGAGGTGAAAAGTAAATCAATAAATGGATCAAAACAAAAGTGATAACCAAAATGGTTACAAAAACAATTGAAAATTATTAACAAATATTTAAAAAATATCTAATAAAATATTTAATATTAATAAAAATATTTACGGAATAATTAACAAGATATTAATAAAGTATTAACAGAGAATTTCATTTTTAAGAAAGGTTATAAACAAAAATGTTAACTAAGGATTATTAACAAACAAAAATCAAGATATTAAACAAAATAATTAGTAAAAATAATTAACAAGATTGATCAAGACAGCAATTATGAAAAATCAAGAAAAATAGTAAAATAGTCGATAAAAATAATTAACAAAATTGATTTAAAAAAATAAACATGAAGGATGTAATTAAGAGTGATCAAGGGTGTTAAGAAAATAAAAGAGAATGGGCCCAATCCACACCAATACAAACTCTAATTAAATGAAATAGGTTTATAAATAATAAGCATGTAGTAACTAAAAAACAAACTGGAAACAATATATTCTTTATGATGTCCACTACTTACCACTTCAATGCCATTTTTTATCAAAATAAAATCATAACGATCAAACGTGAAGTGACCCATGGCAGCCATTAATATAATAATTAGCAAATGAGGTTGTTGATTATGCTAGGAGACATATGAAGCAATGTCTTTTATTTAAGGTTGATTTCGCCAAAGCCTACGACTGTGTCGATTGGAATTTCTTGATTCTAGTTCTCAAGTCTTGTAATTTCTGTCCAAATTGGATTAAATGGATTGAAGGTAACATTTGCACGAGCTTTGTCTCTGTCTTGGTTAATGGATCGCCGACCAAGGATTTTGAGGCTTCTAGAGGTTTGAAACAGGGCGATCCGCTGACTCCTTTCCTTTTCACTTTGGTGGCGAATTCTTTAGCTATTCTTTTTAGAAGAGCTTCTTCCCTTAATCAGTTTTCTGGTTTTCAGATAGATGATGGTGAATCTATTGATTTATTACAATTTGCTGATGATACATTGATCTTTTGTGATGGTGGTTATCATAACCTTTGGGCGTTGAAGGCTATCTTAAGAGGTTTCGAGATGGTGTCCGGGCTTCGTATCAATTTTTACAAGAGTTGCTTATATGGAATTGGTATTGATGATCTTTTTTTAAGGGCTGCAGAATAATTTCTTTTTTGCAAGAAAGGAGTTTTTCATGTCAAGTTCCTGGGCTTGACTATAGGGGGAGACCGAAGGAGAATTTCTTTTTGGAAACCTACATTGGATTGCTTGAAGTCTAGATTGAATGCTTGGGTCGGTAGGAATATGTCAATTGGGGGTCGTGTTACGCTGATTAATTATGTTCTTGTCAACTTACCTATTCATCAGTTGTCGTTTTTCAAGGCTCCGGCTAGAATTATCAGACATTTTATAGCTATTCAACGTAATTTTTTGTGGTCGGGTTCCGCGGATAGGAAAACCATTGCTTGGTCTAAGTGGAGTGATTTGTGTGTTTCTAAAGAGAAGGGTGGGCTAGGTATTAGGCATATTGGTATGTTGAATAAATGTCTCCTATCTAAGTGGTTGTGGAAATTCGCAAAAGGTGGTAATGAAATATGGAGGAAAGTCTTGGTCTCTAGATACGGGAATCTCGCGTTTTGGGCTCTTGAGTCGGATCCGAGTATTTATCCTAAGCATGCCTCGACATGGATGAGGGACATTCTGGATTCCAAATGTTGGGGAAATTCTGTTATATTTCATCAGTTCGTTAAACCTGTTATGGGCAGTGGGAATAAAATTCCGTTTTGGAATGCTGTGTGGTGTGGTAATCATCAATTAAAGATTTTGTTTCCCTTGCTGTATGCTGCTGCTGCTGATAAGGATAGTTTGATTGAGGATTACGGGTTTTGGGATCATAACCAATGGCTTTGGAATTTTCATGATAGTTGGTTGCATGAGTCTAATGTTATGCAGCATCATATTATTCTGCTGCAGAATTTCCTTGTTAACAGTCCGGCAGTGAAGCTGCTTGTTGATGACGAGTGGGAGTGGTTGTTGGAACATCATAAGGAGTTTTCGGTGAAAAGTTTGTATGATCATATGGCGGATTCAATTTTGAGCATTGTCCTTCCGCAGCTGGAGAAGTTATTTTTTAAAGTGGCTTGGAAAACCAAGATTCCGTTTAAGGTTAAGATTTTTTCTTGGAGATTGATGCGTGATAGGTTGCCGACTCGCGTTAATCTTGCTTCTAGGGGTATCATTTGTTCCTCGACCAACAAGGTTTGTCCTTTGTGTTTAGTGGATGATGAGGATTCTTTGCATATTTTTCTTAAATGCTCAAAAGTTCAGATTTTGTGGGGAAAAATTTACGATTGGTTACGTATACAACCGGTGGATGCTGAGAATGTTTGCAACCATGCCCTCTTGTCGTTCCTTACTCTATACCAGTACGGTAAGGATGATACGAGTGGCTATGTGTGGATTATTACGTCTTGGTGCATTTGGAATATGAGAAATAATATTATTTTCAATGGCTTGATTTGGGATGCTAACGAAGTCTTTAATCGAGTTGTTTCCATTTTGTGGAGATGGTTAGAATTAGGCAGGAAGAGATGTAGTTTTTATGATTGGATGCATCATCCTGTAGATTTCATGTAATTTTTGTTTTCTTTGTTGGGTCCCTTTCCTTGTTTTGGTTGGCTTTTTGTAAGGGTTGGAGAATCCCTTTTTCTCCCTTTAATACAAATTGCTTATCAAAAAAAAATAATAATTAAGCAAAACAATAAATACCAACTTAAAAGCAAAATGAAACAAATTTTCAAAATTCATGAACCTCTATCTCACCTCTCTCGTACAACTCTATCTTCTCAGTACTCTCACAAACTCTTGTCCTCTTTCTTGCCATGTTCTCTCTGTCTCACGTCGCTCTCACTCTCGTGCTCATTCAATCAACAACAACCAAGAATAACAATAAATCTAACAACAACCATGCAAGGAGAAAGAAAAATAATAATGAAAAATAAGCTCTCACAGTGCTTTCACGGAGATGGCGGTTGAGGAACGAAACCACGTGATTATAACATGGTCTTCCGTGGCTGAGCATATGCTGGTTGTGGGTTGAACGTTGTTGTCATTTGTGGGATGGAAAAAGAAATGTGGTTATGTGGCGGTCGGAGTATGGTTGAGTTGTGATCATTTGAAGGTGGTGGCAAGTGAAGTTGGTGGTGATTGAAGGTGATTAAAGCAGGTCGGAAGCTTGTTGTTTGAGTTGATTTGAAAGAGAGTGGGTTATGGAGGAAGGAGAAGGTAGATGTTTAACGATGATGATGATAGCATCTGGTTTTAGTTTTCATGGCCTTATTTGAAACAGAGGGAATGGTGGCCGTTGAGTTTGGAACGGTTGGAGGCGAGGAGACTTAACGAGATGTTCAGAAAATGGTTTTGTTGTTGATGAAGAGAAAGGGTGGTATGAGCTTTAACATGGAGATGGTGGCGCGTGGAGGGTGAAGGTTATGAGATGGATTTCGGAAATGGTTATTGGATGTTGTTAAATTAAGGAGGTGTCGCCATTGAGTTTTTAATGAGCTTTTTGGACAGAGTTTTTATTTGTGTGTCATGGAATGGTGTTTTGCAAATAGAGTATTTTTGTGTTGGAAAAAAATGAGAGAGGGAGAATATGGTGAGTGGTTGTAATGGTTTGTGGGCCGTGTGATGAGATGGAGGCCTTAAGTAAATGAAGGGAATGTGAGTAAAAAAGAATAAGAAAAAGTTGTTCCAGCAAGATGACAGTGAGAGATCATGTAGCATGGTATGTAAAAAGAATCAAGTTTTGTTTTATCTTCTCTTCTTTTATGAAAATGAGTGGGGACCTTTGTGAAGATCAAGGTGGCGTGGGATAGTGGAGAAAATGGTCCTTTGCCTCAGGAGGTACAAGAAGAATTTTCATAAAATGAACCGAACACAAAAACCTTTTTAACACTTGGTCACTAAGTTTTCCACAAAAAGAATTAGGACAAAAACTTAAACAATACGTAAAATAAATAAATAAATAAGTAAAAGATAAATAATCACATAAGCAAGTTAAAAAATATTTTACACAAACCTAAAACAAAATTAAATTAATTAAAATGAATAGTAATTTAAAATTAGAAATAGAACGGTAAAAAGAAAAAGAATAATTGATCTGAAATCACAGTGTTAAGAAAAATAAAATGAATACACAAAAATGATCGGCGCTAAATATACGTATTGAAAAAAAAAATAGCGTTCTATCAAATTTTGAAATAAGTTGGAACTAACTTTTAGTTTGACTGACTCGTCTGTAATTCCAAAAAGTTATTTCGGCTGATAAATTGGGTAATATGCAATATGATTGACTTAAAATGATATGACAATGATCAGAGTATATGAGGGTAAAATTTGGGGTACAACAGTTGCCCCTATTTAAATATCTTCACCGGATGACATGAGATGAAGATCCTCATGAAATTATGGTGAAAGATATTTAAATATAGATGACCGAAAATTTTGCCCTTCGATACACTGATATGTAATACTATGGACAAAAACTAAGATGCTGACATGCCATGAACTTCTAGCATGATGATGTGATGACATGATGACGCAAAGATGCAGGCAAAGCAAGACACCAAGGATAAAGAGCAGCCAAACACAGGTAAGTAACACCGGGGAAGGATGAAGGTTAATATCCATGAGAAAAACTCACAAGGGATACAGGCTAAACAACCAAAAGAGACTCACTGGGGAGAATCTGAGGAAACACTGGGGATAGAAAAGAAACTTGAGGGGAAACCCTATAAATCCTCACTGGAGATAGGAGCCAGAGAGGTGTTCTCCACTGGGAAGAGATCCAGGGAGATAGACGACAGGTTCATATATGACCGGACGACGCTGGGGAAAAAAGACACATTCTTACCAGGCATAAAGCCAGAAAGAAGACATGATCACTACTGGGAATCAGTTTGAAATAAAGGATAAACATCCTAGAAAATATTTTCTGGGGATTTCTTGTATTGAAGAGTTCAAACGGGATCTTCAAGAAAAGCCAGAAAATATAGAGACAAACTCTGCGTGCGCCAAATGATGATCAATCACAAGGACTTTCAAAGAGATAACGATAATGACTGAACTTCTGCTAGGAACCAGATTAAAGTGCCAACAAGGATTGGACTCAGAAGTGATATGTCAACATACACCAATTTGATTTGAATAAGATACCAATTTAAATTGGTGGAGGTACCAGTATGGGCTGGGTTTTGAAAAGGATTCAAACAACGGGTTCACGATAACCAGAAGTTTAGGTTCATGTTTGACTCGATTCAAACAAAGAAAGGTTTCACACAACAGACTCACAAATAAACTGAAGTAAAAGAATGAACAATGAGCTCACGATAACTCGAGGTTCGGGTTCAGGTTTGACTCGATTCAAACAAGAACAAATATAAACTGAAATAAAAAAGATGAACAACGAGCTCACGATAACTCGAGGTTCAGGTTCAGGTTTGACTCGATTCAAACAAAGAACGGTTTTTGACAACAGACTCACGATAATCTGAAGTTAACAAAGGATAAACAACAAGCTCACGATAACTCGAAGTTCGGGTTCAGGTTTGACTCGATTCAAACAAGAACAAATATAAACTGAAATAAAAAAGATGAACAACGAGCTCACGATAACTCGAGGTTCAGGTTCAGGTTTGACTCGATTCAAACAAAGAACGCTTTTTGACAACAGACTCACGATAATCTAAAGTTAACAAAGGATAAACAACGAGCTCACGATAACTCGAAGTTTAGGTTCAAGTTTGACTCGATTCAAACAAGGACGGTTTCAAACGACAAACTCACGATAATCTGAAGTTAACAAAGGAAAAACAACGAGCTCACGATAACTCGAAGTTTAGGTTCAAGTTTGACTCGACTCAAACAAGAACGGTTTTAAAACAAGAGGCAATGTTCGACTCGATTCAAACAAAGACTCGGTTCAGGTTCGACTCGATTCGAACAAGAACGGTTTAAACAACAAACTCAAAGATGGTCAATGTTTGACTCGATTCAAACAAAGACTCGGTTCAGGTTCGACTCGATTCGAACAAGAACGGTTTTTGACAATAGACTTACGATAATCTGAAGTTAACAAACGATAAACAACGAGCTCACGATAACTCGAAGTTTATGTTCAAGTTTGACTCGATTCAAACAAGAACGATTTTAAACGACAGACTCACAATAATCTGAAGTTAACAAAGGAAAAACAACGAGCTCACGATAACTCGAAGTTTAGGTTCAAGTTTGACTCGATTCAAACAAGAACGGTTTTAAAACAAGAGGCAATGTTCGACTCGATTCAAACAAAGACTCGGTTCAGGTTTGACTCGATTCGAACAAGAACGGTTTAAACAACAAACTCAAAGATGGTCAGTGTTTGACTCGATTCAAACAAAGACTCGGTTCAGGTTCAACTCGATTCAAACAAGAACGGTTTAAACAAAAGACTCAAAGATGGTCAGTGTTTGACTCGATTCAAACAAAGACTCGGTTCAGGTTCGACTCGATTCGAACAAGAACGGTTTAAAACAAAAGATTCAAAGATGGTCAGTGTTTGACTCGATTCAAACAAAGACTCGGTTCAGGTTCGACTTGATTCAAACAAGAACGTTCAAAAGTTAACAATGCCAGCAGTTACTGGACTTTTAGGTATCCAAATGAGATGATTAAGTACCATATAAGTCAGTACCAGGGTTGTAGGTTAGGCTTCCTAGGGAATGCTGCACCAAGAGTCAAAATCTGGCACATGAGGGTGATGACCGGACATAAGCCTAACTTAGACAAAGGTTTTTAGAGATAAGCCGAGGATGTCTTTTACTTTACTGGGGAAATAAAGATTCACATTCTTACTGGACATGAAACCAGAAAGAAGATATGATCTCCACTTGGGGATCAGTGTGAAAAAAAAGGATAAGCATCCAACAACAGATTTCCTGGGATTTTCTTATAATAAAGAGTTCAAACGGGATCTTCAAGAAAAACCAGTAAAGACAGAGATGAACTCTGGGTACCAGTATGAGCTGGATTTTTGAATTCCTCATCAAACATATTGACGGCAAGGAAACTTCTCAAATAGGGATCACATCAAACGGGTTGATGAAAGATGACTGATTGTAACACCACTGGTAACTGTGGAAGTATGGATAAAACCACAGACGGATAAGCTTCTCAGGAGAGAGATTGGCACTTATCGTTGTAGAGGTAATGATAACAAAACAAGCTTCTCAAGGAGACATTGATATTACAACACTACTGGAAAATATTTTGTCTTTAATGAGGATCTGTAAAAGATTCTTCCTACAAGACATGGTGCAAAATAAATGCACTTTCAAAGTGTTTTTTCGGAAACCACACTTGTCAGGGCCCAAAATTCGATCTAGGGACAAGCTAGAAAGAAACACTCAAACAAGACTCCAATTGTGGAATGAGCTCAAATGGGATTTATCTCATCCAATTGTGGAAAAAGATAACTGAACCAACCATCATCCTTGAGGATAAAGCTCTGTGGTAATTTCAAGAATGGATGGGCACTGTATGCCTAGGGGCTGACGACTCTATTGGAGAGAATAGACAAACCCAGTCACTTGGGGAAATAAGCGCCAAAGTGAACAAAACAGGTAAACACTAGAAAGAGAAAGCAAATGCTAAGACGCTATGCTTATGCCATGCTTATGCTTATGCTGACAAAACAGACGAGAAGCGAGACTGGAGATGAAATAAACATCTCGACAAGGATACCCAGCCAAACTCATCAGATTGGAATATTATTGGGAATGAACTTGCAGATGAAGCAGCTATACTTCAAGGTTATGACCTTCTCTGGGGAAAGAGTACTCCACTAGGTATAGCATCATGAATTCACTAGGATTGTCATCATGAGCTTGATTTCTTCACTGGAGAGAAGAGATCCATTGGGAAGTGCAAAGATTAGCTGAAGAGACAACTTTCTAGGGAGCTAGCAGAGACGCCACAAAAGCTGAGTAGTTCTGCATAACTCATCTGCCCCAGGGTACATGGTCTGTCAGAAGGAAATATCAAGAGGATTTTACAGAAGAATTGGCATACAAGGTGTTTCAACATCTTCAAACTCTTGGAGAGATTCATGAATTTCAGCCTGACTGCCCCTAATTGACTGCTTCGCGTGACGAAGTCCTTGAACTAGTTGTGCATCTTGATCGAAGCCCAAGATTGAAGCTAAGAGGTTGATTGGATTCCGCTGGGGAAAATCATTATACAAAGCCTAAGAGGAGGTTGTCTGATAGGGGTGCTCATTATACAAAGCCTAAGAGGAGGCTGGCTGATAGGGAGTACTCATTATACAAAGCCTAAGAGGAGGCTGAAAGTTGACCGACTGACTCCGCAGGGGAGAATCATTATACAAAGCCTAAGAGGAGGCTTTAGATGATGGTGTATACTCATTAAGGGGGTTTTGGGTATCTTGTACAAAGCCCAAGATTAACAGCGTCTGCACAACAAAGTCCTTGAACTAGTTGCCCGGACAGCTTGTTGACAACTGGGGAACAAACTTGCCCCTGTTAGCTTGGTTGATCTGTGAAGGAGATGTCCCTGACTAACTGTTTTTTAGAGATTTGTTGAATCTCGACCTGATTGCCTCTGATTAACTGGTCTGTGAGGATAAGTCATCAAAAGGATTTTACAGAAGAATTGAAATACCAGATGCTTCAATATCTTCAAACTCTTGAAAAGAAATAAACCTCAATATAACTCCCCCAGTTCAACCGTATTCGCAATACCAAGCCCTTTAGACTGTGGTAGAAGCAACTGGGGAACAAACTTGCCCCTTCTGACGGGTCACTAGGGTCCAAATTTGTCGTAAGATGACCTCAAAAAGACTTTCCTCTATATTATGAACTTTGAAGAGTTCTGCCCCTGATTCTTAGCTCTTGGGATGATGGATTGGCAGAACCTTCCGCTTGGTTGCCCCTGACTGAGCTTCCTTTATCAAGTCAAATTCCCTAGCTGGCTGCCATTGTTGGGATTCCTTTGATATTGAATTTTATTGCAAGCAAGTATTGTTCATTTAAAATTGGCAATTCAATGCAAAATTCATGCAAGCTTTTGAAAACAAATTTTATTTGATGAAACACACAGTGGAGTGATTAAATGATTAAAATAAAGGTGTATCTACCCATTGATGGCAGGCAAATGAAGTGATCAACACACGCAATTAGCAAAGATCATTAGGAGTCAGGTTAATCAACCTTACTGTAGTATGCTTTCGAAACAACCTTACCTCAATTAGGTCTTTGAAGGGTTGTAATGTGGCCTGGTTCACGGTTTATGAAACAAAAGATAAAGGCTCAAAGTTTATTTGGTACCCACCCCATCTTCGTGACGAACTTTAGTCCTACACTCAGTTAACTCAAGTTATGCATTCAAGTTCCCACAGACTAGGAACGAATTGATGATAGTTGACAATGATTCTGACACCTTTGTAGTCATTACTCCCTTGTAGAATTTGGTCACCTTTGAGGTTTTGAGGTTATGAGGTCTCCTTTTTGTCTTCATTGAGATTTTGAGACCTCTTCTTTTTGGTTGAAGTTATGATACCTCTACTTTTGATTTGGTTGAGGTTATGATACCTCTTCTTGTCTTTGATTGAGGTTTTGAGGCCTCTTCTTGGCTGTTATACAAGTTCTTTTGTATAAGGTAAAGTTTTGGGCTTCCCATCTTTCTTGGTTTTTCCTTGAAAGGGACTCGCCTCATTCTTTGATTAAGGATTTTTCAACGATCCTTCCTTATTTGTCGCTTTGGGAACAACTTGTACAACGCTAACTCATTTGATTTGAGAGAGCTGACTGGTGTCTAGCATGAAGCGCTTGCATTCAAATGCATAACCAAGTTAAACTGAGAACTACCCTGCCCCAAGGTTGAGATTTAAGGGTTTTTTTGTGTAAAGAAAGAAAACTCCTACTTCTAGGCTCGAAGGGTTAACGAGGGATTATCTTCCTTATTTTCCGGTGTTTAGGGATTGAAACAATGCCTTACATCCTCGGAAAGGTTTATCGAAAGCATACCACAACAATTATGGATAATATTTTCGTCATCCTCCCCAATCTTTGCTTAAACAAACAGTTTTGATAAAGAGAAAGAAACAAGACAAAAATGTATACTCCCTTTTTTTGTTTTTTATAATATAACAGTAAATGAGTGAAATGAATGGATTTAATCAAAATATGCATAAACATTTCATTAATGCTGCCAATTTGAAAGTACAACAATGCTTATAAGCAAATATAAATTCAAACATGCAAAGAAAATACAACAAAATGCTAAACAGCCAAAAGTTTGCCGGCTTCGGGGAACTGGAATTTCCTTCTTGATCTGCCAAACTGAGATAGTCATCTTCAGAGTTCAACGTCGAGATCAGTATGGGGATCATCTTCACATCCACTCTCAGCAATTTCTTCCTCATCAGAGTGAATGATTGTTGATTTGAATGCCTTGAGGCGTGAATGAGAACATGTTGGAGTCAAGCAGAGTCTGAACCTTGTCTCTGAACAGTCTACAATCTTCTGTTGAATACCTCTGTGCCCCAGCCTGGTAGGCACAACGGATGAGTCTTGAAAAGACAACTTCAAAAGCTACTTCAAGTCCAATGATGGTTTCGGGAAGTCAACTGGGTTACAGATAAAGGACGGATGAGACTCGAGGCTGAGAAATGCAAATGCAATGCAATGCTAATGCAAGCCAAATATTTTCAAGGAATTCAAAGGAAAGCTGCAAACATTTTGGAAAACTGAAGAGTTTTGTTTTAAAATCCGTCATCTCTAAGGATCTTTGCAAAGAAAAGAACGTCTGAGTTCCTTGAAACCATCAATGGATGCGATGAGATGTATGCAATGTACAAAACCCAGGCACACAAAAACATAAATATATGTACACACAACAGCACACAAGCCCTAGATTTAGGGGTCTCATGCATGGATGAACGTATGCACAAACACACATATACAGATATTCACATATTCACGCATATGTACAGGGAAACAAATGAGAGCCTAGGTTTGAAGATCACGAGCATGGAGCCACGGTCTACCCATCCCAGAAGGTATGTACTATGGGTTTTCATCTGCAGAACAGGGTTCTAAAATGTTCCCAGAGTCGACAACCCATCTTTCGGATTTTAAGGATTTCCCAGATGACTTGGTAATCAATAAAATTCTCAAGAGGATCTCGTCTGAGTGTAGTATCGCGTGACAACCAATTCAGAAATAGACTCCATCATGGTCACCGCACTACATCCTAAAAAGGTTTAGTGGTGTTTGGTAACTACGGTTCTCAATATCATGGGCTCCTAGGTTGAGAGTAGCACGTCTTCACGAACAGATTCGTTCAACATGACTAGACTCTCAAGAAGGCCTCAACTGAGTGATGGTGTTCTCAATTTAACTTTTTAGGATTCGAATCCCTCAAAGCCTCCTTGAATACCATCGTCCTATCCTAATTGCACTCAAGTCTGGGTTAGGACTTATCTCACCACTCAATAGTAACACCCTGCACACAGAAGATCCCAAATAGCCAGATATACTGGTATACAGATATATACAGATATATGTACAAATATAGCAAGCAATCATAAATAACATAAACGAATCAAGATGGGCTTAACCCTCAAAAAGAATTATATCCCCAGTGAAGTCGCCATTTCTGTTGCGGTTAAAATCGGATAACAAGCTATTAATTAACTTGCATCATATTTCTTTTACAACCGACTTTGATTTATCCAAAGGAAAGGTTCAAGATCGAGAAAAACCTAAAGGAGGGAGATCTAAGGTTCGGGGGTTGGTTATACAGAGGGAAGGTATTAGAACCCTCTGTATCTGTAGTACTCTACAGGAACCTCTTGCTTAAGTTTGTGTTATGTTATGTTTACTTGGTAAGCGAAATGCGCTAAGGTAAAGGACCTAGGGTATGTACACTAAGTTTGCTCGCCAAGACATCGCATCTTGTGCCTACGTATCTGACTAAAGAATCAGAGCAACTGTAGTTCACCTAACTAAGGGTGAAAGAGGAACCATTGACTGTGGCCAAGGTTCCAAGGGGAAATGAGAATAAGCTCATTTTAGAGTTCACGATAACTCTCTGAGTCTAAGTTATATGGGAAAGTGAGCACTCATGATGATGAGAGTCACATAGAGTTCACGATAACTCTATAAGTCTAAGTAAAGGGAAAGTGAGTTCTCATGATGATGAGAATCACATAGAGTTCACGATAACTCTATCATATTACTAAACTAAGAGGAAAATGGCTCTTATGAGGCCAAGGTGAAAGGTGGGGTGTTTATTGACTTAGGAGTCAACTTGGGAGCTTTCCTTTGGAAGGAGGGTCAAACTAGTCAAGTATGAATATACAGTGAACAATATGAATATGAACAAGTATAATAATCAAGATAAAATGAACGAGATATGAACATGGTAATAATCAAGATGTCAAAGTCAAGTGATAATAAATCAAAGAATGATAGTAAATACATAGTATCATGCTTAACATGCTAAAATGCTAAAACAATGTCAGGCAAACATAAATACAAGCAGACATCAAGAGATAAAAATGCATCAATGTAAATGAGCAAGAGATAGAAAGATCTAACCCAAAATAGAGTGTGTAACGCCCCATTTTTAGTATTTTTATTTAATTGAGTCGTTTTTGATTATTTTATTATTATTCTATTATTATATTATTTTATTTCTGACTTTTATTTAGAAAAATGTTATTTTTCATCGTGATTATATTTTGTCGCGTTTTGAGAGCGTTTGCGAGATATTTGAGCGTAAGGGCAAAATGGTCATTTAATTAGTTAGATATTTTAGAAAAATTAGATATTTTTATAAATAGAGATTTGAGATAAAAGAGAGTATTTTAAGGTAACTCTAATAATTGATCAATTGGTATTAGAAGACAAAATATCAATTGGAGATATTTGACCCTATTGTATTTATATTATATAATACTTATTATATAATATAAATCCAATAGGGTCAAATATCTCCAATTGATATTTTGTCTTCTAATACCAATTGATCAATTATTAGAGTTACCTTAAAATACTCTCTTTTATCTCAAATCTCTATTTATAAAAATATCTAATTTTTCTAAAATATCTAACTAATTAAATGACCATTTTGCCCTTACGCTCAAATATCTCGCAAACGCTCTCAAAACGCGACAAAATATAATCACGATGAAAAATAACATTTTTCTAAATAAAAGTCAGAAATAAAATAATATAATAATAGAATAATAATAAAATAATAAAAAACGACTCAATTAAATAAAAATACTAAAACTGGGGCGTTACAACTCTCCCCCACTTAGAAATTTTCGTCCTCGAAAATCTAACCGATACGAACAACTCCGGATACGACTCTCGCATCCGACCAACAAACCAACAGGCCAACTATAGCACACCACCTAGCTAACAGCAGCTACAACAACGACACGACAACAAGATGCAAAGCCCATACAATGCACTTGACGACCAACTCACAACTCAAAGAATACCCAAGTTACGAACACACAGGTTCACTCTTGAACCGAAACACAACAAGATCGTTACCATCACCACAGGTAACACTCCCTTAATTCAACACAAGGAATTAGCCACACGCACTCGAACCATCACGATGGGAACGAGGCAACAACACAAACAAGAACATAAAGTCCCACGACACAACAACGTCTCAACAACATCAACAAAACCAGAATACCAAACATCCTTATGACACAACCTTATTACAACACTGCTACGATTCACCAATCGAACAAAGAACCAAAACATCCATCTACATAGTAGCCCATGAATAATATTTAAACCTTTCACCTAACACTTCCATTCTGAAACGTCCAATGGTCTCATCATTCCTACATGTTTCCAATGTCCAACCTATGAGCTCTTACCAGTCACACACTCATATACGAAATGTGCCACATCACGCTTTCGATGCGCACTCTGATTACTCGTAGCCATCAAAACTACCAATTTCACGCCCAAAGTCTAACTCTTTCTCATATTCACCAAAAATCACTGTTCACTTTATTATTTCCAACCTCACACTCTACTGTGTTATCTCACACACCAGACACAAGTCTCCAAACTGCTTAAATGATTCGAATTCTCTGACCATCAAAACAGACATGCATAGAAACTTCCGACTTAGCTTTTCAGGCACAACAACAGCTTTTCCCCGAAGGATAATCCAAGCCAAATTCATAACTCATCACGAACTCTAACCATCCTTGTTGTCTCATACTCTATTCCTTTAGACCAAACAAGTACTCAATATCCTTGCGATTACCAAACACTTCGAACCTAGAACCATAAAGATAATACCTCCAACTATTCCAACACAATACCACCGCAACCAATTCCAAATCCATAATAATACAGATCCTTTTATAAATCCTCAATTGTCATAAAGCATAAGCCACGACTTTACCCTCTTGCAATACCACGTTGACTAAACTCATCAAAGACACATCCCAAAACCTCACAAACGGTTGAACAGGATCACACAAACTCAAAACTGGAGCCGTAGACAACTTCTACATCAGTTCTTTGAAACTTTCCTCACAATGAACATCCAAAACAAATGACTTACCCTTTGCGCGTCAACTGAGATAACAAAAATACTAACTTAGCAAAGTCTTCCATAACCTTCTGTAACAACCAACTGAGCCCAAAAGTTTCTAATCTCCTTAACTAACTTCGGAGCCTCTCAATTTAGAACTGCATCTACTTCCGATGAATCCACTAACCATACTCTCATCTGAAATAACATTTCCAAGAAAACTAACCCTTTTCAACCAAAATTCTCTCTCGAATAACTTAGCATAAAACTTTGTCTCTTTTCAACACTTGTAATCCGATTCTCAAACTCTCTACCTGTCCTTCCTCTGAGTTTATAACAGATCCGAATATCCTCAATCAAAACCACCACAAACTTATCCAATTAAATATGGAAGATACGATTCCTCTACCCCACAAGATTCATTATCCTTATCAAACGTTCCAAACAAATGTAATTTCAATCAAACTGGACCAAACCATTCCAATCAAGACCCGACAATACCACGCATCACATAACTGGGAATGACAGCATAGTCATTCTACCCCAATACATACCTCACTAGGAACGACAACATAGTCATTCTACCCTAGTGCACACCTCATTAGGAATGACAACATAGTCATTCTACCCCAATGAGTATCCCACTAGGAATGACAACATAGTCATTCTACCCTAGTGCACCTCTCATTAGGAATGACAACATAGTCATTCTACCCCAATGAGTATCCCACTAGGAATGACAACATAGTCATTCTACCCTAGTGCACCTCTCATTAGGAATGACAACATAGTCATTCTACCCCAATGAGTATCCCACTAGGAATGACAACATAGTCATTCTACCCTAGTGGACACCACACTAGGAACGACATCAACGTCATTCTACCCCAGTGCACACCTCATTAGGAATGACAACATAGTCATTCTACCCCAGTGGACACGACAACTCAATTGTACATCACTAGGAATGACATATAGTCATTCTACCCTAATGAGTACTCCACCAGGAACGACATATAATCGTTCTACCCCAATGGACCCAACGAAACACTCGCACTTCACTAGGAATGACATAAAGTCATTCTACCCTAATGAGTACAACAACAACACTAGGAACAACATACAGTCATTCTACCCTAATGTGTTCGACCAAAACATTAATACCTCACTAGGAATGACATATAAGCCATTCTACCCCAATGAGTATTCTAACACAATTGGAATCCATTCCACACACCAAATATTACTATTATAGCAATCCCATGATAATAAATACCTTACCATTCGTCTTGCTGTGGATCTACGCCACAGAGGCAGCCATATCATACATTAATCATACACTCGAAACCACATACATTGATACTTACTTAAACAATGTATCTATCACTAACTACAACCCACAACAAATAGCATTTCATCATTTACACCCATATCAATTCACATCAAGAATTACTCACCATCAACCACAACAATCCATTTCATCTTCCAATATTAGCATCTTCATCGACTCATCAAAACAATCTGTAATTATCTCCTTAAATTCCAAACAATTCATTTCACACACTATCAAAGCCGGAAAGACCCGCCTATTCCATCCAACATAATTTCCGTCTACTATCAACAAGAGATTAAGGCTGATCAGTTCCTCAATTTGTCGATAGACAGTCGATAATCATGATGGGGTATAAACCATCTTCACCAAACTATAATAGCGTTTCTTACCCTTGTGCACAAAACTACCCAAGGCACAAATCCTAAGTTGACATAAACCTTACCTCCGCATTCCCTCTGGAATCGGGAGCAACAATGTCCAAACAACACTTACAATCTTGCAACCAACGGCACACTGAGCCAATGCTCCACACCTGAAGCAACTTGGAGAAGTTCCAACTTCTCCCCCACTTATCTCAATCTAAATCTTGCAGACAAAGACTAGAAAAACCAGAAAGTACTGACAGTGCTTCCACACATATCACGTACTAAGGGACAAACAACAACGACAGTATTCAACTGTCACACCAACTGACTCAACAACTTGGCCGGACGGACCGACCTGCTCTGATACCACTAATGTAACACCCCAATTCCCATCGCGAATAAATAATTCATAAATAAAATCAGAGTAACTAAAAATTTATTTTTCCGACAGAAACAGGGATGCCACACTTAAAGAAATAAAATACAATCCCTGCTCATAATTTAATACATAGCAAAAAATAGAATACCCTCAAAGGGGAACTTTTTCCAACAAAAGGAAAGGTCAATTATGGAATAAAGCGGAAAGATCCATAATCAACTTGTTTTACAAAATAAACTGTTTTAAACATCAAGTTATTCATACAAAATATATCCTACAAATATATACATATATAACATAATCGTTCCCCGACTCCCGTGCTACGTATCAGAGCAGACACCAAGACTTAAGCAAAGACGAAGATCTAACTCTTCCACTTGCCTCCACGCCTCTAAAGCTGACAATCTACACTATGCCATAAAAAGCATATTCCAGCAGAAGGGTGAGAAATAACAACTACAACAAGATTACATAATAATATGCCACAACACAAATAAATTCACATATATAATATTTCTCACCACATACATCACATACTAACACATATAGCATGTCACCAATACATAACATATTCCTAACAATCCAACCACATAGCATATCACAGTTATGACCTATGAAAACACACCACGACATCACATATCATATGTTTATACACAAAACATATTACTCACAACCAATGCATTTATCACCTATGCATAATAATTCACCAAAGCTATCACAAGCTCACACATAATCAATCCATTCATGATTTATGCAAATGCACAGAGACCGACACAACGACTCTATGCAATGCATATGTGGTACCGACTCATCACCCGAGCTCAATTGAAGAACTCAATGGAAATATCCTCCCTGCTGGGCCTACGATATTTCCCCATCGCTCATACCATCATGGCATCCGATGTTTCTGGATTGTTCACGCAAACACAATCCGATTGCTCAAACCCCAGAAGGGCACATAATCATTCTGAAGATTCCCACGGAATCAAGTGTAACTCATCGCAACGATTACACCCATTGACTACGCAATGTTCAGAGGATCCTCAAATGATCATTTGTGTAATCAATCACTCACACCCAACAGGGACGTGATATTACACCCGATTCTCCACGAATCGCGACACATGAATGCATGTCATGATGTTTCTCATACAAAATGACCACATACACTCATGCAATGCACACATATTTCACAATATAGTCATGCATATACCATTAAATACACACATTGCAATTTCTTGCCTTTCGGCCATAATTCATCACCACAACATGTCATCACATGCATTATCATCACACAACAGTATACAAGTCATACGACATCCATATCCACAGCACATTGCATAATACACTTCATCATATTCATGCATTGAAAACAATTCAAACAATGCATTTTACCACACAACAACATCATTAATCGCGCATCGAAGTCTAATCCAAAACAATGCACATACTTGCCATAAGGCTACAACCCATCATCACAACATTTCATCATGTATATTCACATCATATAACGGCACACAAGCTACACGTTACATACCAAAAGCATATAGCATGATAACACATCAATCGCACACAATTAACGCGATAAAACCCGACAACCCGACTATTTTCCCAAAATCACGAATTAATTAAATCATATTTTACCCTCCAAACCATTTTTAAAAGAAAGAGCTTTTCATTAGCTTTCCAACGCTTCAAACGGGGGTCAAAACGTACTTACGGTTCAAAAGTTATGAAGAAAACAAAATCGGACATTTTGGAAAATTTTCATCACTTGCGAGTCTGCTCAGGTCGAGTCCATAGGTCGACGCAAACATGCTTTAGGTCGACGCAAACATGCTTTAGGTCGACGCATACTGCGCAGAATTGGATAAAAACTCAGTTTTCGATCGTTAAATGACTTCCGGACCTCCGATTTCGATTCCGTAAAAAGCTGCGATCTCAGAATTCAACATACTACAATATTCTCACAATAAAAAGGTCATCCAACACATTTTTCATTTTTGAAATATTTTGAAACATAATTTTATCATTGAATTCTAATTTCGAACTCGATCGAAACCGCGGAAAAACACGCAAACAACTACTCCCGATTAAACCCAAACCTTACCCGACTACACTACACAACTTATTCCAAATTCCAACCGTGAAAACATCGATTGCTCACCATTTCACCATTATTGCCCTAACTCTCACAAACTATGTAACTCACTTCAAAACTCCCTAAATCATATCAACGAGTATCCTCGATTAAACCCAAACATTACTCGGCTATTCTACACAATCTATTCCAAATTCAAACCGTTAAAACATCGATTCTACACATTTGTTCTTCAATCCAACCAATAAGAAAAAGTATATATTTCAACCAAACAAACACAAACAACACATACATATACATATACAATCGAAATATAATCGAAACTTCTCACCCTTACCCGATTAATCGAAGTCCAAGCATTGATTTTGATGATTTTCCTCTTCTCCCTTTCCTTCTCCTCTTTCTCCTCTGTTTTTTCTTCTTCTTCTTCTAACTCTTTTCTTTCTCTCTCTTTCTAACTAATATATATATATATATATATATATATATATATATATATATATATTATATAATATAAATCCAATAGGGTCAAATATCTCCAATTGATATTTTGTCTTCTAATACCAATTGATCAATTATTAGAGTTACCTTAAAATACTCTCTTTTATCTCAAATCTCTATTTATAAAAATATCTAATTTTTCTAAAATATCTAACTAATTAAATGACCATTTTGCCCTTACGCTCAAATATCTCGCAAACGCTCTCAAAACGCGACAAAATATAATCACGATGAAAAATAACATTTTTCTAAATAAAAGTCAGAAATAAAATAATATAATAATAGAATAATAATAAAATAATAAAAAACGACTCAATTAAATAAAAATACTAAAACTGGGGCGTTACAGAGTGCATGCTGGTGAGCCACTGGCAAGCCAAAATCAAGAATCAAAACCTCCACTCCAAGAGCATAGGGTAAAGAGTCCTAAATCTAAGTCCTCAGTCCAAAACTCAGAATAGTAACCACAGTCCGGCCAATTGAGTTTTTTAGGGTTTCGATATTTATTAGTGTGTTTTAAAGAATATATGAACAAATATGAATATGACAAGAATAATATGAACAAGAATAATAATCAGGATAATATTTGACAGAAAATAAAATCAAGATAATATTTACAGAAAGTAAAGTCAGTGATTGATGATTAATTTATTGGATCGGGGAATCGGGTCCAATGTAGTGCTAAACCGTCGTAGCACGGTCTATGAGGAAGACCATGCTATAGGAGGATGCACAGTTGATCTTTGTGTTAAGACACGATGGAGAAATGATATTGAGGATCATTCTCCAAAGAAATCGTGCCACACGAAAAGAAAAGGTAAAGACCTCATCTTAAATCACAAACTCTAGTTAACTTATCGAAGGTAACCTATCACGGTCCCAAAGTATAGAAAGCAATCTCGGGATTACTCACTACAGATTTGAAATCTTGATTAAGACGATCCCAAAGACCTTATAAAGCGCTTTTGACCAAAGCGCTGTCTAAGGTCTTATATTTTTTTGCGCTTTTGTTTTTTTAAATGAATAGTTTCCTTGTTTTTAACTTATAGCAGCGCTTTTGTATTAAAGCGCTGTCTAAGGTGCGATGTTATAACTTACTTTTGTTGTAGTGGTTGATCACTCGACAAATAACATTTGTGAACAAAGAACTTCATCGATCAAAAAAAATGAAAATGAAGATATAAGAAAAAACGGAATGAAATGAAAATAAAGTCGGTATCGTCTTAATCAAGATTTAATCGAGAAATTGATAATCTTTTGATTAGACTTTCATTGACCGATAAAATAAAATAGGTGGCCTCATATATATCACGACTTTTAGTAATTTGAATAGATCGACTATGTCATGATTTTTGTGATATCATCGGCCCATAAAAGAAAATGGAACCGAAATGAAAAATAAAGTCGGTCTCGTCTAAATAAAGATTTAGATCGATAAATCGAAAATCTCTTGATTAGACTTTCATTGACCAACAAAAATAAA
This sequence comes from Lathyrus tuberosus, assembly GCA_022829125.1. Classification (NCBI taxonomy): domain Eukaryota; kingdom Viridiplantae; phylum Streptophyta; class Magnoliopsida; order Fabales; family Fabaceae; genus Lathyrus; species Lathyrus tuberosus. The sequence continues at coordinate 11,403,241 of JALAZF010000071.1, forward strand.
ACGGCCTCATATAAAACAAGATATTTAGTGACTTGAAATAAATAAAAAAATCAAGAATTTTTAATATCATAGGCCCCAAATAAAAGAAAAGAAAATCGAAGATGAAAATCAAAGTAGAAGTGAAAAGTAAATCAATAAATGGATCTAAACAAAAGTGATAACCAAAATGGTGACAAAAACTATTGAAAATTATTAACAAATATTTAAAAAATATCTAATAAAATATTTAATATTAATAAAAATATTTACGGAATAATTAACAAGATATTAATAAAGTATTAACAGAGAATTTCATTTTTAAGAAAGGTTATAAACAAAAATGTTAACTTAGGATTATTAACAAACAAAAATCAAGATATTAAACAAAATAATTAGTAAAAATAATTAACAAGATTGATCAAGACAGCAATTATGAAAAATCAAGAAAAATAGTAAAATATTCAATAAAAATAATTAACAAAATTGATTTAAAAAAATAAACATGAAGGATGTAATTAAGAGTGCTCAAGGGTGTAAAGAAAATAAAAGAGAATGGGCCCAATCCACACCAATACAAACTCTAATTAAATGAAATAGGTTTATAAATAATAAGCATGTAGTAACTAAAAAACAAACTAGAAACAATATATTTTTTATGATGTCCACTACTTACCACTTCAATGCCATTTTTTATCAAAATAAAATCATAACCATCAAACGTGAAGTGACCCATGGCAGCCATTAATATAATAATTAAGCAAAACAATAAATACCAAATTAAAAGCAAAATGAAACAAATTTTCAAATTTCATGAACCTCTATCTCACCTCTCTCGTACAACTCTATCTTCTCAGTACTCTCACAAACTCTTGTCCTCTTTCTTGCCATGTTCTCTCTGTCTCACGTCGCTCTCACTCTCGTGCTCATTCAATCAACAACAACCAAGAATAACAATAAATCTAACAACAACCATGCAAGGAAAAAGAAAAATAATAATGAAAAATAAGCCCTCACAGTGCTTTCACGGAGATGGCGGTCAAGGAACGAAACCACATGATGATAACACGGTCTTCCGTGGCTGAGCATATGCTGGTTGTGGCTTGAACGTTGTTGTCATTTGTTGGCTGTGTTGAAATTGCTACAAATTTCTAGAATATTCTTAAATATAATATGTATGAAAATGGTAGAAGATCCTAGAATTATAATAGTTATGAATATGGTAGAACAATCTAGAACTATAAGTATATTAAAATGATAGAAGAACCTAGAACTATCATGATACTCATCTATCATGAAAACTCTAGAAAGAACTAATGTAATGTAGAAGGTAGTGACTTGAGCCTATAAATAGGCCATTGGTATCATGTAATTGATCATCTAAGAAATCAATGACATAACCTTCTTCTAAACAATTTTCTAAAACTATCTTTTTTCAACTATCAACTAACCAACTACCAACAGTGGCATCAGAGCTACGTTCGGTCATATATTGGGCGTAGTTATATTACCTACCTAACATTCTAAAATCCTCCAAACTACTACAAAAATTTTCTTTGTACTATAAACCCACTCCGAAATTTTTTTCTAAACTATGGATAACACCACTCAATCATCATCTATTTCTGTCCCTATTTTCAATGGTGAAAATTATGATTTCTGGCGTGTTAAAATGGAAACATTTTTTTCATCTCAAGATTTATGGAACATAGTAGAAAAAGGCTTCACCGTTCCCGCGGATACTTCGGCTCTTAATGCAGCTCAAGAAAAAGAGTTGAAGCAAAACAAACAGAAAAATTCAAAGGCGTTGTTCACCTTGCAACAAGCGGTGACTAATGCAATTTTTCCAAGAATTATGGGAGCTAAGACTGCCAAAGAAGCATGGAACACGCTGCAGAAGGAGTTTCAAGGAAGCGATAAGGTACGTGCCGTTAAACTTCAATCTCTAAGAAGAGATTTTGAACTATTGAAGATGAAGGAGTCTGAGACAGTTAAAGATTACTATTCTAAAGTTAAAGAAATAGTTAATCAAATGAGAGCTTTTGGGGAAGAGATTCTTGACAAGAAAATCGTTGAAAAAATTCTAATTACTATGCCCCCAAAGTTTGACCCAATCGTGACAACGATTGAAGAAACCAAAGATCTGTCCACTCTATCAGTGACAGAACTTGTGGGCTCTCTTGAAGCATATGAGCAAAGACTGTATAGGCATAAAGAAGATACACTAGAAAATGCCTTCCAGTCAAAGCTAAAATTTCAGCCCCAAAATAAAGAAAGTGAAGGAAAGAAAAATTATGGAGAAACTTCCAGAAGAAGAGAAGTTTCTAGAAATTTCCTTAAGAACAAGCTAGACAAAAACTCTCAATGCAATATATGCAAAAGACTAGGCCACGCAGAGAAAAATTGTTGGTACCGTAATATGCCACAATGCAACCACTGCAAGAAGTTTGGGCACGTAGAGAAAAATTGTCGCAACAAAAATAGGCATCAAGCTAATATCGCAGAGGAGCATGATCAAGAACAATGTATGTTCTATGCCACTCAAGACTCAATCAAAGAAAAAGGTGGAAGTTGGTATTTGGATAGTGGATGTAGCAACCACATGGCTAAGGATGAGACTATTTTCAAAAGCATTGACGAGTCTGTCAAAGTCAAAGTTCGACTGGGAAATGGAAGTGTGGTTGAATCAAAAGGCAAAGGCACTGTCATGGTGGAGACAAATAAAGGTACACGACTCATCCATGATGTTTTACTAGTTCCCAGCCTAAAAGAAAATCTTCTAAGCATTGGCCAAATGATGGAGAGAGGCTACACACTTCACTTTGAAGGAGGTGTATGCAAAATTTTAGACAACAAAAATAAAAGGTCTGAGATAGCCCAAGTGAAGATGAATAAGAGCAATAGAAGCTTCCCGCTAAATTTAAAATATGCAACTAACATTGCCATGAAGGTGCAAGTTGATGATTCATGGCTCTGGCATCGAAGATTTGGCCACTTCAACACACATGCCTTGAAGTTGTTACATGAGAAGAATATGATGAGAGATCTTCCAAGCATAAAGGAGAATAATGAAGTGTGTGAAGGATGTCTCGTTGGTAAGCAACACCGATTTCCGTTCTCAACAAGCGGAGCATGGAGAGCGAAAGATCTATTGGAGCTGATACATACTGACGTCTGTGGACCAATTAGAACGCCATCACACGAGAACAACAGGTACTTCATACTATTCATTGATGACTTCTCTAGAATGACATGGGTTTATTTCCTAAAAGAAAAATCAGAAGTTTTTGGAGTATTCAAAAAGTTCAAGGCCCTTGCTGAAAATCAAAGTGGAAAACGGATAAAAGTACTAAGAAGTGATCGAGGCAAGGAATACAACTCCCGCGAGTTTGACAAATTTTGTGAGGATGAAGGCATTGAGCGACAACTTACGGTCGCATATTCTCCTCAACAAAATGGTGTGTCAGAGAGAAAGAATCGCACAGTTATGGAAATGGCTAGATCGATGCTCAAGGAGAAGGGACTTCCTAACACATTCTGGGCTGAAGCAGTATACACTGCTGTTTACATACTCAACAGATGTCCAACTAAGGCAGTACAAGATAAGACTCCAATTGAAGCTTGGAATGGAAAGAAGCCATCAGCAAAGCACCTAAGGGTCTTTGGATCTATATGCTACATTCATATTCCAGACGTGAAGAGGCACAAGCTTGAAGATAAGACTATACGAGGTATCTTTCTGGGGTATAGCACTATCTCTAAAGGCTACCGTGTCTACAACTTGCAAACAAAAAACTCATCATCAGTCGAGATGTTGAAGTTGATGAGAATGCTTCTTGGAATTGGGATGAAGAAAAAGTGGAGAAGAACATCCTTATACCAGTCCAACTACCTCAAGAAGAAGCTGAGGAAGAAGACTCAGGTGAATCTGCTTCACCTCCACCACAACAAGAAGATCAAGAACTATCATCACTAGAGTCTAATCCAAGACGAGTAAGATCCTTGGTGGATATATATGAAACCTGTAACTTGGCCATTCTTGAACCTGGAAGCTTTGAAGAAGCGTCAAAGCAGGAAGTATGGGTCAAGGCAATGGAAGAAGAGATAAAGATGATCGAAAAAAACAACACATGGGAGTTAGTAAATCGTCCTCTTGGAAAAGATATCATTGGGGTTAAGTGGGTCTATAAGACAAAGCTCAACCCTGATGGCACCATACAAAAACACAAGGCGAGACTAGTAGCTAAGGGTTACTCACAACAACCTGGGATTGACTACAATGAGACATTTGCACCAGTAGCTCGTCTTGATACCATTAGAGCTCTAATAGCTCTTGCGGCACAAAAAGGATGGAGTATACATCAACTAGATGTCAAATCTGCCTTCCTCAACGGAGTACTTGAAGAAGAGATCTATGTGGAGCAGCCACAAGGATTCATGTCTGAAGGAGACGAAAGCAAAGTGTTAAGACTAAGAAAGGCACTCTACGGTTTGAAGCAAGCACCTCGAGCATGGTATAGCAGAATCGATCAGTATTTCATGGGTCGAGGATTCAGGAGGAGCAAAAGTGAGCCTACACTTTACATCAAGTCTCAAGGTCAGTATACTCTCTTACTCTCTCTATATGTGGACGATCTTATCTACACGAGAAGTAATACTAAGATGATGATGGAGTTTAAAGAAGACATGATGAAGACCTTTGAGATGACCGACCTTGGTTTGATGAGTTACTTCCTCGGTATAGAGGTAAGTCAGAGAAAAGAAGGAATATTCATCTCGCAAAAGAAATACACAGAAGGCTTACTTAAGAAATTCAAGATGTATGGTTGCAAACCAGTCGCTACTCCACTCATAACAAATGAGAAACTACAGAAGAATGATGGTGCACCAGAAGCTGATGCTTCCATATACAGAAGTCTAGTTGGAAGCCTCCTATATTTGACAGCTACACGGCCAGACATAATGTATGCTACAAGTCTTCTATCAAGATTCATGCAAAGCCCAAGTCAAATACACTTTGGAGCAGGAAAAAGAATTTTGAGGTATCTACAAGGAACAAAAGAATTAGGTATATGGTACACTACCGAAAGCAACTCAGGATTACTTGGCTACACCGACAGTGATTGGGCAGGTTCGGTAGATGACATGAAAAGCACCTCTGGCTATGCTTTCTCACTAGGATCGGGAATTTTCTCTTGGGCGTCGAAGAAGCAAGCTACGGTTGCACAATCTACAGCAGAAGCAGAGTATGTGGCAGCTGCTGAAGCAACGAGTCAAGCTATATGGCTTCGAAGGATACTTGAAGACATGGGAGAAAAACTGGACGGGCCTACTAGAATTAATTGCGACAACAAATCAGCAATTGCAATAGCGAAAAATCCAGTACATCACAACAGACCAAAACACATAGCAATCAAGTATCACTTTATCAGAGAAGCTGAAGCAACTAAAGAGATCAAACTCGACTACTGCAGAACAGAAGATTAAATTGCAGACATATTCACGAAGGCGTTGCCGAGACCAAGATTTGAAGAGCTACGAGCTATGCTTGGAGTCACAGAAATTTGCATCAAGGAGGAGTGTTGAAATTGCTACAAATTTCTAGAATATTCTTAAATATAATATGTATGAAAATGGTAGAAGATCCTAGAATTATAATAGTTATGAATATGGTAGAACAATCTAGAACTATAAGTATATTAAAATGATAGAAGAACCTAGAACTATCATGATACTCATCTATCATGAAAACTCTAGAAAGAACTAATGTAATGTAGAAGGTAGTGACTTGAGCCTATAAATAGGCCATTGGTATCATGTAATTGATCATCTAAGAAATCAATGACATAACCTTCTTCTAAACAATTTTCTAAAACTATCTTTTTTCAACTATCAACTAACCAACTACCAACAGGATGGAAAAAGAAATGTGGTTATGTGGCGGTCGGAGTCTGGTTGAGTTGTGATCACTTGAAGGTGGTGGCAAGTGAAGTTGATGGTGATTGAAGCAGGTCGGAAGCTTGTTGTTTGAGTTGATTTGAAAGAGTGTGGGTTATGGAGGAAGGAGAAGGTAGTTGTTTAACGGTGATGATGATAGCATCTGGTTTTAGTTTTCATGGCCTTATTTGAAACAGAGGGAATGGTGGCCGTTGAGTTTGGAACGGTTGGAGGCGAGGAGACTTGAGGAGATGTTCAGAAAATGGTTTTGTTGTTGATGAAGAGAAAGGGTGGTATGAGCTTTAACATGGAGATGGCGGCGCGTGGAGGGTGAAGGTTATGAGATGGATTTCGGAAATGGTTATTGGATGTTGTTAAATGAATGAGGTGTCGCCATTGAGTTTTTAACGAGCTTTTTGGACAGAGTTTTTATTTGTGTGTCATGGAATGGTGTTTTGCAGATAGAGTATTTTTGTGTTGGAAAAAAATGAGAGAGGGCGAATATGGTGAGTGGTTGTAATGGTTCGTGGGCCATGTGATGAGATGGAGGCCTTAAGTAAATGAAGGGAATGTGAGTAAAAAAGAATAAGAAAAAGTTGTTCCAGCAAGATGAGAGTGAGAGATCATGTAGCTGGTATGTAAAAAGAATCAAGTTTTGTTTTTTCTTCTCTTCTTTTATGAAAATGAGTGGGGACCTTTGTGAAGATCAAGGTGGCGTGGGATAGTGGAGAAAATGGTCCTTTGCCTCAGGAGGTACAACAAGAATTTTCCTAAAATGAGCCGAACACAAAAACCTTTTTGACACTTGGTCACTAAGTTTTCCACAAAAAGAATTAGGACAAAAACTTAATCAATACGTAAAATAAATAAATAAATAAGTAAAATATAAATAATCATATAAGCAAGTTAAAAAATATTTTACACAAACCTAAAACAAAATTCAATTAATAAAAATGAATAGTAATTTAAAATTAGAAATAGAACGGTAAAAAGAAAAAGAATAATTGAACCGAAATCACAGTGTTAAGAAAAATAAAATGAATACACCAAAATGATCGGCGCTAAATATACGTATTGAAAAAAAATATAGCGTTCTATCAAATTTTGAAATAAGTTGGAACTGACTTTTAGTTTGACTGACTCATCTGTAATTCCAAAAAGTTATTTCGCCTGATAAATTGGGTAATATGCAATATGATTGACTTAAAATGATATGACAATGATCAGAGGATATAAGGGTAAAATTTGGGGTACAACAAGTACCTTAAGATAGCTCTTAAGCGTAATGCATGAGAAGCTACTGTTAGCTAATAACACCAAACTAAAGGTAGCAGATGAGAATTGAGGATTAAAGATCAGCAACAGCAATGAGGCAAGCTGGCAGAAACTTCATATACTCAATAAACATAGATGCACCTAACAGTCCGAACCAACACCAAGCGACACCGCCTGCTCCTCCAGCTGATGAAAACAGAAAGAAGACAACACAACATAGAGAGGACCAGCTGCAACTATAGAATCCTCATTGGATTACTAAAGATCGACACCGCGTTCCAACATAATGAAAATTCCCGCAACATGCGAACACCAATGAGATACAGGCTGCAAACCACTAACCAAAAAACTGGCAGCAAATATGCAATTCCGAAGGCAAATTCTGATACCTTGGAGACCACCGAAACCGAGCTGGGAAAAAGCCAAGACTGATGACAGCACCAAGCCAAACAATAGCATAAGAAACAATGGCAAAAAATAACACAAATGATCCAACCGCACTCTGCTGATAAGGGCCGATGCGATCCACCACTCCCGTACTGCTGGCCAACAAAAAACAACCCCTAAGCTTCAACAAAAGCCAATATAAAACCTTCTAAACAAGCCAGACCACCCAGCCAACCCAAGCAACAGCCTAACCGGACCGAGGAACTCCCCCCAGCTGAGACCAGGCTGCTGCTAAAGTTCAAACCACAGTCTCCAAAGCTTCCACGACATGAGCAATTTAGCATCAAACAAAGCACCAACCAAGTTCTGCTGAAAACGACCAAGACACTAAGGTACACCAATAAGATTATAGAGATTGGACACCAGGACCAACTTCAGAATAACAGAGATAAATCTAATCAGCCTTCATCACTAGCAGCCTGAGACAGTGAGGTTACACACAAATGCCTCTCCAACTTCAATCAAGGATCATCTGAAGTGAGGTGCCTGTAGCCAACCACACAGAGTCTCCACCAATATCGAGACTTACTATAGCCAAAATGCCTAAGATAACCAATGCAGTAGATCCAACACCGCGAAGCTAAGAATAGGGCAGACCCCTACGGATGCTCATGTAATACACAAAACCTGACCAAGATGCAGACACTAATAACCCATATTTAAGGAAATCATGCACAAACCACTCCAAGCACAGCAGCCCAATCCAACTCTTCTGAAAACCGAAGCCGCACCAAAAACACAGTACTGATACGATAACTTCGCATAGCTGAACTCAATGAAACCCGAACGACAGAAACCGGAAATGATGACCACCAGGATAACCTCAGATGGGAAGAAACTTCAGCAACTACCAAAATTGCACAACTATTACCATGGCCACTAATAGATTGGGAAAGCTGGGGGATCATGTAACACCCCCTTTCTATACCCCCAAATAATCACATAAATCATTTAGGCACATATATAAAAAAAATATAAAAATTCGCCAGAGTACGATTAAAACATGGTATAAAAGAGGCATGTCACATCATACACGCAATTAATACATACAACACCTGCTCATTCTATTGATATGCAACAGTGGGGTAACTTATCACAGAGGAACTTTGTCCTTACACCCACATCTCAATATTTAGAATAAAAGCGGAAACATCTAAAATATTGAAGAACAACACATATGTACATTATCCAGTATGAATCACTAGCAACATCATGTTTGTACACAAATTCATCAGCAAGATACATATGCAAATGTATCACAAAAGAATAATATACATCCTAGCTACCCGGTGCTACATATCAGAGCCAACCGACCAAAAGAATGAAGACACGCTTCATAAAAAGACCTCCAGCATACCTACTCTGCAATGCCTCATAGAGCATCATAAAACAGCAGAAGGGTGAGAAATATTATCATAATAACAATGCATACAATTATATATATCTTAACATCAAAATACACATATTACACATTCTCACCACAATTCATCACATTTTCATCTATATACATCACAATGTATATATATATATAACAAGTATATTCATCATGCACACTTTCACATTTCTCAATCATTCCGTATAAACATACACAATTATGTTCATTTAACAACACATCATTATAAAGATGATAAATGCAAATCATAGAGACCGACCCACGACTCTATGCAAATGCAATGCGGTACCGACTCAATCATCACTAGTTCACTCAGGAACTCTGCTGGAACCATCGCTCGTTACCGAAGTAACTCCCCGTCGGGCCTACGATGTTCACCCATTGCTCACACCCCATATGGGCACACAATGTTTATGGATCGCTCACACCCCACATGGGCACACGACCCGATCGCTCACACCCCACACGGGCACACGATCCGATTGCTCACACCCCACATGGGCACACAATCATTCGTAATCATCGCTCACACCCCACATGGGCACACGACGTTACGACGGATTCTCATTAGAATCGCACAACACAAGAATGTACATCATGATGCTTCACATGCAAAATGACTCAAAAGACATTCTTGAAATGCATACATATTCACAATATATTCATGCATTCATCTCATACAATCACATACAATCTATATACATTCACATCAATGCACTATTGTATGATTCACATTCAAACACACAGTCAAAACGGTAAAAGTCGCTAAATAGCACTATTCCCGACTTTCCGACATAATTAAATCGGCTAACGATTTTCAAAACATCATAATAAGAAAGTACAGCTCAATACCTTTCCAACGACACCAAGAATGTAAAAATCGGATACTCGGAACAAAAGTTACGGACGAAACCGAAAACGACATTTTGAAAAATCCCATTTTTACATTCCTCCTGTCCATACGCGTATCACCCATGTCCATACGCGTACGGACAGAAACCATTTCCTTCACAAATTCCTCGTTCCAAAACCCATACGCGTATTGGCCCATGGCTCGCCCCTGTTACGCGTAATGCCAATATTCATACGCGTATTGGCCCAAAAATAAGCCAATGATACGCGTATTGCCTTGGCTCATACGCGTATGGACATGCCCCTTACGCGTATGGCCAGAGCATACCCAGAAAAATTCTGCAGAACGAAGTTCTGCGTTTTCCACTCCCCAATCATCCAAATCTTCACCTAATACTCAGAAAAATGCCAATTTGATGTATAACAATACATACCAATCATGTATAAACAACTATGAACACAATCAACATAAGTTTTAATACATTTGGATCAATTTCTAATCAATTTCTCAAAAATGGGTTATACCCTAAAACTCACAAAATTCATCAACAACAACAACAATTCATACATAATCATATACATTGATAAGATAACAATGTTTCACACCCTTACCCGGATTCCAAGCTTGCTAATTGATTGATCTTGATGAATTTCTAAGTTTTCCTCCTTTCCTCTTCTTTTCTCTTCCTCTTCTTTCCTTCTCTCCTTTTTCTTTCTATCTTTCTCTATTTCTCTCTAATTCTCTTTTCTCCCTCTTTTCTTTCTATTTTCTTTCTATTCTATTTCTTTTCTCTCCTTTTTCCACACAAACACTTAATTCATTTTAATCACACAATTCTAATTCCACAAAATTTCTAACTTATAATTAATTGAGAAAAGACTAAAATACCCTCCATTCTAATTTCCCCGAAAACTCTCAAAAATGGTAAAATAACATTTAACACACCAATTTAACAATTAAAATAAATTATCACCCAATTAAATTAAAAGACTCAAGAATAATGGAATAATCAAAATCGGGGCGTTACAACTCTCCCCCACTTAGAAATTTTCGTCCTCGAAAATAATACCTGATTCAAATAACTCCGGATACGACTCTCGCATCCCACTCTCTAGTTCCCACGTCATATTGCCTTCCGCAGCGCCTCCCCACGCTACTTTCACAAGCGCAATATCCTTGCCCCTTAGTTTCTTAACTTCGCGGTCCAAAATCCTAACCGGTAAAGCTTCCACCGTAAGGTTATCTCTCACTTCAACCTCGTCCATAGGAATAACATGTGACGGATCTGGAACATATTTCCGAAGTTGCGAAACATGGAATACGTCATGCAAATTCGAAAGGTTCGGAGGCAACGCCACACGGTAAGCCACAACACCAACTCGTGAAGTAATCTGATACGGACCAATAAAACGAGAAGTCAACTTCTTCGACTTCAAAGCACGACCCACACCAGTAACTGGTGTAACTCTCAAAAACACATGGTCACCTTCTTGAAACTCAAGATCCTTCCTTCTCTTGTCATGATAGCTCTTTTGTCTACTTTGAGAAGCTTTCATCTTCTCCCGAATCAACTTCAGTTTCTCCGTTGTTTGTTGTACCATTTCCGGTCCAACTATCGTCCTCTCGCCGGTTTCATGCCAACACAAAGGTGTTCGACATCTCCGGCCATACAAAGCCTCAAATGGTGCCATACCTATACTCGAATGAAAACTGTTATTGTAAGTGAATTCAATCAACGCCAAATAACCATCCCAAGCACCACCTTGCTCGAGTACACAAGCACGCAATAAATCCTCCAACGATTGAATCGTCCTCTCGGTTTGACCGTCCGTTTGCGGATGGTAAGCCGAACTCAATCTTAGCTTAGAACCCAAAGCCTTTTGTAAACTCTCCCAAAACCTCGATGTAAACCTTGGATCTCTATCCGATACAATACTCTTAGGAACTCCATGTAGCTTCACAATCACAAGAACATAAATCTCGGCTAACTTCTCCAAAGGATAACTAATATCAATTGGAATAAAGTGGGCAGATTTAGTAAGCCTATCAACAATTACCCAAATAGCATTATGACCTCTTTGCGTATTTGGCAATCCCGTAACAAAATCCATCGATATACTATCCCATTTCCATTCCGGAATATCCAACGGTTGCATAAATCCACTTGGTTTTTGATGTTCCACCTTAGACTTTTGACAAGTTAAGCATGCATACACAAATCGAGCCACATCCCTCTTTAAACCGGACCACCAAAAGATCTTCTTCAAATCTTGATACATCTTATTCGCACCCGGATGAATACTCAAATTACTTCGGTGTCCTTCCTCTAGAATCATCTTTTTCAACTCCGCGTCGTCGGGAATACAAATACGACCACGGAATCTCAAAACTCCATAATTATCAACCTTGAAATCCTCATTCTCATTCAACATCAAATCAACGAATTTCAAGTCCAACTTTTGCTTTTCCCTAACCGTTGCAAGAAAATCATTCGTAACATGTAACATACCAAGTCGCACACTCCTCGGCGTCATTTCACAAACCAAACTCAAATCTCTGAAATCTTCTAAAAGTTCCCATTCTTCCATCATCAATGCGGACATATGTAACAACCTCCGACTTAAGGCATCGGCCACCACGTTTGCCTTACCCGGATGGTAATTCAAACCAAAATCATAATCCTTCAAAAGTTCTAGCCACCTCCTTTATCTCATGTTCAATTCTTTCTGATCAAATAAATATCTTAAGCTTTTGTGATCACTAAAAACTTCAAATCTCGCACCATAAAGATAATGCCTCCATATTTTCAAAACAAACACCACCGCCGCTAACTCCAAGTCATGTGTAGGGTAATTCTTTTCATGCACTCTCAATTGTCTAGAAGCATATGCCACAACTTTTCCATCTTGCATCAAAACACCACCTAAACCTGTCAATGAAGCATCACAATACACAACAAATGGTTCATTAGGATTAGGCAAAATCAAGATCGGAGTCGTTGTCAACCTTCTCTTTAACTCATTGAAACTCTCTTCACAATGAATATCCCAAATGAAAGCCTTTCCTTTACAAGTCAATTGCGTTAAAGGAAGTGCCAATTTCGAAAATCCCTCAATAAACCTCCGATAATAACCCGCCAAGCCTAAAAAGCTTCGAATCTCCGTAACCGACCTAGGAGCCTCCCATTGCATCACCGCATCTATCTTGGATGGATCAACACTAATACCACTACCGGAAATAACATGTCGAAGGAAACTTACTTCCGATAACCAAAATTCACACTTCGACAACTTAGCATACAATTGTTTCTCTTTCAAAATTTGCAACACAATTCTCAAATGCTCTTCATGCTCCTCTTGAGACTTAGAGTAAATCAAAATATCATCGATGAACACAACCACAAAACGATCCAATTGTTCATGAAAAATACGATTCATGTATTCCATAAACACACCCGGCGCGTTAGAAACCCCGAATGGCATCACGGAGTATTCGTAATGACCATACCGTGTCCTAAATGCCGTCTTTTGAATATCCTCTCCTTTCACACGAATCTGGTGGTATCCTGATCTCAAATCAATCTTGCTAAAAACATTCGCACCAACCAATTGGTCCATCAAATCATCGATCCTTGGAAGCGGATACTTGTTCTTAATTGTCACCTTGTTCAACTGTCGATAATCAATGCATAACCGCATACTCCCGTCCTTCTTCTTTACCAACAATACCGGAGCACCCCAAGGAGAAACACTTGGCCTTACAAATTTCTTGTCCAACAAGTCATTCAATTGCTTTTTCAATTCTACCAATTCCGATGCCGACATACGATACGGTGCCATCGAAATCGGTCTAGTACCCGGAACTAGATCAATAGAAAATTCAACTTCTCTTTCTGGCGGTACATCCGTAATATCTTCCGGAAACACTTCTGGAAATTCGCACACCACTGGGAACACATCAAGCTCAACTTTACTCTCCACCGACAATGATGCAAACAAACCAAACAATTGAGCTTCGTCCGCTAAAAGTTTCTTCAACTCTTTAGTGGATAGGAAACTCTCAAATTCATCATCTTCCAAAGAAGGAAACCTTACTAACTTGTGATAGCAATCTATATGAACTCGGTTAAATTGCAACCAGTTCATACCCAAGATTACGTCCAATCCCTCCAACGGCAAACATACTAAATCCATAACAAAGTCTTTACCATACATGGTCAAAGGACAACTCATACACACCAAAGATGTATTTACCGACCCTGAAGCAGGAGTCTCAATAACCATTTCTGCACCCATCACAGTTAACGCAAGATTCAAACGCTTCGCGCACTCAGACGAAATAAACGAATGAGTCGCTCCCGTATCAATAACAGCAACTAAAGGTGTACTATTAATAAAGCATGTACCTTTAATCAAACAGTCCGCATTCGTAGTTTGAGTCCCCGCCAATGCAAACACCTTTCCGCCCGCTTGAGCTTGTTTCGGCTTAGTACACTTAGTACTAATGTGACCCACTTCTCCACAATTATAGCACTTTACCATATTTCTTCTACAATCTGTAGCAGCATGCCCAAGACCACCACAATTAGAACATTTCGCTACAAGCTTCCCACACTCAAAAGATTTATGACCTATATCACCACATTTGTAACACCTAACAACACCGGAACCTCCTCCTCCAGACCTCCTATCAAAGCTTCCCCTATGCTTACCCTTATCAACGGGTGTCACATAAGGTCCACTTCTAGCTTGTTGCTTCCCCTTCCTCTCATTCAAACTTTTGTAATGTGTAGAACGAGCCTTACTATCTTCTTCGAAGATTCTACCACATTCCGTCAAATCCGCAAACCTCCTTATCCTTTGATATCCCACAGCTTGTTTAATCTCAGGACGTAAACCATTCTCATATTTAATACACTTTGAGAACTCAGCAGTAATCGCAGCATAATGAGGATGGAATTGAACCAACTCCACAAATTTAGCAGTATAGTCCACCACAGACATACTACCTTGTTTCAGTTCAAGAAACTCCATCTCCTTCTTTCCCTTCACACTCTCAGGGTAATACTTCCTCAAAAATTCAGTACGAAATAAATTCCAAGTTACCTCTTCATCATCCACCTCAAGAACTTCACGCATACCGACCCACCAATCGTCGGCTTCTTCCTTCAGCATGTGAGACCCAAGCCTCACCTTATTCTCCTCCGCTCAGCCCATCACTCTGAAGATTCTTTCAATCTCCTTCAACCACAATTGAGCTCCATCGGGATCAAATCTTCCTTTGAAAACCGGTGGTTGATTCTTCCTGAATTCGTCATTAGCATTCACGTTAGGTGCACCTTGCACCGCCCTAGCCATTGCTTCCAAAGCAGCAGCCATCGCATTGTCGTTTCTACCAGCCATCTTCTGATTATTCCCAAAAATGACAACAAGGTTAAATGACAGTTCAACCAACACAACAACAAGACAGACGCAACTGACTCAACTCTGGCTCTGATACCACTTAATGTAACACCCCCTTTCTATACCCCCAAATAATCACATAAATCATTTAGGCACATATATAAAAAAAATATAAAAATTCGCCAGAGTACGATTAAAACATGGTATAAAAGAGGCATGTCACATCATACACGCAATTAATACATACAACACCTGCTCATTCTATTGATATGCAACAGTGGGGTAACTTATCACAGAGGAACTTTGTCCTTACACCCACATCTCAATATTTAGAATAAAAGCGGAAACATCTAAAATATTGAAGAACAACACATATGTACATTATCCAGTATGAATCACTAGCAACATCATGTTTGTACACAAATTCATCAGCAAGATACATATGCAAATGTATCACAAAAGAATAATATACATCCTAGCTACCCGGTGCTACATATCAGAGCCAACCGACCAAAAGAATGAAGACACGCTTCATAAAAAGACCTCCAGCATACCTACTCTGCAATGCCTCATAGAGCATCATAAAACAGCAGAAGGGTGAGAAATATTATCATAATAGCAATGCATACAATTATATATATCTTAACATCAAAATACACATATTACACATTCTCACCACAATTCATCACATTTTCATCTATATACATCACAATGTATATATATATAACAAGTATATTCATCATGCACACTTTCACATTTCTCAATCATTCCGTATAAACATACACAATTATGTTCATTTAACAACACATCATTATAAAGATGATAAATGCAAATCATAGAGACCGACCCACGACTCTATGCAAATGCAATGCGGTACCGACTCAATCATCACTAGTTCACTCAGGAACTCTGCTGGAACCATCGCTCGTTACCGAAGTAACTCCCCGTCGGGCCTACGATGTTCACCCATTGCTCACACCCCACATGGGCACACAATGTTTATGGATCGCTCACACCCCACATGGGCACACGACCCGATCGCTCACACCCCACACGGGCACACGATCCGATTGCTCACACCCCACATGGGCACACAATCATTCGTAATCATCGCTCACACCCCACATGGGCACACGACGTTACGACGGATTCTCATTAGAATCGCACAACACAAGAATGTACATCATGATGCTTCACATGCAAAATGACTCAAAAGACATTCTTGAAATGCATACATATTCACAATATATTCATGCATTCATCTCATACAATCACATACAATCTATATACATTCACATCAATGCACTATTGTATGATTCACATTCAAACACACAGTCAAAACGGTAAAAGTCGCTAAATAGCACTATTCCCGACTTTCCGACATAATTAAATCGGCTAACGATTTTCAAAACATCATAATAAGAAAGTACAGCTCAATACCTTTCCAACGACACCAAGAATGTAAAAATCGGATACTCGGAACAAAAGTTACGGACGAAACCGAAAACGACATTTTGAAAAATCCCATTTTTACATTCCTCCTGTCCATACGCGTATCACCCATGTCCATACGCGTACGGACAGAAACCATTTCCTTCACAAATTCCTCGTTCCAAAACCCATACGCGTATTGGCCCATGGCTCGCCCCTGTTACGCGTAATGCCAATATTCATACGCGTATTGGCCCAAAAATAAGCCAATGATACGCGTATTGCCTTGGCTCATACGCGTATGGACATGCCCCTTACGCGTATGGCCAGAGCATACCCAGAAAAATTCTGCAGAACGAAGTTCTGCGTTTTCCACTCCCCAATCATCCAAATCTTCACCTAATACTCAGAAAAATGCCAATTTGATGTATAACAATACATACCAATCATGTATAAACAACTATGAACACAATCAACATAAGTTTTAATACATTTGGATCAATTTCTAATCAATTTCTCAAAAATGGGTTATACCCTAAAACTCACAAAATTCATCAACAACAACAACAATTCATACATAATCATATACATTGATAAGATAACAATGTTTCACACCCTTACCCGGATTCCAAGCTTGCTAATTGATTGATCTTGATGAATTTCTAAGTTTTCCTCCTTTCCTCTTCTTTTCTCTTCCTCTTCTTTCCTTCTCTCCTTTTTCTTTCTATCTTTCTCTATTTCTCTCTAATTCTCTTTTCTCCCTCTTTTCTTTCTATTTTCTTTCTATTCTATTTCTTTTCTCTCCTTTTTCCACACAAACACTTAATTCATTTTAATCACACAATTCTAATTCCACAAAATTTCTAACTTATAATTAATTGAGAAAAGACTAAAATACCCTCCATTCTAATTTCCCCGAAAACTCTCAAAAATGGTAAAATAACATTTAACACACCAATTTAACAATTAAAATAAATTATCACCCAATTAAATTAAAAGACTCAAGAATAATGGAATAATCAAAATCGGGGCGTTACAGCTCACTGCTACAGAACCACGCCTCAGATATCCCCCAATGCCTGGAACGAGGAAAAAGCTGCCAGCAGACCAGAACTGCTACCACCTCTAGCAGGGAGACCAAAAGCACTGCCAATGCCAAGCACCACGGAGAACAAGCCAATTGCGACCATACACGGGCTTAGAAAATCTCCAATATCCACACTCTTAAGTTACAGCTGCAGCCTAAGCGCGCAAATGAGGGTGACCAATCTATATCATTCAATCTGCTTGAGCCAAAACACCTGCACATCCTGATCAGGTACCTCCACTAGTACCTGTTACCACATAAGTCCCCTACCCCAACAGCTGAAACCAGAGACATGATACCGAGGCTCACCAACATATTAGTGCAATATCACAGATCCAAACTGACAAGTAATGACGTGTTAAGTCAGAGTATTGAACCAGCTTCAGAAAAATACGACTTAAGTCGTGTAAATGCATAACCGGCCTAAGAAATGTTATTCAAATGTTAATATACAAAAGTTAGCTAATTATTATAGAAAAACCAAATATTTTATTTTGTCTCAAACCAACGATTCTTCCACGTACTCCGTACTACTCAATTGCAATCTGTATTATTATGCCGACCAAATAGGGAAGCTAATTTTGTTATCATACTTTTTTGACTCCTTAAGAAACTCTTAACCCGTCACAACCTTCTATTTTTTTTTGGCACATATGAGCATATCATCATATATTAGGTAATAATATTTGGAAATTTCTTAACACACCACCCAATCTTTTTAGGCATCTAACGCGCTGACAAAAATACCCTTGCGTTCCAGATGTGCAAATGCGGACGCACCATTTTTTTTTAAAAATTTTCAGTTTTTCCCGGATTTGCACATCCGGTAAACGTTCGTATTTGCAAATCCGGAATAAAACCTGATGCGGAACACCAAAATTCCAACAATGTTTCTCACATTCATGTTTCTCACATTCATAAAATAAAATCGGGATTACATTCAGATATTCACCATGACATCGACAGAAATTTAAATGTTACAAGATCAATAGCCCGGTGGACGCTAGCACATCTCTAAGATGTCATCGACCGTTCTTCGGATTTTGACGGTCGCCTCGAACTCGAGTGGGAATCGTTCTTCGTAACCGAAATAAGTTTGCCACATTGCTCTAACATCCTCTTGATTCTTGAGCTCAACAAGGCTGTAAGCGACGTTCCCTTCGTTGTCAACCGAAGGTGAACAATACTCAAGCTTCGTAACCTTCCGTTTGTCTCCGTAAGGTAGGAGATGTTTGATGTCGTCAATGATCTAGCCGATGGAGATGTCCCTCATTAGTTTATACTGGCAACCGCGTGTTTTTCCGTCGGTGTAGGAAACACTTGCGACATACCAATGGATCTTGATATCATACAATTGAGACATTTTGTGTTTGTGTGAATGATATCAAATGAAACCCCTAATTTATAGAAAAGTTAGGGTAAAGGTATTTCTGCCTAAGTTCGTTCCGGATGTGCAGATCTGGACAAACCCTACAAATCAGAATGTTTTACTGATACAATTTTAAAACAGAATTGAATAGCTTATGCAGCCACTTGGAATACTTTCAGTGCAATAAAATTCGTAAGTGTATTAAAAAGACATATGGATAAAAATACAATATATTTCACTTCAATAATGTACATTGTGTCGTATGATTATACAAAAGAGTTAAAACAAAATTCTCCATCTAAGTCTATTGGAGCTAGAACTTTCGATTTTTCCGTATTTGATGCCTTTTCAATTGCGTGCAATCTTTCGAATTCAAGCATCCTTTCGACAAAACTATCTGGCCAAGACTCGGTAATTGCGGTTGCATGCGTCGCCCATTGCGGTGATTTAGGTGGTATCGGGCATCCAGGTTTCAAGATAACTTGTACGAAATGTCTTGATTTCGCAAGCCATCTGATACACATGATGCGATCATTTGGATTCGACGGAGGTGCGGTGTGGAGTGGAAAAAAGGTTTCCGAAAATCCGTATCTCGTCAAGTCGATACACACCATATCGTAGGCGCATGCTATAAGATGACCCATCTCCGGGAAGCTCATCCATTTCGATACCGGTGTCGGACCACTCAACCACGGAACAAGTGACTCGTGAACCTTGTTGTAATTTTCTTGATTTTCATAGAGACGCAAGTATGCTTCTTTATGCGTCTCCAACTCTAGGATAAGTTGATGACGTACAAGTGCATGACCTTCCTCTCCTTTACCGAGTAGTGCCGACACGGCTCGATAACCGAAATTACCATCCCCTACAACATTGATTATACGATCGATATGCTTGTGCATAAAAACTGGCATCTCGTCAATAAAGGAAATCATACGTGTAGTTAGAGTCGGAGTCGGAACTCGTGGAATCAGTGTCGGAGCCAGTTTGGAAATGCGAGCTCCTTTCATGACACTTTGTAGAGATTTAGGAGTCACATAGTCCAGAAAGATTTGGTCAACGTGCTCATAATATGAAGTAGACCGAGTCGTTGACTTGTCATTTTGTGTAGGCTTCAACTTCTTTGGAGCACCCTTTGTCTTAACCGGTTGAGACGGCGATATCATTGCGGTTGTTTCGGGGAAGGCAATCTTCCTCAACTCTTCTTTGATGTGTAGCTTCATATTGTCGTCGGCCTTCGAAAATATATTTTGAATCGCTTCCAATTTGGCCAAAATAGAGATATTCGGTTTATCTCCTTCCTTACAACCATCATCATCAAAACTAAGTCTTATCTAATGAGGGCAAACTTCGTCAATTTGTACTGGCTCACCTAGTTACAACTTTTTAGCAATGGAACAAGCACAAGGAAGACCGTAGGTTTTCACAATAATGCAACCACGCTTTACACTATCGGAACCTACCGTTTCGGCTCGGTTGGCCTCGTGAAAAATATAGCCCAACCCCGCCCGAGACATATTGCCGATCAATTGAGAGTAGAGGAAGTTACCTTTAAACCGATGTTCCAAACCCGTCATGCTCCGGCCAAAAGTGGTTTGTATCTCATTGTGTTGGTTTTTGATCATTAGATGCAAGGAGTCCCAATCCCGACATAAATCCGGCTTGCTATTCCCCAACCAATTCTTCAAAGTGGCATGCGCCGACTCAGCTCTATTGGTGGTAGTGTTTCCATGATGTCGTACGTTATCGGTCCATGCACAAACAATTTTTTCTTTCACTTGATCAAGAATGGTGGATTCAACATATTTCAACAAAGCGAGGTACCGTTCACACACTTTCCGGAATTTAATGACCGAATCGGCATATAATTCCGTTGTGGAAGAATTTAGAATATGAGTCCATGCATCCATAATTTTCTCTACAATGACACCCGACCTCACCACTTTTCCGTCTTCCGACTCCACTTGTTTCGCACCCACCGCGGTCTTAACCATATGGAACAACTTGATGGAATCCGGATGAGTCCAAAAAATATCTCGGACCGTAATTCCATCATCGCGATATCTGTACCGAGACACGTAATTGTTGTCCTCCAATACTTTCAACAGTTGTTGCATCTCACTCCTATCTCCCCTAATTGCCTTGTTCGTTTGATACCGAATGTTATACACTTGCTTTATGTTTGCAACATTTTCGGGTTCTTTCCGTTTCAACGTCGCAAGTATATTCTTCGGTTGGACAAGGTTCAAGGTCATGTCGGTTATACAAGTCTTCTCTTCCGCCTTGAGCCGACATACACTTGGATGTCCTTGAAGCTTTGAGCACATTTTGTGGTTATGTATACCACAACGAACGGAAAATCTCCATTTATTGGAAACTAACATGTAACCAGCAATCTTAAAGGGGCACTCACATCTTCTAGTACCGGTCTCGTCTTTCTTTAACTTTCGTAGAGGTGCTTGATATTTGCCGCTTCTTTCGCAACCCAAAATTACAAAAGCTTTTCTTCTATACGACCCATTTTCGATCTCCCGATATTTGCACCGAAGCCAACCTCAATAGTCGTCCTACGAATGTATTCGATCATGCTTTCACGATCATCAAAGTCTTGCTTGTTGTTAAAGTCACCGCCGACATTAATCGACTTTACGAGTATGCCTTCATCTTTCGAGGAAATCGGTGCAACTAATTCTTTTGCCATGTTATCGGGGTGCACCATATCTATTTATTAACAAGAATAGAACAATTAATATGTATAAATAAAATATATTCAAAAATGCTGAAAATTTAAATTAATTAGCTTCAGGCATTTTTTCGGATGTGCACATCCGGAAATGTTCATGCTCAATTCGTTCCGGATGTGCAGATCCGGAAGCAGCGTAACTTGTTTTTTCAAAAATGTAGATTGATAATTTGAGCAATGTAGTGGATGAAGTTGAATGTTTACCTGAAATTCAGTCTTTGCTTGCTCCCTTTGCTTTGTTGCACCAAAAACTTGAACTTTTTGAGTGAGAAATGAGATTGATCAAGTAGGGTTTTTTGAGTTGGTGAGAATGAGTGTAGTAGGAGAAATGTTGAGAATGGGAAGGGGAGAGTGATCATGCAGCTTCAAATATATCACCTTTTTTTGCCCGGATATACAGATCCGGAGGTCTTCTGGATGTGCATATCCGGAACAACTTTTTATTTTTTAAGGATACGGTGCATCCGGATGTGCACTTCCGGAATCAGGAGGCAAAAAAATAATTTCACGTGGTGCCTAAGAAACTTGGGTGGTGCATTAAGAAATGCTCTAATATTATTTATCTTTCTAATTAAACGAATTTTATTTCAAAAAAGGAAACTAAGGTACAGAACAACCAAGAAATTTGATAATCACAACTAGGGCAGTCAAATTAGGGGTTGGGGCCTAAATTTTAAGAAAGAGGATCAAAATATGTAAGTTCCCTAAATTAAAAGTCCCTAAAATTAAAGAAAGACCTGAAGATTCCAATATTTTTAAAATGTTGATTTTTTTTAAAAGTCATTTTTTTAAAAAACAACTTTTTTCTAAAAAAATGAGATTTTTTTTTTAAAAATCACTTTTTTATAATTTTTGAAAAAAAAAGGATTTTTATTTTTTTCAAAAAAATAAATCAACTTTTTTTCTTTTTCGAAAAAAATTGACTATTTTTAACTTTCGAAAAAATTTTAACTTTTTATATTCTCAGAAAAAAATTGAATTCTTTATTTAAGAAAAAATATTTTTTTTATTTTCGAAAAATGACATACATCAGAAAATCTTGATATATTTTTTCTAAAAAATCGACTATTTTTAACTTTCGAAAAAATCGACTATTTTGAACTTTACAAAAAAATTGACTTTTTTATTTTTAGAAAAAATCAATTTTTTTATTTGTCCAAAATTCAATATTTTTTAGAAAAATCGATTTTTTTTCGAAAAAAATTGACTATTTTTAACTTTTGGAAAAAATCGACTATTTTGAACTTTTGCAAAAAATTGAATTTTTTATTTTCCAAAAAATCGATTTTATTTTCGGAAAAAAATCAACCTTTTTCAATTTACGAAAAAAAAACTACTTTTGATTTATTTTCGAAAAAAATGATTTTTTTTTTTAGTTTAAAAAAAGACATTTTTTTCATTTTCGAAAAAAATCGACTATTTTTATCTTTCGAAAAAAAATCATTTTTGAAAAAATCGACTTTTAATTTCGGAAAAAATCAATTTTTTTTCAAAATAATCGACATTTTATTTTCAAATAGTCAATTTTTTTATTTTTGAAAAAAATCGGCCTTTTTTTTTGAAAAAAAATTCAAATTTTTTGTTACCTTTGACAAGTTCTTCAAGCTATTTCCAGTTACTGACATATATGCAGATTATTGTTATATCTTGTGCCACAACTTGAACATAGGCACCATACTCAGATTTGCATTTTATGAATCCCTACTCAACTAAGTATGAGTCGATCTTCTTGTTCCATGCCTTAGGTGCCTGTTTGAGACCATGGATCACTTTGTGGAACTTGTATACTTTACTTGCTTCCTCCTGAATCACAAACCCATGAGGTTGTGTGACATACACCTCTTCTTCAAAAGGTCCATTCAAAAATGTTGATTTCACATCTAAGTGAAATGTTGAACAGCCTTGCTTGCATGCCAAGGCCACCACTAGTCGAACAGTTTCCAATCTTGCGACGCATGCAAATACTTCAGAGTAGTCGAGTCCTAGTCTCTGGAGAAATCCTCGAGCTACCAATCTCGCAATTTGACCAACTCCCATGTGTTGTTTCTTTCAATTGCTTGTAACTCTTCGACCATAGCAGACTTCCATTATTGTTTATCTTTGAAGGCTTCGCTATATTTGATTGGTTCAACACATGCAAGTAAAGCAAAATGGACTAGTTCCCCATCTATTGTGACTTCATCATCCCCAACCACTTCATAGTTTTGAAGTCTTGTTGGACGAGCTCTAGTTCTTTGAAGTCTTTGACTTGTGTCAGCCATATCCTCTTCGACTTCGACTGCAGTATCAACAATATCTTCAACTTCGACATCATTACTTGCTTCGTCGAGAATGTAAGCAACTGCTTCGACTGGAGTATCAACAATATCTTCAACTTCGACATCATTACTTGCTTCATCGAAATCATAGCTCATCAGTGGCTTGTCAATTGCATTACTAGAATTTCATTCCCAGGGAGAATTTTCATCAATCCTAATGTCTCGACTCATCACAATCTTGTGATTAATTGGATTGAATAGTCTATATGCTCCAGTTTTATGATATCCTGCCAGAATCATAGGTTCACTCTTATCATCAAGGTTCCTTCTCCTAGCGTCAGGAATATGCTTGTAGCAAATAGAGCCAAACACCTTTAGATGACTCATTGATGTTCATTTGCCACTCCACACTTCTTCAGTAACCTTGTTCTTCAGCTTCTTGGTAGGGCACCTGTTCAGAATATAAACAGAAGTCGAAACAACTTTTACCCATAAGGATTTTGGAAAATTCTTCTGCTTCAGCATGCATCTCGCCATGTCCAATATGGTCATGTTTCTTCTTTTTACTATTCCATTATGTTGAGGAGTATAAGGAGCAGTTATCTCATGATCAATATTATGTTCTGCACAAAATGCTTCAAATATCTTGAATGTGTATTCGCCACATTCATCTGTTCACAGAACTTTAATTTGCTTTTCACACTGGTTTTTGACAAGTATCTTGAATCTCTTAAAAGATATCAAAAACTTCGTCCTTTCGTTTGATCACATAGATCCAGAGCTTTTGACTGTACTCATCGACAAATGAGACGAAATACATATTTCCACCAATGATATGCTCTTCAAAAGGACCACATATATCTGAATGTACAACTTCGAGTATGCAGGATGATCTCAATGGCAATGTCAAAACGAATGACTTCCTCAACTGTTTTTCGACTAGACAACCTTCACAAAGTTTGTCGGGCATCTCAAGACTTGTTATACCAATTACTATATCTTGAATGATCAGTTGATTTAACAACCTAAAGTTCAAATGGCCAAACCTCAGATGCCACAACCAACTATTCTTGTGGTCGATGTTAGGTACAGATTTGACCTAAAAACGACACGTCTTTCTTTGCACTTTTTCTACTATTTTCTCATGTTTTCATTCGTTTAACTCTTGATTGATGTTATTCTTCTAAACATTGAAAATACCTTTGGTGCTTGTAATATGTGTGCTATTGTGCAGAAAATAGGCATAAAACATCAAATGTTGTAAGACACAGGAAAGGGTGCAAGCTGCAAAAGAAAAGAGAATGATATCAGTTGGTTCGCCTGGCGAACATGAAGGCGAGTCCCAGCGAAGGTTCGCTTTGCAAACGCTGGTGAAGCTCCCAGCGAATGGACCCAGATTTTGGCAGAGGCAAAAAGAGACAAAATTCGCTTTGCGAGCTGGAAAGTGAATGTCCGCTTTGCAAACACTCATTCGCTTAGCAAATGCACGCGAATTTCTGGGGCGGTTTAACTGTTTGAGGCACTTGAAGTGCCTATTTTTAACCATTCGCTTAGAAAATGAAAGGTTCGCCTAGCGAACCTGCGAATTCCTAAATTGTATAAATGGGATTTTCACACTTTTTAGGTTATGATGTTTTGGATTTTGGATAGAGAAACTTGTAAATAAAATATCAGAGCTTATATCTTCTCATTTCCAAGGGAGAAAAGGTAGGATCTTTGATTTCTTGTTGGAGAAGGATGTAATCTTTTGATACCTTATGTATTTCATCTAATGTATGTTTGTGAATGAATTCTGATTTTCTTTTGTTTTTTCTTTGATTGATTATTTGTGGTCTTGACAAAACCTTTACAAATCTTTGGTCTTAGATTTTCTTCTTTCAATGAGCAAGCTTTTGACATGGTTTTGTGAGTTGATATTCATTTTATCTTTTGTTGTAATGTGTTGATTAAGTAGCATGGGTAGCATGAGTAGGATCGATACAGTATCGCAAGGATGAGTGATAATAGTGATGAAGAAGGATATTCACATTCATTGGGCAAATTAGTTGAATACATGTAAAAAGGGTTAAGCGTGTGTACGTATTCTGATATTGGTTTAATACGAAGCAATCATTTATTTGATATGGATGTTATAGTAATATATGTTTTGTCCTGAACTCTAGACATAGATTTAGGCTTAACACTTGCGTGAGTATCAGATCCTAATGCTCTGTGTTGGTTTTGTTGCATGAGACATCACTGATGAGACAATACAATTGGCCTCTCGACTTTGCGTTAGACATAACCTCTGTTGTGAGTGATACGTGAGGATATTAGGTGAATGATTGATTTGTGTTTACTTGATTAGATGAATTCATGTGTTATCAATTGATGAGATCCAATTCCAACAAGGCTCCGTTTATAATTCAGTCTTTACTTTATATTTTCCGTCTTTACATATTCCGCATTTGCTTTTGGTTCCGCTTTAGACCAAAACTTTTGATTCATGAGCTTAGAAATATAGAAACCGTTGAATGGCATTCTTTCCCTCGCACTGATCCCTGTGGAGAACGACAAATTGGGTTACTTATTAATTTTTGCCTGCTGCTTTTCTAGCTCCAACAGTCGACAAATGTTTTCAGACATTGTACCTCAGTCGAACTGTTCATGGTCTTAAATGTTCTATTCTTCGAAATAGGAGATTTCAAGACCAAATTATTCTAAATGTCGAAAAGATCTAAGGATCCATCTTTCATAACCACTGAGAATCCCTTTTCAACCAGTTGTCTAACACTTAATAGATTGCACTTTATTCCAGGGACATAGAGTACATCTTTGATCAAGGCTTTTGGTCCATTACTCATTTACATAACTATGTTGTCAGTACCTTCTGCTGACAATGAGCTATTATCACCAAGTTTCACCTTACTCTTCTTCGACTCGTCGAAATCTACTAACCATGCTATTTTACCAGTCATGTGATTCGAAAAGCCTGAGTCGAGGAACCCGATCTTAGATTCGACATGGTTATCTGTAACTACAACCATAACCACCATATCATTAGAATCATCTAAATCTTGACGTACAAGGTTTGCTTTTTCGTCCTTGCCTTTTGTTGAATCCTTGTCTTTCCTGTACCAACAATGTTTGACCAAGTGACCATACTTTTCACAGTTATAGCTCTGCACACCTCTTTTCTCTACTTTGTCTTTCTGATAGGAATTTTCTTATCCTCTTTTCGGGGATTCAGAAGTTCTATCATCGATCTTATTCTTGTAAGGATTCGAACAAGACTTCTTGCCCTGAGTCTTATCAATTTTGCCTTTGAACTTGTTGGAACCACCATTCTTCTTCCACGATTGCACCTGTAGTGCTTGTATCGAGTCTTGAACTCCTTTCCTTTCAACAATCCTAATCTCATGCGCTTCCAACGAACCAACCAAATCTTTCAGTTTTAGGGTTTCAAGATTGTTGGATTCTTGAATAGCTACGATAACGTGATCAAAGTGTTAGGTCAACGTACGCATTACCATTTAAACTATCATCTTATCAGTTAGGGTTTCACCACAACCCTTCATGAGATGAACGAGTTTCTGCACCTTGGACACTAGCCTGCAATCTTTTCATCTTCTCCCATTGACAACAATTCATATTGTTGTCGCAACATTTACAACTTAACGACCTTAACTTTCTCGCCTCCTTCATAGTACTTGAAAAGTATATCCCACGTCTCCTTTGCCGATTTAGCATGAGCAATTCTGTCGAAGTTAGTCGCATCAACTGCAGATTGGATGTAGAAGAATAGAGATTGCATCTGTTAACTCCAACAAAGCCAATACTTGTCGTCTAGAGTTGGAAGGGAGTTTGGTAAATTTCTGTTACCATCCATCTTTGCAACGATTGATCAACAACAACCCACGATCCCAAAAACACGATCTCTGACGCGTGATTCTTAAAAACACGATCAAGAATCTAACCAGAGCTCTAGATACCGATTTCTTAGTTCGTGAGACACTTTTTGTGAGGAGAGAAAGAGAGAGAATAAGGAAATAAGGATTTATTGAATGAATTGTTACAAATAATGATACGTACTATGACTATTTATATACAACCCTAATTGAGCTTGAGCTAACACAACTTAAATTATATTTAAATATTGAATCTAATCTAATCGAATCTAATCAAATCAAATCTAATATTTAATCTAATATTTCAACAATTAGTACAACTTGACGTAGGAAGGTATAACTTTTTCTTTAAATGTATTGAAAGCTTCACACAAAAGACTCTTTTATTCAATCAAACTATGACTGACTTAAAACATAGGCATGCAAAACAAACATACATGATTTTATTTAAGGTTGTAGGTTAGTCCAAAATTCAATTTCAAGATTTTCATCATTACCTATTGGCAGTGGCATTGTGTCTTCACCATTTCCATTCATGAAATCCATAAAGGACTCACTTTGAATGACGTCACAGTTATTCATCTGAATTCCTTCATTATGAGTTGCTACTGCTTGAGAAATTGATGCCATTTGGAATTCAACTTGGCATTGTGTCATCAACTTCAAAGTTATGGTCAATAATGGAAGCAAGATAATTCAAATCAACGCCTGTCATATTGTTGTCCATAATTTTTCCAGCATTGAGACATTGAAACATGAGCATTTGCTTCCTTATTTTTTCTTTAACCTTCAAAATTCATTGTTTGAAGAAAGTCTCTTGATTCACCATTTTTTTTGCTTTTCTATAATTCAGTAATTGTCCTGAATTTCAAGAGAACCTATTCGACACTGCATTCTGATGGCCAAATATCAGAATGAGGATCATAAGGACCGTACATTATAGCACATGCTTCAACACCACAAAGAGTGGTTATTTCATCAACCTTCTTCAATAAACTCTGCTTCCTTTTCTTGTATGCGTTTTTCCTTGCAGCATCATTCACAATGAATGCAAGTTTCACCTTTTTTCTAGTCATAATTGAGACTATAGAATAAAGGAAGACGGAAAATGAACCAAAAAAAGTTTAAATTAATTTTTGTTGTGAAAACGATGACTTTAATCAAAATATAAAACTGGTTTCATGAATTATTAAGAACCAAAACAAGGGTTTAATGAAAAAGAAAACAAGAAGAAGAAGAAATAACAACAAGGATTGGGCAAATATAATTCTGTTTACTATTCACTTTCACATTAATGTTTACAAATGCTTACAAGTGAATATCACAATTTGCCATACTCAACAAACTTAGTGTACTAGCCTATTTATAGGCTAACTAGGTAACTTGCAGCCCAAGAAATCTAAACAATTGGATCCTTAACATAAGGCCCAATTCGACAGAATATAAACATTTTGACAGAATACATATAAGAACAGACTTCGACTACTATATGTAACTAACAGGCATCAACATGTGAACAGGCTTCGACTGCATGCTTGCCTCCTGTCGAAATACATGAAAGCTCTCCTTCGACATAGATGAGTTTGACCCAAATCTCACAAATCTCCACCTTGGATCTAACTCAGTAACAAAGGTAAAACAACTAGCTTTCATCATGCAGCTTTATCAACTGCATACATTGGAAGAACTTGCAGCTTGACAACGTCTTGGTGATCATATCAGCAACATTGTCTTCAGTCAAAACCTTTAGCACCTGGACTTCACCACGCTCGATTATCTCTCTGACGAAATGCAGCCTCACATCAATGTGCTTAGTTCGCTCATGATAGGCTGAATTCTTCTACATGTGTATAGCACTTTGACTATCACATTTAACAGTGATACTTCGACCTTGAAGTTTCAGCTCCTTTGCAAAACTTTCAAGCCACAATGCTTCCTTCACAGCTTCAGTGAGGGCAATATATTCAGCTTCAGTGGTTGATAAGGCAACTACCTTATGAAGCGTCGCTTTCCAACTGATTGTTGTGCCAAACATTGTGAAAACATATTCAAAAATAGACATTTTGGAATCCATACAACCTGCATAATCAGAGTCAACAAATCCTTCGATTTCGACTATGCTATCACCATCACAGGCTCCACCATAAATCAAGATTCTTTTCAGAGACCCATTTATGTACCTGAGAATCCACTTTACAGCTTGCCAGTGCGCCTTTCCAGGATTGGCCATATACCTGCTCACAAGGCTCACTCCATATGCTATGTCTGGCCTCGTACAGACCATAGCATACTTCAAAGAACCCACTACACTAGCATATGGAATGCTATTCATATAGATTCTTTCAACTTTTGTACTCGGACTTTGAGTAGTACTAAGCTTAAACTGAGGATTTGTAGGTGTCAAGACAGGCTTCGAATTCGACATACCAAACTTGTCGAGAAGCTTCCGTTGGTATGTCTCCTGAGATAAGCACAACTTCGACGGCTTTCTATCTCTCCGGATGTCAATCCCAAGAATCCTAGCTGCAGCTCCCAGATCCTTCATTTCGAACTCCTTACTGAGTTCAGCCTTCACCTTCGTTACATCTTCAACCCTGTTGCTAGCTATGAGGATATCATCCACATACAGCAGCAACATAATAAGTGAGTTTCCAGGTCGAAATCTGAAGTAAACACAGTGATCGAACTTACTTCTAGCGAAACCAATGTGTGCCATGAACTTGTCGAATCTCCTATTCCACTGTCGAGGAGATTGTTTCAGTCCATACAAAGATCTATTCAGCTTGCACACATAATCTTCTTTACCCTTTTCTGCATACCCTTCAGGTTGACGCATCAGGATCGTTTCATCTAGATCACCATACAGAAATGCTGTCTTCACATCCATTTGCTCAAGTTCCAAATCGAACTTTGCCACCATGGCCAACAACATTCGAATGGATCTATGCTTTACAACAGGTGAGAACACATCATTGAAGTCGACTCCTTCTTTCTGAGTGAACCCCCTAGCAACTAGCCTCGCCTTAAAGCGCTTCGACATCACTCCTTCGATTCCTTCCTTGACCTTGAAAATCCACTTACAACTGACTAACCTTGCTCCTGCAGGTTTCTCAATCAGCTCCCAAGTGTTATTATCATGAAGAGATTTCATCTCATCATTCATGGCTTTTCGCCATTCAGTCTTGTTTCGACTCCTTATAGCTTCCTTATAATCTCTAGGTTCTTCGTCAAGTACCTCACTTGCAGAGATTAGGGCAAAAGCTATAAGATCTGCATAACCAAGTCTATGAGGTGGCTTGATGACTCTTCTCAACCTATCTCTTGCCTGTAGGTAGTCATCAACAGTTTCCTCAGCCTCTTCAGCATCTTTCTCTTCAACTTCATCAGGGCTATGCACTTTAGCATCACTATCCTCCACCTCAACAGGCATCTCTACCTGTTCCAGCTCCTCTTCAGAGATTTCTGCACTTCGACTAACATCACCAGTTTTCTTGAAAGCCATTTCGACCTCATTGAAAATTACATCATGACTTGTGATACATCTTCTGTGACCTGGTTCTAGGCACCACAGCCTATAACCCTTGACTCCCTCAGGATATCCAAGGAACATGCATCTCATAGCTCTAGGTTCGGCCTTGTCTTGCCTAATGTGAGCATAGGCTAAACAGCCAAATACTCTTAGTTAGTCGAGATCTGGTGGATGATTCGACCAAACTTCTTCAGGTGTCTTCATTCCCAGCGCAGTCGAGGGACATCTATTTATCAGATAAGCTGCTGTCGAAACAGCCTCTGCCCAAAACACCTTCTTCAATCCAGCACTAACCAACATGCATCTAACCCTTTCAAGGATTGTTCGATTGAATCTCTCAGCTAAGCCATTTTGTTGAGGAGTACCTGCTACAGTCTTATGCCTTGCAATCCCAGACTCAACACAGTAACTGTCAAACGCTTCGTTGCAGAATTCAAGGCCATTGTCGGTTCTCAACCTCTTAACCTTTCTGCCAGTTTGAGTTTCGACCAGAACCTTCCAACTTTTGAAATTCTCAAAAGTTTCATCCTTCGTCTTCTGAATGAATACCCATAGCTTTCTGGAATAGTCATCAACGATGGATAGAAAATACCTTGCACCTGAGTGTGAAGGATTCCTTGCAGGCCCCCAAAGATCAGCATGAATGTAATCAAGAGATCCATGTGTTCTTTGCTTGCCTTTGTTAAACTTCGTCCTACAGGATTTACCAAATACACAAGATGCACAGAACTCCAGCTTTTCGACTTTGTCACCTCCTAGCAGGCTCTGCTTCCCCAATTCGACCAGGCCTCTTTCGCTGACATGGCCCAATCTCATGTGCCATAATTCTGTCTTCGACACATGTTTCGTGGATACAATATTTGTCGAACCACTTACAACCTTAGCCTCAAGGGTATACAAGCCTTGTTTCTTCACGCCTCTCAAGACTTCCTTCGACCCCTTCATGACTTTCAGGATACCTTGCTCTCCTTGGAAAACATATCCCTTTCCGTCGAATTCACCAAGAGAAATTAAATTCCTCTTAAGATCAGATACATACCTAACCCCAGTCAATAGCTTTATTGACTCATCATGGAGCTTGAATCTAACAGATCCAATACCTGAAATCTTGCAAGCTTTGTTGTTCACCAGCAGCACTGATCCACCATCTTGATCACACAATTCTTCAAACACATTCTTGTTTGGAGTCATATGCCAAGTACATCCAGAATCCATAATCCACTCTTCGCAAGAGTTGCTGCTTGACACCACAAGGACATTAGATGATTCATAACCATCTTGCACCATAGTTGCATTCCCATTGTCCTTACCTCCATGATTATTCAGGCGCTCAGGGCACACCTTTCTTGTGTGACCCTCCTTCTTACAGTGATAACATTTGATACCAGACATATCACCACCATAAGACTTCTGCTGAATCTTTCCTTTCTTCTTGTCAAACCTACCATCTTTCTTCGACGATCTACCTTTCACGGAGAACCCTTCACCAACTGATGAAAGTTTCTGCTTCTTTCTTTCGTTCAAGTCCTTTGAATACAAGGCTGCTTGAACTTCTTCAAAGGTCAGGGACTCTCTTCCATACAAGAGAGTTTATTTGAAGTGAGCATGCGATCTAGGCAAAGCACACAACAGCAACAATGCTTGATCTTCATCATCAACCTTTACATATATGTTTTCAAGATCAAGGAATAGCTTGTTGAAAGAATCCAACTGCTCAGCCAAAGCTTTGTCTTCATTCATCTTGAACGAATACAAGGCTTGCTTCAGGTAAAGACGATTCACCAACGGCTTGGTCATGTACAAGCTTTCAAGCTTCACCCATAATCCGAACGCCGTCGTCTCCTTTGACACCTGCCGGAGAACCTTATCACCAAGGCTCAACAATATCGCGCTGTGTGCTTTCTAGATCATTGTCGTCTTTTCTCTTTCCGTCAACGCAGCATCCATGGCTGCCATTCCCTTCAACGCTTCCAAACATCCCTGCTGCACCAGTAGGGCTTTCATCTTCAGCGCCACAGACCGAAATCGTTCACTCAAGTGAACTTTTCAATCTCATACTTTGTTGAAGTCATCTTCTCCACGCTCACCACACCAATTTGTTGTGAAAACGATGACTTTAATCAAAATATAAAACTGGTTTCTTGAATTATCAAGAACCAAAACAAGGGTTTAACGAAAAAGAAAACAAGAAGAAGAAGAAATAACAACAAGGATTGGGCAAATATAATTCTGTTTACTATTCACTTTCACATTAAAGTTTACAAATGCTTACAAGTGAATATCACAATTTGCCACACTCAACAAACTGAGTGTACTAGCCTATTTATAGGCTAACTAGGTAACTTGCAGCCCAAGAAACCTAAACAATTGGATCCTTAACACAAGGCCCAATTCGACAGAATATAAACATTTCGACATAATACATATAAGAACAGACTTCGACTACTATATGTAACTAACAGGCATCAACATGTGAACAGACTTCGACTGCATGGTTGCCTCCTGTCGAAATACATGAAAGCTCTCCTTCGACACAGATGAGTTTGACCCAAATCTCACCATTTTTGTAAATAAAGTGATATTATTTATGGTCTATATAGGCCGAATGATATACGTGAATTGGTTTACTAGGTGAACAATTATCAACTGACATTTTTGTATTCGAAAATTTTACTTTACTGTTATTCCATATATGTACGATTTAATATCTAAATAGACCAAACCATTTATAATATTTACTAAAATTTACTATGTGCATATTAATTTAATCGTTATAATTTTTTTTAAATTATAATATAATAATAAAGGTATTAATCATATATAAAATAATTCCGTTAATTTTTTATTATAAAATTTTACTTTATTGTTATTCCATGTATCACTACGCCAAAAATATGATTAGACAGCACCAAAGAGACAGCGCTTTTATGCAAAAGCGCTGCTAAAAAGAATAAAAAAATTTTGCTAAAAAAAAGCGCCTTAAAAGATAGGCTTTAGAAAGCGCTTTCCAAAAAGTGCTGTAAAAAAATCTAAAAGAGTGCCACCTTAGACAGCGCTTTCCAAAAAGCGCTGCTATAGGTATCACTTTAGAGAGCGCTTTTAAAAAGCGCTGTCTAAAGGCCACCTTAGAAAGCGCTTTCAGAAAGCGCTCTAATAGGGCTCAATTTCTTTTCACTTTAGAAAGCGCTTTCTAAGAAAAAGCGCCCTCTAAAGTCATTTACTAATTATACTGAAAAACATCAAGAATCACAAAAAATGGCAAAAGTGGGGGTCGAACCCACGCCCTTTAGGTAGGGAAAGGAATTTTAAATTATATTAATATATCAAATTATATTTAATATATTTAAATTATATATTTTAACTTATTTAAATTATATTTAATATATATAAATTATGTTAATATATAATTTAAAATATATTAATTTAAAATATACTTTAAATTATATTAATATATCAAATTATATTTAATATATTTTAATTATATTTTAATTTATTTTAAATTATATTTTAAATTATTCAAATAATATATTTAAATATATATGTTTTAAATACAAACATTTTATTAATATATTCAAATAATATATTTAAATTATATTTAATATATATAAATTATATTAATATATAATTTAAAATGTACTTTAAATTATATTAATATATCAAATTATATTTAATATATTTAAAGTATATTAAATTATATTTTAATTTATTTTAAATTATATTTGAAATTATTCAAATAATATATTTAAATATATATGTTTTAAATACAAACATTTTAACTTATTGAAATTATATTTAATATATATAAATTATATTAATATATAATTTAAAATATACATTAAATTATATTAATATATCAAATTATATTTAATATATTTGAATTATATTTAATTTATATAAATTATATTAATATATAATTTAAAATGTACTTTAAATTTTATTAATATATCAAACTATATTTAATATATTTAAATTATATTAAATTATATTTTAATTTATTTTAAATACAAACATTTTAACTTATTTAAAATATATATTTATAGAGTGAGAATAAACAATGGATGAGGGCGTAGTACCGCTGGTCAAGGAGGTTTGTGTATGTGTTTGCCATGCTTTGAGTCTGGGGTTCGAATCCTCTTCGCCCCAGACTCATTTTTAGATTTTTTGACAAGGCTTCTAAAAGTAGCCTTTAGAAAGCGCTTTTGAAAAGCGCTGTCTAGTCACCTCACCTTAGAAAGCGCTTTAAGAAAAGCGCCCTCTAAGGTCTTTAAGTCTCCTCACCTTAGAAAGCGCTTTGAGAAAAGCGCCCTCTAAGGGCTCACTTTAGAAAGCGCTTTTTAAGGAAAGCGCCCTCTAAGGTCATTTATTAATTAAAATATAAAACACATTTTATTTAATTGTCTGAAACTGGTTCTAATCATTTTCTTCTCTCGACCCTTGCTCCCTTTCTTCTCTGCTGAAACCCTTTGCTGCCGTCGTTCAAGAGCTTGATTTTCCGTTGCCGTCGTTCATTGTCGTGACCACTGCTGCCGTCGTTTTGCTGCCGTCGTGACGAAGAAGAGGTACATTGTTCTTACTTCTAACATTGTTCGTTGTTGCATGTTATTGTTGTTCGTTGTTGCTGTTCGTTGTTCGTTGTTACTTCTACTGCAACTTCTTCTTTTTTTTAAACTATTTTTGTTGTTGCTGTTCGTTTTTGTTGTTACTGTTGTTCGTTGTTGTTGTTGCTGTTCGTTGTTTGTTGTTACTGTTGTTCGTTGTTGTTGTTGCTGTTCGTTGTTTGTTGTTGCTGTTGATGTTTAAACTAGACTGTTATTTTTGTTGCATGTTACTGTTGTTACTGTTGTTGTTGCATGTAGATATGAATTTAAATTATTGTTGTAGTATTGAACTGGTATTGTGTGGATTTTGGTGTTAGTTATGCTTGGATGCATTAGGTTAGTGGAAATGATATTAGAATGATAATGTGGTGACTTAATTGAGCTATGGCATGCTTGTAATTTGAAACAGAACTATTAGTGATTGAAATGGATTTGTTAGCATAATGGAAATGTGATTGATGTTATTGAATTGCAACTAAGCAAATGTTAGGAGTGGTTAATTATACTAAAAAGAATTAGGAACTGTTAATTATTTGAAAGATGGTGGCCTTGTGCTAGTTTGTCAACTTGAATTGCATATTAATCAAGATGTTGACATGTTGTGATGCATAATAATTTTGAATGCTATGTAAGATTGTTTTGGTGTGAAGTTTGGACTGTTTGGAAAATGAATTGTTGCAATGTGAAGAATTAAAAAAACTAGACTATTGATGATAAAGTTAGTGAAGTAGGTTAAATTGATACTAGAGAGTTAGTGAACTTATTCTTTTGTTGCTTTTAAATGTTGGTATTTGACTGTTATTTCTTTCTTATAGGTAAAATGTCTAATAACCAGGAAGACACCCACGAGACACATGATTCAGAGGAAGCTCAGAATGAAGCTTCGAATGTAGAACATGAAATAAAAAGAGGAAAAACCATTATGAAGAGCATCATCCGTGCTAGGGATAAGGGGATGAGATTTGATGTACATTGGAGTCAACAGAACCAACTAGTTGAGCCTAACGGTTCAATGTTGGCTTCATACATTGGTTCACTCGTCCGTCAGCATATTCCAATCACTTGTGATAATTGGAGGAGTAAAGCGTTGGATGTCGGTAAAGAAAAGATATGGACCGAGATAGAGGTACTTACCAAATATGATTGATGTTATTAGATTTTTGTTGACGATTAAGTCTTTAATTTACTTATACTAACACACTTTATGTTTATATGTGTATGTTTTTTTGTAGAAGTCCTTTAATATTGAAGAAACCCGGAAAAAATATTGTCTTCAATTGGCCGGAAAGAGACACAAAGGGTTTAGAGCCTTGTTATCAAACAAGTATCTTAGGGATGAAGACAAAAATTTTGTTGAAGGAGAACTTCCACCGTTGTATGCGGATTCGATTACACCGGAAGAATGGAGCCTTTTTGTAATGTTATCTTGTCATGTCTATTGATTGTGTTATATATTTGTTTCATTAGTTTGTTTTGATATGACTTAAACTTGTTTATCCAGAAATTGAGTGCCATTAACCGCGAAAGAGCATCAAAGCCCGCGTATCCATACAAAAAAGGGCGTTTGGGATATGCACGGTTACAACAAAAATTGGTAAGTATATATATTAATGCTATGATTTTATTAATTGTATTATTGTGTTAAAATTGATGAAATTAGTACATATCTAAATGTGTAGTTAGAAGAGTCTAAAAGTGAAGAATCATCACTTCCGGACCATGTTTTGTGGAAGGAAGCTCGCGTGGGTAAGGGTGGAGCTGTTACAGAAGATGTTCAACATGTTTATGAAGAATGTGTAAGTATAACATTATGTCTCAAAGTTAATTGAAATTTTATTAAATTATAATTAATTTTTAATCCCCACTAATTATTTTCGATATGTCAATGAATTTCAGGAGAATATATCTAAATCCATACCCGCAGATGAGGCTGATTGCAGGAGCATTCTTAGTCGAGTACTAAATGCTCCTGAGTATCCCGGTCGGGTGAGAGGTAAAGGATTTGGTGTGACTCCATCATCCTTGTATAAGCAATCAAAGAAAAAAAATCCCACCAACTAAGAAATCATGCAAACTATGATGACACTACAAGCGAAAATCCAAGCATTGGAGCAGGATAAAGAGAGATATGAGGCGGAAAGGCGCGGTTCCGGTTTGAAAGATGCTAGTGACAAAGCTAGTATCAATTCTCCAATTAAAATTCCCGAGGTAATAAGTACATAATTAACACATTTATTTTATTTGACCTTTATACATATTAACAGTTACATATTTATTATTGCTTCAGGGCATTTCATCTTGCCAACTGTATTTGCCGTTTTCGACTTATCGCATGGTTGGCAAGGGAAAAGTGCATAACATTGCGGGAGCGTTACTTCACCATCATCCGCTCCCACAAGGTTATCTGAAAGTGTCGGTTGATATCGCTTTAGATACGGATGCGTTACTACCGATACCAGACTCGGTTTTAGAGGTTACATTGCTGCGGGATGCAATAGGTTCGTTTGTTGCATGGCCGTTAGACCTCATTTGCATAGGTGATGAGGTATGTTGAAAACCATTACGAATCTCTTAGTATTCAAATGTCAATTCTGAACGACTATGAAAATCATTCTGAACCATTACTTACATTTT
The DNA here is from genome assembly GCA_022829125.1 of Lathyrus tuberosus. Classification (NCBI taxonomy): domain Eukaryota; kingdom Viridiplantae; phylum Streptophyta; class Magnoliopsida; order Fabales; family Fabaceae; genus Lathyrus; species Lathyrus tuberosus. The sequence goes on from JALAZF010000071.1 coordinate 11,442,060, forward strand.
TTTTCATGGTAATGTTAGACTCCTACAAAACCCGCAGCAAAGAATAAAGGGGTTTTGCTGCAAAACGAGTCTGTTGAATCACACAGAGAGGTAGCTTTTAAGTGTTATTCAATTATCCGAATTCATGATTTTCTACTTTACCTAACTTATATGATTGGTAGGTTACTGCTCAACCTTCCCAACAGACCGGCAAGAAAAAAGCTCCTACAAGGACCGTGAAGGAAAAAAGTAGACCTCACTTTCAGACGTGTCTATGAACACTTTTGGAAATGTCAGATTTGATGCAAGGTGCTATTCGTCAAATCAACATGGACGAAGGTGTTTTTGGTTTTCCTCATTCCGAGATAATCGGAAAAGAGGACATGAAGCAGGTTCTGAATCATACTGAATTAGGCATCGGTGTTATGCATTCATACATCTGGTACTCCAATCAATCTATTATTTATTTAGTTGAACAATTTATTTACACATTTCAATGATAATAGTCTAATGTTTATTATGTTTTTCTTTAAGGTGCACGTATGAAAAATTCTTGCGGGGGACGAATTTGGCAAACAAATTCCGTTTCTTCTCTTGCAGCCTTGTGAATGCACCGAGAATTGGTACGAATGCAATTGACGTAAGAGACCACTTACTTGAGCGATTTACGGCCAGCACCACAAAATGTCTGTTTCTTTTACCGTATAATACTGGAAACGGGTAAGATTTTCATTATAATTTCATTCTAATATTTAATTTGTATCTTTTGCGTACAAATTATCCATCTAAACTTTTGTTATACTTTATAGTGGACACTGGTTATTGGTTGCAATTAATCCTATTACAGAAGTGGTCTATTATCTTAATTCATTGGATACTGATTGGTCTACATATCAGAATATGAAGGATGTGGTTGACACGTAAGTGAGACTGTTCGTAATATTCGTGTGTATTTGTATATCTAATTATTTCTGTGACATTGTTCTAAGTTTACGTTTTTCTTTTATAGAGCTATACTACTATACCGTGCACAAAGAGAGACTCGAGTAGCACGGGCTAGGTCAACCAATATTACATGGGTCAAAGTGGAGGTATATTAATTTTCACAATATTGCTTATTAGTGATACTACTTAATAACACAAAACATCTATATATTATTTCTTATTTATTTGTCTATGTGTAGTGCCCTCGTCAGCGTACTGGCATAGACTGCGGGTACTTCGTTTTGAGGTTCATGAGAGAAATCATTCAAATGGACCAATTGGAGATTCCTAAAAGGGTATGCATGGTTTTATAACTTAGGATTTATTTTAATATTTATCGGATATGTCATATAATTTATTATTTTTAACTAAATAATGCGTATTTTGTTTTGTTATGTAGTATTTCGAAGATATGGCGTGTTCTTCTTACACAAGGAAACAATTGAATTATATTACGGAAGAATTGTGCGAATTCTTTCTTCTAAACAAAATTTATTGAATGTATAGTTTTGGGAATGTAAATTTTAGTTTTGTGAATATAAGAAAATTCTGTTGTAAATTGAATTCTGTTGTAAATTCTAGTTTTGTGAATAGAAGGAAATTCTGTGTTTATTGAAATGTATATGAATTCTGTTGTTCAAGAATTCTATTTATTGAAATGTAAAGAATTCTGTTGTTGCAAGAAATTCTATAAGAAATGCAGGTTTGAAACTATGCAGATTTCTGCTTAAAAAAAATGGTTAAAATGGGATTTTAAAAAAAAATCTTTAAAATTATACGTAGACAAAAGAGAGCGCTTTTGAGGAAAAAACGCTTTCTAAAGGTATTGGAAAAAAATCAATAAAATTATAGGTATACTTTAGAGAGCGCTTTTAAGAAAAAAGCGCACACTAAAATCCTATTTAGAGAGCGCTTTTAGGGAAAAAGCGCTCTCTAAAGTTATATTAAAAAAATCATTTCCATATACATTAGACAGCGCTTTTAAAAAGCGTTGTCTAAAGTCCCATTTTAGAGAGCGCTTTTTCATAAATAAAAAAGCGCTGTCTTTACCTACGACAGCGCTGGCTTAGACAGCGCTTTTAAGCGCTGTCATAGGCCAAAAAAATCGCCCTCTTTTCCCTTGTTTGGCGTAGTGTATGTATGATTTAGTATCTAAATACACCAAACCATTTATAGTATATTACTAAAATTTACTATGTGCATATTGACTTAGTCCTTATAAATATTTTTTTTATTATTGGGGATGACAATGGGTAAGATATGGGTTGGGTAGTATAGTATCTGTCCTCATACTCACAGTTGAAAAAAATTCCCGCACCCGAGCCCATACCTGTTTGGGTATCAAAATTGGCACCCGTCTCTGTACTCTATGGGTATATAAGTGCCCGTACCCGTACCCGTACCCGTTACCCCGCATTTCTAATAAAAATAAATTTATCAAGTATAAAATATCATAATATTTTAAATTTTGAAAATTAATAAAAAGTTTTTAAAATTTTTTATTGTTGAATTGTGAAATAAATGATCACTTATATTAAATATGTAATAGTTTAAAATTGATTTTTTTTATAAATTTTATAAACATTTATTTTTGTATAATAATATAAATTAAAATATATAAATATATATTGTGCGGGTATGGGGCGGGCTGGGTACCAAGGTGCCCATACCCGTACCCATCCCCGCTTATTTAACTGGGTAATTACCCGAGCCCGTACCCATACCCATTTTTGCGGAATTTTATCCTACTTGTGGGTAATTTTATGGGTACCCTCTTGGGATGGACCAAATTTCTATCCCTATCTATTATAATATATTAATACAGGTATTAACCATATTTAAAATAATTAAGTTAATTTTTTATCCTAAAATATTACTTTATTGTTATCCCATATATGTATGATTTAGTATCTAAATAGATCAAGCCATTTATAGTATATTACTAAAATATACTATCTTCATATTGATCTAATCCTTATAAATATTTTTTGTATTATAATATAATAATAAAGGTATTTACCAAATATAAAATAATTACATTAAATTTTTTATAATAAAATTTTACTTTATTGTTATTCCATATATGTATGAGTTAATATCTAAATAAACGAAACCATTTATAGTATATTACTAAATTTTACTATGTGCATATCGATTTAATCCTTATAAATATTTTTTCTTTTGTAATAAAAAAATAATAATTACGATAATTTTTTTATCATAAAATTTTATTTTATTGCTATTCCATACATGTGTGAATTAGTATCCAAATACACCAAACCATTTATAGTATATTTTTAAAATTTACTATGTGCATATTAATTTAATTCTTATAAATACTTTTTATATTTTAATATAATAATGAAGGTATTTACAAAATATAAAATAATTACGTTAATTTTTTTTAATGAAATTTTACTTTATTGGTATTCAATATATATATGATTAAGTATCTAAATAGACTAAATCATTTATAGTATAAATTAACTATGTCCATATTTTTTTTATAAGCAAATCAATAAATGAGATTAGGAAATCTCGAACCAAAACTACGGCCATATTGATTTAGTGCTTATAAATATTTTTTCTATTATAATATAATGATATAGATACTTACCAAATTAAAAATAATTAAGTTAATTTTTTATAATAAAATTTTACTTTATTATTATTCCAAATATGTATGATTTAGTGTCTAAATAGACCAAACCATTTATAGTATATTACTAAAATTTCCTCTGTGCATATTGAGTTAATTCTTATAAATACTTTTTTCTAGTTTAATAATAAAGGTATTTACCTAATATAAAATAATTACACTAAGCGCTACTAGAAAAACACTATTTACCTGCAGATTTATCTGCGGATTTTGACAAAATTTCCGCAGAAAACGAGTTATCTACGACTCTTCCTGCTACTTTCTATTCCCAACTAAAACCTTCGTGGATAATTAATTTAGTAGGTAAAGTCGCAGAAAAATGTCGCAGGAAAGAATCGCAGGTAAAAAAGCTAAACTCGCAGATAATAGCGCAACTAATTGAAATTTTCGCAAGAAAAATCGCAGCAAACTGAAAATCCGCAGGTAAAGTCGCAGGAAATTTCTCTCTCAGGTTTTTAATTTTTATTTTTAATTGTGTTTAATTCATATTTAAAATATTATAATAAATATTAAATATCAAAGTAACAATAATATAAAATTAAAAATCTAATTTGGATAAGCCAATGCAACACTGATCACATTCAAATTTGTAAAGCAACCAAACATTACTATAAAGTCAATAACAAGTACTTCTAGAGTTACATTACTAGAAATGACACAATCAAGTTTGTAATACCCCGTATTTTATAAACGCTCTGGATAATATTAGTTGAGACCAGTTGAGATCCAGTGTGCTCTGAGTATTTATCTGATAAGATAATTAGAGCAACTGATAAACTCATAGCTGATCAGATTAATATTATCAAACTCTAAGGTTTTATTAATTGGTGCATTTGAGCTAATTTGGACATTTAGTAGTGTTCTGGACTGGGCCAGCGCCTGCCCTGCTGTCGGGAAGGCTCAAGCCCAATGGCTAGCGGAAGCCCAACAAGGCCAAAGCCACTTCCGTGTCGAGCACATGCCAGTCCACTTGGACGTCGGGCACGCGAGGTAAAGACTGTCGGACAGAAGCATATAGTCTACGGACACACCTCTCCCCGACACCCACGTGCTCCTCCCCGAGAAGGCACATTCTCTTGTAACTTCCCACTCCCGAAAGAAACGGTCTGGCCTACTTCCAGAGATTTCGGGACCGTTACACCAGGGCGAAGACCACGTGCTGGTCTTCACTACGTCACGTAAGCCCTGACAGTTGCTTGGAATGGGCCTTGCCATCCAGCCCAATGCAAGTAACCGTTGGCCCCGCTCTGGGGGATCTCTATAAATACCCTCTCACTTGAGAGGGTCAGGTTACACAATCTCATACACTCTAACCTTTTTCTGTACTTGCTTTTACTTCTGACCTTTGCCTTACTTGAGCGTCAGAGTAACTTGCAGGTACACCCCCCCTCCCCCCCGCCGTCTCACCATCACCGGAGCTGAGGATTCACGACGTTGCTGGACACAGTTCTCCTGTCTGATCCAGGTACGATCAAGTAGTGTTACTAATTTTGAGTATTTTCTCTATATCAATTATTTTCTCTCATTTTTCCAAAGTTAGAAACATTTGGAGCAAGAGAAAGTGAAGAGAAGGAAAAGGAAAGGAAAGAAGAGAAAAATTCCAAAGAGCTGAAGAACAAGAATCATCATCTCATCTTCATCTTTTCATCTCATCTTCTTCATCATCATCTTCTAATCCAGGTGGGTTCTAGATATAAGCTTTAGTTGTAGAATTCGTGAGTTTCTAGAGTTAGGTTAGATTTTGAGGAAAATAAATAATTTTTGCAAATCAATGAAACTGACGATTGAAAATCGATATAAATTACGTAGTATAATCGAAATATGCATATGAACATTGTTGACACTTCTTTTGATTGTTTGGCAATGGTTTGGATGGGGAAAAGTGGGATTTTGGGGTTTGGAACCATATAATCCGCAGCAGAAAAATTCTGGTTCTGATACGATTTGCCAGGCGAATTAGGTCTTGCCAGTGGTTCGCCAGGCGAATTGCTGGCGAAGAGGGATTCGCCAGGCGAAATCCTAAGTCGCCATGCGAAAATGGGGAGACAGAAATGTGTTAGCTACTGGAACTCTTGGGTTTTTCTAAAATTGTGTTTCGCCACTAGTTCGCCAGGCGAATTGCTGGCGAAGAGGGATTCGCCAGGAGAAATCCTGAGTCGCCAGGCGAATCTGGCTGTTTCTCAATATTTTCTTTTCTTCGAAAATCCGTAACTTTTGACTCGGTTATCCGTTTTAGACGTTCTTTATATCGGTGTGAAGCTATGAATGTGTTCTAGGCTATGGAAAGTGAAAATATTGATTATGAGCTGAATTTATTTCGATTATGTTAAAATATCGAGATTTCATGATTTATGTAAAACAGAACTTTTGAAAATCTAAAAGCTTCAAGATGTGAATTTGTGAGGAAACCTTAGTAAACTAGAATGACTTAGAGAATTGTGCGGCATTGCTTACATAGATACTTGAAGAGTATATTTGTTAAGTAGTTGTTAGTGGAGGACCGTATTTCCTCAGGTTTGTGGTTTGTTCTTTAATAAATATCGTGACCCGTGTTTAATCCCCTTGTGCGGGATGGGCGGGGAGAAGTATTTATTAAATAGGTATCCCTTAATAAAAACCGTGACCCATGTTGAAGAGCCCCTTATGCGGGATGGCTGGGGAGAAGGATTTATTAAGTAAGTAACCGTGACCCGTGTTGTAGTGCTCCTTGTGTGTGCTGGCCGGGGAGAAGTTACTTAATGGATGGTACCGTGACCCGTGTTGTAGTGCTCCTTGTGTGGGCTGGCCGGGGAGAAGTACCATTTGTAGATAACCGTGACCCGTGTTGTAGTGCTCCGTGTGTGGGCTGGCCGGGGAGAAGTTATCTACGCTGAAAATCTGTGACCCGTGTTGTAGTGCCTTGTATAGGCTGGCTGGGTAGAAGATTCCTTAACTAGTGGTCGTTTTGTGAATAGTACGATTGGTTCTCTAGTGTGAGATTTTGTGAACTCAAAGTCCTTTCCTTTACCTTGGACTTGAGTTAGGATTTGGTTAGAACCTTGTAGAGCCGAGATAATCCATAAGATAGAGGACTCACTGAGATTTGATGTATCTCACCCCACTATTGTTGAATATTTCAGGTACTTCAGGTTCCGCAAAGGGTAAGGATAAGGCCGTGTGATTATCCTTACTTGTTTGATGGCGTAGCTTCCGTTGTGGAATTTTTTGAGATCGTTGTCGATCTAGTTCTTAGTATTTATCTTCGGAACATCTTGTATATATATTTATGCCATAGTTTTTTTGTATTATGCTTTTTGGGCGTGTATATGTATAATGTGTTTACTAGGGACTTATTGGTATTTCAGTACCAAACGTGGATTTCATGTATAATATATGCTTTGATGTATGTATTTATATATGGGCGTTATAGTTGGTATCAGAGCAGGTCGTATCTATGACCTAGCCATGAAATAGAATAACTTTTTCTTTCCGTTTCATATGCGTTGTGTCGCCATTGGTCTTAAGTGTTATATTTATGGTATTGAGCCTGATCAACTTAATCCTATCTGTATGACCTTTAGGAACATGGCTGACAGACGCAGAAGCAACCGTGGTAGACCCCGCACTACTCCAGCTGGGACGAATCCGCCAGGTGGCGATGAGAATGCTCCTTTGTATCAGTTTATGCAACAGATGCAGCAGCAACAGAATCAGTTTATGCAGCAAATGGTTCAACAAATGAATTGAGGTTTGCATCCTCAAGTGGTTGTTCCGGAAGCTGTAGGTGGGACTTTCCGGGATTTCTTCCGCATGAATCCTCCGGAATTTCATGGCGGATTAGATCCTATAAAGGCTCACGAATGGATAGCGGGTATGGAAAGGATTTTCTTGATAGTGCACTGTAGTGAAGAGAATAAGGTGGTTTTTGCTTCGCATTCGTTGAAGGGTCCTGCCATGAGGTGGTGGGAGAGTGCGTGGGCTCTTATGACTATTCAGGGTGTGCCCAAGGTCTGGGAACAATTCAAGGCAATATTCATGGAGAAATATTTTCCTAGTTCCTTGAGGACTCAGAAAGAGTTTGAATTTCAACAGTTAAGACAGGGTAGTATGACTATGGCCAGTTATGCGGAAAAGTTTGAAGACATGGCTGCTTATTCTAGGCAGGCTATGTATGCTCCAGATGAACGGTGGAAAATATATCAGTTTCTGTTTGGACTAAAAGCTGAAATTTCACATAGTGTATCTCAGAGGGAGTTCACTACTTATGCAGAAGTTCTAAGGCAATGATATGTGGCGGAGCATAGTTTGAAGAAAGTACAAGCTGAAGGTGTTGCAAGTAGGGTGAATCATGGTGATCGTGGAAGAGCGAGTCAACAATTTGGTCCTAGATCACAAGATTTCAAAGGGAAGCAGGTTGCTAGACCTAACGTTATTCCTTTATGTAGGGTGTGCAACAAACGTCATTTTGGGAAGTGTGTCGATGGGAGTTTCAGGTGTTATATTTGTAATGGAATAGGACATGTGCTAGAGAATGTACTCAAAATAGAAACCAAGTGCAAGGAAGGAATACCAGACGGGTTTATACTTTGGATGCAAGGAAGATGAAAAGTGACAACTCTTTGATTGCGGGTACGTGCTTCGTAAACGGGCATCCTTGTTTTGTTTTATTTGATTGTGGGGAACACATTCTTTTGTGTCAATGCGATGTGTAAAGAGACTTGGGTTGCGAGCTATTCCTTTGTCTCCTCCTATGGTGGTCACTACGCCATGGATGAAATGGTTGAGACACCGTTGATGTGTGAAAACTGTGTTTTGTCTGTGAATGATAGAGTTTTTCAGATTGACCTTATATGTTTACCGCTTAAGAAAGTTGATGTCGTTTTGGGGGTGGATTGACTTTCTGTTAATTCGGTGTTTATTGGGCGTGAGGAAAAGCTAATTATCATTCCATCTGCCGAGGCTACCCCGAAAGATGTGTTAACAACTATTTTAGAAGGTACGGTGGGAATGTAAATTTCTTGTTTGAGAAGGAGAAATCTGTTTTTCTGGTTCTTACTAAGGAGGGGAGTAGTGACCAGCAAGTGCTGAGTTTTCCCATAGTCTGTGAGCTTCCCGGGGTTTTTCCTGAGGACGTTACTTCTCTTCCTCCAGAGAGAGAAGTTGAGTTCTCTATTGACCTGGTACCGAGAACGGCTCCTATATCCGTTTCTCCTTATCGGATGGCACTGCTTGAATTAAGAGAACTAAATGACCAATTGGAGGACTTGATGGCTAAGCATTTTGTTAGAGCTAGCGTTTCACCGTGGGGAGCTCCAGTTTTATTGGTGAAGAAGAAAGATGGTGGAATGCGGTTGTGTATTGATTATCGCAAGTTGAACAAATTCACCATTAAGAACAAGTACCCCTTACCCAGGATATACGACCTGTTAGATCAATTGAAAGGAGCCAGTGTGTTCTCGAAGATTGATTGACGGTCTGGTTATCATCAGATCCGAGTGAAGAGTTCCGATGTGCCTAAGACTGCATTTAGAACCCGTTACGGCCATTACAAATTCTTAGTGATGCCTTTCGGTGTGACTAATGCTCCAGCTGTTTTTATGGATTACATGAACCGTATATTTCAAGCTTACTTGGACCAATTTGTCGTAATCTTTATTGACGACATTCTTAATTATTCTCGTACTCCACAAGAGCATGGAGAAAATCTGAGAATTGTCTTATCGGTATTGCAAGAGAAGCAACTTTTTGCTAAGTTAAGCAAGTGTGAGTTTTGGATGTCGGAAGTTAATTTTCTTGGACATGTTATATCTCAAGGTGGTGTGGCAGTAGATCCGTCGAAGGTAGAAGTAGTAATTAATTGGGAGAGACCGAGGAATGCTTCAGAAGTTAGAAGTTTCTTGGGATTGGCAGGTTACTATAGAAGGTTCATTAAAGGTTTTTCTCAGTTGGCCTTACCCATGGCAAAACTTACTCGAAAAGATTTTGCTTATGAGTGGGATTTGGGTTGTGAACAAAGTTTTATGAAATTGAAGGAAAGTTTGACGACTGCTCCAGTATTAATTATTCCTGATCCTAACAACTCTTACGAAGTATTTTGCGGTGCTTCTAAGATGGGATTAGGAGGTGTCCTGATGCAAGGCGGTCAAGTGGTAGCTTATGCTTCTCGACAATTGAAAGTTTATGAGAAGAATTATCCAACTCATGATTTGGAACTAGCAGCGGTTGTATTTCCACTGAAGGTGTGGCGTCATTATTTGTATGGTGTACGTTTTGAAATGTTCAGTGATCATAAAAGTTTGAAGTATTTGTTTGACCAAAAGGAGTTGAATATGCGGCAAAGAAGGTGGATAGAGTACTTAAAGGATTATGACTTAGAATTAAAGTACCATCCAGGAAAAGCAAATAAAGTAGCATATGCATTAAGTCGGAAAATGATTCATAGTGCCGAATTGATGATTTTGGAGTATGCTTTGTTGGAAAAGTTCAGAGATCTTAATCTCCAGTTTGTGTGGACTCCGAATGGTGTAATCATGGGAAATTTGAATGTCAATTCTACTCTAAGAGTTGAGATTCAACAAGAACAAGTTTTAGAGGAGGAGTTTCAAGAGATGTTACTTCAACCGGGTTTTTCACGAGCAGCGGATGGGATTGTCCTGTTTAACCAAAGGATTTGTGTTCCGAATGATGAAGTATTAAAAAGAAAGATTTTAGATGAAGCTCATAAATGTACTTTTACGATACATCCTAGTTCTTCGAAGATGTATCAGGACTTAAAGAAAGATTATTGGTGGTCCGAAATGAAAAAGGATATTGCGGTGTATGTGTCAGAATGTGCGGTGTGCCAACAGGTGAAGATTGAACACCAAAGGTCGGGCGGTCTGTTGCAACCTTTATAGATTCCAGTTTGGAAGTGGGATAGTATTTCTATGGATTTTGCAGTAGGTTTACCCCGTACGCAAGGTGGTTATGATTCCATTTGGGTGATTGTAGATCGACTAACGAAATCTTCGCATTTCTTAGCCGTGAAAACTACTTTCAAGGCAAGTTATCTTGCAAGGTTGTTTATTTCTGAAATTGTGAGATTGCATGGTGTTCCCTCTAATATTGTGTCCGATAGAGATCCAAAGTTTACTTCGAGGTTTTGGAAGGCTTTTCAACAAGCTATGGGTACGAGGTTGCGTTTGAGCACGTCGAATCATCCTCAGACGGATGGTCAGACTGAGCGAACAATACAAACGATGGAAGACATGTTAAGAGCTTGTGTGCTAGAAAGTAGAGGAACTTCGAAAGAACTTCTACCGTTGATTGAGTTTTCTTATAACAATAGTTACCATTCGAGCATCGGTATGGCCCCTTATGAAGCATTGTATGGAAGAAAGTGTAGAATACCTTTGTGTTGGGCGGAAGTTGGTGAAGATAGAATTTTGGGACCCAAAATTATTCAAGAGACTACGGAAAAGATTCGAATGATCCGTGAGAAAGTTAAACAAGCACAAGATCGTCAAAAGAGTTATGCGGACAACCGTACGAGACCTTTAGAATTTTAGGAAGGTGACCATGTGTTTCTGAAAGTTACTCCGAGATTGAGATTGAAAGGACCGCTTAAGTCACCCAAGTTAAGTCCGAAATACGTGGGACCGTATCAGATCTTGGAAAGGATTGGTGAAGTCACTTATAGATTAGCCTTACCTCCCTCTCTGTCGGAGATGCATGACGTCTTTCATGTATCTCAGCTCCGAATGTTTATTCCTGATCCTCTTCAGCCAATTTTACAGGAATCTGTGGAAATAGAAGCAGACTTGACTTTTGAACCTCAACCGAGTCGTATTGTGGGACGAGAAACAAAGGTATTAAGGAACAAAGTCATTCCTCTTGTTAAGGTGCAATGGGATATGACGCATCCGGGTGATGCTACTTGGGAACTAGAATCGGAAATGCGGGATGCTTACCCTCATCTATTCAGGTAATCTTTTAAATTTGAGGACAAATTTCTATTTAAGGAGGGGAGGATGTAATACCCCGTATTTTATAAACGCTCTGGATAATATTAGTTGAGACCAGTTGAGATCCAGTGTGCTCTGAGTATTTATCTGATAAGATAATTAGAACAACTGATGAACTCAGAGCTGATCAGATTAATATTATCAAACTCTAAGGTTTTATTAATTGGTGCATTTGAGCTAATTTGGACATTTAGTAGTGTTACTAATTTTGAGTATTTTCTCAATATCAATTCTTTTCTCTCATTTTTCCAAAGTTAGAAACATTTCGCGCAAGAGAAAGTGAAGAGAAGGAAAAGGAAAGGAAAGAAGAGAAAAATTCCAAAGAGCTCAAGAACAAGAATCATCATCTCATCTTCATCTTTTCATCTCATCTTCTTCATCATCATCATCTTCTAATCCAGGTGGGTTCTAGATAGAAGCTTTAGTTGTAGAATTATTGAGTTTCTAGAGTTAGGTTAGATTTTGAGGAAAATGAACAATTTTTTGCAAATCAATGAATCTAACGTTTGAAAATCGATATAAATTGCGTAGTATAATCAAAATATGCATATGAACATTGTTGACACTTGTTTTGATTGTTTGGCAATGGTTTGGATGAGGAAAAGTGGGATTTTGGGGTTTGGAACCATATAACCCGCAGTAGAAAAATTCTAGTTCTGATGCAATTCGCCAGGCAAATTGGGATTCGCCAGGCGAATTAGGTCTCGCCACTGGTTCGCCAGGCGAAGTGCTGACGATGAGGGATTCACCAGGCGAAATCCTAAGTCGCCAGGTGAAAATGGGGAGACAGAAATGTGTTAGCTACTGGAACTCTTGGGTTTTTCTAAAATTGTGTTTCGCCACTAGTTCGTCAGGCGAATTGGTGGCGAAGAGGGATTCGCCAGGAGAAAACCTGAGTCGCCAGGCGAATCTGGCTGTTTCTCAATATTTTCTTTTCTTCGAAAATCCATAACTTTTGACTCGGTTATCCGTTTTAGACGTTCTTTATATCGATGTGAAGCTATGAATGTGTTCTAGGCTATGGAAAGTGAAAATATTGATTATGAGCTGAATTTATTTCGATTATGTTAAAAAATCGGGATTTCATGCTTTATGTAAAACAAAACTTTTGAAAATCTAAAAGCTTCAAGATGTGAATTTGTGAGGAAACCTTAGTACATTAGAATGACTTAGAGAATTGTGCGGCATTGCTTACATCGATACTTGAAGAGTATCTTTGTTAAGTAGTTGTTAGTGGAGGACCGTATTTCCTCCGGTTTGTGGTTTGTTCCTTAATAAATACCGCGGCCCGTGTTTAATCCACTTGTGCGGGATGGGCGGGAGAATTATTTATTAAGTAGGTATCCTTTAATAAATACCGTGACCCGTGTTGAAGAGCCCCTTGTGCGGGATGGCCGGGGAGAAGTATTTATTAAGTAAGTAACCGTGACCCGTGTTGTAGTGCTCCTTGTGTGCGTTGGCCGGGGAGAAGTTACTTAGTGGATGGTACCGTGACCCGTGTTGTAGGGCTCCTTGTGTGGGCTGGCCGGGGAGAAGTACCATTTGTAGATAACCGTGACCCGTGTTGTAGTGCTCCGTGTGTGGGTTGGCCGGGGAGAAGTTATCTACGTTGAGTATCCGTGACCCGCGTTGTAGTGCCTAGTATAGGCTGGCCGGGGAGAAGATTCCTTAACTAGTGGTCGTTTTGTGAATTGTACGATTGGTTCTCTAGTGTGAGATTTTGTGAACTCAAAGTCCTTTCCTTTACTTTGGACTTGACTTAGGATTTGGTTAGAACCTTGTAGAGCCGAGAGAATCCATAAGATAAAGAACTCACTGGGATTTGATGTATCTCACCCCACTATTGTTGAATATTTCAGGTATTTCAGGTTCCGCAAAGGGTAAGGATAAGGCCGTGTGATTATCCTTACTTGTCTGATGGCGTAGCTTCCGTTGTGGAGTTTTTTGAGATCGTTGTCGATCTAGTTCTTAGTATTTATCTTTGGAACATCTTGTATATATATTTATGCCATAGTTTTTTGTATTAGGCTTTTTGGGCGTGTATATGTATAATGTGTTTACTAGGGAGTTATTGGTGTTTCAGTACCAAACGTGGATTTCATGTATAATATATGCTTTGATGTATGTATTTATATATGGGCGTTACAAAGTTACTAATAATAACTTGTCCAACCAAATTAATTAGAAAAAACAATGCAAATTTCAAACTAGTTAACAAGAAAAAGCAATCCAAATCAAATTTCACTACTAATGTATTCACTAGTGTCTTCATCTGATTCATCAACATCGTCTTTCACTTGGATTATCAAGTTCATTATTGGCTTGAGGTGGATGAGAAGAAGATGCAGCAAATCCAAATGATTTCATCCATATATTCAAATCAGGTGGTATTTCAACAGTAGGTTGACTATCAGCTTCATCCTCACTTGGAACAGAAGAAATCTCCAACTTTTTCCGTTCAAATTCATCCTATTAGAATTGATAGGACAAAGAAAATAACCCAGCTTCTTGATGACTACAAGTATTACATATCTAGATGGATCCTTTAAAAAAGAAATAGATAATTTTCACCAATAATACCCAATCCAAAAACTTAATTCTTATCCATCCCATAAAGGAAGTAAGTTGTTACATTAAATACAGATTTAGAAATTGGAATTTAAGATTGATGAAGGTGAAAACACGCCCACACCCGATTAGGTTCGCAGGGCAACCAATTACAACAAAGATACTAATAAATATCATATCATCAAATAGATTGAAATCATAGCATTCATACAGAAACAACACTTGCAGTATTGTCACATTTCACAACATATTACAGTCCTAGAAATTGGCATTGCTTCCTCACATGCTCCGGAACCAATTTCACCAAGGTCTCGAGTGGGACTTCTTTCAGTTCTGGAACAAAGGCACCAATAACATGAATGCAGTTACAAGCCCAGAACTATAGTGACAATTAAAAAGCGCCGAAGCACAAACACACTAGGCTATTCAAAAATCACCATACCGTGAGGTTTGAAGTTAAATAGTGGTGGAAGGAAACGGCCAGTTCGCAAGCGAGCGTTAGGTTCACGAAGCTCATCAAAGAAAGGATGGGTTAAGGCATCTAACTGCAGCACATAAAGCAAAAATATAAAAGTTATATTACATACACCCTCAGAAGATGAGAAACAACCTTTGACTAACTAGATTGGAAACCATAAAACTTCCTTTACAAACATAAACCATCGAGGGAAGCACTATTTTACAAGTTTGAAAGGTCTGCAAGAAATCATGTACTCACAGCTTGGAACCGTAGATTTAGGGAGCATTGTAATAATTTTGATACCAAATCAACAACTTCTGGAGGCATGCGCTTATGGAAAATCTAGTAAAAGAAAATCATCAAATATATATTAGTATAGTAAGATGAGCTTAAGAATAAAGCATGTAATGCTATAAGATTTATTTTATTACCTTGTGCCATGGTTGTGCTTTGATTTGAGGGAATTTAAATTCTGTATAATTAGGATTCATGCATTTAATCTCTTCTCTAGTCGGAGTTCCCAGAACCTATCCGAACAAACAATAAATGAATGTAAGATATTGGAATTGTGCTAAAAAAACCAAGGCCACCTATCCACTGATCAACTCATCAAATGCATTCAATAATGTTGCAAGTGAATTATTAACCAAATAAATCAAGCTCAAAAAAGTAATGCGGTGCAAATAAAAAATATTTACTGGCACAACAATAATGAGGAGTTAAAATTTTTTGCAAAAAATACCTTGATGATCTCAACAAGCTGATCAACTCCACTCTCACCAGGAAACAACGGCTGGAAAAACCAAATAAATATTTCAATTAAACGTTCTAAGTTACAAAGTTATAGGACTTCACATCAACAGAGACCAACATGTCCAAGCAGAAGTTCAGCCAAAACACAACCAATAGACCAAACATCAATAGCTTATCGAATATGGCAAATCAACTTTCCTAAAACAGAAATAAAAGAACAGACTCTTTCCCATACAATATCTGTAATTGCTTATCGAATTAATAACTAACTTCCGAAATTGGCTTAATAACTTATCGCCAATATTTCATTTTAAAAACATTTACTTAACATGCATATCAGATATCACATGTATGACAGAGCAGCAAAGTTATATATGGACATGAACAATCACAACAAATTTAGTAGTCAATACACTCAATACTTCAGACGCATACTTCTGTACGAGTTAAGATCAGATGTGGCGAGTTTATGTTAAGAAAAAAGACAATCATATCTCAAAATTCTACGTAAATTTAAAGTGTTATAAGAATGTGAAACACACAGTGGAACTTAACCAGCTGAAATAAACAACCACCACAAATCAGAATGCAAAACTAAAGACAAGTTAAGTGCAAAGAGCTCAAAGGTATATGCACATATAAAGTAATATCATGTTACCAGAATCTAAGGACACCAATTCCCTGAAGCAAATTAAAACCATTTAAAAACAAAAATCCTCCAACAAATCAAGTAAACTCCATTCTAAGAGCAATGAACCAAATATATAAATTGATATTATACCAAAATAAAACAAAAAAAATCACAAAACTCTATAATAGCGGTGGTCTGTGCAAGTGTACTACATAACTTTGAGATAGCATTATCGGCAGCAGTTTCATCTTTATGATTTCAGGATCGAGCATTTGGCCCAGCGGCCAAATTCCTTCCACCAAGTACTTGGCCTTGAGTTTGAAACCAATTTCCACATTAACAATCCAAGGTGGGTTTCAACCTGAGTACATTTGGAAAATAAAAAGGAACTAGACCACTAAACAACAAACTAATTCATATGATATGTGAAACTGTATAGTACTTAAACATTTGGCTACCTAAAAAAACTAAGTCAAACACCGTCATTACCTAAAAGATCGATCAAAGTTAATAATTTCAGAAAACTTGCAATTAGTAGTCTAGAGTGAAAGGAGGTTGACACTTTCCTCAATCCAAGATCATTGCATATCACAAGCCAATAGCTTTTACCATGGTACTTACAGGTTGGATCTATCAGTTGAACCATGCTTCGTTGGCATGACTGTAGGTAATTGAAAAATAATGAAGTGAACACTAGGAGGGGAAAAAAATTTACCAGAGAAACATACACAGTTCTAGGAACTTTTCTGTAAGTGAAATTACGTGAACCATACATCTTGAAATTCTAGCTAAAATCCCAAAATGAATTTATAGTAATCTAGTTTCGAAGAACGCGTTAATGAAGTTGAAGCTAGAAAGCTCAATGAAGTATGATAGCGTTCATTTTATACCAGAGAAATAAACAAAGAGACCAAGGGAGAGATTGAGCAAACGAAATAACAAAAAGAACAAATACAAATTAATCTGATTCTGAAGAAAGAGAGAGATGTTTACGATTGTGCGGTGGAGTTCCACTCTACAAATTAATATGGCGACTATGACATGACATGAATTGGAGATAAGAAGTTAAGAGTTTGATCTCGACTCCTAACATTAGTTAAGATTAACATTTTCACTGTTAAATAAAATTTGAAATAAGTATAACCTCTTTACCTTCTTCCAAAAGTAGTCATATATTCTACTCAATCCAGCAGTTTCACCCCCCACAAATTACATCCCCTTGCTAGCCTATATCATGAGAAAGCAAATAGAAAGAAGAAAACTCTATATTAACATTGTTGAGTTCAAAATCCTTGAGTCTCTCACAGGCATTTCCAAAAATACTTATGGAAAAACCCACATTCTGTGAGCAAAGTCCAAGCTGCTCCAATGAAGGAAGACATCCCCAATCCTCAATAGGGGGAGGAGGTCCAAGTGATGATGGCAATTTGATGGATGAGCGCATAGCACATTTGGCTTCGACAGTCTACAAGTTCAATCGCAGCACAAGATGTGATAGAACAACAAATTTGGCTCTAAAGAAAACACATAAATAAACACACTAAAACACAAAATTTGGTCATGGAGTTGGGCCAATTGTGCCTACGACTCCAACATCAGTGACTGTTGATTGTTGAAGTTATCTATTGTATTAAATACTTAGGCTAACTGAATACAAAGCTTTGATTAAATACTAAGGTCAAATTACAAGGTTACCCATAAACCATATCGCAGGGGCAAATTCCCTTATACCCGACACTCCTAGTCATAACCCAACAAACGAGTGAACCAACCCAAGAGGGCAAATGCTCTAGTTGCCTACTTATCAGCATATATTCGTCTTACTCAACAGGCAGTAACAAAAACATTTTCAATAAAATATACAAATCTACACACATGTCAATTGATATACCATGCCTTACGAAATCGAGTATAAACATCTGGCAAACAAGTGACATCAAATGGAAGATCATCTCGGTGGTACATGGTGGTTCCCCAAACAAACTGCAACTTGGGGTGGCTGTTTGAATTTCTTGCATCCCCAGCAGATTCATCAGATGATACCCCCACTTGCTGAAGACAACCTATTTGAAGCTTCCATGACAAACGCGGCATGCAAGCCTAATTCATGTTATCCAACTTCTGTAGTCCTAATCCACTATTTGATTTTGCTTTTGTTACATTGTTTCAACAAACAGCATGATAACGCCTCACATTGTCTTCCTCTCCCCATAAAAATATATGTTGTATCTTGTGAATTTCATCAATGCATGCCTTCGGAATTATGGTTGCCATCATAATGTAAATCAGTTGCCTTTGGAATTTTCTTTAACCATACCCAGACATTTGCATCAATTACATATGAATGCAACTTTTAACATTTCTTTAGAAATAGATTCTCGTTTTTTCCCTACCGACTTCTTGCCTAACCATGTTGTAGAACTTCTCCATGATCTACATTACACAATTCATTTAAGTAGTAATCATGGTTTTAAATTGCGGTCCGCAACCGCAATTGCACCCGCAATATTGCGGATGCGGTTGTCTCCAGGGGCGGAGCCAGTGTAGGTTGAGGGGGTTCAATTGAACCCCCTGGACTTAAAATATTTGCACTAGTACCCCTAGTAATTTTTTATTTTGAACCCCCTGAAAAAATTTTTTTGCACCCATAACTTAAATTTTAAATATTTGCACCCCTGCTCTAGGGTCCTGGCTCCGCCACTGGTTGTCTCCGCAACCGCATCGGACCGCAATTGCGGTGTGATTTCAAAATTACGCCTCCGGTCATGTTTGAAACCATATTAGATAATTTCAATCATATTTCTTCATGTATTTTCATCTAAAATCAAAATATTAGAATCCTAAAACATAATTTAGTTATTATGTAATGAAAAAATTTAACATTAAGTGTTTTTTAACTTTGTATTTTAAACACCTCCTTATAAAAACTCACACCGCAACGGCCGCAATACGCATCGCAACACCCGCAATGACCGCAATCGCAACACCCGCAACCGCAACCGCATCCGCAGCCGCAACCGCAATTTAAAACCATGGAAGTAATATCTTCCCGGAACAACAAGAGATCATATGAGAGGTATATGTCTATTTGTGCGCGGCTGTTTTGTTTTATTGGAATGACTTCACTCTTTTGTGCTGCTTTTCTACCAGGCACAATATGGATTATGTATCTTATGAGACGTATATGTCTATTTGTGTTTGGGTCAATGTGGATGACAAGACTGGTATTTTTGCTGGCGACAGCTGCACATGGGATTGAGGGCAGTTATGCTCAATTGATGAACATTAGCCATTTAGCTCAATTGATTACAACAGGATGGAATAGAAGTAGAACATGTTAGCTCCTGGCTCCAATTCAGAAAACTGACATAACCAACTCAGAAGGGAATAATGTCTCCCTTTAACAGATTCCGATCATCAGTGCCTCTGTCCATGATGTCCAACTACAACCCAAGTCCTAGCAATTTTGTTCCTAAACTCGTCAGAACAAGGAAACGGCATAACAAAATTCATAATTATATTTTCATAACAAGAAGGATAAACTAAACCTTGGTTATGACACCTATTGTTATATGACCTCCAACAAGGGGGAAGGAACATTTAAAAACCAGACAGATTTCGAAAAGACTAAATTGATTTTTGGATATAAAAAGGGCACCATCAGGATCAGCATTTCTGGCCATTTGAAGAGCGTCAGAATAAGCCATGATCACAAGTGGGAACTTTGATATAGGACATGATCATGGTTCTAATCCGGTGCAACTGAAAGAGGTTTCTGAAAATAAACATGGCATTCGATTAGAAATATTTCAAACCCCATTCATTTGTATCAAACACATATGTATATGCATCTGTCTTTGAACCCTTTTGTTCTTAAATTACATAGACAAACACCTAACTTACCCGCGAATTTCAGCAAGATCTCTAGTAAGCTCATAGCTATATGAATAATAAAAGTATAGTCTCGAGGCTATAACATCAACGGTTCTTCTATTCAAGTTCTTAAGCTGGTCGTCAATGCTAGATGAGGAACAAGCTAGGGCCTAAAATGAAAAATTAAAGTAACCTCAGCATATACTCAACCATCAGTGGTCAATTAACATAATAAGATATTTGATAACAGTATCTATTCTAACCTCTTCATATCGTTTCTGATCAATAAGAAAAATAAGCACAAGGAAGTAACAGTAGATTTCTAACTCAGGCAACAAGTACTTGGCTGGGGTTTGAATAGCTGCAGATGTTGCACAATCCACTTCCATCTCATGATCATCATCCTATACAACCAATGAAAAAGAATATTGCTTGAAGACCAAACGATAAACTATAAAATAAAATGGCTCAATTAAAAGTCAGTGAATAACACATGCGATAAATTATAAATTATATACTAGAGTTAAAATGTGTCTCAACTCTAAAGCTGCAGATGTTTATAAGTTGCTTCCATGAATGACATTAGATGCATCCGCTCGTTCTCGGCTTCTTCTAGCAACGCTTTGATCCATCTACATTGTGCTCGAAACGGATGCGGTAGTGATCAACTTTCTCGACTCCAAATTCAGGATTTTAATCAGTGGAATGTATCTTCCGATAAGATCACACACATTGTACATTGTAATTAACATAACAGCATACCAGTAACAAACAGAATGTAAACTCATAATTTAATTTGTATTTTCAATATATCCATAGCCCTCATGGTTGAAAGTAACTTACCAGCAGGGTTTGAAATTGCGGTCCGCATCACTTGATGCGGCCGCAATATTGCGGTTGCGGCGTGCAACGCATCGGCAACGGACCGCAATTGCGGTGTGAATGGAAATCACACGCAACAACCGCATCATTGCCGCAACACAACCGCAATGTAACGGTATTTACCGCATCAGAACCGCATTTCTACCGCAACAGGCTGCAACACGTGAATTTCTTACACAAAATCTACCGCATCAGAACCGGTATTTAATGTGCGTATAAAATAATTTCACGCCGCAACGGCCGCAATGCGCAACGCAGTGACCGCATTGGCCGCAACCGCAACATCCGCAGCCGCAACCGCATCCGCAGCCGCAACCGCAATTTAAAACCATGCTTACCAGGTCTGCGAGCACAAAACATGTGGATATGAATATATTAGAATGGTAAAACAAACTACCTCACAATATCAAACTCCCCTTATAAAAGCCAATTGAAGTATTCCCTAATTCTTATAATACATGTAAGAAATTTCTCATCCTACTTAAGGTCAACTACTCCCCTTATAAAATCAGAGTTGAACTTACTTAGTCATGTATACCGATCAACATAATGGCAATTACTTGCATATTCGATCATATAAGGGATTCTTAAGCAATCTAAAACACAACTTATGTAAGAACTACTACCCTTATGTGTTATTTCTCTATATTAAAATATAGATAAAAACTAGGGTTAAATAAGTAATAGGTCCCTGAAAATAACCCAACATTCAAGTTTGGTCCCTATAAATATTTTCTTCAAGGTTTGGTCCCCTAAAGTTTTCCGTTTGTAACTATAGTCCCTCCCATTAGTTTTCACTAACGGAGGATGACATGGTGTGCCACATGTGTAAATTTGTCTTGCCAACTGTGTTTTATTTCATTTACTAGTGCATTTTAAAAGAGAAAAAAAACAAAACTTTCAAATAAACAAAGCATTCACGTTACACCACAGACTCCCACTTTCTATAGTTCCCTCACCCTTTTTAATTGCCTGTCACCTTTCCTTTTAATTTCCAGTGGATCCCATGCTTCATTTTGCTCCAACAAACCACTATTCATCACCATCGTTTTCATGTTACTACACAAATCCAGTGTCTATGCCTTTTTGTTCATAGTGATGCTATGTGATTTTATTTACTGCAAGTGTTAGGTAGATTAACAAGGGGAGGACATACTCGTGGTGGCGGCGACATCAACAAAGCTAGATAGCCAAAGACAGAAGAAACAGAAACAAGAAAGCTATATAGACGAGTTAGAAATGGTAACGGCGATATTAACAAGAGGAGGACACACTCGTGGTGGTTAGAAGGTAAAGCGACCAAGGGAGAGTTGCGGTGATGGCGAGAAAGTTATGGGTGATGGATGAAAGCAGTGGAGAATCTCTTAAACATTATTTTCTTAGGTAATGAGATAGAGTTGTATATTATCATTTCAAAGAAAAGAAACCTATTAATTAGAAAAGTTAAATTTATATCGAAGAGAAAATGGAAGGATATTGAAGGGTCCTGAAGTGTAAAAACCTTAAGGTTTAAAGTTTTGGTATGTTTGAACCTAAATACCATATATACTAGTAATATTTATCATGCAGTTAACAATACAAGTTTGTCAAACCAATCACACATCACCATGAAGAGTTCAAACAGTACTTGAAACTACAGGGTGAAAATTACTTCCAATTTTATTTTCCATAAATAGGTTTCGTAGCTTACCTGTGATTTCATAGAGAAGCTAAGGAAACTAGAAAATTACTTCCAATTTTACTTGCAATGTTATCAAGAAGCACCAACAGTTTAGAGTAAATAACCATTTGAAAAATTATGGAACTATACCAATGTCAGAAGGAAATGTGATTGCATATATTGGCCAGACAACTCAAAGATACAAGCCAATGCCAAAACCACAACAACAACTCTCTTATATCACTAAAACAACACCAAAAAATCTAGGACCCTAGATGAAAGTTTAATTTCTTAACCGAATTTTTTTAGATATTGTTAGGAACAGGGATAAAATATTTACTTTGAAGAAACAGAGGAGAGAAAGAGCATGATGAACTACATAGATGCATTTTGGCCATAAAATTTCAAATAGAAGTAAAACTACAAGAACAAGTAAGCAAAGAGCACCTGCTGCAAAAGTGGACTTTGTTGTTGGGAAGAAAATTGCTTATGATTTCCTGCAACAAGGTGTCGCTCCCGGGATTTTCATCCTAGTACAAACGCGAAAGTGGCACCGAAATAGAGTCGCCAGCAATGTGTATTTATCCCAAGAGAGGGAAAGGAAACACCACATAAACCTGAAAGAAAAGAAAGAGCATGGTCTTGCGACCAAGAGAACTGGGTTCGGGAGTCGGTTACGCGAGAGGAAGGTATTAGCACCCCCTCGCGTCCATTGTACCCGATGGGATCCACGCTTGCTAGTCTCGATCAAAGGGTGTCGTCGTCTGGAGCTCCACTGCTATCGGAAAGGGAAAGGAAAAGGAAAAAGGAAAAGGAAAAGAGAGAGAAAAAGAAACAAATGTAGGGAAAATAAAAGAAGTGCTTGAATGGGCCCTACCCCACTGCCTACGTATCTCATCGGGAGCATGAGAATCAGAGCGACGTAGTTCCCCTCAACGAGGGTAGCTTTATTTGTGTTTTTTAGGGAACGACTAACGTTCTAGCTCAGGTGTTGCAGGCTTGCTGGTCTGAGTGCGTTACCATCTTGCAAGAGAACGAGTAGGAACACGTTCGCACGCTGAGAGTGAGTGAGATGAGAAAAGAATTCCCGAAGGAAAGATGTTATTGTTGGTTTGAAGTTTTTTAATAAGAAATGACTTTTACAGTTATTTGCAACTTGCATTGAACCAAAGTCTTAAATACAGGAACGAATACTTCGCGCATCGTCCAACAGGACATACACTAGGTACTCTAGAAGAATGAGAGGAAGCCCCTCGATCTCCACTTCCCACATAGAAGGCTCAAGCGCAATACACGTTAACCTTTATTAAGTGTTTTTTTACGTTTATTTTGAGATGAGATGAGAGAAAACCCGAAGGGAACTCTAAAGGGAAACTAAGAGTCCTAATGTTATCATGCATGGATGTCCTATGGTTAGTGAGGTTTAGGAGAAAAGACTACCTAACCAAATGCTAATCCTACTCCAAGCTTAATCAAAAATTAAGTTGGACTAGGTAGCTCTAAAGGGAAAGAATCCAAGACTTGAACAAGTCTTGAGATCCATGGGATGAGAAAGAGTGAAAAAAGAAGAAAAGAGAAGAAGAAGAAAAGAGATACAATAAGTGGCAGCAAGCCCATCATATCATAAATGTCCAACTTAAATCATCAACATGTTTCAAAGATCAATGCAAAACAACTCAGATAAGCATGCAAAAATAAACATGAAAGGATGCGAGCATACTTGTATGAAATGCACAATGAAACATACATGGACTTCATATCAAAATGAAATGAGAAAGGCAAGATGAAAATGAAGACAAGTCATAACCAATATCATATTATCATTAACAATTCATGTGTGCAAAAGAGATTCAAAACATGAAGCATTATGATCCAAAGAAGTTCACAAGAGGAAAGGTAATAATATTCATCATACAATTCAAACCAAATGCATTCAACTATGCTCAAGTAACATGAAAACCAAGTATAGCACTCAAGAGGCAGTAGCATATGCATCAATATCATATCAAAACCAAATTCAAATCATACAAGTTCAAACATCAATCAACAACTTCAAAACATGCACCAAAGCAAACTACAAAAGGAGGACAAAGTTCCAACACTTAGGCATACTCAAACATGGGGTAAACACCATATCAAAAGTTCATTCAAAGAATTGCAAAGGAACTCAATCAACTAAGCATGGCAAATCAACTTGTGTAAAGAGATGTCAAAAGATGATCATGCATAAGTCACTTAAGCACAAATAAGCAAACATGCATCATATGACATTCAACAATTGTGAAATTTAAACTCAAATGATATAAGTCAGAAGACAATCACATGCTAAAAGATCTCACAAAAATTTACAAGTTAAGCTAATCAAACAATTAAGCAAGGATCAAGTGAGAAACATGTATCAATATGTAAAAGAGAGGGACCAAAATGCAATATGAAAAAGTTTTAAAAATGAAACTAAAATGTTTTTATGCACTTTAATATGTCATCTAACAAATTCAAAAAGAATGAGTTGAAAATGATGTATAGATGATGAGAAATAAATTCGACAAGTTGAAGTGTGCACATGTAAGACAATTCAAAAAGAAAAACAATTAAACAATTAATTAAGATGCCAAAAATAAAATAAAATAAGAAAATAAAATATGGAAAAAATTTACAAAACTAAAAAGAAGCTTCATAAATTTTTTTGGGATTTTTGAATGCATAAAAATGATTTTAGAAAATAAAATGCAAACACTACATGAAAATAAAATAAAACTAAAGAAATAAGCATGGGGGTTTCAGCTAGCAACACAAACACGTTCAAATAATAAAGGCCCAAAAGAGGGGGGTGTTGTAACTGTGACGCCCCCAATCTACACCCCCAATAAACATGCATTTAAAGCAATAAAAGAAAATTCAAAATTTGATCAGAGTATATTTAAAAACATGGCATAGACGGGAGAATCACATCAAATTGAAACCAAACAATTCATACAACACCTGCCCATACAGATATGCAACAGTGGGGTAGCAATCAACAGAGGAAACTTCGTTCCTTACACCCACATTTTCAGAAATTAGAATTAAAGCGGAAAATCTAAAATCTGATTAACATATATACATGTATCATGTAAAGAGTTTGTCATACACCAAGTTGTACATGTACAAAACAAAATATACATAGTACACAATAAACACAAACGGCCACCCTAGCTACCCGGTGTCACATATCAGAGCCGACCGACAAAAAGGGTGAAGACACAAAGCTTCACCAAAGACCTCCAGCAACTCTAATCTGCAATGCCTCATAGAGCATTATAAAACGAGCAGAAGGGTGAGAAAAACAACCATAATATAAATGCATATAATTATATATATCAACATAAAAATACACATATCAAATTTCCTCACCACAATGATCACATGCCTACACATAAAGCATATACAGATTATATTTACATAATCCCACATCACACATCATGCATATGTTTATATACAAAACATATCATTCATAATTCAATGCATTTAACACAAATGCACAACAATTCACAATTGCTATCACAAGCTCAAACACACAATGTCTCACACATAATCACCAAATCATGATTTTCCACATATAACCAATGCAATCACAATTCATGCAGATGCAAAGAGACCGACACAACGACTCTCTATGCAAATGCAAATGCGGTACCGACTCCAGGATTTCATATCCCATCACTAGTTCACTCAGGAACTCTGCTGGAACCATCGCTCGTTACATCACTGTAACTCCCCGTCGGGCCTACGATGTTCACCCACCGCTCACACCTCCACCAAGAGAGGCTCACGATGTTTATGGATCGCTCACACCTCCACCAAGAGAGGCTCACGACCCGATCGCTCACACCTCCACCAAGAGAGGCTCACGATCGTCCATAACCATCGCTCACACCTCCACCAAGAGAGGCTCACGACGTTATAGCGGATTCTCCACCAGAACCGCCGTCCCACAGGACGCAACAATGATGCATATCATGATGCTTGACATACAAGGACTCATGACAACCAATGCATCTTTACACATATATGCAGTCACAAACATGCATATATAACCATATACAACACATTGCATTTATTTTCCTTTCGGCCACAATTCATCACCACAACATGTCATCACATGCATTCACATCACATAACATCATACAAGTCATACGATATCCATTTTCGAAGCACATTACATAATACACATCAATTATGCACACTTATAACGACAAAAGTCGACAATTGACACTATTCACCTTTTCCGACATAATTAAATCGGCCAACAATCTCAAAAACCCATTTTTATAAGAAGGAACATTTCATAAGCTTCCCAACGGTATAAAGAACGTCCCGATCCGAGTTACGGATCAAAAGCTACGGAATTTAGAAAACAGATAAAATTTTGAAGTCCCAGACCGCGCTGAGCGGCCTCTCGAGCGCGCTGAGCGGGCTCGCTACTGCCTGGTGAGGTTACATTTTTTCGAAAGCGCACTGAGCGGGCACCTGCGCGCTGAGCGGGCTCTGCGTTTTTCAGAAAAATTCCTCTTCGCAAATCCACCCCAAAAATCCCATTTTTCACCCAAATTCAATTCTAACAGCAAAACAAACATCAACGATTATTCATACACACATTGTGATCATACAACACAGTTTATATCGATTTCCGACCGTGGAAACCTCGATTTCTACTCGTTTATCTCATTTCGACCTATATTTGAAAAACCAACAAAACTTCCACACAAACATACATAATCATACGCAAAAATAGTATAATCGAGTTTCACACCCTTACCTGATAAATTCGCGTTTGAAAAGTCGGTTGAATCGGTTCCTAAATCACAAGTTTTTTCCTCTTTTTCTTCTCCTCTTTCTCTTCTCTTCTCTTTCTTCTTCTCTTTCTATTCTTTTCTTTTTACTTTTTCTCTCTTTCTATTTCTATTTATTCTTAACTTACAAAATAAATCAAAATGCCAAAAATACCCCTACACTCAAATATCTCGCAAATGTTCCCAAAACGC
This sequence comes from Lathyrus tuberosus, assembly GCA_022829125.1. Lineage (NCBI taxonomy): Eukaryota > Viridiplantae > Streptophyta > Magnoliopsida > Fabales > Fabaceae > Lathyrus > Lathyrus tuberosus. Next base: position 11,469,515 of record JALAZF010000071.1, read on the forward strand.
GATAAAATATCACAACATTGAAAAATAACATAATTTCAGATAAAAGTCGAAAATAAAATAATATAATAATAAAATAATCAAAAACGACTCACTTAAATAAAAATACTAAAACTGGCAAAACTGGGGCGTTACAGTAACGCCCCGATTCCGATTATATCCATTTTGTTGAGTCTTTCATTTAAATTGAGTGATAAATTATTTTATCTGTGAAATTGGTGTGTTAATATGCTATGTTGACATGTTATGATATTTTACAGTTTTTGAGAGTTTTCGGGGAAAATTAGAATCGAGGGTATTTTAGACATTTCTCAATTAATGATAAGTTAGAAATTTAGTGGAAATAGAATTATGTGGCAAAATGAATTAATTTAATTTGAGTATAAAATAAGAAAATAGAAAAGAAAAAAAGAGATAAGAAGAAGAAATAGGGGAGAAAGAGAAAGAAAAGGGAAATAGAGAGAAAAAGGAGAGAAAGAAAGAGGAAGAGGAGAAAAGAGAAGAAAAACTTGGAAAACCTAGAAAACATCAAGAACAATCATCTAGCAAGCTTGGAATCCGGGTAAGGGTGTGAAATCTTATCATCTCATCAATGTATATCATTATGTATGTGTTTGCTTGGATGTTTTCTTGTTTTCTATAGCTTTTGATTCCAGGTCGAAATGAGGATTTTGGGTGAGAAATGGATGGTTTTACGGTTGAAAATAGGTGTAAACGTAATAGAATACTTGTCATCATGATTGAATTATGTTTTGATGGTTTTATGACAGTTGGAAATGCTTTGGGTGGTGAAAACATGAGTTTTGGAGGAACTGGCGGTGCTAGGTTTTTCTGAAAATGCAGGTTCGCACTGCGAATGGCTAGCGAGTGGGTAGCGAGCATTCGCTGAGTGTTCGCACTGCGAACGAAGTAGCGAAGGACGCGTTAGCTTCTGCCTTTGTTCGCTGGGTGCTTCGCAATGCGAATGGGGTAGCGAGCATTCGCTGGGATGTTCGCACTGCGAACGATGAGAATTTTCTAGGCTATTTTTGCTTCTGCCTTGGTTCGCTAGTACACTCGCACTGCGAATGGAGTAGCAAAGGACTTGCTAGGAGATTCTCACTGCGAATGTAGCCGTTTTTCCCAATTTGTTTTCTCTGTAACTTTTGATCTATGTTTCGGTTTGAGGTGTGGTTTGATGCGTTAGAGAGCTTATGAAATGTACTTTATTATGATGATGTTTTAGAAATTGTTAGCCGATTTAATTATTTTGGAAAGTCGGGAATAGTGTTATTTAGCGACTTTTTCCGTTTGAATGTGTGTTTTGGATGTGAATCATACAATAGTGCATTGATGTGAATGTATATAGATTGTATGTGATTGTATGAGATAAATGCAAGAATATATTGTGAATATGTATGCATTTCAAGGATGTCTTGAGTCATTTTGCATGTGAAGCATAATGATGTACATTTTTGTGTTGTGTGATTCTAATGAGAATCCGTTGTAACGTCGTGTGCCTATGTGAGGTGTGAGCAATGGGATTATAAACGATTGTGTGCCCATGTGGGGTGTGAGCAATCGGATTGTGTGCCCATGTGGGGTGTGAGCAATCAGATTGTGTGCCTATGTGAGGTGTGAGCAATCCATAAACACTGTGTGCCTATGTGAGGTGTGAGCAATGGGTGACCATCGTAGGCCCGACGGGGAGTTACGTTTGTAACGAGCGATGGTTCCAATAAGTTCCTAAGTGAACTTAAGATGATTGATTCGGTACCGCATTACATTTGCATAGAGTCGTGAGTCGGTGTCTATGATTTGCATTTATCATCTTTGTAATAGTGCATTGATGAATAAATATGAATATGTGTGTTTATGTGGAATGATAAGAATTATGAAGGTATGCATGATGAATATGCTTGGTTTTGTATATATATATATATATATATATATATATATATATATATATATATATATATATATATATATATATATATATACATTATGATGTATATGAGTGAGTTGTGATGAATTATGGTGAGAATGTAGAATATGTGTATTTTTATGCTAAGATATATAATTATATGCATTGTTATTATGATAATATTTCTCACCCTTCTGCTGTTTTATGATGCTCTATGAGGCATTGCAGAGTAGGTATGCTGGTGGTCTTTTTGCGAAGCGTGTCTTCATTCTTTTGGTCGGTCAGCTCTGATATGTAGCACCGGGTAGCTAGGATGTATATGATTCTTTTGTGATACACTTGTACATGTATCTGGTTGATGAATGTTTATGTAAACATGAATTATGTTGGTGGATAGTACTTGATGATATATATATATATATATATATATATATATATATATATATATATATATATATATATATATATATATGTATATATGTTTGATGCTATTCAATGTTTAGATTTTCCGCTTTTATTCTAAATATTTAGATGTGGGTGTAAGGACTAAGTTCCTCTGTTGCAAAGTTACCCCACTGTTGCATATCAATTGTTGAGCAGGTGTTGAATGTTTTAATTTCATGTATAATGTGACATACCTCTTTTATACTATGTTTATAATTATACTCTGACGAAATTTTAAATATGTGCCTAAATGATTATGTGATTATTTGGGGGTATAGAAATGGGGTGTTACATTAAGTGGTATCAAAGCCAGTGTTGAGTCAGTTGTGTCTGTCTTGTTGTTGTGATGGTTGAACTGTTGTTTAACCTTGTTGTCATTTTTGGGAATGATCAGAATATGGCTGGTAGAAACGACAATGCGATGGCTACTGCTTTGGAAGAAATGGCTAGGGCAGTGCAAGGTGCGCCGAACGTGAATGTTAATGACAAGTTCAGGAAGAATCAACGACCGGTCTTCAAAGGAAGATTTGATCCCGATGGAGCTCAAATGTGGTTGAAAGAGATTAAAAGGATCTTCAGAGTCATGGGCTGTGCGGAGGAGAAGAAGGTGAGGCTTGGGTCTCACATGCTAAAGGAATAAGCCGACGATTGGTGGGTCGGTATGCGTCAAGTTCTTGAGGTGGATGATGAAGAGATAACTTGGAATTTATTTCGTACCGAGTTCTTGAGGAAGTATTACCCTGAAAGTGTGAAAGGGAAGAAGGAGATGGAGTTCCTTGAACTGAAATAAGGTAGTATGTCCGTGGTGGACTATACTACTAAGTTTGTGGAGTTGGTTCAATTCCATCCTCACTATGCTGCAATTACTGCTGAGTTCTCAAAGTTTATTAAATATGAGAATGGTTTGCGTCCCGAGATTAAGCAAGCTGTGGGATATCAAAGGATAAGAAGGTTTACGGATTTGACGGAATGTTGTAGAATCTTCGAGGAAGATAGCAAGGCTCGTTCTACACATTACAAAAGTTTGAATGAGAGGAAGGGAAAGCAACAAGCTAGAAGTGGACCTTATGTGACACCCGTTGATAAGGACAAGCATAGAGGAAAATTTGAGAGGAGATCTGGAGGAGGACGTTTCGGTTCCGTTAAGTGTTACAAGTGTGGTGAAATGGGTCATAAATCCTTTGAGTGTGGGAAGACTGTGGTGAAATGTTCTAACTGTGGAGGCCTTGGGCATGCTACTACCGATTGTAGAAGGAATGTAGTGAAGTGCTATAATTGTGGAGAAGTGGGTCACATTAGTACTAAGTGTACTAAGCTGAAACAAGCTCAAGCGGGCGGAAAAGTGTTTGCATTAGCGGGGACGAACACTACTAGTGCAGACTGTTTGATTAAAGGTACATGCTTTATTAATAGTACACATTTAGTTGCTATTATTGATACGGGAGCGACTCATTCATTCATTTCTCATGAGTGCGCTAAGCGTTTGAATTTGTTTATGACTTCTTGGGGTGGTGAGATGGTTATTGAGACGCCTGCTTCAGGGTCGGTAACTACGTCTTTGGTGTGTGTAAGTTGTCCTTTGACCATGTATGGTAAAGACTTCATTATGGATTTAGTATGTTTGCCGTTGGAGGGATTGGACGTAATCTTGGGTATGAACTGGTTGCAATTTAATCGAGTTCATATAGATTGCTATCATAAGTTAGTAAGGTTTCCCTCTTTGGAAGATGATGAAGATGAGAGTTTCCTATCCACTAAAGAGTTGAAGAAACTTTTAGCGGACAAGGCTCAATTGTTCGGTTTGTTTGCATCATTGTCGGTGGAGAGCAAAGTTGAGCTCGATGTGTTCCCAGTGGTGTGTGATTTTCCAGAAGTGTTTCCGGAGGATATTACGGATGTACCGCCGGAAAGAGAAGTTGAGTTTTCTATTGATCTAGTTCCAGGTACTAGACCGGTTTCGATGGCACCGTTTCGTATGTCGGCATCGGAGTTGGTAGAATTGAAGAAGCAATTGAATGACTTGTTGGACAAGAGATTTGTAAGACCAAGTGTTTCTCCTTGGGGTGCTCCGGTATTGTTGGTAAAGAAGAAGGATGGGAGTATGCGGTTATGCATTGATTATCGACAATTGAACAAGGTGACAATTAAGAACAAGTTTCCGCTTCCAAGGATCGATGATTTGATGGATCAATTGGTTGGTGCGCATGTTTTTAGCAAGATTGATTTGAGATCGGGATATCACCAGATTCGTGTGAAAGAAAAGGATATTCAAAAGACGGCCTTTAGGACACGGTATGGCCGTTACGGATATTCCGTGATGCCATTCGGGGTTTCTAATGCGCCGGGTGTGTTTATGGAATACATGAATCGTATTTTTCATGAACAGTTATATCATTTTGTGGTTGTGTTCATCGACGATATTTTGATTTACTCTAAGTCTCAAGAGGAGCATGAAGAGCATTTGAGGATTGTGTTACAAATTTTGAAAGAGAAACAATTGTATGCTAAGTTGTCGAAATGTGAATTTTGGTTGTCGGAAGTAAGTTTTCTTGGACATGTTATTTCCGATAGTGGTATTAGTGTTGATCCATCCAAGATTGATGCGGTGATGCAATGGGAGGCTCCTAGATCGGTTACGTAGATTCGAAGCTTTTTAGGCTTGGCGGGTTATTATCGGAGGTTTATTGAGAGATTTTTGAAGTTGGCACTTCCGTTAACGCAATTGACTTGTAAAGGAAAGGCTTTCATTTGGGATGTTCATTGTGAAGAGAGTTTCAATGAGCTAAAAAGAAGGTTGACAACGACTCCGATCTTGATTTTGCCAAATTCGACGGAACCATTTGTTGTGTATTGTAATGCTTCATTGGTTGGTTTAGGTGGTGTTTTGATGTAAGATGGAAAAGTTGTGGCTTATGCTTCTAGACAATTGAGAGTGAATGAAAAGAATTATCCTACACATGACTTGGAGTTAGCGGCCGTGGTGTTTGTTTTGAAAATTTGGAGGCACTATCTTTATGGTGCAAGATTTGAAGTTTTTAGTGATCACAAGAGCTTGAAATATTTATTTGATCAAAAGGTATTGAACATGAGACAAAGAAGGTGGTTAGAGCTTTTGAAGGATTATGATTTTGGTTTGAATTACCATCCAGGTAAGGCAAATGTGGTGGCCGATGCTTTGAGTTGGAAGTCGTTACATATGTCCGCATTAATGATGAGAGAATGGGAACTTTTGGAGAATTTTAGAGACTTGAGTTTGGTTTGTGAAATGACGCCGAGAAGTGTGAGACTTGGTATGCTACATGTTATGAATGATTTTCTTGCAATCGTATGTGAAAAGAAAAAGTTGGATTTGAAGTTCGTTGATTTGATGATGAATGAGAACGAGAATTTCAAGGTTGATAATTTTGGAGTCTTGAGATTCCGTGGTCGTATTTGTATTCCCGATGATGCGGAGTTGAAAAAGATGATATTGGAAGAAGGACACCGAAGTAACTTAAGTATTCATCCGGGAGCGAATAAAATGTATCAAGATTTGAAGAAAATCTTTTGGTGGTCCGGATTAAAGAGGGATGTGGCTCAATTTGTGTATGCGTGCTTAACTTATCAAAAGTCTAAGGTGGAACATCAAAAGCCTAGTGGATTGATGCAACCGTTGGACATTCCGGAGTGGAAATGGGATAGTATATCGATGGATTTTGTTACGGGATTGCCGAATACACAAAGAGGTCATAATGCTATTTGGGTAATCATTGATAGGCTTACTAAATCTGCTCACTTCATTCCAATTGATATTAGTTATCCTTTGGAGAAGTTAGCCGAGATTTATGTTCTTGTGGTTGTGAAGTTACATGGATTTCCTAAGAGTATTGTATCGGATAGAGATCCTAGATTCACATCGAGGTTTTGGGAGAGTTTACAAAAGGCTTTGGGTTCTAATCTAAGATTGAGTTCGGCTTATCATCCGCAAACGGATGGTCAAACCGAGAGGACAATTCAATCGTTGGAGGATTTATTACGTGCTTGTGTGCTCGAGCAAGGTGGTGCTTGGGATAGTTATTTGGCGTTGATTGAGTTCACCAACAATAATAGTTTTCATTCAAGTATAAGTATGGTCGGAGATGTCGAACACCTTTGTGTTGACATGAAACCGGTGAGAGGACGATAGTTGGACCGGAGATGGTACAACAAACGACGGAGAAAGTGAAGTTTATTCGTGAGAAGATGAAAGCTTCTCAAAGTAGACAAAAGAGCTATCATGACAAGAGAAGGAAAGATCTTGAGTTTCAAGAAGGCGACCATGTGTTTTTGAGAGTTACGCCGGTTACGGGTGTGGGTCATGCTTTGAAGTCGAAGAAGTTGACTTCTCGTTTTATTGGTCCGTATCAGATTTCTGCACGAGTTGGTGCTGTGGCTTACCGTGTGGCGTTGCCTCCAAATCTTTCGAATTTGCATGATGTATTCCATGTTTCACAACTTCGGAAGTATGTTCCGGATCCGTCACATGTTATTCCTATGGACGAGGTTGAAGTGAGAGATAACCTTACGGTTGAAGCTTTACCGATTAGGATTTTGGACCGTGAAGTTAAGAAGCTAAGAGGCAAGGATATTGCGCTTGTGAAAGTAGCGTGTGGAGGCGCTGCGGAAGGCAATATGACTTGGGAGCTAGAGAGTAGGATGCGAGAGTCATATCCGGAGTTGTTTGAATCAGGTAATATTTTCGAGGACGAAAATTTCTAAAGTGGGGGAGATTTGTAAAGCCCCGATTCCGATTATTTCCATTTTGTTGAGTCTTTCATTTAAATTGAGTGATAAATTATTTTATCTGTGAAATTGGAGTGTTAATATACTATGTTAACATGTTATGATATTTTACCGTTTTTGAGAGTTTTCGGGGAAAATTAGAATGGAGGGTATTTTAGACATTTCTCAATTAATGATAAGTTAGAAATTTAGTGGAAATAGAATTATGTGGCAAAATGAATTAATTTAATTTGAGTATAAAATAAGAAAATAGAAAAGAAAAAAAGAGATAAGAAGAAGAAATAGGGGAGAAAGAGAAAGAAAAGGGAAATAGAGAGAAAAAGGAGAGAAAGAAAGAGGAAGAGGAGAAAAGAGAAGAAAAACTTGGAAAACCTAGAAAACATCAAGAACAATCATCTAGCAAGCTTGGAATCCGGGTAAGGGTGTGAAATCTTATCATCTCATCAATGTATATCATTATGTATGTGTTTGCTTGGATGTTTTCTTGTTTTCCATAGCTTTTGATTCTAGGTCGGAATGAGGATTTTGGGTGAGAAATCGATGGTTTTATGGTTGAAAATCGGTGTAAACGAAATAGAATACTTGTCATTATGATTGAATTATGTTTTGATGGTTATATGACAGTTGGAAATGTTTTGGGTGATGAAAACATGAGTTTTGGAGGAACTGGTGTGCTGCTGGGTTTTTCTGAAAACGCAGGTTCGCATTGCGAATGTCTAGCGAGTGGGTAGCGAGCATTCGCTGAGTGTTCGCACTGCGAACGAAGTAGCAAAGGACGCGTTAGCTTCTGCCTTGGTTCGCTGGGTGCTTCGCAATGCGAATGGGGTAGCGAGCATTCGCTGGGATGTTCGCACTGCGAACGATGAGAATTTTCTAGGCTATTTTTGCTTCTGCCTTGGTTCGCTAGTACACTCGTACTGCGAATGGAGTAGGGAAGGACTTGCTAGGAGCTTCGCACTGCGAATGTAGCAGTTTTTCCCAATTTGTTTTCTCTGTAACTTTTGATCTATGTTTTGGTTTGAGGTGTGGTTTGATGCGTTAGAGAGCTTATGAAATGTACTTTATTATGATGATGTTTTGGAAATTGTTAGCCGATTTAATTATGTTGGAAAGTCGGGAATAGTGTTATTTAGCGGCTTTTTTCCGTTTGAATGTGTGTTTTGGATGTGAATCATACAATAGTGCATTGATGTGAATGTATATAGATTGTATGTGATTGTATGAGATAAATGCAAGAATATATTGTGAATATGTATGCATTTCAAGGATGTCTTGAGTCATTTTGCATGTGAAGCATAATGATGTACATTCTTGTGTTGTGTGATTCTAATGAGAATCCGTTGTAATGTCGTGTGCCTATGTGAGGTGTGAGCGATAATTATAAACGATTATGTGCCCGTGGGTGTGAGCAATCGGATTGTGTGCCCATGTGGGGTGTGAGCAATCGGATTGTGTGCCTATGTGAGGTGTGAGCAATCCATAAACATTGTGTGCCTATGTGACGTGTGAGCAATGGGTGAACATCGTAGGCCCGACGGGGAGTTACATTGGTAACGAGCGATGGTTCCAATAAGTTCCTGAGTGAACTTGAGATGATTGAGTCGGTACTGCATTGCATTTGCATAGAGTCGTGAGTCGGTCTCTATGATTTGCATTTATCATCTTTGTAATAGTGCATTGATGAATAAACATGAATATGTATGTTTATGAGCAAACACACAAACATTAAAATAAAAACAGAAAATAGAAAACGTGGCAAGCTGAGGACCACAGGATCAAGCACATCAACGGCTGGGAACTCATCTTCTTCGTTTAAACCCTTCACCGTTCGGAAACTGAACCAGTCGCCGGAGCTAGGGCTCCGGTCACCCTCTCCGGTGGACTGCAACCAAAATTTCTCAAGAAATTGTATACGCATACATCATTTTGACCAGAAAATCAAGAGGAACTCAAATATCATTCTCATTTTATCAAACAACAAACACACAATGTGAATCGAATGAAAACATTTTTAGATCTAAAACTTCAAACTCAAAATTCATCCATGATACACATCCAAACTTCAAATAAAATAGATCAACATGCTCAGTGAAGTCCACAGATCGTAATGCACACAATAAAACTGAGTCCTATGAGTATGAAAAATTCACCAACCGGAATCTTGTAGAACTTGAAATCCTCCAAGAAATCCCTCCAAAAACTGCAGATCTCTAGATGCAAAATAAATGCAACTAGAGCTTGAAATCGTGCTAGATCTTGAGATTTAAGTTTGAATCCTCTTGAATGGAACTTGGTGAAATCCTCAGTATGAGCTCAAAATAGCAGTTGATTCTTGCTCTATTCTCTTCACTGATCAAGAATGTGAAGAGAAATCTCCAAGAAACTCCAAGGAAAGTGAGATTCGAAGAGAGAAAGTGCGAGAGCAAAAAACCAAAACTGTGCAAATGAGAGTCTCTGACCTAGCTGTGAGGGTATGAGTAAGCTTATATACTTTTGATTATTCCACTGATTAGGATTAAGAAGTGATTAGAACCTTGGTTAATGAGATTTGGATGAAATTGCAAATTTGCATTTTGTACCACCACCATAAATATACACGTCATAAGCCCTTGTAATCAGAATGATTCACCTCCAATTTACTTATGGATCACCTCTGAATAGAATTTGGGCCTTGCAATAACTTGGTTCATAAGATTTGAATCCATTTGCAATTTTGCATAATGTGAAAATAATGAGAAATATGGCATGGAATGAATTGATTCAAAAGCCAAAAATGATCCTCTTGACTTGTATTTTGATGTTGTAATATAACATGAACCAATAAAATTACATACAAGTCCATTTGTGCCAAAATGCCAAAGGTGGAAAAATGGAACCATATGAAAACCTCAAAATTCACCTTGCCATCTTTTGACCATAACTAGAGTTCCACAAATGATATGGAGATGTTCTAGTACTTTTTGGAAATGGGAGAGAAAGATCTTCAACTTTCATGTTGGAGGAAAATTCATTTGGAGCTTCCTTGATGATGAAAAGTCAAGTTGAATGTGGTGAAAAAATTGCCAAAAATGGAAAGTTTTCATTATAGGTCATTTTCCAAATTTAGTAACTTTTGCACAAACTCTTGATTTTTGATGAATGATGCCATCCATGCCATTATTTGACCAAATAAAGGTATATGGACTTGAGAATCATGATTTGAACCTTTGCACACCCATGGTTGACTTTCCTTTTGAATTGTTGCCTTTTGCTTATTTCACAAGTAACTGATCCATTGCACATCTTCCCCAAAGAACCAATTACCAAGATTCCATCCATGAACACTTAAGAACATAAGGAATACCATGAGATCAAGTCTTGCCCCAAAAACCAGAAATAAATTGATTTTAGGCCAAACCCTAATTTTGGCACCCTCTGGTTAGGAGGAAATAACACATCCTCTAAATCCAAATTCCTCTGAATATGATGTGTATCCTCTCAAACAATGATGAGATATGTCCTTTGGAGATGATAAAAACTCAAAGAGCTTGCCCATGTGGGGGTCAGATCCCAACTTTTGACTGCCTTGTGTAGGAGATCATGCACTGTCCAATCTTCTTGCTGAATTCTCCTCTTCCCATGACTTGTGAGATCAAATGGAGATGATTCATGATGTAAGAGATCCTTGAGGCTTGTGAGAAACACTTGTTCTTCTTCTTTGGATGATCAATACCTTAGAGAATCACCTGATCACATGCCCTTATGCAAGATGCAGTGCTGAATGCTTGATGTTTTGTTTTTCTATGCTTGAATACAATGCAATGCAATGAAAGCTCATGCTAGAAGATATGAAGAAAAGAGAGGGAAAATTTTGGGGTATTACAGCTGCCCCTATTCAATCACTGTAGACCTGAACGGAAGACAGCGGTTGCTGTCATACTTTCAAGGTATGGAGAGATTGAATACCAGAAATAACCTGAAAATTTGCACTCTGCAGGGAAGAAGAAAGGGGATACAAACCCAACCAAACGAAATCTGCTTGAATAAAACTCTGGTGATGAAGAACACTGGAGAGAATTCTTTTAAACAACGCCAGACGACTATTGGTCTGCCACACTACTGGTGGACTTTAACAACGTCTTTTGTACAACGCCAGACGACTACTGGCTTGCCACACTACGGGTGGACTTTAACAACGTCTTTTGTACAACGCCAGACGACTACTAGCTTGCCACACTACGGGTGGACTTTTACAGTTGAGATGCCACACTACGGGGGACTTTTTCCAATCTACGGTTGGACTTGCTGAGATGCCACACTACGGGGGAATTTTGCCAATCTACGGTTGGACTTGCTGAGATGCCACACTACGGGGGACTTTTACCAATCTACGGTTGGACTTTGCCTTGCTTTGTCACCCTTGGATGGTCTTTTGCCAATCTACGGTTGGACTTAGTTGCGGTCTTTTAAAGGGAGTCAGACGACTACTGACTTGCCACACTACGGGTGGACTTTTGCCAATCTACGGTTGGACTTTGTCTTGCTTTGCCACCCTTGGATGGACCTTTTGCCAATCTACGGTTGGACTTTAAGAATTTGCCACCCTTGGATGGACCTTTTGCCAATCTACGGCACGGTTGGACTTTAAGAATTTGCCACCCTTGGATGGACCTTTTGCCAATCTACAGTTGGACTTTAAGAATTCCAAAATTGGATTACTCTCTGCATCCGTGTCAGACATCTCTACTGACTCTGCTGAGGAACAATGATCGATGATTTGATCGCGGAGACTCCTGAAAGGATAATGTCTCTACTGGATAATTAATGAACAATCTGTCTGCTTCGAACTGTTACGCCTGCCAAAAATAAATTGGACTTTGAAAATATGGGAAAATGATAATTCTGCTAGGAATTATTTCATCTGTTTGAGTATGAATTCTAGTCAGAGCAACTCCGATGGGGATGATAATTTCTTTGCATGACGTCTTGCTAGGGAAGAAAAGTCATTAAAACTCTGCTTGAGGATCTACCAAACCTGAGATCCTTTGCAGGGAGAATCAACCTGCTATCCGGTTGGGGAAAACATGTACTGACACTCTGCTGAGGAAGAGACTCTGTTGATCTGATAAACCTCTTGCGGGGACAAAAATAACAAATCAACTGGGGAGTATTGTTGACAAGATTCAATGCTAAACTCTGTGGGGCATACAATTACCAGAGATACGATCTTGCTGGGAATCAAAGCTACTCTGTCTGGGATATGCAAGTCCTGGTCAGAACATTTCACTGCAACTTGTTGGGAGAGAGTCCTTAGATCTACTGGGGAAACCCAAAGCAACTCCACAGTAATCTGCTAAGGCTTAAGACTGTCAAGCTTAGGATAAGCACCACAATGCCCCATGCTAGGTGAACTTTCCGTTTGACAACTCCGTTGGGGATAATGAGTTTATAACAAACTCTGCTGGAGAAAACCGCCTTAAATCGTCTCATGCTGGGGAATGCCTTTTGAGAGGATTTTACAAAAGACCAAATGTCCTCAAACTCTACTGGGGATAATAGATCTGGAACATCTTCTGCTAGGGAAAATCAAAATGCCCCATGCTTGGGAAGGTCAACATCTTGCTTCCTGCTCCATGATACAGGACTTACCTGAAGAAACGTCATAAGAGGATTTTACAGGAGATTAAGCATCTTCAAACTCCCGACGACCTCGTTGGGGATTAACCATCAACTTTGGTGTCTGCGAAGCAACTCTACTGGGGATTCGCAACCGTTATCGACACAGAAAAGCTTGTAACTGTTGGAAGAGAATCGACTTAATAAGATACAACGATACCCAGTTGAACTCAATTCACTGATACCGAGACGTCGTGAACGACCATCGACCGAATGATGGACTCAATCAGTAAACATTGTGACAAAAGGGTGACAGGTGAACCCTTCCCTGAACATGATTGCCCCAATCTCCTGCGTGGGAATAAGTGATTACCTATCTTGTGCTTGAAATCATTTGAATCTGTTACCTGCAACAAAAGGATACACACACATGCCCTGGAATATTGCGTGGTTTGATTCCACCATCCAGGATTATTCAACATTCAAAGTAATTTTAAATGTTTTCTTCTGCACGTGTTATTGTGAAGCCACCATGTTTTCAAATGCAATGTTTATCAAAAATTCGGACGTTTTTGCAAACAAAGCAGTAAAACAAAATAAGAAGCCTTTAACTGAAATTCAATTTATTGATCAAATGGCCCATAATAGGCAATTACATCAGGAAGCAATCCCTGGAAAGAGGTGATCGCTGAAAATTGAGAAAAGAAACTATCCTAATGGCAATGTGAAAATGGCGTTCCACTGAGTTTCAATTCTGCTATGGCCAGTATGTCTTCAAGACTCCTCGACCTTGCCTTCTGAGGAATGATCAGACCGATTTCTACCCTTTGGAATGTCAGTTGTTGAAACAGTGATGGAGTACAGATAACTCAGATCGTAGTCGTTCGCTTAAATCCCTCTTTTGCGTGGACCGCCCTTTCGGGTTTTCAATCCACCGGGATACCCTTTTTTGCCTGAGTTTTCCTTGCGGATTTTCAACTCACCGGGTGTACAATTTTTCTTTATTATCCCTAATTTTTGCCCGAACCTATTTATTCTATTTTTGTGGTTCGTCGGAATGCCCTTTTTTGCCTGGACTTTTTCTTTTTTTCTGTCCAGCGGGTCTATTTATGCGAAGTATTTTTTGACTACGTCTGAGTTGACAGGGGATGAAAAGTCTTTGCCATCCATGGTTGTAAGCAATAAGGCTCCGCCCGAGAAGACCTTCTTAACCATGAATGGACCTTCATAGTTGGGAGTCCATTTTCCCCTGTGATCTGTACTTGGAGGAAAGATCCTTTTGAGTACCAAATCTCCCACTTCGTAAACTCGAGGACGCACCTTTTGGTCAAATGCCTGCTTCATCCTCCGTTGGTACAACTGTCCATGACATACAACTGCTAACCGTTTCTCCTCAATAAGGCACAACTGATTAAATCTAGCACGGACCCACTCAGCCTCGTCTAGCTTGACATCCATCATGACTCTGAGGGAAGGAATCTCAACTTCAACTGATAATACTGCCTCCATACCGTATACAAGTGAGAATGGGGTTGCCCCAGTGGACGTGCGCACTGACGTTCGGTACCCATGCAAAGTAAACGGTAACATCTCATGCCAATCTTTGTATGTGACCGCCATCTTTTGCACAATCTTCTTAATATTCTTGTTGGCCGCTTCCACATCGCCGTTCATCTTCGGGCGATATGGAGAAGAATTGTGGTGTTCAATTTTGAAGTCCAGGCATAGCTCAGCCATCATTTTGTTATTCAGATTAGAACCATTATCAGTAATGATTCTCTCGGGCACTCCATAACGACAAATGATATCCCGTTTCAGGAAACGAGCTACCACGTGCTTAGTGACATTGGCATAAGATGCTGCTTCAACCCATTTAGTGAAATAATCAATGGCGACCAAGATGAAGCGATGCCCATTTGAAGTAGTAGGCTCAATCTTTCCGATCATGTCAATGCCCCACATAGCAAAGGGCCAAGGAGAGGACATGACACTCAACGGATTTGGAGGAACGTGCACTTTGTCTGCATAGACCTGGCATTTGTGGCACTTGCGGACGTACTTGCAGCAATTTGAATCCATAGTCAACCAATAATATCCTGATCTCAATAATTTCTTAGCCATTGCATGTCCTCCGGCATAGGTACCGAAAGAGCCTTCATGTACTTCCTGCATTAACAAGTCTGCTTCGTATCTATCCACACATTTGAGTAGAACCATGTCAAAATTCCGTTTGTACAACACATCATCCTGATTCAAGAAGAAGCTACCAGACAACCTTCTCAACGTCTTCTTATCTTTAGTAGATGCCCCTGGCGGGTACTCTTGACTTTTCAAGAAACACTTGATATCATGAAACCATAGCTTGTCATCAGATGTTGCATCAACAACAAACACAAATGCAGGTCTATCAAGGCGAGACACTTCAATCTTAGGTACATGATTCCACCCTTGCACTTTGATCATGGAAGACAACGTGGCTAAGACATCTGCAAACCTATTCTCATCTCGAGGAATATGGTACAGCTTCACTGTTGTAAAGAATGTCAGCAAACTCCTTGTAAAATCTCTATACGGAACCAGATTTGCTTGGTGCGTGTACCAACTCCCTTTCACCTGATTATTTACCAAAGCTGAATCACCAAAGATATCAAGGGTCGTAATTCGTAAATTATTCGCCTCCCCAATCCCCATTATACAAGCTTCATATTCTGCTTCATTGTTGGTGCATCCGAAAGTTATTCGGGCAGTGAAAGGCATATGAACACCTTCCGGCGTGATAAGAACTGCCCCAACTCCGCATCCATTCATATTGCTGGCCCCATTAAACATCAAACTCCATTTGGATTCAGGGTCTGGCCCCTCCTCCGGGAGTGGTTCCTCCCAGTCTTTGGCTTTGAGAAACTTGATGTCCTCATCAGGGAAATCAAATTTCATGGGTTGGTAATCATCAATCGGTTGTTGCGCAAGATAGTCTGATAAGACACTTCCTTTGATGGCCTTTTGGGAAGTATACTGAATATCATACTCTGTCAAAACCATTTACCACCGTGCGATTCTGCCTGTTAGCGCTGGTTTCTCAAAAATGTATTTGATATGATCCATTTTGGAAATGAACAAGGTTGTGTGCCTAATCATATATTGCCTCAATCACTTTGTGGCCCATGCAAGTGCACATCATGTCTTTTCAAGCATTGAGTACCGGGACTCACAATCATTGAAATTTTTGCTCAGGTAGTAGATAGCATGCTCCTTCCTACTTGTCTCGTCGTGTTGACCGAGAACACAACCCATAGAACTTTCAAGCACTGTTAAATACAATATCAAAGGTCTTCCTGCAACTGGAGGTATGAGAATTAGAGGTTTCTACAAGTATTCTTTTATCTTATCGAATGCCAATCGACAATCGTCATTCCACCTGACCGTCTGATATTTTCTTAGTAGTTTAAATATTGGTTCACACGTGGCTGTTAGGTGAGATATAAACCTTGCAATGTAGTTCAATCTACCCAGAAAACCACGAACCTCCTTTTCCGTTCTCGGTTCAGGCTTTTCTTGTATTGCTTTCACCTTGGCAGGATCAACCTCAATTCCTTTTTCACTCACAATTAAACCCAACAGCTTTCCAGAGCGCACCCCAAAAGTGCACTTATTTGGATTCAACCTTAAGCGGAACTTCCTCAACCTTTCAAACAGCTTTTTCAAAATAATCAGATGTTCTTCTTCCGTTCTCGACTTGGCAATCATGTCATCCACATAACATTCAATCTCTTTGTCAATCAAGTCGTGAAACAAAGTTACCATTGCCCGTTGATACGTTGCCCCTGCATTTTTTAACCCAAAAGGCATCACCTTATAACAGTATGTACCCCACGGAGTAATGAACGTGGTCTTCTCCATATCTTCAGGTGCCATCTTAATCTGGTTGTACTCGGATAAACCGTCCATGAACGAGAACACTGAAAACTGAGTTGTATTGTCGACCAGTACATCAATGTGAGGTAGTGGAAAATCATCTTTCGGGTTAGCTTTATTAAGATCTCGATAATCCACACACATTCTAACCTTTCCGTCTTTCTTTGGTGCCGGCACAATATTGGCAACCCAGGGAGGATAGTGAGTCACTGCAAGAAACCCTGCATCGCATTGTTTCTGAACTTCTTCTTTGATCTTTATGGCCATGTCGGAATGAGTCCGACGAAGTTTCTACTTGACTGGCGGACATTCTTCTCTCAATGGTAACCTGTGTACAACAATATCAGTATCCAACCCTAGCATGTCTTGATACGACCAGGCGAAGATATCAACAAATTCACACAACAACTCAGTCAAAGCTCTCTTCACATCTGCTTGCAGGCAGGTACCAATCTTGATCTCTTTCTTAGCATCCTCGGTACCAATATTGATGATCTCTACAGTCTCCTGATGAGGCTGGATGACCCTTTCCTCTTGTTTTAACAATCTGGCCAGTTCCTCAAGGAGTTCACAGTCCTTCTCATCCCCTTCTTCGGCTTGATAAATTGGTTTGTCAAAGTCATTCATAGCCATAGAAAAATCATTATCAATGGAATCCGGAGGATCAAGTCTTCACGAACGAGTTCATGCTTTATTTTAGAAATTATTTTAAAACCAAAACAAAAAGAAATGAAACATTGCCATTTTATTATTTTTGTGCAAAAATAAAAACTGAAAGAAAGAGAACAAAAATTTTAGTGCAAAACGTCCTTTATTGATGATTAAAATTGCAAATGCAAACAGGGTGGCCCTACAAATGAATCTATACGCCTTGGGCAGAGCGCAAGATTTTGACATGCATTATGGTTAGAAAAAAAAAGAAAAATTACTCTGTCTGAAGAGTAACCCGGATGACTTCTTCAACAGACCAATTCTGTAACTGTTGTCCCAGAGCACGTGGGCGTACCCAGTTGTCCAAGTCACAATCACTGCCAACACCATCTTCTGTAGCTGCACAAGACTGATCTGTGTAAATAATTCCCCCACTACTGAAAGTGATGGGTCCACTGCTTTCCGCATCTGAAGTCATAGAGGGATGATAACCAATACCAAATTTGTCCTCATTCATTGGTGTCTCTATCAACCTGCCCCAGCCTTGGGCATTGCCGGCTCTGACGACCTCGACAGCTTGTTTGTAGGATGAAATGAAGGTACCGGCTCCAACTGGTGTAGAGGAAGACTCAGGCACATTGTCAATATTTACCGCTTCAAACGATTGGCAAAGCATCTCGTGAATTTCCCCATCCATTTCCACATACTTAAACGTGGAGAAATGACTAACAAAGATATCTTCTTCACCACACACTGTCACAACCTGTCCTTCAAACTCATACTTCAGCTGTTGGTGTAAGGTGGAGGTAACAGCCCCGACTGCATGAATCCAAGGGCAACCCAATAAGCAGCTATACGCAGGCTGTATGTCCATTACATGGAAGGTAGATTTGAACACCTGCGGTCCAATCTGCACGGGCAACTCTACTTCACCAAACACAGATCTTTTAGTCCCATTGAATGCTCGGACAACCAATTCACTAGGCCTTAAAATCAAACCATCAACTTCCAGCTTCATTAGTGCCTTCTTAGGCAAGACATTGAGTGAGGAACCAGTATCTACTAGTACATGAGACAACACTGCACCCTTACACTCCATTGTGATGTGCAAAGCTTTATTGTGGTTTCTTCCCTCAGAAGTCAAATCCCTACTTGTAAAGCCCAAACCATGGCTAACATTAAAATTGGAAATTACACCCTTAAGCTGATTTACAGTGATTTCCTGTGGTACATATGCGCTCTTCAACACTTTCAACAAAGCCTCCCGATGCGCGTCAGAACACATCAACAATGACAAAATTGAAATCTTCGAAGGGGTCTGATTTAGTTGATCGACAATCTTATAATCACTTTTCTTGATTATCCTCATGAAATCTTCCATTTCATTGTCAAAAGTAATCTTTGTCTCTGATTCAGGTACAGGCACACTCTTGACCACCTGTTTTCCTTTAGCTTTTGCTGCAACTTCAGCTTCTTTAACACTGCGCAAAGTTTGGGGAGTAAATAATCTTCCGCTTCTTGTAAAGCCACCTACACCACCCACATTATCAATATTCGAACTGGCTGATGACCCAACTTAGTGCTTTTTACCTTCATAATATACGTCTGCCCCATAGTGCCAGGGGATTACCTTCGTAGTTGTAAACGGAAGCGGTCCTGGCACCGTGATGGTAACAGGACTGGGTCTTTCTTGAACAACACTTGCTATAGGAATTGTACTGACCGACACCTGAATCTCAACGGGAGTATAATAGATGGTCACAGTTGATACCTCATCAGTTTCTTTCACAACCCTGTCAAACTGTAGACATCCTTCATTGATCAGATTCTGCAAACCCACTCTCAACTCATCACAGCCATTCTCTTGATTCATACACTCAGAACAATCTTGACCACAACCCGGGAACACCTGTCCCTTCAACAAACGATCTTTTACAACCAACAAAGAAGTCTTCACCTGACTGATGTCTACTACCAAATCCAATCTCCTTCCATCTTCAATAGCATGCACATTTGCTGCACCATGATTAGGTATGGGGTGCTGAATAATATTAGGAGGTAGAGAGAAATTGATTGCTTTGGCATCAATCAAGTCTTGTACTTTATGATGAAATGCCCAACATTTTTCAATGGAGTGCCCCTGAGCACCTGAGTGGAACTCGCAGCGAGCGTTAACATCAAAATTAGGAGGCAAGTTGCCAGCGGCAGGAGGTCTCATAGTACGGAGCTCAACCAACTTCAACTTGAGTAACTGTGGTAGCAACATAGAATAAGTCAAAGGGAGAGGGTCAATCTTATGATCCCTCTTCCTAGACCTCTGTTGGAAAGGAGGTTGTTGCTGTTGCTACTGAACTTGCTGTTGGGGTTGTTGTTGCTGAACAGACGGTGCTGGGATTGTCACTGCACCTACCTGATGATAACCCTGAGAACGTCCTCTGCCTCGTCCTCTAAACACAACATTTGTATCACCTTCTCTTCTTTTTTGACCACTAGAAAATGGTTTCTTCGTCCCAGAAGAGCCAACCCCACTTAAATCTTGAATCTTTCCAAGTTTCAACAGACTCTCTATTCTTTCTCCAGCAATCACTATATCAGCAAATCCGGTTGATGGACAAGCAGCCAATCTTTCAAGAAATGCCCCTTGTAGGGTGCCCATAAACATGTCTGCCATTTCTCTATCCAACAAAGGAGGTTGAACCTGTGCAACCATCTCTCTCCACCTTTAAGCATATTCCTTGAAACTTTCCTTAGCATTCTGTGACAACCCCTGCAATTGAGTGCGATTGGGCGCCATATCAATATTGTACTGGTACTGTTTTAGGAATGCTTCAGCCAGATCCTTCCAACTTCTCACAGCAGCTCTGTTCAAATTCATATACCAGGTCAAAGAAGCTCCAGCCAGACTGTCTTGAAAGTAATGCATCCATAACTTCTCATCATCTGTATGAGCTGAGATCCTCCCAAAATAAGCTTGGATGTGTGTCTGGGGACACGTATTGCCATGATATTTATCAAAAGTAGGCGGCTTGAATTTTAGAGGGATCCTGACCCCTGATACCAGTCCCAAACTAGTAACATCAATACCCATAGAATTCTTGCATTCCATAGCCCGTATCTTTTCAGCCAACTCATCGTACCTTTTATCATTAGGAGTACCCATCTCAGCATCCAACAGAGTAAACTGGTCTTCTTGAGCATTTTCCTGAATACCACCAACATTTCTGCCATTTCCATTACCCAGATTACCACCAGGAAGAGGATTGCCAACAGGAGGAAGAGTGCCCTAAGTCCGTGACTTGTCATTCTGATTAACTCCAAGCATGGCCTCTGGACGCTCGACCAGAAGCCTCAATCTTTCTTGAGTTTGTGCCATACCAGTCATGAGAGTCATGAACTGGTCCATTCGTGCCCTCATTTCAGCCAAATCACTCTGCATTTGATCCATTATCCTTGCTTGATTTCCTCGAGTTGAGTATCGGTGAATGTGATTCTCAGTTATAGTGCCCGAAACCAAATAAAGGTTAGAGATCTTCTGCAACAGGTACCTGTTATGCAAAAATGCTTATGATTATGAGGATGTAAATGCAAACAATCATATTTAAACATTTCCCGGCCGAATCTACTTTGATTCCAGCTTTGGGCAAGGGATCGGACACAACATTGGAAAATAAATCCGAATCCAAAAATACTGCAGAATTAATCAAAAGACAACCCCTTTCAAACAACTGATAACCATTGAGACAAATGTTGCAATAACATAGCATAAGAAGTCATACAAATAGGTTCAATACAATCAAAAGTGATTCCATCAACAATCCTGATGGTAATCACAGCAAAAACAAGCAACAGAAATACTACAAGTCAATTCCAAATAAACCAGCTTCAATCTCCTCAAGAAGATTCACAGTATCTGGATGAGTAGGTCTTTCTAGCAAACCCTTGATTAACCTGTTTCTCTTCTCGACATCTTGATTCAACCTAGCAATCTGCTCTTCAACATCGCTGCCTTCGTGCTTTGGCTTCTTGATTCCCGCTTGCAGCTTGAGCTCTTCAATTTCTTTATGTGCTTCTTTCCACTTAGCAAAGTAACGATCTTTCCTCACTTTCACTACCTGAAGCTCTTCTTGCAGCTCTTCATTCTCAATCTTGGACTCCTTCCACATATCCTAATACGCGACAAGCTTGTCTTCTGCTTTGGTCAAAAGCTTCTTGTTTTTCCTCTTAGCTTTAACTGACAATTCAGCAACCATACTGATCTTTTTGAAGTGTTGAGCCCTGTCAGCAAAATCCTTCTCTTTTTTCTCAAGATGCGTAGTCATGTCTTGAACCTTCCATTTCAACTCCAAGTTGTCCTGTAGAGCACTCTGTAGTTGACTACTCACGTCAGAGTTTTCCACCCTCAGATCAGATACCAACTTACGCTGCTTATCGAATTCTTCAAATGGTACCGCGAGTCTTTCATCCGCACTTTCTGGGTACAGCATAGGTGCTCGATCAAAAGGCAAGTAACACTCCTCAACTCTCCGTTTTATCCATTCCACATAAGGAAGGAAAGCCTGATTGTTAGGTTTGCCCAGAACGGCCTTGGCTTTCTTCAGGATACTACCCCAAGCTTCAGAGGCTCTCTCCGCCTCCTCCAATCCTTCAGATGAGTGAAAATACAATGATTCTTCGACATCTCGCTTAACAGGTGGTCCTACCAGAGCGTAACCAAACTGTCTTACGGCTAAGGAAGGGTTATAGTTAATTCCTCCCTTCCTCCCTATCAAAGGAACATTAGGGTACTTACCACAGCTGTGAATGATATCGTTGCCAAGCAATCCTTGATTTATCCACACGATGTTTTTACTGACCAATCCCATCAGGCGCTGACTCCACTATGGAGAATCCTTAAAATCAACAAAAGCACCAGATTGAGGTAGACGACTTGCGAACCATTTATAAAACAATGGAGCGCAACAATGAACCATCCTCCCTCTCTTCTTTTCATTCCTATTATATAGGGCATAATGGAGATCTCCCAACAGGGTTGGCACAGGATTCCTCATCATGAATATTCTGATAGCATCTTCATCAACAAAATCAGGCTCATTGGGGAACAACACAATGCCATAAACACAAAGAGCTAACAGTGCATTGAACACGATCCAATCTTTATCCTCTACAGCTTGCTGAGCCTTCTTCATTAAATACCCCAACTTGAAACCACAGATCTTTCCTTTGTTGGAGATGTTGGCTTCTAACTCCGATTTGCTCAAATGAAGAGCACCGACCAATTTCCCACAATCCAGCTCTCCTTTTGAACCAAAGAAGGGAGGAACTTCCTTGATAGCAATCCCTAGCATGTTAGAGTATTCCTCCAAGGTAGGCACCAACAAATAATCCGGGAACAGAAAACATCTCATCGGAGGGTCATAGAACTGCATCAGAGTATGAAGACCTCGGAACTCATAATCGTCGATGTTGCGAACAAAAGACAGAATCCACCTATACTTCTCTGCAAAAACATTCAATACCTCAGGACTCGCCATTCCCTTCAGGATTGTGAGAGGACCTATCGCTGGCTTGTGAAACTTGTAGATAATAATATCCTTCTTACCTCTAGGAACATCCATCCCTAATACTGCCCTCTGACTGGAATCACAGATTCAGATACAACCTGGAAATGCAAATATATGAATGTCAGAGAAAAAATGAAATGCAATGCAAAACATGTGATCAAGGTGTCCACACAAACTGGCTGCACTGCGCTGACTGAACAAAACAAGGCTTTGTACCAAAACTCAGAACAATAACCACCATAGTGATAGAACCAGAAAACCAGGTAGGTTGAAAGTCATGGTTACCTGCAATCCAGTAAACAAACCCGCCCTTCTCACGTGTGGGTACTAGGATGTTCAGTATCCCAGGCTCTCAGGTCGAGAAATGATGATACGTTCACCATTTCTGGTTTGGCATCATCATCAATCGAGGAGGCCTCAACTGATTCTCCAAGACTAAAGATGCTCAGCTTCAGAGGTTTGAGAAACAATAGCACATTCAGCCCGAAGGATACAATGCTATCGCCAATCAAAGAGGTCGTCCGCTGATTCACTACAAAAGGGAATCCTATAGCAAGTTCCCAGCATTGGGTCCTCGGATCGAGAATGTGCAATGGGTTTGCCACAGAACTTGGGCTGCCACTGTCACATCACGGAAGGAGTGCCACAACTGAGTCTTCTGGAATGGTCTCTAGAGTCGACAAACCCTCAAGAGAATACCTACTTGTTTGTACCAACGCACAGTAGCAAGTAGCTCCTGATAGAACCTCGTCTGGTTGTGGGTCTCATGAACAACAATACATGGCCACCCCCATGCAAGCGTCACGACTATCCACTCTAAAACCTGTGTGTATGCTCGAGCCTGGGTAGTGGGCTCATCTCTTAGAACATCCCAACCACCCAAACAGAAAACCAGCCAGCACAGCACAGAAATATCCAGTATGACAGTAATGCAGTAAAATGCGATAAAAACAGTAAAGCGATAAAGCAAAAATACAGTAAACAACAATACAGTAATATACAACAAAGCCAAACACCTCAGTAAAACACCCAATGAAAGAAAACAAACAAGCGCTAGGATCGACTCGCTAAGGAAACCAGAGATTCTGGGTTCGTTCCCCAGCAAAGTCGCCAGCTGTCGCTCCCGGGATTTTCATCCTAGTACAAACGCGAAAGTGGCACCGAAACAGAGTCGCCAGCAATGTGTATTTATCCCAAGAGTGGGAAAGGAAACACCGCATAAACCTGAAAGAAAGGAAAGAGCATGGTCTTGCGACCAAGAGAACTGGGTTCGGGAGTCGGTTACGCGAGAGGAAGGTATTAGCACCCCCTCGCGTCCATCGTACCCGATGAGATCCACGCTTGCTAGTCTCGATCAAAGGGTGTCGTCGTCTGGAGCTCCACTGCTACTGAAAAGGGAAAGGAAAAGGAAAAAGGAAAAGGAAAAGAGAGAGAAAAAAAAATGAATGTACGGAAAATAAAAGAAGTGCTCGAATGGGCCCTACCCCACTGCCTACGTATCTCATCGGGAGCATGAGAATCAGAGCGACGTAGTTCCCCTCAACGAGGGTCGCTTTATTTGTGTTTTTTAGGGAACGACTAACGTTCTAGCTCAGGTGTTGCAGGCTCACTGGTCCGAATGCATTACCATCTTGCAAGAGAACGAGTAGGAGCATGTTCGTACACTGAGAGTGAGTGAGATGAGAAAAGAATTCCCGAAGGAAAGACGTTATTGTTGGTTTGAAGTTTTTTAACAAGAAGTGACTTTTACAGTTATTTGCAACTTGCATTGAACCAAAGTCTTAAATACAGGAACGAATACTTCGCGCATCGTCCCCAACATGACATACAATAGGTACCCTAGAAGAATGAGAGGAAGCCCCTCGCTCTCCACTTCCCACATAGAAGGCTCAAGCGCAATACACGTTAACCTTTATTAAGTGTTTTTTTACGTTTATTTTGAGATGAGAAGAGAGAAAACCCGAAGGGAACTGTAAAGGGAAACTAAGAGTCCTAATGTTATCATGCATGGATGTCCTATGGTTAGTGAGGTTTAGGAGAAAAGACTACCTAACCTAATGCTAATCCTACTCCAAGCTTAATCAAAATTAAGTTGGACTAGGTAGCTCTAAAGGGAAAGAATCCAAGACTTGAACAAGTCTTGAGATCCATGGGATGAGAAAGAGTGAAAAAAGAAGAAAAGAGAAGAAGAAGAAAAGAGATACAATAAGTGGCAGCAAGCCCATCGTATCATAAATGTCCAACTCAAATCATCAACATATTTCAAAGATCAATACAAAACAACTCAAGTAAGCATGCAAAAATAAACATGAAAGGATGCGAGCATACTTGTATGAAATGCACAATGAAGCATACATGGACTTCATATCAAAATGAAATGAGAAAGGCTAGATGAAAATGAAGACAAGTCAGAACCAATATCATATTATCATTAACAATTCATTTGTGCAAAGTGATTCAAAACATGAAGCATTATGATCCAAAGAAGTTCACAAGAGGAAAGGTAATAATATTCATCATACAATTCAAACCAAATGCATTCAACTATGCTCAAGTAACATGAAAACCAAGTATATCACTCAAGAGGCAGTAGCATATGCATCAATATCATATCAAAACCAAACTCAAATCATACAAGTTCAAACATCAATCAACAACTTCAAAACATGCACCAAAGCAAACTACAAAAGGAGGACAAAGTTCCAACACTTAGGCATACTCAAACATGATTCAAACATGATCCACAAATGGCAAAATTTAATCTCAAAGGACCTCAACCAGGGGTAAACACCATATCAAAAGCTCATTCAAAGAATTGCAAAGGAACTCAATCAACTAAGCATGACAAATTAACTTGTGTAAAGAGATGTCAAAAGATGATCATGCATAAGTCACTTAAGCACAAATAATAAAACATGCATCATATGACATTAAAAAATTGTGAAATTTAAACTTAAATGATATAAGTTAGAAGACAATCACATGCTAAAAGATCTCACAAAAATTCACAAGTTAAGCCAATCAAACAATTAAGCAAGGATCAAGTGAGAAACATGTATCAATATGCAAAAGAGAGGGAGCAAAATGAAATATGAAAAAGTTTTAAAAATGAAACTAAAATTTTTTTATGCACTTTAATATGTCATCTAACAAATGCAAAAAGAATGAGTTGAAAATGATGTATAGATGATGAGAAATAAATTCTACAAGTTGAAGTGTGCACATGTAAGACAATTCAAAAAGAAAAACAATTAAACAATTAATTAAGATGCAAAAAAAAAAATAAAATAAGAAAATAAAATATGGAAATATTTACAAAACTAAAAAGAAGCTTCATGAATTTTTTTGGAATTTTTGAATGCATAAAAATGATTTTAGGAAATAAAATGCAAACACTACATGAAAATAAAATAAAACAAAAGAAATAAGCAAGGGGGGTTCAGCTAGCAACACAAACACGTTCAAATAATAAAGGACCAAAAGAGGGGGGTGTGAGTAACAAGTCCAAACCAAAAAAGTCCAATTCAAAAGTCAGCGCGGTCAAACAATGGCACACATGGAAATAGTCAACATGCAGACCCAATAATGACCATAGGATCAATCATACGCTTCACAACAAGTCAACACATCATAAGGTAATCATGATCTGTGGTTCAGATCACCAAGCACACCACAATTAATAAACACACGCGCGCATACAATCATTTAGCATACCATACAAATCCCACGTGATTGGCACATGGTTTTTTAATGCGTTGTCAAACATATAGCCATCAGATCACATCAACGTTTTACATTAAGTCAAACAATTCACAAATTAATTAAGATAAGAGGCCAGATCTGGTGGCACACGGTAATAATCATGGGTGAGCAAACACACAAACATTAAAATAAAAACAGAAAATAGAAAACGTGGCAAGCTGAGGACCACAGGATCAAGCACATCAACGGCTGGGAACTCATCTTCTTCATTTAAACCCTTCACCGGCCGGAAACTGACCCAGTCGCCGGAGCTAGGGCTCCGGTCACCCTCTCCGGTGGACTGCAACCAAAATTTCTCCAGAAATTGCATACGTGTACATCATTTTGACCAGAAAATCAAGAGGAACTCAAATATCATGCTCATTTTATCAAACAACAAACACACAATGTGAATCGAATGAAAACATTTTTAGATCTAAAACTTCAAACTCAAAATTCATCCATGATACACGTCCAAACTTCAAATAAAATAGATCAACATGCTCAGTGAAGTCCACAGATCATAATGCACACAATAAAACTGAGTTCTATGAGTATGAAAAATTCACCAACCTGAACCTTGTAGAACTTGAATCCTCCAAGAAATCCCTCCAAAAACTGCAGATCTACTCCTTGGAACCTCTAGATGCAAAATGAATGCAACTAGAGCTTGAAATCGTGCTAGGTCTTGAGATTTAAGTTTGAATCCTCTTGAATGGAACTTGGTGAAATCCTCAGTATGAGCTCAAAATAGCAGTTGTTTCTTGCTCTATTCTCTTCACTGATCAAGAATGTGAAGAGAAATCTCCAAGAAACTCCAAGGAAAGTGAGATTCGAAGAGAGAAAGTGTGAGAGAAAAAAACCAAAACTGTGCAAATGAGAGGCTCTGACCTAGCTGTGAGGTTATGAGTAAGCTTATATACTCTTGATTATTCCACTGATTAGGATTAAGAAGTGATTAGAACCTTGGTTAATGAGATTTGGATGAAATTGCAAGTTTGCATTTTGTACCACCACCACTAATCCACACGTGATAAGCCCTTGTAATCAGCATGATTCACCTCCAATTTACTTATGGATCACCTCTGAATAGAATTTGGGCCTTGCAATGACTTGGTTCATAAGATTTGAATCCATTTGCAATTTTGCATAATGTGAAAATAATGAGAAATATGGCATGGAATGAATTGATTCAAAAGCCAAAAATGATCCTCTTGACTTGTATTTTGATGTTGTAATATAACATGAACCAATAAAATTACATACAAGTCCATTTGTGCCAAAATGCCAAAGGTGGAAAAATGGAACCATATGAAAATCTCAAAATGCACCTTGCCATCTTTTGACCATAACTAGAGTTCCAGAAATGATATGGAGATGTTCTAGTACTTTTTGGAAATGGGAGAGAAATATCTTCAACTTTTATGTTGGAGGAAAATTCATTTGGAGCTTCCTTGATGATGAAAAGTCAGGTTGAATGTGGTGAAAAAATTGCCAAAAATGGAAAGTTTTCATTATAGGTCATTTTCCAAATTTAGTGACTTTTGCACAAACTCTTGATTTTTGATGAATGAAGCCATCCATGCCATTCTTTGATCAAATAAAGGTATATGGACTTGAGAATCATGATTTTAACCTTTGCACACCCATGGTTGACTTTCATTTTGAACTGTTGCCTTTTGCTTATTTCACAAGTAACTGATCCATTGCACATCTTCCCTAAAGAACCAATGACCAAGATTCCATCCATGAACACTTAAGAACATAAGGAATACCATGAGATCAAGTCTTGCCCCAAAAATCAGAAATAAACTGATTTTAGGCCAAACCCTAATTTTGGCACCCTCTGGTTAGGAGGAAATAACACATCCTCCAAATCCAAATTCCTCTGAATATGATGTGTATCCTCTTAAACAATGATGAGATATGTCCTTTGGAGATGATAAAAACTCAAAGAGCTTGCCCATTTGGGGGTCAGATCCCAACTATTGACTGCCTTGTGTAGGAGATCATGCACTGTCCAATCTTCTTGATGAATTCTCCTCTTCCCATGACTTGTGAGATCAAATGGAGATGATACATGATGTAAGAGATCCTTGAGGCTTGTGAGAAACACTTGATCTTCTTCTTTGGATGATCAACACCTTAGAGAATCACCTGATCACATGCCCTTATGCAAGATGCAATGCTGAATACTTGATGTTTTGTTTTTCTATGCTTGAATACAATGCAATGCAATGAAAGCTCATGCTAGAAGATATGAAGAAAATAGAGGGAAAATTTTGGGGTATTACACAAGGGAAGGCATATTAAGAAGGGTACTGGGCCCTTGTTGTTGCACTTGCTGAAACTTCTGCAAAATAAGTTTAAGGGATTCTGCAATTGGCGAGAAAGTTATGGGTGATGGACGAAAATAATGTTTTTATGTATGTGTTTAAGGGATTCTGCAATTGGAATGATAGAGAATGTGAGTGGGAAGATGGAGGAGAAACAGAAGAACTAAATTATTTCTGACGTGGCATAAGAAGCAAGCAACAAATTTACACATGTGGCACGCCATGTCATCCTCCATTAGTGAAAACTAACGGGAGGGACTATAGTTACAAACGGAAAACTTTAGGAGGACCAAACCTTGAAGAAAATATTTATAGTGACCAAACTTGAATGTTGGGTTATTTTCAGGGACCTATTACTTATTTAACCCTAAAAACTAAGTAAATCAATGATTAAAATCAGCTCTACCAACACATGAAGTGGAAACCAAATAGGACAATTACCAATTTCTCAGGTTATGAAAAAATTGTAGAAACTTTTTTAAGTTACAAACCAATTAATGATATATACCTATGAAACTTTAATTCAACCGCAACAAAGAATCTAATACAGAACTTATGTCAAACACTTCATGTGCACTTTACATTTTTTCTTCACAGTTTTCTTCATATTTCATATGCAACCGAGTCCGAAAGTGAGCATGCAAAATGCGCCTACAAAGGGTCCTCAAACTTCCTCCTGCAATGTTGAGCTTCCCAGAAACGATGTCAAGTGTGGATTTCTTACGAGGGAAGATCATGGCGGAGTGAGAGGTCACCGTTCCCGTCCATGTGTCGTACAACACAGTAGCATTTCAGTATAAAAAAATGAAATTGGATTAAAAAATCATGAATAAGTAAATGCGTGGAACTTGAAGTGTAAACCTAAAACCCTAACTGATTATGAAACGCGAGGTATCTACACAGAATAGGACGAAGATAAGGGTGTTTTGAGAGGATTTTAGGGTTACACGCATATATTATAGAAGAGTACAAAAACAATGTAAGTTGATGGAAGAGAAGAGAGTAGAGCTTACATAAACCACACAAGAGAGAGAAGTGAAAATATGGGCTTAGAGTTTCTTCTTTGATGAACATTTTGAATGGAAAAAGCATTCAATCCATAAAATTGATGAAGAGATTTTGCAATCAATGAACACAAAATCAACTATCTGAATTGTTTGAAGCGATTGTTGAGAAGCGGTTTTTGAGAAGCGACTTTGGAGAAGCGATTTAGGAGAAGCGATATTTGAAACTTTGTTCTTATGAGGGAGAAGAAAGAAGGACTCATTTTGAGAAGAAACAAGGATTCAGTTTGATTTTTTTTTTTGTTTTTAAATATTATTTTGTTTTTATTTATTATATAGTATTATTTAATGATGATGCAATCATAATATAGTATTAACTTAATATTATTTCTTATAATGATGCAATTATTCAAGTATAGTTATTTTTAATTAACTTAATATTATTTCGTATAAATAAAATTAATATATTTTAAAAATTAAAAATACATATGTAATTTTAGGATTTAAAAAATAATATATTTTAAAAATTAAAAATACATATGTAATTTAAGGATTTAATTAAATATATTTAAACTAATTTAATATATGTGTTTTAAATAAGAGAATAATTTAATTTATTAGAAAAGAGTAAAATTTATAATCCTAGTATATTCAAAATTTTATATTTTTCATATTAAGTATGACAATTATAAATTAAGTGTCTATAATCATAATCTTTTCAATTTTTTATATTTTCTATAAATTGACATTATCGAATCACAATTTTTTCCAATAATAAATAAATATATTTATGATTTATTATTTCAAATATCTTCATAAAAGTTCAATTTTTGAAGTTTTAATTAAATATATATGTATTAAAAAAATTCATTAGATTAAATAATGAGAATTCACACAAAAACATTTGGATAAGATGACGGCATCTTTTTTAATTTAACAAGAGATTTTGAGTTTGAATTCATCACTACTAGAAAATTGGAAAATTGCGACGATTCATTTTGGCAGATTACGACCGTTAGAACCATCGCAATTTGTAAGTTACGACGGTTTCAACCCTGTCGAGGAAACGTGCGTCGCGAGGCTGTATTGCGACGGTTGTGAAAACTGTCGCACAAACCGTCGTTATTTTCACGACGGGTAGCTAACTGCCGTAATCCCCATATTGTGACGGTTTCCAACCGTGTTAACTTGCTTAATGAAGCGAAGGTATATTGTGGCGGTTTGAACCGCCGCAAGTTTCAAATATTTAAAAAAAAAAATCTAAGGTATATTGTGGCGGTTTGAACCAATACTCAGTTTAGGATTCAGAATACAGCTATCATATGTTACATTAAACCAATACTTTCAGGTTCATTGATATCCTAAATGTCAAAACTGTATCAAGTAGAAATCAAATATTTAAGTAGAGCATTAAAAACAGGGAAAAGTTCCCAATGACAGATACATAGGGGCATCCATGATGATCTTCACTTGAGAGGAATAAATCTGGAGGAGTGAGTAGCACCAATACCAGGCCTACGGTGCTTAACAGGCTTGTAAGAAATAGAGAATTCAGCTAAATAGTGGCTAATCATTCCATGTTTAATTTCAACTTGATTGAAGGTCTTGCCCTTGTAGACACCAATGATGCTACCGATCATCTCAGGCACGATGATCATGTTACGGAGGTGGGTCCTCACTGGTTCAGGCTTCTCACCAGGTGGTGCCTCCCGTTTCTGTCACAATATATATAAATAGTGATTAAACTTAAACACAACATTGCATCACATAATTAAGTAAGCTTATGGTTGGATGAGTAGTGAATTTTGTAAAATTAGAGTGTCACCAAGATCATGCCATTATCTGCCATTCTCTCAGTAAACCCAAACACATTAATTACATACACAATCATACAAACCTTGATTAAAACTTAAGGTGATACACAATGATAACTGAAACAAGTAAAGTATAATAAGATATTTGTGATCAAATACCTATTAGTTATAAATGTTGACAGAGGAAGAAAATGGGTGGTTAGAAAGTAATGAACGGATATGAACGTTATCCCCATAATGAATCAGATTAACGAGATTGTTTCAACTAATCATCACAACACCCACAAGCTGTAAATGCAAACATGCATTAATTGATATCCAATCAAATAGACCATGGATATACAATGATAACTGAAACAAGTAAAGTGTAATGAGATATCCTAAATGTTCAGCCTATAAAGTATAAGGTTGAGCCATGCAGTATAAGGTTGAGCTATGCAGAAAATTGTCAAAAAATTCAGCCTGTTGAAAAACAATAATTTCAACTGATCACTCTAACTTTGCATTAATCATTGCTTCTACTTAAACCATTTACCACCACCCTTGTTAGATGCTTTCTTTAAGATTAAGGAAAGTGATGCCTACAATGCAGAACAACCTTGTATGTTATATGACACTATGTTTCTACCGACAGAACAAGTAATGTAAACAAAGCAACCGAATTTCTGCAGACAGAACAAAGCATGTAAACAAAGTAAATGAATCTCTACATGCATAACAAATCCATTGTAACAATGAATGCGCACAAGCCAGAAACAATATTCCTTAAAACCAGAGAACAAAATTACCGACGAAAGATGACTGGGAGACATACTATCAGCTGCAGCATCACTTCTATACAACACCTAAAAAAAATAAAAACATAACTTTTCATGACCAGGATCAATAAATAACTGTACAAATTAAAATTAAATAAAAACTTACTAGAATTGATAGTTTTAGTGTGTTTGGGCTTCATATTAGGGAGAGCTAAACCAATGGTGATTCCAGACACCTAAAATTGGTTTTGACATTTTTGAGTAATGTCGATTAGAACTGATTTTGTAACCAAAATTGATTCTAATTTGAAGCTCCAAAATGTTTTTTTTTCTTACTATCAACGTGATTTTTAGACTCAAATTGCTTTTATGCTTTCATCCTATGTTACAAAATCAATCCATTCAAAATCATTTTTTTAACAGCAAACCAAACACACTATTTGTTCCTATAATGAAAAATTAACAAATTTGATTTAAAGCATCAATTTTTAAGCTTTCAAACATCAATCAATACATAATCATAAGAAATCAAATTACTACCAAAAAATAAAGCTTTGGCGAGTTCCTTTACCTGAGCCATTACAGCGGCGAACGACATTCCAAGAGGAAAACCAATGGCGGCATCATTATTAACCCTTGTGCGGCGAATGATAAGGATCCACAATCTCCTGTATACATAATGTTGCCTTCAGTTAACATTATGAAAAATCAGAAGCTTTCTTAGTTTTCTAGTTTAGTCTTACTTTCTTGAGTTAGAACCTACCATCACTACACTTGTAAAATGTTCAAGTACTCTATAAGCCTCTTAACTATTTGGGAATTTTCAAATGAGTTCTTGGGCTAAAAATATTGTAATTAAGTTCCTAAACTAACAAAAAGTTATAATTGAGTTCTTAAAGTATATAAAGACTCTTAAATGTTTAAATAATTTTCATCAAGATCAGACGCGTTGACGAATGTTACCATGAATGCTTCGCTTTCAAAGACAACAAACATAGAGGCCGAGGCATCAACCTGAAACCACTCTCCATCCTTCAATTCAATTTCTAAGCCATTCAACTTTTGATTCAATATAGTTAAAGTTCCAGAATCTGTATAAGGAATAAGGATACACTCCTGCATTCATTTCATCTACCATAGGTGATCTATATTAATCCTAACAGATATTTATTTCTGATTATTATTAGGTATCAGTTTCATCCTCTTTGTCAAATTTTCTCATGATCATTCCAACTCTTTTAGAAAAAAACAAATGATTATGTGAGGAGCAAGAGTATGATGATTGTTTAAAAAGCCTAAGAGATACATCAGCTAAATTTATGAATGTTTTTAATATAAAAGAATACCTTATTTTACAGTTTCTAAACCAGTCACTTTATCAGGCCAAGCAGCTTCTTGGTATTGTGATAGGAATAACAACCTTACTTCTTTAGAATACTGTTCAATAGAATCAGAGTTACAAAGAGGAACTTAAAGGTAACTTATTTTGTGTTATAGTTTGTATGAAGATTATCTCGAAACATGTTCAATTGTACGAAGAACAGTTGTACGATGTTTCATTGTTCAACTTCAATGTCTCATCTTCATTGATTTTATTGAAGTTTAAAACTACACTCTACACTCACTAATATGACATGGGATTTCAACACATACAAAACTTGCAAACTTTTAATAAATCCCAACCTCATAACCATCCCTTTCACCCCCCAAAATAATATATCCCCAATTGAAAATACTAACTAAAAACAAGACATAAACCAAAACAACAAAACAAGAAGACACAATAAGCGAAAACTCTTAAGTGACACATGCTATTTCTAAGCATGTTTGGCTCGAAAATCCTTCATGAAAGCCACCAATTTTTCCACACCAGCCAAAGGCATAACATTGTAAATTGAAGCTCTCATTCCACCAACAGATCTATGACCCTTAAGCTGCACCATATTCTCCTTCCCAGCTTCCTTAATAAACTCACCTTCCAGCTCAGATTTCTCCAAAGTGAAAGGAACATTCATCAATGACCTCACAGATTTCTCAACAGGACACCTGAAAAACCCGTTGCTCTCATCAATAGCATTGTACAAAAGCTCAGCTTTCTTCTTATTCTTCTTCTCCACCTCAACCAAACCACCTTGTTACAACAAATCCTCAAACGCCAAACCACACATGTAAATTCCATAACAAGGTGGTGTGTTGTAGAGTGAATTATTCTCAGCGTGAATCTTGTAATCTAGCAACACAGGAGTCAAACTCTGAGCATTTCCAATCAAATCATTTTGAACAATCCCAACGGTTACACCAGATGGACCTACATTCTTCTAAGCACCAACGTAGATCAAACCAAACTTCGAAACATCAACAGGTTTAGAACATAAATTTGAACACATATCGGCAACCAAAATCCCGCTTTGGTTATTGGGTGTTGGGTAGTTTTTGAACTCAACACCATGAATTGTTTCATTAGCACAAATAAAGAGAGAAGATATTCCTTTCTTGTCCCCATACTCTTTCTCCATGCATTGTAACACAGAACATAATTAGTTTGCTATACCCTCTCCAAATACATCAATCCTTTCAAAATGTACCTTACTTGTCACTTGTCATAGATTGTCTTAAATGGTTTATTTGAGAAACTTCCAAAGAACACACATCAACCGACCATACCTATAATTTGATCCCAAAAAACTACAAGATCCAAAATATGTGCCCAAAATTAAGCTACAAATATTAGTTTGTTTCTGAAGTGTGAAAATAGAAGATTCTCAGCAGCATAAGATTCTCAGCAGCATCAACAGGTGTAATCTTCACTTCACCAATTAACCTCTCAACCCTCCTAAACAGAGGTTCTTAAACAAAAATAATACCCATTCAAGGAAAAAAACAAACGCACAAAATACCGATTCAATTCTTAACCGAAAAATCTTAGACTTACATCATCATAGAAAAATAGATATAGATATCTAGAGCGAGAGAGATGAAGAGAAAGAAAGATCATGATTCACATACAGACATGTTTGGTTGAGATAAAATGACAAAGAATGTTTAAGGTGAAAAAGATGCAAAAGAAGAAGAGTGGTTTTAGGGTTTTGATAGATTAACCTTTGCCTTTGCGTTTTCTGGTTGAGAGCGGTGGTTTTCGTTTCTTCCGGTGGAGAATGGTGGTTTCCAGCTGAGCTTTCTGTGATTTTGGTTTTCGTTTTTCGGATTCTCTATTTTGTTTCAGTGTGTAAGGTGTTTTAAGTGGAAAAATTAAATTGGGGGACGATGGTTCATTTGTCAACCGTCCCGATTCCTGTTGCAAGAAGTGTTTGAAGGCAGTTTCAAACCGTCGCAAACCTTTATTTGGTATTTGAAGGGGCGACAGTTGTTTTAACCGTCGTGACCTTTGGTTTATTTTTTAGATCAATAAGTTGGAAACAAAGGTTTAAGGCGTGATAGATTTTTAATGTCGTAATCTATATTTTAGGACGGTTGAGGGAACCGTCGTAAAAATACTTTTAGGGCGGTTTACGTTTTAACCGTCGCAAACTATATTAATTTTTTAAAAAATATAACGACGGTTGGGATAAACCGTCGTGGCAACCGTCTCTAAAGGAAAGTTACGACAGTTATCAAGTAACTGTCGCAAATTTTGTGTCGTAAAATCCTAATTTTTTTGTAGTGCATCCTTAAGCACACAACAATGTCAAATCTATTAAAAATAATTAAAAAATCCAATAAATATAGTAAAAACATTTAATATGAAATTAAAATATCTTAAAAACATATACTTGGAATCAATATGTGAATTATATTTTATAATTTTATTTATTAATATTAAAAATATAATTCAATTTTTTAAAAAAATTTGTATTAAAAATTCGCAGCAAAAATCGCAGTAAAATTTGCAGCAAAAATCGCAGTAAAATTCGCAGCAAAAGTC
Source organism: Lathyrus tuberosus (assembly GCA_022829125.1). Lineage (NCBI taxonomy): Eukaryota > Viridiplantae > Streptophyta > Magnoliopsida > Fabales > Fabaceae > Lathyrus > Lathyrus tuberosus. The sequence goes on from JALAZF010000071.1 coordinate 11,505,914, forward strand.
GCAGCAATTACTACGACATTTCCGGAGACTTTTGAGTTTTCAATGGATAGGTAATTCCTGCGAAAGAAATCGAGTAAAATCTACAGGAAAATAAAAATATTATCTTAAAATGGTTTTTTTTTAATAAGCTAAAAATTTATATATCAAGGATACAAGAGGGGTATCCCAACCCGTATACATGTAAGGCCTATATAAATCCAAGGCCACAAAAATCACTAGGAGACTTTACCCAAGTGTAATAATTACAAAAATTAGAACTTTTGTGGTTCTTTCTAATCCACCACCAAGTGAAATAGAGGATGCGATTCGTAATCGTATCAAGATCCCAAAACTCTTCCCTAAATACAATATTATTTCGGGAAGACCAAATGATCCAGCAAATAGACAACCACAAACCGATCGCATTGGTAACTAAGAACTTCCTACCCGCACACCCCATTACCCAACAGGAAAGGTGATTCAGAATGTTACCAACTAAGATGTTTGGAATGCCCAGCCATTTACACACGAAATTCCAAACTCGACCTGATTTTTGACATTGAAATAAGATATGTTCAACCGTTTCAACATCTGCGAAATTTGCTACGACTTAGTTTTTCGCAGGAGGCATGTTTTAACAATAATTAACCGCAGCTAAATTCGCAGGTATACCTGCGGATAATTTTCCTCAGGAAATTCCGCTGGTAATTAGTGTCTTTCTAGTAGTCAATTTTTTAATCATGAAATTTTACATTACATATATGTGTGAATTAGTATCTAAATAGGCCTAATCATTTATTTCAAAAAATAAAAAGTATCTAAATAGGCGAAACCATTTATAGTATATTACTAGAATTTAATATATGCATATTGATTTAATTCTTATAAATACTTTTTTCTATTATAATATAATAATAAAGGTATTTGCCACATATAAAATAATTACGTTGATATTTTTATTATTAAATTTTACTTTATTGTTATTCCATTTATGTATGATTAAATATCTAAATAGACCAAACCATTTATACTATATTTCTAAAATTTACTATGAGCATATTGATTTAGTCCTTATAAATATTTTTTCTATTATAATATAATAATAAATGTATTTATCAAATATAAAATAATAACGTTAATTTTTTCATTATAAAATTTTAATTTATTGTTATTTCATATTTGTATGATTTAGTATTTAAATAAAGCAAACCATTTATAGTACATTATTAAAATGTACTATGTGTATATTGATTTGATCCATATAAATATTTTTTACATTATAATATAATAATAAAGGTATTTACCAAATATAAAATAATTACGTTAATGCTTGAATATATGATATACTTTATTAATAAGCTGATTATACAATATTACCTAAATATACAGTACATCTTTGTTTTAAAAACTGATATTTTCATTTAATATTGATATTTGCATTTAATTTTTGCAATATTATTGCCATTGCGAACATAGTTGAATCTTTTAGTATTATTTGACGGACGGCTCCATAGGCAACTCCGCATAGACAGATTAACGTGAATAGTAGCATTAGTATCTACACACTAAGTATCCTTAGGTATAAAAATTAAATTAATTTCAGAATAAACAAATGTGAGAAAATTACCCATCTTTTCATGCCATGCGACATACTCTGAACACTCCTTCATGAGTCCAGTCTTTTTGCAAAAGAAGCAAGTAGTCTCCCTATATTGTTCCTTGTCTTTTTATTTAGATAAAAACTTCCCACGTCTGTCTTCCTTTTATTCGGAGACCTGGTAGTTAAGTGAGCACTTTCAGTCTTCTCTCTCTCTTTTGTCTCTCTTCCTCGTGCACACAGTGAGATATGAGCTCATTGAGAGACCATTTGTCCTTCTGAGTATTGTAACTCATTTTGAATTGTCCAAAGTGTTTCGGGAGAGAGATCAAAACCAAATGCACTATCAAATCCTCAAGAAGTTCTAACGTCAATGTCTTGAGTTTTAATGTGAGATTAGACATCTCCATAATGTACTCACTTATCTTCCGCTTTCCTTTCAAAAACATTGAAATAAGTTTAGACAATGTACAACTTGTCTCAACCTTATAATTTTTAGCAAAGAATTGCTCCAAAGTTTCGAGGAACTTCTTGGCACATTCTCACTCTCAGCAATCGAGCCCCTGATCTTTTCTGGTATGAATCTTTTAATCATCATGAGTCACATTCAGTTAGATCGGTCTCATTTTTCTATCTTAGTTTCATTTGAGTTCTCAGTGGTGGCAGTGGGATGCTCCTCCCTCAAAGATAAGTCTAAATCTCGTGTAGAAGATATTCATCATCCTTCTTAACTTGGTTTTGATGAAGACAAAAGCTTATCAAAGGAATAATATCATAGAAGAACAAATTTGGAATCAAGAATCAAGAATGCATAGGCTTATGAATATTTTGGAAGTAAAGGATATTGATCTTGATGTTAAGGTACTTAATTGCAATTCTTTATGTATAAACTTTAAATGCTCAAAAACTAATACTCATCTTCATATCTAAAGTTCTCTAATTATCATGCATAAAAATATATGAAGCAAATGCAGAAAAAGATTTTTTTTTTTTTTAAAGTTGTCAACACTTTTTAAACCAGGCCTGGTTAACCGACTTAACAATTGTTGTTTGAATTTTGAAAAATTATTTGAAATTTAAAATTCGTACTACATCTGTTAAGTCAGGTGTCCATTAAACCGACTTAACAAGTCATGGACATAATTCAAAACTATGTATTTTCATGAATCATTGTCATTCTAAACTATTGCAAACATTCATGAAAATGTCTCAAACTTTTTCATCTATTCATATAGGTTTCTTAGGATGTATTTAAGTTAAAATACATTAGTTTTCAAATTACCTATTTCATTATTAATTTTTCACATCAATTCAAATAATTTTCTAATTGTTCATTCTTTTTCAAAAATGTTGAAACTTTGTGCATAACTTTAAAATCATTCATAAAAGTTTCATATTAATTTTTAGGCACTTAAGTTTCATATATTATTGAATTGTACATTGAAAGAGAAGACCAATTGTCTATTGAAATTGATTCAAGAACAACTTCATATTTTCGAATTTGTTCAAGTATTGTATTTGATAACCAAGTGTGTATACTTTCTAAAGAAAGTGATATATTTTCTATTTGTTGGAGAAATGTTCTTTGAATTGGTTTGTTTCGAAGTCCACCATAGTTATCAGTGGCGGTGCCAGAAATTTTTTGAAGTCTAGGCAAAATTTTGAAAACTACAAATTCGACAAGTTTATGTATTATATAAATATAGAACCGAAAGGAAAACTTGAACTCACAGAGTGATATCTTGAACAAGATAGTTACAATGTACAGTTCAAAAACATGACCATGACAGATACCATAAATTTAAATCTTCTCAAACAATCAAAAGGTTAACTATATGTACAAAGTACCTAGGTTTTGGCTCTAATGGTACTAGTTGATCACTCAGAACCCGATCTATTGCCAAGCTCAAGTCTCTTTATATTTAAATAAATATATTAAATCAAAAGGTTATGATACCTTCAAGAGATTAAAAATGTTGAATGTTAATTCAGTTATAAGAAACCAACCTTTCGGTTACTGGTATGTCACTCTTACTTGGCCTTGAATCATCAAACTGACCATGATAAACCATCTTAAATGACATTCAACCACCCTATTACTATTTGATTAATTTATAGAAAATACAACACTTTACTAAAATGGCGTTTAATAAAACTGCCACTAATTACATTAAAATATGGCGGTTTATAAACTGACGTAATGTTAATAGAAAAATGACGGTTTTTACCGCCTTTATATTAACATGTCAGTTGCTTTACGGTGATTTTTGTTTTTATTGTTTTTGTAAATCGAATATTTTCGTTTATAGTTGTGGAAATTTATCTATTAAATTGTATAGAGTCCTAATACATTTTTTATTTTATTTGAGGATAAAATTTATTCTTTTCTTTTTATTTTTACAACAGTTTACATATTTTTTTCAAATTTTAATAGCTGCTACTTTTATGTTAATATTTATTTCACCTAAGTATTCATTTTTTATTTTTGTTTAATTAGATCCTAAATTTTAATTTTATTCTTTATTTCAATTCTTGCACTTTTTGTAATGTAGTCAAATCTAAATATAATATAAAAAAATTGATGTCATGTAAATTTAATTGCATAAAATGGTAGAAAAATCATGTTTTTATTTGTGAAAAATGTTTAATATTGCAGATAAAACTGCCATTATCAACGACAAAAAACTGTCACTTTCTTCTTTGTGGTTTAAGCCTATATTTTTCTGATTTTTGTTAATTGTGGTGGTTTAAACCGTCATAATAGTACATTTTAACCGCCGCAATTTTCATATTTTTTTAGTGAAAAGAAAGAAAAATTTTAGGCCAAAGCCTGGGAACATGCGCAGCTTGGCCGAGCCTTAAAACCGTCCATGATAGTTATTATGGTATATGTAAAATCAAGGAAGTGATGTGCTTCTTTGTTGTTGTTAGATGATTGTAGGAGAACTCTTGGTGTGAGGCTTGTACAAAGATCTAACATTAGTGAAAATCTCTCACTGGGTGTGAGAGAACTAGATGTACCCTTGGTTGTTAAGGAGAACTAGTATACATTGTGTTCATTTATATTTCCGCTCTTTACATTTTTATTTACCATTCGTTCATCGTTCATAATTTTGGAAAATTTCAAGAAACTAGAAAAGTTTCATAAATCTATAAGAACATCTTTTAACCTAATTCATCCCCCTCTTAGGTTGTGCACTGAATTACCTACAAACCCATGCATCCAAAAATGATCTCCCCAGATTCTTTCCATGACTTAACTTTCATCCCACTCAGCATAGGGATAGAGTTAATCCGAGACACAAAATTTGGAGCGGTAGCAGCGACAACTGGAACCATTAAAAAACAACAAACATACAATAACATTAGTAGGCATGTCAAATAACTATATGGACATTCACAATATTCTTTATATGCAAATTAAATAAGACCTAAACAAGATACAAAAAACTCCATTGATTTCCAATCTTCGATGGTAAGAATTAATTGTAAGCGGTACTCTCCCGCAATAATCAACTATTAGTAATAAGTCCTGTCAATTTGTGGACGCCTTTGACATCAATCATTAATCACATGGATAAACTTAACAATTACTACATATTTACCATCACAGGTATGCAATTATTTGACCAAACTGTGTCTTCATTTTGGCCACATCTTTTATAATTCTAATTGAATCAAAATAAAATAACAGGTGTTAATTTTGCTTGTTATTTCAACTAATCCAATCAAAATTACTAGACAATTTTGATTTAATAAATTAAATGCGAATATCTTTAAAATGCACATAAATATTACCTGCAAATGTAATGTCAAAATTGTATATTTTCCTGATTACTTAATAATTATATTTATATCGTGTATATATCGGTTTAATAAACCAATTGTACTCGTTGGGTGTTAAAAAAATTCAAATTAAATTAACACGCAAAAAAAATTATACGAGAATAAGTAATTGATATGTATTGTCCCACAAAAAATTATCAATCATAGAAATAATAATAATAATGGTATAATTAGTATTATATGTTATGGCCATTAGTTTGGTCCGCGAATATTATATGTGGCCACCAAATTAGAAGGGTATATATATATATATATATATATATATATATATATATATATATATATATATATATATATATATATATATATATATTTTATAAGCAAGAGATATATTAAAAGAGAGAACTAAGGGTTCTCAACCTGCTTACAAATAGGCAAGAGGAAAAAAACGAGAAAATTACAACCCAATTGCACCTTAGGATAAATAAAACAAAGCGAATTTGCTAAAATCGTAAAAGTTGCAATTGGCATGGGTAATATTCCCGATACACGACCATCTCCACACCAAAGTTTTAATACTCCGAACGACGTCCAAAACATTCCAGGAATCATTCCTAAAAATTATACCGTTCCGCACCAACCATAAAATCCAAACAGTTCCTAACCAGACAGTTCCTTCCTTCCTTTTCATAACTCCCATCCGTTTACCATAACTGCACCACAGTAAAAAGCCCCCTTTCAGGCTATTAAACTCTGCAACTACCATCCCAATCCAATTCGCAACCTCCCGCCAAACAAGCTTTGCAACATAACAGTGAATGAATAAGTGATCAACCGTTTTCGGGTGATTACTACAGTAACTACAGTTGATATTATGGTTCGGAAAAGAAGATCCTCTAGAGGAAAAGGAAACTTTAGTAGGAATTCTTTGCAAAAAACTTCTCCAACCAAAACAACGAACCTTAAACGGAACATCCGTCTTCCAAATGAATTTAAGAGCATCATCGAATTCATTAAAGGGGCCAAAAGGAATTCTGAAAACACTATTGGCAGTCCTAAAATTCGCAACCGAAAAAATAGTGAGAATCGGCAAGCGATCTTCCTCCGCCGTATGAGATTGCTGCTGCAAATCAGGGGCTGACTGAATACCTGCATTAACAAAATTCTGCAAGTCCTGAGGAACAACAAGCGACCTGCCAGATTCACAACCTGCCAACTGCTGTTGAACAACCTGCACAGGAAAAAAACTATCAGCAGCCCTACTGAGCATGCCACCAGCCGTGGAACTACACATAGGCGACTGCACCCAATGCACCGTATCGTTCCGCAGAGTAGTCATATTAACCAACTGCAACCTAAATAAGAGGGACTGCATCTCATCCGCTGCTGCCCCTGTCTGACCAATATCCACACCTAAACTACCCCAATGCCAAATATCATCTAACCAAAACCCCATACATGCGACTGCCACGAATTTTAATTGAGAAAGATTATACAATAGCGGGTATTCCAGTTTCAAACAGATATCATGAGGCCAAATCGAGTGCCAAAAGGAAATTAAAAAACCATTTCCAATAGTAAAAACACAGTTCTTCGAAAAAATGTCCAGCGGATAGTACTTTTGTAAGCCAAGAATATCCTTCCACCAAAAGGAAGAAATACCGTGATTGGTTCTGTCCCCACCTGAATACACCATTTTAAGGTTGATGTCTCCGTACCTAGCCTTCAAAACCTCATACAAAATTACATTAGAATCTGCCAGAATCCGCCACCTCCACTTGTGGAGGAGAGCTATATTGAAGTCGTCAATCCTCTTCAAACCGAGGCCTTCCATCTCCACCGGGGTGCACACTTGCCGCCAACTAACCCAATGAATCTTCCTCTTAACCTCCGTTCTACCCCAAAGAAAATTACTTTGAATCTTAGTCATTTCTTTAACAATCGAACCTGGAGCTTTATAAAAAGACAGCATGAAAATAGAGAGGCTTGAAAGAACCGATTTCAGAAGAGTCAATCTACCTCCGAAATTAAGCATTTTATTACTCCAACTAGATAAGCGATTCTTCAACTTAGAAATCATTCCCGTCCCCATAGAAGCACCATTGTGAGTTTCTCCTACCGGGAAACCAAGGAAAGAGAACTTATCGTTCTCCCTCCTACAAGAAAGATAACAAGAAGCCACCTCCAAAAAACGAGAAGAAATATTAATTCCAATAAGACGACTCTTATGAAAATTAATACCCATACCCGACACAAGCTCAAACCCCCTCAACACCGCCTTTATAGCCCGTAAATGATTCCAACTACCATCCCCAATCAATAAAGTATCATCCGCAAATTGGAGGATACCGATAAAACATCTACCGCAAATTTGTGGAAATTTTGAGAAAACCTTAAGTGTGGATGTAATATTTGAGAGTTCCCTTGGGATGGTTGTGCTACATGTTGGAATTTATGGAATTTGGACTGTTAAGAGAAGAAATTGTGTATGGATTACTAACAGTTGATTAAGGTAACGATTAAGGATAAGTGTCCACTTTCAAGAATAGATAACTGGAATTGGTTTGGTTGAGTTTGAGTGAAATCGCAATTGGCTGGAATGTTTGATAAGAGTGGTGAATTGTGTGAGTTGAGGCTTTGATCGATTTAATGTGAATGGTTATGTTTGTTATCGTCGGGATAGGCTGTATTTACTCGGTTAAGTTTGTATGTGAGTAACCAGTTACCCAGTGAAAATTTTTGCAAAAGCTTTAAGAATTTTTATCTTTTGGAGTTTGGTTGGGCATTACAACGGGCAGTGATGTTATTTGGTGTTTGTAATGCGTCTGTAATGTTTATGGAATAGATGAATCGTATCTTCTATATTTATTTGGATAAGTTCGTAATGGCTTTGATTGAGGATATTCAGATCTGTTATAAACTCCGAGGAAGAACAGGTAGAGTGTTTGGGATTTGAATTGCAAGTGTTGGAAAAGAGACGAAGTGTTATGCTAAGTTATTCAAGTGAGAAGTTGGGTTGAAAAAGGTTAGTTTTCTTGGATATGTTATTTCAGATGAGAGTATGGTTATGGATCCATCGGAAGTAGATGCAGTTCTACATTGAGAGGTTCCTAAGTAGGTTAGGAGATTAGGAACTTTTGGGCTCAGTTGGTTGTTACTGCAGGCTATGGAAGACGTTGCTAAGTTCGTACTTCTGTTATCTCAGTTGACTCGCAAAGGGTAAGTCGTTTGCTTTGGATGTTCATTGTGGGGGAAGTTGGAGAGCTCTGAAGTAGGATTTGTCTACGACTTCAGTTTTGATTCTGTGTGATCCTGATGAACCGTTTGTGAGGATATTGGGATGCGTCTTTGATGAGTTTAATCAGTGTGTTAATACAAGAGGGTAAAGTCGTGGCTCATGCTTTACGACAATTGAGGATTCATAAAAGGATCGATACTATTCAGGATTTGGAATTGGGTGCGATTGTATTGTGTTGGAGAATCTAGAGGTATTATTTTAAGGGTTTTAGGTTCAAGGTGTATGGGTGGAGAAAATGATGGTTTTGGATGAGTAACAACGCTGCTGGAATCCTGAGTTTTCCCTGGTTCGCCTAGCGAACCCGGCAGCGAAGGTCAGCGAATGTTCGCCAACGACATTCGCCTAGCGAAGGTGGTAGCGAATGCTCGCTAGGAGGTTCACCTAGCGAACATGACAGTTTGTGCAGTTTTGTTTCCTTCATAACTTTTGATTTGTGACTCGGATTGAGGAACGGTTAGATGGTTGGAATTCCTGATTGGTTATGACTTTGGCTCGAATTATCCTATTGGTAAAGTTTATGTCGTGCGTGATGAGTTAAGTCGAAAGTTTTACTTATGTCTGCTTTGATGGTTAAAGAGTGGGAACTTTTGGTAGAATTTAGACATTTGAGTTGGTGTGTGAATTGACGTCTGATAGTGTGAGGTTGGGTATATTAACAGTGAACAGTAATTTTGGTGAACATGAGGAAGAGTTAGACTTTGGACGTGAGATTGGTAGTTTTGATGGTTACGAGTAATCAGAGTGCGCAGCGGATGCGTGGTGTGGCACAATTTGTATTTGCGTGTGGGACTGGTAAGAGTTCATAGGTTGAACATTGGGAACATGTAGGAGTGTGGAGACCATTGGATGTTTTAGAATAGAAGTGTTAGGTGGAAGGTTTGAATATTATTCATGGGCTACTATGTAAATGGATGTTTTGAGTGTATGTTCGATTGGTGAATCGTAACATTATTGTAGTATGGTTGTGTGACAATAATGTTTGGGTTTCTGGTTTAGTTGAGGTTGTTGAGACGATGTGGTGTCGTGGAACTTTATGTTCTTGTTTGTGTTGTTGCATCGTTTCCATGGTGATGGTTCGAGTGTGTGTAGCTAATTCCTGTGTGGGGAATTAGGGGAGTGTTACCTAGGGTAGGGTAACGATCTTGTTGTGTTTCGGTTCTCGAGTGAACCTGTGTGTTGGTATCTTGGCTTTTCTTTGAGTCGTGAGTTTGTCGTCAAGTGCATTGTATGGGCTTTGCATCTTGTCGTTGTAGTTGTCGTCATTGTCGTGTCGTTGTGGTAGTTAGCAAGGTGGTTTGTCAGTTGTGTTATTCGTGGTATGCCTTTTGTTGGCATGTTGGTTTGTTAGTCGGATGCGAGAGTCGTATCCGGAGTTGTTCGTATCGGTTAGATTTTCGAGGATGAAAATGTCTAAGTGGGGGAGAATTGTAACGCCCCGATTTGTTTAATTCTATTTATTTATTTCATTTATTTGAATTTTGTGAAATGTGTGAATTTATTGTATTTTACCTGCTAATTGAGTTAATTGGTTAATTTCTCTGATAGGTAAAATATTTTCAATAAATTATAATTTCTTTTCAACTTTTATTTCACGAAAATATATTCCATCGCTGTTTATGTTTTATCGCATTTTGAGAGCGTTTGGGAGATATTTGAGCGTAAGGGGTAAAATAGTCTTTTAGGGGTTTAGATATTTTATATAAATAGAAAGTGGAAAGAAAAAGAGAGAAAAGAAAATAGAGAGAAAGAAAAGAGAAGATAGAAAGGAAGAGGAGAGAAAAGAGGAGAAAGAGGAAAATCGCGGGAACCCCGTTTCGAGCGCGAATAATCGGGTAAGGGTGAGAAGTTTCAATTATATCTTGCTTGTGTATGTATATGTGTTGTTTGTTGTGATTGTTTTGGTTGTTTCTCGACTTTTTCTTATTGATTAAAATTAGGAGCAATTGATAAAAATCGATGTTTTCGCGGATGAAATTCGACATAAACCGCGTAGAATACTCGTTGATTATGTCTGAACATGTTTTGGTTGTTTCGGTATGAATTAGAAGGGTTTGGGTGGTAACAATGATGTATTTTGGTCCCATATGACCTATATTGACGCTGCTGCGAATTCTGGGTTTCGCGGGTTCGCCTAGCGAACCCCAGCGAAGGAACGGGCAAATGTTCGCCTAGAGGTTCGCCTAGCGAACTATATGTCTGTTTTCCACTGCCTTGGTTCGCTAGGGTTCGCCTAGCGAATGCTGGAGCGAACGTAATATTTTTCTATTTTGTTTTCTTCATAACTTTTGAACTGTAAGCCCGTTTTGGCCCCCGTTCGAAGCGTTGGAAAGCTTATGAAATGTTCTTTCTTATAAAAATGGGTTGGAGGGCAGTAGATGATTTATTTAGGTCGTGGTTTTAGAAAAGTGTTGGGTTGTCGGGTTTTTATCACGTACAATGTGTGCGATTGATGTGTTAGCATGATATATGCTTGATACGTGTAACGTGTAGCTTGTAGACCGTTATATGATATGAATATACATGATGACATGTTGTGATGCTGGGTTGTGGCCCTATGGCAAATATGTGCATTGTTGTGGATTAGACTTCGATGCATGATTAATGATGTTGTTGTGTAGTAAAATACATTGTTTGATTGAATATCAATGTATGTTGTTATGATGTGTCGTGGGTAGCCTTTGTGGTGTGAATCCCTTGTGGAAGTAATTGTGATTGTATGATTGTTGTGGTATGTGATGAAATGCATTGCTTGAATTGTTTTCAATGCATGAATATGATGATGTGTATTATGCAATGTGCTGTGGATATGGATGTCGTATGACTTGTATGCTGTTGTGTGATGATAATGCATGTGATGACATGATGTGGTGATGAATTATGGCCAAAAGGAAAATAAATGAAATGTGTTGTATTTGGTTATGTATGCATGTTTATGGTTGCATATATGTGGGAAGATGCATTGGTTGTCATGAGTTCTTGTGTGTCAAGTATCATGATATGCATCTTGTGATCGTGTGCCCATGTGGGGTGTGAGCGATCGGATCGTGTGCCCGTGTGGGGTGTGAGCAATCCATAAACGTTGTGTGCCCACGTGGGGTGTGAGCGACAGGTTGGTTCCAGAGGGAATCCGCTATAACGTCGTGTGCCCATGTGGGGTGTGAGCGATGATTATAGACGATCGTGTGTCCATGTGGGGTGTGAACGATCGGTTCGTGTGCCCGTGTGGGGTGTGAGCGATCCATAAACATTGTGTGCCCATGTTGGGTGTGAGCAATGGGTGAACATCATATGCCCGACGGGGAGTTACATTGGTAACGAGCGATGATTCCAATAAGTTCCTGAGTGAACTTGAGATGATTGAGTCGGTACCGCATTGCATTTGCATAAAGTCGTGAGTCGGTCTCTATGATTTGCATTTATCATCTTTATAATGGTGCATTGATGAATAAACATGAATATGTATGTTTATGTAGAATGATAAGAATTGTGAAAGTGTGCATGATGAATATGCTTGGCTTTATATATATATATATATATACATTGTGATGTATATGAGTGAGTTGTGATGAATTGTGGTGAGAATTGTGAATGGATGCGTTATGTGTGGAAAATCATGATTTGATTTATTATGTGTGATATGTTTTGTATTAGTGGCATGCTATATGTGTTAGTATGTGATGGTATGGGTGAGATGATTTATGCATGTGTTTGAATGTGTGTTGGCATATTATTATGCAATCTTGATTTAGTTGTTATTTCTCACCCTTCTGCTGTTTTATGATGCTCTATGAGGCATTGCAGATTAGAGTTGCTGGAGGTCTTTTGTGGAGATTAGCCCTCCGTTCTGTTGTCGGTCTTGGTGTTTGCTCTGATACGTAGCACGGGAGTCGGGGAACGATTATATATATATATATATATATATATATGTATACATTTGTTGAATGTATTTTGTAGTCCTTTTGTATATATAGTTGATGTTCTAAAATGATTTATTTTGTAAAACAAGTCGGTTATGGATCTTTCCGCTTTATTCCATAATTGACCTTTCCCTTTAGATGGAAAAAGTTTCCCGTTAATGATTTTCTCTATTGTGTGTTATGTATCAAATAATTGAGCAGGGAATTGTGTTTTCTTACTTTAAAATGTGGCATCCTTGTTTCTGTCAGAAAAATAAATTTTTAGTTACTCTGATTTAATTATGTATTATTTATTCGCGATGGGAATTGGGTGTTACATACACCTTTTCGCAGCTAAGTCCAATGCTATTCTTGGATGTATATGATGTTTAACCTTGCCATCCAATGCAATTCTTGGATGTCCCCAGTGAAGTTTTCAAATGGAAGTTTGTTTATATCCAATGCTATTCTTGGATGCTTTTGATGTTTGTTAATTGCCTCATTCAATGCTATTCTTGAATGTTGTAGCACCTTTATCCAATGACATTCTTGGATACCTTATCCTCAATATAGATGTTTTTCACCTCCATCCAATGCTATTCTTGGAAGACGCTGTTGTTTTTGCCTGAAACTTTCTTGTTGTTTGTCCAATGCCATTCTTGGACATCTTTTAGCATACCTTTTGTCTCGTTCGTAGTTTCTATCCAATACTATTCTTGGATGCCACTACTCATCTTCCAGGGTCTTGTCCCTCTCTTTCCAACTATTGATGGATACTTCTTATCACCTTGACAGATCTCCAGAAATAGCTTGTGTTCCTCGCACGTGTTTTTTTCACATCATCTCACTCAATTTATTGTATCTCTTGTTTCAAGTTTCCCCGTGGTGTGTTTCATCCTTTGCATTCATATCATCTTGTGGCATCTTAGGGCTTAAAAATGTCGTTTTCTGTATTTAAGTATCTTCATATCTCCCGATAGAAGAGGCTTAAATAGGGGCAGCTGTAAGACCCTAATTTTTGACCCCTAAGATTCCACATATCATTCACATCTCATTTTGCAACTTATACCACAAACAAGACCACTCTCTTTGTTTCTCCGAGCATCTGTGTATTTCTTACTTGCCTTTATTTTGCTTATGTTTACTAACCTTTAACCAGAATCCAAAAATATCTTTTGTCTTCATTCACTAACATTTTCAGGGGAAGAACATGTCAAAAATGCCAAAATAACAGTCCCACAGCTCGAATGAAATTTATCTGAGAAATGTCAAAGTTGATCCGCAATCATGTCAAAATTCATCTGATCAAGAGTTTCTAAGATTTAATTGATTATTATTCTAGAGACTCCAAGGTTCATGTGTTTATTTCCATGCCTTATTTGACAAGCAAGAAAAATCGAGCCGGAATCAAAACAGCACATCAAAAAGCAAAATTTCTCATAATTTCACTTTGTTAATCAGTTAACACATCTGTTAATCGGTTAACGCGTGCGAATTTTTGAAAAAAATGGCAGCAAATTCAAATTTCAGCAATTGGAACCAATTTTCATCATGTTGGAATATTCCATACCATCTCATTTTAATTCCCTACATCATCATAATTAATTCCTACCATACACCTTCACTAATCACCATTCTTTTATGAATTTCCCTCCAAATTTGAATTCCAAGCCTAATTTTCAAATTCCAAACCAAATTCTAAACCACCAAATTTCCAAGCCTAAACTCTATAAAGAGAGCCATCATTTCATTCATTCTTCAAGTTTTTGAAAGCCAAATTCACCTTGCTAATATTTCTCTTGAAGCTTTTGATAGCCAAAAAATCCCTTCAAATTATCTCCTCAAACCACAAATCACCAAAGCTCTTCTTTCTTCTTTTGAAAGTTAGTAAGAGTTCACATTGATTCTTGCTTAGCTTTGAGCTAAACCTTAATCATTTCTTGTCTTCATTCATCAATCACAGTAGATCAAGGTTTTGGAGTGTAGATCTTGTTGCAATTCAAAGGAATTTTCTGATTTGGAGTGATAATTCATCTTCCACCATTGTCAAAGCTTCATATTCATCATTCAAGATGTAGATCCTTGGTGCTTCTTGTTGTTGATCTTTTGGATCATATATTGTTGTTTGATTGCAGGTTTCTTTGCCTATTTTTACTTTAAAATTCGTGCAAATTCAATTCGTGATCATAAGGTGTTTGAAAAATGTTTTGAAAGAGGATCATGCTGATTTTTGCATTTTTTTTGCTTCTGATACAGTGTTAACCGATTAACCAAACACAGTGTAAAATGGTTAACCGATTAACACCCTATTTTGCGTAGAAATTCAAAATCTGCAATGGTTAACCGATTAACCAGTGTCCAGAATGCTATTTTGGCTCTGTTTTGGGACTATTTTGGTTCTTTTTGCCATTTTCTTCCCTCTTCCTTTGTCCTTGGCCTTAGATAACATATTTTTGTGGTTTAATTTGGCCTTCTCTTCATCTATTTCTCTTTTCCTTTTGATTGATGAAAGTCTAAGATCTTGGAACTCCGTTGTTGAATTTCGATCAAGACTAGATCGCTACCATTTTTCATTTCGTGCGGTATTGCTTTCGGATGACGATCTCCATATAGTTCATCTAGCATACATTAGCACAAAGAGCTATTGACCGGCCTCATTGTAGGGTAATTACTCCGTAAATTACTCGGCGATTGCTTAACATAGCGCAATATTTGTCCCGCATTGGAAAACTATCAAGAATAGTTGATTATTTGTCTTTTGGTTAAAGCCTTATGAAACTTGTTGTTAGGAGGCTTTGGTCTTATCAATCTTCTAACGCGTTCTCATTAACCTTGACCTAAGTATAATTATTCAATTATTATTGATCACTAACTCTAACAACTAATCACTAACTTACTAAAATTATCATTGTACTAATTATTTACAATTCCTTCTCGCTCCTTATCTCTTTTACTTTTATGCTTCATTTTTATCATTTCATATCATGTTTATGCTTCCGCAATCTTTCCTTTGTCCGTTGGACACATGTTTATGCTTATGCCTTTTTCTCTTTGTCCATTTGGACCAAAAACATTAATAAAGGCTAAAACCTCCAAAAAACTTGTGCTTCTAATCTTGGACTATGGTTACTATCCTTTGCAATGGACATGGAGTTTTGCACCTAGACCTTGGACTTCAATTCTATTCTTGAATCCTTGAACTTAGACCTTGGACATCCAATGCAATTCTTGGAACCTTGGACTTAGACTTAGGACCTTTCTCCCTTTGCTTTGGAATTGTGGTTCGAAGACTATGGAGCTTACTTGTGTGGTTAGGCTATTCTTATCCTTAGCTTTTACTTTATGCTTTAGGATAGTCACTTCTTCTCCACCCATTCTTCCATTTTCAAAACTTTCTCCCTTTTTCAAAACATTCTTGATTTCAAACTATCACTTCTTTCATAATCAAACCTTGACTTTGTCAAGTGATTTTACTCTTTTCTTTTCATTTTTTAACAAAATGCTAAACTACATAAGCATGTTGACACCTTTTTCAAAAGACTTTAAAAAACACCAAACTCATCAAACTCTTTTTTTGTGCCCTCGTGCACTTTTTCCTTTAACTCTTTCATAAGTTTAGACATGATTCATTTCTTTAAGCGGAATTATTCGCTTGGAAATGACGACTTGTCTTTACATTTAAAAACAACCGAAACAAACAAATTTCATTCTTTGTACCACGAACTACGGGGTTTTGATCCTACATTGCACATCGTGGGTACGTAGGCATGAGACGACAAGTCTCTCCAAACACAAAAATCTAAAAAACAACTTCTCTTCTCATCTCCTCAATCACTTTTCAAGCAAACATTTTCAGACCAAAAGCGGTAGATATTTCAAAGGGCTCCTATAGAGTACTATAGACGTTTTGGGTGCTAACACCTTCCCATTGGGTCACCAACCCCCCTTATCCAGTCTCTCTTCACTTGTTCTTGTTTAGAGCTTGTGTAGGTTTTGTTCGCTCTTTTTCCTTTCCTTTTTTGGATAAAATAAAAGTGCGGTGGTGACTCTTGCTTTTCAAGTTAAGTTAATCAATAGCTTACACTCACAATTTTGCCGCTACAGGTATCCATTGTTGTCTTCTCACTGCATTTCACCATTCCCGCAACTCCTTCAAGCTATTTCTGAATTCTTCATCTCCGTTGCATTCTTCTTCCTGGTAATCACATTTCTTGATTTGTTTTATTCTATTTCATTCTACAATGGAACACCAGAGTTTCACTGATTTCTCCATCAATTATGCAAATTCGCATTACTTGCATCCGAATGAAAACCCTGCACTTGTTCTTGTTTCACCACCTCTTGATGAAAAAACTTATCACACCTGGGCCCGGTCAATGCAAAATGAATTGATTTCCATGAACAAATATAAATTCATTAATAAAACCTTAACCAAACCTCTCATTATTAATCTTCTTTATTCACCTTGGATTCGATGTAATACCATGGTCCTTGCTTGGATTAAACGCTAAATTTCAGAGTCCACTGCAAAATCAGTACTTTGGATTGACACTGTAACAAGTGTTTGGAAGAACTTGCAGACTCAGTTTTCTCACATTTATATTTTCCGCATCTCTGATATTCAAAAATCTTTCTACAAATTTCGTCAAGGTAATCTCGATGTTTCCAATATATTTACTCAATTGAAGGTAATGTGGGACGAATTAGAAAATTATCACCCAATTCTAGCATGTTCTTGCGCGATTCCATGCTCATGTGGTGCTGGTATATCAATTAAACAATAAAGAGAACTTGATGTGATTCGTTTCCTTAAAGGATTGAAAGAAAAGTTTACTCATTCAAAATCACAGATTATGATGATGAACCCTTACGTTATATTGACAATGTTTTCTCTCTTATAATCCAAGAAGAAAGAGAGATGAATAGCTCACTTTCCCCTATAATCCCAAGTGCAGGCAACTCGTATGAGGTCACGGCCTTACAGGTTCAGACCGGTAAACCTCGTTACAATGCTTCAAAATGAAGGTTTAAAGCATTCAAGGGTCCTAAAGGTCATAGCCGTGTGTGCACGTACTGTGGTAGGTCAAATCATACTATTGAAACATTCTTTATAAAATATAGTTTTCCACAAGTATTCAAAGGCAAGAATAAAGTTCAGAATGCTGGTATTTCTTCAAAAACTACTGCTACTACCAACAATACATAAGAGGTGTCCTTAACAGGCTCAACTTTATCCAGTCTTAACTTTACTCAAGAGTAATAGAAAAGTATCTTGGAACTACTTCAACACTCTAAACTCACTTCAAAGCCCAAGTCAGTAATCACTTCACCTTTTGCTCTGAGTTCACATGCTTCAACTGTTAATGGTAAGGATTCTAATATCTGAATATTGAATGTTAGATGCATGAGCCACTGATTACATTTCTCATAACATGTCTCTATTCATTAAGTTAGTCAAAACAAATTATCTGACTTTGACTCTTCTATTTTTATTTTTTATCTCTTTGTGCCTTCAAATTGCTTGGACATGTCTTATATAGAACTTAATGGAATACTTTCTTTACTTTCTTGTGCTTTTTCATGTTGGTTATGCAAACTAGAACTTATGCATATTTGACATGTTGGTCTTGTTGATATCTTCACTTTATGACCGCCACACATTTCTTTTCTCATGTTATCTTAACTGTTGGACATAATTGATGTTATAGGGTTGGAATTCATGCAATGCAAAGGCGTTGTTCTACGGTGATAAAGATAGGTGTGGAAGTTTCTTGGATATAAAGAGATGGATATTTATGGGGACTTGGAGATCAACCTTTTAGGACTTCATTTAAGTTCCTTTTCTTCTTTTTTTCGGCTAAGTTTCGACCTTAATTTACTTCACTTCATGCTTTAGATTTTAGGTTCAAAATTTATACTAATGGCAATGTGAACAAAACTAAGTGTAACCTTAGTGATAGGCATTTTAAATTATGATGTAATGCATAATGTATTACGTAATAGGTACTTGAAATTATGTTAGAATGAACGCATAGCATTTAAACCATGCAATGATAAAATTGACCAAAATTTTGGCTGATGCAAATGTATATATTTTTTTTTATTATGGATGCATTTCGGAATGATGATATGAAACTTATAGAAACTTTGATGAAACAATTATCATGTGGATGTCTTGAATGAGATTGATAAGGGTGAGATGAACAAAAATCTCAAGTTAAACTAAATGTTTAGACTTGTAGACCTTCCTCTTTCTCTTTGTACAATTGGTAAATTTTTTCAAACAAATGTGATACAATTAAGAACTTCTTTAACCATTAAATAGACAAACATCTAAAACCAAAATCTTAAATGACTTGATTACTGCAAATGAAAATGTGTAAGACATTAATCAAGGATAGTGAAATCTAATGACATGAGGTTTAAGACTAACTTAAACTAAAAGAATGATCAATGAATGACTTGGGCTTAATATATGCCTGAAAGTGGAAATGAATCACATAAAGGTCTGGTTCTCAAGAAAAACGATCTATCTTCGAAAATGGTAAAAGCAATAATACTTGGCTCATAAGAGTCCACACATTTACTTCTTCTAAGTATGATGCATGATATGAATGTACGAGTTGGTAAAGATATACAAAAAAGTCCACATTATCTTTAGGGTAGACGAAAAGTATATAGATGAATAACATTAGGGTGAGAATGAGCAACAAGGATAACCCTTACGTGTGGAAGAAGGTTAAGAGGAAAATCTTCAACGGTGGGAGACATTCTTCGGCACGGTGAGATATTTTTCAAGAAAGGTATCTTCTGGTGGGAGTTGAAGGGAGGGAAGCGGCTCAGTTTATTTTTCGGAATTCCTTGTTAACTTTAAGGTGGTGGATATTTTCAAAGTCTTCAAGGCTCATTACGCCAAAATTTATATTTTGTATCGCCTAATTTAATAGCGCTTTTAAAAAAAGTGCTACTAAAAAGGAAACAAACATATTTATAATAGCGCTTTATGGTCGGGCGCTATTATAAGGTGCAGACAATGTAATTTTGATAGCACTTTATAAAAAAATGCTATTATTAGACTTCAATAAGATAGCGCTTTTTTTATAACGCTATTAATATTCTTCATTATGATTGGACTAACTTCCCATGTGAATTTTTGTAGTTTTCATGTGGGGTAGTGGTTGATGTATGTTGTTGGTTGGATACACCCATTTGTATCCGGTTGAATATAATTTTTTTGCTTATTAAAAAAAAAAAAATTCTTCACTAAGGTAGCGCTTTTCTTAAAACACTATTAATATATTTCACTAAGATAGCACTTTTAAGAAACGCTACTATTTAACTATTTAATGTTAGCATTTATCCAAAAACGCTATTTAATATTAAAATATATAATAAATAATAAAATTAATTATTAAAAAAAACAAAACTAGGTCTTTCTCGGATAAAATTTCATTTTTGGCGCACAAAGTGAAAATTATTCACACCATCATTCACAAAAAATTTTCCCGGATTCAAAACAATCATTGGCGCACAAAGTTTTTCTCACGCCTTCATTCATCAATTCACCGTCCCCTTCTTTCAAAACAGTTAGCCTTCATTCGTCGATTCACTTCGATTCACCACCAGAAAGAGGAAACACGAGAAAGAAAGAACGAAGAAAACCAATTCTCCGTCGAACTCAGCCCTTCGTCAGCTTACCACCGTCATCCTTCGCTTCATTGGTATGTGGTAATCTTTCTTTTCTCAGATTATTGATTTGTGTTGTAAATTGTAAAATTAGGGATTTGAATTTGAAGATAATTTTGTTTCTACCATTGTTGATTAATTATAAGTGAATCCCTAATATCAGATGGGGATTACAAATAGCTTGGGAGCTGAAGCTGTATCACGTCCTCATTCAATCTAATACTTTAAATGTGGTTGACTGTATTATTTTGTCTAATTCTCTGCTGTTTTAGATTCCATTGTGGTAGATTGTAGAATGCTCCACAATACCAAGCACAAGGAACTTGAAAGACTACGAGAGAAAGGAGAAAGAGAGTTGCAGACACACCTGAGCTATTAACATCAACAACGGTATCTTCGTCCGACCTTCATAACTACATGCTCTGTCGTTCTTGTTGTTGTTTTCATAGTCGTATGCATATGCTTGTATAGACCTGGTGTTGTCATTACTTTATGTATGCTTGTTGATTGTTTGCATAAGACTCGTTTTCGATTCATGGTAACCGTAGAATGATTTGGGGTATAGGTTAAAAAGCTTGGAGGTTCAGTTTTTCCTTTTATATTTGCTCAACAAATTTGAAAATGTTTTCTTGTTTTGCTTTGTATCACTGATTCGATGTTGTTTGTTATGGATCGTGTTGAACTAACCTTGTCCAGATTTTTTGGAATTTTGAGGTTTGATCTCATAAAATTGATTTAGGATTGAGTGTGAAAAGCCATTTTTTGGACCGATTTCATGTTGGGAATTAATTTAGAGTTTGCTGTTATTTACATTAGTAGAAGTCTTAATACTGATGCGCACATTTTGGTAGGTATTAGTAAAAGAGTAGGGTCCAGGACTTGGGTGGGATGTAGTCCACCTCTTGAGGCCACTTTCCTAGTTTTTTCTCTTGAATGAAACATTAGTGTTATAAAAAAATTGAACTTGGGAATCATATCCACTTGAAACATACCATCATTTCCCTGTACTATCACAAAGATCTGCAATTTCATTGTAATTTGGGAAAAATTGTCGTCGAACTATTTCAAGATCATCATTGTCGTTGCCATCGTCGTCGTCATTATCAGTAAAAGAAGCAAAACCATCAATTGCATCCTCCATTTCCAATATTTCAGATGAAAACAAAGGAACTTGAACCTTTCTCTAAGAGCCTGTCGCAGTGTGGTTTCAGTTTGAACACAAACTTCCTCAACACAAACTTCCTCAACACAATCCTAGAATCCTGCCACGGTCTTTGAACTGCTTTACAAATAGCACGTTGTCTTTGAACTGCTTTACAAATAGTCAGCTTCCTGTTGAATTATTTCCCGCCAGCAGTGAATATTAACTTCGGAGGATCATTAAAACTACAAAACAATGGACGCCCATGCCAATCTCTGCCACCCCTGATTTCTCTGCTATTGGCAGATCCAAGTCCAGTCATAGCAGCAGCAGCAAATGACATAGCACCTTATGAGCTAGAAAAATAAACACTCCTAAATTTCGTAGTGTCTGATCCCCTGACTGAACCATCTTTTCTACCAAAAGCCACATTAGTCTGGCCATCGCTAGTTGCAGGAGTAATAGTACTCTTTTCAGCTGAGTTTTCCAAATTTATATCATGTATCTTGTCGAGTAAGCAAACAGGAAGTGAGTTTTGACTCTCATCATGATATAGAACTACACGAGATCCAACTTTGGAGCCACCATACTTTGGATACAATAAGTTGTGAGCCAAATGTGTACTTAGCCGAGCTACCCAACCGTGATGAAATGTGAACAACATCCAAGTATTTAAATATCAAAATTAGTAATATTACTGAAAAATGTATAGATTACATACTTTGTTCCGGCCACACGTGTTTTCACAACTTCAGGTTAATTGTTGCGAAGTCGAATTTAATGATAACTTTGTACTTTACTTGTAGTGGGCTTCAGTTTATTTGTTGCTTCCGGTTCAAGTTATGGTGGATGACACAGATAATGGGAACTTGTGGGAGGGATATTCCTCTGGACACTCAATTTATGCTTATAGAGAGCAATGACAGTGAAGGGGATGAGGAGAATTCTCCGGTTATTTATACTGTTTTGCTTCCTCTATTGAAAGGTCCGTTTCGATCTGTTCTACAAGGGAATGAGAAAAGCGAGATTGAGATTTGCTTTGAGAGTGGTGAGTGACTAACTCTTTATCATGTGGAAAATGGTTTGGTTTGGTTTGGTGTAAAAGCATGAAATTTATAATTTAGGCATGTTTATTGTTAATTCAGTTTCTTCCGGTTTGCCAAAAATTGTGGGGTGGAGCGGTCATTAAAGCAATTAGAATTAGGGATGGATAATTCTCAATAGATTGAATGAACAAATGGAGTTTATAGCTTTGGAGAAAATATATATAAGGTGGTATCCCAAACAATCTCCTTTTGGTATGTGATTTGGTTTTGCAGGTGATCATGCTGTTGAGACTAATCAAGGCCTTCACATGGTTTACATGCGTGCTGGCACCAACCCTTTTGAAGTCATCAACTAAGCTGTTAAGTAAGACATTTTTCTCCTATTACTTTTGACTTGTTAGGACATATGATTGAGTTATTGATTTTATCTATCGCCATACGTATTTGTGGAAGAGCTTGTAGAAATAACTTATGACCTGTTTCTTAAAACTGTTTTTAACACATTTTCAGTTGTTGTCATTCTTTTGATTGGATTTAGGTTGTGTTACTATTGTTCTTTTTTAATTTGCATTGTATTTATAAAAGAAGATAAACAATGCATTTTGGTTTCTGTATGTTGTGTGCATGATTTTGTTTCATGTGTTGGCTGAGGTAGTTTGTTCTTTGAGTTGTTGGGTCAGGTTTTACTATTCTTATTAGGCCACTGAATTCAAATACATATATGTTCTTATTAGGCCACTGAATTCAAGTATCCTGTTCTCCTTAACTGTCAGGAAATTTCTTGCAGCTCTCAGAAAGGATTCTTTGACAGAATGAACTCTGGTTTTAATCTCGTTTGCAACAGTGGAGACAACAGTTTAATTTAGGCTAAAACAATATTAAAGAATCCAAATGAATAATAAGAAACACTTTTGTGTAGGGATGATACATACATTTAGGCTTTAGTAATGTAGTCATCTTTTTGTGTAACTGTTACATGATATTAGTTAGTGAAGTATGCTAGTGACATTTCATGCATTGCTCTTAACCTGATATTCCATCCATTGGATTGAAGTTTGAGAGTTGAATTTTGGTATTTTGAAAAAGTACTATGCATTTAATTTTAACATCAATGATTCGGCATTCATTGTTTCTACATACTATGATTGAATTTCATTATTTGACTTATATAATTCTTCTAAAAAGAACCATAACCCCTAATTTCAAGGTCTTAGTCCTATAATGCCATAACTCAATAACAAAAACACATTTTAATTCTCTACTCTCCTCATCATCCTCGGTAGCTTAGTTAAAATGCATATAGTAACATAGAATATAATTAAACATTCAGTAGCATTTAGAAATTTTATACATTAGTTAGTTTAAAATTTGACATATACATTTAGTTAGTTTAGAAATTCAATATATTAGTTAGTTTAGAAATTTGATACATTATTTAGTTTAGAATATATACACAGTTTAGATTATAAGATAATATTTCAGTTAGAGATTGATATAATAGCTTTAGTTTTTAAGGTTGGCTTGATTTTTCTAATGTCTTTTCTCTACTCTAATATTATCAGGACTGTCTCTTGAGAAGTCTATGATGTGTGTCTTAGAGGTTGTACCTTAAGTAAGACCTGTGTGGTTGGATTACTTGAGAAGTCTAGAACGTGTGGGTTCTAGAGGTTGTTGTTAGTCACCAGCTGTGTTAGCTTGTGCAGTGTACTATTTTGTTGAAATAGTGGATTAAGACCTCGTTGAGAGACGTGAAATCACCTTGGC
The DNA here is from genome assembly GCA_022829125.1 of Lathyrus tuberosus. Taxonomy (NCBI): domain Eukaryota; kingdom Viridiplantae; phylum Streptophyta; class Magnoliopsida; order Fabales; family Fabaceae; genus Lathyrus; species Lathyrus tuberosus. The sequence continues at coordinate 11,530,107 of JALAZF010000071.1, forward strand.
GGGTGGACTAGATTAACTTGAGAGGTTCTCAAGTGAACTAGTATTAACATAACTTGTTTATATCTCTTTGTTTAACTAAGTTGTTTTTCTTTAGAAAAGGGGTAAAGTTTTAAAGAGAAAGTTATTTTAAAGAAAGGATTTATTTAAAAAAACCAATTCAAACCCCCCTTTCTTGCGTTTTTCACACCTTCAATTGGCATCAGAGCTCCGGTTCTAAGGTGATAAAAAGATTGAAGTTTTATCAAGCACTTAACAGTGTTCAGTACCGATCCAAGTGTGAAAAACAATGACTATAGTACACTGCACGAGCTAAACCTCTTATCTTTGATGGCGAAAAGTTTGATTATTGGAAAGATAGAATTGGATGTTATTTCTTATCATTTGATCTATATCTATGGGATCTAGTACTTGATGGCTATAGTCATCCTGTAGATTTTGTAGGTAAAAAGATTGAAAGAAGTGAGTTTACAGATGCTCAGAAGAAAACTTACAAAAATCATCACAAAGCAAGAACCATTCTGTTGAACACAATTTCTTATACCGAGTATGAGAAAATCACAAACAAAGAAACTACAAAGTCCATCTTTGACTCTCTTCGTATGACTCACGAAGGAAATGCTCAAGTCAAGGAGACGAAGGCTCTTGCGCTAATCTAAAAATACGAAGTCTTCAAAATGGAAGATGATGAGTCTGTTGAAACCATGTTCTCAAGGTTTCAAATACTTGTTGCCGGACTCAAAGATCTGAACAAAGGTTATTCTACTGCTAATCATGTCAGGAAAATCATCAGAAGTCTTCCGGCCAAATGGAGACCAATGGTGATTGCCTTGAAACTTGCAAAGGACTTGAATAGTATCAGTCTTGAAGAACTTATCAGTTCTTTAAGAAGTCATGAAATAGAGCTTCAAGGAGATGAACCTTAGAAGAAAAACAAATCCATTGCACTGAAGGCAAAGCCAGAAAAGAAGAAGGCGTATCAGGCAGAAGAAGAAATGGAAGAATCTGAAGATGATTCAGAAGAAGATGATATATCACTCATATCAAGAAAGATAAGTCAAGTTTGGAAATACAGAAGGAAAAAGTTCAAAGGTCCAAGGAGAAGATTCAAATCTACATCTGGTCAAAGAAGAAACTGTGGAAAAGATGTTACGTGCTTTGAATGCAAAGAACCCGGACATCTAAAAAATGACTGTCCAAAGGCCAAGAAAGAAGAAAGACCTAGGAAAACCAAAAAGGGTCTCATGGCAACCTGGGATGATACAGAATCTGAAGATGATGCTGATGAAGGTCGGGTCAACATGGCATTCATGGCAGAAACCAGAAGCGACTCGTCCGAGGAAGAACTATCAGACTCCGGCGATGAAAGAGAGGTACTTTCCTCCTTATCACGATCTGAACTTGAATTAGGATTAATTGAACTTATAAAAAGATATCAAAACCTTCAAAGCAAATTCAAAATCTTAAAAAAGAGTTTTATATTTTCTTCAGAAGATCTTGCTTAAAACAAGAAAACCATTTCTGAACAAAATGAGAAAATATTTGTCTTAGAAAACTCAAACACTGTCCTGAAATGTAAATTATCTAAGTTAGAAGAAGAAATTGTTTCAAACTCAACTAACACTAGTGAAGAAGACAAATATGATAACGCATTTAAAAAATTTCTTGCCAAAAGCGTAGATAGAAGCAAAATGGCTTCACTAATCTATGGAGTCAGTAGAAATGGCAGTAGAGGTCTAGGATATTCAGGACCATCTCAACCATATGATGAAACCAAAAACATCAAAATAATACCTCTGTCCAAATAGTTTATTCCCTCTGGTACTGGCCCTAAGCATTCAAAACCAAAAGGCTCAAACACTGGGATTACACAAACACACACACTAAAGAAATATCCTAAACACGAACACTATGCACAAACTCCACACCATTTCACTAACGTAAAGAAATCTAAAGGGATCAGAACCTTTAGAAAAACTAATGTGAAAGGACCCACAAAATGGGTACCTAAAAACAAGATAATCTATGTTGCAGATATCCTTAATAGCTCCATTGAAACACCAGTCATGGTACCTGGACAGTGGGTGCTCGCGACACATGACGGGCGAAAGACTTATGTTCCAAGATCTAAAACTTAAGCCTGGAGGCGTCGTCGATTTCGGAGGAAATCAAAAAGGAAGAATCATTGGCTTCGGAATTGTTGGAAATGGTAAGCTTCCTTCCATTAAGAATGTTTTATTAGTAGAAAGTCTAATCACTACTACAAAAAACCCATTTAACAACGGTTGGAAATGACATATAATGACGCGGACGAAGGCGTTGTTATGTAGAGTGTTGTTGTATACGCGGTATGTACAATGACGGCCCAATAACCGTTGTAATAAAATAGAAAACACGCTACCTATAATGACGGTTATTTTAAGTACCAGCTGTTGTATGTCTTTTAATAAAATAAAAAAAAATACAAAATTTGAACTACCTATAATGACGGTTATTTTAAAAAAACTGTTGTTGTATGTCTTTTAATAAAATAAAATAAAAATTGCAGCATTAGAACAAGAACAACAACAAGAACATCAAGAACAACAATAAGAACAAGAGCAACAGTAAGAACATCAAGAACAACAACCAGAACAAGAACAACAAAAACAAGAACAAGAACAAGAATAAGAACAAGAACAAGAACAAGAACAAGAACAAGAACAAGAACAAGAACAAGAACAAGAACAAGAAGAAGAACAACAACAACAATAATAACAATAATAACAACAAAAACAACAACATCAACAACATCAACAACAACAACAATAATAACAATGATAACAATAATAACAACAAGAACAACAATAATAAAAAAGAACAACAAGAACAACAATAATTAAAAAAGAACACCAACAACTAACATTGCTAACTCGAGTTCTGAAATTTGTTCTGAAATTTGGTTTAGTGGAGAAATAGAGTATCGTAACTGAAAGATGATGTTTGGAGGTAGAAGATGTAGTTCGTCTAAGTTTTAGGTTTCACGCGGATCACTAATAGTAGTGTCTTGGCCATTGATAATCACTAAATGGACGACCAAGATTTGTTTAAGGATAGTGAATAAACTCAATATGCGCGCCACCTATAATGTTGGTAATGAGAATTGAAAAAATAAGTAAAAAACCAAAAATGCTGGTGCTGGGACTTGAACCCATGACAAGATGCTACCTATAACGAAGGTTGGTTTAAATTACCCGTGGTGAAAGGTCTGTCATTATTTTGAAAAAATAAGTAAAAAAAACTACATATTACAACAGTTGGTTTAAATACCCGTTGTGAAAGGGTCTGTCAGCATTTTCAAAAAATAGGAAAAAATGATTAAAATAAATTCAGAAAAATCTAAAAACACGAAATTTAATCTAATTAGGTAAAATAAGAATTTTGAGAATTTTTTTAGAATTTTTTGAGACTATGAAAATAGTAAAAAAATTCATTAAAAATAGAAAAAAGATGAATTTGTGGTTTTGAGTATGGGATTAATGACCGCACGGTTTTTTTGGCTTCAGATGCACGAAACAGATCTTAAAAAGGAGACGATTTTCCCTAAAACCGATTTTTTGAAGTGCAAGACCTAAAACTAAATTATTGGCTATAATGACGGTTGAAAACATAACAGTGGTGAAAGGTTGTGGGTATTTTGAAAAAATACGTAAAAAAATCGTAAATGTTGATGCTGGGACTTGAACCCATGACCATGCGCTACCTATAATGATGGTTGAAAACATACCTGTGGTGAAAGGTTGTGGGTATTTTGAAAAAATATGTAAGGAAACCATAAATGTTGGTGCTGGCACTTGAACCCATGACCATGCGCTACCTATAATGACGGTTGAAAACATACCTGTGGTGAAAGGCCTCACATTTCACCACGGTTTGAATATTAATTGTCATTAAAAGCCTTTTAACGATATTAAAAAAAAAGCGCGCATCTATTACAATGGTGAATAGGCAATCCGTTGTAAGTCTGGCGTTGTTGTTTGCGCGTTTTGTAGTAGTGAATGCATAATTTGTTATCAATAAGTCAACTTAGCGACAGTGGCTATGATCTCATTTTTAATCAAACGTCTTGTAAAGCTGTAAGTCAGAAGGATGGATCTGTCCTATTCAATGGAAAGAGGAAAAACAACACTTACAAAATTAAATTATCTGTTTAAAACATCAAAATGTAAAATGTCTTCTTTCTATAAACGAAGAACAATGGGTCTGGCCCAGACGTCTTGGCCATGTTAGTTTGAGAAGAATCTCTCAGCTTAACAAGCTTGGTCTTGTTAGAGGCTTACCAAATCTGAAATATTCGTCAGACGCTCTTTGTGAAGCATGTCAGAAAGGAAAGTTTTCAAAAACCTCTTTCAAAGCTAAAAATGTTGCTTCCACCTCTAGACCGTTGGAACTTCTTCACATTGATCTGTTTGGCCCTATAAAAACGGTCTCTCTCAATGGTAAGAAATATGGACTAGTCATCATTGACGACTACAGCAGATGGAGATGAGTAAAATTCTTAAAACACAAGGATGAATCACACTTTGTGTTTGCTTCCATCTGCACTCAAGTACAAAATGAGAAAAATTGTAAAATAGTCAGAGTCATAAGCGATCATGGTGGAGAATTTGAAAATAAAAACTTTGAAGAACTTTTTGATTCACATGGAATATCTCACGATTTTTCTTGTCCCAAAACTCCACAACAAAACGGAGTTGTAGAAAGAAAGAATCGAACTTTACAAGAAATGGCTCGCACCATGATCCCAGAAACTGACATAGCTAAGCACTTCTGGGCAGAAGCAATAAACACAGCATGTTATATTCAAAATAGAATCTCTATAAGACCTATCTTGAATAAAACTCCATATGAATTGTGGAAGAATAAATTAGCCAACGTTTCTTATTTTAATCCATTTGGATGTGTTTATTTTATGCTTAACACTAAAGAGAATCTTAGCAAGTTTGATTCCAAAGCACAGAAGTGTCTGTTGTTGGGATACTCTGAACGCTCAAAAGGCTACAGAGTTTACAACACAAAATCAAGAATTGTGGAGGAATCTATTCATGTTAGATTCAGTGACAAGCCTAACTCAGAAAAGTCAGAGCTAGTTGAGAAACTTGCAGATTTGGAAATCAGATTCTCCGAACCTAAGGAAAGGACAGATGAAGTTAACAAACAGCAAGATCCTACACCAGAAATCACTGAAGTAACTCCAAATACCCCATCTCAACGAAGAAGCAGGCTGTCCACATCCCATCCTAAGGAACTAATTCTGGGTTACAAAGATGCTCCTATCAGGACCAGATCAGCCTTTAGACCATCTGAAGAAACACTTGTAGGACTAGTATCATTGATAGAACCAGCTACAATTGAAGAAGCCCTCATGGACAAAGACTAGGTTCTGGCTATGGAAGAAGAACTCAACTAGTTCTCCAGAAATGATGTTTGGGATCTAGTTCCTAAACCTAAGAATGTTCATGTAATAGAAACTAAGTGGGTATTTAGGAACAAGCTAAATGAAAAGGGAGAAGTTTTCAGAAACAAAGCACGACTTGTTGCTCAAGGATACAGTCAACAAGAAGGAATTGACTACAACGAAACATTTGCTCCAGTTGCTAGACTTGAAGTAATAAGTTTACTAATATCCTTTTCAGTAAATCATAACATCACTCTATATCAAATGGATGTTAAGAGTGCATTCTTAAATGGTTACATATCAGAAGAAGTTTATGTCAAACAACCTCCTGGTTTTGAAAATTCAGAGAAATCAGACTTTGTCTTTAAACTTAGAAAATCATTCTATGGTTTAAAGCAAGCTCCCAGAGCTTGGTACGATAGATTGAGCAAATTTTTATTAGAAAACAATTTCACCAGAGGAAAGGTTGACACAACTCTTTTCTGCAAAACATATAAGAATGACATCCTTATTGTTCAAATATATGTTGATGACATTATTTTTGGTTCTGCTAACTCTTCTCTATGTGAAGAATTTTCAAAGCTAATGCAGGCTGAATTTCAAATGAGCCTCATGGGAGAACTGAAGTTCTACCTTGGAATTCAGATTGATCAAAGATCAGAGGCCAATTACATCCATCAAACCAAGTACACAAAAGAACTTCTGAAGAAGTTCAATATGACGGATTGCAACATTGCTAAAACACCAATGCATCCAACTTGTGTCATCGGAAAAGAAGAAACAGGAGTTATGGTTTGTCAAAAACTCTATCGTGGTATGATAGGTTCTCTCTTATATCTAACTACTTCTTGACCTGATATATTATTCAGTGTACATCTATGTGCTAGATTCCAATCAGATCCAAGAGAATCACATCTAACCGCTGTCAAGCGAATTCTAAGGTATCTGAAAGGAACAACTAACCTTAGCTTGATGTATAAGAAAACATCAGAGTATACTCTTTCTGGTTAATGCGATGCAGATTATACCGGAGACAGATTAAAAAGAAAGAGCACATCGGGGAACTGTCAGTTCTTAGGAAGCAACCTAATCTCATGGTCAAGCAAGAGACAATCTACAATTGCTCTCTCAACTGCTGAAGTAGAATACATATCAGCTTCCCTATGCATCACTCAAATGCTATGGATGAAAAATCAGCTGGAAGACTATCAGATATATGAGAGTAACATTCCTATCTTCTGTGATAATACGACTGTTATTTGCTTAAGTAAAAATCTAATTTTTCATTCTAGGGCTAAACACTTTGAAATAAAACATTATTTTATTAGGGACTATGTTCAGAAGGGAACTCTATGCTTAAAATTTATTGATACAAACCATCAATGGGCTAACATTTTTACAAAACCCTTAGTTGAAGATAGATTTCTAATCATTTTAAAGCACCTGAATATGAAGTACTGTTCAGAATAAAAACATTTTCAGAACCTCATGTGTTTAGTCAGGAGAAAAGTATTTTTCAAATCATCGAAACCTTTTTCTTAACGCATCTCAAGTTCTGATAAATATGTGACATGTCATATATTCGAAAAATTATTTTTGCACGTGATTTAAATAAACTTAAGTCACTTTAACTATTCAAATTGAACGAACATCATTTTTCTCGAGATTGACTCAACTTTATCACATTTATTAGCTTATCCCCTCAAGAAGGTATCTGTCCTTTAAACCCTCGAGAACATTCTCTCTCTCTCTCTCCCTCTCTCTCTCTCTCACACACACACAAAAACCCTAAAAAGTTAATCGACTCTTATCTATTTCTCTCTCTATCTATCACTCCCTCAAAATCAACTCAAAGTTCAATCCTTATTCTTTCTTACCACCGTAAGGATGAACACTCATCAACAAGATACTGTTCAAATCTCACAAGAACTACCATCCTCATCCATCACACCCACTACTACTCTCTCAACGGCTGAACCAGTTGTTTCAAATCCATTAACCCTTCCCTCAATTGATGCAAACCATGTCACCCAGAAAACTCGCTCTGTGACATGTGTGATACATGCAAACAATCTAACTGTTCTGAAAGAGCTAAATGTTGATTTCAACAACCTCTCTGATAATGGGTTTAACCTAATTGATCAATGGGTGCTCAAGAATGGAAGTATTACTTTGATAGACTAAGAGGTCCATGCTTTGATGATCTAGTGAAAGAATTCTGGAGACATGCAGATACAGACGAATTCCATGTGGTATCTTTTGTCCTGGAGCAGAAGATTATCATCACTGAGAGATCTATTTCAGAATTGCTAGGAATGAAGTTCTTGGAAGGGAAGAGAGTGTACAGAAACACTGAAAAATCTAAGTCAGTCATCAACAAAGTTATCTTCAAAAGCTGTCAATCAGGAACAATGGACTACAAAAGCAAAAACTTGCGTGACAACCTAAGGATCTGGCACAAGATCATTCTTGGATGCATCAATCCAAGACCGGCGAAGAGTGCTACAGATTTTGCCAACACAAATAAAAAACACATGCTGTACTACTTGCACAACACATGAGAAAATGTGCCTTCCCTCCATTCTATTCTACTATTTAAGGGATATGGTGCGTAAAACAAGAACAACGACCTCACTAGAAAAAAAGATTGTTAACTACATCCCTTTTGGAAGGCTGATCTCTGACATTCTGGTTGAAAGCGGATTAGTGAATTATTTGACCAAACAAAGTTCACGGAATATCTGAATAAAAAGGTTGGAGAAGCCTTCAATGCTGTAAATCTTAAGCATATGAAGATGATTGCAAGTGTCGAGGTGAAACCAACACCTATTTCTCTCGACACGGTGAAAAAGACCAGGAATCCAGTGGAAAAATATCCACTCTACCGTAAAGAAGATAATCCAACCGCAATAGCCTCTTATATTGCCATAATGAGAGAAGCAGAACTAGAGCTGAAGAAGTTGTCCCTCAGTCAAAGCATATTACCAGGAGTAAGAGGAAGCTCGCTGAAGAGAATACGGAGTCAAAAAAGAAGAAAAAGGATGAAACTAAAATCTCCATAAAAGAAGCTCTTCTTCTCGAGAAAATCAATCAAGTTTATGCAAATTCATCTGTTACTGCACCATCTTCATCACCAATCACCTCTACCTCCATTCCACAAGTAAGGTTTAAACCCCCATCTTTTTCTATTCCTTTACCAACCACTGATCAATCAACCAACAATCCATCAATAACTACTCTAATCTTGTCTGAGACTATTTTTACCTATATTTCAACAACAACTACCTCAACAATTCAGCCAAATGAACTAGAACCAACAAATCAAATCTCTGAATCTCAAGCTCCCAATACTGAATCTAGTTCTGAGGGAACCTCCTATGAATCTCTAGAAATTGTCTTACCTGAAAACCTCATGAGCTCCGACAATCTAGAAGTAACCTCTCCTAACGATCAACAACAACCACCTGAACCTGCTGCTACTGAGATTGACTTATCTCAGCAACCACCACCTGAAACCAACTCTGATAAATCCAACCTCGCTCTGGTCATCTACAATGCTCCACCTCCAACATCCTTTGAAGAATGTAGAAGTCAATTTCATGACAAAGCACTTGAGATGTTTGCTAAGCTAAGACCGGAACTTTGTACAAGCATGAAGCTCATGGAACTTGAGAGTGCCTGTCAAAGCTTTCAAAAATGGCTGGATATGGAACTTACAAGAATTGTAAGTTTATCAAATACAACCATAACTACTGAACTAGGAAAGGCTAAGGAGAGAGCAGAAGCCCAAGCAAGAGTCAAAGTACTCAAGTTCTTGGCTGCCAAGCAGAAAGAAGCTGAAGAAAAGGCTGCTAAAGAAGCAGAAGAGCAAGCTGCTAGAAAGGCATAAGAAGCTGCTAAAGCTAAAAGAGCTAAAGAAAGTGCTACGATTGCTTCCACTTCTGATCATGTTATCAAGCGTCTGGGAGACGCCATTGATGAAATCAAAATTGAACAGAAGAACTTTAGAGAAAGGTTTGACAAGCAAGATACTGTCAATGTAAATCTTTAGATCATGATGAAGAATATTTGGGACAAGATGTCCTCTGATAGCAAATAAACCACTATTTTTCTTTTAAGTTTTATTTATGTGTTTTTCACCCTTGGACTACCCTGCGTTTATCTTTTTGATTTATGACAAAAAAGGGGAGAAAGTATATGAATGAGATAATTTTGATTTTATAGTCATTCTCTGAAAAACAATGCTGCTTACATTGCAAACAGATAAATCCATCATCTCTATTAGATTGCTTTTCTGTATTTTTCTTCTATGCAGATAACTCAGAACTCTGATGATGAAGAAAGACTCAAAAGGTTAATGAAGTCAGGGGGAGCCCAAGCAAGAACCTTAATCAAATCTAATACTCAGGGGGAGCACTTCATAAAAAGGATAAGCTATCCTAAAATTGCGTCATCAAATACATAGTTTTGTTATCATCAAAAAGGGGGAGATTGTGAGAACAAGATTTGGTTCTGCAATATTATCTCTAAATTTTGATGATAACAAATGGGTATTGGCATGAACAATTTTGCATAACTAATGTTGTTACTTGTGAGAACCTAGCAAACAGGTTATGCTCCTGAGAATCAGCGCAATGCTTAAAGAAAGACATTTCGTCTATGCAATTAAAAGAGTTGAACGAAGATAACACAAAAGACTTTAATTCGAAAGGAAAAGAGTATGAGTTCTGAAGATCTGAAGAAGAGGGTTCCGATGGAACAAAGTCCAGATGCTGAAGCCTCACGCTCTCTGATCAAGGTTCTGAAGACCTACCCAAAGTCGACTCTCATGCTTCAATCAAATATTATCCGAAGCCTCTGAAGATATGAAGAAAGTGAATTAAGAGAACAAGGTTCTGTAGGCAAGTTCTGAAGATTCTGGAAGTGCAGAGCTGATGATTCGAAGACTTGATAATCTCAAGAACCAAGCAATGTTTTCCCTTCTTACTCATGCTCACAAAAAGCCTCTGAAGTTGAGAAGCCAAGAAAACCTTCTATACTGTACAACTGTACCACATTACAATGTTAAAATTCTTGAAGACCGTGCGAATACAAACAAGATAATCTGACACAGACAGGACGCGCAGCATGCAAAGACTTTGTACCTGTCCTCACGCTTCTAGCTGTAAGCCTACTTAGCTATCATGATTCCATCTCAACGGCTCTTTTCACTCGGCTATAAACGAAAGCTCAAAGACTTGAAGAAAGACACACACGCAACCTGCTACAATACCTTCTAACTTTGCTCTTTCTTAAGTCATTGTTGATCTAAAAACTAGTTTACATTATCAGCTTGATAAGAAGCAATTTTCTGTAAACCCATTGTATTTGAACTTAAAGTTGTATTCCTTAAGAGAGTCTTAGTGATTAGATCTCTTGAGAAGTCTAGGACGTGTGTCTTAGAGGTTGTACCTTAAGTAAGACCTGTGTGGTTGGATTACTTGAGAAGTCTAGAACGTGTGAGTTCTAGAGGTTGTTGTTAGTCACCAGCTGTGTTAGCTCGTGCAGTGTACTATTTTGTTGAAATAGTGGATTAAGACCTCGTTGAGAGAGGTGAAATCACCTTCGCGGGTGGACTAGATTATCTTGCGAGGTTCTCAAGTGAACTAGTATAAACATAACTTGTTTATATCTCTTTGTTTAACCAAGTTGTTTTTTTTAGAAAAGGGGTAAAGTTTTAAAGAGAAAGTTATTTTAAAGAAACGATTTATTTTGAAAAACCAATTCAAACCCCCCTTTCTTGAGTTTTTCACACCTTCAAGAACTTGATGTTCCATCTCCACAGACCATCTTCCCAGAAACCATTATCAACAAAACGACTGGCCTTGTTTTATGCACTGTTCCATAACTCCGGATATTCAGAGGCCAAGGTGTGTGATCCTACCCAGCGAGACAGCCAAAAGGAAACATGATCACCATTGCCAAGCTTATGTGATATCAGACCAGCATCTTGATTAATTTCACAGTAGTCAGAAACTTTGATTAGATCTCTCCACTAGATTGAAGGAGAAACACTATATTTATGGGCCTCTGTAGTGTGAAAGTCATGCAAATAATTAGGATACCGACTGCGAATTAAACCTTTCCACAGCCGATCCTCCTGGGACATGATTTTCCAGATCCATTTAAATAACAAGGCTGAATTGAATAACTTTAGATCTTTAATTCCTAAGCCACCATCTTCTATTGATTTGCATACCAAATTCCACCAAACCCAAGATACGCCCTTTTTTTTCCATTGAACCATTCCACAAAAATATCTTTTGGATGGAGGTTAGTATGCTTATGACCTTGCAAGGGATCCTGTAGAATGACATGTGGTGGATAGGAAGATTTGCCAAAACAGAGGTGATCAATGTTACTCTACCTCCCATAGATAAGAACCGACCTTTCCTCGAATTCAACCTAGCTCGTACCATATTGATCAAAGGTTTCCAGAACGAATCCAATCTATGGTTGCTTCCTATGGTGATACCTAGAAACTTAAAAGGGCAGGCTAAAACTTTGCAGGCGAGGAAGTTTTCCGCAACTAAAAGAACTGTGTCATCCACTCCAAATCTGTATAAGGAGCTTTTATTAAAATTAATTTCAAGGCCAGAAACTAAATGAAAGCCTTTTAGTATTGCCTTGATAGCCAAGATGTTGTTCCACGAGCCATCTCCTAGTAAAATAGAGTCATCCGCATACTGCAGTAGATGAAGAGAAACTTTCTGATACACCTTAAAACCTGAATAAATGCCACTGTCCACTACTCTATTCATTAAAACTGCAAGGCCCTCCACAACTATTGTAAATAGGAAAGGAGCTAAAGGGTCTCCTTGCTTGAGGCCCCTTGAAATGGTAAAGTCCTTTGTAGGACTTCCGTTCACCATGATTGATGTAAAGCTATTGAAAACCCCATTATCCATCCACCGCATCCATTTTTCACTGAATCCCATGACTTTCATAACATCGCGCAAGTAGTTCCAATCCACACAGTCGTATGCTTTGGTGAAATCTAATCCAAGTTATATAATCCAAGTAAATTCACTGTGGATATCTTAATTTACTTTATATAATCCAAGTTATTATCTAAACAAAAGGGCAGTAAATTCATATTATCAAAAACATAACATGAATAGCTTAATTTACAAATGACTTAGCGTAATCAAATACAGAAAGATGAGTTATATAACATAACTTAAAAATGTAGGAAAACCCAACTTGATGTTACAATACCAAAGCGATATCGGATATAAAACTATATAGGCTACAAAGATATGGCGAACATGAACAAAACAAACTAGCGAAGAGGCAAACTACGCCATCTTGGTAACCAAATGTTAATGACTCCTCATCCTCAATCTGAGAGTCACCTGTATCAACAACAAGGATAGTCCACGTCAACATTGTATAAACAACAAGGATAGTCCACATCAACATATAATCAATCCACACAATGTACAACATATAATCATTACGCAACAGATAATTCCTCTACACCCATGCATGTGGTACCATCCTACAACTGTGGACCGAAAATCCTACATCACTGGATATCAGAGTTATGTTACTGAGGGATCCTTAATGATGAACTGAAGTCCTACAACACAGGACTGAAGTACTAAGCTAATCTTTGTTATACATGATGCATGATCAAAAAATTCAAACAATTTTCAGACAAACCTTCTTTTCCATTATCAATTATCAATCACAACACTGGACTGAAGTCATTCAACACTAGACCAAAGTCTTACAACATTGGATCAGAGTCCTACAATACCAATTTTTTCGAACATAAACATAATATACACTGGTTCTTACAAAACATAAACACAGACAATGCTGGTGCTTATCTGACCTAAACACATATACCACATTAGATAGAAAATTGACACATGATAAACTATACATATTATATATATTGAACTGACACATCATACACAGTAAACACAAAAAACATTTATATTATTAAAATCATGATGTAATTATATATGTTATATATATTGAATTCACTCATGCATATAGATGTTATGAGAACTGCACTCAGACTTTATAGTATTCACAAAAGTATAGTATGGGGACTTGTAAGTTGTAACAGTATGTTGATCAAGCATGAATATAATTGGCTCACTGAGTTCTCAAGGCTACATGTTGGAAAACGTATACTGGACCAATGTTCCGTTAAAAATCACAAGTTTATGGCATGTCCTACTAATTCAACAAAATCCTAAAAATAATATATATATGTATCTCCATTGTATCGATTGAAAACCCACACCATTGGTTTCATAATTAAAATCAATTCCTTTATTTATTATAAAAATAGTTCTTAAATGATAAAGTGAATTCGTACATAAAAATTTTATAAGCTATCAGGATAATTTATGGATTACTGTGAATGTGAAAAAGGTACACAAGAATAGTCTTAGATTAGCTATCAGAATACACAAAGATTTATACAGGTTCTCCTCCAACTGAGAGTAGTCCAGTCTCCTTACTCCGCAAAATATTTTCACTATAACCAAATCATGATTACAACCGCTTATGCATTCTGCATAAGAATTTTACACTGCTCAAACCCTAGGCCCGAGACTTCTTGCTTAAGTCTTCCAGACTCAAGACTTCTGCTGCAAATCCCATGAAACGAGGTTCCTTGCTTAAATCCCTCCGATTTAAGATTTATTTCTCTCAATTTCATGTACCGAACCAACCTGCTCAAGCCACACTGGCCCAAGACTTCTTGCTTAAATCACTACTACGTAAATACATATAATAACGCAGATCAAGGCGTTGTTATGTAGAGTGTTATGGTAAATGCGCTACTTATAATCACGGCCCTGAGACGGTTTTTGTATTCTGAAAAGCGTGTGGTATATCGCAACGGTTATTCTTAACAACCGTTGTGATACATAAGGTACAGAGGTTCGAAACCCAGCAGCAAATTAATTACACTAGATGACGGTTAATGTAGACAACCATTGTTGAAAGTACTCATAGTTTATTATATACAAATGTATATTGCTTGTTTTACCATACACCTATTTAAATAAATACAACCATTTAAATTGGCAAAGAAATATATAATCTGAAAATTAAACTATTATTGAAAACCAACTTAAACACACCAATTTTTTTCTAATTGCATCTGTCTCATTCAACACATTTTATGTTCTTTAAGACATAATATACGATTCAATGGTATGATTCCTTCAACTCATCGATATCTTTTATTATAGTTTACCTCATCATTCTCGCTTATCAACGCGATTGTAAATTATATCGATGAATTGAAGCAAATAGACCATTAAACCATATATTATGTGTTAAGGAACATAAAATATGTTGAATGAGATGGATGCGATTCGAAAAACATTGACTGATATTTGTTGGTTTTCAAATACATCTTAATTTTCAGAATATAAGTTTCTATGTCAATATAAATGATTGCATTTTCATTAAAAGTTAAGTGAAACAAACAATATACATAGTATATAATAAACTAAATTTGTCAACCTGCATTAGAATTTAAAGAACAAAACATTGCTAAGTCACAAGAAGCCTCTGTCGTGTGACTTAGCAATGTTTTGTTCTTGTTTTGAGAACATTTTTAAACAACAACAACATACAACAAAACAACATGCAACACAATAAAAAAAACATACATTATTTAAGCAACTAAAACCCTAAGTTGGACTGTAAAAAATCAACATACATTGAGCAAAGAACGCACCTCTTATTGGAAATAATGTGGAACTGTAGCAAATCAAGATATATATCAAGTTCATCTAGCTTTTGAAGCAATGAGGAAGAAATATAAGGTGGATGAAGTTTATACAATAACTTTGTACTTCTTATACTTTTATTCATTGCTTCAAAAATCATATGAAATTTCACGATAGTATATGCTTGCTACCACCTTACGCTCACTACCACCATCATCACCATGTTTCTACAAGGAAACACAACAAAAATAAAACTTAACCCTAAAACATAAATAACATAATGTTTTCCAGAGCATCCTAAAACCAAACCCTAAAACAATAATTCTAGAAAGAAGAGAGAAGGAGAACATACCATCTTCGCCGCCGTAGGAGAACATACCATGTTCCCGTCAGATATTGGTTAAGATTCATGAGAGGAGAGGGTTGTGTTTATGAACCAGATCACAAATTTATGAACTAGGTCACAAATAGTTCCCGAAATTTATGAATTAGGTCACAAATAGTTCCGTTTATATATTAAAAACTACCAATTTTCGTTACAGTTTAAAACTACAACCGTAATTATATTTTATATTTAAAAATAATAGCTAACTATATCACAACGGTTACTAATAATAATCGTAGTGATATAGCTTATTTAAAAATAAATAAAAAAGAAATGAGCGCCTAACCTTAAATGAAAAACATTTTTTCCACAGCTGAGGTTCGAACCCATGAAAGATTGATTCTATCATATCAGTTATACCTAAAACCGTTATTATACTCTATACAATTTTTAATTAAAAAATATAATATAAAGTTAGCGCATGAGTTTAGAGATATCACCACGGTTTTGGTAGAACCGTGGTGACTTGGGCGTTGTTGTTTGCGCATTTTGTAGTAGTGAATCCCTCAAATTCAAGACTTCTTACTCAATTAATCCACTTGATTAAGACTTTCATTGCTCAAGCACATAGCATGAGACTTACATGACTCAAGCATCTTGGCGGGAGACTTCCTTGATTGTATCCCAATGAACCAAGACATTTTCTCAATCAATCTACTTAATTAAGACTTTCAATGCTCAAGCACATAACAAGAGACTTACATGGCTCAAGCATCTTGGCAAAAGACTTAATATAAACTACTAAACAAGTTCAATAGAATAGAGAACAAGGTGTACTTGATACTATTATAAGAGGTACCAGAAATAATCATTAACAAAGACCTAAATCTCTTAAGATTTCTAAGATATTCAATGTGTAAGAAATCTTAAGGCTTTTACAATTACAACCTACAACAGAAATTCAATCGTTGCACATTTTGAGATCTTAATCATATTTCTTTAATCCTTTAGAACAACAATAAATATATAAATAACAATTTAAACTGCACAGGATCTTAAACAAACACAAATTATTAATAAAGTTACTTAATACAAATATTCTAAACATTACAAAGCATATCAATGTAGAAATCTATCATCAGAATCTTTCATAGATAGCTTCAAACTTGTCTCTCCAGATTTTAGATGAATCAGCCTCTGAACATATGATAACTCCCTGCGGAACAAGTAATTATGAAAGAACCCATCCATAAGGAATGAAGAAAATATTTCCCTTTTGGAAGGAAGAAAGAGTTTTCTTAAAATAGTCATACATAACGTGAGGAAGAAAAATCTGCAAGTTTGAATTGAGAAGTAGTAGAATATCTTTTTCAAAAGGGTCCATAAGGTCTAAATCCTTATCCTTAGGCTACAAGATTGAATTCAGAATCTGATTCCAAACAACTGCATCAGGACGAAGATTTGAGACCACTGATGTTTTAGATGGATCTACAAAGATACACCAAATAGGAAGATAGTGTTCCAAACAAAAGTTTTTGGAATTTCTCTACTTTCCTCAATATTTATCACATTAGCAATCGCTTTAGAGGTTATTGTTATAGAAACACCATATACTTTAGAAAGAATAACACACTCAGAATTCGGCTCAACAATGGAGGCATTAATCCAAAACTCTTTAACAAGATCTATATAAGTGAAACCATGGAGCATCTCAAAGTATCCATTCCATATTTTTTCAGACACAGTCTTCCAGAAGATAAAATCCAACATAAGCAACTCATCAAAATCCACAAACTTTTCATTGATGACAACCAGTTGATTTAAATACGAATTGACTAGGAAACTCATCTCAAGTTTGGCTTTATCAGAACACAACCAAAGAGAAATCAAAAATAAAAATAACTGAACAAGATTTTAAAGGAATAAAAATCTTGTCAAAAAAAGGACACCAAATGATGTTTTACAAGACAGGGGATAGAGACAACAAATATTTAAAAAGAAAGTATCATTACCCAAAGGTTCGTATCCAGCAGATCTCTTGAATCCACTAGATAATTTTCAAACTTATGAAATTCAAGTAATATAAGATTTTTGAAGAACCTTTTACTTAAACTGCTTAATCAGAGGAAAATAATCTTCTTCTGAGACTCCTAAGTATCAAGATATTTCTAAAGCTACTCATTTGAAGGTATCTACGATTAAAGCTCACATGGCTACCAAGGGATGTATTCTTGGGTTACTTGCTAAGCTTTTGATGGATAAGGCTTGCTAATTCTCTAGCATGATGAGTGTGGACGCCTTCGAGGCTATCTTTGCCTTGCTTGTTTATGGAATGTTCCTCTTTCCTAATGTTGACAACTTTTTCGACATTAATGCTATTAAGATCTTCTTGATTGGAAATCCAGTTCCTACCCTACTCGCTGATGCCTATCACTCTGTTCATCTTAGGAATTCTTATGGTGGATGGATGATTACTTGTTGTGTATCGTTATTATACAAGTGGTTTATTTCTGACTTGCCTCTGTCTATTATTTTATGGGCCTCAAGGATGGTCTATTATGGTCGCAGAAAATCATGTCGCTTACTCATTCAAACATTATTTGGTACAACCGTGATTATGATAAAGTGAATATCATTGATAGTTGTGGCGGATTTCTTAATGTGCCTCTTCTTGGAGCAAAGGGAGGGATTAACTACAACCCGGTCTTGGCCCGTCGTCAACTGGGGTATCCTATGAAAGACAAATTAACAATATCAATTTGGAGGGTTTCTTCTTCAAGGAAGGTGAAGAAAACAAAACTCTCAAGGAAAAGATTGTGCAGGCTTGGCTTCACATCCATAAAAAAGGAAGGGAAGATTTGGGAAATCCAAATTATGTTTCGTTGGAGCCTTATCTCCAATGGGTACAAGCTAGAGCTATAAAATTGAAGATGCCTTATACATGTCAAGAGCCTTTACCTCTAGCTGCTAGAACAACAGTTCTTATTTTCATGAATGATGCAGAGAAACTTCAGATCACTTTGAATGAGATGCGACAGGAGAGGGATACTTGGAGGAACAAGTACCATATTGTTGACATGGAGAATGCAGAACTTGAAAAGCAGTTTAAGCATAGAAATGAAGAAGAAATGGCTGACAAGAAGAGAAAAATGCAAGAGGATTTATTTTCCTCTAGCATTCAGAGTTCGGACGCTTCCTCTACCTCAATTGCTTGGAAGTTGGTTGTGGACAAGCTCATAGTAGAGAAGACTCAGATGGAGGACCAGATCAAAGAGCTCAGTAAGAAGATGCAAAGAGGATCTTCTTCTCATGGGATTTCTTAGGATTTCTATTATCTTTGGTTTTGATAAGAATTCTTGAAATTGTACTCCCAAAGTTGTAATCCTTTTCCATTATCAATAAAATGAGAATTTTAGTAATTCAAATGTGTTATTTTAATATAATGTTTGCAATTTACTTTTTTATCTTTGAAGTTCCTTGAAGGTTTTTCATTTGCATATTGCATATCAATCATCATTATGCATTGTTTTTTGCCTTTTTCAGGTGTCTTATGTTTCCCTTTTGGTCTTCATTCAGCCATGCTGTCACACTAGTATAATACTCGAGCTAATCTGAAGAAAAATATGGATTAACTGCACAAGAGAACCGTGAGCTTCGTGAGGAAGTAACAACTCTGAAGGATAGTTTGGAAAGACTCACTGCTATGATGGAAGCATTGGCGGCTGCTCAGAACCAACCACCTCCTCCTCTGTCTTCGACTTCTGTGCAAAGGACAACCATTTTAGAGATTATTTCTATGCCCATCTCTGTGGCGCCTGCTAGTGTTCCTCAACACTCCGTGCCTCCTAGCTTCCCCTGGGGCATGTCTTATAACTTTGTTCCTGAAGGTTATTAACCACCACCACCTCCTGAAGTTCCAGCTATTCCCAATGTCTAGACTGTGATGTTTATACCGCAGCTTGTGGTTCACACTGTTCCTTTTGAAGAGCCGATTTTTCACACTGCTCCGAGTGAAAATGTCAGTGCTTATGATAAAATGGAAGAGATTCAAGATCACTTTGTTGAAATGTATAAAGAAATCAAAGCCTTGAGGGGTAAAGAACTGTTTGGGAAGAATGTCCATGAGTTATGCCTAGTTCCTAATGTAAAGATCCCGCACAAGTTAAAAGTCCATGACTTTGAAAAGTATAAAGGTAATTCTTGTCCATTGAGCCATTTGACTATGTATGCTTGCAAGATGTCGACTCAGACCGATAACCACCAGCTTCTCATTCACTACTTTGAAAACAGTTTGTCTGGTGCAACCTTAAATGGTATATGGGATTGGACAATACTCGAATTTGCACTTTCGAAGATTTGGGTGAGGCTTTTGTAAAGCAGTATAATCATAATGTGGATATGACTCCTGACCGTGACCAGCTTTGAGCAATTGCTCAAAAAGATAAGGAGACATTCAAAGAATATGCGCAAAGGTGGTGCGAGATTGTTACTCAGATTAATCCTCCTTTAGAAGAAAAAGAGATGACGAAGATCTTTTGGAAACTCTTAGTCCTTTTTAATACTGAGACAGTGAATATGGGGATGAGATTGGAAGAGGGTGTCCGTGAAGGACGGTTGTCAAAAGATGGTAATTCTGCAGGAAGTTCCAAGAAATATGGTGGAGGACTTGCCAAAAAGAAAGAAGGTGAGACCAATGCTTTTTCATGTGGAGGATGCTGAAAGAATTATGGTAAGAAAAATCAATGCCAGCAACATGTTGCATCTGTTACGCCTGTTATCAATTCAACTCCTGTTGTTCCAGCTGCTCATCAACAACGCTCTCACCAACAGACCAATCAACAGGGCTATTATCAGAAGGATTTTGGTCTCATTCCGATGACCTATACAGAATTTCTTCCTGGTTTAATTCAGAAGAATCTTGTTCAGACCCATGCACCACCTGCTGTTCCAAAAGATTCGTTGTAATGGTATAAGTCTAAAGCTCATGTGCTTTCCATTAGGGAGGAGTTGGGCATGATACTGAGAACTATTATCCATTTAAGATGTAAGTGCAGATATTGATTAGAAGTATTATTTTTTCCTTCGAAGACACCAATCCTAATCTACAATCGAACACGTTGCCCAATCATGGTAAGGTATCTGTCAATATGGTTCATGGTTGTCCTGGTACATTCAAGATTTATGATATCCGTTGAATTCGAAGATCGCCTGTGGAAATGCATGCACTTTTGAGTGAATACCATGATATTGATCATGATTATACAACTTGTTGCATCTGTTATATGAATCTGCATGGTTGTGTGATAGAGAAGAGGGACATTCAAGAGATGATGGATCAAAATTTTATTGAGGTCGTTGCCAAGAGAGATGAATATGAGAATGAGGTGAATGTTATTGTGCCAAACTTTAATATTCCTGAACGAGTTGTTATCTCCTATGATAGTCGTAAGTCCGCTGCTATGCCTTTGGTTATTTGATTACCCGGTCCAGTACCGTATGAATCTGACAAGGCTATTCCGTATAAGTACAATGCTACCATGGTAGAAAATGGTAAGTAAGTTCCCATTCATTCGTTGTCTTCTGTGGTAAGCATCGCCGATGTTAGTAGAGTGACCCGAAGTGGTCGTGTTTTTTATTTTGAGCCTCCAAAGATTGTGGAGAATGTTGTTGCTAGAAAATAACCTTATGATGAGAATAATGTCGATACTTCCAGTCCATCAAGTTGTTTGAATAAGAAGGCTTATGAGGATGAAGTATTGAAATTTATCAAGAAGAGTGAGTACAATGTGGTAGATCAACTCTTACACACCCCGTCTAAGATTTCAGTTTTGTCCCTATTGATTAATTCTGAAGCTTATAGGGAATCTTTGCAGAAGATACTGGAACAAGCATATGTTGAGCATGATGTGACTGTTAATCAGTTTGATGGCATTGTTACTAACCTCAAAGCATGTAATAATTTGAGTTTCTGTGATGAAGAATTACCCGAGGAGGGGAGAAATAACAATTTGGCTTTACATATTTCTATGAACTATCAAGAAGATGCATTTTCCAATGTGCTGGTTGATATAGGATCTTCTTTGAATGTTTTACCAAAGTCTACTTTGTCGAAGCTTTCGTACCAAGGTCCTCCGATGAGGTATAGTGGGGTTATGGTTAAAGCTTTTGATGGATCTAGAAAAACTATGATTGGAGAGGTTGATCTGCCAATCAAAATAGGACCATGCTTCTTTCAAATTACTTTTCAAGTAATGGATATTCGTCCTGCTTATAGTTGTCTGCTTAGCCGACCCTGGATTCATGAAGCTGGGGTAGTGACCTTAACTCTTCATCAGAAATTGAAACTTGTTTAGAATGACAAGCTAGTAATTGTTGGAGGCGAACAAGCGATGTTGGTGAGCCATATTTCATCCTTTTCGTATGTCAATACTGACAAAGCTGTTGAAACTTCGTTCCAAGCACTTTCCGTCGATGATAAAGCTATTAAGAAGAATGGGATGCCCATGTCTTCTTTGAGAGATGCTCTGCATGTATTAGAGACTGGTCGGTCTGAAGGTTAGGGCCGAGTTATTGATGTGGATGATAACAAAGACATAACTGGTTTAGGCTTTGCGTCTGGCATAGTTAGAAGAGATATGAAGTGTATTAATGAGGCCTTTCACAACATGGGATTCATCAACAAAGATCGTTCTACAACTGCAATTCTTGAAGATGACTCTGAAGATTACATCTCAGATGGCTCTGAAGATGATTGCATTCCTGCTTAAGATTGGGAAACCTTATTTAGAAGATCCTGGATACGGTTCTGAGACGGAAAATGCATATGTACCTTTTTATTCCCCTCGACTGAGGCTTAAAGAACCTGAATATGAAGTCAGTGTCATCATTGAATATGATGAGGAGGAAGAACTTCCCAATTTCTTGGCACACGGATAGTTCTATCAGAAATGGATAGTTGTTTATATTCCCACTATTATTCATATTTCAAAGTAATTTGTTTTTGTTTCTTTCAAAAGTCGTTTCACTCCGCCCAAGGTGAAAGTGAATTTGTGAGGGCTTTATTTCAAATGTTATCATCATCTATAAAAAGTTATTTTTCTTATCCATATTATGTTTTCCCTTTTTGCTTTATTTCTGAAAAATGGTAACATAAAAAACAAAAAATATTAATGTAATAATCACTTTTATCTGCATGATAATTGCACTTCTTGTTCATATTCTAAAATCAAACATATATCATTGTGCAGATTAGTTGTTAAACCCTTTGAAAACAATGACCCAATGGCCTCTCCCAACTTTGAGTTCCCTGTGTTTGGAGCTGAAGAAGAGGATATTAACGAGATTCCAAATGAAATTTCGCGGTTGCTTGATCACGAGGAAAAAGCCATTCAGCCTCATGAAGAGCCGGTGGAATTGGTTAATTTGGGATCAGAGGAAAATAGAAAAGAATTCAAGATTGGGGCACTGCTTCAGTCAGATGTTAAGAAGAGGATGGTAGAGCTTCTTAGAGAATATGTTGACGTGGTTGCTTGGTCCTATCAAGACATGCCTGGTCTTTATACTGATATTATTGAGCATAGATTTCCGTTGAAGCCTGAATGTCCGCCTGTGAAACAAAAATTTAGAAGAACTTATCCCGACATGGCTATGAAGATTAAAGAGGAGGTTCAGAAGCAGAGTGATGCTGGTTTTCTTGTAACTGTTGAGTATCCTCCATGGGTGGCCAATATTGTGCTTGTTTTAAAGAAAGACAGAAAAGTCCGAATGTGCGTTGATTATAGAGATTTGAATAAAGCGAGTCCAAAATATGATTTTCCATTACCAAACATTGATATGTTGGTAGATAATACTGCTAAATTCAATATCTTTTTTTTATGGATGGATTTTCCGGTTGTAATCAAATAAAGATGGCATCCAAGGATATGAAAAAGACAGCATTCATTACACCCTGGGGAACATTCAGTTATAGTGTGATGCCCTTCGGTTTGAAAAATAATGGTGCAACGTACTTGAGAGCCATGACCACACTGTTCCATGATATGACGCATAAGGAAATTGAGGTCTATGTGGACGATTTGATTTGTAAGTCGAAAATTAAAGAAGATCATATTGAGTATTTGTTGAAGTTGTTCCAACATTTGACAAAGTTCAAGCTCCGTTTGAATCCTAAAAAATGCACTTTTCTTGTTCGTTCTAGAACATTGTTGGGTTTTATTGTCAGCTGGAAAGGCATTGAAGTTGATCCTGGTAAAGTTAAAGCTATTCAGGAAATGCCTGCGCCCAAAACAGAAAAACAAGTAAGAGGATTCTTTGGACGTTTGAATTATATCTCCAATTTATATTCAATATGACTGTCACTTGTGTGCCGATCTTCAAACTTCTTTGCAAAGATCATGGTTGTGTATGGATAGAGGATTGTCAAAAAGCTTTTGAATGAATTAAAGAGTATCTGCTTGAACCTCTGATTTTGTCTCCTCTAGTGGAAGGAAGACCGTTGATTATGTATTTGAATTTGTTGGAAGATTCCATGGGTTGTGTTCTGGGTCAACAAGATGAATCTGGTTGAAAAGAATTTTCCATTTATTATTTGAGCAAGAAGTTCAACGATTATGAGTCTCGGTACTCCATGCTTGAAAATACATGTTGTGTTTTAGCTTGGGCTGCCAAACGCCTCCGCCTGTATATGTTGAATCACAAAAATTGGTTGATATCCATAATGGATCCAACGAAGTATATCTTTGAAAAACCTGTTTTAGCTAGGAGGATTGCTCGTTGGCAAATGTTGTTGCCAGAATATGATATCGAGTACCGAACTCAAAAAGCAATAAAAGGAAGTGTTTTGGTTGACCATTTTGCACACCAGCCAATTGATGATTATCAACCTATCAGGTTTCATTTTCCAAATAAGGATATGATGTATCTGAAGGTTAAAGATTATGAGGAACCATTTGTTAGCTCCTAATTTCGACGCCTGATGTTGGATTAAGAATTTTTTTCTAAGAGATAGAATTTTTGAAGTTCTACGAGACTTCGACATAAATGTTGCTATCAGAAAGTCTAGTCGAAAGTTATCCTTCTGCAGAGAAGAGAAGGTTTAAAGACTCAGAAATATTTGTAAGAGTTTGGAAGGATTTTTTTACAGAAGGATAAGGAGTATTGTTCAACGTGAAGATTTAAATTTAAAAATAGGAGTGAACAGTTATTTTTATTTGTTTCTAAAGGAAGACATGAGGCATTCATCCCAGACGTGAAGACATGCACGACGCCATGTGTTTTGCCCTGATTAGTAGCGTAGCGTACGCTTTTTGTCGGTGACGCGACCAGCTTATCGTAGTGGGATTTCCCCACCTCAGTAGGAGGAACGTTGGTTGCTACTTTCTGATTTCTTATTTTATCCCGTGAAGCTGGAAGGGAAAGGTAAAACTATCTAAAACTAACCTTGCACGCATTTGTTTAACTGAACAAACGCTTAACAGAGATTGGGGAGTCTGGGGTCAGGTTATACAATGGGGAGTTGTCAATTACCCATCCTATACATGGTTATCCATGAGATGATAGTTTAGGTTCTGCCTTGATACTTGATTGTATTTGTCTGTGAAATGGGAAAATTTGTTCTTTGTTGATGTCTGAGAAAGAGAGAGTATTTTTGTTGTTTTTTTGGTTTTTCGATGTTTTTGGTAAGGTACTAGACCTAAGGTTTTTGATAAGTGTGCTCGCTATGATTTCACAATCTTATGCCTACGTATTCCCTGTTATGGAGTATAGGGAAATCAGAGCGATCGTAGTTCCTCCTATTCTAAGGAAGAAACAGATGTATGGTGTCTTGTTCATAGCCCAAGATTGAAGCTAAAGGTTGTTTGTTTGTGTCTTGTTCAAAGCCCAAGATTGAATCTAAAAAGGTTTTGACATAGAGTGAATTTGTCATCTCTAAAGAGATATATCTCATCTGTTAATCACAGTTGTTTGGGTAACTGGTTTGAAAAGGGGAATTACTTTAACTGGAATGCAATGGAGACCAGCAATGCCATAATTACCTTTACAAGGTGATTTGTCCTGAAGGAGAAAACTTTAACTCAGTATGAGCAATGCTATTTTTCCTTAGGAATTCATGCTAAAAGAGGGACATTGGCTTGGATGTTTGTATCCAGAGGCTTGCCACTTACAGCAATTAGATGAGGTTTTAACCTGGATAATGAGGGACAGACAGCTTGGATGTTTGCATCAACAAGTGTGCCACTTATAGCAGTTATCTAGGATTAGGGTTTTGTTTTGATTCATTGTTTTGATGTGATTATACAGAAAAGTATCTTCCTGTAGAGATTTTGGTTTCCTCTGAGGGGATGTTGATTTTTGTGTGCCTTGATTAATGCCCAAGGTTGAAGCTAAGAGGTTGATTGGATTCCACTGGGGAAATCATTATACAAAGCCTAAGAGGAGGCTGTAGATTAACTGACTTAACAAGAAAGTGTTTATTTGTGTCTTGTACAAAGCCCAAGAATGAGGCTGAAAGAGAATTTACTCAGTTGGGAGAAAGGTTTTATCTGTCTTCTACAAAGCCCAAGACTGAGGCTTAAAAAGATGACTCCACTGGGGAGGACATTTATGTGTGTTTTGTACAAAGCCCAAGATTGAGTCTAAAAAGAAATTGGCTAAGTTAGAGAATTACTGTCATGTACAAAGCCCAAGATTGAGGCTGAAACGGTATGACTCGGTTTAGGGAGTGTTTAATATATGTCTTGTACAAAGCCCAAGATTGAGGCTAAAAGTTGTGACTCAGTTGAGGAGAAATTATATCTATCTTGTACAAAGCCCAAGATCGAGGTTAAAAGTTGTTGAGGAGTTATCATTATACAAAGCCTAAGAGGAGGCTGACTTCTGCTGAGGATTATTGAAATCCAAAGACAGGTCCATATTTGGCAGTTCAACTCTTGCTGGGGATTACATAAAAGTTTAGATATCAGAGACCTTGAGGTTCTGATAATGATTATAACAGTAAATTGACCCTAGCTAGGATTTAACTGAAGATATAACAGTTGGAGTTCTTTCCTTTTTTGATGGTTTTTGTTAATGGTGAATTTACAGTAATTGACCCATGTTGGGGAATATTAGAGTAAGGGTTTGAAGATTGAGTTATGAAACCTATTGGTTTTAACTCTGTTTGGAGATTGATGAAATGATTAAGGTTATTTCCTGTTCTTTAAGGAAAAGGGTTTCATTGAAATCCAAAGGGAAATGAGACTGTCCAAGTCTACTTGTATAGAGAGATTGGTTCTCAATTGAGGAATGATCTTTGTATGATGCCCAAGAGA
This sequence comes from Lathyrus tuberosus, assembly GCA_022829125.1. NCBI lineage: Eukaryota > Viridiplantae > Streptophyta > Magnoliopsida > Fabales > Fabaceae > Lathyrus > Lathyrus tuberosus. The sequence continues at coordinate 11,556,918 of JALAZF010000071.1, forward strand.
AGGCTGGTATATTAAGGGATGAGGGTCAACCCTTAACTCGTTTGATGTTTCGACTCAGAAAGACTGATCTAGCAAAGGATGACTAGGTTATGTCATATACCTTTAAGAGGTCTCTGGGTCCTTGTACTAAGCCCAAGAGGAGGCATGAGAACTTCTAAGAAGAATAAGGGCCCTTGTACAAAGCCCAAGGGAGGCTGGGGATGCTTTTAAAAAGCCTGTGGGTCTAAACTTAAGAATGTTCAAGAAAGGTTTCACCGGGAATTAATCCTTTCTTGTGTGAATAGTTCTAGAGTTTGAAGAAATTCAAGAGAAGTTTCACCGGGAATTAATCCTCTCAGGGGAAATTGAATTTCTTTGACAGTTTCTAATAGTGACAGTCTGAGAAAAGTTTCACCGGGAATAATGTCTTTCTCTTTGTTCCATATTGTTTAAGCCCAAGAGAAGGGAAGACTGTATCTGGTAATCCTACGGGGATCTAGTTTTGACTGTGTTGAAAGAGTGACCAACTGGCTTTACCTAATTCTAGACTTAGTTGTCGGGGAAAAGTCTAAGCAGATATACAAGTATATATACAGTTGATATATGACATGTATTTAAAAGGATATGAAAGAAGGACTTACAAGTGAGCAAGCTTCCAGCAATACAGTTATGTATATGAAGCATATAAATGAAAGCAGATAAAAACTTATAGGTGAGCAAGCTTCCATAACTGTAATGTTAGTTGTTCAAAGAAATTGAAGAAAGTTTTGATAACAACTAAGAATTAAAAGAAACAGTTATCTTAAAGCAGAAACTTGGGGCTTATTCAACAAGAGATGCCCAGGTGACTTATTTGATAACATTGAAGCAGACTGTATTATTAACAGATGTTGTGGGGCCCAAAGATTATTTTTGTACAAAAGATGGGGCTTACAACTCAAGGAGATGCCCAGATAAAAACAATGGTCGCACTGTTATTTTGAAAATTGTATTGGGTCTTATACAATGACTGAGGCCCAAAATTATTTATGTACAAAGGAGATTTGGGTCTTACACTCTATTAGAGGCCCAAAAAAAAGTTTTTTAAAGAAAAGAAATGGGACTTATAGCTCTAGTAGAGGCCCAAATGATTTTTGTTGAAAACTGGCGATCGCGCCGTGATTTTTGAAAATGTGTCGGGACTTATACAATATTTGTGGCCCAAAATGGTTTTGGTTAAGAAAGGGATTGGGTCTTATACTCTATTAGAGGCTCAAAAATTTGAAAAAAGTAATGGTGAGGGTGGAAATGATCAAACCCTAGTTTGATTAAAAATGGAATTTATTTTGATTAAAAATTAATAAAAATTATTGAAAACATGTGGAAAAATCAACTGTGATCTTGGATCAATGTTTCAAAAATCATGTTTTTATCCATAAAATTATTAAAACTCATTAAAATTTGGAAAATCAAGAGAAAGAAATTTTTTAAATGTTAAAAAACAAATAAAAATTAATTCTTTGCAAAAATATAAAATATATGAAATAAATAATATTTTTGGGAAATATTTGTAAAATAAAATATTTTAACATTTTTGTCAATTTTAAAAAAAAGAATCAACTCAAAATCATTAAAATTCAGAGAGAAATTAATTTTTGAATCAATTAAATAAAATAATAAAATTCAAGTATTTAAAGTTTCAAAAAATGGCGCCAAGAACACACCAAGAACACGCGCTTGTTCTGATTTTTTCAGATTTGCAAAATTCATGATATCTCACGGATTACTTGATGAAATCACACGATGCAAATATCAAACTTGCTCGTTTTTAACTCATGATCATGACCATGGCATTTAATTTCATTTATTTTAAGTGTGGAGTGAGATAAATGTGATGAACACAGATGAACCCTAATTTGCACAAACCAATATGAAATTCCATACACAATTGATTCATGGCAATTGATTGAGGGTTATCACTTTATATACATGCAGAAACAAGATGTAACTCAAAAATTCATTTATGATCCATGGATCATGGAGTTTGAGAGTGTCAGGCTTACCTCTTGCAGCTAATGATTGAATTTTGATTTGGAGGTGTTGTGAGTTGGTTCCAATGATCTGGACAGCTTCCTTAGGTGCCAAGGGTTGTGTCTGAATGTTGGAGTGGTTTGAAATGAGCTGGAACTTGAGCTGGTACCTCAACTGCAACTCTGTCAAGAACTTGATCAGTTGGCTGGTGATTATGTAAGTGTTTGGATAACTTCTATATGTTATATATGAAGTGTGTGAACCATTGGTTTGGTTGGAATCACTCTCAAATTCAAAACCCGATAGTGACTTGCAAGAGAAGGTGTTTTTGGAGTGAAAGTTGTGATTTTGAGTAATGCATCTGTATAAGACCTTTGGTGTACTTAATTTAAGCACAAATGAGCTCTAGTTATAGTAGAGCAAATTTTTTTGGCATCAATAGTGTTTGGCAGCTTGGATCCGATTGTATTGAATGTTTGGATTCTTTGGTCAATGGTCTCCTCTAGCCATTGACTTGCACCAGGCTTTGCAGGTTTAGGTACTCTGATCTTTGGACACAACTTGACACAGTAAGAATGGTTTGTGGTTCATTTATGCCACCTCAATGCACCACTTTAATGCTTGATACCAAATTTGAATTTCAAGGTTCCATTCATGATGATTTTGCATTTGGAAGGCTAATTCTTTTGGCATTTTGTGTTATGGATCAGATCATCCACCCTTTTATGTTGTAATTGAGCATAATTCCAATGATCAAAGGGTCCAAAATCAGTTTAAGGAATCGTGGGGTGCATGTTTGTACCAAATTCTGTCATGAAAACAGTTGCAACAAGGCAACTTTGAAGATCCATAACTCCTAGCTCAAATGGAGTTTGATGGAGTTCTTGGTCAATTTGAAAAGCTGAGGTATTCTACTTCAACATGATGTCTAACTTTGGTTTTGAATTATCTTGCATTACAATGAAAAATTACTCTACATTTTGGAAAAAGTGAAACAGATTCTGACTTGGTGAAAATTTCACTAAGTGTTAGAAAAGTGTGATTTTCATGTTTTTTTGATTTTGATCAATCTATAACTCATAATCCATTAAGATTTGGAATTTCTCGTAGTTTCTACTTTTAAAGTATGTCAGAAGGACTTTCATTTGAAGTTTGAGTGGGAGAAAAAGGCCTTAGGGTTATGAAGTTATGGCCTTGCAAAGTTGGTACCCTAGCCACTTTTTTCATAACTTTGAAAAATTTAAGTTTCTCTAAGTTGTCCTCTTTGCAAGTTAACTCACTTTCTTTGATTTTTCTTGATGAATGATGATTCAAATCACATGTTAACATCATTTTAGGGTTGAGGAATCCTTGCACTACTACAAAACGCGTAAACAACGACGCCATGCTCACAACAGTTCATCCATACACCTTTGTGACATATCTAAACTAAGGTGTAGTTGTATTTTATTTTTTTATTGAATAAAAATTATTTGTATATAACTACAGTTGAGAAACCAACCATGGTGAATATCTGTATATAACAACGGTTGATAAACCAACTGTGGTGATACCATCAAGCTTTCATGTGTTTGAACCTCAGCGCCATCACATGTTAAGGCGCGCCTTTTCTTTTTTATTTACTTTTAAATAAAAAAATTAAAAGTTATGACTACGGTTGTTTATTTACACCGTTGTGATATATTTTGTATGTTTTTTTAATTTTTAATTCTAAATATAACTCTGGCGCTTTAATATGAAATTTCATTATGAAAGTAATATGTCATAACGGTTTTGTGGTGTTGACCGTCGTAGTAGCGTTTCAATATACTCCAAGCTAGCTAGTTTCATTGTCTCCTCAGTATCCTTTTTTCCATTGAAAATAGAAACTAGACAAAACGATACACGATTTCAAACCTAAACCCTAACGTTCAATACTGTGAAACAATACACGACTTCAACCAAAGCTTGCATCATCAGTATCCATTCTTCACCGTGTTGTTGTCATTTTCGTCATCATCGTCACGATCGTTACGGAAGGAAGACTTCGCACCTACCAACAACGTCGTCATCATCGTGACCGTCGATAAGGAAGATACCAACAACACCGTCGTTGTCGTATGGAACGAAGACAACACCAACACCAACACCAACATCGTTTACTTAGTCGTCACGTTTAGGGTACGTAAAATATTTTCGCCATGCATCTACAGTAAACTCTTTTGCCATTGTTGTTCATGTTGTTGTTGTTTATGTTCTTGTTGTTCATGTTGTTGTTGTTCATGTTGTTGTTTGTGATGTTGTTTATGTTCTTGTTGTTCATGTTGTTGTTGTTGTTATTTTTAAACATAGATGTTAACCTTGTCGAGTTCTACATCAGGAAGCAGCGAAGATGCTCAAACGATTGAGTGTTCTGCGAATACAACTAAAAGATTGATACTCAATCGAAAAGATCACAAAGAGGTGTCACAATGATGCCCCAATTCACATCAATCTGCAACTCATTAGGTGTAAAAATTCCGATCGAGTTTGATTCGCACTATAGATTAGTGGATTGTCCACATTACGCTACTTTTAGGAGTTATGTTGGGTTCCTTGCACGTAGCAAAGTTATTATACTGATTGATGATTGGAGACAAGTGGATGTCAATGTCAAAGACATCATATGGACAGACGTTAAGGTATTTCATACTATAATTTTCATATATTTGATATCACTACCTATAGTTTCTAATTCATACTTATATATTGATTTAATGTAGTTGAATTTTGAGTTTACCGATGACTCAAAATTGAAAAGAAAGTGGATAACTTATGCCGGTGTTCATTGGAGGGGATTTAAGTCACGACTCATGGCTGACTATATTATGAAGCCTAAGAGCGATGTTCAACCTCCATGGATTCGGTATAGTTTTTTATCAAAGAAGGTGTGGCACAAGTTTGCGAAGAAACGCCGTTCTGAGGAATTCAAGTTTAGTACTAGTCTTATGTAACCTAAAATGTTATGCTAACGAGTTATAGATACTAATCATGCACATTTTTCACTATGTTAATAACAAGCTAAAAGCGAAGTAGGAATTCAGAACAAGGCGAAAAACATGTACCCCCATAGATTGTCTCGTGGGGGTTACTGGAAACTTGAGAAGAGGCTCATGTATGAAAAACAACAAGAAGGAGGAGATGGTTACATCCCATCGCCACCTTCAAGACATGAGAAATGGAAGAGGGCTCGATTAAGACCTAATGGAGAGTACACCTCTGAGGCTTCAAGTGTAGTTGCTGAGAAAATTGTAAGTATATGTTTTGTTTAAATGCGTTTGCTTATGTAAGTTGCTCATGAGTTGTTATTTAAATGCGTTTTCTTATGTAAGTTGTTGATGTTATGTAGGATAATTTGGTTGTGGCAGCCCATGAAGGCACATTAGTTCCAGAAGCATGACATGACATATTAGTCGAAGCTATCGGAACAGCTGAGCATGGAGGTCGTGTCCGTGGTGTTGGAGATGGTGTCGGATTGAGGTCATACTTTGGATCTCAAAGAAGAAACACCAAGACCGCTGAATTTCTTGCTCAACGACAAAATATTGAGAATGTTGAGAAGCAATTGGCAAAGCAAAGGAGCCTGTTTGAAGAGGAGAGGGAAAAAGGGAGAAAGAAGTGGAAAAGTTACAAGTGTTGTATTCGGTATGTGTCATAAATCGCGCTTATTTTTGTATGATATATATTGTATGTTCTAATTGAATATATTATGCTTATTTTTGTTTTATGTTCTAATTGAATGTTATGATGTAGAGATTAAGTGAAAACCTCGAACAACGAACTGATGAAGATCAACATTGCGTTGGTGATGATCAAACTCCAAGTAGAAGTGTCGTAAATCAAGCTTCTACAAAAGGGAGTAATTGTACATCCCCCCTGTAGATAACCGCAATGGGATATTGGACCCTAGTCCAAATGAAATAACAAGTTTATACTTGTCCATTGCAACAACAGACCTTGCGCAAGCTCTCGCGCTAGAACATTGCCCGAAATTGGAGTTAGTGTATTACACTCCTGAAGATGTGAGGGATTTTCTCACAGGATTTAAGTGGCTTGACATAGCTATTTTACAAGTTTGGTGCACGTAAGTATATAGTCGAATATACATGTCATTATAGAACATTATAATTTTTTGTATTTCCCCCTTAATTTATTCATTTTCTTTGACCATTTAGGTACTTTCATCGTGTTTGTATAGAATTGAATAAATCAAGTACCTATGGACTCTTGGAGCCAAGTTTTATTTCTTGGACGTATAATGATAAAAATATCAGAGAAAAGTGTTTGAAAAGCCGGCTAAATGACGGAGGAAAAGAATGTTACCTTGCACCATTCCTCTGTGGGTTAGTATTACTGTAATTTATTTCTATATTCTATATTTAGTTTTGTTTTAGTAACAACTAATATATATTTATATATATATATATATATATATATTCATGTTCATTCAGTGGTCATTAGAAATTGATCATAATATCGTTTAGGACAAATACGGTGACATCACTGTGTTCCTTGCACGATCCACTCCACAAACCAATGAAAGATCTTATATTAATGTAAGTGTCTTTGTTTAATATCATTTTCTTTGGCATTAATTGTAATTAGTTTATCATGTAATATGTTTAATTCAATTTTCATTGTGCAATATTGTGGAGCAAGTTAATATAATGAATAATGCTAGAAAAAAGCCCACATCCCTTGCTCCTAAAGTAAGTGGCCTGATTACCTGTTTATTTCATTTACATTCATGCATGTGTGGTTGTATTCATGTTTTTATATTCATGTAACTTGTAGACGAGGAAACAACGCGGGACTTACGAGTGTGAGTATTTTCTCATGAAACAAATGATAAACATTGTCTTTGTCGGCACTGTTGATTCATGGGATACAGTATATATGCCATAAAATGTTTACATATATTAATATATAAGTTGGCTATTGAATTATTAGCATGCATGATCTTCAATTTTTTGCTCTTTGTTATGTAGATGTTTAACGACGAAACCCCATTCCCCGTTGAGGACTTTGTGGATCTTCGTAAACGTTAGGCGTATATCCACAATGCACTTAAGGGTGCTCATTTTGTTTGATATATCAGCAACATTTTTTGATGCACATATTTTTGGCTTTTGGTGCACATAATGTGAACAATAGTTTTGGCTTTTGATGCACATAATGAAATCAATAATATTGGCTTTTGATTTAAACAATGTTAGTAGTTTAAATCTCTGATTCATGTTGCTTTGGATGTAAATTTCTTTAGATGTAAATTCTCTGATTCATTTATAAGGATAAAATATAGGAAGAATTGTGTTTGATGCACATATTGTGTTTGCATGTAAGCAGAAGCTGTTTTGACAGGATAAAATATAGGAAGAATTTGATAAGCAGATAATTTTTATATTTAAAACACGCTGTTTTTGGCAGCGGTTATAAAACCTAACTGTAGTTGTCTGTCAAACACTGACCAAAATAATATAAATAAAAAATGTTGTTGCTGAGAATCGAACCAGATCACCTTTATTTATATCACAACGGTTGAGTAAGCTAACCGTTGTGAAATGGTGCGCGCATACTGGAATACAACAACGGTCCCAGGACCGTCATTGTACGTACCTCATATACAACAACACAGTACATAACAACGCCTTCGCCCCCGTCATTATATGTAATTTCCAACCTTTGTTAAATGGGTTCTTCGTAGTAGTGTTGGTTGATCAAAAACCTCAAAAGTCAAACTTGGTTTTGACACAGTTGACTTTTTCTTTAGATGAAATTTTGACTTTTGCGATCCTTTTGTAAAATCAATCCTTGAGCCTAATTAAACTTCATGGATGGACTCTAGGGGTATTTAGGAATGTCTTGGACCCTTCCCCAAGGTTTGAGATCATGAGTAGGTCAATAGTCAATGGTAGGGTTGATTTTTTCCATCAGAGACCCTAATTTGTGATCAGATGGTTTTGAGTTCTTGTGGCTTACGAATCACGCTCTTTGAGTTAATAAAATCGTGTAGACATGTCACTATGCTGCATTTGAGGTCTTTGAAGTTCATCTTGAAGCTTCAAGTTGTTAGACGGTGTGGCTAGTGATCGAGAGGGGGGGGGGGTGAATAGATCACCTCCTTGAAACTCAAGGATTTAAAAAAGTTTATCAGAGTCTTTCAAGTTAGCGGAAAAATTATGATCCCGAATCGACTTCCGTCTATTCTGAACTAGCTACTAGAAAACCGGACACACGAGTTTATGCTGGATTTATTAGGATGACAAAGATATATTAACACCAGATTGGAATCGACTCAAATGCACTTATCATACACAGGCTATTTCAAATGAACAAAAACACAGCAAACAATTTTGTCAAACACTTGGCGTGTATGCATTCAACGATTAACAATAATGGTGATTTTGCCAAAGATTTTCGTACCACTATTGTATCTTGAAACTTTAATACGCAACACACCAAACGAATCACAAAATTGTTGAAAGCGTAAAGAGATAAAGATAGAATACGATACGCAGAGATTTGGTAAGGAAGTTCCCCACTTCCGTCCTCGCGTGTGGGTACGTCTCCCTCTCAATTTCAAAATGAAATTGAGACCTGTTATATCAATAATGCTGAATTCGTTCTTTACAAGGTTACAATACAAATCCAGAAATCTAAACCCCAAGATCTTCCTATTGTATGAACCTTCACTTGATCTGAGCTTGATCAAGAATTTTCCTGCAAGAAATACAGACAATTCACCGGTTCCACGACCTGTTTGCGAAATCTCCAGATTTCCAAACCCTACGCTGCGGCTGAATCTGTTCTGCAATCGTGACTAACAAACCCTCAAGAACACACCCGTTCTTGAAGGACAAACCAGATGGTTTTTCCTCGAAACCCCCTTTGTATCTTCAACTCAGCTAGATCAATGATCGTACCACTGAACGTTATCTCGAAGATCCCTTAATCCGAAGAACAAAAATGATTATGTGTTGATGTTCTTGAATTAACGAGATTGAGAAGATGATGAAGACAAAGTCTCTTTCAGGTTTCTAACACTGCTCTTGAAAAATCATGCACACCAAACTTGTCTTTTGCTTTGATTGCACTTTTTCACTCTAACCAGAATTCTTACTCCAAACTGAACTGTCATAACACTTATATATGAAAACAGAAACAGTTAAAAGCAACAAACAGCTCTATGTATCGATACAAGAGTCGTATGCGTCGATACATAGTGAGTATAACACATGCATGAGTCGACACATGGTTGTATGCATCGATGCATACTGTACCTGTTAATTTCCAGAATGTAAAATAAATCATGCATCGATACATGATGCGCATGCGTCGATACATAGCCCAGTTACAAAGGATCATGTATCGATACAAGTGTCGTATGAATCGATACATACTGAAGCAAAACGGTTTTTGTGAGTTTATCAAAGGTATGTGTCGATACAAGACACGTATGAATCGATGCATACATAGGAAAAATCGTTTTTATGATTACAATGATGATATGAATCAATTTACATTGTCTTTTAAATCATAGTAGGTATGAAATCATATGTATGTACAAACTAATCATGCATACAAATCTTATATCATGCATATCACACAATATGCTATCATACAAAAACTTAAAGGCTTGCTCACAAACTCCCCCTTTTTGATGATGGCAAATTTGCAAGATGTGATAGAGCACTCCCCCTGAGTTTGTGCATGGCTGTCAACATCTTGTTGTCTTTCTTCTCCCCCTTTGTCAACATCAAAAAGAAGAGATAGACAGTCTGGTGAAATAGTCCCAAAGCTAGACAGTAAAATTGATGTAACAATAGACAGCAATATTGATATAGAAGCTCACAATCACCAAGAATGAAGCTTAACATAACAGAATCATTCACAAAGAATGACAAGACAGGGAAAGACTAACACAAGTAAATAGAACTAAAAGAAATAAGCATTAAATTGTTAAGAAAGTACTTGGAGTTTACATAAGCAGAACCAAAACAAATGAAGTTTGAACAATGTAATAAGGAAACTGAAACAACATGATGATGAAATGAAATGTAATGAAATGACATGATGCTAGCCTAAAAAGGGTTATGGCCTCCACAGGACGCCTCATCCTCTCTATCAGGATCTCTGAAGCTTGGTGGAGGCGGCGGAGGAGGCATCTCATCAGGATTATGGCCCATGAAACTGTATCGCCGGAACCGGTTCTGAACTTCAACACTTCTGAATCTGTCCATGATACCAGGATGTACACGGTAATCATCCATAAAACCAGACATTTCATTGTAAAAGACTTGATGCCATTTAACCAAGTCCGTGTGCTAAGCATGCTGATTATGATACATCCTTGTGTGTTCATCATGCCACTCACGATGCTCCTTATGCCACTCATTTTGCTGCACATGCCAAGCAAGCGCCTGTTCATGACGGGCTTGATTAGCAAGCTCCATTTGCTGAAACATTTGAGTCAAGTACTCAGGAGCAGTTGAAGAGGAGGCAGCACCAGAGAACGGAGGAACACGTGGACCTGGTTCATAATTTGTTGGAGACCACCTTTGTGGCATCCAATCACCCCAGCCAGCATTAGCATCTGCTTCAGGCTGATTCTCTTCATTGGCCTCATGCATTTCTTCATCCAGTTGGTCTTCAGGCACAAACACTTGTTCAGATGGCACATCAAAATTGTACACCCTTGTTTTGGATCCTCTGTCCAGAAAATAAAAACATTGACGCTCCTTATCCCACCGGTATCCCATATGAGATAAAGTGGCAGTGTTGAACTCTTGGGCGGAAGAGGGAGATGTAAGGGGTACTAAAGGGATGGTTACATTCCAGTATTTGATGATTCGCATAATTTGGGCAGCATATCCAAGTGTGATATTCTTCACACTGTTACGCATAAGAAACATGTGTTTCACAAAGTAGTTTGGCCAATTAAGTGGGACCTTATTTTGAAGAAGGTACAGAAGATGAATGTCTGATCTATCCAACCTAGAATGACCACCAGACTTTGGACGCAAGATGTGCGAGACAATCCAGTGAAGTATTCTAGGTATGCTTGTAATCATACCAGAAGTGATGGGTTCATCCTCACCCAGAGGTCTATCTAATTTGGAAATAGATGCAACATAGTCCCTTATTTTAAACTCCGTATCAAAACTTTGGTCATGCCATTTTTTCAGTCCAGGCACCCCAAGCGGAATTTGAAACACTTTCTCCCAATCAGTGGCTTCAAAAGTGTAAGTTGTGGTGCCAATTGTGCATCTGAACATATAGCCTCTACCAGTTTGCAGTCCAGCATAAAATATACGAATAAAATCCTCATGATAGACATCATTTATGGCCAAAAATGTACCAAGGGTTTGTGCCTTCAATAAATCAACGACATCGTTGAGATGGAGGGCAGATGCATCAGTTTTATCAAAGACATGAGGTTTCATAACTAACCTTGTCTTGAAAGAGGTCTCAAACTCCTCAGCGATGGCAGGATGAAGAAGAGTGAGAGCACTGGGAGGGATTTCTGGAGGTTGTGGAGACTGACTGGACGTCCCAATGGGTTCCTTTCCTTTTCCTCTTCCTCTTTGTCTAGCCGGTATAATTCTGGGAGGCATGGTGATGAATTGTAGAGGGGTTAAGATGTGAATTAGGGTTTTGGAGATGAAGATGTTTGAGGAGGTTAGGGTTAGCCGTGTGGGTTTGAGAGGAGAAGAGAGGTTAGAGTGAATTATCCCTTTAAAATTGGCTGATGTGTCGATCCACAACTGATTTGAACATGCATTTATTGTAAAAGAAACAGTATGTATCGATACAAAGGGTATGGATCGATTCATATCACGAAATTTTTGTTTTTGAAAGTGTCCTATGTGTCGACACAAAGCACGGATGCATCGACACATACTGAAACAAGTTTTAAAAAATTTGAAAATGAAAAGACATGAATCGACATATATCACGAATGTATCGATCGGAAACTCTAATGTGTCGACACATGTTCTTGTTGCATCGATACATACTGATGCTAAAACATGTTTTAACTAATTTGTGACTACCTGTTGAGTTAGAAACCTGTGAACAGCTCTTGAGTCAATGCAGTATGGATGATGTCATGATAATGATGCTCAAGTATAATTCATGAATCAAACGTGAATGTTCAAACAACATATGCAATGAAATACATATAAATGATCTTAAAGAATTTGTTCTACCATACACTAATCACAAAGTTCCAAAGAGATTTTAGAAAGGAATGATATTACCTCTGTTGATGTAACCTTATGGAGTCTGAGTGATGTCTAAAAACAAAGCTTAACAGCCAAAGTGAGATATATATAAATAAGGACCAACATGCTTAAGACATCGATGAGGAGAGATCTAAAATCCCCAATTCACGACGAATGTTGAAGAACGGTTCCGTTGCTAATGGTTTAGTAAAAATGTCAGCAAGTTGGTTTTTAGTATCAACATGCTCAAATACAACGTCCTCTTTTTCAACATGATCGCGAAGAAAGTGATGCCTAATCTCTATGTGTTTAGTGCGTGAGTGTAAAACAGGATTCTTAGTAAGATTTATAGCACTGGTGTTGTCACACTTTATTGGAATACGTTTGAGTTGAATATCGAAATCTTGTAGTTGTTGCTTCAGCCACAAGATCTGAGCGCAACAGCTACCGGCTGCAACGTACTCAGCCTCAGCAGTTGACAATGCGACAGACACCTGTTTCTTGCTATGCCAACTGACCAAAGAGTTTGAAAATAAGTGACATGTACCACTAGTACTTTTCCTATCTGATTTGCAGCCAGCAAAATCAGAATCGGAGTAACCTACTAAGCTACAATCGCTTCCTTTTTAATACCAGAGCCCATACTTAGATGTTCCATGAAGATATCTAAATATGCGCTTGACAGCTTTCAAGTGTGACTCCTTAGGATTCGATTGATATCGTGCACACATGCAGACACTAAACATGATGTCAGGTCTAGACGCAGTAAGATACAAGAGAGACCCAATCATACCTCTATACTGTTTGACATCTACACTCTTACCGTGTTCATATTTATCTAGATTTCCGTTGGTAGGCATAGGTGTGTCTATTGATTTTGAGTCGTTCATTACAAAGCGCTTGAGCAGCTCTCTGCAGTATTTTGTTTGACTCACAGCTGTACCCTCATCAAGCTGCTTTATTTGGAGACCGAGGAAGAAATTAAGCTACCCCATAAGACTCATTTAAAATTCACCCTGCATAACTTTTGAAAACTCTTCGACCAAGTGTATGTTAGTTGAACCAAAAATTATATCGTCTACATAAACTTGAACTAAAAGAATGTGTTTTCCCTTGTGTTTAATGAAGAGGGTGGTATCCACTTTACCTCTTGAATATCCATGATCAAGTAGAAATTTGCTAAGTCTTTCATACCAAACCCGAGGGGCTTTCTTAAGACCGTACAAAGCTCGTTTTAATTTGTAAACATAATTTGGATATTCAGCATTCTCAAAACCAGGAGGTTGTGAGACGTATACCTCTTCATTTAGGACACCATTTAGAAACGCACTCTTTACGTCCATTTGGTAAAGCTTAAAATCTCTAGAACACGCATAAGCAAGCAAGAGACGTATAGCTTCGAGGCGAGCAACTGGAGCATAAGTTTCCTCATAGTCTATGCCCTCCTCTTGGTTATACCCTTGTGCCACTAAACGTGCCTTATTCCTAGTTATCACTCCGTTTTCATCAAGCTTATTTCTAAAAACCCATTTAGTACCTATGATATGATGATCTCGTGGACGAGGAACAAGTTCCCAAACGTCATTTCTTTTAAATTGATTAAGCTCTTCTTGCATGGCCATTAGCCAAAATTCATCAATCAAGGCCTCTTTGGCATTTTTAGGTTCTACTTGTGAAACAAAAGCGAAGTGAGAGCAAAAATTACTTATCCTAGAACGAGTCATGACTCCCTTTGAAATGTCTCCCAAGATGTTGTCAATAGGATGATCTTTTGAAGATCTCCAAGCTGGTGGAAGATCATTCACTTCAGTTTGTCCTTCTTCCTTATCTTTTACATGACTGGTATCTTCCTCCTCCTCATTGTCTTCTGTTTTGGACTGATCAGTTTCTAAAACAGCTTCTTTGAGTATGTCTTCTGTAGATATACCTGTGTCATCAAAAGAAATACCTTTTCCGACATTTTTCGGATAAGACTCATCAAAAGAGACATGAACAGATTCTTCAACGGAAAGTAAACGCTTATTATACACTCTATATGCTTTACTTGATTGTGAATAACCAAGAAAAATACCTTCATCCGCTTTTGCATCAAACTTCCCAAGTTTTTCCTTACCATTATTCAAAACAAAACACTTACAACCGAATACGTGAAGATGTGACAAGTTTGGCTTTCTTCCTTTTAAAAGCTCATAAGGGGTTTTATTTAAAATAGAGCGAATTAGAATCCTGTTTAGAACATAACAGGCTGTGCTAACTGCATCAGCCCAAAAATATTTTGGCAATCCACCCTCATTTAGCATTGTTCTTGCCAGCTCTTCTAAAACGCGATTTTTGCGCTCCACAACGCCATTCTGTTGTGGAGTTCGAGGAGCTGAAAAGTTATGCTCAATACCATTCTTATCACAGTACTTATCAAAGAGATAGTTTTGAAATTCTCCTCCATGATCGCTTCGAATTGTAACTATTTTAGAATTCATTTTATTTTGTGACAGTTTTGCAAAACTCTTAAAAGCGGAAAACGTTTCATCTTTGCTATGAAGGAATATAGTCCAAGTAAATCTAGAATAGTCATCAACGATTACTAAACCATAATAGTTTCCGCCTAGACTCTTTGTCCTAGAAGGTCCAAAGTGATCCATATGGAGAAGCTCAAGGGGTCGTGAAGTTGAAATTACATTTTTGGATTTAAAAGATATCCTTGTTTGCTTTCCCATTTGGCACGCGTCACATAGATGGTCTTTTGAAAATTTTATTTTTGGAAGACCGACTACTAGATCCTTAGATACAACCTTATTAAGCAAATCGAAATTAACATGCGCTAAGCGTCTGTGCCAAAGCCAAGAATCATCATTCAAGGCAACTAGACACTTAGAGCTTGTTAAAGGTACATCAAAAAGATCAAGCATGTAGATATTGTTTACTCTTACACCCTTAAACACAATATTCTGTTCAGTATGTTCAATTGTGCAGCAAGTTTTTGTGAAAGAAACCTTGTAACCCTTGTCGCACAATTGACTAATACTTAACAAATTGTGTTTAAGCCCCTCAACTAGATGGACATCAGAAATAGTAGTGGTAGAGGGATTACCTACACTACCTTTGCCAAGTATAGCTCCTTTGTTATTGTCTCCATAAGTAACATATCCCTTCTTCTTTGCTTTGAAGTCTATAAAAAGCGATATGTCACCCGTCATGTGCCTTGAGCACCCGCTGTCTAGAAACCATCTTCTATCTACGGATGCAAGACACTCATCCTACAATATCAAAAGAGAGAAACAGGTACCCAATTTTCATTGGGTCCATGTGGGTAAGTGGTAACATGGTTGCCTTTAGGCCTCCATTGATAAATGCCTTTAGGAACAAGAAATCTCCTAAACTTGCATTTTTCAATGGTATGACCAGCATGACAACAATAGTGACATAAGCCACGATGATGTATTTGTTTATTTTTGGTCATTAAATCCTTTGGAATAAAGGAGTATTTTGCATATGGTGGATTTAATGACTTCTTAAACAACCTAGAATCAACGGCGTCAGTAACCTTGGGTTGTAAAGCTTTTTCCAATTTGACTTTAAGAGTTTTAACCTCTTGTTGCCAAATATGACAAGCTTCACAATACCTAACTTTACTGCATCCGTTAACATTAATATCTTTTGAATTTTCTGCAATACTAGCTTTCAAGCTTTCTAAATCTTTTTCAGCTTTGTATACTTTACCTTCCAAGAATGAAAAAATTTGTTTATCGGAAGATAATCTTTTGAAAGCATCTACAGCTTCGTTATGCAGTTTTTCAAAAGCTATTTTCAGTTCAGAAAAAGACATAGAGGAGACATTACTATAGTAGGCTTGTCTTACTTTCTTATCGTTGATTTTCTTCTTGTGGTAGGACTGATTTTTGGTGTGATCCATAAGACACAGATTTGCTGTCTCATCACTATCATTTGAACTTTGTGAGCTTGATGAGTCACTATCGCTTTCCCATGCTATGTAAGCTCTTCTTTGTTTATTTGACCTTTTTGGTTGAGCTTTTCCTTTGTCCTTTTTCTTCATAGGACATTCTGTTTTATAATGTCCAGATTTACCACAATTAAAACACGATCCTTTTACTCTATGCTTCTTATTCTCTTCCTGTTTTGACTCTACAGATTGTCTTCGAAACTTAATGAGATTTTTGTCGGAATGTTGGATTCCATTCTTTCGAATGAATCTATTATATCTCTTAACAAAAAGTCCCATTTCTTCATCACCCGAATCTTCGTCACTACTTGAATCATTGTCGCTTTACTCTTTTTGTGAGGACTTTGAGTTAGAGGCCACAAGAGCTATTGGCTTCTTCTCACTCTCTTTGTCTTTATTCTTTTCCTTTTTACTCTTTTTCTCAAATATTTTGAGACTTTCCAGTTCTTGCTGATGTTCTTCCAGCTTGCCGAATAAAGTTGTAATCGTAAGCGTCGTGAGGTCGTTGGCTTCCTTAATAGCTGTTACTTTAGGTTGCCATTCTCTGCTAAGACACCTCAGAATTTTATTAGTGGCTATTTCATTGGAAACAGGTTTTCCAAGTGCATTCAACCGATTTATGAGATGAACGAATCTCTTTTGCATGTCAGAGATAGATTCTCCTTGTTTCATGCGAAAGAGCTCGAACTCTTGATTAAGTGTGTTAATACGGGACTGTTTTACTTCAGTAGTACCCTCATGGGCAATTTCTAAAGCATCCCACATTTCTTTAGCTGTCGAGCAATGGGATACCCGATAATACTCATCAGCACTAAGTGCTGAAATTAGCATATTTCGAGCTCTCCAATCACTCGACCATTTTTTCTCATCTTTCTCATCGTAATCATCTTCTGGTTTAGGAACTATGGAGCCAGCCTCATTTCTCATAGTAATTTGAAAAGGACCATTTTGAATGGCAGCCCACACATTCCTATCCACAGAATTTATATGAACCCGCATCCAGTCTTTCCACTAGCCATAATTTTCACCGTTGAAAACAGGCGCTCTATTATACGCCCCCTTTGGTTCAGAATCCATATCGTTACAAGCAGCCACAAAGCACCAGCGAACCAGGCTCTGATACCACTTGTTAGACGGTGTGGCTAGTGATCGAGAGGGGGGGGTGAATAGATCACCTCCTTGAAACTCAAGGATTTAAAAAAGTTTATCAGAGTCTTTCAAGTTAGCGGAAAAATTATGATCCCGAATCGACTTCCGTCTATTCTGAACCAGCTACTAGAAAACCGGACACACGAGTTTATGCTGGATTTATTAGGATGACAAAGATATATTAACACCAGATTGGAATCGACTCAAATGCACTTATCATACACAGGCTATTTCCAATGAACAAAAACACAGCAAACAATTTTATCAAACACTTGGCATGTATGCATTCAACGATTAACAGTAATGGTGATTTTGCCAAAGATTTTCGTACCACTATTGTATCTTGAAACTTTAATACGCAACACACCAAACGAATCACAAAATTGTTGAAAGCGTAAAGAGATAAAGATAGAATACGATACGCAGAGATTTGGTAAGGAAGTTCCCCACTTTCGTCCTCGCGTGTGGGTACGTCTCCCTCTCAATTTCAAAATGAAATTGAGACCTGTTATATCAATAATACTGAATTCGTTCTTTACAAGGTTACAATACAAATCCAGAAATCTAAACCCCAAGATCTTCCTATTGTATGAACCTTCACTTGATCTGAGCTTGATCAAGAATTTTCCTGCAAGAAATACAGACAATTCACCGGTTCCACGACCTGTTTGCGAAATCTCCAGATTTCCAAACCCTACGCTGCGGCTGAATCTGTTCTGCAATCGTGACTAACAAACCCTCAAGAACACACCCGTTCTTGAAGGACAAACCAGATGGTTTTTCCTCGAAACCCCCTTTGTATCTTCAACTCAGCTAGATCAATGATCGTACCACTGAACGTTATCTCGAAGATCCCTTAATCCGAAGAACAAAAATGATTATGTGTTGATGTTCTTGAATTAACGAGATTGAGAAGATGATGAAGACAAAGTCTCTTTCAGGTTTCTAACACTGCTCTTGAAAAATCATGCACACCAAACTTGTCTTTTGCTTTGATTGCACTTTTTCACTCTAACCAGAATTCTTACTCCAAACTGAACTGTCATAACACTTATATATGAAAACAGAAACGGTTAAAAGCAACAAACAGCTCTATGTATCGATACAAGAGTCGTATGCGTCGATACATAGTGAGTATAACACATGCATGAGTCGACACATGGTTGTATGCATCGATGCATACTGTACCTGTTAATTTCCAGAATGTAAAATAAATCATGCATCGATACATGATGCGCATGCGTCGATACATAGCCCAGTTACAAAGGATCATGTATCGATACAAGTGTCGTATGAATCGATACATACTGAAGCAAAACGGTTTTTGTGAGTTTATCAAAGGTATGTGTCGATACAAGACACGTATGAATCGATGCATACATAGGAAAAATCGTTTTTATGATTACAATGATGATATGAATCAATTTGCATTGTCTTTTAAATCATAGTAGGTATGAAATCATATGTATGTACAAACTAATCATGCATACAAATCTTATATCATGCATATCACACAATTTGCTATCATACAAAAACTTAAAGGCTTGCTCACACAAGTCATGCCCTTCTTCATAAGTTAACTCAAGGGTTGAATTAGGTCAAAACCCTAATTCTTGATTTTTTTATAGATGGTCCTTCGAGGTGATTTTTCCATAGTGAATGGGATCTTGAGATTCTTTTGAGTTTAGTGGACCATATATTGAGGCATTGGCTCATGCCCAGATGGAAATTTTCATCTGGAGGCCCTGGTCGGCCAAAACCCTAATTTGGTGACACTGGCGATTCACAAGGCCATTTTTCCCCATTCAAAGCTGGATATGTAGCTCTCAAGGCGCTCTACAAAAGCTTAAACTACCACTCATTCCAATTCCTCATGGATTTTAAGTTGTGGAATGATCAAAATCAAGAAAAGTGAAAATGTCACTTTTTTCCAACACTTAGTGAAATTTTCACTAAGTCAGAATCTGTTTCACTTTTTTCCAAATGTAGGGGCATTTTTCACTTGGATCCAAAAAGTATCAAAACCAACTATGATCACACATATGTTGTATCATATGAGGGCTTTCCAAAATGACCAAGAACTTCACCAAACTCAATCTGAGCCATGAGATATGACCATGCCAATATGCCTTGCTGCAAGCTGTCATGGCAAGGCAGATTTGTGCATTTTGCTCGATTTACCAAATTTGTGCAAATGGCAAGCAAATCTATCCATCTGAACACCTCAAGGGGAGACCAAGGAGGGACAAACACTGATCCCAAGCCTCCCAAGTCTTTGGAACTAAAAATAGCATGCCAAACCTAGAAATCCCTAAAGAGGGGACAAGACTCCAATTTTGTTTTAGAGCATTCAATGGATGCACCAAGGTGGCATGGACTGAGCCTCTTCCAACTGAATTCAGTCAAGACATATCCGAGACCAAGGGAACCAGCAGCCTGTGCCCTAACCTCTAGTCAATGTCTAGAGGAGACTTGGATTCCCATTAATCAACATTGGCCAAACCTCTGCAGCAGTTGCCATTCACTATTGCTTGCAAAACAAACTTGTTGCACTATAAATAGATGCTTTCCTCAAAATCTCTTCCTTCACTCCAAAATTGCCTTCCAAAGCAAGTCACTATCGGGTTTTGAGTTTGAGAGCAATTCCAACCAAACCAATCATACACACACCTCATAAACATCATATAGAAGTGATCCAAACACTTAAACAACAACTATAACACTGATTTCTATGAATCACCATCCAACTGCTCAAGCTTTTAGCAGACTTGCAGTTGGGGTACCATCTTCAGTTTCAGCTTGTTCCAAACCACTCCAAGCATCCAGACACATCACTTGGCACCTAAGGAAGCTGTGAAAATCATTGGAACCAGCTTGCAACACCTTTAACACAAAACATAATCACCAGCTGCAAGAGCATGGAAGCTCTACAACGGGTAAGTGTTTATCCATTTTCATTTACTGCTTTCATATATAAAACTGTATTGTGGGGCTGTTTTACTGTAAGTCTTCTTTCACAAACTTTTATATACTTGTCATATATCAACAGTGTAATACTAATATAGTTATTTAGAGTTTTCCCCGGCAACTACGTCTAGCACTAGGTAAAGCCCTGTTGGTCACTCTTAAATACAAACAAAACTAGATCCCCATAGGATTACCAGATACAGTATTCCCTCCTCTTGGGGTTGAACAATATGGAGATGTGAAAGACAACATTCTCGGTGAACCCTTTCTCAGACTGTCACCCTTAGAAATTGTCAAAGAAACTCTAACTCCCAGAGATGATCTTATCTCCGTGAATGGCATCTCTTGAGTTTCTTCCAAATTCTCGGACTTTCCTGGCTTGATTTATTCTCGGTGAATAGCATGTCTTGAACTTCTCGAGGTTTGGGGACCCATAGGCTTCCTAAAAGCATCCTCGCCTCCTCTTGGACGTTGTACAAGGACCCTTCGTCTTCTTACAAGCTCTCATGCCTTCTCTTTTGCTTAGTACAAGGACCCAGAGACCTCTACAGGTATAGGAACAGAACCTAGTCATTAATTTGCTAGAGCTATCTTTCTGAGTCAAGTGCCAGACCAGTTAATGGGTTGACCTTCATCCCTTAACTTACCAGCCTTCTCTTGGGCATCATACAAAGATCATTCACTATCTGAGAATCGATTTCTCAAAACACCAGTAGACTTGGACAGTCTCAATACCCGTGGGATTTCCCATTTCCTTAAAGAACAGAAAATAACCCTGATGCTCTGATCAATACCAAGGCACAACCTTACCTATAATCGTTCCCTTTATAAGAACTGATTTTCTCTTTCATCCAACACACTGGACCTGTCACACAACTGAAACAATCACCAGCATAGTTAGCCTCCTCTTGGGCTTAGTACAAATAATTCTCCCCAGTGGACCTAACCTTTTCAGACTCTCTCGTTGAGTCAAACTTTTAGCCTCCGTCTTGGGCTTCATACAAGACACACATAAATCACTCTCTTGTTGAGTATAAAAGACTCTCTTGGTGAGTCAACCCCCTTTTAGCCTCAATCTCGGGCTTCGTACGAGACATATAAAACACTCTCTTGTTGAGTATAAAAGACCCTCTTGTTGAGTCAATTTCCTTTTAGCCTCAATCTCGGGCTTCGTACGAGACAGCAAATCACTCTCTTGTTGAGTATAAAAAAAACTCTCTTGTTGAGTCAGTCTCTCCTTTAGCCTCCGTCTTGGGCATTGTACAAGACATATAAAATCACTCTCTTGTTGAGTATAAAGGACTCTCTTGTTGAGTCAATCACCTTTAGACTCTCTTGTTGAGTCAATCACCTGCTCAAGACTCTCTTGTTGTGTCAATATTTTTAGCCTCTGTCTTGGGCTTTATACAGGACAACTAAAAACACTCTCTTGTTGAGTTAAACCCTTTCAGCCTCCGTCTTGGGCTTTATACAAGATACATTCTCCCCAACGGAGTCAAAATCCTTTTTAGCCTCAATCTTGGGCTTTGTATAAGACAGAAAGAACATTTTCCCCGGAAAAGTCAAACTTCTAGCCTCCTCTTAGGCTTTGTAGCCTCCTCTTAGGCTTTGTATAAAGAAAACCCCGGTTGCGTCAATCAACCTTTTAACATCAAAGTTGTGCCTTGCTCATAGCATACAAACATCAACAACTCCTCTTTAGAGATGACAAACTCTCTCTAACCCTTTAGCTTCACATCTTGGGCTTTGAACAAGATACAAATCACATTTAGTCTCACGTCTTGGGCTTTGAACAAGACACCAAAACATCTCTTTCCTCCCATAGAATAGGAGGGACTATGATCGCTCTGATTTCCTTGCTTCGGGAATACGTAGGCATAAGATTGCAAAATCTTAGCGAGCATACTAATCAAAAACATAAAATCCCGTTCCTTCATACATCAATCGAAAAGCATCAGTCTTATCATCTTTCCAATATCCTAGACACTATTTTTAAGTGAATTACCCTAAAGAGGAACCCCTTCTTGATAGCATCTGTAAACCAACAGTTTTGACTGTTTAATCTCAGTTTGCAAGCAGGTTTAATTGGAGACATCTATTTCCCTTCCTTAATCAGCGTAATAGGATAAAAACTGAATCGAACTGTAGTACCAAAGTGATAGTGATTCGAAACCACAAAAATCGCGCTATAGAAAAGTGGCGACCACAGTGGGAGGCATTCTTTCTAGCCTCTTTTAGGGTGAAAGATTTAAGTTCCCAAAGTACCACAGAAATGACAACTCTGCTAGGGAGTCATTGTCTGTTAGGATCATAAGACTAGAGGTCTAGGATGATTAAGACAAATATATATACTGCTTTTCCTAATTGATATCTGTGTTTATTTTTCTGCTAATGGGAATACGTTTGATGCCGCATGTGGAAAGATTGAGTATACACCTAAGATAGGTGATGGCAATGCGGGTAATATTGCGGGAGTGAATCCCAGTTAAGAGTCCCCGATCGACCATCAAACTCAGTGGAGACTCCCTTTGCAACATTGCCTATACGACTTCGGTTGTTGAAAGTAGTGCGGTCGACTGGGTTATCTGAGAAGCTGAGGTTTTTAGTAGGCTTAAACCATTTTGTAGTGCGGAAGCTATCGGAAATAGTTGTCACGCGATACTACCCTCATCTGAGATCACTCTTGGATACATCATCTCGCTGGCAATCCGCTTGCTGTTGTTATCCCAAGAGGGGTCAATGATTTTACGGACAGGTACAAAAAATCACCAGTATAAACCTTTGGGGGGGGGGGGGGGGTAGAGCCTTGACTTCATGACACCGACCCTTTGACCCCATGTTTTTTCTATGTTTTTGTGTGCTGCATTCATACATTCATTTAAAAAACATTATAACAAAAGAAAAATCTTCTCTTCTCGTCTCTCTTTTTCAAACTAAACTAAGACTATGATTGCAAATGTTAGAGAAAGGAGATTGCGCTAATGGATTTCAGTAGGAGAAAAACTCATAAGTACACCTTTAAGGTTCCAAAACTAGAGGATTTAAGAGGTCTGGCTTGCATGATAACCAACCACGAGGCTTTCAGAGCCATGTATGGAGGACTGCAGTTGTCCTACCCCAAAATTTGACCACTAAGATTTCCCATCATTGTGTACATCATCATAACAGTATGGATGGACCATCATGCCTCAATAGTCTCCCCAAAGATGGCTGAAAATCCACTACAATCAAATTTAGGGTTTCAAGCCCTCTCTGAGCTCTTAGACAAAGGATCAATCAAGAAATGACATGATCTTCAACTTGTCTAAACTCTCAAACATCCACAATGGATCAAGAGGACTCCCACATCAAGAATCAAGCACCAGGCTGAAACATTCCAAGTGGATCAAGCCTCAAGATCGCCAGTGTCACCAAATTATGGTTTTGGTCGACTAGGGCCTCCAGATGGAAATTTTCCTCTGGGCATGAGCCAACACTTCAAACCATAACCTAAGATGCTCCAAGGGACATCATGAACCTAATCATCAAGTCAATTTTGCCTTAGGGGAAGCTTTCATCAAAAATCAGGAATTAGGGTTTCTTGACCTAATTCACCCCTAAGTTGAGTTTTGGGACAAAACATGAGCCAATACATCAAGAGAGGATTTGAGGGTCTCTAACACACTACATTGATCCATTTGCAATAACGGATTGATCCAAGAAACTTGATCAACAAGTTTCAAGTTCATCAGAACCACAATTAGGGTTTTGAGGAAAAAGTCAACTGTGTCTCTGACTTTTGACCCAGGCATGATCCCAAACCTTGGGACATGATTCAATACACCCTATAACACCTATGAAATCAATCCATCAAGTTTGATTTAGGTCAAGGACTTGATTTGATAGAGGATCGCACAGTTTGGAGTTCATTTGACAAAAAGTCAACTGTGCACAAAAGTCAACTTTGACTTTTTGAGATTTTTCACAATTATGGTTCTTTGACCCTAAAATGATGTTAATGTGTGATTTGAATCATCATTCATCAAGAAAAATCAAGAAAAGTGGGATAACTTGTAAATGGGGGTAACCATAAAAACTTAGAAATTTTCTAAGTTATGGAACAAAGTGGCTAGGGTACGAACTTTGGAGGATCATAACTTCTAAACCTCAAGGCCATTTTTCCCCATTCAAAGCTGGATTTGTAACTCTCACGGCCCTTTACAAAAGCTTCAAACACAACTCATTCCAATTCCTCATGGATTTTAAGTTATGAAATGTTCAAAATCACAAAAAGTGAAAATGTCACTTTTTTCCAACACTTAGTGAAATTTTCACTAAGTCAGAATCTGCCTTCACTTTTTTCCAAATGTAGAGGCATTTTTCACTTGGATCCAAAAAGTATCAAAACCAACTATGATCAAACAGTTCTTGTATCATATGAGGGCTTTCCAAAATGGCCAAGAACTCCATCAATTGCCACTTGAGCCATGAGATATGACCATGCCAATATGCCATGCTGAAAACTGTCAAAGCAAGGCAAATTTGTGCATTTTGCTCGATTTTCCAAATTTGTGCAAATGACAAACACACTTATCCATCTGAACACCTCAATGGGAGACCAAGGAGGAACTAACTCTGATCCCAAGCCTCCCAAGCCCTTGAAACTAAAAATAGAATTCCAAACCTAGAAATCCCTGAAGAGGGGACAAGACTCCAATTTTTTTTGGAGCATTCAATGGATACACCAAAGCCATCAAACAGATGCTTTCCTCTAAATCACATTCTCACTTCCAATTTTGCCTTCTAAGGCAAGTCACTATCGGGTTTTGAGTTTGAGAGAAATTCCAACCAAACCAATCACACACACACACACACCTCATAATCATCATATAGAAGTGATCCAAACACTCACATAACATCTGGAACACCAAAATCACAAAATCACCAGCTAACTGCTCAAGCTTTTAGCAGACTTGCAGTTGAGGTGCCAAATCGAGTTCCAGCTCAATTCAATCCACTCCAAGCATCCAGACACACTCCATAGCACCTAGGGAAGCTGTCCATATCCTTGGAACCAAGTTGTAACACCTCTAACACAAAACACGATCACCAGCTGCAAGAGGTAAGCATGACATCTTCTAACTCTATGATCCATGCATTTTTTGCTGCACAATAATTTGGCCATATGTTCATAATCATGCATAGAGTGTTTACCCTCAATCAATTGCGTTGTTTGAATCGTGTATGGAACTTCTGAACCTTCATGCAAATTTTAGGGTTCTTGAGGTTTCTCTTTGATTTCTTATTCCATGCTTAAAATAAATGAAATTAAAGACCATAGACATGATCGTGAGGTGAAAACGAGTAGATTGATATGTAGATTGCATGATATCATCAAGTATTCAGTGAGATTGGATAGAAAACGCAAATCTGCAGAAACAGAGGGTGGCGCGTGTTCTTGCCAAATTCTTGGTGCCATTTTTGAATATTTGAATATTTGAATTTTTTATTTTATTTAATTGATTCCAAAATTTATTTCTCTCTGATTTTTAATGATTTTAAGTTGATTCTTTTTTTAATAATTCACAAAAATGTGAAAATATTTTATTTTACCAAAAAATCCCAAAAATATTACTTATTCATATATTTGATATTTTTGCAAAGAATTAATGTTTTATTTGTTTTTTAACATTTAAAATATTTTTTCCTCCATGATTTCCCAAATTTAATTGGTTTCCAATCATTTTGTGGATATAAACATGATTTTTGAAACATTGATCCAAGATCATCACTCCTTTTTCACATGTTTTCAATACTTTTTATTTATTTTTTTAACAAAATTAATTCCTTTTTTAAACAAAATTAGGGTTTTGATTAATTCAACCCTCATCAATCATTTTCAAACACTTTGGGCCTCTAATAGAGTGTAAGACCCAACCCCCTTTTAACCAAAACCATTTTGGGCCTTAGACATTGTATAAGTCCCCCTGCGTTAAAAGAAAAACCTCGGTGCGATCTCCGTTTTCAAGCAAATAACCCTGGGCCTCTCCTTGAGTTGTAAGCCCCATCCCTTGTACAAAAATAAATCTTTGGGCCTCTTGAGAGAGTATAAGACCCATCCCTTTGTACAGAAAACCCTTTTGGGCCTCAGTCACTTGTATAAGTCCCTGTACAAATTCAAAACAATAGTGCAATCACTGATAAAACCCTGGGCCTCTCCTTGATCTGTAAGTCCCAACAATCTTTTCAAAGCACTTTCTCCTTTGATTTAGAATATAATATTATTATCAAAGCTTTCTTTGTTGAACAACTAACAAAACAGCATGGAAGCTCTACAATCGAGTAAGTGTTTACCCGTTTTCTTTATCTGCTTTCATATATATATATATATATATATAAGTGTATTGTGGGGCTGCTCACTATAAGTCTTCTTTCACAAACTTTTATATACTTGGAAAATATCCACTGTGTAATACTAGTATAGTTATTTAGAGTTTTCCCCGACAACTACGTCTAGCACTAGGTAAAGCTTGTTGGTCACTCTTAAATACAAACAAAACTAGATCCCCGTAGGATTGCCAGATACAATCTTCCCTCCTCTTGGGGTTAAACAATATAGAGACGTGAAAGGCAACATTCTTTGTGAACCCTTTCTCAGACTGTCACCCTTAGACAGTGACAAAGAAACTCTA
This sequence comes from Lathyrus tuberosus, assembly GCA_022829125.1. Taxonomy (NCBI): domain Eukaryota; kingdom Viridiplantae; phylum Streptophyta; class Magnoliopsida; order Fabales; family Fabaceae; genus Lathyrus; species Lathyrus tuberosus. The sequence goes on from JALAZF010000071.1 coordinate 11,583,893, forward strand.
ACTCCCCAAAGATGATCTTTTCTTCGTGAATGGCATCTCTTGAGTTTCTTCCAAATTCTCAAACTTTCCTGGCTTGATCTAATCTCGGTGAATAGCATGTCTTGAACTTCTCGGGGTTTGGGGACCCACAGGCTTCCTAAAAGATCCCCGCCTCCTCTTGGGCGTTGTACAAGGACCCGTCGGCTTCTTAGAAGTTCTTATGCCTTCTCTTGGGCTTAGTACAAGGACCCAGAGACCTCTACAGGTATAGGAACAGAACCTAGTCATCAATTTGCTAGAGCTGTCTTTCTGAGTCAAGTGTCAGACCAGTTAATGGGTTTACCTTCATCCCTTAACATACCGGCCTTCTCTTGGGCATCATACAAAGATCATTCACTATCTGAGAATCGATTTCTCAAAACACCAGTAGACTTGGACAGTCTCACTACCCTTGGGATTTACCATTTCCTTAAAGAACAAGAAATAACCCCGATCCTCTAGTCAATACAGAAGCACAACATTGGCCATTTAAGAACTGATTTTCTCTTTTATCCAACACATCGGACTTGTCACTCAACTGAAACAGTCACCCGCACAGACAACCTCCTCTTGGGCTTTGTACAAATGATTCTCCCCAGTGGAGCTAACCGTTTCAAACTCTCTTGTTGAGTCAACAACTTTTAGCCTCCGTCTTATGCTTTTTACAAGACATATAAATCACTCTCTTGTTGAGTATAAAAGACTCTCTTGGTGAGTCAATCCCCTTTTAGCCCCTATCTCGGGCTTCGTATGAGACAATAGAAACACTCTCTTGTTGAGTATAAAAGACTCTCTTGCTGAGTCAAACAACCTTCAGACTCTCTTGTTGAGTCAATCACCTTCAGACTCTCTTATTGAGTCAACCTTTTTAGCCTCTGTATTGGGCTTTATACAGGACAGATAAAAGCACTCCCTTGTTGAGTCAGTCACCTGTTAGTACTCTCTTGTTGAGTCAACCCTTTTAGCCTCTATCTCGGGCTTCGAACGAGACAAATAAGAAACACCCTCTTGTTAGGTCAATAGCCTCCTCTTAGGCTTTGTATAAAGAAAAACCCAGTTGAGTCAATCAACCTTTTAGCATCAAAGTCATGCCTTGCTCATAGCATACAAACATCAACAACTCCTCTTTAGAGATGACAAGTTCTCTCTCAGACAAACGTTTTAGCTTCAATCTTAGGCTTTGAACAAGACACAAATAACCTTTTAGCTTCAATCTTGGGCTTTGAACATGATACAAATCACCTTTAGCTTCACATCTTGGGCTTTAAACAAGATACAAACTACCCTTTAGCTTCACGTCTTGGGCTTTGAACAAGACACCAAAACAACCTTTATCCTCCCATAGAATAGGAGGAACTACGATCGCTCTGATTTCCCTATCTCGAGAATACGTAGGCATAAGATTGTAAAATTTTAGCGAGCATACTAATCAAAATCCTATACCCTCATACATCAATCGAAAAGCACCAACATCCTACCAAAAACCTCGCAAATGTTCCAGACATTGTAATTTTAACAAAATAAACCGAAGAAAGGCCCCACATCCACATAGCATCTGTAACCTAACAGACCGCTGTTCAAACTCAGTATGCAAGCAGGGTTAATTGGAGACATCTATTTCCCTTCCTTAATCAGCTCAATAGGATAAAAAATGAATCGAATTGTAGTACCCAAGCGATAGTGACTCAGGACCACAAAAATCGCGCTACAGAAAAATGGCGCCCACCGTGGGGCCGTTTTGACTTTCTCACAATTTTCGGTGGAAACCTTAAATTCAACAAGATATCACAGAAATGGCGACTCTACTGGGGAGTCATTGTCTGTATAGGATCATAAGACTAGAGGTCTAGGATGATTAAGACAAATATATATGCTGCTTTTCCTAATTGAAATCTGTGTTTATTTTTCTGCTAATGGAAATGCGTGTGATGCCGCATGTGGAAAGATTGAGTATACACTTAAGATAGGTGATGGCATTATACGGGTAATCTTGCGAGGAGTGAATCCCAGTTAAGAGACCCTGGTCGACCATCAAACTCAGTGGAGATTCCCTTTGCAGATACATTGCCTATACGACTTCGGTTGTTGAAAGTAGTGTGGTCGACTGAGTTATCTGAGAAGCTGAGGTTTTTAGCATGCTTAAACCATTTTGTAGTGCGGAAGCTATCGAAAATAGTTGTCACGCGATACTACCCTCATCTGAGATCACTCTAAGATACTTCAGCTCGCTGGAGATCCGCTTGCTGTTGTTATCCCAAGAGGGGTCAATGATTTTGCGGACAAGTACAAAAAATCACCAGTAAAAAACCTTTGGGGGGGTAGAGCTTTGACTTCATGACACCGACCATTTGACCCCATGTTTTTTCTATGTTTTTGTGTGCTGCATTCATACATTCATTTAAAAAAGACATTAAAACAAAGAAAAATCTTCTCTTCTAGTCTCTCTTTTTCAAATTAAACTAAGACAATGATTGCAAATGTCAGAGAAAGGAGATTGCGTTAATGGATTTCGGTAGAAGGAAAACTTATAAGTACATCTTCAGGGTTCTAAAACTAGAGCATTTGAGTGGGTTGGCAAGGATGATCACCAACCCCGAGGCTTTCAGAGCTAAGTATGGAGCTCTTCTATCTCTGTTAAGGGTCTATGTAATTGAAGGAATCCTGTCCACGCTATTCCAGTTCTACGATCGGGTCTATCATTGTTTTACATTCCCAGATTATTAGCTTGCACCAACGCTGGAGGAATACTATTTTTTGGACTGGAAGAAATTCCAAATGATCAAACCATGCCCAAGCTAAAGCGTAACAAGTTTTCTCAAGCATAGTGTACCGAGTTTCACAGTCGGTGAATTTCTTGCTTAGATAGTAAATGGCAGACTCCTTTCTTTTGGTTTCGTCTTGTTGGCTAAGTACACAACCCATCCAGTCTTCCAAGACTATCAAGTAAATGATCAGTGGTCTTCCTTCCACTTGAGGTGACAAAATTGGTGGGTTCAACAGATATTCCTTGATATTGTCGAAAGCTTTCTAACAATCTTCTGTCCTTACACAATCTTGATTCTTTCCTAGTAATTTTAAAATTGGCGCGCACGTCGCGGTCATGAGGTATATGAACCTTGAGATGTAATTTAGTCGTCCCAAAAACCCTCTGACTTGTTTCTCTGTTTTAGGTGAAGGCATTTCTTGTGACGATGAACCCTAGGAGCTTTCCTGAGCGGACATTGAATGTACACTTGTTAGGATTCAAGCGGAGCCCGTATTTTCTTAGACGTTCAAATAATTTTGACAAATGTTCAACGTGCTCTTCCTCTGTTTTTGATTTGGCAATCATATGATCGACATATACCTCGATCTCTTTGTGCATCATGTCATGAAACAGAGTCGTCATAGCCCTTTGATAGGTTGCCCCGACGTTCTTCAAACCGAACGACATTACCTTGTAACAAAAGGTGCCCTATGGGGTGATAAAGGAAGTTTTCTCCATATCTTTTGGCACCATTTTGATCTGATTATAGCCCGAGAATCCATCCATAAAGGAGAATACTTTGAATTTTGTTGTACTGTCTACCAGCATGTCAATGTGTGGTAAGGGGAAGTCATCCTTTGGTCTTTCCCTGTTTAGATCCCTTTACTCTACACACATCCTGACTTTTCCGTCCTTTTTCGAAACTGGCACTACGTTAGCTAGCCATTGAGGATACTCTGAGGTGGCAAGGAAACCAGCGTCTATCTGTTTCTGCACTTCCTCTTTAATTTTGATAGCCATGTCCGGGTGAGTCCTTCTCAACCTCTGGTTTACTGGCGGACATTTTGATTTTAACGACAAATGATGTTCCACGATGCTGGTATCCAACCCTGGGATGTCCTGATAGGACCAAGCAAATAAATCGGGAAATTGTTTGAGAAGCTTTATCAAGTCTTTTTGACTCTCGGACTGAGCATCACCCTAATCTTGACTTCTTTCCTTTCTTCCTCTAAACCCAAATTTACCATTTCCAACTGCTCCTTGTGAGACTCAATTGACCTTTCCTCTTGTCTGAGTAATTAGGAGATCTCTTATGGAATTTCTGCATCCTCTTCTTCTTCAGCTTCAAATACCGGGAATTCAAATTTGGGAGAAGGCATTGGATCGTATGTTTCAACATGGTTTAAAACAAGCAATCTGCAAGGCATGATGATTTGTTTTTTTAGAAGAGATAGAGAGAGTGCAAGAGTGTGTGCATTGTATTTTCTAAAATATGCTTGTTTTTATATTGAGTTTATTTTAGGATTACCATTTTTTGAAAAGCGAAAAGGGAATACAGGAATTAATGCGGGAATTACATAATGACATTTATTTATTCATGATTTGTCGATTCTTGAAATTACAGCCCTGTAAAACAAAACTTTGTCGCTTTGGGCGAAGCGAAGAGGGACATTTACAAAACGTGAGCCCAATAAAAACATTCGTTTCACCTGGGCAAGGTGAAAGGTTAAAAAAAAGACGGCAATTACTTAGTCTTATGGATGACTTTTGGGACATTGACAGCGACCCATTGGCTACGAACTCCTCAATGAATCACAAAGTCTGACACCTTCTTTCTTGATCTTTCCTCAGAAATAACGCTAATTTTCGGCGGATCAGGATTATTGGAATCCTCTTCCCAGGCAGAGTTTTTGTAAACAAACTCTTCTGTTGTATCTTCTTTGGTATTTTCACTCTCAAAGGAATCTTCCCATCCAGTTGGCTGGATATCTTCGAGTTTGATACGAGAGCTTGCAGGAGCAGTGTACTTGACTAAGTAGTAGTACTTTCCGCTTAGCTGTCCAAGAGTGTCCCATACTTCAGCGGGAAATGAGGAGTCATCTTCCTCAATGACTATGACCTCTGGAAAAGCGAAATTGATGAACTCTTGTCCTGCAGTCTGTGCAGGTTCATCATTGTGATGAGTGTTCTCTGAATAGCCTGAGTAATGATCCCATGATTGGGTGGGGACGCAGGTATTCTTTTCAATGTTACTCAACTGATATGCCTCGTTGGGCTGACTCTTTTGCCCCAAGTCTTTCGGACATGGCTTCCAGATAGGCAATTCATCTAGCAGGTCATAGTAGTCATAGTCAAAGTTATCCTTCATCAGATCATCTTCTAGTGAGTTAGGTGGAACCCGACGTCCCTTAGGATCACAATCTCCATACATCATCTTGACGTCCGATCTTGGTATGAATCTCGAACTCTGTGCGGGAAAGCAAAATGGTGTATGTGTCTCTTCCTGAGATAAATAACCATCCTCATTGAGCCATGATTTCCACTCTTCATCCATATCGGAGGAGTTACTCTCATTGATAGTGTGTACTTCCTGAGACACTGGGTGAAGGAATCCTCCGCTGAGGAAGAAATCCTGAATGGGACGAAAACTTTCGTCTTTCTTAGCAGTCTGGGCACAGGTTGAAGAAAAACTAAGACCTTTATTTGTCTTGTTATCTGTAGGAATCACAAGTTGTCCCCATCCTTTTGCGTCGTTACTCTTGATTACTTCGAGAGCGTCCTTGTATGAGGAAATCGACGTTCCTTTCTCAGGTCGATTCTCATTGCACTTCGAAAGTGCTTGGAACTGGGTTCCAACAACCTCCTCTAGTTCTACACAAGAAAATGATGATAAGTTACTCACGATTAAGGCTTGCTCTCTGTAGACTGTGACGAGTTTGTCATTCTTAACGAACTTCAGCTTCTGGTGAAGTGTCGAAGTGACTGCCCCAGCCTTGTGTATCCAAGGTCTTCCTAATAAACAGTTGTAAGCTTCCCGGATGTCTATGACCTGGAAAGTGACTTGGAAAGTGTGAGGACCGATGGTTATGGGAAGATTTACTTCGCTGATAACTGTTTTTCTGGATCTGTCAAAAGCTTTGACAATGATCTCACTGCCTCTCATTGGAGCTCCTTGAAATGATAGTCGTGTCAGAGTTGACTTTGGCAAAACATTCAGTGATGATCCTGTGTCAACCAGTACGCTGGCTAAAGCATCGTCCTGACAGTTTACTGTAATGTTAAGCGCCATGTTGTAATTTTTGCCTTCTTCCGGCAATTCCTCATCACTGAATCCTAAGTTGTTGTAGGAAGTGATGTTAGAAATGATACTGTCAAACTGTCCTATAGTTACATCTTGTTTCATATAGGCTTGCTCTATAACTTTCTGTAGAGCTTCCATGTAAGCTTTAGAACTGAGTAGGAGAGATAATACAGAGATTCTAGATGGATTTTACAACAGTTGATCTACAATGTTGTACTCGCTTTTCTAGATGAGCTTCAGCATCTCATCGTTGTTCTTTGAAAGTTCGGGATTACTAGACTGCCCAATTTGTTGATTTGGAACTTCTGCCTGAGTTTCTTTCTCTTTGGCAGGTTCTCCAACTCCTCGGTTGAAGATCGGCCACTTCGTGTGACTCAATTGATGTTGACAATGTTTACGAAAGAGGGTAATGGAGTTTCCTTTCCATTTTTGATCATTGTAGCCTCGTACTTATAAGGGATATCCTTATCTGATTTGTACGGTAATGGTCCTTGTAAGTAAATCACCACTGGAGTCTTTTGATTTCTCTGACCATCATAGGTAGCCTCAATTGGTTCTAGGTTGAGAATCTTTCTACTGTCAAGAGGAAATTTCAACTCGTTGAGCTGAGGGATTATGGCGCAAACGTCTTCGGCCATTTCATGATTTGAAATGATGACAACATCTTCACTTTGATCAGGAAGATAGTCTTGTATCACATTGATCGACCCGGAACATGAACATGGTCGGATCTCCTTTCGGTACAACTGATCTTGAAGAGCTGGCCACACGAGATAACACCCTTGGTTGTTCTCTGAACAAACCCTACAGCATTCATAATTATGTGGTGGCACCCGACCACGTCCGCTTTGTATGCAGTGCATTTTGACCAGATTTTTTTCAATCGAGCGGACATCTTGACTCTGATGTTTACTGGGATTTCCGTCTGTCATACTGATCTTCTGTGTAGCTTCGTCTAAGTAAATTGGAAGCCACCAGTGGTCCAATAAGTATTGAAGAGTTCATTGGACAAGCGCACAGCCTTGGTCGTCCTCTTGACACTCCTCACAGTCCTGATAATCATGTGAAGCCAGAAAATCGAGCCTGACTTGCTTAGTATGTAGTTCTACAATGCTGGTATTCATCAAGCGTATGTCGAATATCTGTACCATATTGACTTGATGAGTATTTCTTTCCTGATAATCCTGGATCCATCCAAGATCCATTTGACGTTGAAGGGCCTCTCGTACAAAAGAGCATCCCTCATTCTTATTGAGTAGATCGGGCAGGCATCATAATTGTGTCGTAGCAGATTATGATATTGACTTTGCCTTGAGTGCATAGCTACCAAATTGACATTCATCGCAAGGATATTGTGATTCTGAACAATGTTGGGATTAGTATGAGCCATGTTGACTTCTCGGATTCTGTGATCTTGAATCCCTCCGAGATTCATCTGTTCTTGTAGAGCTAATTGTACTACAGAACATCCTTGATTATTCTTTGAGGATATCACAATGGTGATAGTTGTGAGGCGGTACGTGATCATACCTGCTCGTCTGCAATGCATCCTAACCAGATTGGTCCCCAACTAGAGTACATCGCAAATTTGATAACTGCGGCTAAATTCTTCTTCAACCAAATTTACTGCAACCTTGTCATGTTGTGGCAACAGGTTCTTCTGAACATTCGAATTAGTATCTTTTAAAGATAAGACCCCGTTCCTGACAAGTTTCTGTACGTCAGATTTGAAACTGAGACAGTTTTTGATATAGTGCCCCGATCTTCCTTGATGGTAAGGGCATGTTTGGTCCGCTTTAAACCAAAAGGGTGGATTTTCTGGTACTGCAAGAGGAGACCTAGTCTGGACATGCCGCTTGGCCAGTAACAGTGGAAAAAGTTTCGTGTACAACATGGGTATAGGGTCAAACCCTGGTGGTCGTGTTGCACGATTATTATTGTTGTATTGAGGACGAGTCTGCTAAAGAGTCTGTTGAGTCCTTTGCTGGAACTGTTGTTGACTAGGTTGATTTTGAGCAACCTGAGGTTGATAAGTCGGAACTGGCGCATGGTTGATAGCGGGAGTTATTGCCGCTATTGGTTATTATCTCCGCCTTTGTTTTCCTTGGGAGATGTTACTGATCTCCTGTTGCTTCTTTTTCTGAAAAGCACTACCGTATATTTTGGTACTGCTGGAAGGTTCAGCCTCTTTGGCTAGCCGTCCTTCACGAACCGCCTCTTCAAGGCGTACTCCCATGTTTACCATCTCGGTGAAATCACTGGGTGCATGGGCTACCATTCAGTCGTAGTACAATGAGCTTAAGGTTTTCAGAAAGATCTTTGTCATCGTTTTTTCCTCAAGAGGTGGACAAATCTGGGCGAAAATTTCACGCCATCTCTGAGTGTATTCCTTAAACATCTCTTAGTCTTTCTGAGGCATCGCTCTGAGTTTATCTCTATCTGGTGCCATGTCCAGGTTATACTTGTATTGTTGGACGAAGGCAGCGCCGAGATCTCTGAAAGTGTTGATCTTGGTGCAGTTTAAACACATGTACCATCGGAGAGAGACACCGGTTAAACTGTCCTGAAAATAGTGGATCAGTAGCGGTTGATTTTCTGTCTGAGTTGACATCTTTCGAGCGTACATCACCAAGTGACTTTGACGGCAAGAATTGCCTTTGTATTTTTCAAAGTTTGACACCTTAAATTTGTGCGGGATTTTGACATTCGAGACCAAGCAGAGATCTACGGTGTCCTTTCAAAATAAATCCTGACCATGAATGGCATGCAATTCCTTTTGTATCTCCAAGAACTGTTCCTGGAACACGTTCATCTTTTCATACATCTCTTCGTTTCCACCAGAGATTGCCTATGGTATCTGCCCTCTCGGGACAGTGTGTACCACTGCTTATGGTATGGTCATTACGGTTGTGACTCTGGGTTCCACAGAGCCCTGAAGTTTGTAACCTTCAGGAATTCTTGTCGTAAATCTTGTATCCTCACTTTCCCGAAGTTTGTAACCTTCAGAACCAGTGGCACCTGTTACAGTGTCCGGGTCTTCTGAGACTGGCGGAATGTATCCTTCAAGAATAAAGTTAGGCGGTATGCCCTAGGGGAGACCCTTAGGCATGTTGTACCGCGGATGATTCTCAGGTGTCTCAACTATGAGCGTAGATGTGATCTCCGAGATCACATTCCTTTGACGTTGCTCCTGAGCTGCTGCCAGGGATTGCATATCACTATGAAGTTTCTTCATATCATTCTTTAGACCGTCGATTTCTTCTCTCAGCTCTCTATTATCTTCCTTGAGATCGTCCATTTTCTTTTGTCGATTGGCCCGAGTATGGTACGAGTGAGACAGTTTGATTCTAGAATCGAGACGCGCGCATGAGACTCGAGAGAATGTGTTATTTGAGAATGATGAATGCAATGACATATTTTTATTTTTTTAGCTTTAATAAAAAAATAAACCTTAAATAAATTGCAAATATCAAACAGAGAGGGGAAACCCCTTTTTATTGAATTGAAGGATTGCGATACGTTACAAAGAAAAGTACAACATTTTACAAAGTGTTGGTAAAAAGAAAATTCTAAGCTTAAGGATCCTGAGTCCTCTCTGAAGAGAGCTCAAAAGCAAGTTCTGGCAGTTTCTTTTTCTCCTATCGAGGTTCTTCAACCGTTGTTGGGTTATCAGTTCTTTGCCAGATGAAAGGAGTGAGTAAATTCCTTTGATCTTCCCGACTCTCTTCAACATGTTGCTCTAATATTCCGATCAGAGCATTCTTTTCTTTTAACAATTCATGGAGTTTGACACACTGCACATTGAGATTTCGGTATTTGTTTTTCCAAGAATTCTTCGCTCGCTGAATTTTGTTGAGAGTGTAATACCCCATAATTTTTTGAACGTTTTGGATAATATTATTATGATCAACTGGGTTCCGGTGTACTCTGAGCAATTATTGGATAAAATAATTAGAGTAAACTGACGAACTTGGAATTAATTAGACTAATATTATTTAACTTGGAGTTTTATTAAATTGGTGCATTTGAGATAATTTGGACAATTAGTAGTATTACTAATTAATATTTCTCTATATCTCTTTTTCCTTTCCATTATTTGAAGTTGGTAACTTTTGAGATAGAAAGTGAAGAGAAGGAAAAAGGAAGGAAAAGGAGAGGAAATTCTAAAGAGCTCAAGAGATTGAATCATCAACCCATCTCCAATCTTTCCATCTCAACTTCATCATCCTCATCTTGTAATCCAGGTGGGTTCTAGTTAGATGCTTTAGAGTAGAGTTTTATTGAGTTTAGAGATAGTTTTGATATTGTGATAAATGAGAAATTTTGCACTAAAATCATGTTTTAATGTTCCTTATGATTGATACATGTTAGATATGTGTTGTTGTGTATCCAATTGGTATTTTTCTGGTGTTTAGAAGTGAATTGGAAGGGAAAATGGATCATTTTCGCAGAACCCATTATGCAGGAAAATTCTGGTTTTCACGCTGCCCATACGCGTATCACCCAAGGCAATACGCGTATTGGTTAAGGCAATACGCGTATTGGTTAAGGAAATACGCGTATGGCTATAGCGAGTGATTTTGGACGCGGTTCTTAAGCGCTGGTCGCTCTCTGCGGTTGAGCTTAAAACTACAGGTCGATTCATTTTTTATCCTATTGTGAGGTGAATAAGGTAGGGAAATAGATGTCTCCAATTAACCCTGCTTGCATACTGAGTTTAAACAGCGGTCTGTTAGGTTACGGATGCTATCAATGTGGGGGGGGCCTTGTACTGGTTATTTGTATTTTTCGCCAATACTGTTCTTTCATTCTTTTTTCTAGGCAAAGGGTTTCTGGCGGGGAATAAGGATTAGGATGTTAGGACTGATTCTTTTGGATTACTGCTTTTAATCGATGGAGATATGGGATTTCGTTTTTTTTGTTGATTGCGCTCGCTAAGATCTTTTCTTTCGATCTTATGCCTACGTATTCCCGTTTACCGAAACAGGGAAATCAGAGCGTTCGTAGTTCCTCCTATTCTATGGGAGGAAATGGGTGTTTTTGGTGTCTTGTTCAAAGCCCAAGACGTGAAGCGAAAGGTGATTTGTATCTTGTTCAAAGCCCAAGATGTGAAGCTAAAAGACCTCGACTTTAGAGAGAATTTGTCATCTCTAAAGAGGGGAGAAGGAGAATTACTTTAACTGGGATACGCGGATCCGAGCAATGCCATAATTTCTGAAGAAAGGGTTTTAACCTGAAGGAGAAGACTTTAACTCAGTGTAGAGTAATGCCATCTTTCCTTAGGAATTTCTCATGCTAAAAGAGGGACAGTGGCATGGATATAGATGATCCAGAGGCTTGCCGCTTATAGCGATTAGATGAAGGGAAAGGAGTTGTTGATGTTTGTGTACTGTGAACGAGGCACAGCTTTGATGCTAAAAGGTTGATTGGATCAACCTGTGGTTTTCTTATACAAATCCTAAGAGGAGGCTAATTTCCGCTAGGAAAATCATTATACAAAGCCTAAGAGGAGGCTAATTTTCGCTAGGAAAATCATTATACAAAGCCTAAGAGGAGGCTATTTTGTGTCTCGTACAAAGCCCGAGAGAGGGGCTAAAGGTTTTTGACCCAGTGGGGAATATCGTTATACAAAGCCTAAGAGGAGGCTATCAAAGAGTTCGACTCTTGCTTAAGGGATTTATATCTCGTACGAGGCCCGAGATGGAGGCAAAAAAAAGGGGTGATTGACTCTACGAGGGAATCTTTTGTGTCTCATACAAAGCCTGAGAGAGAGGCTAAAAGGTTGTTTTGACTCCACTGGGGAGAATTTTGGTATCTCGTACGAAGCCCGAGATGGAGGCTATTTTAACTGTTTCAGTTGAGTGACAGATCCAATATACTGATTTAAAAGAGAAAATCAGTTCTTATATGAGTAACACTGTACACAGGGATTTAATTTGAGGATCAGGGATATTTCCTTTTCTTTGAGGAAACGGTAAATCCAAAGGGTATTGAGACTATCCGAGTCTGCGGGTTTCCTTCCTATTTAACGAAGGGTGCTTGAGAATGTCTTTGAGACTCAAGGAAGTTAGACTGTCCAAGTCTAGAGTTTTATCTTTTGTACTATGCTTTGAGAAACAGTAGTAGACTCTATGAAAGGACTGTTCTATGAGGATGACTAGTTTCTGTTCTTATACCTCTAGGAGGTCGTCGGGACAATTTGTACGAAGCCCAAGAGGAGGCTGGAATCTTTTAAGAAGCCGACGGGTCCTTGTACGAAGCCCAAGAGGAGGCTATCATTCCCGGAGGAAGATATCATTATACAAAGCCTAAGAGGAGGCTGTGAATACTTCTAAGAAGCCGTAGGGTCCTTGAATAATGCCCAAGAGGAGGCCGATGCTTTTTAAGAAGCCCGTGGGTCTATCATCTCCTTTCCATTAGGAGAGATAACTCTTTTAAAGATGAAAACCACTGGTAAACATGCGAGGTTTACTATCCAGCGACTTTTAGCTTTTAAAGAGGGTTCCTTAGTTAAGGTCCAAGATTATGACCGTAGTGGGTACCCAAACCCCGAGACATTCAAGGCAAGCTATCCACAAGGAATAGATCAAGTCAGGAAAGTTCGAGAATTGGGAAGAAATTCAAAGATGCCATTCACAGAGAATACATTCATCTTGGGGAGTAGAGCTTCTTGACGATTCCTAAGGAGGACAGCCGAAGAGAAGACTGTATCTGGTGCTCCTATTGGGGATCTAGGCGTCTATTTCTACGAATAAATGAAATGGCGTCACTTAGTTCTAGACGTAGTTGCCGGGAAAACTCGAAATATCTATACTATTATTACACAGTGGATATAAGTTTATGAAAGGAGACTTACAGTGAGCAGCCCCACAATACAGTTTATAATATGAAAGCAGTAAATGAAAGCGATAACCACTTACTCGGTTGTAGTGCTTCCATGCTGTTTGGTTAGTTGTTCAACAAAGAAAGATTGAAAACAACAGTATATTCAAAATCAAAGGAGAAAGTGCTTTGAAAAAGAAAGATTTTGGGGCTTACAGCTCAAGGAGAGGCCCAGGGTTTTATCAGTGAGCGCACTGTTTGAATTTGTACAGAGAGATTTATACAAGTGACTGGGGCCCAAAAAAGGTTTTCTGTACAAAGGGATGGGTCTTACACTCTCTCAAGAGGCCCAAAAAAGGTTTAAAGAAAAGAGAGGGGCTTATAACACGAGGGTAGGCCCAAATGATTTTTCGTTTAAAAATGGCGATCGCGCCGAAGTTTTCTTTTAACGCAGAGGGACTTATACAATAAGTGAGGCCCAAAATGTTTTGGTTAAAAGGGGGATTGGGTCTTACACTCTAATAGAGGCCCAAAGTGTTTTGAATGGGTCTTATAGCTCAAGGAGAGACCCAAAAGGTTATTTTTCAAAAGGCGACGATCGCGCCGTTTGTTTTTGACGGTATCGGGACTTATACAATACACTGAGGCCCAAAAATGATTTGGTCAAAAAAGATTGGGTCTTACACTCTATTAGAGGCCCAAGGTGTTTGAAAAATGATTTATGAGGGTTGAATTAATCCAAAACCCTAATTTGTTTCCAAAAAATGTATTTAATTGAATAAAAATTCAATTAAATTGATAAAAAATTGTTTTACACATGGGAAACAAATTGTGATATTGGATTAATGCTTCAAAAATTAAGTATTGACCCACAAAACAAATAGAAAGCATTAAAAGTTGCAAAATCATTGTGGAAATAATATTTCAAATGTTAAAAACAATTAAAATATTAATTCTTTGCAAAAATATCAATTATATAAAATAAATAATATTTTTGGGATTTTTTTGGTAAAATAAAATATTTTAACATTTTTGTGAATTATTGCAAAAAGAACCAATCAAAAATGATAAAAATTGAAGGAGTTATTAATTTTTCAAATCATTAAAAATAATAGTATGAAAAATAATAAAATAAAAAAGTGATAAAAAGAAGTCTGGGGCGAGGGGGATTCGAACCCCAGACCTCTCGCTTGCTAATACTCACAAAACTAGCTGATGAACCGCTGGGGCGCAATGCCAATTCATTAAATATATGGCAAGTGAAAAGTATATAGAGAACTTGGTTGGTTTTTTGAAAATGGCGCCATGGCCATCTCCTTCCCCGAGCTCGTGCATGAAGCACCCTATCTCACTCATCTCTCAACCATTGGACATGATTCAAACACCAAACTCGTGCGTTTTTTCACAAGGAACAAGATGGCAATACCCAATTTTATTCATTTTCAGTGTGGAGTGAAATAATCATGATGAACACAGATGAACCCTAATTTGCAAAAGTAATCGTGCAAGCATGGTTATGAGGTCTATGATCAAATTTATTGAGGCAAAACAATCAGCATATGATGGTAATCAAATGGCAAAATTATCATGCGAGGAAATATGCATGGATCATGGAGTTTGAGTTTGAAGCTCACCTTGATGCAAGCTGAAATGGAACTTTGCCCAGATGGTGTTCCAGTCGTGAATTAATGATCCCTACAGCTTCAATGGATGTTATGGAGTGTGTTGCAAGCTTTGGAAAACTTTGAAATTCTCTGGATCAAGCTGGAGACCTCCACCTGCAAAACTGAAGCAAAATGGCTTGGTTGAAGAGCGATTTTGAGCTGGGAGTGTTATAGATGTTGTTTAAGCACTTGGACACCTCAAATACATCATATGTGATGTGTTTGAGCAATTGGAATTGATTGCTTATGGCTGCAACTCAAAACCCGATAGTGGTTACTCAAAAACAAGAAAACTTGAAGTTCAAGAAAGAATGAGAGAAAGCAGTGCTGTAACTGGCTTTGGGGTGAGTTGAGTGATCCATTGAGACCTCTATTTATAGGTGATCAACTCTTGTCTTGGAGGAATAGTGAATGGCAGCTGGATCAGATCACATTTGCTTGGATTGGCTTGGCATAAATGCCTCTTGCACTAGGCATAACAGCTGCTCCAAATAGATCAGCTATGCCTTGACTGAAATCACATTCTTCAGATGTTTTTAATGTTGTTTAATCAGAGAACTTGACTGAGGAGAGTGAGAATCTTGACAATGCACTATTCCACATAAATGCATTTTGAATTCAAGGCAAAAAGTGCCAAAGTGGATGAATTTCAAGTTGGAAGGTTCTTTGGCTTTTTGACTCAGATTTATCAGTTGGATTAGATGCAATGTGATTGGTTTGAACACAAGTGGCATGCTGATCCTCAGTCTTTGGCTCAAAATCGTGTGAGATAAGCAAACATGCAAACTGATTTTTCCAAAACAGCTTGCAGCAGCATGACTTTGGGCATGGATTTCTCATGGCTTGAGTTGAATCAATTCATGCTGTTGAGCCCTTTGAATTCTTAGAAACATATGCAACAACATTGATGTTTAACTTTGGGACTGATTCAGCTTGCATCTATGTGCAAAAATGCCACAAGTTTTGGTGTTTCAACAAAATTCTGTTTTAGGCAGAATTTTTCTAAGTGTTGGAAAATGGTATTTTTTCACATTTTCAGCCACTTTGGCTCACTCATAGCTCAAAATCCATAAGGAATTGGAGCTAGGCCTAGTTGAAGTTTTTGTAGAGGGCAGTGAGATCTACAAATCAAGCTTTGGATGGAAAAAATTGGTCTTGTGGTTTAGGAGTTATGGTCTTCCAAAGTTGGTACCTTTGCCACTTTATTTTTAACTTAGAAAAATTTCTAAGTTTTATGGTTACCCCTTTTACAAGTTATCTCAATTTTCTTGATTTTTCTTGATGAATGATGATTCAAATCATACATTAACATCATTTTAGGGTTAAAAATCCATTTTGGTGAAAAATCTCAAAAAGTCAAAGTTGACTTTTGTGCACAGTTGACTTTTTATCAGATGAATTCAAAACTGTGCAATTCTTCAGGAAATCATGTCCTTGACCTAAATCAAACTTGATGGACATGTTCCATGGGTGTCATAGGGTATATTCAATCATGTATTAGGGTTTGGGAGCATGTCTTGGTCAAAAGTCAAAGTTACAGTTGACTTTTCCCTTAAAACCCTAATTGTTGTGCAGATGAAAATAAAACTTGTTGCTCAAGCTTCTTGGATCAATCCATTGTTCCAAATGGATCAATATGGTGTATTAGAGACCCTCAAATCATGTCTTGAGGTCTTGGCTCATGGTTTGTCCCAAAAGTCAACTTAGGGGTAAATTAGGTCAAGAAACCCTAATTCTTGATTTTTGATGAATGCATCCCCTGAGGCAAAATTGACTTGATGCATGGTTTCATGAGGTTCCATGAAGTATATTAGGTCATGTTTTGGATCATTGCCTTATACCCAGATGAAAATTTCCATCTGGAGGCCCTGGTTGACCAAAACCTTAATTTGGTGACACTGTCGATCTTGAGACTTGATCCACCTAGAAGGGAGCAGCCTTGTGCTTAATCCTTGAAGTGGGAGTCCTTTTTGATCCATTGTGGATGTTTGAGAGATTAGACAAGTTAAAGATCATGTCATTTCTTGATTGATCCTTTGTCTAAAGCTCAGAGAGGGCTTGAAACCCTAATTTTGATTGTATTGAATGCTCACCCATCTTTGGGGAGACTGATGAAGCATGATGGTTCATCCATATTGTGATGATGATTTTCACAATGATGGGAAATCTAAGTGGTTAAAATTTGGGGTATTACAATGGCCATGAAGAAATGTGGGCAATACGCGTATGGGGTCCCATTTTCTCGGCCATCTGCCCATTTACGTATTGGTACGCGTATGGTTTTGGGCCATACGCGTATGAGGTAGGGTAGTACGCGTATTGGAGTTTTAAATGGAATTTTTAAAGGAAAACAACCTCTGCCCATACGTGTATCACTTTGGGCAATACGCGTACGGCTGGGTGAGCCAGCTGGGCAATACGCGTATGGCACAAGGCAATACGCGTACGGCTAGTGAGAGTGCAGAATTGTGTTTTCGCGATACCTTTTTTTGTTATTTTCCATAACTCTTGTTTCGATTATCCATTTTTAACATTCTTGATATCGTTGGAAAGCTAATAAAATGTACTTTCTTATCAAAATGGTTTTGAGATTGTTGGCCGATTTAATTATGTCGGGAATTTGGAATAGTGTCGTTTGGCCGACTTTTTACCGTTTAATGATGTGTAATTGTTGTTGAATATGCATGTTAAAATATGAAAAAGGTAGAGTGAGGAAACCTTAGTACATTAGAATGACTTAGAGAATCGTGCGACAATGCTTACATCGATACTAGAAGAGTACCTTTGTTAAGTAGTTGCTAGAGGAGGATCGTATTCCTCGGGTTTGTTGTGTGTGTATCTTAATAAATACCGTGACCCCTGCTGAAGTGCTCCTTGTGTGGGCTGGGAGGGGAGAAGTATTTATTAAGTAAGTAACCGTGACCCGTGCTGAAGTGCTCCTTGTGTGGGCTGGCCGGGGAGAAGTTACTTAGTGGTTGGTACCGTGACCCGTGCTGAAGTGCTCCTTGTGCGGGCTGGGCAGGGAGAAGTACCAACTGTAGATAACCGTGGCCCACGTCGTATTTGTCTTGTATGGCTGGCCGGGGAGAAGTTATCTACGTTAAGAATTGGTGACCCGCGTTGTATTTTCCTTGTATGGCTGGTCGGGGAGAAGATTCTTAACTTGTATGTCGTTTTGTGTTTTGCACGATAGTTTCTCTAGTCAGAATGTTTGAACTCAAATTCTAGTTCCTTTTCCCCCGACTTGAGTTAGGTTTTGTTAGAACCTTGTAAAGCCGAGAGAATCCATAAGATAGAGAACTCACTGAGATTTGATGTATCTCACCCCACTGTTGTTGTTTACATCACAGGTTCTACAGGTTCGGCGAAGGGTAAGGACAAGGTTGTTTGAATTTCCTTACGGATCGTAGATTTTGTGTGGCAAGGCTTCCGTTGTGAAGATTTTTGAGATCATTATTTGATCTAGTTCTTTGTATTTGTCTTTGGAACATCTTGTAGATATACTATGCCGTAGTTTTTTTGTATTTAGGCTTTTTGGGCATGTATATGTATAATGTGTTTACTAGGAACTTATTGCATATTTCAGTACCAAAAGTGGAATTCATGTATAATATATGTTTTGATGTATGTATATATATGGGTGTTACAGTTGGTATCAAAGCAGGTCGTATCCTCGACCTAGCCATGAAATAGAATAAGTTTTCTTTCTGTTTCATATGCGTGGTGTCGCCTTTGGTCTTATGTGTTATATTTATGGTATTTAGCCTGATCAACTTAATCCTATCTGTATGACATCCAGGAACATGGCTGATAGGCGCAGAAATAACCGTGGTAGGCCCCGAACTACTCCAGCTGGGACAAATCAGCCGGTCGACGATGGGAATGCTCCTCTGTATCAGTTTATGCAACAGATGCTGCAACAACAGAATCAGTTTATGCAGCAAATGGTTCAACAATTTAATGAGGGTCTTCATCCTCAGCTGGTTATTCTAGAAGTGGTAGGTGGGACTTTCCAGGATTTCTCCCGCATGAATCCTTCAGAATTTCATGGCGGATCAGATCCTGTAAAGGCTCACGAATGGATTTCAGGTATGGAAAGGATTTTCTTGATAGTGCCTTGTACCTAGGAGAATAAAGTGGTTTTTGCTTCGCATTCCTTGAAGGGTCCTGCCATGAGATAGTGGGAGAGTGTGTCGGCTCTTATGACTATTCACGGTGTGCCCAAGGCCTGGGAACAATTCAAGGTAACTTTTATGGAGAAATATTTTCCTAGATCCTTGCAGACTCAGAAAGAGTTTGAATTTCAACAGTTAAGACAAGGTAATATGTCTGTGGCCAGTTATGCTGAAAAGTTTGAGAATATGGCTGCTTATTCTAGGCAGGCTATGTATGCTCCAGATGAACGGTGCAAAATAGATCAGTTTCTTTTTGGACTAAAAGCGGAAATATCTCATAGTGTCTCTCAGCGGGAATTTACTACTTATGCAGAAGTTCTAAGACAATGTTATGTGGCGGAGCATAGTTTGATGAAAGTGCAAGCTGAAAGTGTTGCAAGTAGGCTAAATTAGGGTGATCGTGGAAAAGCAAGTCAACAGGTTGGGCCAAGATCACCAGCTTTCAAAGGAAAGCAAGTTGCTAGACCGAGTGCTATTCCTCTGTGTGAAGTGTGCAACAAACGTCATTTTGGGAAGTGTACCGATGGGAATTTTAGGTGTTATAATTGTAATGGATTGGGTCATATGGCTAGAGATTGTACTCAGAATAAAAGCCAAGGGAAAGGACGGAATACGGGGAGGGTTTATACCTTAGATTCAAGGAAGACAAAGAATGATAACTCCTTGATTGCGGGTACGTCTTTCTTAAATGGACATCCTTGTTTTGTTTTATTTGATTGTGGGGCAACGCATTCTTTTGTGTCAACACGATGTGTGAAGCGACTTGGGTTGCAAGCTGTTCCTTTATTTCCTCCTATGGTGGTCACTACCACCATGGATGAAATTGTTAAGACACCATTGATGTGTGAAAATTGTGTTTTGTCTGTGAATGATAGAGTTTTTCAGATCGACCTTATCTGTTTACCGCTTAAGAAAGTTGATGTCGTTTTGGGAATGGATTGGCTTTCTGCTAATTCGGTGTTTATTGGGTGTGAGGAAAAGCTAATCATTATTCCATCCGATGAGGCTACTCCAAGGGATGTGTTAACGACTATTTTGGAAGGTACGGTTGGAATGATTAATTTCTTGTTTGAAAAGGAGAAGTCTATTCTGTTGGTTCTTACTAAGGAGGTGAGTAGCAACCTTCAAGTTTTGAGTATTCTGGTAGTTTGTGAGTTTCCTGAAGTTTTTCCCGAGGATGTCACTTCTCTTCCTCTGGAGAGGGAAGTGGAATTCTCTATTGACCTGATACCGGGAACGGCTCCAATATCCGTTTCTCCGTATCGGATGGTACCACTTGAATTAAGAGAACTAAAGGATCAATTGGAAGAATTGATGGCTAAGAATTTTGTTCGACCAAGTGTTTCGCCCTAGGGAGCTCCATTGTTATTGGTAAAGAAAAAGGATGGTGGAATGCGATTGTGTATTGATTACCGTCAATTGAATAAGGTCACCATCAAGAATAAATACCCATTACCAAGGATAGACGGTCTGTTAGATCAATTGAAAGGAGCCTGTGTGTTCTCAAAGATTGATTTACGGTCGGGTTATCATCAGATCCGTGTGAAGAGTTCAGATGTACCAAAGACTGCATTTAGAACCTGTTATGGTCATTATGAGTTTTTGGTGACGCCTTTCGGTGTGACGAATGCTCCGGAAATTTTCATGGATTATATGAATCGGACATTTCAACCTTACCTAGACCAATTTGTGGTGATTTTCATTGATGACATTCTTACCTATTCTCGTGATCCTCAAGAGCACGGAGAACACCTAAGAATCGTTTTATCCATCTTACAAGGGAAACAACTTTTTGCTAAGTTAAGTAAGTGTGAGTTTTGGATGTCTGAGGTTAATTTTCTGGGTCATATCATATCTCAGGGAGGTGTAGTGGTCGATCCATCAAAAGTTGAAGCAGTGATTAATTGGGAGAGACCGAAGAATGTTTCTGAGGTTAGAAGTTTCTTGGGATTGGCAGGGTATTACAGAAGGTTTATCAAAGGTTTTTCGCAACTGGCTTTACCAATGACGAGACTTACTCGAAAGGATTATGCGTACGAGTGAGATTCGGCTTGTGAAAGATGTTTTATGAGTTTGAAAGAAAGATTGATGACCGCTTCTGTTTTGGTTATTCTTGATCCTAGCAAGTCGTATGAGGTATATTGTGATGCATCGAAGATGGGATTAGGAGGTGTGTTAATGCAAGATGGACATGTTGTGGCTTATGCTTCTCGACAGTTGAAAGTCCATGAAGAGAACTATCCAACGCATGATTTAGAATTGGCGGCAGTTGTATTTACTTTGAAAGTGTGGCGTCACTATTTGTATGGTGTACGTTTTGAGTTGTTTAGCGACCACAAGAGCTTAAAGTACCTCTTTGATCAGAAGGAGTTGAACATGCGTCAAAGGAGGTGGATGGAGTATTTGAAAGATTATGACTTGGAGGTAAAATACCATCTGGGTAAAGCCAATAAAGTGGCAGATGCATTGAGTAGAAAGGTGTTGCATAATGCCGAGTTGATGATGTTAGAGTATACTTTATTGGAAAATTTTCGTGATCTAAATCTTTAATTTGTTTGGACTCCTAATGGTGTGATGATGGGAAATTTGAATATCCATTCCACTCTTAGGGAAGAAATCCAACAAGAACAAGGATTAGATGAGAAGTTACAAGAAGTGTTAGTACAACCGGGTTTTGTGCGAGCTACTGACGGAATTATTTTGTTTAACCAAAGGATTTGTGTTCCGGATAACACGGAGTTAAAAAGGAGGATTTTGGAAGAAGCGCATAAGGGTGCTTTTCCTATACATTCGGGGTCTTCAAAGATGTATCAGGATTTAAAGAGGGACTATTGGTGGTCCGGGATGAAGAGGGATATTGCAGTGTATGTGTCGGAATGTACCTGTGCCAACAAGTGAAGATTGAGCACCAAAGACCGGGTGGCTTGTTGCAACATTTAGAAATTCTGGTGTGGAAATGGAATAGTATTTCTATGGACTTCGCCGTTGGACTACCCCGTACTCAGGGTGGTTATGATTCGATTTAGGTAGTTGTGGATCGGTTAACGAAATCCGCGCATTTCTTACCTTTGAAGACTACCTACAAGGCGAGTCATCTCGCAAGGTTGTTCATTTCGGAGATAGTGAGATTGCATGGTATTCCCACAAGTATCGTTACGGATAGGGATCCTAAGTTTACTTCCAGATTTTGGAGAGCTTTTCAACAAGCTATGGGAACGAAGTTGTGTTTGAGTACGTCAAATCATCCACATACGGATGGTCTGACGGAACGGACAATACAAACCATAGAGGATATGTTGAGAGCTTGTGTACTTAAAAGTAGAGGAAATTGGATAGAACTTTTGCCGGTAATCGAGTTCTCTTATTATAACAGTTATCATGCGAGTATTGGTATGGCACCTTATGAGGCATTATATGGGAGGAAGTGTACGACACCTTTGTGTTGGGAAGAAGTTGGTGATGATAGGATGTTGGGACCTGAGATAATTCACGAAACTATGGAGAAGATTAGGATGATCCGTGATAAGGTAAAACAAGCACAAGATCGTCAGAAGAGTTATGTAGATAACCGTAGAAGACCTTTAGAATTTGAAGAAGGTGATCACGTGTTTTTGAAAGTTACTCCGAGATTGCGGTTGAAAGGACCGTTTTGGTCGCAGAAATTAAGTCCGAGATACGTGGGACCGTAT
The DNA here is from genome assembly GCA_022829125.1 of Lathyrus tuberosus. Taxonomy (NCBI): domain Eukaryota; kingdom Viridiplantae; phylum Streptophyta; class Magnoliopsida; order Fabales; family Fabaceae; genus Lathyrus; species Lathyrus tuberosus. The sequence continues at coordinate 11,606,308 of JALAZF010000071.1, forward strand.
CAGATTTTGGAAAGAATTTGTGAAGTAACTTACAGATTGGCCTTACCGCCTTCTCTATCAGAGATGCACGACATATTTCATGTGTCTCAGCTTTGAAAATTTGTCCCAGATCCTCTTCAGCCAGTTTTACCAGATACAATTGAGATAGAAGCAGACTTAACTTTTGAACCCCAACCGAGTCGTATTGTGGGAAGAGAAACGAAGGTATTAAGGAACAAAGACATTCCTCTTGTGAAGGTGCAATGGGATGTGACGCATCTGGGTGATGCTACTTGGGAACTAGAATCGGAGATGCGGGATGCTTACCCTCATCTGTTCAGGTAATCCTTTAAATTCGCGGACGAATTTCTATTTAAGTGGGGGAGGATGTAATACCCCATAATTTTTTGAACGTTTTGGATAATATTATTATGATCAACTGGGTTCCGGTGTACTCTGAGCAATTATTGGATAAAATAATTAGAGTAAACTGACAAACTCGAAACTGATTAGACTAATATTATTTAACTTGGAGTTTTATTAAATTGGTGCATTTGAGATAATTTGGACAATTAGTAGTATTACTAATTAATATTTCTCTATATCTCTTTTTCCTTTCCATTATTTGAAGTTGGTAACTTTTGAGATAGAAAGTGAAGAGAAGGAAAAAGGAAGGAAAAGGAGAGGAAATTCTCAAGAGCTCAAGAGATTGAATCATCAACCCATCTTCAATCTTTTCATCTCAGCTTCATCGTCCTCATCTTATAATCCAGGTGGGTTTTAGTTAGATGCTTTAGAGTAGAGTTTTATTGAGTTTAGAGATAGTTTTGATATTGTGAGAAATGAGAAATTTTGCACTAAAATCATGTTTTAATGTTCCTTATGATTTATACATGTTAGATATGTGTTGTTGTGTTTCCAATCGGTATTTTTCTGGTGTTTAGAAGTGAATTGGAAGGGAAAATGGATCATTTTCGCAGAACCCATTATGCAGGAAAATTATGGTTTTCACGCTGCCCATACACGTATCACTCAAGGCAATACGCGTATTGGTTAAGGCAATACACGTATGGCCATGAAGATATGTGGGCAATACACGTATGGGGTTCCATTTTCTCGGCCATCTGCGCATTTGCGTATTGGTACACATACGGTTTTGGGCAATACGCGTATAAGGTAGGGTAGTACGCTGTTAACCCTCAATTTCGACGCCAGACAAAATCAAAGTTATGTTAATGTTAAAAATTATTTTTAATGTAAAGAAGGCTTCGACCTAACTTTTGAGAGGCCTGAGTCGAATAAATGTGGAGAAACCTTAAAAAATGGCTAAGTATGGAAAGGGTTCTTCGACCATGAGAATGTAGCGCTGCAGTGGTTATATTAAGATTGAAGGGAGTTTCCAATATTTGAAATTTAAATAAGAGCGGTTGTGAACGTGGGAACAATTGAGATCGAGGGGAAGGCGCCAAAATCCACACGTTCGAAGCAGTAACCACCACTGAGTAGTTATTTCTTAGCACTATAAATAGGAGTTGGTTCTATGTAAATGGTGTGTTCATATTTTTGTACAAGTTACTCTAAGAAACTCAAAGTACCCGCGTGTAGAGAAACAAGTTCGTGAGAATGTACGTAATGTAACACCATTGTCTTCATTAATCTAATTTATCTTCAGCATGTTTACTTTCCATGCCTTTACAGTTTATTGAAATTTATCTTCCATGCCAAATTTATGTTCAAAGCCATTTAAACTTCCTGCGTTTTACTTTCGACTGCGTTTTTACGTTCAAGCATTTAGTGTTCAAGTCTTTACGTTTCAACGTCTTTCATTTTCAAGAACGTGGAGTTCTCATTTAAATCCATTGCATTTATTTTCAAAGTCTGTTACTTTCCTGCACTTTACCTTCGACAACACTTTTATTATCCCAGCCTTTACTTTCCAGGAACGTGGAGTTCGTTGCATTTTACTTTCAAAGCTTTTACTCATTCGACGCCTTTGATTTCTGCACCCTTTATTTCCATCACTTTAAATTTCAAGTATTCACCTTACTTTATTGCCCCTAGTTGAACGTGGAGTTCAATTAGCCTAGCCTTTATTTTCAGCATTGTCGAACGTGGAGTTCAGTTTACATTTTCTTTAATTTACACTTGTCTCAAACTTAGAACATGTCCTAGGATTTGTGTGGTCGATCCTGCAAGTTAAATCAATTTGTGTTTAGATTGATAGACCAGAGGTTGTTTACTAAAATCCACGGAAAACAAATTGGTACACCCGGTGGGACCCAGTGCTAAGTCAAACCTTTTTGTTAACCACATCTCTCTTGGTGAAGAATCACTTTCGTTGTATGTTATTGAGAAGTGGGAAGTTAGCCACAGCAAACGAAGGAATACCAAAGAAAAGATACACTAAGAAAATGGCAACCAATGCCAATCAACAAGTTGATCCTCAAGGGAGTATTTCAAACACTCAGTCCAGTAGAAGTATTGGGACTCAAAGCACACCATCATCGGTGTCTTCGACGGGAGGACAGACGTCACTTCCATTAGTAGTGTCTGAGCCAGGATCAACATATACAAGATCATATACTCAACCTGTGTTGGAATACATAGGACCACAGAGTTCTAATTCACCAACACCCTCAGGGGGAAATACAATGTATAGGCACGTTCCTCCACCAGGTTTTCCACATCCAGGGTCAAGGAGTCAACCCTATAGTATGCCTACATCAATGATGCAAAACCTGCAGAATGCTCCACCCGTGTTTTCAGAAACTGTTGTGTCTTCGCCACTACAGGGGTCAGGATCAGGAGGACGAAACAACCAGAATATAGGTGTTGGGTACTCTGTTCAAACACCCAGCCTTACAAATACATCCATGAATTGTTTGAGACAGCAGATGGATGAAAGTAACATGCAAATGGTACATACGTTGTCTCAGACAATGGGAGAAGTTTTTCAACCTTTGATCCAAAATACAACCCAAACTAACCAACAACTGGCTGCACAAGTGGAACGCATGGCTGATTTCATGGGAGTACCAGCAGTGGATCAAAGAGCGACGGTGGTCGAAGATATCCCAAGACGTCATCAACGTCAGATACCTGATGCTAACCTGGAGGATCAAGAGATGGTTGACCATTTCAGAGTCGAACCACCAAGAAACCAGATGCCATACCAGATGGAGGAAGAACCAGTAGTGATGGTGAACAGGAACCAAAACGCAGATCAATTACTTAGGCAGGTTCAACACCAGAATCAAGCAGAAGAAAATAATCTTGCAGCCATGGTCGAAAGGATAATGACTAGGAATGGGATGAATTTTGGCTTCACCAGGCCAAATTATACATCACCTATAGTGGACTACATTCTCCAAACAGAACTTCCCCCTAGGATGAAGGTTCCAAAGTTCGGCAAATTTGCAGGAGATACTACTGAGTCTACTGTCGAACATGTGGCTAGATATTTGATCGAAGCGGGCGAGATTACAGCTGACAAAAGCCTTAGGATCAAATACTTCCTAAGTTCCCTTACCAAGAAAGCCTTCACATGGTTTACTACGTTGCCTCCAAATTCCATATACAATTGGACCCAATTAGAACATTTGTTTCATGAACAGTTCTACATGGGGCAAACTAAGATTAGTTTGAAAGAATTGGCTAGCATCAAGCGCAAAGTCACTGAGCCAATTAATGATTACCTGAATAGGTTTCGACTTCTTAAAGCCAGGTGCTTTACACAAGTGCCAGAACATGAGTTGGTCGAAATGGCTGCTGGGGGTCTTGATTATTCCATTAGGAAGAAATTAGATACCCAATATCTTAGAGATATGGCCCAGCTGGCTGATAGGGTTCGACAGCTAGAAAGGCTAAAAGAAGAAAAAGCCAAATTCAGTAGGGGTAAAAAAGTAGCGTTTGTCGAATGCAAGGAAGATGTGGAGAGTCTGTATGGTGAGCCATCTTGTTTCGACGAAAATGAGGTTGACGTTGCTGAGTTAAAGCAAGGTCCACCTCACGCTTACAAATTATTAGCTCCTTCAGAAGGAAAAAATCCTGTCGAATCTAACGAAAAATTCCCTAAGAAAACATATACTTTCGACGTCACTAAATGTGATGAAATTTTTGATTTGTTAGTTAAAGATGGGCAAATGATAGTGCCTGCTGGTGCTAAAACGCCACCTTTAGAACAAAGAAAGAAAAGAGGTTTTTGTAAGTACCATAATTTTTTGGGTCATAAAACTTCTCAATGTTTTCTTTTCAGGGATTTGGTGCAAAACGCTATCCAGGAAGGAAGGCTGAAGTTTGGGGAAAAAGGCAAAGCCCAAATGAAGATTGACTCTGACCTGTTGCAAGTTGCAGAGGCCAACTATACAGAGCCTCATGAGGTTCAGATGGTGGAAGCCACAGGGGGATTCGACGAGTCAGTCAACATGGTAGAAGTTACTGAAGACTTCACCATCAGTGCTGTGATGATTGAAGGTTCTAGTAAGGCTACAAGTGGCCTAAACATTGATGATACCAGTCTGATGTTGGTAACCAAAGAAACTGCTGATAAGTTTGTTGAAATGGATAAGGCTGCTAAGGTTTTGGATATGACCGTGAATGGTTGGAAGATAAATGCCAATGAATGCATTAACATGGTCGAATTGGTTGAAGAGTCTGATTCTAGCTCAGATAGTGTCAACACCAATGAGGCTATGGGTAGAAATGCCCCTAAAGTTCAAGTTGTTAAGGAATTGGAAGATGACATGCTCTTGGTTGGAGAGATGCTGGACATGGATGGTTGTCTGGTGGAGAATTGGATATGCATGGCTGCTGAAAAGTTTTTCAAGACATCTCCTGATGTCGAGAGAGTCAATGCTGAGGAGATGGTGGAGGCTGAGAAAGCTGCTTGGGAAAAAGCTTCCCAAAGAGCTGCAAAAGCAGCAGTAGGTGGTGGCTGCTTGGCAAAGACCACTGAAAGTCTGGAAGCCAGCTTCTCCAAGATGCTCCTGAAGGACAGAATGGATGTCAACATGGTCGAAATTACGGATCAAAAGGATGAAAATTTGAGTAAGGTAGATGAGCAAGAGAAACTCAACAAAATGGCTTATCCTAAGCCGGAAGAGACAACTGTGGACTTCTTGCATCATTTCCAGAAAAAAGACTCTGGAGTAATGTTGCGCCCCAGGTGCAGCGCCATTTTTGACGAGAAGGCTGCCCACAAGCTGGAAGGTATCAAGAAGGCTGGCGAAAGCTGGGGGCAGAAGGTGAACAAGGGGCACAGAGGTTTTGACCATAGGCGACTTTTGACAGGGTTAAAAAACCAAGCACCAGGAATTAGGCCAGGTACGTTCGAACCAACTATGAATGTGCCAACAGGTAGTTGGATCAAACCTGTCGAAGGTAGAGGACAGAAGAAAAAGTGGGAGAAGTTCAATGTGGAAAGAGGTGCGTCATTTGAGTACAGAAAAGAGAATCGCACCACAAACAAATCAGCATACATTTCATAGAATTACAATGGTAACAACCCAATGTCTAAATCGCAATGGCGAAGAGAGCAGCGCAGGCGAAAAGCTGTCAGGGAGGCTCAGGTGCAAGGGGAGTCAAGCACCAATGTGGGTGGGGCAATGGAGAAGATGCCCATACGACGAAAGTTGTTTACTATTCAGCCAGAAAAGAAGGTCGAAGAGGATGATGATATGACTGATAACTTCGACAATGAGTCAGCAGCTTCCCTAGACATTTTGGTAAATGTGGTGTCAGTGATGCCAAGAGAATTTGGTCAAGTCTCAGAGGTCGAAGACTTAGACCAAACTGCTGAGTTGGAAATGATGGCACACAAGCCTGTGTGCTATTACATCATGAACAATGGGTGCGTCGAAGAACAGAATGCTTTCTTTGAGCGTCCCACAGAGGCAATGAAGGGTCATTTGAAGCCTCTTTATATTACTGGAAAAGTGGAGAACGTTCCTGTCAACAAGATTTTGGTAGACTGTGGTGTGAAGGTTAATTTGATGCCAAGATTTCAGTTGAGCAAGATTGGAAAGTTTGAAACTGATACTAAACCCCACAACATGGTTTTGTCGAACTATGAAGGCAAAGTTGGTTCTACTCTGGGAGTGATTCAGGTAGATCTCACTGTGGGAACTATTACCAGACCAACAGTGTTCATGGTCGTCGAAACAAAGGCTAACTATAATCTACTTTTAGGAAGGGAGTGGATTCATGGGATAGGAGCAGTACCCTCATCTATGCACCAGAGAATCACAATCTGGAGACCAGATGGGATAGTGGAAAACATTGAAGCTGATCAAGGGTACTTCAAGGTTCCTGTTAATTATGTGGACAGTAGGAAATTTGAGAAACATCTGGCGAACATTGATCCATGTCCTCCGGCTGATTTTGAGTTTACACCTGACGAAGAAACGTTTTATTCGTTGTACTTACACCCTGTAGAAGGTTTCAGATGGGACAGGGAGGTACCAGGAGGAAGATTTCCATGCTTAGGCACACCTCCAATAGAGCCCACAGGGTGGGGAGATGAATTCAGTGATCATGACTGAGTTCAACGCTATGAAAAGGATTTCGGACTATGTGGCCGAAACAAAACTACAAGCGGCTTTAGAAGCCGCCAATGATTATATGGCTGGTGAAGCCATTCCTGAAGTGTATCAAGAAGGTCCTGGTAAGGACTTCGACCCAAAACCTCCAGATAAGTTTGAAACTGGAGGGCTAAGCCAGAGGCTCGACGTCATCTATGAAGATGAGCCTTTGGGATTTGAAAAGGATCCGTTGGCAAATAATATAAAAATGCTAGCACAAGATCCTTTGGAAGAAGTGGATCTCAGTGAGGGGGCAACCAAAAGGCCTACTTACATCAGTGCCAATCTTGATCCCCAGTTGAAAGTCGAAGTAGTCCAGCTGTTGAAAGAATTCAAGGACTGCTTCGCTTGGGATTATGATGAGATGCCTGGTCTGAGCAGGGAGTTAGTCAAACACAAGTTGCCTATGACGCCTGGGAAAAAACCAGTCAAGCAAAATCCAAGATGGTTTGCACCAGAGATACTGTCAAAGATCAAAGAGGAAGTCGAAAGACTGCTTCGTTGCAAATTCATTCGCACTGCAAGGTATGTCAAATGGTTGGCTAATATACTACCTGTTATTAAAAAGAATGGGTCTTTGAGAGTGTGCATCGATTTTAGAGATTTAAACTCTGCAACTCCCAAAGATGAATATTCAATGCCAGTAGCAGAAATGTTAATAGATTCTGCAGCAGGACATGAATATCTTAGTATGCTGGATGGATATTCTGGCTATAACCAAATATTCATTGCTGAGGAAGATGTTCATAAAACTGCTTTTAGATGCCCTGGAGCCTTAGGCACCTATGAGTGGGTAGTGATGCCTTTTGGTCTCAAGAATGCTGGTGCTACTTATCAAAGGGCAATGAATTCAATTTTCCACGATTTTATAAACACATTCATGCAAATTTATATTGATGATATTGTTATAAAATCTATTTCTGGGAATAGTCACGTTGACCATCTTCGACAATCCTTTGAAAGGATGAGAAAATATGGTCATAAAATGAATCCTCTTAAATGTACTTTTTGTGTGCAGGCAGGGGATTTTTTAGGCTTTGTGGTCCACAAGAAAGGGATTGAAATAAATCAGAATAAAACCAAAGCCATAATGGAGGCGAAAGCGCCATCAACCAAAAAAGAGTTGCAGTCGTTGTTGGGCAAAATCAACTTCTTAAGAAGGTTTATATCTAACCTGAGTGGCAAAACACAAGCTTTTTCGCCATTGCTTCGTTTTAACAATGATGGTTTCGAGTGGGGGAAATTACAGCAGGAAGCCTTCGACAAGATCAAGGAGTACCTAAGCCACCCTCCAATTCTTTCACCACCTTGTAGAAACAAAAGTATGAGATTGTACATAGCTGCAGCAGATAAAACTCTAGGGAGCATGTTAGCTCAAGAGGATGAAAATGGAGTCGAAAGAGCCATTTATTACCTTAGTCGAGTTTTAAATGATGCAGAAACTAGGTATAGCATGATTGAAAAGTTATGTTTATGCTTGTATTTCTCTTGTACTAAACTAAAGCAATATATAAAACCTGTTGATGTGTATGTTTCGTCTCACTTTGATGTTGTAAAACATATGTTATCTAAACCCATTTTGCATAGTCGAATTGGCAAATGGGCATTAGCATTGACAAAATTTTCCTTAACATATCAACCGTTAAAAGCTGTGAAAGGGCAAATAGTTGCAGACTTCATAGTTGACCATTCCATAAATGAAAATGATTTGAATTATGTCGAATTAAGATCTTGGAAATTATACTTTGACGGATCAAGTCATAAAAATGGAACAGGAGTAGGAATATACATTATTTCTCCTGAAAAAATTCCAACAAAATTCAAGTACAAGGTCGAAGGTCCTTGTTCTAACAATGAGGCTGAATATGAAGCATTAATTGTTGGCCTTGAAATTTTGTTAGAATTGGGGGCAACTAGAGTCGAAATAATGGGAGATTCAGAATTGGTTATAAAACAAATCACAAAGGAGTATAAATGTGTTAAAGAAAATCTCATTATGTACTTTGTGATAGCCAATAGATTATTAAAGAAATTTGAGGTAGTGGCCATCCAACACATACCTAGAATAGAGAATCAAGTTGCTAACGACTTGGACCAAATCGCTTATGGATACAACGTGTCGAAAGAGAACCTTCAAGAAGTAATTGAGGCAAGAGGTAAGGTGGTGGCTGTTGGATTATGTCCATCAGACTTAGAAACAACTAAGCTTGGGTGTATAGATGGCAAAAATTTTGAAATTTTTGCCATAGATAATTTAACAGATGAAGATTGGAGAAATCCCATAGTTGAGTATTTGCGAAACCCAACGGCTTCGACAGAACGGAAAGTCAGGTATCAAGCTTTGAGCTATGTACTGATGGGTAATGAATTGTTTAAAAAGACCCCTGAGGGAGTCTTATTGAAATGCCTTAGTGAAGCAGAGGCGTATTTGGCACTTTCGACAGTACATAGTGGGGCATGTGGAGCACACCAAGTTGGCCCGAAGATGAAATGGTTGTTGTTTCGACAAGGCATGTATTGGCCCACTATGCTGAAGGATTGCATAGAATTTGCTAAAGGGTGCCAAGAATGTCAAATTCATGCTGGCATACAGCACATCCCTGCAAGTGAATTACATTCTATAGTGAAACCATGGCCTTTCAGAGGATGGGCTTTGGATATAGTGGGAGAGATTCGACCAGCATCTTCAAAGAACCAGAGATATATTTTGGTGGGAATTGATTATTTCACCAAGTGGATTGAGGCAATACCACTGGTGAATATAGGTTAGGAAGATGTTATTGAGTTCATCCAAAATCACATTATTTATAGATTTGGTATTCCTGAAACAATTACTACAGATCAGGGATCCGTGTTCACTGGTCGAAAGATGCAGGAATTTGCCAAAGAAATAGGTTTTAAGTTATTAACTTCTACACCTTATTATGCTCAGGCCAATGGGCAAGTCGAAGCGGCCATTAAGGTAGTGATTGGACTAATCAAGAAACATGTGGGAAAAAGGCCTAGAAATTGGCACAAGATGTTAGACCAAGTTCTTTGGGCGTGTCGAACATCCCCCAAAGAGGCTACCAACACTACCCCATTTCGACTCACTTTTGGTCATGATGCAGTATTACCTGTTGAGATTTATCTACAGTCTGTAAGAGTTCAAAGACATCATGAAATTCCCTCTGAGAATTTTTGGGAAATGATGATGAATGAATTAGTGGATTTGGATGAAGAAAGGCTTAGAGCCTTGGAGTTGCTGAGAAGACAAAAGAAGAGGGTCGAAGAATCCTACAACAAAAAGGTTAAATCTAAATCTTTTGCATGTGGGGAATTGGTTTGGAAGGTGATTTTGCCCATGGATCGAAAAGATAGAACATTGGGCAAGTGGTCCCCTAAGTGGGAAGGACCATTCCAAGTCATACAAGTGTTCTCTAATGGAGCTAATGAAGTGGAAGAGTTAGACAGAGATAAAAGAATCTTGAAAGTAAATGGCAAGTATTTGAAAAAATATAAGCCTATGTTGCAGGAGATTCATATTAAAACATGAGCTTTATTTGATAAAAGAAAGCCAAAATAGGCCTAGTCAGGCTAATATGGCATACAAGGCGAAGAGAAAATAGTACAACATTTTTCTTTCTCAAGGAAAGGTTATTCATAATCTCTCCATTCTATGGATTTGAGGAATTCCATATAATCTGCATCTGGCTCATCATCAGAATCTTGGGTGCTGGAGCGCCCTTTCTTGGAGATCTTCATTTTGGTTTCCCTCTTCTTGGCTAAAGAGGCTGCTCCAATGGAGGCATTAGGTTGTTGAGGCGCCTCTACTTTCTTTGTTTCCTCAGTTGCCTTGGCCTTTCCAGCCATCTTCTTGGTTGGAGGTTTCTCTGAAGTATTCATGCTTGCTTCTACGCAAAACATGGTCAGATGGAAGGGATTTATAGAGGCTAAGGGCTGATTGGATTGGCCAGCCATATGGTGGAAATAGGTGAGTGATTCTTGGAAATAGGCCTTAGGGCTATGCTCTAAGTGTCACTTTAAAGCTAAAGGCTTATGCCTTGGAATTTAAAGCTGGAGGGGTGACTTTCCAAGAAAAAGATAGAATGCTTTAATTGCGAATTTGATTGGTAAAAATAACAATAGAGAACATCATCATGCAATATAGGTCGAAAGCAGTTAAAGGCAGAATAATAATGATAAATTAAATCAGTGCCAACAGGCATAAAATTGTCATTACATAAAAGGCCTGAAAAGGCCAAGAAACAAGTGATGATTAGACAAACGAAATAAAGGTGTCGAAGGTATCAGAAGGGAAGCCTCGATGTCAACTGGGAAAAAGATTCTATGTGATGTTTGAGGCGGGCATTGCACAAAGATTCGTCAAGTTTTGCTTCTGCGAGCTCTTTCTCATATCTTTGGGCCGCCTCAATATGATCAATAGCATGCTTCGTCTCTTCAGCTATCTCAGTGTCGTCGAGTTGGCGCAGATCACAGTTGCGGTTTTCAGCATTTGCAATTTTAGCTTGTAGCTCTGTGATCTGTTGCTTCCATGCTTCAATGTCCTTCGTGTTGGAGGCTATCTCGTCTTGCTTTTTCTTTTGATCAGCCTCTATACATTGGATCTCTTCGTACGCCTCTTGTGCACTACACCAGGTTGCACTCTCACAGCCAGATGTTCTCTCGATGGTATCCTTGATCGAGGGAAGCAGTTTTATTTCTGTAGCTATTTGGTTTACCACAGTAGTTAGCTCTATCAGAAAACCAGAGACATCTGGATTGAGGGTAGTGAGCTCAATCTTTGCAAGGGTGTCCTTCAGGTAAGCAGTTGCAGTTGTATCTGAGGCCAGAATTTTGTAAATATCCCCTTTGAGGAATTTTTTCTTGATGGCTTGGAGAATTGATTGGGCGAAGTCATCTGGTACTGAGGTCGAAGAAACAGAGGAAGAACCATGCCTTTGCTCAAGAATTAATTTGGCAAGCTCACGTGAGTTCGACCACTTGAGCGCTATTAGGGAGTCCCCAGATAGTGGAGCGACCATAGGCGAAGGAGTATGGTGGGGGCGAGGCTCAGCTTGTTCTTCTTCCTTCTCTGATGATTCCTCTTCCTCTTCATCTTCTTCTCCTCCCATTTCCTTATTAGATTCATCAGCAGCTGGTTGCACATTCTCCTGCTGATCAGCCGGTGTGGTTTGATCAAGAGTGGCGTTGTGTGTTTGGATTTCAGGTTCACGTCTTTCTTCTTCAACCATCTGGCCCTTATCCATGGAGGTACCCGGATTGATAAGTGGTGGGCTTGAAGCTTCATCCTCATCAGAGTTAGCTCCCCCTGCTTGTGCGTGCTGAGTTGGGGTTGGAACTGGTGCTGCAGTAGCTGCTGTAACATGTGGAATAGGTTGATTAATCTCACTCAAACCAGAGCCAATATCAGAAGATGGGTGATAAGTTGGCTCACCTTGGCTGTTGAGAAGCGTGGTGGTGAGGCTTTCTGAAGTTGGGTGAGGAACGGATTCGTCAAGTGTGGCGGCGGCGAAGTTGCTTGGAGTTGGTCGAGGATCCGGATTGTTGATGATGGATGCCTGAAGAACACAAGTGGAGATAATGAGAATGAAATAATAGGCGGAGGATGTCAAGCATAATAGGCGGAGTTTGTTCAACAGCAGGACTTGATTCTTCAACCCCATGGTCACCAAGAGGGGTTCTCAAGGCTACCTTGGAGGGTTCCTTCTCGACACCACTTGTGGTGGATGCCTTTTTGAGTATTTTGGCCACCTTCGAAGGAGGTGGGCCAGTAGGTCCGAGGCCTTTGTGGGTTTTTTCCTTTTCCTCGTGAGAACCTCTTCAGGAGAATCATCTGTGGCCTCTGAAACCGTAACCACAGCTGGGGTATCCTTCTTACCTTTCTTGGAAGGTGTTGGAGGCTTTCGACCAGTCTGAAGAGGCGGTGAAAATAAGGAAGAAATTCATAGATTACAAGTAAAAACAAAAGGTGCAAAGTATACCTGTGTACTCCCTTGGTCTTTGCCACTTTGCAAGGTGGCAGCTATAGTCGAAGCAGCTTTCCTAGGCAAAGCTGAAAGATAACACACAATTGTTACAAGTTAATGATTACATGACTAGTCATAAAGCCATGGAGTAAGGATCTCAAACCTTCATATATTTCATATTCGACACGAACGTCCTGAATTCCTATATGAAGGTGCCCTTTAAAACTGTCTAACATATGCTTAGTCGAAACCACTCGTTGGGCTTTTGGCTGAGACTGTTGTCGAAGAAGCTTTAAATGCTCCCCACAGACAAACCAATCTGGAAATGGAGGGGCAAGCACCACTCCAAAATCAGCATTAGGCAGTCGAGGGAACTTTGGGGGAAAAAGTTTAAAAGCCACCTCATAACGTTTCTCACGAGGGACGTTGGGAGGATTTTTAGTTGATCCAGCTTTTCTAGAAATTTTCTCTTTAGAGTAACAGCAGCCTCATGAATGGTTCGACTAAGATCAACTAGTCGATAGATAGTTTCAAAGTATTTTTGAAAAGCCTGTATTTCTTCGATGTGAGTGAACTTACTTTTTTTCGTCTTGTCCTGCACATGGAGGAAAGCTTGGTCAAGTAATGAAGAAAACGTAGTCGCATCAAGAAAGTGCTCATTATAATATTTCAACCATCATTGGTGCAAGGATGAAGTGCATAAAAAGGAAGGTTCGAAAAACACAGGGGAGAGGATGCTTCTTTTTTCGTTCCTGATGTTGAGTGCTTCAGAGACGTTCTCCTCGTCGAGGTAGGCGGTGTGAAGAATCACTTGACCCTTTTTCTCTTATAAGCACTGAGGGAAACTCTGGGCCAGCCCAAATTGTCGAGAAACCAAGTTGGTTTGGTAGGCAATCAACGCTGATAAACCTCTCCCTAGGTTCAGCCTGTGGACAATAAATCTAGGAATCAAAAAGGCTTCCCAGATGACAACAGACTCTGGATCAAGGGGTTGGAGAGGATTTGGAAATGGCCTTTGAAACCACTCAGGGCCATGGCTTCGTCGAACAAAGGGTGCCATGCTAGGAGTAAACTCATAGCGTTTGGCGAACATCATTATATAACTGGTGAAAGCCCTTTGAAGGTTTTCCCCATCATCATTAGGAGTGAGCTTAGCCAGACGTGTCCCTTCGACGCTCCTCTCCCTGATCTCAGCGGAAGCTTCATCGACTATGCCTTTTCTGGGGAGGCTAGCCTCAAATGTAGCATTAAGCCACAGTTGAAGTAGCCAAAGAGGACCGCTCAAATGCATAGGACCTTGGGCGTCCACATTCTTCAGTCGAGAAGCCCCTTCACTGATAGATTCGTAAAGGTTCGCCAGAATGAGTTCACTCAGGCAGGTCCCTCTGTTGTGGTGGAGTTGGTTCGCCAGGGGTAGGTACTTCTTAGCCACCTGCAAAGACTTGGTACAAAAAATATACCTCGACAGCCAGACTGTGAGGAAAGCAATGTGTTCTTCATCAGACACCTCATCATCTTCTTGTTTGAAGTGGTGCTTGATAAAGAGGGTGTAGTTCAGTTTTGAGCCTGCAATTTTGATGGTATCATCAGCATCAACCTCAGGATTGTAGACGAGGCCATCTGGTCGAAGCCCCGTGATGGCAGCTACGTCAAAAAGGGTTGGAGTGACCATTCCACATGGCAGGTGGAATGTATAATGGGTGTTGTCCCAAAAGTACAAAGATGCTGCCAACATGTTCAAGCAATAGGGTATGTTGGTCTTCGACAGCATCAGAAGGTCATAGATCCCTATCTCCTTCCAATGGTCAGCTTTAATTTTCTCCATCTTTGCCATCCATTGGTCGAATTCCTTTAAAGGGTTGACGGCTCTCATCAGTCTAGTGCCATCAGTGAGATAGCCAACATTGAGCTTGGGTAAAGGGATCTCTTCAGGGGAAGCTCCAGCAGCAGAATTAATTTTAGGGAAACTCTTTTGCCCTAATGGTTTGGATTTCCGGTACGATGGGAAAAACTCACTCATCTTCTCGTTGGAAATATCCAACTCAGCCAAAGGACCAAATAATGCATAAGTTTTATCAGACATAATAAGGGGAATAATTACCTGAGATTGGCAGATGGCTCTTGCTTCCGTAGAGGTAGGTTTCGGCATACAACGACGGTTATCTACCAGTTGAGGGCCTGGGATGTTAGCGAAGGGTGGGATGGTTTGCTTGAATGGAGTGACTTTGCCCTTTTGGTCTTCTTTGCTTGAGGATTAATGTGGGAGGATACCATTGTGGAAGAAGATGGAAAGATGGTGTCTTTACTGGGTTTGCGCAAATAATTGAAGAGAAGAAGAGTTCCTTGAGAGTACTAAAGGAGTGGAAAGATCACAAAGTGGCGGAAATGGGTATATATAGATATTTGAAAACCTTCAGGTACTTGGATCCACCGTTGAAGCTGAGGGGTTAGTGGGACACGTGGCTTCCTCCTGAAGGCGTGATGGAAAGGAGCAGTTATGTGCAGACTGTTAACGTCTATTTTCAAGAAAGGCATTATGATGAATACGGCTGAAAAGACGTTTTAAGGATTTGTCATGATGGCGTGACGTCAGAGGCGTGGGTTAAAGAAACTGAATAGTTTAGCTATTAGGGAATTAGTGGGATGTTCAGTCAAGGCCATGCAAATAGGTGTCAAAATAAGCATTATGTCAAGAAATGGCCTTCCTACCAAGTCTGGCGAAAGGACATTCCTTGGGGGCAATTTGTTAACCCTCAATTTCGATGCCAGACAAAATCAAAGTTATGTTAATGTTAAAAATTATTTTTAATGTAAAGAAGGCTTCGACCTAACTTTTGAGAGACCTGAGTCGAATAAATGTGGAGAAACCTTAAAAAATGGCTAAGTATGGAAAGGGTTCTTCGACCATGAGAATGTAGCGCTGCAGTGGTTATATTAAGATTGGAGGGAGTTTCCAATATTTGAAATTTAAATAAGAGCGGTTGTGAACGTGGGAACAGTTGAGATCGAGGGGAAGGCGCCAAAATCCACACGTTCGAAGCAGTAACCACCACTGAGTAGTTATTTCTTAGCACTATAAATAGGAGTTGGTTCTATGTAAATGGTGTGTTCATATTTTTGTACAAGTTACTCTAAGAAACTCAAAGTACCCGCGTGTAGAGAAACGAGTTCGTGAGAATGTACGTAATGTAACACCATTGTCTTCATTAATCTAATTTATCTTCAGCATGTTTACTTTCCATGCCTTTACAGTTTCTTGAAATTTATCTTCCATGCCAAATTTAGGTTCAAAGCCATTTAAACTTCCTGCGTTTTACTTTCGACTGCGTTTTTACGTTCAAGCATTTAGTGTTCAAGTCTTTACATTTCAACGTCTTTCATTTTCAAGAACATGGAGTTCTCATTTAAATCCATTGCATTTATTTTCAAAGTCTGTTACTTTCCTGCACTTTACCTTCAACAACACTTTTATTATCCCAGCCTTTACTTTCCAAGAACGTGGAGTTCGTTGCATTTTACTTTCAAAGCTTTTACTCATTCGACACCTTTGATTTCTGCACCCTTTATTTCCATCACTTTAAATTTCAAGTCTTCACCTTACTTTATTGCCCCTAGTCGAACGTGGAGTTCAGTTAGCCTAGCCTTTATTTTCAGCATTGTCGAACGTGGAGTTCAGTTTACATTTTCTTTAATTTACACTTGTCTCAAACATAGCACATGTCCTAGGATTTGTGTGGTCGATCCTGCAAGTTAAATCAATTTGTGTTTAGATTGATAGACCAGAGGTTGTTTACTAAAATTCACGGCAAACATGCGCGTATTGGAGTTTTAAATGGAAATTTTAAGGGAAAACAGCCTCTGCCCATTCGCGTATCACTTTGGGCAATACGCGTATGGCTGGGCGAACCAGCTGGGCAATACGCGTATGGCACAAGGCAATACGCGTACGGCCAGTGAGAGTGCAGAATTGTGTTTTCGCGATACCTTTTTTCGTTATTTTCCATAACTCGTGTTCCGATTATCCGTTTTTAATATTCTTGATATCGTTGGAAAGCTAATAAAATGTAGTTTCTTATCAAAATGGTTTTGAGATTGTTGGCCGATTTAATTATGTCGGGAATTTGGAATAGTGTCGTTTGGCCGACTTTTTACCGTTTAATGGTGTGTAATTGTTGTTGAATATGCATGTTAAAATATGAAAAAGGTAGAGTGAGGAAACCTTAGTACATTAGAATGACTTACAAAATCGTGCGGCAATGCTTACATCGATACTAGAAGAGTACCTTTGTTAAGTAGTTGCTAGTGGAGGATCGTATTCCTCCGATTTGTTGTGTGTGTATCTTAATAAATACCGTGACCCGTGATAAAGTGCTCCTTGTGTGGGATGGGCGGGGAGAAGTATTTATGAAGTAAGTAACCGTGACCCGTGCTGAAGTGCTCCTTGTGTGGGCTGGGCGGGTAGAAGTTACTTAGTGGTTGGTACTGTGACCCGTGTTGAAGTGCTCCTTGTGTGGGTTGGGCGGGAAGAAGTACCAACTGTAGATAACCGTGACCCGCGTTCTATTTGCCTTAAATGGCTGGCCGGGGAGAAGTTATCTACGTTAAGAATCCGTGACCCGCGTTGTATTTGCCTTGTATGGCTGGCCAGGGAGAAGATTCTTAACTTGTATGTCGTTTTATGTTTTGCACGATAGTTTCTCTAGTCAAAATGTTTGAACTCAAAGTCTAGTTCCTTTTCCCCCGACTTGATTTAGGTTTTGTTAGAACCTTGTAAAGCCAAGAGAATCCATAAGATAGAGAACTCACTGAGATTTGATGTATCTCACCCCACTGTTGTTGTTTACATCACAGGTTCTGCAGGTTCGGCGAAGGGTAAGGACAAGGTTGTTTGACTTTCCTTAAGGATCATAGCTTTTGTGTGGTAAGGCTCCCGTTGTGAAGATTTTTGAGATCATTATTTGATCTAGTTCTTAGTATTTGTCTTTGGAACATCTTGTAGATATACTATGCCGTAGTTTTTTTGTATTTAGGCTTTTTGGGCATGTATATGTATAATGTGTTTACTAGGAACTTATTGCATATTTCAGTACCAAAAGTGGAATTCATGTATAATATATGCTTTGATGTATGTATATATATGGGCGTTACAGAGAGTAACCTGGAGTTTTTCCGTATTAGACATAAAATAAAGAACAGACTCCTTTAACGGAAAAACTTCTTGGAGAGGGTAAGGCATCCTCAGCTTGAGGGCTCTAGTTTGTACCGAGTGGAGATAAGGTTCCAAGGAGATACAGTCTGATTTTCCTACTTAAGTGCTCCGTCATTTTATCGTTCCTTGAAGAAAAAATCTTCCAAATGAACATTTTGTGGGATATGTCTCATCGGGTATCCAAATTGACGGCGGGCTAAAACTGGATGATAATTAATTCCACCTTTAGTTCCTATGATGGGTACATTAGGGAAATTTCCACATCTGTCGATGATTTTTGCACCCTCATAAATCCTATTTGACCAGTCTATGTCCGAGTTCGTGAGAGACATGATTCTCTGCGACTAACATACAGTGTTCTTATGATCCCAAAAGGTAGTAGACTTGAGTAGATGCGAAATGAACCATTTGTACAGCAAGGGTAAAGCAGCATGTGATCATTCCTCTGGCGTACAAATTCCCTAAGTGTACGGAATGATAAGCATCTGCGAGCAAGGTTGGTACAGGGTTTCCAATTAGGAATATCTTAATGGCATTGATATCGACGAAGCTGTCGATGTTGGGAAAGAGGAATAATTTGTAACTGAGTAAAACAAAGATATCCTTGAAAGCAGTTAGGTTTCCTACACTGGAAAAGTATAGGGCTTTCTCCGTTAGGAACTTAGCTGGTAAGCTCTAGCTTCCTCCTTTAAGGGTTAAATGAGTCCTGCCCTCTGACTCGTCCCAATAGATTGCTCTTGCAATGATTTGTTCCTTTTTAATTTCTTCTAGTCCAGAAAAGGGAGCTTGGTCAGTAATTGGTAAATCGATCAGGTGAGAGTACTCCTCTAGGGTTGGCGTCAACTGGTAATCCAGGAAGGTGAAACAATGATAAACCAGATCGTAAAATTGAATCAGCATTGACAGAATTCCTTCAACTACATGGACCCTTAATAGAGACAAAAATCCTCCGTGCTTGGCTCTGAAAGCCTCCGGGTTGGTAATCATCCTTGCCAACTTCCTTAAATCCTCTAGTTTTGGAACCTAGAAGGTGTACTTGTGCGTCTTTCTTCTACCGAAATTCATAACGCAATCCTTCTGATATTTACAAATTATCGTTTATTTTAATTTTGAAAAAATATTTTTTACTTGTTTGTAAAGAGTTTTTTAGATGAATGCATGAATGCAGCACACAAAATCATAGAAAAAACATAGGTTCAAGGGTTCAGCATCACGAGTATGGTTCTAAAAATCATATTTTTGTACTATTTTGGTGATTTTTGTACCTATAGAACAGGTTAAGGTTCTAAAAAATAACTGACTTAATTTGGAGATAACAATAGAAAGCAGGTTCACCCGAGCGAGCTATAGTATTCCTGAAGAAATCCCAGATTGAGTGTAGTATCGCGTATCGACTATTTCCGATAGCCACCGCACCACCAAACGGCCACATGGTTAATGTCTACTAAATCCTCAGTTTCACGGGTCACCGCACTATGATATCGTCTACTTTCACAACAATCGGTTGTTCAACATAGTATCACATGGGTTCCTCCACTAATTAGATGGTCTACCAGGTTTTCTTATTCGGGATTCACTCCCTATAAGACCCCTTGTCTATGCCATCACTTATCTTATGGTTTCTCTCAAACTTTTCAGATGCAACATCACTCGCATTCCCATTGATAGAAAAATAAACACGGATATCAAGTAGCAAAAGCAATATATATATATATATATATATATAGTATTGATTCCTAAAACTAATATCCTAGACCTCTTAAAAACTAGTCCTAGCCTTAATCTGACGATCCCCAGCAGAGTCGCCATTTGTCTGTTGGTGGAAAAATGGGGACGATGATGACTAAGGTAAAACAGATCCTACAGTGACTACCTAGCAGAGTCTCCATTTTTCTGTTGGTGGAAAAATGGGGACGTTGATGACTAAGATAAAACAGATCCTACAGTGATTCCCCAGCAGAGTCGCCATTTTTCTGTTGGGGGAAAAATGGGGACGATGATGACTAAGGTAAAACAGATCCTACAGTGAGTCCCCAGCAGAGTCGCCATTTTTCTGTTGGTGGAAAATTGGGGAGGATGATGACTAAGGTAAAATAGATCGTACAATGACTCCCCAGCAGAGTCGCCATTTTTCTATAGTGTACGATTTTTGTCGGTGACGCGACCACCTTATCGCAATGGGATTTCCTCACCTCAGTGGAAGGAACGTTGGTTGCTACACTCTATTAGAGGCCCAAAAATTTGAAAAAAGTAATGGTGAGGGTGGAAATGATCAAACCCTAATTTGATTAAAAAATGGAATTAATTTTGATTAAAAATTAATAAAAATTATTGAAAATATGTGGAAAACTGAATTGTGATCTTGGATCAATGTTTCAAAAATCATATTTTTATCCATAAAATGATTAAAATTCATTAAAATTTGGAAAATCAAGAGAAAGAAATTTATTAAATGTTAAAAAACAAATAAAAATTAATTCTTTGCAAAATATCAAACTTATAAAATAAATAATAGTTTTGGGAAATTTTGGTAAAATAAAATATTTTAATATTTTAGTGAATTTTGAAAAAAAGAATCAACTCAAAATCATTAAAATTCAGAGAGAAATTAATTTTTGAATCAATTAAATAAAATAACATAATTCAAATATTTAAAATTTCAAAAAATGTCGCCAAGAACACGCGCGTGTTATGATTTTTGCAGATCTGCAAAATTCATGATATCTCCCTGATTACTTGATGAAATCACACGATCCAAATATAAAACTTGCTCGTTTTTAACTCACACTCATGACCATGGCATTTAATTTCATTTATTTTAAGTGTTGAGTAAGATAATCGTGATGAACACATATGAACCCTAATTTGCACAAACCAATATGAAATTCCATACACGATTGATTCATGGAAATTGATTGAGGGTTATCACTCTATATACATGCAGAAACAAGATGGTAACTAAAAAATTCATTTATGATGCATGGATCATGGAGTTTGAGAGTGCCAGACTTACCTCTTGTAGCTGATGATCAAATTCTGATTTGGAGGTGTTATAAGTTGGTTCCAATGATCTGGACAGCTTCCTTAGGTGCCAAGGGTTGTGTCTGAATGCTTGGAGTGGTTTGAAATGAGTTGGAACTTGAACTGGTACCTCAACTGCAACTCTGTCAAGAACTTGAGCAGTTGGCTGGTGATTTTGTGAAATTGATGTTCCAAATGTTATGTAAGAGTTTGGATCACTTCTAAATGTTATATATGAAGTGTGTGAAGCATTGGTTTGGTTGGAATCACTCTCAAATTCAAAACCCGATAGTGACTTGCGAGAGAAGGTGTTTTTGGAGTGAAAGTTGTGATTTTGAGTAAGGCATCTGTTTAGGACCTTTGGTGTACTTAATTTGAGCACAAATGAGCTCTATTTATAGTAGAGAAATTTTTTTTTGGCATAAATAGTGTTTGGCAGCTTGGATCAGATTGTATTGACTGTTTGGATTCTTTGGTCAATGGTCTCTTCTAGCCATTGACTTGCACCAGGCTTTGCAGGTTTAGGTACTCTGATCTTTGGACACATCTTGACTCAGTTAGACTGGTTTGTGGTTCATTCATGCCACCTCAATGCATCACTTTAACGCTTGATGCCAAATTTAAATTTCAAGGTTCCATTCATGATGATTTTGCACATGGAAGGCTAGGTATTTTGGCATTTTGTGTTATGGGTCAGATCATCCACCCATTTGTGTTGTAATTGAGCATAATTCTAATGATCAAAGTGTCCGAAATCAGTTTATGGAATCTTGGGGTGCAAGTTTGCACCAAATTCTGGCATGAAAACAGTTGCAACAAGGCAACTTTGAAGATCCATAACTCCTAGCTCAAATGGAGTTTGATGGAGTTCTTGGTCAATTTGGAAAGCTGAGGTATCGTAATTCAACATGATGTCCAACTTTAGTTTTGAATTATCTTGCATTACAATGAAAAATGCCTCTATATTTTGGGAAAAGTGAAACAGATTCTGACTTAGTGAAAAATTAACTAAGTGTTGGAAAAAGTGTGATTTTCATGTTTTTGTGATTTTGATCAATCTATAATTCATAATCCATGAAGATTTAGAATTTCTTGTAGTTGACACTTTTAAAGTATGTCATAAGGACTTTCATTTGAACTTTGAGTGGGAGAAAAAGACCTTAGGGTTTGGGAGATATGGCCTTGCAAAGTTGGTACCCTAGCCATTTTTTTTCTTAACTTAGAAAAATTTAAGTTTCTCTAAGTTGTCCCTTTTGAAATTTGACTCACTTTCTTTGATTTTTCTTGATGAATGATGATTCAAATCACATGTTAACATCATTTTAGGGTTGAGGAAGCCTTGATTGATCAAAAATCTCAAAAGTCAAACTTGGTTTTGACACAGTTGAGTTTTTCATTAGATGAAATTTTGACTTTTGTGATCCTTTTGTGGAATCAATCCTTGGGCCTAATTAAACTTCATGGATGGCCTCTAGGGTTATTTAGGAATGTCTTGGACCCTTCCCCAAGGTTTTAGATCATGGGTAGGTCAATAGTCAATGGTAGGGTTGACTTTTTCCATTAGAGACCCTAATTTGTGATCAGATGGTTTTGAGTTCTTGTGGCTTATGAATCAAGATCTTTTAGTCAATCTAATCTTGTAGACATGTCAATATGATTCATTTCAGGTCTTTGCACTACTAAGGAAAACCCATTTAACAACGGTTGGAAATGACATATAATGACGGGGGCGAAGGCGTTGTTATGTAGAGTGTTGTTGTATATGAGGTACGTACAATGACGGTCCTGGGACCGTTGTTGTATTCCAGTATGCGCGCACCATTTCACAACGGTTAGTTTTCTCAACCGTTGTGATATAACTAAAGTTGATCGGGTTCGATTCTCAGCAACAACATTTTTTATTTATATTATTCTAGTCAGTGTTTGACATACAACTACGATTAGGTTTTATAACCGCTGCCAAAAACACCTGTTTTAAATATAAAAATTATCTGCTTATCAAATTCTTCCTATATGTTATCCTGTCAAAACAGCTTTTGTTTACATCAAACATAATTCTTCCTGTATTTTATCCTTATAAATGGATCAGAGAATTTACATCAAAAGAAATTTACATCAAAAGCTAACTGCTAATTAACATTGTTTAAATCAAATAAAAAACTTGCATCAAAAGCAAATATTATTGATTTCATTATGTGCATCAAACACAATATTCTGTATATCATATATGTGCATCAAAAGCCAAAACTATTTTCACATTATGTGCATCAAACACAATATCCTGTACATCATATATGTGCATCAAAAGCCAAAACTATTATTCACATTATGTGCATCAAAAGCAAAAAATATGTGCATCGAAAAATGTTGTTGATATATCAAACAGCAGGAGCACCTTTTAGCGCATTGTGGATATACGCCCAACGTTTACGAATATCCACAAAGTCGTCAAGGGGGAATGGGGTTTCGTCGTTAAACATCAACATAAGAAAGAGAAAAAAATTAAAGATCATATGCATGATAATAATTCAACAGTCAACTTACATATTAATTACATGAATATAAAAACATGAATACAACCACACATGCATGAATGTAAATGAAATAAACAGGTAATCGGGCCACTTACTTTAGGAGCAAGGTATGCGGGCTTTTTTCTAACATTATTCATTATATTAACTTGCTCCACAATACTGCACATTGAAAATTATATTAAACATATTACATGATAAACTAATTACAATTAATTCCAAAGAAAATGATATTAAACAAAGAAACTTACGTTAATACAAGATCTTTCATTGGTTTGTGTAGTGGATCATGCAAGGAACACAGTAATGTCACCGTATTTGTCCTAAATGATATTATGATCAATTGTCAATGACCTCTGAATGAACAAAACTAAATATTATTAGTTGTTACTAAAACAAAACTAAATACAGAATATAGAAATAAATTACAACAATACTAACCTACAGAGGAATGGTGCAAGGTAACATTCTTTTCCTCCGCCATTTAGCCGGTCTTTCAAGTACTTTTCTCTGATATTTTTTTCATTATAAGTCCAAGCAATAAAACTTGGGTCCAAGATTCCATATGTACTTGATTTATTCAATTCTATATAAACACGGTGAATGTACCTAAATGGTCAAAGAAATTCAGCGGTTTTAGTGCTTCTTCTTTGAGATCCAAAGTATGACCTCAAGTCGACACCATCTCCAACACCACGGACACGACCTGCATGCTCAGCTGTTCTGATTGCTTCGACTAATATGTTATGTCGTGCTTCCAGAACAACTGTGCCTTCACGGGCCGCCACAACCAAATTATCCAACACAACATGAGCAACTTACAAAAGCAAACGCATTTAAATAACAACTCATGAGCAACTTACATAAGCAAACGCATTTAAACAAAACATATACTCACAATTTTCTCTGCAACTACTCTTGAAGCCTCAAAGGTGTACTCTCCATTAGGTATTAATCGACCCCTCTTCCATTTCTCATGTCTTGAAGGTTGAGATGGGATGTCACCATCTCCTCCTTCTTGTTGTTTTTCCTGCATTATCCTTATCTCAAGTTTCCTGTAACCCCCACGAGACAATCTATGGGGGTACATGTTTTTCACCTTGTTCTGAATTCCTACTTCGCTTTTAGCCTGTTATTAACATAGTAAAAAATGTGTATGATTAGTATCTATAACTCAGTAGCAAAACATTATAGGTTACATAAGAGTAGTATTAACCATGAATTCCTCAGAATGGCGTTTCTTCGCAAACTTGTGCCACAACTTCTTCGATAAAAAACTATACCAAATCCATGGAGGTTGAAGACCGCTCTTAGGCTTTGTAATGTAGTCAGCCATCATCCGTGACTTAAATCCCCTCCAACGAACTCCGGCATAAGTTATCCACTTTCTTTTCAATTTTGAGTCATCGGTAAACTCAAAATTCAACTACATTAAATCAATATATAAGTATGAATTAGAAACTATTGGTAGTAATATCAAATATATGAAAATTATAATATCAAATACCTTAACGTCTGTCCATATGTTGTCTTTGACATTAACATCCACTTCTCTCCAATCATCAATCAGTATACTGACTTTGCTACGTGCAAGGAATGCAACATAACTCCTAAAAGTAGCATAATATGGATAATCCACTAATCTGTAGTGCGAATCAAACTCGATAGGAATTTTTCCACCTGATGAGTTGTGGAGTGATGTGAATTTGGGCATCATTATGACACCTCTTTGTGATCTTTTCGATTGAGTATCAATCGTTTGAGTTGTATTCGCAGAACACTCAATTGTTTGAGCATCTTCGCTGCTTCCTGATGTAGAACTCGACATCTATGTTAAAAAAAACAACAACAACAAGAACATGAACAATAAGAACATAAACAACAACAACAATAACAACAATAACATGAACGACAACAACATGAAGAACAAGAACATGAACAACAAGAACATAAATAATAACAACATGAACAACAATGGCAAATGAGTTTACTGTAGATGCATGGGGAAAATATTTTATGTACCCTAAATGTGACGACTATGTAAACGATGTTCGTGTTGGTGTTGTTGTTTTCTTCCTTCCTTATGACAACAACGGTGTTGTTGTTATCTTCCTTCTAGACGGTGACGATGATGACGACGGTGTTGGTAGGTGCGTAACCTTCCTTCCGTAACGATCGTGACAATGTTGACGAAAACGACAACAACACAGGGAAGAATGGATACTGATGATGCAAGCTTTGGTTGGAATCGTGTATTGTTTCACAGTATTGAACGTTAGGGCTTAGGGTTGAAATCGTGTATGGTTTGTCTAGTTTCTATTTTCAATGGAAAAGGATACTGAAGAGACAATGAAACTAGCTAGCTACCTCGAAGTATATTGAAAGGATACTACGACGGTCAACACCACAAAACCGTTATGATATATTAATTTCATAATGAAATTTCGTATTAAAGCGCCAGAGTTATATTTAGAATTAAAAATTAAAAAAACATACAAAATATATCACAACGGTATAAATAAACAACCGTAGTCGTAACTTTTATTTTTTTAATTTAAAAGTATATAAAAAAGAAAAGGCGCGCCTTAACATAAAAGGAATAATATATATGATGGCGCTGAGGTTGGAACACATGAAAGCTTGAAAGGTATCACCACAGTTGGTTTATCAATCGTTGTTATATACATATAATCACCATGGTTGGTTTATCAACCGTTGTTATATACAGAAATAAAATACAACCGCGCCTTTGTTTAGATATGTCACAACGGTGTAGAGATCAACCGTTGTGAGCATGGCGTCATTGTTTACGCATTTTGTAGTAGTGTTGAAGTTCATCTTGAAGCTTCAAGTCATGTCGTGCTTCACAAGTTAACTCAAGGGTTGAATTAGGTCAAAACCCTAATTCCTGATTTTTTGATAGATGGTCCTTCAAGGTGATTTTGCCATAGTAAATGGGCTCTTGAGATTCTTTTGAGTTTATTGGACCATATATTGAGGCATTGGCTCATGCCCAGATGGAAATTTTCATCTGGAGGCCCTGGTCGACCAAAACCCTAATTTGGTGACACTAGCGATCCCGAGGCTCGATCCTCTTAGAATGCTGCATATTTATGCTTAATTCTAGATATAGGAGACCCCTTGATCCTTCATGGATGTTTGAGAGACTAGACAAGTTGAGGATCATGTCAATTATTGATTGATATTTGGTCTAAATGCCAGTAGAGGGGTTAAAACAATAATCCTTGATTGTAGAAAATACCTAACAATCCCTGAGGAGATTGATGAGGCATGATGGTATATCCCTACTATGGTGACGATTCTCATAATGATGGGAAATCTTTGGGGTCAAAATTTGGGGTATGACAAGTAGCCCGTTAGTGGGTAGTTATTTTTAACTATTATAAATAGCAAGTCTTAGAACTAAATTTGGTGTGTTCAATTGTATACAAAAACTCAGTATGCTCAAAGTACCAGCGTAGAGAAAAGAGCGTGTGAGAATGTATATTGTAACACCATTTTTACATTTCAATGCAATTTAACAAGTTTCTTTCATTAAAGTTTTTTTATTCATGCAAGTCAAATTCTGCATTTTATTAGCGTTTTGGATTTAAACATTTTTTATATTGAACTTTTACTTTGCATTCCTTAAAGTAGACCCTTTTTATTTATGAACACTGTCGAAGTGTTCTTAATATATTCCAGAAACTCATACAAGAAATACAATTAACACATGTCCTAGGATTTAGTTTGGTCGATCCTGTAAGTTACTGATTTTTCTATAAAATTGATAGACTAGAGGTTGTTTACTATTTTTCCCAGTAAACAAATTAGCACGCTCAGTGGGATAGTGCTAAAAATAAATTTCTTGTATTTTCAAAAAGAAATTTATAATTATGTATTGAGATTATCTTTTCGTGTCAAGTACTTCGTTGTATGTTATTAAGAAATGGAAAAGTAGCCACCGCAAATGAAGAGAGACCAAAAAGAAAGTATACGAGGAAGATGGCATGTACTAATTAACCAAATAGTTAGAATCCTCAAACTTTGTCTGGTGTCAATGCAGAACCAATCCCAGGGTCTTCGACTGGAGGACTCACGGTCCCTGCGTCCGTATCTGAAGTTATGCCATCTATGGCAAGTTCGACACAAACACATTCGATTGCCCATACTGAGCCAATTTTAACTTATATTGAGCCAAGGGGACCCCCAGTGACTCCCCCACCAATAGGAACATCTACATATCGACATTTTCTGCCACCGAGTTTTTTAATGCCTTTAAACAGTCGAGAACAACCTTATAGGATGCCAACTTGAATGATGGTAAATTTGCAAACCCCCCCCCCCTAGTATATTCAGAACCCGTGGTAACATCACCCTTGCAAGGCTCGGGGTCTGGGATTAATATGGGTCGAAATAACCAATCCTTAGGAATAGGATATTCAACCTAAATACCAGGTTTGACGAATACCACTGCAGCCTATTTAAGGCAGCAAATGGATGAAAGTAACCACCAAATAATCCAAATGATGTCCCAAACTATGGGGGAAATCTTTCAGCCACTAATTCAAAATACTACTCAGACTAATCAGCAAATGGCTGCACAGATGACGCGCCTTGCAGATTTCTTTGGTGTGCCTAATCCTCCTCGACACTCCCAAAGAGAATATATCGTAGCAAACCAAGGGGTGATACTCGAAGAGGACCCCACTATTAACCAAAACCAACAAAATCCAGAAAATATACCTCATGCGAATATAGTAAATCAAGGAGTAGTCGAACCCCCTAGGATTCAACCACAAATTCCTGTAGGAGAACAACCAATTGCGGTTTAGGTGAATAGAAACCAAGACGCTAACGACGTCATACAACAAGTTCAACATCATGATATAGGAACAGATGGTAATCTGGCAGCCATGGTCGAAAGGATTATGGTCCAAAACGGGGTAAACTTTGGCCTTCGAAGGCCAAATTATACGTCCCCGCTGTCAGAATACATTCTCCAGTCGGAGTTACCCCCTAGGATGAAAGTCCCTAAGTTCACTAAATTTTCAGGGGACACTACTGAATCCAATGTCGAACACGTGGCCAGATATGTGATAGAGGCTGGGGAAATTGCGAATAATGAGAATCTTAGGATCAAATATTTCCAAAATTCCCTGACGAAAAATGCCTTTACGTGGTTCACGACTCTGCCACCAAATTCGATCCACAATTGGACCCAGTTTGAACGGCTGTTTCATGAGCAGTTCTATATGGGACAAACGAAGATTAGTCTGAAAGAATTGGCTAGTATAAAACGGAAATTCACAGATCCAATAGATGATTATCTGAACCGATTTTGCCTACTTAAGGCTAGATGCTTTACACAAGTGCCGGAGCATGAGTTAGTCGAAATGGCTGCTGGAGGCCTTGATTATTCCATTAGAAAGAAATTAGATACTCAGTATCTAAGAGATATGGCTCAATTGGCTGATAGAGTTCGACAACTAGAACGACTAAAAGAAGAAAAGGCTAGGGCGAATAAGAACAAAATGGTGGCTTACGTCGAAGTTAATGACAAAGATGAAAAGTATTATAATGAACCACTAAGTTTCGACGAAGGCAAGATCGATCTTGCTGAATTGAAACAAGGCCCACCTTATTCTTGTAAGTTGTTGGCCCCTTCGAACGGGAAAAATCCTGTCGAACCAGAGAAAGATGACAAATTCCCCAAGAAAACCTATTCTTTCAACGTTACTAAATGTGAAGAAATTTCTTATTTGTTAGTTAAGGACGGTCAGATGATAGTGCCTCCTGGTGCTAAAATGCCTCCTTTAGACAAAGAAAATAGAGAGGATTTTGTAAATATCATAATTTATTGGGCCATAAGACTTCTCAATGTTTTCTTTTCAGGGATCTTGTTCAGAATGCAATCCAAAAAGGAAGGTTAAAGTTTTGAGAGAAGTCCATAAACGAGATGAAGATTGATTCAGATCCCCTACCCATGGTTGATGCTCAATATGCAGAGCCAACGGAGATTCATTTGGTCGAGGTTGCCAAAGGCCTCAACAATGATGTCAATATGGTCAAAATCACTGATGATTTCAACAATAAGGCAGTCATGGTAAAGATTACTGAAGATCTCGACCAAGTATTATTGAGGAGTTTTGTTATTGGGGTTATTGAAAGCTGCACCAACAACACTACTGATGGTGTTGGGGTCACTAAAGGCGCCGACAAGGGAGTTACTGAGGATTCCCAGCGGAAGTTGGTAACAAAAGAAACCGCTGATGGTTTCGTGCAGATGGATAAGGCTATTGAGGGTCTACAGATGGAAATGTGCAAGCTTGACATCACTGAGGATGTCAAAATGGAAGTCAATACGGTGGAGATTTCTCAGGAGTCACCCATGGAAGTCAGTGATGAACACCGGCAGGAAGAGTACAACCAGTTGGCCTTCCCAAAAGAGGAGGAAAGTTTGATTGACTTTATACAAAGGTGTCAAAAGAAGAAATCTGAAGTCATGCTATGCCTCAGGTGTAGCGCTGTATTCGACAAGAAGGCAGCGCAGAATCTCGAAGGGGTGCGAAAGGCCAAGCAAAGGCAGGAGGAGAAAACCCGTCATGGCCCTCGGAGTTTCGACCCTAGGAGGTCTGCATCGAACCCGGACTAGCCAAAGGCTAGAGTTCCAGGAGCGAGGCCCGCTACGTTCAAACCATTTGCTGAACTTTCTAAAGGCAAGTGGGTAAAGCCAGATGAGAATAGGCAGAATAGCCAGTAAGAGTGGAAATATTTCGACGTCAACAGGGGCTGTTCAATTACCTATCCCAAGGAATTTCAATCCTCCAACAAATTGGCCCACATTTCTGAGAATTACAAAGGTAAAAATCCTATGTCCAAGTCGTAGTGGAGGAGGGAGCAGCGAAGGAGGAAAGCTCAAAGGGAAGCTGAGTCGAAAGATAAGGGGGAATCAAGTACAAATATACCTGCCGAAGTAACGGAAAAGGGAAGACAAAAGTTGTCGGAAAATTCCCCATAGGGCGAAAATTGTTCAAAACCCAAGATGAAGAGGCAAGGGAGAAACATGATCGAGCCATAGCAAAGGATGAGATGATGACGGATAACTTCGATTCTAATTCAGAGGCCACATTCTACATCATTGTGAATATGGTATCAGTGTTTCCTAGGGAGTTTGATCAAATTACGGAGGTCAAAGAGGCCGATGCTTATACAGAAGCTGAAATGGCGGTACACAAACCAGTGTTCTACTATATAATGAACAATGGTTGTGTTGAAGAGCAAAATGCATTTTTCGAATGGCCAGATGAGGCAATGAAAAGCCATTTGAAGCCTCTGTTTATTACTAGATAAGTTGAAAATGTTCCAGTGAATAAAATCTTGGTGGACTGCGGCGCTACAGTGAATTTGATATCGCACTTTATGCTGAGAAAAATTGGAATATTCGACACAGACACTAAACCACACAACATGCTTCTGTCGAATTATGAAGGAAAAATTGGCACCACTCTTGGTGTTATACAGGTTGACCTGACAGTTGGAACGGTTACCAGGCTCACACTTTTTAAGGAGGTCGAAACAAAGGCAAACTATAATTTGTTGTTGGGACGAGAATGGATACATAGAGTTGGAGCTGTACCATCTTCTATGCACCAGAGGATTACAATATGGAGGCCAGACGACATAGTTGAGAATATTGAGGCCGATCAAGGATATTTTAAGGCTCCAATTAACCAACTCGATCGGCGCCAATTCGACAAGCATTTAGCCAATATTGCTCCATGCAATTCGGCTGATTTTGCTTTTACTTCAGACGATGAAGGATACTGCTCGCTGCATCTGCATCCCGTCAACGGTTTTAGATAGGATAGAGAGGTTGTGGGTGAGGATGATTTTGCATATCAAGCTCCTGTACCTGGAATAACCCCGACAAGTTTGGGCAGCGAATTTAGTGATGATGTTTGAACTCGAAGTGATGAAAAAGATTTTGGCTTATATAGCCGGAAAAAATTGCAAGCGGCCCTAGAGGCTGAAGTTAAAAACATGGCTGATAAAGCCAATGAAGATTCACCAAAAGGTGGTCCTGGTAAGGACATCGATCCAGAACCACCTGATCAGGTTCGGGATGAAGAACAAAGGCCCGACGCCATCTATGATGATGAGCCTTTGGGTTTTGAGAAGGATCCATTGGCAGTTAATATTAAAATGTTAGCGCAAGATCCATTTGAAGAGATCGACTTAGGAGATGGGGCAGTGAAAAGGCCAACCTACATCAGTGCCAACATTAGTCCACAAATTAGAGTCGAAGTAATCCAATTGCCAAAGGAGTTCAAAGACTGTTTCACGTGGGATTACGATGAGATGCCTGGTTTGAGCAGAGAGCTAGTGGAAATAAAACTGCCTATCAAGTCTGGGAATAAGCCGATCAAGCAAAATCCCAGGCGATTTGCACCTGCATTCCTCTCGAAGATCAAAGAGGAAGTCAAAAGGCTTATTCATTGTAGATTTATTTGAACGGCCAGGTATGTCGAATGGCTTGTAAACATTGTGCCTGTTATAAAAAAGAATGGGACTTTGAGGGTTTGCATAGATTTCAGAGATTTGAACGTTGCGACCCCAAAGGACGAATACTCAATGCCTTGGGCGGAAATGTTAGTTGACTATGCCGCTGGCCATGAATACCTTAGCATGTTTGACGTGTATTGTGGGTATAATCAGATATTTATTGCTGAAGATGATGTCCCTAAGATGGTGTTTTGATGCTCTGGGGTCTTAGGCACTTACGAATGGATAGTTATGCCTTTTGGCCTAAAAAATGCTAGGGCAACATATCAAAGAGCAATGAATACAATCTTCCATGATTTTATAGAAGCTTTTATGAAGATTTACATTGATGATATTGTTGTAAAGTCTGTTTCAGGAAAGAACCATATTGACCATCTTCGATAGTCATTCAATATAAACCAGAATAAGACCAAGTCCATCATTGATGGTCTCAAAATGAATCCTCTAAAATGAGTTTTTTATTTGTAGGCGGGAGATTTCTTAGGCTTTGTGGTCCACAAAAAGGGGATCGAAATAAACCAGAATAAGACTAAGGCCATCATTGAAGCGAAAGCGCCATCGACAATAATGGAACTCCAGTCACTGTTGGGAAAGATCAATTTCTTGAGAAGATTTATCTCAAATCTCAGCGGAAAGACTCAAGCCTTTTCACCACTGATCTGGCTAAACAAGGGGGGATTCGAATGGGGGCAAGCTCAACAGGAAGATTTTGACAAAATTCAAGAATATTTGAGTCATCCTCCAATCTTAGCACCGCCTTGTAGAAGTAGGAGCAGGAGATTGTACATATATGCGTCGGACAAATCCTTAGGGAGCATGTTGGCTCAAGAGGATGAAAATGGTGTCGAAAGATCCATTTATTACCTTAGTAGGGTTTTGAACGATGCAGAAACTAGGTATAGCATGGTTGAGAAATTATGTTTATGCTTGTATTTCTCTGGTATAAAATTAAAGCACTATATAAAGCCAGTTGATGTTTATGTCTCGTCTCATTTCGATATCATTAAGCATATGTTATCTAAACCTATTTTGCATAGTCGAATTGGTAAATGGGCATTATCATTGACTGAATATTTCCTAACATATAGACCTTTAAAGGTCGTTAAGGGACAAGTGGTAGCAGACTTCATTGTCGACCACTCTATAAATGAGAATATGTCGAATTATATTGAGCTTGAACCTTGTAAATTCTATTTCGACAGTTCTAGTCATAAGGACGACACAAGTGTAGGAGTCTTGATTATTTCTCCAAATAAAATCCAAACAAAATTCAAGTACAAAGTTGAAGGTCTCTGCTCGAACAATAAGGCTGAATATGCAGCTTTAAAAGCCGGACTTGAAATTTTGTTGGAATTGGGGGCAACTCGAGTCGAAATAATGGAAGACTCAGAGTTAGTCATCAAACAGATTACAAGGGAGTACAAGTGAGTGAAATAAAATCTCATCATGTACTTTGTAATAGTCAATTGATTACTCAAAAAGTTAGAGATGGTGAGTATACGACACATACCTCGACTAGAGAACCATGTTGCCAATGAATTGGCTCAAATTGCTTTTGGGTACAAAATTACGAATGAAAAATTCCAAGATGCAATCGAAGTCAGAGGTAAAGTTGTGTCAACCAGATTAGCCCCATCAGATTTGGAAGCTACAAAGCCTGGGTATGTTGATAAGGAAAATTTTGGAATCTTAGCTGTGGATAGTTTGACAAACGAAGACTGCAGGAAACCTGTCATAACCCGAAATTTGACCTCCCTCTTTTGCCTTTTGCATGAGCATAAGCATTTGCATCGGTAGCATACACATTCACACTTTTCTTTGTGTGTTTCTTGTTGCAGGACATTCAGGTTTTCCTAGCACGATTAATTGAATCCTCATAAGACCATCACATCATCAAAACAAGCTCAAAATAAAGGTTTCCATGTTTATTTATCAAGACAAGAGATGGAAAATCGGAATCAGGACTTCAGCATCATCCTTTTGCAAATTTGTAGAAATTTGGCTGATGTAACCGATTAGCACATATGCTGTAACCGGTTACTCAGTGTATTTTTCCCCAAAAACGCAAGTTTTCAAGAATGTAACTGGTTAGCGCATATGTTGTAACCGGTTACTCTGTACAAAATTTCAGTTCCTGCTGCATTTTTTGGACAGCCTCCTTGCACACTCTTTGGTCATTGATTCTACAATATTCTAGCAGCATGTGGAATATTCTAGAATTCTCTAGACATTTCAAGGCTATTCAATTCAATTCAAGTGCATTTACTCTAATGCTTCACTCCACATTAAGTGCACCACGTTCCTTGTTTTACAAGCATGCCAACCTTTGGAAGAGGAAATTCATATTGGGATTGTTACCGAGTTGGTTCTAACTGACTGAGTTAACCACCTTGACTCAATGAGTTGAGCCTAACTAACTCCAACCCTAACTCCAAACCCAAAGCTAAGTCCAAAGCTAGCTCCAAACCTCCCATACTCCAAACCTAAAGTCTATATAAACTCACCTTCACTCACTTTTCATGCTCTCCATCATTTCCACATTTCTCACACAAGACCTTCAACCATTTGCACAAGTAACTCTCAATTCTCTCACATTCCCTCTGAATTTCCCTGCTAAATCTTCACCTTCATTTCAATTCTCTTCCAAAACCTCACCAAAGCTCATTTCTTCTTTGAAGGATAATTACTTTTACATCAAAAGTGATTATTTCTTGAGCTCAACCTTCATCATTCTTGCAATTATACTTGGATTTCTGGAGTTATTTCAGCTTTTGGATTAATCTTAAGTATTTGTTGCAACTTCCAACGGTTCGAATTCGTATTTTGGAGCTTTATCGTATTTTGCTCGATTTTGACACGTCTCGTCACCAAATTGAAGATTCCTCTGGTTTTCTTTAATTTTCTGCATCAAGAATCATTTGCAACAATTACGAAGGCACATCTTAGCCTTGTAGGTTGGTAGTTCCCTTTCATTTTGTTGTTTCGATCGTTTTCGTATAATTCACGATGTAGTCGATAATTGTGTGTGTGAATTGATATTTTTCATTATGTGATCCATGATCTTGATGTGTTAATTGATTCTATCACTGCTTATTTGCTTTTTTCAAGTTCAATTTTCGTGCACAAATTCATGCCCTAGCATGTGGTGTTTGACATAAGTGATTATGTGCTGAAAACTACTTTTGAAAAGCTGTTTTTGCTGTTATTTTTGCCTCTGTTACAGTGGTAACCGGTTAGCAGATATGCTGTAATCGGTTACACAGTGCAATTTTCACTAAAAACTCACATTTTCAAGCATGTAACCGGTTAACACATATGCTGTAACCGGTTACCACTATACAGAATGGCCATTTTCTTGCATTTTCAAGTGTGTTTGCCATGCTTTCTTCATTTTAACTTCCATTGATTGACATGCTTGATTTT
Source organism: Lathyrus tuberosus (assembly GCA_022829125.1). NCBI lineage: Eukaryota > Viridiplantae > Streptophyta > Magnoliopsida > Fabales > Fabaceae > Lathyrus > Lathyrus tuberosus. The sequence continues at coordinate 11,641,583 of JALAZF010000071.1, forward strand.
ATGGATGTTTTTAATGTCATTTCACTTCTGGTTGAAGCATATTCATGAACTTTCGATGCACATTTTCGATTATTCATTTGTTTCATGTTCTTAGCATTGTATGAACATAGTTAATTCTTGCACTATCTTTGTTCACATGATACATGATTTTGTGTGGCATTTTGATGATCATTTGGCACTGTTTTGCACCTTCCATTTCAGTTTGCATTAAGTTTATTCTTCATCGATAAGCTTAATCTTTTTTAATCAATAATTCACTCCTTTGTGCTTTGATGACTTTTCATTCTCTTTGGAAAGTTGTTAGCATGTTTCTCCCTTGATTAATTGATCGAAACTTTGTTTCGATTAATCGATCTTCCCTTTTCCTCTCTTTAGGCCTCCTTTAGAGCTTTTTCTCTCGATCCCCTCGTAGAGTTGGAGTTCGCGCTACGCCTGACATCGGAGCACTGTACAAATTGACGCTGTTACGCTGTACCTTTCTCTACGCATGAGCACTGTACAGCTTGGAGTTGTTGTGTCGTCCAAATCAACTTCCACATTACACCCTGTGTGTCAGAGAAGGAATGAGAAGAGAGAATTCCTACTCTCATTCTGACTACTTCAGGTAGGGGACGAATGACCCTGTGCTTGGTTTAGTCACCTCTATCTCTAGGCGGTAGTGCGCTTTCTTTCCCCGGTCGAGTCGATCCTTGGTCACTCTTTGCTCTTTGCAATTTCTTTCAGTCCATGATCACTCTTATCGCCATCTCTCTTGATCAATCACCTTATTGGTTACAATCCTTTGTTCATTGGGTTAGCAAGCTTTCTTCGTTTCAATATCCTATTTCTTTTCTTGCGGTCAATCATTGCTTTTTAATTCCCCTGAAGAGTCTCAATTCTCTTTCTTTGGTCCAACACAGTTTTCCTGTTATGACCATTTTTCCCCAGGAGTTTGCGACCTTCTCTTGGTTCTTCTCTTTTGTTTGGTTAATCACTGCCAGTTAGTTAAAATACCAATGTTTGCACTCCTTCTCAGTTAACCACAACCTGTCTATTAAAATACTGAGTGTTCTTGGGTTAATCACCTATTCTTGGTTAATCACCCTTTTCTTCAGTTAACCACAGTCCGTCTGTTCAAATGCTGAAGCCCTTTTTGAGTTAATCACCTTCTCTTGGTTAATCACTCATTTTTCTCGGTTAATCATAGCTCTCCTATTAAAATCGAATCCCTTGCAGTTGACAACCTTTCTTGGTTCGAATACTTGCACCCTTGGGCTAGTAACCTCTGTTGGTTCAATACCCTTCTTCGTTGGTCAAGTGTTGTTTGTTCAGTCGTTACCAACATCCCTTTTGGGTTACGACCTACGATCGGTCCTACACCCGTCCCCCTGGTTAATCACAGTTTTCTCTGTTAAAACCAATGCTTCTCTATCCCCACAGATTTGCAATCCTTGTGTCCTCGGTTAACCACTGTTTATCAGTTAACATACCGAGGCCCCCTCTCAGAGTCAAACACCTTCGCTTGGTTTAACACTCTCTCTCTTGGTTTATCACAGTCCGTATGTTGACACCAACTTCGTTTCCTTCCAGGTTCCTACTCTCTTTCTTCGGTTAACCACTTCCAGCCAGTTAATATATCGAGTCTCCTTTTTCTCTTGGTTATGACACCATCCCTTTATTTGGATCCCCAGCGGAGTCCTTTCTATTCCCTTTGCTCTTACTTTCTTGGTTTCGACTCCAATTCTCTTTGTTATCCCCAGCGGAGTTTCTTTCATTCTCGGTTCTAACACCACTCTTTTTCTAGTCTCTTGTACAAATGCTCTTACTGCAGGGTCTTCCCTAGTAGAGTTTTTCCTTCACTCTTGCTCTTGGTTTCGACACCACTTCTTTCGTCTCCTTGTTTCTTTCTTGTTTTATTTTCCGTTAGGTTCCCCGAACTACGGAAGCTCTGATTCTTCATTCTTTTGGATGTCAGATACGTAGGCACGAGACGCGATGTCTTGGCGAGCACACGTCCACCCTTCTTTCCTTCTCCCGTTCTTCCTTCCTTTTAGTCCCCTAGTTCCATGAACTACGACGCTCTGATTTCCTCATTGCACTATGAGGGTACGTAGGCACAAGGGCCTCAATCCTCCACGAGCACATCAGATTATGTTGCGCTACGCCGGGGGATTTTCAACCTGAGTCATATGGTTTGGGAGACCTTTCTAGGGACCACCTAGTTGTGTCTAGATCACACCTATGAGGGGGATGGGTTTTGCAGGAAAATAAGCCACTTCATACCCTTGTTCTCACACAGGCCAGATTTCTTCACCGACACATCAGATTATGTTGCGCTGACACAGAATTATATGCAGAAATCTGGACTGTTCAAACTTGATTATTCAGGGTGTGTTGGCTTCTTGTTGTTCTTTTGCATGTCATTTCATCATGTAAATTAATTTTTACATGTGCATTTTCAGGTATTCGAAGGCTTATCTTTTGTTGACATTATCATAGAGATGAGTACTGGATGTCGTGGCATCGTCAGTTATAAGTTTGTGGAGCCTAAGCTGGGTGTTTGAGAAGTTTGGCATCTTTGTTGGTTGGAGATCACAGAGGGGTTTTCATAGATGCTTATGGTAATCTGTTGTCCATCCTCAACACTGAAGTCAACATCACTGCTATTCACACTCTGGTTCAGTTCTACGACCTAACATATAGATGCTTCACGTTTCAGGATTATCAGCTAGCACCTACAATTAAGGAGTATGTTTATATTTTGGGGGTTGAGATCAAGAAGCAGGTTCCTTATGTCTACACTAGTAGTTGTCCAAAGTCTCATCTTATTGCTGATGTGCTTTACATTAGTAAGAAAGATGTGGAGGATAATCTTAAGACCAAAGGGAAGGGTGTTCGAGGTTTTTCTTCGAAGTTCTTGGTTGACAAGGCCACTACTTTTTCTAAGGATTGAAACTGGAAGGCTTTCAACGCCGTTCTTGCTTTGCTGGTATATGGGATTGTCTTGTTTCCGAACATGGAGGATTTCGTAGATCAGGCTGCCATCAGTATTTAATTGTCCAAGAACCCTCTTCCGACACTTCTTGTTGATACCTACCATTCTATTCATTCCAGGAATGAAAAGAAGAATGGAACCATTGTCTGTTGTGCTCCTCTACTGTACCGATGGTTCATGTCTCACCTTCCACAGAAGGGTCCCTTTGTTGAGAATAAGGATAATCTCAAGAGGTCTCAACGCATCATGTCCCTTACTGCTGATGATATCTCTTGGTATTCTCGAGTCTTTGACGATATTCCGATCATTCTTCATTGTGGGAAATTCTCCAATGTGTCTCTCTTGGGTACAAAGGGTGGAATAAACTACAATCCGAGAATGGCCTTCCGGTAATTGGGATACCCTATGGTTGCCAAGCCTGATCCTGAGGTAGTGGAAGAGTTCATCTTTCATGAAGGGGTTGATGACATGGGTTTGCTGAAGAGGCTTAGTGCTGCTTGGACTCAGATTCATCTTGAAGGTAGAGCCGATTTGGGTAAGAAGAATTATGTAGCCAAGGAAGCTTACACACTTTGGGTTAAAGAGCGCGTCAAAGAGATCTTGTTGCCATTCTCTCCTGAGCCTTCCATGAATGCCAAGCTTCCTGAACTTGCCATTGTTCATCCATCTGAGGTCGACCAACTCAAGCTGATTTTTGAAAAGTTGAAGAAGGAGAATGCTGATCTTCGTCTCACCCTTGATAGAGTCACTTTCGAGAAGCATAGCTTGCAGATTGAGCTCCATCAAATGCGCGAGCGCATGCTCAAAGAGGTGGAGTTTGAACAGAACAAACGTAGAAAGGTGGGTGATGCTTTGAAGAGCACCTATGAGGGACTTTCTTCAAAGAAGAGAAAACTCGACGATGCTCACTATCAAGCCTACAAAGAGGAGTTGGGCTATAACAAGCAACTTGAAGAGCTTCGAGGGAAGTTATCCAAGTTCAAGGCAAAGTGGCAAAGTGAATAGGACCTTGCTAATCAGTTAGCAAAGGACTTTTCTCAATGTCAAACCCAGCTCGACAAAGTCTTCGGTGAGATTCAGAAGCTGCAGGATCAAGCACATCAGAGCAAAGAGCAGATTAGTCAGCTCAACACAGAGAGCACTCACTGGGAGCATCAAAGCCGTCATCTACAGAACCTCCTGGATCAGAAAGAGGCCTTTCTTCAGGACATGCTTCAGGGACCTAATCATTCTTTGTTGTGCAACCTCATGAAGGATGCGAAGTACTGGAGTGAGAGGCACGGTCGTCTAGCCAGATTTGCTGAGCATGCATTGGAGGACCTATCTGGGTTGTTGAGGGATGCATATGCTGATGCATTGCCACACCAGCTTCCTTGGGCTATTTTTCATTTCTTGTCTGTATGAAGGGTGGTATTTGATAGAATCCACGCGGATTTTGTTGTAGCCCAAAAGGAAGATGTTTGACTTGTATTCGACTTATACTTCTTTCCTTTATTGAATGAATGAAGATTCTTGCTCACTCTATCTTTTATGCCTTTACTTGTATGCTTTATGAATATTGTCAACAAAGATAAGTTTAAGAATTCCTGGAACTTAAAAATTTATTTTTGCATGCATATCATACATTCATTCGCACACATATGCACATCCCTTCATCCGAAACCGTTGCTCATCCTTGTCCGTTTTCCTTGTAGCAGGACGACGACTCGACATCGGTATTTTACTCGCTCAAGCATATCCCGAATCATGGCTGACTTTGAAGCTGAGAACGCTGCATACAAGGAAACTCTGGCTTAATTCCAAGGTCGGATGGATCAGTTCCAAACAAACATGGATGTCATTATGGAGCTCCTTCGTGCCCAGAGGGACGCAGCTGCTGCTGCCACTATTGTTGCAACCCCAACTGATGCAACCGTTGTCCCTCCTGTGACTGTTCCTCTTGTTGTTACGGCTACTCCTGCTGTTGTTGTTCCTTCTCCTGCTAGAGTCGAAGTACCATTTGAGCCTGTGAATCAGCCTGCTATTCAACCCAGTTTGAAATAGACTCCCGCTGGTTTTCCTTAGGGTATACCTCCGAATTACACTCCTCAGATTGCAAATAATGGTAGTGCCTTCTTGCCATATCAGCCTTTTGTTGCGCCCATGCCTAATGGGAATACTGCCGCATATCCATGGGTCATCCCTACTCCAGTCCCACCTCCAGTGGTGAATGATGATCTTGAGAATCTTTAGGCTCAAACTCATCAAACTGCCGGATTGGTTGATATTGAAACTCCTGATGAAGAAGAGCATGTGTATAGGGGACCTCCTATTCATGTTCCGGTTTCGTCTCAAGTGGCTCAAATTGTTCTTCCGAATGCTCATCCTGGGATGTTCTACCCTGGGGCATCTTCCTCAGCCGCCGGGGTACCTCCTCCGAATTATATGTATGGTGTTCCGATGGGTCAGACTGCTGGTCAAACGGTTAATCCGGGATTGGTGTATCCTTCTCGGTTTGCTACTCCGCAGGTGAATGCTCCTGCCGCTTCTCAGCTGCCAAATCCTCAGATTCTTGTCAGGCCCACTAATAAGAATAGATCTATTGACTACAAGTTGTTGGAAGATCGTATTAGAGCTATTGAAGGGTTCTCTGCTTTTGGCATGGAAGCCAAAGACTTGTGTTTGGTTCCAAATGTTGTGCTGCCGCAGAAATTCAAGATACCTGATTTGCCAAAGTATAAAGGTTTAAGCTGCCCGCGTAGTCACATCACTATGTACTGCAGGAAGATGGCATCCCATATTGATAATGATGAATTACTAGTTCATTGTTTTCAAGATAGTTTGTCTGGTGCTTCATTAGATTGGTACATGGGCTTGGAGCGCAGCAAAATCCGTACTTGGAGGGATTTGTCCGAAGCGTTTGTGAGACAATACAAGTGTAACCTTGATCTGGTGCCAACTAGATTGCAATTGCAGAATCAGTCACAACGCTCAGCTGTAACATTCAAGGAGTATGCACAAAGATGGCGTGAGATGGCATCTCGTGTACGACCGGCTCTCTTTGACAATGAGTTGGTTGACATCTTTATGGTTACATTGCAAGGATCTTACTATGAGAAAATGTGGGTAGTTCTTCATCGAACTTCGCTGATGTTGTGACGATTGGTGAACGGATTGAGAATGGTTTGAAAACTGGAAAGATTCCTGGAACTGCTTCCCAGCAGCCGGCCACTCGGAAATCCCAGAACAGTCATTCCAAGAAAAAGGAAGGTGAGGCCAACGCTGTGATAGCTCAAGTTTCTCCTCCATATCAAGCTCCCATGGCTTTCATGCCGTATTATCTGTATCCGTACATTACTGTTGCACAGTATCAACAACCTCCATATCAGTATCATCTGCAACAACCAACTCAGAATGCTCAGAATCAACAACAGAATCAACAGAACAAAAGTCAGCAGAATCAGAACCGTCAGAGCAACAACAATTAAGGAAACCGTAAGCGTCCAAATTTTGACAGAATCCCGGTGTCATACACCGAGTTGTTTCCTTACTTGGTTCACCAAGGGGCAATTGTCCCCAAATAGATTGCACCTGTGATCCCTCCATTTGGCTCGAAGCATAATCCAAATGCTTCATGTGCCTATCATGCTGGATACATAGGACATGCAACAGAGGACTGTTTCGTTTTCAAAGCCAAGGATCAGGAACTCATTGATAAGAAGGTTCTAAATTTTGCTTAGGAAGGACCTAACATTCAGAATAATCCGTTGCCGAACCATGGTGGACCTGCGGTTAATATGATTGAGGATAGTCCGAAGGCTGAATTGATCATGGATGTTGACGAAGTAAAGACCCCGATGACTGTGGTTTTCAAGAAGTTGAATGAATATGGGTTGTTGAAAGGATTGCATGGTAAGTGTCAGATTTGTGACGATAATCCTAACCAGTGTCGAAGGCTGAAGGGTTGTATTCAGATTTTGATGAACCGTGGCGAAGTGCAATTTGCCAGATCTAAACCTGTTGAAGAGGTTGCTGCTATCGAGCCATTCACCATCGTCTATAGGAAAGTTCCTGTGGAATCTCCTAAGAAGAAGAGGGTGCAACCCATCGTTGTTTGTCCACCGAAGTCGTTTCCATATCAGAATTCTAAGGAGAACCATGGAAGTATGGATCTACTGTGTTTTCTGGAGGTCAAGAGATAAGGTTCGCCGAATCTGAGATCGTGAATGTTACAGCCAGTGGAGGTATGACTCGTAGTGGACGAGTGTTTGCTCCGAAGGTCATTACAGGCCTGTTCAAGTTCCAACTGTTGTTCCTCCCAAGGAAACGCCTGCATCTGCAACCCCTGCTATTCAACAAGGGGCGTCTTCTACCGCAGTTCTAGTACCGACTATCCCGTCTGAGGATATTTCAAAGAACAAAGAGACCCTTGATGATCAAGAGTTACTTAAGTTGATCAAGAAAAGTGACTTTAAAATTGTGGATCAACTGGGTCAGACTCCCTCGAGGATCTCAATTTTGTCCTTACTCATGAGTTCGCCTGCGCACAGATCAGCTTTGTTGAAAGTGTTGAACAGTGCCCATGTCATGCAAGATATATCCGTCGTCGAGTTTGATGATGTAGTGGCCAGCATAACTGCAAGTCGGTATTTTGGCTTTAATGAATCAGAGTTGCCTCCTGAAGGAACTGCCCACAACAAAGCGCTGCACATAACTGTAACCTGCACAGACATCCTGTTATCTCGTGTTCTAGTGGATACCAGTTCTTCTCTCAATGTGATACCTAAGGGCACATTGAATCAATTACTGGTGGAAGGAAATGAGATGAGACCAAGTGCCTTAGTTGTCAGAGCTTTTGATGGTTCTCGAAGACAGGTCATTGGAGAAGTGGACTTACCCATCAATATTGGGCCGCATCTGTTTACCATTACCTTCCAAGTGATGGATATCAATCCTGCATACAGTTGCCTTATGGGTCGTCCATGGATCCACGCGGCAGGGGCAGTTACCTCCACTTTACATCGGAAGTTGTAGTTCACATTTGATGATCAGCTTGTCATCGTCTGTGGTGAAGAGGATTTGATTGTAAGCGAGTTATCATCTTTTCGATACACCGAGACCGAGGAAGGCATAACTGAGGTGCCGTTTCAGTGTCTCGAGTTCGAAGATGTCAGCTCTGCTTTAACTAGTCAAAGTAGATCACCACAACTGAGTTTAGCGTCTGCTAAGAGTGCTAAGGAGACTATCCAGAAAGGTGCTTTGTCAGGCTGGGGGCACGTGATTGATGTGGTTGAGAAGCATAATCGTTTTGGATTGGGTTATCGTCCTGGTCGTCAATCTAGTTCCTCTGGTCAGAAGCGATGCAATTTGATCAAGTTCCACAACGCGGGTTTCCAGCAGGGCGACATCGTGGCAGCTACTGATGATGTTGGTCCTAGTAATCAGGCTTCAAGCTTTGTGCACAAATGTCCGCCAGTTTCAAGCTCAACAATTGGACATCTACCGTGATTCCTGTAGTTTTCCCATATAACATGTAATGCATTTTGCTTTCTCAGTCCCTCGTCCTCGCCCGAGACGAGTGGATAGCTTGTAAAGGGCCTCACGCTTTTGCAATATTATGTGATCAATAAATAAAAGTTTTTTGCATTCAAAATCATGCTCTATTTTCTTTCTTTATTTTACTTTTCGCAAACAAATGGCAAAAGTTTCTTTTCCTTTTCACTTTTAAATAGCTCATTCTGAACATATTCATAAACATGCAGAACTAATAAAAGCATTGATAACAACATGGCAAACATCCATTGTAATTCTGGAATTTCAATTAACCAAGCCGAAGAAGATGGTAAGGAAGATTGTGAATTACCGGCTGAACTGGCAAGGCTCCTTCAGCACGAGCGTAGAGAGATTCAGCCACACAAAGAGCCAGTCGAAGTTGTCAATCTTGGTACTTATGAGGTCAGAGGAGAAGTCAAGGTTGGCGCATCCCTCGCTAAGCATGTACACTCCGAGTTGGTCAAGTTGTCGAAAAAGTATGTTGATATCTTCGCCTAGTCCTATCAACATATGTCTGGGTTAGATACTAAGATCGTTGAACATCACTTGCCTCCCAATCCCGGATGTCCTCCTGTCAAGCAGAAACTCAGAAGGACTAGACCCGACATGGCACTCAAAATCCGAGAAGAGGTAAAGAAATAGCTTGATGCTAGGTTCCTAGCCACTTCCGAATATCCTGAATGGATTGCCAACATTGTTCCGGTTCCCAAGAAGGACGGCAAAGTTAGAATGTGTGTGGATTATCGAGATCTCAACAAGGCAAGCCCGAAGGATGATTTTCCTTTGCCTCATATTGATGTCTTGGTAGACAACACTGCGCAGTTCTCAGTCTTTTCCTTCATGGACGGTTTTTAAGGATATAATTAGATCAAGATGTCCCCAACTGATATGGAGAAGACTACTTTTATCACGCCATGGGGTACATATTGCTACAAAGTCATGCCATTCGGTCTAAAGAATGCAGGGGCAACATACCAACGTGCCATGACAACCCTCTTTCATGATATGATTCATAAAGAGATTGAGGTTTACGTGGACGATATGATTGCCAAGTCCATAACTGAAGATGATCACTTGGTTCATCTGAAGAAGTTGTTTGACAGACTTTGAAAGTTTAGACTGTGGTTGAATCCTGCGAAGTGCACCTTCGGAGTTCGATCTGGTAAACTATTGGGCTTTATTGTAAGTTAGAAGGACATTGAAGTTGATCCTGATAAGGTTCAGGCAATTCAGAACATGCCGCCTCCCAACACAGAAAAAGAAGTCTGTGGCTTTCTGGGCAGACTTAATTACATCTCAAGGTTCATTTCCCATTTGACGGATACCTGTCAACCAATGTTCAAATTACTAAGAAAAAATCAATCGGTTGAATGGAATAATGATTGTCAGGAAGCATTTGACAAAATAAAATAATACTTGCAAGAACCACCGATCTTAGTACCGCCCGTTCCTGGTAGGCCTTTAATCATGTATCTCACCGTTCTCAATGAATCAATGGGATGTGTATTGGGTCAACATGACGACACTGGCAGAAAAGAACATGCAATATACTATCTGAGCAAGAAGTTCACTGATTGTGAGACCAGATACTCACTCTTGGAAAAAATTTGTTGTGCTCTGGTCTGGGCTACTCGACGCCTATGACAATACATGATTTGCCATACTACTTTGTTGATATCCAAAATGGATCCGATAAAGTACATATTTGAAAAGCCTGCTGTCTCTGGAAGGATTGGTCGGTGGCAGATGCTGTTAACTGAGTATGATATCCAACATGTTACCCAAAAAGCAATAAAAGGGAGTGTCTTGTCTGACAACCTTGCTCATTAACCTGTAGAGGGTTATCAACAGATGAAGTTTGACTTTCCCGATGAGGATGTTCTAGTTATCAGAGATTATGAGATTCCAGGCCCTGATATAGTACCTGAACCAGGGGCGCGATGGACGCTCGTGTTCGACGGTGCCTCTAATTCTAAAGGTCGTGGAATCGGTGCTATCCTCATCTCTCCGACAAGTTTTCACCTTCCCTTCACTGCTAGATTATGCTTTGCATGCACCAACAATATGGATGAATACGAAGCATGTATCTACGGCATAGAAGCGGCAATTGACATGAGAATCAAGATTCTCGAGGTCTATGGAGATTCTGTCGTGGTCATCGGTCAAGTCAGAGGGAATTTTGTGACTCGGGATTCCAAGCTGGTTTCGTACCAACAACACATAGCGAAGTTGATTCCTTACTTTGATGAGATCACTTTTCATCATATTCCCAGAGAGGAAAATCAACTAGCTGATGCTCTTGCCACTCTAGCATCCATGTTCAAGGTCAAGTGGAGGAATGATACTCTTCATATCCGCATTGATCACTTGAACGAACCAGCACACTATTTAGCAATCGAGGATGAGTCTGATGACAAGCCTTGGTTCTACGACATTAAAAGATATCTGGAAAAACAGGAATATCCCGAGGGTATCACTATCATTGACAAGAAAGCTCTTAGGCGGCTTTGCCCCAAATTCTTCTTAAGTGGTGGTATACTGTACAAGAGGAATTATGATTCTGTGTTGCTCAGATGCGTGGATAGACACGAAGCAAACACGATTATAAGGTCTATACATGAGGGCTGCGAGGGTGTACATGCTAAAGGTCCTGCTATGGCCAAGAAGATCCTTCGGGCTGGGTATTACTGGATAACAATGGAGGTAGATTGTTACAACTTTCCCAAAAGATGCCACAAGTGCCAAATCTATGGAGACAAGATCCATGTGCCTCCAACTCCATTGAATTTTTTGACTTCACCTTGGCCATTTTCCATGTGGGGTATAGATATGATTGGAATGATCGAGCCGAAGGCTTCCAACGGTCATCGATTTATTCTAGTTGCTATCGACTACTTCACCAAATGGGTTGAAGCTTCTTCTTACGCAAACGTTACATGAAAAGTGGTTGCTGGATTCATCAAGAAAGAGATAATCCGTCGTTATGGAATTCCTAGCAACATTATCACGGACAATGCAAGCAACATGAACAACAATATGATGAAGGAGTTGTGTCAAGAATTTAAGATCGAGCACCACAACTCTTCTCCATATCGGCCCAAGAGGAATGGCGCCGTTGAAGCAGCAAACAAAAACATCAAGAGGATTGTCCAGAAAATGGTCAAGACTTACAAAGATTGGCTTGACATGCTTCCCTTTGCACTGCATGGCTACAAAACTTCAGTTCCCACTTCTACTGGGGCAACTCTGTATTCGCTTGTGTATGGTATGGAGGCAGTTTTACGCATTGAAGTCGAAATTCCTTTGCTCAGAGTCATCATGGAAGCAGGTCTTGACGAAGCTGAACGGGTTCAATCCAGATACGACCAGCTGAATCTCATCGAAGAGAAGCGCCTTACAGCCTTTTGTCATGGTCAATTGTATCAGAGACGCCTCAAGCGAGCTTTTGACAAGAAAGTTCTTCCTCGAACATTCTGTGAAGGCGAATGCGTGCTCAAAAGATATTCACCGGTTCACTCGGATCCACGAGGCAAGTGGAATCCCAATTACGAAGGATCCTTTGTTGTCAAGAAGGCCTTCTCAGGCGGAGCCCTGATCCTCACCACAATGGATGGGAAGGAGTTACCATCGCCCGTGAACTCCGATACAGTCAAAAAATATTATGCCTGAAAAAAATGGATAAGAGTCCGCTAGATTGACATCCACAAGGACAATCTAGGCAAAAATGGACGTCCCGATGGACCAAAAAAAGAGATGTCCATGCAAAAGTTAGGGACAACAAAAAAACAATAATAGCCCGCTAAGTTGAAAACCCGAAAGGGCGACTTAGGCAAAAATGGGCATCCCGGTGGACGAAAAAAAATAGGACAACATGTCCAGGAAAAAATTAGGGATCAAGGCATTGACTGTGAACACCTGAGCCTCTCTTCCTCATGGCTAGACCTCAGACAGTGATAGAACATTCCAATCATCATCAACTGGTGCAAGGCTTTGGAACCTAGACTTACATTAGATGGTGGTCAATGTTGTAATCAATGCAAAGCATGATTTCCCTTTCCCATTTACATTTGTTTTTCAATTTTATTGCAAATTTCCTCATCAAGGATTTTGCTTCCTTGTACACACTTTATGTACTAAAATTTCACACTCAATAAAATGCATTCTTTGATATCTCAATTTGTTTCATTCTAGTATTTTGTTTGCAAAATAAATAATTATTTGTGATCACATAATACTAAAAAACGTTGAGAACAATAAAAAGCTAAATCAATCGAGAAAGCATTATGCATTGCATGTGTTACTGGTAACTCCTGCAGGATAATCAGTAATATCCATTGGTAAGCCTAACGCCTGGCTGGCAATGGGATGATTCTATAAAGAAATTGTTGTCTTCTCAACAGTTCCTCAGTAGAATCATCATTCTCCCCAGCAGGTTGCCAAGGTGTTCCCCAACAAAGACGCTTTGCTCGCTTTTCCCCAGCAAGGGTTGTACATCATCTCCAATAATTTGGAACTATCTGTCACCAGCAGCAGTGGGTTTTCCTCAACTGAGTCAACATGATTCGGAAACTTCTTTTTCCCCACCCAGAGCCAGTCTTGGTAGAAAGGATTCACTTGATTCGTTCATCCCCAGTAGGGATAGCCCTGGTGGTTGAGAAACCAGAGATGTCCTCAGTTTCATTCCTCGGTAGGATCATCATCCTTTGTGAACTTTCTTCTCCAGCAGAGATTGTCTTCATCTGCGGGTCCTCTTCCCGGTCGAGGGTGTCGAAGTCGTTTTGCTACGTTTTCTACCTAATCACTTCTCACTGTGCCTTATCTTGCGCCTTTACATTGCATTATATCAAGCATCATGTAGAAATGCATACATAGCATATGCATCGATCATACGCCCTCTCTTTTTGCCTGACTTATCTCCCAGCAGATTTTCAGCCTAACTTTGCACTTATCTATTCAAACACTTTCAACTCTTCTTTTGTCTCCGTCGGCCAAACTCTTGAGCTACTCTTTTATTTAATCCCCTTATACCTCGAATCATCGAAAAGATGGCGCAATTCGTACATTCAGGTCTAAGAGGATTAAATAGGGGCAGTTATCGTAACCCGAAATTTGACCTCCCTCTTTTGCCTTTTGCATGAGCATAAGCATTCGCATCGGTAGCATACGCATTCGCACTTTTCTTTGTGTGTTTCTTATTGCAGGACATTCAGGTTTTCCAAACACGATTAATTGAATCCTCACAAGATCATCACATCATCAAAACAAGCTCAAAATAAAGGTTTCCATGTTTATTTATCAAGACAAGAGATGGAAAATCGGAATCAGGACTTCAGCGTCATCCTTTTGCAAATTTGTGGAAATTTGGCTGAAGTAACCGGTTAGCACATATGCTGTAACTGGTTACTCAGTGTATTTTTCCCCAAAAACGCAAGTTTTCAAGCATGTAATCGGTTAGCACATATGCTGTAACCGGTTACTCTGTGCAAAATTTCAGTTCCTGCTGCATTTTTGGGACAACCTCCTTGCACACTCTTTGGTCATTGATTCTACAATATTCTAGCAGCATGTGGAATATTCTAGAATTCTCTAAACATTTCAAGGCTATTCAATTCAATCCAAGTGCATTTACTCTAATGCTTCACTCCACATTAAGTGCACCATGTTCCTTGTTTTACAAGCATCCCAACCTTTGGATGAGGAAATTCATATTGGGATTGTTACTGAGTTGGTTCTAACTAACAGAGTTAACCACCTTGACTCAGTGAGTCAAGCCCGACTAACTCCAACCCTAACTCCAAACCCAAAGCTAAGTCCAAAGGTAGCTCCAAACCTCCCATACTCCAAACCTAAAGTCTATATAAACTCACCTTCACTCACTTTTCCTGCTCTCCATCATTTCCCACATTTCTCACACAAGACCTTCAACCATTTGTACAAGTCACTCTCAATTCTCTCACATTCCCTCTAAATTTCTTTGCTACATCTTCACCTTTATCTCAATTCTCTTCCAAAACCTCACCAAAGCTCATTTCTACTTTGAAGGATAATCACTTTTACATCAAAAGTGATTATTTCTTTGAGCTCAACCTTCATCATTCTTGCAATTATACTTGGATTTCTGGAGTTATTTCAGCTTTTGGATTAATCTTGAGTATTTGCTGCAACTTCCAACGGTTCAAATTTGCATTTTGGAGCTTTATCGTATTTTACTCGATTTTGACATGTCTCATCACCAAATTGATGATTCCTTTGGTTTTCTTTAATTTTCTGCATCAACAATCATTTGCAACAATTACCAAGGCACATCTCACCCTTGTAGGTTGGTAGTTCCCTTTCATTTTGCTGTTTCGATCGTTTTCGTATCATTCGCGATGTAGTCGATAATTGTGTTTGTGAATTGATTTTTTGCATTATGTGATCCATGATCTTGATGTGTTAATTGATTCTATCACTGCTTATTTGCTGTTTTCAAGTTCAATTTTCGTGCACAAATTCATGCCCTAGCATGTGGTGTTTGACATAAGTGATTATGTGCTGAAAACTACTTTTGAAAAGCTGTTTTTGCTTTTATTTTTGCCTCTGTTACAGTGGTAACCGGTTACACAGTGCAATTTTCACTAAAAACACGCATTTTCAAGCATGTAACCGGTTAGCACATATGCTGTAACCGGTTACCACTGTACAGAATGGCCATTTTCTTGCATTTTCAAGTGTGTTGGCCATGCTTTATTCATTTTAACTTCCATTGATTGACATGCTTGATTTTATGGATGTTTTTAATGTCATTTCACTTCAGGTTGAAGCATATTCATGAACTTTCGATGCACATTTTCGATTATTCATTTGTTTCATGTTCTTAGCATTGTATGAACATAGTTAATTCTTACACTATCTTTGTTCAGATGATACATGATTTTGTGTGGCATTTTGATGATCATTTGGCACTGTTTTGCACCTTCCATTTCAGTTTGCATTATGTTTATTCTTCATAGATAAGCTTAATCTTGTGTAATCAATAATTCACTCCTTTGTGCTTTAATGACTTTTCATCCTCTTTGGAAAGTTGTTAACATGTTTCTCCCTTGATTAATTGATCGAAACTTTGTTTCGATTAATCAATATTCCCTTTTCCTCTCTTTAGGCCTCCTTTAGAGCTTTTTCTCTCGATCCCCTCGTAGAGTTGGAGTTCGCGCTACGCCTGACATCGGAGCACTGTACAAATTGACTTCGTTATGCTGTCTGTTTCTCTACGCAGGAGCACTGTACAACTTGGAGTTGTTGTGCCGTCCGGTTCAACTTCTGCGTTACACCCTGTGTGTTAGAGAAGGAATGAGAAGGGAGAATTCTTACTCTCATTCTGACTACTTCAGGTAGGGGACGAATGACCCTGTACTTAGCTTAGTCACCTCTATCTCTAGGCGGTAGTGCACTTTCTTTCCCCAGTCGAGTCGATCCTTGGTAACTCTTTGCTCTTTGCAATTTCTTTCAATCCATGATCACTCCTATCGCCATCTCTCTTGATCAATCACCTTCTTGGTTACGATTATTTGTTCATTGGGTTAGCAAGCTTTCTTCGTTTCAATACCCTCTTTCTTTTCTTGCTGTCAATCATTGCTTTTTGATTCCCCTAAAGAGTCTCAATTCTCTTTGTTTGGTCCAACACAGTTTTCCTGTCACGACCATTTTCCCCAGGAGTTCGCAACCTTCTCTTGGTTCTTCTCCTTTGTTTGGTTAATCACTGCCAGTCAGCTAAAACACCAATGTTTGCACTCCTTCTCAGTTAACCACAGCCTGTCTGTTAAACTACTGAGTGTTCTTGGGTTAATCACCTATTCATGGTTAATCACCCTTTTCTTCAGTTAACCACAGTACGTCTGTTCAAATGCTGAAACCCTTTTTGAGTTAATCACCTTTTATTGGTTAATCACTCATTTTTCTCAGTTAATCACAGCTCTCCTGTTAAAACTGAATCCCTTACAGTTGGAAACCTTTCTTAGTTCGAATACTTGCACCCTTGGGCTAGTAACCTCTGTTGGTTCAATACCCTTCTTCATTGGTCAAGTGCTGTTTGTTCAGTAGTTACCAACATCCCTTTTGGGTTACGACCTTTGATCGGTCCTACACTCGTCCCCCTGGTTAATCACAGTTTTCTCTGTTAAAACCAATGCTTCTCTATCCCCACAGAGTTGCAATCCTTGTGTCCTCGGTTAACCACTATTTATCAGTTAACATACCGAGGCCCCCTCTCAGAGTCAAACACCTTCGCTTGGTTCAGCACTCTCTCTCTTGGTTTATCACAGTCCGTCTGTTGACACCAACTTCGTTTCCTGCCAAGGTCCTACTCTCTTTCTTCGGTTAACCACTGCCAGCCAGTTAATATATCGAGTCTCCTTTTTCTCTTGGTTATGACACCATCCCTTTATTTGTATCCCCATCGGAGTCCTTTCTATTCCCTTTGCTCTTACTTTCTTGGTTTTGACACCAATTCTCTTTGTTATCTCCAGCGGAGTTTCTTTCATTCTCGGTTCTAACACCACTCTTTTTCTAGTCTCTTGTACAAATGCTCTTACTGCGGGGTCTTCCCCAGTAGAGTTTTTCCTTCACTCTTGCTCTTGGTTTCGACACCACTTCTTTCGTCTCCTTGTTTCTTTCTTGTTTTGTTTTCCATTTGGTTCCCCGAACTACGGATGTTCTGATTCTGCATTCTTTTGGATGTCAGATACGTAGGCACGAGACGCGATGTCTTGGCGAGCACACTTCCACCCTTCTTTCCTTCTCCCGTTCTTCCTTCCTTTTAGTCCCCTGGTTCCATGAACTACGACGCTCTGATTTCCTCATTGCACTATGAGGATACGTAGGCACGAGGGACTCAATCCTCCGCGAGCACTTTCCTTCTTTTCTTTCTTTTTTCCCTTTCTCTTCTCTCTCCTTCTTTTAGCTAGAAGCCTTTAGATAGATAACCCATCTAAGCCTAGAAGCAAGCGAAATGGTTCCCGTCGAGTATGACGGATGCGTTGGGTGCTAGTACCTTCCTTTCGTATAACCGACCCCCCGTTCCCGTTTCTCTTCCCCTTGGGTTTTATCGATATTTTCCCTATCCTTTGGGACTAAATAAAGTTCGGTGGCGACTCAGTTGTTATCTCTGAGTGTGCGATTCACTCAGGTGTAAACCAGCCATCTTCAAAACCAATAGTATAATATTTACAATATCCAATAGCATCCACAGAACGAAAAATCAAGTATCGAGCTTTGAGTTATGTTCTTTTGGGTAATGAATTGTTTAAAAAGACTCCTAAAGGAGTATTGCTTAAATGCCTTGGTGAATCAGAGGCATGTTTAGCCCTTTCGACTGTCCATAGTGGGGCATGTGGGGCACATCAGGTAGGCCATAAAATGAAATGGCTTTTAGTTCGACAGGGCATGTCTGGCCTACTATGTTGAAAAACTGCATCGAATTCGCCAAAGAATGTCAAGAGTGCCAAGACCGTGCAGGTATACAGCATGTTCCTGTGAGCGAACTACACTCCATAGTCAAACCATGGCTCTTTAGGGGTTGGGCTTTGGATTTGGTTGGTGAGATTCGACCAGCGTCATCTAAAAGTCAAAGGTACATTTTAGTAGGTATTGATTACTTTACAAAGTGGATCGAGGTTATACCTTTACCAAATGTTGACCAAGAGGATATGATCAAATTCATCATCATCTATAGGTTTGGAATCCCAAAAACTTTTACAACGAATCAGGGATCTATTTTTACTGGCCGGAAAATTCAGGAATTCGTTAAAGAAATGGGTTTCAAACTGTTAACCTCTACACCCTATTATGCTCAGGCTAATGGTCAAGTCGAAGCAGAAAATAAAGTGGTAATTAGCCTAATTAAGAAACATGTGGGAAAGAAGCCTAGAAATTGGCATAAAACATTGGACCAAATCCTTTGGGCATGTCGAACTTCCCCCAAGGATCTGACGAATTCCACACCTTTTCGATCAACCTTTGGTCATGACGCAGTATTACCAGTCAAGATCTATCTTTAGTCGGTAAGAATTCAGAGGCATTATGAGATCCTATCTGAGTCATATTGGAATATGATGTTAGACGAATTGGTGGACTTAGATGAGGAAAGGCTTAATGGTTTAGAATTGTTGAAAAGGCAGAAGAAGAGAGTAGAACAATATTACAATAAGAAAGTCGGAGTGAAGACTTTTTCTCTTGGAGAATTGGTTGGAAAGTAATTTTGCCTATGGACCGAAAGGATAGGTTTTTGGGAAAATGGTCTCCTAAGTGGGAGGTGAAGGTGCGAGAAAGACACAAGAAAAAGGGGTTTGAATTGTGAATTTACTCTTTTTCCAACTTTTCACATCTTGTTAAAGAGACGCTCAAGAACCTTCAAAGTCCGTTGAGAGATTCTTATCTCTTAACTATGGAGCATGAGAACCATATAGGTTCTGATCATAAGATACGATACTCAGAACTTGCAGTGCGGAAGCTTATCAGAGATAGGCTGCAAGGTTCTGACTTTGCTTAATATGAGTTTCTGATAACAACTTGCACAGCCGCACTGTGACTAACAACCCAATGAACCATTCAGGGATCCAACAGGATATAACATTCATTGACCGAGCAGATCCACTGCTGGGATTTCACAGCTAGCCGTTCAGGGATTCATCACAATGAATATAACGCTACTGACCATATTTCAGGATTTTCTGCAATGACCCTCAGCCTTTGTCTTCTCAAGTATCTGATCACCACGTGATCTACTCAAGGGCCTCAACTAAAAGCTGAACCATTCAGGGATCCCATCAGGATATAACGTTCACTTGAGGAGTCTCAATTCATTTAGTTGAATTGGCAAACTGGAGATTACAAATTGTGCTTCTTAATAAGCAAGTTTCTCCAAAGTTTAAGTACAAAGAACACACTCATGTGTTCACGCAAGATTTGAGCAACAGCTCCTTGCTTTCCTAAGAAACTACAAAGATGTATTTAGATATTATAATTGTTGACATCTTGTAGATCTTCTTCTTCTTCGTCTTCTTGGTTGAGCAAGCTTTGAGCAGCAACTCCTTGCTTCAGATCTTCAATGTAGTCCTGACGACAAGGAAGGTTGATGACTTGACAAATCTTCAATGTTGTCTTCTTCATCAACAGCTTCTGTTCTTGATTGTTGTTGTTGTGGTGATTT
This sequence comes from Lathyrus tuberosus, assembly GCA_022829125.1. Classification (NCBI taxonomy): domain Eukaryota; kingdom Viridiplantae; phylum Streptophyta; class Magnoliopsida; order Fabales; family Fabaceae; genus Lathyrus; species Lathyrus tuberosus. Next base: position 11,661,274 of record JALAZF010000071.1, read on the forward strand.
GTCTTCTTGAGTTTCAACAACAATTGCCATTAGTGAAATAATGATAGCTTTTGAATATTCTAAGTGTTACAACGAGAACTCATCATTGTGGCTATCTTCACAATGACTTGGTCAATTTTGTAGATGAACATTCAGTTTGCTATTCTACAAGTGATCGACACATAAGAACAAAAAACTCTTTCCATTAAATAGCCAGTAGAAATATAGCCGTTTGAGAATACTGTTGGCTATTTGGAAAAGAGACATTGTGATATAATGAGTTGTACTGACACATCTCCTTTTTGCAGAGGGAGAAGTGACTAGACATCTTTTCTTGGGCAGTGGGTACATTTAACTCACAACGGTAATATTTAGACTTCAAAACATCAGTGGCTTCTGATGTTAATTTGATGAAGCATGAGTAGAGTCTTCTTAGCAGAATCTCTGATGCTTCAAGTCTTCAGTCGATTGAAGAAGTCCATTAGGCATCAATCTTCAGAACTTCAGCACTTGATCTTTAAGAACGTTATTCTTTTCTGCTTCAAGTCTTCCGAATCTTCAGAACCTGTCTTTAGAGTCATTAGAACTTGATATTTGAAACCTTGATCTTCAGAACTCATAAGTCTTCAGATTCTTTCTGCACTTGGTCTTCAGCGCCTTCAGCCATAAGAACTCCAAGTCATAGGAGTCTTCTGCACTTTGGTTCTTTCAGAGTGTACTTCTTCAGAACCTTCACTATCTTCAGAATCTCAATCACTTTCAGAGAGCATCCACAAGAGCATTGCAACAGCAATCTTTGCATCCTTGGATCTTCCTGATCATGACTAGATAAAGAAGCTTTCTTGCTTCTCGCGACTTTAGTCATACATAGTAACTTCGTATATGTATATATTCAATCATAGTACATCTAGTTGGTGCATGTTGGTTCTGATGTCTTTAGTTCTTATGATCTGCACACAACACACGTTAGACCATAAAATGGTTCTTTCACAAATACTTATTGTTATCATCAAAACATAGATTGACTTGTAGAGACAAGTCTTGCTCTCACAATCTCCCCCTTTTTTATGATGACAAAACCAAGTATTTTGATTGAACATTTTATACAAGGTAATCACCAAAGCAAACAAATTCAAAGTTTGGCACAACAACTCCCCCTGAATGAGTTATCCTCAAAGCTTCATCTGAGATTATCTAGGATTTTATGTAATCCAAAGATATACAGAGTAACAACTTGAGTTGTCAGAATAGAAATTGAAAAGAGTTACTTCTCTATCTTGTCTTTAGGAAAACGAAGAGTCTTTAGCATCTGGACTAGTTCATTAGAACTTCCATCTTCAGATCTTCAGAACTCAGTTTTCATTGTTGTCGTATCAGAGCTTATTATCGTCAGAGACATCTGAAGCATTTCTACTTTTCAGCAGATTCCATTAAGCATAAGATCAGAACAGTTCTTGACTGATAGTCATAACCTTACTATCTATCAGAGACAGACATTGTCTTTAAAGGAAACTCCCCCTGACTTTCAGACTATATGAAGATTTTTTATTTTATCTTTTCATCTTCTGGGTAGTCTCTCCCTAATTACCATAAGTCATATATTGGGATCTTCAGAATCGAGATTCAGAGTTGTAAGATTTTAATCACCAATGTGGAGCATGACTTTTCAGAGTTTGACATTTGACCATAGGTTCTTATCTTGTTAATGTCACAGCTCAGTGGATTATCAAAGCTTTATTTCTGATCAGATACCAATTTCAGGTTAATTTATGTGATCGATCAACGCTTGATTTTGAATCTGGTACACCTTGTTTTGTGCTGATATAAAGTGATGTGCTGACTGAAGAAGTTCTTTTGACTTGAATAATAGTTCCTTGATGTGCAGGGAATGGATACCAATGAAGGTATATAATGCTTCTCCCAGCTTTGTCCTGATTGATATTGCAGACCTAGTCTAATACCAATCTTTGATACCAATCTATGGTTTGAGACCAAATTGTTTAGTTTTATATTGGTTCTTGGTAATCAACAGAATTACTTGTTCTTGAATCTTCAATCCTGATTTTTACTTCTGATTCATTCGTTCAGTCTGTAGACACTTAACATGTTCTTAAAAAGCCTAGTGAACTTGTTTAGAGTTCCTCAGATAATCAAACAGTTGTTAGTAATAACCGCATAAGCCTTTTTTCACAGAGATTTCTTTCAATCAAAATCATTTAATTTCTCCCCCTTTTTGACATCATCAAAAAGTGTCAGGGCATATGAGCAATTAGGCATATATCTTTCAATCAATTAAATCAAGTATATGAATGATACCAATTAACGGTAATGGAAGCCAATTGTGAAGGTCTTGAAACTAACAATTAAGTTTATTTTACTAATTTTTCGTTATTGCATAATTAATCTGAAGGACAGTTATAAATAACCAACAAGGAGCTCGTTAAAAAGGATTAAATGCATTTAAACATAGATAGCATATAGTCATAATAAAGGTTTAAGTACCCAACACAGAATACAACGTTACCAGTTAATCATAAGGTAATCTAAACTAACTTAGTCCTAAAGGATTGCCTATCTAATCATCAAGGTCTTCAATTCTGTCTACCATATCACATCTGTTTACTGGAGACGATGGTCCTGGTCTGAGTTTGCTAATTAATCCCCAGGCTTTTTCTATAAACAATATTTCTGATATTATCCTTCCGTAATGAATGTAAGCCTGTATCCGATTTCTTGAAGTTTTGATAGCATGTCTCATATGGTTAAAAATGGTTTTGGGAAGGTTAATTCTAACGTGGTGAGTTAGAAGAAAAGTGAGGATCCTGTCATCATGTGTCATAGTGTGTCTTGCAGACGCACGAGGGATGAGATTGGTCAGTGAAAATTTGAACCAAATTTTTGGAGTAAAGAGAAGTTTCTCAGGATCATTTGGATCATGTGTATCCGAGTCATCGACATCTTTTCACCATACTTAGATCTGATTGAAAGTCTTCAATCGTGACCCCATCGGAGATGCATCCAATGATATTCTCTATTGAGGCAATAGAAACGACAATGGGGTGACAATATACTTCAGACCAGATAGTGTTGCCGTCACTACTTATTTTTGCATAGTACCAAAATTCCTTAACTAGGTCGGGATAGATGGGACCGTTCAGTAATGCATAATAGCACTGCCAGGATTGAACTTGCATGCTTCTAATGATTTCTAGACCATCATCTTTAAGACGACTAATGTTGGGTCTTTTCTCAGAGATAAGGTGAAGGTTTTCTTCGTTTCCAAGGAAGGTTTGACCGTTTCTTTGGAAGTTCATTATTTTGGTGAAGGGAGAATTTAAGTGGATTTTAGTGTAATGTGAAGAAACGGACAATCCTAGTATTTATGGATTAATTTGGAAGATGGATCTTAGTGTAACAAATCTAGTTAACTATTTTCTAGAAAGGTTACAATTACTTGGGTATACTAAGGGTTGTAATCGTGTTTGATAAGGAAGCGGAGAGTTAGTAACTACTTTGCATTCATTGATTATATTAATGAAGATTTCTTGGGCCGTAAAACTTATTTTAATAATAGTGACATGACATGTTATGCAATATTTTAATGGTTTATTAGATATTAAGATTTTTATTAGTCGGTACAAGACAATATAAATAACGCAAGACAGAAGATAACATAGATTTATATATCCTATGTCTAAGAACATAGATGGCACAGGAATGCACTAAATATCTAGTATCCTAATCTATTTCGGACTGTCAATTAATTTGTTTTCTGAGAACCAGTTACTGTAAAAAATTTCACAAGAATTTTCACCAAAGGCATTACCAGGACCGCATCTAATTCTGCTAATTGTCTGCAAAACTCCTGTTTTGAAAAATACTTCAGTTAAGACTCTTCCGTAAGGAATCGTAGTTTCAAGTGTAGTTCTTGACACGAGAATGGTGTCCTTAAGATGGTCAAATATAATTTGGGGTAGATTTATACGAGCTCGCTTAAGATCGCACATGATTAGAAGCTTGTCATCATGATACTGAAAGTTTTTGTATGCCCCTCGAGGTTTGATGTTTGTCAGAATGAATTTAAACCAGCCTCTGGCAGAGGGCAGGAGTTTCTCAGGATTAGTTGGTTCGAAGGCAGAACCTTTATCAAACAAGTAGTGTAGTTTTGCGTCAGGAGTGCACCGAATGGATGCATGATTTGGAGTGACACCTTCCAGTGGACATTCAATGGCTTCAGCGATTTTTGAAGCGTTGAAGGAGAGAGGGATACCATAAATGTCTGAAGAAATGGTCAAACCATCATGGCTGATAGCAGCGTTGATCCAAAAGGTTTTTACGATGTTTGGATAAATGGAACCTCTAAGCATATGAATGTACCCATTCCAATTTTGTGAATGAATGCCCAGATGAAAATTATGATCAACATCCATTAGCTTAGGTTTTTTTTCATTGATGATTTCAAGAGAGTTGTCATCGCCAAAGAAGGTTCTTGTAGTCAAGGATTGGTTTGCCATGAAAATGGTGAGGAAGTCTTTTAAGGAGATTAATCCAGGAGTTAGAGAAGTGTGAGTTTTAATAAGTTAGAAACTGAGGATAATATATAAAATAAGACTTATATTATTGATGAGTAGGGGTACCTAAGATAAACAGATACTCTTTTGTTACAGAGAGGGTAAAAGGGATATGGTTGCAGTTTAGTTTTTATCCTAGACCATATTTTTAAGATAAAAAATTTGACTAAGCACAGATTAGTGCAAGGATTTTGCTGTTTATATAATTCAAAAATTAATGATCAAATCTTCTTAGAGAATTGTCTTAGTTGAGAGGTCTTTCTTCCTTGATGCTTATCAATCGAGCGGCTAACATCTCACATGCGTAATTCACGGCTAGGCAGTTTCTAGTAGGAATTAAGGAAAAAGCCCTTTGCACGCAGCTACCTATATGGGATGAATTAATGAGTGTCATTTAATTTGGTCATTTTGATTTTTTAATATTCATTGGATTATCTAAGAGACTCTATAAGAGAGAGAGAGGAGAGATTAGGTTCTAGTAGAGGTGTTGGCTGAAGCATACCTATGGGTTATAGGATATGACTAGACGCTGATGGAAGGAATCTTTTACTCAAGACGGATTTCACTAGAGGACATATGGACACATAAGATCTCAGGCTTTATTACGTTGTTAGAGATATGTTATGTTTTCAAAAGATTCGCATTTATTATGGTGTTCCTTTGCGTGTAGATTTTGTTAAAGGATTTTCTTTTATCTAGCAATTTCTTACAACTAGTTTTAACAGATATTCTTTTAGTGGAATAATTTTCCTAAGGAGGTATGTAATGAGTCCTAAACATTTAACTAGTAAGATATGTCATGACAATTTATGAAAGTATTTTATGGGTTTACAGATTATAAGAGAAAGAGAAAGTGTACCTTAGGGATGCATAACTTTTTGAAGAGAATCTTTTAGCTAAACCTTTTTGTGAAAGCATTCCTTTCTGAATCTTTGAGCATCTTTTGGATTCTGCATATTTTCGAGTAAGATGCAAAGATTTCTTGGGTTCTTCAAGATACGCTTGTGTTCTGAATTTTGAAGAAAATGAATATTTTCTTCGAATGTGATCCTGGTTGAATTACAACTTTCTCTCTTTTCTTGTTCAACCTTGTCCATCAACTCTCTAGGTTATAATAACCGAGATTAAGACTTAACATGATCAGAGTGACCACTTCATCTGAACTTAGCCAATTACATGCAATCCTTTTGGTGAGGCGATGTAATGAAAGTTTTGAAGAAAAACTGACACTCATATGCTTGGGAGCAGTACTGAGTGAACAATAAATTCTATTTGATGACCCTATTCATAAGCAACAGATTACATCTATTTTTGATTGCTTCTCACTTCTCATTTCCTTGATCCATAGAACCTGTTTGGTTCCGATACAGTTCTTAAGTTATGGATCTGAATCTTAAACGACAAACTTTGAGAATTGGTTGAGTTCTCCTTTAATATCCTGAATTCAGTTTGCGTTTGTGAGAATTTCTTTTCTTCGAAAGATGGTTGATTTCACAAGATTAGTGAGAACCTTTGAGAGGTTATACAAAGAAGAATTAATATATCAACTTCTGACTTTATTCCTCAAGGTTGTTTCAGAACTTGTTCAGAACCAAAACATCATCATATATGTGTACAACACTAGACATGGTTTGCATGAAACTTCTTGATCTCACAATGCTGATCAACTTATTTGGGTTGGTCAAGCATATCTATGAGTTAACTGATTTCTTTTTAAAAGAACATCATTAACGTCATCTCTTAAGACATCAGTTAGAGAACCTAGATGTCTGAATTGATAGCTTCTAATTTTATAGCTCAAGTGGTTCTGAGAACACTTGATTTGATGAAAATCAGATTAGCAACATTTGATTTCATTAGGATAATCTCAAGTTGTTAGAGATTGATTTCTGAATCAATTAAGGCTTAAGAGTTCGTTTAGAATCTAGTATTTACTGAATCTTTGGGAATCAGTTCTTCATTGAATCTTTTGATCATTCCAGATTCTGACATTGAATCTTTTGGTCATTCCAGATTCTGACATTGAATCATTTCTAATAATTTGAATTTTTCAGATTCTGATTTTAACAGATTTCTTTCTGAAATTCAAAGTCTTAGAACAGCAATCTTTTTTCTTTACACGAAGAGGTTCTGAATGAGTTTTAAACGAAAAAGTCAAGGGTGGACCTAATCCGTTTCTTGAAAACATCTCAAAAACTCATAAAGAATTAATCTTCAGCAAACAAGATTTCTTACTTTCTGTTGATTTATCTTTTAAGTATATATGTGGTTTTATCCACACGTATTTTCCAAGATGAGCATTCAACAGATACAGTTTCTTATCTGATGAATTCATCTTATCAGCTGATTCTTCAATTTTAATGAGACTTCATCTAGAATCACTGAATTGCTCAAGAAGTAATCAGATTAATTACAATTTCGTACACAGTCAACTGTTGAACTGTTACAGAAATTGTAAGTGGATTTCAATCTCACCAAGAGTACTTCTACACACCACATCTGGATCTTTTTCTGACACTGTTAAGTGTTTGATGTGAATCAATAACAGAACCGGAGCTCTGATACCAATTGAAGGTGCGAGAAAGACACAAGAAAGGGGGGTTTGAATTGTGAATTTACTCTTTTTCCAACTTTTCGCATCTTGTTAATGAGACGCTCAAGAACCTTCAAAGTTCGTTGAAAGATTCTGATCTCTTAACTTTGGAGCATGAGAACCATATAGGTTCTGATCATAAGATACGATACTCAGAACTTGCAGTGCGGAAGCTTATCAGAGATAGGCTGCAAGGTTCTGACTTTTCTTAATATGAGGTTCTGATATTCAATGCAGAATAATAAATAGAGATACTAAGCAAGAGAGTAAAGGACACACGATATATCCTGGTTCACCACGCGGGCTAATCCTGTCCACCCTCCTCAAGTGATTTCGCCTTGAACACAAGGACTTAATCCACTATAACTAAATCATGATTACACTGCACGGGCCACGCCGGTGACTAACAACTTGCACAGCCTCACTGTGACTAACAACCCAATGAACCGTCCAGGGATCCAACAGGATATAACGTTCATTGACCGAGCAGACCCACTGCTGGGATTTCACAGCCAGCCATTCAGGGATTCATCACAATGAATATAACGCTACTGACCATATTTCAGGATTTTCCACAATGACCCTCAGCCATTGTCATCTCAAGTATCTGATCACCATGTGATCTACTCAAGGGCCTCAACTCACAGCTGAACCGTTCAGGGATCCCATCAGGATATAACATGCACTTAAGGAGTCTCAATTCATTTAGTTGAATTGTAAAACTGGAGATTACAAATTGTGCTTCTTAATAAGCAAGTTTCTCCTAAGTTTAAGTACAAAGAACACACTCATGTGTTCACACAAGATTTGAGCAATAGCTCCTTGCTTTCCTAAGAAACTACAAAGATGTATTTAGATATTACAATTGTTGACATCTTGTAGATCTTATTCTTCTTTGTCTTCTTGGTTGAGCAAGCTTTGAGTAGCAACTCCTTGCTTCAGATCTTCAATGTAGTCCTGACGAGAAGGAAGGTTGGTGACTTGACAAATCTTCAATGTTGTCTTCTTCATCAACAGCTTCTATTCTTGATTGTTGTTGTTGTGTTGATTTGTCTTCTTGAGTTTCAACAACAATTGCCATTAGTGAATAATGATAGCTTTTGAATATTCTAAGTGTTACAACGAGAACTCATCGTTGTGGCTATCTTCATAATGACTTGGTCAATTTTTTAGATGAACATTCAGTTCGCGATTCTACAATTGATCTACACATCAGAAGCAAAAACTCTTTCCATTAAATAGCCAGTAAAAATATAGCCGTTTCAAAATATTGTTGGCTGTTTGGAAAAGAGACGTGATATAATGAGTTGTACTGACACATCTCCTTTTTGCAGAGGGAGAAGTGACCAGACATCTTTTCTTGGGCAGTGTGTACATTTAACTCACAACGGTAATATTTAGACTTCAAAACTTCAGTGGCTTCTGATGTTAATTTGATGAAGCATGAGTAGAGTCTTCTTAGCAGAATATCTGATGCTTCAAGTCTTCAGTCGATTGAAGAAGTCCATTAGGAACCAGTCTTCAAAACTTCAGCACTTGATCTTTAAGAACGTTTTTCTTTTCTGCTTCAAGTGTTCTGAATCTTCAGAACATGTCTTCAGAGTCTTCAGAACATGATATTTGAAACCTTGATCTTCAGAACTCATAAGTCTTCAGGTTCTTTCTGCACTTGGTCTTCAGCGCCTTCAGCCATCAGAACTTCAAGTCATAGGAGTCTTCCATACTTTGGTTCTTTCAGAGTGTACTTCTTCAGAAGCTTCGCTATCTTCAGAATCTCAATCACTTTCAGAGAGCATCCACAATAGCATTGCAACAACAATCTTGGCATCCTTGGATCTGGCTAATCATGAGTAGATAAAGAAGCATTCTTGCTTCTCGCGACTTTAGTCCCACACAGTAACTTCGCATATGTATATATTCTATCATAGTACATCTAGTTGGTGCATGTTGGTTCTGATGTCTTTAGTTCTTATGATCTGCACACAACACACGTTAGACCATAAAATGGTTCTTCCACAAATACTTATTGTTATCATCAAATCATAGATTGACTTTTAGAGACAATTCTTGCTCTCACAGGAGGGTCCTTTTCAAATCATACAAATTTTTTCGAATGGCGCTTATGGGGTCGAAGAATTAGATCAAGATAGGAGGATCTTGAGGGTAAATGGGAAGTACTTAAAGAAGTGCAAGTCTGCTCTCCGAGAAGTAAAAATTGCTAGAGAGTAATCATACGTGCAGAAATAAACAAAGCTAATATGGCGGAATAAAATAAAACATAGTGCCAAAATGGCTAAATTCGTTACATCAAAAGGCAAATAAGACATACAGAATCTAAGAAATAGTAATAAAACATAAAAGGAATAAAAGTTTTTTTTAATTTGGAAATTAGAATGGCAAGTTGTCTTTCATGGAGGAGTACTTCGCCCTCAAAAGTTCTAGCCGCTTCTCACACAGGGATTGGTTCGACCTCATGGTCTCCAGAACTGCTTCTAGTTTCTGAGCTTTGTCAGCAGAATCCAGACCTACGTTAAGCTCTTTCTCCACTTGGGAATTGTCAAATTGTTCAGGCTCGGCGTTTTGCTACTTAGCATTTGAAATCTTCGCTTGCAGCTCTTTTATTTGTGCCTCCCAGGATTTGATACTTTGGTCATTGGCTTCGATTTAAGCTTTGTTCTGTTCTTGGATTTGCTCCAAAATTGCTAGTCTATTGGTGGATTATGTGGCAGTATCCCATGCAGTTGCAACTGAGCCAGTTTAATTTTCATTGTCTTTCGAGAGTTGCTTGATTTTGGCAAGGTCCATGGCGATTCGATCAACCATCGAGGTCAACTTGAAGATGATTCAAAATAATTGGCGAAGGGGGGTCAGAATCAATAAGTCGAAACAAGTCACTCTTGAAAACCTTTTCTTTGATCTTTGACAATATATGGCTTAAAGGATCAGCAGTGGTTTGACCACTAAATACAGTGGGCGAACTGAGGGTCTTGTCAGACGAACTTCCCCTGGAACCAAGTAAAACTTTAAAGTATTCACGAAGATTGTTCTTTTTCAGGGCCTGTGGTTCTTCAGGAGAAAGCATCATGGAGGTTTTGCTCGAATCCTCTTGAACGTCCCATTCATCATGGTCATTACCAGCTTCGATGTTTTCATCATTGTCCATAAAATCCTCAATAGTCATTGATTGGTTAGGGAACGTAAAATGTTTACTTCCTTCTTCCATGACATCGTCTTCAGCGGCATCTGAAATATTGACTCTGGGAGATCTATCATCAACTTCTTCTTCGACTTGCGCCTCAGGGTTATCCTCCTCCATGTCAGCCCTAGTTGTTTCAGCCTGTGTGCCTTTGTTTGGGTCATCTTCGTGGTCAGATTTGCTAGTGTGAGAAGTTTGTCGGATGGTTTTGGGCGGAGAAGTTTCACGTTGCTTCTTGACCACCTGGTTGATTTCGTTCAATGAGCTCTTCTCGGAATCCTTTGCTCGAGTAGGGTGGTATGTTAGTTCACCTTCGCTAGTGAGGATTGTTGGGTTGATGGATTCGGCGGCAGGTTGAGTCAAAGTTCTTGCGTCATCATGAAAGGCATCAACAAAGTTAATTGTCGAAGAGAAAAACCAGGGGCAACGAGGTATATATGCGAATCATTTCTATACCTTAGGAGCTTCTGTCCCGGGACTTGAGTTATCACTTTCAGATTGCTCTTCAGCAATTTTCGACATCTCCTCAGGTGTTGGCTCCAAGATGGTCAGTTTGGTGGGCTTCTTGAGCACGACCTTCACGTCTTTCACCTGAGATTGAGCGATGGCTTCGCTTATCTTTGGTTGCCTTTACTTCTTCTTCAGAGGTTTTTCAGCAGTTGGAGATAAGTCTTCATCATCAGATTCGACTATCACTAGTGTATCATCTGTGGCTTTCCTTTTCTGGGGAGTCAGAGGTGGTTTTCGAGCGCCCTGAAGAAGAAAATGTTAGAAAATAATAGACATAATGAAAATTTTAAATAAAGGGTGGGAAAATACCTTTGTTGTTGTTGTTGTCTTGCTTCCTTCTTCTTCCTTCACTTCTGCAAGCTTTCTACTTGGTGGTTTCTTCGGAGGAATCTTCGTGGCTAAACAAACAGAAAAGCAGTCATTATATGTAAAAATAAGTAAACAAGAAAAGTTGGGTCAGAATCCTCCCATTCCACACCTTTATATATTTCAGATTCGATGTGAACATCTTCGATCCCAATACGAAGATGTGCTTTGAAACTGGCTAGAGTATGCTTGGTAAGAACCACCCGTTGTGCTTTTGGTTTTGATTGTTGGCGAAGGATTTTGATGGAATCCCCACAGAGGAACCAATCTGGAAATGGAGGGGCAAGGGCTACTCCAAAGTCAGCACTTGGTAGTTGAGGGAATTTGGGAGCAAACATATTGAAAGTCCTTGCTGTAAAATGAGCCATATTGGGTGTAAATTCATAGCGTTTGGCGAACATCATGATGAAGTTGGTGAAAGTCTGTTGGACAGGTCGACCATCATCACCAGGTGTCAACTTCGCCAAAAGAGGGCCTTCTACTCTTCGATTTCTCACATCATCAGCATCCTCATTGATTTGGTTTCTAAGGGGGAGAAAAGCTTCAAACGAAGCATTCAACCACAGTTATAGCAGCCAGAAGGGACTAGAGAGTAGTAAACTTCCTTTGTCAGCCAGGTTTATGGGCTGAGTGACCCCGTCTCTCATAGATTCGTTAAGACTGGCTAGAATTAACTCGCTCAAACATAAGTCATGACCAGCAAGTAGTTGGTTTGCCATGGTTAGAAACTTTCTAGCGACCTGCAGTGACTTCGAGTAGAAGACACAGCGTGACAACCACAAAGCTAAGAAAGCTATGTGTTCGATTTTCGATACTTCCTATGTGCTCTTATCGTGATAGGGAGTTATGTGAGTCGAATAAGCCGCTTTAGAGGTAATAAAACCTATGCTATCCTCAGCCATGAAGTCAGGATCATAGGTATTTCCAGTAGGTTTATGCCATGTCATAGCGGCTATGTCGAAAAAGGTAGGAGTCGTCATGCCACACGGGAGATGAAGGGTGTAATGAGTACTATCCCAAAAGTACAAGGACGAAATCAGCATAGTCGAACAATAATCAGGTCCTACTTTCGACAGCATAATCAGGTCACAAATGCCAATTTTCTTCCAGACGTCAGATTTCATTTTCTCTAATTTATTTAACCATCCTAAGTAATCAGCGGGATCCTTAAAGGTCGGACTTCCTCTAAAGGCTCTAAAATAGTTCAAATACCTAAGATCGATTGCTTCTTCAATCGAAGGGTTGTTAGGATCAGTAGGGTTTTCAGTATTAGCCTTAGGTTTTCTACATTGCCCTACAGGTTTGTATTTATGATAAGAAGGGAAATATTCCTTAAGCCTAGCAGGATCTACTTTTAAATCAGCTAAATGGCCAAACAAAGCCAATGGCTTATCAGAGACAGTTAAAGGAATAAGTACCTGAGAAGCAAAAATCCTCCTCCTTTCTTCATCAAGGGGCTCAGGAAGATATTTTTGGTTCCCCACCATGGTAGATCCAGCAACGGAGTCGAATGGAGCAGTTGAGAAATCATCTTTGGAGCTCTTGTGGGTTTGCCAGTGTTTTTGGTAACCTTAGCACCGTCTTTTGTGGAGCGTGTAGAGGAAGACATTTTTGGTGGAAAATGAAGTTTTTAAGTTTTTGAAATGTTGAAATTACTGGGAGATTTGAAAGGAATAAGATACGAAAGTGAAAACAATTGTGGGAGTTGATTTTTATGCGTGGGGAAGTGGAAACGGTTTTACAAGATCGTGGCTGATAGTGGGACACGGGTTTCCCCCACATTTCTTGATGAAACGACGGTAATAAGTGCCTATCTCCCATGATCTCCTAGATCCTAGGGAGAGGTAATGATGATTGAGATTTTGCGTGATTTGAAAAGAAATGTCAGATTTAGCAATAATGGCTACAACGTCCTAGGTCTGCTGAAAAGAAGGTGAACAGTTGAAGCCACTAATAAGCGTCGAAACAATACAAGTTCTAAATGAGGCGTCGAATACTATTGTCAAAAAATGCCCTTTTCTTCAGTGATGTCGAAAATGACATTTTTTGGGGGCAAATTGTTAGCTCCTAATTTCGACGCCTGATGTTAGATTAAGAATTTTTTTCTAAGAGATGGAATTTCTTAAGTTCTACGAGACTTCGACAGAAATGTTGCTATTAGAAAGTCTGGTCGAAAGCTATCCTTCTGCAGAGAAGAGAAGGTTTAAAGACTTAGAAATATTTTTAAGAGTTTGGAAGGATTTTTTGACAGAAGGCTAAGGAGCATTGTTCGACATGCAGATTTAAATTCAAAAATAGGAGGGAAAAATTCTTTTTATTTGTTTCTAAAGGAAGACATGTGTCATTCATCCAAGACGTGAAGACATGCACGATGCCATGTGTTTTTCCCTGATTAGTAGCCCGTTAGTGGGTAGTTATTTTTAACTATTATAAATTGCAAATCTTAGCAATAGATTTGATGTGTTCAATTGTATACAAAAACTCAGTGTGCTCAAAGTACAAGCGTAGAGAAAAGAGTGTGTGAGAATGTATGTTGTAACACCATTTTTACATTTTAATGCAATTTAACAAGTTTCTTTCATTAAAGTTTTTTTTATTCATGCAAGTAAAATTCTACATTTTATTAGCCTTTTCGATTTAAACATTTTTTATATTGATCTTTTACTTTGCATTCCTTAAAGTAGACCCTTTTTATTTATGAACGCTGTCGAAGTGTTCTTGATATTTTCCAGAAAATCATACAAGAAATACAATTAGCACATGTCCTAGGATTTAGTTTGGTCGATCCTATAAGTTACTCATTTTTATATAAAATTGATAGACCAGAGGTTGTTTACTATTTTTCCCAATAAACACCATTATCATCCGGGTAGATTGAAACCCCGAAAGGGCAATCTAGGAAAAAGTTAGGAATTATGGCAAGTAACTGCATCAGGCCAGTCTTGATCATTTTAAGTAACATTGTCTATCAAGGGTCTTGCTTTAATCATCCTCAACAGAAGTTTTGAGCACAGTAGTGTTCAAAGTTCTTAGGGAGAATAGTGGTCATTGAATTTCAATGAAACCCTTTCCATGTACTTAACATTTTCAAAATTTGTAATGATCCATGGAGTTACGGCATTTGCGGACTACCATTTTATTAATAAAATTTGGGCCTTTGTCCCTTTATTTGCAATTCTTACTTTGTTTCTGTTTGCAAAATTTCATTTATTGCTGATGATGATTTTTGAAGCAAAATGTGAATAATTGATTAAAATTTTTGAAAATTATAAAAAACATTTTCCTTTGATTTATGAATATAAAAAGGAATGTTAACGGTTATTCCAAGAACATTAAGATCTTCAAGTACAAAGCTTATATGTTTTCCTCAGCAGGGTTCGTTCTTACTCCTCTGGCAGAATTTACTGACAGCTCCCCAGTAGAGTTTGTTGATACTTCTCCATTAGAGTTTGTTGATATTTCCTCAGTAGAATTTGTTCATATGAATATAACCAGTTGTTAACAAGAAGATGGTTTCCTTCAAAATTTTATTATGATGTGTTGGACTCATAAGATCCAGTATTACTTAGTTGAATGCCGGTTTGATTTTCCCTAGCTAAGTCTCAATATTGATTTTTCTCCAAGCTGATTATGTTATGGTCAGGCAGTTGAGCAGTTTTGAGGACCACCTCTCCTTGGTGTCAATCCCCACATAGAGATTCATCTTTTGCTATCCCTAGTAGAAGTCATCTGAGGAATCCTTGCTTAGGGTTTTACCTTCTACACGTGTTGTTGATGCTTTGAATGTCCCCAAACAAAGATCAATGTTATGCCCCTTTAGGAAGTTTTTACATAGTAACCGTTTGTTGGGTTTTATCTTGTCTTGAGGATGTCTTTCTCTCCAGGTTGTTCTACCCAGAGATTTATCCTTGCTGATTCCCCAGCGGAGGCAGTGCATTATTGTTTTGAATATTTCCAATCATAAAGCAGTGATGTTAATTTCTCATTTCCCTCAGAAAGTCCAGGGTATACTTCTCTCCGGATTGTTTTATTCAGAGATTTATCTAGTGATGATTGTGCATCATTGTTACGGCTATTCCCTAGTGAAGTCGCTGATGACGTTTCTATATTAAGTCACTTGTTGGGATTTCTCTCATTTATGATGAGTATTTATCTAAAATCCCCGACAGTTTAACCTTTTTCTGTTTTCCCAGCATGTTCAGGATGCTTTGCTAAGATTTGGTTAATCCCTTGAGAGTTTTCTCTTATCTCCAGCAAATATGCCTTGCTTTCCCATAAAAGTTTGTGTAAATGTTTACAATCCCCAGCGGATCCATTATTTTTTTCCGCAGCAGATCTCTTCATCCTATTGAAATGAAAGATCTTGTGAATTTTTTTATTATCCCCAGGAAGAGTCAGAAAGATTTGGGTTGTTATGTTTCCCCAAGAGCTTTCCTTGCATCCTCTAAGAAGAGTTTATATTAATTCCTTTTGTGGATTGTTGATGTTAGAAGATTGATATTTGGATTTCTCCCCAAGGAGTATCTTCTTTTCTCCAGCAATATTTGAGCATTGTAGTAGGATTTATTTTCCTTTCATGGCTTTTGTTTATCTCTTGCAGGATTTCTTCAGCTAAATCCCCAGCAGAGCTGCTAATGATATCTCCATCTTGTTGAGATTAGCTGAGTATTTAACGGTGTTATGGTGTTTATTCACGCTCTATTTATCCTTATGTCTATTTTGTCAGCATATTCATACTCATATTCATTGCATGCACATTCTTTTGTTGTGCATAGCATATTGTTGTTGCACTGTGCATCTTGCATTTGTGTTGGTGATTCCTTGCTCTCTGGTGTTGTTATCTCCGCAGAGCATGTGAGTCCTCTCTCCATTAGAGTGTCTACCCATAAGCAGAAAATGCCTCTCTTTCTTAATTTCCCACCGAGCTTATGCCTCGTGGAAGATATTTACTTAAGATTCCTCCCAGTGTATTATCGGGATGGAACTAATCCCCAGCTGAGATATTTCTTCCTCGGGATGATTCTTGTTTGACCATTTGTCTCTGGTTTATTCCTGGATTGAACTTTGGTCCTTTTTCTGACAAAAGAGGCTTGTTACCTTTTGGCTGATTACCTCGTCGTAACTGTCACTTGGTTGATAATTGGTAATCCTCATTTTTTAGTTTATCACCTTTTTCGTCCTGCCCTTTAGTTGGTAGTAGGTGATATAGCTAGCTTCATTTCCAAGCATAAAGACCATTTGATTTGGACTTGCATTGGGATTGCTCCACTGAGTTAACAAAAAACTAACTGAGTCAACTTCCGACTCAGTGAGTCAAGTGTAATAAACTCCAAAGAAAGCTCCAAAGCACACTCCAAAGCACATTCCAAACCTAACCTACTCCAAAGCTAGCCTCTATATAAATAAACCTTCACATTTGTGGAGGGGGATCCAAAATCCTTCAATCATTTTTCACAATTCTTCACTCTTCACTACCTTATTTCTCTCAACTTTCTCTGTATTTTCTGCCACTTCTTCTCATTCATCTTCATCTTCTTCCCAAAACCACACTAGAGTTCAATTCCACCATTGAAGAGTAGCAAATTTCACCTTGAAATTGCTTTCTTTTGAGCTTAAACCTCCATCGCATTGCAATTCTTCTTGGATCTCTGCAATTACAACAACTTCCATTTCAATTCAATCATTTTAGTGCAAATTTGATTTCAGAGCTTTTATTGCATTTTGATCGGTTTCTCTACGATTAAGCACAAGCTCGAAATTCTCTGGTTTTCTTGGCTTCTTCTCACTACATTTCACTCACAACAATTACCAGGGCAATTCTCTGCCTTATAGGTTTGTAACTCTAGCTCAATTTACTGTTTCAATCACATTTGTGCATTTACAATGTAGTTTCGATAGCTTTCCGGTATTGATAAATCATGTGATTGTTTGATCCTTGATCTCCATGCTTAATGCTTTCAATTGATGATTAATTGCTTCTAATTGATGTAATTTTCGTGTACAAATGCATGCCATAACATATGGATGATTGGATAAGTGATTAATTGCTGGTAATGCTTTTGAAAACTGATTTTTCTACCACTGTCTCAGGGTTAATCGATTAACCATTTTATAGTGCAAAATGGTTAATCGATTAACACTTCTATTTTCTGTAAAATTCTGCTGTTTTTCAAGGGTTAATCGATTAACCATTTTGCACTAGCAAATGGTTAACCGGTTACACTGAACCAGAATGCCCTTTTTGCCTATTTTCAAGCTTGTTTGATATTATTTCCTCATTTAACATCCATTGCTTGATATGCTTGTGATTTGTGGATGTTTTATGAGTTGCTTAACTTCTGTTTGAAGCATGCCTGCAAACTTTCGATGCACAATTTATCGATTATGGAATTGTTTGCATTTTTGGCATTGTATGATCATGATGATTCTGGCGCACCTTTGTTTACATGATAACATGACTTGGGATGCATGCTAATTGACATTTGGTACTGACTTGCAACTTCTTCCTTGATCATATTAAGTTTGTTCTTCATTGAGAAAATTTAATCTTGTATAATCAATAATCTACACGTTTGCTTTGGCAATCTTACGATCCGTTTGGAAGATTGTTGGGTTGATCGTTTCCCTTAATTAATTGATCAAAACCCTATTTCAATTAGTCAATCTCCTCTTGCTTCTGTCTATAGGATTTCTTAGAGCCTTGTTTCTCTTTATCCCCTGATGAGCCGGAGGTCTGCATGACGCACTAGAACACTATACAAATTGGCGTTGTTACTCTGTCGGTTTCAATATCCGCACTATAGTCTTGTGCTAGAGAAAGGATGAGAGTGGAGAATTCCTACACTCATCTTGATGATTTTGGGTAGGGGACGAATGACCCTGTCCCTAGAATGATCGTCTCTATCTCCAGACTGTAGTGTTCTCAGTCCCCCAGTCGAGTCGATCATTGATCACTCTTTCCCGTTTCATTCTCTCTTGTGATTAATCACCTTTTCCTTGGTTAAAGATCTTTCTAAATTTGGGTTATCAACCTCCTTTTGGTTCAACACCCTTTCTTTTAGTCAATCAATGCTTGTTGACTCCCCATCAGAGTTGTAATCTTTCTTTCTTTGGTTAATTACAGTCAAACTGTCAAAACCAATTCCCTTTTTCCCCAGCAGTCACTTTTCTTTTCTTCGGTTAATCACAGTCTTCCTGTTAAACACCAAAACCCTAGCGGAGTTCACAACATTCTCTTGGTTCTTCCTCTCTTTTGATTGGTTAACCACTGCCTGTCAGTTAAAACACCAATTTGCACCTTTTCTTAGTTAACCACAATCTATATGTTAACATACTAAGCTTCTGTTGAGTTAATCACTTTCCCTTAGTTAATTACTCATCTCTTTTCACTTGATAATAGTCTTTCTGTCAGCATCGAATCCCTAGTGAGTCACAACCTTTGCTTGGCTCCACGCCCGTCCTTTGGATCACAACCTTTGCTTGGTTCCACACCCGTCCTTTGGGTCACAACCTTTGCTTGGTTCTACACCCGTTCTTTTGGCTAACCACTATTTATCAGTTAATATACCAAAATCCCTTCCGAGTCAAACACTTTCTCTTGGTTCAGTACTCACTCTTTTTGGTTCATCACAACCTGCCTATTGACACCAAACTGTTTTTCCCACAGATCCTTAATCTTTTTCTTCGGTTAATCACTTCCAGTCAGTTAACACACCGACTTCTTATTCTCTCAGTTTCGAAACCACTCCCTTTTCTTATACCTCAGTAGAATAACTATTTTCTTTTGCTCCTTTATCTTCTTGGTTTTGACACCATTTTTTCGCTTTATCCTCAACATTGTTGCTAGTATTCCCGTATCTTTCTTTCGTGGTTTTGACACCAATTCTTTCGCTTTTCCCAGTGGAATCTTTTTATTTCTTTTGCTCTTGGTTTTTACACCATTTTTCTTTTCCTTTTATGTCTCTGTTCTCCGAACTACGTAGGCTCTGAATTCTTCATTGCACTATGAGAAAACGTAGGCACGAGATTGTGAATTCTTGGCGAGCCACATTCTTTTTCATTTCCCTGGTTCCCTGAACTACGGCGCTCTGATTTCCTCAATGCATTATGAGGGTACGTATGCACGAGGGGCCTAATCTTATTTAAGCCTATATTTTATCTTTCATCAATTTGTTCTTATGTGTGTGCCACCATAGGTTCTCATGACGTTGACACTGGTATTAAATCACATTTAGTGTTATAAATAGTGGGCGATATCGAGCAACACATCACTGCTACCCAAAACGTTTTCGTGATAATGCTTATATATAAAATTACCCTTTTTCCCTCATATATATTTTGAACACTGGGAGTAGATTGTGTCCTCCTTATCCAACTCAATATTGGAGCCTTAGACATTTATCATGTTACTCTGAATGAACAATATCCATCTAGGTCACCCATGTTCCTCTACAAGATTTGTGGAGCATCCATCAACTGTCTTTATGGTCATCTAGTTAAAGACAATATTTAATCAGTAATAAAGTACTCACACCACATATAAGGTTCATAGCAATTTCATATCGAAAGCTGGTATACACCACTATCACCATAAAAATATCTTTGCATAACATTCGATATAGTATTCTCATAGTTGGTCGATCTAGTATGAATATTACTCCCAATATTCATAGTTATATGAAGACCTTATAACTCTTTATCCATGATCCCTGAGATGTGGTCATACGTCTATCCACATAATAGTCTCAATGTTTTAATGTTATCCTACTTCAAAATAAATCTCAACTATAGATACTTCACAATAAATTCGGATCCAAAATCCAAAAAACTCGCTGATCCATTGATCAAACATTTATTATTATAATTTTAATGATTTTGATTGATACTAACTTATTTGTTGCAGTTTTAGTCTCTTTAACATTTATAGTTTTAGTGCGTTATGACTTTAATTAATTTTAGATGTTTCTCTCTTTAGTTATTTTGACTCTAATACAATTTTATATCGTACAATTTTAGTTTGTTACAAGTATTTTCGATAATTTTTATTAAATGATATTATCATTTATCATTTTATTACACAAAAAATAGTAAAAATAAGTTATTTAGTTATTTAAGAAGATAAAAGTATTTAGTAATTTTCATGAAAAAATATGGTGACTCATAATTTAATTATTTAATATTATTAAAACAGAAAAATTATTTTGGAAACACTACCCAACTCAATCCGGCCAATCAAAAAACTTAGTGAGTTTTTTCTCGTTGAAATAACGAGTAGTTATTTTAACCTGCACAAAGCAAAATATCTGATATGATTGAGTATTGAATTTGACCAAACTCAACCCGAACTATCCTACTTAGATCCCTACAATGATCATTTTACGTTTTTGTCTTAATATTTGAGATTAATCAACGTTATTTTATTTATAAATTTTAACTATTAATAAGTTTCGTAAGTAGTAAAAAATAAGGGTCGGTGCATGATACACACAATACACTTTATTCAATAAAACAAGGATAAAAAACTTTAGTAAACATTACAAATAGCTTGGGAGAAGCATATAAATAAAGTGTGAATTGTAAAACAGAAGCACTATTTTTACTTATTCTGTTAACATGAAAGTAC
The DNA here is from genome assembly GCA_022829125.1 of Lathyrus tuberosus. NCBI lineage: Eukaryota > Viridiplantae > Streptophyta > Magnoliopsida > Fabales > Fabaceae > Lathyrus > Lathyrus tuberosus. Next base: position 11,682,111 of record JALAZF010000071.1, read on the forward strand.
AACCTTGGTCTTTATATAGACCCAAAGATTTATGCTATTCTAAGAAATTAAAACAAATAATACTATTAATAGGCCATTATCTCTTGGCCTTCCAACTACAACAGACTCTTTGTCTTTCCACTAACGTATTAATAGAAACTACTTAATATAACATTAAAGTTTATTCAACAAAACTCCCCTATAAACTTAAATGTTTCTTCTATCCATCAGGCCTATCAATTTCTTGCCTATGTCGAAAATTTCTTTCGATAATGGTTTTGTGAAAATATATGTTGCTTGATCCTTGCTTGCTACATGCCTCAATTCGACACTTCCTTCCTTCATATGTTCTCGAATGAAGTTGAAGCGAACGTCGATGTGTTTGCTTCTTTCATGATTCACTGGATTCTTTGCTAACTTAATTGTTGATTTGTTGTCCACTTGTATTACTGCTGCACCTACCTGTTTTAGATCCATTTTGCTCAAAAAATTTCTAAGCCACATTGCATGACAAACACACCAAGATGTTGCCACATATTCAGCTTCACATGTCGAAAGCGTTACAATCGATTGCTTCTTGGAAAGCCATATAAATGCAGTGTTTCCCATAAAAAACATATATCCAGAGGTGCTATTTCGATCGTCTATATATCCGCACCAATCGTTGTCGGAGTAACCAATCAACTTGTAATTTTATGTTCTTGAATAAAACATTCCAAGTGACACAGTTCCTTGGATGTATCGAAGGATTTTTTTCAATGCCTTCCAATGTGTATAGACTGGTTCCTCCAAAAACGACTTACAATTCCAACACTAAGCGAAAGATCTAGCCTTGTACATGTGAGATAGCGAAGACTTCCTACCAAGCTTCGATATTTGCTTTCTTCGACACGTTCTCCTCCATCAAATTTTGACAACTTTGCACCTGGTTCCATTGGCGTCGAAATCAGATTACAGCTTTCCATCTTATATTTTTTGAAGATTTCTTTCGCATATTTCTCCTGTGAAATAAAAATTCCCAATTCTTCTTGTAGAACCTCCAGACGAAGAAATAATCTAATCAGACCTAAGTCTGTTATCTCGAATTCACGTGTCATTGTGTCCTTGAATTCATCTATCATCTGACCATTGTTACCCAAGAAAATTAGATCATCAACATAGATAGCAACAAGTAACATATTACCTCCATTCTTCTTTACATACAGAGCATGTTCGTAGGGACATTGCTTGAAACTATCCTCTTTGAAGTATGTGTCGATGCGTGTATTCCACGCTCGCGGTGCTTAATTCAACCCATAAAGCGCCTTCTTCAAAATTTAGCAATTTTTCTTCTTTTCTGACTTTCATGTATCCGGGTGGTTGTTCGATGTAAACTTCTTCTTCGATCACACCATTTAGAAATGCTGACTTGACATCCATTTGAAATATCGGCCATTTGAATTGAGTAGCTTGTGAGATGATTAATTGAATTGTCTCCATTCTTGCAACAGGTGCAAATACTTCGTCATAGTCAATTCCTGCTTTCTGCTTGTATCGCTTCGCAACAAGTCGCGCCTTATACCATTCTATTTTGCCTTGAGCATTCATCTTTTTCTTGAATACCCACTTCACACCAATGGGTTGACTTCCTTGTGGTAATTCTGCTAGTTCCCAAGCATTGTTACGTTCAATGGCCTTAATCTCTTCGTTCATGACAATTTTCCATTTTTCGTCTCGCAACTCTTCTTTGAGGCTAATGTTTTCAGTATCAGCCAAAAGACATACAAGGTGTACCTCTTCTGTCGTATCATACAAATCTTGCAGACTTCGCATTATGGGTTGTAGAGGTCCATCTTCATTGTCAGAATCTTCAAGGTCTGTTGAAATGCTTGTTGGTACAGCGACTGATGATTCTTCAACTTCGACGATGACTTCTGTCGAATTCTTCCAGTCCCATTTGCTCGCAACGTTTATTCGAACGTCTCTACTAACTATCACCTTCTTGCTCATGGAACCAAATAACATGTACCCTTTTGTCTTTTCATCATACCCAATAAATATGTAATTCTGACTTTTGTCTTCGAGCTTCGTTCTTCGTTGATCCGGTACGTATGCATAAGCCACACCACCAAATACTTTGAGATGAGAAACTGTTGGCTTATGTCTGTTCCATGCTTCTTGTGGTGTTCGATCTTCTAACTTCGAATGTGGACATCGATTCTGAACAAATATGGAACATTGTACAGCTTCTGCCCAGAATTCCTTCGACATGTTCTTGCTCTTAAGCATTGATCGAACCATGTCGAGAACTGTTCGATTCTTCCTTTCAGCCACACCATTTTGTTGAGGCGAATATGGTGCAGTTAGAAACCTCCTTATGCCCGTCTCTTCACAATACTTCATAAAGGCTATCAAGGTATACTCACCACCTCTGTCAGATCGAAGGGTTTTTAGGTGCCTGTCAGTTGCCTTCTCCACCATTACTTTGAACTTTTTGAACACCTCGAATGCTTCAGATTTTTCTTTCAAGAAATAAACCCAGGTCTTTTGTGAGAAATCGTCAATAAAGGAAATGAAATACCTTTTGCCACTGAAAGATTCTGGAGTGATTGGCCCATATATATCGGTATGAATCAGTTCGAGAATATGTTTAGCTTGATATTCTGCCTTCTTTTGAAATAAGGTTCTTGTTTGTTTGCTAAGCACACATTCTTCACAAAACTTTCCTTCATAGTCCATGTCTGGTAGCCCGTGCACCATGTTCCTCTTTGCTAACCTTCTCAGACCAACATGATGTAGATGACCAAAACGTAGATGCCACAGCGACGCTTTGTCTTCGACATTGACTTGCAAATATTTTCCTCGAAAGCTTCTCATGTTTAGTTTGTACATTCGATTTCTCCCCTTTTGGACTTGAGCAATTAGATGCCCTAGCTTGTCCTTCAAGTGTAATATCCAATCTTTCATGAATATCGAATAACCTTTTTCTGTGAGTTGGCCCAAACTCAAAATATTGGTCTTAAGATCTGGTACATAATAAACATCTTGGATTGACCCAGTCAAGTCATCCTTCTGCAAGTAACAAATCGTACCTTTGCCTTCGACCTTCACTTTTGATGCATCTCCGAAAGACACATGACCATCCTTCATCTTTTGTATTTATTTAAACAGGTGTTTGTAATCACACATTGATTACTTGCCCCAGAGTCGAGATACCACATAGTGTCATTTTTCGCATCTTCTTTCTTTTGAGTCATCAGCAGAAAACCTTCATTCGCTTCGGCTTCCAAAGCTAGATTGGTTGTTTCTTCTACCTTCTTTTTGACTCGACAATCTTTTGCAAGGTGTCCCACTTTACCATAGTTATAGCATTTGTAGGAGTTACAATCCTTCGCGTAATGACCATGTTTTTCACATTTGTAACATTCGATGTTGGAGTAGTTCGACCGACCACCTCTATGACCAAGTCCTCTGCCACGCCAATTTTGCTGGCTCGACTGTCCTCTCTCGAAGTTGTTTCCTTGACAACTTCGACCACTGTCACGACCTCCACGGCCACATCCTCTTCCACGAAAGTTTTGATAAAAAGTACCTTTTCGTCTTTGGTGGATTCCTTAGTTTGAACTGCTTCCTCGAGTGTTTCCTCCTTCTTTTTTATCTTACGTTGTTCATGTGCCTCGAGAGAACCAGCTAGTTCTTCGACTTTGAGAGTTGAAAGGTCCTTCGACTCTTATATCACACACACAACATTCTCAAAGTTATCAGTTAAAGATCTTAGAATCTTTTCGACATCACGAGCATCATACATCGTTTCTCCATTTCGAGAGAGTTGGTTCACCACTATTTACAAGCGCGTGATGTAGTCTGATACAGCTTCCAACTCCTTCATCTTCATTCTCTCTAATTCTACTCGAAGAGTTTGAAGACGAACTTGCTTGACTCGATCTTCTCCTTTGAACACTTTTTCTAAAGTGTCCCATGCTTCTTTTGACGTAGTCGAACCAGCAATTTTTTCGAAGCCGGATTCGTCAACGGCTCGGAACAACATGTATAATGTTATCTTATCCTTCGATCGCGTCTCTTTCAAAGCCTTGTTTTGACCCGCCGTATATGTCGTAGTGTCTGTTAGTTCTGCGAAACCGTCTTCGATCACCTTCCACGCATCTAGAGATCCAAGAAGAGCTTTCACTTGAATACTCCAGTTTTCGTAGTTCGACTTTGTTAGTCATGGTAGCGGCATTTGACTCATCACGTTCGCCATTAGCTCTGATGCCAATTTGTAAAACAAAAGCACTACTTTTACTTATTCTATTAACATGAAAGTACAACCTTGGTCTTTATATAGACCCAAAGATTTCTTCTATTCTAGGAAATTAAAACAAATATATACTTTTTTTTTAATAAGTAAAATATATTTATAAGGATACTAGGGGTATCCTAACCCGCTTACAAAAATTGCACCAGCGAAAAAGTACCACAACTACAAAAATTCACACGGTGCGATATACCACTCGTAATAATTACAAGTAAGAGATAAGCTAAATATTTTCCTTATCCATCACCAAGAAATGAGGATAATCTTGTGAACTATCTCTTCCAAATCCCAAATTCCATCGTTAAACATTATACTATTTCTGCAATTCCACAACGCCCACCCCACCACCAACCACAGCCCTATAGCGTTTTTAACATAGATACCCCGAGAAATACAACCCTGCAACCATATTCCAAAATGACTATGGATATCATCGCTATGGAAAGAAATCACGCCCAACCAATTGGAAATTTTTTCCCACACCGACCTACTATTATGGCAGCTGAATAGGACATGTAAGGCATTCTCATCTGATAAGAAGCAAAACGGGCTGACAAGATCATGAGTGTTGGAAATAATACCTCTGGATGCGAGATTATCCCGAGATGGTAATCTATTGTGTAGGAGACGCCAGCCGAACAACAATAGTTTTGGTGGAATGGTGGCAGCCCAAAGTAGTTTGAAAACCGACACTCGACCGGATGAAAAAGTAGATGACAGCCCTGCGCTTTTCAAAAAATGGTAGCCGGAGTTAGTCGTGTAGGTCAAAGACTGATGAAACGGCCACACCATGATATCTTCCACTTCCTTATTCAACGAGATCTCAGCCAGATGTTGCAGCAAGGAAGAAAGTTCTTGTTGCTGCTCCTCTTGAAAACCTTGTGCATCAGCTATAATATCCCAAACCCAGTTATCTTCAGTCCAGGCGCCGTTTTCCGCAATGAGGGAGTATCTATTGTGTGCAATATGATAAACATTTGGGAATTGATCTGCTAAACATTCATCACCTACCCAGCAGGAGTGCCAGAAAGAGAGGTTCCTACCATTACCTACTTTACCAGTAATCATATCGAAAAACAACCTGTGACCGAATGAATGCGCAGTGGAGTGTAAATCTCGCCACCACAGAGATGCAGGAACACTGTACTTGTGAATTTCTCTAACATATAAATGCTGGACGAATTGGGTGCTATATCTTGCCACTAAAACCTTGTGCCACAAGTTGTCTTTCTGGTTAGCACATTTCCATAACCATTTGGTGAGGAGAGCCGTGTTAAAATAGCGCAAGTCAAGTATTCCAAGTCCCCCTTCTTCTTTACCTTTACAAACAATACTCTAATTTATCCAAGCCGTGCCCTTCTTAATAGTTGAACCCGACCATAAGAACCGTCCTTGGAGAGTTGTAAGGATTCGAACGACTTTACATGGCATTTTGTAGAAGGACATGTAGTGAATTGGTAGGTTGGTCATGACCGATTTAATAAGCGTTGTCCTACCACCCATAGACATAAGCCTTCCTTTCCATGTTGAAAGCCTCGCTTGGAACCTCTATATGACCGGTTTCCAGAAGGAAACATGTCTGTGATTACCTCCAATTGAAATACCGAGAAATTTGAACGGGGTATCCAGTGTTCTACAGCCCAGAAATCTCTTTGTAGCCAACAACCAGTTATGATCCAATCCAAGGCCAAGCAGGCAGCATTTGTTGTAGTTTATATCTAGCCCAGACAAAACCTGAAATCCTTTGAGTATTACTTTGACTGGCCACAAATTCTCCCATGTACCGTCACCAAGAATAATTGTGTCGTCGGCGTATTGTAGAAGATTGAGAGAGATGTTATCAGTCATATGGAAACCAGTAAAAAAATTAGCATCAGCAGCCCTTTTCAATGCACCGTAAGTCCTTCAGCCACAATCGCAAAAAGATATGGTGATAAGGGATCACCTTGTCTTAAACCCCTCGAAACTTTAAATTCGCGAGAAGGGCTTCCATTGATGAGAACTGACATATAGTTGTTGAAGACGCTGCCATCTATCCACTTCATCCATTTATCTCCAAAACCCATCAGCTTCATAATGTTCTGTAGGTAATTCCATTCGACGCAGTCGTATGCTTTGGCGAAATCCACCTTTAGGATCAAACATTTACTTTGACTCCTTTTTGCAAAGTCCACCACTTCATTTAAAGCTAGCACCCCGTCTAATAAATTCCTGCCCGGTAGAAACGCTGTTTGGAAAGATGATATGATTTTATTTAACACCTGCTTAAGCCTGCCAACCAACAGTTTGGCCACAATTTTATAGACACATCCAATGAGGGTTATAGGCCTATAGTCATCAAGGTTTTCAGGTTGCTCGCTTTTTGGTATGAGCACGAGGAAGGAGGAAGTTAGGATCTTGGGGAGTTTTCCTACTTCAAAGAACTCCTGCACACACTTAGTAAATTCCAATCCCACAATGTCCCAGCAAACTTTGAAGAACTTCATATTAAAACCGTCTGGGCCTGGGCATTTGTCTCCATTACATTGGAACACCGCTGACTTGATCTCTTCACTACTAAATTCTGTCTCGATGGCGCATCTATCTATCTCCGACAGGCGTTGCACATGACCCATACCAATATACGGTAAATTCCTATGCACAGATTGGAATCGGGATTCAAAATGATTTGCCACAGCTACTTTCACCCCCTCAACATCTTCAACCATTTGATCACCTATTGTCACATTTGATATGAGATTTGATATGTTGCATTGTTTGATGGCTGTGTGAAAGAATTTGGTGTTCCTGTCACCCTCGATAACCCATTTTGAATGAGATTTTTGTTGGAGTAGACTTTCCTTAATCCTCATATGCTTCCATATTTCATCTTCTGCTGTTCCGCGATTGAGGAGATCTTGAGTTCCAACCCGTACAGTCCTCCACAGTGAAATCATCTTCCATGCTATTCAATTTATCCGTATGCTCCACTATTTTTGTATCCACCCACCCAAACGTGTATCTGTTCTAAACCCTCAATTTTGAACGTAGCGCTTGGAGTTTCTTAGATAGAATGAAAGAATGACTGCCATAAATCTGCTCAGAATCCCATGCCTCTTTGACAAATTTGATGAAACTCGGATGTTTAAACCAGCAATTAAGGAATTTGAAAGGTTTTGGGCCCCAGTTGGTATTTCTAACAAATATCCACACCGGCCTATGGTCGGAGATGTCTCTGAATCCCACTCTCTGACTAGCCATATTCCACTCCTTTAGCAAGCCATATGATACTAGGGAGCGATCTAATCTGCTGCAGGCCTTCCCTGATGAGCCAAACCAAGTGAACTTGCCCCCCGATAAAGGAAGATCAATGCAACCTGATAACTGAATGAAATCTGCAAATTCTATCATGATCTTCCTGTTGTCTGCTCCCCGCCCGATCCTTTCTCTGGAATTTTTTACTGCGTTAAAATCGCCCCCAATAATCCATTCTCCCGTTTCCACCTTTGATTTAAGCTGCAAAATGTTGCTCCAAAGATTTCTTTTCTGACTATGGTTACAGGGTGAATAAATATTGAAAAAGTAACACACATTCCCTTTCCAAATGACTTTAATACCGATGTAACCTTCTCCTTTATAGCTGCAAACTGGTTGGAACAGATCTGACCTCCAAATAGTGAGAATGCCGCCAGATAGGCCTACTGCGTTAGAAGCTGAACAAGAACATTTATCATCACCCCACAAGCTTCTAACCAATTTATCATTCATCAGATTACATTTTGTTTCTTGTAAAAAAACAAGATCATCTCCTTCCTTTGTTAAAGTGTTACGAATATTCCTAATCTTCGCCTTATTACTACTCCCTCTAATATTATATGTGACAAAATTCATGGCCGAATTGTAGCTACCACCTTCTTCCCTTTATTTGCTTTCAATTCATCAGCTTCCATAGACCTGATAATCGATTCAAATACTTCGTCGTTCTCTTCCGCTTCTATCACCAAGTTTTTAACAGACCCCAAAATATGACTAGGTAAATCTGCCAGTTTTTTCTTTATCCTGGAGTTACTCTTGATAACCTCTTTATCACCAATGGAGCCAGAACTTGCTCCACGAGTATCCACGGACGAGTTGGAAATATCCTCAGAATTATCGTCTCCTGACCTATTACGTTCCTCCTGCCTCAAAATCCCTTTATGATTAGGCATGCGAGGCAACTTTTCAATCTTTAGTAGGGTTGCATAGAAGGAAGGAACGAAAGAAATTTTAATGTTTTGAAAAAATTTCTTCTAACGACTTCTTTTTTCTCACTTGTCTACTGTTCTGTTCATCTTCTAAATGATGTGGCTCTATCACCTTGTGTTGCTTCAAGCCACGTGACCCAGCAATGTTAACACCAATATTATCTTTTAACTCCAAGTCAGGATTATTGTGCCAAGTCTTGTCAACCACTTCATTGGAGCTCTTATGTCCGGCGTCGCGTGTCAACGATTGATTCTCACCCGTGGCTTCTGCAGTCTCCAAGACTCTACTGACTGACCATCTACCTCTATCATCCTCCTTGCTGCACACCTTTTGATAACTAGTTAAGGCAACATCGGGCCCTACCAACGAGTTATTCTCAAGGAAACCTAAATTTTCAAGTGATATGTCACCCTCAGTACGTGATATGTTATTAAACTTCACGCCAGACCCCACATTTTTTAAGGATTGACCAATTGTAGATTCTTCTCTCTCCCCCCATTCCCAGTTATTATCCGCTGAATAATCCATACTTCCCTGTTGATCTTCCATACCATCTGACAACGAGACCACCTCCGAGCTCTCCACCTACGACGAAGCTCTGAATAGGCATGACTTACTGTTGCAACCATCGAATGCCGTTTCCACAACTTTTATTCTGAAGGTGTGATTGTTGACCTCTATGTTGAAAACCTCACTTAAATTCATTGCGAACTTAGTTCTGATAAGAATGCGAGCCACATCCAGTTTCCAATGCTTTTGGGTTTCCTCATCTGCCTTGACAAAAGAACCAATTCTGTTTACCAATACCAAGGATTCACAAATCAATAACCAATACCAAGGTATCCCCTATTCCCGTCCGCTTCTACGTCTAGAAGACGACCCGAGTCATGGATCCTTGTAGCTACTTGGCATACGATTGGATTCGGGATCACCGGTCCGTACACCGTGATCCGTCACTTCTCACGGCCCGTACACCGTCACAAGTCTCTTTACCCGTAGGCTCCAACCGTACTTAACACGGGACTCAAACCTGCCAAGTAGTTGTGTATAACGTTCAGAGGAGGTGCTCGAGTCTCATGAACTACACCGCACAACTGTGGTTATTGATAAACAGAAATACATACGCCTCGGCCGTTCATGCACGAGCGTTGCCACACATGGAACAATCACACTTCCGACACAGTTTTGGTAATAATTCTCACTCTGCCTATCACATATTTTAGCATGCATTTTAACAATAATAATTACACACAATTAGCAGATAAAAGTCGATAAAACGACACTATTTCAGAAATCCCGACTTAATTAAATCGGCCGACAATCTTAAAACCAAAGTAATAAGAAAGTACATTTTATTATCTTTCCAACGATATCAAAATTGTTCCAATCCGAGTTACGTACAAAAAGTTACGGCATTGTAAACAATCGATCGGAAAAATAAATCACAACAGCAGGATTCTGTAACTCTCCTGGCCGTACGCGTATTGGCACTCTCCGTACGCGTATTGCCCAAATGCTCGCCCAGCCATACGCGTATTGCCCCAGGCGATACACGTATTGCTCAAAATCCCGGGCCATCCATACGCGTATTGCCCTTGCCGTACGCGTATTGACAAGCCCCATACGCGTATCACCTCGACCAATACGCGTATGAGCAGAGGAAAATTCTGCAGAATTTTCTGCAGAATTTTTCTGCTACGGGATCAACCCATTTCAACCCAAAAATCCATTTTTGATCAATCATCAAGCCATAAAACATGTTATAATACAACAACCAGTATAGCATATAATCACACATTGAGTTTTAACAGTTAGATTCAAGATTTTATACCAAAAAGATTCAATTTTCCCAATTTCAACCTAACTCTAAACTCAACAAAACTCTACTCTAAAGAGTCTAACTAGAACCCACCTGGATTACTAGACGAGGAGGTTGATACTGAGACGATTAAACGAAGAACAGATGAATTGATGATGATTCTTGAGCTTCTTGAGAATTTCTCTTCTTCCTCTTTCTTTTCCTTTCCTTTCTTCCCTTTTTCCTTTTCTTTCTTTCTCTTTAGCTTTTGTTTGTTTTTCAAGGAAAAAGAAAAGAAAATAGATAGTATAGAAACTATCATTTTTAGTAACACTACTAAATGTCCAAAATTAACTCAAATACATCAAATTATAAAAACTCAACGTTAAATACTATTAATTTCATCGACTCTGAGTTCGTCAGTTTACTCTAATTATTCTATCAAATAATTACTCAGAGCACCCCGGAACCCAGTTGATCATAATAATATTAACCAGAGCGTTTATAAATTTACGGGGTATTACATCCTCCCCCCCTTAAATAGAAATTCGTCCTCGAATTTAGAATATTACCTGAACAGATGTGGATAAGAATCTCGCATTTCCGATTCTAGTTCCCAAGTAGCATCGCCCGGATGCGTCATATCCCATTGCACCTTAACAAGTGGAATATCTTTGTTCCTTAACACTTTTGTTTCCCTTCCCACAATAAAACTCGGTTGTGGTTCAAAAGTCAAATCCGCTTCAATTTCCACTGATTCGGGTAGAATTGGCTGAAGAGGATCAGGAATAAACTTACGGAGCTGAGATACGTGAAAAACGTCATGCATCTCGGATAGAGAGGGTGGTAAGGCTAATCTATAAGCAACTTCACCAATCCTTTCTAAAATCTGATACGGTCCCACGTATCTAGGACTTAACTTACGCGACTTAAACGGTCCTTTCAATCTCAATCTCGGAGTAACTTTCAGAAATACATGGTCACCTTCCTCAAATTGCAAAGGTCTCCTACGATTGTCCGCATAACTCTTTTGACGATCTTGTGCTTGTTTAACCTTTTCGCGGATCATTCGAATCTTTTCCGTTGTCTCTTCAATAATCTCGGGTCCCAAAATCCTATCTTCGCCAATTTCAGCCCAACACAAAGGTGTCCTACACTTTCTCCCATACAATGCTTCATAAGGAGCCATACCGATGCTCGCATGATAACTATTGTTATAGGAAAACTCAATTAACGGCAAAAGTTCCTTCCAATTCCCTCTACTCTCTAACACACAAGCTCTTAACATATCCTCCATCGTTTGTATTGTTCGTTCAGTCTGACCATCCGTTTGAGGATGATTCGACGTGCTCAAACACAGATTCGTACCCATCGCTTGTTGGAACACTTTCCAAAATCTCGAAGTAAACTTCGGATCTCTATCGGACACAATACTAGAAGGAATACCATGCAATCTCACAATCTCAGCAATAAACAACCTTGCAAGATGACTTGCCTTATGAGTAGTCTTTACGGCTAAGAAGTGTGCAGATTTCGTTAGTCGATCAACAATTACCCAAATAGAATCATACCCACCTTGGGTATGGGGTAAACCCACTGCAAAATCCATAGAAATACTATCCCACTTCCAAACTGGAATATCCAAAGGTTGTAACAAACCGCCCGGTCTTTGGTGTTCAATCTTCACCTGTTGGCACACCGCACATTCTGACACATATCCCGCTATATCCTTTTTCATCCCAGACCACCAATAATCCTTCTTTAAATCCTGATACATCTTTGAAGAACCAGGATGTATCGTAAAAGTACCTTTATGAGCTTCGTCTAAAATCTTCCTTCTTAATGCCTCATCCTTCGGAACACAAATCCTTTGATTAAACAGAACAATCCCATCTGTCGCTCGTGTAAAACCCGACTGAAGTAACAATTCTTATAACTCTTCTTCTAACAATTGTGCCTGTTGAATCTCAACTCTCAAAGTAGAATTGACATTCAAATTTCCCATAATCACACCATTCGGAGTCCACACAAACTGGAGATTAAGATCTCTAAACTTTTCCAACAATGAATACTCCAAAATCATCAATTCCGCACTATGAACCATTTTCCGACTTAAAGCATCCGCTACTTTATTCGCCTTTCCTGGATGATACTTCAATTCTAAGTCATAATCCTTTAAGTACTCCATCCACCTTCTTTGTCGCATATTCAACTCCTTTTGATCAAACAAATACTTCAAACTTTTGTGGTCACTGAACATTTCAAAACGTACACCATATAAATAATGACGCCACACCTTCAGTGCAAAAACCACTGCAGCTAGTTCCAAATCATGAGTTGGATAATTCTTCTCATGAACTTTTAACTGTCAAGAAGCGTAAGCTACCACTTGACCACCTTGCATCAGAACACCCCCTAATCCCCTCTTAGAAGCATCACAGAATACTTCATAAGAGTTGTTAGGATCAGGAATAATTAATACTGGAGCACTCGTCAAACTTTCCTTCAAATGCATAAAACTTTGTTCGCAACCTGAATCCCATTCAAACGTAACATCCTTCCGAGTAAGTTTCTTCATTGGTAAGGCCAATTGAGAAAAGCCCTTGATAAACCTTCTATAGTAACCGGCCAATCCCAAGAAACTTCTGACTTTTGAAACATTTCTCGGTCTCTCCCAATTAATTACTGCTTCTACTTTCGATGGATCCACTGCCACACCACCTTGAGATATAACATGTCCAAGAAAATTAACTTCCGACATCCAAAACTCACACTTACTCAACTTAGCAAACAATTGCTTCTCTTGCAAGACCGATAAGACAATCCTCAGATGTTCTCCGTGCTCTTATGGAGTACGAGAATAAATAAGAATGTCGTCAATAAAGATTACCACAAATTGGTCCAAGTAAGCCTGAAATATTCGATTCATGTAATCCATGAAAACAGCTGGAGCATTAGTCACACCGAAAGGCATCACTAAGAATTCGTAATGACCGTAACGTGTCCTAAATGCAGTCTTTGGCACATCGGAACTCTTCACTCGAATCTGATGATAACCCGACCGTAAATCAATCTTCGAGAACACACAGGCTCCTTTCAATTGATCTAAGAAGTCGTCTATCCTTGGTAAGGGATACTTATTCTTAATGGTAACTTTATTCAACTTACGATAATCAATGCACAAACGCATTCCCCCATCTTTCTTCTTTACCAATAACACTGGAGCTCCCCACGGTGAAACACTAGGCCTAACGAAATGCTTAGACATCAAGTCCTCCAATTGGTCCTTTAATTCTCTTAATTCAAGCGGTGTCATCCGATACGGAGAAACGGATATAGGAGCCGTTCCCGGTATCAGGTCAATAGAGAACTCAACTTCTCTCTCCGGAGGAAGAGAAGAAACATCCTCAGGAAACACTTCAGGAAATTCACACACTATTGGAATACTCAGAACTTGCTGTTCACTACTTCCTTCCTTAGTAAGAACCATTAAAACAGATTTCTCTTTCTTAAACAAGAAATTTACCATTCCCACCGTACCTTCTAAAATCGTTGATAATACATCTTTCGGAGTAGCCTCAGCAGATGGAATAATAATTAGCTTCTCCTCACAACCGATAAAAACCGAATTAGCTGAAAGCCAGTCCATTCCCAGAACAACATCCACTTTCTTGAGCGGCAGACAAATAAGATCAATCTGGAAGACTCTTTCGTTCACCGACAACACACAATTTTCACACATCAGTGGTGTTTCAACCATTTCATCCATGGCAGTAGTAACCACCATAGGAGGAAATAAAGGAATAGTTTGCAACCCAAGTCGCTTCACACATCTCAAAGACACGAAAGAATGTGTAGCCCCACAGTCAAATAAAACAAAACAAGGTTGACCATTAACAAAACACGTACCCGCAATCAAGGAATTATCACCCTTGGCTTTCCTTGCATCCAGAGTATATACTCGACCCGTAGTCTTCCCTTGTGCCTGATTCCTACTCTGAGGACAATCTCTCGCTACATGACCCATCTTGTTACACTGATAACACCGTATCCCATCCGAATAGCACCTACCAAAATGACTCCTTCCACAAGTGCGACATACCGGAGGCACACTAGTTCTAGAGCCCTGTACTTGCTTCCCTTTGGAAGACTGTTGCCTTTGCCTAAACTGTTGATTCGACCTTCCACGGTCACCTTGAGTTACCCTGTTCGAATCCACCTCCATTTGTATCTTTTTCAAGCTATTTTCTGCCACATAACATTGTCTTAACATTTCAGCATAAGTAGCAAATTCCCGTTGAGACACGCTGTGTGAAATCTCAGCCCTTAATCCAAACAGAAACTAATCTATCTTCCACCTCTCATCAGGAGCATACATGGCTTGTCTAGAATAGTCAGCCATGATCTCAAATTGTTCCGCATAAGAAGCCACTGACAAATTTCCCTGTCCCAACTGTTGGAACTCAAACTCCTTTTGAGACCTTAAAGAACTCGGAAAATATTTCTCCATAAAGATTACCTTAAACTGTTCCCACACTTTCGGCAATTCCTGAGTTGTCATCAAGGCTGAAGCGCTCTCCCACCAACTCATGCCAGGACCCTTCAACCAGTGAGAAGCAAAGACCACCTTATTCTCCTCACTGCAATGAACTATCAGAAAAATCCGTTCCATTTCTGTTATCCATTCGTGTGCCTTCACCGGATCTAGCCCTCCTTGAAACTCCGGAGGATTCATACGAACAAATTCCCTGTAGGTTCCTCCTGTAACTTCCGGAACAACCACTGGATGATGCAGACCATCAGCCATTTGCTGCATCATTCCTTGCATGAACTGATTCTGCTGTTGCTGCATCTGTTGCATAAATTGGTACAACAGGGCATTCCCTTCATCATCTTGTGGAACTGTCCCAGCTGGAGTAGTTCTTGGTCTTCCACGGTTGTTTCTGCGTCTATCAGCCATGTTCCTGAATTCCATATCAATAGGATTAAGTTGATCAGACTCAATACCATAAATATAATAGACAAGACCCATGGCGACACGCCGCATATGAAACGGAAAGAAACACTTATTCTATTTATGGCTAGGTCGAGGATACGACCTGCTCTGATACCAACTGTAAAGACCATATAATAATACATGCATCAAATCATATATTATACATGAGTTTCACTTTTGGTACTGAAACATAATAAGTTCCTAGTTAACACATTATATATATAAATGCCTCTAATACAAAAGAACTAAAAGTCTAAGGCATTACATATACAAGATGTTCCAAAATGATAAAAACTAAGAACTAGATCAAAACAATAATCTCAAAACATAACGCCATAGCGGAAGCCATGCCATCACAAAACCACGATCCGTAAGGAAAGTCAAATAACCTTGTCCTTACCCTTCGCCAAACCTGCAGAACCTGTGATGTAAACAACAACAGTGGGGTGAGATACATCAAATCTCAGTGAGTTCCCTATCTTAAAGTCCTCTCGGCTTTACAAGGTTCTAACAAAGTCCTAACTCATGTCCAAGGGGAATGGGGAAAGACCATGAGTACACACACACAAGTAACCGCCACGGTGAGCCTGTAAACTCACACTAGTACCGAAGTACCTCTTGAGCCTGTAAACTCAAGGATTCACAAAGTACCGAAATACGTTCTGAGTCCGTACACTCAAGAACTCACATATCAATAACCAATACCAAGGTATCCCCTTTTCCCGTACCCTTCTACGTCTAGAAGGCGATCCGAGTCATGGATCCTTGTAGCTACTTGGCATACGATTGGATTCGGGATCACCGGTCCGTACACCGTGATCCGTCACTTCTCACGGCCCGTACACCGTCACAAGTCTCTTTACCCGTAGGCTCCAACCGTACTTAACATGGGACTCAAACCTGCCAAGTAGTTGTGTATAACGTTTAGAGGAGGTGCTCGAGTCTCATGAACTACACCGCACAACTGTGGTTATTGATAAACAGAAATGCATACGCCTCGGCCTTTCATGCACGAGCGTTGCCACACATGGAACAATCACACTTCCGACACAGTTTTGGTAATAATTCTCACTCTGCCTATCACATATTTTAGCATGCATTTTAACAATAATAATTACACACAATTAGCAGATAAAAGTCGATAAAACGACACTATTTCAGAAATCCCGACTTAATTAAATCGGCCGACAATCTCAAAACCAAAGTAATAAGAAAGTACATTTTATTATCTTTCCAACGATATCAAAATTGTTCCAATCCGAGTTACGTACAAAAAGTTACGGCATTGTAAACAATCGATCGGAAAAATAAATCACAACAGCAGGATTCTGTAACTCTCCTGGCCGTACGCGTATTGGCACTCTCTGTACGCGTATTGCCCAAATGCTCGCCCAGCCATACGCGTATTGCCCCAGGCGATACGCGTATTGCTCAAAATCCCGGGCCATCCATACGCGTATTGCCCTTACCGTACGCGTATTGACAAGCCCCATACGCGTATCACCTCGACCAATACGCGTATGAGCAGAGGAAAATTCTGCAGAATTTTCTGCAGAATTTTTCTGCTATGGGATCAACCCATTTCAACCCAAAAATCCATTTTTGATCAATCATCAAGCCATAAAACATGTTATAATACAACAACCAGTATAGCATATAATCACACATTGAGTTTTAACAGTTAGATTCAAGATTTTATACCAAAAAGATTCAATTTTCCCAATTTCAACCTAACTCTAAACTCAACAAAACTCTACTCTAAAGAGTCTAACTAGAACCCACCTGGATTACTAGACGAGGAGGTTGATACTGAGACGATTAAACGAAGAACAGATGAATTGATGATGATTCTTGAGCTTCTTGAGAATTTCTCTTCTTCCTCTTTCTTTTCCTTTCCTTTCTTCCCTTTTTCCTTTTCTTTCTTTCTCTTTAGCTTTTGTTTGTTTTTCAAGGAAAAAGAAAAGAAAATAGATAGTATAGAAACTATCATTTTTAGTAACACTACTAAATGTCCAAAATTAACTCAAATACATCAAATTATAAAAACTCAACGTTAAATACTATTAATTTCATCGACTCTGAGTTCGTCAGTTTACTCTAATTATTCTATCAAATAATTACTCAGAGCACCCCGGAACCCAGTTGATCATAATAATATTAACCAGAGCGTTTATAAATTTACGGGGTATTACAGTATTATTAGTGTTGAGGTTCTTTTTCTCACCTTTATCTGTCTGCTCATCCCTTCTACGATCACCCCCGATTTTTTGGAATCTAGGTGTATTTGCAAATATCTTTCTGTCATTAATGACAATGTTGTCAAGTATAATGGCAAAAAGATGTTCGTCCCACACCTTCTTAAATCTCACGAAACCAAACCTTCTGCCTCTCCTGTCTAATCGAGATGGAATGAAAACCTCGAGCACTAACCCCTCTTCTTTGAACACTTCGAACATTCGCCTTGCATCGTAGGAATCTAGAAATTCTGTGAAATAGAAAGATGAAGCTTCCTCTAAGTCTTTCCATAATCCTTTACTACCAGATGCCTTCCAAATAGATCTAATGGGGTTTACAGATCTATTGGTACGCCTATTCTTAACATATTCCCAATCGCCTTTGCTCTGAACATGGTGGCCCATTTCGAAACGAACCACAAGAACTACCCTATTCGACCAGACCCTAGCACACACTGAAACAACCAAAAAACCTTGAGGAAGGAAGGTCCCTAATCCGAAGATTAGGACTTTAAACCAAATCCAACAAAGCTTAAATTGTTACAAGATGGACCAGAATCCGACGAATCTAGTAGCGAAAAAAGACCAGAAATGTGCCACTGCTAGTGCACCTGATACATAATGAGATGTTGAGATGAAAAGAACTGAGAGTGATAGGCTGAAGACGAAAGGGTGGAAAACCTGGTTTCTAGAGAGAAGCGAGAGTTTCTCTCTCTAAGTAAATTTATTCAATATGAAAGAATCTTGATATATTCAAAATGAATCCTTGATTTAGATACAAAATCCATTACTAACTTAATTGTTTCCTAATCAACCATTAAAATGATGTGATAATATAATATATATTGACTAACATCTATTTTGCTCATAATAGATTAAGTATTGGGAAGGAAAGTTTGTAGCATTTGGATTAGAATTAAAAAAAAACAAATATATACTATTAATAGGCCACTATCTATTGGCCTTCCACTAACTTATTAATAGAAACTACTTAATATAACATTAAAATTTATTCAACATGAATGCCATTTTACAAATAAAATCTCAAAACAAAAAAAATGCAAAGCACACACAAAAATAAATTTTAAGGTAGGAGATTGTTCCAAAATTCATTTTGAAAATTATCAACATTTTCAAATAGAACTTCCTCATCCCCATGTCCACTCACATAATTATCCATGAATAACTGGTCTTGCAATTTGTCAACATTATTTAATTCAATTTCCCCATTCTCAGATGCTGCTGGTGGAGGTGATGGTAGAATTTCGAATTGAACTTGACTGTTATTATTGTTCCTATTCTCTGCCTTCAATATTCTACCAATATCCTTCAAATTCATGTCAATTTTTTTTTTTTTTTTTACTAAGCAAAATGTATTCAAACGGATACAAAGGGGTATCCGAACCCAACTACAAAATCAACTATGTATCCGAAGCCATATTATTCAAATCAAATGTTAACGGATTGTTGAACACAATTTTCCCAGCATTGAGACATTCAAACATGTATAGGATCATCTCTTTCTCCCTATTCTCTCTCCTTTGCTTGTTTAGTTTCTCATTACCCTTCAAAACCGTTTCTCAAGAAAGTTTCTTGATTCACCATTTTCTTGCGTTGCCCAAACTCAGACATTGTTCTGAATTTTGAGAGAACCTTTTCGACTCCGCATGGTGATGGCCAGATCTCCGAATGAGGATCATAAGGACTGTAGATTATAGCACATGCTTCAACTCCACAAAGAGTGGTTAGTTCATAAACCATCTTCAATAAACTCTTCTTCCTTTTTCTTGTATGTAGTTTTCCTTGCAGCATCATTCACAATGAATGCAAGTTTTACCTTTTTTCTAGTCATAAGTGTGACTATTGAATAAAAGAAATTAGTAATTGAATAAAAAGGTTGTTTGTTGTGAATGGTGCAACCTTACTTCTCTTGTATATATAGGCCAATTTGATATAATTTGTTCAATTTTTTTAATAGGATACGGTAAAATATACATTTAATAATTCAAATTTTTTCATGAGTACGTCAAATATGAATTTATTAAGTCAAATACACATTTATTAAAATATATTTGAAATATTTTTATAAGGAATGTCAAATATGCATTTATTATGATAATTTAGCAATTTTTTATAAGGAAAGTCAAAAATGAATTTTTTATACGGGTTAGGTAAATATGCACTTACTATAATATATTAGATTTTTTTAAGAATTAGGTTAAAAATGAATTTATTTTAATATATTAAAAAAATTTAAAGATTGGGTCAACATATGCAGTGTTTTAAAAATCGGACCAGACCGGCCGGGTTCACTTGCTCGATCGGCCATGTCTTCGAACCGGTGCCAACCGAAAAAACCGGGAAAACCGGCGGTTTTCGCAAACTTGTGGTTCAGTTGCTTATTTAAAAAAGAAAAATATTATTTTATTTTTAATTTTATTTTTAATTTTTTTTTTTTGATTTTTTTACTCAAATACATAGGAACTTTTCTCCAAGAATAATAGTAATCACTCATTTGATTCAAGTGATACACAAATTAAGTTTCGTAATATCCATAAAACTATTTTTACTATTTTGTATTTATATTGATTGAAAAATCATCATACAAATATTTGTATAGAAATTTAAGAACACAGATTAAAAAACTAAATATAATATAATTTTAGACTTAACTGATTTTCATTATATATATATATATATATATAGACTTGGAAAATTAATTATTTAGAATAATGTTAATATTTGTATTGTTTTAATTATTAACATTAAAACTGATTTTCTATTAACATTAAAACTATGAATTTAAATTAAACTCTGTTTAATTTAGACTCTGTTTAAAATTTACAATTACACTCTGTTTAAAATTTGAATTTAAATTATGAACCTGTGAATTTATGATATGATATTTTCAAAAAATTTAAGTGCTAGTTATATTTTTTAGAGACTGAATCATCCGGTTCGACCGGTTTTACCAGTTTTATACCTATTATAATGACAGGTTTATTCAACCGAGTTATCCGGTTTAATCCAGTTTAATCCGGTTTGGTCATGCGGTTCGACCAATGACCCAATGGTTCGACCGATAAACTAGTGACCCAGTACCCTCACCGGTTTGATGACCGGTCCGGTTTTTAAAACACTGAACATATGTATTATGAAATATGATAAAATGTGCAAATGATTATATTGTTACAACCTATCACTAAAAACAACCAAGATATCATCTTAATACAACATCATTAATAACTAATAACTCTCCATCATACAATATAGCATTCTTTTAAGTCCATAGGCACGATGTTGTCGCCTCCAAATCACTCCTTGTGACGAGCTACCTTTCCAGGAAATTGTGCAGAAAATTTGTTGAAATGTTGACAGCAATTTTCCACATCCACCCACTCGATTTCGGCCTAAAACAGAATTTTCTTCCAAATATCAATTGAAATTGGACACTGAAACAATAAGGGGTTCATATAAGCTATTCATATGGATCCAACTTATAGTACTAAAATTGAGGACCAATGGTGGACTAAGGTTAAACACAAGTAGAAGAGGAGCAAACATTGGGATGCAGAAGGAGAGGGAAAGGAAAGTCCAATATTAGGTCTACTTCTTTTTTCATTACGGAGTTCCCTGAGAGAATGAGAGCTAAAGACCTTTACAAGATCTTCTAGGATTACGGCGAAGTGGATGAAGTTTTCATCCCTCAAAATCAAGATAAGAGAGGAAGAAGATTTGGGTTCGTGAGGTTTTTCGGTGTTGAAGACATTAGAAGTTTGAGTTTGAAACTTGACAACATTATGATAGACGGAAGGAAGTTGTTCGCTAATGTTTCGCGGTATAAGAAGACGAACATGGAAGGTCTGGGTAAGGAAGAAAAGGCAAAGTTCTACAACTGTAAGAAGTGAAATTTCAAAGAACAGAAGGGAGACTTCGAGCATTTTTATCCTCAGTGTGATGGAAATAAGTCAAGCCACTCCAACTAGTCGTTTGCTGAGGTTGTTAAACGAGGGGTTAAGGTCAATAAACCGGTATTACAGTTCGGGGTCGAAGAGGATATTATGGAAAGGTATAACAGAGCTTACGTTGGAAAGGTTGTATCTCCTGGGTCGACTTTTAATATCCAGAGGATGTTCCATTCAGAAGGTTGCTTTGGGGTCAAGGTGAACCCCTTGGGGGCAAATTTGGGCCTAATGGAGGAGAATGTAGAGGGTGAAATAGAGGGGCTTATACTCAGTGCCAAAAGTTGGCTGGATCAGTGGTTCGTGGAGGTAAGAAGATAGAGGTAAGGAGATGTTGACACTGAAAGAATCACATTGGTAAAGCTTTATGGTGTGCTATGTTATGCTTGGTCTGTGGTTTTCTTTGAGTTCTTGGCATCTAAAGTGGGAAAGTATGTTAGCTGCGAGGAAGACTCCTTAAACTTCTCAAGGATGGATGTTGCGAGTTTGATGATTAATTAGGTCGTCTTGTGGCACGACGATTAATGAGGTCTTTAATGTCTCCATCAATGGTTTTGTGTTTCGTATTAGGATGGTTGAAGAAACTAATGGTTACAGTTGTAATCACTCACATAAAGTTGTAGATGCGTCGTCTAGGTTGAATTCTGAGGATTCTGATGACTCATTAGTAAAGGAAGACGAACATTGGTGGAGCTCGGGGGAGGAGAACGCCGGAGAAGGGGAAGATGAAAGGGAAGATGATGAAGCCATATGTTCACCTAGGAGAAGACCTAAATCCTATGTAGGTTGCTCAAAAGGCTCATCTGTCTCTGCTAGGTCAAGTCCTAGTAAGCCAGATAAAGGCCCCAAGTAGAGGATTGATGGGATCGAGGTTCTTAGTACTAGGTCTCAGGAGGAGGGTGAAGACTGTGATCAGACTAAGAGTGTGAATCAACAGAACCTTTTAATGAAGAAGGTTTCCTAGGTGGCAATAAAGGAGTGTCAACGGTCAAAAGAAGTTAGTACCCCAGTGCTTATGTGGGGTCCTCCAAAAGTTATGGGAGAGATTTATCTTTTGATAGTATAATCCAGGCCCAATTTCTTACAAAGGCCCAAAAGTCTCTGGTTGCGTTGGGAGGTGTTGGAGCCTCTAAGGCCCAAAGCGATGATAGGGAGCCAGTCTTCTCTGGTTTTGTGTCACCTAGTTTGAGGAAAGTAATGTCTTATGGTTTAGCAGTTGTTATTCCTTCATTGAGTCCTGAGAAGTTACCTATAGCGTCGTGGGCGAGAAGAACTTCGGAGCTTTCTGAAGATCCTTTAGATGCGACTTTAGTATTTACTCAGAAAGTTGTGAAGTCTAAAGGGATGGAGACTGAAGGTAAAAAAGTTGAAGATGGATAGGTTTCTAGGTGCCATTCGGTTTCAGATTCGGATGTTATTAAAGGTAACAAAAGATTTTGGGAGGAGTTGGAGAGCAGAGTATCTAGAAAAGTGAAGGAGATGGTGGTGGCTTTAGGAGTGAGAGACGATGTGAGTGGTTTTGACATGGAGAAAGAAATTAAAGGGTTGGTAAAGAGGGAAGAGGAAGGTAAAGGTAAGAGGGTGGCCAAAGATAGAGGTTTCCAATGAATGTTTTTACTCTGAACATGAGAGGGTGTGGCAGCTTGGTTAAAAGGAAATTCTTAGCAACGCTGATTCGTTCTAAGGAGGCAGATATATGTTTTATTAAATAGACTAAAAAGGAGAAGTTAGATGCTCATTTGGCTTCTTCTCTTTGGGGAAATGAGGATGTGGAGTAGACTGAGTCTGGGTCAGCAGGGAACTCTGGTGGTATGGTCATTTTATGGAAAAAAGATTTCCTGGATCTTAATTTCAGTTTCAGGGGTGAAGGTTTTGTTGGCATCAATGTGTCTAGGAAAGGTAGAGAGATCTTCTTTGTCAACGTGTACTCTTCTTGTTCGTTGAATAAAAAGAGGTTGTTGTGGAAAAATCTTGTTAGAATCAAAAATAGGTTTAGTAGGGGTGACTGGGTGGTGGGAGGGGTCTTTAAATCAATTGCTTTCAAAGAAGAAAGGAAAAATGTGGGAAGTGCTAGGAGTACTGTTAAGATGGAGGAATTCAGAGGATTCATATCTGACTTAGATTGTGTTGATGTTTAGTGTGAAGGAGGTAAGTTTACTTGGTTTAACAAGTCAGGAAATTCTATGAGTAGACTGGATAGGTTTTTAATTACTGATAAACTGGTGGAAGATTGGAACATTAGAGGGCAATTCATTGGGAGGAGAGAATTGTCTGACCACTGCCTAGTTTGGTTAAAGGTAAATACTCAAGATTGGGGTCCTAAGCCTTTCCGTTTCAACAATAGCTGGCTGAAACATCCAGGGTTCTATTCCTTTGTTAAGGACAAGTGGGAGTCGAAGAAGGTTAAGGGAAGGGGCAATTTTCACTATGCCACGGAAGGGAAAAGACAGCGTTTTTTTTGGCTTTTTACAGCGCTTAAAAGCGCTGCCTAAGGTGGCGCTGCTATAGGTAAAGACAACGCTTTTGTTTTATGCAAAATCGCTGCCTTATGTAGGCCTTTAGCAGCATTTTTCTGAAAAAGCGCTTTCTAAAGTGGGCCTTTAGCAACGCTTTTTCTGGCCTTTTATGCTTTCCATTGGCATCTTTAGGCAGCGCTTTTTCAGGAAAAAGCGCTTTCTATTGTCCCCTTTTAGACAGTGTTTTTTGAAGCGCTGTCTAATGTATTTTTTATTTCACTTTAAGGCAGCGCTTTTAATGGTAAGCGCTTTCTATTGTGAACTATAGGGAGCGCTTTTTCTGAAAAGCACTGTCTTTTCTTCACGTAAATTATGCTTTTAAAAACCACTTTTTTATAAATCAGAATTTAGGAAGCGTTGCGTTCCCTATTCTTTTTTTTTAGAAAGCGTATTTTTGGAAATAATACCATAAACCTATATAATTCAAGCCTTTATTTCAAACACATAGGCATTATATGACATTCAACAAGCCTTTATTTCAACACATAGGCCTTATATTTCAACCATTGAGCCTTTATTTAACAAACATGCTTTTATTCAAACATAGGCATTATATACCATTATAATCCAAAATATATACATCATTTTAATTCAACACATAAACCATTTGATATAAATCAACACAACAACTTTCATACCTTAATTATATGATTCTTTTCTCAACAAAGTATTCACACAATTCCTCCTTGATTTCTTCCAATTTATCATCAAAGTACTACATAATAAAACATAACATGCATGATTTAGTTAAATAAGAATATATAGTTGTCTTGTTTTATCAAGTATCATAACAAAGATTAGAATGAAAAAGATACAAAGATTAGAATGAGAAACTAACCCGTTGCCAGTATTATACGTGCGGAAGACACGAAATAGAATCCCGCGCATCAATTTGTCATACAAGAACCTTAAATAAAAACATAATAAACATTAAACTATTTTCATTGAAATGTGTAAATAAATTGTTCAACTTATTAAATAATAGACACGAAATAGTACCTTTTGCACTAACGTCTCTTTCTTTTCTTGGTTGGAATATGTTCTACTTGTCTCTTAACAACACGGACGGTTGGACTGATCCAAATACCCTCATTATGATTATTTCTAATATATGATTCATTTGCTATAATATTCTCATCTTGATCATTTCTAGTAAACGATTCAATCTCAACGTCAATATCACCTTGATCTCCAATGTTTTCATCAATTACGTTGTTAGATAAAAGCGCTATAGACCATTTCGTACTTGTCGGATCAGTGACATAGAACACTTGTTTAGCTTGAGAGGCTTGAATAAAAGGCTCATCTTTGTACCCCACCCTATTAAGATCCACTTGCAAAAATCCTGACTTATCCATTCGTATGTCATTATTATTTTCAACCCAATTGCAACCAAATATGGGAACCTGAAACTTCTCATAATCAAACACCCAAATGCGCTCGAAAACCCCAAAACATGACAGATTTGCAAATTTGGGGTTTAAGTCCTTCACACTTGAAAAGTGCATTTCTTCAGCTACCACGGTGACACCACTATTTTGCATAGTAATTTTATCATCTTGGTCTTTGGTATAAAACGTGTATCCATTAATTGCGTATGCACTATAAGAAAACACAACCTGACTTGGACCATATGCTAAACATCGTAACCTTTCTATTATTGAAGCGGAATCTGAATAATACTTTGAATAAATATGATCCTTAAACCAAGGTATAAAACTTCGATTGTGCTCTCGTACTATCTAATTTTCATTTCTATTCAGATTTAAACCTCGGAGAACATCCATGTGCATTTCAACATACGGCTCAACCTCGTTCTCATTGTGCAGAACATACAAATTTACTTGATCCCGTTTGACCCTTGATACAGTCACAACTTTATTTCCAATTAACTTTTTTCCTTCTTTTTTTTCAACAATATGAGATTTGGGGAGTCCAATTGATTAAACATTGGACAGATATTCAGAACAAAACTCAATCGCTTCTTCAACAATGTATCGTTCAGCAATACAACCCTCGGGTCGACTTCGGTTTTTCACATACCTTTTTAATATTTTCATATAACGTTCAGCAGGGTACATCCATCTCATATAAGTTGGTCCACATAATTGTGTCTCTTTCACAAGATGTACAACTAGATGCACCATTATGTCAAAAAACAAGGGTGGAAAATACATTTCAATCTCACACAAAGTAATAACTATTTCTTTTTGCAATGTTGGTAAGATCGCAGGATCGATCACCTTACTGCAAATTGACTTGAAGAAAGAACACAATTTAGTTATTGCACTTCTTATTTTTTCTGGAAGAATAGAACGTATACCTATTGGTAGAAAATATTCCATTATAACATGGCAATCATGCGTCTTTAAACTCTTTAACTTGAGGTTTTTCATAGACACAAGTCTTCTAATATTTGAAGAGTATCCTTCTGGAACTTTAACTTCACATAGAAACTTACACAATACTTTTTTCTCCTTTCTAGATAGAGTATAGGCAGCAGGTGGTAGATATGTTCGACTTTCTTTCTTCAAGGGTCCTAATTCAGTTCTTATCCCCATCGCCATCAAGTCCTTTCTTGCTTTAAGGCCATCCTTAGACTTTCCTTGTATATTGAGTAGCATACCAATAACACTGTCAAATACATTTTTTTCAATATGCATAACATCGAGAAAATGTCGTACTTACAATGAATTCTAATATGGCAATTCAAAAAAATTGACCTCTTCTTCCACCCACTCTTAACAAGCGTATGTGCAAAAGGCTTGCCAAACTGAATACTCACATCTTTCACCTTTTCAAAAATTTGATCACCTGTCAATATAGGTGGAGCTCTACCTTGTTCTGGGGCTCCATTGAAGGCTTTTCTCCACCCACGGTAATGATGATTAGAATTTAAGAATCTACGATGACCGAGAAAGACATTCTTCTAACCAAACACTAATCGTGTCCAATCTGTTTTGTCTTCACAAATACGACACGCACATTGACCTTTTATGTTATACCCTGATAGATTTTCGTATGCTGGAAAATCATTAATTGTGCCAAACAACATCGCCCTCAAGTTGAAACTTTCTTTCTTGTATCCATCATAAACCTCAACACTGTTCTCCCACAAAGTCTTTAAATCTTCGATTAAGGGTGTCAAGTATACGTCTATGTCATTCCCTAGTTGTTTAGGCCCAGAAATTAACATAGATAACATCATGTACTTACGCTTCATACATAACCATGGAGGTAGGTTATAAATCATAATAATCATAGGCCATGTGCTTGTGAGATACTTTGAAGACCGTGTGGGTTCATTCCATCAGTAGATAATGCCAAGCGAAGGTTTCTTGCTTCTTTTCCAAATTCAAGATAATCATTATCAATTTTCATCCACTGTGGTGAATCTGCCGGATGTCGAAACTTTCCATCAATAATTCTTTCATCTGCATGCCAAGTCAAGTGTCTTGCATCGGTTTCCCTACGAAACATGCGTCTAAATCTCGCAATTTTAGGAAAATACCATAAGACTTTTGCTGGAGACAACTTTTTCTTATATCGAGATACACCGCATTTAGGACACTCATTTAACGCTGCATACTCATTTTGAAACAAAACACAATCGTTTGGACAGCCATGTATCTTATCATAGCTCATGCCAGTAGAGCACAACATCTTTTTGGCCTCATATGTTCAATTGGGAAGAACATTATCCTCTGGAAGCATATCTTTCATAAGGGCTAATAACTCTGTGAAACTTTTATCCGACCATCCATTGCCCGCCTTTATGTTGTACAACTTTAATACCGCAGACAATCTTGTGAATTTAGTGCAACCATTATACAACGGTTTCTCTGCATCGCTTACCAACCTCTCAAACATTTTGGGATAACCATTAAGATCTTCTTCAAGTGCTTTTGCAATCTCTTCGATTCGATCACAATCGTATATATCTGTGCAATTGTCGTTTGAAGCATAGGTCGTATTATCCCTCGATTCAACATTCCTGTTACTTTTCTCACCATGCAAATTCCAACATGTATAACTTCGATCAATTCCATGCCTCATTAAATGCGATGCCAACTGAACCCCGTCAACCCGACTCCCATAACAACAATCCAAGCAAGGACATGTCATTCGACTGGGGTCTTTGGCATGCGCAACAACAAACTTAACGTATTCTGATACCCTATTCTCATATTTTTTCGACAATCGACCGAAAGACATCCATTTCTTATCCATGGTTTTACTAATTAAACTAAACAACAAAATAAAAACTATTTACCTGTAGGGAAGTCAACAGCTTCTGTACCAACACAATGTAAGATTCTTGGAAACAATAAGACTTTCACTCTTCACAAGTAACCCCTATAGCAAATTCACTAAGTTAGAATCGATGGTGTATGCCAAATATAATAGGACGAATTTAGTATATAATAGGACAACCAAGATATATCGGAGAAACAAGTCAAAGTCTCAAGAATCAATTAATTTCAACAATTTTATTTTCATTTTCAAAGAATAGGACACTTATCCTGGAATGAAGAGGATACTATTTTAAATTTTTATCTGTTGTATTAAGTGTTTTTTTAATAGATAAACACTTCTGTCACTCTTCCATCAATCAATGAATGAGGAAGACATTGCTTCATCTGGTAAAAAAATAGTGAACAGTAATAATTTGAAAAGGAAGCACGTTGTACACACTAGTGAAAGCATACTACACTCCACATACAACAATTTCACAAAACAGATTTTTCAATATTCATGTTAACCGTTTCAAACTAACTACACAAATAACTTAAAAGCTCATAACCGAGCTGCATTTTAAACTTAGCTCAAGCATTTCACCGAACACTTGGTGTGAGAGTTACGAAACGACAAATATTCTAACCAACATTGTATCAACAACAACAAAACCAACATTGTATCAACAACAACAGAACCACGTTCAGAAAATACAGAACCACATTTTATCAACATTGTATCAACAACAACTACAGAACCAACATTGTATCAACAATAACAATAGAAGTAGCATTCAACAATAACAGTGGCGAGAGAGAACGAAAATGGTACATACCTCTTCTTCTCCTTCGTTTTCCGCTTCTTCTTCTTTTTGTTTCAACGAAAACAAAAATAGAAGACGCAATAGAGAATGATGGCGGTCGGAGAAAGTACAGTGGCGGTCGAAGAATGATGCAGGTCGGAGAAAGTTCAGTGGCGTTCGAAGAAAGGAGGAAGGAGAAAGGAAGAACAGTCGCGAGAGAGAAAGGAGTGAAAACGATTAGAAAAAATGACTAGGGCTCTTCTGAAAACAAGTGTGTTTTTATTTTTTAATTATTAAATGACCTAAGGCAGCGCTTTTGGAAAGCGCTTTCTTAGGTGCTAGATTTAGCAGCGCTTTTTCCTTAGAAAGCGCTTTCTTTTCATTGGCCTATAGCAGCGCTTTCAGAAAGCGCTTTCAAATGTGGGGCTAATTTAAGGACTTTACCAGCGCTTTTCAAAAGCGCTTTCTAAGGTTACCCTTTAGCAGCGCTTTTTAAAAGTGCTTTCTAAGGTTATACCTTTAGCAGCACTTTTGTGAAAGCGCTTTCTAAGGCGGGGTCTATGTACGGCCTTTAGCAGCGCTTTTAGAACGCGTTTTCTAAAGATAGCCTTTAGCAGTGCTTTTTTTTAGCGAATTTTTTTCAAAACCTATAGCAGCGCTTTCTTAGGTGCTAGATTTAGCAGCGCTTTTTCCTTAGAAAGCGCTTTCTTTTCATTGGCCTATAGCAGCGCTTTCAGAAAGCGCTTTCAAATGTGGGGCTAATTTAAGGACTTTACCAGCGCTTTTCAAAAGCGCTTTCTAAGGTTACCCTTTAGCAGCGCTTTTTAAAAGTTCTTTCTAAGGTTATACCTTTAGCAGCACTTTTGTGAAAGCGCTTTCTAAGGCGGGGTCTATGTACGGCCTTTAGCAGCGCTTTTAGAAAGCGCTTTCTAAAGATAGGCTTTAGCAGCGCTTTTTTTTAGCGAATTTTTTTCAAAACTTATAGCAGCGCTTTGTTATAAAAGCCTTGTCTTTGTAGTGCTTCCAAAAGCGAATTTTGGCGTAGTGTTTGTTGTTAAAACGAAGTTGAGTAGCTTAAAGGATGATATTAAGAAGTGGAGTAGAGAAGTGTTTGGTTGGATTGATGTAAAAGTCGAGGAGGCCGTTTCTTAGCTTAATGATTTGGATGGGGAAGTTAGTAGGCTTGGGTTTGATGACTTTGATGATATAGTTAGGAAGAGATCTTTAGCTATTGGTGAAATGTGGAAAATTATGAATTTGACAGAGGAACTTATTAGAGCAAAAGGTAGAGAGCTTTGGCTGAAGGAGGGAGACAATAGTACAAAGTTTTTTCATTTAGTTGTTAGCAGGAGAAGGAGGAGGAATAGCATTTGGCCAGTTAGAACTAACAGAGGGAGTGTTGAAGATGTTAGTGGAGTCAAGCATGAAGTTAGTTATTTCTTTGATGATAATTTCAAGGAAGATTGCCCTTTTCGTCCGAATTTTGAAGGTTTAGGTCTTAGAAGACTGTTTTCATAAGATAAAAGAGTTTTGGAAGCTGACTTTACAAGAGATGAAATTAAGGAGGAGGTGTGGGGGTGTAACGGTGGCAAAAGCCCGAGTCCTAATGGTTTTTCCTTTGTGTTTTTCAAAGTTTGTTGGGATATAGTGAAAGAGGATGTATATAGATTCATTTTAGACTTTTAGGAAAAGCCTATTTTGACTAAGGCAGCTTCTGCTTCATTCATTGCTCTACTGGATAAAAGGCAGAGTCCTCAGGTTTTGAAAGATTATAGGCCAATCTATCTTGTCAATTGCTTCTAAAAGATTTTGTCTAAGTTATTAGCAGGAAGATTGAGGAGAGTAGTTACTGTTCTCGTGTCTCCTGAGCAAACGGCTTTCGTGCCAGGGAGATGTATATTTGATGGAGTCTTATTGGCCAACGAAGTTCTGGACCTCGCGAAGAGGAGTCATAGGAGTTGTATGCTTCTTAAGATAGATTTTGAGAGGGCCTATGATTGTGTGTCATGGCCTTTTCTTATTAACTTGTTGAGGAAAATGAACTTTGGTGTTAAATGGATTTCTTGGATTAAGTCTTTAGTTTACAATGGGTCTAGGTCAGTGCTGGTGAATGGAAGTGCGATAATAGATTTTGATGTTGTAAAATGTTTACTTCAAGGAGACCCTTTGTCCTATTTTCTTTTCATCCTTGTTATGGAAGTGTTATCACAAATGATGATGAAGACTGTTGTAGGAGGCTTGTATGAAGGATTCTATGTGAGTTCAGAGATCCAACCTAGCATCCCACAATTTGCAGACGACACATTGTTGCTGGGTGAGGCTATTTGGAACAATCTTTGGTGTATTAAGGTAGTGTTACGTGGTTTTGAGTTAATATCAAGCCTAAAAGTGAACTTCTTCAAAAGTAGGATTGGAGGAGTCAATTTGTGCAGTGATTTTTTAGTTGCAGCTTCTAACTTTCTGCATTGTCATACTTTACATCTCCCTTGTTTTTTTTCTTGTGTATTTATAGGAGATAGTCCTAGTGTCATACCCCAAATTTTGACCACTAAGATTCCCTATCATTGTGCAAACCATCATCACAATATGGGTGAATCATTATGCCTCATCAGTCTCCCCAAGGTTGGGTGAGCATCCACTACAATCAAAATTAGGGTTTCAAGCCCTCTCAGAGCTCTTAGACAAGGGATCCATCAAGGAATGACATGATCTCCAACTTGGCTAACCTCTCAAATATCCCCAATGGATCAAGAGGACTCCCACAACAAGAATCAAGCACAAGGTTGTAGCATTCTAAGTGGCTCAAGCCTCAAGATCGCCAGTGTCACCAAATTAGGGTTTTGGTCGACTAGGGCCTCCAGATGGAAATTTTCCTCTGGGCATGAGCCAATGCTTCAAAGCATAACCCAAAATACTCCAAGTGACATCATAAACCCAATCATCAAGTCAATTTGGCCTCAGGGGATGCATTCATCAAAAAAATCTGGAATTAGGGTTTCTTGACCTAATTCACCCCTAAGTTGACTTTTGGGACAAATCATGAGCCAAGACCTCAAGTGAAGATTTTAGGGTCCCTAACACACCATATTGATCCATTTGCAACAATGGATTGATCCAAGAAGCTTGAGCAACAAGTTTCAAATTCATCAGAACCACAGTTAGGGTTTCGCGGAAAAAGTCAACCGTGCCTTTGACTTTTGAC
Organism: Lathyrus tuberosus; assembly: GCA_022829125.1. Classification (NCBI taxonomy): domain Eukaryota; kingdom Viridiplantae; phylum Streptophyta; class Magnoliopsida; order Fabales; family Fabaceae; genus Lathyrus; species Lathyrus tuberosus. The sequence goes on from JALAZF010000071.1 coordinate 11,714,354, forward strand.
CAAGACATTCTCCCAAACCTTGGGACATGATTCAATACACCATATAACACCCATGGAACATGTCCATCAAGTTTGATTTAGGTCAAGGACTTGATTTCATATAGGATCGCACAATTTGAAATTCATCTGACAAAAAGTCAACTGTGCACAAAAGTCAACTTTGACTTTTTGAGATTTTTCACAATTATGGTTCTTTGACCTTAAAATGACGTTAATATATGATTGGAATCATCATTCATCAAGAAAAATCAAGAAAAGTTGGATAACTTGTAAAAGGGGTAACCATACAAAACTTAGAAATTTTCTAAGTTATTGAACAAAGTGGCTAGGGTACCAACTTTGGAGGATCATAACTCCTAAACCACAAGGTCATTTTTCCCAATCCAAAGCAGGATTTGTAGCTCTCATTGCCTTCTACAAAAGCTTCAAATAGAACTCATTCCAATTCCTCATGGATTTTAAGTTATGGAATTATCAAAATCACAAAAAGTGAAAATGTCACTTTTTTCCAACACTTAGTGAAATTTTCACTAAGTCAGAATCTGCCTTCACTTTTTTCCAAATGTAAGGGTATTTTTCACTTGGATCCAAAATGTATCAAAACCAACTATGATTAAACAGTTGTTGTATCAGAGGAGGGCTTTCCAAAATGGCCAAGAACTCCATCAAATTCCACTTGAGCCATGAGATATGACCATGCCAATATGCCTTGCTGAAAACTCCCAAAGTAAGACAGATTTGTGCATTTTGCTCGATTTGCCAAATTTGTGCAAATGAAAAGCAACTCTATCCATCTGAACACCTCAAGGGGGACCAAGGAGGAACCAACTCTGATCCCAAGCCTCCCAAATCTTTGGAACCAAAAATAGCATGCCACACCTAGAAATCCCTAAAGAGGGGACAAGACCCCAATTTTGGATTGGAGCATTTAATGGATGCACCAAGGTGGCATGAACTGAGCCATTCCCAACTGAATTCATTCAAGACTTATCCAAGACCAAGGGAACCAGCAGCCTGTGCCCTAACCTCTAGTCAATGGCTAGAGGAGATCACTTGGATTCTCATTGCTCAACATTGGCCAAACCTATGCAGCAGTTGCCATTCACTATTCCCTGCTAAAAAAACTTGCTCTACTATAAATAGAGCTCATTTATGATCAGTTTGAGTACACCAAAGCCATCAAACAAATGCTTTCCTCAAAATCACCTTCTCAATTCCAATTTTGCCTTCTAAGGCAAGTCACTATCGGGTTTTGAGTTTGAGAGTTATTCCAACCAAACCAATCACACACACACCTCATAAACATCACATAAAAGTGATCCAAACACTCACATAACATCTGGAACACCAAAATCACAAAATCACTAGCCAATTGCTCAAGTTCTTGACAGATTTGCAGTTGGGGTACCATCTCAAGTTCCAGATCATTTCAATCCACTCCAAGCATCCAGACACACTCCATGGCACCTAGGAAAGCTATCCACATCATTGGAACCTAGATGTAACACCTCTAACACAAAACACGATCACCAGCTGTAAGAGGTAAGCATGAGCTCTTCTAATTCTATGATCCATGCATTTTTTGCTGCTCAATAATTTGGCCATATGTTCATAATCATGCATAGAGTGTTTACCCTCAATCAATTGCTTTGTATAAACGTGTATGGAATTTCTGAACCTTCATGCAGAATTTAGGGTTCTTGAGGTTTCTCTTTGATTTCTTATTCCATGCTTAAAATAAATGAAATTAAAGACCATAGACATGATCGTGAGGTTGAAACGAGTAGATTGATATGTAGATTGCATGATATAATCAAGTATTCAGTGAGATTGGATAGAAAATGCAAATCTGCAGAAATAGAGGGAGGGCGCATGTTCTTGCCATGTTCTTGGCGCCCTTTTTCAAAAATTCAAATATTTGAATTTTGTGATTTTATTTAATTGATTCAAAAATTAATTTCTCTCTGAGTTTTAATGACTTTGAGTTTATTCTTTTTTTTAATAATTCACAAAAATGTTAAAATATTTTATTTTACCAAAAAATCCCAAAAATATTATTTATTTCATATAATTAATATTTTTGCAAAGAATTAATATTTTAATTATTTTTGACATTTAAAATATTTTTTCCTTCTTGATTTTGCAAATTTTAATGATTTCTAATCATTTTGTAGGTCAAAACTTGATTTTTGAAACATTAATCCAAGATCACAATTTGTTTTTTACATGCTTAACAATTTTGTTCATTTTAATTGAATTTTTTTATTCAATCAAAATACATTTTGAAAAAAAATTAGGGTTTTGATTAATTCAATCCTCATCAAACTTTTTTAAACTCTTTGGGCCTCTATTAGAGGGTAAGACCCAATCCCTTTGTAAATACACCACTTTTTGGGCCTCAGTCATTGTATAAGTCCCACTATATTTTCAAAAACAACGGCGCGATCGTCGCCTCTTTTAAAAAACATCTGGGCATACCCTCGTGTTATAAGCCCCATTCATTTACTTTAAACACATTTAGGCCTCTAATGGAGTGTAAGACCCAACCCCTCTTTGAAACCAAAATGATTTGGGCCTCAGTCATTGTATAAGTCCCACTGTATTTTCAAAAACAACGGCGCGATCGTCGCCTCTTTTAAAAACCCTTGGGCCTCTCCTTGAGCTGTAAGCCCCACCACTTGTATAAAAATAAACCTTTGGGCCTCTTAGAGAGTATAAGACCCATCCCTTTGTACAGAAAACTTTTTTGGGCCCCAGTCACTTGTATAAGTCCCTCTGTACAAATTCAAAACAACAGTGCAATAACTGATAAAACCTTGGGCCTCTCCTTGAGCTGTAAGCCCCGACAATCTTTTCAAAGAACTATCTCCTTTGATTTTGAATATAATATTGTTATCAAAGTTTTCTTTGTTGAACAACTAACAAAACAGCATGGAAACTCTACAACCGAGTAAGTGTTTACCCGCTTTCTTTATCCGCTTTCATATATATAACTGTATTATGGGGCTGCTCACTGTAAGTCTTCTTTCACAAACTTTTATATACTTGTCAAATATCAACTGTGTAATACTAGTATAGTTATTTAGAGTTCTCCCCGGCAACTACGTCTAGCACTAGGTAAAGCCCTATTGGTCACTCTTAAAAACAAACAAAACTAGATCCCCATAGGATTACCAGACACAGTCTTCCATCCTCTTGGGGTTAAACAATATGGAGACGTGAAAGGCAGCAATCTCGGTGAACCCTTTCTCAGATTGTCACCCTTAGAAATTGTCAAAGAAACTCTAACTCCCTAGAGATGATATTTTCTCCGTGAATGGCGCCTCTTGAGTTTCTTCCAAATTCTCGGACTTTCCTGGCTTGATCTATTCTCAGTAAATGGCATGTCTTGAATTTCTCGGGGTTTGGGGACCCACAGGATTCTTAAAAGCATCCCCGCCTCCTCTTGGGAGTTGTACAAGGACCCTTCGGCTTCTTAAAAGCTCTCATGCCTTCTCTTGGGCTTAGTATAAGGACCCAGAGACCTCTACTGGTATAGGAACATAACCTAGTCATCAATTTGCTAGAGCTGTCTTTCTGAGTCAAGTGTCATACCAGTTAATGGGTTGACCTTCATCCCTTAACATACCAGCCTTCTCTTAGGCATCATACAAAGATCATTCACTTATCCAAGAATCGATTTCTCAAAACACCAGTAGACTTGGACAGTCTCAAAGACCCTTTGAATTACCCATTTCCTTAAAGAATAGGAAATAACGCTGATCCTCTGATCAATCCCAAAGCACAAACATACCTTTAATCAGTCTCTTTATAAGAATTGATTTTCTCTTTTATCCAACATACTAGACCTGTCACTCAACTGAAATAGTCGCCAGCACAGATAACCTCCTTTTGGGCTTTGTACAATGATTCTCCCTACACTCTCTTATTGAGTATAAAAGACTCTCTCGCTGAGTCAAACCCTTTTAGCCTCCATCTCAGGCTTCGTACGAGATACAAAACACTCTCTTGTTGAGTATAAAATACTCTCTTGTTGACTCAAACCCCTTTTTTAGCCTCTGTCTTAGGCTTCGTATAAGACAGATAAAAACACTCTCTTGTTGAGTATAAAAGACTCTCTTGTTGAGTCAATCACCTGGTCAAGACTCTCTTGTTGAGTCAATCAATTTCCTTTTAGCCTCCATCTCGGGCTTCGTACGAGATATAAAACACTCTCTTGTTGAGTATAATAAACTATCTTGTTGAGTCAATCAATCTCCTTTTAGCCTCCATCTCGGGCTTCGTACGAGATATAAATTAGTCTCTTGTTGAGTATAAAAGGCTCTCTTTTGAGTCACACCACTTTCAGCCTCCATCTCGGGCTTTGTACGAGATAGAAAACACTCTCTTGTTGAGTATAAAAGACTCTCTTGTTGAGTCAAAACCCTTTAGCCTCTATCTCGGGCTTCGTACGAGAGATATAAAAAATACCCTCTTGTTGGGTCAATGGCCTCCTCTTAGGCTTTGTATAAAGAAAAACCCCGGTGGAGTCAATCAACCTTTTAGCATCAAAGTTGTGCCTCACCACAGTATACAAACATCAATAACTCCTCTTTAGAGATGACAAATTCTCTCTAAAAAAACTCTTTAGCTTCATATCTTGGGCTTTGAACAAGATACATATACTCCCTTTAGCTTCACGTCTTGGGCTTTGAACAAGACACCAAAACAACCTTTTTCCTCCCATAGAATAGGAGGAACTACGATCGCTCTGATTTCCCTGTTTCGTTAAACGGGAATACGTAGGCATAAGATTGAAAAATCTTAGCGAGCATACTAATCAAAAACCCAAAATCCCTTACCTTCAGACATCAATCGAAAAGCATCAGTCCTAACATCTTACCAATGATCCAGACACTATGTTCTTAACAAAATAAGTAGAGAGAGACCCATAATCTAAACCGCATCTGTAAACCAACAGTCATCTGTTTAAACTCAGTATGCAAGCAAGGTTAATTGGAGAAATCTATTTCCCTTCCTTCATCAGCTTCAATAGGATAAAAAATGAATCGACCTGTAGTACCCCAGAGCAGCAGTGCTTAAGAACCACGTCCAAAAATCGCTCGCTACACCTAGGACAAAGCACCTATGGAAGAGTAATGTAGACAGGGTTAGGAGTATACATGCAACATGGAAGGGGAGGCGAATGTCTATTGGTGGGAGGTTAGTACTTATCAAGTCTGTTATAAATATCTTGCCTCTTTATGATTTTTCTTTCTATAAGGCGCCTGTGGGAGTGATTAAGTCCCTTGAGAGCATACAGAGCAGGTTCTTGTGAGGTGGTTGTGAAACTAGAAGAAGAATAAACTGGGTGGATTGAAAGACTATTTGTCTCCCAATTGAGATGGGAGGTTTGGGCATAAGAGATCTAACATGTTTCAATTCTGCTTTATTATTGAAGTGGAAGTGGAGGATGTTGACAGACAAGGACAGTGTTTGGAAAGGTCTGTTGGAGGCTAGGTATGGCAAAGACCTCCCTTTGGTCATAAATAGTTGTGAAGGGGAGAAGGTTAAGAAGACTGAGTCAATATGGTGGAAGTATTTGTTAGGAGTAGGTTATGATTTTGTTGCAAAGAGAGACTTGTTTGTGGATAACATGAAATGCAAGTTAGGAAATGGTAAGTGTATTAGTTTCTGGCATAATAGATGGCTATCTGATGTTCCTCTAACGGAAGATTTCCCCAATCTTGACCTTTTTGCAAAGGAGACTGTCAGATCAGTTGATGCTTTTGGAGATTTAGCTATTTCCCTATTGAGTTTGTTATGGAAAAAGAAAGAGAGGAATTATTGGATCTAGTGGTGAGTGTCAGACCTGTGAGGGAGGATGAAGATGTCATCACTTGGGACCTAGGCTTACCCTTTGTAGGTGTTATTGCTGATGATTTTTCGGTCAGTTCTTGTTAAAAATGCCTGGCTCAAGATTCTGTTTATAATAGAGTTGATGTTGTCTGTTTCGATGGTTTGAAAATGTCCTAGAATATGCAAATTCCATCGAGGGTGAAAGTTTTTGTGTGGAAGTTGTTGAGAGGGAGGATAGATACTAAGGATGCTTTGGCAAATAGGAACATTGTTCTTCGTGTTGGCGAGGGGGGTTGTATCTTTTGCAGAGCCCAAGAGGAAAGTGTAAATCATGTCTTTTTGGATTGTGGGGTTGCTGGTGCAGTGTGGGATGGGATTGAGAAGTGGCTTGGGATCGAGAATATCTCGAAGGAAAGCTGCTTAGCCTCCTTGAAGAATTTCGCAGGTATGATTAAAAGAGTTTATAGGAACAATAAAGGAATTATAGTGTGGGTTGCTACTGTTTGGTTTTTATGGTTTGGTAGGAATATAGCAGTGTTTAAAGGAAATGTCCTATCAGTTCTTGACTTACTGAATTCAATTAAATTCTATACATGGAAATGGTTGTCTGTTGTTAACCCTCATGTTAGTTTTTCTTTCTATGAGTTGTTTTCTGTTTCTGTGGCATGTCTTATGATCTGACTTGTTGTATTGTTTGGGTTGTTGCACCCCTTGTGAAGCTGTTATTTAATATACTCCATTGCTTTATGAAAAAGAGAAAAAAAATAAGGGGTTGGTGTGTTTAGCACAATTATAACATAGTAGGCATTTCATATTATCAATCGAATGAATAACACCTCTCTTGTGCAACTGCGATCTTGTTGCAGGTCTTTCAAGAAGAAACCTCCATCTGAAAAACTTTAACTTTAGACGACACTTTGGCTTTCCATACCGCCTTCAATAGTTGCCTTGGAACATTACTCTCAGTGTCGTCCCCAAAATCCTACATTAGCTTCAAGTAACACGTCCTCACCGAAAATAGTTTATCAATCAACACAGTCCACAAAACCATATCATTCACACTACTCAATGGTTCCACCCAATACTCCAATCCCACTCCCTACCACACCATACACCCTTCTCTCCTACACATCCTTTACAATTTAATGAAAATTCATATAGACTCTCTCTAATCCACCTCACTTTCCAAAATTGAATTTTAGCTCTAATACCCAACTTGCAGGAAACTTGCTCGATAATACCTCCATAAAAAACAGACACACAACCTCCAACTTTCATCAAATCCCTCCACCAAATTTATTCCTTAATTTTCAGCCTATTTTCTCCATTAAACCATGACCTTTTCTTCAAGTCTCCTTACCTATGTCGAAGTATACCTCCCCAAATCGCTTCATCTCCATTCAAAAATCTCCAGATCCATTTTCCCAATAATGCCTTGTTAAAAGTTGTCACATGTTTTACTCCTATCCCTTTTTCTTCCTTTTCTTTACAAATATTTGTCCAGCTAACTGTTGAAGCAGTAAAGCTGTAAACAACAAAAAGATTTGGAAGTATTTTTCTGGGAATTTATCGTGTCCACAGAGATCGGTGATATCGAACTGCAGTTCGACAATTTAAATGTTAAAGAGTTTGGGATTAAAATGGGTTTAAATTAAATACGGGAAATAAAACTTATGAACAGAAAAAGAATTCATTCTTTGGAGAGTAGAGAACTCTCGGGTTTACATTTCATCTACCCTATCAAATACTTAAACTTACTACCCAGTTGTAGGCAACCTAAATCGCTCATCAACATTATCACGTATCGCTCACAACAAAGGTTATGTCTAACGCAAAGTTGAGAGAACAACCGCATTGCCTCATCGATGATGTCTCACGCAACTCAACCACACGGAAGCATTAAGAATTGATACCAAAGTGAATATTAAGCCTAAATCTATCTCTTGAATCTAGCACCTAATAGATGTTCATCCTAAATCCGGATTCAAAGAGGATATGTCTACCGCAACTCAAACCCAAATAAGAAAAGCAATCATCAACATTAATTTGTAAAATGAGTTTTATACAACACCATGAGCAATAAATATACATATAATCAAGGTAAACTTACGTACAAACTCACAACAAATGGAAACTACAAAGGGAAGAGAGAAGAGGAATCAAAATCTCTCACGGTGTCAATCACGATCCAAGAATCAACCACCCTAATCGTCGAATTGCAACCTCCATTGATGCTTTTCTAAGCTCTAAAATATCAAAAAATGAAGTTTGATGGAGTGGGAGAAAAAAATACCCAAAGCATAACCTAAAAAGTGACAGAAATCTCTTAAATACAATTACAGAATTCGCGCAATCGTAGTGCGAACGAATCATTCGCCCAGCGAACCCCAAAAAATGACACTTAAGTGCCTCAAAAATAGTTAAACCACCTCAAAATTCTTCGTGAGTTCGCAAGGCGATGGATTGTTCGCAAAGCGAACTCTCGCCAAAACATTCGCAAAGCGAATTTTTTGTCCTTTTGCCACTCTCTTAATCTGAAGCCATTCACTAGAGCCTTCTCCAGAGTTCGCAAAGCGAACATTCGCTGGAATGGCTCGCAAAGCAAACCTGACAGCAAAACAACCCCTTATTTGACCTCAACTTCTGAACCGTAACTCGAATTGACGCACGGTCGGAAGCGCTGGAAAGCTTATTTATTGCTCTTTACAACAATGGCAAAATGTTATTGCTTGAGTACCTACAAAAATGAATGGAAAGCAATTAAACTCAATGATATTTACACAAAACACAATGTATACACTAAAATGAAACTATATGCATTTACAAACAAAACATGGTTTATTCGTATGATATTTAACAAAAAAGTATAGGTAAATGCAACAAAAGTTATATACAAAAATAGGTACAATTTGAATTTATCAAACTCTCCCCAACTTACATAATTGTTTGTCCTCAAACAAGAATCAAACAACTCAAGAAACAAAAGTAACAACCAAGTAATCACAAGTCAACAAGTTTTGAAAAACGGACAAATGAATGGTTCAAATGAAAAATGGTATACACAAAGTAAATACTTACCACTAAACTACGACGACAACATAGTCATGAAACAAATGCAAAATACAAAAATCATGCCAAGCATTCTAAAACAACACAAGTTCAACTGTGAATCACACCTAGCAAAAACATTCATCGGTAGATGAAAAACACAATATGAGGTACTTTTCACTCACACAACAATCTTGCAAACCAAAGACTAAATTATGCAATCATCCAAAAAACATATTGAAAACATAAAAGCAAGAATCACAAGGGCTTTCAAGGTTGTAGTGTGGTCGGGCAAACAAACAAGGGGAAATTTCTAAAGGTAATTGGAACAAAAACTTGCCTAAACCTAAGGGAGTGATCAACTCACAAAGATTCAAACACAAAATTCCAATTAACTTTTTCCAAAATCCCAAGTGTTACACAAAACATAATCCTTATTTAGCACAATTATTTGAACTCTTTTTGTTTCCTTTCTCAAGGATTTTCATTTTCTTTTTATTTATTTTTTCCTTTCTTTTTCATTTTTTTCTCTTATTTCTTTTCTTTTTCAACCTTATAGAAACCAACCAATGAGTAAACAATCATTTTCTTCCCAACTTGAATTCAACCACATCATCATGTGAATACTCCCTACTTTCTAAGGCAAGGTAAAAATTCATACAACAACACAAAGTTGAGGGTTCAAGAAAAAAAAATAATCAATCAAAATCCATACAAAAAGTGAATTCAATACTCATAGACAAGCATTAAGTTCAAACAACATGGATAATGATAAAAAGGCACAAAAGGGGTTATAAATGATCACACACTCACAAGGTGAATAGACTATTTGGCTAGGTAGTTGTTCTCATAATGAAACAAAATGCCTTGATCCTTTTCATGCTTTCATATAATCAACAAAAACAAAAAATTAAGCATAATAAAATCCAGTTAGAACAAGAATGTTGGTACGCCGCTCATATATGAACAATGGAAAGCTACCTCACAAAAAGGTGGGAACTAAAGTGATTCACATCAAGAACAAGTATACAAAAGAATGAATCGCATGGAAGTTTGTAAAATGCCTAAGTATCATGAATATGCTAAAGTCAAGAAAGCGATAAACACATACCTTGGACGTGTACAAAACTTAACAATATCATTACCATACATCCGCAAGTTGAAACGATCAAACTTGGAACATCACCATAAGTTCCCTCAAGCTACTCGAAAAAGCTCATTGACAAACACAAGAATTATTAATATAAACATACTAAAAGATCGGGTGAAAATGCATTAAACAAGTTGTAAAGTGAAGATTTGAGAATTTTACGAACAATCCGAGTACAACTTGTTTAATGAAAGTTCACCGCACTACCTAAGCTAGAATGAAAAAGTAATAACGAAGCAAAAAACGATAAAACATGCTTGTTTTACGTCGTAAGCTCGACGCCTTTACGGTGCTTAGCAAGCAACTTCCTTTATTCATGCCATGGTGATGCCTCACAACGCAAACCAAAAGCAAGTGCCCTAACCAAACACTTGAACAAACGTTACGGGAACAAAATATACAAGCATCAATACAAACAAGTGAAAATATACAATATGTAAGATATCTACAAAACTCAAAAACAAAGAAACTATCGCAATGCGAGTTCAATAAAAACACCAATCCCCGGCAACGGCGCCAATTTGTTGGAGCGGTAAAGCGGCAAGCAACAAAAAGATTTGGAAGTCTTTTTCCGGGAATTTATCATGTCCACAAAGATCGGTGATATTGAACTGCCGTTCAACAATTTAAATGTTAAAGAGTTTGGGATTAAAATGGGTTTAAATTATATATAGGAAATAAAACTTATGAACAGAAAAATAATTCATTCTTTGGAGAGTAGAGAACTCTCGGGTTTACATTTCATCTACCCTATCAAATACTTAAACTTACTACCCAGTTGTACGCAACCTAAATCACCCGTCAACATTATCACGTATCGCTCACAACAAAGGTTATGTCTAACGCAAAGTTGAGAGAACAACCGCATCGCCTCATCGATGATGTCTCATGCAACTCAACCACACGGAAGCATTAAGAATCGATACCAAAGTGAATATTAAGCCTAAATCTATCTCTAGAATCTAGCACCTAATAGATGTTCATCACAAATTTGGATTCAAAGAAGATATGTCTACCGCAACTCAAACCCAAATAAAAAAAGCAATCATCAACATTAATTTGTAAAATGAGTTTTATACAACACCGTGAGTAATAAATATACATATAATCAAGGTAAACTTACATACAAACTCACAACAAATGGAAACTACAAAGGGAAGAGTGAAGAGGAATCAAAATCTCTCACGGTGTCAATCACGATCCAAGAATCAACCACCCTAATCGTCGAATTGCAACCTCCATTGATGCTTTTCTAAGCTCTAAACTATCAAAAAATGAAGTTTGATGGAGTGGGAGAAAAAAATACCCAAAGCATAACCTAAAAAGTGACAGAAATCTCTTAAATACAATTACAGAATTCGCGCAATCGTAGTTCGAACGAATCATTCGCACAGCGAACCCTAAAAAATGACACTTAAGTGCCTCAAAAATAGTTAAACCGCCTCAAAATTCTTCGTGAGTTCGCAAGGCGATGGATTGTTCGCAAAGCGAACTCTCGCCAAAACATTCGCAAAGCGAATTTTTTTTCCTTTTGCCACTCTCTCAATCTGAAGCCATTCAATAGAGCCTTCTCCAGAGTTCGCAAAGCGAACATTCGCTGGAATGGCTCGCAAAGCAAACCTGACAGCAAAACAACCCCTTATTTGACCTCAACTTCTGAACCGTAACTCGAATTGACGCACGGTCGGAAGCACTGGAAAGCTTATTTATTGCACTTAACAACAATGGCAAAATGTTATTGCTTGAGTACCTACAAAAATGAATGGAAAGCAATTAAACTCAATGATATTTACACAAAACACAATGTATACACTAAAATGAAACTATATGCATTTACAAACAAAACAGGGTTTATTCGTATGATATTTAACAAAAAGTATAGGTAAATGCAACAAAAGTTATATACAAAAATAGGTACAATTTGAATTTATCAAACTCCCCCCAACTTACATAATTGTTTGTCCTCAAACAAGAATCAAACAACTCAAGAAACAAAAGTAACAACCAAGTAATCACAAGTCAACAAGTTTTGAAAAACGGACAAATGAATGGTTCAAATGAAAAATGGTATACACAAAGTAAATACTTACCACTAAACTACGACGACAACATAGTCATGAAACAAATGCAAAATACAAAAATCATGCCAAGCATTCTAAAACAACACAAGTTCAACTGTGAATCACACCTAGCAAAAACATTCATCGGTAGATGAAAAACACAATATGAGGTACTTTTCAATCACACAACAATCTTGCAAACCAAAGACTAAATTATGCAATCATCCAAAGAACATATTGAAAACATAAAAGCAAGAATCACAAGGGCTTTCAAGGTTGTAGTGTGGTCGGGCAAACAAACAAGGGGCAATTTCTAAAGGTAATTGGAACAAAAACTTGCCTAAACCTAAGGGAGTGATCAACTCACAAAGATTCAAACACAAAATTCCAATTAACTTTTTCCAAAATCCCAAGTGTTACACAAAACATAATCCTTATTTAGCACAATTATTTGAACTCTTTTTGTTTCCTTTCTCAAGGATTTTCATTTTCTTTTTATTTATTTTTTCTTTTCTATTTCATATTTTTCTCTTTTTTCTTTTCTTTTTCAACCTTATAGAAACCAACCAATGAGTAAACAATCATTTTCTTCCCAACTTGAATTCAACCACATCATCATGTGAATACTCCCTACTTTCTAAGGCAAGGTAAAAATTCATACAACAACACAAAGTTGAGGGTTCAAGAAAAAAAAAACAATCAATCAAAATCCATACAAAAAGTGAATTCAATACTCATAGACAAGCATTAAGTTCAAACAACATGGATAATGACAAAAAGGCACAAAAGGGGTTATAAATGATCACACACTCACAAGGTGAATAGACTATTTGGCTAGGTAGTTGTGCTCATAATGAAACAAAATGCCTTGATCCTTTTCATGCTTTCATATAATCAACAAAAACAAAAGATTAAGCATAATAAAATCCAGTTAGAACAAGAATGTTGGTACGCCGCTCATATATGAACAATGGAAAGCTACCTCACAAAAAGGTGGGAACTAAAGTGATTCACATCAAGAACAAGTATACAAAAGAATGAATCGCATGGAAGTTTGTAAAATGCCTAAGTATCATGAATATGCTAAAGTCAAGAAAGCGATAAACACATACCTTGGACGTGTACAAAACTTAACAATATCATTACCATACATCCGCAAGTTGAAACGATCAAACTTGGAACATCACCATAAGTTCCCTCAAGCTACTCGAAAAAGCTCATTGACAAACACAAGAATTATTAATATAAACATACTAAAAGATCGGGTGAAAATGCATTAAACAAGTTGTAAAGTGAAGATTTGAGAATTTTACGAACAATCCGAGTACAACTTGTTTAATGAAAGTTCACCACAATACCTAAGCTAGAATGAAAAAGTAATAACGAAGCAAAAAACGATAAAACATGCTTGTTTTACGTCGTAAGCTCGACGCCTTTACGGTGCTTAGCAAGCAACTTCCTTTATTCATGCCATGGTGATGCCTCACAACGCAAACCAAAAGCAAGTGCCCTAACCAAACACTTGAACAAACGTTACGGGAACAAAATATACAAGCATCAATACAAACAAGTGAAAATATACAATATGCACGATATCTACAAAACTCAAAAACAAAGAAACTATCGCAATGCGAGTTCAATAAAAACACCAATCCCCGGCAACGGCGCCAATTTGTTGGAGCGGTAAAGCGGCAAGCAACAAAAAGATTTGGAAGTATTTTTCCGGGAATTTATCATGTCCACAAAGATCGGTGATATTGAACTGCCGTTCAACAATTTAAATGTTAAAGAGTTTGGGATTAAAATGGGTTTAAATTATATATAGGAAATAAAACTTATGAACAGAAAAAGAATTCATTCTTTAGAGAGTAGAGAACTCTCGGGTTTACATTTCATCTACCCTATCAAATACTTAAACTTACTACCCAGTTGTACGCAACCTAAATCACCCGTCAACATTATCACGTATCGCTCACAACAAAGGTTATGTCTAACGCAAAGTTGAGAGAACAACCGCATCGCCTCATCGATGATGTCTCACGCAACTCAACCACACGGAAGCATTAAGAATCGATACCAAAGTGAATATTAAGCCTAAATCTATCTCTAGAATCTAGCACCTAATAGATGTTCATCCTAAATCTGGATTCAAAGAGGATATGTCTACCGCAAATCAAACCCAAATAAAGAAAGCAATCATCCACATTAATTTGTAAAATGAGTTTTATACAACACCATGAGCAATAAATATACATATAAACAAGGTAAACTTACATACAAACTCACAACAAATGGGAACTACAAAGGGAAGAGAGAAGAGGAATCAAAATCTCTCGCGGTGTCAATCACGATCCAAGCATCATCCACCCCAATCGTCGAATTGCAACCTCCATTGATGCTTTTCTAAGCTCTAAACTATCAAAAAATGAAGTTTGATGGAGTGGGAGCAAAAAAACACCCAAACCATAACCTAAAAAGTGGCAGATTCACTTAAATACAATTACAAAATTCGCGCATTCGCAGTGCAAACGAATCATTTGCCCAGGGAACCATAAAAAATGGCAATTAAGTGCCTCTAAAATAGTTAAACTGCCTCAGAAATTCTTCGTGAGTTCGCAACGCAAAGGTTTGTTCGCAAAGCGAACACTCGCCAAAACATTCCGAAAGCGAATTTTGGGTCCTATTGCCACTGTCTCAATCTGAAGCCATTCGCTAGAGTCTTCGCCATAGTTTGCAAAGCGAACATTCGCTGGAATGGCTCGCAAAGCAAACCTGACAACAAAACAGCCTCTTATTTGACCTCAACTTCTGAACTGTAACTCGAATAGACGCACGGTCGGAAGCGCTGAAAAGCTTATTTAATGCTCTTTACAATAATGGCGAAATATTATTGCTTGAGTACCTACAAAAATGAATGGAAAGTAATTAAATTCAATGATATTTGCACGAAACACAATATATACACTAAAATGTAAACTATATGCATTTACAAACAAAACAGGGTTTATTCGTATGATATTTAACAAATAGTTTAGATAAATGCAACAAAACTTATATACAAAAATAGGTACAATTTGCACTTATCACTAACCCAAATGATACCTTTCTTATCCACCTCCCCATACCACAAGAAGTTCCTTTGAAGTTTTGGTGATTTCTTTCACAACTTTTACCGGTGGTTGGAAAAAATATAAGTGTTAAACTAGCAGATTGGATAACACTAAGCTTATAAGTGAAATTGTTCCTCCATTTGATTAGAGTCATCCATTCCTAGTATAAACTTTTTCTTTTATGACATCCAACACCGTCTTTCAAGTATCAATTCTTATTGGATTCCTCCTCACATTAATCCCCGAGAACTTGAATGGTATTTTGTCTAGCTTGCACATAAGAAAGTGGGATGACATTTGCATAAAGTGATCAGAAATACGCTCTCCATATAATTTACTTTTCCACATGTTGGTTCTCAAGCCAGACACAATCTCAAATCCCCTTAATATTCACTACTACAATGGTCATGGTTCGATCTATATCAATAAAGTTTTAATATTTTCTAAACTAACATCGTATTCCTCTTGGTTTAATAATAATATGGGCGTTAGTCGAAATGGTCATGGTTCGATCTACAGCAATAAATTTTTTATATTTTCCAAACTAACATCATATTCCTCTCGTTTTAATAACAAAACACACACACACACACACACACATATATATATATATATATATATATATATATATATAGATATATATTATTTTTTAATACTCATTACAGTATTTATAAATAATATTTAAAAAATAATTTGTTTACACATAATATTATATTTGTTCTTCATCATCATCGTTGTCAGCAAAAAACAAATGTTGGATATCTTGGAGAAAGAAAATGTTGGGGTTCCTCGTTTTATTGATCTTGAGGAAGATCAAATGTCTGATATAAAAAAAAATGTTCGGTAAATAATATAAATATTCAGTTATATGATTTTTTAAGAACATAAACCTTGAACCCAAATAGCTTTCTGCTCTTGCAATTCATCTTTGAGATCTTTTCCCAAACAAAATAAATGTTTT
Source organism: Lathyrus tuberosus (assembly GCA_022829125.1). Lineage (NCBI taxonomy): Eukaryota > Viridiplantae > Streptophyta > Magnoliopsida > Fabales > Fabaceae > Lathyrus > Lathyrus tuberosus. The sequence continues at coordinate 11,730,521 of JALAZF010000071.1, forward strand.
TTTAAGTTTCAAAGTTTTCATGTCAAATGTTTAATTAACATTTTATAATATTCATAATGCTTTGATAATGAGAGTTTTAGGTTTCACGAGGATCACGAATAGAAGTGTATTCAAAATTGATACTCATTAAATGGATGATTGAGATTTGTTTAAGGACGGTGAAGAAACTTAATAAACACACCTATTGTAATGCCCTGTATAATATATATCTAGAATAATACCATACAAGCATTTTATTTGGTACTGACACCATTATAAGTGCTTAATGGCGTAATTCACATACTTGACCATTCTAAAACACAATACAATCTACGGTACAAGATATGGAAATTAGCCAAAACAATAAAACTAAGATCATAATACAATATTCCTTATTGTACAAGAAAAATAATACACAGCAGAAATAAGCTCAACTAAGCTCCACTTAAAACGTCCAAGCATCGCTCCACTTGTAAATCAAACCTGCAAACCACACCTGAAATATAGCAACTATAGAGGGGTGAGATACATCAAATCTCAGTGAGTTCCCTATCTTATAGATTCCCTCAGCCTTACAGGGTTCTATCTCAGCCTAACTCAAGTCAAGGGGAAGGGAAAATGACCTTGAGTTCACAATCTCACAATCTCACACTATATGGGAAAATGTCATGAGTCTGTTAACACATAAATATATCTTGAGCCTGTTAACTCAAGAATTTATGACTAATCGATAACCTGTACCAAGGCATCTCCTTTTCCCGTCCGCTTCTACATCTAGAAGTCGACCCGAGTCATGGATCCTTGTAGTTACTTGGCATACGAAATGGATTCGGGATCATCGGCCTGTTAACCATGATTCGTCACTTCTCATGGCCTGTTAACCATCGTAAGTATATTTACCTTTATATATGGGCTCCATTCGTACTACACACCGGAATCAAACCTGCCAAGTAATTGTGCATGCACTTCAAAGGAGCTCGAGACTCATGAAGGCCTCTCAAGGGTAATTCAAAAGAAAATGGTTATGATTACGTGATTTCATATTCACAACGTGATTGAATTCGACAATCACAAGGCCACATTAGCCTTAAGGCCTCTCTTGCCTTTTCACAAAACCACAAAGGTTATACACATGTTCCATACTAGTGTTTCACTCTTTCTATACCATTCGGTAATGGACACACGCCTCGGCCTCTTCTGCATGAGGGTTGTCATCTAGGTTATCTACTCTAGACCATTACTCGTCAAGGATGCACATCTATACATCGAATGCACGAGCATCGCCATCTAGAGTTTATATCACTTCCTAGCCATTACTAGGTTCCACTATCAAGTTGTTATGGGGTAAAGTTTTCTCACTTTACCTAATTCATTTTAAGCATGTATATGCTCTCATTCATACTTAACAACAATTAGATAGATACGACATAACGCAAATATTACAAGTAAACACATATAACCACACATCACATAAAACATCACTTTTCACATAGTAGTTCACACACATTTTAAGGCACACAAGCCAATCCTATTCTCTACCAAGCATCCTTGGTTAAATCATGGTCTCACAACACAATTTAATAGCACATTGGATTCTCTTTCCAAGGCTTCAAGTCCCATATCAATCGGATTCCCGATTCATGAATTCTGGTGGAAACGGGGACTACAATATTCACACATACATTACTTTCCCCTATTTTTCTTATCAATACATAGAATATAACTATGTTTCTACCTCACCATCACAAAGAGCATTGAAATAGCTTTCCAACGCTTCGAACGGGGACCAAAACAGACTTACGGTTCAAAAGTTATGAAGAAAACAAAATCTGAAATTTGAGAAAATTCTATGACCATGAGCCGACGCATGGTTCTATGAGTCGACGCATAATCCTGCAGGTTTCGCCCGGGTCAGCGTACGCATACCATGAGTCGACGCAAAATCCTGGGGGTCGGCGCATAAATGCGCAGATGCTGCTAAAAACTCAGTTTTCGACCGTTAAATGCCTTCCGGACCTCCGATTTCGATTCCGTAAACAACCCCAGTCTCAGAATTCAACATACTACAATATTTTCACCATAAAAAGGCCATCCAACACAATTACAAAATTAATATCAATTTATCAAATAGGAAAAGTTTAGGTTTTTCGACCAAACCCATTCAATTCAACTCAATCCAACATACCCAATCCATACTATATCAATCAAAACATGCTCTAAACATAACAACAAGTATTCTACGCAGTTTAACCGCATTTCATCCTTTAGATTCCATTGATTAACCGTTTAATCCTTTTCTCTCAAATCTAACCTAAGTTCTAAACTTATATTTCTAGAACTTAGAGTGTCTAAATAGAACCCACCTGATAATCGAATAGGAGGTTGAAGAAGATGATGAATAGTGAAGATGATCCATGTGCTTTCTTCTTCTTCCTTGAGCTTTTCCTCTCTTTACCTCTTCTCTTCTCTTCCTTTCCACGTTTCTTCTTTTCTTTCTCTGTTTTCCTTTCCTTCTCCTTTACTAACTTTCTTTACTTTATAACATATATATATATATATATATATATATATATATATATATATATATATATATATAATACCAATATTATATAATTTAATCCAATAGAGTAAAATATCTCCAATTGATATTTTATCGTCTCACACCAATTAATCAATTATTAGAGTTACCATGAAATCCTCTCTTGGACTAATAAATAATGATATGTCCCTTTAATAAAATAATTGATCTCTTCAGAGTTCATTAGTTGCTCTATTGATCCCAATTGATAATACTTAAAGTACTTAGAAGATTTCGTTAATCCAATTATCCAAACATAGAGTACACAAAAGCTCATCTGATCTCATCTGATATCCAATTGAGCATTTAAATAATATGGGGGTATTACACTCTCCCCCCTTAAATTGAAATTCGCCCCCGAATTTCCTCTATTCGACAATAACCGCAACTTGTATCATTGCCTTAGATTCACCCTTAACTTCACTTCTGTTAAAATTTCTGACATAATCCGATTCCGACTTGACTTCACAAATCTAAAATCCTTGTTTTCACAAATTATCAAACTCCACATCCTTAGTCATACTCTCATTCCAATATTGGGTTAACTTCGAACGTTGCTTCTCCTCAATTCATATGTTGTTCCATACAAAATACTTGGTCGCATCTTACTTTCGGCAGGAATGTACCATTCCATATTCCTCAACTGAGTCACAAACAAAACCGTAACACCTTATCTTAATTCAGGATAACAAACACTCATCAAATCCTCATGAGGTAATTCGGTGATTCCTTTCCTTTATGCAATTACGACAAATAACCTTTCATAAGTCTTTTAACGTCCAAAACCACTTCATAATTAGTCAAACGACTTCTTTTACCAGTTCCATCTGGTCTGATGCTGTACGTTGTACTCTTTAAATTCGATATTTCATCTCTTTCGTATCATGCCAAAGGTAACACACTTATCCATTGGGGTCCTTACTAACCAACAGTACAAGGAACTTACTGACGTCCTATGGTAGAACAATTTCTTTGCCAACACACAATATCTTAACATCTGCCCAACACTCTCAAGACGATAAAGTACAGGAGTTACACTGTCGCAATCATAACATAAACAACTCCGAAATTCATTCTAAACTCGAATCCGTATATCCAAAATAGCTTAACAACTTTCGTTTCTAGTTACCACATTCCATATCAATTCTTCTTACGAGTTTTCTGACTTACTCAAGGTTTCTTGTTGACACGAGATCTCAACCAATAACACGTAACACCAACACGAAACTTCATTCATACGCGAATCACCACTTATCAAAACTTAAACCATTCAAAGCGGAATTGTGAGCTTCCATACCACTCACCAATCCATATACAACACTCTATACGCACACACAACTTCAAGGGCATGCCACGCTTCTCAATTGAATCCACTTATCTCAATCGTCCTGTTCCATAAACGATCCGAGTTATATGCTTAACTTCGGAACGTCCCATTCTTACTCGTACTTGGAAAGATAACTTTCGAATTTCTTTCTCTGGGTAAAACACAACTGCACACAAGTGGTACCACTCTCACGGAGCCTAAATCCAACACCATGAATACACACCGAAATATTTACTTGCGAGATCAATACTTCGTGAATATTTTCCAACTTCGCCTTTAAGACTCTCAACGGTAATACACTTAAGACTTTGTCATACTCAAAACAATTCACAAGATTACTTCCTCGAAGTCAAATTCCCTTGTCATCTAAACAGATGATCAACTATGTAACAGCCTTCCACAAGTTCCAATTTCAAAATACGAATCCGTCTTTCATTTACTTATAATCCTGTTTTCCATTCACACAATACTCTCCACTCGGAGCAACATAAGGTAACAAAACGCAGATGATGGTTCCTAGGGAATTTCACAATTTACACACATGTTAATCGATTAACCATTTGAGCTAGTCGGTTAACTTCTCAAAATTCAGTGCACAACACCATCCTCGCACGTGTTAATCGGTTAACACTGCTGCAGAAACTGAAAACCGGCTCCTTCATAATTCAAGCCATCCCTACTCAACCCATCAATCCGATTTGTTCTAACCTGAAATATCATTCTCAACTCACGGCTTCATAACTTGTATAACATTCACTAACCATGATCCACTCAGGTAAAACCGACAAGGTCAAAACATGCACACGACACACTCCAACCAAGTGGCAGGCAAAATTCCAAATTCTGAAGCGGTCACACCATAAAACTTCAGCGGGATAGTTCATTTTTCTGCTCAAACAATTGCACTAGCGGGAAGTCAATAATGACGACATTCTAGGGTTTTAGCCACGACTCAAACTTAAATCGTCCATAAGAAAAACCCAACACACAACCATTAAACGGTACCACAAAATGGCGGACATAACACGTCAATACACCACATTGTTCTCTCACTTGAACTCCTTGGTGAGAGTTAGGACAACAACGTTCTTAGTCCCACAAACGGTAGATTCTGAATGTTCCAATCATTCACAAATACAGAAATTTCTCTATACTTGAAAATAAATCGGAGCAATGCATCCTCTTGAAGAACCTTTCTATCACTTCGTACACATTAACAGGGATTTCTTACCCTTCACTATCCATTGAACCTCCCACTTACACCAAATTACTTAATGGAAGATTCGCAACCGACTATTCTCATTAACTATGTAAAAAACCCTTCCGGTACAAATCGTTCCATGATTTACACTTAGTCCGTAATAAGTCTTGATTTGCTTCTCGTTGTTTTACCACAATCTTATTTTTTTAAAAATACAATATTCACTGTTCCACAAAGTACGTCCCATCACACTTGTCTCAAGAATGAGAATCCATCACGTACACTTGTGACAACGGTGCTACTACTACGCCCGCTCTTACTTTCAATGTGAAACTTTCTCATAACATACCGTTAATACCGTTTTCCACATCGCGTTTACCTTGCTCTCCATGGTAGTCCTATTAAGTCCAAATATAATACCATCTTACTAAGATTTCCTTAGATCCAAGATACTTACTCTGTTTCTTAATACAAACTTCTCTGGTCCGTATCACTACATTTTCCGTTACTAAATGAAGCTCATTCTTTCTCCAACACAACACCTTATACTGTCCCTTGGGTATTTTAACAATTCCAAATTGGTCTCTTACTGAAAACAGAAATCCTGATGTATCATCTCGAACTTAATATCTCTACATAACCGAATATACGCAATTCATCACCCACTCTTCGTCCGACACATACTTATTTCACTTGAAGCATGTAAACACATCCTTGTGTTTCCTTCTCACACTTCTTTACTACTTTAGGTTCCCATAAAAGTCGAACGTCCTTGGCCCTCAACTTTTAACCAGTCGAAAGATATTGTTCCGAACACATTCCTCAAGGTACTCTCGTCCATTCAAGATACCATAGTGACCTTAGAAACTGAAACACCAATACCTATCTCACTTCCGGACCTTACGCCACACGTTCCACCAAACAACTCTTCTTTTCCACAGAATAAGATTACTTGAAATCCTTGTCCAAATCAGTTGTCAATCCAGCCTTACTAGAAATTTTACATATTCCTCAATACCTTAACCAATTTTCCGCTAGAGATTCTTAACTTTCAGACCCCGTCCTTTCCAAAGGATTGCTTGAACAACACACCACTCTTTAATTTCAATGCTACACAAGCATAACTTCTACTAAGATCTCAACTGAGCTAACCAAAACCCTTCACTACTAACTCTTGCCTTGAGTCTTCCCTCACAGCACAAGTTCCGACAACACTTCGGAATCCCCGTGGTCGCTCAACCATGATTCTACCTTTCACATACATAGCATTAGGTTGATCAGGCCCAACACTACATAGTATGATATTAAGAGTCATGCTGGCAAGACACACTTAAGAGGCAAGAATAGATTTACTTATGATGTTTCAAGGCTAGGTCGAGGACACGACCTGCTCTGATACCAACTGTAATCCCATGTATAATATATATCTAGAATAATACCATACAAGCATTTTATTTGGTACTGACACCATCATAAGTGCCTAATGGTGTAATTCACATACTTGACTATTCTAAAACACAATACAATCTACGGTACAAGACATGGAAATTAGCCAAAACAATAAAACTAAGATCATTATACAATATTCCTCATTGTACAAGAAAAATATTACACAGCGGAAATAAGCTCAACTAAGCTCCTCTTGAAATGTCCAAGCATCGCTCAACTTGTAAATCAAACATGCAAACCACACCTGAAATATAGCAACTATAGAGGGGTGAGATACATCAAATCTCAGTGAGTTCCCTATCTTATAGATTCTCTCGGCTTTACAGGGTTCTATCTTAGCCTAACTCAAGTCAAGAGGAAGGGAAAATGACCTTGAGTTCACAATCTCACAATCTCACACTATATGGAAACATGTCATGAGTCTGTTAACTCATAAATATGTCTTGAGCCTATTAACTCAAGAATTTATGACTAATCGATAACCTGTACCAAGGCATCCCCTTTTCCCGTCAGCTTCTACGTCTAGAAGTTGACCCGAGTCATGGATCCTTGTAGTTACTTGGCATACGAAATGGATTCAGGATCATCGGCCTGTTAACCGTGATCCGTCACCTCTCATGGTCTGTTAACCATCGCAAGTCTCTTTACCTTTATATATAGGCTCCATTCGTACTACACACGGGAATCAAACCAGCCAAGTAATTGTGCCTGCACTTCAGAGGAGCTCGAGACTCATGAAGGCCTCTCAAGGGAAATTCAAAAGAAAATGGTTACGATTACGTGATTTCATATACACAACATGATTGAATTCAACAATCACAAGGCCACATTAGCCTTAAGGCCTCTCCTGCCTTATCACAAAACCACAAAAGTTACACACATGTTCCATACTAGTGTTTCACTCTTTCTATACCATTCGGTAATGGCACACGCCTCGGCCTCTTCTGCACGAGCGTTGTCATCTAGGTTATCTACTCTAGACCATTACTCGTCAAGGATGCACATCTATAAATCGAATGCACGAGCATCGCCATCTAGAGTTTATATCACTTCCTAGCCATTACTAGGTTCCTAATCAAGTTGTTATGGGGTAAAGTTTCCTCACTCTACCTAATTCATGTTAAGCATGCATATACTCTCATTCATACTTAACAACAATTAGATAGATATGGCATAATACAAATATTACAAGTAAACACATATAACCACACATCACATAAAACATCACTTTTCACATAGTAGTTCACACACATTTTAAGGCACACAAGCCAATCATATTCTCTACCAAGCATCCTTGGTTAAATCATGGTCTTACAACACCATTTAATAGCACATTGGATTCTCTTTCCAAGGCTTCAAGTCCCATATCAATCGGATTCCCGATTCATGAATTTTGGTGGAAACGGGGACTACAATATTCACACATACATTAATTTCCCATATTTTTATTATCAATCCATAGCATATAACTATGTTTCTACCTTATCATCACAAAGAGCGTGAAATAGATTTCCAACTCTTCGAACGGGGACCAAAACGGACTTACGGTTCAAAAGTTATGAAGAAAACAAAATCTGACATTTGAGAAAATTCTGTGACCGTGGGCCGACGCATGGTTCTATGAGTCGACGCATAATCCTGCAGGTTTCACCCAGGTCAGCGCACGCAGACCATGAGTCGATGCATAATCCTGGGGGTCGGTGCATAAATGCGCAGATGCTGCTAATAACTCAGTTTTCGACCGTTAAATGCCTTCCGGACCTCCGATTTCGATTCCGTAAAAAGCCCCAGTCTCAGAATTCAACGTACTACAATATTTTCACCATAAAAAGGCAATACAACACAGTTAAAAAATTAATACCAATTTATCAAATAGGAAAAGTTTAGGTTTTTCAACCAAACCCATTCAATTCAACTCAATCCAACATACCCAATCCATACTATATCAATCAAAACATGCCCCAAACATAACAACAAGTATTCTACACAGTTTAACCGCATTTCATCTGTTAGATTCCATTGATTAACCGTTTAATCATTTTCTCTCAAATCTAACATAAGTTCTAAACTTATATTTCTAGAACTTAGAGTGTCTAACTAGAACCCACCTGATAATCGAAAAGGAGGATGAAGAAGATGATGAATAGTGAAGATGATCCATGTGCTTTCTTCTTCTTCCTTGAGCTTTTCCTCTCTTTCCCTCTTTTCTTCTCTTCCTTTCCACGTTTCTTCTTTTCTTTCTCTGTTTTCCTTTCCTTCTCATTTACTAACTTTCTTTACTTTATAACATATATATATATATATATATATATATATATATATATATATATATATATATATATACCAATATTATATAATATAATCCAATAGAGTAAAATATCTTCAATTGATATTTTATCGTCTCACACCAATTAATCAATTATTAGAGTTACCATGAAATCCTCTCTTGGACTAATAAATAATGATATGTCCCTTTAATAAAATAATTGAACACTTCAGAGTTCATTAGTTGCTCTATTGATCCCAATTGATAATACTTAAAGTACTTAGAGGATTTCATTAATCCAATTATCCAAAGATAGAGTACACAAAAGCTCATCTGATCTCATCTGATATTCAATTGAGCATTTAAATAATATGGGGGTATTACACCTATATTTTACCTCGTTTGTTAATTGATACCAAAGTAAAATGTGTTTCTTTTTAGATAAAAAATATAAAAAAAATATGTTCCACCCCAAGTGCCACATACCTCTTGGTTTCAGATAAAAACCGAGGGGAAAAGATTTTTTTTATATACACATTGTTTACACAGAATATTAAAATACATTATTTAAACAAATCAAGATTTTGACAATGAGTTCTTGGAGAACAACATATCTTATCAAATTATTATAATAAATAATTTTTTTATGAACATGCAATCTATCCTAGAGAGATTTCATTATCTTGAGCAAATATTTTTATAGAAAATGCTTTCACATGAAAAATCACATGAAAGAGAACAAGAAAGAGAAATGGAAGATTGCATTTAGGAATAAATTTCTTAATTTTGTCAACAGATGATAGCAATAAATTTCTCAATGTTGTCAACAAGAAAATAATAAATTTCCCAGTGTTTTCATTGATTAACAACATAGGAAGATTATTATAATAATACAACAATAACATCAACATCATTATGTGAGATAGATTGGAAGGGCATAAAAAATATTTTGTTCAAGATTAAAGAACATTGAAAAAAAAATTTGTCTTACAATCCATCAACCTTTCTTTTTGTTGAAATTAAATGATGGTTGTATATGTAATTAAAAAATATATATTTAACCATAAATTGATGAATTATGATTTTGCGTTGGTGGCTTAATATTTTATATTTGAACTAAATCATTATTATTATTATTTTGATAAAAAATGTAATTTTTTTAAAAAAATTGGCACGTCTTCGTGTTGCGTGAACTCAATTTGTGCCCTCGTGTTGCTTTAATTTAGCAAGTGCACGTTAAGTGTTTGTTTATTTTCGGTTCGATTGTGATGATTGCATGCTGGCTATGATTATTCTATATGCACTTCAATTCTCTTGTTATTCTGTTGCGTGCTTGTGTGCTCACTGCATTTTGTACGATTCATGGTGCTAAGTTATGCCCTCGCATTTGTGTTCGCGCCCTCGCGTTAGAGCTCGCAACCTCACGTTAGAACTCGCGACATTACGTTACAAATCACACATTTCAATTATTTTACAATACTTCACCATTAATAAACACTTTTCTAATAAATTTCAAATAATTTCATAAACCATTTTCACATCGTAAATCAAAAACTTGATCAACATCTAGTTTCTTTTTTCAAAATAAAATCAAAGTTGTCTAACTTAATTAATCTAAACATTTTCATAAATCTTGTATTAAAAAGGACTAGTTGGACGTCACATCAAGTTGATGTCTGCTCTACTATTGATTTTGCCGAATCCAAGTGAATCTTTTGTTGTGTATTATGATGCTTCGAAGATGGGTCTAGGTGGAGTGTTCATGGAGAATGGTAAGGTTTTAGCTTACGCTTCTAGATAGTTGAGAGTTCACGAGTGAAATAATCCTACGTATGATCTTGAGTTGACAACAGTGGTATTTGTGTTGAAGATTTGGAGGCACTATCTGTTTGGCTCTAGGTTTAAGGTGTTCAGTGATCACAAGAGTTTAAAATATTTATTTGATCAGACGAAATCAAATATGAGGCAGAGGAGATGACTCTAGTTCTTGAATGATTATGATTTTGGCTTGAGTTACCATTAAGGTAAGGCCAATGTTGTAGTTGACAAGTGACATTCTTTAAGAAATTAAAGAGGCCAATGTTGTAGCTGACAAGTGACGATGAGTATAAGTCTTGGAAAATTGTAGTCAAACACCTTTGAGAAAATGGGGATTTGAAAAATATTTTTTCTTGAAATGAAGATGAGAATAATGGAAAAGCCTTACTGCTTGTATCTGGTTTTGCTAATACTTTAAATCAGAAGAACAAGAAATTGGAACATACAATGGTTATTACTTACACGTCAAAACTAGTTGAAGAAGCAAGATGTGAGAAAATAGATCTAACGAGGATTTCTGAAAGAAAAAATACATTGAAGGTAGAATTATGTAAAAAGAAGTGGAGTAGAATATAAGAGACATATAACAACGACAGAATACGACTTATGAACAATACTATTCTCAAAAAAAAAATCCTAGAATTTAAATTTATCAAAATATAAAACTTAAAATCTAATTAATTAAAATATACTTCGATAAAAAATTACCTATTGTTAAAAATTATCATAAATATTTGATTTTAAAAGTTTACTCTTATGTGACACGATTTTATTGGTACACACCATTTGAATAAATTACTCCCACTTTTAGAAAAGGTAGCAAAGAATTTACCAACAAATGATGATGATAAAATTAGTAAAAAAATGCAATAAAGCTTTACATTCTTATTGTTTCTATATAGATGTCTTGACTAAATTATAAATGCCTGTCAAACCTATTAAATTCTTATTTGATTTAGTTAATATAAAAATTATTACCTCTGTTCCTAATTATAAGACTATGTTAAGTTTTTTTCTTTTTTCTTTTTGTAAGATTTTATTCTACTTTCAAAGTGTGTTAATTATTCTTTTTCAAACATAATCCTAATTATATTACAACCTTTTTTGCATATATAATAACTATTTCTCTCTTAAAGATAAACTTATAAAATTATACAAAATAATTAATAAATTTAATATTCTAATCAACTTTCTTAATCCCATAATTTTCTGAATAGGATCTTATATTTAGGAACTGAGCTAATAACATATTATGATAAATATATTGAATAAAATATTTAGATACATTCAATAAATTTATAGATGCATCTAAATATTTATTTGACTTAATCCTTAAACAAATTTAATATACTTTAATAAACGTATTGACTAAATATTAAGATACATTGACTAAATTTATAGATGCATTATAGTATATCAATCTACCTATTAAATTCTTATTTGACCTAATCCTTATTAAAATTTACTCTCTTCGTTACTTTTTAATTGTATTTTTTTTTTTTTTTACTTTTTTCACATATCATAATATTTATTAATTTTTACCTATCTTCTTACCTATAATACTTTGGCAAAATGATACTTAATGTTATCCTGAATTTTGAAAATGACAATTAAAAGAAAAAAAATTTATACTAAAATACAAAACTTAAAAAGAAATGGAGGAATATAATATTATAATAATTCTATTGACAAAATATTTAATTGTATTGACTACATTTATTGATACGTAATTCAGTTAAATATTTTAAATTCTTATTTTACCTAATCCTTATAAATATATTATGACTAAAGAGTTAATTCCATTGACTAAATTTATAGATGCATGCACGTAGACATTTATAGTATATGAGTCAATTCTATTATGTTCTTATTTGACCTATTTCTAAAACAAAATATACTATATTATAATAAATATTTTTCCTAAATAAAATATAATGACATATATGGTGGTTGCATTGAAATTTATGTGTCTAAGTTAATTGTATGAAATAAATATAACAAAAGCTCTTGATTTTTAAAAACTTACATAGATGGAAAGACAATAAAATTAAATTTTAAATTACGAAATGCAGGTTGAAAAACAGTCACACAAATAGAACCATGTATATCAAATTGGTCTATATATACGAGACAAATAACTACACATTATTCAAAACAAACATCTTTTCTTCTTCAATTTACATTATCCTTTATTCTAGTCACAATTATGACTAGAAAGAAGGTGAAACTTGCTTTCATCGTGAATGATGCTGCAAGGAAAGTAACATACAAGAAGAGGAAGAAGAGTATTTTGAAAAAGATTGATGAAATAACCACCCTTTGCGGAATTGAAGCTTGTGCTATAGTTTATAGCCCTTTTGACCCTCAATCTGAAATCTGGCCATCACCACAGGGAGTCCAACAGGTTCTCTCAAAATTCAGGACAATGCATGAAATAGAAAAAAGCAAAAAAATGGTGAATCAAGAGACATTCTTGAAAGAAAGGATTTTGAAAGTTAAGAAGCAACTTATCAAGCAAAGAAGAGACAATATGGAGAAAGAGATGACCATGCACATGTTTGAATGTCTCAAAGTCGAAGAAATTGTGCCTAGCAATACGTCTAAAGTTGATTTTAATAAGTTGTCTCTGATTATTGGTCAAAATTTCAAGGACATCAACAGAAGGTTGGACACTGGGATCATTAACAATAAAGATAGTTCAGTTGCACTACTACCTCCACCAGTAGCATTTGGGAACGAAGAAATCGAAATAAATTATTTTGGTATGATGCAAGAGCAGAATGTTAACGGCGAAGAAGCAATTCTGTTTGATAATGATGCTAGTCTTGAAAATGAATTTTGGACTAATCTACAACCTTAGAACGACTTAAGTCATTGTAGTTTGCGTGCCTTTGAGATGCTTTGTTGTGTTTTTATTTTTTCCTTGGGTGTATTTATGATGTAATGTTCACATCTTTATTTCTTTTGTTTGATTTAGGGCTAGGCATCATGTCTGGATATTGTTTTCACATGTTTATTTTTTTTGTTTGATTTAGCCATCATTTATTTGTTTTCATAATGGTTAAATTGAATACATTTTTTTATTGTTTGTGGCTGTCATTACTTTTGCAATATCCATTATTTCTAACTAGAACATTTATTTGTTAAGTTATGACCAGACAATTATGATGTCGGTACTCTTGTTTGTACCACGATATTGAATGAGCTCCAAATCAAAGAGTGTTCTTGTATGTATCCTCTGGAATTGTCTCTGAGGATGTTGCTTGATTTTTTATTTGATGGTTAACTATATTATTGTATCTTACATGGTTTACTATATTCTTGTATCTTACATGGTAAATGAAAGTGGAATCTATTGTTTCATTCTCTTTCCGATCCATCTAAAATTCCAGCTCGGCTAAATGGAAGTGGTTATGTCTTGGCTTTTTCGTTTTATTTCAAATATCTCACTTAAGTTTTTTTACTTTATTTTCTACAACAGGTTTATTCTGTTGTATTATCAGATTTTTAACATTACTCAGATGCTTCTAATGCCCCTAGTCAAATGAATTATTCTAGTCCAGACATAAATGAATGAACGAGAAGATTAGAAACTAATTTTAATTTGATGTAGTAAAATTTAAATTCAAGTGGATAAAACCCTATTCGAACGACAATGTCTCTCCCTCCTTTTTAGTTTCGTGACAAAAGAAAATTTACCATCACAATAGCTTATAGTAATGATTTTTTTAGTTCGTTGCACAAAATATTGTTTTTTTTAATAAGAAAAATATATTCCAAGGATACAAAGGGGTATCGTAACCCATATACAAAAAAATCTACCACCCTATAAATCACCGTTACATAAAATCACAAGGTGATTTAAACCATTCGTAATAATTACACGTAAAACCTTTCCTTAGTTTTTTACCGATCCACCACCACGATAGAAGAACTATTAATGTGAATTATCAAAGAAACTATAATTTGGTTCAAGAACAAGAAAATGGAAATGTAAAGAAAAGAATTGATATCCACGATAGAAGAACTATTAATGTGAATTATCAAAGAAACTATAATTTGGTTCAAGAACAAGAAAATGGAAATGTAAAGAAAAGAATTGACAGGAACTGCAGCTTCATTGATGTGAAAACTAGCTCAATCACAAAGGAGAGAGAAAGGCTATTATATACAGATTTGAAAAATGAAAAAGGCGGGAAAGTAAATTTATGCTAAATTAGCTCACGAAACTTAATTAGTTCACTAATACAAAGGCTAATCTTAACAGTCCCTCTCAAGCTAAGCATGGTAGATATTAATCCTGCCAAGCTTTGAAATAAACTTGTTGAAATTTGCAATAGGAAAGGCTTTAGTTAAACAATCAGCAAGTTGTTCATGAGTTGAAATTGGAAGGAGCCTAAGTAATCCTTGTTGAAGCTTTTCACGAACGAGGTGGCAGTCAATCTCCAAGTGTTTGGTGCATTCATGAAACACATGGTTGGAAGCTATGTTCATAGCACTTTGGCTGTCGCAGTACATAACTGGTGGCCTGAAATTAATTACTTGTAAGTCTTTCAGCAAGTATGTCAATCAAATCAGTTCACAAGTAGCAAATGACAATGCTCTATATTAAGCCTCAGAAGAAGACCTTGAGATAGTTTGCTGCTTCTTCACACACCATGAAATGAGAGAGGATCCTAAAAAGAAACAATAGCCAGTAATTAACTTTCTTAAATCAAGGCATCTTGCCCAATCTGCATCAGAAAAGCTAAGTATTTGTAATTCCGAATTTCTGGAGAAGAATAAACCTCTGCCAGGACTGCTTTCAGATATATAATAACACGACATACTGCTTGATAATGAGTAAAGGTCGGGATGTGCAAGAATATACTGAGTTGTTGGATTGCATATGTGATATCAGGCCTCGTGGTATTGAGGTAGAGTAACCTGCCAATTAACCTTCGGTATGCTCCAATATCTTCAAAAGGTTTGCTACCATCAGTATGTAACTTTATGGATGTATCAAGTGGTGTGGTGGTTGGCTTTGATCCAAGCAAACCTGATTCTTGAAGTAGGTCAAGGCAGTATTTTCTTTGAGATAAAGAAATGCCTTCCTTTGAGTGAGCTACTTCCAAGCCTAAGAAGTATTTCAACAAACCCAAATCCTTGATGCTGAAATTGTTGTCAAGACAAGCTTTAATCCAGTCAAACTCAGTCATTGAATTTCCAGCCAGGATTATGTCATCAACATATACAAGGATAGCAGTAAAATTTTTGGCAGTATTAAGGGTAAATAGTAAATAGCCAGAGGTTGATTGTTTGTACCGTTGTTGAATAAGTAAAGCAGTCAGTTTTTCATACCATTTGCGGTTGGCCTGCTTGAAACCATACAAGCTTTTCATTAACTTGCATACTTGGTTATGCTTGTCACACACAACTCCTTCAGGTATTGTCATGTAGACATCTTCTTGCAAATCACCATGCAAGAAGGCATTATTCACATCTAGTTGATGCAAAACCAGCTATGAGTAGCAGCAGTGGCAATGAGAGTTCTCACTGTGGTGAGTTTAGCTACAGGTGAGAAAGTATCAAAAAAATCTAAGCCATTAATCTGATTGTAGCCCTTACCTACTAACTTGGCCTTATATCTCTCTATAGTTCCATCTGCCTTGTGCTTTACTTTATACACCCATCTACTCCCAATAGGCTTAACATGAGGTGGCAGATCAACTATATTCCAAGTGTCATTCTTGTTCAATGCATTCAATTCAGATTTCATAGCCTGGATCCAATGGTCAGACATGCAAGCTTCTTTATAGTTCTTTGGTTCATGATGTTGTGTTATAGAAGTGGTGAAGGCATGATGAGAATCAATAATATGAGACATAGAATCAAAAGAAGAAATAGGATAAAGAGTGTGATTAGTACGTGAAGATGTCCTGTCAGCTGAACTGAGTGATAAATTGTATACATAATCAGAGAGATACGTAGGTATTTGTTTTGTTCTAACAGGTCTAGAATGAGTGTAAGGTTCAACTAAATGTTCAGTTTGGTCAGTTTGTTCAGGTTCATCTATATGTATTATCTACAGTATCTGAGTTGTGTTCAGTTTGGTAAATTTGTTCAGAATTGTGAGTTAGGACATGTTGATCATGTTGGATGGGAATGATAGTCTGAGGTGAAATATTGGAATTAAGGCCAGTGTTTTATAGTGGAGAATCAGATGTGAGGTCCTGTGTGGAAAGGTCGTGATCATGATGGTCATTTTGGGTTGCGTCATTGGGAGAGTTTCTAAATGAATGTTGTGAATCATCGTGAACATGGTAATCCCAAGTAATATCATTATTACCTTGGTAAGGGAATAAGTGTTCATGATGTGTAACATTCCTAGAGATAAAAACTTCATGATTGTTTATATCATACAAGACAACACCTTTCATACCAGATTTATAACCAACAAAGACACATTTTCTACTTCTTGGCTCAAGTTTAGTTCTAAGAGCTTGAAGAGTAGAGCCATAAGCCAAGGAACCAAAACTTTAAGACTATGGATATTAGTAATTTCATTATGAAATAAAAAATGAGGAGATTTGTTTTGTAAAACATGAGTAGGGATTTTGTTGATAATGGAAATGGCATGAACAACAGCATAAGACCTTAGCTCCATATTGTTTTTCAACAAGTTTGATGAAATTAATGACATGCTGTCTAGTTTATACTTTAGATTTTATGAGTGTTATCCATGTGTATCTACTATAGTCATCTACAGCAGTAAGAAAATAGGAATGACCATGTAAAGATTTTATTGCTAGGGGTCCCCAAATGTCAAAATGGATCATATCATAAGGTTGTAAAGGTCTATTTGTGCTAACAGGATATGAAAGTTTTCTTTGTCTAGCATAGTGACACACATTACAAGCATATTTGTTTTTGGCAGGAATGAAAGGAAACATTGAATGTAAAAGAAGTAATCTACTGGGAGATAAATGTCCTAATGTAAAGTGCCATAGTGTTATGTCTGTGTCAATTATTGAGACATTGGCTGCTGAAGCTTTATTGAAATGATTGTGTGAGGTCTTATCTTCTAAGATTAAGTAGTACAATCCATTCCTCCTCTCAGCCAAACCAGTCATCTTCAATGATGTATTGTCCTAAATAATACAATGTGAGCCAGTGAAATACACATTATAATTGGATGACTCACATAGTTTTAAAACATATAATAGATTTAAGGAGAATTCAGGTATGAACAATACATTGGACAAGGAAAAAGTAGATGAAAATTGGATGGTGTCAGAATGTTTAGAATTGAGTATTTGGCCATTAGGTAAATTAACATGAATAAAGGAAATAGAAATGAATGATTGAAACTAATGACTAGAACTACATATGTGATCACTGGTACCAGAATCAATTATCCAAGGATTACAATTAGACGAAAAAAGAGAGAGTTGGATATTACCTGCTAGTGAATGACAAATAGTAACCTGATTAAAAGAAGCTTGTTCTGTACCTTTGGATCCAAGATTTGACTTCTGAATTAGATCCATTAAAGCATTGAACTTGTCTTGTGTTATAGAGGAACTACCATTCTTCATGTCAAGGGAATCAGAATTTGAGTTGGATGTGGAGCCAATATCTCCTCCTTCTAAAGTAGCATTGTTTGCTGAATTAGGACACTATTTCTGCATATGGGGTGGAACTCCATGTTTCTTGAATCAATTTTCAATTGTGTGATTAGTATTGTTGCTGAAAGTACTTACACGATGGCCAGATTTTGATGAATTGAACTTGGAGTGAGATCTTTTGGAATTATCTGCATTTATCAATGCTTGAGATTCATCAACTACTATAGGTAACTGATTTTGCCTTTCATGTTGAATCACCATAGAAAATATCTTGTTAAGTGGAGGCAAAGGATCCATTAACAAGATTTGAGACTTGACAACAGCAAATTATTCATTTATTCCTATTAAAAACCTAATGATGTAGAGTAGTTTGTGATTGGACCTAGTACTACGCATAACCTTGCAGGAACATTGAATACGAGAAGTACACATAGGTAAAGGAAAATATAGTTCAATTTCTTACCAAAGAAATTTCAGAGTAGAAAAGAATTCAGTTACCTATTTCTTTTCTTTCTTGAGGTTATAAATTTCTTGCTCCTGATTAGAGATACGAATGAGATCACCTTGTAAAAATCGTTCTTTGAGGTTGTTCCACATGTCTACAGCATTTTCGATGAAAATTATGGATTGTGCAATGGATTCAGAAAAATAGTTCATAATCCAAGAATGTACCAACATATTGTAGCTATTACAATCTCGAAACGGAGGATCAAAAGAATCAACTAGTGGAAGAAGACTACCATCAATGAAATCTAATTTTAGCTTACCACTAAGAGCCCACTTCATGGATCACGCCTAAGAATGGTAATTAGATCCGGTGAGCTTCAGTGAAACGGTGAATGAGCTGGGACCATCGCTGAAATGTACAAGGTATGGTGAATTAGGGTCTAAGAGCGGGTCAGGCGGCGGAGGGCGTGGCGGCGCCATGGTTGTAGATGAAGAAAATTAAGAGATTGAATAGCGAAAGTTGGATCGAAAATGAGAATGATACCATGTTGTGAATTATTAAAGAAAATATAATTTGGTTCAAGAACAAGAAACTGGAAATGTAAAGAAAAGAATTGATAGGAACTGGAGCTTCATTGATGTGAAAACTAGCTCAATTACAAAGGAGAGAGAAAGGCTATTATATACAGATTTGAAAAATGAAAAAGGTGGGAATGTAAATGAAAGCACCTGTTATTTGATTAAATTTTGCTAAAACATTCTGATGATAAACTTGAAGAATCTGCAGAAGAAAAAGATGTCGAAGGAAATGTCTCGACATCCTGACAGACTTAGTAAGATAGCAGGTTTTAATCTGCTGCAAGAAGTAAGGAGCGGATCAAGGAATCACAGGAGAAAAGACTGAAAGCCCAAGACAACAGAAGACTATATAAGAAGACTTAGACCTAGGGTTTAAAATACTGTACGTGTGTATCACTTGTAACTTTGTAACCTAGTTCCTTTGCGTTGAATAAGGGTTTAGGGTTTGAGAGTCGTTGGCTCTCTTAGGAGTTGTAAGTCTCCACTCTATATTATGGAATGCAGGGTGGAAGGCATAGGTACAGGGATGCAACCAAAAACCTGTAGGTAATGGTTGTTGTATGGTTCTTGGACGAAGCTTTGAAGCAAGTCCAAGATAACTTGATGGTAAGGAAACCGCGACTGTTCTGAATTGGCAGAAGACAGAGATTTCACAAGTTGTGATTAGGATGTCAGTGGGGTATCTCATATCAGGGTTGTAAACGGTTGAGTTTAGCCTTGGTAAAAATGTTCATTGGGTAGATGTTAGGTTTAAAGTTGTAAACAGGGGAGTTTAGCTTTGTAACAGTTCTACAAATAGTGAAGTCTTCATCCTGGATTGGGATCCCCCAGATGTAGGTGAACTACACCGAACTGGGTTAACAATTAATGTCTTATTTAACATTCTGTAATTTATGTTTTCTGTTAATGTTCTTGACTGACATGTTTCATCAGATGTCGTGACAGCTGTGAGGGTGCAGTTCAGATATTTAAGGTATCAGTCTGCAGTAGCGCCTCCAAGTTTAAAAGATTATGTAGCACAATGTCTTAACATGTGTTAGGACATCTGTTGTATGCATAGGCCAGAATTTCAATTGGTATCAGAGCCGGCATCCTGTCTGGTTCTGGATGAGATCCATGGGAGATACTTTCTGGCGTTTAAACGAGGAGGAGTTTTGGAAATGAGATCAATCAACTCAGACATACTTATGGGTATTAATGGATGAGATAGATATTATGGATCGAAGGGAACAACCCGGAGGTTGTTCATGTTGCTGAGGAGGTTCTACCACAACTGCTGGAGAATTGGCTAGTTCTCTTGTTGGTGTGTCTTATAAGATGTTCTGACAAGTAGGATTCGTTCCTTGGTGGTTCCGCTGCATGTGTTTCTGATGGAAGAGCTCTGGAATTATGGGATTCTGGAGTTGTTACTGAAGACTGTTGGCTGAAGGTCTCAATCGTCGGCCTCTATATTTGAAGATATCTACATTCTTTTATTCCAAAGTCGGGAGCGATGAAGTGAAGGAAGTTGTGGTTAGATATCTGGTGTGATGACTTGGTACTTGGAAGCTTGGTTTCCTGGTGCAGTTTGGAGTTAGTTAAAAAGGAGATGAGTTGAGTTAAAGTTTATCAGGTTCTTGCTCTAGGAGTTTGATAAATGTTTGGTCGACTTGGTTGTAAAAGATACTTGAGAATTCTCTAAAGTCTACTCATAAAGACATCTATGTCGTGTATCTGGAGTCTTCTAGTTACTCTTTTGACTAGAAGGTGTTTCCTTGAGACACAATCTGAAGAACGTGGAGGTGATTTATTTTCACCATCCAAAAACAGCAAGGAAGGATTCATCTCTCTTGACCCTAAGAGTGGATCCAATCTGATTGAAGAATTGTTGAGGTAAATAAGATTTGTTTAGAGAAAGTCTTAATTACTTGAGTCAAGGGTGGCAGCCTTGGTATCTCAACTATGTCCTTGAAGAAGATACTTGCAAAAAGATTGAAAACTCTATAAGTATTCATTACATGATCTGGTAGAGCTCAGCTACAGCAGTTTAGAAAGATTATTGTACAAGGATTTAAGATCAATTGCTATTTATGGAATCCACAAGTATTTAATTGATTTTCCTTGTGATTCAAGATTGGGATGTTCTGTCAGATGTTCTAACATTTTTTCATCAGAGACATGGAGAATCATGAGAGGGGTTCTACATTCGCTCAGAAGTCTCCTAGGTGTTGTCCTGGGATTATTCGCTTAGCATCTTTTCCTGGAAAGTATTGTGAATAACTTGTCCAGATGGTGATGCTGTTGAAGATGGATATGGAAGACTATGAAGACATCATAATCTTGATGGTTGCAACTTGGATCAGTTTATTTCTGATCTAGGTGCTTTGGAACATGGTGTTTGCTCTGGTTGTGAAGGTTGAGGATAAGTGGCAGTTATCACTGGCTTTCTACTGACGACTCTACTAAGGGAAGTGGAATTCTTTGGTATTGCTATGGGGTAGTCTTGGACTACTTATTTTCTGAAGATTCAGATGTGGCAGGTTTGAAGTTTTTGGAGTTTCAAAGCAGGATGGAGGTTGTCTACTCAAACATGGTTGTTGAATCAAGTCTATGAGAGCATGGAAATCTTTTTCTGCAAAGGGATGAGGTTCTTCTAAGTGGCAGAAGGAGAAGTTGAATTCAACAGTTGGATGTCATAATGTTCTGGCACATCAGCTTGAGATAAGGTGATCTACAGGAGAATGGGAGTTATGGATTCCTCAAAAAGGTCTATCTCATGCAGTTTGCGGGAGCTGTGGATTGGAAGATGTTACATGACTAAGAGGCTTGGTGGATCCAAGATGTCTTGCTATAGGGCAAGTAGTTCGTGTCACTTGAAGATCTGATTTCATTAGTAGATCATAGTATCTTGTGGGAGTTCTGAAGATGAGTGAGGTCAATCAAAAGGTGACATTTGATTGGTTTCACAATGTGCATTCAAGCAGGATGCTTGAAACTGATTACTCTTGTGCTCAAGAGTAGTTGGCTGAAATTATATGAAGGTTCTGGTTCTCTGGGAGCTTGTGGCAGAAGTTCTGGATTGAGAATGGAAGCATACCTTCTTTGGTGGTTGACAGTTTATTTCTCTCTGAGTTTCTGAAGTCTTCTTTACTCAAGCTGGTGGTGAAGTGTTGTCTGAAGATCTTCAGTGTGGATTACTATGTTGATAGTATTTCCAGTAGTGGAGCATATCAAGAACCATGGTGTGTGGTGTCTATGATGTGTGGAAGATGTCCTAACTGATGTTAGAACATCTTTGGGTTGGATATCCTTGGTGAAGGATTCCAGGTTCTGTGAGGAACTGGTTACTTGTATCGTGTCCAAGAAGTATCTACATGATCATCCGGGAGAATGATGGAGTAGAAGGATTGCCATGGAAGGAGGATGTAAGTGTTTGTGAAGAATCAAGTGGATCACGTGTTGATTGCATGGAAGTCTATTTTCCTGAATGCGTTCAAAAGTGGAGATTCACCATAAATCAAAAGCATTCCAGGTTATCATACGGGAGAATGATAAGGAATGACTGTCTTGGATTACGGGGTGTTTATCTCTAATGATGGCCTGGTGAGGTCAATGGAAAATCTTGCATAAGGGGATGATGCCTCTGGGAGCAAGCCATGCTAGTAGTGGATCAGTTTAGAAGCTGTGAAGTTCTAGAGCATGCATACGATAGCTGACATCGTTATAACAAACTAAGGGACCCTGCGCATCTCTTTGAGGAATGGGAAGCATTCTAATTTAATTGGTTTGTGCCTCAAGCAACGGGATGTCTATACATGAGAATTCAAGAGGAGTTTGTGTGGTGTATAAGATGGTTGTGGAATAAGGGGGATCAATGGGAGTTTGATCTCAAGCCAAAAGTTTGTTATGGTTTGTGTACACGTCCTCACGGGATGCATGACAATGATCATGTGTGAGTGATTATTGTTTCTTGTCAGAGGGATCAATAAAGAGTTAATGATTGCGTTCAGCAGGAGTGTTGAACAGAGGGTGCGCTCTTGAAGACATGAAGATGCGGCTTATGTTTTCCAGTCATTAGCTTGGGTGTTCAGTGGAGGAGCACCAGTTACCTTAGTCAGGGGGAGAGGCCCCTTGGTCTAAGATGAATTACTGCGAGGATGCAGTGGAAATTCTAGTTTACATTTGCGTGTCAAGCAAACTGAGATGTCATGGAGGATGTCTTGACATTGGAGTACTGTTGCAAGTTGTGGGAGACTTGGCAGTGCATATTTAAATGGTTCTTATTGGATGCTTAAGAATCATTGATTGAGTCTGGGAGAATTTATTTTTCTCTTGCAGGCTGGGATCATAAATTGTATGAAGAAATCTCTGTAATGTCAAATCAGAAGAAGAACCTGGGAAGAATAGACAATGTATGACATGATGTCAGGACATTGTTACAAAACATGTATGCATGTAATGGGTTCTTTGGTCGGCGGTCTCAAAAGAAGAAACTGTCAAAATAGTCTTGGTCAAAGCGCCATTAGTGGAGTTATTACCTTCGTATATGATCTTTGAATTGACTAGCATTTTTTTAAGGTTCGTTACTTCCTAAGGAAATGACTTGGCTATAAATGGGATTACTTTGTTCTTCTTCGTCTCAATACTCTCTCAAGGTTGGTGTCAGATAGGGTTCTTCAAATTATGGGTATGTTGTGTCTGGGTTTGGAGCTGTCTTTGTCACTTTTGCCATGTTTTGGAAAAAAAGGGGGAGAATGGTTTTCTGTTGTTGTCTGGGTTTGGGTACATTCCTACAGTTGTTTTGCAAGAATGTTGGTTAAGATGTTCTGACATCTTAACAATTTCTTTTCTTGTGTCTTGTGATCTGAGTTGTGAAGAAGGTTTTGTCTTGTGACCTGAGTTACGCAATCTATGCTCTCAGTGTTACGAAGCCTACAACTGTTGTTTCTTTTCTGGAAGAGTCTTCTGTTTTCTCAACCCTTTCAGACTCTCTTTCTGAATATGTTGAGGAGGAGACTCTCTCAGACCATAGCTCCAATCAATTCACAAGACAAAGGATTCTTGATGAAGGAGCCTTGTTGTGTGCAGAATGCAGAAGAAAATGTTTGTTTTAGCCAAAATTTGTCAAAAGGGGGAGATTGAAAGCACCTGTTGTTTGACTAAATTTTGCTAAAACATTCTGATGATAAACTTGAAGAATCTGTAGAAGAAAAAGATGTCGAAGGAAATGTCTCGACATCCTGACTGACTTAGTAAATTAGCAGGTTTTAATCTGCTGCAAAAATTAAGGAGCGGATCAAGGAATCACAGGAAAAAAGAATGAAAGCCCAAGACAAAAGAAGACTATATAAGAAGACTTAGACCTAGGGTTTAAAAGACTGTACGTGTGTATCACTTGTAACTTTGTAACCTAGTTCCTTTGTGTTGAATAAGGGTTTAGGGTTTGAGAGTCGTTGGCTCTCTTAGGAGTTGTAAGTCTCCACTCTGTACTATGGGATACAGGGTGGAAGGCATAGGTACAGTGATGCAACCAGAAACCTGTAGGTAATGGTAGTTGTATGGTACTTGGACGAAGCTTTGAGGCAAGTCCAAGTTAACTTGAAGTTCAAGAAACCGCGACTGTTCTAAATTGGGAAACACCCTCACCTCCAATCAAACAAAAATACTATCCCATAGCTTAATGGTTTTGTTGCAAAGAAAGAACAGGTGTGCAGAATTTTCCTCCTCAATGAAACAAAACGGACATACCTTTTCATGCAGATTTGAGATAATTCCACGGGCGCATAAATTGTTAATATAGCTGCAGTTCTCCTTCATTGGAATAGAAATTGTTAAAACCAATTAATATAAAATATCCATAGGTAAATTTCCATTGCTATAGGCTTTAGATATACCTTTTATTGCAAGCATTTTTGTTGTTTTATAAATAAAAATATATTTATTAGAGCACAAGGGTTACTCAGTCCCACTTATAAAATATTCACTTAAATCACTTTAATGCTACTCAAAGACCCATTGATGTATCAAAAAATTCACTTTAATGCTTGCTAGTGCACTTTCTCAGGATTGGCCATATACCTGGTTACAAGTCTCACTCCGTACGCTATATCTGGCCTCGTACGAACCATAGAATACATCAAAGAACCTACTATACAAGCATATAAAGTGCTATTCATATAGACTCATTCGACTTCAATACTAGGACTTTGAGTCAAACTTTGCTTGTATTAAGGATTAGTCAGTGTTAGAATATGCTTTAAATTTGACATGCCAAACTTGTCAAGAATCTTCTACAGTTATGCCTCTTGAGATAAGCATAATCCTGACTGCTTTCTATCTCTCCAGATGTCAATCCTAAGAACTTTAGAGGTATCTTCAAAATCCTTCATGTCGAACTACGTATCGAGTTCACCTTTTACCTTCGTAACATCTTCGACACTATTTCTTGCTATTGGGATATCATCCACATAAAGCAACAAAATAACCATTTTAGATAGACTTCCTACACGCCTAAATATTGTGAAGCACGGTATCATTAATAATTTATTCTTTAGTTGTTCTAAAACCAAAACTACTTGGAGACCAATTGGTTGTTGGTTTGCTATGGAAAACATTGATGTAATAGAGGCTTCTGAGCATTTGTGGTCTTGGGCAGATAAAGTTAGAGTTAAGTTTTCAATACCTAATACGGTTGGATTATGGTGTATAGTTTGTTGAAACATTTGGTTTTCTATGAATCAAATACTTTTCAAAAACAAAATTGGAGATCCAGAATTGGTGACACATAGAATTGTTCTAAATTCTTTGTGGGGGCTATCCAAGAAATCTAGCACTTGTAGTTACTATGATGAGTTAATTATCCATGGGTTTATTTATAAATATAGGACTTTGTTAGCTTTTTTGGATAATTGAAGATTGTAATCGGGTTGGGGTATCTCTAGTTCCCTTATGATTTTACTAATTTTGCTTTTTAAAAAAATCAAAAGCTGTAAAAATTACAATGTCTCCTTCTCTTTTAATCAATCACCAACTATAACATGAAAGTTAATTTGATAGATTGAACCCTTCATCACTAATCACAAACTCTTCATTTTTGAATATACTATTAATTCTTGCTCTCTAAATTTTGTCAATAAAGGACAATAATTTAGAAATAGATTTTGTAAATAATTTTGTGAAGTAGCAAAGTGAAAGCTCTATCTGTAATAAATAATAAAAATATTATACTTATCTATCCATCCATTGAAGAATGTTGATTTTACGTTGGTGAATTAATATTTGAGATAAATCATAATTATTATTTTTTAAATGTAAACTTTTACTAAGTTACGTTAGCAGTAGAAAATAATGGTTGCATCAAAAGTATTGGAAGATACACAGAATATACTTTATTCAATCAAAAAATGACATAAAACTTCATTAAACATTAAAAATACTTTATAAGAATGCCTTCTTACTAACATTCGTAATAAAATGAGAGAGAAACTCTAACTTCTCTCAAAATTTGCATTGATTGCACGATGGCGTGGGTAAAGGTTCAGAGTAAATATAACGCCTATTCTTCTTCTAGATGGGACGTTTTTCCCTTTGGCAAGGGTCTGGATTGGAGGGAAGTAGACGGGTTGAGCTCTTTCTTCTTCTCTGATTTTCCTAACCACATCAAAGCTAGGGACATTTTTGTTTTGTTTGATTGCATTGGAGAAGTGGTGGAGGTAGTCATTTCTCCTAGACGGAATAATTTGGGAAGCGATTTGGGTTTGCTCTTTTTAAAGATGTGAACGATGCAAATCTTTTGGGTGTCAAGCTGGATAACGTGATGATTGATGGGAAGAAAATACACGCCAATCCTCCTAGGTTTGAGAGGGGACTTAGCAGGAACAAGGTTAAGGAGGAGCAGAACAAGGTTAAGGTGGGTTTCAGTGAACACATTGTGAAGGGACGAGCTAACGCTGATGATGTGGGTGGGATTTCTGAAGGTAGGAGAACGCATGCGGATATCCTCTGCAGGAATAAAAGTGAATCGCTTCGTCAAGTTCGATTGAGTTATGAATCTAACAAGGACGATTTAGGCAGATAGAGGAAAGCTTTCGTTGGAACGACTATTAACTCAGGAATGACTTACAACATGCAGAGGTGTTTTGAGTCTGAAGGCGTGTTCTTTCTCAAAATCACTCCATTAGGTTCAAAACTCTGTTTGATTGAAGAAACAGAGCCTGGAGCGATGAACAAATTGTTTTCTGAGGTTAACAGGTGGTGGAGGCAGTGGTTCAGTGAGGTGAAGGAGTGGACGGAGGAGGTGGTTGACGAGGAAAGAGTCACTTGGATCAGAGCATACGGTGTACCGTGTCACGCTTGGAATCTGGATTTTTTTGAGAAATTAGCCAACACATTTGGGACTTATATATGTTCTGATGAAAACACTCTGAAAGGTACCAATATGGATATTGGTATGTTCATGGTGAGGGTGAATTCATCGTTCATTCTTCAAGAGAAAGTAGATGTTGAAATTGACGGCAAACAGTGCGGATTTTTTCTCAGGGAGGACACTTTTGGACCTGTAAGAATTTCTCCTTATCCTCCTTCGGGCAGGTCTATCATTTCTCCATCTTCAGTTTCTGAAGATGGGAGCTTTGAGGCAGATGATCGATACAGGGATGAAGATGAGGGTTTCCAAGAAGACGCTTCCTTCGAGGGAGGCTTCACGTCATTTCGTGATAAGACGTCAAAGAGACAAGAGCCGTGCATAGAAAGTTCTGATGAAAAACAAGAAGTGGGACAGAAGATCGCGACAACTAAGCAGATAGGGGCACAGGCTGGAGAGGGTACCTTCGACAAAGCCATCACAAGTAGTTTGGGTTTTCGCCTCGATTCAGAGATAGGCTCACCAACAATTCATAATAACTCTTCTGTACCTAGTATTTTGGGGACTGATGATTCTAGGGTTAAATTCTCATTGGATGAAACAGATGGGCAGAAGGGTGGGGGCCACAGTATAAGGAAAAAAAATATTAAGAAACTGAAGTTTAAGAGTTTATGTGGGACAGGCGGAATTATGGGTTTTAATAATAAAGTAAAGCTGAAAAGTAAACCCAAAGGGAGGAGAAAAAAGTCTGTTTTAACTTCTTCTTTGCCCCAGGTAACGGCGGATAACAGTAAGGCTACTGCTTTTTCAAATAGCAACAGCAAGTCTTTGGGAGCCAATAATTCAACTCATTCTTTTTATCACGGAGATAATTCAGCCGAGTCGGACATTATTAGGAGTAATTTACGCCTCTGGGACAATTTGGATTCTAATGTGGGAGGAGAATTTGGGAGGCTATATCTAATCTGGGAGTAACTGATTTCGACAGGAGGAGGGACTATAAAAGCAAGATTGAAATGATGGTGAGGAACGATAAAGAAAGAAAATTGGGAGGGAAGGCGAAACTAACAGTGTGGAAATGATTATCGGATCCCTGAATATAAGAGGGGGAGGAAGTTTTATTATGAGAAAAAGGATTAGTCAAATTATCAAAAAAGGTAAAACGGATATGTTTCTTATTCAGGAATCCAAATTACTTAATGTTTCTTAGAGCATGGTAAAGAGCTTTTGGTCTAAGCAGGACATAGGATGGACTTTTTCTAGTTCGTTGGGAATGTCAGGAAGGGTCATAATTCTTTGGAAGAATTCGTGTGTGGAGGCGGTTAGCAGTTTCAAAGGTGATGGGTTTGTAGGGGTTAAAGTTTTATGGGGGAATAATCCTTACTACATTGTTAACGCGTATTCTTCGTGTGTGTTGGAGTCTAAAAGAGTTTTATGGAGGACTCTTTTGGGGCTGAAAAATCGTTTTGGCGATAGTGAGTGGTGCATCGCGGGAGACTTCAATGCTATAGCTAATCCCAACGAGAGGAAAGGTAGGATGAGGGTTAGCCGTCGTTTGGAGATGATGGAATTCTCGGATTTCATTAGGGAGAGTGAGTTGATAGAGGTCCCTTGCAAGGGCAAGAGATTCACTTGGTTTAGTGGAGATGGATCTTCTATGAGCAGGATAGATCGATTTTTTCTTTCTAATGGCATCATTGATAGGTAAGGAGTTGTGGGACAAAGTATCGGATCGAGAGATTTATCTGATCACTGTCCGGTTTGGTTAAAGGCGGATTCGTCAGATTGGGGATCTAAACCTTTCAAATTCAATAATGAATGGTTTATTGATAAAAATTTTATTCCTTTCGTTGAGAAAGAATGGAAAGATCTTCAAGTTGAGGGAAGGGGTGATTATGTTTTAAAGGAGAAATTGAGATTACTTAAAGGATGCCTAAGGAGGTGGAATGCCGAGGTTTTTGGTAAGCTTGATTTGGAGGTCGACGAGTGTGTTAAGGAGTTGAATGAGGGGGATGAAGCGATCGCTATGGATAGGGGAACTACCTCGGAGGAAATCGCTTTTAATCGTAACATGGCCACTAGTCGCTTTTGGTTGAATTTGAGAATCAAAAATAATATGCTAATCCAAAAAGCTAGAGTGAAGTGGATGAATGATGGAGATAACAATAGCCCCTTCTTTCATAGTGTTATGAAAGACTGGAGGAGACACAATTTCATTGGAATCCTTAATTCGGATAGAGGAATTATCGACTCGGTAAAGGATGTTAAGGAGGAGGTGAGAAAACATTTCACTTGCAAGTTTATGGAATCCGATTTTCATTGACCGTTGTTGGAAGGAATTACATTCAATTCGCTTAATTCGGATGAGAGTAACTCTCTTGAGCGGCCGTTTTCTGAGGAGGAGATAAAGGAAGCGGTGAGGGGGTGTGATGGATCTAAAAGTCCAGGGCCGGACGGACTTTCTTTGTTGTTCATAAAAAAGTGTTTCTATTTCCTCAAATCAGATTTTCTAAGGTTTTTTAATGATTTTCATGGTGGGGCTGTTTTATCCAAAGCGATTATATCCTCTTTTTTGACGTTGATACCGAAGAACGAGAATCCGTTGGGGTTGGATGACTATAGGCCCATTTGTCTTGTGGGTTGCCTATATAAAGTTTTGTCTAAACTTTTGGCGACTAGGCTTAAGAGGGTTTTGAACTCTTTAATATCTAATTGTCAAAGTGCTTTTGTTCCTGGTAGACAAATGCTAGATAGTTTCTTGGTAGCGAATGAAGTGGTAGACTATGCGGTTAAAGAAAAGAAGAATGTTACGCTTTTTAAGGTTGATTTCGAGAAAGCATACGATAAAGTTAGTTGGGGATTTCTTAGATACATGATGAGAAGAATGGGATTTGGAGATCGTTGGATGAGTTGGATGGAGGCCACCATTTTCCCGAGCGAAATGTCCTATTTAGTTAACGATAGCCCGACTTAGGATTTAGTGGTTTAGAGAGGTTTGAGACAAGGAGACCCTCTTTCTCCTTTTCTCTTTGTTATGGTTGCGGAAGGTTTAACGGGTTTGGTTAAGAGGTCGGTGATGAATGGGGACTACGCCGGTCTTAACGTTAATGGGGGTTGTTTCATAGGGATCCTTCAATTTACGGATGACACGCTCTTGGTAGGGGATGGGAGTTGGAGGCATTTGTGGTCCATTAAAACAGTCCTTAGAGGTTTTCA
Source organism: Lathyrus tuberosus (assembly GCA_022829125.1). Classification (NCBI taxonomy): domain Eukaryota; kingdom Viridiplantae; phylum Streptophyta; class Magnoliopsida; order Fabales; family Fabaceae; genus Lathyrus; species Lathyrus tuberosus. The sequence goes on from JALAZF010000071.1 coordinate 11,761,329, forward strand.
ATTAGTCTCGGGTCTTGGTATTAACTTCCACAAAAGTAAGCTTATCGGGATCAATGTTTCGTCTTCTCTCTTGGAAGTCGCAGCTCTTTTTCTTTCATATAGAACGGAAATGAGTGATTCACTTTTCTTGGTATCCCCGTAGGTTCTAACCCTAGGAAGGTTTCAACATGGACTTCATTGGTTTTGAAAGTGGAAAAAAGGTTGCATAGTTGGCATAGTCGTTTTTTGAGTATCGGGGGAAGAATTACACTTCTTAAATCGGTTCTTGGTAGCTTACCGATTTTCCAACTTTATTTTTATTTGGCTCCGGTGAAAATAAAAATGGATATTATAAAGCTTCAAAATGGCTTTCTTTGGGGAGAATTGGATTCTAAAAGGAAGATCAACTGGATTGATTGGAATTTTATTTGCTTACCAGTAGAGAAGGGTGGTTCAAATTTGAAAAGTATCAAAGAATTTAATTTAGCTTTGCTTAGTAAATGGAGATGGAGGATTCTAGTAGGATCGGAGGATCTTTGGTTTAGAATTTTGAAAGCGCGGTATGGTGACATTAGATTATTGTTGTAGGGTGTAGCTCCTTCTCGTAACAGCAGGAAATCTTGCTCCACGTGGTGGTCGGATATTATTTCTCTCCCGGGAAAATATCCGGATGATTTTTTCTTAAACAATTTTTTGTTTCAGGTTGGCAACGGGTATGCAGTTCCATTCTGGCACGTTAATTGGTCTGGTCACAGCTGTTTCAAACAGAGATTTCTGGTGCTTTTTGCATTGTCTCGCTTACAAGACGTGTCGGTGGCGGGAATGGGAGGTTGGAAGGAGGGGGTCGGGACTTGGGGGGATCTTGGTATCCTTTCTGGTTCTATTTCAGCAGGATCTAATGCTGTCATTCCATCTGCTGATGATATAGACTTGGTGCTCCATTCTGCTACTATTATAGCAGGTTCTTTTGCGGACGATTTTTTTGTGCCCTTTTCTGGTCTAGATTACGTTTCTTCTACAGCAAATATAGATGGCAGCAATGTGGTTAATTCGTGTCCCAGCAGCGCGATAAGGAGCGGTACCTTTACTGCTCCGTTAGCCAGCAGAGTGGAGCAGCACTCTGAGCCTGCTTTTTTGGCAGCAGCGGAAGCGGCGAAGGAGATGCGAGCTGTTCGAATTGTGTTGCAAATGGCCGAGGTGAAGGATAATATTAATGATCAGGTCAGATGGATTTATGGGGATGCTGAGGTTTTTTTGGTGAGATCTTTCTATGATTTGGCGAATCGTTATAATATTCCATGCGGTCCTCCAAACAAGAATGATGGAGCCTTTAAGTTAATCTGGAATATTGAGGTTCCATTGAAAATCAAGGTGCATGGCTGGAGATGTATTTTGAATAAACTTTCGACTAAAGATCTTTTATTATTTAGAGGCATTTTACCTTTGGGAACCAACTCAAATTGTTTATTTTGCAATTGCTTTTCGGAATCCATTCAACATTATTTTCTATGGTGTGCGGTGGCCAGGCTGGTTTGGAATGAAACGGCGGAGTGGATTGGATTTGGCTATTATGGAGCGAATTTCCTTTTGGGTAGTTTTGTTGAGTGGTTCTCTTTTTGTAAATCTAAGAAGGTGAAAAAGGGTAGGGAAGGATGTATTTGGTTAGCGGTTTGTTGGAATCTCTGGACTCTCAGGAATGACATTGTTTTTAGGAACATTGGATGGAACGTCATGGACACTGTCTGGAAGGTTAAGTTTTCAGTATGGAGGTGGTCTTTCATAGGGGACATTACTAATCCCAATTGTAATTTCTACGAATTCAACAAAGACCCTTTGTTTTATTTGTCTTAGGTTTCAATTGGTAGGTAATTTCTCTGCTTTTGTCGAGCTCAGTCTCCTTTTTTGTAACAGATTTGAGTACCCTTTGTACTCCTCTCAATATATTCCTTGCTTACAAAAAATAATAATAATAATAAGAATGCCTTCTTACAGTAATTTTTAAGGTAGGAGATTGGTCCAAAATTCATTTTGAACATTATCATCATTTTCAAATAGAACTGCTTAATCTCTGATGTTGCTGGTGGAGGTAGTGGTAGCATTTCGAGTTGAACTTGACCGTTATTCGTGTCACTATCCCCTGTGTCCAATCTTTGATCAATATGCTTCAAATTTACGTCAATCATCCGAGCCATATTATTCAAATCAAATGTTAACGTATTGCTAGACACAATTTTTCCCAGCAATGAGACATTAAAACATGTATAGGATCAACTCTTTCTCCCTATTATCTATCCTTTGCTTGTTTAGTTTCTCTTTACCCTTCAAAACCCTTTGTTTCAAGAAAGTCTCTTGTTTCACTATTTTATACGCTACCCAAATTCAAACATTGTTCTGAATTTCAAGAGAACATTTTCGACTCCACATGATGATAGAAAGATGTCAGAATGAGGATCATAAGGACTGTAGATTATAGTACATGCTTCAACTCCACAAAGAGTGGTTAGTTCATCAACCATCTTCAATAGACTCTTCTTCCGTTTCTTGTAAGTGGTTTTCCTTGCAGCGTCATTTACAATGAATACAAGTTTTACCTTTTTTCTAGTCATAGTTGTGAATAATGCACCGTTACTTTTTTTTTTATAAGCAACTTCATTAATAGGAGATTAAGGAAATCTCAAACCAAAGAACTACAACCACCAATAAAACAAAACGATTACAAAAAATCGAACGAAAACTTATACCACTCGTACAACCTACACTTCTTGCTATCTTCTTTACCTAAAATCAACCAATTCCACAAGGTGACTTTAATATCATTAACAATATCGTCAATATTACACAACACATCATTGAACAAGATATTATTTCTAGCCCTCCAAATGTTCCAACAAGTTATGAACCAAATTGAATTTATCTTTCCCGCTATGCTACGACCTTTAAGACTCATGTACCAAGCCTTCGCACGAAGACTGCAACTAGAATCCAATATTCTACCTATATCCACCCACTCACATATCTTACTCCAAACCAATGATGATTTATGACACCAATGATCAAAGATAGATTAAAGTGGTGGAATTCTAAGGTTTTCTGGAGGTACGAGTTGGAAGTGGAGGAGGGGGTTAGGGAGGTGAATGAGGCGGATTTTACTTTGAGTCCCGTGGATGAGGATGAGGTAGATGAGGTGTTAGGGAAGAGGAGAGAAGCGAATAGTCAGTTTTGGCTAAACTTAAAGATAAAGGAGAACATGTTAATTCAAAAGGTGCGGTTGAAATGGATTAATGATGGTGATAATAATAGTAGTTTTTCTCACAAAGTCATGAAGGAGAGGATGAGGAGGAATCATATTGGTATGATTAATACTGAATATGGCATTGTGGATTCGGTTGATTCGGTGAAGAATGAGTTGTTTGAACATTACTCTAATAAATTTAAGGAAGATGTTGGAGGGAGACCTTTCTTAGACGGTATTCCTTTGTTATCTCTCTTGCCCTTGGAGAATGATTCTCTTGAAGCTCTATTTTCCGAGGGGGAGATTAAGGAGAAGGTTTGGAGTTGTGAGGGGACGAAGAACCCGGGTCCTGATGGGTTCTCGCTTATGTTCTTTCGAAAATGTTGGAATTTCTTAAAAGACGATTTGGTGAATTTCTTTAACGGTTTCCACTCGGGTTCGAATCTTTCTAAATCTATCACATCGTCCTTCTTGACTTTGATTCTGAAGGTTTCGAATCCTTTAACGCTTGACGATTATAAGCCTATTTGCTTGGTGGGGTGTCTTTATAAGGTTATATCGAAACTTTTGGCGGGTAGATTGAAGAGGGTGTTCAATTCTTTGATCTCTCAGTGTCAAAGTGCTTTAGTCCCCAGAAGGCAACTTCTTGACGGAGAGTTGGTTGCTAATGAATTGGTCGATCTTTATTCGAAGGAAGGTAGGAGTGGTATTCTTTTTAAGGTGGACTTCGAAAAAGCTTATGACAAGATTAGTTGGAATTTTATTAGATATATGATGAGAAGGATGGGTTTTGGTGGGAGATGGATGTGATGGATGGAATTGTTGGTATTCAATAGTAGTATATCGGTGCTTGTGAATGGTAGTCCTACGAAGGATTTTAGGGTGGAGAGGGGATTGAGACAAGGTGACCCGTTATCACCTTTCATTTTTGTGATTGCGGCGGAGGGTCTTTCGGGGTTGATTAAGAAGGCGGTGGATATTGGGGTGTATGGAGGAGTGGTTATTAATAGATTATGCTCGGTGGATATCCATCAATTCGCGGAAGATACTTTATTGATTGGGGAATCGTCTTGGAATCAAATTTGGGCTTTCAAGGCGGTTCTTAGAAGTTTCGAATTAGCGTCGGGTTTTGGGATCAACTATTACAAGAGTAAGTTGATTGGAATCAATTCGAATCCTCATTTCTTGGATGTCGCGGCCTACTTCCTTTCTTGTAAAGTGGAAGGCTCCAACTTTATCTTTCTTGGGATTCCTATTGGTTTTAGCTCAAGAAGAATCTCAACTTGGAAGCCTTTGGTGGACAAGTTTAAGAGGCGTTTAGACAATTGGAAGAATCGGTACCTTAGTATTCGCGGAAGAATCACTCTTCTAAAGTCAGTCTTATGCTCTTTATCGATTTTTTGGCTTTCATTTTATAGGATGCCGATGAAGATTGTGAAGGAAATTACAAGCTTGCCAAGTAACTTTCTTTGGGGAGGCACGGAGGGGAGGCGGAGAATTCATTGGGTGGGGTGGAAGGATGTTTGTAAGCCTTTTGATAAATGTGGGTTGGGGATTAGAAAGATTGAGAACTTCAACATGGTTCTTCTCCTTAAATGGAGATGGCGTGTTTTGAACGGATCGTATTCTTTGTGGTATAGGTTATTGAAATCCCGCTATGGTGACATTAATTCGGCATTTTTTAGTGGGGTTAATTCTTGTGTTAACAAGGGTTCTTGTTCGGTGTTGTGGAGAGATTTGGGCATTATTGACAAGAGACGTTGGATCATTATTTTTTGGAGTGTACAGTGGGGAATTTGATTTGGAGGGAGATTAGCGAGTGGATTGGTTTTGTGGATATCTCGGCTTTACAAGCAGGGAGTTTCCATGATAGTTTTTTGCGGTGGGTTATTTTTTGTAAATCCCGGAAAGTCAAGAATCGGAATGCAGGTGTAATTTGGTTGGTGGTTTGCTGGAATTTGTGGCATCTAAGGAATAATATTATCTTCGATAATCAACGGTGGAACGTTCTTGATACGGTTTGGAACATCAAGTATACATCTTGGAAATGGTCCGTTAAAGGTGATATTGCTAAAACCAATTGTAATTTTTACGAGTTTTGTAAAAATCTGATGTATTACTTTTCGTAGGAAAAATTGGTTTTCAATATCTTTTTGTTGAGAGTTTCTTTCTCGTTCTTTTTGTGATAAGTTTATTGAATTAACTTACTTAAATTTTTTTTTCTTTTATTATATTTTATATAAGTATTATTATTTTAGAATATTCTTTAAAAGGATTAGGTAGATACGCATTTAATATAAAGATTAAGTCAAATAAGCATTTAATATAAAGATTAGGTCAAATACGGATTTATTATAATATCTTGGAAGTTTTTTAATAATGATAAGGTCAAATACGCATCATTTATCATATTGGAATTTTTTTAATAAGGGTTATATAAATAATCATTTACTATAATATATTAGAAAAGGTTTTTCAAGAAATAGGTCAAATACGCAATTATTTTATATTAGAAAATGTTTTTTTTAAAGAAATAGATCAAATAGGCATTTCATAATTCAATTTTTTTATAAGGATTAAGCCAAATACCCATTTATTATAATATCTTGGAATTTGTTTTTTAAGGCTATGGTCAAATACGCATCATTTATAATTTAGGAATTTTTTTCATGAGGGTTAGATAAATACTCATATATTATAATATATTAGAAAATGATTTTTAACAAATAGGTCAAATATGAATTTATTATATATATATATATATATATATATATATATATATATATATATATATATATATATATATATATATATATAGGGAACGTATCATATGAGAATGACATTTTTATGTAAGAACATGAGAATGAATCTGAACCATTAGATTTTAAAATAAATGGTGGAGATTATGTGTCCATTTTTTTCTCTCTCCTCCATAATTTATTTTATTAATAGAGGAGAGAGAAAAACAAAAACCACACATAATCTCCACCATTTATTTTAAAATCTAATTATTCAGATTCATTCTTATGTTCTCACATAAAAATTGCATTCTCATAAGATATGAATCCTATATATATATTAGAAAATGTGTTTTTTTAAGAAATATATCATAAATGCATTTATTTAGTATTGTATATTTAAATTTTTTTAAAAAGAATTAGGTCAAAGACACATTTATAATCATATATTATAATCTTTTTAATAAGCATTGAGTCAATAATGTATTTAATATAGTAAATTAGAAAAAAAAAGATTAAGTTAATACATTTCTCCTAATTCCTAACGTTTACACTCTCTCTCGCGAACTCGCTCTATATCTCCCTCGCAAAACTACTTCTTCCGCCGTATCTCCATCTCTCGCGACTTCTCCCTACGTTGTAACTTTCAGACTCTCTCTTGTGAACGCTCTCCATCTCTCGTGACCGGTTATTTTCTTTGAACCCTTCCCTCCGCCGTAGCTACACAGAGGTATGTTTTCGTTTGCTTTTTTTAGTGTTGATGTTAAAAACATTGTTGATCGTTAATTATTGTTGTTAAATATTGTTGTTGCTGCTGTTGGTTTCGATTCTACTGCTGCCATTTCTGTTTTGATGTATATTTTCGTTTTGAGGATTGTTTGGTTGTTAACGGTTCCGATTACGGCATTATGAATTTGGAAACATTGTTGATTGTTAAATATTGTTGTTGCCGCTGTTAGTTTCAATTCTACTACTTCCATTTCGGTTGTAATTTGTGGATTTCGACAACGCCAATATGTCAGTATGCCGCAAATTTTACTCTTGATATATCCATACACTTGATACATCTATACAGTTGTTTCTTCTATGTATTTGTTGTCACAGTTTTGGTGCCTTCGATCGATAGCATTTAGATGATGTATTATTGTCTTGTTTTAGTGTATAATATCATGAGAGTCATGTTGATAATACTGCTTGAGTTCGAGTTTTAGTGTGCTGCCTGAGTTTAATTGTTAATTGAACTAGTGATTGAAAATGACAATGAAATTAATTATTAATTGAACTAGTCATTGAATTTATTTTGAGAGTTGATTGAAAATGATAATGAAATTAATTGTTATTTTGAGAGTTGATTGAAAATGATAAATAGTGATTAAGGTTAATTGTTAATTGTTAATTGAACTTACGTGTTGAAGTTGTTTTTTTGCTTACTTGAGTTGAAACATTAAGTGTTGATGTGTCATTTGTGATGAATCAAAGTATACCACGCTACTTGAATTAATGTGATTGAATTTGCGTGTCGATGACATGTTTCTTAATTGAAGGAAGTGATGATGTTTACTAAATTTGATTCTTGAGACTTTGACTTGTTTTTCTGATATATCTTGTTTCTCCTATTATATACTAAATGTGTCCTGTTATATTTCGTATACACCATCAGTTACTAACTTAGTGAATTTTCTATAGGGGTTACTTGTGAAGAGTCGAATTCAGATCGTTTCTAAGAATCTTACACTGTGTGGTTCCAAAAGTTGCTGACTTCTCTACAGGTAATTAGATGTTCTTTTGTTTTTGTTTAGCTTACTTTGTAAAACCATGGATTAAAAATGGATGTCTTCCAATCGATTGTCAAAAGAGTACGAGAATGGAGTATCCAAATTCGTTAAGTTTGTTGTTGAACATTCCAAAGACCCCAGTCGAATCACATGTCCTTGTTTAGGTTGCTGTTATAGGCGTTAGATGGACGCAGTTCAGTTGGAATTGCATTTAATGAGGCATGGAATTGATCGAAGTTATACATGTTGGATATTACACGGCGAGATAAGTAACGAGAATGTTGAACTGGGGATAATACGAACTATGCTTCACACGACAATGGCACAGATACATACTATTGTTATCGAGTCGAAGAGTTTGCAGAAGCATTTAAAGAAGATCTTCAGGATTGTCCCAAAATGTTTGAGAGGCTGGTAAGCGATGCAGAGAAACCGTTGTATAAAGATTGCACTAAATTCACAAGATTGTCTGCAGTATTAAAGTTGTACAACTTAAAGGCGGGAATGGATGGTTGGATAAAAGTTTCACAGAGTTATTAGCCCTTATGAAAGACATACTTCCAGAGGATAATGTTCTTCCCAATCCAACCTATGAGGCCAAAAAAATATTGTGCTTTATTGGCATGAGCTATGATAAGATACATGCTTATCCAAATGATTGCATTTTGTTTCGAAATGAATATTCATCGTTAAATGAGTGCCCTAAATGCGGAGTCTCTCGATATAAGAAAAAATTCTCTCCAGCAAAAGTCTTATAGTATTTTCCTATAATTCCGAGATTTAGACACATGTTTCGTAGTGAAACCGATGCAAAACACATGACTTGGCTTACAAATAAAAAAATTATAGATGGAAAGTTTCGACATCCGGCAGATTCACCACAGTGGATGAAAATTGATAATGATTATCTTGATTTTGGAGAAGAAGCAAGAAACCTTCGCTTGGCATTATCTACTGATGGAATGAACCCACATGGTCTTCAAAGTATCTCATATACCACATGGCCTGTGACTATTTTGATTTATAACCTACCTCCATGGCTATGTATGACGCGTAAGTACATGATGTTATCTATGTTAATTTCTGGGCCTAAACAACCAGGGAATGACATAGACGTATACTTGACACCTTTAATCGAAGACTTAAATATTTTGTGGGAGAACTGTGTGGAGGTTTATGATGGATATAGGAAAGAAAGTTTCAATTTGAGGGCGTTGTTGTTTGGCATAATTAATGATTTTCCAGCATACGGAAATCTATCAGGGAATAACATTAAAGGTTAATGCGCATGTCCTATTTGTGAAGAAGACACAGATTGGACGCGATTTGAATTTTGTCAGAAGAATGTCTTTCTCGGTCATCGTAGATTCTTAAATTCTAATCATCACTACCGTTGGTGGAGAAAAGCATTCAATGGAAAACCTAAACAAGGTAGAGCTCCACCTACATTGACAGGTGACCAAATTTTTGAAAAGGTGAAAGATGTGAGTACTCAGTTTGGCAAGCCTTATGCACATACGCTTGTCAAACGTGGGTGGAAGAAGAGGTCAATTTTTTTTAATTGCCATAATGGAAGTCGTTGTATGTAAGACATTTTCTTGATGTTATGCATATTGAAAAAAATGTATTTGAAAGTGTTATTGGTACGTTGCTAAATATACAAGGAGAGTATAAGGATGAACTTAAAGCAAGAAAGGACTTGATAGCGATGGGAATAAGAAATGAATTAGGACCCTTGAAGAAAGGAAAACTAACATATCTACCACCAACTGCTTATACTCTATCTAGAAAGGAGAAAAAAATATTGTGTAAGTTTCTAAGTGAAGTTAAAGTTCCAGTAGGATACTCTTCAGATGTCAGAAGACTTGTGTCTATGAAAGGCCTCAAGTTAAAGAGTTTAAAGACACATGATTGCCATGTTATAATGGAACATTTTCTACCAATAGGTATACGTTCTATTTTGCCAGAAAAAGTAAGAAGTACAATAACTAAATTGTGTTTTTTCTTCAGGTCAATTTGTAGTAAGGTGATCGATCCTGCGATCTTACCAACATTGCAAAAGGAAATAGTTATTACTTTGTGTGATCTTGAAATGTATTTTCTTCCCTAATTTTTTGACATAATGGTACATCTAGTTGTTCATCTTGTGAAAGAGACCCAATTGTCTGGACCAGCTTATATCAGATGGATGTACCCCGTTGGATGTTATATGAAAATATTAAAAGGGTATGTGAAAAACTGAAGTCGACGAAAGGGTTGTACTGTTGAACGATACATTGTTGAAGAAACGATTGAGTTTTGTACTGAATATTTGTCCAATGTTCAATCCATTGGACTCCCCAAATCTCATATTGTCGAAAAAAAAGAAGGAAAAAAGTTAATTGGAAATAAAATTGTGGCAGTATCTAGGGCTGAACGGGAGCAAGTGCATTTGTAAGTTCTGCACAATGACAATGAGGTTGAGACGTATGTTGAAAAGTGTTGTACCCCAAATTTTACCCTCAGATTCGTTGGCATATGTCATATCATTTTAAGTCAACCATTTTCGTAATTTTTAGTCAAATAGTCCATTAATCAATAATCATGCATTTTTCATTAGAATTTAATTTGTTTTATCTTTTTTTTATTATTTTTAGTTGTATTATTACTATTTCTTTATTATTATTATTATTATTATTATTAATTTTATTATTATTAGTTTTTTATTATTATTATTAGTTTTATTATTACTATTTCTTTTTTATTATTATTATTATAAATTTTATTATTATTAGTTTTTTATTATTATTATTAGTTTTATTATTACTATTTCTTTTTTATTATTATTATTATTATTATTATTATTAATTTTATTATTATTAGTTTTTTATTATTATTATTAGTTTTATTATTACTAAGCTTTATTATTATTATTATTATTATTATTACTTTTATTTTGTTTATCTTCATAAAGGGAAAAATGGTGGAGACCACTACAATACAAACACTTCACATGGATTGCCAACTTGGATTTATCAATGGCCAAAAAGCATTCTTACACTTCACTTATCAATGGCCAAGAATCATTCTCATAAAGTCACATGGATTGCCAACTTGGATTTATCAATGGCCAAAAAGCATTCTTACACTTCACTTATCAATGGCCAATAATCATTCTCATAAAGTCACATGGATTGCCACATCAACACTCCCACTTTATTCACACTATAAATAAGATCTCTCATTCTCTCATTTGACACACCAGATTCACCCCACACAAAGGCTGAATACTCTCTTAATTTTCTCCCTCAATTATTATTGCAAATTTTCTAGAGAGAAGACTCGTCTTCATTTTTCCATAACTCGTGTCATTGAAGAGGCAGTGGACCGTCTCCACTAGTTAACATTCACCTCTTTTATTTCTCCGTTTTCAAAGTACCATGATCATTTATCTATGCTGTTATCAAGTTCATTAGCATGTTAATATTTTTCTAGAAAAAGTATTGCAATATCCTATCATTTTTGTTTGGTTTTATTATGAAATGATGTTTAAAAGATAAGATAAAAATTCAAAAAGACTAAAAACATGCTTCATCACCACCCTTTTATTATTTCATACTATTTTTATTTTATTTTCCATTTATTTCTTAATTTTGTTTCTCTAGTTTTTATTCTAGGAGCACTTTGAATTTTTAGTTTCAATTTATCATGTTATTTCTTGAATTCATAACTTTTTATTTTGAATTTTGTTTTGATTTATATTTTTTGCTTACCATCTTTATTTCGATTTTAGGGCCAATGATATTACAAAATCATGACTTAGTTGATTTATGCAAAATGACTAAAAAGTCTTGATATGTATGAGGCTCATTTCTTTATTTTTGTTGGTCAATGAAAGTAGAATATCAAAAGATTATCGATCCTCCGATTAAGTCTTGATCAAGACGAGACTAACTTTACTCTTCATTTCGAGTCCATTTTCTTTACTTTAGGCCGATGACATTGCACAAATCTTGACTTTGATTATTTCAAATCAATAAAGTCTTGATAAATATGAGGCCACTTCTTATTTGTTTTTATTGGTCAATGAAAGTTAAGAATCTAAGATTATCGATTTAGTGATTTAAATCTTGATTTAAACGAGACCAACTTTATTTTTCATTTCGATTCCATTATCTTTATTTTGGTCGATGATATAACAAAGTTCATGGTTTGGTTGATCTCATTAAAGCGAAAAAACTTTGATCAATATGAGACCACTTTCTCTTTATTTCAGTTTCATTCACTTTTTAGTCGATGAAAGTCAAGAATCATTGATTATCGATTTCTCGGTTAAATCATGATTAAGACGAGACTATTCCTATTTCATTAGCAAGCAAACATAACGTAACATAAACTTGACAAGAGGTTCCCGTAGAGTACTAAGGACGTTTAGGGTGCTAATACCTTCCCTAGGGGTAACCAACCCCCGAACCTTAGATCTCCCCCCTTTAGGTTTTTAAACGATCTTGAACCTTTCCTTTGGATAAATCAAAGTCAGTTGTAAAAGAAATATGATGCAAGTTAATTAATAGCTTGTTATCCGATTTTCACCGCAACAGAAATGGCGACTTCACTGGGGATGGTTAGACCTATTGTTGGTCCTTTCCTGAGAGGGTTAAGCCTATCTTGTTTTTATGTTATTCATGTTTGCTTATTTACTTGTATATGCTTATGTATGTCCTATTTGCTTATATATCTGTATATCTGATCATGCTTGACATTTTTCTGTTTAATGTGGGTTGATATGATATCTATGAGTGAGGTAAGTCCTAACCCGGACTTGAGAGAACACATATGTTTAGGAACCGTGGACATAGTCAAGGGAACTTCGAGGGAGAAATCCCAAAGGAGGGAACTTGAAGTCCACACTCAGTTGAGGCCCTCTTGGAGGTGGTAATGTTGAACGAGCAATCGTGAATGCGTTACTACTTTCGACCTAGGAGCCAGAGATACTGATGACCATTAGTTACCCTTTACCCCACCTGGCCTATTTAGGATGTAGTGCGATGAATATGAGGGAGTAATCCTAAATAGTTGCTACGCGATACTACACTCAGACGAGACTCTCTTAATAATTTTATTGATTACCGAGCAATTGGGAAGTTGATAAAATCCGAAAGATGGGTTGTCGACTCTGGGAACTCTTTAGAAACTTGCTTTGCAGATACATGAACCCTAGTACACACCCCGTGGTTGGTTCTTTACCCAGACTCTATGCTGTGATCTCGAACCCTTGATCCTACTATGTGTGTTTTGCATCCTGTTTGGATTGCATTGCATTTCATTTGCATCTTTGCATGATCCATTGCATATGTCTGTCTGTCCAGTGACTCATTTCCAGCTGTCTCTATATTCCACTTGAGTCTGTCTGTGAGTCGTCAAGCTGATTCCTCGACACCGATACAGGACTTGAGCTAATTTTAGATGCAGAATGTCAATCATCTTCCAGGCGCATCAAGTTAAGCTTCAGTCGACTTCAGCCTAGACTACTCGAGCTACTTTTGAGAACTCTCTCTATGAGCACAATGCTGTCATATTACACCAAGTGAAGCTTCAGTCGACTTCAGCATGCTATCTTTCTAAAAGCCAGTGTTTCAGACAGGACAACTCATATTTGTTTCTGATTATTCACTAGGCCTTGTTTATTATTGTTTGCATTTTCCTTTGTTTCGTACTAGCTGTTTGCTTCCAAATTATGTTTGTACTTTCATGTTAATGAAATAAGCATTTGCAACTTTTTGATTCAATTCATTTGTTTTTGCTATTTACTTCTTATTGCATCCTCTTTCATGAAAAGTAAAGTAAAAAAATTCTCTTTCCCGCTTTCTTTTGATTATGAAAAGATCGGAGGGAGGATGATGAAAACATTATACTCATAATTGTTGTTGGTATGCTTTCAAATCAAAACTCTGCTAACGATGTAAGGCACTGTTTCAATCCCTAAACACTGGAGAAATAAGGAATTTTATCCCTCGTCAAACCCTTCGAGCCTAGAAGTAGGAGTTTTCTTTTCTTTACAAATAAGAACCCGCAATCTTAACCTGGGGCAGGGTAGTTCTCAGTTAACTTGATTGTGCATTCAAATACAAGAGTAGCATTCAAGACGCCTTTCAACAAAGTTCACAAATGTTCCTTCGCACATAGCAGGCAAGTGTCGAAGATGTCTTTCAAGTCAAACGCCAATGATGGCTCACTGTAATCATTAAGCCAGGCAGTCACTAAAAAAAAAAGAAGAAAAAAAAAAGAAAGAAAAGTTTGTAGTACAACCAAAGGAGGAAATCTTTAAATCCTTTATCCTGAAAGTCCTCAATGGCAAACAATTTTGTAAGGAAGTAGTGACCGCCATTTCAAAGTCTCTTAACTTTTGAACCATCATCCTCATCTGTGCAATTCCTAACTCATGGGAATTTGAGTACATAGTCTGAGTTAACTGAGCATAGGACTGGAGATCACCACGAAGATTGGGTGGGTACAAATAAAATTTGAGCTTTTATCTTTTGTTTCTTAAACCGTGAACCAGGCCACGTTATAACCCTCAAAAGACCTAATTGAAGCAAGGTTATTTTGAAAGCATACTACAGTAAGGTTGCGTAAACTGACTCCCAAAGATTTTTGCAGATCACTTGTTTGGGTATCACACCTTTTGCTTTACTTTTCACTCCTACATGTCTTGAACTGCCGTGTTCAGACTAGTGATTCATTTGTTTTGCAATTTGATTTTGATTTCAAAAGTTGCATGAACTTTGCATTTACCATGTTTGTACAAATACCTTTGTTTGCAAATTGGCTTTCTTCTTAAGGAATTTTCAAACATTAGAGAAACTTGGTCGGTGATCCAATCAGGGGCAAGTTCATTCCATATCCTATTGAGAATCAGTTCAAGATTTGTGGTTTAATGGCAACTTCTCAGAATTGGTTTATACAGAAGATTTTGCAAGACTCGGGTTGGGGCAAGCTTTCCCAGTGTACAGTAAAATAATCATTTTTCAAGACTCATACTGGGGTAAGCTTTCTATGAACACCATGAAACAGTCATTTCCAGAATCAATCAAGTTGAAGCAATGATCAGCTCATCTACAATAATCAGCTAGTCTGGGGCAGTTTACTTGAAGAATCCCCAAGCAGCTCTCCATCCTTCTTTACGAGGATCATCAGTTTGGATACAGTTTATCAGTGTGGCAATGATGTGTTCATCAGTAGCATCTCTAGTCCCAAGAGGAATGACAGTGATCTCCGTGTCGAGGACTCAACCTTCTAGTCTTGTCTTCTCCGCAAAAGAGTCGAGCGGTGTCGTCAGCATCCGCATTTGCATTTGATCATATATCATCTGCATAATTCATATACATATGCATATCATGAGTGTTTCATCCTCATTTGCATTTCTCCCGAGGTCGTGTCGTTATCTACGTCTTACCTTACCAAAACGTTACCTGTCCTTTCATTCAGGGCCATTCCTGAATGCTATCATTCTCTTGTGCAACTAATCTTGTTGATAGATGTTTATCTTCTTTCATTCCAGTGCTATTCCTGGATCTTTATATTCTTTCACTCCAGTGCCATTCCTGGATGTCCGTCTCTTGTGATCTCCAGTGCCATTCCTGGATATCTTATTCCTCTTGTTTCTCCCAGTGCTATTCCTGGAAGTTTTGCCTACCTTCTGTAACCACAATCAAATTTTCTTGGATATCTTTTAGTGTTATTCCTGGAAGTCTTATCTGTTCATTCAGTGTCATTCCTGGATGTCTTTCTCACTATAACTCGATACCATTCCTGAATATAGTGATTTGCCTTTACTTTCAGTGTCATTCATGAAAGTTCACAGTCATTTAATGCTGTCTTGGATACTGTGATCCCTTTTATCCAATGCTTTCTTGGATTTCTACCTTTCTCACGTTTATCTGATGCTTTCTCAGATGCCGCAATTTGTACCTTTCGTTCAAAGCCATTATTGGATGACTGGTGTCCTTTCGTCCAAAGCTTTCTTGGATTCTTACTATTCACTTTTATCTAAAGCCATTATTAGATATTATGAGTTATACATCTCATTTAAAGCCATTATTGGATGTCTGGTTTCTCTACCATCCGATGCCTTTCCGGATGTGTCTCTCTTTCTTATGTTTTTCAGATCGAGTCTTTGTTCACTTTCATCTAAAGCCAATATTAGATATTGTGACTTGTACCTTTCATTCAAAGCCATTATTGGATGTCTGGTTTTTCTACCATCCGATGCCTTTCCAGATGTGTGTCTTTTTCTGATATTTTACCAGATCGGGTCTTTGTTCACTTTTATCTAAAGTCGTTATTAGATATTGTGATTTATACCTTTCATTCAAAGCCATTATTGGATGTCTGGCTTCTTTACCATCTGACGCCTTTTCGGATGTATTTCTCTATCTGATGTTTTTCTATATCGAGTCTTTGTTCACTTTCATCTAAAGCAATTATTAGATATTGTGATTTGTATTTTTCATTCAAAGCCATTATTGGGTGACTGGTTTCTATTCATTCAATGCCATTCTTGAATGCAGTCTCTGTTCACATTCATCTGATGCCATTCTCAGCTATTATTGAATGTCTGGTGTCCTTTTATTCAATGCCATATAGTCTTGTTTGCTCACCTTTATCTAAAGCCATTATTAGATATTGTGACTTGTACCTTTCATTCAAAGCCATTATTGGATGACTGGTTTCTTTTGCCATCTGACGTTTCTCTAGATGTGTTTTTCTCTTTTGGCTTTTCTCGAAGATCCCGTTTGAACTCTTTAGTACGGGAAAATCCCAAAAAATCTTTTGTTGATGTCTATCCTTTCATTTCAAATTGATCCCTAGTGGAGTTCGTGTCTTCTTTTTGGTTTCATGCCCTGTAAAGAGTGTACTTTCATTTCCCCAGTGTCGTCCGATCACCTATAAACCTGTCGTCCATCTCGTTAGACTTTTCCCTAGTGGAGAGCACCTCTCTGGCTCCCATTCCCAGTGAGGGCCTATAGGATTTCCTCTTTATTTTTCTATTCCCGGTGCATCCTTAGAGTCTCCCCATTGAGTCTATCGTTGGATAGTCTGTATCCCCAGTGAGTCTTTCTCGTGAATGCTAACCTTATCCTTCCCCAGTAAGCTCACCTGTGGTGGATTGCCCTCCATCCTTGGTGTTTTGTTTGTCTGCCCCTTTGTATTTAGCATTCCATCATATCATCATACTAGAAGTTCATGGCATGTCAGCATTTGTATGTCTGTTGTTTATCCTTAGCATTTGCATTCCATCTAAGGGCAAAATTTTTGGTTTGCGATATTTAAATACCTTTCACCCTGATATCCCGAGGATTTTCATCCCTTGTGTTATCCGGTAAAGCTATTTAAATAGGGGCAACTGTTGTACCCCAAATTTTACCCTCAGATTCGTTGACATTTGTCATATCATTTCAAGTCAACCATTTTTGTAATTTTTAGTCAAATAGTCCATTAATCAATAATCATGCATTTTTCATTAGAATTTAATTTGTTTTATCTTTTTTTTATTATTTTTAGTTGTATTATTACTATTTCTTTTTTATTATTATTATTATTATTATTATTATTATTATTATAATTAATTTTATTATTATTAGTTTTATTATTACTATTATTATTTTTATTATTATTAGTTTTTTATTATTATTATTAGTTTTATTATTACTAAGCTTTATTATTATTATTATTATTATTATTATTATTATTATTATTACTTTTATTTTGTTTATCTTCATAAAGGGAAAAATGGTGGAGACCACTACAATACAAACACTTCACATGGATTGCCAACTTGGATTTATCAATGGCCAAAAAGCATTCTTACACTTCACTTATCAATGGCCAAGAATCATTCTCATAAAGTCACATGGATTGCCAACTTGGATTTATCAATGGCCAAAAAGCATTCTTACACTTCACTTATCAATGGCCAATAATCATTCTCATAAAGTCACATGGATTGCCACATCAACACTCCCACTTTATTCACACTATAAATAAGATCTCTCATTCTCTCATTTGACACACCAGATTCACCCCACACAAAGGCTGAATACTCTCTTAATTTTCTCCCTCAATTATTATTGCAAATTTTCTGGAGAGAAGACTCGTCTTCATTTTTCCATAACTCGTGTCATTGAAGAGGCAGTGGACCGTCTCCACTAGTTAACATTCACCTCTTTTATTTCTCCGTTTTCAAAGTACCATGATCATTTATCTATGCTGTTATCAAGTTCATTAGCATGTAAATATTTTTCTAGAAAAAGTATTGTAATATCCTATAATTTTTGTTTGGTTTTATTATGAATGATGTTTAAAAGATAAGATAAAAATTCAAAAAGAGAAAAAACATGCTTCATCACCACCCTTTTATTATTTCATACTATTTTTATTTTATTTTCCATTTATCTCTTAATTTTGTTTCTCTAGTTTTTATTCTAGGAGCACTTTGAATTTTTAGTTTCAATTTATCATGTTATTTCTTGAATTCATAACTTTTTATTTCGAATTTTGTTTTGATTTATATTTTTCGCTTACCATCTTTATTTCGATTTTAGGGCCAATGATATTACAAAATCATGACTTAGTTGATTTATGCAAAATGACTAAAAAGTCTTGATATGTATGAGGCTCATTTCTTTATTTTTGTTGGTCAATGAAAGTCGAATATCAAAAGATTATCGATCCTCCGATTAAATCTTGATCAAGACGAGACTAACTTTACACTTCATTTCGAGTCCATTTTCTTTACTTTAGGCCGATGACATTAAACATATCTTGACTTTGATTATTTCAAATCAATAAAGTCTTGATAAATATGAGGCCACTTCTTATTTGTTTTTATTGGTCAATGAAAGTTAAGAACTAAGATTATCGATTTATTGATTTAAATCTTGATTTAAATGAGACCAACTTTATTTTTCATTTCGATTCCATTATCTTTATTTTGGTCGATGATATAACAAAGTTCATGGTTTGGTTGATCTCATTAAAGCGAAAAAACTTTGATCAATATGAGACCACTTTCTCTTTATTTCAGTTTCATTCACATTTTAGTCGATGAAAGTCAAGAATCATTGATTATCGATTTCTCGGTTAAATCATGATTAAGACGAGACTATTCCTATTTCCTTAGCAAGCAAACATAATGTAACATAAACTTAACAAGAGGTTCCCGTAGAGTACTACGGACGTTTAGGGTGCTAATACCTTCCCTAGGCGTAACCAACCTCCGAACCTTAGATCTCCCCCCTTTAGGTTTTTTAACGATCTTGAACCTTTCCTTTGGATAAATCAAAGTCAGTTGTAAAAGAAATATGATGCAAGTTAATTAATAGCTTGTTATCCGATTTTCACCGCAACAAAAAGGATGTTCTCCGACGTTTAAATCCGAATAAAAATGAAAATTGGGTAGTACGAGAGCTTAATCGAAGTTTTATATCATGGTTTAAGGATCATATTTATTCAAAGTTTTATTTATATCCCGCTTCAACAACAGAAAAGTTGAGATGTTTAACATATGGTCAAAGTTTGCATGTGATTATGAGAAGTTTCATATTCCTATCTTTGGTTGCAAATGGGTTGAAAATAATAGTGGGGTATAAATGGATAAGTCAGGATTTTTGCAAGTGGATCTTAATAGGGTGGGGTGCAAAGATGAGCTTTTTATTCTAGCCTCTCAAGCTAGACAAGTGTTCTATGTCACTGATCTGATAAGTACAAAGTGGTCTATAGTGCTTTTATCTAACAAAGTAATTGATGACGACATTGGAGATCAAGATGATATTAATGTTGAGAATGAATCGTATGTTTTAAATGATCAAGATTAGAATATTAGAGAGGATGAATCATATATTAGAAATGACCATAATGAAGGAATTTGGATCAATCCATCCTTCCGTGTTATTAAGAGATAAGTAAATCACATTCCTACCAAGAAAAGAAAGAGATGTTAGTGAAAAAGGTAATAGTAAAATTATATATTCTGTCATTTAATAAAATTATATATTTATCATTTTATATATTCATTGGATTATGGACTATGGATTATGGATTTTTATATTTGTCATTTCATATTTATGTTTTTCTTTATTACAGGTCAAATGGCTAGTAACGAGGAAAACTCACACGATACTTCCAAGAATGATGCAAATGAATCATTTCATGATGCGGAAAGAGATATTACAAGAGGAATAACTGTTATGAAGGGAATCGTTTGTGCTAGAAACAAAGGAATAAAATATGACGTTCATTAGAATGAAACGGGCCAACTAGTAGAGCCTAACGGAGCAATGTTGACAATTTACATTGATGCACTTGTTCGTTTGCAAATTCCAATTACACGTGATAATTGGAGAACTCCATTTTTGAAACCCGCCAAAGAAAAAATATGGAGTGAGATAAAGGTACCATATGTGATGTTATTTGTTTTGTTAATGAATATCTCTTTAAATTACTTATACTAACACATTGTATGTGTTTTTTTCATAGCGGTCTTTTAACATTGGTGACGACCGAAAAAAATATTGTCTTCAATTAGACAGAAAAAGACTCAGAGGGTTTCGAGCATTTCTAACAAACAAGTTTTTTAAGGAGGCCCAAGGAAACTTTATTGAATCAGATAGTCCAAAGAAGTATGCGAACTTGATTTCACCTCAAGAGTGGGATACTTTTGTAGCCAAACGAAGAACCCAAGAATTCCATGCAATGTTAATATTTCATGAATATTGTATTATATAATTGTTGCATTTGTATATTCTGATATAACTTACACTTGTTTATCAAGGATGTGAGTGACATAAACCGCCAAAGAGCATCAAAACTCCTGTATCCATACAAAAAAGGGCGTTTGGGAAATGCACGCTTACAACAAAAAATAGTAAGTATATATAAAGGCTGTGATTTATTTGTTCTCCATGTGTTATAATTGATCTTATTATTTGTCTTAATGTGTAGTTGGACGAGGAGAAAAATGAAGAAACACCTCTTCCAGAACATGTTTTGTGGAATGCTGCTCTGGTGGGAAAGGATGGAGTTGTTAGGGAAGATGTTCAACAAGTTTTTGAGCAATGTGTAAGAATAAAATTATATCTTTAATTAAATAAACAGTTTATTAATATATATATATATATATATATATATACATATATATATATACATATATATATATACATATATATATATACATATATATATATGTATAATATTTATGCTTTTGGATCCCTACTAATATTTTTCGTTATGCATATGAATTTGAGGAGAATCTATCTCAGTCTTTAACTCTAGGTGAAGACTAGGATTGCAGGAACATACTTAGTCGAGTATTAAATGTTCTTGAGTATTCTGGTTGTGTGACAAGTAAGGGACTTGGGGTCACTCCATCAACCTTGTATAAGCGTCCAAAGACCCAAAATCCAAGTGAAAATGAAATATAAAGAAAGATATATGGCAGAAAGGCGTGGTTCAGAGTTTATGAATACTAGTGACAAAGATAGTAATAATTGTCAACAGAAAATTCCCGAGGTAATTATATATATTTTTATGAAATTAAATTAGCACACTTTTTTTAATTGACATATATACACATTAATAATTTCATATTTATTATTGGTTTAGGGAATTTCACCTTGTCAGCTATATTTATCATCACCGACTTATCGCATGGTTAGCAAGGGAAAAGTGCATAACACTTCAGGAGATGTACTTCACCATAAACCGCTCCCTGCTGGATATTTGAAAGTATCTATTGATATTGCTTTAGAACGGGATGCGTTATTACCTATACCTGACGATGTTTCATATGCAACATTGGTGGGAGATGCAATAGGATCGTATGTTGCATGGCCGTAAAACTCATTTTCATAGATGATGAGGTATGTTGAAAACCATTTTGAACCTTTTAGTATTCAAATGTTTTACGAGCCATGTAAGTTATGCTTACATTTACATACATTTTATTTACATGGTAATGTTAGACTCCTACAAAATCCAAATCAAAAGTTAAAGGGATTATGTGGCACACAGTGTAAGTTGCATAAAAAAAAGAGGCACGTTGATATATATGCATTGAAAATGTTAATTCTATGATCCGAATTCAAAAGTTTCATGTTTTCAAACATTACCTAACTTATATGATTTTTAGATTCATGCTCAAGAGTTGCAACAAGTCAGCAAGAATAAGAAGCTAGAAAAAAAGATCTTGCAAAGACCAAGCCAAAAAAAACATATCTTTCTCGCTTTAGATTGTGTCTTGAAACATTTGTAGGAACATCATATTTGATGGAAGGTGGTATTCGTGAAATACCTATGGAGGAAGGTATTTTCGGTTTTCCTTATTTATAAACAATTGCTAAAGAGGATTTGGATCATATTTTTTAGCATTCTGAATTAGGCATCGGTGTTATGAACTCATACATCAGGTACTCCATTATTTTTATTTAATAAATTAAACAATTTATTTTTTGATTTCAATGAATATTCTAATGTTGATTATGTTTTTATTTAAGGTTCTTGTATGACAAATTGATGTGCCCGTGTCAATTAAAGGAAATATATTCTTTCTTATCTCCCAGCTGTATCAACGCACGTTTAATCGATCAAAGTGCAAGTGCCGTCAAAGATCACTTAGTCGATGCATTTATGGCCAACAAAGATACAGAAAAGTTGTATCTTTTACCATATAATACTGGCCATGGGTTAGATTTTCATTTCAAATTCATTTATAATAATCTTTCATTTTTTGACATTGTGAATAAATTTTTCATCAAAATTTTTGTTTTATTTTATAATGGACACTGGTTGTTGGTTGTGATTAATCCGATAAAAGAAATAGTATATTATCTCCATTCGTTGGATGGTGATCAAACAAAATACTCAGATATGAAGAATATGGTTGATACGTAAGTGATGAGATTGTTCTAAATATTCGTGTGCATATTTATTCATTTATGTGAGATTGTTCTAAATATTTGTTTATGTTATGTTAGAGCTATACAAATATTTCAGTCACAAAAACAAGGTCGAGTACCAAAGAGTAAACCAAACAACATTACATGGATCAGAGTGCTGTTATATTTTCACAATTTTGATTATAATAGTGACGCTACTTGATAAAACAAGTTAAACTATATATCCTGAAATATATTCGTATTTGTTTGTTTATGTGTAGTGTCCTCGTCAGCGAAATGGTATAGATTACATTTATTTTGTTTTTAGGTTTATGAAAGAAACCATTCATTTGGGTAAAATAAAAATTCCAAACATGGTATGGATTTATAACTTAGGATTTATTTTAATATTTATCGGATATTTCATATAATTAATTACTTTTAACTAAATCATGCATATTATGTTATATTATGTAGTACTTTGATGAATTCAATTGTGCCACTTACTCGAAAGATAAATTGGAAGAAATTAAGGAGGAATGGTATCAATACATTATTGAGATGAGGATCATATAAGGTATTTAGTCTTTCTTTTGTGTGAAGTTTATGGAAATTGTTGTCTTGTTTTGGAATTGAAGTTGTTGTATAGTTTATGGAAGTTGTTGTATACTTTATAGAAGTTGTTGCATAGTTTTGGAGGTTGTTGTATAGTTTTGGAATCTTTAGATGTTAAAGGTTTTGGAAGTGGATACGTTGTTATTAAAAATATGGATCTTTTGTGTATATATGAGGATTGTGTTGAATTATATATAATGGTTATTTTGGTGTATAAGGTTTATGTTGAATTATATATAATGGTTATGATAAGATTTATGTGTTGAATTATAATTGTGTATATATATGTTAAACTATAATGGTATATAAGGTCTATGTCCTGAAATAAAGGCTTGTGTTGAAATATAAGGCCTATGTGTTGAAATAAAGGCTTTTTATGAAATATAAGGCCTATGTGTTGAAATATAAGGCCTATGTGTTGAGTTATAATGTTGAATTACAGGTTAGTGATAAGTTTTGATAAAAATTGAGTGATAATGGTTTGTGAAAAACGAATCTTAAAAAAAGAATAATAGACAGCGGTTATACCAAAAAACATTTCCAAAAAAATTGATTTTCAAAAGAGTGCTTTTAAAAAGAACTTTTTACGTGTACAAAAGAAAGCGCTTTCTAAAAAAGTGATGCCTAAAGAAGTGAGAAAAGGCACATTAGAGAGCATTTTTAAAAGTGCTGCCTAAATTGGGATAAAAGATAGCACTTTTATTGAAAAAGCGCTACCTAAGGTAGAAAGAGAAGACACATTAGGCAGCACTTTTAAAAGCGCTTCCTAAAGGGGACAAAAGAAAGCGCTTTTATTTAAAAAAGCGTTGCCAAAGGTAGAAAGAGAAGACAGATTAGGCAGCGCTTTTAAAAGCGCTGCCTAAAGGGGGACAATGGAAAGTTCTTTTAAAGAAATAGCGATGCCTAATGGGGATCTAAGGCAGCGCTTTTGCATTTTAAAAAGTGTTGTCTTTACCTATAGTAGTGCCACGTTAGACAGCGCTGCTAAAGGCAAAAAAAGCGTTGCTAAAGGTCTTTTATGGCGTAGTGTGGGTTGAGATGAATTTTCATCATAGTGTTGTTTTCTACGAATTAGACATTTTTTAATAAATACGCATTCATTATCCATTTCATTCTCAATCTTTTTCGCACTTGCTTTATCATTTACAAATCCATATTCTTTATATTTTTTGCAAATAGTTAATCAATCTTTTTTTTAGTGCAAATTTTTGCTAATTTAATTAACAGTAGTTAACATTTTAAACTAAATAATCATAGCTACTAAAACTTCAAAGTTTCCAATTCCATGAGTTGCTAAAGATTCGGCTTCACTCTTAATTTTGGGATCATTATCATGTTCAACTAATGAAGTAGTGCTTCTCTTACATTTGAAGTTTGAGATTTAATTTGACATACACTATTTACATTGTAACAACCCAAATTTCGTAAGAATATTTATTTCATTTATTTAAATATTATATTCGTAGATTTCTGTGAATTTTGGTGATTCACGTCGATGTCGGTGTTTTTGTGAAGTTTTGGTTATTTAATTAAATAATAGTATATATTACGGAATATATTGTATTATTATTTATTTTAAATAATATTAGAGGAATTAAGGGTGAAGTGGACATTTGAGGAGAATTAGTGAGGGCATTATGGAGAAAGCCCAATTTTGAGGCCCAAGGGTTAGGGTGAATATATAAGGAGGATTTTGAGAATAGGGTTCAGTTTTGGTTAACCTTGAAGTTTATTTGTTTTTGGTCCATTTAGAGGGTCTTGCTCTGATAGTCTAACATCGGGTTGGGGTCCTTTGAGTCGAACTACGTTGTTTCCTTATTTTGTTGTCATTTGATGATGTGGTTTTATTTTTGACTATTACGATGTTTGTTAAAAAACCTTTTAATTGAGAATTTTGAGTTCCGCTGCCATGTGAAAGCTTTATGAGTTATTTTGATGAAAACCCGTTGTTTATAGAGCAAATGTGCTATTTTGAATTAACTGACAAATGTGCACCCTTTTGACGTGGTTTCTGATGTTTTACTCTGATAATCGAGTTGTTTCTGCTGTAACATTTGTGGGGGTAGAAAAGGGTGTTACAATAGTGGTATCAGAGGTGGTCGGTCCGTCCGGCCAGGTTTTTAAGGAGTCAGTCCCTTGTCAATCGACGAGTCACTACAACATTTTTTACTTTAGGCAACGGAAAAATAGACAACGGCCTAAGAATCGTGGCTTAAAGGGGTATAGGCCACACTTTCATGTGCGTTGATAAGTTTCAGAATCTTTGTTGAAAATTCACTTTAGGCTACGCTTTTGAAATGTGGGTGTAACATAACCGTAGTCTTTAGTTTTTAAACCACGGTTTTATAAGTGTGGGGGAAATGAAACCATCCCTTATTCCTATAAAGCTATGGATTTGAACCGGTGGCCATTTATTCTTTAAAAGGAAACGGTTTAAAAGCGTGGCTTAAGATTATAAACTATGGATTTGATGTCATTTTTCTTTTAAATGTATATTTATATCATTATATTTTGGAGCCTCCAAGGCTCGAACCTCTGTCCCTAAAGCTAGTTTGTCTAAAGTTTTTTTTTCTTCTTTTGATTATGAATTATTATTGAATGGCCATAAAAAAACATCCATGATTAGGTTCAAACCAATGTTCATGTAGCACCCAATGTTCTTTTAAAATATATTATGCTCATATGTATTTATATACAAACGTTTATTATCCTTTTATTATTTTGATGCCCTGTAACTAATTGCCATTAAAATTTTTGTAAATATTAATTTTTAATATATATTACACAATTTAATATGCATAGTCTTAAAGAAATAAATTTTAAACTTTACAATCTATTAATTTGATTTAAATAAACAAAATTATATTAAAAATTTATTTTACAACAAATAAAAAATTCTTCTGGGCTGACTAATCAAAAATTAAAATTAGTCTTTAGATAATTACCATTAAAGTATTTAAATTAAAATTTATTATTAAATTTATAAATTTTATTATCAATATCTATAATATATTTTTCATATGTTTATAAAATATAAAACTGCACAAAAAAAGAGAAATTAAAGATTGTGTGCAATAAAATCATTTCTTTTTCACTTTTTAAGACAAGTGCTTTATTTAGTTTTTAAACAAAATGCAAAAAATATTACTTTCAGACCATAAACAAAATTAAAATAAAAACGTTGAGGTAGGGTTGATTTAGTTTTTAAATATTGTTTTACAAATCAATTTTTTTTTTTTAAAATTAAAAACAAAACCTGCTTGATAATTTAAAATATAAATTAATAAAAAAATTTTCTTTGAAGTTGTAGTATATATATATATATATATATATATATATATATATAATTTAAAGGCCTTTATTATATCATATTGGAGAATATGCATCAGTTTTTTCTTTTATTTATGCTATTAGGATGTTATTAATAGTTTAATATTAATTAGACAGCTTAAAAAAAATCTATTTATTTTTAATTTTTAAACTAAAAAAATATTAAACTGTTTAAATTCTGGCCTAACAATTATTTTTAGTGAAAGTACTAAAATAAACTATATGAAAATGGATCTAATCTGGATATACGACATTAAGAAAATGTTCACTTGCCACCGAACCATATTATATGTCGAATAACAATTGCCTCAGTTACTATAAATCAATAATATATGTTCCATGGCTCCCAGAATAAAATATAACATTCAAAATAATAAAAATTGTTAGCTCTCACACCTATTCACCTCCGTTCTCGTTATCGACGACCCTAGCCGTTCCACTCACCCGTTTGGACCCAATCACCACCGTTCGATGTTCGATTCTGTTTTCCACCCTTTGATTTCGTTTTCATGGTATTATTGGTTTGCTTGTTGAATCTGAATTTGAAGTTCCAATAAGGCGTCCAAATGCTAGGTTTGTTCTTTCTTCTAAATTATTTTTATTTGGGGTTTGCTTAATTCTGTTAGGTTCTTGAATTTTTCACTATCCCTTTTAGTTATTATGAATAAAAACAAACGAATTCTCTTGCACTTTTGATTCAATTTCAAGATAATTTAGAATTAGTTAATTATTAGCAAAAATATTCTCATTTTGATCTACAGTAATAAAACTTGTTACCACATGATAAAAGGGCATAATAAACATTACATCACATGAGCTTAGAATTTGGGCATTTTTTGAAGTTTAAATTGCAACAATATTATTTTACATTTTAAATATAATTTGGTATATATGTCTTCAAATATACACTTATCTTGGTAAATATGTCTTCTCATTGTTAATAATTTATTCTGCATAGGTGAGCACTTTAACTTCAACTGCTTCAACAAATTTCTAGTTTCAGCATAAGTGCAACTCTGTCGTCATCTTCAATTAGAAGTGGGTATGTTTACATTTTTATGTGGAAGTAGTTACAATATTATGTAATAATGAAGGCTGATGTGTCATATAGTGATACAATACAATAATGTCACACTAAGAAAATATCTGATTTTCTTGATGATTCTCTGTATTTGTTTTTGTTTCATGATTTAGGGTAAATAAATTGTTGTATTGCATTTAGCTCTTGTTTCATGGAGTAAATAAATTGGTGTATTGCATTTACCTTTTGTTTCATGGTTTAGAGTAAATAAATAGTTAAACAAGAACAAATTTTAAAATTACAACAAATATACAGTTTGTTATGAACAACATCATGAAATGTATAATGATCATTCCAATCCACTTTATTGTTGGGCTGTTGGGCTACATGATTAAGAATTATAATTTTCCACGTACTATGAAAATTCTTGGGCAGCATGGTTAAACATGATCATTCCAATCCAACTAACTATATAAATTCCTAGCTGAAAATCAACCACTTTATTGTTGTTGATGCTTATCTAATTCCATATCTCATCAAAATACATAGCTCCTACTAAGCAATGAAACTTATCACTTCGGTTACTAATTGTGAATATAATTTTGATAGGTTATAAGTTGTTTTGTTAATCTTTCCATATAATAAATTAAGCACTGTGTACTTCTATCACCTAAATCATGTCACAAGAGTCTGGTTTCATTCATATACATTAAGTTATATGTGCATTCATGTATTATATAGTTAGCATAATTTTTTTTCGGAAGCTTATTATTATAAGACTCAGGATTAAAGTTACAGTACACACAGTGACTCTAATTGCTGATGTCTCACTTTATACTTCTTGAACAATTATATTTTTATATATGTTTTATAATTCTTGAACAATTATTATATGTCTCACTTTATACTTCTTGAACAATTATATTTTTATATATGTTTTATAATTCTTGAACAATTATTATATGTCTCACTTTATAATTTTTTTCTGAAGCTATGTTACAATAATAAGTCTAATTATTGATGTCTCATGTCTTATGCTAAGTTACAGTATACACAATGACTCTAATTCTTGTTTGCCACGTTTTGTAATTATACACTTTCACTTTCTTTTTTTAAGTAGAAAACGACAGTAAAAACTAATAGAATTAAGAGAGGTCACTATGTTTTTTATGAATATGTATATATATGTAATTATTCTTTCAACTTGAATTTTCATATATAGTTATGATCTGGAGGAAGAAGGTCGAAGCAACAGACTGATTTGGTATGATTTGAAATTTATGATTTGTTTTTACAATTTATAGGCAACGTTTTTTATGTGTTGCCAATTAAAAACCGTGGACTTTTCTTACGTTTTAGGCACGGTTATTTGTGACGCGGTTGAGTGAAAGATCTATTAAGCTACGGTTTTCATATGTTGCTTATTAATAATCGTTGCCTTTTCATACGTTTAGGCAACGGTTATTTTGTGTTGCTTCTTAAAAACCGCAGCCTAAAAATACAACTAAAACCGTGGACTATGTTTATTTAAAGCGACGGTGTTCAAAATCCGTGGGTAGAAATAAAAAAACCGCGCTCTAAAGGAATAGGCAACGGCCGTTTATTCCACGCCCGATAAACCGTCCTCTAATGCCTTAGGCTACGGTTTTATACCTTTTGGGGTCGGTTTTCCATTGTTGCCTAAACCCATTTTTGTTGTAGTGAGTGTGTGTACACTGTCGATGTTTTTGATCTTCTAACCTTGTTGGTGGTGTGCAGGTTTGCTGGAAGAAACGATCGTGCAATTGCTTATGCTTTGGAATCTGTTGCTAATGTGTTGGTGCAACTCAATCCAAATGGTGGAGCTCCTGATGAGTTTCGTGCTTTGGGGAAGTTTCAAAGGAACAATCCTGCGACTTTAGTGGGTACGTATGATTCAGCAAGTGCACACAAGTGGCTGAAGGAGATTGAGAAGATTTTCCAGGTAATGGGTGTTCTGATGAGCAACAGGTTCAGTTTGGAACGCATATCCTGGAAGAGGAAGCTGAGAATTGGTGGGATAACACCCGTTAGAGACTCACGGATGTTAGCACTGTGATAACCTGGGCTGTGTTTAAGCAGGAGTTTCTGGGGAAGTATTTTACAGAGGATGCTCGTGGCAAGAGGGAAGGGGAATTCCTTGAGCTGAAGCAAAGAGATATGATTGTGGCAGAGTATGCCGCAAAGTTCGCGGTTTTGGTGAAGTTCTGTCTACACTACAATCATGCTGATGTTGAGATGTCCAAGTGCCTCAAGTTCGAGAATGGGCTGAGACAAGAGATTAAGCAGGGTATTGGGTATTAGCAAATCCGCAGATATGCCAAGTTGGTTGACAAGAGCAGAATTTACGATGAGGACAGCTGAGCTCGATCTGCTCACTATAAGCAGTTGAGTGAGAAGAAAGGGCAGTATAGGGGGAAGCCTTATAAAACTTCAATTGACAAGGGAAAGCAGAAGGCTTCAGATGGGAAAAAGACAAGTGGGGGAGCAGCTCCTGCTTCTGGAAAGTGTCATAAGTGTGGCGAGCAAGGTCACTGTGCTGACGTGTGTACCAATAATGTGTTGAGGTGCTATATGTGACGCCCCAAATCTATACCCCCAATTAACAGGAAATTAAAGCACTAAAAGAAAATTCGAAATTTCGTCAGAGTACATTTGAATTCGCGGCATAGAAAGGGAGGAATCACATCAAAGTAACCAAACATACACATAACACGCAACACCTGCCCAAAATGATATGCAACTGTGGGGTAGCAATCATACAGAGGAAACTTGTTCCTTACACCCACTCTTCAGAAATTAGAATTAAAGCGGAAAATCTAAAATCTGCTTAACATATATACATATACACATATAAACAGTTTGTCATACATCAGGTAGCATATGTACAACCAAAATATATCATCAGATATACAAAATAATCGCAAACGGCCACCCTAGCTACCCGGAGTCACATATCAGAGCCGACCGACAAAAGAATGAAGATGCAACGCTTCACAAAAAGAATACCTCCAGCAGCTCTAATCTGCAACGCCTCATAGAGCGTTATAAAACAGCAGAAGGGTGAGAAAAACAACCATAATATAATTGAATAAAATTATATATAATAACACAGAATTGTACAAGTAACACATTCTCACCACAACCACATATGACATAATACCGCACAATTCTCAAGCATCAAATACCATTACACACCACACATATACCATACAATCATCAATCACAGTCACAAATTCACACACAATTAATTCATGATTTATGCAATGCACATAGACCGACACGACGACTCTATGCACATGCCATGCGGTACCGACTTCCAATGTCTCTTGTCTCATCATCAGTTCACTCAGGAACTATTGGAACCAGCGCTCGTTACTGAGAATCTCAAGTAACTCCCCGTCGGGCCTACGATGTTCACCCGTCGCTTTAGGTCCTCAGGCATCGCCTCATATTTTCGAGGCACACGACGTTAAGGATTGCTTTAAGTCTCCAAAGGAGCCCACAATCGTCTATAACCACCGCTTTAGGTCCTCAGGCATCGCCTCATATTTTCGAGGCACACGATGTTATAGCAATTTCCCTCAGGAACTAAACCGTCACTCAGGACGTTTCCACAATGCACATTATGATGCTTGGCATACAATGACTCATGACACTCACATTGCATCCATGCACACATTCACAATCATGCACATTTATCAAATACCACACTTAGCATTTTCTTGCCTTCCGGCCACAAAGCATCATCACAACAGCACATAAGTCATCTCACGTACAAAACAACAACATACGGCATAATACACGTCAATTCCACACCATTAAAATGACAAAAATCGATAACCGACACTATTCACATTTCCCGACAAAATTTAATCGGCTAACAATTCTCAAAAACCTCATAATCATAAAGTACAACTCGATACCTTTCCAACAACACCAAGAATTCAAAAATCGGATAATCGGAACCAAAGTTACGGACCAAACCGAAAACACATTTTGAAAAATCACATTTTTGACATTCTCCTGTCCATATGCGTACCACCTATCCCCATACGCGTATTGACAGAGCAATTTTCCTTCACAAAACCACGTTGCCAAAAACCATACGCGTATTGGCCTCGCCCATACGCGTATCACCAGAGGGCCGGTAAAACATGCATTTCATACGCGTATTGCCCCCAAAACAGCACAATGTTACGCGTATCGCCTGGTCTCATACGCGTATTGGC
Organism: Lathyrus tuberosus; assembly: GCA_022829125.1. Lineage (NCBI taxonomy): Eukaryota > Viridiplantae > Streptophyta > Magnoliopsida > Fabales > Fabaceae > Lathyrus > Lathyrus tuberosus. Next base: position 11,793,181 of record JALAZF010000071.1, read on the forward strand.
AAGCCCCTTACGTGTATGGCCAGGACAGACCCAGAAAAATTATGCAGAACAATTTCTGCGTTTTTCCACCCCAATCATCCAATTTCTTCACCTAAAACTCAGAAAAAACAGCAATTTGAAGTGTAATAACATACCACAAACATGTATGAACAATCAACAATGCATTCAACAAGATTTTTACCACAATCACATTCATTTCTAATCAATTTTTACACAATCTAGGTTTTACTAATATTCTCCAAATCAATCCAAAAACAACAACAAAACACATACATAATCGTATACAATCATAGAATAATCGAGTTTCGCACCCTTACCCGATTAATCGATTCCTAGAAATTATTCTTGATGATTTTTCCACTCTTTCTCCAATTTTCTCTTTTCTCCTCTTTTCTTCTCTTTTTCCTTCTTTCTTCTTTCTTTCTCTCTATTTTTCTTTCCCTTTTCTTTTCTATTTTCTTTTCTTTCTTACTAACTTGGTAAAAATATCTATGAAATGTCCAAAATACCCCCACACTCAAATATCCCGCAAATGTTCCCAAAACGCGATAAAATATAATCACGACGAAAAATAATATATTTTCACATAAAAGTCGAGAATAAAATATAATAATAATAAAATAATCCAAAAAGACTCAATAAAATAAAATTGGCAAAACGGGGCGTTACAATTCTCCCCCACTTAGAAATTTTCGTCCTCGAAAATCTTACCTGATACAAACAACTCTGGATACGACTCCCGCATCCTACTTTCCAACTCCTACGTCAGATTACCATCAGCAGCGCCTCCCCACGCCACTTTCACAAGTGCAATCTCTTTACCCCTCAACCGCTTCACCTCGCGATCCAAAATACTAACTGGTAAAGTCTCGACCGTAAGGTTATCCCTTACCTCAACCTCGTCCATTGGAATAACATGTGAAGGGTCCAGAACATACTTCCGAAGCTGTGAAACATGAAACACATCATGCAAATTCGACAGATTCGGCGGCAACGCCACACGATACGCCACAGCACCAACTCTCGCAGATATCTGGTAAGGACCAATAAATCGAGAAGTAAGCTTCTTAGATTTCAAAGCATGACCAACGCCCGTTACCGGCGTAACTCTCAGAAATACATGATCACCCTCTTGAAACTCAAGATCCTTCCGTCTCCGATCATGATAACTCTTTTGTCTATCCTGAGAAGCCTTCATTTTCTCACGAATAAACTTTACCTTTTCCGTCGTTTGTTGCACCAAATCCGGTCCAACCACCGAACTTTCACCTGTTTCGTGCCAACACAACGGCGTTCTACATCTTCGTCCATATAAAGCCTCAAAAGGTGCCATTCCAATACTAGAATGGAAACTATTATTATACGTGAACTCAACCAAAGCAAGATAACCGTCCCACGCACCACCTTATTCCAAAACGCACGCTCTCAACAAATCCTCCAAAGACTGAATCGTTCTTTCGGTCTGACCATCCGACTGCGGATGATAAGCCGAACTCAACCTCAATCTAGAACCCAAAGCCTTTCGTAAACTTTCCCAAAATCTAGATGTAAATCTAGGATCTCGATCAGAAACAATACTCAATGGAATCCCATGCAATTTCACCACCACACTGATGATCTCAGCTAACCGTTCCAAAGAAAAACTGATGTCAATCGGAATAAAATGCGCCGATTTAGTCAGCCTGTCAACAATCACCCAAATAGCATTATGCCCACGCTGAGTGTTCGGTAATCCCGTCACAAAATCCATCGAAATGCTATCCCACTTCCACTCAGGAATATCCAACGGTTGCAACAAACCACTAGGTCTCAAATGTTCCACTTTCGATTTCTGACAAGTCAAACATGCATACACAAACTGAGCCACGTCTCTTTTCAAACCAGACCACCAGAAAATCTTCTTCAAATCTTGGTACATCTTATTCGCACCCGGATGGATACTTAAATTACTCCGGTGTCCTTCCTCCAAAATCATTCTTTTCAACTCCGCATCATCAGGAATACAAATACGACCACGAAACCTCAAAACACCAAAATTATCCACCTTGAAATCCACATTCTCATTCCTCATCAAATCAACGAATTTCAAATCCAGCTTTTGTTTCTCACTTACCGACAACAAAAATTCATTAGTAACTTTCAACATTCCAAGCCTTACACTAACCGATGTCACTTCACATACCAAACTCAAGTCTCTAAACGACTCCAAAAGTTCCAACTCTTTCACCATCAATGCGGACATATGCAACGATTTCCGGCTCAATGCATCGGCTACCACATTAGCTTTACCAGGATGGTAATTCAAGCCAAAGTCGTAGTCTTTCAAGAATTCCAACCATCTCCGCTGTCTCATGTTCAACTCTTTCTGATCAAATAAATATTTCAAGCTTTTATGATCACTAAAGACTTCGAACCTCGCACCATAGAGATAGTGCCTCCAAATCTTCAACACAAAAACCACAGCCGCTAATTCAAGATCATGAGTAGGATAGTTTTTCTCATGAACTCTTAACTGCCTTGAAGCATAGGCCACAACTTTACCTTCCTGCATCAGAACACCACCCAAACCAATTAAAGAAGCATCGCAATACACAACAAATGGTTCATTAGGATCAGGTAAAATAAGAATCGGAGCTGTCGTCAATCTTCTCTTCAGCTCACAAAAACTTTCTTCACATTGAATATCCCAAATGAATGCTTTGCCCTTACAAGTCAACTGCGTCAAAGGAAGAGCTAGCTTAGAAAAACCTTCAATGAACCTCCGGTAATAACCAGCCAAACCCAAAAAGCTTCGAATTTCAGTAACGGATCTAGGAGCCTCCCATTGTAGAACTGCTTCTACTTTAGATGGATCCACAGCAATACCATTACCTGAAATTACGTGCCCAAGAAAACTCACCTCAGACAACCAGAATTCACACTTGGACAATTTGGCAAAAAGCTTCCTTTCCTTCAACACCTGCAAAACAATACGCAAATGCTCTGCATGTTCCTCACGAGACTTAGAATAGATTAAAATATCAAAAATAAACACCACCACAAAACGATCCAAATGCTCGTGGAAAATCCGATTCATGTATTCCATAAACACACCAGGCGCATTAGAAACCCCGAACGGCATCACCGAATATTCATAATGACCGTACCGTGTTCTAAAGGTCGTCTTCTGAATATCCTCTTCCTTCACCCTTATCTGATGGTACCCCGATCTCAAATCAATCTTACTAAATACACAAGCACCAACCAACTGATCCATCAGATCATCAATCCTTGGAAGCGGATACTTATTCTTAATCGTCACTTTGTTCAACTGGCGATAATCAATACATAATCGCATACTCCCATCTTTCTTTTTCACTAACAAAACTGGAGCACCCCAAGGAGAAACACTTGGTCTCACGAACCTCTTCTCCAATAAGTCACTTAACTGCTTTTTCAACTCCACCAATTCAGATGCCGACATTCTATAAGGTGCCATAGAAACAGGTCTAGTACCAGGAACTAGATCTATAGAAAATTCAACTTCTCTCTCTGGCGGTACATCTGAAATATCATCAGGAAACACCTCAGGAAATTCGCACACAACAGGAAACACCTCCAATGAAACTTGACTATCCACAGTCAAAGATGCAAACAAACCAAACAACTGAGCTTCATCCGCCAAAAGTTTCTTCAACTCTTTGGTAGATAAGAAACTCGAGTCTTCGTCTTCCTCAAGAGAAGGAAACCTTACAAGCTTATGATAACAATCAATGTGTACCCGATTGAATTGCAACCAATTCATTCCCAACACCACATCTAAACCTTCCAACGGTAAACACACCAAATCCATCGCAAAGTCTTTACCATAAATGGTCAAAGGACAACTCAAGCACACCAACGAAGTAGTTACTGACCCCATCGCTGGAGTATCAATAACCATCTCGAAATCCATCACAGACAACACAAGATTCAAAAGCTTCGCGCACTCAGACGAAATAAACGAATGAGTCGCTCCAGTATCAATAATAGCAATTAAAGGCGTATTATTAATAAAGCAAGTACCTCTTATCAGACGATCTGCACTTGAGGTCTGAGTTCCCGCCAATGAAAACACTTTCCCACTAGTCGGAGCTTTCTTCTGATTCGGACACTTCGAGCTAATGTGACCAGGTTCCCTACAGTTATAACACTTCACTACATTCTTCCTTTTACAATCAGCTAAAACATGTCCGATACCACCACAATTAGAACACTTATCCACTTTCTTCCTACATTCCATCTGGCGATGACCCAATTCACCACATTTAAAACACCTAGGAGCATTAGACATACCTCCTCCACTTGACCTTCGATCAAAATTACCCCTTTGTTTACCTTTATCAGCCGGTGACACATACGGACCACCACGGAACTGTTGTTTCCCTTTCCTGTCACTTACACTTTTATAGTGAGCAGAACGAGCCTTACTATCTTCATCATAAATCCTACAGCATTCCACCAAATCAGCAAACCTTTGAATCCTCTGATAACCAATAGCCTGCTTTATCTCAGGACGCAAACCACTTTCATACTTCACACACTTTGAAAATTCAGCAGTCGCTTCCACATAATGAGGATAAAACTGCACAAGTTCCACAAACTTAGCAGTATAGTCAATAACCGACATATTACCTTGTTTTAGCTCTAAAAACTCAATCTCTTTCTTTCCTCGGACATCCTCCGGAAAATACATCCTTAGAAACTCTCGGCTAAACACTTCCCAAGTAATCTCTTCTTCCTCCTCCTCAGCTTCCAACACCTGACGAGTACTGACCCACCAGTCATCAGCCTCTTCGTGTAGCATATGAGTGCCCAGCCTCACTTTATCATCATCGTCATCACAATCCATTACCCTAAAAATCCTCTCAATCTCTTTCAACCACAACTGCGCACCATCCGGATCATGTTTCCCTTTAAAGACCGGCGGCTTATTCTTTCTAAACTCATCATTACCTGCAGCATTCGGTGCACCCTGCAGAGCTCGTGCCATAGCCTCCATCGCAGCAGCCAAAGCAGCATCATTACGACCAGCCATATTCTGTTCGTCCAAATACAGAAACTATGGTTAAACAACAACTCGTCCAACACAACTCGCCCAATATGCCAGACACAACAGACACAACTGACACGGACTGGCTCTGATACCACTTAATGTGACGCCCCCAATCTATACCCCCAATTAACAGGCAATTAAAGCACTAAAAGAAAATTCGAAATTTCGTCAGAGTACATTTGAATTTGCGGCATAGAAATGGAGGAATCACATCAAAGTAACCAAACATACACATAACACGCAACACCTGCCCAAAATGATATGTGTTGCGGTGAAAATTGGATAACAAGATATTAATTAACTTGCATCATATTTCTTTTACAACCGACTTTGATTTATCCAAAGGAAAGGTTCAAGATCGTTAGAAAAACCTAAAGGGGGGAGATCTAAAGTTCGGGGGTTGGTTACGCCTAGGGAAGGTATTAGCACCCTAAACGTCCGTAGTACTCTACGGGAGCCTTTTGTTTCACTATGCTTTTCTTATTTTTTTATGTTTTTGCTTGCTAAGGTTATCTGTACTAAGGTAAGGACCTAAGAGTATGTACACTAGTTTTGCTCGCCAAGACGTCGCAAAATTATGACTTTGTTATATCATAGGCCCTAAAAAGAAAATTGAAAATGAAAAGATTAATTCATAATCTAATTGAAAAAATATTTTTGAGATTTCTTTTTTCAATTATTGATAACATCTAAATTAATTAACACTAGTTAACAATTCTAAAAAAAGGTTAAATCTTAAATAAAATGTAATTAGAAAAGAAAAAGAAAACTTCAAATATCTAAACAAGAACAATTAAGTTAAATCAAAATAAGAAGAAAAAGGGGGTGAGAGAAACCAACATCCACGGGCTTATGAGCCCATTAACCAGACATGGAAATGGCTTGGTAAAAAGGTAATGTCTTAAAGGCAAAGCTGATCATGTTTGAGAGAAAAAAGTAAACGGGCCTCAAGCCCAAAACCAGCAGCAACAATGTGGCCATAGCTTTTTGTTCAAAAAAGGATGAAAACAAAGGACCCATAGGTAGAACAACGTCGAAACAATCGCTCAGAAGCAAATCGCTTCATCATCGCGCACGCCCACGGCGACGAGTTGGAGACCCGATAACAACCGAGGCTACGCGACGAGCATCATATCACCACGTCCTCTTCTCTGGTTCCGCCTCTTTTTTTTTCTCGATTTGGGTTTGGAACACGTCTTCTCTTTTTTCTGATTTTTTTAGTTTCAATCTCAGTTTTGTCTCACTCTTTCTTCTTTAATTTCTTTATTCTGAATCAGTCTGGGTTGAAGTGAAGAAGATGGTGTATGATTCAAGGTTCTGACGATTTGAGGTGTTGAGGGTTTGGTCCGGTTTTGACGGTGGTGGTTGATTGGAGACGGTTGGAGGCGAAGACGGTTATGGTGTTGTTTATGTTTGTGGTGGATTTGTGGGTTTTGATGATTTCACGGCGGAGGGTTTGTTGTTGGATGATGGAACGTGTTGTGTTGTTGATGATTTCACGGCGGAGGCGGGTTTGTTCCGGCTGGAGAGTGAAAACGGAGGGAGTATGAATTGGGTTTGATGAAGGTGTAAGATTTGGTTCTGTTGTAGATTGAAGATGGAGAAGAGTGTTTGAGGAGAGGTCGAAGAAAGAGAGATTGAGGACGAGTTTCTGAGTTCTGATTTTTGGTGCCCCTTCTAACTCTTGCTTATCTCTTCAAATTTGTATTGACTGGTGAACATTCTGAAGATGCCTTTCAAGAGATTTGAGCTTGGAATCTTGCTCCCCGTGATCACCATTTTCCAACAGATTTTGTCAAGATTGTAGCTATATAACTCCAACTGTGATAGCCTTGAACTGATCCCTTCGAGAAATCTCATGAGGTTGTGGCTGCTATGTGTAGGTGTGTTGGTTCGGCAAACAAGGTGGTAGGTGTGTGCAGAGGGATTTGTCTAGCATGGCCAAGAAGTGTGGCAAGCAAGGCGTGGGAGACATTGTTTGTCTTTATGCAGCGTGAAGGCTTGGGAGAGGAGATTGTGTTGGAAACACGCACGGTTGCTTTTTGTTTTACTCAATAAAATGACATAAAAGAAAATACAAATAAAAATAATCACAAAAAAAATAGATAATAACAATAATAATAATAGATAGGAACAATCATGGAAATAATGATAGAAAATAAAATAATAAATAGGGATAATAATAAAGAGGAAATTAATTTTAAACTAATATAATGAAAACAAAACTCTATTAAAAACCTAAAATCCTAAAAATTAACAATGAAATTCACATAAGATGAAAGGGATAAATTTTTATTTAAGTGACAAAAATTACACAGAAAGAACTGTGATGATTATGCTCGATGGACTATATGACTGCACACGCTAAGACAAATGACCGAAAAATGATATGACAAAATCGGAGTATCTGAGGGTCAAAATTTGGGGTGCAACAGTTGCCCCTATTTAAATATTTTTCACTGAATGACAATGGATATGGAAAGAGGTGAAAGATATTTAAATATAGATAACCAGAAATTTTGCCCTTAGATACGCTGATATGCAATGATATGGAAGAAAACCAGTCTAAGATGCAGACATGTCATGAGCTTTGGTACAGTGATGTGATGCCATGATAGATGCAAAAATGCAGACAGACATGCAAATACCCGCATGTGGATAACACCGGGGAAGGATGAAGGTTAGTATCCCTGAGGTAAACTCAATGGGGATACAGGCTAACCAACAAAAGAGACTTGTTGGCGAGACCCCAAGGAAACACTGGGGGTAGAAAAACTGCGGGGAAACCCTACAGTTCTTACTGGAGATAGGACACTGAAGGGGTGTCCTCCATTGGGGAAATATCCAACTCCACTAGGGATGAAACTCAACTCCATTGGGGATAAGACACATTCTTACTGGGTACGAAACCAGAAAGAAGACATGACCACCACAGGGGATCAGTTTGAAGTAAAAGGATTGACATCCTACAAAGTTTTTCGGGGGATTTCCTATACTGAAGAGTTCAAACGGGATCTTCAAGGAAAGCCAGAAAAGACAGAGGTAAACTCTGCGTCAGATGATGAAAGGTGACTGGACCTTTTGGCTGTGAAACTGGTTGAGATAACAAATATGATTCCGTTTATGGAGGATGTCAGCGATGACTGGACTTTAGGTTCAAGCTTGACACGATTCAAGCAGGAACAAGATCTTAAGATAAGAGACAATGTTCGACACGATTCGAACAAGGACTCGGTTCAAGTTTGACATGATTCAAACAAGAACAAGCTGAAATAAAAGCCTAAGGTGACTCGATTCAAACCAAAGACGATGCCAACGATAATTGAACTTTGGGTTCAAGCTTGACACGATTCAAGCAGGAACAAGATCTTAAGATAAGAGACAATGTTCGACACAATTCGAACAGGGACTCGGTTCAAGTTTGACATGATTCAAACAAGAACAAGATGAAATAAAAGCCTAAGGTGACTCGATTCAAACCAAAGACGATGCCAACGATAATTGGACTTTGGGTTCAAGCTTGACACGATTCAAGCAGGAACAAGATCTTAAGACAAGAGACAATGTTCGACACAATTCGAACAAGGACTCGGTTCAAGTTTGACACGATTCAAACAAGAACAAGATGAAATAAAAGCCTAAGGTGACTCGATTCAAACCAAAGACGATGCCAACGATAATTGGACTTTGGGTTCAAGCTTGACACGATTCAAGAAGGAACAAGATCTTAAGACAAGAGACAATGTTCGACACGATTCGAACAAGGACTCGGTTCAAGTTTGACACGATTCAAACAAGAACAAGATGAAATAAAAACCTAAGGTGACTCGATTCAAACCAAAGACGATGCCAACGATAATTGGACTTTGGGTTCAAGCTTGACACGATTCAAGCAGGAACGGGATCTAAGAGACAAGAGACAATGTTCGACACGATTCGAACAAGGACTCGGTTCAAGTTTGACACAATTCAAACAAGAACAAGCTGAAATAAACAAGAGACAATGTTCGACACGATTCGAACAAGGACTCGGTTCAAGTTTGACACGATTCAAACAAGAACAAGATCTTAAAAGTCTAAGGTGACTCGATTCAAACCAAAGACGATGCCAACGATAATTGGACTTTAGGTTCAAGCTTGACACGATTCAAGCAGGAACGACTTTAAACAACAGGAAAGATGCCAGCGATGACTGGACCTAAGGTTAGACTTCTTGGGGGGTAAAATAAATATCCACTACAAATCGAAGTAGCCAAAAATGAAGTTGTAATTGGAGATTCCAAAACTGAGGTCATCCATGGGATAAAATAAATATCCACTTCATTAGGGGACGCTCGAATCAAAGTTGCGAACTGAAGATGTCAGAGTTGAGACTTCGTGGGGATGAAATAAACATCCACTTTGCTGGGGAAGGTTGGAGCCAAAGAGATTTATTGGGAATTATTAGGTCACCAATTGGGGAATTCTCGCATCAAACCTGCCATAACTGCTGAAGCAGAGAGTCACCGGGGGATGGTTGTGACCGCTGTAGTAGAGACTTGGTGGGGAATCATCACACCACTTGAGACGGAAGTTCTTTGAGTGAGAACAAAGTAGTTCTGCATTGGTAGTTGCCATTTCAAACAATAGTTGTTGTGAATGGATGAAATAATCTTCGATTCTCAAATGTCCCCAAATTACATGGTTTGTACGACAAAGTTTCCCATCAGAGTCGCCATCTGTCGCCACAAGAGAACAAGCTTCTCCAAGAGAATGTCACTTGTTGTTGGGTATGAATTCCAAAGGGATGTCGATATTACAACACTACTGGAGGAATGACTGTCTTCAATGGGGATCTGTAAGATTCTTCCTGCAAGACGCGGTACAAAATAAATGCACTTGAAAGTGGGTTCAGAAACCACTCCTGCTAGGGACCACAGTTCAATCTAGGAACAAGCTAGAAAGAAACGGCCAAACAAGACTCCAATTGAAGAATGAACTCGAATGGGGATTTATCTTATCCACATGTGGAAAAGATAACTGAAACAACCATCATCCACGAGGATAAAACTCTGTGGGCATTTCAGAAAAGATGGGCACTTTATGCCTGGGGCTGACAACTCTATTGGAGATAATAGGCACACCCACTCACTTGGGGATAAACGCCAAAGTGAACAACATAGGTAAACACCAGAATCATGTAGCAAAAATGATAATATGCTATGCATATGAGTGCTTATGCCATGCTTAAGCTTATGCTGACAAAACAGACGAGAAGCGAGACCGGAGATGAAATAAACATCTCGACAAGGATACCCAACCAAACTCATCGGATTGGACCGTTACTGGGGATGAACTTGCAGATGAAGCAGCTCTACTTCGAGGTTATGACCTTCTCTGGGGGAAGAGTACTCCGCGTGGTATAGCATCTTGACTTCACTAGGATTGTCATTATGAGCTTGATTTCTTCACTGGCGATAAGAGATCCATTGAGAATTGCCAAGATTAGCTGAAGAGATAACTTTTGGGGAGCTAGCAGAGACACCACAAAAGCTGAGTAATTCTGCATGACTCATCTGCCCCAGAGTACATGGTCTGTCAGAAGAATACATCAAGAGGATTTTACAGAAGAATTGGCATGCAAGGTGTTTCAATATCTTCAAACTCTTGGAGAGATTTACCGAATCTCGACATAAATGCCCCTGATTGACAGCTTTATACGACAGAGCCCATGAACTAGTTACGTGTCTTGATCGAAACTCCAGGTTGAAGCTGCGAGGTTGCTTGGATTCCACTGGTGAAAATCATTATTCAAAGCCTAAGAGGAGGCTGGATTCCACTGGTGAAAATCATTATTTAAAGCCTAAGAGGAGGCTGGATTCCACTTGGGGAAATCACTATACAAAGCCTACGAAGAGGCTGGATTCCACTTTGGGAAATCACTATACAAAGCCTAAGAGGAGGCTATCTGTTGACTGACTGACTCCGCCTGGGAGAATCCTTATACCAAGCCTAAGAGGAGGCTGTCTGTTGACTGAATGACTCCGCATGGGAGAATCCTTATACCAAGCCTAAGAGGAGGCTGTCTGATAGTTTATACTCATCCCGGAGTGTAGATCATTATACAAAGCCTAAGAGGAGGCTATCCGTTAGTTTATACTCATCCCGGAGTGTAGATCATTATACAAAGCCTAAGAGGAGGCTATTTGTTAGTTTATACTCGTCAGGGAGTGTCTTATACAAAGCCTAGATTAACCGCGTTGGCACAACGAAATCCTTGAGTTAATTATCCAGTCTGGTTATTGACAACTGGGGAATAAACTTGCCCCTATCAAGTTGATCTGTGAAGGGGATGCCCCAGACTAGTTGACTTTTGAGAGATTTGCCGGACCTCGACCTGATTGCTTCTGATTAACTGGTCTTGTGATGATAAGTCACCAAGAGGATTTTATAGAAGAATTGAAATGCCGGGTGCTCCAATGTCTTCAAACTCTTGAAAAGATCCACAAGTCTTGACATAACTGCCCCAGTTCAATTGCATTCGTAACACAAAGTCCTTTAAACTGTGGTAGGTACAAACTTGCCCCTGTTGATGGGTCATTGGAGTCCAAACTTGGCATAAAACGAATTCAAGAAGGCTTGCCCCAATATTCTGAACCTTGACTAGTTCTGCCCCTGATTCAACACTTCTTGAAATGATGGACCGGCAGGACCTTCTGCTTAGTTGCCCCTTGATTGAGCTTCCTTTACCAAATCAAATTCCCTAGCTGACTGCATCTGTCGGGATTCCTTTGATGTTGAATCATTTCACAAACAAGTATTGTTCATTTAAAATTGACAATTTCAGTGCAAAAATTTATGCAAGCTCTTGAAATCAAGTTTTATTGATGAAACACGCACAGTGGAATGATTAAGTAATAAAAAACAAAGTGGATCTGGTCATTTACAGGACGACAGATGAAGTGATCAACACACACAACTAGCAAAGATTATTAGGAGTCAGGTTAATCAACCTTGTTGTAGTATGCTTTCAAAATAACCTTACCTCAATTAGGTCTTTTAAGGGTTGTAACGTGGCCTGGTTCACGGTTTAAGAAACAAAGGATAAAGGCTCAAAGTTTATTTGGTACCCACCCCATCTTCGTGATGAACTCCAATCCTACGCTCAGTTAACTTAGGCTATACATTCAAGTTCCTCTTGGTTAGGAATGAATTGATGATAATTGCTGATGATTCGGACACCCAGATAGTCATTGCTCCTTTGTAGAATTTGGTTGTCTTTTGTTGTCTTTGCTGAGGTTATGACCCTTTTCTTGTTGAGGTCATGATACCTCTTCTTTTGATTTGGTTGAAGTTATGATACCTCTTCTTTTGATTTGATTGAGGTCATGATACCTCTCTTTGTTTGCGGTTAGGACCTCCTTTTTGTTTGATTGTTGCTTTGAAACTCCTTTTTGGCTGCTGTACAATTTCTTTTTGTATAAGGCAAAGTTCTGAGCTTCCCATCTTTCTTGGCCTTTGCCTTGAAAGGGACTCGGCTCATCCTTTGATTCAGGATTTTTCAGCTATCCTTCCTTATTGTTGCTTGGATGAACAACTTGTACAACGCTAACTCATTTGATTTGGGAGAGCTGACTGGTGTCTTGCATGAAGCGCTTGCGTTCGAATGCGTAACCAAGTTAAACTGAGAAACTACCCTGCCCCAAGGTTAAAATTGAGGGTTTTTTTTTATTTTGGAAAGAAAAAAAAAAAACTCCTACTTCAAGGCTCAAGGGGGTTAACGAGGGATTATTTTCCTTATTTCTCCAGTGTTTGGGAATTGAAACAATGCCTTACATCCTCGGCAAGGTTTAATCGAAAACATACCACAACAATTATGAATAATATTTTCGTCATCCTCCCCAATCTTTGCTTAAACAAAACAGTTTGATAAGTGGAAGGGAAGAAAAAAATCGCTCTTTTTGTTTTTTTTGTTTTTTTGTTTTTTGTTTTTTTTTGTTTGGTTTTTTTTTGTTTTCAAACACAAAAAGTAAATGAGTGAAACGAATGAACTTAATCAAAAGATGCACAAACATTTCATTAATCTTGCCAATTTGAAAGTACAACAAAGCTTATAAGCGAAAATAGATTCAAACATGCAAAGAAAATACAACAAAATGCTGAAACAGCCAGATGATCGCCAGCTTTAGGGAACCAAAATTTCCTTCTTAATCTGCCAAGCTAAGCTAGTCATCTTTAGAGTTGATTGTCGAGATCCGCTTGAAAATTGTCTTCACATATATTCTCAACAATTTCTTCCACTTCATAGTCTGATGAATCTGACTGATTAGGCGACAGTTTGCTGATTTGGACGCCTTGAGGCGTGAACAAGAACATATCAGAGTCAAACAAAATCTGAACCTGGCTTCTGAGTACCCTAAGTCTTCAGATGAATGCCTCTGTGCCCCAGTATGATGGTCACCACGGGCCAGTCTAGAAAAGATAACTTCAAGAGCTGCTTCAGGTCCAATGATGTCTTAAGGAAATCGGACGGGTTACAGACACAGGACGGACAAGACCCAGGGCTGAGAAATGCAGATGCAGTGCAGATGCGCATGCAATGAGAATGCAATGCTAATGCAAGCCAAATGGTTTCAAGGAACTCAAAAGCAAGTCGCAAGCTTTTTGGAAAACTGAAGAGTTTTTTTTCTGTTTTTTTTGTTTTTTTGTTTTTTAAAACCGTGATCTCAAAGGATCTTCGCAAAGAATAAAACGTCTGAGTTCCTTGAAAACATCCATGGATGCGATGAGATGTATGCAATACACAAACGCGGGCACACAAAAACATAGATATATACACGCGCAAAAGCGCGCAAGCACAAACATATGTACATTGGTATTCACAGATATGCACACACAGACAAGAGAGGACCTAGGTTTGAAGGTCACAGGCATGGAGCCAAGGTCTACCCATCCCATAAGGTAGTGTGGTTTCAAAATGTACCTGCCGAACGGGTTCTACAAAGTTCCCAGAGTCTACAATCCATCTTTCGGATATTATCGACTTCCCAAATTACTCGGTTAGTCAATAATATTCTCAAGAGAATCTCGTCTGAGTGTAGTATCGCGTGACAACTATTTGGAAATGGACTCCCGCATAGTCACTGCACTACGTCCTAAAAGGCCAAGTTGGGTTAAAGGTGCTACGGTCCTCAGTCTTAAGGGTTCTTGGTCGAAGTTAATACCGTTTTCACGAATGAACTCGTTCAAACAATATTAAGTTCAAAAGAACCTAAACTGAGCGATGATTTTCTCAATTCGACTTTTCAGGAATCGACTCCGTCAAAGTACCCTTGACCATATCATCTCCTATATGTCACTCAAGTCCGGGTCTAGGACTCTCACCACTCAATAATGGCACCCTGCACACAGGAAATTCCAGCACAGGCAGAGATATATGCAAATATATACAGATATACATGCAAATATGACATACAAGCAAATATACAAGTAGAATAAAGTTGTTTTTGAAGTTTGATTATGAAAATCCGCTTGATGTTGGATCAAGGGTTTATTTGTTATGAAAAGATTTTTGTTTGAAAACGTGAAAACAAAATAGGCTTAACCCTCTTAGGAAAGGACCAGCATAGGTCTAACTTTCCTTTGTTTCATTCCCCAGTGAAGTCGCCATTTCTGTTGCGGTGAAAATTGGATAACAAGATATTAATTAACTTGCATCATATTTCTTTTACAACCGACTTTGATTTATCCAAAGGAAAGGTTCAAGATCGTTAGAAAAACCTAAAGGGGGGAGATCTAAAGTTCGGGGGTTGGTTACGCCTAGGGAAGGTATTAGCACCCTAAACGTCCGTAGTACTCTACGGGAGCCTTTTGTTTCACTATGCTTTTCTTATTTTTTTATGTTTTTGCTTGCTAAGGTTATCTGTACTAAGGTAAGGACCTAAGAGTATGTACACTAGTTTTGCTCGCCAAGACGTCGCATCTTGTGCCTACGTATCTGACTAAGGAATCAGAGCAACCGTAGTTCACCTAACTAAGGGTGAAAGAAAAGGAAACATTGACTCTGGCCAACATTCCAAAGGGAATGAGCGTAAGCTCACATAGAGCCCACGATGACTCTCTAAGTCTACGTTATGAATGGAGAAAGTGAATTCTCATGATAGTGAGAACCACACAGAGTTCGCGATAACTCTGTAAGTCTGAGTAAAAGGTAAAGTGAATTCTCATGATAGTGAGAATCACATGGAGTTCATGATAACGCCATCCTATTACTAAACTCTGAGGGAAACAGCTCTTATGAGGCCAAGGATGAAATGGGAAAGGTTTGTGACTTAGGAGTCAAAGTAGAGATCTTTCCTTTGGGAGGAGGGTCAAATGTGAACAATCATGGATATGATATGGTAATGATCAAAACATCAAAATCAAATGATAATAAATCAAAGAATGAAAGTATCTACATAATATCGTGTTAAAAGGCAATGTCAGGAAAACATATATACATGCAGACAAAAAATGCATCAATGTAAGTGAGCAAGAAATAGAGAGATCTGACCAGAATAGTGTATAAATACTTCCCATTGATGGGCCACTGGCCAGTCAAGTGAAAATCCGAAAACCAGAATACCAACTCCAAGAGCATAGGGTAAAAATCCTAAATCTAAGTCCTCAGTCCAACACAATAATAACAACAGTCCGGTCAATTGAGTCTTTTAGGGTTTCGATATTTATTAGTGTGTTTTATACGAACAAATGAAGTGAACGATATACACAGGATATAAATAAGAACAGTGATAATATTTACAAGGATAATAATCAATCATAAAGAATAAATCCAGATATGTATATATTGACTGAAAGTAAATTTAGTGATTTGTTGATTAATTTAATGGATCGATGTATTGGGTCCAATGTAGTACTGATCCGTCGTAATACGGTCTATGAGGAAGACCATACTATAGGAGGATGCACAATTTGATCTGTGTGTTAAAACATGATAGAGAAGTGATATAGAAGATCATTCTCTGATGAAATCGTGCCACACGAAAAGAAAAGGTGGAGACCTCGTCTTGAGTCACAAACTCTCGTTGATTAGTCGAAGGTAACCTATCACGATCTCAAAGTATAGAAAGCGATCTCGATGATCACTCACTACAGATTTGAAATAATGAAGGTTCGTCGCTTCGCTAACAACGTTTGTGGATAGAAAGACTTTCATCGGTCTAAAGATGTAGATGAAAGTGAAAGAAAATACCTCTGAAGTAGAAATAAAGTCGGTCTCGTCTTAATCTTGGTTCAATCGAGAAGTCGATAGCCTTGATACTTAACTTTCATTAACCGATAGAAAAGAGAAGTGGCCTCATATATATCATGACTTTTAGTAATTTGAATAAATCGACTAAGTCATGATTTTTGTGATATCATCGGCCCAAAACAAAAGAAGAAGTGGGCTTGAAATGAAATAAAATTGGTCTCTTCTAAATAAAAAAATTTAGATCCTCATCGACCGATAAGAAATAAAATAAAATGAGATAGAAATGAAACATAAAGTCGATCTAGTTTAAATTAAGATTTTAAATCGATAAAATCGATAATCTTTAATTAAACTCTCATCGATCAACAAAAAAGAAAATAGGCCTCATATTCATCACAATTTATTGATTCAAATAAATCAACTAAAATTATGACTTTGTTATATCATAGGCCCTAAAAAGAAAATTGAAAATGAAAAGATTAATTCATAATCTAATTGAAAAAATATTTTTGAGATTTCTTTTTTCAATTATTGATAACATCTAAATTAATTAACACTAGTTAACAATTCTAAAAAAAGGTTAAATCTTAAATAAAATGTAATTAGAAAAGAAAAAGAAAACTTCAAATATCTAAACAAGAACAATTAAGTTAAATCAAAATAAGAAGAAAAAGGGGGTGAGAGAAACCAACATCCACGGGCTTATGAGCCCATTAACCAGACATGGAAATGGCTTGGTAAAAAGGTAATGTCTTAAAGGCAAAGCTGATCATGTTTGAGAGAAAAAAGTAAACGGGCCTCAAGCCCAAAACCAGCAGCAACAATGTGGCCATAGCTTTTTGTTCAAAAAAGGATGAAAACAAAGGACCCATAGGTAGAACAACGTCGAAACAATCGCTCAGAAGCAAATCGCTTCATCATCGCGCACGCCCAAGGCGACGAGTTGGAGACCCGATAACAACCGAGGCTACGCGACGAGCATCATATCACCACGTCCTCTTCTCTGGTTCCGCCTCTTTTTTTTTCTCGATTTGGGTTTGGAACACGTCTTCTCTTTTTTCTGATTTTTTTAGTTTCAATCTCAGTTTTGTCTCACTCTTTCTTCTTTAATTTCTTTATTCTGAATCAGTCTGGGTTGAAGTGAAGAAGATGGTGTATGATTCAAGGTTCTGACGATTTGAGGTGTTGAGGGTTTGGTCCGGTTTTGACGGTGGTGGTTGATTGGAGACGGTTGGAGGCGAAGACGGTTATGGTGTTGTTTATGTTTGTGGTGGATTTGTGGGTTTTGATGATTTCACGGCGGAGGGTTTGTTGTTGGATGATGGAACGTGTTGTGTTGTTGATGATTTCACGGCGGAGGCGGGTTTGTTCCGGCTGGAGAGTGAAAACGGAGGGAGTATGAATTGGGTTTGATGAAGGTGTAAGATTTGGTTCTGTTGTAGATTGAAGATGGAGAAGAGTGTTTGAGGAGAGGTCGAAGAAAGAGAGATTGAGGACGAGTTTCTGAGTTCTGATTTTTGGTGCCCCTTCTAACTCTTGCTTATCTCTTCAAATTTGTATTGACTGGTGAACATTCTGAAGATGCCTTTCAAGAGATTTGAGCTTGGAATCTTGCTCCCCGTGATCACCATTTTCCAACAGATTTTGTCAAGATTGTAGCTATATAACTCCAACTGTGATAGCCTTGAACTGATCCCTTCGAGAAATCTCATGAGGTTGTGGCTGCTATGTGTAGGTGTGTTGGTTCGGCAAACAAGGTGGTAGGTGTGTGCAGAGGGATTTGTCTAGCATGGCCAAGAAGTGTGGCAAGCAAGGCGTGGGAGACATTGTTTGTCTTTATGCAGCGTGAAGGCTTGGGAGAGGAGATTGTGTTGGAAACACGCACGGTTGCTTTTTGTTTTACTCAATAAAATGACATAAAAGAAAATACAAATAAAAATAATCACAAAAAAAATAGATAATAACAATAATAATAATAGATAGGAACAATCATGGAAATAATGATAGAAAATAAAATAATAAATAGGGATAATAATAAAGAGGAAATTAATTTTAAACTAATATAATGAAAACAAAACTCTATTAAAAACCTAAAATCCTAAAAATTAACAATGAAATTCACATAAGATGAAAGGGATAAATTTTTATTTAAGTGACAAAAATTACACAGAAAGAACTGTGATGATTATGCTCGATGGACTATATGACTGCACACGCTAAGACAAATGACCGAAAAATGATATGACAAAATCGGAGTATCTGAGGGTCAAAATTTGGGGTGCAACAGTTGCCCCTATTTAAATATTTTTCACTGAATGACAATGGATATGGAAAGAGGTGAAAGATATTTAAATATAGATAACCAGAAATTTTGCCCTTAGATACGCTGATATGCAATGATATGGAAGAAAACCAGTCTAAGATGCAGACATGTCATGAGCTTTGGTACAGTGATGTGATGCCATGATAGATGCAAAAATGCAGACAGACATGCAAATACCCGCATGTGGATAACACCGGGGAAGGATGAAGGTTAGTATCCCTGAGGTAAACTCAATGGGGATACAGGCTAACCAACAAAAGAGACTTGTTGGCGAGACCCCAAGGAAACACTGGGGGTAGAAAAACTGCGGGGAAACCCTACAGTTCTTACTGGAGATAGGACACTGAAGGGGTGTCCTCCATTGGGGAAATATCCAACTCCACTAGGGATGAAACTCAACTCCATTGGGGATAAGACACATTCTTACTGGGTACGAAACCAGAAAGAAGACATGACCACCACAGGGGATCAGTTTGAAGTAAAAGGATTGACATCCTACAAAGTTTTTCGGGGGATTTCCTATACTGAAGAGTTCAAACGGGATCTTCAAGGAAAGCCAGAAAAGACAGAGGTAAACTCTGCGTCAGATGATGAAAGGTGACTGGACCTTTTGGCTGTGAAACTGGTTGAGATAACAAATATGATTCCGTTTATGGAGGATGTCAGCGATGACTGGACTTTAGGTTCAAGCTTGACACGATTCAAGCAGGAACAAGATCTTAAGATAAGAGACAATGTTCGACACGATTCGAACAAGGACTCGGTTCAAGTTTGACATGATTCAAACAAGAACAAGCTGAAATAAAAGCCTAAGGTGACTCGATTCAAACCAAAGACGATGCCAACGATAATTGAACTTTGGGTTCAAGCTTGACACGATTCAAGCAGGAACAAGATCTTAAGATAAGAGACAATGTTCGACACAATTCGAACAGGGACTCGGTTCAAGTTTGACATGATTCAAACAAGAACAAGATGAAATAAAAGCCTAAGGTGACTCGATTCAAACCAAAGACGATGCCAACGATAATTGGACTTTGGGTTCAAGCTTGACACGATTCAAGCAGGAACAAGATCTTAAGACAAGAGACAATGTTCGACACAATTCGAACAAGGACTCGGTTCAAGTTTGACACGATTCAAACAAGAACAAGATGAAATAAAAGCCTAAGGTGACTCGATTCAAACCAAAGACGATGCCAACGATAATTGGACTTTGGGTTCAAGCTTGACACGATTCAAGAAGGAACAAGATCTTAAGACAAGAGACAATGTTCGACACGATTCGAACAAGGACTCGGTTCAAGTTTGACACGATTCAAACAAGAACAAGATGAAATAAAAACCTAAGGTGACTCGATTCAAACCAAAGACGATGCCAACGATAATTGGACTTTGGGTTCAAGCTTGACACGATTCAAGCAGGAACGGGATCTAAGAGACAAGAGACAATGTTCGACACGATTCGAACAAGGACTCGGTTCAAGTTTGACACAATTCAAACAAGAACAAGCTGAAATAAACAAGAGACAATGTTCGACACGATTCGAACAAGGACTCGGTTCAAGTTTGACACGATTCAAACAAGAACAAGATCTTAAAAGTCTAAGGTGACTCGATTCAAACCAAAGACGATGCCAACGATAATTGGACTTTAGGTTCAAGCTTGACACGATTCAAGCAGGAACGACTTTAAACAACAGGAAAGATGCCAGCGATGACTGGACCTAAGGTTAGACTTCTTGGGGGGTAAAATAAATATCCACTACAAATCGAAGTAGCCAAAAATGAAGTTGTAATTGGAGATTCCAAAACTGAGGTCATCCATGGGATAAAATAAATATCCACTTCATTAGGGGACGCTCGAATCAAAGTTGCGAACTGAAGATGTCAGAGTTGAGACTTCGTGGGGATGAAATAAACATCCACTTTGCTGGGGAAGGTTGGAGCCAAAGAGATTTATTGGGAATTATTAGGTCACCAATTGGGGAATTCTCGCATCAAACCTGCCATAACTGCTGAAGCAGAGAGTCACCGGGGGATGGTTGTGACCGCTGTAGTAGAGACTTGGTGGGGAATCATCACACCACTTGAGACGGAAGTTCTTTGAGTGAGAACAAAGTAGTTCTGCATTGGTAGTTGCCATTTCAAACAATAGTTGTTGTGAATGGATGAAATAATCTTCGATTCTCAAATGTCCCCAAATTACATGGTTTGTACGACAAAGTTTCCCATCAGAGTCGCCATCTGTCGCCACAAGAGAACAAGCTTCTCCAAGAGAATGTCACTTGTTGTTGGGTATGAATTCCAAAGGGATGTCGATATTACAACACTACTGGAGGAATGACTGTCTTCAATGGGGATCTGTAAGATTCTTCCTGCAAGACGCGGTACAAAATAAATGCACTTGAAAGTGGGTTCAGAAACCACTCCTGCTAGGGACCACAGTTCAATCTAGGAACAAGCTAGAAAGAAACGGCCAAACAAGACTCCAATTGAAGAATGAACTCGAATGGGGATTTATCTTATCCACATGTGGAAAAGATAACTGAAACAACCATCATCCACGAGGATAAAACTCTGTGGGCATTTCAGAAAAGATGGGCACTTTATGCCTGGGGCTGACAACTCTATTGGAGATAATAGGCACACCCACTCACTTGGGGATAAACGCCAAAGTGAACAACATAGGTAAACACCAGAATCATGTAGCAAAAATGATAATATGCTATGCATATGAGTGCTTATGCCATGCTTAAGCTTATGCTGACAAAACAGACGAGAAGCGAGACCGGAGATGAAATAAACATCTCGACAAGGATACCCAACCAAACTCATCGGATTGGACCGTTACTGGGGATGAACTTGCAGATGAAGCAGCTCTACTTCGAGGTTATGACCTTCTCTGGGGGAAGAGTACTCCGCGTGGTATAGCATCTTGACTTCACTAGGATTGTCATTATGAGCTTGATTTCTTCACTGGCGATAAGAGATCCATTGAGAATTGCCAAGATTAGCTGAAGAGATAACTTTTGGGGAGCTAGCAGAGACACCACAAAAGCTGAGTAATTCTGCATGACTCATCTGCCCCAGAGTACATGGTCTGTCAGAAGAATACATCAAGAGGATTTTACAGAAGAATTGGCATGCAAGGTGTTTCAATATCTTCAAACTCTTGGAGAGATTTACCGAATCTCGACATAAATGCCCCTGATTGACAGCTTTATACGACAGAGCCCATGAACTAGTTACGTGTCTTGATCGAAACTCCAGGTTGAAGCTGCGAGGTTGCTTGGATTCCACTGGTGAAAATCATTATTCAAAGCCTAAGAGGAGGCTGGATTCCACTGGTGAAAATCATTATTTAAAGCCTAAGAGGAGGTTGGATTCCACTTGGGGAAATCACTATACAAAGCCTACGAAGAGGCTGGATTCCACTTTGGGAAATCACTATACAAAGCCTAAGAGGAGGCTATCTGTTGACTGACTGACTCCGCCTGGGAGAATCCTTATACCAAGCCTAAGAGGAGGCTGTCTGTTG
Source organism: Lathyrus tuberosus (assembly GCA_022829125.1). Taxonomy (NCBI): domain Eukaryota; kingdom Viridiplantae; phylum Streptophyta; class Magnoliopsida; order Fabales; family Fabaceae; genus Lathyrus; species Lathyrus tuberosus. Next base: position 11,815,349 of record JALAZF010000071.1, read on the forward strand.
ACTGAATGACTCCGCATGGGAGAATCCTTATACCAAGCCTAAGAGGAGGCTGTCTGATAGTTTATACTCATCCCGGAGTGTAGATCATTATACAAAGCCTAAGAGGAGGCTATCCGTTAGTTTATACTCATCCCGGAGTGTAGATCATTATACAAAGCCTAAGAGGAGGCTATTTGTTAGTTTATACTCGTCAGGGAGTGTCTTATACAAAGCCTAGATTAACCGCGTTGGCACAACGAAATCCTTGAGTTAATTATCCAGTCTGGTTATTGACAACTGGGGAATAAACTTGCCCCTATCAAGTTGATCTGTGAAGGGGATGCCCCAGACTAGTTGACTTTTGAGAGATTTGCCGGACCTCGACCTGATTGCTTCTGATTAACTGGTCTTGTGATGATAAGTCACCAAGAGGATTTTATAGAAGAATTGAAATGCCGGGTGCTCCAATGTCTTCAAACTCTTGAAAAGATCCACAAGTCTTGACATAACTGCCCCAGTTCAATTGCATTCGTAACACAAAGTCCTTTAAACTGTGGTAGGTACAAACTTGCCCCTGTTGATGGGTCATTGGAGTCCAAACTTGGCATAAAACGAATTCAAGAAGGCTTGCCCCAATATTCTGAACCTTGACTAGTTCTGCCCCTGATTCAACACTTCTTGAAATGATGGACCGGCAGGACCTTCTGCTTAGTTGCCCCTTGATTGAGCTTCCTTTACCAAATCAAATTCCCTAGCTGACTGCATCTGTCGGGATTCCTTTGATGTTGAATCATTTCACAAACAAGTATTGTTCATTTAAAATTGACAATTTCAGTGCAAAAATTTATGCAAGCTCTTGAAATCAAGTTTTATTGATGAAACACGCACAGTGGAATGATTAAGTAATAAAAAACAAAGTGGATCTGGTCATTTACAGGACGACAGATGAAGTGATCAACACACACAACTAGCAAAGATTATTAGGAGTCAGGTTAATCAACCTTGTTGTAGTATGCTTTCAAAATAACCTTACCTCAATTAGGTCTTTTAAGGGTTGTAACGTGGCCTGGTTCACGGTTTAAGAAACAAAGGATAAAGGCTCAAAGTTTATTTGGTACCCACCCCATCTTCGTGATGAACTCCAATCCTACGCTCAGTTAACTTAGGCTATACATTCAAGTTCCTCTTGGTTAGGAATGAATTGATGATAATTGCTGATGATTCGGACACCCAGATAGTCATTGCTCCTTTGTAGAATTTGGTTGTCTTTTGTTGTCTTTGCTGAGGTTATGACCCTTTTCTTGTTGAGGTCATGATACCTCTTCTTTTGATTTGGTTGAAGTTATGATACCTCTTCTTTTGATTTGATTGAGGTCATGATACCTCTCTTTGTTTGCGGTTAGGACCTCCTTTTTGTTTGATTGTTGCTTTGAAACTCCTTTTTGGCTGCTGTACAATTTCTTTTTGTATAAGGCAAAGTTCTGAGCTTCCCATCTTTCTTGGCCTTTGCCTTGAAAGGGACTCGGCTCATCCTTTGATTCAGGATTTTTCAGCTATCCTTCCTTATTGTTGCTTGGATGAACAACTTGTACAACGCTAACTCATTTGATTTGGGAGAGCTGACTGGTGTCTTGCATGAAGCGCTTGCGTTCGAATGCGTAACCAAGTTAAACTGAGAAACTACCCTGCCCCAAGGTTAAAATTGAGGGTTTTTTTTTATTTTGGAAAGAAAAAAAAAAAACTCCTACTTCAAGGCTCAAGGGGGTTAACGAGGGATTATTTTCCTTATTTCTCCAGTGTTTGGGAATTGAAACAATGCCTTACATCCTCGGCAAGGTTTAATCGAAAACATACCACAACAATTATGAATAATATTTTCGTCATCCTCCCCAATCTTTGCTTAAACAAAACAGTTTGATAAGTGGAAGGGAAGAAAAAAATCGCTCTTTTTGTTTTTTTTGTTTTTTTGTTTTTTGTTTTTTTTTGTTTGGTTTTTTTTTGTTTTCAAACACAAAAAGTAAATGAGTGAAACGAATGAACTTAATCAAAAGATGCACAAACATTTCATTAATCTTGCCAATTTGAAAGTACAACAAAGCTTATAAGCGAAAATAGATTCAAACATGCAAAGAAAATACAACAAAATGCTGAAACAGCCAGATGATCGCCAGCTTTAGGGAACCAAAATTTCCTTCTTAATCTGCCAAGCTAAGCTAGTCATCTTTAGAGTTGATTGTCGAGATCCGCTTGAAAATTGTCTTCACATATATTCTCAACAATTTCTTCCACTTCATAGTCTGATGAATCTGACTGATTAGGCGACAGTTTGCTGATTTGGACGCCTTGAGGCGTGAACAAGAACATATCAGAGTCAAACAAAATCTGAACCTGGCTTCTGAGTACCCTAAGTCTTCAGATGAATGCCTCTGTGCCCCAGTATGATGGTCACCACGGGCCAGTCTAGAAAAGATAACTTCAAGAGCTGCTTCAGGTCCAATGATGTCTTAAGGAAATCGGACGGGTTACAGACACAGGACGGACAAGACCCAGGGCTGAGAAATGCAGATGCAGTGCAGATGCGCATGCAATGAGAATGCAATGCTAATGCAAGCCAAATGGTTTCAAGGAACTCAAAAGCAAGTCGCAAGCTTTTTGGAAAACTGAAGAGTTTTTTTTCTGTTTTTTTTGTTTTTTTGTTTTTTAAAACCGTGATCTCAAAGGATCTTCGCAAAGAATAAAACGTCTGAGTTCCTTGAAAACATCCATGGATGCGATGAGATGTATGCAATACACAAACGCGGGCACACAAAAACATAGATATATACACGCGCAAAAGCGCGCAAGCACAAACATATGTACATTGGTATTCACAGATATGCACACACAGACAAGAGAGGACCTAGGTTTGAAGGTCACAGGCATGGAGCCAAGGTCTACCCATCCCATAAGGTAGTGTGGTTTCAAAATGTACCTGCCGAACGGGTTCTACAAAGTTCCCAGAGTCTACAATCCATCTTTCGGATATTATCGACTTCCCAAATTACTCGGTTAGTCAATAATATTCTCAAGAGAATCTCGTCTGAGTGTAGTATCGCGTGACAACTATTTGGAAATGGACTCCCGCATAGTCACTGCACTACGTCCTAAAAGGCCAAGTTGGGTTAAAGGTGCTACGGTCCTCAGTCTTAAGGGTTCTTGGTCGAAGTTAATACCGTTTTCACGAATGAACTCGTTCAAACAATATTAAGTTCAAAAGAACCTAAACTGAGCGATGATTTTCTCAATTCGACTTTTCAGGAATCGACTCCGTCAAAGTACCCTTGACCATATCATCTCCTATATGTCACTCAAGTCCGGGTCTAGGACTCTCACCACTCAATAATGGCACCCTGCACACAGGAAATTCTAGCACAGGCAGAGATATATGCAAATATATACAGATATACATGCAAATATGACATACAAGCAAATATACAAGTAGAATAAAGTTGTTTTTGAAGTTTGATTATGAAAATCCGCTTGATGTTGGATCAAGGGTTTATTTGTTATGAAAAGATTTTTGTTTGAAAACGTGAAAACAAAATAGGCTTAACCCTCTTAGGAAAGGACCAGCATAGGTCTAACTTTCCTTTGTTTCATTCCCCAGTGAAGTCGCCATTTCTGTTGCGGTGAAAATTGGATAACAAGATATTAATTAACTTGCATCATATTTCTTTTACAACCGACTTTGATTTATCCAAAGGAAAGGTTCAAGATCGTTAGAAAAACCTAAAGGGGGGAGATCTAAAGTTCGGGGGTTGGTTACGCCTAGGGAAGGTATTAGCACCCTAAACGTCCGTAGTACTCTACGGGAGCCTTTTGTTTCACTATGCTTTTCTTATTTTTTTATGTTTTTGCTTGCTAAGGTTATCTGTACTAAGGTAAGGACCTAAGAGTATGTACACTAGTTTTGCTCGCCAAGACGTCGCATCTTGTGCCTACGTATCTGACTAAGGAATCAGAGCAACCGTAGTTCACCTAACTAAGGGTGAAAGAAAAGGAAACATTGACTCTGGCCAACATTCCAAAGGGAATGAGCGTAAGCTCACATAGAGCCCACGATGACTCTCTAAGTCTACGTTATGAATGGAGAAAGTGAATTCTCATGATAGTGAGAACCACACAGAGTTCGCGATAACTCTGTAAGTCTGAGTAAAAGGTAAAGTGAATTCTCATGATAGTGAGAATCACATGGAGTTCATGATAACGCCATCCTATTACTAAACTCTGAGGGAAACAGCTCTTATGAGGCCAAGGATGAAATGGGAAAGGTTTGTGACTTAGGAGTCAAAGTAGAGATCTTTCCTTTGGGAGGAGGGTCAAATGTGAACAATCATGGATATGATATGGTAATGATCAAAACATCAAAATCAAATGATAATAAATCAAAGAATGAAAGTATCTACATAATATCGTGTTAAAAGGCAATGTCAGGCAAACATATATACATGCAGACAAAAAATGCATCAATGTAAGTGAGCAAGAAATAGAGAGATCTGACCAGAATAGTGTATAAATACTTCCCATTGATGGGCCACTGGCCAGTCAAGTGAAAATCCGAAAACCAGAATACCAACTCCAAGAGCATAGGGTAAAAATCCTAAATCTAAGTCCTCAGTCCAACACAATAATAACAACAGTCCGGTCAATTGAGTCTTTTAGGGTTTCGATATTTATTAGTGTGTTTTATACGAACAAATGAAGTGAACGATATACACAGGATATAAATAAGAACAGTGATAATATTTACAAGGATAATAATCAATCATAAAGAATAAATCCAGATATGTATATATTGACTGAAAGTAAATTTAGTGATTTGTTGATTAATTTAATGGATCGATGTATTGGGTCCAATGTAGTACTGATCCGTCGTAATACGGTCTATGAGGAAGACCATACTATAGGAGGATGCACAATTTGATCTGTGTGTTAAAACATGATAGAGAAGTGATATAGAAGATCATTCTCTGATGAAATCGTGCCACACGAAAAGAAAAGGTGGAGACCTCGTCTTGAGTCACAAACTCTCGTTGATTAGTCGAAGGTAACCTATCACGATCTCAAAGTATAGAAAGCGATCTCGATGATCACTCACTACAGATTTGAAATAATGAAGGTTCGTCGCTTCGCTAACAACGTTTGTGGATAGAAAGACTTTCATCGGTCTAAAGATGTAGATGAAAGTGAAAGAAAATACCTCTGAAGTAGAAATAAAGTCGGTCTCGTCTTAATCTTGGTTCAATCGAGAAGTCGATAGCCTTGATACTTAACTTTCATTAACCGATAGAAAAGAGAAGTGGCCTCATATATATCATGACTTTTAGTAATTTGAATAAATCGACTAAGTCATGATTTTTGTGATATCATCGGCCCAAAACAAAAGAAGAAGTGGGCTTGAAATGAAATAAAATTGGTCTCTTCTAAATAAAAAAATTTAGATCCTCATCGACCGATAAGAAATAAAATAAAATGAGATAGAAATGAAACATAAAGTCGATCTAGTTTAAATTAAGATTTTAAATCGATAAAATCGATAATCTTTAATTAAACTCTCATCGATCAACAAAAAAGAAAATAGGCCTCATATTCATCACAATTTATTGATTCAAATAAATCAACTAAAATTATGACTTTGTTATATCATAGGCCCTAAAAAGAAAATTGAAAATGAAAAGATTAATTCATAATCTAATTGAAAAAATATTTTTGAGATTTCTTTTTTCAATTATTGATAACATCTAAATTAATTAACACTAGTTAACAATTCTAAAAAAAGGTTAAATCTTAAATAAAATGTAATTAGAAAAGAAAAAGAAAACTTCAAATATCTAAACAAGAACAATTAAGTTAAATCAAAATAAGAAGAAAAAGGGGGTGAGAGAAACCAACATCCACGGGCTTATGAGCCCATTAACCAGACATGGAAATGGCTTGGTAAAAAGGTAATGTCTTAAAGGCAAAGCTGATCATGTTTGAGAGAAAAAAGTAAACGGGCCTCAAGCCCAAAACCAGCAGCAACAATGTGGCCATAGCTTTTTGTTCAAAAAAGGATGAAAACAAAGGACCCATAGGTAGAACAACGTCGAAACAATCGCTCAGAAGCAAATCGCTTCATCATCGCGCACGCCCACGGCGACGAGTTGGAGACCCGATAACAACCGAGGCTACGCGACGAGCATCATATCACCACGTCCTCTTCTCTGGTTCCGCCTCTTTTTTTTTCTCGATTTGGGTTTGGAACACGTCTTCTCTTTTTTCTGATTTTTTTAGTTTCAATCTCAGTTTTGTCTCACTCTTTCTTCTTTAATTTCTTTATTCTGAATCAGTCTGGGTTGAAGTGAAGAAGATGGTGTATGATTCAAGGTTCTGACGATTTGAGGTGTTGAGGGTTTGGTCCGGTTTTGACGGTGGTGGTTGATTGGAGACGGTTGGAGGCGAAGACGGTTATGGTGTTGTTTATGTTTGTGGTGGATTTGTGGGTTTTGATGATTTCACGGCGGAGGGTTTGTTGTTGGATGATGGAACGTGTTGTGTTGTTGATGATTTCACGGCGGAGGCGGGTTTGTTCCGGCTGGAGAGTGAAAACGGAGGGAGTATGAATTGGGTTTGATGAAGGTGTAAGATTTGGTTCTGTTGTAGATTGAAGATGGAGAAGAGTGTTTGAGGAGAGGTCGAAGAAAGAGAGATTGAGGACGAGTTTCTGAGTTCTGATTTTTGGTGCCCCTTCTAACTCTTGCTTATCTCTTCAAATTTGTATTGACTGGTGAACATTCTGAAGATGCCTTTCAAGAGATTTGAGCTTGGAATCTTGCTCCCCGTGATCACCATTTTCCAACAGATTTTGTCAAGATTGTAGCTATATAACTCCAACTGTGATAGCCTTGAACTGATCCCTTCGAGAAATCTCATGAGGTTGTGGCTGCTATGTGTAGGTGTGTTGGTTCGGCAAACAAGGTGGTAGGTGTGTGCAGAGGGATTTGTCTAGCATGGCCAAGAAGTGTGGCAAGCAAGGCGTGGGAGACATTGTTTGTCTTTATGCAGCGTGAAGGCTTGGGAGAGGAGATTGTGTTGGAAACACGCACGGTTGCTTTTTGTTTTACTCAATAAAATGACATAAAAGAAAATACAAATAAAAATAATCACAAAAAAAATAGATAATAACAATAATAATAATAGATAGGAACAATCATGGAAATAATGATAGAAAATAAAATAATAAATAGGGATAATAATAAAGAGGAAATTAATTTTAAACTAATATAATGAAAACAAAACTCTATTAAAAACCTAAAATCCTAAAAATTAACAATGAAATTCACATAAGATGAAAGGGATAAATTTTTATTTAAGTGACAAAAATTACACAGAAAGAACTGTGATGATTATGCTCGATGGACTATATGACTGCACACGCTAAGACAAATGACCGAAAAATGATATGACAAAATCGGAGTATCTGAGGGTCAAAATTTGGGGTGCAACAATATGCAACTGTGGGGTAGCAATCATACAGAGGAAACTTGTTCCTTACACCCACTCTTCAGAAATTAGAATTAAAGCGGAAAATCTAAAATCTGCTTAACATATATACATATACACATATAAACAGTTTGTCATACATCAGGTAGCATATGTACAACCAAAATATATCATCAGATATACAAAATAATCGTAAACGGCCACCCTAGCTACCCGGAGTCACATATCAGAGCCGACCGACAAAAGAATGAAGATGCAATGCTTCACAAAAAGAATACCTCCAGTAGCTCTAATCTGCAACGCCTCATAGAGCGTTATAAAATAGCAGAAGGGTGAGAAAAACAACCATAATATAATTGAATAAAATTATATATAATAACACAGAATTGTACAAGTAACACATTCTCACCACAACCACATATGACATAATACCGCACAATTCTCAAGCATCAAATACCATTACACACCACACATATACCATACAATCATCAATCACAGTCACAAATTCACACACAATTAATTCATGATTTATGCAATGCACATAGACCGACACGACGACTCTATGCACATGCCATGCGGTACCGACTTCCAATGTCTCTTGTCTCATCATCAGTTCACTCAGGAACTATTGGAACCATCGCTCGTTACTGAGAATCTCAAGTAACTCCCCGTCGGGCCTACGATGTTCACCCGTCGCTTTAGGTCCTCAGGCATCGCCTCATATTTTCGAGGCACACGACGTTAAGGATTGCTTTAAGTCTCTAAAGGAGCCCACAATCGTCTATAACCACCGCTTTAGGTCCTCAGGCATCGCCTCATATTTTTGAGGCACACGATGTTATAGCAATTTCCCTCAGGAACTAAACTGTCACTCAGGACGTTTCCACAATGCACATTATGATGCTTGGCATACAATGACTCATGACACTCACATTGCATCCATGCACACATTCACAATCATGCACATTTATCAAATACCACACTTAGCATTTTCTTGCCTTCCGGCCACAAAGCATCATCACAACAGCACATAAGTCATCTCACGTACAAAACAACAACATACGGCATAATACACGTCAATTCCACACCATTAAAATGACAAAAATCGATAACCGACACTATTCACATTTCCCGACAAAATTTAATCGGCTAACAATTCTCAAAAACCTCATAATCATAAAGTACAACTCGATACCTTTCCAACGACACCAAGAATTCAAAAATCGGATAATCGGAACCAAAGTTACGGACCAAACCGAAAACACATTTTGAAAAATCACATTTTTGACATTCTCCTGTCCATACGCGTACCACCTATCCCCATACACGTATTGACAGAGCAATTTTCCTTCACAAAACCACGTTGCCAAAAACCATACGCGTATTGGCCTCGCCCATACGCGTATCACCAGAGGGCCGGTAAAACATGCATTTCATACGCGTATTGCCCCCAAAACAGCACAATGTTACGCGTATCGCCTGGTCTCATACGCGTATTGGCAAGCCCCTTACGCGTATGGCCAGGACAGACCCAGAAAAATTATGCAGAACAATTTCTGCGTTTTTCCACCCCAATCATCCAATTTCTTCACCTAAAACTCAGAAAAAACAGCAATTTGAAGTGTAATAACATACCACAAACATGTATGAACAATCAACAATGCATTCAACAAGATTTTTACCACAATCACATTCATTTCTAATCAATTTTTACACAATCTAGGTTTTACTAATATTCTCCAAATCAATCCAAAAACAACAACAAAACACATACATAATCGTATACAATCATAGAATAATCGAGTTTCGCACCCTTACCCGATTAATCGATTCCTAGAAATTGTTCTTGATGATTTTTCCACTCTTTCTCCAATTTTCTCTCTTCTCCTCTTTTCTCCTCTTTTTCCTTCTTTCTTCTTTCTTTCTCTCTATTTTTCTTTCCCTTTTCTTTTCTATTTTCTTTTCTTTCTTACTAACTTGGTAAAAATATCTATGAAATGTCCAAAATACCCCCACACTCAAATATCCCGCAAATGTTCCCAAAACGCGATAAAATATAATCACGACGAAAAATAACATATTTTCACATAAAAGTCGAGAATAAAATAAAATAATAATAAAATAATCCAAAAAGACTCAATAAAATAAAATTGGCAAAACGGGGCGTTACACTATAGATGTGGTAAGAAGGGCCATCAAGCTACTGATTGCAAAGATTAGGGTCTGACCTGTTTCAATTATGGTGAGAAAGGTCATATCAGTACTCAATTTCAGAAGCCGAAGAAGACTACGACTGCTGCTTAGACTAGTGGCAGAGTGTTTGCTTTGACTGGTGCAGAGGCGCCAGAGAAGGACAACCTGATTCGAGGTACTTGTCTTATTAATAATATCGAGTTAGTCGCTATTATTGATACTGGTGCTACTCATTCTTTTATCTCACATGAATGTGCTAATAGATTGGGTTTGAAGTTATCTGATATGAATGCTAATATGGTAATAGAAACTCCAGCTATTGGTTCTGTTACTACTACCCTTGTGTGTTTGAGATGTCCTGTGACGATTTTTGAGAATAACTTTGTGATGGATTTGGTGTGCTTACCGTTGCACCAATTTGTCGTGATCTTTGGAATGAACTGGTTGGAATTCAACTGGGTTCATATCAATTGTTATATTAAGACTATGGAGTTTCCTGAGATTGATGATAGTGGGGAGTTGATGTTCTTGTCTACAAAGCAAGTAGAAGAACTGATGGAAGACGAAGCCTTGGTGTTTGCAATGTTTGCATTGTTGCAAATCAATCATGAAGCTGCGAGTGTAGAGTTGCCTATTGTCTGTGAATTTACATATGTGTTTCCAGATGACAGCAGTGATTTTCCTCCAGACCGTGAAGTAGAGTTTGCAGTGGACTTAATACCAGGTGCGAGTCCAGTGTCAATGGCTCCTTATCGGATGTCAGCTTCTGATTTAAGTGAATTGAAGAAACAGTTGGAAGAGTTGCTTGAGAAGAGGTTTGTTCAACCAAGTGTTTCTCCATGGGGTGCTCTTGTGCTGTTAGTGAAGAAGAAAGATGGAAGTATGAGGTTATGTGTTGATTATCGGCAGTTGAATAAAGTGACTATCAAGAATAAGTATCCACTTCCGAGAATCGACGATCTGATGGATCAATTAGTAGGTGCTTGTGTGTTTAGCAAGATGGATTTGAGGTCTAGTTATCGTCATATTCGAGTTAAGCCTGATGATATTCCGAAGACGACTTTCAGGAGGAGGTATGGTCATTATGAATACACTCTGATGCCGTTTGGAGTACATGAATTAGATTTTCCATGAGTATTTGGACAAATTTGTGGTGGTGTTTATCGAGGATATCTTTATATATTCTAGATCCGAAGAAGAACATACCGAGCATTTGAGAACTGTGTTGCAAGTACTGAAAGAGAAGAAGTTATATGCAAAGTTGTCTAAGTGTGTGTTTTGGTTGAAGAAAATGAGTTTCCTTGGCCATGTGATTTCAAGTGGTGGGATTGTTGTTGATCCTTCTAAGATGCTGTGTTAGAGTGGGAGACTCTGAAGTCTGCAACTGAGATACAGAGTTTTCTGGGATTAGCGGGTTATTATCGCAAGTTTATTGAAGGCTTTTCTAAGTTGGCATTACCTTTGACTCAGTTGACTCGAAAGGGTCCAACTTTTGTGTGGGATGCAGCTTGTAAAGAGAGTTTTCTGAAATTGAAGAAGAGATTGACTACTGCTCTAGTATTGATTTTGCCTAATCCGAGCGAATATTTTATGGTGTATGGTGATGCGTCGAAGATGGGTCTTGGTGGAGTATTAATGCAGAATGGACAAGTTGTTGCCTATGCTTCGAGTCAATTGTGAGTTCATGAGAGGAATTATCCTACACATGGCTTGGAGTTGGCCGAGGTGGTGCTTGTGTTGAAAATTTGGAGACATTATCTGTTTGGCTCTAAATTTGGTGTGTTCAGTGATCAGAAAAGTCTGAAGTACTTATTTGATCAGAAGGAATTGAATATGAGGCAGAGGAGGTGGTTATGGAGCTGTTGAAGGATTTTGATTTTGATTTGAGTTATCATCCGGGCAAAGCAAATGTAGTGGCTGATGCATTGAGCAAAAAGTAATTGCATATGTCAATGCTCATGGTGAAAGAGTTGGAATTAATTGAGCAATTTTGAGATTTGAGTCTGGTATGTGAAGCGACTCCTGATAGTGTGAAGTTGGGAATGTTGAAGCTGACTAGTGGTATTCTAGAAGAAATCAGAGTGGGACAGCAATCCGATTTGAAGTTGGTTTACCAGTTGACTCTGATTAACCAAGGTAACAGAGGAGACTTCCGGATTGATTAGGATGGTGTGATGAGGTTTCAAGATAGAGTATGTGTTCCGTATGGTCCAGAAATCAAGAATAGTATTCTAGAAGAAGGACACCGAAGTAGGTTGAGTATGCATCCCGGTGCTACGAAGATGTATCAGGATCTGAAGAAGTTGTTTTGGTGGCCAGGTATGAAGAAAGATGTTGCGGAGTTTGTTTACGCGTGTTTGACTTGTCAGAAGTCGAAGGTTGAGTATCAGAAGCCTTTAGGTATGATGCAGCCATTGAGGATTCCAGAATAGAAATGGGATAGTATTTCCATGGATTTTGTGGTGGGATTGCCGAAGACTGCTAAGGGAAATGATTCAATTTGGTTGATCGTGGATAGATTAACTAAGTCTGCTTATTTCTGGCCGATGAAGATTAATCATTCTATGCTGAAGTTAGCCGAGATGTACATTGAGGAGATTGTGAAGTTACATGGGGTACCTTCGAGTATTGTGTCAGGTAGAGATCCAAGGTTTACATCGAGGTTCTGGAAAAGTTTGTAAGATGGCTTGGGTACTAAGTTGAGGATGAGTTATCCCTACCATCCGCAGACGGACGGTTAGACAGAAAGGAATATCCAATCTTTAGAGGATATGCTGAGGGCTTGTGTGTTGGATCATGGAGGATCGTGGGATAGCCATTTACCGTTGATTGAGTTCACGTACAATAATAGTTTTCATGCTAGTATTGGGATGGCGCCCTATGAGGCTTTGTATGGGAGAAGGTGTAAGACTCCTTTGTGTTGGTATTAGTTAGGCGAGAGTGCTGTACTCGGACCTGAGATTGTGCAAGAGACGACTGAGAAGATTAAGATGATACAAGAAAGAATGAAAGCTTCGCAGAGTCTCAATAGAGGTACCAGGATAAGAGGAGGAAGGCACTTGAATTCCAAGAGGGAGATCATGTGTTTTTTAGGGTAACTCCAGTACCTGGTGTGGGTCGAGCTTTGAAGTCTAGGAAGCTCACTCCACATTGTGTTGGTCCATATCAGATATCGTAGAGGATAGGCGAGGTAGCCTATCGGATTGCTTTACCGCCGTCACTTGCGAATTTGCATGACGTGTTCCATGTGTCACAGTTGAGGAAGTACATTCCGGATCCGTCCCATGTGATTCAGATGGATGAAGTACAAGTGAGCGATAATCTGACTGTGGAAGCATTGCCTGTGCGTGTCGATGGTCGAGAGATGAAGCAGTTGCGGGGAAAAGACATAACTTTGGTGAAGGTGCTGTGGGGTGGACCAGCTGGCGAAAGTTGGACTTGGGAACACGAAGATGAGATGAGGGAGGCGTATCCGACTCTATTCCCTTTAGGTAATTTTCGAGGGCGAAAATTCTTTAAATGGTGTAGAGCTGTAATACCAAAAATTTTGTAAGAATATTTATTTGATTTATTTAAATATTATATTCGTGGATTTCTGTGAATTTTGGTGATTCATGTCGATGTCGGTGTTTTTGTGAAGTTTTGGTTGTTTAGCTAAATAATAGTGTATATTACAGAATATATTGTATTATTACTTATTTTAAATAATATTAGAATAATTAAGGGTGAAGTGGACATTTGAGAAGAATTAGTGAGGGCATTATGGAGAAAGCCCAATATTGAGGCCTAAGGCTTAGGGTGAATATATAAGGAGGATTTTGAGAATATGGTTCACTTTTGGTTAACCGTGAAAAGAAGGAAAGAAGGGAAAGCTCTGAGGAAAATGGGAAAAGGCGAGGAATTCGTGAAGGTTTCCAAAGGCTCAAGGGAGAACACATCAGATCGACAATCTAAGGTATGGGGAGTAATTATACCTTTCATTGTTTACATTATAGGATTCGATGTGATTGAAGTGGATCTTTTGTGTTTGGGGGTTTATGGGGTTTATGGGAAGCTTTAGAGTTTTGAAGGTTTAGGGAATTTAAGGTTCCCGTAGTGTCCTGAATCGACCTAATAGACGTAGGTTTTATGGCTTTGATTTCCGTGATGCATTGGGATTGTTGTAGGGATGTTTTTGGGTAATTTGGGGCTGTACTCACAGGTACCTTTGAGGTTGTGGAGCTACTGATGCGTAGCAGAGATTTGCTGTAATCGCAGGTTCGCTAAGCGAACCATTCCTTTGCAAGGCGAATGTTTGCCAAGGGTCGCAAAGCGAGCAGCGCAGCGAATACGCGATAACATGAGTGTGGGTACTGGGATGATTCGGGAGCGGAATTGGGGATTCACTGGAAGTCTCGCAAAGTGAATAAACCAGCGAGTCTGATAGATAGTGTTTTCTGGTGTTTCAGTGTGGTGACTATGGGATTCGCTGACCGCTTCGCAAAGCGAAGGTCCCAACAAACTGGTTCGCCTGCTGCTGTTCGCAAAATTTTGTTTATGTTGCTGTGCTATTGTGATGTTTTGATGCTGTGATGTTTTTGATGATTTTCCATGACGTTATTGATGATTATATGATCATGTTTAGGTGATTATTTGACGAATGTGTGATGACATGAAGTATATGAGAATTGATGAATGATGATGCACATTATGATGTTTATTTGATGATGATGATTAGTGATGTTGTGTATCATACATTCATATGCATACTCTGTGACGACGCTTCAATCCCATTGTGCGGATATGAGGTAATTATGACGTGCTCCGGTTTCAATTACGGGATCGATCCTATTGACGAGGATCTTTGTAGGGGTGATGACCTAGTGCCCATCGACTATGACGATTGATACCAAATGCATGAGTCTTGTTGTGCATTTGCATTTAATTGGCATTGTTGTATTTTATGATGTTGTTTGTGATTTTGATATTTCCTTATGATGACCTTGAAGATGTTGTATATGAAGATAATGCCATTTTATGTATATCTTGTTTTATAATGATTATTATGAACTGTGATTACTCACCCTGCCTGTTTGAATGTTGCCTCCACATGGGTAATGTGCAGGTGATCAGGTTTAGTTGTGGATGCCTTCGAGGACCTCGAAGTTTATTTGCTTTTGGTCGATTTAGAGGGTCTTGCTCTGATAGTGTAACATCGGGTTGGGGTCCTTTGAGTCGAACTATGTTGTTTCCTTATTTTGTTGTCATTTGATGATGTGGTTTTATTTTTGACTATTACGGTGTTTGTTGAAAACCTTTTAATTGAGAATTTTGAGTTCCGCTACCATGTAAAGGCTTTTTAATTTATTTTAATGAAAACCCATTGTTTACGGAGCAAATGTGTTATGTTGAATTAATTGAGAAATGTGCACCCATTTGAGGTGGTTTTTGATGTTTTGCTCTGATAATTTGTGGGGGTAGAAAAGGGCGTTACATACATGACTCTCCCAATGTGGTTTAACAATAGTTTAATAGTTTAATCTTTCACATTGTTTCTAAGTATTTACCAATGTTTTGTTGAATGAGAAAATACAGTTTAAATACGTTGTAACACTCTGAAAAAATCTTTAGCTTTAGTGTAAGAATTTGCAATATTACAAAGTGTCATGTTAAGGCTATGAAAACCACATGGTGTGTATAATTCTATAGGGTTAACATCTTATAATTTTCTTTGTGCACATTGATATTTACCTTTCATGTTTGATTCATTATAATATCCTTGTCCTCTCACATTATTAATATCTACTCCAATTATTTCCAATACATCTTGTAATTCCTCAAACAATCCTTAACCTATTATGTCATAGTCTTCAAAAAATTCTACAAAAAACACTTCAATTTTTATTGGACTTATAGAAACATCCACACAACGTATAATTAGAATCATTTGTTCTTGATGACTTACATCAGGATCACAATAAAGAATCACAATTCAATATTTTGCTTCTTTGAACTTTTTTACTATTGCATTTTTGATTTTATTACCAATCAATTCACTTTGAGTCTTATGACTAAGATAATGATAATTAATTTAATCATTCTTAAAATGTTCAAAATGTTTTTGCATGACATGATCCCATTCTACAATTATTTTACCAAGAGAAAGAAAGTTTTCATTCTTTTCCACATTAATCCTCTCATTTTTTCCACGAAATGCTAAATTTTGCACAATTAGATATCTATTAACAGAAACTATCCTAAGTAAGACATCGTTCCAATGCCTTTTTTCATTTCTTATAAGCTCTTGAAGATATTTATCAAGTGTTATATTTTTCTTAAATCTAATTTGTAAGTTAATCTATTTACTCATGAAAGACAGATGTGCACCGCTCGATTCATGTTCTTTAAGCGTTTCATAAATATATTTCTAATCATTAAAACATTCATTTGCTAAGCGATTCATTCTACAACTTGTACCAAATAACTTACAGGAAAAACAAAAATACTTTATCCAATTGTTTTGAATAAACCAGTGAATTGCTATATTGCTCTTCTCTATTAGAACAATAACGGATATAACATGATGATGAGAAATGCCTACCAGAAGTAACTTTAGGACAATTCACAATTGACAAATCTCTTTTAGGACTATTTCTTAGTAATTCTTCTCTTATGCCATTGCTAACGTTATTCCATATTCTTGAGTCATAAATTTTCAATAGAATAGACTCGTTAGGTTCTTCATCAACAAAAGCAAGGATATGTTCACTTTCATTATTATAACGTTATAGAAAATAATGTTAACATTATATTGATCATTTGAAGCACTGTGGAGACGAGATATCTTTAAATTCAGGCATTAATATATATTTTTATTTTTTAATTTAAAATGATAAACTTATTACCACAGTTGTTTAGAATAATCGTCGTGATATCCTATATCTTTTATTAGTTTGATTCTCAATAACAACTAATTCGTGATTTCTTTATTATTTTAATTGTGAATTTTTTATGTTTGTATAAAAATTAAAGTGATATCACTACAGTTGTGATATATTTTTCAATTTGTTTTTTAAGTTTTAAATGCTCAAAACCTAACGCTTTTTTATAATATTACATTAAGTTAGCCATATATCACTTCAGGTTGTATTAAACAACCGTGGTGGAATGAATTATTCACTTAAAGGAAACATTGCAAGCTAGCTTGTCTCTTCAGATTGATTTGGTCAGTTACATTAGCGAAACAACATCATTTCCAGTCCTGATAAAACAACGTAATTTTCAACCATAACAAAACAACTCCATTTTCAGCCCTAATGAAACAAAATCATTTTCAAGCCTAACGAAATAACACCATTTCAACCAACATCTTCCTCTAACTTCGTCATTCTAGGCTTACATACCATAAAGGTGGAAGACGACACCAACCTCATTGTTCTAGGCATACATACAGTCGAGGAGGAAGAAAATGATTCTGACAACTTTTTTTTAGGTATTCATCATATTTCAAGTAAGTAAACGTTTTTCCCCATATATTTACAGTAAACTTCATTTTCCATTGTGTTTGTGTTATGGATGTCATTGTGTTGATGATGCCATTATTTTTTATGATCACAATGTTGTTGATATGCCATTGATGGTGATGTTATTGTTTTGATGATGTTGCTATTGCTGATGATGCCATTGTTAGTGATATGCCATTTTGTTGATCATGTCATTGTTGTTGTTTATGCCATATTGTTCATGATGTCATTGAGTTAATGATGTCATTGTCACTACTACGGAAAACACATATAATCAAGCCCGTGTTACTACGGCTAGTCAATCAACCGAAGTAATATGTGATATTTAGGTGTATGCATTTTTTTAAAAATTATATTTAACCACCTATAACCACGGTTGATTTAATTCCTCACTATGCCACGGAAGGGAAAAGACAACGCTATTTTTGGGTTTTAACAGCGCTTATAAGCGCTGCCTAAAGTGGCGCTGCTATAGGTAAAGACGGCGCTTTTGTTTTATGCAAAAGCGCTGCCTTATGTAGGCCTTTAGCAGCGTTTTTTCTAGAAAAGCGCTTTCTAAAGTAGGCCTTTAGCAGCGCTATTTCTGGAAAAGCGTTGTCTAAAGTGGGCCTTTAGAAGCGCTTTTTCTGGCCTTTTATGCTTTCTATTGGCATCTTTAGGCAGCGCTTTTTCAAGAAAAAGCGCTTTCTATTGTCCCCCTTTAGACAACGTTTTTTAAAGCGCTGTCTAATGTATTTTTTATTTCACTTTAAGGCAGCGTTTTTTCTGAAAAGCGCTATCTTTTCTTCACGTAAATTGTGCTTTTTAAAAGCACTTTTTTAAAAATTTGAATTCAGGAAGCATTTTTTATTTAAATGCGCTGCCTATTCTTTCTTTTTTAGAAAGCATATTTAGGAAATAATACCATAAACCTCTATAATTCAAGCCTTTATTTCAAACACATAGGCATTATATGACATTCAACAAACCTTTATTTCAACACATAGGCCTTATATTTAAACCATTTATCCTTTATTTCAACAAACAAGCTTTTATTCAAACATAGGCATTATATACCATTATAATCCGAAATATATACACCATTATAATTCAACACATAAACCATTTGATATAAATCAACACAACAACTCTCATACCTTACATGATTCTTTTCTCAATAAAGTATTCACACAATTCCTCCTCGGTTTCTTCCAATTTATCTTTCGAGTAATGAGCACACTTGTATTCATCAAAGTACTACATAATAAAACATAATATGTATGATTTAGTTAAAAGTAATAAATTATATGAAATATTCAATAAATATTAAAATAAATCATAAGTTATAAATCCATACCATGATTGGAATCTCTATTTGATCCAAATGAAGGATTTCTCTCATAAACCTCAAAACGTAATAACCGCAATCTATACTTGTATTGCTCTAACAAAATAAAAACAAATAAGAATATATAGTTGTCTTGTTTTATCAAGTATCATCACTATTATAAGTAAAATTGTGAAAACTAATATACCTCCACTCTGATCCATGTAATGTTGTTTGCTTTAGACCGTGATACTCGAGCTTCTCTTTGTGATCGGATTAATAGCAACCAACAAACCAGTGACCACTGTAAAAAAAAAACAAAAGTTTATATGGAAATTTTCTACGCAAAAGATATAAAGATTAGAATGAAATTATACACGAAATAGTACCTTTTGCACTAACGTCTCTTTCTTTTCTTAGTTGGAATATGTTCTACTCGTCTCTTAATAACACAGATGGTTGGATTGATCCAAATACCCTCATTATAATCATTCCTTATATATGATTCATTTGCTATAATATTCTCATCTTGATCATTTCTAGTAAATGATTCAATCTCAACATCAACATCACCTTGATCTCCAATGTTTTCATCAATTACTTTGTTAGATAAAAGCACTATAGACCATTTCGTACTTGTTGGATCATTGACATAGAACACTTGTTTAGCTTGAGAGGCTAGAATAAAAGGCTCATCTTTGTACCCCACCCTATTAAGATCCATTTGCAAAAATCCTGACTTATCCATTCGTATGCCATTATTATTTTCAACCCACTTGCAACCAAATATAGGAATCTGAAACTTCTCATAATCAAACACCCAAATGCGCTCGATAACCCCAAAATATGACAGATTTGCAAATTTGGGGTTTAAGTCCTTCACACTTGAAATGTGCATTGCTTCAGCTACCAAGGTGACACCACTATTTTGCATAGTACTTTTATCATAATGCTCTTTGGTATAAAATGTGTATCCATTAATTGCGTATGCGCTATAAGAAAACACAACCAAACTTGGACCATATGCTAAACATCGGAACCATTCGGTTATTGAAGCGGGATCTGAATAATACTTTGAATAAATATGATCCTTAAACCAAGGTATAAAACTTC
Source organism: Lathyrus tuberosus (assembly GCA_022829125.1). Taxonomy (NCBI): domain Eukaryota; kingdom Viridiplantae; phylum Streptophyta; class Magnoliopsida; order Fabales; family Fabaceae; genus Lathyrus; species Lathyrus tuberosus. The sequence continues at coordinate 11,834,963 of JALAZF010000071.1, forward strand.
GATTGTCCTCTCGTACTATCCAATTTTCATTCCTATTCAGATTTAAACCTCGAAGAACATCCTTGTGGATTTCAACATACGACTCAACCTCGTTCTCATTGTGCAGAACATACAAATGCACTTGATCCCGTTCGACCCATGATACCGTTACAACTTTATTTTCAATTAACATTTTTCCTTCTATTTTTTTCGACAATATGAAATTTGGGGAGTCTAATTGATTGAACATTGGACAGATATTCAGAACAAAACTCAATCGCTTCTTCAACAATGTATCGTTCAGCAATACAACCCTCGGGTCGACTTCGGTTTTTCACATACCCTTTTAATATTTTCATATAACATCTAGCAGGGTACATCCATCTCATATAAGCTGGTCTACATAATTGTGTCTCTTTCACAAGATGTACAACTAGATGTACCATTATGTCAAAAAACGAGGGAGGAAAATACATTTCAATCTCACCCAAAGTAATAACTATTTCTTTTAGCAATGTTGGTAAGATCGCAGGATCGATCACCTTACTGCAAATTGACTTGAAGAAAGGACACAATTTAGTTATTGCGCTTCTTACTTTTTCTAGCAGAATAGAACGTATACCTATTGGTAGAAAATTTTCCATTATAACATGGCAATCATGCGTCTTTAAACTCTTTAACTTGAGGTCTTTCATAGACACAAGTCTTCTAATATCTGAAGAGTATCCTTCTGGAACTTTAACTTCACTTAGAAACTTACACAATACTTTTTTCTCCTTTCTAGATAGAGTATAGGTAGCACGTGGTAGATATGTTCGACTTCCTTTCTTCAAAGGTCCTAATTCAGTTCTTATCCCCATCGCTATCAAGTCCTTTCTTGCTTTAAGGCCATCCTTAGACTTTCCTTGTATATTGAGTAACGTACCAATAACACTGTCAAATACATTTTTTTTCAATATGCATAACATCGAGAAAATGTCTTACATACAACGACTTCCAATATGGAAATTAAAAAAAAAATTGACCTCTTCTTCCACCCACTATTAACAAGCGTATGTGCAAAAGGCTTGCCAAACTGAATACTCATATCTTTCACCTTTTCAAAAGTTTGATCACCTGTCAATTAAGGTGGAGGTCTACCTTGTTTTGGGGCTCCATTGAAGGCTTTTCTTCACCCACGGTAATGATGATTAGAATTTAAGAATCTACGATGACGGAGAAAGAAATTCTTCTGACCAAACTCTAATCGCATCCAATTTGTTTTATCTTCGCAAATAGGACACACACATTGACCTTTTATGCTATACCCTGATAGATTTCCGTATGCTAGAAAATCATTAATTGTGCCAAACAACATCTCCATCAAGTTGAAACTTTCTTTCCTATATCCAACATAAACCTCCACACCGTTCTCCCACAAAGTCTTAAAATCTTCGATTAAGGGTGTCAAGTATACGTCGATGTCATTCCCTGGTTGTTTAGGCCCAGAAATTAACTTAGATAACATCATGTACTTACGCTTCATACATAGCCATGGAGGTAGGTTATAAATCATAATAATCACTGGCCATGTGTTAGGTGAGATACTTTGAAGACCGTGTGGGTTCATTCCATCATTAGATAATGCCAAGCGAAGGTTTCTTGCTTCTTTTCCAAATTCAGGATAATCATTATCAAGTTTCATCCACTGTGGTGAATCTGCCAGATGTCGAAACCTTCCATCAATAATTCTTTCATCTGCATGCCAAGTCAAGTGTCTTGCATCGGTTTCACTATAAAACATGCATCTAAGTCTCGGAATTATAGGAAAATACCATAAGACTTTTTCTGGAGACAACTTATTCTTATATCGAGATACACCGCATTTAGGACACTCATTTAACGATGCATACTCATTTCGAAACAAAACACAATCGTTTGGACAGCCATGTATCTTATCATAGCTCATGCCAGTAGAGCACAACATCTTTTTGGCCTCATATGTTCAATTGGGAAGAACATTATCCTCTGGAAGCATATCTTTCATAAGGGCTAATAACTCTGTGAAATTTTTATCCGACCATCCATTGCCCGCCTTTATGTTGTACAACTTTAATACCGCAGACAAACTTGTGAATTTAGTGCAACCATTATACAACGGTTTCTCTGCATCACTTACCAACCTCTCAAACATTTTGGGACAATCCTTAAGATCTTCTTCAAGTGCTTCTGCAATCTCTTCGACTCAATCACAATCCCTCGATTCAACATTCCCGTTACTTTTCTCACCATGAAAATTCCAACATGTGTAACTTCGACCAATTCCATGCCTCATTAAATGTGATGCCAACTGAACCGCGTCAACCCGACTCCTATAACAGCAATCCAAGCAAGGACATGTAATTCGACTGGGGTCTTTGGCATGCACAACAGCAAACTTAACGAATTCTGATACCCCATTCTCGTACTCTTTCGATAATCGACTTGAAGACATCCATTTCTTATCCATGGTTTTTCTAATTAAGCTAAACAAAAACAAAATAAAAACTATTTACCTGTAGGGAAGTCAACAACTTCTGGACCCACACAATGTAAGATTCTTGGAAACAATCAGACTTTCACTCTTCACAAGTAACCCCTATAGCAAATTCACTAAGTTAGAATTGATGGTGCATGCCTAATATAATAGGACAAATTTAGCATATAATAGGACAAACAAGATATATCGGAGAAACAAGTCAAAGTCTCAAGAATCAATTAATTTCAACAATTTCATTTTCATTTTCATCAGTAACATACCAAATATAACAATTAATTTCATTATCATTTTCAATCAACAATTAGATTAAAATAAAGTAATCACTAAAAAGTATCCATCAACAATGTCATCACTAACATTCAACATCAACTTACAAAATTAACACCAATTCCAAACATAAATCCACCATAAATATCACTATTTATCATCTTCAACTTTACTACAACAACAATTTCAAAATCAAATTCAAATAACATCCACATCAACACTAATTCACCAAATCGACAACAACCACATCAACACTTTGATACTCTAACAACACTCGTTTTCCCATAACACTCATTTTTCTAACAACCTTCATTTTTGTAATGGATATAATTTCCTATAATATAACAACACTCATTAAAACTACATTCAAACTAAAAACAAAATAAAAACAAAACAAGATGCTCAAGAACAAACCCTCAAGATCAAAGAAAACAAAAAAAAAAAAAAACAAAAAAAAAATAAGATGCTCAAAAACTCACGGAGGAATGTCGGTCGGAGAAGATGGAGATACGAACAGAGGAACAGTGCCAGTCGGAGAAGACGGACAGAGGAACGCCGGTCGGAGAAGACGAACAGTGCGGAGGGAGAAGTCGCGAGAGAGGGGGAGACATGACAGAGGGAGAAGTCGCGAGAGAGAGAGAGGGAGAAAGAAAAGAAATGATTAGGGCATTCTGAAACAATGAAAAGTTTTTTAATATTTATGAAATAATAACATGAGACAGCGCTTCTGGAAAGCGCTTTCTTATGTATTAGCTTTAGCAGCGCTTTTTCTCTAAAAGAGCTTTCTTTTTAATTGCCTATAGCAGCGCATTCTAAAGTGTGCCTTTAGTAGTGCTTTCCTGAAAGCGCTTTCTAAGGTGTCACATTTGTATGGCTTTTAACAGCGCTTTTAGGAAGCGCTGTCTAAAGTGTGCCTTTGGGCAACGCTTTTTTTAGCGTGTTTTTTTTAAAATATATAGCAGCGCTTTTGATAAAAAGCGCTGTCTATGTAGTGCTACCAAAAAGCAATTTTGGCGTAGTGCCTGTGGTGAAAAGGGGCGTATAGTCATGGGTTCAAATCCCAGCACCAACTGTAATACCCCGTATTTTTTTTCTAATTTGGACTTTAGAGACTTTTTGGAAATTTAGTAGTATTATTTATAATAATAAGTTTGTTACGTATTTTCCTTCCACTTTCCAAACCTATAAAAAGAAAAAGATAGTAAGAAAGGAAGGAAAGAGAAAAGAAGGAAAAGAAAAGCGAAAGGAAGGAGAAAAAGAGGAGAAAAGGGTCTTGGAAGAAAATCCAAGAGCAATCATCATCCATTGATCCAAACTTCATCCAATCATCTCATCTTCGTCATTTTCATCATCTATCCAAGGTGGGTTCTAGTTAGTACCAATTTTTAGAAGTTTTGAAATTGATTGGTTTAGGTCGAATTTATGGAAATTGATGTTTTAAAGGTTAGAATTCGTTAGAAATCAAAATGAATGATCAATGTGATTATCGAAACATGAGTTGTTGATTGTTTTGATGTTTTGTTTGATTTTGATGATTTTGGAAAAGTTAGGTTTATAGAACTTTTGTGTTCTTGATGAAATATGTGTTTTGAAGTTATTGTTGTGCAAACCATGCTCAAACTATGTTGTTGAACCTCTGTTGGCGGTTGTTGGTGGTTTGGAGGAGGTGTGGGGTATAGGAAAATCCTGTTGTGCTTTAGTATTTTTCTACAACTGGATTTTGCAGTAGGTTTATCCCGTACGCAAGGTGGTTATGATTCGATTTGGGTAATAGTAGATCGGTTGACAAAGTCGGCGCATTTCTTGGCCGTGAAGACTACCTTCAAAGCGAGTCATCTTGCAAGGTTGTTTATCGCCGAAATTGTGAGATTGCACGGTATTCCCTCTAATATCGTGTCGGATAGAGATCCAAAGTTTACTTCAAGGTTTTGGAAAGTTTTTCAATAAGCTATGGGGACGGAGTTGCGTTTGAGCACATCTAATCATCCACAGACGGATGGTTAGACTGAGCGAACGATACAAACGATGGAGGATATGTTGAGAACTTGTGTGTTATAGAGTAAAGGGAATTGGAAAGAACTTCTACCATTGATTGAATTTTCTTATAATAATAGTTATCATGCGAGCATCGGTATGGCTCCGTATGAAGCATTGTATGGGAGAAAATGTAGAACACCTTTGTGTTGGGCGGAGGTTGGTGAAGATAGAATTTTGGGACCCGAAATTATCCAAGAGACTACGGAAAAGATTCGAATGATCCGCGAGAAAATTAAACAAGCACAAGATCGACAAACGAGTTATGCAGATAATCGGAGGAGATCTTTAGAATTTGAAGAAGGTGACCATGTGTTTTGAAAGTTACTCCGAGATTAGGACTGAAAGGACCGTTTAAGTCACGGAAGTTAAGTCCGAGATACGTGGGGCCGTATCATGTTTTAGAAAGGATTGGCGAAGTAGCGTACAGGTTGGCCTTACCTCCTTCTCTATCGGAAATGCATGATGTTTTTCATGTATCTCAACTTCGCAGATTTGTTCCGGATCCTCTTCAGCCAATTCTATCGGATACGATTGAAATAGAAGCAGACTTGACTTTTGACCCTCAACCGAGTCGCATTGTCGGAAGAGAAACGAAAGTATTAAGGAACAAGAATATTTATCTCATTAAGGTGCAGTGGGATGTAACGCATCCGGGTGATGCAACTTGGGAACTTGAATCGGAAATGCGAGATGCTTACCCTCATTTGTTCAGGTAAGCCTTTAATTTCGAAGACAAATCTCTATTTAAGGAGGGGAGGATGTAATACCCCGTATTTTTTTTCTAATTTGGACTATAGAGACTTTTTGGAAATTTATTAGTATTATTTCTAATACTAAGTTTATTACTTATTTTCCTTCCACTTTCCAAACCTATAAAAAGAAAAAGATAGTAAGAAAGGAAGGAAAGAGAAAAGAAGGAAAAGAAAAGAGAAAGGAAGGAGAAAAAGAGGAGAAAAGGGTTTTGGAAGAAAATCCAAGAGCAATCATCATCCATTGATCCTAACTTCATCCAATCATCTCATCTTCCTCATTTTCATCATCTATCCAAGGTGGGTTCTAGTTAGTACGAATTTTTAGAAGTTTTGAAATTGATTGGTTTAGGTCGAATTTATGGAAATCGATGTTTTAACGGTTAGAATTCGTTAGAAATCGAAATGAATGATCAATGTGATTATAGAAACATGTGTTGTTGATTGTTTTAATGTTTTGTATGATTTTGATGATTTTGGAAAAGTTAGGTTTATAGAACTTTTGTGTTGTTGATGAAATACGTGTTTTGAAGTTATTGTTGTGCAAACCATGCTCAAACTATGTTGTTGAACCTCTGTTGGCGGTTGTTGATGGTTTGGAGGAGGTGTGGGGTATAGGAAAATTCTGTTGTGCTTTAGTATTTTTCTACATTTCGCAGAGCGCGCTCAGCGCGCAGGAGCCCGCTTAGCGCGGTCATGAAAATTTGCAAACCCTCCAGGCAGTAGCTTTAACGCTTAGTGCGGGTAGGGGCGCGCTTAGAGCGACATGGGACTTGGGATTTTATCCCTTAAGTGAGAAAATTCATAACTTTCGGCTCGTTTATCGGATTCGATCATTCTTTATATCGATGTAAAGTCGAGGAAATATTCTACGTAATGAAGATGAAATATGTCAATTTTACCGACCGACTAAATAATCGGCAAAGTTCAAAAGTGTTTTAATTATGTTTTAATTGTTATAAATTATTCTATTATGCAATTGTGAGATGCCTTGCCTATCCTATTATTGTTAACATGATTGTAATTGAATGTACATGTTAATATGGAAAAAGAAATAGAAAGAGTCACTAGTGCAGAAATATGAAATTACACCCGTTTTTTATACATATAACACCCGTTATTAGAGGGTGTGAATTCAACGGGTGAGAAATGTCTGACAAATTTACACCCGTTTTAAAACGGGTGTAAATTTGATGTTATATTACACTTTTTTTTATAAAAATCGGGTCTACATTTTTACATATATACATTTATAGATGGTATATTACACTTTTTTTTGTTTAAAACAGATGTATATACATTCCAGTTTACGCCCTATTTTATAAAAAATGGGTGTAAATTTGATGTTATATTATACTTTTTTATAGAAACCGGGTGTAAAATTTTTAATATATACATTTATAGATGGTATATTAAACCATTTTTTGTTTAAAACGGATGTGTATATATTCCACTTTACACCCTATTTGATAGAAAACGGGTGTAAATGTGTAAATAATAGCATTTCAATCAAACGATTTACACCCAATTTCATAAACATCGGATGTAAAATAGGCAGTGAATACCTTAGAGGTTTGCAAATTTACACCCTATTTTCTTTAAATAGGGTGTAAAAATGTGGTGTATTACACCCATTTTTGCTATTGATGTTGGCATATTTACACCCGATTTTACCATTGATGTTGACATTTTACACCCGATTTTACCATTGATGTTGGCATTTTTACACTCAATTTTACCATTGATGTTCACATTTTTACACCCTATTTTCTTTAAATAGAATGTTTGTTTTAGTTTCATAATTATATTATATTTAATTAGATTTAGAACCTGTATTTTTTTTAATCAAATATTTTGTATACCACTAAACATACAATAAACAAAAAGTACAACCAAAACAACCATCCTAACATCATGTTTACATATAATAAGTTAAACAACTACATGTTTTTCAATAAATACATGCAATACAAAACAACTACATAAATGTTTTGTTTGCTTACCGTTGAGTTATCAATACCAATGAAACAAGAAAATATAGCAGGAGACACATAAACGTACAGTAGTTATGCTTTGTCTAGATAATGAATATCACGTAATACATTTCTAATAACATGAATCAACATCATAACTACAATTTTTTATGGAACTCGACAATATGCACATGTCTGGAAGTTGCAACCATGACGACATAACACAAAGACACATTGCAATAGATATGTACCGATATTGACAGAGTCGTTATCTTGCGGAAGCATAGTTATATGAAAATCATCATAGAAAATGATTTCTGCCTAATCCCATTCCGACAAAAACTGCACTAAACTATAAGAGTATACTAGGATCAGTTATCTTTTGGTGTCGTTGTCGGTATCGCGGTATGTTCAAATGATTTGAGCGACATCTTGATGCTGGGTGACAACGATCTTTAGTGACCCAAATTTAATTTCCTCTAATGATAAAGTCCTGCAACAAAGGATAGCAGCTTGACTTCTAATTCCATATGAAAGTCTGAACAATTGAAATACTATGATTTGCAAATAATGATTATTGTTTGTTAACATTAAAAACTCTATCAAAGGAAATTACTTATTCAATCATAACCAATCAATATACCAGCACATGCCATATTGTTCAATCAAATTGAGTAATACAACAGTAACATGGTCAGTGATTCAGGGATGCCATAACATTATAGACACCAAAACTAAATTTTGTTCTAACTACACGTATTGACAAACCTTCTTAAAGATCAATTGATTGGAATTAGACTAGCCTAATCAAAGACTCAATAGATAAATATAACCATGTAGATCCATGATCAAAATTAGACAGAATCAAAATTAGACAGGTGAGATCTTCATAACATCGTTTATTAGCGGTGTGAAATCCATTCCCTTTTAACGTGTGTAATTGACTATTTGTGTTATATCATCAATCAATATTTTGAACTCAGAAATTCACAGATTAATCACATAAATCAACTAATCCAAGTAGTTGGGCACAAACTAGATGTTTAAGATTATACTTCTGACAAATTAGTTTCTTAGTGTTTGTATCTAAACTGTAACCTTTTAAAACAAAATAGTATCTTTTGAATATAGACGATTATGAAGTGAAAATATAATCTTTAATAATGTATAATTAATGATATACCTTCAGAGTAATCATCCATATGATCATCTCCACTATCACCTTCAAAAAGCTCATTGGTTTGGGCATTTGGTATTTGGAGGCTGTTTGAAGATGTTAAAGCTATAGTACCTAATATATTATAGACTTTTTATATAAGTTGACTCCCAAATCCCAATTATTAATGTTCCTGCATGATACCCTTTTTGATTTGATATTATCATTGATACTTGGAATGTTTGTAGAAAGTTCTGATATCGGTAATCTTATACTATAGTCCTTTGCCACGACTTATATCAGAACATGAATTGTTTTCTTTGAGCATTGTTTAAATCTCTTTGCTTTCTTTTCATCAAGTATGTTCTTTCTATTTATTCTAGCTTTATTAGCCCTCTTCTTCCTCAATATATAATTAAAATGAGATTGTTTATCCACCATTTTTATCCATATCTTAATCAGTAATATGATTTTTATTCACAAATGCTCAATCTTCTACTTTAAACTGAAAACAGAAATTGTAATACAAAATTGATATCAATTGAAAATAAACTTAAATTTGCAAATATTATGCAGATGATGTATAATATTAACAAAAAAGGTATCTACTGTTAATTTACTCATAAAAAATATCTACAATTAATTTTTATAAGTCTGACATACCTCATATTTGTTTACCCTTTGAAACAGATGCATATATACGCTTCATGTAGTTTCCATGTACATGTCTTAAATATATATGAAGAGCCTGATGTTTAAAAAATGAAATCTTGTAGCAAAATGTTAAAATTTCAAGCAATAACTAATATTCCCTCCAAAATGGTAATGCATAATGAATTAAATACCAGCATAGAAACCACTGTAAACTGGCATTATGAAAAGAACCACTAACTTCAATTATTAGACATCTAGTTAATCATGTGGACAATGGCATGCACGTTGGAAAGGACAAATATCAAATTAAGCATATAAAATCTGAGCATTAATCAAGTGCATACTTAATTCCTGTGACGAATACAAGACTTAGTTAAAATTTGAAAAATAAACCCACAAAAGCAGCAAACTCAACACTTCAACAGTTCTGTTTAAGGACAACCATATTTATATCTTGAAAAGTTCCACTTTTGTTTTTTAGTTTCTTTTTCAAGGACTATGTTCACAGGCTTCACATTGAAGTATATAACTGTTAATCATAGTAAATATTTTTTCTCCCTAAATAAAATTAGTTCCAGTTTTTATATGTTCAGTGGTAATGTGGACCGAAAGAAAGAAAAAGAAGGCTGCCTTAATAGTATAATTTGAACAGTAAGGAACTAACCCATTCTGAAGCAGAAAGTATAGAGTGCAGATTTGGTATGGAATTAACACTTTCAATTTTTAGAATCACGTGTATATCAGCATTGTGTTCTGCAGAAAAAATGTACAACTAGTGTGTTCTTAAAAGGATAAATACAACAATAAATAAGAAACACGTACACCAGACCCATACACCAGGATAAACAAGCACAAAAAGGAAATTAGAAAGCAAGAAAATAATTACTTTTGAGGTATTCTTTTAACTCGTAAACCACTCTAGCATCCTTGACAAATGACACAGCATAGAAGTCTACTTGATTATCCACCCCAAACTTAATATCTTCCCAGTCCTTCTCTGTGAAGTTAAACACATGGCAAAGTAGAATAAAGTTGCAATGCATTTTTTACCTACAAATAAGGTAATTTCTGTGAGCTACATGTAACTAATTTTCATCGATGTTGGGTATACACACAATTATTTTGAAGGACAGCCTAAAAAACACCTTGCATTAAAAAAAAACTAGAAGGAATTAATTTTGAGTGAAAATGTAGAGTTGAAAAATAATCCATGATAAGGTCGATACCAAGTCCAATTAACATACTGAAAAAGAATTAGTAATATCCATTAATGATTACCTCCATCTTCAGGGATGTCTGAAGTCTATAATGTGAGATTGTCCCTCAGAAGCTGCATAATCAATGTGTTATCTTTGTAAGACTCCTCAATCGGAGTATCCAACTCCGAGATTGCTTCATCGAATGGCTGCTTAGCAAGGTGGTATGCCTTGAAATACGAAAAAAGTGCCATATCAAATCTGTTAGTATGCCAACAAAGAAGACACGGGGTGTTAAATTATATAACAGTAATAGGCATACCTTTCACGAGAGTTCAAAATTTCATAATAAAAGACAGAGAAGTTCAAAGCCAAACCCAATCGAATAGGATGTGTGGGAGTGGGAGCTAAGTCATCTTCGGTTGCCGTAGAAGCAGTCTACAATATTTATGAATAATCAGATTAACATAAATTGGCAAAAAACAAAAAGTTCTATGATAAGTCAACATCGGTGATACACAAGTTAAGTACACGCGGACCTGATAAGCTTCCATGGAACGATTAGCAACTTCAATTGTAATCCATTAAAAACATTCCTCCATCCAACTTTGTACTAGTGTCTAAAATGAGGTTACTTGGATTTAACATTGTTGTATTATCTTCAATAGAAATCTGAAAAATCAAATAATCCTATTAACTGTTTGCGATTTGCATTAATATCTGTAATCAAATAATTCTATTTATTGTTTTCTATTTGCATTTCAATATTATTTATGTTACTAGTTATGTTGTAACACTTTACATATTCTTCAATTCTTTAAAAAAATAGTAAATAAATATAGGAGTTCAAAAACAAAAAGCAAAAAGAATGTAAGACGAAGGTATTGGGTGCAGAGTGAAAAGACAAATTGGGTTTCGAGTAATGTACGGCAGCCAGTGCCATGCTGAGGATGGGTGAGAAGAAGTGTTGGTATATATCAATATAATAAGGCAAAGTATATAATTAAATATGTTCAACAAAAAGTTATTGTGAAGTGGCTAAATCCAATTGCCATCCACCAAATGAACCTTTTTCTTTTGCTAATATTGACAAAAGTTAGCCTCTGAATTCTACATCACTTAGTAATAGGGTGCTTCAAATGCAATCAACAATGCTTGAGCATTGTTGTATTATCTTCAATAGAAATGAACCAAAGTAAGAGTCTAAGAATATGATACAACAGTAATCACCACTATAATTATGAGTCTAATAATTAAAAAGTAATGACATTGCAATTGGAAGAAACCAACCTTAGTCATGCCTGATGCCAAGCAGTTTCGATGCTAGCTCCCAGGTGACAATTGTTGTTGCATTAGCCGGAAACGCTCGACTTAATGTGGGGCCCAGACCTGCGTAACACCCCTTCAAACCAGTCCTCTTGTAGATCTACAAAACAAAAACAAAAATTTGGGCCACTATAATCTCATGTTTATTTTAATGATTGGCAATTAAGAACCATTTGAAGAAAAGTTTGAAAGAGCTTACAGAACTCAAAACCATAAAGATAAGCCTTAGATAAGCCTTAGATTCTGTTATGTCTGGAACAAAGATAAGCCTTAGATTCTGTTATGATATTAGGTGTTGTTTATAAACTTCATTAGCTTTGACTTCTAAAAATTTGATTCTTTGATCATTTCATTATAGTTTTGTTAAATTTTTCTAAAACTAGCCAAGGATTTTCACAATTTGAGATAAACAAAATAAAATTAAAACTAAAAACAGATGTTTGATTTCTATTTTTTTCCAGTTTTCTTTCTTTTCTCTTTCAATTTCCTAACCCAGTAAAAATAATAGTGTTGAGTTTGACTATTGAATCAAACTTAGAAGACTAATAAATAACAGAGAAAATTGAAAGTCATAATTATACTCTGTTGATTAGGAACATAACTAATTGAACAAAATCTCCAATATTTAGATTGCCAAAAAATCAATCCACCACGTAATCCTTATGTTTCTCAAGAATTTTTATTCATTTTATAAATCAATAATGATACGCATCATGACATGCATCTTAACAAAATCGTAGCAGAACCAAGTAATTCACACAAAGATAATCCAAAAATTAAACAACATAACAGACCAGATGACAACCTATAATTAGAAGTCTAACACAATCTTTTACGTTAGATCATAATATCATCATTCATCTAAAACTGCTACACAATCATTTAACACACACAAACAAAAGTTGGATCATTACAAGAAATCAGAAGATCGTTGCTTTAGTATCTAATATACCAAAAGAAAAATACTGAAATTCATATGAAATGGCAAATGTGTTCATGAAACATCTTCCTACGTCATATGTGTAAAGTGCTGCTTAAAATTAACCCAAAAATCAAACTTTCTGCAATCCAACCAAGAAAACCTTGTGCTCTTCCTCCGTCCATGGAATTCCTGATCCATTCCAAAATTCACACACAAATCAACACTTCATTTAAAATCAAAATCAATAACAATAATCAAGTTTTAATTTCAACCAAATTAATCAATATCTATTATTATTATTGGATTAAATAAAATTATAAGAAAATCTATATTTTATTATTGAGATTGAATATTAAACCATAAAAGGGTTAACCAAAAAGAGAGAAACGCTGATCGAACCTCGTTTACGCTCGCGGTTCCTGCCGGAGTTATTCGGAACGACGTCGTCAACGGAGGCATAACCGGCAGCGAGAACGTCTTTGTCTTTGTTATTATCATCCTTGACACTGTTGTTGTTGTTGATGTCGTGAGGTTGTTCATAGAGATTGTTCATGCTAACACTCTTCCTCATGGAATCAATCACAACTCGAACTCTGAACAACATGAATTCGCCGGAAACGGCGGGGGGAGGTGGAAGACATAGTCGGAAGGAGCGATGATTCTATAAGCAATCGAACTCGGTAAGGAATAGTACGAGAAAGAAGAGATAGATAGAGAGATGAAAAATTACTACAGCATAAGAAAAAAACAAAAACGATATCAAAAATGGACGGTAGACATAGGGAAATAGAGAAAGGAATCAATTTGAAAAGAACCATCTTTAATGCAAGAACATAAACACCCTTGGGGTTTAAGAGAATAGGTTTAGAAAAATGAGGTTTCAGAAAAGGGCTTCGTTTTGATCGATGCAATTACAGAATATTAATTTAATAAATTTACACTCATTAATTCATTTATTTACCAATTTAACACTTAATAAAATATATTGTGGTTATTAAAATAAACAATTTTTTTCAGCCAATATAAATTTACACCTGTTTTATCTTTAACAGGAGTAATAGAGATTTGACTATAATAATAATTTTAATTTATTATAATAATATTTTGAATTTACATCCTTTTTTAAAAACAGAGTGTCTATTGTCACGTGCTAATACCTAAAATGACATTTTATTTACAAAGTTGCCACCAGATTTCTTATTTACACCCGTTTTTCGCATAATGGGTGTAAATTTTAAAATTATATTCGTCACTTTGCACTAATGAGTGAGGAAAACCCCCTTATAAACTATAGGAGAATTTAGAAGGTTTGGAGACACTAGTATGGAACAAGTTGGTTAACCTTTGTGGTTTGAAAGGCAAGAGAGGCCTTGAGGCAAGATAGCCTAGTGATTGTCGAATACAATCATGTTCGTGTGTGTGTGATTACGTAATTGTAACCGATTTATCTTGAGTGTAGTTTCATGAGTCTCGGACTCCTCTGAAATGGATGCACAACAACTTGGCAGGTTTGATTCCCCGTATTGTACGAATGGCGCCCATGGAGCGTATGCTTGTGATGGTTAATGATCCGTGTGAAGTGACGTTTCATAACGGTTAATGGCCCGTAGAACTCGAATCCATTCATATGTCAAGTAGATTACAAGGATCTATGACTCGGGTCGCCTTCTAGACGTAGAAGAAGATGGGAACAGGAGGTAGCTTGGTATGGTTATCGATTAGTGATACTTTTGAGTTGGTGAACTCATGGTATGTTTCCATATAGTGTGAGAATCGAAATGTGAACTCAAGAGTCCTTTCCCTTTTCCCCGGACTTGAGTTAGGATTGTTAGAACCTTGTTAATCCGAGAGAATCCATAAGATAGGGAACTCACTGAGATTTGATGTATCTCACCACACGTTGTTGTTGTATTTTAGGTGCCTCAGGTTCCGAGAAGGGTAAGGATAAGGTCGTGTGATCTTTTCCTTGGTTATTGATGGCTAGCTTCCATAGCGAAGTGTATTTTGGGATCATTGTTGATCTAGTTCTTAGTTTTTATCATTTGAACATCTTGTGTATAATATGCCTTGGATTTGTGTACTTTGTACTTTAGGGCATTTATTTGTATACAATGTGTTAACTAGGAGCTTATGTGTTTCAGTACCAAACACTTGGATCTATATATAATATTTATGCTATGATGTATGAGTTTTATATATGGGTGTTACACCAACATTTTTTTATTTACTTATTTTTTAAAAATATAGACAGACCTTTCACCACCGGTATTTAAATCAATTGTGGTTATAGGTGGCGCCTTGTTTTTTTAAATGATATGTATAACGCTTTTAGTTCATTCACTTTTGCCATATACGTACTTAGATAAACATCATCTTCTGCCTTCAAACTTCTTCAATTTACGTAACATTGTTCATCCACTAAACCAAACTTGAAAACATCATTTCTTCCACAAAAGAAACTCAGAAACATTGCTTCCATTATCGTGTCACAATTTGTTTCTGTGTAACGATTCTACAAATACAATATTACTGTTTAATGATTCTATTTTTTATTGTTGTTCGTGTTGTGGTTCTTGTTATTCTTGTTGTTATTCTTATTTTTGTTGTTGTTTTTGTTGTTATTGTTGTTGTTATTGTTCTTGTTGTTCTTGTTATTATTCTTGTTGTTTTTGTTGTTGTTCTTGTTGTTCTTATTGTTTTTCTTAATTTTTTCTTGTTGTTGTTATTGTTCTTATTGATCTTGTTATTGTTGTTGTTGTTGTTATTGTTCTTCTTGTTGTTGTTGCTGCTCTTGTTGTTCTTGTTATTATTCTTATTTTTGTTCTTGTTGTTGTTATTATTGTTGTTATTGTTCTTGTTATTCTTATTATTTTTCTCGTTGTTCTTATTGTTGATTTTGTTGTACTTGGTGTTCTTGTTGTTATTGTTAGTGTTGTTGTTCTTGTTCTTCTTGTTGTTGTTCTTATTATTATTTTTAATTTTTTTGTTCTTGATGTTGTTGTGTTAAAATATTAAATATTGTATATTGTGAAAAAATTATAAATGTTGACTGAACTTTCCCAAGGGGTATTTAAAACAAGTTGATTATAGGTAGCGCGCTTTTCAGTTTTATACAACGGTAATAGGACCGTGATTGTAGGTAACGCATATACAACCACACGCTACGTAACAACGACGACTAGTCCTGCGTGATAATATAACTTTAGTAGTGTGTTGTTTATGCAATTGTTATTGTTGATGCCATTGTGTTGATGATGCTATTGATGTTTATGATGCCATTGTTGTTGATGATGCGTTTGTTAATAATACCATTTTGTTAATGATGTCATTGTGTTGATGACACCATTGTTGTTTATGTAATTTTTTGTTGTTGATGGCATTGTGTTGATGGTGCCATTGTTGTTGATGCCATTCATTTATGATTTCATTATGTTGATGATGCCATTGTTGTTTATGTATTTGTTGCTGTTAATGTCATTGTCCTGGATGATGCCATTGTTATGATATGTCATTGTGTTGAAGACGTCTTGTGTTGATGATACCATTGTTCTTGTTGATACCACTGTGTTGATGATGCCATTGTTGTTTTTTAATAAGTAAATAGATTAAAATAAAGAACAACATGTGCTCGAAGAAATTACAAAGTTATTTCAATTTGAGATAATCTACAGGATTTCTGCACCAATTGTAAAATAACAAAATTGAATTACTCTTTGTACTGAGACCAATCCAATTCCAAGAAATTAATTTGATATGATTACATGTTTCTTCTAAATTCAGCCCCGTGTTGTTGAATATCACATTATTTCTCTGAAGCCACAAACACCAACTTGTCGCCAACCAAATCAGCATCCTCTTAGTCCTCCACGCCATATTCCTCATAAGGGAGTAGAATTTCTCCGCATGATTTGTAATAGAATCTTCAACATAAAACTCCAACTCCATCCAACGACACTCGAACTCCCACAATCTAGAAGCGAAAGGACAAAAGATAAACATATGATACAAGTCTTAGACGGGATCAAAATACGAGAAACACATAATTTTGATGGAATTATGGACCACCCCCTCTTCTCTAACTCCTACTTAGAAGGAAGTCTATTGATAAATAATCTCCAACCAAAAGAATGGTTTTTGGACTTAACACGAACCTTCCAAAGTCACCTAATTTACTGCAAATATTCCCCTTTAGGTTCCATGACAGACTGCAATCTCGCTAACCCTTTGTAAAAAGAGCTGACCGAAAACTGACCTGACGAATTCACCTTCCAACTGTAACTATCCTCCACAAATCTGTTAAGAAATACTGAAGAAAATAAGTTTTGGAACGCATGCCACTGAGAACTAATTTTTTGGTTTGAAGCTTGAGCTGAAAACAGATGCCAATTCCAATGCCAAATGTCTTCTACCCAGCTGCAATACTGGTACACCATTGTGGGCTTGTCGCTACAGTTATGATAAACCTTCAGAAACAGAAGCGTAACGGCTGGGAATCACACCAACAATTTACCCAGAATTACAGCATCTTACCATTACCAATTTTACATTGTATATTCGAGGGGAACCAACTCTCAAATTCCTAGAAATTTACGTTTAGAGTGAACAAATCTCTCCACCAAAACAACGACTTCTTGAAATTCCTAGGAGAACTTTGAAAAAGAACAACATTCGTCATGTTACCGTATCTATTTTCCAAAATGTTCCTCCATATCGCCTCTCCTTCGTTGAGAAATATCCATTTCCACTTTGCTATGAGAGCCTTATTAACCCCTGATATGTCTTTAACTCCCAATCTTACCTCGTTTCTCGATTTACAAACCATTTTCTAACTTGTCCAATTAATCCCCTTCTTATCTTTTATGCCTTGCCACAAAAATTTTGCTTGTATCGAAATCACCTTCTTCAACACTGCTTTGGGAGCTTTGAAAAAAGACAACATGTAAATTGTTAAGCTATTAAGAGTCGAATTGTGCAATGTTAATCTACCTTTGAAAGACATAAATCTTCCTTTCCACCTTGAGAGTTTGGAATTCAAGAATTTCATAACTTCGTTCCACGACACCACCCTCCTAGGATTAGAGTCAACACTGATTCTAAGATACTTGAAAGGAATCTCGTCCATGCAAGAACACAAAAAGTCAGCCAAAAAATATTTCTCGGAATTTATCCTGTACAACTTGCTTTTGCCAAAGTTTACTTTCAACAATGACACCAGCTTAAACCCTCTGAAAATCTCCTTCAGTGCCCACAAATTATTCCAACTACACTCCCCCATATTGATTGTATCGTCCGCGAACTGTAAAATATCATAAATACAACTTTCCCAGCATTTAAAACCCTTCAATACACCTCTCGATTTGAACTTGTTAACCAACCTAGGCAACCCTTCCGCAACTAAAGCAAAGAGAAAAAGAGATAATGGATCCCCTATTCTAATACTCTTGGACCTGACGAACTCCTTGGTAGGGCTGCCATTTACCAGACAGAAAAAGAGGACTTGAACACGCACGCTTTAATCCACATTCTCCATTTAGAGCCAAACTCAAATTTATTGAACAAGTACCTAAGATAATTCCAAGAAACACAATCGTACGCTTTCTCGAAATCCACTTTCAGAATCAAACACTCTTTATCAAATCTCGAAGCATAATCAATTACTTCATTCACGACAACTACACCATCAAAAATCTGATGACCTAGAATTAAAACAATTTGAGAAGACGGTATGATTTTACCTATCAACTGTTTTAATCTTCCCGCTAGAATTTTGGATAAAAACTTGTAGACATTCGAAATCAAACAAATGGGACGGTACTCCCCTAGATTTTGAGGAGATTCCACCTTCGGAAAGAGAGCAATGAACGAAGTCGTCATAGCTTTGGGCAGGTTGCCATTAGCATTAAACTCATTCAAAAAATCCATCAAATCTGACTTCAAAAAAACCCACCCTCGTTTAAAAAATTCTAACAAAAAACCGTTCGGTCCTGGAGTTTTATCTCTATCACAATCCCAAATAGCCTCTTTTAACTCTTCCACTGTGAATGGCTTTTCCAACATGCGATTATCTTCATTAGAAAGCGCTTTGAAGTTCAAACCACTTAACACAGGCCTGTTGGAAAATTATTCTCTCCAACTATTTGAAAAGAAGTTCTGAATGCATTCTTTAACCCCAGTCGTCAACTCAAACGGCTTTTATCCCAAGTCGTCAACTCTTGGACGGTGTTCTTGTGGCTAATGAAACCATCGAGTTTGCAAGAAGAAAAAAGAAGAAGTGCCTTTTATTCAAGTTGGACTTTGCTCAAGCTTACGATTGTGTGGACTGGAAATTTCTAGAATCGATGTTGATTAACATGGGGCTAGGTACCAATTGGTTGAAGTGGATTCGTGGTTCAGTGTTCAATAGTTATCTCTCGGTCTTAATTAATAGTAGCCCTTCAAAAGATTTCAAGGCGACGACAGGATTAAAGCAAGGAGATCCCCTATCTCCTTTCTTGTTTGCGATTGTTGGCGAGGGATTGGCCTGCTTAGTGAGAATAGCATCTTCCCTAAAAATTCTGAACGACTTTAAATTCAGTAATGCAGCTTCGGTTAATATACTTCAGTTCGCGGAAGATACCCTTTTATTCGGGGATGGTTCCATTTCGAACATCTGGACCTTCAAGTCTAATTTTACGTGGGTTCGAAGTTACTTCTGGTCTAAAGATTAACTATTCTAAGAGCTGCATGTATGGTGTCGGTATTGATCCAGAGCTGTTACATGCTGCCGAGAACTTTCTCCATTGTAAGTCGGGTTCTCTGCCTTTTAAATTTCTTGGCATTATAGTGGGAGGTAATCAGAGGAGTATTTCTTTTTGACGGCCTGTTATGGATTGTATGAGGGCTAGATTATCCAATTGGATTGGGCGTAATTTATCGATTGGAGGGTGGGTTACCCTTATTACTACAGTGTTTGCGAATCTTCCGATTCATCACCTTTCCTTCTTTAAGGTTCCTAAAAAGGTTGTAAAAGACATCATAGCAATCCAAAAGAGTTTCTTATGGGCGGGTATCTCGAGCAGTCGTTGTATTTCTTGGGCTAGTTGGAATTCGGTCTGTAAACCGAAAAGCTGCGGTGGACTCGGAATAAAACATGTTGGTCTCTTCAATGAAGCCCTTCTCGCTAAATGGTTGTGGAAGTTCTGTAACGAAGGAAATGAGGTATGGCGTCCTATTCTAGTAAGTAGGTATGGTAACTTAAGCCGTAAAGTTCAATTTTTTAGTGTTATTGGTAATATTCATTCTGATTCTGCTTGGTTGAAGGATATCTTTTCTGTTTCTAATCCTGTTCCTCAGTCTTCTTTTAATGACTACATTAAAGATGTAGTGGGCAATGGGCAGGGCGTGCTGTTCTGGCATTCGGTGTGGTGTGGAGTTACGCCCTTAAAGGATTCATTTAATAATCTGTTTCAGATTTGTAACAATAAATCCTATACTGTCTCAGATTTGGGTGAGTGGGTGGATGAAAAGTGGACTTGGAATGGTTCTGCTTTAGCTCCTAACAACCCTCAGCAGGTGAATAGCGACATGGAGGAGCTGTTACAGTATGTTGAACATATTCAATTGCAGGCCAATGCCCAAGACAGATGGCTCTAGAATTTGGACGATGTTAATGGGTTTTCTGTTAAGTCCTTCTATGATAGCATTTCCCCGCAGGGTGCTTTGGTGTCGGTTTACAGATAATTCGGTTCGTCTGTTAGATTTTGTTTAGAAGTCGATTATTCCAATGAAAATCAAAGTTTTTGCTTGGATATTAGTTATCGATAGGCTGCCAACTCGTTCGAATTTGGTTGCAAGAGGTATTTTAGAAAATCCCCACGATACGGTTTGTATGTTTTGCTTCAGGACTAACGAAGACTCTTCTCATCTATTCTTTATGTGTCATAAATCTGTTTTGGTTTGGAATTTGGTGTGTGACTGGATCGATATTCATTGGATTTCTGAATTGGATTGCTGTTCCCACGCATTGGCCTGGCTGCTTAGATTAAAAGGTAGATGTAAGGAGGAATTTATCTATTCTGTTTGGTTTATTTCTTGTTGGAATATTTGGAGATTTAGGAATAATATATTGTTTAGGGACGAAATATGTAATGTCGACTCCATTTTTAACGCAATTGTTTCGACTTCTTGGAATTGGTTGGTTTTTGGCAAGCGTAATAGGCAGTGATGTAGCCTTTAAGAATGGACCAAATTTCCCTTAGATTTTTTGAAGTAGGGTTGGTTTGTTGGGTTTTTTTTTTGGTTTCCCGTTTTTACGGTTGTATTTCCTGTACTATGGTTTGAGATTTCCTTAATCTCTTTTTATTGATATTGATGTTTGCCTATCAAAAAAAAAAAAAACATCCTCCACCCTACCTTCTTCTGTCTTGACAAAAACAATATTAGTCTTTAGATTACGAGCTGACATAATTCTGTGAAAAAACCTCGAATTCGTATCGTCTTCTCTAATCCATTTCACCCTTGACTTGTGTCGGAGAATACCCTCTATTCTACATAACAAACTCCAAATTGAATTACTCAAATCTTTATGTTTCCCCAATCCCCCCTAAAAATTTCCACCTTCTCCCTTTGACTACTTATCTTCGATTACATTTAAATCCGATACTGCATTTTATATATTCAAATCCACCTAATCGAACACTTTCTTATTCTACCATCTAAGACGCTCCTTTAACTTCTTGAGTTTCTCTTTAAGAATGAAAGTCTTTTTACCTCCTATCTTGAAGCTGCCCTAGTCCTTTTCAATAAAAACGAAAAAGTCTTTATGATCGAACCACCACAGGATAAATCTGAAGGGTTTAGGCCCCCTGTCCATAATCTCACTTTTCAACCGTACAATGATTCGGTATAACCCTCTATCCTGTTTCCAACCCTAAAACGTTCCACTCGTGAACCAACCTAGCTGAATCACCCCAACTGCAGCTTATACGATTTTGACAAGGATCCGTTGTTTTTTATGTCGTAAGTGCATTTGGTTTGTAATCTCTTTTGCTTTTTGGCGAGGTTTTTTTCTCTCGGCCTTCCTTTTTGTATGCAGGAGGGTACCCTTTGTACCCGTATCTAATATATCACTTGCTTACCAAAAAAAAAATAAAAAATTCTGTCCAACCTACTACAAAAACTCCCATCTGCCTTTGTTTCAAAAGAGTCTCTTGATTCACATTTTCTTTGCTTTGCTCAAATTTAGGCATTTTCCTAAATTTTGAGATAACATCTTGTACTCCCTGTTATGATGTTATGATGGTCAGATTTCAGATTGAGGATCACAAGAGCTATTTATTATAGCACATGCTTTAATTCATCAGAGGGTAGTTATTCCATCAAGCTCAACCGACTGGTATCTAATACTCCTATCTAAATAATATTGCTACTCATTTATAAAAAAAAAGTTATTTCATCAAGCTTCTTCAAGAAAGTCTTCTTCCTTTTCTTTTTTTTAATGCTTCTTTCCTTTCAGCATCGTTCACGATGAAATGCAACCTTGCTTGTCCTGTATATATAGGCCAATATGATATACATTATGCTATTTGTATGACTAGTTTTCAACCGAAATCTAACATTTTATTTTCATTCCATCATGTAAGAATTTAAATAATCAAGTCAATTACGCATTTGGTGTTTATAACTAACATTTTGTTTATTTGTTTGTCTCTTAGATTTTATTTTTTATAATATTTTAGATAAGTATATTTTAGAATATTCTTTAAAAGTATTAGGTAGATACGCATTTAATATAAAGATTAAGTCAAATAAGCATTTAATATAAAGATTAAGTCAAATACGCATTTATTATAATATCTTTGAAATCTTTTTATAATGATAAGTTCAAATACGCATCATTTATCCTATTAGAATTTTTTTAATAAGGGTTATATAAATACTCATTTACTATAATATATTAGAAAAGGTTTTTCAACAAATAGGTCAAATACGCATTTATTATATATTAGAAAATGTATTTTTTTAAGAAATAGATCAAATAGGCATTTAATAATTCAATTTTTTTATTAGGATTAAGCCAAATACCCATTTATTATAATATCTTGGAATTTTTTTTATAAGGATAAGGTCCAATACGCATCATTTATAATTAGGAAGTTTTTTCATAAGGGTTAGATAAATACTAATTTACTATAATATATTAGAAAATAATTTTCAACAAATAGGTCAAATTTGAATTTATTATATATTAGAAAACGTGTTTTTTAAGAAATAGATCATAAATGCATTTTTTATTATTGTATATTCAATTTTTTTTTAATAAGAATTAGGTCAAAGACACATTTATTATCATATATTATAATATTTTTAATAAGAATTGAGTCAAAAATGTATTTAATATAGTAAATTAGAAAAAATAAGATTAAGTTAATACATTTATCATAATGTAATAAATTATAGGGGTACCACTCTTTTTATTCGCCCAAGGAACCCAAATTCAAAGAACCGATCCTATTAGATAATAATTTAAACCTTTCAAAACTATACAACAATCCAAAAACATTTCCATACGTGCTTTCATGCTCAAATCATCTATCAAGTGAACTAATTGTTTAGTCTATAATATATAAGAAATAGTAATTTCGAAAAGACTGTTCAGCAGACTTAAGATTCAATTGTGTGGATTGAGATGAATTTTCATTATAGTGTTGTTTTCTACGAATTTAACATTTTTGAATAAACACACATTCAATCTCCAGTTGATTCTCAATCTTTTCCGCAATAGATTTAGCATTTATAATTCTAGATTCTGTAGATTTTTTCAAATACTTGATCAAACCTTATATTAGTTCTATAGCCACATCAATTCACATGTCTTTTTTTTTAACTTTTACTAATTTTATTAACAACAGTTAACAAATCAAACCAAATAATAATATCTACTGAAAAGTCAAAGTTTGCGATTCCATGAGTTGCTAAAGATTCGACTACACTCTTAATTTTGGGATCATTATCTTGTTCACCAAATGAAGTAGTGCTTCTCTTACATCTGAAACTTGAGATTTAATTGGACACACACTATTTACATGACTTTCCCAATGTGTTTTGACAATGATTTAATAGTTAAACTTTTCACATTGTCTCTAAGTATTTACCAAAGTTTTGTTGAATGAGAAAATACAGTTTGAATACGTTGTAACACTCCAAAAAATCTTTAGTTTTAGTACAAGAATTTGCAATATCACAAAGTGTCAAGTAAAGGCAATGAAAACCACATGGTGTGTATAATGATCTAGGGTTAACATCTAATAATTGTCTTTGTACAACTTGATGTTTGATTCATTATCATATCCTTTTCCTCTAATATTATTAATATCTAGGCCATGTATTTCCAATACATCTTGTAATTCCTCAAACAATCCTTGACCTATTGTGTCATAGACTTTAAAAAATTCTACAAACAAACTCTTCGATTTTTATTGGACTTGTAGAAACATCCACACAACGTATAATGAGAATCATTTGTTCTTCATGACTTATTTTGCTTCTTTGAATTTTTTGACTATTGCACTTTTGACTTCATTACCAAACATGTTAATTAATCAATTCATTTTGAATCTTATGACTAAGATATTGATAATTAATTATTTTATTCTGAAAACAGTCAAAATGTTTTTGCATGTCCGGATCCCATTCAGCAATTATTTCAACAAGTGAAAGAAAGTTTCCATTCTATTCCACATTAATCCTCTCATTTTTTCCATGAACTGCTAAATTTTGTTCAGCTAAATATCTATTAACAGAAACTAGCCTAAGTAAGACATCCTTCCAATGCCTTTTTTTTTCATTTCTTATAACCTCTTGAACATGTTTATCAATTGTAATATATTTCTTAAATCTAATTTGTAAGTCAATCTATTTACTCATGAAATACAGGTGTGACCACTCGATTCATGTTCTTTAAGCCTTTCATAAATATGTTTCCAATCATTACAACATTCATTTGCTAAGCGATTCACTCTACAACTTGTACCAAATAACTTACTGCAAAAACAAAGATACCTTATCCAATTCTTTTGAATAAACAAGTGAATAGTGTAACACCCCAATTCCCATCGCGAATAAATTATACATAAATAAATCAGAGTAGATAAAAATTTATTTTTCCGACAGAAAACAGGGAGGTCACAATTAAAGAAAGAAAACACAATCCCTGCTCATAAATTTTGATACATAACACAGACAATTGAATATCCTCAAGGGCAAACTTTTTCCAACAAAAGGAAAAGCTCAATTATGGAATAAAGCGGAAGATCCATAACTGAATTATTTTACAAAATGAATTGTTTTATAACATCAAAATATTCATACAAAGGTAATACACAATAAATCTAACAGAGGTATACATATATAACATAATCGTTCCCCGACTCCTGTGCTACGTATTAGAGCAGACACCAAGACCGACAAAAGAACGGAGGGTTAATCTTCACAAAAGCCTCCAAGACTACAAATCTGCAATTGCCTCATAGAGCAATAAACCACAGCAGAAGGGTGAGAAATAACAACTAAATCAAGATTGCATAATAATATGCAAAACATATACATTCACATACATAGTTATTCTCACCACAAGCATCACATATTAATACACATAACATATACCAATTATACTAACATAATCACATATTCACACATAAGGCACACCATAGTCATAACATATCAAAACACACCACCACATCACATAGCACATGTCTACACATAAGACATATTATCCACAACCAATGCATTTATCACATATGCACATCAATTCACCAATTCAAACATAAATCTTAACACATAATCAATCAATTCATGAATTTCCACACATAATCAATACATTCATGATTTTCCACATATAATGCATCCATTCACCATTCTCACACATAATCAATCCATTCATGATTTATGCAAATGCACAGAGACCGACACAACGACTCTATGCAATGCATATACGGTACCATCCATCCATCATTTCTCAACATTAGTTCACTCAGGAACTATTGAAATCATCGCTTGTTACTGAGGACCCCTCATGTAACACCGCGTCGGGCAAACGATGTTCCCCGTCGCTTTCGGTCCTCTTTGTATAAGGCGCACGACGTTTATGGATCGCTTTTAGTCCCCATTGTATAAGGTGAACGATCCGATCGCTTTCGGTCCTCTTTGTATAAGGCACACGATCGTCTATAATCACCGCTTTCAGTCCTCTTTATATAAGGCGCACGGTGTTATAGCGGATTCCCTCTAGAACCGTTTCGTCGCTCACACCCACTAGGGCACACGACATCACAGGATGCATATCATGATGCTTGACACACAAGAACTCATGACAATCAAATGCATCACCACAATTCAACAATATGAATTATCTCATCTTCATTATGCATTCATTGAAAATGCTTCAAACAATGCATCTCATCACAAACCACAAACCACAACAATCATGCACACACAATTACTTCCATAAGGGATTCACACCACAAAGGTTACCCACAACACGTCATAACAACATACATTGATATTCAATTCAATAATGTATTTTACCACACAACAACATCATTAATCATGCATCGAAGTTTAATCCAAAACAATGCATTTACTTGCCATAAGGCCACAAACCATCATCACATCATTTAATCACATGCATTCATATCACATATCAGCACACAAGTCATATGATGTTTAACGCCTCAGTTTTAGTATTTTTATTTAATCAACTCGTTTTGATTATTTTATTATTATTTTATTTTATTTTCGACTTTTATTTGGAAATATGTTATTTTTCAATGTTGTGATGTTTTATCGAGTTTTGGGAACGCTTGCGAGATATTTGAGTGTGGGGGTATTTTGGTCATTTCATCTTATTTTTCCTTAAGTTAGAAAATAGAAAATAGAAAGAGAGAAAAATAGAGAGAAAGAAAAAGAGAAGAAGGAAAAGGGAAAGAAAAGAGAAGAAGAGAAGAAAAAGAGAGAAAACTTGGAAATCAAGAAATCAATCTCCCGACTTTTCTAAACACGATTAAATCGGGTAAGGGTGCGAAACTCGATTATTATATGCTTGTGTATGATTATGTAAGTATGTTTTTGATTGTTATTGGATTGAAATGGAAATATATAGGAAAACCATATTTTGTAGAAATTGATTAGAAATCGATTAAATTGTGTCGGAAATTATGTTTTCAGGTCCATTATTGTTGATACAGGTTAGATACATGTTGTTAGGAATTGTATTGGTAATTTTCTGGTGTATAGGTGAAAAATTGGATGATTTGGGGTGGAAAACGCAGAACAAAGTTCTGCAGAATTTTCTGGATTTTCCACTGCCTATACGCGTATCACTCAAGGCAATACGCGTATTGGTCAAGGCAATACGCGTATGGCATTGAAGAAAACCGGGCAATACACGTATGGAGCTTCATTTTGCTCGGCCATCTGCCCATTTGCGTATGGTACGCGTAAGACTTTAGGGCAATACGCGTATGGTGTTGGTCACTACGCGTATTGGAATTTTAATGGGAATTTTGGGGAAAAATGGTCTCTGCCCATACGCGTACGACCTTGGGCAATACGCGTATGGAATGGGCGAGGAATCAGGGCAATACGTGTATGGCTCAGGGCAATAGGCGTATGGCCAGGATTATTGCAAAATGGGTTTTTTCGCGATGTCTTTTCTTGTTTAGTCCATAACTTGTGTTCCGTTTATCCATTTTTAACATTCTTGGTATTGTTGAGTAGCTATTGAACTGTATTTTCTTATTATAATAATTTTGAGATTGTTAGCCGATTTAATTATGTCAGAAATTTGGAATAGATTCATTTTGCCGACTTTTGTCGTTATAATTGTGTGTAATTGGTGTGTATCATGCAATGTGCTGTTGACATGGACATGGTATGACTTGCATGTTGTTGTGTGGTATAAACGCATTGTTTTGGGCTTGAATTGCAAAGCATGGTTTATGTTAAGAGAGATGGTTGCATATATGTATGACTTTGAATGTCATGAGTCCTTGTATGCCAAGCATCATGATATGCATTGTTGTGACGTCCTGAGTGACGAATGGATTCTAGAGGGAATCTTCTATAACATCGTGAGCCTTAAAAATAAGAGGTATGAATCGCCTTAAAAATAAGAGGACCGAAAGCGATGGTTATAGGCGATCGTGTGCCCATGTGGGGTGTGAGCGTTCGGGTCGTGTTCCCGTGTGGGGTGTGAGCGATCCATAAACGTCGTGTGCCCATGTTGGGTGTGAGCGACGGGGAACATCGTATGCCCGACGGGGAGTTACAGTGATGTAACGAACGATGATTCCAGCAGAGTTCCTGAGTGAACTAGTGATGAGAAACATTGGAAGTCGGTACCACATGTGCATATGCATAGAGTCGTTGTGTCGGTCTCTTGCATTTGCATAAATCATTAATGGTTTGTTTATGTGTGGAATTATGCATAAAATTGATAAATTGATATATGGATATGTGTTGGTGATACTTGTATTGTGTATGGTTGGTATACCTTGGTGATGGAAATATGAATTATACATTGTGTTGCCTTGTATTTGAATACTGGTATGAGTTGTGGTGAGAACAGTATATATGTGTATTTTTGGTGTTATATATAATTGTATGCAATTATATTATGATTCTTTTTCTCACCCTTCTGCTGTTTTATAATGCTCTATAAGGCATTGCAGATTAGATGCTGGAGGTCTTTTTGTGAAGCTTTAGACTTCATTCTTTTGTCGGTCGGCTCTGATACGTGGCACCGGGTAGTCAGGGGGATCGTTTTGTAGTTTCATGTATAGATGTATACATAGCTTTTGTCGTGTGCATGTGTGATTTGATGTATGACAAACTTTTTATGATATATATATATATATATATATGAGATTCAGTACAGATTTTTTGCTTTATTCTGTATTTGAATTGTGGGTAGTAGGAACTAAGTTCCTCTCTTTATTTGCTACCTGCGAGTGTTGCATATCTTTATGGGCAGGTTTATTGTGTTTGTTTCAAATTGATGTGACCCCTCGGTCTATGCTGTGAATTTCTGAATATACTCTGATGAAAATTTGAATTTTCTTTTACTGCTTTATTTAATTGGGGGTATAGATTGGGGGTGTTACATTAAGTGGTATCAGAGCCAGTCCGTGTCAGTTGTGTCAGTCCTTGTCGGTCTTGGTGTTTGGATGAGCTGTTTGTTTAACCATAGTTGTTGTTATTGGAAATGAACAGAATATGGCTGGTAGGAATGACGCTGCTTTGGCTGCTGCTATGCAAGCTATGGCTCGGGCTGTGCAGGGTGCACCTAATGCTGCAGGTAATGATGACTTCAGGAAGAACAAACCGCCTGTCTTCAAAGGAAGATATGATCCTGATGGTGCACAGATTTGGCTGAAAGAGATTGAAAGGATTTTCCGAGTTATGGATTGTGCTGAGGATCAGAAGGTGAGACTGGGTACTCACATGTTACTGGAAGAAGCTGATGATTGGTCGGTTGGTACACGTCATGTGTTGGAAGCTGCAGAGGAAGAGATCACTTGGGCTGTGTTAAGCATTGAGTTTCTGAGGAAGTATTTTCCAGAAGATGTAAGAGGAAATAAGGAAATTGAGTTCTTGGAGTTAAAACAAGGTAATATGTCTGTTGTTGATTATACTGCTAAGTTTGTGGAGCTTGTGTAGTTTTATCCTCATTATGCTGAAGCACTGCGGAATTTTCTAAGTGTGTAAAGTTTGAGAACGGATTGCGTCCTGAGATAAAGCAGGCAATTGGTTATCAAAGGATTCGGAGGTTTTCTAATTTGGTGGATTGTTGTAGGATTTATGCGGAGGATAGTAAGGCTCGTTCTACTCACTATAAGAGTGTGAACGAGAGGAAAGGGAAGCAACAGTTCTGTGGTGGTCCTTATGTAACACCAGCTGATAAGGGTAAACAAAGGGGAAATTTTGAGAAAAGGTCAAGTGGAGGAGGAATGTCTGGTCCTCTGAGATGTTATAAATATGGAGAAGTGGGGCATCTTCAGTTCGAATGTAGGAAGGATATGAGGAAGTGTACTAATTGTGGAGGTTTAGGACATGTTGCAGCTGATTGTGCCAGGAAAAATGTGGTGAAATGTTACAACTGTGGTGAACCTGGTCATATTAGTACGAAGTGTCCGAAACCGAAGCAGGCTCAATCTGTGGGAAAGTGTTTACCTTGGTAGGAACTCAGACTTCAAGTGCAGATCGTCTGATCAAAGGTACTTGTTTTATTAATAGTACTCCTTTAGTTGCTATTATTGATACTGGAGCGACTCATTCGTTTATTTCGTCTGAGTGCGCGAAGCATTTGAATCTTGTGTTGTCTTCGATGGGTGGTGAAATGGTTATTGATACTCCAGCAATGGGGTCGGTAACTACTTCTTTGGTTTGTCTAAGTTGTCCTTTGACCATTTATGGTAAAGACTTTGAGATGGATTTAGTGTGTTTGCCGTTGGAGGGTTTAGATGTGGTTCTGGGAATGAATTGGTTGCAATTCAATCGAGTTCATATTGATTGTTATCATAAGCTGGTAAGGTTTCCTTCTCTTGGGGAAGACGAAGACTCGAGTTTCTTATGTACCAAAGAGTTGAAGAGACTTTTGGCGGATGAAGCTCAGTTATTTGAGTTGTTTGCATCTTTGACTGTGGATAGTCAAGTTTCACTTGATGTGTTTCCTGTTCTGTGTGAGTTTCCGGAAGTGTTTCCTGAGGATATTTCAGATTTGCCGCCAGAGATAGAGGTGGAGTTTTCTATAGATCTAGTTCCTAGTACTAGACCTGTTTCTATGGCACCTTATCGTATGTCGGCATCTGAGTTGGTTGGGTTAAAGAAACAGTTGAATGAGTTGTTGGAAAAGAGGTTTGTAAGACCAAGCGTTTCTCCTTGGGGTGCACCAGTTTTATTGGTGAAAAAGAAAAATGGAAGTATGCGGTTGTGTATTGATTATCGCCAGTTGAATAAGGTGACGATTAAGAATAAGTATCCTCTTCCCAGGATTGATGATCTGATGGATCAGTTAGTTGGTGCGTGTGTGTTTAGTAAGATTGACTTGAGGTCAGGGTATCATCAGATTAGGGTGAAAGAGGAAGATATTCAGAAGACGGCTTTTAGGACACGATACGGTCATTATGAATATTCTGTGATGCCGTTCGGGGTCTCTAATGCGCCAGGTGTGTTTACGGAGTACATGAATCGTATTTTCCACGAGCATTTGGATCGATTTATTGTTGTGTTTATTGATGACATTTTGATTTATTCTAAGTCTCGGGAGGAGCACGCGGAGCATTTGCGTATTGTTTTGCAGGTGTTGAAAGAAAGAAAGCTTTTTGCCAAATTGTCCAAGTGTGAGTTCTAGTTGTCAGAGGTGAGTTTTCTTGGGCACGTGATTTCAGGTAATGGCATTTCTGTGGATCCATCTAAAGTAGAAGCAGTTCTACAATGGGAGGCTCCGAGATATGTTACTGAAATTCGAAGCTTTTTGGGTTTGGCTGGATATTATCGAAGGTTCATTGAAGGTTTTTCTAAGCTAGCACTTCCTTTGACCCAGTTGACTTGTAAAGGGCAAGCGTTCATTTGGGATATTCGGTGCGAGGAAAGTTTTAACGAGCTGAAGAGAAGATTGACGACAGCTCCGATTTTGATTTTGCCGAATCCTAATGAACCATTTGTGGTTTATTGTGATGCGTATTTGATTGGTCTAGGTGGTGTTCTGATGCAAGAAGGTAAGGTGGTGGCTTATGCTTCAAGGCAATTGAGAGTGCATGAGAAAAATTATCCTACTCATGATCTTGAATTAGCGGCTGTGGTTTTTGTGTTGAAGATTTTGAGGCATTTTCTCTACGGTGAAACATTTGAAGTCTATAGTGATCATAAAAGTTTGAAATATTTGTTTGATCAGAAAGAGCCAAATATGAGGCAACGTAGATGGTTGGAATTTTTGAAGGACTACGACTTTGGCTTGAATTACCATCCTGGTAAAGCTAATGTGGTAGCTGATGCATTGAGTCAGAAATCGTTGCATATGTCCGCTTTAATGGTTAAAGAGTGGGAACTTTTGGAATCGTTTAGAGACTTGAGTTTGGTATGTGAAGTGACGTCGGATAGCGTGAGGCGGGTTATGCTGACGATTACTAATGATTTTCTGATGACTGTTAGTGAGAAACAAAAGCTGGATGTGAAATTTGTGGATTTGATGTTGGTTGGAGAAAAAATGCGAATAGTGATTTTAAAGTGGATATTAATGGTGTGTTGAGGTTCTGAGGTCGGATTTGTATTCCTGATGATGCGGAGTTGAAAAAGATGATTTTGGAGGAAGGACACCGGAGTAATTTGAGTATACATCCGGGAGCGAATAAGATGTATCAGGATTTAACGAAGATTTTCTGGTGGTCTGGATTGAAAAAGGATGTGGCTCAGTTTGTTTATGCTTGTTTGACTTGTCAGAAATCAAAGGTGGAACATCTGAGGCCTAGTGGTTTGTTGCAACCGTTGGATATTCCTGAGTGGAAGTGGGATAGCATCTCCATGGATTTTGTAACAGGGTTGCCAAATACACAGCGAGGGCATAATGCTATTTGGGTGGTTGTTGATAGGCTGACTAAATCAGCTCATTTCATTCCGATTGACATCAGTTTTTCTTTGGAGAGGTTGGCGGAGATTTACATTAGTGTGATTGTGAAGTTGCATGGAGTTCCATTAAGTATTGTTTCGGATCGAGATCCAAGGTTTACCTCGAGATTTTGGGAAAGTTTACAGAAGGCGTTGGGTTCTAAATTGAGATTGAGCTCCGCTTATCATCCGCAGATGGATGGTCAGACCGAGAGAACGATTCAGTCGTTGGAAGATTTGTTGAGAGCTTATGTTCTTGAACAAGGTGGTGCGTGGGATAGTTATCTTGCATTGATTGAATTCACTTATAATAACAGTTTCCATTCTAGTATTGGAATGGCACCATTTGAAGCACTATATGGACGAAGATTCCGAACACCGTTATGTTGGCATGAATCTGGTGAGAGTGCGGTGGTTGGACCAGAGTTGGTGCAACAGACTACGGAAAAGGTGAAGTTTATTCGTGAGAAAATGAAGGCTTCTCAGAGTAGGCAAAAGAGTTATCATGATTAGAGAAGAAAGGATCTTGAGTTCCAAGAGGGCGATCATGTATTTTTGAGAGTTACGCCGGTAACGCGTGTTGGTCGTGCATTGAAATCGAAGAAACTTACTTCTCGATTTATTGGTCCTTACCAGATATCCGCGAGAGTGGGTACTATGGCTTATAGGGTGGCGTTGCCGCCGAATCTGTCAAATTTGCACGATGTGTTCCATGTTTCACAGCTTCGGAAGTATGTTCCGGATCCGTCACATGTGATCCCGATGGATGAGGTTGAGGTAAGGGAGAACCTTACGGTTGAGGCATTACCAGTTAGGATTTTGGATCGCGAGGTGAAGCGGTTGAGAGGCAAGGATATTGCACTTGTGAAAGTAGCGTGGGGAGGCGCTGCTGAGGGCAATTTGACTTGGGAGTTGGAGAGTCGGATGCGGGAGTCGTATCCAGAGTTTTTCGTCTCAGGTATATTTTCAAGGACGAAAATTTCTAAGTGCGGGAGAGTTGTAACGCCCCAGTTTTAGTATTTTTATTTAATCGAGTCGTTTTGATTATTTTATTATTATTTTTATTTATTTTTGACTTTTATTTGGAAATATGTTATTTTTCAAAGTTGTGATGTTTTATCGAGTTTTGGAAACGTTTGCGAGATATTTGAGTGTGGGGGTATTTTGGTCATTTCATCTTACTTTTCCTTAAGTTAGAAAATAGAAAATAGAAAGAGAGAAAAATAGAGAGAAAAAAAAAGAGAAGAAGGAAAAGGGAAAGAAAAGAGAAGAAGAGAAGAAAAAGAGAGAAAACTAGGAAATCAAGAAATCAATCTCCCGACTTTTCTAAACACGATTAAATCGGGTAAGGGTGCGAAACTCGATTATTATATGCTTGTGTATGATTATGTATGCATGTTTTTTATTGTTATTGGATTGAAATGGAAATATATAGTAAAACCATGTTGTGTAGAAATTGATTAGAAATCGATTAAATTGTGTCGGAAATTATGTTTTCAGGACCATTATTATTGATACAGGTTAGATACATGTTGTTAGGCATTGTATTGGTAATTTTCTGGTGTATAGGTGAAAAATTGGATGATTTGGGGTGGAAAACGCAGAATAAAGTTCTGCAGAATTTTCTGGATTTTCCACTGCCCATACGCGTATCACTCAAGGCAATACGTGTATTGGTCAAGGCAATACGCGTATGGCATTGAAGAAAACTGGGCAATACACGTATGGAGCTTCATTTTGCTCAGCCATCTGCCCATTTGCGTATGGTACGCGTAAGACTTTAGGGCACTACGCGTATGGTGTAGGGCACTACGCGTATTGGTCTTTAGGGCAATAGCTACGAGTAATCAGGGCAATACGCGTATGGCTCAGGGCAATACGCGTATGGCCAGGAGAATTTCAAAATGGGGTTTTTCGCGATGTCTTTTCTTGTTTAGTCCGTAACTTGTGTTCCGTTTATCCGTTTTTAACATTCTTGGTATCGTTGAGTAGCTATTGAACTGTACTTTCTTATTATAATAATTTTGAGATTGTTAGCCGATTTAATTATGTCGGAAATTTGGAATAGTGTCATTTTTCCGACTTTTGTCGTTATAATTGTGTGTAATTGGTGTGTATCATGCAATGTGCTGTTGACATGGACATGGTATGACTTGCGTGCTGTTGTGTGGTACAAATGCATTGTTTTTGGATTGAATTGCAAAGCATGATTTATGTTAAGAGAGATGGTTGCATATATGTGTGCATTTGAATGTCATGACTCCTTGTATGCCAAGCATCATGATATGCATTGTTGTGACGTCCAGAGTGACAGATGGATTCCAGAGGGAATCTGCTATAACATCGTGAGCCTTAAAAATAAGAGGTATGAATCACCTTAAAAATAAGAGGACCGAAAGCAATGGTTATAGATGATCATGTGCCCATGTGGGGTGTGAGCGATCGGGTCGTGTGCCCATGTGAGGTGTGAGCGATCCATAAATGTCGTGTGCCCGTGTGGGGTGTGAGCGATGGGGAACATCATATGCCCGACGGGGAGTTACAGTGATGTAACGAGCAATGATTCCAGCAGAGTTCCTGAGTGAACTAGTGATGAGAAACATTGGAAGTCGGTACCGCATGTGCATATGCATAGAGTCGTTGTGTCGGTCTCTTGCATTTGCATAAATCATTAATGCTTTGTTTATGTGTGGAATTGTGGATAAAATTGATAAATTGATATATGGATATGTGTTGGTGAAACTTGTATTGTGTATGGTTGGTATACCTTGGTGATGGAAATATGAATTATACATTGTGTTGCCTTGTATTTGAATACTGGTATGAGTTGTGGTGAGAATAGTATATATGTGTATTTTTAGTGTTATATATAATTCTATGCAATTATATTATGATTGTTTTTCTCACCCTTCTGCTGTTTTATAATGCTCTATGAGGCATTGCAGATTAGATGCTGGAGGTCATTTTGTGAAGCTTAGGACCTCATTCTTTTGTCGCTCAGCTCTGATATGTGGCACCGGGTAGTCAGGGGGATTGTTTTGTAGTTTGATGTATAGATGTATACATATCTTTTGGCGTGTGCATGTATGATTTGATGTATGACAAACTTTTTATGATATATATATATATATGAGATTCAGTACAGATTTGTCGCTTTATTCTGTATTTGAATTGTGGGTAGTAGGAACTAAGTTCCTCTGTTTATTTGCTACCTGCGAGTGTTGCATATCTTTATGGGCAGGTTTATTGTGTTTGTTTCAAATTGATGTGACCCCTCGATCTATGTTGTGAATTTCTGAATATACTCTGATGAAAATTTGAATTTTATTTTACTGCTTTATTTAATTGGGGGTACAGATTGGGGGTGTTACACGATGTATTACCAAAAGCATATTGCATGATAACACATCAAATACACACAGTTACGACGGTAAAAGTCGACCAACGACACATTTCCAAACCCCCGACATAATTAAATCGGTCAACCAATATCAAAACCATTTAATAAGAAAGAACAGATCATAAGCTTTCCAACGCACCAAACCGCGCCTCAAACCGACTCACAGATCAAAAGTTATAAAGAAAATAAATTGGGAAAAGCTGTCATGTTCGCAATGCGAAGCTCCTAGCGAGTCCTTCGCTTCTTCATTCGCAGTGCGAATGTCCCAGCGAACCAAGTCAGACAGGAAAATAGCCTACAAAATTCCTAAAGTTCGCAGTGTGAACTCCCAGCGAATGCTCGCTTTCCCATTCGAGGTGCGAGTCTCCCAGCGAACAGTGGCAGAAAGAAAACAACACAAAACAACACATAGTTCGCAGTGCAAACCTCACGCGACCGTTCGGCCTCACCTTCGCAGTGCGAATAGCAAGAGAATACTTGCATTCCCCTTCGCTAGGGGATTCGCAGTGCGAACCTGCGAATTCAGCAAAACCCAGCAGCGCTGTTATAGGTCATAATGGGTCCAAATTCATCATTCTCCCACCCCAAACACTTCCAATTCATACTATAACAACCAAAACATGATCCAAACCTAATAACAAGTATTCTACTCAGTTTTTATCAAATTTCATCCATGAAAACATCGATTTCTATCAATCATTCCTAATTTCAATCGATAAGAAAAGTCGTGAAACAACCAAAACAATTACAACAAACAACACATATACATACACAAGCAAGATATAATTGAAACTTCTCACCCTTACCCGATTAATCGCGCTCGAAACGGAGGTTTCCTCAATTTTTACTCTTTCTCCTCTTCTCTCTTTCTTTCTTCTCCTTTTCTTTCTCTTCTTTTTCTTTCCTTTTCTTTTCTCTCTTTTCTCTCCACTTTCTATTTATATAAAATATCTAAACCCCTAAAAGACAATTTTACCCCTCAGCTTAAATATCTCGCAAACGCTCCCAAAACGAGATAAAACATAAACAATGATAAAAAAATAATATATTGTCAAGAATAAAATAATATAAAACAAAAATAATTAAATCAACTCAATTAAATAAATAAGGCAAAACCGGGGCGTTACAATTCTCCCCCACTTAGACATTTTCGTCCTCGAAAATATAACCGAGACGAACAACTCCGGACACGACTCTCGCCACCGACCAACAAACTAACATGTCAACAAGAGGCACCCCACAAATTACACAAACTAACAAACCACCTCGCTAATAACAACTATAACAACGACACGACAACGACAACAACCACAACACCAAGATGCAAAGCCCATACAATGAACTTGACGACCAACTCACAACTCAAAGAATACCCAAGTTACAAACACACACAGGTTCACTCTTGAACCAGAACACAACAAGATCGTTACCATCGCCGTAGGTAATACTCCTCTAATTCCCCACTAAGGAATTATCCACTCGCACTCGAACCATCACCATGGAAACGAGGCAACCACACCAACAAGAACATAAAGTCCCACGACACAACATCGTTTCAACAACCTCTACACAACCACAATACTAACATCCTTGTCACACAACAATATTACAACAATGTTACGATTCACCAATCGAACATATAACCAAAACATTCATCTACATATTAGTACCTGATTAACATTGAAACCTTCCACTTATCACTTCCATTCTTAAACGTCCAATGGTCTCATCACTCCTACATGTTCCCAATATTCAACTTATGAACTCTTACAAGTCCCACACACAACTACGAATTGTGCCACATCACGCTTCTGCTACGCACTCTGATTCCTAGTGACCATCAAAACTATCAATCTCACGTCCAAAGTCTAACTCTTTCTCATATTCTCCAAACATCACTGTTCACTTTAATATACCCAACTTCACACTTTACTATGTTATCTCACACACCATACACAAGTCTCTGGACTGCTCAAATAATTCTAATTCTCTGACCATCAAAACAAACTTACATAAAAACTTTCGGCTTAACTCACCAGACACAACCTTAGCTTTTTTTGAAGGAGAATCCAAGCCAAATTCATAACTCGTCACGAATTCTAACCATCCTCGTTGTCTCATACTCTATCCCTTCATACCAAACAAGTGCTCAATATTCTTGTGATTACCAAACACTTTGAACCTAGCACCATAAAGATAATACCTCCAAATACTCCAACACAATACAACCGCAACCAATTCCAAATCCTGAATAGTATAGATCCTTTTATGAATCCTCAATTATCGTAAAACGTAAGCTACGACTTTACCCTCTTGCATTAACACACTGCCTAAACTCATCAGAGACCCATATCAATACCTCACAACCGGTTTATTAGGATCACACAGAATCAAAACTGGAGTCGTAGACAACTTCTACTTTAGCTCTCTGAAACTTTCCTTACAACGATCATCCAAAACAAACGAGTTACCTTTTGTAAGTCAATCGAAGTAACGAAAACGCTAATTGGGAAAAGCCATAACCTCCGGTAATAACCAACTAAAGTCCAACAAAATTTCTAATCTCCTTAACCGACTTCGGAGCCTCTCAATGTAGAACCGCATCTACTTCTGATGGATCCATTAACCATACTCTCATCTGAAATAACATATCCAAGAAAACTAACCCTTTTCAACCAAAATTCTCACTCGAATAACTTAGCATAAAACTTCGTCTCTTTTCAATACTTGTAATTCAAATCTCAAACACCTTACCTGTTCTTCCTCTGAGTTCATAACAGCTCCGAATACCCTCAATCAACACTACAAGAAAATTGGAAGATTACGACGGTTATTTTGGAAGGTTACAACTGTTAAAACCGTCGTAATTTTCAAGTCACGACGGTTGCAACACTGTCGTAGAAACGTGCGTCGCGAGGCTATTTTACGACGGTTTGTAAAACTGTCGCTCCAACAGCCGTAACATTCCGCGACGATTTTGAAACAGCCTCAAATATATGATTACGACGGTTGTAACCGCCATAATTATATAATATATATATTTCCATGAAAATAACGACAGTTGTAACCACCATAATTAAATAATATATATATATATATCATTTAAAATAACGAAGGTTGTAACCGCCGTTAATTATATTATTTAAAAAAATAAATAAAAAATTTCTACATTAGCTAATTGAAAGAGAATTTACAAAAGTTACTATACAATAGCTGAGAAATTCATACATATACAATTAGTATAATGTAATTAACTCTAACACTAACAATCTGTACAATCAGCATATCAAAGAATGATTAAAACTAATCAAAGTGTTAAACTAAACTACTATGTAAATAAATAAATCACAATTTGGTCGCTTCTTCAATGAGAAGTTATTACAAATGATACATACTGATCCATCTGATGTAGTGTTGTTTGGCATCGCCATTTGTGATACATTACGAATAGATGAAATTGCGATGCTTATATAAAATTCTCACTTTCACAGCATCTGAAGAATCCACTGCGTGCAACTCAGGGGCGGAAGCAGTTGAAGGAAACGAGGCAACAGAGTCTTTCTCTATACTATGTTGGGAAACATTGTCGGCTGCTCTAATTTTAATTGAGGCACTGAAATATCAAACGTAGAGTGTAAATAAAATTAGACTTGTTGAGTTTTAAATAAATCACCATTCTGAACAAAATTGGGCACCTATAATGTGTTTATTACATACCTTGGACAGAATTGAACAAAAGGGAGACAGACAACATTTGATGTTTTAGTTTATTACATACCTTGGAGAGAAGAAAGAGTTTGCTTGATCCCTGTCACAAACACCCACCAAACTGCTAATAAGATAACTACTCAAGAGAAGAGAAAATAAAAGAAGTGTAAAGTTGACAACTTTCAAGATTGAGAAGACAAGCTTTGCATAAACATCAATTGCGATAAATGACATTGACAGCATTTGTTGAGGAGATTGTAGTGCCCCTGAACTAATCCCCTCTGTGGATAAGCAATGTGCAACTGCGATTTCCTGGAAAGAAGATAAAAAATAGTGTAAGTCAAAATGAAAATCCTAGCCAAAAGTATGAAAAAGTTAGCTGTATGGAGAAAGAAAAGCCACCGTCAACAGACAGAAAAAGTGAACTGTCATATCATCCCCCTTAAGCAGCCCACTCTGATGCAACTGCACGATGAAGTGGGTAACATATGTATTAATGGCATCAGGAAGTTCACATATCCTATACCATTGAGCAAACAACATGGACACCTACAACGAATACATAAGTAATCATTAGAAGCTTCAAGTTAAGCTAGTACTTTGGTTCCATATAAATCTTTGGAGTTAGGATCTCTCTAATACCAGATGACATATTAGATATTATATAATAAGACGGGATAAGACTTAAGAACCGAGCTGAATGATATTTATATACCAAAATATAAAAACATACAACTTACACGGACAATTAAGCATACTCTCTTTACTAATATATTCTTTTACCAACAGGATGTGATCCCTCTTAAAGATGATCCAGATTGCATCTATGCAAATACAAGGGAAATAAAAAAAACAATTTGAGATTACATTTACATAGGGTTGGGAAAAAATGTCATGTGAGAAACTATACAACACAATTTATGTTGTCATATGTAGAGATAAAATGAAAGGGAGGAAAATCTATTCCTTATGAAGGAAAAATAGAGAAAATAAATAGATATTTTAATACAAATGAATGTTAAAACCATTGAACACATTTAAGTGCAGAATTAAGGCGTTTAAAATTTACCAACAATTTATCCTATGGATTGTCTGGACGGTGACGCAGTATAAGAAGCATCAATATAGAATATTAGGATTTCCCTCTTTCTCAAGTGTTTTTTTAGCAGTAAAAAAAATTCAGCCACTACCAAAAATTCAGAAATATTTGGTTCCAAATTGCAATTCTTATGCTCGAGATGAGCCAAATATCTTTTCATTAGTTTTCAATGCAATAGAAATTCAGAGAAATTGAACTCTCAATTATCTTCTTCATTCTCATGTTTCCACTTATAGAGAAGTTGAAAAAGGTGTCTCTAATGGGAATGGAAGATGGGAAATTAGGATTAAGAGGGGACAACAGTAGTTCTAGAAAGAGGGTGAGTGGAGAGAAAAGGAAGGGATATAATTTGTTATTTGTACAGCCAATTTGGCTTGGGCTCTTAGTTTTGAGAATTAAGAGATATTTCTCTGTACTATATACATTCTGTTATCCTCTTGTTGTCACGTCTTTTGTGTAGTCGCTATTTCAGTAAAGATTCTCTACTTCATAAATCAAAGGAGTATTTCCTTTTGTCAGTGTTAATTTCTATCACACAACATAAAGACATGACAAATAATTTCAAATATACCTGCTCACGGAATGCACCAGGATCAGGTTTGACAGAATCTACAATGTTGAACTCTTCCCTGTTTGCAACTAGCAGACTAGGACCCTGTTTTTGATGAGGGGTGGAGAACATATCATGTTTCACAATAATAAAAGTAAACAAACACATGAAACAATGGAGCAGTTGAAATATTAATCTCATATAACCTTATTGTCTCTAGATTGCGTGATTTGTCCTCCTTTCCAGCATTACTTGCAGATAAAGCAACAGGATTCTTGATCATCTCAATGAGTTGTTGCAACGATTCATGGTATCCAGGCTTTGTAGCAAGCTGAAATTAAAATATGGTAAGATACTCAATGATGGCAAAAAACAAAGCCACTCAAATTTATAAACACAAACCTTTGCCAAAGCATCGATAAGATTGTGAAGTTCTGAAACAACTTTTGGTTCCTCAATGACCAGGGTTTGAAGAAG
The DNA here is from genome assembly GCA_022829125.1 of Lathyrus tuberosus. Classification (NCBI taxonomy): domain Eukaryota; kingdom Viridiplantae; phylum Streptophyta; class Magnoliopsida; order Fabales; family Fabaceae; genus Lathyrus; species Lathyrus tuberosus. Next base: position 11,876,615 of record JALAZF010000071.1, read on the forward strand.
AGAGATTGAAAACTCCGTAGCAGCCTCTGTGCGTTTAGCCAGTGAAGTTGTTAGATTATAAAAATATAAAAAGGGTAAAACAATGGAAGGTATTTTTTGGGCATACCGTTTCTTCCCCCGTCAATAAGTTTTGCCATGTGAACATTGTACTCAGTTAGATTTAGTAGTTCACTGCGGATGAGACCAATAGTAATATCTTTATTGTATTTCCTCTCTTCATCTGAGTAAATTACCTGCAAGAATCATACAATACATGTGCAAATAAATTATACACAAGACCTCGGTTGGAATATATGCCTTAAGTTAGCTGCATTTTATTTTATTTCTGTAAATTAACTAGTAGTTAGCTCCTTGATTATTGGTTGTATTATCAATTATGCCTAAGATCAGTGTCCTAAAACTGTGCATGGATGGTATTAGGGCCAAAAGAAAATATCATTTGTAAATTGTAACTGCAATTTATGTTGTTAATTTCTTAAACTTTACTTCGCTTCTTTTACTAGTAGCATTAGAAGAAACCTAAACCATCAAAATTATAGAATGAAATTCAAAACACATAGCACGTGGAATTTTCTTTATAAAAACTACTAGTGATGGCCTTGAATTTTCATTATAAAATTTTGGTACATATAACTAAAAGATAAAATAGAAAGGAATGACAAAAATTAGGCTTTTGACACATAAAATTCCAGTAAATCTACTTGATTGGTGGCAACTTTCAATGAACGAAACATACCCAACTAGTAAGCTCCTTGACAGCAAGCTTGCAAACATCACGAATGGCAGTCAAGATTGCAAGATACGCATAAACATGAACGTTGTTTGAAGCATTGTCATATAAACCCTTGAAAACCTGTTTTGATATTAGAAAATTGATAAATAATAAAGTAATTTTCAAATAGAGAATACTTTGATGATCATTCTTGGTCCTTCAACTGAAAGTGGGATGTTATGCGTAAGGCACACAATTAAAACACACAACTAAGAAAGAACCAAATACTGATCAATGGATAATATATCTCGCATCATGCATTCAGTATAATTTATGAAACACGAAACTTTGCAGAAGAAAACAAACCTTTTGAGCCACAGTTAAAGCTGCCTCATCTCGACTAACACATCTGAGTATGATTTCAGGAACCTAAAAAATGACTCCCTAAATATAAGTAGAACCAAAACAAATATTAAAACTTGGGGAAATGATCTGTCTAGAAAGAAACAGAAACAATCCAGGCAGAACAAGAAAAATTATAGTTGTGGTATCCTCACGTATTTCCAAATTAGCTCAGAAGTAATGTATAATTAAGAAAGTACCAAAAGTGAAACAAAACAATATACCTGTATTTCTGCCTCCCTTGAATCATTGTTGACCAGAGCCTCCAACTGACAACCGAACACATGCTGTTAATAAACATCTATAACAAACTCGAAATGAAAATAGTCACGCAAAAAAAAAACCAACAATTCATGGCATAACTGATGAGATGATTCTGTTTCATATATTATTCTATAACAATACTGCATGAAAACCTATAGGATTAGCTTCAAGGCACTACTGGAAGATGCCAAGCAAGCCTAGTAGCAGCCTCAAGTCCAATAGATATAATGAAGTGCAGTGTAGAGATAGACAAGCTGATCAGAAAACCATAAGAAACTTAGAAATTAGTGGTTTTAGTTTCTCCTAAAATATAATCTATTGCGTGATGTAACCATATAGAAAATATTAAAAACTTGAGTAAGCATATCTTGAAATCAAAATATGTTACCATATAGAGAGAACTGATGTCTCCAACTCCGGATTGGGAAGAAGTCCAGCTAGCAAAAGAGTCACCTCACATGCCCACCATTTGAGACTGAAAGAAGACGGACAATTATATATGACATATGTATCTATATGTGGTAAAATAAGTAACCATGTTGGCTAAATCATGAATGGTTGTGCCAAAATTTTTTTAACTTTGAGAGTAATATTCATGACTTGTTTTGATTAAGGAGAAAAGAAAAGGAGAGCAATAAGAAATAGTTACCAAACCATAGCAGCAGAAGGAACAGCAAGGGAAAATAATTCTCTAAATCCTAGGAAAGCTTTCTTGGAAAATGGCACACGTGTTCTCTCACAAGCTGAAGAATACCCTATATATAGTTATTTAAAATCTAAATTACAAGGTAAGATTGTTTATAATAGATTTATAATGTCTTTGGTCTTCTGTAGATCACACTATCACAGGAGCTCAGTTGCACCGTGTTACTCCTATTTTTTCTAAAAATTAAACTACAGAGAGTCAAAATGCTCGGTAATCAGTATTACCATATGAACATCTACTACTTCAAAAGATCATATATTCAAGATGCCTGTATTGTCTAGTAGTTAACCTATAAATTCATTGTTATAATGAACAATAACAGTGATTTGTTTGTATATCTAATGTGGGTGAAATAGAATGGAACAAAATTATCATCCCAATATTTGGAAATTTTATGATGGAATGAAGAAAAGTTCAAAGCTAATGTTTGATAGTAACAGAAGATAAGGAAACATTAAGTGACTTCATGCACCTCAAATCGGTAAAGAAAATAAATCGTATTAGATGGAATTGATTCCATCAAGGTCCATCACATTCTACCCTATTTTAAACACTCCATAACTACTTCCATATTGATTCAGTCCTTCCTATTCGCCTCTTCCAATCAAACCAAACATAGTAGAGCAGATAAAGTTTACCTTAAGGCGTTGGGAAAGATCCTTAAAACCTTGAACATGCTGTGGCCATAGACCTTCTCTAACTGCACTTTCCATACCTTCAAGCTTCCCCATAGCTTCTGCCCACATGATCTAGAAACAACTATTCCCCATAATTAGCCACCGGCATGGAAAAAGAAAAAGAAACTAATAACTACCAACTAGGGCGTTGTTTGCTGGGAAAAAGGTAATATGAACTTACATCCGAAACACCAGTAGGCTTCGCCCTAAACTGTGGGTCTGTCACACTAAATAACAAATGCTGCATAACACACACAAACACCAACACGAGTTAACATGTACAATTCCAACATTTGACAAAGGTACCAGAAAAAAGTAACATTGGTGTAAATTTATGTATCACCCATAATTCCAAATAACTTCAAAATTATAAAATGTTCATAATTACAAAATCCAAACCTAAGTATATAAGATTAACAGCAGTAATCCCACAAAGGGATAAAAGCGAAAATTTCAAAATTGAATTTTTTTTCCAAATGAAGAACACAGTGGGAGGAAGAAAACCTTAAAAGCATACTTCGGGTTTCGATGATCTTTCTTATAAGCATCAAGGATTGCCTGGTTAAAAAAAATAGATAACAAGCAAGATTAATCAATACAAAATTGAAATTGAAAATAATTTAAGGATTGTAGGTAAAAAAAATATACTTGAATATCACGATCAGCTAGAGAGAATGGAACTGGAGTCACGTTAGCCATTTGAGTTGTCAATTGAGAATTTGGGAATGGCGTAGCTTGAGGCGCTTGTAGAGAATTCTAAAATTCGAAACCAGTAGAAGGTTATTGTTGAAGGAGTGAAGTTTGTTGTTGTTGCTGTGGTTGTTGTTGCTGTTGAGAAGAGAATGGTGAGGAGAATAGGGAAGAACCGCCGAAAGCAGGAGTAGAAGAAGCCCCAAAAGCAGGGGTTGAAGAAGGGGTTCCGAACCCTGGGGTACTAAAACCTGGAGTGGAAGATGGAGTACCGAAATTTGGGGTACCGAATGCAGGTGTTGTAGAAGGGGTTCCGAAGAGGGAAGGAGAAGATTGAGCTCCAAACATGGTGTTGTCCGGCGTGTGGACGATGAGATGGGAGTTTGAGAATTGTGTGCGTGATTCAAGTTCTAAACAGAAGGCGGGCTTGGACTCTAGGTGTTTGATGAATGGCACTTTTGATTTTTCACTTAAAATCGTATATTTTTAATAATATGCAGAATAATTTTATAATATATATATATATATATATATATATATATATATATATATATATATATTAACATTATTACCAAAATTAATTTTAATAAAAGTTAATTATTTATATAATAAAACAGAAAATATTTTACTATTATTTTAGACAAAAATATTAAGCTACATTGTCATGAAAATTATAATACTTATAATAATTATTTATTAAATTAATTTATAAAATTGAAAAGGTTGGAAAATAAAAATGAAAGAAAAAGGTGGAAAATTAAAGGAATAAAAAAAACAGTGATTATGATTGGCTAAAGTAATTGCGACAGTTCGCCTTAACTGTCGCGAGTGTGGAAAGAGGGCGGTTATTTGGTAACTGTCGCAATTATTTTATACAACATGCCTAAAAAATCAGCGACGGTTGACTCAAACCCTCGTGAGAACTGTCGTAGTCCAGGAATAAGGACGGTTTTTTTGATAACTGTCGCAAAAACTCTACGACAGTTGACCCTAACTGTCGTGACAACCGTCGCAATCCAGGAATAAGGACGGTTTTGTGATAACTGTCGCACCTCAAGTGTCGTAAATCTCCTTTTTTCTTGTAGTGCAAAACCACCACGAACTTATCCAAACAAATATGGAAGATACGATTCAGCTACTCCACAAACATTCCTGACGCATTACTAACACCAAGCAACATCACTTTGCATTGTAATGCCCAACCCAATTCCAAAAGATATAATTCTTAAAGCTTTTGCCAAACTTCCCACTGGGTAACTGGTTACTCACATACAAGCTTAGCCGAGTAAATAATAGCCTAATCCGATGATAACAAACCTACCTAGTCACATCAAATAGATTAAAGCCTCAACTCATAAAATTCATTATCCTTATCAAACGTTCCAAACAAATGTAATTTCAATCAAACTCAACCAAACCATTCCAATCATCTATTTCCGAAAATGGACACTTATTCTCAATCGTTACCTTATTCCACTGTTAGTAATCCATACACACTTTCTTCTCGTGACAGTCCAGATTCCATAAATCCCAACATGTAGCAACAACCAACCCAAAAGAATTCTCAAACATTACATCCACCCCAAGGGTTTCCTCAAGATTTCCATTAATGCGCTAACACTCCAAAGACTCCAAACCTCACTAGAACTCTAAGTTTTACCTTCCATCGTCTCAATACCATTATACACATCATACTTGTTATTCCATTCAATCATCACTCCCTTTTATTACTATCAATACTGGAGCTCTCTAAGACGACACACTTGGTCTCACAAATCCCTTTTCCAGTAAATCTTTCAACCGCTCTTTCCATCTGAGTTTCACTTCCTAAAAGTTCTTCTACTTACTTAGCAGATCCAAACCTCAAATCCTCACCTTTGCCAAATTTGAGTTCACACTCTACTCTCTGAGAACAACCATTAACGATACCCAATCATTCTCTCTCAATAACTTCCCAACAGGACCAACATACCAAAGCCTCTAATCCGTCTCATCTTCCAGTATAAGAAGCTTCATTGACCTAATCAACACAATCCGTAATCATTTTCGTAAATTCCAAACAACTCATTGCACACACCATCGAAGCCGGAAAGATACGTCTATTCCATCCACAATAATTCCCGTCTACTTTCAACAAGAGATTAAGGGTGATCAGTTCCTCAATTTGTCAATAGACGGCCGACAATCATGATGGGACATAAACCATCATTACCAAACTATAATAGCATTCCTTACATCTCATGCACAAAACTACCTAAGGCACCAATCCTTAGTCGACATAAACCTTACCTCCGCATTCCCTCCGGAATCGGGAACAACACTGTCCAAACAACACTTACAATCTTGCAATTCACAACACACTGAGCCAACGCTCCACACCTGAAGCAACTTGGAGAAGTACCAGGTTCTCCCCCACTTATCTCAATCTAAATCCTGCAGACAAAAGATTAAAAAACCAGAAAGCACCGACTCTGTTTCACACACATATCACGTACTAAGGAACAAACAACATCGACAGTATTCAACTGTCACACCAACTGACTCAATAGCTTGGCCGGACGGACAGACCTGCTCTGATACCATTAATGTAACACCCCAATTCCCATCGCGAATAAATAATACATAAATAAATCAGAGTAGATAAAAATTTATTTTTCCGACAGAAAATAGGGATGTCCCAATTAAAGAAAGAAAACACAATCCCTGCTCATAAATTTCGATACATAACACATACAATTGAATACCCTCAAGGGGAAACATTTTCCAACAAAAGGAAAAGCTCAATTATGGAATAAAGCAGAAGATCCATAACTGAATTATTTTACAAAATGAATTATTTTATAACATCAAAATATTCATACAAAGGTAATACACAATAAATCTAACAGAGGTATACATATATAACATAATCGTTCCCCGACTCCTGTGCTACGTATCAGAGCAGACACCAAGACCGACAAAAGAACGGAGGGCTAATCTTCACAAAAGCCTCCAAGACTACAAATCTGCAATTGCCTCATAGAGCAATAAACCACAGCAGAAGGGTGAGAAATAACAACTAAATCAAGATTGCATAATAATATGCAAAACATATACATTCACATACATAGTTATTCTCACCACAAGCATCACATATTAATACACATAACATATACCAATTATACTAACATAATCACATATTCACACATAAGGCACACCATAGTCATAACATATGAAAACACACCACCACATCACATAGCACATGTCTACACATAAGACATATTATCCACAACCAATGCATTTATCACATATGCACATCAATTCACTAATTCAAACATAAACCTCAACACATAATCAATCAATTCATGAATTTCCACACATAATCAATCCATTCATGATTTTCCACATATAATGCATCCATTCACCATTCTCTCACATAATCAATCCATTCATGATTTATGCAAATGCACAGAGACCGACACAACGACTCTAGGAAATGCATATGCGGTACCATCCATCCATCATTTCTCAACATTAGTTCACTCAGGAACTATTGGAATCATCACCTGTTACTGAGGACCACTCATGTAACACCCCGTCGGGCAAATGATGTTCCCCGTCGCTTTCGGTCCTCTTTGTATAAGGCGCACGACGTTTATGGATCGCTTTTAGTCCTCTTTGTATAAGGCGCACGATCTGATCGCTTTCGGTCCTCTTTGTATTAGGCACACGATTGTCTATAATCACCGCTTTCAGTTCTCTTTGTATAAGGCGCACGGTGTTATAGCGGATTCCCTCTGGAAACGTTTCGTCGCTCACACCCACTAGGGCACACGACATCACAGGATGCATATCATGATGCTTGACACACAAGAACTCATGACAATCAAATGCATCACCACAATTCAACAATATGAATTATCTCATCATCATTATTCATGCATTGAAAACGCTTCAAACAATGCATCTCATCACAAACCACAAACCACAACAATCATGCACACACAATTACTTCCACATGGGATTCACACCACAATGGTTACTCACAACACGTCATAACAACATACATTGATATTCAATTCAACAATGTATTTTACCACACAACAACATCATTAATCATGCATCAAAGTTTAACGTAAAACAATGCATTTACTTGCCATAAGGCCACAAACCATCCTCACATCATTTAATCACATGCATTCATACCACATATCAGCACACAAGTCATATGATGTATTATCAAAAGCATATTGCATGATAACACATCAAATACACACAGTTACGACGGTAAAAGTCGACCAACGACACATTTCCAAACCCCCGACATGATTAAATCGGTCAACCAATATCAAAACCATTTAATAAGAAAAAACAGATCATAAGCTTTCCAACGCACCAAACCGCGCCTCAAACCGACTCACGGATCAAAAGTTATAAAGAAAACAAATTGGGAAAAGCTGTCATGTTCGCAATGTGAACCTCCTAGCGAGTCCTTCGCTTCTTCATTCGCAGTGCGAATGTCCCAGCGAACCAAGTCAAACAGGAAAATAGCCTACAAAATTCCTAAAGTTCGCAGTGCGAACTCCCAGCGAATGCTCGCTTTCCCCTTCGCAGTGCGAGTCTCCCAGCGAACAGTGGCAGAAACAAAACAACACAAAACAACACATAGTTCGTATTGCGAACCTCACATGAACGTTCGCCCTCACCTTCGCAGTGCGAATAGCCAGCGAATGCTCACATTCCCCTTCGATAGGGGATTCGCAGTGCGAACCTGCGAATTCAGCAAAACCCAGCAGCGCTGTTATAGGTCATAATGGGTCCAAATTCATCATTCTCCCACCCCAAACACTTCCAATTCATACTTTAACAACCAAAACATGATCCAAACCTAATAACAAGTATTCTACTCAGTTTTTATCGAATTTCATACGTGAAAACATCGATTTCTATCAATCGTTCCTAATTTCAATCGATAAGAAAAGTCGTTTAACAACCAAAACAATTACAACAAACAACACATATACATACACAAGCAAGATATAATTGAAACTTCTCACCCTTACCCGATTAATCGCGCTCGAAACGTAGGTTTCCTTGATTTTTCCTCTTTCTCCTTTCTCTCTTTCTTTCTTCTCCTTTTCTTTCTCTTCTTTTTCTTTCCTTTTCTTTTCTCTCTTTTCTCTCCACTTTCTATTTATATAAAATATCTAAACCCCTAAAAGACTATTTTACCCCTCAGCTCAAATATCTCGCAAACGCTCCCAAAATGAGATAAAACATAAACAACGATAAAAAAAATAATATATTGTCAAGAATAAAATAATATAAAACAAAAATAATTAAATCGACTCAATTAAATAAATAAGGCAAAACCGGGGCGTTACAAATAGCTATATTGCTCTTCTCCATTAGATCAATAACGAATATAACCTGATGATGAGAAATTTCAACCAGAAGTAACTTTAGGACCATTCACAATTGACGAATCTCTTTTAGGACCATTTCTTAGTAATTCTTCTCATTTGTCATTGCTAACGTTATTCCATGTTCTTGAATCATAAATTTTCAATAGAATAAATGTAACACCCATATATAAAACTCATACATTAAAGCATAAATGATATATATGAATCCAAGTGTTTGGTGCTGAAACACCATAAGCTCCTAGTTAACACATTATATATATCACATGCCCCAAAATACAACAACTAAAAGTTTTAAAGGCATAATATACATAAGATGTTCAAAAGATAAAAACTAAGAACTAGATAGACAATGATCTCAAAATAAACTCCGCTATGGAAGCTAGCCATCAACAAGCAAGGAAAAGATCACACGACCGTATCCTTACCCTTCTCAGAACCTGAAGCACCTGAAATACATCAACAACGTGGGGTGAGATACATCAAATCTCAGTGAGTTCCCTATCTTATGGATTCTCTCGGATTAACAAGGTTCTAACAATCCTAACTCAAGTCCGGGGAAAAGGGAAAAAGGACTCTTGAGTTCACACTTCATTAACTCACAACATCACTAATCGATAACCATACCAAGACATCTCGTCTTCCCGTCCGCTTCTACGTCTAGAAGGCGACCCAAGTCATAGATCCTTGTAGTTACTTGGCATACAAATTGGATTCGGGATCATCGGCCTGTTAACCGTGAACCGTCACTTCTCATGGCCTGTTAACCATCACAAGTCTCTACCCATAGCATAGGCTCCAATCGTACTACACGTAGGGAATTCAAACCTACCAAGTAATTGTGTACCCGTTTCAGAGGAGCTCGAGACCCATGAAACTACACTCAAAATATACCGGTTACGATTACATGATCACATATAATAAAATACGATTGTATTCGACAATCACAAGGCTATAACACCTTAAGGCCTCTCTTGCCTTTTCAAAACCACAAAGGTTAACCACATGTTCCATACTAGTGTTTCACTCTCAACTAGGCCAATACTCGGAAGGATGTATCTTCCAACAACACGTGCCCGAGCATCGCCATCTAGAGTTGTCTACAAATTCTAGCTCTTACTAGATTCTCCTATAGTTCAAGCTTGAGGTTTCCACACTCTTCCTATCTCATTTCATATTAACATGCATATCCACTTACAATCATGCTAAACAATAGTAGGATAGGCAAGACATATCATAATTGCATAATAGAATAATATACAACGATTAAAATATAATTATATCACTTTTTGAACTTTCCCGATTATTTAATCGGTCGGTAAATTCGACATATTTCATCTCCATTTCATAGAACATCTCCTCGACTTTTCATCGATATAAAAAATGATCGAATCCGATAAACGAGTCAAAAGTTATGAATTTTCTCACTTTGGAAGAAAAAATTGAAGTCCCAGGTCGCGCTAAGCGCACCCCTGATAGCGCTAAGAGCGCAACTCTCTGCCTTCTGGGGTTACAATTTTTTCAAATGCGCGCTGAGCGGGCTCCTGCGCGCTAAGCGCGCTCTGCGAAACTCAGAAAAATGCTTCAGCAAAACAGAAATTTCCTACACCTCGAAACCTCTTCCCAACCACAAATAACAACCAACAGAGAAACAATAACCTGGTTATAGTATGGTTTGAGCAACAACATTCCAAAAACATGGTTTTACTCAAGAACATAAGTTCTACAAAACCTAACATTTCCAATCAAACCAAAACCAACCAAAACATCAAAACAATCAACAATATGTGTTTCTATAAGTATATTACTCATTCATTTCGATTTATATTAATTTCCAACCGTTGAAACATCGATTTCCATAAATTCGACCTAAACACAACAATTCCAAAACTTCTACAAATTGGTACTAACTAGAACCCACCTTGGATAGAGGTTGAAAATGAGGAAGATGAGATGATTGAATGAAGCTTGGATCAAGGGATGATGATCTTGCTCTTGGATTTTCTTCAAAACCTTTTTCTCCTCTTTTTCTCCTTCCTTTCCTTTTCTTTCTTTCTTTCTTCTTTCTCTCTCTTTCTTACTATCTTTCTCTTTTTAATGTTTGGAAAGTGGGAGGAAAGTGGATTAAGTAGTAAAAATAGTATTAGTAAATAATCCAAAAAGTCTCTAAAGTTCCAAAAATAAAATACCTCTGAGTCAGATAACATTAATTGGATTTATTCTAAGTTCCACAGTTACTCTAGTTATTTTATCAAATAATTTCTCAGAGTACACTGGACTCAGTCGATCACAATATAATATTATCCGGAGTAATAAAATACGAGGTATTACATCCTCCCCCCCTTAAATAGAAATTCGTCCTCGAATTTAAAGATTGCCTGAACAGATGAGGGTAAGCATCTCGCATTTCCGATTCAAGCTCCCAAGTTGCATCACCCGAATGCGTTACATCCCACTGCACCTTAATGAGAGAAATGTCCTTGTTCCTTAATATTTTCGTTTCTCTTCCCACAATGCGGCTCGGTTGAGGTTCAAACGTTAAGTCTGCTTCTATTTCAATAGTATCCGGTAGAATTAGCTGGAAAGGATCTGGAACAAACCTCCGAAGTTGAGATACATGGAAAACATTGTGCATTTCCGACAGAGAAGGCGGTAAGGCCAATCTGTAAGCTACTTCACCAATCCTTTCTAAAATATGATACGGTCCCACGTATCTCGGGACTTGCGTGACTTAAACGGTCCTTTCAATCTCAATCTAGGAGTGACTTTCAAAAACACATGGTCACCCTCTTCAAATTCTAAAGGTCTTCTTCGATTGTCCGCATAACTCTTTTGTCGATCTTGTGCTTACTTAATTTTCTCGCGGATCATTCAAATCTTTTCCGTAGTCTCTTGGATGATTTCGGGTCCCAAAATTCTATCTTCGCCAACTTCCGCCCAACACAAAGGTGTTCTACATTTTCGTCCATACAATGCTTCATAAGGAGCCATTCCGATGCTCGCATGGTAACTATTGTTATAAGAAAACTCAATCAATGGTAGTAATTCTTTCCAATTACCCTTACTTTCTAGTACACAAGCTCTCAACATATCTTTCATTCTTTGTATTGTTCGTTCAGTTTGACCATCCGTCTGAGGATGATTAGACGTGCTCAAACGCAACTCCGTACCCACAGCTTGTTGAAAAATTTCCGAAACCTTGAAGTAAACTTCAGATCTCTATCCGCACAATATTAGAGGGAATACCGTGCAGTCTTACAATTTCCGCAATAAACAACCTCGCAAGATGACTTGTCTTGAAAGTAGTCTTCACGGCTAAGAAATGCGCAGATTTCGTTAATCGATCCACAATCACCCAAATCGAATCATAACCACCTTGCGTACGGGGTAAACCTACTGCAAAGTCCATAGAAACACTATCCCACTTCCACACTGGAATGTCTAAAGGTTACAACAACCCACCCGGTCTTTGATTTTCAATCTTAACTTGTTGGCACACCACACATTTCGACACAAAGACCGCAACATCTCTTTTCATACCGGACCACCAATAGTCCTTCTTTAAATCTTGATACATCTTTGAAGAACCCGGATGTATAGTAAAAGAACCTTTATGCTCTTCTTCCAAAATCCTTCTTTTCAATGCTGCATCATTCGGAACACAAATTCTTTGGTCGAACATAATAATTTCGTCGGTAGCTGATAAGTGAAAATTGTACTTATTTTTGTATATAAGTTTTGTTGCACTTATCCTTACTTTGTGTTAAAATTGGTTGAATAAACCCCACTTTATGTGTAAATACGTTTACTTTACGTTTTCGGTGTATAGTGCGTTACAATGTAAATATCAGTGAGTTTAATCGATTTTCATTTATTTTTGTAGGTGTTCCAGCAATGGGATTTTTCCATATTCATAAATAGCATTGAATAAGCTTTCCAACGCTTCAAACCGCGCGTCAATCGGAGTTACGGTTCAAGAGTTATGATCAAAACAAGTTCTGGTTTTCTGTCATGTTCGTTAGGCGAGCACTCGCTGGCGAGTTCGCTAGGCGAACTGGGGCGAACAAAAAGTTCCAGAATCGTGAAAAAACTCAACTTTAAGGCTGTTTACGTTCGCCTAGCGAACGGGGACTCGCTAGGCGAACATGGAAAGTCGGATTTGCCTATTTTAGCCATTTTTCATCATTTTTTAGGTTATGTTTTTTGGGGGAACTTTCTCCCAACTTCATCAAACTTCATTTTTTCAGTAGATTAGCTTAGAAAACATCATGGAAGCTTGCATGTGGATGATCCGGGGTGGATTGATCGTCGATCGGCGCCGACAAACCGCGAGATGTTTGGTTCATTTCTGATTTTCTTCATGTCTTTCTTCTTTGTTGGGTTTTGTATATGTATTTGCTATGAACTCATGTATATTTGTCGCCCATGGCGTTGTATAAAACTTGCTTTACAAATCTTTATTGGTAATTGTCTCTGATTTTTGCTTTATCCGCGGGATTTGAGTTGCGTTAGACATAACCTTCGCGAACTTCGATTAGGGATGATTGTCTGTTAGTTTCTGGATTCTAGAGATAGATTTAGGGCTAACAATCTTCAAAAGGCGTCGAATCTTAATGCCTCCGTGCATTGAGCTAGCGTACGAAAGTATCGGCAATGGTAACACGGTTGTTCTCTCAACTTTGCGTTAGACATAACCTGTGTTGTGATCGATGCTGGATGATATTGATGAGTATTGTAGGTGGAGTATAACTGGTCGGTAAGTTTAAGTTTGTGAGGAGTGATTTAGATGCATTGTCGGACGAGTTTTTCTCTCTGAAGAATGATTTCTTTTTGTTTTAATATTTACTTTTATGTTTTCTTGTTTGAAACTATTTTAATCCAAACTCATAAACGCGAGAGATTGTCGAACGACATTCTTTCCCTCGAACCGATCTCTGTGGACACGACATAAATCCCGGAGGGAATTCTTCCAAAAATAAATATTTTTGCTTGCTTGCCCTATTCTGCATTCAACAAAATGGCGCCGTTCCCGGGAATTGGTTTTGATATTGAATCGCATTGCGATAGTTTTTTTGTTTTTGAGTTTTGTAGATATCGTACATGTTGTATATTTTCACTTGTTTATATTGATACTTGTACATTTTGACGTTTGTTCGAGTGTTTGGTTAGGACACTTGCTTTTGGTTGCGCGGTGAGACATCACCATGGCATGAATGAAGGAAGTTTCTAATTAAGCACCGTAAAGGCGTCGAGCTTACGACGTAAAACAAGCATGTTTTATAGTTTTTCTTTTCGAATGTTTTTGGTTGTTGTTTGCTCACAGATTTTGATTGACTTACTTGAGGATGCTGTTGTGATTTTCCAAGTTGGTTTGTTTCAACTTGCGGATGTATTATAATGATTTTGTTAAGTTTTGTACACGTCTGAGGTATGTATTTATCGCTTTTTATACTTTAGCATATTCATGATATTTAGGCATTTTACAAACTTCCATGCCATCCATTCTTTTGTATACTTATTCTATTGTGAATCACTTTAGTTCCCAACCTTTTTGTGAGGTGGCTTTCCATTGTTCATATATGCGCGGAGAACCAACATTCTTGTTATAACTGGATTTTATTATGTTGAATCTTTTATTTGTGTTGATTATATGAATGCATGAACAGGATGAAGGCAATTGTTTCATTTTGAGCACAACTACCTTAGCCATATAGTCAATTCACCTTGTGAGTGTGTGAGAATTTGTAACCCCTTTGAGCTTTTTGATCCATGTTTCTATTTGAACTTAAGGCTTGTCTATGAGTATTTAGTTCACTTATTTTTGAATGGATTTTGTTTTTTCTTGGACCTCAACTATGTGTTGTTGTATGGATTTTTTCCTTGCCTTAGAAAGTTGGGAGTATTCACATGATGATGTGGTTGAATTCAAGTTGGGGAGAGAATGGTTGTTTACTCATTGGTTGGATTCTATGAGGATTGAAAAAGAAAAGAAAAAATAGAAAAATATGACAAAGAAAAGGAAAGAAAAAAGTGAAAAAGAAATAAAAAAGAAAAATCCTTGAAAAAGGAAACAAAAAGAGTTGCAATAATTGTGCTAAATAAGTATTGTGTTTTGTGTAACACTTGGGATGAAAGAAGAAGTTTGATTGAAATTTTGTGTTTGAACTTTTGGTAGTTGATCACTCCCTTAGGTTTAGGCAAGTTTTTGTTTCGATTAGCTTTAGGAATTGCCCCTTATTTGTTTACCCGACCACGCTACAACCTTGAAAGTCCTTGTGATTCTTGCCTTTGTATGTTCAATATGATTTTTGGATGTATGCATAATTTAGTCTTTTGTTTGCAAGATTGTTGTGTGAGTGAAAGAACCTCATTTTGTGTTTTTCATCTACCGATGATTGTTTTTGCTAGGTGTGATTCACATTTGAACTTGTGTTGTTTTAGAATTTTTGGCATGACTTTTGTACTTTGCTTTTGTTTCGTGACTATGTTATCGTTGCAGTTTAGTGGTAAGTATTTAATTTTTTTGTGTACCGTTTTCATTTGAACCATTCATTCGTTTCCGTTTTTCAAAACCTGTTGATTCGTCACTCTTTGGTTATTTCTTGCGCATTTTCAAGTTTGTTTGATTCTTGTTTGTGGACAAACAATTATGTAAGTTGGGGAGAGTTTGATAAGTGCAAATTGTACTTATTTTTGTATATAAGTTTTGTTGCACTTATCCTTACTTTGTGTTAAAATTGGTTGAATAAACCCCACTTTATGTGTAAATACGTTTACTTTACGTTTTCGGTGTATAGTGCGTTACTATGTAAATATCATTGAGTTTAATCGATTTTCATTTATTTTTGTAGGTGTTCCAGCAATGGGATTTTTCCATATTCATAAAGAGCATTGAATAAGCTTTCCAACGCTTCAAATCATGCGTCAATCGAAGTTACGGTTCAAGAGTTATGATCAAAACAAGTTCTGGTTTTCTGTCATGTTCGCTAGGCGAACACCCGTGGTGAGCACTCGCTGGCGAGTTCGCTAGGCGAACCGGGGCGAACAAAAAGTTCCAGAATCGTGAAAAAACTCAACTTTAAGGCGGTTTACGTTCGCCTAGCGAACGGGGACTCGCTAGGCGAACATGGAAACTCAGATTTGCCTATTTTAGCCATTTTTCATCATTTTTTAGGTTATGTTTTTTGGGGGAACTTTCTCCCTACTTCATCAAACTTCATTTTTTCAGTAGATTAACTTAGAAAACATCATGGAAGCATGCATGTGGATGATCCGGGGTGGATTGATCGTCGATCGGCGCCGACAAACCGCGAGATGTTTGGTTCATTTCTGATTTTCTTCATGTCTTTCTTCTTTGTTGGGCTGTGTATATGTATTTGCTATGAACTCATGTATATTTGTCGCCCATGGCGTTGTATAAAACTTGCTTTACAAATCTTTATTGGTAATTGTCTCTGATTTTTGCTTTATGCACGGGATTTGAGTTGCGTTAGACATAACCTTCGCGAACTTCGATTAGGGATGATTGTCTGTTAGTTTCTTAATTCTAGAGATAGATTTAGGGCTAACAATCTTCAATAGGCGTCGAATCTTAATGCCTCCGTACCTTGAGCTAGCGTACGAAAGTATCGGCAATGGTAACACGGTTGTTCTCTCAATTTTGCGTTAGACATAACTTGTGTTGTGATCGATGCCGGATGATATTGATGAGTATTGTAGGTGGAGTATAACTGGTCGGTAAGTTTAAGTTTGTGAAGAGTGATTTATATGCATTGTCGGACGAGTTTTTCTCTCTGAAGAATGATTTCTTTTTGTTTTAATATTTACTTTTATGTTTTCTTGTTTGAAAATATTTTAGTCCAAACTCATAAACGCGGGAGATTGTCGAACGACATTCTTTCCCTCGAACCGATCTCTGTGGACACGACATAAATCCCGGAGGGAATTCTTCCGAAAATAAATATTTTTGCTTGCTTGCCCTATTCTGCATTCAACAGTAGCCTGAACAAAACCCGGTAGAAGTAACACTTCTTGCAACTTCGCATCCAACGTTTGACCTTGTTGAATCTCAACTCTTAGAGTAGAATTTACATTCAAATTTCCCATAATTATAGCATCTTGAGTCCACACAAACTGAAGATTAAGATCTCTAAAATTCTCCAACAAAGCATATTCCAATACCATCAATTTTGCTCTATGAACTACTTTCCAACTTAAAGCATCTGCTACCTTATTCGCTTTTCCTGGATGATACTTCAATTCTAAATCATAATCCTTTAAGTACTCCATCCACCTTCGTTGTCGCATGTTTAACTCCCTTTGGTCAAATAAATACTTCAAACTCTTATGGTCACTAAACATTTTGAAACGTATACCATACAAATAATGCTGCCACACCTTCAGTGTAAATACAACTGCCGCCAATTCCAAATCATGAGTTGGATAATTCTGTTCATGAATTTTCAATTGTCGGGAGGCATAAGCCACTACCTGACCACCTTGCATTAGAACACCTCCCAATCCCATCTTAGAAGCATCACAAAACACTTCGTAAGAGTTGTCAGGATCAAGTATGATTAACACAGGAGCCGTCGTCAATCTTTCCTTCAACTTCGTGAAACTTTGCTCACAACTCGAATCCCACTCAAAAGCAAAATCTTTACGAGTAAGTTTCGTCATTGGTAAAGCCAACTGAGAGAAACCCTCGACGAACCTTCTATACTAACCCGCCAGTCCTAAGAAACTTCTGACTTCCGAAGCATTTCTTGGTCTCTCCCAATTTAACACTGCTTCTACCTTTGACGGATCCACTGCTACACCACCTTGTGATATAACGTGACCAAGAAACTTAACTTCCGCCATCCAAAATTCTCACTTGCTTAACTTAGCAAAAACTTGCTTCTCTTGCAAGACGGATAAAACAATTCTCAGATGCTCTTCATGCTCTTGTGAAGTACGAGAATAAATAAGAATATCATCAATGAAGATTACAACAAACTGGTCCAAGTAAGCTTGAAATATACGGTTCATGTAGTCCATAAAAACAGCTGGAGCATTAGTCACACCGAAAGGCCTCACTAAGAATTCGTAATGACCATAACGGGTCCTAAATTCAGTCTTAGGTACATCGGAACTCTTCACTCGAATCTGGTGATAACCCGACCTCAAATCAATCTTTGAGAACACACAGGCTCCTTTCAATTGATCTAACAGGTCGTCTACCCTGGGTAAGGGATACTTGTTCTTAATGGTGACTTTATTCAGCTGACGATAGTCGATACACAACCGCATCCCACCGTCCTTCTTCTTTACTAACAATACTGGAGCTCCCCACGGTGAGACACTAGGTCTAACAAAATGCTTAGCCATAAGCTCTTCCAATTGTTCCTTCAGTTCTCTCAATTCAAGCGGTGCCATCCGATACGGAGAAACAGATATAGGAGCCGTTCCCCGTACCACGTCAATAGAAAATTCCACTTCCCTCACCGGAGGAAGAGAAGTGACATCTTCGGGGAAAACTTCAGAAAACTCACAAACTACAGGAATATCCAAAACTTGAAGGTCGCTACTCCCTTCCTTAGTGAGAACCAAAAGAACAGATTTCTCTTCTTCGAACAAGAAATTTATCATTCCAACCATACCTTCTAGAATAGTTGTTAAGACATCTTTCGGGGTAGCATCAATAGATGGAATGATGATGAGCTTTTCTTCACACCCAATAACCACCGAATTAGCAGAAAGCCAATCCATTCCCAAAACCACATCAACTTTCTTAAGCGGTAGACAAATAAGATCAATCTGAAAAACTCTACCGTCCACAGACAAAACACAGTTTTCATTTAACACCCCGATTCCGATTTTTTCCCATTTTGTTGAGTCTTTTATTTAAATTGAGTGATAAATTATTTTATCTATGAAATTGGTGTGTTGATGTGTTATGTTGACATGTTATGATATTTTACCGTTTTCGAGAGTTTTTGGGAAAATTAGAATGGAGGGTATTTTAGACATTTCTCAATTAATGCTAAGTTAGAAAATTTAGTGGAAATAGAATTGTGTGAGAAAATGAATTAATTTAAGTTGTGTAGAAAATAAGAAATAGAAAAGAAAAAGAGTTAAGAGGAGGAAATAGGAGAGAAAGAGATAGAAAGGAAAAATAGAGAGAAAAAGGAGAGAAAGAAAGAGGAAGAGGAGAAAAGAGAAGGAAAAGAGGAAAAAATTGGGAAATCTTCAAAACAACTTCTAGGAATCGATTTAATCGGGTAAGGGTATGAAATCTTATTATCTCATCAATGTATATCATTATGTATGTGTTTTCTTGTATGTTTGCTTGTCTTCCATAGCTTTTGAGTTTTAGGTTGAAAATGAGAATTTGTTGAGAAATCGATGTTTTCAAAATAGGTTCTGGTTGATATATGTTGTTTTGAAAATGTTTTTGGTTGAAAAATATGGATTTTGGGTTTTCAACAGCGCTGAAAGATTCTGAGTTTTCGCAGGTTCGCCTAGCGAACCATTCAGCGAAGGGTAGCGAAGGTTCGCTACGGGTGTTCGCCTAGCGAAGGTGTGAGCGAAGGTTCGCTAGAGGGTTCGCCTAGCGAAGTTTGGGTGTTTTTGATGTTGGTGGTTGCTGCCTTGGTTCGCCAAGGGGTTCGTCTAGCAAACTTTGTGTCTGTTTTTAGCTAGTAGTTGGTTCGCTGGAACATTCGCCTAGCGAAGGTGCTAGCGAATGCTCACGAGAGGGTTCGCCCTGCGAACAGTGCTGTTTGTGTAATTTTGTTTTCTGCATAACTTTTGATCTATGGTTCAGTTTGAGGCGTGGTTTGATGCATTAGAAAGCTTATGGAATGTTCTTTCTTATTATGTCAGAAAGTTGGGAATAGTGTTATTTAGCGACTTTTACCGTTTTGAATGTGTGTTTGGATGTGAATCATACAATAGTGCATTGATGTGAATGTATATAGATTGTATGTGATAGTATGAGATGAATGCATGAATCTATTGTGAATATGTATGCATTGCAAGAATGTCTTGGGTCATTTTGTATGTGAAGCATAATGGTGTGCATTCTTGTGTTGTGTGATTCTAATGAGAATCCGCTGTAACGTCGTGTGCCCGTGTGGGGTGTGAGCGACTGTTTAGTTCCAGAGGGAATCCGCTATAACGCCGTGTGCCCGTGTGGGGTGTGAGCGATGGGTGAACATCGTATGCCCGACAGGGAGTTACATTGGTAAAGAGCGATGGTTCCAATAAGTTCCTGAGTGAACTTGAGGTGATTGAGTCGGTACCGCATTGCATTTGCATAGAGTCGTGAGTCGGTCTCTATGATTTGCATTTATCATCTTTATATGGTGCATTGATGAATAAACATGAATATGTATGTTTATGTGGAATGGTAAGAATTGTGAAGGTATTCATGATGAATATGCTTGGATTTGTATATATATATACATTGTAATGTATATGGGTGAATTGTGATGAATTGTGGTGAGAATGTGAAATATGTATATTTTTATGCTAAGATATATAATTATATGCATTGTTGTTATGATAATATTTCTCACCCTTCTGCTATTTTATGATGCTCTATGAGGCATTGCAGAGTAGGTATGCTGATGGTCTTTTTGTGAAGCGTGTCTTCATTCTTTTGGTCGGTCGGCTCTGATATGTAGCACCGGGTAGCTAGGATGTATATGATTCTTTTGTGATACATTGTACATGTATCTTGTTGATGAATGTTTATGTAAACATGAATTATGTTGGTGGATAATACTTGATGATGTATATATATATGTTATATATTATTCAATGTTTAGATTTTCTGCTTTTATTCTAAATATTGAGATGTGGGTGTAAGGACTAAGTTCCTCTGTTGCAAAGTTACTCCACTGTTGCATATCAATTGTTGAGCAGGTGTTAAATGTTTTAATTTCACGTATAATGTGACATACCTCTTTTATACTATGTTTATAATTATACTCTGACGAAATTTTTAATATGTGCCTAAATGATTATTTGATTATTCGGGGGTATAGAAAGGGGGTGTTACATTAAGTGGTATCAGAGCCAATGTTGAGTCAGTTGTGTCTGTCTTGTTGTTGTGATGGTTGAACTGTTGTTTAACCTTACTGTCATTTTTGGGAATGATCAGAATATGGCTGGTAGAAATGACAATGCGATGGCTGCTGCTTTGGAAGCAATGGCTAGGGCGGTGCAAGGTGTGCCGAACGTGAATGCTAATGACGAGTTCAGGAAGAATCAACCATCGGTCTTCAAAGGAAGATTTGATCCCGATGGAGCTCAAATGTGGTTGAAAGAGATTGAAAGGATCTTCAGAGTCATGGGCTGTGTGGAGGAGAATAAGGTGAGGCTCGGGTCTCACATGCTGAAGGAAGAAGCCGACGATTGGTGGGTCGGTATGCGTCAAGTTCTTGAGGTGGATGATGAAGAGATAACTTGGGATTTATTTCGTACCGAGTTCTTGAGGAAGTATTACCCTGAAAGTGTGAAAGGGAAGAAGGAGATGGAATTCCTTGAACCGAAACAAGGTAGTATGTCAGTGGTGGACTATACTGCTAAGTTTGGGGAGTTGGTTCAATTCCATCCTCACTATGCTGCAATTACTGCTGAGTTCTCAAAGTGTATTAAGTATGAGAATGGTTTGCGTACCGAGATTAAGCAAGTTGTGGGGTATCAAAGGATAAGAAGGTTTACGGATTTGACAGAATGTTGTAGAATCTTCGAGGAAGATAGCAAGGCTCGTTCTACACATTACAAAAGTTTGAATGAGAGGAAGGGAAAGCAACAAGCTAGAGGTGGACCTTATGTGACACCCGTTGATAAGGGAAAGCTTAGGGGAAACTTTGAGAGGAGATCTGGAGGAGGAAGTTCCGGTTCCGTTAAGTGTTACAAGTGTGGTGGAATGGGTCATAAATTATTTGAGTGTGGGAAGACTGTGGTGAAATGTTCTAACTGTGGAGGCCTTGGGCATGCTACTACTGAGTGTAGAAGGAATATAGTGAAGTGCTATAATTGTGGAGAAATGGGTCACATTAGTACTAAGTGTACTAAGCCGAAACAAGCTCAAGCGGGCGGAAAGGTGTTTGCATTAGCGGGGACGGACACTACTAGTGCAGACCGTTTGATTAAAGGTACATGCTTTATTAATAGTACACCTTTAGTTGCTATTATTGATACGGGAGCGACTCATTCGTTCATTTCTCATGAGTGCGCTAAGCGTTTGAATTTGTTTATGACTTCTTGGGGTGGTGAGATGGTTATTGAGACTCCTGCTTCAGGGTCGGTAACTACGTCTTTGGTGTATGTAAGTTGTCCTTTGACCATGTATGGTAAAGACTTCATTATGGATTTAGTGTGTTTGCCGTTTGAGGGATTGGACGTAATCTTGGGTATGAACTGGTTGCAATTTAATCGAGTTCATATAGATTGCTATCACAAGTTCGTAAGGTTTCCTTCTTTGGAAGATGATGAAGATGAGAGTTTCTTATCCACTAAAGAGTTGAAGAAACTTTTAGCGGACGAAGCTCAATTGTTCGGTTTGTTTGCATCATTGTCGGTGGAGAGTAAAGTTGAGCTCAATGTGTTTCCAGTGGTGTGTGATTTTCCAGAAGTGTTTCCGGAGGATATTACGGATGTACCGCCGGAAAGAGAAGTTGAGTTTTCTATTGATCTAGTTCCGGGTACTAGACCGGTTTCGATGGCACCGTATCGTATGTCGGCATCGGAGTTGGTAGAATTGAAGAAGCAATTGAATGACTTGTCGGACAAGAGAGTTGTAAGACCAAGTGTTTCTCCCTGGGGTGCTCCAGTATTGTTGGTAAAGAAGAAGGATGGAAGCATGCGGTTATGCATTGATTATCGACAATTGAACAAGGTGACAATTAAGAACAAGTATCCGCTTCCAAGGATCGATGATTTGATGGACCAATTGGTTGATGCACGTGTTTTTAGCAAGATTGACTTGAGATCGGGATATCATCAAATTCGTGTTAAAGAAGAGGATATTCAAAAGACGGCCTTTAGGACACGGTATGGTCATTACGAATATTCTGTGATGCCATTCGGGGTTTCTAATGCGCCGGGTGTGTTTATGGAATACATGAATCGTATTTTTCATGAACAGTTAGATTGTTTTGTGGTTGTGTTCATCGACGATATTTTGATTTACTCTAAGTCTCGAGAGGAGCATGAAGAGCATTTGAGGATTGTGTTACAAATTTTGAAAGAGAAGCAATTGTATGCTAAGTTGTCGAAATGTGAATTTTGGTTGTCGGATGTAAGTTTTCTTGGACATGTTATTTCCGGTAGTGGTATTAGTGTTGATCCATACAAGATTGATGCGGTGATGCAATGGGAGGCTCCTAGATCGGTTACGGAGATTCGAAGCTTTTTAGGCTTGGCGGGTTATTATCGGAGGCTTATTGAGGGATTTTCGAAGTTGGCACTTCCGTTAACGCAATTGACTTGTAAAGAAAAGGCTTTCATTTGGGATATTCATTGTGAAGAGAGTTTCAATGAGCTAAAAAGAAGGTTGACAACGGCTCCGATCTTGATTTTACCAAATCCGACAGAACCATTTGTTGTGTATTGTGATGCTTCATTGGTTGGTTTAGGTGGTGTTTTGATGCAAGAAGGAAAAGTTGTGGGTTATGCTTCAAGACAATTGAGAGTGCATGAAAAGAATTATCCTACACATGACTTGGAGTTGGCGGCCGTGGTGTTTGTTTTGAAAATTTGGAGGCACTATCTTTATGGTGCAAGATTTGAAGTTTTTAGTGATCACAAGAGCTTGAAATATTTATTTGATCAAAAAGAATTGACAATGAGACAAAGAAGGTGGTTAGAGCTTTTGAAGGATTATGATTTTGGTTTGAATTACCATCTGGGTAAGGCAAACGTGGTGGCCGATGCTTTGAGTCGGAAGTCGTTACATATGTCCGCATTGATGATGGGAGAATGGGAACTTTTGAAGAATTTAGAGATTTGAGTTTGGTTTGTGTAATGACGCCGAGAAGTGTGCGACTTGGTATGTTACATGTTACGAATGATTTTCTTGCAACCGTAGGTGAAAAGCAAAAGTTGGATTTGAAGTTCGTTGATTTGATGATGAATGAGAATGAGGGTTTAAAGGTTGATAATTTTGGAGTTTTGAGATTCCGTGGTCGTATTTGTATTCCCGATGATGTGGAGTTGAAAAATATCATATTGGAAGAAGGACACCGAAGTAATTTGAGTATACATCCGGGAGCGAATAAAATGTATCAAGATTTGAAGAAAATCTTTTGGTGGTCAGGATTAAAGAGGGATGTGGCTCAATTTGTGTATGCGTGCTTAACTTTTCAAAAGTCTAAGGTGGAACATCAAAAGCCTAGTGGATTGATGCAAACGTTGGACATTCCGGAGTGGAAATGGGATAGTATATCGATGGATTTTGTTACGGGATTGCCGAATACGCAAAGAGGTCATAATGCTATTTGGGTAATCGTTGACAGGCTTACTAAATCTGCTCACTTCATTCCAATTGATATTAGTTATCCTTTGGAGAAGTTAGACGAGATTTATATTCTTGTGGTTGTGAAGTTACATGGAGTTCCTAAGAGTATTGTATCGGATAGAGATCCTAGATTCACATCGAGGTTTTGGGAGAGTTTACAAAAGGCTTTAGGTTCTAAGCTAAGATTGAGTTCGACTTATCATCCGCAAACGGATGGTCAAACAGAGAGGACAATTCAATCGTTGGAGGATTTGTTGCGTGCTTGTGTGCTCGAGCAAGGTGGTGGTTGGGATAGTTATTTGGTGTTGATTGAGTTCACCTACAATAATAGTTTTCATTCAAGTATAAGTATGGCACCATTTGAGGCTTTGAATGGTCGGAGATGTCGAACACCTGTGTATTGGCATGAAACCGGTGAGAGGACGTTGGTTGGACCGGAGATGGTACAACAAACGACGGAGAAAGTGAAGTTTATTCGTGAGAAGATGAAAGCTTCTCAAAGTGGACAAAAGAGCTATCATGACAAGAGAAGGAAAGATCTTGAGTTTCAACAAGGCGACCATGTGTTTTTGAGAGTTACGCCGGTTACGGGTGTGGGTCGTGCTTTGAAGTCGAAGAAGTTGACTTCTCGTTTTATTGGTCCGTATCAGATTTCTGCGCGAGTTGGTGCTGTGGCTTACCGTGTGGCGTTGCCTCCAAATCATTCGAATTTGCATGATGTATTCCATGTTTCGCAACTTCGGAAGTATGTTCCGGATCCGTCACATGTTATTCCTATGGACGAGGTTGAAGTGAAAGATAACCTTACGATTGAAGCTTTACCGATTAGGATTTTGGATCGTGAAGTTAAGAGGCTAAGAGGCAAAGATATTGCGCTTGTGAAAGTAGCGTGGGGAGGCACTGCGGAAGGCAATATGACTTGGGAACTAGAGAGTAGGATGGAGAGTCGTATCCGGAGTTGTTTGAATCAGGTAATATTTTCGAGGACGAAAATTTCTAAAGTGGGGGAGAGTTGTAACGCCCCGATTCCGATTTTTTCCCATTTTGTTGAGTCTTTTATTTAAATTGAGTGATAAATTATTTTATCTGTGAAATTGGTGTGTTGATGTGTTATGTTGACATGTTATGATATTTTACCGTTTTCGAGAGTTTTCGGGAAAATTAGAATGGAGGGTATTTTAGACATTTCTCAATTAATGCTAAGTTAGAAAATTTAGTGGAAATAGAATTGTGTGAGAAAATGAATTAATTTAAGTTGTGTAGAAAATAAGAAATAGAAAAGAAAAAGAGTTAAGAGGAGGAAATAGGAGAGAAAGAGATAGAAAGGAAAAATAGAGAGAAAAAGGAGAGAACGAAAGAGGAAGAGGAGAAAAGAGAAGGAAAAGAGGAAAAGATTGGGAAATCTTCAAAACAACTTCTAGGAATAGATTTAATCGGGTAAGGGTGTGAAATCTTATTATCTCATCAATGTATATCATTATGTATGTGTTGTCTTGTATGTTTTCTTGTCTTCCATAGCTTTTGAGTTTTAGGTTGAAAATGAGAATTTGTTGAGAAATCGATGTTTTCGCGGTTGAAAATCGACGTAAACGTGGTAGAATGTTTGTTGCCATGAATAGAATAGGTTCTAGTTGATATATGTTGTTTTAAAAATGTTTTGGGTTGAAAAATATGGATTTTAGGTTTTCAACAGCGCTGAAAGATTCTGAGTTTTCGCAGGTTCGCCTAGCGAACCATTCAGCGAAGGGTAGCGAAGGTTCGCTACGGGTGTTCGCCTAGCGAAGGTGTGAGCGAAGGTTCACTAGAGGGTTCGCCTAGCGAAGTTTGGGTGTTTTTGATGTTGGTGGTTGCTGCCTTGGTTCGCCAAGGGGTTCGCCTAGCGAACTTTGTGTCTGTTTTTAGCTAGTAGTTGGTTCGCTGGAACATTCGCCTAGCGAAGGTGCTAGCAAATGCTCGCAAGAGGGTTCGCCCAGCGAACAGTGTTGTTTGTGTAATTTTGTTTTCTGCATAACTTTTGATCTGTGGTTCGGTTTGAGGCGTGGTTGTAATACCCCAAAATTTGTTCTCTCTTTTTGTCATCTTAGCATAGCATTATCATATATAATAGCATATCTATCTCATTAGCATTACATTGCATTTAACATGGAAAAATGAAGCATAGCATCCTTCTTACCATCAGGGCATGTGATCAGGGGAAAGGTGGACAATCAAGGAATCTTTCAAGGCACAAAAAGGTCAAACAAGTTCACTCAAGGCAAGCCAAGAAGTATTTCATGTCTCACACTATCTCAATTGATCATTCAAAACCTCAAGGAAGTGAGATTCAATAGGAGATTGAAGCCCTACATCTTTCATCATGCAAAAGGTTCAAAAAAAAAACTGAAGGAAAACCCTCAAAGGAGATAGCTCATTGATCCAAAGTCACCCTCAAATGGCATATTTCATCATCCTTTAAGAGGATACACAACATACTCTGAGGAATTTGAAATTGAAGACTGCACATTTTTGTCCTAGGAGGTGGACACCAAAACTAGGGTTTCCCATTAAATCAGGGAATCTTTGATTTTTTGGACAAAACTTGATGTCATGGTATTCTACATGTTCTTAAGTGTATGTGTATGGAAAATTGCCTCTCAATTGGTTTTAGAAGTGGTTCAATTGGAATAAAGATCAAAAATCAGGAAAATTGGGGCCAAGTCAAATAATCAGAGGAAAAAGTCAACTCTTGACTTTTTGAGGCCAAATCCATAAAATTCATGTTATATGTGTCCAATGTACAAAATTTGGTCAAGAAACTCCAAAAGAATCATTAAAAAATCAAGAGGTGGAAAGTTGCCATTTTTGGAAGAAGAAGGGTTACTAAAAATAACAAGTTTTGACCATTTTGCATCAGAGTTTGAACCAAGGCCATTTAAAATTGACGCACCAAATGAAAATTCCACTCGGCCACAACAAAAGATCTTGTTTTAAGCTTCACATCCATATGTGGAACATCTCTATTGGATAAAAATTGAGTGAGATATGATTGATCAAAGTTTGAGCAAAGTAGGTTCAAAACTAGGTCATGACCAAGATTTTCTGGGCACGCGCGTAGTCATTATCTCAAACAGTTCGTGAGCCAAATGTCCACCCATTTTTCATCAAGATAAAAGCCTCAAATGGAAAGGTTTTCAACATCAAAGTTGTTCTTTGTGGTGTCATCTTTAATATTTATGTTGGGAAAATTTTGAATTGATCAAGTTATGAGTGGGTTATAGTGGTCTCAAGATAGGTTGATTAGGTTGAACTTCCATGCATGTCACTTGCCATGCCATGACTTGCTTCGTATGCATATGTACCAGTTCTTTGTCCATCTGTTTGTGGTCATTTTTAGGCATGTTTGAGACCTCATTTCACTTCAATTTTCAAACCAATATTGTTCTTCAATGTACCCTCTTTCAAATGAACCCATGAACTCAGCCAACCATTCACTAAGTAGAGAGATTTCCACTTGCAAATCACCATGAGTGACATTGATGCATTAACAGTGGTGCACGATTTTTGGTTCAGTCACACCACAAACACCTCTTCACTTTTGTTTCCTCTTTTAGTCAAGCATATGTTACTTACACAATGCATAATGTCACGTGCCATACATGAGAATAGAAGGAACAAACTTGCTTAGCAAGTTTCTGGTGCACAGACTCGCAGCTTCACTCTCCTTTTCTCCCTTCCACCATAACTGTCATGAACTTGACCTCACCATAACCCAACCTTGACCACTCGCCCCCTAACTAACTTGACTCAGTTAGTTAGGGTGGACTCAGCATAACCACTTTAACTCAGTTAACCTCACTCAGTTTAACCGTGGTTAAAGCCTACTATAAAACAAAATCTCACTTCACATTTTCATTTCAGCTGGATTTCTCTCATTTTTCACTTCAAACTCTCCCTCACATTCTCTCTACTTTCCCTCTGATTTCACACGAGCTTCACCATCTTTCCTTCATCTACTTCATCTTCATCATCATCAATGGCATTGGATTGAAGTTCTTCTACACAGTCCTCAAGATTTTGCAAGCATTGTTCAACATTGAATCTCTCTGCTCTCAAGACTATTGGTTGTATAGCATTTATTTTGCTAAGTTCGTGAAGCTCCAAGGTTGAAGAAGAGCTAAGATCTCTGGTTTTCTGAAGAGCATTTCCAAATCTCCAATATTCAGGTACGATTTTCATCCATTATAGACTTGATGTGAGTTGGTTTTCAAGTTCTTGCAGCTTCTTATAAGCTCAAGAACTTGCCTGGCTAGTTGATAGGCCTTTAGAGGCATAGACCAAATGTTAGGGCAAATCTTCCTTTGTTCGGTTCTCTCATGTCATGAACTGTTTGTATGTTTTGTCACTGAATTCATGATCTGCGTTAGCTCAGCTTCAATTTGGTATATGATTTGTGCATTTTGGTGAACAGCGAGAATTGCAGGTGGTGGCTGTTGGCCGGAGAAGGTGACCGGAGGTCCCTCTCCGGCCGGTGACTTTGATTGCTAGGGTTTTGTCACGTTTTAATCATGACCGTTCATTGTTCATGATCGTGTGGCTAGGAGCATGACAACGCATTAAAATGCATGTGCATATCATGTGCACATTTTCTGAATTCATTTAAACTTTGTATGGCATTGTACATGATAGGGAGTGTGGACATTCACATGTGCGCGTTGATGTTGTTTACTTTGACTTGTTTGTTGACCTGACTTGATCTAACGGTGATCCCTGTTTTGACTTGTGTTGACTGAGAGTGTATGGTTGTTATTGTGTTATGCGTGCTTAATGGACTTAGTCAGATTTGATATCCGCACCTCCCACGTTTTCAAGCCCAATGATTTTGAACTGATTCATTACTATGTTCACACCCCCATTCACATTTACATTCCATTTTATTTTATTCTTTTTACACGTTTGCTTTTTATTTTTTAAAAATAGCAAATGGCATTATAAAATTCCACAAAAATTCATGAGCATCAATAAAACATTTAGAAAATTTTCCATGATTTTATTTCTAGATTTTATGACATTTTTGCCCCTGTTCTATAATTTTCTTTGAATTTCATTTTGTGTGCATGCTTAATGTGATACATAAATTTGTACATTTTTGTTCTTGATCATTAAAAATTGTTTTAATGCTCTTCTTTTTGCATTGAGTCACTAGAATCTTGAGGTATGCTAAGTGATTTTTATTTGATTTTTTAGATCATTTTATGGCATGTTTGGTGTTCATTTTTGTGTTACTTTGTATGATGTGTATACTTGACCTAAGTGCATTGTTTGACATCATTTTGCCTTGGTTTCTTGCATGCTATTTTGGTATATGATTCACTTCTGACTTGTGCATCTTTAAACCATGCTTGCTTAATTTCCATGAGGCCATCTAATTTTTGTTTAATGCATTACC
The DNA here is from genome assembly GCA_022829125.1 of Lathyrus tuberosus. NCBI lineage: Eukaryota > Viridiplantae > Streptophyta > Magnoliopsida > Fabales > Fabaceae > Lathyrus > Lathyrus tuberosus. The sequence goes on from JALAZF010000071.1 coordinate 11,906,404, forward strand.
TTTGAAGCATAATAACATGACATATCATCGTAATGTTTGTGCATGTTTACATGATTTCTTTTGTACATACTTGCATGATCATTTGCATATTTGGTGAACCATTCATGTGACATAATAGGTCATTGATACATATTATATGTCATCTTTGCATGTTGATTGTCATTTGAACCTTGTGCACCTTTAACATGTTGTGCTTGCACTTCCTTTCTTTTGAACTTCCATTTCAATTCTACTTCTTCTATCACTTCTTAAATGTCTTGATGTGTTATGTATGAACACTTGTGAGATGTTTGTGAATCATTTTTCATTTCATTTCAATTCTGATCCTTAGATTACATGTTCCATTCATGCATGTTATTTTTATTTCTTTTCATCTTTCATTCTCCTTTTTCTTATGGTAGCATGTTCTAATGTCATGGATGATGTTTGTTGCATATCCACTTGGACTTGCATGATAATGGTCATTTGTTTTCCATATGATATACATTCTGGTTGTGGTTATAGGATTTGATTTCTCATTTAATTCTTTTGAGTTTTATGGTGCATTAAATGTTCTTTTACTCCTTATACTTCTTATACATGTTTACTAACCATGTAGGGGCTTCGGTAAGTTTCAATTGAGTGTGGATAAGGAATCCACATTCAAACCTCTTTTATTTCATCTCTTTTACAATTCCATTTTGTGTTTTGTTAAGCACTTATGTGCTTTCTTTTAATAACTCATCACTTTCCCTTTTTTGAATTACAATTCATCTTCTACTTTAGAAGTGAATTGTTTAATTCATTCTTTCTTTAGACTTTAGGTTTAAACCTCACAAACCATTAGGACCACTCCCTTTAATTTTCAATTAAGATTGAGTCTTAGTCCATATAGATTTTTACCTTTATCCTCTCTTGAGTCTCTTTTCTCATCTCAAAGAAAATTCAAAATATGTAATAAAGGTAGGCATTTACTGCATTTAGGCCTTTCATATAAGGAAAAGATTATAAGGGGTCTTCTCTTATGATTTTAGAATGTGTAGCATATAGCCCATCTTGGGTCAATGTGTTAGACATTCGATCTTGTATAATGGACCTAAATGCAATACTTGTTGAAGGTACAAATAATAAAACACTTCTTCATTTTCATAATCAACAAAAACACTTAATAAATACAAGTATGCTAGTGTGTTTGAACCTTAATAATTGGAAATAGGTGTGAGGGTCTTCTTCACTCTTAGTGTGCTTTCTTATCCATTCCATCTTGGAATGTGAGGATGTACACATTCCAATGACTAAGATTCAGATACACTATCATATGCAAACAAATGAAAAAAACACTTCTTTCTTATTAAAAGACAAAAACAAACAATCACGTCTCCTTCGGGAATTCTTTTCTCACCTCATTCACTCTCAGCGTACGAACGTGCTCCTTCTCGTTCTCTTGCAAGATGGTAACGCACTCGGACCAGCGAGCCTGCAACACCTGAGCCAGAACGTAAGCCGTTCTCTAAAAACACAAACAAACCGTCCCTAGTGAGGGGAACTACGTCGCTCTGATTCTCATGCTCCCGATGAGATACGTAGGCAGTGGGGTAGGGCCCATGCGAGCACTTCTTTTATTTTCCCTACATTTGTTTCCCTTTCTCTTTCCACTCCTTTTCCAGTTCCTTTTTCCAGTATCTTTTCTATCACCCTTTGATCGAGACAAGCAAGCGTGGATCCCATCGGGTACGATGGATGTGTGGGGGTGCTAATACCTTCCTCGCGCGTAACCGACTCCCTAACCCAGTTTTCTTGGTCGCAAGACCATGCTTTTCCTTTCCCTCAGGTTTATGCGGCATTCCCTTTCCCTTTCTTGGGATAAATACACATTGCTGGCGACTCTGTTCGGTGCCACTTTCGCGTTTGTACTAGGATGAAAATCCTGGAAGCGACAGCTGGCGACTCTACTGGGGACAGGTTGACCTATTGCTGGTCCATCCTAAGCGAGTCAATCCTAGCGCTTGTTTGCTTTTCTTTCATTGGGTGTTTACTGTTGTGCTATATTTACCGTTTTATTGTATGGTTACTTACTGCTTTACTGTACATTACTGTATTTATCGCATTTACTGCATTACATATCATTATTGTGCTGGACTGTGCTGTTGTTTTCTGTTTGGCGGGCGGGGTGTTCTGAGAGATAAGCTCACTACCCAGGCTTGAGTACATACATAGGTATTAGAGTGGATAGTCATGACGCTTGCGTGGTGGTGACCACGTATTGTTGTTCATGAGACCCACAACCAGACGAGGTTCTATCAGGAGCTTTCTGCTACTGCATGTTATGCAGGCCAGTAGTTATTCTCTTGAGGAACTGTCGACTCTGGTGACCATTCCCGAGGACTCAGTTGCGGCACTCCTCCCGAGTTGTGACAGTGGCAGACCACATTCCGTGGCAAACCCATTGCACATTCTCGATCCGAGGACCCAATGCTGGGAACTTGCTATAGGTTGTCCTTTTTGAAAGGGAATCAGTGGAGGCACTCCTCGATTGGCGATAGTACTGTACCCCGAGGGATGAATGTACTATTGCTTCTCGACCTCAGTGCCAGAAGCTGAGGACCTTTCGTTTTGGAGAATCAGTTGAGGCCTCCTCGATTGATGATGATGCCAAACCAGAAATGGTGAACGTATCATCATTTCTCGACCTGAGAGCCCGGGATACTGAACATCCTAGTACCCACATGTGAGAGGGGCGGGTTTGTTTACAGGTTTGCAGGTAACCTTGACTTTCATCCTACCTGGTATTTTGGTTCTCTTATCAGTGTGGACTTATTAGCCTGGTATTATTGCATCATGATTATTCTGACCATCCCGGTACTCTGATCAGGTTGGTGCTCTGATTATGCCGATATTCTGGCCTTCTGGTATTCTGATTATGCTGATATCCCGGCATCCTGGCATTCTGATTATTCGAATATTCCGGTATTCTGGTATTTTCTTCCGAGCAGACTTATGAGCTTATTCAGCCGTCAGCATAACAGTTATCCAGATTATATAGAAGCTTTGATCCCATGTCTGTTGCATCTGCATCATCATTTTCGCATACATGTTCTTGTATTTCCAAGGGAGATTAACTTTGAGACTTGCCACTGGGCATTTCCATCCATTTCTTATGTTTTTTTCAAAAAAAAAAAAAAAATTCGACTTAAAGCATAATGATCCCTTGGAAATACTCGAACATGGCATTTTGCATGGCATTCTCATACTCATATGCATAACAGGTGTTCTGGAGCGGATTTCTCATTCTGACTGGGTATTCTCTGCAGAAGCGGCCAACATGACTTCTTCCAACTACTCAAATCACCACAATCAAGGTTCAGATATGGAACAACTCCGAGCGGAGGTGACTGAGGTGAAAGCCCAACTGGGGCATTTTATGGTGGACATTCAGGCATTGTCCCAAGGTCAGAAACTGCTGAGAGAAGAAATCAACCGGGTGAAGTCTCAGATGGGTCCGCTTACAGAAATCCAGAATGCGGTGTTAAGGAAACAAAGCAATCCTCATCCCTGGTGAGGGGAACTACGTCGCTCTGATTCTTCATTAGTCAATGGAGATACGTAGGCAGGAGATCGTGTGAGATCTTTGCGAGCAACCTTATCTATCAACCTTATTTATCAATTTCTTTACTCCAGATATCTCTTGTCAGCTTCCAACTCCATCACCCCAAGAGAGTCCTAGAGGCAGAGCATATGGACAAAGGCCAGAACAACTTGAGAAGAAGTTTGATCCTATTCCGATGTCGTACGCGCAACGGGTTTCCTCATTCGCTCAAACTCAAACTGGTTGAGCTAGTCGCATCAGGATCATCTTCGACAAAGCTTCCTTTGGGGTTTCAATGCCAAATGCCGGGTATGACTACCATTCTGGGGCACCCGACCATTTAATTGACGATTGCAAGTCTTTCAGAGGTAAAGGTAAAGACAAGGTGCAGAACTTGATTGACTCAAAGGTTATCACACCAGACGGGTGGCCCATAAATTGAACTTTTTTCATCAGATTGAGCACCCAGTTTGCAAAGACATCTTCAAAATCAATAAGTCCAGACGGAGTCAAGCCTCCTCAACAAGGACAATCATTTAGCTTCTTTACTGCATTTGCATATGTAGCTTTTATTTGTTTGTTTAAACATTGTTTGCATGTAAGAGTTTGTTTGTTTTTTTGAATGACAATCATAACACAATACGCATATTTTTCATGAAGTAATCCATTCGTATTCACTCATAAGTTTGCATATGTGCATTGCGATACCAACTGTCGTGCTAAACTCTTGAGGGAGGATGATGATTTGAGAATGCAAAATCTCTAGTTGTGTGCTTTTGGATAAAACCCTGTTGAGGATGTACAGGCATTGTTTCAACTCCCCAAACACTGGAGATATAAGGGAGATAGACCCTCGTTAACCCCTTTGAGCCTTGAAGTAGGAGTTTCTTTCGTATGAAAAAAACCCTCACATTTAACCCAGGGGCAGGGTAGGTGTCAGTTAATTTGACCGAGCGTTCAAATTTCAAAAGGAGTGTGCATCTGAGGATCCATTACCTTCCATTCCACCGCCAAGAGGTCAAGAGATGTGAAACCACAATGGTTATCCATCAACAATCAAAGAGTGAGGCAGTCACGACCTTTCCAATCAAGTCAAGACAAGCCAGTGTCACACGATTTGGCCAAGAAAAAAGGAAAAAGAATAAAAAAAAATGAAAAAATGAATAAAGCCCGCTAAGTTGAAACTTGAAAACAAGCAACTTAGGCAAAAGTTAGGGCATCCCGCTGGACTCTGAAATTAAAGATTCAAAAGAATCAGTCCAGGCAAAAATTAGGGATCAAAAAGCAAAAGAATGCGAAAGCGAAAAACAAAAGGATTACAAAAGAAAATCCTCGAGCAAGAACAAAGTCGTGTGACTACGAACAAAAGACAAAAGGGGTGACTGTTACTCCAAAGCCTCATTAGGTGTCAAACCATTAAATGCATGGGTTACTTAAAGATCATAACATCTTTTTGAGAGATGAGCGCTCGTGCCAAATTAGCTGAACGTAGGACTGGAGAAAATCACGAAGAGTGGGTGGGCACCAATAAACTTTGAGCCATAAACCATTTTTCTCGAAACCGTGAACCAGGCCACGATACAACCCTCAAAAGTCCTAATTGAAACATGGTTATTTCAAAAGCATACTACCAAGAGATAGCGTTCTTGACTCCTATGAGTTGTGCTAAAAGATCTTTGTTGGTGTAGCATGTGCATTGCATTTCTTTCGTTCAAAAATTAATGTCGTATCCTAACCCGTGATTCGCTCACAAAAGGGTTTGCGACATCTTTTCAGTAAGCTTCAAGATTAACATGTGTGTTGCATTAGAATTTTCATTCTCAGAATAAAACATTTTCTGCTTGCATACATTTGTTTGACATCAAAAGAAGGTTACATATGGAAATTCAGTCCAGGAGCTTAATCTTGCCAAGTTGAGAATCCTGAAACTCCCGAAGAACAGCCACATAAAATGGTACTTCCTCAGGAAACTTTGTTGAGCAGGAGCTTTCCCAACAAATTGTGCTAAGACGTAGTCAATCCGGGGCAATCACGTCGAATCCTCTCTTTAAGGTGTAGCCAATCTGAGCCAATCACGTTGAGAAATCTCTTCAGAGTTCAGTTAAACTGAGGCAATTATCTCGAGATTCAAACCTCTCCAAAGGCATGTACTCGGGGTCTTCCTTCGAAGATCAATGGTCAGGGGCAAAACTACTTCAAGGTTCATACTGGGGCAGGTCATCCCAAGAGCACGAGAAGGTAGTCCATCTAGATGACTGGTCAGCCTATCCAGGGTTTAGAGTATTGAGGTAGAATATCCCACGGTGATATGAGATTGTTCATGAATCTTCTTGAGGCGAATTCCTCTGTAGACCATATAATCTGAAACAGCTAATTTGAGAGGCATGGAATTTCTCCAAGAGTTTGAAGACACTGAAGCATTGAGCTTGCAAAGTCTTCTGTAAAATCCTCTTGAGATGACTTCTTCTAAGTAATCCATGCGATCCGAGGCAGTTACGTCGAGATCCGACGAATCTCTCCAAGAGTTTGAAGACATTCAGGCGTTTTGGATGTCAAGTCTTCTATAAAATCCTCTTGAGGCAACTTCTTTCTGGTGGACTGTGATGGTCTGGGGCAAGTGGAAAATTGTAAGAACTGTTGTTCACGCATATGCAGTCAATCAGCCAAAAGGCTTGAAACAAAGGGGCATTCCAACCCAAGGCATTTGTGGTCCCCCGTCTTTAGCAGGCTTCATTAATAACGCTACCAGCAAGAGATGCATCAAAACCTTTCTCCCCAACAAGTGGTGGTTCAGAGTTAGATTTTCTCTGTTGCAGAAGTCATATCCAGCACGGGGCCTACGTGCATATCCTTTGCTTGCAGGTAGCAACCTCATACTAGGCTCAAAGGCAAAATTGAAGCCTTTACGAGATCACGGGATCATGTCTTCTAGACGAGCAATCACTTATCCCCACGTAGAAGATTCAGTTAATCTGGGGCAATCGTGTTCAGGGAAGGGTTCACTTGTCACCTTTTTGTCACAACGTTTACTGATTGAGTCCATCATTTGGTCGGCGGTCAGTCACGACGATTTGATATCAGCGAACTGAGTTCAACCGGGTATCGTTGTATCTTATTAAGTCGATTCTCTCATTCAGTACTTCCAACAGCTACAAGCTTTTCTGTGTCAATAACGGTTGCAAATTCCCTAGTAGAGTTGCTTCGCAGACACCGAAGTTGTTGGTTAATCCCCAGTGAAGTTGCCAGGAGTTTGAAGATGTTTAATCTTCTGTAAAATTCTCTTATGACGTTTTCTTCAGATCAGTCTTGGGGCAAAAAAGCAAGTTGTTGAACCTCCCAAACATGGGGCATCATACATTTCCCCGGCAGGAGATGTTCCAGATTTATTATCCCCAGTAGAGTTGGAAGATGTTTGGTCTTCTGTAAAATCCTCTCAAAAGGCATCCCCAGCACGAGACGCTTTAAAGTAGTTTTCTCCAGTAGAGTTGATGAGAAACTCATTATCCCCAACGGAATCGTCAAACGGGAAGTTCGCCTAACACGGGGCATTGTGACACTTATCCTAAGATTGACAGTTTTATTCCTCAGCAGACTACCGTGGAATTGCTTTGGGTTTCCCCAGCAGATCTCTAGGGACTCTTTCTCAGCATGTTACAACGTAATGTCTTCTAACCAGGATTTGAACATCCCCTGTGGAGTTTATTCTCAGCAGGATTTACCAGCAAGTGGTAGTTTCAACGGGGCATATTTCCCGCAGGTTTCAGCATGTGAAATTTGCCAAAGAATAAGTCCCAGCTGAATTGTTCTCTCCCCAGCGAAGTCCCCACAGATTCCAACACTTTGACAGAGATATCCCCAGCAGGGTCTAAATAGATAAAGGGAATCTCTTCTTCAGCAAAGTGTCAGCATATGATATTACCCAGCAGGTGGTGTAATTCTTAGCATTGCTCATTTACAACTCAAAGTCCAATTTATTTTTGGCACATGAACAGTTTGTTCATATTATTCCAGCAGGTGGAATAGTATGACAGATGGTTGTTCCAGCCAGTGGGATGATCATTATATACAGTTTGTTCATATTATTCCAGCCAGTGGAATAGTATGACAGATGGTTGTTCCAGCCAGTGGGATGATCATTATATACAGTTTGTTCATATTATTCCAGCCGGTGGGATAGTATGGCAGATGGTTGTTCCAGCCAGTGGGATGATCATTATATACAGTTTGTTCATATTATTCTAGCCGGTGGAATAGTATGATAGATGGTTGTTCCAGCCAGTGGGATAATCATTATATACAGTTTGTTCATATTATTCCAGCCGGTGGGATAGTATGGCAGATGGTTGTTCCAGCCAGTGGGATGATCATTATATACAGTTTGTTCATATTATTCCAGCAGGTGGGATAGTATGGAAGATGGTTGTTCCAGCCAGTGGGATGATCATTATATACAGTTTGCTCATATTATTCCAGCCGGTGGGATAGTATGGAAGATGGTTGTTCCAGCCAGTGGGATGATCATTATATACAGTTTGTTCATATTATTCCAGCAGGTGGAATAGTATGACAGATGGTTATTCCAGCCAGTGGGATGATCATTATATACAATTTGTTCATATTATTCCAGCCGGTGGAATAGTATGACAGATGGTTGTTCCAGCCAATGGGATGATCATTATATACAGTTTATTCATATTATTCCAGCCGGTGGAATAGTATGACAGATGGTTGTTCCAGCCAGTGGGATGATCATTATATACAGTTTGTTCATATTATTCCAGCCGGTGGAATAGTATGACAGATGGTTGTTCCAGCCAGTGGGATGATCATTATATACAGTTTGTTCATATTATTCCATCCGGTGGAATAGTATGACAAATGGTTGTTCCAGCCAGTGGGATGATCATTATATACAGTTTGTTCATATTATTCCAGCTGGTGGGATAGTATGGCAGATGGTTGTTCCAGCCAGTGGGATGATCATTATATACAGTTTGTTCGTATTATTCCAGCAGGTGGGATAGTATGGAAGATGGTTGTTCCAGCCAGTGGGATGATCATTATATACAGTTTGCTCATATTATTCCAGCCGGTGGGATAGTATGGAAGATGGTTGTTCCATCCAGTTGGATGATCATTATATACAGTTTGTTCATATTATTCCAGCAGGTGGGATAGTATTGCAGATGGTTGTTCCAGCAGGTGGGGTGATCATTATATACAATTTGTTCATATTATTCCAGCCTGTGGGATAGTATGGCAGATGGTTGTTCCAGCAGGTGGGATGATCATTATATACAGTTTGTTCATATTATTCCGGCCTGTGGGATAGTATGGCAGATGGTTGTTCCAGCCAGTGGGATGATCATTATATACAGTTTGTTCATATTATTCCAGCCTGTGGGATAGTATGGCAGATGGTTGTTCCAGCCAGTGGGATGATCATTATATACAGTTTGTTCATATTATTCCAGCCTGTGGAATAGTATGGAAGATGGTTGTTCCAGCCAGTGGGATGATCATTATATACAGTTTGTTCATATTATTCCAGCCTGTGGAATAGTATGGAAGATGGTTGTTCCAGCCAGTGGGATAATCATTATATGCAGTTTGTTCATATTATTCCAGCCTGTGGAATAGTGTGGAAGATGGTTGTTCCAGCCAGTGGGATGATCATTATATACAGTTTGTTCATATTATTCCAGCCTGTGGAATAATATTGCAGGTGGTTGTTCCAGCAGGTGGGACGATCATTTGGCAAAGCTTCCAAAGCTGGTTTGGTAAGCATTAAAGTCCAAGTTTAATTTGGCAAAGCTGCAAAAGTCCATCCGAGGATGGCAATTTTGAGATTCCAAAGCCTGTTTGGTAATCATTGAAGTCCAACGACAGATTGGCAAAAATCCAGCACGAACTGGTAAAAGTCCATTGTTTAGAATGGCAGAGCAGCTAAAGTCCATCAGCAGTGTGGCAAGCCAGTAGTCGTATGGCGTCGTTCAAAAAGACATTTGTTAAAGTCCACCAGCAGTGTGGCAAGCCAGTAGTCGTCTGGCGTCGTTCAAAAAGACATTTGTTAAAGTCCACCAGCAGTGTGGCAAGCCAGTAGTCGCCTGGCGTCGTTCAAAAGACAGATCTCTCCGATGACGTTCATTTACCGATTCAATCCAGTAGTCTCGTTGGGTTTATATCCCTTTTTTTCTTCATCACCCAGAGCAAATTTTTGGTTATATTTGGTATTCAATCACTATATACCTTGAAAGTCTGAAAGCAATCGCTTTCAGGCATTAAGGTCTACAGCGTTTGAATAGGGGCAGCTGTAATACCCCAAATTTGTTCTCTCTTTTTGTCATCTTATCATAGCATTATCATATATCATAGCATATCCATCTCATTAGCATTGCATTGCATTTAACATGGAAAAATGAAGCATAGCATCCTTCTTACCATCAGGGCATGTGATCAGGGGAAAGGTGGACAATCAAGGAATCTTTCAAGGCACAAAAAGGTCAAACAAGTTCACTCAAGGCAAGCCAAGAAGTATTTCATGTCTCACACTATCTCAATTGATCATCCAAAACCTCAAGGAAGTGAGATTCAATAGGAGATTGAAGCCCTACATCTTTCATCATGCAAGAGGTTCAAAAAAAAAAACTGAAGGAAATCCCTCAAAGGAGATAGCTCATTGATCCAAAGTCACCCTCAAATGGCATATTTCATCATCCTTTAAGAGGATACACAACATACTCTGAGGAATTTGAAATTGAAGACTGCACTTTTTTCTCCTAGGAGGTGGACACCAAAACTAAGGTTTCCCATTAAATCAGGGAATCTTTGATTTTTTGGACAAAACTTGATGTCATGGTATTCTACATGTTCTTAAGTGTATGTGTATGGAAAATTGCCTCTCAATTGGTTTTGAAGTGGTTCAATTGGAATAAAGATAAAAAATCAGGAAAATTGGGGCCAAGTCAAATAATCAGAGAGGCCAAATCCATAAAATTCATGTTATATGTGTCCAATGTACAAAATTTGGTCAAGAAACTCCAAAAGAATCATGAAAAAATCAAGAGGTGGAAAGTTGCCATTTTTGGAAGAAGAAGGGTTACTAAAAATAGCAAGTTTTGGCCATTTTGCATCAGAGTTTGAACCAAGGCCATTTAAAATTGACGCACCAAATGAAAATTCCACTCAGCCACAACAAAAGATCTTGTTTTAAGCTTCACATCCATATGTGGAACATCTCTATTGGATAAAAATTGAGTGAGATATGATTGATCAAAGTTTGAGCAAAGTAGGTTCAAAACTAGGTCATGACCAAGATTTTCAGGGCACGCGCGCAGTCATTTTCTCAAACAGTTCATGAGCCAAATGTCCACCCATTTTTCATCAAGATAAAAGCCTCAAATGGAAAGGTTTTCAACATCAAAGTTGTTCTTTGTGGTGTCATCTTTAATATTTATGTTGGGAAAATTTTGAATTGATCAAGTTATAAGTGGGTTATAGTGGTCTCAAGATAGGTTGATTAGGCTGAACTTCCATGCATGTCACTTGCCATGCCATGACTTGCTTCGTATGCATATGTACCAGTTCTTTGTCCATCTGCTTGTGGTCATTTTTAGGCATATTTGAGACCTCATTTCACTTCAATTTTCAAACCAATATTGTTCTTCAATGTACCCTCTTTCAAATGAACCCATGAACTCAGCCAAGCATTCACTAAGTAGAGAGATTTCCACTTGCAAATCACCATGAGTGACATTGATGCATTAACAGTGGTGCACGATTTTTGGTTCAGTCACACCACAAACACCTCTTCACTTTTGTTTCCTCTTTTAGTCAAGCATATGTTACTTACACAATGCATAATGTCACGTGCCATACATGAGTATAGAAGGAACAAACTTGCTTAGCAAGTTTCTGGTGCACAGACTCGCAGCTTCACTCTCCTTTTCTCCCTTCCACCATAACTGTCATGAACTTGACCTCACCATAACCCAACCTTGACCACTCTCCCCCTAACTAACTTGACTCAGTTAGTTAGGGTGGACTCAGCATAACCACTTTAACTCAGTTAACCTCACTCAGTTTAACCGTGGTTAAAGCCTACTATAAAACAAAATCTCACTTCACATTTTCATTTCAGCTGGATTTCTCTCATTTTTCACTTCAAACTCTCCCTCACATTCTCTCTACTTTCCCTCTGATTTCACACGAGCTTCACCATCTTTCCTTCATCTACTTCATCTTCATCATCATCAATGGCATTGGATTGAAGTTCTTCTACACAGTCCTCAAGATTTTGCAAGCATTGTTCAACATTGAATCTCTCTGCTCTCAAGACTATTGGTTGTATAGCATTTATTTTGCTAAGTTCGTGAAGCTCCAAGGTTGAAGAAGAAGCTAAGATCTCTGGTTTTCTGAAGAGCATTTCCAAATCTCCAATATTCAGGTACGATTTTCATTCATTATAGACTTGATGTGAGTTGGTTTTCAAGTTCTTGCAGCTTCTTATAAGCTCAAGAACTTGCCTGGCTAGTTGATAGGCCTTTAGAGGCATAGACCAAATGTTAGGGCAAATCTTCCTTTGTTCGGTTCTCTCATGTCATGAACTGTTTGTATGTTTTGTCACTGAATTCATGATCTGCGTTAGCTCAGCTTCAATTTGGTATATGGTTTGTGCATTTTGGTGAAGAGCGAGAATTGCAGGTGGTGGCTGTTGGCCGGAGAAGGTGACCGGAGGTCCCTCTCCGGCCGGTGACTTTGATTGCTAGGGTTTTGTCACGTTTTAATCATGACCGTTCATTGTTCATGATCGTGTGGCTAGGAGCATGACAACGCATTAAAATGCATGTGCATATCATGTGCACATTTTCTGAATTCATTTAAACTTTGTATGGCATGGTACACGATACGGAGTGTGGACATTCACATGTGCGCCTTGATGTTGTTTACTTTGACTTGTTTGTTGACCTGACTTGATCTAACGGTGATCCCTGTTTTGACTTGTGTTGACTGAGAGTGTATGGTTGTTATTGTGTTATGCGTGCTTAATGGACTTAGTCAGATTTGATATCCACACCTCCCACGTTTTCAAGCCCAATGATTTTGAACTGATTCATTACTATGTTCACACCCCCATTCACATTTACATTCCATTTTATTTTATTCTTTTTACACGTTTGCTTTTTATTTTTTAAAAATACCAAATAGCATTAAAAAATTCCACAAAAATTCATGAGCATGAATAAAACATTTAGAAAATTTTCCATGATTTTATTTCTGGATTTTATGACATTTTTGCCCCTGTTCTACAATTTTATTTGAATTTCAATTTGTGTGCATGCTTAATGTGATACATAAATTTGTGCATTTTTGTTCTTGATCATTAAAAATTGTTTTGATGCTCTTCTTTTTGCATTGAGTCATTAGAATCTGGAGGTATGTTAAGTGATTTTTATTTGATTTTTTAGATCATTTTATGGCATGTTTGGTGTTCATTTTTGTGTTACTTTGTATGATGTGTATACTTGACCTAAGTGCATTGTTTGACATCATTTTGCCTTGGTTTCTTGAATGCTATTTTCGTATATGATTCATTTCTGACTCGTGCATCTTTAAACCATGCTTGCTTAATTTCCATGAGGCCATCTAATTTTTGTTTAATGCATTACCTTTGAAGCATAATAACATGACATATCATCTTAATGTTTGTGCATGTTTACATGATTTCTTTTGTACATACTTGCATGATCATTTGCATATTTGGTGAACCATTCATGTGACATAATAGGTCATTGATACATATTATATGTCATCTTTGCATGTTGATTGTCATTTGAACCTTGTGCACCTTTAACATGTTGTGCTTGCACTTCCTTTCTTTTGAACTTCCATTTCAATTTTACTTCTTCTATCACTTCTTAAATGTCTTGATGTGTTATGTATGAACACTTGTGAGATGTTTGTGAATCATTTTTCATTTCATTTCAATTCTGATCCTTAGATTACATGTTCCATTCATGCATGGTTTTTTTTATTTCTTTTCATCTTTCATTCTCCCTTTTCTTATGGTAGCATGTTCTAATGTCATGGATGATGTTTGTTGCATATCCACTTGGACTTGCATGATAATGGTCATTTGTTTTCCATATGATATACATTCTGGTTGTGGTTATAGGATTTGATTTCTCATCTAATTCTTTTGAGTTTTATGGTGCATTAAATGTTCTTTTACTCCTTATACTTCTTATACATGTTTACTAACCATGTAGGGGCTTCGGTAAGTTTCAATTGAGTGTGGATAAGGAATCCACATTCAAACCTCTTTTCTTTCATCTCTTTTACAATTCCGTTTTGTGTTTTGTTAAGCACTTATGTGCTTTCTTTTAATAACTCATCACTTTCCCTTTTTTGAATTACAATTCATCTTCTACTTTAGAAGTGAATTGTTTAATTCATTCTTTCTTTAGACTTTAGGTTTAAACCTCACAAACCATTAGGACCACTCCCTTTAATTTTCAATTAAGATTGAGTCTTAGTCCATATAGATTTTTACCTTTATCCTCTCTTGAGTCTCTTTTCTCATCTCAAAGAAAATTCAAAATATGTAATAAAGGTAGGCATTTACTGCATTTAGGCCTTTCATATAAGGAAAAGATTATAAGGGGTCTTCTCTTATGATTTTAGAATGTGTAGCATATAGCCCATCTTGGGTCAATGTGTTAGACATTCGATCTTGTATAATGGACCTAAATGCAATACTTGTTGAAGGTACAAATAATAAAACACTTCTTCATTTTCATAATCAACAAAAACACTTAATAAATACAAGTATGCTAGTGTGTTTGAACCTTAATAATTGGAAATAGGTGTGAGGGTCTTCTTCACTCTTAGTGTGCTTTCTTATCCATTCCATCTTGGAATGTGAGGATGTACACATTCCAATGCCTAAGATTCAGATACACTATCATATGCAAACAAATGAAAAAAAACACTTCTTTCTTATTAAAAGACAAAAACAAACAATCACGTCTCCTTCGGGAATTCTTTTCTCACCTCATTCACTCTCAGCGTACGAACGTGCTCCTTCTCGTTCTCTTGCAAGATGGTAACGCACTCGGACCAGCGAACCTGCAACACCTGAGCCAGAACGTAAGCCGTTCTCTAAAAACACAAACAAACCATCCCTAGTGAGGGGAACTACGTCGCTCTGATTCTCATGCTCCCGATGAGATACGTAGGCAGTGGGGTAGGGCCCATGCGAGCACTTCTTTTATTTTCCCTACATTTGTTTCCCTTTCTCTTTCCATTCCTTTTCCAGTTCCTTTTTCCAGTATCTTTTCTATCACCCTTTGATTGAGACAAGCAAGCGTGGATCCCATCGGGTACGATGGACGTGTGGGGGTGCTAATACCTTCCTCGCGCGTAACCGACTCCCGAACCCAGTTTTCTTGGTCGCAAGACCATGCTTTTCCTTTCCCTCAGGTTTATGCGGCGTTCCCTTTCCCTTTCTTGGGATAAATACACATTGCTGGCGACTCTGTTCGGTGCCACTTTCGCGTTTGTACTAGGATGAAAATCCTGGAAGCGACAGTGGTTTGATGCATTAGAAAGCTTATGGAATGTTCTTTCATATTATGATGATTTGGAAATTATTAGCCGATTTAATTATGTTGGAAAGTCGGGAATAGTGTTATTTAGCGACTTTTACCATTTAGAATGTGTGTTTGGATGTGAATCATACAATAGTGCATTGATGTGAATGTATATAGATTGTATGTGATAGTATAAGATGAATGCATGAATATATTGTGAATATGTATGCATTGCAAGAATGTCTTGAGTCATTTTGTATATGAAGCATAATGGTGTCCATTCTTGTGTTGTGTGATTCTAATGAGAATCCGCTGTAACGTCGTGTGCCCGTGTGGGGTGTGAGCGACAGTTTGGTTCCAGAGGGAATCCGCTATAACGTCGTGTGCCCATGTGGGGTGTGACCAATCGGGTCGTGTGCCCGTGTGGGGTGTGAGCGATCCATAAACATTGTGTGCCCATGTACGGTGTGAGCAATGGGTGAACATCGTATGCCCGACGGGGAGTTACATTGGTAACGAGCGATGGTTCCAATAAGTTCCTGAGTGAACTTGAGGTGATTGAGTCAGTACCGCATTGCATTTGCATAGAGTCGTGAGTCGGTCTCTATGATTTGCATTTATCATCTTTATATGGTGCATTGATGAATAAACATGAATATGTATGTTTATATGGAATGGTAAGAATTATGAAGGTATTCATGATGAATATGCTTGGATTTGTATATATATATATATACATTGTAATGTATATGGGTGAATTGTGATGAATTGTGGTGAGAATGTGAAATATGTATATTTTTATGCTAAGATATATAATTATATGCATTGTTATTATGATAATATTTCTCACCCTTCTGCTGTTTTATGATGCTCTATGAGGCATTGCAGAGTAGGTATGCTGGTGGTCTTTTTGTGAAGCGTGTCTTCATTCTTTTGGTCGGTCGGCTCTGATATGTAGCACCGTGTAGCTAGGATGTATATGATTCTTTTGTGATACATTGTACATGTATCTTGTTGATGAATGTTTATGTAAACATGAATTATGTTGGTGGATAATACTTGATGATGTATATATATGTTATATATTATTCAATGTTTAGATTTTCCGCTTTTATTCTAAATATTGAGATGTGGGTGTAAGGACTAAGTTCCTCTGTTGCAAAGTTACTCCACTGTTGCATATCAAATGTTGAGCAGGTGTTGAATGTTTTAATTTCACGTATAATGTGACATACCTCTTTTATACTATGTTTATAATTATACTCTGACGAAATTTTTAATATGTGCCTAAATGATTATTTGATTATTTGGGGGTATAGAAAGGGGGTGTTACATTTCACACATCAACGGTGTCTCAACTATTTCATCCATGGCGGTAGTGACCACCATAGGAGGAGACAAAGGAACGACTGCAACCGAAGTCGCTTCATACATTGCATCGATACAAAAGAGTGTGTAGCTCCGCAATCAAATAAAACAAAACAAGGAAATCTGTTAACGAAGCACGTACCAGCAATTAAGGAATTATCACTCTTCTTCTTCCTTGCATCTAAGGTATAAACCCTTCCTTGTGTCTGAGTCCTATTCTGAGGACAACCTCTTTTCAGATGACCCACCTTCTGACATTGGAAACACGTGCCCGAGCATCGCCATCTTGAGTTGTCTACAAATTCTAGCTCTTACTAGATTCTCCTATAGTTCAAGTTTGAGGTTTCCTCACTCTTCCTATCTCATTTCATATTAACATGCATATCCACTTACAATCATGCTAAACAATAGTAGGATAGGCAAGACATATCATAATTGCATAATAGAATAACATACAACGATTAAAATATAATTATATCACTTTTTGAACTTTCCCGATTATTGAATCGGTAGATAAATTCGACATATTTCATCTCCATTTCATAGAACATCTCCTCGGCTTTTCATCGATATAAATAATGATCGAATCTGATAAACGAGTCAAAAGTTATGAATTTTCTCACTTTGGAAGAAAAAATTTAAGTCACAGGTCGTGCTAAGCACACCCTTGATCGCGCTAAGCGCGCAACTCTCTGCCTTCTGGGGTTGCGGAATTTCAAATGCTTCCTCAATACAGAAATTTCCTACACCTGGAAACCTCTTCCTAACCACAGATAACAACCAACAAAGAAACAATAACCTAGTTATAGTATGGTTTGAGCAACAACATTCCAAAAACATGGTTTTACTCAAGAACACAAGTTCTACAAAACCTAACATTTCCAATCAAATCAAAACCAACCAAAACATCAAAACAATCAACAATATATGTTTCTATAAGTATATTACTCATTCATTTCGATTTATATCAATTTCCAACCGTTGAAACATCGATTTTCATAAATTCGACCTAAACCCAACAATTCCAAAACTTCTACAAATTGGTACTAACTAGAACCCACCTTGGATAGAGGTTAAAAATTAGGAAGATGAGATGATTAGATGAAGCTTGGATCAAGGGATGATGATCTTGCTCTTGGATTTTCTTCAAACCTTTTTCTCCTCTTTTTCTCCTTCCTTTCCTTTTCTTTCTTTCTTTCTTCTTTCTCTCTCTTTCT
This sequence comes from Lathyrus tuberosus, assembly GCA_022829125.1. NCBI lineage: Eukaryota > Viridiplantae > Streptophyta > Magnoliopsida > Fabales > Fabaceae > Lathyrus > Lathyrus tuberosus. The sequence goes on from JALAZF010000071.1 coordinate 11,924,145, forward strand.
TACTATCTTTCTCTTTTTAATGTTTGGAAATTGGGAGGAGAGTGGATTAAGTAGTAAAAATAGTATTAGTAAATAATACTACTAAATGTCCAAAAAGTCTCTAAAGTTCCAAAAATAAAATACCTCTGAGTCGGATAACATTAATTGGATTTATTCTAAGTTCCACAGTTACTCTAATTATTTTATCAAATAATTCCTCAGAGTACACTGGACTTAGTCGATCACAATATAATATTATCCGGAGTAATAAAATATGGGGTTTTACAATAAACTCGTTAGGTTGTTCATCAACAAAAACAAGGATATGTTAATTTTCATTATTATAACCTTCGTCATCAAATTTTTCGGCGTCATCATCTTTTTCATTTTCATTGTTTCAACCAAAATATTTGTCTCTTCGATAATCCTATTTAGTTGTTAATTCTCTAAACTCTCAGCTTCAAGGTTAAAATTACCTAGATTTGCATCATTCAAAATAGAAGTTGTTGGGTGTTTTCCCTAAAATTTTTTAATAGCAACCTTTTAAGATTTATTATGATTTTGTATTAGTTTCTTTGTTTTTCCTTTTAAATGACCAGACAATTATGTTATAGCCAACATTTAAGGCAATCTAAGTGATAAAACAATAGTATCTAATGTTGATTTTTAACCTTCAACTTAATTTCTGATCAATTTGTTCCAAAAGTCTTTGACTACCAAATTAAACCAGATCCTAAAAAGTGAAAATCAACATGAAAATTAGATAATGATCTAAGCCTTTCAATACTAAACAAGAATCCAAAAATATTTTCATATGTGATATATTGTTCAAATCATCTATCAAGTGAGCTAATTGTTTGATCTACATTATCTAAGAAATTGTAATTTCGAAAATTTGTCAGCAGTCCCATGATTTAGTTGTGTAGGTTGAGATGAATTTACATCATAGTGTAGTTTTCTACGAATTTGACATTTTTGAATAAACACACATTCAATCTCCATTTCATTCCCAATATTTTCTGCACTAGCCTTAGCATTTACAATTCCAAAAGTCTTTGAATACCTAGTCAAACCTGATCCTAATTGTTATCGATTTGTTACACATTCATTAACAGATTTAAATAGGAGATTGAAAGACAGGTCTTATCACTATTCTTAATCAAAACTTTACTCTAAATTTCTTCTCGTTATGATTCTTCATACTTATTATCTTTGAAAATTATCTTTTTATTTATTTAAAAATGTATTAATATCACTATTTAAATTTATAATCTTTGTGGAAACGAATTAATTTATTACTTTGAAAGAATTATTATACTTTAAAAAAAGTCAACAATTACTAAGAATTTTAAGCTTTTTTATATTTAAAAAAAAATTGCCTCCGTAATCGCGCCTTTAAATTCCTCTACAACTTTAACAAATATTTGCAGTTAACGACTATAACATAGTGATTGTATTTCATTAGTATTAGTTTTTGTTGATAGTGCAATGGATCGGGTGCAATGGATCGGGTTCCTTGCATAGTATTCTAATTGAGGAAAATAATAGATAAGAGAAAGATTCTATAAAATTGTTCATTTTGTGCTGAAATAAGGACAAATTAACAAAAAAATAATCAAAACCAAAAAAAAAAAACAATCATATTCCCAATATTTTTAAGGAACCATTATTATGCAAAGAATCCCATGCGTAAACGGTTAGTTGTTTTGATCTTTATTTAAGAAGATATATTCTGCAAAGAGCAGGGCAAGGAAATAAGGATGGTCGTTAATTAGTTATACTAGCAGTCACAAATAATGGTTACTGCAAAATTATTGAAAGCCACACGCAATAGACTTTCTTACACAATACAAATAGTCAATAAGAAAAATATAAATAAACATGATGGCTAATAACATATAACAAATAAAGATGTGAAAGATTACACCATAAAAACCTATGGTAGTAACTTCACATACCCAAAGAAAAAAAATTAACAAATCATCTTACAATGGTAGGAAATACATAAAAAAACTGCCCTTGCATACTCATCTCAAATGTAAGCAAAAGAGACATAAATTCATTCTAAGGTAGTAAATTTTTCCAAAATTCACTTTCAAGGTCAGCATCATTACCAAACAGCATTGCTTCATCCCCATGACAATTCCTTGTGATATCCATTAGAAACTGCCCTTGCATCATGTCAGTATTATTCACTTCCATTTCTTCATTCTGGGATGTTGCTGGTGGAGGCTGTGGTGCCATTTCGGGTTGAACTTGACTTTTATTATTGTTACTCTCCCCTGCATCCAACCTTCTACCAATGTCCTTCAAATTCAGATCAATCATCCTAGCCAAATTATTCAAATCAACAGCAAACATATTGCTGGACACAATTTTTCCAGCTTTGAGACAGTCAAACATGTGTATAGTCAGCTCTTTCTCCCTATTGTCTCTCCTTTGCTTATTCAGTTGCTCTTTAACCTTCAAAATCCTTTGTTTCAAGAAAGTCTCTTGATTCACCATTTTTTTGCTTTTGTCAAATTCAGGCACTGTCTTGAATTTTGAGAGCACCCTTTGGACTCCCAATGGTGTTGGCCAAACCTCAGGCTGTGGATCATAAGGACCGTAAATTATAGCACAAGCTTCAATACCACAAAGTGTGCTTAGTTCATGAACCTTCTTCAACAAACTCTTCTTCCTTTTCTTGTATGTTGATTTCCTTGCAGCGTCATTGACAATGAAAGCAAGTTTCACTTTACTTCTTGTCATAGTTGTGACTAGAGTAAAAGAAGACCAAAATTGAAAAATTTTATTTTTGAATTGATTGTTGTGAATAATGTATTGTTCTTTGGTTTGTATATATATAAACCAATTCGATAGAAACGGATGAGTTTCTAAACGTTAATGGATGAATAATTTCCAAATGGCATTATTTTTTTTATAAAATGCCACTTTATTATTAATCCATCTATAAATCAAACGCTATTAGGATATTTAATTTAATTTTTCCATCTATAAAATGTCATTTTAATAGGATTTTATTTTCCCTTTAGATTTTTAGACATTTACAGTATATTAATTAATATTTGTGTGATTATTTGAAATAATATTGAGAAATATTTTTTCAAAGGTAATATAATAAAGTATTTACAGAAAATGAATAAAGACATAAATGCATAAATTTATGGCATTTTGTAAAATTTTACTTATTTAAAAAACTTACGGATTTGATTTTACTGTAGAGCCATATTAAAAAAAGCTTATTCTAGCTATTACTTAAGGCTTTAATATATATATATATATATATATGACATGAGATTGATGGATAGACTTAAATAATTCATAAAATGTCTCAAATTTTGTCTTTCACAAAAATTCAAATAACTTTTTTAGAAATATAAATCAAACTATCAAGTATTTTACTAGAAGAGATAGGTTAGAGAATGCTTTCTGCTCTCACTAGTTTCTTTCTCCCAGTTATAGGTATCGTTTTTCTCTCTCAACTAGTTTTCTTTATCATGGCTTGGCACAAAGCGGAGAACAAGAGATTTAAGCATTTGTGGGAGACAAGGTGTGTAAAATTATTTTTAAGTTGGGGTGGTGGCCGAAAATAAAGAGAAAGACTATATGAGAAATATCACAGAATTTCCTTCAAAATTAGAGAGAAGAGGGGGGGGGGGGGGGGGGGGGGGGGGGGGGGATTACTAAGACGATCCTTTAAGGTAAGGTGTTGGACTTCTTTGAACGGTTCCGTGGTTAATCATTTTAAGGTGTTGGACTTCTTCTTTATATTCGGCTGGTGTTGTCATAAAAAATGCAGTCGGTTTATGGCTTATCATTTGTTGGAGCTTGTGGAGAGTAAGGAATAGTATTGTGTTTTCTGATGAAATTTGGTGTGATGACACAATAGTCCATAACACAGTCATTCTAGCTTGGAGGTGGATTGGAAAAAAACTTAATTTTACTTGTAATTATTACGACTGGATCAAATCGCCGATAGATTTTTTGTAAGGCGAGTCCAACGTTGGTTTTTGTAGTTGGGTTCGGATACCCCTTAGTATCCTATAAATGAATTTTTGCCTATTGAAAAAAAAAATAAGACGATCCTTTCTGGCAAAGCCGATTTCGTTATGATGCAGGAATCTAAGTGTAACTCGCACTACAACAAAAGTAAGTTATAACATCGCACCTTAGACAGCGCTTTAATACAAAAGCGCTGCTATAAGTTAAAAACAAGGAAACTAGCCATTTAAAAAAGTAAAAGTGCAAAAAAATATAAGACCTTAGACAGCGCTTTATAAGGTCTTATTAATTTTAAAAAAAAAATTAAAGGAAAATATTAGACAGCGCTTACCTTAAAAGCGCTGTCTAAGGTCTTAAAAATTAAAAAAAAATAAAATCAAAAGCGCTGTCTAAGGCCAACCTTAGAAAGCGCTTTGAAAAGCGCTGTCTAAGATCCACCTTAGAAAGCGCTTTTATGACAAGCGCTGTCTAAGGTCTAATAAAATTAAAATATATGAATAGTCAGTATTCATTTTCATATTTCCGCTCTTTCTTCTCCCCTGCATGCGAACAGAGCTCAAAACCCTTGCGAACGAAAAACCTTCACCGTCAACCGTCCTCCACCGTGTCGTCGTTCGTTGTTGCCGTCGTTGCATTGTCGTCCGTCCGTTTCTGCTCACTGCCGTCGTTTTCGTTTCTGCTCATTGCCGTCGTCGTTCGTTTCTCTTTCTGCTCTTTGATACATTTCGTTCTTGCATTGCCGTTGTTACCGTCGTTAAAGGTACGTCGTTGTTGTGAAGAATAGGGTTTTGTTGCTTTACATTGTTGTTGTAGGGTTTTGTTGCTTTACAATGTTGTAGTGAATGATTATGTTTGGTGAGTTTTGTTAATGAAGTTATGTTGTTCTGTTTTATTAATGAAGTTTTGTAGTGAATGAGTATGTTTGAAGTGTTGTTAATGAAGTTTTGTAGTGAATGAGTATGTTTGATGAAATCTTCTAAAAAACTCTAAAAAACTCTTAAAATTGATGGAAATAGTTTAAATTAGTTTTATTTTTTCCACCTCTTAAATCTTCTAAAAAACTCTTAAAATTGATGGAAATGTCCTCTGAATTTTAGAATTCAAAGCTTGTTTTTGAAGCCTCAAAATTCTAGAATTTGAGATGGTTGAGTTAATAAACAAATATAATGAACATACACATTTCACTAAAACATAAGAAATTCAACCAGTTACATATCAAACACTATCAAACTTGTTCATTTCTTGATTAATATGGTTGAATTAATGTTATTTTGTTGACCTTAATAAGTAGGAAAACCATGGATAAAAAATGGATGGATGCCGATCGATTGTCCAAAGAGTACGAGAATGGGGTATTGGATTTCGTTAAGTGTTGGATACATCATGGGGAGAAAATTAACGAGAATGTTGAACCGACGGGGAAAAGTAATACGACCTATGCTTCAGATGATAAAGACACGGAAACATACGATTGTGATCGAGTCGAAGAGATTGCAGAAGCAGTTGTAGAAGATCTTCATGATTGTCCTGAAATGTTTGAGAGGTTGGTAAGCGATGCAGAGAAACCGCTCTATCAAGGTTGCACTAAATTCACAAGACTGTCTGCGGTATTGAAGTTGTACAACTTAAAGGCGGGCAATGGATGGTCGGATAAAAGTTTCACAGAGTTGTTGGCCCTTTTGAGAGAAATGCTACCGGAGGATAATTTTCTTCCCAATCGAACCTATGAGGCCAAAAAAATGTTGTGTTCTATTGGCATGAGCTATGATAAGATACATGTTTGTCCAAACGATTGCGTTTTGTTTCGAAACGAATATGCATCGTTAACTGAGTGTCCTAAATGCGGTTTGTCTCGATATAAGAAAAAATTGTCTCCAGCCAAGGTCTTATGGTATTTTCCTATAATACCGAGATTTAGGCGCTTGTTTCGTAGTGAAACCGATGCAAGACACCTGACTTGGCATGCAGATGAAAGAATTATTGATGGAAAGTTGCGACATCCGGCTGATTCACCACAGTGGTCGAAAATTGATAATGATTATCCTGACTTTGGAGAAGAAGCAAGAAACCTTCGCTTGGCATTATCTACTGATGGAATGAACCCGCATGGTCTTCAAAGTATCTCACATACCACATGGCCTGTGATTCTTATGATTTATAACCTACCTCCGTCGCTATGCATGAAGCGTAAGTACATGATGTTATCTATGTTAATCTCTGGGCCTAAACAACCAGGGAATGACATAGACGTATACTTGACACCTTTGATCGAAGATTTAAAGATATTGTGGGAGAACGGTGTGGAGGTTTATGATGGATATATGAAAGAAAGTTTCAATTTGAGGGCGATGTTGTTTGGCACAATTAATGATTTTCCAGCTTACGGGAATCTATCAGGGTACAGCATAAAAGGTGAAAAAGCGTGCCCTATTTGTGAAGATAAAACAGTTTCGAAGCGATTGGAGTTTGGTCATAAGAATGTCTTTCTCGGTCATCGTAGATTCTTAAATGCCAAACATAACTACCGTGGGTGGAGACAAGAATTCAATGGAGACATCGAACAAGGTAGAGCTCCACCTATGTTGTCAGGTGACCAAGTTTTTAAAAAGGTGAAAGATATACGTATTGAGTTTGGCAAACCTTTTGCACATAAGGTTGTCAAAGGTGGGTGGAAAAAGAGGTCGATATTTTTTGAATTGCCATATTGGAAGTCTTTGTATGTGAGACATTTTCTCGATGTTATGCATATTGAGAAAAATGTATTTGAAAGTGTTATTGGTACGTTACTCAATATAAAAGGAAAGACTAAGGATGGCCTTAAAGCAAGAAAAGACTTGGAAGCGATGGGGATTAGACCTGAATTAGCACCCGTGAAGAAAGGAAGACGAACATATCTACCACCTGCTGCTTTTACTCTGTCTAGAAAGGAGAAGAAAATATTGTGTAAGTTTCTGAGTGGAGTTAAAGTTCCAGAAGGATACTCTTCAGATGTCAGAAGACTTGTGTCTATGAAAGACCTCACGTTGAAGAGTTTAAAGACACATGACTGCCATGTTATAATGGAACACTTTCTACCAATAGGTATACGTTCTATTTTGCCAGTGAAAGTAAGAAGCGCCATAACTAATTTGTGTTTTTTCTTTAGGTCAATTTGTAGTAAGGTAATCGATCCCGATATCTTACCAACACTACAAAAAGAGATAGTTATTACATTGTGTGAGCTTGAAATGTATTTTCCTCCCTCTTTTTTTGACATAATGGTACATCTAGTTGTTCATCTTGTGAAAGAGACACAGTTGTGTGGACCAGCTTATATGAGATGGATGTACCCTGCTGAACGTTATATGAAAATATTAAAAGGGTACGTGAAAAGCTGAAGTCGACCAGAGGGGTGTATTGTTGAACGATACATTGTTGAAGAAGCGGTTGAGTTTTGTACTGAATATTTGTCCAATGTTCAGTCGATTGGACTCCCCAAAGCTCATATTTTTGAAAAAAAGGATGGTAAAAAATTAATTGGAAATAAAATTGTGACAGTATCAAGGGATGAACGGGATCAAGTTCATTTGTATGTTCTGCACAATGATAATGAGGTTGATCCATATGTTGAGATGCACAAGGATGTACTCCGAAGGTTAAATCAGAACAGAAATGAAAATTGGATAGTACGAGAGCACAATCAAAGTTTCATACAATGGTTAAAGGATCATATTTATTCGAAGCGCTCTTCAGATCCTGCTTCAGTAACAGAAAGGTTGAGATGTTTGGCATATGGTCCAAGTTTGCATGTGTATTCTCATAGCGCATACGCAATTAATGGATACACATTTTATACCAAAGACCAAGACGATAAAAGTACTATGCAAAATAGTGGTGTCACCGTCCTAGCTGAAGCAATGCACATATCAAGTATGAAGGACTTAAACCCCAAATATGCAAATCTGTCATATTTTGGAGTTATTGAGCACATTTGGGTGTTTGATTACGAGAAGTTTCAGATTCCAATCTTTGGTTGCAACTGGGTAAATAGTAGTGGCATACGAATGGATAAGTCTGGATTTTTGCAAGTGGATCTTAATAGGGTGGGGTACAAAGATGAGCCTTTTATTCTAGCATCTCAAGCTAGACAAGTGTTCTATGTCACTGACCCGACGACTACGAAATGGTCTATAGTGCTTCTATCTAACAAAGTGGTTGATGATAGTGGTGTAGATCAATGTGATATTGATGTTGAGAATGAGTCATGCATTAGACGGAATGAGTTGAATACAAATGATCAAGATGAGGATCTTATAGCGGATGAGTCATATATCAGAAATGACCATAACGAGGGAATTTGGATCCATTCATCCGTCCGCATTGCTAAGACACAAGTAATTCATATTCCAACCAAGAAAAGAAAGAGATGTTAGTGAAAGAGGTAAAATTTGTTATATACTTGATTTCTTTATTATATTTGTTATATGTTATGTCATATTTGTTATATATTAGTGAAAGAGCATTTTATTTTCATTTTTTACATGGTAATGTTATTTAGACTCCAACAAGATCCAAAACAAAGGATAAGCGGATTCCGGAGCATACCGAGTCCGTTGTTTCAAAAAAACAGGTACATCACAATTATATGATATTTATGCATAGAAAATGTTAAATTGGATATCTTATACTTCGTCTAACAAATTATATGATATATAGCTGTTAATCTTACACTTGTTTAATCTTACAGTGGACATTGGTTGTTGGTCGCAATTAACCACAGCGGAGAGTCAACCCCATTATTACATGGAATTATGTGAAGGTATATTAATTATCACATGTTTTATTATATTAGTGATGCTACTTGATAAAACTTAGGATTTATCCATATTTTCTTTTAATTGAATTACAATCTTTGTGTTTTCAGGACCTATAATGTAGATTTGAAGCAATGCTTTGGTTGAATGCAAAAGTATTAGTATAAGTAATATGTGCATTTGTAGAAAAAATGTAATGATTTGTAATTATAAATAGGTGTATATATAATTTTGGTTTGTAATTTTAAATATATATATTGGTTTGAATTGCCAATTGTTTTGCATATATAATTTTGGTGTAAATTGCCAATTTCTGAAAAAAATTGCTGGTTGAATAACAGGTAAAATTCTGGTTGAAAAAACCTGGTAAAAATTGTGGTTTAAAAAAATTTATATAAAATTTTTCGTATACCTTAGACAGCGCTTATGGAGAAAGCGCTGTCTAAGGTAGGGATTAGACATCGCTTTTGTAAAAAGCACTGTCTAAGGTAGGGCTTAGAAAGCGCTTATGACAAAAGCGCTGTCTAAGGTATACCTAGAAAAATTCAAAAAGGTTGACCTTAGACAGCGCTTTCACCAAAACCGATGTCTAAGGTATACCAAAAAAATGTCAAAAAAGGTGAGGCTTAGAAAGCGCTTTTTCCAAAAGCGATGTCTAAGGTGTACCTTATAATGTCAAAAAGCGCTGTCTAAAGGTACCATAGACAGCGCTTTTCATTAAATAGACCCCCCTTTAGACAGCACTTTTGGTATTACCCAAAGCGCTGTCTAAACCTATAGCAGCGCAGGTTTATACAGCGCTTAAAAGCGCTGTCTAAGGGCAAAAAAAGCGCTGTCTAAGGTCTTTTTTGTGGTAGTGTCGGTCAACGACAAGTTCGTTTCTTCTTTATGGAGCAATGAGGAGATTTAATGGTCTAGTCTATTGCTATTGGCCAATCTAGAAGAATTATTTATATCTCGAAATCGCTAGAGAAATGCCCTATTTTTTCATTGCAGGCACTACGACAAAAAAGCTATTTAATAGCGTTTTTGTTTTGTTTTTGATAGCGCTTAAAAGCGCTGTTAACCATGTCGCTATTGTAAATATTTTCGTTTAATAGCACTTTAAAAACGCTATTATAGTACCGGTTTTTAATAGCGTTTTCCCAAAAGCTCTATTATAGTACCTGTATTTAATAGCATTTTTTTCAAAAGCTCTACTAAAATAGACATTTTGTGTTTAATAATATGCACTTAGATATAATTTTTTATAGAACTTTCAAATAATACCCTATTATAAGGAACCTGTTTGATAGCACTTTCAAACAAAGCGCTATTATAAGGAACCTGTTTAATAGCATTTTTCCATAAAAGTTCTATTATAGGTTGTTTCATTAATACCACTTTCTACAAAACGTTATTATAGTACTTTTTTGGTTTTTTTTTTTACAAAAAATCATTCTTTTGATTACAAAAATATCATAATATATATAGTTGTTGTATTACACTTTTTTTTCTACACAAAATCATTCTTTATAAATGTTGCTGGCAGCATGACAACTTGAATCTTTAACCTCACAATGGTTTCCCATGATTACAATTTCCATGTCAATTACTATTCCTTCATAATAAAATAAATTAAACTTAAACCTCATATAACAACAATAATTCCTGCATACATTAATTTCAACTAAGAGTACTTCAACCTAAATCTCAAACAAACATTACAATCACTTAGCTAGGCATATTCTCTAAACTAAACAAAAAAAAACCTAAAAAACAAGAAAGGATAACAAACAAACATCAAGCAGTAACCACTTTGCGAACCAAAGCACTGTTGAACCCACAGATACATTCACTTAGCTAGCTAGGCAAAATAACTGCTTCTTTTATGTTGTAATTAATAAAGTAATTACATTAAGTATGTTCCAAAAAGACAAGAAGTGAACAAGTGAGTAAATAGTCCCACATAGAAAGTGGAGCTCACATTAAAAGCATTTATTAAGTGTTAATATCATTAACTCACCAAAGGAAAAAACAGGATAAAGTGCCACATGGACAAGTGTGGTGGTCCCAAGCATTATGTCACTTGTCTCTTCCATACAAACCCTCGTCGGTGTCGCCACCGGCGACACCGGCTCCGGCTCTGGGACGGGATCCGAGGGCGTGGGCGTAGAGGCACTAGTGGCGGCTTGTAGGTGGCACTTGAGCACTTAGGCACGGCGTATCGGAGAAATCGGGCTATTCGCGGCGTTAATAAGGTGGCGCTGCGGCGGGCGGTGACCGGCCTTCGGCCGACCTATTATCGTTGCTCTAATTTTGGTCGGTGCAGAATTATTGTTTTGAATTTTGAATTCGAAAATTGTAACTCTTCATGAAATGTTGCAAAATGAAAGTATGCAACTCTTGAACATGTTGCTGTAGGCCAAACATGATAACTTTGGGTAAAAAGAATTGTTTCACCAAGGGTCGCCACCTTGTGAAACAATACTAATGTGGCCTATAAATATTTCATTCCGAATTCAGAAATCAATTAACAAAAATGCATTTCCTCTACAAAACAATTCCAACACTCTTCGCTACATTCGAGTTTTCATCCGTCTTGTGCAAACTCGATAAGGTTGAATTATCCTTGGTATTTCTGCATCAAAACACTAACACAAATCGAGAGTGCTTGAAATACTATAAGGAAAGTGCTTCGTATACGATTCCAGCCTGTATCCATTCAACTTTGAAGTGTTACATAACAGTCTTATAATATCTCAAATCATGGCCACCGACGCTTCAGTTTCAAGCATCAAGGTGATGAACCAGGACCTTGTCAAGTTGGATCATTTCGATGGAACAAACTTCACCCGCTGGCAAGACAAAATGACATTTCTCCTGACTGCCCTAAAGATTCACTATGTCTTAGATCCTGATTTGGAACCAATTCCAGAACCAACAGAAAACGATACCGATGAAATAAAAAAGGAACGAAAGAAATGAAAGGAAGATGAATTGCTTTGCCGTGGACATATTCTGAACACACTATCTTACTGTCTCTATGATTTATACACCGACACTCAATCTGCAACAGAAATATGGAAAACACTCTAATTCAAATTCAAGACTAAAGAAGAAGGTACGAAAAAGTTCTTAATATCTAAATACCTTGATTTTAAAATGTTGGATTCCAAGCCTATTCTTGCACAAGTGCACGAGTACAAGTTCTCGTGAACAAAATAAAAGCCGTGAAAATTGATATTCCCGAAGCTTTTCAAGTCGGTGCAATTATTGCAAAATTGCCACCTTCGTGGAAAGGATACCGAAAGAAATTGCTGCATAATTCCGAGGATCTCTCGTTGGAGAAACTTCAAAAAACCTTTGATTCGAGGAGGAGACGATGGATAGAGAAAAATTTGAGTCCGCTGGGTTTTCTAAAGCCAATGCTGTTACAGAAAATGGAAAGAGAAAACATGATGGCATGAAAAATCATCCTGGCCCCAAGAAGTAACATAACAGGTTCAAACATTCTGGCGGACCAAAGGGTATAACAACTAGATGTTATGTATGTGGAAAACCAGGCCACTATGCTCGAGATTGTAGGAACAAAGAAAAAGGAGGTAAATGTTGTTCATGTCGATGAAGACATAATCACTACGGTGAGCGAAATCATGGAAATCAAAGGCAAAATGCAAGGATAGTGGTACGATACATGTGCAACCGTGCATGTATCTTATGACAAAGTAGCATCTAAAACATACTCTAAAGTCAGTGATGGACAAGAAGTTCAGATGGGAAATGTAGTACGATCTAAAGTCATTGGAACCGGATCCGTCGAACTTAACTTCACTTCCGAAAAGAAAGTTACTCTTGTTAATGTACTTCATGTCCCCGACATGAATAGGAACCTTGTTAGTGGGGACTTGTTGGGAAAACCAGGAATTAAATCTGTATATGAATCGGGTAAACTAATATTGACCCGTAATGGTGTATTTGTAGGAAAAGGATATTTCGCTGAAGGAATGATCAAACTCTGTACTATCGATAATATGATTAATGAAATTTCTAATTCTGCGTATATGCTTGAGTCTACTTCTTTATGGCACTCTAGATTAACACATATTGGTATTAGTACTATGAATAGAATAATTAAATCCGTAATGATCTCATGCAATATTCATGATTTTGAAAAATGTGAAATATGTGTTGAAAGAAAATCAAACGTGCTAGATCTTGTGCATTCAGATTTGTGTGAATTTAACGGCATGCTAACCCGTGGGGGAAATCGTTATTTCATAACATTTATTGATGATTGCTCTAGGTTCACACATGTATACCTTTTAAAGCACAAAGATGATGCTTTTAATGCTTTTAAGGTCTATAAAGCAGAAGTGGAAAATCAATTAAATAAAAGAATAAAGGTACTTAGAAGCGATAGAGGCGGTGAGTACTTTTCTACAGAATTTGATGCATATTGTGAAGAATATGGCATTATACATGAATGTTCCGTGCCTCGTACACCACAACAAATGGCTTGGCCGAAAGAAAAAATCGAACATATCAAGAAATGATAAATTTTATGATAATGCATTCTGAATTGCCAATTAATTTGTGGAGTGAAGCATTATTGTCGGGATGTCACATAATTAACAAGATTCCTTTGAAAATAACAGGGATTTCTCCATATGAAATATGGAAAGGAAGATCACCAAATACTTTTTATTTTAGAGTGTGGGGTGTGTAGCATATTACAAGAATATGGATCCCAAATGAACTAAGTTAGGTCCTCGAGGGATCAGATATGCTTTCATAAGATATGCATCAAACAGTAAGGCATATGACTATTAAATCTGGAGTCTAATGATTGTTGAATCCCGAGATGTCGAATTCTTTGAAAATCTTATAACGAAGGATAAGGAACCTGAGAATCCCACGAATGAAGAATCTCGTAAGAAAGAATCTATGCAGATTGTTGAAACACAACCCGAGCCTAGGATAAGCAAAAGAGCCCGAAAAGCTAAGGATCTAGGACCTAATGAAATCGATTCTCAACTTATTTCCTTTTATCTAGTTGAAGGAAATTGTAAGAACGATGTTCATAAAATTCCTATTATTCTTCAAGTAGAGGATGATCCTAATACCTATAAAGAAGCAGTAGCTTCAAGGGATGCTTCTTTTTGGAAGGATGCTATCCAAGACGAAATGGATTCAATTATGTCAAATCACACTTGGGAACTTGTCGATCTTCCTAAAGGATCAAGACCCATCGGATGCAAGTGGGTGTTTATATAGAAGTATCATAGTAATGGTACATTAAACACCTTTAAGGCTAGATTAGTAGCAAAAGGATTTAGACAAAAGGAAGGTGTCGATTACTTAGACACATATGCTCCAGTAGCAAGAACTACGACAATCAGAATATTGTTTGCACTAGCTTCCTTGAATAACCTTATTGTTCACCAAATGGATGTTAAAACAACATTCCTAAATGGAGATCTCAATGAGGAAATATAAATGGAACAACCAGAAGGCTACGTGCTTCCTGGAAATGAACAAAAGGTATGCAAACTTATTAAATCCTTAGACGGTTTGAAACAGGCACCAAAGCAATGGCATCAAAAGTTTGACTCTGTCATACTTTCAAATGGGTTTATTCCAAATTCTTGTGACAAATGCTTGTACACAAAGGTGTGTGGAACCATTGTAACATATTTGTGTTTATACGTTGATGATATGTTAATCATTAGCAATGAGATAAATGGGATCTTAGAAACAAAGAAATTTCTAACTTCCACATTCAAGACGAAAGATCTTGGGCCAGTTGACACCATATTAGGAATCAAAGTAAAACGAAATACTGGGGGTTATGAACTTAATCAAACACATTATGTTGAGAAAATGTTAGACAAGTTTAAACACCTAAACTTTAAGGAAGTAAGCACTCCATTCGATCCTAGTATCAAGCTTCAAAAGAACAATGGAAGAACTGTGGCTCAATAGGAATATGCAAGTGCAATTGGATGTCTAATGTATCTAATGCAATGCACCAGACCCGACATAGCATTTGCAGTTAGTAAGATGAGTAGATTTACTAGCAATCCAAATGATGAACATTGGAAGGCCATAACTAGGATTTTCGGTTATCTCTTAAAGTCCAAAAATCTTGGCCTTCATTATGGTAGGTTCCCTGCCATACTAGAAGGATATACCGATGCGAGTTGGATATCGAATATTAGAGATTAAAAATCTACAACTGGGTGGATATTTACATTAGCCGGAGGTGCAATTTCTTGGAAAAGCAAGAAACAAACTTGTATTACCCTCTCAACCATGGAATCAGAGTTTGGGGCTCTCGCCTCCGCTAGACAAGAAAAAGAATGGTTGAGGGACCTTCTGTTGGAAGTACCATTAGATAAGGACAATGTTTCAAAAGTATTGATACATTGTGACTGTCAAGCTGTAAAACCCACATATATATACATACATCAAAGCATATATCATACATGAATCATACGTTTGGTACTGAAATATATATGTACAAGTTCCTAGTTAACACATTGTATACACAAAATGCCCTAAATACAAAGTTCTAAAGCCTACGGCATAACGTATACAAGATGTTCCAAAAGCACTAAGAACTAGATCAATACAATGATCTCAAAATAAAACGCCATAGAGGAAGCCATGCCATTTCAAAAGCTACGATCCGTAAGGAAAAGTCAAACAACCTTGTCCTTACCCTTCGCCGAACCTGCAGAACCTGTGAAGTAAACAACAACAGTGGGGTGAGATACATCAAATCTCAGTGAGTTCGCTATCTTATCGTCCTCTCGGCTCTACAAGGTTCTAATAAGCCTAACTCAAGTCAAAGGGAAAAGGGAAGTGACTTTAAGTACACACACACTATACGGAAACATGTCATGAGTTCATCAACTCACACTATCACTAATCGGTAACCACACCAAGGCATCCCTTTTTCCCGTCGGCTTCTACGTCTAAAAGTCGACCCGAGTCATGGATCCTGGTAACCTACTTGACATACGAATGGATTCGGGTCATACGGGCCATTAACTGATATGAACCATCACTTCACACGGGCCATTAACCTTCACAAGCATACGCTCCCAGAGCGCCATTCGTACTGCACGCGGGAATCAAACCTGCCAAGTAGTTGTGCACATGTTTCAGAGGAGCTCGAGACCCATGAAACGCACTCACAAGAATAACCGGTTACGATTACGTGATAACACACACAAACGTGATCGTATTCGACGATCACAAGGCCATAACGCCTAGCATAACCACAAAGGTTAACACACATGTTCCATACTAGTGTTTATGCCATCTACATTTGTCGACACTGTTTATGGCAATATCCTCACCCTACCTAATTCGTATTTTCGCATACGTACAAAAAGGAAACACATAATACAACATATTCCACCAATTTACGGTTCCCTCCAATTCATTTAATCGGGAAATAACTGATGTTTCTCACTACCATCAGCTAGAATACGTTCCTAGCTTCATAACGATATCAAGAATACGCAAAATGGATAACCGAGTCAAAAGTTATGCAAGAAACAAATTGGATGTTCTGCTATGTTGGCATTGTGAAGGAGCCAGTGAATGCTCGCTACTTCATTCGTAGTGCGAAGCGTCCAGCGAACGCCTAGCCAACACTTGTTCGCTGCACCATTCGCAGTGCGAACTCTGGCGAACCAAGGAAGTGGCAAAAACAACATAAGGTTCGCAGTGCGAACCACTGGCAAACGCTCGCCTTTGCCTTCGCAGTGCGAGCTGCCAGCAAGCCCACGATTTCCCCTTCGCTGGGTGATTCGCAGTGCGAATCTGGGAATTTCAAAGACTTCATCAGCGTAACAGCAAATGTCCCATGGTCCCAAAACCCCACCAAAACATATCCAAGCATCATACAATCAAACATAAATGATTCTACACTCATATCTCATACTAATCAGTTTATAACTCATTTCAACCGTTAATTTTCAAGATTTTGCAATTAATCCAATTTCCTTACAATTCTAACCTAAGTCTTAGAATCTAAGAGAGTCTAAAATAAAAGCATCTAACTAGAACCCACCTTGAATAGATGAAGATGGTGAAGATTTGGAGATGATTGGATGAGGATTTGATGATGTTCTTGATGATTTTGATCTTGAACTTTTCTCCTCTTTTTCTCTTCCTTTCCTTCTCTTTTCTTTCTCTCCAAAATCCTTTCGATCTTTTTCTTTGGAAAATGAAAGGAAAGAAAATAATATAGGGAAAAATATCATCAATTAGCAACACTACTAATTGTCTGAAAAGTCTCTAAAGTCCAAATATTTAAATAACCCGGAGTCAGATAATATTAATTGGATTTACTCTAAATCCGATAGTTACCCTAATTATCTCTGCAGATAATTTATCAGAGTACATTGGGACTCAGTTGATCACAACTAATATTATCCAGAGCAAAATAATTTACGGGGTATTACATCCTCCCCCCTTAATTAAAAAGTCGCCCACGAATTTAAAACAATTACCTGAACAAATGCGGATAAACCTCCCGCATCTCTGATTCCAATTCCCAAGTTGCATCACCCGAATGCGTCTCATCCCACTAGACCTTAATAAGAGAAATCTCTTTATTCCTTAAAACTTTAGTTTCACTTCCGATGATATGACTCGGTTGAGGCTCAAATGTCAAATCTGCTTCTATCTCAATTGTATCTGGTAAAATTGGCTGAAGAGGATCTGGGACGAATTTTCGAAGCTGAGATACATGAAAAACGTCGTGCATCTCTGACAAAGAAGGCGGTAAAGCTAATCTATAGGCTACTTCACCAATTCTTTCCAAAATCTGATATGGTCCCACATATCTCGGACTTAACTTCCACGACTTAAATGGTCCTTTCAACCGCAATCTCGGAGTAACTTTCAAAAATACGTGACCGCTTTCTCTAAATTCTAAAGGTCTTCTACGGTTATCTGCATAACTTTTCTGACGATCTTGGGCTTATTTGATCTTATCCCGGATCATCTTAATTTTCTCCGTAGTTTCATGAATAATCTCGGGTCCCAACATACTATCTTCCCCCACTTCTGCCCAACACAACGGTGTCCTACACTTCCTCCCATATAATGCCTCATACGGAGCCATACCAATACTTGAATGATAACTGTTATTATAGGAGAACTCAATCAATGGCAAAAGCTCTATCCAATTTCTGCCACTTTCCAACACACAAGCTCTCAACATATCCTCCATGGTCTGTATTGTTCGTTCCGTCTGACCATCCGTTTGTGGATGATTCGACGTGCTCAAACACAACTTCACTCCCATCGCTTGTTGAAAAGCTCTCCAAAATCTCGAAGTGAACTTCGGATCTCTATCCGAAACAATACTAGTAGGAATATCATGCAACCTTACTATCTCCGAAATAAACAACCTTGCGATATGATTCGCCTGATACGTAGTCTTTACGGCCAAGAAATGAGCAAACTTCGTTAACCGATCTACTATTATCCAAATCGAATCATAACCGACTTACGCACAGGGTAACCCCACTGCAAAGTCCATCGAAATACTATCCCATTTCCACACCCAAATTTCTAAAGGTTGCAACAAGCCACTCGGTCTTTGGTGTTCGATCTTCACTTGTTGACACACCGCACATTCTGACACATATACCGCAATATTTCTTTTCATCCCGGACCACCAATAGTCTCTCTTTAGATCTTGGTACATCTTTGAAGATCCCGGATGTATGGTAAAAGCACCATTATACGCTTCATCCAAAATCTTCCTTTTTAACTCCGTGTTATCCGGAATACAAATCCTTCGGTTAAATACAATAACTCCATCGGTATCTCGCACAAAACCCGGTTGCAATAACACTCCTTGCAACTTCTCATCTAACCCTTGCTCTTGTTGGATTTCTTCCCTAAGAGTAGAATTGATATCCAAATTCCCCATAACCACACAATTAGGAGTCTAATTGAATTGAAGATTTAGATCTCAAAATTTCTCCAATAAAGTATACTCTAGCATCATCAAGTCGGCACTGTGCAACACTTTCCTACTTAAAGCATCCGCCACCTTATTCGCTTTACCCGGATGGTATCTTAGTGCCAAGTCATAATCTTTCAAATATTCCATCCACCTTCTTTGCCGCATGTTCAACTCCTTTTGATCAAAGATGTATTGTAAGCTCTTGTGGTCACTAAACATCTCAAAACGCACACCATACAAATAGTGACGCCACACCTTCAAGGTAAATACAACTGCCGCCAATTCTAAATCATGCGTTGGATAATTCTCTTCATGGACTTTCAACTGTCGTGAAGCATAAGCCACTACATGTCCATCTTGCATTAGCACCCCTCCTAATCCCATCTTCGATGCATCACAATATACCTCATACGACTCGCTAGGATCGGGAATGATCAAAACAGGAGCGGTCGTCAACCTCTCCTTCAAACTCATAAAACTTTGCTCACAAGCCAAATCCCATTCATAAGAACAATCCTTCTGAGTAAGTCTCGTCATCGGTAAAGCAAGTTGGGGGAAGCCTTTAACAAACCTTCTATAATACCCTGCTAGTCCCAAAAAGCTTCTAACTTCAGATACATTCTTCGGTCTCTCCCAATTTATCACTGATTCCACTTTTGATGGGTCAACCACTACACCTCCCTGAGATATGACATGTCCAAGGAAATTCACCTCCGACATCCAAAATTCACACTTACTTAGCTTAGCGAAAAGTTGTCTCTCTTGCAAAATGGATAAAATGATTCTTAGGTGTTCACCGTGCTCTTGAGGGTCACGGGAATAAATAAGAATATCATCAATGAAAATCACCACAAATTGGTCCAAGTAAGGTTGAAATATCCGATTCATGTAATCGATGAAAACTGTCGGAGCATTCGTCACACCGAAAGGCATCACCAAAAATTCATAATGACCATAACGGGTTCTAAATGCAGTCTTTGGTATGTCTGAACTCTTCACCCGAATCTGATGATAACCCGACCATAAATCAATCTTCGAGAACACGCAGGCTCCTTTCAATTGATCTAACAAATTGTCTATCCTTGGCAATGGGTATTTGTTCTTGATGGTGACCTTATTCAATTGACGTTAATCAATACACAACCGCATTCCACCATCCTTCTTCTTTACCAACAACACTGGAGCTCCCCTGGGCGAAACACTTGGTCGAACAAAATGCTTAGCCAACAACTCTTCCAATTGATCCTTTAATTCTCTTAATTCCAGTGGTGCCATCCGATACGGAGAAATGGATATTGGAGCCGTTCCCGGTATCAGGTCAATAGAGAATTCCACTTCCCGTTCCGGAGGAAGAGAAGTGATATCCTCGGGGAAGACGTCAGGAAAGTCACAAACTACCGGAATACTCGAAACTTGAAGGTTACTACTCCCCTCCTTAGTAAGAATCACAAGAACAGAATTTTCCTCTTCAAATAAGAAATTAATCATTCCAACTGTACCTTCTAAAATAGTAGTTAACACATCCTTCGAAGTAGCTTCAGCTGATGGAATAATGATTAACTTCTCCTCACAACAGATAAAAACTGAATTGGCTGAAAGCCAATCCTTTCCCAGATCAACATCCACTTTCTTAAGCGGCAAACAAATAAGATCAATCTAGAAGACTCTTTCGTTCACCGACAACACACAATTTTCACACATCAATGGTGTTTCAACAATTTCATCCATGGCAGTAGTAACCACCATGGGTGGAGATAAAGGAATAGCTTGCAACCCGAGTCGCTTCACGCACCACGTGGACAGAAAAGAATGTGTTTCCCCACAATCAAATAAAACAAAACAAGGATTCCCATTCACAAAACACGTACCAGCAATTAAAGAGTTGTCACCCTTTGTTTTCCTTGCATCCAAGGTATACACTTGCCCGGTATTCTTCTTTTGAGAACGGTCTCTTGCCAAATGGCCCATTTTCTGACACTGATAACACCTCACACCTTCGATACCACACCTCCCCTGATGATTTCTACCACAAGTGCGGCATACCGGAGGCACGCTAGTCCTGGAACTCTGAACTTGTTTCCCTTTGAAAGGTTGTTGTCTCGGTCTAAATTATTGATTCGATCGCCCACGATCACCTTGATTCACCCTACTTAACTCTCCTTCTGCTTGTACCTTTTTCAAACTATGCTCCGCCACATAACACTGTCGTAACAACTCAGCATAGCTAGTAAATTCTCTCTGAGACACACTATGTGAAATTTCAGCACTTAAACCAAACAGAAACTGATCAATCTTCCACCTTTCATCGGGAGCATACATGGCTTGTCTAGAATAAGCATCCATATCTTAAAATTTTTCCGCATAAGAAGCCACTGTCAAGTTACCTTGCCTCAGCTGTTGAAATTCAAATTCTTTTTGAGACCTTAAGGAACTTGGAAAATACTTCTCCATAAAAGTTATCTTAAATTGCTCCCACACTTTCGGTACCTCTTGGGTTGTCATCAAGGCTGAAGCGCCTTCCCACCATCCCATAGCAGGACCCTTTAACAAGTGAGAAGCGAAGACAACCTTATTTTCTTCACTACACTGAACAATCAAGAAAATTCGTTCCATACCGAATATCCATTCATGAGCCTTTACTGGATCTAACCCTCCCAGAAACTCTAGACGATTCATGCGAATGAAATCTCTAAAGGTTCCCCCTGCAGCTTCAGGAACAACCACTGGAGGATGCACACCACCAGCCATTTTCTGTACCATCTGTTGTACAAACTGATTCTGCTGTTGTTGCATCTGTTGCATGAATTGATACAAAGGGGCATTCCCCTCGTCCCCTGGCGGATTTGTCCCTGCTAGAGTAGTTCTCGGTCTACCACGGTTGTTTCTGCGTCAGTCGACCATGTTCCTAGATGTCATACAGATATGATTAAGTTGATCAGGCTCAATAACATAAATATAACACGTAAGACCAATGGCGACACAACACATATGAAACGGAAAGAAACACTTATACTATTTCATGGCTAGGTCGAGGATACGACCTGCTCTGATACCAACTGTAAAGCCCACATATACATACATACATCAAAGCATATATCATACATGAATAATACGTTTGGTACTGAAATATATATATGTACAAGTTCCTAGTTAACACAATGTATACATAAAATGCCCTAAATACAAAGTTCTAAAGCCTACAGCATAACGTATACAAGATGTTCCAAAAGCACTAAGAACTAGATCAATACAATGATCTCAAAATAAAACGCCATAGCGGAAGCCATGCCATTTCAAAAGCTACGATCCGTAAGGAAAAGTCAAACCACCTTGTCCTTACCCTTCGCCGAACCTGCAGAACCTGTGATGTAAACAACAACAGTGGGGTGAGATACATCAAATCTCAGTGAGTTCGCTATCTTATCGTCCTCTCGGCTCTACAAGGTTGTAATAAGCCTAACTCAAGTCAAAGGGAAAAGGGAAGTGACTTTGAGTACACACACACAATATGGAAACATGTCATGAGTTCATCAACTCACACTATCACTAATCGGTAACCACACTAAGGCATCCCCTTTTCCTGTCCGCTTATACGTCTAGAAGTCGACCCGAGTCATGGATCCTGGTAACCTAGTTGACATATAAATGGATTCGGGTCCTACGGGCCATTAACTGTTATAAACCGTCACTTCACACGGACCATTAACCGTCACAAGCATACGCTCCCAGAGCGCCATTCATACTGCACGCGGGAATCAAACCTGCCAAGTAGTTGTGCACATGTTTCAGAGGAGCTCGAGACCCATGAAACGCACTCACAAGAATAACCGGTTACGATTACGTCATAACACTCACAAACGGGATCGTATTCGACGATCACAAGGCCATAACGCCTTAGCAAAACCACAAAGGTTAACACACATGTTCCATACTAGTGTTTAGTCCATCTACATTTGTCGACACTGTTTATGGCAATATCCTCACCCTACCTAAATCGTATTTTCGCATACGTACATAAAGGAAACACATAATGCAACATATTCCACCAATTTACGGTTCCCTCCGATTCATTTAATCGGGAAATAACCAGATGTTTCTCACTACCATCAGCTAGAATACATTCCTAGCTTCACAACGATATCAAGAATACGCAAAACGGATAACCGAGTCAAGAGTTATGCAAGAAACAAATTGGATGTTCTGCTATGTTCGCATTGCGATGGAGCCAGCGAACGCTCGCTACTTCATTCGCAGTGCGAAGCGTCCAGCGAACGCCTAGCCAACACTTGTTCGCTGCACCATTCGCAATGCGAACTTTGGCGAACCAAGGCAGTGGCAAATTCAACATAAGGTTCGCAGTACGAACCACTGGCGAACGCTCGCCTTCGCCTTCGCAGTGCGAGCTGCCAGCAAGCCCACGATTTCCCCTTCGCTGGAGGATTCGCAGTGCGAATCTGGGAATTTCAGAAACTTCATCAGCGTAACAGCTGATCTCCCATGGTCACAAAACCCCACCAAAACATATCCAAGCATCATACAATCAAACATAAATGATTCTACACTCATATCTCATACTAATCAGTTTATAACACATTTCAACCGTTAATTTTCAAGATTTTGCAATTAATCCAATTTCCTTACAATTCTAACCTAAGTCTTAGAATCTAAGAGAGTCTAAAACAAAAGCATCTAACTAGAACCCACCTTGAATAGATGAAGATGGTGAAGATTTGGAGATGATTGGATGAGGATTTGATGATGTTCTTGATGATTTTGATCTTGAACTTTTCTCCTCTTTTTCTCTTCCTTTCCTTCTCTTTTCTTTCTCTCCAAAATCCTTTCTATCTTTTTCTTTGGAAAATGAAAGGAAAGAAAATAATATAGGGAAAAATATCATCAATTAGCAACACTACTAATTGTCCAAAAAGTCTCTAAAGTCCAAATATTTAAAAAACCCAGAGTCAGATAATATTAATTGGATTTACTCTAAATTCGACAGTTACCCTAATTATCTCTGCAGATAATTTATCAGAGTACACTGGGACTCAGTTGATCACAACTAATATTACCTCAAGCAAAATAATTTACGAGGTATTACACAAGCCACCCTAGCTAGCGCATTCAGTGAAATATATAATGGAAAGTCTAGACACATAGGTCTTAGACACTCTCTCGTGAGAAAATTAATTAAGGATGGGATCATTTCATTGACATATATTCAAACAAGCTATAATTTAGCAGATCCATTTACTAAGCCACTGGTCAGAGACTTAGTAAAGACTACCTCAAAAGGTATGGGGTTGAAACTCCTTGAATAAGGGTTCCGACAATGATAGCAACCCAATCTGAAGTTAATAAATCTTAACCTAAGATTCAATGAGTAACAACAAGTCATTTATTTGGATGTTTGTACAACATTTTGTGATAATGTTGACTATTATATATCGAGGGTTGAGTTTTTAAAACTCTTAATGAAGTTTTATATCAAGGATATGCGTTCCAAGGAAATGGATACAAAATGAACTTCACCTATGTGAATTTCGAGATGGTGCCGTCTCAAAGTGAGAGTTGGAGTTTCTATCATGAAAACTTCATGAAAACAGGAAAAACACATCGCCATAAATAGTGCTAGGCGAGATATGTAGGCGAAGAACCTTTAAAGAATATGTGTAAGGTAACACCGATAGAATCACAAGGGATAATGGTTCAAAGCATAGCTACCTAACATTCTGATTAAACTTTGTGGTATCCTTACTAAAGTTAAGTTCAAATCAAAAGATACTTAACTGTATTAATATTCTTTTCTCTCTTGCTGAAATTGGCCTCGTCATTATTAGAACAAGTGGGGGATTACTGTAATTAATAAAGTAATTACATTAAGTATGTTCCAAAATGACAAGAAGTGAAAAAGTAAGTAAATGATAATAAATGCTTGTGAAATAATCCCACATAGAAATTGGAGCTCACATTAAAAGCATTTATAAAGTGTTAATATCATTAACTCATTAAAGGACAAAAGAGGATAAACTGCCACATGGACAAGTGTGGTGGTCCCAAGCATTATGCCACTTGTCTCTTCCATACAAACCCTCGCCAGTGTCGCCACCGGCGACACCGGCTCCGACTCCGGGATCGGGTCCGAGGGCGTGGGCGTAGAGGCGCTAGTGGCGGCTTGTAGGTGGCACTTGAGCACTTAGGCATGATGCATCGGAGAAATCGGGCTATTCGCAGCATTAATGAGGTGGCGCCAGTGGCGCTCCGGCGGGCGGTGGCCGGCCTTCGGCCAGGCTATTATCGTTGCTCTAATTTTGGTCGGTGCAGAATTATTTTGTTTTGAATTTTGAATTCGAAAATTGCAACTCTTCATGAAATGTTGCAAAATGAAAGCATGCAACTCTTAAACATGTTGCTGTAGGCCAAACATGGTAACTTTTGGTAAAAGAATTGTTTCACCAAGGGTCGCCACATTGTGAAACAATACTAATGTGGCCTAATAAATATTTCAATTCGAATTCAGAAATTAATTAACAAAAATATATTTCCTCTACAAAATAATTCCAACACTCTTCGCTACATTCGAGTTTTCATCCGTCTTGTGCAAACTCGATAAGGCTGAATTATCCTGGGTATCCCTGCATCAAAACTCTAAGACAAATCGAGAGTGCTTGAAATACTATAAGGAAAGTGCTTCGTACACGATTCCAGCCTGGATCCATTCAACTTTGAAGCATTATACAACATTTTCCTGTATCATAGAAAGAATATTGATTATGTATTGTCCATTAAAGGGAAAATCGGAACCTAAAAGTGAAATTTTTAAAATCATAATTCTAATTTGCACTGGCATAACAGCTCTAACCTACCAATTCATGACATATAATGTTGTACAACAAAATATTGATTTGGCCTATAAACAAACTCTATAGGTCATAGTTGATAGTTCAATTTGCAAAAGAGACTATCTCATTATAAAAACTACATGAAAAGAAATTCAGCACAATAACTTTATAATAGATTATAAAAACTACATGAAAAGAATTTAGCACAATAACTTTATAATAGACAAAAAGTAGTACCACACAGGCTAAGAAATCAATGGCAGTGAATAACTGCTACCAATCGTGGCAAGCACAGAATAGCCAGAGAATACAAGATACACAATAACAAAACTGAACATATTAACTTTTCATTGATTCATCATGCCAAATTTAACATAATAATTTTTCAAGAGTGATTCAATTATTATATCATAACTTTACAACATGAACTTGAACTAGTCCTTGAGGTTATAATCATTAGCGTTACACCATTACCATTGAACCAGCCCCTAAAAATGTAAAAGCCCTAAAAATAATAATTAGGATGTGAATGATAATCTAACCGAAGCTCTATGAAGACAACTCCGGGTGTTAGAACGGAGATATGAAATTCTAAAAAAAAAAATTATTTCATTCTTTTAGCTAATATATGAAAATTAGATACATAAAAGAGAAAAAAGTTCTCAGAATTTGTGTCTGACCAAAATTTTTATGTCATATTTGAAGGTGGTTGTTTATCCTGGAAATATGTTGGCTCTTCATATTTCAAAGCCTCAGGGGTTTAGATACAAGAGTGGACAATACATGTTTATAAACTATGCTGTTGTCTCTCCATTTGAATTGTACTATGAATTTGAAGAAACTTTTTGGCTATATGAAATGTTGCATCTAATTACTACCTTCTATTTTTTCTGTTCCTTTTATTTTACCTAACATTAAATTCCTACAGTGTAAATATTGTTCATACTTTCACAGGCATCCATTTTCCATAACCTCTGCCCCAGGAGATGATTACCTTAGTGTTCACATCAGAACATTAGGTGATTGGACTCGGAGTCTCAGAGTTAAATTCTCAGAGGTGTGAATTCAGGTTAACTTTTGTATATGGATAGTAAATATGATAGAGAGTGATATTAGATATTTTATTTAGTAGTTTTAATATATTATTTAGTATTTTAATATTTCTAGAATGTTCTTAAGGTTTTGAGATTATGCCACATGTATCGCTATTATGCAATTAGAGTTCTATATATTAAAGTGTAATGTGTTATTTGAGAATCAATCAATGAAAAATCCAATTTATCTTTATCTCTATTTTTCTTAGTTTTTCTCTTAGATTCATAGTTGTTTCATACCTTGTTAGGGTTAGCATTTTTGCTTCCTAACAATTGGTGCTTTCATCCTTGAACACCAAAACCTCCCATGGCATACCAATATCATCCCACCTTAAACACCACTCCTACCACACCTTCATTTCCATCATTTCCATGGGAACTGTTTTCCCCTTATTACACATATCCATATGTTCCAAGTCCATCACCATGTTTATATTTTAATTATGGGTATACACCACATCCACCCAACTCATATTCATCATATTCTCCATTTCATTATTCATACTACTACAACAATTCCTATCAATTCCAAAACTCAACACACAACTCCTCCATAATTAGTCACAAATATCAAACCCATTCTAGTGTTAGAAGTGATTTTAAGAAGCATTTGAAAGTGTTTCATCCTTATTTAAAAAAAAAAGCAGCCAAATTGAAACAGCTCCAATTCTCTTGCAAAGAACCCACCCAGTTTTCGCTTCGCTTAACCATGGCAACCCAAAACAACAATGGATCGGAGCTTGACCCGAACCCTATTGTGGCGGAGACACCGGAACCGGAGGCTGAAAAGATTGATACTTTGGACGATGAAATTCCTATTGAGAAAATCGTGGAAAAGATCACGTTAGCGGGTGACCCTCCTTCGGTTGAAATGAACGGGAATGAAGATAAGGATTACAATGATGATGAAAATTATAGTGAAAACGAAAGCGAGAGTGAGAGCGAAAGTTCAGAGTATGAGGCTTCTTCATCATCATCTTCATCAGTATCATCATCATCTGGCAGTGATGAAGAAGAGGTGTCTGAGTGTGAAGATCAAGCTTTGCATTTACCTTCCATGGCGGATGCACATCAGGTGTTTGAGGTATTGTCTGTTAGTGATGTTGTGTGTGTAGCGAGTATAGTTGAGGGTAATGATGATAGGGTTCTATTTGGAAGAAAGAAGAAAAATAGGTTTCTCCTTATGCAATCGATTCAATCAAGGCCGTCTCCACTGCCAGAGCCACCTGATTCAATCCCGGTACCAGTCTCGTTGTTGCCACTTGAACCAACTCACCATCTGTTTGATGAAATTCCAGAACGAGACGATGCCAGATTCTTCGTTGCAGAGGTGTTGCGCATCATCTCTATGACCTATGATCCAGAGATTCCACAGTTTTTATTTGATGTTGAATCTTGTCGCGATGGAAAAGTTATTGGAATAACTCAGCCTAGACGTGTTGCTGCTGTCACTGTGGAAGGGAAATGTGAATTTGCACCTGTTGTTTTGGGTATCATGAATACTATCTTTTTGCCAATCAGTGTCTTCATCAATAGGTTATTTAGAGAAGGACATGAGGTGAACCCATTTGTTTTTACTACTCTTCTCAAGTTGTTGGTGAGCATGGATTTGGCTCACTTGTGTTGGACACTTCATGCTTGCATTTATAAACTTGGCCATCATGTTAATGCATTTGTTGGGACTGCTCTTATTGATGCTTAATCTGTTTGTGGAAATGTCGATGTTGCTAGTCATGTTTTCGATGATATTTGTTGTAAGGATATGGTGTCTTGGACTGGGATGGTAGCTTGTTATGCTGGGAATTGTTTCTATGAGGAGTCATTGCAACTTTTCAATCAGATGAGGATTATGGGGTACAGGCCGAACAATTTCACCATTTCGGGTACGCTTAAGTCCTGTCTTGGTCTAGAGGCGTTTAATGTTGGGAAAAGTGTTCATGGATGTGCTTTGAAAGGTAGTTATGATCATGATCTTTTTGTTGGCATTGTGTTGCTTGAGTTGCATGCGAAGTCTGGGGAGATTATTGATGCACAGCGACTTTTTGAGGAAATGCCGAAAAATGATCTTATTCCTTGGAGTCTGATGATAGCGCGGTATGCTCAGAGTGACAGAAGTAAGGAGGCTTTGGATTTGTTTCTTCGAATGAGGCAAACATCTGTCCTCCTTAATAATTTTACATTTGCTAGTGTGCCGCAAGCTTGTGCCTCTTTAGCTTTGCTTAATTTGGGAATGTAAATTCATTCTCGTGTGCTGAAATTCGGTCTGAACTCAAGCATGTCTGTGTCAAATGCCATCATGGATGTTTATGCTAAGTGTGGTGAAATTGAGAACTCCATGAAATTGTTTGAGGAATTGCCAGATCGGAATGATGTGACTTGGAACACTATAATTGTTGGTTATGTTCAGCTAGGGAATGGAGAGAAAGCAATAAATTTATTTTCGTATATGCTTGAGTATGACATGCTGCCAACTGAAGTGACATACTCAAGTGTTCTTCGTGCCTGTGCTAGTTTAGCAGCATTAGAGCCGGGACTTCAGATTCATTCCTTAACTATCAAAACCATGTATTACAAGGACTTCACGATCCCACCAACCATCAAGTATCTGATCGATAGTGGCATTAAATTATGGATATACAGTGTTGATACAGACGAATTTTTGGTAATTTCTTTGATTGACATATATATGAAGTGTGGGTGTGTTTCATTGGCACGTTGTGTTTTTGATCAGTTTGATGCAAAACCAGATGATCCTGCATTTTGGAATGCATTGATAGGAGGGTATGGAAGAAATGGAGAGTATGAGTCTGCTTTAGAAGTCTTTTATGAAATGTTAGATGAAATGGTTCAACCAAACAATGTAACATTTGTTAGTGTTCTATTTTCTTGTAGCCACAGTGGTCAAGTTGATTTGAGAGTGTAGCGAGCGATTTTGGACGCGGTTCTTAAGCGCTGGTCGCTCTCTGCGGTTTGAGCTTGGACTACAGGTCGATTCATTTTTTATCCTATTGTGAGCTGAATAAGGAAGGGAAATAGATGTCTCCAATTAACCCTGCTTTGCATACTGAGTTTAAACAGCGGTCTGTTAGGTTACGGATGCTATCAATGTGGGGGGGCCTTTGTACTGGTTATTCGTATTTCGCCAATACAGGTTTCTTTCTTTCTAGGGCTTAATGTTTCTGGCGGGGAACAAGGGTTAGGATGTTAGGACTGATGTTTTTGAAATACTGCTTTTGATTGATGGAGATATGGGATTTGGGTTTTTTGTTGATTGCGCTCGCTAAGATCTTTTCTTTTGATCTTATGCCTACGTATTCCCGTTTACCGAAACAGGGAAATCAGAGCATTCGTAGTTCCTCCTATTCTATGGGAGGAAATTGGTGTTTTTGGTGTCTTGTTCAAAGCCCAAGACGTGAAGCGAAATGTGATTTGTATCTTGTTCAAAGCCGAAGATGTGAAGCTGAAAGGTCTATTTGTGTCTTGTTCAAAGCCCAAGACGTGAAGCTGAAAGGTCTCGGCTTTAGAGAGAATTTGTCATCTCTAAAGATTGGAGAAGGAGAATTACTTTAACTGGGATACGCGGATCCGAGCAATGCCATAATTTCCGAAGAAAGGGTTTTATCCTGAAGGAGAAGACTTTAACTCAGTGTAGAGCAATGCCATCTTTCCTTAGGAATTTCTCATGCTAAAAGAGGGACAGTGGCATGGATGTAGATGATCCAGAGGCTTGCCGCTTACAACGATTAGATGAAGGGGAAGGAGTTGTTGATGTTTATTTACTGTGAACGAGGCACAGCTTTGATGCTAAAAGTTTAATTAGATTAACCAGGGGTTTTCTTATACAAAGCCTAAGAGGAGGCTAATTTCCGCTAGGAAAATCATTATACAAAGCCTAAGAGGAGGCTATTATTTGTGTCTCGTACAAAGCCCGAGAGAGAGGCTAGAAGTTTTTGACCCGACGATAGAGTCTTTGTGTCTCGTACGAAGCCCGAGATAGAGGCTAAAAGGGTTGACTCAACAAGAGAATCTTTTATACTCAACAGGAGAGTGTTTTTGTATCTCGTACGAAGCCCGAGATGGAGGCTAAAGTTTGTTTGGCTAAAAAAAAGAACCTTTTTGTATCTCGTATAAAGCCCGAGATGTAGGCGAAGAGGTGATTGACTCAACGAGGGAGTCTCTTATATGTCTCGTACAAAGCCCGAGAGAGAGGCTAAAAGTTTGACTCAACAAGAGAGTGTTTTTGTATCTCGTACGAAGCCCGAGATGGAGGCTAAAGGTTTGTTTCAGTTGAGTGACAGATCCAATATACTGATTTTAAAAGAGAAAATCAGTTCTTATATGAATAATGTTTGCCCTCAGGGATTTTGATTCGAGGATCAGGGATATTTTCTTTTCTTTGAGGAAACGGGAAATCCAAAGGGTATTGAGACTGTCCGAGTCTGCGGGTTTCCTTCCTATTTAACGAAGGGGGCTTGAGAATGTCTTTGAGACTCAAGGAAGTTAGATTGTCCAAGTCTAGAGTTTTATCTTTTGTACTATGCTTTGAGAAACAGTAGTAGACTCTATGAAAGGACTGTTCTTTGAGGATGATTAAGTTCTGTTCCTATACCTCTAGGAGGTTGTCGGGACAATTTGTACGAAGCCCAAGAGGAGGCTGGAAACTTTTAAGAAGCCGACGGGTCCTTGTACGAAGCCCAAGAGGAGGCTATGATTCCCGGAGGAAGAGATCATTATACGAAGCCTAAGAGGAGGCTATGAATACTTCTAAGAAGCCGTAGGGTCCTTGAATAATGCCCAAGAGGAGGCCGATGCTTTTAAGAAGCCCGTGGGTCTATCATCTCCTTTCCATTAGGAGAGATAACTATTTTAAAGAAAAAAACCACTGGTAAACGTGCGAGGTTTACTATCCAGCGACTTCTAGCTTTTAAAGTGGATTCCTTAGTTAAAGTCCAAGATTATGACCGTAGTGGGTACCCAAACCCCGAGACATTCAAGGCAAGCTATCCACAAGGAATAGATCAAGTCAGGAAAGTTCGAGAATTGGGAAGAAACTCAAAGATGCCATTCACGGAGAATACATTCATCTTGGGGAGTAGAGTTTCTTGACGATTCCTAAGGAGGACAGCCGAAGAGAAGACTGTATCTGGTGCTCCTATTGGGGATCTAGGCGTCTATTTCTACGAATAAGTGAAACGGCGTCACCTAGTTCTAGACGTAGTTGCCGGGGAAACTCGAAATATCTATACTATTATTACACAGTAGATATGAGTTTATGAAAGGAGACTTACAGTGAGCAGCCCCACAATACAGTTTATAATATGAAAGCAGTAAATGAAAGCGATAACCACTTACTCGGTTGGAGTGCTTCCATGCTGTTTGGTTAGTTGTTCAACAAAGAAAGATTAAAAACAACAAGATATTCAAAATCAAAGGAGAAAGTGCTTTGAAAAAGAAAGATTTGGGGCTTACAGCTCAAGGAGAGGCCCAGGGTTTTATCAGTGAGCGCACTGTTGAATTTGTACAGAGGGACTTATACAAGTGACTGGGGCCCAAAATGGTTTTCTGTACAAAAGGATGGGTCTTACACTCTCTCAAGAGGCCCAAAAAGGTTTAAAGAAAAAAGAGTGGGGCTTATAACATGAGGGTAGGCCCAAATGATTTTTCGTTTAAAAATGGCGATCGCGCCGAGGTTTTCTTTTAACGCAGAGGGACTTATACAATTAGTGAGGCCCAAAATGTTTTGGTTAAAAGGGGGATTAGGTCTTACACTCTAATAGAGGCCCAAAGTGTTTTGAATGGGAGAAATGGGTCTTACTACTCGAGGGTAGGCCCAGATGATTTTTATTTTTAAACGGGCGACGATCGCGACGTTTACTTGTACAGAGGGACTTATACAATGAATGAGGCCCAAAAAGTTTTTGTACAAGGGGGGATGGGTCTTACACTCTCTCAAGAGGTCCAAAATGTTTTGAAAATGATTTAAGAGGGTTGAATTAATCCAAAACCCTAATTTGTTTTCAAAATGTATTTAATTGAACAAAAATTCAATTAAAATGATCAAAATTGTTTAGCATAGGAAAAACAAATTGTGATCTTGGATTAATGCTTCAAAAATTAAGTATTGACCTACAAAATAATTATAAGGCATTAAAAGTTGCAAAATCAAATGTAGAGAAAATATTTTAAATGTTAAAAACAATTAAAACATTAATTCTTTGCAAAAATATCAATTATATGAAATAAATAATATTTTTGGGATTTTTTGGGAAAATAAAATATTTTAACATTTTTGTGAATTATTAAAAAAGAATCAACTCAAAATCATTAAAACTCAGAGAGAAATTAATTTTTGAATCAATTAAACAAAATCACAAAATTCAAATATTTGAATTTATGAAAATGGCGCCAAGAACATGGACCAAGAACACGCGCGTGTTCTGCCTTGCCCAGATTTGCATTTTCTATCCAATCTCACTGAATACTTGATTTTAACATGCAATCCACATATCATTATGCTCGTCTCAACCTCACGATCATGTCTATGTCCATTAATTTCATTTAAATTAAACATATAACAAGAAATCACGAAAAATCCTCAAGAACCCTAATTTCTGCATGAAGGCTAGGATTTTTGATACACGATTCAAACAATGCAATTAATTGAGGGGAAACATTCCATGCATGATTATGAACATATGGCCAAATTATTGTGCGAGGAAATATGCATAGATTGAGAGATGACCAAGTATATGCTTACCTCTAGGCCGTGACAGCAAGTGCAATGTGATTTTTGATTTGGAGGTGTTATAGATGAGTGGTGATGATCTGAACAGCTTCCCTACACCTTATGGAATGTGTTTGAACACTTGGATTGAATTGAAATGGACTGGATCAGTTTATGGCATCTCAGCTGCAACTTCACTTCAAACTTGTGTGGATGGCAAGTGATTTTGAGATTTTGATGCTCCAGATGTTATGTGAGTGTTTGATCAGCTCATATGTGATGTATGTGAGGTGTGTGAGTGATTGGTTTGTGCAGAATTGCTCTCAAACTCAAAACCCGATAACTACCTTGCAAAGAAAGGCATTTTTGCCAAGAGAAAGAGATTTTGAGGAAAGCATCTGTTAGATGGCTTTGGTGTACTTAAACTGACCACAATTGAGCTCTATTTATAGTAGAGCAAGTTTGTTTTGCAAGGAATAGTGCATGGCAGCTGGTAAGTAGGTTTGGCCAATGTTGGCAAATGAATATCCAAGTCTTCTCTAGCCATTGACTAGAGGTTAGGGCACAGAGCTTTGGTCCCCTTGGTCTTGGATAAGTCTTGACTGATTTCAGATGAGAATGGCTCAGTCCATGCCACCTTGATGGTTCCATTGAATGCCTCATTCCAAATTTGAAGTCTTGTCCCTATTTTGGCCATTCTAGGTTCAACATGTTATTTCTTGTTCCATGGACTTTGGAGGCTTGGCTCAGTGATTGTCCCCTTTAGATTCAATCCTCTGAGGTGTCCAAGTGGATTGGAGCAATTGAATTTGGCTGATTTTGGCAAATCGACCAAAGTTGCAAATTCTGCCTTGCCTTGACAGATTTCAGCAGGGCAACTTGGCAATGTTGTATCTCATGGTGTAGGTTGAATTTGGCAATGTTCTTGGCCATTTTGGAAAGCTCTTACATGATACAACAACTGTTTGAACAAGTTTGGTTTTGATCTATTTTGATTCCAAGTGAAAAATCCCCCTACATTTGGCAAAAAGTGAGGCAGAATCTGACTTAGTGAAAATTTCACTAAGTGTTGGTAAAAGTGACATTTTCACTTTTCAGCCACTTTGATCACTCCATAACTCAAAATCCTTAATGAATTGGAATGACTTGTAGTAGAAGTTTTTGTAGGTGATAATGAGGGCTACAAATCCAACTTTGGATGAGAAAAAATGGCCTTGTGGTTTAGGAGTTATGGTCCTCCAAAGTTGGTACCTTTGCCACTTTGTTTTTAACTTGGAAAATTTTCTAAGTTTTATGGTTACCCTTTTTACAAGTTATCTCACTTTTCTTGATTTTTCTTGATGAATGATGATTCAAATCATACATTAACATCATTTTAGGGTTAAAAATCCATTTTGGTGAAAAATCTCAAAAAGTCAAAGTTGACTTTTGTGCACAGTTGACTTTTTATCAGATGAATTCCAAACTGTGCAATTCTTCAGGAAATCATGTCCTTGACCTAAATCAAACTTGATGGACATGTTCCATGGGTGTCATAGGGTATATTCAATCATGTATTAGGGTTTGGGAGCATGTCCTGGTCAAAAGTCAAAGTTACAGTTGACTTTTCCCTTAAAACCCTAATTGTGGTGCAGATGAAAATGAGACTTGTTGCTCAAGCTTCTTGGATCAATCCATTGTTCCAAATGGATCGATATGGTATATTAGAGACCCTCAAATCATCTCTTGAGGTCTTGGCTCATGGTTTGTCCCAAAAGTCAACTTAGGGGTGAATTAGGTCAAGAAACCCTAATTCCTGATTTTTGATGAATGCATCCCGTGAGGCAAAATTGACTTGATGCATGGGTTCATGAGGTTCCATGAAGTATATTAGGTTATGTTTTGGATCATTGCCTTGTGCCCAGATGAAAATTTCCATCTGGAGGCCCTGGTCGACCAAAACCCTAATTTGGTGATACTGTCGATCTTGAGACTTGATCCACCAAGAAGGGAGCAGCCTTGTGCTTAATCCTTGAAGTGGGAGTCCTTTTTGATCCATTGTGGATGTTTGAGAGATTAGATAAGTTGAAGATCAAGTCATTTCTTGATTGATCCTTTGTCTAAGCACTCAGAGAGGGCTTGAAACCCTAATTTTGATTGTAGTGGATGCTCACCCATCTTTGGGGGGAGACTGATGAAGCATGATGGTTCATCCATATTGTGATGATGATTTTCACAATGATGGGAAATCTAAGTGGTCAAAATTTGGGGTATTACAGATGCCCCTATTTAATCTTCTTGGACCCG
Organism: Lathyrus tuberosus; assembly: GCA_022829125.1. NCBI lineage: Eukaryota > Viridiplantae > Streptophyta > Magnoliopsida > Fabales > Fabaceae > Lathyrus > Lathyrus tuberosus. Next base: position 11,959,841 of record JALAZF010000071.1, read on the forward strand.
AAGGTGTGAATGACGAAGGTATTCGAGCATTCGGGGTGCAAGAGGATTAAATATCGGAATATCTGAAATTTTAATGGTGGTTATGAATGGTAGCTTACGCATTCATCTTCTTTAGCTAAGCAATGATGCTTAGAAAAGGTAAACTTCCCCTCGATCCTGGTTTCCTACCAAGAACTGGTCTCAGTCTCTTTTGAAATAAACTTCCCCTCGATCCTGGTTTCCTACCAAGGAACTGGTCTTAGTTTCTGATTTAAACATCCCCTCGATCCTGGTTTCCTACCAAGGAACTGGTCTTAGTTTCTGATTTAAACTTCCCCTCGATCCTGGTTTCCTACCAAGGAACTGGTCTTAGTTTCTTTTGAACTTCCCCTCGTTCTTGGTTTCCTACCAAGGAACTGGTCTTAGTTTCTTTTGTCAATAAACTTTATTGACAAGGGACGCTATGTGTAGCGGTTTTCCTTCAAACTTCTCGCCGAATTTTCCTGGGGAGATGCCATTTGTCGATTTTACTGGGGAAAGCGAGTCTCTTGAGAGACTGTTTTCGTTTGGGGTTACATCATACTTTTCTCGGGATCTTCCCGGAGAAATGCCATATGATGGGATCCAATTTTGAGGTGCCAATGACCTTCTCATCAGTGGTTTTTCGGAGCAAAACTGGCGTGCTGCCAAATCTCTGATCACGATGCTTTCTCTGTGGATTTTCCTTAATCCGGGAAAGCACGGATATCATCTTCAACGGCGAAGAGTGATGTTTATTGAAAGTTTTCTCTGGCTTTTCAGAGGTTCAAGTTATAAAAGTGGTCGAGTGCCGACTCCGATCTAACGATACACTGGTGGCGAGATCGTTCAGACACAACGTTTCCTGACGAGGAAAGAGCTGACAAACTCGATTGAGAAAACTGTTATTACTAGGGGACAAGACCGACTAGAGTGATAACGATGCAATATGAAATACGAACGCAAAATAAAAATGCATGATGTATGTATGTATATCCTGACAAAACAGACGCGACATACAGACTAATGAATGAACACAATTGAATACTCGGCCATCGCGGGGCGAAGAAGTACCGTTGATTCAAAATAGCAATTCCACCTTGCTTAGGAGAGATAGTCCCGTTGGGAGCTATGTTGATCGGGCTTAGGAGATGAGAACTCGGCCGAGGCGTGTCAGACGAAACAAGGTTTCTGACACAGTTGATCCCTTCATTTAGGCATACTGGGTTAGAAGGAGTACTTTGATTCTGCACTTTGAAGTTCGCTTACTTTTGGAGAAGCGATCGATGTTCTTCTGATGTTCAACAGTCAAAAGAAATTGCCATCTTTATTTTAAAAGCAGAAAAAGTTTTAACAAGTAAATTCATTTTTGTTTTATTTCAAGAATCGCTGATTAAGTTTAAACAACGTCGTTCTGTAAAGCTAAAACAAATAAAGAATTACAAACAAAAGCACAATGGCTCAAATTTTATTGATAAGATGGAGATCAGCCAAACGCGTGATTCCAAAGAGTATATACAAAGTTAGAAAATGGTAATTTACAGGGAAAAGGGCTACGTTGAAACATAACGACCACTATCCTTCTACCAACTTTGAATTCGGGACATCCTGAGCTTCCGTCGAAGATGACCTTTGACTGGAGATTTCCTCCGATAGATGATGCAACTGCTGCTGAGGGACTTGCCTCTGTTGAACATAGTTACTTGCCATTATCCCTAATTTTTGCCTGGATTGTACTATGAGATTTCCAATCCATCGGGATGATGATTTTTTTTCATGTCTCTAACTTTTGCCTGGACCGCCCTTTCGGGTTTTCAATCCACCAAGACGTTTTTTTTTTAGTTTAGGCGAAGTATTTCTTGACTACATCAACATTCGTGGGGTAGGCAAATTCCTCTCCGTCCATGGTTGCAAGTCTCAAGGCGCCGCCTGAGAAAGCTTTTGTGACCACATAGGGGCCATCATAATTTGGGGTCCATTTGCCCCGAGAATCAGTGAGAAATGATTGTATCTTCTTGAGCACAAGGTCTCCTTTCCTGAAGACACGAGGTCGGACCTTTTTGTCGAACGCCCTCTTCATTCTCTGTTGATACAACTGACCGTGGCATAGTGCCGTGACTCGCTTCTCTTCGATCAGGTTCAGTTCATCGTGTCGACTTTGACACCATTCAGCTTCGGTGAGCTTCACTTCCATCAATACCCGGATTGATGGGATCTCTACTTCTATGGGGAGCACTGCCTCCATGCCATATACTAGAGAGAAAGGGGTAGCCCCTGTTGAAGTACGGACAGATGTGCGATAACCATGAAGAGCAAAGGGTAGCATTTCGTGCCCATCTTTATAGGTTACAACCATCTTTTGAACAATCTTTTTGATGTTCTTGTTAGTCGCTTCTACCGCTCCGTTCATCTTGGGTCGGTAGGGAGATGAGTTATGGTGTTCGATCTTGAACTTTGCACACAACTCTTTCATCATCTTATTGTTCAAGTTAGACCCATTATCAGTAATGATCTCGCTTGGAACACCATAACGGCAGATGATATTGTTTTTGATAAATCGGACCACCACTTGTTGGGTTACATTGGCGAATGATGCTGCTTCGACCCACTTGGTGAAATAGTCAATGGCTACCAGGATGAACCGATGTCCGTTTGAAGCCTTTGGCTCAATCATGCCAATCATGTCGATTCCCCATATGGAAAATGGCCACGGGGAAGAGAGAACTTTGAGATGTGATGGCGGTACACGAATTTTGTCGGAGTATATCGGACACTTGTGACACCTCCTCATGTACTTGTAGCAGTCGGATTCCATGGTCAACCAATAGTACCCGACCCTGAGAATTTTTCTCTCCATTGTGTGTCTGTTGGCATGAGTGCCAAAGGATCCTTCATGAATTTCTTTCATGAGCACGTCTGCTTCTGGTCTGTCGACGCATCGGAGCAAGACCATGTCAAAATTTCTCTTATAAAGAGTGTCACCGCTCAGGAAGAAGTTTCCAGCCAATATTCTGAGGGTCTTTCTATCTTTTCTGAGTGCCCCAGATGGGTACTCTTGTTTCTGAAGGAAGCATTTGATATCGTGATACCAAGGTCTGTCGTCTATGACTGCTTCAATCGCGAAGATGTAAGCGGGCCGTTCAAGGCGCATGATGTCGATCTTAGGTATGTCATTCCATCGACCTACACTAATCATGGAAGAGAGAGTGGCTAATGTATCAGCTATGTGATTCTCATCACGAGGGATGTGATGAAAGTCGACTCTGTTGAAGAAGGGTAACAACCTTCTTGCATAGTCTTTGTAAGGAATCAATCCTGATTGGTATGTGTTCCAATCCCCTTTTATCTGGTTAATAACCAAGGCTGAGTCGCCGTATACGTCCATGTTTTTTATCCTTAAATCAACCGCTTCTTCGAGACCCATAATACATGCTTCGTATTCGGCCTCGTTGTTCGTACATCTGAACGTAAGTCTGGCAGTGAAAGGAATGTGGGAACCCTGAGGGGTAACAATGATTTCCCCAATTCCGTTTCCATAGTGATTAACTGCTCCGTCAAAGATAAGTCCCCACTAGGAACCTGGTTCTGGCCCTTCACTGGGTAGCGGTTCATCGCAATCTTTCATCTTTAGATACATGACATCTTCGTCTGGGAAGTCAAACCCGATTGATTCTTGATCGTCAATCGGTTGATGAGCCAAATGATCGGCTAAAATACTTCCTTTAACGGCTTTCTGAGCATGGTACTCTATGTCATATTCTGATAGTAACATCTGCCAACGGGCAATCCTTCCCGTGAGAGCAGGTTTTTCGAAAACGTACTTGATTGGATCCATTTCGGAGACCAACCAAGTAGTATGACGAATCATGTACTGGCGAAGACGTTTGGCTGCCCAAGCCAAAACGCAACAAGTTTTCTCAAGCATTGTGTACCGAGTCTCGCAGTCGGTGAATTTCTTGCTTAGATAGTAAATGGCAGAATCTTTCCGTTTAGTTTCGTCTTGTTGGCCAAGTACACATCCCATTGAGTCCTCTAGGACTGTGAGGTAAATGATCAGTGGTCTTCCTTCCACTGGAGGTGATAGAATCAGAGGATTCAACAGATATTCCTTGATACTGTCGAAGGCGATTTGGCAATCTTCTGACCAAACGCAATCCTGGTTCTTTTTGAGTAATTTGAAAATCGGCGCACACGTCGCGGTCATAAGGAATATGAATCTGGAGATGTAGTTCAAACGTCCCAGGAATCCTCTGACTTGTTTTTTCAGTTTTTGGAGAAGGAATTTCTTGAATGGCCTTGACCTTGTCAGGATCAACTTCAATTCCTTTCTGGCTGACGATGAACCCTAGTAATTTCCCTGAACGGACACCGAAGGTGCACTTGTTGGGATTCAAGCGGAGCTTGAATTTTCTTAGACGTTCGAACAATTTTGACAGATGTTCAACGTGCTCATCCTCTGTTCTTGATTTTGCAATCAAATCATCGACATATACCTCGATTTCTTTGTGTATCATGTCATGAAACAGAGTAGTCATGGCCCTTTGATAGGTTGCCCCGGCATTCTTCAAACCGAACGGAATTACCCTGTAACAAAAGGTACCCCATGGGGTAATGAACGAAGTTTTCTCCATGTCTTTCGGCGCCATTTTGATCTGGTTATAGCCCGAGAATCCATCCATGAAGGAGAATACTTTGAACTTTGTTGTGCTGTCAACCAGCATGTCAATGTGTGGTAAAGGAAAGTCATCGTTTGGACTTGCCTTGTTTAGATCTCTGTAATCAACACACATTCTGACCCTTCCATCCTTTTTGGGAACGGGTACGATGTTGGCTAACCATTGAGGATATTCAGATGTAGCGAGGAAACCCGCGTCGATCTGTTTCTGTACCTCCTCTTTGATTTTGATGGCCATGTCCGGGTGAGTCCGTCTCAACCTTTGCTTTACTGGTGGACATTCTGATCTCAACGGTAAGTGATGTTCCACGATGCTGGTATCCAACCCTGGCATATCCTGATAGGACCAAGCAAACACATCGGGGAATTCTTTGAGAAGCTTTATCAAACCCTCTCTGGCAGTTGGACTGAGCAATGCTCCGATCCTGATTTCTTTTCTCTCTTTTTCTGAACCCAAGTTTACCGTTTCCAACGGCTCTTTGTGAGGTTCAATGGACTTTTCCTCTTGTCTGAGTAGTCGGGAGATCTCTTCTGAAATTTGGTCGTCAACTTCTTCTTCAGCCTCGAATACCGGGAACTCAAAGTTGGGAGAAGGCATCGGATCATATGTTTCAACGGGGTGTAAAACAAGCAATCTGCATGACGTGATGATTCGTGTTTAGAAGAGATAGAGAAAATGCAAGTGTGTGCAGTGTTTTAATTTTACTGCTTGTTTTTATTATTGAATGTTTTTTTAGGATTATTATTTTCTGAAAAAGCAAAAAGAGAAAACAACAATTAATGCAGAAATTACAGAACCACGTTATTTTATTAATTAACAAGTCGAATCTTGAAACTACAACCCTATAAAACAAAACTCTATCGCTTCGGGCAAAGCGAAGAGGGAAATTTACAGAAAACGAGCCCTATCAAAACATCCGTTTCACCTGGGCAGGGTGAAAGGTTAAAGATGGCAATTACTTTGACTGATGAACGACCTTCGGAACCTCGACGACAACCTATTGGCGGTGAACTCCTTGGTGAATCACAAAGTCTGGCACCTTCCTTGATTTGTATTCAGAAATGACGCTGATTTCTGGTGGAGCAGGATCGTTGGAATCTGTCTCCCAGGCAGAATTGTCGTAGGAGAATTCCTCTGTTGCATCTTGCATAGTATTTGTGTTCTCAACTGTATCTCCCCATCCAGTTGGCTGGATATCTTCGAGCCTGATACGAGAGCTTTCGGGAGCGGTGTACTTGACCATAAAGTCGAATTTTCCACTCGGTTGTCCCAGAGTGTCCCAAACTTTTTTGGAACTGGAGGAGTCATCCCTCTTGATGACGTTGACCTCAGGAAAAACATAGTTGATGAATTCTAGTCCTGCAAACATTGTGAATTCATCTTCATGTTGAGTAGTTTCTGAATGACCTGAGTGTTGATCCCATGACATGGCGGGGACATAGGTATTCTGTTCAATGATGCTCAGCTGAGTTTCATTACTCGGCTGACTCTCTTGCCCCAAGTTTCCTGGGTAAGGCTGCCACATTGGCAGGCCATCCATCGGGCCATAGTAATTGTGATCAAAGCTGTCTTTCATCGGAGTGTCTTCCTCTAATGAATTTGGCGGAGCACAGCATCCTTCCGGATCACAATCTCCGTAGATCATTTCGACATCTGATCTTGGTATAAATCTCGGACTTTCTGTAGGAAAGCAAAAAGGCATAGGCACCTCTTCTTGAGACATATAACCGTCCTTGTTAAGGTAGGACTTCCATTCTTCATCTGTGTCAGAGGGATCTTCCTCATTGATAGCATGAACTGTCTGAGACACTGGGTGAAGAAAACCTCCACTGTGGAAGAAGTTTTGAAGGGGATGAAGACTTTCATCGTTGGCAACTATCTGGGTACAGGTTGCAGAAAAACCAAGACCCTTCTTCGTTTTATTGTTGATAGGAATGACAAGTCGTCCCCATCCTGTCGTATCGGTACTCTCGACCGCTTTGATAGCATCTTTGTATGAAGAAATTGAAGTTCCTCCTTCAGATTAATCGTTCTTGCTCACCGATAGTGCTTGGAACTGAGTTCCAATAACCTCCTCGGGTTCCACACAAGTAGATGATGATAAGTTGCTCACAAGCAAGGCTTGTTCCCCACAAACCGTGACAAGTTGGTCGTTCTTGACGAACTTTAGCTTTTGGTGGAGGGTTGAAGTAACCGCTCCAGCCTGATGTATCCAAGGTCTTCCTAATAAACAAATGTACGTTGCCCAGATGTCCATGACCTGGAAAGTGATTTGGAATGTGTGAGGACCAATAGTTATGGGAAGATCTATTTCGCCGATAACTGTTTTTCTGGATCCGTCGAATGCTTTGACGACGACCTCGCTGAATCTCATCGGAGGGCCCTTGAATGATAATTGCATCAAAGTGGACTTCAGCATAACATTCAGGGCTGACCCTGTGTCTACCAGTACGCTGGCTAAAGCATCGTCCTGGCAGTTAACTGTGATATTGAGTGCCATGTTATGACGGCGACCCTCTTCAGGTAATTCCTCATCACTAAATCCCAAATTATTGCAGGAAGTGATGTTAGAGACAATACTATCAAACTGTCTAATTGTTACATCCTGTTCCACAAAGGCTTGCTCCAAGACTTTCTGTAGAGCCTCCCTGTGGGCCTCTGAACTGAGTAACAGTGATAATACCGAGATCTTTGAAGGAGTCTGTAACAGTTGATCAACAATGTTATATTCACTCCTTTGGATGAGCTTTAGCATCTCATCTTTGTCTTTCGAAAGGTCGGGATTACCGGATTGACCGACTGGCGGATCAGGAATTTCTGCCTGAAGTTCCTTTTCTTTGTTGGATTCTCCAACCCCTCGGTTGAAGATTCGACCGCTCCGTGTTACACGACTGATGTCTGCAATATTCACGACAGAGGGTAATGGAATTTCCTTTCCATTCTCGATTATTGTTGCATCGTATTTGTAAGGGATTGCCTTAGCTGATTCATACGGTAGTGGCCCCGGTAGATAGATGACTATGGGAACCTTCTGATTTTTCTGACCTTCATAAGTAACCTTGATCTGTTCCTGGTTAGGAACTCTAGATTCGTCAAGTAGAGGGATGATGGCAAAAACATCCCTAGTCCTGTGATGACCAGAGATTGTGACAACATCCTCAACTTGCTCGGCAAGGTAGTTCGGTGACCAAATGATGGGTCCTGAACTTGGATATGGACGAATTTCTCCGTGATCGACCTGACCCTGAAGAGCTGCTCTCACAAGGTAACACCCTTGGTTACTTTCCGAACAGATGCTAGAACTGTCATAGTTGTGTGGTGGCACCTGGCCACGCCCACTTTGAATGCAATGTAACCTCACTAGGTTATCTTCCATTGATCGGACATCCTGACTTTGACGACGAGTAGGATTCCTGTGATTGATACTAATCTGCTGAGTATCTTCGTCCATATAGATTGGCATCCACCAGTGATTTAACAAGTGCTGAAGTGCCTCCTGGACAAGGGTACAACCTCGATCGTTTTCGCAACCCGCTTTACAGCTTTGATAGTCATGAGATATTAAGAATCCAAGTCGGACCTGCTCAGCATGTAACTCTACCAGGTTGGTATTCATCACGCGAATGTCAAAGATCTGAACCATGTTGATTTGATAGGAGTTCCTATCATGGTAGTCTTGAATCCATCCAAGATCCATCTGACGCCGGAGGGTCTCTTGTATGAAAGAGCATCCCTGTTTGTTTACCGAGCAAATCAGACAAGAACTGTAATCGTGCCGCGGCAGATTATGATACCGGCTTTTCCTTGAGTGCATCGCCACCAAGTTGACATTCATCGCACGGATGTCGTGGTTTTGAATGACGTTAGAATTCGTGTAAACCATGTTAACTCCACGAACTCGGTGCTCTCGGATCCATCCAAGATCCATTTGTTCCTGTAGAGCTGCTTGCACCACAGAACATCCCTGGTTGTCTTCAGAGCAGATATCACACTGGTGATAATTATGAGGTGGCACATGGCCATATCCACTCTGTCTACAATGTATCTTGACCAGATTGGTCCCCAATAAGAGTACATCATGAATTTGATAGACATTGTTAGTCTCTTTCTCAATCAGATTGACTGCAGCTTTCTCATGTTGAGGCAGCGGGTTCGTGAGAACGTTGGGATTCGTATCTTTGAAAGATAAGAGCCCGCTCCTAACAAGCTTTTGCACGTCGGATTTGAAATTTAGACAAGTCTCAATGTTATGCCCCGAACCTCCTTGATGATAAGGGCATGTTTGATCCGCTTTAAACCAAAAAGGAGGATTTTCTGGAACTGAAAGGGGAGACTTAGTCTGAATGTGCCCCTTAGCCAGCAGTAACAGAAATAATTCTGCGTACAACATGGGTATAGGATCAAACCCTGATGGTCGTGTTGTACGGTTGTTGTTATATGGAGGACGAGCCTGCTGAAGAGGCTGTTGTGTCCTTTGTTGGTCAGGTTGGCTCTGCGCAACCTGAGGTTGATACATAGGAACAGGCGCGGGGCCGATAGCAGGAGTTACAGCTGCTACTGGCTGATAACGTCGCCTTTGCTTTCCGAGAGATATATTCCCAATATCTTGCTCTTTTTTCTTAGGGAGAGCACTACCGTATTTTTTAGTACCGCTCGTCGATCCAGTGTCTTTTACCAAACGTCCTTCTCGGACGACTTCCTCAAGACGTACACCCATGCCGACCATTTCGGTGAAATCACTGGGCGCACTGGCAACCATTCGGTTATAGTAAAATAGGCTTAAGGTATTTAAGAAGATCTTTGTCATCTCTTTTTCCTCAAGAGGTGGACAAATTTGAGCGGCAATTTCATGCCACCTTTGAGCATACTCCTTAAAGGTTTCCTTGTCCTTTTGCGACATTGATCTGAGTTGATCTCTGTCGGGTGCCATGTCCAAATTGTACTTGTATTGTTGGACGAAGGCAGTACCAAGATCTCTGAATGTACTGATCGTAGTACGGTTTAAACTCATGTACCATTTGAGTGCGGCACCGGTTAAACTATCCTGGAAGTAGTGAATCAGTAGGTCCTGATTCTCCGTCTGAGCTGACATCCGCCGAGCGTACATCACCAGATGGCTTTGAGGGCAAGAGTTACCCTTGTATTTTTCAAAGTCGGGCACTTGGAATTTGTGCGGGACTTTCACATTTGGGACCAAGCAGAGGTCTGCGGCGTCCTTTCCAAATAGATCCTGACCGCGAATGGCTTGCAGCTCTTTCTGCATTTCCCAGAACTGCTCCTGGAATTCATCCATTCTGTCAAACATAGTTTCCTTCTTACCAGAAGGTGTTGGTGGAATCTGTCCTTCCGGGACAGTGTGCACCGCAGGGGGTGGTACCGTGACTACGGCAGTAAGTCTTGGCGTCTCCCAAAGTTTGTAACCTTCAGGAGTCTTCAGTATGCCCCTGGCATCTTCGCTTTCCCGAAGTTTGTAACCTTCAGGCCCAGCGGCTTCTGTTCCGATTCCCTGATCTTCAGTGATCGGCGGAACATATCCTTCCGGGATATAGTTAGCAGGCATGCCCCAAGGACGATCTTTCGGCATCTGATACCTAGGATCATACTTTTCTATGATGGGCGTTGAGGTGATCTCTGAGATCACAGTTCTTTGTAGCTGAGCTTCTGCCATGGCTTGCATGTCGTTACGAAGCTTTCTCATATCCTCTCTCAGAGCGTCGATCTCTTCTTTCAACTCTTTGTTTTCTTCCTCAAGATCATCCATCTTTTTCTGACGATTGGCCCGAGTATTATACGAATGAGACAGTTTGATTCTAGAATCGAGACACAAACGTAAGATTCTTAGGTAAGAAGAATACGCGATGTGAGAATGATGAATGCAATGATTATATTAATTGTTTTTAGGTTTAATCAAAATAAACTTTGACAATTAGATTGCAAATATCAAACAGTGGGGAAACCCCTTTTTATTGAATTCCAAAGGATTACGGAAACGGAAATACAGTAGATTACAAAGTGCAGAAACAAAAACCTAAACTAATGGGTCCCGAGTCCTCTTCTTTGACCGGGGCGCTTGGGCCGTTGTCGGGTTGTCATTCCTTTGCCAAGTGAAAGGAGCGAGCAAATTCCTTTGGTCATCTTGATTCTCTACAGCATGCTGCTCCAAAATTTCAATCAGAGCATCTTTCTCTTTTAGTAGTTGCTGTATTTGGATACACTCTACGTCAAGGGTGCGGTACTTGTTCTTCCAAGACCTTCTTTCCTTTTGAACCTTGTTGAGAGTAACCTGAAGCCTTTCAGTTTCCGTCATGAAGTACATGACAATTTCCCTCGGCGGAAGAATTCCGTAACGAGGATAAGGCATCCTTAGCTTGAGAGCTCTAGTTTGTACCCAGTGGAGATAAGGCTCCACCGAGACACAATCCGGTTTTCCCAGAGACTCTCGTCCTTTCTTATGAACATGTTTCCAAGCTTGCACTATTTCCATCTTTAGTGCTCTGTCACTTTCTCCTTCTTTGAAGAAAAGACCTTCCAGATGAACACCCAGTGGGATGTGTCTCATCGGGTATCCAAATTGACGAAGAACTAATATCGGATGATAGTTGATTCCTCCTTTAGTTCCTATGAGGGGTACGCTGGGGAAGTTTCCACAATGGTCAATGATTCTGATTCCCTCATAAATCCTATTACACCAATCTATATCGGAATTGGTGAGAGACATGATCTTCTGCGACCAATGCAAGACACTCTTGCAATCCCAAAAAGCAGCAGACTTGGGCAAGTGAGAGATAAACCATTTGTAAAGCACAGGTACACAGCATGTGATCTCCCCTCCGCTGTACAAATTTCCCAAGTGTACAGAATGATACGCATCTGCGAGCAAAGTTAGCACAGGGTTTCCAATGAGAAAAACCTTAATGGCGTTGATATCGACGAAGTTATTGATGTTGGGAAACAAAAATAATCCGTAGGTGAGCAAGACAAAGATGCTTTCAAAAGCAGTCTCGTTCCCTATACTAGCAAAGTACAGAGCTTTGTTTGTCAAGAACTGGGCTGGCAAACCTTGGATGCCACCCTTAGTAGTCATGGGAGTCCTGACCTCAGACTCATCCAAATGAATTGCTATTGCAATAGTCTGATTCTTTGGAATTTCTTCCAGTCCAGAAAATGGAGCCCGATCCGTGATATGTAAATCAGTCAGATGAGAATACTCCTCCAGCGTTGGTGCAAGCTGGTAATCTGGGAATGTAAAACAATGATAAACCGGATCGTAGAATTGAATGAGCGCGTCCATGATCCCCTTAATCACATGGACTCTTAACAGTGGTAGCAAACCACCGTGCTTGGCTCTGAAAGCCTCTGGGTTAACGATCATCCTCGCTAACTTTCTCAAATCCCCAAGTTTTGGAACCTTGAAGGTATACTGGTGAGTTCTCCTTCTACCGAAATCCATTAGCGTAATCCTCTTCTCTGATATTTGCAATCACAGTCTTAGTTTAATTTGAAAAACAGAGAGACTAGAAGAGAAAGTTTTTTGAATGTTTTAATCTTTTATTAAATGAATGCATGAATGCAGCACACAAAAACATAGAAAAAACATGGGGTCAAAGGGTCGTTGTCATGAAGTCAAGGCTCTACCCATCCCCAAAGGTTTATACTAGGGTGATTTTTGTACCTGTACTCATTATCATCAGCTCCTCCCAGGAAAGCAAGACAACAAGCGGATCGCCAGCGAGTTGTGTGCAATCTTAGAGTAAGTGCTATTCACCGAGAATAGATCACCAGCCTCAAATGAGGGTAGTATCGCGTAACAGCTATTTCCGATAGCTTCCGCACTACGAAAGGGTTTGGCTTTTCTAGGTGTATACTCATTCTCACCACATGCGGCATCACACGCATTCCCATTAGCAGAAAAATAAACATGTATAGCAATTAGAAAACAGGGATGGGTTCCCCGGTGGAAGCCCCAATCTGTGGTTCCCTGCCTAAGAGATGGACCAGCATAGGTAAATCTTTCTCTTCGGTAGAGTTCTCATTTTCCGTAGAAAACAGGGATGATGCCCTAAGGCAGAAAAGGAGACTCCCCAGCAGAGTCGCCGTTTGTGTAATCTTTCACACAAGAGAAGTAGAAAGAAAGAAACTGGCCCCACGGTGGGCACCATTTTTCTGTAGCGAGCGATTTTGGACGCGGTTCTTAAGCGCTGGTCGCTCTCTGCGGTTTGAGCTTGGACTACAGGTCGATTCATTTTTTATCCTATTGTGAGCTGAATAAGGAAGGGAAATAGATGTCTCCAATTAACCCTGCTTTGCATACTGAGTTTAAACAGCGGTCTGTTAGGTTACAGATGCTATCAATGTGGGGGGGCCTTTGTACTGGTTATTCGTATTTCGCCAATACAGGTTTCTTTCTTTCTAGGGCTTAATGTTTCTGGCGGGGAACAAGGGTTAGGATGTTAGGACTGATGTTTTTGAAATACTGCTTTTGATTGATGGAGATATGTGATTTGGGTTTTTTGTTGATTGCGCTCGCTAAGATCTTTTCTTTCGATCTTATGCCTACGTATTCCCGTTTACCGAAACAGGGAAATCAGAGCATTCGTAGTTCCTCCTATTCTATGGGAGGAAATTGGTGTTTTTGGTGTCTTGTTCAAAGCCCAAGACGTGAAGCGAAAGGTGATTTGTATCTTGTTCAAAGCCCAAGATGTGAAGCTGAAAGGTCTATTTGTGTCTTGTTCAAAGCCCAAGACGTGAAGCTGAAAGGTCTCGGCTTTAGAGAGAATTTGTCATCTCTAAAGATTATAGAAGGAGAATTACTTTAACTGGGATACGCGGATCTGAGCAATGCCATAATTTCTGAAGAAAGGGTTTTATCCTGAAGGAGAAGACTTTAACTCAGTGTAGAGCAATGCCATCTTTCCTTAGGAATTTCTCATGCTAAAAGAGGGACAGTGGCATGGATGTAGATGATCCAGAGGCTTGCCGCTTACAGCGATTAGATGAAGGGGAAGGAGTTGTTGATGTTTGTTTACTGTGAACGAGGCACAACTTTGATGCTAAAAGGTTAATTAGATTAACCAGGGGTTTTCTTATACAAAGCCTAAGAGGAGGCTAATTTCCGCTAGGAAAATCATTATACAAAGCCTAAGAGGAGGCTATTATTTGTGTCTCGTACAAAGCCCGAGAGAGAGGCTAGAAGTTTTTGACCCGACGATAGAGTCTTTGTGTCTCGTACGAAGCCCGAGATAGAGGCTAAAAGGGTTGACTCAATAAGAGAATCTTTTATACTCAACAGGAGAGTGTTTTTGTATCTCGTACGAAGCCCGAGATGGAGGCTAAAGTTTGTTTGGATCAAAAAAAGAACCTTTTTGTATCTCGTATAAAGCCCGAGATGGAGGCGAAGAGGTGATTGACTCAACAAGGGAGTCTCTTATGTGTCTCGTACAAAGCCCGAGAGAGAGGCTAAAAGTTTGACTCAACAAGAGAGTGTTTTTGTATCTCGTACGAAGCCCGAGATGGAGGCTAAAGGTTTGTTTCAGTTGAGTGACAGATCCAATATACTGATTTTAAAAGAGAAAATCAGTTCTTATATGAATAATGTTGGCCCTCAGGGATTTTGATTCGAGGATCAGGGATATTTCCTTTTCTTTGAGGAAACAGGAAATCCAAAGGGAATTGAGAGTGTCCGAGTCTGCGGGTTTCCTTCCTATTTAACGAAGGGTGCTTGAGAATGTCTTTGAGACTCAAGGAAGTTAGATTGTCCAAGTCTAGAGTTTTATCTTTTGTACTATGCTTTGAGAAACAGTAGTAGACTCTATGAAAGGACAGTTCTATGAGGATGATTAAGTTCTGTTCCTATACCTCTAGGAGGTCGTCGGGACAATTTGTACGAAGCCCAAGAGGAGGCTGGAAACTTTTAAGAAGCCGATGGGTCCTTGTACGAAGCCCAAGAGGAGGCTATCATTCCCGGAGGAAGAGATCATTATACGAAGCCTAAGAGGAGGCTGTGAATACTTCTAAGAAGCCGTAGGGTCCTTGAATAATGCCCAAGAGGAGGCCGATGCTTTTAAGAAGCCCGTGGGTCTATCATCTCCTTTCCATTAGGAGAGATAACTCTTTTAAAGAAAAAAACCACTGGTAAACGTGCGAGGTTTACTATCCGGCGACTTCTAGCTTTTAAAGAGGGTTCCTTAGTTAAGGTCCAAGATTATGACCGTAGTGGGTACCCAAACCCCGAGACATTCAAGGCAAGCTATCCACAAGGAATAGATCAAGTCAGGAAAGTTCGAGAATTGGGAAGAAACTCAAAGATGCCATTCACGGAGAATACATTCATCTTGGGGAGTAGAGTTTCTTGACGATTCCTAAGGAGGACAGCCGAAGAGAAGACTGTATCTGGTGCTCCTATTGGGGATCTAGGCGTCTATTTCTACGAATAAGTGAAACGACGTCACCTAGTTCTAGACGTAGTTGCCGGGGAAACTCGAAATATCTATACTATTATTACACAGTAGATATGAGTTTATGAAAGGAGACTTACAGTGAGCAGCCCCACAATACAGTTTATAATATGAAAGCAGTAAATGAAAGCGATAACCACTTACTCGGTTGGTGTGCTTCCATGCTGTTTGGTTAGTTGTTCAACAAAGAAAGATTAAAAACAACAATATATTCAAAATCAAATGAGAAAGTGCTTTGAAAAAGAAAGATTTGGGGCTTACAGCACAAGGAGAGGCCCAGGGTTTTATCAGTGAGCGCACTGTTGAATTTGTACAGAGGGACTTATACAAGTGACTGGGGCCCAAAATGGTTTTCTGTACAAAGGGATGGGTCTTACACTCTCTCAAGAGGCCCAAAAAGGTTTAAAGAAAAAAGAGTGGGGCTTATAACACGAGGGTAGGCCCAAATGATTTTTCGTTTAAAAATGGCGATCGCGCCGAGGTTTTCTTTTAACGCAGAGGAACTTATACAATAAGTGAGGCCCAAAATGTTTTGGTTAAAAGGGGGATTGGGTCTTACACTCTAATAGAGGCCCAAAGTGTTTTGAATGGGAGAAATGGGTCTTACTACTCGAGGGTAGGCCCAGATGATTTTTATTTTTAAACGGGCGACGATCGCGACGTTTACTTGTACAGAGGGACTTATACAATGAATGAGGCCCAAAAAGTTTTTGTACAAGGGGGGATGGGTCTTACACTCTCTCAAGAGGCCCAAAATGTTTTGAAAATGATTTAAGAGGGTTGAATTAATCCAAAACCCTAATTTGTTTTCAAAATGTATTTAATTGAACAAAAATTCAATTAAAATGATCAAAATTGTTTAGCATAGGAAAAACAAATTGTGATCTTGGATTAATGCTTCAAAAATTAAGTATTGACCTACAAAATAATTATAAGGCATTAAAAGTTGCAAAATCAAATGTAGAGAAAATATTTTAAATGTTAAAAACAGTTAAAACGTTAATTCTTTGCAAAAATATCAATTATATGAAATAAATAATATTTTTGGGATTTTTTTGGGAAAATAAAATATTTTAACATTTTTGTGAATTATTAAAAAAAGAATCAACTCAAAATCATTAAAACTCAGAGAGAAATTAATTTTTGAATCAATTAAACAAAATCACAAAATTCAAATATTTGAATTTATGAAAATGGCGCCAAGAACATGGACCAAGAACACGCGCGTGTTCTGCCTTGCCCAGATTTGCATTTTCTATCCAATCTCACTGAATACTTGATTTTAACATGCAATCCACATATCATTATGCTCGTCTCAACCTCACGATCATGTTTATGTCCATTAATTTCATTTAAATTAAACATATAACAAGAAATCACGAAAAATCCTCAAGAACCCTAATTTCTGCATGAAGGCTAGGATTTTTTATACACGATTCAAACAATGCAATTAATTGAGGGGAAACATTCCTTGCATGATTATGAACATATGGCCAAATTATTGTGCGAGGAAATATGCATAGATTGAGAGATGACCAAGTTTATGCTTACCTCTAGGCCGTGACAGCAAGTGCAATGTGATTTTTGATTTGGAGGTGTTATAGATGAGTGGTGATGATCTGAACAGCTTCCCTACACCTTATGGAATGTGTTTGAACACTTGGATTGAATTGAAATGGACTGGATCAGTTTATGACATCTCAGCTGCAACTTCACTTCAAACTTGTGTGGATGGCAAGTGATTTTGAGATTTTGATGCTCCAGATGTTATGTGAGTGTTTGATCAGCTCATATGTGATGTATGTGAGGTGTGTGAGTGATTGGTTTGTGCAGAATTGCTCTCAAACTCAAAACCCGATAGCTACCTTGCTAAGAAAGGCATTTTTGCCAAGAGAAAGAGATTTTGAGGAAAGCATATGTTAGATGGCTTTGGTGTACTTAAACTGACCACAATTGAGCTCTATTTATAGTAGAGCAAGTTTGTTTTGCAAGGAATAGTGCATGGCAGCTGGTAAGTAGGTTTGGCCAATGTTGGCAAATGAAAATCCAAGTCTTCTCTAGCCATTGACTAGAGGTTAGGGCACAGAGCTTTGGTCCCCTTGGTCTTGGATAAGTCTTGACTGATTTCAGATGAGAATGGCTCAGTCCATGCCACCTTGATGGTTCCATTGAATGCCTCATTCCAAATTTGAAGTCTTGTCCCTATTTTGGCCATTCTAGGTTCAACATGCTATTTCTTGTTCCATGGACTTTGGAGGCTTGGCTCAGTGATTGTCCCCTTTAGATTTAATCCTCTGAGGTGTCCAAGTGGATTGGAGCAATTGAATTTGGCTGATTTTGGCAAATCGACCAAAGTTGCAAATTCTGCCTTGCCTTGACAGATTTCAGCAGTGCAACTTGGCAATGTTGTATCTCATGGTGTAGGTTGAATTTGGCAATGTTCTTGGCCATTTTGGAAAGCTCTTACATAATACAACAACTGTTTGAACAAGTTTGGTTTTGATCTCTTTTGATTCCAAGTGAAAAATCCCCCTACATTTGGCAAAAAGTGAGGCAGAATCTGACTTAGTGAAAATTTCACTAAGTGTTGGAAAAAGTGACATTTTCACTTTTCAGCCACTTTGATCACTCCATAACTCAAAATCCTTAATGAATTGGAATGACTTGTAGTTGAAGTTTTTGTAGGTGATAATGAGGGCTACAAATCCATATTTGGATGAGAAAAAATGGCCTTGTGGTTTAGGAGTTATGGTCCTCCAAAGTTGGTACCTTTGCCACTTTGTTTTTAACTTAGAAAATTTTCTAAGTTTTATGGTTACCCCTTTTACAAGTTATCTCACTTTTCTTGATTTTTCTTGATGAATGATGATTCAAATCATACATTAACATCATTTTAGGGTTAAAAATCCATTTTGGTGAAAAATCTCAAAAAGTCAAAGTTGACTTTTGTGCACAGTTGACTTTTTATCAAATGAATTCCAAACTGTGCAATTCTTCAGGAAATCATGTCCTTGACCTAAATCAAACTTGATGGACATGTTCCATGGGTGTCATAGGGTATATTCAATCATGTATTAGGGTTTGGGAGCATGTCCTGGTCAAAAGTCAAAGTTACAGTTGACTTTTCCCCTAAAACCCTAATTGTGGTGCAGATGAAAATGAGACTTGTTGCTCAAGCTTCTTGGATCAATCCATTGTTCCAAATGGATCAATATGGTATATTAGAGACCCTCAAATCATCTCTTGAGGTCTTGGCTCATGGTTTGTCCCAAAAGTCAACTTAGGGGTGAATTAGGTCAAGAAACCCTAATTCCTGATTTTTGATGAATGCATCCCCTGAGGCAAAAATGACTTGATGCATGGGTTCATAAGGTTCCATGAAGTATATTAGGTTATGTTTTGGATCATTGCCTTGTGCCCAGATGAAAATTTCCATCTGGAGGCCCTGGTCGACCAAAACCCTAATTTGGTGATACTGTCGATCTTGAGACTTGATCCACCTAGAAGGGAGCAGCCTTGTGCTTAATCCTTGAAGTGGGAGTCCTTTTTGATCCATTGTGGATGTTTGAGAGATTAGACAAGTTGAAGATCAAGTCATTTCTTGATTGATCCTTTGTCTAAGCACTCAGAGAGGGCTTGAAACCCTAATTTTGATTGTAGTGGATGCTCACCCATCTTTGGGGGGAGACTGATGAAGCATGATGGTTCATCCATATTGTGATGATGATTTTCACAATGATTTGGGGTATTACAGAGAGGTACTAATGTCAACCGTTATTTTAACTGCTTTACACAGTGGGATCCTGGAAAAGTTTCTATTATGACATTATTGTTACAACCTTGAGGACAAGGTTGATTTTGAAGGGGTAAGTAGCGATAGAGAGTGATATTAGATATTTTATTTAGTAGTTTTAATATATTATTTAGTATTTTAATATTTCTAGAATGTTCTTAAGGTTTTGAGATTATGTCACATGTATGGCTATTATGCAATTAGAGTTCTATATATTAAAGTATAATGTGTTATTTGAGAATCAATCAATGAAAAATCCAATTTATCTTTATCTCTAGTTTTCTTAGTTTTTCTCTTAGATTCATAGTTATTTCATACCTTGTTAGGGTTAGCATTTTTGCTTCCTAACAAAATATGTTTAACTATGACTTCTCATCTCCAAAAATACTTACTAGTAATATTAATCAAAAATATATTTGAAAGGAAAAAAATGTATCCAATAATTTGTAATTTGTGGCTTCTCTCTGACTAACTAGATTATTGCTTTGGTTCTTCCAGAGTTGCCTTCCACCAACCCATGGGAAGAGTGGACTTCTAAGAGCCAAACATATGCAAGAGTATTAGATGTAGTTAACTTTGTTTTGTCTAAATTGCCATGTGATCCAATGCAAATTTCAGTTGAAAGCTAAGTGGGATAGTTAGCAAAAACTATCAATTAGTTTAGGTGCTGAAACAACAAACACATAAAATCATTCTACATTTATACCAAAATCTATCTCTACTACACTTGTAGGCTTTAAAAAACTCACCGAAAACATCATCCATCACATAGGTAGCCCAATCCTCCTTGACCTCTGTTAACTTATCCGTAGAGTAGGTACGACACTTGTGGTCATAAAAGTACTTCAAAATAAAAACATGGACAATTGAGTTAGAATTAAATTACATTAATTTACAAATTAATAACAATAATTAAAATCACGTACATTTGTGGGGATCATAATTTCATTTTCCATGATGACCCTTTCATAAATCGCATTATAAAATATCCACAGTCAATGCTATTAATTTGATCGGGACACTGCAAAAAAATATTTACATCTATTACTTTTACTTTACATAATTGTTTAAAAATAACATTAATTTGGACATACCTGAATTTTTGACCATGAGATTTTCTTTTCCTGGGAGACTGTAGACACTTTAGAATTACTATTAGCACGATAAATTTGCAACGCACTAACAAAATGAAATTAACTTCAAATGAGTAATTATTATAACTAAGAATACTTATATAAATGTTAAATTAAAAGAGTCTATACTTACTTCTCAAACTTTGTTTTTAAATTTTGATGTTTTGTTGGCTCACCATTCAACGGATCCATGTAATATATCACCTCAACATCAAGATTGATTACAAGCAACACCCGATGTTTCCTGTAACCAACATTTGAATATTGCAATAAAAATTCACATTCAATATAGTTTGTTCTCATAAATTTAATAACATTTTGAATAGAAATCTCACCCTAGATTGCAAGGTGCAAGAATCATTTTATCTTTGAAGTAATCATCATCTTTCAAGAGTATTTTTGCTATAGCGTTTCCTAGATTATCCTCCCGTGATACATGTTGGGATATTTTTTTTTAAGCAAAAATATATTATATAAATAGGACACCAATTAGTGCCCTACACAATTACACAAGGTCACTATCTAAAATCGGGCCTACAAAAATTCGCGAGGAGCTTTAACCCACGTATAATAGTTACAATTTGATGCATTTGTACCCTTCTTTCCTATCCACCACCAAGATAACAAAACCACTCGATTAGTAATAGAATCAAGGTCCCAAAATTCATCTCTAAATAAAATATTATTCCTAAAGTACCAAATAACCCAACAGACCAATATCCAAAGCCCTGCCGTAATCCCAATATTAAATTTTTTCTTCACACAACCATCCATCCATGATGAAAAATGATTAATGGTGTCCCCTAAAAGGAATTCCTCAATTCCTAGCCATCTAAAAACAAATCTCCACACCAGTCCAGATTTATGACAACAAAAGAATATGTGTTCAGCAACTTCTAACTGTAAGAAACAGAACGTACATATCGTAGCGTGAGGATTGGATATTATTCCTTTATGAGCGAGATTATCACGAGTCAGAAGCTTATTGAGAAACATCCTCCAACCAAACACTCTGACTTTGTGAGGAACTTGAGCTTTCCAAACCAAGCTAAGCGCCGCTCTCAAATTGACCCCACAACTCCAATGATACCTACCGTCATGTTTCTGCAATAAGGAATATAAAGAGGAAACCGAGAATTGCCCAGAGTTGTCGTGCGACCATATGGCGTTATCTTTTTCTCCTTCTATCAAAGTGACATCGTTCAGCCTAGCCATGATATCATTAACTTGAATTTGAACAGCAGCAGGGACGCTGTCTTGGAACCGACACAGCTGCCACTTCCAAACTCCGTCAACAAAAACTCCATTTTCGGCGACCCAACTCTCTTGATATGATACCGAGCTCCATGCATCAGGATGTAAAGAGGCCAAAGTTGATGAACCATTCCACCGAGCACTCCAAAACGGAACTGTAGCACCATTACCAACATCAAATGACATCAAACTGGAAAACTGTTGGCAGCTGCAAAAACCTGCAATTAAAAATAAATCCTTCCACCACAAAGATGGTGGAATCTCATATTTGGGTAACAATCCAACATGAAAATCAAGAACAGCATTTTTGTATCTACTGCGAAAAAAATCGCTTCAAATGAATTCTTTCGCGGAAACAATTTTCCACACCCACTTGAACAGCAAGGCAGCGTTGAAAAGCTTTAAATCCTTAATCCCGAGCCCTCCGTCTTCCTTACTCTTGCAAACAACACTCCACCTGACCCAAGACACGCCTTTTTTGGCCATTGAACCATTCCAAAGAAAGCGTTTTTGAATTTTCGTAAGGATACGGATTACGCAGCTAGGAAGTTTATAGAAGGACATATAATGGATAGGGAGGTTTGTGAGAACTGAGTTGATTAGAGTAATTCTACCACCGATAGAAACAAACCGACCATTCCAAGAATTTAACCTACCTCGCACCTTATCAATTAATGGCTTCCAGAACGAGAGAAGTCTATGGTTACCACCGACGATAATCCCGAGAAATTTAAACGGGCCTGCTGAGATTTTACATGATAGATAGTTTTCTGCTGCCAAAAGAAATGATTCATCCAAATTAATTCCAAACAATGAACACTTACTGAAATTAATATCAAGTCCAGACACCAAATGGAATCCCTTCAGAATTGCCTTGATTGCCATTAAATTCTTCCATGATCCATCTCCCACCATCATAGAATCATCTGCGTACTGAAGAAGGTGAATCGGAGTATTAAGATTCGCCTTAAAACCAGAATAGAAACCATTCTCCACGGCACGGTTCAGTAACACTGTAAGGCCCTCAGCCGCGATGGTAAAAAGAAACGGAGCCAACGGGTTGCCTTGTCTGAGACCGCGAGAAACCATAAAATCCCTTGTGGGACTCCCGTTAACCAAGACCGAAGTGTAAGAATTGAAAACTCCATTGTTCATCCACATCATCCATTTGTCCCCAAAGCCCATAATCTTCATAACGTCACACAAATAATTCCATTCGACGCAATCGTATGCTTTAGCAAAATCCACCTTAAGAAGCATTAACTCACTCTTTGATCTTCTGGCTAGATCAATGACCTCGTTTAACAATAAGACGCCATCAAGGATGTTTCTTCCTTCAATGAATGCCGATTGAGAATTTGATATGCAACTACCAATAATGGCTTTAAGTCTATTAGCAAGAACTTTCGCCACAACTTTGTAAACAACTCCGACTAAAGAAATTGGTCTATAATCATCCAAGTTCTTCAAACTGTCATATTTCAGGATAAGAACCAAAAAAGAAGAAGCAAGAACTTTCGGAAGCTTCTCACCCTCAAAGAATTCAAGAATACATTTAGAAAAATCATGCCTAACGAAATCCTAACATCTTTTGATGAACTCAAATGTAAAACCATCGGGCCCAGGACTCCGATCACCGCCACAGTCGAACACTGCACGTATGATCTCAACAAGGTCTACCTCTCTATCAAGCACCTCACTGTCTTGTACTGATAAACGTTCAAATCCGTTACCTCCAATGCGTGGAAGAGGTCTAGAGCAGCTGCAACTACTAAGCCTCTTTTGAAAATGGTTTTTGACAGCAGTTTTAACACCGTCCACATCTTTGATCAGCCTGTCATCAATATAATTTGAAGAAATTAAGTTCTGAATCAGCCGAGATTTCAAGGCAGCATGAAAATATTTGGTATTAAAATCCCCGTCATGCATCCACTTCGAACGAGATTTTTGCCTTAAAATACTATGCTTGATCCTCAAATTTTTCCATAAGTCGCCTTCAGCTTCGTTCCTCTTATGAATCTCTTGCGTAGCTAACTGGTCATTGTTCAGCCCAATCAAATCCTCCACATCATTGATAATACCTATATCCAACTTGATTCTAGTATCAATCCAACCAAAAATGTTTGCATTCCACCATCTCAACTTCTCACGCAGGAATTGGAATTTTCTGGAAAGAACAAACGAGGCCTTCCCGACCACAACACAAGCTTCCCATTGCTTTTTCACAAAAGACATGAAACTAGGATAATCAAACCAACACGACATGAATTTGAAGGGTTTAGGACCCCAGTTAATAATTCTGGCAGTGAGCCAAACTGGCCTATGATCAGAAACGTCACGCTCCCCAAACTTCTATACTACCGAATTCCAATCGTTCAAAATTCCAGGTGACACGAGAAATCTATCGAGACAACAACACGACCTGCCTTTTGATTTGAACCACGAAAACTTACCCCCAGAAATAGGAGGGTCTACACATCCACTCAAACTTATGAATTCTGAAAATTCAGCCATGTATCTCCTCTTATGACTCGTGCAACCAAATTGTTCACTAGATTTCCTAATTTCATTGAAATCACCACCTATTATCCACTCTCCAGGATCTGCTTTAGATTTTAATTCAAGAAGCTTGGACCATAGTTCCCTTTTCTTTAATACAACAAGGTGAATACACATTTAGGAGATAAACATTTCTATCAGACCACTCAACCGGAATACCCAGGTAACCTTTCCCACTAAAGCTGCAAATTGATTTGAACAATCCTTCTTTCCAAATAGTGAGTAATCCACCAGATAAACCAACGGAGTCACAAGCCGACCATTGACAGTTCCTATTCCCCCATAAACTGAACACCAAATCATCAGACAATGAAGAACATTTAGTTTCCTATATAAAACAGACTTCACCTCCACCATTCTTAATACTGTTGCTAATCCTTTTACGTTTGAAGTCACCCCCGCACCCTCTGATATTATAAGAAACTATATTCATGAAAACTCACTAGCTGCCGCCTTCTTACACTTCTTAGATTTTCTGTCATGATCTTCCATCCTGCTTAAAATGGACTCAAATACTTCGTCATCTTCTTCCGCGTCAATGCTCAACTTCTTAATAGAATCCCAAATTCTCATTGTTAGATTTACCAATTTTTTCTTAATTTGAGAATTACTATTAAGTAAACCAGACTCTCCAATTGAATTGTCAATAGAAGGCGAATTACAGTGGCCCTGGGGAAAAACTAGACTATCAGCGTCCCCTGCGTTGGTACCAGAATGACAAGAGGAGGGCGAACCAATAGGGAAGGAAGTCTCAGCTTGGAGCAAGGTTGCATAATAGGATGGTTTAAAGGGGATTTTTAACTTCTGATAAATATCGCCAATCAACACCTTCTTCTTCTTCTTCTTGGGAAACACCTTCAAATTCGAAACATCACCCACTTTGTCACGACTATCGCCCATTGGTTCAGGTTGTAAATTCTGGATTTCCACATCAGGTGTGCTTACCAGGCTAGATGACATGTCCTCCTTACCAACGTTCGCAGGACCAACGGACCCAACTTTTCTATTTAAAACCTCTAAAGAGCAAGGCACAAGGACTTCTTTGGAATTCACATAATCGCTACTTCCCACACTTACTTCAGACTCGGATGAAGACGAGTCTCTGTCTTGAGATGAATGGTGAACCACTTTAGAATTTTCTCTATTATCACTTCTGATCTTAGAGCCAACACTTCCGCCAGTTCTTGCCAATCCTTGAGAATCATTCACCTCAACAATCCCTAATGACTTATCTCTTAGATTAGTCCCACCCAGAACATCACCATCAAAGATAGGTTCAGAATCCTTTAACTGGAAGCTAGCAGGATTAAACACATCCATAAGAGGATCCTCCTCAGAAGAAGTAGATACAATTTCTTCTAAACTATCATCTACAAACCGCCTCTTTTGCAGCATACGATGATCCCTCGTAAAAGCTCCAAAGGAATCCTCAACGATTTTGATACGAAAAGTAATTTCATTGACATCAATTGAGATCACTTCATTGAGATTCAGAGCGAACTTCGTTCGAATTAAAATACGCGCAACGTCCAATCTGGTTTGTTTCTGCGTGTCCCCGTCCATTTTGACAAAAACACCAATAGTACCAGCGAGGAACTTAAAAATTTTTTCACCCCAAACGTGACACGGTAATCCGGAGACCTCACCCAAGTAAGCCTTTCCTGATCAACATCAGAAGGATACCACAAATGAACATCAGAGAACCACCTGCCAACCCACTCTTTGTCTTCTTCCACCAACCTTGCAATATCACCCTGATTCTTTTCTTCCAGTAAGCAGAGATGAGTACCCATGGGTTTGACTTTAATGTTAAAATAACCCTCCATTTGGAATGCGTCTAAAACATCTATGGCCGACCCAGGGCTCTCCATAACTCCCACATATGCTTGAGTGAATCTCTCCAATTCTTCGTCACTGACAGTGAAACTCAGATGTGCGAACTTGGGTTTATCCCCCATAAGAAAAGGGTTCTGATATCGCCTATTCCATACAACTCCCCCTTTTGAGCATACGAATTGCCTCCCTCTCCTCTGACTTTGGTAACCGGATTTGGAATTGGTTTAACAGCCGAGTCAACAAGCAATTTCTTAATCACACCACCATTCTGCAAATCCGTGAGGCCTCCAACAACGTGTTCAACTCTCTGAAATCTAGGAAGGTTAACAAAAATCTTATGGCCATTAAGGATATGATGGAGAACTTATTTATTAATCCATTTGGACTAATAAACTTGTCATACAAATACCTAGAAATGAACGACAACAATTGGTATTAATATATTTGTCAACAATGTAAACATTAAAATATTTGTCAAATTAGAGAACACTTGTAATAATAGAGGTACCTGGCAAAATACAGTGATGATAGAGGAACTTAACCAGATATGATCAAGAATCTCTTTTATACTTTCTACACGTAGATGCTCTAAAAACTCCTCACCAAATATACTTTCCTCCATTTTTATTTGAATTAACGATCCAACCCTCATCATCTTTTTCACATACATATCAAGGAAAGGTAAATTTGCAAGACCGGTTGAACCACCAACTCTAGGAGACTCTTCAATTTTGTATTTTTTGTTGCTTTTGTTAGGGGGCGAAACTTAACCAACACTTCGTTGGGTATTCTTACCTTTGTTTTGGGATTGATCAGGAATCTAAAAAGTTGTAATAATTAAGGTTAGTGATAAAATAATTAAACAAGTAGTGATTAATCAAGTTGATAATATGTAATTTACCTTTTCAGATTCAGCAAAAAATTCAAGAAGTTTCATTGGCCATGGAACAAGTGTTCCTGTTGCCTGACAAACCATTGATACATCTCCACCATCAACAAATATAGGCAGTCGAGCATTAGGCACAATAGCAACTTCGATATTAACCTTGACATATCTAGGTGGTAACGTCATGCCATGCACTGTGTTACCTTTGGTGTTATATAGTTTGCCACGAGCAACTAAACACCGACTCGGGGATGATAAATATATATTAACAGGAAAGAGACCCAAAACCAATGAGATATGAATAAAAACATTAATATCGTTATTTACAAAACAAATATATGGAATTTGAGAGTTCATAAAGAAACAAAACATAGTGATGTCCTATTATGATCAATTTGAAAGTCTAAAATATTTGACTATAAAAATGACTAGTCTGAAGCATACAAAATCAGAAGCATAAAAATGACATGTCTAAAGCATATATATATATATATATATATATATATATATATATATATATATATATATATATATATGGGAGCATACAAAATCTGGGACCATACAAAATATTCTCTAATTATAATTAATGTTTAAGCTTAAAACTGTTTTGTAATCTGGAGCATACAAAATATTCTCTAATTATAATATTCTCTGAAATATGGGAGCATACAAAATCTAAGAGCATACAAAATATTCTCTAATTATAATTTATGTTTAATTAAGCCTAAATCAACGCGGTGTTATCAACAATGTCCACGAAACTGTGTGTGTTTTCTGTTTTAATGATCTCGAGACTATTGATCACATCTTCTGTCATTGTCCCAAAATTGATGTTCATGTTCGTATGATCTATCGGTGGGTGAATATTGATAGGGTTCGGCAAGGTGTCAACTTTATTGATAATTCGTTGAATTGGTTTGATAGGCTCAACGGAATATGCGATAATAAGTCTAGGCTATCTATTTGGATTATTACTTGCCGGAACGTGTGGCTGGCTCGTAATCGGATTTTATTTAAAGACGAGGTGGGGGATGCTGTTTCTATCTTCCATAATACTATCGGATCGTCGTGGAATTGGTTGGCTCTTGGAAGGAATGGTAACATGACTTGTTCTTTATACAATTGGTATAAATTTCCACTTCACTTTTTGTAATTTGATTCGGTGTTGGTTTGCTGTTTTGTTTTCTGGTGCTGCTGTCTTTGGTATGTACTAGACTTGGGTGGAGATTCCCTTAATCTCCTTATATTGAATTTTTGCTTATCAAAAAAAATATAATCTCTAGATGGAGAAACTACATATTATCAAAACCACATTTTTCTAGTTTATGTCCAGACAACCCGTGTCAATATCATTAGTACCATTTCGGAATCCAACTCTTAGTCCATGTCGGTCACCTATGACACATGTTGTCTCATTATTTCCTAGGGAAGCTAGAAAATAGCAGAAACGAGGAATTAGTTTTAGTTCAAAAGAACCAACTTCTCCTAAAATCTCGTGCATCGGTTAAGTTAACTGCGAGAAGATGAAAACGAAGGAAAGGAAATTGCGTAAAGAGGTTCTACCTCTAAATTTTGAATTTTTCAATTTTATAATTGAGTTTTGTATAACATATAACACAAATTATTTGAAGAAACCAATTACCTCGAGAATGTTGCTAAATGATCCGGGTTGCAAGAGCCTTTATCACTAGGTTCTTGTCTCTATGCCACTTTTTCAGGCTGTTGTAAGCTCTTTGCCACTTCTTCAAGTTGTTGCAAGCTTTGTGCCACTTTTCAGGTTGTTCTTTCTCAATCTCTTCTTCGGTTTGTTGCCTCTCTATCTTCTCTCTATCCAACTTAGCTCTCTCCAGCTTATCTCTCTCTAGCACCTCCAATCTACTTTTGAGTGTGTTGCAAAAACCATACAATTTTTGAAATTCCATTTGTGTGGGGAGATTTTGGCGTGGAAATATGTCCCTAGAACATACCCCAAATCCATAACTCCTAACACGTCCAGAGTAGTTTGGGAGATTTAGAGCCTTGAATAATATGTCCGTAGGACCAAGGTCTTGTCTTTCTTCTTCAGTTAGAGCTTCTGTTAGCTTCTGTCAACTTGATCAATCTTATAATTTGTATCTTTTTCAAAATTATTTGATGTATCTCTCCCATTGCTCCTCTTTATGGGCATGTTTTTTTTCCTCGTGCATTATCCAACATGTATAACTTTTATCAATTCCATTACATATTAAGTGATCTTCCAAAACATTTGCATTAACATCTGTATAACAACATTTTAAGCAAGAGCATATGATTTTACTAGTGTCTTCGGCATGAGCAATAGAAAACCTAACAAACTCTTGAACCCCGTCTTCGTATTCTTTTGACTCTCGATTGGCAAACATCCATTTCCGATCCATATTTCCTAACAAGTAACATATATAACTAGTTAACAATTGGTTCTAACAACCAAATTGGGTTCTACCTACGAATCATATGGCCAATTTCAAGGTCTTAGTCCTATATATATATATTTTAATTGATTTTCAACAATTCATCTACTGCAACTTTTCAATACTAAATTGTTTTCATGAAAAACAATTAAGTATTGAAAAGTTGCAGTAGATGAATTGTTGAAAATCAATTAAAATTGATCAAAGCAGTTAGTAATTGTATATATATGAATGAACCATGTGCATATATATGTTCACTAGTCAATCTTACAGCGACGTCTTCTATAAGAGGCACTTATCATATACCCTTAACTTTACAGTTATGGCGAAGAAATTGTCCAGTGCTTACAACCACAATTTCAATCCATTTAAAGATGCAATCCATCAATTGACTAAATAACTAAAATAAACAAAAATAATTTTATCAATAATACTTGATGAAATCACTAGCATTTCAGTCATATATATGTTACAGAAAGTGAAAATGAAGGTCGAGCAATAGTCTATCATAGATATAAATCTGTCACAGAAATACATAACTATAGTATTTTGATTTCTGGTTTATGGGTGTGTTCAAATATCAGAAAAACTATCAAATATCTCGAACAAGCAATTTCACAAGTTTAGATGAATCTCCCTAGTCCACCATATGTGCATAATATAACTATTCGATGGTCGAAGAGAGCTTCATTGTCAACACAAATATTAAGATATAAAACTATGAAAAAAATGACAACCAACAAGACAAGCCATGAAACATGACAGTTTTGGTAGAAGATATTGGGTTGTCTTTGAAAAAGAGGGAATTCAAGGACTGTAATAATCATTCAATAGCAGAAAAGAAGGAACAAGAAGTTACTGCTCGAAATGCCCAAATCCATCAACAGAAGATTGACAGCAGGGAAAACCTTAACATGGATAAAAATTCTGAAGATTACTCAAAATCTAATACTTCAGGTTAACTTCCCAAACTTTAAAATGTTCGGGTTTTATACACTACTCTATTTCTAATGAATTTCTAATATGAGTTCAATGCCAGTGATAGCAATTCTTACCCATGAGGGTATTTTTTATATCCAAATTCTTTACTTTTAAGTTCTACAATTGTTGGTAGCTTTTCTCGTCGGCTTTCCCCTTATTTGACCAATAATTCTATAGTTCAACAAATTAACTAATAATCCAGTATCAATGATATGTCCGATTTTTAAAATATTGAATAAGAGTACCATTCCCACTTTTTAAACAATTTCTCCAAGATCAAAGTGTCGCCACATCATGGCCACCCTCATCCATTTGATAAATGTTGTTTGGCGATGATTGTTGAATCAGTCACTAATAATAGCTCATTAAAATATCCAGCACTGGTTTATATAAATTTCTTTTAGTCAGGCCACTATATAAATTACACCCTCTGGTCACTATTATAAGCAAATTTACCTTTTTGTGATACATTTGACTATTAATGTATGTAGTCTATATATGGACTAGATACATTAATAGTCAAATGTATCACAAAAAGGTAAATTTGCTTATAATAGTGACTGAAGGGTGTATTTCAATAGTATAATAATGCTACACATACTACAAGAGAATGACTAAAGCCACAAAGTTTTTTTACAATAGGTTTCACATAATTCGCCCTATACCCTATAGTCTATAGTCTCTTCCTAATATATAGCCACAAACCATATTACACTACTTTACCTTTATTTCCCTCTTTCATTACAGTATATGAAGTTGATAACAAAGTACTTCATCACATGTTGTTTGACCATTCCTCATTACTCATCAATCAACCACATTTTGCTGACCATAACATTGTCCTCTCACTCACAACACACAACATCGCCATTTAAAACCTTTCATGCTCCTACCAATCTATCCAATATAACCGACAACATTCAACAAAGACCATAACCAACATGGAACCAAAGTTCAGAATCAACTGTAACAGAAATAACAATGACCTCCTTCCAACAACAAACAATGCCGCTTCTCGTTTGCCAGAAAGTCCAAGAATACCAATGGATTTTCTCTCAAGGTCATGATAAAAAATTGCATCTCTACCGTGTGCCAGTGATAACAACTCTTACCCATGAGGATATTTCCAACTGGAAATAGATATAAAAGCACATGGCAATGGTATTGCTTTTACAAACTGAAAGAAAATAGTTAGAATTTGACTAGAGTAGTACTTCGATAAGGTTATTCAACCCGAAGTCTTATTGGACCCTTAACTTCCTATCAAATAGCAAATTACTAATTCAAAGCTAATAACTACATTAGTGTCTAAACTCTGTTACGATATCCCCCATTCAGTTAGCCTCCCCACACCCCTTAGCAAACACTTTATTAACTATTAGCCTCCTAACAACTTACTATTTATTCTAAGTTAGAACTAAAGAGTCCAAGTTATTTTTGAACACAATTGATCTGTTTTATACATTTTTTCTAACGTGTGGTATTCTACTCAAAAGTATTCAACACTGCATAAATGCACTCCTATTTTAAAATGTGTGCATGTGAAAATTGTTGTGATTGTTATATCAAACAAGACTTTGGCAAGAATTTATAAGATCCAAGCTCTCCAAGTTTGCCAAAGTTCCCTGCCAATGAAAAAGGAAGAAAGTTCAGACTTAAAACAACTTCCCATAAAACCAATCCTGCCTATCTAAGAATAACACAGAAGCTAAGGCATATGCAGCACAACAAGAACAAGCCTAGACAACAATCACACCAGAACCAATTTATCTAATTGAAAAATAAAGGTTCTTCAAGTTATGAAACACCCTATATTATAATACAAGCCTAGACAACAATCATCCCAATTATCAATACACCCTTCCAACAATATCTGCTTATTAACCTCCTCAAAATTCATCACAAACTCTTCAACCAAAACGCCTCTCTTTCGAACAATATTATCCCTCTCCAACCATTCAGATTTCATTTCAAAATTCGCACACAACCAACTCTGGAAAAGATAATCAGAATAAAAGTCTCTAACTTTGAAACCCCTAGCACTCTCATTCTCTGATAAAATGTCTATAAACACGGCTTACTCATAAACTCAAAAAAATATCTACATAATGTGGTTCCTCATAACCTAACCTTTTTTTTAATAGAATGAAAAATGACATATTTTAGTAAATGGGAAATTGCACTACGAGTCTTTTAAAAATGCAAAACCAAACAATAAATCAAAACAAATACTAGTAAAAAATAAATTAATTTCAACTCTAGTAAATTTGTCTTGCGTGTGGTAGACTTGTAATTACACAGCAATTCCATGGATAGAAAGTAAATTAAACAAATGATATAGATGTTGGTGACCAAGACAGTGACGTATTCATTAAAGAACATGTAAAGTGGAAACAATGCAACCCATTTTTTCGTTAATCAGTTTATTCTTTCACTAGATATTTCATGGAAAAGTCAAATAAAGTTAAGTTTCTCTTAAATTTCTTTAGTTATTTTATAACTTTGAAACCCCTAAGGTGCTAACAAAAGTCAAAAACACCTAAGTTGGTACCATCCAAAAACCCTAGAATGTCAAGAACAAGTTCATCAGTGAGGGTGTGAAGATTACCTGAACCAATGTCTCTGGAGTTGATGGAACCATGATTGAAATAGAGATTTCGTAAGGGCTGAACGTCGACGTCGCGACTGAATCAAAGGACGTTTGAAGGTTGACGGCGTGGCTAGGTTGACGGCGTGGCTGGGATGAACGTCGACGTTGTGAGTGAATCGTTCACTATTCAAAGTTTTGAGTGAATCGGATCGTGTTTTGATTTTTGTGAGGCAGAGCTAGCTGAATCGTGTTTTGGTTTTCCCAAAAAGGGTTCATGAATAGTGAAAAATTTGTGCGCAAAAACTAAATCTAAGATCTGCCAAAATATTGCTTTTCTTTTAATTTTATTTTATATATTATTTATATTATTTATTATTCATTATATATTCTATAATAAATACCGTTTTAACATGAATGCTATTATAGAGTGGTACATTAATAGCGTTTCTAATAAAGTGGTATCTTAATGGAGCATAGAATAATAAATTAATAGCGGCAAAAAGTGCTATCTTAATTGAACATATTAATAGCGTTTTTAAAAAAGCGCTATCTTAATTGAGAATAGTAATAGCGTTTTTAAAAAAGCGCTATTTTAGTGAAATTTATTAATAGCGTTTTTTAACATAGCGCTATCAAAATTACATTGTCTGCATCCTATAATAGCGCCCGACTATAAAGTGCTATTATAGATGTCTGTGTTCCCTTTTTAATAGCACTTTCTTTAAAAGCGCTATTAAATTAGGCGATACAAAAGATCAATTTTGGCGTAGTGAGGTATTGGTTTTCTTGGCGTCAAAGAAGAATGGAAAGGCGTATTGAGAGGTTTCTTTTGTCATAAGATCTTGTGGACATGTGGGGATTTGTGCAACAAGTGGTGGGAAAGAGGGATCTTTCTGATCACTTCCATATCTCGATCAAGGTCGATAAATTAAATTGTGGGCCGAAACCTTTTAGGGTTCTCGACTGTTGGTTTCATAACTCGAAATTCTTGTCGTTGGTTAAGAAATCTTGTGATAACATAGTGGCTGAAGGCAGAAGCAACTACATCATAAAAGAAAAATTGAGGTTATTGAAGGGTTCTCTCAAGAAGTGGAATAATGAGGTATTTGGGAAGGTGAATTTGGCCATTAAGGAAAAAGTAGAGGAGATCAATGCACTTGATGTAGCTCTGGTAGAATGTAATCCTAGTGAAGTTGACGATCTTTTGGCGGACGGGTGTTAGGTGTTAAAATGTGTTAATATTTAGTTTAGTATTTGGCACCTTTTGAGATCTTTAATTGTTAATCGATGCTTTTTCCCGTTGTTTCCGGTAAATAATCTTAGTATAGTTTATATGCATTATTAGACTTAGTTATTTAACTTTTTGTGTTTATAATTGTAGGTTTAACGTTTTAATGAAAGCTTAGAGCATGGAAGGCTTTTAAGGAAGCATTTTTGAAGAAAATCAATTTTTGGAGCATGCTGCAAGCGCGCTTAGTGCGCTCCTAGCGTGAGGAAGAAGTGAATTCCAGTGGATAGCCCACAAAGCGGGGTTCTAAGACGGTTTAGCAATAAATGAGACCGCGCTTAGAGCGGTGCAGCGCGCTTAGCGCGCTCTACGATTCTCAGCCCCTTATAAATAGAATTGATCAGATTTTTTGTGGATCTATTCATTATCTTATAGAAAAAACATTGTCAACACTGTAGTATCCTGTTTTCGAAGAATCGGAGCATCATTTGTCGAGAGATCGTCGTTGATGCTTGTTTCTCTTCTCTATTTTCTTATTTGTGAAGCTTCCATGTCAATGGAGAGCTAATTTCTCTTTTGTGTCAAGTTTGGAAGGTAGAAAAACCTTTCTTTTGTATGTATAGTGTCATACCCCAAAGTTTGACCACTAAAATTTCCCATCATTGTGCAAATCATCATCACAATATGAATGAACCATCTTGCCTCATCAGTCTCCCCAAAGATGGGTGAACACTTACTACAGTCAAAATTAGGGTTTCAAGCCCTCTCAAGTTCTTAGACAAAGGATCGATCAAGAAATGACATGATCTTCAACTTGTCTAACCTCCCAAACATCTACATTTGATCAAGAGGACTCCCACTTTAAGGATTAAGCACAAAGCTGCTCCCTTCCAGGTGGATCAAGCCTCAAGATCGCTAGTGTCACCAAATTAGGGTTTGGTCGACTAGGGCCTCCAGATGGAAATTTTCCTCTGGGAATGAGCCAATGCCTCACAGAATAACCTAAGATACTCCGTGGGACCTCATGGACCCAATCATCAAGTCAATTTAGCCTCAGGGGATGCATTTATCAAAAATCAGGAATTAGGGTTTCTTGACCTAATTCACCCCTAAGTTGACTTTTGGGACAAATCATGAGCCAAGACCTCAAGACATGATTTGATGGTCTCCAACATACCACATTGATCCATTTGTAACAATGGATTGATCCAGGAAGCTTGAGCAGCAAGTCTCAATTTCATCAGTACCACAATTAGGGTTTCTCGAGAAAAGTCAACTGTAGCTTTGACTTTTGACCAGGACATGCTCCCAAACCCTAGGACATGATTCAATACACCCTATAATACCCATGGAACATGTCCATCAAGTTTGACTTAAGTCAAGGACATGATTTCCTAAAGGATGGCACAGTTTGGAATTCAGCTGACAAAAAGTCAACTGTGCACAAAAGTCAACTTTGACTTTTTGAGATTTTTCACAAAAATGGTTTTTTAACCCTAAAATGATGTTAATGTATGATTTGAATCATCATTCATCAAGAAAAATCAAGAAAAGTGGGATAACTTGTAAAAGGGGTAACCATAAAAACTTAGAAAATTTTCTAAGTTATGAACAAAGTGGCAAGGGTACCAACTTTGGAGGATCATAACTCCTAAACCACAAGGCCATTTTTACCCATCCAAAGCTTGATTTGTAGATCTCATTACCCTCTACAAAAGCTTAAAACTGCCCCCCCTCCGAATTCCTCATGGATTTTGAGTTATGGAATGATCAAAATCACAAAAAGTGAAAATGTCACTTTTTCCAACACTTAGTGAAATTTTCACTAAGTCAGAATCTGCCTTCACTTTTTTCCAAATGTAGGGGGATTTTTCACTTGGATCCAAAAGGTATCAAAACCAAATATG
The DNA here is from genome assembly GCA_022829125.1 of Lathyrus tuberosus. Classification (NCBI taxonomy): domain Eukaryota; kingdom Viridiplantae; phylum Streptophyta; class Magnoliopsida; order Fabales; family Fabaceae; genus Lathyrus; species Lathyrus tuberosus. The sequence goes on from JALAZF010000071.1 coordinate 11,995,564, forward strand.
ATCAAACAGTTGTTGTATCATATAAGGGCTTTCCAAAATGACCACGAACATCACCAAATTCCACTTGAGCCATGAGATATGACAAGGGCAATACGCCTTGCTGAAAACTGCCAAGGCTAGGCATAATTTTGTATTTTTGCTCGATTTGGAAAAATAAGTTAATTCCAAGCCTTGTCATCATCTTGAACACATTTGAGGATCAAATCCAAAAGGGACATACACTGATCCAAGCCTCCAAAGTCCTTGGAACAAGAAGTAGCATGCCAAACCTAGAATTGCCTAAAAGAGGGACAAGACTCCAATTTTGGATTGGAGCATTCAATACATACACCAAGGTAGCATGGACTGAGCCATTTGCAATTGAATTCAGTCAAGACTTATCCAAGACCAAGGGAACCACAACCCTGTGCCCTAACCTCTAGTCAATGGCTAGAGGAGACTAGGATTCCAAAGTGCAACCATTGGCCAAACCTCTGCTGCATTTGCCATTCACTATTGATCCCAAAACAAACTTACTCTACTATAAATAGAGCTCATTTGTGCTCAGTTTGAATACACCAAAGCCATCAAACATATGTTTTCCTCAAAATCTCTCTCTTTAGGCCAAAATGCCTTCTTTAGCAAGGTAACTCTGAGTTTTTGAGTTAGAAAGCATTTCGATCACAACTTATAATCCTAACACCTCATAAACATCATATGTAGGTGATCCAAACTATCAAAAGTGACCTGTAACACCAAAATCACAAAGTCACCCCTCAAAACCTCAAAATAGGCCTTTTATGCATTTTTCAAGCCATGTCTTGATTCAGTCACTTTACAAACCAGATAAAACCTCAAACACACTCCAAATAACATCCTTGAACTGTCCCAAATGGTTCCCCCCATCTGGAACATCATTTGAGAGAGTTGCTATTTTGGTCATTTTAACCCCTTTTGCAAGAAAGGGCCAGTTTGTGTTTTTGCAGGTTCCAGCTGATTCCAACCATCCTCAAAGCTTTTAAGGGATCATTTGAGAGTGTCCAAAGCATCAAACCATTTCTGGAACAAGAAGTTTGGCAGATTGCACAGAAAACTCCAAAAGCTCAAAAAGAGGTAAGCATCATGACTTGAACTTTCCAAAATATGCATTGCTTTGAAGTCCACTGATCATACACACCTCATACATGTTATATATTTTGTGTTTGAACCAATTCATCATGTAATTCATGCCTGTATCAGAATGTAGCATAGAAAATGCAATTTTAGGCTTTTTTCAAAACCACTATCGAGTTTTGAGGAGGGAGTATAATCTGAAAAAAATACCACCACCATTGGATTCCTTGTGAAACTCTAGGCCAGATGCATATAAATTTTGTCCCCAACCATGGAAAAATGAGAAAGTTATGGACCTTCCCGTTTCTTGGCAAAACTTGCCTTGCCTTGCCTTGGCCAGGCCTAGAAAACAAGGCAAGCCTTGTATATTTGTGGTTTCACTTCAAGCAATGGATGTATCACCACCCCAGTGGTAAGGCGCGTGCCCTATAACCTCGAGGTCGTGGGTTCAAACCCCACCCATGCCATTTTGTGTTTTCTCACATTTTTGCTATTTTTTCCAATATTTTCATGTTTTATTAATTAATGGGAAAATTAATAACTCCTTCAATTTTAATTATTTTTGATTGGTTCTTTTTGTAAAAAATTCACAAAAATGTTGAAATGTTTTATTCCACCAAAAAAATTAAGTTTATATTATTTATTTAATATAATTAATATTTTTGTGAACAAATTCCTTTTTAATGTTTTTAAACATTTTAAAAGTGAATATTTACTTTGAAAATCAAAACCAAGTGAGTTTTAATTCACCTTTTGATTAATCCCTCATTTTTTAAACCTTAAACAAAAATCACAAATGGTTTATTCAAACTTATTTGGTATTTTATTTGATTTTCTTTAAATATTTACTTTTAAAGAATAACAAATTAGGGTTTCTTTGATTTTCACCCTCATCAAACAATTTCAAACACTTTTGGGCCTCTAATAGAGTGTAAGACCCAATCCTTTGTAAATACAAACCTATTTTTGGGCCTCACTTATTGTATAAGTCCCATTGTATTTCAAAAAGTTCGACGCGATCATCGTCCGTTGAAAAACAAATCTTTTGGGCCTCTCCTCGAGCTATAAGCCCATTCAAAACTTCTTGGGCCTCTATTAGAGTGTAAGACCTAACCCCCTTTAAAAATCAAACCATTTTGGGCATCAATGCATTGTATAAGATCCACCGCGTTTTCAAAAATCTCGCCGTGATCGCCATTTTCAAACAAATGACCCTGGGCCTCTCCTTGAGCTATAAGCCCCACCACTTGTACAAAAATAAATCTTTTGGGCCTCTATTAGAGTGTAAGAACCAATCCCCTTTTAACCAAAACTTTTTGGGCCTCATACATTGTATAAGCCCCCCTGCGTTAAAAGAAAACCTCGGCGCGATCGCCAGTAAAAAAAACCAATCATTTGGGCCTACCCTCGTGTTGTAAGCCCCATTCTTTTTCTTTAAACACTTGGGCCTCTTGAGAGAGTGTAAGACCCATACCCTTCTATAGAAAACCTTTCTTGGGCCTCAGTCACTTGTATAAGTCCCTCTGTACAAAACGACAGTGCGATCACTGATAAACCTTAGGCCTCTCCTTAAGCTATAAGGCCCAACATCTTTTCAAAATACTTTCTCGTTTAATTTTGAATATACTGTTGTTTTCAATCTTTCTTTGTTGAACAACTAACCAAACATCATGGAAGCTCTACAACCGAGTAAGTATTTATATGTTTTCTTTATCCGTTTTCATATACATATAACTGTATTGTGGGGCTGTTTCACTGTAAGTCTTCTTTCATAAACTCATATCAACTGTGTAATACTAGTATAGATATTTAGAGTTTCCCCGGCAACTACATCTAGCACTAAGCCCTGTTGATCACTCTTAAATAGACCAAACTAGATCCCCCATAGGATTACCAGACACTGTCTTCCCTCCTCTAGGGGTTAAACAATATGGAGACATGAAAGGCAGCATTTTCGGTGAACCCTTTCTCAGACTGTCAACCTTAGAAATTGTCATAGAAACTCTAACTCCCCATAGATGATCTTTTCTCCGTGAATGGCATCTCTCGAGTTTCTTCCTAATTCTCGGACTTTCCTGGCTTGATCTATTCTCGGTGAATAGCCTGTCTTGAATTTCTCGGGGTTTGGGGACCCACAGGCTTCCTAAAAGCATCCCCGCCTCCTCTTGGGCGTTGTACAAGGACCATACGGCTTCTTAGAAGTATTCACAGCCTCCTCTTAGGCTTCGTATAAGGATTCTTCCTTCGGGAAGAGAGCCTCCTCTTGGGCTTCGTACAAATTGTGCCTCGGATTCTTAAAAGTTTTCAGCCTCCTCTTGGGCTTCGTACAAATTGTCCCGACGACCTCCTAGAGTTATAGGAACAGAAATTAGTCATCTTCATAGAACAGTTTTTCACAGAGTCTAGATCTTTCTACCATGAGCGTACTACTACTGTTTCTTTAAGCATAGTACAAAAGATAAAACTCTAGACTTGGATAGTCTAATCTCCTTGAGTCTTGAAGGCATTCTCCCGTAGGGAAAAACACCAGTAGACTCGGACAGTCTCCAATACTCTCTAGATTCCCCATTTCCTTAAAAAACAGGAAATAACCCTGATCCTCTGATCAATCCCAAAGCATAGCCTTACCTTTGATCAGTCTCTTTATAAGAACTGATTTTCTCTTTTAACCAACCTACAGGACCTGTCACTCAACTGAAACAACAATCCTTTTAGCCTCTATCTCGGGCTTCGTACGAGATACAAAAAGACTCTCTTGTGGAGTCAATAATCCTTTTAGGCTCTATCTCGGGCTTCGTACGAGATACAAAACCACTCTCTTGTTGAGTATAAAAGACTCTCTTGTTGAGTCAAACAACGTTTTTAGCCTCTATCTCGGGCTTCATATGAGATACAAAAACACTCTCTTGTTGAGTATAAAAGACTCTCTTGTTGAGTCAATCCCCTTTTAGCCTCCCTCTTGGGCTTCGTACAAGACACATACAAAAAACACCCTCTTGTTGAGCCAATAGCCTCCTCTTAGGCTTTGTATAAGGAAACCCCGGTTGAGTCAATCAACCTTTTAGCATCAAAGTCGTGCCTCGTTCACAGTATACAAACATCAACAACTCCTTCTCCTTTCATCTAATTGCTGTAAGCGGCAAGCCTCTGGATTATTTACATCCACGCCACTGTCCCTCTTTAAGCATGAGAAATTCCTAAGGAAAGATAGCATTGCTCTACACTGAGTTAAAGTCTTCTCCTTCAGGTTAAAACCCCCTATAAAGGAAATTACGGTATTGCTAGGATTCACATATCCCGGTTAAAGTAATCCTCCTTTATAGTCAGTCACCCAACAGTTGTGACAAACAGACCCCCTTTAGAGATGACAAATTCTCTCTGAAGTTGAGACCCTTCAGCTTCACATCTTGGGCTTTGAACAAGATATAAACCACCTTTAGCTTCATGTCTTGGGCTTTGAACAAGACACCAAAACACCACTTCCTCCCATAGAATAGGAGGAACTACGATCGCTCTGATTTCACTGTTTCGGTAAACGGGAATATGTAGGCATAAGATTGAAAGAAAAATCTTAGCGAGCACACCACATCAAAAACCTCAGGTCACAAATCCTCACATATCCACCAAAATATCTGAGTCCGTATTCCCCACCAAAAGTCTAAAATCAACCAAAATAACCTAAGAGAGCCCCCCCCCCCACATTGATCGCATATGTAAACCAACAGTTTTGACTATTTGACCTCAATTTGTAAAGCAGGGTTAATTGGAGACATCTATTTCCCTTCCTTCATCAGCTTCAATAGGATAAAAAATGAATCGACCTGTAGTAACCCAGAGCGACAGTGCTTAAGAACCACGTCCAAAATTGCTCGCTACAGAAAAATGGCGCCCACCGTGGGGCTCTCTTTTTTATCTCTCAGGTAGAAACCGAAGAATGACGACTTCATTGGGATAGGATTTTTATTGACCTCACTGGGATCTTAGGTCAAAAACCTTTAAAGTTTGGAAGATACCACAGGATGGCGACTCCGCCGGGGAGCCATTTTCTGTCAGTTGTCAGGAATATATACTGCTTTTCCTAATTGATATATGTGTTTATTTTTCTGCTAATGGGAATGCGTGTGATGCCGCATGTGGAAAGATTGAGTATACACCTAAGAAAAACCTCTTTTAGTAGTGCGGAAACTATTGGAAATGGTTGTCACGCGATACTACCCTCTTCTGATGGTTCTTCAAAAAACATCACCTAGCACGGTCCCGGACCGCTGGTGTTTTCTTTACAATAACTGATGATTTTGAGAGACAGGTACAAAAATCACTAGTATAAACCTTTGGGGAGGGGTAGAGCCTTGACTTCATGACACCGACCCTTTGACCCCATGTTTTTTCTATGTTTTTTTGTGCTGCATTCATGTATTCATCTAAAAAACATTATATCAAAGAAAAACTTCTCTTCTAGTCTCTCTTTTTCAAATTAAACTAAGACAATGATTGCAAATGTCAGAGAAAAATATTGCACTCATGGACTTCGGTAGAAGGAGAACTCATAAGTATACCTTCAGGGTTCCAAAACTAGAGGATTTGAGAGGATAAGCGGGGAAGATCACTAACCCTGAAGCTTTCAGAGCCAAGTACGAAGGTCTGTTACCTCTATTAAGAGTCCATGTGGTTGAAGGAATCATGGAGGCACTCATTCAGGTTTACGATCCGGTCTATCATTGTTTCACATTCCCGGATTACCAGCTCGCACCAACGTTGGAGGAGTATTCTCACCTAACCGATCTACACATTACTGATCGAGCTCCTTTTTCTGGACTGGAAGAAATTCCAAAGGATCAGACCATTGCAAGAGAAATTTATTTGGATGAGTCGGAAGTCAAGACTCACATGACCACTAAGGGTGGGCTCCTAGGTTTGCCAGCCCAATTCCTGACAAAGAAGGCTCTGTACTTTGCTAGTATAGGGAACATGATTGCTTTTGAAAGCATCTTTGTCTTACTCACCTAAGGGTTATTTCTGTTTCCCAACATTAATAGCTTCGTCGATATCAACGCCATTAAGGTTTTTCTCATTGGAAACCCTGTGCCAACCTTGCTCGCGGACGCATATCATTCTGTACACTTAGGAAATTTGTACAGCGGAGGGATGATCACGTGCTGTGTACCCCTGATATACAAATGGTTTATCTTCCATTTACCCAAGTCTGCTGCGTTTTGGGATCATAAAAGCTTATTTTCTTGATCAAAATCAATGTTAGGAAAAATTATAACCGGAAGCTTTGCATTCCTCTCTAAATAGGTATATTTTAGATTGTTTAGAAGTGGTTTAAGCTCTAAGGAAGGCGGTTGTTCAATGGAAGGCGTGGTCGGGGCAGCCGAGATATTAAGAGTTTCAGCTGCATAAACGACATCATGACAAGCATCACTCTGCAAGACAATATTAATCTCAGCACAAACAGAGCAAATGTTAGTGTCGGTACATGAATCGCAAGAGTAAGTATCATCAAAATCTTCTAATGATGGAAAATCAAACAACAATTCAGAATAAGTATCATCAACTAAATCAAAGAGCAACTCTTTTGGATTCACTACTGTTTAGGCAGGTAGTTGGTTTGATTCTTAAGCTTGCTGCATGGAATTCACTAAAGTGGCAAGCTGTCCAATCTGTGTCTGCAAAGCCTGAATACTAGAATATGTTCGTTGTTGAAAATGGAGATCATTTATAGCCATTTGATTGAAAAGGTCCCCTGTGAATATTCGGAAGGTGTAGAGCACACAATCTGGAATTCCTTCAGATTCTTATTCGGAACCTCACCTGCAAGCCATTAAACCTTGGCAACAATTGTATTAAACAAGATTTCAATTCGAAAGGAACAACAACATCAGTATATTAAATATTTAAACCATTGTCATGGACATCAGGAGCAACAACCTCTCTTTATGTTCTTTGTTTAGCCATGTTATCAAAAGAGAAAAAAAATTAACAAAAAATTAGAAATCACAAAATTAATTCAGCAATGCAACAACAATTAGGAAAATACCAACAATGTCCCTATTAAGAAAAAGAATGGAAAAATAAAAAAGCGAATAAAATAAAATCAAAATATTATGTAAATATAACTAAAAATCAAATCAAATTAGAATAAATCTCAACAAAAAATTTCGGATTTGTTTGAAAATATGAAAATAGAAAATAAATCAAATAAAATAGGAAAATAAATAATTTGCGATTTTTATGGCTAAAATCTTTTAGAATTATATCTAAAGGAGTATTGTTCGTTGATTTTTTTTCTGATTTTCTAGAAAAAATTCTGAGCAAATCGAAATAGTAGCTTCCAAACTTACCTAATAGGCTGGAATGCTTATCACTGTATTGCAACCCTGAAAATAAACAACAAAAAAACAAAAAAATCTAACAAAAATCTAAACTAAAATTCTAAAATTGGCTAACATCAACAAGAATCTCAGGCAACGGGGCCAATTTGATCCCATGTCTCACAAGGGTCAAAAAAGAGTATTTTTGAAAATATAGTAAATGGTAACGACAACTCGAGTATCGTTCTCAAGGATTCTTGTATTATTATTAACCAACCTATAGGACAAATTGGGGGAGGGGGGGGGGAGTTGAGTTTCGATTAACAGAAAAATAGTGGAAAAAAGTGATTATCAAAATAAGCTGAAACAGTTAATCTGCTGTTTTGGTTTTCCAACTTATCATCGACCCAATTAATTCCCAATTCCTTAGCGGGCTCTATTCCCTTTTAGATTATAATAACAACCAACAAGCGCAATTCATATTATACGATAGATATTCCTAATTTCCGAATTAAGCAAACAAATGAGATATAGCAATCCTGAATTAAGCAAATACGAGAAACATATTCGGATTAAGCAAACACGATTAAAGTATAAGAACATACAATCATTGAAATAAATCAATCAATCCTAAGGTAAATCGAATTAAGCAAACAAGATATAAAAGAGAACAATTGAAAGGAAGTAGATTTTATTGGAAATTAAAAGAACCTCAAAGTGTCAGCGGAAACCGATCACAGCAGATTAATTCTTGGGATTAGTTCTCCATCGTAATCGTACAAAAGCAAAAATTATTTTTGTGAATAGCGTAAAGAATGGTTAAGATGAAAAGCGTGCGGCTGCTAGGTATAGGAAAGCAGCACAAATTCCCGTTCTAACCCAACTGGGTCGAAAAATACATAAAAAAACCCGCCCAAAACTAAAATTCCTTAAGGAATAATTCGGGTCCTGACTTCAACGAATTATTTGACCCTCTTTCACTCAGAATCAGCTATTTCCTTCAACATGAAACCTGTAGCTTTTTGTCTTAGCTTTCCAACGCCTACTAAAACGTGTTAATCTGACTCTCGTAGCTCTAGTTATGATCCGAACAGTGGACAGGTATCACATAACCGCTAAAGCTGAAAATAAGTTGTGAAAATAGATTAAAAAAATGCAAACAAAGACTTAATTCGAAAAACATAATAAAACAGTAAAATAAACAAAACAAAATAAGAAAATGCCTAAGTACAAACACAAGAGATTGTGCATGAAAATGAACTGATAACATTTTAAGGCAGATATCTCACCTATTCACCACAAATATTTTTAGGGAAAAAGCTTTAAACTTGGATGTAGAAAATCCAGAGTAATGTCACATCTTCTTTTAAAATAGTATTTGCATACTAAGAGAAGGACCTTAACTTGGATATAGAATCAACAAGTGTGCCACTTACATCACTTAAATGAAAGAATTGTTTTTTGTACCATAATAAGAGAAGGACTCCAGATTGGATTTTGAGCCAACAAGTGTGCCACTTACTCATTTAAATGAAAAAAGTTTGAAATGTTTGATTGAATTTTGTGGAGAATAGAAGAGACATCTCTTCTACAGAGATGACTCATGTCTCATTTCTAGGGAAAAGTTTTGAATTTAAAGCAAAAGGTTGGCTAGGGTTTGAGTTGAGTTTTGAGGTTTGAAGCCACCAAGGGGGTATGATCCGAGTTTTGAATGAAGTTGAAAACTTCAAGGGGAATTCTAATGTTTTATCGAGGTTGAAAACCTCAAAGGGGGTCCTAGGGTTTGAACTAGGTTGTAGTTTGAATCCTTGGGTTTTAACTAAGTCTAAACTAAGGATGAGTATTGAAATGCAACAGTTATATGAATGCAAGTGTTATAAATGTCAAGAGAAACTTACCAAGACAATATTGTTTAAACTTTTAAACAAGTTTAGTCATCGAGAATGACATGAACATGGTATGGTTAAGCATGATATATCAACATGTGAATATGCATCAGACTAGTAGATATGTCCATGATGGTAAGAGTTTATGAAGAAAATACTTGAATATGTGAGCAAAGGTTTAATCCATGGAAGCAATCACAAAGAAGTTCAAGTAAGCCATATATTCAAGATGAATCGAGGATTAGATGAATATGGCAAAGGGTCAACAAAACCCTAATGGAAATTTATGGAGATAAGCACAAGACATTCAAACATGGTTGAATCAAGGGCTTTGGGGAATCGCAAACTCAAGTGGAAGTCCTAGTCAAGATGTTTTGAAAAGATTAATCAAGATAAAAACCCTAAAGTTTCACCTAAGTAAACACTTAATCAAAGTAATTTTCAAAGGAAAATCACTTAACCAAGGTATATACAAGTTAGTACAACATGTTTTGTATATTAACACAGCTTTAAACAAAGTGTGTATAATAACCATAAAGACACAAAAGTATAATTAGGTCAGGAAAAGAATCAAAAGAAATCAAGAAAATGTATGAAAAATACTTAAAAAGTACTAGTTTTCAGCCTAATAAAAATGACAAAAATAAATATAATTTTTGAGATTTTTTGATGGATTCTTAAAATAGGGAAGATAAATGAGAAGTATGCAAAAAAAAGTCTCAAAAAGATTATTTTTGCTTGATGAAATAATTAGGTGAAGTTGTGAAGAAAAAAAATAATAATAGTGCTTAAAAAGATAGGAATGACCATCATGGGTGTTGAACTGCGCCCTTGTGGTGATGGGTTTAAAATATCACTTTTAAATTTATATTCTTTGTGGAGACGAATTAATTTATTATTTTGAAGGAATTAGTATACTTTAAAAAAAGTCATCAATTACTAAAAATTTTAAACTTTTTTATATTTAAAAAATAAATAAAAACATGCCTCCCTAAACGTGTCTTTAAATTCCTCTGCACCTATAACAAATATTTGCAATTAACGACTATAACATAGTGATTGTATTTCATTAGTAGAAGTTTTTTTTGATATTGCAATGGATCGGTTCCTAAACTAGTATTCTAGTTGAGGAAAATAATGGATAAGGGAAAGATTCTATAAAATTGTTCATTTTGTGCAGAAACATGGACAAACAAACAAAAAGATAATCAAAACCAAAAATATCATATTCCCAATTATTTTTTAAGTAACCATTATTATGCAAAGAGTCCCATGCATAAATGGTTAGTTGTTTTGTTCTTCATTTAAGAATATATATTCTGCAAAGAGATTTGCGAGGAAATAATGTTCATCGTTAATAAGTTATGCAAGCAGTCACAAATAATGGTTACTGCAAAAGTATTGAAAGTCCCACGCCATAGACTTTCTTAAACCATTCAAATAGTAAATAAGATGAATATAAATAAACATGATGGCTAATAACATCTAAGAAATAAAGATGTGAAGATTACACCATAAAAACCTATGATAGTGTCTTCACATACCCAAAGAAAAAAAATTAAGCAAATTATCTCACAAAGGGAGTAAAATACATAAAAAAACTGCCCTTGCATACTCATCTCAAAAGTAAGCAAAATACACATAAATTAATTCTAAGGTTGTAAATTAGTCCAAAATTCATTTTGAAGATCAGCATCATTACCAAACAGCATGTCTTCATCCCCATGACCATTCCTTGCGATATCCATAAAAAACTGCCCTTGCATAATGTAAGCATTATTCACCTCCATTTCTTCATTCTGGGATGTTGCTGGTGGAGGCATTGGTGCTATTTCAGGTTGAACTTGACTATTATTATTGTTACTCAAACCTTCATCCAACCTTCTACCAATGTCTTTCAAATTCAGATCAATCATCCTAGCCAAATTATTCAAATCAACAGCATACATATTGCTGGACACAATTTTTCCAGCTTTGAGACAGTCAAACATGTGTATAGTCTGCTCTTTCTCCCTGTTGTCTCTCCTTTGCTTATGCAGTTGCTCTTTAACCTTAAAAATCCTCTGTTTCAAGAAAGTCTCTTGATTCACCATTTTTTTGCTTTTGTCAAATTTAGGCAGTGTCTTGAATTTTGAGAGCACCCTTTGGACTCCCAATGGTGTTGGCCAAATCTCAGGCTGTGGATCATAAGGACTGTAAATTATAGCACAAGCTTCAATACCACAAAGTTTGGTTAGTTCATGAACCTTCTTCAACAAACTCTTCTTCCTTTTCTTGTATGTTGATTTCCTTGCAGCGTCATTGACAATGAAAGCAAGTTTCACTTTACTTCTAGTCATAGTTGTGACTAGAGTAAAAGAAGACCAGAATTGAAAGATTTTATTTTTGAATTGATGGTTGTGAATAATGCATTGTTATTTGGTTTGTATATATATAAACCAATTCGATAGAAATGGGTAACTTTCTAGATGGTACGGGATGAATAATTTCCAACTGGCATTTTATTTATAAAATATCACTTTATTATTATTCCATCTATGCATAATATAGAATATCAAATGCTATTAAGATATTTAATTTTCAAATTTTACAAACGTTAATAATTTAATTCATATAGCTAGGTTTGAATGTATTAAAAGTTCTACTCACTCTATAGATGCATGAACATAAATTCTGATAGGATTTTATTTTTCCTTTAATTTTTAGACGTTTATAGTATATTAATATTTGTCTGACTATTTGAAATATTATTGAGAATTTTTTTTCAAACATAACATAATAAAGACATAAATGGATAAATTTATGGCATTTTGTAATATTTTACTTAAGAAATTTAGGATTTGTTTTAGTCTTAAATATTCATTGGACCTAGTAGTTTTCTCTATAAATATATGGATAGATTTAAAAAATTTTAAAATTCGAATATCAAAATAAAGGAAAACTTAAAAAAATAGCCTGAAATATTTTTTAATAAATTGAAATACAGTAGTATTTTGTTTGTCAAAATATTTTTTTAGACTACTTGACCTTTAGACCAACCCGGCGTTGTATATATAAAAACATATATCTTTTTTTTTTTATAGATAAATAACATATATAAGATAAAAATTATATACCAAAAATGTCTATTGTGAAGCATAAATTCCGTGACCATGAGATATTTTAAAATGTATATTTATTTTTAATGAACTGATTTTTTCTTTAAATTATAAATATATTTGTTCATTTTTATCTTATTTTATTATCATAACTTTCCTCTCTTTCGACCGTAATTTTTATAAATACCTTTTGCGATATTCTAAACCTCTATCTATTTAAAAAATATTATAGATTTTAGTAAGATTGTCTTTAACATTTGAATGCTACAATCACAAATGTAAATATAATAACAATTTTATCTCCAAAATATATACTAATTAAATTATAATTCTATACCGTCACACAAAAATTGTTGCAATTTTAGTAAGAGGACTACTACAAAATATATATACAGCAATGCCAATATTATTACGGTCATTTGAAGGATTGTGGTGATATCTCTAAATTTAAAGGTTAATATATTTTTTTATTTGTTAGAACAATCGCGGTGATATCATATACCATTCATGTGTTAGAGCAAACGTTAATATATTTTATTTGTTAGAACAAATGTTAATGATCGTACCTGATCAGAAATATATCGGTGGCCAGTAATACGTCGTGAGCTCCGTTACTCTAGTGGTGGTGAGAAGGTGGGGGTGTACCTATAAGGCACTCTGATGCCAAAGTAAGAGACGGAGTAAAAACGCAAGTACAGAAAGGCAGTAGTGAGAGTGAAGATTTAGAATAACTGGCCCTCTAGTGAAAAAGGGTATTTATAGTGTGCCCCCATCGTTGGGCCAATGGTCATCTGCACTGGGTTGGATCACTAGGCCTAATGCAGATAACTGCCAAGGCTTACGTGGCGTAGGTAAGAACGTGGTCTTCGCCCTTGAGCAACTGCCCATGATCTTCGGAAGGTGGGCTGACTAGTTCTTCAGGAAGTTGGTAGTTTCCTGATGACGTGTCCTCGCGTGAGGCGCACGTGGAGTCCGTGGGGAAGACGCGTGGTCATTCTCCGTACCAGGTAGTGTCCTGCTCGACTTTGGTGGGCGCTGAACGTGCCCGACGATGGTGAGGATTGGGCCTTAATGGGCCTCCCCAATTTGGCGTTAAGTTGGGCCTGCCCGACTGGTGGGCAGGCAATGACCTAGTCCAGAACAGGAGCCACCTAAGTCGTTGCTCCGAAGCGTCAGAGTAATGACTTATGGATCAGTCCATTAGTCGGGGACCCGTTTTGGAGGGTGTCGCGTGCCTGAAATTCTGAGTTGGTGGACGATATAGGTGGCTAGGAGCAGGTGATGTTGGACAAAACAGGAATCGCGGGGACGTCTGTCTGTCTGGCGCCCTACAGGCAATCTCTTGTTAGGGGCGTGTCCCCGTTTGGTGCCTTGGTCGACGATGTGGGGGAGACGAAAAGAAATGGACGCGCTCATCACACGGGCACAAAGGGAAGCTGAGAAGACGCACGCGGGGTCTCCAAGCGCCACGTGTCACGTATCATTAATGCCTAGGGCAGTTAGGAGTAGGGGCACTCAAGTTCCTAAAGATGCCTCGAGTCCCGTGTTAGGATTATAAATAGGCGGCGAGTGTTTGTCATTTGCACGCTTTCCTTCAACTAATCAGAATCCTCCAAGCTCTTCAAGCTCACCAATACTTGCTCGCTGTCACCGTCGTCGCCGCCATTGCCAGTTGCTCCTCACCACCCGAACTAATAATCTTCAAGTAAGTTCTCATGTTCTATATCTAGTAGTTTGATTTTATCGTTTATTTTCTTGAGGGGAGCGTAGGTTTTAGGGGGGCGTATGAACATTCCGGTAACTCTCATGAATTTCTCGGTTAACATATGTGTTTCTCGGCCGAATTCATAAAGTTTTCGGTAGAGTTGCCGAAAAGTTCATGAGAATTCCAGTAGCTTCATGAATTTCACGATGAAGGCCCCGAGGACCTGCAATGAATGTATCGGGGAACCTGTAACTCCCCGATTCCGATTTTTCCCATTTTGTTGAGTCTTTTATTTAAATTGAGTGATAAATTATTTTATCTGTGAAATTGGTGTTATAATATGTTATGTTGACCTGTGGTGATATTTTACCGTTTTTTAGAGTTTTCGGGAAAATTAGAATGGAGGGTATTTTAGACATTTTTTCAATTAATGGTAAGTTAGAAATTTAGTGGAAATATAATTGTGTGAGAAAATGAATTAATTTAATTTGTATAGAAAATAAGAAATACAAAAGAAAAAGAGTTAAGAGAAAGAGATAGAAAGGAAAAATAGAGAGAAAAAGGAGAGAAAGAAAGAGGAAGAGGAGAAAAGAGAAGGAAAAGAGGGAAAAGCTAGGAAAATCAAGAAAATCAACTTTTAGGAATCGATTAATCCGAGTAAGGGTGTGAAATCTTATTATCTTATCAATGTTTATCATTATGTATGATTATATATGTGTGTATTGGATTGTTTGTTGTGTTTTCATAGTTTTCTAATCTAGGTCGATGTTGAGAAATCGATGTTTTCGCGGTTGGAAATCGACGTAAATGTGGTAGAATGCTTGTTGCCATGATTGTATTGAGTTCTGATTGATTTATGTTGTTTTGAAAATGTTTTGGGTTGAAAAATATGGATTTTAGATTTCTACACAGCGCTGAAAATTCTGAGTTTTCCTTGGTTCGCCTAGCGAACCTGGGGCGAAGCAGTAGCGAGTGATGTTTTCGTGGGTTCGCCTTGCGAACCAGTTAGCGAAGGTCAGCGAAGGTACGCTGAGTTGTTCGCCTAGCGAAGTTTGGGTGTTTTTGATGTTGGTGGTTGCTGCCTTGGTTCGCCAAGTGGTTCGCCTAGCGAACTTTGTGTATGTTTTTAGCTAGTAGTTGGTTCGCTGGAACATTCGCCTAGCGAAGGTGCTAGCAAATGCTCGCGAGAGGGTTCGCCCAGCGAACAGTGCTGTTTGTGTAATTTTGTTTTCTGCATAACTTTTGATCTGTGGTTCGGTTTGAGGCGCGGTTTGATGCATTAGAAAGCTTATGGAATGTTCTTTCTTATTATGATGATTTGGAAATTGTTAACCGATTTAATTATGTCAGAAAGTCAGGAATAGTGTTATTTAGCGACTATTGCCGTTTTGAATGTGTGTTTGGATGTGAATCATACAATAGTGCATTGGTGTGAATGTATATAGATTGTATGTGATAGTATGAGATGAATGCATTGTTTGAATTGTTTTCAATGTATGAATATGATGTTGTGATAATCATATTGTTAATTTGTGAAGATGCATTTAATTGTCATGAGTTCTTGTGTGTCAAGCATCATGATATGCATCTTGTGATCGTGTGCCCGTGTGGGGTGTGAGCGATCCAGAAACGTCGTGTGCCCATGTGGGGTGTGAGCGACGGATTGGTTCCAGAGGGAATCCGCTATAACGTCGTGTGCCCATGTGGGGTGTGAGCGATGATTATAGACGATCGTGTGCCCATGTGGGGTGTGAGCGATCGGGTCGTGTGCCCGTGTGGGGTGTGAGCGATCCATAAACATTGTGTGCCCATGTGGGGTTTGAGCAATGGGTGAACATCGTATGCCCGACGGGGAGTTACATTGGTAACGAACGATGATTCCAATAAGTTCCTGAGTGAACTTGAGATGATTGAGTCGGTACCGCATTGCATTTGCATAGAGTCGTGAGTCGGTCTCTATGATTTGCATTTATCATCTTTATATGGTGCATTGATGAATAAACATGAATATGTATGTTTATGTGGAATGGTAAGAATTGTGAAAGTATGCATGATGAATATGCTTGGCTTTGTATATATATACATTGTGATGTATATGGGTGAATTGTGATGAATTGTGGTGAGAATGTGGAATATGTGTATTTTTATACTAAGATATATAATTATATGCATTGTTATTATGATAATATTTCTCACTCTTCTGCTGTTTTATGATGCTCTATGAGGCATTGCAGAGTAGGTATGCTGGTGGTCTTTTGTGAAGCGTGTCTTCATTCTTTTGGTCGGTCGGCTCTGATATGTAGCACCGAGTAGCTAGGATGTATAAGATTCTTTTGTGATACATTGTACATGTATCTTGTTGATGAATGTTTATGTAAACATGAATTATGTTGGTGGATAATACTTGATGATGTATATATATATGTTATATATTATTCAATCTTTAGATTTTCCTCTTTTATTCTAAATATTGAGATGTGGGTGTAAGGACTAAGTTCCTCTGTTGCAAAGTTACCCCACTGTTGCATATCAATTGTTGAACAGGTGTTGAATGTTTTAATTTCACGTATAATGTGACATACCTCTTTTATACCATGTTTATAATTATACTCTGATGAAAATTTTAATATGTGCCTAAATGATTATGTGATTATTTGGGGGCATAGAAAGGGGGTGTTACATTAAGTGGTATCAGAGCCAGTGTTGAGTCAGTTGTGTCTGTCTTTTTGTTGTGATGGTTGAACTGTTGTTTAACCTTGTTGTCAGTTTTGGGAATGATCTGAATATGGCTGGTAGAAACGACAATGTGATGGCTGCTGCTTTGGAAGCAATGGCTAGGGCGGTGCAAGGTGCTCCGAATGTGAATGCTAATGACGAGTTCAGGAAGAATCAACCACCGGTCTTCAAAGGAAGATTTGATCCCGATGGAGCTCAAATGTGGTTGAAAGAGATTGAGAGAATCTTCAGAGTTATGGGCTGTGTGGAGGAGAATAAGGTGAGGCTTGAGTCTCACATGCTGAAGGAAGAAGCCGACGATTCGTGGGTCGGTATGCGTCAAGTTCTTGAGGTGGATGATGAAGAGATAACTTGGGATTTATTTCGTACTGAGTTCTTGAGGAAGTATTATCCTGAAAGTGTGAAAGGGAAGAAGGAGATGGAGTTCCTTGAACTGAAACAAGGTAGTATGTCCGTGGTGGACTATACTGCTAAGTTTGTGGAGTTGGTTCAATTCCAACCTCACTATACTGCAATTACTGCTGAGTTCACAAAGTGTATTAAGTATGAGAATGGTTTGCGTCCGGAGATTAAGCAAGCTGTGGGATATCAAAGGATAAGGAGGTTTACGGATTTGACGGAATGTTGTAGAATCTTCGAGGAAGATAGCAAGGCTCGTTCTACACATTACAAAAGTTTGAGTGAGAGGAAGGGAAAGCAACAAGCTAGAGGTGGACCTTATGTGACACCCGTTGATAAGGGCAAGCTTAGGGGAAACTTTGAGAGGAGATCTAGAGGAGGAAGTTCCGGTTCCGTTAAGTGTTACAAGTGTGGTGGAATGGGTCATAAATCATTTGAGTGTGGGAAGACTATGGTGAAATGTTCTAACTGTGGAGGCCTTGGGCATGCTACTACTGAGTGTAGAAGGAATATAGTGAAGTGCTATAATTGTGGAGAAGTGGGTCACATTAGTACCAAGTGTACTAAGCCGAAACAAGCTCAAGCGGGCGGAAAGGTGTTTGTATTAGCGGGGACGGACACTACTAGTGCAGACCGTTTGATTAAAGGTACATGCTTTATTAATAGTACACCTTTAGTTGCCATTATTGATACGGGAGTGACTCATTCGTTCATTTCTCATGAGTGCGCTAAGCGTTTGAACTTGTTTATGACTTCTTTGGGTGGCGAGATGGTTATTGAGACTCCTGCTTCAGGGTCGGTAACTACGTCTTTGGTGTGTGTAAGTTGTCCTTTGACCATGTATGGTAAAGACTTAATTATGGATTTAGTGTGTTTGCCGTTAGAGGGGTTGGACGTAATCTTGGGTATGAACTGGTTGCAATTTAATCGAGTTCATATAGATTGCTATCACAAGTTAGTGAGGTTTCCTTCTTTGGTAGATAACGAAGATGAGAGTTTCTTATCCACTAAAGAGTTGAAGAAACTTTTAGCGGACGAAGCTCAATTGTTCGGTTTGTTTGCATCATTGTCGGTGGAGAGTAAACTGGAGCTCGACGTGTTCCCAGTGGTGTGTGATTTTCCAGAAGTGTTTCTGGAGGATATTACGAATGTACCGCCGAAAAGAGAAGTTGAGTTTTCTATTGATCTAGTTCCTGGTACTAGACCAGTTTCGATGGCACCGTATCGTATGTCGGCATCGGAGTTGGTAGAATTGAAGAAGTAATTGAATGACTTGTTGGACAAGAGATTTGGAAGGCCAAGTGTTTCTCCTTGGGGTGCTCCGGTATTGTTGGTAAAGAAGAAGGATGGGAGTATGCGGTTATGCATTGATTATCGACAATTGAACAAGGTGACAATTAAGAACAACTATCCGCTTCCAAGGATCGATGTTTTGATGGACCAATTGGTTGGTGCGCGTGTTTTTAGCAAGATTGACTTGAGATCGGGATATCACCAAATTCGTGTGAAAGAAGAGGATATTCAAAAGACGGCCTTTAGGACACGGTATGGTCATTACGAATATTCCGTGATGCCATTCGGGGTTTCTAATACGCCGGGTGTGTTTATGGAATACATGAATCGTATTTTTCATGAACAGTTAGATCGTTTTGTGGTTGTGTTCATCGACGATATTTTGATTTACTCTAAGTCTCAAGAGGAGCATGAAGAGCATTTGAGGATTGTGTTACAAATTTTGAAAGAGAAACAATTGTATGCTAAGTTGTCCAAATGTGAATTTTGGTTGTCGGAAGTAAGTTTTCTTGGACATGTTATTTCCGATAGTGGTACTAGTGTTGATGCATCCAAGATTGATACGGTGATGCAATGGCAGGCTCCTAGATCGGTTACGGAGATTCGAAGCTTTTTAGGCTTGGCGGGTTATTATCGGAGGTTTATTGAGGGATTTTCGAAGTTGGCACTTCCGTTAACGCAATTGACTTGTAAAGAAAAGGCTTTCATTTGGGATATTCATTGTGAAGAGAGTTTCAATGAGCTAAAAAGAAGGTTGACAACGGCTCCGATCTTGATTTTGCCGAATCCGACGGAACCATTTGTTGTGTATTGTGATGCTTCATTGGTTGTGTTAGGTGGTGTTTTGATGCAAGATGGAAAAGTTGTGGCTTATGCTTCAAGACAATTGAGAGTGCATGAAAAGAATTATCCTACACATGACTTGGAGTTAGCGGCCGTGGTGTTTGTTTTGAAAATTTGGAGGCACTATCTTTATGGTGCAAGATTTGAAGTTTTTAGTGATCACAAGAGCTTGAAATATTTATTTGATAAAAAAGAATTGAACATGAGACAAAGAAGGTGGTTAGAGCTTTTGAAGGATTATGATTTTGGTTTGAATTACCATCCGGGTAAGGCAAACGTGGTGGCCGATGGTTTGAGTCGGAAATCGCTACATATGTCCGCATTGATGATGAGAGAATGGGAACTTTTGGAGAATTTTAGAGATTTGAGTTTGGTTTGTGAAATGACGCCGAGAAGTGTGAGACTTGGTATGCTACATGTTACGAATGATTTTCTTGCAATCGTATGTGAAAAACAAAAGTTGGATTTGAAGTTCGTTGATTTGATGATGAATGAGAACGACGATTTTAAGGTTGATAATTTTGAAGTTTTGAGATTCCGCGGTCGTATTTGTATTCCCAATGATGCGGAGTTGAAAAGGATGATATTGGAAGAAGGACACCGAAGTAACTTAAGTATTCATCCGGGAGCGAATAAAATGTATCAAGATTTGAAGAAAATCTTTTGGTGGTCCGGATTAAAGAGGGATGTGGCTCAATTTGTGTATGCGTGCATAACTTGTCAAAAGTCTAAGGTGGAGCATCAAAAGCCTAGTGGATTGATGCAACCGTTGGACATTCCGGAGTGGAAATGGGATAGTATATCGATGGATTTTGTTACGGGATTGCCGAATACACAAAGAGGCCATAATGCTATTTGGGTAATCGTTGATAGGCTTACTAAATCTGCTCACTTCATTACAATTGATATTAGTTATCCTTTGGAGAAGTTAGCCGAGATTTATGTTCTTGTGGTTGTGAAGATACATGGAGTTCCTAAGAGTATTGTATCGGATAGAGATCCTAGATTTACATCGAGATTTTGGGAGAGTTTACAAAAGGCTTTGGGTTCTAATGTAAGATTGAGTTCGGCTTATCATCCACAAACGGATGGTCAAACCGAGAGGACAATTCAATCGTTGGAGGATTTGTTGTGTGCTTGTGTGCCCGAGCAAGGTGGTGCTTGGGATAGTTATTTGGCGTTGATTGAGTTCACCTACAATAACAGTTTTCATTCAAGTATAAGTATGGCACCATTTGAGGCTTTGTATGGTCAGAGATGTCGAACACCTTTGTGTTGGCATGAAACCGGTGAGAGGACGTTGGTTGGACCGGAGATGGTACAACAAACGACGGAGAAAGTGAAGTTTATTCGTGAGAAGATGAAAGCTTCTCAAAGTAGACAAAAGAGCTATCATGACAAGAGAAGGAAAGATCTTGAGTTTCAAGAAGGCGACCATGTGTTTTTGAGAGTTACGCCGGTTACGGGTGTGGGTCGTGCTTTGAAGTCGAAGAAGTTGACTTCTCATTTTATTGGTCCGTATCAGATTTCTGCGCGAGTTGGTGTTGTGGCTTACCGTGTGGCGTTGCCTCCGAATCTTTCGAATTTGCATGATGTATTCCATGTTTCGCAATTTCGGAAGTATGTTCCGGATCCGTCACATGTTATTCCTATGGACGAGGTTGAAGTGAGAGATAACCTTACGGTTGAAACTTTACCGATTAGGATTTTGGATCGTGAAGTTAAGAAGCTAAGAGGCAAGGATATTGGGCTTGTGAAAGTAGTGTGGGGAGGCGCTGCGGAAGGCAATATGACTTGGGAACTAGAGAGTAAGATGCGAGAGTCGTATCCGGAGTTGTTTTAATCCGGTAATATTTTCGAGGACGAAAATTTCTAAAGTAGGGGAGAGTTGTAACGCCCCGATTCCGATTTTCGCATTTTGTTGAGTCTTTTATTTAAATTGAGTGATAAATTATTTTATCTGTGAAATTGGTGTGTTAATATGTTATGTTGACCTGTGGTGATATTTTACCGTTTTTGAGAGTTTTCGGGAAAATTAGAATGGAGGGTATTTTAGACATTTTTTCAATTAATGGTAAGTTAGAAATTTAGTGGAAATATAATTGTGTGAGAAAATGAATTAATTTAATTTGTATAGAAAATAAGAAATATAAAAGAAAAAGAGTTAAGAGAAAGAGATAGAAAGGAAAAATAGAGAGAAAAAGGAGAGAAAGAAAGAGGAAGAGGAGAAAAGAGAAGGAAAAGAGGGAAAAGCAAGGTAAATCAAGAAAATCAACTTCTAGGAATCGATTAATCCGAGTAAGGGTGTGAAATCTTATTATCTTATCAATGTATATCATTATGTATGATTATATATGTGTGTATTGGATTGTTTGTTGTGTTTTCATAGTTTTCTATTCTAGGTCGATGTTAAGAAATCGATGTTTTCGCGGTTGGAAATCGACGTAAATGTGGTAGAATGCTTGTTGCCATGATTGTATTGAGTTCTGATTGATATATGTTGTTTTAAAAATGTTTTGGGTTGAAAAATATGGATTTTGGGTTTCTACACAGCGCTGAAAATTCTGAGTTTTCCTTGGTTCGCCTAGCGAACCTGGGGCGAAGCAGTAGCGAGTGATGTTTTCGCGGGTTCGCCTAGCGAACTAGTTAGCGAAGGTCAGCGAAGGTTCGCTGAGTTGTTCGCCAAGCGAAGTTTAGGTGTTTTTGATGTTGGTGGTTGCTGCCTTGGTTCACCAAGGGGTTCGCCTAGCGAACTTTGTATCTGTTTTAAGCTAGTAGTTGGTTCGCCAGAACATTCGCCTAGCGAAGGTGCTAGCGAATGCTCGCGAGAGGGTTCGCTCAGCGAACGATTCTGTTTGTGTAATTTTGTTTTCTGCATAACTTTTGATCTGTGGTTTGGTTTAAGGAGTGGTTTGATGCATTAGAAAGCTTATGGAATGTTCTTTCTTATTATGATGATTTGGAAATTGTTAGCCGATTTAATTATGTCGAAAAGTCAGGAATAGTGTTATTTAGCGACTTTTACCGTTTTGAATGTGTGTTTTGATGTGAATCATACAATAGTGCATTGGTGTGAATGTATATAGATTGTATGTGATAGTATGAGATGAATGCATTGTTTGAATTGTTTTCAATGTATGAATATGATGTTGTGATAATCGTATTGTTGATTTGTGAAGATGCATTTGATTGTCATGAGTTCTTGTGTGTCAAGCATCATGATATGCATCTTGTGATCGTGTGCCCGTGTGGGGTGTGAGCGATCCAGAAACGTCGTGTGCCCATGTGGGGTGTGAGTGACGGATTGGTTCCAGAGGGAATCCGCTATAACGTTGTGTGCCCATGTGGGGTGTGAACGATGATTATAGACGATCGTGTGCCCATGTGGGGTGTGAGCGATCGGGTCGTGTGCCCGTGTGGGGTGTGAATGATCCATAAACATTATGTGCCCATGTGGGGTGTGAGCAATGGGTGAACATCGTATGCCCGACGGGGAGTTTCATTGGTAACGAGCGATGATTCCAATAAGTTCCTGAGTGAACTTGAGATGATTGAGTCGGTACCGCATTGCATTTGAATAGAGTCGTGAGTCGGTCTCTATGATTTGCATTTATCATCTTTATATGGTGCATTGATGAATAAACATGAATATGTATGTTTATGTGGAATGGTAAGAATTGTGAAAGTATGCATGATGAATATGCTTGGCTTTGTATATATATACATTGTGATGTATATGGGTGAATTGTGATGAATTGTGGTGAGAATGTGGAATATGTGTATTTTTATACTTAGATATATAATTATATGCATTGTTATTATGATAATATTTCTCACTCTTCTGATGTTTTATGATGCTCTATGAGGCATTGTAGAGTAGGTATGCTAGTGGTCTTTTGTGAAACGTGTCTTCATTCTTTTGGTCGGTCGGCTCTGATATGTAGCACCGGGTAGCTAGGATGTATATGATTCTTTTGTGATACATTGTACATGTATCTTGTTGATGAATGTTTATGTAAACATGAATTATGTTGGTGGATAATACTTGATGATGTATATATATATGTTATATATTATTCAATCTTTAGATTTTCCGCTTTTATTCTAAATATTGAGATGTAGGTGTAAGGACTAAGTTCCTCTGTTGCAAAGTTACCCCACTGTTGCATATCAATTGTTGAGCAGGTATTGAATGTTTTAATTTCACGTATAATGTGACATACCTCTTTTATACCATGTTTATAATTATACTCTGACGAAAATTTTAATATGTGCCTAAATGATTATGTGATTATTTGGGGCTCTAGAAAGGGGGTGTTACAGAACCGATGAATGTTACGAGGAGCTGGGATTAAAGTCTCGGGGAGCCTGGCTCCCCGTAGTGTGCAGGAATCGTGTCGGGTCTCTGTCGGAGATCCCCCCGTACCCAATAGGTCTCGTCCGTCGAGGAGAAGTTCCCGACTTAGTGACGGAGAAATTTTTCTGGGCTCCTCGTCCCCCTCTATGCCCTTTCACTTGATTTACGGTGGGAGGTTGGATTTGATTTCGAAAGTCGAATTTACCGTTTTCCTCTACTTTTCAGGGAATATGGCTGTGAGGCTCGCGGGTATTATTCAAACAAATGACGAGCCCGACCTGGGCGAGCCCGACCTGGACGAGCCCGTCCAGCAGCACGGAGAAGAACAAGTACGCACACCCGAGGATTGGGCATGGGAATAACTTCTAAGACTCAGTTCGCGCTTTGTCCTTGACGACACCGATGCTTTTGCGACGGTCGAGGACTGGATGGTCGAAGTTGAGGGGGTTGAGGTTCCCCATGTATGAGTTCGTGTTCTGGGAAGCAGGCCTCCGTCTCCGCTTTAGCGACTTCCAGAGGTGGGTGTTCCACTGGCTGCATCTGGCGCCCTCCTAGCCCCACCCTAATGCGATATCCTTTGTGCGGGCGTTTGAGCTCGTGTGAAAATAAATCCACGTCGGGGAAACCCTTCTTCTGTTTTTCCGTACCTTCCACTTGCAACGGTCAACCATCAATGACCGAAATAGTTGGGATTCCTTGAAGCAGCCGAGGAAACTCTTCAAGGCATACTTAGACTATGTCCGCTGCTTGAAGGACAAGTTTTACATTGTCCAGCCCGTCACGCACAAAGTCGTTGGCTCCTTATACGACCGTGTGGTCGATGACATGGGCGAGGAGAAATTTGTGTCTAAGTGTTCCTTGGAGTGGGAGGAGGCGCACTTCACGAATAGCACGGAGAGCAACATTGTTAAGCCTGGTGACCTGTGCGTCGAGGTTCGAGAATTGCACACAAAGTTGGTCGAGTTTGTCTCCGGCTTTACTCGCACTTAATGTGTAATAAAAGATAGGAGTTTTGTCCTCGACGCCCAAGAGGTCGCGCACCGAGCTGTCCTTTCTCGTGGACCTCGAGGAGGTGGTGCCCACTGAAAAATTTATCCTGCCCCCTTGCCACCTCCAGCAGGATTTCTTCTCCGGAGGTAACCCTCCCCCCACCGCTATGGCCGAGGCTGAGGCCAAGGCGATCCTGGGGGTCGAGATGGTGCCCAGAAGGAAGGCGTTGGCCGAGGACATGGCCTCCATGATGCAGATTTTTGAGACGGCCCTAGTCCTAAATGACGAGACCAGCCCAGCTTTCGAACTGTAAAAGTTGCGAGACGAGTATGATATCCTCGAGGCGGAGAATAACAAAGCTGAGAGCGACCTTCTAGAGGCTCATATGAGTTGCAAAAACTATGTGCGCTTCCTAATGAGCTGAATGAAGCGAATGCATAGCTGAAGAAAATCCAAGAGGAGTGGGACCGTCTTAAGAAAAAAGGTCGCTGAGCTGGAAGCTGCTGTCAGTCCTGCGGAGGATGAGACAAAGGAAGAGAAGCGTCTTGTAGCCCGTGGTTCTCTGATCTGAAAAATTCGGGAGGTCGAGCACGACTGCTTGGAAGCCCTCGAGGTGGGTTTTACAGTGTTGTGGTGCAGGTCAAGGCCGAGAATCTGGGGGTCCAACTCTCCCTTGAGAGAGTCAGCACCAAGTGGTCGATGGTAGGGTGATCGTACCTGGGGAGAAGGACAATGAAACTGGCTGTGGTGACCAAGAGACGTATGTCCGGCTTGAGGAGCAGGTAGATGTTTGAGTCTTTTTAGTCGGCCTGCGTGCCACCTTTTTCGTTATTGTTTAGTTCAGCCTGCGTGCCGTATTTTGTAAACTGACTTTTGCCCGACCTGCATTCCAGGGGCTTGCATTACATTTTTGTACTTCTTGATTTAATGCATTGTCTTTTCATATCTTGTGTGTGTTTTTTATATGTTGACTCTATATTTGCTATTTGCGTATTTGTCTAAGTATTTAGGGCCTTTGCTCGACATCGTTGATCCTCGACATTGTTGAGAACTGGTCAAGTGATCGGTGAGGAATTCCGACCTTCGACGAAGCAAAGAGCTCGGTCGAGGCCTTAGCTTTGAGGCATGAACTTCCCATCACGAGCTGGGTGTCCTGCCTAGTTTGTACGACGATAGTGGAGCTCGGTAGAGGTGTCCCCGTCATATCAAGGGTCCTCACGCACATACAAAGCGGGCCCTTGTCTTCTGGTCTAGAGGTAGGGAGTCGCGCTCGTACCTTAGTGCGCTCCCGTGGCCATGACGCGGATGGGACGCGGGTAGTGTTTAACTGTAGTACTCTTTAAGTTTTTCAGTGTTCCATGGTTGAGCAGGTTCTTCCCCGTGCAGATTTTCGAGGTATTAGGCTCTCATCCCCGTTTTCGGGCAGACGCGATAGGGCCCCTCCCAGTTCACGGGGAGCCTGTCTTCCCACCTGAAATTCGTGTTTGATAACTTTGATGTTATGGCGTAAAGTTATCTTCTCTTTGAGTGATGCTTTGCGGAGGGATGTGCCCGACCGTATCTCGCCGACTAAATCGAGCTCCTCTCTTAGGGCCCCATCGTTCATCTCCTCGTCGAGGGGAGACTCGGTCCTTCTTTAGGGTTCCCTTATTTCTACTGGGATTACTACCTGAGTTCCGTAGGTCAGTCAGAACAAGGTTTCCCCGGTAGTCGAGTGCGGGGTTCTCCTGTAGGCCTAGAGCACATAGTGTAGCTCCTCGCGGCTTCGGCTTGCCCATTTGTTTATGGGAGCTCAACCGACGTGAAGTGTTGCTAAGGGCCCAGCTTGGTAAAAAAGTCCTGAAAGTTCTTGTCAGTGAAATGTGATCGGTTGTCGGTGACAATTTCCTGGGGTAGGCCGAACCGGACAAGTATATTCCTCATGTAGAAACAGAGTATGTTGTGGGCCGTGATTTTGGCCAAGGCTTCGGCATCTATCCACTTAGTGAAGTAGTCAACGCCGACAATCAGATACTTATTTTTGTACGACCCTACGGTGAATGGTCCGAGGATGTCCATCCCCCACCAGGGAAACGGCCACTGGGTCGAAAGTGTTTTGAGTTCACTGGACAGGGCCACATGTATGTCCCCGTGTCGATGGGATCTATCACACTTCTTGATGTGCTCTTTGGCATCTTGCGGTATTTGTAGAATTCAGGACAATGTTTTGTAAAAGTTTGTTGAATTTTATTTTTGCAATTTTTTTAATTATCACTTCGTCATAATTCATAACACTAGGGATTTGGTGAAAGTAAATAAGAAAATAAAATCCATTGATTTACTGTACAGTTAGTTACAATTAAATACAACGGAAATACCATTTGCGCTTCTAAAATGAACGGTCTAAGAGGCGAAAGAGTGCCTCTCTTGGAAGCTCAACGCGGTACTGTAAGTCATTTCTTCATTCTTATTCCTCTTCCTGACTTTCAAATTCCCCTTCAACTATTTCACCATCCTCGTGTTATAGGCAAAGGGAAAGAGACGCGATGATTCCTAGGAAGATCAAGTTTCAGACCTTGAAAATGGTGATGCACCGGTATACTACTTCTCAAATAAACCATCGTCTTATTATTGTTATTATTGCTGTTGTGAATAATTGTTAACTTTATGTATTGAATTTTCAGGCTACACATGTTGGATTCTTTAGAGTCTTTTCACTTGGAAGTATTAGATGTATGCACTGTATTGCTGCTGCTATTTTTTATGAAGATTATTTAAGTTTATTCTTTTTTCTGTGTTGAAAATAATCACAGGCAAAGCCTGAAGCTGGAAAGTTGCTCATTGCTACAGTAGCTCTATTAATTGCAGCCACATCAAGTACCTTAGTTGTATGCATCATTTACTTTCTTTCTCTCACTCATACACACACGCGCACACTAAAGTGCTTTCTTAAGAACATGGAAATATATGTTGCTACTGCAGCAAAAATTTGGTGGGAAGATAATTGATATTGTCTCGGGGGATATCAGAACTCCTGAGGAGAAGGATGCGGCATTAGATGCTGTCAAGAACACCATCACAGAAATCTTACTCATTGTAATTATTGGGCTAGTAGTATCATCGTTGTAGTTTTATCTCATAATGATTTCTTATATGAAAAATGATTTTCTTTGGATGTAAAATGGTCTCGTTGGATTATTTGAGTTTTGCAGTTTGGTTTGCTTTGCACTTCGGGCATGGCTTTTTTATTCGGCCAGCGAAAGGGTGGTTGCGCCTGAGGAAGAATTTGTTCAGTCGCCTTGTAAACTAGGTAATTTGTTTCTCTTCAACTATGTTACTTTTGGAGAGTATAAACTTTCATGTCTATAAGATGCTTGTTTATGAATTTATGGATATATGATGAGTTTTTCATGAAATAGCCTTTTTTGATGTTACACGGACCGGTGAACTTTTAAGTAGGCTATCGGAAGATACACAGATTATTAAGAATGTTGCAACCACCAACCTCTCAGAGGCCTTGAGAAACTTGTCTACTGCATTTATTGGTCTCAGCTTCATGTTTACAACATCTTGGAAGTTAACATGTGAGTAATATGTGCAGCACCTACACATCCATCATTGAACCAATCAAATTAATAACAATTTAATATATATTTTCAATACCAAAACAGACAAAATTTCACATGAATGAACTAAATGATACCAATCCTTATGTGGACCATGTATGTGAAAAAAATTGTTATTACCAAGATCATCTAATTAACATTTACATTATCATCTTCTACACAATATTTTCTATCTTTTTTCCCCTACTCTTATAATAATAAACTGAAGTGGTAATTTATGGATTGCAGCATAATTATGTTTGTATTTTATCTGAAATAGACTCATCATCGAAAAAGCTGGGAGGATCATGCTAGGAAGAAGACAATAAACTCAAGTGGTAAGTTGAACCTTAAATTCCAGATGATGAATATATAATAAAATGAACAAGTTAAATTTTTTAGATTTTCTAAAATTCTAGCTTTTTTAACAGCTTCAGGTGAAACTCTTAGATTAGAGATAGACATGTTATCCAATAAAAATGCTCAAGGGTATTCGAGAAAGGCAACTGTTTGTTGGTTGGCTTGTAAGTCCTAAAATTTTCTGTGGTTTTTTTGTGTGTACCTGTATCTGTGGGTCTTTTTTTTTTTTTGATAGGCAAATTCAATAAAGATAGATTAAGGAAATCTCTAACCTTCATACAAGAAAAGAAAGAAAACTTGAAAATCCCTCAAGAACCCAAAAGGGCAGCCTACTACATAAAATCTAAAGGGGATTTGTTCCAATCATAAAAACTACGGTACTGCCTATTCCTCTTACCAAAAATCAACCAAGACCAAGAAGTCGCTACAATAACGTAAAAGATCGATTCTACATTACAAACCTCATCCCTAAACAAAATATTATTCCTAAATCTCCAAATATTCCAACAAAAAATACACCAAATAGCAAGTATATAATTCTCCTTACATCTACCTCTTAATCTTAATAACCAAGCCAACCCATGGAAACAACACTCTATATCAGAAATCCACTCGATGTCCATCCAATCACATACCAAATTCCAAACCATAACAGACCTATCGCACTTGAAAAAAAGATGAGCAGCATCTTCAATATGCATGAAGCAAAACATACAGAAAGTTTCATGAGGGTTACTTAAAATACCCCTCTTAACCAAGTTTGAATGAGTAGGCAGCCTATCAATTATCAATCTCCACGTACACACTTTGACTTTCAGAGGGCAATCAGACTTGCAAACAAAATCCCACAACTTAATCGAATTATCATCGATCGATACTAAATCCTCGTGAGAAGACGAACTGTCAAAAAAGGACTTGACCGAGAAACCAAAGTTTCTGTCCAAAGTCCATATCCATTTATCATTAACACCTTCCTGCACGTTAACAGATTTAATAATCTGCAGTAAATCATTCAGATCACTGTGACCCGTTTGAAGGTTAAAAGGGAACAGTTATAATACCTTCCATCTCGAAGCGCCATCAAACCACTCTCCTAGATCAACGACAGTGCTGACTTTGTTATTGCTCAACTGATACAGACTATTGAAAATCTCCTTTAAAGGTCTACCACCACACCAATCCGAGTGCCAAAACAGTACCCCTTTACCATTCCCTAAAACGGCTAAAATATTATCATTAAAATGAAACTGTGGAACAGGAATAGTAACAGAAAAAACATCCTTCAGCCAAGTAGAGTCAGAATTCAAATAACTAAAACACTTTAAATCTGAAGTTTACGACTTAAATTACTGTAAATACTAACAAGGATAGGCCGCCATATTTCACTACCTTGATTACTGAATTTCCACAACCATTTTGCAAGGAGAGCTTTATTGAAAAGCCCAATATGTTTAATTCCAAGCCCCCCGCAGCTTTTCGATTTACACACCGTATTCCAACTCGTCCAGGAGATATACCGATTGTTCGAACAGCCCGCCCAAAGAAAACTTCTTTGGATAGCTATAAGATCTTTCACCACCTTTTTAAGAACCTTATAGAAAGAAAAATGGTGGATCGGGAGGTTGACTAACACACTATTAATAAGGGTCCCCCTCCCTCCCATCGATAATTTACGAATTATCCAATTGGATAAACGAGCCCTCATGCCCTCCACGACAGGACGCCAAAAAGAAACACTCCTAGGATTACCTCCAACTGCAAGGCCGAGAAATTTTAATGGGAGAGAACCTGACTTATAGTTTAGAAAAATCTCAGCAGCTGCCAACAACTCCATACAAGCAGCTCATAGAATAATTTATCTTAAGACCAGAAATGACTTCGAATCCACGTAAAATAGATTTGAACGCCCAGATATTCGAAATGGATCCATCTCCAAAGAGGATGGTGTCGTCGGCGAACTGAAGTAAACTGACCGAAGCATCTTTATTGAATTTGAAATCCTTAAGAAAATTGAGGGAGGAAGCTCTCCTCACTAAGCTAGCCAAACCCTCTCCAACAATCGCAAACAAAAAAGGAGATAGGCGATCTCCTTATTTTAAATCTCTCGTAGCTTTGAAATCTTTAGAGGGACTTCCGTTAATTAAGACCGGCATAAAGCTATTAAACACTGAACCACGAATCCAGGACATCCAATTAGGACCAAACCCCATATTAATCAATATAGACTCAAGATATTTCCAGTCCACACAGTCATACGCTTGCGTAAAATCCACCTTGAGTAAAAGGCATTTCTTCCTTTTCCTTTTAGGAAAATCTATGGTTTTGTTAGTCACTAGAACCCCATCCAAAAGTTGCCGACGTGGGATAAAAGTCGTTTGAGTGGGCGAGATTAACTTTCCTATCACAATGCTTAATCTTTTAGCAAGCATTTTAGAAATGATTTTTAACACACAACCTATTAATCAAATAGGTCTAAACTTTTCAAACCTTTGCGGACTCTCAACATTTGGCACAAGGGAAAGCAAGGAAGAAACATAAGCTTTATCCAACTTACTTGTTCTGAAAAACTCCTAAACGTTGTTACAAATATCCGTTCCCACTATCTCTAAACAGGCATTGAGGAAATTGAAATTAAATCCATCATTGCGAGGGCATTTATTAGCTTCACTATCAAACACAACAGCCCTCACATATTCCTGCTTGAAATCAGCCTCCAGGGTTTCTTTATCTTCTATACTTAGAACAGCAGCCCCATCAAAATTGCCATACAAATTATACCTCCTCTGAACTTTGAATTTTTCTTCAAAGAACTTCTTAGCCTCGTCCTTAATCAAATCAGGATCCTCCACAACAGTACTTCCCACTCTAATACCAGATATATTATTCGCTTGATATCTAGCTTTAAGAGATTCGTGAAAGAATCTCGTATTGTTATCGCCATCATTCACCCACAAACTTCTGGACTTTTGTTTAGTCATCAATTCTTTGAGCTTAAGATTTCTCCACATTTCTTCTTGGAACTCCATTTTTTCCTTAATTATCTCCTCATCTTGCTGCTTATATTCCAACCCCAATTCTACTCCATCTCATTTAATTTGTTAATGCTATCCTCAATCTTCAAATCCAGCCACCCAAAAACGTGGCTATTCCACCACATAAGGTCTCTTTTAAGAACTTTAAATTTATTCCATAAGACCCAACTGGGAGAGCCCGAATTATCCACAGACTCCCAAGACTTTTTTACAAACTCAGTAAAGCCTTTATGTTCCAACCAACAGTTGAAGAACCGGAATAGCTTCGGTCCCCAGTTTATATAATTAGACTTCAACCACAACGGCCGATGATTAGATATGTCACGATCCCCCACCCATTGACTCTTCAAATCCAATAAGTCAATAACAGACTCACTCACCCGGAATCTGTCTAATCTACTTCAACTACTCCCATTTGCCTTAAACCAAGTAAATTTACTACCCACCATAGGCAAATCTATCAAGTTCAAGTTGTCGATGAAGGCATTGAATTCCAACATCTCTCCGTATTTACCTACACTCCTGCGCTTCCTCTCCTCAGTGGCTTTTATAGCATTAAAATCACCTCCTATAATCCAGCCACCAACAGGAAGACTATTCTTTAAATCAATCAAAGCAGCCCAAAGATTCCTTTTTTCAGGTAAGTCACACACCGAATAAACATTAACAACATAAAAATCCATGTTATTCCAAAGGAAGTGAATACCTAAAAGTCCGTTCCCTTTGAAAGTAGTACAAGCGAAGCCCAAATCCTTCTTCCATATAGTAAGAATACCACCAGATTGACCATCTGAATTAGAAGCCGACCAATCGTAACTAGAAGATCTCCAAATCCCTTTTACTATCCCATCATCAATATTTCTCAACTTTGTTTCTTGAAGAAGGCACAAATCAGCATTGCCTTTACTCAAAATTTGGGATATCCTCCTTCTCCTGAGAGTACTACAACCCCCACAAACATTAAAAGTCACTATATTCATTGATCACCTCTTCCAACAATCTTCTTACCTCTTTTTCCTTGTTTATCTTCTTCATCCAAATCCCTTAAGATATTAACAAAATCCCCATCTTCTAAATCTCCCTCCACCCCTAGCCTTTTCAAACAGTTCAATACTTTAGATGGAGCATCATCTAAAGCCTTCTTACATCTTGTATTCCCTCTAAAAACATCAGAATCTGTTAGAGATTCATTGCATCAAGGGAGTTGGAACCATCTTTATCAAATGAAACTCCCTGTCTACATAATATAGACTTCCTAGTAGTTTTAGAACAGATAGGTAAACCTGGTACATCAACAGCAGCATGAAGGAGAGTTGAATAATATGAAGGGGAGAATGGAATTTTAACCCTATCGTATACTTCGTGTAACAGTTTCTTTTTTCTGAACCTTGACAATAATTCAAGAACTCTCTTTAACAATGTTTTATTTAATAATGGCATTTCAAAATATACCGAATGATATGAGTTTCCTTTTCATGGTGGCACATTTATTACTTATTTCTGGTTGGCCTTTTTATCATTGATAGTAAGTGGCTAGATTCTTTCAAAATGTGTAATTTTGTTAACATAACTATGTTAAAAATGGAATATTAGTGAGGCTTATATTCAGCTTGGTGATAAAACAGATTCCACTTCTTGTAGGTGCAAAAGTTAAAGCACATAATCTCTCATTTAGGCCTGGAGTCAGTTGCAAAGGAATATCCAACTGAACGAGTGAAGCCATCAGACGAATACTGTTGGTTCGACGCCCGACCAAGAATGGACTAATTCTTATACTACTTGTTTTCGTTAAAACTGTTGTAGTGTCAGCTTAAATGTGATTGGTTGTAAGTGAAGAGTGAGTTAATCAAATGTGAGTGGTTGTAAGTGTAGAGTGAGTTAATCAAATGTGTGTAATTTTAATCTACTTTAGAAACTGAATTTGTGATGAAATATGAGTTGTGATTTATGAAGTTGAAACAAAATAGAACACCACTTTGCTTTATTTTTTTGTTAGTGATGTTATATCTATCTTTTTGACTATTTTAATGACTAGTGAATTAGTCATATGAAGATATATAAATATGAAAATTCTTTTTAATGAAATAAGTTTAAATACGAAAAATTTTATAAATAATATTTTAAAACTTTAGCTTGAGATTTACCAAGATATTTTTGCGGCGATATTGTAGCTAAAAAGCTAGAACACATAAATAAAGGACTGACATTTTGCTACCTTTTAGCATTAGTTTTGCTAGGCATTTTTAAATATTAGTTGGAATTTTACTAGGAAAATTCGGTCAAGATAATTAGCCACCCAATACATGCTACGACATATATGTTGGTTAAAAAATATATCGTAGTTAATCTATATTAAATTTCCAACTAATTCTGTTTAATAGAATTTAGCTATAAATTAGCTGTTATAATTGTCGTAGCTAATCACATATTTTCTTGTAGTGTTAGTCAAGGTGGCCTTCATGAAAATTCATCGATTTTGCTATAAAATTGACGGAGAATCAATTTAAACATTTTTATTGATTGTCTCTTTCCTTTCTTTAATTTCTATTATTAAAACATATAATATTAAAACAACCACTTCTAAAACAATGTGGTCAGGAAGAGAGTAAGAGTAACATTCCAAACAAACTAATAATATACCAAAAAACTATTTAAAAATAAAAGAGCATGATTATTGGTTGAAAGTTATTGTGTCAGGAATAAATGGGTAATTGCACAGGAAAGAACGTTGCTTATTCTTTTAAAAGTAAAATGTAGAGTATATGAATATTTAAAAAACATAACTGAATTGTTTTAAAATTTAAAAGAGTAAAATAGTGAAGAAAAAATAAATAATAACCCATTTAAAGACCAAAATACATATGTAATGGATGTGGGTGCTGTAGCCCTCAAAAGACCAAACAGGAATAACTATCTATTACCATATCATAGAGCCAGAACACATCTAACAAATCGAGCAGAAAAACATCAGTGAGCGACAACAACCTTTCTTTCTTTACTATATTATTATACTTTTCTTATTCTATTAAACTGAGTATAAAAGTTAGAGAAACAATTTAACATAATTTAAGTTTTAGAAGCATTTTTAAATAAATCAATCTTAGTCATTATTAAATTATGTAAGTAGTAAGGTATAACTGTAATGAAAGGAAGCAAGATTACTTGACCATTATTATTATTAGTAGTCTCATCAACTTCCAACCTTCTGCCAATGTCCTTCAAGTTGTGGTTAATAAAGGAAGCAAGATAATTCAAATCAACCTCTATGATATTGTTGTCCACAATCTTTTCAGCTTTGAGACATTGAAACATGAGCATCTTCATCTCTTTCTCCCTATTCTCTCTCATTTGCGTCTTTAGTTTTCTTTAACCTTCAAAACTCTTTGTTTGAGGAAAGTCTCTTGATTCACCATTTTTTTACTTTTCTCTAATTCAGTCATTCTCCTGAATTTCGAGAGAACCTTTTCAACTCCGCTTGGTGATGGCCAAATCTCCGGCTGAGGATCATAAGGTCTGTAAACTAAAGCACATGCTTCAACTCCACAAAGAGTGGTTAGTTCATCAACCATCTTCAATAGACTCTTCTTCCTTTTCTTGTATGTGGTTTTCCTTGACGCATCATTCACAATGAAAGCAAGTTTCACCTTACTTCTAGTCATAGTACTGACTATAGAATAAAGGAAGACGAAAATTGAAAAGAAAAAACAAATGTTAAAAAGTTGATTGTTATGAATAATGCAATGTTATTTATTTGGTATATATAGACCAATATGATATACATGGATAGGGATTGATTTCTAGATGCTACTGTGTAAAAACAATTCCAACAAACTTTATTTTTGTAAAAGGACATTTTATTGTTATTAAGGACATATTTGATATAGACCATATATGTGTGATTTAGTATCAAAATAGATTAAATAACATTATAATCCTTATAAAGTTTTCTTTAAAATGAAATTTGTTATAAAAGAAAATATTTGATATAGTATATTAATAAAAATATTGTATTAATAAAAAAATTTACCTTTAGTATCTTAATGTTTATAGAATATTAATAAAAATATTTTAGTGTATGATAACTTTTTCAAAATTCTTTGGAAACATTTTTTCAAATCATTAAAATATCAGTTGAAAATAAAATTGATGACATTTTTATGAAATGAATTTATGATATTTTATAAATTACTAAGTTTATCATTATCATTCAAATATCAGCAGAATATAAAATTTTAAAAATAGCTAGACATACTTTAATTTAATATTATTTTTCCATTCAAAAATAAATTCTGAATTTTTTTTAGAATAACAATGTTATTAAAAAAATACCTAAATAACACAAGTTTCAAAACATTTACCAAAATGGCATATTTTGAAAAAAAATAATTAACCTGCTGGCGCCATATGGTACGGTAGTTTTTTTTAAAGCCATTTATTTGTTTTTTTTGTAGTTATAACTATATTTTTTAAATTGGTAGATACAGTATTTCATGTGTCTATAAATAAGACTACACCCCCCTTTGTTACTCCATAACACTTATCACTAATATCTCAATCTCTCCCCTCCCACTATGTCTGAGTGGTTAAATCGGCGTTCATCATCATTGGAGGAACCGCTTCAAAACCTTTCCACTTTTGAAAAGAAATGCCCTTGTTTGTTTTTAAGCAACAAAGCCTCTGATGAAGGTCCTACTCTGAAACACACATACCTTGGAGCATTTGCATAGGGAACTGAATCGCTGCCTACAAGGAGAATTTACAAAAGGTGAAAAGATCAGGAAAATTGAGAGACTGGTTGAGGAGTCAAGCGCAAATAGAATTACCCGTATTTGGAGAAAAGTGGAAAATGATGCTGGTGTCCTTATGATGATGTTAACAACAAAGAAAATTAGCTTGATGGTTGTAATATCCTAGATAAGTTGATACGTTGAATTGTAATATCCTAGAAAAGGTATGTAGTTTTCGGTTTGGTATTAGGTTATGTCGTTGTTAATTGTTTTTGTTGAGCTATTAAGTTATGCTTTGTTAAGTTATGTCGTTGTTAATTGTAATCGCTTAGGTATACTAACAATAAAATGAAATTTGTTGTTGTTATAAACAGAGAAGGTTACATTTGAAACTATGATGTTGTGCTTGATCACACATTGGGACATTTGGTACGATTGTCTCTTGATTCACCATTTTTGCTCTTCTCGAATTCAGTCATTGTCCTGAATTTCAAGAGAACCTTTTCGACTCCGCTTGTTGATGGCCAAATTTTCGGCGTAGGATCATAAGGGCTGTAAACTAAAGCACATGCTTCAACTCCACAAAGGGTGGTTAGTTCATCAACCATCTTCAATAGACTCTTCTTTCTTTTCTTGTATGTGGTTTTCCTTGACGCATCATTCACAATGAAAGCATGTTTCACCTTACTTCTAGTCATAGTACTGACTATAGAATAAAGGAAGACAAAAATTGAAAGAAAAATAATGTTAAAGTTGATTGTTATGAATAATGCAATGTTATTTATTTGGTTTATATAGACCAATATGATATACATGGATATGGATTGATTTCTAGATGCTACTGTGTAAAAACAATTCCAACATACTTTATTTTTGTAAAAGGACATTTTATTGTTATTAAGGACATATTTGATATAGACCATATATGTGTGATTTAGTATCAAAATAAATTAAATAACATTATAATCCTTATAAACTTTTTCCTTATAAATTTTTCTTTAAAATGAAATTTGTTATAAAAGAAAATATTTGATATAGTATATTAATAAAAATATTGTATTAATAAAAAAATTTACCTTTAGTATCTAAATGTTTATAGTACATTAACAAAAATATTTAAGTGTATGATAATTTTTCAAAAATCTTTGGAAACATTTTTTCAAATCATTAAAATATCAGTTGAAAATAAAATTTATGACATTTTTATGAAATGAATTTATGATATTTTATAAATTACTAAGTTTATTATTATCATTCAAATATCAGCCGAATATAAAATTTTAAAAATAGCTTGACATACTTTAATTTAATATTATTTTTCCTTTCAAAAATAAATTTTGAATATTTTTTTATAATAAAAATGTTATTAAAAAAAATACCTAAATAACACATGTTTCAAAACATTTTCCAAAATGGCATATTTTGAAAAAATATATTAACCTGCTGGCGCCATATGGTATGGTCGTTTTTTTTAAAGCCATTTATTTGTTTTCTTTTATATTTATAACTATTTTTTTTAAATTGGTAGATACAGTATTTCATGTGTCTATAAATAAGACTACACCCTCATTTGTTACTCCACAACACTTATCACCAATGTCTCAATCTCTCCTCTCCAACTATGTCTGAGTGGTTAAATCGGCGTTCATCATCATCATTGGAGGAACCGCTTCAAAATATTTCCACTTATGAAAAGAAATGCCCTAGTTTGTTTTTAAGCAACAAAGCCTCTGATGAAGGTCCTACTCTGAAACACGCAGACCTTGGAGTATTTGCATAGGGAACTGAATCGCTGGCTACAAGGAGAATTTGCAAAAGGTGAAAAGATCAGGAAAATTGAGAGGTTGGTTAAGGTGTCAAGCCCAAATAGAATTACCCGTATTTGGAGAAAATTGGAAAATGATGCTAGTGTCCTTATGATGATGTTAACAACAAAGAAAATTAGCTTGATGGTTGTAATATCCTAGATAAGTTGATTCGTTGGGTTGCAATATCCTAGAAAAGGTATGTTGTTGTTATTTTCTGATTTGGTATTAGGTTATGTCTTTGTTAATTATTTTTGTTGAGCTATTAAGTTATGCTTTGTTAAGTTATGTCGTTGTTAATTGTAATCGCATAGGTATACTATCAATGAAATGAAATTTGTTGTTGTTATAAACAAACAAGGTTACATTTGAAACAATGATGTTGTGCTTGATCCCACATTGGGATATTTGGTACAATTGTGTCCTGGCTGACGGCACAAACTACATAACCTCGCCATTTTGTTTGCTGCATCCATCTCCGTTCGAATACGGGTGCTATTAGGGATACCCTTTTTCTCTCTTCGCATCAAATCATTATGCCAGATAATTTCGCCTTCGTATAGAGGCCAGTATTCCCCTTTGCTACCACCTGAAAGCCAGTGTTGTAGACATTGCATAGATTAGTGTTTTGGTGAAGAACAGAAAGATAGTTTGTTGGGTCCAGCCGAGGCTTCGAGCATGCAGCTATAACATGGGAGCAAGGCATATGAAATGACTGAAACATTCCACAGTCACACCAACTCCTATCCAGTTCCACTCGGTAACATCCCATAGGCGTCTCTTCATTGTGATCAATAGACTCTGGAACACTGAACCAACCTTTATTACAGTCAAAGACCGTGACCACATGTGTGTTGGCTTTTGCAACTTCGTTCTTCATGAATGTCATTGAATGATTGCTGAATAGCTGCCCAGATTGTAAGACAGAACCCCACTTTGTACGCCTGGTATCAAAAAGTGCACCGAGCCTAAAATATGTAGACTTACCAAAGCGGTTATTGGTATGTTACAGATGCCCTTGAATACAGAGTTCATTGATTCAACGAGGTTTGTTGTCATGTGGCCCCATCGCTGCCCATTGTCGTATGCCCTTGTCCATTTCTCTAGTTGAATATTATCAATCCACCTCAATGCATATGCATTTTTCAGTCTGATCTCGTCACGGTAGTGTCTGAAGGTAGGCTCTGTTAGTGCATAACTCGCGTTAATAACCTTCTTCAATAGCGTTTTTTCCGTGATCTCCTGCATGAAATTTTGAGCGATGTGTCTAATGCTATACACATGGCTTAAGGGAGGATCCTCCCAACGGTCATCAAGATTGTTGTATGCACTCTTGATTGATGGGTGTCTATCAAAGATTAAACATAAGTTAGGTTGGGGAGACACGTATTGTCGGAGATTTTTTAGGGAAAAACTCCAACCTCCAGCAGTTCCCCCTTCAACTAGAGAGATGGCGATTGGAAAAATGTTGTTGTTGCCATCCTGTGCCACGACCATTAGTAGCATGCCCTTATATTTCCTGTACAACCATGTTCAATCAATTTGAATGATAAGTTTACAGTACGCAAAACTTTTGATGCATGGTTCAAACCTCCTAAGTCCTAGCTATCCACGCTTTCTTATACGAAGGAGTATAGTTGTATCTTTGAATCATATGCGCGATTATTGTACTCACCTTCAAAGAAGGGTTGTCGCTAATGACTGATAAAATTTTGTTGCATATCAATCCATAACAATCCTTATTTCACAAAGATCTTTATATGTGAGTATGTATGCTTCTAAAATTAAATTATACAGATCTAATCAGCCCGCCACTAAGCCACCACACAGAACTCATCCCATCACAGTGGGGAAGCTAACCTGCTACTAAGGCAGCACACAAAAATGCACATGCCATGCCATTGATGATGTAAATTCAAATCCTGACACTGAGGCTAATACTGCCACCTAGACAATCATACAAGCATATAGGATCACATCATCAAATACATCACCTTAAAATTTACTTCACATAATCATCCATATCCAATCGTAATCAATTCACATCATAACCAAACATAATTATATCAATCACAAACAAAACAAAGATTCACTCACATCACATAATCATACCAAAAACACAATATATAGAACTAGTATTTATAGAATATAATTATTTAATAATTCTCTCTTCAAAATATTTATGCGCTATATGATTTTATCCTATAATATCTAACTACTAGTTTTGTTATAATCAGTATGGGGAAGTGCCCTTACCTTGTGTGTTTTGCTTCTAAACTACGTTTAAAGACTAACCCGAGCAAGATCCAATCTTTATCATGCTTCCACATATTGATTCGGGTTCACATGTCGATATTCTGCTCCATCAACTCGTCTTCCAAAAAAAAGAAATTAAGTTTGTGGGAAATAATAGTAGTATTCACACAGTCGTTTTACGTTGGTTTTGTTCAAATTGGAGTTGCGGTGATAAAGATACAAACAAAATAAAGTGTAATTCAAACTACTAGAAAGCGATATATTTAACTGCATATAATAATGAATGAAAAATAAAATGAATGTAAAAACTTAACTAATTAATTGATAGACATAACATACTGAAAATTGGAGTGAATTAGAAGAAGTTTTTATCGACAGATAATTGTTTCTGAAACAAAAATTGTCTCTCCCAGCAGCCGGTTGTATGAATAATTGTAACACTCGATATTTTTATACATGATGCCTCAAGAAGTTGAGATTTATTCACACAAATATTCATTACAACCGACAGTTGGGAGAGACAATTTTTGTCTTAGAAACAATTACCTGTCGAAAAAAACTTCTTCAAATTCACTCCAATTTTTAGTATGTTATTTCTATCAATTAATTAGTTAATTTTTGACATTCATTTTATTTTTCAATTCTTTTATGCAGTTAAATATATCATTTTCTTGTCGATTAACACTTTATTTTGTTCGTATTTTATCATCACAACTCTAATTTGAGCGAAACCAACGTCGAAACAACCATGTGAATACTAGAATTATTTTCTACTAACTTAATTTTAGTTTTAGGGACGACGAGTCGATGGAGAGGAAATTCGACATGTGGACCCGAATCAATATGTGGAAGCATGGTAAATGAAACTAATAGTTAGATTATAACGAAATTGCACAAGGGAATGACACTTCCCCATTCTGATTATAATGAAACTAATAGATAGATATTATAGGATTAAAACCTTATAACACATAAATGTTCTGAAGAGAGAATTAATATATAATTATATTCTATAAATACTAGTTCTATATATTTTGTTTTTGGTGTGAATATGTGATGTGAATGAATCTTTGTTTTGTTTGTAATTGTTATTATTATGTGTGGTTATTGTACCGCGAGCCATTTTTTTCTAAGGGTCACCCTCTTTACATGTGAACTTTTAATTTATCCCAAAAGAGGGAAGGGGCAAAAAATATAAATAAACCAGTGGGTGATGCAAAGTGTAAAACAGTGCAAATAAGAGATCGGGAATCGGGAATTGTTATACAAAGGGAAGGTACTAGTAACCTAAGTATCTATAGTATCATATAGGAACCTCTTGTTTATATTTGTGTTATTGTTTATTAAGTCATCTAGTGTGTATTGGGGATTTGTTGATTATTTTGAGTGATAAGTGTGTGCAATAATTTTGTTGTTTTTGTAGTGTAAATTGAAATAAGCTAAGACGAAGGTGTATGATCCTAATGGTTTTACTTATTATTGTGCTTGCTAAGATCTCGCAATATTATGCCTATGTATTCTCAAAAGAAAGTTGAGAAATCAGAGCGTTCGTAGTTCCACCTACTAATGGGTGGAATTAGGTTTGTTGGGTTTGAGAGAAGAAACAAATTGTCATCCTGATATGCTGTCGCGCAAGGGTCATAAACGAGTATTTTTTAAAATATAGTAAACGGTAATGAAAACTCGAGTATCGTTCTCAAAAATTCTTGTATTATTATTAACCAAATGATTGGACAATAGGCGGGGGGTTGAGTTTCGATATTAACAGAAAAATAGTTAAAATAAGGGATTACCAAAATAAACTGAAACGATTAATCTGCTGTTTTGGTTTCCCAACTTATCATCGACCCAAATAATTCTCAATTCCTAAGCGGACTCTATTCCCTTTTCGATTAAAATAGATATTCCTAATTTCCGAATTAAGCAACGAATGAGATATAGCAATTGTGAGTTAAGCAAACATGAGAAACATACGAGGATTAAGCAAACGCGATTAAAGTATAAGAATATGCAATCATAGAAATTAAGAAAACAATATATGAAAGAGAGAAATTAAAAGGAAGTAGATTTTATTCGAAATTAAAAGAACCTCAATGTGTCGGTAGAAACCGATTACTGCAGATTAATCCTTGGGATTAGTTCTCCATCGTCATCGTACAAAAGCATAAATTATATTCGTGAATAGCATAAAGAATGGTTAAGATGAACAGTGCACGACTACTAGGTATAGGAAAGCAGCATAAATTCCCGTTCTAACCCAACTGAGTCCAAACTTTAACAAATTATTTCACCCTCTTTCACTCCTAATCTGCTGTTTCTTTCAACATGAAACTTGTATCTCTCTGTCTTAGGTTTCCAACGCCTATTAGAACGCGTCAATACGACTCTCGTAGCTCCAGTTATGATCCGAATAGTGGACATGTATCAAATAACCTCTAAAGCTGAAAATAGGCTTCAAAAATAGTTTAAAGGTAAACAAAGACTTAATTCTAAAAACATAATAAAACAGTAAAATAAACAAAACAAAATAAGAAAATTCATAAGTACAAACATAAGAGATTGTGGATGAAAATGAATTAATCACATCTTAATGCAGATATCTCACCTATTTACCACAAATATTTAGAGAAAAAAAATAATAAGGGAAAACGCTTTAAACTTGGATATAGAAAATCCATAGTAATGTCACATCTTCCTTTAAATTAGTCTTTTCATACTAAGGGAAGGACCTTAACTTGGATGTAGAATCAACAAGTGTTCCACTTACATCACTAAAATGAAAGAATTATTTTTTGTAACATAATAAGAGAAGGACTCTAGCTTAGATTTTGAATCAACGAGTGTGCCACTTACATCACCTAAATAAAAAAAGTTTACAATGTTTGATTGAATTTTGTAGAGAATAGAAGAGACATCTCTTCTACAGAGATGACTTATGTCTCATCTTTAGGGAAATGTTTTGAATTTGAAGCCTAAGGTTGGCTAGGGTTTGACTTGAGTTTTGAGGTTTGAAGCCACAAAGGGATTATGGTTTGAGTTTTGAATGAAGTTGAAAACTTCAAGGGGAATTCTATGGTTTTATTGAGGATGATAACCTCAAAGAGGATCCTAGGGTTTGAACTAGATTATAGTTTGAATCCTGGGGTTTGAACTAAGTCTAAACTAAGGATGAGTATAGAAATGCAACAGTTATATGAATGCAAGTGTTGTAAATGTCAAGAGAAATTAAACAAGACATGAATGTTTAAACTTTTAAACAAGTGTAGTCATCGAGGATGACATGAACATGATATGATTTTGCATGATATATCAACATGTGAATGTGCATCAGACCAGCAGATATGTCCATAATGGTAAGAGTTTATGAATGAAATACTTGAATATGTGAGCAATGGTTTAATCCATGGAAGCAATCACAAAGAAGTTCAAGTAAGCCATATATTCAAGATGAATCGAGGGTTAGTTGAACATTGTAAAGGGTAAACAAAACCCTAATTAAAATTTATGTAGATAAGCACAAGACATTTAAACATGGTTAAATTAAGGGCTTTGGGGAATCCCAAACACATGTCGAAGTCCTAGTCAAGATGTTTTGAAAAGACTAATCAAAATAAAAACCCTAAAGTTCCACCTAATTAAACACTTAATCAAAGTAATTTTCAAAGGAAAATCATTTAACCAAGGTATATACAAGTTATTACAACATGTTTTGTATATTAACAAGACTTTAAACAAAGTGTGTATCATGACCATAAAGACACAAAGGTATAATTAGGTCAAGAAAAGAATCAATAGAAATCAAGAAAAGGTATGAAAAATACTTAAAATGTACTAGTCTTAAACCTAATAAAAATGACAAAAATAAATATAATTTTTGAGATTTTTTGATGGATTCTTAAAATAGGGAAGATAAATTAGAAGTGTGCAAAAATTGGCTCAAAAATATTATTTTTGTTTGATGAAATAATTAGGTGAAGTTGTGAAAAAAAATAGTGCCTAAAAA
This sequence comes from Lathyrus tuberosus, assembly GCA_022829125.1. Classification (NCBI taxonomy): domain Eukaryota; kingdom Viridiplantae; phylum Streptophyta; class Magnoliopsida; order Fabales; family Fabaceae; genus Lathyrus; species Lathyrus tuberosus. Next base: position 12,040,044 of record JALAZF010000071.1, read on the forward strand.
GATAAGAATGGTCTCCATGGATGTTGAACCTGTGCCCTTGGGGTAATTGACTTAAAATATCACTTTTAAATTTATATTCTTTGTGGAGACAAATTATATTATTATTTTGAACGAATTAGTATACTTTAAAAAAAAGTCTTCAATTACTAAGAATTTTAAACTTTTTTATATTAAAAAAAAAAAGACATGCCGCCGTAAACGTGTTTATAATTTCCTTTGCACCTTTAACAAATACTTGCAATTAACGACTATAACATAGTGATTGTATTTCATTAGTTTTTGTGTTTCTTGATATTGCAATAGATTGGTTCCTAGACTAGTATTCTAGTTGAGGAAAATAATAGATAAGGGAAAGATTCTACAAAATTGTTCATTTTGTGCAGAAATAAGACAAATAAACAAAAAGATAATCAAAACCAAAAATATCATATTGCCAATTATTTTTTTAGTAACCATTATTATGCAAAGGGTCCCATGCATAAATGGTTAAGCATGTTCAAAGATTCAAGAGTTTAAAAAAGAGTAGAATGAACTTACTGAAAAGCCTTTCGAACGGTCGAAAGACCACTCCAAAGCGTCCTTTAAATCCTGCTGAAGGTGCACCTCTTCCAGCATCTTCCTGCAATCGTTTAGTTCCAGCTGAAGCTGATAATCCTCACCTTCCAGAAATTCCCTGAATTTCCAGCTCCAGGACCTTCTTCCCAATCCCCCACCTCACGAACAGAACAAACAGTCTTCCTGCTAGCTTGGAAAAGAGAAGGGAATCTGCATTTCAAAGCAGAATTTCCCAGCCAAATGGCTTGCCAAAACAACGTATCTACGCCGTCACCAACTGTACCTACCAAAAGATTACTAAACCTGTCAAATGCCTCTGAAACAGAAGTGGACATTATGTCTTTCATCCATAATGAGTCATTTTTCGAACTTCCAACTTCCATGAAAGTTTGCACTTTCATACTCAAGTTCATTTAAAAATGAGTCACTTTGCTGAGGAATAATGACTTTAGGATAAGAACACTCTCCCTGCAATAGAGTGGCATAATAAGGGGGAGTAAACGGTATTTTGATCTTCTGATATATATCTTCAATTAACTTCTTTTTCTTCTTAGAAGTATTCTCCACCGACGTAGCTAAACCCAAAATTACTGGATCACCATCTGCCATCCCGCCTGGAGAATTTGAAATCCCATCATCCAAAGAGCTGTTGAAGCACAATAGTTTGACGTGTTTCTTTGACCGTTTCATTACTACCCATCCCTGCCTTGATACTGAAAGTACCACCAGGTCCCACTGCTCCTTGGGACTCTCCCACATCTTCACGCGCTCTCAAGGGACCATCGTTTTGAGACTCTCCTGCTTCACCTTCTTCAAGATTGTACGCTGATGTTTTTGACCTACTACTGAGAACCTTAAGTGTATTATCCCAGTACACTTCTTCCTCCTCCGAAACCAATTCTACTTCTTCGGAACTATCTTTTTCAAACCTAGCATCTTTGTTATGCCTATATTCTCTTATAAAAGGCGCAAAAGAATCTTCAACAATCTTGATCCGATAAGTCCTATCATTCACTTCAACGCCAATAACTTCGTTTAGGTTCATAGCAAATTTTATGCGTATCAAAACGCGTGCTACATCCTGTTTCAACTGTTTATGAGTGTCTTCATCCATTTTAATAAAAACTCCAATTGTTGTTGCTAGGAATTTGAAGAATTTTTCTCCCCAAACGTGACAAGGTAACCTGAAAATCTTTACCCAAGTAAGTCTCTCCTGGTCAACATCATTGGGAGACTAAGGGTGGATATCAGAAAACCACTTGGAAATCCACTCTTTGTCTTCTTCTACCAACTTTTTGATATCACCCAGATTGTCTTCTTCTAGTAAACATAGATTGGCCCCCAAAGGGGTGACCTTAATATTAAAGTATCCCTCCATTTGAAAAGCTTCCTTAACTCTGACCTCAGACCCAGGATTTTCTAACACACGAACAAAAGCTTGTTCAAATCTCTCTATCTCTTCATCGTTGACATTGAACCTCAAGTGTGCAAAGTTGGGTTTATCCCCTAGTAAAACCTGATTCGAATTACTCCTCATCCGTCCAATGTCTCCTTTAGTCATTTGTGCATATGTAGCACCATAACCATTCCAACCCTTAACATTAGGCTTATATAGAGAAGCCCCTTCCGCCATCTTAACCAAACCTCCCTTCTGCTTATTCTTCATTCCACGTACTTCCTTAACTTCTCTTTAAAATCTCGGTAAGTTAGCGAATATCTTGTTGCTATTAATGAAGATATTGTCCAATATAATGGTAAGAAGATGTTCATCTTCAACCTTTTTTAATGTAACAAAACCAAACCTTTTGCCCCTCTTATCCGTTCTTCTCGGAATAAACACTTCCAGAACTAAACCATATTCTTAAATATGTCAAACATTTATTTAGCCTCATAGAAATCTGGAAATTCCATAAAGAAAAACGACGATGCTTCGCGCAAATCAAAATCAGTAACTTTACCTCTGTTGTTCTTCCAGATCGACCTTCTCCAAATGTTAGGTGGGCGATCCTTCTTTTTCCTAGCCACCTCCCAAACCCCTTGATTATGACCAGCGAATGTCTGACCTGCCATATCTACACAAGCTCACTCAGGAGTATTTCCTTAAATCAAATCACAGAAAGAAAAACAGACGTACCGAAAACCACCAAAAAGAACAACTACAAACCTAGATTCCAAGTTAAAGGGAGTAACACTATATAAAAAGACCCTAAGGGAGGAAGGTCCCTAATCCGAAGATTAGGACTTTGAACCAAACCCTTAAAAGTCTAACAATGTTGAAACCCAAAACAAAGGAACCAAAGTCCAGAAGTTCAGATTCAAGAACCAAACATGTTTTAATGGACTTGATACATGGTTTTCGGAGAAAAAGAAGGTACGAGTAGCTTGGTAGGGATGAAGAACCAAAAAAATGAGGAACTAGAGAGAAGTTAGAGCTTCTCTCTCTAAAATAAGGTATATACAAGTTAGTACAACATGTTATGTATATTAACAAGACTTTAATAAATAAAATATAGGTATCATCCATCCTAATCTAGAGAGAGAAACTCTCCCTTCTCTCAAAAATTTCCCTTGTGACCGTTGGTCTACCATACGCGATAACCAGTCTTAGATACAGATCCAGCTTGTTCGTTCCTTCACCCTGGGGCTTCCATCATGTATCAGGTTCACTAAGTCTAAGTTTTCATTATGAGAATCTCAAATCAGTTTCAGAGATTCACTGTTAGGCTTTCAAGGGTTTGGTTTAAAGTCCTAGTATTAGGATTAGAGACCTTCCTCCCTTGGGGTCTTCTTCGCGGTGTTCTTCTCTGTGACCTTTTTGGTGATTTGTTGTCACTTGCATAGATTAGTGGTCACCTGAGGATACGCTTTTACTGTAGTTGGGAGATTCAGGTATTTAGGTTCTTAGGTTTTTAGAAGGTTCGAGAGGTGAGTGAGTACCTGGTTGTGCTTCGAGTGAGTACCTGGTTGAGTGGTGTGTTGCTGAAATGGATAAAGAGGCAGAGTGGGAGAATAAGCGTTGACCTCAGAAGCATCTTGTGCAATCTACGAAAAGATTCGTTTGGAGAGCACAAAGGGGCAAAGGGATTGAGCTAGGCATTCAACAGGCATCGTCATTTTTCTTCACAGTTTCCACAAAATTTCGATGCAAAAGATATGTCTGACGTATTCAAGGAATATGGTCTGGTTCTAGAGGTGTTTATCCCTGCAAGACTTGATAGAAGAGGAAAAAGATTCGGATTCGTGCGATTCAAAAAGGTTGAGGACGAATATCTTTTTTCCATTAAACTGGACAATATTGTCCTTAATGGCAGAAAGATTTTTGCTAACAAGCCTAGGTTTAATAGAGGTTCAAGCGGGGGGAATCTGGTGGATACGAGGACGAGTAACCAGGTGAATACAAACAAAACTCAGAAACAGCTTTGTCTCAGGGCTAATAGTTTTGGAAGCGGACCAATGAAGTCTTTTGCACAGGTCACTAGAGGAGGAATGGCCAACATCCCATCGAAACAGAAGTTTATGGGAGACAAACCTTCGTTTGCGCACCTTATGTTTAACGTCAACGAAGAAGAAATGGAAAGATTTACACAAGCCTTTGTCGGGGTTATGGAAAAACCAGGATCCTCATATGAGTTTCAAGAGGCGTTACAAGTGGAAGGTTTCTTTTCCATAAAGGCTACACCTTTGGGTGCAAACCTGGTATTACTAGAAGAGGAGGTAACAGGGGAGATTAATAAGATGGACCTGGAAGATAAGGAGTGGGTCTCAAATTGGTGTTCGGAGACACATCCGTGGTCCCCAGATGACGTCGATGTTGAGCGCTTGACTTGGATCAATATCTTCGGATTGACTTGCCATGTATGGAGCGAAAAATTCTTCACATTCTTGGCACAAACGGTGGCCTCTTTTGTGAAAGCAGATGAAGAGACACAGAATCACGTCAAACTGGACGTTGTTCGAATCCTTATTAGGACAAAATTTGCAATGAATTTGAATGAAGTCTGTAATATAGAAGTAAACGAGAATACTTATTGCATCAAGATTGTGGAGGAGCCAATGGGCTTTCATAACAAGAAATCAATGCTCTTGGAGGATAACGCATTGGACGATAATTCATAATCGATTTCCTCTGATTCCGAGATATTTGGTTCGTCCTCAATAAAAAGTATCCCACTTAGTAATAAGTCTGCAAATTCCCAGCTAGGAAGTGGGAATGAAGGAGATAAAAGCAGCCAACGGAATCAACCAGAGAAGTTCAACGAACTAGCAAAATCTCACAAAGATGGCTTTGCGGACAGACAATGGGATGGTGAAGTTGACGTTGGGTGTATATCCAATATTAAGCAAGGATGCAGGCTGAAGTTAAGTAGTACTGAGATACTGGAAGACATTCAAACAGAAACAAGGAACCAAAATTTAGGGATATGCGATAACAATGACAAAATGCATATGATGGGGGAAGAAAATCATGATACAAGCTCCAAGAGGCCTGAGGAGAAAATAGGTTTTCATATGGATAATGGAAGGAAGAGAAATCAACAATTGCCAAGCAACATAAATAATGGAGAATCCAATGATCATGGAACACCATGCCTAGATAAACCAACCAGGAAGAAAAAACTGCTTGAGGAGATTTATCAGAACCTGAAAATTCCGTTTGTACCTTCTTTCAATGCATCATTACTGAAACTGATAATAATAAAAGATTGGGTGGTGTCAATTTGACAGACATACATACATTGACAGGAGGTGAGGAAGAAGAGTCTTCAGAAGATATATCCAATTTTTTTGCAAAATCAAGCCATAACAGTAGTGGTTCCATTGGGGACGCAGAGGTTATGAAATCCAATTCAAGGATTCAAAAAAGGATGGCAGACCTACCTATTAGGGTTTGGGACTCAATGAGAAAATTGGGAATTGAGGTCGAAGAAGATGACGAAGTTTTTGAGTCGATAATAAGGAAATTGAAGGCAGAAGATAGGAATAAAAAAACTAGTAAGAAGAAGGCAGCTACGGTGCATAGATGAATGTTGTGACATTTAATGTCAGAGGGGTTGGAAGTAATATCAAAACTAGGAGAATTTGGAAAATATTATTAGAAGGAGGTGCTGATATTGTATTCCACTAAGAGACAAAGTGTGTGGAGATGAATGAAGGTATAATACATAAGATTTGGGGAAACAGCAATTGTGCTTGGTCTGCAACCAACTCAGTAGGTATGTCTGGAGGCCTACTTACCATTTGGCACAATGAGATATTTGAACCTATATACAGTTTTAAAGGCAAGGGCTATTTTGCCATCAAGGTTAATTGGAACAAAAAGGTATACTATTTAGTCAATATTTATTCACCTTGCATTAATAGTGAAAAGAGGCAACTCTGGAAGGATTTGTTACAGCTACAAGCAAATCAGGAAGTAGGGGAGTGGATGTTTGCGGGTGACTTTAATGTAGTTAAAAACGAAGGAGAAAGAAGAGGAACAGGTATTAAAAATAAGAAATTGATGACTGAGTTCAGGGAGTTTATAGAGTTATTTGGCTGTATTGACTTACCTGATGTGGGCAATAAATTCACATGGTACAACTCCTCAACGAATGCCTGCAGCAGGCTGGACAGGTTTCTGGTTGGAAGTGCCTAAAGGCTGGATATAGGGATATTTCTGATCATAGGCCAGTGTGGATTTCGATGAGGAATTTTAACTAGGGCCCAAAACCGTTTAGGTTTCTGAATTGTTGGATTCAACATCATGAGTTCCTTGCTTTTGTTAAGAATGTTTGGAGTTTTCCAGAGTTTCATGGGTCAGCTGCTTTTATACTCTCAAAAAGGCTACAAATGCTGAAATCTAAGTTGAAGATTTGGAATAAATCTCTATTCGGGTGGGTAGATACTAAAGTATCGGACAGTATAAAAGTAATGAACAATATTGAGGAGAATATGGCTAGTAGCTTGAATGATGTTGAAGACTCAGAACTTAATAGGAGAAGCTTGACTGAAGAAAGTATGTGGAGACATCTCAGAATCAAAGAGAGCATTCTACACCAGAAGTCACGCACCAAATGGATTGAAGATGGAGATAAAAATTCCAAATTCTTTCATGATATCATCAAACACCGAAACACTGTGAACAACATCAATTCAGTAGTTGTGAATGATCAAAACATCGAGGATGTGAATGGAGTTAAGGAAGCTGTGGTATCATACATTGAGGAAAGATTTCAATCTACATTGAGACCAATGCCAGGTATTGGAAGTGATAACTTTTTAAAGCTGACAACAGCTGATATTTCAATGCTAGAAGCAAACTTTGAACTGGAAGAAATAAGGAGGGCTATGTTTATGTGTAAAGGTGATAAGTCACCGAGACCAGACGGATTTAACATGAACTTTTTTCAACATTGTTGGGACATTGTGGGAGAGGATTTCACTAAATGTGTCCATGAATTCTTCGAGGAAGGGAGACTACCCAAGGTACTATCATCCTCATTTTTATTCTTAGTACCTAAAGAAGAAAACCCTACATCCCTGGATGGATACAGACCCATTACTTTGGTTGGAAGTGTCTATAAAGTGATAACAAAACTCTTGGCCGGCAGACTCAAAGGAGTAATGGATAGGTTAGTATCACCAAGTCAAACGACATTTATTCAAGGAAGGAATCTACATGAAGGAGTGCTAGTATTGAACGAATTGGTTGATTACTCAACTAGAAGCAAAGAAAAAGCATTGATTCTGAATGTAGATTTTGCAAAGGCATATGATTGCCTTGAGTGGTCTTATATCCGTGAAGTCATAAAAATCATGGGATTTGGGAGAAAATGGTTGTCTTTGATGGAAGGAACTGTGTTCAAGAACTACATGTCAGTCTTGGTTAACGGAAGTTCTACAAGAGATTTCGAAGTTTCAAGGGGATTAAGGCAGGGCGACCCATTATCTCCATATTTATTTGTCATTGCAGCAGAAGGGTTAGCAGTAATGATGAGAAGGGCAGTACAGAGGGAGTTTTTCAAGGGATTCAACATAAACCAGAAGAAATCCTTCGACCTACTGCAATATGCAGACGATACTGTTATTGTTGGAGAAGCATCCTGGGGAAATCTGTGGGCTCTAAAGGTAATACTTAAAGGTTTTCAATTAGTTTCAGGGCTGGAAATCAATTACAATAAGAGCTCTCTATATGGGATTGGAGTAGAGCAGTATTTTCTTACAGCAGCTGAAAATTTTCTGGCGTGTAAAGTCAAAAACTGTCCTTTCTCGTTTCTTGAAGTGAGTATTGGAGGAAATCCTAGACAGGTGAAGTTTTGGAAACCAGTTATATATAGGGTGCAAGCTCGGTTGGCTACTTGGAAAGGCAGATTCCTGTCGATGGCATGGCGGTTAACTCTTATTAAGTCGGTTCTATCTAATTTTCCTATCCATTATATGGCACTCTTCAAAATACCGAGTAAAGTGGTGAGGATAATTACGAGTATGCAAAAACGATTTTTATGGAATGGATCGATAAATAAACAAGGAATAGCTTGGATAAGATGGAATCAAGTGTGTAGAAACAAAGACTTAGGGGGCCTTGGTATATTGGACATCAAAAGCTTCAACACTGCACTCATGGCAAAATGTATTTGGAAATGCTTTACTCATTCAAAGAGCCTTTCGAAGGACATGTTGATGGCTCGATATGGGAATGTTAAAATAGGCTGGTTACTGGATGAATTGAAAGGAACCAGGACTAAATCATCTCTTTGGTGGCGGGACATATGCCAGATTACTAGGTGTTTCGGTGGGAGAAGATTTGTGGATCATATCTCACATCAAGTTGTAAATGGGACTGACACATTTTTCTGGTTATCAAGATGGTGTGGCAATGATACACTTGCCTCAATCTTCCCTGACTTGTGGACAAAAGTGCAGAATAAATTCAGCACCGTGGCGGATAATGGTTGGTGGATAGGAGAATAATGGAATTGGAATATAGATTTTGGTGACGCCGGTAATTCGAATTACGCTCTACAGCAACGGTATCAGGCGCTCTTGTTAAGGGTGGAATCGTGCAGCATCAAAAAGGTAGGCAGGGACACAGTATACTGGAATGATGATGCAAATAAAGGTTACGAGGTCGCTGCAGGTTACTCATTGCTTTTTCAAAATGCTGAATAAGACGTACTGATAAGCGGCAACAGTCAAGCGTTCAAACTGATATGGAAGGCAACATCACCCTTGAAAACAATTTGTTTTGGCTGGAAATTGTTGCATAATCGGTTGATCACTAGGGATAACATTCAGAGGCGTGGAATTACCTCAAATACACATGAGCTCACCTGCCCGTTATGTTTCAGGTGCGACGAGGATGCACTGCATTTTCTGTTCAGATGCAACAAAAGTACCGAGGTATGGTCACGTGTCAGTTCATGGTTAGGAATTAGTCATATAGATGCAATATCAATACAGGACCATTTGCTTCAATGGATACAAATTTTAGCTATCGAAAGGATACAATTGGAAAATATAGTTGGTTTGTGGCTGGTAATAGGTTGGTGTATTTGGTCGGCTAGGAACAAAATCCTCTTTGACGATGAATTTTGGGATGCTGATCAAATTTTTGATAGTATTATACATCTGACCTGGGTGTGGATTGTTAAGATTTTTAGGAAAGGTTTGTTATGTAGTTATTACAATTGGGTAAATATCCCCTCTCAATTTTTGTAATCATGTTTGGAGGGTGATCTGTAAATGTTGGGATTCAACTTATTATTATTAATACAATTTTAATTATTAAAAAAAAATATAAAACAAGACTTTAAACAAAGTGTGTATCATGACCATAGAGACACAAAGGTATAATTAGGTCAAGAAAAGAATCAATAGAAATCAAGAAAAGGTATGAAAAATACTTAAAAAGTACTAGCTTTAAACCTAATAAAAATGACAAAAATAAATATAATTTTTGGGATTTTTTGATGGATTCTTAAAATAGAGATGATAAATGAGAAGTGTGCAAAAAATTTGCTCAAAAATACTATTTTTGCTTGATGAAATAATTAAGTGAAGTTGTGAAGAAAAAAAAATAGTGCTTAAAAAGATAAGAATGATCTCGATGGATGTTGAACCTGCGCCCTTGGGGTAATGGGTTTAAAATATCACTTTTAAAGTTATATTCTTTGTGGAGACGAATTACTTTATTATTTTGAACGAATCAGTATACTTTAAAAAAAGTCATCAATTACTAAGAATTTTATACTTTTTTATATTTAAAAAAAAAGACATGCCTCCGTAAACGTGTCTTTAATTTCCTCTGCACCTTTAACAAATATTTGCAATTAACGACTATAACATAGTGATTGTATTTCATTAGTCTGTGTGTCTTGATATTGCAATGGATCGGTTCCTAGACTAGTATTCTAGTTGAGGAAAATAATAGATAAGGGAAAGATTCTATAAAATTGTTCATTTTGTACAGAAACATGGACAAATAAACAAAAAGATAATCAAAACCAAAAATATCATATTGCCAATTATTATTTTAGTAACCATTATTATGCAAAGAGTCCCATGCGTAAATGGTTAGTTGTTTTGTTCTTCATTTAAGAATATATATTCTGCAAAAGAGATTTGCAAGGAAATAGTGTTCATGGTTAATAACTTATGCTAGCAGTCACAAATAATGGTTACTGCAACAGTATTGAAAGCCAGACGCAATAGACTTTCTTATACAATTCCAATAGTAAATAAGATGAATATAAATAAACATGATGGCTAATAACATATAAGAAATAAAGATGTGAAGATTACACCATAAAAACCTATGATAGTATCTTCACATACCCAAAGATAAAAAATTAAGTAAATCATCTTACAAAGGCAGTAAAATACATAAAAAACTCCCCTTGCATACTCATCTCAAAGGTAAGCAAAATACACATAAATTAATTCTAAGGTTGTAAATTAGTCCAAAATTCATTTTGAAGATCAGCATCATTACCAAACAGCATGCCTTCATCCCCATGACCATTCCTTGCGATATCCATGAAAAACTGCCCTTGCATAATGTAAGCATTATTAACCTCCATTTCTTCGTTCTGGGATGTTGCTGGTGGAGGCATTGGTGCCATTTCAGGTTGAACTTGACTGTTATTATTGTTACTCAAACCTTCATCCAACCTTCTACGAATGTCTTTCAAATTCAGATCAATCATCCTAGCCAAATTATTCAAATCAACAGCTAACAAATTGCTGGACACAATTTTTCCAGCTTTGAGACAGTCAAACATGTGTATAATCAGCTCTTTCTCCCTATTGTCTCTCCTTTGCTTATTCAGTTGTTCTTTAACCTTCAAAATCCTTTGTTTCAAGAAAGTCTCTTGATTCACCATTTTTTTGCTTTTGTCAAATTCAGGCACTGTCTTGAATTTTGAGAGCACCCTTTGGACTCCCAATGGTGTTGGCCAAACCTCAGGCTGTGGATCATAAGGACTGTAAATTATAGCACAAGCTTCAATACCACAAAGTGTGGTTAGTTCATGAACCTTCTTCAACAAACTCTTCTTCCTTTTCTTGTATGTTGATTTCCTTGCAGCGTCATTGACAATGAAAGCAAGTTTCACTTTACTTCTAGTCATAGTTGTGACTAGAGTAAAAGAAGACCAGAATTGAAAGATTTTATTTTTGAATTGATGGTTGTGAATAATGCATTGTTATTTGGTTTGTATATATATATATATAAACCAATTCGATAGAAATGGGTAACTTTCTAGATGGTACGGGATGAATAATTTCCAACTGGCATTATATTTATAAAATATCACTTTATTATTATTCCATCTATGTATAATATAGAATATCAAATGCTATTAAGATATTTAATTTTCAAATTTTACAAATGTTAATAATTTAATTCATATAGCTAGGTTTGAATGTATTAAAAGTTGAACTCACTCTATAGATGCATGAACATAAATTCTGATAGGATTTTATTTTTCCTTTAATTTTTAGACGTTTATAGTATATTAATATTTGTCTGATCATTTGAAATATTATTGAGAATTTTTTTTCAAAGATAACATAATAAAGACATAAATGGATAAATTTATGGCATTTTGTAATATTTTACTTATTTAAGAAATTTAGGATTTGTTTTAGTCTTAAATATTCATTGGACCTAGTAGTTTTCTCTATAAATATATGGATAGATTTAAATAATTTTAAAATTCGAATATCAAAATAAAGGAAAACTTAAAAAAATAGCCTGAAATATTTTTTAATAAATTGAAATACAGTAGTATTTTGTTTGTCAAAATATTTTTTTAGACTACTTGACCTTTAGACCAACCCGGCATTGTATATATAAAAACATATATTTTTTTTTTTATAGATAAATAACATATATAAGATAAACATTATATACCAAAAATGTCTATTGTGAAGCATAAATTCAGTGACCATGAGATATTTTAATGAACTGATTTTTTCTTTAAATTATAAATATATTTGTTCATTTTTATCTTATTTTATTATCATAACTTTCCTCTCTTTCGACCGTAATTTTTATAAATATCTTTTGGGATATTCTAAACCTCTATCTATTTAAAAAATATTATAGATTTTGGTAAGATTGTCTTTAACATTTGAATGCTACAATCACAAATGTAAATATAATAACAATTTTATCTCCAAAATATATACTAATTAAATTATAATTCTATACCGTCACTCACAAAAATTGTTGCAATTTTAGTAAGAGGACTACTACAAAATATATATACAGCAATGCCAATATTATTACGGTCATTTGAAGGATTGTGGTGATATCTCTAAATTTAAAGGTTAATATATTTTTTTATTTGTTAGAACAATCGCGGTGATAGCATATAACATTCATGTGTAAGAGCATACGTTAATATATTTTATTTGTTAGAACAAATGTTAATGATCGTACCTGATCAGAAATAGATCGGTGGCCAGTAATACGTCGTGAGTTCCGTTACTCCGGTGGTGGTGAGAAGGTGGGGGTGTACCTGTAAGGCACTCTGATGCCAAAGTAAGAGACGGAGTAAAAACACAAGTACAGAAAGGCAGTAGTTAGAGTGAAGATTCAGAATACCTGACTCTCTAGTGAAAGAGGGTATTTATAGTGTGCCCCTATCGTTGGGCCAATGGTCATCTGCACTGGGTTGGATCACTAGGCCTAATTCAGATAACTGCCAAGGTTTACGTGACGTAAGTAAGAACATGGTCTTCGCCCTGGAGCAACTGCCCCGTGATCTTTAGAAGGTGGGCTGACTAGTTCTTCAGGAAGTTGGTAGTTTCCGGATGACGTATCCTCGCGTGAGGCGCACGTGGGGTCCGTGGGGAAGACGCGTGGTCATTCTCCGTAACAGGTAGTGTCCTGCTAGACTATGGTGGGCGCTGAACGTGCCCGACGATGGTGAGGATTGGGCCTTAATGGGCCTCCCCAATGTGGCGTTAAGTTAGGGCTGCCCGACTGGTGGGCAGGCACTGGCCGGATCCAAAACAGGGGCCCCCTAAGTCGTTGCTCCGAAGCATCAGAGTAATGACTTATGGGTCAGTCCATTTGTCGGGGACCCGTTTAGGAGGGTGTCGCGTGCCTGAAATTCTGAGTGGTGGAGGATGTAGGTGGCTAGGAGCAGGTGATGTTAGACAACACAGGAATCGCGGGGACGTCTGTCTGTCTGGCGCCCTACAGGCAATCTCTTGTCAGGGGCGTGCCCCCGTTTGGTGCCTTGGTCGACGATGTGGGGGAGACGAAAAGAAATGGACGCGCTCATCACACGGGCACAAAGGGAAGCTGAGAAAATGCACGCGGGGTTTCAAAGCGCCACGTGTCACGTGTCATTAATGCCTAGGGCGGTTAGGAGTAGGGACACTCAAGTTCCTAAAGACGCCTCGAGTCCCGTGTTAGGATTATAAATAGGCGGTGAGTCTTTGTCATTTGTACGCTTTCCTTCAACTAATCAGAATCCTCCAAGCTCTTCAAGCTCACCAATCTGTGCTCGTTGTCACCGTCGCCGCCGCCGTTGCCAGTTGTTCCTCGTCACCCGAGCTAATAATCTTCAAGTAAGTTCTCGTGTTCTATCTCTAGTAGTTTAATTTTATCGTTTATTTTCTTGGGGGGAGCGTAGGTTTTAGGGGGGCGTATGAACATTCCAGTAACTCATAAATTTCTCGGTTAACATATATGTTTCTCAGCCGAATTCATAAAGTTTCCGGTAGAGTTGCCGAAAAGTTCATGAGAATTCCAGTAGCTTCATGAATTTCACGATGAAGGCCCCGAGGACCTGCAATGAATGTCTCGGGGAATCGAAGAATGTTACGGGGAGCTAGGATGAAAGTCTTGGGGAGCCTGGCTCCCCTTAGCGTACAGGAATCGCGTCGGGGAAGAACCAGTACGCACACCCGAGGATTAGGCATGAGAAGAACTTTTAAGACTCAGTTCGCGCTTTATCCTTGACGACACCGATGCTTTTGCGACGATCGAGGACTGGATGGTCGAGGTTGAGGGGGTTGAGGTTCCCCATGTACGAGTTCGTGTTCCGGGAAGCAGGCCTCCGTCTCCCCTTTAGCGACTTCCAGAGGTGGGTGTTCCACTGGCTGCGTCTGGCGCCCTCCCAGCCCCACCCAAATGCGATATCCTTTGTGCGGGAGTTTGAGCTCGTGTGAAAATAACTCCACGTCGGGGCAACCATCAACGGCCGAAATAGTTGGGATTCCTTGAAGCAGCCGAGGAAACTGTTCAAGGCATATTTAGACTATGTTCGCTGCTTGAAGGACAAGTTTTACATTTTCCAGCCCGTCACGCACAAAGTCGTTGGTTCCTTATACGACCGTGTGGTCGATGACATGGGCGAGGAGAAATTTGTGTCTAAGTGTTCCTTGGAGTGGGAGAAGGCGCACTTGACGAGTAGCATGGAGAGCAACATCGTTAAGCCTGGTGACCTGTGCGTCGAGGACCAAGAATTGCACACAAAGTTGGTCGAGTTTATCTCTGGCTTTACTCGCGCTTAAGGTGTAATAAAAGACAGGAGTTTTGTCCTCGACGCCAGAGGGCAAGTTTTCACTAAGCCCCGTTTCATTAACACCAAAGCTCTCCTCGAGTGCAAATCCAAGGACGAGGCCCTGAGGTTTTTAGGTAGTGGTATTTTTCTTTGCTTGGGCGTTAGTTCCCTTTTGTTCTCCTTTTCACTAACTTGTTTGTTCCTTGCCATAGGTCGAATGTCGAACGTGACCGACCGCATCATGAGGCTGGCGGCCACTAAGGGCGCGAATAGGGGCAAAGGTCGAGTCCAAGAAGTCCGACAGACTGTGAAGCCTAGCAATGGGGGAAGCGGCTCTGCCTCCCCCCAATGCAGTTAGTCTTCCCCCCCCCCCCCCCCCCAAGGGACCCTTTTCAAGAGATCGCGCACCGAGCGGCCTGTTCTCGTGGACCTCGAGGAGGTCGTGCCCATTGAAAAATTTATGCTGCCCCTTTGCCACCTCCAGCAGGATTTCTTCTCCGGAGGTAACCCTCCCCCCACCGCTATGGCCGAGGCTGAGGCAAAGCCGATCCTGGGGGTCGAGATGGTGCCCTGAAGGAAGGCGTTAGCCGAGGACATGGCCTCCATGATGCAGATTTTTGAGACGGCCCTGGTCCTAATTGACGAGACCATCCCAGCTTTCGAACTGCAAAAGTTGCGAGACGAGTATGATATCCTCAAGGCGGAGAATAACAAAGCCGAGAGCGACCTGCTAGAGGCTCATACGAGGTGCGAAAACTATGTGCGCTTCCTAATGAGTTGAATGAAGCGAACGCATAGCTGAAGAAAATCCAAGAGGAGTGGGACCGTCTTCAGAAAAAAAGGTCGCTGAGCTGACGAGACAAGGGAAGAGAAATGTCTCGTAGCCCGTGGTGCTCTGATCTGAAAAATTTGGGAGCTCGAGCACGACTGCTTGGAAGCCCTCGAGGTAGGTTTTAACAGTGTTGTGGTGCAGGTCAAGGCCGAGAATCCAGGGGTCTAACTCTCCCTTGAGAGAGTCAGCCCGTTCCACCATGTGGTCGATGTGGTGACCAAGAGATGGATGTCCGACTTGAGGAGCAGGAAGATGTTTGAGTCTTTTTAGTCGGCCTGCGTGCCACCTTTTTCGTTATTGTTTAGTTCGGCCTGCCTGCCGTATTTTGTAAACTGACTTTTGCCCCGCCTACATTCCAGGGGCTTGCATTACTTTTTTGTACTACTTGAACAATTGTCTTTTGCCTGATTTAATGCATTGTCTTTTCATATCTTGTGTGTGTTTTTTGTATGTTGACTCTATATTTGCTATTTGCGTATTTGTCTAAGTATTTAGGGCATTTGCTCGACGTCGTTGATCCTCAACATTGTAGGGAACTGGTCAAGTGATCGGAGATGAATTCCAACCTTCGACGAAGCTAAGAGCTCAGTTGAGGCCTTAGCTTCGAGGCGTGAACTTCCCATCGCGAGCTGGGTGTCCTGCCTAGTTGGTACGACGATAGTCGAGCTCGGTAGAGGTGTCCCCGTCATATCAAGGGTGCTCGTGCACACACAAAGCGGGCCCTTGTCTTCTTGTCTAGAGGTAGGGAGTCGCGCTCGTACCTTAGTGCGCTCCCGTGGCCACAATGCGGATGGGACGCGGGCAGTGTTTAACTGTAGTACTATTTAAGTTTTTCAGTGTTCCATGGTCGAGCAAGTTTTTCCCCTTGCAGATTTTCGAGGTATTAGGCTCTCGTCCCCGTTTTCGGGTAGACGTGATAGGGCCCCTCCCAGTTCATGGCAAGCTTGTCTTCCCACCTAAAATTCGTGTTTGATAACTTTGATGTCATGGCGTAAAGTTATCTTCTCTTTGAGTGATGCTTTGCAGAGGGATGTGTCCGACCGTATCTCGCTGACCAGGTCGAGCTCCTCTCTTAGGGCCTCATCGTTCATCTCCTCGTCGAGGGGAGACTCTTTCCTTTTTAAGGGTTCCCTTATTTCTACTGGGATTACTGCCTGAGTTCCTAGGTCATTCAGAACGAGGTTTCCCCGGTAGTCGAGTGCGGGGTTCTCCTGTAGGCCTAGAGCACACAGTGTAGCTCCTCGCGGCTTCGGCTTGCCCGTTTGTTTGTGGGAGCTCAACTGAGGTGAAGTGTTGCTTGGGTCTCTCCGGAGGAAGGGGTCCCCTCCTCAACCCTTTGCATCTCCCGGGCCTCTGGTCGGGGAGCGTCGTTCCTCTTCGTGTACTACTTGAGGTGTCCCTCCTTAATCAGGATATCTATCGCATCCTTGAGGTGGATGCAGTCCTCTGTGACATTCCCGTGTCTCCTATGGAACTTGCAGTACTTGGACTTGTCAACATTTGGTTTGGGGGGCGTCAGCTTCGAGAAACAGACACCTCCTTTTTCGAATTCCGAGTTGATGCACTCGGCCAGGATTCGCTCGCGGGGAGCGGTGAGTAGCGTGTACTCTATGAACCGGCTTGCTGGTCCCCTCGGCTCTTGAGAGTCTCAAGGTCGGTCTTCTCTTCTTTTTCCCCCTCGTTGGGGGGCGGTGGAGTCCTCGTGCCTGGAGCTTCTGGGGCCCTCTTGATTCTGCGAGTCGCGGGCACAGTGGGAGGCCTTTATCTCCTTATACTGAATGTTTGCTTGGGTCTTGTGGAGGAGCGCTTCCAAGGTGTGAGGCCTTTCAATGCCTACAGCCTTTGCGAACTCGGTGCGAGGTCGTAGTCCTTGCTCGAACAAGAATTTATTCATGTCGGCAGTGGTGGACACTTGGACGACTTCTCGATTGAATCTCTCGTTGTAATCCCAGAGAGATTTGTCTTTTCCATGGATGATGGCTTCCACGGATGCTTCCGTCTTTGGATGGCGTCAGGAAACGGTGAAATGCCTAAAGAACTGTCTCTTCAGTTCCTTCCAGACGATGATTGACTTCGTGCGAGGCTCTTGTACCATTCCATGGCACCCTTCCAGAGGGTGGTGGGGAAGAGCCTGCACTTGATGGCTCCCCGGATGTTGCGGTAATCAACCATTTCATCAAAGCTTTCGATGTTGTCGTCCGGGTTGTTCGTATCATCATACGTCGCCAGGGGTGGAGGTTTCTCCATCCTGAAGGGAAAGGGAGTCTCCATGCTGCCCTTGGACAGTGGGGTGCACTGGTCGTCCTCGTCACTCGTGACAGGTGATCGTGAGGGGGACTGGTCACCCCGGCTGCGACTACTTCGTCGGGGGGGACTTCTCGGTCGGCTCTTTGGCTTCTGGCCGTATCCATCGACCTTACTCCTCTTCTGAGCGGGGGAACGTCGTTCATTCCAAAGAGGGGACCAGTCGAGCTTCTGGGAAACCACGAGTTGGGGCCAATCTAGACGTGGGTTGCGTCCCGACATCCGGCGAGAAGGGCTCCGATAGTCAGCGTGTCGCATCCTCGGCGGGGGGAGGAGAGGGGCTGCGAGAAATGTGGCGACGGTGTCTCCGCGAGGGAGAACGTTGTTTTTGCTCCTTCTCGAACACTCATAGTTGTTCATTCAGTTGGAAGATCATCAGATTGGTCTGATTGATCACTGCAAATAGAGCCAACATGGTGGGATCAGGAATAGGTGGGGCGGAGATCAGCTGGTAGATGGCCGGGCTATCAGTGTGCTAGGTGGCGTTGAAGGTCGCGTCGTTAAAGGAGGGAGAGGTTGTGTCCCCGTCCCTGTGGTCTCCTTCTTCAACGTAAACGGCCACGTTGGGGTCACGGTCCTCTCTATGGTTGAATGGGACGAAGGAGGTGTCCAGAGTGTTGGCGTCAGTTCGAGGGCTGGCCATGATCGTCAGAGATTAAAGCTTGCTTTGGTTTCTATGGGAGGAAAAATGGGGAAGCAAAAGTTTCCCACAGACGGCGCCACTGATCTTACCTAAGCTCGGTAGCCAGCAATACGTCTTGAGCTCCGTTACTCCGGTGGTGGTGAGAAGGTGGGGGGTGTACCTGCAAGGCACTCCGATGCCAAAGTAAGAGACGGAGTAAAAGTGCAAGTACAGAAAGCCAGTAGTGAGAGTGAAGATTCAGAATACCTGACCCTCTAGTGAAATAGGGTATTTATAGTATGCCCCCAGCGCTGGGCCAACGGTTATCTGCACTGGGTTGGATCACTAGGCCCAATGCAGATACCTATCAGGGCTTACGTGGCGTAGGGAAGACCAACACATGGTCTTCGCCCTAGAGTGTCGTACCTCAAAAATTACGATCCTCGCGATGGACGCGGAAAAAACTGTTCGAAACAGAGTCGCCACCAAACTTTATTCATTCCAAGGAAGGAATAGGAAAATATCGATAAAACCTTTAAAGGGATAAGAAAATGGTCATGGCAACCAAATTCGGGTTCGGGAGTCGATTACGCAAAGGGAAGGTATTAACACCCTCTACGTCCGTTGTACTCAACGGGAACCTCTTGATTTGATTCATGAGTTAAGCTAGCTAGGTTTGTTTGTTTATCTTCTAAATTAAAATAATTGGTTTTAAGGGGAAGACGGGTGGTATTTTATTAGGGTGCTCGGTAAGGATTGAGAACCCTTGGGCCTACGTATTCCCTCGTGCAATGGGAAAGTCAGAGCATTCGTAGTTCGTGGGACTACGGTTATTTGGTTTGTATTTTTTATAGGCGCAATTGCTCACACACGAGTAAGAGAACTCGCACCCAAACAATTGAGGAGAAAGGTCAAAGACTTGGCCACCCTCACATCACCTTTTAGAAAGTTGTTTGAATATATGATTAAGTGTATTAAAGAGTTTGACTAAGAAAAGAGAATTTGATTTGTATGTGTTTTAGGCGAACGAGAGTTTAGGTTGCATTCTAACTGCTAAACGTTGGCTTGTCTGCTCGCTAGGGGAGGCTGAAACACTACTTCATATGCGCGGAAGAATGGACTAAACAATGTTCTTTTGAAAAGGTGTTTGAGTTGTGGATCGCAAGGGGCGATGGCTTAGTGCTTTGGGAAGGTTTTGATCGCACAGGGGCGAGGAAAGAGAGTTTAACGTATTGGATGTTTTAAAGTCGACAGTTGTTCACACACGAGTAAGAGAACTCGCACCAAAACAATCGACAGGTTTATGTCTTTTAGAAACGTCAATTGTTCACACACGAGTAAGAGAACTCACACCCAAACAATCGACAAATTAAGGTTTATGTTTTTTTAGAGGTGACAATTGTTCACACACGAGTAAGAGAACTCGCACCCAAACAATCGAGGAGAAGGGCCAAAGACTCGACCACCCTCACTTCACCTTTTAGTAAAAATGTGTTTAAATAACAGATTAAATGTTTTAATGATTGCTTAGAAAAGATTTGAATATTGTCGAGTTCGTGTGTTTTAGAGGCGCCAATTGTCCACAAACGAGTAAGAGAACTCGCACCCAAACAATTGAGGAGAAAGACCAAAGACTCGATCCCCCTCACTTTTTCACCTTTCAAAAAAATAGCGTTTATGTATAGTTAAGTAAGTGACAAGTCAAGCAAGTGGCAAGTATCACCAAGGAAAACTTGTACGAATATCACCAAGAATTAATGACAAGGCAATTATCTAAAACAAATATAAAAGACTAGCATCGAAATTAAAATCAAAGTTTAGTCAAAATTAGAACAAAACTAATTAAGATTATCAAGGTTAAGGTTAAAAAGATTAAAGTTAAAAATTAATCAAAATCTATTCCTAAATAGAAAAGAAAATCTAATTAAAATAAAAAAAGCAATAAAAAGCAATAACATTAAATTGTTATAATATTTATAATTTTATTTACAATAATCTAAAAAGATCAACAGTAAAGAAATGGCATATTTAATGCAAAATTGTTTCATGATTAATGAATACTGTATTCATGTTTCAACATAACTTTTACTTTCTATTGAACCAAAAGTACTAGGGACCGAAAGTGTCATGATACACTGTGGAGCATATTGTTTACCAAGATCTTAAAATGAGCTTTGAATGATAAGAGAAATGGCCATAAAATATGGATCTTGGAATAACTTGAAAAAAACGTGTATTCAAGGGCTCTGCTTCCAACGGTTTTCTCATCATCAAAAACATAACCAAGCCAACTCACAGATCTATCACAAAACCGTCATCGACAAAAATTGGGTGCAACAGTCAGCAACATATGGATAAAATGCAAGCAGGATAATCATACAAACAATCTTACAATCTTACACAGGCAGCCTAAAACTTCATGAGTCAAATGCAAGCTTACAAAATTGCAGCTAAAAACGGTGCATGAACGAATATGTAGTCGAAATAGGTACAAACACATAGAACCAATCATCCACAACTAATCAACCGTAAAGCTTAAAATTCACGAAATTGAAGTCGAAACATTTCACGCATAAAATTACAGCAAACAACAACTTGAAATGCTTTCAAATTGACCACAGTGTCAAAAACATGAAACAACAAGATCTCAAACATGCTAGCAGCATAACTTAACATTTCAATGCAAGCCAAAACTCAATATCAGACACATAAATAGGTAGCACCAGATTAAGGAAAACGTGATGCTAACTGTTACCGGAATGTCGAGTTGTGGTTGGAACTAGTCAAAAGATGTCGTTGTTTCTGTTGTGTCACATCATACGTTGTTGTTGTTCTAAGCTCTGATGCCTGATGTTGATTTGTCGACAGAACTGAATCAAATTGATAGCTGTTTATTGACACCGAGTTCATCCAACCGTCTTCCTTGCAACATTACTAAACAGGTACATAGAACCGCAAATAAAACCAAAAGTTCAGCTCACTAAACCAACTTGCAACAACCGAATCGATACGCTATCCAAACTTCTTCTGTTCTGCTCACAAACTCATCTCTCCTTCCTTGATTTCTCCGTCGTCCTACTCTGCAATTCCTCTCACTTTCTCTTTCGGCTTGATTCTTCCTTTATAGGATTTCATCCTCTCCTCTACTCGATTCTGCCTCTCATTTGCGACGGCGGTTGATTGTTTATGGTTTGTGGAAATGGTGTGAAAAGTGGAGGTAGTTGACGTGATTAAGGTCGTTGTTAATTTGGTGAGGGGTTTGAGAAGAAATATGGTGCAGCGCGTGTAGTCGGAAATGGTAGTGGTCGTCGATTACTGGCACGACAACGAGGAAGAAGTTGTGTGCTACGAAGGATGGTGGTTGATTCCGGGTGAGAGTATGCGTATCGTGAAGATTGGTTTGTTTTGTAGTTGGACAGTGGAGGTTTTCGTCGGCGGAAAGCACGGTTACGCGAGGTCGTGGGTGGTGTTTTTTGGAAGAGTTTGAAAAGGTGATGATTCTTCGTCCTTTCGGCGGCGAAAAAGCTTGTTAATGGTGAGGCTTGGAGAAGACGATATGGGAGTGAAATGGTTTGAGTATGGAGTTGAAGGAGTATAGAAGGTTTGTGAGAGGAAATGTGTGTAGGAATGGTTGAAGAAGAGAGGTGCAGGTTATGTGTTCACATGATGAAGGGAACGATGGTGATGGCTTATGACAGTCTTGGTTGTGTGGTGCTTTACGTTATTCTTTTCGTGAAAACCAAGGCTGAGAGATGATAACCATAGGTGGCGGCTAGGTCTGTATACTGTGAATTCATCTCCCCCCTCACATCAATGTAACTCATGTATATATACTCCAATGAAGTAGGTTTTGACATGGACTTTATGATGAATTTTATTTTAAAATTGGCTTTTTTGTAAGAAAGACAATGGACTTAATTTTTTTAAAAATTTGATTATGAGATGGAATTTAAATGGAATTAGAAAACAAAAGAACTTGAAACTTGAAATTGGAATTTTTGGATGAAATGATATTTGGAAATTCGGAAAAGAAAACTTGAATGGAATTTTGAAGTGGACTTGAAAAATGGAATATGGATTTAAATTTAAATGGATAGGAGAAAAATTTATTAAATGGACAAAAATGGTTTTTGAATTAAATGGATATGAGAAATGGTATTTGAAGAGTGGATAAACGAGTTTAGATGAATTTAAAACGAAACATGGTTATGGTATGAAATGGATAACTGGAAAAGTAAAAATGGATATGGATAAAAAAAATGGATAAAGAAAAATGGGTTTATGGTAGAAATTAGATAAAAATGAAAATGAATATTTGTGGATAACTAAAAATAAAATGGATTAGATGATGGACATGGATTGTTTGGTTTATGAAAGTCTTGAATTGAATTGGATTTGAAAATTGGTTAAAAATGGATAAAGAAAAGTTGGTTATGGTGAGATGAATGGATATCGGATTTTGAACCCAAACCATCAAATGATCATGTGAATGAATACTCCACCAAACTCCTTAATTCTCAATGAAAACCAAGATGCATTCTCAATACAAACCTTGATCTGACAGCCAAGCCTGAACTTATCTCCACAACAATTGGACTTAGGAAAAAGGAGCAACATATTTTTTTAGTTTTCTGAATGATGGTTAGTGGATGAATGTTCAGATGAAAATTATCCACAGGTAGGACAAATTTGGGGTATGACAGATGCCCCTATCTAATTGGCTTAAACCAAGAGAGTGAACGGCTACAGCGTTCATTCTAAGGGTAGAAGTCAATTAGATATAAGAATGCCCCAAATTTTGTCTCACAAAAGGTAAAGTGTTGTAGAGTAAGAACTGACAGAATGAAGTAGCGGGGTTCAAACTGAACAACATAACAGACGATTCTCTGGGTCGTCGAAGCAGTGCCTTATCCATTAAGGTTCTTCGATGATACCAAAGTAGTATTTCTGAATGCGTGAGATTCTCTGGGTCGTCGAAGCAGTCCCTTATCCATTAAGGTTCCTCAACGATACCAAAGCAGTATCTTGGGAAGCAGAAGATTCTCTGGGTCGTCGAAGCAGTACCTTATCCATTAAGGTTCCTCGATGATACCAAAGCAGTATCTCTGAAGGTAAATTTGCTGAGGCATAGTTGAGCAAGATTCTTGTTGGAGGAAATGTGCTGGCTCTACAGGGGAAAGCTCACAAGAAACTTTCTAGGATATCCTCTGCTTGGGGATTAAGCATAGCAACAGTTGCTGGGGATTGTCAATATCAACTGCATGGGTGAAGAATGACTTGCTGGGGAATCAAATTCCTTGAGCACGTGCGAGGTATCCACCTTTCTTTAGAAGAATATTGATGACTTTGATGGAGGATTCTCCATGATGCTTGTGAAATGATCCTGGATCCTGTTATGCTATGCTTGGGATGGATATGCCATGCATACAAGAATGCAAATGAACTTGTTTTTTATGAGATGCATATGGGAATGCAAACGGGCAAGGCTTCACTTCTTGTTTCCAAAGAAGGATTAATGGGGATTAGATGGAGCAAAGTGAAAGACTCACTGGGAATACTGGCATATCAACTCGGGGGTTGAGAAAAGGAAATACACTATCGACTCGGGGGTCGTGAAACATTAAGATAAACTGTAATCAACTCGGGGGTTAAAATAAAGGTAAAGGTAATATCGACTCGGGGGTTGAGGAAATAAAGACAATATCGACTCGGGGGTTGAGAAAATAAAGGCAAGGTAACTTATCAACTCGAGGGTTGAGGGTAAAAGCAAATATGGACTCGGGGGTCGAGGGCAGAGATAAAGGCAATTTTGACTCGGGGGTCGAGGAAATAAAGACAATATCGACTCGGGGGTCGAAGAAGATAAAGATAACAGTGACTCAGGGGTCAGTACAAGCAATAAGATGTCAACTCGGGGGTTGGAGATGTAATAATGATATCGACTCGGGGGTCGAGAAACTAAGGCAATATCGACTCGGGGTTCGAGAAAATAAAGACAAAATATCATCAACTCGGGGGTTGAAAGAAAGGTAAACATCGACTCGGGGGTCGAGAAAATAAAGACAAAATATCATTAACTCGGGGGTTGAAGGAAAGGTAAATATCGACTCGGGGGTCGAGAAAATAAAGACAAAATATCATCAACTCGGGGGTTGAAGGAAAGGTAAATATCGACTCGGGGGCCGAAGAAAAATAAAGACAACATTGAATCAGGGGTCAAGAACAAATCAGTATATATCAATGCGGGGGTTGAGGAAGGAAATAGGTTATGTTATGTATGCATATGGTGCGTGTATGTTGTATGTAATGCATATGTGAATGCGAGCAGGGGATTGGTCTTATGAAAGTGCCAGCAGGGTGGACTTTTGGTGGTTACCAAGCAGGGTTGGGCTTTAGGAGATGCCAAGCAGGGTTGGACTTTTGGTTTGTTGGAAAGATTTGATTTCTCGACACTCGAAAATGGAAGATATTATGATCGGTAGGCCAATATGATTCTCTTGTTGCCCCAAGTTTGATCCTTTGTAGAAGTTATGTATTCGTTCCTGAGAGGACTCAACTTCTTTGGCTGATATGCCATGAATGGTTTTTTGAGCGCAGCGACGTAACCAATGCATGTTGATTGTATGAGCGTAACGACTTATCCAATGCATTCTGATTGTGCATTTGCTCTGCCCCAAGGCTTTTAATACTTGTTGATTTCAAGGGTCACTTAGTGCATGACAAGCCAGCTTGACCAACTTGAATGTGTGAAAGGGATCTACCCCTGTCTGGAGGGTATTGAGATGATCTGCCCCAGTGTCTGGATTTTGCAGTGGTCTGCCCCAGTCTTGGATTTTGCAGTGGTCTGCCCCAGTCTTGGCTTTTGAAAGACTTGCCTCAGATTGACTAAGTATTGCTTTGAAGGACTTGCCCTAGATTCACAAGGTTATGAGATAGTCTCGATTCGAGTCAGTGCCAACGAATACTTAAGTTTCTCTCTGATTGCACTTTGTTGGAATTTCTAAAATATCAAGTACTGATTTGCAGCTAAAATTGATCATTCAGAAATGGTAATTTTAATGCGACATTCATGCACGTTTTGAAAAAACATTTATTGGAATGATGTGTCAGTGTGTGACGAGTGAACCATTAGTCCAAACGCAGTGCTGATTTACTGGTGTAAAAGATATAGCAAGAATATGACACCAATTTAGAAGATTAGCTAATATGTAGGAGTCAGTTTACGCAACCTTGTTGTAGTATGCTTCCGGAATAAACCCCGCCTCAATTAGGTCTTTTGAGGGTTGTAACGTGGCCTGGTTCACAGTTTAAGAAACGAAGAATATTAGGCTCAAATTTGATTAGTACCCACCTCTTCTTCGTGATGATCTCCAGTCCTACGTTCAGTTAAATCGACACACGTACTTAGATTTTGACGGTGTAAGAGTGAATATGAAGGTTCAAGATTCGCTTGAAATGACAGTCATCTTATTTTGTATTTTGACGGACGCCAGTGACCTTTTGATTTTTGATATGGCGGTCACTGAATCTTAGTTTGCTTCGCTTGAGGATTTAAGAACCTTTTTGTTTTTTTTTTTGTTTTTTTTTATCCCTAATTTTGCATGGACTGATTTTATTCTACGAGTCCATCGGGATTGCCCTAATTTTTGCCTAAGTTTCCTTTTTGAGGTGTTTGACTTAGCGGGCTCTCTTTTTTTTAGAGTAAGGCTTGTAACTGCCAAGTCAGTAGTCATTGAAGAACAACCATCATAACTTCTGGATTTTGCATGATTTCTTCGTCACCTCAGGACGTGTACAAAGAATACGGAGTCAGATTAACTGAACACTACCCTGCCCCGGTTGAGTGTAAGGGTTTGAATATCTGAAGGAAACTTCTACTTCTCGGCTCGAAGTGGTAAATTAGAGATTAACTCCTTATCTCTCCAGTGTTTGGGGATTTGAAACAATGCCTGTACATCATCAGCATGATTTTATCCCAAAGCATACTAGCAACAATTATGGGTATCTTGTTTTCATCATCCTCCCTCCGATCTTTGCTAAACAACAATTTGGTTAAGAAAGTGAATGAGAGGTATATAGATGAACATTTTTTGTTTTTGTTTTTTTTATATATATATAAGTGAAGAAAATGTGAGCGAATGCGACATGATTAGTTCAAATGCATGATCACTTCATTAATATTACCATTAATAAAAAAAAATGTCTAAAAGCAGATAGCACATAACAAAAAGAAACTACAAATGCATAGAAATGACATGATCTAAATATTGCCAGCATTGGGGACTGGGCTTTTCTTTCTTGACCCACAGTTGGACTAACATTCTTGTTCATCGAGACCACTATGATAGCCTTCTTCACACCTACTTTCAGCAACTTCTTCCATATCATGGGATGATGCACCTGCCTGATCAGATGAATAATTGATGTTGATTTGAAGACCTCGAGTCATAAATGAGATCAACTTGGACTCAATCAGATCTTGGACCTTGTTTTTGAGCTGTTTGCAATCCTCAGTTGAATGCCCCATGGCGCCATCATGGTATCCACATCGTGCATTGGCGTCGAAGCCTGGTGGGTATGGAGGAATAACAGGATCCAAGCCCTTTGGCACTATTAACCCGCTACTAATCAAATGTGGCAATATATGACTGAATGGCACTGGCAAATGATCAAAATGCCTTTTTGGTCTTTGACTATAGTAGCGTTGGGGTTGTGAAGAATGTTGTTGTACAATCTATTGTTGACGTGGGGGACCTCTATTGGCATGAGTATATTGACCATGTGGAGAGAATGGAATCGCACAGGGAGGCCCATGGGATTGCTGACTTTGAACATTTAAGATGCTTGGGTATTGAGGATAAGGTACCGGAGATGGAGCTTGTAGAGTGTCCCAGATTGCATTGATTTCATCCTCCTCTTTCTCTTGAGAACTGACAATGGAATCACTCTCACTAGCCTGGATGCTCGAGGCGTCTAGGATCTTTCCATTCTTGAGATGACTTTCAATGCGTTCTCCTACTAAAACCAAGTTAGAGAAGTTTGATGTCCCATTGCTCATCATTTTTTCTAGGTATTGGCCTTGCAAAGAATCTATGAACAGGTCAACCAATTCTCTATCTAAAAGTGGTGGTTGAACGCGAGTAGCTACCTCTCTCCATCTCTGAGCATACCCCCCGAAGGATTCGTTCTCCTCTTGAGATAAGCCTTGCAACTGTATGCGGTTGGGAGCCATGTCAAGATTGTATTGGTATTGTTTCACAAAGGAGTTGGCTAAGTCCAACCATGACTGGATATGGCTACTCTGTAGCTGCATGTACCGACTCAACGATGCCCCACTCAGACTGTCTTGGAAACAATGGATCATTAGTTTATCATTGAGAGAATTGGAGGTCATCTTTCTACAAAACATCACCAAATGCTGCTTTGGACAACTATCTCCTTTGTATTTCTCAAATTTTGGCATCTTGAACTTTGGAGGTAATACAAGTCTGGGTACCAAACACATGTTCAAAGCATTCAGATCAAAAGCATCACGCCCCTTTATGGTTTCAAGCTTCTCTTCCAACACACGACATCTTTCAGCAAACTCAACATCTTGAGGTCGTTCAGTATTCACCACCAGGCTTGTCCCTCGGGAATTTGGTGTAGTGAATGCAAAGCTATGGTATTCAAATGCATCATGGGACGAGGCATGTTCATCTTGAATAGTGTGACATTCTTGTATAACCTGGTCCCCAACAGGAATCCGCACAGGATGAGATCGGACAAGACTATTCACTTGAGGCAGAATGACGTTCTCAGTGACTGTAGGCCTTTGAATGTTGTCCTCCTTCCTTGACAAGGCTATCATAGCTTCCACAAGTTGGTCTAGCTGGTTCTTCATCAAATCAACATATGCTCCTGATGTAAACTGATTCTGCTATTCTGAATCCATGATTCTTCCAAAAGCGGCTTCAATTCCGATACGGGTGTCGGGAAATCAACTGCGGGTTATGGACAAAGGATGGTTGAGTTTTGTTGGAAAAAAAGATATGCACGCATGCTAATTTCATGAGTATGCAATGCTTATGCACGGTTCCAGGATCAAAACAACATCTGATTCTGAGGAAGGAGTTAGACACAGGATATCTCTTATCACAAGACCCCCCATATGTAGGCTCTAATCGGGTAGGTTCCTAGAGTTATGGATATCTTTCAAAGACATTATAGCCATGACGAAGGAACATCAGACGATAATATCCTTGAAAGGATCTCGTCTAGGTGAGGTCTTTGTTTCTTCCCCACGAGAAAGACTCCTCGGAGGCGCCCACTACACAACCATCGACACACGGGTTCTAAGTAGGGTTCTCAGAATCCTAGATCGAGGACGAAAATATTACTGTCAGGAAGTAATACGTTCGAGGGATCTCATCTAATTGTGGCATTCGCATTAACCCACAAAGAGTTAACACTACCAACCACCATGGATAAAATGGGTTAAAGGTCATTGGGATCAATGATTCAGACTCGAAAACATTATCATCGTGACGAAGTAATGTCAAAACGATAACATTTCCAAGGGAATCACCTCCAAGCGGGGCCTTTGCTTTGGCTCACGCGGAAGAGACTATGCAAGCCTCCCTACACAACCACCATACTAATCCTATGGTTATACTCAGACTCGAGTATAGAGCCATCTCACAGAGCACCAATGATCAGAGAATCCCAACAGTGTCATAAGAGATAATAATAGGATATAATAACAAATAAGCAGGCAAGTAGATAACAGATAATCAAACAAGCTAGCAAACAAGCAAGAAAAGATAAATAAACAAGCAGGTCTAACACTCACGAATCGAGTCAAGTTAGGCTTGACTCTCTCTAGCATAGGGATATGCCAGTATCCCCAGCAGAGTCGCCATCTGTCGTACCTCGAAAAATACGATCCTCGCGATGGACTCGAAAAAAACTGTTCGAAACAGAGTCGCCACCGAACTTTATTCATTCCAAGGAAGGAATAGGAAAATATCGATAAAACCTTTAAAGGGATAAGAATATGGTCATCGCAACCAAATTCGGATTCGGGAGTCGATTACGCAAAGGGAAGGTATTAGCACCCTCTACGTCCGTTGTACTCAACGGGAACCTCTTGATTCGATTCGTGAGTTAAGCTAGCTAGGTTTGTTTGTTTATCTTCTAAATTAAAAGAATTCGTTTTAAGGGGAGGATGGGTGGTATTTTATTAGGGTGCTCGGCAAGGATTGAGAACCCATGGGCCAACGTATTCCCTCGTGCAATGGGAAAGTCAGAGCATTCGTAGTTCGAGGGACTACAGTTGTTTGGTTTGTATTTTTATAGGCGCCAATTGTCCACACACGAGTAAGAGAACTCGCACCCAAACAATTGAGGAGTAAGGTCAAAGACTTGGCCACCCTCACATCACCTTTTAGAAAGTTGTTTGAATATATGATTAAGTGTATTAAAGAGTTTGACTAAGAAAAGAGAATTTGATTTGTATGTGTTTTAGGCGAACGAGAGTTTAGGTTGCATTCTAACTACTAAACGTTGGCTTGTCTGCTCGCTAGGGGACGCTGAAGCACTAGTTCATATGCGCGGAAGAATGGACTAAACAGTGTTCTTTGGAAAAGGTGTTTGAGTTGTGGATCGCAAGGGCGGTGGCTTAGTTCTTTGGGAAGGTTTTGATCGCACAGGGGCGAGGAAAGAGAGTTTAACGTATTGGATGTTTTAAAGTCGACAGTTGTTCACACACGAGTAAGAGAACTCGCACCCAAACAATCGACAGGTTTATGTCTTTAAGAAACGTCAATTGTTCACACACGAGTAAGATAACTCGCACCCAAATAATCGACAAATTAAGGTTTATGTTTTTTTAGAGGTGACAATTGTTCACACACGAGTAAGAGAACTCGCACCCAAACAATCGAGGAGAAGGGCCAAAGACTCGACCACCCTCACTTCACCTTTTAGTAAAAATGTGTTTAAATAACAGATTAAATGTTTTAATGATTGCTTAGAAAAGATTTTAATATTGTCGAGTTCGTGTGTTTTAGAGGCGTCAATTGTCCACACACGAGTAAGAAAACTCACACCCAAACAATGGAGGAGAAAGACCAAATACTCGATCCCCCTCACTTTTCACCTTTCAAAAAAATAGCGTTTAAGTATAGTTAAGTAACTAACAAGTCAAGCAAGAGGCAAGTATCACCAAGGAAAACTTGTACGAATATCACCAAGAATTAATGACAAGGCAATTATCTAAAACAAATATAAAAGACTAGCATCGAAATTAAAATCAAAGTTTAGTCAAAATTAGAACAAAACTAATTAAGATTATCAAGGTTAAGGTTAAAAAGATTAAAGTTAAAAATTAATCAAAATCTATTCCTAAATAGAAAAGAAAAACTAATTAAAATAAAAATAGCAATAAAAAGCAATAACATTAAATTGTTATAAAATTTTTAATTTTATTTACAATAATCTAAAAAGATCAACAGTAAAGAATTGGCATATTTAATGCAAAATTGTTTCATGATTAATGAATACTGTATTCATGTTTCAACATAACTTTTACTTTCTATTGAACCAAAAGTACTAGGGACCGAAAGTGTCATGATACAGTGTGCAGCATATTGTTTACCAAGAGCTTAAAATGAGCTTTGAATGATAAGAGAAATGGCCATAAAATATTGATCTTGGAATAACTTGGAAAAAATGTGTATTCAAGGGCTCTGCTTCCAACAGTTTTCTCATCATCAAAAACATAACCAAGCCAACTCACAGATCCGTCACAAAACCGTCATCGACAAAAATTGGTTAGGTTTTCATCAGCGGAAAGCACGGTTACGCGATGGTCGTGGGTAGTGTTTTTTGGAAGAGTTTGAAAAGGTGATGATTCTTCGTCCTTTCGGCGGCGAAAAAGCTTGTTAATGGTGAGGTTTGGAGAAGACGTTTGATAAGTGCAAAATGTACCTATTTTTGTATATAAGTTTTGTTGCACTTATCTATACTTTTTGTTAAATATCGTTCGAATAAATCCCACTTTGTATGTTAATGTGTATATTTAGTGTATAATCAAGTTTTAGTGTATATGTGTACCGTTTGATAGTTTTCTACTCATTTTGAAGGTATTGAGGTGTATTTGGAGCATGAGCAATAAAGTGTCGAAGACACGGCTTCAAACGCACGATTTTGAGCAACTTATCAACGAATAAGGCTCAAAATGAGGATAATATAAATCACTAATTTGGTTGATATTTATGCATTTTTAGATAGGAAATTGAATAAGCTTTGCAACGCCTCGAACCGGGCGAAAAACGAAGTTACGGTTCTCAAGTTATGGCTGAAACATTTTTCAGGACAGAAGGTTGCGCGCTGAGCGCGCTTGTAAGGCGGTTTAACTTTAAAAAGAGCGCGCTGAGCGCGCTCTGCGATGATGACAGCAATAAATATGGCTTAAAAACACATTTTTAGGGATGGTTTTGGGTATTTTTTGCTCCCAACTCCATCAAACTTCATTTTTCTTATAGATTAGCTTAGAAAACATCATGCAAGCTTGCATTTTGATGATCCGGGGTGGATTTCTCATTGATCGGCTCTGACAATCCGTGAATTGTTTGGTTCATTTCTGATTTTCTTCATGTCTTTCTTCTTTGTTGGGTTTGTATATGTTTGTACTTAGATCTCATGTATATTTGTTGATCACGGTGTTATATTTAAGTTGCTTTACAAATCTTTATCGATGATTGTTTCTAATTTTTGCTTTATGCGCGGGGTTTGGGTTGTGTTAGAGATAAACATCGCAAATCTTGATTAGGAATGATTATCTGTTAGTTTCTGGATGCTAGAGATAGATTTAGAGCTAACAATCCGTATGGGTGTCGGAACTTAAATGCCTTCTGTATTTCGAGGCTTCGTGCGCGAGAGTGACGAAGAGAGTGATACGATTGTTTCTCAGCTCGGTGTGTCAGAGATGAACACTATTGTGAGCGATATCGGGTGATATTGAGGAGTATTGTAAGTTGAGTGTAATTGGTCGATTGGTTTAAGTTTGTGACGAGTGGAATATATACATGCTTGATACGTCTTTTCTCTTCGAAGAATGAATTGTTTTTATGTTTTTATTTACTTTTCCGCATTTACGCTTTAAACCATTTAAACTCAAACTCATTAACAATTAAATTGTCGAACGGCAGTTCAGTAGCACCGATCTCTGTGGACACGATAAATTCCCGGAAAAATACTTCCAAATCTTTTTGCTTGCTTGCCATATTCCGCAACCAACAAAATGGCGCCGTTGCCGGGGATCAGTGTTTTTATTGGGCACCAACCGGCAACCCCTGCAACAAAATGGCGCCGTTGCCGGGGATCGGTGTTTTTATTGGGCACCAACCGGCAACCGCTCCAACAAAATGGTGTTGTTGCCGGAGATTGGTGTTTTTATTGGATCGCATTGCGATAGTTTCTTTGTTTTTGAGTTTTGTAGATATTGTATATATTGTCTATTTTCACTTGTTTATATTGATACTTGTATATGTTTACCATAATTGTGAATTTTACATGTTTTATATACTTGAAAATTTAGTGTATATGTTTGTTTCTCTTCACGTTTGCTAAGTGTTTGGTTAGGTTTCATTGTCGGTGAGCGCTAACCGTGTAAAGAGGCAACTTGGAGAAGTGTGTATAAATAATAGGCGTCGAGCTTACGACGTAAAACAAGCATGTTTTATCGTTTTTTGTTCCGCTATTACTTTTTCATTATAGCGTAGGTAGTGTGGTGAACATTCATTAAACAAGTTGTACTCGGATTGTTCGTAAAATTCTCAAATCTTCACTTTTCAACTTGTTTAATTCATTTTCACCCTATCTTTCTGGACCAATTTTTGTATATGAGATTGGGTAGGTGTTAAGTGGAGGCCTACACCAGAACTTTGTTGATGTACTGGTTTTTTATGGTTCTGGTGTAGCGCACTCAGCGCGCTCCTGCGCGCTCAGCGCGCTCTGCTGTGCTGAGCTAGTGAATTCTTTTAATTGTTCACTTGCTCCCCCTTCTTCCCACTTCCACCAAGGCCTTATTTATTAGTATTTATTAGTAATTTTTCTAATTCTTTTGTTGATTGTTTGGACTCAAATTTTTTCCCGATTGCTTGAAGTCGCATTCGGTGTTTTTCCATTTTTGATCATTTCAACTTGCGAATGCGTGGTAATGATAGTGTTTAAATTTTTGTACACGTTCAAGGTATGTGTTTATTGCTTTCTTGACTTTAGCATATTCATGATACTTAAGCTTTTTACAACTTTCATGCCATTCATTCTTTTGTATTCTTGTTCGTATGTGAATCACTTTAGTTCCCACCCTTTTTGCGAGGAAGCCTTCCATTGTTCATATATGCTTGGAGTTCTAACATTCTTGTTCTAACTGGATTTTATTATGTTGAATCTTTTGTTTGTATTGCTTATATGAATGCATGAAAAGGATCAAGGCATTTGTTTCATTTTGAGCACAACCACCCTAGTGAAATAGTCAATTCACCTTGTGAGTGTGTGCGAATTTGTAACCCCTTTGAGCTTTTTGATCCATGTTTTTATTTGAACTTAATGCTTGTCTATGAGTATTTAGTTCACTTATTTTTGATGGATTTTGTTTTTTCTTGGACCTCAACTTTGTGTTGTTGTATGGATTTTTCCTTGCCTTAGAAAGTAGGGAGTATTCACATGATGATGTGGTTGAATTCAAGTTAGGGAGAGAATGATTGTGTACTCAGTGGTTGGATTCTATGAGGATTGAAAAAGAAAAGAAAAAAGAAAAAAAAAAGTGACAAAGAAAAGGAAAGAAAAAAAAAGAGAAAAAGAAAATCCTTGAAAAAGGAAACAAAAAGAGTTTCAATAATTATGCTAAATAAGTAGTGTTATTGTGTAACACTTGGGTTTGTGGAGGAAGTTGGTTGAAATTTTGTGTTTGAAACTTTGTGAGTTGATCACTCCCTTAGCTTTAGGCAAGTTTTTGTTTCAATTACCTTTAGAAATTGCCCCTTGTTTGTTTACCCGACCACATTACAACCTTGAAAAGTCCTTGTGATTCTAGCCTTTGTATGTTCAATGTGAATTTTTGGATGGACGCATAATTTAGTCTTTTGTTTGCAAGATTGTTGTGTGAGTGAAAGTACCTCATTTTATGTTTTTCATCTACCGATGATTGTTTTTGCTAGGTGTGATTCACATTTGAACTTGTGTTGTTTTTGAACGTTTGGCATGACTTTTGTATTTAGCATTTGTTTCGTGATTATGTTATCGTTGTGGTTTAGAGGTAAGTATTTACTTTGTGTATACCAATTTCGATTGAACCATTGCATTTGTTTTTGTTTGTAAAAACTTGTTGTTGCGTGATTTCTTGGATTTCACTTTTGTTCCTTTAGTTGTTGGCTTTGTTTGAGGACAAACAATTATGTAAGTTGGGGAGAGTTGATAAGTGCAAAATGTACCTATTTTTGTATATAAGTTTTGTTGCACTTATCTATACTTTTTGTTAAATATCGTTTGAATAAACCCCACTTTGTATGTAAATGTGTATATTTAGTGTATAATCAAGTTTTAGTGTATTTGTGTACCGTTTGATAGTTTTCTACTCATTTTGTAGGTATTGAGGTGTATTTGGAGCATGAGCAATAAAGTGTCGAAGACACGGCTTCAAACGCACGATTTTGAGCAACTCATCAACGAATAAGGCTCAAAATGAGGATAATATAAATCACCAATTTGGTTGATATTTATGCATAGCTAGATAGGAAATTGAATAAGCTTTGCAACGCTTCGAACCGGGCGAAAAACGGAGTTATGGTTCTCAAGTTATGGCTGAAACATTTTTCAGGACAGTAGGTTGCGCACTGAGCGCGCTTGTAAGGCGGTTTAACTTTAAAAATTGCTCGCTGAGCGCGGTCTGCGATGATGACAGCAATAAATATGGGTTAAAAACACATTTTTAGGGATGGTTTTGGGTATTTTTTGCTCCCAACTCCATCAAACTTCATTTTTCTTGTAGATTAGCTTAGAAAACATCATGGAAGCTTGCATTTTGATGATCCGGGGTGGATTTCTCATTGATCGGCTCTGACAATCCGTGAATTGTTTGGTTCATTTCTGATATTCTTCATGTCTTTCTTCTTTGTTGGGTTTGTATATGTTTGTACTTAGATCTCATGTATATTTGTTGATCACGGTGTTATATTTAATTTGCTTTACAAATCTTTATCGATGATTGTTTCTAATTTTTGCTTTATGCGCGGGGTTTGGGTTGTGTTAGAGATAAACATCGGAAATCTTGATTAGGAATGATTATCTGTTAGTTTCTGGATGCTAGAGATAGATTTAGAGCTAACAATCCGTATGGGTGTCGGAACTTAAATGCCTTCTGTATTTCGAGGCTTCGTGCGCGAGAGTGACGAAGAGAGTGATACGATTGTTTCTCAGCTCGGTGTGTCAGAGATGAACACTATTGTGAGCGATATCGGGTGATATTGAGGAGTATTGTAAGTTGAGTGTAATTGGTCGATTGGTTTAAGTTTGTGACGAGTGGAATATATACATGCTTGATACGTCTTTTCTCTTCGAAGAATGAATTGTTTTTATGTTTTTATTTACTTTTCCGCATTTACGCTTTAAACCATTTAAACTCAAACTCATTAACAATTAAATTGTCGAACGGCAGTTCAGTAGCACCGATCTCTGTGGACACGATAAATTCCCGGAAAAATACTTCCAAATCTTTTTGCTTGCTTGCCATATTCCGCAACCAACAAAATGGCGCCGTTGCCGGGGATCGGTGTTTTTATTGGGCACCAACCGGCAACCCCTGCAACAAAATGGCGCCGTTGCCAGGGATCGGTGTTTTTATTGGGCACCAACCGGCAACCGCTCCAACAAAATGGCGCCGTTGCCGGAGATTGGTGTTTTTATTGGATCGCATTGCGATAGTTTCTTTGTTTTTGAGTTTTGTAGATATTGTATATATTGTCTATTTTCACTTGTTTATATTGATACTTGTATATGTTTACCATAATTGTGAATTTTACATGTTTTATATACTTGTAAATTTAGTGTATATGTTTGTTTCTCTTCACGTTTGCTAACTGTTTGGTTAGGTTTCATTGTCGGTGAGCGCTAACTGTGTAAAGAGGCAACTTGGAGAAGTGTGTATAAATAATAGGCGTCGAGCTTACGACGTAAAACAAGCATGTTTTATCGTTTTTTGTTCCGTTATTACTTTTTCATTATAGCGTAGGTAGTGTGGTGAACATTCATTAAACAAGTTGTACTCGGATTGTTCGTAAAATTCTCAAATCTTCACTTTTCAACTTGTTTATTTCATTTTCACCCTATCTTTCTGGACCAATTTTTGTATATGAGATTGTGTAGGTGTTAAGTGGAGGCCTACACCAGAACTTTGTTGATGTACTGGTTTTTTATGGTTCTGGTGTAGCGCACTCAGCGCGCTCTTGCGCGCTCAGCGCGCTCTGCTGTGCTGAGCTAGTGAATTCTTTTAATTGTTCACTTGCTCCCCCTTCTTCCCACTTCCACCAAGGCCTTATTTATTAGTATTTATTAGTAATTTTTCTAATTATTTTGTTGATTGTTTGGACTCAAATTTTTGCCCGATTGCTTGAAGTCGCATTCGGTGTTTTTCCATTTTTGATCATTTCAACTTGCGAATGCGTGGTAATGATAGTGTTTAAAGTTTTGTACACGTTCAAGGTATGTGTTTATCGCTTTCTTGACTTTAGCATATTCATGATACTTAAGCTTTTTACAACTTTTATGCCATTCATTCTTTTGTATTCTTGTTCGTATGTGAATCACTTTAGTTCCCACCCTTTTTGCGAGGAAGCCTTCCATTGTTCATATATGCTTGGATTTCCAACATTCTTGTTCTAACTGGATTTTATTATGTTGAATCTTTTGTTTGTATTGCTTATATGAATGCATGAAAAGGATCAAGGCATTTGTTTCATTTTGAGCACAACCACCCTAGTGAAATAGTCAATTCACCTTGTGAGTGTGTGAGAATTTGTAACCCCTTTGAGCTTTTTGATCCATGTTTTTATTTGAACTTAATGCTTGTCTATGAGTATTTAGTTCACTTATTTTTGATGGATTTTATTTTTTCTTCGACCTCAACTTTGTGTTGTTGTATGGATTTTTTCCTTGCCTTAGAAAGTAGGGAGTATTCACACGATGATGTGGTTGAATTCAAGTTGGGGAGAGAATGATTGTGTACTCATTGGTTGGATTCTACGAGGATTGAAAAAGAAAGGAAAAAAGAAAAAGAAAAGTGACAAAGAAAAGGAAAGAAAAAAAAAAGAGAAAAAGAAAATCCTTGAAAAAGGAAACAAAAAGAGTTTCAATAATTATGCTAAATAAGTAGTGTTGTTGTGTAACACTTGGGTTTGTGGAGGAAGTTGGTTGAAATTTTGTGTTTGAAACTTTGTGAGTTGATCACTCCCTTAGGTTTAGGAAAGTTTTTGTTTCAATTACCTTTAGAAATTTTCGCTTGTTTGTTTACCTGATCACATTACAACCTTGAAAAGTCCTTGTGATTCTTGCCTTTGTATGTTCAATGTGAATTTTTGGATGGATGCATAATTTAGTCTTTTGTTTGCAAGATTGTTGTGTGAGTGAAAGTACCTCATTTTATGTTTTTCATCTACCGATGATTGTTTTTGCTAGGTGTGATTCACATTTGAACTTGTGTTGTTTTAGAATGTTTGGCATGACTTTTGTATTTAGCATTTGTTTCGTGATTATGTTATCGTTGTGGTTTAGTGGTAAGTATTTACTTTGTGTGTACCAATTTCGATTGAACCATTGCATTTGTTTTTGTTTGTAAAAACTTTTTGTTGCGTGATTTCTTGGATTTCACTTTTGTTCCTTTAGTTGTTGGCTTGGTTTGAGGACAAACAATTATGTAAGTTGGGGAGAGTTGATAAGTGCAAAATGTACCTATTTTTGTATATAAGTTTTGTTGCACTTATCTATACTTTTTGCTAAATATCGTTCGAATAAACCCCACTTTGTATGTAAATGTGTATATTTAGTGTATAATCAAGTTTTAGTGTATTTGTGTACCGTTTGATAGTTTTCTACTCATTTTGTAGGTATTGAGGTGTATTTGGAGCATGAGCAATAAAGTGTCGAAGACACGGCTTCAAACGCACGATTTTGAGCAACTCATCAACGAATAATGCTCAAAATGAGGATAATATAAATCACCAAATTGGTTGATATTTATGCATTGTTAGATAGGAAATTGAATAAGCTTTGCAACGCTTCGAACCGGGCGAAAAACGGAGTTACGGTTCTCAAGTTATGGCTGAAACATTTTTCAGGACAGCAAGTTGTGCGCTGAGCGCGCTTGGAGCGCGCTGAGCGCGCTTGTAAGGCGGTTTAACTTTAAAAAGAGCGCGCTGAGCGCGGTCTGCAATGATGACAGCAATAAATATGGGTTAAAAACACATTTTTAGGGATGGTTTTGGGTATTTTTTGCTCCCAACTCCATCAAACTTCATTTTTCTTGTAAATTAGCTTAGAAAACATCATGGAAGCTTGCATTTTGATGATTCGGGTGGATTTCTCATTGATCGGCTCTGACAATCCGCGAAGTGTTTGGTTCATTTCTGATTTTCTTCATGTCTTTCTTCTTTGTTGGGTTTGTATATGTTTGTACTTAGATCTCATGTATATTTGTTGATCATGGTGTTTTATTTAATTTGCTTTACAAATCTTTATCGATGATTTTTTCTGATTTTTGCTTTATGCGCGGGGTTTGGGTTGTGTTAGAGATAAACATCGCAAATCTTGATTAGGAATGATTATCTGTTAGTTTCTAGATGCTAGAGATAGATTTAGAGCTAACAATCCGTATGGGTGTCGGAACTTAAATGCCTTCTGTATTTCGAGGCTTCGAAGAGAGTGATACGGTTGTTTCTCAGCTCGGTGTGTCAGAGATGAACACTATTATGAGCGATACCGGGTGATATTGAGGAGTATTGTAAGTTGAGTGTAACTGGTCGATTGGTTTAAGTTTGTGGCGAGTGGAATATATACATGCTTGATACGTCTTTTGTCTTCGAAGAATGAATTGTTTTTATGTTTTTATTTACTTTTCCGCATTTACGCTTTAAACCATTTAAACTCAAACTCATTAACAATTAAATTGTCGAACGACAGTTCAGTAGCGCCGATCTCTGTGAAATGGTTTGAGTATGGAGTTGAAGGAGTATAGAAGGTTTGTGAGAGGAAATGTGTGTAGGAATGGTTGAAGAAGAGAGGTGCAGGTTATGTGTTCACATGATGAAGGGAACGATGGTGATGGCTTATGGCAGTCTTGGTTGTGTGGTGCTTTACGTTATTCTTTTCGTGAAAACCAAGGCTGAGAGATGATAACCTTAGGTGGCGGCTATATCTGTATACTGTGAATTCATCTCCCCCCTCACATCAATGCAACTCATGTATATATACTCCAATGAAGTAGGTTTTGACATAGGCTTTATGATGAATTTTATTTTAAAATGGGCTTTTTTGTAAGAAACACAATGGACTTAATTTTTTTTAAAATTTGATTATGAGATGGAATTTAAATGGAATTAGAAAACAAAAGAACTTGAAACTTGAAATTGCAATTTTTGGATGAAATGATATTTGGAAATTCGGAAAAGAAAGCTTGAATGGAATTTTGAAGTGGACTTGAAAAAAGGAATATGGATTTAAATTTAAATGGATAGGAGAAAAAGTGACTAAATGGACAAAAATGGTTTTTGAATTAAATGGATATGAGAAATGGTATTTGAAGAGTGGATAAACGAGTTTAGATGAATTTAAAATGAAACATGGTTATGGTATGAAATGGATAATTGGAAAAGTAAAAATGGATATGAATAAAAAAAATGGATAGATAAAAATGGGTTTATGGTAGAAATTAGATAAAAATGAAAATGAATATTTATGGATAACTAAAAATAAAATGGATTAGATGATGGACATGGATTGTTTGGTTTATGAAAGTTTTGAATTGAATTGGATTTGAAAATTGGTTAAAAATGGATAAAGAAAAATTGGTTATGGTGAGATGAATGGATATCGGATTTTGAACCCAAACCATCAAACGATCATGTGAATGAATACTCCACCAAACTCCTTAATTCTCAATGAAAACCAAGATGCATTCTCAATACAAACCTTGACCTGACAGCCAAGTATGAACTTATCTCCACAATAATTGGACTTAGGAAAAAGGAGCAAAATATTTTTTTAGTTTTCTGAATGATGGTTAGTGGATGAATGTTCAGATGAAAATTATCCACAGGTAGGACAAATTTGGGGTATGACATAGAGCAACTGCCCCGTGATATTCAGAAGGTGGGCTGACCAGTTTTTAAGGAAGTGGGTAGTTACATGATGACATGTCCCCGCTTGAAGGGCACGTGAAGTCCGTGGGGAAGACGCATGGTCTTTCCCCGTACCACGTAGTTACCTCCTCGACTATGGTGGGCGTTGAATGTGCCCGACGATTGGGAGGATTGGGCCTTAATGGGGCTCCCCAATGTGGTGTTGGGTTGGGCCTACCCAATTTTTGGATTTTCAAAGATCTTTTTCTTCCTTCATCTTGGCCAAAGCATCTTGAAGAATTTTCACATCATCAGAAGGGACAGTGAGCGGTGTAGCGACCACTGTAGACACGAGTTTCTCAAAAGGATAAGGAATTTTGAGATCCTTAGCTCTCTCCTTCACTCAAAGCGTATAAGGCTCCAAGACAAAGCAAACATGACTCCCAAGTTGTCATCTACCCATCCTATGTATCTTAGTCGAAGCATGAGCCATTCTTTCTCTAAAACCAAGAGATTCATTTCCTCCTTGAATAAACAAACCCTCTAATAGAAAATTTTTAATCTTATACTTCAACATATAACCAAGCTGACGGCGACCTAAACTCGGGTTGTAATTAATTTCACCTCGTGTGCCTAGAAGAGGCACATTGGAGAATTCCCCACAA
Source organism: Lathyrus tuberosus (assembly GCA_022829125.1). Classification (NCBI taxonomy): domain Eukaryota; kingdom Viridiplantae; phylum Streptophyta; class Magnoliopsida; order Fabales; family Fabaceae; genus Lathyrus; species Lathyrus tuberosus. The sequence goes on from JALAZF010000071.1 coordinate 12,081,395, forward strand.
CTATCAATACTCTGGACATTCTCATAAATAGAAGAAGACCACGTAATGTCAGCATGATTAAGGAACATGATCCTCTGAGACCACCTAAACAACTCTTGTTGTCCCTAAAAGCAGATGATTGAGGCAAGTGCGAAATAAACCACTGGTACAATAGAGTTGTGAAACAAACAACGGTAGCATTCCCTTTAGAAGTCCTATGATGGATGGAGAAGTAAGTATCACCAAGTAAAGTCGGAACAGGGTTCCTAATCAAGAAAATCCTAATAGGCTTAAGATCCAAAAAGTTGTCAACGTTAGGGAATAAGACTAATCAGTAGATAAGCAAAGCAAATATAGCCGCCAACTCCAATGTGCTACTAACATTAGCAAATAAAGTGGCTTTCCCAATCAAGAACTTAGAAGTCAATCCCTTGATGCCTCCCTTAACCACAAGGTTAGCGTCTATATCAGATTTCGTCAAATGGGTGGCTACAGCAATATCTTGGGGCTTAAGAACTTCCTCCAAACTAGTATAAAGAACCTTATCATAAACTGATATACCAAACAAATTAGCATACTCCTCCAAAGTCGGCATGAGCTGATAATCAAGAAAAGTAAAGCTTCAGTATGCACGACCATAGAACAAGGGTGTTCTGAAATTTGCCTTCAGTGTTGGTAGAAAGAACAGGTAGAAGTATTCCATGAAGAGATCTGAAGTCTGCACGATCAACTACCAAGGATGCAAGCTTTTTCAAATCTATAAGATCGGGAGCTCAAAAACCGTACTTTTGAGTCATTCTCCTTCCAATATCCATGATCACAAAATCTATGATGTTGGCAAAGGAAAATCCTTAAGAGACTTGAAAACTGATTGAAACCACATGTCTATGAATGCCTGAGTGCATGCATGCAACAACTTCAAACAAGAGCACACAAAGCACTCGGGTTCAAACGTTCGGCACGAACATGGATCCAAGGTTAAGAACCTCCCACAATGGTATGTACAAGGGTTATATTAGCACCTGTAGAACATGGTACTAAAAAGTTCCCAGAGTCACAGATCCATCTTTCAGATATTATCAGCTTTACCGACTACTCATCGGAATATGGTATCGCATAACAAATAATTGAAGTCTACACCTGAATAGCCACCGCACCATGTCTTAATAAGGCCAAGATGGATTAAAGGGTTTTAAGGTCCTCGGCTTCTCGGGCTCCTAGGTAGGAAAAATTAATGCTAAATACGACTACTCGTATGACATCGGTAATCCCAAAGGGCCTCCACTAAGCGGGGGATCTCAAGTCATCTTAGTAAGGACTATTCCACGTAAGCCAAACAAGACTATATCATCCACCTATCATAAGTGCACTCAAGTCCGGGTATAGGACTTATCTCACCACACAGAGATCACCAAGCACCCAAATAGAACAAGCAATAACAAACAAATCAAACAAAAAGCGATAAATTAATCAAAGTAGGCTGAACCCACTAAAAACCATGATCCCTAGCAGAGTCGTACTTTTCTGTAGCGGGAAAAATGCAAGAGTCTCCACCGCACTTTTATTTTATCCAAAAGGAAAGGAAAGAGAGCGAACAAAACCTAAACAAGTTCTAAAACAAGAACAGATGAACAGAGACTAGGTAAGGGGGTTGGTTACGCTAAGGGATGGTGTTAGCACCCAAAACGCCTATAGTACTCTATAGGAACCCTTTGAAATATCTACGCTTTTTGGCTTGAAAAGGTTTGTTTGAAAAGAGATTGGGGAGGTGAGAAGAGAAGTATTTTTTAAGAATTTGCGTTTGGAGAGACTTATTGCCTCATGCCTACGTACCCACAAAGTGCAATTTAGGATCAAAACCTCGTAGTTCGTGGTACAAATAACAAAAATTTGTTGGTTGTGATTAATTTTAAATGTAAAGACAAATCATCATTTTTAAGAGAAAATTACGATTAGTCACCCACAAGTACAAGAAAACAACATTTGCATTAACTTAAGATGGAGGATTTTTTCTTGGAATAGAATCAACAAGTCTATCACTCAACATCTAAGTGGAAATTTTCAACATCTTAAATACTATGGGGAATAGGAGAATTACATCTCAACTATGAAAATGACTCATGTCTAAAATTTTTGAAAAGATTTAAATGAAAAAGTGCACAAAGGCACAAAAACTTTGAATGAGTTTTTGTATTTTTTATGTCTTTTTGAAATTAGTTAAAGTATGATTAACATTGATTGACAATAATTAAAGAAAACCAAGTTTGAAGATCACTTGACCAAAGAAGGGGTGGTGAAAAAGGGACTATCCTAAAGCAAAAAGATAAAAGTTAAGGATAAGAACGGTCTAACCACAAAAGAAAGCTCCATAACATAAGCATTCTTTCCTTTAGATTAGGCCTTGATCAAGATAGGTCTTCAAAAGAGAACTTCAAGTACCCAAAATCCAAGGTTTTCCATCACAAACTTCCAAGCATAGGTTTAGATCCGTGTTCTAAGTCCAAAGTTCTATGTCCAATGCAAAGGATACTATCCATAGTCCATCATTAAGAGAACAAGTTTTTTAGGAGTTTAAACATAAACAAATAGTCCAAATGGACAAAATAAAAAGCGCATAAACATAAACAAATGGTCCATGTGGACAAAAGGAAAAATGGTGGAAACATAAAGCAATAATATGATATGATAAGATGACATAAAGCATAAAAAAATAAAGAGAGATTGGGAGCAAGAAGGAAGCATAAACATAAACAAATTAATATACAATATAGAGCAAAATTTATACAAAATGAGAGAACAAGTTTTGCTGTGTTTTGGAAATGCTCGAATAGACATCCACGAGAATGAAAACATGGTCTGATACATTACCATGGGGAGGGCTCCAACTCGGATAAAATCAACGATTATGCCAACTAACCCCCACGGGTAACAAGAGAAATCCAATCTATTTCAAACTACACCATGGAAGAATAGGAGACTGATAATTCACTTACAAATCACAACGGTTTTCCAATTTCGGGACAATTTAGCAATATGTTAAGCAATTGTAATCAGGATTATGTAGAAGTCACGACAATGGAGGCCGTTCAGTAACAATTTCAATGCGAATGCATGCTAGAGAAGTGATATGTAGATTACTCTCCGAAAGCAATACCGCACGAAAAGAAAAGTGGTAACGATCTCATCTTCATCAAGAACTTCAGATAAGTTCCAATGATATTGAAGATTTTCATCGATCAAAAGAAAAAGAAGAAGAAGGGAGGGGAAAGCCAAATTGAATTACAATTTTTAAATCATTTTATCTTTAGTTCAACCACACATCTTTCTGGATCAAACCACTAAACATATCATTAACTCAAAGCACCTAAAATGAATTGAACAGTTCACTTTAAAGATAGATTTGAATTAGTGAATGTTTATCCAACTTCACCTACACCCTAAATCCATTAAATTTCAAGTGGAATAGGACCTTTAAAATTCCAAACCAAGGTAAAGATCAACAAGAAATGGAAGAAGAAAGAAAAAAACTCAAAACAATCACAAAACAGGCCAAAAACACAAATCTGGATCTGGTTAATCGATTAACCATTTGAATGTGCAAATGTGTTAATCGATTAACACTTCTATGACAGGAAATGTTTTTGAAAATAATTCAGCATTCATGATCCAATCATTTCTTCAAACACCTCATGATCATGAATGCAAATTGTCGCAACCTGCGAAAAAAATAACCGGCGAGAAACAGAACAGAAGAGTCGCCACTGAACGTTATTTATCCCAACGCAGGGAAAGGAAACGATCGAAGAAAACCTAGAAGAAAGGGAAAGACATGGTCACCGCAACCGTAGTCCGGGTTCGGGAGTCGGTTATGCGAGGGAAAGGTATTAACACCCCCACGCGTCCATCGTACTCGATGGGATCCACGGTTGTTGTCCAAATAAAGGGTGAGTTATCCTAAAATCTATGGCTAAACACAAAAGACATGGAGGGGGGACTAAGACGAGCTCGCAAGGATTATCCAATGCCTACGTATCTTCGTGGGCGAACGAAGAATCAGGGTCAACGTAGTCCGACGGACTACGGGGGAAGGTTGCTCGTCGAGATATCACATCTCGTGCCTACGTATCATCAATTGGATGGGAGAGAGGAATCAGAGCTAACGTAGTTTGACCTAACGAGGTCGGTAAATGTTTTTTACGTGAGCGACGAGCTCTTTTTTTAAAAAGGATTTGAAACTTAACAATCCCGAAGGATAAAAGGGTTTTGAATTTGTTTTGTGTTTTTTAGATAGAAGTGGATTGAAGTTAGTTCGTAACTTACATTGCACCAAAGTCTATGACATAGGAACGAATGCGTCGCATATCGTCCCCAACGGGACGTACACTAAACACCCTAGAAAAACGAAGGGAGACCCCCCATTCCTCATTTCCCACATACAAGGCTCATGCGTAATACACGTTAACTTTATTAAGTGCTTTAGAATTGTTATGAGATGAGAAAAGAAGACTCAAGTCGAAAGGAAAAGACTAAGGGGAAATCTATCCTAATGTTGTCATGCAAAAGTGGCCCTAAGGTTGAGTTCAAAAGGGGAATATCTACCTAAGTTAGCATGCATGGTTGAGAGCCTAATGTCTATCCTACTTCAAGCTTAATCGGAAATTAAGTCGGACTAGGAGCCTTAAGGGAGCAAGCAAAAGCAAGGCAAAAATGAAAAAGCGATAAATAAAAAAAACAGCGGCTACAACAGCGCTCCAGTACCTGCACAGCGGTAGATTCCAGCCAATACACCAAACAGCATTCAACATCTCAAGTTCAGCCCACAAAACAGGTGTAAAACGTCAAACAGCAGCACATACAACAACACATATGCACCAAGACAGCAGTGAAAACATGGCAGCACACCACGCATTTGAAACGACACAATCACAAACCATGGTAAACAATTCTTGAAATCATCACGAAAGAATGCACATTATTTGTCATTTGATCAAATTAATTCAAGCATACACCTCATGAAATTAAATGCAAACATGCACAACACAACCGCTCTAGCAACACCAGCAATAATTCACAATTAACATGCTCAAGGAGTGTGTGCGAAGTGTTCATCACATCAAGAAAACAATAATGCAACCATGACCATTCATCGATGAAAATCAAAAGGTCGCGTGTCGAAAAATCATGTACATGCAAAGGTGTGAGGTGAAACAACATCAAAACAGTCCACAAACATGTGTCATATCAATCCATGAAGATTAAAAGTGAAACGGGATCGAAACATGCTCAAAAATGCACAAAAATCACACTCTACATCAGCGTTAATCGATTAACCAATTACAGTTCATTTTGGTTAATTGATTAACAGCTCTCATTACGCAAATTTTTCACTGGTTAATCGATTAACCTAATTGCACTGCAATTGGTTAATTGATTAACCCTGTACCAGCAGCAGAAAATCAGTTTGAAAAATCACTTTCAGCAACAAAATCACTTATGAAATCACTTCCAATGATAATGTAATCAACAATGCACGAAATTAAGCTCAACCACAGCATTCAAACATCAATTAGATCGAATAATCATCAACATCAAGAATCAAATTCAAGCAAAATGGATCAAAATAAAAAAAACCAAAGATCTACAATATATAAGTTGCAAATAAGCTAAATCATGTATAGATTTAAGGAAAACCAACCAACAAAGCTGAGATTTGCTTTGGTAAGTGTTTGCTGAATGCAGAATAGGGAAAGCAGCAAAAATATTTATTTTCGGACAGAATTCCCTCCGGGATTTATGTCGTGTCCACAGAGATCGGTTCGAGGGAAAGAATGTCGTTCGACAGTCTCTCGCGTTTATGAGTTTGGGTTAAAATGGTTTAAAACAAGAAAACAGAAAAGTAAATATCAAAACATAACACAAATTCATTCTTCAGCAAGGCAAACTTATCCGGCATGCACATAACCGACTCCTCACAAACTTAAACTTACCTACCAGTTATACTCAACCTACAATACTCCTCAATATCAACCAGCATCACTCACAACACAGGTTATCTCTAACGCAAAGTTGAGAGAACAACCGTGTTACCATTGCCGATACTTTCATACGTTAGCTCAAGGCACAGAGGCATTAAGTTTCAACGCCTATTGAAGATTGTTAGCCCTAAATCTATCTCTAGAATCTAGAAACTAACAGACAATCATCCCTAATCGAAGTTGGCGACGGTTATCTCTAACGCAACACAAACCCCGCGCATAAAGCAAAAATTAGAGACAATCAGCAATAGAGATTTGTAAAGCACGTTTCATATAACTCCATGGGCGACAAATATACATGAGTTTACAGAAAATACAAATACACAACCCAACCATAAAGAAAAACACAAAGAAAAAGAGAAATGAACCAAACATCTCGCGGATTGTCAGAGCCGGTCGACGATCAATCCACCCTAGTTCATCCATATGCATGCTCCACAGTTGTTTTCTAAGCTAATCTACTGAAAAAATGAAGATTGATGGAGTTTGAGCAAGAATCCCCAAACCCATAACCTAAAAAATGATGAAAAATGACTAAAATAGGCAAAATTGGCTTTCCAAGTTCGCCTAGCGAGCCCCTGTTCGCCCAGCAAACGCAAACCGCCTTAAAATTGTGTTTTTTCACGCTTTTGGAACTTTTTACAAGAAACCCCAATATACACACGAAAACGTAAAGTAAACGTATTTACACATAAAGTGGGGTTTATTCAACGAATTTTAACACAAAGTAACGATAAGTGGAACAAAACTTATATACAAAAATAGGGACAATTTGCACTTATCAAACTCTCCCCAACTTACATAATTGTTTGTCCTCAAACAAAGATCAAACAACTCAACGAAACAGAGTGATAACCAAAGAATCACGAATCAACAAGTTTTGAAAAACGAAAAACAAATGTATGGTTCAAATGAAAAACGATACACACAAAGTAAATACTTACCACTAAACTACAACGATAACATAGTCACGAAACAAATGCAAATTACAAAAATCATGCCAAAAATTCTAAAATAACACAAGTTCAAATGTGAATAACACCTAGCAAAAACAATCATCGGTAGATGAAAAACACAAAATAGGGTTCTTATCACTCACACAACAATCATGCAAATAATAGACTAAATTATGCAACCATCCAAAAATTCACATTGAACATACAAAGGCAAGAATCACAAGGACTTTCAAGGTTGTAGCGTGGTCGGGTAAACAAACAATGGGCAATTTCTAAAGGTAATTGAAACAAAAACTTGCCTAAACCTAAGGGAGTGATCAACTCACAAAAGTTCAAACACCAAATTCCAATCAACTTCTTCTTTCATCCCAAGTGTTACACAAAACACAATACTTATTTAGCACAATTATTTGAATTCTTTTTGTTTCCTTTTTCAAGGATTTTTTTGTTTCTTTCTTTTTCTCTTTTTCTTTTCTTTTTCATCCTCATAGAAACCAACCAATGAGTAAACAACCATTCTCTCCCCAACTTGAATTCAACCACATCATCATGTGAATACTCCATACTTTTAAAGGCAAGGTAAAAATTTATACAACAACACAAAAAGTTGAGGGCTCAAGTAAAAACAACAATCAAGATTCCCACAAAAAATATGAATTTGACACTCATAGACAAGTATCAAGCTCAAACAACATGGATAATGACCAAAGGCTCAAAGGGGTTACAAATGATCACACACTCACAACGTGAATTGACTATTTGGGTAGGTAGTTTTGCTCAAAATGAAACAAAATGCCTTGATCCTTTTCATGCTTTCATACAATCAACACAAACAAAAGATTAAGCATAATAGAATCCAGTTAGAACAAGAATGTTGGTACTCCGCGCATATATGAACAATGGAAAGCCACCTCACAAAAAGGTTAGGAACTAAAGTGATTCACAATAGAACAAGTATACAAAAGAACGAATGGCATAAAAGTTGTAAAAAGCCTATGTATCATGAATATGCTAAAGTATAGAAAGCGATAAATACATACCTCAGACGTGTATAAAACATAACAATATCATTACCATACATCTGCAAGTTGAAACGATCAAACTTGGAACATCACTAAATTTCCTTAAGCTACTCAAAACAAGGTCATTCACAAACGCGAAAACTATTAATATTAACAAACTGAAAAACCGGTAGAAAATTCATTAAACAAGTTGTAAAGTGAAGATTTGAGAATTTACGAAAAATCCGAGTACAACTTGTTTAATGAATACTCACCACACTACCTAAACTAAACAACAATAAAAGAAAAGAATAAACCATGCTTGTTTTACGTCGTAAGCTCGACGCCTTTACAATGCTTTGCTAGTAACTTCCTTCCTTCATGTCATGGTGATGCCTCAACGCGCAAACCAAAAGCAAGTGTCCTAACCAAACACTTAAACAAATGTTATAGGAACAAAATGTATACAACACTTGAACAAACATAATGGAAAAAGACACTATACACGATATATACAAAACTCAAAAACAAAGAAACTATCGCAATGCGATTCAATATCAAAGCCAATCCCCGACAACGACGCCATTTTGTTGAATGCAGAATAGGGTAAGCAGCAAAAATATTTATTTTCGGAAAGAATTCCCTCCAGGATTTATGTCGCGTCCACAGAGATCGGTTTGAGGGAAAGAATGTCGTTCGACAGTCTCTCGCATTTATGAGTTTGGGTTAAAATAGTTTAAAACAAGAAAACAGAAAAGTAAATATCAAAACATAAAACAACTTCATTCTTCAGCAAGACAAATTTATCCGGCATGCACATAACCGACTCCTCACAAACTTAAACTTATCGACCAGTTATACTCAACCTACAATACTCCTCAATATCACCTAGCATCGCTCACAACACAGGTTATGTCTAACGGAAAGTTGTGAGAACAACCGTGTTACCATTGCCGATACTTTCGTACGCTAGCTCAAGGCGCGGAGGCATTAAGTTTTGACGCCTATTGAAGATTGTGAGCCCTAAATCCATCTCTAGAATCTAGAAACTAACAGACAATCATCCCTAATCGAAGTTTGCGACGGTTATCTCTAACGCAACCCAAACCCAGCGCATAAAGCAAAAATCAGAGACAATCACCAATAGAGATTTGTAAAGTAAGTTTCATATAATGTCATGGGCGACAAATATACATGAGTTTACAGAAAATACATATATACAACCCAACCATAAAGAAAAACACAAAGAAAAAGAGAAATGAACCAAACATATCGCGGATTGTCAGAGCCGGTCGACGATCAAGCCACCCCGGTTCATCCGTATGCATGCTCCACAGTTGTTTTCTAAGCTAATCTACTGAAAAAATGAAGTTTGATGGAGTTGGAGCAAGAATCCACAAAACCATAACCTAAAAAATGATGAAAAATGACTAAAATAGGCAAAATTGGCTTTTCAGGTTCGCCTAGCGAGCCCCTGTTCGCCCAGCGAACGCAAACCGCCTTAAAATTGTGTTTTTTCACGCTTCTGGAACTTTTTATTCGCCCGGGTTCGCCTAGCGAACTCGCCAGCGAATGCACTCGCCTCCTGGTTCGCCTAGCGAACATGACATCAAACCAGAACTTGTTTTCTTCATAACTTTTGAACCGTAACTCCGATTGACGCACGGTTTGAAGCGTTGGAAAGCTTATTCAATGCTCTATACAACATTGGCAAAATCCCATTACTGGAATACCTACAAAAATGAGATAAAATTCATTAAACTAAATGATATTTACAAGAGAACGCAATATACACACGAAAACGTAAAGTAAACGTATTTACACATAAAGTGGGGTTTATTCAACCAATTTTAACACAAAGTAACGATAAGTGCAACAAAACTTATATACAAAAATAGGTACAATTTGCACTTATCAGTGTTGCAAACGAAAATTGATGAATCCAAGCAAGAAATCCAAGATCTATGCGAGAAACTTCAAGATCCTAACAAGACACTTCAAGATCCAAACAATGTGATGATTTTGCTTCAAGCTTTCTCCAAAATCAGTTCCAAAAGCTCAAATCCAAGAGTAAAACAGTAGCAAATTCAAGATTCCTCCAAGAATTAGTGAATGGATGAAGGTTTAGTTCCAAGATCAACAAATTTCAATGCAAAATTTGTTGAACTTTTGATGGTGTAACTTTGAGTGAGGGTTTTGAAATGAGAGAAAAGTTGAGAGAAAATGGAGTGAGATGTGTATAAAATTCAGAAAATGAATCAAGTTTATGAGAGGTTTGGAGTTGATTAGATTAAATAACCCCTAGGTTAGGAGTTAAGTTTGGGTTTGGAGTGTGGGTGGAAATGGGAGTGAAAAATGAATTAGGAAAGGGAATGTGGAATTAGAGTGGAAATTTTTGGAAGGAATTTGAATTTTGGGTGGAAAATCATTCTCTCTAGATCCTTCTACTGGTGTGAAAAAGAAATTGGTGAATAAAAATTTGAATCCCAAAAAAATGCAGTGCGGAAAAATGAAGTATTTGGGAAAATTTTGCCTTGGTTAATCGATTAACCAATTTTATTGCAAATTGTGTTAATCGATTAACGCACGGAAAAATTGAATTTGGCGCCTTTTGGAGGGAAACTTGGAGAAATGCCTGGTTCCACTTGTTCTGAGCCACATTAGACCTCTGAAACTTGCCATTTGATACTAACACTAAAACACACTTGAAATATGCTGTGAACTCCGTTTCGTACTCGGAATACTGCTGAAAATAATCTTCTGGTGCTGAATCGCTGATAAAAAAACTGACTGCCGGAGATTCTGAATATCAAATCATCTAATGAGCAAAATAAAGGCTAAAAAAGACCTTGAAAGATATCTGCTTGGCTCTGCACATTGTTGAAAATTATACTGGAACTGATGACGCCATGAGCTGCTGGAAAATACCTTGATCCCATTGTAGCGAGCGATTTTGGACGCGGTTCTTAAGCGCTGGTCGCTCTCTGCGGTTGAGCTTAAACTACAGGTCGATTCATTTTTTATCCTATTGAAGCTGATGAAGGAAGGGAAATAGATGTCTCCAATTAACCCTGCTTTGCATACTGAGTTTAAACAGTGGTCTGTTAGGTTACGGATGCTATCAATGTGGGGGCCTTTGTACTGGTTATTTGTATTTTCACCAATACTGGTTTTTATCTAGGCAGAAGTTTTCTGGTGGGGAACAAGGATTAGGATGTTAGGACTGATGCTGAAGGGTGTTGACCTTAGAGAGAGTTTGTCATCTCTAAAGGGGTCTGTTTGTCACAACTGTTTATAAAGGAGAATTACTTTAACCGGGATTTGTGAATCCGGCAATGCCATAATTTCCTTTAAAGGAGGTTTTAACCTGAAGGAGAAGACTTTAACTCAGTGTAGAGCAATGCTATCTTTCCTTAGGAATTTCTCATGCTAAAAGAGGGACAGTGGCATGGATGTAGATGATCCAGAGGCTTGCCGCTTACAGCGATTAGATGAAGGGAAAGGAGTTGTAGATGTTTGTGTGCTGTGAACGAGGCACAACTTTGATGCTAAAAGGTTGATTGAATCAACCAGTGGTTTTCTTATGCAAAGCCTAAGAGGAGGCTATTGGCGCAACAAGAGGGAGTTTTTATGTGTCTCGTACAAAGCCTGAGAGAGAGGCTAAAAGTTTTTGACCCGACGATGGAGTCTTTGTATCTCGTACGAAGCACGAGATGGAGGCTATTTGAATCAACAAGAGAGTTTTTGTATCACGTACGAAGCCCGAGATGGAGGCTGTTGTTTGTTTGGCTCGATAAGAACCTTTTTGTATCTCGTATAAAGCCCGAGATGAAGGCGAAATGGGTGATTAACTCAACGAGGGAGTCTTTTATGTGTCTCGTACAAAGCCCGAGAGAGAGGCTAAATGTTGTTTGACTCCGCTGGAGAGAATCATTGTACAAAGCCCAAGAGAGAGGCTAGGGTTACTATTTCAGTTAAGTGACAGGTACAGTATACTGATTTTGAAAGAGAAAATCAGTTCTTATATGAGCAACACTGTACTCAAGGATTTGATTCAAGGATCCGGGTTATTCCTGTTCTTTAAGGAAGCGGGAAATTCGAAGGGTATTGAGACTGTCCGAGTCTGCGGGTTTCCTTCCTATTTTTGAAGGAGTCACTTGAGAATGTCTTTGAGACTCAAGGAAATTAGACTGTCCAAGTCTAGAGTTTTATCTTTTGTACTATGCTTTGAGAAACAGTAATAGACTCTACGACAGGACTGTTTTATGAAGATGACTAGGTTCTGTTCCTATACCTCTAAGCTCAAACTGAACACAATTGAGCTCTATTTATAGTAGAGCAAGTTTGTTTTGGGATCCACAGTGAATGACAACTGCAGCAGGTGTTTGTTCAATGTTGGCCAATGGAAATCCAAGTCACCTCTAGCCATTTACTAGAGGTTAGGGCACAGGGTTGTGGTTCCCTTAGTCTTGGATAAGTCTTGACTGATTTCAGATGAGAATGGCTCAGTCCATGCCACCTTGATGCTTCCATTGAATGCTCCAATCCAAATTTGAAGTCTTGTCCCTATTTTGGCCATTCTAGGTTCAACATGCTTTTTCTTGTTCCAAGGACTTTGGAGGCTTGGCTCAGTGATTGTCCCCTTTAGATTCAATCCTCAGATGTGTCCAAGTGGATACGAGCATTTGAATTTGGCTGATTTTGGCAAATCGACCAAAAATGCAAATTCTGCCTTGCCTTGACAGATTTCAGCAAGGCAACTTTCCAATGTCATATCTCATGACTCAAATGGAATTTGGCAATGTTCTTGGTCATTTTGGAAAGCCCTTACATGATACAACAACTGTTTGAACATGTTTGGTTTTGATCTCTTTTGAATCCAAGTGAAAAATCCCCCTACATTTGGAAAAAAATGAAGACAGATTCTGACTTAGTGAAAATTTCACTAAGTGTTGGAAAAAGTGACATTTACATTTTTCAGCCATTTGGATCACTCCCTAACTCAAAATCCTTAATGAATTAGACTTAGGTCTAGTTGAAGTTTTTGTAGAGGGTAATGAGGGCTACAAATCCATCTTTGGATGAGAAAAAATGGCCTTGTGGTTTAGGAGTTATGATCCTCCAAAGTTGGTACCCTTGTCACTTTATTTTTAACTTAGAATATTCTCTAAGTTTTTTATGGTTACCCCTTTTACAAGTTATCCAACTTTTCTTGATTTTTCTTGATGGATAATGATTCAAATCATACATAAACATCATTTTAGGGTTAAAAAACCATTTTGGTGAAAAATCTCAAAAAGTCAAAGATGACTTTTGTGCACAGTTGACTTTTTATCAGATGAATTCTAAACTGTGCAATTCCTCAGGAAATCATGTCCTTGACCTAAATCAAACTTGATGGACATGTTCCAAGGGTGTCAAAGGGTATATTGAGGCATGTCCTATGGTTTGGGAGCATGTCCTGGTCAAAAGTCAAAGTTACAGTTGACTTTTTCCTTAAAACCCTAATTGTGGTGCAGATGAAATTGAGACTTATTACTCAAGCTTCTTGGATTAATCCATTGTTCCAAATGGATCAATATAGTTCATTAAAGACCCTCAAATCATGTATTCAGGTCTTGGCTCATGATTTGTCCCAAAAGTCAACTTAGGGGTGAATTAGGTCAAGAAACCCTAATTCCTGATTTTTGATGTATGCATCCCCTGAGGTAAAATTGACTTGATGATTGGGTCCATGATGTTCCATGGAGTATATTAGGTTATGTTTTAGATCATTGGCTCATGCCCAGATGAAAATTTCCATCTGGGGCCCTGGTCGACCAAACCCTAATTTGGTGACACTGTCGATCTTGATGCTTGATCCACCTTGAAGGGAGCAAACTTGTGCTTAATCCTTGAAGTGGGAGTCCTCTTGATCCATTGTGAATGTTTGAGAGGTTAGGAAAGTTGAAGATCATGTCATTCCTTGATTGATCCTTTGTCTAAGCACTCAGAGAGGGCTTGAAACCCTAATTTTGATTGTAGTAAATGCTCAACAACCCTTGAGGTTTTTTGATGAGGCATGATGGTTCATCCATATTGTGATGATGATTTGCACAATGATGAGAAATCTTAGTGGTCAAAATTTGGGGTATGACAGATGCCCCTATTTAATTTTCTTGGACCCGAAGGTGTGAATGACGAAGGTATTTGGGCATTCAGGGTGCAAGAGGATTAAATATCGAAATACCCAAAATTTTGATGGTGGTTATGAATGGTAGCTTACGCATTCATCTTCTTTAGCTAAGCAATGATGCTTAGAAAAGGTAAACTTCCCCTCGATCCTGGTCTTTAGCCAAGGAACTGGTCTCAGTTTTCTTTTGTCAACTTCCCCTCGTTCTTGGTTTCCGTCCAAGGAACTGGTTTCAGTTGCTCATGTTAACTTCCCCTCGATCCTGGTTGCCTACCAAGGAACTGGTCTCAGTTTCTGAAATGAACTTCCCCTCGATCCTGGTTTCCTACCAAGGAACTGGTCTTAGTTTCTTTTGTCAATAAACTTAATTGACAAGGGACGCTATTCGTAGCGGTTTTCCTCAAACTTCTCGGGATCTTACATCATACTTTTCTCGGGATCTTCCCGGAGAAATGCCATATGATTGGGTCCAATTTTGAGGTGCTAATGACTTTTTCATCAGCAATCTTTTCGGAGCGAAACTGGCGTGCTGCCGAATCTCTGATTACGAGGCTTTCTCTGTGGATTTTCCTTAATCCGGTAAAGCAAGGATATCATCTTCAATGGCGAAGAGTGATGCTTATTGAACGTTCTCTGGTCTTTCAGAGGTTCAAATTATCAAAGTGGTCGAGTGCCGACTCTAATCCAGAGATACACTGGAAGCGAGATTGTCCAAACGTAGCATTTCCTGACGAGGCAAGAACTGACAACTCGATTCAGAGGACTGTTATCACTAAGGGACAAGACCGACTAGAGTGATGATAATGCAATATGAAATGTGAATGCAAATCAATAATGCATGATGTATGTATGTATGTGCTGACAAAACTGACGCGACATACAAACTGACGGGTGAACATGACTGGATACTTGGCCATCACGGGGCGTGTAGAGATATCGCTGGTTCAAGATAGCAATTCCACCTTGCTTAGGAGAGATAGTCCTTGTTGGGAATATCGTCGATCGGGCTTAGGAGATAAGAACTTGGCCGAGGTGTGTCAGACGAAACAAGGTCTCTGACACAGTTGATCCCTTCATTTAGGCGTACTGGGCCTAGAAGGAGTACTTTGCTTCTGCACTTTGAGGTTCGAACACCTTTGGAGATGCAATCGACGTTCTTTCGATGTTCAACAGTCAAAATAATTGCCATCTTTTATTAAAAAGGAGAAAAAGTTTTAACAAGTAAATTCAATTTTGTTTTATTTCAAGAATCGTTAATCACGTTAACATGGGCTCAAATTTTATTGATAAGATGGAGATCAGCCAAACGCGTGAATCCAAAGAGTATTTGCAGAGTTAGAAAATGGTAATTTACAGGGAAAAGGGCTACGTTGAAACATAACAACCACTATCCTTCTACCAACTTTGAATTCGGGGCATCCTGAGCTTCCGTCGAAGATGACCTTGACCGGAGTTTTCTGACAGATGATGTAACTGCTGCTGCTGAGGGACTTGCCTCTGTTGAACATAGTTACTTGCCATTATCCCTAATTTTTGCCTGGATTGTACTTTGATGTTTCCAATCCACCGGGATGTTTTTTTTCATGTCTCTAATTTTTGCCTGGACCGCCCTTTCGGGTTTTCAATCCACCGAGACGTTTTTTTTTTTTTTTTTTTTTTGTTTAGGCGAAGTATTTCTTGACTACCTCAACATTCGTGGGGTAGGAAAATTCCTCTCCGTCCATTGTTGCAAGTCTCAAGGCGCCGCCTGAGAAAGCTTTCGTGACCACATAGGGGCCATCATAATTTGGGGTCCATTTGCCCCGAGAATCAGTGAGAAAAGATTGTATCTTCTTGAGCACAAGGTCTCATTTTCTGAAGATGCGAGGTCGAACCTTTTTGTCGAACGCCCTCTTTATTCTCTGTTGATACAACTGACCGTGGCATAGTGCCGTGATTCGCTTCTCTTCGATCAGATTCAGTTCGTCGTGTCGGCTTTGACACCATCTAGCTTCGGTGAGCTTAGCTTCCATCAATACACGGATTAACGGGATCTCTACTTTTATGGGGAGCACTGCTTCCATGTCATATACTAGAGAGAAGGGGGTTGCCCCTGTTGAAGTGCGGACAGATGTGCGATAACCGTGAAGAGCAAAGGGTAGCATCTCGTGCCAGTCTTTGTAGGTTACAACCATCTTTTGAACGATCTTCTTGATGTTCTTATTGGCCGCTTCTACCGCTCCGTTCATCTTGGGTCTGTAGGGAGATGAGTTATGATGTTCGATCCTGAACTCTGCGCATAACTCTTTCAACATCTTATTGTTCAAGTTAGATCCATTATCAGTAATGATCTCGCTTGGAACACCATAACGGCAGATGATATTATTTTTGATAAATCGGACCACCACTTGTCGGGTTACATTGGCGAATGACGCTGCTTCGACCCAATTGGTGAAGTAATCAATGGCTACCAGGATGAACCGATGTCCGTTTGAAGCCTTAGGTTTGATCAAGCCAATCATGTCGATTCCCCATATGGAAAAAGGCCACGGGGAAGAAAGAACTTTGAGATGTGATGGCGGTACATGAATTTTATCGGTGTATATCTGACACTTATGACACCTCCTCATGTACTTGTAGCAGTCGGATTTCATGGTCAACCAATAGTACCCTGCTCTTAGGATTTTTCTCGCCATTGTGTGTCCATTGGCATGAGTGCCAAAGGATCCTTCATGAATTTCTTTTATCAGCATGTCTGCTTCTGGTCTGTCGACGCGTCGGAGCAAAACCATGTCAAAATTTCTCTTATAGAGAGTGTCACCGCTCAGGAAGAAGTTTCCAGCCAATCTTCTGAGGGTTTTTCTGTCCTTTCTGAGTGCCCCAGATGGGTACTCTTGTTTCTGAAGGAAGCATTTGATATCGTGATACCAAGGTCTGTTGTCTATGACTGTTTCAATCGTAAAGATGTAAGCGGGCCATTCAAGGCGCATTATGTCGATCTTAGGTATGTCATTCCAATGACCTACACTAATTATGGAAGAGATAGCGGCTAATGCATCAGCCATGTTATTCTCCTCACGAGAGATATGATGAAACTCAACTCTGTTGAAGAAAGGTAGCAACCTTCTCGCGTAGTCTTTGTAAGGAATCAATCCTGATTGGTATGTGTTCCAATCTCCTTTTATCTGATTGATAACCAGGGCTGAGTCGCCATATACGTCCAAGTTTTTGATCCTTAAATCAATTGCTTCCTCGAGACCCATAATACAAGCTTCATATTCGGCCTCGTTGTTCGTACATTTGAACGTAAGTCTGGCAGTGAAAGGAATGTGGGTACCCTGAGGGGTAACAATGATTGCCCCAATTCTGTTTCCATAATGATTAACTGCTCCGTCAAAGATCAGTCCCCACTTGGAATCTGGTTCTAGCCCTTCACTGGGTAGCAGTTCATCGCAATCTTTCATCTTTAGATACATGACATCTTCGTCTGGGAAGTCAAACCCGATTGATTCCTGATCGTCAATCGACTGATGAGCCAAATGATCGGCTAAAATACTTCCCTTAACGGCTTTCTGAGCGTGGTACTCTATGTCATATTCTGATAACAGCATCTGCCAACGGGAAATCCTTCCCGTAAGAGCAGGTTTTTCAAAACCGTACTTAATTGGGTCCATCTCGGAGACCAACCAAGTAGTATGACGAATCATGTACTAGCGAAGACGTTTGGCTGCCCAAGCCAAAACATAACAAGTTTTCTCGAGCATCGTGTACCGAGTTTCACAGTCGGTGAATTTCTTGCTTTGATAGTAAATGGCAGACTCTTTCCGTTTGGTTTCGTCTTGTTGGCCAAGTACACATCCCATTGAGTCCTCTAGAACTGTGAGGTAAATGATCAGTGGTCTTCCTTCCACTGGAGGTGATAGAATCCGAGGATTCAATAGATATTCCTTAATATTGTCGAAGGCGGTTTCGCAATCTTCTGTCCAAACGCAGTCCTGGTTCTTTTTGAGAAATTTTAAAATCGGCGCACAGGTCGCGGTCATAAGGAATATGAATCTGGAGATGTAGTTCAAACGTCCCAAGAATCCTCTGACTTGTTTTTGAGTTTTCGGAGAAGGCATTTCTTGAATGGCCTTGACCTTGTCAGGATCAATCTCAATTCCTTTCTGGCTGACGATGAACCCTAAGAGTTTCCCTGAACGGACACCGAAGGTGCACTTGTTGGGATTCAAGCGGAGCTTGAACTTTCTTAAACGTTCGAACAATTTTGACAGATGTTCAACGTGTTCACTCTCTATTTTTGATTTTGTAATCATATCATCGACATATACCTCGATTTCCTTGTGTATCATGTCATGAAACAGAGTAGTCATGGCCCTTTGATAGGTTGCCCTGGCGTTCTTCAAACTGAACGGCATTACCTTGTATCAAAAGGTTCCCCATGGGGTAATGAACAAAGTTTTCTCCATGTCTTTCGGCGCCATTTTGATCTGGTTATAGCCCGACAATCCATCCATGAAGGAGAAAACTTTGAACTTTGCTGTACTATCTACCAGTATGTCGATGTGTGGTAAAGAAAAGTCGTCCTTTGGACTAGCCTTGTTTAGATCCCTATAGTCAACACACATTCTGACCTTTCCGTCCTTTTTAGGAACGGGTACGATGTTGGCTAACCATTGAGGATATTCTGATGTGGCGAGGAAACCTGCGTCAATCTATTTCTGCACCTCCTCTTTGATTTTGATGGCCATGTCCGGATGAGTGCGTCTCAACCTTTGCTTTACTGGCGGACATTCCGATCTTAATGGTAAGTGATGTTCCACGATGCTGGTATCCAACCCTGGCATATCCTGATAGGACCAAGCGAATACATCAGGAAATTATTTGAGAAGCTTTATCAAACTCTCTCTGGCAGTTGGACTGAGCAGTGCCCCAATCCTGATTTCTTTTCTCTCTTGCTCTGAACCCAAGTTTACCGTTTCCAATGGTTTTTTGTGAGGTTCAATGGACCTTTCCTCTTGTTTGAGTAATCGGGAGATCTCTTCTGGAATTTCGTTGTCAACTTCTTCTTCAGCCTTGAATACCGGGAACTCAAAGTTGGGAGAAGGCATCGGATCGCATGTTTCAACTGGGTTTAAAACAAGCAATCTGCATGACGTGATGATTCGTGTTTAGAAGAGATAGAGAAAATGCAAGTGCGTGCAGTGTATTTATTTTATTACTGCTTGTTTTTATTATTTGTTTTTTAGGATTACCATTTTCTGAAAAATTGAAAAGAGAAAACAGCAATTAATGCGGAAATTACAGAACGACGTTATTTTATTAATGAACAAGTCGATCCTCGAAACTACATCCCCATAAAACAAAACTCTGTCACTTCGGGCCAAGCGAAGAGGGAAATTTACAGAAAGCGAGCCCTATCAAAACATCTGTTTCACCTGGGCAAGGTGAAAGGTTAAAGATGGCAATTACTTTAACTGATGAACGACCTTCGGAACCTCGACGGCAACCCATTGGCGGTTAACTCCTCGGTGAATCACAAAGTTTGGTACCTTCCTTGATTTGTCTTCAGAAATGACGTTGATTTCTGGTGGAGCAGGATCATCGGAATCTGTCTCCCAGGCAGAGTTGTCGTAGGAGAATTCCTCAGTTGCATTTTGCATAACATTTGTGCTGTCAGCTGTATCTCCCCATCCAGTTGGCTGGATGTCTTTGAACCTGATACGAGAGCTTTTGGCCGCAGTGTACTTGACCATATAGTCGTACTTTCCACTTGGTTCTCCCAGAGTGTCCCAAACTTCTTTTGAACTGGAGGAGTCATCCCTCTCGGTGACGTTGACCTCGGGAAAAGCATAGTTGATGAATTCTAGTCTGGCAAACGTTGCAAATTCATCTTCATTTGAGTAGTTTCTAAATGACCTAAGTGTTGATCCCGTGACATGGTGGGGACACAGGTATTCTGTTCAATGACGGTCAGCTGATTTTCATTGTTCGGCTGACTTTCTTTCCCCAAGTTTCCTGGGTAAGGTTGCCACATTGGCAGACCATCCATTGGGCCATAGCAATTGTAGTCAAATTTGTCTTTCATCGGAGTGTCTTCCTCTAATGAATTTGGCGGAGCACGGCATCCCTCCGGATCACAATCCCCGTATATCATTTCGACATCTGACCGTGGTATAAATCTCGGACTCTCTGTAGGAAAGCAAAAAGGTATAGGCACCTCTTCTTGAGACATATAACCGTCCTCGTTAAGATAGGACTTCCATTCTTCATCTGTGTCAGAGGGATCTTCCTCATTGATAGCATGTACCACTTGAGACACTGGGTGAAGGAAACCTCCACTGTGGAAGAAGTTTTGAAGGGGATGAAGACTTTCGTAGTTGGCAGCTGTCTGGATACAGGTTGCAGAAAAACCATGACCCTTCTTTGTTTTATTGTCAGTGGGAATGACAAGTTATCCCCATCCGGTTGTATCAGAACTCTCGACCGCTTCGATAGCATCTTTGTATGAGGAAATCGAGATTCCTCCTTTGAAATGATTGTCCTTTCTCACCGACAATGCTTGGAACTGCGTTCCAATAACCTCCCAGTAGATGATGACAAGTTGCTTACGAGCAAGGCCTGTTCTCCACAGACTGTGACAAGTTGATCGTTCTTGACGAACTTTAGCTTTTGGTGGAGGGTTGACGTAACCGCTCCAGCCTGATGTATCCAAGGTCTTCCTAATAAACAACTGTATGTTTCCCGGATGTCCATGACCTGGAAAGTGACTTGGAAAGTGTGAGGACCAATAGTTATGGGAAGATCAACTTCACCGATAACTGTTTTTCTGGATCCGTCGAATGCTTTGACGACGACCTTGCTGATTCTCATCGGAGAGCCTTTGAATGATAATTGCATCAAAGTAGACTTCGGCATAACATTCAGGGCTGACCCTGTGTCTACCAGTATGCTGGCTAAAGCATCGTCCAGGCAGTTAACTGTAATGTTGAGCGCCATGTTATGACGGCGACCCTCTTTGGGTAATTCCTCATCACTAAATCCCAAATTATTGCAGGAAGTGATGTTAGAGACAATACTATCGAACTGTCTGATTGTTACATCGTTCTACAAAGGCTTGCTCCAAGACTTTCTGTAGAGCCTCCCTGTGAGCTTCTGAACTGAGTAATAGTGATAATACCGAGATCTTTGAAGGAGTCTGTAACAGCTAATCAACAATGTTGTATTCACTCCTTTGGATGAGCTTCAGCATCTCATCATTATTTTTCGAAATGTCGGGATTACTGGATTGACCGACTGGTGGATCGGGAGCTTCCGTCTGAAGTTCCTTTTCTTTGTTATGTTCTTCAACTCCTCGGTTGAAGATTCTACCACTCCGTGTTACTCGATTGATGTCTGCAGTATTCACGACGGAGGGTAATGGAATTTCCTTTCCATTCTCAATTATCATTGCACCGTATTTGTAAGGGATAGCCTTAGCTGATTCATATGGTAGTGGTCCCGACAGATAGATGACTACGGGAACTTTCTAATTTTTCTGACCATCGTAAGTAATCTCGATCCGTTCCCGATTGGGAACCTTAGATTCATCCAATAGAGGGATAATAACACAAACATCGCTGGTTCTGTGATGACCAGAAATTGTGACAATGTCCTCAGTTTGATCGGCAAGATAGTTCGGCGTCCAGTCGATAGGTCCAGAACCCGGATATGGACGAATCTCTCCACGATCCACCTGACCCTGAAGAGCTGCTCGCACAAGGTAACACCCTTGGTTACTTTCCGAACAGACGCTACAACGGTCGTAATTGTGTGGTGGCACCTGGCCACGCCCACTTTGAATACAATGTAACCTCACTAGGTTACCTTCCACAGATCAGACATCCTGACCTTGATGCCGAGTAGGATTCCTGTTACTGATACTAATTTGCTGAGTATCTTCATCCATGTAGATTGGCATCCACCAATGATTTAACAAGTGCTGAAGTGCCTCCTGGACAAGGGTACAATCCTGATCGTTTTCGCAACCCGCCTTACAGCTGTGATAATTATGTGATACCAGGAATCCAAGTCAGACTTGTTCAGCAGTAACTCTACTAAGTTGGTATTCATCACGTGAATATCAAAGATCTGAACCATGTTGATCTGATAGGGATTCCTATCATGGTAGCCTTGGATCCATCCAAGATTCATCTGACGCTGGAGGGCCTCTTATATGAAAGAGCATCCCTGTTTGTTTACCGAGCAAGTCAAACAAGACCTGTAATCGTGCCGTGGCAGATTATGATACTGGCTTTGCCTTGAGTGCATTGCCACCAAGTTGACATTCATCGCATGGATGTCGTGGTTTTGAATGATGTTAGAATTCATATAGACCATGTTAACTCCACGAACTCGGTGCTCTTGGATCCATCCGAGATCCATTTGTTCCTGTAGGTCTGCTTGCACCACAGAACATCCCTGGTTGTCTTTAGAGCAGATATCACACTGGTGATAGTTATGAGGTGGCACATGGCCATATCCACTCTGTCTACAATGCATCTTGACCAGATTGGTTTTCAACAAGAGTACATCATGAATTTGATAGACGTTGTTAGTCTCTTTCTCAATCAGATTGATTGAACCCTTTTCATGTTGAGGCAGCGGGTTCGTAAGAACATTGGGATTCGTATCCTTGAAAGATAAGACCCCACCCCTAACAAGTTTTTGCACGTCGGACTTGAAATTGAGGCAAGTCTCAATGTTATGCCCTGATCCTCCTTGATGGTAAGGACAAGTTTGATCCACCTTAAACCAAAAAGGCGGATTTTCCGGTACTATAAGAGGGGACTTAGTCTGGATATGCCCCTTGGCTAGCAGTAATGGGAACAGCTCTGCGTACGTCACGGGTATATGATCAAATCCTGGTGGCCATGTTGTACGGTTGGTGTTATATGGAGGACGAGCCGGCTAAAGAGGATGTTATGTCCTTTGCTGATCAGGTTGGCTCTGCGCAACCTGAGGTTGATACGTAGGAATAGGCGCAGGATTGATAGCAGGAGTCACAGCTGCTACCGGTTGATAACGACGCCTTTGCTTTCCGAGAGAGATATTCCTACTATCTTGCTCTTTTTTCTTAGGGAGAGCACTACCATATTTTTTAGTACCGCTCGTCGGACGGCTTCCTCAAGACGTACGCCCATGCCGACCATCTCGGTGAAATCACTGGGCGCACTGGCAACCATTCGGTCATAGTAAAATGAGCTTAAGGTCTTTAAGAAGATCTTTGTCATCTCTTTTTCCTCAAGAGGTGGACAAATTTGAGCGGAAATTTCACGCCACCTTTGAGCATACTCCTTAAAGGTTTCATTGTCCTTTTGTGACATCGATCTGAGTTGATCTCTGTCGGGTACCATGTCCAAATTGTATTTGTATTATTGGACGAAGGCAGTACCAAGATCTCTGAATGTACTGATCGTAGTACGGTTTAAACCCATGTACCATTTGAGTGCGGCACCGGTTAAACTATCCTGATAGTAGTGAATCAGTAGGTCTTGATTCTCTGTCTGAGCTGACATTCGCCGAGCGTACATCACCGGATGGCTTTGAGGGCAAGAGTTACCCTTGTACTTTTCAAAGTCGGGCACTTGAAATTTGTGCGGGACTTTCACATTGGGGACCAAGCAGAGGTCTGCGGCGTCCTTTCCAAATAGATCCTGACTGCGAATGGCTTGCAGTTCTTTCTGCATTTCCAGGAACTGTTCCTGGAATTCATCCATTCTATCGAACATAGTTTCCTTCTTACCAGAAGGTGTTGGTGGAATCTGTCCTTCCGGGACAGTGTGCACCACAGGGGGTGGGACCGTGACTACGGTGGTGAATCTTGGCGCTTCCCGAAGTTTGTAACCTTCAGGAGTCTTCAGTATGCCCCTGGCATCTTCGCTTTCCTGAAGTTTGTAACCTTCAGGCCCAGCGACTTCTGTTGTGATTCCCTGATCTTCAGTGATCGGCGGAACATATCCTTCCGGGATATAGTTAACAGGCATGCCCCAAGGACGATCTTTCGGTATCTGATACCTAGGATCATATTTCTCTACTATGGGCGTTGAGGTGATCTCCGAGATCACAGTTCGTTGTAGCTGAGCTTCTGCCATGGCTTGCATGTCGTTACGAAGCTTTCTCATATCCTCTCTTAGAGCGTCGATCTCTTCCTTCAACTCTCTGTTTTCTTCCTCAAGATCATCCATCTTTTTCTGACGATTGGCCTGAGTATTGTACGAATGAGACAGTTTGACTCTAGAATCGAGACACAAACGTGAGATTCGTAGGGAAGAAGAATACGCGATGTGAGAATGATGAATGCAATGATTATATTAATTGTTCTTTTGGTTTAATCAAAATAAACTTTGACAATTAGATTGCAAATATCAAATAGTGGGGAAACCCCTTTTTATTGAAATTCAAAGGATTACAGAAACGGAAATACAGTAGATTACAAGGTGCAGAAACAGAAACCTAAGCTAATGGGTCCCGAGTCCTCTCTGAAGAGAAATCGGGTGTTGATTTTGGTATCTTCCTTTTCTTTGACCGGAGCTCTTGGGTCGTTGTCGGGTTGTCATTCCTTTGCCAGGTGAAAGGAGCGAACAAATTCCTTTGGTCGTCTTGATTTTCTACAGCATGTCGTTCCAAAATTTCAATTAGAGCATCTTTTTCTTTTAGTAATTACTGTATTTTGATGCACTCTACGTCGAGGGTGCGATATTTGTTCTTCCAAGACCTTCTCTCCCGTTGAACTTTATTGAGAGTAACCTGAAGCTTTTCAGTCTCAGTCATGAAGTACATGACAGATTCCCTCGGTGGAAGAACTCCGTAACGAGGATAAGGCTCCACCGAGACACAGTCCGGTTTTCCTAGAGACTCTCGTCCTTTCTTATGAACGTGCTTCCAAGCGTGCACTATTTCCATATTTAGTGCTCTGTCGTTTTCTCCTTCTTTGAAGAAAAGACCTTCTAGATGAACACCCAGTGGGACGTGTCTCATCGGGTATCCAAATTGACGGCGAACCAATACCAGATGGTAGTTGATTCCTCCCTTAGTTCCTATGAGGGGTACGTTGGGGAAGTTTCCACAACGATCAATGATTCAGATTCCATCATAGATCCTATTGCACCAATCTATATCAGAGTTGGTAAGAGACATGATCTTCTGCGACCAACGTAAGGCACTCTTGCAATCCCAAAAAGCAGCAGACTTGGGCAAGTGAGAGATAAACCCTTTATAAAGCAGAGGTACATAGCATGTGATCTCCCCTCCACTGTACAAATTTCCCAAGTGTACAGAATGATACGCATCGGCAAGCAAAGTTGGCACAAGATTTCCAATGAGAAAAACCTTAATGGAGTTGATATCGACGAAGTTATTGATGTTGGGAAACAAAAATAACCCGTAGGTGAGCAAGACAAAGATGCTTTCAAAAGCAGTCACGTTTCCTATACTGGCAAAATACAGGGCTTTCTTTGTCAAGAACTGGGCTGGCAAACCTTGGATGCCACCCTTAGCGGTCATGTGAGTCCTGATCTCAGACTCATCCAAATGAATTGCTCTTGCAATGATCTGATTCTTTGGAATTTCTTCCAGTCCAGAAAATGGAGCTCGATCAGTGATGTGTAGATCAATTAGATGAGAATACTCCTCTAGCATTGGTGCAAGCTGGTAATCCGGGAATGTGAAACAGTGATACACTGGATCATAAAACTGAATGAGCGCATCCATGATTCCCTCAATCACATGGACTCTTAACAATGGAAGCAAACCCCCGTGCTTGGCTCTGAAAGCCTTAGGGTTAGTGATCATCCTTGCTAACCTTCTCAAATCCTCTAGCTTTGGAACCCTGAAGGTATACTTATGAGTTCTCCTTCTACCGAAATCCATTAGTGTAATCCTTTTCTCTGATATTTGCAATCATAGTCTTAGTTTAATTTGAAAAACAGAGAGACTGGAAGAGAAGTTTTTTGAATATTTTAATGTTTTTTAAATGAATGCATGAATGCAGCACACAAAAACATAGAAAAAACATGGGGTCAAAGGGTCGTTGTCATGAAGTCAAGGCTCTACCCATCCCCAAAGGTTTATACTAGGGCGATTTTTGTACCTGTACTCATTATCATCAGCTCCTCCCAGGAAAGCAAAACAACAAGCGGATCGCCAGCGAGTTGTAGAGAAATCTTAGAGTAAGTGCCATTCAATGAGAATAGATCACCAGCCTCAAGTGAGGGTAGTATCGCGTAACAACTATTTCTGATAGTTTCCGCACTATGAAAGGGTTTGGCTCCTCAGCTTCTCAGACTTAACAATCGGCCTATTGTCTAGGTGAGAGAATGGGTTGCATTGGTCAGCCTCCACTGAGGTTGATGGTCGACCCCATCGCCATCACTTATCTTAAGTGTATACTCAATCTTTCCACATGCGGCATCACACGCATTCCCATTAGCAGAAAAATAAACACGTATAGCAATTAGGAAAAGCAGTATATATATTTGTCCTAAACATCCTAGACCTTTAAAGCTATGAATCCTAAGTTCCTGACAGAAAATGGGTTCCCTGGCGGAAGCCCCAATCTGTGGTTTCCACACAAGAGGTGAAAAGGAATACCGTGCCTAGATCTAACTTTGAAAAGCCCCACGGTGGGCGCCATTTTTCTGTAGCGAGGGATTTTGGACGCGGTTCTTAAGCGCTGGTCGCTCTCTGTGGTCGAGCTTAAACTATAGGTCGATTCATTTTTTATCCTATTGAAGATGATGAAGGAAGGGAAATAGATGTCTCTAATTAACCCTGCTTTGCATACTGTGTTTAAACAGCGGTCTGTTAGGTTACGAATGTTATCAATGTGGGGGCCTTTGTACTGGTTATTTGTATTTTCGCCAATACTGGTTTTTATTTAGGCAGAAGTTTTCTAGCGGGGAACAAGGATTAGGATGTTAGGACTGATGCTTTTTTATAGATACATGAAAGTATGGGATTTTGGGTTTTTGTTTAGTGTGCTCGCTAAGATTTTTCTTTCAATCTTATGCCTACGTATTCCCGTTTACCGAAACAGGGAAATCAGAGCTTTAGTAGTTCCTCTTATTCTATGGGAGGAAATGGGTGTTTTGGTGTCTTATTCAAAGCCCAAGACGTCAAGCTGAAGGTAGTTTGTATCTTGATCAAAGCCCAAGATGTGAAGCTGAAAAGTCTATTTGTACCTTGTTCAAAGCCCAAGATGTGAAGCTGAAGGGTGTTGACCTTAGAGAGAATTTGTCATCTCTAAAGGGGTCTGTTTGTCACAACTGTTTATAAAGGAGAATTACTTTAACCGGGATTTGTGAATTCGGCAATGCCATAATTTCCTTTAAAGGAGGTTTTAACCTGAAGGAGAAGACTTTAACTCAGTGTAGAGCAATGCTATCTTTCCTTAGGAATTTCTCATGCTAAAAGAGGGACAGTGGCATGGATGTAGATGATCCAGAGGCTTGCCGCTTACAGCGATTAGATGAAGGGAAAGGAGTTGTTGATGTTTGTGTGCTGTGAACGAGGCATAGCTTTGATGCTAAAAGGTTGATTGGATCAACCAGTGGTTTTCTTATACAAAGCCTAAGAGGAGGCTATTGGCCCAACAAGAGGGAGTTTTTATGTGTCTCGTACAAAGCCCGAGAGAGAGGCTAAAAGTTTTTGACCCGACGATGGAGTCTTTGTATCGCGTACGAAGCCCGAGATGGAGGCTATTTGACTCAACAAGAGACTTTTTGTATCACGTACGAAGCCCGAGATGGAGGCTGTTGTTTGTTTGGCTCGATAAGAACCTTTTTGTATCTCGTATAAAGCCCGAGATGAAGGCGAAAGGGGTGATTGACTCAACGAGGGAGTCTTTTATGTGTCTCGTACAAAGCCCGAGAGAGAGGCTAAACATTGTTTGACTCCGCTAGGGAGAATCATTATACAAAGCCCAAGAGAGAGGCTAGGGTTACTATTTCAGTTAATTGACAACTATAGTATACTGATTTTGAAAGAGAAAATCAGTTCTTATATGAGCAACACTGTACTCAAGGATTTGATTCAAGGATCCGGGTTATTCCTGTTCTTTAAGGAAGCGGGAAATCCGAAGGGTATTGAGACTGTCCGAGTCTGCGGGTTTCCTTCCTATTTTTGAAGGAGTCACTTGAGAATGTCTTTGAGACTCAAGGAAATTAGACTGTCCAAGTCAAGAGTTTTATCTTTTGTACTATGCTTTGAGAAACAGTAGTAGACTCTACGATAGGACTGTTCTTGAAGATGACTAGGTTCTGTTCCTATACCTCTAGGAGGTCGTCGGGATAATTTGTACGAAGCCCAAGAGGAGGCTGGAAACTTTTAAGAAACCGACGGGTCCTTGTACTAAGCCCAAGAGGAGGCTATCATTCCTGGAGGAAGAGATCATTATACGAAGCCTAAGAGGAGGCTGTGAATACTTCTAAGAAGCCATAGGGTCCTTGTACTAAGCCCAAGAGGAGGCGGGGTTGCTTTTAGGAAGCCTGTGGGTCCTTGTACGATGCCCAAGAGGAGGCTGATGTTTTTAAGAAGCCCATGGGTCCCCAAACCCTGAGAAATTCAAGACAGGCTATTCACAAGGAATAGATCATGCCAGGAAAGTTCGAGAATTTGGAAGAAACTCAAAGATGCCATTCACGGAGAATACATTCATCTTGGGGAGTAGAATTTCTCGACGATTCCTAATGAGGACAGCCGAAGAGAAGACTGTATCTGGTGATCCTATTGGGGATATAGTTTTCTATTTCTACGAATAAATGAAACGGCGTCACCTAGTTCTAGACGTAGTTGCCAGGGAAACTCTAAATATCTATACTATTATTACACAGTTGATATGAGTTTATGAAAGAAGACTTACAGTGAAACAGCCCCACAATACAGTTATATGTATATGAAAGCGGTAAATGAAAGCGTATAAACACTTACTCGGTTGTAGAGCTTCCATGTTGTTTGGTTAGTTGTTCAACAAAGAAAGATTGAAAACCATAGTATATTCAAAATCAAAAGATAAAGTGCTTTGAAAAAGAAAGATATGGGGCTTATAGCTCAAGGAGAGGCCCAGGGTTTTATCAGTGAGCGCACTGTTTAAATTTGTACAGAGGGACTTATACAAGTGACTGAGGCCCAAAAGGTTTTCTGTACAAAGGGATGGGTCTTACACTCTCTCAAGAGGCCCAAAAAGTTTTAAAGAAAAAGAGTGGGGCTTATAACACGAGGGTAGGCCCAGATGATTTTTCGTTTTAAAAATGGCGATCGCGCCGAGGTTTTCTTTTAACGTAGAGGGACTTATACAATAAGTGAGGCCCAAAATGTTTTGGTTAAAAGGGGGTTGGGTCTTACACTCTAATAGAGGCCCAAGTGTTTTTTAAGAAAAGAAATGGGTCTTACTACTCGAGGGTAGGCCCATGGTTATTTTGAAAAGGCGACGATCGCGCCGTTTGTTTTCTACGGTCTCGGGACTTATACAATAAGTGAGGCCCAAAATGTTTGGTCAAAAAAGGATTGGGTCTTACACTCTATTAGAGGCCCAAAAGTGTTTGACAATGATTTGTTTGAGTGAAAAATCAAAGAAACCCTAATTTTATTCTTTAAAAGTAAATATTTAAAGAAAATCAATGAAAAATACCAAATAGGTTTGAATAAACCACTTGTGATTTTTGTTTAAGGTTTGAAAAATGAGATATAAATCACAAGAGATATTAAAACTCATTTGGCCTTGATTTGTCAAGATGAATATTCATTTTAAAATGCTTAAAAACAAATAAAAATGAATTTATTCACAAAAATACTAATTATATTAAATAAATAATATAAACTCAATTTTTTTTTGGAATAAAATATTTCAACATTTTTGTGATTTTTTTTCAAAAAGAACAATAAAAAATAATTAAAATTGAAAGAGTTATTAATTTCCCAAATAATTAACAAAACATGAAAATAGTTGGAAAAATAGCAAAAAATGTGAAAAATCACAAAATGGCATGGGTGGGGTTTGAACCCACGACCTCAAGCATACAAGGCGCGCGCTTTACCACTGGGGTGGTGATACATCCATTGTTTGAAATGAAACAACAAATATACAAGGTATGACTTGGTTTTGGCTTGCCCAAGGCAAGTTTTGGCTCAAAAACGTGAAGGTCATAACTTTCTCAATTCTTAATGGTTTGAGACAAAATTTATATGTATCTGGGCCAGAATTTCACAAGGAATCCAATGGTGGTGGTGGTTTTTTCAGATCACACTCCCTCCTCAAAACCCGATAGTGGTTTTGAAAATGACCTATAATTGCATTTTCTATGCTACACTTTGATACAGGTATGAATTACATGATCAATTGGCACAAACAAAACACATATGACATGTATAATAGATGCATACTCAGTGGACTTCAAATGCACACATGTTTTGGTGAGTGCAAGTTGAGAGGCTTACCCTTCTTTGGGATTTTGGAGTTTTCTCTGCAATCTACCAACCCTCTTGCTCCAGATATGATTTTATGCCTTGAACCACCTCAAATGATCCCTTGGATGCTTTTAGGATGGTTGGAATCAGCTGGTACCTGCAAAAACACAAACAGTCCCTTTCTTGCAAAAGGGGTCAAAAGTGACCAAAATAGCAACTTTCTCAAATGGTGTTCCATATGGGGGGAACCATTTGGGATAGTTCAAGGATGATATTTGGAGTGTGTTTGAGGCTTTATCTGGTTTGGAAAGTGACTGAATCAAGACATGGCTTGAAAAATGCAAAAAAAGCCTATTTTGAGGTTTTGAGAGGTGACTTTGTGATTTTGTGATTTTGTGATTACAGGTCACTTGTGATAGTTTGCACAGCTTATATATGATATATATGAGGTGTGTGTGTAATTGATTGTGATGGAATTGCTCTCTAGCTCAAACACTCTAAGTTACTTGCTTTGGAAGGCAAATTTGAGGTGAAAGAAGAGGTTTTGAGGAAAGCATCTGTTTGATGGCTTTGGTGTACTCAAACTGAACACAATTGAGCTCTATTTATAGTAGAGCAAGTTTGTTTTGGGATCCACAGTGAATGGCAACTGCAGCAGGTGTTTGTTCAATGTTGGCCAATGGAAATCCAAGTCTCCTCTAACCATTGACTAGAGGTTAGAGCACAGGGTTGTGGTTCCCTTGGTCTTGGATAAGTCTTCACTGATTTCAGATGAGAATGGCTCAATCCATGCCACCTTGATGCTTCCATTGAATGCTCCAATCTAAATTTGAAGTCTTGTCCCTATTTTGGACATTATAGGTTCAACATGCTTTTTCTTGTTCCAAGGACTTTGGAGGCTTGGCTCAGTGATTGTCCCCTTTAGATTCAATCCTCAGATGTGTCCAAGTGGATAGGAGCATTTGAATTTGGCTGATTTTGGCAAATCGACCAAAAATGCAAATTCTGCCTTGCCTTGACAGATTTCAGCAAGGCAACTTTCCAATGTCATATCTCATGACTCAAATGGAATTTGGCAATGTTCTTGGTCATTTTGGAAAGCCCTTACATGATACAACAACTGTTTGAACATGTTTGGTTTTGATCTCTTTTGAATCCATGTGAAAAATCCCCCTACATTTGGAAAAAAATGGAGGCAGATTCTGACTTAGTGAAAATTTCACTAAGTGTTGGAAAAAGTGACATTTTCATTTTTCAGCCATTTTGATCACTCCCTAACTCAAAATCCTTAATGAATTAGACTTAGGTCTAGTTGAAGTTTTTGTAGAGGGTAATAAGGGCTACAAATCCATCTTTGGACGAGAGAAAAATGGCCTTGTGGCTTAGGAGTTATGATCCTCCGAAGTTTTTTATGGTTACCCCTTTTACAAGTTATCCAACTTTTCTTGATTTTTCTTGATGGATGATGATTCAAATCATACATAAACATCATTTTAGGGTTAAAAAACAATTTTGGTGAAAAATCTCAAAAAGTCAAAGTTGACTTTTGTGCACAGTTGACTTTTTATCAGATGAATTCCAAACTGTGCAATTCCTCAGGAAATCATGTCCTTAACCTAAATCAAAATTGATGGACATGTTCCAAGGGTGTCATAGGGTATATTGAGGCATGTCCTACGGTTTGGGAGCATGTCCTGGTCAAAATTCAAAGTTACAGTTGACTTTTTCCTTAAAACCCTAATTGTGGTGCAGATGAAATTGAGACTTGTTACTCAAGCTTCTTGGATTAATCCATTGTTCCAAATGGATCAATATAGTTCATTAAAGACCCTCAAATCATGTATTGAGGTCTTGGCTCATGATTTGTCCCAAAAGTCAACTTAGGGGTGAATTAGGTTAAGAAACCCTAATTCCTGATTTTTGATGTATGCATCCCCTGAGGTAAAATTGACTTGATGATTGGGTCCATGAGGTTCCATGGAGTATATTAGGTTATGTTTTGGATCATTGGCTCATTCCCAGATGAAAATTTCCATCTGGGGGCCCTGGTCGACCAAACCCTAATTTGGTGACACTGTCGATCTTGAAGCTTGATCCACCTAGAAGGGAGCAACCTTGTGCTTAATCCTTGAAGTGGGAGTCCTCTTGATCCATTGTGAATGTTTGAGAGGTTAGACAAGTTGAAGATCATGTCATTCCTTGATTGATCCTTTGTCTAAGCACTCAGAGAGGGCTTGAAACCCTAATTTTGATTGTAGTAAATGCTCAACAACCCTTGAGGTTTTTTGATGAGGCATGATGGTTCATCCATATTGTGATGATGATTTGCACAATGATGGGAAATCTTCGTGGTCAAAATTTGGGGTATGACACCCATGCCCAAAAGGAACATGCAAATGCACAATGACGATGCAGAATAAAATGAAACCTAAGCCAGTTAGAGTTAGAAACAAAAGGGTAAATTTTGGGTTGTTACAGCTGCCCCTATTCAAACTTCTTGGATCCGAGGGTATGGAAGCAAAGGCTTCCAGACGGTCGGGATACATGGAGATTGAATACCAAATATAACCGCACAAATTTGCATCCTGCAAAAGGAGAGACGACTCCGCTAGGGAACAAGTAATAAAAGGTGTAAGATCAAAACACGGATGAGTGTCAGAAATAAATACGGACGAAGTATTGAAATGGATTGAAACTAAACATGGACGAGTGCTGACTATGCTGGGGATAAACACGGACGAGTGCCAAAAGGTTCACACACGGATGGGTACTGAAAGAACACGAACGGGGGTCTAAAGGTCAATACGGACGGGTACTGAAAGAACACGGACGGGTGTCTAAAAGGTTGAAACACGGACGGGTGACGAAAGAACACGGACGGGTGTCAAAGGTCAATAAGGACGGGTATTGAAAGAAGTTCAAACACGGACGGGTTATGAAAGAACACGGACGGGTGTCTAAGGTCAAACACGGATGGGTGCTAAAAGAACACAGACTGGTGTCTAAGGTCAAACACGGACAGGTGCTGAAAGAACACGGACGGGTGTCTAAGGTCAAACACGGACGGGTGCTGAAAGAACACGGACAGGTGTCTAAAAGGTTCAAACATGGACGGGTGATGAAAGAACATGGACGTGTGTCTAAAAGATTCAAACACGGATGAGTGATGAAAGAACACAGACGGTTTTCTAAGGTCAATACGGACGGGTATTGGCTAAAAAGTTCAAGCACGGACGGGTGATAAAAGTGCACGGACGGGTGTCAAGGGTCAATACGGACGGGTATTGGCTAAAAGGTTCAAACACGGACGGGTGATGAAAGAACACGGACGGGTGTCTAAGGTCAATACTGACGGGTATTGGCTAAAAAGTTCAAACACGGACGGGTGATGAAAGAACACGGACGGGTGTCTAAGGTCAATACGGACGGGTATTGGCTAAAAAGTTCAAACACGTACGGGTGATGAAAGAACACGGACGGGTGTCTAAGGTCAATACGGACGGGTATTGGCTAAAAATTTCAATCATGAACGGGTGATGAAAGAACACAGACGGGTGTCTAAGGTCAATACGGACGGGTATTGGCTAGAAAGGTCAAACACGAACGGGAGATGAAAGAGCATGGATGGGTGTCTAAGGTCAATACGGACGGGTATTGGCTAAAAAGTTCAAACACGGACGGGTGATGAAAGACCACGGATGGGTGTCTAGGGTCAATACGGACGGGTATTGGCTAAAAAGTTCAAACACGGACGGATGATGAAAGAGCACAGACGGGTGTCTAAGGTCAATACGGACGGGTATTGGCTAAAAAGTTCAAACACGTACGGGTGATGAAAGAGCACGGACGGGTGTCTAATGTCAATACAAACGGGTATTGGCTAAAAAGTTCAAACACGGACGGGTGCTGAAAGAACACAGACGAGTGTCTAAGGTCAATACAGACGGGTATTGAAAGAATAGAGATCACACGACAATTTTACTAGGGATTGAAATGCTAAACCGAACACGGACAGGTGTTTAGAATCAATACAGACGAAGTATTGAGGAAATGGAAAAGGACATAGACGAGTGTCAAAAGAACACGGACGGGTGTTTGAGGGAACACTGACGAGTGTTTAAAATCAATACGGACGATGTATTGAGGGAATGGAACAGAACACAGACGTGTGTGACGCTAATAACTCTGAAGGGATAAATCAAATAGTCTCTCCAAATTACCAAGTCCACCGCTTGGGGAATAAAGTTGGACGATATCTCCTGAATTACGACTCTTCCTGCCGTGAAACGCCTGGCGAACGAGAACATCAAACCTGGCTTATGCTTCGAATGCATATGTTTGAATTTTTCTATGGCGTAATGCTCCATACGAAATGGAAATGCTACGCTTTTGGGTGGATGCCATGCACAATGCTCATACAATGCAAAGGAAGGGCTCCAGCAAAATAAATGATGAAGACGAAGCAACTCCACTGGGGACAACAAACTAAATTGTCTCCGAGAACAAAACCCTGCTGAGGAAGTCATACTGAACAACTTTCCTGACCACAATCTCTGCTGGAGAGGAAAACTCCAAGAGAACTTCCACTCTGTTGGGGATTGAGAATAACAACTACTGAAGATGGAACCCGAAGATCTGCTACGGAAAATGGTGCCAATCACCATTGGACTTAGAACCTGCTGGGGGATGTCAACCACTGTTGAAAAAACTGCTGCAAAAATTACCACCAACTTTGCTTGGGGATATCACTAAGCTTAAACTGCTGCTGGGGGAAATGACTTTAACCTCACCCTACTGGGGACTATAGCATATTGTTGTCGACGAGACTAGACTTCCTGACCGACTGAGGAAAGAAGATAACATCTTTTCCCGGGAAGATATTCCACCAGTCTTCTGCTGGGGATACAACAACACCAACTTTTGAATACTTGTTGGGGAGTAATAAATCAAAATGCGACTCAGGCGGGGGAAACGGTCCTCTGCTAGGGGAGGACATTCTACCCTTACTCTGTTGGGGAAACGGAAGCCACTTCAACGCAAGCTTAAGAAACATCAACCCAACATACTTGACTTGTACGGGGGAATATGAATTCGTGCTGAAGAGCAACAAACTTCACCAACCCGACAGGGGGAGAGCAAACTTTTGAACTTTGGTTGGGGAGGATAATCATAATTTTCATAATGCTCTGCCATGGATGATGGAACTTCACTTATCTTTTTTGAGGACAAATAGCGATTCAAACGCCTCCCTTACTGGGAAAAATACCTTTTGGTGCGCCTTGCCGAGGGAGAGAAACCCTATACTAGGAATTACTGGGGCGCTTCACGCTTCTACTGATTGTAGCGAGCGATTTTGGACGTGGTTCTTAAGCACTGTCGCTCTGGGGTACTACAGGTCGATTCATTTTTTTATCCTATTAAGCTGACTAAGGAAGGGAAATAGATGTCTCCAATTAACCCTGCTTGCATACTGAGTTTTAACGGCGGTCAGTTAGGTTACAGATGCTATCCGGAAGTGGGGCCCAAACTTTGGTTATTTTGTTGAGAACACAGTGTCGGGACTATTGGTAGGATATTAGGTCTGATGCTTTTCGATTGAGGTGTGAAGGTATGTGATTTTGGGTTTTTTGATTAGTATGCTCGCTAAGATTTTTCAATCTTATGCCTACATATTCCCGTTTGACGAAACAGGAAAAATAAGAGCGATCATAGTTCCTCCTATTCTATGGGAGGAAAAAGTGTTTTGGTGTCTTGTTCAAAGCCCAAGTCATGAAGCTAAAGGGAGTATATATATCTTGTTCAAAGCCCAAGATGTGAAACTGAAGGGTCTATTTGTATCTTGTTCAAAGCCCAAGATGGGAAGCTAAAGGGTGTCTAGAATAATACTACTAAAGGGAGTATATATATCTTGTTCAAAGCCCAAGATGTGAAGCTAAAGGGTCTAGAATAATACTACTAAATGTCCAAAAACTCTCTAAAGTCCAAATTAGTAAAAATACAGGGTATTACATCCTCCGCCCCTTGAATGGAAATTCGCCCTCGAATTGAAAGATTACCTGAATAGATGAGGGTAAGCATCTCGCATTTTCGATTCAACTTCCCAAGTTGTATCACCCGGATGCGTTACATCCCACTGCACCTTAACGAGAGAAATGTCTTTGTTCCTTAATACTCTCGTTTCTCTTCCCACAATGCGGCTCGGTTGAGGTTTAAACGTTAAGTCTGCTTCTAATTCAATAGTATCAGGTAGAATTGGCTGAAGAGGATCTGGAACAAACCTCCGAAGTTGAGATACATGGAAAACATCGTGCATTTCTGACAGAGAAGGAGGTACGGCCAACCTGTATGCTACTTCGCCAATCCTTTCTAAAACTTGATACGGTCCCACGTATCTCGAACTTAACTTCTGTGACTTAAACGGTTCTTTCAGTCTTAATCTCAGAGTAACTTTCAAAAACACATGGTCACCTTCTTCAAATTCCAAAGGTCTCATTCGATTAGCCGCATAACTCTTTTGTCGATCTTGTGCTTGCTTAATTTTCTCGCGGATCATTCGAATCTTTTCTGTAGTCTCCTGGATAATTTCGAGTCCTAAGACTCTAGCTTCCCTAACTTCCGCCCAACACAAAGGGGTCCTACACTTTCTTCCATACAATGCTTCATACGGAGCCATACCGATGCTCGCATGATAACTATTATTATAAGAAAACTCAATCAATGGTAGAAGTTCTTTCCAATTCCCTTTACTCTCTAACACACAAGCTCTCAACATATCCTCCATTGTTTGTATTGTTCGTTCAGTTTGACCATCCGTCTGTGGATGATTAGACGTGCTCAAACGCAACTCCGTACCCAAAGCTTGTTGAAGACCTTTCTAAAACCTTGAAGTAAACTTCGAATCTCTATCCGACGCAATATTAGAGGGAATACCGTGCAATTTTACAATTTCCGCAATAAATAACCTCGCAAGATGACTTGCCTTGAAAGTAGTCCTCACGGCCAAGAAATGCGCCGACTTTGTCAACCGATCAACTATTACCTAAATCGAATTATAACCACCTTGCGTACGAGGTAAACCTACTGCAAAATCCATAGAAATATTATCCCATTTCCAAATTGGGATTTCTAGTGGTTGCAATAATCCACCCGGTCTTTGATGTTCAATCTTAACTTGTTGGCATACCGCACATTCTGACACAAAGACCGCAACATCTCTTTTCATACCGGACCACCAATAGTCTTTCTTTAAGTCTTGATACATCTTTGAAGAACCCGGATGTATAGTAAAAGCACCCTTATGCGCTTATTCCAAAATCTTTCTTTTCAAAGTTGCATCGTTCGGAACGCAAATTCTTTGGTTAAACATAATCATTCCATTGGTAGCATGCACAAAACCCGGTTGACTTAGCATCTCTTACAACTTCTCATCCAATAATTGTCCTTGTTGAATTTCAACTCTTAACGTAGAATTGACAAATTCCCCATAATCACTCCATTAGGAGTCCACACAAAATGAAGATTCAAATCTCTAAACTTTTCCAGCAACAAATATTCTAACATCATCAATTCGGCCTTTCTCAAAGCTCTTCTACTCAAGGCATCGGCCACTTTATTCGCTTTACTCGAATGGTATTTTAGCTCTAGATCATAATTCTTTAAATATTCCATCCACCTCCTTTGACGCATATTCAACTCTTTTTGGTCAAAGAGGTACTTTAAACTCTTGTGATCACTAAACATTTCAAAATGTACTCCATATAAATAGTGACGCCACACTTTCAAAGTAAACACCACCACCGCTAATTCCAAATCATGGGTTGGATAATTCTTCTCGTGAATTTTCAGTTGTCGAGAAGCATAAGCCACAACGTGACTTTCTTGCATTAAAACGCCTCCTAATCCCATCTTAGACGCATCACAAAATACCTCATACGACTTGGTAGGATCGGGAATAATCAGAACGAGAGCTGTAGTCAGTCTTTCCTTCAAACTCATAAAACTTTGTTCACACGCCGAATCCCACTCAAAGGGGCAATCCTTCCGAGTAAGCTTAGTCATAGGTAATGCTAATTGCGAAAAGCCTTTGATAAACCTTCTGTAGTAGCCTACTAGACCCAAGAAACTCCTAATTTCTGATACATTCTTCGGTCTCTCCCAATTAATCACAGCTTCAACATTTGACGGATCCACCGCTACACCGCCCCTGTGATATAACGTGACCAAGAAAACTAACTTCAGACATCCAGAACTCGCACTTGCTTAACTTGGCAAAAAGTTGCTTCTCTTGTAAGATCGATAAGACGATTCTCAAATGTCCTTCATGCTCTTGCGGAGTACAGGAATAGATAAGAATGTCATCAATGAAGATCACAACAAATTGATCCAAGTAAGCTTGAAATAACTGATTCATATAATCCATAAAAATAGTTGGAGCATTAGTCACACCGAAAGGCATCACTAAGAATTCGTAATGACCATAACGGGTCCTAAATGCAGTCTTAGGTACATCGGAACTCTTCACTCGGATTTGGTGATAACCCGACCTCAAATCAATCTTCGAGAACACACAGGCTCCTTTCAATTTATCTAATAGGTCGTCTATCCTTGGCAAGGGTTACTTGTTCTTAATGTTGACTTTATTCAGCTGACGATAGTCAATACACAACCGCATCCCATCGTTCTTCTTCTTTACTAATAATACTGGAGCTCCCCATGGTGAGACACTAGGTCTAACAAAATGCTTAGCCAAAAGCTCTTCCAATTATTCCTTCAGTTCTCTCAATTCAAGCGGTGCCATCCGATACGGAGAAACGGATATAGGAGCCGTTCCCGGTAGCAGGTCAATAGAAAATTCAACTTCCCCCTCCGGAGGAAGAGAAGTGACATCTTCGGGGAAAACATCGGAAAACTCACAAACTACTGGAATATCCATAACTTGAAGGTCGCTACTCCCTTCCTTAGTGAGAACCAAAAGAATAGATTTCTCTTCTTCGAACAAGAAATTTATCATTCCAATTGTACCTTCTAGAATAGTTGTTAAGACATCTTTCGGGGTAGCATCAATAGATGGAATGATGATGAGCTTTTCTTCACACCCTATAAACACCGAATTAGCAGAAAGCCAATCCATTCCCAAAACGACATCAACTTTCTTAAGCGGTAGACAAATAAGATCAATATGAAAAACTCTACCGTCCACAGACAAAACATAGTTTTCACACATCAACGGTGTCTCAACTATTTCATCCATGGTGGTAGTGACAACCATAGGAGGAGACAAAGGAACGGACTGCAACCCAAGTCGCTTCATACATTGCATCGATACAAAAGAGTGTGTAGCTCCGCAATCAAATAGAACAAAACAAGGAAATCCGTTAACGAAGCACGTACTAGCAATTAAGGAATTGTCGCTCTTCTTCTTCCATGCATCTAAGGTATAAACCCTTCCTTGTGTCTGAGTCCTATTCTGAGGACAATCTCTATTCAGATGACCCACCTTCTGACATTGGAAACACTTTACCCCTTCTAAACTACACCTTCCAGAATGATTCTTGCCACAAATGCGACACACAGGAGGTGTACTCGCCCTTGAATCTTGAACTTGTTTCCCTTTGAAGGATTGTTGTCTAGGCCTGAATTATTGGTTGGATCTTCCGCGATCCCCTTGATTCACTCTACTCGCAACACCCTCAGCTTGGACTTTCTTCAAACTATGCTCGGCCACATAGCACTGCCTTAAAACTTCAGCATATGTAGTGAACTCTCTCTGAGATACACTATGAGATATTTCAGCTTTTAGTCCAAACAGAAACTGGTCTATTTTCCACCTTTCATCAGGAGCATACATGGCCTGCCTAGAATAAGCAGCCACGTCCTCAAACTTCTCAGCATATCTGACCACAGTCATACTACCTTGTCTTAATTGTTGAAATTCAAATTCTTTCTGAGTCCTCAATGAGCTCGAAAAATACTTCTCCATGAAAATAACATTGAACTGTTCCCAAACCTTATGCACTTCCTGAATAGCCATCAAAGCCGAAGCGCTCTCCCACCATCTCATAGCGGGACCCTTCAGTGAATGAGAAGCGAACAACACCTTGTTCTCTTTGCTGCATTGGACTATCAAGAAAATCCTCTCCATACCAGAAATCCATTTGTGAGCCTTCATGGGATCTAATCCACCCTGAAATTCTGGGGGATTCATGCGGATAAAATCCTGGAATTTCCCACCTTCAGCTTCTAGAGCAACCACCGTAGGATGCAAACCTCCATTCATTTGTTGCACCATTTGCTGCATAAATAGATTTTGTTGCTGCTGCATCTGTTGCATAAACTGGTACAGAGGAGCATTGTCGTCGCCGCCCGGCGAATTCGTCCCTTCAGGAGTGGTGCGGGGTCTACCACGAGTGATGGCGACACAACGTATATGAAACGGAAAGAAATACTTATACTATTTCATGGCTAGGTCAAGGATACGACCTGCTCTGATACCAACTGTAACGCCCATATATAAAACTCACACATCAAAGCATAAATATTATATATAGATCCAAGTGTTTGGTACTGAAACACATAAGCTCCTAGTTAACACATTGTATACAAATACATGCCCTAAAGTACGAAGTACAAAAACCTAAGGCATATTATACACAAGATGTTCAAATGATAAAAACTAAGAACTAGATCAACAATGATCTCAAAATAAACTCCGCTACGGAAGCTAGCCATCAACAAACAAGGAAAACATCACACGACCTTATCCTTACCTTTCTCAGAACCTGAAGCACCTGAAATACATCAACAACGTGGTGTGAGATACATCAAATCTCAGTGAGTTCCCTATCATATGGGTTATCTCGGATTATCAAGGTTCTAACAATCCTAACTCAAGTCCGGGGGAAAGGGGAAATGACCCTTGAGTTCACACTTTATGATTCTTACACTATATGGAAACATGACATGAGTTCATTAACTCACAACATCACTAATTGATAACCATACCAAGACATCTCATCTTCCCGTCCGCTTCTACGTCTAGAAGGCGACCCGAGTCATAGATCCTTGTAGTTACTTGGCATACGAATTGGATTCGGGATCATCGGCCTGTTAACCGTGAACCGTCACTTCTCATGGCCTGTTAACCATCACAAGTCTCTACCCATAGCATAGGTTCCAATCGTACTACACATAGGGAATCAAACCTACCAAGTAATTGTGTACCCGTTTCAGAGGAGCTCGAGACCCATGAAACTACACCCAAAATATTCCGGTTACGATTACATGATTACATACAACAAATACGATTGTATTCGACAATCACAAGACTACACCGCCTTAAGGCCTCTCTTTCCTTTTCACAACCACAAAGGTTAACCACATGTTCCATTCTAGTATTCACTTTCAACTAGGCCAATACTCGATAAGGCTGTATCTTTCAACAACATGTGCCCGAGCATCGCCATCTAGACTTGTCTACAATTTCTAGTTCCTTACTAGATTCTCCTATAGTTCAAGTTTGAGGTTTCCTCACTCTTCCTATATCGTTTTCATATTTGCATGCATATTCACTTACAATCATGGTAAACAATAATAGGATAGCCAAGACATGTCATAATTGCATAGCAGAATAATATATAACAATTAAAACATAAATATATCACTTTTGGAACTTTCTCGATTATTTAATCGGTCGGTAAAATTGACATATTTCATCTCCATTGCATAGAATATTTCCTCGGCTTTACATCGATATAAAGAATGATCGAATCCGACAAACGAGTCGAAAGTTATGAATTTCCTAACTTAAGGAATAAAATTCCAAGTCTCAGGTCACACTAAGTGCGCCCTTTCCGCGCTAAGCGCGCAACTCTCTGCAATTTGGGGTTGCAGGATTTCAGAACCGCGCTGAGCGGGATCCTGCGCGCTAAGCTCGCTCTGCGAAACTCGGAAAAATGCTTCAGCAAAACAGAAATTTCCCACACATCCAAACCTCTTCTCAACCATAAATTAAAACCACCAGAGGTGCTACAACCTATTTCTAGCAAGGTTTGATCAACAACATTCTTAAAACCTACATTTTCTCAAGAACACAACATTTCACAAACCCTATAATTTTCCAATCAATCCAAAGTTATCAAAACATCAAAACAAGCATCAATATATGTTTCTACAAGCATATTGATCATTCCTTTCAATTTATATCAATTTTCAACTGTTAAAACATCAGTTTCCATAAATTCGACCTAAACCCAACAATTCCAAAACCTCTAAACAATGGTACTAACTAGAACCCACCTTGGATGGATGATGAAAATGATGAAGATGAGATGATTGGATGAAGTTTGGATCAATGGATGATGATTTCTCTTGGATTCTCTTCCAAAACCCTTTTTCTCCTCTTTTTCTCTTTTCTTCTTTCTTTCCTCTTCTTTTCCTTCTTTTCTCTTTCTTTCCGTTCTTACTATCTTTTTCTTTTTATATGTTGGAAAGTGGAACGAAAATAAGTAACAAACTTAGTATTAGAATAATACTACTAAATGTCCAAAAAGTCTCTAAAGTCCAAATTAGTAAAAATACGGGGTATTACAACTTTGGTGTACTCAAACTGAGCAAAAATGAGCTCTATTTATAGTAGAGCAAGTTTGTTTTGGGATCAATAGTGAATGGGAACCACAACAGAGTTTTGGCCAATGTTGATCAATGGGAAGACAAGTCTCCTCTAGCCATTGGCTAGAGGTTAGGGCATAGGCCTTTGGTTCCCTAGTTGTTGGATCATTCTTGACTGAATTTAGTTGCAAATGTGTCAGACCATGCCACCTCTAAGCATCCATTAAATGCCCCAATCTAAAATTGGAGTCTTGTGCCTTTATTAGGGATTTCTAGGTTTGGCATGCTACTTCTTATTCCAAGGACTTTGGAAGCTTGGCTCAGTGTTTGTACCCTTTGGATTTGATCCTCAGATGTATCGAAGATGATGACAAGGCTTGGAATTAGCTGATTTTTCCAAATCGAACAAAAATGGAAAATTCTGCCTAGCCTTGGCAGTTTTCAACAAGGCATATTTCCCTTGTCATATCTCATGGCTCAAGTGGAATTT
This sequence comes from Lathyrus tuberosus, assembly GCA_022829125.1. Taxonomy (NCBI): domain Eukaryota; kingdom Viridiplantae; phylum Streptophyta; class Magnoliopsida; order Fabales; family Fabaceae; genus Lathyrus; species Lathyrus tuberosus. Next base: position 12,125,056 of record JALAZF010000071.1, read on the forward strand.
GATGATGTTCTTGGTCATTTTGGAAAGCCCTCATATGATACAAAAACTGTTTGATCATAATTGGTTTTGATACTTTTTGGATCCAAGTGAAAAATGCCCCTACATTTGTAAAAAAGTGAAGGCAGATTCTGACTTAGTGAAAATTTCACTAAGTGTTGGAAAAAAGTGACATTTTCACTTTTCTTAATTTTGATCATTCCATAACTTGAAATCCATGAGGAATTGGAATGAGTTCAGTTTGAAGCTTTCGTAGAGGGTAATGAGAGCTACAAATCCAACTTTGGATGGGAAAAAATGGCTTTGTGGTTTAGGAGTTATGATCCTCCAAAGTTGGTACCCTAGCCACTTTGTTCCATAAATTAGAAAATTTATAAGTTTTTATGGTTACCCCTTTCACAAGTTATCCCATTTTAGGGTTAAAAAACCATTTTTATGAAAAATCTCAAAAAGTCAAAGTTTGACTTTTGTGCACAGTTGACTTTTTATCAGATGAATTCCAAACTGTGCAATCTTTTAGGGAATCATGTCCTTGACCTAAATCAAACTTGATGGACATGTTCCATGGGTGTTATAGGGTATACTGATTCATGTCCTAGGGTTTGGGAGCATGTCCTGGTCAAAAGTCAAAGCTACAGTTGACTTTTCCCGCAAAACCCTAATTGTGGTTCAGATGAGATTGAAACTTGTGAATCAAGCTCCTTGGATCAATTCATTATTGCAAATGGATCAATGTAGTTTATTAGAGACCCTCAAATCCTCTTTTGAGGTCTTGGCTCATGATTTGTCCTAAAAGTCAACTTAGGGGTGAATTAGGTCAAGAAACCCTAATTCCTGATTTTTGGTGAATGCATACCCTGAGGCTAAATTGACTTGATGATTGGGTTTAAGATGTCCCTTGGAGCATCATAGGTTATGCTTTGAAGCCTTGGCTCATGCCCAGGGGAAAATTTCCATCTGGAGGCCTTGGTCGACCAAAACCCTAATTTGGTGACACTGGCAATCTTGTGGCTCAATCCACGTGGAGTGCTGCAACCCTGTGCTTGATCCTTGGAGTGGGAGTCCTCTTGATCCATTGTGGATGTTTGAGAGGTTTAGACAAGTTGAGGATCATGTTATTCCTTGATTGATCCTTTGTCTAAGCACTCAGAGAGGGCTGGAAACCCTAAGTTTGATTGTAGTGGATGCTCACCCATCTTTGGGGAGACTAATGAGGTATAATGGTCCATCAATATTGTGATGATGATTTGCACAATGATGGGAATCTTAGTGGTTAAAAGTTGGGGTATGACAGGTCCTGGCAGATAGATAACTATAGGAGCCTTCTGATTTTTCTGACAGTCGTAAGTAACTTCAATCAACTCCTGGTTAGGAACTTTTGATTCGTCCAGTAAAGGGATGATGGTACAAACATCTTTGCTCTGTTGATGATCAGAGATTATGACAATGTCTCTGATTTGATCAGTGAAGTAGTCTGGCGTCCGGTCAATTGGCTCGGAACCCGGACATGGGCGAATCTCTCGATGATCCAACTGACCCTAAAGAGCCGCCCGCATAAGGTAGCATCCTTGGTTATTCTATGAGCAGACTCTACAGCGTTCGTAATTATGTTGTGGCACCTGGCCACGCCCGCTTTGGATGTAGTGTATCCTCACTAGGTTAGTCCCCATAGATCGGACATCCTGATTTTGATGCCGAGTAGGGTTTCCATTAAGCATACTGATTTGTTGTGTGTCTTCATCCATATAGATTGGAAGCCACCAATGGTTTAACAAATTTTGTAAAGTTCTTTGAACGAGAGCTCACCCTTGGTTACTCTCACAACATCCTTTGCAGTTCAGATAATCGTGAGAAGTGAGAAAACTGAGTTGGACTTGCTTGGCATGTAACTCCATCAAGCTGGTATTCATTAGACGAATATCAAAGATTTGAATCATGTTGATCTGATAAGGATTTTTATCATGGTAGTCCTGGATCCATCCTAGATCCATCTGACGCTGGAGGGCCTCTTATACAAAAGAGCATCCCTGTTTATTTACCGAGCAAGTCAGACAGGAATTGTAATCGTGACACGGTAGATTATGATACTGGCTTTGCCATGAGTGCATTGCGACCAGGTTGACATTCATTGTACGGATGTCGTGGTTCTGAATGAAGTTGGAATTTGTATAAGTCATGTTGACCCCACGAACTCGATGCTCTTGGATCCATCCGAGATCCAATTGTTCCTGTAGAGCTGATTGCACCACAAAACATCCTTGATTGTTCTTAGAGAAGATATCACACTGGTGATAGTTATAAGGTGGCACATGGCCGTATCTGCTCTGTCTACAATGCATCTTGACCAAATTGGCCCTTAATAAGAGTACATCATGAATTTGATAGCTGTCGCTAGACTCTCCCTCTATCAAATTTACTGCAGCTTTCTCGTGTTGAGGCAGTGGGTTTGTGAGAACTTTAGGATTCGTAACTTTGAAAGATAAAACCCCGCTCCTAATAAGCTTTTGTACGTCGGATTTGAAACTGAGACAGTTCTCTATATTATGCCCTGGTCCTCCTTGATGGTAAGGACAAGTCTGATCCGCTTTGAACCAGAAAGGAGGATTTTCCGATACTGTAAGAGGAGACTTGGTTTGGACATGCCACTTGACCAGTAGTAATGGAAATATTTCTGCGTATAACACAGGTATAGGGTCAACTCTGGAGGTCGTGTTGTACTGTTGTTGTTGTACGGAGGACGAGCCTGTTGAAGAGGTTGTTGTGCCCTTTGCTAATATTATTGTTGATTAGGTTGGCTCTGCGCAACCTGAGGTTGATACGTAGGAACAGGCGCAGGTTTAATAGCAGGAGTTACAGCTGCTACTGGTTGGTAACGTCGCCTTTGCTTTCCGAGAGAGATGTTCCCAATATCCTGCTCTTTTTTGTTAGAGAGAGCACTACCGTATCTTTTTGTACTACTTGATGACCCAACGTGTTTAACTAAACGTCCTTCCCGGACGGTTTCCTCAAGATGAACTCCCATGCCCACCATCTCGGTGAAGTCACTGGGCGCACTGGCGATCATTCTGTCATAATAAAATGAGCTCAAGATTTTTAAGAAGATCTTTGTCATCTCTTTTTCCTCAAGAGGTGGACAAATCTGGGCGGCAATTTCACGCCATCTCTAAGCGTATTCTTTAAAGGTTTCCTTGTCCTTTTGTGACATCAATATGAGCTGATCTCTGTCTGGTGCCATGTCTAGATTATATTTGTATTGCTGAATGAAAGCGGCACCAAGATCTCTGAACGTGCCGATCGTAGCGCAGTTTAAACCCATGTACCATTTTAATGCGGCACCGGTTAAACTATCCTGAAAGTAGTGAATTAGTAGCTCCTAATTCTTTGTCTGAGCTGACATTCGCCGAGCGTACATCACCAAGTGGCTTTGAGGGCAAGAGTTACCCTTGTACTTTTTAAATTCGGGTACCTGGAACTTGTGCGGAACTTTCACATTGGGGACCAAGCAGAGGTCCGCGGCGTCCTTTCCAAATAAATCCTGACCGCGAAGGGCTTGCAACTCTTTCTGCATTTCCAGGAACTGTTCCTAGAATTCATTCATTCTGTCGAACATGTTGTCGTTTCTACCAGACGGTATCTGTGGAATCTGTCCTTCCGGGACAGTGTATACCACGGGCAGTGGTATAGTCATTATGGTCGAGACTCTCGGTGCCTCCCGAAGTTTGTAACCTTCAGGAGTTGCTGTCATGCCCCTGGAATCTTCACTTTCCCGAAGTTTGTAACCTTCAGGCCCAGCGGTTCCTGCTGCGGTTCCCTGATCCTCAGTGATCAGCGGAACATATCCTTCCGGGATATATTTGAGTGGCATGCCCCAGGGACGATCTTTCGGCATTTTGTACCTAGGATCATACTTCTCCACTATGGGCGTTGATGTGATCTTCGAGATCACAGTCCTTATTCAGATCCTCTTTCAGAGTGTCGATCTCTTCCCTCAACTCTCTGTTCTCTTCCTCGAGATCATCCATCTTTCTCTGATGATTGGCCCGAGTATTGTACGAATGAGACAGTTTGACTCTAGAACCGAGACATAAACGTGAGATTCGTAGGTAAGAAGAATGCGTTTACGCAATAATGATGAATGATATGCAACGGTTATTAATTATTTTTGTTTATTCAAATTAACTTCGACAATTAGATTGCAAATATCAAACAATGGGGAATCCCCGTTTTATTGAATTCAAAGGTTTGCAGAAATGGAAATACAGTAGATTACAAAGTGCTGAAAAAGGAAATTTAAACTAATGGATCCTGAGTCTTCTCTGAGGAGAGCTCAAGTGCTGGTTCTGGTGCTTTCCTTTTCTTTGACCGGGGCCGTTGTCGGGTTGTCATTCCTTTACCAAGTGAAAGGAGCGAGCAAATTCCTTTGGTCATCCTGATTCTCCACAGCATGTTGCTCTAAAATTTCAATCAGAGCATCTTTTTCTCTTAATAACTGTTGTATTTTCTTACACTCCACATTGAGAATACGGTACTTGTTCCTCCATGACCTCTTCTCCTGTTGAACTTTACTGAGAGTAACCTAAAGCTTTTCCGTCTCAGACATGAAATAAAGGGCAGAGTCCCTTAATGGATGAACTTCCTGACGAGGGTAAGGCATCCTCAGCTTGAGAGCTCTAGTTTGTACCCAGTGGAGATAAGGCTCCACCGAGACACAGTCGGGTTTTCCTAGAGACTCTCGTCCTTTCCAGTGAACATGTTTCCAAGCATGCACTATTTCTGTCTTTAGTGCCCTGTCATTTTCTCCTTCCTTGAAGAAAAGACCTTTCAGATGAGCATTGCCCGGGACATGCCTCATCAGGTATCCAAATTGACGACGAACGAGAATTGGATGATAGTAGATTCCTCCCTTAGTTCCTATAAGGGGTACATTTGGGAAATTTCCACAACGGTCAATGATCCTGATCCCGTCGTAGATTCGATTGTACCAATTGATGTCGGAGTTGGTAAGAGACATGATTCTCTATAACCAACGTAAAGTATTATTTTGATCCCAAAATGCAGCAGACTTGGGCAAATGAGAAGTGAACCATTTGTAAAGCAAGGGTACACAACACGTGATCATTCCTCCGCTGTATAAATTCCTTAAGTGCACCGAATGATACACATCTGCGAGTAAGGTCGGTACACGGTTTCCAATCAGGCATATCTTAATGGCGTTGATATCCATGAAGTTATCAATGTTGGGAAATAAAAACAACCCGTAGGTGAGCAAAACAAAGATGCTCTCGAAAGCGGCCACGTTCCCTATATTGGCAAAGTATAGAGCTTTCTTTAACAAGAACTGGGTTGGCAAACCTTGGATGGCACCCTTAGTGGTCATGAAAATCCTGACTTCTGACTCGTCCAAATAAATTGCTCTCGCAATGGTTTGATCCTTTGGAATTTCTTCCAGTCCAGAAAAGGGAGCTTGATCACTAATATGCAGATCAGTCAAGTGAGAATACTCCTCCAGCTTTGGTGCAAGCTGATAATCCGGGAATGTGAAACTGTGATAGACCGGATCGTAGAACTGTATTAGTATGGACAAGATTCCTTCAATAACGTGGACCCTTAACAAGGACAACAGTCCTCCATACTAGGCTGTGAAAGCCTCGTGGTTGGTGATCATTCTCGCCAAACCTCTTAAATCCTCTAACTTTGGAACCTTGAAGATGTACTTATGAGTTTTCCTTCTACCGAAATCCATTAGCGCAATCTCCTTGCTCGGGCATTTGCAATCATTGTCTTAGTTTAATTTGAAAAAGAGAGACTAGAAGAGAAGTTTTTTTTGTTTTAATGTTTTTTAACTAAATGTATGAATGCAGCACACAAAAACATAGAAAAAACACGGGGTCAAAGGTTCGGTGTCATGAAGTCAAGGCTCTACCCTTCCCCCCCCAAAGGTTTATACTAGTGATTTTTTGTACCTGTCCGCAAAATCATTGACCCCTCTGGGATAACAACAGCAAGCGGATCGCCAGCGAGCTGATGCATCCCGGAGTGATCTCAAATGAGGGTAGTATCACGTGACAACTATTTCCGATAGCTTCCGCAATACAAAATGGCTTAAGTCTACTAAAAACCTCAGCTTCTCAGATAACCTAGTCGACCACACTACTTCAACAACCGAAGTCTTATAGGCAATGTATCTGCAAAGGGAGCCTCCACTGAGTTTGATGGTCGATCGGGGGCTCTTAACTGGAAATCACTCCCAGTAAGTAAGATTACCCGCATTGCCATCACCTATCTTAGGTGTATACTCAATCTTTCCACATGCGGAATCACACGCATTCCCATTAGCAGAAAAATAAACACATATATCATTTAGGAAAAGCAGTATATATATTTTTCTTAATCATCCTAGACCTCTAGTCTTATGATCCTATACAGACAATGACTCCCCAGCAGAGTCGCCATTTCTGTGATATTTCATGAACTCCGGGATTTCTACCTAAGATTGCCAGAAAGAGAATAGGGGCCCACGGTGGGCGCCATTTTTCTGTAGCGAGCGATTTTGGACGTGGTTCTTAAGCACTGTCGCTCTGGGGTACTACAGGTCGATTCATTTTTTTATCCTATTAAGCTGACTAAGGAAGGGAAATGAATGTCTCCAATTAACCCTGCTTGCATACTGAGTTTTAACAGTGGTCTGTTAGGTTACAAATGCTATGTGGAAGTGGGGCCCAAACTTTGGTTATTTTTTTTAGAATACAGTGTCGGGACTATTGGTAGGATGTTAGGTCTGATGCTTTTCAATTTAGGTATGAAGGTATGGGATTTTGGGTTTTTTGATTAGTATGCTCGCTAAGATTTTTCAATCTTATGCCTACGTATTCCCATTTGACGAAACAGGGAAATCAGAGCGATCGTAGTTCCTCCTATTCTATGGGAGGAAAAATTGTTTTGATGTCTTGTTCAAAGTCCAAGACATGGAGCTAAAGGGAGTATATATATCTTGTTCAAAGCCCAAGATGTGAAGCTGAAGGGTCTATTTGTATCTTGTTCAAAGCCCTTGATGGGAAGCTAAAGGGTTTTTGGCTTGAGAGAGAATTAGTCATCTCTAAAGAGGATCTGTTTGTCACGACTGTTGGGTGACTGATTATAAAGGAGAATTACTTTAATTGGGATATGTGAATCCAGCAATGCCATAATTTCCTTTATAGGGGATTTTAAACCTAAAGGAGAAGACTTTAACTCAGTGTAGATGTAACACCCATATATAATAGTATACATCAAAGCATCCATATCCTACATGAATTTACGTTTTTGGTACAGAAATACAATAAGTCCCTTGTCAACACACTATACATATACATGCCCAAAATACCTAATACAAAAACTATGGCATTATATATATACAAGATGTTCAAAATGATAAAAACTAAGAACTAGATCAACAATAATCTCAAAATAAACTCCACGACAGAAGCCTTCCCCCACAAAAGCTACGATCCGTAAGGAAAGTCAAACAAATTTTTCCTTACCCTTCGCTGAACCTGCAGTACCTGTGATGTAAACAACAACATGGGGTGAGATGCATCAATCTCAAAGAGTTCCCTATCTTATGCGTCCCCTCGGCTTCACAAGGTTCTAATAAGCCTAACTCAAGTCAAAAGGGAAGGGAAGAGACTTTGAGTATTCACACACTATACGAAAACATGTTATCGAGTCCGCTAACTTGAAAGTGGTTCACTATCGTCAACCCTGTCAAGGCATCCCCTTTCTCCCGCCCTCTTCTACGTCTAGAAGTAGGAACGAGTCATGGACCCTCGTAGATTACTTGGCATACGAGATGGATTCAGAAATAAGGGACACATTATCACCTTAAATCTTCACTTCACACGGCCCGTACACCATCACAAGTCTCTTTACCCGTAGGCTCCATTCGTACTCTAACATAGGGAATCAAACCTACCAAGTAATCGTGCACTCATTACAGAGGAGCTCGTTACTCATGAAATGGCACATAATAGAATAATGGTTACGATTTCGTGACTCCACGTACAACCGTAATTGTATATATATCATTCCTATACCATTCGGTAATAGACGCACGCCTCGGCCTCTCTTGCACGAGCGTCGTCGTTATGTTGTTCAACAATTTCCTAGTCATTACTAGGTTCTAATATTGGTTGTTGGTAAGAATTCTCACTCTACCTATTTCACTTCCTTTTAACATGCATATTCACTCACAATTACGATAAATTGCAGTAGAATAAGCATAGCATATCACATTTACCCAAAAGAAGTTCATATAACAATTAAAACATAATTATACCACATTTGGAATTTCCTCCGATTATTTAGTCGGCTGAAAAATCTATATTTTTCTCTTCCATTTTAAAGAATATTTCCTTAGCTTCAGATCGATATCAAGAACGTTAAAATCGGACACCCGAGTCAAAAGATATGAATTTGAGAAAATACTATTTTTTTTCATTTGGTCCCAGGTCGCGCTAAGCGCGCCCTACCCCGCGCTAAGCGCGCTCTTCACTTCCTGGAAGGGGTGAGAATTTTCCATACCGCACTAAGCGCGCTCTGCGTTATGCAGAAAAATGCTTCCTTTTTCCAGCAAGTATCCACACCCCCAATTCAATTTCAAACAACCAATGGAGGTATATTTCTATGTTTCTATCATAGTTCAACCATCCAACTTCATATAACAACAATTTATAATTTCTACACCAAAACCCTAAGAATTTCCAATCAAAACAACTAATCCGAAACATCATAACAATATCAATAGATGATTCTACACATGTTATAATCATACTACATAATTTATAGCTCATTTTATCCGTTAGATTTCATTGATTTGCAAAATAAGCATTTTCTCACAAAACCTAACTTAATGCTAAAATCATCTCTAACTCTAGAACTTAAAGCTTCTATCTAGAACCCACCTTGGTTAGAGGTTGAAGATGAAGAAGATGAGATGATTTGATGAAGGGTTGATGATGATTCTTGCTCTTGAAATGTTGGATTTTCTCTTCTTTTCTTCTCCCCATTTCTTTCCTTTCTTCTTCCTTCTTTCTTCTTTCTCTCTCTATGTTACTATCTTTTTCTTTTCCACCTTAACAAGAGGAATGTCTTTGTTCCTTAATACCCTTGTTTCTCTTCCCACAATACGACTCGGTTGGGGTTCAAACATTAAATCTGCTGCTATTTCCACTGATTCTGGTAGAACTGGCTGAAGAGGATCAGGAATAAACTTCCGAAGCTGAGATACATGAAAGACATCGGGCATCTCTGACAGAGAGGGCGGTAAGGCCAACTCTATCTCGCAGATCATTCGAATCTTTTCCGTAGTCTCTTGGATAACTTCGGGTCCCAAAATTCTATCTTCACCAACTTCCGCCCAACACAAAGGTGTTCTACATTTTCTTCCATACAACGCTTCATAAGGAGCCATACCGATACTCGCATGGTAACTATTGTTATAAGAAAACTCTATCAACGGTAGAAGTTCCTTCCAATTCCCTTTACTTTCTAGCACACAAGCTCTCAACATATCTTCCATTGTTTGTATTGTTCGCTCAGTCTGACCATCCGTCTGAGGATGATTCGACACGCTCAAACGCAACTTCGTACCCATAGCTTGTTGAAAAACTTTCCAAAACCTTTAAGTAAACTATGGATCTCAGTTGGACACAATATTAGAGGGAATACCATGCAATCTCACAATTTCTGCAATGAACAACCTCGCAAGATGACTTGCTTTAAAAGTAGTCTTCACGGCTAAGAAATGCGCAGATTTCGTTAGTCGATCCACAATCACCCAAATCAAATCATATCCACCTTGCGTACGGGGTAAACCTATTGCAAAATCCATAGAAATACTATCCCACTTCCAAACTGGAATTTCTAAAGGTTGCAACAGGCCTCCCGGTCTTTGATGTTCAATCTTTACCTGTTGGCATACTGTACATTCCGACACATACACCGCAATATCCTTTTTCATTACAGACCACCAATAATCTCTCTTCAAGTCTTGATACATCTTCGAAGAACCAGGATGTATCGTAAAAGTACCTTTAGGAGCTTCTTCCAAAATCATTCTTTTTAACACCGCATCGTCCGGAATACAAATCCTTTGGTTAAACATAACTATTCCATCGGTAGCTTGAACAAAACCCGGTTGTACTAACACTTCCTGTAACTTCTCATCCAACAATTGTCCTTGTTGAATCTCAATTCTTAAAGTAGAATTGACATTCAAATTTCCCATGATTACACCATTCGGATTCCACACAAATTGAAGATTAAGATCCCTGAACTTTTCCAACAATGCATACTCCAATATCATCAATTCTGCACTATGAACTACTTTCCGACTTAACGCATCTGCCACCTTGTTTGCTTTTCCTGGATGATACTTCAATTCTAAGTCATAATCCTTTAAGTACTCCATCCACCTTCTTTGCCGCATATAAAACTCTTTTTGATCAAATAAATACTTCAAACGTTTATGGTCACTGAACATTTCAAAACGTACCCTATACAAATAATGACGCCACACCTTCAATGCAAATACCACTGCTGCTAGTTCCAAATCATGAGTTGGATAATTCTTCTCATGAACTTTTAATTGTCGAGATGCATAAGCTACAACTTGTCTGCCTTGCATCAGAACACCTCCTAATCCCATCTTAGAAGCATCGCAAAATACTTCGTAAGAGTTGTTGGGATCAGGAATGATTAACACAGGAGCCGTCGTCAAACTTTCCTTCAATTTCATGAAGCTTTGCTCACAACCCGAATCCCACTCATAACCACAATCTTTCCAAGTAAGTTTTGTCATTGGTAAGGCCAATTGAGAAAAACCTTTGATAAACCTCCTGTAGTAACCTGCCAATCCCAAGAAACTTCTAACTTCTGAGGCATTCCTCGGTCTCTCCCAATTAATCACTACTTCTACCTTCGACGGATCCACAGCCACACCACCTTGAGATATAACATGTCCAAGAAATTAACTTCCAGCATCCAAAATTCACACTTACTTAACTTCGCAAAAGGTTGCTTCTCTTGCAATACCGATAAGACAATTCTCAAATGTTCTTCGTGTTCTTGGGGGGTACGAGAATAAATAAGAATATCATCAATAAAGATTACGACAAATTGGTCCAAGTAAACTTGAAATATACGATTCATGTAATCCATAAAAACAGCTGGAGCATTAGTCACACCGAAAGGCATCACCAAGAATTCGTAATGACCGTAACGGGTTCTAAATGTGGTCTTAGGTACATCTGAACTCTTCACTCGGATCTGATGATAACCCGACCGTAAATCAATCTTTGAGAACACACAGGCTCCCTTCAATTTTTTTTTCTCTTTCTTTCTTCTTTGGTTTACCAACGTCACTTTTACTTTTCTTTTTCCCCAACGTTTTTCTCTTTTTCTCCTTCCTTTTCTCTTTTTTTTTTCTCTCCTTTTTTTTTCTTTAACACTTCTTCTTCTATTTTCATCATTTTTTTTTCCACTGATAAAAAAAGTTATAATGATGGAAGCTGTTTGATAATGGTGGTGGCTCCGTCGGTGGTCGTTGCAAACCTGTTAATTTCTCCGGCGGCCGTTGCAAATTATGTGGTATTTTTGGTGGACGTTTCAGATCCCATAATTTCGCTGGTAATATTTGTAGATTTTGTGGTTTGGTCGGAGGTGGTTTGACCGGAAGTGTTGTCGGAAACAACAAATCTGATTGTTTTGGTAGTGGTGGTTTCAGTTGTGGATCTCGTGATTTTGGTAACATGTTTTTTGATGGATCCGACACTGAAAACGTCTTCGAAATCGACGACGGAAGTGATACCGGAGATGTCACCGGGGTTAACGCTGGAAGTGACGCCGGAAAAGTTTCTTCGGTCTGTTTTTCTGTATTATGTTTGGACATATATTTTTCTTTCAATTTCTGTTGTGAATCAAAAAACTTTTGTGATGAAGTTTTGAGAGAATAACTCAAATTTTGAAGTTGTTCCTTCAACTCTTCTTTATATTTGGTTGAGATCTCATGGGTTTCAATCAAATAATGTTTGAGAGTTTCTAGCTGTGAATAGAAATCTTGAGTTTGAGGTGTTTCAGGTTGTGAATAGGAACTTCCAGGATATGGGTTTATGGATGGTGGAGCAGAAATGGTTGTTGTAGTGGAATAATATGAGTGAGTGAAAGTGGCGTAAAATGGATGAGTGTAGTAAGAATTTGCCATGGAAGGGAGATTGAGTGCAATAACGAGAGCACCAATGTTAGGAAGCTAATTTAAGAACCCTAACAAAAACAAGTAAAAGCTATAAAATTAATAAGCGACATGAAGGAGTTGCAAGTAGGAGGTCCAGGGTTCAAATCCTGGAAACTAACATTCCCCCACCCCACTAACATTTGCTTATTAAAAATAAAAAATAAAACTAAGAAAATGAAAAGACTAACTAATAAAAATAACTTTCATTGTTTTCATTGATTGGCATTACAAATAGAGCACTACACTATAAATACTACTCTAATCACGTCTTAGCCATCCAAGTGACACAATCACAAATACCTAAAAAACTTCTAGAATATAATTTTAACTAATATATATTAAAATACTAATTAAATATATAATTACTAATTACTAAATATTCTCTATCATTTGAATATATAGAAACCAAATTCAATATACGTACACGGTGTGAGTAGTTATCCAACTGGTATTTTATAACGGTAAAATGCCTCTTCAATTTTATTCCATCTATATTGATATATAAAATCAATGCTTTGTGTGGTTGGTAATCTATATACATTCATGCACGTAGATTTTCTAATAGGATTCTATGTTACTATTAGCTGTTATGAAAGGTTTGGTGTATGAGATAAGTGGTGGTTGTCTGTATGGTCGTGGATGTGTTGGTTTAACAACATTAACCGAATTAGAAACAACATTAACCTCTACACACCTCAATCCAGAACAGATATGCAGATATGTAGCCACACGATACCACTAACCTCATAATTAAAAAATAGGTGAACAATTTCTTCTTCTGTGAAACATAGAGAACACGAAATAATGAATTCCATTGATAGCATTCCTCCTTTCCAATTCAACTTTAGTTTGCAATTTATTTATTAACAACCTCCACATGAACATTTGAATTTTACCTGGTAAGTTCGATTTCCATAACTCATTAAGAACTGGCAAAACCTCCTCCTCCAGAATTGAATTCATCTGCTCTATACTCACCGACACGACAGAACAGTTCTTGACAGAAAATCCAGACTCATGCTTCCACCACACATGATTGTCGCGCGCAAACCTGTTGAGCCTAACCTCTTGCATAATATCTAACAGCTGATTGTATTTTGCCACAAATGCTTTGCAGCGGGTAACCTCGGGAGAAACCTGCAATTTCCAATGCCACATTTCCCACTCTAATGTCCAACATCATGAACAAAAATCACTATAAGAAATTTTTTTTACTAGACATCATTTGCAACAGTTCAAATAAGGTGGCCATAAATCAATCATTGCAACAAATCTTGCGAAACTTTTGATTAACTGCTTCGACATTTTTTTTACTAAATGAATCTAGTTTCCACGAAATATTTTCATTTTCCTTTTATTTTACTTCTTCAAATTTGATTTATAATAACACATATTTAATAGTGTTTTTATGTTAAACGCTATTTAAAATATTACAACAAAATCTATAATAGCACTTTTATCGCGGATACTATGATAAGTTATAATAGACTAAAAAATTACTTAAGTCTATAATATCGCTTTATCATAAACGCTATTATAGATTGGAAAAAAAATTTAGAAAAATGTTTCGATCCTTTATTAAGGTTTTAGTAAAAGTGCTATCTTAGATTTAGACTAATAGAAGGTTTAAAATTTTATCCTTACACATATAATAGAGCTTTTCCCAAAGCGCTATATTATATAGATAGTTAAAACAATAAAAATACAACATTTGCATGCCAATAAGTCTCAAAGACAAGACCTTCACGCTATATAGATAGTTAAAACAATAAAAATACAGCATTTGCATGGAAACAAGTCACAAACACCTGACCTTCCCGAACGTTTAAAAGCGCTTTACCAAAGACGATATCTTATGTAGAGATAGTTTGTTTTTATACATACTAGTAAGATACTCGTGTGACAACCAGTCTCAAACATTTCATTTTTAGGTTGTGTAAAACATGATTATCAGCTAGGCTTTTTAACATATTTGAATTAAATGTTGAAACACAATAATATCAAATGAAACCACTACAATATATTTTAACTCTACGACAATGCCTGATTTTTGGATGGTAAAAAAATTATTTTCTATGCGTTAAATAGAGAACAAAATTTATATTTTGTTGCGGTAGTGTTTATTTTATTTTTTTTCAAATAAAAACAACTCAAACCTTATAACACAACTCAAACCTCAAATAAAAACATAACTTTTGTGAAGCATCAAATTCCAGCCAAGTAGACATCGCAATAAACACATTTGGCGTTAGCAATTCATTTTGATTACAATAAACACATTTGGCGTTAGCAATTTGCTGAAACATTTTTTCTTATTTAGGTGCGACATTTTCAATTCATTTTTCGTCGCGATTTGATTTGTATTCGTATGTGCTTTTGATAGTTTGACATAATGACATTCACATATGATTTTTGCTACTTTGCATTTTCGACATTTGGCTTTTGCTTTTGTTATGTTATATTCGTTGCTTTTAATTCATTTTTGATGACCGCGCTTAGGGTAAACTACTTGTAATTTGATTTGTGTTGACATACAATGATTCAATTTTCGTTACATTTAAATCGAATTTAAATTTTGTGTTTCTAGCATTTCATCGTATGTTGGTGCATTACATGAAACTCAATTCACATCCTCGCGTTATGATATTTTGACACGTGCACCCTTTGTGTTTGTTTACTCGTCATCTCATTTGTGATGAATGCGTGTTTGTTGTAATTATATTGTGTGCCCCGGTAATGAAATTCGCGTTTGTGTTACTGTTTACGCCTTTCATTTGTTTTTACCACTTCAGCATTAAAAATTTCACCTACATCTTAAAATCTTTTCGATTATGCTTCAAACCATTTCACAAATCATTTTCAAACTAATGCCAATAAACACTTGATCAACATTGAGTTTCTTTTCCACTTACTTGAAGCGTTTAAAATATCTTCTTAATAAAATCGGAAGAGAAGGACAAGGGGGTGCACACTCCTTGATACCTTGAATAATTGGAACGTAGGCATACGTCTTGGACTTACCATGCATTGTCTCTGACATAAAACACTTAACTAAATTAGGATGAAAAAGGCCATGGGGGTACAAACTCCTTGATACCTTGAATAATCGGCCCCGGGGCATATGTCTTGGACTTACCGAGCATTCATCTTACACAAACAAATTTACATAAACACTTGGATAAAAAAGGGCACGGGCGTACCCACTCTTTGATACCTTGAATAATCGGTCCTGTGGCACACGTCTTGGACTTACCGAACACTAATTATCCAACTAAATTAAATGTAACCAATCAAACCTCTTTTCTGCCTTAGCGCGATGTCAAAACATTTTTAAAAGAAATAAATTTCGTCTCGAGAAGAGGAAAAACAATGTTTCGTCCCCATTAGTGTCAGTAAGGTAGTGACGTTTTCCTATGAATATGATATGCCTATCTATTCTTTTGTGATGCAAATGTTCCCTTCCTCCACTGTTTTCGGTATTGAAATTCAGGCATTGCAGACAGCAGGTGTCCTAACACATGTCAAGACATTGTTCTGCATAATTGTTTTAAACAAGAATAGAATAGCAGACTGATACGTTGAATATCAGAACTGCAGAAACACGGATGTTACGACATCTGATCCAACATGTTTATCAAGACCAATAACAGAATATGTAAATCTGCAGAATGATAAAAGAACACAGTAATTGTTAACACAGTTCGGTGCAATTTACCTATATCTGGGGGATACCAATCTAGGAATAGGACTCCACTATCTGTAGAAAACTTAAGTTAAACTCCCCCATTTAAAACTTTATCTCCTAAATACTACCCAATAAAATCCTTATGAAAGAATGCCCCCATTGATATGAGAACCACTACTCACTTCCCTTAATCACAAACTGTGACATCTACACCATCCCTGTCAATATAGAATTCTGTCAAGCATACTAGA
Organism: Lathyrus tuberosus; assembly: GCA_022829125.1. NCBI lineage: Eukaryota > Viridiplantae > Streptophyta > Magnoliopsida > Fabales > Fabaceae > Lathyrus > Lathyrus tuberosus. The sequence goes on from JALAZF010000071.1 coordinate 12,141,257, forward strand.
CCAACACGCCATCTTGGATTTGCTTTAAACCTTCATCCAAGAACAATACACAATCCAATGCTTAAAGGTTTCTGGATATGTGGGATACCTACGCCTATCCCAGTGCACCAGACGATACACGGGAAGGCTTACAAAGCCTAGAGAGCCAACGACTCTCAAAACCCTCAACCCTTATATTCTATAGAAATTACAAAGGTATATCAAACCCTAGTTCTAAATCTTCTTATATAGGCTTCAGCAGTCTTGGGCTTCATATCTTTGGTCTTTGATCCATTCCTAGAAGGCGCATCAAATCTTGGGCAGATTTGTTATAAATTTAAAACCTGCTAAATCGGTGTATTACTCCAAGATGTCATGTCTTCAGTTAGGATATCTTCTGCGACATCTATGTTCATGGTCAGATTTCTTCATCTTTATCATTCAAATTGTTTCACCAAAATTCTGTCAAACCATAGGTGCTTTCAATCTCCCCCTTTTGACAAATTTTGGCTAAAACTCCTTTGAGTCTGAATGGCGGTTATGATTGGAATACTGAGCATACCAGATTCATGTTGGTGTACACGAGGAGGAAGATAACACAACCTTTCTCTTCCAAGGATGAGTGAAGTTGAAAAAGGTCCAGAACTTGATACTCCTAAAGAAACAACAAGAAAGTCTGAAACACCAGAACATTGGACACTCCTTTCAAACATACTCCCCCTCCAGAGATCAGTTGCAGACTTCGTGAATCAGAGTACATAAAGCATGTAACTCAGGTCACAAGACACAACTTGATATTTAACTCAAGACACAAGACACAAGAGAAACATAAACAAGATGATAAAGCCAACACCTTGTTCAATGTTCTTGCAAAATAACTGCCAGAACAACACACACATTCCTTGTACCGAAGACTCACACTCCCCATTTTTAGCCAAAAACTGGCAAAGGTAGCCAAGACATTACATTACCCAACCAATACTAATCCAGACCTGAACAAAAGACATTTTGAACACACCACAAAGACAACACAGCCTGAGACAAACTGATCCAAGGACTCCCTTAAATACCCAAGAATTTTCCTTCGAATGTAACGAATCATTGAAAATAAAAATGGTCAATTCAATTAGGTCATTAATCCAAGGTTGTAACTTCACCAGAAACCAATGCGCACCGACCAAAAATGCTTTGACTGTTTCTTCTTTGAAGAAAACCGTCCAAAAACAATGTAAGTTACAATGAACGCGCATGTTCTCCATCGACCACAAGACCAGTTACTTTTATTACATGTCTTAACATCATGTCATACATTGTCTACCAAAAACTTCTGTATTGACCAATACCCCCGCAGTCTGTAGCAGCAGAGCAATGTCAAGGCATCCTTCTTGACATCTCATATTTAAAATAATCACAGATTGCTTGACCTTTAAACCACCTGGATCAGACCTGCACCCATGCAGTAATACTTCTTAGATCAAGAAGCAACTCCCCATATCTAAGATAACCTGTACTCCTCCGATGAACACTTATGTAGATGAATGGAAAACATAAGACGCATCTTCATGTCTTCAAGAGCGCACCCTCTGTCCAACCCACCTGCTGAACACAATCATCAACTGCTCTTATTGCTTCTTCTGACAAGCAACAATAATCACTCACACATGAACACTATCATGCTTCCCATGAGATTACATTAGGATCAACATCCTAAATCAACAAACTCTTGCATTGAGACCAAAGCTCCATTGATCCCTCTCTTCTAGAACCCATCTATACACCACACGAATTCCTCTTGAATTCTCATGTATAGACCTCCATGTTCCTTGAGACAAAATCCAATTGACCTGGAATGCTCCACATTCCTCAAAGAGGTACCTTACCTCTAAGTTTTTTATCTTCTTAACGATGTAAGATATCGTATACATGCTCAAGAACTTATCAGCCCATTTGCTCCACAAGCACCAAAATTATCCACCTCTTGCATGTCACATTCACATCAGACTTCCAAGACAATCTTTTACCCATCATTCTCCCGTATGACAAGATAAATACCACTTAGACAAGATGTGAGTGTCTTGTTCCACACTCAGAACTTAGCATCCTACTCCAAGGATAACCAAACCAGAAGATGTTCTAACATTAGTTAGGACATCCTTTACACATCACAGACACCACACACCATGGTTCTTGATATGCTTCACCAATGGACTTACTATCTGCATAGTAATCCAACTGAAGATCTTCAAACAACACTGCGCCACCAGCTTGATCAACAAGAACTCCAGATAACCAAAGAGAGAAATAAACTCTCATCCACCAAAATAAGTAATATTCCATCATCAACTTAGAGCTTCTACCACAAGCTACAAGATAGACCAGAACCAGAACCTCCTTACGTTTTCAACCAACTACCCTTCTTCCATAGAGTAATTAGTTTCAAGTCCTCTGCGTGAATGCACACTATGAAACCAGCCAAATGCCACCTTTTGATTGATCTCACCTTTCTTCTGAATTTTCACAAGATACACTGACCCACTGTAACACCCTAAACTTCCCCGCGCTATTTAAATAAAAATCTGAGTTGATTATCTTCTAAATCATATTTAGGATGTCACATTTCAGCAAAACATGCTCATGTAAGTAGATATGCAACACTGAGTAATTTCAAAATTATTAACAGTAATAATGATAATAAATTATTGTCTGAAATTCAAACTTTCTTAGCAACAGCGGAAAATTCAGCATTGAGACAATTTATTCAAAGTAATGACATGCTCCCAAAATAAGTGCAATCAACCACATAAAGAAGATATCCCAAGTTATCCAAAAAAATAAAATAAAAGACAAACGTTCCATATCCCCAGTGTTACATATCAGAGCTGACGCCAAACTAAAAGACTAAACCGAAGACATCAACTTCCACTCACACCTGAGTTCCTACAGCGGAATATCTGCATGTTACCCACGTAGAGGAAACATTCAAATAGAAGGGGTGAGATTCTTAAATCAACCAAAGAAGAAGATGATATAAATATAAAAGCATAAATCACCAAGTCATTCACCCATATCACAACTACCAACAAGAATCACACACCTCAACACAACCACAGATCATCAATCAAAGCATAATGCAACACAACTAACAAGAGTAATGCAATGAGACACCAAATAGACCCAATGCATGTGGTACCAATTTCGATCCCTGTTTCATGATCAGAATTCCCGTCGGAACGTCTATCTAGTCGCTCACACCCTTCATGGGCACACGAAAATCGTGATTGCTCACACCCCATATGGGCACACAATCACCTCAACAACAACAACTACATCGATTCCATAAAAGGAATCCAGATAGACGCTCACACCCCACATGGGCACAGGCCATCCCTCACCTCATGCAACATGCTATGCACCTTCAACAACAGCATGCAACAACGAAACAAATGCATAAACATAGCATATCATCAATACTAAACTCACTATTTCACAACAACACACATACACCTTTTCGAACATGCATCTTCATAACAATCGTCCAAAATACATCATCTAAAGAAATCATCAACAAAGAAATAGGAAACCACGCGAAACAACAAGAAAACAGCAAAGAAACAACAAAAATCGCGCAAGCAGCATTGTTCCGCCTCTTTGCACCGCCCAGTGGCGCACAGGCGTAGCTGCCCCTCAATTCTAACAAATATCAGTAGCGTTCCATGTTGTGCCTCCTGACCAGCGCCCGGCGCTACAATTCCACCACCCGGCGCTACGAGCGCTTAACAGATTTTCTGCAATCCAAATTTCTGCTACACCAGACCCAATTTCCTCCCCAAAACAGTCCTCATAGTGCACGAAAATCACATCCAATCTCAGCAATATATAGCAACAATAACATGCATTATTTTATAGACAACATCATGAACAAATCTTAAAATCCTAACTCATTAGAACCTATCCTTTTCTCATCAAACCCCGTCAAAACCCCAAACTACCTATTAACAAACATTCAACATTCACATGAATTCAACCTAATGATTCCTACCCAAATACATACATCATCCAACCCTTGAGAGATTAAAGAATTCCCACCCATACCTTGGGTTTGTTGAGCTTTCTTCTCTTCTCCAATGGAGTTCTTCTCTCTTCTTGCCCTAGCCTTTTTCACTTTCTGCTCTCCATTTCACGTAGATGAAAACTGATCTCCTTATTCTCTAATTCTCTTCATAAAACCCCCAACTATGGTTTACCTCATTTACCCTCACTCATCCGCATATAATTACTATCTCTCCCTTCAAATCTCCACACATCTAATATTCCATTTATTTTATTTCATTATATTATTATTATTATTATCACCCAATCCAATTAATGAAATAATAATAATAATAATAGTTTCCACCAATTATTTAATTAACTTAATATTCATCTAATATTAAAATTAACTAAATATTAACTAATATCATTTAATTAGTTTTACTCACCACACCACCAATCTCTACGCTTTTGCTCCCACACCCCTAACACCTCAAAATCTTATTCATAAGGTCACTACCGCCCATCTAGGGTATCCCCAAACACAACAAAACACACGCATAATGACAAGTATGCACACAACTTCACATAATTAAATTAAGAAAAATAATTTAAAATAAAGCGGGGCGTTACCACTCTCCCCCACTCAAGACGCAAAGAATAACCAAGTTACGAACACACGGGTTCACCCTAGAACTGGAACATAACACGATCGTTATCATCACTATAGGTACCTAGTTAACAACAAAGATAAGAACATATAGCTCCATAACACACATCGTCTTAACCACATCAACGTAACCCTATTACCAACATCGTTGTCACATTACACTGATGCCACAGTGCTACGATCCACCAATTAAACATGTAAACTAGTACATTTATCTATATAGTAATACATGAACAATATTTAGACCTTTCGCCTATCACTTCTATCTTGGAATGTCCAATGGTTTGCGTCAGCCTTGCAGGCTCTATCGTCCAACCCTGACACTCTTACAAGTCACACACACACGCATGTAAGGACTGCGCTACATCATGCTTCAGCTGCGCACTCTAATTACTCGCAACTATCGAATCTACAGAGTTCACATCCAACTTCTGACTCTCTTTAACAATCACCAGAAAATCGTTGTTCACTTTTAATATGCCCAACCTCACACTCCACTCGTTATCTCTCACACCAGACACCAATCTCTGAACTGCTAACTCAATTCTAATTCTCTGACCATCAAAGCAGACATATGAAAATACTTTCGACTTAACTCATCAAGAATTTCAACCATCCTTGTCGTCTCATACTTCATTCCTTCCTACCCAATAGGTATTCTACACTCATGTGATTACTAAACACTTCGAACCTAGATCCATAAAAATAATACCTCCAGATATTAAACACAAATACAATCGTAGCCAATTCCAAATCTTGAACAGGATAGATACTTTTGTGACTCCTCATTGGTCGTAAAGCATAAGCTGCGAATTTACCCTCTTGTATTAACACACTGTCTAAACTCATCTTAAACACATCCTAATACCCCATAAGTAGTTCATTAAGATCAGGAAGAATCAAAACTGGAGCCGCAGTCAACTTCTACTGCAGCTCTCTTTAACTTTCCTCACCACAAACATCCCCAAACAAATGACTTACCCTTCGCAAGTCAGCTGAGATAACGGAAATGCTAACTTGGAAAAACATTTCATAACCTGCGGTAATAACCAACTAAGTTCAAAAATATTATAATCTCCTTAACCCACTTCGGGGCTTTCTCGTTGTAGAATTACATCTATTTCTGATGGATCCATAACAATACCCTCGTCTGAATTAACATAACCAAGCAAACTCACCTCTATTAACCAAAAGTCACACTTTGATAACTTAGCATATAACATTATCTCTTTCAATACTTGTAACTCAATTCTCCAATACTCTATATGTTCTTCTTCTGATTTTATAATAGATCAGAACATCCACAACGAACACCACTTCAAACATATACAAATAAGTATGGAAGATACGATTCATACTCTCTACATACACTTTAAGGAATACTAGCCACTACCATCCTCTACCCGACATCCTTGGTAAAATCATGGTCTCGATTCCCATTTACTTCCTCCTTGGATTAACTTTCCAATGCTTCAAGTCCCATGTCAATCGGATTCTCGTTTCATCACAAATAAAAAATCAAGTTATCCAGAACACAACTGTGAGTTTTTATACTACTCACCAATCAACATGCAACCTCATGCTACTATCCTTTTCTTTACCAATAATAATGAAGCTCTCCAAGGCGACACCCTTGGCATATCACTAGTCAGCACATTATTCTCTATTCTTGATAAGTAACTATCAACAACATTTGATCGATATACAAAAGCCTCGAATCTGCCTCATCTTCAGATATAGGGATCTGCATCGACTAATCAAAAAAATCCGTAAGCATTGGGTTTAACTCCAAACAATTCACTGTACATACCATCCCATCTGGCAAGACATGTCTATTCCATCCAACATGATCCCGTCTACTATCAACAAGAGATTAAGGGTGATCAGTTCCTCAATTTGTCAATAGGTAGTCGGCAACCATATTGGTAGCATAAATCATCATTACCTAACTACAATAGCGTCTTTACTTTGTGCCGAAAGTTACCTAAGCATAATGTTCGACAATCTCTCTAAGGCTTACAACGTTTTCTTAATTTCCTTATTTTCAACCTTGTCAATGATACATAAACGCCCAAAGTCCATTACATATTCTCCTATACACACTCGTAGCACAACTCAATTGCTAAATATTCTCCCGATACCGAAAATGCTACTACACCAAGTACAATTCAAATCGGTCCGCTCCAAATGAAACATTTATCCAAGTAGAGAACTTTAACAACACTAATAAATCCTTCGTCTTTCCTTTAATTTCATAATCTCGATGATCCATATAGTTTCACATTTGGGTCTCATTCTAATCACAATCTCAATAGTACTATCTCATCATCTGGTTGGTGATAGAAACTGTCCAAAATCTTCCCGACACATATCGACATCATGTCATCAATGACACACAATCCACTTTATTTTTTAACCTTCTTCCTTCCTCAAGAATCTCTCCACTCTAATCATTCTCAATTGGCATACGCCGCACCTCCATGTGCTTCTCCAATACCCTCATCTCTGTCCTATTACTAAACATCTTATACCTGACCTCATCTTACTCATTTTCAGCAAGACTCGCTCAACTTCAGACACGATTATCTCCTTCAATACATACCTTCTTGATACAAAATTATATGCCAAAATAAAGGGAATTTCACAAGCTTTCCAAAAAGTCCAGAATCTCTCCCATCGGAGTTACCAGCGAAAAGTTATCACCTATTTAGTGAAGACTGCTCAATAAGTGCGAAAATGAAGATTGGAAATGGTGAACATGAGTTCCACCCTTTTCTCTTTCTTCTAAGATCCCCCAACTATCCTCACTCTTCACCCAAATCTGAAGGTAATCCAACCTCAATTCCATTATACTGAAGACACACTAGCATAACAGTTGGTCCATCAAAACATCAATCCCGTTGAAGTGGATATTTATTCTCAATCATTACCTTAGACAACTGTCAGTAATCCACACACAATCTCGTACTACCTTCTTTCTTCTTAACTCATAACATCGGAGCTACACTTGTCTCAACAACACATTACACCACTCATCTAAATGATTGGTAAACACATGGTTTAACTCCACAAATTCGTCCCAACAATAACATCATCTTGTTCCGACTAAAGACAACCTGTGCCCATCCTTAGGAAATACGTCAGGATACTCCACACATCACCGGTCCATCTATAGCCACAACATCGCCTTCCCCCTCACAAGGAAGCGAACAATGCAAACACCTGACTGTCTTCCCTCAAGGATCACACCATTCTCAAACAGTTGGACAATCCAACACTGCACTCCCTCATGTAGCAACATGATATCCAATTTCTCAACAAATGAAACATCCAAGAGAAGCAGACACTTCTCCCCCACTTATTTCATTCCCAACCTGCAAATGGAAAACAAAACAAGCACCGACCGTATTTTCACACACATGTTGCATACTAGGGAACAACATAATTAGACAACCTGGCCGGACGGACCGACCTGCTCTGATACCACTAATGTAATACCCTAAATTTCCCCGCGTTATTTAAATAAAAATCAGAGTTGATTATCTTCTAAATCATATTTAGGATATCACCTTTCAACAAAACAAGCTCATGTAAGTAGATATGCAACAGTGACTAATTTCTAAATTATTAACAATAATAATGATAATAAATTATTGTATGAAATTCAAACTTTCTTAGTAACAGCGAAAAATTCAGCATTGAGACAATTTATTCAAAGTAATGACATGCTCCCAAAATAAGTGCAATCAACCACATAAAGAAGATATTCCAAGTTATCCAAAAAAAACATAAAAGACAAACGTTCCATAACCCCAGTGTTACATATCAGAGGTGACGCCAAACTAAAAGAATAAATCGAAGACTTCAACTGACACTCACACTTGAGCTCCTACAGCAGAATATCTGCACGTTACCGACGTAGAGGCAACATTCAAGTAGAAGGGGTGAGATTCTCAAATCAACAAAAGGAGAAGATGATATAAATATAGAAGCATAAATCACCAAGTCATTCAACCATATCACAACTACCAACAACAAACACACACCTCAACACAACCACTGATCATCAATCAAAGCATAATGCAACACAACTAACAAGAGTAATGCAATGAGACACCAACTAGACTCAATGCATGTGGTACCAATTTCGATCCCTGTTTCATGATCACAATTCCCATCGGAACGTCTATCTAGTCGCTCACACCCCACATGGGTACACAATCACCTCAAAAACAATAACAACATTGATTCCATTAAAAGGAATCTGGATAGATGCTCACACCCCACATGGGCACACGTCATCCCTCAACTCATGCAACATGCTATGAACCTTCAACGATAACACGCAACAACGGAACAAATGCATAAACATAGCATATCATCAATACTCAACTCACTATTTCACAACAACACACATACACCTATTCAAACATGCATCTTCATAAAAATCCTCCAAAATACATCATCTAAAAAAATATCAACCAAGCAACAGGAAACCACGCGAAACAACAAGAAAACAGCAAAGAACCAACAAAAATCGCGCAAACAGCATTGTTGCGTCTCTTCGCACCGCCCGGCGGCGCACAGGCGTAGCTTCCCCTCAATTCTAACAAATCCCAGTAGCGTTCCATGTTGTGCCTCCTAACCACCGCCCGACACCGCACCGCCCGGCGCTACAATTCCATCGCCCGACTCTACGACCGCGTAACAGATTTTCTGCAATCCAATTTTTCGCTACACTAGACCCAATTTCCTCCCCGAAACAGTCTTCATAGTGTACGAAAATCACATCCAATCTCAGCAATATTTAGCAACACTAACATGCATTATTTTATAGAAAACATCATGAAGAAATCTTAACATCCTAACTCATTAGAACCTATCCTTTTCTCATCAAACCCCATTAAAACCCCAAACTACCTATCAACAAAAATTCAACATTCACATGAATTCAACCTAATCATTCCTACCCAAATACATACATCATCGAACCCTTGAGAGATTAAAGAATTCTCACCCTTATCTTGGATTTGATGAGCTCTCTTCTCTTCTCCAATGGAGTTCTTCTCTCTTCTTGCCCTAGCCTCTTTCACCTTCTACTCTCCATTTCATGTATAATGAAAACTGATCTCCTTATTCTCTAATTCTCTTCATAAAACCCCCAACTATGGTTTACCTCATTTACCCTCACTCATCCTCATATAATTACTATCTCGCCCTTCAAATCTCTAAACATCTAATATTCCATTTTTTTATTTCATTATATTATTATTATTATTATTATCACCCAATTCAATTAATGAAATAATAATAATAATAGTTTCCACCAATTATTTAATTAACTTAATATTCACCTAATATTAAAATTAACTAATATCATTTAATAAGTTTTACTCACCACACCACCAATCTCTACGCTTTTGCTCCCACACCCCTAACACCTCAAAATCTTATTAATAAGGTCACTACCCCCCACCAAGGGTATCCCCAAACACAACAAAACACACGCACAATGACATGTATGCACACAACTTCACATAATTAAATTACGAAAAATAATTTAAAATAAAACGGGGCGTTACACCCACCAATGAAATATGTTCTTCAAGTTACATGAACTACTTGCTCCATAGCAAGACAACTTGGATCCACCAAGCCTTAGACATGTAACATCTTCTCCATCCACAGCTCCTGCAAACTGCATGAGATTGGCCTTTTTGAAGCATCCATAACTTTCATTATCGTGTAGATCAACTTATCTTAAGCTGATGTACCACATCATCAGATGAGATCCTGATGTTAAGCTTGATGTCAAAACATTCTGATGTGACATCTAGCTGTTGAATTTAGCTCCTCCTTACGCCACTTAGAAGAACGTCCTACCTATTACAGAACTAGAGTTCCATGCTCTCATAGACTTGATCCAACAACCAAGTTTAAGTAGACAACCTCCATCCTGCTTAATCTTATCACAGGCATTCCATACAAGCTCACACCTTGATGAATATCTGTTTTGAAATTCCAAAGAATTCACACCTGCCACGTCTAAATCTTAAGAAGAAAAAATAGCCATAGACTACACCATAGTTATACCAAAGAATGCCACTTTCCTTAGTAGAGCAGTCTGCAGAAAGTCAGAGATAACTACCACTTAACCTTGACCTCCAAGATGAACAAGATCCCATGCTCCTAAGTACCTAGACCAGAAATACACTAGTCCAAGTTGTGCCCTTGCCAGCACTCCATTCTGGACAAGTCTCTTTTAAGGACACTTTCCAGATAAACACCAGATTCTTCTAGTAACAACATGAACACACCTGCTCACTCCAATACTTTTAGTTCAGAAATAAACTGATCCAAGAATTATCCATCAAGATTATAATGTCTTCTTCTTCATCTTCCACAACACCATTATCTAGACCAGTTTCTTTCCAGGAAACTCTCTAGATATCATATGCTCCTGCCACATCAACTGAAGCAGATTCTTAGGTCAACACCCAAGAAAAACGATCCAAAAATTTATGCAATACCCCTCCCATGATTCTGCACAAACCAGATGAAGAGATGTTCCAACATAGTGTTGAACATCAGCAATCTTGAACTCCACATACAAGAATAATCAATTAAATACTTGTGAATATCACAAATAGAAATTGATTTTAAATCCTTGTTCAATAATACTATTTCACTATTGAAGCCACACTCCACCAGATCACTTCATGAACACTTATCAAGTATTCAATCTTTTTGCAACTATCTTCTTTGACAAATAAATTGTTGAGATACCAAGGCTGCCACCCTTGACTCAAGTAACTAAAATTCTCTCTGAACGAACCCTATTTACCTCAACAGTTTTGAAAACTCAATTTAGATTGGATCCTCCCTTAGGATTAAGAGAGATGAATCCTTCCTTGCTGTTTTGGATAGTGAAAATAAATCACCTCCACTTTCTTCAGATTTGTGTTTCATAGAAACACCTTCTAGTTAGAAGAATAACTAGAAGACTCCAGATGCACGACTGAGACGCCTTTATGAGTGGACTTGAGAGACTACTTAAGTATCTTTGACAACTTAGTCGATCAATAATTTATCAAACTCCCAGGGCAAGAACTTGATAAACCAAAACTCAACTCCTCTCCTCTTCAACTAACTTCAAACTGCACCATGGAACTCTTTCCAGTCCATTGCTCCTGAATTTTTAATAAAACGATGCAAATATCTTCACATATAGAGGCCGACGATTGAGATCTTCGACCATCTGTCTTCAGCAATAACTCCAGAATCCCATAATTCTAGAGCTCTTTCATCAAAAACATATGCAGCGGAACCACCAAGGAACAAATTCACCTTGCCCTAATAAGAAGTCAGAGCATCTTATAGGACACCCCAACAAGAGAACTAGCCACTTTTCCTACAGTTGTTGTAGAACCTCCTCAGCAACATGAACAACCTCCTGGTTGTTACCTTCAATCCAGAACATCCATCCCATCCATTAATACCCTTGAGTATGTGTGAGTTGATTGATCTGATATTAAAAAATCCTCCTTGTTTAAACGCCAGGAAGTATCTCTCAAATATCTCATCCAGAAATAGACAGGATTCCTACTCTGTACCAATTGAAATTCTGGCATTGCAGACAGCAGATGTCCTAACATATGTCAACACATTGTTCTGCATAATTATTTTAAACTAGAACAGAATAGTAGACTGATACGTTGAATATCAGAACTGCAGAAACACAGATGTTACGACATCTGATCCAACATGTTTATCAAGACCGATAACAGAATATGTAAATCTGCAGAATGATAAAAGAACACGGCAATTGTTAACCCAGTTCGGTGCAATTCACCTACATCTGGGGGATACCAATCCAGGAAGAAGACTCCACTATCTTTAGTAAACTTATAAAGTTAAACTTCCCCGTTTACAACTTTATCTCCTAAATACTACCCAATGAAATCCTTATCAAAGAACACCCTCTTTGATATGAGAACCATTATTCACTTCCCTTAATCACAAACTGTGACATCTTTACCATCCCTGTCAATACAGAATTCTATCAAGCATACTTGACTAACACACCAACTTGGATTTACTTCAAAGCTTTATCCAAGAACAATACATAATCCAATGCCTAAAGGCTTCTGGATATGTGGGATACCTACGCATATCCTAGTGCATCAGACGATACATAGGAAGGCTTACAAAGCCTAGAGAGCCAATGACTCTCAAAACCATAAACCCTTATATTCTATATAAGTTACAAAGGTATATCAAACCCTAGTTCTAAATCTTCTTATATAGGTTTCAGCAGTCTTGAGCTTCATATCTTTGGTGTTTGATCCAGGTATAGAAGGCGCATCAAATCTTGGCCAGATTTGTTACAAATTTAAAACATGCTAAATCAGTGTATTACTCCAGGAAGTCATGTCTTCAGGTAGGACATCTTCTTCGACATCTTTTTTCATGGCCAGATTTCTTCATCTTTATCATTCAAATTGTTTTACCAAAATTCTGTCAACCATAGGTGCTTTCAGGTATTAAACAATGTTTTTCGTTCGAATGTTACTAAATATAATTCTCAAAAATTGACCAACAAATAAACATTTTCTATTTAGAACTACGTAGTCTGGAGTTCTCCATCACAAGTGGAGATACATAGGAGCGAGATTCAAAGTCCCGTCAGGCACCCTAATAAAAACCTTATTTTTAGTCCTTCTTTCTTTTTTTCAAAATTTTCATAACAAGAAGAAACATGAAAGCTAACATTTCTAGTTAAAAATCTAACTAAATGGTTCCCGTTGAGTACAATGATTGTGAGGGATGCTAATACCTTCCCCTAAAATAATCGACTTCTGAACCCTAACTTTGATTCGACGACCATTTTATTTTTCTTTTTCGGGTTTTATCGATATTTTCCCTTTTCTTTTGGAATAAATAAAGTTTGGTGGCGACTCTGTTATCATCTCAAATGTGCGAGGGCTTGTGATCATTTTTCACGACGCGACACTTCCTTTCTCCTTCTTCTTATACCCTTCAACTTGCAAATCAAAATTAGTATTTTAGGGTTTCACAGAATCATCTCTGTCAAAGCTTTGAAATAAGTCACTCAACAACGAAATAAATTCCCTTAAGAGCTGCAAGGATTATAGCACACTATGAACAAAAACTCTAATATAGAGGATTTTTCATTTTCATAGTATGTATAATTCATCGATTCATCACCCCGGTAAGAGTTCTTTTAACTTTCTTACAATATTTCAATTAAATTTCATTCAACATTGTTATTCACTTTTAAAATGGGTTATTTTTACACTAGTTTATGAAACGACTATTGATTGTGTTCTTCTTCTCGTGTGAGTTTCATGTTAGGATTAGCAACACTGCCACAATACATTTCTCTTTTTTCTCCACAAAATGGGTACTTGAGGTATTGGATGTTGAATTGTAATTCCATGTGTTGAAGCAAGTTGCTCGACAGGGCAACGAAGTTTTTAAATAGCCTAGTATGTGTGTGTGTGTGTGTGTGTGTCGAAACACCTAATTGCCGAATTGTCGATGAGTTAGCCTCGACATAGATTTTGTCATAAACCTAATTTTTTAGTTTTAGCATAATTAGGTATTCTAGGCTTTTTTTTTGCTTTTATTAGGGAGCAAGACGAAAAATCTACAAATAGGGAGTAACCCCTATTATTATAAAATTGCAGTTTTGAAAGCAGAGAGTTACTCAGCAAAAACTATTCTTCTTTCCAATTCAATTTTCTTTTCTTGTTTTCATCCCCATTGTGCAGGTATACAATATTGCAACCAAGGTTGGTTGATTCACTCAAGTGATGAGTGAAGAACAAGAGATAATTCGATCGGCGTGAATGAATCTTGCTCATCAAGATTGATTCGGAATTACTCAAAATCTTTGGTTTAATTCCAACATCTGGTATCTAGAGCACTTGCTAAGCGATTAGTGGGAATATGTACATCATCCAGAAGAAAGATGTAATTCACCCCCTTCAAGCCTCGGGATCAGGAATGACAAAAATGAATATACAGATGATTTTCCAGCCATCTATAAGATGGAAAATCCTGAACTCATTATAGAATATATCAAGTTTTTTAGAAAAGAGACTGGAGTAAATTTGACCATGAAGGATATTACCGATGCTCCTAAAGGTTGTGTGTACAGGCCTTCAAGAAAAAGGAAGCAAGTTGCTTCTGAATCTGAAAAGGTGTTTCAGAAACCACCAAAGAGGAAAGTTGTACAACTGAAAGAAAATCATAACGAGGTTCAACAAGTGACCTCCATACTTGTCTTGATGCCTACCAGGACTATGAGTGGAGCCACTTGCAAGACTCCTCAGAAAACAACCACTTCTGAACTTCATGTTAAGAAGAAGTTGAGGAAAATGGGGCTACCAGTTGTGGATGGAGAGGAAGAAGAAGAGGATGACCAACAACTAATTAAGAGGACAAAGGTTCTGAATAAGGATGCTATCAACATTTTGGCTTAAGATGTTCAAGAAGGAGTAAGACTAATTTCTATTGTTCTACTCAATAAGGCTATGGAAAAGCCTTATATTTCTAAAGTTGTCTTGAAGCATGTAGAAGCTAAGGCTGTTAAGGAAGAAGCTGCTGCTCAGACTCATGAGGCCACTAATGAGGAAGTTAAAACTACTTCAGATGGTGTGAACATAGGTATTCATCTAAATTGTATCTCAAATAAAATTTATAATTCCTCCAATTCACCTCTAATAACTAAGTCACCCACGCCTTCACCGCCTGAATCACCAAAACCCTTATCGGAATACACCCCTTCACTACAACATGAGCAAAACTTATATGTGGGCCATGTCACTTCATCCCCTCAACCATCCCGTGAAACAGGCATTCCTCACATAGCTCAGATGCTACAGGATTTCTCTCATAAATAAACTATCCCTATAACATCTGTTCGAGAGGATTTAATAAATCGTTTAGCTGGTGAAATATCTTCGGATCATAACCACCTGGATTATGTTTCTGATTCTGAACAACCAACACACAATAACATTATGCGTGAATCACCTGACAAACCTAAAATTTTGACCAATTTGTTTTGTATAGTTTTAAAGAGTCTCTCATTTTGAATGAATGAGATAACTCAGTTGGTAGTCTAACGAGTTTGTTTAGCATTAAGTCCTAGGTTCAAATCTCACCTTTCCCAGTTTTAGATTTTTTCTTTGTTTGTTCTTTTTATCTTTACTTCTATTTTTATTTGCTTTATATTCAAAATCACAAAAAATTAAAATTAAAATTTTTATTTTAAATTCTTTTATTAAGCAATTTTAAAATAGTAATTTTATTTATTTAACCCAAAATGAGTCAAAAACTCATGAAAAATTTCAAACCCTTTCCATTTTTATCACATTTTTTATTGGTTGTTATGTATCATACTAACATAAAAAATTTCGAAAATCAGCAAAAAAGTCAAAAGTTGACTTTTTTGGTTTTATTTTATATTATTTTTTGTATTTTTCATAAGGTTTTTATTTTAAATTATTATTTTTTACTTTTTAAAAAGTACTGTTTTAAATGCATATTTGATTGATTAGTTCAATTATATTTGATTAAGTTAATTTTATTTGAATAATATAACTTGATTCAATTTGATCTGAATTAGTTTAATTATATTTGATTATGTTAATTTTATTTTATTAGTCTAATTTGATTTGAGTTGATATATTTTAATTTGATTAGATTTGATCAGATAATTTGATTTAGTCTTTAATTTATCTGATTTCATCTGATTATTACTTAAAATATCAAAAATACCAAAAGAGCAAGAATTTCGTATTTTTAGTATAGTTATTAGAAAAAATCCATAAAATATTATTAGGTGATTTGTTATTGTTATTTATTCCGTTTATAATTTGTTATTAGAAAAATTAGGATCTCACTTTTTCCATTTTTAAAACAAATTTTCCTTTTTTTCTTTTACCATTATTTCCATTCTCTTTGGCATTTAAAATCATAACAAATAAAAAAAGATGTTTTTTACTTTATTTTTCGTTTTTATTATTAAGTTTATATTTTTAAATAATAACTACCTTATTTATTTTTATGCACTTCTAAGAGCCAAAAAAAATCCAAATATAATTATTATTAGTATCATTATTTCCTTTCTTTATTCATTTTTTATTACTATTATTAGTTATTTGTATCATTAAAAATTTAAATTAGTCTATTATTATTATTATTATTATTATTATTATTATATTATTATTATTATTATTATTATTATTATTATTATTATTATTATTATTATTATGCCATTAAAACATCCCAAAAATCATAGAAAATCAAATCAAATCTCATTTACTATAAAAAATATCAAAAATGATAGAAAATCACATCAAATCCCATTTAGTTCAAAACCATAGTTTTAAAAACGGGACCGGACCGGCTGTTCGGACCGGTTGAACCGGGAACCAGAGTGGTAACCGATCAGGTTCAATTGTTAGATTGGATATGCAGATGAACTGGTGAGAACCGGTCAAAGCCGATGTAAACTGATAAAAACCGGTAAACCGGAGGTTTTAAAAAACTGGCGGTTCAAATGCGTGTTTTTTTTTAAATTAAAACGACGTCATTTTTCATTATTTAAAAAAATAAAAAATAAAAATATAAGAGAAAGTTAATATTCTTTTCTTTAAAAATTAGTAACAACGATTAAATATAATAAATAGAGGCTACTGCAGTATTATAACATTGATAACTTATGGAATTTAAACATAATCTATTTTCTCTCATATATGATTGATATCATTGGTTTTTATTAGTTGGGCTGAGGTGTTGCCTAAAGTAAATGGTATTGCATGTTATATAGATAACAAACATAAATTTGTATTTGAGATTGATACTTTTTTAAAATTTTAAATCAATTACTTGACTTAAATTTATAATTGATTCAAATTTGAATTTAAATTATAAACTTGTAAAATTATGACATTTTTAAATTTTTTAGATGTTAGTGATTTTTTTCGACACCGAGTCATCTGGTTCGACAGGTTTAATACCTATATAATTTTGTTATAGTGACCGATTTATTCAATCGAGTTATCCAGTTTTATCCGGTTTAATCATGCAGTTCGACCAATGACCCAGTGGTTAGACCAATGAACCAGCGACCCAATATCCTCACCAGTTTATAACCGGTCTGGTTTTCAAAACATTATTTAAAACATCCCAAAAATCATAGAAAATCAAATAAAAAACCCAATCTCCATTCAATATTTTTACTACTACAAATTCACAGGTCATAAATCTATCCCAATTCACTAACATGGTCACAAAGTCATAAACATATCCTTTCCAATCTTCCATATTTAAGGCCAAAATAAAATTGATACAAATAACAAAAAATATTTCTAAAACGAAAATCAAATCTCATTCATATCAAGTTCAAACTCATTCATAATCTTCCCAAAACAAAAATAGAAAAATTATCATCACATTGTTTTCCTTAAAAAAATATAAATAAAAAAGAAGTTAATTATTGACTTTTTTGGTATTTTAAATACTATTTTTCCCTTTTAATTTCTTGGCATTGTTAAAATTTATTTATTTTTAAATTTAAAGTATTGTTATTTTATACACAAAATAGTTTAAAAATCCAAAAACATGTGAAATGTTTAAAATTCAATTTTTTCTCTCTCATCAAATCAATTACTTATGCAAGATCCATAAATCATTCCATTTTACATAAACTTTGTCCACAAATTTTAATCAATATCTATCCTTCATAATATATACAAATCAACACTAATTTGAATTTAATTCCCTAACCTTATATTTACCTATAAATACCAAAAAAAACCTACATAATTCTTACACTACACAACACACAATTGACCAAAACAACTAATCTTAATCACTCACACACCCATTTCACACGTGAAGCATACTAAAAAAATATCATACTTCCTCCACACTAATAATACACTCTTCCACTACGTTAAAAAGTGTTATAATTTATGAAAAATAAATGTTTATGGGTGTGTTCTAAAGTGACAAAGAAAAGTCAAAGTGAGTAAATTCCAATCATTAATTAGGAATTTGAAGAAAATCAACACTTCGTGAAGGATCACAACCTTGTGAAACAACACATACATGACCTATAAATACTCCATCCCGGAATTTAGAAAATCATATCACAAACCGAAAATCCTTTTGTACAAATTCCATACACTCTTTGCTACAAATCGAGTTTTCGTCGGTCTTGTGCAAATTCGATATAAGGTTGAATTATCATGGGTATTCCTGCGTTCCAACTCTAAGACATACAAGAGAGTGCTTGAAATACTTTTAAGAAAAGTGACATCATTCACGATTCAGTCCTTTATCCATTCAACTTTACCGTTATTTCTAACAATCTTAAAAGTATTCAAATGGCTTCTGATGCTGCAGTTTCAAGCATCAAAGTTATGAACAACGACCTTGTTAACTTGGATCGCTTTGATGGAAGCAACTACATCCGATGGAAAAATAAGACGACATTCCTTATGACCGCTCTGAACGTTCACTATGTCTTAGATCGTGATTTACCATAAATTCCTGAACCAACCGAGGATGACTCTGATGAACTCAAGAAGCAGCGTAAGAAACGTAAAGAGGACGAATTGCTATGGCGTGGGCATATCCTCAATACACTATTTGATCGTCTCTTCGCCCTCTATATGGATACTCGGTCTACAAAAGAAATATGGAAAGCACTCGAGTTTAAATTCAAGGACGAAGAGGAAGCTACAATGATGTTTTTAATTTCTAATTAATTTGATTTTAAATTCATAGATTCCAAGCCCATTCTGCCCTAAGTGCATGAGTTACAAGTTCTCTTGAATAAAACAAAAGCTGTGAAAATAGAAATTCTTGAGACCTTTCATGTTGGTGCAATCATTGCAAAATTACCACCTTTGTGGTAAGGCTATAGAAAGAAATTGTTGCACAGTTCTGAGATTTTCTCTCTAGAGAAAATCTAGAAACACCTTCAAATCGAGGAGGAGTCGAAGTAAAAGGAGAAATTAGAATTTGATAGTCTTTCCAAAGCCAATGATGTGACTGCCAAACAAAAAAAGAAACATGATGTCATGAAGAGTCATCTTAGATCTAAAAAGGAACATATCACATTACAAAATTTTGGCGATCTGAAAAGTGGTTGTTTTGTATGTGGAAAACCCGAACAATATGCTCGAGATTGAAGCCATAACAAGACAAAAAATGAAATCAATGCATTTCATGAAAATGACGACATAATCACTACGGTGATCGAAATAATGGAAATCAAAGGCAAACGGCAAGGATTGTGGTATAATCACATGCTTGAGTCTGTTTCTTTATGGCATTTTAGATTAGGACATACTAGTATTAGTTCTATGAAGAGACTAATTAAATCGGGTTCGATTTCATGTAATGTAAATGATTTCGAAAAATTTGAATAATACGTTAAATCAATGATGATTAAGAAACTTTTCAAAAGTGTTGAAAGAAATACAAATCTTCTTGTTCTTGTACATTCACATTAGTGTAATTTAATGGCATGTTAACCCGTGGGAGAAATAGATATTTCATTACATTTGAAATTCTGGTACAGATGTGTGATGTCTCGTGCAATGCCACAACATCGTAATCTGCTGTATAAACAAGGAAATAATAGTAACAGTAATGCATAAACCACACACAAGGATTGTTCAACCAGTTCGGTTCAACGACCTACATCTGGGGGCATACCAAGCCAGGAAGGAAGTCCACTATTAGCAGTATCAAATTACATACTCAACAGACCAGTTGACATCTACCTAATTTAATCACTACCCAATGACCCTTCTATCTAAGTCCTCCCTAGATAAGAGACTCCATCTCTCTCCCAATCATCGCAATGATGTCTAGCAGTCAACTTCTCCGTCACTGCATCAACAGCTTGATTACCAGCAACTTTTCTATCACACAAACTTAGAAGACACACTTCCACGACACTTATTGGAGTTGCTTCAAAGCTTCCTCCAAGAACAATACAATACTCATTACCTACAGGTTTCTGAGTACGACCACAGTGACCATCTCACAACCCGAGTGGTTCACTTAGACTAAGCCCTAATGAACTACATCTTGGACCCGTACAAATTCTATATTACAAGCATTCTATTTATAGCTTTTTCCCAACTGGATTTGGGCCTTCAAATCATATCAAATCTTCTGCTCCCAATCTGCAACAGATTCTGCTACTAAATAGATCTTCAATTAAATCTTCAATCAATTAACTCTAAATATTCTCCATATCTTTATGCATTGGACTCGCAACAAACTAATCTTCTTTACACATGATTGCAACAGAATATATCTCCCATGATATTCGCAGAATATATCTCCCATGATATTCGCCTGCAATCTCTGATTTTCTTCAACATAATATTTCATTAAGCCAAAACCATGTGCAGCCCTAAGCATCTCAGACCTGATGTTCACTATTGATGTCACGACATCGGGTGTAACATCAGCGCACAGCTGCAACCCTTACATTTTTAACAAACCTAAATGTTACCTAAACATATCAATAATGCTAGAAGCTCATGTTGCAACATCAACCATGACATCAACATTGTTTTAACAAAATTTCAGCCAATTACAAGAACTTACAACATTCATCTATGATTCTTCTAGGTACACATATGTATATCTTTTAAGACATAAAGGTGATGCTTTTAATGCCTTTAAACTTTACAAAGCAGAAGTAGAAAATCAATGAATAAAAGTATCAAAGTCCTTAGGAGTGTTAGGGGAGGTGAATATTCTTGTACAGAATTTGATACGTTTTATGTAGAACATGGAATTATACGTGAATGCTCCGCACCTCGCTCACCAGAACAAAATGGTGTAACCGGAAGAAAAAGTCAAACATATCAAGAGATGATGAATGCCAAGTTAATGCATTCCAAATTGCCATTTTATTTGTTGGGTGAGGCCTTACCGACTGCTTGCCACATAGTTAACATAATTCCTTTGAAGAAAACTGGTATTTCCTCGTATGAGTTATGGAAATGCAGAAAACCAAATATCAATTACTTTAGAGTGTGGGGGTGTGTAGCCTACTATAAAAACATGGATCCTAAGAGAACTAAATTAGGTCCTCGAGGAATAAAATGTTCCTTTATAGGATATGCACCAAATAGTAAAGCATATATATATATTTTTAAACTTAGAGTGTAATGTAATTGTTGAATTCGGGGATGTAGAATTCTTTGATAACCATATTAATAAGGACAAAGAATCTGAGTCTCCCGCAAACAAAGAATCTCGTAAGGAAGATTTTTCTCGGAGTCTCAAGATAAAACCCGAAATACTTCTCGGATCATTGAAACAGAACCCGAGCCTAGGATAAGCAATAGAGTCCAGATAAGAAAGGATCTAGGACTAAACAAAATCGATTCTCTACTTATTTCTTTTTATCTAGTTGAAGGAAACTGTGAGAATTATGTTTGAAATATTCCCATTATTCTTCAAGTAGAAGATTATCCTAAAACTTACAAGGAAGTTGTGGCTTCAAGGGACTCATCCTTTTGGAAGGATACTATCCAAGATGAAATGGATTCAATCACGTCAAATCACACTTGAGAACTTGTTGAATTATCAAAGAGATCAATGCCAATTGGATGCAAGTGGGTGTTTAAAAAGTAGTATCATAGTGACGGTACATTAAACACATATAAGCCAAGATTAGTAGCAAATGGATTTAGATAAAAAGAGGGTGTTGATTACTTTGACACATATGAACCAGTGGCTAGAACAACAACAATTAGAGTATTGTTCGCCATAGCCTCCTTGAATGACCTTATAGTTTATCAAATGGATGTTAAAACAACATTCTTAAATGGAGATCTCGATGAGAAATCTACATGGAACAACCATAAGGCTACATGCTTCCTGGAAATAAACAAAAAGTGTGTAAGTTTATCAAATCCCTATATTGACTAAAACAAGCACGAAACCAATGGCATCAAATATTCGATTATGTTATACTTTCAAATGGATTTACTCCCAATTCTTGTGACAATTGGTTATACACAAAGGTACAAAATATATTTTAATATTCCTATGTCTATACGTTGATGACATGTTGATAATTAGCAACAGCATGGATGGATTTTTAGAGATAAAAAGGTTTCTAACTTCTACATTCAAGATGAAAGATATTGGATTAGTTCAAACACATTATATTGAAAAAATGTTGGATAAGTTCAAACACCTAAACTGTAAGTAAGTAACCACTACATTTGATCATTTCGTCAAACTTTAAAAGAACAATGGAAGAGTAGTGGCTCAATTGGAGTATGGAAGTGAAATAGGGTGTCTTATGTATTTAATGCAATGTACCATACTTGACATATCATTTGCTGTTAGTAAAATGAGTAGATTTACTAGTAATCGAAATAAATAACATTGGAAAGTAATCACAAGGATTTTTGGCTATCTACAATAGACCTTAAATCTTGGCCTTCACAATGGAAGGTTTCGCGCCATACTAGAAGGATATATTGATGCAAGTTGGTCATCCAATGTTGGAGATCATAAATCCACAATTGGGTGGATTTTTAGCTCTTATTGTCAAATTAATGGATTAATTGTTAAATGTTTTTATAAACCGTTTTTAGTTCTTATTTGAAAATTTCTATTGATGCAGTGCAGATTGAATATCGCGAGATTGAAGACCGAGCAAAGCCTAGGTATCCACCTCCTCTAAGCAGGTATAATTTTTTTTATTAATTTTCACCTCCACTATCTTTCCTTGTATGTGTTGTAAGTCAAACTTGTCAAATTAATTGTTGCATGTAGGTCCTGTTTTAACATTGCGGTATTTGTGTGCACATATGTGCAACCGTTTGATAAGACATTAGTATCTCGTCTTTGCTACTGAATCAGCTGAAACGATTTCTTTCGAGGTAAATAATTGCTCATGTTTATTATTTATCGTGTTCGCGTTGGGTATACAGTGTCCTATGTTTCTATGTCAAATAAAAAACCATGCTAATGACCCTATTTTCTTCTAGTAATATTGTACATTTCAACGGTATAAGGTTTTTTTTATAACAGAGCTCTAGGTCTTTCTTATGTAACAAATTAATTATGTTGGATAATGATAAGTTGATTAGGTCTCTCTTATGGATTTTATTTGTTATTTGAAACTACTGTGTATGTTGCTAACATGTTCAATAAGAATTTTTGTTGAATGACCCTTACACTTCAACCTAATTTTCAGGTGATTTAGGGATCCTTGACTCAGTTGTACTGAATGTATATACACACCCCATGTCACATAAAACTATATATATAGACAAATAAAGATTCAGTTGTTTGCATAGAACTATACATGAGTTGCTACTTTCTGTTGATGATAATACTTTCTGGTAATTACATTATTGTAACCACAATTATTAGAATTGTTGCAAATGTATACTAACTATTGATTAATTGCATAGTGAAGATGATTTGGTAGAACTTATTCCAAACATGGGCTAGTGGTATGAGGTTCATTACTTCAGAACCTTTGCCTTTGCCAATCTCAGAATTATGAAACACACGAAGGTATTCTTCATCATCTGTGGCTGGCGGTTTACCTCCACTCGGAAGGTACATAACTGCACTTAGTATCATTTGTCTATGCTTAAAAAATGTTTTTAAAGTTGTATAAAATAATAATATCTATTATTTGGATACATTACGTAAAACAGAAGCTATTTTTTGTTTTATTTTTATCGTAAAAGATACTTTGTGTAGTTTAAGAAGTAGTATATAGTTTTTATTTTTTTGATGCAACTCTGTCAGTGCAATTTCAACAAATTTCTAACTTCGATTACACTAGTTTAACTAACTTCAATCTCTCTAACAACAACTAACTATCACATGCCCTAACATGAAATTTGAGTTAACCTGCAACACTAATAGTTAACAGCCCCTTAGCAACATTCAAAATACCAACAGATTAATTCTAATTTTTTTTAAGCATAACTAATTCAAGTTACAATTAACACTAATAGAGTATTGACTAACTCCTTGTAACCTATACTAACCAATCAAATTCAAGTTCGTAACATAAATTAACAGAGCTAGCTCTAACAATAACTAATAAAACCTTCTTTGAACATCCATGGTTCTTGAATTTTCTATGTAAACAACGATGTAGATGTTAAGTCCAAATTATAACAAAATGTCCAACTGATTTACAAGACTATATCTGCTGCCTGCTTTATTGTATAATAGATTAATGCTTCTAAGTAGGTATTATCCTTAAACTTTTATTTGTTGCTGCATATCTTCTTTATATATATATATCTCATGGTGGAAACATTTACATTGATGGTCATCTATGCCACAGAGTTTTGCATATGTAATGAAATAAATGTAACATGTTTAGTGTAATGTATCCAATTTTCAATGTCCTAGCTGATTCCCTTAGAAATATTGTGTATATGGTAGTTGTTTTAGGTTGTTGGATTGTAGAAATTGAGGTCAATCATGTGTGTTGTTGTAAGATATGTTCATCAAACTACTGAGTGATGAGTAGATAAAACAGTGGTAAAAGACTAATGGGCATGAGTGATGAATGTGACTTGTGAATGCCAGGTGAATTGCTTTTGAATCCAGGTTCTTCATATAGGTTGAAAGTTTAAAATTTGATCAGAAGTTAAAGTTTGACAAAAACAAAACTCAAGTTCAATGACTCATCTTCCACTGCTAAATTACTTTCGAAGCATTTGTTAATAAATCAAAGAAAATAGTTAAATTTTCAAGAAACTGAATGCATCATTTCCATTAAGAATTTTCTATATTAAGTTTTATTTAAATATATTTTTTCCATTACCATCAGGGCGACTTTTGATTTTTCCTTCATAATTTTTTTTTTGCAATTCCACCTGCTGATGTAATTTCCAGCATCCATGTTGTGAGGGGAAGTCCACTCTACACTTGATTTTAACGATGTCAAAACTATCGCGCTTAGCATATATAGAATTCATATGAAGAATATCATATACAATGCACATTAGGTGTTCTAAATATGTTTGATCATGTTGGCAATGTTCTAGGTACATTAGGTATGGTTGAAAACCTTTAGGAAAGTCAAAATGATGATTTTTGCATGTTTTAAGGGTGTGAGTCAACTCACAACCTTGTTCTGGTCGACCCAGACAAGTTAAATTTCTTAGTGTCAGCAGTTGGAATGCTCGCGTCGAGGCAAAGGCTGTTTTTTCTGCGCAGATTTGCTGACTGCCTTGCTCAGGTCGACCTCCTCACCTGCATAGGTCGACCGTTCGCTGTTTTGCACCTATTTTATGTTGTGTTATTCACTTCAAATTTTTGTTGTTTCTGTTATGTTTTCAAGGATAGCATATATATTGTTTTGGCTCATTTTTTACTTACACAACAAGAAACGTGAAAATTTACATTGATATTTCTCTTCATCTTCATCTTCAACCTTACATTCTCTAACATCTACACATAACCATTTTTGTTAGTGTTGTGTATTTTTAAAGTGATAAGGTTCAGGCCGAGGTGTGTGGATCCTACGTGCTGGGTTGAGAATCAATGGGTGTTTCTTGAATAAAACCATAGGTTTTGTCCTCCAAGAATCAAGGAGATTTTGGGGGTTTTTGCACAAACTATTTTGTTCTACAAAGATTCAGCCGTGCGAAGGTAACCAAAGAACAGAGCGTTTCATTTGGTTTAGTAGCTACAGTCGGAGGATCGTAGAAGAAAGGTTTAGGGATCGAATTGTGGAAGATCGTAATCGGCCGAGTGAAGGTGACTGAAGAACGGTGGTTTCTTGCAGTATAGTAGAGTGAGACGGTGATTCGCTCAACCAAATTCGAGGCACTTGATTCGTCTTGAATCAAGGGAAGAGAAAACTCTGCATCAACAATCAAAGACGTTTGAAAGTTTGGATGTTCATTATTTTTCTCTTGTATAAACTCAATTGCAACGGTAATATATATATATATATATATATATATCAATTCCATTTGTGGAATTTGGGACAGAGGCACCCATAGCGAGGACGATTAGGGAACTGCCTAATCAAATCGTGTTTGTCCTCTCTTTCCCTTAACTCTTTATGTTTGATATCATTTGAATTTGCAAAGTTTAAATTGATCGAAATTTATGAGCTAGTGTTATATTGATCCGTTAAATTGTTTTGTAAATTTGATACAATCCATTGGATTGTGTTTAGGAGCAACTCAACATAACATTACGCACACCAAGTGTTCGATAATTTGTTTCAACGCAAAATCGAACGCATTTGCAAATAATTATTTGTCGATTTATCTCGTTGAATTGGATTAAACATCAAGCAAGTAAAACATTGTTGATTGCGTTTAAATTGTGTTAATCAATCAGAATTTTTCTCATCCGTAATTCATTCCTAATATCATCGTGCATATCAGATCCTTTTAGTAGAGGTTCGTTGTAGACGTGTGATTTAGTGGTTGCTTCCGTTAAAATTTTTTAAAACCAATTTTTGGTAACCATTTGCGTGTATAAAATTGTGGGATCTATTCAACCCGCCTTCTTGTTCCTAGCCGTCGTCTAACAAGTGGTATCACGAGCTCCCGTTTATCTGGTGCTTCGGTAAAACTTCTTGGATCATGCTGAACGCACCTAAAGGGGCTTATAATAGAGCTCCAATTTTTACAGGCGAAAATTACAGCCACTGGAAGTATTGTATGCGTGTCCATATAAATTCCATGGATCTGAAGGTTTGGAACGTTATTGTAAACGGACCTATGGAAATTACAATGACTAACGCTGAAGGCGTTGTGGTTCCCAAACCCGAAGCTCAATGGAATGAGGAGGACGGGAAAAAGTACAGCTATGATTGGAAGGCTCGGAATATTTTGATCTCCGCTTTGGGAGTTGACGAATATTATTGTGTCTCTTATTGTGAAACGGCCAAATCCATATGGGATGCTTTACAAGTAGGCCACGAAGGCACTAATGATGTTAAGATGGCCCGTATCAACACACTAATGCAAGAGTTCGATCTTTTTTACATGAAGCAATGGGAAACCATTGCGGATATGCAATAACGATTTACTCACATTATCAACAAATTGCATGTACTTGGTAAACCAATTCCAAACGAGGTTGCTACCAATAAAATCATGAGGTGTCTTAACAGGGAATGGCAACCGAAGGTCACCTCGATCAAGGAGGCCAATAATCTAGCTACTCTAGACCTCACAACATTATTAGGTAAACTCGATGAGCATGAGCAAGTGCTCATTAGCTTGGATAGACATGAGAAGAGTATAAAGAAAGAGAAAAGAAAAGATACGGAGAAGAAGTCGATTGCTCTTAAGGCTTCTTATTCAAAGTCCACATCTCTAGAGCAAAGTGATGATGAACCCAACAATGACGAAGATGATGAATCTGGTGATGACATGAGCCTATTTGTGAAGAGATACAATAGATACGTTCGGAAGAATGATATTCAACACTCGGATAAAAATCTAGTCAAATTTTTGAGGCAATCTAGAAATGAAGGCAATAAGAATGTCAAGGTAAAAGGGACGTGTTACAACTGTGGAAAATCCGGGCACTACAAGCCGGATTGTCCATCACTTAAGAAAGACAAGGATAAGAATAAGGATAAAATTCGTCAACACAAAAAGTCCAACAAATCTCGACGAGCATACATCGCTTTGGAGAGCGATAGTGAGTTGGGAAAAGATGACAGCTCAAGTGACGAAGTGAGTCCGTTAATCTATGTCTTATGGCACGTCACGACAAAAAGAAAGAGGTAAAACACTCTAAATATGATCATTCTAATACCATGTCTTATTTAGAATTACAAAAGGCTTTTGATATGTTGCACTACGAGGTTAAGGAAGCAGTTTAACGCTTAGCCTCAAATAAAAAGATTTTCTCATATTTGGAGAAAAAGGTTTCCGATTCCGAAAAGGAGTTGGAAGCTCTTAAAAACTCCATAGTGGACACATCAAAAGCTAAGGTTGAAGAGGACCCTACCTCTTGGTTCAATTGGGGTTGTGACACTTGTTACATTTGGAAAAAAGAGGTGAGAACCCTTAAGGCCAAATTGGACAAGGCTCTTAAGCCAAAAGTTACGTTTGCTATTGATCTATCACATTATCGAGAAAGTATGAATAATCCGTATCAAAAGTATACGTATGTGATTCGAGATAGTGATAGTAAAGGTAAATTCCAAATGAACTGTAATTACCTATATTGTTGTAAGCCTGGTCATAATATTACAAAATGTCGTTTTAGAAAGTTTCTTGTTCCGAAAGGAATTTATCAATGGTTGCCCAAGTGTGGTCTTGGTTTCACTCACTTTAAAGGACCCAATGAGAATTGGGTACCTACTCTCCCTTGATTATTTTGTAGGTACAAAGTCTTGAGACCACCGAAAAAAGATGGGTCTGGATAGTGGCTGCTCGAGACATATGACCGGAGACATATATCTTTTCATCGACTTTATGGCGAAGAAAAAGGGGTTTGTCATCTACTACTATCTCTGATGTACTTCTTGTGGAAAGCCTTAGACACATCCTTTTAAGCATTAGTCAACTATGCGACAAAAATTATAAAGTATCATTTTCGAAAGATTGTTGCATAATTGAAGATGGTGACAAAAAGGATGTGTTTAAGGGCTTGAGGGTGAATAACGTATATATGCTAGACTTAAATGAAGTATCGTTGAATGGCGACAAGTGCCTAGTCACTATGAATGAGGATTCATGGTTGTGGTATAGACGGTTGGCGAACATCAACTTTGATTTGCTTAACAAAATAGTCTCTAAAGACCTAGTCATCAGTTTTCCCAAAATTAAATTCACAAAGGATCATCTTTGTGATGCTTGTGAAATGGGGAAGCAAACAAGGATCTCTTTTAAATCCAAAAACATTGTTTCAACTATGAGACCCCTTGAGCTTCTCCATATGGACCTCTTTGGACCATCTAGGGTTGAAAGCCTAGGTGGTAACTATTATAGTTTTGTAATAGTCGATGACTTTTCTAGGTTTTGCTGGACTATTTTCTAAGCAAACAAGAGTGATACCTTTTCGGCCTTTGAGCGATTTGCTAAGTTATCTCAAAACAAGTTAAACACGAACATTGTGTCAATTAGAAGTGACCATGGGGGTGAGTTTGAAAATCATTTGTTTGAAGCATTTTGTGAATCCAATGGAATTAACCATAATTTTTCCGCACCACGTACCCCTCAACAAAATGGGGTGGTGGAACGTAAAAATAGAGTTTTGGAGGAACTTGGAAGGACTATGATTAATGAATGTGGACTTCCAAAATACTTTTGGGCCGACGCCATAAGTATGGCTTGTTACATTTTGAATAGGGTGCTCATCCGGCCTATTCTAAACAAGACACCGTATGAGCTTTTAAAAGGGCCTAAGCCAAATATCTCTCACCTTCATGTATTTGGTTGCAAATGCTTCATGTTAAACAATGGAAAAGAGACTCTTGGTAAGTTTGATGCCAAGGCCAGCGAGGTTATTTTTCTTGGATACTCTCAGTCATGTAAAGCGTATAGAATTTATAATAAGAGGTTACGTGTAGTTGAAGGGTCAGTTCATGTTACTTTTGATGAGTCTTATCCGAGAAATGTCGGAGAAGGTAGTTCTTTTCATGGTGCAGGTTTACCTTCTGAAGACATACTCAAAGACACTGATAAGGGAACTGATTAGCCTGAAGCAGTGCGTATTGAGGAGGAAAAGGATCACCAACCAATGAAGAGTGAGGAGGATCATCATTCTGATAAAGATGAACTTCCTCCAGCTTGGAAGTCTTCCAAATACCATCCAATTGACAACATTCTCGATGATATCTCTAAGGGAGTAACCAATCGCTCTAAGCTTAGTAACTTTTGCTATTACTCCTCTTTTGTGTCACAAGTTGAACCTAAAAACGCAAAGGAGGCGTTACTTGATGAGCATTTGTTTTTATCAATGCAAGATGAACTAATTCAATTCAGGAGAATTGAGGTTTTGGACCTTGTCCCTCCTCCTCGAGGTCATCGAGTAATTGGCACACGATGGGTGTTTAGGAATAAATTTGATGAAAATGAAGTAATAACACGTAACAAAGCGCGGCTTGTAGCACAAGGCTATAACCAAGAGGAAGGAATCGACTATGAGGAAACTTATGCGCCGGTTGCCCGAGTCGAGGCTATGCGCCTTTTACTTGCATATGCTTGCACTAAGAACTTCAAATTATTCCAAATGGAAGTTAAAAGTGCCTTCCTTAATGGATATATAAGTGAAGTGGTTTATGTTGCCCAACCTCCGGGTTTTGAGTCCCATGAATATCCCGATCATGTATATAAACTCAAACGTGTTTTGTACGGACTTAAACAAGCCCCTAGGGCTTGGTATGAACATCTAAGCAAATTTTTACTTGATCAAGGATATTCAAGAGGGAAGGTTGACACTGTAACACCCCGATTTTTTTTTTTGGAAATCTTGGTATCCGGCCTTGCGACCGACTAATCCAAGAGGGACCAATACCGACCGTCCACTAGCGGGGGCCCCGTTTCAAGCCAGAGCAGAGCTCCGTATGGACTGGCCCACACAAGAGTTGATTGCACCTAGTAGGATTCGAACCTGAGACCTTGAGAGGAGCACACTCTCAAGACCAAAGCCTCCACCACTAGGCGAACCCTTGGGGGTTTAACACCCCGATTTAATTTAATTATTTTTCGTGATTAAATTGAATATTGTTGTATGTATTGTGTGTTGGTGTATTTTGGCCAAGTTTGGGGTACCCTTATGGTGGGGGTAGCACCCATAGAATTATGAAGGATAAGGTGTTGGATGAATGGTTAGTTGGTTAATATTATTATTTGAGTTATTGAGGATATTGTTGTTATTATTAGAGTTGGTGAAATAATAATAATAATAATATCTAAATAATAGTAATAATCATATTAGAAAGTAATATTTGGATAATAAGGAAAAAATAAAAGAAAAGGGTTAGGAAAGGAAGAGGTGGTCAGTACGTGTTTTGAAAAGAAAAGGAAGAGCAGAGAAAGCTAGGTCAGAGAAGGAGAAATTGTGGAAGAAGAAATCAAGAATCCTAAGGTAAGGGTGGAATTTCTTTCATCTCTCAAGGGTTAAATGATATGGGTATTGAAGTAGAAATCACCTAGTTGGAATCCATAGGGTTGAGTGAGGGTTTTAGGAAGATTTTGTGATAATATGATTGGAACTAATGAATTAGCCTTGTTTGATTTGTTTGGTGGAATTATAAATGTTAGATATAGGCTATTGGTGAAAAATCTGTGAACAATTGCTGTTAAAAATCAGTTTGAGTCTAGAAAATCGCAGTTGGTAAATTCTGGTATCGCAGGATTTTTCTGCCGAAATCGCAGAGCCCGCTTAGCGCGGTCTGGAGAAATTTCCCCCCTTCGAGGCAGTGAGTAGCGCGCTTAGTGCAGATAGGGGCGCGCTTAGCGCGGCCTGGGACTGAAAAAATATTATTTTAATTACTTAAAATTCATGGAAAATATCTGTTTTACATTTTATTGATGCTGTGTTGTTGCTGTTGTATGGTGGGCATGTATTGAGGTGTTATGTGCTTGTTTTGTTGATGTTGATGTGATAATGTGAAACGCGTGATTGAATGATGCAAAGATGTGTAGTTGTTGTATTGGTGCAATGATGTATGTTTCGATGAATGCATGTTGAATGTTAAATGATGTTAGTATGAAAATGAGTATACTATGTGTATGCATGAGTCATTGTTGCATGTTGTCATTGATGGTGCATGACATGTGCATAGTTGTGGGATGGCGTGCCCAGGTGGGGTGTTATCGTCTATCCGAATTCCTTGTTGGAATCGTTGTTGTTGGCGTGATTGTGTGCCCAGATGGGGTGTAAGCAATCACAGTTGTTGGTGTGACCATGAAATATGGGTCATGGGTGTGATCATGAAATAGGGGTCATAATTGACCATGAAACAGGGGTCGAGAGTTCCGAAGGGAACTGTGATCATGAAACAGGAATCAATTTTGGTACCACATGCATTGAGTCTAGTCGAGTCTCCTTTGCATTCTCTTGTTGGTTGTGTTGCATGATGGTTGGTATAATTATCGATGATTGTCTGTGCATAATTTGAGGTGTGTGATTTTTGTTGGATGTTATAATATGGGAATAACTTGATGATGTATGTTTTTCTATTTATCTCATCTCTCTCTTTCGTTGATTTAAGAATCTCACCCCTTATGTTTGAATGTCACCTCTACGTGGGTAACGTGCAGATAAGTAGGAGTAGTTTGCAGGTGGAGTGGAGAAGACGAGGTCTTCTGGTGCGAGTTATCGAGTCGCGTCTGCTCTGAGTTTGTAACACCGGGGGTGTTGGAACGCTAGAGTCTTTTAATTCCTTTTATATGTTATTACTGTTTGCATTAAGGATCTTATGTGTAACTAAACATGTTTATTTTGTGTTGACTTTTCCGCTGTGCATGAATGTTAAAAAAAAATGCCATGTTTAATTTCAATATCGCCAAAATTATTATTGTGTTTTATGCTAAGTGGAGTAGTAGAAGTAGCATCCTAAATCCATGTTTCTTTTCTTTTACTCTGATAAATTGCGCTTAAATTGTCGCGGGGGTTTGGGGTGTTACAGACACAAACCTCTTTATTAAACGTCAAGGAAAACATTTAATCTTGGTACAAATTTATGTTGATGATATTATCTTTGGGTCTACTAACATGACCTTGGTCAAGGAGTTTTCTAGTTTTATGTAAGGGGAGT
Organism: Lathyrus tuberosus; assembly: GCA_022829125.1. Taxonomy (NCBI): domain Eukaryota; kingdom Viridiplantae; phylum Streptophyta; class Magnoliopsida; order Fabales; family Fabaceae; genus Lathyrus; species Lathyrus tuberosus. Next base: position 12,174,745 of record JALAZF010000071.1, read on the forward strand.
TTGAAATGAGCATGATGGGGGAGCACAACTATTTCCTCGGATTGCAAATCAAACAACTCGAAGAGGGCACATTCGTGAGTCAAATGAAATATTGTCTTGAGCTTCTCAAGCGTTTCGACATGCTAAACTGCAAAGCAATAGATACTCCAATGCATACTAGTGCTAGTCTTGATCGTGTTGAAAATGGTAAGGATGTAGAGCTAAAAAGGTATAGAGGTATGATTGGATAGCTTCTTTATCTTACCGCATCATGTCCCGATATTATGCTCAGTGTATGCATGTGTGCGAGGTATCAAGCACGTCCCAAGGAATCCCACCTAAAAGCAGTTAAGCGCATACTTCGATACCTCTCTGGTACTCCAAAGTATGGGTTGTGTTATTCCAAAGGTAGCGTTTGTTCCTTAGTTGGCTATTCCGATTCTGACTTTACCGGGTGCAAATTGGATAGGAAAAGTACTAGTGGCACATGTCACTTTTTTGCAAATTCTTTGGTGAGTTGCCATAGCAAGAAACAGGTTTCCGTTGCTTTGTCAATAGCTGAGGCGGAATACATTGCCGCCGGTAGTTGTTGTGCTCAAGTCCAATGGCTTAAACAATAATTGCTTGATTTCAATTTAAAACTTGAGCGTATTCCCATTTTGTGCGATAACACTAGTGCCATTAATCTAACTAAGAACCCGGTATTACATTCACGCACCAAGCATATCGAAATACGTCATCATTTCCTTAGGGATCATGTAGAGAAAGGTGATGTGGTCTTTGAGCATGTTGATATTAAAATCAACTTGCTGACATTTTTACAAAACCACTAGCTACAGAGCCTTTCTTTCACATCTGTAGGGAACTTGGCGTTCTCGACATCTCGGATCGTGTTTTGATATTCCTCTAAGATAGTTTCTCTTCACATATATATATGCTTGTTTATGTTTTTGACTAACAATGCAAAGAATCATTGAGTTATATGTGAGGGCTCTCATCGTCTATCATGATCGAGGTAATCTCGTTTCGCTTCAAAATTTTCATTATGTAAATGTACCATGTTGAGTGATAAAATTGATGTTTATTGCACATATTAAGCCTATTCTATCCATTTAAATGTTTGATGTTTGTGTTGGCTTCTTATTTATTCAACATTATTATTTAAATGACACAAATATATGATTTTCGCAAAATTTCATTGTTTGAGTCGACTCAATCATGCCTCTGGTCGACTCTCTCATATTGCTTTGTTCACGATTAGAGGCTGGAATGCTCAGGTCGACTCTTTGGTCAACTCATAGCTTTATCTTTTCAAAATTGTAGAAAATGTTACAGTGTGCGTCAACGCACATAGACCTAGCTGTCGACCGCTCGCTGACAGACTGCGAAAAACTCTTGGGCTTTGTTCGTTTTTGACCCATTTAATTGATTTTTATGCTTTTTATGAGTCTTTTATGTGTCATTAACATTGCATGTACATTGTATCAAGTCATTGCATAGTTTCTCTCATCTCCTCCTCTTCTCTAAATCCTCTATAAACAAACCCTAACTTCCCAACTCTTACCAATAACATTTGGGTTTCACACAACATTGAAGAAATTGGTTACTATTAATCCTTCTCTAGCATCACCATCAATGGCTTCTCGAAGAATCACCCAGAAAAAAGTCACAAGAGAGCCTTCATCTCAAGCAGGTCCTTCTCAACCTCCTCTTAATCCACAGGTAACACTTTCCTCTCTCGTATCTGATGAATTTGCTGATCTATATGAGAAAAAGTTGAGTAAACGGTCTATTATAAAGCAATTTGTTTACTATCGTCGTACCGTTGAACGCATGCACTTAGAAGAAGTCATAGACTTATTGGATTTTCAGAATTTCAGAGGCTTTTTGGAATGTGACACCAAATACAATGAGGATTTGGTTAGGATCTTTTATTCTGGGTTAATGGGTAAATTTGATGGTTACATGTTTAATTGCAAGCTAGGGAATAAGGTTATTGCTATCAATGATTCTACGTGGAGAGATTTGTTCAATATGCATGTGCTCAATGTTCAGCCTATCGAACATGCAACTGATACAAGTACTGTTAAGGATTATGATTTTAAGAAAGCACTGAATTCTATGTTGAAGAGACCATATTCGGATAATGTTGTGGCGAGTGATCTTTTTCCTAAATCAGTGACAACGGGGAAACTGACTCCTGTTGACAGGATCTTACAGTGGATTGTTTCTCATATTCTTAGACCAAAGAAAGGTGGCTATTCTAGGGTGGATCGGCCTGAGGTTCACTTGATGTACATTCTAAAGAACAAAATAAGGATTAGCTGGCCTTATTATGTTGCAAGCAGAATGTTTGCCCTACGTGATTCTGGTAGAGGGACCGCGTTATCCTACTCCTCCTTCATTCAAAAGGTAATCATCCAAGCAGAGATCTGTGTTCCTGGTATTCCGTATAAATCGCTCACCTCCAGTGAAGAATTTAGTTACAAGACATTGACTATGATGGGACACATTTGGGATGTCAGAGATAAAAAGTATAAGCATGTTGTGAAATCCAACTCTGCTATATTGGAAGAATCTGATGAAGGAGACGAGGAAGAAGAAGAAGAAGAAAAAGAAGAAGGTGAGGAAGAACAAAGCGATGATAAAGAAGAACAAAGTGAGCATGACCAAGGAAATCAAATGGATATTGGTGTTGAATATAATAGTGCTTGGATGCCTCACTCATCTGCCATGGTTTTTGAGGAAGAACAATGATGGAATCAATGGCAATATACAGGTAATTACATTCCTTAATCTTCTCCAATGGAAGCTAAGATTGATCAAGGCTGGGGTCAATTATAGTATACTGGCTGGACCACTCTTGGTTCTAACTATATGCCATCAACTCAAGGGTTGGATTACCATGATTCCTATTATACTCCTCCATCACCTCCGTGTCCTCAACAAAACAATGAGGATATTCTTGAACTAATGAGGACTATGCAACTCGAACAACAGCGGTTTGCCACAGCTCAAGAGGAACGGTTCAAGTCTTTGCACGAAGAAATTCAAACGCACACCGACAACTTTGATTCTTTTGCCACTAATGTGATGGCAAGATTCAACACTATGGCTGAGACATCTGTTAATCAGCACCGTGCTCTTACAAATAGTTTCAACATTTTGAATAAAACCGTATTGGAGATGACTGAGCAAATGGACGTGCAAACTCCACCACCTCCTTCTACTTGTCATACCCCAAATTTTGACCACTAAGATCTCCCATCATTATGCAAATTATCATCACAATATGGATGAACCATCATGCCTCATCAGTCTCCCCAAAGGTGGGTAAGCATTCACTACAAACAAACTTAGGGTTTCAAGCCCACTCAGAGTTCTTAGACAAAGGATCAATCAAGAATTGACATGATATTCAACTTGTCTAAACCTCTCAAACATCCACAATGGATCAAGAGGACTCCCACATCAAGGATTAAGCACAAGGTTGCTCATTTCTAGGTGGATCAAGCCTCAAGATCGCCAGTGTCACCAAATTAGGGTTTTGGTCGAATAATGCCTCCAGTTGGAAATTTTCCTCTGGGCATGAGCCAATGCTTCAAAGCCTAACCTAATATACTCCATGGAACATCATGGGCCCAAGTATCAAGTCAATTTGACCTTAGGGGATGCATACATCAAAAATCAGGAATTAGGGTTTCTTGACCTAATTCACCCCTAAGTTGACTTTTGGGACAAATCATGAGCCAAGACCTCAAGAGAGGATTTGAGGGTCTCTAATACACCACATTGATCCATTTGCAACAATGGATTGATCCAGGAAGCTTGAGCAACAAGTCTCAATTTCATCTGAACCACAGTTAGGGTTTCGCGAGAAAAGTCAACTGTAACTTTGACTTTTGACCAAGACATGCTCCCAAACCCTAAGACATGATTCAATATACCCTATAACACCCATGGAACATGTCCATCAAGTTTGATTTAGGTCAAGAACATGATTTCCTAAAGGATTGCACAGTTTGGAATTCATCTGATAAAAAGTCAACTATTCACAAAAGTCAAACTTTGACTTTTTGAGATTTTTCACAATTATGGATTTTTAACCCTAAAATGATGTTAATGTATGATTTGAATCATCATTCATTAAGAAAAATCAAAGAAAGTGGGATAACTTGTAAAAGGGGTAACCATAAAAACTTAGAAAATTTTCTAAGTTATGAACAAAGTGGCAAGGGTACCAACTTTGGAGGATCATAACTCCTAAACCACAAAGCCATTTTTCCCCATCCAAAGATTAATTTGTAGATCTCATGGCCCTCTACAAAAACTTCAACTAGACCTCATTCCAATTCTTCATGGATTTTGAGTTATGGATTAATCAAAATCACAAAAAGTGAAAATGTCACTTTTTTCCAACACTTAGTGAAATTTTCACTAAGTCAGAATCTGCCTTCACTTTTTTCCAAATGTAGGGACATTTTTCACTTGGATCCAAAAAGTATCTAAACCAAATATGATCAAACAGTTGTTGTATCATATAAGGGCTTTTCAAAATGGTCAAGAACATCACGAAATTCAATTTGAGCTAAGAGTTATGGTAGTGGCAAAATGCCTTGCTGAAAACTGCCAAGGCAAGGCAGAATTTTGCATTTTCGGTCGATTTGCCAAAATCAGCCAATTTCAAGCCTTGTCATCATCTTGGACACATCTGAGGATCAAATCTAAAGGGGACAATCACTGAGCCAAGCCTCCAAAGTCCTTGGAACAAGAAGTAGCATGCCAAACCTTGAATTGCCTAAAAGAGGGACAAGACTCCAATTTTGGATTGGAGCATTTAATATATGCTTAGAGGTGAGATGGACTAACACATTTACAACTGAATTCAGTCAAGATTCCTCCAACAAGCAGGGAACCAAAGCTTTATGCTCTAACCTCTAGTCAATGGCTAGAGAAGACTTGGATTTTCATTTGCCAACATTGGCCAAACCTCTACTGCAGTTGCCATTCACTATTGATCCCAAAACAAACTTGCTCTACTATAAATAGAGCTCATTTGTGCTCAGTTTGAGTACACCAAAGCCATCAAACAGATGTTTTCCTCAAAATCCCTTTCTCTTGGCAAAAATGCCTTCTTTAGCAAGGTAACTCTGAGTTTTTCAGTTTGAGAGCTTTTTCAATCAAACCAATCACACACACACCTCATAAACATCATATGTAGGTGATCCAAACTCTCACAAGTCAACTGTAATCACAAAATCACAAAGTCACCTCTCAAAACCTCAAAATAGGCTTTTTGTGCATTTTTCAAGCCATGTCTTGATTCAGTCACTTTCCAAACCAGATAAAACCTCAAACACACTCCAAATATCATCCTTGAACTGTCCCAAATGGTGCCACACATCTGGAACACCATTTGAGAGAGTTGCTATTTTGGCACTTTTAACCCCTTTTGCAAGAAAGGGCCAGTTTGTGTTTTTGCAGGTACCAGCTGATTCCAATTATCTTGAAAGCTTCTAAGGGATCATTTGAGTGTGTCTAAAGCATTAAATCATTTCTGGAACAAGAGGCTTGACAGATTGCACAAAAACTCCAAAAAGCTCAAAAAGAGGTAAGCCTCATGACTTGAACTTTCCAAAATATGCAATGTTTTGAAGTACACTGATCATGCACACCTCATACATGTTATATATGTTGTGTTTGAACCAATTGATCATGTAATTCATGCCTGTATCAAAGTGTAGCATAGAACATGCAATTATAGGCCTTTTTCAAAACCACTATCGGGTTTTGAGGAGGGAGTGTGATCTGAAAAAACTACCACCACCATTGTATTCCTTGTGAAAATTTGGTCCAGATGCATATAAATTTTGTCTCAAACCATTAAAAATTGAGAAAGTTATGACCTTCACGTTTCTAAGCCAAAACTTGCCTTGTCTTGCCTTGGGTCAGGCCTAAAACCCAGGCATGACTTGTATATTTGTGTTTTCACTCAAAACAATGGATGTATCACCACCCCAGTAGCATGGCGCGCGCCTTGTGACCTTGAGGTCGTGGGTTCAAACCCCACCCATGCCATTTTGTGTTTTTTCACATTTTGCCATTTTTTCCAATATGTTTTATTAATTAATTGGAAAATTAATAACTCTTTCAATTTTAATTATTTTTTATTGGTTCTTTTTATAAAAAATCACAAATATGTTGAAATATTTTATTCCACAAAAAAATTAAGTTTATATTATTTATTTAATATAATTAGTATTTTTGTGAATAAATTCATTTTTATGTGTTTTTAAACATTTTAAAATGAACATTCATCTTGAAAGATCAAGACCAAATGGGTTTTAATATCTCTTGTGATTAAAAATTCATTTTTCAAACCTTAAACAAAAATCACAAGTGGTTTATTCAAATTCATTTCGTATTTTTCATTGATTTTCTTTTAATATTTACTGTTAAAGGAAAACAAATTAGGGTTTCTTTGATTTTCACCCTCACAAATCATTTTCAAACACTCATGGGCCTCTAATAGAGTGTAAGACCCAATCCCCTTTTAACCAAAACAATTTTGGGCCTCAGATATTGTATAAGTCCCTCTGTGTTAAAAGAAAAGTTATGTGCAATCGTCGCCCGTTTAAAATAAACCATCTGGGACTCTCCTTGAGCTATAAGACTCATTCAAAACTTTTGGGCATCTATTAGAGTGTAAGACCCAACTCCCTTAGAAAACCAAACCATTTTGGGCCTCAAACATTGAATAAGATTCACTGCATTTTCTAAAATCTCGGCACAATCGCCATTTCAAACGAAAAATCATATGGGCCTACCCTCGTGTTATAAGCCCCACTCTTTTTATTTAAACCTTTTGGGACTCTTGAGAGAGTGTAAGACCCATCCCTTAGTACAGAAAACCTTTTTTGGCCCCGGTCACTTGTATAAGTCCCTCTGTAAAAATTCAAAACGATAGTGCGATCACTGATAAAAACCCGGGCCTCTCCTTGAGCTGTAAGCCCCAATCTTTCATTTCAAAGCACTTTCTCCTTTGATCTTGAATATACTATTGTTTTCAATCTTTATTTTTTGAAGAACTAACCAAACAGCATGGAAGCTCTACAACCGAGTAAGTGGTTATATGCTTCCTTTATCCGCTTTCATATGCATATAACTGTATTGTGGGGTTGTTTCACTGTAAGTCTTCTTTCATAAACTCATATTGACTGTGTAATAATAGTATAGATATTTAGAGTTTCCCCGGCAACTACGTCTAGCACTAAGCCCTATTAATTACTCTTAAAATAGACAAAACTAGATCCCCATAGGATTACCAGATACAGTCTTCCTTTCTCTTGGGGTTAAATAATATGGAAACGTGAAAGGTAGCATTCTCGGTGAACCCTTTCACAGACTGTCACCTTTAGAAATATCAAAGAAACTATATTCCCCATAGATGATCTTTTCTCCGTGAATGGCATCTCTTGAGTTTCTTCCAAATTCTCGAACTTTCCTGGCTTGATCTATTCTCTGTGAATAGCTTGTCTTGAATTTCTCGGGGTTTGGGGACCCACATGCTTCTTAAAAGCATCATCGCCTCCTCTTGGGCGTTGTACAAGGACCCGTCGGCTTCTTAGAAGTATTCACAGCCTCCTCTTAGGTTTTGTATAAATGATTTCTTCCTCCGAGAATGATAGCCTCCTCTTGGGCTTCGTACAAATTCTCCCTCGGCTTCTTAAAAGTTTCCAGCCTCCTCTTGGGCTTCGTACAAATTGTCCCGACGACCTCCTAGAGGTATAGGAACAGAAACTAGTCATCTTAATAGAACAGTCTTTCAAAAAGTCTAGATCTGGCTACTGTTGTTTCTTAAACGTAGTACAAACGATGAAACTCTAGACTTGGACAGTCTAATTCCCTTGAGTCTCAAAGACTTTCTCAAGTTCCTTTCCAAACTACGAGATGAAACCCGTTGACTCGGACAGTCTCAATACCCTTTGGACTTCCCATTTCCTTAAAGAACGGGAAATAACCTAGATCCTCGAATCAAATCCCTGAGTGAAAACATTACTCATATAAGAACTAATTTTCTCTTTAAATGAGCATACTGGACCTGTCACTCAACTGAAACAGTAACCCTAACATCCATCTCGGGCTTTGTACAAGATACAAAAACACTCTCTTGTTGAGTATAAAAGACTCTCTTGTTGAGTCAAAACCTTTAGCCTCCATCTCGGGCTTTGTACGAGATACAAAATCACTCTCTTGTTGAGTATAAAAGACTCTCTTGTTGAGTCAAAACCCCTTTAGCCTCCATCTCGGGCTTTGTACGAGATACAAAACACTCTCTTGTTGAGTATAAAAGACTCTCATGTTGAGTCAAACATTTTTAGCCTCCTTCTCGGGCTTTGTACGAGATACAAAAACACTCTCTTGTTGAGTATAAAAGACTCTCTTGTTGAGTCCAACCTTTAGCCTCCGTCTTGGGCTTCGTACAAGACATATATAAAAGATTCTTTTGTAGAGTCAACCCTTTTAGCCTCTCTCTCGGGCTTCGTATGAGACACAAAAATCACCCTCTTGTTGGGTCGATAGCCTCCTCTTAGGCTTTGTATAAGGAAACCCCGGTTGAACCAATCAACCTTTTAGCATCAAAGTTGTGCCTCGTTCACAGTATACAAACATCAACAACTCCTTTCCCTTCATCTAATTGCTGTAAGCGACAAGCCTCTGGATCATCTACATCCATGCCACTGTCCCTCTTTTAGCATGAGAAATTCCTAAGGAAAGATGGAATTGTTCTACACTAAGTTAATGTCTTCTCCTTCATGTCGGAAAGCCCTTATAAAGGAAATTATGGCATTGTTGGATTCACATATCCCAGTTAAAGTAATCCTCCTTTATAACCAGCCACCCAACAATTGTGACAAACAAACCCCTTTAGAGATGACAAATTCTCTCTAAAGTTAACACCCCTTTAGCTTCATATCTTGGGCTTCGAACAAGATACAAATAGACTCTTTAGCTTCACATCTTGGGCTTTGAACAAGATACAAACCACCTTTAGCTTCATGTCATGGGCTTTCAACAAGGCACCAAAACACCATTTCCTCCCATAGAATAGGAGGAACTACGACCGCTCTGATTTCCCTGTTTCAGTAAACGGGAATACGTAGGCATAAGATTGAAAGAAAAATCTTAGCGAGCACACTCAACAAAAACCCACAATCCCATACCCACATACATCAATTAAAAAGTATCAGTCCTAACCCCCTACCCATGAACATTCCCGGTGTTCTGTTATAAACAAAGAAAGAACAAAGAGGCCCCACTTCCATATCGCATCCGTAACCTAACAGACCGCTGTTTAAACTCGGTATGCAAGCAGGGTTAATTGGAGAAATCTATTTCCCTTCCTTAGTCAGCTCAATAGGATTAAAAATGAATCGAACTGTAGTACCCCAAAAAGAGCGACAGTGCTTAAGAAACACGTCCAGTTTCGCTCGCTACAATACTTACCAGTTTTGTGGAAGAGGCCACTCATTTAGTGGGAGGAGGCCTTGAGGACCTTTGTTGCAACCCTCATCATATCTATTAGTGCTTTGTTTCTTGCATTGTTTTTTTGTTTATTTATGACTCTACGATGTTTCTTTTCACTGTGTTTACTTTATTTTCGTGATCTTGCAGTTCTACTTTCTGGCTTCTTTATGTCGTAACAATGTACTGCTATAAAATTTGTGTTCCTTAAGCATTTTGGTTTGGTTTCTTAATATTATGTTTCTATTTATCTTCCATTCTGTTAATTAACTTGCATTTTATGTGAATGTGCGTTAATGGTTATGTGTTGCAATTATGTAAAAAAATGCTACTTTCAATCTTCTATTCTTGATTTGTTTATCTTTCTCTCTTTTTGATGTTGTCAAAGGGTGAGAAGACACTGGAAATAACAGGTAGTGAGAATGATCAAACAACAATTAATGCATAAAGTCAGGGGGAGGATGATACCTCAGTTTGACCGTTTTGCCATCATCAAAAAGGGGGAGTATGTGAGGGGAAGTTCTCTCTACACTTGATTTTAATGATGTCAAAACTATCATGCTTAGCATATATAGAATTCACATGAAGAATATCATATACAATGCACATTAGGTGTTTTAAATATGTTTGATCATGTTGGCAATGTTCTAGGTGCATTAGGTATGGTTGAAAACCTTTAGGAAAGTCAAAATGATGATTTTTGCATGTTTCAAGGGTGTGAGTCAATTCACAACCCTGTTCTGGTCGACCCAGACAGGTTAAATTTCTTAGTGTCTGCAACCTGCATTTGTGATTGTCAAAAATTGGGAGCAATGCGTCGACGCATACCCTGCTTAGGTCGACGCAAAGGCTGTTTTTTCTGCGCAGATTTGCTGACTGCCTTGCTCAAGTCGACCTCCTCACCTGCATAGGTCGACCATTCGCTGGTTTGCACCTATTTTGTGTTGTGTTGTTCACTTTAAATTTCTGTTGTTTCTGTTATGTTTTCTAGGATAGCATGTATATTGTTTTGGCTCATTTTTTACATACACAACAAGAAACGTGAAAATTTACAATGATATTTCTCTTCATCTTCATCTTCAACCTTACATTCTCTAACATCTACACATAACCATTTTTGTTAGTGTTGTGTAATTTTAAAGTGATAAGGTTCAGGCCTAGGAGTGTGGATCCTACGTGCTGGGTTGAGAATCAATGGGAGTTTCTTGAATAAAACCCTAGGTTTTGTACTCGAAGAATCAAGGAGATTTTGGGGGTTTTTGCACAAACCGTTTCATTCTACAAAGATTCAGCCGTGCGAAGGTAACCGAAGAACAGAGCATTTCATTTGGTTTAGTAGCTACAGTCAGAGGATCGTAGAAAAAAGGTTTAGGGATCGAATTATGGAATATCGTAATCGACCGAGTGAAAGTGACTGAAGAACGGTGGTTTCTTGCAATCTAGTTGCGTGAGACGGTGATTCGCTCAACCAAATTCGAGGCACTTGATTCGTCTTGGATGTTCATTGTTTTTCTCTTGGATAACCTCAATTACAATGGTTATATAAATATATATCTCAATTCCATTTGTGGAATTGGGGGCAGAGGTACCCATAGCGAGGACGATTGGGGAATTGCCTAATCAAATCATGTTTGTCCTCTCTTTCCCTTAACTCTTTACGTTTAATATCATTCGAATTTGGGAAGTTTAAATTGATCAAAATTTCTGAGCTAGTGTTATATTGAGCCAATAAATTGTTTTGTAAATTTAATACATTCCTTTGGATTGTGTTTAGGATCAGCTCAACATCACATTACTTTGAAATCAGCACTTAGTGTGTTTACGCACACCAAGTGTTTGATAATTTGTTTCAACGCAAAATCGAACGCATTTGCAATTAATTTTATGTCGATTTATCTCGTTGGATTGGTTTAAACATCATGCAAGTAAAACATTGTTGATTGCGTTTAAATTATGTTAATCAATCTGAATTTTTCTCATCCGTAATTCATTCCTAATATTGTCGTGCATATCCGATCCTTTTAGTAGAGGTTCGTTGTAGACGTTTGACTCAGTGGTTGCTTCCGTTAAAACTTTTCAAAACCAATTTTTGGTAACCATTTGCGTGTATAAAATTTTGGGATCTATTCAACCCCCTCTTCTAGATCCTATCCATCGTCTAGGATTTTAACCATCTTTGATATTGGAACTTCTTGAATAGCCTATAGTATTCATACACTAAGTGAATATAGTCGTGTAATATTTCACATATTTTGTTGAAATAAAGTGCTTTGTTTTGTTTACTGTTTTGTCTCGTTTTTAAATCTTATTTGAATTTGGATGGTGATTTAAGGTTTATGAGTCTCTCTTTGCAAATTATTACCTATGTATCTTAATTCTTGGTGAAAAATTACTTTGTTAAAATTCTTTCCTATTTATATCATAGATTTAATGTATGTTTTAAAAGGATTGGCGATATTCAAATTGATGGCAAATTGTTAATGAGATATATATAAAAATATAGTGAGGAAATAGAAGACATGTGAAACATAAAATAAATAATAATATATAATTGTTAGTTCTTGGATTGGCTGGAATTTTGGTAAAACAAGGTATGTTCAATGTTGATGTCAAGGTGCTGATGTTGCAACATGAAGTCTTAACACTGGACTGTGTTAAGTAATTAATTGCTGAAGTTGGATGTCTGATGTCACATAGGCGATGTTGTGACATTAGATCTGCAGAATTAATAACATTAGGTTGTGATGTTGTTAGGGTTGCGTGTTAGCTGGAATTGTGGAGAGCAAGCTGTCTCATTGGATGCGAATATCTTGGGATAGATATTTTCTGCTGCATAGGAGATCTGGTGCAGATTTGTAGGAGATTTAAAAGGTTGAAGTTTTAAAAAGATTTTAGGAGAAAATCTGTTTTAAATATTCAGTTTTAAATAACAAATCTAGGAGATATTGTAGCAGGTCCAAGACCAATTCAAGGAGCTATATAAAGCGCACAAGACCAAAGGAAAAAGTGACAGAAATACAGAGAGAAGATCAAGAGCATAGGCTGAGTGTCTTGAGTATTTTGTACGAGTTGTATAACCAGAATTCTAGGGTGAATTGTTGTGTCGTATTCTGTCCTCTCTAGAAGCTGTGAAGCAATAGAGAGTTGTTGCTTGATCGAAGCTGTGAAGTAAGATCAAGGTTACTCAAAGTGGGTTCTTTGAGTGTTTGTAAGGGATTGAGTGGTGTTCTCATACCTAGGTGGTTTCTTTGGTAGGAAGTCATTAGTAGAGTATAAGTTTAGGAGATTGTCAACGGGTTGTTGAGTCTGTAAATTATATCTACATGTAGTGAATTCCATCCCTGGCTTGGTATCCCCCAGAGTAGGTTGGTTGTAACCAAACTGGGTCAACAATTCTTGGTGTTATTTTGCTGTTTATTCTGTCCATTGTGCAGAGTGTGTTGTTGTGACATCGCACCTTAACATCACACGTCTGATACCAGAATTTCAATTGGTATCAGAGCAGGCATCCTGTCTGTCTCTGGGAGAGATATAGGGAAGTTACTTTCTGGTGTAAAGATGGATAAAGAAGTTGGAGGATTCGTCAACAGACCCCCTATTTTGGATGGATCCAATTATGATTATTGGAAGCCAAGGATGACCACCTTCTTAAAATCCTTGGACAGCCGGGCTTGGAAGGCTGTTATTAAAGAATGGAAAGCACCTATCATGTGTGAGAAAGATGATGCCGGCAAAGATAAAGAAGGAACCTCTAAGCCTAAGCCTGAAGAAGAGTGGACCAAGGAGGAAGATGAGCTTGCCCTTGGAAATTCGAAAGCTCTAAATGCCATCTTCAATGGAGTGGATAAGAATATCTTCAAGTTAATCAATACCTGTGAAGTTGCTAAGGAATCGTGGGATATTTTGCAGGCTACACATGAAGGAACATCTAGAGTCAAGATGTCAAGACTTCAGATTTTAACATCAAAATTTGAAAGCCTAAAGATGAAGGACGATGAGACTATTCATGACTTCCACATGAATGTTCTGGAGCTGGATAATGCGTCCAGTGATCTTGGTGAGAAAATGTCAAATGAAAAGCTTGTTAGGAAGATCCTTAGGTCCCTTCCTAAGAAGTATAAGATGAAGGTTACTGCCATTGAAGAATCAAAAGACATCAGCAAGATGAGAGTGGATGAGCTCATTGGATCTCTTCAAACTTTTGAGCTTGGGTTGAATGAGGAAGGACCAGAAAAGAAGCCAAAGAATATAGCCCTGGTGTCAAATGATCAAGAAGAAAAAGGAAAGAGTTCTGAATCCCAGGAGGATCTATCTCAGGCCATAGTGATGTTGGGAAGACAGTTCACCAAAGAATTCAAGAGAATGAATAATAACTCCAGGCCTAATGTCAAGAACATATCTTCTGACACCAGCAAGTCAAAAGAGAAGGATGAAGAGGAAATCGCCCAAGATAAAGGAGTTCAGTGCTTTGAGTGTGAAGGGTATGGACATGTCAAAAATGAATGTCCCACCTTCTTGAAAAAGCAGAAGAAGGGCATGACAGTTTCTTGGTCTGACTCAGATAGTGAAAGTGAAGGTGAGTCAGCAAAGCATGTTAGAGCTCTAACAGGAGCTGTTGTTTCTGATGATGATTCTAGTGATGGAGAAGTAACTTATGAGGAGTTAGCATCTACTTATCAAGAGCTGTGTTTAAAAAGTGCTGAGATTTGTCAAGAAAACAAGTGCAACAAGCAACAGATTGCTCATCCAGAGAATGAAAAGACTGATCTGGAAAATGAAGTTGTACTAGTTAGAGCTCACCTTGATCAAATGACCAAGTCTGTTAGGATGCTGAGCTGTGGTACAGACACACTTGACAAGATCCTTCAGACAGAAAAGGTTGCAGGTGATAAGTCTGGTATAGGATATGTGGCAAGCACCTCAGGAGCAAAGGAGGTGGTGTCCCAACTTATGTATCAAACAAAGAGACAAGATACTACCCCTAAGAAGGTTGTTCAGCCTCAAAATGTTGAGAAAAAGGATGGTCCCCAACAGAGGAAGATGCAGCCTCAAGGAGCTAGTCAGTATATGCCTCCCCAATATCACAAGAGCATGCAAGCTACAAGGCTTAAACAGGACATGTCACATCAGGTGTCTCAACATCAGGACAACTGGTATAGTTATGGGTATGGATATAACAATGATGTGCCTCATCACTATGGAAGAAGAAAGCCACACCATCATGGGAGACAATCCAGGAAACAACAGTCTCAGCCTTCTTATGGGAGAAGATACCAACATAATAGAAGGCAGGCCAGTTATGGTAGGAGGAGACCACATTATGGATGGCAGCCTTAGCAGTCTCATCATGGCAGAAGATTCAGAGATGAAAGGGTGAGATGCTATTATTGTGGAAGGATTGGACATATGCAGTACTCGTGCTACAAGCTGCATGGATACCCTCAGCCTCAAAATAGATGGAGAGAGTACAGGCCCAAAGTTGTTAAACAATGGGTACCTAAGGAGAAGGTGAAGTGCTTATTGGCTCACTTGGCTGACAAAGAGGTTAAAGAAGAAACATGGTATTTTGACAGTGGGTGTTCCAAACACATGTCTGGATGTAGATCCATGTTTGCTGAAGTCAGTCATTATCCCCCTCATGAAGTTATGTTTGGCAATGAAAAAAAGGTGTTTCTGCAGGAGTTAGAAAAGTGAAAGGTGATGGTAGACCTGAACTTGACAATGTTCTGTTTGTTAGTGGATTAAATGCAAATTTGATCAGCATAAGCCAGTTGTGTGATGAAGGTTACAAGGTAAACTACACTAAGGATGGGTGTGTGGTTTCTGATAAGTATAATCAGACTGTTATGAAGGGTGCCAGAACCAAAGACAACTGCTATCAGTGGATTTCCTTTGAAAGTAGTTCAACTAATGATGTTCAGGTCGATGTTATAACATCAGACTATGATGTCATAATGCTGAAAGGTCACTCAGAGTTAATGAGTCCTGATGTGAACTTTTTAAAAGGAAAGTCTTTATGGAGGGAGAAAATTAGTAATTGGTCTTTAAAGGTTACACAAAATCTGGCGCCTTACATCAGACCCTCATTTCCTATTATAGCAAAATCACAGTTCATCAAAACTCATATCTCTCCTCTGTTCGTCTCCTTCAACAAGAAGAATCATCTCAATCTGTACTCCCTCAAAGGAACCATGTCAAAGCAGACATCTTCTCCTTCAAAAAGTTCATCGCGAAATAACGCTAGGGTTTCTACAGATGAGTACTCTGAAGACGAAGCTCTGAATATACAACCCATCTCCGTAATGCTACTAGAGTCAGGTAAACCTATACCGTCTAAAGTTGCTCCTAAAAGGGCCGCAACTATTTTTAAAAACACTGAAACAAAGAAGCTGGTTACCAGTATCCTATTTAGTGATAAATCAACACCTAGGTCATCAACGTCTCAAACTGTGGTAGAAAAGTTTGATGTTGACAAGAGTATGGGTAATCTGGCAACCAAAATACTGGACAAAGGAATACCTGTGAAAGGAATTTCTATACCGTTGAATCAGATGCCAGCAGAAAGGGTAGACATGCAAGGAGATGAGTCTGATCTTCATAGACTTGCTGTGTCTGTCATTGAGGATTCTGAAAGAGGAGGAGAAGAAGAAGATGTGCATGAGGAAATTAATGATAGAACTACTCCTGAAGAAGAAAAGAACGAGGACGTGATCAATGTGGTTGACTTATCTGATAATGAAGTAATTGGAAATGCTGTTCCATGTATTGCCAAAAGACTAAAGACTAGGAAAGGAAAGACTAATGAAGCCTCTCCTAAGAAGTCTACTGAAGGAAAGATGAAAACTGTTATTGGTCCCACAAAACCTTGGAGCAAGGTTGTTACACCCTCCAAAAAGAGAAAGATTAGAGAAGAATCTGAGTCTGAGGATGAAGTTGAGGAAGATGTCCATGACATCACACCAGTCAGAAAGACCATCTTGAAGAGAATTTCTGATAAAGTCCCTGAAGTGCCAGTGGACAACATATCCTTTCATTATGCGAGCAGTGCTTCCTTGTGGAAGTTTGTGTGCCAAAGGAGGTTAGCTCTAGAAAGGGAGCTTGGAAAGGATGTCTTGGAGATGAAAGAAATTATGGACCTCATTCATGGTGCTGGACTACTAAAATCTGTGACCAGATTCTCTAAGTGCTATAGTGGACTTGTTAAGGAATTTGTTGTCAAGATTCCCATAGACATTTCTGACAATAGAAGTGTGAACTACATGAAGGTGTTTGTTAGGGAACAGTGTATTGATTTCTCTCCTAGTACTGTCAATAAATATCTGGGAAGAGATGAGCAAGAGGAGTGTGAGCTGGAGGTGACTGATAATGAAGTGTGTAGAGAGATCACTGCCACTCAAGTTAAGGTGTGGCCACTGAAAAATAAATTGACAACTAGCAAACTCAGTATCAAGTATGCTATTTTGCACAGAATTGGTGCTGCTAACTGGGTACCTACTAATGACAAAACTGCCATAAATGTGGGATTAGGAAGGTTCATCTATGCTGTGGGGAAAAAGGTCAAGTTCAACTATGGAAGCTATATATTTGATCAAGTGGTGAAGCATGGTGCCATCAATGCTATCAAAATGCCTATATCATTTCCTTCCCTTATCTGTGGAATGATCTTAGATCAACATCCTGGAATCTTAACCAGTACAGAGGTAGCATGTAAGAGGGAGTCAGCTTTATCTTTGCATCCCAAACTGTTTGCTGGGAGTCATGTTCCAGACATTGTTACAACATCAAGTTCTGGGGTTAAAAAGGCCAGTACAAAATCTGAGCTGATTGAAGAATTAAAGGCAACCTGCAAGGATCTTGATATGGTTATCAAAACTAGCACTATCAGGAAAATGAAGATTGAGCAGAAGATTAAAGATTTGGAACATGGGGAAGATAATGGGAATGGCGACACTGAGGATTCCAGGTCAGATGAAGGTGATGAAGATGCTGATGGTACCAGCTCGGATGAAGACTAACCTCCATCTGTTGTCTTTAGATAATAGTTTTTTTTTTTTTTTGTTTTGCACTTGCTGGTTATGTAATTTGAATATTGTGCTGTTTTATGCACCTGTTTTTAGTTTCCTTCTATGATTTGTTTTGCCTGGTTGCTAACTGTGAGGCTAACAATGAGAACTAGGACTGTACTGACTATAGTTAATAGGGCTTCGTATTGAAGCTTTCCTAATTGTGGCTAAAAAGGGGGAGAAAATAGCCAAGAGAGTTTAGAGTATCAGAGAATGCCAAATGCATTAAGGGGGAGTTATTGACAGCTGCTATGCTGGTTCATGATTAAGGGGGAGCAGCATTGTTGAATATTGTTGCTGCATTGAGGGGGAGCAACATTGTTGAAAATTGCTGCTGTTGAAGAAGGTGCTGCAGCAGAGTTTTTCTGGTTGTTGCTGCATTGAGGGGGAGCAACATTGTTGAAAATTGCTGTTGTTGAAGAAGGTGCTGCAGCAGAGTTTTTCTGCTAGTAAATTGAAGATGCAGCTGTAGTGGAAGATAATGTGTACAGATTGTAGCTACTTGCAGCTTAATGATATATGCTAATGTAGTTATGCTGAAGTGTGTTTATGAGAAGCAGAGTTTTGAAGAAAAGACGTTACTGCTGATGCTGCTGATGAAGATTCAAGATTAAAGTTTTTCCGCTGCTGAAGTCTCTGAAGATGCTGAGTGCAGAGATTGTTTTAGCCAAAATTAGCCAACAGGGGAGATTGTTAGTTCTTGGATTGGCTAGAATTTTGGTAAAACAAGGTATGTTCAATGTTGATGTCAAGGTGCTGATGTTGCAACATGAAGTCTTAACACTGGACTGTGTTAAGTAATTAATTGGTGAAGTTGGATGTCTGATGTCACATAGGCGATGTTGTGACATTA
Organism: Lathyrus tuberosus; assembly: GCA_022829125.1. Classification (NCBI taxonomy): domain Eukaryota; kingdom Viridiplantae; phylum Streptophyta; class Magnoliopsida; order Fabales; family Fabaceae; genus Lathyrus; species Lathyrus tuberosus. Next base: position 12,193,165 of record JALAZF010000071.1, read on the forward strand.
GATCTGCAGAATTAATAACATCAGGTTGTGATGTTGTTAGGGTTGCGTGTTAGCTGGAATTTTGGAGAGCAAGCTGTCTCATTGGATGCGAATATCTTGGGATAGATATTTTCTGCTGCATAGGAGATCTGGTGCAGATTTGTAAGAGATTTAAAAGGTTGAAGTTTTAAAAAGATTTTAGGAGAAAATCTGTTTTAAATATTCAGTTTTAAATAACAAATCTAGGAGATATTGTAGCAGGTCCAAGACCAATTCAAGGAGCTATATAAAGCGCACAAGACCAAAGGAAAAAGTGACAGAAATACAGAGAGAAGATCAAGAGCATAGGCTGAGTGTCTTGAGTATTTTGTACGAGTTGTATAACCAGAATTCTAGGGTGAATTGATGTGTCGTATTCTGTCCTCTCTAGAAGCTGTGAAGCAATAGAGAGTGGTTGCTTGATCGAAGCTGTGAAGTAAGATCAAGGTTACTCAAAGTGGGTTCTTTGAGTGTTTGTAAGGGATTGAGTGGTGTTCTCATACCTAGGTGGTTTCTTAGGTAGGAAGTCATTAGTAGAATATAAGTTTAGGAGATTGTCAATGGGTTGTTGAGTCTGTAAATTATATCTACAAGTAGTGAATTCCATCCCTAGCTTGGTATCCCCCAGAGTAGGTTGGTTGTAACCAAACTGGGTCAACAATTCTTGGTGTTATTTTGCTGTTTATTCTGTCCATTGTGCAGAGTGTGTTGTTGTGACATCGCACCTTAACATCACACGTCTTATTACAGCTTATGTTGAAATAATATAAACTTGAAAGAGATTGAATGTGGTTAGAAACAATGCCACTTAAGTTTAGGTTACATAGCTTTAGACTCTCAACAAAGCCTTTCATTTTGTAGCCGACTCTCGTCCAATTACAATGGAGTCGTTGCATCACGTGGCTTGGTGGAGTGTATGATACATTGATTCCTGAATCAGATTCACACAAGCACCCATCTGTCGAGTATTGCATCAGATAGAGATCAGAGGTTCACGTCAAGGTTTTGGCAGAGTTTGCAAGAGGCGTTGGGTACTAAACTGGAGTTGAGTTGTGCTTATTAACCATAGACAGCTGGTTAAACAGAGAGGACTATCCAATCCTTGGAAGATCTTTTGAGGGCTTATATGCAAGAACAATGAGGTGCTTGGGATATCTACTTTTCAATGAGTGAGTTCACTTACAATAATAGTTTTAACTCAAGTATTGGGATGGCCCCGTTGGAGACGTTGTATGGTAGGAGGTGTAGGACACCTATGTGGTGGTGTAAATCTAGCGAGAGTGAGGCGATTGTACCTGAGATTATGAAACAAACTTCTGAGAAGATATAGAAGATCCAAGAGAAGATGAAAGTTTTGCAGAGTCTCTAGAAGAGTTACCATGATAAGAGGAGTAAAGCACTTGAGTTCCAAGAGGGAGACCATATGTTTTTGATAGTTACTCCAATAATAGGTGTTGGTTGAGCTTTTGAAGTCTCGAAAGCTTACGCCACATTTTGTTTGTCCATACCAGATCTTGCAGAGGATAAGAGAGGTGACCTATAGGATTTCCTTGCCACCACAACTTTCTAATCTTCATGATTTATTTCATGTGTCTCGGTTGAGGAGATACATTCTGGATCCGTCTCATGTGATCCAAGTGGACGATATACATGTGAGAAAGAACATGACTGATGAGTCATAGCCTATGCGGATATAAGATCATGAAGTAAATCAGTGTGTGGTAAGGAGAATGCCTTGGTGAAGATAGTGTGGGGAGGACCAGGTGGTAGAAGCATAACTTGGGACCTGGAGAGCCATATGAGAGAGTTGTATCCGTCAATGTTTCCTTCAGGTAATTTTTTAGAGCGAAAATTTTTCTTATTCGGGAAGAGTTGTAACACCCCGTTTTCGTAGATAATTTATTTAGTTCAATTATGCCTTTTGGGTGATTTAATTATTTATTGTGTGGTTGTGGGGGCAAGTGTCCTTGAGGTAGAGGTATAGAGAGAGTAAGAGTTTGGTATAATTATTTTGAATTAATTATAATTTAAATTAATTATTAGAATAAATAGATTTTTATTCGAATTAATTAAATAAAATAGTAAAATGAAAGAATTGGGCCAATATGTAGAATTAAGAGAAATAGAGAGGAGCGAGGAGTTAGGGAGTTGGGGCAATAATGTGAATTAAGAAAATTGAGGGATAATGAGGTAATTGGAAAGAAGTTAGTAGAAAACCCAAAGTTATATTTGGAGTAAGAGAGTTTGGAGAGTTTTATGTAAAATAAAATTTTTGTGGTTAGAAGAGGCAAAGGCTACGGAAAATGGAAGACTCAATTTTAGAGTTTGACGATGCATCTTGTTGGAAAATCCAAGGCAAGGGGGGGAGAAAGGGTTGCCAATTCAGTGTATTGCATGATGGGGTAGTGATGAGAAGTCCTTAATCTAATTATAGTTCCTTGGTTTTCCTTTTGATGAATTGTTTATGATGAAATTTGTGTACTATTATGTGTGATAATTCTGCTTATGGTTTATTTGAAACTCCACCATTGTTGTGTTGAAAAAGCTTTGAAAGCATTGAAAAGTGATGAATTTGTGTATGCCAATATGTGATATATTGTGAATTTTCTATTTTAGTCATTGAATAATTGTAGTATGTCGATTTCTGAGATTGGGGGTTTTACATAATCAAAATAAAAGCCTTTGAAGTGCCCCAAAGGTGAAAATCACATTTTTTCGTTTTTGTACAGTGGTAACTGAAGGTGCGAGAAAGACACAAGAAAAGTGGGGTTTGAATTGTGTATTTACTCTTTTAACAACTTTTCACTTCTTGTCGTTAAGACGCTCGAGTAACATTAGTGTTCGTTGAGAGACTCTGATCAGCGAGGAAACATTCAGACTTGGCAATGTATAAGGCATGAGAACCAATGAGAGTCTGAACATAAGATACATTTCTCAGAACTTGAAGTGCGGAAGCTTATCAGAGTTAAGCTGCAAGGTTCTGACTTGCTTACGTAAGGTTCTGATACTCAATATAGAAACATAAACTAAGACATTAAGCATATGAGTAAAGAACACACGATGTATCCTGGATCACCACACAGGCTAATCCAGTCCACCCTCCTCAGTTGATTTCGCCTCGAACACAAGGTCTTAATCCACTATAATCAAATTCGATTACGGATGCACGGGCCACGCCGGTGACTAACACACAATGAACCGTTCAGTGATTCACTCTGTGAATATAACTAACATTGACCTGCAGGTTCCAATCTCACAAGATCCACTGCTAGGATTTCCACAGCTAGACGTTCAGAGATTCATCGCAATGAATATAATGCTACTGACCATATTTCAGGATTTCCCACAATGACACCCAGCCATTGTCTTCTGGAGTCTCCAGTCACACTAACCACTTAAGGAATCCTAACTCACCAAGAAACTACATAGATGTATAATGATTTGACAGTTGTTGACATCTTGTTCATCTTCTTCTTCTTCGTCTTCTTATTTGAGCAAGCTTTGAGCAACAACTCCTTGCTTCAGATCTTCAATGTAGCACTGACGAGAAGGTGGTTGATGACTTGACTGATCTTCAATGTTGTCTTCTTCATCAACAACTTCTATTTCTAATTATTGTTGTATTGTTGATTTGATCTTTGAGTTTCAACAACAATGGCCATGAGTGAATTGGTGACAGCTTTGGATATTCTAAGTGTTAAAACAAGAACTCATCATTGTTGCTATCTTCACATAATGACTTGGTCAATTTTTAAGTGGAACATCCAATATGATTTCTAGCAAATCGACACATCATAAGTGAGAATTCTTTCCTTTAAATAGCCCAAGAGAAATATAGACGTTTGAAATACTGTTGGCTGTTGGAAAAGTGACGTTGTGTAATAATTAATTGTACTGACACATCTCCTTTTTGCTATGGGAGAAGTGACGGGATATCTTCTTGGGCAGTGTGTACAGATATTCACAACGGTAACATTTGACTTCCAAAGTTCAGAGGCTTTTGATGGTAAATTGATGAAGCATGAGTAGAGCCTTCTTAATAGGATATCTGATGTATCAAGTCTTTAGTCAATTGAAGAATTCCATTAGGAATCAGTCTTCAGAACTTCATAACTTGCCTTAAGAACATTATCCTTTACTTCTTCAAGTCTTCTGAAACTTCAGAACTTGTCCATTAGGAATTGGTATTTATAGTCTTCAGCACTTGACCTTTGGAGCCGTGATCTTCAGAATACATAACTCTTCAGAGTCTTTCTGCACTTGGTCTTTAGAGCCTTCTGCCTTTAGAACTTTAAGTCTTGAGAGTCTTCAGCACTTCGGTTCTCTTCTTCAGAAGCTTCGCTATCTTCAGAATCTCAATTCCTTTCAGAGAGCATCCACAAGAGCATTGTAACAGCAATATCAGCATCCATTGATCTGACTGATCATGATCAGATACAAAAGCATTCTTGCTTCTTGCGACTTGTGTCACACAGAGTAACTTCACATATTATCTTTTACACACATCAGGCAGGTGCTTGTTGGACCTGATATCTTCTTGTAATATGATCTACACACAACACACGTTAGAACATAAAATGGTTCTTTCACAAATACGTATTGTTATCATCAAAACATAGATTGACTTGTAGACACAATTCTTGCTCTCACAGTAACCGTTTAACGGGTTGCTGTAATCGATTACAACTGAATTGATAAGTTATTTTTGAAATTTTCGTGACTCTAATCGGTTACGAGTTTTGGTTAACCGGTTACAGCTAGAATCTTATATGATCCAAAGACATACAGAATAACAACTTGAGTTGCCAGAACCTAGAATAGAAAAGGATTACTTCTCCATCTTGTCCTTAGGAAAACGGAGATATTTTCAGCATCTGGACTAGTTCATCAGAGCTTCCATCTTCAGATCTTCAGAACTCAGTTCCTTTGTAGTCGTATCAGAGTTTATCATCTTCAGAGACATCTGAAGCATTTCTACTTTTCAGCTGATTCATTTAAGCACAAACAAAACAGTTCTTATCTGATAAAATAGCCTCGCTATTCATCAGAGACAGACACTGCCTTTTAAGAAACTCCCCCTGAGTTTCAGACTTTGCGAAGATTTTAGGTTTTGCAATTGAATCTTCTGGGTAGTCTCCCCCTAATTTCCATAAGTCAGATATTGGGATCTTCAAAATCGTAATTCAGAATTGTAAGTTTTTAATCACCAATGTAGATCATGACTTTTCAGAGTTTGACTTCTGAACACAGGTCTTCATCTCAGAACCTTGTTACTATCACAACTCAGTGATTCATCAAAGCTTGATTTTTGATCAGATACCAATTTAAGGATTTAATATTTGTGATCAATCAATGATTAATTCTGGACCTGATACACATGTTTTAATTCTAGTCTGATACTAGGTTATACCAGAGTATGTTGATTCTGAAATCAACTGTTGTATTCTCCTCATACCAATTGAAGATATTCTTTAGTGTGCTGAGGTTGATACCAATGAAGGTACTTGACAATTTTTTACACCTTTGCTCTGATTGATATTACTGCAGACCTAGTCTGATACCAATCTTTATGTAACCTGAGTCTGATTACGAATTGTTGATTTAGTCTGATACTAAATAATTTTCTTTTTAATTGATTCTTGGTAAACATCAGAACTACTTCTTCTTGGATCTTCAATCCGGATCTTTAGACAGTTCTTTGACTTCTGATTTACACAATTCTTCTGAATGAGCATCTTGAGATGTAGACTTTGTCTTGACTGCTTTCAGAGTTTTCTTTCTTCTGATTCTTACGTTCTGAATCTCATACTTTCAGACAGCTTACAGCTTCTGAACCAATTGAGACAGAGATCACGATAAACATTGACTTTCAGACAGTTCTCAACTTCTGAACAGTACTGGGTAAATCTGATTCTGAACACATGTTCATAAAGTGTACAACTTCTATCTTATGAGCACACAGTCCATAAGACTTTTAGCACGATTATTTTTTCTTTAACCTGTTCTTAGAATGCCTAGTGAACTTGTTCAGAGTTCCCCGAATAAACATCAAACAATAAACATTAGTAGTAAACGCATTCTATATGAGTACTTTGTTTGAGTTCTGCATTCTTATTCTTTAAGATGTCTTTTTCAATCAAAATCATTATATTTCTCCCCCTTTTTGACATCATCAAAAAGTGTTAGAGCCTATGAGCGTTTAAGCATATATTTCTTCTTTCCAATCAATATCATATATTTCTCCCATTTAAGCATTAAGTAAACTTGATATGATAAGGAACAGAAACGACATAGAATCATAGAAACATCATTTGAGCAGTTAAGACCAATCAAAATCATTTAGTGATAACTATCTTTAATCATAACATATTTATTTGAAGAACAATTAGATGGAATTAACTGATTACCAACTGAAGGATTTAGAGCATTTAAGCTTTTAAGCAAATTCAGGATACATTAAGCATGTGATTAAGAGAAGTGATGAGCATAAACTTAATGAAGGTAGTTAGAGTATCCAACACATAAAGTAATGTCATTGATTCATTTGAGATCATACATGAAGCACAAAATATCATAAACAAAAAGTGACAAACATAGATACTGCTGAAAATACAACAGAAACTTAATCATCGAAATCTTCCACTTCGTCCACCCTATCACATCTGATTACAGTTGGCGAGGATTCGGGTCCAAGCCTGCTTATTAATCCCCAGGCCTTTTCCTTAAAAATTATTTCAGATATTATTCTTCCGTATGGAATGTAGGCATGCATCTGATTCCTTGAGGTTTTAATAGAGTGTCTCATGTGGTTAAAAATGGTCTTGGGAAGGTCTATTCTAACGTGATAAGTTAAAAGGAAAACGAATATCCTTTCGTCATGAGTCAGAGTGTGTCTTGCAGACGCGCGTGGACGAAGGATGGTCAATGAAAATTTGAACCAGGTTTTTGGAGTGGGAAGGAGTTTCTCAGGATTATTTGGTTCGTATGGAACTAAATCATCAAACAGGATTCTACATCTCTCTACCATGCTTAAGTCAGGTTGAAAGAGATCAATCGTGACTCCATCAGAGACGCACCCAGTGATTCTCTCTAACGAGGCGACAGAGATAACAATGGGGTGATAGTGAACTTCAGACCAGATGGTATTACCATCATTGCTTACCCTGGCAACATTCCAGAATTCCTTAACCAAGTCTGGATAGATGGGACCGTTTAGTAGTGAGTAATAACACTGCCAGGATTGAGCTTGCATGCTTCTTATGATCTCTAGGCCATCATTTCTAAGAAGAGAGAGATTAGGTCTTTTCTCAGAGATAACGTTTAGGTTCTCGTTTCTTCCACGGAAGGTTGGACCATTTCTTTGGGATCCATTATCTTAATAGTTTTGAAAGAATGAGGGTTTAGGTTTTGAGGATGAATTATGTGAAAGAGAAATCCTACTATTTATAGGCAGATAAGAATGAAGAGTAGTGACTTGGTTTGGCGCAAAGTATTTGGTTCACTATTTTCTAGGTAAGGAATGATTACTTAGGTTATACCAAGGGATGTAACTGTGTGGGAAAAGAAAACGGAGCAGTTACTAATTTATTTGGGAAGGATTAGTGAGTTAACATCTATCTTGCAGCGAGTGGCCAATGGGGAGGTATATTAATAATGACGGTTTCTTGAGCCACTAAAAGATCTTCAAACAAATCTTCCAATAGGTAATTGTGCAGATAATATCAATTAATGTTTTATGCTCTGACAAATTATAGATTTTCTTAAATTCAATTTATGGTTAGTTAAGAGAAAGAGAATCTAATGTTCTCAGAAAACAAAGAGGAGATATTTCATTAAATTAGATAATAGGCTTGACATACACTTACCCTAATAATTTAAAACCCACTAGACTCAAGTAACATAACCTGGACTAATTACGACTTAAACTAATGCATAACAGAAGCCAGACATACATTAAATAGAGATACAATAGTTTTCTAGACACTAAAAATACCACACTTAGTCTTCAACAAGCAGTTTTTTGGAAGGTCTTCAGGACCATCTTCTTCAATTCTTTCTTTGATCATGTCCACAATTCCATCTCTGAAGAAAATTTCAGACAAAACTCTTCCATAAGGAATGTAGGACTTTGTGAGATTTCTGGACTCAGAGACGGTTTTCCAGAGACATTTGAAGATAGCGTGTGGCAGATTTATTTGAAATCCATTCATTAGTAAATAAATGAATTCATGATCATGGAATCTAACTATGTCATGACTTTCTCTTCTGGGAAGAAAATTAGACAACATGAGCCTGTACCAAGCTTTAGGAACGGGTAGGAGATTTTCAGGATTGAAGGGTATGTATCTTACAGACAGGTCATGAAGGGATGCAAAATTTTTAGCAGCAAAGAATTTGTATTTGTCAAAATCAACGGGAATTCCAACATCCTCACACCCAGTTGCAAGAGTAACTGAGAATGGGTTGATGATGATTGGGACTTCAAAAACATAGGAGGTGATGCATTTGCTTTCAAGATCAAGATAAGCATGTTTCCAGAAGTCCTTGACTAGATTTACATAGATAGGTTTTTCTAGCATCATGGAGTACCTAGTCCATTTTTGAGTGTAGAGCACATCTGCTAGACTGTAAGCAATGCAACTCGAGAGTGGAGGAGTATTGATTACGAATTGTTTCTCAGGAATGATTTCAAGAAGGTCTGGGTTACCAAGAAAAGTGAGTGGAGGCATGACGATAGATGGATGACAGAATTTTGACACTTAAGGCTTTATGGTAGAGAACTTAAGTATGAAGTGTTTGATATGGAGACATGATTTTATACATGTAAATGGGTAGGGTGAATTGAACATAGTCTAGGGAAATCATAGATCAGTACAAAAAAGGATTTTAATAAGATTCCAGAATAGATTATGTTGTCAGAGATTTGTTATAGTTCCCAAAGATTCGCAGTTATTATTGATGTTACTTTGAGTGTAAGTTTTGTTAAAATATTTTCTGGTAATATTATTTATTTTTAATATATTTAACTCTTTCAAAATGATTAACTAGTTAAAAAAAGATCATACATACAGGACTGACTCACTCTAACTATTCATTATTCATACGTAATGCACACATAGAAGAACATAGAGGTTTCAAGGAGTTTATCATGAGTTCTAATAAGTTATATGTGAGAGAAGAATGGTACCTTAAAGATACTGAGATCTTCATATAGGATCAAGCGCTTGCCACTTTCATGAGAGCATTCCTTTCTGAGCTCTTGAACAATGTCTTTCAGATTCTGCTAGCTTCTGAATGAACTGCAGAGGGTTCTTGAATTATTCAATATTCACTTGTATTCTGGTTTCTGAACAATGTGAGCATTTTCTGAATTCTGATTTCAGGTAGAGAGCTGCAATTATTCTGTGCAAAAATTCTTTCATTTTCCTGTCCAACTTGCTCTTTTGATTTTTCTGAATTTTCAAGACTTCAAATCTGGCAACTGGAGCAAAAGTTTCGTTGTAAACAATTTCCTTCTTGTTGACTATATCCTAGAGCAACAAGTCATGCTTTGTTTCAGACAACTTCTCCCTTCTTATTTAGCTTGTTCCTGAAACCTTTCTTGGTTCCGATAAACATTCTTAGGTTATGGAACTGAATCCAAAACATCATTCTTGAGAGTTGATTAAGTTCTTCTTCCATAGCCGGAGCCCAGTCCTTGTTCATAAGAACATCTTATTTTCAGAAGGTCATTGAGTTCAAGGCAATAGCATGAACCGTTGAGAGGTTATGACATCACATAACAACTTCTGACTTGTTTCTTCAGCCAAATGCAAATCTTGTTCAGAACTAAGTATCATCAGGCATGTACATAAAACTAGACATAGTTCTTCTTGATCTCACAATGCTGATCAGACTAGATCATAGCTAATTCATCAGATTTTAACAGCATATCTACTTCTGAACAGAATGTTAACTGATTTCTTCCTTCTGATGGACATCAGTAACATAAATTCTTTTGGACTTTGTAGAGAACTTAAGTGTCTGATTTAACATCTTCTGACTCCAGTGCTTGAGAGGTTCCAAACAAATTACCAGAGTGTGAATTGATCAATATCATTTGATTCAATTGAGAGATAGTCTCAAGCCATCAGAACTTAGTTATGCTGATTCAATCAAAACTTACGAGTTCATTCTTGATCAAGTACTTGATGAGTCACAGACATTCCTGAATATCCTTTCAGTTTTCAGCATAGCTTTCCAAGAAAACAATATTCAGTTCTTCATTGAAACTTTTAACATATGATCATTCAAGATTCAGATGTTGAATCATTTCTACGAGTTTGAATTCTTTAGATTTCTGACTTCAACAGATTTCATTCTGAAATTCAAGATCATAGAACAATCTTTCTTCTTTACATGAAGAAGTTCAGAATGAGTTTTAAACAAGAAAGTCAAGGGTGGACCTAATCAGTTTCTTGAAAACATCTCAAAAACTCATAAAGAAATAATCTTCAGCAAACAATACTACTTGCTTTCTGATGATTCAACTTGAGCAGATATGTGGTTCATCCACACATATCTTCCAAGATAAGCATTCAACAAATACTACTTCTTATCTGATGAGTCTATCTTATCAGCTGATGAGTCTATCTTTTTAGCTGATTCTTCAACGAAGCTTTAAGTGAGGAAGATTTAGTTGTTTGACAACTGTAAAACATCTGGAATTAGTGATTTGCTCAAGTACTCAGATTGATTACAATTTTGTACACAGTCATCTTCTGAACTATTACTGAAATTGTAAGTGGATTTCAATCTCACCCAGAGAATTTCTACGCACCGCATCTGGATCTTTTTCTGACACTGTTAAGTGTTTGATATCCATCAATAACAGAATCGGAGCTCTGATACCAATTGAAGGTGCTAGAAAGACACATGAAAGGGGGGTTTGAATTTTGTATTTCCTCTTTTAACAACTTTTCACTTCTTGTCGTTAAGACGCTCGAGTAACATCAGAGTTCGTTGAGAGACTCTGATCAGCGAGGAAACATTCAGACTTGGCAATGAATAAGGCATGAGAACAAATGAGAGTCTGAACATAAGATACGTTTCTCAGAAGTTGCAGTGCGAAAGCTTATCAGAGTTAAGCTGCAAGGTTTTGACTTGCTTACGTAAGGTTCTAATACTCAATACAGAAACATAAACTAAGACATTAAGCATAAGAGTAAAGAACACACGATATATCATGGTTCACCACACAGGCTAATCCAGTCCACCCTCCTCAGGTGATTTCGCCTCGAACACAAGGTCTTAATCCACTATAATCAAACTCGATTACAGATGCACGGGCCACACCGATGACTAACACACAATGAACCATTCAGGGATTCACTCAGTGAATATAACGAACATTGACCTGCAGGTTCCAATCTCGCAAAATCTACTGCTAGGATTTCCACAGCTAGACGTTTAGGGATTCATCGCAATGAATATAACGCTGCTGACCATATTTCAGGATTTCCCACAATGACACCCAACCATTGTCTTCTCGAGTCTCCGGTCACACTGACCACTCAAGGAATCCTAATTCACCAAGAATTAGTTTAACAGGAGATTACGAAGATGCTTCTTAACAAGCAGATTACTCCTAAGTTTAAGTACAAAGAACACACAAGTGTTCAAGCAAGATATGAGCAACAACTCCTTGCTATCCTAAGAAACTACATAGATGTATAATGATTTGACAGTTGTTGACATCTTGTAGATCTTCTTCTTCTTCGTCTTCTTGGTTGAGCAAGCTTTGAGCAACAACTCCTTGCTTCAGATCTTCAATGTAGCACTGACGAGAAGGTGGTTGATGACTTGAATGATCTTCAATGTTGTCTTCTTCATCAATTGCTTCTGTTTCTAATTGTTGTTGTATTGTTGATTTGATCTTTGAGTTTCAACAACTATGGCCATGGGTGAATTGGTGAAAGCTTTGGATATTCTAAGTGTTACAACGAGAACTAATCGTTGTTGCTATCTTCACATAATGACTTGGTTAATTTGTAAGTGGAACATCCAATATGATTTCCAGCAAATCGACACATCAGAAGCGAGAACTCTTTCCTTTTAATATCCCAGTAGAAATATAGCCGTTTTAAATATTGTTGGTTGTTGGAAAAGAGACGTTGTGTAATAATTAGTTGTACTGACACATCTCCTTTTTGCTGTGGGAGAAGTATCGGGATATCTTCTGGGGCAGTGTGTACAGATATTCACAACGGTAACATTTGACTTCCAAACTTCAAAGGCTTCTGATGGTAAATTGATGAAGCATTAGTAGAGCCTTCTTAATAGGATATCTGATGTAGCAAGTCTTCAGTCAATTGAAGAAGTCCGTTAGGAATCCGTCTTTAGAACTTCAGAACTTGCCTTAAAAACATTATCCTTTACTTCTTCAAGTCTTCCGAAACTTCAGAACTTGTCCATTAGGAATCCGTCTTCAGAGTCTTCAGCACTTGACCTTTGGAGTCGTGATCTTCAGAACACATAAGTCTTTAGAGTCTTTCTGCCACTACAACAAAAATGAGTTTAAACAACATGTGAAAACCGTGGCCAAATATATAAAAACCGTAACCATAGATATTAAACTACGGTTATCTAGGCGTGGAATATGCTGCCGTTGCCCAATCTCATAGACTTCGGTTTTTACAGTTTCACCCACGAAAGTTAAAACACGTCGCCTAAAGTGTGTAAACAGGCAACGGTTTCTAAACTAGTTTTGGACCGCGGTTTATATTAGACAACAACTATAAAACCGTGGTTTATTCAATAGACCGCAGTTTTAAAACCGTAGTCTATTATAAAATCACATGTTAAAATAACTAATTTTAGTTTATTTTTTCTGCTAGACATTAATTTTTTTAATATAAATATTGACAATAAGGGTAGATGTTATTTAAAAATTATAAATATTCTAAATGTAATTACAAATTTATTAAAAGCAATTTTGTTATTTAAGAATTTGATTACAAAAAATATTGTATATAAAACTAAAGAATTTGATTACAAAAAATACTGTTTAAAACTAAAGAATTTGATTACAAAAAATATTGTATATAAAACAAAGAATTTGTTTACAAAAAATATTGTATATAAAACTAAAATCTATTTAAAATTAAATATACAATCACAAAATTCTAACAGTCTTTTTGCCAAATCTTCTTTGTATTCCCTATTCCCCTATATACTTATAGATGCATTTCTCCAATATCATTTCTTCATTATTCCATTTTAATAACATGCCCTACAAACTTAAATCAAACACACATAATATTAGATTCATAACGATGTGTAGTGAAAAAAACTATGATATGTAGTAAAACAACAAAAACATCAGCTACACATCAATTAGAATGTAGTAGTCGGAAAGTAAAAATCTTGACAGGACATCATTTACAGCAAAGGATCTAAATAGAGATGATGTAACTAAAAAAAACATGAATTAGCATTGACTCGAATATAAGAAAAAAGACATGTCTCTACATATTTTTATTAACTTGTAGAAATATTGTGCCCATTGGGGGAGGTCTCCACTATGTGTTAGGATTGGGTAGTATCCCTATGCCTTTTATATATGTACAACAACAATAGTGTGTTGTATAACAATGATAAACTCTCTTTCAAATATTACAAAATGAGGTAGCTAATAAAGTACCTTGGTTAGAACCCCCAATCAAAAAGGTCTGCCATGCTATAATTGACTCTGTACCATCCATTATTTTAAAAGAGAGCTAAAGTTATTTTTGAAACTACAGATCATGTATCCATGGTCATAATCTCATTCATTAGAAGCCTTTTTGCCCAATGAGACCCTAAAGTCATTTACAAAACTCAAATCAATCATATTTATAGTCACCTAGAGTAGAGCCGTCAAAATGGGCTAGCCCACATGGGCCGGCTCACCAGGCCCGAAGAATTTTAGGGTTTGGACCTTAAAATTAGAGCCCATATTTTTCAGGGTCTTTTTAGCACAACTCTAAAAAGCCCGCTACCCATTAGGGCTAGCCCATATGGGTCGTGGGTAGCCCATTAGGCCCATATCACTATAAATTTTAAAAAATTATACTAATACTTATATTATCTTACTTCAAAATAACACATTGATTTTTCTCACCTCACTGAATTTTATATATATTCTATTCAATATTTCTCTTTTAAATATTATACATTAATATAATCAACACTCTTTTCTCGTATTCTATTAGTTTCCCTTATGTTAAATATCCAAGTATTATTTTATACAATTTAAACATGTATTGTATTTAAAAACACATTATATTATTGACAAAAGATAATATAGTATTTAAAAATGTATTATAAAAATGTATTATGTTTAAAATAATATAATTTTTAATTTTCTTTATAATAAAATGGCATTTTTATTTTAATTTTTTTTATAAAAAAAAACCATTTAGGGTCGGGTAGCCCGAAGCCCATCTAGGGCCGGGCTCGGGTAGTAATTTTTGAGCCCATATTAAAAATGGGCTTTTTTGACCCAGCCCTAAAAAGTTCGAGCCCATCCGAGTTGGCCCGTTTAGGGCCGGGTAGCCCATTTTGACAGCTCTAACCTAGAGCAATGAATGCCATTAATTTAATTATTTTAATTATTAAAACAAAAATTTAATCAAATAGATAGAATTGGAAAATCCTTTATTTACAAACTTACCAAGAAAGATAACAAAACTAATTTAATTTTACACATAAAAAACTTATACCATTACACTCACTTTATTTGAGCACATTTTTTTAAGCAAGAATAAGTACTGCTACTATAAACATAGATGAATGAATAAGTAGTGACAGTGTTACTACAAACAAGAGTGACAACCAACTAAAGATACAAAATCTGATGTGTCGCGTCCTCCCTCATCTTCCGGTTCAAATGCAGTAAAATTTCCAAAGAATGAGTATCCAAAAAGTCACTCAATATTAATTTGTTTAACTTTTTAAAGGGCTTTGTGAGTATAAACACAGTAAACATAAAATTAAAATTATGTTTCATGCATTTTAAATACAAAACAAATAAATTAAAGAGAAACACCGTCAATAGAATCTAGAATAAATAATTCCACCACTTTAGATAAAATTGATCACATTGGTATATCCAAACCGTCCATGTTTCATTCTAAGGTATAAGAATAATTCAATGCACATATATATTAGTTAATTTTTAATACACAAAGGACCACACAAAAATAAATTTATCTAACCAAAACCCAAATTAAGGGCATTAACAAGTAACAAGAACACAGTAAAATCTCAATACAAAAAATAAAAGCTAGCAATCACAATTGAAATTTTACAGTTGAGATTTTACAGACCTTGTATTCATAGAAGGAGATAAAAATATCTTTCACTGTTGTAAGATAACCACTGACTGCAACAGAGGTCGCCAAAAGTTTGATATCACAATTAAGTAGGATTATTTTAACATATAAAAGAAAATTACACACCCATTCAGTAACAACTTCAAATATTAAACAACTTTAAAGAAAATCTTCTATGAAATCAAGCACTAGAACAACTCAAAGCTTCTGAGACAATTAGTGTGAAAACAATGAAAGAATCTCATAAAAAGAGATTGTTGGCGGCGGCTAAAGATAACACGGAGAACTAGGGCATGCGAGATTGGGAGAGAAATGATATTTTACGAGTTTTGTTTCTTCTAATTGGGATATGCAAGTGGACTCAAATAGTGGGCTCATAAATGTTTCAATGGGCTCATACATGGTTCACTAACCAAAAAATAAATTAATTTAAAAAACTATTTTTTTTTATTTTTAAAAATAATTTATAAAAAGTTATTCACTAACCATGTAGTGAGTGTGTAAAAAAACCATGTAATGAGATTTTATTGAACACAATCTCTAATTTCATCAACGTGTTTTGAAAACATATCTCATTATATTGTGAAAAAAATCTCTAATTTCTCTTTTTGTTTTTTCTATGAAGTTTTTTAACATATAAAAAGATATTATAAATATTAATAATAAATTTTATTAATTTTGTAATAAATATTTATTTATATACTTTAATAATAGCTATCAAGGATCTATTTTTATTTTGGAGTTATTACTATATGTCAATAATAAACTTTTATCTATTTTAAAATTAATTTTTATTATAATTTTGTTTATTTATATTAAAGTATTAAATTAGCAATTTAAAAAAAATTTCTTCATGATCATGCATTTTAGATTAGGGATGGCAACGGGGCGGGTCGGGGGCGGGTTTAACTATACCCGCACCCGCACCCGCTTCCATGTAACACACCCGCCCCCGCCCCCAAATCCAACTGAGGGTAAAAATTTACCACCCAGACCTGCCCCCAGTAGTGAACGGGTGCACCCGCACCCGTCCCGCCCCCACCCGCAAAAAAATAATTTCTTTTTAATTACAATAAAAATTAATAATTTTAATTAAAAAATTGATTATTTTAATAAATTAATTAACTATTTAATTAAAATATTAATTAGTAAATAAATATTAACTTGATAAATTTGATTATTTTAATTGCAATAGGGGTATTAATAATTTAATTAAAAATATAATTAATAAATGAATATTAAAATAATTAAAATAAGGGAATTAAAATAAAACGCATTATTCGGGGGCGGGTGCAGGCGGGTCTTAGTGTCTACCCGCCCCCGCCCCCGCACCTGTAGTTAAGAACCGGGTTTCACCCGCACCCGCACCCAATTAAATCGGGTTTTCCCCGTTAATTTTGGGGCGGGCCCAGGCGGGTGCTGGCGGGTCCGAGTTTGTTTGTCATCCCTATTTTAGATTGTGTTTTATATATTAAAATATGTATTTTTAAAACTTATTGAATTTGATTTTGTATATTTTAAATAATTATATATATTAAAATAATAAACTATTAAGGTAGTTGTTTTAAAATAAAGAATGATTATATATAAATACTATAAAGGATATAACTTTAATATGAAATCTAGTCGTCCTAGTTGTAACATAAAGCGCACATTGATTGCACACTCTATATTATGGTTCAAGGGTTCGATCCTGTACAATTTAGATTTCATACGGTTTAATCACAGATTTTTTAAAACAAAGAAGTAATGCCAACGACTACAAACGTAGCTGTCGGTGAATAGAGTACGGTTTGGCTACACCCACATTTAAAAACCGTAGCATATTGTACGCCCACAATTATAAAACCGTAGCATATAGTGAATAGACGACGATTGTTTTACCCCACTCTTTAAAACCGTAGTCTATATTGAATACGCTACAATTTTAAACAAAGATTTTAGACATTTGACAACTGATGAAAAGCGTAGCCTATAACCTCTTAAGCAACGGTTTTTGAGATGTTGTCTATTCTTCCGTTGCCTAAAGTAAAAAATGTTGTAGTGATGCACTTGGTCTTTAGAGCCTTCCGCCTTCTGAACTTCAAGTCATGAGAGTCTTCAGCACTTCGGTTCTCTTCTTCAGAAGCATCGTTATCTTCAGAATCTCAATCACTTTCAGAGAACATCCACAAGAGCATTGCAACAGCAATATCATCATCCTTGGATCTGAATGATCATGATCAGATACAGAAGCGTTCTTGCTTCTTGCAACTTGTGTCACACATAGTAACTTCGCATATTATCTTTTACGCACATCAGGCAGGTGCTTGTTGTATCTGATATCTTCTTGTAATATGATGTGCACACAACACACGTTAGAACATAAAATGGTTCTTTCACAAATACGTATTGTTATCATCAAAACATAGATTGACTTGTAGAGACAATTCTTGCTCTCACAGTAACCGTTTAACGGGTTGGTGTAATCGATGACAACAGAATTGATAAGTTATTTTTGAAATTTTTGTGACTCTAACCGGTTACGAGTTTTGGTTAACCGGTTACAGCTAATATGTTTTTTAGAAATGCTAGTTAACTGGTTATAACTAATGTGTTTGTCAGAAATGCTGATTTTTCGTTTCCAACTATTTTTGTCGTAACATGAGTTATGTGACTCAAATTGTGGTGAAATTTGAAGCGTTGGAAAGCTAACTCGCAGAGCTATCTCATGGTGATGCTCAGGGAACTGTTATAATTATAATTATGTGCCTAATATGGAAATATTTACAGTGACTTGTGTGATCGATTACGAGATAATGTGTTATTGTTTTGACATTTCACTGACAGGAATACCACTATGTCACCTCGATTTTCTCATAAAACATATGGGTAGAACAATATTTAGTTTATTAAATCTTATTGGATTTGTTATTTCACTAAATCATATATTGAACATATAACTTCTCAAAATTGATTAGGAAAATAATTATATGAACAATTGTGTATATTTGAAGAACAACTTACATTAATTAATAATTTTGAAGCATCATGTAACTCATCGCTCATCTCACATTCTTGCATGGTTAAAATCTCTTCAATATTTCAATTTCTTTATTCAACATCTAGTTTTCTACCAATTCATTCTTGAAAGCATAAGATTTGATGCTTTGAAAAATTAACAAATATGGAAGAAAGTTAAACAAAAGCTAGAAGTATTAGAGAGATTTTAACGATAAAAGAGCATGGAATAAATGATGAGTTGAAAAATGATAGAAAAACATTAATCAATGTAAGATATGTTTCTTATACAAAATATTTTTCATATGATTCTAATCAAATTACAGATTCTACTATAAGAGCCAAGAATTAAATAACTTTCTTTGAATTTTAACCGTAAAGGACATACAATGGGATTAGCAGGGCTTCTGGTTAGGGTTTAGTTAGTCATCATCTATATTTTCAGCTTAAATTTCTAGCTTTAGGGTTAGCGGCCTTGGTATACGGTGGTGGTTTTGCTAATTTGTAACTAGGTTTTTGTGTGCTTGGTTTGGTCTTGACGTTGTGCTTTTGAGCGTTGCTGCTTGATGGATTGGAACGTTGTGGGTAGAAAAAATAAGTTCTATGGGAAGCAGACTCAAAGTTTGGTTTGGAAGGAGAATAAAGGAAAAGGTGCTAATGAAGGGGGTTTGTTAACATCTTTTTTCTTTACAGAGTTTCCAGAGAAAATGAATGCTAAGGATATGTTTGAAGTATTCATGGTTTATAGTCTGATTTCTGAGGTATTCATACCAGATTGAAAGGATAAAAGGGGCAAGAGGTTTGGATTTGTGAAGTTCTGAAAAGTGCATGATAGTTGTATTATGGCATCTAAACTGGATAGTATTGAACTTCAAGGAAAGAAAATATTTGCTAATATTCCAAGGTTCAACCGAGAGGATAAGGATCTTTTGGTACAGAAGAAAACTGAGGAACCTGTGCGTAAGAATACATTGGGTAATATCTGAAACATTAACCAAAATTGGATGAATGATATGCGGAAGGAAAATGGAAAATCCAACGCTCAAGTTATTGGAAGGAACTCTTCGTTTGGATGTAAGAAAGTAGTAGGTGGAGGAAAGAGTGTAGGTGGAGGAAAGATAGAACTTATTGCTGAGAAGCCAAGTTCTGCGTATTTTGAAATAAATATAGTCAAGGAAGAAATGCTCAGGTTTGAAAGGGCATACATTTGAATGGTATTAGAAGAAGGTCATTCCTACATGATTCAAGATGGTCTTAAAGAAGAAGGATTCTTCAGTATAAAGGCCACCCTTATTGGGGCGAAAATGTGTTTGTTAGAGGAAAATTTGGAGGGAGAGATTGAACCTTTTGTTAAGGAAGAAAGCGGTTGGGTCGATAAATGGTTTAGTGATGTAACGTCATCCAAGAAAAAAAAACTTCAGTCAAGGTCACCTTTTACAGAAGCTCAAAATGACCAGAATTCAAAGTTGATGGAAGGATAGTAGTCATTATGTTTCAATGTAACCGCTTTCCCTATAAATTACGATTTTTCTAAACTTTGTAATGCTCTGTGGGATCACACGCTTGGCTGTTTACCATTATATCAATAAAATTTGAGCCCTAGTGCTTTTGTTTGCAATTCTCATTTCTTTTGCTTTACAAAATGACATTTTAACATGATCAACGATTCTTGAAACAAAAAAAATGAATTTACTTAGGAAATTTGTTTCTGTTTTTATAACAAAGATGGTAATTTACTCTTGATTAATGAGCACAAAAAAGAATAACGAATGCTTCTCTAGTACTGATCTAACTTCAAAATGTCGAATCAAAGTACTCCTTATGACCAGTACACCCTTAACAAAAGATCAACTACTTCAGGCGGAATGATCAACTTATCATCCCCGACAAAGTTCTTACCTCTAAAGACCAATTGGTGGTTTCTCTTCCCAGCAGTGTCTACCCTTCCTTAACAGGAAAGGATTGTTATCCTGAATCAGTGATACTTTTTATTCCCCACAATGGCCGAGTATCCAGTCATGTTCATTCACCAGTCTATATGTCGTGTCTGTTTTATCAGCATTTCAGACATACATCATGCATGATGATTCATATTCATGTTGCATTAATATCACTCTGGTCATTTTCATCACAAGTGATAAATGTCCTCTCACTGATAGAATAGTTAGTTCTTTCCTCGTCCGAAAATGTATCGTCTGAGCAAGCTCTCCCCCGTTTATTTCTGGATTGGAGATTTCCTCGACCACTTTGATAACTTGAACCTTTGAAAAGCAAAAAGACATTCGATTGTCATATTTGGAACATCACTCTTCACCATTGAAGATGATATTTTTGCTTTCCCGGATTAAAGAAAATCCCCAGAGAAAGCCTCTTAATCGAAGACTCTCCGCAATACAGCAGTTACTCCCCAAGAAATTTGCTTTCAATAAAGTCATCAGCACCTCAAAATTGGATCACATCACATGGCATTTCTCCGAGAAAGGTCTCGAAGGAAAGTATGTTGTAACCTCACCAAGAAAAAAATGGTATCTCAAGAGACTCGATTTTCCCCAATAGGTCGACAAATGGCATATCCTACATAGAATTTTGTACACCTTTACATCTCAGACCAATTGATTTCCCCGACAAGTCTGACCTCAAATCTTTTCCAATCTAATGGCGTCTCCCCAGTAAAACCCAGCGGGAATTTTGATGAAGACCGCTACAAATAGTTTACCTTGTCGATGAAGGAACTCGAAAAGAAGGAACTGAGACAAGTTCCGTGGCTGAAGACTAGGATCGAGGGGAAGTTTATTTTAGAAGAAACTGAGACCAGTTCCGTGGATGAAAACCAGGATCTAGGGCAAGTTTATTTAAGAAGAAACTGAGACCAGTTCCGTGGCTGAAGACCGGGATCGAGGTGAAGTTTATTTCAAAAATAAACTGAGACCAATTCCGTGGTTGAAGACCAGAATCGAGGGGAAGTTTTACCCTTTTCTAAGTAACATTACTTAGCAAAAGAAGATGGATGAACAAATCCGCTACCATTCATAACCACAGTCAAAATTTCGGGTATTCCGATATTTAATCCTCTTTTACCTTGAATGTTCGAACGTCTTCGCCATTCACACCTTCAGGTCCAAGAAGATTTCCCATCATTGTGCAAATCATCACCACAATATGGATGTACCATTATACCTCATCAGTCTTCTCAAGGATTGTTGAGCACTCGCCTCAACCAAGAATTAGGGTTTTGAGCCGTCTTAGAGTACTCACACAAAGGATCAATTAAGAATGGACATGATCCTCAACTTGTCTAGCCTCTCAAACACCCATAAAGGATCAAAAGGTCTCCCAAATCAAGAATCAAGCACAAGGTTGTAACATTCCAAGTGCATCAAGCCTTAATATCGCCAGTGTCACCAAATTAGGGTTTTTTTTCGACCAAGGCCTCCAGACGAAAATTTTCATCTGGGCATGAGCCAATACTTCAAAACATAAGTCAAGAAGTTCAAAGGGACCTCATGGACCCAATCAAAGAGTCAAAATAGCCTCAGGGGATGCATTCAATAAA
Organism: Lathyrus tuberosus; assembly: GCA_022829125.1. Taxonomy (NCBI): domain Eukaryota; kingdom Viridiplantae; phylum Streptophyta; class Magnoliopsida; order Fabales; family Fabaceae; genus Lathyrus; species Lathyrus tuberosus. The sequence continues at coordinate 12,215,089 of JALAZF010000071.1, forward strand.
AATCAGGAATTAGGGTTTCTTGACCTAATTCACCCCTAAGTTGACTTCTGGAACAAGACATGAGCCAAGGCCTCAAGAAGTGTTTTTAAGACCTCTAATACATCATGTTGATCCATTCAGAAGATTGGATTGACCCAACGAACTTGGTTCATAAGCAGTGCAAAGATTCAAATTCATTTGACCCATTAGGGTTTCCTGATGAAAAGTCAATTGTACATTTGAATTTTGACCAAGACATCCTCCCAAACCTTAGGACATGAGTCAAGACACTCTAAAACACCCATGAAATCCATCCATTAGGTTTGAATTAGGTCAAGGACTTAATTGCATAGAGGATCACACAGTTTGAAATTCATCTGATAAAAAGTCAACTGTGCCAAAAAAACCAAGTTAGACTTTTTGAATTTCTTGACAAACAAGGCTTCCCTAAGTCTAAAACAATGTTAATTCATGGTTTAGATCATCATCCATCAAGAAAAGTAGGGTTACTTGCAAAAGGGGCAACCTTAAGAAACTTAAAATTTTATAAGTTATGGAACAAAATTGATTTGGTACCAACTTTGCAAGGTCATAAATCCTAAACCACAAGGCCTTTTTCTTCCATCCAAAGCTCAAATGAAAGCTCTCATTACATACTTCAAAATTGTCAACTACATCAGATTCCAAATCCTCATGGATTTTGAGATATAGATTGATCAAAATCACAAAAACATGAAAACGACCACTTTTTCCAACACTTAGTGAAATTTTCAAGTCAGAATGTGTCTTGGTTTTTCACCAACTTTACGGCCATTTTTCATTATGATCCAAGCTGAACCAAGACCAATGTTGGACAACAAAGTTAAAGTAGGATATACAAGCTTTCGAAAGAGTCCAAGAGCATGAGGTAACTCCATTTGAGCAACAGGTTATGAAAGTTGCAATAAACCTTGTTACAAACTGTTTTACAAAACAGTTTAGGTTATTACTTGCCACACACGATTTTTCATGTCAATAGCAATGATCAATGCCACTCACTTTCATTGCATAACAGAAGGGATCATGGCAAACCTGTAAATTTGAGTCAAGGACTCAAGAAACCATTGAACTATTCAAAAACCATTGAACCAAGATCTTATCTTTCAATCTAAAGTTGTTCATCCAAGACAAATTCCCTCTACTATAAATAGAGGACATGTATGACTGATCAAAACACACTAAAACAACCACAATGCTTGTTTTCTCACAAATCCTCTTTCTTGCTAAATTCTAAGTCCTCAAAGAGCGAAAGTTTGAAATTATCAAACCAGAGCAATTCTTTCCAAACCAAGCACTCAAACACTTCACATACACTATGTGGAAGTGATCCAAACCCTTACATCTCATCTGTAACATCAGAATCATCAAGTCACCATCCTTTTGCTCAACTTTGCCTCAAAGTTACAGATTGAGTCGTGTCAAGTGATCCAGAAGGTTTCGATCCAGTCTCAACATTGGAACACCATACTTGAGGGTCAAGGAAGCTATCCAGACCATCAGAACACATTTGTAACATCTCCAACAGAGAATTCGATTCTCACTTGCAAGACAAGTTTCATTTTTACATCATCCGAAATGGTTACGTATTAAGGGAGTTGGGGTTTTACTATATATTATTTCATTGCCACTAAATATTTGCATTGACATTACGCCTCAGTGGTTGATCAACTGATTTTGTGTGTGTAGCGAGCGAAAGGTCTGGGGTTCGAATCCCCCTCGCCCTAGACCTTTTGGATTTATTTTTTAAACCATTTTCAAAGGATTTTTTCATATATTATTCACTCCTTCCATAATTCTAACAACTATAGCACATAGCTCAGTTGGTAAACTTTTAAACCCTCCACCCTAAGGGCGTGGGTTCAATCTTTGGGAGGACCATCCCATTTTTTTTATCACTCATTTTCTTCACATTTTCTTTACAACTTCAAAAATTAATTTCTCCCTCATTTTTGATTATTTTTTATTGGTTATTTTTTTGAAAATTCACAAAAATGTTGAAATATTTTATTCCGTAAAAAATTTAAATTTAAATTATTTATTTAATATAGTTTGAATTTTTGTAATTAATTTCATTTTATTTATTTTCAAACATTTTTAAAAATGAGATTTCCACATTGATTTTTCAAAACCAATTGAATTTCAAGCCTTCATGTCATTAAACATGATCTTTCAAAATATTTGTCAAAGATTACAACTTATTTTTAAGTATATACGATATTTTATATCATTTATTATTTAATTTTCTTTGAAAATTTTTATTTTTGATTTAAAATTAGGGTTTTTCTTAATTTTAATTCTTCAAACACTTATGGGCCTCTAATAGAGTGTAAGACTCGTCCCTTGTCACACACAAATAATTTGGGCCTCAGTCATTGTATAAAACCCACTATGTTTTCGAAACGGCGGCGTGATCGTTGCCTTTAAACAAAAATTTTCATTTGGACCTACCCTTGAGTTGTAAGTCCAACTTTTCTTCTTTTTCAAACATATTTGGGCCTCTAATAGAGTGTAAGACCCACCTCTTTGTAAATAAATTATTTGGGCCTCAGTCATTGTATAAGTCCCGATACGATTTTCAAAATAACGGTGCGATCACTGTTTTTTTTATCTGGGTCTCTTCTTGAGTATAAGCCCAAAATTTCCTTTTAAAACAACTTTCTTTTAATTCTCATTCAAATTCAATGTTTTCTTTCAAAAATTTCTTCAATTTCTTGAAAATCTAACGATGCAGCTGTAGTTAATATGCTTGGGCTTTCATCAGACTGTAAGTCTCACTATCTCTTCAATACATACTTGTTTATATATTTCATCTGTATATATATATATATATATATATATATATATATATATATGCTTCTACATACTTGCTTAGAGTTTTCCCCTGCAGTTAGGTCTACATTTAGGTCAAACCAGAGGTTACTCTTTCAATACAGTCAAAACTAGTTCCCCATAGGAAATTCCAGATACAGTTTTGCCTCCTCTTGGGCTTATACAATATGGAACAGAGAAAGACATTATTCTCGGTGAAACTTTTCTCAAGACCGTCCTAACTTAAAAGTATATGTGTACATGAAATTCATTTCCCCAAAGAGGACTAATTCCCGGTGAAACCTCTTTTGAATTTCTTCAAACCCTAGAACTGTTAAGCAAAGAAATGATTAATTTCTGGTGAAACTTTTCTGGAACTTTTCTTTGGTTTGGACCCACAGGCTTCCTAAAAGCTTCCTTAGCCTCCTCTTGGGCTTAGTACAAGGACCCACAGGCTTCTTAGAAGTTCCCAGCCACCTCTTGGGCTTAGTACAAGGACCCAAAGGCCTCCTACAGGCATAAGATAGAAATTAGTCATCTTTTGCTAGTTCAATCCTCAGGAGAGTCAGAATTCCAGAACATCAAACCATACTAGGGTTGATCATCATCCCTTAAAACACCAGCCTCCTCTTGGACATCATACAAAGATCATTCTCCAGCTAAGAGTCAACCTCTTCATACCAGTAGATTTGGAAAGTCTCATCTCCTTTTATATCTCACAAAGACCCTCAAGTTTCCTAAAAGCACAAGAAAAAACCCTGATAATTACATCAGTCTCCAGCAGAGTTAAAACCTCCTTAGGTTTTCAAACTCAACTTTTGAACCTCTTTAACCCCCAACAAGATTTAAACATTCACCTTAAAAATCCCCAGCCAGGGTCAATTTACCATCAATAAATCCCCAACAGAATTAGAACCTCGTGGGCGCTGATGTTTCAACTCTTCTTTAACCCCCAACAAAAGTTGAGATCCCTTTATTGATTCCCCAACACATAATGGACCTGTCTCTGGATTTCAACAATCCTCAGCAAAAGCCAACCTCCTCTTAGGCTTCATATAAGAATTTCCCGAACCACCCTCCTCTTAGGCTTTGTATAATGATTTTCCTCAGTAGAGTTAGCCTCAATCTTAGGCTTTGTACAAGACAGATAAAACCTCCCCAGTGGAGCCAATCTCTTTTTTAGCCTCGATCTTGGGCTTTGTACAAGACAGATAAACCCTCCCCAATGGAGTCAATATCTTTTCAGCCTCAATCTTGGGCTTTGTACAAGACTGTTATAAACTCCCTAAGCAGAGTCAATCTTTTAGCTTCAACCTTGGGCATTGATCAAGGCACACAAAACTCAATTTCTAGATAACTGCTGTAAGTGGCACACTTGTTGTTTCAAAAATCCAAGATGTGGTCCCTCTTTTATCCTGGTAAATTTCCTTTTTCATCTAATTGTTGTAAGTGGCAAGCCTCTGGATTATTTACATCTATGCCAATGTCCCTCTCTTAACATGAAAGACTCATAAGGAAAAATGGCTTAGCTCAATACTGAGTTAAAGTTTATTCCTTCATGATAACTCCCTTATAAAGGAAATTGTGGCATTGTTGGATTCCATACATTCTAGTTAAAGTAATTCCCCTTTATAAACAATCCTTCAACAACTGTGATGAAAAAGTGAGATATCTCCCTTTAGAGATGACAAATTCTCTCTCAGTCAAACCTTTAGCTTCAATCTTTGGCTTTGAACAAGACACAAACAAACCTTTAGCTTCAATCTTGGGCATTGAACAAGACACAAACAAACCTTTAGCTTCAATCTTGGGCTTTGAACAAGACGCCAAACAATTTCCTCCCATAGAAATAGGAGGAACTACGTTTGCTCTGATTTCCCAGTTATCGTTACGGGAATACGTAGGCATAAGATTGCGCAATCTTAGCGAGCACACAAATAAAAAACTTTAGGTTCAGTACCTTGCCAAAAACAACAGAAAACCCGAAAACAACAAAAACACTCTCTCAACACTCCCAAAGGAGTAACTTTCACAATACATGACTGACAAACACCAGAAAGCAGTTAAATTAACAGAGAAACATGTAATAAAAAGTTTATGGATAACCATACATACACTGATTGACAACTTCCCTTTGTATAACTTGACCGTGACCCCCCAATATCTTAGCATTTGTTAAAGAAAACATTTGCGTGCAAGGTTAGTTTTAGATATCTTCCCTTTCCTTTCCAGCTTCATAGGATAAATAAGAAATCAGAAAGTAGCACCGACAAAAATTTCATGCTACAGGAAAATGGCGACTCTGCTAGGGATGTTTATATCTAGGATTAGAGTTCCTAAGAGGTTTAGGCTTTGCTTAGCAATTATTTTTCTATTTATATACTTTCTGCTATATATATCATTTACTATCATAATTACTTGATCTCGTGTTTAAACTTCTGTTTACTGGGAATACGATTGATACACATGAGGAAAGTTTCAGAGAACATTAAGATAAGTGGTGGCATATCCGGGAAACGCTTATAGGGAGTGAATCCTTACCAAGCTAACTTGGCAGTCCACCGAATCAGTTGAGGTACCCGTGTGGAAATATTGATGTTAAACGACTGATTGTCGTGAAAGCATCGTTTATCCTAGTGTGGTACCCATGACCCTGTGGATTTAGTAGACATTTAACCATTTAAACCATCAGGTAGTGCAGTGACTATCGGGAATAGTTGACACGTGATACTACACTCAAAAGAGATTCATCCTAGGATATTACAGCTCGCTCGAGTGAATCAGCTTGCTATTGATGTCCCTAGAAGGGGTTAATGACTTTGAGAACCTTTTAGAACCCGTTCTACCGGTACAAAAATTGACCAAATAGTATAACCTTTGGGGATGGATAGAGCCATGACTCCATGCTTGTGACGATAAACACCTAAACTCATGTTTTCAAATGTTTTTGTTTGCTGCAATAATGCATTCATTAAAAAACACTTTTCAAACAAGAGAAAAAATTCTCTTTCCAAAAGAACTAAAACAATAATTGCAAATATCAAAGGTTGCGTTATGGATTTCGATAGAAGAAAAATGCACAAGTACATTACTAGAAGACTAGAAGACTTAAGGAAATTGGGAAGGATGATTACCAATCCCGAGGATTTCAGAACTAAGCACGGAGGACTGTTGTCTCTGTTAAGGGTCAACGTGGTTGAAAGGATCCTGTCTACGCTGGTACATTACTACGATCGGGTTTACCACTGCTTCACATTCCCAGATTACCAGCTTGTACCAACACTGGAAAATTACTCCCACCTGATTGATTTACCTATCACTGATCAAGATCCATTTTCTGGACTGGAAGAAATTCCAAAAGATCTAGCCATTGCAAGAGCAATCTCTTTGGATGAGTCAGAAATTAGGACTCACATGACCACTAAAGGAGGAATCCAGGGTTTACCGGCTAAATTCCTGATGGAGAAAGCTCTATACTTTGCTAGTGTAGGAAAAATAACTTCTTTCGAAGACGTCTTTGTTCTGCTCATATATGGGTTATTCCTCTTTCCCAACATTGACAATTTCGTTGATACCATGCTGTTATGATATTCTTAGTAGGAAACCCCGTACCAACCTTGCTCGGAGATGCTTATCATTCTGTACATTTTAGGAATTTGTACATCGGAGGAATGATCACATGATGTGTACCATTACTCTACAAATGGTTCATTTCCTATTTGCCCAAGTCTGCTGCTTTTTGGGATCACAAGAGTACTCTACGTTGGTCACAGAGGATTATGTCTCTTAAAAATTCTGACATAGATTGGTACACCCGGATTTACGAAGGATAGAGATCATCAACAACTGTGGAAATTTCCCCAATATACCCCTCATTGGTACTAGAGGAGAGATCAACTATCATTCAATTTTTGCTCGCCGTCAACTGGGATACCCGATGAAGAATATCCCACATAATGTTCACCTGGAAGGTCTTTTCTTCAAGGAAGGAGAAAATGATAGGGCACTAAAGAAATAAATAATGCATGCCTAGCAACATATTCACAAGAAAGGGAAAGAGTCTCTAGGGAGACCAAGCTGTATCTCCATGGAACCTTATCTCCACTGGGTGCAAACTAGAGCCCTCAAGCTGAGGACACCTTACCCTCATCAAGAAGTTTTTCAATTAAAGGAATATGTCCTTTATTTCATGTCTGATGCGGAAAAACTCCAGGTCGCTCTCAACAAAGTCCAACGTAAGAAGAACACTTGGAAGTACAAATAACAGATCCTTAATTTGGAGTGTACCACGATTCAAAAATTTCTGATGGAAAAGGATGCTCTGATTGAGATATTAGAGCAACATGCCATAGAAAGTCAGGAAGACCGGAGAAATTTACTCATTCCTTTCACTTGGAAAAGGATCGTCGACCCGACAACGGCTGAAGAGGCCCGATCATAGAAAAGAAAAGTTCAGGAACCAGCATCTGAGCTATCCTAAGAAAGGACTCAGGATCTATAGGCATAATTTTCCTTATTCATACTTTGTAAAATACTGTACTTTTCATTGTAAAATATTGCAATCTTACGAATTCTATAAAAGGGGTCTTTCCCGTTGTGTGATATTTGCAATCTAATTGTTAAAGTTCCTTTTAAAAACAAGAACAAAAAAAATATGTCTTTGCATATCATTCATCATTCTCACATAACGCATTTGTTATCTTTGAGTCTCACGTATGTGTCACACTTTAGAGTCAAACTGTCTCATTCGTACAATACTCGGGCCAATCGACAAAAGAAAATGGACGATCTCGAGGAAGAGAACAGAGAGCTGAGAGAAGAAATCAACGCTCTGAAGGAGAGTTTGTAGAAACTCCACCATGACATGCAATCCCTAGCAGCAGCCCAGGTACAAAAACATCAAAGGACTATAATCTCGGAGAATACGTCTACACCTGTATTTAAGATGACTGGCAGTCGTCCTCTGTACAACATGCCTAAAGGTTTCCCCTGGGGCATGCCTCTCAACTTTATGCCTGAAGGGTACATCCCACCGGTCGTTGAAGACCCGGAAGTCGTTGCAGGAACAGCAAGACCTGAAGGTTATAAACTTCAAGGAATTGAAGATGCAAGGGTTACAACAGAAACTCCTGAAGGTTACAAACTTCAGGTCACTGAAGCGCCAAGACTCACCGCAATAATGTCTATACCACAGTTAATAGTACACACTGTCCAGGAAGGACAGATTTCGTAAGCAACTCCTGGTGGAAACGAATACGTCTATGAAAGGATGAATGAGTTCCAGGAACAATTCTTGGAAATGCAGAAGGAATTGCATGCCATTCGCGGTCAAGACTTATTCGGAAAGGACGCCGCCAACATCTGTTTGGTCCCTAATGTAAAGATACAACACAAATTCAAGGTGCCTGATTTTGAAAAATACAATGGCAACTCTTGCCCTCAAAGTCATTTGGTGATGTACGCTCGAAAAATGTCTACTCAGACAGAAAATCAACAGCTACTGATCCATTACTTCCAAGACAGTTTAGCCGGTGCCGCACTCAAATGGTACATGGGTTAAAACCGCACCAACATCAGTACTTTCAGAGATCTCGGGGCAGCCTTCGTTCAGCAGTATAAATACAACTTGGACATGGCACCAGATATGAGTAGTGATGTTTGACGTACTAGATATATAAGGAAGAAGTAAAAGAAAATGATTTGGATCTTAGAAGAAGAAACAAGAGCTCAGAACACATAAAATCTTCGCATCGAATATGATATGTGTTTATGACTCTAGTTGCTTAAGGTCATTTGTAAGGATTTTGTTTGTGTTTTTTAGAAAGGTGAAACTAAATGCTACAAGTTAAAGCTATATAGATATCAGAGAAACATATTCACCTTGGTTGAAAAGAAAAACGAGGTAAAAATGACAAATTTTTATGTTAAAACTAAAATATTCAAGAATACGCTACTTTTAATAAGACAAAAACATAATCTGAAGCAGATGAGACTCGAAGCGTGTACACTGAGTAAATTTTTCCATCGGTTTTCAAAATAACCAACAAAATATATTGTATATTTTAAAAAAAAAAAATAGGATGTTTTTAGAAATTTTACCGTAGTTTTTCGATATGTGAAGTGAAATTGTTATCATAAAAAGTAGTTTTTCTAATAGTGTTGGGAAGTGTTGAAGCAAAATTGTTATAACTTATGTTGAAATAATATAAACTTGAAAGATATTGATAGTGACTTGAAACAATGCTACTTAAGTTCAGGTTGTATAGTTTTAGACTCTACAAAGCCTTTCATGTTACAGCCGACTCAGGTCCAATTATAGTGGAGTCGTTGCATCGCGTGGCTCGGTGGACTGTATGATACATTGATACTGGAATCAAATTGACACAAGCACCCAAGTATATGACTGCATTTCCAACTTTACATCACCTATGGATACAAATAACATAACTTCACCGAGTTTCATTCCTTATGGGGTGGACTGTATGACATGTTGGCTTTTTCCAGGTTCCTTTATTATAGTGGCTCTTCTGCTTCTTGATCTTGTTTAACAAAAACTTTTTCATTTTCACAAGCAGTGATTGAATTAAAATACTCTTTTGGATTCATTTATGTATTAAGATTGAAAACACCTTTTTTTTATCAGCCATTTGCTTTGCAAGCAGTGATTGAATTAAAATACTCTTTTGTGTTTCAGGATTTTTTATTGAAGCGTCAATTCTCTTCTGGTTGACAATAGACAACTGTATAACTTACCTGTTTTTCCTCTAACATTCAGATATGAGACAACTAAGAAATATTACGTATATACAAACAATACAAGATTTGCATGACAAAAGGCACAAGTCAACACTGTGTGTTAAAAGATCTATTACAAGTTCTAATGAGACGAAATAGTCTAATGCAAACGTACAAGATCTCCATGGTTCGTTTTTGTATCAATATCTCCATTTGTTCGGTGTAAGATCAAACTGGTAAAAATAATAATATAGGAATCCTAATTGATTGCGAAATTTCATTTGTTTTAATTTGTTATTTATTTAGTCGTCGTTTCCATTTCACAATAAGCAATTCCTCATTAAAGACCATTCTGTAAAATAACGTGAATTAAAAGCAAAATTATTTTTTTCCTTTATTTTCTTAATTGTATCTCAAAACTTGGACTCAACTTTCACAACCCTTTCATTCGTGTTTTCATAATTTATGAGATAAATCATTACTTTTTTACAGATAAATGTAGTAATTGTTTTTTTTTATAAGCAACTTTCATTAAAGGAGATTAAGGAAATCTCAAACCAATGAGCTACAACCAACGAACGAACAATACGATTACATAAAATTTAACGGGAATTTATACCAATCGTATAATCTACACTTCTTACTATTTTGTCTACCTAAAATCAACCAATTCCACGAAGTGACTTTAATCTCTTTGACTAAGTCATTAACATTAAACACCGTCTCATTGAACAAGATATTATTTCTAAACCTCCAAATATTCCAGCAAGTTATAAACCATAATGAGTTAATCTTTCCGGCTGCACTGCAACCTCTAAGTCTCGAATTCCAAGTCTTCACATGAAGGGAGCAACTAGATTCCGAGATTCTGTCTATGTCCACCGACTCACAAATTTTGCTCCAAACCAAGGCGGACTTACAACAGGAAAAAAAGAGATGAAACGAATCCTCTAAATGACGGAAACAGAACATACATACCTTGTCATGCTCGTTAACAATTATTCGTCTAATAGCCAAGTTAGATCTCGTTGGCAGCCTGTCCAGGGCCAATCTCCACCCGAAAATTTGAACTTTCACTGGTAAAACCGTCTTCCACAGTAGCATCAGGAGGTCATCATTAACGTTCTCAACCTCATTAGCGTAAAACGAATCATTCAAGTAGGAATAGAGAGAGTTAACCGTGAATGATGAATCATGAAGGGTCCAGTGCCAAACATCAGGTACATCCTTTTTGAGGCTGACCTCATCCAACAGGTGACAACAATTGTTCCACTCTAAATCAGTGCAAGGATCGGCTAAATCCAAGGAATCACTCACCCTTCACCTCCAATGATCACCATCCCACTCCCTCATCTCTCTAACAGAACATCCTTGATATCTGCAGGCCTGGAACAGGTTAGGAAATCTATTTTTCAGCGCCTCGTTGCCAATCCAAACATCCTGCCAAAAAGTCACGCTAGCGCCATCACCAACCGAGCATTCCAAAAACTGGCTGAAGCAATTAGAAGAATCAGGAACAGGGATGGAAAGTAAATCCTTCAACCACAACGAATCATTATTCGAACTGCCAGCAAAGATTACTGAATGCGTTTTGATGCTCAAAATACCATATCATAAATGTAGTAATTGTTAATAGTGAAGATTAAGGATATTGCGAAAGTATTAAAAACACACACAATAGACTCTTTATTTAATGAAACATCAATACATAAAACATGTGAAAATTACACTATAATGGCCGAAGATTGTATCTTCACATGCAAAAGTACATTATAAAAGATACACATCATTAAGTCCATAAACACGTGATTCATCATATCAATAACAAGATACAAAGTATATAATTAAAATTTTGGACTAAATTCATCATATCCATCTCAAAGGATATGCATCATTAAGTCCATAAACACCTGATTTTATTCAACATAGAAGATTAGGTCAAAATCCGTTATCAAGATTGGCATCATAAACAAATGGAATTGTTTCATTTTCACTACCATTCATCATCATCATCTCCATAAACATCATGTCATCATTATCCATAGCCATCGCAGCATGGTCACGACTCATCATTGCAATTTCATCATTATTAGGCCCGGTTGAAGGTGGTGGCGGAGGCGGTGTCATTGGGAGATAGACTTCACTTTCACTTTGATTTTCACCACCATTCATCATCATCTCCATAAACATCATTTCATCATTATCCATAGCCATCGCAGCATGGTCATGACTCATCACTGCAATTTCATCATTATTAGGCGCGGTTGGAGGTGGTGGCGGTGGCGGTGTCATTTGGAGATGGATTTGGCTTGGAGCAGCCATGACTTGACTTTCACTTTGATTTTGAGGAATATTGATTTCGTTTTCAGCTGATTCAATCCTTCTATAAACCTCCTTCAAATTCTTATCGATCATCCAATCAAGATTATTCAAACCTCCCATGGACATATCATCTTGCACGACGTTCCCAGCTTTTAGACATTGAAACATCACCATTGTTGTCTCTTTCATTCTGTTATCTTTCCATAGCTTTTCAAATTGCTTTTCAGCCTTCGAAATCCTTTCTTTCAGAAAACTCTCTTGATTCACCATCTTCTTGCTTTGTTCCATCTCTGTCATTATCTTGAATTTCGAAAGCACCTTCTCGACTCCCGAAGGCGATGGCCAGATCTCAGGTTGAAGATCATACGGGCCATAAATGATGGCACAAGCATTGACGCCACAAAGGGTTGTGAGTTCTTCAACCTTTTTCACTAAACCCTTTTCCCTGTACTTGTAAGCTGCTTTTCTTGGAGTATCATTCTCAATGAAAGCAGGCTTGCTAGTCATGGTTTTGACAAAGAATAAGATGAAAATCAACAGAAAAAAGTTGATGGTTGTGATTGTTTTTGTTGTGAATAATGCGTTGTATATATAGAGACCAAATTTCATATACGTGTTAGATTAGATGTATGTATCAATATTTTTGAAATGGCTATTTTTTTTGCGGTAATATCAAAATATTTATTTTCATTCCATTCATGTCAAAATATCTTTTTATTTTTAGAAGGAAGTACCGAGAATCGTAATCTCTAAAGATTTCTGCAATATCAAAATATATTCGTTCCATATATGTAGATATTGAATATCAAGTGCTTTTATGACATTTAATTTTTATAATTTGCAATATCAAAATAATTGGTATGTATTTATTATGTATTACGTATGCGATTGCGTAGCAAAATATATTTCTGTTTTTAAAATGATATAACATGAATCGTAATCTGTATAGATTCATGCACATTGCTCAGTTTATTATACCGTTGGTTTATAGTACGATAAGTTTAATAGAAGAGATTACATAAAGTTATTACGTGTGTGATTATTTAATAGAAAAAAAAAAATAACACAGTGATGATGAAATTTTTTTCATACTTTAAATCCCTCTATGACGTTTTGTGTTTTAGGATTTTTTTTTTACATCGAAAAGCAAGAATCGTTTATAAAAAATAAAAAATAGGTTTATACAAACGGGTCGATCCACGAATGTGTTGACCCAAACTATGTTGGAAATCCACACCAACCTATGAAGTGTGAGGGATAAGTGTCAATCATCTATTTTTGTTTTAATGATGTCAACAAGTAGGATAGTCTTTAGATTGTAATTTGGGCGGTATCACTACATTGTCGGGTATATTGCGTCTACTATCGATTTTCATGTGTCTAAACATATAAGAAGAGGTCTACACACTTTCTACATGTGCATGATCATGATATTAATGTTTGGTGTGCATGAATTGAGTCTTAGTTGGTCAAAATGTGCAAAAAAATGAATTTATGAGTTTTTGCAAGTGGTGAGTCGACTCAAGCTAAGCATGAGTCAACTCATGCAGCTTTGGCAATTTTTTGTGAATCAGCCGGGTTAGCGCACGCTGACCTGCACTCGACGCATGCTTCTGGATTTTTGAAATTTTGCAGTTTCAGAGTTCATGAGTCGACGCATGGTCAAGATAGGTCGACGCATGGTCGCTTATTTTGCATAGACACTTCCACGGGTTAGCTCACGCCGACCCTCACTTAATGGGGGGTCGACCCATAGCTGTCTGGGTTGATTTCTCTGCATTACTTTTTTCTGTTATTTCTGTTACTTCATATTGTGGGTCACATTACTCATTATAAATAGTTGGGTCAGCTCACATTTCACAACAAAAAAAAACAAGAAACGTGAAAATTTATACCAATCATTCTCTTCATCTTCATCTTCAACCTTGAGTAAACAAACAATTACACATAATCATTTTTGTTTATGTCGCTCATTTGTTTTGAAGTGATAACGTTCAGAATTAGGAAGTGTGTGATCTTCATTTCTGGGTTGAGAATTGGTAGGTGTTTCTGGAATAAAACCTTAGGTTTTATCCTCCAAGAATCAAGGTGATTTTGGGGGTTTTTGGCACAAACCGTTTCGTTCTACAGGGATTCAGCGGTGCGAAGGTAACCGAAGAACAGAGTATTCGTTCGATTTAGTAGGTACAGTCGGAGGATCGTAGAAGAAAGGTTTCGGGATCGAATTGCGTAGAATCAAAGTCGACCCGGTGAAGGTGACGGAAGAACGGTGGTTTCTTGCAGTCTAGTAGCGTGGGACGATGTCTTGCTCAACCGAATTCGAGGCACTTGATTCGTCTTGAATCAAGGGGAGAGAAGACTCTGCATCAATAATCAAAGACGTTTGAGAGTTTGGATGTTCATAGTTCTTCTCTTGTATAAACAACTTGCAAACAACAACATATATATATATATATATATATATATATCTCAATTCCAATTGAGGAATTAGGGGCAGAGGTACCCAAAGCGAGGACGATTGGGGAACTGCCTAATCAAATCATGTTTGTTCTCTCTTTCCCTTAACTCTTTACGTTTGATATCATTTGAATTTGCGAAGTTTAAATTGATCAAAATTTCTGAGCTAGTGTTATATTGAGCTGTTAAATTATTTCGTAAATCTGATACAATCCCTTGGATTGTATTTAGGAGCAGCTGAACATCACATTATTTTGAAATCTGCACTTAGTGTGTTTTATGCACACCAAGTGTTCGATAATTTGTTTCAAAGCAAAATCGAACGCACTTGCATTATATTGTTTGTCAACCTATCTCGTTGGATTGGATTAATATCAAGCAAATAAAACATTGTTGATTGCGTTCAAATTGTGTTGAATAATCTGAATTTTTCTCATTCGTATTTCATTCCAAATATTGTCGTGCATATCCGATCCCTCTAGTAGAGGTTCGTTGTTGACGTAATTCAGTGGTCTCTTCCGTCAAACTTTTAAAACCAATTTTTTGGAAAGCCATTTGCGTGTAAAACTCGTGGGATCTATTCAACCCCCACTTCTAGATCCTAGCCATCGTCTAACATGAAGAACTTCTATCAATCATGATAAATAATATTATTATCGATACACAATAATAATGAAAAGAAAGAAAAATTATAAAAGAAATAAAATTAGGGTTTGATAAAATATAGCATAAGATTGTGATATATGCAGAGTAACTCTCTGCTCACAAACTGTGAAAAACTTATTTACTTTTCATCTGCAAAATTCTGTGAATTCAAGTTAATATAAGAATAAGGGGTCCTCACTCTATTTATAGGATTAGGTTAGCTTGCTCCCTTAGTCAAAGCCTAAAACAAAAAAACACAAAATATCCAATTTAGCTAACACTCCTAAAACAGGCCTAAGTTGAAATCCTATCGAGCAACTCGCTTTGACATTTCGACACACACACACATTAGGCTAATTTAGAAACATCCTTGTTTATGTCGAGCACTACCTGCTTAGATTCAAGGAATTACATTCTCACACACCACTTAATCCATTGTGTCTAGGCTACCTATATTCGTCATAGCTCTTAGTCATCTGAACACTTAAACCTGCACTCCCTTCGTCATGATATTTTTAATCTGATTCTTAGCTCTACAATATTCCAAGATCATCTTCCCTTCTGCTACCTGCTTACGAAGATAGTGTAACCTCATTTTGATGTGCGTATTTCGTTAATGTGCTATCGGATTCTTCGCCAGATTGATAGCAGATATGTTGTCGATCTTCATAATAATTGCTCCATGACTCTTTCTTGTAATCTCTTCGACCTGGTTCACCATGCGTTTTGCTTGCCATGCACAGAGAGAAGCATCTATGTACATTGCTTCGCACGACGGCAATGCCATTGCTGACAATTTTATCGAACATCAAGAAAGTGGTGCACCACCTAGCATAAACGCATAGCCAGTTGTGGATTTTCGATCCTTAGCATCACTACACCAAATTGAGTCAGTGTATCCTACTAACTTTCATTCTTTTCCTTCATCAACTGCAGGAAATAAATTGTCGTAGCTGAGAATTCCTTTCAGATACCTTAGTATCCTCTTCGTCGTTTCTAGGTGTGATGCCTTTGGCTTCTGCATTAAATGACTTGGGCTAGGCTTGTAAAATAACCAAAACTTTTCTAGTGTAATTCTTTCTAACCTTTTCGTCGGACACCTGTTCATGATGTATGTTTCAGTCGACACAGTTTCTCCCCATAATTCTTTGGGTAGATGCTTGCCTTTCAACATACTTCTCACCATTGTCATGATGGTTCTATTCTTCCTTTCTGCATTTTCATTCTGCTGTGTAGTGTAGGGTGGCACCACCTCATGCACAATCCCTTCTTTCTCACATAATGCATCAAAATCTTTCGACACATACTCTCCACCACCATCAGTCCTCAAAATCTTTAGCTTTCAACCACTTTGTCTTTCGCCCATATATTTAAATTTGGCAAATACCTCGATCACTTCACTTTTCATCTTGATCACGGAAGTCCAAAGTTTTTGACTGAAATCATTTAGGAAAGTGAAAAAGTATCTCTTACCTCTAATTGAATCAACCTGGATAGGACCACATACATTAGAGTATATGATAATTGTTACATTGAATATGACTTTTGTCAAGTGTTCGACCACCACATCTTCTTCTACCTGCTGCACCACATCTTTGGCTGCTTTGGTATGAGGAATTTCTCTGATTCGACCAACCTCCTTCATGCTGATTTCGACCAGTCAAATTGTTGTAGCCTCCTCTCCTTTTGTTGCCATTCAAACTTCCTTTGCCTTTCTTTTCTTTTGCCGATTGCGCCAGCAAAGCCATATCTCTAGAATTTTCCTTGCTTCTTTCATTGATTCTACATCTCTAACCTTTTCAAAATTATCTGGATAAACACTTTAATGAGTTATAAAGAAACCTTTATAATCTTTCTTCTTTAATTCTTTGTGTGTGGCCTTTTCTTGATCTGATGCTTTTTCTGCAAGTGGTGTTACTGCTTCCTTCAAAAGATCCCAAAGATCTTGATAATAGAAGACAACCTTCATCGGCTTGCACCAATTCCTATAATTATTGTTCTTGAGAATAAGAATATTCACCGGAAAATGCCTGTTTGGATGATTCATTGCCATCATGTTTTTCTTCCCACGAATTGTGCAACCACTGCTCTAGATACCAGATGTTGGAAATCCACCACAAGCCATGGAGAATTTCTATCAATATTGATGAACAAGATTATTTTCGATACATAATAACAATGGAAAGAAAGATAAATTTGTAGAAGAAAGAAAATCAGGTTTTGACAAAATATAGAAGAAGATGGTGATTTCTGAAGAGTAACTCTCTGTCCACAAACTGTGAAAAACTTATTCACTTTGCAACTGCAAAATTCTGTGAATTCAAGTTATTACAAGACTAGGAGTTACTCTCTCTATTTATAGTTTTAGGTTAGCTTTCTCCATAAGTCAAAGCCCAAAACATAAAAGCCCAAATTAACCAATTTAGCTAACACTACTAGAATAGACCTAAGTCGAAATCTTGTCGAGCAACCTTCTTCGACATTTTGACACACACACACACAAAGTTAATTTCGACACATCTTTTTTTCTATCGAGCAATCCCTACTTCGATACAAGGAATTACATTCTCAACAAACCAAACCAACCCAGAAATTACCCGAACTAATTCATTTACGGTAAACTCAACCCAATCCGTAACAACCAATATAGTTTTGGGTCGGGTATCGGGTTTGAGTTTTGCAACCTGCAGACCCGATGACCCAAACCATATATGTGACTTTAGTAATTTCTTATCATTTTTATTTTTATTTTAAATAAAATATAAAATTAATATCTCACTAACCATAATTTTTTCAAAAAAAAAAAATTCTCCACCAATAATACTACTAGACTAATGACTTTACGTAATTCTTATATTAAATGTTGTATCTTATTTTCTTTTGAATCCTTTCCGACTTACCTTTTTTCATGAAAATGACGTGTCTTGTTAAATTTTATACTAATATCAATTGATATGTTGTGTTGATGAATTTTATTAGATATTATATGATGTGTTTCATCAAATTTAAGTGTTATAAATGAGTATGATTGTATTGAATATGTGTTACATTTTTTTAAACAGACAAAAAATATCATAAAATTTTTTTATTTATTTTAAACACAGCCTGTGAATCTAACCCTACCCAACCCATAAATGATTGGGTTGGTTCAGATCGATTTTGACAATGAAATTGCGAGTTAAACGAAGAACTCAACCCATTAAAGTTTGAACGAGTTGGGTAATGGGTTAGGCAAAATTCGGTCCAACCCAACCCGCGCACACCCCTAAAGAGCATCACCTATTATGGAAAAATTCTTCAAATTCATTTATTGTGATAGAACTATGGAGTTTATATATATATATATATATATATATATATATATATATATATATATATATATATATATATATATATATATATAACTCTCTAGTCTAGCATGGTGTATTATCTTTATACAATTATTTGTTCTAAATACTTCTTACAAAATATCATAACATGTAACTAATTTTTTAACTAACTTGGTGCCTTATGTAACAAATTATTTTCACTAACTTGTTACTTACATGTCTGATCTTAAGTATGGTGTAATAACAGATGTACACTAAACTATGAAACAAGAAAGCTAAATATGGAGAAGAGAAAGGACCTAGAGAGGAATCTAACATCACAGTTTATAGATTTTAATCATCACTAAAATAAATATAGATTCTGATTCTAGCAAAACCTACACTTATGTAATTAATTTCTATTAACCATAATTAGCGATAAACTATGTAAAGAAACAATACCCTAAACATGAAATAACCTACGAACATTCACTACGCCAGACAAGACATTAGACAACGCTATTTTAGGCCTTAGACATTGCTTAAAAGCGTTGCCTAAGGTGCGCTCTTGAAGGTAAAGACATCGCTTTTTATTTATGGAAAAGCGCTCTCTAAAGTATACATTAGACAACGCTTTTCCCGTAAAAAGCGCTCTCTAAAGTGGGCCTTTAGACAGCGCTTTTGAAAAAGCGCTGTCTAATGTATACGTATAAAATTTTAATGAATTTTTTTATATACCTTTAGAGAGCGCTTTTTCAAGAAAAAGCGCTGTCTAAAGGTCCCCTTTAGACAGCGGTTTTTAAAGTGCTGTCTAATGTATGCCTATAATTTTAGTTATTAATTTTTCTATACCTTTAGAGGGCGCTTTTTAGGAAAAGCGCTTTCGTTTGTGAACTATAGACAGCGTTTTTTCTAGAAAGCGATGTCTTTTCTCTACGTATAATTTTAATGATTTTAAAAAAAAATCCCATTTTAACCATTTTTTATGCAGAAACCTGTATAATTCAAGCCATTTCAATAAACCTGTATATTTCACATTTCCATTAACAATTTCTAGTAAGGTTCATTAACCATTTCCACTAATCCCATAAATCACATGAACCACATAAACCATTTCCACTATAATTTAAGTTATTTACATTAACTATTCACAAAACTATACAATTACAATCCAAAAACACATAAAGGGCATAAACCATTCACAAAACTATACAATCCCATAAAATAAACCATTCACAAAACTATACATTCACATAATCCCATAATCCTATACCTTATATAGGATTCTTTTTTCAATAAGGTATTCACACAATTCCCCCTTAATTTCTTGCAATTTATCCTTCGTGTAATGAGAACATGCGTATTCATCAAAGTACTACATAACAAAACAAAATATGCATGATTTAGTTAAAAATAATAAATTATATTACATATCCGATAAATATTAAAATAAATCCTAAGTTATAAATCCATGCATACCATAATAGGAATCTCTAATCGATCCATTTGAAGGATTTCTCTCATAAACCTCAAAACAAAATAACCGCAGTCTATACCATTACGCTGACGAGGGCATTACACATAGACAAACAAATAAGAATTAATATATAGTTGTTTTGTGTTATCAAGTAGCATCACTAATAAGCAACATTGTGAAAATTAATATACCTCGACTTTGACCCATGTAACGTTGGTTGCTTTAGCCCGTGCTACTCGAGATTCTCTTTGTGCTCGGTATACGAGTATTGCTCTATAAAAGAAAAACTTAAATTTAAAACAATCTCACAGAAATAATTAAATATACAAATACACACGAATATTTCGAACAATCTCACTTACGTATCAACCACATCCTTCATATCCTGATATGTTGACTAATCAGTATCCAATGAATTCAGATAATATACCACTTCTCTTGTAGGATTAATGGCAACCAACAACCAGTGTCCACTGTAAAATATAACAAAAGTTTAGATGGATAATTTCTACGCAAAAGATACAAATTAAAGATTAGAATGAAATTAGAATGAAAATCTTACCCGTTTCCAGTATTATACGGTAAAAGAAACAAACTTTCTGTCTTGCTGGCCATAAATCTCTCAGTTAAGTGGTCTCTTACTGAAAGTGCATTCATACCAATTGCCGGTGCATTGACAAGGGTGCAAGAGAAGAAACAGAATCTGTTTGACAATTCCGTCCCCCGCATCAATTTTTCGTACAAGCACCTTAAATAAAAACATAATAAACATTAGACTATTTTCATTGAAATGTGTAAATAAATTGTTCAACTAAATAAATAATAGATTGATCGGAGTACTAGATGTATGAATGCATAACACCGATGCCTAATTCAATATGCTTGAAAATCTGCTCCATGTTCTCTCTTCCGATTATCTCGGAATGAGGAAAACCAAAAACACCTTCGTCCATGTCTATTTGACGAATAACACCATCCATCAAATCTGACATTGCCATAAGTGTTTCTAGACACGACTGAAAGCGAGGAGGAGCTCTTTTTGCCTGCACGGTCCTAGTAGGAGCTTTTTTCTTGCTAGCCTGTTGTGAAGCTTGAGCAGGAACCTACCAATCATATAAGTTAGGTAAAGTAGAAAATCATGAAACTTTTGAATTCGGATAATAGAATAACACTTAAAATGTACCTCTCTTTGTGATTCAACAGACTCGTTTTGCCACAAAACCCCTTTATTCTTAGCTGCGGGTATTGTACGAGTCTAACATTACCATGTAAAAAAAAATGTAAGTTATGGTTCAGAATGATTTTCATAATTGTTCAGATTTGATATTTGAATACTAAGAGATTCGTAATGGTTTTCAACATACCTCTTCATCTATGGAAATGAGGTCTAATGGCCATGCAACAAACAAACGTATTGCATCTCGCAGCAATGTAACCTATGAAAATTTTAACATAACAAATTTCTAAAAGAAACTAACTATAACAAATTTTAACATAACAAACTTCTATAACTATAACTACTAACTTCTGTGAAGAAACTAACCAACTTCTATAAGAAAATTTTAACATAATAAATTTCTAAAAGAAACTAACTATAGAAAATTTTAACATAACAAATTTCTATAACTATAACTACTAACTTCTAAAAGAAACTTTTAACTAATTTCTAACAATTCAACATCGAACTAACTTTCACAATAATACATTAACATAACAATTAGCTTACTAATCATCTCAAATTTCACTAGTATCTCTAACATCAGTCCATAACAGTTTGGCCTACTCATTGAAATTCCCCAACTCTCACAATTCAACTAACCTACACCATTTATGCTATACATAAATAATAACGTTTTTATTTCACAAACAATATATCAGAAGATAACTGAAGCAACTGAAGCAACAACAACAACATCCTGATACATTTATGCTAACATTAATTCTGAACGACAACAACAACAGCAACAAAACGATAAAAAAACTGAACGACAACATTTATTCTATTTCATCTTGATACATTTATATAAAACATTCATTCTGATAAAAAAATAATAGAAGCAATAACAACAGCAACAGAACGACAACAACAACAACAGAACGACGACAATGCCGACGGCAAGAATGAACGACAACAACAACAACGACGGCAAGAACAATATATGAAGCAAGAACAACAACAACAACGTACCTCTTCTTTTCATTTTCGTCTTCTCCTTCACAAATGCAAGAATGAACGATGGCAACGGTGACGACAACGGTTTCAGAACGACGGCAACGGTGACGGCAAAGGTTTCAGAACGACGGCAATGAAAGCAAGGGTTTTAGAAAGCATGCAAGAACGATTGAACGCAAGGGTTTCAGCAGAAAGAAACGGTCGAGAGCAGAAAATGAAAAGAAGTTTCTGGAAATGATATGAAATATGTTTTATATTTCTTAAGTGCTACCTATGAGAGCGCTTCCCTTAGAAAGCGCTTTCTAAAGTGAGTAGAATTTAAGACCTATAGCAGCGCTTTCTGAAAGCGCATTCTAAGGTTAACCTATAAGAGCGCTTTTCAAAAAGCGCTTTCTAAGGTGGCTTCCATTTAGGGCATTTAACAGCGCTTTTAAAAAGCACTTTCTAAAGGTTATCTTTTACAGCGCTTTTTTTAGCGAATTTTTTTAAAGTCCTATAGCAGCGCTTTGTCCAAAAAGTGCTGTCTTTGGTGCGACGTGAAAAGCCAATTTTGGCGTAGTGATTAAAATGTTAGAGAGAGAGAGAGAGTACACCATGAAATATACTAGTTTGGTTTTATCGTCTTTGCAAAAACCTACTCCACTCTCCAATGATTTCCCCATGAAATTTGTTCTTCCACTATGTTTTCAAAATATTACACGAGTTCATACAATCACAGAATCCACAATAATGTTAAGAAAATAAATCTTCTACATAGATCTTGATTATATACTACCTTGATGCCAAACACTATGTGAATTCTTTACTCCACTACTACAGAAAACACATATAATGACGGTTGTGAAACACATATAATGACGGTTGTGAAACACATATAATGACGGTTTCACATTCGTCGTTAGGTAGCATGTGATTTTATGTATAGTGGTTTCCAAAACATACATGTGGTTGTTGTTATAAGTTAGGTAGCGTGCTACCTATCACAACGGTTATATTAAAGACCCATTGTGATATATAATTAGGTCATGGGTTTGAAACCTAGCAGCAACAATAATTTATTTTGACTAAAATTAACATTTCACCAGTGTTACAGAAGATAATTGTTGTGAAATGTACCCTGAGTTTATTATAAAATATGTAGACTGCTTTTTCTCCCTACACCTCAATAAACATATAAAACCATTAAAATTAGTGTAGAAGATGATAATTTGAAATACTAAATTATTCTTGAAAAACAACTTAAACGAACCACTGATTTTCAAATGGCATTAATACCAATTCATATTTTGCTTCTTAACACATAGTATTTGATTCAATGCCCCGAGTTATTAAAGTGAAACGGTTCATTCCTAGTTTATTTGGCAAAGCATCAATATTTTGACTAATTCAAAATCATCATCATCGTTATCATCATCATTAGTTTAATCAATGATGAAGATTATTATGATGATAGCGATGAAGATGATTCAATTTCTCAAGAAATTTGATGTTTTGAAATATAAATTAATAGAGAACGAACTCTTGCTTTGAAAAACCTGGGGAAATAAACCAAGTTCTTGAAGGTTGGAGAAAGACATAAGAAAGGGGGGGTTTGAATTATGTTTTAACTCTTTAGAAATATTTCGCCTCTTATCATTAAAGCACTAAGAGAATATAAGAATTGCATTGATTGACTCTGACATGCGATGTGTCATTCAGACTATGCTATGCATTAAGCATACGTAACAAGTAGAATCTGAATAAGCGATACTTAACTCAGACTTGCAATGCGGAAGCTCATCAGAGTTAGGTTGAAAGGTTCTGATTTGCTATGCTAGGTTCTGATAATAGATACAGAAACATAAACAATAAATCAAAGCATAGGCAAGAGTAAAGAACACACGATATATTCTGGTTCACATGAGCAACCCTCAAGCTAATCCAGTCCACCCTTCCAAGGTGATTTCGCCTTGAACACAAGGACTTAATCCACTATAATCCAAACTGATTACAGAAGCACGGGCTAACGCCGGTGACTAACAACCTGCACAACCGCATCTATGACTAACCAACAATGAACCGTTCAGGGATTCAACTTAATGAATATAACAAACATTGGCCTAATGGGTTCCAATCTCGCAAGATCTACTATCAGGATTTCACAGCTAAACGTTCAGGGATTTGACTTAACGAATATAATGTTTACTGACCATTCTTCCAGGCTTTTCAATGAGTTCCATCAGTGATCTCACTAGAGTCTGACCGACAACCGATCCTCTTTGAGATATGACTATCATTGCCCATATTTCAGGGTTTCCACAATGACACCAAGCCATTGTCTTCTCAAGTCTCCGATCACACTGATCACTTGAGGAATCCTAATTCACATAGAATTAGTTGTTTTGGAGATTACATTAATTGCTTCTACATAAGCAGATAACTCCTAAGTTTAAGTACAAAAGAACATGCAAGCGTTCGAGCAAGATATGAGCAACAACTCCTTGCTTTCTTCAGATTCTACAAATATGCATATTAATTTGACAGTTGATGACATCTTGTAGATCTTCTTCTTCATCTTCTTTGTTGAGCATGCTTCGAGCAGCAACTCCTTGCTTCAGATCTTCAATATCGCCCAGAGATGAATTTGTTTAATGACTTGACTGATTTGCGATGTTTTCTTGTTCATAAACAACTTCTGTTTAAATTGATTGTTGTTGTGTTGTATGATGATCTTTGAGCTTCAACAACAATGGCCGTGTGTTAATAGTGATAACTTTGAATGTTAAGTGTAACAACGAAAACTGATCATTGCGACTATCATCACATCGACACTTTCTGAAGCGCATTCTCTTTTCCTTTAAATAGCAAAGTAAAATATAGTCGTTGAAGCACTGTTGGCTATTTGAAAAGAGTCGTTATGCAATGATGAAAGTTGTACTGCCATATCTTCTTTTTACTGTAGAAGAAGTGACGGGATAGATCTATTCAGTACGGTGTACAGTCATTGCCAACGGTAACATTTGTCCTCAAATCTTCAGAGGCTTCTAATGGTAATTAATTTGAAGCATAAGTAGAGACTTTATAACTAGGTCTTCTGAATCTTCAAGTCTTCAGTCTTCAGAACTTGTCCATTAGGAATCTGTCTTCAGAGCTTCAGCACTTGTCTTGAAACCCGTTATCTTCACTGCTTCAAGTCTTCCGAGTCTTCAGAACTTGTCCATTAGGAATCTGTCTTCAGAGTCTTCAGCACTTGACTTTTTAGAACCAAAATCTTTAGAACTCATAAGTCTTCAGAATCTTTCTGCACTTGGTCTTCAGAGCCTTCAGCCTTCAGAGCTTCAAGCCATCAGAATCTTCAGCACTTAGTTCTTCAGAGTCTTTCTTCAGAAGCTTTGCTTATCTTCAGAACCTGAAATACTTTCAGAACAGAATCCACAAGAACATTGCAACAGCAATATCGCCATCCTCGGATCTTTCTTCTTGTTTCCAGATAAAGAAGCAAACTTGCTTCTTGCGACTGTGTTACACATAGTAACTCGCATATGATCATTTACGCACATCTTGCTGGTGTTTGTTGGATCTAATATCTTCTACGATTATGATCTACATACAACACACATTAGAACATAAAAATAGTTCTCTCACAAATACTCATTATTATCATCAAAACATAGAGATGACTTGCAGAGACAACTCTTGCTCTCACAGTTCTATCTGTTAATGAGCGATACAGATGAATTACGAGATGTATGCTATTCTAAAAACATGTTTGATCTAAGTTGCATTTCAAATATAACTTAATATATTAATTATTATTTTCTAACCAACTTTAAATGAATGCATGTTGTCGTACCTCGGGAAAAAGAATACGTCCTCACAAAGTACAATCGCACACTCGCGGGACGGACTTAACAGACTCACCACCGAACTTTATTTAATCCTAAAGAGGAAAAGGGAAACTATCGATAAAACCCATGAAAAAATGACTAAGATATTGGTCATTTCAACCAAATCAGGGTTCGGGAGTTGATTACGTAAGGGGAAGGAATTAGCACTGATCGCGACTTGCGTATTGGTCAGATTACTGCTGCAAGTATACAGCTTATTGCGTAGTTTTAAAAGATTGTCGAACCCACATGGACTAATAATCAACCTAGAGTGATCAATTATTGTGGTGCAAAGCTAAGGCTAGATTTGGCAGTAAAGGAAATTTAGTTTTAACAGGATTTAAAAACAACAATAAAGACGAGGCCGAAGAATGATTTCCGTGCTCCTGAGGGACTCCGTAAAATCCGGATGTTAACAAAGGTCTCGAAGTTGATCTGTAGGAAATACCGGTTTAAAGGCTCAATCTCACGCTCTCGCGGTATTAACCAAGCCACACCTAATGACCCCAAGATTTTGCTCTCGCTCGCTCGGTAATTAAAAGGTGCACTTTGAAAACCAACATAACATAAAATAGGTCCTAAAGCGCTCTCGTTGCGTTTAGACTCAATGCCCGGTGCCTACTATCCGGCGATCACCTCAAACTCTTGTTCTATCGGACACACCTTGGTGCATTTCTCACTCTCATGACAAAACGCTGTTAAACAGCCTCTCGCTCTCATGACAAGGTTGCCTAAATTCAGATTAGACACCAAAACCAGAATTTAAAACTATTAAGTTAAACACCGATGGTTCTACCGAGTCTCGTCGGAACGACAGTCCTCAATCTACGGGCTCCGACGAAACTACTCAGACATATTTATTTCTAAAGTTAACACACTAAATATGATGCAATTTAAAACATACATACTGATCTGGTTTTTAACAAAAATACAGGATTAATATTTTTCTTTTGAAATCAAAGTAAATTGCAAGAATGTAAATAATGCAAATGCGATAAAAACAGAATTATACATGACCTGAAATAAACTGAAACAAAATAACTTTGATTGATGAAAATACTGATCCAAGCGTACTATCGGCAACAGAATATAAAGTAAAGTAGTGCAGCAATCACTCAGTGTGAGTAATTACTGCTTTTGAAAGTAAATATGGTGGCTCGGTCTAAGGTAATTTCTGCAGCACTTCCGCAAGGTTTCTTGAATTCAAATGCTGACCTACAAGGGTCTATATATAGAGGGGAAGTGGCTCCAAGAAGGCCTGATCGAATTTGAATTCAAAACCAAGCAGAACTGCCAAACTGCTCCAGCGCTGAACGGCGACCGCGTAGGCATAATGGCGAGCGCCATTTCTTTAAAACGTGGATTCCCTCCAAATTGGTCATGGCGAGCGCCATTGCTCTGAGGAGGCCATAACTTGACTAATTTGCTGGTTTTCTTCTATGCTCAGCTCACCTTTCGCTTGTTTCTTCCATATTGCTGATATAACACCTGTCATATGAAAACAGAAGGAAACATAAGTAATCAACAACTAAAACGATAATGACTCGATAAAACAACGAGTAAAAATGCACAAAATGAATCAAAAAGTATGATACAAAATCGAGTCATCAAACTCCCCCACACTAAGATCCTTGCTTGTCCTCAAGCAATCTACCGACATGGTAAAAAGAAAGTAAGCATGGTCCGAGACATAGGCACAACGAGACTCTAATCATACGTGGCTGCTAGGCTAATGTTTGATAGATAGGTACTAAATAGTGAAAACAAGGATATCGTAATGACACATCTCCACATTTGCGGACAAAGACTCCTTTCTCATGCAATACCAATTCAAATCATGAAATGATAACTAGACCTTTATCCTTCATCCTATTTCACCTCTTTTTCATTCTCGCGCAATCACATTAAGCTCGTTATCCTTTGTACTTACATGGTAGGTGAACCTGTTAGTGTTTTATGATCTCTTATTCACCACAAATTTTTTTTCTTTTTCGCACATTATGCTTTCTTTTGCTTACGAATTTCTAGAGTCCGAAACTTTAGGCTAAATGGTCGGGTGAGGACCACCTAACTTAGCGGGAACATGTCTTTCATTCGTTTTTTTCTATAAAAATCACATCATTCAAATTTTTGAGATCAACACATATTTGCATCGGTTCGTTACTTAGTTTGTACACAAGGATGGTGCTGACTGCTAGTATAAACTAATCAAGAGGCTACTTCTAAGAAACTAGGCATAAGGTCTTGGCATAATGTCTATTTAAATCAATATCACATACTTAGGGAATCTAAGGTGTAGGAACGGTACCGATATTAACAAGACTTTCCCAAGTTTATCTAACACAGCCTAAACAACCTATATACTTTCAGAGTGTCGTGCCATGAGTCAAAAGGAAAAAAATTTTAAGTTGCGGTCAAAATATGGGAGTTAACAGACAGTACGAAAATGTAAAGCAATAATTGACTCAAACGCGCGTATGACTCAAAAAGAAACAAACTAAAACTAGAAATCAGGACATAGCAGAAAATAAATAAAAGAAATAAACGGCTCCTCCCCCACACATAAATTAGACATTGTCCTCAATGTCTTAGCCTAAGGTGAAAGAAAGAGCGATAGAACCTAGATACATCAATGATGGCGTGCACGGTCTCCACGAGGGTGCCTATCCTGCCTGATGGCTGGGTTGTCCTGTGGGACATGCTAGACATAGTCTACAATTTGGTTCACCACTCTGCGCAATCCCGCCATCTCTGAGACAACATCTCTCAAATCTATCTCGGCCCTGGCCATAAACTCGTACTGTTTCCTATGCATCTCGCGCATCTGCACATCACGCTCTGCCTCTCTCTCTTTCTGGTGCCTAAGCTCTGACAGAACTTCATCCAACGAAGAATAAATACCTGCAAAATCAGAAAAAGGTGCGGTGTGTGCTTGGGTACTAGATCCAGGTATGTCAGTGGTGTGGCTACGAGTACGGGGCTACTCAGAATGCTGCCTCATGACCTCACGGTAGTGCCTCTCATCACTCTCTGCCTATGAATCACGGGCTCCTAAATCAAATAGCCAATTAGTACTTTGACGCACATTTATACGCTCAAAATTCGGCAAAGAGAAGCCTCGGAACTCATGTGTACGGACCATAAAGTGATACTTGTTACCATGCAAACTCTTGACAAGCCGCGCATTACGACAAAAGTCAATGTCAGCATAGAGACAAGGTATACTATCTTCATTTTCTAAGTCGGCCTCTAAGTCTAAAGAGATAGTTATGGCGGTAATGATACCGCCTATGCAGATGGAACCGTCGGCTCTGTTCTCTACACTAATAAAATGGGCTAGAAGGAACGGTGTAGGAATCACACTGGTTTGGAAAAGGGCACAGTGAATAAAGAATATATCCTTAAAAATCACGTTCCCTGGGTTCTCTCGTCCGAAAATGGTGGAGGCGAAGATACGGTGAAAGTAACGAATAGCGGGGTTATGGATGGTTGTGGCCTTCAGGCTCTCCCATTTGGTGGTTCTTGTGTTGGTTTTTTGATGCCAAAATTGGAAGGCTCCGTCCTCCTAGTCACTGTCTAAGGGTGCATGAGTAGCAAGACCCTCATCGGTAGGAAAACCAAAATATTCAGCTATCTGCTCATGAGTTAGCGAATAATCTACGTTAAACATTCTGAAATAAATGGTTCCGGTAGTGCGGTTGGTATCATAGACATAGCAGACTGAACTAAGAAATTCATAAGTAAGTCTAACGGAAGAGGAATTAAACATGGAGCAGAAACGAGTCATACCTAAGTTCGTGAGCATCCATGAGACGCTATCAAAAAGACCCAAGGCACAGAGAGTTTCCGGTTCATGATATCTTGTGGCATAGACTGGTCTTTTGGAGATTCGGAGGAAGTTTGAACGCATGGTGGCTCCGATCGTTCCTTCGGGGAACTCAATGCCCATGTAATCTATCTCTTGGTTAGCTTCCATATTTGTTTCTTAGGAGGATGGTACTTGTGAATACTTTCTGAAATGGGTAGAGAATGGAGAGTGGGTTTGAGAGAGATGATTGGGAATGTGTGGTTTAGTGTGTTTAAATAGGGATTAAAGGGATGAATATGGATGGTTAGAATTTAATGTGAAATAATGAGAGGTTTAAGAGGTGCTTAGGGGGTCTAGGGAACATGCAAGAATGCTTTGAATGGGGAAAAGAGGAGGCAAAAACGTGTTTTAGAAGCAAAACAACGCGTTCTGCCTTTTGAACTGAATGGCGAGCGCCTTATGCATAATGGCGACCGCCATTTGCTTCAGACACGAATTTTGTGTCTTGGCACTTACAGTTTGGCATGGTTTTGGGTTTTTCTTATTTTAATGACAAAACACAAAATGCTAAATATTAAAAACCCTTAAAGGAAAGGAAGCTTGCATTAAACGAAACAGTAGTGCATTACATTTACACATCAGCATTCCGACGGTATACTGTGGAATGGAAATTAACGGTACAAACGATACAAGAAAGGGAAACAATATACATGTAAACAAACTATCCTAAGAAAAACAGGGAAATAGGTGCAACTGCGGATCATCCATGATGTTGCCTAAGGGAGTAGACAATTTGGAAAATATGATCCAACTCCTCCTGAACAAGATCCATAAGTCCAATGAAATCGACGCGGAGAGAGGAAATCTCATCTCGGAAGGAATCCACTTCAGACTGGATGGCATTAATAGCAGCAGCGACATTCATAGGTGGTATAGCATGATCGATCTCAGAAATACGGGTGGCAGTGTCAGAGATAATGGTATCTCGGTTTTGGTAATCTTGAGGAGAGTCGGGTGGAGTCAGAGATTCATTTGAAACCTCCTAGTAATAAAGCCAATTGCTCTTATTGTGCACACTTGTCTTTTCATGGTTGGGTAAGGTGAAAGTATGGACTACAACATTATCGATAAGTAACTCAAATTCAACAGGGCCAAGATTAGCAATTATGCCTCTGTTGAAACAAAAGCTAATGTCCATTGGGCGAATGCCATCTAAAGCAAAGGAACGGTTCAGATGGTACCTCATTCCAATTGCATCAGCAATCATAGTCACCAATCCACCTATTAAAATTGGCTCAAAGGAATCACTAGCAATATGACTGAAATTAGCAAGCAAAAATGGGGCAACATTGACAGTTTTTCCTTGGGATGCACAGAGCATGATATACAGCTTATCCCTCAACACAGATGTAATGTTCTCTTCCTTGCCAAAGAAAGTGTGAGCAAGAACCTTATGGAAATATCTCCATCTAGGATTGTGGATGCTTTCAGAAAACATAACATCAGGTTCGGCATTACCGTTTCCGGCTATGGTACCCCAGAAATGTTGAAGATCATAGCTAGTAAAGGCATCAGTAGGGGTTTTGGTCACAACATTGGGTTCACTAGGAAAACCCAATAATTTAGCAAGTTCATGGTGTGTGAACCTGAAAGTAGCCAATCCATGGCGAAATCCAAAACCACGGGTGGTATCATAGTAAAGGGAGCTAAGGAACTCCAAGGTTAGGTTACAGTAAGTGCTAAATCGCTTTTCTTAGGCAAAGTGCGTCCAACCTATTTGGCTCAAAAGGAAAACAACATTGTCTCGGATACTAAGGGTTTGCATAGCTGAGTCGTCAAGGTAGATGGACAGACCAAAGTCTCTTTGAGACAAAGCCTTAAATCGACGCCTCTGGACATCGTTCCTGAAAACAACGGTATGGTTCTCGAATGTCTGCATGGTCACTGGTCAAAGGTATCCTAGAGAAGGGTGTCCTGAAAATGGAACATATTACACTATTAGGGAAATAATAATATTAGTTACGCGTTAGTACAGATAAGATAAAAATAGTAATAATAATCATAATAATAATAATAATAATAGCAACAATAATGAGTTGCAACAAATAGTAATGCATATGGTCTAGACTTTATACTAAACACGGATGCAGTGTCCTAAAACTAACAAAATAAAATAAAAACTAAAGATCATGGTTTAGCTCCCACAGAGCGCTTTGTTTAATGTCGGAAGCTCGACATTCGAACTGGAAAGGGCATCATTCGTTAGGAGGAGCGGAAAGCTCTTCCAACTTGTAATTAGTGATCAATTCCTTATTTTCTACTAAGTGGTAGTGCTTGAGTATTTGGTCGTTCACAATGAACGTCTCATTCGACTTTCCTCTAATTTCAACTGCTCCACTTTGCAGAACTTTCGTAACTTTGAAAGAACCAGACCATCTAGGACGTAATTTTCCAAGAAAGAGTTTAAGCCTAGAGTTGAAGAGAAGAACTATATCTCCTTTGTTAAACTCCTTCTTTGTTATCCTTTTATCATGCCACTTCTTGGTTCTTTCTTTGTATATTCGGGCATTTTCATAGGCATCAAGTCTTAGTTCCTTTAGTTCATGGATATCTAGAATCCTTTTCTCGCCTGCTACCTTGTAGTTTATATTCAGGGTCTTAATGGCCCAATAAGCTTTGTGCTCAAGTTCTACAGGCAGATGGCATGATTTTCCATAAGCCAGTTTGTAAGGTGTGGTTCCTATAGGGGTCTTGTAGGCTGTTCTGTAAGCCCACAAAGCTTCATGAAGTTTAGTAGACCAATCCTTCCTAGAGGTTGCAACGGTTTTCTCTAAAATTTGCTTGATCTCCCTATTTGACACCTCTACTTGTCCACTTGTTTGAGGGTGATAGGGTGTTGTTACTCGGTGTTGTACTCCGTATTTAAGCAATAGCTTCCCGAAGACATTTGAAATGAAATGGGAACCGCCATCACTAATGACAATTCTTGGTACACCGAATCTGGGAAAGATTATGTTCTTTAAAAGTTTTGCCACCACTCGTGCATCATTTGTAGGAGAAGTTATCGCCTCAATCCATTTTGATATGTAATCAACTGCGATGAGTATGTATTTGTTTCCAAAAGAGGATGGAAAAGGTCCCATTAAATCAATGCCCCATACGTCAAAGACTTCAACTTCTAAAATTCCCTTTTACAGCATCTCATCGCGTCTAGAAGCATTTCCAGTGCATTGGCACCGGTCACAGTTCATAACGGCGATGTGAACGTCTTTCCAAAGGTTTGGCCAAAAGAGGCCAGATTGTAACATCATTGCGCATGTCTTTGATGTACTGGCATGTCCTCCATATGGTGCAGCATGGCATTGGGATATGACATCCGCTAATTTTGGTTCAAGGGCAAATCAACGAAATATTCCATCGGCGCCTCTCTTGAATAATAGGGGTTCATCCCAGTAATATTGTTTAAGATCATAGAAAAATTTCTTCTTCTGTTGGTATGTTAGATTTGGTGGAAGCACCTTGGCTGCTAGGTAGTTGACAAAGTCAGCATACCATGGCTACGTGGTTTTAGTATAGATTGCTTCTACTACTTCATTTTTTTCTGCATCATTGAATAACAAGGAACATTCTATAGTTTTGCTTTCCCTTTCCAACTGGGCGACTAGTCTGTCGTAAGGAAAATCATCGTTTATAGGCACTCTTTCGGGCTTTAGATCCTCAATCCTAGAGAGATGATCTGCTACCATGTTTTCAGTACCTTTTTTATCTTTGATCTCCAAATCAAATTCTTACAAAAGCAAGATCCATCTCAAGAGTTTTGGTTTGGCATCCTTCTTAGTCCACAAGTACCTAATAGCGGCATGATCAGTATAGATAATGATTTTTGCTCCTACTAGATAGGAATGAAATTTATCTAAGGCGAACACAACAAGTAGGAGTTCCTTTTCTATGGTTGCATAGTTCATCTATGCGTTGTCCAAGGTTCTACTTGCGTAGTAAATGGCATGAAGCCTTTTATCCTTTTTTTGTCCTAAGACAGCGCCAACATCGTAATCACTAGCGTTGGACATTATTTCGAATGGTAAACTCCAATCAGGTGGTTGCATAATTGGCGCGGTAATAAGAGCATTCTTCAGATGTTCAAATTCTTTCAAGCACTCTTCATCGAATATGAATTCATCTTCTTTCATTAGTAGTCCAGTCAAAGGTTTTGTAATCTTAGAGAAGTCTTTAATGAATCTTCGGTAAAAACCGGCATGTCCAAAAAACTTCGTACTTTTCTAACTGTTTTTGGAGGTTGAAGGTTTTCTATGATTTCTATCTTTGCTTTGTCTACTTCAATATCTCTGTCAGATACTACATGTCCAAGAACTATACCTTGTCGCACCATGAAATGGTATTTTTCTTAATTTAGCACAAGGTTCACCCTGATGCATCGTTCAAGTACCATCTCAAGGTTTGACAGACATTGTTCGAAACTTCCCCCACATATAGAGAAATCGTCCATAAAGACTTCCATTATGTCGTCTATGATATCAACAAAGATCGACATCATGCATCTCTGAAAGGTTGCGGGAGCATTACACAGTCCAAACGGCATTCGTCGATAGGAAAATGTGCCATAGGGACAGGTAAATGTGGTCTTTTCTTGGTCATCAGGATGAATTGGTATTTGGAAAAATCCTGAGTATCCATCTAAGTAACAGAAATATGAATGTTTAGCTAGTCGTTCAAGCATTTGGTCAATGAAGGGTAAAGGAAAATGATATTTTCTAGTGGCCTTATTCAGCTTCCTATAGTCTATGCACATCCTCCATCTAGTTTGAGTTCGATTGGCTACGGACTCGCCTTTTTCGTTAGTTACAATCGTAACACCACCCTTCTTTGGTACGACATGCACTGGGCTGATTCATTTGCTGTCAGATATCGGATATATGATTCCTGCTTCTAATAGCTTTTGCATTTCTTTCTTGACTACATCCCCTAGGACAGGGTTCAATCGTCTTTGATGTTCTCTGGATGTCTTACAATCTTCCTCCATCATGATGCAATGCATACATATAGATGGACTTATCCCTTTTAGATCAGAGATGTTATATCCAAGAGTTGTGGGATATTTTCTCAAGACTTCCAATAGTTACTCAGTTTCTATTTGTCCTAAATCGGCATTAACTATTACGGGTTTTTCAAGTTCAGTGTCTAGGAATTCATATCTTAGATCTTTGGGTAATGTTTTTAGTTCTACAGATGGTTTCTTTGGGCAAGGCATTGGATCGGGTGTGAGTGCTATGCATTCTCTTAGACTGTCATCTTCGTATGGCTCACGCCAGTTATCATCTTCGAATATTGGAGGGGCTGGAATCTTCAGTACTTCCGTGTACCTTGTCAGTTCCTTCTCGATTTCTCTGACACATTCGTCGATAACGTCTAGAAAACAGCATGAATCATCTAAAGCAGGGGCCTTTAGGAATTGGGCTAAGATAAATTCGACTTTTTCTTCCCCCTACTTCGAAGGTTAGTTTTCCTTTCTTCACATCTATTATAGCTCCAGTTGTTGCTAAGAACGGTCTACCTAAGATGATTGGTATATTAGAATCTTCCTTAATATCCATTATCACGAAATCTGTCGGAATGTAGAACTGACCTATGCAAACTGGTACGTTTTCTAGCATACCCACTGGATATTTAGCATAACGGTCCGCTAGTTGTAAAGACATTTTTGTTGGTCTCAGTTCTCCTAAGTCAAGTTTCTTACATGTGGATAAGGGCATTAGGCTATCACTGGCTCCTAAGTCGCATAACGCTTTGTCTATGGCAGTCTTTCCGATTACACAAGATATGGAAAAGCTACCTGGATTTTTTAGTTTATGAGGCATGTTATTTTGATGTATAGCGCTACACTCAGCAGTGAGCATAACGGTTTCGTTATCTTATAACTTTTTCTTGTTTGATAGGATCTCTTTAAGGAATTTGGCATATGAAGGCATCTGCGTAATAGATTCTGTGAAAGCTATGGTTATATTCAGTTGCTTTAGAAGCTCTACGAATTTCTTAAACTGTCCTTTGTTTTTGGATTTAGCTAGTCTTTGGGGATAAGGCACAGGTGGTATATATGGTGGCGGAGGCACATAAGGTGGTTCTTCCTCTGCGGCCTTTCCGCTTTCATCTTCATTCTCTGTATTTTGTTCTCTTATTTTCTCGGTTCCCTTTTGTAAATTTTGGCGCATGGCTGAATTTTGGAGTCTCGGGTCAACGGGTCCATCGTATTCTGTTCTGCTTCGCAAAGTAATAGCGTTAGTGTGACCTTTTGGATTTGGTTGTGGTTGGCCAGGAAATGCTCCAGCAGGGGCTGCTATAGTTTATTGTTGTTGAGCTACTTAAGTGATTTGAGTTTCTAACATTTTGTTATGAGTAGCCATAGCATCAAGCTTGCTTGACAATTGTTTCATCAATTCGCTTGTGTGAGCATTTTGATTTGCGAAATCCCTGTTTTGCTGAGCTTGAGCATTCATAAAGTTTTCCATCATGATTTCTAGATTTGACTTTTTAGGTAGTGGTGGAGCGGGTTGCACTCCTTTCTGAAATCCAGGTGGAACAACAGGTGCTGGGTTCGGTGGATTTAAAACATTGTGATTCTTATAAGAAAAGTTCGGGTGATTTCTCCAGCCAGGATTGTAAGTGTTCGAATATGGGTTCCCTTGAGCATAGTTCACTTGGTCGGTAGGAGTATTAGCCAACACTTGACATTCAGCGTTTGTATGCCCAGGATTTCTGCATATTTCACAGTTTGGTGTCACCACAGCTACGGTAGCTGCTGGTGGTGCTATTGCTAAACTTTCGATCTTTTGAGCAATTGTGTCCACTTTAGCATAAACTCGGTCTATACCGTTAACTTCGTGCATTCTGCCTTTCAGAGATGGTTTCTCTACACCAGCACGTTCACCTCCCTATTGGGAATGGTTTTGAGCCATAGTCTCTATGAGTTCATAGGCTACTGCATACGATTTATCCATTAGAGCACCGCCTGCGGCAGCGCACAAGTTCAATTGGTATTGTACAACATCCCACCGTAAAAGGTATGTATTATCATCCATTCTTCAAGTCCATGGTGTGGGCATATCCTCAACATGTCCTTGTATCTCTCCCAAGCATCGAATAGAGATTCGTTATCTTTTTGCTTAAATCCGTTAATTTGGGCTCTCAGCATAGTTGTCTTGCTTGGTGGGAAATATCTGGCTAAGAAGACTTTCTTCAACTCGTCCCATGTTCTCACTGAGTGGGATGGTAGAGACTGGAGCCAAGATCTAGCTCTATCCCTCAATGATAACAGAAAAACTCTTAGTCTTATAGCTTCTTGACTGACTCCATTGGCTTTTACGGTGTCTGCATATTGCACGAATATTGATAAGTGAAGGTTCGAGTCATCCGTAGAATTACCTGAGAATTGGTTTTGTTGAACTATTGAAACTAGCGAAGGTTTTAGCTCGAAATCATTACGGTTAATAGATGGGGCAACAATGTTGTTATGTGGTTCTTCTTGTGATGGAACAACATAATACTTTAAAGGACGGTCTCTCGGTCCTTCGGCCATGTTTTGTTCTGGGTTTGATTTGGTTTCCGAATCTGAGTATGGAATAAGAGGATCTGGGATGTGATGTCTGAGAAGGGATTCGTTGATTCGACGTCTCAGAATTATGCAGCGTTCGACTTCGTCGATTGGTTGCTCCAACTCTTCGCCTTTTGAGCGAGTGTTTTGCATGCAATTGACAATTTGCAAAGGAAAAATAAAAGGTTGCCTTAGTCTATACTGTGCAGCAAAAGTATCAAAATATTTACTAAATTAGTCCCCGGCAACGGGGCCAAAAATTTGATCGCGACTTTGCGTATTGGTCAGATTACTGCTGCAAGTAAACAGCTTATCACGTAGTTTTAAAAGATTGTCGAACCCACAGGGACTAATAATCAACCTAGAGTGATTAATTATTGTGGTACAAAGCTAAGGCTAGATTTGGCGGAAAAGGAAATTTGGTTTTAACGGGATTTGAAAACAATAATAAAGACGATGCTGAAGAATGATTTTCGTGCTCCTGAGGGACTCCGTAAAATCCGGGTGTTAACAATGGTCTCGAAGTTGATCTGTAGGAAATACCGATTTAAAGGCTCGATCTCGCGCTCTCGCGGTATTAACCAAGCCATGCCTAATGACCCCAAGATTTTGCTCTCGCTCGCTCGGTAATTAAACGGTGCACTTTGAAAACTAACATAACCTAAAAGAGGCCCTAAAGCGCTCTCGCTGCGTTTAGGCTCAATGCCCGGTGCCTACTATCCGGCGATCACCTCAAAATCTCGTTCTATCGGATACACCTTGGTGCATTTCTCACTCTCGTGACAAAATGCTATTAAACAGCCCCTCCCTCTCACGACAAGATTGCCTAAATTCAGATTAGACACGAAAACCTGAATTTAAAACCGTTAAATCAAACACCGATGGTTCTACCTGTCGCTCCCAGGATTTTCATCCTAGTACAAACGCTAAAGTGGCACCGAACAGAGTCGCCAGCAATGTGTATTTATCCCAAGAGAAGGAAAGGAAACACCGCATAAACCTGAAGGAAAGGATAGAACATGGTCTTGCGACCAAGAGAATTGGATTCGGGAGTCGGTTTCGCGAAGGGAAGGTATTAGCACCCCCTCGCGTCCATCGTACCCGATGGGATCCACGCTTGCTGCTTCAATCAAAGGGTGTAGGAAAAGATACTGAAAAAGAACTGGAAAAGGAATGGAAAGAGAAAGAGAAACAAGTGTAGGGAAAATAAAAGAAGTGCTCGAATGGGCCCTACCCCACTGCCTACGTATCTCATCGGGAACATGAGAATCAGAGCGACGTAGTTCCCCTCACTAGGGATGGATTGTTTGTATTTTTTAGTGGAATACGTCAACGTTCGCGTTCTAGCATTTTAGGTGTTGCAGCTCGCTGTAGGGAGACTTAGGCGTTACCTGTTTGCGGTAGAACCGAAATGACGCATCCTTAAGGAATGAATGAAGGAGATAAGGAAAGAATTCCCGAAGGAAAGACGTTATTGTTTGTTTTTGTCTTTTAAGAGTTTTTTCCATTTGTTTACATATGATAGTGTATCTAAATCTTAGTCATTGGAATCTGTACATCCTCACATTCCAAGATGGAATGGGTAAGAAAGTACACTAAGGGTGAAGAAGACCCTCACACTTAGTTCCAATTGTCAAGGTTCAAATACACTAGCATACTTGTATTTATTAAGTGTTTTTGTTGATTATGAAATGAAGAAGTGTTTTTCTTTATTTGTACCTTCAACAAGTATTGCATTTAAGTCCCTCATACAAAATCAAATGTTTAACACATTGACCCAAGACGGGCAATATGCTATACATTCTAAGATAATAAGAGAAGACCCCTTATAATCTTTTCTTTATATGAAAGGCCTAAATACAATAAATGCCTACCTTTATTACATATTTTGAATTTTCTTTGAGATGAGAAGAGGAAAGACTCAAAAGAGGAGAAAGGTAAAATCTATATGAACTAAGACTCAATCCTAATTGATTATTTAAGGGAGTGATCCTAATGGTTTGTGAGGTTGCAAAACCTAAAGTCTAAAGAAGAAATGAATTAAACAATTCACTTCTAAAGTAGAAGATGAATTGTAACTCCAAAGGGAAAGGGATGAGTTAATCAAAGAAAGCACATAAGTGCTTGCAAAACACATGATTGAATTCTAAAAGAAAAAAAAAAGAAAGAAGTTTGAATGTGGATTCCTTATCCACACTCAATTTCAACTTACCAAAGCCCCTACATGAAAAGGTTAGTCCACGAAATATCTACAAGAGATCCTAAGTAGAAGAACTTGGTCAAACAATCAAATGGAAGGAAATAGTGAAAACAACAACTATTACAGCCCCTAAATGCAAGACAGCAGTAAATCTATCATCATGTACCAAACAGCAATTAACAGCACATGTTCAGCCTACAAAATGGGTGTAATAAGCATTTGGCAGCACATACTACAACACATATGTGTTTAGGCAGCAGTGAAAACTCAGAGGCAGCATGCATCAACACACAATTTCAATCATGACCACCCATTATTATGCATCAAGCCTTGCACATTCATCAAACAAACACGATCACAACCATATTACAAATCATGATGCTTGAAATCAAACATGTTATAATGTATATTACAAAAGAATACACATTGTCAAGAATATGTGAACAAGTCAAAACAAGTATGCATCTCTTGAAATGAAAAGTAAATGAACATGCGCATAATGATTCCAGCAACACAGGAACCAATTAGCAATTAATGAGCTCAAAGTGTGTGCATCATGTGTTCATCACATCAATTAATCAACAATGCAAACATAAACATTCATCGATTAACAATCAAAACCGTGTGTCGAAAAATTGTGTGCGCATGATGGTGTGAGGTGCAACAGCATTAAAACGGTAATTAGACATGTATCTTATCAATCCATGAAGATTAGAGATGAAACGGGATCGAAACATGCTCGAAAATGCACAAAAAACACACTCTGCAGCAGTGTTAATCGATTACCTATATGTTGTTACCCGAGTAACAGCTTCAAAATCAGCAAAAACTGCAAAAAAAACACCTGCTAATCAATTAACGCATATGTGCTAACCGATTAGCAGCTTCAAAATCAGCAAAAAAACACCTGCTAATCTATTAACGCATATGTGCTAACCGATTAACACAGCTACAGCAGCAAAAATAATTTGAAAAAAATCACTTCCAGCAGCAAAATCACTTATGCAAACAACTCCAATGATCATGTAATCAATTAGGCATGAAATTACATGGAATTACAGTCAACAAACACCAATTGGATCCAATTAACAATCACTCCAAAAATCATATTCAAACGCATGGATCCAAATCGGAAATCCATAAAGATTTACATCGAATAAGTTGCGAATAAGCTAAAACGAGTGAAGATTTAGGAAAAACCAACCTACAAAGTGGAGACTTGCTTTGGTAATTATTGCAAAGTGATCTTGGTGCAGAAAATGAAAGAAAACCAGAGAATCTTCAATCGATAGCCGAAATGCGTCGAAACCGAGCAAAAATCGCAAAATGCACCGAAATCAATCTTGCACCAAAATAAATGGTGTGAAACCCTTGGATTGAAGTAGAATAAGATGAAATTCCAAAAAATCCAACCAATGCAAACCAAGAGATGAAGTTTAGCTCAAGAATTAATCACTTTTCAATGGAAAAAGTGATTATTCTTCAAGAAATAAGAGCTTTTGTGTGTGGTTTTGGAAGTGAGAAGTAGAAGTTGTAGCAAAGTGAAGAGAGAAATGAGAGAGAATTGAGAATGAAATGTGAGAGATTTGAGAAAAATGGTTAAAGTCCTTTGAAAATGAGTGAAGTACCTCTTAAATAGACTTTAGGTTTGGAGTGTGGGAGGTTTGGAATGAGGTTTGGGTTTGGAGCTAGCTTTAGAGTTAGTTGGACTCAACTCACCGAGTCAAGTTAGTTAAATCGGTTAGTTAGGATCAACTCAGTTGCTTGGAAAACAAGGAACCACAACTAGTGCATTGGTGTATGACTTGGGCTGCAAGCAAAGCCTTGTGACTTGTGAATTTTCATCATGAAACACCCATGTTCGAGCCCTCATATGACCTTGATAACTTGTTCAAATGAAAAAATGTTCAACAATTTTTCGTTTGAAGACTTCCTAACGGAGAAAATTGGCTTGACATTTGGCACGCCAACTGTTCGACGAAATTATGGCCTATGGGCCTGCGTTTGCCTTGTCATGACTTGATTTTTGCCTTGATTTTACCAAACTTTGATTGATCATAACTCCCTCAATTTTGATCCGATGGAAGAGTTCTTTATATGGATTTGAAGCTTGAAGTAAAATCTTTTGTTGTGGCCGAGTGGAATTTTTATTTGGTGCTTCAATTTTGAATGGCCTTGGTTCAAACTCTGATGCAAAATGGCCAAAACTTGCCTTTTTTAGTAACCCTACCTCTTCCAAAAATGGCAACTTTCCACATCTTGATTTTTTTATGATTCCTTTGGAGTTTCTTGATCAAATTTTGTACATTGGTCACATATAACATGAATTTCATGAATTTGGCCTTAAAAAGTCAAGAGTTGACTTTTTCCTCTGATTATTTGACTTGGCCCCAAATTTCCTTATTTTTTATCTTTCTTCCAATTGAACCACTTCTAAAACCAATTGAGAGGTAATTTTCGACATACATACACTTAAGAACTTGTAGAATATCATGCCAACAAGTTTTGTCCAAAAAATCAGAGATTCCTTGATTTTATTAGAAACCCTAATTTT
Organism: Lathyrus tuberosus; assembly: GCA_022829125.1. Classification (NCBI taxonomy): domain Eukaryota; kingdom Viridiplantae; phylum Streptophyta; class Magnoliopsida; order Fabales; family Fabaceae; genus Lathyrus; species Lathyrus tuberosus. The sequence goes on from JALAZF010000071.1 coordinate 12,257,066, forward strand.
GACCCCCTCTGATTAGGAGGGAAAAGTGCAGTCTTCAATTTCAAATTCCTCAGAGTATGTTTTGTACCTTCCTAAAGGATGATGAAATATGCCATTTGAGGGTGACTTTGGATCAATGAGCTATCTCTTTTGAGGGTTTTCCTTCAGTTTTTGAACCTCTTGCATGATGAAGTATGTATGATTTCAATCTCCCATTGGATCTCACTTCCTTGAGATTGTGGATGATTAATTGAGATAGTATAATACATGAGAGACCTCTTGACTTTTCTTGAGGCAACTTGATTGACCTTTTTGTGCTTTGAATGATCCCTTGATTGTCCATCTTTCACCTGATCACATGCCTTAATGGTAGGAGGGATGCTATGCTTCATTTTTCTATGTTAAAGATGCAATGCCATGCTAATGAGATGGATATGATATGATATATGATAATGCTAAACTATGATGCCAAAAAGGGAGAGCAAATTTTGGGGTATTACAGCTGCCCCTATTCAAACGCTGTAGACCTGAATGCCTGAAAGCGATTGCTTTCAGACTTTCAAGGTATATAATGATTGAATACCAAATGTAACCAAAAATTTGCTCTGGATGATGAAGAACAAAAGGGATATAAACCCAATACGTCTGCTGGATTGATTCTTCATTGAAACGCTTGTCGGAGAAATCTGTCTTTTGAACGATGCCAGACGACTACTGGCTTGCCATACCGTCGATGGACTTTTAACAATGTCTCTTTGAGCGACGCCAGGCGACTACTGGCTTGCCATACCGTCGATGGACTTTTAACAATGTCTTTTTGAACGACGCCAGGCGACTACTGGCTTGCCATACCGTCGATGGACCTTAGCTGCTCTGCCAATATGTCGTTGGACTTTCTGCGAAACTGTCGTTGGACTTTCACCAATTTGTGCTGGATTTCTGCCAATCTGTCGTTGGACTTTCTGCCAAACGGTCGTTGGACTTTCACCAATTTGTGCTGGATTTCTGCCAATCTGTCGTTGGACTTCAAAGATTACCAAACCGGCGTTTGGGATCTCAAACTTGCCATCTTCAGATGGACTTTTGCAGCTTTTACCAAACTGTCGTTGGATTTCAGTGCTTACCAAACTGGCTTTGGAAGCTTTTCCAAACCGTCGTTGGACTTCGGGGCTTACCAAACTGTCGTGGGAAGCTTTGCCAAACTGTCGTTGGACTTCGGGGCTTACCAAACTGTCGTTGAAAGCTCAAAATTGCCAAATGAACGATCATCCCACCTGCTGGAACAACCATCTGCCATACTATCCCACCTACTGGAATAATATGAACAAACTGTATATAATGATCATCCCACCCGCTGGAACAACCATCTACCATACTATCCCACCTGCTGGAATAATATGAACAAACTGTCTGTATGCCAAAAATAAATTGGACTTTGAGCTGTAAATGAACACTGCTGAGAATTACACCACCTGCTGGGTAATATCGTATGTTGACACCTTGCTAAAGGAGAGATTCTGTCGATCTCTTTAAACCTTGGTGGGGAAATTACCGCGACTCGGCTGGGGAGTATAGCAGACAAGATTCAATGCTGAACTCTGTGGGGGTACCATTACCGGAGATACGATCTTGCTGGGGATCAGGGCTGCTCTTCCGGGGATATGCAAATCTTGGTTGAAAGACAATCCGTTGCAACATGCTGAGAAAGAGTCCCTAGAGATTTATTAGGGAAACCCAAAGCAATTCCTCGGTAATCTGCTGAGGAAGATGACTGTCGAGTTTAGGATAAATGTCACAATGCCCCATGTCGGGCGAACTTTCTCTTTGACGACTCCGCTGGGGATAATGAGTTTACAACACACTCTGCTAGAGAAAACTGCTTTAAAGCGTCTCGTGCTAGGGAATGCCCTTTTAAGGGAATTTTACAGAAAACCAAACGTCTTCAAAGTCCACTGGGGATAGCAAATCGGGAATATCTTTTGCTGGGGAGATAACATGCCCCATGCACGGGATGGTCAATAACTCCGCTGGGGATTGATCTTTGACAAATTTCACCTGCAGAAACCTGCGGGATATATGATACTACCACTTGCTGGTACATCCTGCCAAGAGTAAACTCCACGAGGGATGTTAGTACTAAAAGTTTCGTCTCTTAAGAGGATTTTATAGAAAACCAAACATTTTCAAACTCTTATACGAACACTCTGCCTTGAACTACCCTTCACATCGCCTGCAAGGTACTGGAGGGTTGGCACTTGTTATTGACCTGGAGTATTCACTGCATTAATAACCGTTATCAACACAGAAAAATTCCATCTTCGACCACCGTTGCCGTCACGAAACTCGGTGAGAACTCTTGAATGGAAGAATAGACTTAATAAGATACAACAGTATCAAGTCATAGCAAATATCTGCTCGTGGTTACGATCATGCTGTTTGGATCGATCGTGCTCATTACCTGCAACAGAAAAAGAATATGCACATGCCCCAGGATATTGCGTGGTCTTTTGAGTCCACCATCCAAGGTTGTCCAACAAGCAAAGTAATTTCAATTGTCTTTGTGCATGTTTTTGCAAGGCCAAGATATTTTCAAAATAACGTTTTATTATCAAAAATCGGACGTTTTTGCAAACAAAACAGTAAAATGAAAATAAAAGCTCGTGACTGAATATTCAATTTTATTGATGAAATGCCAAAAATTGGCGAATTTACAATCAGAAACAAACCCCTGAAAGAGGCGATTGCCATAAAATTGAGAAAAGAAATCTATCCTAATGATAATGCGGAAATTGGATTCCAACTGATTTTTGATTCTGTTATAGCCAGTATGTATTCCAACTCTCCTGATTATCTTTGCCTTCAAAAGCTCGTGGTCCGACCAATTCTTCCTTTGGAATTTTGCCAGTTCGCTTAAGAGTAGAGAACGTACAGATTAACTCAGACTGCAGTCATTCGCTTTAATCCCTCTTTTGCGTGGATCGCCTTTTCAGGTTTTCAATCCACCGGGATACCCTTTTTTGCCTAAGTTGCCCTTTCGGGTTTTCAACTTACCGGGTGTACAATCTTCAATTATATCCCTAATTTTTGCCCGAACCTTTATTCTGTTTTTGGTTCGCCGGGATGCCCTTTTTTGCCTGGATTCTTTTTTTTCTTTTATCCAGCGGGTCTCTTTATACGAAGTATTTTTTAACTGCATCTGAATTAACAAGGGATGAAAAGTCTTCACCATCCATGGTCGTCAACAATAAGGCTCCACCTGAGAAAACCTTTTTAACCACGAATGGACCTTCATAATTAGGAGTCCATTTGCCCATGTGATCTGTACTCGGAGGAAGTATTCTCTTGATTACCACATCCCCAACCTTGTAGACTTGAGGTCGAACCTTTTGATCGAATACCCTCTTCATTCTGCGCTGGTATAGCTGGCCATGACATACTGCTGCTAGTCGTTTCTCCTCAATAAGGCTCAGCTGATCAAGTCTGGCTCATACCCATTCAGCTTCCTCTAGTCTAACGTCCATCAATACTCGGAGAGAGGGGATCTCAACTTCTACCGGTAGAACGGCCTCCATACCGTATACAAGCGAGTATGGTGTTGCCCTAGTGGACGTGCGAACTGATGTTCGATACCCATACAAAGCCAGTGGTAACATCTCATGCCAATCTTTGTACGTGACAACCATCTTCTGCACAATCTTCTTGATATTTTTGTTGGCCGCTTCAACCGCGCCGTTCATCTTCAGGCGGTACGGAGAAGAATTGTGATGTTCGATTTTGAAGTCCCGGCATAGCTCAGCTATCATCTTGTTGTTCAAATTAGAACCATTATCAGTAATGATTCTTTCGGGCACTCCATATCGACAAATGATATCTCGTTTCAAGAAACGAGCCACTACTTGCTTAGTGACATTGGCATAAGATGCTGCTTCAACCCATTTAGTGAAGTAATCAATGGCGACCAAGATGATACGATGGCCGTTTGAAGCAGTAGGCTCAATTTTCCTGATCATATCAATGCCCCACATCGCAAATGGCCACGAAGAAGACATGATACTCAACGGATTGGGAGGAACGTGCACTTTATCTGCATAGATCTGGCATTTGTGACACTTGCGAGCATACTTGCAGCAATCTGACTCCATTGTCAACCAATAATACTCCAATCTCAACAATTTCTTAGCCATCGCATGTCCTCCGGCATGGGTACCGAAAGAGCCTTCGTGCACTTCAATCATCAACAGGTCTGCCTCGTGTTTATCCACACATCTGAGCAGAACCGTGTCAAAATTCCTTTTATACAGCACGCCATCTTTGTTCAAGAAGAAACTACCAGCTAGCCTTCTTAATGTCTTCTTGTCATTGGAAGATGCCCCAGGTGGGTATTCTTGATTTTTCAAGAAGCATTTGATGTCATGGTACCAAAGCTTATTGTCAGACACTGCATCAACATCAAACACAAAAGCAGGCCTATCAAGACGAGATACATCAATCCTGGGTACAAAGTTCCAACCGTGCACTTTGATCATCGAAGATATAGTGGCTAAGGCGTCTGCAAACTTATTCTCATCTCGGGGAACATGGTACAACTTGACAGTTGTAAAGAATGTCAGCAATCTCCTTGTGTAATCTCTATACGGAATCAAATTCTGCTGATGTGTGTGCCAAGTTCCCTTTACTTGATTGATTACCAGTGCTGAATTACCAAAGACATCGAGGGTCTTGACTCGTAAATCAATAGCTTCCTCAATCCCTAGTATGCAAGCTTCGTATTCTGCTTCATTGTTGGTACACCCGAAGGTTACTCGGGCAGTGAAGGGCATGTGAACACCTTCTGGCGTAATGAGGACTGCACCAACTCCGCACCCATTCATATTAACTGCCCCATCAAACATCAAACTCCATTTGGATTCAGGGTCAGGCCCCTCCTCCAGAAGTGGTTCCTCGCAGTCTTTTGCTTTGAGAAACATGATGTCCTCATCAGGGAAATCAAATCTCATGGGCTGGTAATCATTAAGAGGCTGTTGCGCCAGATAATCTGACAGTATACTTCCTTTGATTGCCTTTTGCGAAGTAAATTGAATATCGTACTCTGTCAGTACCATCTGCCACCTTGCAACTCTGCCTGTAAGTGCTGGTTTCTCAAAAATATACTTGACCGGATCCAATTTTGAGATCAACAGGGTTGTATGTGTGAGCATGTATTGTCTCAATCGCTTGGCGGACCATGCGAGTGCGCAGCATGTCTTCTCAAGCATTGAATAACGCGATTCACAATCTGTAAATTTCTTGCTCAGGTAGTAAATAGCATGTTCTTTCCTACCTGTCTCGTCGTGTTGACCGAGAACACAACCCATGGATCCTTCAAGCACTGTCAAGTACATAATCAGTGGTCTCCCTTGAACTGGAGGTATTAGAATCGGAGGTTCCTGCAAATATCTTTTTATTTTATCGAATGCATTTTGATAATCATCATTCCACCTAACCGTTTGATCTTTTCTTAGCATTTTGAATATCGGTTTGCAAGTGGCAGTTAGGTGAGATATGAACCTTGAAATGTAGTTCAATCTCCCTAGAAAGCCGCGAACTTCTTTCTCAGTTCTCGGTACAGGCATATCATGTATAGCTTTCACCTTAGCAGGATCAACCTCTATCCCTTTTTCACTGACGATGAAACCAAGCAATTTTCCGGACCGCACGCCAAAAGTACATTTGTTAGGATTCAATCTCAACCTGAATTTCCTTAACCTCTCAAATAACTTCTTCAAGTTGATCAGATGTTCCTCTTCTGTCTTTGATTTAACAATCATGTCATCCACATAGCACTCGATCTCTTTATGAATTAGATCGTGGATTAACGTCACCATTGCTCTTTGATAAGTTGCCCCTGCATTCTTCAACCCAAAAGGCATTACTTTGTAACAGAAGGTACCCCACGGGGTAATGAATGTCGTCTTCTCCATGTCTTCAGGCGCCATCTTTATCTGATTGTACCCGGAGAATCCATCCATAAATGAGAACACTGAAAACTGAGCGGTATTATCAACCAGCACATCAATATGAGGGAGTGGAAAGTCATCTTTGGGGCTCGCCCTGTTGAGATCTCTGTAATCCACACACATTCTGACTTTGCCATCTTTCTTCGGCACCGGTACTATGTTGGCCACCCAAGGAGGATAGTTAGTTACTGCCAGAAAACCTGCATCCAACTGTTTCTGTACTTCTTCCTTGATCTTCAAAGCCATTTCTGGTTTCGTTCTGCGCAGCTTTTGCTTGACCGGTGGATAATCCTATTTCAACGGCAGTCTATGCACAACTATGTCTGTATCTAAACCCGGCATATCTTGATATGACCAAGCAAAGATGTCAACGTATTCCCGTAGCATGACTATCAGCTCTTGCTTTACATCAGCCCGCAGATTTGCACCGATCTTGATCTCTTTCTTGCTTTCCTCCGACCCAATATTGATAACCTCGAGAGCTTCCTGATGAGGCTGAATGGCCTTTTCTTCCTGTTTCAACAATCTAGCCAATTCTTCCGGGAGTTCATAGTCTTCATCACTTTCTTCCTCGGCTTGATAGATCGGATTGTCGAAATCATACGTGGGCATAACAGAATCATTTTCAGAGGAATTCACAGAATCAAGTCTGCATGATTGGATTTATGCTTTATTTTAGATTATTTTGCTTGAAAACAAAAGAAAAGAAAGTGCATTATCATTTTTAATTTTCTTTGTGCAAAATAAAAATAAAGAAAGAATAAGGGAACACAAATTTGTAAACAAAAACGTCCTTTTATTGATATTTGAACATTATATGAGAAAATATGGTGGCCCTACAAATGGATCCTCACACCTTGGGCAGAGTGTGGGATTTTATGCATCATGAAAGACAAGAATTATTACTCTGAATGGTGTACAACATGAACGATTTCTTCACTAGACCAATTTTGCAATGCCTCGCCCGGAGCCAGTGCATACACCCATTTGTCCAGATAATCTGAGCTTTCAGCGTCATCCTCTATTGCTGAGCAGGACTGATTGGGATTGATAATTCTTCCACTGTTGAAGTTGATTGGCCCACGGAATCGGGGAACTGGCGTTTGGCCCGGCTGGTATCCAATGCCAAACTTAACTTCTTTCACAAACACGTCAATAGCTTTACCCCAACCTTGGGCATTTCCGCTTTCAACCACTTCTCTGGCCTACTTGTAGGATGCAATTGATGCGCTCGGCCCACCTGGCACATTCGACACCACTGCGGCTGAAGTAGATTCTGGTAAGTTATTGATATTCAAGGCTTCGAAAGATTGGCACAGGGTTTCATGAATTTCTCCATCCATTTCCACATATTTGAAAGTGGATAGATGACTCACAAATATATCTTCCTCGCCGCAAACAGTAACCACTTGACCCTCGAACACGTACTTGAGCTTCTGATGTAGTGTGAAGGTAACTGCGCCTGCTGCGTGAATCCACGGTCTGCCCAACAAACAGCTGTAAGCAGGCTGAATGTCCATAACATGAAAGATCGTCTTGAATATCTGTGGACCAACCTGTATTGGTAGTTCAACCTCCCCAAACACCGATATTTGGGATCCATCAAAAGCTCTCACAATCAGATCGCTGGGTCTCAGAACTAATCCATCTACTTCAATTTTCATCAGGGCCTTTTTGGGTAACACATTCAAGGAAGAACATGTATCGACTAGCACATGCGACAAAACAGCTCCTTTGCATTCAAGTGTGATGTGCAACGCCTTGTTGTGATTACGTCCATCTGGAGTCAAATCCCTATTCGTAAACCCCAACCCGTGGCTCACATTCACATTAGAAATTACCCCCTCCAACTGATTCACTGTAATCTCTTGGGGAACGTATGCCATATTCAGAACCTTCAACAAAGCAGCCCGGTGTGCATCTGAACTCATTAGCAGGGATAATATCGAAATTTTAGAGGGTGTCTGATTAAGCTGGTCAATGATCTTGTAATCACTCTTTTTGATAACCCTCATAAATTCCTCAACATCATTATCAAAATTGACTTTAGGGTCTTCTTCCTGAGCAGACACCTTGTCATCAACAACCTGTTTTCCTTTCGCTCTTACAACGGCTTCAACTTCTTTATCACTTCTTAGAGTCTGGGGAGCAAACAGTCGACCACTCCTAGTGAAACCACTTGGTCCACTGACGTTCTCAACACTGGTACCAATAGCCTCTTCTTTCTGTTGACTTCCTCCTTGATGAGTATCAGTTCCATATCGCCAAGGAACTGCTCTATTAGACACATAAGCAGCCGATTCAGGAACTATAATCGTAAGTGGTCTCAGCCTCTCGGGCACGATGATAGCAACAGGCTCCTCAACAAGCACCTGTATCTCAACTGGATTATAGTAAATAGTAACGGCAGAAACATCTTTTTCTCTCTCTATCTTATCAAACTGAAGTCTTCCTTCGTCCATAAGATCCTGCAGTCCAACTTTCAACTTACTGCAGCCATTAATCTGTCTTGAACAATCTTCACAATCAGAGCCACATCCAGGAAACACTTTTCCTTTTAACAAATGCTCTTTTACAATCAACAGCGGAGTCTTTACCAAATTCACATCAGTAATCAGATTCAGTTTCTCACCATCAGAAATAGCATTCATGCTTGCACCTCCATGATGGGGCATTGGATTATCACGAACATTCGGCGGCTTAGAGAAATTAATAGCTTTTGCGTCAATCAGGTCTTGAACCTTATGGTGAAAAGCCCAGCACTTCTCTATTGAGTGACCTTGTGCACCAGAATGAAATTCACATCTAGCATTGGCATCATAACCCTGAGGCAATTTTCCAGAGTCTAGCGGCCTCATAGTCCGTATTTCAACCAACTTCTCTTTGAGCAGTTGTGGTAACAAAGCAGTATATGACATAGGCAAAGGATCAAACTTACGGTCCCTTTATCTGTTATTCTGGAATCGGGGTCTACCTTGCTGATTTGGAGCTTGCTGTCCAGCTGGAACCGGAATGGTTACAGCATCCACCTGATGATAAGACTGATTACTACCTCTGCCCCCTCCTCTATGCACAGCACTGGACTCCCCTTCTCTTTTCTTTGATCCGTTGGAAAAGGGTTTTCTCGAACTCGAAGCACCAGTCCCACCGACGTCTTGAATCTTACCCAATTTCAGCAGACTCTCTATTCGTTCACCAGCAACAACAATATCAGCAAACCCTGTGGAAGGACACGCAACCAATCTATCCAAATACGACCCTTGGAGTGTGCTCATGAACATATCAGCCATCTCACGATCACCCAAAGGTGGTTGAACTCGTGCAGCCAACTCCCTCCATCTTTGCGCATATTGCTTTAAGCCTTCCTTAGGATCCTGAGTCATACTCTGCAGCTGAGTACGATTAGGTTCCATATCCAAATTATATTGATACTGCTTCAGAAACGCACCGCACAAATCTTTCCAGCTCTTGATATGAACCCTGTCCAGCTTAACATACCATTCCAAGGAGGCGCCTGACAGGCTATCCTGGAAAAAATACATCCAGAGCTTCTGGTCATCAGTATAAGCGACAACCTTGCGATTGTAAGCTTGCAAATGTGTTTTGGGACAGGTACTGCCGTTTTACTTATCTAAAGCAGGAAGCTTGAACTTGGGAGGGATTCGCACACCCTGCACGAGACCCATGTCTTCTACATCAATTCCCAGAGGATTTTGGCTCTCAATAGCCTTGAGTCTTTCATCTAACCCTTCGTACTTCCGGTCATCATTATAGAAACCCATGTCATTGTTGAATGCAGTGAACTGGTCATCTTGACCATCCTCATTATTGTCAAATCCCAGATGTACCCCACCAGCAGGGATTGTGCCAACAGGAGGAGTGCGCACAGTGCGATTTGGGATTTCAGTTTCCAGTCTCTGGATAGTAGTTCTCATAGCTTCTTGTCCAATCCTCATGTTTTCTTGACCTGTCCTCAGCTCCTGTTGACCTTGAGCAATCCCCTACATGAGGTTCATGAACTGTTCCATCCTTCCCCTCAAATCAGCTAATTCCGTCTGAACTTGCTCCATTACTCTTGCTTGATTGCGTCGGGTAGAATATCGGTGAACTGGGGTATCAGCTATCGTGCCTGAAAACCAAATAAAGGTTAGCAGGCGCCTGCAAAAGGAAAACCTTCAATGCAAAAATGATATGCTATGCAAATGCAAATTCACAGTTATGTTTGTCATTTCAAGATACTTTTTACATCCTGATTCCAATCATAACCACAAACTCCTGATGACCAGAAATCATGATTAGTGAGTTTTGCTCTGAAGAGATATTCATATACATCGATCACAAATATCTGGAGACCAGAAATAGTGACTTTGTAGTGTGCCCGTGTGCAGATAACACATCACATATATCTGAAAACCAGAAATTGTGAACAGAAATAGCTCCTTTCATACAAATTCCCAGAAATTTTCAAGTAAATTAGTCATAGTTTCAGTAACAAAATAAGAAACAAGCAGTCAAATGGATCCATCAACAATCCTGATGGTAATCATTACCAATTACAAAGAAACGGCAAAAATCACTAATCTGATAGCTCTACGTCTTTCAGCTTCTGGCTGGAATACTTAATCTCTTCAAGCAGGATACGGGTACGCTGATGATGTGGCTTCTCAATCAGCTCTTTGATTACGACGTCCCTTTTTTCCAATGCATCCTCTAACGAACCCACGTGCATCAGCAAGGCTTCATCTTCACCGGCTCCTTTGCACCTCTTAATTCCATCTTGAATTTTAACTAGCTTCAGATCTGCCGTGACATCTTCAAGCTCTTTGTTGGCGATTTTTAGCTTACCTTCAGCGTTCCTTACCTGTTCGTGGCTTTTGCGCAGGTCTTCTCGATACTTTCTTCTTTCCACATGTGCTTTCTTCAACTCTTCATCTTTGTCTTTTAATTGGGTCAGCAGCTCAGAGTTTTCAATTCTGACTTCATCCCAAGCTTGACGGAGTTTAGCTAACGAATCCTTGCTTCGGGCTAGAGCCTGCTTTGTAGCTTTATGAGCCTGACTAGTATCATCTGCTCCCAAGTAAGCTTTCGGAAGTATCGAGCTCTCTCATCAAAATCTTCTTCTTTGTCTGCCAGGGTTTTCTCTGCTTTCAATGCTCTCTTTTCCAACTCTTTGTTGTCCGCTAGAGCTTTCTGAAGACATCTGCTCATTCCAGAGTTCTCTATCTGCAGCTCTCTAACCTTTTTCTTCCATTTCTCGCACTCCTCAATAGCCACCATGGTGGGTTGTTCAGGCTGTACTGAACGTACAGGAAGTCTCCTTGAAAAGGGCAAAAGCAAATCCTTTACTTTCGTCTCAATCCATTTGTCATATTCAGGATAAGACCTACAATCTCCTTTCCCAAAAACTGCTTTTCCAATTTTATGCTTGTCTTTCCAAGCATTCACTACTTCTACCACCTTCTCATCTTTAGTTCCTGTGAAGAACAAAGATTCTTCCACGTCTTGCTCTGTAGGAGGACCCCTGGAAGCATACCCGAACTGTCGGATGGCCAAAACTGGATTATAATTGATCCCTCCTTTTCTGCCAATCAGAGGTACATTTGGAAAACTTCCGCATCTGGTGATAAGCTCAATTCTCAGCAATCGATGATCGAACCAGACAATATTATCAGCAGTTAAACTTATCATTCGCTCGAACCATTTCACAACATCTATGGTTTCCACAAAGGCACCTGTTTGAGGAAAATGCTTGAAAAGCCAATGACATAGCAGTGGAGTGCAACAACTAACAGGGCCTCCCCTTCTTTTCTCGTTCTTGTAGTGCACGGAATAATAAAAATCCCCCAACAAAGTAGGGACTGGATTTTTAAGAACGAAAACTCTCGTAGCTTGCATATCCACAAAGTCTTGCTGATTGGGAAAAAGAACTAGGCCATATATGCAAAGAGCCAAAATGGAGTTGTAAACCGTCCAGTTTTTAGCATTAGCGGCCTCTTGGGCTTGATCAGAAAGGAATTCCAGATGAAATCCGTCAACTCCGTTTTTGTTACTCACACCACTTTTGATCATTGACTGGTCCATTTGCGTTGCAGCGGCAATTTCTTTTACACTAGGAGAGCTACCAAAAAAGAATGGTATTGTTGACATGATCGGAACCCCCAAAATAAATGAGAATTCTTCTAGCGTTGGCATCAAAATGTAATCTGGAAAGAGGAAGCATCTCAGCGAAGGCTCATAGAACTTCAGCAGGGTGTGTAGAGCATCTTGTTCATACTTCGTGATAGTACGGACCATCCTAACCAAATTCCCATACTTCTTTTGAAACCTATCAAGAACATCGGGGCCGGCCATGTCTATAACTTTGAGCAATGAATCCAAGGTAGGGTCTGGAAACTTGTAAGAAACATTATTCTTCCTTCTCTCGTCATTCTCTGTTGAACCCATGGATTGGAATCAAAAGTATATTATGCACCTGAAATTGACAAACATAACCGTTATGATATGATAATGCAATGCAAAGGGCAATGTGATCAGGTAATCAGGTGTCTGTGCTGAACTGTGTGCGGTGTCAGTGTAGCCCTGGGAACAATATGGAACCACAAATAGGAACTGTCTGAATATAATAGGATGAACCCTTCCTTTGTGTAAAGTCAACAGAAAACCGGGTATGTAGGAAGTCATGGTCACCTGCAAACCTGCAAACAACCCCCCTCTCACATGCGGGTTCTAGGATGTTCAGTATTCCGGGCTTCAACTGACTCTCCAAGACGAAAGGTCCTCAGCTTCTGGCACTGAGGTCGAGAATCAATAGTACATTCATCCCTCGGGGTACAGTACTATCGCCAATCGAGGAGTGCCTCCACTGATTCTCTTTCCAAAAAGGAAACCTTATGGCAAGTTCCCAGCATTGGGTCCTCGGGTCGAGAATGTGCAATGGGTTTGCCACAGAATGTGGTCTGCCAATGTCACATCTCGGGAGGAGTGCCGCAACTGAGTCCTCGGGAATGGTCACCAGAGTCGACAGCTCTCTAGATCGACATCCTGGAATACGCAAGACGCGCATGCCATGATGGGTCCCAAGATAGCCTCGTCTAGCTGTAAATTTCGTGAATACCCAACGTACTCCAGACGACACGTAGGTCCCACTACTCTCCACTCTAATCCTAAGTGTATACTCAAGCCTGTGTAATGGGCTTATCCCTCAGAAATCCCAATCCCGCCAAACAGACAGCACAGTGCAACACAGTATAATATATGAAATGTAAATGCTACAATGCTGTAAATATGATACAAGTAATAAAATACAGTAAACAGCAAATACAATACAACAGTAAACACCCAATAAAAGAAAAGCAAACAAGCGCTAGGATTGACTCGCTTAGGATGGACCAGCAATAGGTCGACCTGTCCCCAGCAGAGTCGCCAGCTGTCGCTCCCGGGATTTTCATCCTAGTACAAACGCGAAAGTGGCACCGAACAGAGTCGCCAGCAATGTGTATTTATCCCAAGAGAGGGAAAGGAAACACCGCATAAACCTGAAGGAAAGGATAGAACATGGTCTTACGACCAAGAGAATTGGATTCGGGAGTCGGTTACGCGAAGGGAAGGTATTAGCACCCCCTCGCGTCCATCGTACCCGATGGGATCCACGCTTGCTGCTTCAATCAAAGGGTGTAGGAAAAGATACTGGAAAAGAACTGGAAAAGGAATGGAAAGAGAAAGAGAAACAAATGTAGGGAAAATAAAAGAAGTGCTCGAATGGACCCTACCCCATTGCCTACGTATCTCATCGGGAACATGAGAATCAGAGCGACGTAGTTCCCCTCATTAGGGATGGATTGTTTGTGTTTTTTAGTGGAACACGTCAGCGTTCACGTTCTAGCATTTTAGGTGTTGTAGCTCGCTGTAGGGAGACTTAGGCGTTACCTGTTTGCGGTAGAACGGAAATTTCGCATCCTTAAGGAATGAATGAAGGAGATAAGGAAAGAATTCCCGAAGGAAAGACGTTATTGTTTGTTTTTGTCTTTTAAGAGTTTTTTCCATTTGTTTGCATATGATAGTGTATCTAAATCTTAGTCATTGGAATGTGTACATCCTCACATTCCAAGATGGAATGGGTAAGAAAGTACACTAAGGGTGAAGAAGACCCTCACACTTAGTTCCAATTGTCAAGGTTCAAACACACTAGCATACTTGTATTTATTAAGTGTTTTTGTTGATTATGAAATGAAGAAGTGTTTTTCTTTATTTGTACCTTCAACAAGTATTGCATTTAAGTCCCTCATACAAAATCAAATGTTTAACACATTGACCCAAGACGGGCTATATGCTATACATTCTAAGATAATAAGAGAAGACCCCTTATAATCTTTTCTTTATATGAAAGGCCTAAATACAATAAATGCCTACCTTTATTACATATTTTGAATTTTCTTTGAGATGAGAAGAGGAAAGACTCAAAAGAGGAGAAAGGTAAAATCTATATGAACTAAGACTCAATCCTAATTGATTATTTAAGGGAGTGATCCTAATGGTTTGTAAGGTTGCAAAACCTAAAGTCTAAAGAAGAAATGAATTAAACAATTCACTTCTAAAGTAGAAGATGAATTGTAACTCCAAAGGGAAAGGGATGAGTTAATCAAAGAAAGCACATAAGTGCTTGCAAAACACATGATTGAATTCTAAAAGAAAAAAAAAAGAAAGAAGTTTGAATGTGGATTCCTTATCCACACTCAATTTCAACTTACCAAAGCCCCTACATGAAAAGGTTAGTCCACGAAATATCTACAAGAGATCCTAAGTAGAAGAACTTGGTCAAACAATCAAATGGAAGGAAATAGTGAAAACAGCAACTATTACAGCCCCTAAATGCAAGACAGCAGTAAATCTATCATCATGTACCAAACAGCAATTAACAGCACATGTTCAGCCTACAAAATGGGTGTAATAAGCATTTGGCAACACATACTACAACACATATGTGTATAGGCAGCAGTGAAAACTCAGAGGCAGCATGCATCAACACACAATTTCAATCATGACCACCCATTATTATGCATCAAGCCTTGCACATTCATCAAACAAACACGATCACAACCATATTACAAATCATGATGCTTGAAATCAAACATGTTATAATGTATATTACAAAAGAATACACATTGTCAAGAATATGTGAACAAGTCAAAACAAGTATGCATCTCTTGAAATGAAAAGTAAATGAACATGCGCATAATGATTCCAGCAACACAGGAACCAATTAGCAATTAATAAGCTCAAAGTGTGTGCATCATGTGTTCATCACATCAATTAATCAACAATGCAAACATAAACATTCATCGATTAACAATCAAAACCGTGTGTCGAAAAATTGTGTGCACATGATGGTGTGAGGTGCAACAGCATTAAAACGGTCATTAGACATGTATCTTATCAATCCATGAAGATTAGAGATGAAACGGGATCGAAACATGCTCAAAAATGCACAAAAAACACACTCTGCAGCAGTGTTAATCGATTACCTATATGTTGTTACCCGAGTAACAGCTTCAAAATCAGTAAAAACAGCAAAAAAACACCTGCTAATCGATTAACGCATATGTGCTAACCGATTAGCAGCTTCAAAATCAGCAAAAAAATAGCAAAAAAACACCTGCTAATCTATTAACGCATATGTGCTAACCGATTAACACAGCTACAGCAGCAAAAATAATTTGAAAAAAATCACTTCCAGCAGCAAAATCACTTATGCAAACAACTCCAATGATCATGTAATCAATTAGGCATGAAATTACATGGAATTACAGTCAACAAACACCAATTGGATCCAATTAACAATCACTCCAAAAATCATATTCAAACGCATGGATCCAAATCGGAAATCCATAAAGATTTACATCGAATAAGTTGCGAATAAGCTAAAACGAGTGAAGATTTAGGAAAAACCAACCTACAAAGCGGAGACTTGCTTTGGTAATTGTTGCAAAGTGATCTTGGTGCAGAAAATGAAAGAAAACCAGAGAATC
The DNA here is from genome assembly GCA_022829125.1 of Lathyrus tuberosus. Lineage (NCBI taxonomy): Eukaryota > Viridiplantae > Streptophyta > Magnoliopsida > Fabales > Fabaceae > Lathyrus > Lathyrus tuberosus. The sequence continues at coordinate 12,273,066 of JALAZF010000071.1, forward strand.
TTCAATCGATAGACGAAACGCGTCGAAACCGAGCAAAAATCGCAAAATGCACCGAAATCAATCTTGCACCAAAATAAATGGTGTGAAACCCTTGGATTGAAGTAGAATAAGCTGAAATTCCGGAAAATCCAACCAATGCAAACCAAGAGATGAAGTTTAGCTCAAGAATTAGTCATTTTTCAATGTAAAAAGTGATTATTCTTCAAGAAATAAGAGCTTTTGTGTGTGGTTTTGGAAGTGAGAAGTAGAAGTTGTAGCAAAGTGAAGAGAGAAATGAGAGAGAATTGAGAATGAAATGTGAGAGATTTGAGAAAAATGGTTGAAGTCCTTTGAAAATGAGTGAAGCACCTCTTAAATAGACTTTAGGTTTGGAGTGTGGGAGGTTTGGAATGAGGTTTGGGTTTGGAGCTAGCTTTGGAGTTAGTTGGACTCAACTCACCGAGTCAAGTTAGTTAACTCGGTTAGTTAGGATCAACTCAGTTGCTTGGAAAACAAGGAACCACAACTAGTGCATTGGTGTATGACTTGGGCTGCAAGCAAAGCCTTGTGACTTGTGAATTTTCAGCATGAAACCCCCATGTTCGAGCCCTCATACGACCTTGATAACTTGTTCAAATTAAAAAATGTCTAACATCAAAGTTGAAGAGGACATGGAGATGAACAACTTTGATGTTCAACAATTTTTCGTTTGAAGCCTTCCTGATGGAGAAAATTGGCTTGACATTTGGCACGCCAACTGTTCGACGAAATTATGGCCTATGGGCCTGCGTTTGCCTTGTCATGACTTTATTTTTGCCTTGATTTTACCAAACTTTGATTGATCATAACTCCCTCAATTTTGATCTGATGGAAGAGTTCTTTATATGGATTTGAAGCTTGAAGTAAGATCTTTTGTTGTGGCCGAGTGGAATTTTCATTTGGTGCTTCAATTTTGAATGGCCTTGGTTCAAACTCTGATGCAAAATGGCCAAAACTTGCCTTTTTTAGTAACCCTACCTCTTCCAAAAATGGCAACTTTCCACATCTTGATTTTTTTATGATTCCTTTGGAGTTTCTTGATCAAATTTTGTACATTGGTCACATATAACATGAATTTCATGAATTTGGCCTTAAAAAGTCAAGAGTTGACTTTTTCCTCTGATTATTTGACTTGGCCCCAAATTTCCTGATTTTTTATCTTTCTTCCAATTGAACCACTTCTAAAACCAATTGAGAGGTAATTTTCCACATACATACACTTAAGAACATGTAGAATATCATGCCAACAAGTTTTGTCCAAAAAATCAGAGATTCCTTGATTTTATTAGAAACCCTAATTTTGACCCCCTCTGGTTAGGAGGGAAAAGTGCAGTCTTCAATTTCAAATTCCTCAAAGTATGTTGTGTACCTTCCTAAAGGATGACTAAATATGCCATTTGAGGGTGACTTTGGATCAATGAGCTATCTCTTTTGAGGGTTTTCCTTTAGTTTTTGAACCTCTTGCATGATGAAGTATGTATGATTTCAATCTCCCATTGGATCTCACTTCCTTGAGATTGTGGATGATCAATTGAGATAGTATAATACATGAGAGACCTCTTGACTTTTCTTGAGGCAACTTGATTGACCTTTTTGTGCTTTGAATGATCCCTTGATTGTCCATCTTTCACCTGATCACATGCCTTGATGGTAAGAGGGATGCTATGCTTCATTTTTCTATGTTAAAGATGCAATGCCATGCTAATGAGATGAATATGATATGATATATGATAATGCTAAACTATGATGCCAAAAAGGGAGAGCAAATTTTGGGGTATTACACTACCGAGTCCCGTCGGAACGACGGTCCTCAATCTATGGGCTCCGACGAAACTACTCAGACATATTTATTTCTAAAGTTAACACACTAAATATGCTGCAATTTAAAACATACATATTGATCTGGTTTTTAACAAAAATACAGGATTAATTTTTTTTTTTTGAAATCAAAGTAAATTGCAAGAATGTAAATAAAGCAAATGCAATAAAAACAGAATTATAAATGACCTGAAATAAACTGAAACAAAATAAATTTGATTGATGAAAATACTGATCCAAGCGTACAATCGGCAACATAATACAAAGTTAAGCAGTACAGCAATCACTCAGTGTGAGTAATTACTGCTTTGGAAAGTAAATATGGTGGCTAGGTCTAAGGAAATTTCTGCAGCGCTTCCGCAAGGTGTCTTGGATGGAAATACTGACCTACAAGGGTATATATAGAGGAGAAGTGGCTCCAAGAAGGCCCGATCGAATTTGAATTCAAAACCAAGCAGAATTGCCAAACTGCTCTGCAAAAACTGCTCCCGCGCTGAATGGCGACTGCCATAGGCATAATGGTGAGCGTCATTTCTTTAAAACGCGGATTCCCTCTAAATTTTTCATGGAGAGCGCCGTCCGCAGGCCATGGTGAGCGCCATTGCTCTGAGGAGGCCAGAACTTGACTAATTTGCTGGTTTTTTTCTATGCTCAGCTCATCTTTCGATCTTTCTTCCATATTGCCGATATAACACCTGTCATGTGAAAACAGAAGGAAACATAAGTAATCAACAACTAAAACGATAATGACTCGATAAAACAATAAGTAAAAATGCGCGAAATGAATCAAAAAGTACGATACAAAATCGAGTCATCAAGCACCCCTCACGTCCGTTGTACTCAATAGAAACCATTGGTTTAGTTGTGCGTGTTAGTGTTAGCCCTAGAAATGTTAGGGTTTTTGAGTTTATTAAAGGGTAAAGAAAGGACAAAAAGGCCTATTTTTTATTAGGATGCTTGGTAAGATTTCGCAATCCTGCTCCTACGTATCTATAGGTGCAATATTTGATTCTAGCCTATGTAGTTCTGGGCAGGAAATGTTTTTTTCTTGGTCGATTTTAGCGAAAGGTATCTAGTCACGTTCAAAAGAAAGCATTTTGTTTACCCAAATCAGGTGAGGAGCGGTCGTTTGCATCACATTAAATGGACTAAAATGAAGAGCAAGAAATGATCTTCTCGAAAACATACAGGTTTTGAAAAATAAAACGAGCATGCTAGGTTAAACTATGTGAATCGTAGATTAGTAATAGTTACATATACAAGTTGGGTTTTGAAAATTTTCGCCTTCTAATTTCACGTACATTTGAAAATTGGTTCAACCTGTTTGTCTCTATATCCAAAAATTTATCTTGGTTGACATTTTAGATGTAATGTATGATTATATGCTTGTTATGCTATACAAATTATGCAGAGTAAAAATAAAGTTAGATTTATGAAAGTTTAAAAAATGCCCAAACAAAATTGGGGATATGACAGTTGCCCCTATTTAATTAGCGTGAACCAGAAGGTATGAATGATTGTGGTTTTCATACATTCGTGGTGGAAGATAATAAAATATAAAAAGTACCTGAATTTTGTCCCGTGAGATACAAAGATGAAGTGTAAATATGAATTGTAGGAGAAAATGTAATAAAATTCAAGAAGAACAAGTTTATTGGCAAAGCTCTGCAGGGGAAAATCTCTTAAGAGACTTTTTAGGGTAACCTCTTCTTGGGGAACAAAACTAAAATACTCAGGAATATCATCATCAACATAAAGTTGAAGAATGACTTGGTAGGAAATATTTCCACGAGTACATTTGGGGTGAGAATTATATTAGAGAATTACTGCCGACATATGTCGTGTATGTTATAATGTTTTGTACGACATTCCACTTTGGGTGGAATTACCATGCATGGAATGATGCATGAGATACATGGATGAATGCAACTGCAAGGGATTCTTAAGGTACATGTAGGAATGCGAAATAAATTTCATTTTTTGATGAAGCTCCCCGGTTCGACGGGAATGCTATGCAAAGGTATATTGATGACTAACATGATTGTGTTTTTTTAAACTTCCCATTTCGAAGGGAAGGTTATGCATGAATTAATGCACGCGATACATGTGGGAATGCAACTGGGTAAGTGGATTTTTTTGTAGGGCTTTATTTTGTTTCTGATGAGAAATTGGTGGGGAACATTATCATCAAATGGTTGATGGAAAGAACTTCACTATGGAGTGACAATGTCAAAAGGTTGACGGAAAGGATTAGTTTAGGTAATGTCTTCGTTAAAGGGTTGACAAAAATAATTATAAGGATGTAACATCATCAAAGGGTTGATGGCATCATCAAATGGTTGATGAAAAGGACATCACTAAGGAATGACATCGTCAAAGGGTTAACATAATGGATCATAACGGATTTTCATCATCAAAGGGTTGATGGAAAATAAACAGTATGGAACATTTTCATCAACGGGTTGATGGCATCATCAAAGGGTTTACAGAAAGATCACCACTAAGGAGTGACATCGCCAAAGGGTTGAAGGAAAGCATGTGTTATGTATGCATGTGGTGCATGTTAGTTTGATGAAAACATCTCGTTTCGGCGAGAAAGCTTTTAGGATATGAAACTTCCTATTTTGGCAGGAATGTTATGGATGAAATCTTCTATTTCAACAGAAAATCTATGTGTGTGGTTATGCATGTTGTGATGAAGCCTTCTCTTTTCGGTGAGAGATATTTTTTTATGAAACTTCCTATTTCAGTGTGAAAGTTATGGATGACATTTTCTATTTCAGCATAAAATTTATTCATGCAGTGATGCATGTTTTGATGAAAACTTTTAGTTTTGGCGTGAGAGCTCTTTTGTGAAACTTCCTATTTTGGCAAGAGAGTTATGCATGTATGTTATATGTAATACATGTGGTAGTGCAAGCAAGTGATTGGTTTTTGGATTAGTCTCCTTTTTCGAAGGTGAGATTTTTTCTGAGTACCAATGATGATTGTGCTTGGTTTTTGAAGATGCCAATAGGGTGGACTTTTATTCACGAGACCAGTGGATATTGGAATTTGGTTTTGGTAGTTGCCAATATGGATTGGTTTTTTAGTTTTTAGGTTGCCAATGAAACTGGACTTTTGTTTTTCTTTTCTAGTTTCCAATATGGATTGGACTAAGGATTTTGAGGATGCCAATATGGACTGGACTTAGGATTTTGAGGATGCCGATATGGATTGGACTTTGGTTGGTGAAAGGATTTGACTTCCCGACACTCAAAATATGATTATCCTATGATCGGTAAGAAGATATGGATGCCTTTTGGTGCCCAAAGTTTGATCAGTTGCTGATGTTGAGTGTTCATTCTTGATAGAACCTCGAATTTTTTGAGTGATATGCCATGACGACCAATAAATGGTTTCATGAGTGTAGTAGCGCGATAAACGTATGAAAATTGTGCTTTCGCTTTTCTCTAAGGCTTCTTGTCAGAAGGTGGTAGGATGTTGTATTAGTGCAATTTACTTAACACTTTTTGTGAACTCAACTATCACTAATGTCAGGCCTGGTCTGCTTGACCAACTCGGAAGTATGAAGGAAACTTGACCCTTTGTATCTTGTCCTGCCCTAGTCAGTAGGGTATTCGAAGGAACTTTCCTTAAAAGGAAGTTGGGAATGATTATACCATGACATGACCTAATATGATTTACCCTAAGGTATGAATCTTGTAGTAGTATGCCCCTGCCCGAGCGTTTGAAGGAGTTGCTCAAGATTGAATGATCTTTTTGAGGGACATGCCCCAGATCGATTGAGTATTAAAAAGATTTACCTCCTTTATCGAATGATGTTTGGATGCCATGGCCTAGATCCATAAGGTTATGAGGTGATCTTGTGAGTGCAACTTCACCGTGAGATGTTTTGCATGATGTCAAAACATTGCAACTAATTCACTGTTTGGTATTGAACTGCAGTTATGGGTTTGTGTGTGGCATTAAAGGTCTTAAGAATCATCAAAAATCACTTCAAAATTGTCCAAAATCATGAAAACCAGTTTCTGGAAGGCACATGTGACTGATTATTTAGGCCTGTAGGTTCTGTTTCATTCTGGCTGACACATACCTTCTTCAAGTCGACACATACTGGAAATTTCATCAGTATGTGTCGGCACAAGTGTGTTTCATGCCGACATATCTACTGTCCTAAATAAGGTTGTGTCGCACCTCAAAAAAATCGCTTAATTGAAGACACGACCCTCACGCGAAAGGCGCAGAAAACGGTTCGACAGAGTCGCCACCGAACTTTATTTATCCCAAAAGAGGGAAAGGAAAATATCGAGAAAACCTTTAAAAGAGGGAAAGGAAAATTAAATGCTTAGGCATTTCGATAATTGTTAGTGTATTTGATTAAAATATGAAAAAATGAAATGGTTAGGTAAACATGATATGAATATGATATGGACAATATGATAAGAATATAAACGATAATAATCAAGATAATATTGACAAGATGTTAAAGTTGGCATAAAATAAAATTGGTCTCGTCTTAATCACGAATTAATCGAGAAATCGATAATCAACGATTTTTGACTTTCATGGACCAAAAATGAAAAGACATAAGATAATGAAAAAAACAAAATCTAAATAGAAACAAAATCGGTCTCATCTTAATCAAGATTTAATCGAGAAATCGATAATCTTTAATACTTGACTTTCACTGACCAACTAAAAGAATATACGAAAATGGAAATTAAATGGAGATAGAAATTAAATCGAAAATATAGAAAGGTCTCGTCTTTATTAAGATTTTAAATCGAAAAATCGATAATCTTTAGTATTTGATTTTCATTGACCCAAAAATGAATAAAAATAATGTAATAAATCGAAATAAAAATAAATAGGTGGTAGGCCTCATATAAATCAAGATTTATAGATCTACTTGAAATAAACCCACAAATCATGATATTTTGATATCATTGGCCCAAAAAGGAAATCAAAATAAAATGAAATATTAAAATAAATGAACAAAACAGAAACGATACATCCAAAATGTTTATGAAAATGTTTATCAAAATATTGAAGAAAATAATCATAATAAATATAAAGAAACAAAAAATAACAATGAAATTAAAGCCAAAAAGAGATGGGGGCGCAACATATTAGAGATGGTGTGAAAAATAAGGGATCATGTGGGCTGAGAGCCCATCACCCTCCCAAAAAAAAAATTGAAACAAAAAGAATATAAAAACGGGCTACAAGCCCAAAACCTGCTCCACAAATTCTCTTGAAGGGCATAGAAACACGGTTGGGAAAAGTTACCAAGTGACTCAAATATGAATAAAAGGTCAAACTTTCCACAACACCATTAAATCATTTTAAAACGAATTAAAAGAGAAATTAATGCTCAGAACAACATGAAAAGGGAAAGGTGAAAACACGGTGATCCCTAGGGGCAACAACATCGAATCCATCACTTTAACAAGAAGAAAGAACACGACGGTGAAAAGAGAAGAGTATTGAATCGCGTTTCAACCTTCTTCTCCGTTTCTCTTTCACGATCGACCTCTCTCTGTTTTACGATGCGATCGAAAAATCACCACCGCCCTCTCAAATCGCGCAGTTCTCTCTTCCTCTTCCGTCTCGCGTTTGTTGTTTGCTGGTGGTTACGTCAAAGTGTGTCGTTGGTGGTTGACACATAAAGATGGAGGGTCGTTGTTGTTGGTCGAAGATGATGATGAAGGAAGTTGCGGTGGTTGATGTTGGGAGAAGAGGACCGAGGTGGCGATGATGTTGTGCGTAGAAGGTGAAGGCGGATGATTGGTGGTTTGATGGATAGGTAAGGTTCAGAGAAAAAAAGAGTTGAAGAAGGTTGGATTGTTTTTCAATTTGGAAGAATAGGGTGATTGTTGAGAAAGGTTATTGAAGGGAAGTGTTTCTGTTGTGCATCAGTGGCGGTTGTGGCTCATGATTGTTCAAGGTTATGGTATTGAGAGGTATGAAGGTTTGGTTGCTTGTGTTTGATTTTCGACACGGAATCCCAGTTTCAATAAGTTTGTTCCCTCTTTCTCCTCCCTCTTTATCGATCTCCCTCCACTCTTTTATATTGTTCTCTTTTTTTTCAAAGTCTTACAAAACTTGTTTATTAAGTTTGTAATTACAGAAAGTTTGTTGTGTTTTGTTGATCCATTCCTTTCAATATCAGGTTTTATGAAGGTCTGTGTTGGTTGGTGATAATGCAGAGGTCTAGTAGGTTGTGTTAGTGCAAAGTTATTTTCATTACAGCATGTGGTGCGCTTGGAGGATGTACAATTTGTGGGGCATGGTTGGAGGTACGGTTTAGGAGTGCAGAGTGTGGGTTTGCAGTGGAGGAAAATGAAGATTGTTGTGTAGTATTATTTTTTGGATTTTTTTTTGTTGTAATAAAAATGTAATGGGTCTTGACTATTTTTGTTGATTTTTGTAACAATGTGTAATGGGCTTTACAAAGATATTGTTGTTTTATTTGCTAATGAATAATTGAAATAAATAAATGAATGGGATTAAAATGGTTTTTTTGAAATGGATGTCATAAATTAAAAATGGATATAAAAGGTGAATAATGGATATATATATATATATATATATATATATATATATATATATATATATATATATATATATATATAAAGTGGGTTAAAAGTGATTAGAAGGAAGTGCATTTTTATAGAAATGGATTTTTTATGGATATAGATATTGAATGGATAGTTGTGGAATTGATAATTGAAATGAACAAAAATAAGGGTAATTGAAAATGAAGATGGTTTAGAAATTGGAAAATAAAAATAATAATGGTTAAGAAAAAATGGACGATGATTAAGAATTGCCCCTAAGGAACCATGAATCAATCTCAACCTTGACGGACTTCATCGTGAATTATAACTAAAATTAACTAGTCCTTGATGAAGCACTTGACCTATCATGACCTGATAGCCTGAACCATACACCAACTGACTTGCACTAGCACAAAACCTGGTTGAGGCCTCAAACACACATTACTGGAATGACACACCCTGACCTGATCATGAAACACACTTTGCCTGACCATTAAACCTCAACCACTACAACAACCAGAGACAACACTTCTTTTTTTTTTATTTTCTAAATAATGGTTAGTGGATGGATGTACAGATGAAAATGATATACAAGTAGGACAAATATGGGGTATGATAGGTTGTAGGTTTTGTTTCTCTTTGGTCGGCACATATGTCATTTCAGGTCGGTACATGCTGTCATTTTTAACAATATGTGCCAGCACATCCATTGTTCAGGCTGGCACATGCTATTAAGTTGTTCAATTCTATCAATTTTTTTTTACTCCGAAAATTACCTCTTTGCCACCAATCTTAAAAAACTATAAATACATCATTCATGCTTCATTCCAAACTGGTGATACCATAAAATTAGCCTGCATTTGCTCATCATCTTCAACCTCCGTCCTATGTTTACACACTGACAAATCACGCATAATAATATTTTGTTGGGGTTCCAACTAGCCGAAGGCCTGATAAGGTCTGATTAGGTTCTTGTGTAGTCGAGAATATAGGGTTGAGATTTGTAGGGGTCTTCATCCGGAAAAACCGTGGGTTTGTCCTCCAAGATCGAGTGAAGATTTGGGGGATTTCGTGCAAGACGTTCAAGAGAGGATTACGACGTTGTCAAAGCCTTTGGAGATAAATTACACAAAGGACCTTTTGGAGATAAATAACGCAAAGGAAGTAGCGGAGAATGACGAATCAAATTGAAGTCTTATGGAATAATCAGTGCAATTGATCGTATGCGAAAGCTTTAGAGATAAAGAATGCAAAGGAGTAGCAATATCATCAAGTCAATTGGCATCCATTGTTGTCTTGGTCTTACTTAAGATTAAAAGAAGAAAAGGGGTTGAATCAACATTAGAACCAGTGTGTTTGTATGATTGCTCTGAAAATTTTTCTTGTATATCAACTTTTTGGATAGTAAGAAAGTATCCTAATTCTACATTGGAAATTAGGCGCAAACATACCCACACGCGAGGACGAAAGTGAGGAACTGGGTGAAAAAATCCTCGTGTGGATCTCTCTATTATCTCTTTACTCGTTTTACCTTTCCATTATGTGGTTTATCGAATAGCATTCATTAACCGATTAACTCGTAATAATTTTCCTGTGATTTTTCTATTTTAAACTTGATTGTTGATTAGGTTATAATCAAGATGTGATTAGAAGTGGTTTTCATATCAACAACAATATAAAGGAAATTCTGAAACTTTGTTCGCACGCCAAGTGTTCGATTAGTTGCATTGTTCACTATTTTTTCTGGTTATCATTGGAAATAGCATTACTAAGTTCACTAGTGAAATTCTGGCATAGCAGACAGCAGATGTCCTAACACATGTCAAGACATTGTTCTGCGTATGTATTAAACAAGGAACAAAACCACAAACTGATATCCAGAATATCAGTAACTGCAGAAACACAGATGTTTCGACATCTGTTCCGACATGTTAATCAAAACTGAACTGTAGATTGCAGAATGATAAACAACACAGAATATGAAACCCAGTTCGGTGCAAATCACCTGCATCTGGGGGATACCAATCCAGGAAGAAGAATCCCTTATCAGCAGTATAGTTTTATGTAAACAACCTCAGGTTTACAGTAAACACCCACGTCAGAACATGCTCAACATTCAACTACAATAAACATGCTCAACATTCAATACAACTCAATTAACCACATCAGAACATTTATAAGTATACAAATTAATTTGGCGAGTAATCATGAATAGGGGACAAACAAGCAGTCAATTTGAGAAGTTTTCGCATAACCCCTAAAGTTATAAATCATAATGATAACAAAAAAATACGTGAACAAACATAAAATAAACCAAACGAAAACTCAATACTTTATTTCAACTTACAAACTATAATATAAAATATGAATACCTCTCTTTGGTTGCCTCCCAAGCAGTGCTCGTTTAACGTCATTAGCTTGACGCCATATCATCCCTATAATGGTGGATACTTCAGCTTCCAAACCTTGTTATTTTTCTTTTTTGAGACAAAGGACTATTTTTTTTCTAGAGATAGATTTCCTTTAATGCAACAAGTTACTTCATATTTCCTTAGCCTTATTTTGATGTCACTTTTTCTTTTTTCTCTTGGTTTTTTGGATGGATTTTTTTGTTTTTCTACTGGGAAGTGCTGGTAGAGATGACATCATATGAGATGTTATTCTTAATACTTTACTCTTGGTATTCTCTTAATTTGGCTTTCCCTATATTTTTTAATCATGCCTGGTTGATAGACATTTTATTTTTCTCCCTCTTGCTTCATGTTTTCAATAACATTCAAATTATATCAACATCATAAAATTTTAAAGTGAGTGTAACTTTTCCAAATCGATATTGCATCGAATAATAAGTAAGAATGATCGACCAAGAATGAGAGGTTCCTATTCATCCTTAGGTATGTCCACTGTAAAAAATCAATTGGAAAGCTAAATATTTCTTTTGTAACTAGCACGTCTTCTGCTACCTCATATGAATGCTTTGTGGAGTGATCTTTGAATTTCAAACTCATCCTTTTATCATTAACCTCTTCAATACATAGCTTTTTATATATAAACAACAACACCAAGCTCACACTAGCTCCCAGATCAATCAAAACCTTCTTGAAAGTTATGTCTTTTATAATGCATAGGATTGTGATAGATCTAGGATCTCTCTGTTTGATGGGGATTGTCCTACCTTGTGATATTGCACTACACTTCTCAAAAAAGAGTATTGGCTCATCATCCATTGCTCTTTTTTAAGAGATTATATCCTTCATTAATTTTTTGTACAAGGGCATTGTCCAGAGTTCAACAAGATGTATTTTAGGCAACATTTGGAACAAGATGTTCCAACATGCAATCCAACATCTAAGTTTGTTGCTTCGAAGAGCTATTTAGCTAAAGTGCTTGGCAGAACCGGTTTATAAAGAGTTTTTTAGATAAAGTGCTTGACATAACTAGTTAAGCAAGATTTGTTTATCTAAAGTGCTTGATATAAATAATTTAACAATAAGATAGATTTATATGAAGAGAGTTATTTTGGATGTTTTGGTGTAATATGTGGAACTCAATATTCCAACATGTGCACTGCAACATCTAGTCTATGTCAATAGACACATGTTAAGTGTAGTTGTAGTGAAGAAAGGTGTGCTACAAAATTTGATTTCTGTCAACAGATAGATGTTAGTGCAGTTGTATTGAAGAAGAGACACGTGTGGAACACAATGTTCCAACATGTGTGCAAAATTTGGCCTTGGTTCAACAAGCCTAAGATTCAAACAGATTTGTTGCTATATTTCAGCAATGCGTTTGTATGATTTGTTTAAAAACAGTTGAAGATACAATAAATTTTAATCAAGATTTAAATTTGAATTTGAATTAATAACAAATCATGTCTTTTGTTAGAGATCTTTATGGAGAAAATCAAATCCAACAATATCTGATATATTATTATGGACGAAATAAAATTACATATCCAAAGGAAAAAATCTCAAAACAACATTGTTACTTAAGGAGACTCAAACTTCACTTGTAAGGTGTGCACATTTATAAGATACATGGTATTAGGGTTTAGCTTTTAAGTCATTGTTTGTGTTATCTATGAGCACCACTCTAACCACTACTATAAAAATTACATGCAACGACGCCACCATTACCACGGCCCGTTGTAGGACCGTGGCAACATCTCTAAATTCAAGCACCTATATATATATATATATATATATATATATATATATATATATGTATTTGTTATTTTTTAGTTAAACATTTTTAAGTAATCACCACAAGTTTCTAAAACAACCGCGGTGATATCAGTTGATGTTTTATGAGTTTGATTTTCAGTGTCTACTAATTTGTGATTTCTTCAGTATTTTAGCACCGCTTTTCATTTTTATTTTAAAAAAGAAAGATATATCACTAGGGTTCTTTAAAATAACCGCTGTGATATATATTTTTTTTTTATTTTTTTTATTACTTAAAACATGCTTTTTTTCTTATAAAATATTATTAATGTAAATATTTTATCTCCACAGTTGTCTAAGAACACAATTGTGATATATTTTTCATTATTTTTTAAAAGTTTTTATTTTCTCCAGACATGACACTTTTTTATAAATTTAATCATATATCACAACGGTTTTGATAAAAAACTAAGGTGATATTATTTAATCACTTTAAATGTAGCTATCTAACTTGTGTCTTCAATTCCATATTTTCATTTCCATCAAGAAACAACCCCTGACAAAGAAACGCAATTTTTAACCATAATGAAAAGTAGAACAGCATTTTCAACCCCAACGAAACAAAACAAGTTTCAACCTATAGCGGAAAAAATTGTGAGTGTAAGCTATTGACTAACTTAACTCATAAAGCAAGAGTCGCCACCGCACTTTTATTTTATCCAAAAGGATAGGAAAAAGAGCGAACAAAACCTAAATAAGTTCTAAACAAGAACAAATGAACAGAGACTGAGTAAGGGGGTTGGTTACGCTAAGGGAAGGTGTTAGCACCCAAAAATGTATAGTAACCCTTTGAAATATCTATGCTTTTTGGTTTGAAAAGGTTTGTTTAAAAAGAGATTGGGGAGATGAGAAGAGAAATATTTTTTAATATTTTTGTGTTTGGAGAGACTTATCGCCTCATGCCTACGTACCCCCAACGTGAAATATAGGATCAAAACCCCGTAGTTCATGGTACAAATAACAAAAGGTTTGTTTTTATTGATTTTGAAAGTAGAGACAACTTGTCATTGCCAAGCGGATTGTTCCGCTTAAAGAGATGACTCATGTCTAATGTTATGAAAAAATTTTAAAAGAAAAAGTACACATAGGCACAAAAGGTTTGGATGAGATTAAATGTTTTTAGAGTCTTTTGAAATGGTCAAAGTATGATTAATATTGATTGACATTTATTAAGGAAAATGAAGTTTGAAAAAAAGCACTCGACAAAAGTCAAAGTTTATTGTGAAAGAGGTTATAGCTTGAAAAACAAGAAGGTTTTGAAAAAGGGAGAAAATTTTAAAAATTGAAGAATGGGGAAGAGAAGAAGTGACTACCCTAAAGCTCAAAGTAAAAGCTAAGGTAAGAAAGTTCTAACCACATGATAGAAAACTCCATAGCATAAGCACAAACAAGAATTCTTTCCACTTTAAGCATAAGCCAATAAGCTAGCCATAAAGAAAAAAACCAAAGTCTCAAAACCACACATCCAAGCATAGGGAAAGGGATCCTAGATCTAAGTCCGAAGTCCAAAGTCGAAGGTCCAAGCATAAGGTCATAACAGTTTGGGATTAAGAGAACCAAGTCATTTAGTGTTTAAGTATTTATTAGTGTTTTAAGAGGAGTATGGCCCAAGTGGACAAAATAAAATAGCATAAACATAAACAAGTGTCCAAATGGACAAAGAGAAAATAAGATGATAATATATAATAAAAATGCTAAAAGTAAAGGCATAAAGTAAATGACAAGAAAGTAAAGAGCGAAAATTAAATGGCACAAAGTAAAGTTAGTGCAATTATAGTCAGTATATTAGTGTTAGTGATGGAGAACGATTTTGTTGTTTTTCGGAGAATAATTGACTATTCAACCATAAGCATGAAAACATAAATTCATACATCATTAAGGGAAGGACTCCAACTCGGATAAAATCGACGAGTATGCCAACTAACTCCCCTAACAACAAAGAGAAAATTTATTTCGCGCTACACTATGGTGAGCAGAATAATGATAACTCGCTTACAAAAACAACTTGATTCCGATTCGGGACCAATTTAGCACTATGTTAAGCAATTGTAATCAGACTTATGTAGAAGTCACGACTATCTGAGGCCGATCAATAACAATGTTTGTGTTAATACAAGTTTGATAAATGACTTGTAGGTCAATCTCCTAAAACTTGCCACACTAAAAGAAAAGAGGTAGTGGTCTCGTCTTGATAAAGAACTTAGAAGAAAAAGTTCTATGATATGTAAGATTTTCATTGACAAAAAGAAAAAAAAAGAAGAGGGGAGAATGGATGCCAAGTTGAACTACAGTATTTGAATCATTCCATCTTCAATTTCCATCACTCTTCTTGGTGGATTAAAGTACAAAACCAATCAGTAATTCAAAGCACCTAAAATGATTCAAATGATTCACTTAAAGATAGATTTGAACTAATGAAGGTTTATCCAACTTTATCAAACACCTAAAGTCCATCGAATTTGAAGAGAAATTTGATTAAAAAACATCACAATTCAAGGTAAAACAAAAGGAAATGGAAGAAGAAAGAAAAGGAACCGAAACAGTCCCAAAACAGAGCCAAAAACACATTATGTCAGGGTGTTAATTGATTAACACCAGACTGTTAATCGATTAACACAGTCAAAAAAGCAATCCTAGGCGCAGAAAACAGGTGTTAATCGATTAACACCAATGTGTTAACCGATTACACCTGTTAAAACAACAGAAAATCAGTTTGAAAAATGCAAAATCCTTGATAAATCATTTCTTCAATCACCTCATGATCAAGGATGCAATTGTGCACAAAAATTAAAGTAAAACAACAGCAAATAACACCAATGAAACACAATTTGCAAGATCCAAAGATCAAGCAACAAGAATCAACAAGAGATCACATTGTGGAAGATGAATAAAACACAACAATGGTGGATTTAGAGATTTACCAATCCAAATCTTAATTTTCTTCAAATCAACTTCAAGAATTACTCTCAAAGCTTTTATCTACAAATTTTGATGTTGATGAAGTGTTTGGATGAAAGTTTAGGTCAAAGTTTAGTAAGCTTCAAGGAAAAGCTTACTAACTTTATTGGAGGAAGAGCTTTTGGTAAATTTGGTGGTTGAAGGGAATTGAGAGAAATTTTTGCAAGGTGAATTTGGCTATCAAAAGCTTGTGAAATAAATCGAATGAGGGCTCTATATATAGAATTTAGGCTTTGAATGAGTGGTGGTTTGGAATTTAATTTAGGCTTGGAAATAGGATTAGAAGCAAAATCAAAGATTAAGTGGTTAAATTGTAATTAATTGAGGGTGTATGATAGAATTGATGGTGATGAGGTCGAGGAATAATTGTGCATGCTTCTAGAATATTTGATATGAGCTCACAGAGTTGAAATGAGGTGTACTTGCTGCAGAATTTGTACAAAGCTTATTTTTCAAATTCTCATGTTGTTAATTGGTTAACCATATGGTGTTAATCGATTAACATAGTAAAAAAATGTGAAAAATGTCCTTTTGGTTGTGCTGTTGTGACTCTGGCTCGATTCTTGACTTATCAAATAAGGCATGGAAATAAACACATGAACCTTAGAGTTCCTAGAGCAATAAAAAATCAAGTCTTGGGAAACTCTTGATCAACTGAGATCGGATAAAACTTGAAAAATAATGTTGACCAAACTTTGACTTTGTTCAGATGAATTACACTCAAGCTGAAGGACTAGTGTTTGATGTTCTTGATTCAGACCTCTTCCTAAAAAAGTTAGTAAAAGGGAAAACAAACATATTTTTGTATTTTGATTAAAGATTAGTAAACATAAGCAAATAAAGGCAAATAAAAAACACACAAATGCTCAGTGATCCCTGCAACGCATAAACCTAAAGATGAGAGGGATATATGAACCAATGCATGATCTTGTTTGTGATGCAGAGATGCAAAATAACAAGTGGGGTCTTAGGGGTAAAAATTAGGGTACAACAACTGCCTCTATTTAAGTTTCTTCTATCAGGAGATATAAAGGTTGAAAACTTAGTCTCGACAAGATTGAAGATACTTAAATACAGAAAACCATCTTTTTAGCCCTAAGATGCCATAAGATGATATGAATGAAAATGATAAACCACTCTGTGGGGAAACTCAAAACAAGAGATTTATGGTAAATTGAGTGAGATGACGTGAAAAGACACGCTGGGGAACACAAGCTATTTCTGGAGATATGTCAAGGCAACAAGAAGTATCCATCAATAGATGGAAAGAGAATGACAAGACCTTGGGAAGTCGAGTAGTGACATCCAAGAATGGCATTGGATGGAAACTACAAACGAGAAAAAAAGTATGCCAATAGATCTCCAAGAATGGGATTGGAAAACAACAAGAAAGTTTTCGGTAAAAACAACAGCGTCATCCAAGAATAGCATTGAATGGAGGCGAAAAACACTTTATTGGGGATATGATATCCAAGAATGTCATTGGATGAAAGGAACTACAACATTCAAGAATGGCATTGAATGGGTCAACGACAAACATCAGAGTCATCCAAGAATGGCATTGGACGAAGACGAACTCAACTGACAATATATCAATCAACCTCCAAGAATAGCATTGGATGGAAAAAAAACTACCATTTGAAAAACATCACTGGGGATGTCCAAGAATGGTATTGGATGACAAGGGTAAATATCAGAGATATCCAAGAATGGAATTGAATGAAGTGAGAAAAGTTCTTGAAAATACATTAGAAGCATCCAAGAATGGAATTGAATGAAGTGAGATAAGTTCTGGAAAATACATCAGAAGCATCCAAGAATGGCATTGGATATGGGATGAGGTCGAATTTGAAGATACATCAGAATTATCCAAGAATGGCATTGGATAAAAAAGGTTCACAATATCTAAGACTAGCATTGAATACAGTGAGAAAGGACTTTCAAGAATGACACTGACAGTAAAGGTAAATTACTACATTCATAAATGGCATTGAATGATAGCAAAAAAGACATCCGGGAATGGCACTAAATACAAAGGAAAAATCTCATCTAGGAATGGCACTGAATGAACAAATAAAACTTTCACGAATGGCACATAAAGATATCCAAGAAAATCTGTTGGGGATTAGAGAAGAGAGACATGACTTCCAGGAATAGCACTAGGAGAAACAAGAGGAACAAGATATCCAGGAATGGCACTGGAGATCAAAAGAGACATGCATTCGGGAATGACACCGGAGTGAAAGAATACAAAGATCCAGTAATAGCACTGGAATGAAAGAAGACAAACATCCAACAACATTACTAGATGCACAGGGAAAAAAAACATCCAGGAATGGTACTGAATGAAAAGACGTGTAATTGTTTTTGGTAGGCACCAAGTAAGTTGGACTTTGATCACAAGGTAAGATGTTGATAGCAACATGACCTCGGGAAATGCATATAAGCGCGAAACACACTTCGATCTATGCGAATTTTTTTATGCATGATATATGAATGATCTATGCATGCAATATGAAGGATATATGCATGCAATGTAGATGATTGGGATAACTGAGATAGACTCTTTTGTGAGGGAAGAATGGAACTTTGATTCCTCAACACAGGGAACACTGCCAACTCTGCTTAGAGAGAAGATGTTGAACATATCTCTCTCACACTTATGAATTATATCAGGCTAACGGTTCTTTGAGGAAAGACATGAAGAGCTACTTGGGGATTCTTGAAGAAGACTACCCCAGATTGATTGACTGATGAGGATAAATTGATCATGGTTGTAGTTTGACTAATGTTGGGATAAACTGATCATGGCTTCAATTCTTGAAATGACTGTTGAGAAGGCTAAACTCAGTATGAGTCTTGAAAGAGATCTTCTTGTTAACCAATTTTGAGAATAATTTGCACTGAGCAACAAATCTTGAACTAATTCACAACAAGATCTGGAAGTAATATGCCCCTGATAGGATCACTGACCAAGTTTCTCAACTGTGTGAAATTTCTTGATGAGGAAAGTTTATCTGCAAATAAAATTGTTCATTCAAACATGGTAATTTTAATGCAAAGCTCGTGCAATTTAAAATCAAAATCATTTATGGAATGATATTATTGATGTATATCAAATGTATCACTTTTCAAAACATGGTGGTTTACCCATTCAAAAATTAAAGAGAAAGAAATGGTATGGCATCAAAACAAATGATTGGCAACAAACTTAGGAGTTAGTTTAAGCAACCTTTTTGTAGTATGCTTTCAAAAGAAACCTGGCTTCAATTAGGTATTTAAGGGTTGTAATGCTGCCTAGTTCACGGCTTTCGAAACAAAGGACATAGGCTCAAAGTTTATTTGTACCCAACCCATTCCTCGTGATGATCTTCAGTCTTATGTTCAGTTAATTTAACCTATGCATTCTGGTTCCAAGCGATATTAGAATTGCAACACTGTTATAATGATGACTCAAGAGCCAAGGGATTTTTGAGATGGTAGTCACTTTTTCTTACAACATTTTTTTGTTTTTTGATGAGGACCTCAATCAACTCGTTTTGTTTTTGAGAATTTTGGTAACCTCTTGATTGGTTTTTCTTTTGTTATCCACTAACTTCTACCTGAATTGTGTCATTTGAGCTTACAGTCAGCATGGATGCCCCAATTTTTGCCTAATTCTCCATCATAGGTTTTGACTTAGCGGGCTTTTCATTTGATTTTATTTAAAAGATAGTGACTTCTTGGCTTAATGATTACAATGAACCATCAGTGGATTTTGATTTGAATGACATCTTCGACACTTTTTTGATGTGTGTGAAGGAAAGCTTGTGATTGCAACCTTTATTGGAAGGTATCTTGAATGATTCTCTTGTGTTTCAATGAATAGTCAAATTAACTGAGAACTACCCATCCCCAGATTAAGATTGCAGTTTATTTTTGTGCATAAAAAAACTCTAACTTCTTTGTTCAAAGGGGTAGACAAGGGATTAACTTCCTTATTTCTCCAGTGTTCAAGAGTTAAAACAATTCATGTACATCATCAGCCAAGTTTTAGTTAAAATCATACAATTCAACAATTTTTGGTATTTCGTTTTCATCATCCTCCCTCCAATCTTTGCATAAATAAAAGCTTGATAGCTACGACAAGGTAACCAAACCAAGCTATATTACCTACTACCAACTAATGGGTAGGCACTACAAGAAAATCACGTTTTAGCATAAAAAATATAGCGTCGGCCCCGACTCCGACGCTATTAGTGTCGGTGAAGTGTCCCCTTAAGCCGACGCTACGAGGGTAAATTCATTTTGCTTTATTTTTTTAATAGATCATTAATTGTAGCGTCGGTTGTAGCCGACACTAGTCAACATTCGCTTGAAAGTTTATATTTTTTTAATTATTTTAAATATGGCGGCGGCTAGGGCCGACGCTATTATTGGTGCGAAATAATTTCATTTCCTTCCACCATTTTCATTTGCCTCCTTTTCTATATTGTTTTAAATAATTATTTATTTTTTGTGATATTTTTATTGTAGCGTCTAGCCGACGCTATCATTGATGCCAAAAACTTTCATTTCCTCGCCCCATTTTCATTTGCCTCCTTTTCTATATTGTTATAAATAATTATTTATTTTTTAACAGTTGCGTCGGCCACGACAACGCCGCTACTATTGGTGCGAAAAAATTGCAGTTCCCCACCAAATTAATAAACTAAAGTTATAAAGTTTTTATTAAATAAAAATTATAAACTATTTTCGTCTCCTTTCTATCTTTCTTTCGTCTCCTTCAACCTCAAAAATCCAAAAATCACTCCCGTCACAAACCCAAAAATCATTCCCAAATCATTCACAATAATCTCTTTGGGTAATGTTATTTGATTTTGAGTTTCAATTCTCGTTTCAGTTCTTCTCATACTCACTGTTTGTCATTGTTTCAAGTTCTCGATTCAGCTTCTCGTCGCTTCAAGGATTTGTCTTTTTGATTCTCTTCATCAAAGAAATCAATTTTCAGGTTCGAATCTCCCTTTATTTGTCTTTTTGATTCGTTGTTTCGATTTGTCGAACTGATTCATTGTTCGGATTCTCCGTTTCGATTCGACGTTTTGGTTCGTTTTTTTATTAATTAAATCATTATTTTCATCTTGTATAGTTCTGTTTTATAAAAGAAATTATTGTCTTTGTTAATATTGAGATTGATTTTGTCTCTTTCAAACTGATGATATAAGTGTGTCTGTGTGAGTTTGGTTTTGTTCTGAAAACTAGCATAAACCAACATTTTTTTCTTGTTTGATATGCCATTGAAGTTGGTTCTACATTTTCTTCAGTATCTCACCTTGTTATTGTAAATATAATGGATTGGTTCTACACTTTCTAATGATTGAATGCCATTTTCTTCTGCTATTGTGATTCTAAGTAATTGCATTCATGTGCACATTAGTTTAGGTATGTGTCCTTACTTATTTTTTCAATACATGTATCCAGATAGGGTATTGATATAATCAACCCAACTTTAACTTAATTGTGATTGGTGGAAGCATCTTGGCAAGAGTTGTTGTTGAAGCATATCATCAAAGTAAGCTTTATATATTAATGATGGATGGTATATTTGCAATTTATATAGAGGGGATGATGCTAACTAATTCGGTCAGGCTTGGGCAAATCTGTTAGGAATGTTAGGGCAGGGTTAATTTTTAGTTAAGTTAAGAGGGAAGTTTGTTAAGAGTTCAGGCACTGTTAACTTCTGTTAATAACAGTTAGTGTTAGTTGATTTTTAGTTCAGTTGTGTTACGTTATCAATTTGGATAGTGAAATGAAACTGACAATTATAGTTAGTGCTCTTGAAAAAAGATGTTAATAGAAAGTTGTAGTTTTAGCAATATTAGGAAATGTTAGTCTGTTGTGAAAATTCTAAAACCTTGTGCTAGCTAGTTAAAAGCTCAAGCTGTTGCAATGTGAATAACATGCACTCTTAGCGGCGATTATCCTCTTGGTGTGAAATTAGTTAAACTGTTTAGATTAGTCTGTATAGTGAAATTATGATCCTGTTTGAATTCTTGACAGTGAGGATGGAAAACAAATGAGTTGTTGTTAACATCATCAAGTTGTTCAATAAAGAATGAGGTATGCTTATAGTTTTGAAAATTGATCATAAACAACAAAATGAATCAGAACAAGGGCCCTGAAAACTAATAGATCGGTATTAAAGGGAGAGCAAGAGAATATGCTAATTTTAAGGTTTCACCCAAACCATCACCTGCATAAAAGATAGCAGAGAGTGTCTAGATAGAAATCAATTTTTTAAAAGGTTATACTGAGCTAAGTTTTAAGTTCTTGCTTCTATTATATTATCTCTTCTATCAATCTACCATAGTAGAAACGAAAAAAATTATGTTTCAAACGCAGTGTGTCGATATAGGAAAACTAAATGATTCATCAAGATATTTCAAGACCAGATAGTATTGAAAAGTTTAACAGAACCTAACACTACCCAACTGTACTTAGAATGTATAAGCTTGAGTTCAACTTTGGGCAGAGCTGATCTGATATCATAATAAATAAAATACATTCATAAATTTAGTCATTGTATTTTATCATTTACTATAAAATTAGTCATTGTATTTTATGATCAATTTTCAAAACTATAAGCATACCTCATTCTTTATTGAACAACTTGTTTATGTTTATATGGGAGCAATAAGAGCAAATTTTGGCAACCTATATGTTTCAAACAGGATCATACCTCATTCTAACCAGACTTTAAAGTCATTCATATGAGTTTTGTTAGGAATATGGCAACCTATATGTTTCAAACTAGAACATCTCTTATTTGGCTCAATTACAAAGATCGCTATCAATTTTCCTCTCAACAGAACCACTACCAAGCCTCCCATTTGACCAAGTGGAAAAAGAGCCCTTTGTGGGAAGATCATCTAGGTTGTTTTGGTCTAACCAGACTTTAAAGTCGTTCATATGAGTTTTGTTAGGAATATGGCAACCTATATGTTAATGAGTACCTAAAATTGCATTAAAGTCTCCTAGAAAGCACCAAGGCACTGAGAGAGAGGATTGACTAATGGAGATCTCCCTCTGTAGTATTCTTCTATTTAAATGGCACGTTGAGGCATATATGCAGCAATTCCAATTTGTACATAATCAATTTGACTAATGAATATTTTTCAACCTTTTTTTTTGTTGATTTTGGAGTTTTCTTTTGCTATGAATGTGTTTGTACAGAACTATAACATTATAAAGTTTCTGTTTTTATATAGGTGAAAGGGTTGCCATTTAATCGGTATTCATGGTTAACAACACATGATTCATTTGCACTTTTGGGTCAGAAATCAGCAACTGGTTCTGTGATTCTTGCTCCCACCAATCAGCAAGATACCATTACCTCCCAGCTTAATGTAATGTTTGTTCTATTCTATCTCTTAACAAAATTATGATTTCAATTTTAGAAGCAATTATGATTAAAGTTAGATATTTTTAATGATCTAATGATGGATGATTGCGCTTGATGGGAATTAAATCCCAAAATTATTAAGAGTTTAATGGGTATATACCGTCATTTGTCATTTATTTTACCACTCCGCATATGTTTGGTTCTGATGGGAAGAAAATTGATTCGGTAAAATTGATTTTGATAAAAAGTGATTTATGTTTGAATAAATTTTTGTAAAAGTGAATTGTTCAATAAATTTTAGTGTAAAAATCACGTTTAGTGTAAAAGTAGAATCAATTCCAAAAGTATAATCAATTCTACAGGAGAACCATGTCATAATCAATTATAGAAGTGAGTTGACGTAGTAGATTCTTATTGGATGTTAGTTTGGTTTACCTTAGTGCATCTCCTTTATTGGAAGCAAACACTTTTGCATTGCATTCTCTTTTCCTGTTTCCATTATAGAGCTTGCAAATATTATATGGTATTTTTGTTTGATTTTATGTTTTGCTAAATACAATTTGTTTTTGTGTGCTTTAAAGTTTGGAATAGATTACTTCATGAACATGTGCATTGTTTCTTATAAGTCGCGCTTTCGATCCATTTACGTAAATGTGTTTTGTTCTGCTGCATAGTTTGCTTTCATTGTTAATACTAATGAGAAATTCTGATTATGAGTCTTAATGTATGTTTGTGCTTGCTGCCACTTTTTGTTGTCTTGCAAATCATAAAAGTCTAGCTTTTCCTTTCTTAAGTTTTTTCTTGATGATTAATTAAGAAAGAAGAATACAACCTTCACATCCAAATTCTCAATAAAGAGATATTCTCTAGAAGCCAATTGAATAAATGAAGATTAGAAACTTATATTTGTTTTTTATGTAGAGAATGGATCGAAGTTGGATGTATGATAGAGTAAACTCCAATAGGTATGGTTTGAAAGATGAATTTGTTAGTGGAGTTGAAGAGTTTGTCAATAAAACGATGAATCGACCTCAGTTTTTAAACGAAGTAGGGATAAGGTGTCCTTGTGTAAATTGCGTATGCATTCTCTTGAAAACGCCTAAAGAGGTCAAACACCACTTGTACAAAGATGGTTTTTTGTCCAACTATTATACATGGACTGGTCATGGAGAAGAGAATCAGAATGTGGATCTTGATGGTCATTCTAGTAGTGGCGGGAATGCTGGTGGGGATAATCTAGATGATGAAGATTAATTTGATGCAATGAATGAAATGGTCTCTGATGTTTTCAGACCATTTGTTAATGTCCCAAATGTGAATGCTAATATGGAAAACGAAACAATTAGTGAGGGTGAGGTACCAAATGAAAAAGCTCAGCGATTTTATGATAAATTAATCTCTGTAAACCAACCCATTTATGAGGGAGCTTCTGAATCCAGACTATCTATTTCAGTTAAGTTGTTGGTTGCCATGTCTAGTTGGCATGTTCCTCAAAAGGCCATGGATTTTTTCTCTCAAATGCTAGTTGATGTTTGTGCAACTAAAGAATGCTTACCCGGAAACTATTACCAAGTGAAGAAGTTGGTGTCTAAGTTAGGATTGAAAGTTGAGAAAATTGATTGTTTGAATGGATGCTTATTATATTTTTAAGAAGATAACACCTTAACTTAGTGCAGAGTTTGTGGAGCTGCTAGGTATGTTCCTCGAAAGTGTGGAATGGGAAAATACAAAGATATGGCAGTGAAGAGAATGTTCTATTTTCCAATCATTCCTAAGTTACAACGACTTTATGCTTCAAAGGAATCTGCAGCTTAAATGAGATGGCATCGTGAGAACACCAGCAATCCAAATGTTTTGCGTTTCCCATCTGATGGAAAAGCTTGGAAACACTTCGATGAAGTTTATCCCAATTATGCTAGTGACCCAAGAAATTTAAGACTGGCTTTATGTACTGATGGGTTTACCCCTTACATTCAAGCCAAGTAAGGGACTTTGGTGTTAGTCTTCTCATATTGGTTACATCTTTTATTTGGAAAGAGACAAAAGGGTGTGGTATGGTACTGAACCCAGGAAAAAGAGTTTCCGTTTGTGCTTCAGTAACCCATACATGAGTCAACATCCTTGTAACATTTGTAACTACGTATGAGAGAATAATACCAAAGAACCTGAAAAGCGTACCCAGAAATTTCTTTAAAAGGTCTAGAAACTAGGATTTTAGATTACGATTCTAAAAACCAACTCATGTTCAGTGTACCTGGTTATCTTAGATCACCAGGAGGAAAACTCATCCGACCAAAAATTATACTCCAACCAAACTACACAGAAATAGTTGAAGCTAGAGTACAACAAAAGTGGTTAGAAGACGTGATACAACATTTCAAAGAAGGAAACCCTGATCTTGCTCACGACTTTAGGATCCAGAAGGAAAACATTAGAAAAAGGATCCAGAACCTTGCAAGATGAGCAGAACGCAACAACTGCCCCCGTTCACGGGAGTTGGGAGGAGTGAGCGAACACCCTCGCAGGAGGACCAAATTCGTGATTACCGTCTAGGAACCAGGCTGAGATATGAAGCTCAAAGGAGACTACCAAGAATATTCGGCAATCAGTACCGAAGAAGCCTTGAAAGTCAGATCGACCCAGACCAAGAGCTTGAGATGTCTCAAAGAAGAAGAGTCATGATGATACCAGCTGAGGTATTGTATGATTCCAGGTGGCAAGAACCGAGGCATCGTGTGTACCAGCACAGATCAGAGGAAAGAATCCTTGTAACAGGGGAAAATCAACAGCTAGATCTAAATTTTGTAAATCAGGCTAGCTATGAAATACTCAGAAGAGAAGGGTTTCAGCATATTCACCTCGGCCTCATGATAATCAGAATACACCCTCTTCACAACAAATTCGCAGGGACAAATGCGCTGATTATGCTCCGTGACACCCGGTGGAATAGTGACAGGTCCATCATCGGATCTATGGAAATTGACTTATCAGAAGGGACGCAATTAGTCTATATTGCCCCTGAGATGATGATAAGTATCCACGACTTCTACAACCACATCCAGCTGGCGGTCCAAACGCACGGATATGAAGAATGGCAAGGAGCTGAAAACAATCTGTTGATCACACGATCCTTGATCGGCAGGCTGACAAACACAAGCTATGCAGCATTCAGGTACAATGTCCAGAATGTATCTGATTACCTGGCAAGCAAAGGAGTCAAAGCGATCCCTGGAAGAAAGTATACAGCTCAGGAGCTCCAAGGGAGAAGATGGATGCTAAAGCCACCACAGCAGCAAGGAATACAGGAACCAAGTAGTGTGGAAGTGAGGAGCAGATCTGACGGGTACACCTCGTTGAGATTCGGACAGTATAACCAACTGCCGCCCAGGCAATCCTTCTCGGTTAATGAATTGGACGAAGAGGAATTAGGTGAAGAAATTGCACTGGCCTCATTCGAGGAGAGCTACTCATCCGAGGAAAATTGGGACACGCTCGGAGAACCAAGTGGAAAGTTTGACTACCTAGTCAAATATAGTGCTCCACCAGGATGGAATGAAGGAATTGAAGACATACAACCCACAGGATGGGACGACGATGACAACGAAGAAGGTGGTGATAACAAAGAAAACAATGATGACGACGAAGGAGACCTCATGATAGATGCAGACTTCGACGACTTTGAGGTATATTGTCAATACCTTGAAGAAATCTCCCCAAAATACGAGGTAAAGAAAAAGGACAAACCAGAGGCTAAACCACCCAATGACGGGTTTGACAACCCTTTCGCGGAAGGTGGAGGGGAAAAAGAAGAAGGGTCTGAGAAGCCAAGGGAAAACTTGCAAATGACCGAACAAATTACACCAGAAGCAGCATTCGCCGCAGAAAGTGATGATGAAGACATTTTACCTTACCCAAAACTTAGGAAGCATGAGGAAAAGGCTTACTCCTCAGCATCATCAACCTACAGGCTCCCAACAGAACCAGTAATGGGTCCGGTCAACTACGCCCCTGCAGAAAGCAGTGGTGGAAGAAACCAACAACCTAGGTTTGGCGACCTAAGGACAGCAGGGACTAAATTCAGAGGAGGAAACAACAATGAACAGTGGAACCTCCCTTCAGCACAACAGCACAATGGTGCCATGCTAGTACTTCCGGAAAACATAGGAATGTACGAAGATGTACTGGACAGATGGGGATCGATTACGGTGAACTTGCTGAATGAAAAACAGTTTGAAAGCAACAAAAACAAAATGGCTTTCATTGAAAACTTACTGGGGGAAGTAGAAAAGAAGGTTTGGATTCAATGGAGAATGGCTTTCCCAACTGAATACGAAGCACTGGAAGCCATTGCAGATGACCCATAGAATGTGGTATCCCAGATCAGAAGGATATTTTTACTGGAAGATCCATACCAAGGCTCCACCGAAGAACAAAACAGGGCGTATAAAGACCTTGAAAGGTTGTCATGCGAGAGTATGAAAGACATTATCAGATACATGAACGACTTCAAGTTTCTAGCAGCAAAGTCAGGACGACTGTATATCTCGGGAGAGCTATCTGAAAAGTTTTTCAGAAAGCTGCCACCGCTAATTGGAGATGAAGTAAAGGCTGCGTTCGAAGAAAAATACCCAGGAGCAACAATTGGCGTCATGCCACGGATACACTTCACATACCAATACCTCGCAGAATTGTGCAAAAAGGCAGCATTACAAAGAAGTCTTAAGGACTTAACTTTCTGCAACCAAATACCAATCCCAGGGTATTACGGGGAACCAAGGAAGAAGTACGGGCTACGGAAGGCCACAAATTACAAAGGGAAGCCTCATGATTCCCATGTAAGGGTGTTCAAAAGAAAGCACCAGGACAAGCAGAGAAAGTGCAAATGTTACATCTGCGGGATAGAGGGGCATTTCGTACGAGACTGTCGAAACAAACAAGGAAACATTGCCAGAGCTGCGATAATTCAGGACCTAGATCTACCTGATAACTGGGACATTGTGTCTGTAGATTTGAATGAGTCAGACAGCGATGCTATATGCAGCATGTCAGAAGGGGAAGCGGGTCAAACAATAAACAATGCAAAAGCAGCAGTTGAAGAATTGCCAATGGAAGAACTAACACTCATGCTAGGATCAGAAGAAGGAGGATGGAGACACAGGATCAAAATACCAGAGGAACAACAAAAATGTGAACACTATTGGACCAAAGACACCATGGAGAAGGCGCAATACTTCTGCATGACGTGTAAAGATAGAATTGACCCAAGCAGAAGGATGAACTGCACCTTGTGCAAATTGGTGATATGCCTGCTCTGCACCAATTTCTATTTTCAAATAAAACTCCAACCCAAAGGAGAGCAGAAGAAGTACATAGGCAACAAGGACATTCTCATCAAGGAGTTATGTCGGTACATTGACTATCTCCAAACAGAAAATGAAAAGCTACAAAGAATGGTGGACCAACAAATCCAAACAGAAGCAGAGGAAGTAATCAGGACATCAAAAGGAGGAACTCATGAAGGGGTTATAGAAGAAGGTGTCACATCAGAAACCGCGGCGTTGGGACAAGAAGAGCAAATTCTAAAGACTACAGAAGTACAGAAACCTGGAAGGATAAGGAATAAACTCTACAACATGGTGGTCGAGTTTGAAATACCAGGAGTGAAACCCTTCGAAGTCCAAGCCATACTTGACACAGGAGCAACATCTTGCTGCTTAAATGTCAGCAGTGTACCAAAGGAAGCTTTGGAACCCAACCCATACCTCACTTATTTTAGCGGAATAAGCTCAACAAAACAAGAGGCAAAATGGAAACTAAAGTACGGCATGATGAAGATAGGATAGAACAAATTCAGAATACCATTGTTGCACGCATTTGATATGAGTACACTAGATGGCATTCAAATGCTGATCGGCTGCAACTTCATAAAATCAATGTATGGGGGGCTGAGAATTGAAGGAAACACACTGACCTTCTACAAAAACATCACCTCCATAAACACAAGTGAAGAGGCCACCATAGCCGCAGCGATAGAAGAACTCGACATGGAAGAGACAAAGTACTTGGCAACAAAAGAGATAGTTCTATTCAATATAGGGGAAACAAAAACCTCCTTTTTGAATAAATTCTACAAAGAAGTAGAGGCCTTAAAAACAGCAGGGTACATTGGAAATGAACCTCTGAAGCATTGGCGTAAAAACCAGATCAAATGCAAGCTTGATATCATAAACCCAGAAGTAACCATTAAGGATAAGCCCCTGAAGCATGTTACACCAGCAATGGAGAGATCATTCAGGAACCATGTAGACGCATTACTCCATCTTGGAGTAATAAGACCAAGCAAGAGCAAGCACAGGACAATGGCAATAATGGTGAACTCAGGAACGGAGATTGATCCACTCACAGGAAAGGAGAGGAAAGGAAAGGCGCGTATGGTGTTCAACTACCGTACACTGAATGACAACACTCACAAGGACCAGTACAGCTTACCAGGAATCAACACCATCCTAAAGAAGATCGGGAATAGCAAGATATACTCAAAATTTGACCTTAAGTCAGGTTTTCACCAAATTGCTATGGAGGAAGAATCGGTGCCATGGACGGCCTTTATTGTTCCAGGAGGGTTGTACGAATGGCTGGTAATGCCGTTTGGACTCAAGAATGCTCCTGCAGTATTCCAGAGGAAGATAGAGGATTGCTTTAAAGGAACAGAAGACTTCATAGCCGTCTACATTGACGATATTCTGGTTTTCTCAAGGACAGAAGAACAGCACGCGCAACACCTGATGCGATTCGCAGAAATTGTCAAGAAAAACGGGTTAATTTTATCTCCAACAAAGATGAAGGTAGCAGTCCAAGAAATCGAGTTTCTAGGAGCAGTGATAGGCAAAGGGAGAATCAAGTTACAACCCCACATAATCAAAAAAATCATGGAGTTTAAGGAGGAGAAACTACGAGACAAAAAGGGTTTACGAGGATGGCTGGGATTGCTGAACTACGCAAGAAACTATATCCCTAACCTGGGGACATTAGTTGGACCTCTGCATTCAAAAACAAGCCCCCATGGTGACAAAAGGATGAAGCCTAGTGACTGGGAAATAGTAAACAAAGTCAAAAGAATAGTTCAAAGTCTTCCAGATTTGGAACTACCCCCTCAAAAGGCATACATAGTGATCGAAACTGATGGGTGCATGGAAGGATGGGGAGGAATATGTAAATGGAAAAGGGCAGAAGGAGACTCAAAGTCCGAAGAAAAGATATGTGCATATGCATCAGGAAAGTTCCCCAAAGTAAAATCAACCATTGATGCAGAAATATATGCTTGTATGGGTGCCCTGCAAAACTTCAGAATCCATTACCTAGATAAACAACAACTAACCCTCAGAACCGATTGCCAGGCGATCATTAGTTTTTACAACAAATCAGTCCAAAACAAACCGTCTAGAGTTAGGTGGTCAAATTTTACTGATTTTATTAATGGTTCCGGGGTAGAAGTTAAGTTCGAGCATATTAAGGGGAAACACAATGTACTAGCTGACACATTATCCAGATTAGCTCATGAAATTGCTTATGCAGGATGTCAAGAAGAGGATCCTCAAGTTCTCAGCTTCCGGGAAGATCTGCAGCTTTTGGAAGAATCCCTGAAGGAATACCAGGAAGTTCCTCATCAACAGCAGAGTCAGTATATGGAGAGGCTTTTCAAGTGTACCCAGAAGACGTTCCAGACAATGTCGAGATCGTCGCAGACCTGTACAAATCATCCAGAAAAGAACAGAGTTCAAGGGAGTCCGGAGAAAAGAGATACTTGGCGGCACAAGTTATCTCAAGGCAAGCCAAAAGAACTATCGCAGAGCTTAAAGTTTTGCAACAAATGG
Source organism: Lathyrus tuberosus (assembly GCA_022829125.1). Taxonomy (NCBI): domain Eukaryota; kingdom Viridiplantae; phylum Streptophyta; class Magnoliopsida; order Fabales; family Fabaceae; genus Lathyrus; species Lathyrus tuberosus. The sequence continues at coordinate 12,303,901 of JALAZF010000071.1, forward strand.
CTACAATCCGAGCACAAGAATGCCTTATCAGAACGACCAAGAACAACTACTGGGGGGATCAACTGCCCGTTGTCGACTCAGCAGTCATGGAGTTGGAGGACATCAAAGACAAAATGGAACAGTGGATCAAGGACCTCGAAGGAACACATGTGTAAAGACAAAGGAGCATGGTGAGCCCACTCAAGAGACGTGTGCGGCTTAGAATAAAAGACAGGACAACATCACCTTTCCAAGATTCCCACTCTTTAAAGTATTTTGGCATATTAGGGAAAGTAGATTCCCACTCAGCAATAATGGGTAATAATGCCTACCCACTTTGTAAAGTTGTTTGGCGTGTTTTAATCAGTGTGCATTATAGTCAAAAGGCAAAGATTTTCGGAGATTGAGATAATGACGACGGGGCCCAATGTTGTACCCGGTTGTCTCAATGACTCACTAATCTTTGGCTATATAATAGGATTTCATGGTTCGTTTCAGATCATCGAGAAATCACACAACTCTCATACTCTGAAACACACTACAAACCATAATTTCCTTTTTCTCTTTCTCTTGTAAATTTGTGAAGTTTGTTCAATAAAACCCTGTAAAATATTTCAGTTTGAAGGTATAATAAAGTTCTGAACCTTATCTTTGCTTTACCTTCATTATGTCTTTTATGCTTCCGCCCCTTTCTGGTATCATCATGACTCTTCTTCTATGAGACATCTCAAGCTCTTGGTCTGGGTCGACCTGACTTTCAAGGCTTCTTCGGTACTGATTGCCGAATATTCTTGGTAGTCTCCTTTGAGCTTCATATCTCAGCCTGGTTCCTAGACGGTAATCACGAATTTGGTCCTCCTGCGAGGGTGTTCGCTCACTCCTCCCAACTCCCGTGAACGGGGGCAGTTGTTGTGTTCTGCTCATCTTGCAAGCTTTCTGAGTTCGCTACTCAGTTCTTCAGCAAATTCTTTGTACCAGTTTGCGAGGGCTCTTGCTTGCCCGTTGTCTATGCCTGCGAAGAATTCCGATACGTCTTTGCACCACCTGATTTTTAGTATTGTTTCAATTCTGTCTTTGTACGTTGGATTCCACTTCCAATGTCTTGAAACAATTTTTCCACTTGGACTTTTTAAGTATCCTGGATGATTCTGAGAAAAGAAAGGGCCTAGATTCAGTGGGTCTTGATTCATCCGCGTTTCTTTTCTGTTGTGAAAATTTTCAAGGGATCCTTGAAGACGTAAAAAGGGGCTTTTTCTTTCGGCTTCTTTTCAACCGGCTTTCCTAGAGAAAGGCCTTCGAGGTTTCGCCTGATGCCTTCGAGAGCCTCTTCAAAGTTGTCACCTCCTGAGGCTGTTGTTTTGCCTTTTGGATCCTAAAGTCGTGAGCAAGATCAGGGTTTCCTTCTTTGAAATGTTGTATCACGTCTTCTAACCACTTTTGTTGTACTCTAGCTTCAACTATTTCTGTGTAGTTTGGTTGGAGTATAATTTTTGGTCGGATGAGTTTTCCTCCTGGTGATCTAAGATAACCAGGTACACTGAACATGAGTTGGTTTTTGGAATCGTAATCTAAAATCCTAGTTTCTAGACCTTTTAAAGAAATTTCTGGGTACGCTTTTCAGGTTCTTTGGTATTATTCTCTCATACGTAGTTACAAATGTTACAAGGATGTTGACTTATGTATGGGTTACTGAAGCACAAACGGAAACTCTTTTTCCTGGGTTCAGTACCATACCACACCCTTTTGTCTCTTTCCAAATAAAAGATGTAACCAATATGAGAAGACTAACACCAAAGTCCCTTACTTGGCTTCCCCAGAAGTAAATTAGTTGGCCATCAGAACCTTTTCAGGTTCTGATACCAGAAAGGGGCGGAAGCATAAAAGACATAATGAAGGTAAAGCAAAGATAAGGTTCAGAACTTTATTATACCTTCAAACTGAAATATTTTACAGAGTTTTATTGAACAAACTTCACAAATTTACAAGAGAAAGAGAAAAAGGAAATTATGGTTTGTAGTGTGTTTCAGAGTATGAGAGTTGTGTGATTTCTCGATGATCTGAAACGAACCATGAAATCCTATTATATAGCCAAAGATGAGTGAGTCATTGAGACAACCGGGTACAACATTGGGCCCCGTCGTCATTATCTCAATCTCCGAAAATCTTTGCTTTTTGACTATAATGCACACTGATTAAAACACGCCAAACAACTTTACAAAGTGGGTAGGCATTATTACCCATTATTGCTGAGTGGGAATCTACTTTCCCTAATATGCCAAAATACTTTAAAGAGTGGGAATCTTGGAAAGGTGATGTTGTCCTGTCTTTTATTCTAAGCCGCACACGTCTCTTGAGTGGGCTCACCATGCTCCTTTGTCTTTACACATGTGCTCCTTCGAGGTCCTTGATCCACTGTTCCATTTTGTCTTTGATGTCTTCCAACTCCATGACTGCTGAGTCGACAACGGGCAGTTGATCCCCCCAGTAGTTGTTCTTGGTCGTTCTGATAAGGCATTCTTGTGCTCGGATTGTAGCCATTTGTTGCAAAACTTTAAGCTCTGCGATAGTTCTTTTGGCTTGCCTTGAGATAACTTGTGCCGCCAAGTATCTCTTTTCTCCAGACTCCCTTGAACTCTGTTCTTTTCTGGATGATTTGTACAGGTCTGCGACGATCTCGACATTGTCTGGAACGTCTTCTGGGTACACTTGAAAAGCCTCTCCATATACTGACTCTGCTGTTGATGAGGAACTTCCTGGTATTCCTTCAGGGATTCTTCCAAAAGCTGCAGATCTTCCCGGAAGCTGAGAACTTGAGGATCCTCTTCTTGACATCCTGCATAAGCAATTTCATGAGCTAATCTGGATAATGTGTCAGCTAGTACATTGTGTTTCCCCTTAATATGCTCGAACTTAACTTCTACCCCGGAACCATTAATAAAATCAGTAAAATTTGACCACCAAACTCTAGACGGTTTGTTTTGGACTGATTTGTTGTAAAAACTAATGATCGCCTGACAATCGGTTCTGAGGGTTAGTTGTTGTTTATCTAGGTAATGGATTCTGAAGTTTTGCAGGGCACCCATACAAGCATATATTTCTGCATCAATGGTTGATTTTACTTTGGGGAACTTTCCTGATGCATATGCACATATCTTTTCTTCGGACTTTGAGTCTCCTTCCGCCCTTTTCCATTTACATATTCCTCCCCATCCTTCCATGCACCCATCAGTTTCGATCACTATGTATGCCTTTTGAGGGGGTAGTTCCAAATCTGGAAGACTTTGAACTATTCTTTTGACTTTGTTTACTATTTCCCAGTCACTAGGCTTCATCCTTTTATCACCATGGGGGCTTGTTTTTGAATGCAGAGGTCCAACTAATATCCCCAGGTTAGGGATATAGTTTCTTGCGTAGTTCAGCAATCCCAGCCATCCTCGTAAACCCTTTTTGTCTCGTAGTTTCTCCTCCTTAAACTCCATGATTTTTTTGATTATGTGGGGTTGTAACTTGATTCTCCCTTTGCCTATCACTGCTCCTAGAAACTCGATTTCTTGGAATGCTACCTTCATCTTTGTTGGAGATTAAATTAACCCGTTTTTCTTGACAATTTCTGCGAATCGCATCAGGTGTTGCGCGTGCTGTTCTTCTGTCCGTGAGAAAACCAGAATATCGTCAATGTAGACGGCTATGAAGTCTTCTGTTCCTTTAAAGCAATCATCCATCTTCCTCTGGAATACTGCAGGAGCATTCTTGAGTCCAAACGGCATTACCAGCCATTCGTACAACCCTCCTGGAACAATAAAGGCCGTCCATGGCACCGATTCTTCCTCCATAGCAATTTGGTGAAAACCTGACTTAAGGTCAAATTTTGAGTATATCTTGCTATTCCCGATCTTCTTTAGGATGGTGTTGATTCCTGGTAAGCTGTACTGGTCCTTGTGAGTGTTTTCATTTAGTGTACGGTAGTTGAACACCATACGCTCCTTTCCTTTCCTCTCCTTTCCTGTGAGTGGATCAATCTCCGTTCCTGAGTTCACCATTATTGCCATTGTCCTGTGCTTGCTCTTGCTTGGTCTTATTACTCCAAGATGGAGTAATGCGTCTACATGGTTCCTGAATGATCTCTCCATTGCTGGTGTAACATGCTTCAGGGGCTTATCCTCAATGGTTACTTCTGGGTTTATGATATCAAGCTTGCATTTGATCTGGTTTTTACGCCAATGCTTCAGAGGTTCATTTCCAATGTACCCTGCTGTTTTTAAGGCCTCTACTTCTTTGTAGAATTTATTCAAAAAGGAGGTTTTTGTTTCCCCTATATTGAATAGAACTATCTCTTTTGTTGCCAAGTACTCTGTCTCTTCCATGTCGAGTTCTTCTATCGCTGCGGCTATGGTGGCCTCTTCACTTGTGTTTATGGAGGTGATGTTTTTGTAGAAGGTCAGCGTGTTTCCTTCAATTCTCAGCCCCCCATACATTGATTTTATGAAGTTGCAGCCGATCAGCATTTGAATGCCATCTAGTGTACTCATATCAAATGCGTGCACCAATGGTATTCTGAATTTGTTATCTCCTATCTTCATCATGCCGTACTTTAGTTTCCATTTTGCCTCTTGTTTTGTTGAGCTTATTCCGCTGAAATAAGTGAGGTATGGGTTGGGTTCCAAAGCTTCCTTTGGTACACTGCTGACATTTAAGCAGCAAGATGTTGCTCCTGTGTCAAGTATGGCTTGGACTTCGAAGGGTTTCACTCCTGGTATTTCAAACTCGACCACCATGTTGTAGAGTTTATTCCTTATCCTTCCAGGTTTCTGTACTTCTGTAGTCTTTAGAATTTGCTCTTCTTGTCCCAACGCCGCGGTTTCTGATGTGACACCTTCGTCTATAACCCCTTCATGAGTTCCTCCTTTTGATGTCCTGATTACTTCCTCTGCTTCTGTTTGGATTTGTTGGTCCACCATTCTTTGTAGCTTTTCATTTTCTGTTTGGAGATAGTCAACGTACTGACACAACTCCTTGATGAGAATGTCCTTGTTGCCTATGTACTTCATCTGCTCTCCTTTGGGTTGGAGTTTTATCTGAAAATAGAAATTGGCGCAGAGCAGGCATATCACCAATTTGCACAAGGTGCAGTTCATCCTTCTGCCTGGGTCAATTCTATCTTTACACGTCATGCAGAAGTATTGCGCCTTCTCCATGGTGTCTTTGGTCCAATAGTGTTCACATTTTTGTTGTTCCTCTGGTATTTTGATCCTGTGTCTCCATCCTCCTTCTTCTGATCCTAGCATGAGTGCTAGTTCTTCCATTGGCAATTCTTCAACAGCTGCTTTTGCATTGTTTATTGTTTGACCCGCTTCCCCTTCTGACATGCTGCATATAGCATCGCTGTCTGACTCATTCAAATCTACAGACACAACGTCCCAATTATCAGGTAGATCTAGGTCCTGAATTATCGCAGCTCTGGAAATGTTTCCTTGTTTGTTCCGACAGTCTCGTGCAAAATGCCCCTCCATCCCGCAGATGTAACATTTGCACTTTCTCTGCTTGTCCTGGTGCTTTCTTTTGAACACCCTTATATGGGAATCATGAGGCTTCCCTTTGTAATTTGTGGCCTTCCGTAGCCCGTACTTCTTCCTTGGTTCCCCGTAATACCCTGGGATTAGTATTTGGTTGCAGAAAGTTAAGTCCTTGAGACTTCTTTGTAATGCTGCCTTTTTGCACAATTCTGCGAGGTATTGGTATGTGAAGTGTATCCGTGGCATGACGCCAATTGTTGCTCCTGGGTATTTTTCTTCGAACGCAGCCTTTACTTCATCTCCAATTAGTGGTGGCAGCTTTCTGAAAACCTTTTCAGATAGCTCTCCCGAGATATACAGTCGTCCTGACTTTGCTGCTAGAAACTTGAAGTCGTTCATGTATCTGATAATGTCTTTCATACTCTCGCATGACAACCTTTCAAGGTCTTTATACGCCCTGTTTTGTTCTTCGGTGGAGCCTTGGTATGGATCTTCCAGTAAAAATATCCTTCTGATCTGGGATACCACATTCTGTGGGTCATCTGCAATGGCTTCCAGTGCTTCGTATTCAGTTGGGAAAGCCATTCTCCATTGAATCCAAACCTTCTTTTCTACTTCCCCCAGTAAGTTTTCAATGAAAGCCATTTTGTTTTTGTTGCTTTCAAACTGTTTTTCATTCAGCAAGTTCACCGTAATCGATCCCCATCTGTCCAGTACATCTTCGTACATTCCTATGTTTTTCGGAAGTACTAGCATGGCACCATTGTGCTGTTGTGCTGAAGAGAGGTTCCACTGTTCATTATTGTTTCCTCCTCTGAATTTAGTCACTGCTGTCCTTAGGTCGCCAAACCTAGGTTGTTGGTTTCTTCCACCACTGCTTTCTGCAGGGGCGTAGTTGACCGGACCCATTACTGGTTCTTTTGGGAGCCTGTAGGTTGATGATGCTGAGGAGTAAGCCTTTTCCTCATGCTTCCTAAGTTTTGGGTAAGGTAAAATGTCTTCATCATCACTTTCTGCGGCGAATGCTGCTTCTGGTGTAATTTGTTCGGTCATTTGCAAGTTTTCCCTTGGCTTCTCAGACCCTTCTTCTTTTTCCCCTCCACCTTCCGCGAAAGGGTTGTCAAACCCGTCATTGGGTGGTTTAGCCTCTGGTTTGTCCTTTTTCTTTACCTCGTATTTTGGGGAGATTTCTTCAAGGTATTGACAATATACCTCAAAGTCGTCGAAGTCTGCATCTATCATGAGGTCTCCTTCGTCGTCATCATTGTTTTCTTTGTTATCACCACCTTCTTCGTTGTCATCGTCGTCCCATCCTGTGGGTTGTATGTCTTCAATTCCTTCATTCCATCCTGGTGGAGCACTATATTTGACTAGGTAGTCAAACTTTCCACTTGGTTCTCCGAGCGTGTCCCAATTTTCCTCGGATGAGTAACTCTCCTCGAATGAGGCCAGTGCAATTTCTTCACCTAATTCCTCTTCGTCCAATTCATTAACCGAGAAGGATTGCCTGGGCGGCAGTTGGTTATACTGTCCGAATCTCAACGAGGTGTACCCGTCAGATCTGCTCCTCACTTCCACACTACTTGGTGCCTGTATTCCTTGCTGCTGTGGTGGCTTTAGCATCCATCTTCTCCCTTGGAGCTCCTGAGCTGTATACTTTCTTCCAGGGATCGCTTTGACTCCTTTGCTTGCCAGGTAATCAGATACGTTCTGGACATTGTACCTGAATGCTGCATAGCTTGTGTTTGTCAGCCTGCCGATCAAGGATCGTGTGATCAACAGATTACTTTCAGCTCCTTGCCATTCTTCATATCCGTGCGTTTGGACCGCCAGCTGGATGTGGTTGTAGAAGTCGTGGATACTTATCATCATCTCAGGGGCAATATAGACTGATTGCGTTTCGATATTCATGTTGGCCAATAATAGTCACACCATACAATATCGCTCCCGAAATTTGCATGACCAAACCATACATGTTTTTGAGTTGTCTTGTACTAGGACCATACAACCCGAAAGTTAAAATAGATGTCAACTTGTAACCTTTGATTGATGATTTGCAGCGCTTGTGGAAAGATGGCATTGTGACATATGATATCTCTATGCAGCATAATTTTGTTATGAGAGTGCATTTAATGTGGACAATCAATGATTTTCCAGCTTATGGTATGTTGTCTGGATGGGGGACACAAGGTAAATTAGCATGCCCTTATTGCATGGACAATACAGATTCTTTCACCTTACGATTTGGTGGAAAAAGTTGTGGGTTTGATTGTCATCGTATGTTTTTACCTTTGAATCATCCTTTCAAAAAAAGTAAAAAGAGATTTACAAAAACTAAGATTGTGAAAAAGAGTTATTTTTTGTCCTCTCCTATTTGGTTTTTCTGTCCTAATCAATTAATAATGTTTGGATTTAGACTTATTTTTTTATGGTTTCTTTGTAAAAAAGAGTTGTTGACAGGTTATTCCGTCAACGACAGATTCCACTTAGGACTCTTGCTATAAACAACTCTCGTAAGGTCCATAGCAAACCTGGTTCAACGATCCCACCACCACCTACTTAGAGAAACCCGCCACCACCTACTAAGAGAAACCCACCACTGGCTACTCAGCCTTCACCATTGATTCAAACAAATCCAAAACCATCACATACTCAACCTCCACCACCTACTCAGTCTCCACCATCTACTCAGCCTCCACCACCTACTTAACCTTCACCACCTACTCAGCCTCCAGCACCGATTCTGACAAATCCAACACCACCACCAACTCAGCCTCAACTGGCAAACCCGACTTCTAAGGAGTTCATATTTATTCCTACTCCAGGATATACTCAGCCTCAGCCGCAAAGTCCTCCCCATCACACCACAGATGAGGAAGTGCAGAGGGACCAAACACTTTCTAATGAGGAACAACAACACGACGGTGGGCAAAAACCGAAGATCCATATTGTGGAAACAACTAATGCGTAAGTAATGCACTAATTGGAAACAAAATTGGAAACAAAATTGGAAACAGTTTCTATGATGCTTCAGAAACTGTTTTAAGTTAGTTTTGCAAAGTAGTATCTGAAAAATAATTGGAAACAGAAACTTTAAATTGTTTTAAGTTAGTTTTGCAAAGTTAGTTCTGCACTAATTGGAAACAGAATTGGAAACAACTAATGTAGTATAGGTATTTAGTATAGTTCTGCAATAATGTAGTATAGAGCCCAAAGTTAGTTCTGCACTAATTGGAAATAGAATTGGAAACTTTTACCTGAGATATAGAGCCGAAAACCATAGTAAGGTCATTTAGTATAGGTATTTCAAGGGGCTCTTCCATGCCACAAATCTATAACAAAAGATAAAATATAGACAAATTCTTTTCATATGACCTGTAAACTGTTTTCATAATCATAAGCTATTTTCATAGAAAAAATATGAAATTCTTGCTTCTGCTTTTAAGCTTCTGTTTTCATAAACTATTTGCATAGAAAAATATATGAAATTCTTGCTTCATAATCATAATCATAAACTATTTTCATATGAGCTGTAAACTGTCACAGCTAATACAGCAGCTCTTCTTATTTCCTTGGCTGCTCCATTTATCACAACCTATTCCACAAAGGGTTTTCAAAATTGAAATCACTTTGTAATTTTGAAAAAGCTCTTTCAGTTAGTACCTTTATATTGCTTTGTATAGGTTGTGATGAGCACGAAATTATGAAATTCATGCTTCTGCTTTTAAGCTTCTGAGAATTCAAGTAGTTGGTGGAATGAAACTGGCAGCTTAAGGCTGCCATAGCTGCTGCTTAAGCTTATGTGAACAAAAGAAGATAAGTTTGTATATTCTGTGACACACATAGCTTCGGCTGAGTAATATTTTGATAGATAAGGTAATGTCTTGGCACAATATCTTTTAGCGATTGAAATAAAGATCCTACTAAAAAGTATTATTACCAAAGAAAAGCAACTATCTATCCATTAAATGTCAATTAAATGAAGTTCCTTAATTACCCTTTGAGTACAATATAAATTCCTTTAAGGGCAGTGCACATGGCTTTTATTTCACATGGATTCGTACTATCTTATTGTTGTTGTTGTTGAACTCATAGTAGGTAGGAAGCTTTTATTTCACAAAGTTATTGAACTCATTATTGTTGTTGGCATTATATGTAGGTTAAGTCCAGCTGATCTTGTTGCCGCAATGGTTCGAAAAGTTTTTGAAAAGAATTATTGAGGAACCTTCGTTAATTATGGTGAGCTTAAACGCGACGGAAGAGACGACATGTGAAAGGAATGGTTCAACAAGTTTATAGTAAGACATGGCATTTCTTTTTTAGTCGTTTGATGATGATGTATATTGTTGAGTTTTATAAATTATTTGTATATTTTGTCAGAGGCTTGTATGTTGGGACCGTTGTGATGATGCAAAAATGGAAGAATTGTTTCATCAGAAATATGGAAAACGACTGTCTGATATACAGCGAAAGGCTAGAGAAAAGGGGCGCAAGCCGTGTTGGATGGGTGTAGATACATGGACGTATCTTCTAGACAAGTGGAAGTCAAATGAATTCAAAGTTGTATCCCAACAAAATAAGAATAATCGATCATCCAAGAAAGGTGGGGCAGTCCATACAACAGGTCGTAGAGCTCACCATGATATTGCACTTGAATTGGTATATATATATACTTTGTAATTACAACGCGTTAATATAATTATATCCGATATGCATTGTGACCATATATACTGCCTCTAATGATAGGCTAAAAAGCTCAATCGACCCGCACATCCAGATGAGATTTCATTGCCACCCATAAAAAGAAGAATGGGGAGTGGGTTGACGCTCGTGCAGCGGCAACACATGTAAGTTAACATTTCAGATCTTAATCTAAATATGTCTTGCAATCTGTTATGGTGCCTCCATGGTCGATATTGGACAACACTGGATGAAACATGTATTTTTCTCTGTTCCAACATGAAATTCACTCTATAACATTTCAAAGTACTCTTGAAAGAAGATATTCTTCGAAGTAAACATTGCAGAAGTATTCTTTCTTTTTCCCATGTCTTTCTCTCATATCTCAGGAAACTTAGAATTTGTTTTTGATTCCTAACAGATACCCAAAAAACAGCTTTTGACTTTCAATACTCAGAAGTAATACTGCAATAAAATCAGCAACATTCAACAGATAACAAACAAAAAATATCATAGAGAACAACATACATCTCTTTGCCGCCAGTTTTTCTGACTACCTCCCTGTGTCTTACAGAACCTTTAGGACACAGATCCACCTATTGACAACACCAATAATATTAATATTAGGGAAACCCATAGATAGAAGTAAACCACAAATTAAATCAATTCACATGTCACATATAAGTATGACATTAAATCAAACTCTTTTAGAACTTGTTTGAATACTGGTGACCCAACAGAAGTTTTTTGTGTAGCATCAACACTTCAGATTAAAGGCGTAATTGGTGCTAGATAGATGTCAGGGTCGAAATTCAAACACCAACACAAGCAGTTACATCAATTACTTCATTTTTTCAAATTTTTATCAGTGCCAACATATGTGACAGTATCAGTATCACTATCGTGTTCAATGTTGGTATTTGTGCCAGTGCTTCATACTCGATAACATAAGAATTGAAATGATGAAACGCTAACCCTCTAGATTCAATTGTTGTAGACATAGACCCCAAAATTATGGAGCCTATTATAATGGAAATGAATAAATGTGATCAAATGAGAAGACAAAACTAGCAAAAAGTGTCTTGCAATCTATGGATCTTATGGATTCAATATGTTTTTCTATCTAAATATGTCTTGCAATCTAAATATGTTTTTCTATCTGGATACATGGACATATAATGTGTTTTATATTTTGACATCATTTATGTTACTATCTGGATATAATGTGTTTTTCAGTACTTTTGTGATGTGTTATCAACATGTACAGGAAAAATTTTGCAGTAGTTTGACACAAGTTGGTGATGAAGTGGAAGGATCAACAAGAATACAAATTTAGAAAGAAGCTGTAACACCACCTTTCTATACCCCCAAATAATCACATAAATCATTCAGGCACATATAAAAAAAAATATAAAAATTCGCCAGAGTACGATTAAAACATGGTATAAAAGAGGCATGTCACATCATACACACAATTAATACATACAACACCTGCTCATTATATTGATATGCAACAGTGGGGTAACTTGCTACAGAGGAACTTTGTCCTTACACCCACATCTCAATATTTAGAATAAAAGCGGAAACATCTAAAATATTGAAGAACAACACATATGTACATCATCCAGTATGAATCACTAGCTACATCATGTTTATACACAAATTCATCAGCAAGATACATATGCAAATGTATCACAAAAGAATAATATACATCCTAGCTACCCGGTGCTACATATCAGAGCCAACCGACCAAAAGAATGAAGACACGCTTCACAAAAAGACTTCCAGCATACCTACTCTGCAATGCCTCATAGAGCATCATAAAACAGCAGAAGGGTGAGAAATATTATCATAATAACAATGCATACAATTATATATATCTTAACATAAAAATACACATATTACACATTCTCACCACAATTCATCACATTTTCATCTATATACCTCACAATGTATATATATATATATAACAAGTATATTCATCATGCACACTTTCACATTTCTCAATCATTCCGTATAAACATACACAATTATGTTCATTCAACAACACATCATTATAAAGATGATAAATGCAAATCATAGAGACCGACTCACGACTCTATGCAAATGCAATGCGGTACCGACTCAATCATCACTAGTTCACTCAGGAACTCTGCTGGAACCATCGCTCGTTACCGAAGTAACTCCCCGTCGGGCCTACGATGTTCACCCATTGCTCACACCCCACATGGGCACACAATGTTTATGGATCGCTCACACCCCACATGGGCACACGACCCGATCGCTCACACCCCACACGGGCACACGATCCGATTGCTCACACCCCACATGGGCACACAATCTTTCGTAATCATCGCTCACACCCCACATGGGCACACGACGTTACGACGGATTCTCATTAGAATCGCACAACACAAGAATGCACATCATGATGCTTCACATGCAAAATGACTCAAAAGACATTCTTGAAATGCATACATATTCACAATATATTCATGCATTCATCTCTTACAATCACATACAATCTATATACATTCACATCAATGCACTATTGTATGATTCACATTCAAACACCCAGTCAAAACGGTAAAAGTCGCTAAATAGCACTATTCCCGACTTTCCGACATAATTAAATCGGTTAACGATTTCCAAAACATCATAATAAGAAAGTACAGCTCAATACCTTTCCAACGACACCAAGGATGTAAAAATCGGATACTCGGAACAAAAGTTACGGACGAAACCGAAAACGACATTTTGAAAAATCCCATTTTTACATTCCTCCTGTCCATACGCGTATCACTCATGTCCATACGCGTACGGACAGAACCCATTTCCTTCACAAATTCCTCGTTCCAAAACCCATACGCGTATTGGCCCATGGCTCGCCCCTGTTACGCGTAATGCCAATATTCATACGCGTATTGGCCCAAAAATAAGCCAATGATACGCGTATTGCCTTGGCTCATACGCGTATGGACATGCCCCTTACGCGTATGGCCAGAGTATACCCAGAAAAATTCTGCAGAACGAAGTTCTGCGTTTTCCACTCCCCAATCATCCAAATCTTCACCTAATACTCAGAAAAATGCCAATTTGATGTATAACAATACATACCAATCATGTATAAACAACTATGAACACAATCAACATAAGTTTTAATACATTTGGATCAATTTCTCAAAAATGGGTTATACCCTAAAACTCACAAAATTCATCAACAACAACAACAATTCATACATAATCATATACATTGATAAGATAACAATGTTTCACACCCTTACCCGGATTCCAAGCTTGCTAATTGATTGATCTTGATGAATTTCTAAGTTTTTCCTCCTTTCCTCTTCTTTTCTCTTCCTCTTCTTTCTTTCTCTCCTTTTTCTTTCTATCTTTTTTCTATTTCTCTCTATTTCTCTTTTCTTTCTATTTTCTTTCTTTTCTATTTCTTTTCTCTCATTTTCCACTAAATCAATTTAATTCATTTTTTTCTCACACAATTCTAATTCCACAAAAATTTCTAACTTATAATTAATTGAGAAAAGACTAAAATACCCTCCATTCTAATTTCCCCGAAAACTCTCGAAAATGGTAAAATAACATTTAACACACCAATTTAACTAATAAAATAATTTATCACTCAATTAAATTAAAAGACTCAAGAATAATGGAATAATCAAAATCGGGGCGTTACAACTCTCCCCCACTTAGAAATTTTCGTCCTCGGAAATAATACCTGATTCAAATAACTCTGGATACGACTCTCGCATCCCACTCTCTAGTTCCCACGTCGTATTGCCTTCCGCAGCGCCTCCCCACGCTACTTTCACAAGCGCAATATCCTTGCCCCTTAGTTTCTTAACTTCGCGGTCCAAAATCCTAACCGGTAAAGCTTCCACCGTAAGGTTATCTCTCACTTCAACCTCGTCCATAGGAATAACATGTGACGGATCCGGAACATATTTCCGAAGTTGCGAAACATGGAATATGTCATGCAAATTCGAAAGGTTCGGAGGCAACGCCACACGGTAAGCCACAACACCAACTCGTGAAGTAATCTGATACGGACCAATAAAACGAGAAGTCAACTTCTTCGACTTCAAAGCACGACCCACACCAGTAACTGGTGTAACTCTCAAAAACACATGGTCACCTTCTTGAAACTCAAGATCCTTCCTTCTCTTGTCATGATAGCTCTTTTGTCTACTTTGAGAAGCTTTCATCTCCTCCCGAATAAACTTCACTTTCTCCGTTGTTTGTTGTACCATTTCCGGTCCAACTATCGTCCTCTCGCCGGTTTCATGCCAACACAAAGGTGTTCGACATCTCCGGCCATACAAAGCCTCAAATGGTGCCATACCTATACTCGAATGAAAACTGTTATTGTAAGTGAATTCAATCAACGCCAAATAACCATCCCAAGCACCACCTTGCTCGAGTACACAAGCACGCAATAAATCCTCCAACGATTGAATCGTCCTCTCGGTTTGACCGTCCGTTTGCGGATGATAAGCCGAACTCAATCTTAGCTTAGAACCCAAAGCCTTTTGTAAACTCTCCCAAAACCTCGATGTAAACCTTGGATCTCTATCCGATACAATACTCTTAGGAACTCCATGTAACTTCACAACCACAAGAACATAAATCTCGGCTAACTTCTCCAAAGGATAACTAATATCAATTGGAATAAAGTGAGCAGATTTAGTAAGCCTATCAACAATTACCCAAATAGCATTATGACCTCTTTGCGTATTTGGCAATCCCGTAACAAAATCCATCGATATACTATCCCATTTCCATTCCGGAATATCCAACGGTTGCATAAATCCACTTGGTTTTTGATGTTCCACCTTAGACTTTTGACAAGTTAAGCATGCATACACAAATCGAGCCACATCCCTCTTTAAACCGGACCACCAAAAGATCTTCTTCAAATCTTGATACATCTTATTCGCACCCGGATGAATACTCAAATTACTTCGGTGTCCTTCCTCTAGAATCATCTTTTTCAACTCCGCGTCGTCGGGAATACAAATACGACCACGGAATCTCAAAACTCCATAATTATCAACCTTGAAATCCTCATTCTCATTCAACATCAAATCAACGAATTTCAAGTCCAACTTTTGCTTTTCACTAACCGTTGCAAGAAAATCATTCGTAACATGTAACATACCAAGTCGCACACTCCTCGGCGTCATTTCACAAACCAAACTCAAATCTCTGAAATCTTCCAAAAGTTCCCATTCTTCCATCATCAATGCGGACATATGTAACAACCTCCGACTTAAGGCATCGGCCACCATGTTTGCCTTACCCGGATGGTAATTCAAACCAAAATCATAATCCTTCAAAAGTTCTAGCCACCTCCTTTGTCTCATGTTCAATTCTTTCTGATCAAATAAATATCTTAAGCTTTTGTGATCACTAAAAACTTCAAATCTCGCACCATAAAGATAATGCCTCCATATTTTCAAAACAAACACCACCGCCGCTAACTCCAAGTCATGTGTAGGATAATTCTTTTCATGCTCTCTCAATTGTCTAGAAGCATATGCCACCACTTTTCTATCTTACATCAAAACACCACCTAAACCTGTCAATGAAGCATCACAATACACAACAAATGGTTCATTAGGATTAGGCAAAATCAAGATCGGAGTCGTTGTCAACCTTCTCTTTAACTCATTGAAACTCTCTTCACAATGAATATCCCAAATGAAAGCCTTTCCTTTACAAGTCAATTGCGTTAAAGGAAGTGCCAATTTCGAAAATCCCTCAATAAACCTCCGATAATAACCCGCCAAGCCTAAAAAGCTTCGAATCTCCGTAACCGACCTAGGAGCCTCCCATTGCATCACCGCATCTATCTTGGATGGATCAACACTAATACCACTACCGGAAATAACATGTCCAAGGAAACTTACTTCCGACAACCAAAATTCACACTTCGACAACTTAGCATACAATTGTTTCTCTTTCAAAATTTGCAACACAATTCTCAAATGCTCTTCATGCTCCTCTTGAGACTTAGAGTAAATCAAAATATCATCGATGAACACAACCACAAAACGATCCAACTGTTCATGAAAAATACGATTCATGTATTCCATAAACACACCCGGCGCGTTAGAAACCCCGAATGGCATCACAGAGTATTCGTAATGACCATACCTTGTCCTAAATGCCGTCTTTTGAATATCCTCTCCTTTCACACGAATCTGGTGGTATCCTGATCTCAAATCAATCTTGCTAAAAACATTCGCACCAACCAATTGGTCCATCAAATCATCGATCCTTGGAAGCGGATACTTGTTCTTAATTGTCACCTTGTTCAACTGTCGATAATCAATGCATAACCGCATACTCCCGTCCTTCTTCTTTACCAACAATACCGGAGCACCCCAAGGAGAAACACTTGGCCTTACAAATTTCTTGTCCAACAAGTCATTCAATTGCTTTTTCAATTCTACCAATTCCGATGCCGACATACGATACGGTGCCATCGAAATCGGTCTAGTACCCGGAACTAGATCAATAGAAAATTCAACTTCTCTTTCCGGCGGTACATCCGTAATATCTTCCGGAAACACTTCTGGAAATTCGCACACCACTGGGAACACATCAAGCTCAACTTTACTCTCCACCGACAATGATGCAAACAAACCAAACAATTGAGCTTCGTCCGCTAAAAGTTTCTTCAACTCTTTAGTGGATAGGAAACTCTCAAATTCATCATCTTCCAAAGAAGGAAACCTTACTAACTTGTGATAGCAATCTATATGAACTCGGTTAAATTGCAACCAGTTCATACCCAAGATTACGTCCAATCCCTCCAACGGCAAACATACTAAATCCATAACAAAGTCTTTACCATACATGGTCAAAGGACAACTCATACACACCAAAGATGTAATTACCGACCCTGAAGCAGGAGTCTCAATAACCATTTCAGCACCCATCACAGTTAACGCAAGATTCAAACGCTTCGCGCACTCAGACGAAATAAACGAATGAGTCGCTCCCGTATCAATAACAGCAACTAAAGGTGTACTATTAATAAAGCATGTACCTTTAATCAAACGGTCCGCATTCGTAGTTTGAGTCCCCGCCAATGCAAACACCTTTCCGCCCGCTTGAGCTTGTTTCGGCTTAGTACACTTAGTACTAATGTGACCCACTTCTCCACAATTATAGCACTTCACCATATTTCTTCTACAATCTGTAGCAGCATGCCCAAGACCACCACAATTAGAACATTTCGCTACAGGCTTCCCACACTCAAAAGATTTATGACCTATATCACCACATTTGTAACTCCTAACAACACCGGAACCTCCTCCTCCAGACCTCCTATCAAAGCTTCCCCTATGCTTACCCTTATCAACGGGTGTCACATAAGGTCCACTTCTAGCTTGTTGCTTCCCCTTCCTCTCATTCAAACTTTTGTAATGTGTAGAACGAGCCTTACTATCTTCTTCGAAGATTCTACAACATTCTGTCAAATCCGCAAACCTCCTTATCCTTTGATATCCCACAGCTTGTTTGATCTCAGGACGTAAACCATTCTCATATTTAATACACTTTGAGAACTCAGCAGTAATCGCAGCATAATGAGGATGGAATTGAACCAACTCCACAAATTTAGCAGTATAGTCCACCACAGACATACTACCTTGTTTCAGTTCAAGAAACTCCATCTCCTTCTTTCCCTTCACACTCTCAGGGTAATACTTCCTCAAAAATTCAGTACGAAATAAATTCCAAGTTACCTCTTCATCATCCACCTCAAGAACTTCACGCATACCGACCCACCAATCGTCGGCTTCTTCCTTCAGCATGTGAGACCCAAGCCTCACCTTATTCTCCTCCGCACAGCCCATCACTCTGAAGATTCTTTCAATCTCCTTCAACCACAATTGAGCTCCATCGGGATCAAATCTTCCTTTGAAAACCGGTGGTTGATTCTTCCTGAACTCGTCATTAGCATTCACGTTAGGTGCACCTTGCACCGCCCTAGCCATTGCTTCCAAAGCAGCAGCCATCGCATTGTCGTTTCTACCAGCCATCTTCTGATTATTCCCAAAAATGACAACAAGGTTAAACAACAGTTCAACCAACACAACAACAAGACAGACACAACTGACTCAACTCTGGCTCTGATACCACTTAATGTAACACCCCCTTTCTATACCCCCAAATAATCACATAAATCATTCAGGCACATATAAAAAAAATATAAAAATTCGCCAGAGTACGATTAAAACATGGTATAAAAGAGGCATGTCACATCATACACACAATTAATACATACAACACCTGCTCATTATATTGATATGCAACAGTGGGGTAACTTGCTACAGAGGAACTTTGTCCTTACACCCACATCTCAATATTTAGAATAAAAGCGGAAACATCTAAAATATTGAAGAACAACACATATGTACATCATCCAGTATGAATCACTAGCTACATCATGTTTATACACAAATTCATCAGCAAGATACATATGCAAATGTATCACAAAAGAATAATATACATCCTAGCTACCCGGTGCTACATATCAGAGCCAACCGACCAAAAGAATGAAGACACGCTTCACAAAAAGACTTCCAGCATACCTACTCTGCAATGCCTCATAGAGCATCATAAAACAGCAGAAGGGTGAGAAATATTATCATAATAACAATGCATACAATTATATATATCTTAACATAAAAATACACATATTACACATTCTCACCACAATTCATCACATTTTCATCTATATACCTCACAATGTATATATATATATAACAAGTATATTGATCATGCACACTTTCACATTTCTCAATCATTCCGTATAAACATACACAATTATGTTCATTCAACAACACATCATTATAAAGATGATAAATGCAAATCATAGAGACCGACTCACGACTCTATGCAAATGCAATGCGGTACCGACTCAATCATCACTAGTTCACTCAGGAACTCTGCTGGAACCATCGCTCGTTACCGAAGTAACTCCCCGTCGGGCCTACGATGTTCACCCATTGCTCACACCCCACATGGGCACACAATGTTTATGGATCGCTCACACCCCACATGGGCACACGACCCGATCGCTCACACCCCACACGGGTACACGATCCGATTGCTCACACCCCACATGGGCACACAATCTTTCGTAATCATCGCTCACACCCCACATGGGCACACGACGTTACGACGGATTCTCATTAGAATCGCACAACACAAGAATGCACATCATGATGCTTCACATGCAAAATGACTCAAAAGACATTCTTGAAATGCATACATATTCACAATATATTCATGCATTCATCTCTTACAATCACATACAATCTATATACATTCACATCAATGCACTATTGTATGATTCACATTCAAACACACAGTCAAAACGGTAAAAGTCGCTAAATAGCACTATTCCCGACTTTCCGACATAATTAAATCGGTTAACGATTTCCAAAACATCATAATAAGAAAGTACAGCTCAATACCTTTCCAACGACACCAAGGATGTAAAAATCGGATACTCGGAACAAAAGTTACGGACGAAACCGAAAACGACATTTTGAAAAATCCCATTTTTACATTCCTCCTGTCCATACGCGTATCACTCATGTCCATACGCGTACGGACAGAACCCATTTCCTTCACAAATTCCTCGTTCCAAAACCCATACGCGTATTGGCCCATGGCTCGCCCCTGTTACGCGTAATGCCAATATTCATACGCGTATTGGCCCAAAAATAAGCCAATGATATGCGTATTGCCTTGGCTCATACGCGTATGGACATGCCCCTTACGCGTATGGCCAGAGCATACCCAGAAAAATTCTGCAGAACGAAGTTCTGCGTTTTCCACTCCCCAATCATCCAAATCTTCACCTAATACTCAGAAAAATGCCAATTTGATGTATAACAATACATACCAATCATGTATAAACAACTATGAACACAATCAACATAAGTTTTAATACATTTGGATCAATTTCTAATCAATTTCTCAAAAATGGGTTATACACTAAAACTCACAAAATTCATCAACAACAACAACAATTCATACATAATCATATACATTGATAAGATAACAATGTTTCACACCCTTACCCAGATTCCATGCTTGCTAATTGATTGATCTTGATGAATTTCTAAGTTTTTCCTCCTTTCCTCTTCTTTTCTCTTCCTCTTCTTTCTTTCTCTCCTTTTTCTTTCTATCTTTTTTCTATTTCTCTCTATTTCTCTTTTCTTTCTATTTTCTTTCTTTTCTATTTCTTTTCTCTCATTTTCCACTAAATCAATTTAATTCATTTTTTTCTCACACAATTCTAATTCCACAAAAATTTCTAACTTATAATTAATTGAGAAAAGACTAAAATACCCTCCATTCTAATTTCCCCGAAAACTCTCGAAAATGGTAAAATAACATTTAACACACCAATTTAACTAATAAAATAATTTATCACTCAATTAAATTAAAAGACTCAAGAATAATGGAATAATCAAAATCGGGGCGTTACAGAAGCTGCAGGGGGTAAAACACGGGGGCGGTGTTATGGAACTGGACAATTGGCGCACAACATAAGATATGGAGTGAACTTCTTGACACAGGTATCAATTACAAACCCACATAGAGAAGCAAATAACCAGGACATTGAGGCTACCAGAGCTGAAGCTGCTGCTGCACGTGAAGAGTCTGCAAGGGCTAATGCGCGAACAGATGAATTGGTAAAGAAATTTGATGAATTGTCAAAGAAATTTGATATGTTGCATTCTCTTCAGGCGGGTTCTTCTAGTGCTCTTGCGAGTGGTCATCCTGATTATAACGATTCAGTACGTTCTATTTTTCTCTGATTATAACGATTCAGTAGAATAAACATGAATGTCATTTTTATTAAGTTGATATTGACCTTTATAGCTGAACTGTAGAATAAACATGATTGTCATTCACCTTTTTGCTGCTAATAATTAGTAATTAGTAATTATGTCATTTTGTAGCTCTATTTACAGTGTAGTATATTTGCGAAGATTATATGTATTAGGTTGTGAATGTCAAGTTACTGACAGTTAGGTCCTTTTAAGAGAATTCTATATATTGTATATCTTGATTCTGTATATAGATTTCATCACTTTGGCATTTCAGAATAATATAACATATTCATAACAATTTCATGTTCTACCTTGAGGCTCATCACCACTTTCTTTCATTTTTTATCAATACCTATATTGCCACAAAAAACTCTTCTGCAGAAACTCTCCTTAAAAAATAAAAATAAAAAAGATCCTCATTGTTTCATTTGAAAGGAATTGAGATATGTCACAATAGCCCTACATGAATACCCTTAATCTTTCAAAAGTTGGGCAGTCAATAAATAAACAAACAGCGAATCTCATATATATATACAAAATTATTAAGTGGTATTATCAACTTGTTGAATTTGGTGAATATGCTGCTAGTAATTAGTAATTATGTTTGATTCCATGTTCATGGTTTATTGTATGCTGCTACATTTTTGTGGAATGCTTGCTATGACAAGAGTAGCATGAGTTCTGGATCAAGTTTCCTGCCATTATTTTACTGATTGCTGCGGTTTAATCTTGAAACGTTCGATTTCGATTTTGCTTTAACTAATTGCTATTGTTGTTACTGTGTGTGTTAGAGTTGTTTTCAAATATCATCTACACCAATATGCTATGTATTTCCATTACAGATGTATGAATTTGTAAATAGTAAATATTGATTGTTTTCTTAATAGCTGTTGTCGCTTGTATTCTTGATACAAATATGCTGTTATGTTTAGAGGTGTCGATTATATGATTGTTTCGATAAAAAATGGTCATGAATTGGATTGGTATGGTGATGATGAATTATTTGGAATGTGAGTGTAAGGTTCATGTAATAAGGCCCGTGTGTGTTGGTACTATAATTTATTTCGACTCGTGACTGTTTATTTTGAATTTTTATGTGTCTGACTCGTGACTATTTATTTTGGATGTTGCAGGAGGAGGAGGAGGATTATGAGGATGATGAAGAGGAAGTTGATGTTGGTTATCATGATTAGTATGTATATCGTTTACACTAGCGCAAAAACGGTTTTAGACAGCGCTTTTTTAGCCTTTAGACAGCGCTTTAAAGCGCTGTATAAACCAGCGACGCTATAGGTTTAGACAGCGCTTTTGGTATTACCAAAAGCGCTGTCTAAAGGGGCGTGTATTTAATGAAAAGCGCTGTCTATGGTACCTTTAGACAGCGCTTTTTCACATTATATGGATTACTTTAGACAGCGCTTTCGTCAAAAGCGCTGTCTAAGCCCTACCTTTTTTTGACTTTTTTGGTACACCTTAGACAGCGCTTTCTCCAAAAGCGCTGTCTAAGACCTTCCTTTTTTGACTTTTTTAGTACACCTTAGACAGCGCTTTCACCATAAGAGCTGTCTAAGACCTTCCATTTTTGACTTTTTTAGTACACCTTAGACAGCGCTTTCACCATAAGCGCTGTCTAAAGTGGACCTGAGACAGCGCTTTCACCAAAAGCGCTGTCTAAGGTGTACGAAAAATTTTATATAATTTTTTTTTAACCACAATTTTACCAGGTTTTTTCAACCAGAATTTGACCTGTAATTTTCAACCAGCAATTTTTTTCAGAATTGGCAATTCAAACCATTGGCCTTTCTACACCAAAATAATATATCCAAAATTGGCATTTCATACCAATATATATATTTAAAATTACAAACCAAAATTGTATATACACCTATTTATAATTACAAATCATTACATTTTTCTACAAATGCACATTTTACTTATTCACCAAAATTGCATCCAACCAAAGCATTACTTCCAACCAAAGTTATTGCTTCCAACCAAAGCATTTTTTCTACAATGCACATATTACTTATACACCAAAATTGTATATACACCAAAATTGCATCCAACCAAAACATTGCTTCAATCTACATTATAGGTCCTGAAAACACAAAGATTGTAATTCAAAGTATTAAAATTCAAAGTATATACACCAAAAATTGTAATTCAAAGTATATACACCAAAATTGTAATTCAAAGTTTGTAATTCAAAGTATATACACCAAAATTGCAATTCAAAGTATATACACCAAAATTGTAATTCAAAGTATATACACCAAAATTGCATCCAAAATTGTAATTCAAAGTTTGTAATTCAAAGTATATACACCAAAATTGCAATTCAAAGTATATACACCAAAATTGCATCCAACCAAAGCATTACTCCAACCAAAGTTACACATATTAAAATTCTCATCAATTAAAGTAAGAGTATAATATTATACCTTAAGTTTGTAAAATTCCGAGCTCCATAATGTATTGACACCACTCCTCTTTGATTTCATCCAATAGAGCCTTTGTGTAAGTAGCACTCCTGAATTCTTCAAAATACTACATAATAATATAACATATAGTTTGATTTAGTTTTAACTATTTCATTAGACAATATGAGAGATATGTGTTAAAATAACTCATAAGTTAGAAATACATACATCGGGTGGAATCTCCATTCGATCCAACGAAATAGTGTCTCTCATAAATCTCAACATGAAATAGCCGCAATCTATTTGATTGCGTTGCCGAGGACACTACAAATGAAAATAAAATATGGATAAATTCTAAGTTTTATCAAGTAAGCATCACTAATATAATAAAACATGTGATAATTAATATACCTTCACATAATTCCATGTAATGGTGTGGTCGATTCCCCGATGTTCTAGGAATGCTTGTATAGTGCTAATAAAATTTAAATGAATATTTAGAACAATTCACATAAATAAATAAATATACACATTTCTATTTAGAACAATTTCACTTACGTGTCAATACAGTCCTTCATATCCGGGTATGTGGTCCAATCATTTCCTACGGAATCCAGATAATACACTACTCCGCGGATAGGATTGATTGCAACCAACAACCAATGTCCACTGTAAGATTAAACAAGTGTTAGATAGAAACTTTCTACACGAAGTCAAAATACAAAAAAAAATATAATAGATGAATTTAGAATGAAAATCTAACCCAGTATTAAACGGTAAAAAGTACAACTTTTCCGTTTCTTGGTTGTCCATAAAGACGTTGCGTATATACGCATGGACCTCATTTGGTTTCGTCAATATTTCGGTTAAGTTGACAGCGCTGGGGCATAAGAATGCAAATCTTTGCTCCAATCCCCGGGGGCGCATAAAACTGTCATACAGAAACCTGAAATAAAAACATCATTAACATTAGAATATTCATTTGAAAAATAAAGTAAATAAGTTGTTCAATTACCAAAGTAGATCGGATATACCTCAAGTATATATTGACAACAGTGACGCCCAATTGTGTATGTTGGAAAACTTGCTCGAAGTCTTCATTACCAACATTCTGGTCAAATTCAAAGCCATACAAATCTTTCTCCATAGTTATCAGACGAACACCTCCAGTCGGAATATCCGTCATTAATTGTAGAAAGGTCTGAAGGCACGTCCTAACCTTGCCGATAGGTTGTTTTCTAACCCTGGTATTCTTAGCACCAACAGTTTTTTGCGTTGAAACGTTGCTAATCACTTTACCAGGCAGCTATAAATCATATAATTTGTTAGATGAAGTATAATATATCCAATTTATCATTTTCTATGCATATAATTGTGATGTACCTCTTTTTTTGAGACAACGGACTCGGTATGCTCCGGAATCCGCTTATCCTTTGTTTTGGATTTTGTTGGAGTCTAAATAACATTGCCATGTAAAAAATGAAAATAAAATGCTCGTAAAATCTTTGAATTTACACATTAAGATTAACAAAGGTTTATAACGGTTTTAAGCATATATACCTCATATCCTACGAGTATGAGATTTGACGGCCATGCAACAAACGACCCTATAGCTTGTCCCACCACTCTTACCTCCGAATCATCGTTAGGATAGGGTAATAGTGCTTCATTCTCCATAGCAATATCAACTGATACTTTCAAACTTCCAGTAGGGAGGGATTCATTATGAAGTACTGTGACCCCATTGTTAAACACTTTTCCCTTGGCAACCATCCGATGAATTGCTCGGTTTGTCGTTTGGCTTTAAACTTCACCCATTCTTGTGGTGAAATGAAACTTGCATATTTAGATGGAAACTCTCCATCAACAAAATTACCTTCAGCATCCTTAAGATAGGTTTTGTTTAAATATGTCCTAAACCCTCTTAGGAGCTTCCCTGCCAATCTCATCAAATAAGCTTTTCTGTCGTCCTCGACATTAAAGCACCTCTAAAAAAACCATACACATTGGTTAGTACAAATAATTTAAACGACATAATTAGTTGGCATAATTATAGACATAATTATGGTACCTTTATCTCATTCCAAATTTTTTCTTTGGTTTCCTTCAACTGTTTGTTTCTCCAGTCATCTAAAGTAATAGGAACCTCATTCCTTACAAGTGTACCAATGAAACTTGTCAACATATGACCGTTAGGCTCAACAAGTGTGCCTATTTCGCTCCAATGCACATTATAAGTCATGCCTTGATTTCTAGCATGGATCACTCTCCTCATTATGGTTATTCCTCTCCTAATCTCTTCTTCCATAGTTCTGCTACTTCCAACCTGATCATCATGTGGATGATCATCATCATGTGCGTGATCATCAGCATGTGGGTCATCATTGTTAGTAGCCATCTAACCTGTAATAAATAAATCAAGGATATCAAATATAATATATAACAAATATAATAAAGAAATAAAGGATATCAAATATAAAAAATATGACATAATATATAACAAATATAATAAAGAAGTCAAGGATATCAAACATAATATATAACAAATGTAATAAAAAAATCAAGGATATCAAATATAACAAATATGACATAATATATAACAAATATAATAAAGAAATCAAGTATATAACAAATTTTACCTCTTTCACTAACATCTCTTTCTTTTCTTGGTTGGAATATGAATTACTTGTTTCTTATCAATGCGGACGGATGAATGGATCCAAATTCCCTCGTTATGGTCATTTCTGATATATGACCCATCCGCTATAAGATCCTCATCTTGATCATTTCTATTCAACCCATTCTCAACATCAATATCACATTGATCTACACCGCTATCACATTGATCTACACCGCTATCATCAACCACTTTGTTAGATAGAAGCACTATAGACCATTTCATACTCGTCGGGTCAGTGACATAGAACACTTGTCTAGCTTGCGATGCTAGAATAAAAGGCTCATCTTTGTACCCCACCCTATTAAGATCCACTTGCAAAAATCCAGACTTATCCATTCGTATGCCACTACTATTTACCCACTTGCAACCAAAGATTGGAATCTGAAACTTCTCGTAATCAAACACCCAAATGTGCTCAATAACTCCAAAATATGACAGATTTGCATATTTGGGGTTTAAGTCCTTCATACTTGATATGTGCATTGCTTCAGCTAGGACGGTGACACCACTATTTTGCATAGTACTTTTATCGTCTTGTTCTTTGGTATAAAATGTGTATCCATTAATTGCGTATGCGCTATGAGAATACACATGCAAAGTTGGACCATATGCCAAACATCTCAACCTTTCTGTTACTGAAGCAGGATCTGAAGAGCGCTTCAAATAAATATGATCCTTTAACCATTGTATGAAACTTTGATTGTGCTCTCGTACTATCCAATTTTCATTTCTGTTCTGATTTAACCTTCGGAGTACATCCTTGTGCATCTCAACATATGGCTCAACCTCATTATCATTGTGCAGAACATACAAATGCACTTGATCCCGTTCATCCCTTGATACTGTCACAATTTTATTTCCAATTAATTTTTTACCATCCTTTTTTTCGAAAATATGAGCTTTGGGGAGTCCAATCGATTGAACATTGGACAAATATTCAGTACAAAACTCAACCGCTTCTTCAACAATGTATCGTTCAACAATACACCCCTCTGGTCGACTTCGGCTTTTCACGTACCCTTTTAATATTTTCATATAACGTTCAGCAGGGTACATCCATCTCATATAAGCTGGTCCACACATCTGTGTCTCTTTCACAAGATGAACAACAAGATGTACCATTATGTCAAAAAAAGAGGGAGGAAAATACATTTCAAGCTCACACAAGGTAATAACTATCTGTTTTTGTAGTGTTGGTAAGATATCGGGATCGATTACCTTACTACAAATTGACCTAAAGAAAAAACACAAATTAGTTATGGCGCTTCTTACTTTCACTGGCAAAATAGAACGTATACCTATTGGTAGAAAGTGTTCCATTATAACATGGCAGTCGTGTGCCTTTAAACTCTTCAACGTGAGATCTTTCATAGACACAAGTCTTCTGACATCTGAAGAGTATCCTTCTGGAACTTTAACTTCACTCAGAATCTTACACAATATTTTCTTCTCCTTTCTAGACAGAGTAAAAGCAGCAGGTGGTAGATATGTCCGTCTTCCTTTCTTCACGGGTGCTAATTCAGTTCTAATCCCCATCGCTTCCAAGTCTTTTCTTGCTTTAAGGCCATCCTTAGTCTTTCCTTTTATATTGAGTAACGTACCAATAACACTTTCAAATACATTTTTCTCAATATGCATAACATCGAGAAAATGTCTCACGTACAAAGACTTCCAATATGGCAATTCAAAAAATATCGGCCTCTTTTTCCACCCACCTTTGACAACCTTATGTGCAAAAGGTTTGCCAAACTCAGTACGCATATCTTTCACCTTTTTAAAAACTTGGTCACATGACAACATAGGTGGAGCTCTACCTTCTTCGGTGTCTCCATTGAATTCTTGACTCCACCCACGGTAGTGATGTTTGGCATTTAAGAATCTACGATGACCGAGAAAGACATTCTTATGACCAAAGTCCAATCGCTTCGAAACTGTTTTATCTTCACAAATAGGACACGCTTTTTCACCTTTTATGCTGTACCCTGATAGATTCCCGTAAGCTGGAAAATCATTAATTGTGCCAAACAACATCGCCCTCAAATTGAAACTTTCTTTCCTATATCCATCATAAACCTCCACACCGTTCTCCCACAATATCTTTAAATCTTCGATCAAAGGTGTCAAGTATACGTCTATGTCATTCCCTGGTTGTTTAG
Source organism: Lathyrus tuberosus (assembly GCA_022829125.1). NCBI lineage: Eukaryota > Viridiplantae > Streptophyta > Magnoliopsida > Fabales > Fabaceae > Lathyrus > Lathyrus tuberosus. The sequence goes on from JALAZF010000071.1 coordinate 12,332,209, forward strand.
GCCCAGAGATTAACATAGATAACATCATGTACTTACGCTTCATGCATAGCGACGGAGGTAGGTTATAAATCATAAGAATCACAGGCCATGTGGTATGTGAGATACTTTGAAGACCATGCGGGTTCATTCCATCAGTAGATAATGCCAGACGAAGGTTTCTTGCTTCTTCCCCAAAGTCAGGATAATCATTATCAATTTTCGACCACTGTGGTGAATCAGCCGGATGTCGCAACTTTCCATCAATAATTCTTTCATCTGCATGCCAAGTCAGGTGTCTTGCATCGGTTTCACTACGAAACATGCGCCTAAATCTCGGTATTATAGGAAAATACCATAAGACCTTGGCTGGAGACAATTTTTTCTTATATCGAGACAAACCGCATTTAGGGCACTCAGTTAACGATGCATATTCCTTTCGAAACAAAACGCAATCGTTTGGACAAGCATGTATTTTATCATAGCTCATGCCAATAGAGCACAACATTTTTTTGGCCTCATAGGTTCGATTGGGAAGAACATTATCTTCCGGTAGCATTTCTCTCAAAAGGGCCAACAACTCTGTGAAACTTTTATCCGACCATCCATTGCCCGCCTTTAAGTTGTACAACTTCAATACCGCAGACAGTCTTGTGAATTTAGTGCACCCTTGATAGAGCGGTTTCTCTGCATCGCTTACCAACCTCTCAAACATTTCGGGACAATCATGAAGATCTTCTACAACTGCTTCTGCAATCTCTTCGACTCGATCACAATCGTATGTTTCTGTGTCTTTGTCATCTGAAGCATAGGTTGTATTACTTTTCCTCGTCGGTTCAACATTCTCGTTAATTTTCTCACCATGATGTATCCAACACTTATAACTTCGATCAATTCCATTCATCAGTAAATGCGATTTCAACCCATCTGCGTCAACCCTACCAACATAACAACAACCCAAGCAAGGACATTTTATTCGATTGAGCTCTTCAGCGTCAGCGTGTTGAACAACAAACTTAACGAAATCCAATACCCCATTCTCGTACTCTTTGGACAATCGATCGGCATCCATCCATTTTTTATCCATGGTTTTCCTACTTATTAATCCTAACAGTTAGAAAGAATTTAACATTAGCATAACAAGTCCAAACTAAGAAATTCAAAGCAATTAACTTCATTAACAAAATTGCTTTGAATTTCGGTTCTTTAGAACAACAACCTCAAGAATTTACATTATTAACATTAACACTAACACTAACACTAACACTGACACTAACCTAACACTAACACTAACACTAACCTAAACTAAACTAAACTAAACAAACACATTATATAGCAATAGTTAACAATGTAGAAAAATGTTAACAAGAACAAACTATAATAGATGTTCTAAACTAACACTAACACTAACACTAACACTAACCTAACACTAACACTAACACTAACCTAAACTAAACTAAACAAACACATTATATAGCAATAGTTAACAATGTAGAAAAATGTTAACAAGAACAAACTAAACTAACACATTATATTGATTCTATTCCTATATCACCAAAAATGAAGTTAGCACATATTTTATTCTTATATCCAACAACAGTCCAACATTAGCAACAACATTAACAACATTAGCAACATTATCAACATTAGCAACAGTCCAACATTAGCAACAACATAAACAACATTATTATCAACATCAACAACAACATTATTATCAACATCAACAACAACATTATCAACATTATCAGCAACATTATCAACTGAAACTCTGAAACTCTGAAACTTCCAAACTGAAACTCTGAAACGTGTAAAATGTGTAATACTCTGAAACGTGTAAAATGTGTAATACATCAACAACAACATTATTATCAACATCAACAACAACATTATCAACAGCAACATTATCAGCATACCTTATAAAATGTGTAATAATCTGAAACTCTTAAACTTCCAAACTGAGTGACGAAAACGCGAAATGAGAGAGGAACAGACGGTCACGGTGGAGTAAAGGTCGTCGGAGTCGCGAAATGAGGGAGGAACGGTGGACGACGGCGCGGTGGACGACGGCAAGGGTTTAGCTCAGGTTCGCAAGTATCCGTTCGCAACAGGGGAGGGAGAAGAAAGAGCGCAAAACTGAAAATGAAAACTGAGTATATTCATATATTTTAATTTTATTAGACCTTAGTCAGCGCTTTTCAACAAAGCGCTTTCTAAGGTGGCCCTTAGACAGCGCTTTAAAAGCGCTTTCTAAGATTGGCCTTAGACAGCGCTTTTGTTTTTATTTTTTTAAATATTTAAGACCTTAGACAGCGCTTTCCTTAAAAGCGCTGTCTAAGGTCTTATATTTTTTTTAAATTTAAAAGGCCTTAAACAGCGCTTTTAAGGAAAGCGCTGTCTAATATTTTCCATTAAATTTTTTTAAAAATTTAAAAGGCCTTAGACAGCGCTTTTCACTAAAGCGCTGTCTAAGGTCTTATATTTTTTTGCGCTTTTCCTTTATTAAATTAATAGATTCCGTGTTTTTGACCTATAGCAACGCTTTTGTAATAAAGCGCTGTCTAAGGTGAGATGTTATAAGTCCTTTTTGTTGTAGTGTTAGTGGATTATCAGTAGTTTGGAACTCATTAGTATTTTGATGTTGGTGTATTTTGGAACTCATTAGTATTTTTATGTTGGTGTACTGAGATTATGTATTTTTAAGTCAATTTGTTTTGGATCACCTGAATTGTGGATTGGTCTGCTAAATCCAAACTGGATCCATGATTTGCTGTTGAACTGAAAAAAGGTGCGTGTGAACTGAATTGAGGCGAGTTACACTTAATAGTTTTGAGGGAGTTATGTTGGAATGGGTTAAGGATTGCTTGGTTCAAATATTATGACAGTTTGTGAATTGGAATTGTTATGATTTAGTTGTACATGATGCAGGCTGTTAATTGCAACTGTTTTGATAACTATGCAGGCTGTGTCTGAATTGACAGTTATGCAGGCTTTTTAATATATCATTGCCTATTTAAAAAAAAAACAAATTAAATCCAGTAGTGTCGGCCATGACACCGACGCTACTATAATATAACCTGTTGACTAAATCCAGTAGTGATGGCCGCGACACCGACGCTATAATAAAATAATCTGCTGTCTAAATCTATTAGTGGCGGCCTCGTCGCGGACGCTACTATAATATAATATGCTGGAGAAATCCTGTAGTGGCGGCCACGACACCGACGCTATAATAAAATAATCCACACTCTAAAACTACTAGTGGCGGCCATGTAGCCGACACTACAATCCAGTAGTGGCGGCCACGACACCGACGCTATAGTAAATTAAGCTGCTGTCTAAATTTACTAGTGGCGGCCATTAGGCCGCCACTAGTAGTTGACGTGGACATCATGTTGATAAAAGACAACTCAATCAAAAAATGACACCTGGCATTCCTTAGCGTCGGTTTAAACTGACACTAACTCAGTAATAAGTTTCGTGTTTAGGGTCAGTAATTAGTGGTGCCTTAGCGTAAACAGTAGCCGATGCTACTCTAGTGTCAAGAAAAGGCCGCCCCGACCCCCACACTAAGCCGACGCTAACCCTTTGTAGCGTCGGTTTTAGGGTTGTTAGCTAGGGCTTTTGGCCGACGCTAACTCTGTGTTTTCTTGTAGTGAGGACAACAAAGGTAATAAAATCAAAAGAAAAGGGGTTACCAACTATCAACCAAGTGATAGTTACGACGAGGTAATCAACTAAAAGGATAAGAGAAATATTACCTACTACCAACAAAGGGTAGGACGACAAAGGTAATAAACCCAAAAATAGGAGAGATTAACAACTATCAACAAAGCGATAATGTAACGCCCTGTATAATATTCATCTAGAATAATACCATACAAGTGTTTTATCTGGTACTGACACATCAAAAGTTCCTACTGACATAGTTCACATACTTGTCCATTCTAAAACATAAATACAACATATGGCCCAAGGCATGGAAACTAGCCAAAAATTAAAATAAAACTAAGATCAATATACAATATCCTCAATTGTATACAACAAAAGATACACAGTGGAAAAGAAATACTAAAGCCAAGCTTCTCTTGAAACATCCAAGCATCGATCCGCTCGTAATTCAACCTGCAATTACCTGAAATATAGCAACTATAGTGGGGTGAGATACATCAAATCTCAGCGGGTTCCCTATCCTATAGTCCTCTCGGCTTTACAAGGTTCTAACAATCATAACTCAAGTCAAGGGGAAGGGAAAGGACCTTGAGTGCACAATCTCACAATCTCACACTATATGGAAACATGTCATGAGTTCACCAACTCCCAATATCACTAATCGATAACCGTACCAAGGCATCCCCTTTTCCCGTCCGCTTCAAAGTCTAGAAGTTGACCCGAGTGATGGATCCTCATAGTTACTTGACATACGAATTGGATTCAGGATCATCGGCCCGTACACCGTGATCCGTCACTTCACACGGCCCGTACACCGTCACAAGTCTCTTTACCCGTAGGCTCCAATCGTACTATATGCGGGAATCAAACCTGCCAAGTAATTATGCTTACGTTTCAGTGGAGGTGCTCGAGTCTCATGAAACTACACCGCAAGATAAGCTGGTTACGATTACGTGATAAAAAAACACAACGTGATTGTATTCGACAATCACAAGGCCACATTCGCCTTAAGGCCTCTTTTGCCTTTTCTCAAAATAAAACATAACAATCACACATGTTCCATACTAGTGTTTCACTCATTTCTATATCATTCGGTAAGGGACACATGCCTCGGCCTCTTCTGCACGAGCGTTGTCATTATGTTATCTGCTCCAGGCCAGAACTCGTCAATGAAAGCACGAGCGTCGCCATTCAGAGTTTCTATAACAATTCTAATCACAACCTAGAATTATACCATTTTGTTTTGGGGTAAAGTTTCCTCACTCTCCCTAATTCATATTTTAAGCATGCATATTCTTTTAATCAAGTTTAACATCGATTAGGCAAAGCATATTACAATTTCACATTTGAAATACATATAATAATTTCATCACAAGTTATACAAAAGCATACTACAATTGTATAATAGAATCACATATAATGATTCATCACATAAAAACCTCACTCTCATCCCATAGGATATTTTCATAGCTTTCCAACGGCTATACTTTTGCCTCGATCGGATTCACGATCCAAAAGATATGGATTCACCATATCACACACTATTGTTTTCACACATACATTAATTTTCCATAGCATATAACTATGTTTTTACCTCACCATCACAAAGAGCATAAAATTAGCTTTCCAACGCTTCGAACGGGGACCAAAATGGACTTACGGTTCAAAAGTTATGAATTTTTAAAATTTCGGGATTTTCATTTTCGCCCAGACCATTTTTAGACTTTCGGACATCCGTTTTCGATTCCGTAAAAAGCTGCGATCTCAGAATTCGACGTACTACAATATTTTCATAATTACAAGGCCATCCAAACACATTTTCACGGTTGAAATATTTTGACACACAGTTTTATCAATTTAACCCAATTTCAACCTCGATCAAAACCACTTGAGAACACACAAACAAGTATCAACAGATGATTATACCTATATATCAATCATACTACTCAGTTTATAACGCATTTCAACCGTTAGATTCTTTGATTTAGCAAAATTACTCATTTTCCCTAAGAACACAAATGTTCTTCAAAACCTATCATTTTTCCATCAACCCAAAGTTAATCCAAACATCAAAACAAACATCAATACATGTTTCTATAAGCCTATGGATCATTCCTTTCGATTTATAACACATTTCATCCGTTAGATTTTACCGAATAGCAATTTAAGCATTTTCCACAAAACCTAACTTAAGCTAAAACAATCTCTAACTCTAAAACTTAAAGCTTCTAACTAGAACCCACCTGATAATCGAAGAGGAGTTTGAAGAAGATGTTGATTATGATCCATGGGTTTCTCTCTTCTTCCTCTTTTCTCCATTTTCCTTTTTTCCTCTTTTTCTTCTCTTCCTTTCTCCTTTCCACGTTTCTCTTCTTCTCACCCACTTTCACATTTCTCTTTCTTTACAAATATATATATATATATATATATATATATATATAAACCAATATTACATAATATAAATCCAATAGGGTAAAATATCTCCAATTGATATTTTATCGTCTCAACCCAATTGATCAATTATTAGAGTTACCAAAATTACTTTCTTGAATTAATAAAATAATTGATCTATTCAGAGTTCATTAGTTGCTCTATTGATCCCAAATTTCAATACTTAAAGTACTTAGAGGATTCCATTAATCTAATTTACCAATGATAGAGCACATAGATGCTCATCTGATCTCATCTGATATCCATTTGAGCATTTAGATAATACGGGGTATTACACTCTCCCCCCCTTAAATTGAAATTTGCCCCCGAATTTCCTCTATTCGACAATAAACCCAACTTGTATCCTGGTCTTAGATTCCACACCTAACTTTCAACTTGCTCCTCCATAATTCCTCTGTTGTTCCATACAAAAGACTTGGTCGCATCCTACCTCGGAAGGAGTGTACCATTCTACCTTCCTCTACCGAGTCACAAACCAAACCGTAACACCTTATCTCAAATTCAGGATAACAAACACCCATCAAATTCACATGAGGTAATTCGGTGATTCCTTTCCTTTAAGCAATTACCGACAGTCATCTTTTCCTAAATCTTTTAATGTTCAAAACCACTTCGAAATTCGTCAACCGACTTCTTTACCAGTTCCATCAAGTCTGATGCTATACACTGTACTCATTCAATCCGATATTTCATCTCTTTCGTATCACACCAAAAGGTTACACACTTAGAACAGAATCTTCTTATTTCCAATCTTACAATCAATTTCTCCTTCAATTCTTATAAATGCTACTGAGCACTTTCATTTGTCACCTTCCACTGCGCAATCAAAATTCTAACAGTGGAACGCCACGCATTCTTAAGCACTACCAATTAGCTATCAGTCCACGGAGAACACACTTATCCACTGGGGTCCTCACTAACCAACGATACACGAACTTACTAACGTCCAAAGGTAGAACAATTTCCTCGCCAACACACAATATACAAACATCGGTCCAACACTCTCCAGACGATGAAGATGCCGGAGTTACACTGTTACAACCATAACATATACAACTCCGAAATTCACTCTAACTCGAATAATACATCCAAAATAGCTTAACAGCTTTTGATGCTAGTTACCACATTCCAAATCAATTATACTTACGGCTTTCCGACTTACTCAAGATTCCTTGTTGACATGAGATCTCATCCAACATCAACGTAACCCCATCATGGAACTACAATCATATGCGAATCACCACTTATCAAAACTCAAACCATCAAGCACAACTGTGAGCTTCCATATTACTCACCAATTCACATACCACACTCCACGCGTACACACACCCTCAAAGGACATGCCACGCTTCTCAATTGAATCCACTCTTCTTATTCGTTCCGTTCCACAAACGATTCCAAGTGAAATGCTTAACTTCGGAACGTCCAATTCTCACTCTTACTTGGAAAGATAACTTTCAAATTCTCTCCTCTGGGTAAAACACAGCTGCACACAACTGGTACCACTCTCACGGTCTAAATCCCATACCATGAACTCACGGAAGATAACACGTACTAAACTCTGACCAACCGCTCATACCTTACTAACACCAACAATTAAATACCAAAATGATCTTTACAATTCAATACTTCGTGAGTAATCTCTGACTTCGTCCTTAAAGTTCTCAACACTAATAATAACAATGCGCCTAAGACTTTCTCATACTCAATCCGGTTCATAAGATTACTTCCTTGTAGTCAAATTCCTTTGTCATCTAAACAGATGATCGACTAAGTAACACCCTTCCACAAGTTCCAATTTTCAACCACGAATACGTCTTTCATTTACTTGGACTTCCGTTTTACATTCACACAAAACTCTCGACTCGGAGCAACATTAGGTAACAAAACGCAGATGATGGTTCCTAAGGGATCTCACAATTTACACCCATGTTAATCGATTACCCATCTGAGCTAATCGGTTAACTTGTCAAAATTAAGCACAATAAACCCTTCTCGCCTGGGTTAATAGGTTAACCCCATTGCGTTAAACAGTTAACACTGCCGCAGAATCAAAACCAGTTTTCTTCTTAATTCAAAGTCATCCATACTCAACCATCAATCCGTCTTGTTCTAACCCACAATCTCATTCTCAACTCATGGCTCTTTAACTTATATAACATTCACTATCCATGATCCACTCAGGTGAAAAAAACCGACAAGGTCAAAACATGCAGACGACACACCCCAACCAAGTGACATGCAAAATTCCAAATTCTGAAGCGGTCACACTACAAAACTTCAGTGGGATAGTCCCTCTTTCTCCTTAAACAACTATACTGGCTGGAAGTCAATAATGACGACATTCTAAAGTTTTTGCCACAATTCAACTTAATTCGTCCACAAGCAAAACCCAACACACTACCATTATACGATACCTCAAAAGCGATGGACATAACATGTCGAGCACACAACCTTATTCCCTCACTTGAATTTCTTGGTGAGGAATAAGACAACAACGTCCTTAGTCCAACAAAAGGTAGATTCTGAATAATCCAATCATTCACAAATACCGAAGTTGCTCTATACTTTGAAAATAGATCGGGGTAATGCAGCCTCTTGAAGAACCTTTCTATCACTTCGTACACACTAACCGGGATATCTTACCTTTCACTACCCATTACACATCCCACTTACACCAAATTACTTAATGGAAGATTCGCAACTGACAATTCTCATCAACTAGTTACAAAACCCTTCCGGTATAAATCATTTCATGATTTACACTTATTCCGTAATAAGTCCTGATTTTGCTTCTCGTTGTTTTACCACAATCTTGTTCCTTAGAATACAATACTCACTGTCCCACAAAGTACGTCTCTTCACCCTTATCTCAAGAATAAGAATCCATCACGTACCTTGTGACCACGGTGCTACCACCACGCTTGTTCTTAATACCAAGGCGTAACCTTCTCATAACATACCATCGATACTGTTTTTCATATCGGGTTTACTTTGCTCTCCACGGTAATCCTCTTAGGTCCAAATATAAAACCATCTTACCAAGATTCCCTTTAATCCAAGATACTTACTCTGTCTCTTAATACAAATTACTTTCGGTCCATATCACTACACTGTCTATTACTAAATGAAGTCCAAACTTTCTCCAACACAATACCTTATACCCTTCCTTGGGTAAGTTACCAAATCCTAAATTCCAAATTGGCCTTTTACTGAAAATGGAAAACTTGAAGTATTATCCCGAACTTAATCTCCACGCATAACTGAAGATACACAACTCATGTCTCACTCTTCTTTCGGCTCACACTTATTTCACTTGAAGCATGTAAACACATCCTTGTGTTCCTTCACACACTTCTCTACTACTTTAAGTTCCCATAAAAGCCGAACGCCCTTAACTCTCAACTTTAACCAGTCAGAAGATATTGTTCCGAACACATTCCTTAAGGTACCCTCGTCCATTTAAGATACCATAACAAACTTAAAAACTAAAGCACCAAATACTATCTCACTTCCGGACCTTATGCCACGCGTTCCACAAAACAACTTTTCTTTTCCACGGAATGAGATTACTTGAAATTCTTATCCACCCTAATGGTCAATCCAGCTCTACTAGAGACTTTACATATTCCTCAATACCTTAACCAATCGTCCACTAGAGATTCTTAACTTTCAAACTCCATCCTTTCCAAAGGATTGCTTAAACAACACACCACTCTTCAGTTCCATGCTACCCCAAAGCACGATTTCAACTAAAACCTCGAATAAGCTGAACAAAACTCCACACTACTAACTCTTGGCTTGAGTCTACCCTCACAGCACAAGTTCTGACAACACTTCAGAATCCTCGTGGTCGCTCAACCATGATTCTACCTATCACATACATAGTATGATATTAAGATTCATGTTGGCAAGACACACTTAAGAGGCATGAATAGATTTACTTATGATGTTTCAAGGCTAGGTCGAGAATACAACCTGCTATGATACCAACTGTAACGCCCTGTATAATATTCATCTAGAATAATACCATACAAGTGTTTTATCTGGTACTGACACATCAAAAGTGCCTACTGACATAGTTCACATACTTGTCCATTCTAAAACATAAATATAACACATGGCCCAAGGCATGGAAACTAGCCAAAAATTAAAATAAAACTAAGATCAATATACAATATCCTCAATTGTATACAACAAAAGATACACAGCGGAAAAGAAATACTAAAGCCAAGCTTCTCTTGAAACATCCAAGCATCGATCCGCTCGTAATTCAACCTGCAATTACCTGAAATATAGCAACTATAGTGGGGTGAGATACATCAAATCTCAGCGAGTTCCCTATCCTATAGTCCTCTCGGCTTTACAAGGTTCTAACAATCCTAACTCAAGTCAAGGGGAAGGGAAAGGACCTTGAGTGCACAATCTCACAATCTCACACTATATGGAAACATGTCATGAGTTCACCAACTCACAATATCACTAATCGATAACCGTACCAAGGCATCCCCTTTTCCCGTCCGCTTCTACGTCTAGAAGTCGACCCGAGTCAGGGATCCTCGTAGTTACTTGAGATACGAATTGGATTCGGGATCATCGGCCCGTACACCGTGATCCGTCACTTCACACGGCCCGTACACCGTCACAAGTCTCTTTACCCGTAGGCTCCAATCGTACTATACGCGGGAATCAAACCTGCCAAGTAATTGTGCATACGTTTCAGTGGAGGTGCTCGAGTCTCATGAAACTACACCGCAAGATAAGCTGTTTACGATTACGTGATCAAAAACACAACGTGATTGTATTCGACAATCACAAGGCCACATTCGCCTTAAGGCCTCTTTTGCCTTTTCTCAAAATAAAACATAACAATCACACATGTTCCATACTAGTGTTTCACTCATTTCTATACCATTCGGTAAGGGCCACACGCCTCGGCCTCTTCTGCACGTGCGTTGTCATTACGTTATCTGCTCCAGGCCAGAACTCGTCAATGAAAGCACGAGCGTCGCCATTCAGAGTTTCTATAACAATTCTAATCACAAACTAGAATTATACCATTTTGTTTTGGGGTAAAGTTTCCTCACTCTCCCTAATTCATATTTTAAGCATGCATATTCTTTCAATCAAGTTTAACATGGATTAGGCAAAGCATATTAAAATTTCACATTTGAAATACATATAATAATTTCATCACAAGTTATACAAAAGCATACTACAATTGTATAATAGAATCACATATAATGATTCATCACATAAAAACCTCACTCTCATCCCGTAGGATATTTTCACAGCTTTCCAACGGCTATACTTTCCCCTCGATCGGATTCACGATCCAAAAGATATGGATTCACCATATCACACACTATTGTTTTCACACATCAATTAATTTTCCATAGCATATAACTATGTTTTTACCTCGTCATCACAAAGAGCATAAAATTAGCTTTCCAACGCTTCGAACGGGGACCAAAACGGACTTACGGTTCAAAAGTTATGAATTTTTGAAGTTTCGGGATTTTCATTTTCGCCCAGACCTGCACGCTACCTGCTGCCCCTTCAGCTTTAAAAACACCATTTTTAGACTTCCGGACATCCGTTTTCAATTCCGTAAAAAGCTGCGATCTCAGAACTCGACGTACTACAATATTTTCATCATTACAAGGCCATCCAACACATTTTCACGGTTGAAATATTTTGACACACACTTTTATCAATTTAACCCAATTTCAACCTCGATCAAAACCACTCGAGAACACACAAACAAGTATCAACAGATGATTATACCTATATATCAATCATACTACTCAGTTTATAACGCATTTCAACCGTTAGATTCTTTGATTTAGCAAAATTACTCATTTTCCCCAAGAACACAAATGTTCTTCAAAACCTATCATTTTTCCATCAACCCAAAGTTAATCCAAACATCAAAACAAACATCAATACATGTTTCTATAAGCCTATGGATCATTCCTTTCAATTTATAACACATTTCATCCGTTAGATTTTACCGAATAGCAATTTAAGCATTTTCCACAAAACCTAATTTAAGCTAAAACAATCTCTCACTCTAAAACTTAAAGCTTCTAACTAGAACCCACCTGATAATCGAAGAGGAGTTTGAAGAAGATGTTGATGATGATCCATGGGTTTCTCTCTTCTTCCTCTTTTCTCCATTTTCGTCTTTTCCTCTTCTTCTTCTCTTCCTTTCTCCTTTCCACGTTTCTCTTCTTCTCACCCACTTTCACATTTCTCTTTCTTTACAAACATATATATATATATATATAAACCAATATTATATAATATAAATCCAATAGGGTAAAATATCTCCAATTGATATTTTATCGTCTCAACCCAATTGATCAATTATTAGAGTTACCAAAATTACTTTCTTGAATTAATAAAATAATTGATCTCTTCAGAGTTCATTAGTTGCTCTATTGATCCTAAATGTCAATACTTAAAGTACTTAGAGGATTCCATTAATCCAATTTACCAATGATAGAACACATAGATGCTCATCTGATCTCATCTGATATCCAATTGAGCATTTAGATAATACGGGGTATTACAGATAACTACGACAAGGTAACCAAACCAAGTTATATTACCTACTTCCAACTAATGGGCAGGATGACAAAGGTAATAAGCTCAAAAGAAAAGAGAAATATTGCCTACTACCAACTTAGGGCAGGACGACGAAGGTAATAAAATAAAAAAAAAGGGAGATAACCAACTATCAACCAAGTGATAGTTACGATGAGGCAACCAACCCAAGAGATAACAAACCTCTATTATCAGAGAAAAGGACCAAAATTATATCCAGGCATAAACCAGAGCGAAACGGTCAAACAAGACTCTACCTGGTGAGGAAATATCTCAACTAGAGATTAGTTCCATCCAGACAAATGAACTGGGGAGGAAGGCTAAAACAAATAACTTCCACGAGGCATAAAATCAGTGGGGAATTAACAAAAATAGGAATTTTCTGCTTACGGATCGATACTCTAATGGAGAGAGGACACACATGCCCTGCGGGGATAACAATACCAGAGAGCAAAGAAGCACCAACCCAAATCCAAAATGCACAATGCAACAACAACATGTTATGCACAACAAATGAATGCACATGTAATGCACATAAGTATGAATATGCTGACAAAACAGACATAAGGATGAAAGAGGGTGAAAAAACATCACAACATTACTGAATACTCGGCTAATCTCAACAAGATGGAGATATCGTTAGCAGCTCTGCTAGGGATTTAGTTGAAGAAACCCTGCAAGAAATGAACAAAAGCCATCAAAGGAAAATAAGTCCTACTACAAGGCTCAGATCTTGCTGGAGAAAGGAAGATACTCCTTGAGGAGAAACCCAAAGACCAATCTTCTAACATCAATGATCCACAAAAGGGATAATAACATGAATTCTGATTCGAGGATGGAAGGAAAGCTATTGGGGAATCATAACAACCCAAATCTTATGACTCTTCCTAGCAGTGTTTTAAAAATTGGACCGGACCGGCCGGTCGGACCGGTTGGACCGGGAACCTGCCAGGTAATCGGTCAGGTTCGCTTGTTCGATTGTCCATGTCTTTGAACCGGAGGGAACCAGTGTGAACCGGTGCGAACCGGAAAAACTAGTGGATTTTGCAAACCGGTGATTCAACTGCTTATTTTAAAAAAAAAATTAAATTTTTTTTAAAATTTTTTTTTTTAAAAATTATTTTTACTCAAATACATATGAACTTTTCCCCAAGAATAATAGTGATCACTCATTTGATTCAAGTGATACACAAATTAAGTTTCGTAATATCCAAAAAACTATTTTTACTATTTTGTATTTATATTGATTAAAAAACCATCATACAAATATTTGTATAGAAATTTAAGAGCACAGATTAAGAAACTAAATATAATATAATTTTAGACTTAACTGATTTCCATTATATATATATATATATAGATTTGGAAAATTTATTATTTAGAATAATGTTAATATTTGTATTGTTTTAAATATTAACATTAAAATTGATTTTCTATTAACATTAAAACTATGAATTTAAATTAGACTCTGTTTAATTTAGACTCTGTTTAAAATTTACTATTAGACTCTGTTTAAAATTTGCATTTAAATTATGAAACTGTGAATTTAAGATATGATATTTTCAAAAAATTTAAGTGCTAGCTATATTTTTTAGAGACTGGATCATTCGGTTCGACTGGTTTTATCAGTTTTATACCTATTATAATGACAGGTTTATTCAACCGAGTTATCCAGTTTAATCCGATTTAATCCGGTTTGGTCATGCGGTTCGACCAATGACCCAGTGGTTTGACCGATAAACCAGTGACCCAGTACCCTCACCGGCTTGATGACCGGTCCGGTTTTTAAAACACTGCTTCCTAGGGATAAGAAAAATTCATAGGAACTTCCACTTCAATAAGACGAGGAGATCTGCTGCAGAAAAATAATGAATCCGCTGGCGATTGTAAACATTTGCACAACCTCTACTGGGAAAGCGAGGCAGAAGTGCTGGAGATACAAGAGAGAAACTCTCAAGGGATTAACCAAATCTGAGCAAAGCATCCTGAACTTGCTGGGGAAAACAAAAAAAGGTCAAGTTGTGGGGGGTTTTAGATCAATACTCATCATAGATGAGAGAAAACCCAACAGGTGACTAATATATCAGTACTCCTTAAATAGAGACGTCATCAGCAACTTCACTGGGGAACACCCGAAATAGTAATGCACAATCTTCACTTGGAGGATAAATCTCTGAGTAAAACAGTCTGGAGAGAAGTACATCCTAGACTTACCGGAGAAGATAAAAAGTTAACATCCTTGCTTTATGCTTGGGAAGCACTCAAAACAATAATGCACTGCCTCCGTCAGGGAATCAGCAAGGTAAGTATCTGGGTAGAACAACCTGGAGAGAAAGACATTCACAAGATAAGATGAAACCCTACAAGCGGCCACTATGTCAATACTCCTTAGAAGGAAATAACATTGCTCTCCTCTTGGGGACATCCAAAGAAAAAACAACACGTCTAGAGGGTAAAACTTTGAGTAGGGAATCCTCATATAACTTCTGCTGGGAACAGCAAAAGATGAATCTCTACATGGGGACTATCATCAAGGAGACGTAGACGTCGAAATTGCTCAACTTCCTGAACATAACATAATCAGCTGGAGAAAATCTGGATCGAGACATAGCTGGGGAAAACCGAACAACACTCGTCTGGAGAAAAAATCAAACCGGTATTCAACTAAGTAATACTGGATCTTATGAGTCCAAACATCATAACAAACTTTTGAAGGAATCCATAATCTTGTCAACAACTGGTTATATCTATAGGAACAAACTCTGCTGAGGAAATATCAACAAACTCTATTGGGGAAGTATCGACAAACTCTACTGAAGAGCTGTAAATAAATTCTACCAGAGGAGTAAGAACGAACCCTGCTGCGGGAAACACTATGTTTTGCACTTCACGATCTTACCGTTCTTGGAATAACCATTGACATTCTTTTTTGTATTCATAAATAAAAAGAAAATGATTTTATAATTTTCAAAATTTAAATCAATTATTCACATTTTGTTTCAAAAAACATCATCAACAATAAATGAAATTTTATAAACAGAAACAAGGAAAGAATTGCAAATAAAGGGACAAAGGCCCAAATTTTATTAATAGAATGGTATACCGCAAATGGCGTAACTCCATGGATCATTACAAAGTTTGAAAAATGGTAAATATATGGAAAGAGTTACATTGAAATACAAATGACCACTATTCTCCCTAACAACTTTGAACGCCATTATGCTCAAAACTTCAGCTGGGGATGATTGAAGCAAAATCCTTGATAGACATTATTGCTTCAAACGATCAAGAATGGCCATATGTAGTTACTTGCCATTATTTTTTGTCTAGATTTCCCTTATCGGGCTTTCAATCTAGCGTGATGATTATTTCTATTTTGTCTCTAATTTTTTCCTGGACTGCCCTGTTAGGTTTTCAGCCCACCGAGACGCTCATTTTTACCTAAGCCACCCTTTTGGGTTTTCAACTTAGCGAGATGTTCTTCTTATTTTTTAGGCAAAGTATTTCTTGACTGCATCGGCATTCACAGGACGAGTGAACTCTTCACTATCCATAGTTGTAAGAATTAATGCATTGGCAAAGAAGTCTCTTTTAACAACATATGAGCCTTCATAATTATGAGTCCTCTTGCCCCTAAAATCAGTAGTAAAATTCTAGATCTTTTTTAGCACGAGGTCGCCTTCTCTAGACACAGAAGGTCGAACCTTCTTATCAAAAGCCTTCTTCATTCTCTGTTGATACAAATTGCCATGACACAAGACCGTCATTATTTTTACTTCAATCAAATTCAACTGATCATATATACTCTGACACCATTCAGCCTTAGACAATTCAGCTTCAATCAAAACTCTCATAAAAGGGATTTCAACTTCTTAGAGCACTGCTTCCATACCATAAACAAGAGAGAAAGGGGTTGCTTCTGTTGAAGTGCGGACAGATGTACGATACCCATGAAGAGCAAAAGAGATTATCGCATGTCAATCCTTGTACGTAACGACCATCTTTTGAACGATCTTCTTGATATTCTTATTAACAGCTTCAACAGCCTCGTTCATCTTAGGTCTGTAAGGAGAAGAATTATGATGCTTAATCTTAAACTCATCGCATAATTCCTTCATCATCTTGTTATTCAGATTTGACCCATTATTAGTGATAATCTTGCTCGGGACACCATAACAACAAATGATTTGGTTCTTGATAAACTGGACCACTACTTTATTGGTCACATTGGCATATGACGCCGCCTCAACCCATTTGGTAAAATAATCAATAGCCACCAAAATAAAACAGTGTCTGTTTGACGCTTTAGGCTCAATCATTCCAATCATATCAATGCCCCACATGGAGAAAGACCATGGAGAAGAGATAACATTTAGTGGATTTGGAGACACGTGAATTTTATCAGCATAAATCTGGAACTTATGGCACTTCTTCACATATTTGCAGCAGTCAGATTCCATAGTCAGCCAATAGTAACATACCCTTACCATCTTTCTAGCCATTGCATGCCATTTGGCATGGGTACCAAAGGATCCTTCATGAATTTCTTTCATCAACATGTCTGCTTCGTGTCTATCCACGCATCTAAGCAAGACCATGTCATAATTTCTCTTATATAGCACATCATAAATCAAGAAGAAACTACCAGCCAATCTTCTCAAAGTTTTCTTATCCTTCTTGGATGCCCCAAGTGGGTACTCTTGATTCTGAAGAAATCATTTGATATCATAATACCAAGGTTTATCATCAATAACCTCTTAGACCACAAATATATGAGTTGGTCTATCAAGACGCATAACATTGATTCTCGGCACATCATTCTACCGATTCACCATAATCATGGAGGATAATGTTGCTAAAGCATCTGCCATTTGATTTTCTGCTCTGGGTATATGGTGAAACTCAACCTTATTGAAGAATGTTTAGAACCTTCTTGCATAATCACGATAAGGAATCAAATCAGGTTGACGTGTCTCCCATTCTCCTTTAGTCTGATTAATCACCAGGGTTGAATCTCCGTATACATCAAGAATTGTGATTCTTAAATCAATAGCTTCTTCCAAGACCATAATACACGCTACATACTCAGCCGCATTATTTGTGCAAGTGAAAATCAACCTTGCAGTGAAAGGAATATGAGAAACACGAGGAGTAACAGTTATTGCCCAAATACCACTGCCATACTCGTTAATAACTCTATCAAAAATCAAACACCAACGGGATCCAGGCTCAGGCCCTTCTTTAGGTAATGGTTCCTTACAATCTTTAACCTTTAGATACATCACATCCTTATCAGGAAAATTAGACCTGATAAGTAGATAATCATTAATTGGTTGGTGTGCCAAATGGTCAGCCAAAACACTTCCTTTTATCGCTTTTTGAGTTCGGTACTCGATATCATATTCTGACAACAACATTTGCTAACGAGCAATCCTCCCAGTTAAAGCAGACTTTTCTAAAATATACTTGATTGGATCCATTTTGGATATCAACCAAGTAGTGTGATTCAACATATACTGGCAGAGGCGCTTGGCAGCCCAAGCTAAATCACAACATGTCTTTTCAAGCATTGAGTATGGAGACTCACAATCAGTAAACTTCTTGCTCAAATAATAAATGGAAAACTCTTTTCGACCAGATTCATCTTGTTGACCCAGAACACAGCCCATATACTCTTCCAACACAATCAAATACATAATCAGAGATCTTCCTTCCACGGGAGGACACAAAATCAGAGGTTCAAGAAAATACTTTTTGATACGTTCAAAGGCTTTCTGACAATCCTCTGTCCATACACAACCTTGATCTTTGGGGAAAAGCTTGAAGATCGGGGCACATGTGGCAGTCATATTGGATATAAATTGGGAGATATAATTCAAACGTCCCAAGAATCCTCTTACTTGTTTTTCTATTTTGGGCTAAAGCATTTCCTGAATAACTTTAACTTTACCAGGATCAACTTCAATGTCTTTCTGGCTGATAATAAAGCCCAACAATTTTACAGACCGGACACCAAAAGTCCATTTATTAGGATTCAAACGGAGCTTAAACTTTCTCAAACGTTGAAACAGCTTCAGCAAATACTCAATATGGTCTTCTTTTGTCTTCGACTTGGAAATCATATAATCCACATAGACCTCAATTTCTTTATGCATCATATCATGGAACAAAGTGGTCATAGCTCTCTGGTACGTTTCACCAGCATTTTTCTAACCGAATGGCACCACTTTGTAACAGAATGTTCCCAAGGGTGTAATGAATGTTGTATTTTCCATATCCTCGGGTGCCATCTTTATTTGATTATAAATGGAAAATCCATCCATAAAGGAAAAGATATCGAACTTAGCATTATTGTCTACAAACATATCAATGTGGGGTAATGGAAAATCATCTTTCAGACATGCTTTATTCAAATCTCTATAGTCAACGCACATTCGGACTTTTCCGTCTTTCTTCGGAATAGACACAATATTGGGCACCCAATGAGGATACTCAGCAGTCACAAGAAAACGAGCATCAATCTGCTTTTGAATCTCCACTTTAATCTTCACGGCGATATCGGGATGAGTTCTTCTCAACTTCTGCTTAATTGGCGGACATTCAGGCTTCAACGACAATCTATGCTCCACAATATCAGTATCAAGACCAGGCGTATCTTGATAAGACCAAGCAAACACGTCAACATATTCTCTAAGAAGCTCTACCATTCTTTTCTTAACATCTGACTGAAGCAGTGCCCCAATCTTGACTTCCTTTCTATTTTCCTCTGAACCCAAAGTAACCAATTCCACCATCTCTTCATGAGGTTGAATGGATTTTTCCTCGTGCTCAAGCAACCGAGAAATTTCATCTGGAATCTCCTAAATATCCTCTTCTTTAGCTCCAAACACAGGGAACTCAAAGTTGGAAGAGGGCATAGGGTCATTGTTTTCAATGGGTTTAACAATCAATATACACAATGATTTATGTTTGATTTTATAATATGAACAAGAGGTGCAAGTATCATGCAGATAAAAATGATTATCACATTATTATTTTTTTTGGTTTTTTATGTTACCATTTTTTCAGAAATAAGGCAAAAACGAAAAACATAACATGGATAAAAAAACTAACATTTTATTAATGATGATAAATGTTGAAACAAAGCCCTCACAAATTCACTTTCACCTTGGGGAGAGTGAAAGGATTTTTGAAAGAAACAAAAACTAATTTTTGAATGGAACATCAACAACTCTCCAATTCTGGCAGATCTGTCCATGCGTCACAAAATTGGGAAGTTCTTCCTCTTCAACATCTTCAATGATGGCACATACTTCATATTCAGGTTCTTTATTCCTTGGTCGAGTTACATGAAAGGGTACATACACATCTTCTGTCTCAGAACCGTATCCAGGATCTTCCAAATAAGGCTCCCAATCTTGAGCAGGAATGGAATCATCTTCAGACCCATCTGAGATGTAATCTTTAGAGTCATCTTCTAGAATTGCAGCTACATAATGATCTTTGTTGATGAATCTAGCACTATCAAAGGCCTCATAAATATGCTTCAGGTCTATTTTAATTGTACCAGGCACAAAGCCTATACCAGTTTTGTCTTTATTATCAACCACATCAATAACTCGGCCCCAACCGTCAGACCGACCAGTCTCTAATACATGAAGAGCATCTTTCAAAGAATACATGCGCAGCCCATTCTTCTTAACAGCTTTATCATCGACGGAAAGAGCTTGGAAAGGAATCCCAACAGTTTCGTCGGCATCAACATATAAAAAGGATTAGAGATGGCACACTAACAACGCTTGCTCGCCTCTAACAATTACCAGCTTGACATTCTTAACAAATTTCAATTTCCGATGAAGTGTTGAGGTCACTGCCCCTGCCTCATGAATCCAAGGTCGGCCAAGCAAAAAACTATAAGCAGGACGAATATCCATTACTTGAAAAGTAATTTGGAAGAAGCATGGTCCTATTTTGATTGGAAGATCAACCTCTCCAATCACTATTTTTCTAGATCCATCAAAAGCTTTAACCACAACCCCACTATACCTCATGGGAGCACCTTGGTACGAAAGCTTCAACAAAGTAGACTTTGACAACACATTCAAGGAAGAGCCTGAATCAACCAGTACATTGGAAAGTGCATCTTCTTGACAATTCATAGAAATATGTAAAGGCAAATTGTGATTTCTCCCCTCCTCGGGTAACTTTTCATCACAAAAACTCAAATTATTGCATGCTGTGAGGTTGGCAACAATGCCATCAAACTAATTAACAATCACATCATGCTCAACATATGCTTGTTCCAACACTTTCTGCAAAGACTCCCTATGAGCCTCAGAATTCATCAATAGGGACAACATTAAAATCTTAGACGGGGTGTGCAAGAGTTGATCTACAACATTGTACTCACTCTTCTTGAACAATTTCAATACCTCATCCTTATAAGTCTTCTTATTCAAACCACTTGATTGGCCTGCAATATCAACAACATTCTCAATTTGAGGTAGTTTTCCAGCAACAACATTCTACACAATTTTTGGGGCTCAGAAGCATAGACTCGACCACTACGGGTTACTCTACTAAGATCAGCGATACTTACCATAGAAGACAAAGAAAGAATGGGAACTTCCTTACCATCTTCTACCATGGTATCATTGTACTTATACGGAACAACCACTTCTGATTCATATGGTACTGCACCGGGTAACCGAATAACCAATGGCATGACAGCGGACTTCCGACTGTCATAAGAGATAACGTCTTGTTCAGGAATATTAAAGTGCGGCACAATAACATTCACCTCATTCTCATATTCATCTTTCTTTGCATTGACCTCAATCAAATTTTGATCCATCATCCCTTAAATGTTCCTCTTCACTATCACACAACCGCGCGGGTTCCCAGAACAGATGCAACAGGCTACATAATCATGATCAATATTGTGGTATTCAGTCAAAAGTCCATACATTTCAACAAGCGATCTTTGAATCCAACGGATATCATAAATCTTGAATGTAACAGGACAACCTTAAACCATATTGACAGACGCCTTACCATGATTTGGCAACGAGTTTGATTGTACATTAGGATTGGAGTCTTAGAAGGACAAAATACCACTTATAACCAATCTTTGTACCTCCATTTTTAATGGATAAAAGTTCTCAGTATCATGCCCACCTCCTCCCTGATGGAAAGCACAATGATCTTCAGGCTTATACCACCACGGTGAATCTTTCGGAGCAGCAGGTAGTGTACGGGTATGGACGAGATTCTTTTGAATTAAACTAGGAAGAAATTATGTGTAGGTCATCAGAATTGGATCAAAGTCCTTCTGAAAATGGCCCCATTGACTGTTCTGTTGGTGAAAGCGTTGTTGGTCATGAGCTTCTTGAACAACATGAGTTGAATTAATAACAGGAGTAACAAATGCAACATGTTTTTTATGACTGTTTCTATTGCGAGGTCTTATATATTTCTCTCGAGAAATAGAATTGGTCTCTCCTTCTTTCTTCTTGGCAAATCCTCCACCATTTTTCATGGATCTTCCACTAGAATTACCATCTTTTGACAAACGTCCTTCACGGACCCCTTCTTCCTATCTCATCCCCTTATTCACTATCTCAGTAAAGTCACTCGGGGAACTAGCAATTATACGCTCATAATAAAAAGGACTCAGAGTTTTCGAGAAGATTTGGTCATCTCTTTTTCTTCCAAAGGAGGATTACTCTGAGCAGCAACCTCGCGCCACCTCTGCGTGTATTATTTGAATGTCTCTTTATCTTTATGAGCCATCGCTCGAAGCTGGTCATGATCAGGAGCCATATCCACATTACACTTATATTTCTTTACAAAAGCCTCACCCAAATCTTTGGAAGTTCGAATTTGAGTGTTGTCGAGTCCCATGTACCATTTCAAGGTTGCGCCAGACAAGCTATCTTGAAATTATTGAATGAGAAGCTGATGATTATCAGTATGAGTCAATATCTTGCTAACATACATAGTCAAATGACTCAACGGATAAGAGTTACCCTTATACGTTTCAAAGTCAGGGACCTTAAACTTATGAGGGATCTTTACATTAGGAACTAGGCATAACTCATGGGCATTCTTCCTAAACATTTCTTTACCGCTCAAAGCTTTGATTTCTTTCTGCATTTTGGCAAATTGATCTTGAATCTCTTCCATTTTCTCATAAACACTGACATTCTCACTCGGAGCAGTGTGGAAAATTGGTTCTTCAAAAGGAACGGTATGAACGACAGGTTGCAGTATAAACATCACAGGCTGGACAGTAGCAACAACTAGAACTTCAGGAGGCGATGGTGGTTGATATCCTTCAGGAACAAAGTTACGAGGCATGCCCCAGGGGAAACCATAAGGCATGGAGTGTTGAGGAACACTAGCCGGAGCCACAGAGATGGGTGTAGATACAATCTCATAAATGACTGTCATTTGCACAGGTGTCAAAAGCGGAGGAGGAGGGGGTGGCTGATTCTGAGGAACCACCAATGCTTCTATCATAGCAGTGAGTCTTTCCAAACTATCCTTCAGAGTTGTTACTTCCTCACGAAGCTCACGGTTCTCTTGTTGCAGTTGATCCAAATTTTTCTTTAGATTAGCTCGAGTATTATATTGGTGCGACAGCTTGGCTGAATGAAGACCAAGAGAAACATAAGACACCTGGAAAAGGCAAGAAACAATGCAAGATATGATGCTTGATGTGAAATATGCAAATGGAAAGCCTTCAAGGAACTTCAAAGATACAAAGTAAGTTGCAAACATTAAAATAACACATTTGAAGTACTTAAATGCTCATTTTATTGATAATGGAATAGGATTACAACTTTTGGAGTACAATTCAAGAATTCTAACAAAAAGGTATTAGAAAACTAGAACTAGAAATCTAAAGAAATCCTATGAGAAGAAGATCCTCCTTGCAGCTCATTATTGAGCTCTTTTATTTTGTCCTCCATCTGAGTCTTCTCAACTATGAGCTTGTCGACAACCAACTTCTAAGCAACTAAGGTAGAGGGAGCATGTGAACTTTGAATGCTAGAGGAAAATAAATCCTCTTGCAATTTTCTCTTCTTGCTAGCTATTTATTCTTCATTCCTTTACTTCAACTGCTTCTGAAGTTGGACATTCTCCATGTCAATGATCTGGTACTTGTTCCTCCAAGTATTCCTCTCTTGTCGGATCTCATTCAAAGAAATCTGAAGTTTCTCTACATCATATATGAAAATAAGAACAAACATTCTAGCAGCTAGAGGTAAAGGTTCTTGACGTGTATATGGAATCTTCAATGTGATTTCTCCTGCTTGTACCCATTGGAGATAAAGCTCCATAGAAACACAATTTGGCTTTCCCAAATCTTCCCTTCAATTTTTATGGATATGACGCCAAGATTGCGCAATCTTTTCTTTGAATGCTTTGTTGTCTTCACCCTCCTTGAAGAAGAAACCCTCCAAATGAATATTACTTGGTTTGTCTTTCATGGGATACCCCAGTTGACGACGCGGCAAAACCCGGTTATAACTAATACCTCCTTTTGTACCAAGAAATGGTACATTAGGAAATCTACCGCAACTATCAATGATCTTCTCTTCATCATAATTACGGCTGTACCAAACAATGTCTGAATGAGTAAGCGACATGATTTTCTGCAACCATAATAGACCATCCTTGAGCTCCCAAAAAGCAATAGATCGAGGCAAGTGAGAAATAAACCACTTGTATAACAATGGTACACAACAAGTAATCATCCCTCCGCCATAAGAATTTCGAAGATGAACGAAGTGATATGCATCACTGAGTAGGGTGGGAACTGGGTTTCTAATAAAAAAGATCTTAATAGCATTAATGTCGACAAAGTTGTCAACATTAGGAAAGAGTAACAAACCATAAACAAGCAAGGAGAAGATAGCCTCGAAGGTGTCCACACTCATCATGCTAGCGAAGTAATGGGCCTTATCCATCAAAAACATAGCAGGTAACCTAAGAATACATCCCTTGGTGGCCATGTGAGCCTTAATCTCAGATACCTTCAAATGAGTAGCTTTAGCAATATCTTGATACTTAGGTGTCTCTTCCAAACTAGAAAATTGGATTCGATCAGAAATATGCAACCCAAGTATACCAGAATACTCCTCAAGTGTGGGCATGAGTTGGTAATCAGGGAACATAAACAGTGGTACACCGGATCATGGAACTGAATCAAAGTAGATAGAACCCCATTTACCATATCGATCTTCAGAAGAGATAGCAAACTCTCATATATATCTTTGAAAGCCTCGGGATAAGCAAACAAAAACCCTAGGTCTCGTAGATCTTCTAACTTAGGACTATTGAAAGTGTACTTTTGAGTTTTCCTTCTTCCAAAATCCATGGTGAAAAACATCCCTAAAATGTTTGCAACAAACATCTTTAAGTTCTTTGAAGACTTGGTCAAAATGATGTTTATGAATGCATGAATGCACGGATGCATGGATGCAACACCCACAAGCAAGATCACACAAAGTACATAGGTTCAAAGGTTTGGGATCACAGTCCTAGAGTCAAGGGACAAGAACCAACCCCCAATGGTGTGTACTAAGGTTTTTTTGTACCTGCAGAACAAGGTTCTAAAAAGTTCCTAGAGTCTTCAATCCTCTTTCGTATATTACTAGCACGCCAATTACTGGGGAATCAGTAATATTCTCAAGAGAACCTTGTCTGAGTGTAGTATCGCATATCAACTATTTCAGGTTTACACCTTCATAGCCACCACACTACGTCTTAATAGGCCAAGTGGGGTAAAAGGAATACTAAAGTCCTCATTGTCATGGGCCTAAATTTGTAAAAAGTAATGTTTTTTGCGATTACTTGCTAGGCATTAGTAATTCCGAGGAAGCCTCGACTGAGAGGATGGACTCTCAATTCATCTTGTACGATATTACTCCCTAGAAGCATCCTTGACTATACCATCCTCCAATCATAAAAGCCCTCAGATCCGGGTATAGGATCTATCTCACCTATCAAGATCACCTAAAGAGAACAACCAATAACTGTCAAATCAAACAGATAAAGCAATAATAAATCAAAGTAGGCCGAACCCACTAAGAACTATAGTCCCCAGATGATTCACCACTTTTCTATAGCGGGGAAACTTGTGAGTGTAAGTTATTCGTTAACTTAACACAAAAATGCAAGAATCACTACCTCACTTTTATTTTACCCAAAAGGAAAGGAAAAAGAGTGAACAAAACCTAAACAAATTCTAAAACAAGAACAAATAAACAGAGACTGGGTAAGGGGGTTGGTTACGCTATGGGAAAGTGTTAGCACCCAAAACGTCTATAGTACTCTATAGAAACCCTTTGAAATATCTACCCTTTTTGGTTTGAAAAGATTTGTTTGAAAAAATATTGGATAGATGAGAAGAGAATTATTTTCTAGGATTTTTGTGTTTGAAGAGACTTATCGCCTCATGCCTGCGTACCCACAAAGTGCAATATAGGATCAAAACCCGTAGTTCGTGGTACAAATAACAAAAATGGTTTGTTATGGTTCATTTTAAATGAAAATACAAGTCGTCGTTTTAAGGAGAAAACTACGACTAGTCACCCACAAGTATAAGAAAATAACATTTGCATCACCTTAAAATGGAGGGTTTTTGCTTGGATTAAAATCAACAAGTCTATCACTCAACATTTAAGTGGAAAATGTCAACATCTTAAATACTATGGGGAATAGGAGAATTATATCTCAACTATGAAAATGACTCATGTCTAAATTTTTTGAAAAGTTTTAAATGAAAAAGAGCACAAAGGCACAAAAGATTTAAATGAATTTTTTATATTTCTTTAAGTATTTTTGAAATTAGTCAAAGTATGAGTAACATTGATAAAAATTTATTTAAGAAAATGAAGTTTGAAAATCACTTGACCAAAGTCAAGGTTTTTTTATGAAAGAGGTTTAGTTTCGAAAAAAAAAATTTGAAAAAAGAGAGAAGGCTTTGAAAATTTAAGAAGGGGTGGAGAAGAGGTGACTATCCTAGAGAAAAAAGATAAAAGCTAAGTATAAGACCAGTCTAACCACACAAGTAAGCTCCGTAACATAAGCATGATTTACTTTCGATTAGGCCTTGATCAAGATAGGTCTTCAAAAGAGAACTTCATGTATCCAAAATCTAAGGTTTTCCACCCCAACTTCCAAGCATAGGTTAAGATCCTAGTTCTAAGTCCAAATTTTCATGTCCAATGCAAAGAATAGTAACCATAGTCCAAAATTAAGAGAACAAGTTCTTTAGGGGTTTAAGCCTTTATTAAGGTTTTTTGGTCCAAATAGACAAAAGAAGAAAAAGAACATAAACATAAACAAATGGTCCAAGTGGACAAAGGAAAAAAAGGCAGAAACATAAACCAGTAATATGATATGATATGATGACATAAATCATAAAAAAGAAAGAGAGATATGGAATGAGACAGAATTTTTAATATAACAATATTGAGCAATATTGATCCAAAATGAGAGAACAAGTTTTGTCGTGTTTTTGGAAATGCTCGACTAGACCTCCATGAGAATGAAAACATGGTCTCATACATTACCATGGGGAGGGCTCTAACTCGGATAAAATCAACGAGTATGCCAACTAACCCCCACGAGTAACAAGAGAAAGCCAATACATTTCAAACTACGCCATGGAAGAATAAGAGACTGATAATTCACTAACAAGTCACAATGGTTGTCACTAAGCAATCGTAATCGGACTTATATAGAATCCACGACTATCTGAGGTTGGTTAATAACAATGTTAATGCTAATGCATTCTAGAGAAGTGATATGTAGATCACTCTCCGAAAGCAATACCACATGAAAAGAAAAGTGGTAACGATCTCTTCTTCATCAAGAATTTCAAATAAGTTCCAATGATATCGATGATTTTCCCGATCAAAAGAAAAAGAAGAAGAAGGGAGGAGAAAGCCAAATTGAATTACAATTTTAAAACCATTCCATCTTTAAGTTCAACCACTCATCTTAGTGGATTAAAGCACTAAACATATCATTAACTCAAAGCACCTAAAATGAATTGAACAATTCATTTTAAAGATGGACTTGAATTAGTGAATGTTTATCCAACTTCATCTACACCTTTAGTCCATTGAATTTAAAGAGGAATAGGACCTTTAAAAGTGCAAACTAAGGAAAAAATCAATAGGAAATGGAAGAAGAAGAGAAAGGAACCAAAACAATCCCAAAACAGAACCAAAAACACAAATATGCTACTGGTTAATCGATTAACCATTTGCATATGTAAATGTGTTAATCGATTAACACTGCTGTGACAACAAAAGATCTTTAAAAAAACTAAGCATTCATGATCCAATCATTTCTTCAAACACCTCATGATCATGAATAAAAATTAGCACGAAAATTCAAGTAAAAAAACGTCAAATAACACTAATGGAACATAATTTGCAAGATCCAGAGATCAAGCAACAAGAATCAACAATAGATCACATTGTGAAAGATGAATAAAGCACAACAATGGTGGAATGAGTGAAATTACCACTTCAAATCTGAAAATGCTTCAAATCAACTTCAAGAACCACACTCCTAAGCCTTGATCTACCAAAATTGATGACGAAAAAGTAATTGGATAAAGATGAATTTGGGAAGATGAAGAATTGAGAGAAATTTTTGCAAGGTGAATTTGGCTATCAAAAGCTTGTAGAATAAATGAAATGAGGCCTCTATTTATAGAATTTAGGCTTGAAAATTTTGGTGGGTTGGAGTTTGGTTTAGAACCAAAATTAAGCTTGGAATTTGAATTTGGAGGCAAAATCAAGATCAAGTAGTGATTAATGAGGGTGTATGGTAGGAATTAATTATTATGAGGTAGGGAAATTAAAATTAGATGATCTTGAATATTCTCATGATGAAACAAGTGAATTTTGGTGCCAAAATGCTACTGAATTTGAATTTGGCTCATTTTCACAAAAAACGCACTAGTTAATCGATTAACCATTTACATATACAAATGTGTTAATCAATTAACACAGTGAAAAAGTGTGAAAAATGGCTTTTTGATGAACTGTCTTGGCTCTGGCTCGATTATTTTGACTTGTCAGAGAAGGCATAGAAATAAACACATGAACCTTGGAGTCTCTTGAATAATAATCAATTAAATCTTGGAAACTCTTGACCAGATGATTTTGAATTGTTAGCAGATCAACTTTGACTTTGTTCAGTTGAATTTCACTCGAGCTGAGGAACTAATATTTGACATTCTTGGTTTCAATCTCTTCTTGAAAATGTTAGTAAAGGAAAAACAAACATATTTTTGGATTTTAATTAAGGGTTAGTAAACATGAACACAAACAAATATCAAGCAAACAAGAAAAGGGGGTGCTCGGTGATCTCTCTCAAGAACAAACCTACAAAAGAAGATAAAAGAACCAAAGCTTGTGATCTTGTTTGTGGAATGATATACAAATGATATGTGGGATCTTAGAGGTAAAAATTAGGGTATTACATCTTCCATATGAAGCAATTCTTACGTCCTTTTGTGAGTTTAAAACCCCACCTCTTTCACCTTCTCTACGACTCCAAACGATTTCTCCAAGATTTTCCATGCTTATTTTGGTGATTCTACATCACTAACCTTTTCGAAATTGTCTGGATCAACACATTGATGAATTACAAAGAGAGGTTTATAATCTTTCTTCTTCAATTCTTTGTATGCAGCTTTTTCAAGATCTAACACGTTTTCTATAAGTTGTGTTACTCCTTCCTTCACAAGATCCCAAAGATCTAGCTTGACAACATAAAACTACCCTCACCTGTTTACACTAATTCTCATAATTCTGACTCTTCAAAATTGGGAGACTCGCAAGAAAATGTCCATTCGGATGATTCATCCCCATTGCCATCGTTATTTTTTACCCATGAACCGCTCAGCCAATGCTCTAGATACTAGGAGTTGGACTTAAACCCAAAACATTAAGTAATTCCGACTAAATCTTGATAAACAAGATTCAATCAACCAATTGAGTTCTCTTTTTGTTCTTCACTCTTCACTCGAGTGAATCAACCAACTTTGGTTGCAAAAAGATTATTTATCTCTACTCAATGACAATGAAAGGAGAAAAGATGAATTTTTAGAAGAAAGATTTAGGGATTCAATGCAAAATAGAGGAAGAAGACGAATTTTTTCAGATTAACTCTCTACTCTCAAAACTGCAAATTTATTCAAGTGAATCATGTTACAATAATATGGTTACTCCCTATTTATAGATTTAGCTTGTTTGCTGCTTAAACAAAGCCAAAAACAAAATCCCAAAATACCTAATTATGTTAATACTACAAAATTAGATTTAAGACAAAATCCATGTTGAGGCTACTCCGCCGACATTTCGATAACAAAACATTTTCGACACACACTAGACTATTTGACAACATCCTTACCCCTATCGAATAATGTGATTCGGCACAAGGAATTACAATTCAACACCTACCCCCTTGCACACCATTTGAGTCCATATTCTCTCCCAATAACCCATTCATTAATATGCACTCCAATATATAAACTAGCTTTCACTCTACATTGCCCAAACTGAATTCTAGAGGTTGTGTTAGCACCCACTACTAACACCTTACGTACAATGTTTTCTTGCTTTGTAAAACAAGCTTCATTCCATACATGCACAGGTACGCCCCTCACTCTTAGCCACACATCCCTCTTGAAGGCTGTAAAAGACTCAGACCAAACGAAATGCATGCGAATGATATTCTTTTAATGCATACTGTGATTGCATGAAAGAGATTTTTGAATCTGGACGGATAAGAGAAATGCATGGAAATGATGTAAGCATGAATATGATTGAATATGCTGGAGGAGAAACACAATGCTAGATTGGAGTTGACAGATGTAGGTGTTGATAACAACTCATGTTTCCTTTTTTCCATCTATTCTAATATTTCATAAAATTTGGTAATAGAGGAATGATTATTAGTTTTTATTTGTTATGATTTCATTTTTCCACTCTTATAATATTAATAGATGGACCCTAATAGGTTGCGAAAAATCATTGGTTTTAATTCCTTCGTTATTCAATCGTTAATAAAATTCAGTTCACGACTAATGATAGTGCAAATATATTGAAAGCACACACAATAGTACTCTTTATTCAATGAAACATCAATACATAAAACATGTGAAAATTACACCATAATGACCAATGATTGTATCTTCACATACAAAAAAACATTCAAATAAGCATCTAATTAAAAATTTGGACAAATTGGTCACATCCACCTCAAAGGATATGCATCATCAACTCCAAAAACACGTGATTTTATTAAAGACAGTATATTAGGTCAAAATCTATTCTCTAGATTGCCATCATAATCAAACGGAATTGGTTCATCATGTTCAACAACATTCACCATCATGTCCATAAATAACTGGCTTTAATTCGTGTCATCATTATTCATAGCCATCCCAACATGACCATGACCCAGCATAACAATTTCTTCATTATTAGGCGGCGGTGGTAGTCGCAGTGGTGGTGCCATTTGAAGTTGGACTTGGCATTGAGCAGCCATGACTTGACCTTCATTTTGACTTTGTTGAATAATATTTTTGGTATTACCTTTAGATTTCATCCTTCTGTCAATCACCTTCAGATTCGGATCGATCAGTCTAGAAAGATCATTCAAATCACCCATTGACATGAACCATGAACATAGTTGTCTCTTTCTCTCCTAGAAAGAGACAATCATGCTCATGATTCAGTATCTCGAAGCTAGGAAAATTGTAAAATGCGTCTTTACTTTTATTCCATATATATCAATATATAAAATGAAAGTTTTAATGACATTAAATTTTTAACATTACAATATATAAATAATTTTTCGAGGTGTTTAAGGTTAATTGAGTTATTTCAGAAGTATTTTTATCAGCTAGGAGAGACAAACGTGGTAAAAGGTTTGGTTTTGCTAAGATTCGGAAAGTTCATGATTCGCGAATCCTAACTTGTAATCTAGATAGTATCATTCTAGAAGTCAAGAAGTTGTTTGTTAATATTCCCAGATTCAACCCGGTGAACAAGAGATCTTTCCCGGTTAGCGAGAATCCGATGAAGATTGTCAATCATCTCGTGCATAATAGATGGTACGAGAAATTTAACAGTTTTGATATATCGTTTGCTAACGTGGTAAGTAGAGATGCTCCTAAGGAAAAAGGGAAGGTCTTAGGCGGTGATTCTTGTGCTTCTTCAGAGGTGGATGATGACTGGATGGAGAGACTTAAACGGCTGAGAGTGGGAGTGGTTATGGAGGATGGAAATGCTTATAACATACAGAGGAATATTAATGAAGAAGGATTCTTTAACATTAAGGATACTCCCATCGGAGCTTCAATGTGCTTATTGGAGGACATATCAGGTGGAGACATTGAAGATTTTGTTGAGGAATCCAGAGATTGGTTGGAAGTTTGGTTTAAAGAAATTCGTCATTGGTCCACTGAGGTGATTGACAAAGAAAGGTTTGTGTGGGTTAAGTGTCACGGATTACCTTGTTTTGCATGGAGTGATAATAATTATCGTCTGATATCGTCAAGTCTGGGTACTTTTATCCAGTGTGATGAAAATAATAGGAGGAAGGTTTGTCTTGACGTCGTAAGATTGCTGATCAAAACTAATTTAGGAGCGATTTTGAATAAGAAGGTTAATGTTGCAGTGAATAGCCACATATACACTTTATCCATATCAGAAGACTTTTCGTGCGGAAGCGTTGCTTCTTTGTTTAAAGATGAAGACGAGGTGATTTATTCAGAAGACTTTGAATCTTCACTTCCTTCAGACTTTGAAGGCGCGTGGGATCTCTTTGAAGAGGAAGAGAGTGAAGAAACAAGTTTTTCGAAGGTTGAGCCGGCTGAGAGAGACTTTTTCCAAAAAGATCAAGGGTCAGGTGATGACTGTATCTATTTATCGCTCCCGAAAGATTCGCATCCAACGGTACAAACGCGAGAGTGACGCAGAAGACACAGAGTCGCCAGCAATGTGTATTTATCCCGAGAGAGGGAAAGGAAACACTGCGTAAACCTGAAGAAAAAGGGGGAAAGACATGGTCGTCGCAACCATAGTCCGGGTTCGGGAGTCGGTTATGCGAGGGGAAGGTGTTAGCACCCAACGCATCCATCGTACTCGATGGGATCCACGCTTGTTGTCTAAACGGAGGGTGAGCTGTCCTACTATCTATGGCTGCAAAAGAAAACGGGGATGGGGGTGACTAAGACGGACTCGGTAGGACATATTCGATGCCCTAGGCTTACGTACTCCCTCAGTGTAATGGGAAAGTCAGAGTCAACGTAGTTTGGACGGGAACTGTGGGGGAAGGTTGCTCGCCAAGACAATCGCTGTCTTGTGCCTACATATCCTCAATCGGACGAGAGAGAGGAATCAGAGCTGATGTAGTTCATGGGTAAGTGTTTTTTATGAGCGACGTTAGATTCGCGTCCGGCAGTTAGGGTCGATGCATGTTTGCGACTTAGACGGAAGGTAACGTGCTCTTTTATGAAAATGGTCTGGAACCAAACAATCCCGAAGGATAAAAAGATTTGAATTTGTTTTTGTGTTTTTTAGACAGAAGTGTTTTTTAAGTTAGTTCATAACTTGCATTGCACCAAAGTCTAGGGCACAGGGACGAATACTTAACGAATCGTCCCAAGACAGGACGCTAGCTAAGCACTCTTGAAAAATGAGAGGAAGCCCCTCATTTCTCATTCCCCACGCTTACGGCTCGTGCGCAATACACTTTATCTTTATTAAGTGTTTTCAAGAAGTTTTGAGATGAGAAGAGAGAAGACACAAAGGAAACTCTAAAGGGGAACTAAGAGTCCTAATGTTATCATGCATGGATGACCTATGGTTAGTGAGGCTTAGGAGAGACAACTACCTAAAACCTAATGCTAATCCTACTCCAAGCTTAATCAAAAATTAAGTTGGACTAGGTAGCTCTAAAGGGAGAGAATCCAAGACTTAAACAAGTCTTGAGATCCATGGGAGGAAGAGAGTGAAAGAGAAGAAATGAGAAAGAGAAGGAGAAGATGAGATACAATAAATGGCAGCAAGCACGTCACATCATAAGTGTCCAACTCAAATTATCAAAAATGTTTCAAAGATCAATGCAAAACAATTCAAGTAAGCATACAAAGGTAATCATGAAAGAATGCAAGCATACTTGTATGAAATGCACAATTAAGCACCAATGAACTTCATATCAAAATGAAATGAGAAAGATAAAATGAAGATGAGTGCAAGTCAGAACCAAGATCATATTATCATCAACAATTCTCATGTACAAAAGGAAATCAAAGCATGAAACATTATGATCCAAAGAAGTTACAAAGCAAATGGTAATGATGTTTATCATACAATTCAAACCAAATGCATTCAACTATGCTCAAGTGAAATGAAAACTAAGTAAGGAGCTCAAGAGGCAGTAGCATATGCATCAATGTCATACCAAACCAAACTTAAGTCATACAAGGTTAAAGATCAAGCAACACCCTCAAGATATGCACCAAAGTAATTCACCAATGGAAACTCAAAGTTCAAGCCCTTAAAATATACCCAAACATGATCCACAAATTTCAAAAATTTGGTCACAAGGGACCTCAACCAGGGGTAAACATCATATCAAATGCACATGCAAAGGATCAAGAAGAAACTCAAGCAAATAGGCATGGCAAGTCAACTTTTGTAAAGAGATGTCAAGATATAATCATGCATAAGTCATTTAAGCACAAATAATCAAACATATATCAAATGACATTCAAAAATTGTGAAATTAAAACTCAAATGACCTAATTCAGAAGTAAATCCCTTGTCAAAAGATCTCACAAAAATTCACAAGTTAAGTACCTCAACCAATTAGGCAAAGATCACATAGGAACCATGAACCAATATGAAAAAGAGATGGACTAAAATGCAATATGAAATGATTTTAAAAATATGAGAAAACTGTTTTTAAGGACCTCAAGATGTCCTCTAACAAATGCAAAAAGAATGAGATACAAGTCATTTATAGATGATGAAAACAAAAATCAACAAGGCAGGGTGTGCATAAGTGAAGCCATCCAAAAAGAAATTAATTAAACAATTAATTCATATGCACAAAATAAAATAAAAATGGAAAATAAAATTTTCCAAAATTTTATAAAACCCTAAATATGCTTCATGAATTTTTTTGGGATTTTTGGATGCATAAAACTAATTTTTAAAAAAATAAAAATGCAAAACAATTAAATGAAATGAAAAAAAGAATAAAAGAAACCTAGGGGGTGCATACAAAGCAAATTACACGTTGAAAATAACAAATGGGCTGAATAGGGGGGTGGGGAAAACAAGCCCAAGCCAACTAATCCATCAGCGCGTACCAAACAAAAAAAAAGGACTCAGTCAACTCACACCAGCCACAAGATCAATCTCACGTACCACATTCAGTCAATCAAAAACCAAGGTATACATGATCAAAAGCCAAGATTAAAGGTTCAAGATATCAATGATATATGCGCGCACACCAAATCATCAGACATTAAAAATGAAAACATGTGAATAACACATGGCATTTTAATGCTTTGGCATAATCCAAACCATCAGATTAAATCAATGTTCCAGATCAGTCAATCAAAACACAAAGCAATGCAAGATCAAGGTTTATGATATGAGGTAC
Source organism: Lathyrus tuberosus (assembly GCA_022829125.1). NCBI lineage: Eukaryota > Viridiplantae > Streptophyta > Magnoliopsida > Fabales > Fabaceae > Lathyrus > Lathyrus tuberosus. Next base: position 12,367,630 of record JALAZF010000071.1, read on the forward strand.
ACGATAACACACATAGACTAGCACACACACACACACATTAAATAAAACACAAGAAAAATAAATGAGGTGGCAAGATCTGAACCATCAGATCTAACCCTTGGACGGCTGTGATTTCATCTTCTCCACATAAACCCTGCGTCACCTGAAAAGCAAACCAGGTGCCGGAACCCTAGTTCCGGTCACCTTCTCCGGCAAGCACAATCTCAAAATTTTCCAGAAATCAAACATGAGTACATCATTCCAACCAGAATTCAACAAGGATTTCAAATATGCAATTATTTTTCACAAACAACCAACACACAAGCCAAATCGAACAGAAGAAGTTTAGATCCAAAACTTTCAAACTCAAAATACACACATGTTACACGTACGAACTCAAAACAAAATACATCAGCATGCTCAGTACACATCACAGATCATTATCCACATCAAAAAAATAAGTTCTATGAGCATGGAAAGTAAGCTTACCTGAGATCTGTAGAGCTTGAAATACACCAAGAACTCCTTCCAAAAGCTGAAGATCTTCCTCTTTTGAGCTCTATTTGCAAAATAAATGCAAATAGAGACTTGAATCTGGCTAGATCTAGGAGTTTGAACTTGAACCAACTTGAGATGCACTTGCTGAAAACATTGCTCTTAGCTCAAAACAATGGTAGATTCTTACTCTACCAAGTGTGCAGATCAAGAATATGAAAAAATTTCTTCAGAAACCCTTGAGATGAGAGAGTTTCGAAGAGAGAAAGCTTGGATGAGAAAAATGAGATTCTCAGCAAATGAGGGTGCATGACCTAGCTTTGTGCGTGTGAGTTAGCTTGTATACACCTCATTAGACCTCTGATCATGATTATCAATTGATTAAACCCCTGATTAGTGAGTTTTGAGTGGTTTTGTAATTTTGCAATTTGTGTTATTCCCACTAATCCACACGTGCCTTGGTCATGAAGCAAGCATGATCCACTCACATTTCACTTGCTGATCACAATTCAAATTAACTTGGGCCTTGAATTTGCTTGGATAATGAGATTGGGATCAATTTGCAATTTGGTCATTTGTTAAATACACCATGAATAAGGCACGGTTTGGCATGAAACAAGGGTCAAAATTGGTGGTCATGGCTTGTACTTTGATGGTACAATATGACTTGAAGCAATTGAAGTGATTACAAGTCCTTTTGGATGAAAATGCAAATGGTGGAAAATTGGTACATGTGGAAAACCTCAAAATGCACCTTGCCTTGCCTTAGCCATAACTTGAGTTTCACACATGCTATGGAGATATTCTAGTACTTTTTGGAAATGGGAGAGAAAGATCTTCAACTTTCATGTTTGAGGAAAATTCATTTGAAGCTTCTTTGATGATGAAAAGTCAAGTTGAATGTAGTGTAAAAACTTTCCAAAAATGGAAACTTCTCATTATAGGTCATTTTCCAAATTTAGTAACTTTTGTACAAACCCTTGATTCTTGGTGAATGACATGAATCTTGACCCTTGAAGACCATATGAGGATGTGAGACCTTGAAAACCCTGAAGAGAACCTCAAAATTCAATGGTTGACTTTCCTCCTTACAGTTGACTTTTGCTTACTTCACAAGTAACTGATCCACTGAACATCTTCCACAATGAACCACTAGCCAAGCCTTCCTCTATGACCACTTGTGAGCATATGAAACCCCATGAGAGCATGCTTGAATCCACAAAGTTCAACAAGAAGCTCTTTTGAAACCAAAACCCTAATTGATCCCTCTGGTTAGAAGGGAAAGATTCACTTGAAATCCTTTGCCATTCTTGACCTTATGAAAATATGATGGACTCCTCAAACCACCTTGAGGCCTGAGACTCCTTTGAGATGAACCAAGCACCTTGATCCCATGCTAAGAACCAATGCCATGCACAAATGCTAATGCAAGAAATGCAAAGAAACATAAGCCAGTTAGCTAAAAGTAAGAAGGCAAATTTTGGGGTATTACACTATTCTGACAATGTATCATTTGTTGGTGAAAGTTTAGGGACAAGTACAGCAGGTGGTGGGTCCCAAGGGAGCATTGGGAATACTCAAATAGAGCCTAGTAAGGAACCAACTGAAGGAAGCAGTAGTGATACTTTATTGCACAGAGTTATTAGTGAAAAGGAAGCAAAGTCTGTTGGTTTTAAATCAGATAACTGTACGGATGGTCTAGAATGTAACCAAGTTAAAGTTGTTACTCCTAATAATGATTTAAATGGAGAATTAGTCGTGGACAAGGGGCTTTCTAATCCTATATCTGGGCCCCCAGGAGGCTTGGTTGGGCCTTCAAATTGGGGTAAAGCCAAAAAGAAAAAATCAATTCACGAGGTGTACAACTGTATCAAGATTCCTTACTCTACCTCCTATTTTTCCACCCTGTTACACTCGTCCCTGAAGGAATACGAAGCTTCCCCTAATAGATGTTTTGAAAGGGAGGTACGTAAGAAGAAATTGGGCAGAGGTACCCAGAATGAGTCAAGTACATCCCTTTTGTGTTGTGAATCCATTACTGATACCGATGTGGAAAGAGGGAACTTGAGAGTTCGTAGGGTACTTGAAGAAATTCCATCCAAGGTGAGAAATTCTTTGAAGAAGCTTGGTATTCAAGGAGATGTTGATGAAGAAGGATTAGATGGTATTCGGAGGAAATTGGATAAAGATGATAAAGAAGCTAGATCTGGTAAGAAGGTTGTAGCTATCTGTGGTCCATGAATATTGTTTCCTACAACGACAGAGGGTGTTGCGGTTCTTTGAAGAGGAGGAGAATCTCTCAAACCTTTCTAAAAGGAAATTTAGATATTTGTCTTATTCAGGAAATGAAAGTTACTGAGATGGATTCAGTTCTTGTTAATAGCATTTGGAGTAATTATGATGTGGAGTGGTCGGCATTAAACTCTTCTGGTATATCAGGCGGTATTATTACTATGTGGAATAGTAGAACTATCTCAACATTATCTAGTTTCCGTGGTAATGGCTTTTTGGGTTTGCAGTTCATGTGGAAAAATCAATGCCTGACAGTGGTCAATGTTTATTCACCATGTGGTTATGCTGATAAAAAGAGAATGTGGAGGGATCTAATCGAAGTTAAGGGTAGATTCCCTGGAGGTGGGTGGATCGTGGGTGGGGTCTTCAATGCCGTGAAAAACGGGGAGGAAAGGAAAGGAGTTAGCGACAACCATAGTAGAGAGATGAAGGACTTTAGTTTATTCATAGAGGCTATGAATTTGATTGATCTCCCGGTTATTGGTAACCGGTTCACGTGGTTTAATTCAAATGGCAAGAGTAGAAGTAGATTGGATAGAATTCTGGATGATGACTTTGCGATTCTCTCTTATCCATGAAGAACCAAGCGATTGGAGATAGAGACGTGTCGGATCATCGCCCAGTGTGGTTGAAGTCTAACTATTTTAATTGGGGTCCTAAACGTTTTAGGACCTTCAATTGTTGGTTTTCTCATAAGGAATTCCTCCCGTTTGTTAAGATGTCTTGGAACTCTTATCATTTTCCTGGTTCACATTGTAACAAGCTGATTAAGAAATTATAAGCCCTTAAAGCTGATTTGCGCAATTGTAATTATAATGTTTTTGGATGGCTTGAGCTAAAGATAGAAGATAATATTCAAAAGCTTAACCATCTTGAGCTGCACTGTGATTCAGATTTAGTTCACCAAGACGATGAGTCTGTTAGGGAGAGTCTGAGAATCCAGGAGGAGATGTGGAAGAATTTGAGGTTAAAAAAGTGTATGTTGGCTCAGAAATCTCGGGTGAGATGGCTCCAAGATGGGGACCTTAATACAAAATACTTTCATAACTCCTTAAAATCGAGGAATCGGTCGAACTATCTGTCTGCTGTTATCGTGAGAGGTAACCTTGTGGAAGATCCTGAGGAAATTAAATCCGAAGCCTTGAGGTTCTTTGAGGAAAGATACCAGAACCAAAATTCTTTCAAGTTTAGGAGTGACTCTTGTCGCTACTCGAAAAATAGTCGACCGGAGGCGAAAAGGAAAGAAACAGAAGAGTCACCATCGAACTTTATTTATCCCATAAAGAGAAGGGAAAACATCGAGAAAACCCAAAGAAGAAAGGATAAGATGGTCTCGCAACCAAATTACGGGTTCGGAAGCCGGTTATGCGAGGGGAAGGTATTAGCACCCCTCACATCCATCGTACTCGATGGGAACCATTCGCTTGTCTATGTGTAAGGATGTTTGCAAAAGGATATTGCTTTCTAAGTGTGTTCTAAGAGGGAAAGAGAAGGGTGAGAACCAAAGAATGTGAAAGAAAATAAAAAGAAAATGTGGGGAAAAGAAAAAGAAGGAGAAGGAGAAAGAGACTCGATAGGACTTTGCGGTCCTATGCCTACGTATTCCCTCGTGCAATGGGAAAGTCAGAGTCAACGTAGTTCGGAGGACTACGGGTGAAGAAGATAGAAGGGGGCTCGCCAAGATCGTTGCGTGGGTTATGGCATTGTGTAGTCTTTGTTGTGCAGGGTGCAGATTCCACAGGTTTCGTCTTGGAGTGGTTTTCGTTTATGTTGCAAGGTTGTGTTCGCAAGTTGTAGTACGGTTGGTGCAGGCGGTTTGGGAAAGGTTGTACGGCTTGGTGATTTTGTTGTGTGGCTAGCGGCGTAGAGCTGAAGGTTTTGTTTGGGTGCATCACCTTTTTGCTTGTTGTGGAATAGTGGTATATGCAGGTCATACGTTGTTTGCAGCGGGTTTTGCACACTGTGTGGAGTGTTTTTCTTTGGAGTGAAAGGCTTGGCTTGTAGAAATTTGATGTGGGGAAAGGTACAATGAGTAGCAGGGTGTGCAGAGTACAGCTGGTGTATTGTTTGTTTCATGAACTTTAGTTTTTATTATTTTTTAAATTGTTGTAACAATGTAAATGGAAAAAGAAATGGCAAGATGGATTGAATAATTGGACAAAATGAAAATTGGGCTTAAATGGATTTTTATTTTTGTAGATTTTTGTGTGGATAAACTTGGATTGAAAGAAAGAAAAAAAAATGGTTAATGACTTTGAATTAAAGTGGATAAATATAATGGATATTTGGATTTAAAAAGTGGATATTAACATTGAATTCTTTCATCAAAATAGATATGAATTGAACAAAATGATGAATTTGAAAAGTGGATTTGAAAAATGGTTAATTGAATTTGGATTATCGAAATGAAATTTGGACAATGGTTTGGTATTAAATGGATTTAAAAGGTGGTTAAAATGGTTATGAACATGGATACATGAATGGAGAATGGTTTAGAAATATGGGTTAAAAAGAAATACAAAGAATTTGGTTTAGAATATGGGTTAGGAAAAATGGATAAATAACAAAGTGGATAGAAAAAAATGGTTACGGAAATGGATGTGAATTTTGTACTGTGCCTCCACACTTGAACAACACTAAACCTTGACAAGCGACCTTGAATGCCATAATTCTTGAATTAAATCGAAGAAGAACTTCCTTGAATCAACTTTTAAGTAATGACTCCACAATCTCGAATTCGTCTTAACATGGTTCTGATTGAACAATAAATCTGACGAATCCTGACAAGCATGATGAATCTTGACAGAGGAAAGCCTTCCAGCTGAATGAACTTTGATACAAAGATACTCACAATTCTGTGAGATCAAACCCTTGCTTCAAACTCGCATGAAAGTATCTCACAGCAAATAAGAAACCCTGACTCAAAGGACCGTTGTAATCCCATGTCTTAGAAGACCAATGCAATGTATGATATGAGTTAATGGGATGCATAGATGATGAAAATGCAAGGATATCCAAGGCTAGGATTAGGGTGAAAATGAGGGTGTGACAGATGCCCCTATTTAATCTTCTTGGACTTGAGGGTGAGAATGGCTAAGGCTTTCTTACATTCATGGTACAGGGAGATTAAACATAAGAATACCCGAAATTTTCATCCAGAAAATGAGTGGACAATAGATGAATAAATGGGATGGATTGAAAAGGCATCTGTCAATAGGATGAGGTAATTGGTTATGAGGGATATGATGATATGCTTGAGATGCAATGAGAAATGAACATGAGTGTTAATGATGCGGAAATGTATGTAAAATGTCGGGGATATGAGGATATGAGAGTATGGACTTTGCTGGGAATAATGATAGATCAACTCAGGGGTTGAGACTAACAAACAGACAATCGACTCGGGGGTCAGAAAGATAAAGACAATATCGATTCAGGGGTCAAGAACAAAAATAAGGTATCAACTCAGGGGTTGTGAAAATAGTAACACTGATATCAACTCGGGGGACAAGAACAAAAACAAGATATCAACGCAGGGGTTGAGGAAGGAAATTGATGATATCGAGTCGGGAGTCAAGAAAATAAAGACAGCATTGACTCAGGGGTCAAGAACAAAAACAAGGTATCAACTCAGGGGTTGAGGGAGGACAAAGACAATGATATCGACTCAGGGGTCAAGGAAATAAAGACAGCATTGACTCAGGGGTCAAGAGAATAAAGACAACATTGACTCAGGGGTCAAAACAAATCAAAATATCAACGCAGGGGTTGAGGAAGGAAATTGATGATATCGACTCGGGGGTCAAGAACAAAACTAAATATCAACGCAGGGGTTGAGGAACAAAATGATTATGTTATGTATGCAATGCATATGTGGATGCAAGCAGGTGATTGGTTTTATGTGGGTGCCAAGGAAGGTTGGGCTTTTGGTAGGTGCCAAGCAGGGTTGGACTTTGGTTTCAGGGTGCCAAGGAAGGTTGGGCTTTTGGTGGTAGGATTTGACTTCCCGATACTCGGTATTTGACGGTGCGATGATAAGAAGACAAATGTGGATGCTTCTGGTGCCCCAAACTTAACCCTTTGCCGAAGTTTCGTGCTTGTTCCTGAGAGAACCTCGCTTCTAGCTAATGTGCCATGATAGCTTGCAGATGATTGTGTGAGCGTAGCGACTTATCTAATGCATCATGATTGCGCCTTTGCTCTCCCCCAAGGCCTTTTGACACTTGTTGAACTCCAAGGTTGCTTAGTGTATGACATGGTCAGCTTGACCAACTTGAAATTATGAAGGGAATTTGATCCTTCGTAAAATGTTTGCCCCTAGTCGGTAGGGTCTCTGAAGGAGTTCTTCCTGGAATGGTTTATGCCATGAAATAGTCTGAGATGATTTGCCCCAGTGTTTGAATCTTGCAGTGGTCTGCCCCCATTCTTGGCCTTTGAAAAACTTGCCCCAGATCCAAAGGTCACGAGAAAGTCTTGATTCATGTCAGCACCAACAGATGTTCAAGTTCCTCTTTGATTTCTCTTGGTTGGAATTTCCATAATGTCAGGTACTAATTTGCAATTAAAATTGATCATTCAGAAACGGTAATTTTAATGCGACATTCATGCAAGTTTTGAAAAGTAATTTATTGAAATGATGTGAAAATGTGTGACAAGTGGACCATTAGTCCAGACGTGTGCTGATTTTGATGGTGTGAAAGATATAGCAAGGAGAATGACACCAATGCTGAAGATTAGCAACTATGGGGAGTCAGTTTATGCAACATTGCCGTAGTATGCTTTCAGAATAAACCCCGCCTCAATTAGGTCTTTTAAGGGTTGTAACGTGGCCTGGCTCACGGTTATTGAAACAAAGGATATTAGGCTCAAAACTTATTTTGGTACCCACCCCTTCTTCATGATGATTCTTCAGTCCTACGTTCAGTTAAATTGACACACACATCTAGAGTTTGACGGTGTAAGAGTGAAGATGATGATTCAAAATTTTTGTGAAACGACAGTCACCTTATTTATTTTTGTGGATGGATATCAGTGACCTTTTGATGGTGATCACTGAATTTTATTTTGTTTTGCTCGAGGATTTGAGGGCCTCTTTTGCTTTATTCATTTTTTGATCCTAACTTTTGCCTAAGTCGCGCCTTTGAGTGGCGGACTTAGCGGGCTTTCTCTTTTTTTTTCTTTTTTTTTGTGTTTTGGAAAGGCTTGTGACTGCCAGGTCTTTGGTCATTGAAGAACAATCGACATAACAGGAGGTTTCATCTTGAAAATTTGTGTAATCAGGATAACTGAACACTACCCATGCCCTAGGTTAAGCGTAAGGGTTTAGAAATCCGAAGGAAACTCCTACTTCTAGGCTCGAAGTGGTTGACTAGGGACTAACTCCTTATCTCTCCGGTGTTTAGGGGATTTGAAACAATGCCTGTACATCATCAGCAGGATTTTATCCGAAAGCATACAGTTTGCAATTATGGGTATTTAGTTTTCATCATCCTCCCTCCAATCTTTTCTAAAATGACAGTTGATAAAGGGAGTGAAATGTAGAAATATTGTTGTGATTTTTTTTAATAGATGAGAAAAGACGAGTGAATACAAATGGACTTGTTCAAAAAAATGCATGCTCATTACATTAACAATACCATTAATAAACAACAATGTCTTAAAAGCAAATAGCATTGAACAAAAGAAACTACAAATACATAGTAAAGACATGATCTAAAATTTCCAACATTGAGGAGCTGGGCCTTTCTCTCTTGAGTTACTGTTGGGTTAGCATTCTTGCTCATCGAGACCAGTATTGTAGCCTTCTTCATACCTGCCCTCAGCAACTTCTTCCATAACATGGGCAGATGACGGACCTGCCTGACCAGATGAAGAACTGATATTGATTTGAAGACCTTGAGGCGTTAATGAGATTAGCTTAGATTCATTCAAATCTTGGACCTTGTTTTTGAGCTGTTTGCAATCCTCGGTTGAATGCCCCATTGTGCCATCATGGTAACCACATCGTGCATTGGCGTCAAAGCCTGGTGGGTATGGAGGGATCACAGGGTCCAAGTCCTTTGGCGCTATCAGTCCACTATTGATTAAGCGTGGCAGTATATGACTGAATGGCATTGGCAATGGATCAAAATACCTTTTTGGCCTTTTAAAGTAGCGTCGACGTTGTGGAGTATGCTGCTGTGCAATCTGTTGTTGATGAGGGATACCTCTATTGACAGGAGGATATTGACCATGTAGAGAGGATGGAGTCACACAGGTAGACCCATAGGATTACTGACTTTGAACATATGAGATGCTTGGGGGATAAGGTAATGGAGGTGGGACATGTGGAGCTGCCCAAATGGAGTTAACTTTACCATCCTCTTCTTCCTCTTGGGAATTGATAACTGATTCACCTTCGCTAGCTGGGATGTTCAAGGAGCCTTGGATCTTTCCACTCTTGAGGATGCGCTCGAGGCGTTCTCCAGCTATTACCAGGGCAGAGAAGTTTAATGTCCCAGTGCCAACCATATTTTCCAAGTATGGACCTTGCAAGGTATTCAAGAACAGATCAACCAATTCTCTATCTAAGATTGGTGGTTGAACACAAGCAGCTACCTCTCTCCATCTCTGAGCATATCCTCTAAAGGATTCATCGTCCTCTTGAGATAAGCCTTGCAATTGCATGCGACTGGGAGCCATGTCAAGATTCTATTGGTACTCCGTCACATAGGCGTTAGCTAAGTCTGTCCATGATTTGATGTGGCTGCTCTCTAGATGCATATACCAACTCAGCGATGCCCCACTCAGACTGCCTTGGAAACAGTGAATCATAAGTTTGTCGTCGTGGACATGCGAGGTCATTCTTCTGCAAAACATCACCAAATGTTGCTTTTGACAACTATCCCCTTTATACTTCTCAAAACTCGGTGTGTTGAACTTTGGAGGTATTTCAAGGTTGGTTACCAAACACATGCTTGAAGCATTCAGATCCAAATTATCATGACTCTTTATGGCGTTAAGCTTCTCTTCCAATACTCGACACTTTTCCATAAGCTCAACAGCTTGCGGATCCTTGGTTTTCATCACAGGGACCGCCCCTTGGGGATTTGGCTCAGAGAATGCAAAACTATGATATTCCATGGTGTCAAGAGAAGAAGAACCTTCAATCTCGGACAATGGTATGTTCACGAATAATAGAATCCTCAACGGAGATCTGCACAGGCTGAGCTTGAGCAACATTGTTCACTTGAGGTGAAACGACATTCTCAGTGGTTGAAGTCCTTTGAATGTTGCCATCTTTCCTTGCCAAGGTTGTCATAGCTTCCATAAGTTGGTCCAACTGGCTTTTCATCAACTCAACATCTGCTCTTGACGCAAACTGGTTCTGCTCTTCAGAGGCCATGATCCTTTAAAAGCTACTTCAAGTCCAATACGGGCTTTAGGAAGTCAACTGCGGGTTATGGACAAAGGATGGATGAGTTCTCTGGTTTAAGGTTGGAGAATGATATACAAAATGATGCAAAGATGCTTATGCAAATGCAATGTTATGAATGCAATAAGACAAGGGATCAAAGATCACTGAATCAAGGGTTCGCAACAGGTATCAAGGTCACAGATTCTGCAGAACAATACAACAAGATATCCCTCACCTCGGGTAGTCAATCTATTGGTTTATAACAGGGCATTCCACGGGCTTTCAAACAATGTCCCATGCACTAACCCTCAAAAGTTTTCCATCATAACGACGATTCGTAAAACGGAAATCCCTTCAAAGGATGAGCACAGAGTTATGTCTTAGTGACCTTTGGAATAGGGTTCTAAAGGTCTTCAGAATCACGGACTCCCAGGTCGGAAACAAAGACACCATTACGACTAATCGTAAGACATAATCATTCCCAAAGGGGCCTCATCTGAGCGGTGGAAGTCAAACCAACTCGACGAGTCCTAAGTCTCGCAAATCAGTAAGAAACCACCTCCTAGCTTAGTGTATACTCGAAAAGCTCGGGTAGAAAGCCTTTCTCCTCACAAACCATCCCCAATATACCCAACAGATAAGAGAAACACAAGATAATAAAGCAATAATAAAGCAAACAAAAATACACATATGACAAACAAACTAGGCTTGGCCTGCTAGGGTGAACCACATCCCCAGCAGAGTCGCCAGCTGTCGCTACATGAAAAATAGTCGACCGGAGGTAAAAAGGAAAGAAACAGAAGAGTCGTCATCGAACTTTATTTATCCCATAAAGGGAAGGGAAAACATCGAGAAAACCCAAAGAAGAAAGGATAAGATGGTCTCGCAACCAAATTACGGGTTCGGAAGCCGGTTATGCGAGGGGAAGGTATTAGCACCCCTCACATCCATCGTACTCGATGGGAACCATTCGCTTGTCTATGTGAAAGGATGTTTGCTAAAGGATATTGCTTTCTAAGTGTGTTCTAAGAGGGAAAGAGAAGGGTGAGAACCAAAGAATGTGAAAGAAAATAAAAAGAAAAGGTGGGGAAAAGAAAAAGAAGGAGAAGGAGAAAGAGACTCGATAGGACTTCGCGGTCCTATGCCTACGTATTCCCTCGTGCAATGGGAAAGTCAGAGTCAACGTAGTTCGGAGGACTACAGGTGAAGAAGATAGAAGGGGGCTCACCAAGATCGTTGCGTGGGTTATGGCATTGTGTAGTCTTTGTTGTGCAGGGTGCAGATTCCGCAGGCTTCGTCTTGGAGTGGTTTTCGTTTGTGTTGCAAGGCTGTGTTCGCAAGTTGTAGTACGGTTGGTGCAGGTGGTTTGGGAAAGGTTGTACGGCTTGGTGATTTTGTTGTGTGGCTAGCGGCGTAGAGCTGAAGGTTTTGTTTGGGCGCATCACCTTTTTGCTTGTTGTGGAATAGTGGTATATGCAGGTCATACGTTGTTTGCAGCGGGTTTTGCACACTGTGTGGAGTGTTTTTCTTTGGAGTGAAAGGCTTGGCTTGTAGAAATTTGATGTGGGGCAAGGTACAATGAGTAGCAGGGTGTGCAGAGTACAGCTGGTGTATTGTTTGTTTCATGAACTTTATTTTTTATTATTTTTTAAATTGTTGTAACAATGTAAATGGAAAAAGAAATGGCAAGATGGATTGAATAATTGGACAAAATGAAAAATGGGCTTAAATGGATTTTTATTTTTGTAGATTTTTGTGTGGATAAACTTGGATTGAAAGAAGAAAAAAAACGGTTAATGACTTTGAATTAAAGTGGATAAATATAATGGATATTTGGATTTAAAAAGTGGATATTAACATTGAATTCTTTCATCAAAATAGATATGAATTGAACAAAATGATGAATTTGAAAAGTGATTTGAAAAATGGATATGAAAAAAATGGTTAATTGAATTTGGATTATTGAAATGAAATTTGGACATGGATACATGAATGGAGAATGGTGGTTAAAAAGGTTTGGTATTAAATGTATTTAAAAGGTGGTTAAAATGGTTATGAACATGGATACATGAATGGAGAATGGTTTAGAAATATGGGTTAAAAAGAAATACAAAGAATTTGGTTTAGAATATGGGTTAGGAAAAATGGATAAATAACAAAGTGGATAGAAAAAAATGGTTACGGGAATGGATGTGAATTTTGTACTGTGCCTCCACACTTGAGCAACACTAAACCTTGACAAGAGACCTTGAATGCCACAATTCTTGAATTAAATCGAAGAAGAACTTCCTTGAATCAACTTTTAAGTAATGACTCCACAATCTCGAATTCGTCTTAACATGGTTCTGATTGAACAATAAATCTGACGAATCCTGACAAGCCTGATGAATCTTGACAGAGGAAAGCCTTCCAGCTGAATGAACTTTGATACAAAGATACTCACAATTCTGTGAGATCAAACCCTTGCTTCAAACTCGCATGAAAGTATCTCACAGCAAATGAGAAACCCTGACTCAAAGGACCGTTGCAATCCCATGTCTTAGAAGACCAATGCAATGTATGATATGAGTTAATGGGATGCATAGATGATGAAAATGCTAGGATATCCAAGGCTAGGCTTAGGGTGAAAATGAGGGTGTGACAACTCTGTCACGGTTGCTTGCCTTGAAGAGGCTGATAAATCCTTTCTCGAAGAGAATTTTAGTGCTGCAGACGTGAAAGAGGCAGTATTTAGTTGCGACGACAACAAGTGCCCCGGAGCTGATGGATTCAACTTCATGTTCATTAAAACTTGCTGGAATATTGTTGGTGAGGATTTTTTGAGCTGCATTCTGGAATTCTTCAAAATCGGTTATCTTCCTAAGATGTTCGCTTCATCCTTCATATCGTTAGTTCCGAAGGTTCATAATCCTCAACATTTTGAAGATTTTAGTCCTATAAGCCTAGTCAGTTGTATTCTTAAGATTATTTCAAAGATGCCTGCATGCAGACTGGGTAAGATTATTCATAAACTTATCTCCCCTTCTCAAACTGTTTTTATCCCGGGGCGTCAGATTTTCGATGGAGTTCTTTTGGATAGTGAAATAACAGACTATGCTAAAAGGTTTAAGAAGGATTGCCTATTCTTTAAAGTCGATTTTTCTAAGGCTTATGACTGCGTGGACTGGTCTTATCTTATAGATATGCTTATTAAGATGGGCTTCGGTAGCAATTGGCTCAAATGATTCGTGGCTCTGTGTTCAATAATTACGTTTCGATCCTTATCAACGGAAGCCCTTCGAAAGATTTCAAGGCTGGAAGGGGATTAAAGCAGGGCGATCCTCTTGCTCCGTTTTTGTTTGCAATTGTCGCAGAGGGTTTGGCAAGCTTGGTGAGAACTGCTTCAATTGGTAACATGCAGTCTGAATTCAAAATTCATGGTCATCCTACGGTTAGTTTGCTTCAGTTCGCTGACGACACGCTGCTTATCGAAAATGGTTCGGTTTCAAATATTTGGGCTTTTAAGGCTAGTTTACAAGCATTCGATTTGACCTCTGGTCTTAAGATTAACTTTTCTAAAAGTTGTCTTTATGGGATTGGAGTTGATTCTGCCTTTCTTTCGGCTGCAGAACGATTTTTAAACTGTAATTCCGGAAGCCTCCCATTCCGATTTCTAGGCCTGACTGTTGGCGGCAATCATCGCCGTTGTTCTTTTTGGAATCCGATGTTCTCTTGTCTGAGGAATAGACTCTCTAAATGGACTGGGAGGAATTTGTCAATGAGGGGAAGAGTGTCCCTCATTAATTCAGTTCTTTTTAACCTTCCTATCCATCATCTGGCCTTCAACAAAGCTCCCAAGAAAGTGGTGAAAGAATTCATCGCAATCCAACGTAGGTTCTTGTGGGTTGGGAATTCTAATAATAGATTTGTTTCTTGGATTTCTTGGAATTCAGTTTGTAAGCTTAAGGAATTCGAAGGTCTTGGAATAAAACATGTCGGTAGATTTAATCGAGCTCTTCTTGCAAAGTGGTTATGGAAATTCCATAGTGGAGGGAATGGAATTTGGAGGAAGAGTCTCACTAATAGATATGGAGCTCTGCGTGTAAAGGTGCAATCGTATCCAGATGTAGGTACATTGAAGATGGATTCGCTCTGGATGAAGGACATTTTGTCGATCTCTGTTTCCGAGCCTCTCGATAATTTCAGCGATTTTATGGAATGCTCTGTTGGTGATGGTTCTGGAGTGGCATTTTGGCAGGCGCTTTGGATTGGTGATACGACGCTGAAAGTCAAATTTCCAAGTCTGTTTGAGGCCTGCTGAAGTAAGGCGGTGGTTGTTAGTGAAATGAGAGAGTGGGATGGTGAGATGTGGCGCTAGAAGTTTCTTGAGTTGATGGATAATGCTGTTAATTTTTCTGAACATGAATGGAATGACTGCTGCAAGTTGCTGGACACTCCCTCTATTAATAAAGAGGTGCTTGACGAGTGGCATTGGTCACTTCACAATTCTAAGTTATTTACGGTTAATTCTTTTTATTCGTCCTTGGTTTACTCTTCCGCTGTCAACCATATCGAGGCAGATTGTACAACACTTTTGAAATTACTTTGGAAGAAGGTCATTCCGTCGAAAATTCAGATATTCTGCTGGAGGATGGCACTTGATAGATTGCCTACTAGATCTAATTTGTTGGCTAGAAGGTTAATTGTCAGTGAGCACGATAAGGTGTGCGTGTTTTGTTTCCGTCACTTAGAGGACGCTTCTGATTTATTCTTCTCTTGCTTCAAGTCTATCTTCGTTTGTAACAAGATTTGTGAGTGGGTAGACATAGGAAATATAATGGAATCTTGTAGCAGCCGCCATGCGAAGGAGTGGAACTTGAGCCTTAGAGGTCGTTGTAAAGTGGAAAAGATTAATTCTATTTGGTTCATAACTTGCTCGAATTTATGGATGGTTAGACACAATATATTGTTCAATGATGCCTTGTGCATCGTTGAGGATATTGTCAATGACATCAAAATATCTTCGTGGAATTGGTTGATTCTAGGTAAAGAGGATAGCAAGAAGTGTAGGTTGTACGATTGGTTTAAGTTTCCGTTTGATTTTCTTTAATGTTTTGTTTCTCTTGGTGGTTGTAGTTTGTTGGTCTGAGATTTCCGTAATCTCCTATTAATGAAATTGTTATTGAATGAGTCGGTATGCGATGTATCAATTGAATAGTTATCTATAGATTCACGCACGTAGAGCTAATAGGAGTATTTGTAAATGTTAAATTATTGTCACAAATATTTACAGTGTATGACGTGGTTTAATACATGTATATATGTTTTATTTACTCTATCCATTTAATTAAATTAAAACATTTATTTGTCTGTAGTAACATTAGTTTAATTGGACATCACAATAAAACATTTATTTGTCTGTAGTAACATTAGTTTAATTGGACAACACAATAAAACATTTATTTGTCTGTAGTAACATTAGTTTAATAGCCTATTAGAGAATGAGGTTTAAGATGAGACACTCGAAGATCAAAATGAAGGGTAAGAGGAGGAGCTTACTCTTATACTAAGAGCCAAGAGAAACGTGAACAAGTCGAAATACTTCAAAGATTATATGATTCCAAAGTGAAAGAAAGAGGTTAGGAAGTTATTGGTAATTCTAAATTATTCCCTAGACGCGTGAAGTTGTTACGCTGAGTCACTAAAAATCTGTTAGAAGTGTTTTAGGTTGTATTATTTATTGTACATTTGCACATGAATGAAAGCAAAGAATTTGAATGATAATAACTGTTAACTAGTATTAGTTATTAGTATCTAGATAATATCACTCTTTCTACTCCTCATTCATAATAATTTGATGCTTTCATTGAATATGACTCCTACTCCAACAATAGAAGAACTCACCTCCACCCATAACCAACTCCCTCGTAACCAACAATCCTTTCAAACCAGTGTTTCTGCCAACATCATCACCCTCACATCTGAGTTTCATGACTTACATACGCGATGCCACCACCAGGCTTTCCATCACTATTCACGCCGTAGAGCTCAAGTCTCAATTCATTCCCAGCCACCACCATGAAGGCGTTCGACATTACCATCTCACCCTTAATAAACAACGCATTCGCTTCGCTTCGTTCTACATGGAAAGGAAGCATTAGCTTTGTTTCAGTGGATGTATTGCAACTGTCAACTCCTTACTTGGCCTGCCTTCTTCAAGTTATGGAATCATGATTTGCTACCTCCTTTTACGAGGATCCAAAAGCCGTCTTTGATAGGAAGTGGAATTAGTTCCTAAACAACTTAATTGTTTATGTTGGAAGAAGAATTTATCTTATTTGGACTTTTAGGTTAATTGATGTTTAGTTGGGCTTTTAGGTCCTTTATCTTAGTATCTATTATTGGTACTATATATATGTACTCTCATTGAGAGATTGGGGATTATCAAATGAATGAAAATTGTGTCTTTTATTTTATTAGTTTGTTTATCTTTTACTTTCTAGCAAATTAGGTTTATCTTCCTATCAATTGGTGCTTTCATTTTCGATCTCACTTCCGCTTGACCTCATGACAATAGTATTGTTTGATGGAGAAGATGAAGCATATTGGTGGATTCTTTGTTTTGAGAAATTTTTCAAAGAGCATGGAACCCATGAGTCATTGAAGGTGTTGAAAGCTGTTGAAGCTTTGAGAGGTTCTGCTCTCAAATGGTGGATATGGTGGTCTCGTATTCATCGCCGATTTAGTTGGGATACATTTACAACAGCTTTGTTATGGAGATTTAAACCGGAATGGAGAAAAATTTTACCAATACAAGAAGAGGAGGAGCCAGATCCAGAAGAGGAAATATAACCCACTTGTGATGATTTTATGGAGCATGCAGCAGCGAAAACAAAGAGCGACAAAAACCCTAAAATACCTCCAAAAAAGAAGCCGCAGCGAGAAGAAAAACTGGAAAATCCTAAAATCCTTCCAAAGAAGAAGACAAACACTTCATCACTCTCTTCTTCTTATACTATGAAACCCATGTCAGAAGCTTATTTTCATGAAGATTTTGATTTGAAGCAGCAGACAGTTCACCCCCCTTATGTGGCGTATATACCATGTACTAAAATCATAGATTCAGTTTGTGTGGTTAAGTCTCATTATACACACATGGGTTTCAACGATGAGGATGAACTCACGGTAATACCACTTCAACCAAAACCCTCCGATTCACCATCTTTGAGGTATTCCAATGCCGCAACTCTGTTTCACTCAAAACAATTTGAATCCATTCCTAAGGAGAAGCGACTACAACCAATTTCAGATCTGGGTATTCTCTCGAAATCATTTCCAGCCGAACTTGTTTGCTCCAAAGACGCTCACGACTTTCCGAAAAATTTCGTTCACAAACCCTCATTACTGGAGTTGGAGTCACGACATTCAACAACGTTTACGTCTTTCCAACCATGCCTACCTACCCACAACCTTGCACTTGGTGATGGCTCCGGTCTCGTTGCGACAACTCTCCACGACACCACAATACACTCTCTGTATATCTTTCAGCCACAGACAATCTCTGATACCAATTTTAAACTTGTGGTCGAGCCTCAATTCAAAGATGGCGGGTTTCATAATGAAGTTGGTTTTGTGGTTCCGCCGAAACCACCAGATCAGATTGTCATTCCAATATCGTCACCGTTCTTGTCGTGCTTTTCAAAACAATTCATTCAATGATGCCTGGAGAAGGAAGAGAAGGAGGAAAATTTGGGTAGGCTTGAAGTTGATGCAGGTGGTAGCAAGACAATCTATATTTCTGAGGAAATTTTTCATGAACTTTATGACAGGAAAATTTTCATAAAGTTGAAAAATGGATCCAGTTTCTTTTTTTTGAATCCATGGGTTTGTTTAGGAACAAGTGACCCATATGTGGTCATACAGATGGGTTCTCAGGCAGCTATAAGCAATATCGAATGGGGGACAAAAGAGCCAACATGGACTGAAGAGTTCACTTTTAATTTTAAGCGGTTTCCATACAAAGCTCTACAGGTTGCAGCTTGGGATGCAAACCTCTTAACCCCACACAAACTCCTTGGGAATATAATTGTTGATTTGGAATGGCTTTGTGACGGAGATACACAAGAAATACTGGTGGAGTTGGGAGGAATGGTTGGTGGTGGCATGGTTTGGCTGGAGGTTAATATAAGACCTTTGATGAAATCGATGATGAATACAAAGGCAAAGTTTATTATTCTGGCCAGGCCAACAATGCTTATATTTTTCCATGCTTTGGTTTGGGTTTAGTAATGTCGGGAGCGATCCGAGTACACGATGACATGCTTCTAGCAGCATCCAAAGCGTTGGCGAAGCAAGTGACCGATGAGAAGTAGGGCAGTTTCGTCCATGTGTTGATTAATTACCAAACTGACACACGACAGAAGCCACTAGAGGGAGAAGGAAAGAAAAACAAGGTGATGAGGCGGAAAACAGCGTTTGTTTTCCATCACACGTCTCATTCATGGAGCAGGAATCCAATACTAATCTGGATGGTGATCTATGTTTTCTGCGTCAGTTTAGAAGTTCTATACAAAAGTCTGATTACCTTGCACTCCGTCTCGGTTTCATTACTCATGGAAGATGAATTCCATGGTATTCTAGGAATAAGCTGGCCGCTTTGGATTTATACTATAATCTGCATCTTTGTAAACATCCATGGACTGTATATATCACTACAACATTTCAACTATACAACAACGGTTGAAAACCGTTGCAAAATCTCAAAAAACCGTTGGTGTTTCCTACCAGAACGGTGTTTAGACCGTGGTAATCCAAGGCGTTGTTGTAGCCTTTAGGAACGGGTTTTTGACCAACGACAACACCTTTCTTAGAGCCGTTGATGTTGATTTCTTTTGAGAACGGTTTCATATAGCAACGGTTTAAGCCGTTTTCATATGTAAACCGTTGCAATTGGATTGTCTTAGGGAACAGCTGCTTTCTGAAATCCAACAACGGTGTTTAGCCGTAGTAATTTTCTGACCGCTCTGGTATATCCATGCCTTAATTTCTTCTTCGAAGCTACAATAACACTTCAAAACCGTTGCAATAAATGTTTTTTTTAAATAAAATTAAAATTCATTTAAATTTTACACCTATAAATAATATCACCTACACATATTTTTTATATAATAATATTAATAATATATAAATTTTAAAATGATCTTAAATGTTAAAAAATTACATAACAAAACAACATATAATTCATTAATTATATATATATATATATATATATATATATATATATATATATATATATATATATATATCTAATGTCAATCATTGATTCATAATCAAGAAAACATCTTCAAATTACATATTTAAATGTCAATCATCATTCATATTCAAAATAACATCTTTAATATATAAAAGATAACTTGAAAATCTACATCTACACATCTCTTCATCTATGCCTCTTCATCTTCGAATGACTGAAAATCTTCATTGATATCATCATTCATTACCTGCAAAATAAAAGTAATAAGATTATAATTTAAATAAGATTGTTATCTGAAAGCTCTAAAATTATAATTGAAAGCATACAAGAATTCAATATTACTTGATCATTAGTTGGAGCATGTGTTGATGTAGAAGAACGTAAGGCACTGTTAGCATCAGGAGCAGATATCAAAGTTGTCAAAGCCTCTATATCCAACTCTGAGGTGTTCTGATTCAAAACGGTCTTAAGAAGAAGTTGAATTTGTCTATTCGTTTCTTCCTTATCTTGATGAATTTTCTCCTCCATCTCTTGTATCCTATCATTAAATTGTCTAACCTCGTTAGCATGCTCTCTTTTAAGTTTTGCAATTTCTTCATTTCTTTTCAAGAGAGTCGGTGTTGAGGTTCTTCCATGACAACGCAATCTCCCGGGTTTTTGTTTGCCCAATACACTTTCAAAATCTTCTGAAGAAGATTGCCCATGATTTTCAATCAAGTCTTTAAGTTTTATCTAGCATACATATACATAATATAGTAGTAGTAAATAAAAGGCAAAATAGAAAACAATCAAAATATTGCAACCAGTATGATATGTGCAAAAAAAATTGTGCCAAGGTGACACTTTATTCATAGTGCAGTAACATTTATTGACAGATATGAATGGTAACACTGCACTATGGTATAGCTTCAAAGCATTACTCAATCTTCAGAATCCCCTATCAGCTTTCTGCACTTTCTGATCCATACACAGCAGGAAATCTTCTATGTCAAAATCTAGCATTTGTGTAACCTATTATAGTGAATTTTTACTGACCTTCATATATCAAGCATTAATCCTAAGTTATTTTCATGTAGATAAGAATATTATTGGTAGAAACTGAATGACCATCACTAGGTCACACTAGATTTTGCTTGTTGTGCTCAAAGCAAACGAGACATATGGTCAAGTACACAACATGAAATATATGATAGATTAAACTATATATATAGCTACCCACTGAAATTGTTTTTTTATAAACCAACTTCATTCAACAAGGATACTAGGAGTATCCCGATTCATATCATAAATTTTCTGCACTTTAAAGCAAGGACTAAACATCGACTCGAAAGATGGACACGGTACAAAAGCTATACAAATTGCTATAACAGAAAATCTTGTTGATATGGTTCAGTTGCTTGTTATGAATGGCACAGACGTTGCTGATATACATACTCATGAATTTTCTGCATCCACCTTAAATGAACTGTTGCAGAAACGCGAAATTAGGCATTTAATTAATGTGAATGAGGCAATGCCTAGTGAGTTTGTATTAAATGGTGAAAGCCAAGAAGAACATAAGCAAATTAGGGGAAGATATAATGGAATAGAGATAAAGGTTTCACTGAAGCTGGAATCTGAACCAGAAAAGAAAGAAGAAGAGAAACCAGCAGAAAAGAAAGAAGAAGAGAAACCAGCTGAAGCAGAAGAAGCTAAACCAGTAAGATCGTTAACTTACAATTGCATGGTTGGTTTCTTGATCTAACTCCTTTCCCTTCCTACTTTGTCGTGTAGCAATGAAAATTTCAGCTTGAGTCGGTGGTTCTTTATCTTCATTACTTTCACGCTAAACCAAATAAAAAAGAGTTTGAGAATATTAATAAAGTAGCATAGTTTAATATTCACTTAGAATAAGTTTAAATAGAATACCATTTTTTCTCTTATAATAGCAAAGCCTTTATTCCCCGTTCGATGTCTCCATTTCAGTTGAGCTATATTTTGGGCATTTTGATTACTGACTTCCTACATTCATCGATATAAAAATTACAAAACTAAACAATTCTAAATGTTATATAAGTGCATTAAAGTGCTGATAAAATACATCACACAACATGTAATACATTAATATAAATATGTCTTACTTGATTTTTTTCATCTCTCCAATACTCCAATAACTTTCTAAAGTCTTATTCTGGTACCTCTTGTGGACGATTTTTTAGCTGCTCACGCAAGGTTTTATACTGACTAAAATGCTTCCTTTTAAGCAAGCATTTGTATCGTCTCCAAGCATCATTTACAGTAGCAAATACAAACTTCTTTCCTTCCTTTGGGACATTGTATTTTTCCTGCAAAAATATATACTTAGAAAGATATATACATTAAAGCATTCCAAAATAGGATCTATCTCCTTTTCCTTCCAAAACTTAACCCACACAGGATATATACTTACATTGACATAATCCCACACAGGATCTATCTCCTTTTCCTTCCAAAACTTAACCAAAGCATTCCAACTAGTGAAAGTGAGTGGACATAAAACTGAACTTCTTCCTATTGTCCCTAAAAAACTACTAAGTTCAGATACTGTCTTTTCATCTGGCCCAATTGGTTGTCCATCATCATTCAAGGTGATTTCTTGTCTATCTTTGAATTCCCGTGCATGAATTTTCCGACATAAAGTTATTCCTCATTTTTTTGTTAGTCTTGAGGATGAAGCACCTAAGGTATTACCTTCAACTTTATTTACATTTGTTCCCTCAACTTCCTCACCATCATAGTTGTTATTCTCCATATATTCTTCCATTTCATTATCTTCTATATTTTCATTGTCAAATTCCTCTACTCCATGTTTCTTCTCAAAGGCTTGTTGAGACTTGTTCTTAGAGTTGTCGAGGCTTTGCAGAATCTGATTGTTAAAGAATAATTAGCTTAATATCAACCAAGTAGAAGATCCAAACCTATGCATGAGAATAACAGAAAATGCTCCAAAATGATACATGAGAATAACAGAAAGCAATAAACACAACAAAATAATCTGAAACGATACATATACATAATATATGAGAATAACAGAAGGTCTTACCTCTTTGGTTTTCTCACTGGTGTTCTTTGAGGCTTGTTGAGACTTGTTTTTAGAGTTGTCGAGGCTTTGCAGAATCTGATTGTAAAAGAATAATTAGCTTAATATCAACCAAGTAAAAGATCCAAAACTATACATGAGAATAACAGAAAATGCTCCAAAACGATACATGAGAATAACAGAAAGTAATAAACACAACAAAATATTCTGAAACGATACATATACATAATATATGAGAATAACAGAAGGTCTTACCTCTTTGGTTTTCTCACTGGTGTTCTTTGAGGCTTGTTGAGACTTGTTCTTAGAGTTGTTCAGGCTTTGTAGAATCTGATTGTAAGAGAATAATGAGCTTGAAATAAACCAATAATAATCAAAAATCCATTTAAGAAAACAATATTGCATTATCTACTAGGGTTGAATTGATAACTTTTGAGAATATACCAACAAATACAGACCTAATTTGATGTAAATACTCATTCATATTTAATCTAAGGTTAAAAAATATAGGAATTTCATCCAAGGTCATTCCATTTAGCTAGATTAAAGCTATAAATAATCTAACATAAAAACTGACGGTAAATAAGTGATTCTCTAGTAATCTAACATGAGGCGCATCTTTAAGTGTTGTAGTTGAGAAGCATATAGACACATTTAGAATACTTAAATAATACTTCAAAGTCTTACCTCTTTGGTTTTCTCACTGGTGTTCTTTGAGACTTGTGATTCAATCAAACCTTTAACTTGATAATCCACCGTAGACTTCAATTTATTAGAGATTTCTACTTTTGATTGCCTCCTACTGTTACTGTGTTGTACAGTTCCTGCAGTTTTTTTCTCAAAGGCCTGTTGAGACTTGTTCTTAGAGTTGTTCAGGCTTTGTAGAATCTGATGATCCACCGTAGACTTCAATTTCTTCGTATTATTGTTCAGAACAAGTACTTCTCTTGGCTCAATAATTTCCTTTAAGGCTTCTCCTTCCAATTGCCTCTTATTATTATTCAGAGTAGGAACTTTGCTCGGCTTGGCAACTTTATTAGAGACTTCTATTTCTGATTGCCTCCTAGTGTTATGGCTTTGTACAAACACTTTTCTCGATTCGATAGTTTTTGCAGGGGCTTTTACTTTTGCTTGCTTTTCATTTTCAACCTTGATTTTCATCATCCGTTTTAAATCTGTGCTAGACTTAGCTTGGATATCAAACACAAAATCGTTCTTGTTTGTCATTTTCCTGCAACAGAAATAATCATACAATAAGTTTTTCATTATTAAGCAAATGAGGGAGAGTTAATTTCAATGGATTAAAGGTTCTGCAGCATGATCCCAACTTAATTTACCAAGGTTCTGCATCGCCAAGTGAGGGAGAGTTACTTTCAATATCAATAAAGCTTATACATGTCAAGTTGGAGAGTTAATTTCAACAAATTTAAAGGTTCTGCCAAGGTTCTGTAGCATGATCCTAACTTAATATACCAAGGTCCTACAACAAATGAACATATACCAAAGTGCACATGGATTTCTTCTGCATTTCTAAAACCAAAAGAGACTAACATAGTTTAGTAGAGATATCTTTTTGTAAAGTAGGCATCTTAGCAAATTGTAAAGATGGGGAAAAAATGAGCATTAGATATATAGAGTTTAAGCAAGAATATATAATAACTCTTTATTCCTAGCAAGAGTAGAGCACAATTATTTTCCCTGGGACAAAAGGTGAAAGATAAATTTGTTATAGTTTTCTTTTAAACTACATAACTTCATAACCAAATGCACAATAACAGTGGCAATAACAAAGTCAATTATTCCACTTAATAACACATGCCTAATTCTATGAGGCCTAATTTTCATCAAGAGTCTCCATATATTTTCGACTAACTTTCAATTTCAACATACAAAGGAACTTTCACCAATTGGATACTTTACTGGTAATTAGTATTGTGAAGTGAAATTAAGCTACACTAGTAAAAAACACCTAATAAAGTGATAAGACATAAGGAAGAAAGTAACAAAGGAACATAAGAAGTTCTAATTAAGAACTGGCAGGAGAACCACGATAAATACATAAAGAAACTTAATAACAATAAATACATATCTAAAACATGAATATATTAATACCTCAATATCGTTGAAACCCATAACATACATAAAGTTTTTCGAAAAGAAATTCAGACTACATAAAAATTGTCATAAATTTGAATCATCGTCTGATTCTATTACATTTGGCATAGGTACAAAATTATCAACAATTGCTGGTGGAATGTCATTCCTAACCAATTCAACTTCACAATTTTCATCCTCTGAAGCTAGATTCACTGCATGATCTGATAGATCACAATTATACGGCTGATGGGGATTTGAATCTGATTGTTCATTCATGTTAAAAAAATCCCTCGGAATAGACTTCATAACATAGTGTTTATTTGCATCAAAAGGATCTTGAATGTAGAAGCATTGGTGGACTTGAGAAGCCAATACAAAAGGATCGTCCATGTAACATCTCTTGTTGAAGTAAACACAAGTCATCCCATATTTTTCCTCTTCAACTTCAAACCAATCACATCTAAACAACACAAAATTCAAATTCCCATAATAGTCTACCTCAATTATTTCTGTAATTAATCCATAGTAAGTTACTGATTGTGTTATTGGATTTTCATCTTTGGTACTTGAAAAACTTTCAGTTATTGCCGCTAGTGTCACACCACTGTTTTGTGTTTTACGTCTAGCATCACGATGTTTTGTATGAAACCTATATCCATTAATTACATAGCCAGAAAAACTTCGTACAATTTTATTTGGTCCTCTGGATAACTTCCTAAGGTTTTCAGATACATCACTTAACAATGCACGCTTCTTAAACCATTCAACAAAATCTAACCCTTGACTCTTTGCTTTGCTCCACCCCTTTCTCTTTTTGGGATTTGCATTTTCATGCTCACTACAATAAAAATTACACTATTAAAGTAATTATATAGTAATTCATTTATGCAATTGAAACCTACAAGTATATTCATCATTTACCTTATAAATTTCTGGACATCTTCATGATTGAATAAGATGTACCGATGGGCTAAACTCCATGACTTCCAATCCAACGAAATTGCTTCACCCTTTCTCTTTCCTCCAATAGGATGACCAACGTTAACACAAGAGCTTGGACTTTCATGTTCATTAGGATCACATCTATCGCTATTTCGTGTCATTCTAGTGAACTTTGTTTCAACACCACTATTCAAATACCTAGAGCAAAATGTCAAGCATTCTTCAACCAAATAACCCTCAGCAATAGAACCCTCAGGATGACTTTTATTACGAACATAACCCTTCAATTTTCCTAGATATCTTTTTGGAAAGTACATCCACCGAAATTGAACAGGTCCTCCCAATCTTACCTCATTCACTAGATGTATTGGCAGATGAACCATTATGTCAAAGAAACTCGGGGGGAAAATTGTCTCAAACTGACAAAGTGTTTCTGTAATCTCAGATTGCAAGATATCCAAATCTTCCACCTCAATCACTTTCTGACACAAACAACGAAAAAATGAACAAAGACGAATTAATGGGTGTGCAACCTGGTTTGACATTGTACTTTTCACTGCCACCTAAAGCAAGTAATGCAACATGAAATGTGCATCGTGGCTCTTGTATCCGCTAACTTTCCTTTCAGCAAGTTGAACACATCTTGAAATATTTGAAG
Organism: Lathyrus tuberosus; assembly: GCA_022829125.1. Lineage (NCBI taxonomy): Eukaryota > Viridiplantae > Streptophyta > Magnoliopsida > Fabales > Fabaceae > Lathyrus > Lathyrus tuberosus. The sequence continues at coordinate 12,393,779 of JALAZF010000071.1, forward strand.
CACAACCATCTAGTATTTTTGCATTTTTCAATACAGAACAAAAGGTAGTTTTCTCCCTTGCAGACATGGAAAAGCATGCTTTTGCAAACACTGACTTTCTGCCTTGATCTACCTCTTTAGGGTGAAGTTTCTTTCTAATACCCATCTCTTGTAAGTCTAATCGGGCATTTTTATGATCTTTTGTCTTTCCTGGGATATCCAACAAAGTTCCAATTATACTATCAAATATGTTTTTCTCTATGTGCATCACATCAAGGTTGTGGCGTAAGCTATTATGCTTCCAATATGGTAACTCAAAAAATATTGATTTTTTCTTCCATGGACCATTATTACTTTTCTTTTGCAACCTGCCAAAAGCATTGTTGACGTCCTTTAGTTTCTCTGAGATTTTTTCCCATGTTAACAACTCTGGTGGTGGCCTATATTCTATGCTCCCATTGAAACTCCTAGCATTTGACCTATATTTATGATCCTCGGGCAAAAAAACACGATGATCCATATAACACATCTTTTTAATACTATTCAGATATATCGAGTTAGTGTCATAATTACAACAAGGACAAGCTAGTTTCCCTTTTGTACTCCACCCACTCAACATAGCATACCCAGGAAAGTCACTAATAGTCCACAAGAGAGCTGCCCGCATTTGGAAAGTTTGATTTAATGATGCATCATATGTTTCTACACCCAAATCCCATAACACTTTCAACTCTTCTATCAATGGTTGAAGGTACACATCAATGTTATTCCCCGGTGAACGTGGTCCAGGAATTAACAAAGACAATATAGAATACTCAGCCTTCATGCACCACCAAAGTGGAAAGTTATATGGTATTAATACCACGGGCCAAGTACTATGAGACAAATTCATGGTTCTAAATGGATTAAATCTGCCGCTGGCCAATCCAAGTCTTATATTACGCGGCTCATCAGCAAATTCAGAATGACATTTATCAAATTCTTTCCACGCTTCTCCGTCTGCAGGATGCCTCAACTTCCCATCTTTCGAATGCTCTTCATCATGCCACCTTAATGAGCTAGCCGTCTTTGAACACATAAATAGTTGTTGAAGTCTAGGAATCAAGGGAAAGTTCCTCAAAACTTTTGAAGGAACTTTATGAGACTTATCATTTTTTTCAACTTTATCACTTCCGTTTACATCTTCATTCCACCGTGGAGCACCACAAACATGGCAAGAAGTATCATTCTCGTGATCTTTCCAATATATCATGCAATCATTAGGGCAAACATCAATCTTCTTATAATCCAAGCCTAAGTCCCTTATCATGCCTTTAGTCTTGTTGAACGTATCAGGGATGTTCAACGAAGGCATAGCTTCTCTCAACAACTCTAAGAGAGTATTGAATGATACGTTGCTCCAACCATAAAGACACTTCAATAAATAAAGACGAATGGTGAACGACAATTTAGAGAAGTTTTTGCAACCCAGATACAAATCTTGTTTGGCTTCTTCAAATAAATTATAGAACATTTTTGCATCTTCATTGAGGACTACATTTACTTCATTTTCTGCTTGTACAACGTCTCTAAATCTTTCATGCAATAGTCCATCAATATCATCAATTTGATCCTCTTCGTGATTCATATGATTATCATTAAGATCACCGGGTTTCAATTTCTTCTCACCATGTCGAACCCAAACATCATATCCTTTTTGAAATCCAAATGCGATTAAATGATTTCGTACTTCATTCCTTGTAAACCATTTGTTATTGTAACAATTAGCACAAGGACACGAAATCTCTTTCCCGCGGGGTTCTCCTTTGGTGTATGCATAATCTAGAAAAAAATCAAGACCATTTTGGTACTCTTTACTCGCAGGGTTTAACTTTGTCCATTCCTTGTCCATCGAGTTTACGAGGAGACTACCAAATATGAAAAAAAAAATATATAAGGAACATAAAATATTAATCTTTTGTGTTGAAACCGAAAATCCTGATTTTAGTTAGAAAATTTTAATAGTCAGAACCTAGCATTTGTACGTAGCTCTGAAGTATGTGCTGAGGCCTATGCCCTGCTAATTCTTTGGTGGTGGGCCTACTCATTTGTGAGGGTGGGGGTTAGTATAAGATGCCTAAAGTTTTCTAGTTTTCACAAGTATTCTTTGCCTAAAGTTTTCTAGTTTTTACAAAATTATTCTTCCCTGTTTGTCATGACCTTTACAAGTAATTAAATAACACAGACACATTTTCAAAGATATTTATTAGAAAATATGAACTCATTTTTATACTGAACACTCATTAGAAGATATGACTATTATAAGAAAAGTTTCACCTTTCTTTCTACGACTGAACTCCTCAAGTGAATTTCTTGCGAACAGTTGGGTCACTTCACCTCTAGCCGTGCAAATTTCTTCGTCGGAGTTGTGATTTCCCGATATCCTTGCACCTCCAGCCTAAACTTCGGAAACCAAAAACAATGAGTAAAGAATATTTGTGGTCAAGTAAATAATATCTAGATACTATAATTATAACTAATATTTATATTTAAATTGAAGCAAAAACTATATTTTGTGACTGACAAAGAAGCAGTATAATTCTGGTGCAAACAAGTAGATCGAGGCACGAAATCATATATAGACCTGATTCATTGCAGTATCTCCATCTACACCAAAAACAAATTTTGCAATTACATATCACCATATCATCACGTCCTGACACATAACATGAAAATCAAATAGATCCAATACACGCCCCTAAGACGATTATCCGATTTCCACCTCGGCCACTACCAGACACAAAACCAGAATTTTATCCATACTTCAGTTAAACACATACCACTCAACTTCATAAACTATGGACCCCAGCGAAGTGCAACAGCAAACAAAATTCAGTATAATACAGCAGACAAATCAGTCCCAAAACACACTGCCATTGGCCACAATACAACAACAAAAACTAAACTAAATACACAAGATAAAAAACATCCAAAATGTCGGCTAATACCGAAACAAACTGGTGTGGTATGTGTAATGAACAATTAAGCAACTAAGTAACACCGTTACATGATACACATATGACATGATTAAACAATAATAATGATCCATTCCAACATCTCATCATGCAAATATCATATAACTACTATAGGAGTACTATATATGCATTATAACTATAGCTATCATTATTTCTCAAGAATTTTGTTTACTCTAAATTAAATGTTAATATAAAACAATAGAAGATTTTCTAACCTTAGTGTAAAACAAGAATTTTGACCTGTCCAACCAACTTAGTTCAAAATGGTCTTCTAGTATAACCTTGTCTCCAAAATGTATAACCTAGATACAATATGAAGCTCAAATGAGAATATTGCAAAAAATACATATTCCAATGTGACAAACATAACACAAATTCAAATTATCTTCTGTTTTATGCTAATTGTTATTTGTATTCCAATGTGAAACATAACACATTCTGAATATGGACCATATCATATATTCTATGATATTGATCTCGAACTTTTCAAGCAGAATACAACGATATGCCATATATAACTAATAATAATCCTAAACATTTCAAGTCAAAATACAACTAGGACAACTAATTAAGATAACAATATTGAGTGGTACAATATATGGGATTATTTAGATAGCCATGAACTATATCAGTAGTCTATATCATGTGAGTCTAAACACTAGAACAGTTGGCAAAGTTTCAAGTATGCAGTTAAAATTAGAACATTTGACAGGGTTATTTTTTATTTGGAACCACCTGTCAAGGAAACCAGAAAAAAAATGTAGCAGTAATAATGCTCAACTCTATTCCATATCAATGTAGGCAACACCTTATAACTTCACCAGCCCTCTCTAAATTCAATAAAAGTTCAATACATGCATGTATTTTGAATCATAATTCAATTAGTTCTCTCAGCCTTATTCCTATTCAAATTTATTAATACACTTATAGCACCAACTAATGCCACTATTTTAGTACATAATTTTTTACAAGCAACTAATTCACATAAGACCAAAGAGTTGTTAATGCCTGCGGAAGGCCGAAACAACTTTGAGATAGGTCGTAACTGACCGAAATGGCAATGTAAATAGCCTGAAGCAGACCAAAACAACATTGTTGGTAGGCCCCAGACCGAAAATCTTCCTGCACTAAAATAAACCAGAAACAACAGACTGGCCTGGTTGTTGCAAACCATAAACTACAGAGCACACCCATCTTGACCATACTCTACGAAATCAGACTTCGACATAAAACGAGAACTAAATCACATATTTTAGTCATATGAATAACATATGCAAACATGAACATTACACAAGATGAATGGATACAAAATTAAACAATACACTCTAACTCACTACATTATTTATCAGTAATTCTGCTCATCCCTTTTCCACATCAATTTTAGCCAGCACCTTATAACTTCATCACACAACTATAGACTCAATACAAGTTCCAAACATGCATGCATTTTTTTTAATACAGTACAATCAAAGAGAGTAGAGACACTACTTCTTTACGAGGTAGATGAATTTGTTTCTCATATCAGTTCATTTTATGCATTTGTTTCATTGAACTTATATCTGAGGCATGTAGTGCTTTGGTTTAGCAAGTAATTTCATATCACAATTCTTAAAATAAAATACATATAACAGCTAATTCAAACAATTTCGAGTTCGGTACAGATATAATTAGACGAGAGCATGCGCGGATATGTGAGATTCAACAAGTTCTCACCTTTTTACTTGGATGAATCAAAAACTCACACACCGTTAGTATCACGTATGAAATTTGTGACCTATGAAAAAGAAAAGGGTTAGATTTTTATGCAGAGAAAAGAGAAAGTTGAATGAGAGCATGTAGAGACATATACAAGTTTAATGAGAGCTCGTAGATGAAAGGAGTTTTTGATGAAAGGAGTTTTTGATGAAAGGAGTTTTTGATAGGGTTAGGAAATTGCAGAAGCTCGGAAGAAGAAGAAAGGTTTAAGGGTGGTTACTTTTAGGAAATTGCAGAAGCTCGGAAGAAGAAGAAGAAAGGGTTAAGGGTTAGGGTTATTGAAATTTGGGAGGGAAGTGAAAATTCAGAAAAGCGCTTATTGAATTTTCAGAAAGGGAATGATGAAAATTAAGAGCTAAATGGAAAAGAAAAATTTAATGGTGACCGGTTCGATTCCCGTTGGAGACATTATTCATGAAAAAAATTGTTTTAGAATAACATATGAGAACGGTATAAAAAATCCATATTTTATTAAAATAATTAAAAATTATATGAGAACGGTTATAATTCGTTCTTAATTGGAGCCGTTCTCTTTGTCCTATACAAGAACAATTTTTAGCCGTTGTATAAAATTTTAAATAAATATTTAAGCTACTGGAACGGAATCTAAAAATCGTTGCATATTATAATCTACAAGAACAATATTTTTACCTCCTAAAAATTAGGCGTTGCTATAGGATAAAAATGTTGTAGTGTATACTTCTGGTTCTCCTTTATACCTGCAATTCTTGTGATGGTAATAGGTACAAAACTTCAACATGCTGTATCCACTTTAGCACTTGAAATCAGGAAGTATCAGGGTCCATCTGCTAGTACACAAGTAAAGCCGCGCGACGGTCTTTTTTGGTTCAACAAACCATATATCTTGTTATGGCTGATACAATTTGTGATATTTCCGAATGCTTTTGAAATGGCTTCATTTATTTGGACATTGAGGCTTACTGCTGATTTACATAACATATTAAAGGTTAGCAAACCAACTCTAAAGACACGAGCATGTCCAAAGGCTTGTGCTTTTTATGGGGTCGTGCAACTTACAGGACGCTTGATCGGTGATGGTGCCAAGAATCAAGATTCTGAGCCTACTGCTGCTGCTATTGATTATGGGCTTGATAAGAAGGCTACAAGCACATGTGAGAAGAATTTTTTTATTTTAGATCATGGTGGTGGAACTTTTGATGTTTTACTTCATACTATTGAGGAGGGTATTTTTGAGGTGAAAGCTACTGCTTGTGATATACATAAGGAAAATGGTGGTGGTCTTAATCTTGATGCAATGAACATATTTGACAACGCGTTACTTGTCTACAACCTTGAGGACAAGGTTGTTCTTGAAGGGGTGAGTAATGATAGGAAGTGGAATTAATTCCTAAACAACTTAATTGTTTAAGTTGGAAGAAGAATTTATCTTATTTGGGCTTTTAGGTTAATTGATGTTTAGTTGGGCTTTAAGGTCCTTTATCTTAGTATCTATTATTGGTACTATATTTATGTACTCTCATTGAGAGATTGGGGATTATCAAATGAATGAAAATTGTCTCTTTTATTTTATTTAGTTTGTTTATCTTTTATTTTCTAGCAAATTAGGTTTATCTTCCTATCAGTCTTGTTCAAGCTCTTTCAAACAGTGTATGCCAAGGAGTACCAAGCTTAGTTTGAAGCCTTGGCCAACCGCATAGTGACCGTTCTAATTGAGTTGCTTCATTTTTGAATCCCCCATTGGCCACTATATAAATATGTAGATGAGAAACCTCTATAAATATAACTGCAATGCATGTAAGATAGAAGTTATGAAACTGAGAAAGAGTTTTGCCTAGGAGAAATTAAGGAAGATGAAGAGTTCCAACACGACTCCGGTCTAGTCAGATCTGCAGGAAAAAACACTGGAAGGTGTGACAGAATATGTCGCTTTCTAATTAATAAATTTCAAGTGATAAAAGTGTCATTTGTAGGTTTATCATTTCTATCTTCTTGCTTAAGAATGTGAAATTTAAGATCTTTCTGTGTTGTGCTTATTTTACTCGCTATGAGTTAAACTTGCTTTCTTAGATAATGTGAAGTTTAATTAATTAGTAATCTTTTGAATGTTATGAAAGGTTTGTCTTAATAGATTTTATTCAACTGAATTTATTTCATATGTTTATTCCTTCATCTGACCAACTTGGAGTAGATAACAAATTGTTAATATTGAGATATCTTTTGACAAGTGGAACTCATGATAAATATGGTTAAAAATAGTGTGATAGACATATTCACTACATTTTTCACTTTAGACATAAAAGACTACAACCATAAGGGAAATCAGAACTTGTAGCAATCATGCATTAATGTTATTGTGAGACTTAGAGATTTGTTGCCCTAACTTAATTCATATGCTTTCACTAAAAGAAATTTGTTGATTTACGACACTTAAATTGAGACCCTTTCATAAAAACTGTCCACTTTCAATACTTACAACACTTCCCACGACAGCTATAAGCAACCGCCTCATCCTTTTAACAAAGATAGAACGCCCCATTTACAAAGTTAGGGAGCGACAATTGTTAAACAACCTTCACATTCTCTACCGCGACGGTTGTTCAAGCAGCAGCGTGTTTTGATCGTGTCTTTTATTTATCCTATAGCGCTGAAATCCATTTTCCCATGCCGCACAAACCCTTCGGTTTTCTATGTACTCTTTATCCCTTTCTCAACATCTCAAATACCTAAATTCCAAATCGTTTTATTTTCAATTTTTCTCAAACCCTCAAATCCCTATATACTATAGGTCCCCTTGATCACAGGTTGAATTTCAGTTTTCCAAATACTAGTCTCTCAGTCTCAAGTCTTCCTTCCTCTCTGTAATAATTATCGCCTTTATTACCACCAAGAAGCATTGTGCCCTCCTGCTACGTTTTTTAGTCACGTCATCACGAAGAAAGACAAACAATCAGTTGAATGAGTTGAGAACGATACCGCAGTTATAAACTCGACAAGAATTACAACCATTGTACCATCGTTAAACATCCCCCTGCTACTGTAGGAATCCTTCGACTTTCGGGTCCTCACGAGGTGTCCATCGCAAGTAAAGTTTTTCGACCATAGTTATGTTTGGGTTTTTTGTAATGAAATTTTTCTAAATTCATGATTATGTTTCCATTGTTAGGTTTTAGCGGTGCCGATGCTAGCGCCGAGATCGTATATGCGTGAAGATGTGGTTGTTCTTCAGAGTCGTGGGAACGAAGTTTGTTTACGTCATGTGCTTAGAACTTGTTTGGAAGCTCGAGCAACACTCGCTCAGCCATGTTTATTAGTTATTAACCTAACCCTTACTATTTACTTTTTCAATCTCAAGTTTGGTTTTTATTTAATATATTGTTTTCCTAATTGGATATTATGTTTTCATGATTGAATCTACTGTTTGGTTGTCATCCAAGGTTTGGATTGAATCTAGTGTTTTTGTAATTCAAGTGGGTTTGTTTTTTATCAAATCTTTTTTTGATACAAGGTTGGATATGACTATAACCTCATACCTCTTTTTTCAGTTCATATGGTTCTTAACATTGAAGTGAGTTTGGTTTAGTAGCCTGAATAACATGATTTCCCTACTGGTTAATCATTCTAGTTCCCATAACCTGTGAAGGAAAACAAGTTTAAGTTTGTTCTTGAAAATCTGTTGATAAAATAGCTTCCACCAGATTGTTTCTGACGACCAAATTTAACTAGGATGCATGGAAAATGGGGTGAGTTCTGGTAGTCTCAACACATACATACAAGCTTTTAGGAAAGAGAACAAAAATTGGTACAAGAAAGGTTGTTGCTTTATATGGATGCAGTTTATTCCCTAAAAAATATATCAAGGATGAAACAAACGAAGATGATCATCTTGTAAGCTCAACTCTCCATTTATTTTTCTCCCTCTTTTGTAATTTCTATTAACAACCAAAATGTTCCTTTAAGGTATAATCTTCTGAATTCTCATCATTCACCAGGTCTCTATATCTTTCTAATTCTGTATTTGATTTGTTGAACAAGCTTCTAACTTATAACCTTGATTAGGTGAAGGTCGCTTGAGCTTCATGAATTAATTTGTAGATAATTATTTGTCTTACTGTATTTAGAACAACATCTATTATTGTATGTAGATGAAGTTGTTCTCACACAAAACTTAGTTAGAGAGAGAAGCTTCTCATTCTCTCTACTTTTACGACTGTTCATATTCATCAGATCAAACCAAACATTGCAACAATGTATCAAGTTCACTAAATACAGCTCGTCGTATAGTTTCTACCATAACCAGAGTTTTAGGGATCTCCACTGTTAGGTTTATTAGGGTTTGGCTTAAAGTCCTAGCCTTAGAGCTAGGGACCTTCCTCCCTGTAGATCTTATACTCAGTGCGTTCCCTTCAACTTCCGGTTTTTCTGGGTCAGACTTATGCATTATTTGCTTCCTGGGTTAGGCAGGTTTAAAATGCAATATGGGAAGGTGGATGGATGGAAAAAGGGCAATCGTAACAATAGTACGAAGGTTACATTGGCGAGTAGGTCAGTGTGGAAAGCTCATGGAGGAAAAAGCACTAAGGTAGACTTTACCAATGCTTCTTCTTTATTTTTCTCGGAATTCCCTGATACATTTGAAGCCAAACAGATGTTCAATGAGTTCAAAGAACATGGAACAGTGCTGGAGGTATACATTCCGCCGAAAAGAGACAAGAGGGGAAAAGGCTTCGGTTTCATGAAATTTAAAAAGGTGGAGGACGGAAATCTTGTGGCCATTAAACTAGACAACATTGTCATTAATGGCAAGAAGATTTTCGCTAACAAACCTATATTTCAAAGGAGGGAGATAGATGGACAACCTAAGGTCCAGTTGGATCAGCAAACGGTTGGGTGGAGTTCGAAAAACGGTAGGAACAAAAACAACAATGTGAAATTAGGTACGAATGGTAATCTATCTTATGCTCAGGTCATTGATACGGGAAGAAGACATCACGTGGGTCAAAATAGGAAAACGAATCATGTGTTTATGGGAGATAAACCGGAGTATGCATATCTTATGTTCAATGTTGATAAGAAAGATTTGAATAGATTCGAAAAAGCGTTCGTCGGTGTGATGGAAAAACCTGGGTCAGCGTTTGAAGTTCAGGAAGTGTTGCATATTGAAGGATATTTTAATATCAAAACAACACCATTGGGGGCGAATCTGTGTTTATTGGAGGAGGAGGAGCTAGGGGGAGTAAGGAAAATGGTGATAGAAGATGAAGATTGGCTATCCAGTTGGTTCTCTGAAATCCATCCTTGGTCTCCTGATGATGTTGACAAGGAAAGATTAACGTGTATAAGCATATATGGTTTATCATGCCATGTTTGGGGAGACAAATTCTACAAATATTTGGCGGGGCAGATTGGAGAGTATATGAAAGCAGATGAGGAGACAAAAAATATGGAAAGAATGGACGTTGCTAGGATTTTGGTCAAGACCAAATTTGCGACAAATTTCAATGAAGTATTCAATATTGAAGTGAATGGAAACGTGTACAGAATCAAAGTGCGAGAAGACTCAGTGGGCATTAGAAAACCTTGGGGTGTGAATGAAGGTTACAAGGAGGATAGTTCCAATATCTCATCGTCGGATAGTGAAGTTGAAGAGTCCATTACTAATGAGAGTAAAGATGACATGGATTCTCAGAAGGTAGTCGAGGATAGCCACAAAGAGGATGTAGTTGAAAGTGCAGAGAAAGGTGAGGTGAGGGGCTGTCTTGGGAAAATAAAAAATGTTAATGTGGGTGGAGACGCAAACGATGATAGGGAGGGGCCCGAGGTAAGCAGGTTTGCACCTTTTTCTGACATAGAACTGTGGGACAAGCAAAGTAGTCCTTTGGTTGTTGGGAATAGGGAGTTGACTAGGTCAGTTGACAATGAAGCATCGGGTGGACAGGCTGGCGCATCTGTTCACTTGGCAGATATGCAGATTAATTTACATAATGTAAGGCAATGTCAAAGTATAGCAGAAAAATCACGGGTAATCACTTACAAAGTAAGTAGTGGTGTGGGGGAAGGTACAGTAATTGCTGGTGGGGGTTCTGAGGTGAGAGAGTGTGTTGAAAAGTTAAACCAACACACAGGAGGTACAGAGAAGAGGAAACAGAAAAAGGTAGTTTTACTTAATGAAATATATCAAAAAATCAAGATTCCTTTTGCCCCGTCGTATTATTCTACACTCCTGAATGAAAATAGAACGTATGGAGAGAACAATTCTAAACAAGGTATATCAAGTTTTGAATCAGAGGACGAAATTTCTAGTAGTGGAGGAACTCCATCATCTGGTGGTGTATCCATAGGGGACGAGGAGGTAAAGAAAAGTAATTCGAGGATAAAAAGAAAATTAGAAAATTTGCCTATTAGAATTTGGGATGCCATAAAGAAGATGGGTGTAGAGGCAGAAGAAGATGATGAGGTTTTTGAGAATTGCATTAGGAATTTTGAATCAGAGGAGAGATGGGGAAACAGAGTTAAGAAGGATGCAGCTAAGGGTGGGTTATGAATTTCTTAACATACAATATAAGAGGATGCGGCAATAGTATGAAGAGGAGAAGAATACGGAAACTTATTCAAAATGAAGGTGTTGATGTAATGTTTCTACAAGAAACCAAATGTCAGTTAATGACTGAAAAACTAGTTGCAGAGATTTGGGGAAATGATAGTTGTTGTTGGTCTGGGGCAGGGGCCATTGGTCATGCCTAGGGAATACTCAGTATATGGAGGAAAAATTGCTTGGTTCCTGTTAGTACTTTTAAAGGACAGAGTTACCTTGGGGTGAATGCTTTATGGGAGGGACACAACGTGTATTTCGTGAATATTTACTCATCATGCTCCAATTCAGAGAAGAGAATACTGTGGAACAAAATCATTCAGCTCAAAGATTCTTTGCCAGCAGGAGAATGGGTCATTGGCGGTGACTTTAATGCCATCAAAAATAGACGTGAACGAAAGGGAAGTAGTATCCAAAGCAGAAGAATTATCGAAGACTTTAAAGAGTTCATTGAATTATCTGGTTGTATAGATATCCCAATGAGAGGTAATAGGTATACTTGGTTTAATGCTTCTGGAAAGGCTGCTAGTAGGCTAGACAGGTTTATTATCTCGCCTGGTCTGCTTAGTAAGTGGAATTCGATCACTCAGAATGTCGGGTCTAGGGACATTTCTGATCACAGGCTGGTGACGATAATTGCTAAAAATATCAACTGGGGGCCGAAGCCGTTTAAAGTACTGAACTGTTGGTTGGAGCATATGGGTTCCTTCATTTTGTCAAAGAAGAGTGGGAATCGTACAAGGTGGAGGGTGACGTGTTTTACATACTGTCCAAAAAGTTTAATCATCTAAGGAACAGGTTAAGATGGTGGAATCATAATGTCTTTGGTTGGATTGATACTAAGATAAGCGGGTATACCACTACCATTAATGATGTGGAAGATTATATTGCTCAAAACAGGGAAGAAATTAATAGTGACATGTTGAAATCAAGAGAGAAAGCTGAAGACGGGCTATGGGAACATATGAGAATTAGAGAAAGCATCCTTAATCAGAAAGCGAGAATGAAATGGATTAATGAAGAAGATGCCAACACTGAGTTTTACCATGCAGCCATTAGAAACAGAAACAGGTTGAACACAATTAGCTCGATTCAAGTTGAAGGAAAAGTAATTGATGATGTTAATGGTATCAAAGAAGCTGTGGCAAATCACTTTGAAAAAAGATTCATGAAAGAAGACAGGCAATTACCTAAGATTGGCAGTGCTGGGTTCAAGAGATTGTCTGAAGGGGAAAGCAGGCTGCTGGAGGATCAATTCACTTATGAAGATGTGAAACAGGCAGTGTTCTCAAGTGATGGTGACAAGAGCCCTGGACCAGACGGGTTTAACTTGAAATTCTTAAAGCTTTGTTGGGAGGTGGTGGGTATGGATTTCTCTAAGTGCATACTACAATTCTTCGAGAATAGTGTACTTCCAAAGGTGTTTACATCATCCTTCATTGCACTAATTCCGAAGAAAGATGAACCTGGTGGCTTGGAAGACTTTCGCCCTATTTGCTTGATAGGGTCTGTTTATAAAGTGATTGCAAAGCTTTTGGTCACGAGACTTAAGAAAATTATGGACAATATTGTCTCTGCTACACAAACAACTTTCATAGAAGGACGTAACATTTTGGATGGAGTACTGGTTCTAAATGAGCTGATTGATTATACAAAAAGAAGTAAGTCTAAGGCGTTGATGTTAAAAGTGGATTTTGCTTTACCTTATGACAAGGTGGAATGGAGTTATCTAAAAGACATTATGCATCATATGGGTTTTGGAAGTAAATTTATGGGTTGGATAGAAGGAACGGTAATGCGTAGTTTTATGTCTGTTTTGGTAAACGGGAGCCCAACCCGTGATTTCAAGGTTTCTCGTGGCTTACGGCAAGGCGATCCTATTTCTCCCTTTCTCTTCGCAATTGCTGCAGAAGGTTTAACGGTGCTGGTTAAAAGAGCTGCTCAGAGTGGTGTGTTTCATGGCGTAAAACTCAATTCGGAGGTTTCGTATGAGCTACTACAATATGCTAATGACACTATATTAGTGGGAGATGGTTCTTGGTCGAATCTTTGGGCCATTAAGGCCTTGTTAAAAGGTTTCCAACTGGTGTCGGGTCTGCAAATAAACTACAATAAAAGCGCCTTGTATGGAATAGGAGTGGAGGAGAATATGTTAAAAGCTGCAGAAACTTTTCTTGGTGTTCATATAGATACATTCCCTTTCAAATTTTTAGGAGTGTATGTGGGGGGAAATCACAGGAAGATCTCTTTTTGGAAACCAATGGTGCAGAAAATTCAAGGGAGGCTGGCAACGTGGAAAGGTAGATTCTTATCTATGTAAGGCGAAGGAGGATGGGGCGCTGGGGGTAAAACATGTTAAGTGGTTTAATGTAGCTTTAATGTCAAAATGGCTATGGAAGGTGCTAACTCTAAAAAGGAGGTTATGGCAAGGAATTCTGGAGGTTAGATACCCGGATTACAAGGCTGATTTACATGGGGGGATCTTGTCAGAGTATAAAGTTATGCTTTCACTATGGTGGAGAGATTTGTTCCTTATTTGGAAGTTGTATGGAGCAGAAGGTTTTATCACTCACATAAAACACGACATTGGCTGTGGTGATAATACCTACTTTTGGCTATCCAAGTGGTGTGATAATGAACCATTAGCTATCAGATTTCCTAGTTTGTGGGAGGTGTCTAGTAATAAGAAAGGAAGAGTCGTGGAGTTTTACAAGGAAAATTCAGGTACAGCGAGTTGGTTGCTTGATGAGAATTCCAGCTCTGCAACCGGCAGCAGGTCGCGGGAATGGTGCGAGCTGTTTAGTTTGTCAGCTGGGGAGGTGGGACTTGTAGATCATTATACAGTCGGTTCGGGTTATGAGTTGCTGTTTAAGATGCACTGTCTACATCAAGATCAACATAATTTGAGTGACGTCTACAAATTGATTTGGTGTTCCTCTGCTCAACCGAAAATTCAGCTGTTCGGTTGGAGGGTGTTCCGGGATAGGTTGGCCACGGCAGATAATTTACGTAAAAGACACATTGGGGTGAGTAATATTGCTATGTCCTGTCCTTTTTGCCATGGGGAGGAAGAGAGTTTACTTCATTTGTTGTATTTGTGTGATAACTCTAAGAAGATTTGGTGTTTTGTGGAGAAATAGTTAGACATTGTTATTGGAAATCATGAATCCCTGTTAGATATGTTTCATAATTGGATTCAGGTACTGTTGGTCAATAAAGTTTCTATCAAAAATGCAGTTGGTCTTTGGTTGACTATAGGTTGGGGGTTATGGTCAACAAGGAACAACATAGTGTTTAATGGTGAAGTGTGGGATTATGGTTTTATAGAAAGGAGAATTATTTTGTATACGTGGTGGTGGGTAGGAAAACGGATTAATGGATATACTTGTAATTATTATGATTGGACCAACTACCCTTGTGAATTTTTGTGAATTTTTGTAGCATCATTTGGGTATAAGTTGGTAATTTTGTAGATGGGTTGGATACACCCTTTTGTATCTTGATGGAATGTAATTTCGCTTAGTAAAAAAAAAATCATGAATGGTCTCGTGAAGTTCCTCTGCCCAAGAGTAAAGAATTCATGCCTGCAATAGTACAAGTATTTGATCTATTGGGAGACTAATGATATGCTACTTGTTTAAGTGAAACTATAACTATCATTTCCCAAGGTGTATAATTCAGCTTTCTATTGATAGATATTATTGACGAATATATTGTAACGGAAAAAATGACTGCAATTGATAATGTCACAGTACATCTTTTTCATGTTACAGGAGGTTTTTTCTATGAAAATCACTTTTTCCTTTTTGTAGTTTTTAGTTTATTGATGAAATGTATTGCCAAAATCCGTATCTTTTTTCCCTTAATTGAAAATAGAATGTAACTTGTAAATTTCATGAGCAAGACTTATAAGTTTTTGTATTAAGTGTTGTAGGGTGTTAATCTAACAATAAACTACAAAAATGTGATTTCAGTCATTATTTTGTATTTCAAGATTGTCATGCCTTACAAAGTTCAAACAATTGTGTGTTTCATTATCAAGTTCTAGCACTGACTATAATTGTGTCATTTTGAATGTGTACGGTATATTAACTATACTAATTATTTTTTGTTTAATTCCAACTATTTGATTACTTTTAGCTCCATATCATTTATTAATATATGTAGAAGTGTGCAGGTAAAATATCAACACTGTTTAAATTATTTAATTTCTTGCAACTACTGTAACAATTTAGTTTGTGAGAGAGAAATGAAACAAGTGGTCTTACAATTCAAAATCAGTGAGACAATTTTTTTTCTCGTAGTTATTTTCTCTATTGTGTTGCATTTATGTGGTAATATATAGTAGAGTTTTAAAAGTTTGTAATCATTTTTCTGGCATTTGAAGTGTTATTAGTACTTGTCGTTAAGCTCTCATATAATAAACACTAGGAAATGCCGGTATTGTTCCATTGAGGTTGAGATTGTACAGATGAGGGTTGTCTTTCATTAAGATTTAAGTATCATGTTTTGGGAAATAATTATAAGAAACATAGGTTGAAAACTTGAAATCTGTCTATTTAAATTATAAAGTGAAGCTTAATCAAATTGACAAAACTCTTCTAAATACAAAGACCACATGTATCCTAATTAGTGTGCATTGAATCTAGGCATTGTTTACAAATTAGAGACTTTCCAAATTCTATCATTTTTGAAGATGTCCATCAAAATTGGTTACAGAGTTATGACATTGTCTTTTGTTAATACAACTGAATTAGCCTTCTATTCAGATTTCTTGTTATTGCATGCCCTATTTTGAGGAAAAATGAAGAACTACAAGCATGCATTGTATCTTCCTACATATTAAATTTAATTGGTCGATTTGTTTGATATATAGGCATTATATGAGGAAGCATTTCCATCATTTCACGTACTCTGGAAGAAATCTTTCTTTTTCAGTGAGGTTGTGATGGTGGAAAAATGAAACTTTTTATCAACATGGTAAGGTGAAGATACTTTTTATCCCATTTTTTCTCCTATACTCTCCTATCTCTGTTACATAGTATGATGAATGCTTTCTCTGAGGGACTGACACTTGCTCAAAGAAGTAGCGTGAACCCTACACACTTCTTGGTGTGTTGGTAAGTTATTATGATGAGACAGAATTATATAAATGGATCATTTTGACTTAGAGAGAGAAACTCTCCCTTCTCTCTAATTTCTGAACCAACTTGTATTCATTACGTTTCATCTTTTTCAACCAATAACACAGAATCATGTATCAGGTACACTAAATCCCCAGATTCAGCTGGTTTCTTCTCGTTTGGACCTTGGGTTTCTCGGATTGGCTGCTAATCTGGTAGGTTCAAAGGGTTTGGTTTAAAGTCCTAGCCTTAGGGTTAGGGACCTTCCTCCCTTTGGGGCTACATTGAACAGAGAGGCCTCAATCCGTGACATCTTCGTCCTCTTTTTTGGGTACTGAACATTGAACATTGGAGCGATTTTAGTGCGTCGAATCTTGGGCTGGTTTCTGGAGTTTTTTTCTGATTTGTTGCGAAGACAGATTGCGCCTTGGTTTGATTTGTGTGTCAGCATTTTGGTTTGATTAGTGTTCCAGATCTGAAATAGATTGGCGTTTTTTTCTCCGGTTTGGTTTCACCGTTTTTCATGGGTTTCTTTAACAATAACAATCACAATAAAGGCACTTGGATTGAAGTGGAGAAGAAGAAGAATAGAAGTCATAGTGTGGGGAGACTGTCGATATGGAAAAATAACAAAGGAAAGGTTACAGATCTAGATTGGAACGAAGCATTTTCCTTCTTTTTTACTGAGTTTCCGGATTCCTACGATGCTAAGAGAATGTACGACATTTTCGATGCTTATGGTTGGATCTTAGAGGTTTTTATTCCGGGAAGAGTGGACGTCAGAGGAAAGAGGTTCGGTTTTGTTAGGTTCAAAAAAGTGGAAGTTGAAGATCTTATAGCCAATAATCTTGACAAGATTGTCATTAATGGCACTAAGATTTTTGTTAATCTACCAAGATTCCATAGAGAAAACAAGAGGGAGGGTATTATGCATCCTCCGAAACCAGGGATGCAGGCTAAGGATAATGGGGAGGCGGGCGTCCCATACAAACCTATTGCTCGGCATAGGAATGCCAATAGAGTTTCTTTCGCCCAGATCACTAAAGGAGTGGGTAGTAGTAAAGGGGGAAATCTGAAATCGAACCAATGTTTCATGGGTGATAAACCTTCTTTCGCCCATCTGAGTTTTAACGTTAACAATGAAGAGTTGGAGAGATTTGAACAAGCTTTCACTGGAGTATTGGAGAGTCCAGGTTCTGCTGTGACGCCCCCAATCTACACCCCCAAATTAGCATGCATTTAAAGCAATAAAAGAAAAATTCGAAATTTGATCAGAGTATATTTAAAAACATGGCATAGACGGGGAAATCACATCACTTTGAAACCAAACATACATACAACACCTGCCCATAAAGATATGCAACAGTGGGGTAGCAATCAACAGAGGAAACTTCGTTCCTTACACCCACACTTCAGAAATTAGAATTAAAGCGGAAAATCTAAAATCTGATTAACATACATCATGTAAAAAGTTTGTCAAACATCCAGTTATACATGTACAAGCCAAAATATAATATATACATAATACATAATAATCGCCAACGGCCTCCCTAACTACCCGGTGTCACATATCAGAGCCGACCGACAAAAAGGGTGAAGACACAAAGCTTCACAAAAGACCTCCAGCAACTCTAATCTGCAATGCCTCATAGAGCATTATAAAACGAGCAGAACGGTGAGAAAAACAACCATAATATAAATGCATATAATTATATATATCCACATAATCATACACATATAAAGTATTCTCACCCCAACTATCAAATGCTAACACATAAAGCATATACCGATTATATTCACATAATCACATATTCACTCATGATACATATGTTTATACACGAAACACATCATCCATAATTCCAAGCATGTAACACGAATGCACATCAATTCACCAATACCATCACAAATTCCACACATAATCAAACAATCAGACTATGCTTCATACAAATGCACAGAGACCGACACAACGACTCTATGCATATGCCATGCGGTACCGACTCCAAATATTTCTCATCTCTAGTTCACTCAGGAACTCTGCTGGAACCATCGCTCGTTACATCACTGTAACTCCCCGTCGGGCCTACGATGTTCACCCGTCGCTTGCAGTCCTCCTTGCATGAGGCTCATGACGTTTATGGATCGCTTGCAGTCCTTCTTATCTAAGGCTCACGATCCGATCGCTTGCAGTCCTCCTTACATGAGGCTCACGATCATCTATAACCACCTTTTCAGTCCTTCTTACATAAGGCTCACGGTGTGATAGCAGATTCTCTCAGGAATCAAACCGCCACTCAGGACGTCACAACAATGCGTATCATGATGCTTGGCATACAAGAACTCATGACAAACAATGCATTTCCACACATATATGCAACCATAAACATGCATATATAATCAAATACAACTCGTTTCATTTATTTGCCTTTCGGCCACAATTCATCACCACAACATGTCATCACAAGTATTTCCATCACACAACAGCACATGGCATAATACACATCAATTATGCACACTTACAACGACAACAGTCGACAATCGACACTATTCACTTTTCCCGACATAATTAAATCGGCTAACAAATTCCAAAACATCATAATCACCAAGTACAGTTCAATACCTTTCCAACGACACCAAGAATGTCAAAATCAGATAAACGGAACAAAAGTTACGGACTAAACAAGAAAAGACATCGCAAAAAAAACACATTCTGCACCCTTGCTGGCCATACGCGTATTGCCCTCAGCCATACGCGTATTGCCTTACCCCATACGCGTATTGCCTATTTTCCTTCATTGCCATACGCGTATTGCCCTCAGCCATACGCGTATTGCCCTACCCCATACGCGTATTGCACTGTACCATACGCGTATGGGCAGCGAAACCCAGAATTTTTCCTGCTGCGTTGCTGTTACGAATTTCACACCCAAAACCCTCCAAATCATCATCCAAACTCAGAAAAATACCAATTTGATGTACAACAACATATATCTATCATGTATCAACAACAAGAAAACCAGAAAAACATCATTTCCGACACGATTAAATCGAATTCTAACACTTTCTACCAAAAATGGGTTTTGAAGTATTTTTCATATAATTCAACAAAACAACAAACAAACACATACACAATCATACACATGTATAAGATAATTGAACTTCGCACCCTTACCCGATTTAATCGATACCCAAGCTTGCTCCTGATGATTTTCCACTCTTTTCTTCACTTTCTCTCTTTTCTCTCTTCTCCTTTTCTTTTCTTTCTTCCCTTCTCTTTTTCTTCTTCTCTTACTATTTTTCTTTCTTTTCTATTTCTATTTTTCTTTCTTTTACTAACTTAATAAAATACACCCAAATGCCCAAAATACCCCTACACTCAATTTTCTCGCAAACGATCCCAAAACGCGATAAAATATAATCACGACGAAAAATAACATATTTTCACACAAAAGTCGAAAATAATAATAAAATAATCAAAAGACTCAATAAAATAAAAACTGACAAAAACTGGGGCGTTACAATACTCCCCCACTTAGAAATTTTCGTCCTCGAAAATATAACGAGACGAACTACTCTGGATGCGACTCTCGCATCTGACCAACAAACATCAGGCCTACCAAAAAGGCACACCACGAATAACACAACTGACAAACCACCTTGCTAACCTTAAACACAACGATAACACGACAACGACGACAACAACGACAAGATGCAAAGCCCATACAATGCACTTGACGACCAACTCACAACTCAAGGAATACGCAAAACACAACTCACAGGCTCACTCTTGAACCGAAACACAACAGGACCGTCACCGCCACCGTAGGTAACACTCCTCTAATTCCCATACAGAAATTAGCTCTTCGCACTCGAACCACCACAATGGAAACGAGACAATAACCCAAACAAGAACATAAAGTTCCACGACACCACACGGTCTCAACAGCATCTACAAAACCAGAACACCAACATCCTTGTCACACAACCATACCACAACACCGCTACGATTCACCAATCGAACATAAAACCAAAACATCCCCCAACTTAGCAACACATGGATACTATTAAAACCTTTCTCCTAACACTTCCACTCTGAAACATCCAATGATCTCATCATTCCTACCGATTTCCAATGTTCAACCTAAGAACTCTTACAAGTCGCACACACATATACGAAATGTGCCACATCACGCTTCCGCTGCGCACTCTGATGACTCGTAACCATCTAAACCACCAATATCTCTCCCAAGGTCTAACTCTTTCACAAACTTTCCATAAACTATTGTTCACTTTTAATATTCTACCTCGCAATCTTTCGCGTTATCTCGTACACCAGATACAAGCCTCTGTACTGCTCAAACAATTCTAATACTCGGACCACCAAAACAGCCATTCATAGAAACTTTCATCTTAAATCCTCAGACACCGCAATAACTCTTCTCAACTTCTAACCACTCTCGTTGTCTCTATACCTTCAGACCAAACCAGTACTCAACATTCTTGTAATTACCAAGCACTTCGAATCTAGAATCATAAAGATAATACTTCCAATATTCCAACTCAATTGCAACTGCAAACAATTCCGATTTCCACAATAATACTAATCCTTTCTCGAATCCTCAAATGTCGGCAAACATAAGCCACGACTTACTCTCTTATCCTAACACACTGACTACTCATCCAAGATACATCCCACACAATCGACTTCACCTTTGGAAGTCAACTGAAGTAACCAAACGCTAGTCTTGGAAAAGCCTCCCATACCCTTCAATAATAACCAACAAAAGTCCAAAAAGTTCCCAATCACCTTTACCAACTTCGGATCCTCTAATAACAACACCGCATCTACTTCCGATGACAACAACATAACCCGACACACAAGTCGATAGCAGCCTCAACTCAAGCAAATCACTACTCTTATCAAACATCCCAACAATTGTAATTCTAATCCCAAAAATGAATACTTAATCTAAATCGTCATCTTATACCACTGTCCGTAATCCATACACAATCCTTTCTATTGATAATCCAAATTCCAACCTATTACAACACCCAACCAAAAAGAAATCTTAATGATTTCCCAAGTTAACCACCTACCAGAACCTCTAATCCAACTCATCTTTTGATATAAGAATATTCATTGCCACAACCAAACAATCTATAGCCAACTCTTTCCATTTCAAGTAATCCGTTTCACACCACTATCAAGCCGGAAAGACACGTCCATACATCCAACATAATTCCCGTCTGCTATCAACAAGAGATTAAGGGTGATCAGTTCCTCAATTTGTCAATAGACAGCCGACAATCATGATGAAGCATAAACCGTCTCCACCCAACCATAATAGCATTCCTTACAACCTATACACAAAACTACCTAAGGCACGAATCCATAGTTAACATAAACCTTACTTCTACATCCCTTCTTGAACCAGAAATCACACTTATAATCCTGTAATTCACAATCCACTGAGCCAACGCTTTACACCTGAAACAACACGGAGAAGCACCAGCTTCTCCCCCACTTATCTCATTCTAATCTCTCCAACTGTAGACACACTAATTCCATTACAAGCATTTACCAAAAATGGTCAAAGAGCAATTTAAACAAACCGAAAAAAGTAATTACTGACCCCATTGTTGGAGTATCAATAACCATTACACCATCCCAAGAAGACAACACAAATTCAAACACTTCACGCACTCACACAAAATAAACGAATGAGTCGTCCCAATATCAATAATAGCAATTAAAGGCGTAATAATAAAACAAGTACCTTAATCAAACGGTCTGCAACAGTAGCCTCAGTTCCTGCCAACGCACAAGTCTCCCCACCAACCTAAGCTTGTTTTGGTTCTGTACACCTCGTGCTAATATGACCTATTTCACCGCAGTTGAAACACTTCATCCCATAGTCCTTACAATCAGCTGCGACATGTCCCTTACGTCCACAATTGATGCATTTCAGTTTATTCTTCGCACAATCAAACTGAAGATGTCCTTCTTTACCACACTTGTAACATCTCGGGGGATTAGACGTTCCTCCATCACTTTCCTTTCTCTCAAAATTACCCCTATGTTTACCATCGTCAGCGGGTGTCACATAAGGACTACCACGAGACTGTTGTTTCCCTTTTCTGTCATTCACACTTTTATAGTGAGCCGAACGAGCCTTACAATCTTCTTCATAAATCCTACAACAATCAACCAAGTCAGCAAACCTTCTAATCCTTTGGTAACCGATTGCCTGTTTGATTTCAGGACGCAATCCGCTTTCATACTTCACACACTTAGAAAATTCCGCAGTAGGTTCAGCATAATGTGGATAAAACTGCACCAGCTCCACGAACTTAGCAGTATACTCAACAACAGACCTATTACCTTGTTTTAATTCCAAAAACTCTATCTCTTTCTTTCCTCGGACATCCTCGGGAAAATACTTCCTCAGAAACTCTCGGCTAAACACTTCCCAAGTGATCTCTTCTTCCTCCGCAGCTTCCAACACCTGACGAGTACTGACCCACCAATCATCAGCCTCATCATGTAACATGTGAGTACCCAGCCTCACCTTGTGATCATCTTCACAATCCATTACTCGGAAAATCCTCTCAATCTCTTTCAACCAAATCCGTGCACCATCCGGATCATGTTTCCCTTTAAAGATCGGCGGCTTATTCTTTCTAAACTCATCATTTCCTGCAGCATTCGGTGCACCCTGCACAGCTCGTGCCATAGCCTCCATTGCAGCAGCCAAAGCAGCATCGTTCCTACCAGCCATATTCTGTTCATCCCCAATAACAGCAACAATGGTTAAACAAACAGCTCACCGAACCACAAGGACCAGCAAAGACACA
Source organism: Lathyrus tuberosus (assembly GCA_022829125.1). Classification (NCBI taxonomy): domain Eukaryota; kingdom Viridiplantae; phylum Streptophyta; class Magnoliopsida; order Fabales; family Fabaceae; genus Lathyrus; species Lathyrus tuberosus. The sequence continues at coordinate 12,417,073 of JALAZF010000071.1, forward strand.
CACAACAGACACAAACTGACACGGACTGGCTCTGATACCACTTAATGTGACGCCCCCAATCTACACCCCCAAATTAGCATGCATTTAAAGCAATAAAAGAAAAATTCGAAATTTGATCAGAGTATATTTAAAAACATGGCATAGACGGGGAAATCACATCACTTTGAAACCAAACATACATACAACACCTGCCCATAAAGATATGCAACAGTGGGGTAGCAATCAACAGAGGAAACTTCGTTCCTTACACCCACACTTCAGAAATTATAATTAAAGCGGAAAATCTAAAATCTGATTAACATACATCATGTAAAAAGTTTGTCAAACATCCAGTTATACATGTACAAGCCAAAATATAATATATACATAATACATAATAATCGCCAACGGCCTCCCTAACTACCCGGTGTCACATATCAGAGCCGACCGACAAAAAGGGTGAAGACACAAAGCTTCACAAAAGACCTCCAGCAACTCTAATCTGCAATGCCTCATAGAGCATTATAAAACGAGCAGAACGGTGAGAAAAACAACCATAATATAAATGCATATAATTATATATATCCACATAATCATACACATATAAAGTATTCTCACCCCAACTATCAAATGCTAACACATAAAGCATATACCGATTATATTCACATAATCACATATTCACTCATGATACATATGTTTATACACGAAACACATCATCCATAATTCCAAGCATGTAACACGAATGCACATCAATTCACCAATACCATCACAAATTCCACACATAATCAAACAATCAGACTATGCTTCATACAAATGCACAGAGACCGACACAACGACTCTATGCATATGCCATGCGGTACCGACTCCAAATATTTCTCATCTCTAGTTCACTCAGGAACTCTGCTGGAACCATCGCACGTTACATCACTGTAACTCCCCGTCGGGCCTACGATGTTCACCCGTCGCTTGCAGTCCTCCTTGCATGAGGCTCACGACGTTTATGGATCGCTTGCAGTCCTTCTTATCTAAGGCTCACGATCCGATCGCTTGCAGTCCTCCTTACATGAGGCTCACGATCATCTATAACCACCTTTTCAGTCCTTCTTACATAAGGCTCACGGTGTTATAGCAGATTCTCTCAGGAATCAAACCGCCACTCAGGACGTCACAACAATGCGTATCATGATGCTTGGCATACAAGAACTCATGACAAACAATGCATTTCCACACATATATGCAACCATAAACATGCATATATAATCAAATACAACTCGTTGCATTTATTTGCCTTTCGGCCACAATTCATCACCACAACATGTCATCACAAGTATTTCCATCACACAACAGCACATGGCATAATACACATCAATTATGCACACTTACAACGACAACAGTCGACAATCGACACTATTCACTTTTCCTGACATAATTAAATCGGCTAACAAATTCCAAAACATCATAATCACCAAGTACAGTTCAATACCTTTCCAACGACACCAAGAATGTCAAAATCAGATAAACGGAACAAAAGTTACGGACTAAACAAGAAAAGACATCGCAAAAAAAACACATTCTGCACCCTTGCTGGCCATACGCGTATTGCCCTCGGCCATACGCGTATTGCCTTACCCCATACGCGTATTGCCTATTTTCCTTCATTGCCATACGCGTATTGCCCTCAGCCATACGCGTATTGCCCTACCCCATACGCGTATTGCACTGTACCATACGCGTATGGGCAGCGAAACCCAGAATTTTTCCTGCTGCGTTGCTGTTACGAATTTCACACCCAAAACCCTCCAAATCATCATCCAAACTCAGAAAAATACCAATTTGATGTACAACAACATATATCTATCATGTATCAACAACAAGAAAACCAGAAAAACATCATTTCCGACACGATTAAATCGAATTCTAACACTTTCTACCAAAAATGGGTTTTGAAGTATTTTTCATATAATTCAACAAAACAACAAACAAACACATACACAATCATACACATGTATAAGATAATTGAACTTCGCACCCTTACCCGATTTAATCGATACCCAAGCTTGCTCCTGATGATTTTCCACTCTTTTCTTCACTTTCTCTCTTTTCTCTCTTCTCCTTTTCTTTTCTTTCTTCCCTTCTCTTTTTCTTCTTCTCTTACTATTTTTCTTTCTTTTCTATTTCTATTTTTCTTTCTTTTACTAACTTAATAAAATACACCCAAATGCCCAAAATACCCCTACACTCAATTTTCTCGCAAACGATCCCAAAACGCGATAAAATATAATCACGACGAAAAATAACATATTTTCACACAAAAGTCGAAAATAATAATAAAATAATCAAAAGACTCAATAAAATAAAAACTGACAAAAACTGGGGCGTTACATCTGCTGCAGAGGTCATGGATGTGTTCCAAATGGAGGGTTTTTTCAACATCAAGGTTACACCTATGGGGGCTAACCTATGCCTTTTGGAGGAAGACAATCCTGGTGATATTCAAAAGATGATATCAGAAGAAGGTAAATGGATTTCAAAATGGTTTTCAGAAATCCGTCCTTGGAATCCAAAGATGTCGATCAAGAGAGACTAACATGGGTTAAGATATTTGGGCTCCCTTGTCACGTTTGGGGTGCAAAAATCTTCGCATTTCCAGCTGCTACCACTGGGGTATTCATTAAGATGGATGAAGCGACAAGGAAGCAGTCGAGGTTCGACATTTCTAGAATTCTGATTAGAACCAAATTCGTAGTGAGTCTTAACGAAGTGATCAACATAGAAGTGAATGATATTACTTACAGAATCAAGATTGTTGAAGATGCCTTTGGGCCTTATGATAGGCCCCAAAAGATAACCAAAGAGTCTTGCTTTGAGGAAGATAACTCTGAAATCGTGGAGCCAGAATCGGACCAGGAAATTGATGGGATGTCCAGGGACAGTTCATGTAGAGTTCTCAGTTCCCAATCCAACTCACCTAGGCATGTTTCTCCTATTTCGGTTTCAGGCGATTTCGGTCATCTGTGTAAGAAGCAGAGTAAGGAAGTTGGTGTTGAAGAATGTGAATTGCCTGGAAAGAAGAATCCTGTTTCTAATAGCTGTACCAGGTATAATGAGAATGTTGCAGAAGCTCACTCTTCTAAAAATACTCCATCTTTAGATAGAGACAAGTCAGGTATGAAGGCTGTTGATATAGTAGGGGTCAGTGACGTAGACAGTATCAAGTCAGTTTCTAGTTTGGAGCATGTGTCATGTTCTTTAATGAAATTAAAGAGAGGGGACAAGAATGGGACCTTTACAATTGAAGATGGTAAAGGAACTAAGGGAGGAGAAAAAATTGACGAAGTCGATATTCAGTTTGAGGATCCAGAAGCAAAGAGGGGTTCTACAAGTAGAAAGAAAAAGATTCTTATGGAAGATATTAATAAGAAGATAAGAATTGCTTTTAGTCCTTCTTATTATGCCACCCTATTACAAGCTGATGCTTTTTCAACTAGGTCTACCAAGGAGCATATCAGAAAGTCTGATTGGAATGAAAATTTGTTGGCTAAGGTTTCACAGTACAAGGGGTCTGACTCTTTAGAAAATTCTATGACTGATTCTGGTTTCCACCAGAATAATTATAGAATTAAGAAGCAATTAGAAAGCCTCCCATCGAGAGTTTGGTCTGCTATCAAAGGTTTAGGCATAGAAGCAGATGAGGACGATGAAATTTTCGAAACAATTGTGAGGAATCTTGAAGTGGTGGATAGAGAATCGAAGAGGGGAAAGAAGGTTGTGGATAGAGTTTCCTTATGAATATTATCACCTACAATATAAGGGGATGTGGGAGTGGTCTCAAGAGAAAGAAAATTAGAGAAACTATTAATAAGGTTGGAGCTGATATATGTTTCATACAAGAGACAAAAAAAACTAGTATGTCTGACGACTTGGTATATAGTTTATGGAGAGACAGAGGGTGTCAATGGTCTGCATCTAATTCAGTTGGTTTATCTGGAGGTATTTTAACCATTTGGAAGAGTGGTGTGGTTGAACCTATCTGCAGTTACAGGGGAAAAGGATTCTTAGGATTGCAAGCAATATGGAGAGGTTTGAAGTGTTATCTTTTCAATATCTATTCTCCCTGCAATATGACGGAGAAAAGGGAGTTATGGTCCTATCTAATCAACCTTAAAAACACGTTGGAGCCTGGAGAGTGGATCCTTGGAGGTGATTATATTTCAATAAAGTGTCCCGCTGAACAGATTGGTTACTCCACTTTCAACAGAAGATACATGGAGGAATTCGCAGAGTTCATAAATTTAATGGGGTGTGTGGATTTACCTTTGAATGGAAATAATTTCTCTTGGTTTAAGCCAAAGAGTAAGATTTGCAGTCGTTTAGATAGGTTTATAGTCTCTTATGGAATATGTAATGGTTGGAATATGGTGAGCCAGAAAATTGGTGAAAGGGATGTATCAGATCATAGGCCCGTGTGGATTTCAGCTAGAAACTGTCGCACCTCAAAAAAATTGCTCCATCGAAGACACGACCCTCGCGCGAAAGGCGCGGAAAATGGTTCGACAGAGTCGCCACCGAACTTTATTTATCCCAAAATAGGGAAAGTAAAATATCGAGAAAACCTTTAAGGAGGGGTAAGAACATGGTCGTCGCAACCACATTCCGGGTTCGGGAGTCGGTTACGTGAGGGGAAGGTACGCGCACCCCCTCACGTCCGTTGTACTCAACGGGAACCTCTTAGTTCGAATTGTGATGAACGTTATCTAAGCTTGTTTGTTTTCTTCTCAATGATATATGTGAAAAGGTAAAGTAAAAGGTTTTGATTACTAAGGGAAATGGGGTGGTTTTAGGATAGGGTGCTCGGCAAGATCATCGCGACCTCGGGCCTACGTATGCTCATTCGGACGAGAATGAGGAATCAGAGCAATCGTAGTTCGACTACGGGAAGTGATAGAGGGAAGACAGAAGATGAAGGGGAGGTAGCTCGCCAAGATCATCGCAATCTTGTGCCTACGTATCTTTACTCAGACGAGAATAAAGAATCAGAGCGGTCGTAGTTCGTGGTACGCCCACGAAACAAGGGTTAGGGTTTGAATTTTAGGAGACGAAAGATTGAATGACATACAACCCAAAGGGCGTGCCTCGAGAACAGTCACTCAAGAATCCAAGGAGTGCTAGACTCCAAGAACTCAGTTCTTTCGTGAGTTGATTGCGAAAATGTTTAATAATGGTTAAGTGTTTTAAGACGAAAGGGTGAATGAATAACAACCCAAGGGCGTGCCTTAAGATCCATTCATTCGAAGATCCAAGGAATACTAGATCCCAAGAATCTCCTCCTTTCGTAGGTTGATTAAGAAAACGCTTGAAAAAGATCGAATCGGATGGGTTGAGATAAGAGGTGAGGATCGATACTAGTCCCTAGGGATGCTCCTAGTAACAAAACCTACGAAATATGCAAGTGTACATTTAACGACGAGGCAAAAGACACTCGACTTACGAGAATGTTTGGAAGAGTGGCTCGACGACGAATCGAGAATCGGTTTGTTAAATGTTTTAGAGAGAATGACGATTATTCGATAAACGAGACGTCGGCCTCACAACCAATTAATCGGGGCATTATTGGGATGCTAGATCCCAACGACACCTTTTTCATTCGATTGATATATGAAATATTGTTTGTTGGACAACAAAAGTACCACATAGAATTCTAGACTCCAGTGGCATTCCTTTGTCCAAATAATTAAGACGCGTGTTTTAGAAACGAAAGGTCGAGTGATCACAACCCAAGGCGTACGCCTCAATCGCGGTCACTCAAGAACCCAAGAAGTGCTAGACCTCAAGAATTCAATTCTTTCGCGATTTAATTAAGAAAAATGATTGATTAGGTGTGTTAAGTATTTTAATCAGAAATTAAGTGCTTAGGCGTTTCAATAATCGTTAGTGTGTTTGATTAAAATATGAAAAAAATGAAACGGTTAGATGAACATGATATGAATAATAATATGAACAATAATAATAATCAAGATAATATTGACATAAAATGAACAAGATATAATATCGACTTAAAAATAAAGTTGGTCTCGTCTTAATCGAATTTAATCGAGAAATCGATAATCAACGATTTTTTACTTTCATGGACCAAAAATGAAAAGACATAAGATAATGAAAAATAAAATCAAAATAGAAATAAAATCGGTCTCGTCTTAATCAAGATTTAATCGAGAAATCGATAATCTTTAATACTTGACTTTTATTGACCAACTAAAAGAATATACGAAAATGGAAATTAAATGGAGATAGAAATTGAATCGAAAATATAGAAAGGTCTCATCTTTACTAAGACCTTAAATCAAAAAAACGAAAATCTTTAGTATTTGATTTTCATTGACCCAAAAATGAATAAAAATAATGAAAAATAATTGAAATGAAATAAAATCGGAAAACGATAAGAAAAAGAATAAAGGTCTCACCTTTATCAAGATTTAAAATCGAAAATCGATAAATCCTTGATATTTGGTTTTCATTGACCCAAAATGAATAAAAATAATGAAAAGACAATAAAATGAAATAATATCGAACATAGATAGGAAAAAGAATAAAGGTCTCACCTTTATCAAGATTTAATCGAGAAATCGATAAATCGTTGATATTTGGTTTTCATTGACCCCAAAAATGAATAAAAATAAAATAATAAATCGAAATAAAAATAAATAGGTGGTAAATAGGCCTCATATAAATCTAGATTTAGAATCGATTTGACGAAATCAACTTAATCAAGATTGTTTTTATATCATTGGCCCTACATGAAAAGAGAATCGAAATGGAAATGAAGTAAAACTAAAAAAAACTAGACAAAAAAATATGAACAAGTTTTTAAAAAAAAAAAGAAAGTAAGATGTTAAAAAAAACTTTTTGAACCAATTAATTTAAAATATAACAAAGAGGGATGGGTGTATAACACGAATATGGAATCATTATGGGCTTTTAGCCCATTCATCCATGTTTCCAAAAAAACACGGTGCCAACATGAAACGAAAAGGGTGGCGATAACATGGGGAGCCGGTTTGCCAATGCAAAGAAAAGATGCTTAAGATAACCCGAATGGGCCATGAAGCCCATAGTACTAACATAAAAAAAATAGACCAACAACACATATTAACCTCTTAAAACAAAAATCTCAGGCCATAAAAAGTGGAAAAAGACGCAGAAACAACAACAGTAACCTTGTTTTGTTAAAACAAATCGTATCACTTAATCCACATCAAAATAGAGTAAATAAAAACGCAAGAGAAGCTTCGAAACGGTTGAACCTTCCTCGTGACTCAGATCCAATCGCTACAGGTTCGTAAGGTTTGTGTTCTCTCGTTTTTTCTCTATTCTACTTCTGGTTTTGCTTTTGAAATCGTATCTCTCTCTTTCTATTCTGAATCTCTTCTTCTTCAGTTTTTCTGGTTTTGATTTTATGGTTTTGATTTGGGAACACGATTTGAGGAGTTTTGTGATTTGAGAGAAGGTGGAGGTATTGAGGGAAGGCAGCTGATTGAAGGTCGAAGAGGTTTGAGGTTTAAGAAGGGGATTCGGTTTGGAGATTTTGTGGGTTTGAGTCAGGATGTGGGTTATTTGATGGTTCTTGAAGGTTAAGAAGAGCAGAGTGATTGTGGTTGTGGTTAAGGAGCAAGGTTATTGATGGGTTCTGATTTGAAGGTTATGTGTTTTCTGATTCAAAGTAGTGGTTGTTTGATTTAGGTTGATGAAAAGGCTCTGAAAGGTTTGTTGCAGAAAAATTAGTTTGTAGTTTTGATTTGGATTATCGCATCTTTCAAGGTTGAGGAGGATTTATGAGTTGTTGGTGATGAAGCTTGGGTTTGCAGTAAACAAGGTTTTGTTGCGGCTAGGGTTTTTTTTAAAAGGAATGAATACAGGGTCTTATTTATGAGAGAGATTGTGGCTGAAATGGGAAGCTTTGAGGAATTTGAATCCGCACAGGTTGTTGTAATGGCGTACGGACTGTGATGGAAGTCGTTTATGGGTGGTATTCATGGCTGAGAAATACGTGGGTCCTGGAGCGATTTATTGAATAGCTGATGTGGTTAATTTTTTCAATTTGTTCAAGGTTTGTTGCTGTGAGGCGTTATGTGGTTTGGTGTGGTGTCCTATGCGTAATTGTTGGTGTGGAGGATCATGTTGCTAGGATGTTGTGCGTGATGGTTACCGTGTGATGAAGCTCATATTCATTGGCATATGAATTTTGTATGGCTGCAGCTTTCTTTTTTTTTGGCAAATTTTTGTTACAATGGTTGTAAACAATGGGCTTTATTGTTATGGGCCTTTTGTGGATTGAGCTTGGATGTATTTTTTTTTTGTAGAAAAATGATAATAAAGATGGTTTTTAGAAATGGACACTAAAATGGATAGAAAAAGGGATAACTTAAAATAATGAAATTGAATAATGGAATTGGGTAATTGAAAAATGGATATGAACATAAAAATGGATAATGGTTCGGTAAATGGATAAATAAATGGATATGGATGGATAATTGGTTTGAAATGGATATTTAATTGGATGAAAGATAAAAATGGTTAAAAGATAGATATGACTTAAAATGAAAATGGATAAAAAAATAAAAGAGAGATGAAGTTGAAGACAACATATTTTTTTGGATTTTTTCTGAATATGGTTAGTGGGTGGATGTACAAATGGAAATTATATACAGGTAGGACAAATTTGAGGTATGACAGATGTAACGCCCCAGTTTTGATCATTTTATTTAATCGAGTCAATTTAATTATTTTGAGTATTATATTATTTTTACTTATGACTTTGGTGTGATAATATGCTGTTTTGCATTGTTATTATATTTTATCGCGTTTTGAGAACGTTTGCGGGACAATTGAGAGTAAGGGTATTTTAGTCTTTTCCTAATAATTTACTAAGTTAGAAAAGAAAGAAAATAGAAATATAAGGGGAAGAGAGAAAATAGAGAGAAAGAGATAGGAAGAAGGAAAGAGAAGAGAAGGGAAAAAGAGAGAAAAGAAGAAAAAGCTTGGAAATCAAAGAAAAACAACTTCTAGGAATCGATTTAATCGGGTAAGGGTGCGAAACTCGATTATTGTATGATTGTGTATGATTATGTATGTGTTTGCTTGGATGTTTCTTGCCTTTCCATGGTTTTTGAGGTTTAGGTCGAAAACGATAAAATGATTAGGAATCGATGTTTTTACGGTCGGAAATCGATATAATTTGCGTTATATGATTACCATGTGTTTATGAATCATTGCTGGTAATTGTTTTGATGTTGGAATTGATTTGGAATGAAAAATGAGGTTTTTGGGGGTTTTGGAATAGTGTAACCCGTAACAGCATTTTTCTGGTCCTGGTACGATTCGCCAGGCGAATTGGGAATTCGCCAGGCGGATTAGGACTCGCCACTCGTTCGCCAGGCGAAGTACTGGCGAAGGGTGATTCGCCAGGAAAAATTGTAAGTCGCCAGGCGAATTTGGAATGACAGAAATGGGGTAGCTTCTGTAACTCTTGGGGTTTTTCTAATTTGGTGACTCGCCACTAGCTCGCCAGGCGAACTGCTGGCGAATGGTGATTCGCCAGGCGAAGTGCTGGCGAAGTGCTGGCGAATGGTGATTGGCCAGGCGAAGTGCTGGCGAAAGAGGTTTGGCCAGGCGAATTCTGAAGTGGCCAGGCGAATCTGGCTGTTTCTCACTAAATCCTTTTCTTTAAAAATGCATAACTTTTGATCCGTAACTCGGATCGGGACGTTCTTTATATCGTTGGAAAGCTTATGAAATTTACTTTGTTATGATGATAATTTTGAAATTGTTAGCCGATTAAATAAAGTCGAGAATTTGGGAATAGTGTCATTTACCGACTTTTGTCGTTTTAAATGTGTATATTGGTTGTGTAACATACAATGTGGCATTGATATTAATGTGTATGTCTTGTATGATGTGGTGTAATGATAGTGCATGTGATGACATGTTGTGATGATAAAGTGTGGCCGAAAGGCAAATGAATATGATATGTTGTAATTGGTTTCATATGCTTGTTTATGATTACATGTATGGGTGAAAATGCATTGCTTACGTGAAGTTCAATGTATGTTAATTGGTGGCCGTATGGCAAGAAAAAAATGCATTGTTAGATTTATTTATAATGCATGAATAAAGATGGTGAAATAATTCATATTGATGAATTGTATGTGATTGTAAGAGATGAATGCATGACAATGTTTGTATACATGTATGCATTATAAGAATGTCATGAATCATTTTGTATGTGAAGCATAGTGATTGCATTCTTATGTTGAGGGATTCAAAGAGAATCCCGCTATGACATCGTGTGCCTATGTGAGGACCTAAAGCGATGGTTATAGACGATCGTGTGCCTATGTGAGGACCTAAAGTGATCGGATCGTGTGCCTAAGGTGAGGACCTAAAGCGATCCATAAACGTCGTGTGCCTAAGTGAGGACCTAAAGCGACGGGTGAACATCGTAGGCCCGACGGGGTGTTACTTGAGTGATCCTCAGTAACGAGCGATGGTTCCAGCAGAGTTCCTGAGCGAACTAGTGATGAGTCGGTACCGCATATGTAATTGCCTAGAGTCGTTGCATCGGTCTCTTACATTTACATGAATCATGATTGCATTGTTATATGCGAAAAGTCATGATTGATTATCTGTGTGGAAAATGGTGATGTACATTTATGATAAATGTATTGTGCATGTTTGATATGCATTAATAACTGGTTGATTTTATGATTGAGCTTATGATAAGCCTTGGGAAATTGTTGTGCAATGGTGTTGGATGTAGTGAATTATGAATGATATGTTTTGTGTATAAACATATGCATGATGTGTGAATAGGTGATTATGTGAATATAATCGGTATATGTTTTATGTGTTGGTATTTGATAATTGTGGTGAGAATACTTGATATGTGTATTTTTATGTTGGTATATATAATTATATGCATTTATATTATAATTGTGTTTCTCACCCTTCTGCTGTTTTATAATGCTCTATGAGGCATTGCAGATTAGTGCTGGAGGTCTTTTTGTGAAGCTTAGGACTTCATTCTTTTGGTCGGTCGGCTCTGATATGTAGCACCGGGTAGCTAGGATGTATATGATTCTTTTGGGATACATTGTACATGTATCTATGGATGAATGTTTATGTGAACATGAATTATGTTGGTGGATGATACTTGATGATATATATGTATATATGTTTGAAATTATTCAATGTCTAAATCTTCCGCTTTTATTCTAGATATTGAGATGTGGGTGTAAGGACGAAGTTCCTCTGTGCACGTTACCCCACTGTTGCATATCTCTGTTGAGCAGGTGTTGATTGTTTTAATTTCAAGTATAATGTGACATGCTTCTTTTATGCCATGCTTTGTAATTATACTCTGATGAAATTTTTAATATATGCCTAAATGATTAATATGTTATTTATTTGGGGGTATAGAAGGGGGTGTTACATTAAGTGGTATCAGAGCCAGTGTTGAGTCAGTTTGTGTCTGTCTTGTTGTTGTTGTTGGTTGAACTATTGTTTAACCGTGTTGTCGTTGTTGAGAATGATCAGAATATGGCTGGTAGGAACGACAATGTTATTGCTGCTGCTATGGAGTCTATGGCTAGAGCTGTGCAAGGTGCAGCGAACGTGAATGCGAACGATGAGTTTAGAAAGAATCAACCGCCGGTCTTCAAGGGAAGATTTGATCCGGATGGTGCTCAGATATGGTTGAAGGAAATTGAAAGGATTTTCCGAGTTATGGGCTGTGCGGAAGAGAACAAGGTAAGGTTAGGAACTCAAATGCTGAAGGAGGAAGCCGGCGATTGGTGGGTCGGTATGCGTCAAATTCTTGAGATTGATGAGGAGGGAATTACTTGGGATTTGTTTCGTACTGAGTTTCTAAGGAAGTATTACCCTGAACATGTTAAGGGAAAGAAGGAGATGGAATTTCTAGAACTAAAGCAAGGTAGTATGTCCGTTGTGGACTATACTGCGAAGTTTGTGGAATTGGTACAATTTCATCCTCACTATGCGGCGATTACTGCGGAGTTTTCCAGATGTGTGAAGTACGAGAATGGTCTACGCCCTGAGATTAAGCAAGCCATTGGTTATCAGAGGATAAGAAGGTTTCCCGACTTGGTAGAATGTAGTAGAATCTTCGAGGAAGATAGCAAAGCTCGTTCTGCTCACTACAAGAGTATGAATGAGAGAAAAGGAAAACAACAAGCTCGTGGTGGTCCTTATGTGACACCCGTTGATAAGGACAAGCATAAGAGTAACTTTGAGAAGAAGTCGAGTGGAGGGGGTTCTAGTGCTCCGAAATGTTTCAAATGTGGAGAGATTGGTCATAAATCATTGGAATGTAGGAAGACTCTTGAGAAGTGTTCCAACTGTGGAGGCTTGGGGCATGCTGTCGCCGATTGTAGAAGGAACAGGGTGAAGTGTTACAATTGCGGGGAATCGGGTCACATTAGTACTAATTGTGCTAAGCCGAAACAAGCTCAAGCGAGCGGAAAAGTGTTTACATTGGCAGGCACGGATACTACTGATGCGGATCGTTAGACTTCAGGTACTTGTCTTATTAATGGTAGGCCGTTAGTTGCTATTGTTATTATCGGAGTGACTCATTCGTTTATTTCACATGAGTGAGTGAAGCATTTGAATTTGTTGTTTGTTCCTTAGTACCTAATAGGTGTGTGAAACACCGTCAGTACTTTTTGGTTTTCCTGTTCGGTGGTCAGCAGGTGTTAGGATGAGATAAGTGGGGGGAGAAGCTGGTACTTCTCCGTGTTTCCTCGGGTGTGGGGCGTTAAGTCGGTGTGTTGTGGATTGTGAGATCGTAAGTGTTATTTGGACAGAGTAGTTTCCGGTTTCAGGAAGGATACAGAGGTAAAATTTATGTCGACTAAGGATTTGTGCCTTAGGTAGTTTTGTGCACGGGATGCAAGAAAGGCTATTATAGTTTAGTGAATATGGTTTATGCCCCATCATAGTTGTCCGCTGTCTATTGACAAATTAAGGAACTGATCACCCTTAATCTATTGTTAATAGCAGACGGAAATTGTGTTGGATGGGATAGACGTATCTTTCCGGCTTTAATAGTGAAATGGAATACCTTGTTCGGAAATAATGAAGGATTATGGATTGATTTTGATGAGTTGATGAAGATTTTCATATTTGAAGACGAGGCAGATTAGAGTTTTAGTATGTTGGGAAACGGAGAATTCATGAAAGGATTAGTGCTATTGTGGAGTTGGAATTGGTTATGGTTGTGTTGTGTTGAAGTATTGGAAGTATTATCTTTATAATTTTGAAATTCGAAGTGTTTAGTGATTTCGAGAGTATTGAGTACTTGTTTGGTCCGAAGGAATAGAGTATGAGACAACAAAGACGATTAAGATTCATGGCGAGTTATGAATTTGGTTTGGTCTTGGAAAAGGCAGTTGTTAGGCCTGGTGTGTAAGTCGAAAATCTTTATGTATGTCGGTTTTGATGGCAAGAGAGCTAGAATCATTGAGCAGTTCAGAGACTTGTACCTAGTGAGAGAGGGTTAGACTTTGGAAGCGAGATTGATGGACTCGATAGTTTTGAGCAATCAGAGTGCGCAGTGGAAGCGTGATGTGATCCATTTTGTATGAATGTGTGATACTTGTAAGAGTACATAAGTTAGACATTGGAGACATGTTGGAATGATGAAATTATTGGACGTTCCGGAATGGAAGTGTTAAGTAAAATGTTTAAATTTATTTCGTAGACTACAATGTAGATGGATGTGTTGGTGATATGTTCGATTGGTGAATCATAGCATAGATATGTGAACAAAGAGGTTGTTCTTGTGGATATGTAGGAGTTCGTGAACGATGTTGTGTCATGGAACTTCCTGTCCTTGTTTGTGTTGTTGCCTCGTCTCCATTGAATTGGTTCGAGTGCGAGTGGTTAATTCCTGTGTGAGGAATTAGTATTGTGTTACCTACGGCGATGGTAAAGATCTTGTTGTGTTTCGGTTCAAGAGTGAACCTGTAAGTCGTGGTCGTGTTGTCGTGGTTGTTGCTGTTAGCTAGGTGGTTTGTCAGTTGTGTTATTCATGGTGTGCCTTTCATCGGTCTATGTTTGTTTGGTCGGATGCGAGGGCCGTGTTTGGAGTTGTTGGGATCGGTTATATTTTCGAGGACGAAAATTTCCAAGTGGGGGAGAGTTGTAACGCCCCAGTTTTGATCATTTTATTTAATCGAGTCGATTTAATTATTTTGAGTATTATATTATTTTTACTTATGACTTTGGTGTGATAATATGCTGTTTTGCATTGTTATTATATTTTATCGCGTTTTGAGAACGTTTGCGGGACAATTGACAGTAAGGGTATTTTAGTCTTTTCCTAATAATTTACTAAGTTAGAAAAGAAAGAAAATAGAAATATAAGGGGAAGAGAGAAAATAGAGAGAAAGAGATAGGAAGAAGGAAAGAGAAGAGAAGGGAAAAAGAGAGGAAAGAAGAAAAAGCTTGGAAATCAAAGAAAAACAACTTCTAGGAATCGATTTAATCGGGTAAGGGTGCGAAACTCGATTATTGTATGATTGTGTATGATTATGTATGTGTTTGCTTGGATGTTTCTTGCCTTTCCATGGTTTTTGAGGTTTAGGTCGAAAACGATAAAATGATTAGGAATCGATGTTTTTACGGTCGAAAATCGATATAATTTGCGTTATATGATTACCATGTGTTTATGAATCATTGCTGGTAATTGTTTTGATGTTGGAATTGATTTGGAATGAAAAATGAGGTTTTTGGGGGTTTTGGAATAGTGTAACCCGTAACAGCATTTTTCTGGTCCTGGTGCGATTCACCAGGCGAATTGGGAATTCGCCAGGCAGATTAGGACTCGCCACTCGTTCGCCAGGCGAAGTACTGGCGAAGGGTGATTCGCCAGGCGAAATTGTAAGTCGCCAGTGGAATTTGGAATGACAGAAATGGGGTAGCTTCTGTAACTCTTGGGGTTTTTCTAATTTGGTGACTCGCCAGGCGAACTGCTGGCGAATGGTGATTCGCCAGGCGAAGTGCTGGCGAAGTGCTGGTGAATGGTGATTGGCCAGGCGAAGTGCTGGCGAAAGAGGTTTGGCCAGGCGAATTCTGAAGTGGCCAGGCGAATCTGGCTGTTTCTCACTAAATCCTTTTCTTTAAAAATGCATAACTTTTGATCCGTAACTCGGATCGGGACGTTCTTTATATCGTTGGAAAGCTTATGAAATGTACTTTGTTATGATGATAATTTTGAAATTGTTAGCCGATTAAATAAAGTCGAGAATTTGGGAATAGTGTCATTTATCGACTTTTGTCGTTTTAAATGTGTATATTGGTTGTGTAACATACAATGTGGCATTGATATTAATGTGTATGCCTTGTATGATGTGGTGTAATGATAGTGCATGTGATGACATGTTGTGATGATAAAGTGTGGCCGAAAGGCAAATGAATATGATATGTTGTAATTGGTTTCATATGCTTGTTTATGATTACATGTATGGGTGAAAATGCATTGCTTACGTGAAGTTCAATGTATGTTAATTGGTGGCCGTATGGCAAGAAAAAAATGCATTGTTAGATTGATTTATAATGCATGAATAAAGATGGTGAAATAATTCATATTGATGAATTGTATGTGATTGTAAGAGATGAATGCATGACAATGTTTGTATACATGTATGCATTATAAGAATGTCATGAATCATTTTGTATGTGAAGCATAGTGATTGCATTCTTATGTTGAGGGATTCAAAGAGAATCCCGCTATGACATCGTGTGCCTATGTGAGGACCTAAAGCGATGGTTATAGACGATCGTGTGCCTATGTGAGGACCTAAAGCGATCGGATCGTGTGCCTAAGGTGAGGACTGTAATACCCCAAAATTTGCTCTCCCCTTTTGGCATCATAGTTGAGCATTATCATATATCATATCATATCCATCTCATTAGCATTGCATTGCATTTAACATAGAAAAATGAAGCATAGCATTCCTCTTACCATCAAGGCATGTGATCAGGTGGAAGGTGGACAATCAAGGGATCATTCAAAGCACAAAAAGGTCAATCAAGTTGCCTCAAGGCGAGCCAAGAGGTCTTTCATGTCTCATACTATCTCAAGGGATCATCCACAACCTCAAGGAAGTGAGATTCAATGGGAGATTGAAGCACTACATCTTTCACTATGCAAGAGGTTCAAAAACTGAAGGAAAACCCTCAAAAGAGATAGCTCATTGATCCAAAATCATCCTCAAATGGTATATCTCATCATCCTTTAAGAGGATACACAACATACTCTGAGGAATTTGAAATTGAAGACTGCACATTTTTCTCCTAGGAGGTGGGCACCAAAACTAGGGTTTCCCATTAAATCAGGGAATCTTTGATTTTTTGAAAAAAACTTGATGTCATGGTATTCTACATGTTCTTAAGTGTATGTGTATGGAAAATTGCCTCTCAATTGGTTTAAGAAGTGGTTCAATTGGAAAAAAGATAAAAAATCAGGAAATTTGGGGCCAAGTCAAATAATCAGAAGAAAAAGTCAACTCTTGACTTTTTGAGCCCAAAATCATGAAATTCATGTTACATATGTCCAATGTACAAAATTTGGTCAAGAAACTCCAAAGGAATCATGAAAAAATCAAGATGTGGAAAGTTGCCATTTTTGGAAGAGGAAGGGTTGCTAAAAATAGCAAGTTTTGGCCATTTTGCATCAGAGTTTGAACCAAGGCCATTTAAAATTGAAGCACCAAATGAAAATTCCACCAGGCCACAACAAAAGATCTTGTTTTAAGCTTCAAATCCATGTGTAGAACATCTCCATTGGATAAAAATTGAGAGAGTTATGGTTGATCAAAGTTTGAGCAAAGTAGGTTCAAAACTAGGTCATGACCAAGATTTTCAGGTCACGCGCATGTCATTTCTACAAACACCTGGTGTGCCAAATGTCCACTCATTTTTCTCATGGTTAAAAGCCTCAAATGGAAAAGTTTTCAACATCAAAGTTGTTCTTTGTAGTGTCATCTTTAATATTGGTGTTGGGAAAATTTTGAATTGATCAAGTTATGAGTGAATTATAGTGGTCTCAAGATAGGTTGATTAGGCTGAACTTCCATGCATGTCCTTTACCATGCCATGACTTGTTTCGTACGCCCACGCACCGGTCGTTTTTCCATCTGTTTATGATGATTTTTAGACATGTTTGAGGTACCTTTTCAACTCAAGTCCAGCACCAAAATTGTCCTATGATGCATCCTCAATCCATTGACACCAAGATGATTCATTTTCGTGCCTTGGTCATAAAGGAATCCATGTTCAAACATCACCATCTGCATTGATGCATTGACTGTCATGTGTAGCAGTTCACACATTGTTTTTGATTCAGTCACACCACAAACACCTCACCATCACCAGCTGATTTCTTTTCCTCATTTGCCCAAACATTCTTGCACGTGCTTCCATTTTTGTTACTTCTTACATGAGAAGGGAAATTTGCAAAACTTCCACCACAAGCTACTGCTGCATAATACAACCTCACTCTCATCCTCACTACAAGTGTCATGAGCTTGACCTCACCATAACCCAACCTTGATCACTCGCCCCCTAACTAACTTGACTCAGTTAGTTAGGGTGGACTCATTTAACCATTCCAACTCACCCTAACTCACTCAGTTAACCATCACAGTTCCCCTTTAACCACACTTATATAACCAAATCTCCTTCATAATTTCACAACAACACTTCATTCTCATTTTTCCTCTGAAATTCGCAAGCTCTCTCTCTGAAATTTCTCTTCCTCTCACACGATTTCATCATCATCTACATCTGAATCCATCTTCAAGCTTCAATATCAAGCAGCATTAGAACACACTGAAGCTTGGTAACATTGAAGAGATTGAAGTGTCTTCCACTGCATATTGAATTTCATCAACATTTGCAAGGATTTGTGAGCCTTTATTTGGCCAGTTGAAGATCAAAGAGGAAGCACATTTCTCTGGTTTTCTTTCAACTACAGTTTCCTACATTTTCAGGTTTCAATATCCTAAACTTTCTTGGCACGAGTTACATTCTGTTTAGTTTGTGTTGTGATGATTTGAGCTCACTAAGAGCATTCCTCCATCTGGCTAGTTGATAGAGCTTCTTAGAAGCTTAGATCCAAAATCTAGGGCTAATTTCTTTGCTTCAATTCTCTCTGTTTGTGTGTTGTTTGTGAAAAACAAGCCTAGATTCATGCTCTATGTGACTTCCTGAACATTTTGATGTGCATTGCATAAATTTCTGGAATGTTTGATCGATTGCAGTGCCGGAGGGTGGCCGGAGAAGGTGACCGGAGGTCCCTCTCCGGCCGGTGAGGTTTCATTAGGGTTTACATACCAGATTAAGTCGTGTCCGTTGATTTGTTTTGATCCAAGGGTGGTGGTGGTGCCAGCGAATAAATGGAGAGGGTGTGTGTCACGTGCTTCATTTTTTTCATCTGATGGTTAGCATGCGCGGGTGTACATGGTTATTAGTGTGTACTAGCAATGTGATATGCTTGATTAGATTACCTTGACTTTTACATTGACATTGACTTGATCCAATGGCTTGTGCGTCTTTGACTATTGTTGACTGAGCTCCATGATGACTATTGTGTACTGCGCGAAAAATGGACTTAGCCAGAATTCTATCTGCACCCCTCTTTTACAAGCCCAAACCAATTAGAACTAATATTTTACTATGTTCATACCCCCCTGTCATTTTCTACTTCATTTTATTTTCTTTTTTTTTTACTTGTTTCATAATTGAATTTTAAAAATACCAAATTGCATTATTAAATTCCACAAAAATTCATGAATATCATTGAAACATTTAGGAAATTTTCCATGATTTTATTTCTTGATTTTATGACCTTTTTACCCCTGGTCCATAATTTTCTTTGAATTTCCATTTAGATGCATTCTAAGCATGATACATGAATTTGTTTAATTTTGTTCTTACTCATTACCAACTGTTTTGACATGATTCTTTTTGCATTGATTCACTAATACATTGAAGCATGTTAGATGATTTTTGTTTGATTTTTTAGGTCACTTTATCACATGTTTTGATGCCTATATTTGCACCACTTTGCATGATGTTTCAACTTGACCTAAGTGCATTATTTGACATCATTTTGCCTTGAATTTTTACATGATACTTTGATAAGTGGTTCATTTCTGTTTTGTGTACTCCAATACCATGTTTTCATAATTTTCATGAGGCCATTTGATTTTTGTTTGATGCATTACATTGGAAGTATAATCCATGGCATGTCATTACAACTTTAGTGCATGTTTACATGAATTCTTTTGTGCACATTTGTATGAGCATTTGCATATGTTATGAGCCATTCATATGATATTATAGGTCTTTGATACACATTATAGGTCATCTTTACATGTTCATTTCAATTTGAACTTTGTGCATCATTAACATGTATTGTTTGCACTTTCTTTTTGAACTTTCATTTCATTTCTTCTTATATTACTTCTTGAATGTCTTGAAGTTGATTCATAAATACTTTTGAGATGTTTATAAACCATTTTCCATTTAGTTTCAATTCTGGTTGTTGATTTACATGTTCCATTTATGCATGTCCTCTTCATTTCTTGCCATCTTTCATCTACCCCTTCTTCTTGTAACATGTTTAAATGCTAATGGGTGATGATTATTGCTTATTCACTTGCACTTGTATGATGATATCCACTTGTTGTCCATATGATGTACATTCTGATTGTGGCTCTAGGATTTGGTTTCTCATTTAATTCTTTTGAGTTTTATGATGCATTACATGTTCTTTTACTTCTTATACTTCTTATACATGTTTACTAACCATGTAGGGGCTTTGGTAAGTTTCAATTGAGTGTGGATAAGGAATCCACATTCAACTTCTATCCTTTCTCTTTTACAATTCCATTTTGTGTTTTGTTAAGCACTTATGTGCTTTCTTTTAATAACTCATCACTTTCCCTTTTTGAATTGCAATTCATCTTCTACTTTGGAAGTGAATTGTTTAATTCTTTCTTTCTTTAGACTTTAGGTTGAAACCTCACAAACCTTAGGATCATTCCCTTAACTAATCAATTAGGATTGAGTCTTAGTTCATATAGATTTTTACCTTTATCCTCCTTTGAGTCTCTTTTCTCTCTCAAAGAAAATTCAAAACATATAATAAAGGTAAACACTTATTGCATTTAGGCCTTTCATATAAAGAAAAGATTATAAGGGGTCTTCCCTTGTAATCTTAAAATGTATAGCATATAACCCATCTTGGGTCAATGTGTTAGACATTTTATCTTGTATGAGGGACTTAAATGCAATACTTGTTGAAGGTGCAAATAATAAAAAAAACTTCTTCATTTCTTAATTAACAAAAACACTTAATAAACACAAGTATGCTAGTGTGTTTGAACCTTGACAATTGGAACTAAGGGTGGGGGTCTTCTTCACTCTTAGTGTGCTTTCTTACCCATTCCATCTTGGAATGTGAGAATGTACACATTCCAATGACTAAGATCCAGATACACTGTCATATGCAAACAAATCCAAAACACTTCCTTCTAAAAGACAAAAACAAACAATAACGTCTTTCCTTCGGGAATTCTTTTCTCACCTCATTCACTCTTAGCGTACGAACGTGCTTCTACTCGTTCTCTTGCAAGATGGTAACGCACTCGGACCAGCGAGCCTGCAACACCTGAGCTAGAACGTAAGCCGTTCTCTAAAAAAAAAAAACAATCCATCCCTAGTGAGGGGAACTACGTCGCTCTGATTCTCATGTTCCCGATGAGATACGTAGGCAGTGGGGTAGGGCCCATGCGAGCACTTCTTTTATTTTCCCTACATTTGTTTCCCGTTCCTTTTCTTTTATTTCTCCTTTCTTTCTTTCAGTTCCTTTTCCAGTATCCTTTCTTTACACCCTTTGATCGAGACAAGCAAGCGTGGATCCCATCGGGTACGATGGACGCGTGGGGGTGCTAATACCTTCCCCGCGCGTAACCGACTCCCGAACCCAGTTCTCTTGGTCGTAAGACCATGCTTTTCCTTTCTCTCAGGTTTACGCGGTGTTTCCTTTCCCTCTCTTGGGATAAATACACATTGCTGGCGACTCTGTTCGGTGCCACTTTCGCGTTTGTACCTGGATGAAAATCCCGGGAGCGACAGCTGGCGACTCTGCTGGGGAGGAACCCAGAATCTCTGGTTTCCTTAGCGAGTCAATCCTAGCGCTTGTCTGTTTTTCTTTCATTGGGTGTTTACTGTTGTGCTATATGTTGCTGTTTATTTATTTTACTGTATTTACCGCATTTTAGCATTACATATCATATATTATATTGTGTTGCACTGTTTTGTCTGTTTGGCGGGATGGGTGTTCTGAGAGATAAGCCCACTACCAAGGCTTGAGTACACACATAGGTATTAGAGTGGATAGTCATGACGCTTGCGTGGTGGTGACCACGTATTGTTGTTCATGAGACCCACAACCAGACGAGGTTCTATCAGGAGCTTTCTGCTACTGCATGTTATGCAGGCCAGTGGTTATTCTCTTGAGGAACTGTCGACTCTGGTGACCATTCCCGAGGACTCAGTTGCGGCACTCCTCCCGAGATGTGACAGTGGCAGACCACATTCTGTGGCAAACCCATTGCACATTCTCGATCCGAGGACCCAATGCTGGGAACTTGCTATAGGACATCCCTTTTTGAAAGAGAATCAGCGGAGGCACTCCTCGATTGGCGATAGTACTGTACCCTGAGGGAGGAATGTACTATTGCTTCTCGACCTCAGTGCCAGAAGCTGAGGACCTTTTGTTTTGGAGAATCAGTTGAGGCCTCCTCGATTGATGATGATGCCAAACCAGAAATGGTAAACGTATCATCATTTCTCGACCTGAGAGCCCGGGATACTGAACATCCTAGTACCCACATGTGAGAAGGGCGGGTTGTTTACAGGTTTGCAGGTAACCATGACCTCCTACATACCCGGTTTTCTATCATCATTGCACAAAAAGGAAGTTTCATCCTATTGTATTCAGATGGTTCTTATCTATGGTTCTATATTAGTCTCAGAGCTACACTGACACCGTTCACAGTTCAGCACAGACACCTGATTACCTGATCACATTGCCCTTTGCATTGCATTATCATATCCTAACATACATGTTTATTCATTTCCAGGTGCATATATTACCCTTGATTCCAGTCATCAGGTCCCTGCAAAGATGAACACTAAAGAGAGGAAGAATATCATTAGCTATAAGTTCCTTACGCCTACTTTAGGCCCTATTGTTATGCTGAAGGGAATGGCGAGCCCTGCAGCACGAGAAGCTTTTGAAGAGAAATATGGGTGGATTTTATCTATGGTCCGTAATGTCAGTGATTATGAAGCCAGAGGTCTCCATACGTTGATGCAGTTCTATGATCCGCCTCTGAGGTGTTTTGTATTTCCAGACTATGTGTTGGTTCCTACCTTGGAGGAGTATTCCAACATGTTGGGGATTGCTATCAAGGAGGAGCCCCTTTTCTTTGGATCGGTGGGGGATCTTGACTTTGGAAAGGTGGCTGGTGCTCTTTATTTGAGCAAATCAGAGTTAGACGCCAATGTCTCCAACAAAGGAAAGATTCGTGGTTACAAGCTGGAATATCTGATTAAGAAGGCCCAGGAAGCAGCTAAAGGCGAGAATTGGCTTGTTTTTAATGCTTTGTTAGCCCTTTGTATATACGGCATAGTGTTGTTTCCCAACGAGCCGGATTTTATTGATACGGACGCTATACGAATATTCATGATGAAGAACCCGGTGCCAACGCTACTGGGAGATCTTCACTACTCGTTGTACAACCGAAACGAAAAGAAAAGAGGAGGGATAATTCGTTGTTGTGCACCCTTGTTCTATAAGTGGTTTGCAGGCCGTTTACCACAATCAGGGGCTTTTGTGGATTCCAAAGATTCTCTAGAGTGGAAACAGCGTTTAATGGGATTGGTGGCCAAGGACATCGTATGGGTAGATCATGGGCTGATTGGCAAGAATATTATCCACAGCTGTGGTAAGTTCCCTAACGTTCCACTGATAGGAAGGCTGGGTGGGATTAACTACAATCCTTCTTTGGCCATTCGACAATTTGGGTATGCCCTGACAGGTCCGCCTATTAAGAGAGATGTGGAAGAGTCCCTCTATTTTCATACATCAGATGGTTGGGAAGCAGCACAGAAAGTTTCTGAAAGCTGGGGTAGCATACTGAAAAAGGGGAAAGTTACTCTAGGCAAGCCTAACAACCGGGTTTATCCAGCATATGAAGAGTGGGTGAAGAAAAGAGTTGAAGATTTTCTCTTGCCTTTTGGTAAGGCACCCCTTTTGTATCCGGAGAATGAGAAAGCAAGAAGCACTGCTACTGTGGAAGAAGTTGACAAGTTGCAAGCCTTGGTGGAAAAGCTCCAAGGAGAGAATTCCGAGTTGAGTAGCCGTCTTCAGAATGCTCTATATGCCAACAAAGAGCTGGAGCGGAAAGCCCAAGATGCTGAACAAATCCTAACTGCAAAAGAAAAAGACTTTGCTGGAAGAGCACAACATTTCCGGAAGATTAGTAAAGGTGCTGATGATGCTACTCAAGCCCACAAGCAAACCAAACAGGCGTTAGCACAGACCAAAGAAAAGTTAACAAAGTTTCAGCACGCTTGGGACGAAGTTAGGATAGAGAATGCTGAATTACAGGAACAGTTGCAGATTAAGGACGAAGAGCTTGAAAAGGCGCATGAGCAGAGGAGAAAGTATCGGGAAAGCCTCGGTAAGAATCAAGAACAGCTAGAAGAAGCTAGAGGTGAGCTGAGGAATACCAAGAAAGAGCTTGAGGAAGTCATGATAGAAAGGGAGATACTCAAGACGCAAGCTGGCATAAAGAGACACAAAGGAGTGTGTGATGACGAGGCTCTGATGCTGCATATGGGTTCTTTAACTGAAGCTCTTGAGAAAAGGGATGTCTTGATCAAAGAAATGATTGAAAAGCCGAATCATCAGCGTACCCGTATACTTTTTGAGGAGATCAAATACTCAAGTGATAAGCTGAAGGGTGTGGAATTGTCAGACTGATGTTCTTTTCCTTATATTTTGTTGTTAATGGTTACCATCAGGCTTGTTGATGGATCCATTTTTCCTTGTATTGCATTTGCGGTTGAACCTTTCTTAAATGTACTTGAATACTTTGTTGAATGAGTATGAGCAGTTTTATTCAGAATTATTCCTTATCAGATAGCTGCACACAAGCACATGACCACGATACGTCTCTTTATATCACAATTTCTGGTCTTCAGATTTCTGTGGTTGGATTGGAATCAGGGTATAAAGCACCTCGGAAATGACAAACATGGCATTGCATGGCATTGCATATCATTTTTCATTTTTTGTTACTTGCTTTTCAGGTACTCGTTGCAGGGACTCTAACCTTTATTTGGTTTCAGGCAGTATAGCGGAGAGTCATATTCACCGATATTCGACGCGAAGGAATCAAGTAAGAATCATGGATCAAGTGCAAAGTGATTTGGCTGAAATGAGGGCGCGTATGGACCAGTTCATGACCCTCATGACTGGCATGGCGCAAAATCAGGAGAGATTGAGGCTTCTGGTAGAGCGTCCAGACAATGGGCCCGAAGGTGATCAACATGACAATTCACAGGGACACGGCATCCCTCCTCCCGGTGGCAACCCTCCTCCTGGTGGTAACAATCGGGGTAATGGAAATGGTAGGCATGCTGGTGTTACTCTTGAAGATACTCTGGAAGACCAATTTACTCTACTAGATGCTGATGTGGGTAATCAAGGTGATCGAAGGTATGATGAGTTAGCAGAGAAGATCAGGGCCATAGAATGCAAGAACTCTATGGGTATTGATGTTACCAGCTTGGGGCTGGTCTCAGGAGTCAGAATTCCCCCTAAATTCAAGCCTCCCACTTTTGATAAGTATCACGGCAATGCGTGTCCCCAAACGCATCTTCAAGCTTACTTTGGGAAGATTTCAGCCCATACGGATGACGAGAAGCTATGGATGCACTATTTTCAGGACAGTCTGGCTGGGGCGTCCTTGACCTGGTATATGAAGTTGAATAGAGCTGCTGTGAAGAATTGGAAAGATCTGGCAGAAGCGTTCCTGAAGCAATACCAGTATAATATTGACATGGCGCCCAACCGCACCCAATTGCAGGGATTGTCCCAGAATGCCAAGGAGAGTTTCAAAGAATATGCACAGAGGTGGAGGGAAATGGCTGCCCAGGTTCAACCTCCCTTGTCAGACAGAGAAATGGCGGATATGTTTATGGGCACCTTGCAAGGGGCTTATCTTGATAGATTAGCTGCTTGTCCGTCAACTGGATTTGCTGATATTGTGATCGCGGGAGAAAGAATAGAAAGTCTGCTAAAGCTTGGAAAGATCCAGGATGTGAGTGGGGCTGGCTCTTCGGGGACGAAGAAACCGTTTGCTAGTAACCAAAAAAGAAGAGAAGGTGATACGAATGCTGTGTTTAGAGGACGAGGCAGAGGGCGTTCTCGAGCTTATTATCAGGTAGATGCTGTAACAATCCCCACACCGTCTGTTCAGAAACAACAACCCCAACAACAAGTTCAACAGCAACAACCTTTTTTCCAGCAAAGGTCTAGACAGAGGGATCGTAAGATGGATCCTCTCCCTATGACCTATGCCGCGCTGTTGCCCCGGCTACTCGAGTTAAAGTTGGTAGAACTCCGTACTATGAAAGCTCCGGTTGCTAGAAACCTGCCACCTAACTTCGATTCTAATGCTCGTTGTGAGTTCCACTCAGGTGCTCAGGGGCACTCCATTGAAAAATGTTGGGCTTTCCATCATAAAGTACAAGATTTGATTGATGCTAAAGCCATCAATTTCTCTCCCGCTCCTAATATTACTCAGCATCCCATGCCTGATCATAGTGCAGCAAATGTGTACGCTATTGAAGATGGGAGGAGATTGAATTTGGTGTTAGACGTTCATCAAGTGAAAACTTCTTTGTTGGTTGTAAAAGATCGTTTATTGAAGGGACAGGTGTTCCCGGGCTGTAATCAAGATTGCTCTGAGTGTATGAATCAGGAGAACGGCTGTGATAAGTTGAAGATGGGTTTACAGAATCTGATCGATGAAGGATGTCTACAGTTCGACAGAGTTGTGAAAGACACTGATGAGATATCAACCGTGACCATCTATTACACTCCCGCTGAGATTCAAATGCCGGTCAATGCAGTTCCCGTGGCGAGTGTTGCGCCAGAAAGACCCAGTCCTGTCACTATCACGGTGCCAGGACCAATTCCGTTCACATCTACGAAAGCTATCCCATGGCACTATGGGGCAGATGTATATTACGAAGGTAAAAAGCAGGAAGTTGAATCATCAATCAGCCCAAATATTGATAATGTAGGGGGTGTAGGGGGCTTTACAAGGAGTGGAAGGTTGTTCGCTCCCCAAACCTTGAGAAGCGATAAAGAGGCAGAAGCTGCAGCAAAGGCTAAGGGTAAACAGGTGGTTGAAAGTGCGCCTACACCTGAAGCAGAGACAAAGATTACTTTTGATAAGGAAATGGAAGAATTTATGAAAATAATCAAGAAAAGCGATTATAAGATTGTGGACCAACTGAATCAGACCCCTTCAAAGATTTCAATCTTGTCACTATTGATGTGCTCTGATGCGCACCGGCAGGCGTTGTTGAAAGTATTGAAGAGTGCATACGTGCCACAAGAAATTACTGTTAATCAGCTCGAGGGCGTAATCTCCAATGTTAATGTTAGCCATGGCTTGGGCTTTACAAGTAGAGATTTGACTGTTGAAGGAAGAAACCATAATAAGGCTTTGCATATCACGATGGAGTGTAAGGGCGCAGTGTTATCTCATGTACTGGTAGACACTGGTTCATCACTCAATGTCTTGCCCAAGAAGGCATTGATGAAGCTGGAAGTTGATGGTTTGATCTTAAGGCCTAGTGAATTGGTGGTCAGAGCATTCGATGGGACCAGACGATCTGTGTTTGGTGAGGTGGAATTGCCCGTACAAATTGGACCACAGGTATTCAAATCCACGTTCCATGTAATGGACATACAACCTGCATATAGCTGCCTATTGGGACGCCCTTGGATTCACGGAGCAGGGGCTGTTACTTCCACCTTACACCAAAAGCTGAAGTATGAGTTTGAAGGGCAGGTTGTGACAGTGTGTGGGGAAGAAGACATCTTTGTGAGTCACCTGTCCACGTTCAAGTACATTGAAATGGATGGGGAAATTCATGAGATGCTGTGCCAATCATTTGAAGCAGTCAACATTGACGATGCACCTGAGTCTTCTTCTGTACCAGTTGGGGCTGGTACCTCCATTTCATCTTACAAACAAGCTGTCGAAGTCGTCAGGGCAGGCAACGCCCAAGGTTGGGGCAGGTTGATAGAGACCCCAATGAAGGAAGACAAATTTGGTATTGGTTATCATCCCTCTACAACTTCAGATGCGGGGAGCAGGGGACCCATTACTTTCAATAGTGGGGGAATTATCTACACGGACCAGTCTTGTGCAGCCACAGAGGATAGTGTTGACAGTGATTGTGACCTGGACAACTGGGTACGCCCTCATGTTCCGGGACAACAAGTGCAGAACTGGTTCGTTGAAGAAGTCATCCGGGTTACTCTTCAGACAGAGTAATTTTTCTTTGTTTTTTCTAACCATAATGCATGTCAAAATCTTGCGCTCTGCCCAAGGCGTATAGATTCATTTGTAGGGCCACCATGGTTGCATTTGCAATGTTTAATCATTAATAAAGGACGTTTTGCAATCAAATTTTGTTCTCTGTCTTTCAGTTTTTATTTTTGCACAAAAAATGGCAGTGTTTCATTTTCTTTTGTTTTGCTTAAAAATAAATTCTAAAATAAGGCATGAACCCATTCATGCAGACTTGATCCTCCGGATACCACTGATAACGATTTTGATATGGCCATGTATGACTTTGACAATCCGATTTATCAAGCCGAAGAAGGGGATGAGAAAGATTGTGAACTTTCTGAAGAACTGGCCAGATTGTTGAAACAAGAGGAAAGGGTCATCCAGCCTCATCAGGAGACTGTAGAAATCATCAATATTGGTACCAAGGACGCCAAGAAAGAGATCAGGATTGGTGCCAGCTTGCAAGCAGATGTGAAGCGAACTTTGACGGAAATGTTGCGCGAGTATGTTGACATCTTCGCCTGGTCGTATCAAGACATGCCGGGGTTGGATGCGGATATTGTCGTGCACAGGCTACCATTGAGAGAAGAATGTCCGCCAGTCAAGCAGAAACTTCGTCGGACTCACCCCGACATGGCTTTAAAGATTAAGGAGGAAGTCCAGAAGCAGTGGGATGCTGGGTTTCTTGCTGTGACAAAGTATCCTCCGTGGGTAGCCAACATCGTGCCAGTACCGAAGAAGGATGGAAAAGTGAGAATGTGTGTGGATTATCGAGATCTTAATAAAGCTAGCCCGAAAGATGATTTTCCACTACCTCATATTGATGTGCTGGTCGATAATACAGCTCAGTTTTCAGTGTTCTCATTTATGGACGGTTTCTCCGGGTACAACCAGATCAAGATGGCACCTGAAGATATGGAGAAGACCACGTTCATTACTCCGTGGGGTACATATTGTTATAAAGTAATGCCTTTTGGGTTGAAAAACGCAGGGGTAACGTACCAGCGGGCGATGGTGACATTGTTTCATGACTTGATTCATAAGGAGATCGAATGTTATGTAGATGATATGATTGCCAAGTCGAGAACAGAAGAGGAACATCTGGTTAACCTGAAAAAGCTGTTTGAAAGGTTGAGAAAGTTTCGTCTGAGATTAAATCCAAACAAGTGCACGTTTGGGGTGCGTTCTGGAAAGTTGCTAGGTTTCATTGTGAGCGAAAGAGGAATCGAGGTTGATCCTGCCAAGGTGAAAGCAATACAAGAAATGCCTGAACCGAGAACAGAAAAAGAGGTTCGTGGTTTCTTGGGTAGATTGAACTACATTGCAAGGTTCATATCTCACCTAACGACCACGTGTGAGCCAATATTTAAATCGCTAAGGAAAGATCAAACGGTCAGGTGGAATGACGATTGCCAATTGGCATTCGATAAGATAAAAGAATACTTGCAGGAACCTCCGATTCTAATGCCTCCAGTTGAAGGGAGACCGCTGATAATGTATCTGACAGTGCTTGAAGGTTCCATGGGTTGTGTTCTCGGTCAACATGACGAGACAGGTAGGAAGGAGCATGCTATTTACTACCTGAGCAAAAAGTTCAATGATTGTGAGTCCCGATACTCAATGCTTGAAAAGACATGCTGTGCGCTTGCATGGGCCGCTAAGCGATTGAGGCAATATATGGTTAGGCACACAACCTTGTTGATTTCAAAAATGGATCCTATCAAGTACATTTTCGAGAAACCAGCATTGACAGGCAGAGTTGCACGGTGGCAAATGGTCTTGACAGAGTATGACATTCAGTACACTTCACAAAAGGCCATCAAAGGAAGTATCTTGTCCGACTATCTTGCGCAACAGCCGATTGATGATTACCAACCCATGAAATTTGACTTCCCTGATGAGGACATCATGTTTCTCAAAGCTAAAGACTACGAGGAACCACTTCCGGAGGAGGGGCCAGACCCTGAATCCAAATGGAGTCTGATGTTTGATGGGGCTGTCAATATGAATGGGTGCGGAGTTGGAGCAGTTCTTATCACGCCGGAAGGTGTTCATATGCCGTTCACTGCCCGAATAACTTTCGGATGCACCAACAATGAAGCAGAGTACGAAGCTTGTATAATGGGGATCGAAGAGGCGATTAATCTACGGATTAAGACCCTTGATATATTTGGTGATTCAGCTTTGGTAATCAATCAAGTGAAGGGGAGTTGGTACACGCACCAAGCAAATCTAGTGCCGTATAGAGATTATACGAGGAGATTGCTGACATTTTTCACAACAGTGAAACTGTACCACATTCCTCGAGATGAGAATAGGTTCGCTGATGCCTTGGCCACTTTGTCTTCCATGATCAAAGTGCAAGGATGGAACCATGTACCTAAGATTGAGGTATCCCGCCTTGACAGACCAGCATTTGTGTTTGCGGTCGATGCAGCGTCCGATGACAAGCCATGGTTTTATGACATTAAGTGTTTCTTAAAAAGTCAAGAGTACCCGCCCGGGGCATCGTCCAAAGACAGGAAGACGTTGAGAAGGTTAGCTGGTAGTTTCTTCTTGAATAAAGATGGCGTGCTGTATAAAAGAAATTTTGACACGGTCCTGCTTAGATGTGTGGATAGACGTGAAGCAGACTTGTTGATGATTGAAGTGCACGAAGGCTCTTTCGGTACCCATGCCGGAGGACATGCAATGGCTAAAAAGTTGTTAAGATCGGGATATTATTGGTTGACTATGGAGTCAGATTGTTGCAAATATGCCCGCAAATGCCATAAATGCCAGATCTATGCAGACAAGGTGCATGTGCCTCCAAATCCGTTGAGTATCATGTCGTCACCTTGGCCGTTTGCCATGTGGGGCATTGATATGATCGGAAAGATTGAGCCTACAGCTTCTAATGGTCATCGTTTCATCTTGGTGGCAATTGATTACTTCACCAAATGGGTTGAAGCCGCATCCTATGCCAATGTTACAAAACAAGTGGTCGCTCGTTTCTTAAAACGGGATATCATTTGCCGATATGGAGTTCCCGAAAGAATCATTACTGATAATGGTTCTAATTTGAACAATAAGATGATGGCTGAGTTATGCCGGGACTTCAAAATCGAACATCACAATTCTTCTCCGTACCGCCCAAAGATGAATGGCGCGGTCGAAGCGGCCAACAAAAATATCAAGAAGATTGTGCAGAAGATGGTTGTCACGTACAAAGATTGGCATGAGATGTTACCATTTGCTTTGCATGGGTATCGAACGTCGGTACGCACGTCCACTGGGGCAACCCCATTCTCACTTGTATATGGTATGGAGGCAGTGCTACCGGTTGAAGTAGAGATTCCGTCCCTCAGAGTTATGATGGATGTTAAGCTAGATGAAGCTGAATGGGTACGAGCCAGATTTGATCAGCTGAGCCTTATTGAGGAAAAGCGATTGGCGGCTGTATGTCATGGGCAACTATATCAGCGCAGAATGAAACAGGCATTTGACCAGAAGGTGCGTCCTCGGGTTTATAAAGTCGGAGATGTGGTACTCAAAAGGATCCTTCCTCCCAATACAGATCACAGGGGCAAATGGACTCCTAATTATGAAGGTCCATTCGTGGTTAAAAAGGTCTTTTCGGGCGGAGCTTTATTGCTTACAACCATGGATGGCGAAGACTTTTCATCCCCTGTCAACTCGGACGTAGTCAAAAAATACTTCGCATGAATAGACCCGCTGGATAATAAAAATAAAAAAAAATCCAGGCAAAAAAGGGCATCCCGGCGAACCAAAAACAGAATAAGGTTCGGGCAAAAATTAGGGATATAATTGAAAAAATTTGTACACCCGGTAAGTTGAAAACCCGAAAGGGCAACTTAGGCAAAAAAGGGTATCCTGGTGGATCGAAAACCTAAAAGGGCGGTCCACACAAAAGAGGGATTTAAGCGAATGACTACGGTTTGAGTTATCTGTACCCCATTACCGTTTGAACAACTGACGTTCTGAAGGATAGGAATCGGTCTGATCATTCCTCAGAAGGCAAGGTCGGGGAGTTTTGAAGACATAATGGTCATAACAGAATGGAAACTCAGTGGAATTCCGTTTTCACATTGCCATTAGGATAGTTTCTTTTCTCAATTTTCAGCGATCATCTCTTTCCAGGGATGGCTTCCGGATGTAATTGCCTATTCTGGGCTCTCAGTCAATAAATTGAATTTCAGTAAAAAGCTTTCTATTTTTGTTTTATTGCTTTGTTTGCAAAAACGTCCTAATTTTTGATAAAACATTGCATTTGAAAACATGGCAGCCTTGCAATAACATGCGCAGAAAAAACATTTGAAATTACTTCGAATGTTGAATACTCCCGGATGGTGGATTCTAGCCACGCAATATTCGGGGCATGTGGGCATATTCTTTTGTTACAGGTAGCAGGTGCAGATGATTTTAAGCACAAGACCAGCAATAAATCACCCCACGCAAAAGACTGGGGCAGTTATGGGTAAGGAGATCAGCGTTCATCGTTCGGTCGACGATTGTGCATAACGGGTCGATATCAGTGAATTAAGTTCAACTGGGTACCGTTGCATCTTATTAAGTCGATTCTCTTATTCAGTCCTTCCAACGGCTACAAGCTTTTCTATGTCGATAACGGTCACAGGTTCCCCAAAAGAGTGGTCTCGTCGACACCAAAACTGATGGTCATTATCCCCAGCGAAGTCGCAGGAGTTTGAAGAGGCTAAATCTTCTGTAAAATCCTCTTATGACATCTTCTTCGGGGACAAATTGTTGGTTTGTCCATGCATGGGGCATGTTTGTTTCCCCATCATGAAGTGTTGATCATTCCCAGTAGAGTTTGAGGACAGTCGGTCTTCTGTAAAATCCTCTCAAAAGGCGTTCCCCAACACGAGACGCTTTAAAGCAGTTTTCTCCAGCAGAGTTTGTTATAAACTCGTCATCCCCAACGGAATTGTCTAAAGGAAAGCTCGCCTAACAAGGGGCATTGTAGTACTTATCCTAAGCTCGACAGTCATATTCTTCAGCAGACTACTGTGGATTTGCTTTGGGTTTCCCCAACAGATCTCTAAGGACTCTTTCTAGCAAGTTGCAGTGGAATGTTCTAACCAGGATTTGCATATCCCTGGCAGAGTAGCCCTGATACCCAGCAAGATCGTATCTCTGGTCGTGGTATCCCCACAGAGGTCAGCATCGAATCTTGTCAGCAACTCCCAGCTGAGTTGTTGTTCGTCCCGCAGAGGTTTATCAGATCGACAAAATCTATTCCTCAACGAGGATGGTACAGCCTTTCCCCAGCCGGGTCAGAAGGTTGATAACCCCTACAAAGGGTCTTGGATTGGATAGATCCCCAAGCAGAGTTTTTATGACTTTTCTTCCTTAGCAAGATGCCATGCAAAGAAATTCTCATCCCCAGCGGAACCGCTGTGACCAGAATTCATTCCCCCCAGCAGATGAAGTGATTACTGGCAGATTTATTATTCTTCAAGCCCAATTAATTTTTGGCAAACTTGACAATTCGAAGCAGACGGATTATTCATCTATTCTCCAGCAGAGATACTATCCTCTCAGGAACCTCTAAAGTCAAGTCATTGACCATTGTTACTCAGCAAAGTCGGCAGAGATGTCTGACACGGATGCAGAGTGCAATCCGGTATTGGAACATTGCAAAAGTCCAACAGTGGATTGGCAAAAGTCCGTCTTCGGGTGGCAAAAGTCCAACAGTGGATTGGCGAAAAGTCCATCTTAGGGTGGCATATTCTAAAAGTCCAACAGTGGATTGGCAAAAGTCCGTCTTCGGGTGGCAAAAGTCCAACAGTGGATTGGCAAAAGTCCATCTTCGGGTGGCAAAGCAGCTAAAAGTCCAACAGTGGATTGGCAAAAGTCCGTCTTCGGGTGGCAAAAGTCCAACAGTGGATTGGCGAAAAGTCCATCTTAGGGTGGCATATTCTAAAAGTCCAACAGTGGATTGGCAAAAGTCCGTCTTCGGGTGGCAAAAGTCCAACAGTGGATTGGCAGAAGTCCATCTTCGGGTGGCACGAAGCTGCAAAGTCCACCAGTAGCGTGGCAGGCCAGTAGTCGTCTGGAATTGCATAAAAGACATTATTAAAGTCCACCAGTAGTGTGGCAAGCCAGTAGTCGTCTGGCGTCGTTCAAAAGACGTTATTAAAGTCCACCAGTAGTGTGGCAGGCCAGTAGTCGTCTGGAGTTGCATAAAAGACATTATTAAAGTCCACCAGCAGTGTGGCAAGCCAGTAGTCGTCTGGCGTCGTTCAAAAGACAGTTTTCTCCGACAATGTTTCATTGAAGATTCAAGCCAGCAATGTCGTGGGAGTTTCTTCTTCATCATCCAGAGCAAATTTTTGGTTATATTTGGTATTCAATCACTATATACCTTGAAAGTCCGAAAGCGATTGCTTTCGGGCATTCAGGTCTACAGCGCTTGAATAGGGGCAGCTGTAATACCCCAAAATTTGCTCTCCCCTTTTGGCATCATAGTTGAGCATTATCATATATCATATCATATCCATCTCATTAGCATTGCATTGCATTTAACATAGAAAAATGAAGCATAGCATTCCTCTTACCATCAAGGCATGTGATCAGGTGGAAGGTGGACAATCAAGGGATCATTCAAAGCACAAAAAGGTCAATCAAGTTGCCTCAAGGCGAGCCAAGAGGTCTTTCATGTCTCATACTATCTCAAGGGATCATCCACAACCTCAAGGAAGTGAGATTCAATGGGAGATTGAAGCACTACATCTTTCACTATGCAAGAGGTTCAAAAACTGAAGGAAAACCCTCAAAAGAGATAGCTCATTGATCCAAAATCATCCTCAAATGGTATATCTCATCATCCTTTAAGAGGATACACAACATACTCTGAGGAATTTGAAATTGAAGACTGCACATTTTTCTCCTAGGAGGTGGGCACCAAAACTAGGGTTTCCCATTAAATCAGGGAATCTTTGATTTTTTGAAAAAAACTTGATGTCATGGTATTCTACATGTTCTTAAGTGTATGTGTATGGAAAATTGCCTCTCAATTGGTTTAAGAAGTGGTTCAATTGGAAAAAAGATAAAAAATCAGGAAATTTGGGGCCAAGTCAAATAATCAGAAGAAAAAGTCAACTCTTGACTTTTTGAGCCCAAAATCATGAAATTCATGTTACATATGTCCAATGTACAAAATTTGGTCAAGAAACTCCAAAGGAATCATGAAAAAATCAAGATGTGGAAAGTTGCCATTTTTGGAAGAGGAAGGGTTGCTAAAAATAGCAAGTTTTGGCCATTTTGCATCAGAGTTTGAACCAAGGCCATTTAAAATTGAAGCACCAAATGAAAATTCCACCAGGCCACAACAAAAGATCTTGTTTTAAGCTTCAAATCCATGTGTAGAACATCTCCATTGGATAAAAATTGAGAGAGTTATGGTTGATCAAAGTTTGAGCAAAGTAGGTTCAAAACTAGGTCATGACCAAGATTTTCAGGTCACGCGCATGTCATTTCTACAAACACCTGGTGTGCCAAATGTCCACTCATTTTTCTCATGGTTAAAAGCCTCAAATGGAAAAGTTTTCAACATCAAAGTTGTTCTTTGTAGTGTCATCTTTAATATTGGTGTTGGGAAAATTTTGAATTGATCAAGTTATGAGTGAATTATAGTGGTCTCAAGATAGGTTGATTAGGCTGAACTTCCATGCATGTCCTTTACCATGCCATGACTTGTTTCATACGCCCACGCACCGGTCGTTTTTCCATCTGTTTATGATGATTTTTAGACATGTTTGAGGTACCTTTTCAACTCAAGTCCAGCACCAAAATTGTCCTATGATGCATCCTCAATCCATTGACACCAAGATGATTCATTTTCGTGCCTTGGTCATAAAGGAATCCATGTTCAAACATCACCATCTGCATTGATGCATTGACTGTCATGTGTAGCAGTTCACACATTGTTTTTGATTCAGTCACACCACAAACACCTCACCATCACCAGCTGATTTCTTTTCCTCATTTGCCCAAACATTCTTGCACGTGCTTCCATTTTTGTTACTTCTTACATGAGAAGGGAAATTTGCAAAACTTCCACCACAAGCTACTGCTGCATAATACAACCTCACTCTCATCCTCACTACAAGTGTCATGAGCTTGACCTCACCATAACCCAACCTTGATCACTCGCCCCCTAACTAACTTGACTCAGTTAGTTAGGGTGGACTCATTTAACCATTCCAACTCACCCTAACTCACTCAGTTAACCATCACAGTTCCCCTTTAACCACACTTATATAACCAAATCTCCTTCATAATTTCACAACAACACTTCATTCTCATTTTTCCTCTGAAATTCGCAAGCTCTCTCTCTAAAATTTCTCTTCCTCTCACACGATTTCATCATCATCTACATCTGAATCCATCTTCAAGCTTCAATATCAAGCAGCATTAGAACACACTGAAGCTTGGTAACATTGAAGAGATTGAAGTGTCTTCCACTGCATATTGAATTTCATCAACATTTGCAAGGATTTGTGAGCCTTTATTTGGCCAGTTGAAGATCAAAGAGGAAGCACATTTCTCTGGTTTTCTTTCAACTACAGTTTCCTACATTTTCAGGTTTCAATATCCTAAACTTTCTTGGCACGAGTTACATTCTGTTTAGTTTGTGTTGTGATGATTTGAGCTCACTAAGAGCATTCCTCCATCTGGCTAGTTGATAGAGCTTCTTAGAAGCTTAGATCCAAAATCTAGGGCTAATTTCTTTGCTTCGATTCTCTCTGTTTGTGTGTTGTTTGTGAAAAACAAGCCTAGATTCATGCTCTATGTGACTTCCTGAACATTTTGATGTGCATTGCATAAATTTCTGGAATGTTTGATCGATTGCAGTGCCGGAGGGTGGCCGGAGAAGGTGACCGGAGGTCCCTCTCCGGCCGGTGAGGTTTCATTAGGGTTTACATACCAGATTAAGTCGTGTCCGTTGATTTGTTTTGATCCAAGGGTGGTGGTGGTGCCAGCGAATAAATGGAGAGGGTGTGTGTCACGTGCTTCATTTTTTTCATCTGATGGTTAGCATGCGCGGGTGTACATGGTTATTAGTGTGTACTAGCAATGTGATATGCTTGATTAGATTACCTTGACTTTTACATTGACATTGACTTGATCCAATGGCTTGTGCGTCTTTGACTATTGTTGACTGAGCTCCATGATGACTATTGTGTACTGCGCGCAAAATGGACTTAGCCAGAATGCTATCTGCACCCTTCTTTTACAAGCCCAAACCAATTAGAACTAATATTTTACTATGTTCATACCCCCCTGTCATTTTCTACTTCATTTTATTTTCTTTTTTTTTTACTTGTTTCATAATTGAATTTTAAAAATACCAAATTGCATTATTAAATTCCACAAACATTCATGAATATCATTGAAACATTTAGGAAATTTTCAATGATTTTATTTCTTGATTTTATGACCTTTTTACCCCTGGTCCATAATTTTCTTTGAATTTCCATTTAGATGCATTCTAAGCATGATACATGAATTTGTTTAATTTTGTTCTTACTCATTACCAACTGTTTTGACATGATTCTTTTTGCATTGATTCACTAATACATTGAAGCATGTTAGATGATTTTTGTTTGATTTTTTAGGTCACTTTATCACATGTTTTGATGCCTATATTTGCACGACTTTGCATGATGTTTCAACTTGACCTAAGTGCATTATTTGACATCATTTTGCCTTGAATTTTTACATGATACTTTGATAAGTGGTTCATTTCTGTTTTGTGTACTCCAATACCATGTTTTCATAATTTTCATGAGGCCATTTGATTTTTGTTTGATGCATTACATTGGAAGTATAATCCATGGCATGTCATTACAACTTTAGTGCATGTTTACATGAATTCTTTTGTGCACATTTGTATGAGCATTTGCATATGTTATGAGCCATTCATATGATATTATAGGTCTTTGATACACATTATAGGTCATCTTTACATGTTCATTTCAATTTGAACTTTGTGCATCATTAACATGTATTGTTTGCACTTTCTTTTTGAACTTTCATTTCATTTCTTCTTATATTACTTCTTGAATGTCTTGAAGTTGATTCATAAATACTTTTGAGATGTTTATAAACCATTTTCCATTTAGTTTCAATTCTGGTTGTTGATTTACATGTTCCATTTATGCATGTCCTCTTCATTTCTTGCCATCTTTCATCTACCCCTTCTTCTTGTAACATGTTTAAATGCTAATGGGTGATGATTATTGCTTATTCACTTGCACTTGTATGATGATATCCACTTGTTGTCCATATGATGTACATTCTGATTGTGGCTCTAGGATTTGGTTTCTCATTTAATTCTTTTGAGTTTTATGATGCATTACATGTTCTTTTACTTCTTATACTTCTTATACATGTTTACTAACCATGTAGGGGCTTTGGTAAGTTTCAATTGAGTGTGGATAAGGAATCCACATTCAACTTCTATCCTTTCTCTTTTACAATTCCATTTTGTGTTTTGTTAAGCACTTATGTGCTTTCTTTTAATAACTCATCACTTTCCCTTTTTGAATTACAATTCATCTTCTACTTTGGAAGTGAATTGTTTAATTCTTTCTTTCTTTAGACTTTAGGTTGAAACCTCACAAACCTTAGGATCATTCCCTTAACTAATCAATTAGGATTGAGTCTTAGTTCATATAGATTTTTACCTTTATCCTCCTTTGAGTCTCTTTTCTCTCTCAAAGAAAATTCAAAACATATAATAAAGGTAAACACTTATTGCATTTAGGCCTTTCATATAAAGAAAAGATTATAAGGGGTCTTCCCTTGTAATCTTAAAATGTATAGCATATAGCCCATCTTGGGTCAATGTGTTAGACATTTGATCTTGTATGAGGGACTTAAATGCAATACTTGTTGAAGGTGCAAATAATAATAAAAACTTCTTCATTTCTTAATTAACAAAAACACTTAATAAACACAAGTATGCTAGTGTGTTTGAACCTTGACAATTGGAACTAAGGGTGGGGGTCTTCTTCACTCT
The DNA here is from genome assembly GCA_022829125.1 of Lathyrus tuberosus. Classification (NCBI taxonomy): domain Eukaryota; kingdom Viridiplantae; phylum Streptophyta; class Magnoliopsida; order Fabales; family Fabaceae; genus Lathyrus; species Lathyrus tuberosus. Next base: position 12,455,848 of record JALAZF010000071.1, read on the forward strand.
TAGTGTGCTTTCTTACCCATTCCATCTTGGAATGTGAGAATGTACACATTCCAATGACTAAGATCCAGATACACTGTCATATGCAAACAAATCCAAAACACTTCCTTCTAAAAGACAAAAACAAACAATAACGTCTTTCCTTCGGGAATTCTTTTCTCACCTCATTCACTCTTAGCGTACGAACGTGCTTCTACTCGTTCTCTTGCAAGATGGTAACGCACTCGGACCAGCGAGCCTGCAACACCTGAGCTAGAACGTAAGCCGTTCTCTAAAAAAAAAAAACAATCCATCCCTAGTGAGGGGAACTACGTCGCTCTGATTCTCATGTTCCCGATGAGATACGTAGGCAGTGGGGTAGGGCCCATGCGAGCACTTCTTTTATTTTCCCTACATTTGTTTCCCGTTCCTTTTCTTTTATTTCTCCTTTCTTTCTTTCAGTTCCTTTTCCAGTATCCTTTCTTTACACCCTTTGATCGAGACAAGCAAGCGTGGATCCCATCGGGTACGATGGACGCGTGGGGGTGCTAATACCTTCCCCGCGCGTAACCGACTCCCGAACCCAGTTCTCTTGGTCGTAAGACCATGCTTTTCCTTTCTCTCAGGTTTACGCGGTGTTTCCTTTCCCTCTCTTGGGATAAATACACATTGCTGGCGACTCTGTTCGGTGCCACTTTCGCGTTTGTACCTGGATGAAAATCCCGGGAGCGACAAGGACCTAAAGCGATCCATAAACGTCGTGTGCCTAAGTGAGGACCTAAAGCGACGGGTGAACATCGTAGGCCCGACGGGGTGTTACTTGAGTGATCCTCAGTAACGAGCGATGGTTCCAGCAGAGTTCCTGAGCGAACTAGTGATGAGTCAGTACCGCATATGTAATTGCCTAGAGTCGTTGCGTCGGTCTCTTACATTTACATGAATCATGATTGCATTGTTATATGCGAAAAGTCATGATTGATTATCTGTGTGGAAAATGGTGATGTACATTTATGATAAATGTATTGTGCATTTTTGATATGCATTAATAACTGGTTGATTTTATGATTGAGCTTATGATAAGCCTTGGGAAATTGTTGTGCAATGGTGTTGGATGTAGTGAATTATGAGTGATATGTTTTGTGTATAAACATATGCATGATGTGTGAATAGGTGATTATGTGAATATAATCGGTATATGTTTTATGTGTTGGTATTTGATAATTGTGGTGAGAATACTTGATATGTGTATTTTTATGTTGGTATATATAATTATATGCATTTATATTATAATTGTGTTTCTCACCCTTCTGCTGTTTTATAATGCTCTATGAGGCATTGCAGATTAGTGCTGGAGGTCTTTTTGTGAAGCTTAGGACTTCATTCTTTTGGTCGGTCGGCTCTGATATGTAGCACCGGGTAGCTAGGATGTATATGATTCTTTTGGGATACATTGTACATGTATCTATGGATGAATGTTTATGTGAACATGAATTATGTTGGTGGATGATACTTGATGATATATATGTATATATGTTTGAAATTATTCAATGTCTAAATCTTCCGCTTTTATTCTAGATATTGAGATGTGGGTGTAAGGACGAAGTTCCTCTGTGCAAGTTACCCCACTGTTGCATATCTCTGTTGAGCAGGTGTTGATTGTTTTAATTTCAAGTATAATGTGACATGCTTCTTTTATGCCATGCTTTGTAATTATACTCCGATGAAATTTTTAATATATGCCTAAATGATTAATATGTTATTTATTTGGGGTTATAGAAGGGGGTGTTACAACAGATGCCCCTATCTAATTGGCTTAAACCTAGTTAGATGAACTGCTGCGGCGCTCGTTCTATCGATGTATAAGTCAATTAGATATAAAGCAAACCACAAATTTGTCCGAAAGAAAGAAAAGGGATTAGGCAGTTGAAATACTAGAAATCTGACACCAAAAGGATGACAGACCTATCACCAAAAGGATGATAGTGAACACACACATTGACCCTTCCACCAAAAGGATGAAAATGAGGTCAACGCCTGGTATTACCAAAAGAATAATAGGGCACACACACACAGACCCTTCCACCAAAAGGATGAAAATGAGGTCAAAGTCTGCTATTACCAAAAGGATAATAGGGCACACACGCACACAGACCCTTCCACCAAAAGGATGAAAATGAGGTCAAAGCCTGCTATTACCAAAAGGATAATATGTCACACACACACAAACCCTTCCACCAAAAGGATGAAAATGAGGTTAAAGCCTGCTATTACCAAAAGCATAATAGGGCACACACGCACACAAACATCTGACACCAAATGGATGACAGACCTATCTCTAAAAGGATGATAGTGGACACAAGTTACTACTACCAAAAGGATAATAGCAAGCAAAACGATAACAAAGGTTGTCACTCACCAAAAGGATGACACACAAACCAAGGGTTCACGGATCGGCGACACCAAAAGGATGACGGATCAAACAACACAAGTTGCTACCACCAAAAGGATGATAGGAACTTCCCACTTGCGAGGAACAATACCAAAAGGATGTAGGTCAGGTTGAAATGACATGAGTGGCTACCACCAAAAAAGATGATAGTAAATTTCTGATTTCGAGGGGTACCAACACCAAAAGGATGAAGGTTAAATCGACAATATGAACGACTACCACCAAAAGGATGATAGGAAATTTCTGATTTGAGGGTTACCAACACCAAAAGGATGCAGGCTGATTTGAGTTGATTGGGTTTGGCTATCACCAAAAGGATGATAGTAATGCAATTGACAAAAGGTCAAGTTTGCTGGGGATATGATGAGTGAGACTTATTTGAAGACATCAACAAAAGGTTGAAGAAAGTTTCAATGAGGAACGCCCACTGACTCAGAGAAATGTTTATTGGTTGAGCTGAGGATGACAACTTCATCAACAAAAGGTTGAGGAACACCACTCAATGGGGAATGCCCTCTGACTTGCTTGGAGATCACAACTTTATCAGCAAAAGGTTGAAGAACTTCATGAGGAACGCACATGAACTAAAGGAGATGCCCCTGACTGGGCTGAAGATTGCTTGAGCTTGATCAACAAAAGGTTGAAACAACTTCGTGAGGAACGCCCACGGACTTGGAGAAGATGCCCCTGGCTGGGCTGAAGATCATATTGAAATCTTGAGATTGATCCTAGATCTTGACATGCGCATGTATGAATGCTTGATGATGCTTCATGTCGAATGAAAATGCAAATGCAAATGCTGACGCGCGGAGATGCAAGTGCTGGGGAAGTATGATTTGGTTTTTTGGGTATGCATATGATGCACATGAATGCGATGCATATGATGCGTATGATTGCAAACGGGTGATTGGACATATTGTAAAGGATGCCAACATGGTGGACTTTGGTAGCTGCCAATGCGGATTGGACTTTGGGTGGAAGGAGGTTTTTGATTTCCTCGATACTCAGTTCGTTGAAGACGCCATGATTGAAGGAGATGAAGATGCTCTTGATGCCTCAAGTTAGACCACTTGATGGTGATTCATAGTGTTCGTTCCAAGAGAACCACCACTCTATGCTTGATGGTCAAGATGACTTGATGACTTGATGGCAATCAGCTCATGAAGATTATGCTCTTGCCCTGAACTGCTTGAAAGTACAGACATGATATGCCTGCTGCAATGGGTCTTGCCCCAGTCTGAAAATGGTAATGGTCTGCCCCTGGTTGACCAGTTCTGAAGCGATTTGATCTTTGGATGTTGACCCTTGATGTGCTTTGAGATGACTTTCCCCTGATTAAGTTGTTGAAGAGTTTGCCCCAGCTTGAGGGTTTTGAGGGAGTCTTGCTTCGGGTCGGCACCACTGAAAGTTCAAGTTCCTCTTCGATTGTCCCTTGTTGGAGTGTCTTTGAATGTCTAGCACTGATTTGCAATTAAAATTGTACACTCACAAATGGTAATCTTTAATGAAATGCTCATGCAAGCTTTGAAAAAAAGTCGTTTATTCTAGTGTCGTGATAGTGAGACGGATGGACCATTAGCCCAAACTTTGTGCTGCTTTTGATGGTGTGAAAGATATAGCAAGGAAAATGACACCAATGCTGAAGATTAGCAAATATGGGGAGTCAGTTTACGCAACCTTACGATGGTATGCTTTCAGAATAAACCTCGCCTCAATTAGGTCTTTCGAGGGTTGTAACGTGGTCTGGTTTACGGTTTATGAAATAAAGGATATTAGGCTCAAAGTATAATTTGTACCCACCCCTTCTTCATGATGAACTTCTAGTCCTACGTTCAGTTAATTTTGCACATGTTTGTCTTCCAAAAGGGTTGACGGTGTAGGCATGATCATTCGAGGTATGCTCAAAATGGCAGTCACCTTATTTGCTTTGATGGGTGTTAGTGACCCTTGATTTGGACATGGTGGCCACTGGATCTTATTTTGTTTTTGTTGAGGATTTGAGGGCCTCTTTTGATTTTGTTTTGATCCCTAACTTTTGCATGGACTCATTTCACTTTTCAAGTCCATCGGGATTGCCTTGATTTTGCCTAAGTCTCTTTTGAGGTGTTCGACTTAGCAGGATTTTGATTTTTTAATTTTTTTTTCCTATGTCTCATTTGAGGTACTCGACTTAGCAGACTTTTGATTTTTTGTTTTTGTTTTGTTTTGTTGAAGGATTGTGACTGCCAAGTCATGGGTATTAATGAACAACCGTCATATCTTGTGGAATTTTCCTTTGTGATTTCGAGTGCGTGATTGGATTAGCTGAACACTACCCTGCCCCAGGTTGAGCGTAAGGGTTTGAATATCCGAAGGAAACTACTACTTCTAGGCTCGAAGTGGTTTACTAGGGATTAACTCCTTGTCTCTACAGTGTTTGGGGGTTAAAACAATGCCTGTACATCATCGACGAGATTTTATCTGAAAGCATACGGTTTGCAATTATGGGTATTTCGCTTTCATCATTCTCCCTCCAATTATTGCTAAACAACAGTTGATAAAGAGAGTGAAGTGGAGACATATGTGTGTCGGTGATTGCAGTAAATGGAAGAAATGAGTGAATACGACATAACTAATTCAAAACATGCATAGTCACTACATTAAGAAAACCAAATACAAACGACAATGTTTGAAGCAAACACTACTTGAATAAACAAAGACAAAATACAAGGATGTGAGATGATGGGACAGCATGACGAATGCCTTCTTCGAGGAGAAACTTGAACTTGACTTGATTGACTTGATTGATGATAGCTTGTTCTGAGATGGAGACTATCCTGCTTGTCTTCGACAACCCCTTTAATAATTGATGGTCCTGCCTGTACATGTGGCAGCATGGTCTTGTTTGATGTGATTCATCATTCGTCTTGTGTTGGCTTGAGTTGCGTACTGGTGTCGAGGAATCAGCTTGATTTACTGGAGAAGGAAGGAAGTTGAAGTGAGATTCTGAGGTTGAAATGCAATTCAAGATGTATAACTGATGCAATGCAATGCAATGACATGAGATGCAATGCAAGATGCAAGATCCAGGATCGCAGATTCAAACAGCTTCAAACAGTTCTGAGGTTGGCTGTTCACAGATAGATGACCAAAGTCTCTGATCAAAGAAACCTTATAGGTAGGCTCTACGAGGAAAGTTCTAGGTTCTTTACCCACAAACCCACTCGCGGGATGGTTTCTATGTTGACAGATAAGGTTCCCAGGATTACGGACACAAATCACATCAATGTCACGCAACAGACTAGTTGTATTATGACGATAATGACGACAAGGTCTCTCCTTAGTGGGGTCCTTGTGCCAGGCGCACAAGGAGCGAGTCCTTGGAGACTAACACTACACGATCGCCAATATAGAACTTGGTTCTAAGAGTGGTTCATAGAGTCACGGACCCTTCATGAATCAAGTCGTGCGACAGGCTAGCTGCGTTACAACAGGATCTACGAAAAGGTCTACTCTAGGGGAGCTTTCATGCTAGGCACGCAAGGAGCGAGTCCTTGGGGACTAACACTACCTGACATCCAATTCTAAACTATATGTTCTCTCTGCTTTTACCAAAGTTCGGGCATAGAGCTTTACTCATGATATCATCCCAAGATCCAACAGGTAAGAACAATAGGAGAAAACAATAAGAGAACAAATACGTAAACGAAAAAAAACATGCAAACAAAGATAACGCTCCTCACAAATCGCTCTAAGATAGGCTTGACTCTCTCTTGCATAGAGCAATTGTTCCCAAGCAGAGTCGCCATCTGTCGCACCTCGAAAAAATCGCTTCATCGAAGAAACGACCCTTCGCGCGAAAGGCGCTGAAAACGGTACAACAGAGTCGCCGCTGAACTTTATTTATCCCAAAAGAGGGAAAGGAAAATATCGAGAAAACCTTTAAGGGAGATAAGAACGTGTCGTCGCAACCACATTCCGGGTTCGGGAGTCGGTAACGTGAGAGGAAGGTACCCGCACCCCCTCACGTCCGTTGTACTCAACGGGAACCTCTTAGTTCGAATTGTGATGAACGTTATCTAAGCTTGTTTGTTTTCTTCTCAATGATATATGCGAAAAGGTAAAGTAAAAGGTTTTGATTACTAAGGGAAATGGGGTGGTTTTAGGATAGGGTGCTCGGCAATATCATTGCGACCTCGGGCCTACGTATGCTCATTCGGACGAGAATGAGGAATCACAGCAATCGTAGTTCGACTATGGGAAGGGATAGAGGGAAGACGGAAGATGGAGGGGAGGTAGCTCACCAAGTTCATCGCAATCTTGTGCCTACGTATCTTTACTGGGACGAAAATAAAGAATCAGAGCGGTCGTAGTTCGTGGTACACCCACGAAACAAGGGTTAGGGTTTGAATTTTAGGAGACGAAAGATTGAATGACATACAACCCAAAGGGCGTGCCTCGAGAGCAGTCACTCAAGAATCCAAGGAGTGCTAGACTCCAAGAACTCAGTTCTTTCGTGAGTTGATTGCGAAAATGTTTGATAATGGCTAAGTGTTTTAAGACTAAAGGGTGAATGAATAACAACCCAAGGGCGTGCCTTAAGAGCCATTCATTCGAAGATCCAAGGAATGCTAGATCCCAAGAATCTCCTCATTTCGTAGGTTGATTAAGAAAGCGCTTGAAAAAGATCGAATCGGATGGGTTGAGAAAAGAGGTGAGGATCGTTACTAGTCCCTAGGGGTGCTCCTAGTAACAAAACCTACGAAATGTCCAAGTGTACATTTGACGACGAGGCAAAAGACACTCGACTTACGAGAATGTTTTGATGAGTGGCTCGACGACGAATCGAGAATTGGTTTGAAAATGATTCGGTTTGTTAAATGTTTTAGAGAGAATGACGATTATTCGATAAACGAGACGTCGGCCTCGCAACCAATTAATCGGGGCATTATTGGGATGCTAGATCCCAACGACACCTTTTTCATTCGATTGATATATGAAATATTGTTTGTTGGACAACAAAAGTACCACATGGAATGCTAGACTCCAGTGGCATTCCTTTGTCCAAATAATTAAAACGCGTGTTTTAGAAATGAAAGGTCGAGTGATCACAACCCAAGGCGTGCGTCTCAATCGCGGTCACTCAAGAACCCAAGAAGTGCTAGACCTCAAGAATTCAATTCTTTCGCAATTTAATTAAGAAAAATGATTGATTAGGTGTGTTAAGTATTTTAATCGGAAATTAAGTGCTTAGGCGTTTCGATAATTGTTAGTGTGTTTGATTAAAATATGAAAAAAATGAAACGGTTAGATGAACATGATATGAGCAATAATATGAACAATAATAATAATCAAGATAATATTGATATAAAATGAACAAGATATAATATCGACATAAAAATAAAGTTGGTCTTGTCTTAATCGAATTTAATCGAGAAATCGATAATCAACGATTTTTGACTTTCATGGACCAAAAATGAAAAGACATAAGATAATGAAAAATAAAATCGAAATAGAAATAAAATCGGTCTCGTCTTAATCAAGATTTAATCGAGAAATCGATAATCTTTAATACTTGACTTTTATTGACCAACTAAAAGAATATACGAAACTGGAAATTAAATGGAGATAGAAATTGAATCGAAAATATAGAATGGTCTCATCTTTACTAAGATTTTAAATCGAAAAATCGTTAATCTTTAGTATTTGATTTTGATTGACCCAAAAATGAATAAAAATAATGAATAATAATGGAAATGAAATAAAATCGGAAAACGATAAGAAAAAGAATAAAGATCTCACCTTTATCAAGATTTAAATTCGAAAATCGATAAATCCTTGATATTTGGTTTTCATTGACACAAAATGAATAAAAATAATGAAAAGACAATAAAATGAAATAAATTCGAACATAGATAGGAAAAAGAATAAAGGTGTCACCTTTATCAAGATTTAATCGAGAAATCGATAAATCGTTGATATTTGGTTTTCATTGACCCCAAAAATGAATAAAAATAAAATAATAAATCGAAATAAAAATAAATAGGTGGTAAATAGGCCTCATATAAATCAAGATTTAGAATCGATTTGACGAAATCAACTTAATCAAGATTGTTGTTATATCATTGGCCCTACATAAAAAGAGAATCGAAATGGAAATGAAATAAAACTCAAAAAAACTAGACAAAACAATATTAACAAGTTTTTTTTTAAAAAAGAAAGTAAGATGTTAAAAAAAACTTTTTGAACCAATTAATTTAAAATATTAAAAACAGGGAGGGGTGTATAACACGAATATGGAATCATTATGGGCTTTAAGCCCATTCATCCATGTTTCCAAAAAAACACGGTGCCAACAAGAAACGAAAAGGGTGGCGAAAACATGGGGAGCCGGTTTGCCAATGCCAAGAAAAGATGCTTAAGATAACCCGAATGGGCCATGAAGCCCATAGTACTAACATAAAAAAAAAATAGACCAACAACAAATATTAACCTTTTAAAACAAAAATCTCAGCCCATAAAAAGTGGAAAAAGACGCAGAAACAACAACAGTAACCTTGCTTTGTTAAAACAAATCGTATCACTTAATCCACATCAAAATAGAGTAAAGAAAAACGCAAGAGAAGCTTCGAAACGTTTCAACCTTGCTCGTGACTCAGATCCAATCGCTACAGGTTCGTAAGGTTTGTGTTCTCTCGTTTTTTCTCTGTTCTGCTTCTGGTTTTGCTTTTGAAATCGTATCTCTCTCTTTCTATTCTGAATCTCTTCTTCTTCAGTTTTTCTGGTTTTGATTTTATGGTATTGATTTGGGAACACGATTTGAGGAGTTTTGTGATTTGAGAGAAGGTGGAGGTATTGAGGGAAGGCGGTTGATTGAGGGTCGAAGAGGTTTGAGGTTGAAGAAGGGGATTCGGTTTGGAGATTTTGTGGGTTTGAGTCAGGATGTGGGTTATTTGATGGTTCTTGAAGGTTAAGAAGAACAGAGTGATTGTGGTTGTGGTTAAGGAGCAAGGTTGTTGATGGGCTCTGATTTGAAGGTTCTGTATTTTCTGATTCAAAGTAGTGGTTGTTTGATTTAGGTTGAGGAAAAGGCTCTGAAAGGTTTGTTGCAGAAAAATTAGTTTGTAGTTTTGATTTGGATTATCACATCTTTCAAGGTTGAGGGGGATTTATGAGTTGTTGGTGATGAAGCATGTGTTTGGAGTAAACAAGGTTTTGTTGCGGCTAGGGTTTTTTTAAAAGGAATGAATACAGGGTCTTATTTATGAGAGAGATTGAGGGTGAAATGGGAAGCTTTGAGGAATTTGAATCCGTACAGGTTGTTGTAATGGCGTACGGACTGTGATGGAAGTCGTTTATGGGTGGTATTCATGGCTGAGAAATGCGTGGGTCCTGGAGCGATTTATTGAATAGCTGATGTGGTTAATTTTTTCAATTTGTTCAAGTTTTCTATACAGGTTTGTTGCATTGAGGCGTTATGTGGTTTGGTGTGGGGTCCTATGCGCAATTGTTGGTGTGGAGGATCATGTTGCTAGGATGTTATGCGTGTTGGTTAACGTGTGATGAAGTTCATGTTCATTGGCATATGGATTTTGTATGGCTGCAGCTTTCTTTTTTTTTGGCAAATTTTTGTTACAATGGTTGTAAACAATGGGCTTTATTGTTATGGGCCTTTTTGTGGATTGAGCTTGGATGTATTTTTTTTTATAGAAAAATGATAATAAAGATGGTTTTTAGAAATGGACACTAAAATGGATAGAAAAAATGGATAACTTAAAATAATGAAATTGAATAATGGAATTGGGTAATTGAAAAATGGATATGAACATAAAAATGGATAATGGTTCGGTAAATGGATAAATAAATGGATATGGATGGATAATTGGTTTGAAATGGATATTTAATTAGATGAAGGATAAAAATGGTTAAAAGATAGATATGACTTAAAATGAAAATGGATAAAAAAATAAAAGAGAGATGAAGTTGAAGACAACATATTTTTTTGGATTTTTTCTGAATATAGTTAGTGGGTGGATGTACAGATGGAAATTATATACAGGTAGGACAAATTTGAGGTATGACAGAAACATGAATTGGGGACCCAAGCCATTTAAAGTTATGTCCTGTTGGTTCGATCACTCTAATTTCATGGAATTTGTCAAAAAGGAATGGGAAGGTTATAAGGTAACAGGGAAGGCATCGTTTATTCTGGTTAAGAAGATGCAGAATCTCAGAAGTAAATTGCGACGGTGGAACACTGAAGTTTTTGGTTGGGTTGATACAAAAATCAAGACAGACATTGGTATCATCAACGATATCGAAGATTTAATAGATTCCAAGTGTGGTGATATCTCTGCATCGAAGTTAGTAGATAGAAATCACGCAGAAGATGATCTATGGAGAACTATGAGAATCAAAGAAAGTATTTTAAAGCAGAAATCAAGGCTAAAGTGGAGTTCTGAGGGCGATACAAATTCAAAGTTTTTCCACGTAGCAGTGAGAAATCGAGTGAATCTGAATACCATCAGTTCCGTAAAGGTTAATGACAACGTTGTGGAGGATGTCCAAGGAGTTAAAGAGGCGATCAAAGAACATTTTTCTAAAAGGTTCTCCAAAGTTTCCATACCTTTTCCTTTTGTTGGAAAATCTGGGTTCAAGTGCCTTTCCAGATTGGACAGAGATGAGTTAGATGCAGAAATGGATAATGAAGAAATCAGGAAAGCGGTATTTGAATATGCTGGTGACCGCAGCCATGGCCAGGACGGATTTAGCTTCGATTTTATCAAGAAGTGCTGGAAGATTGTAGGTAATGATTTCATAAACTGTATCTTGGAATTCTTCAAGGGAGAAAAATTACTTAAGGCGTTTGCTTCTTCTTTTGTGGTGCTAATACCTAAATCCGAGAATCCCAGAAACTTAGATGATTATAGGCCTATAACGTTGGTCAGCTTAGTTTATAAAATTACGTCTAAGATTCTTGCTTCTAGGCTTAAAGCGAATATCGGTAAGATCATTTCCAACTCTCAGCGGCGTTCATCAAAGGTAGAAATCTGTTAGACGGAGTTTTAGTGATAAATGAAGTCATCGACTATGCTAAACGTTCTAAGAAGGATCTCATTCTATTTAAGGTTGACTTTACCAAAGCATATGATTGTGTAGAATGGAAGTACCTTAGAGATGTAATGAGTATTATGGGCTTTGGCAGTTCTTGGTTGAGGTGGATGGATTCAGCAGTGTTCAATTCCTTTTCCTCTGTATTGGTTAACGGCAGTCCAACCGGGGATTTTGTAGTTACTAGGGGTCTTAAGCAAGGCGACCCCCTTGCCCCTTTTCTCTTCACCATTGCTGCAGAAGGTCTTGCCGTCCTTACGAAGAGAGCGTTGGAGATTGGTATGTTTTCAGGTTTCAAAATTAACGAGGAAGTTGGCTTTCACCTACTGCAATATGCTGATGATTCAATCATTATAGGAGATGGTGCATGGCAAAATATCTTGGCAGCAAAATATATCCTTAAAGGTTTCCATTTAATATCTGGGCTGGAGATAAATTTCAACAAAAGCTCTTTATTTGGAGTAGGTGTGGATGAAACATTCCTATCACCTGCTGGCAATTATTTATCATGTAAGATCTTGAACTTTTCTTGCTCTTTTAAATTCTTAGGAGTACTCATAGGTGGGAACCATTCTTTAGTCTCTTTTTGGAAGCCGTTGATAGACAAGGTTCGAGACAGATTAAATTCGTGGAAAAGTCGTTTTCTCTCTATGGGCGGTAGGGTAACTCTGATTAATTATGTCCTAGCGAATCTACCGATTCATCTTATGTCTTTCTACAAAATGCCGGTTAAAGTAGTTCGCATATTGTCGTCGATCCAAAAATCCTTCTTATGGAATGCTACGGTATCGAAAAAAGGAGTGGCTTGGGTATCTTGGAACACAGTTTGTAATAAGAAAGAAAATGGGGGATTAGGGGTGAAAGACCTAAAAAAGTTCAATTTGGCATTATGTTTTAAGTGGAGCTGGAAAATTTTGGAACATAAGGACACTCTGTGGAAAAACTTAATCACAGCTAGATACCCTAATTTTCAACAGGAATTGCTCGAAGGTGTTTGTTCTGATAGGAATACAGCTCCTTCAAAATGGTGGAGAGATTTGGTTCAGAGTTCTAATTACTGCAGGAAGAATTTGGTTTCTGAACTGATTTCCTATAATATCGGGAGTGGAGAGTTGGTGTCATTTTGGCGGTCTTGTTGGTTAGATAACACAACTTTATCATAATCTTTTCCTGAACTTTGGTTAGCTGTTGAGAATAAATACAGTTCAGTTGCAGACAATGGAGTTTGGTTTAATGGAAAATGGAAATGGGACATAAAGGTTTCCCTCTCTGGTATTTCAAATATTGTGATGCAGTAGAAGGCTACTTTATGTGCACGACTGGAAGATGTTGGTTTACAGGATGGAGTTGATTTTGCAGCAAAATGGACTTTGTCTGATCATAATTGTTTTTCTGTTTCTTCTTTATACAAATTTTTAAAGGTCAATAGCACAGTACCGGTCAGGACCGTTGGAGATAACGAGAGAGTAGCTTTCAAACTTTTGTGGCTATCTCAGATTCCGTTCAAGGTGAAGGTGTTTGGTTGGCGGATGATTCATAAACGAATACCGACTCGCGATAATCTTGCTCGAAGAGGAATTATTACTAACAAAAACGAAAAGGCATGTCCTTTCTACTTTTTAGAGGACGAAAGTGTCGAACACATACTTTTCTTATGCTTTAAGACCAAAATGGTTTGGAATTTTGTAACCAAATGGTTGGGCATTCTTGAGATTCTGGTAGGAGATATGATGAACCACTTATCGTGTTGGGTTCGGGGTGTGTTAGAATTTTATTTTTTTTTCCTAATGTAGTAGGAATATGGATCCTAATATGTTGGATTAATTGGTATTCTAGAAACAACATTATATTTAGAGATGTGTTTTGGGAATTAGACACAATTTCTAATCGTATAGTTTTGTTTTCTTGGTGGTGAATAGGAAAGAACCACAATAGTTCTCACAACTGTAACTATTACACTTGGGTAAAATCTCCAAGTGATTTTTTGTAGGCCTTCTCTTTTGGAGAGGTTTTTGATGTATACGGGTTGGGATACCCCTATTGTATCCCTGTTAATATATTTAGCTTATAAAAAAAAATTGTGATGAGACAGATTCTTGTTGATGCCTTTTATTAACATTATGAGAATATATGTGGAATTTATTTATTGCAGGATCTTGGTGCTATAAGTAAAGGTATGTTTAAATTGAAAGGACCATCGTGGAAGTGTCTTAAAATTAAGTCATTCACTATCTGACAACATACCCATGTGGTATATGAACCCGAAGGCGTGCCTAGGTAGCTCAGTCGATTGATCAAGACATGTCGATGGTAGCATTGTAACTCTGTTTCTTTATGAGTTTTTTCTATCATGCAATTTAGTTCTGGTGTTCTAGTTGTTTCTCGATTACAGCTCTGTTGTTTCTTTATGAGTATTTAATGTATGAATATTTATTATTTTAAATAGATAATTTTTAATTATAATAATTTTATGCAATAATTTATTTGAATGAAAGTTATTACTGTAATGATTAGTAATTGTTAATGACTGTAAAGTGGGAAGAAAGATATACAGGTTTCATTGGAAGTGGTCCAAAAAGATACAGAGGTTGGAAATTGTTTTTAAATATTTTCTATTTGTGGCGATTCAAACCACCACAATTTACTGTCGCAATCAATAATAAAAACAAAAAAATCAAAGCGAAATTCCACGACGGTCGGTAATCGTCGCAATATTCAGGTTACGTCAGTTCCCTAACCATCGTGAAAGAGAACGATGGTTGGTGTGATGGTTTTAACAAAGGTCGTAATACAGCCTCGCGACACACGTTTCCTGGCGGAGATGCAACCGCCATGACATGCAGATTGTGGCGGTTCAAACCGTCATAACCTGCCTAAATAAACCGCCTCAATTTTCCAATTTTTTTGTGGTGTTTGATGTTGTAGATATACACCACTAGACAACTTTTTACCTTATCTATCACGACATAACATATCTGACTCATATATTAGATGAATTCATTAAATGGAACATTTTCCAAAATACTCCTTAACTCTTTGTTGACCCTTATTAATCTTCTTTATTTTACAACTTTCTTGAGCACATGACATGTGCCATTATTTTATTACCTTTGCTCGTGTTTACTTTACAACTTATTGTATTAAAATAATTATGATTAATTCAATCTCTGTGGGATCAATAGCCTTTCTTATCATTTTCTACTAGTTTGACCATGTATACTTGCATGTACAAAAATCCATCAAGTTTTTGGCGCCATTGTCCAGGATTCTTTCATTAAAATTTATATTTGTTATTTACGTTTGTAAAATTTACATTTGAGCATTTGATATTTTTTTTGTCTTTTGGTGACAAAACAGGTGTGCGAGAATGTTACACGTGCAGGTTGATTTCTCCATAGTGAAGTTAAGTCAAACCATTGTTCTGGTTGTTCAACTGGGTGAAATACATTAAATATTTAATTCCTTTATGAAGGCCCCTGACGTGACAGTTGTCGCACCACTAAATGTCATGATATAATATCTCATATCCTCTTAAATACATTATTCTTTGTCAGTTGGAACAGATTGAGCTCATATATGCTTTATTTGTGGTCAGTTAAGACAAATAGAGTAATTAGTGAACTCAGTTGAGCTTAATTCTTGGTAAATTCCATTGACTTTTATTATTCAGTAAAATAAGTTACATTTTGGTAACATTAATGCATGGTCAATTACTCACTAGAAGAAATATCTATTCTTAGATATTTTCTCTTTTCATCTTACCAACCATTTGCCTTGATTACAAGTAACAAAAGGAAGGAAAGAAGAAAGTTTTTAAGAAAAAAAAAGAGTAAACAAAGAGAGAAAGAAAGAAGAAGTGGAGAAGATAAGAAAAAGAGAAAGGCCTGGAAAAAAGAAGAATCAACATGTTTCATCAAGAACTATCCCCAACTTTCATCATCTTCTTGTTTCATGGCGGGTTCCAAGTTAGACATAGCTATGGTGGGGAAAAATCCAAGAATGAAAATTTTGGGTTCTGTGTGTTTTGATATGATCATGAAATTGGTGTTAATATATGATGTTCTTGTTGTTTTCCATGTTTGCTTGTGATAATCCATGTTATTTAGTGTTGTTGATGTTATGTGATGATGTATATTTGCTTATATTTCTTCGTGTCATGTTTTGTTACTGGTTTTTTTCTGGCTTTTTCGCTTGGTTTTGTTCATGACAATCTAGAACTCTTTGCTTTGGCCTCGCTAGGTACTTGCTATGCGAGAACTTGCTTGGAAGCCTCGCTTAGAGCTTGACAAGAGAAGAAGGGAAAATTTCCAATTTTAAGCTTATTTCCTCGTCTCTCTTGAAGCTCGCTCTGTCCTCGCTAAGCAAGATTTGTAAAGCATTGGAATATCACTAGTGTTCTTGTTTCCACCATAAAATGGGAACCATGACTCTAGTTAATGCGAGGTTGAATGCATTGAAAAACTAGTCCAATGTTCTTCCTTTTTAATATTAAACCATGCTTATGTTCCAAATATTTCATGGATAATGATAATAAACTATGTTGTATGTTTTATGTATCATGTTGTGATGTGTATGTGTATAAATTTCCTGGTCAATTGCTGGGACACAGAATGTAATACATACATAAGAGAAGACAATGTATTCAGTTCTTAGAAGAGGAGTCGTAATTAGTGCAAGCCTATATATGTAATAAGTTCCTAAAAGAGAATCCGTAATTAATACATGTCTAGTGACGTATTTATTCAACCGAATCGAGTTGTAATCAAATATACAAACTAAATTCCAATCAGAATAGGTTGTAATTAGCAGTAGTAGATCATCTTCTAAATCCAACTGTGTGGGGCGTAATTAGCAGTGTGCTAGCTACACCTGCCAAATTACAAGTGGAAAGGTCGTAGTTAGTAGTGGTAGGCCATGTTGTAAATCCAACCGAGAAGTGTTGTAATAATTGTGGGACAAAAGTCTTATCGGAAGGATTGTAAATGACATGGGTATCTTGCTTCTATTCACAGGCGTAAAGATACATTGATACTAAAAATAAGCTTGCTTAATGATGTTTTTGGTGATCATACTTTTTGGATTATTATATTCCACTATGGATCATGTGGACTCTGTTATAGATCCGAGTTTTGTTTAACCACCTTTGTATATCATGTGCCATTTATGCATATTATTTCTTTTAGACACACACACACACACACACACACACACATATATATATATATATATATATATATATATATATATATATATATATATATATATATATATATATATATGTGTGTGTGTGTGTGTGTGTGTGTAATACCCCGTATTTTTCTAATTTGGACTTTAGAGACTTTTTAGAAATTTAGTAGTATTATTTCTAATACTAAGTTTGTTACTTATTTTCCTTCCACTTTCAAAACCTATAAAAAGAAAAAGATAGTAAGAAAGGAAAGAAAGAGAAAAGAAGGAAAAGAAGAGGAAAGAAAGAAGAAAAGAGAAAGGAAGGAGAAAAAGAGGAGAAAAGGGTTTTGTAAGAAAATCCAAGAACAATCATCATTCATTGATCCAAACTTCATCCAATCATCTCATCTTCCTCATTTTCATCATCTCTCCAAGGTGGGTTCTAGTTAGTACCAATTTTTAGAAGTTTTGGAATTGTTGGGTTTAGGTCGAATTTATGGAAATCGATGTTTTAACGGTTAGAATTCGTTAGAAATCGAAATGAATGATCAATATGATTATAGAAACACGTGTTGTTGATTGTTTTAATGTTTTGTTTGATTTTGATGATTTTGGAAAAGTTAGGTTTATAGAACTTTTGTGTTCTTGATGAAATATGTGTTTTGAAGTTATTGATGTGCAAACCATGCTCGAACTATGTTGTTGAACCTCTGTTGGTGGTTGTTGGTGGTTTGGAGGAGGTTTGGGGTATAGGAAAATTATGTTGTTGCTTTGGTATTTTTCTGAGTTTTGCAGAGCGCGCTTAGCGTGCAGAAGCCCGCTCAACGCGGTGTTGAATTCTTGCAACCCCTTCAGGCAGTAGCTTGTGCGCTTAGCGCGGGCAAGGGCGCGCTTAGCGCGATCTGGGACTTGATGTTTTCTTCCAAAACACAAAAATTCTTAACTTTCGACTCGTTTATCGGATTCAATCATTCTTTATATCGATGTAAAGCCGGGAAGATATTCTGTGCAATGGAGATGAAATATGTCGATTTCACCGACCGACTAAATAATCGGGAAAGTTCAAAAGTGTTTTAATTATGTTTTAAATGTTATAAATTATTCTATTATGCAATTGTGAGATGCCTTGCCTATCCTATTATTGTTTAACATGATTGTAATTGAATATGCATGTTAATATGGAAAAAGAATAGAAAGAGTGAGGAAAAACCCCTTATGAACTATAGGAGAATTTAGAAGGATTGGAGACACTAGTATGGAACATGTTGGTTAACCATTGTGGTTTGAAAGGCAAGCGAGGCCTTGAGGCATGATAGCCTAGTGATTGTCGAATACAATCATGTTCCTGCGCGTGATTACGTAATCGTAACTGGTTTATCTTGAGTGTAGTTTCATGAGTCTCGGACTCCTCTGAAATGGATGCACAACTACATGGCAGGTTTGATTCCCCGTATTGTACGAATGGCGCCCATGGAACGTATGCTTGTGAGGGTTAATGGCCCGTGTGAAGTGACGGTTCATAACGGTTAATGGCCCGTAGAACCCGAATCCATTTGTATGTCAAGTAGATTACAAGGATCTATGACTCGGGTCGCCTTCTAGATGTAGAAGCGGATGGGAATAGAAGGTACCTTGGTATGATTATCGATTAGTAATACTTTTGAGTTGATGAACTCATGGCATGTTTCCATATAGTGTGAGCTCAAGAGTCCCTTCTCCTTCTCCCCGGACTTGAGTTAGGATTTTTAGAACCTTGTTAATCTGAGAGAATCCATAAGATAGGGAAATCACTGAGATTTGATGTATCTCACCCCACGTTGTTGATGTATTTCAGGTGCTTCGGGTTCCGAGAAAGGTAAGGATAAGATAGTGTGATCTTTTCCTTGCTTGTTGATGGCTAGCTTCTGTAGTGAAGTGTATTTTGGGATCATTGTTGATCTAGTTCTTAGTTTTTATCATTTGAACATCTTGTGTATAATATGCCTTAGGTTTTTGTACTTTGTACTTTAGGGCATTTATTTGTATACAATGTGTTAACTAGGAGCTTATGTGTTTCAGTACCAAACACTTGGATCTATATATAATATTTATGCTTTGATGTATGAGTTTTATATATGGGTGTTATAGTTGGTATCAGAGCAGGTCGTATCCTCGACCTAGCCATGAAATAGTATAAGTATTTCTTTCCGTTTCATATATGTTGTGTCGCCATTGGTCTTGAGTGTTATATTTATGGCATTGATCCTGATCAACTTAATCCTATTTGTATGACCTTTAGGAACATGGATGAAGGACGTAGAAACACTTGTGGTTGACCCCGCACCACTCCTGAAGGGACGAATCCGCCGGGCGGCGATGGCAATGCTCCTCTGTATCAGTTTATGCAACAGATGCAGCAGCAACAGAATCTATTCATGCAGCAAATGGTGCAACAAATGAATGGAGGGTTGCATCCTACGGTAGTTGTTCCAGAAGCTGAAGGTGGGAAATTCCGGGATTTTATCCGCATGAATCCCCTAGAATTTCATGGTGGATTGGATCCCGTGAAGGATCACGAATGGATTTCTGGTATGGAGCGGATATTCTTGATAGTCCAGTGCAGCGAGGAGAACAAAGTGTTGTTCGCCTCTCACTCATTGAAGGGTCCCGCTATGAGATGGTGGGAGAGTGCTTCGGCTTTAATGGTTATCCAGGAGGTGCCAAAGGCTTGGGAGCAGTTCAAGGTTGTTTTCATGGAGAAGTATTTTCCAAACTCTTTGAGAACTCAGAAAGAGTTTGATTTTCAACAACTAAGACAAGGTAGTATGACTGTTGCCAGTTATGCTGAAAAGTTTGAAGACATGGCTGCTTATTATAGGCAGGCTATGTATGCTCCAGATGAGAGGTGGAAGGTGGACCAATTTATTTTTGGACTTAGAGCTGAAATATCCCATAGTGTATCTCAGAGGGAGTTCACTACTTATGTTGAAGTTCTAAGACAATGCTATGTAGCTAAACATAGTTTGAAGAATGTCCAAGCGGAAGGTGTTACGAGTATGGTGAATCAAGGGGATCGCGGTAGATCCAACCAACAATTCAGGCCTAGGCAACAAGCCTTCAAAGGAAAGCAAGTTCAAGATTCAAGGGCGAGTACACCTCTGGTGTGTCGCACTTGTGGAAGGATGCATTATGGAAGGTGTGGTATAGACAATGTGAAGTGTTACCAATGTCAGAAGGTGGGTCATTTGAAAAGGGATTGTCCTCAGAATAGGACTCAACCACAAGGAAGGGTTTACACTTTAGATGCAAGGAAGAAGAAAAGTGATAACTCTTTAATTACCGATACGTGTTTCGTAAGCGGACATCCTTGTTTTGTTTTATTCGATTGTGGAGCAAAGCACTCCTTTGTATCTATGCAATGTGTGAAACGGCTAGGGTTGCAAACTATTCCTATGTCTTCTCTTATGGTGGTCACTACCGCCATGGATGAAATGGTAGAAACACCGTTGATGTGTGAAAACTGTGCCGTGTCTATGGATAGTAGAGTTTTTCAGATTGATCTTACTTGCTTACCACTTAAGAAAGTTGATGTCATTTTGGGAATGGATTGGCTTTCTGCTAATTCGGTATTTATTGGGTATGAAGAGAAGCTTATCATCATTCCGTCTATTGAGGCCACACCAAAAGATGTTTTAACAACTATTCTAGAAGGTGCGGTTGGTATGATAAATTTCTTGTTTGAAGAAGAGAAATCTTGTTAGTTCTTGTAGTTGGCTGGAATTTTGGTAAAACAATGTGGATGTCATGGTTGATGTTTCAACATGAGTTTATAACATTCTGGTTGTGTTAAGTTTTAAATGGTTGCAGATTCTGTGCTGATGTCAAACCCGATGTTAAGACATCAGTTGATAAAACATCAGTCTGAGTTATTTTATTAGGGCTGCGTGTTTCTGTTATTGGAGAGATATTCTGCTGAAGAGAGTGAGAGATTGTAGGCGAATATCTTGGTAAAGATATATTCAGTTGAAATCAAATTTGGAGCATATCTTGTTGTTGTTTTTAAGGCTAAAAGATATGAAGATTTAATTGAAAATTTGATTGAAGATTTAATTGAAGATCTATTTAGTAGCAGAATCTTCTGCAGATTTGTAGCAGTTAATATGCTGAGATTTAAAACCCAAATCCAGTTGGGAAAAAGGTTATAAATAGAAGCATTGTAACCTAGTTTAAGTGAAGCCAGCCATCATGTAAATTCTAAGGGCTGAGTTTGTGAACCACTCTCTAGGAGAGTTGGTATGCGTGAACCACTCGGATTGTGAGATGGTTATTGTTCTTAGAGGAAGCTGTTAAGCAACTCTAAGTATTGTTCTTAGTCATGAGGGTCATGTCTAGGTATTGTTATAGGAGTGTGTCTTCTATGTGTTTGGAGAGTTTTTGGAAATCAAGTTGTTGATGCAGTGACTGAGATGTTGACTGTTAAACATCATTGCGATGATTGGGAGTGAGATGGAGTCTCTTATCTAGGGAGTACTTAGATAGAAGGGTCATTGGGTAGTGAATAAGTTAGTGGATTGTCAACTGGGTTTGTTGAGTCTGTAATTTGATGCTGCTAATAGTGGACTTCCTTCCTAGCTTGGTATTCCCCCAGATGTAGGTTGTTAGACCGAACTGGGTGAACAAATTCTGTGTGCACTTTACTTTTCAGTAACTTCTTTAAATTTCTATAATTACCTTGCTGTTTATGTTAGACCAGATGTCTCGACGTCATGTAGGACATCTGGGATCTGTTATACCAGAATTTCAATTGGTATCAGAGCAGGCATCCTGTCTGTTTCTGGATGAGATCTAGGGAAGATACTTTCTGGTTCATGAGCAAGGAAGATAGTTTTGCTGAGTTATGGACTTGGTCAGCTCATATAGTTGTTTGTTTGATCCCTTGAAGTGAAGGATGGACTATTCATGACAGGGTATGTATTGGACCTGTCTGTTGTTATCAGGTTTGTAGCTTTGGTGGAGAACTGTTGTTGTGAGTTTGATTTGTTGGCACTTGGTTTATGGTGATGGTGTGTAAGGATTATTGAGTAGTGCCTGAAGGTTGTTGAGGAGTTGTTGTGTGTTCCGCTGCATGGTATTTGATGTAACCCTGGTTGTTTCTTGTATCTCTGGTGGTGAGATTCTAGGAAGGTATTCTCTTGGAAAGACATTAGGGTTTGGTCTCCTCAGCAGGATATTCTATGATGTTGTAGTTTATGCAAGACAACTTCAACCGTTTGGTTAGAGATGCCAAAGATACTTGAGGATTATCTCATATCTTTGTTTTGGGAAAGAAGTTATCAAAAGGTGAATGGATCTTATTAAAGACTGTATGACATAGAAGTTTCAGTTTTTTTTAGAAGAAGAATATATTTCAAATCAGGTGAAAGAAGAGAGTGGAGCCAAAGAAAAAGAGTATCACTGTCAAATCTTTCATGCGGGAGTGAAGATCTTAATAAGTTATCTCTTAAGCTTAGTTGTGGTGACCTAATTAGGAGGATCTTCCTGGTTATGATGTCAAATGTAGTTCTGGTATATCTGAAGATAAATTCTCTTGTGAAGATACATGTTTCTGATTTTCAAAATCATGAACTGGAGGAAGTTTCATCAAGAAAGAAGCTGAGCTTAATATGTCAATTCTAATGTCTCGACATCACGCTACACATCAGCAGTTTATGGTAAATGCTAAGTCAAAGACCTATTAGATTGTAGCTGTTTTGAAGGATCAATGAAGCTATGAAGTTGAACAATTTTTGAGATGCTGTTCATAATGTCATAGCATTTCAGTTGGAGCTGGTTGAAGAAAAGGTAGTTATCTTGATAGCAGAAGAGAAGTAAATGATCCTTGTTTAAACTAAAATGTCTGAGGACAATTTTATAGGGAAAATACATCCAAGAGGTTGTGTGCAGTAGCAGTGTAAATCAGCCTGTGGTCAATTGGTGTTTGCATGAGCTCTTTCAGTTTCGTGTCTTGAAGGATTGGAAGTAGCAGATTGTCTATGGTATGTTTATGCAGAAGGATGGAAGTTAACACTCTTAAGTTAGACAAGAGGTTTGAACCTTGTGCTTATAATAAGAAGCTTCTGGAAGAGTGTGTTATGCAAGTTACTGCAGTTTTGTTGGTCTGATCTTGGAAGTTGATCAGATGTTGATATGTTCTCGTGTGTTCCCTACATGAGATATGTGTGGATTAATAAGGTTGTAGTCTCCAAATCCATAGGAGATGTTTAACGTGATTTAGACTAATGTCGGAACTGATGTTGAAACATCATTTCAGTTCTTTGCTCAGGGTGGAGTAAAAGATCAAGACATTGGCCTAACCTGGAAGGCTTTTGTGGTATGAATGGTTGTCATAATGGTCTGTCATGAAGAAGATTTAGAAGATGTTGGAATCTAAAGAAGGGTTAAACCACAGGGATCAATTGCTATTTGTGAAATTCACAAGTATTTAATTGATTATCCTTGAAAGACAAGATTAAGGATGTTCTGTCTATTGTTTTAACATCTTTTCATCAGAGGTTTGGAGAATCATGGGAGGGGTTCTACATTCGTTCACAAGTCGCCTAGGTGTTGACCTAGGATTATTACTTAGCATATGTTCCTAGAAAGTATTGTGAATGACTTGTCCAGATGGTGGTGCTGTTGAAGATGAAGATGAAAGACTATGAAGACATCATAATCTTGATGGTTACAACTTGGATCAGTTTATTTCTGATCTAAGTGGTTTAGAGCATGGTGTTTGCTCTGGTTGTGAAGGTCGAGGATAAGTGACAGTTATCTCTGGCTTTCTACTGACGGCTCTACTAAGGGAAGTGACTTTCTTTAGTATTGCTATGGGGTAGTCTTGGACTACTTATTTTCTGAAGATTCATATGTGGTAGGTTTGAAGTCTTTGGAGTTTCTAAGCAGGATGGAGGTTGTCTACTCAAACTTGATTGTTGAATCAAGTCTATGAGAGCATGGAAATCTGTTTCTGCAAAGGGAGGAGGTTCTTCTGAGTGGCAGAAGGTAGAGCTAAATTCAACAGTTGGATGACATAAAGTTCAGGCATCTAGTTTAACATCAGGAGTCTCAGCTGGTGATGTGGCACATCAGCTAATGATAGGGTGATCTATAGGAATGAATAATAGGATGCTTCAAAAAGATTGTTCTCATGGCAGTTTGCGGGAGCTGCAGGAAGGAGAAGATGTTACATGACCATGGCTTTGGGAGTCTAAGTGTGTTTGCTTTTGAGCAAGTGGAACATGTGACATGAAGATCAAGTTTCCTTGGTGGATCAAGATATCTTTGTGAGAGTTCTGACAAACATGAAAAAGGTCAAAATGTGGCATTTGGTTGTTTTCATATGAGTATTCATGAATGAGGTGATCAAACTGTGGCATTTGGTTGATCTCAGAAGTGGATTCGAAGAATCAAGATAATCAGAGTGTGGCAGCTGGTTATTATTGAGGATTGTCTTGGAACAAGTTACTCTTGGGCAGAAGGGTGATGAGTTGAAGACTCAAGGAGATTATTCTTCTTGAAGGTGGATGAGAGTTTAATTCTCTAGTTCTTTGGATTACTATGCAATAGTAAGTCCAGTTGGTGGAGCACATCAAGAATCATGGTGATGATATCTTGGTGTGTGGCAAATGTTCTAACTTGTGTTAGGACATTATCTGGTTGAATATCCTTGGTGAAGGATGATTTTGTTCTGGTTCTGAAGCTTGGTGCATACATTATGCCTAAGGAGCGTCTACATAGTCATACGGGAGAATGATGAAGTAGAAGGTCTGCCTTGGATGGAGAATGTAGAGAAGACTGAAGTAGATCAGGTATTGATTGATTGGAAGTCTGAAGATGAAGAGTATGATAGGGAATGACTTCCTTTGGAGAAAGGGACAATGGTACCAAAATGCATGTGCTCAGCAAGTGTGCTCAAATGTTCATCTTCATCTAGAGCATTAGTTAACCATGACTGGGGGAGTACATGTCTATGGATTTTGCTGCAAAGGTACATATATTGTGAAGATTGCATGTTGATCAAGGTTGTGAAGATTGGTTGAATCTTATGAGGATATAATGTCAGATAACATGTTATGACATTAGGCTGTTGGATGACATGTTGGTGTGGACATGAATGGTTCTAGCCATGTGAAGCTAATTGTTTGAATCATATGCGCACATGCTTCTGAGGAGAAGTCTGAAGGACAACTTTGGTTGTGTATGGGAGAATTTATTTTTCTCTGTAGATTTTGGAAGAGCTTTGTGAGGGTCCTTGTTGGTGGGAGATGTCACACTTGTCTTAGTGTGTGTAAGAGGAGTTTATTTAGAGTTCAGTGGAAGGCATTGTGTGTGTGCTTCAGAACTTGTGGATGATTGTGTGAAGCATTCCTGACTGGATGAATGAAGACTATGTCTGGATTTTCCAAATGTTATGATATACTGGTCAAGGAGCACCATTTGTGAAATATAATGGGAGAACTTCTGTCTGTACTAGTGTGGTACTTGGATTGTTTGAGGATTAAGCATTATGTGAATGTGTTCAGCAGGTGTGTTGAACAGAGGGTGCGCTCTTGAAGACATGAAGATGAGTCTTATGTTTTCCATTCATTTAAGGTGTTCTTCTTGCAAAGGAGCACTGGTTATCTTAGATAGGGGGAGTTGATCTTTTGTTGAAGAAGTTGTTTATCAAGATTGTAATGTCAGACAAGATGTCGTGACATTGTGTTACTGGTGAAGTTCATGGTGTACTTGACAGTTTAGACCTGGCTTCATGGTGTCAGACAAGATGTCAATGGATTGAATCAGCAGTATACATTTACCCCAATGTTTGTTCAGCTATTGAGTCTGGATTTTGTTCTGAGTATGTTAGTTGTCAGATTCAGAGGGTGTCCAATTGTGGCTAAAAAGGGGGAGAGTTAGCCCATGTGTTGCCTAGTTTTGTTGGTATAGGCTTGAGGGGGAGTAAGCGTGTTTGAACAGCTGGTATGATGGTTCTAGCTTTGACGGGGAATTTGTTTTGTGCTGAGTTACTAGTTGTTGTAGCTGGTTGGTATTGCTGCAGGTTATGCTGTGAATATTAGTAAGTGTTTTTCCGCTGCAAGCTGAAAGTGTTTTGGCCAAAATTAGACAAAGGGGGAGATTGTTAGTTCTTGTAGTTGGCTGGAATTTTGGTAAAACAATGTGGATGTCATGGATGATGTTTCAACATGAGTTTCTAACATTCTGGTTGTGTTAAGTTGTAAATGGTTGCAGATTCTGTGCTGATGTCAAACCCGGTGTTAAGACATCAGTTGATAAAACATCAGTCTAAGTTGTTTAATTAGGGCTGCGTGTTTCTGTTATTGGAGAGATATTCTGCTGAAGAGAGTGAGAGATTGTAGGCGAATATCTTGGTAAAGATATATTTAGTTGCAATCAGATTTGGAGCAGATCTTGTTGCTGTTTTTAAGGCTAAAAGATATGAAGATTTAATTGAAGATTTAATTGAAGATTTGATTGAAGATTTAATTGAAGATCTATTTAGTAGCAGAATCTTCTACAGATTTGTAGCAGTTAATATGCTGAGATTTAAAGCCCAAATCCAGTTGGGAAAAAGGTTATAAATAGAAGCATTGTAACCTAGTTTAAGTGAAGCCAGCCATCATGTAAATTCTAAGGGATGAGTTTGTGAACCACTCTTTAGGAGAGTTGGTATGTGTGAACCACTCGGATTGTGAGATGGTTATTGTTCTTAGAGGAAGCTGTTAAGCAACTCTAAGTATTGTTCTTAGTCATGAGGGTTATGTCTAGGTATTGTTATAGGAGTGTGTCTTCTATGTGTTTGGAGAGTTTTTGGAAATCAAGTTGTTGATGCAGTGACTGAGATGTTGACTGCTAGACATCATTGCGATGATTGGGAGTGAGATGGAGTCTCTTATCTAGGGAGGACTTAGATAGAAGGGTCATTGGGTAGTGAATAAGTTAGTGGATTGTCAACTGGGTTTGTTGAGTCTGTAATTTGATACTGCTAATAGTGGACTTCCTTCCTGGCTTGGTATGCCCCCAGATGTAGGTTGTTAGACCGAGCTGGGTGAACAAATTCTGTGTGCACTTTACTTTTCAGCAACTTCTTTAAATGTCTATAATTGCCTTGCTGTTTATGTCAGACCAGATGTCTCGACATCATGTAGTGACCTTCAAGTTTCGAACATTCCTGTAGTTTATGAGTTTTCCGAAGTCTTCCCCGAAGATGTCACTTATCTTCCTCCGGTGAGGGAAGTGGAATTTTCTATTGACCTAGTACCGGGAACGGCTCCTATATCCGGTTCTCCGTACCGGATGGCACCTTTGGAGTTAAGAGAATTAAAGGGACAATTGGAGGAGCTTATGGCTAAGCATTTTGTTAGACCTAGTGTCTCACCGTGGGGAGCTCCAGTATTGTTTGTAAAGAAGATGGAAGGTGGGATGCGGTTGTGTATCGACTATCGTCAGCTGAATAAAGTCACCATTAAGAACAAGTATCCCTTGCCCAGTGTTGTACCCCAAATTTTACCCTCATTTCCTGCTAATTGATGTTTGATTTATTTGTCTATACCCTTTAATTTAATATGCTTTTTTATTTACTGTTATTTTATTTAATATATTTTTTAAGGTATTATTTGCTTCTTTTATTTTTGTTTAATGTTTATTTTAAAAATTCTATTTGTTTTATTTTCAATATGGTTTATTTCATTTTCAGTTATAGTTAAATTGTCCTATCTTTATTTTAATCTCAATTTAATTTAATTGCTCAAATTATTAGTTTAACTAATTAGGTTAATTGGTGGTTTAGCTTATTATTTTAGGTATTTATTTAGAATGATAATTAATTGTTACTTATTATTATTTCACCTATTTTTTCTTTTGAAAAGAGAAAGAGAAGAAATTTTGTTCATTTTTCCTTGCCAATGTAACTGGTCCTCCGTGGCTTTTGGTTCGCTTGTGATTGGAGAAGGTATTTTACCATCAACCAATGAGAAATCATCACCTCCCCTTTGACTTTTCAACCCTTGTTCGTGCCCAATGGATAGGCGACATGTGGCATGCGAAGAAACAAAATCACCCAAATGTTCCATCTTCCTCATCCGTGTGTGTGAGCTGCAGATTGGAATTTTTAAACCTCAAGCAATTTCAATTAAACTCAATTATTTTCAAATTCATCAACCTTGGCGCGAAAACATCAAATGGTTGATCCCAAAACTCTTTTCCTCATTAAGCTTCCAAGGATTAGGTGCAGCAAAAGCAATGTTGAAGCTTTCCTCTCTCATCACTCTTCTGCGCAATCTGTAAACACGCAGCATGTTGTCCCTTTCATCTTTCCCTTCCCATACTTGTTTCGTTTGCAACAAAAGAGAACCAAGGAAGCAATATTCATTTTGGTTATTCAATCCTGTGATACCTGTATGTGGTCAGAAGGAGGGAGCGTATGTCTCCTCAAAGTTCAACAGCTCATGTAAACCCTAGTATTTTGAAGATTGGTTCCTCACTTGACCCGGCCCATAATGCTTCACATCAACCCAACACCTTTCCTA
Source organism: Lathyrus tuberosus (assembly GCA_022829125.1). Lineage (NCBI taxonomy): Eukaryota > Viridiplantae > Streptophyta > Magnoliopsida > Fabales > Fabaceae > Lathyrus > Lathyrus tuberosus. The sequence continues at coordinate 12,484,078 of JALAZF010000071.1, forward strand.
TATAAAGAGGCTCAATTTCAGTTCATTGGCATCAACAAATTTCCTCAAAAACACTAAAGTATTTGAGATTCGAGCAAGCTTAGTGAAGTGAGAATTTGTGGAGTGGCTGAGGGAGTATAAGCACAAAAGCTTCAGTTGGTATTGTCCTCTTTTCCCTCTCACTTATTATGATCATCTAATATCATTTCTGCTCATAATCATATTGAATCATGAATGTATGTCTTAAGCCATTTGTATAATGTTGATGTTGTTACTAAGTGCTATGCTGCTCGTGATCATCCATATTATTATTATGATGTTTGTTATTCTGTTAAAAGCATGAACATCTTTATGTGTTGGAATATGTTGGTCATTGATACCATTAAATCTTCATGATGTTGTTTCATTAAGTTTTTCATGTTATTGCTTTACTTGTGTTCATATGTGACTTTAGCATACTTGAGCTTTTGCATTTCTGACTAAGGTTTTCCTTTATGCCTTTTTGTTTGAGCATCAGTTTTGTTAGCTTGAAAAAATATATGTTTTGAGTTTGCCTGATCATACCCTGCTGCACATTTCTTGTTGTACGCACCACTTCCACACACTCTCACAAATGTATTTGCACACAAAGGCACCTATCTATGTTTGAATAAACCTGACTGGTAGGGTTTACAGTTAGTCATATAGATACAACCTACATTGTTCTGTTGATATAGTCACTATGTTGTTGCCCTGCTGCTATGACTAACCCTTTTTGCCATCATACTTGACTTGTGTGTGCATAATGTTTAAATTTGAGGCATGCTAACTGTTGACATGATCTGTTCAAACATGTATCCAAGCTCATATTAATTTTAGGTCAGTTTGGTGGATACATGAGGTTAAGAACCTTTTCTTTGGAGTCTGTCTTTGCTTTATCAGTACTTTACATTTACAGTGTTGTTATGTTTGTCAAATGATATTAGTGATACTCTGTTGATCTGATTCTATTTGAGAATTCTATTTCTGAATGTTTGAGTTAGTGGTTTACCTTAATACACATTAGACTCTAACCTCAAGTTATGACATCCCTCTTGCCTTGTCATATTGCTATCAGTTTTGTATGATGTTTAGAATGCATAGGTAGAATGATGTGTATGCCATTTTTCTCATGTGCTTGTCTGTCTCATACTCAAGTTGTGCAAAATATCACTTTGATATATATATGTATAAGCCTGTTGATAATGTTTTTGGTCTTTGCCCTGAAATTGTGTAAGTGGAATTTCAAATCATATCCTCAATACATATTTGGGTGCATTGATATCTAAATGAAAGCTCATTAGCTCATATTGTCCTAATACTTCATTCATGCTTTGTTTCCCATCTATGTCACACCATGATCTTTTGTTGCCATCTTTCCCCTACCTGTTATGTTGTTCTTATAAGAATAATTCCCTTTGTCCCTATGCCCAACTTTGTTCCACCTGTTTGTTTGACTAGATTAGTGCAATAGCAGAATATGCCTTAATTCACATCTCCCTATAATATGTGAAACAATTTATGATTTACTTTGTTGGTCTGTTAAGTGCTTAGCCACTCATGCCCTGATTTGCATTTGGTTCTTCTTGAGCTGCCTATTCTTGCCACTTTATGCTATTTTGTTTGCTGGAATTGATGTTTAAGAATTATTCAGGATGTTGATAGCTTACTAAGTACATTAGTTTTGGTCATATGTCTATCCATGAACTTTTGTTTTTTTAAAAATTGTCCAATCTTTAGTTGATTGATGGTGTGTGAACTAATTAGTTAGTGTTTATTGCGAGCCATGCTTAGAAGAGTAGCTTGTAGGGCTATTTGATAACTTGCTAACTTCTGCTCTTGTTCTTTTTGATGACACCTTGTTCATATCTATTGCTAATGAGTCTGTTGAAGATGATGTGTTTTGTTTAGCATTTCTTGATGATTACGTCAGAGCATTTTATCACAGTGTGGTGTGTCTCTTTCTTGATGGTTTGGTGTTTAGTGTTTGTGTTTCACATAATAGCAAGAATTCCTAGTTTGATATATCAACAGAACTTTGTTTTATTCTTATGTTAGCTAGTTACTTTTCATGCTCACCAATTTATTTTATTCTAATTCACTTGTCAAGACATTGGACTCAAACCCTGAGCATCTCATTTACATGTTCTGATCCTATTTAATGTACAGTTGCTGTAATGATATGATGCTTATATGTTGCTGACTGCTTGTATTCTACTCAGTCCTCTTTTAAAATGTTTTAGAAGTTGCCAATAACAGTTGGTTAGACTTAGAATCTGTCACCACTTTGATCTAATATGTTTCTATCTTTACCACTCTTTGTGACACATTTGAGTTGTTGTTTGAACCTTAAAAATATACCTGTGAAATTGACTGTACCATGTCCTCATTTTCTCTCTTGAAGCATGCTAATGTTTTGACTAATTTGGTTGCCATACTGATCTGGATCTTTAAGCTATATGTTTGGTTATTAATTGTATTCCAAGATGTGTGCTTTCTTTGAACCTTTTCTGAATATGTTGTATGATTGCCACCATGGCTGTGAGAAGTTGTATATACATTCCAATGTTCTTTACTTCATGTCCAATATATATGATAAAATGTTTGTTTAAGTATTCCATACTTGTGTTAATGTATGAGGTTGAAGTTCATTTACATGTTCCTGCTTCATTTACTTGACAATGGTCATTGGTGAAAGGCATGGCAAGGTTTGGTTTTCATGAACATGCTGAGTGTGTGTTGGTTTGGTTTGTTTTAATTATGCGCGCTAGAAGAAGTTATGTAATTTTTGAGTTGTATTATTACCGGATGTAATGGTCGTCCCAACGGTAGCACGCACGCCTTTGCCTTCACCATTTCGCCCATAGGACTGGGGTTCGATCCCTACCTAGTCCTTTTGCTTTTACTTTTTGATTCTTTGCCTCTTAAAATATATATGTGTGTTTCCCTCTTATGCTCACATGCGCACGTAGCCCAGTTGGTTGTGGTTTGGTATTGTTTGATTCACAGGGCGTGGGTTCAATCCCCATGGCTGCCACTTTCTTTTTATCACTTATTTATTTATTTCACTATTTTAACTTTATACTTAATTTTCAAAATACTATAACTTGTTCAATTTTAATCCTTTTTACCCCATTCTTTTTGCCATATTTCTCTAATTAAATCTACTTTCTACCTTTGAAATAGAAAATGACAAAAAAAATATTTTAAAGACCTTTATGCATGTTTGGTTTATAAATGCTTATTAAGTCTTTATTGCATTTCCATATTCATCTTGCCATACTATTCTTGCTTATCATATTTGATCATTGTCTAAACTGCATGATTATAATCTTGCTTGATATCTTGAGCTTTATTCATGCCTTTTATGTTATCATGTACATCATCTTGTTAGTAACTTATAATTGTTATCTTTCCCCCATTCCAAAGGAAGGTGATCAATATGTTGACTCCTAAAGTCATGACCTCCCTCCTTAAACCTTAGTAACCTCTTAGGAGAAACTTCATTTCTTGGCCTCATCAGAGCCATAGAAATTATAACTAGCCTTAAGAGAGAGTTCTTAAACTCTTAGTGATATTCATCCTAATGAATTTTCACTTTCCCTACTGACTAAAACATAACATAGGTCCATTACAACTAGATTTAGAGAGTTCTTGAACTCTGCAATGAGCTTGTACTCATTTCCCCTCTGAATATTGACCACAATCAATCATTCAGTAGAAGTAGAACTACGCATACTCTGATTCTATTCCCGAGGATACGTAGGCGCAAGGTGCGATGCCTTGTCGAGTATACTTAGATACTAACCCCTAGGGTTTCAACCTTTAGCATAATACCTTTAGCAAACATAAGATAACATTAACAAGAGGCTCCCATAGAGTACTACGAACGTTTAGGGTGCTAATAACTTCCCTAGGCGTAACCAACCCCCGAACCTTAGATCTCTCCCCTTTAGGTTTTTCTAACGATCTTGAACCTTTCCTTTGGATAAATCAAAGTCGGTTGTAAAAGAAAAATGATGCAAATTAATTAATAATTTGTTATCCGATTTTCACCGCAACACCCAGGATAGACGACCTATTAGATCAATTAAAAGGAGCCAGTGTGTTCTCGAAGATTGATTTGAGGTCGGGTTATCACCAAATCCGAGTGAAGAGTTCTGATGTACCTAAGACTGCATTTAGGACCCGTTATGGTCATTATGAATTCTTAGTGATGCCTTTCGGTGTGACTAATGCTCCAGCTATTTTTATAGATTATACGAATCGGTTATTTCAAGCTTACTTGGATCAATTTGTTGTGATCTTCATTGATGACATTCTTATCTATTCTCGTACTCCACAAGAGCACGAAGGACATTTGAGAATCGTCTTATCGATCTTACGAGAAAAGCAACTTTTTGCCAAGTTAAGCAAGTGCGAGTTATGGATGTCTGAAGTTAGTTTTCTTGGTCACGTTATATCACAAGGTGGTGTAGCGGTGGATCCATCAAAGGTTGAAGCTGTGATTAATTGGGAGAGGCCGAAGGATGTATCGGAAATTAGAAGTTTCTTGGGTCTAGCTGGTTACTATAGAAGGTTTATCAAAGGCTTTTCGCAATTAGCGTTGCCAATGACTAAGCTTACTCGGAAGGATTGCCCCTTTGAGTGGGATTCGGCGTGTGAACAAAGTTTTATGAGTTTGAAGGAAAGATTGACTACAACTCCCGTTCTGATTATTCCCGATCCTAGCAAGTCGTATGAGGTATTTTGTGATGCGTCTAAAATGGGATTAGAAGGCGTTTTAATGCAAGAAAGTCACGTGGTGGCATATGCTTCTCGACAATTGAAAATTCACGAGAAGAATTATCCAACCCACGAATTGGAATTAGCGGCGGTGGTGTTTACTTTGAAAGTGTGGCGTCACTATTTATAAGGAGTACATTTTGAAATGTTTAGTGTCCACAAGAGTTTAAAGTACCTCTTTGACCAAAAAGAGTTGAATATGCGTCAAAGGAGGTGGATGGAATATTTAAAGGATTATGATCTAGAGCTAAAATACCATCCGGGTAAAGCAAACAAAGTGGCTGATACCTTGAGTAGGAAAGTTTTGAGAAAGGCCGAATTGATGATGTTAGAATAATCGTTGTTGGAAAAGTTTAGAGATTTAAATCTTCAATTTGTGTGGACTCCTAATGGAGTGATTATGGGGAATTTGAATGTCAATTATACTTTAAGAGTTGAAATTCAACAAGGACAATTATTGGATGAGAAGTTGCAAGAGATGCTAAGTCAACCGGGTTTTGTGCACGCTAGCGATGGAATGATTATGTTTAACCAAAGAATTTGCGTTCCGAACGATGCGACTTTGAAAAGAAGGATTTTAGAGGAAGCGCATAATGTAACGCCCTGATTTGTTTAATTCTATTTATTTATTTCATTTATGTGAATTTTGTGAAATGTGTGAATTTATTGTATTTTACCTGCTAATTGAGTTAATTGGTTAATTTCTCTGATAGATAAAATAATTGTATTAAATTATAATTTCTTTTCAACTTTTATTTCCCGAAATATATTTCATCGGAATGTTTATGTTTTATCGCATTTTGAGAGCGTTTGGGAGATATTTGAGCTGAGGGGTATTTTGGTCATTTGGGTAGTAGATATTTTATAAATAGAAAGTGGAGAGAAGAAGAGAGAAATAGAAAGAAAAAGAAAAAGAAGAGAAAGAAAAGAGAAGAGAAGAAAGAAGAGGAAAAAAAGAGGAAAAGAGGAAAATAAAATATTACTCCGTTTCAATCGCGAATAATCGGGTAAGGGTGAGAAGTTTCGATTATATTTCGATTGTATATGTATATGTATGTGTTGTTTGTGTTTTGTTTGGTTGAAATATATACTTTTTCTTATTGGTTAGATTGAAGAACAAATGTGTAGAATCGATGTTTTAACGGTTAGAATGCGGAATAGTTCGCTTAGAATAGTCGGGAAATGATGGGTTTTAGTCGGGGATACTCATTGGTATGATTTAGGGAGTTTTGGATTGAGTTATATAGTTTGTGAGGGTTAGGGCAATAATGATGAAATAGTGAGAAAACGATGTTTTCACGGTTGGAATTTGGAATAAGTTGTGTAGTGTAGTCGGGTAAGGTTTGGGTTTAATCGGGAATGGTTGTTTGCGTGTTTTCCCGCGGTTTCGATCGAGTTCGAATTTAGAATTCAATGATAAAATTATGTTTTAAAATATGTCAAAAATGAAAAATGTGCTGGATGGCTTTTTAATAGTGAAAATATTGTAGTACGTCGAATTCTGAGATCGCAGTTTTTTACGGAATCGAAAACGGATGTCCGGAAGTCTAAGAATGGTGTTTTTGAGGCTGAGACTCAGCAGGTAGTGCGCTCAGCGCGCTCAGTGCGCAGGTCTGGGCGAAAATGAAAAATTCCTGAAACTTCAAAAATTCATAACTTTTAATCCGTAAGTCCGTTTTGGTCCCCGTTCGAAGCGTTGGAAAGCTAATGAAAAGTTCTTTCTACTAAAAATGGTTTGGAGGGTAAAAGATAATTTAATTAATTCGTGTTTTTGGAAAATAGTCGGGTTGTCGAGTTTTCATCGCGTACAATGTGTGCGATTGATGTATTATCATGCTATATGCTTTTAATATGCAACGTGTAGCTTGTTGGCCGTTATATGATGTGAATATACATGATGGAATGTTGTGATGATGGTTATGGCTTTATGGCAAATATGTGCTTTGTTTTGGATGTGAATCATACAATAGTGCATTGATGTGAATGTATATAGATTGTATGTGATTGTATGAGATGAATGCATGAATATATTGTGAATATGTATGCATTTCAAGAATGTCTTGAGTCATTTTGTATGCGAAGCATAATGATGTACATTCTTGTGTTGAGTGATTCTAATGAGAATCCGCTATAACGTCATGTGCCCATGTGGGGTGTGAGCGATGATTACAAACGATTGTGTGTCTAGGTGAGGTGTGAGCAATCGGGTCGTGTGCCCGTGTGGGGTGTGAGCAATCCATAAATGAGGTTGTTGTGCAGTAAAATATATTGTTTGATTGAATATCAATGTATGTTGTTATGATATGTTGTGGGTAGCCTTTGTGGTGTGAATCCCTTGTGGAAGTAATTGTGATTGTATGATTGTTGTGGTTTGTGATGATATGCATTGTTTATGTGAAATTCCAATGTATGTGGTTGGTGGCCTTTATGGTTGAAGTGCATTGTTTGAATTGTTTTCAATGCATGAATAATGATGATGAGTTGAAATATATGCATGATTATGGTTGCATATATGTGTGAAGATGCAGTTGATTGTCATGAGTTCTTGGGTGTCAAGCATCATGATATGCATCTTGTAATGTCGTGTGCCCATGTGGGGTGTGAGCGACGGATTGGTTCCAGAGGGAATCCGCTATAACGTCGTGTGCCCGTGTGGGGTGTGACTGATGATTATAGACGATTGTGTGCCCATGTGGGGTGTGAGCGATCGGGTCGTGTGCCCGTGTGGGGTGTGAGCGATCCATAAACATTGTGTGCATATGTGAGGTGTGAGCAATGGGTGAACATTGTAGGCCCGACGGGGAGTTATGTTGGTAACGAGCGATGGTTCCAATAAGTTCCTGAGTGAACTTGAGATGATTGAGTCGGTACCGCATTGCATTTGCATAGAGTCGTAAGTCGGTCTCTATGATTTGCATTTATCATCTTCATAATTGTTCATTGATGAAGAAACATGAATATGTATGTTTATGTGGAATGATAAGAATTGCGAAAGGTATGCATGGTGAATATGTTTGATTTTGTATATATATACATTGTGATGTATATGAGTGAGTTGTGATGAATTGTGGTGAGAATCGTGAATGGATGCGTTATGTGTGGAAAATCATGATTTGATTTATTTTGTGTGATATGTTTTGTATTTGTGGCATGCTATATGTGTTAGAATGTGATGGTATGGGTGAGATGATTTATACATGTGTTTGAATGTGTGTTTGCATATTATTATGCAATCTTGATTTAGTTGTTATTTCTCACCCTTCTGCTGTGGTTTATTGCTCTATGAGGCAATTGCAGAGTAATGCTTTGGAGGCTTTTGTGGAGATTGGTCCTCCATCCTTTGTCGTCTGTCCGCTCTGATACGTAGCACGGGAGTCGGGGAACGATTATGTTATATATGTATATAATTGTGGAATATAATTTTGTATTACGTGTGTATGTGTACTTTGACGTTATAAACTATTTATTTTGTAAAACAAGTCGGTTATGGACCCTTCGCCTTATTCCATAATTGACATTTCCCATAATATGGAAAAAGTTTCCCCTTGAGGGTATTCAATTGTTTGTGTTATGTATCAAATATATGAGCAGGGATTGTGTATTTTCTTTCTTTAAATGTGGCATCCTTGTTTCTGTCGGAAAAATAAATTTTTAGTTACTCTGATTTATTTATGTATTATTTATTCGCGATGAGAATTGGGGTGTTACATTAGTGGTATCAGAGCAGGTCGGTCCGTCCGGCCAAGTTGTTGAGTCTGTTGATGTGACAGTTGAATACTGTCGTTGTTGTTTGTCCCTTAGTACGTGATATGTGTGTGGAACACTGTCAGTGCTTTCTAGTTTTTGGTAATCCTTTGTCATCAGGTGTGAGATTGAGATAAGTGGGGGAGAAGCTGGAACTTCTCCAAGTTACTTCGGTTGTGGAGCGTGGGCTCGGTGTGCCGTTGATTGCAAGATTATAAGTGTGGTTTGGACAGCGTTGTTCCCGGTTCTGGAAGGAAGGCAGATGTAAGGTTTATGTCAACTAAGGATTTGTTCCTTAGGTAGTTTTGTACACATGATGCAAGAAATACTACTATAGTTTGGTAAAGATGGTTTATGCCCCATCATAATTGTCGGCTGTCTATTGACAAATTGAGGAACTGGTCACCCTTAATCTCTTGTTGATAGTAGACGGGAATTATGTTGGATGGAATAGATGGGTCTTTCCGGCTTTGATAGTGTGTGCAATGAATTGTTTGGAATTTAAAGAAATGATTATGGATTGTTTTGATGAGTCGATGAAAATTAATATATTGGAAGATGAGACGGATTAGAGGTTTTTGTATGTTGGTCTAGTGAGAAGTCATTAAGAGAGAACGATTTGGTATCGTTAATGGTTGTTCTCAGAGAGTAAAGTGTGAACTCAAATTTGACGAAGGTGAGGTTTGGAGTCTTTGGAATTGTAGAGCATTAAGGGAAATTTTGAGAGAACCCTTAGGTGTGGATGTAATATTTAAGAGTTCTTTTTTATTGTGTCGTGAATTTGGATAAGTTCGTAGTGGTTTGATTGAGGATATTGGGATCTGTTATAAACTCAGAAGAAGAACAAGTAGAGTGTTTGAGAATTGAATCACAAGTGTTGAAAAGAGACAAAGTGTTATGCTAAGTGATACAAGTGAGAATTTCGGTTGAAAAAGGTTAGTTTCTTGGATATGTTATTTCAGATAATGGTATTGTTATGGATCCATCGGAAGTAGATGCAGTTCTACAATGAGAGGCTCCGAAGTTGGTTAAGGTGATTAGAAGCTTTTTGGACTTTAGTTGGAATTATCCCATTGGTGAAGTTAATGTCGTGCCTGATGAGTTAAGTCGAAGGTTTTATACATGTCTATTTTGATGGTCAGGGGGTTAGAATTATTTGAGCAGTTCAGAGACTTGTGTCTGGTGTGTAAGCTAACATGCAGAGAGCGAGGTTGGGTATATTAAAAGTGCACAGTGATTTTTTTTTGGCAGAGGTGAGAAAGAGTTAGACTTTGGACGTGAGATTGGCAGACTTTATGGTTTCGAGTAATCAGAGTGCGCAACGGAAACGTGATGTGGCACATTTTGTATTTGCGTGTGGGACTTGTAAGAATTCATAGGTTGAACATTGGGAACATGTAAGAATGGTGAGACTATTGGACGTTTCAGAATGGAAGTGTTAGGTGAAAGGTTTAAATGTTATTTCATGGGCTACTATGTAGATGGATGTTTGGTTGTATGTTCGATTGGTGAATCGTAGCATTGTTGTAGTATGGTTGTGTGACAAGGATGTTGGTGTTTTGGTTTTGTTAATGTTGGTGAGACCTTGTGGTGTCGTGGAACTTTATGTTCTTGTTTGTGTTGTTGCCTCGTTTCCATGGTGATGGTTCGAGTGTGTGTAGCTAATTCTTGTGTGGGGAATTAGGGGAGTGTTACCTAGGGTAGGGTAACGATCTTCTGTGTGTTGGTATCTCAGTTTTCCTTTGAGTTGTGAGTTTGTCGTCAAGTGCATTGTATGGGCTTTGCATCTTGTCGTTGTAGTTGTCGTAGTTGTCGTGTTGTTGTTGTAGTTAGCAAGGTGGTTTGTCAGTTGTGTTATTCGTGGTGTGCCTTTTGTTGGCATGTTGGTTTGTGGGTCGGATGCGAGAGTCGTGTCTGAAGTTGTTCGTCTCGGTATATTTTCGAGGACGAAAATGTCTAAGTGGGTGAGAATTGTAACGCCCCAATTTGTTTAATTCTATTTATTTATTTAATTTATGTGAATTTTGTGAAATGTGTGAATTTATTGTATTTTACCTGCTAATTGAGTTAATTGGTTAATTTCTCTGATAGATAAAATAATTGTATTAATATGATTTAATTAATTGGTGTTTTTGGAAAATAGTCGGGTTGTCGAGTTTTCATCGCGTACAATGTGTGCGATTGATGTGTTATCATGCTATATGCTTTTAATATGCAACGTGTAGCTTGTTGGCCGTTATATGATGTGAATATACATGATGGAATGTTGTGATGATGGTTATGGCTTTATGGCAAATATGTGCATTGTTTTGGATATGAATCATACAATAGTGCATTGATGTGAATGTATATAGATTGTATGTGATTGTATGAGATGAATGCATGAATATATTGTGAATATGTATGCATTTCAAGAATGTCTTCAGTCATTTTGTATGCGAAGCATAATGATGTACATTCTTGTGTTGAGTGATTCTAATGAGAATCCGCTATAACGTCGTGTGCCCATGTGGAGTGTGAGCGATGATTACAAACGATTGTGTGTGTAACGACCCAGTTTTCATGTGTGTTTTATTTAATCGAGTCGTTTGATTATTATATTATTATTTTATTTTATTTTCGACTTTTATCTGAAAATATGTTATTTTTCAATGTTGTGATATTTTTTCGGGTTTTGGGATCGTTTGTGAGATATTTGAGTGTGGGGGTATTTTGGTCATTTTAGGATATTTTTGATTAAGTAAGAAAAATAGAAAATAGTAGAGAGAAAAATAGAAAGAAAGAAAAGGAAAAGAAAGAAAAAGGAGAAAAAGAGAAGAAGAAGAGAAATAGTGGAAAAACTTGGAAAAATCAAAGAAAAATCAACTTCTAGTATCGATTTAATCGGGTAAGGGTGCGAAATTCAATTATTGTATACTTGTATATGATTATGTATGTATATTTGTGATGTTTGTGGGATTGAAATGGAAATATTTTAGTAAACCCATTGTTGGTAAAATTGAGTAGAAATTGATTAAATGTGTAGAAATTTATGTGTTAAGTGTTCATTCTATTTGATACATAATAGATACTTGTTATTGGACACTGTATTGGCAATTTTCTAGTGTGTAGGTGTGATTTGGAGGGTTTTGGATTGGAACCCGTATGAACAATTATGCAGAAGAATTTTTCTGAGATTTCCAGGTCATACGCGTATGAGGCATGTTCATACGCGTATGAACCTTGGCAATACGCGTATGGTGGGCGAGCCATAGGGCCAATACGCGTATGGGTTGCTTGTTTTCTCGGCCATTTGCCCATTTACGTATGATACGCGTAGCTTTTTAGGTCAATACGCGTACGGGCTTGGGCATTACGCGTACGGACATTTCAACGTGAACTTTGGGAAAGATGAGTCTCTGCTCATACGCGTATGGCTCATGGTGATACGCGTATGGGCAGGACTTTTGTAAAATGTGACTTTTCAAAATATCGTTTTTCGTTTTCGTTCGTAACTTTTGATCCGTTTGTCCGATTTTTACATTCTTGGTATCGTTGTGTAGCTATTGAGCTGTACGTTCTTATTATGATGATTTTGGAATTGTTAACCAATTTAATTATGTCGGAAAATCGGGAATAGTGTCGGTTGTCGACTTTTGTCGTTATACTTGTGCGTAATTGATGTGTATTGTGCAAGGTGCTATTGTATGAAGTAAATGTATGTGTTTAGATGATGTTGTGATGATTTGTGGCAGTATGGAAATTAAATGCATTGTTTTGGGCATAAGTGCAAAGTACGATTTTATCGATGAAATGAATGTGTTTATGTGTGCATATTGAATGTCATGGGTCCTTGTATGCCAAGCATCATGATATGCATTGTGGAACGTCCTGAGTGACGATTTGGATTCCAGAGGGAATTCGCTATAACTTCGTGTGCCCATGTGGGGTGTGAGCGATGATTATAGACGATCGTGTGCCCATGTGGGGTGTGAGCAATCGGGTCGTGTGCCTGTGTGGGGTGTGAGCGATCCATAAACACCGTGTGCCCGTGTGGGGTGTGAGAGGTGGGGAACATCGTAGGCCCGACGGGGAGTTACAGTGATGTAACGAGCGATGGTTCCAGCAGAGTTCCTGAGTGAACTAGTGATGAGAAACAATGGAAGTCGGTACCGCATGTGCATATGCATAGAGTCGTTGTGTCGTTCTCTTGCATTGCATAAATCATTTATGGTTATTTATGTGTGGATTTGTGGATAAATTGATATATGGATATGTGTTGGTGATGGAAATATGTATTGTGTCTTGTAATGCCTTGTGTTTGAATTATAGCGTGACTTGTGGTGAGAACCGTATATATGTCTATTTTTGTGTTATATATATAATTATATGCAATTATATTATGGTTGTTTTTCTCACTCTTCTGCTGTTTTATAATGCTCTATGAGGCATTGCAAATTAGAGTTGCTGGAGGTATTTTTGTGAAGCTTTGCGTCTTCATTCTTTTGTCGGTCGGCTCTGATATGTGACACCGGGTAGTTAGGGAGGCCGTTTGTGATAATTGTATATTATGTATATGTATATCTTTTGGCTTGTGCATGTATAACCTGATGTATGACAAACTTTTGTGATATATATATATGTATGTTATTCAGTTTTAGATTTTCCGCTTTTATTTTAAAATCTGAAAGGTGGGTGTAAGGAACTGAGTTCCTCTGTTGATTGCTACCCCACTGTTGCATATCTTTATGAGCAGGTGTTGTATGAATTGTTTTCTAATTGATGTGACCCTCCCGGTCTATGCCATGATAATTTAAATATACTCTGACGAAATTTCGAATTTTCTTTTACTGCTTTTTTTATTGTTTTGGGGGTATAGATTAGGGGTGTTACATTAAGTGGTATCAGAGCCAGTTTGTGTCAGTCCGTGTCAATTGTGTCAGTCCTTGTTGGTCGTTGTGGTTGGTTGAGCTGTTTGTTTAACCATAGTTTCTGTTATTGGAAATGAACAGAATATGGCTGGTAGGAATGATGCTGCTTTGGCTGTGGCTATGCAAGCTATGGCTCGTGCTGTGCAGGGTGCACCTAATGCTGCGGGTAATGATGAGTTCAGGAAGAACAAACCGCCTGTCTTCAAAGGAAGATATGATCCGGATGGTGCACAGAGTTGGCTGAAAGAGATTGAGAGGATTTTCCGAGTGATGGATTGTGATGAAGATCAGAAGGTGAGACTAGGTACTCACATGTTATTGGAAGAAGCTGATGATTGATGGGTTAGTACTCGACGTGTGTTGGAAGCTGCAGAAGAGGAAGAGGAAGAAATTACTTGGGAAGTTTTTAGCCGGGAGTTCTTGAGGAGGTATTTTCCCGAGGATGTGAGGGGAAAGAAGGAAATTGAGTTTTTGGAACTAAAGCAAGGTAATATGTCTGTAGTTGATTATACTGCTAAGTTTGTGGAACTTGTACAGTTTTATCCTCATTATGCGGAAGCTACTGCTGAAATCTCTAAGTGTGTGAAGTTTGAGAATGGCTTGCGTCCTGAGATAAAGCAGGCGATTGGATATCAGAGGATTTGGAGGTTTTCTAATTTGGTAGATTGTTGTAGGATTTATGAAGAGGACAGTAAGGCTCGTTCTACTCATTACAAGAGTGTGAGCGAGAGGAAAGGGAAGCAACAGTTCCGTGGTGGTCCGTATGTGACACCAGCTGATAAAGGTAAACAAAGAGGGAATTTTGAGAAAAGGTCAGGTGGAGGAGGAATGTCTGGTCCTATGAGGTGTTATAAATGTGGTGAGTTGGGGCATCGTCAGTTTGAGTGCAGGAAAGATTTGAGGAAGTGTACTAATTGTGGAGGTGTAGGACATGTTGCAGCGGATTGTGCCAGGAAGAATGTGGTGAAATGTTACAACTGTGGGGAACCTGGTCACATTAGTACTAAGTTTCCGAAACCGAAACAAGCTCCAGCTGGTGGAAAAGTGTTTGCATTGTCGGGGACTCAGACTTCGAGTGCAGATTGTCTGATTCGAGGTACTTGTTTTATTAATAGTACTCCTTTGATTGCTATTATTGATACTGGACCGACTCATTCGTTTATTTCGTCTGGGTGCGCAAAGCGTTTGAATCTTGTATTGTCTGTGATGGGTGGTGGAATGGTTATTGATACTACAACAATGGGGTCAGTAACTACTTCCTTGGTTTGTCTAAGATGTCCTTTGACCATTTATGGTAAAGACTTTGAGATGGATTTAGTGTGTTTGCCGTTGGAAGGATTAGATGTGGTTTTGGGTATGAATTGGTTGCAATTCAATAGGGTTCACATTGATTGTTATCATAAGCTGGTAAGGTTTCCTTCTCTTGAGGAAGACGAAGACTCGAGTTTCTTATCTACCAAAGAGTTGAAGAAACTTTTGGCGGAGGAAGCTCAGTTGTTTGGATTGTTTGCATCTTTAACTGTGGATAGTCAAGTTTCACTTGAGGTGTTTCCTGTTGTGTGCGAATTTCCGGAAGTGTTTCCTGAGGATATTTCGGACTTGCCGCCGGAGAGAGAGGTGGAGTTTTCTATAGATCTAGTTCCTGGTACTAGACCTGTTTCTATGGCACCTTATCGTATGTCGACATCGGAGTTGGTGGAGTTAAAGAAACAGTTGAATGAGTTGTTGGAAAAGAGGTTCGTGAGGCCAAGTGTTTCTCCTTGGGGTGCTCCAGTTTTGTTGGTGAAAAAGAAGGATGGAAGTATGAGGTTATGTATTGATTATCTCCAGTTGAATAAGGTGACGATCAAGAATAAGTATCCTCTTCCAAGGATTGATGATCTGATGGATCAGTTGGTTGGTGCGTGTGTGTTCAGTAAGATTGACTTGAGGTCGGGGTATCATCAGATAAGGGTGAAGGAGGAAGACATTCAGAAAATGGGTTTTAGGACACGATACGGTCATTATGAATATTCTGTGATGCCGTTCGGGGTTTCTAATGCTCCAGGTGTGTTTATGGAATACATGAATCGTATTTTTCACGAGCATCTGGATCGTTTTGTGGTGGTGTTTATTGATGATATCTTAATTTGTTCTAAGTCTCGGGAGGAGCATGCAGAACATTTGCGTATTGTTTTGCAGGTTTTGAAGGAGAGGAAGCTTTTTGCTAAACTATCCAAGTGTGAATTCTGGTTGTCGGAAGTGAGTTTTCTTGGACACGTAATTTCAGGTAATGGTATTGCTGTGGATCCATCTAAAGTAGAAGCAGTTCTACAATGGGAGGCTCCGAGATCTGTTACTGAAATTCGAAGCTTTTTGGGTTTGGCTGGTTATTATCGCAGGTTTATTGAAGGTTTTTCGAAGCTAGCACTTCCTTTGACCCAGTTGACTTGTATAGGGCAAGCGTTCATTTGGGATATTCGGTGTGAAGAGAGTTTTACTGAGCTGAAGAGAAGATTGACGACAGCTCCGATCTTGATTTTGCCGAATCCTAATGAACCATTCGTGGTTTATTGTGATGCTTCTTTGATTGGTCTAAGTGGTGTTCTGATGCAGGAAGGTAAGGTGGTGGCTTATGCTTCAAGGCAGTTAAGAGTTCATGAGAAGAATTATCCTACTCATGATCTTGAGTTAGCGGCTGTGGTTTTTGTGTTGAAGATTTGGAGGCATTATCTCTACAGTGCAAGGTTTGAAGTCTTTAGTGATCATAAAAGTTTGAAATATTTGTTTGATCAGAAAGAGCTAAATATGAGGCAACGTAGATGGTTAGAATTCTTGAAGGACTACGACTTTGGCTTGAATTACCATCCTGGTAAAGCTAATGTGGTAGCTGATGCATTGAGCCGGAAATCGTTACATATATCCACTTTAATGGTTAAGGAGTGAGAACTTTTGGAATCGTTTAGAGATTTGAGTTTGGTTTGTGAAGTGACGTCGGATAGCGTTAGGCTTGGTATGCTAACGATTACTAATGATTTTCTGACGACGGATAGTGAGAAGCAAAAGCTGGATGTGAAATTTGTGGATTTGATGTTGGTTGGAGGAAAAGATGCGAATAGTGATTTTCAAGTGGATATTAATGGTGTTTTGAGATTCCGAGGTAGGATTTGTATTCCAGATGATGCGGAGTTGAAAAGGATGATTTTGGAGGAAGGACACCGGAGTAATTTGAGTATACATCCGGGAGCGAATAAGATGTACCAAGATTTGAAGAAGATTTTCTGGTGGTCTGGATTGAAAAGAGATGTGGCTCAGTTTGTCTATGCATGCTTGACTTGTCAGAAATCGAAGGTGGAACATCTGAGGCCTAGTGGTTTGTTGCAACCGTTGGATATTCCTGAATGGAAGTGGGATAGCATTTCCATGGATTTTGTGACAGGGTTACCGAATACTCAGCGAGGGCATAATCCTATTTGGGTGGTTGTTGATAGTCTGACTAAATCGGCTCATTTTATTCCGATTGACATTAGTTTTTCTTTGGAGCGGTTAGCTGAGATTTACATCAGTGTGATTGTGAAGTTACATGGAGTTCCATTGAGTATTATTTCTGATCGAGATCCTAGATTTACATCGAGATTTTGGGAAAGTTTACAGAAGGCTTTGGGTTCTAGATTGAGATTGAGTTCGGCTTATCATCCACAGACGGATGGTCAGACGGAGAGGACGATTCAGTCTTTGGAGGATTTGTTGAGAGCGTGTGTCTTGGAACAAGGTGGTGCGTGGGATGGTTATCTTGCCTTGATTGAGTTTACGTATAATAACAGTTTCCATTCTAGTATTGGAATGGCACCGTTTGAAGCACTGTATGGGCGAAGGTGTCGGACACCGTTGTGTTGGCACGAATCTGGTGAGAGAACGGTGGTTGGACCAGAATTGGTACAACGGACGACAGAGAAAGTGAAGTTTATTCGTGAGAAAATGAAAGCATCTCAGAGTAGACAAAAGAGTTATCATGATCGGAGACGGAAGGATCTTGAGTTTCAAGAGGGCGATCATGTATTTTTGAGGGTTACGCCGGTAACAGGTGTGGGTCGTGCATTGAAATCGAAGAAACTTACTTCTCGGTTTATTGGTCCTTACCAGATATCCGCGAGAGTGGGTGCTGTGGCTTATAGGGTGGCGTTGCCGCCGAATCTGTCGAATTTGCACGATGTGTTTCATGTTTCACAGCTTCGGAAGTATGTTCCGGATCCGTCGCATGTGATTCCGATGGACGAGGTTGAAGTAAGGGAGAACCTTACAGTTGAGGCATTACCAGTTAGGGTTTTGGATCGCGAGGTGAAGAGGTTGAGAGGCAAGGATATTGCAGTTGTGAAAGTGGCGTGGGGCGGCGCTGCTGAGGGCAATTTGACTTGGGAGTTGGAGAGTCGGATGCGGGAGTCGTATCCAGATTTGTTCATCTCAGGTATATTTTCGAGGACGAAAATTTCTAAGTGGGGGAGAGTTGTAACGACCTAGTTTTCGTGTGCGTTTTATTTAATCGAGTCGTTTGATTATTATATTATTATTTTATTTTATTTTCGACTTTTATCTGAAAATATGTTATTTTTCAATGTTGTGATATTTTTTCGGGTTTTGGGATCGTTTGTGAGATATTTGAGTGTGGGGGTATTTTGGTCATTTTAGGATATTTTTTATTAAGTAAGAAAAATAGAAAATAGTAGAGAGAAAAAGAGAAAGAAAGAAAAGGAAAAGAAAGAAAAAGGAGAGAAAAGAGAAGAAGAAGAGAAATAGTGGAAAAACTTGGAAAAATCAAAGAAAAATCAACTTCTAGTATCGATTTAATCGGGTAAGGGTGCGAAATTCAATTATTGTATACTTGTATATGATTATGTATGTATATTTGTGATGTTTGTGGGATTGAAATGGAAATATTTTAGTAAACCCATTGTTGGTAAAATTGAGTAGAAATTGATTAAATGTGTAGAAATTTATGTGTTAAGTGTTCATTCTTGTTGATACATAATAGATACTTGTTATTGGACACTGTATTGGCAATTTTCTGGTGTGTAGGTGTGATTTGGAGGGTTTTAGATTGGAACCCGTATGAACAATTATGCAGAAGAATTTTTCTGAGATTTCCAGGTCATACGCGTATGGGGCATGTTCATACGCGTATGAACCTTGGCAATACGCGTATGGTGGGCGAGCCATAGGGCCAATACGCGTTTGGGTTTCTTGTTTTCTCGGCCATCTGCCCATTTACGTATGATACGCGTAGCTTTTTAGGTCAATACGCGTACGGGCTTGGGCATTACGCGTACGGACATTTCAACGTGAACTTTGGGAAAGATGAGTCTCTGCTCATACGCGTATGGCTCATGGTGATACGCGTATGGACAGGACTTTTGCAAAATGTGACTTTTCAAAATATCGTTTTTCGTTTTCGTTCGTAACTTTTGATCCGTTTGTCTGATTTTTACATTCTTGGTATCATTGTGTAGCTATTGAGCTGTACTTTCTTATTATGATGATTTTGGAATTGTTAGCCGATTTAATTATGTCAGAAAATCAGGAATAGTGTCGGTTGTCGACTTTTGTCGTTATACTTGTGCGTAATTGATGTGTATTGTGCAAGGTGCTATTGTATGAAGTAAATGTATGTGTTTAGATGATGTTGTGATGATTTGTGGCAGTATGGAAATTAAATGCATTGTTTTGGGCATAAGTGCAAAGTGCGATTTTATCGATGAAATGAATGTGTTTATGTGTGCATATTGAATGTCATGGGTCCTTGTATGCCAAGCATCATGATATGCATTGTGGAACGTCCTGAGTGACGGTTTGGATTCCAGAGAGAATTCGCTATAACTTCGTGTGCCCATGTGGGGTGTGACCGATGATTATAGACGATCGTGTGCCCATGTGGGGTGTGAGCGATCGGGTCGTGTGCCCGTGTGGGGTGTGAGTGATCCATAAACACCGTGTCCCCGTGTGGGGTGTGAGCGGTGGGGAACATCGTAGGCCCGACGGGGAGTTACAGTGATGTAACGAGCGACGGTTCCAGCAGAGTTCCTGAGGGAACTAGTGATGAAAAACAATGGAAGTCGGTACCGCATGTGCATATGCATAGAGTCGTTGTGTCGGTCTCTTGCATTGCATAAATCATTTATGGTTATTTATGTGTGGATTTATGGATAAACTGATATATGGATATGTGTTGGTGATGGAAATATGTATTGTGTCTTGTAATGCCTTGTGTTTGAATTATAGCGTGAGTTGTGGTGAGAACCGTATATATGTGTATTTTTGTGTTATATATATAATTATATGCAATTATATTATGGTTGTTTTTCTCACCCTTCTGCTGTTTTATAATGCTCTATGAGGCATTGCTGATTAGAGTTGCTGGAGGTATTTTTGTGAAGCTTTGCGTCTTCATTCTTTTGTCGGTCGGCTCTGATATGTGACACCGGGTAGTTAGGGAGGCCGTTTGTGATAATTGTATATTATGTATATGTATATCTTTTGGCTTGTGCATGTATAACCTGATGTATGACAAACTTTTGTGATATATATATATATATATGTAAGTTATTCAGTTTTAGATTTTCCGCTTTTATTCTAAAATCTGAAAGGTGGGTGTAAGGAACTGAGTTCCTCTGTTGATTGCTACCCCACTGTTGCATATCTTTATGAGCAGGTGTTGTATGAATTGTTTTCTAATTGATGTGACCCTCCCGGTCTATGCCATGATAATTTAAATATACTCTGACTAAATTTCGAATTTTCTTTTACTGCATTTTTTATTGTTTGGGGGGTATAGATTGGGGGTGTTACACTGTGCCTAGGTGAGGTGTGAGCAATTGGGTCGTGTGCCCGTGTGGGGTGTGAACGATCCATAAATGAGGTTGTTGTGTGGTAAAATACATTGTTTGATTGAATGTCAATGTATGTTGTTATGATGTGTTGTGGGTAGCCTTTGTGGTGTGAATCCCTTGTGGACGTAATTGTGATTGTATGATTGTTGTGGTTTGTGATGATATGCATTGTTTATGTGAAATTCCAATGTATGTGGTTGGTGGCCTTTATGGTTGAAATGCATTGTTTGAATTGTTTTCATTGCATGAATAATGATGATGAGTTAAAATATATGCATGATTATGGTTGCATATATGTGTGAAGATGCATTTGATTGTCATGAGTTCTTGGGTGTCAAGCATCATGATATGCATCTTGTAATGTCGTGTGCCCATGTGGGGTGTGAGCGACGGATTGGTTCCAGAGGGAATCTGCTATAATGTCGTGTACCCATGTGGGGTGCGAGCGATGATTATAGACGATCGTGTGCCCATGTGGGGTGTGAATGATCGGGTTGTGTACCCGTGTGGGGTGTGAGCGATCCATAAACATTGTGTGCCTATGTGAGGTGTGAGCAATGGGTGAACATCGTAGGCCCGACGGGGAGTTATGTTGGTAACGAGCGATGGTTCCAATAAGTTCCTGAGTGAACTTGAGATGATTGAGTCGGTACCGCATTGCATTTGCATAGAGTCGTAAGTCGGTCTCTATGATTTGCATTTATCATCTTCATAATTGTGCATTGATGAATAAACATGAATATGTATGTTTATGTGGAATGATAAGAATTGTGAAAGTATGCGTGATGAATATGCTTGGTTTTGTATATATATACATTGTGATGTATATGAGTGAGTTGTGATGAATTGTGGTGAGAATCGTGAATGGATGCGTTATGTGTGGAAAATCATGATTTGATTTATTTTGTGTGATATGTTTTGTATTTGTGGCATGCTATATATGTTAGTATGTGATGGTATGGGTGAGATGATTTATACACGTGTTTGGATATTATTATGCAATCTTGATTTAGTTGTCATTTCTCACCCTTATGCTGTGGTTTATTGCTCTATAAGGCAATTGCAGATTAGTGTCTTGAAGGCTTTTGTGGAGATTAGTCCTCCGTCCTTTGCCGTCTGTCCGCTCTAATACGTAGCACAGGAGTCGGGGAACGATTATGTTATATATGTATATAATTGTGGAATATAATTTTGTATTACTTGTGTATGTGTACTTTGACGTTATAAACTATTTATTTTGTAAAACAAGTCGGTTATGGACCTTTCGCCTTATTCCATAAGGAAAAAGTTTCCCCTTGAGGGTATTCAATTGTTTGTGTTATGTATCAAATATATGAGCAGGGATTGTGTATTTTCTTTCTTTAAATGTGGCATCCTTGTTTCTGTCGGAAAAATAAATTTTTAGTTATTCTGATTTATTTATGTATTATTTATTCGCGATGGGAATTGGGGTGTTACACATAAGGGTGCCTTCACTATACATCCGGCTTCTTCAAAGATGTATCAAGATTTAAAGAAGGACTATTGGTGGTCCGGTATGAAAAAAGATGTTGCGGTCTTCGTGTCGGAATGTGCGGTATGCCAACAAGTTAAGATTGAACATCAAAGACGGGGTGGATTATTACAACCATTAGAAATCCCAATTTGGAAATGGGATAGTATTTCTATGGATTTTGCAGTAGGTTTACCCCGTACGCAAGGTGGTTATGATTCGATTTGGGTAATAGTAGATCGGTTGACAAAGTCAGCGCATTTCTTGGCCGTGACGACTACCTCCAAAGCGAGTCATCTTGCAAGGTTGTTTATTGCCGAAATTGTGAGATTGCATGGTATTCCCTCTAATATCGTGTCGGATAGAGATCCAAAGTTTACTTCAAGGTTTTGGAAAGTTTTTCAACAAGCTATGGGGGCGGAGCTGCGTTTGAGGACATCCAATCATCCACAGACGGATGGTCAGACTGAGCGAACGATACAAACGATGAAGGATATGTTGAGAGCTTGTGTCTTAGAGAGTAAGGGGAACTGGAAGGAATTTCTACCATTGATTGAGTTTTCTTATAATAATAGTTATCATGCGAGCATCGGTATGGCTCCGTATGAAGCATTGTATGGGAGAAAATGTAGAACACCTTTGTGTTGGGCGGAGGTTGGTGAAGATAGAATTTTGGGACCCGAAATTATCCAAGAGGCTACGGAAAAGATTCGAATTATCCACGAGAAAGTTAAACAAGCACAAGATCGACAAAAGAGTTATGCGGATAACCGGAGGAGACCTTTAGAATTTGAAGAAGGTGACCATGTGTTTTTGAAAGTTACTCCGAGATTAAGACTGAAAGGACCATTTAAGTCACGGAAGTTAAGTCCGAGATACGTGGGGCCGTATCAAGTTTTAGAAAGGATTGGCGAAGTAGCGTACAGGTTGGCCCTACCTCCATCTCTGTCGGAAATGCATGATGTTTTTCATGTATCTCAACTTCGCAGATTTGTTCCAGATCCTCTTCGGCCAATTCTATCGGATACGATGGAAATAGAAGCAGACTTGACTTTTGAACCTCAACCGAGTCGCATTGTGGGAAGAGAAACGAAAGTATTAAGGAACAAGGATATTCCTCCCGTCAAGGTGCAGTGGGATGTAACGCATCCGGGTGATGCAACTTGGGAACTTGAATTGGAAATGCGAGATGCTTACCCTCATCTGTTCAAGTAATCTTTTAAATTCGAGGACAAATTTCTATTTAAGGGAAGGAGGATGTAATACCCCGTATTTTTCTAATTTAGACTTTAGAGACTTTTTAGAAATTTAGTAGTATTATTTCTAATACTAAGTTTGTTACTTATTTTCCTTCCACTTTCCAAACCTATAAAAAGAAAAAGATAGTAAGAAAGGAAAGAAAGAGAAAAAAAGGAAAAGAAGAGGAAAGAAAGAAGAAAAGAGAAAGGAAGGAGAAAAAGAGGCGAAAAGGGTTTTGGAAGAAAATCCAAGAACAATCATCATCCATTGATCCAAACTTCATCCAATAATCTCATCTTCCTCATTTTCATCATCTCTCCAAGGTGGGTTCTAGTTAGTACCAATTTTTAGAAGTTTTGGAATTGTTGGGTTTAGGTCGAATTTACGAAAATCGATGTTTTAACGGTTAGAATTCGTTAGAAATCGAAATGAATGATCAATATGATTATAGAAACACGTGTTGTTGATTATTTTAATGTTTTGTTTGATTTTGATGATTTTGGAAAAGTTAGGTTTATAGAACTTTTGTGTTCTTGATGAAATATGTGTTTTGAAGTTATTGATGTGCAAACCATGCTCGAACTATGTTGTTGAACCTCTGTTGGTGGTTGTTGGTGGTTTGGAGGAGGTTTGGGGTATAGGAAAATTATGTTGTTGCTTTGGTATTTTTCTGAGTTTTGCAGAGTGCGTTTAGCGTGCAGAAGCCCGCTTAGCGCGGTGTTGAATTCCTGCAACCCCTTCAGGCAGTAGCTTGTGCGCTTAGCGTGAGTAGGGGCGCACTTAGCGCGATCTGGGACTTGAAGTTTTCTTCCAAAACACGAAAATTCATAACTTTCGACTCGTTTATCGGATTCAATCATTCTTTATATCGATGTAAAGCCGGGAAGATATTCTGTGCAATGGAGATGAAATATGTTGATTTCACCGACCGACTAAATAATCGGGAAAGTTCAAAAGTGTTTTAATTATGTTTTAATTGTTATAAACTATTCTATTATGAAATTGTGAGATGCCTTGCCTATCCTATTATTGTTTAACATGATTGTAATTGAATATGCATGTTAATATGGAAAAAGAATAGAAAGAGTGAGGAAAAACCCCTTATGAACTATAGGAGAATTTAGAAGGATTGGAGACACTAGTATGGAACATGTTGGTTAACCATTGTGGTTTGAAAGGCAAGAGATGCCTTGAGGCATGATAGCCTAGTGTCAAAAACCTAAAGGCAGTGTTGGTTAACCATTGTTGATGGCTAGCTTGCGTAGCGAAGTGTATTTTGGGATCATTGTTGATCTAGTTCTTAGTTTTTATCATTTGAACATCTTGTGTATAATATGC
The DNA here is from genome assembly GCA_022829125.1 of Lathyrus tuberosus. NCBI lineage: Eukaryota > Viridiplantae > Streptophyta > Magnoliopsida > Fabales > Fabaceae > Lathyrus > Lathyrus tuberosus. The sequence continues at coordinate 12,508,443 of JALAZF010000071.1, forward strand.
CTTAGGTTTTTGTACTTTGTACTTTAGGGAATTTATTTGTATACAATGTGTTAACTAGGAGCTTATGTGTTTCAGTACCAAACACTTGGATCTATATATAATATTTATGCTTTGATGTATGAGTTTTATATATGGGTGTTATAATATATATATATATATATATATATATATATATATATATATTTGTGTGTGTGTGTGTTTTATATATATATATATATATATATATATATATATATATATATCGCTGCCAAAAGGCTCTTATGTGTATTCAGTGCCAATTACACCATGCATACTATATTTTCTAGATGTATATTATATGTGGGTGTTACACATGACAAATGACTCATATGTTGCTTGTGAAGGGTGAAATATTTCTAGGTTCAAGACCCTAAATCAATTCAAACCTCAAGTTCCTCTTTAGTTTTCCGCTCCAAATGCAAATGTGGCAAATAACGGAACCAACCCGTTGGAGTCTATTTTGATAACTTTTATGCTAGAAACAAATTCAAGCTCAAGAGAAGAGTATAATGTGTTTGGAGAATCATATTGGTCAAATTTATAATGCTTTGACATCCTTTTTTAGAACCTATAAATGATTAGTTACATTTTCTAATCGATTAGACATAGGTGCTAATCGATTACATTTTTTTTAAAAATGTGTTAAATGAAATTTCCTTTTAGAGCCGACCTCAGGCCTATAAATAGAGGTTCCATTTTTCAATTCAAATCATCCAGAATCGTGTTTTGACACATTCACCTCTCACAAACACTCTCTCTCTCTCTCTCTCTCTCTCTCTCTCTCTCTCTCTCTCTCTCTCTCTCTCTCTAAACATCTCTTTAACTTTATCTCACAATGTTTTTTTAGCTTAAGTACTTTTCTAAGAAAAGTTCATTTGTGAGCGAGATCGTTTTTGTAATTCTAGAATGGGAAGAATTGTAAAGTTCACCAAGGGAACCTTTTCTGTATACCTTCGTTGAATACTGTCCAATTAGAGATTTGTAAGGGTTTAAGATAAACTCGTAAAAAATATTTTATTTAGGATTGGGTATTTTTGTCCTAGTTTAGGTTGGAGATCATCATGTGATAAAATCTCCTAAGTTCTTAGTCAGTCAAGTGTTAAAACCAATATAGGTTGAAGCTCAACCCGATACTTAAAAGCCTCATAGGATGGAGATAAGCGCGATGTTAAAATCTCTCAGGTTTTTGGCTAGCTCGGTTAAAACCAAGGTTTTGAGCTCAAAGGTTATGTAACTTGAAGACTAAATTCTCCAAGGTCTCTGTTTGTGCAAAGAAGACTAACCACTTGAATCCACCGTTTGGGTAGGAAGATTGACCCCTTCACTTTCAAGCTTATTGCAAAGAGAAGACGCAAACACTCACATCCATCGACTCGTATATTATGATTGAAGATCAATCACAATTTCCTTGTATAAGGGGATTATGAGTCTTTCCTACTAAAAGCTCTTAAAAGATTATTGGAAACTCTCAATATCAATTCTTAGGGAGAGGAGTAAGTCCTTTTTTTACCCAACCTTTATAATTCTTGGTGTTCCTCTTTTCCCATAAATCCATGTATTTCCACAATTTATTTTCTGCATTATATTTTTCTGATGGTAAGTTTTCAAAATGCATATTTAACTCTGGTTTATTTCCCAAAAAATTTTAAAACCATGTTTTTTCCAAACAACACAATTCAACACCCCCCCCCCCCCTCTTGTGTGCGAAGTCTTAAGTACAACATAATTCTCTCACTATCTTTAATTTTTAAGTAACATTCATACCATTGCTTCCCATAAAATTACAAGTTAATTAAGAAACAATGCACAAAGGTGATAAAAATTTACTAATCCTTCAACTCCTCTTAAATTACATCTCATAGTTATAACATTACCACTAGAAGATTCTTACCACCCTACATGGTAATTACTTCGTTGGACTGTCATAAAAGAACCCTTTATTGGTTGTTCATTCAACGCCAACATAAAGGACACAACACTAAGAATTACTTAAACAAACCATTGAAGGCGTGAGCATAGTCATTAAAGAAAATCCCCTAAAAGGTGTGGTTAAGAATTGACCTACAAAGGACGAGAATATGAATAACGTATAAAGTACAAAGAATTAAACTTGCCTTAATCAATGCTTCGGGGACTCAACTTGAAGTCTCTCCTTATGTGACTCAACTTAATGCCTCGTCTATAGGACTTGAATTATAGTGTTGCCAGAGGGACTCAAATTAAAGCCTCGCTTGAGGGAGTTGACTTACAATCTAGTATGAGATATTCAACTTAAAGTCTCGCTTGAGGGACTCGACTTAAAGTCTTGCTTGACGGACTCGATTTACAATCTCGCCCGAGGGATTTGACTTAAAATCTCGCCAGAGGAACTCGACTTAAAGTCTCTTAAGAGGGACTCGACTTAAAGTATCTCCTAAGAGACTCAAATTAAATTCTTGTCCCATATTTCCTGGCCCATGCTTAAGATTCAAGTCTGCCCTTGTCACTGATGCATGAATTATCATCGCAACTAAATCACTTCGTGTTTAAGGGACAATGTACAAGTTTAATTTTATATCCCCAAGAACGAATAACTTAAGAAGAAGAAGGAAAAGTCAGACATGGTGGTCGGGGAGAGTATATTGGGTAGGACCTTAGGTCGCCTAAGGTTTTTCCCGTGACCCCAAGCAATGTATGATATTTTCCAAACAAGATCACCTAGTCGCCAAATTTTGTTTGAGCCATCCGAATTAGCTCCACTCGCACAATAAACTTGGACAATGATGGTTCTAAAGTATTAAGTGCCTAAGGGCCACTCAAAGGGAGAAATATGTACCCCTCATTATCCAAGAAGACCACGTCCTCCTATGACCTCATTCCTTAGTCATTAAGTTAAAATGAGAATAACCTAACTCCAATACCAAAATACACAAAGAGAGAGCTTCTCACTCCTATGTGAGCAAGTTCTCAATCTCAAAACAAATCTTAAAGCCTCTAATAGTCCTTAATCATTAGGAATTGTCACAATTGTACATTCAACAAATTCATTTATCTTTTAGAAACAACATAAAATTACTAAAGTAGAAAACAATATTAATTGCACGCTCTTAGTAAAAATAAATCTTTGTCAAAAAGAATAATCTTTTTCTTTCTCTAGTGAATCTATTAGACTTCATTAGAATTCTCTTTTTATGCAACTAAAGCAGGTTTGTGAGAATTGCTTCCTTGCTTCGCCAAAAATGCGTGGAATGTAAAGATGAAAGTACGAATTTCTCTAAGTTCACAGGTGTTCATAAACAGTCATTTTTTCATTTCCTTTCTATTCTAATTCCTACTTCATGCTATTTATCTTTTATTCATTCATTTTTCTATGATCCTTAGAAATAATAATAAAGGGATCCTAATTTATTGCGGAATTTAATTATTTCCGTTTTCCCTTAGTTGTATCTCTAAACTTGAACTCAATTTTCACAAACCCTTTCATTCGTGTGTTTCATAACAAATGAGATAAATCATTATTTTAATGGATAAATGTAATTGTTAGTAGTGAAAACTAATGATACTGCAAAAGTATTGAATGCACACACAATATACTCGTTATTCAATGAAAGACAAATACATAGAACACGTGAAAATTACACCATAATAACCGATGACTGAATCTTCACATAAAAAAAAATTCAAATCATCATATACTAAAAATCTAGAGTAAATTCGTCATATCCACGTCAAAGGATATGCATCATCAAGTCCATAATTACATAATTTTATTCAAGGTAGTAGATTAGGTTATATTCCATTGTGAAGATTGGCATCATAACCAAATGGAATTGTTTCAATTCCACCACCGTTCAGCACCATGTCCATATACATGATGATATCATCATTATCATTTGTAGTCATCGCAACGTGGTTATGACTCATCACTGCAATTTCTTCATTATTAAGCGCGGTTGGTGGTGGCGGCGGCGGTTGTAATAGCGACAGTGGTGGTGGCGGTGGTGGTAAGAGTGCCAGTGGTGGTGTCATTTGGAGATGGGCTTGAATTTTACTTTGATTTTGGTGAATTATATTTTCCTTATCAGCCAAATTAATCCTTTTGCTAATCTCCTTCAGATTCTTATCGATCATCCGATCGAGATCATTCAAATCATCCAACGAAATATTGTTCTCCATAATATTCCCAGATTTGAGACACTGAAACATGAGCATGGTTGTTTCTTGCTCTCTGTTGTCTCTCCATTGCTTTCCAAATTGTTTTTCCGACTTCGAAATCCTAAGTTTCAGAAAACTCTCTTGATTCACCATCTTTTTTCTTTGCTCAAACTCAGGCACTGTCCTGAATTTTCAAAGCACCTTTTCAACTCTTGACTGCGATGGCCAGATCTCAGGTTGAGGATCGTATGGAGCGTAAATGATTGCACAAGCGTCGACGCCGCAAAGGGTTGAGAGTTCATCAACCTTCTTCACTAAACTCTTCTTCCTGTTCTTGTAAGCTGCTTTCCTTGCAGGATCATTCTCAATGAATGCAATCTTCACATTTTTTCTAGTCATGGTTTTGACAAGTATAAGGTGAAAATCGATAGAGAAGAATAAGAAAAGTTGATGTTTGTGATGTTTGTTTTCGGAAAAATATGTTGTATATATAGAGACCAAATTCCATATACGTGTATACGCGGTTAGATGTTTGTGTGAATCGTTTCCAGCTGGCATTTTTAACGGTAAAATGCGTCTTTATTTTTATTCCATCTATGTAAATATATAAAATGAAAGCTTTAATGACGTTTACAATTTTCAAATTAATTTAATTCAAGAATAGTAATCTATAGATTCATGCACGTAGATATTCTAATAGGATTTTATTCTATTTTTATTTATTTTCTTTTATAGCATATATGATTTTATCTTACCGTTAGTTGTAAATTCCATAAATTTGGAATAGTATATTGGTAAATCATTTTAGTTGTTAAATGATAAAATAATATTTACAAATTATTTTGATAAGAATAAGATGAAAATGGATAGAGAAAAAAAATAAAAAAATGGTGGTTGTGATTTTTGTTTTATGAAAAATGTGTTGTATATAAAGACCAAATTTGATATGTATTTTTAGAAAATTTTGGTAAAAACTCATGTTTCTCATATAGTTTTATAAAGTATTTTGAAAAATCGATAATTTGTTACTGACTATTTTGAAAACATAGGTAAAATTATATACTTGCATACCGAATATTTCAAAATATCCAGTAGAAGAAAATGTTGAGATGATTAATAAGATTTTTCATAAAATTTGGGAAAATCAGGTTGATTTTTGGATATTTTTAAAATCAGAAAGTATATATTTCTTTGTCTTTATGCAATGAAGACCAGGGGAAAGGACGACACGATTGCTTCTAGGCATATTAAAAGAGCTACAAATATGCGAGGGCAGATGACTTTGAGGATTAGAATATTCGGGCAGGGAAGATAGCCCAAACAGGTTCTCACAGGAAGAGGATGGTTGAGTAGGCACGGGCACCCCACACTAGCTGATGTACAGGAGGTAGAGCTGATGGACGGGTCAAAAATCTTGTTGATGAGCCCGATGTTGCGAGTGTTGATGATGTCCAATGAATATTTGAGGAGGTGGATGGTTAGGATGTGAAGTAGGTGGTGGCTGAGACAGAGGCGGCCCATTATACGGATATGGAGGTTATTCATCGGCCTGATACAAAGGTTACTCGTTAGTCAGATACATAGGTGACTCTAGAAGTTGATACATAGGCGACTGTTATGGTTGTACGAAGGCGACTCCAAAGGCTAATATTGAGGCGACTGCTCTAACATGGACGAAGCCGTCTATACACACCAATGAAGGTTTTTTAGGGCCCAGTGACTATTTTGTGCTCACCGCATTTGTCGATCATGTGACATTGAGATTATGGTAGGGAGAGGTCAGAGGTATATAAATGTTAAACATGCTTTCATTTATTATTGATACACTATAAATAAATGACTTTTTTACTTTATTTGTTACAAGACCGCCTGTCCCTGAAGGCTGCCACCCACAGGTCGTAGCTCAAGAAGTTCTTAAATGTCGAGATACCTCTAAATGTCAGGAAGATGGTTGATAATTGTGGTATCCTTTCATTGGTGGACCGTTCCCTAACCATGATCGACGTTAACCATGGCATAAGGAGACATTTTCCTTTCATCTTCCATTTTGTGATACACAGATTACTTTGGATGAAGTTTTTGCCCGTCCCATCTTTCCCAACTAAGTAGTTTCTTCACCATTCCTCTCATTAACCCAGAGATTGCATGTATTACTGCTATACAATACTTGGGAGTTTGTGAGGTAGAGGGGGAAAGAGGAGTTTAAGGTTAGTAGGGTTTCTCACTTTTGCTTATCTTGGCTCCGAGATTGGTATACAGTGTTAGTGCGATAGGCTATGTTTGAGGCAAGCGCTAGGGTATACACGCTACATCTTATATGATGTATTGTCTTAGCAGATAAGTCTCACATATATATATTAATTTGGGGTACATGTCTCTATTTACTAACCTTAACAATGTCTCTTGGGCATGTCGGTGTGTTGCAATGACTATGCTATATTCTGCACTTGGAGAGGAGACTTTTTTTAGATGAGGTAACTTACCAGTTATATGAGTTTATTTCAAGTATAAAATTTATTATGTCTTAATAATTTAATTCTTATTTATGACATTTGTTGATTTATGTATGGTATTGTGGAGTGTTTGATATACGAGAATTTCCCGTATATTTGTGACAAGCGGGTCATTTCTACCAAATCTCGATCCACATGACCCAAGAGATGGAAGGCCAAACATTCAAACCCAAGAGGTCTTATGGAGTACAAGAAGAAGACCGATACATTGATGTTAGACGATGTCATTTGAACCCCGTACGTAGACCATATAATGTGTTGTAACTCAAAAAATATGATCCTTCGCGAAGCGTATGTTGCACACTCGTAGAAAATAGTTCGAACAGAGTCGCCACCGAACTTTATTTATTCCAATGAAGGAAATCAAAATACCGATAAAACCCTTAAAAGGGAAAATGTTTGTTGCAACCAAATTCGTGTTCTATAGTCGGTTACGCAAGGAAAGGTATTAGCACCCCTAACGTCTGTTGTACTCAACGGGAACCTCTTAGTTTAATTTGAGATAGAATGTTAGCTAATGTCAATTGTTTTCTTTGAGGTGTTTGAATATATTAGGTTTGAGGTGTTTGAATATTTTAGGTGATAGAAAAATATTCAAACAGTATGCTAAGTGCAGCCATCACATGAATATTCGTGAAAGGAGAAAAATATTACTTCCACCCCCACCTTTTTCAATAGATTAATTATGAAATTTTTGTGGCGAATTAAATCGTGTTTCTTTAACGGACGACAAGTATACGAATGGTAGGTTAAGTGTGGCCATCACATGAATACTCGGGAAAGAAAGTTACTTCCACCCCCATCGTTTTTGTCCATGGAAGAATCAACTTAATTCTTTTATTTAAGAGTGTTTTAAGGAGATTGACGAATGTTCAAACGGTATACTAAGTACGGCCATCACATGACCATTCAGGAAAGGAGAAGAAAATTACTTTCACCCCCTTCTTTTTCAATCGGTATTTATTGTAAAAAGAGGAAATAATTTTAACGGACAATTTGACGTTGGATCAAGTGTTGAAATTTCATTTTGAAAGATTGATTTTTTATGGTACTCATTAATGCCTTGCTTAATAGTTGAAGATCTTCATACAAGAACACACAATGCAATGGAGATAAGACAAACAAAGTCATGCAAGTAAGCATACACTCAAACAAGGATCACCAAATCAAGTCATGAGTCAAAACTAATTTGAAAATATGCAATTTACTGAAGCGAAAACGCTAATGCGATATCTAAGATAAAAAAAATTCTTTATTTTTAGTAGAATAAAAAAAGAGAAAATAAAAAAATATATATTATATATTATTATTTCTCACTATTCAAAAATAAAGGCTTCTAATTAATTAAGAAACTTGCAATTTATTACAAGAGAAAATATGCAATTTATTAAATTTTTTCAGATTAACTCTCTACTCTCAAAACTGCAAATTTATTCAAGTGAATCATGTTACAATAATACGGTTACTCCCTATTTATAGATTTAGCTTGTTTGCTCCTTAAACAAAGCCAAAAACAAAATCCCAAAATACCTAATTCTGTTAATACTACAAATGATTTAAGACAAAATCCATGTTGAGGCTACTCCGCCGACATTTTGATAACAAAACATTTTCGACACACACTAGACTATTCGACAACATCCTTACCCCTATCGAATAATGTGATTCGACACAAGGAATTACAATTCAACACCTACACCCTTCCACACCATTTGAGTCCCTATTCTCTCCCAATAACCTCTTCATTAATATGCACTCCAATATATAAACTAGCTTTCACTCTACATTGCACAAACTGAATTCTAGAGGTTGTGTTAGCACCCACTACTAACACCTTACGTACAATGTTTTCTTGCTTTGTAAAACAAGTTTCATTCCATACATGCACTGGTACGCCCCTCACTCTTAGCCACACATCCCTCTTGAAGGCTGTAAAAGACTCAGACCAAATGAAATGCATGCGAATGATATTCTTTTTTTTATTGATAAGCAAATTCATTAATAAGAGATTAAGGAAATCACAGACGAACAAACTACAACCACCAATAGGCTCAAAACATTAAAGAAAATCAAACGGAAACTTAAACCAATCGTACAACCTACACTTCTTGCAATCCTCTATACCAAGAATCAACCAATTCCATGAAGATATTTTGATATCATAGACAATATCCTCAACTACACAGAAGGCCTCATTAAATAATATATTATTTCTAACCCTCCATAAGTTCCAGCAAGTTATGAACCAAATAGAATTAATCTTATCTGCTTTACAACGACCATTAAGGCTCATATTCCACTCCTTCGCATGACGACTGCTACAGGTTTCAGATATGTAATCTAAGTCTACCCACTCACAAATCTTGTTCCAAACTAATATAGACTTGAAGCAGGAGAAGAATATATGAGAAGCGTCCTCTAGTTGACAGAAACAAAACACGCATACCTTATCGTGCTCGTCGACAATTATCCTTCTTCCCACCAAATTAGATCTAGTAGGAAATCTATCTAAAGCCATCCTCCAGTTGAAAATCTGAACCTTCGACGGAATGGACATCTTCCAAAGTAATTCCAGAAGCACTGCACAATCTGCCTCAATTTCGTTGACAACAGAGGAATATGCCAAGGACGAATAAAGAGAATTAACCGTAAACTTCCTAAAATCGTGGAGAGACCAACACCACTCATCCCGCACCTCTTTGATAATAGAGGTAGTATCCAGCAACTTGTAGCAGTCGTTACTTTCCTGTTCAGAAATGTTAACAGTATTATCCATCAATTCCAGGAACTTCCAACGCCACTTCTCACCATCCCATTCTCCCAAATCACTAACAGCCAACGCCTTACTACTATAGGCCTTAAACAAACTTGCAAATCTAACTTTCAATGGCATATCACCAATCCACAACGCCTTCCAAAAAGCCACTCCAGAGCCATCACCAACAGAGCAATCCATGAAATTGCAGAAATTATCAACGGGCTCGGAAACCGAAATCGACAATAAATCCTTCATCCAGAGCGAATCTGTCTTCAATTTACCAACATCAAGAAACAATTGCACCTTAACACCTAGAGCACCATATCTTTTAGTGAGACTCTCCCTCCAAATTCCATTCCCCCCACTATGGAACTTCCATAACCACTTTGCGAGAAGAGCTCGATTAAATCTACCAACATGTTTTATACCAAGACCTCCTAACTCCTTCGGCTTACAAACTGAATTCCAAGAAACCCAGGAAACAAAACTATCATTAGAATTCCCAGCCCACAAGAACCTACGCTAGATTGCAATGACTTCCTTCACCACTTTCTTGGGAGCTTTGTAGAAGGCCAGATGATGGGTTGGGAGATTAACAAGTACTGAGTTAATAAGGGACACTCTTCCCCCCATAGACAAACTCCACCCAGTCCATTTAGAAAGTCTATTCCTCATACAAGACAATACCGGATTCCAGAAAGAGCAACGTCGATGATTGCCTCCAACAGTTAGGCCTAGAAGTCTGAATGGAAGACTCGGAATTATAATTTAAAAATAGCTCAGCAGCCAAAAGAAAAACATAATCAACTCCAACACCATATAAGCAACTTTTATAGAAGTTAATCTTAAGACCGGAGGTCAATTCGAACGCTCGCAAGATAGCCTTGAAAGCCTAAATATTAGAAATCGACCCATCTCCAATTAGCAATGTGTCGTCAGCGAACTGGAGCAAACTAACCGTAGGCTGACCATGGAATTTGAAATCAGATAGCATGTTAACCCTTGAAGCAGTTCTCACTAAGCTAGCCAAACCCTCTGCTACAATAGCGAACAAAAACAGAGCAAGAGGATCGCCCTGCTTCAATCCCCTACCAGTCTTGAAATCTTTCGAAGGGCTTCCGTTGATAAGGTTCGAAACGTAACTATTAAACACAGAGCCACGAATCCATTTAAGCCAATTACTACCGAAGCCCATCTTAATAAGCATGTCTTAAAGATAAGACCAATCCACGTAGTCATACGCCTTAGCAAAATCGACTTTAAGGAATAGACAATCCTTCTTAAACCTTTTAGCATAATCTGCTATTTCGCTAGCCAAAAGAACACCATCGAATATCTGACGGCCCGGGGTAAAAGCAGTTTGGGAAGGGGAAATAAGTTTATGAATAACCTTACCCAGTCTGCCAGTAAGCATCTTAGAAATAATCTTGAGGATACAACTGACAAGGCTTATAGGCCTAAAATCTTCAAAGTGTTGAGGATTATTAACCTTCAGAATTAGAAGGCGCGTGGGATACTTTTGAAGAAGAAGACAGTGAGGAGTCTAGCTTTTCGAAGGTCGAGCCGGTAGAGAGAGACTTTTTCCTTAAAGCTCATGGGTCAGGCGATGGGTGTATTTACTCTGACAACGTATCATTTGTTGGTGAAAGCTTAGGGACAAGTGCAGCAGGTGGTGGGTCCCAATGGGGTATTGGAAAGACTCAAATTGAGTACAATAAGGAACCATCTGAAGATAGCAGTGGTGACGCTTTATTGTGCAGAGTATTAAGTGAAAAAGTAGTAAATTCAGCTAGTAATATTGTAGGTAACCGTACGGATGCTATAGAAGGTAACCAAGTTAGAGAAGTTACTCATAATCTTGATCTAATTGGAGAATTGGTTGTGGACTTGGGGCTTCCTAATCCTATTTCTGGGCCCCCAGGAGGGTTATTTGGGCCGTCAAGTTGGGGTAAAGCCAAATAGAAAAAATCTATTCACGAGGTATACAACTGTATCAAGATTCCTTACTCTACCTCCTATTTTTCCACGTTGTTACACTCGTCCTTGAAGGATTTCGAAGCTTCCCCAAGTAGGAGTATTGTTAGGGAGACACGAAAGAAGAAATCGGGCAGAGGTTCTCAGAATGAGTCTAGTACTTCCCTTTTGTGTTGTGAATCCATTACTGATGCTGATGTGGAAAGAGGGAACTTGAGATGTCGTAGGGCCGTTGATGTTATTCCATCTAAGGTGAGAAATTCTATGAAGAAGCTTGGTTTACAAGGAGACGTTGATGAAGAAGGATTAGATGGTATTCTGAGGAAGCTAGATAGAGATGACAAAGAAGCTAGATCAGGTAAGAAGGTTGTAGCTATTCACGACCCATGAATATTGTATCCTACAACGTTCGAGGATGCTGCAGTTCCTTGAAGAGGAGGAGAATCTCTCATACTCTTCTGAAAGGAAATGTAGATATTTGTCTTCTTCGCGAAACGAAAGTTACTGAGATGGATACAGAGCCTGACAGTGGTCAATGTTTATTCACCTTGTGGTTATGTGGATAAAAATAGACTGTGGAGGGATCTTTTCGAAGCTAAGGGTAGATTCCCTGGAGGTGGGTGGATCGTGGGTGGGGACTTCAATGCAGTGGTAAACGGGGAGGAGAGGAAAGGAGTTAGTGCCAACAATAGAAGAGAGATGCAGGATTTTAGTTCATTCATAGAGGACATGAATTTGATTGATCTCTCGATCGTTGGCAATCAGTTTACGTGGTTTAATTCAAATGGTAGGAGTAGAAGTAGATTGGATAGAATTCTGGCTGATGACTTTGCGATTTCTCTCTTATCGTTGAAGAACCAAGTAGTTGGAGTCAGAGACGTGTCAGATCATCGACCAGTGTGGCTAAAGTCTAACAATGTTAATTGGGGTCCTAAACCTTTTAGTACTTTCAATTGTTGGTTTTCTCATAAGGAATTTATCCCGTTTGTTAAGAAGTCTTGGAATTCTTATCAGTTTACTGGATCTCATTGTAACAAGCTGATCAAGAAACTTCAGGCCCTTAAAGTTGATTTGCGCAAGTGGAATATTAATGTCTTTGTATGGCTCGAGTTAAAGATAGAAGATAATGATCATAAGCTTAACCATCTTGAGCTGCTCAGTGATACAGATTTAGTTCAACAAGATGACGAGTCTGACAGGGAAAGTCTGAGAATCCAGGAGGAGATGTGGAAGAATTTGAGGTTAAAAGAGAGTATGTTGGCTTAGAAATCGCGGATGAGTTGGTTTCAAGACGGGGGACCTTAATACGAAATTCTTTCATAATTCCTTGTGGAAGATCCTGAGGTTATTAAAACGGAAGCCAAGAGGTTCTTTGAGGAAAGATATCAGAAACAAAATTATATCAAGTTTAGGAGTGATTCTGTTATGGTCGCTTGCCTTGAAGAGGCTGATAAATCCTTTCTCGAAGCGGATTTCAGTGCTGCAGATGTTAGAGACGCAGTGTTTAGTTGCGACGACAACAAGTGCCCCGGAGTAGATGGTTTCAACTTTTTGTTCCTTAGAACTTGTTGGAATATTGTTGGAGTGGATTTTTCGAATTGTATTCTGGAATTCTTTAAAACTGGTTATCTTCCTAAGATATTCTTTTAATGCATATTGTGATTGCATGAAAGAGATTTTTGAATCTGGACGGATAAGAGAAATGCATGGAAATGATGTAAGCATGAATATGATTGAATATGCTGGAGGAGAAACACAATGCTAGAGTGGAGTTCACAGATGTAGGTGTTGATAACAACTCATGTTTCCTTTTTTCCATCTATTCTAATATTTCATAAAATTTGGTAATAGAAGAATGATTATTAGTTTTTATTTGTTATGATTTCATTTTTCCACTCTTATAATATTAATAGATGGATCCTAATAGGTTGCAAAAAATCATTGGTTTTAATTTCTTCTTTATTCAATCGTTAATAAAATTCAGTTCAAGGCTAATGATAGAGCAAAAATATTGAAAGCACACACAATAGTACTCTTTATTCAATGAAACATCAATATATAAAACATGTGAAAATTACACCATAATGACCAATGATTGTATCTTCACATACAAAAAATAATGCAAATAAGCACCTAATTAAAAATTTGGACAAATCGGTCACATCCACCTCAAAGGATATGCATCATCAACTCCAAAAACACATGATTTTATTAAAGACAGTATATTAGGTCAAAATCTATTCTCAAGATTGACATCATAATCAAACGGAATTGGTTCATCATGTTCAACACCATTCACCATCATGTCCATAAATAACGGGCTTTAATTCGTGTCATCATTATTCATAGCCATCCCAACATGACCATGACCCATCATTACAATTTCTTCATTATTAGGCGGCGGTGGGGGTAGTGGCAGTGGTGGTGCCATTTGAAGTTGGACTTGGCATTGAGCAGCCATAACTTGACCTTCATTTTGACTTTGTCGAATAATATTTTCGGTATCACCTTTAGATTTCATCCTTCTGTCAATCACCTTCAGATTCTGATCGATCACTCTAAAAAGATCATTCAAATCACCCATTGACTTGAATCATGAGCATGGTTGTCTCTTTCTCTTCTAGAAAGAGACAACCATGCTCATGATTCAGTGTCTCGAAGCTAGGAAAATTGTCAAATGCGTCTTTACTTTTATTCCATATATATCAATATATAAAATGAATGTTTTAATGACATTAAATTTTTAACATTACAATATATAAATAATTTAATTGAATGAGTCGGTTTGCGATGTATCAATTGAATAGTTATCTATAGATTCACGCACGTAGAGCTAATAGGAGTATTTGTAAATGTTAAATTATTGTGACAAATATTTACAGTGTATGACGTGGTTTAATACATGTATATATGTTTTATTTACTCTATCCATTTAATTAAATTAAAACATTTATTTGTCTGTAGTAACATTAGTTTAATTGGACATCACAATAAAACATTTATTTGTCTGTAGTAACATTAGTTTAATAGCCCATTAGAGAATGAGGTTTAAGATGAGACATCAGACACTCAAAGATCAAAATGAAGAGTAAGAGGAGGAGATTACTCTTATACTAAGAGCCAATATAAACGTGAACAAGTCGAAATACTTCAAAGATTATATGATCCAAAAGTGAAAGAAAGAGGTTAGGAAGTTATTGGTAATTCTAAATTATTCCCTAGACGCGTGAAGTTGTTACGCTGAGTCACTAAAAATCTGTTAGAAGTGTTTTAGGTTGTATTATTTATTGTACATTTGCACATGAATGAAAGCAAAGAATTTGAATGATAATAACTGTTAACTACTAGCTCGTTCCTTTTTATAAGAGACAATTCATTTTTTAGATTCATTGAATAATCTATGTATCTAGTCTATAAATTGACCAAATACATTAATTATTCAATGAACCTACAAATTGAATTGCTCTTATAAAAATGAACGGAGGTAGTATTAGTTATTAGTACCTAGATAGTATCACTCTTTCTACTCCTCATTCATAATAATTTGATGCTTTCATTGAATATGACTCCAACTCCATCAAGAGAAGAACTCACCTCCACCCATAACCAACTCCCTCATAACCAACAATCCTTTCAAACTAGTGTTTCTGCCAACATCATCACCCTCACATCTGCGTTTCATGACTTACATACGCGATGCCACCACCAGGCTTTCCATCACTATTCACGCCGTAGAGCTCAAGTCTCAATTCATTCCCAGCCACCACCATGAAGGCGTTCGACATTACCACCTCACCCTTAATAAACAACGCTTTTGCTTCGCTTCGTTCTACATGGAAATGAAGCATTAGCTTTGTTTCAGTGGATGTATTGCAACTGTCAACTCCTTACTTGGCCTGCCTTCTTCAAGTTATGGAATCATGATTTGCTACCTCCTTTTACGAGGATCCAAAAGCCGTCTTGTTGAAGCTCTTTCAAACAGTGTATGCCAAGGAGTACCAAGCTTAGTTTGAAGCCTTCGCCAACCGCATCGTGCCCGTTCTACTTGAGCTGCTTCATTTTCGAATCCCACATTGGCCACTATATAAATATGTAGATGAGAAACCTCTATAAATATAGTTGCAATGCATGTAAGAGAGAAGTTATGAAATTGAGAAAGAATTTTGCATAGGAGAAATTAAGGAAGATGAAGAGCTCCAACACGACTCCGGTCTAGTCAGATCCGCAGGAAAAAACACTAGAAGGTGTGAAAGAATATGTCGCTTTCTAATTAACAAATTTCAAGTGATAAAAGTGTCATTTGTAGGTTTATCATTTCTATATTCTTGCTTAAGAATGTGAAATTTAAGATCTTTCTGTGTTGTGCTTATTTTACTCGCTATGAGTTAAACTTGTTTTCTTAGATAATGTAAATTTTAATTAATTAGTTTTTTTTTTTTTGTAAGCAAGTAATATATTGAAGGGAGTACAAAGGGTACTCCAAACCTGATTACAAAATATGAAAAGGCCTCATCAAGCCAAAGAGATTACCCACCAAATGCGGCTTAAGATAAAAACAACAACGGATCAATGTTGATATCATACAAATTACATTTGGAATAAGTAATATCTCCAATGAACGACCATCTCCACACCATATATTTTATCGACCACACGATATCAACAATATTCCAAGAATTGTTCCGGAATATTATACCATTCCTAAAATTCCAAATGATCCAAATCACTGCCAACCATATGCTACCTTGTCTCCCACTTTTGAAGTTCTTAGATTTGCAAAAAACGAACCAATCAAAAAAACTCCCCTTCAAATCGAAACTATACGGACACGAAAAACCGATCCAATCTGACACTTATTTCCAAACCAAGGCAACCATAGGACAGAACAGCAAAAGGTGATTTAATGATTCGGGCACACCGGAGCAAAAGACGCAATTTGTACTACCAACCGTAGGAACGATGCCTCTCGTAACAAGTAACTCCCTAGTCGGAATTCTATTTAAGAAACAACGCCAACCGAAAGCTCTAACTTTCAGAGGCACCCCGACTTTCCAAACCAGCCCCATGACAATATCATTTCTCTGATCCGGACCAAAAGGAATCCGAAAAGCGGCAGCAGCTCGATAGAAAGAGCTGACCGAGAAAATCTTATCCGTATTAAGACGCCAATAACAGCCATCCCTCATGTTGTGAATGGGGCTACGGACACCAATGCGAGACAGCATCTCATTCGCTTCCACTTTCAGTTCTGATACAGATAAACCAGAACTTCCAATAACCCTGTTAACAGCTGCACCAGAAACGTGAATAGAGGCTGGAACCATGCCCACCTGTTCTGTCCTTAAACTTTCGAAAAAATCAGAAGAAACACCTTCTTCTACCACACCAGTAATGGAGCAAGGCGCTGGAATACTAACAGCCTCCTAGGAGTTACGCCCAACTGAACTATCCACTGCACGATGCTGAGCATAATCTTCCGCCTGGTTAACCACATGAGCACTTCCCCTAGACAAACCTGAACCTGCATAAAAACTGTTAGAAAAAAACGTGCCATCCAAGCCAAGATCACCCTATCTCCAATCTCCATTAATCCAACCCCTCATTCCCGCCATAGCTACATCCTTCAATCTAGACACAGCAAATAAATCCGGGTAAACATATTTCAAGCTACCAAACCCCGTCCAATCAACGTGCCAAAACGAAGTCGCAAACCTGTTACCAATATGGAAGGAACAATTTTTCAGAAAAATATCCTCCGGAAAACTCTTCGACAAAGAAAGAATATCCTTCCACCAAATAGAATGGGAACTCCATTTGGGAGAATGACCGTCCTCACCGCAAAGATGCATATTAATATCCCCATAGCGAGCTTTCAAAATTTTGTACCAAAGGTCCTCCGAACCATTCAAAATTCTCCATCTCCACTTATGGAGAAGAGCTAAATTAAAATCCTCAATTCTCTTTAAATTGAGCCCACCTCTATCAATAGGCAAAAAAAAGAGAATCCCAACAAATCCAATGAGTTCTTTTCTTCTCCTCCGAACTTCCCCATAAAAAGCGACTTTGAATTTTAATTAAAGCATTACGAATCTTCACCGGAATCTTGTAAAACGAGAGATAGAAAATTGGAAGACTACAAAGCACCGTTTTTAGTAGAGTAATTCTACCCCCAAAACTTAGCAATCTACCATGCCAACTCAATAAACGCTTTTCCACCTTCTTCACCAAAAAAGACCAAGTGTCCACTCTCCTAGGGTTGAAACCGATGGGTATACCAAGGAAAAAGAAATCTTTTTTCTCCACCCGACAAGATAAGAACAACGCTCCGGCTTCCAAAAAGTTAGCGGGAACATTGATTCCGATAAGTTTACTCTTTTGAAAATTGATACCTAGCCCCGAAACCATCTCAAAACCTCTTAGCACCGCTTTTAAAGCCCATAAATGTCTCCAACTACCGTCTCCAACCAAAAGGGTGTCATCCGCAAATTGGAGAATATCAACAAAACATTTACCCTTCACATTAATCCCCGAAAACTCTCCTAATGAAACCGAGTTTTTCACCAAAGCCGTTAAACCCTCTACTACCAAAACAAAGAGAAAAGGAGAAAGCGGATCTCCTTGTCTTAGGCCTCTCTCAACCAAAAACTCCTTAGTGGGACTACAATTAACCAAGACCGACATCTTACTAGAAAAAATAGTGGCCTCCATCCATCTCATCCAAAGATCCCCAAAACCCATTTTCCTCATCATAAATCTAAGAAAGTCCCAGCTTACTTTATCGTATGCTTTCTCGAAATCCACCTTAAATAGAGTGCAACCTATATTTTCCTTACTCGCATAATCCACCAATTCGTTTGCCACCAACACACCATCGAGCAAATGTCTCCCCAGGACGAAAGCGCTTTGAGAATACGAGATAATAGAATCCAAAACTCCCTTCAACCTATTCGCCAAGATCTTCGACAAAGCTTTGTAAAGACAACCCACCAGGCAAATGGGTCTATAGTCATCTAAGTCCAAAGGATTCGCCCGTTTAGGAATCAAAGTCAAGAAGGAAGAAACGATAGATTTAGATAACAAAGCACCTCTGTGAAAATCCTTAAAGAAATTAAAGAAATCTCCTTTAAGAAAATGCCAACACTTTTTAATGAAAGTAAAAGAATAACCATTTGGACCCGGACTTTTGGACCCATCACATCCCCACACCGCCTCTTTGATTTCCTCCTCCGAAAACAGGCTCTCAAGACCAACCCTCTCTTCACAGGAAATAGACTTAAAATCCATTCCCTCCAAAGTAGGCCTACTAACCACGGGTTCAACGAATTTAGAAGCGAAATGCTTCGACACCTCGGCTTTAACTTCCTTCACCGTCTCCAACCAACCTCTCTCCGTATTCAACGGGCCGATATGATTACGTCTTCTTCTTTCCTTCATCACACTTTGAAAATATTTACTATTATTATCCCCATCGTTAAGCCACTTTAATCTAGATATTTGGATAAGCATATTCTCCTTAATCCTCAAGTTTAACCAAAAGCGACTATGGGCTTCCTTACGATCCACAAAGAAATCCTCTGATAAAAGACCCATCTCCTTATCCGCCTTTTCATCCCCCTCGTTGATAACCTTCACACAACCTTCTATATCAAGGTCGAACTTGCCAAAGACTTCAAGATTCCATCTTCGAATGCTACCTTTAAGAAGTCGAAACTTCTCCTTAATAACAAAATCGCTCCTACCTTCGACCTTCAAAGACTTCCACTCCTTCTCCACAAACCCAATGAAATCCTTGTTAGAAAACCATTCATTATTGACTTTAAATGGTTTTGGACCCCAATCCTCCAAGTCCGACACCAACCATATCGGGTAATGATCGGAAATATCTCTCTCTCCTATTAGTTGAGCAACCACACCCCACCTTTGAATTAACACTTCCGACAGCAAGAAATGATCAATCCGACTCATAGAAGAGCCATCCCCACTATACCAAGAAAATATTTTGAATGTTATGAATGGTTTGTCTTAATAGATTTTATTCAACTGAATTTATTTCATATGTTTATTCCTTCATCTGACCTACTTGGGAGTAGATAACAAATTGTTAATATTGAGATATCTTTTGACAAGTGGAACTCATGATAAATATGGTTGAAAATAGTGGGATAGACATATTCACTAGATTAGTCACTTTAAATATAAAAGACTACAACCATAGGGGAAATTAGAACTTGTAGCAATCATGCATTAAAGTTATTGTGAGACTTAGAGATTTGTTGCCCTAACTTAATGCATATGCTCTCACTAAAAAAAATTTGTTGATTTAAGACACTTAATTTAGGACCCTTATATAAAAACTGTCCACTTTCAATACTTACAACACTTCCCACGACAGCTATAAGCAACCGCCTCAACTTTTTAACAAAGATAGAACGCCCAATTTACAAAGTTAGGGAGCGACAATTGTTAAACAACCTTCACATTCTCTACCGCGACGGTTGTTCAAGCAACAGCGAGTTTTGATCGTGTCTTTTATTTATCCTATAGCGCTGAAATCCATTTTCCCATGCCGCACAAACCCTTCGATTTTCTATATCCTCTTTATCCCTTTCTCAACGTCTCAAATACCTAAATTCCAAATCGTTTTATTTTCAATTTTTTCTCAAACTCTCAAATCCCTACATACTATAGGTCCCCTTGATCACAGGTTGAATTTCAGTTTTCCAAATACTAGTCTCTCAGTCTCAAGTCTTCCTTCCTCTCTGTAATAATTATCGCCTTTATTACCACCCAGAAGCATTGTGCCCTCCTGCTACGTTTTTGAGTCACGTTATCACGAAGAAAGACAAATAATCAGTTGAATGAGTTGAGAACGATACCGAAGTTATAAACTCGACAAGAATTACAACCATTGTACCATCGTTAAACATCCCCCTGCTACAGTAGGAATCGTTCGACTTTCGGGTCCTAACAAGGTAAGTAACAACTATGAATCTAAGAGAAAAAAACTAAGAAAAATAGAGATAAAAATAAATTAGATTTTTCATTGATTGATTTAAAATGTGTCAAAGACACTACATATATAATGATACTAATGGGCCAATGACTAAAATACCCAAATACTAGTGGAAGCCCAATTCAATAACAATTAAACTAAAATACCAACTAATATAAAACCTTAAATTAATAATTCTGATTAAACTAAAATACTAAGATAAAATACTAAAATATAACTTGATACTCTCTATCATTGCCGCGGGGTTCACTTGAACCTTGTCCTCAAGGTTCTAAAAATCAATATGAGAATAGAGATATTTTTCTTGGATCCCACTTCATGAACTGAGACAATTTAGAAGTAGGAACTGCTGGCATTTGAACTTCCGACGAAACAGCCAACACATTTGCTTCAAACAGAACAATAGAAGCCAAACCAAAACCAACAGCAGTTCTGCCAATAAGAACAAGACCTTCTTTTGGCTGCAAAAACAAAGAACTCAGAACCCATATTTTAGTAGTGTCAAAGGGCATTGAAGAATTGTTGTTCTTCTTTGCCACTCTCAAAATGTTTGTAGCTTCTCTCATTCCACTAAGAAATGCTCCATGCATTGTTGCAGGGTATTGTTTGCTAGTTGCTTCTCCAGCAAAGAACACCCTCCCATTTCCAACACTCTCTGCAAGTATATCATAATCATCGCCTGAAGATCCAACAGCAACATAGGAATAAGATCCGTACGCCAAGGTATCTTGTCCCCACCGAGTACAGACTGCCTGAATGGGATCGGGAACGACGATTCCCTTTGGATGAAAAATATCTTTCAAAACATCCAACACCCTTTTGACAGACTCCAACGGCGACATCAGCTCAAACCTAATAGCTGCTTCCCCGACAACAAGAGCCACTTTGAGCTTTTTATGTTTCTCCATGAATGCTTGTTTGTATCTCCACTTATCAACAAATATTTTCATCTCTTTAGATTTCTCAACAACCTGCATCACAGCATCAAAGAAACCTCCCTTGACCATAGTATACAGGAATGCATCAACCAGATTCTGGTCAAACTTGATCCCCTTCGGTCCATCGGCTGATAATTTGCGCTTAACGTCATTCCACAACATCATTACATCAAAATATTTCTCTGCCGAAACATATCCGTTAATCATGGACAAGTAAGTTTGATCATTTGGCTCAAATTGCAGGAATATCATCCTTCTGAAAGTTCTCCTTGCACCTTCTAGTATACCAGCTTTACAAAAAGCATGGATTATAGAATTCCAATCGTGAGAACCAACTTCAACACGTGGATCCTCGACCACTTCATCTAAGAAAGCTGCCATCAACTCAGGTCGATTATTCTCCATCAAACCTGTCATTATAGTCAAGTAACTCCCTTTCAAATCAGGAATCCTCGCCTCTCTCATATCCCTAAACAGAGAAAAGACCGACTGAAAGTCTTGACATGACATCGACGTTTTTATCAGAGCATCATATGTTTCCACGTCCAACTGAAGACCTGAACTACTAATCTCCATTACCAACAGAGTAGCCTCGGCAGTTCGATTCTCTTTGCAGTAAGCCTTCAAGATTGGCACATAGACTCCAAGACCAACAGAGCCTCCCAAAGCATTCATTTCATCGAGAATACTGTGCGCTTTGTCTGATAGTCCAATACTAACACATGCAGTAACAATGCCAAATCCTATAGACTCGTCAACTTTGATATTTGAAGATTCAAACTTCTGAGCTTGAATAATCAAATTAGCTAAACCTTTGATATTTCCCATCTGTAGATATTCCTTAACAACTAAGCAAATAGTATCTCTATCAAAACTCCAAACTTCCTCCCCATCTCTATCATTCAGACTACTGAGTAAACTCGACTCCACAGAAGCTAAATTACCACACTTAACATAACCATTAATCAAATTAGAATAGAAGCATTTATTGTTTTTCGAGTAACCAAAACCCGTCATCAAAACTTTTAACTCGTCTATCTTATCTCCTAACCCTTTAAGTGCATACAAATAAGCAAGAAACCCAAAACTAAACTCATCAGGTTTAACATCAAGATTCGACATTATTCCAACAACTCTCTCAGCATCAGTAACCGATTCAAGGAAACAACAGCAAGCTTCAAGAGCAGCATTGAACGTGCAAGAATCAAATGCATTCTGGGTTAGATTTGTGAAAAAAATGTCTCCTACATCTAATATCTTCGAAGAAGCCGCTGGAAATGTTGTCGGTGTCGACAATATCACCGGAGAAATTGCTAGATCTGTCGGAGATAGAAATGACGTGGGAGATGTACCTTTTTTTCTGATTGAAGTGCTTGTTGTGTGTTGTGAAGGTCTGATGATTTTGCTTGGTTCTCTTCAATATCCGCTGAGATTGAATCCATGGAACTTGCTGCTACATGCTCCACGAAATCATCACAAGTGGGTTCTATTTCCTCTTTTAGATCTGGCTCCTCCTCATCTTGAATTGGTAAAATTGGTCTCCATTCCGGTTTAAATCTCCATAACAAAGTTGTTGTAAATGTATCCCAACTATATCGGCGATGAATACGAGACCACCATATCCACCATTTGAGAGCAGAACCTCTCAAAGCTCCAACAGCTTTCAACACCTTCAATGACTCATGGGTTCCATGCTCTTTGAAAAATTTCTCAAAACAAAGAATCCACCAATATGCTTCATCTTCACCATCAAACAATACTATTGTCATGAGGTCAAGAGGAAGTGAGATCGAAAATAAAAGCACCAAATTGTTAGGAAGTTTTCCTATCAAAGATTTGAGACTAGGGTTTAATGATAAAAGAGAGAGAATTAAAACTATCTAAAGAAAAATAAAAGATAAAGATAACATTTGATTTTCTTCATTGATTGATTTTAAATGTGTCAAAGACACTACATATATAATGATACTAATGGGCCAATGACTAAAATACCCAAATACTAGTAGAAGCCCAATTCAATAACAATTAAACTAAAATACCAACTAATATAAAACCTTAAATTAATAATTCTGATTAAACTAAAACACTAAGATAAAATACTAAAATATAACTTGATACTCTCTATCAGGTCCTCACGCGGTGTCCATCGCAAGTAAAGTTTTTCGACCATAGTTATGTTTGGGTTTTTTGTAATGAAATTTTTCTAAATTCATGATTATGTTTCCATTGTTAGGTTTTAGTGGTGCCGATGCTAGCGCCGAGATCGTATATGCGTGAAGATGTGGTTGTTCTTCAAAGTCGTGGGAACGAAGTTTGTTTTCGTCATGTGCTTAGAACTTGTTTGGAAGCTCGAGCAACACTCGCTCAGCCATGTTTATTAGTTATTAACCTAACCCTTACTATTTACTTTTTCAATCTCGAGTTTGGTTTTTATTTAATATATTGTTTTCCTAATTGGATATTGTGTTTTCATGATTGAATCTACTGTTTGGTTGTCATCCAAGGTTTGGATTGAATTTAGTGTTTTTCTAATTTAAGTGGGTTTGTTTTTTATTAAATCTTTTTTTGATACAAGGTTGGATATTACAATAACCTCATACCTCTTTTTTCAGTTCATATGGTTCTTAACATTGAAGTGAGTTTGGTTTAGTAGCCTGAATAACATGATTGCCCTACTGGTTAATCATTCTAGTTCCCATCACTTGTGAAGGATTGGGGTCCGAAACCCTTTAGGTTCAATAATGGTTGGCTTGATCATCCGCTATTTAAGGAGTTCATCAGTAAAGAGTGGGGTTCTTTGAAGGTTAATGGCAGAGGTGACTATGTGTTAAAAGAAAAGTTGTCAATGCTTAAGCAGGGTCTGAGAAGATGGTGTGTGGAAGTGTACGGATGGGTGGATCTGAAAGTGAATGAAAAGGTTATACCGCTTCATGAGCTTGATGATTTTGTTAGTTTGAATGCAGGTGGTGATCTTGATTCTGTTGAGATGCGAAGCAAGAGAATTCAGGCTGCAGAAGATGTTTTGGCTCATTTATTGTTGAAAGAGAAGCTCCTTAGGCAGAAGTCGAGGTCGTTATGGTTAAACGAAGGGGATTTGAATTCTCGGTACTTCCATAGGATCATGAAGGGGAGGTATAGGAGGAACTTCATTTCTTCTGTTTTCACAGAGGATGGTTGGAAGGAGGAAGTAGAAGAAGTTAAGCAGGAGGTTTTTGTTCATTTTCGTAAAAATTTCACTGAAACTAATTTTGACAGGCCTATCCTTGAAGGTTTGGATTTATCTGTTCTTTCAGCCTTGGATAGTGCTTGTTTAGAAGAAGAGTTTTCTGTTAGTGATATTAAGGCTGCGGTGTGGAATTGTGGTGGTACTAAGAGTCTGGGCCCGGATGGGATGTCTTTTCAGTTCCTTCAGGATTACTGGGAGTTAGTTCATCTGGATTTAATCAAGATGGTTATGGATTTTTTAGTTAATCCAACTCTTACTAAGATGGTTACGGCCTCTTTCTTGTCTCTGGTTCCGAAAGTGCAGAATCCTCAATCTTTGAAGCAGTATAGGCCTATTTACTTAATTGGTTGTGTGCAGAAAATCTTATCTAGATTATTGGCTACGAGGTTAAAGAAGGTTATTGGTAAGATTATTTCCCAGGAGCAATCTGCATTTTTATCTGGCAGAAGCATAGGTGACGGAGTCCTTATTGTGAATGAAATTCTTGATCTAGCGAAAAGGGAAAAGAGGGAGTGTTTAGCTTTTAAAGTTGATTTCGAAAGAGCTTATGACTGTGTATCTTGGAATTTTCTAAGATTTCTTTTTTCTGAATTGAAGTTTGGGTATAAGTGGGTTCAGTGGATGGAGGCATTGGTCTTTAATGGGTCTTGTTCTGTTTTGGTTAACGGTAGCGCTACGAAAGATTTTAGAACTTCTAGAGGGTTGCGTCAAGGCGACCCTCTTTCTCCGTTTCTGTTTCTTTTAGTTATGGAGGCTCTAACTCTGTTAATGAAGAAGGCTGTGAATTTGAATCTCTTTAAGGGTTTTAAGCTTAACGATGACTTATGTTTTAGTATTATTCAATTTGCTGATGATACGATGATCTTAGGAGAGTGCAACTGGGATAATTTATGGAGCATTAAAGGCATTCTTAGAGGATTTGAGCTTGTTTCAGGCCTCAAAGTTAATTTCTTTAAAAGTTGTGTAATAGGGATTAATCCTCCTACTGGGTTTATGCAGGCTGCGGTGGAGTTTTTGTGTTGCAGAAGTGGAAAGCTTCCTTTCAATTTTATGGGTATTTTGGTTGGAGCCAATCATAGGAGACAAGCTTCTTGGAGTCATGTCATTGAGAATTTGAGGAAAAGGCTTGCTTGTTGGAAAGGAAGGCACCTTTCTATAGGTGGGAGGGTTGTTTTGATAAACTCGGTGCTCAATTCCCTTCCTATTTACTCTTTATCATTTTTTAAATCCCCTTCTAAAGTCCTGAAGGAAATGGTTAAAGTTCAGAGCAATTTTTTGTGGGGGGGGGGGGGGGGGGGGGGGGTCGGACTCTGTTAGAAAGGTTCAGTGGGTGAAATGGAGCGTGGTGTGTAAAGCTAAGGAGGAAGGTGACTTGGGTGTAAAGAATATTTTTATGTTTAATAAAGCCCTAATGCTTAAATGGAAATGGAGGCTTTTAACGAAAACCGGAGGTTTATGGTCTCGCCTGTTAGAGCATCGTTATGGTAAGAAGAGTATTGCTTTGGATGTTCGTTGCAACAATGGGAAGAGTGCTCTCAAATCCACTTCTCTTTGGTGGAGGGATTTGTCTCTCATCTCGTTCGACTCTGAGCTTCAGTCGGATTGGTTTGTCGACAATTGTTCTTGTGTTTTGGGCAATGGTAAAAACCTCTCATTTTGGTTCAGCAATTGGGTGAATGGTCTTTCTGTTTGTCACTTATTCCCTGCTTTGGTTCCTAATCCTTCTTTTCTCAAGCTTTCTGTTGCGGAGGGATTAGCGGTTGATCTGGACGGTTTCGTGTGGGAGAAAAGTTTCTCTTTGTGTGGTGATGTAATCAGTTATCGAAGGAGTATCCAGGATTGTAGGGCAGTGCTTGATTCTTTCTCTTTGCAGGAAAATGTTAGCGACGAAATCAATTGGGATGGAGTTAGCGATGGTATTTACACGGTTGCTATTGGTTATTTAGCTTTGATGAAGGCTTATGGGGAACAAGATTATTGTCAAAATGTGCAAGAAGTGCTGAACAAGGTTTGGAACATTGGTGTTCCGTCGAGAATTCAAGTTTTCTTATGGAGGTTGTTCTTGGATAGGCTCCCTACTAAAGTCCAATTAGGGAAGAGAGGAATTATTAAGGATTTGGGCCAATTCTGGTGTGGTTTCTGCAGAATTTATATGGAGGATGTGAACCATTTATTTGTAGGCTGCTCCTTTCTGGTTGCTATATGGAACAACATTTCTTCTTGGGTGGGGATTCCTTTTTCTAATTATTCTTCTTGTTTGGATTCTTTTATTAGTGCTTACTCTGCAGTTAGGAGGAGTTTTGGTAACTGTTTTGGTATGTTTGTTTGGATTGCGGTGGTGTGGTGTATTTGGCAGTACCGTAATGATGTCGTGTTCAATAAAAGGTGTTCTGCGGTTGAAGATGTAGTGCACGCTATCAAAGAAACTGCGTGGTTTTGGTTGGGTAGAGTCCTCTCTAAATCTCAGGATTGTAACTGGTCTATTTGGATTTTAAATCCAGCTTTGTGTATCTCTTAACTTTTGTGTGTAAGGGTTCGAGTACCCCTTGCACTCTCTTTTAGTTGATCAATTGCTTTTTAAAAAAAAACCTATGAAGGAAAACAAGTTTAAGTTTGTTCTTGAAAATCTGTTGATAAAATAGCTTCCACCAGATTGTTTCCGACGACCAAATTTAACTTGGATGCATGGAAAATGGTGTGAGTTCTGGTAGTCTTAACACATACATACAAGCTTTTAGGAAAGAGAACAAAAATTGGTACAAGAAAGGTTGTTGCTTTATATAGATGAAGTTTAATCCCTAAAAAATATATCAAGGATGAAACAAACGAAGATGATAATCTTGTAAGCTCAACTCTCCATTTATTTTTCTCCCTCTTTTGAAATTTCTATTAACAACCAAAATGTTCCTTTAAGGTATAATCTTCTGAATTCTCATCATTCACCGGGTCTCTATATCTTTCTAATTCTGTATTTGATTTGTTGAACAAGCTTCTAACTTATAACCTTGATTAGGTGAAGGTCGCTTGAGCTTCATGAATTAATTTGTAGATAATTATTTATCTCACTGTATTTAGAATAACATCTATTATTGTATGTAGATGAAGTTGTTCTCAATCATGAATGGTCTCGTGAAGTTCCTCTGCCCAAGAGTAAAGAATTCATGCCTGCAATAGTACAAGTATTTGATTTATTGGGAGACTAATGATTCTGTTGGAAATTCACCACGACCTAGGTAGAGTGAGGAAGATTACCATAAATCATACCGAAAGTGTGTAAATGACATGGTGACAACGCTCGCGCAAAAGAGGCCGAGGCGTGTGTCTAGTAATCATAACCGGTTGATCTTGCGGTGTAGTTTCATGAGACTCGAGCACCTCCTCTGAAACTTATGCACAATTACTTGGCAGGTTTGATTCCCGTGTATAGTACGATTAGAGCCTACGGGTAAAGAGACTTGTGATGGTTAACAGGCCAAGAGAAGTGATGGTTCACGGTTAACAGGCCGATGATCCCGAATCCAATTCGTATGCTAAGTAAATACGAGGATCCATGACTCGGGTCGTCTTCTAGACGTAGAAGCGGACGGGAACAGGGGATGCCTTGGTATGGTTATTGATTAGGGAGATTCTTGAGTTAGCAGGATTAGGATTTACTTTGGTACTATTTTGAGTTAATAGGCTCACAAGTGTGAATGCTTATATGGCGTGTGCGTACTCAAAGTCTTTTCCCTTCCCTTTTGACTTGAGTTAGGATGTTAGAACCTTGTAAAGCCGATAGGGTAAGGACAAGGTTATTTGACTTTCCTTACGGATCATAGCTTTTGGTTGGCAGGCTTCCGTTGTGAAGATTTTTGAGATCATTATTTGATCTAGTTCTTAGTATTTGTCATTGGAACATCTTGTAGATATACTATGCCGTAGTTATTTGTATTTAGTCTTTTTGGGCATGTATACCTATAATGTGTTTACTAGGAACTTATTGTATATTTCAGTACTAAACGTATTATTCATGTATAATATATATATTTGATGTATGTATGTATATGTGGGCGTTACAGTTGGTATCAAAGTAGGTCGTATCCTCGACCTAGCCATGAAATAGTATAAGTGTTTCTTATCGTTTCATATGTGTTGTGTCGCCATTGGTCTTACGTGTTATATTTATGGTATTGAGCATGATCAACTTAATCCTATCTGTATGACATTTAGGAACATGGCCGACCGGCGCAGAAACAACCGTGGTAGACCGAGAACTACTCCAGCAGGGGCAAATCCGCCAGGGGATGAAGGGAATGCCCCTCTGTATCAATTCATGCAGCAGATGCAGCAACAGCAGAATCAGTTTGTGCAACAAATGGTATAGCAAATGGCTGGTGGTGTGCATCCTCTAGTGGTTGTTCCGGAAGCTGCAGGGGGAACCTTTAGGGATTTCATTCGTATGAATCCTCCGGAGTTTCTGGGAGGGTTAGATCCAGTAAAGGCTCATGAATGGATATCCGGTATGGAGCGGATTTTCTTGATCGTCCAGTGTAGTGAAGAAAATAAGGTTGTCTTTGCTTCTCACTTTTTAAAGGATCCTGCTATGAGATGGTGGGAAAGTGCTTCAGCCTTGATGACAATTCAAGAGGTACCGAAAGTGTGGGAGCAGTTTAAGATAACTTTTATGGAGAAGTATTTTCCAAGTTCCTTAAGGTCTCAAAAAGAATTCGAATTTCAGTAGCTGAGACAAGGTAACTTGACGGTGGCTTCTTATGCAGAAAAGTTTGAGGTTATGGATGCTTATTCTAGACAAGCCATGTATGCTCCTGATGAAAGGTGGAAGATTGATCAGTTTTTGTTTGGTTTAAGGGCTGAAATTTCACATAGTGTGTCTCAGAGAGAATTTACTAGCTGTGCGGAATTGTTACGACAGTGTTATGTGGCGAAGCATAGCTTAAAGAAGGTGCAAGCAGAAGGAGAGTTAAGTAGGGGGAATCAAAGTGATCGTGGGCGATCAAATCAACAATTTAGACCGAGACAACAATCTTTCAAAGGGAAACAAGTTCAGAGTTCCAGGACTAGTGTGCCTCCGGTATACCGTACTTGTGGTAAGAATCATTTTGGTAGGTGCAGTCTGGAAGGGATAAGGTGTTATCAGTGTAACAAGGTGGGCCATTTATCGAGGGATTATCCTCAGAGGAAGAATCAGATGCAAGAAAAGAATACCGGGCGAGTGTATACCTTGGATGCAAGGAAAACAAAAGGTGACAACTCTTTGATTGCTGGTACGTGTTTTGGGAATGGAAATCCTTGCTTTGTTTTATTTGATTGTGGAGCTACACACTCTTTTGTATCGATGCAATGAGTAAAGCGGCTTGAGTTACAAGCGGTTCCGTTGTCTCCACCCATGCTGGTTACTACTGCCATGGATGAGATGGTTGAAACACCTTTCATGT
Source organism: Lathyrus tuberosus (assembly GCA_022829125.1). Classification (NCBI taxonomy): domain Eukaryota; kingdom Viridiplantae; phylum Streptophyta; class Magnoliopsida; order Fabales; family Fabaceae; genus Lathyrus; species Lathyrus tuberosus. The sequence goes on from JALAZF010000071.1 coordinate 12,538,452, forward strand.
GTGAAAATTGCGTTTTATCTGTGGATGGAAGAGTTTTCCAGATTGATTTGATTTGCTTACCGCTTAAGAAAGTGGATGTTGTTCTGGGAATGGATTGGTTTTCAGCTAATTCGGTATTTATCGGTTGTGAAGAAAAACTAATCATTATTCCATCTACTGAAGCTACTCCGAAGGATGTGTTAACTACTATTTTAGAAGGTACGGTTGGAATGATTAATTTCTTGTTTGGGGAGGAAAATCTATTCTTTTGATTCTTACGAAGGAGGAGGGTAGTAACCGTCAAGTTGTGAGTATTCCGGTAGTTTGTGACTTTCCTGAAGTCTTCCCCGAGGATATCACTTCTCTTCCCCCGAAACGGGAAGTGGAATTCTCTATTGACATGATACCGGGAACGGCTCCAATATCCGTTTCTCCGTATCGGATGACATCACTTCAATTAAGAGAATTAAAGGATCAATTGGAAGAGTTGTTGGCTAAGCATTTTGTTCAACCAAGTGTTTCGCCCTGGGGAGCTCCAGTGTTGTTGGTAAAGAAGAAGGATGGTGGAATGCGGTTGTGTATTGATTACCGTTAATTGAATAAGGTCACCATCAAGAACAAATACCCATTGCCAAGGATAGACAATCTGTTAGATCAATTGAAAGGAGCCTGTGTGTTCTCGAAGATTGGTTTACGGTTGGGTTATGATCAGATTCAGGTGAAGAGTTCAGATGTACCAAAGACTGCGTTTAGAACCCGTTACGGTCATTATGAATTTTTGGTGATGCCTTTCGGTGTGACAAATGCTCCGGCAGTTTTTGTGGATTATATGAATCGAATATTTCAACCTTACTTAGACCAATTTGTGGTGATTTTCATTGATGACCTTCTTATCTATTCCTGTGACCCTCAAGAGCACGGTGAACACCTGAGAATCGTTTTATCCATTTTACAAGAGAGACAACTTTTTGCTAAGTTAAGTAAGTGTGAGTTCTGGATGTCGGAGGTTAATTTTCTTGGACATGTCATATCTCAGGAGGTGTAGCGGTTGACCCATCAAAAGTGGAAGCAGTGATAAATTGGGAGAGACCGAAGAATGTGTCTGAAGTTAGAAGCTTTTTGGGACTAGCAGGTTTATTAAAGGCTTTTCCCAACTGGCTTTACCGATGACGAGACTTACTCTGAAGGATTATTCGTATGAATGGGATTCGGCCTGTGAGCAAAGTTTTATGAGCTTGAAAGAGAGATTAACGACCGCTCCTGTTTTGGTTATTCCTGATCCTAGCAAGTCGTATGAGGTATATTGTGATGCCTCGAAGATGGGATTAGGAGGTGTATTAACGCAAGATGGACATGTAGTGGCTTATGCTTCTAGACAGTTGAAATTCCATGAAGAAAATTATCTAACGCATGACTTAGAATTGGCGGCGGTTGTATTTACCTTGAAGGTGTGGTGTCACTATTTGTATGGGGTGCGTTTTGAGATGTTTAGTGACCACAAGAGCTTACAGTACCTCTTTAATCCGAAGGAGTTGAACATGCGTCAACGAGGTGGATGGAATATTTGAAAGATTATGACTTGGAACTAAGATACCATCCGGGTAAAGCGAATAAGGTGGCAGATGCTTTAAGTAGGAAAGTGTTGCACAGTGCCGACTTGATGATGTTAGAGTATGACTTAATGGAAAAGTTTAGAGATCTAAATCTTCAATTCAATTGGACTCCTAATTGTGTGATTATGGAAAATTTGAATATCACTTCTACGCTTCGGAAAGAAATTCAACAAGAGCAAGGGTTAGATGAGAAGTTACAAGAAGTGTTATTGCAACCGGGTTTTGTGCGAGCTACCGACGAAGTTATTGTATTTAACCAAAGGATTTGTATTCCGGACAACACGAAGTTAAAAAGGAGTATTTTGGATGAAGTGCATAAGGGTGCTTTTACTATACATCCGGGATCTTCAAAGATGTACCAAGATCTAAGGAGGGACTATTGGTGGTCCGGGATAAAAAGAGATATTGCGGTGTATATGTCGGAATGTGCGGTGTGTCAACAAGTGAAGATCGAGCACCAAAGACCGGGTGGCTTGTTGCAACCTTTAGAAATTCCAGTGTGGAAATGGGATAGTATTTCGATGGACTTCGCGGTGGGTTTACCCCGTGCACAAGGAGGTTATGATTCGATTTGGGTAATAGTAGATCGGTTAACGAAGTCTGCTCATTTCTTGCCCGTAAAGACTACTTATAAGGCGAGTCATCTTGCAAGGTTGTTCATTTCGGAGATAGTGAGGTTTGCATGGTATTCCTACTGCTATCGTTTCGGATAGAGATCTAAAGTTCACTTTGAGATTTTGGAGAGCTTTTCAACAAGCGATGGGGACGAAGTTGTGTTTGAGTACTTCAAATCACCCACAAATGGATGGTCAGACAGAACGGACAATACAAACCATGGAAGACATGTTGAGAGCTTGTGTCCTTGGAAGTGGAGGAAATTGGATAGAACTTTTGCCATTGATTAAGTTCTCTTATAATCATAGTTATCATGCAAGTATTGGTATGGCACCTTATGAGGCGTTATATGGAAGGAAGTGTAGGACACCGTTGTGTTGGGCAGAGGTTGGTGAAGATAAGGCCTTGGGACCCAAGATTATTCACGAAACTACGGAGAAGATTAGGATGATCCATGATAAGGTTAAGCAAGCACAGGATCGTCAGAAGAGTTATGCGGATAACCGAAGAAGACCTTTAGAATTTGAAGAAGGTGATCACGTATTTCTGAAGGTTACTCCGAGATTGTGGTTGAAAGGACCATTTTGGTCGCGGAAGTTAAGCCCAAGGTATGTGGGGCCATATCAGATTTTGGAAAGAATTGGGGAAGTAGCCTACAGATTGGCCTTACCGCCTTCTCTGTCAGAGATGCACGACGTTTTTCATGTGTCTCAGCTTCGGAAATTTGTCCCAGATCCTCTTCAGCCAATTTTACCAGATACAATAGAGATAGAAGCAGATTTTACCTTTGAGCCTCAACCGAGTCGTATCACCGGAAAAGAAACTAAAGTGTTAAGGAATAAAGAGATTTCTCTTATTAAGGTCCAGTGGGATGAGACGCATCCGGGTGATGCAACTTGGGAATTGGAATCAGAGATGCGGGAGGTTTATCCTCATATTTTCAGGTAATTGTTTTAAATTTGTGGGCGAATTTCTATTTAAGGAGGGGAGGATGTAATACCCCGTAAATTCTGTTACTCTGGATAATATTAGTTGTGATCAACTGAGTCCCAGTGTGCTCTGAGAAATTATCTGCAGAGATAATTAGGGTAACTGTTGAACTTAGAGTAAATCCAATAAATATTATCTGACTCTGGGATATTTAAATATTTGGACTTTAGAGACTTTTTGGACAATTAGTAGTGTTGATATTTGATGATGTTTTACTATATCATTTCCTTTTCCTCTCATTTTCCTCTTTAGAAGCAAAGGGAGAAAAAGATAGAAAGAAGTGGAGAGAAAGAAAAGAGAAGGAAAGGAAGAGAAAAAGAGGAAAGCTCAAGATCAAGAACATCATCAAATCTTCATCCAATCATCTTCAAATCTTCACCATCTTCATCTATTCAAGGTGGGTTCTAGATAGATCCATTTGTTTTAGATTTTCTTGGATTCTACGACTTAGGTTAGAGTTGTAAGAGAATTGGTTAAATTGGAAAATCTTGAAAATTAACGGTTGAAATGTGTTATAAACTGAGTAGTATGAGTTATATGAGTGTAGAATCATTTATGTTTGATTGTGGGATGTTTGGATATGTTTTGGTGGGGTTTTGGAACCATGGGAGATCAGCTGTTACGCTGATGAACTTTTTCTTTTCCCAGATTCGCACTGTGAATCCCCCAGCGAAGGGGAAATCGTGGACTCACTGGCAGCTTCGCACTGCGAATGAGGTAGCGAACGTTCGCCAGTGGTTCGCACTGCGAACCTTACATTGTTTTTGCTACTGACTTGGTTCGCCAGCGTTCGCACTGCGAATGGTGCAGCGAGCAAGTGTTGGCTAGGCGTTCGCTGGACGCTTCGCACTGCGAATGAAGTAGCGAGCATTCGCTGGCTTATTCGCAATGCGAACATAGCAGAACATCCTTTTTGTTTCTTGCCTAACTTTTGACTCGGTTATCTGTTTTGCGTATTCTTGGTATCGTTGTGAAGCTAAGAACATATTCTAGCTGATGGTAGTGAGAAATATCTGTTTATTGCCCAATTAAATGAATCGGAGGGAACCGTAAATTGGTATAAATTGTGGTATGTTGAATTTTGGTGTTCCGTTATGTGATTGATGACTACATGCCTATGTTATTATTGTTAAACATGTTGGAATATGTATGCATGTTAAAATAAGAATAGGGAGAGTGAGAAACATTACTGTAAATGATATAGAAAGTGTGTAAATGACATGGTGACAACGCTCGTGCAAAAGAGGCCGAGGCGTGTGTCTAGTAATCATAACCGATTGATCTTACGGTGTAGTTTCATGAGACTCGAGCACCTCCTCTGAAACGTATGCACAATTACTTGGCAGGTTTGATTCCGGCGTATAGTAAGATTGGAGCCTACGGGTAAAGAGACTTGTGATGGTTAACAGGCCATGAGAAGTGACGGTTCACGGTTAACAGGCCGATGATCCCGAATCCAATTCGTATGCCAAGTAAATACGAGGATCCATGACTCGGGTTGTCTTCTAGACGTAGAAGCAGACGGGAACAGGGGATGCTTTGGTACGGTTTTTGATTAGCGAGATTCTTGAGTTAACAGGCTCAGGATTTACTTTGGTACTATTGTGAGTTAACAGGCTCACAAGTGTGAATGCTTATATGGCGTGTGCGTACTCAAAGTCTTTTCCCTTCCCTTTTGACTTGAGTTAGGATGTTAGAACCTTGTAAAGTCGAGAGGACTATAAGATAGCGAACTCACTGAGATTTGATGTATCTCACCCCACTGTTGTTGTTTACATCACAGGTTCTGCAGGTTCAGCGAAGGGTAAGGACAAGGTTATTTGACTTTCCTTACGGATCGTAGCTTTTGGTTGGCAGGCTTCCATTGTGAAGATTTTTGAGATCATTATTTGATCTAGTTCTTAGTATTTGTCATTGGAACATCTTGTAGATATACTATGCCGTAGTTATTTGTATTTAGTCTTTTTGGGCATGTATGCCTATATTGTGTTTACTAGGAACTTATTGTATATTTCAGTACCAAACGTATTATTCATGTATAATATATGCTTTGATGTACATATGTATATGTGGGTGTAACACTAGCTTTCTAGGACTATCTCCCACCAAGACACCGAGAAACTTGAAAGGGAATCGATCAATGCGACAAGAAAGAAACCCCGAAGCAACCTCTAAAAACCCATCACCGTTATTTAAGCCATAAATCTTACTATTATGGAAGTTTATCTTTAGGCCGGACATCATTTCAAATCCTCTGAAAATGGCTTTCAAACTCAAAAGATTATCACTGCTACCATCCACTACTACCACCGTGTCGTTCGCGAATTGCAAGATATTGACTTCCTCCTCTTCACTGTACTTAAAGCCCCTCAAATCACCCAACTCTACAGCCTTGTGAACTAAAGCCGTAAGAGCCTCCATGACCAAAACTAAGAGAAAAGGGGATAACGGGTCGCCTTGACGCAGGCCTCTCTCAATCTTGAAATCCTTGGTAGTACTCCCATTAACTATAACGGACATGTAACTCGAGAAGACTATACCGTCCATCCACCTTAACCATCTTTCTCCAAACCCCATCTTCGATAACATGAACTTCAAAAATTTCCAGTTGACACAATCGTACGCTTTCTCGAAGTCGACTTTCAACGCAACACAGCTCCTCTTCTCCCTCTTCACCAAATCCAGCACCTCATTCACTAAAAGAACTCCGTCAGCAATATTTCTCCCCGGAATGAACGCGGATTGGTTACTGGAAATAATCGATCCTAACACCTTTTTTAACCTGGCTGCCAAAATTTTAGATAAAATTTTGTGAAAACCTCCGACAAGGAAGATGGGCCTGTTAACCATCAGGGAAAGGATAGAACAAGCCTTAGTGAGAATGCCTCTGCTGTGAAAGTCCTTAACAGCCCTGCTCACGTCCTCCTTAATTACCTCCCAGTTTTGTTTGTAGAATTCCAAAGAATAACCGTCTGTCGCTCCCGGGATTTTCATCCTAGTACAAACGCGAAATTGGCACCGAAACAGAGTCGCTAGTAATGTGTATTTATCCCAAGAGAGGGAAAGGAAACACTGCGTAAACCTGAGGGAAAGGATAGAGCATGGTCTTGCGACCAAGAGAACTGGATTCGGGATTCGGTTACGCGAGAGGAAGGTATTAGCACCCCCACGCGTCCATCGTACCTGATGGGATCCACACTTGCTTGTCTCGATCAAAGGGTGTAAGGAAAGAATACTGGAAAAAAGGAGCTGCTAACTGAATAATTGGAAAAGGAAAGGAGATACAAAGAGAAACAAATGTAGGGAAAATAAAAGAAGTGCTCGCATGGGCCCTACCCCACTGCCTACGTATCTCATCGGGAACATGAGAATCAGAGCGACGTAGTTCCCCTCACTAGGGATGGATTGTTTGTGTTTTTTTTAGTGGAAAACGTCAACGTTCGCGTCCTAACAGTTAGGTGTTGCAGCTCGCTGTAGGGAGACTTAGGAGTTACCTGTTTGTGGTAGCACAGAAATGACGCATCCTTAAGGAAGGAGTGAATGAGATGAGGAGAGAAATCCCGAAGGAAAGACATGATTGTCTGTTATTTGTCTTTTAAGAGTTTTGTTATTTTGTTTGCATATGATAGTGTATCTAAATCTTAGTCATTGGAATGTGTACATTCTCACATTCCAAGATGGAATGGGTAAGAGAGTACACTAAGTTTGAAGAAGACCCCCACACTTAGTTCCAATTGCCAAGGTTCAAACACACTAGCATATTTGTGTTTATTAAGTGTTTTTGTTGATTATGAAATGAAGAAGTGTTTTTTATTTGTACCTTCAACAAGTATTGCATTTAAGTCCCTCATACAAGATCAAATGTTTAACATATTGACCCAAGATGGGCTATATGCTACACATTCTAAGATTATAAGAGAAGACCCCTTTTAACCTTTTCTTTATATGAAAGGCCTAAATGCAATAATTGCCTACCTTTATTAGATATTTTGAATTTTCTTTGAGATGAGAAGATGAAAGACTCAAAAGAGGAGAAAGGTAAAATCTATGTGAACTAAGACTCAATCCTAATTGATTAGTTAAGGGAGTGATCCTAATGGTTTGTGAGGTTGCAAAACCTAAAGTCTAAAGAAGGAATGAATTAAACAATTCACTTGTAAAGTAGAAGATGAATTGTAACTCAAAAGGGAAAGTAATGAGTTAATCAAAGAAAGCACATAAGTGCTTAACAAAACACAAGATTTAATTGTAAAAGATGAAAGGAAAGAAGTTTGAATGTGGATTCCTTATCCACACTCAATTTCAACTTACCAAAGCCCCTACATGGTTAGTAAACTTGGAAACATGTATAAGAAGTAAAAAGTACTTAATGCACATTAAAGTTCAAAAGAACAAGATAAAGAATCAAGTCTTAATATCACAACCAGAATGTGAATCCTATTGACAACAAGTGATCATCATTATACAAGTTCAAATGAATAAGCAACAATCATCATCCATAACATTCAAACATGTTTTCAAAAGAAAGGATAGATGAAAGATGAAAAGAAATGAAAAGAACATGCATAAATGGAACTTGTAGATCAAAGATCAGAATTGAAATTAAATGGAAAATGGTTTATAAACATCTCAAAGTATCCATGAATCAACCATCAAGACATTCAAGAAGTAATATAAGAAGAAGTGAAATAAAAGTTCAAAAAGAAAGTACAAACAATACATGTTAAGGATGCACAAAGTTCAAATGGAAATGAACATGTAAAGATGACCTATAATGTGTACCAAAGACCTATGATATCATGGGAATAGCTCATGCAAATATGCAAATGATCATACAAATATGCACAAAAGGATTCATGTAAACATGCACTAAAATTAAAATGATATGACATGTTATTATGCCTCAAATGTAATGCATCAAACAAAAATCAAATGGACTTATGAAAATTATACAAGCATGGTATTGGATGGTCTAAGTCAGAAGTGAATCATACATTAAGATAGCATGTAAAAATTCAAAGCAAAATGACTTCAAACAAATGCATTAGGTCAAGTTCACACATCATGCAAAATAGTGCAAAGACAAGCATCAAAACATGTCATAAAATGACCTAAAAAATCAAACAAAAATCACTTAACATACTTCAATGTATTAGTGAATCAATGAAAAAATAATCAAGTCAAAACAATTTGTAATGAGTAAGAAAAAAATTCCACAAATTCATATACCACATTTGGAATGCACACAAATGGAAATTCAAAGAAAATTATGCAACAGGGGAAAAATGTCATAAAATCATGAAATAAAAATATCAAAAATTTCCTAAATGTCTTGGAAATGTTCATGAATTTTTCTAGAATTTTATGATGTGGTTTGGTATTTTTTAAAATTAAAAAGGAAACGTGTACAAAATGAAAAAGAATAAAACGAAATTGAAATAAGGGAGGGCGTGCATGCATAGCAAAACATCAGTTCAAATTGGTTTGGGCCTCAAGATGTGGGGTGTAAATAGCAATGTAGTCCAAAGTCCAATTACGCGCAATCCACACCAACTATCATGCACTCTCAGTCAAATAAAGTCAAACAATACATGCCATTGGATCAGGTCAAGTCAACACAATAGTCAAGGTAATTAAATCCAACACACACGCACGAATGAGCACACTAACTACCATGCACTGCATCACATAATGCTTAAATGAATTCAGAAATAAAACACGTGACATGCACGCCTATTTTAATGCGCTGGCAGCTTTGTGGCCATCAGATCATGCTCATCCAACGGTCATGATTAAAACCTAAGAAAAACCCTAGAATAATGACCACCGGCCGGAGAGGGACCTCCGGTCACCTTCTCCGGTCACTCACCATCGTCTGCAACTTTATGTTTCCCAGAATTTCACAAATATTATACCAAAATGAAGAGGAAGTAATGGAGAGTAAGGATCCAGTGATAAAATGCACAAAATGTTCATGAAATGAGAGAATCGAACAGAAGAAGATTTGCCCTAAATTTTCAACTATGCCTCTAAATGCCTATCAACTAGCCAGACAAGTTCTTGAGCTTATAAGAAGCTTCAAGAACCTGATAACATCTTCAAATCATATCTATAATGGTGGAAATTCGTACCTGAAGATTTGTGACCTTGAGATATTCTTCAGAAAAGCAGAGATTCTGCTTCCTCTTTGATCTACTCTTGGCCAAATGAAGGCTTAGATGAAGTACTTGATGATGATTCAGTGGCGAAGAATTGAAATCCAAGCTTCAAAACCAGTTGTAATGTTGAGAACTTGAGAGATAATCAGAGAGAGTTTTGGAGAGAATTGAACAAAGTGAGCTTCGAAAATCAATGGCAATGGTGAAATTGAGAGAGAAGAAGAGAGAGTTTCTGAGTGAGAGTGTGAAAAATCAGTGTTCCAATGAATTTTGAGAGTGGAGTTTTGATTTATAGTGAGCTCTAACCATGGTTAACCTGAGTGAGTCAACTGAGTTGAGGTGGTTTAGGTGAGTCATCCCTAACTAACTGAGTCAAGTTAGTTAGGGAGAGCAATGATATGGTGATGGTGACTTATGGTAAGCTATGGTGAAGGTGAAAGTGAAATGAATGGCATGGCTGTTGTAGCACAAAATTTGTTCAGCAAGTTGTTCTTTCCATTCTCATGTATGGCACGTGCTAATGACAGTGTATGTGATGTTCATGGTGTGTTCAAATAAGGGAAAGAGTTGTTTGATGGATGTCTGAACCAAGTTATGTAGCAAAGCCATCAATGCATCAGTGAAACACAGGGTGATTTGTGGTTGAAATTCTCCCTAATAAATGGGTGGTTTGATGTGTTTTTGAGGTCATTGGAAAGAAGAATCATAATAGAATAACTTTGGTATGAGAAATGAATTGAATTGAGGCTTGGAATAGGTTGAAAAATGGATTGGAACACACAAGTTTGGAACTGCATCATGGGCGAGGCATATGGTCGGTTGACAAGGCAACATGGCACCTAGGTTTTCAGCATAATCACACCAAATTGGACTCAACATACCTTCTTAACCTTTGATCAAATGAAGAAATCATGAACACCAATTTTGAAGATCTCACATAGAGGAACAACTTTCATGTTGAAAGATTTTTCATTTGAGGCCTCTAACCATGAGTAATTGATCAAAACATTTGGTCCACCACATGTTTGTGAAAACGACTGCACGTGACCTGAAATTTGCCCAAGCTGACTTGCATTCTTGCCCAAGTTTTCCTCAACTTTGATCATCCATAACTCTCTCAATTCTTATCCAATGGAGATGTTCTACACATGGATTTGAAGCTTGACACAAGATCTTTTGTTGTGACCGAGTGGAATTTTTATTTGATGTCCCAATTTTGAATGGCCTTGGTTCAAAGTCTGATGCAAAATGGCCAAAAATTACTATTTTTGGAAACCCTATTTCTTCCAAAAATGGCAACTCTTCAAATTTTGATTTTTCATGATCCTTTTGGAGTTTCTTGATCAAATTTTATACATTGGTCACATATAACATGAATTTCATGAATTTGGCCTCAAAAAGTCAAGAGTTAACTTTTTTCCTCTGATTATTTGACTTAGCCCCAATTTTCCTGATTTTTTATCTTTCTTCCAATTGAACCACTTCTAAAACCAATTGAGAGGCAATTTTCCACACACATACACTTAAGGACATGTAGAATACCATGACATCAAGTTTTTTCCAAAAAATCAGAGATGACCTGATTTAACTGGAAACCCTAATTTTGGTACCCACCTCCTAAGGGAAAAATGTGCAGTCTTCAATTTCAAATTCCTCAGAGTATGTTGTGTATCCTCTTAAAGGATGATGAGACATGCCACTTGAGGGTGATTTTGAACCAATGAACCATCTCTTTTGAGGGTTTTCCTTCATTTTTTGGATCTCTTGCATAGTGAAAGATGCAGTGCTTCAATCTCCTATTGAATCTCACCTTCTTGAGCTTTTGGATGATCAATTTAGGTAGTATGAGTCATGAAAGACCTCTTAGCTTGCCTTGAGTGAACTTGTTTGACCTTTTGTGTCTTGAATGATTCCTTGATTGTCCACCTTTCCCCTGATCACATGCCTTGATGGTAAGAGGGATGCTACGCTTCATTTTTCTATGTTAAAGATGCAATGCAATGCTAATGAGATGGATATGATATGATATATGATAATGCTATGCTATGATGCCAAACGGTAAGAGCAAATTTTGGGGTATTACACCGTCCGGCCCCGGACTTTTTTTGTCGTCGCAATACCAAACAACATCCTTTATTTCTGCATCAGTAAACTCGCATTCCAGCCACACCTTATCTAAAGCATTCAGCGTTTGAAAATTAAGACGTTCTGGCTCGGGTCTGGCATAGTTGATTTCTTTGAAAAAATCGGCAAAAAAATTCTTAACCTCCTCCTTCACTTCAGCAACGCCTTCGACTCTCCCATTCGCCCCTTCAATCACAGAAATAACATTTCTTCTATATCTCTCCTTCATGGCATTGTGGAAAAACCTCGTGTTCTTATCGCCATCTTTCAACCACATTTGCCTTGATTTTAATCTAAACATACTCTCTTTAAGGTTAAGCATTTTCCAAATTTCCCCCGAAACCTTACTCCTCTCCATCACGCACTCCTCAATTTCTTCATCAACGAGATCGGCTAGCAAACTATCCATCACATTAAGACTATCCACCTTTTCCTTTACCTTCAAGTCAATCCACCCAAAGCACTCTATGTTCCATTCTTTAATGCGATCTTTTAATCGTTTCAGCTTTTCGTACAAGACGTAATCACCTCTACCTTCCACCCCTATTTTACCCTACTCTTCTGCGATGAAAGGCTTAAAACCGTCGTTACTAAACCACACATTATTGAACCTGAACGACTTAGGCTCCCAATCAACCTTACCCGAAATGATCCAAACTGGACAGTGGTCAGAAATGTCTCTTTTTCCCACCCTTTGGACACTTACACCCCAATCCTCAATCATCTTACTAGACAATAAGAACCTGTCCAGTCTACTCATTGCCTTCCCGTTTCCTTTATACCAAGTAAATCTCCCACCTATGCAAGGTAAATCCACCAAATTCATATTCGCGAAAAAATTCCTGAACTCTTCCATATTCCTGCTGCTAAAGTAGTCACCTAAGCCCATTCTCTCCTCCCTGCAGCAAACTTCGTTAAAATCGTCCCCCACACACCACTCTTCGTCTAAACTACACTGCCTCCTTGCAACCAATCTACCCCATAGCAGTCTTCTGTCTACAGCTGAGCAAGGAGCATAAACATTAACAAACTTATACACCCCTCCCTTCCATCCTACATTAATACCAACAAACCCCGAACCAGTAAAGCTATAATTTAGAGAAAAGACATTTTTTCCTCCACAGAATAACCAAACCTCCCGAAGCCCCCCTAGAATTTTGAGCAGTCCATTCAACCTCTTTGTTTCCCCATAAAGAACAAGCCATCGTATCATCAAAATTAGTACACTTAGTTTCCTGAATGAAGCACAAATCAATATTACCTAATTTAAGTAAGAAATTGATCCGCTTCCTCTTCACAACGCTACCACCTCCCCTTATATTATAGGTTGCTAAATTCATTGCAACTTAATGTGATCCGCCTTCATAGCTAGCATCCCCTCCTTGTCTCTTTCCTCCATAACTTCAACAATTTTGATGGCATCCCTTCTATCAAATTTGCAAACCACTCCCATTCTGGTGATGGAATCCCAAATCTTCTGCCCTACGTCTGATTTGGAATTATTCAGGATCCTCTTGTTGCATCTCATAACTTCGGAATCGGTTAAAGAATTCTCAACAGAAAAAGACCCGTTTGAGATACTATCAACTTCGTTACAGCTTTCAATCGCAATGCCATTTTGAGGAGTGTTAACCCTGGGTGTGAATCTTCTAGGCGCTAAACAAGCAAAGTAAGAGGGATTAATAATCACTTTCTCCCCAAATCTTTAACAACCCTCCTTTTCCTTCGTTTGGGCTTATCAGTTTTAATATTCCTGCAGGCTTCATTGAAAGTTAATGGGCCACTTTTACTACACAAAGAATTCTAAGGCCCATTAAAATCCCTACTAAAATTATCCTCCCCTGTGGGCCCTCTACCATAACCGTTTGACTTCAAGGGACACGCTAGCTGTGCACTATTCCCTACTACACAACTCTCGTTACACGTGCCTCCTTCATTCATTCCCTCAATATTTTGAACCGTCTTAATTGCCTTTATGCTAGCATTTAATGTGTCAGAAGTAAAAGTTTTAAACTTTGTACTTTGATCCATCAAATGCTACATACCTAGTACTGCCTGCTGCTCATCTTCCTTTAAGCTAACACATAGAATAGCCTGCATCCCCTTGTCACTTTGTAACGTCTCCATCACAGAGCTGACATTCTCCGCCCCATAACCCGTTTCCGCCTCAACTCCAAAAACCTCCTCACCGGTGTCCTCTTCGCCGGAGTTCGATACCCTCGACGAATCGCTGGATTCCGACACCGTAGAAGGCGATTCCTTTCTACCCCTAAACTCCATCGGACCTATTTGATCTTCCACCAATGTTATCCTGGATGAAACGCCATCTATCGAAACATCAAGCACTTCATTAAAAATTTCAAACATCTGGTTCTCACTTTCAACCTAACCATATCCATGCTCTTCTTCAACATAGTGTTCTCATCGTAAGTAACAAAAGATCCTAACGGTGACGTCGCAAGCTCGATGAACTTTGGACCCCATGCATGACATGGAGTTCCATAGCACCTTAGCCATGTTACTCTCTCCTGATCAACATCCTTTGGAGTCCAAGGCCTAATCTCCTTAAACCACTGTCCCCACCACTCCTTTCTGTCCTTAATGAAACACTCCACTTCTCCCTCCATTAAATCTTCCATCATACAAAAGTTGGCACCCAGAGGTGTAACTCTGATTGAGAAAATTCCTTCTTCATGAAACAAATTTTTCATATCATACGCATTGCCAGGTTCAACAACAACTCCAATAAAGGTTACATCATAGTTGTTAAACCCTTCATCTTCAAAAAAAAAACGATAGCAGATCGTGAGCAAGCCCTTCACCCCCACCTCCATTGTTATGAGAACCGAAGGTCTTTGTTACTTCAGCAAAGGATCTCCAGTCTTTCTTTGCGTAGTTTCTTCTTCCTTGTTGAACAATCTTGTGCTTCGTATTCCAGACATAAGCCTTCACACCTTCCCCTCTAGCCGAATCTATTCCCCGATTATCAAATCCATTGTGTCTCTGGAATCTGGGCACGTTGGCGTGTAATTTCCTTCTTTCAAGGAATAAGTTGTCGAGCTTCGTAGCCAGTAGCTTCTCGTCTTCAACCTCATGGAATCGAACGAATCCAAATCTTCTTCCTCTTTTATCCCTCTTCGGTGGTAAAATAACCTCATCAATGCCGCCCAACTCTTTGAACTCGAAGTACAAGTCCTTGGCTTTCCATTTATCATCAAACTCAGTGAAAAAAAATGTCGAAGTATGTCGAGATTCACTTCGGCCTCTTCTCCCTTCCACGTCCCACCTTGCTAGTAAACTCCTTGCCTTCTTGTGCTCCACCTACTTCCATTCTTCTATCATTGTATTCGCGTTGCTCTGATCCAACTTGAATGTTTACAAATATTTGCTGCTAATATGAAAATTACCAAGTTGGTTAAAGTAACAGACTAAGGTGATGGTTTTAGTTCTTTGACCTTTTCTCATCAACTTCAAAAACATATTTTTTCACAATGCACTTTATGACTAACCAATGTAATTCACTGACTTAGGCATTGTTTACAAATTATAGACTTTCCAAATTTTATCATTTTTGAAGAGGTCCATCAAAATTGGTTACAGAGTTATGACATTGTCTTTTGTTAATACAATTGAATTACCCTTCTATTCAGATTTCTTGTTATTGCATGCCCTATTTTGAGGAAAAATGAAGAACTACAAGCATGCATTTTATCTTCCTACATATTAAATTTAATTGGTCAATTTGTTTGATATATAGGCATTATATGAGAAAGCATTTCCATCATTTCACGTACTCTGGAAGAAATCTTTCTGTTTCAGCGAGGTTGTGATGGTGGAAAAATGAAGCTTGTTATCAACATGGTAAGGTGAAGATACTTTTTATCCCATTTTTTCTCCTATACTCTCGTATCTCTGTTACACAGTATGATGAATGCTTTCTATGAGGGACTGACACTTGCTCAAAGAAGTAGCGCGAACCCTACACACTTCTTGGTGTGTTGGTAAGTTATTGTGATGAGACAGATTCTTGTTGATGTCTTTTATTAACATTCTGAGAATATATATGGAATTTCTTTATTGCAGGATCTTGGTGCTATAAGTAAAGGTATGTTTAAATTGAAAGGACCATCGTGGAAGTGTCTTAAAATGAAGTAATTCACTATCTAACAACATAACCATGTGGTATATGAACCCGAAGGCGTGCCCAGGTAGCTCAGTCGATTGATCAAGACATGTCGATGGTAGCATTGTAACTCTGTTTCTTTATGAGTTTTTTCTATCATGCAATTTAGTTCTGGTGTTCTAGTTGTTGCCCGATTACAGCTTTGTTGTTTCATTATGTGTATTTAATGTATGAATATTTAATATTTTAAATAGATAATTTTTAATTATAATAATTTTATGTAATAATTTATTTACATTAAAGTTATTACAGTAATGATTAGTAATTGTTTATGACTGTAAAGTGGGAAGAAAGATATAGAGGTTTCATTGAAGGTTGTCCAAAAAGATACAGAGGTTGGAATTTTTTTTTTAATATTTGCTATTGGTGGTCTGTAATCGTCGCAATATTTAGGTTACGTCAGTTCCCTAACTGTCGTGAAAGAGAACGACGGTTGGTGTGTCGTTTTTAACAACTGTCGTAGTACAGCCTCGCGACACACGTTTCGGGGACGGAGATGCAACCACCATGACATGCAAATTGTGGCGGTTCAAACCGTCGTAACCTGCCTAAATGAACCGCCGCAATTTTCCAATTTTCTTGTGGTGTTTGATGTTGTAGATATACACCACTAGACAAATTTTTTCCTTATCTGTCACGACATAACATATCTGACTCATATATTAGATGAATTCATTAAATGAAACATTTTCCAAAATACTCCTTAACTCTTTGTTGACCCTTATTAATCTTCTTTATTTTACAACATTCTTGAGCACATGACATGTGCCATTATTTTATTACCTTTGCTCGTGTTTACTTTACAACTTATTGTATTAAAATCATTATGATTAATTCAATCTCTGTGGGATCAATAGCCTTTCTTATCATTTGCTACTAGTTTGACCATGTATACTTGCACGTACAAAAATCCATCAAGTTTTTGGCGCCATTGTCAGGGATTCTTTCATTAAAATTTATATTTGTTATTTACGTTTGTATAATTTACATTTGAGCATTTGATATTTTTTTTGTCTTTTGGTGACAAAACAGGTGTGCGAGAATGTTACACGTGCAAGTTGATTTCTCCATAGTGAAGTTAAGTCAAACCATTGTTCTGGTTGTTCAACTAGGTGAAATACATTAAATATTTAATTCCTTTATGAAGGCCCCTAACGTGACAGTTGTCGCACCACTAAATGTCATTATATTATATCTCATATCTTCTTAAATACATTATTCTTTGTCAGTTGGAACAGATTGAGCTCATATATGCTTTATTTGAGGTCAGTTAAGACAAATAGAGTAATTAGTGAACTCAGTTGAGCTTAATTCTTACTAAATTCCATTGACTTTTATTATTCAGTAAAAGAAGTTACATTTTGGTAACATTAATGCATGGTCAATTACTCACTAGAAGAAATATCTCTTCTTAGATACTTTCTCTTTTCATCTTACCAACCATTTGCCTTGATTACAAGTAACAAAAGGAAGGAAAGAAGAAAGTTTGTAAGAAAAAAAAAGAGTAAACAAAGAGAGAAAGAAAGAAGAAGTGGAGAAGAGAAGAAAAAGAGAAAGGCCTAGAAAAAAGAAGAATCAACATGTTTCATCAAGAACTATCCCCAACTTTCATCATCTTCTTGTTTCATGGCGGGTTCCTAGTTAGACATAGATATGGTGGGGAAAATCCAAGAATGCAAATTTTGGGTTTTGTGTGTTTTGATATGATCATGAAATTGGTGTTAATATATGATTTTCTTGTTGTTTTCCATGTTTGCTTGTAATAATCCATGTTATTTAGTGTTGTTGATGTAATATGATGTTATGTGATGATGTATATTTGCTTATATTTCTTCGTTTCATGTTTTGTTACTGGTTTTTTTCTGGCTTTTTCGCTTGGTTTTGCTCATGACAATCATGAACTCTTTGCTTTGGCCTCGCTAGGTTTTTGCTATGCGAGAACTTGCATGGATGCCTCGCTTGGAGCTTGACAAACGAAGAAGGGAGAATTTCCAATTTTAAGCTTATTTCCTCGTCTCTCTTGAAGCTCGCTTTGTCCTCACTAAGCAAGACTTGTAAAGCATTGGAATATCACTAGTGTTCTTGTTTCCACCATAAAATGGGAACCATGACTCTAGTTAATGCGAGGTTGAATGCATTGAAAAACTAGTCCAATGCTCTTCCTTTTTAAAATAAAACCATGCTTATGTTCCAAATATTTCATGGATAATGATAATAAACTATGTTGTATGTTTTATGTATCATGTTGTGATGTGTATGTGTATAAATTTTCTGGTCAATAGCTGGGACACATAATGTAATACATGCATAAGAGAATACAGTGTATTCAGTTCTTAGAAGAGGAGTCATAATTAGTGCAAGCCTATATATGTAATAAGTTCCTAAAAGAGAATCCATAATTAATACATGCCTAGTGACGTATTAATTCAACCGAATCGAGTTGTAATCAAATATACACACTAAATTCGAATCAGAATAGATTATAATTAGCAATAGTAGATCATCTTCTAAATCCAACTGTGTGGGGCGTAATTAGCAGTGTGCTAGCTACACCTGCCAAATTCCAAGTGGAAGGGTCGTAGTTAGTAGTGGTAGGCCATGTTGTAAATCCAACTGAGAAATGTCGTAATAATTGTGGGACAAAAGTCTTATTGGAAGGATTGTAAATGACATGGGTATCTTGCTTCTATTCATAGGCGTAAAGATACATTGATTCTAAAAATAAGCTTACTTAACGATGTTTTTGGTGATCGTACTTTTTGGATTATTATATTCCACTGTGGATCATGTGGGCTCTGTTATAGATCCGAGTTATGTTTAGCCACCTTTGTATATCATATGCCATTTATGCATATTATTTCTTTTAGACACACACACACACACACACACATATATATATATATGTGTGTGTGTGTGTGTGTTATATATATATATATATATATATATATATATATCGCTGCCAAAAGGCTCTTATATGTATTCAGTGCCAATTACACCATGCATACTATATTTTCTAGATGTATATTATATGTGGGTGTTACACATGACAAATGACTCATATGTTGCTTGTGAAGGGTGAAATATTTCTAGGTTCAAGACCCCAAATCAAATCAAACCTCAAGTTTCTCTTTAGTTTTCCCCTCCAAATGAAAATGTGGCAAATAACGGAACCAACCCGTTGGAGTCTATTTTGATAACTTTTATGCTAGAAACAAACTTACAAATTCAAGCTCAAGAGAAGAGTATAATGGGTTTGGAGAATCATATTGGTCAAATTGCTAATGCTTTGACATCCTTTTTTAGAACCTATAAATGATTAGTTACATTTTCTAATCGATTACATTTTTTTTTAAATGTGTTAAATGAAATTTCCTTTTTGAGCCAACCTCAGGCCTATAAATAGAGGTTCCATTTTTCATTTAAAATCATCCAGAATCGTGTTTTGACACTTTCACCTCTCACAAACACTCTCTCTCTCTCTCTCTCTCTCTCTCTCTCTCTCTAAACATCTCTTTAACTTTATCTCACAATGTTTTTTTAGCCTAAGTACTTTTGTAAGAAAATTCCATTTGTGAGCGAGATCATTTTTGTAATTCTAGAATGGGAAGAATTGTAAAGTTCACCAAGGGAATCTTTTCTGTATACCTTCGTTGAATACTGTCCAATTAGAGATTTGTAAGGGTTAAAGATAAACTCGTAAAAAATATTTTATTTAGGATTGGGTATTTTAGTCCTAGTTTAGGTTGGAGATCATCATGTGATAAAATCTCCTAGGTTCTTAGTCAGTCAAGTGTTAAAACCAAGATAGGTTGAAGCTCAACCCAATACTTAAAAGCCTCATAGGATGGAGATAAGCGCGATGTTAAAATCTCTCAGGTTTTTGGCTAGCTCGGTTAAAACCAAGGTTTTGAGCTCAAATTAAAGGTTATGTAACTTGAAGACTAACTTCTCCAAGGTCTCTGTTTGTGCAAAGAAGACTAACCACTTGAATCCACCGTTTGGGTATGAAGATTGACCCCTTCACTTTCAAGCTTATTGCAAAGAGAAGACGCAAACACTCACATCCATAGACTCGTATATTGCGATTGAAGATCAATCACCATTTCCTTGTATAAGGGGATTATGAGTCTTTCCTACTAAAAGCTCTTAAAAGATTATTGGAAACTCTCAAGTTCAATTCTTAGGGAGAGGAGTAGGTCCTTTTTTTACTAAACCTCTATAATTCTTGGTGTTCCTCTTTTCCCTTAAATCCATGTATTTCCGCAATTTATTTTCTGCATTATATTTTTCCGATGGTAAGTTTTCAAAATGCATATTTAACTCTGGTTTATTTCCCAAAAAATTTTAAAACCATGTTTTTTCCAAACCACACAATTCAACCCCCCTCTTGTGTGTGAAGTCTTAAGTACAACATAATTCTCTCACTATCTTTAATTTATTCCTTTAAATTCCTTCATTTTACTCTAATTTTTAAGTAACATTCATACCATTGCTTCCCATAAAATTTCAAGTTAATTAAGAAACAATGCACAAAGGCGATAAAAATTTACTAATCCTTCAACTCCTCTTAAATTAAATCTCATAGTTATAACACTTCCACTAGAAGATTCTTACCACCCTACATGGTAATTACTTCGTTGGACTGTCATAAAAGAACCCTTTATTGGTTGTTCATTCAACGCCCATATTATGAATAACATAATGGACACAACACTACGAATTACTTAAACGAACCATTGAAGGCGTGAACATAGTCATTAAAGAAAATCCCCTAAAAGGTGTGGTTAAGAATTGATCTACAAAGGACGAGAATATGAATAACGTACAAAGTACAAAGAATTAAACTTGCCTTAATCAATGCTAAGGGGAATTTCCTTCCGAGGGACTCAACTTGAAGTCGCTCCTTATGTGACTCAACTTAATGCCTCGTCTACAGGACTTGAATTATAATGTTGCCCGAGGGACTCAAATTAAAGCCTCGCTTGAGGGAGTTGACTTACAATCTAGTATGAGAGATTCTGCTTAAAGTCTCGCTTGAGGGACTCGACTTAAAGTCTCGGTTGACGGAATCGATTTACAGTTTCGCCCGAGGGATTTGACTTAAAATCTCGCCAGAGGAACTCGACTTAAAGTCTCTTAAGAGGGACTCGACTTAAAGTATCCCCTAAGAGACTCAAATTAAATTCTTGTTCCATGTTGCCTGGCCCAGGCTTAAGAAACAAGTCTGCCCTTGTCACTGATGCATGAATTATCATCGCAACTAAATCACTTCGTGTTTAAGGGACAATGTACAAGTTTAATTTTATATCCCCAAGAACGAATAACTTAAGAAGAAGAAGGAAAAGTCAGACATGGTGGTCGGGGAGAGTATATTGGGTAGGACCTTAGGTCGCCTAAGGTTTTTCCCGTGACACCAGGCGATGTATGATACTTGCCAAACAAGATCACCTAGTTGCCAAATTTTGTTTGGGCCATCTGAATTAGCTCCACTCGCACAATAAACTTGGACAATGATGGTTCTGAAGTATTAAGTGACTAAGGGCCACTCAAAGGAAAAAAATGTTCCCCTCATTATCCAAGAAGACCACGTCCTCCTATGACCGCGTTCCTTAGTCATTAAATTAAAATGAGAATAACCTAACTCCAATACCAAAATACACAAAGAGAGAGCTTTTCACTCCTATGTGAGCAAGTTCTCAATCTCAAAACAAATCTTAAAGCCTCTAGTAATCCTTAATCATTAGGAATTGTCACAATTGTACATTCAACAAATTCATTTATCTTATAGAAACAACATAAAATTACTAAAGTAGAAAACAATATTAATTGCACGCTCTTAGTAAAAATAAATCTTTTTCAAAAAGAATAATCTTTTTTCTTTCTCTAGTGAATCTATTAGACTTCATTAGAATTCTCTTTTTATGCAGCTAACGCAGGTTTGTGAGAATTGCTTCCTTGCTTCGCTAAAAATACGTGGAATGTAAAGATGAAAGTACGAATTTCTCTAAGTTCACAGGTGTTCATAAACAGTCATTTTTTCATTTCCCTTCTATTCTAATTCCTACTTCATGCTAATTATCTTTTATTCATTCATTTTTCTATGATTCGTAGAAATAATAATAAAGGTATCCTAATTGTCGTTCCCTGGATTTTCATCCAGGTGCAAACGCGAGAGTGGCGCGGAAAAAACAGAGTCGCCAGTCGTGTAAATTTATCCCGAGAGAGGGAAAGGGAACACTGCATAACCCTTAGGAAGAGGGAAAGGAATGATCATCGCAACCATAGCCTGGGTTCGGGAGTCGGTTACGCGAGGGGAAGGTGCTAGCACCCCACGCGTCCATCGTACTCGATGGGATCCACGCTTGTTGTCTACTCTAGGGGTGAGTTATACTATCATCTATGGTTGTGCTAAGACGGGGGGAAACAAA
Organism: Lathyrus tuberosus; assembly: GCA_022829125.1. Lineage (NCBI taxonomy): Eukaryota > Viridiplantae > Streptophyta > Magnoliopsida > Fabales > Fabaceae > Lathyrus > Lathyrus tuberosus. Next base: position 12,560,542 of record JALAZF010000071.1, read on the forward strand.
GACAGACTCGGTAGGACGTTGACGTCCTAGGCCTACGTACCCCCTTTTTGCAATGGGGAATTCAGAGTCAACGTAGTTCGGACCAAGTTCTTTTTGTGTTTTTTATGAGCGACGTTAAGTTCGCGTCCGGCAGTTAGGGTCGATGCCTGTTTGCGACTCAGACGGAAAGTAACGTGCCCTTTCTGAAAATAGCCTTTAAGTTGAAGGTCCCGAAGGACAAAAAGGTTTGAAGTTGGTTGGTGTTTTTTAGGACAGAAGTGGCTTAAGTTAGTTCCTAAGCTGCATTGCACCAAAGTCTAGGGCACAGGGGCGAATACTTAACGCATCGTCCCAAGACAGGACGCTCGCTAAGTACTCTAGAAAGATGAGAGGAAGCCCCTCATTTCTCATTCCCCACGCTTAAGGCTCGTGCGCAATACACCTTTTTCTTATTAAGTGTTTTAAAGAAATTTGAGATGAGAAGAGAGAAGACACAAAGGTGACTCTAAAGGAGACTATGAACCCTAAAGTTATCATGCATGGGTGACCTACGGTTAGTGAGGTTCGACGACAACCTAAATCCTAAAGGAAGAAGAAAGGAGAGAAAAGGGTAAGGGTGACCATGGATACTTATCTATACCCTTAAAGAACTTACCTTAGACCCTGCATAGAAGATTAGTACAGAGTAGATACAAGTAAGAGAAAGGAGGTGAATGAAAATCACACAATGACAAACAATGATAATAATAATCCAAACATGAACCAAAGAAACAAAGAGACAGCCCCAAAGCAAATGGCACAAGTGCCTTTTCAAAAAGATAATCATATAAGGTCAAAGATGCGCCTGCAAGAAAATCTCAAGTGAAATCAAATCAGATAATTAGAAAAATAACTCCTAAAATTCCTAAATTAAACATTAAGGTTCCTCAACCAGAGGCAAACAACATATCAAAAGTCCCTGCAAAAAATCAAGATATTAGTCATTCAAATAATTAGGCAGAGTTCAGGTGGGAATAAGGTTCAATGGACCAAAGGGAAGGACCTAAATGCAATGTGAAATAAATTTAAAAATGAAAGAAAAATATTTTTATGCAATTTAGGATGTTAGTGAGTGAATGCAAAAGGAATGGATTGGAAATATTTTATGGATGCGGAGAAATGAAATGAACAAATTAGGTATGCATGCATGAATTAAATTCAAAAGGAAATTATTCAAATAATATTACAAAAAAAGAAAATAAAAAAAAACCTCAACAACTTTGCTATCACGAAAACGCGGTCATCGCAACCGGATCCGAATTGTACGGATCTAAATATAACAAAAAAGCAACTCAAAAAAGAGGAATTTAACTTTGATAAAAAAAACCTCAACAATATTGCTATCGCGAAAATGCGGTCATCGCAACCGGATCCGAATTGTACGGATCTAAATATAACAAAAAAGGCAACTCAAAAAAAGAGAAATTTAACTTTGGAAAAAAAACCCTCAACGATATTGCTATCGCGAAAACGCAGTCATCGCAACCGGATCCGAATTATACACTAATGTCACGCATCATGCACCCAAATTTGTAAATAGCGTATCGACATAATATGATCCGAACAACACAATAATAGAAAAAAAAATAGAATTAACAAAACATATGTAAATTAAACAAAGTTATATTGTATATATTATAATATTAGTTAAGTATATGTTAGTAAAACAAATTATATATTATAATATATATTTTAAAACGTTATTGTGTCAGCATATACACTTGGTAACAGTCGCATAAGCTTATGAATTGGTTAAGAACAATAACGTTAGTACCAAATTGCCATCAATATTTCAGTAACGCCGTTGAAAAAAATATATATGCTAATGAAAAGAAAATTGAACCGTAATTTACCCACATGTATTCCTTGATGACGGCACGACGGAAGAACTAGTAGATCATGAAACCTGCGATAAAGAAAAATGTTTCCAGCCTTACGTACTGCGCCGCTATGCTTTTTTTTCTCTTTTTTCGGTCCCCCCGATCAATGTGTAACTTATGCATATATAAAGGTTAAATTAGGGTTAACTCTAAATAATCAATATTGTCCCTAATATCCAATTTGAGACCCAAATTAAAATAAAAACAAAATAAAAAATTCCTATTTATTCTAAACGTTATTAGTTAATAAAAAATAAATATTTAAAACGAAATTAAAATAAAGTACAAATTATTCTAATTATTTATTCTAAATAATAAAAAAAAGTAAAATAAACGGACTCTAAATAAACAAAAAAAATCGGACGCCCGTGTGATCGAAAAAAATAAATCCAGTACACTAAAATGATTAGTACGAAATATATGACTCGAAAAAATACAGCATTTGGTCAGATTTTAAAATAAATTTTGATCCGTAAAAATGCTCAAATTGATCAAAATATGACGAAAAATTAAAACGAACACGCCGAGTTAAACTACGCGAACCATAATATAATTGACGACTGCAAGTTCGATTTTAAAATTTTCTGTCCCCTGATTTTAAGCACCGCTGAAATTCAATTTGACCACTCTGTCTGTAAATTTTCGAGAAATTATTCCGACCAATATTTTAGGCAGTATGCGAGATGAAAAACACTATTTTATGCTATTTAGATGATGCAGAGTGGAAATACAGTCAGATGAATGAAAATACGAAAATATTAAAAATGCCTGGAATAAACTGCGAACTCTCAAAATACCCTGTTGCAAAAAGAACGATCTGGTACCAAATTACCGAGCAAAATAACTGTTGGGGCACTCTAATGCTTGCTTCTTAGAATAAGTGAAGTCCTTAGCCACAAGGATACCGTGATCCGATGTCTCGAGAGCTCAATGCAATGCATGATTATGAGTTAAGACCTAAATGAGATGCAAATGAAAAAAAGAAACATAAGCCAGAAAAAGTTAGAAAAAGGTAGGGCAAATTTCGGGGTGCAACAGCTGCCCCTATTCAATCAACTTGGTCCTAAAGGTATGATAGCGACGACTTTCAGACAATCAGGATGCATGGAGATTGAATACCAAAGAACCCAGAAATTTGCAACCCTCCACTGAAGAATTAGTCATAAATGCTGCTACGCTGGGTATAAAAAGGCAGACCATCAACTCTGAGGTTGAGGAAAAATGGAATTCGCGCCGAGATTGAGAAGATTTGAAGTAAACAATAACACTGAGGTTGAGGACAAGGTAGACATCAACTCTGAGGTTGGTCAGAAGAAGGATACACGTCGACTCTGAGGTTGGAGACATGCCATAATATACGACGACTTCTGAGGTCGGTAAAGAATAGGTCCTTCATCAACTCGGAGGTTGAGAAAAGGTGTACAACAACTCTGAAGTTGGGGAAGAAAAGATATTTCATCAACTATGAGGTCGAGGAAAGGTATACGACAACTTGGAAGTTGGTAAAGGAAGGATATTTCATCAACTCGGAGGTCGAGAAAAGGTATACAACAACTTTGAAGTTGGTAAAGGAAGGATATTTCATCAACTCGGAGGTCGAGAAAAGGTATACGACAACTTTGAAGTTGGTAAAGGAAGGATATTTCATCAACTCGGAGGTCGAGAAAAGGTATACGACAACTTTGAAGTTGGTAAAGGAAGGATATTTCATCAACTCGGAGGTCGAGAAAAGGTATACGACAACTTTGAAGTTGGTAAAGGAAGGATATTTCATCAACTCGGAGGTCGAGAAAAGGTATACGACAACTTTGAAGTTGGTAAAGAAAGGATATTTCATCAACTCGGAGGTCGAGAAAAGGTATACGACAAGTTTGAAGTTGGTAAAGGAGAGATATTTCATCAACTCGGAGGTCGAGAAAAGGTATACGACAACTTTGAAGTTGGTAAAGGAGAGGGTCAACTCTGAGGTTTGTAAAAAAAGGGCGTCAACTCTGAGGTTGGAGCTCTCTTTGGAGGATTGGAATCACTGTTTTGATTGAGGGTTGATCTGGGCTTTCGCACAAGGCACCAAATCTGGCTTATGCTTCGATGCATGTTTGAATTTTTCTATGGCGTAATGCTCCATACGAAATGGAAATGCTACGCGTTTGAGGATGCAATGCAATAATGATTACTACATGCAAGAATGAGAGGACACTCCACCGGGGAATGTGCAGAGTAGAACAAGCAGACTTCACTGACGAAGGGATCACCAACATCTGATCTCCCGTGGGGAGATACCCAACTTTACCATCAATAACCACTGGTGACGTAAACTCTGTAGGGGAACTGCAAGCTGAATTGCAAACTCTATCGGGGAGATGCCAATGAAGATTGAACTTTGAACTGCTGAAACTGCCAATAACCATTGGACTTTGACTTGCGGGGAAATACCGAATCTGACTTTTGAGGAAGAGAACACTCTGACTTCTCACTGTCTCCAACCTGCTTGAATATATTCCATCGTCTTACCCTGCTGAGAATGAGGAATCCACCTGCACTGCTAGGGATAAGGAATCTTCATAAAGAACCCTTTTCGATTTGAGGACGACCCTCTGCTTGGGGAAAAATATCAATTCCAACACCTCGCTGGAAGGATACCATCTGGCTCTTTGCCGAGGGAGATACTCAGTACTCTAAGTTTCTACTGATCACTGCATACTGATCATCAAGAGTGAACAAGGGTTCCTTTGATTCTTGACTTGCCCCAGCCCACAGGGTTTGGTGGAAGAAATCATCTCAAGAGGATTTTATAGAATACCGGGCGTTCACACTGCCCAAGGGTCTTCAAACTCTTGAAGAGATTTCTTGGATCTCGACGTAACTGCCCCAAACTGTATGACTTATGAAGGAGTTTGCCTCGAGAGGATTCGTAGCGACTTGAAAAACTCTGTCTCTGAGTTTTGAACCTTGAAGAGGTGCTTCTGATTAACCGTCTTTTGGAGAGGACAACTTCTCATACTCTAGGGACGATCTGCCTCAATATGAGCTTTGAAGTGCTTTTGCCCCTGATCTTAAAATGAATGCCCCAGAATAACTGAATTTCGGAGAGACTTCTCGACGTGACTGCCCTAGATTGGCTACATATTAACACGACTTACTGGGGAGAGCCCACTCTACACTGAGTCTCTTGCCCTTTGATATGATTGTCCTTCAGAATTTTCAAGCATCCCAACTTGGCAATATCAAGCTTCTTGACCGACGTTCACTGTGTAGGCTGCATTGATGCTTAGGCCCATGTATGCAAGCAGAACAAGTTATTTATGAGAATGATAATTCTAATGCAACAAATATGTTAACCTTGAAGTTTTTATTGAAAACGCGTCGCCAAGCCTTGTGAACGAATCACTTGCTGGGATGCGACCTTGATTTTTGAATGGCAAAACAATGCGCACATGCAATACCCACAAATCTTATTAACACAACTCATAGGAGTCAGGAACGTTATCCTGTTGAAGTACGCTTTCAGAATAAACCCTGTTTCAATTAGGACTTTTAAGGGTTGTAACGTGGTCTGGTTCACGGTTTCAGAAAAAGGATTTATGGCTCAAAATTTATCGGTGCCCACCCACTCTTCGTGATGTTCTCCCGTCCTATGTTCAGTTAATCTGACCCAAACCCTCACCTCTCCAAAGGTTTATGATTCTTAAGGAACCTATGCCACTAATGACAGTCACCCCTTTTTATCTTTCATTCCTGTAATCACACGAATTTGTTATTATCGGGGATTTTATTTTGTAACGCTTTTCGCTTTTTTTGCTTTTTGATCCCTAATTTTGCCTGGACTGACCCTTTTGGGTTTTTCGATTTTGAAGTCCAGCGGGATGCCCTAACTTTTGCCTAAGTCAAGTTTCGACTTAGCGGGCTTTCTCTCCTTCTTTTTTATTCCCCTTTTGAACAAAGCGTGTGACACTGGTTGTCTTGTTTGCTTGAAAGGGTTGTGACTGCCTCACTCCTTAGTTGTTGACGGATAACCATCGGGGTTTCATATCTCTTGCACATTCTCCTTGGAATTTGAGCGTCGGTCAAACTAACTGACGCTTACCTTGCCCCTGGGTTAAGTATGAGGGGTTTTTTTTTGGAAAAAAGAAATTCCTACTTCAAGGCTCGAAGGGGTTAACGAGGGTCTGTCTCCTTATCTCTCCAGTGTTTGTGAATTGGAAACAATGCCCGTACATCCTTAACAGTGTTTTATCCAAATGCGCACCATTAGAAATTTGCGTTCTTATTTCGTCATCCTCCCTCAAGAATTCTGAACAAGAAAATTGGTATTGCGGTGCATATAAACATTTAAGAGTGAACACGAATGGATTACTTCAAGGAAAACATACTCATTGCATTAATATCATCATTAAAAAACAAACGAGTCTTACACGCATACGATGCTTTAACAAGAAATGAAAAAAACTATAAATGAAAATGCAGTAAAGAAACTGAAGATTGCCATTGCTGAGGAGGCTTGATTCTGCCTGGACGTGCTTGCAGACTGAGTGCACACTTGAGAAGGGAGGCTTCAATTGATGTACATATCATCTTCGGTAAAAATAATGACCCCTGCATCAAACAGATCTTGCACTTCGTGTGAGAATGCCTTACAATCCTCAGTCGAATGCCCCCGTGCCCCAGCATGGTATTCACATCGAGCATTAGCATTGAACCCTGGTGGATATGGAGGAATGATCGGATCAGGTTTCATTGGCACAATCAACCCTCTTTTAACCAACTCTGGCAATATCTGACCATACAGCTTTGGTAGTACAGCAAACTGTCTGCTTCTTGGCTTCCCTCGAACCCCTCGAGAACTATTCTACCGTTGATTCTGATTTGCGTATTCATCTGGCTCAGGCGCTTCCCCCCTCAGACTTAATCGAGGAGTAGGTAGCAATTGCGGGCGTGGGGACTCTAAGACCAAAGACTGCAAGAAATGCCCCTAACTTGATGTAGCTTTGGGAGAGGCAACAGGGATATCCACCTCTTTTTCAGCAGCTAGAGTAGGACCACCATGTATGCTTACGCCGCTCGGCATGAATTCAATTGCCTTCGAATCTATCAGATCCTGGACAACATGCTGAAATGCCATACAATCTTCCACATTATGCCCCGGTGCACCAGAGTGAAAATCACAGTGGGCTCTTGCATCATAACCTGGTGGGGGAGTACCAGAGGGAGGAGCCAAGGTCCTTTTCCGTACCAGTTGCAACCGAAGGAGATGCTGGAATATCCGAGAATATGGCACTGGTGGAGCCTCAAAATGCCTATTCCGCTTAGGCGTAGATTGTGGCGGGCGCGGAGCACGATTCTGTCATTGTTGAGGTACAGCCGGGACAGTCACAATGGCGATCTGCTCACCCTTCTTGAACACCAGTGGGGAGACAATTCCAGTCGCAACTTCAGGCATGAGGGTATTACCTTTGCTTATCACACCTCTCACAACTTCCATAATCAGACTCATTTGAGTCTTTAGTTGGTTGACCTCTTCCTTCAGCACTTTTTACTCTTGAACCAAAGTTTGCATCTTCCCCATATACTGGCCCATTTGGCTTCGTACATCCCTCAACTCAGCTTGAATTTGATCCATCATCCGCTTCCAACTCCTTTGAAGAGTTAAGTCTGAAATTCTGAAGAAGACCAGATCAGGATGAGAATAACCAGCTTCAAACGCCTGTTATGCAAATGATTATGCAATACAAATGCCATGTTCGAATATTTCCAAGGAATCATTCTGTTATAATTCAAGACTTTTCAGAAGAACCACGAGGAACAAATGGCAATGCTCAATAGTGAGCTTCAACAATGATATCCTTGGAAATACAAGAACATGTATGCAAGAATGATGATGCATATGCAACAGACATGGGATCAAGGATGCCACACAGACTGGACAACTGCTGCACTAAACAAACTGAACCATCTCGAAGATCTGTCCAAATACCCTGAATACCGGAATAACCATAATACCACACTGATAAATCTGCTGACCAGAAAACCGGGTATGTTGAAGGTCAAGGTTACCTGCAAACCTGCAAACACCCATTCCCTCTCACGTGTGGGTACTAGGATGTTCAGTATCCCGGGCTCTCAGGTCGAGAAATGATGATACGTTCACCATTTCTGGTTTGGCATCATCATCGATCGAGGAGGCCTCGACTGATTCTCCAAGGCGGAAGGTCCTCAGCTTTGGCACTGAGGTCGAGAAACAATAGTACATTCATCCTTCGGGGTACAGTACTATCGTCAATCGAGGAGTGCCTCCACTGATTCTCTTCAAAACGTAGGGGCCATCCTATGCGAGTTCCAAAGCGGGCCCTCGGGTGCGAATGGGTTTGCCACAAGATGTGGTCTGCCACTGTCACCACTAAAGAGGGGTGTTTCCACTAAGGTCCTCGATGATCGATCGCCAGAGTCGACAGCTCTCTAGATCAACACCACAACATGCGCAAGACACACACGTTAGGATGCGTCCCAAGATAGCCTCGTCTGGTTGTCAATTTCGTGAACACACAAACGTACCAAACGGGCACGTAGGTCCCACTACTTTCCACTCTAGTCCTAGGGTATTCTCAAGCCTTGGTATTGGGCTTAGCTCTCCGTCCCACCCAACCTGCAAAACAAAGACAGCCAGCACAGCACAGCAGCATGACAGTAATAAAAAATGAAATGCAGAAAATGCGGTAAAAATAAAAAATAAAAATAAAATACAACACTTAAAGCAAATCAAAACCAAACACCCAAACAGAACAAAGACAAGCAAGCGTTAGGACTGACTCGCTTAGGGATGGACCAACATAGGTCAACCAGAGTCCCCAGCAGAGTCGCCAGCTGTCGCTCCCAGGATTTTCATCCAGGTGCAAACGCGAGAGTGGCGCGGAAAAAACAGAGTCGCCAGCCGTGTAAATTTATCCCGAGAGAGGGAAAGGGAACACTGCATAACCCTTAGGAAGAGGGAAAGGAATGGTCATCGCATCCATGGCCTGGGTTCGAGAGTCGGTTACGCGAGGGGAAGGTGCTAGCACCCCACGCGTCCATCGTACTCGATGGGATCCACGCTTGTTGTCTACTCTAGGGGTGAGTTATACTATCATCTATGGTTGTGCTAATACGGGAGGAAACAAAGACAGACTCGGTAGGACGTCGACGTCCTAGGCCTACGTACCCCCTTTGTGCAATGGGGAATTCAGAGTCAACGTAGTTCGGACCAAGTTCTTTTTGTGTTTTTTATGAGCGACGTTAAGTTCGCGTCCGGCAGTTAGGGTCGATGCCTGTTTGCGACTCAGACGGAAAGTAACGTGCCCTTTCTGAAAATAGCCTTTAAGTTGAAGGTCCCGAAGGACAAAAAGGTTTGAAGTTGGTTGGTGTTTTTTAGGACAGAAGTGGCTTAAGTTAGTTCCTAAGCTGCATTGCACCAAAGTCTAGGGCACAGGGGCGAATACTTAACGCATCATCCCAAGACAGGACGCTCGCTAAGTACTCTAGAAAGATGAGAGGAAGCCCCTCATTTCTCATTCCCCATGCTTAAGGCTCGTGCGCAATACACCTTATTCTTATTAAGTGTTTTAAAGAAATTTGAGATGAGAAGAGAGAAGACACAAAGGTGACTCTAAAGGAGACTATGAACCCTAAAGTTATCATGCATGGGTGACCTACGGTTAGTGAGGTTCGACGACAACCTAAATCCTAAAGGAAGAAGAAAGGAGAGAAAAGGGTAAGGGTGACCATGGATACTTATCCATACCCTTAAAGAACTTACCTTAGACCCTGCATAGAAGATTAGTACAGAGTAGATACAAGTAAGAGAAATGAGGTGAATGAAAATCACACAATGACAAACAATGATAATAATAATCCAAACATGAACCAAAGAAACAAAGAGACAGCCCCAAAGCAAATGGCACAAGTGCCTTTTCAAAAAGATAATCATATAAGGTTAAAGATGCGCCTGCAAGAAAATCTCAAGTGAAATCAAATAAGATAATTAGAAAAATAACTCCTAAAATTCCCAAATTAAACATTAAGGTTCCTCAACCAGAGGTAAACAACATATCAAAAGTCCCTGCAAAAAATCAAGATATTAGTCATTCAAATAATTAGGCAGAGTTCAGGTGGGAATAGGGTTCAATGGGCCAAAGGGAAGGACCTAAATGCAATGTGAAATAAATTTAAAAATGAAAGAAAAATATTTTTATGCAATTTAGGATGTTAGTGAGTGAATGCAAAAGGAATGGATTGGAAATATTTTATGGATGCGGAGAAATGAAATGAACAAATTAGGTATGCATGCATGAAATAAATTCAAAAGGATATTATTCAAATAATATTACAAAAAAAGAAAATAAAAAAAAAACCTCAACAACTTTGCTATCACGAAAACGCGGTCATCGCAACCGGATCCGAATTGTACGGATCTAAATATAACAAAAAAGCAACTCAAAAAAGAGGAATTTAACTTTGATAAAAAAAACCTCAACAATATTGCTATCGCGAAAACGCGGTCATCGCAACCGGATCCGAATTGTACGGTTCTAAATATAACAAAAAAGGCAACTCAAAAAAAGAGAAATTTAACTTTGGAAAAAAAAAACCCTCAACGATATTGCTATCGCGAAAACGCGGTCATCGCAACCGGATCGGAATTATACACTAATGTCACGCATCATGCACCCAAATGTGTAAATAGCGTATCGACATAATATGATCCGAACAACACAATAATAGAAAAAAAAAATAGAATTAACAAAACATATGTAAATTAAACAAAGTTATATTGTATATATTATAATATTAGTTAAGTATATGTTAGTAAAACAAATTATATATTATAATATATATTTTAAAACTTTATAGTGTCAGCATATACACTTGGTAACAGTCGCATAAGCTTATGAATTGGTTAAGAACAGTAACGTTAGTACCAAATTGCCATCAATATTTCAGTAATGCCGTTGAAAAAAATATATATGCTAATGAAAAGAAAATTGAACCGTAATTTACCCACATGTATTCCTTGATGACGGCACGACGGAAGAACTAGTAGATCATGAAACCTGCGATAAAGAAAAATGTTTCCAGCCTTACGTACTGCGCCGCTATGCTTTTTTTTCTCTTTTTTCGGTCCCCCGATCAATGTGTAACTTATGCATATATAAAGGTTAAATTAGGGTTAACTCTAAATTGTCAATATTGTCCCTAATATCCAATTTGAGGCCCAAATTAAAATAAAAACAAAATAAAAAATTCCTATTTATTCTAAACGTTATTAGTTAATAAAAAATAAATATTTAAAACGAAATTAAAATAAAGTACAAATTATTCTAATTATTTATTCTAAATAATAAAAAAAAGTAAAATAAACGGACTCTAAATAAACAAAAAAAATCGGACGCCCGAGTGATCGAAAAAAATAAATCCAGTACACTAAAATGATTAGTACGAAATATATGACTCGAAAAAATACAGCATTTGGTCAGATTTTAAAATAAATTTTGATCCGTAAAAATGCTCAAATTGATCAAAATATGACGAAAAATTAAAACGAACACGCTGAGTTAAACTACGCGAACCATAATATAATTGACGTCTGCAAGTTCGATATTAAAATTTTTTGTCCCCTGATTTTAAGCACCGCTGAAATTCAATTTGACCACTCTGTCTGTAAATTTTTGAGAAATTATTCCGACCAATATTTTAGGCAGTATGCGAGATGAAAAACACTATTTTATGCTATTTAGATGATGCAGAGTGGAAATACAGTCAGATGAATGAAAATACGAAAATATTAAAAATGCCTGGAATAAACTGCGAACTCTCAAAATACCCTGTTGCAAAAAGAACGATCTGGTACCAAATTACTGAGCAAAATAACTGTTGGGGCACTCTAATGCTTGCTGCTTAGAATAAGAGAAGTCCTTAGCCACAAGGATACCGTGATCCGATGTCTCGAGAGCTCAATGCAATGCATGATTATGAGTGAAGACCTAAATGAGATGCAAATGAAAAAAAGAAACATAATCCAGAAAAAGTTAGAAAAAGGTAGGGCAAATTTCGGGGTGCAACACTAATTTATTGCGGAATTTAATTATTTCCGTTTTCCCTTAGTTGTATCTCTAAACTTAAACTCAATTTTCACAAACCCTTTCATTCGTGTGTTTCATAACAAATGAGATAAATCATTATTTTAATGGATAAATGTAATTGTTAATAGTGAAAACTAATGATACTGCAAAAGTATTGAAAGCACACACAATATACTCGTTATTCAATGAAAGACAAATACATAAAACACATGAAAATTACACCATAATAACCGATGACTGAATCTTCACATACACAAAAAAAAAAAAATTCAAATCATCATATAATAAAAATTTGGAGTAAATTCGTCATATCCACGTCAAAGGATATGCATCATCAAGTCCATAATTACATTATTTTATTCAAGGTAGTAGATTAGGTCATATTCCATTGTGAAGATTGGTATCATAACCAATTGGAATTGTTTCAATTCCACCACCGTTCAGCACCATGTCCATTTACATGATATCATCATTATCATTTGTAGTCATAGCAACGTGGTCATGACTCATCACTGCAATTTCTTCATTATTAAGCGTGGTTGGTGGTGGTGGCGGCGGTTGTAATAGCGGCAGTGGTGGTGGCGGCGGCGGTAGTAGTGCCAGTGGTGGTGTCATTTGGAGATGGGCTTGAATTTTACTTTGATTTTGGTTATCAGCCAAATTTATCCTTTTGCTAATCTCCTTCAGATTCTTATCGATCATCCAATCGAGATCATTCATATCATCCAACGAAATATTGTTCTCCATAATATTCCCAGATTTGAGACACTGAAACATGAGCATGGTTGTTTTGTGCTCTCTGTTGTCTCTCCATTACTTTCCAAATTGTTTTTCCGACTTCGAAATCCTAAGTTTCAGAAAACTCTCTTGATTCACCATCTTTTTTTTTTCTCAGACTCAGGCACTGTCCTGAATTTTGAAAGCACCTTTTCAATTCCTGATGGCGATGGCCAGATCTCAGGTTGAGGATCGTACGGAGCGTAAATGATTGCACAAGCGTCGACACCGCAAAGGGTTGAGAGTTCATCAACCTTCTTCACTAAACTCTTCTTCCTGTTCTTGTAAACTGCTTTCCTTGCAGGATCATTCTCAATGAATACAATCTTCACATTTTTTTCTAGTCATGGTTTTGACAAGTATAAGGTGAAAATCGATAGAGAAGAATAAGAAAAGTTGATGTTTGTGATGTTTGTTTTCGGAAAAATATGTTGTATATATAGAGACCAAATTCCATATACGTGTATACGCGGTTAGATGTTTGTGTGAATCATTTCCAGCTGGCATTTTTAACGGTAAAATGCGTCTTTATTTTTATTCCATCTATATTTAATAAAATTTTATAGCACTTGTGTAAGAGTTAACTGGTTAAGACTCTAATGTTGCTGAAATTACTACTATGCCCTTGGATGATGAAAGATTAGTGCATATGGATGCTTCTTCAACTCATCAACAATGGAGGATGGATGGTAATCATGTGCCTCATCAAGTTGCTTCAACTGTATGAACAAAATTATGCATAATGTACCATCTTTCGCCATTGCTAATTTCCTTTTCTGATCTTTCACCCTTGGACTTAGCATAGGTAGTTTTAGCTTTAAGCTTTCTGGCATTTTTGGCTTAAACTCCTAGCCTTAGGGCTAGGGGCCTTGGTACCAGTTTAGTTCTTAGTTAGCTGCTTGTTCTTGGTTCTCACTCGGGTGGTTCAGTTATGGATTGGAAGAAAGTGTCCTACAAGAAGAGTATCAGATCCAACGGTTTTTCGGTTTGGAAAGAGAGGGGGCAAGGGAGCGGATGTTAGTGAACCTATAACATCCTTCTTCATTTTCGATTTCCCTGAGAATATGTTTGCGAGAGATTTATTTGAACTGTTCAAGGTTTACGGTGTCATCTCGAAGGTTTTCATCCCTGGAAGGAAAGATATTAGAGGAAAGAGATTTGGATTCGCACGTTTCAGAAAGGTTCACAACCCTAGAATTTTAGAGGTTAAACTAGATAATATATTCATTCAGGGTACTAAGATGCATGCCAACACCCCAAGATTTCAGAAGGATAATCATCACACTTATGGAGCCGATACTCTGAAGGGGAGGCTCAGTCATGATTTTGGTAAAAGATTTGAATAAAATGGACCAAGAAAAGGAGGTTGTTCTAAAAATCTTTCCTACGCCCATGTTGCGAGGAAGAATCTGGGAGGCGTCAGGTCTATTTTTCAGAAGCTGGCTAACACTATCACCAACCTTAGTTTTATGGTTCCTGATGTGAGTAGGTTCGAACAGGCTCTTATGGGAGAGGTTTTGGTGAATATCAACCCGTTTGTGATTCAGCAAAGTCTTTCTGAGGAAGGTTAGTTTCATATTAAGTCAACTCTCTTAGATGCTGGTTTATGCTTGCTTCAATCTGACAAGAAAGGTGCGGTGCAAGACTTCGTTTTGGAAGCCAAGGATTGGTGTGATAAATGGTTTGTCAAGATAGAACCTTAGAGCACTGATGTAGTGGATAGAAAAAGATATGCGTGGGTAAAATGTTATGGCCTCCCTTGTTTTGCTTGGAATCTTGATTCTTTTTCCAGTGTTTCTAAGCATTTTGGTCAGTTTGTTTTATGTGATTCTGACACTTCGAAGAACTTTAGTTTTGATGAGGCAAGGTTACTTATTAAAACTAATAGGAGTGAGTTCATAAATGAGGCTCTTGATCTGGAGATTAACGGTGCCACGTTCATTATGAGGATCATTGAGGACTCTTCGAAGCCTTTCAGAGGTAAGGACTTGTTGGAAGATGAAGTGGATAGATCTTCTGGTCCATTGTTTTCAGATGGAGAAGATAGTATTAGCTCTTGGTCCAATGGCATCGAAGAAGATGAAGGTGTTTCCAGCCCTACTAGCTCTATGGTTTCTAGAGTGGCGCATAGACATAGGGAAAAGGAGACTTTTTCTGACATTGATGGTAGACGCAGTGATATTTCCCGATCCTATGTTAGTAATTCTCCAGGTGTCAGAGAGGTGGAAAGTGTAAAAGATTTTGTTGAGGAGTCTGATGTAGCTAAGGTCAACTTGGATTTGTTGGACCTGTCTATTCCTGCGGTGATTTTGACTGCTGATGCAGTATTTCCAGTTGCCGAGGATAATCCAAATTTTACTATTAAGAATGGGGCAAGTTTGGAGTTGGGCCCCACTGTGGTATTGGTCTCTACCTTTGGTTTGGAAAAAACAGGTGGATTGAATTCTATTGGGTCGGGCCCAATAGAAACCAAATTAGACATTAATGTTGGATATAATGGTGGACACAAAATCAAAAAGAAGAAAGCCATCGCTATTTTTACGAAAGGTTACAAATTCCTTTTGAGCCCTCCTTCTATTCCACACTTTTAAACACCTCTGGAGGATCTGGCCCTTCCAGGCGTAATTTATCAGTGAAAAAGAAGTGCTCCACATCAAACAAGTTCTTTAATCTTTCTCTTCCTCCAGTTAAAGAGGCAGTCGAGTTTGATCTCCCTCCTGAAGCTTCTTATTCCTTAGACGAGTCGGATGTTTTAAGAAATAATACTAGGTGTAAAGCTGGTTTAGACAACGTTCCTAAGAAAATCTGAGAGTCGGTTCAGCTTATGGGTTTGGAAGCAGATGAAGATGAAGAGGTTTTTGAGAGTGTGGTTAGAAATTTGGGAGAACAGGGACAAGGTTTAATTTGCAGTTAGAAAGGGTGTGGACAATCCGTTTCAATGATTATTGTGACCTATAATGTTCGTGGGTGTAATCTCTACCTCAAGAGGAGGAGAATTCGGAAAACATTAATGGAAGGCCAAGCAGATGTTTGCCTGATTCAAGAATCTAAGGTAAAGATCATGAAGGAGTCAATAGTCAGAACTTTATGGGGAAATGGAGGCTTTGAATGGACTTCCAGTGGTTCCATTGGTGCTTCTGGTGGGATTTTGACAATTTGGAGGAAGGGGTTCCTTCAACCTATCTCTTCTTACAAAGGTTCAGGATTTCTGTGTTCTGTGTTTTCTTGGAACAATACCATTCTTTATGTCGTTAATGTATATTCCCCTTATTCTTTAAGGGACAAATGAAAACTATGGGAGGACATTATTGAATTTAAATTGAGGAACCCTGGGGGAAGATGTATTTTGGGGGGAGACTTTAATTCTGTTAAAAGTAGGGAAGAGAGGAATGGCGTCAGTTCTTCGTCTGCCCGTGAATGCGAGTTTTGCTCTTTCATTAGAGATTTGGAGTTGGTCGATCTCCCTTTTGCAGGTAACAGGTTCTCGTGGTTTAATTCTAATGATCTTTCTTGCAGTAAATTAGATCGTCTTCTAGTTGATGAATCCCTCATTGACTACTGGGACTTTAAGGCTCAAGTCGTAGGCAATCGGGCTATTTCTGATCATCGTCCCGTGTGGATTAAACCTATTTGTCGTGATTCTGGTCCTAAGCCTTTCTGTTTTTTAATTGCTGGCTTGACCACAAAGAGTGTAAGAACTTCGTTAGTGTATCGTGGAACTTTTTTTCTTTCCCTGGCTCCCATACCTTCATTTTTAAGGAAAAACTTAAAGCCCTTAAGGTTAGGTTGAAGTGGTGGAATATCAACGTCTTTGGTTGGTTAGACCTTTGCATTGATAAGTATGCCAAGAATTTTAATGATTACGATGCTCTGTTGGAGGGGGTTCTTGAAGACTTGTCGGAGTCTCAGCTGATAAGACGAGGGGAGGATCAGGAGAATTTCTGGTGTAAACTGCGTTTCAAAGAAAGCTTAATTCACCAAAAATCTAGACACAATTGGATCAAGGGGGGAGATGTCAACAGTAGATACTTCCATTCCTTTTTCAAGTTCAGGACTAGGAAGAATCACATTAGCATTCAGGGTCATGATGGAGCTATGTTGGAAGATCCCGTTATGGTTAAAGATGTTGCTCTTCATTTCTTTAAAAATAAATTTAAACGGGATGCTAGTGTTAGACCAAGGATTAATCTGTCTAATTGTGTTAAGTTATCCGACGAAGATTGTGGCAAGCTTGATGCTCAGTTTTCTCTTGATGAAATCAGGGCTGCCGTTTTTGAATGTGATGGGAACAAAGCGCCTGGCCCCGATGGTTTTTCTTTTAAATTTATTAAGCATTGTTGGGATATTATTGGGATTGATTTTACCAGTTGCATTTTGCACTTTTCTTTAACTGGTAAACTCCCTAAAATCTTCGCTTCTTCGTTCTTGTCGTTAATTCCTAAACAAGACGATCCCCAAAATCTTGGAGATTACAGGCCTATCTCGTTGGTAAGCTGTGTTTCTAAAGTTATTTCCAAACTCATGGCTATTAGTTTGTCTGCAGTGATTTCCAAGCTGGTCTCTCCGTTTCAGACAACATTCATCCCGGGTAGAAATCTTTTGGATGGCGTTCTGTTAGCCAATGAGGTCATTGATATGGCTAGGAGGGATAAGAAGCCTTGCCTTTTGTTTGCAGTTTACTTCACTCAAGCTTATGACTGTGTTGATTGGAAGTTTATGATTCACGTTCTCAAATATATGTATTTCGGTCCGAATTGGATTAGGTGGATTGAAGGAAATATTTGCAACAGTCATGTTTCTGTTTTGGTTAATGGATCGCCTTCCAAGGATTTTGAGGCTTCTAGAGGGTTGAAGCAGGGCGATCCGCTTGCCCTGTTTCTTTTCACTTTGGTGGCTGAAAGTTTAGCTATTATGATTAAAAGAGCTTCTGTTATTAATATGTTCACTGGTTTTGGCTATGCAGTTGGTGAATCCATCAATTTGCTTCAATTCTCTGACGATACATTGATTTTTTGTGATGACGGGTATCAAAATCTATGGGCTATCAAGACTATTTTAAGAGGTTTCGAAATGGTTTCCGGTTTACGAATCAACTTTTCCAAAAGTTGCTTGCTTGGAATAGGTATTAATGATGGATTTTTAATAGCTGCAGCTTCTTTTCTATACTGCAAGACAGACGATTTTCCTTTGAAATTCTTGGGGACCACTATAGGTGGCAACCAAAGAAGAGCTTTGTTTTGGAAACCTGTTACAAACTGTCTGAAGGAGCGTCTCAATTCTTGGGCTGGCAGGAACATGACCATTGGAGGAAGGGTCACTTTGATCAATTCGGTTCTCGCTAATTTACCGATTCATCACCTATCGTTCTTCAAGGCTCCCTCTAAAATTTTTAAAGAGTTTATTGCCATCCAACGTCGCTTTTTATGGTCGAGATCGGCGGATAAAATCAAAATTGCGTGGATCAATTGGAGTGTTCTGTGTAAATCTAAAGACAAGGGTGGGTTAGGCATAAAACACATAGGGTTGTTCAATAAATCTCTTCTATCCAAATGGTTGTGGAAGTTTCTCATTGGTGGTAATGAATTATGGCGTAAGCTCTTGGTTAGCCGCTACGGTAATCTTGGTTATTGGGCGTTGAACTCAGATCAGAACAGCTGTACTAAAGACGCGTCGCTTTGGTTGAGGGACATACTCAACTCCAAATATTGTGGTGACTTCTCTAGTTTCAATCAGTGCATTAGACCTGATATTGGTAATGGTTGCAAGATTCCCTTCTGGAAGGCTCATTGGTGTGGTTCTCAACAACTTTACATTTCTTTTCCTAACCTCTTCGCTGCTGCTTTAAAAAAAGATAGTTCAGTTGCAGATTTTGGATCTTGGCAAGATGGTCATTAGCATTGGAGTTCGGTTAATTGCTGGACCCCCGGAACTGTCGACGAGCAAGAGCTGAGTTCGCTAATGCAGGTCTTGATCACAGGCAGCTTGTTGATGCGTCCTGAGGAGGATAAATGGGAATGGCTTTTGGATAAAAGTAACGAATTCTCGGTGAGGACTTCCTACGATCATTTAGCGGATTCTGTTCAAATTCCTTTACCTCAACAGTCGGAGTCTTTGCTTTTGAAAGTGGTTTGGAAGACTAA
The DNA here is from genome assembly GCA_022829125.1 of Lathyrus tuberosus. Taxonomy (NCBI): domain Eukaryota; kingdom Viridiplantae; phylum Streptophyta; class Magnoliopsida; order Fabales; family Fabaceae; genus Lathyrus; species Lathyrus tuberosus. The sequence continues at coordinate 12,579,466 of JALAZF010000071.1, forward strand.
AGTTCCTCTGACAATTCAAATTTTTGTTTGGAGATTAATTTGCGATAGATTACCGACTTGCTCTAACCTTGGATTTAGGGGTGTTATCACTTCCTCACAAGAAAGGACATGCGTGCTGTGTTCTCTTGCTGACGAGGATGCCTTACACCTTTTCCTTTTCTGTCCGAAAATTCATGTTTTGTGGTTGAAAATTTCCAATTGGCTTGGAGTTCAGCCGATTGTAGCGGATAACTTATGTAACCATGCTCTTTTAAGGTTCCTAGCTCTCCACCACAAAGGGAAAGACGATATGAGTTGTTTTTTGTGGATTGTTTCATCTTGGTGTATTTGGAATATGAGGAATTACATAATTTTCAACGGTCTAGTTTGGGACGAGGACGAGGTTTTTAACTGTATTGTTACAGAATCTTGGAGATGGTTTGAAATAGGTCGCAAGAGATGCAATTTTTATGATTGGTTGTATCACCCTTTAGACTTCTTGTACTTTCGTTTAGGGGTGTTCCCTACTTGTCGCTTTTGTTAGGTTTTTTGTATGGGTTGGAGAATTCTTTTTTCTCCCTTTAATACAAATAGCTTATCAAAATAAAAAAATAAAAAAATAAAAAAAAATATATAAAATGAAAGCTTTAATGACATTTACAATTTACAAATTAATTTGATTCAAGAATAGTAATCTATAGATTCATGCACGTAGATATTCTAATAGGATTTTATTCTATTTTTATTTATTTTCTTTTATAGCATATAGGATTTTATCTTACCGTAAGTTGTAAATTCCATAAATTTGGAATAGTATATTGGTAAATCATTTTAGTTGTTAAATGATTAAATTATTTTTACAAATTATTTTGATAAGAATAAGATGAAAATGGAAAGAGAAAAAAAAGAAAAAATGGTGGTTGTGATTTTTGTTTTATGAAAAATGTGTTGTATATAAAGACCAAATTTGATATGTATTTTTAGAAAATTTTGGTAAAAACTCATGTTTCTCATATATTTTTATAAAGTATTTTGAAAAAATCGATAATTTGTTATTAACTATTTTGAAAACATAGGTAAAATTATATACATGCATACCGAATATTTCAAAATATCTAGTAGAAAAAAATGTTGAGATGATTAATAAGATTTTTCATTAAATTTTGGAAAATCAGGTTGATTTTTGGATATTTTTAAAATCAGAAAGTATATATTTCTTCGTCTTTATGCAATGAAGACCAGGGGAAAGGACGACACGATTGCTTCTAGGCATATTAAAAGAGCTACAAATATGCGAGGGCATACGACCTTGGGTATTAGAGTATTCTGGCAGGGTAGATAGCCCAAACAGGTTCTCATAGGAAGAGGATGGTTGAGTAGGCACGGGCACCCCACACTAGCTGATGTACAAGAGGTAGAGTTGATGGACGGGTCAAAAATCTTGTTGATGAGCCCAATGTTGCGAGTGTTAATGATGTCCAAGGAATATTTGAGGAGGTGGATGGTTAGGATGTGAAGTAGATGGTGGCTGAGACTGAGGTGGCCCATTATACGAATATGGAGGTTATTCATCGGCCTGATACAAATGTTACTCCTTAGTCAGATACATAGGTGACTCTAGAAGTTGATACAAAGGCGACTGTTATGGTTGTACGAAGGCGACTCCAAAGGCTAATATTGAGGCGACTGCTCTAACATGGACGAAGCCGTCTATACACACCAATGAAGGTTTTTTTAGGGCCCAGTGACTATTTTGTTCTCACCGGATTTGTCGATCATGTGACATTGATACTATACACACCAATGAGGTCAGAGGTATATAACTGTTAAACATGCTTTCATTTATTATTGATACACTATAAATAACTGACTTTTTTACTTTGTTTGTTACAAGACCGCCTGCCCCTGAAGGCTGCCACCCACAGGTCGAAGCTCAAGAAGTTCTTAAATTTCGAGATACCTCTAAATGTCAGGAAGATTGTTGATAATTATGGTATCCTTTCATTGGTTGACCATTCCCTAACCATGATCGACGTTAACCATGGCATAAGGAGACATTTTCCTTTCATCTTCCATTTTGTGATACACAGATTACTTTGGATGAAGTTTCTGCCCTGTCCCATCTTCCCCAACTAAGTAGTTTCTTCACCATTCCTCTCATTAAACCTGAGATTGCATGTATTACTGCTATACAATACTTGGGAGTTTGTGAGTTAGAGGGGAAAGAGGAGTTTAAGGTTAGTAGGGTTTCTCACTTTTGCTTATCTTGGCTCCGAGATTGGTATACAATGTTGGTTCGATAGGCTATGTTTGAGGCAAGCGCTAGGGTATACACGCTACATCTTATAGGATGTATTGTCTTAGCAGATAAGTCTCACACACACACACACACACACAGATATATATATATATATATATATATATATATATATATATATATATATATTAATTTGGGGTACATGTCTCTATTTACTAACCTTAACAATGTCTCTTGGGCATGTCGGTGTGTTGCAATGACTATGCTATATTCTGCACTTGGAGAGGAGACTTGTTTTAGATGAGGTAACTTACCAGTTATATGAGTTTATTTCAAGTATAAAATTTATTATGTCTTAATAATTTAATTCTTATTTATGACATTTGTTGATTTATGTATGGTATTGTCGAGTGTTTGATATACGAGAATTTCCCGTATATTTGTGACAAGCGGGTCATTTCTACCAAATCTCGATCCACACGACCCAAGAGATGGAAGCCCAAACATTCAAACCCAAAAGGTCTTATGGAGTACAAGATGAAGACAAATACATTGATATTAGAGGATGTCATTTGAACCCCGTACATAGACCATATAATGTGTTGTACCTCAAAAAATATGATCCATCGCGAAGCGTATATTGCACACTCGTAGAAAATAGTTTGAACAGAGTCGCCACCGAACTCTATTTATTCCAATGAAGGAAATGAAAATACCAATAAAACCCTTAAAAGGGAAAAATGTTTGTTGCAACAAAATTTGTGTTCTATAGTCGGTTACGCAAGGAAAGTTATTAGCACCCCTAACGTCTGTTGTACTCAACGGGAACCTCTTAGCTTAATTTGAGATAGAATGTTAGATAATGTCAATTGTTTTCTTTGAGGTGTTTGAATATATTAGGTTTGAGGTGTTTGAATATTTTAGGTGATAGAAAAATATTCAAACAGTATGCTAAGTGCAGCCATCACATGAATATTCGTGAAAGGAGAAGAATATTACTTCCACCCCACCTTTTTCAATGGATTAATTATGAAATTTGTGTGGCGAATCAAATCGTGTTTCTTTAACGGACGACAAGTATACGAATGGTAGGTTAAGTGTGGCGAAAGTTACTTCCACCCCCAACATTTTTGTCCATGGAAGAATCAACTTAATTCTTTTATTTAAGAGTGTTTTAAGGAGATTGACGAATGTTCAAACGGTATACTAAGTGCGGCCATCACATGAACATTCAGGAAAGTAGAAGAAAATTACTTTCACCCCCTTCTTTTTCAATCGATATTTATTGTAAAAAAAAGGAAATAATTTTAACGGACAATTTAACGTTCGATCAAGTGTTGAAATTTCATTTTGAAAGATTGATTTTTTATGGTACTCATTAATGCCTTGATTAATAGTTGAAGATCTTCATACAAGAACACACAATGCAATGGAGATAAAACAAACAAAGTCATGCAAGTAAGCATACACTCAAACAAGGATCACCAAATCAAGTCATGAGTCAAAACTAATTTGAAAATATGCAATTTACTGAAGCGAAAACGCTAATGCGATATCTAAGATTAAAAAAACTTTTCTTTATTTTTAGTTGATTAAAAAAAGTGAAAATAAAAAAAAAATTATATATTATTATTTCTCACTATTCAAAAATATTAAGAAACTTGATTTTTTTTTTGTTTTTTTTTTGTTGTAATCAAAAGCAAGCAAGTAATAAAGAGAACAAACTTAAATGGGCCAGGGGTGTGTCGCACCCTAAATTTTGACCCTAAGATCCCTTGTTCTTTGCATAGCAATTTTTAGGCCTTTGTGTGTATTGTTTTTTTACCACTAACCAGTTTGTGTAGATACGACAATTTCGTGAGGAGATGAAGGAGAAATGTGCCCTCCTTCTATCTAACTAAGTAGTCATGACATGATCAATTGCCCAAGCTATACGAATGAATCCATTTCAAGACGTGGTACTTGGTTTCCAAGTGGTGTTTGAATCTTATTCCAGCGTGTTTACAAGCTTTGCTTTAGTGTATGTTGAGTCGTACTCAAAACTGACCCCAAGGCTATGTGACGGACCAAGCTCAGTGATGGAAGAGGTTCGTGGTACCATTATTCCATAAACAAAGGTGATGTCAAAACATAAGAGATGCACCATGGACACGAATGAAAGTCATAATCAAACCCATAAGGATTCTTAAAGTCATGCTTGGATGTTTTTTTTGATAAAGAAATATGACCGGCCATGGAAGCCCTTATTTGAAGTCATGCTGCGCGCGATTACAACATTAGCATATATTACTTTCACTACAAATCACACTACAAATCACAAGATAAACATTTTGTTGTCCGACAATATTAAATTTCAAAGAATGCACTACATAATTTGGAGTTGCAAAGCTACCTTTTAATGTTTAACAACGTCAAACCTGAATTCAAAGTGTTCACAAAAATAACAACCAAAAGAAGGTACAAGCTACAGTTTGTTCGAAGGCCATGACAACATCAACTTCTAGTTGAATCAATATCATTATAGAGCTATTAATACAAACGCAAAGACTTTTGTGTGACCACAAGTTAATACAAGGTTATTCTCACATTCAAACATCCAAGTGGAGATTACATCATAAACCACCACCAACATCTAAGGTTTGAGTGTGAAGGTTCACTACATTACAAAAAATTCAAAGATAACACAATTGCACTATTTCAAGAGATTACATTCTATATTCTTGTGGAAAAGTTGCATTTAAGGCAATGTGCTCTTGTATGCTGCTGGGACCCTCTAGCTCAAAATTGTTCAGCATGAAGGATAGTCCACCGCCAGGCTGTCACACCACATATCAGTACACAATTTCAAAGGTTTTCCAAGAATTAGATTCCCATCATACCGCAATTTACCCAAAATGATAAGGAAACATACACTTGAAAGTGTTTACGATTCAAAGCCTTCATTACCAATTGGTACAACTAAATATTAACGTAAATCCGTGGTATCACTCCATAGGCTTCCCAAAGTTTTGCTCATTGCCGTAAACCCAAATTCCTAAAAAAAAAAAGAGTATGATCAACCTGCAAATTCATAAGCATCAGTGTTAAATCACATTCTACTAAAACTGACATTCAAATTCCCTTTCAAAGTTCACTTTGTTACCTATACATGGAAGAAATTACAAATTGGTGTTCTAAATCTAAATTTTGAACCGGATCATCAGAATTTTTATAATCTCATTCCAACCTCTCCAAGCTCCATAGAATCGCCAAGAAAGAAAGAATTGAATGGGTCAGCATAAGCAAGAGGAAGTTGTAAAAATGTAACTGCCATGTTTTTTTACAAAATGGTTCGTTGGATATACCTGGTCCAGAATCTATTGCAGGGTCAGGAGCCACAAGCGAATGGAGTTGCCATTTTTTTTGCTAAACGCATCCGGAATTGGATTGCTCATGTTATCTCCTGGGCTGCTTCAAGGATATAACTCGTGATGTTAGAAATATTGTGTTCATAAGCAGGAGCTGTGCTGTGACTTATAAGTGTACCTATAGTCATGATAGCTGATTTAGTATCTGCTGGATTCCAATTTGAATAAAGTGTTTTGACGAGTCCTGCAACCCCAGCCACATAAAGACATAAAGGTTCCTTGTGGTACATTAAGTTGATCTCCTCGACGATTTGTCCGTTAATAAGTTGGATGCACTTGTGAATAGTGAATAGGTGGAAAGTATGTTCACACTTGGTGCAATTACCTTAGGATGAAACAAAAAACAAGTTTAAAAGAAATCACATCGAAGACACAAAAAATATAAGATGTGTTACAAAAAGTCAATAACTGGCCCATGTTTACCATGAGTATTGATGACTGAATCTTTTTGTTTCCTCTAGACGAGAACGAAGCCATTACAAGAGCTGGTTTCTTCCACAGAGTGGTTTTGCTCCTGAAACCTTGTTGTGGTACCTTCTCTTCTTAACTTAGAGTCCCTGCATTGCCAATGATACAGAATGTGATTAAGGTAAACCAGACATTCGCAATGACATCGAATACGCCCTTGTGAGATAGGCTCTTACCCTCACTTTGCAAGAGGTTTGTGAAGCTCGCAGAATTTTAGAAGTCCGTCCATAATGTGCGCAGGAACATGTCTCCGAACCAATGATTCCAGATCAGAAGGCCGTCAATCATCATTAAACCTTTTCAAAAAAATGAAAATAACACAAAATCGGTATCATAGGGAAACTTATGATTTCAGCATTAAAGTAGTCAAAACAATTCAAATATTCACAAGATATAAACTCTCCAAAACAAAACCCAAACAACAGGCCTCAGAGTTTTTTTTTTCGAATCAGAAAATCTATTCATCATTTTCAAAATAGCAATTATGGCAACATCACAGTGATTACAAGATTGTTTCCTAAACCAGAAAGGATGCTACTCAAGGAAAATTATTTATTCCCGAAACAGAATTAGACAAGAATCAAAGCTATCAAAATATGGAAATCACGAAAGTTTCCAAAAGTTCCAAAAGTTTCCAACTATCAGATAGCACCAAAAGTTTCCTAAACCGTTCAGACGATATCAAATCAAATCAAATCAAAGATTTGAAATCAGGTTTTAATACAACATTCAAATATTTCCAAAAGAAACACATCATTATTGGCCTATAAATAGAGCAAATCCCCTCATCAGAAAGACAGAAAAAAGAATCATATCACAAATCAAACCAACACAAAAATCACAACCCTATACGCAACAACAAAAAACCGTCAAAACCACAAAAGAAAACCCAGAGATTCAAACAATAGTTGTATCATCATCATCTCACAGCAACCAATACGAAATCCAGCACCACAAATTCAGAAGAAAGGCGAAACTAAGAACAACAAAGATTTCAAAATCACACAAGAGGTAAAGATGGAGAATCTTCCCTGAATGAGGAGTCATTCACGACGTGCTTGCAGCTTTCACCGGCCTTTTTTTCTTCTCTTCAGTCTTTTATTTTTGCAATCTGATGTAATTATGTAATCGTGAAATCATAGTGAAATTAGGGTCGAGGAATCGTGGGGTGGGGTTTATTTGTTTATGGCTATTGATCGAGAGATAAGATGATGAGAGAGTGGAGAGTGAGAACGAGAGAGGGCGGCAGCGCGATTCGGGTTTCTCAAACCCTAATTGTTTGAGAGAGGAAAGATAAACGAGAGAGAAGAAACAAAGAGGGTGAGTGTCCGCTTGTATTTTTGCCTCCAAGTTATTTTCGTTTCATCTTGTACACATGCACGCACCCCACTTATCGTGTACCCTCGCTTTGATCCGTTGGATGGACAACATTTTTGGATCTAGAGGTTGAACTTGAGGGTCCACGATGGACCCTCCCTACCTGTGTAGCGTATGATCCCTCCGTTTTTCTTTTTTTAAATATTAAACCTGTTTTAATTAATTTAACCTTTTTAAAATAAGCAAATCTAAAATTTAGAAATTCATCTTTTTTCAAAGTAATTAGAATTTTTTTTTAACATAACCAATTCTTAAAAAAAAAAAAAAACATTTAGAAACCTTTAAATAATCCTTTTTTAATAAAAATAATATATAACTTCTTTTCTAAAATGTCACCTTTTAATAAAATAATAAATTAAAAACATTTTTTTAATTAGTAAAAAACCTTTTAATAAAAACTTTTATTTTTAAGAATATTAAAATTAAAACCTTTTCTAAATTAATTTGAAAACTCTTTAATAACTTTTTTATAATAACTTTAAAACTAAAATAAACTTTGAAAATCATTAAAATCCTTTTTCATATAAGAAACCTTTAACCCCTTTTAATTATTAATAATCCTTAACTTTTTCAAATTAAAACATAATTCTAAAATAATAAACCTCTTATTGGTTCTCTTTTCTCAATAAGTCGTTCCCCGTTAGAATCCCTCGCGCTTGATTATGTTTGTATGGATTTAGATTAGAACTTGATTGATATTGCTTTGCTTATATTTTTAGCTTGTTTACTACTATATGTGATGTATGCATTCTATTCTGCTCTAAACCTTTTCAAAACATTAAAACTCTCGATCCAACGTCGAACCCATTTTCTGCCCATGTAAGTCGATCGCCTTTAGGCATCGCATTCAACCTTTTGGTCACTAGACACAAGACTAGCACCACTTTGCTAGCACTTTCGCTTAAAATTAATAATCGATCGCATTAATAACCAAGGGAAAATCCCATGCATGATAATCAAATTATTGTGCATGTTGCATTTCATTTGCATCATACCTCCCTATAGCTTTAAGATAAGTTTATTAGACAACTTTAAGATAGACTTCCTAAGTTAGTCAACCCTCAAGTTTGATTTTACAATTAAACTTTAGCTCACCTAATTCTCCACACAAGAGAATTAGATGTGAATCATCTCAAAGAAGGGACATACAATCCCATACCCCACAAATACATACAAATTTCAAAAAATGTGGTGGTTTCTTAAGATGATGACTCATCTCTTCTCGTAAACCTTTTTTTCAAACCTTTAGTACCCTTCAAGAGGAACTACATGTGCTCTGATTCCCTCCCGACAGGATATGTAGGCACAAGATGCGATATCTTGTCGAGCACACTTAGGAAGAGAATTTTAGGTCTCCTACCCTTAAACACTTAACAAAAAAAACAAATAACATAATAAAACAAGAGGTTCCTGTAAAGTACTACAGATATCTAGGATGCTAACACCTTCCCTATGTATAACCAACCCCCGAACTTTAGAATCTTAGTTTGCATTTGCATTGCATTGTGGGTAATTCGATCTTTCTCCCTTCCCTTGGATAAATCAAAGACGGTGGTGAAATAAAAAAAATGTGATTCAAGTTAATATAATAACTTGGTATCTAATTCTCACTACGACATAGTGCATATTGCTGCAACAGGGTGCGGCCTAAGAAAGGGTAACATTATAAATTTGGGCATTCAAACAAGGGCCCAGGAACAATAAAAAGGGAATTAAATGAGGGGTCAGCCACTTAGTCAACAAAAGAAAAGAGAGAGCCAAAAAACTAGGACTTCCACGCGATCAGTGAATGCTGAGCGAGAGGCCAAAAAATCTTGGGAGTATAACACACAGTGAGCATCAGCATTAAACCCCATCAATGGCTCAGTTGTTTCTTAGTGATGTTAATTTTGTAAGAGCAATAGTTGTCTCTACAAGTCGTCTCTATGTTTTGATGATAACAATGCGTATTTGTGAAAGAACTATTTTATGTTCTAACGTGTGTTGTGTAGAGATTATAATCATAGAAGATATCAGATCCAACAAGCACCAGCCAGACGTGCGTAAGTGATTATATGCGAAGTTACTATGTGTGACACAAGTCGCAAGAAGCAAGAATGCTTATGTATCTGATCATGATCAGTCAGATCCAAGGATGTCGATATTGCTGATGCAATGCTTTTATAGAGATTACGGTTCCAAAGGTCAAGTGCTGAAGACTCTAAAGACAGATTCCTAATGGACAAGTTCTGAAGTTTCGAAAGACTTGAACCAGTGTAGAATAACAGGTTTCAAGACAAGTGCTGAAGTTCAGAAGGAAGATTCCTAATGGACAACTTCGGAAGACTGAAGACTTGAAGTTTCGAAAACCCTATTATAAAGTTGCTACTCATGCTTCAATTAATTACCATCACAGTGCCCAAGAAGATATATCTCGTCACTTCCTCCACAGTAAAATGGAGAAGTGTTAGTACAGTTGTTATTTTTACACAATGTCTCTTTTCAAACAGCGAACAGTAATTCAAATGGCTATATTTTACTGAGCTATTTAAAGAAATCAGTAATCGCTTCTGAAGGTGTCGATGGGCTGGATCAATTATAGAATCGATCAAGTCATTGTGTGAAGATAGCCACAACGATGAGTTCTCGTTGTAACACTTAAATATCCAAAGCTATCGCAATTTACACACGACCATTGTTGTTGAAGCTCAATATCAGAAATCAACACAACAACAATAAATTGCTAGAGAAGCTGTTGATGAAGAAGACAACACTGCATATCAATCAAGTCATCAACCACCTTCTCGTCAGAGCTACATTGAAGATCTGAAGCAATGAGTTGTTGCTCAAAGCTTGCTCACCCAAGAAGACGAAGAAGAAGAAGATCTACAAGATGTTAATAACTATTAAATCAACATACATCTTTGTAGTTTCTTAAGATAGCAAGGACTTGTTGTTTATATCTTGCTTGAGCACTTGTGTGTTCTTTTGTACTTAAACTTAGGAGTTATCTGCTTGTTAAGAAGCATCTTTGTAATCTCCTGTTAAACTAATTCTTGGTGAATTAGGATTCCTTGAGTGGTCAGTGTGACCGGAGACTCGAGAAGACAATGGTTGGGTGTCATTGTGGAAAAGCCTGAAATAGGATCAGTAAACGTTATATTCGTTGCGACGAATCTCTAAACGTTTAGCTGTGAAATCCTAGCAGTAGATCTTGCGAGATTGGAACCTGCAGGTCAATGTTCGTTATATTCATTAAGTTGAATCCCTGAATGGTTCATTGTGTGTTAGTCACAGCTGAGGTTGTACAGGTTGTTAGTCACCGATGTTAGCCCGTGCATCTATAATCAAGATTGATTATAGGGGATTAAGTCCTTGTGTTCAAGGCGAAATCACCTGAGGAGAGTGGACTGGATTAGCTTGAGAGTTGCACAGGTGATCTAGGATATATTGTGTGTTATTTACTCTTGTTATGTTTAAGTTATTGTTTATGTTTCTGTATTGAGTATCAGAACCTTACATAAGCAAGTCAGAACCTTGCAGCTTAACTCTGATAAGCTTCTGCACTGCAAGTTCTGAATAATGTATATTGCATTCAGACTCTTGTTGGTTCTCATGCTTCACGCATTGCAAAGTCTGAATGATTCTTCGCAAGTCAGGGTCTCTCAACGAACTCTGATGTTATCTTAGTGTCTTAGCGTTAAGAAGCGAAAAGTTATAAAAGAGTGAATACACAATTCAAATCCCCCCTTTCTTGTGTCTTTCTCGATCCTTCAATTTGTATCAGAGCCTAGTTCTGTTATTGATGGATACCAAACACTTAACAGTGTCAGAAAAAGATTCAGATGCGGTGCGTAGAAATCTCTAGGTGAGACTTTAATCCAATTACAATTTCTGTACCTGATCAGAAGAGGACTGTGTACAAAATTGTAATCAATCGGATTACTTGAGCAAGTCAATGATTCTGGAAGCTTTGTAGTTGTCAACAACTGAATCTTCCTCACTTAAGCTCTGATGAAGATTGAAGAATCAGCTGATAAAATAGATTCATCAGATAAGAAGTAGTATTTGTTGAATGTTTATCTTGGAAGATACGTGTGGATAAACCACATATTTGCTCAAGGTTGAATCATCAGAAAACAAGAAGTCTTGTTTGCTGAAGATTAATTCTTTATGAGTTTTTGAGATGTTTTCAAGAAACAGATTAGGTCCACCCTTGACTTTCTCGTTTAAAGCTCATTCAGAACTTCTTCATGTAAAGAAGAAAGATTGTTGTTCTATGATTTTGAACTTCAGAATGAAGTCTACAGAAGTCAGAAATCTGAAGAAATTCAAATTCTTAGAAATGATTCAATATCTGAATCTTAACTGATTAAGAAGTTAGAAGATTCATTGAAGAACAGAATATTGTTTAAGAATATTCAGGAAGAAGAAATTCAATGATTCATCAAGAATTTGATTAAGAATGAATTCTGAGTCTTGATTAAATTAACTCAGATGATCGAGTTCTGGTAACAGGAGATTCTATCTCAGTTGAATCAAATGTAACTGATCAGATCACTATCTGATAAGTTTCTCAGAACTTCTTAAATCCGAAATCAGAAAATGTTCAATTAGATGTAGTCAGTGAAGTCATCTACTTAAAGACAAAAGGATTTAAGTCACTGATGTCCTTCTGAATGAAGTTGACATTCTTCCCAGAATTAGATATGCTGTTAATTCCTTAATGAACTAACTCTAAACAAGTTACATCAGCATTGCGAGATCAAGGAGTATCATGCAAAATTATTTTGTGTCACACACATGTTTGATGATGCTTGGCTCTGAATATGATCTGCATCTGATTGAAGAAGCAAAGTCAGAAGATGTTGTGAAATGTTAATTAATTCTCTAAGCACATAACTACTCAAGGGTTTATAATCAAGCTGTGGAATTAATGATCTTCTGAAAACTAGAAGGCTTGATGGAAGTTTGTCGTTCTAACAATGTAGATTCTGAGTCTCAGATTAGTTGTTCTCAGAAGTTAGATGAAGTGTTCTGAATAGGAAAGAAGAAAGGATTTTGAGTAGATTGATTCTAGCTCTCAAACTAAGATCACAGCTCAGAAAATAATTATTCTTTTCAAAGGTCAGAATAGGAAGCTCTCAGATAAATATCTTCCGTAGAAGATCTTGGTATCTTTAAGGAACGTTTTCCTCCTTATTTATGACTTATTAAAATTCATGATAAATATACTAGAAAATTTTATTAAGGATTAAAACAATTGTCATGTCATGTTAAGCTTCGCGAGAATAGGTTAGAAATATGTTTAGAGATTTTTATGTCCTCTCTGTATGTGTTTGCGTATGACTGATGAATAGTTAGATTAAATCAGTCTCAAAAGTAAACTTCTCTCCATCTTGTCATTCACACTGTGTTGGCCACTTCCTATAGTCCATAAGTATACCCTAACAAGTATTCTTACTTTAATCTAACTCTCTCTCTCTCTTAGAGTCTTTCCATCTATTTTAGCTAGTCTTGGAAATAATTATATCAACTCATCAAACGCCATTCAATTGAGCCATCTCATATAGGAAAACCTATCTCCAATAGCTTCACCTTACTCTCTGCTTAGGAATATCTCAGCCATTCTAATCTCCTTAAAATACGCATATTAAATAACACATGTTCATATGTTTAAGTACGAATGTGGGAAGCGTGCTACCTTGTCCATAATAGCTTGTCACCTAGTCCCATAGCTACTAACTAGGCGTGATCATGTACTGGTAACTTAGGATTCACTTTAGTATTAAAAATAGTAAAAATCTTTATACCTGCATCCTTGGTTATGAACTCATTAAAAGATGTAAAATAAAAATTCTTGGAACTAGGGACTGTGTCTCTTCGTTTTCAAATACCACTCATCCAAATACATTTAATGCAAATACTTAACTCCTGCCAATAATTAATTAAAAAGAATCGTATGCGTAATTTCTTGATCTTTCCTAGGTTAACAAATTGTTACACTATGTGGATGTCCTCATCTCTTAGACTAATCCAACCTATTATAGAGTCTAGGTAATCATGAACCAGTTCTCTTAAGTCACCCTCAGTCATTTAACACATTCAATTAAAGCCTCTTCCCTTGTCTATTTAGAGTCGTACCACTCTTCTAAAAATCCTTCACTATCTCTTGTACTCAATCATCTTAGTATTCTAAAAACACCTTCGAGAATGACTCCAAGAACCTTTCATGGCAACAATGATCTCTTAGAAGTCATCAATCAGAAAAGACCAAATCTAGGAAATACTAGTCGAGATTTTTATCTTGGGATTCATTTTCAAAACTGGAATGGATACCTATCTATGTTAAGGGGTTCAATTTATCCAAACGTTTTAAAGTCCTTTTGGATCAATGCCTCTGTTAGCAGTAATGGTCTAACTATTTCTTCAGACATCTATGGTTTTTCGGTTACATTCAACGTTACAAACATTGCTGAAGCATTTGAATGTCCCCCAGGGGGTGTCTCACCTAATCATGCATCCATTCGATGCACTTCCAATGCTGAAATGCATTATATGTTTGATAAAGGCTCTGCTTTTGAACCCACAAATCCCGAAAAACTCCTGCCTATTGCAAAAGGATGGTTCAAATTCATCCTGACAAATATTAAACCTCGCAGTACAAACAAGGATTTTCTGTATCATGATGAAAAGCTTCTCATCATGTGTCTTCTTAGGTCGATTCCTATAGATCTGTCCCAAGTAATCTTTGACCATCCCAAAGAGTCTATTCTTATGTCAAGAATTATGAACAGATCGTTCATTCCTTATGGAAGAGTCTTATCAGAAGTACTCTTCAGAGCAGGAATTGTGCAAGTGATTTGCAGAATTCGATGTGGCCCAGACACTGCTCTGGACATGAAGTTTTGTGAAATCTTTGACAACGGATGGTTCTCATAAAATAAGATGTTTGCTCACTAGAACTAGGCTAGGTTGTTAATCTGTAATGGTTTATAAAGTTATATGTTTGTATTGTTCATGTTCTGCACTTATGCTTTAGATTAATGAAATTGTGTTGGCTTCTATTCATCATTTATACCAATGTTAATCCATTACTTAAAACTTGATTTCATTCTCTTAATTGCTTACATATCTTAAAAAAAATTAAAATGTCTTCATAACTTGATAACAATCTTAAGAAACCTTCCTCAAAAAGGTCAAAGACTGTCAATGATGCATTAACATCCTTCAAGGATAATGCCATCACTAAATTCCAAAGCTTAATATATGCTTCTAGTTCCAGCATGGATCCCACGAAAATGAGAAATATCTGGACTGATTTCCATGGATGGATCTCATAGGAGATTGTGAAGGACAAGTGGTTAGTTGTCTCACAAGCTAAAGACAAACAGCTGCATGCCTCAAGAACCGATGAGTCTGAAAGCTCGTCTTCATCCTCTTCCTCATCATTAGGCACCTCTTAGTCTAAACTCCTAGAAACCTATTTTCATTAGGTCTATGTTTTGATTGCTCTGAACTAGTCAGGATTAAGATCAACCTATGTTTTGAATTTAATGAAATATATTTTGAAACAATTTTATGCTGTATAGTTCATTCTCATATTATGCTTAAAATGCTCAAATGCTCTAAACTTTTTGATGATGTCAAAAAGGGGTAGAAATAGAAATATGATTTTGATTAGAAATCTTAGAAGAATAATCTTAGAAGATGATCTTAGAAGAATAGAATGCAAACTCAAACAAGAAATTCATTCATATAATATGCGTTTACTACTAACGGTTGTTGTTTTATGTTTAACCGAGGAACTCTGAACATGTTCACTAGGCATTCTCAGAACCGGTTAAGAAAAGAAGAACATTGTTAAAAGTTCTTATGAACTGTTTGTTCATATGATCGAAGTTGCACACTTCGTGAACATGTGTTTAGAATCAGATCTACCCAATACTGTTCAGAAGTGGAGAACTTTCTAAATGTCAAAGTTATAGAGATTTCTGTTTCACTTGGTTCAGAAGTTGTAAGCTGTTTAAGAATATGGGATTCAGAACATAAGAATCAGAAGAAGGAAAGCTCTGAAAGCTCAGAAGAAGAACTAAGCAAATCAGAAGTCAAAGACTGTCTGAAGATCTGGATTGAAGATCCAAGAAAGAGAAGTTCTGGTTTTAACCAAGAATCCAATTGAAAAGAAATGATTTGGTATCTGACTAAATCTACACATGGAAATCAGACTCAATATATAAAGATTGGTATCAAACTCAGTATGTAGTGATATCAATCAGGGCTAAGTTGTTAAATGTTTCAAATACCTTCATTGGTATTAATTTCAGCACACTAAGGAAATACCCTTCAATTGGTATAAGAAGAATACCCTTCAATTGCCACGACGGTTTTAGACAATTGTCGTTAAATTTTTTAAAAATTTAAACATATTGCGATGGTTTTGGATAACCGTCGTTAAATGTTTAAAAAATTTAAAACATATTACGACAGTTTTGAATAACCGCCGTTAATTTTTTTAAAAAATTAAACATGTTGCGACGGTTTTGGATAACGGTCGTTAAATTTTTTAAAAATTTAAACATGTTGCGACAGTTTTCGATAACCGCCGTTAAATTCTTTAAAAATTTAAAACATATTGCGATGGTTGTGGATAACCGCCGTTAAATTTGTAAAAAAATTAATTTTATATATTATATTAATAATTTTTTATTTAATTATTTTTAACTATAAATTAAAAAAAACTATAAATTAATAATAAAACTTAAATTATAAAATAAAATTTAGAAATTAATAAAATAAAATCAAAACTATATTAAACTCAAATTTATAAAATAAAATCAATAATATAAATTAGTAAAATAAAATAAAGTTTAAACTAAATTAATAAAAATAAATTAAAATTGAAGTAAACTTGAGTTTATAGAAAAATATTTAAAAAGTAATCTTTAAAAATTTATTAAAAAAATATAAGTTATTAAACACTTAAATTATTTTAAACTCATAAATAAAATATACTTATTTTATTATTTTAATTAAAAAATATAATTATAAAAATTTATGTAATGTTAAACTATAAATAAAAAAATTCCAAAAAACTTAAATTTATAAATTTTATAAACTATCAAAATTTATTTAAACTATCAAATTATAAATCTAAATAAAAATATATATATTTTAGACTATCAATTTTATAAAATAAAATCTAAATTATGAATTAATAAAATAAGGTGTGTTACAACTCAACGTGTCAGCTCTCCCTCTCCAACTCGAAACCAAATTCTCACCTACAAACACCAAAGAACCCTAACTATCCAAATCCTAAATTAAATCACGCCTAAACCTTAATTCAACCCTAAATCTCAATGTTAATGATCTTCATAAAGAAACCTGCCAATTGCTAACAAATCCAATGCGAGAAAAAGGAAGAATTGATGTACCTTCGAAGCAGGGATTTAATCCAAAAAAGGGTTGAAAGGAAGAGGACGATTACCATGCGATGTAACCTCTTGACTCAGGTACAAATCTCATTCCTACACTTTCCCATTTCTTCTTCTCCATGTTAGTCTGTAGGTTCTGAATTGTTGTTCTGCTTGCTCTAGTATCATGTGAATATCGTGATTCTCCTCTTCTGCTATGTGTGATGACTTTGTTAAGTGCTGATGTTACGAGACTCTGTGATATCTCTATGTATTGATGGTTTTGTGTTATTTGCTCCGTGAATACCGTCTTGGTTCTCTTGGTGATGCTGCTCGTTATGAATTATTCTTCTCCCTGTTGCTCCTTCTTTACGTGTGAAAGTGTATTGGTGTATTGATGGTTTTGTGTAATTTGTGTACATACATGATACCGTATATGTCCTACTATGGTGTTTTTGACTTCTACAATATGATGTTTTTGGTTGATACTCCCCCTCTCTCTGTTTGCTGCCACTGCGTGTGAATTGATTTTGTGGCTTTTTGGTGTATGTGAAACTTTTAACTTTTGTGTGGATTTGGAGGTTGTATGTGTGTTTGCTTCTGTATGTATGTGAATGATTGTATCAAGTTTTGTATGTGTGGATTTCGATAGCCTGAGTTGACAGTGGAGACTAACGATAACGTTCTTGTTAGTGCTGCTAGAGGATTAGCTAAAAAGGCTGCAAGATTGATCGTAGGTTTTGTTTATATGAAACTGAACTGAAACATAACTCGCAATTGTCGAAGCTGAACTGTGACTGCTTTAACCTACTGTTAGTCCTACTACATAAGCATCTATAAATCTAACTATAAATCTATGAGAACTTTTTTCAAGTGAATAACTGTAAGCTTGTTTTAAATGAGAAATTCTTAAGTTATTAAGAGCTAATCAAAACCGGGTCGTTTAAATGTCGTGATTTAAATTTAGCAACAGATTGCAGGAAGCTATTTATTATAGTTTATACAATAAATCTAGCAAAACACAAAGCCAATATACTTTGTTCCTTAACTGTAACTCTTGTACTAGTCTTTCTTGTTCGGCTTGAAGTCTTCCTAGAACTCACCAACCATCGACCCAATTCGCTCATTCAGAGTTTTAGCCAGAGCTTTTCCCCCAAAAAATGCATCCAGAACAATTTTTGCTGCTACTATATTTACCACCTACATGATTCCCCTATTTTAAAAAATTATATAATATCTTTTGTGCACATAAATTACATTACTTACAACTATGTAATTATAGATTTGGCAACATCAAAGCACAAAGTCTCAGATTATACAGGGAAACAATCACATCAGTCTTAACTGCAAACCGTAAGGTCAAGGGATGTTTATCACCTCCAAATTTCAATGGGAAACACTTGCCTCCAATCTTGAAGAATTTTTAGAAGCAGCAGTAAGAAAAAGGGTAGCTGTCTTATCTTCCTAGGCCTACCCATATTTGAAACCTTAATTAACTGCATTTGAAAGTTATTTGAAGGAAAACTTATCATCTAGCAAGTCCTTTGTGAAGTTTTTATTGGCAAGAAGCTTCAAAATGAAGCTATTCCTATTCTCTTTATTCTTTATTCTTTTGTGTCCTTTGATGTTGGACTTAGAAAATTGGAGTACTGGGAGCAAGATGTGGTTCCTGATAAAGATTGTCTTCACCAAAAACAGTTGATATGCTAGCATTTGGCATGTTGTTATCAAGTGTTGGTTTTTTTCTTGTGGAATCATTTTCAAGTTTTGTTCCTAAGTCCTTGATGGTTAGAAGAATCAAACTAATTAACAAACTCATTGACAATCCTACAGGAATAAACAATGGTAATTTAAATGGACATATTCATTTTCCTTCAGTAAAGGCTTCTGATATAAAAGAAAATCAGAAGCAGGCTCAACATAACATGGTTCCTACTTTATTGTCGTCGGGTAAGCAAATCCTTGAAGCAGGTAGTGAGTATAGTCCGATTGGCAAGCCAGTTGTAAAATCTGGCGCTGCGATATAAGCTTCAGGTTTGGTTTGAATTACATACTGACGACAGTTTCATATTTAATTGAACTTGTATGTGTTCAGTAATATGTGCATATTTCTCATATAGGCGAGGTTGTGTTTGTGGATGATATTCCATCGCCAACGAATTGCCTACATGGAGCATATATTTATAGTGAAAAACCATTAGAAAGGATAACAAGTATAAAACTCATGCAAGAATCGGAACATGGTGGAGTGAGAGACATCCTTTCAAGTAAAGACATTCCCAATGGTGGGGAGAACCTAGGGATGAAGACTGTATTTGGTACAAAACCTTTATTTGCTGAAGAGATTGCTAGATGTGTTGGTGAATGCCTTGCCTTTGTTGTGAGTTCTTAAATCCCTTATTTTTATCCAAAATGTATGATCTTATGTGTTGATACATGTAACACTTATATTTTGTCTCCAAATGGCTTCTTTAGGTTGTAGATACTCAAAAACTTGCAGATTTGGCTGCAAATTCAGTGTTTGTGGATTACAGTACTGAAAATGTTGAACCACCTATCCTATGTGTTGAAGATGCTGTTGAAAGATCTAGTTTTTTTTAAGTTCCTCCATTTTTATAAAGCAGTGGCACTGAGACTGAGGTTGCAAGAAACGTTAGCCCTGAGACTGATGTCTCTTACTGACCCAGGTAGTGGCCGTGTTCACACTTTTAAATTTTAATTATAAAGCAGTGGCACTAACATCAGTTATTTAGATAAAGCTTTTTCCTTGAGTGTAGCACATGAGTCAAGATACATATGAGGTAAACAAATACTTTCTTTTCTCCATGCTCTTGATGTTTTATTTTGATCTCTAAACTTCCAGTAACCCTGCAATGGGAATGAGACTCAGCTGTAAGAAAACATAAGATTAAACATACTGGTTATAATGATTTTTTTTAAATAAATGATTGCAATACAAGTTATTATCTACATAACTCTTTTTTATCCTTGTATTGTTGTTGTCAATGTTTAACTATTTTTATTTTTGTCATTAGGGTCGGTTTGACATTATTTCCCTTACTGGATCCTATGTCCGTAATGAAAATGAAGGTCGTTTTGGTGGTCTTAGTGTATGCTTAGCTTGTTTTGATGGGCAACTTGTAGGTGGAAGCATTGTCGGACCCCTCAAAGCCACTACTCAAGTTCAGGTAATTTCTAGCAACAACAGCCAAGCCTTATCCCACTAAGTGGGGCCAGCTACATGGATCATGATTTCTAACAATTTATGAATTCTAGTTAAACTTTAACTTGTGGGAAATATGACCTGTTTCCTGATCAATTTCTTAATACAAAGTAGAAACTTACTTTTTGATATGATAGCTTTCGAGTATGCAAAATTGATCTAGTATACAGAATTTGACTATATTAAAATTAGAGAAAACTGTAGTCTACAAGTCAATTCCAAACTTAAATGTAGGTAAGACTAAGAAGACACAAATGCAATATCAATTAATATTTAGAGTATTTCGATTTCAAAATTGTGTTGGTTTGAGTGCAAGAGATTTGAATCTCCCAAATATGTCTCTTGTTCAATCTTAGGATAGAAAAAATAATTTGTTCAAAATCTAAGTGAGATTAATTAAATCCTAATAAATAAATAAATATGTATTATTTGCCATGCATCAATTTATTTAGGTAAATAGTCGAATTTCACTATTCTATTTTTGATATATTTATTTTTTGCTTTTAGAAAACATGTTGCGGTACAACTTACAATATGAAGTCACTTTGGATTTAAGTCACACAAGTTATCGCTGGAACATTTTCTATTGAGCCCAAGGACGCTGGTGCTGGTATAAAAGGCAACACTTCTACCAGCAAGTTACCATCACCGGTTGGTGAATCCATACCGAGTTTAGGTTCCCGCCCAGCACTTAACTCTTCAAATGGGAATACAATCCCAGGAAACAAAGAGCATCAAGCTATGGGGGGAGGTCATTTCATGTCTCAGCAATATGGAGTAAACGTGGTTCCTTTCCATCCTTTGGATGGGGGAAGTCATCCAGATTCTAGGAATGCTGGTTTTGAACTGATAGGTATGAATTTCAGTGGTTTTTGAAATCCCTCACCCTTCCCTCCCAAACCAAATATTTCTTTTTTTATGGTCGGTTCAAAAGAAAGATCAACAAGACACTGAAGAATGATGTTTTTTCTTTATGCAGGAAGAACAGGTCATGAAGCTCACCAGTCTCCTGAGAATGGGTCCTATTCCTGATTAAGATTACTAGTTATTGAAGTTTGGATCTTAATGGTAACGAGTCGAGTAACAACTCAAACAAACATTCTATAGGAGTTTTTAATTGAGATATGAGACGTTTTGGTTCTCTTTGTTTATCTTCTTTCCTGGGAAACCTTTTAGTTTCTCTATTGCAGCCAGTAGATTGGTATGAACTTGTTGATTGGTGTAATCAATAAAAGTCAATGTTTAAATTCAACATTGATTAGTTTTATTCAATTTTATTTATTTTAATGAACTACCTAAGCATCTTATTTTAAGTGTTAATCGCTATAGAAGATTTTAGTAGGTGAGACTCTGTTAATAGCTGTATTCTGAATCCTGCAGATTTTTTTTTAAAAATATTTATAACTTACGGCGGTTCAAACCGCCTGTTTGCTTGGAAAATTCGCAAACAACCGTTGATCTCCTAATTTATGAAAAATTAGTTTGCTTACAAGATCGATCAAACAAATCCTAGGACAATGTGTTTTAACAATCTTGACAATTTGTGTTAAAAAACCTTTTGTTTATTGAATTCATCATGGTTCTCACCAACTTTCGTATTTTTTGACAAAAGTAGTAAAACTTTGCTTCTTGAAATAAATGGCGAAATGTAAATAACTTGCAAATAAGAAAATGGCAGAAATGTAAAGGAAATTGTAAATGAAGAACTTAAAACTTTTTATTAAAATGCAAGAATAGAAACTGGTGTTTTTAAAACTTACATTTTCTCAGTAACTAGTCTTTTCTCTCTCACGGTTACTTTGAGTATTTCTAGAGTGATTTGTACAAATTCTGAACACACACCGAAAATCTAACACTAAGACTCCCTATTTATACACAATCGAAATAACCACCAATAACAGATATTTCTCCTAATGGCGACAAATGGCATTCTGCATGCATTCGTCTACTAGATGCGTTCCACGCGTCCAATTTCGAAAATGAAACTCCCTCCTAAATTTGAATTTCAAACACCCGTCGAACAAGGCCTATTACTCTTCTGTCGAAACATTCCCAATACTTAGAAGAATCTTGCAATGCTTTTCCTTAAGTAACATTTGCCTTCGACTGGCTTTCTTCCATTAGAAAATACACTAGTCAAAATGTCCTGGCGAATTTCCAAATTTACTTTTGAACAATTTATCTTGGCGTCGAAATTAGCAACCTACAAATTGTCCTCCAAAAAATTGCATTATCGATAAAGGGAGAAAAGCATTTTTTGCCAATGCAATTCGACGCCATCAATAATTCGACCAGTGACTGTTCATATGACTAGACTTTGGTGACATCAGAGTCATCATTGCACTTTTCTTAAACGTCTCTTCAGCCCACGTTTTTAAGATCTTCCATCATCACTACTCTAGCCCCTAGCAGATCATGGGTCAAAACGTAACTGCCACCGTCTGAAACCATCCACTTCATTACCTCCACGTGTCCCATAATTTTTTATATTAAAAACTTCTGAATCCCAACTGCTTCAATCTTTCTCCCTATAAATAAGTTGGAAAACTTTATTTTGCATTTTTCACACTTCTTCCCTTTAACCAAGAACTTTCTTCAACTTCATCTTCTTCATCGCTCTTCATTTCTTCTGCAATCAACAATGGCATCTTCCGCTGCTCCCCAAATCACAAGTAAAGACTCCAAAAAATCCAAGAACTTACCACCTGTACAAGAGATTCTAGGGCCAAAGGTGGTGGGAAACCAACAGTACGTACCAGAGCCTCCAAATAAAGAGGAGAAACGACGCATTTACCAGTCTCAGGTACTAATTCCTATTTTAATTTCTGGTAAATCCCATGCAATGCTAGGACCCTTACGTGATTTAGCCCTAGATCCTGCAAAAGTGAGCGAATTTTTCCCAGCTTACCACCGTTACAAAGACATAGCTAACGGGGTTAGGTCTAAAACCGATAAGGAGAAAATTATAGACGAAAAATCCAAGGTAGACGGCCAAGGGTCTCCTTCTGAGGAAGTTATAAATTTAGAATACATGAACAATTTTAGAATCTTTAGATCTTGCCCTTTGTCGAAAGACACCTCTGATTACCTAGCTTGGCTGAAGAAGATAGAGAAGGTTAAAGCTGATGCTTGGAAAACTATGGGCATTTTCGACCTCATTCAACTGTCGAAAGTAGGACCAGGATATTGTCCCTCCATGCTTCTAGCTTCCCTTTACTTTTAGGACAACACCTATAACAACTTGCATCTTCCTTGTGGGATGATGACCCCCACTCTTTTCGACGTAGCTGCCATAACTAGCTTAAGTCCATTAGGAGTGGATTATGATCCCAACCTACTATCCGACGATTCCATAGGCTTCGACACCAACAAGGCCAACTTTACAGCCTATATCGCCAATTATCATGATAAGGAAACCGAAGAAGTCTCTGATCAAGAGCATGTAGCCTTCTTGGCCCTTTGGCTGTCGAGATGCGTTTTTTGCTCTAGATCTCTTCAAGTGGCGAAGCGCTATATTACCATAGCAAATCAGCTTCATGTTGGACATCAGTTGTGCCTCAGTGAGATGATCTTGGCGAACCTCTACGAATCTCTTGGCGAAGGGGTTACCCTTCTGAAGAATATCAAAGAAAAAAGGAGTCTGCTGTTGTCAGGACTATTTTGGCTCTTACAGTTGTGGCTCAATGCTACCTTTGAAGTTTCCATTCCCAACAAGCCCACTGTAGACGAAACTGCTCTGAAGGACAGAAGAGTCGAAGGCACCCGACTGGCATAGTTAACACCCCATGACGAAGGTCTGAGCCTTCAACAAACTTTTACCAGCTATGTTATGATGTTTGCTAATCATCACAACTTCACCCCCAATATGGCTCCTTTTGCTGATAGAAAAGTTGGACCAGAGTGACTTATCAGGAAACTTCCAGTAGACTCGAAAGCTCTAGAAGACGAATTCCTCAATGTCTGGGAAAAGTTGGACCAGAGTGACTTACCAGGAAACTTCCAGTCGACTCGAAAGCTCTAGAAGACGAATTCCTCAATGTCAGGAAACTTCCAGTAACTACCAACCCAATATAGTCTCTCGACAATTTGGGTTAATACAAATAAAACCAAAACCCCTCTTTTTAAGGAAAAGTTCTTTGATTCACTATAACATGACCCACACAGAAGATGAGTGCTCTGAGTTACTGGCGAAGTATTCGAAGCTGGTCGAAATTCAACCAGTGGTCTTTTGACCTAACTTCCTCTGCACTCAAGAGTTTGACGAATGGTGGAGGGCTTATTATGACTCTCAATTTTTTGACGTGCCTTCTTTCACCATTCAACTGACCAGAGCCTTTTCCCTTGTGCAGGACAAGATGAAGAAAGGTACTTCAAGACACATCAAAGAAATCCAAGCTTTCCAGAAATACTTTGAAATTGTCTATAGGCCCAATGAACTTAGTCGAACCATAAACGAAGTAGCTGTGACTTTGAAAGAAAAATTTACCAGAAAATTGGATGAGTTAAAATTACCTGCATATGTTCGACCAGAACAACGTTATGAGGTAGCTTTTAACCTTTGTCCACCAAAATTTCCCCCTCTACCATCTGCTGAATTCGGCGTGGCTTTTAGCCCTCCGTTTCTGGATTGGCTCACTTGTGGGGACTCTATGAAACTTCTTCGCCAAGAATATCAAAAACATGCTAAGCGAGTGGTTCCGACTAAGTATACCTTGGACAATTTCAAAGGCCACCTTCATATTGGCATAGAACACGTTCGCGTGGAAACTCCAACATATGAAGGAGTGGAATGGGAAGTTGTTCGACCTCACTTTTTCATTTACCCACGCGCGCATGTGTCAATTTATATTAAACCTTTTCTTCCTTTCTTTTCCAGCCATCAAAATTACGACCAAGAAGTCAGCTACTGGCGAAGCGTCAACTGCAGGGGATGCAGAAATCCAAAAAGATACTGCCAAGACACCTTTGGCGAAGGTATTATTTGTTTTTCTCTTGGCCAATATATATTTTTCTTATTTTCTGAAATAATAACAAAATATCTTTTGTTCCACAGGGAAGTCGAAGATCTCCATCGACGCCCAAGAAAAGAAAGGAGAAAGAACCAGAAGTCGAAGTTGTTGACACCGATGATGGCGACGAATCACCAGACCAAGTGAAGCCTTCAAGGAAGAAAAAGAAAACGACCAAATCTCAAAAACAAAAACCTCCTACTTCCAGAGTATTGGATAAACCCCCCTCAAAAATCCTGACGAGAAAGTTACCCCTGCTTCAGCTGAAAGCGAAAGTTCTAGTCTTAAAACTAAGATTCCCAAGGCATGGTTCTTCTCTCTTTCTTTTTATAGTTCGACGCTGAAAGGCCTTTATGATACCTTTATTAATTCATTTATCTTTCAGGTCCTTGTTGATACTCATGGGCATCCTATGGTCCAAGTTCTACCAAAGACTAGCAGCGATCCTACCTACAAACCAACCAGCGTCTCCAAACCTTCTCCTAAAGATTCGACAAAAGAATCAGCCACAGAAGTGAATCAGCCCACTGCTGTCTCTAAACAAATTCAAGACGTAGTGGAAGAAGAAACTGGTCCTGAGGCTGACGTCTTAGTCGACATTGGCGGGGACACTGTGATGCCTATTGCAAAGCCCACAACAGATAATGATCCTGAAGACCATTCTCCCCTCCACTTACAAAGTGCTGGCGAAGAGAAGGATGAGGAGGCTGAAACTTATGGCGAAGAGGAGGAAGAGAAAGTAGACGAAGGGCCAACAACTCCCACAGCTGCTACAAATGAGGAAGGAGAAAGCGACAAGAAAGACCTTGGTGAACCCACCAATGCTGCTTCGACCGCCATAACTTCGACCAGCTCTCTCAAGAGGAACTTTAAAATCTGAAGGTGCAAAGACCCTTTGAATATCTAAAGGCCATGCTTAGTTCCCGCTATAATTTTGCTGATACTACTTGTCATACCCCAAATTTTGACTACTAAGATTTCCCATCATTGGGCAAATCATCATCACAACATGGGTAAATCATCATACCTCATCAGTCTCCCCAAAGATGGGTGAGCATTCACTACAATCAAAAATTAGGGTTTCAATCCCTCTCTGAGCTCTTAGACAAAGGGTCAATCAAGGAATGGCATGATCTTCATTTTGTCTAACCTCTCAAACATCTACAAAGGATCAAAAGGACTCCCACTTTAAGGATTAAGCACAAGGATGCTCCCTTCTAGGTGGATCAAGCCTCAAGATCACCAGTGTCACCAAATTAGGGTTTGGTCGACCAGGGCCTCCAGTTGGAAATTTTCCTCTGGGCATGAGCCAATGCTTCAAGGCATAACCTATGATGCTCCAAGGGACATCATAAACCCAAGCACCAAGTCAATTTGGCCTCAGGGGATGCATTCATCAAAAATCAGGAATTAGGGTTTCTTGACCTAATTCACCCCTAAGTTGACTTTTGGGACAAACCATGAGCCAAGACCTCAAGGGAGGATTTGAGGGTCTCTAGTACACCATATTGGTCCATTTGCAACAATGGATTAATCCAAGAAGCTTGAGCAACAAGTCTCAATTTCATCTGAACCACAATTAGGGTTTTGAGGAAAAAGTCAATTGTAGCTTTGACTTTTGACCAAGACATGCTCCCAAACCCTAGGACATGATTCAATACACCCTATAACACCTATGAAATCAATCCATCAAGTTTGATTTAGGTCAAGTACTTGATTTCATAGAGGATCGCACAGTTTGAAATTCATCTGACAAAAAGTCAACTGTGCACAAAAGTCAACTTTGACTTTTTGAGATTTTTCACAAAAATGGTTTTTTAACCCTAAAATGATGTTAATGTATGATTGGTATCATCATTCATCAAGAAAAATCAAGAAAAGTGGGATAACTTGTAAAAGGGGTGTTGTACCCCAAATTTTACCCTCATCTTTTTGCTAGATGCTATGTGATTTATTTTCTATGTTTTTATCTTAATTTCTTTTTATCTATTTTGCCTTAATTTATTTAGAATTTTATTTTATTTATCCTATCTTAATTTAATTTTAACATGTTTTTATGTTTATTTATTTTGAATTTTAAATATTTTAATTGATTATTAGCTTAATTAATTAATTTAGTTGATGATGTGATTTTAGTCTAATTTGTTTGATTTTGAATTAATTATCCTTTTTATTATTTTGGTTAGAATTTAGTCGAAATGCCTTGATTTTAATTTTAAAATATTTTATTAATTGAAATTAAGTTAGATTTTATTAGTAATTAATTTAATCATCATTAGCTTTTCTTTTAAAATAATCTTAAGATTTTAACTTAGGTGAGGTAATTTAATTTAAGTGTCATTTAATTTTGGTTAAGGAAAATACGTGTACCATTTGGTTTCTTTTGGATTTATGGAGATTTTTGATTGGTTAATGACCAAAACCACTAGCCAATCAGAAGGCTTTGTCTTCCTTTGACTTTTCAATGACCATTGTGGACCAATTGGAACCTTACGCGTGTCAGGGAATAGTTTTCTTCTTCCTCTTTTTCGTTTCATTTTCGATTTTGCAGATTGAAACAAATTTCTCCAAGTTTGTTGCAAGCTCAATTCAAATTCACTTCATCAAATCTTGGCGCCACGAATTCAATTTCGTTCTGCCCTAATGTTGTCTCAATTGCTCCATGGGATTCTAATTGCACAAAGCAAGGTTGAAGCTTTCTGTTCTCGTCGTCCTGATGTACCACCTGCGAGAGGAGCAGAGCAACGTTGCTCTCGCTTTCCCAAAGAACACATTCATAGGCTGGCAACAAAAGAAAGGTGGGAAAATGCTACCCGTTTCGACCCTGCAATGCCTGCTGCGTGCTCAGAGTGGAGGAGCGTTTGCCTCCTCAGAATTTCAACATTTGAGTCTTATTTCAAAACCCTAGCCGTTACCATGGGAGGAGGACTAATTCTGACCCGGCCCACAACATCAACCCATTACTATGCTTATATAAGAAGTGTAGCCATTCAGCTTTGATCATCAACAAATTTCCTCAAAAATACTAAATATTGGAGACTCGAGCAAGCTTAGTGGAGTGAGAATTTGTGGAGTGGCTGAGGGGATACAAGCACAAAAGCTTCAGTTGGTAACATTTTTGTTTTCCTTTTGTTTCATATGTTCATTTAGTTTTTGCTCATGTTTGTGCTAGCCATGTGAACATATACTTTGAATTACTTGAATGTTGTGTTTACTTTGGATGTTATTACTACTTGCTTCTTGCTCCTGAACACGTATGGGCTTACATTGCCACTGTTGTATTGAACCTATCACTGATATGCTTAGGCTTCGTGAGCTTTTGGTTTATGTTCCCTTTATGGATCTTTATCTTGCTGTTTGAGTTTGAACTACTTTAACTTGTAGTTTTTTCTTTTTGATTTAGTGTTCATTTTACCACTTTAGTCAGTCATGATGCCCTGCCCAAGTCCTATATGTTAGCATCTGTTTTGAACTCTATTGACATTGAACCATCATTGTTGTTTTTGATTCTAGATACATGTCTTGAAACTTGAATCTTCTAGGATGTATTTGAAGGTTTGCTATCTTATTATGTGCATGTTGTCCATAACACTATAGCTAGGGTATTGATAAGTCCATGTTTTGTATACCTAAGGCATATATTTGTTGATCTGCTTTACGTTTCTGACAAGCTTGTTGAACTTGATAGATGCATTTGTTAAGCCCATTGCCTTGGTGAATATGTGTCTCTTTGTCAAATATGTGCTTATGTTGTGAATGTGCATCACTATTCATGCTCACTATTACTTTGCCCTTAGATCATTTGCTTATATTCAAACTGAGTACTTGTATAGCCATAAGTGTTCATGTGATTTTGATTTGGTTGTATTCTACTCAACATTCTTTTAAGATGTCTTGGAGTTACCACTCAGAGTTTATCACTATCTTTACCTTTCTTTATGATACCATAAATGTTGTTACTTGAACTTTGAAAATACTTAGGGAACTGACTGCCTCTTTTGCTCCTTTGAGTATGCTAATGATGACCAATATGGTTATCTTTGTCCTGAACTTGCAAGCTATGTATGTGATTGTCAATTGATGTGTGCCCTCTTGAAACCTATTTTTTGGATATGTTGGTATACTCATATGTTTAAGCATGTTGCCATTTAGTTTTATTCGAGGATTGCAATTGTTAAATCTTGAAATGTTTGTACTATCTAATCTGTCTTGACAAGTTCATTTTGGTGATTATTATTGATAAAGCATTTTTGATATGAATAATCTGCTACATGACACATTCACACTACTTCCACGAGCCCTTTGTGTATGCTTTCATTTGTATGTCATTCTGTTAACCTTAAAAGTGTATATCCTAAGCCAATCTGTTTTCCACACACTACCACATGTATGTACCTGTACTAAGGCACTTATCCATGACTGCATTAGATCTGACTAAGCATGTTTACCTTTATTTATCCTCAGTCATACAAACCTATATGTTCTGTCACTAACCACCACATGTATGATCTATTGTTAATAACATGAAGCCTTGAACTGTTGCTTTTAAGGTGAACTCATTGACAGATATTCAGCTCTGTTTATAACCATTTATTCTAAGATGTTTTTTTACTTGAACTGTTGCTGTTACATTTTTTATGTGTGCAATGTTCTTTTCTTTTGGTTCAAGTGTGAACTGCTATCTTGATAATATGTCTTCTATCAATACATGCTCAGCTTATGTGTTAGGATAGAAGTCTTTGATGTCATTGTTTTTTATGTTGATTGTGTGGTCTTGATGTCACTTATTAATTTATTGATGTTTCTGCTTTTCTTGAGTGCTAAACTTCTCTTTATGTCAAATGCATTCTCAGTTTTTTTAGCCATGTATCTCAACATTACACATTTGGTCATCATAATATGCATACTACAGCTGCCATTTGAATTTACTATGCTTAGAAGATTTGATTCCATGCCATGCTACACATGATTAGACTGTATGATATGCCTCAATTTTCTTTGGATTGTTATACTGTTACCTCATCTTGTACCTGCTTAGACCATTTTTATTGAGACTATCAACTCAGAAGTTATTTTTCTGATATCTGGATTTCATTCTTAATGTCAACACTGTATTCATGATGTATATGTTAACCTTGATGTGTTTTAATATGATTCCTAAGCTATGCCATTGTCTGTTATTAAATGATAATACCTGAGTAAATGTTGATTGTTATATGTCACATGCCCTAATTCACATCTCCTTATAATATGTGAAACAACTCATAATTTACTTTGTTGTTCTGTTAAGTGCTTAGCTACTCATGCCTTGTTTTGCATAGATTTTAAATTCAAATGTTATTTGATCCTCAAGTATAAGAATGTTGTTGTTGCTGTATGTTGCCTATTTGGATTGCTCCTAATCACACAATCACACTGTCGCTCCCGGGATTTTCATCCTGGTACAAACGCGAAAGTGGCACCGAACAGAGTCGCCAGCAATGTGTATTTATCCCAAGAGAGGGAAAGGAAACACCGCATAAACCTGAAGGAAGGAAAGAACATGGTCTTGCGACCAAGAGAACTGGGTTCAGGAGTCGGTTACGCGAAGGGAAGGTATTAGCACCCCCTCGCGTCCATCGTACCCGATGGGATCCACGCTTGCTGCTTCAATCAAAGGGTGTAAGAAAAGGATACTGGAAAAGGAACTGCTAACTGGAAAAGGAAAGGAGAGAGAAAGAGAAACAAATGTAGGGAAAATAAAAGAAGTGCTCACATGGGCCCTACCCCACTGCCTATGTATCTCATCGGGAGCATGAGAATCAGAGCGACGTAGTTCCCCTCACTAGGGATGGATTGTTTGTGTTTTTTAAGGAACGGCTGACGTTCTAGCTCAGGTGTTGCAGGCTCGCTGGTCCGAGTGCGTTACCGTCTTGCACGAGAACGAGTAGGAGCACGTTCGTACGTTGAGAGTGAATGAGGTGAGAAAAGAATTCCCGAAGGAAAGACATCATTGTTTGTTTTTGTCTTTTAAGAGTTTCTTTTTTATTTGTTTGAATATGATAGTGTATTCAAATCTTAGTCATTGGAATGTGTACATTCTCACATTCCAAGATGGAATGAATAAGAAAGCACACTAAGAGTGAAGAAGACCCTCACACTTAGTTCCAATTATCAAGGTTCAAACACACTAGCATACTTGTATTTATTAAGTGTTTTTGTTGATTAAGAAATGAAGAAGTGTTTTTTATTATTTGTACCTTCAACAAGTATTGCATTTAAGTCCATCATACAAGATCAAATGTCTAACACATTGACCCAAGATGGGCTATATGCTACACATTCTAAGATTATAAGAGAAGACCCCTTATAATCTTTTCTTTATATGAAAGGCCTAAATGCAATAAGTGTCTACCTTTATTAGATATTTTGAATTTTCTTTGAGGTGAGAAGAGAGACTCAAAGGAGAAGAAAGGTAAAATCTATATGAACTAAGACTCAATCCTAATTGAAGGTTAAAGGGAGTGATCCTAATGGTTTGTGAGGGTTAAACCTAAAGTCTAAAGAAAGAATGAATTAAACAATTCACTTCTAAGTAGAAGATGAATTGTAATTCAAAAAGGGAAAGTGATGAGTTATTAAGAAAAAGCACATAAGTGCTTAACAAACACAAGATGGAATTGTAAAACATGAAGGGATAGAAGTTTGAATGTGGATTCCTTATCCACACTCAATTGCAATTTACCAAAGCCCCTACATGGTTAGTAAACATGCATAAGAAATATAAGAAGTAAAAGAACATTTAATGCACCATAAAACTCAAAGGACAAATCAAAGAATAAGATGAAAGATCAAATCCTAATGTCACAACCAGAATACACATCTTATGGAAAACAAATGATTATTATCATGCAAGTTCAAGTGAACAACCCACAATCATCATCCATGGCATTAGAACATGCTACTATAAGAAAAGGGAGAATGAAAGATGAAAAGAAATGAAAAAACATGCATGAATGGAACATGTAATCTAAGGATCAGAATTGAAATGAAATGAAAAATGATTCACAAACATCTCACAAGTGTTCATGCATAACACATCAAGACATTTAAGAAATGATAGAAGAAGTAGAATTGAAATGGAAGTTCAAAAGAAAGGAAAGTACAAACACAACATGTTAAAGGTGCACAAGGTTCAAATGGTAATCAACATGCAAAGATGACATATAATATGTATCAATGACCTATTATGTCACATGAATGGTTCACCAAATATGCAAATGATCATGCAAGTATGTACAAAAGAAAACATGTAAACATGCACAAATATTAAGATGATATGACATGTTATTATGCTTCAAAGGTAATGCATTAAACAAAAATTAGATGGCCTCATGGAAATTAATCAAGCATGGTTTAAAGATACACAAATCAGAAGTGAATCATATACCAAAATAACATGCAAGAAATCAAGGCAAAAAGGCTTTATACAATGCACTTAGGTCAAGTATACACATCATACAAAGTAACACAAAAATGAACACCAAACATGCCATAAACTGACCTAAAAAAATCAAATAAAAATCACTCAACATACCTCAAGATGTTAATGACTTATTACAAAAAGAAGAGCACCAAAACAATTTTTAATGATCAAGACAAAAATGCACAAATTTATGTATCACATTAAGCATGCACACAAATGAAAAATCAAAGAAAATAATGGAACAGGGGCAAAAAGGTCATAAAATCATGAAAAATTTTCTAAATGTCTTGGAGGTATTCATGAATTTTTGTGGAATTTTATGATGTCATTTGATATTTTTAAAAATTGAAAAGTAAACGTGTAGAAAAATGGAAAAATAAAATGAAATAGAAATGAAGACTGGGGGTGTAAACATAGCAATTGAACAGTTCAAATTAATTGGGCTTTCGAAAATGGAGGTGTGGATAGCAATCTGATTAGGTCCATTTACGCGCAAAACACCATAATAAGCATGCACTTTCAGTCAACAAACTTGACTCACTATTAGCCATTGGATCAAGTCCAGTCAATACAAAAGTCAAGGTAATCAAATCATGTATATCACAATGCTAGTACACCATAATAACCATGTAGGAACACGCACGCAAGCATCAGAGGGATTAAAATGGAACACGTGACACACACCATCCTCATTTATTCGCTGGCAACACCACCACTCTTAGATCAAAACAAATCAGACGGACATGAACAAATATGGCATTCAAAACCCTAATAAAACCTCACCGGCCGGAGAGGGACCTCCGGTCACCTTCTCCGGCCATCTCCCGCACTGCAATCAGTCAAACGTTCTAGAAATTTATGCAATGCACATCAAAATGTTCAGGAAGTCACGTAGAGCATGAATCTAGGATTAGTTTTCACAAACAACACACAATCAGAGAGAATTGAAGCAATGAAATTAGCCCTAGGTTTTGAATCTAAGCTTCTAAGAAGCTCTATCAACTAGCCAGAGTTTGTAGCTTCTAGTAAGCTCTAAACACCATAAAAACAAGCTAGATTCAGTAGAAAAATTGAGGAAGAATCAAAACCTGAAACTGTGAAGGACTTTGAAGTGTTGAGAAAAACCAGAGAACTTGAGCTCTTGAACTCGTTGAGCAAAATAAATGCTGCTTGTTCTTGAGATCTTGAAGAAAATCACGATGAAAACTCAACTGAACTGAAACTACCCTTGCTGGATTAAACCTCTTCTCTCTTATTCTTGATCCAAAAGTGGAATGTTGATGATGATGAAGATGAAATGTGATGGAGGATGGTGAGAGTCGTGTGGAATCAGAGAGAGATTAGAAAGAAAGTGAGAGAGAGTTTGGAGTGTTTTGAGAGAATGTGGCAAATGAAGTTGAGAAAAAAACTATGAAGTGAAGTCTTTGTTTTATAGTGTGTGCTAACTACGGTTCAGTGGGTGAGTTAAATGAGTCATCATTGGGTTAAGTGAGTCATCCCTAACTAACTGAGTCAAGTTAGTTAGGGAGAGCTATGGTAAGGTGCAGCTGGCCCATGATATGCTATGGTGAGAGTAATGAGAAGATGAATTGGCACGGTTTGTGTAGCAGCTTGCAGCAGTAGCTTGTGGTGGAAGTTTCATACATTTCCCTTCTCATGTAAGAAGCAGCATGGTGGAGGCACGTGCATGAATTGTTTGGTTTAATGAGGAAATGGACTGAAGTGATCATGAAAGTGTTTGTTGAATGACTGAACCAAAAACAATGTGTGAATTACTATACAAGACAGTCAATGCATCAATGCAAATGGTGATGTTTAAACATGGATTTCTTTATGACCAATGCATGAAAATGGATCATCTTGGTGTCAATGGATTGAGGATGCATCATAGAACACGTTTGATGTTTGAATCCAAGTGAAACAATGCCTTTAAAGTGATGGAAAATGACTTAGAACACAAGGACGTGATACTGCATCACGGGCGTGTGAGGTTGTACTGCGCATGGCAAGAATGGCCTATGAAATTTCAGTGTGATCACACCCACTTGGAACCAATATTTCTCCCTTATAACATGATCAAATCAAAATTTGTCCAACATGAACATTGAAGATGACACTACAAGGAACAACTTTTATGTTGAAAATTTTCTCATTTGGAGCCTCTAACCATGAGAAAAATGAGTGCACTTCTGACCCATCAACTGTTTGTTGAAATGACTACGCGCGTGCCTTGAAAATCCTTGGTCATGACATTGTTTTGGCCTACTTTCGTCCAACTTTGATCCATCATATCTCCCTCAATATTTATCCAATGGAGATGTTCTACACATGGATTTGAAGCTTAAAGCAAGACCTTTTGTTGTGGCCTGGTGGAATTTTCATTTGATGCTTCAATTTTAAATGGCCTTGGTTCAAAGTGTAGTGCAAAATGGCCAAAATTACTATTTTTAGTAACCCTCCTCCACCCAAAAATGGCAACTTTCCACATCTTGATTTTTTCATGATTCCTTTGGAGTTTCTTGATCAAATTTTGTACATTGACCACATATAACATGAATTTCATGAATTTGGCCTCAAAAAGTCAAGAGTCGACTTTTCCCTCTGATTATTTGACTTGGCCCCAAATTTCCTGATTTTTTATCTTTCTTCCAATTGAACCACTTCTAAAACCAATTGAGAGGCAATTTTCCACACTCATACACTTAAGGACATATAGGATACCATGACATCAAGTTTTGTTCAAAAAATCAAAGATTCCCTGATTTTATTGGAAACCCTAATTTTGGTGCCCACCTCCTAGGAGAAAAATATGCAGTCTTCAATTTCAAATTCCTCAGAGTATGTTGTGTATCCCTTTAAAGGATGATGAGATATGCCACTTGAGATTGATTTTGGATCAATGAGCTATCTCTTTTGAGGGTTTTCCTTCAGTTTTTGGACCTCTTGCATGTTGAAGTATGTATTGCTTCAATCTCCCATTGTATCTCACTTCCTTGAGATTGTGGATGATCAATTGAGATAGTATGAGACATGAAAGACCTCTTGGCTTTTCTTGAGGCAACTTGTTTGACCTTTTGTGCCTTGAATTATTGCTTGATTGACCACCTTTCACCTGATCACATGCCCTGATGGTAAGAGGGATGCTATGCTTCAATTTTCTATGTTAAATGTAATGCAATGCTAATGAGATAGGTATGATATGATAAATGATAATGCTATGCTATGATGCCAAAAAGAGAGAGCAAATTTTGGGGTATTACACACACATCAGTCACAGTTGTGTGCTCTTTATCTTTTGATTTGTCTCGAACATGTGTTGTAAATGTATGGATATCTAAGTAAGGTGTATGCTTAATTGTTGAGTTCGTTATAGACCATTCAATTTACTCAAATCTTGGTTTCATTGTTTCTGTGGAAGTATGCCAATCTGAATTCATCATTTGCAAGTATCCATGCTGATTTTATCTGAAGTGATTTTATTTGAAATAACTTTCATCTGTAACTGATCATGCTTTGTTTATATCAAGTTGACCAACCATTATATCCATGAATTAAGTGTATTTGCCAAACCTTTGGATGAGTTGTTTTTAGTTTTTTTGAAAAATGAATGTGCAATGGCTGATCCACACTTTACCACACGACAACTTGTCTAATTTGTTTACACTATATTTGCCTATAATGCTTGATTGTCATTTGACCAAAGTGCCGCTTGTATGTCTGTATATCAATCAGTGAATCCAACTGTTTCATCTCAATTTGAATCAACAATAGGACTGTTATATCTATGTGTCATTAAATCTTGTTATTTTGAACATAATCTTATCCATCTGTTTGTGTAAATACTCAGATCTACCCTTTGAATGTATCCTACTGTATGAGCACATATGTCTTGCTTGGATTTCTATTCTTGAACATTGAACTCAGCATCTAATTTTGGATAAATCATGTCATATGCAACTGCCCAAGTCTTAGCTCTTGTGATTTGTGTATTGATGATTGACATTCGTGCATTTCACCTCCAATGTGGTATATTCTTAGTGTTTTATTTCCCTTATGCTTGCGCATGAGCTTGAGTGGCACCCTCCTTTGTTGGTTCATTACGTTTTGAATATTATGGTTTAGGCCATTTAGATGGCACCCTCGTTTTCCTTGTTTGTTACTGATCATGTTTAGGCTTTGGTTTGTTTAATTTGATTAAGTATTAACTGAGTTATACCTGTATGAACATGGTTGTGAGAATTGGTTTGGGTTGGAGTTTGAACATGGATGGCATGCGTAAGCTTCATATGTTTTGGGGCATTTAGGAACTTGTTTCACTTTATTTAATTTTTGAGTTGTATTATTACCGGATGAAACACGTCGTCCCAACGGTCACACACAGTAGCACGCCTTTGCCTTTCACTTGCCTTGCACGGGTTCGATCCTGCAGATCAACCCTTTTGTTTTTTTATTTTTCCATTTCACTTGTTTTTTACATATATTTGCGTTTGCATTTTATGTTCAATCGCGCGCACAGCCCAGCTGGTCTTGGTTTTGTGTTGCTGAATCCAGGGGCATGGGTTCAATCCCTACATGGGACACTTCCTCTTTTTTTTAGTTAAAATCATTCTCTTTTTATCTCATCATTTTCTTTTTATCTCATAATTTCTTTTTTATCTCAAGCTTATTAAAAAACAGTTATTTATCTTTTAGAAAATCTTAGTTTTATTCTAAAACTCCAAAAATATTTATTTTATTTAGTAATTTATTTTCTTAAATATTTATTTAAGTTGATTTATTATTTATGTGAGTTTCCACTCACTTTATCTTGGTTAATTTGCTTAACCTTTATTTATGGCCTTATTGATATTTTGAATGTTTTTTTTTAATTCATTTTGAATTTATCTTATCATTTTGATTGTTGATTTAATTTGAGATTGGTATTGTTTAACTTTGAATATCATCTTAATTAATCTTTTATTCATGACCATGTCTTGACTTATGATTTGTGATATATTTCTCAAGTTTAATATCTTTGGTTTGTCTTTGTCTACTTGATATCTTGATATTTATCTCATGTCTACTCATCATGTGTCATGAAATATATTGCCATCCTCATACTTATGTTGCTTTCATTATATCATCATATATCAAATGTTTCATCTTCTATGACTTTTATTTCTTTTATCATCATCTTTCCCCTATTCTAAAGGAAGGTGAAATACATTGACTTTTAAAGTCATTAGCCCCCACCTTAACCTAAGTAACCTCTTAGGAGATAATTTTATTTCTTGGCCTCATCAGAGCCATAGAAATTATAACTAACCTTAAGAGAGAGTTCTTAAACTCTTAGTGATATTCATCCAAATGAAGTTATCACTTTCCCTACTGAATAAAACATAACATAGGACCATTACAACTAGATTTAGAGAGTTCTTAAACTCTACAACGAGCTTGTACTCATTTTCCCTCTGAATATTGGCCATAGTCAATAGTTCAGTAGAAGTAGAACTACGCATACTCTGATTCGACTCCCGAGGATACGTAGGCGCAAAGTGCGATGCTTTGTCGAGTATACTTAGATACTAACCCCTAGGGTTTTCAACCTTTAGCATAGAACCTTTAACAAACATAAGATAACATTAACAAGAGGTTCCCGTAGAGTACTATGGACGTTTAGGGTGCTGATACCTTCCCTAGGCGTGACCAACCCCCGAACCTTAGATCTCTTCCCCTTTAGGTTTTTCTAACGATCTTGAACCTTTCCTTTGGATAAATCAAAGTCGGTTGTAAAAGAAAATGATGCAAATTAATTAATAATTTGTTATCCAATTTTCACCGCAACAGAAATGGCGACTTCACTGGGGAAGGTTAGACCTATTGCTGGTCCTTTCCTAAGAGGGTTAAGCCAATCTTGTTTTTATGTTATTCATGTTTGCCTATCTACTTGTATGATTGCCTGTATGTCGTATCTGCTTGTATGCTTGTATATCTGTTCTATGTTTGATATTATCCTGTTTGATTTGGGTTGATATGATATCTATGAGTGAGATAAATCCTATACCCGGATTTCGAGTGCACTTATGATAGGACGATGGTATATTCAAGGGGGCTTTGAAGGAGTCGATTCCTGAAAAAGTTAACTTGAGACACCATCACTCAGCTTAGACCATCTTGAGAGTTTAGTCATGTTGAACGATCCTTTTCGTGAAAACGTGCTACTCTCAATGTATGTGCCATTGAGGCTGAGAACCGTAGTTTCCAAACCCCACTTAAGCCTTTTAGATGTAGTGCGGTGACCATGATGGAGTCTATTTCTGAATTGGTTGTCACGCGATACTACACTCAGACGAGGTTCTCTTGAGAATTTTGTTGATTACCAAGTCATCTGGGAAGTCGACAAAATCCGAAAGATGGATCGTAGACTCTGGGAACCCATTAGAACCTTGTTCGGCAGGTGAAAACCATAGTACATACCAATGGGAGGGTGAACCTTGGCTCCATACTCTTAACCCAAACCTTTAGGTGTCTGTTTTTGTTTGTGTTTGTTGCATCCATATAGCATAACCATATGCATATCAGTTTCATGGAACTCATCTTTTTTTAAATGTCACAGAGATATCATGGATGAATTGAGAAGGAAAACAGTGAAATACACTTCCAAGAACCTTAAGTTGGATGACCTAAGGAGATTGGGAGATTTGCTAATGAACCCCGAAGGATTCAAAGACAGATATGGGAATTTATGGATATTATTGACAAAAAGTGTTTATGAAGGACTCCTTTCAACTTTGCTTCAATTCTATGATCCAAAGTACCATTGTTTCACCTTTCCCGACTATCAACTTTTGCCTACGCTTGAAGAATATTCTCAGATAGTTGGTTTGCCCGTCAAGGATGATTCTCCATTTCCTATCTTCAACAGAGACCCAAAAGAGGAAAAAATAGCTAAAGAGACTCATTTGGAATTAATTGACATCAAGATCAACTTAATATCCAAGGGAGGAATTTTTGGGTTGACTGCTAAGTTCCTGTTTGGAAAAGCCCATTACTTTGCTAAACATTCCAACAAGGTCGCCTTTGAAGCTGTTTTTGCTCTACTCATCAATGGACTCTTTCTGTTCCTGAACTTTGACAACTTCGTGGATTTAAATGCAATCAAAATTTTCCTAAAGCAGAATCCTGTACCTACCTTACTTGCTGAAGCCTACCACTCAGTCCATACGAGAAACGCCCATGGTAATGGACAGATTACTTGCTGCATTCCTGTGTTATATAGATGGTTCGTCTCACACTTACCAAAGAAAGGCGCATTTTGGGATCTTAAGAAAGGATGGTGGTCTAAGAAGATTATGGCCCTTTCTCATGCAGACATTGACTGGTACAATCGAGTGTACGACAAAATCTCAATAACAGATAGTTGTGGCCTATATAACAATGTGCCTCTTCTTGGCATCGAAGGTGGAATCAGTTACAATCCGGTGTTGGCACGCCGTCAATTAGGCTACCCTATGAAGGATAAACCCCTAAGCATTCACGTAGAGGGAATTTATTTTGAGGAGTATGATAAGAATGAAGAACACAGGGATTTAATCTTAAAAGCCTGGGATAGCAAGTGCAAAAGAGAAAGTAGCTTCTTGGGGAAACCCAATTGTGTTTCTTTGGAGCCATATCTTTAGTGGGTCCGCAAGAGAGCCATTGAATTGAAAATGCCATACAAGAGGGAGGAACCAATTCCCATGAAAGAAGAACCTATTATGTACTTCATGTTAAAGGAAGAGGAGTTAGAGATATCATTGAGACAGACCCAGCGGTCTGAGGAAGCATGGAAACTCAAGTATCAGGTGGTTGTTGAGGAGAACTTTGAACTTCGAAAACAACTACGCGCCAAGGATGAAGAATTGACCTCTTACAAGAAAAGGAAGGTCCAAGAAGGCCCAAGTTCTTCTATTGTTCAGCCTACAGCTTGGAAGACGATCGTCGACAACCTTGTTGCAGAAAGAGATCAGATGGAGGAAGAAAACAAAAGACTCAAGCTACGACTCTTGGGAGAATCTCCTTAGGACTTTCTAGCTTTTATTTAGCTTTATATTTAGGGCTCTTTGAAAGTGTATCAACTATTGTAATTCACTTTTATTTAATGAAAATGAGGTCTTTTGATATCTCTCAATATTTCGCGAACGTCTGAATTCCCTGGAACTTTGCATTGCATCAGCATTCTTTTTGCTACCTATCAATAAACTAATGATATTTATGCAGACTTTGTTGATATGGAATCTAAAAAGAAAGTTTGGCCTTATTACTTCGAGCTCCCGGAACTTCAACAACTGATCTGGATGTGCGACATGATCGAGGATCCTTCAAACTTTGCTGACAAATATGGAAATATCTCACAACTACTAAGGGTTCCAGTGACTGAGGGACCATTGGAAGTGTTGGTACAATTGTATCACCCCAATTACCGTTGCTTCTTATTCCCTGAGTTCCAATTAGTTCCAACCTTAGAGGAATTTTCTGCTATAATTGGGATTCCCGTCAAAGATCCCCCAATTTTCTCCGGTTTAGAATCAATGCCATCAGCTAGAGATATTGCAACAACTACCAGAATCAAATTTGCCGATATCCAGGAAAATTTAGTTGTTAAAGAAGGACGACTTGGACTATCTTCACTATTCTTGTTTGAGAAAGCAATGTACTTCAAGAATAGGGGAAAGGAGGAACTGTATGAAGCAACACTTGCCTTAATGATCTATGGACTGGTTCTGTTTCCAGGCGCGAAGCAGTTCGTTGATACTCAGGTAATACAAATTTTCAGAGTCAATAACCCGGTACCTACCTTGCTGGCTGATATGTACCACACGGTTCAAACAAAGTACAACAAAGGATGTGGAGGAATTGTGTTCTGTATACCTCTTTTCTATAAGTGGTTCACAACCTACTTGCCAAAAACCCCTGCTTTCTGGGAGGTAAAACATTGTCAAGCATGGATTGAAAAACTGATGAGTTTGAAGCACACAGATGTTAAAAGGCATAGCCCAACAGAAGAAGGAATTGTCATAATTACCAGCTGCGGGGATTGCCCTAATGTACCCCTGTTGGAAAGAAACGGCTGCATCAACTACAATCCTGTGCTCGCCCGTAGAAAACTGGGTCAGATGGGGAAGGGACCCATAATCAAGGAGGATTTACACATGATGTATTATGGGGAAAGGGACGGCTACGAAATGAAAATGCTTCTTGAGCAAGCTTGGTGTCAAATCAATAGGCAGTTATGGAAGACGGAATGCTCCGTCAATGAGGCGCATCTGGAATGGTCTCGTGAGATAGCCAGTGTGATGAGGAGACCCTATTCCCGTCACAAGCCGCTCAGAACTAGACAAGGACTGGAGGAAACATTGACAGGGTTGTTACTCGAGAAGAAAAGGATTAAGGGACGCATTGAAAAACTGATGAGGGAGATGGATGAGGACGGGGAAACATCCACCAGCGGATCTATCTTCTAAAGATCTTGCTGCTGGTTCCCTATGTTATTTATTTTCATTGTTGTTGTTATCTTTTCAGTTATGGGAACAACCCACCTTTGTACTAAGAGCATGAAGATACTCTACTCCGAATGTAATGAATGCCAAACTTGCTTAATGAAGAAATTTTTTTTAAATACCATTGTCAAAAGCCTTGCAATTTTCTGTGTTTCTTGATAGTTTAGCTTTGAATCTGCATATCATATTGCATCATTTTGCTAAACTGTCGAGATACTAATTTTTTTTTTGCAGACTTTGTGGAAAATAGACACTGCTAAGAACATAAACTGGCCCGTCACATTCCTGATCCCTAAGGTTGAGCATTTGATAGAGATTGGAGGAAGAATTGAAGATCTGCCAAGCTTTATTGACAAGTATGGGGACCTGTTATCATTAATGATGTTGCAAGTAAAAGAAGGAGTGCTAGAAACCTTGGTACAGTGGTACCATCCAGTATACCGATGTTTTATCTTTCCAAACTTCCAATTGGTCCCAACCATAGAAGAATATTCACATATGCTAGGACTACCCGTTCAGCATCATCCCCCTTTTTCAGGTGTGGAAGAAGAATTCATTAATCAGGAGATTGCCGTAGGATTGGGGATCCGAAAGAGACACATCCGAGAAAACATGACCACTAGGGAAGGGTATCGTGGGCTACCTGCCCAATTTCTAATTGAGCCAGCTCTCCACTTTCAGGAAAGCGGAAACTCAGTAATGTTTGAGTCGATGTTTGCTTTGCTGGTGTACGGGTTATTCCTATTTCCCAATGTTAAAGATTTTGTCGACGTCCAAGCAATTAGAATCTTTATGGGTCAGAACCCTGTTCCCACTTTACTGGCTGACATGTACTTCTCGGTCACCACGCAAACTATGAGGAGCAAAGGTGTGATTGTTTGTTATGCTCCACTACTATACAAGTGGATCATTTCATACCTACCCACGACACCGACGTTTTGGGAAATGAGTGACAAGGCTCTTTGGGTCAAGAAACTAATGGAACTAAGGCATTCTGACATCAAGTGGTACGATACAGACCCTGAAGGAAGCATAATAATTGTTAGTTGCGGAGACTATCCTAATGTGCCACTCATGGGTCGACTTGGTTGTATAAATTATAACCCCGTGCTCGCATATTGCCAGTTGGGTCATCCAATTGAAGAGGAGCCTAGACCAGAAGAATTGGAGCTGATGTACTATGGATACGGAGAAGGATTTGAAGAAAAACTCAAGATGGGGGAAGCATGGCTTTTCATTAATTATCAAAAATGGATCACCAACGGACCTGTCACCGAAACTCATCTGAAATGGGCACGAGGGATTTCACTCAGCATGAGAAAGCCCACTCCATATTATGAGGCATCCACAAGTGCTGAACAGAAAAGGATGGAGTTATTAGGAGAGCTGACTTTGGAGAAGGCCAAAACCAAGTGACTTATCAAAGAAATCATGGAAGGGATCAGGGAAGGCGAAGGGCTGCCCTATTTTTTGTAGTTGTAATCTATTGTTGTAATCCTATTTTTAAAAGTTTTATTTCTTTTAATGTGATCCAAACAATGACTGTAACATTTCCTTTCTGTAAGCACTTATCTTATTTTCAATGGAAAGTTATGTTATTAGTAATCCTGTTATTTACACTGTTTGCGAACTCTTTTAGTTCTTGATGGTTTAGCCTGCATGCGCATCTCATCTGCATTTTCGCATATGCATGTGCATTTCTTTTGTGTCTCATTGTCGTTTTATTTTCTTCAGTTGTTGTCGTTGAACCGTCACCCTAAATTTCTCGCATCGTTACAATACCCGGGCACAGGCTCGAAGAACAAGGATGTCAGTAGATTGCCAGAACTTGGATCAAGTTAACAACGAGCTTAACGAACTAAAATGTGGTATGGGGCAGATCATGGAAGCCCTGAATGTTATACGAGCAAAGATGGATACACAGGTCACTGTGGTCTCAGAAGTCGCAGCTAGAACTGTTGAACCACCCGTCATACCGGTTGAAGGCCCTACTCTGGGAATGCCACGTGACTTTATGAGAGTCACGGCTCCGCAATCCACACAACAAGCAGTGCCACTGTTTGATGGAAATCAGCAAGCTATTCCAACTTATGCCCCACCAGCGGTGCAGACCCATTTTCAACCCGTTTTTCAAAATTAGCATCATTTTGACCATGACGATATGCCT
This sequence comes from Lathyrus tuberosus, assembly GCA_022829125.1. Classification (NCBI taxonomy): domain Eukaryota; kingdom Viridiplantae; phylum Streptophyta; class Magnoliopsida; order Fabales; family Fabaceae; genus Lathyrus; species Lathyrus tuberosus. The sequence goes on from JALAZF010000071.1 coordinate 12,623,731, forward strand.
ATGGAAGAAGATGACAGTAATGAGAAATTAAGAGCCAATATGGAGATTATGCAGAGAAAGCTGAAGGCCATGGAGGGAGACAATGTCTTCAGTTCTGACGTTAAGGATATGTGTCTGGTCACTGATCTAGTAATTCCACCAAAATTCAAGTTGCCAAACTTTGAGTTGTACTCTGGTGCCACGTGTCCTAAGGCACACTTGGTCATGTATCTCTGAAGAATGGCGACATTTATAGATAACGATAAGTTAATGATCCATTGTTTCCAAGACAGCCTGAAGGGCGCTACCGCAAAGTGGTACTTAAGCTTAGACCAATCTCAAATTAAATGTTTCCAAGATGTTATGGTCGTCTTCATAAAGCACTATAAGTATAACTTGGATTTAGCTCCTGATCGTAGACAACTATTGACCATGACTCAGAAGAACACTGAATCATTCAAAGAATATGCTCAAAGGTGGAGAGAGACTGCATCACAGGTTGAACCACCATTGACTGAGAAGGAATTAGCTGATTGGTTTGTAGACACTGTAAAACCAGAATTCCATGAGAAAATGATTAGTAATATTGGTGCCAATTTTTCTGATATCATTGCAATTGGCATGAAAGTGGAGGCAGGTCTGAAAAGTGGAAAGGTAGCTAGTTCACCTAACAGTTCCACTAGCGCCAGTGTCAAGAAGTCTCCGGGTAATTTTCATAAGAAGAAGGAAGGCGAGACTAATGCTGTTATGACAGGGAAGAGGCAGAATCCTAAAAGATCTCTATTCCAACCACAACCAGGTCCTAGTTTTCCTCAGCAGCCGGTTTACCCTATGCAGTTCACACAACAACCATACGTGGCATCTGTTATGCCCACTTTTAATCATCAGATAATGCAACAAGTTCCTGTTTCCCAGCCACAAAATCAGCAGCAGTGGCCGAAGAATCAAAATCAGAACTACTAACAGCCGAGGCGGCCAACGCCACAGCAAAATACCCCTCCAAGAAGACAGGCGGTAACACCAAACTTTCCACCCATACCGATGACATATACAGCATTGTATCCTTCTCTGGTGGAGCAGGGATTAATTGTTACTAGGCCATTGGGGCCACCATCTGAGAAATCTCTGCAGTTCTTTAACCCTAATGCAACCTGTGCTTTCCATCAAGGAGGAATGGCCCATGATTTAGAAGGGTGTTTGGCATTAAAGAATCTGGTGAAAAGTTTGATAGAGAAGAACATTCTGTCTTTTGCTAATAACCAGCCAAATGTGAAGAGTAATCCCTTGCCAACTCATGGGTCAACTAATGTTGTCGAAGACGAAAATGATGAAGTATTGATCTCAGATGCAGCAAAGATTAAAACTCCCCTGAGAACATTTCATGCCAAGCTGTTCAGCGCCGGTTTGGTCAAAATTGGCCATTATGGTTGTGAAGAATGTAATGGTAGTAGTGAAGGGTGCCAATGGGTTCAAGATGATATTCAGTAATTGATTGATGAAGGTTTCATACAAGTTTTCAGAAAAGAAAGCAGAGTAGAAGTAATTGAACCAGTGTTCAATTTGCCAAAGCAAGTGACAGTGTTTGATGAGGAAGAATACATGTCAGTAGTCCCTGTGTTCAACAATCCAGGGGCAAGTACCGTGAGTACGGTGTTTAAACAATCAGTTCCAAGATTCAACAAATCTGAAGTTGTTTCCCCTATTAATCACGCCAGGCAAAATAATTTCCCAAGACCATTCCCGTTCAGGTTCAGAGGAACCAAAGCGTTACCGTGGATCGACGAAGACATTACAGGTGGTAAGAAGAAGGAGGAAATGATCCCAAGGAAAGAGGTGAGGGTCGTTATAGAAGAACCAGTCCCAAGGAAAGAGGTGGGGGCTGATGAGAAGAATGTGTCCAATATAGTAGGGACGGGAAGAATGACGAGGAGTGGGAGGATTTATACCCCTATGAACAAAGAAGTGTCTGGCAAAGAAGGTGATATGCGTATACCTACCAATGACAAAGGTAAAGAAGTGATCTCCAAGGAGGATGATGAAGAGTTTCTCAGGATAATAAAAAGAAGTGACTACAGGGTCGTTGATCAGCTCCACCAGACTCCGTCTAAGATTTCTATCTTATCCCTATTGATTAATTCACCAGTCCACCGATCAGCACTGCAGAAAGTATTGGCTCAGGCTCACGTAGCTCAAGACATTACCGTCTGACAGTTTGATCATGTTATCGCTAACATTACTGCATGCAACACGCTCAGCTTCAGTGATGAAGAACTGACCCAATCAGGTCGTTAACACAATCTTGCTCTGCACATATCAATGAAGTGTCAGGAGGACACATTGGCTAGAGTTCTCGTAGATACAGGATCTTCTCTGAATGTCTTACCAAAGAGGGCCCTCGATAAGCTGGCATACAAAGGAGGGATCATGAGACCCACATCGTTAATTGTCAAAGCTTTCGATGGCTCACGAAGATCCGTGATGGGGGAAATTGAGCTACCGGTTTTGATTGGCCCTAAGGAATTCAACGTGCTGTTTCAAGTTTTGGACAGTAACCCTGCCTATAGCTGCCTACTTGGAAGACCCTGGATCCATGAGGCGGGCGCTGTTACTTCAACCCTACATCAGTAGATGAAATTTGTGGTCGATGATAAGCTGGTCATCGTGCATGGGGAAGAAGACTTGATGGTTAGTAACTTGTCATCCTTCCGTTATATTGAGGCTGATGAGGATGCGCTGAAGACTTCTTTCCGAGCCCTGGAAATAGCTAATGCAGTTATGATCGACAATGAGAAGCCAGTGGTACCGGAATATCCATCCTTTACTTTGTACAAGAGTATCCAATCTGCCTTTCAAGAAGGCGTGGCCGTAGGTTGGGGCGAAGTCATTGAGGTTGAGAAGAGGATCCGACACCAAAGGTTGGGTTATAGACCAACTCCAGAAGATGAGGCTGCTTCAGGTATAAGAGGAAGAGGAATGAAGATAAAAACTATTCAGGAGACATTTATCAGAGGTGGACATCAGGTCCATGCAATCATAGGAAGTGCTGAAGAAGACGAAGACATTGATCGTTTGGTTTTTCACCCAGAAGGCGCATTAGGCAATTGGGAGTGTGTTGAGATCCCAACTTTGTGCCCAGAACCAGAGTAACTTGTTTAGATTTGTTGTTTTCATCTCCCTAGTCTTGCCCAAAGCTAGTGGATTGATTTGTACGGGCCTCCGTTTTCAAACTTTAAATCAATGAAATGACTCTTTGCTAAATTTTTGTTGTTTTACTTTATAGCGTTCTGTTTCTAAAAAATGGCTATCTTTTCAAACAAAAGCATCTTCATCTCGAATGTTCTTGAATTGTTGTACATTTTAATAATATAAGTCATTCTACTATGCAGAATGAATCATAAACCTATTGTATTCAATCACCTTGCTCTTACCATTGACTTCGACTCCCCTGTCTATCAAGCTGAGGAGGAGGAAGATTATGAGGTGCCCAAGGATCTAGCGGATATATGTGACTACAAGTATACGGATCTCCAGCCTCATGAAGAGCAGGTGGATGTCATCAATCTTGGCACCGAGGATGAGAGGAAAGAGGTCAAGATTGGGGCATCACTAAAACCAAAAATTAGGCAGCGGTTAATTTCGCTCCTTAAAGAGTATGTGGACGTGTTTGCTTGGTCCTACCAAGACATGCTTGGTTTAAATATGGATATTGTGGTCCACAAGTTACCCCTTAAACCTGAGTGCCCGCCAGTAAAACAAAAGCTTCGCAGACGTCATCCCGACATGGCTCTCAAGATCCGAGATGAAGTTAAGAGACAGTTGGACGTCGGATTTTTAGCAGTTTCCAAGTACCCATAGTGGGTAGCTAATATGGTTCATGTTATGAAGAAGAATGGAAAGGTACGAATGTGTGTGGACTACAGGGATCTTAATAAAGCTAGTCCCAAGGATGATTTCCCTCTACCCCATATCGACATACTGGTAGATAACACGACTCGTTTCGCCATGTTCTCATTTATGGATGGTTTTTCAGGCTACAATCAGATTAAAATGGATCCAGCTGACATGGATAAAACCACTTTCATTACCCCGTGGGGCACTTATTGTTACAAGGTTATGCCTTTTGGATTAAAGAACGCCGGGGCAACATACCAAAGGGCTATGGTGACTTTGTTTCACGATGTGATCCACAAAGAGATAGAGGTGTACGTGGATGATATGATAGCCAAATCCCGAAATGAAGAGGAACATGTAGATCACTTACTAAAATTGTTCAAGAGACTTCGAAAGTATCAGTTGAGGTTAAACCCTGCAAAATGCACCTTTGGAGTCAGGTCAGGGAAGTTATTGGGTTTCATTGTTAGCCAGAAGGGCATTGAAGTGGACCCAGATAAAGTGCGAGCAATCCAAGAAATGCCAGCTCCTCAAACCGAGTCTCAAGTCAGAGGATTTTTGGGCAGTTTGAATTATATCTCCAGGTTCATCTCCAACATGACTCCAATATGTGCGCCAATTTTCAAATTACTCCGTAAGGATCAGCCAGTAGAATGGAATGCTGACTGTCAACAAGCTTTCGAGAAACTCACAAGTTATCTCCAAGAACCTCCTATTCTAATTCCTTCAGTTCCCGGAAGACCCCTCTTTATGTATTTGACTGTTTTGGAAGAGTCTATGGGCTGTGTTTTGGGACAGCATGATGAGACTGGCCGGAAAGAACATGCGATTTATTATCTGAGCAAGAAGTTTGCAGATAGTGAAAGCCATTACTCACTACTTGAAAAAACTTGTTGTGCTCTGGCTTGGACCGCCAAACGTCTAAGACAGTACCTGGTTTGTCATTCTACCTTGTTGATTTCCAAGATGGATCCGATAAAGTACATTTTTGAGAAACCCGCTCAAACAGGTAGACTTGCCCGTTGGCACATGTTATTATCTGAGTATGACATTCAGTATGTCACTCAAAAGGCCATTAAAGGAAGTGTTCTTTTAGAATATCTTGCCGATCAACCAGTCGAAGACTATGAACCACTCAAGTTTGATTTCCCCGACGAGGATATCATGGCAGTGAAAGATTGTGAAGAGTCAAGCTCTGAAGAAGACCTCAGGGCTGAGTATATGTGGAAAATGATGTTCGACGGTTCGTCCAATTACAAGGGACATGGAGTAGGTGTTGTTATAATTAATCCTAAAGGTGGCTACACCCCTTTTACAGCCAGGTTGGATTTTGGGTGCACGAACAATATTGCTGAATATGAAGCGTGCATTCTGGGTCTGGAAGCCGCAATCGATCTTGGAATCTGTTTTCTTGAAGTTATGGGTGACTCCGCTATAGTCATTTATCAAATCAGAGGCGAGTGGGAGACAAAAGATGAGAAGCTTATACCTTATTAGGCATGTGCTTTGGAGTTGATTAAGTGTTTTGATGAGATAACATTTCGTCATGTGCCACGTACTGAGAATCATGTGGCTGATGCTTTAGCGACACTGGCTTCGATGTGGCAAGTCAGATTTATCAATGAAGATCCAGTGATCAGTATTGAAAGGAGGACTGGGCCTACCTACTGTCAGTTCATTGAAGGAGAATTAGACGGCAAACCTTGGTTCCATGATATTTTGAACTTTCTAAAGAATCAGGAATATCCAGCCAACGCCTCCGTTCTTGATAAGAAGACTTTACGAAGACTATCAGCCAAGTTCTTCATCAGCAATGGTGTACAATACAAAAGGAATCATGATATGGTTTTGCTAAGATGTGTCGATAAGAGAGAAGCAGACTTGCTGATCCATGATATCCATGAAGGAGATTTTGGCACCCATGCCAATGGACATTCCATGGTTAGGAAGATTTTAAGGGCTGGATACTATTGGTTGACTATGGAAATTGACTGCATTCAGTATGTTAGAAAATGCCATAAATGTCAGATCTATGCGGACAAAATGCACGTTCCTTCTACTCTGTTAAACGTGTTATCATCACCCTGGCCTTTCTCTATGTGGGGCATTGATATGATTGGGGAAATTAAACCTAAAGCGTCTAATGGACATCGTTTCATTTTGGTGGCTATAGATTACTTTACCAAGTGGGTAGAAGCCGCCTCTTATGCGAACGTGACTAAGCAAGTAGTTGCTCGATTCATTAAGAATAATATCATTTGCCGTTATGGGATCCCCAGCAGGATCATAACTGACAACGAAACCAATCTGAACAACAAGACCATGAAGGAACTGTGCGACAGCTTCAGAATTGAACACCATAACTCTTCACTGTATCGTCCGAAGATGAACAGAGCGGTCAAAGCGGCGAATAAGAATATCAAGAAAATTCTTCAGAAGATGGTCAAAACATACAAGGATTGGCACGAGATGTTGCCATATGCACTACATGGGTACAGAACATCAGTTAGAACTTCAACAGGGACAACCCCCTTTTCTCTGGTATATGGGACGGATGTTGTCCTCCCTATAGAGGTTGAAATACCCTCATTAAGGATATTAATGGAAACCAAGCTTGATGAAGGATAATGGGTTCGGGAAAGATATGATCAACTAAACCTAATTGATGAGAAGCGTCTGACGGCCATGTGCCATGGTCATTTGTACCAGAAGAAGATGAAGAGAGCGTTCGATAAGAAGGTCTGCGTTCGAGAATTCAGAGAAGGAGAATTGGTACTTAAAAAGATTCTACCTTCACAAAGAGACACCCGCGGTAAATGGGCACCCAATTATGTAGGTCCATTTGTAGTCAAGACAGTCTTTTCAGGAGGGTCTTTGTTTCTTACAACTATGGATGGTGAACAGCTTGCGCAACCTGTGAATGCAGATTCGGTACAGAAGTATTATGCTTGAAAGACATCTCACCTATATCTGGGAATCCCCAGAGAAGTCAGTTGTTAGAGTTTTAGTCCATAGAGTTTGTTACTGGTCATTGAATACAATGTAACCTTTGCCAAATTGCCATTTTGTTGCATTTGTAATATTTCATGAGACTCTGCTATTTGGCAAGTCACCATTTTTCAATGAATATTAGCTATTGAGCCATTTTCTTGTTTATTGCAATATCGTCTTTATTCAACAAAACTTTGCCATTCTCACTTGATTTTCGAAAACGGAAATGTCGTAATTTCTAAGAAAACACAAAAATAAACTAAGTTTTACTCTGGAATTAAGATGTTTTATGGGATCAAGTTGGTACAGGAAGAGTTAGTAGTACTGTATGTTTGGGCTAGGATTTGCTATCTCCAGTGAAAAGAAGATTGCCCAGTTATCCTTGATGTTTGGGGTTTCAGGGTGTTGGTTTGTGTTATCCTTTTTTCTTTCCTATTTTGCGTCGTTCCCGTCGTTTCTAGCATATAGCTAAGCATATGCATCATACCCTGGCATCTTTGCCTCTTGGTGCTTTATGTTGCTCGTAGTCTTTTGTTGGTGTCTGCCTTTATTTCCCCAGTGAAGTAAAGACATTCCCGGTTTGCTTTGTGTCGTGCTTGTTCGGTCTTAACCTTTGCGCGCCAGATTGGAATCTTTAAACCTTTTACTGTTCCCCGAGAAGTTTAACATTAAAGATTTTGTAAACTGTTCTCGTTTGAATCGTGTCAGACTTGAACTTGGACGTTGTTTGAATCGTGTCAAGCATCGTCTGCTTATTTTAAAACTTGTTCTCGTTTGAATCGTGTCAGACTTGAACTTGGTCTTTGTTCGAATCGCATCAGACATTGCCTCTTATTTTAAAACTGTTCTCGTTTGAATCGTGTCAAACCTGAACTTGGACTTTGTTTGAATCGTGTCAAGCATTGTCCCGTGTTTTAAAGCATGTTCTTGTTTGATTCGTGTCGGACTTAAACTTGGACTTTGTTTGAATTGTGTCAAGCATTGTCATCTTATTTTAAAACTGTTCTCGTTTGAATCGTGTCAAACTTGAACTTGGACTTTGTTTGAATCGTGTCAAACTTGAACTTGAACTTTGCTTGAATCGTGTCAAGCATTGTCTTCTTGTCTTAAAAACTTGTTCTTTGTTCGAATCTTGTCGGACATTGAACCCTTACCTTGGTTTTTTTGAAAACTTGCTTTAAGTTAAGATCCTTGGAACAAATTTCTTCAACCTTATAAGACTCCTATCTGGTGCGCAGAGTTTGTCTCTGTCCTTCTAGCTTTTCTTGAAGATCCCATTTTTGAACTCTTCGGTATAGAATCCCCAAGAGGTCTTTGCTTGGTTGTCTGTCCTTTTGACTGATCCCAAGTGTTCAGGTTTTCCTTTCTGGTTTCGTGCCCAGGAAGAATGTGGGTTTTGTTTTGTTCCCAGTAGTCAATCTCCCCGGATCATTCCTCGGTAAAGATTGTCTGTGATCTTTTCCCCAGCGTTTCTTTGGAGTCTCCCCGGTGGGTCTTTTGTTGGTTAGCTTGTATCCCTAGTGAGGTGTTTCTCATGGATACTAGCTTTCGTCCCTTCCCGGTGAAGCTCTGTGATCTTTTTGTTTCCTGGTTTCCCCTTGGTGTCTTGTTGTGTCTGCATTTTCTTGCATCTCCTAGGCATCATGTTTGTTGCATTGCATGTGTGCGCATCTGAGGGCAAAATTTTTGGTTATCTGTATTTAAATATCTTTCACTGTTGATTACATGAGGATCTTCATCTCTCATGTCATCAGGTAAAGATATTTAAATATGGACAACTGTTGTACCCCAAATTTTACCCTCATCTTTTTGCTAGATGCTATGTGATTTATTTTCTATGTTTTTATCTTAATTTCTTTTTATCTATTTTGCCTTAATTTATTTAGCATTTTATTTTATTTATCCTATCTTAATTTAATTTTAACATGTTTTTATGTTTATTTATTTTGAATTTTAAATATTTTAATTGATTATTAGCTTAATTAATTAATTTAGTTGATGATCTGATTTTAGTCTAATTTGTTTGATTTTGAATTAATTATCCTTTTTATTATTTTGGTTAGAATTTAGTCGAAGTGCCTTGATTTTAATTTTAAAATATTTTATTAATTGAAATTAAGTTAGATTTTATTAGTAATTAATTTAATCATCATTAGCTTTTCTTTTAAAATAATCTTAAGATTTTAACTTAGGTGAGGTAATTTAATTTAAGTGTCATTTAATTTTGGTTAAGGAAAATACGTGTACCATTTGGTTTCTTTTGGATTTATGGAGATTTTTGATTGGTTAATGACCAAAACCACTAGCCAATCAGAAGGCTTTGTCTTCCTTTGACTTTTCAACGGCCATTGTGGACCAATTGGAACCTTACGCGTGTCAAGGAATAGTTTTCTTCTTCCTCTTTTTCGTTTCATTTTCGATTTTGCAGATTGAAACAATTTTCTCCAAGTTTGTTACAAGCTCAATTCAAATTCACTTCATCAAATCTTGGCGCCACGAATTCAATTTCGTTCGGCCCTAATGTTGTCTCAATTGCTCCATGGGATTCCAATTGCACAAAGCAAGGTTGAAGCTTTCTGTTCTGGTCGTCCTGCTGTACCACCTGCGAGAGGAGCAGAGCAACGTTGCTCTCGCTTTCCCAAAGAACACATTCATAGGCTGGCAACAAAAGAAAGGTGGGAAAATGCTACCCGTTTCGACCCTGCAATGCCTGCTGCGTGCTCAGAGTGGAGGAGCGTTTGCCTCCTCAGAATTTCAACATTTGAGTCTCATTTCAAAACCCTAGCCATTACCATGGGAGAAGGACTAATTCTGGCCCGGCCCACAACATCAACCCATTACTATGCCTATATAAGGAGTGTAGCCATTCAGCTTTGATCATCAACAAATTTCCTCAAAAATACTAAATATTGGAGACTCGAGCAAGCTTAGTGGAGTGAGAATTTGTGGAGTGGCTGAGGGGATACAAGCACAAAAGCTTCAGTTGGTAACATTTCGGTTTTCCTTTTGTTTCATATGTTCATTTAGTTTTTGCTCATGTTTGTGCTAGCCATGTGAACATATACTTTGAATTACTTGAATGTTGTGTTTACTTTGGATGTTATTACTACTTGCTTCTTGCTCCTGAACACGTATGGCCTTACAGTGCCACTGTTGTATTGAACCTATCACTGATATGCTTAGGCTTCGTGAGCTTTTGGTTTATGTTCCCTTTATGGATCTTCATCTTGCTGTTTGATTTTGAACTACTTTAACTTGTAGTTTTTTCTTTTTGATTTAGTGTTCATTTTACCACTTTAATCAGTCATGATGCCCTGCCCAAGTCCTATATGTTAGCATCTGTTTTGAACTCTATTGACATTGAACCATCATTGTTGTTTTTTATTCTAGATACATGTCTTGAAACTTGAATCTTCTAGGATGTATTCGAAGGTTTGCTATCTTATTATGTGCATGCTGTCCATAACACTATAGTTGGTGTATTGATAAGTCCATGTTTTGTATACCTAAGGCATATATTTGTTGATCTGCTTTACGTTTCTGACAAGCATGTTGAACATGATAGATGCATTTGTTAAGCCGATTGCCTTGGTGAATATGTGTCTCTTTGTCAAATATGTGCTTATGTTGTGAATGTGCATCACTATTCATGCTCACTATTACTTTGCCCTTAGATTTATTTGCTTATATTCAAACTGAGTACTTGTATAGCCATAAGTGTTCATGTGATTTTGATTTGGTTGTATTCTACTCAACATTCTTTTAAGATGTCTTGGAGTTACCACTCAGAGTTTATCACTATCTTTACCTTTCTTTGTGATACCTTAAATTTTGTTACTTGAACTTTGAAAATACTTAGGGAACTGACTGCCTCTTTTGCTCCTTTGAGTATGCTAATGATGACCAATATGGTTATTTTTGTCATGAACTTGCAAGCTATGTATGTGATTATCAATTGATGTGTGCCCTCTTGAAACCTATTTTTTGGATATGTTGGTATACTCATATGTTTAAGCATGTTGCCTTTTGGTTTTATTCGAGGATTGGAATTGTTAAATCTTGAAATGTTTGTACTATCTAATCTGTCTTGACAAGTTCATTTGGGTGATTATTATTGATAAAGCATTTTTTATGTGAATAATCTGCTACATGACACATTCACACTACTTCCACGAGCCCTTTGTGTATGCTTTCATTTGTATGTCATTCTGTTAACCTTTAAAGTGTATGTCCTAAGCCAATATGTTTTCCACACACTACCACATGTATGTACCTGTACTAAGGCACTTATCCATGACTGCATTAGATCTGACTAAGCATGTTTACCTTTATTTATCCTCAGTCATACAAACCTATATGTTCTGTCACTAACCACCACATGTATGATCTATTTTTAATAACATGAAGCCTTGAACTGTTGCTTTTAAGGTGAACTCATTGACAGATATTCAGCTCTGTTTGTAACCATTTATTCTAAGATGTTTTTTTACTTGAACTGTTGCTGTTACATTTTTTATGTGTGCAATGTTCTTTTCTTTTGGTTCAAGTGTGAACTGCTATCTTGATAATATGTCTTCTATCAATACATGCTCAGCTTATGTGTTAGGATAAAAGTCTTTGATGTCATTGTTTTCTATGTTGATTGTGTGGTCTTGATGTCACTTGCATTCTCAGTTTTTTTAGCCATGTATCTCAATATTAAACATTTGGTCATCATAATATGCATACTACAGCTGCCATTTGAATTTACTATGCTTAGAAGATTTGATTCCATGCCATGCTACACTTGATTAGACTGTATGATATGCCTCAATTTTCTTTGGCTTGTTATACTGTTACCTCATCTTGTACCTGCTTAGACCATTTTTATTGAGACTATCAACTCAGAAGTTATTTTTCTGATATCTGGATTTCATTCTTAATGTCAACACTGTATTCATGATGTGTATGTTAACCTTGATGTGTTTTAATATGATTCCTAAGCTATGCCATTGTCTATTATTAAATGATAATACCTGAGTAAATGTTGATTGCTATATGTCACATGCCCTAATTCACATCTCCCTATAATATGTGAAACAACTCATAATTTACTTTGTTGGTCTGTTAAGTGCTTAGCTACTCATGCCTTGTTTTGCATAGATTTTTAATTCAAATTTTATTTGATTCTCAAGTATAAGAATGTTGTTGTTGCTGTATGTTGCCTATTTGGATTGCTCCTAATCACATAATCACACACCAGTCACAGGTGTGTGATCTTTATCTTTTGATTTGTCTCTAACATGTGCTGTAAATGTATGGATATCTAAGTAAGGTGCATTCAATTTACTCAAATATTGGTTTCATTGTTTCTGTGGAAGTATGCCAATCTGAATTCATCATTTGCAAGTATCCATGCTGATTTTATCTGAAGTGATTTTATTTGAAATAACTTTCATCTGTAACTGATCATGCTTTGTTTATATCAAGTTGACTAACCATTATATCCATGAATTAAGTGTATTTCCCAAACCTTTGGATGAGCTGTTTTTAGTTTTTTTGAAAACTGAATGTGTAATGGCTGATCTACACTTTACCACACGACAACTTGTCTAATTTGTTTACACTATATTTGCCTATAACGCTTGATTGTCATTTGACCAAAGTGCTGCTGGTATGTCTGTATATCAATCAGTGAATCCAACTGTTTCATCTCAATTTGAATCAACAATAGGACTGTTATATCTATGTGTCATTAAATCTTGTTATTTTGAACATAATCTCATCCATCTGTTTGTGTAAATACTCAGTTCTACCCTTTGACTATATCCTACTGTATGAGCACATATGTCTTGCTTGGATTTCTATTCTTGAACATTGAACTCAGCATCTAATTTAGGATAAATCATGTCATATGCAACTGTCCAATTCTTAGCTCTTGTGATTTGTGTATTGATGATTGACATTCGTGCGTTTCACCTCCAATGTGGTATATTCTGAGTGTTTTATTTCCCTTATGCTTACGTGTGAGCTTGAGTGGCACCCTCCTTTGTTGGTTCATTACGTTTGGAATGTTAGGGTTTAGGCCATTTAGATGGCACCCTCGTTTTCCTTGTTTGCTACTGATCATGTTTAGGCTTTGTTTTGTTTAATTTGATGGAGTATTAACTGAGTTATACCTGTATGAACATGGCTGTGAGAATTGGTTTGGGTTGGAGTTTGAACATGGATGGCGTGCGTGAGCTTCATATGTTTTGGGGCATTTAGGAACTTGTTTCACTTTATTTAATTTTTGAGTTGTATTATTATCGGATGAAACACGCCGTCCCAATGGTCACACACACTAGCACGCCTTCGCCTTTCACTTGCCTTGCACGGGTTCGATCCTGCGGATCAACCCTTTTGTTTTTTTATTTTTCCATTTCGCTTGTTTTTTTACATATATTTGCGTTTGCATTTTATGTTCAATCGCGCGCGCAGCCCAACTGGTCTTGGTTTTGTGTTGCTGAATCCAGGGGCATGGGTTCAATCCCTACATAGGACACTTCCTCTTTTTTTTAGTTAAAATCATTCTCTTTTTATCTCATCATTTTCTTTTTATCTCATAATTTCTTTTTTATCTCAAGCTTATTAAAAAACAGTTATTTATCTTTTAGAAAATCTTAGTTTTATTCTAAAACTCCAAAAATATTTATTTTATTTAGTAATTTATTTTCTTAAATATTTATTTAAGTTGATTTATTATTTATGTGAGTTTCCACTCACTTTATCTTGGTTAATTTGTTTAACCTTTATTTATGGCCTTATTGATATTTTGAATGTTTTTTTTTTAATTCATTTTTAATTTATCTTATTATTTTGATTGTTGATTTAATTTGAGATTGGTATTGTTTAACTTTGAATATCATCTTAATTAATCTTTTATTCATGACCATGTCTTGACTTATGATTTGTGATATATTTCTCAAGTTTAATATCTTTGATTTGTCTTTGTCTACTTGATATCTTGATATTTATCTCATGTCTACTCATCATGTGTCATGAAATATATTGCCATCCTCATACTTATGTTGCTTTCATTATATCACCTTATATCAAATGTTTCATCTTCTATGACTTTTATTTCTTTTATCCAAAGGAAGGTGAAATACATTGACTTTAAAGTCATTAGCCCCCACCTTAACCTAAGTAACCTCTTAGGAGATAATTTTATTTCTTGGCCTCATCAGAGCCATAGAAATTATAACTAGCCTTAGGAGAGAGTTCTTAAACTCTTAGTGATATTCATCCAAATGAAGTTATCACTTTCCCTACTGACTAAAACATAACATAGGACCATTACAACTAGATTCAGAGAGTTCTTAAACTCTACAACGAGCTTGTACTCATTTCCCCTCTGAATATTGGCCATAGTCAATAGTTCAGTAGAAGTAGAACTACGCATACTCTAATTCTACTCCCGAGGATACGTAGGCGCAAAGTGCGATGCTTTGTCGAGTATACTTAGATACTGACCCCTAGGGTTTTCAACCTTTAGCATAGAACCTTTAGCAAACATAAGATAACATTAACAAGAGGTTCCTGTAGAGTACTACGGACATTTAGGGTGCTGATACCTTCCCTAGGCGTAACCAACCCCCGAACCTTAGATCTCTTCCCCTTTAGGTTTTTCTAACGATCTTTAACCTTTCCTTTGGATAAATCAAAATCGGTTGTAAAAGAAAATGATGCAAATTAATTAATAATTTGTTATCCGATTTTCACCGCAACAAGGGGTAACCATAAAAACTTAGAAATTTTTGTAAGTTATGAACAAAGTGGCAAGGGTACCAACTTTGGAGGATCATAACTCCTAAACCACAAAGTCACTTTTCCCCATCCAAAGCTAGATTTGTAGCTCTCATTACCCTCTACAAAAGCTTCAAACTGAGCTCCTTCCAATTCATTATGGATTTTGAGTTATGGAGTGACCAAAATGACAAAAAATGAAAATGTCACTTTTTTCCAACACTTAGTGAAAATTTCACTAAGTCAGAATCTGCCTTGCTTTTTTTCCAAAAGTAGGGGGATTTTTCACTTGGATCCAAAAGGTATCAAAACCAACTATGATCAAACAGTTGTTATATCATATGAGGGCTTTCCAAAATGACCAAGAACATCACCAAATTCCACTTGAGTCATGAGATATGACAGTGGCAATATGCCTTGCTGAAAACTGCCAAGGCTAGGCAGAATTTTGCATTTTTGCTCGATTTTCCAAAATCAGTTAATTCCAAGCCTTGTCATCACTTTTGACACTTCTGAGGATCAAATCTAAAGGGAACAATCACTGAGCCAAGCCTCCAAAGTCCTTGGAACAAGAAATAGCATGCCAAACCTAGAATTGCCTAAAATAGGGACAAGACTCCAATTTTGGATTGGAGCATTCAATGGATGCACCAAGGTGGCATGGACTGAGCCATTTCCAACTGAATTCAATCAAGACTTATCCAATACCAAGGGAACCAGTAGCCTGTGCCCTAACCTCTAGTCAATGGCTAGAGGAGACTTGGATTTCTATTGCTCAACATTGGCCAACCCTACTCAGCAGTTGCCATTCACTATTCCTTGCAAAACAAAGTTCCTCTACTATAAATAGAGCTCATTTGTGCTCAGTTTGAGTACACCAAAGCCATCAAACTGATGCTTTCCTCAAAATCCCTCTCTTTAGGAAAAAATACCTTCTTTAGCAAGGTAACTCTGAGTTTTTGAGTTTGAGAGCAATTCCATCCAAACCAATCACACACACCCCTCATAAATATCATATGTAGGTGATCCAAACTCACACAAGTGACATGTAATCCTTAAATCACAAAGTCACCTCTCCAAACCTCAAAATAGGCCTTTTATGCATTTTTCAAGCCATGTCTTAATTCAGTCACTTTCCAAACCAGATAAAACCTCAAACACACTCCAAATATCATCCTTGAACTGTCCCAAATGGTTCCCCCATCTGGAACACCATTTGAGAGAGTTGCTATTTTGGTCATTTTAACCCCTTTTGCAAGAAAGGGCCAGTTTGTGTTTTTGCAGGTACTAGCTGATTCCACTCATCCTAAAAGCTTCTAAGGGATCATTTGAGAGTGTCCAAAGCATCAAACCATTTCTGGAACAAGAAACTTGGCAGATTGCACAAAAACTCCAAAAGCTCAAAAGAGAGGTAAGCATCATGACTTGAATCTTCCAAAACATGCATTGCTTTGAAGTCCACTGATCATGCACACCTCATACATGTTATATATGTTGTCTTTGAACCTATTCATCATGTAATTCATGCCTGTACCAAAGTGTAGCATAGAAAATGCAATTATAAGCCTATTTCAAAACCACTATCGGATTTTGAGGAGGGATCATGATCTGGAAAAAATACCACCACCATTGGATTCCTTGTAAAATTCTGGTCCAGATGCATATAAACTTTGTCTGAACCCATGGAGAAATGAGAAAGTTATGACCTTCACGTTTCTGAGCCAAAACTTGCCTTGCCATGCCTTGGGCCAGGCCTAAAACCAAGGCATGCCTTGTATATTTGTGGTTTCACTTCAAATAATGGATATATCACCACCCCAGTGGTAAGGAGCGCGCCCTATAACTTGAGGTCGTGGGTTCAAACCCCACCCATGCCATTTTGTGTTTTTTCATATTTTTGCCATTTTTTCCAATATTTTCATGTTTTGTTAATTAATTGGAAAATTAATAACTCTTTCAATTTTAATTATTTTTGATTGGTTCTTTTTGCAAAAAATCACAAAAATGTTGAAATATTTTATTTCACAAAAAAATTAAATTTATATTAGTTATTTAATATAATTAGTATTTTTGTGAATAAATTCATTTTTAATTGTTTTTAAACATTTTAAAAGTGAATATTTACCTTGAAAATCAAAAACCAAATGAGTTTTAATATCTCTTGTGATTAAAAACTCATTTTTAAAACCTTAAACAAAAATCACAAGTGGTTTATTCAAACCTATTTGGTATTTTTATCATTTTTATTTGATTTTCTTTAAATATTTACTTTTAAAAAAAAACAAATTAGGGTTTCTTTGATTTTCACCCTCACAAAACATTTTCAAAATCTTTTTTGGGCCTCTATTAGAGTGTAAGACCCAACCCTTTTGAAAACCAAACCTTTTTGGGCCTCAGTCATTGTATAAGACCCACTGCGTTTTCAAAAATCTCGGCGCGATCGCCATTTCGAACAAAAAACATGTGGGCCTGTCCTCGAGCTATAAGACTCATTCAAAATCATTTTTTGGGCCTCTAATAGAGTGTAAGACCCAACCCCCTTTTAACCAAAAACAATTTTGGGCCTCAAAGATTGTATAAGTCCCTCTGCGTTAAAAGAAACCTCGGCGCGATCGCCAATTCAAAAACAAATCATTTGGGCCTACCCTCGTGTTATAAGCCTCATTCCTTTTCTTTAAACACCTTTTGGGCCACTTGAGAGAGTGTAAGACCCATCCCTTTGTACATAAAACCTTTCTTGGGCCTCAGTCACTTGTATAAGTCCCTGTACAAACGACAGTGCGATCACTGATAAAATTTTGGGCCTCTCCTAGAGCTGTAAGCCCCAACAAACTTTTCAAAGCACTTTCTCCTTTGATTTTCAATAGATTGTTGTTTTCAATCTTTCTTTGTTGAACAACTAACAAAACAACATGGAAGCTCTACAACCGAGTAAGTGTTTATCCGCTTTCATATGTATATAATTGTACTGTGGGGCTGTTTTGCTATAAGTCTTCTTTCATAAACTCATATCAACTGTGTAATAATAGTATAGATATTTAGAGTTTCCCCGGCAACTACGTCTAGCATTAAGCTCGTTGATCACTCTTAATAGTAGACAAAACTAGATCCCCCATAGGAGCACCAGATACAGTCTTCTCTTCGGCTGTCCTCCTTAGGAATTGTAAAAAGAAACTCTACTCCCCAGAGATGATCTTTTCTCCGTGAATGGCATCTCTTGAGTTTCTTCCAAATTCTCGAACTTTCCTGGCTTGATCTATTCTCTATGAATGGCCTGTCTTGAATTTCTCAGGGTTTGGGGACCCACAGGCTTCTTAAAAGCATCCCCGCCTCCTCTTGGGCGTTGTACAAGGACCCGTCGGCTTCTTAGAAGTATTCGCAACCTCCTCTTAGGCTTCGTATAATGATTTCTTCCTTTGGGAAGATAGCCTCCTCTTGGGCTTAGTACAAATTGTCCCCCGGCTTCTTAAAAGTTTCCAGCCTCCTCTTGGGCTTCGTACAAATTGTCCCGACGACCTCCTAGAGGTATAGGAACAAACATTAGTCATCTTAATAGAACAGTCTTTCAAAGAGTCTAGATATTACTACTACTATTCCTTAAGCATATTACAAAAGATAAAACCCGTAGACTTGGACAGTCTCAATACCCTTTGGATTCCCCGTTTACTTAAAGAACATGAAATAAACCCGATCCTTTAATCAAATCCATGAGTACATCGTTACCCATATAAGAACTGATTTTCTCTTTGAGCCAACGTACTAGACCTGTCACTCAACTGAAACAGTAGCCTTATAGGCTCCATCTCGGGTTTCGTACGAGATACAAAAGACTCTCTTGTTGAGTCAAACACTTTTAGCCTCCATCTCGGGCTTCGTACGAGATACAAAAGACTCTCTTGTCGAGTCAAACACTTTTAGCCTCCATCTCGGGCTTTGTACGAGATACAAAAAAGACTCTCTTGTTGAGTCAAACAGCCTCCGTCTTGGGCTTCATACAAGACACATAGACTCTCTTGTTGAGTCACCCCTTTTTCAGCCTCCATCTCAAGCTTTGTATGAGATACAAAAACACTCTCTTGTTGAGTATAAAAGATTCTCTTATTGAGTCCACCCTTTTAGCCTCTCTCTCGGGCTTCGTACGAGACAAATAAAAACTCCCTCTTGTTGGGCCAATAACCTCCTCTTAGGCTTTGTATAAGAAAACCCCGGTTGAGTCAATCAACCTTTTAGCATCAAAGTTGTGCCTCGTTCACAGTATACAAACACCAACAACTCCTTTCCCTTCATCTAATCGCTGTAAGCAGCAAGCCTCTGGATCATTTACATCCATGCCACTGTCCTTCTTTTAGCATGAGAAATTCCTAAGGAAAGATGGAATTGCTCTACACTAAGTTAAAGTCTTCTCCTTTAGGTTGGAAAAAACCCCTATAAAGGAAATTATGGCATTGCTGGATTCATATATCCCAGTTAAATGAATTCTCCTTTATAATCAGTCACCCAACAGTTGTGACAAACATCCCCTTTAGAGATGACAAATTCTCTCTAAAGTCAAACCCTTCAGCTTCACATCTTGGCCTTTGAATAAGATACAAATAGACCATTCAGCTTCACATCTTGGGCTCTGAACAAGATACAAACCACCTTTAGCTTCACGTCTTGGGCTTTGAACAAGACACCAAAACACCATTTCCTCCCATAGAATAGGAGGAACTACGATCGCTCTGATTTCCCTGTTTCGGTTAACGAGCACACTAATCAAAAAAACCTAAAGTTCCCTACCTCCATCCAATCAGTCCTAGCATCCTAACAAAATTCCCCATGAACAGTCCATGTTTTTTTTTTCAAACAAAGAAAGAAGAAAGAAAGGCCCCATTACCATATAGCATCCGTAACCTAACAGACCGTTGTTTAAACTCAGTATGCAAGCAGGGTTAGTTGGAGACATCTATTTCCCTTCCTTCATCAGCTTCAATAGGATAAAAAATGAATCGACCTGTAGTAACCCCCAAAGAGTGACAGCGCTTAAGAACCGCATCCAAAATCGCTCGCTACACTACTGTCAGTAGTTTGCCACCTCAGGAACTACTTCTGACGCTAAATCCATGGACGAAGCGCTGACCCATATTTGACAAAAAATCCTCAACATTGACTTATTTCAACTTTTGGAGAATGACTCATCTGCTCACTTTGACCTAAAAAATATCTTAAAGCAAGTTAATGTTCTGGAGGCTCCTCCTGAAGTTACTGATGTTGTTCTGGACCTAACTACTCTAATAGATCTTGTAGTGGCAGACTTTAACCAGCTTCGAGATTACTCCAAGAAGCTCAAAAATAAGACAGAAACCCAACTTGTTGAGTGGGATGCTACTTCAAGTTCGTCCAACAAAGTAACTGAACTGGAAAGAGCTTCTGAGCAAAACAAGAAAGAAGCAACTTTGTGTGGTGAAAACATCCTCAAGTGGAAGAAACAAATTGCTGTTCTTCAAAACAAAATTTCTCAGGCGGAAAAGCGCCAAGAAGAATTGCAACAAATCAATCAAGAGGAAATAACTAAAGAGCTTGAAGTTGGGGTGCACCATGTTGATAGGGCTCGAAAACTTGGTGAGGAAATCAAGGAGCTTTCAAATGGCAAGGCCCTTTGCGAGCGTCGTCTTCAAATTCAGAAATCCAAATTTGAAAACCTGAAAGAATCTTCCCCCATTTAAATATTTGTAATATTTTATTCGGCCTTTTTAAGGCCTTTTTGTAATGACATTGGAGCTATTTTATTTGGCGAAAAGAATTTCAATCCACCATGTTGCTTATTTTCCTCTGCATGACTATTCGACTGTTATCTTTACTTCTTGTAATGTGGGCTTGTATTTTTTCAAATATTTCCCGTTTATTTTTAATATTCGCTTATCTTTATCCAATTCTTCGATTTCATAAGTGCCATTAGAAAATACTTGTGTGATTTGAAAGGGTCCTTCCCACTTAGGGGACCATTTTCCCATAAGTCTATCTTTTCGATCCATGGGGAGAATCACTTTCCACACAAAGTCACCAATCGAAAAGGCTTTATTTTTCACTCTTTTATTATAGAATTTCTCCACTCTTTCCTTTTGCCTTTTCAATATGTCTAGCGCGTTTAATCTTTCTTCGTCTAAATCCACTAATTCATCTATCATCATATTCCAATAGGCATCTGATGGAATTTCATGATGTCTTTGAACTCTTATTGACTGCAAGTATATTTCGACCGGTAAGACCGCATCATGGCCATATGTTAGTCGGAAAGGTATAACATTTGTAGCTTCCTTAGGAGAGGTTCGACAAGCCCATAGAATTTGGTCCAAAGTTTTGTGCCAACTCTTTGGTTTTCTTCCCACGTGCTTCTTTATTAAACCAATTATAACCTTGTTTGCTGCTTCGACCTGATCATTGGCTGGAGCGTAGTAAGACGTTGATGTGAGGAGTTTGAAACCCATTTCCTTCGCGAATGCTTGCATATTTTTACCAGTGAAAACAAATCCTTGATCTGTTGTTATTGTCTCTGGGATACCAAACCTATAAATGATGTGCTTTAGAACGAATTCGATTACCGCTTCTTGATCCACGTTTACTAAGGGTATGGCTTCGATCCATTTCGTAAAATAATCGATCCCAACCAATATAAACTTCTGACTTTTTGAAGAGGCCGGTCGAATTTCTCCAATCAAATCCAAAACCCAACCTCTAAAAGGTTAAGGCTTTATTATAGAATGTAGTTCACTCGCAGGAACATGTGGTATCCCTGCGTGTACCTGGCACTCTTGATATCCTTTCGCGTATTCGACGCAATCTTTTAACATAGTTGGCCAATACATTCCCTGTCGGAATAATAACCACTTCATCTTATGGCATGCCAGATGTGCACCACATGCCCCGCTGTGTACGTTCGGCAAAGCTATGTATGCCTCAGACTCGCCTAAACACTTAAGTAGTACCCCTTCCGGATATTTCTTAAATAGTTCATTCCCCAAAATCACATAACTCAAAGCTCGATACCTAATTTTTCATTTGACTGGTCCTATTGGGTTTTGCAGGTACTCTATTATAGGCTTTCTCCAATCTCCAGTCATTGAATCATCTATGTTAAAAATTTCAAAATTTTCCTCGTCAGCGTATCCAAGCTTTATCGTCTCCAAATATGACGGGGATAACCTAACTTCAATGGCTTTCTGCAACTTTTCCTTCGACACTTTGTATCCAGAAGCTATCTGCGCTAAATCATTTGCTTCCTGATTTTCTATTCGTGGGACATGTCAAATTGTAACCATATCGAATTTTCTTAAGAGTCGATTAGCTATTACAAAGTACATGATTAAATTCTCCTTAACACATTTGTATTCCTTTGTTATCTGCTTTATGACTAACTCA
This sequence comes from Lathyrus tuberosus, assembly GCA_022829125.1. Lineage (NCBI taxonomy): Eukaryota > Viridiplantae > Streptophyta > Magnoliopsida > Fabales > Fabaceae > Lathyrus > Lathyrus tuberosus. Next base: position 12,645,757 of record JALAZF010000071.1, read on the forward strand.
GAGTCGCCCATTATTTCGAACCGGGTTGCCCCCAATTCCAACAAGATTTCAAGGCCTGCTATCAAAGCCTCATATTCTGCCTCATTATTTGAGAAGAGGCCTTCGACTTTGTACTTTAGTTTTGTTGGAATTTTGTTAGGAGAAATAACAAGAACCCCTATTCCAGTTCCATTTTTATGACTAGAACCGTCGAAGTACAACTTCCAGGGTTCCACTTCAATATAGTCCAAAGACTTTTCATTTAGTGTGTGGTCGACTATAAAATCAACCACTACTTGTCCTTTGACAGCCTTTAAAGGCAATTATGTCAAAGAAACTCAGTCAATGCTGATGCCCATTTTCCAATTCGACTGTGCAAGATTGGTTTAGATAACATGTATTTTATAACGTCGAGATGAGAAGAAACATAAACATCAACTGGTTTTATATAGTGCTTCAATTTCATACAAGAAAAGTATACACATAAACATAACTTTTCAATCACACTATACCTAGTTTCCGCATCATTCAAGACCCTACTGAGGTAGTAAATGGCTCTTTCGACACCATTCTCATCCTCCTGAGCTAACATGCTCCCTAATGTCTTGTCCGACGCGGATATGTACAACCTCATACTCCTACTTCTGCAAGGTGATACTAAAATTCGAGGATGCGACAGGTACTCCTTGATCTTGTCGATGGCATCCTACTGCTCTTTCCCCCATTCGAAATCTTCCTTCTTCAGTCGAAGTAGAGGGGAAAAGGCTTGCGTCTTCCCACTAAGGTTGGAGATGAACCTTCTGAGAAAGTTGATCTTGCCAAGTAAAGACTGCAACTCCCTCTTTGTAGATGGCGCTTTCGCCTCCATTATCGCCTTGGCCTTGTTTTGATTGATTTTGATCCCTTTCTTGTGGACCACAAAGCCTAGGAAGTCTCTCGCCTGCACACAAAATGCACATTTGAGAGGATTCATCTTCAGACCAAACTTCCTCATCCTTTCAAAGGATTTTCGAAGATGGTCTATATGATTTTTTCCTGAAACGGACTTAACAACAATATCGTCAATGTAAATCTGCATAAAATCCTCAATGAAATCGTGAAAAATTGAATTCATTGCTCGCTGATATGTTGCCCCAGCATTTTTTAAACCAAAAGGAATTACCACCCATTCGTAAGTGCCTAATGCTCTAGGGCATCGAAATGCCATTTTTGGAATATCTTCCTCAGCAATCAAAATTTGGTTATAACCCGAGTACCCATCAAGCTTACTGGGGTACTCATGGCCCGCGGCAGAATCGACAAGCATTTCCGCCACTGGCATAGGATATTCATCCTTTGGGGTAGCTGGATTCAAGTCTCGGAAATCAATGCATACCCTTAACTTGCCATTTATCTTTATTACAGGAACTATGTTAGCAATCCATTCGACATACCTGGTTGGACGGATGAACTTGCAACTGAGGAGTCTTTCGACTTCTTCTTAATCTTTGAAAGGATTTCTGGGGCGAATCTCTTTGGAGTCTGCTTAACAGGTTTCCTCCCAGGTTTTATTGGCAACCTCAATTCGACCAGGCTCTTATGTAGCCCGGGCATTTCGTCGCAGTCCCATGCGAAACAATCTTTGAATTCCTTCAGCAACTGGACTATTTCGATCTTGAGTTGGGGGCTCACTTTCGCACTGATATAGGTTGGTCATTTCTCTGCCCCTGATCCCAAGTTGATTTCTTCGAGTGGATCATGCGCCATCATCTTGATATTTGCTACTAAAGGACCATTTTCGAAACCCAACGGCTCATTGTCGTAAATCACGTCAAGCCTCTGGTTTTGAAAATCTCCTAGATCTTTATCTGTAGGATCCCCATTAAAATCCTTTTCAAGACCTTCTTGATCTGCTTCGATTTGATTGGCTTCGACAGCCATATACTTTACTTTGGCCTCTAAGGCCGCTTTGAGTTTATTCTCGGCTATATAATCTGCGATCTTTTCGAGAACTAGTGACTCACTCATTGTCACTGAATTCGCTGCCCCATCCAGTTGGCTGAATGTGTGAGGTTCCAAAAATGTAGTCTTCTTCGCCAACTACCTCTTCATCCCACTGAAACCCGTGGGTAGGATGAAGGTATAATGAGTAAAAAGCATTGTCCGTTGGCGTCATGTCGAAGGTGGCTGGGCTACAAGGGGTTATGTGAGCCAGATTCCTGTCAAAATTTCGTATATCCACCTGGTTTACTTCGGCCAGAAAATAACTCTGGTCAGCCTCTATATTTTCGACAATCCCGTCTGCGTGCCAAATTGTTATTCGTTGATGCATTGACGAAGAGACGACACAAATGCCGTGTATCCACTTCCTACCTAAGAGAAGGTTATAATTTGCTTTCGACGCAATCACCATAAACATAGTCGGCCTTGTGATGGTTCCAACAGTTAAATCTACCTATATCACACCCATAGTGGTCCCTACTTTTCCTTCATAATTCGACAACGCCATGTTGTGAGGTTTGGTGGCAGAATCATCTTTTCCAATTTTCTTAAGCATATAATGCGGCAACAAGTTGACAGCCGCTCCTCCATCGACCAAAATTTTATTCACCCCTATGTTACACACTTTTCCTTTTATAAATAGAGGTTTCAAGTGGTTCCTCATTGAGTCATCAGGCATTTCGAAAAATGCGTTATGTTCTTCGACACATCCATTGTTCATCATATAGTAGCAAACAAGCATGTGTCTCGCCGTTTCGACCTCCAAAGCTTCCTCTTCCTCTTCGACTTCCATTATTTGATCATACTCCCTAGGGTGCACTGAAACGACATTACATGTTACGTCGAATGATGCCTCTAACTCTGAGTTAAAGTCGTCTGTCATTTCATCATCCTTGGTTACTTCCTCCTTCGACGCCGCTTGCACTGGAGAAATAAGTGGCTCATCGAGCTTCACTCCTTCCATCTGAGTCGAAGTTTGAACATTGCTGCTGGTTTCTGGCTTGTCTTTTCCTGCAGCATCCTTCTCATCCTTCTTTCGACGTTGGTATCTCCTCCACTGTGACTTCGTCATAGGATTCTTGCCCTTATAGTTTTCAGAAGGGTAAGTCACCTTTTTGGACTTCTGGAATTCTTTTCTGTGTGACATAGAGGATCCCCGCTGTACTTCGAAGTCCTTCCATTTTCCTTGCCCCTGGGCTTGTCGGATTGGATTAACCCACCTGTCGTCTGGAGCTTTGGTTGTTGGTTTGAATGTGTTAGGGCGTCTTTCGCCTAACCTTTCCCTGTTTTGGTCCCCTCTTCGGGGGTCGAATCTTTCTCCAGAAAGCCTCCAATTTCCTCTTCTCCTTGCTCTCTCTACTCCCTCTTAGTTTTGTGCTGCCTTTTTGTCGAAGACGGCACTACAACGAGGGCAAAGTATCACCTCAGACCTTTTCCTCTGGCATCTATGAATAAAATCTGCCAGATTCTCTCCCTCCTTAGGGTAAGCCACTTTCTGGTACTCCTTCCGTTGACATTCTTCGTCAACTTGCATCGACGCATTCTGAGTCACTTCGACCATGTTTATATTGGCAGGTGACTCTGTGTCCATGCTCAACTTATTCAACTTCAAGCTGAGGCCCTCATTGACCTCATGTTCCTTCTTCATTCAACTGAAATCCTCAGAGATTTTCTTTGTTAGAATCTTTGGGAGTGGATTCCTGGCAACTTGTGGGCTGACGAATCCAACAGTTTTGTCCTTTGGATCCTCCATGGTTCTTCGGAGAATACCAACAGCAGCTTGTTTGCAAGAACCTTCAGTAGTTCCTTCGTTGATTTTGGCGAACCCATTAGTGGTTTCATTGTTGACTTTGTCAAAACCCTCAGTAGTTTCGTTGTTGATTCCCTCAGTGGCCTCAGCAATGTAGTTCTCGATGACCCTTGCGTCAAGGTCTTCAGTAACCTTGACCATCACTGGCTGGTCGACGCAGTCAGTTGTAACTTTGACCATGTCACCTTTGTTAGCGAGATCTTCAGCAACCTCCACCATATTCATGTTGTTGTCGAAGCCATCAGCAACTTTCATCATATCCATGCTATCGTCGAAGCTTTCATCAACCTCGACCATATTTACTATGGATGGCTCAGCATAGTGGGCCTCCACCACCTGCAAGGAGTTTGAATCCACCTTCGCCTAGGATTTCGACTTGTCGCCGAATTTGAGCCTTCCATCTCTTATTGCATTCTGCACTAGATCCCTGAAAAGGAAACATTGAGATGTTTTATGACTCAAAAAATTGTGATATTTGCAAAAACCTCTCTTTTTCTGTTGTTCTAAAGGAGGCACCTTAGTACCAGGAGGCACTATCATTTGGCCATCCTTGACCAATAAATCAAATATTTCGTCACATTTTGTAATGTCAAACGTATAAGTTCTTTTAGGGAACTTGTCGTTCTTCTCCGATTCGATTGGATTTTTGCCATTCGATGGAGCCAAGACTCTGCAAGCATAAGGCGGACCCTGTTTTAACTCCGCCAAATCTACCTCTTGTTCGTCGAAATTTGAAGAGTCCTCTTCGTCATCATCCTCACAAACTCCGACATATGCTACCCTTTCTTTCCTATTTTTATTAACCCTAGCTTTCTCGGCTTTTAGTCGTTTGACCTGTCTAACCCTATCAGCCAATTGGGCCATGTCTCTTAAATATTGGGTGTCTAATTTCTTTCTGATGGAATAGTCGAGGCCACCAGCGGCCATTTCGACTAACTCATGCTCAGGCACTTGTGTGAAACACCTTGCCTTGAGCAATCTAAACCTATTCAAATAATCATCAATTGGTTCTGAGAACTTTCTCTTTACGCTAGCCAATTCTTTTAGACTTATCTTTGTCTGCCTCATGTAAAATTGTTCATGGAATAATCTCTCCAACTGGGTCCAGGTATGTATCGAATTCGCGGGCAATGTGGTGGACCAAGTGAAAGCATTCTTCGTCAAGGAACTAGGAAAATATTTTATTCTCAAATTCTCATTTTGCGCTATTTCGTCTGCTTCCATTAAGTATAGTGCCACATGTTCAACCGTCGATTCACTAGTATCCCCTGAAAATTTTGTGAACTTGGGAATTTTCCATCCATGGGGTAATTCTTGCTGCAAAATATACTCCGATAAAGGGGAGGTATAACTGGGTCTTTGTAACCCTAAATTCATACCATTTCGCGCCATAATTCTTTTGACCATGGCAACCAAATTATTCTCTGCCGGCATATCATTACAATGCATTTGTTGTATAATATTGTCAGCATTTTGGTTTCGATTTACTAGCAACACTCTTGGTTCTTGTTGAACAGGCATTTCGACCCCAGGGGGTTCGACTGCCCCTCCTTGGTTCAGAACTTCCGCCTGAGGGACGTTTGGCTGCCTTTGGTTTATGGTAGGTTCTTCTTCGACGGCTACCCTTGGGTTCTGAACTACTTGTTCCCTTGGGGGGGGTTGTGGGACCCCAAAGAAATCTGTAATGCACGTCATCTGTGCAGCCAATTGTTGATTCGTTTGTGTCGTGTTTTGGATCAAAGGGTTGAATATAACCCACATCTGTTGGGTTAACATCTAGACCATATCATGGTTACTCTCATCCATTTGTTGCCTGATTACTTGTGCAGAGTTATTGATAATGTTTGGCATGTAAGTTTGGTATCCCGTTCCTAAAGGCTGGCTAATTCTACCCATATGGTTCACACCAGAACCCGACCCTTGCAAGGGCGAAGTTATGTTCATTGTTGGATCCGTAAATGCTGATGGCGCGTTTTGCAAACTTGCCATTACTGAAGTTGGCATTCCATATGGTTGTTCTCGATTTGGAGGCATCGAAAACCCAAATATAAAGGGTCTGTATATACTTCCTGAAGGGGGAGGAGTCATTTGAGGCATTTGGGGTCCCATAGTTGAAAAACTAGGTGCACTCTGGGGAACTGAAAGCGCAGGCGTCGAACCCGCTGTGTATGGCATAGCCTCTGACACTGATTTAAGGCGGTATTTCCCCCAGTCAAAGGATTAGGGGGTGGTATTTCATTATTTGTAGGATTCTGATTGTTAGGCGGATTTGGATTCACCATTCTGCGTACTCGTCTTCTTCTGGGTATTTCTTCGTTATTTATGGCTATTTTACCACTTCTTAGTCTCATGCAACAAAACGAAGAAAATTTCTTACGATTAAAGTGTAAAATGAAGGTTTTCAAATGTTAATAGCACAAAGTCCCACTGGGCGTGCCAATTTGTTTGCTTGGAAAATTCGCAAACAACCGCTGATCTCCTAATTTATGAAAAATTAGTTTGCTTACAAGACCGATCAAACAAATCCTAGGACAATGTGCTTTAACAATCTTGACAATTTGTGTTAAAAAACCTTTTGTTTATTGAATTCATCATGGTTCTCACCAACTTTCGTATTTTTCGACAAAAGTAGTAAAACTTTGCTTCTTGAAATAAATGGTGAAATGTAAATAACTTGCAAGTAAGAAAATGGCAGAAATGTAAAGGAAATTGTAAATGAAGAACTTAAAATTTTTTATTAAAATGCAAGAATGGAAACTGGTGTTTTTCAAACGTACATTTTCTCAGTAACTACTCTTTTCTCTCTCACGGTTACTTTGAGTATTTCTTGAGTGATTTGTACAAATTTTGAACACACACCGGAAATCTAACACTAAGACTCCCTATTTATACACAATTGAAATAACCACCAATAACAGTTATTTATCCTAATGGCGACAAATGGCATTCTGCATGCATTCGTCTACTAGATGTGTTCCACGCGTCCAATTTCGAAAATGAAACTCCCTCCTAAATTTGAATTTCAAACACCTGTCGAACAAGGCCTATTACTCTTCTGTCGAAACATTCCCAATACTTAGAAGAATCTGCCAATGCATTTCCTTAAGTAACATTTTCCTTCGACTACCTTTCTTCCATCAGAAAATACTCTAGTAGAAATGTCCTGGCGAATTTCCGAATTTTCTTTTGAACAATTTATCTTGGCGTCGAAATTAGCAACCTACACCGCCACAATATACCTTAGATTTGTTTTAAAAATATTTACAACTTGCGGCGGTTCAAACCGCCACAATATACCTTCGCAATCAACAATGACAACAAAAATCATTAAGCAAGTTACGACGGTTGGAAACCGTCACAATATGGAGATTACGGCAGTTAGCTACCCGTCAAGAAAATAACGACGGTTTGTACGATAGTTTTCACAACCTTCGCAATACGGCCTCGCGACGCACATTTCCGCGACAGAGCTGAAACCGTCGTAACTTACAAATTGTGACGGTTCTAAACGTCGTAATCTGCCAAAATGAACCGACGCAATTTGCCAATTTTCTTGTAGTGAATCTTCACAAAGTCTGAAACTCAGGGGGAGTTTCTTAAGACAATGTCTGTTTCTGATAAATAGCGTGGCTATGTTATTAGATAAGAATTGTTCTTTCTCAGTGCTAAAATGTATCTGCTGAAAAGTAGAAAATGCTTCAGACGTCTCTGAAGATTATGACCTCTGATACGACGTTAAAAGGAACTGAGTTATAAAGATCTTAAGATGGAAGTTCTGATGAACTAGTCCAGATGCTGAAGACTTGTGTCTCCTTAAAGATAAGATAGAGAAGTATTCCTTTTCTATTCTTTGTTCTGGTAACTCAAGTTGTTATTTTGGGTGTCTTTGGATCATATGAGATTCTAGATGATCACAGATAAAACTTTGAGGTTAACACATTCAGGGGGAGTTGTTGTTCCAGACTCTAAATATGTTTGTTTGGTGATTACCTTGTATAAAATGTTCAATCAAAATACTTGGTTTTGTCATCATCAAAAAGGGGGAGATTGTGAGAGCAAGAGTTGTCTCTACAAGTCATCTCTATGTTTTGATGATAACAATGCGTATTTGTGAAAGAACTATTTTATGTTCTAACGTGTGTTGTGTGCAGATCATAATCATAGAAGATATCATATCCAACAAGCACCAGCCAGACGTGCGTAAGTGATTATATGCGAAGTTACTATGTGTGACACAAGTCGCAAGAAGCAAGAATGCTTATGTATCTGATCATGATTAGTCAGATCCAAGGATGTTGATATTGCTTTTGTAATTCTCTTGTGGATGCTCTCTGAAAGTGGTTGTGATGCTGAAGATAGCGAAGCTTCTAAAGCAGATAATATTATGGAGAACCGAAGTGCTAAAGACTCTCATGACTTGAAGTTCTGAAGGTTGAAGGCTCTGAAGACCAAGTGTAGAAAGACTCTGAAGACTTATGCGTTCTGAAGATTACATTTCCAAAGGTCAAGTGCAGAACACTCTGAAGACAGATTCCTAATGGACAAGTTCTGAAGTTTCGGAAGCAGTGAAGAATAACGGGTTTCAAGACAAGTGCTGAAGTTCTAAAGGCAGATTCCTAATGGACAACCTCGGAATACTGAAGACTTGAAGTTTCGAATACCCTGTTATAAAGTCTCTACTCATGCTTCAATTTATTACCATCAAAAGCCTCTGAAGATTTGAAGACAAATGTTACCGTTGTGAACGACTATACACAGTGCCCAAGAAGATATATCCCGTCACTTCCTCCACAGTAAAATGGAGATGTGTCAGTATAGCTGTTAATTTTACACAACGTCTCTTTTCAAATAGCCAACAGTAATTCAAACGGCTATATTTTACTGGGTTATTTAAAGAAAGGAGAAATCGCTTCTAAAGGTGTCGATGGGCTGGATCAATTACAGAATCGATCAAGTCATTGCGTGAAGATAGCCACAACGATGAGTTCTCGTTGTAACACTTAAATATCCAACGCTATCACCATTTACACACGACCATTGTTGTTGAAGCTTAAGATCAGAAATCAACACAACAAAAATAAATTGGTATAGAAGTTGTTGATGAAGAAAACAACATTGTAAATCAGTCAAGTCATCAACCACCTTCTCGTCAGAGCTACATTGAAGATCTGAAGCAAGGAGTTGTTGCTCAAAGCTTGCTCACCCAAGAAGACGAAGAAGAAGAAGATCTACAAGATGTCAAAAACTGTCAAATCAACATACATCTTTGTAGTTTCTTAAGATAGCAAGGAGTTGTTTCTCATATCTTACTTGAACACTTGTGTGTTCTTTTGTACTTAAACTTAGGAGTTATCTGCTTGTTAAGAAGCATCTTTGTAATCTCCTGTTAAACTAATTCTTGGTGAATTAGGATTCCTTGAGTGGTCAGTGTGACTAGAGACTCGAGAAGACAATGGCTGGGTGTCATTGTGGAAAAGTCTGAAATAGGGCCAATAAACGTTATATTCGTTGCGACGAATCCTTGAACGTTTAGCTGTGAAATCCTAGCAGTAGATCTTGCGAGGTTGGAACCTGTAGGTCAATGTTCATTATATTCATTAAGTTGAATCCCTGAACGGTTCATTATGTGTTAGTCACAGCTGAGGTTGTGCAGGTTGTTAGTCACCGGCGTTAGCCCGTGCACCTGTAATCGAGATTGATTATAGTGGATTAAGTCCTTGTGTTCAAGGCGAAATCACCTGAGGAGGGTGGACTAGATTAGCTTGAGAGTTGCACAGGTGAACCGGGATATATCGTGTGTTCTTTACTCTTGTTATGTTTAAGTTATTGTTTATGTTTCTGTAATGAGTATCAGAACCTTACATAAGCAAGTCAGAACTTTGCAGCTTAACTCTGATAAGCTTCCGCACTGCAAGTTCTGAATAATGCATTTTGCGTTCAGACTCTTGTTAGTTCTCATGCTTCACGCATTGCAAAGTCTGAATGATTCTTCGCAAGTCAGAGTCTCTCAACGAACTCTGATGTTATCTTAGTGCCTTAGTGTTAAGAAGAGAAAAGTTATAAAAGAGTGAATACACAATTCAAACCCCCCTTTCTTGTATCTATCTCGAACCTTCAAATTTTAATTAAGTTGGATCTTCTAATTAATTGGAACTCTGGTGTGGCTTTCGGGTGCAGCATGTTGACAAGAGGATCAAAGCAATAAAGGGAACTCATACTTTTGCATTGATTGAAGAATGAGTAATGATATGTTACTATTACATTAGTAAAAGTGCCTTATATATACAAATGGTTTACCATAGTAAATAACAAATAACCATTGTGTAATTGCACGAAACTAAGCTAAAATAAGCTAACTATAGTAAAGTTAATAGGTCCCCTCAAGTTGGATGGTGGATGGAACACAATCCTAACTTGGACACCATGGATAAAAAAGCAGGAAAGTGAAGAGGTTTGGTAAACACATTGGCTAGCAGCGACTTGGAAAGCACTAATAGCAGATAGATTAGCTTTGAGTGCAGTTTCTCCCAAATAATGTGACAATCCAGCTCAATGTGCTCGCTACGTTGATCAATGCATTTTAATGCACATTCTCTTTTGTTTTTACTTAGGCATTTCCTTAGTTTGTTTTGTTTATTTTAGTGTTTTATTATGTTTTTATAATTAAGTCTTTGTTTGCCATTAATCTATTTTCACAGCTTATTTTTAGCTTTAGCAGTTTTTTTATACCTGTCCACTATTCGGATCATAACTAGAACTACGAGAAACGGATTTATGCATTCTACTAGGCGTTGAAAAGCTAAGACTGAGAGCTACAAGTTTCATGTTTAAGGAAAGAGTTGATTCGGACTAAAAAAGGGTCAAATAATTCGTTGAAGTTAGAACCTGAATTCTGTCTTTAGGAAAATTTAGTTTTGGGCCATCTTTTTTATATTTTCCAACCCAGTTGGGTTAGAACCAGATTTGTGATGCTTCCTTATACCTAGTAGCAGCCGTGCTACTGTTCATTACGTTTTTCACTATTCACAACTTTGGTTTTTGCTTTTGTACGATGGAATGGAGAACTAATCCGAAGGATTTATCTGCTGTAATCGGTTTCCGCCAACACTGAGGTTCTTTTAATTTCCAATAAAATCTATTTCCTTTCAATTCTTCTCTGTGATATCTTGTTTGCTTAATTCAATTTATCTTAGGGTTGATTGTTGGAGCAAATCAAGCTTTTGGGTGTAAATCTTGTGGTAAGGGTTCAAAAGTGGCTTTTTGTTTTGTAGTGGTAGTTGTTTGGGGAAATCGATTGGTTGAAAAGTCATTAGGTGAAATGAGGAGACAGAGTCACTATGTATAAGACGGTGAAGTTGGTGGAATGTGGTGTGAATTGGGTGAGATGTAGGGTCTCCCGTTAATGTTATATAATTGTTTTGATGGGTAAAAGTGATCGAGGGAATGGAAAAATCTGCCTGAATTGGGCCCAAGGTGCGTAACCATGCCATGCCCAAAACCATATCATCGCCTTCAATTGGCAATAAGTAAAATGGAAGTTGGAAGGATTTTTTTTTGTAAGACAATTTGAACCTTTTGGCATATACCTTAACAATTTAAATGGAATCCATTTCCCACCATTACAAAAAATTGAGGTATAGGGGTTGTCTTGAGGTAGAGATGGTGAGCAATGCATGGTTGGATAATATTGCGAGTGTTGCTTGTATCAACGAGTACCATAACTGATAATCCTCCAATTATTCCTTTGAACTTAAGAGTTTGGGGAGAGAATTGACCAGTTAGAGCATGGGTGGATAGCTGGAAATAAGTATCTTCATTGGTTGATTCCTCCTTTTCTAGATCAGGGTTGTCTTGAACCAAATTAGGATCTTCCAATATTTCATCCTCAGCCAAATGAATAAGAAATCGATTAGTAGAACATTTGTGACCTGGAATGAATTTCTCGTCACAAATAAAACAAAGACCTTGAACTCGTCGTTTTTGAAGTTGGGCCTGGGAGAGGCGACGAATGGGTAGTTTCAAAGCCTACGGGAGGGTATGAGGTTTCGGAGGCATGGATCCTTGCGGATTAGAGAAAGGGGAGGGTTTGGAAAGTTGCGAATTTGAGGTACTGGTTTTTTGAGAAGGGTTTGAGAAAGGTTTTGAAATTTTTGGGCTTGGCATGTTTACATTTTGATTCAATGAGCTTAGCAAGCCCAATAGCTTGGGAAATAGAACTTGGCTTATGAATAGCTATTTCATTTTCAATTTCTGCTAACAGCCCTGAAATAAAACAATTTAAAATCGCATCTGGTGGCAAAAAAACAACTTGATTTCCAAGTTTTTCAAACTTAGCTTGGTATTCCACAAGTGACCCTTCTTGCTTCAATTTAAATAAAGCAGCTTGATGATTCTCATAAGAGGAAGGACCAAAACGTAATTCCAATGCTTTTGCGAAAGAAACCCAATCAGTCAAGAATAAATTCTGATGCATCCATTTAAACTAGCCAAGAGCTTCATCTTTCATATAAAAAGAAATTATGGATAATCTATTTTCATGTAGAAAATTGTAGAAACCGAAAAATAGTTCAGCTTGAAATAACCAATCTAATGGATTTGAACCATCAAACATTGCAAGCTCAAGTTTAGGAGTACGGAAGGGTGGTAAAGGGGGAATATTGGGAAAGTGTGGGTAGGGATTTTGATGAAAAACAGGAAGGTTATAGGTTGGGGTTTGTCTAAAAATGGGTTGAGTGGGTATGTATGGGGAAAAATGGGGTGGCGGTGGGGCAACGGTGGGACGAATGGTGGTGGTGACAGTTGGTGGTGCAGGTGAGTGAGACAAAGTAGTTGATTATCTTAAAGGGGTGTTTGTGGGTGAAGGAAGGTGAATAACATGTGTAGGTAGCATAGATATAGATGAGGGCTTTTGAGTAATACCTGAAGAGCTTGCTGCTTAATGAATAGTAGCAGAGTGGGGTTGGTCTTTTTGGGTTAGGAGTTTTTGAAGGGTTGACATAATTGAATCATGTCTAGAATCCAGGATTTGCTTGTCATTATTCAATCTGGTGTGGATCTGACCCAAATGGTGTTCTATATCTACATTAACCTTGTCAAACCTTTCATTCATTTGTTGTTGAACTTGTGCCATAGCATTGTCAAGATGAAAATGAGAAGTTTGGACAGCTTCTTCAATAATCTCCTTGGAAGTGGGATTGTTGGGTTTGGGGGGAGCCGTGAGAACAAGAATTAAAGCACCAAATGTTAGGTTACTCTAAGGAAATAAAATAGATCTAAATGGAAAGGGAAGATAAACACAATAAAACATTAAAACTTTTTAGAATTTTCTTACTTCCAAATATCAAAGTGATGATAATAAATAACTAGGGTTTCTAGCTAAAGATAAAAGACTATGGGCTTAAATACAATATTGACCCAAACACTAAGGGAATAAAAATTACTAAATAAACCCCCTAATTAATAGTAACAGTCCTTTAGAAAAACTGATATTTTTTTGTTTCTAATTGGTCTTGGACTCTTCATAACATTCTACATGGAAAGGAAGCATTAGCTTTGTTTCAGTGGATGTATTCCAACTGTCAACACCTTACTTGGCCTGCCTTCTTCAAGTTATGGAATCATGATTTGCCACTTCCTTTTACGAGGATCTAAAAGCTGTCTTGTTCAAGCTCTTTCAAACAATGTATGTCAAGGAGTACCAAGCTTAGTTTGAATCCTTGGCCAACCTCATCGTGATCGTTCTACTTGAGCTGCTTCATTTTCGAATCCCCCATTGCCCATTATATAAATATGTAGATGAGAAACCTCTATAAATATAGTTGCAATGCATGTAAGAGATAATTTATGAAATTCAGAAATAATTTAGCATAGGAGAAATTAAGGAAGATGAAAAGTTCCAACACGACTCCGCTCTAGTCAGATCTGCAGGAAACAACACTAGAAGGTGTTACAGAATACTTCACTTTCTAATTAACAAATTGCAAGTGATAAAAGTGTCATTTGTAGGTTTATCTTTCTGTGTTGAGCTTATTTTACTCGCTATGAATTAAACTTGCTTTCTTAGATAATGTGAAGTTTAATTAATTAGTAATCTTTTGAATGTTATGAATTATTTGTCTTAATAGATTTTATTCAACTGAATTTATTTCATTTGCTTATTCCTTCATATGACCAACTTGGGAGTAGATAAAAAATTGTTAATATTGATTTATCTTTTGACAAGTGGAACTCATGATAAATATGGTTGAAAATAGTGGGATAGACATATTCACTAGATTATTCACTTTAGACATAAAAGACTACAACCATAGGTGAAATCAGAACTTGTAGCAATCATGCATTAATATTAGGGTTAATTATACGATCCCCCCTGCCATTAGGGCGAGATTTGGTTTTGCCCCCCTGAAGTAATTTTTTTTGAATGCCCCCTTATAAAACAAAGAATACATTTTTACCACACTCTATCCCTTATTTGGGTGACAGTGTATCATGCAATTGGGTATGTGGCATTGAGAAATAGTCTATGTGGCATTATTTTTAATTTATTTTCGTATAAGTATTATTTTTAATTTATTTTCGTATAATATTTAATTTGTATTAATATTTTTTTAAATTATTATTTTAAATTTACCAAAATATCATATTTGGGCCTGAATCCATTTTTGGATCAATACCAGCCCAAATACTCAACCTTGTTTTAACTCATTTTACTCTACGTGAAACTTATTTATAAACATTTGCATTTTATGTTAAACTTCCAATGTGGGACTTCTTTATATCATTGCAGCCACAACTCCACAAGGTGATCCAGAAACAATTTTAATCCTGACATTTATCTGATGAACAACGGGGTATGTTCCTCCAGTTTCTTGGCAAATGATTGAACAAATATTGAACCTAAAAACTGGGAACCAGTAAGAGAAAACCTAGGGATAAGGTTACGGTTGGTTCAGAACCTTCGAATGAATCCGAGCGTTTGTTTCCATTGTTATTGTTGCAGCTTGATATGCTAGATCATGGATGATTGAACTGGAAAAAAGGATTGTTTCGGTTGCCTCTTCAAGTGTCAGGCTTCTAGTGTTGGCTGCACCTAGACACTCCATTGTAACCGTTGATTCCTCTGGCATAAAGCATAAAAGAAAAGTTAGAAATTGACCATGTTCTATTTTTCTACAAAGAATGTAGATGTGGAAATTTATATCACTGATTCTACAATTTCAGAAAAATAAATCAAGAAAAAATATCAAAACTATCCTAACTCAGAAAAAGTGATAATGTATTTTAGTATCACACTATTAGCATCAGAAGCAGATTTTTACTAAGATTAAATAGTCCTATAAAGTTTTGTAAATCATAAAATTGCTCAAAATTGTATGTAATGCATGATGTATGCATCAATGAGTACATCTTTGAGAAGAGAAGCTAAAATTCTCATCTCAATAATTATTACTAATATCTTTTCATGGATATTTCACACATCCACATTCCTACTCAATGAAGGCCTCTCTTGCTCAAAAATGAACACCTAGTTTCTTGATTTGCACAAACCTGTTGAAATTACAAAAGCATCCATTATATTAAACAAATACAGAAAATCACTTAGCCTTAGTTCGTTAAAAAAAGTATCAAACAGCATATAAGATAGAAGAGTGATAATAACCTGAATGGTGCCTTCGTGAGAGAAAGTGAAAGGAAAATCATTGAGAAGGCATGATGAAAGAGGTTGCTTGTTGCTTGTTGATGTTACAGTTGGAGTTGTGGAGAGTGTAGGAATTTGTAGTAATGGTATTGAAGTGGAAGGTGATAGCAAGAGTCCCACATCGATTGTAACTCTAATTGCAATAGTGTTTATATACTAAACACACAAGTGTATTAATGAGTTGAAAACAAACTAAGTAAATGGGCTGCTGCTAATTATGGGCTTATATGTTTGATCTTGGCCCAAATATATTAATTTTTAAAATAACAATTTAAATAAATAATATTTATAAGAAAATAAATTAAAAATAATGCCACATAGACAATTGCATAATACACAGTCACCCAAACAAGGGATAGGGTGTGGTAAAAATGTATTCTTTGTTTTATAAGGGGGCGTTAAAAAAAAAATACTCTAGGGGGGCAAAACCAAATCTCGCTCTAATGGCAGGGGGATCGTATAATTAACCCTTAATATTATTATGAGACTTAAAGATTTAATTCCCTAACTTAATGCATATGCAATTTGATGTTGTAGATATACACCTGTAGATAACTTTCTACCTTATCTGTCACGACTTAACATAGCAAACTCATATATTAGATGAATTCATTAATTGGAACATTTTCCAAAATACTCCTTAACTCTTTGTTGACCCTTATTAATCTTCATTATTTTACAACATTCTTGAGCAGATGACATGTGCCATTATTTTATTACCTTTGCTCATGTTTACTTTACAACTTATTGTATTAAAATCACCATGATTAATTCAATCTTCGTGGGATCAATAGTCTTTCTTATCATTTGCTACTAGTTTGACCATGTATACTTGCATGTAAAAAAAATCAATCAAGTTTTTGGCGCCGTTGTCGGGGATTCATTCTTTAAAATTTATATTTTTTTCATTGACGTTTGTATAATTCACATTTGAGCATTTGATATTTTGTTTGTCTTTTGGTGACAAAACAGTTGTGAGAGAATGTTACACGTGCAGGTTGAAATACATTAAATGTTTAATTCCTTTATGAAGGCCCCTGACGTGACAATTGTCGCACCACTAAATGTCATGATATAATATCTCATATTCTCTTAAATACATTATTCTTTGTCAGTTGGAACAGATTTAGCTCATATGTGCTTTATTTGTGGTCAGTTAAGACAAATAGAATAATTAGTGAACTCAGTTGAGCTTAATTCTTACTCAATTCAATTGACTTTTATTATTCAATAAAAGATGGTACATTTTGGTAACATTAATTCATGTTCAATTACTCACTAGAAGAAATATCTCTTCTTAGATATTTTCTCTTTTCATCTTACCAACCATTTGCCTTGATTACAAGTAACAAAAGGAAGGAAAGAAAAAAGTTAGTACAAAAAAAGAGTAAACAAAGAGACAAAGAAAGAAGAAGTGGAGAAGAGAAGAAATAGAGAAAGGCCTGGAAAAAAGAAGAATCAACATGTTTCATCAAGAACTATCCCCAACATTCATCATCTTCTTGTTTCATGGTGGGTTCCTAGTTAGACATAGCTATGGTGGGGCAAATCCATGAATGAAAAATTAGGGTTTGGTGTTTTGATATGATCATGAAATTGGTGTTAATATATGATGTTCTTGTTTTTTTCCCATGTTTGCTTGTGATAATCTATGTTATTTGGTGTTGTTGATGTAATATGATGCTATGTGATGATGTAAATTTGCTTATATTTCTTCCTGTCATGTTTTGTTACTGGGTTTGCTCTGGCTTTCTTGCTTGGTGAGGGAAAAACTTGATAATCAAGCGTATAAGTTCCCATGCAGAAGTTGCTCTGCAACGCTTGCTAGGAGAGGACACAACTCGCTAGGCGAAATGGGTGATTTATGGAAGATATGACAGTCTAGAACTCTTTGCTTTGGCCTCACTGGGTACTTGCTATGGGAAAAATTGCTTGGACGCCTCGCTTGGAGCTCGACAAGGGAAGAAGGGAAAATTTCCAAATTTGATTTTATTGCCTCGTCTCTCTTGAAGCTCGCTAAGCAAGACTCGTAAAGCATTGGAATATAACTAGTGTTCTTGTTTACGCCATAAAATGGGAACCATGACTCAAGTTAATGCGAGGTTGAATGCATTGAAAAAACTAGTCCAATGCTCTTCTTTTTAAAATAAAACCATGCTTATGTTCCAAATGTTTCATGGATAATGATAATAAACTATGTTGTATGTTTTATGTATCATGTTGTGATGTGTATGTGTATAAATTGCCTGGTCAATGGCTGGAACATGGAATGTAATACATGGATAAGAGAAGACAGTGTATTAAGTTCTTAAAAGAGGAGTCGTAATTAGTGCAAGCCTATATATGTAATAAGTTCCTAGAAGAGAATCCGTAATTAATACATGCCTAGTGACGTATTAATTCAACCGAATCGAGCCTTTATCAAATATACACACTAAATTCCAATCTGAATAGGTTGTAATTAGTAGTAGTAGTGCATCTACTAAATCCAACTATGTGGGTGGTAATTAGCAGTGTGCTAGCTACACCTGCTAAATTCCAATTGTAAATCCAACCGAGCAGGGTTGTAATAATTGTGGGACAAAAGTCCTATCGGAAGGATTGTAAATGACGTGAGTATCTTACTTTTGTTCATAGGCATAAAGATACATTGATACTAAAGATAAGCTTGCTTAATGATGTTTTTGGTGATTTTACTTTTTGGATTATTATACTCCACCGTGGATCATGTGAACTCTGTCGCGGCCGGCAAAAATATCGAGTCGCCATCATATTTTTTAAGGAAAATAAATGATAAATCTAAAATCCTAATCCTAAGGGTAGAGATTCCTAAGGTTCGGGAGTCGGTTAAGTGAGGGGAAGGTGTTAGGCACCCCTCACTTCCATTATACTCAATAGGATCCTCCTTAAGTTCTAGGGTATGTTTGCTTGTTACTTGAATGTTTAACCGTTTATTTTATTTATTAAAAAAACTATTATTATACAAAGAAGAAAAGTTAATCTAAGAAGGGACCCTAAGTTTTTTTATTACTATACTCGCTAGGGTTTACAACCCTATGCCTACGTACCTTAAATTTTGAAGGATCAGAGTAACCGTAGTTCGCCTCCCCTAACCCCTATCCCTATCCCTATTCCTTTTCCTAATCCCAATCCTAATCCTTTATTTATACTCTTCGATGAAGAGTTTTATCCCATGAATCCTATCCCTTATTTATACTCTCAGATGAAGAGTTCTATCCCTTAAATCTTAATCCCTTGGCCTATGTTTATACTCTTTGAACCTAAGAGTTTTACCCCCAAATCCCATCCATTATTTATACTTTCGGACGAAGAGTTTTATCCCTTGTTCTAAATCCTTAAATATCCCCTTTTAATTCCTTATAATAATCCCTTAATGTTTAAATTATAATTACTATAATTTAATTATAAATCCCTTATCCCAAAAAAGAATTCCTTTAATTATTCATAAGAAAAACAACCAAGAGAAATATCTTTAATCCAATTAATTCTTAAACAAAAATTATAACAATAATATTTCCCAAATAAATCCCCATTTTAAGAATCCAAGATTAAAAATTAAGACTCAATATCAAAAATAATAACCCATATTTTAAATCCCAAAAAATATAATTTAAGCCCACATTAATAATAAAACAAGATAAACTCAAAAATACAATTTAATACCACATTAAAAAGTATAATAATCCCACGAATATAATTTAATCCTAAAAATATAATTTAACAATATAATTTCTAATCCAAAAATACATTTTTTCATAAAATCCCAAATTAAATTAAATTAATTAAATTCCCAGAGGGGTGTATTTTGAATTAAAGTAGCAATGGGCTTGATATTTGGGGGTGCGGATAGTAGAGGGCGTTAAGCCCATCCACACAGAAACCCAGCGTGGGTCAACAGTCCAATGGGTAATGCACAACTTTGACTCTCTGTCTAGACCGTTAGATCGCGTTGACTGAGATCGCGATGGATTGTTTGTTAAGCGATGAATCAACATACCCACAAAAGTAATACCAACAGAAGGCCTAGATCTAATGTCTTAGGAGGGTGCATATAAGACTATGACCATCAGAATGGTCAAAGTACTCTCATCATTTGGCTACATGGAGGCCACGCGTCCTTGATCTGATGCCAGAAGAAGGGGGTATAAAAGTGGATTCCCTTCACAATCCATTCATTTTCTTATTTTCTTTCTCTTTCTTACTACCTCGCTCTCTCTCTACTCTCTGCTCTCCTCTCTTCTTCCTACCACCCCCTAAACCTCCGGCCACCCTCTACCACCCTAATCCCCCTCCCAAACCACCGTAAAACCCAGATTCCCGGTTGAAGTTCAATTGGAATCTTTGACCGATGTTCATCTGGGTGATGAACATCCACCCAGAAACCTTCAACTTATGAACCCCATGAACCCTAACCCCATTAGAAACCCAGATCTTCAAAGTTCTTTAGGGTTCGAGATGAACCCTAAGAACCCTAACCCCAAGTGATGAACCCTAACCCTAATTAAACCCAGAAACTTCATGTTCTTCAGGGTTCGTGAAGAACCCTAAGAACCCTAACCCCAAATGATGAACCCTAACCCTAATTAAACCCAGAATCTTTCATGTTCTTCAAGGTTCGTGAAGAAACCTAAGAACCCTAACCCTAAATGATAAAACCTAACCCTAATCAAACCCCGAAAAACCCCAAACACAAATGAAAATCACGCATTGGAACATTATAGCAGCAGATCCACAACAATCAACAACAACAAATAAACAAAACTTACGTATACCTACCTCTCCTGCAGTGACCTTATTAAGTTGCGTCCAATTCCTCTCCTTTATTCTTTTGTTTCGCCTTCTTGATCTCTAATCATTTCCTTGTTCTTATTTGCAGGTGGGCTTAAGCTCAAGGATTTTAGGGTTCTGATGGTGAACCCCAGTCCTTTGTTCGTAAGAGCTTTCAGTGGAGGGTTTGGTGATTCGCGCAGCAACAACTTTAGCTTAGGTCCCCTTTTTCTGAATTTCTATCTTGTTTATATAGGGTTGAAATTAGGTTTAGAAATTAATTAGGTTAGATTTGTTTTAGCAAACTTAGAATCTGATTAGGATTTTGACGTAATTTTTATTTTGATTTACCTTAAGATTTATAATATTTAGATTCCGATTGATTGTAGTATAATTTGATTTAGTTTTAGAGTTAAGGTTTCTGATTTGTACGATTTGGATTTTAAATTAATGAAATTAAAGTTAATTGATTCTTATTTCTTAAAATAAAATCAATTTGATTCACCTTCTAATTCTCTGCGTGAAACTAGGGTTTTCAGAGTTTGAGGAAGAAGATGACCCCACGTCAGGGTCAACTCTTTTGACCGGAAAAACATAATAATAATAAAAACTTAAGTAGAAAGGAAAATAAAAATTGACTAACAGCAAACGTGATAACCCATAATCCATAAGGAAATAGTTAAACAAACATTAATAAAAATAAACTTAATCCTAATAACAATTTAAAATGACAATAATCTAATCTGAATTTAAAATGAATGTTAAAAAAAATACAGACGACATGGATTGGATAATTAAACTCCTTAATAAGATAATACACTAATTTTAAATAAAATAGTAATCTAAAATTTAGATTAACCAACTTAAACTTATTTAATAAATCCTTAAAATAAAAGAAATATTCCTATGACCTTTGACTTTCTTTTAACAATTAAATTCAAATAAAAACTAATGGACCAACTAACTAATTATTATTAATTCAATCTCTAAATAAATAACCCTCTCTTAAATTTAATAATTAAATTCAAATAAAATTAATTAGCTAATAATAAAATAAATAAATCCAATAATAAAATAGTTCTTAATCCTTCTAACAAAATCAACCCCCTTAATCTTAATAATAAAGCTAGATTTAAAATAAACCCAATAATTTCTAAAAAGTTAATTTAACGTTTTAAACTCCTAAAACAAATAATCGTATCCCTTATCAAATTAGTATTTAAATAAGTAACAAAGAAAATTCTAAAAATCCTAGAAATGTACCCCTCCTGTTCAACTACTTCTAAAACAGGTCTAGAAGTACTAACACTCTTAGAAGCCCAGACTGAAAAGTGTTAGAAGCCCAGACTGAACTAATTTATGGTGCTCCATCAATATCCTAATATTCGTATGTACAATATCCCTGACAAAATACCCGATTAAACCCCTTTATCCCTGAGATTAGTTATAACCCTTATGCCATGAGTGTATGTTTAAGAGCATGCATGTTTGAACTTATGTATGGTTTTATGAATGATGCATTATTTGGGCTAACGCCTCTTTTATGATGCAATGCATGTATTTGTGGAAACCAATATCCTCCGTAATATCCTGACTTCCTGACCCTTAAACCCTTGCTCCCTCGATGAGTATAGCAAATCATGATGCTCTTGATATCTGGAGATGCGTATTATTCCTTCAAAGAAACTCCCATAATGATTGAAAGGTGACTGTTAATGTATGGACTCCATGCTTAAATTAAAAGAACATGATCCCTTTAACGTTTCAAAATCGAAGTAAAATACATTTTCCTTTTAAAAGCTTTTAATTATACCCAGTGTTTCAATGCCTTATTCTATAATTATTTGATATTTTGTAATCAAACGGAATAATTGGAAAGAGGAGAAAATATTATTTATTGAAAGTGGGCGCATAAACGGGCAATAGTTCATAAGGAAAGTAATCCTCATAAGGAGAACTTACTACAAATCTATAAAGGTGAAAAATGGCAATAAGAAGAAACAAACTTAATTATGACCCTATTGAATTCAAACACAAACTAATATCCCTAAGTCTCCGAGGCCATGGCACTTCGTTTCTGAAGATGACAGTTGGATTGATCATTCCTTTTCGAATTCCTGTTGTGTAACTATACGTGCTATCAGTCATACGCCTTTTGGATATCCTTAATTTTTACTGGACCGTTCTTTTTGAGTCTTAGTCCATCAGGATGATATACCCTTTTTTGACTAAGCCGCCCTTTAGGGTTTTCGACTCATCGGGTTTTTTTTATGTAAGTCCCTGATTTTTGTCTGGATTGCTCTTTCAAGTTTTCAATCCACTGGGACGCCCTAATTTTTTCCTAAGTCACCCTTTAGGATTTTCGACTTAGCGGGCTTTTATCCTTTTTTTCTAGGCATAGTATTTTTTGACTGTATCGGAATTTACCGGTCGTGGTAATTTCGCTCCATCCATAATAGTCAACATCAAAGCTCCACTAGAGAAAGCGCTCTTTACGACATATGGACCTTCATAGTTCGGGGCCCATTTACGACGAGGATCTTTATAGATGGGTAGCACTTTCCTTAACACCAAGTCTCCTTCTTCGAATAGGCGAGGATGAACTTTCTTGTCGAATACCCTTTTGAGTCTCCGCTGATATAATTGCCCATGACATACAACAGCCATGCGATTTTCCTCTATGAGGTCCAGCTGATCAAATATGTTTTGTATCCATTCTACTTCATCTAGCTTAGTCTCCATTATGACCCTTAGTGAAGGAATTTCTACTTCCACCGGGAGTACCGCTTCTGTGCCATATACCAGGGAAAAGGAAGTAGCTCCTGTTGAAGTACGAACTGAGGTTCTGTAACCATGTAGTGCGAAAGGGAGCATTTCGTGCCAATCCTTGTAGGTTATGATGTTCTTGTTGAAGCTCTCGCACAGCTCATCCATCACTTTGTTATTTAAATTAAGCCCATTATCCGTGATGATATTGTTAGGAACCCCTTAGCGACAAATTATCTCTTTCTTGATGAATCGTGCGATTACTTGCCTTGTCACATTAGTGTAGGAAGCAGCCTCTACCCATTTAGTGAAGTAGTCAATAGCAACTAGAATGAATCGGTGTCTGTTCGATGCTTTTGGCTCGATCATCCCAATTATGTCTATTCCCCACATAGAGAAAGGCCACGGAGCAGTTAAGACATTCAAAGGGGTTGGTGGCACATGAATTTTATCCGCATAGATTTGATACTTGTGGCACTTCTTGACATATTTGAAGCAGTCTGATTCCATAGTCAACCAATAATACCCTGCTCGGAGAATCTTTTTGGCCATTACATGCCCATTTGCGTGGGTTCCAAAGGATCCCTCATGGATTTCTTTGATGAGTATTTCCTGTTCATATCCATCTAAACATCTTAGCAACACCATGTCATGATTCCTTTTATAAAGTACATCTCCGTCGAGAAAGAACTGGGCAGCCAGTCTTCTACGCGTTTTCTTATCCCCACTTGGGCATTTGCATGGTATTATTGTTTCTGGAGGAATTGTTTGATATCGTGAAACCACAGTTTATCATCTACTTTGGCCTCCACTGCTGCATAATAAGCTGGTTCGTTTAAGCGATTGATTCTTATAATCGGTGCTTCATTAGACCATTTGACTTTGAACATGGATGCCAAAGTTGCCAAAGCGTCTGCCAGTTGATTCTCCTCTCTAGGAATATGATAGAAAGTGATCTCATCGAAGTATGTGATCATTTTCCAGACACAGTCTCGATATCTAGTTAGTTTAGCATTAAGTATTCTGCATTCTCCCTTGACTTGATTGATGACGAGAGCCGAATCTCCACATACTTCAAAGATCTTGATTCTGAGGTTAATGGCTTCGCTGATCCCCAAGATACACGCCTCATATTCTGCCATATTGTTAGTACACGTGAAGCAGATTCTCGCGGTGAAAGGTATGTGGAATCCCGTTGGGGAAGTTAAAACAACCCCCACCCCATGTCCTTCTGCATTTGAGGCACCATCGAATATAAGCTTCCATCGAGATCCGAGCTCAGGTCCTTCGTAGGAGTCTGGGATATCATCATCTCATACAGCCATCACATCCTCATCAGGAAAATCAAATTGCATAGGTTGATAGTCGTCTACTGGTTGATGAGCAAGATAATCGGCTAATACGCTCCCTTTTATGGCATTTTGGGAGACATACTGGATGTCATACTCAGTCAGTAACATCTGCAACCAAACCACTCTCCCAGTCACTGCAGGCTTCTCGAATATGTACTTGATGGGGTCCATTCTAGATATCAATAAAGTAGTATGGCACACCATGTATTGTCTTAATCTGCGGGCGGCCCATACAAGAGCACAACAGGTCTTCTCCAAGAGTGAGTATCTGGATTCGCAATCGGTGAATTTCTTACTCAAGGAATAAATTGCGTGTTCTTTTCTCCCTATTCTGTCTTGTTACCCGAGTACGCAACCCATCGAATTGTCCACCACCGTTAGGTACATTATGAATGGTCTTTCGGGTACAGGTGGCATCAATATGGGTGGTTCTTGCAAATATTATTTAATTCGATCGAATGCCTTTTGACAGTTTTCACCCCACTCTATGGTTTGACCTTTCCTCAACAGCTTGAAGATTGGCTCACAAGTAGAAGTAAGGTGTGAGATGAACCTAGAAATGTAATTTAATCTTCCCAGGAATCCACTCACTTCTTTTTCAGTCCTCGGAGTTGGCATTTCTTGAATGGCTTTTACCTTGTCGGGATCGACTTCTATGCCTCTTTGACTGACTATGAACCCCAACAACTTCCCGGATCTGACTCCAAAAGTGCACTTCGAAGGATTTAGTCGTAGCTTGAACTTTCTTAGCCGTTCAAACAACTTTTGTGAAATGACTATGTGATCTTCCTCAGTTTGTGATTTAGCGATCATATCATCTACGTAAACCTCTATTTCCTTGTGCATCATGTCATGAAAGAGGGTTACCATTGCCCTTTGATAAGTTGTCCCAGCATTTTTTAACCCGAATGGCATTACCTTGTTACAGAATGTCCCCCAAGGAGTAATAAAAGTAGTCTTTTCCATGTCGGAAGGAGACATCTTGATCTGATTATATTCGGAAAACCCATCCATGAATGAGAAGACTGAAAACTGAGCGGTATTATCTACCAACACGTCAGTGTGGGGTAGCGGAAAATCGTCTTTAGGACTTTCTCTATTGAGGTCTCGGTAGTCTACACGTATTCTGACCGTCCCATCCTTCTTTGGTACAGGCACAATATTGGCCACCCATTCTGGATATTTTACTGCGGCTAAGAACCCTGCGTCGAACTGCTTTTTAACCTCTTCCTTGATTTTGAGAGTCATATCTGGTCTAGTCCGCCTTAAATTTTGTTTAACCGGTGGGCATTCAGGTTTGAGCGGTAGCTTATGTTCAACAATATCCTTATCTAACCCAGGCATATCCTGGTAAGACCAAGCGAACACGTCTACATACTCTTGTAGTAGCTTGATCAATTTTTCCTTTACGTCCCTCTTTGAAGAGGTACCAACTTTAACCTCATTTTTTTCCTCCTCAGTTCCCACATTGATCACATCTAATGGTTCCTGATGAGGTTGTATTACTATGTCCTATTGCTTCAAAAGTCTGGCTAACTCTTCAGGGAGTTCACAATCATCCCTATCACCCTCTTTCGCTTGGTTAATCGGGAACTTGAAGTTGTAAGGAATTATAGTAGTGTTGTTTTTAATAGGTTCATTTTTAAATCTGCATGAGGGAGATTTTTATCGTTTATTATTTTTTTGAATTGATGGGAATGAAAGTATTAAAAAAAGGTGGATTGCCATTTTGAAAGAAACAAAGAAACAAATAAGAAAGAAAAAGATCTTGATTGAAAACAAAAATGCGATTTTATTATTAAATAATTCAATGAAACAAAAGGTGGCCCTACAAAGCTTGTCCATTTGCCTTGGGCATAGCAAATAACTGTATCTGACGAGCAATGGCACACCCAATCTGGTATCCCTCTATTTTCCTCTTCAATTGCAGTCACTTGGTCTTCATCCTTGAATCCAACACTATAGAAAGTTTCTTCGAGCAGAGGAAATGTCATCTGACGAGTCTTTTGAACCACCTTTTTAGCCGGTTTGTAACCTAGCCCGAACCGGTCCTTCTTTTCAGGTATCTCTATCACCTTGCCCTAGCCCCTAGTATCCCTATTCTGGATTAAGTCTGTGATCCTTCTAGGCATTTCCGCTTGTCGAGCGACTTGTTTACGGTTGACCGTTACAATCTCCAAAGCTTGAAAAGGTATTTCAAATGTCTCCCCATCCACTTCTATGTATCTGAATGATGAGAGATGGCTGATGAACATGTCTTCCTCCCCATCGACAATTATTAATTTGTCCCCAGATATGAACTTTAATTTCTGATGAAGTGTGGAAGTAACTGCTCCCGCAGCATGAGTCCATAGTCGTCCTAGAAGACAACTATAGGAGGGATTGATGTCCATGACTTGAAAGTGATCATGAAGGCATGCGGTCCCACCATTATAGGAATGTCTACTTCCCCAATTACCATTCTCTTCGAACCGTCGAAAGCCCTAACAACCAGGGAAGTGGTCTTCATAAAGGTCCTTACAGATATTAATTTCATGAGGGTATCCTTAGGCATGACATTTAAAGCAGACCCCATATCCACTAGCACCCTTGAGAGAACAGTGTCTTGACATTTGACTGATATATGCAAGGCCTTATTATGTGCTTGCCCCTCGGGAGATAGTTCCTCACAACTGAAACCCAGACAAGTGCTGGCGGCGATATTGGTGACTACTTCATCGAACTGATCCACTGATATATCTTTGGTGACATGTGCTTCATTCAGGATCTTCAGCAGGGATTCCCTATGTGCATCCGAACATAATAAAAATGATAGAATGGAGATCTTGGACGGTGTTTGACTCAGTTGGTCCACCACCCTATAATCACTTTTCCTTATGAGTCTCAAAAATTCCTCGGCGTCTTTTTGAGATATGTTCTTCTTAGAAGATCCTTCACATGTATTTGTGGTTTCTTTCCCCTTTGAGCTTTCAGGGGTATTCTTATTAGGTTGTTCAGAGGAGTATACTCTTCCACTATGGGTCATCCCTCAAATACCAGCTATGTTAGTAACGGTTGGTGACGGTACTATAGGCTTCCCTCCTACGGATGCGGTAGTATCATACCTCCAAGGTACCGACTTAGTACTTTCATATGGAAATGGTGCTGGGGCATGGAAGGTGATCAGGCCTTCTGACCTTGCAGGCACTGGGATTTTGATTGGTGCAGGAACAGGTATTTGAATTGGTGTTTGTGCAGGCATCGGAACTGGTATTTGGATAGGTGCTTGTATAGGCCTCGAGACTTGTATTTGAATGGGTGCTTGTCTCAGAATTGATATTTGAATGGTAGTCATAACTTCCCTTCTCTGGTATGGAATCTCAGATGGTACATGCCCCTGGGATTCTAAGGCAGCCACCTCATTCATCCTTCTCAAGTACCCAATCTGTACTATCCCTTGGTCCATCAATTGTTGGAGGACCCTCTTCATATTTTTACAGCTATCAGGATCGAATGAGCAATCCTTACAATCACCGTGCATCTTTTCAAACTCTTTGTACCCAATTAATACTTCCCTCACTTTCGTCATGGAGGTCTTCACTTGGCCTACCCCTTCGATTAGGACATCTTCTCCCAGCCCTTCAATAGAGTTGACACTTGCCCCAACGTTCCTTGGAAAAGGATTATCTCGTACATTTGGATTATCGTGAGTGAAATTGATAACCTTTTGGTCCAGCAGATCTTGCACCCTAAACTTGAGGGCTAAACATTTGTCAGTCGTATACCCTGGTGATCCAGCATGATAATCACATCTAGCATTAGCATCATAGCCTCGAGGATGAGGCGTAGAAGGGGGCCCTAGCGGCTTGATTTCGACCAACCCCTTTTGGATTAGCATAGGCAGGATCTGAATATATGTTGTGGGTATAGGTCAAAGTCCTTCCATGGCCTCCTTTGTTCCCTTCGGGGATGCTTCTGTTGCTGTTGATTTTGCGGAGGTGGCGCTCTTGGCTGTTGAAATTGGAGCGTAGGAGGCGCTTGATCGGAGGCTGTAGCCGCCACATAAGGGTTATAAGGTACTTGAGTATACCTATCAGCAGAAATGGCGTTGGCCTCCCCCCTCTTTGAGTTATTCCTAAAGTATCTTTTGTTGTTCTGTTGGCTGGAAGATGTAACGCCTCGATTCCGATTATTTCCATTTTGTTGAGTCTTTTATTTACATTGAGTGATAAATTATTTTATTTGTGAAATTGGTGTG
Source organism: Lathyrus tuberosus (assembly GCA_022829125.1). Taxonomy (NCBI): domain Eukaryota; kingdom Viridiplantae; phylum Streptophyta; class Magnoliopsida; order Fabales; family Fabaceae; genus Lathyrus; species Lathyrus tuberosus. The sequence continues at coordinate 12,674,367 of JALAZF010000071.1, forward strand.
TTAATATGCTATGTTGACATGTTATGATATTTTACCGTTTTCGAGAGTTTTCGGGGAAATTAGAATGGAGGGTATTTTGGACATTTCTCAATAAATGATAAGTTAGAAATTTAATGAGAAAATGAATTAATTTAATTTGAGTAGAAAATAAGAAATAGAAAAGAAAAAGAGATAAGAAGAGGAAATAGGAGAGAAAGAGAAAGAAAAGAAAATAGAGAGAAAAAGGAGAGAAAGAAAGAGGAAGAGGAGAAAAAGAGAGGAATCTTATTATCTTATCAATGTATATCATTATGTATGATTGTGTTGTGGTTGTTGATGATTTTTATGAGTTTTTGTATAAACCCATTTGTGTAGAAAATGTTAGAATTCGATTTAATCATGTTGTAAATGATGTTTTCGTGTTTCTTGTTATTGATACATGATAAATATATGTTATTGTACATCAAATTGGTATTTTTCTGGATTTAGATGATGAATTTGGGTGTGGTTTGGGGGAAAAACGCAGAACAAAATTCTGCAGGAAAACTCTGCATTTCGCCTGGCCATACGCGTATGGGAGGCACGTTTCAGGGCCAATACGCGTATGGGTTGCATGTTTTCTCGGCCATCTGCCCATTTGCGTATGATACGCGTAGCATTTCAGGGCAATACGCGTACGAGCTTGGGCATTACGCGTACGGACTTTTTACACGTGATCTTTGGGAAAAATGAGTCTCTGCTCATACGTGTATGGCTCAGGGCAATACTCGTATGGACATGACAAATGGTAAAAATGAGATTTTTCAAAAATGTGTTTTCGTTTTCGTTCGTAACTTTTGATTCGCTTATCCGATTTTTACATTCTTGGTATCGTTGTGAAACTATTGAGCTGTACTTTCTTATTATGATGATTTGGAAATTGTTAGCCGATTTAATTATGTTGGAAAGTTGAGAATAGTGTTATTTTGCGACTTTTACCGTTTTGAATGTGTGTTTTGAATGTGAATCATACAATAGTGCATTGGTGTGAATGTATATAGATTGTATGTGATAGTATGAGATGAATGCATGAATATATTGTGAATATGTATGCATTTCAAGAATGTCTTGAGTTATTTTGCATGTGAAGCATAATGATGTGCATTCTTGTGTTGTGTGATTCTAATGAGAATCCGTTGTAACGTCGTGTGCCTATGTGAGGTGTGAGCGATGATTACAAAAGATTGTGTGCCCATGTGGGGTGTGAGCAATCAGATTGTGTGCCTATGTGATGTGTGAGCAATCCATAAACATTGTGTGCCCATGTGGGGTGTGAGCAATGGGTGAACATCGTAGGCCTGACGGGGAGTTACATTGGTAACGAGCAATGGTTCCAATAAGTTCCTGAGTGAACTTGAGATGATTGAGTCGGTACCGCATTGCATTTGCATAGAGTCGTGAGTCGGTCTCTATGATTTGCATTTATCATCTTTATAATGGTGCATTGAAGAATAAACATGAATATGTATGTTTATGTGGAATGATGAGAATTGTGAAAGTATGCATGATGAATATGCTTGGCTTTGTATATATATACATTGTGATGTATATGAGTGAGTTGTGATGAATTGTGGTGAGAATGTGGAATATGTGTATTTTATGCTAAGATATATAATTATATGCATTGTTATTATGATAATATTTCTCACCCTTCTCCTGTTTTATGATGCTCTATGAGGCATTGCGGAGTAGGTATGCTGGTGGTCTTTTTGTGAAGCGTGTCTTCATTCTTTTGGTCGGTCGGCTCTGATATGTAGCACCGGGTAGCTAGGATGTATATGATTCTTTTGTGATACATTTGTACATGTATCTTGTTGATGAATGTTTACGTAAACATGAATTATGTTGGTGGATAATACTTGATGATATATATATATATATATATATATATATATATATATATATATATATATGTATATATGTTTGATGTTATTCAATGTTTAGATTTTCCGCTTTTATTCTAAATATTGAGATGTGGGTGTAAGGACTAAGTTCCTCTATTGCAAAGTTACCCCACTGTTGCATATTAATTGTTGAGCAGGTGTTGAATGTTTTAATTTCATGTATAATGTGACATACCTCTTTTATACTATGTTTATAATTATACTCTGACGGAATTTTTAATATGTGCCTAAATGGTTATGTGATTATTTGGGGGTATAGAAAGGGAGTGTTACAGAAGACGACTTTCCAATCTTTCCGCTTTTTAATCCATTCTCGATCCTTTCCCCAATGATAAATAAATCCGAAAATTCAGTTGAGACAAATCCAATCATCTTCTTGTAATATAGCCCTTGCAGTGTTCCCATGAACATATCTACCAGCTTACTTTCCAGCAATGGAGGTTGCACACGAGAGGCTAGTTCCCTCCATCTCTGGGCATATTCCTTAAAAGATTCATTCCCTTTTTGAGACATGTTTTGTAATTGCATACGATTAGGCGCCATGTCCACAATGTATTTGTACTGCTTCAGAAAGGCGCTTGCAAGGTCTTCCCAAGTTTTAATGTGAGTCATCTCCAATTGCATGTACCAGTCCAAGGACGCCCCACTAAGGCTGTCTTAGAAAGTATGCATCATCAGTTTCTCATTAGTAACGTGGGCACCCATCTTTCGGGCGAACATCCGGATGTAGTTTTTAGGACAACTAACTCCTTTATACTTCTTGAAGTTAGGTGCCTTAAACTAGGAGGTATGACCACATCGGGTACCAGACACATTTCCAAGGCATCAACCCCGAAGACATTGGATCCTTCCACAGCCCTTAATCGCTCTTCAATTATCTTATACTTTTCATCAGCCATTCTTCCTTCAATGGCATCCAGTTTGGTTTCACAAACCATCTGTCTTGAATCCTCCTCACCATATTGGAGGTGCCAGTCATCAAAGTCTTCATGAGAGACAGGTATCTACGTAGGTCGTGTTACTCCAATAGGACAAGGTGGAGGGACATACCCTCCAGGAGGGTGAGCGCTAGTTTTCTCTTTTCCAGCCTCACCTTCTTCTCGTTCCAAGTAAACAACAAATCCCAAGAGCGGATTATTATCTCCAAATTGGGGAGCAGGGGTAGGGACACTCCTACGGTTGCTAGTCTCGGTATCTCTTGCTAGCATATTTTGGATTGCTCGAGTCAGTTGGTCAATTTTGTCCTTCATTTCCTCTACATTTCCTTTGACAGCATCCATATCTCCCCTTAGAGCAGCTTGGTTCTGTTCCAGTTGTTCCATGGCTTTCTTTTGGTGAGCGCGGGTCTAGGGTCGAGACGTCAGATTGTTATAATGATTCAGAGATAAGATATTGAAAAAAATGATTTCCGTTTGATGCTTTTTTTTAAAAGATTTATGTTTTTATGCATGCATGAATGTATGAGTATGCAGAAGTTATTTTTGTTAAAGGAATCTTAAACCTTTATTTATTGAGAGCAAAGCCAAGAATAATGGAAATTTAAATACTTTTATTAATTGCAAAAAGAAAGTACGAGGGTCAAAGCCCTATTCATTACATAAGGAAACCAAACTAAGGGTAAACCCTTAAATTATTCATAACTGAAAAATAAACTAACAAAAGAAACCATTACATAGAAAAACTAAATCTGCCTTCTAATCCTTTCCCTAAACTCCTCTGCCATTTCACAACAAAGGCTAAGAAAATTTGTGATCTCTTCTTTGGGCTTGAAGTTATCTGCCATGTATTCTGCCTCTTTTAAGATTCGTGGGATCTCATGAATCAGATCGTTGGATAGTATAACCAACTTCTGCCATAATCTCCTTTTCCTCCTCAGTGGTACGTTCTAATTGTTAATTATATTCTTCGACATAGGTGCCCCACTCCCTAAGTTCTTCGTAAGACTCCTTAAGCTCCTCGTAAAGTCTTCTAAGCTCTCGGTTCTCCTCCTGAGTTTCCCTCCATCCTTCTGGCCGTAAGGCAAGAAGTTCTCTGGCAGATCTTATCTGTAACTTTGCATCCAAAGCTTGCCTTTTGCTCTCGAGAAGAGCACTGGTCAAGCTTTGGACTTCAGCCTCTAGGTTTTGGATGCGCCTATCACATCTCTCCTTGAACTTCCTTTGCGTAGATGTTAGCCATATGTCCTTCCATTTGTCTCTTTGACGCCAGGCTCTATCTAACTCCTCCTTATGGTCCTTGAGACTTGAACTTAAGGCTTGAAGGTCAACGTAAGCTCGTTACTTCTTCCCTTTCTCCATTTGGGCTATCCTTTCATTAATCCTTGACTGCTCCAAAGCTTCATCGAGGCTCCTTCTCAATTAACTGCTTTCTACTGTGGCCTGGTAGAATATACCCTCTCACTCTTCTTTTTCTTTCCCCAATTAATGGTACATTAAAATAATTCCTACAGATTATGATCAAGTATTCACGGTAGAGGATGTTTGGGAACTATATGATATAGGTATCGACGCGGGAGACCAAGTATTGAGACCAAGCATGCTTGTTCATTCGCCCAAGGTCATCTATACCCTTTGCTAGGTGTGAACTGAGACATTTATATAGTAATAGGGCACAACATATCATAGCTCCATTCTTCCTTTCGTGTCATTGGTGGAGGGTATAATAGACATCTGCTAGAAGAGCCGTTGTAGGGTCTTGTTTGCCGATGGTTGTAGCTGTAATACCCCGTATTTTATTACACCGAATAATATTACATTGTGATCAACTGAGTCCGGTTGCTCTGAGAAATTATTTGATACAATAATTAGAGTAACTTCGGTACTTAGAATTAATCCAATTAATGTTAATTGTTTCGGTGACATTTTATTTAATTGGACTCTAGAGACATGTTTGGACATTTAGTAGTATTGTTTTAATAATACTTACTATATGTATATTTTCTCTCATTTGGATTAAAAAGAGAAGAGATAGAAAGAAAGAAGAAAAGAGGAGAGAAAAGAGGAAGAAGGGAAAAGAAGAGAAAAACAAGGTTTTGGAAGAGAAGCATCAAGATCATCATCATCCATTCAGCCATCTTCATCCAATCTTCTCAATCATCTTCATCTTGCTCACCTCAAGGTGGGTTCTAGTTAGAACTTTAGTATTAGAAGATTTGGAAATGTTTGAGTTAGGTTAGAATTATTGGAATTGAGGTTCTAACGGTTGAAATGTGTTATAAATTGTGTAGCATGTTCAATATATATTTGGAATCATCTGTTGATAATTGTTTTGATGTTCCAACATTTTTAGGTATGAGTTCAAATGGTTTTAGTATGAGAAAAACAGAATTTTTCAGCTTCTGTGACAGTGGTAATCGATTACTCTATATTAGTAATCGATTACCCATGAGAAAATGGACGTTTCTGGGCTATTTTTGAGCAAGTAATCGATTACCCAAAAGTGAGTAATCGATTACCACTGCTATTGACAGAAAAATGAAAATTGAAACGGGCGTATCTTTTGAACCGTAAGTCCGTTTTAGTCCTCGTTCGAAGCGTTGGAAAGCTAATTTTATGCCCTATGTGATAGTAATGTAGAAACATAGTTATATGCTATGAATTGATAAGAAAAATATAGAAATGTAATGTATGTGAATTTGATTCCACCAATACTCAAGGATCGGGAATCCGATTGATACGAGTCCAAAGCCTTTGGAAAGATAATCCAATAAGGTAGTGAATGGTGATGTGAGACCGTGATCTAACCAAGTATGCTTGGTATGGAATAGGAATGGCTTGTATGCCTTGAAATATGTATGATTATATGTGTTTACTTGTAATATTTGTGAATTGTGGTATATTATTCTATTATGCCATTATGATGTGTTTTGCATATCCTTTTATTGTTTAGAAAGTTGTGAGTGAATATGCATGTTAATGTAAAATGAAATAGGAAAAGTGAGGAAAACATCAACCTTGACAATAAGAAAACCTAGTAAGAACTAGGATTGGTAGACAACTCTAGATGGCAATACTTGGGCACGTGTTGTAAGAAAGTGCATCTTGCCGGTATTGGCCTAGTCGAGAGTGGAACACTTGTATGGAACATGAGGTTAATTTTGTGGTTTGAAGGACAAGAAAGGCCTTGAGGCATTATGGCCTAGGCATTGTCGAATACATTATTTTGTTGTGTAATCATGTAATCGTAACCATTTTATTTTGATTTGCCCTTGAAAGGCCTTCATGAATCTCGAGCTCCTCTGAAGTGCAGGCAGGATTACTTGGTAGGTTTGATTCCCTACGTGTAGTACAATTGGAAGCCCGTGCAATGGGTACGAGACTTGTGATGGTTTACAGGCCATGAGAAGTGACAGTTCACGGTTAATAGGCCGATGATCCTGAATCCAATTGTATACCAAGTAACTACAAGGATCTATGACTCGGATCACCTTTTAGACGTAGAAGCGGACGGGAAGAAGAGATACCTTGGTATCGGTTATCGATTAGTGATGTGGTGAGTTAATGAACTCATGTCATGTTTCCATATAGTGTGAGATTATCAAGTGTGAACTCAAGAGTCCTTCCCTTCCCTTTTGACTTGAGTTAGGATGTTAGAACCTTGTAAAGCCGAGAGGACTATAAGATAGCGAACTCACTGAGATTTGATGTATCTCACCCCACTATTGTTGTTTACATCACAGGTCGTGCAGGTTCGGCGAAGGGTAAGGATAAAGTAGTTTGACTTTTCCTTCCGGTTCGTAGCTTTTGAGATGGTATGGCTTCCGCTATGACATTTTATTTTGAGATCATTGCATTGATCTAGTTCTTAGTGCATTTTGGAACATCTTGTATATGTAATGCCTTAGACTTTTAGTGTTATGTATTAGAGGCATTTTGTGTATAATGTGTTAACTAGGAACTTATTGTATTTCAATACCAAAGACTTGGATTTATATATATAATTTATGCTTTGATGTATGGATTTTATATATGGGTGTTATAGTTAGTATCAGAGCAGGTCGTATCCTCGACCTAGCCATGAAATAGTATAAGTAATTTCTTTCCGTTTCATATGCGTTGTGTCGCTATTGGTCTTAAGTGTTATATGTATGGTATTGAGCCTGATCAACTTAATTCTATCTATATGACGTTTAGGAACATGGTCGGCGGACGCAGAAGCAATCGTGGTAGACCCACAAATCCTCCAGCTGGGACGAATCCGCCAGGTGGCGATGAGAATGCTCCTTTGTATCAGTTTGTGCAACAGATGCAGCAGCAGCAGAACCAGTTCACCCAACAGATGGTGCAACGGATGAATGCAGGTCTTCATCCTCAGGTGGTTGTTCCAGATGTTGTAGGTGGAAGTTTTCAGGATTTCCTCCGCATGAATCCTCCAGAATTTCATGGCGGCTTGGATCCTGTGAAATCTCATGACTGGATTACTGGTATGGAGATAATCTTTCTGATGATTTACTGTAGTGAGGAGAACAAGGTAGTGTTTGCTTCTCACTCACTGAGAGGTCCTGCTGAGAGATGGTGGGATGTTGCTTCAGCTTTTATGACTATGCAGGGTGTACCTAAAGTGTGGGGGCAGTTCAGGACTATTTTTATGGAAAAGTACCTTCCTAGTTCCTTGAAGATCCGAAGAGAGTTTGAATTCCAACGGTTGAGGCAAGGCTACGTGGTTGAGAATGAGTGTGGGAGATCAAGTCAGCAGTATAGACCTAGACCACAAGCCTTTAAAGGGAAGCAGGTGCAAAGTGTTAGACCTAACACTCCCCCTTGGTGCCGGTTGTGCAACAAGTATCACTACGGGAAGTGTGTAGCTGGGAGTTTTAGGTGTTATCATTGTAATGATGTGGGACATATGGCGAAGGATTGTCCCCAGGATAGGACACAGACGCAAGGGAGGGAAGCAAAGGGCGATGACTCTAGGATTGCTGGTACGTGTTTGTTAATAGGTTTCCTTGTTTTGTCTTATTCGATTGTGGAGCACCGCACTCCGTTGTAACCACGCAATGTGTGAAAACTGTGTTTTGTCTGTGAACAGTAGACCTTTTCAGATTGATCTTATTTGCTTACCACTTAAGAAAGTTGATGTCGTTTTGAGAATGGATTGGCTTTCTGCTAATTCAGTGTTCATTGGGTGTGAAGAAAAGCTCATCATCATTCCATCTTTTGAGGCTACTCCGAAGGACGTGTTAACTACTATTTTAGAGGGTACGGTTGGTATGATAAATTTCTTATTTGAAGAAGAGAAATCTGTGCTGTTGGTTCTCACTAAGGAAGGGAGTAGTGACCTTCAAGTTTTGAACATTCCTGTAGTTGCGAGTTTTCCGATGTTTTCCCCGAAGATGTCACTTCTCTTCCTCCGGAGAGGGAAGTGGAATTTTCTATTGACCTGGTACCGGGAACGGCTCCTATATCCGTTTCTCTGTACCGGATGGCACCTTTGGAGTTAAGGGAATTAAAGGATCAACTAGAAGAGCTTATGGCAAAGCATTTTGTTAGACCTAGTCTTTCACCGTGGGGAGCTCCAGTTCTGTTAGTAAAGAAGAAAGACGGTGGAATGCGATTGTGTATCGATTATCGTCAGCTGAATAAAGTCACCATTAAGAACAAGTATCCCTTGCCCAGGATAGACGACCTTTTGGATCAATTGAAAGGAGCCTGCGTGTTCTCGAAGATTGATTTGAGGTCGGGTTATCACCAAATCCGAGTGAAGAATTCTGATGTACCTAAGACTGCATTTAGGACCCGTTATGGTCATTACGAATTCTTAGTGATGCCTTTCGGTGTGACTAATGCTCCAGCTGTTTTTATGGACTACATGAACCATATATTTCAAGCTTACTTGGATCAGTTTGTTGTAATCTTCATTGATGATATTCTTATTTATTCTCGTACTTCACAAGAGCACGAGGAACATTTGAGAATTGTGTTATCCGTGTTGCAAGAGTAGCAACTTTTTGCTAAGTTAAGTAAGTGTGAATTTTGGATGGAGGAAGTTAAGTTTCTTGGTCACGTTATATCACAAGGTGGTGTAGCAGTAGATCCGTCGAAGGTAGAAGCAGTGATAAATTGGGAGAGGCCGAGAAATGCTTCAGAAGTCAGAAGTTTCTTAGGGCTGGCAGGTTACTATAGGAGGTTCATCGAAGGTTTCTCTCAATTGGCTTTACTAATGACGAAACTTACTCGTAAAGATTTTGCTTTTGAGTGGGATTCGGGTTGTGAGCAAAGTTTCAGGAAGTTGAAGGAGAGATTGACGACAGCTCCGGTGTTAATTATCCCTGATCCTAACAACTCTTACGAAGTGTTTTGTGATGCTTCTAAGATGGGATTGGGAGGTGTTTTGATGCAAAATGGTCAAGTAGTAGCGGATGCGTTAAGTCGGAAAGCAGTTCATAGTGTGAAGTTAATGGTATTGGAATATGTATTGTTGGAGAATTTTAGAGATCTTAATCTTCAGTTTGTGTGGACCCAAGATGGTGTAATTTTGGGAAATTTGAACGTCAATTCTACTCTAAGAGTTGAGATTCAACGAGGTAAAACATTGGATGAGAAGTTGCAAGAAGTGTTACCTCTACCGGGTTTTATTCAGGCTACCGACGGAATTATTATGTTCGACCAAAGAATTTGTGTTCCGAATGATGCAATGTTAAGAAGAAAGATTTTGGATGAAGCTTATAAAGGTACTTTTACGATACATCCTGGTTCTTCGAAGATGTATCAGGATTTGAAGAGGGACTATTGGTGGTCCGGAATGAAAAAGGATGTTGCGATGTATGTGTCAGAATGTGCAGTGTGCCAACAGGTTAAGATTGAACACCAAAGACCGGGCGGTCTGTTGCAACCTTTAGAAATTCCAGTTTGGAAATGGGATAGCATCTCTATGGACTTTGCAGTAGGTTTGCCCCGGACGCAAGGTGGTTATGATTCAATTTGGGTGATTGTAGATCGACTAACGAAATCTGCGCATTTCTTGGCCGTGAAGACTACTTTTAAGGCAAGTCATCTTGCGAGGTTGTTTATTGCAGAAATTGTAAGATTGCACGGTATTCCCTCTAATATTGTGTCGGATAGAGATCCGAAGTTTACTTCAAGGTTTTGGAAAGTCTTTCAACAAGCTATGGGGACGGAGTTGCGTTTGAGCACGTCTAATCATCCACAGACGGATGGTCAGATTGAGCGAACGATACAAACGATGGAGGCTATGTTGAGGGCTTGTGTGTTAGAAAGTAAAGGGAATTGGAAAGAACTTCTACCGTTGATTTAGTTTTCTTATAATAATAGTTATCATGCGAGCATCGGTATGGGCGAAAATGTAGAACACCTTTGTGTTGGGAGGAAATTGGCGAAGATAGAATTTTGGGACCCGAAATCATCCAAGAGACTACGGAAAAGATTCGGATGATTCGCGAGAAAATTAAGCAAGCACAAGATCGACAAAAGAGTTATGCGGACAATCGAAGGAGACCTTTAGAATTTGAAGAAAGTGACCATGTGTTTTTGAAAGTTACTCCTAGATTTAGATTAAAAGGACCGTTTAAGTCACACAAGTTAAGCCCGAGATACGTGGGACCGTATCAGATCTTAGAAAGGATTGGTGAAGTAGCTTACAGGTTGGCCTTACCGCCTTCTCTGTCGGAAATGCATGATGTTTTTCATGTATCTCGGCTTCGGAGATTTGTTCCAGATCCTCTTCAACTGATTCTACTGGATACTATTGAAATAGAAGCGGATTTGACGTTTGAACCTCAACCGAGCCGCATTGTGGGAAGAGAAACGAAAGTATTAAGGAACAAGGATATTCCTCTCGTTAAGGTACAGTGGGATGTAACGCATCCGGGTGATGCAACTTGGGAACTTGAATCGAAAATGCGAGATGCTTACCCTCATATGTTCAGGTAATCTTCAAATTCGAGGGCGAATTTCTATTTAAGGGGGGGAGGATGTAATACCCTGTATTTTATTACACCGAATAATATTACATTGTGATCAACTGAGTCCGGTTGCTCTGAGAAATTATTTGATACAATAATTAGAGTAACTTCGGTACTTAGAATTAATCCAATTAATGTTAGTTGTTTCGGAGACATTTTATTTAATTGGACTCTAGAGACATGTTTGGACATTTAGTAGTATTGTTTTAATAATACTTACTATATGTATATTTTCTCTCATTTGGATTAAAAAGAGAAGAGATAGAAAGAAAGAAGAAAAGAGGAGAGAAAATAGGAAGAAGGGAAAAGAAGAGAAAAACAAGGTTTTGGAAGAGAAGCATCAAGATCATCATCACCCATTCAGCCATCTTCATCCAATCTTCTCAATCATCTTCATCTTGCTCATCTCAAGGTGGGTTCTAGTTAGAACTTTAGTTTTAGAAGTTTTGGAAATGTTTGAGTTAGGTTAGAATTATTGGAATTGAGGTTCTAACGGTTGAAATGTGTTATAAATTGTGTAGCATGTTCAATATATGTGTGAAATCATCTGTTGATAATTGTTTTGATGTTCCAACATGTTTAGGTATGAGATCAAATGGTTTTAGTATTAGAAAAATAGAGTTTTTCAGCTTCTGTGACAGTGGTAATCGATTACCCTATATTAGTAATCGATTACTCATGAGAAAATGGACGTTTCTGGGCTATTTTTGAGCAAGTAATCGATTACCCAAAAGTGAGTAATCGATTACCACTGCTATTGACAGAAAAATGAAAATTGAAACGGGCGTATCTTTTGAACCGTAAGTCCGTTTTAGTCCTCTTTCGAAGCGTTGGAAAGCTAATTTTATGCCCTATGTGATAGTAAGGTAGAAACACAGTTATATGCTATGAATTGATAAGAAAAATATAGAAATGTAATGTATGTGATTTTGATTCCACCAAAACTCAAGGATCAGGAATCCGATTGATACGAGTCCAAAGCCTTTGGAAAGATAATCCAATAAGGTAGTGAATGGTGATGTGAGACCATGATCTAACCAAGTATGCTTGGTATGGAATAGGAATGGCTTGTAAGCCTTGAAATATGTATGATTATATGTGTTTACTTGTAATATTTGTAAAATGAAATAGGAAAAGTGAGGAAAACATCAACCTTGACAATAAGAAAACCTAGTAAGAACTAGGATTGGCAGACAACTCTAGATGGCAATACTTGGGCACGTGTTGTAAGAAAGTGCATCCTTGCCGGTATTGGCCTAGTCGAGAGTGGAACACTAGTATGGAACATGAGGTTAATTTTGTGGTTTGAAGGACAAGAAAGGCCTTGAGGCATTATGGCCTAGGCATTGTCGAATACATTATTTTGTTGTGTGATCATGTAATCGTAACCATTTTATTTTGATTTGCCCTTGAAAGGCCTTCATGAATCTCGAGTCCTCTGAAGTGCAGGCAGGATTACTTGGTAGGTTTGATTCCCTACGTGTAGTACAATTGGAAGCCCGTGCAATGGGTACGAGACTTGTGATGGTTTACAGGTCATGAGAAGTGACAGTTCACGGTTAACAGGCCGATGATCCCGAATCCAATTGTATACCAAGTAACTACAAGGATCTATGACTCGGATCGCCTTCTAGACGTAGAAGCGGACGGGAAGAAGAGATACCTTGGTACCGGTTATCGATTAGTGATGTGGTGAGTTAATGAACTCATGTCATGTTTCCATATAGTGTGAGATTATCAAGTGTGAACTCAAGAGTCCTTCCCTTCCCTTTTGACTTGAGTTAGTATGTTAGAACCTTTTAAGGCCGAGAGGACTATAAGATAACGAACTCACTGAGATTTGATGTATCTCACCCCACTGTTGTTGTTTACATCACAGGTCGTGCAGGTTCGGCGAAGGGTAAGGATAAAGTAGTTTGACTTTTCCTTCTGGTTCGTAGCTTTTGAGATGGCATGGCTTCCACTATGGCGTTTTATTTTGAGATCATTGCATTGATCTAGTTCTTAGTGCATTTTGGAACATCTTTATATATGTAATGCCTTAGACTTTTGGTGTTATGTATTGGAGGCATTTATGTGTATAATGTGTTAACTAGGAACTTATTGTATTTCAATACCAAAGACTTGGATTTATATATATAATTTATGCTTTGTTGTATGGATTTTATATATGGGTGTTATAGTAGCTAAGAACATATTGATGGCAACTATATCCACAAAATCTTTCGCGCTCGGGAATAAGATCAAACCAAAGATGAGGAGCATCATAATATTATCTACCATTTTCCAATCATTATTAATGGCATAATCATTGGCTTTCCTTTCCCAAAAACCCTTTGAGAAGCCATGGAAACCTTCGTGAAACCTCATACTGTTCTTCAAAATATCTTCACGGATGTGAAAATATCCAGCAATCTCCCCTAGTGAAGGGAAATATCATATCTCCATGAATGGTACCTTTCTTGCTATAGGGAAATCCAAAATCTTACGGAATTCTTCAAGAGTGGGAGCCATTTGGAAATTCTGAAACTGGAAGCATCTTAACTCAGTGCCATAGAACTGAGCTAGTGTTGTTAACCCTTCTTCTCGAACAGGAATTGTTACAAGGTCCAAGATCTTCCCATAATTTCGGGTAATAGACTTCCTTCTTCCATCAGGCAACCCCATGTCATAGATTTTTAACCCTTCAATATCAGATGTCCTTACACTGATTGGAATAGTCTTTCTTTTTCTGAACTCCATTTCTTTTCTTTGCTCTCTTTTTTTTTTATTTTTAAGATTCCTGTGATGCGAAAAAAATTCATGAACATGACGAATGAATATTTTAATTAAATATTTTTATTTGGTTAAGGTAAGGTGAAATGCAAGCAGTACCTTAACTAGGTAGGCTCCCTACAATAAGTTTAGATCTAAGTCTTATTTACCCAATCCCCTCACATGTAGGATATATAGTTTTGGACAACATAACGGCCCTAGAATTTACGGACTATACCCTTGTTTTACCATGAGAAGGATCAAGCCTTCCTACAGTAAACCTTTGGGATAAGTCTCATCTAGGAAGACCCTAGTAATGACCCTTGAGGGTTGAATACTTAGGATCACCATGAGTTGATAGGGTTTTCTAAAGGTCCTTAGAATCTTGGACCACATCCAAATCATCATCTATGTTAAGGGCTAGCCTTAACAGGAAGACAACTTTGGAGGGTCTATCTGAGTGTGGCATCAATGCATTGTCGGGATGTTACATCCCTTCAATTAACATTTCCGTTCCACGTCCTAACTTAGGGTATCCTCCAAGCTTGGGTTTTAGCTTCACACATTACAATATCCCAATCCAATGCATGATGACAATATGATAAATATAAATAAACATATAATAAATAATAAAATAAAACATAAAATAATCATGCAAATATATAAACGAAAACAGTAAACAACCAAGACAAACAAACAAGAACCCTAAAACCTAAGGTTAGGATGGACTCTCCTTTTAGGGAAGTATAAGAATTCCCCAGCAGAGTCGCCAGCTGTCGCGGCCGGCAAAACTATCGAGTCGCCATCATATTTTTTAAGGAAAATAAATGATAAACATAAAATCCTAATCCTAAGGGTAGAGATTACTAAGGTTCGGGAGTCGGTTAAGTGAGGGGAAGGTGTTAGGCACCCCTCACTTCCATTGTACTCAATGGGATCCTCCTTAAGTTCTAAGCTATGTTTGCTTGTTACTTGAATGTTTGGCCGTTTATTTTATTTATAAAAAAAACTATTATTATACAAAAAAGAAAAGTTAATCTAAGAAGGGACCCTAAGTTTTATTATTATTATACTCGCTAGGGTTTACAACTCTATGCCTACGTACCTTCAATTTTGAAGGATCAGAGTAACCGTAGTTCACCTCCCCTAACCCATATCCCTATCCCTTTTCCCATTCCTAATCCCAATCCTAATCCTTTTTTATACTCTTGGATGAAGAGTTTTATCCCATGAATCCTATCCCTTATTTATACTCTTGGATGAAGAGTTTTATCCCTTAAATCCTAATCCCTTGGCATATGTTTATACTCTTGGAACCTAAGAGTTTTATCCCCAAATCCCATCCATTATTTATACTCTCAGACGAAGAGTTTTATCCCTTGTTCTAATTCCTTAAATATCCCCTTTTAATTCCTTATAATAATCCCTTAATGTTTAAATTATAATTACTATAATTTTATTAAAAATCCATTATCCCAAAAAAGAATTCCTTTAATTATTCATAATAAAAACAACCAAGAGAAATATCTTTAATCCAATTAATTCTTAAACAAAACTTATAACAATAATCTTTACCAAATAAATCCCCATTTTAAGAATCCAAGATTAAAAATTAAGACTCAATATCAAAAATAATAACCCATATTTTAAATCCCAAAAAATATAATTTAAGCCCACATTAATAATAAAACAAGATAAACTCAAAAATACAATTTAATCCCACATTAAAAAGTATAATAATCCCACGAATATAATTTAATCCCAAAAATATAATTTAACAATATAATTTCTAATCCAAAAATACATTTTTTCATAAAATCCCAAATTAAATAAAATCTAATTTAAACAAATAATTTTCCCTATTTTTAAAACCCATTATGTAACAAAAGAAAATTATTTAATTATTTAATTTTGAAACCCCGAAACATTCCAAAAAAAAAACCCCAAAATAATAATTAAAATCCTTAATTATATTTCCCCCTAATAATATAACCCTAAATCATAATTTTATTCCTAATTATCCCATTAATCTTCAATTAATAAATTAAATTAAGGATTTAATTTACTTTAAAATAATTAAATTAATTAAAATCCCAGAGGGGTGTATTTTGAACTAAAGTAGCAATGGGCTTGATATTTGGGGGTGCAGATAGTAGAGGGTGTTTAGCCCATCCACACAGAAACCCAGCTTGGGTCAACAGTCCAAGGGGTAATGCACAACTTTGACTCTCTGTCTAGACCGTTAGATCGCGTTGATTGAGATGGTGATGGATTGTTTGCTAAGTGTTGGATCAGCATACCCACAAAAGTAATACCAACAGAAGGCCTAGATCTAATGTCTTAGAAGGGTGCATGATAAGACTATGAACATCAGAATGGTCAAAGTACTCTCATCGTGTGGTTACATGGAGGCCACGCATCCTTGATCTGATGCCAGAAGGAGGGGGTATAAAAGTGGGTTCCCTTCACAATCCATTCATTCTCTGATTTTCTTTCTCTCTCTTACTACCTCGTTCTCTCTCTCTACTCTCTGCTCTCCTTTCTTCTTTTGACATCCCCCTAAACCTCCAGCCACCCTCTACCACCCTAATCCCCCTCCCAAACCACAGTAAAACCCAGATTCCCGGTTGAAGTTCAACCGGAATCTTCGATCGATGTTCATCTGGGTGATGAACATCCACCCAGAAACCTTCAACTTATGAACCCCATGAACCCTAACCCCATCAGAAACCTAGATCTTCAAAATTCTTTAGGGTTCGAGATGAACCCTAAGAACCCTAACCCCAAGTGAAGAACCCTAACCCTAATTAAACCCAGAAACTTCATGTTCTTCAGGATTTGTGAAGAACCCTAAGAACCCTTACCCCCAATGATGAACCCTAACCTTAATTAAACCCAGAATCCTTCATGTTCTTCAGGGTTCGTGAAGAACCCTAAGAACCCTAACCCCAAATGATTAACCCTAACCCTAATTAAACCCAAAAAACCACAAACAAAAATGAAAATCACGCATTGGCATATTATAGGAGCAAACCTACAACAATCAACTACAACAAATAAACAAAAGCTACGTATACCTACCTCTCCCGTAGTGACCTTCTTAAGCTGCGTCCAATTCCTCTCCTTTATTCTTCTGTTTCGTCCTCTTGATCTCTAATCCTTTCCTTGTTCTTATTTGCAGGTTGGCTTGAGCTCAAGGATTTTAGGGTTCTGATGGTGAACCCTAGTCCTTTGTTCGTAAGAGCTTTCAGTGGAGGGTTTGGTGATTCGCGCAGCAACAACTTTAGCTTAGGTCCCCTTTTTCTAAATTTCTATCTTGTTTATATAGGGCTAAAATTAGGTTTAGAAATTAATTAGGTTAGATTTGTTTTAGGAATCTTAGAATCTAATTGGGATTTTGATGTAATTTTTATTTTAATTTACCTTAAGATTTGTAATATTTAGATTCCGATTGATTGTAGTATGATTTGATTTAGTTTTAGAGTTAGGGTTACTGATTTATACGATTTGGATTGTAAATTAATGAAATTAAAGTTTATTGATTTTTATTTCTTAAATCAAAATCGATTTGATTCACCTCCTGATTCTCTGCGTGAAACTAGGGTTTTCAGAGTTTGGGGAAGACGATGACCCCACTTGGGGGTCAACTCTTTTGACCGGAAAAACTTAATAATAAAAAAAATTTAATTAGAAAGGAAAATAAAAATTGACTAACAGCAAACGTGACAACCCATAATCCATAAGGAAATAGTTAAACAAACATTAATAAAAATAAACTTAATCCTAATAACAATTCAAAATCACAATAATCTAATCTGAATTTAAAATGAATATTAAAAAAAATACAAACGACATGGATTGGATAATTAAACTCCTTAATAAGATAATACACTAATTTTAAATAAAATAGTAATCTAAAATTTAGATTAGCCAACTTAAACTTATTTAATAAATCCTTATAATAAAAGAAATATTTCTATGACCTTTGACTTTCTTTTAACAATTAAATTCTAATAAAAACTAATGGACCAACTAACTAATTATTATTAATTCAATCTCTAAATAAATAACCCTCTCTTAAATTTAATAATTAAAGTCAAATAAAATTAATTATCTAATAATAAAATAAATAAATCCAATAATAAAATAGTTCTTAATCCTTCTAACAAAATCAACCCCCTTAATCTTAATAATAAAGCTAGATTTAAAATAAACCCAATAATTTCTAAAAATTAAATTTAACGTTTTAAACTCCTAAAACAAATAATCATATCCCTTATCAAATTAGTATTTAAATAAGTAACAAAGAAAATTCCAAAAATCCTAGAAATGTACCCCTCCTGTTCAACTACTTCTAAAACAGGTCTAGAAGTACTAACACTCTTAGAAGCCCAGAGTGAAAAGTGTTAGAGGCCCTAAAATCTAAACCACGCCCTCTAAAAATATTACATCTAAAAAAAGCAATGAGTCTTGACAGTAAATTACTGGTCAAAATTTAGGGTACGACAGACTCTATTATAGATCCTAGTTTAGTTTAGCCACCTTTGTATATCATGTGCCACTTATGCATATTATTTCTTTTAGACACACACACACATACACACACGTTATATATATATATATATATATATATATATATATATATATATATATATATATATATATATATATATATATATCACTACCAAAAGGCTCTTATGTGTATTCAATGGCAATTACAACATGTATACTATATTTTCTAGATGTATATTATATGTGGGTGTTACACATGACATATTACTCATATGTTGCTTGTGAAGGATGAAATATTTCTAGGTTCAAGACCCCAAATCAATTCAAACCTCAAGTTCCTCTTTAGTTTTCCGCTCCAAATGCAAATGTGGCAAATAACGGAACCAACCCGTTGGAGTCTATTTTGATAACGTTTATGCAAGAAGCAACGTAAAAATTCAAGCTCAAGAGAAGTGTATAATGAGTTTGGAGAATCAAATTGGTCAAATCGCTAATGCTTTGACGTCCTTTTTTAGAACCTTTAAATGATTAGTTTCATTTTCTAATCGATTAGACATAGGTGTTAATCGAATATATTTTTTTTAAAGTGTTAAATCAAATTTCCTTTTTGAGCCAACCTCAGGCCTATAAATAGAGGTTCCATTTTTCATTTAAAATCATCCAGAATCGTGTTTTGACACTTTCACCTCTCATAGACACTCTCTCTCTCTCTCTCTCTCTCTAAACATTTCTTTAACTTTATCTCACAATGTTTTTTAGCCTAAGTACATTTGTGAGAAAAGACCATTTGTGAGCGAGATCATTTTTGTAATTCTAGAATGGGCAGAATTGTAAAATTCACCTAGGGAACCTTATGTGCATACCTTTGTTGAATACTGTCCAATTAGATATTTTTAAGGGTTAAAGATAAACTCGTAAAAAAAATTATTTAGGATTGGGTATTTTAGTCCTAGTTTAGGTTAGAAATCCTCCTGTGATAAAATCTCTTAGGTTCTTGTCCAGTCAAGTATTATAACTAATATAGGTTGAAGCTCAACCCGATACTTAAAAGCCTCATAGGATGGAGATAAGCTCGGTGTTAAAATCTCTTAGGTTTTTGGCTAGCTTGGTTAAAACCAAGGTATTGAGCTCAAAGGTTATGTAAGTTGAAGACTAACTGCTCCACGGTCTCTGTTTGTGCAAAGAAGACTAACCACTTCAATCCACCATTTGGGAAGGGAAATTGACCCTTTCACTTTCAAGCTTATTGCAAAGAGAAGACGCAAACACTCACATTCATCGACTTGTATATTGTGATTGAAGATCAATCACCATTTCCTTGTATAAGGGGATTATGAGTCTTCCCCACTAAAAGCTCTTAAAAGATTATTAGAAACACTCAAGATCAATTCTTAGGGAGAGGAGTAGGTCCTTTTTTTTACTGAGTCTCTATAATTCTTGGTGTTCCTCTTTTCCCGTAAATCCAAGTATTTCAGCAGTTTATTTTATGCATTATATTTTTTCGATGGTAAGTTTTCAAAATGCATATTTAACTCTGGTTTATTTCCCAACAAAATTTAAAACCATGTGACTCAATGCTTAGGGGAATTTCCCTACGAGGGAGTCAACTTGAAGTCTCTCCTGATGTGACTCAACTTAATGCCTCGTCTAAGGGACTTGGATTATAGTGTTACGCGAGGGACTCAAATTAATGCCTCACTTGAGGGAGTCAACTTACAGTCTCGTATGAGAGACTCAACTTAAAGTCTCGCTTGAGGGACTAGACTTAAAGTCTCGCTTGACGAACTCGATATACAGGCTCGCCCGAGGGATTTGACTTAAAATATCGCTAGAGGAACTCGACTTAAAGTCTCTTAAGAGGTACTCGACTTAATGTCTCTCCTAAGAGACTCAAATTAAATTATTGTCCCATGTTGGCTGGCCCAGGTATAAGAATTAAGTCTGCCCTTGTCACAGATGCATGAATTATCATCGCAACTAAATCACTTCGTGTTTAAGAGACAATGTACAAAGTTAATTTTATATCCCCAAAAGAGAATAACTTAATAAGAAGAAGGAAAAGTCAGACATGGTGGTCGGGGAGAGTATATTAGGTAGGACCTTAGGTCGGCTAAGGTTTTTCCCGTGACACCAGGCGATGTGTGATACTTGCCAAACAAGATCACCTAGTCGCCAAATTTTGTTTGGACCATCCGAATTAGCTCCACCCACACAATTTATTTGGACAATGATGTTTCCTAAGTATTAAATGACTAAAGGCCACTCAAAGGGAGAAAAATGTTCCCCTCATTATCCAAGAAGACCACGTCCTCCTATGACCGCGTTCCTTAGTCATTAAGTTAAAATGAGAATAACCTAACTCCAATTCCAAAATACACAAAGAGAGAGCTTCTCACTCCTATGTGAGCAAGTTCTCAATCTCAAAACAAATCTTAAAGCCTCTAATGATCTCTAATCACTAGAAATTGTCACACAATTGTACATCCAACAAATTCATTTATCTTTCAGAAACAACATAAAATTACTAAAATAGAAAACAATATTAATTTCACGCTCTTAATAAAAATAAGTTTTTCCCAAAAAGAATAATCTTTTTCTTTCTCTATTGAATCTATTAGACTTCATTAGAATCTTATTTTTATGCAACTAAAGCAGGTTTGTGAGAATTGCTTGCTTGCTTCACCAAAAATGCGTGGAATGTAAAGATGAAAGTACAAATTTCTCTAAGTTCACAGGTGTTCATAAACAGTCATTTTTTCATTTCCCTTCTATTCTAATTCCTACTTCATGCTAATTATCTTTTATTCATTCATTTTTCTATGATCCTTAGAAATAATAATAAAGGGATCCTAATTGATTGCGGAATTTAATTACTTCTGTTTTCCCTTAGTTGTATGATAGATCTTGTAAAGGTTTAAAACCAAATCTAAGCTAAGGAAAATAAACATAAAACAGCAAAGACAATAAACGTATTTTTTCATTGCTCTCATTAGAAAATACAGCAACTTAAATAGTAGGGTTACTACTCATAATGGGCCTGGGCCAAACAAAAATAAACAACAAGATTAAAACTTAAAATTAAAATTTACTAAAACACCTCCTATAATTAAATGCAGTCTTCAAGTCACTTGGGCTTTCTTCTAATTCGTATGGGCCTTGTCTTATCAATACTCCCTGTCTCAAAATGGACCTTGTCATTAAGGTCCAAAGAATTATGAAGAAACGGGCCGATGGTATTTTGGGCCCCATTTGTGTAAAATGTGGTCCGCAAGTGGGAAGGGAGAAAGGTTGATACGTTGGAAGATATTTGGGAAATGGGTTGTTTTAGTGGCTCAAAGTGTATGGGAATAGGTAGGGCGGTGCCTTGGGAAGGTGAGAAGAGTGGGGAACAGCTGGAAGTGGACATGCAAGAGGACAAGTGGATCCCACTTTCTGCAGCAGTTGACTGATTCAAAGAAGAAGTGGGACAAGTGCTTAATTCACCCGTTGGAAAAGGCAAAAGGCATGTGGGTGGATGTAAGTTTGGTTGATTTATGGCCATTGGATTGAAAAAGGTGGCAGGGGAATTAATGGTGTGAGGCATTGAAGCGTGTGGGTCTTGGTAAACATGTAGAGGGTTTGCCTTCATAATAAAAGGTGGTACTTTAGAATTAGATCCCTCTAATCCTTGCGCCTTCTCATCTCTCTCTTATGTAGCTTCCAATTCTTGGACCTTCAAACACTTTGTTTCCAAATCCTTGCATAACCCGTTTTGTTTTTGCTTGAGACTTTGCTCACCTTGTATGAAACCTTTCGTTAGAAAAACATTAAAGAGTTCCAAGGAAAGATTAGAGCTTGTTTTCTGTTGCTTTCCAAAGTATGGTCGCAACATGGAAACGTGAAGAACGGGGTGGATCTTAGACGATGAAGGAAGGTCTAGTTCATAAGCAATTTCCCCTACTCGTTTTATCACTTTGAAGGGTCCAAAGAATTTATGAGCGAGTTTTTGAGAGGATCGGTGCGCAACAGTGAGTTGTCGATATGGATGTAGACAGAGAAGGACCAAGTCACCAACCTGAAAGGTAAAATCTCTTCGTTTTTTGTTAGCTTATGTTTCCATCTGTTTTCTGCTTTTGATGAGATTGGCTTTTAGTTGATCCATGATTTCTTGTCGTTGTAACAGAGACGAGTTCAAGGGCTCAACAACGGTGGATCTGTGGAGATAGTCTGGAATAGAGGGGGGAAAGACCATATAAGGCGGTGAATGGGGACATGTGGATTTCGGAATGGAACGATGTGTTGTACCATAGTTCTGCCAGATGCAAAAACTTGAACCACTTATTTGGTTGGTCGCTCGCAAAACACCAAAGGTAAGTTTCCAAAGTCCTGTTGACTACTTCAGTTTGTCCATCTGTTTCCAGATGGTAGGTTGTACTGAACCTAAGTGTCGTTCCTTGTGCTTTGAACAACTCTTTCCAAAAGATGCTGAGGAACAAGGGATCCCTGTCTGAGGCAATAGATTTTGGAACACCATGAAGCTGGCAGATCTCCACTGAGAAGCGGTTTGCTAGATCAGATGCAGTGAATCGGGTGGGCGTATTTGGTAAGTCGGTCGCAAATGACCCAGATAACAGTGTAACCAAAGGAGTTTGGAAGATGCGTGATAAAATCCATTGTAAGGTCTTCCCAAACTTGATGAGGGATAGGGAGCGGTTGTAGCAAGACTTTTTTTTATCTGTCTGATATTTGTTGTGTTGGCAAACAGGACAATGCTTGACATAGTTTTTGACATCTGTGTAAAGGCCAGGCCAGGCAAAGGATGTTCTGAGTCTCGCTGCGGTTGGCTTCACGCCAGAGTGACCTGATACCGGTGTATTATGGAATTCATGAAGGAGGGCGGATCTCAACTTGTCACAGTCAGGTATGAATATTTTGTCTTTGAAGTAAAGCAGTCCATTGACAAATTTGTAAGTGTCCTTCGTTGTTGATTGCTTCTGTTGAACTAACGATTTACCTTGCAGATCCGCAGCATAAAAATGACAGAGGTGTGTAACAAGGTCCGGAATTGTAAAAGACAAGGCCATAAGTAATGGGGCTTCACTTGGGAACTTGCGGCTTAGGGCATCTGCAACGACATTAGAGTGACCAGGTTTGTAAAAAATCTCAAAATTGAACCTTTGCAACTTGAAAGCCCATTTTTGTTGTTCCGGGGTTTGGATCTTTTGGAGCAACAAATTTTTTAGACTCTTTTGATTTGTATAGATGTGAAATTTTTGGCCGATAAGATATTGATGCCACTTTTTGACTGCCTCTGTTACAGCAAACATTTCACGCACATACACAGATGAGGGTTGCATTCGTGGTGACATTTTCTTACTGAAGAAAGAAATAGGGTGACTATGCTGAGAGAGAACATCGCCGATAGCAACACCGGAGGCATCAGTTTCGATTATGAAAATTTGTGTAAAATCTGGCAAATCCAGGACCGGCATGTCGGTCATTTTTTATTTCAATTCTGTAAAGGCATGATCAGATTGTGTACTCCAAAAGAATTTAATGGAACGAAGTAAATAGGTGAGAGGAGCAGCGAGAGTGGCGTAGTGGCGCACAAAGCGTCTATAAAAAATGGTGAGGCCAAGAAATCCCCGTAATGACGTGAGAGAATGCGGTACAGGCCAATCTAAAATTTCCTGGACTTTATCCTGATCAGCCGAAACAACTCTTTCTGAGATAAAATGGCCTAAGTAATTCACTTTGTTCACTACAAAAACACATTTAGAAAACTTGGCATTAAAATAATTTGACTTCAACAAATTAAAAATAATGTCTAAATGGACCATGTGATCACTGAGGTTGGAACTGTAAATCAAGATATCATCGAAAAAAACTAGGACAAACCGTCTGAGGTAAGGCCTTTATAACTCGTTCATTGCTGCCTAAAAAGTAGATGGCGCATTAGTGAGGCCGAAAGGCATGACTAAGAACTCGTAATGGCCGTCAAATGTTCGAAAAGCTGTTTTATGAGTGTCTTCCGAAGAAACTCAGATTTGATGGTAACCTGAACGTAGATCTATCTTTGTAAAGATTTTTGCAGTACCTAACTCATCCAATAGTTCGTCAATAGTGGGAATACGAAAATGATCCTTCACCGTAACTGCGTTTAAGGCTCAATAGTCAACGCAAAACCGCCATAAGCCGTCTTTCTTTTTTACAAGGAGGACAGGGGAGGAAAAAGGGCTGTTACTATGGACAATTATGCCTTCCCATAACATGTCATGTATAAGGGTCGACATGGCTTCTTTTTTAGAATGAGGATAACGGTAAGGTTTAACGTTTATGGGGGGAGTTTGGGATTAAGGGAATATGATGGTCGAAATGTCTTGAGGGGGGAAGGCCAGGTTGACCGTGAAAGACAGTTGGGTAATTCTTGATTAGTTGAGCAATGTTAGGGTCAAGGGTGTTTGGGAGAGTGTCTATTGAGGAAGGTGTGGTTGTGTTAAGGAAATCTGACTGATTAAAATGTTGGAGCGTCATTAGGTGAAATGAGGAAATAGAGTTAGTATGGATCAGCTGTTTGAGTTGATGAAAGGTAGTTGGGGATGGTAATGCCTTAGGGTCACCTGTGAGAGTGATAGGGTTGTCATTGTGGTGGAAAGTGAATGAAGGGATGGAAAAATCAGCATGAATGGGTCCTAGGGTACGAAGCCAAGCCATGCCAAGTACTATGCCAGCACCCTCAATCGGTAATAAATAGAAGGGAATAGGGAAAGTTTGGTGTTGAAGTGTGAGATGGACATTGTGAAAAATGCCTTCACATTGTAAATGTGAACCATTGCCAACCATAACTGAAAATTTCAGAATTTGTGTAGTCGGAAGGTTAAGGTGATGGGCAATTATGGGTTGTAAAATGTTGTGAGTAATTCCGGTATCAACGATGACCATAACTGGGAGTCCACCAATTAAACCTTTAAACTTAAGGGTTTGAGGTGAAAATTGGCCTGTGAAAGCTTGAGGGGAAAGTTGGAAATAAGTGTCATTACTTTTTGTCTTGCATGTTTCATCGTTTGGTGGGTCAACTTGGGGTTCAGCAAGGGTTTCCTCATCCGCAAGAAGGAAGAGGAATTTGGTTGTTGCACATTTATGCCCTGGTATGAGTTTTTCGTCGCAGTTGAAACAGAGGCCTTGGGCACGGCGTTCCTGTAATTGTGTGCTGGAAAGGCACCGAATAGGTAGTTTAGGTGGTTGGGGTATAGTAGGTTTAAGGGATATTGATGTTTGAGAAGAACCAGAATTCTGGATTGGTTGGGTCGTAGGGGTGGGACGGTTGTATGAGCTTGAATAGGGTTTGTGGAATTTGGGTTTGGTATCATTGAGTTTGGACTCAATTAATTTGGTGAGTCCAATTGCTTGAGAAATGGAGGCAGGTTTGAGGATAGCCATTTCATTCTGAATATCAGGTTTTAGACTAGAGATAAAGCAATTTTGGATGGCTTGCGGGGATAAACCTAGCACTTGGGTGCCCAATTTTTCATATTTGGCTTGGTAATACACAACAGTACCATCTTGTTTTAATTTAAACAATTCATCTTAGTGTTTGACATATGTAGAAGGTCCAAACATTAGTTCCAATGCCTTTGTAACGCCCTGCATAATATTTATCTAGAATAATACCATACAAGTGTTTTATTCGGTACTGACACAATCATAAGTGTCTAATGGCATAATTCACATACTTGACCATTTCTAATACATCAATACAACCTATGGTACAAGCATGGAAATTACCCAAAACAAGACAAATCTAAGAATAAGGAACAATATTCCTCATTGTACAAGAAAATAACACAGCGGAATAAGCTTTACTAAGCTTCTCTTGAAACATCCAAGCATAGCTCCACTTGTAAATTAAACCTGCAAATAACACCTGAAAAATAGCAACAATATTGGGGTGAGATAATAATCTCAGTGAGTTCCCCTATCTTATAGGTTCCCTCGGCTCTACAGGGTACATGAAATCAAACGGATCCACCGTGGATCAGAGGTTTTTCTCACGGTCCGGTACAAGATACACAATAATGGGTAATATCTTCATTAGTAGTCCCTTGACTCACCAATGAGATAACAACAAGTACACAAACAAACATAAACAGATCAAACAACCAAGTATGCAGACCCGTGCCCACGTACGAAGAATCTAGAAGTAGTATCTTCCTGCCTACATAAGCCACATATCACACCCTCGGTGAGTAACCAAGTGCCTAGCATCAAGAGACTTGCACAAGCACACAACACGATGAGTCAGATGAGTCCAAAGTGCTACACGCCTAAGTAGCCGCGGAAACCCATTCGTCAATCATCAATACGCATGTGTGTAACGCCGAGTGCAAAGACGTCTACATGACTACACAAGCCCACCGGGAGAAATCCTAGTGGTATTGCCTACATGACACCACTAGAGGTGAGTAACGGAGTGATATTGCCTTCATGGCATCACAACCCCACCATACCGATCACGCCGATGTGTAACGCCGAGTGGGTACACGCCCTGTAAGACCCCCACAAGCACATCGCAGCGGTAGCTCAGGTGTATACCGAGCATGCAGATGAGTAACGCCTGTCGCTCCCGGGATTTTCATCCTAGTACAAACGCGAAAGTGGCAACGAAACAGAGTCGCCAGCAATGTGCATTTATCCCATGAGAGGGAAAGGAAACACCGCATAAACCTGAGGGAAGAGAAAAAGCATGCTCTTGCGACCAAGAGAAATGGATTCGGGAGTCGGTTATGCGAGAGGAAGGTATTAGCACCCCCTGGCGTCCATCGTACCCGATGGGATCCACGCTTGCTTGCTTCAATCAAAGGGTGATAGAAAAGGATACCGAGAAAGAACTGGAAAAGGAAAAAAGAGAGAGAAAAACAAACAAATGTAGGGAAAATAAAAGAAGTGCTCGCATGGGCCCTACCCCACTGCCTACGTATCTCATCGGGAGCATGAGAATCAGAGCGACGTAGTTCCCCTCACTAGGGATGAATTGTTTGTGTTTTTTAAGGAACGGCTAACGTTCTAGCTCAGGTGTTGCAGGCTCACTGGTCCGAGTGTGTTACCATCTTGCAAGAGAATGAGAAGAAGCACGTTCGTACGCTGAGAGTGAATGAGTTGAAAAAAGAATTCCCGAAGGAAATACGTTATTGTTTGTTTTTGTCTTTTAGAAAGAAGTGTTTTGGTTATGTGTGTTTTGTAACGCGTATTGTATTTAAGTCCCTCATATAGGATCGAATGCCTCGCATATCGACCCAAGACGGGACGTACGCTAAACATTCCAAGGAAATGAGAGAAGACCCCTCACCTCCTTGTTCCCACATGAAAGGCCTAAATACAATATTTGTCTTGCCTTTATTAAGTGTTTTTGTTGGTTATAAAATGAAGAAATGCTTTTTTATTTGTACCTTCAACAAGTATTGCATTTAAGTCCCTCATACAAGATCAAATGTTTAACACATTGACCCAAGATGGGCCATATGCTACACATTCTAAGATCATAAGAGAAGACCCCTTATAATCCTTTCTTTATATTAAAGGCCTAAATGCAATAAGTGCCTACCTTTATTAGATATTTTGAATTTTCTTTGAGATGAGAAGATGAAAGACTCAAGAGAGAAGGAAGGTAAAAATCTATGTGGACTAAGACTCAATCCTAGTTGATTATTCAAGGGAGTGATCCTAATGGTTTGTGAGGTTTAAACCTAAAGTCTAAAGAAAGAATGAATTAAACAATTCACTTCCAAAGTAAAAGATGAATTGTAATTCACAAGGGAAAGTGATGAGTTATTAAAAGAAAGCACATAAGTGCTTAACAAAACACAAGATGGAATTGTAAAAGATGAAGGGTAGAAGTTTGAATGTGGATTCCTTATCCACACTCAATTGCAACTTGCCAAAGCCCCTACATGGTTAGTAAACATGCATAAGAAGTATAAGAAGTAAAAGAACATTTAATGCACCATAAAGATCAAAAGAATAAGATGAAAGATCAAATCCTATTTGTCACAACCAGAATGTGCATCATATGGAAAACAAATGATTATCATCAAGCAAGTTCAAGTGAACAACCAACAATCATCATCCATGGCATTAGAACATGCTATCGTAAGAAAAGGGAGATGAAAGATGAAAAGAAATGAAAGAAACATGCACAAAGGGAACATGTAATCCAAGGATCAAAATTGAAATGAAAAAAAACTCATAAACATCTCACAATTATTCATGAAGCAACTATCAAGACATTCAAGAGGTAATAGGAGAAGTAGAATTGAAATGGAAGTTCAAAAGAAAACACAAGTACTTCATATTAAGGATACACAAAGTTCAAATGAAAGTGAACATGCAATGATGACACATAATATGTACCAATGACCTATAATGTCAAATGAATAGTTCACAAAATAGGCAAATGATCATGCAAGCATGCACAAAAGCAATCATGTAAACATGCACAAAGATTACAAGGATATGACATGTTATTATGCTTCAAATGAAATGTTTTAAACAAAAATCAAATGGGTTTATGGAAATTATGCAAGCATGGTATTGGGATACCCAAATCAGAAAGTAGCATGCAAAATTCAAGGCAAAATGCCTTCATACAAAGCATTTAGGTCAAGTTGAATGCACATGCAAAGTATTACAAAAATGAACACCAAGACATGTCCTAAAATGTCCTAAAAAATCAAATAAAAATCATATGACATACTTCAAGGTATTAATGAATCAATGCAAAAAGAAGCAAAGCAAAACCATTTTTGATAATCAAGAACAAAAATGAACAAAATCATGTATCATCAATGGAAGGCACACAAATGAAAAATTCAAAGAAAATATGCAACAGGGGCAAAAATGTCATAAAATCAGAAAATAAAATCATAAAAAATTTTCTAAATGCCTTAATGATGTTCATGAATTTTTGTAAAATTTTATAATGATATTTAGTATTTTTTAAAAATTAAAAAGCTAACGTGCATAAAATGAAGAATAAAAAGAAATGGAAATCAAACAAGGGGTGCATGCATAGCAATTATTTAGTTCAAATAATTTGGGCTTTAAAAACACACGGTGCGAATAGCAATGATCCAGTCCACATTCAGAGCGCAATCCACACTATCAACCATGTACACTCAGTCAACAAAATGTCAAAGCAATAATCACCATTGGATTAAGTCTAGTCAACCAGTCAGTCAAAGTAGGCAAAATCAATGCACATGCGTGAGGGAACACATTAACTACCATATACCGCGCCACAAAACATTTAAAATGAAAATCAGAAAAAAAACACGTGACATGCACACTTGTTTTAATGTGTTGTCACGCCATGGACCACACGATGACGCAAAATCAACGGACAGGATTAAAAGAGACATAAACCCTAGCAATCAAAGTTGTCGGCCGGAGATGACCTCCGGTCATCTTCTCCGGCCAACAGCCACCACCTGCAAGCTCACACATTCATGGAAACACAAATCGCATACCAAATTGAAGCTGAAATTATGTAGATCAAGAATATGCTCATAAAAACCACAAAGCATGCACACATAGCAAGAACAGAGGATGTGAATTTGGGCGCTAAGTTTTGCAACTACGCCTTTAGAAGGCCTATCAACTAGCCGGAGTTAGGAATGCTTCTATTAAGCTCATATCAACATGAAAACAACAAATTAAACCATAAAACGCCAGAGCAAAGATTGAGAGTTTGGAACCTGAACTTGTAGCTTTTGAAGATTCTTGAGAAAACCAGAGACTACACTTGTTCTTCAACCTTGGAGCCTCCAAATCAAACAAAATAAATGCTGATGTAACTTGTTATCTTGAGCAGAGAGATTCAATGCTGAAATACACTTGAAGAAAACTTGAAAATTGTGATGAAATCTCCTTCAATCATGTGCCATTGATGATGATGAAGATGAAGTATCGTGTGCTTTGAGAAGAAGTTTTGAGATTGTTGGTGAAAAAGTGAGAGAATCAGATAGAAAGTAGAGAGAGCTTTGAGATGAAAACGAGAAAAATGAAAATTCAAATGAGAAATGTGAGTGAGGTTGTCATTTATAGTGTGGGTTAACGAAGGTTAAACTGAGTGAGGTTAACTGAGTTAGCATGGTTTAGGTGAGTCATCCCTAACTAACTGAGCAAAGTTAGTTAGGGCGAGTTATCCATGGCTGTGATATGGTGGAGGAGGTGTATGACAGTTGTGGTGGAGATTAATGAAATGAGCTAACTCATGTGTACCGCAGTAAACAAACTTGTTCTACAAGTTTCCATTCCTTTCCTTTTTCATGAGCATGGGTAGCACGTGGTATGGTAAATGGGAAGTATGTTTGGCTAAATGAAGTAATGTTGGGATGGTGAGCAATGCACGGGCAAGCTGAGACAACAACAATAACATTCATTTCTCTTTTCTAATTCTTATGGCAGCTGAGAACAATGGAGATAGGGTGATTTGATGATGAAATTCTCTCTACTCCATGGGTGGTTTAGTGTGCTTTTGGAGTCATTGGAAATAGGGCACATTGGAGAACAATGTTGATGTGAAAAAGGAATTGAAATGATGCCTCAAACATGCTCCAAAATGACTATGAACTTAAGCACACAAGACTGGCTGATGGGCGCACCAGGTGGTCGATTGGCAAGGCTGGCATGGCACAAAATTTCAGCATAACCACCCTAACTTGAGACCAAGATTTCTCCCTCATAACTTGATCAAATGGAATTTTGTCCAACATGAATATTGAAGATGACACTACAAGGAACAACTTTGATGTTGAAAAGTTTTGCAAATGAAGCCTCTAACCATGAGAAAAATAGGTGTGCATTTGGCCCACCAACTGTTTGTAAAATGGACATGCGCGTGACCTGAGAATCCTTGGTCATGACCTAGTTTTGAACCTACTTTGCCTAAACTTTGGTCAATCATATCTCAATCAATTTTTATCCAATGGAGATGTTCTACACATGGATTTGAAGCTTGAAACAAGATCTTTTGTTGTGGCCGAGTGGAATTTTCATTTGAGGTCTTGATTTTAAATGGCCTTGGTTCAAACTCTGATGCAAAATGGTCCAAAATTACTATTTTTGGAAACCCTACTTCTTCCAAAAATGGCAACTTTCCACATCTTGATTTTTTCATGATTCCTTTGGAGTTTCTTGATCAAATTTTGTACATTGGACACATATAACATGAATTTCATGAATTTGGCTCCAAAAAGTCAAGAGTTGACTTTTTCCTCTGATTATTTGACTTGGCCCCAAATTTCCTGATTTTTGATCTTTCTCCCCATTGAACCACTTCTAAAACCAATTGAGAGGTAATTTTCCACATCCATACACTTAAGGACATATAGAATACCATGACAACAAGTTTTGTCCAAAAAATCAGAGATTCCCTGATTTTATTGGAAACCCTAATCTTGACCCCCTCTGGTTAGGAGGGAAAAGTGCAGTCTTCAATTTCAAATTCCTCAGAGTATGTTGTGTATCCTCTTAAAGGATGATGAGATATGCCACTTGAGGGTGATTTTGAATCAATGAGACATCTCTTTTGAGGGTTTTCCTTCATTTTTTGGATCTCTTGCATAGTGAAGTATGTATTGCTTCAATCTCCTATTGAATCTCACTTTATTGAGGTATTGGATGGTCAATTGAGATAATATGAGACATGAAAGACTTCTTGGCTTGCCTTGAGGCAACTTGACTGACCTTTTTGTGCTTTGAATAATCCCTTGATTGTCCACCTTCCACCTGATCACATGCCTTGATGGTAAGAGGGATGCTATGCTTCATTTTTCTATGTTAAAGATGCAATGCAATGCTAATGAGGTGGATATGATATGATAAATGATAATGCTATGCTATGATGACAAAGGAGAGAGTAAATTTTCGGGTATTACAGCTGCCCCTATTCAAACGCTGTAGACCTGAATGCCTGAAAGCGATTGCTTTCAGACTTTCAAGGTATATAGTGATTGAATACCCAACATAACCAAAAATTTGCTCTAGGTGACAAAGAAGAAAAAGGATATAAACCCAACGACACTGCTGGATTGAATCTTCTAATGAACGTCGTCGGAGAGATCTGTCTTCTGAACGACGCCAGGCGACTACTGGCTTGCCATACTATTGATGGACTTAAAAAAATGTCTTTTTGAACGACGCCAGACGACTACTGGCTTGCCATACTGTTGATGGACTTTAAAAAATGTCTTTTTGAGTGACGCCAGACGACTACTGGCTTGCCATACTGTTGATGGACTTTAGCTGCTCTGCCATTCTAAACAATGGACTTTTACCAGTTCGTGCTGGATTTTTGCCAATCTGTCGTTGGACTTTAATGATTACCAAACAGGCTTTGGAATCTCAAAATTGCCATCCTCAGATGGACTTTTGCAGCTTTGCCAAATTAAACTTGGACTTTGATGCTTACCAAACCGGCTTTGGAAGCTTTGCCAAATGATCATCCCACCTGCTGGAACAACCACCTGCAATACTATCCCACATGTTGGAATAATTTGAACAAACTGTATAAAATGATCATCCCACTGGCTGGAACAACCATCTGCCATACTATCCGACCGGCTGGAATAATATGAGCAAACTGTATATAATGATCATCCCACTGGCTGGAACAACCATCTGCCATACTATTCCACAGGCTGGAATAATATGAACAAACTGTATATAATGATCATCCCACTGGCTGGAACAACCATCTGCCATACTATCCCACCGGCTGGAATAATATGAACAAACTGCATATAATGATCATCCCACTGGCTGGAACAACCATCTGCCATACTATCCCACCGGCTGGAATAATATGAGCAAACTGTATATAATGATCATCCCACTGGCTGGAACAACCATCTGCCATACTATTCCACAGGCTGGAATATGAACAAACTGTATATAATGATCATCCCACCGGCTGGAACAACCATCTACCATACTATCCCACCTGCTAGAATAATATGAACAAACTGCATATAATGATCATCCCACTGGCTGGAACAACCATCTGCCATACTATCCCACAGGCTGGAATAATATGAGCAAACTGCATATAATGATCATCCCACTGGCTGGAACAACCATCTGCCATACTATTCCACAGGCTTGAATAATATGAATAGACTGTATGTATGCCCAAAATAAATGGGACTTTGAGTTGTAAATGAGCAATGCTAAGAATTACACCACCAGCTGGGTAATATCATACGCTGTCACTTTGCTGAAGAAGAAGTTCCCTCGATCTATTTAGACCCTGCTGGGGAAACTACTGCCAAAATGTTGAACTCTGTGGGGACTTCACTGGGGGAGAGAACAATTCAGCTGGGACTTATTCTTTGGCAAATTTCACATGCTGAAACCTACGGGAAATATGCCCCGTTGACACTACCACTTGCTGGTAAATCCTGCTGAGAATAAACTCCCCAGGGGATGTTCAAATCCTGGTTAGAAGACATTACGTTGCAACATGCTGAGAAATAGTCCCTAGAGATCTACTGGGGAAACCCAAAGCAATTCCACGGTAGTCTGCTGAGGAATAAAACTGTCAATTTTAGGATAAGTGCCACAATGCCTCATGCTAGGCGAACTTTCCATTTGAAAATTCCATTGGGGATAATGAGTTTCTCATCAACTTTGCTGGAAAAACTACTTTAAAGCGTCTCGTGTTGGGGATGCCTTTTGAGAGGATTTTACAGAAGACCAAGTGTCCTCAAACTCTACTAGGGATTATAGATCTAGAACATCCTCTGCCGGGGAAATTCAAGCTGCCCCATGCTCGGGAAGGTCAACAACTTGCTTTTTGTTTACTCCATGATATAAGACTGATCGGACGAAAACGTCCCAGGAGGATTTTACAGAAAAGTAATGTCTTCAAACTCCTGGTGACTTCACTAGGGATTAACCATCAACTTCGGTGTCTGCGAAGCAACTCTACTGGGGAATTCGCAACCTTTATCGACACAGAAAAGCTTGTAGCTGTTGGAAGTACTGAATGAGAGAATCGACTTAATAAGATACAAAGATACCCAGTTGAACTCAATTCGCTGATATCGAAACATCGTGACCGACCGTCGACCGAATGATGAACTCAATCAGTAAACGTTGTGACCAAAGGCGACGGGTGAACCTTTCCCATTGCCCGCGAAGTATCAGAAGATTTGTACTAGTTATGGACATAAAGTGTTTATTGCACAGAAAAATTCAATCTTCGACCACCGTCGTCGTCGTCCCAACATCCGGCGGGAAATCTTGAATGAAAGAATCGACTCAATAAAATACAACAGTATCAAGTCATAGCAAATATCTGTGGTTGCCGAGAGATAACTTTCGCGCTGCTCTGATCGCTTGTACTCCCTACCTGCAACAGAAAAAGTATATGCACATGCCCCAGGATGTTGCATGATTCTTTTGAATCCATCATCCAAGGTTGCTCAACAATCAAAGTAATTTTAATTGTCTTTTTCATACTTTGTAAGGCCATGCCATTTTCAAAGTAATGTTTTATCATAAAAAATCGGACGTTTTGGCAAACAAAACAGTAACATGAAAATAAAAGCGTGTGACTGAATGTTCAATTTTATTGATGAAATGCCAAAATCGGCGAATTTACAATCGGAAGCAAACCCCCTGAAAGAGTTGATCGCCATAAAATTGAGAAAATAAATCTATCCTAATGACAATGCGAAAATTGGATCCCCACTGACCATAGGTTCTGTTATAACCAGTATGTATTCCAACTCTCTTGATTATCTTCGCCTTCAGGAGTTCGTGGTCGGAACAATTCCTCCTTCGGAAACTTGGTTATTTTGCTGAAGAGTAGAGAACGTACAGATTAATTCAGACTGCAGTCATTCGCTTAAATCCCTCTTTTGCGTGGATCGCCTTTTCAGGTTTTCAATCCACCGGGATACCCATTTTTGCCTAAGTTGCCCTTTCGAGTTTTCAACTTACCGGGTGTACAATTCTTTTCAATTATATCCCTAACTTTTGCCCGAACCTTTATTCTGTTTTTGGTTCGCCGGGATGCCCCTTTTTTGCCTGGATTTTTTTTTCTTTTATCCAGCGGGTCTCTTTATACGAAGTATTTTTTAACTGCATCTGAATTAACAGGGGATGAAAAGTCTTCACATCCATGGTTGTCATCAACAAGGCTCCGCCTGAGAAAACCTTTTTAACCACGAATGGACCTTCATAATTGGGAGTCCACTTGCCTCTGTGATCTGTACTCGGAGGAAGTATTCTCTTAATTACCACATCTCTGACCTTGTAAACTTGAGGTCGAACCTTTTGATCGAAAGCCCTCTTCATTCTGCGCTGGTATAGCTGACCATGACATATTGCTGCTAGTCGTTTCTGCTCAATAAGGCTCAGCTGATCAAACCTGGCTCGTACCCATTCAGCTTCCTCTAGTTTAACGTCCATCAATACTCAGAGAGAGGGAATCTCAACTTCGATCGGTAAAACTGCCTCCATACCGTATACAAGCGAGTATGGTGTTGCCCCAGTGGACGTGCAGACCGATGTTCGATACCCATGCAAAGCCAATGGTAACATCTCATGCCAATCTTTGTACGTGACAACCATCTTCTGCACAATCTTCTTGATATTTTTGTTGGCCGCCTCGACCGCGCCATTCATCTTTGGACGGTACGGAGAAGAATTATGATGCTCAATTTTGAAGTCCCGACATAGCTCAGCCATCATCTTGTTGTTCAAATTAGAACCATTATCAGTAATGATTCTTTCGGGAACTCCATAACGACAAATGATATCCCTTTTCAAGAAACGAGCCACCACTTGCTTAGTGACATTGGCATGAGATGTTGCTTCAACCCATTTAGTGAAGTAATCAATGGCGACCAAGATGAAACGATGGCCGTTTGAAGCAGTAGGCTCAATTTTCCCGATCATATCAATGCCCCACATGGCGAACGGCCAGGGTGAAGACATGATACTCAACGGATTTGGAGGTACATGCACTTTATCTGCATAGATCTGGCATTTATGACACTTGCGGGCATATTTACAGCAATCCGACTCCATTGTCAACCAATAATACCCTGATCTCAACAATTTCTTAGCCATCGCATGTCCTCCGGCATGGGTACCGAAGGAGCCTTCGTGCACCTCAATCATCAACAGGTCTGCTTCGTGTCTATCCACGCATCTGAGTAGAACCATGTCAAAATTCCTTTTATACAACACACCATCTTTGTTCAAGAAGAAACTACCGGCTAGCCTTCTTAATGTTTTCTTGTCTTTGGAAGATGCCCCAGGCGGGTATTCTTGATTTTTCAAGAAGCATTTAATGTCATGGTACCAAGGCTTGTCGTCAGACACTGCGTCAACATCAAACACAAAGGCAGGTCTATCAAGACGAGATACATCAATCCTGGGTACAAAGTTCCAACCGTGCACTTTGATCATCGAATATATAGTGGCCAAGGCGTCTGCAAACTTATTTTCCTCCCTGGGAACATGGTATAACTTGACAGTTGTAAAGAAAGTCAGCAATCTCCTCGTATAATCTCTATACGAAATCAAATTCTGCTGATGTGTGTGCCAAGTTCCTTTTACTTGATTGATTACCAGTGCTGAATCACCAAAGACATTGAGAGTCTTGATTCGTAAATTAATAGCTTCCTCAATCCCTAGTATGCAAGCTTCGTATTCTGCTTCATTGTTGGTACACCCAAAAGTTACTCGGGCAGTGAAGGGCATATGAACACCTTCTGGAGTAATGAGAACTGCACCAACTCCGCACCCATTCATATTAACTGCCCCATCAAACATCAAACTCCATTTGGATTCAGGGTCAGGCCCCTCCTCCAGAAGTGGTTCCTCGCAGTCTTTCGCTTTGAGAAACATGATGTCCTCATCAGGGAAATCAAACCTAATGGGCCGGTAATCATCAAGAGGCTGTTGCGCCAGATAATTTGACAGTATACTTCCTTTGATTGCTTTTTGTGAAGTAAATTAAATATCGTACTCTGTCAGTACCATCTGTTATCTTGCAACTCTGCCTATAAGTGCTGGTTTCTCAAAAATATATTTGACCGGATCCATTTTTGAGATCAACAAGGTTGTATGTGTGAGCATATATTGTCTCAATCGCTTGGCGGCCCATGCTAGTGCACAGCATGTCTTCTCAAGCATTGAATAGCGCGATTCACAATCTGTAAACTTCTTGCTCAGGTAGTAGATGGCATGTTCTTTCCTACCTGTCTCGTCATGTTGACCGAGAACACAACCCATGGACTCTTCGAGCACTGTCAAGTACATAATCAGTGGTCTCCCTTGAACTGGAGGTATCAGAATAGGAGGTTTCTGCAAATATCTTTTTATTTTATCAAATGCATTTTGACAATCATCATTCCACCTGACCGTTTGATCTTTCTTTAGCATTTTGAATATTGGTTCGCAGGTGGCCGTTAGGTGAGATATGAACCTTGAAATGTAGTTCAATCTCCCTAGAAAGCCGCGAACTTCTTTCTCGGTTCTCGGTACAGGCATATCTTGTATAGCTTTTACCTTAGCATGATCAACCTCTATCCTTTTTTCACTGACAATGAAACCAAGCAATTTTCCGGATCGCACGCCGAAAGTACACTTGTTAGGATTCAATCTCAACCTGAATTTCCTCAACCTCTCAAATAGCTTCTTTAAGTTGATCAGATGTTCCTCTTCTGTCTTTGATTTAGCAATCATGTCATCCACGTAGCACTCGATCTCTTCATGAATTAGATTGTGAAATAACGTCACCATTGCTTTTTGATATGTTGCCCCTGCGTTTTTCAACCCAAAAGGCATTACTTTGTAACAGAAGGTACCCCACGGGGTAATGAATGTCGTCTTCTCCATGTCTTCAGGCGCCATCTTTATCTGATTGTACCCGGAGAATCCATCCATAAATGAGAACACTGAAAACTGGGCAGTATTGTCAACTAGCACATCAATATGAGGGAGTGGAAAGTCATCTTTAGGGCTCGCCCTGTTGAGATCTCTGTAATCCACACACATTCTGACCTTGCCATCTTTCTTTGGCACCGGTA
Organism: Lathyrus tuberosus; assembly: GCA_022829125.1. Classification (NCBI taxonomy): domain Eukaryota; kingdom Viridiplantae; phylum Streptophyta; class Magnoliopsida; order Fabales; family Fabaceae; genus Lathyrus; species Lathyrus tuberosus. The sequence goes on from JALAZF010000071.1 coordinate 12,712,556, forward strand.
CTATATTGGCTACCCAGGGAGGATAATTGGTTATTGCCAGAAAACCTGCATCCAACTGTTTCTGTACCTCTTCCTTGATCTTCAAGGCCATCTCCGGTTTTCTTCTGCGCAGCTTTTGCTTGACCGGTGGGCAGTCCTCTTTCAATGGTAGTCTATGCACAACTATGTCTGTATCTAAACCTGGCATATCTTGATATGACCAAGCAAAGATATCAACATATTCACGTAGCATGACTATCGGCTCTTGCTTTACATTAGCCCGCAGACTTGCACCGATCTTGATCTCTTTCTTGCTTTCCTCTGAACCAATATTGATAACCTCAAGAGCTTCCTGGTGAGGCTGAATGGTCTTCTCTTCCTGTTTCAACAACCTAGCCAATTCCTCTGGGAGTTCATATTCTTCATCACTTCCCTCCTCAGCTTGATAAATCGGATTGTCGAAATCATACGTGGGCATAACAGAACCGTTTTCAGGGGAATCCACAAAATCAAGTCTGCATGATTGGATTGATGCTTTATTTTAGATTATTATTTTTGCTTGAAAACAAAAGAAAAGAAAAGAAAGTGCATTGTCGCTTTTTTTTTCTTCAACTTTCTTTGTGCAAAAGTAAAAATAAAGAAGGAATAAAGGAACACAAATTTGTAAACAAAACGTCCTTTTTATTGATGTTTGAACATTATATGAGAAAATATGGTGGCCCTACAAATGAATCCACACGCCTTGGGCAGAGCGTGGGATTTTATGCATTATGAAAGACAAGAATTATTACTCTGACTGGTGTACAACGTGAATGACTTCTTCACTAGACCAGTTTTGCAATGCTTCGCCCGGAGCCAGTGCATGCACCCATCTGTCCAGATAATCTGGGCTTTCAACGCCATCTTCTATTGCTGAGCAGGACTGATTGGGGTTGATAATTCCTCCACTGTTGAAATTGATTGGCCCACGGAATCGGGGGACTGGCGTTCGGCCCGGCTAGTATCCAATGCCAAACTTATCTTCCTTCACGAATATATCAATAGCCTTACCCCAACCTTGGGTATTTCCGCTTTCAACCAATTCTCTGGCCTGTTTGTAGGACACAATTGATGTACTCGGCCCAACTGGCACATTTGACACCACTGCTGCTGAAGTAGATTCTGAGAATTTGTTGACATTCAGGGCTTCAAAAGATTGGCACAGGGTTTCGTGAATCTCTCCATCCATTTCCACATATTTAAAAGTGGATAGATGACTCACAAATATATCTTCCTCACCGCAAACGGTAACCACTTGACCTTCGAACACGTATTTGAGCTTCTGGTGTAGTGTGGAGGTCACCGCGCTTGCTGCGTGAATCCATGGTCGGCCCAACAAACAGCTGTAAGCAGGCTGAATGTCCATAACGTGAAAGATCGTCTTGAATATCTGTGGGCCAACCTGTATTGGTAATTCCACCTCCCCGAACACCGATCTCTGGGATCCATCGAAAGCTCTCACAATCAGATCTCTAGGTCTAAGAATCAGCCCATCTACCTCAATTTTCATCAGGGCCTTTTTGGGTAACACATTTAAGGAAGAACCTGTGTCAACCAGCACATGCGACAAAACAACTCATTTGCATTCAAGTGTGATGTGCAACACTTTGTTGTGATTACGTCCATCTGGAGTCAAATCCTTATTCGTAAACCCCAACCCGTGGCTCACGTTGACATTAGAAATTACCCCCTCCAACTGGTTAACAGTGATCTTGTAATACCCCGTATTTTTATTACTCCGAATAATATTATATTGTGATCAATTGAGTCCGGTTGCTCTGAGAAATTAGTTGATAAAATAATTAGAGTAACTCCGGTACTTAGATTAAATCCAATTAATATTATCGACTCTGAGGTATTTTACTAATTTGGACATAAGAGACTTTTGGACATTTAGTAGTATTATTTACTAATACTAGTTTTCTACTTATTCCTTTTCCTTCCACATTCCAAACATAAAAAAGAAAAAGATAGTAAGAAAGAGAGAGAAAGAAGAAAGAAGGAAAGTGAAGGAAAGGAAAAGTGAAGGAGAGAAAAGAGGAAAAACTCAAGAACATCAAGAATCATCATCATCCATTCATCAATCTTCATCCAATCTTCTTCACCATCATCTTCATCTTCATCTTACTAGAGGTGGGTTTAGCTAGAAACCTTTTTTTCATGAGTTTTGGTATTATGAGTTTTAGGTCAAAATCTTAGAAATCGATGTTACAACGGTTAGAATTTGTTAGAAATCGAAACGAATGATCGGTATGATCATAGAAACATGTTTTGATGCTTGTTTTGATGTTTTGGTTGATTTTGGTTTGATGAGAAATTCTAGGTTTATGTAGAATTTGAGTTTTTGTTCAAAACTTGATTGTGAAGTTTGATGATGGAACTATGTTGGAAACATGTTGATTATGCCTCTAATGGGTGGTTGGAATTGGTATTGATGGTGTAGAGGGGCTGGTTTTGAACTGTTATAGCAAGTATTTTTCTGAGTTTCGCAGAGCGCGCTGAGCGCGCAGGTGCCCGCTGAGCGCGGTGTTTAATTCTTGGAACCTCTCGTGGCAGGGAGTTGCGCGCTGAGCGCGGACCAGGGCGCGCTGAGCGCGACCTGGGAGTTGAAAAATTATAACTTTTTACGGAAAAATTCATAACTTTAGTTTCGTTTATCGGTTTCGATTGTTCTTTATATCGATGTAAAGCCGAGGAAATATTCTACGCAATGGAAGTAAAACATGTTGATTTTACCGACCGATTAAATAATCGGGAAAGCTCAAAAGTGATATGATTATGTTTAAATTGTGGTATGTTGTTCTATTGTGCACTTATGATGCGTTTTACCTATCCTATTTATTGTTTAACATGTTGTGCGTGAATATGCATGTTAATATAAAATGAAATAGGAAGAGTGAGGACTTACCCTAAACATTGTGGTGTGTGATGAAATAGTAACAACGCTCGTGCTAGTAAGGCCGAGGCGTGTGTATTGTATAATCATAACCGGTTATTCTTGGATAGTGCGTTTCATGGGTCTCGAGCTCCTCTGAAACATATGCACCATTACTTGGCAGGTTTGATTCCCGCGTTTAGTACGAATGGGACCTACGGGTAGAGACTTGTGATGGTTAACAGGCCATGAGAAGTGACAGTTCACGGCTAACAGGCCGTTGTTCCCGAATCCATTTCGTATGTCAAGTAATTCGAGGATCCATGACTCAGATCGTCTTCTGGACGTAGAAGCGGATGGGAAAAGGGGATGCCTTGGTATGGTTATTGATTGTGAATCCTTGAGTTAACAGGCTCAAGAGGTACTTCGGTACTTTGTGAATCCTTGAGTTTACAGGCTCAAGAGGTGCTTCGGTACTAGTGTGAGTTTACAGGCTCACCGTGATGGTTACTTGTGTGTGTACTCATGGTCTTTTCCCCTTTCCCTTTGACATGAGTTAGGATTATTAGAAACTTGTAAAGCCGAGAGGACTTTAAGATAGGAACTCACTGAGATTTGATGTATCTCACCCCATTGTTGTTGTTTACATCACAGGTTCTGCAGGTTCGGCGAAGGGTAAGGACAAGGTTATTTGACTTTCCTTACGGATCGTAGTTTTGTGATGGCATGGCTTCCGCTATGGCGTTATGTTTCGAGATCATTGTTTTGATCTAGTTCTTAGTTTTTATCATTTTGGAACATCTTGTATATGTAATGCCTTAGACTTTTAGGTGTTTTTGTATTAGAGGCATTTATGTGTATAATGTGTTAACTAGGAACTCATTATGTTGCAGTACCAAAAGTGAAACTCATGTATAATATGTGATTTGATGCATGTATTATATGTGGGCCTTTACAGATCTCTTGGGGAACATATTCCATATTCAGGACCTTCAACAAAGCAGCCCTGTGTGCATCTGAACTCATTAACATGGATAATATTGAGATTTTAGATGGTGTCTGATTGAGCTGCTCAATGATCTTGTAATCGCTCTTTTTGATAACCCTCATAAATTCCTCAACATCATGATCAAAATTGACTTTAGGGTCCTCTTCCTGAGCAGGCACCTTGTCATCAACAACCTGTTTTCCTTTCGCTCTTGCAGCGGCTTCTGCTTCCTTATCACTCCTTAGAGTCTGAGGAGCAAACAGTCGACCACTTCTGGTGAAACCACTTGGTCCACTGACTTTCTCAACACTGGTACCAACAACAACCTTTGCTTCCTGAGTATTAGTTCAATACTGCCATGGAACTGCCCGATTGGACACATAAGAAGCAGATTCAGGAACTATAATCGTAATTGGCCTCGGCCTCTCAGGCGTGATAATAGCAACAGGAGCTTCAACAGGCACCTGTATCTCAACTGGATTATAATAGATGGTAACAGCAGAAACATCCTTTTCCTTCTCTACTTTATCAAACTGAAGACTTCCTTCGTCCATAAGATCCTGCAGTCCAGCTTTCAACTTACTGCAGCCATTAATCTATCTCGAACAATCCTCGCAATCAGAGGCACATCCAGGAAATACCTTTCCTTTTAACAAACGTTCTTTTACAATCAACAACGGAGTCTTTACCAAACTAACATCAGTAATCAAATTTAACCTCTCGCCATCAAAAATAGCATTCGTGTCTGCGACTCCATGATGAGGCATTGGATTATCATGAACATTCGGCGGCTTAAAGAAATTAATAGCTTTTGCATCAATCAGATCTTGAACCTTATGTTGAAAGGCCCAACACTTTTCTATTTAGTGACCTGGCGCACCAGAATGAAATTCACATCGAACATTAGCATCGTAACCTTGAGGCAATTTTCCGGTATCTAGTGGCTTCATAGTCCGAGGTTCAACCAACTTCTCTTTGAGCAGTTGTGGTAACAAAGCAGCATATGTCATAGGCAAGGGATCAAACTTACGGTCCCTTTGCCTATTAGTCTGGAATCGGGGTCTAGCTTGCTGATCTGGAGCTTGCTGTACTGCTGGAACCGGAATGGTTACAGCATCCACCTGATGGTAAGATTGAGTCCTGCCTCTACCCTTTCCCCTATACACAGCGCTGGACTCCCCTTCTCTTTTCCTGGGTCCATTGGCAAAGGGTTTCTTCGAACTTGAAGCAACGGTCCCACTGACATCTTGAATCTTACCCAATTTCAGCAGACTTTCTATTCGTTCCCTAGCAACGACGATATCGGCAAACCCCGTGGAAGGACATGCAGCAAGTCTATCCAAATACGTCCCTTGAAGTGTGCTCATGAACATATTAGCCATCTCACGATCACCGAAAGGCGGTTGAACTCGAGCAGCCAATTCTCTCCATCTTTGTGCATACTGCTTAAAACCCTCCTTGTTATCCTGAGTCATACTCTGCAATTGAGTACGATTAGGTGCCATGTCCAGATTATATTGATACTGCTTCAGAAATGCAGCGCATAAATCTTTCCAGCTCCTTACATGAACCCTGTCCAGCTTAATGTACCATTCCAGGGAGGCGCCTGACAGGCTATCCTGGAAAAAATACATCCAGAGCTTTTGGTCCTCGGTGTAAGCGGAAATCTTGCGATTGTAAGCTTGCAAATGTGTTTTGGGATAGGTGCTGCCATTGTACTTATCCAGTGTAGGAAGCTTGAACTTGGGAGGAATCCTCACACCCTGTACGAGACCCATGTCTTCCACGTCAATCCCTAGAGGATTTTGGCTCTCAATAGCCCTGAGTCTTTCATCCAGGCCTTCATACTTCCGGTCATCATTGTAGAAACCCCTGTCGTTGTTGAGTGTGGTAAACTGATCCTCTGGACTATCCTCCAAACCATTATCATCCAGTCCCAGATGTACTCCACCAGTAGGGACATTGCTAACAGGGGAAGGGCGCACATTGTGATTCAGGATTTCAGTTTCCAATCTCTGAATAGTGGCTCTCATGGCCTCTTGACCAGCCCTCATAGTTTCCTGACCTTGAGTGATCCCCTGCATAAGGTTCATGAACTGCTCCATTCTTCCCCTCAAATCAGCTAACTCAGTCTGAACTTGTTCCATTACTCTAGCTTAATTACGTCGGGTAGAATATCGATGAACTGGGGTGTAAGCTATCGTGCCTGAACCCAAATAAAGGTTAGCAGGCGCCTGTAAAAAAAAGAAAACCTGCAATGCAAAAATGATATGCTATGCAAATGCAAATGCACAGTTATGTTTGTCATTTCAAGATACTTTTTACATCCTGATTCCAATCATAACCACAAATTCCTGACGACCAGAAATCATGATTAGTGAGTTTTGCTTTGAAGAGATAATCATACACACCCACCACAAATATCTGACGACTAGACATAGTGATTTTGTAGTGTGCCCGTGTGCAGATAACACATCACATATATCTGAAAACCAGAAATTGTGAACAGAAATAGCTCTTTTCATACAAATTCCCAAAAATTTTCAAGTACATTAGTCATAGTTTCAGCAACAGAATAAGAAACAAGCACTCAAATGGATCCATCAACAATCCTGATGGTAACCATTACCAATTACAAAGAAACGACAAAAAACCACTAATCTGATAGCTCTACGTCTTTCAGCTTCTGGCTGGAATACTTAATCTCTTCGAACAGGATGCGAGTACGCTGATGATGTGGCTTCTCAATCAGCTCTTTGATTACGACGTCCCTTTTTTCCAACGCATCCTCTAACGAACCCACGTGCATCAGCAAGGCTTCATCTTCACCGGCTCCTTTGCGCCTCTTAATTCCAGTTTGAATTTTAACTAGCTTCAGATCCGCCGTGACATCTTCAAGCTCTTTGTTAGCAATTTTCAGCTTATCTTCAGCGTTCCTTACATGTTCTTGGCTTTTGCCCAGGTCTTCTCGATACTTTCTTCTTTCTACATGCGCTTTCTTCAACTCTTCATCTTTGTCTTTTAACTGGCTCAGCAGCTTAGAGTTTTCAATTCTGACTTCATCCCAAGCTTGATGAAGTTTAGCTAATGATTCCTTGCTTCGGGCCAAAGCCTGTTTTGTAGTCTTGTGAGCCTGACTGGTATCATCTGCTCCCAAGGTAAGCTTCCGGAAGTATCGAGCTCTGTCATCAAAATCTTCTTCTTTGTCTGCCAGGGTTTTCTCCGCTTTCAATGCTCTCTTTTCCAACTCTTTGTTGTCCGCTAGAGCTTTCTGAAGACATCTGCTCATTCCAGAGTTCTCTATCTGCAGCTCTCTAACCATTTTCTTCCATTTCTCGCACTCCTCAATAGCCGCCATGGTGGGTTGTTCAGGCTGTACTGAATGTACAAGAGGTCTCCTTGAAATGGGCAAAAGCAATTCCTTTACTTTCGTCTCAATCCATCTGTCATATTCAGGATAAGACCTACAATCTCCTTTCCCAAAAACTGCTTTTCCAATTTTATGCTTATCTTTCCAAGCATTCACTACTTCTACCACCTTCTCATCTTTAGTTCCTGTGAAGAACAAAGATTCTTCCACGTCTTGCTCTGTAGGAGGACCCCTGGAAGCATACCCGAACTGTCGGATGGCCAAAACTGGATTATAATTGATCCCTCCTTTTCTGCCAATCAGAGGTACATTTGGAAAACTTCCGCATCTTGTGATAAGCTTAATTCTCAGCAACCGATGATCGAACCAGACAATATCATCATCAGTTAAACCTATCATTCGCTCGGACCATTTCGCAACATCTATGATTTCCACAAAGGCACCTGTTTGAGGCAAATGCTTGAAAAGCCAATGGCATAGCAGTGGAGTGCAACAACTAACAGGGTCTCCCCTTCTTTTCTCGTTCTTGTAATGCACGGAATGATAAAAATCTCCTAACAAAGTAGGAACTGGATTTTTAAGAACGAAAACCCTCGTAGCTTGCATATCCACAAAGTCTTGCTGATTGGGAAAAAGAACTAGGCCATATATGCAAAGAGCCAAAATGGAGTTGTAAACCGTCCAGTTTTTAGCATTAGCAGCCTCTTGGGCTTGATCAAAGAGAAATTCCAGATGAAATCCGTCAACTCCGTTTTTGTTACTCATACCACTCTTTATCACTGACTGGTCCATTTGCATTGCAGCGGCAATTTCTTTTACACTAGGAGAGCTACCAGAAAAGAATGGTATTGTTGACATGATTGGAACCCCCAAAATAAATGAGAATTCTTCTAGCGTTGGCATCAAAATGTAATCTGGAAAGAGGAAGCATCTCAACGAAGGCTCGTAGAATTGTAGCAGGGTGTGCAAAGCATCATGTTCATACTTGTGATAGTACGGACCATCCTAACCAAATTCCCATACTTCTTTTGAAACATATCAAGAACACCCGGGGCGGCCATGTCTATAACTTTGAGCAACGAATCTAAGGTAGGGTCTGGAAACTTGTAAGAAACATTATTCTTCCTTCTCTCGTCATTCTCTGTTGAACCCATGGATTGGAATAAGAAGTATATTATGCACCTGAAATTGACAAACATAACCGTTATGATATGATAATGCAATGCAAAAGGGCAATGTGATTAGGTAATCAGGTGTCTGTGTTGGACTGTGTGCGGTGTCAGTGTAGCCCTGGGAACAATATGGAACCACAAATAGGAACTGTCTGAATATAATAGGATGAACCCTTCCTTTGTGTAAAGTCAACAGAAAACCGGGTATGTAGGAAGTCATGGTTACCTGCAAACCTGCAAACAACCCCCCCTCTCACATGTGGGTTCTAGCAAACCGAGGATCCTCAATATCACGGGCTCTCAGGTCGAGAAATGATGATACGTTCACCATTTCTGGTTTGGCATCATCATCAATCGAGGAGGCCTCAACTGATTCCCCTAAAAAATAAGGTCATCCTATGCAAGTTCCAAAGTGGGCCCTCGGGTGCGAATGGGTTTGCCACAGAATGTGGTCTGCCACTGTCACCACTAAAAAGGGATGTTTCCACTAAGGTTCTCATGATCGGTCACTAGAGTCGACAGCTCTCTAGATCGACATCCTGGAATACGCAAGACGCGCATGCCATGATGGGTCCCAAGATAGCCTCGTCTAGTTGTGAATTTCGTGAATACCCAACGTACTCCAGACGGCACGTAGGTCCCACTACTCTCCACGCTAGTCCTAAATGTATACTCAAGCCTGTGTAATGGGCTTATCTCTCAGAAATCCCATCCCGCCAAACAGACAGCACAGTCTAGCATAACATAATATATCATATGGAATAAAAATGCTAAAATGCAGTAAATGCAGTAATATACAGTAAATAACTATACAGTAAAATAGTATATATAGCAAAGTAAAGTAAACACCCAATGAAAGAAAAACAGACAAGCGCTAGGATTGACTCGCTTAGGATGGACCAGCAATAGGTCAACCTGTCCCCAGCAGAGTCGCCAGCTGTCGCTCCCGGGATTTTCATCCTAGTACAAACGCGAAAGTGGCACCGAAACAGAGTCGCCAATAATGTGTATTTATCCCATGAGAGGGAAAGGAAACACCGCATAAACCTGAGGGAAGAGAAAAAGCATGGTCTTGCGACCAAGAGAAATGGATTCGGGAGTCGGTTACGCGAGAGGAAGGTATTAGCACCCCCTCGCGTCCATCGTACCCGATGGGATCTGTAACGCCCCAGTTTTTCCAGTTTTATCTTATTGAGTCTTTTGATTATTTTATTATTATTTTATTTTATTTTCGACTTTTATGTGAAAATGTGTTATTTTTCTTCGCGAATATATTTTATCGCGTTTTGGGATCGTTTGTGAGATATTTGAGTGTGGGGGTATTTTGGACATTTCACATTTATTTTACTAAGCTAGTAAGAAAAGAAAATAGAAAATAGAAAAAAGGGAAAGAATAGAAAGAAAGAGAGAAAAGAAAAGTAGAAAAGAAGAAAAGAGAGGAAAGGAGGAGAAGAGAGAAAAGAGAGAGAAATTGAAGAAAAGAGTGGAAAAATCATCAAGAGCAAGTTTGGTTATCGATTAATCGGGTAAGGGTGCGAAACTCGATTATTGTATGATTGTGTAAGATTATGTATGTGTTTGTTTGGATGTTTCTAGTCTTTCCACGTTTTTTTGAGTTTTAGGTCGAAAATGACAAAACCAATTGGGAATCGATGTTTTTACGGTCGGAAATCGATATAGACTGTATTGTATGATCACACTGTGTATATGAATAATTGTTAATGTTTGTTTTGCTATTGGAATGGAGTTTGGGGTGAACAATGGGAATTTTGGAGGAAATGAACAGTGCAAACGAAGCAGAAATTCTGCTTCTGGTGTGAAGCGCCGGGCGATGGTCCTGTTTCGCCGGGCGGTGTGTCCCTTTCGCCGGGCGGTTTTGAGAGGCGCAGAGGTGTCAAGTTACTGGTTTCCTTGTTTTAATTTGGGGGTTTGGTGTCGCCGGTGCTTCGCCGGGCGAAGCAGCGGCGAAGTGCATTTCGCTGGGCGGTTTGAGTGTGTCGCCGGGCGGTAGTGAGATTTTCACTTAATTGTGTTTTTCTTTAAAAATTCGTAATTCTCGAACCGTATTTCCGATTTCAGTGTTGTTTATATCGTTGGAAAGTTTATCAAAGGTACTTTGTTATGATGAGGGTTTTGAGAATTGTTGACCGATTAAATTATGTCGGGAAATGTGAATAGTGTCAAATCTCGACCTTTGTCATTTTAAATGGTGCGTATTTGACGTGTATTATGTTATATGGTTGTGCTTTGGATGTGTATGCCTTATGTGCTGTTGTGAGGATGATTTGTGGCCGAAAGGCAAGAAATGCTAAGTGTGGTATTTGATTGTATATGCATGACTATTGATGTGTGTGAGTATGCAATGTGAAAGTCATGAGTCATTGTATGCCAAGCATCATGATATGCATTGTGGAAACGTCCTGAGTGACGGTTTGGTTCCCGAGGGAATCTGCTATAACATCGTGGGCCTCGAAAATATGAGGCGATGCCTGAGGACTTAAAGTGATGGGTATAGACGATGGTGGGCTCCTTTGGAGACTTAAAGCAATCCTTAATGTCGTGGGCCTCGAAAATATGAGGCAATGCCTGAGGACTTAAAGCGACGGGTGAACATCGTAGGCCCGACGGGGAGTTACTTGAGATTCTCAGTAACGAGCGATGGTTCCAATAGTTCCTGAGTGGACTAATGACGTGACATGACGTGACAATGGAAGTCGGTATCGCATGGCATGTGCATAGAGTCGTTGTGTCGGTCTATGTGCATTGCATAAATCATGAAATAATTGTGCATGTAATTGTGAATGTGATTGATGGGATAGAATATGTGTGATTGTGTTGGCGATTGCGTGTATGTTTGTATGTTTGATGCGTAGTGGTATCAATGCTTGAGAATTGTGCCGTATTATGTTAGATTTGATCTTGGTGAAATTGTGGTGCAATTGTGGTGAGAAACGTGTTTACTTGTGTATTTTTGTGTTAATATATAATTTTATGCAATTATATTATGGTTGTTTTTCTCACCCTTCTGCTGTTTTATAACGCTCTATGAGGCGTTGCAGATTAGAGTTGCTGGAGGTATTTCTTTTTGTGAAGATTTGCGTCTTCATTCTTTTGGTCGGTCGGCTCTGATATGTGACACGGGTAGCTAGGGTGGCCGTTATGATTATTTTGTATATCTGATGATATATTTTGGTTGTGCATGTATAACTTGTTGTATGACAGACATGTTTATATGTATATATGTATATATGTTGATCAGATTTTAGATTTTCCACTTTAATTCTAATATCTGAAAAGTGGGTGTAAGGAACAAAGTTTCCTCTGTGTGTATGCTACCCCACTGTTGCATATCATTATGGGCAGATGTTGTATGTTATGTATTTGTTACTTTGAAGTGATTCCTCCTTTCTATGCCGTGTTTTCAATTATACTCTGATGAATTTTCGAATTTTATTTTACCGCTTTAATTGCGTGTTAATTGGGGGTATAGATTGGGGGCGTCACATTAAGTGGTATCAGAGCCAGTTTGTGTCAGTTGTGTTTGTTGTGTCTGGCATATTGGACGAGTTGTTGTTTAACCATAGTTTCTGTTTGGACGAACAGAATATGGCTGGTCGTAATGATGCTGCTTTGGCTACGGCGATGGCACGAGCTGTGCAGGGTGCACTGAATGCGGCAGTCAATGATGAGTTTAGAAAGAATAAGCCGCCGGTCTTTAAGGGGAAACATGAACCGGATGGTGCACAGATGTGGTTGAAAGAGATTGAGAGGATTTTCAGGGTAATGGATTGTGACGATGATGATAAGGTGAGGCTGGGCACTCATATGTTACATGAAGAGGCTGACGACTGGTGGATCAGTACTCGTCAGGTGTTGGAAGCCGAGGAGGAGGAAGAAGAGATTACTTGGGATGTGTTTAGTCGAGAGTTTCTAAGGAAGTATTTTCCGGAGGATGTCTGAGGAAAGAAAGAGATTGAGTTTTTGGAACTCAAACAAGGTAACATGTCTGTAGTTGAATATACTGCTAAGTTTGTGGAACTTGCGCAGTTTAATCCTCATTATGTGGAAGCGAATGCTGAATTTTCTAAGTGTGTGAAGTATGAAAGTGGTTTGCGTCCTGAGATAAAGCAGGCGATTGGTTATCAGAGGATTCGAAGGTTTGCTGATTTGGTTGAATGCTGTAGAATTTATGATGAAGACAGTAAGGCTCGTTCTGCTCATTATAAAAGTGTAAGTGACAGGAAAGGGAGGCAACAGTTCCGTGGTGGTCCGTATGTATCACCGGCTGATAAAGGAAAACAAAGGGGTACTTTTGATCGAAGGTCAGGTGGAGGAGGTATGTCTAATTCTATTAGGTGTTTTGGATGTGGTGAATTGGGTCATCGATAGCATGAATGTAGGAAGAAGGTGATTAAGTGTTCTAATTGTGGTGGTATTGGACATGTTTTAGCTGATTGTAAAAGGAAGAATGTTGTGAAGTGTTACAATTGTGGGGAACCTGGTCACATTAGTTCGAAGTGTCCTAATCCGAAGAAAGCTCAGACTAGTGGGAAAGTGTTTTCATTAGCGGGAACTCAGACTTCAAGTGCAGATCGTCTGATAAGAGGTACATGCTTTATTAATAATATGCCTTTAATTGCTATTATTGATATGGGAGCGACTCATTCGTTTGTTTCGTCTGAGTGCGCGAAGAGTTTGAATCTTGTGTTGTCTGTGATGGATTTTGAGATGGTTATTGATACTCCAGCGATGGGGTCAGTAACTACTTCTTTAGTTTGTCTCAGTTGTCCTTTAGCCATTTATGGTAAAGACTTTGTGATGGATTTGGTGTGCTTACCGTTGGAAGGTTTAGATGTGGTGTTGGGAATGAACTGGTTGCAATTCAATCGGGTTCACATTGATTGTTATCATAAGCTTGTGAGGTTTCCTTCTCTAGAGGAAGATGAAGACTCGAGTTTCTTATCTACCAAAGAGTTGAAGAGACTTTTGGCGGATGAAGCTCAGTTGTTTGGTTTGTTTGCATCTTTAACCGTAGATAGTCAAGTTTCTCTTGATGTGTTTCCTGTTGTGTGTGAATTTCCTGAGGTGTTTCCTGAGGATATTTCAGATGTGCCGCCAGAGAGAGAAGTTGAATTTTCGATAGATCTAGTTCCTGGTACTAGACCTGTTTCTATGGCACCTTATCGAATGTCGGCATCTGAATTGGTGGAGTTGAAAAAGCAGTTGAATGAGTTGTTGGAAAAGAGGTTCGTGAGGCCAAGTGTTTCTCCTTGGGGTGCTCCAGTTTTGTTAGTGAAAAAGAAAGATGGGAGTATGCGATTATGTATTGATTATCGCTAGTTGAACAAAGTGACGATTAAGAATAAGTATCCGCTTCCAAGGATTGATGATCTGATGGATCAATTGGTTGGTGCTCGTGTATTTAGTAAGATTGATTTGAGATCGGGGTATCACCAGATAAGGGTGAAAGAAGAGGATATTCAGAAGACGGCCTTTAGAACACGTTACGGTCATTATGAATATTCTGTGATGTCGTTCGGGGTTTCTAATGCGCCTGGTGTGTTTATGGAATACATGAATCGGATTTTTCACGAGCATTTGGATCGTTTTGTGGTGGTGTTCATTGATGATATTTTAATCTATTCTAAGTCTCATGAAGAACATGCAGAGCATTTGCGTATTGTTTTGCAGGTTTTGAAGGAAAGGAAGCTTTTTGCCAAATTGTCCAAGTGTGAATTCTGGTTGTCTGAGGTGAGTTTTCTTGCGCACGTAATTTTAGGTAATGGTGTGGCTGTGGATCAATCTAAAGTAGAGGAAGTTCTACAATGGGAGGTTCCTAGATCCGTTACGGAAATTCGAAGTTTCCTAGGTTTGGCTGGTTATTATCGGAGGTTCATTGAAGGCTTTTCTAAGCTAGCATTACCTTTGACGCAGTTGACTTGTAAGGGCAAAGCGTTCATTTGGGATATTCAATGTGAGGAAAGTTTCTGTGAGCTGAAAAGAAGATTGACGACAGCTCCGATTCTTATTTTACCTATTCCTAATGAACCATTTGTTGTGTATTGCGATGCTTCTTTAATTGGTTTGGGTGGTGTTTTGATGCAGGAAGGTAAGGTTGTAGCTTATGCTTCAAGGCAGTTAAGAGTTCATGAGAAAAACTATCCTACTCATGATCTTGAATTAGCGGCTGTGGTTTTTGTGTTGAAGATTTGGAGGCACTATCTCTATGGCGCAAGGTTCGAGGTCTTTAGTGATCATAAAAGCTTGAAATATTTATTTGATCAGAAAGAGTTGAACATGAGGCAGCGGAGATGGTTGGAATTCTTGAAAGACTACGACTTTGGCTTGAATTACCATCCTGGTAAAGCTAATGTGGTAGCCGATGCATTGAGCCGGAAATCATTGCATATGTCCGCACTAATGATGAAAGAGTGGGAACTTTTGGAATCGTTTAGGGATTTGAGTTTGGTTTGTGAAGTGACATCGGTGAGTGTGAGACTTGGTATGTTGAAAGTTACTAATGAATTTTTGTTGTCAGTTAGTGAGAAACAAAAGCTGGATTTGAAATTCGTTGATTTGATGATGAATGAGAATGTGGATTTCAAGGTTGATAATTTTGGAGTGTTGAGATTCCGTGGTCGTATTTGTATTCCTGATGATGCGGAGTTGAAAAGAATGATTTTGGAAGAAGGACACCGGAGTAACTTAAGTATTCATCCGGGAGCGAATAAGATGTACCAAGATTTGAAGAAGATTTTCTGGTGGTATGGCTTGAAGAGAGATGTGACTCAGTTTGTGTATGCTTGTTTGACTTGTCAGAAGTTGAAGGTGGAACATTTGAGACCTAGTGGTTTGTTGCAACCATTGGATATTCCTGAGTGGAAATGGGATAGCATTTCGATGGATTTTGTAACGGGATTACCGAACACTCAGCGTGGGCATAATGCTATTTGGGTGATTGTGGATAGGCTGACTAAATCGGCGCATTTTATTCCGATTGACATCAGTTTTTCTTTGGAGAGGTTAGCTGAGATCTATATCAGTGTGGTTGTGAAATTGTATGGGGTTCCTTTGAGTATTGTTTCTGATCGGGATCCTAGGTTTACATCGAGATTTTGGGAAAGTTTACAGAAGGCTTTGGGTTCTAGATTGAGGTTGAGTTTGGCTTATCATCCGCAGACGGATGGTCAGACCGAAAGAACTATTCAGTCGTTGGAGGATTTGTTGAGAGCGTGTGTTTTGGAACAAGGTGGTGCGTGGGACAGTTATCTTGCTTTGATTGAGTTCACGTATAATAATAGTTTCCATTCTAGTATTGGAATGGCACCTTTTGAGGCTTTATATGGACGAAGATGTCGAACGCCGTTGTGTTGGCACGAAACTGGTGAAAGTTCTGTGGTTGGACCGGAATTGGTGCAACAGACGACGAAAAAGGTAAAGTTTATTCGTGAGAAAATGAAGACTTCTCAGAGTAGACAAAAGAGTTATCATGATCGGAGACGGAAGGATCTTGAGTTTCAAGAGGGTGATCACGTATTTCTGAGAGTTACGCCGATAACGAGTGTGGGTCGTGTGTTGAAATCTAAGAAGCTTACTTCTCGATTTATTGGTCCTTACCAGATATCTGCGAGAGTTGGTGTTGTGGCGTATCGTGTGGCGTTGCCGCCGAATCTGTCGAATTTGCATGATGAGTTTCATGTTTCACAGCTTCGGAAGTATGTTCCGGACCCTTCACATGTGATTCTGATGGACGAGGTTGAGGTAAGAGATAACCTTACGATCGAGGCATTACCAGTTAGGATTTTGGATCGCGAGGTGAAGCGGTTGAGAGGTAAAGAGATTGCGCTTGTGAAAGTAGCGTGGGGAGGCGCTGCTGATGGTAGTTTGACGTGGGAGTTGGAAAGTAGGATGCGGGAGTCGTATCCAGAGTTGTTTGTATCAGGTAAGATTTTCGAGGACGAAAATTTCTAAGTGGGGGAGAGTGGTAACGCCCCAGTTTTGCCAGTTTTATCTTATTGAGTCTTTTGATTATTTTATTATTATTTTATTTTATTTTCGACTTTTATGCGAAAATGTGTTATTTTTCTTCGCGAATATATTTTATCGCGTTTTGGGATCGTTTGTGAGATATTTGAGTGTGGGGGTATTTTGGACATTTCACATTTATTTTACTAAGTTAGTAAGAAAAGAAAATAGAAAATAGAAAAAAGGGAAAGAATAGAAAGAAAGAGAGAAAACAAAAGTAGAGAAGAAGAAAAGAGAGGAAAGGAGGAGAAGAGAGAAAAGAGAGAGAAATTGAAGAAAAGAGTGGAAAAATCATCAAGAGCAAGTTTGGTTATCGATTAATCGGGTAAGGGTGCGAAACTCGATTATTGTATGATTGTGTAAGATTATGTATGTGTTTGTTTGGATGTTTCTAGTCTTTCCATGTTTTTTTGAGTTTTAGGTCGAAAATGATAAACCGATTGGGAATCGATGTTTTTACGGTCGGAAATCGATATAGACTGTATTGTATGATCACACTGTGTATATGAATAATTGTTAATGTTTGTTTTGCTGTTGGAATGGAGTTTGGGGTGAAAAATGGGAATTTTGGAGGAAATGAACAGCGCAAACGAAGCAGAAATTCTGCTTCTGGCGTGAAGCGCCGAGCGATGGTCCTGTTTCGCCGGGCGGAGTGTCCCTTTCGCCGGGCGGTTTTGAGAGGCGCAGAGGTGTCAAGTTACTGGTTTCCTTGTTTTAATTTGGGGGTTTGGTGTCGCCGGTGCTTCGCCGGGCGAAGCAGCGGCGAAGTGCATTTCGCTGGGCGGTTTGAGTGTGTCGCCGGGCGGTAGTGAGATTTTCACTTAATTGTGTTTTTCTTTAAAAATTCGTAATTCTCGAACCGTATTTCCGATTTCAGTGTTGTTTATATCGTTGGAAAGTTTATCAAAGGTACTTTGTTATGATGAGGGTTTTGAGAATTGTTGGCCGATTAAATTATGTCGGGAAATGTGAATAGTGTCGAATCTCGACCTTTGTCATTTTAAATGGTGCGTATTTGACGTGTATTATGTTATATGGTTGTGCTTTGGATGTGTATGCCTTATGTGCTGTTGTGAGGATGATTTTTGGCCGAAAGGCAAGAAATGCTAAGTGTGGTATTTGATTATATATGCATGACTATTGATGTGTGTGAGTATGCAATGTGAAAGTCATGAGTCATTGTATGCCAAGCATCATGATATGCATTGTGGAAACGTCCTGAGTGACGGTTTGGTTCCCGAGGGAATCTGCTATAACATCGTGGGACTCGAAAATATGAGGCGATGCCTGAGGACTTAAAGCGATGGGTATAGACGATTATGGGCTCCTTTGGAGACTTAAAGCAATCCTTAACGTCGTGGGCCTCGAAAATATGAGGCGATGCCTGAGGACTTAAAGCGACGGGTGAACATCGTAGGCCCGACGGGGAGTTACTTGAGATTCTCAGTAACGAGCGATGGTTCCAATAGTTCCTGAGTGGACTAATGACGTGACATGACGTGACAATGGAAGTCGGTACCGCATGGCATGTGCATAGAGTCGTTGTGTCGGTCTATGTGCATTGCATAAATCATGAAATAATTGTGCATGTAATTGTGAATGTGATTGATGGGATGGAATATGTGTGATTGTGTTGGCGATTACGTGTATGTTTGTATGTTTGATGCGTAGTGGTATCAATGCTTGAGAATTGTGCCGTATTATGTTAGATTTGATCTTGGTGAAATTGTGGTGCAACTATGGTGAGAAACGTGTTTACTTGTGTATTTTTGTGTTAATATATAATTTTATGCAATTATATTATGGTTGTTTTTCTCACCCTTCTGCAGTTTTATAACGCTCTATGAGGCGTTGCAGATTAGAGTTGCTGGAGGTATTTCTTTTTGTGAAGATTTGCGTCTTCATTCTTTTGGTCGGTCGGCTCTGATATGTGACACGGGTAGCTAGGGTGGCCGTTATGATTATTTTGTATATCTGATGATATATTTTGGTTGTGCATGTATAACTTGTTGTATGACAGACATGTTTATATGTATATATGTATATATGTTGTTCAGATTTTAGATTTTCTGCTTTAATTCTAATATCTGAAAAGTGGGTGTAAGGAACAAAGTTTCCTCTGTGTGTATGCTACCCCACTGTTGCATATCATTATGGGCAGGTGTTGTATGTTATGTATTTGTTACTTTGATGTGATTCCTCCTTTCTATGCCGTGTTTTTAATTATACTCTGATGAATTTTCGAATTTTCTTTTACCGGTTTAATTGCGTGTTAATTGGGGGTATAGATTGGGGGCGTCACAGGATCCACGCTTGCTTGCTTCAATCAAAGGGTGATAGAAAAGGATACCGAGAAAGAACTGGAAAAGGAAAAAAGAGAGAGAAAAAGGAACAAATGTAGGGAAAATAAAAGAAGTCCTCGCATGGGCCCTACCCCACTGCCTACGTATCTCATCGGGAGCATGAGAATCAGAGCGACGTAGTTCCCCTCACTAGGGATGGATTGTTTGTGTTTTTTAAGGAACGACTAACGTTCTAGCTCAGGTATTGCAAGCTCGCTGGTCCGAGTGCGTTACCATCTTGCAAGAGAACGAGAAGAAGCACGTTCGTACACTGAGAGTGAATGAGTTGAAAAAAGAATTCCCGAAGGAAAGACGTTATTGTTTGTTTTTGTCTTTTAGAAAGAAGTGTTTTGATTATGTGTGTTTTGTAACGTGTATTGTATTTAAGTCCCTCATATAGGATCGAATGCCTCGCATATCGACCCAAGATGGGACGTACGCTAAACATTCCAAGGAAATGAGAGAAGACCCCTCACCTCCTTGTTCCCACATGAAAGGCCTAAATACAATATTTGTCTTGCCTTTATTAAGTGTTTTTGTTGGTTATAAAATGAAGAAATGCTTTTTTATTTGTACCTTCAACAAGTATTGCATTTAAGTCCCTCATACAAGATCAAATGTTTAACACATTGACCCAAGATGGGCCATATGCTACACATTCTAAGATCATAAGAGAAGACCCCTTATAATCCTTTCGTTATATGAAAGGCCTAAATGCAATAAGTGCCTACCTTTATTAGATATTTTGAATTTTCTTTGAGATGAGAAGATGAAAGACTCAAGAGAGAAGGAAGGTAAAAATCTAGGTGGACTAAGACTCAATCCTAGTTGATTAGTCAAGGGAGTGATCCTAATGGTTTGTGAGGTTTAAACCTAAAGTCTAAAGAAAGAATGAATTAAACAATTCACTTCCAAAGTAGAAGTTGAATTGTAATTCACAAGGGAAAGTGATGAGTTATTAAAAGAAAGCACATAAGTGCTTAACAAAACACAAGATAGAATTGTAAAAGATGAAGGGTAGAAGTTTGAATGTGGATTCCTTATCCACACTCAATTGCAACTTGCCAAAGCCCCTACATGGTTAGTAAACATGCATAAGAAGTATAAGAAGTAAAAGAACATTTAATGCACCATAAAGATCAAAAGAATAAGATGAAAGATCAAATCCTATTAGTCACAACCAGAATGTGCATCATATGGAAAACAAATGATTATCATCAAGCAAGTTCAAGTGAACAACCAACAATCATCATCCATGGCATTAGAACATGCTATCGTAAGAAAAGGGAGATGAAAGATGAAAAGAAATGAAAGAAACATGCACAAAGGGAACATGTAATCCAAGGATCAGAATTGAAATGAAAAAAAACTCATAAACATCTCACAATTATTCATGAAGCAACTATCAAGACATTCAAGAGGTAATAGGAGAAGTAGAATTGAAATGGAAGTTCAAAAGAAAACACAAGTACTTCATATTAAGGATACACAAAGTTCAAATGAAAGTGAACATGCAATGATGACACATAATATGTACCAATGACCTATAATGTCAAATGAATAGTTCACAAAATAGGCAAATGATCATGCAAGCATGCACAAAAGCAATCATGTAAACATGCACAAAGATTACAAGGATATGACATGTTATTATGCTTCAAATGAAATGTTTTAAACAAAAATCAAATGGGTTTATGGAAATTATGCAAGCATGGTATTGGGATACACAAATCAGAAAGTAGCATGCAAAATTCAAGGCAAAATGCCTTCATACAAAGCATTTAGGTCAAGTTGAATGCACATGCAAAGTATTACAAAAATGAACACCAAGACATGTCCTAAAATGTCCTAAAAAATCAAATAAAAACCATATGACATACTTCAAGGTATTAATGAATCAATGCAAAAAGAAGCAAAGCAAAACCACTTTTGATAATCAAGAACAAAAATGAAGAAAATCATGTATCATCAATGGAAGGCACACAAATGAAAAATTCAAAGAAAATATGCAACAGGGGAAAAAATGTCATAAAATCAGAAAATAAAATCATCAAAAATTTTCTAAATGCCTTATTGATGTTCATGAATTTTTGTAGAATTTTATAATGATATTTAGTATTTTTTAAAAATTAAAAAGCAAACGTGCATAAAATGAAGAATAAAAAGAAATGGAAATCAAACAAGGGGTGCATGCATAGCAATTATTTAGTTCAAATAATTTGGGCTTTAAAAACACACGGTGCGAATAGCAATGATCCAGTCCACATTCAGAGCGCAATCCACACTATCAACCATGTACACTCAGTCAACAAAATGTCAAAGCAATAATCACCATTGGATTAAGTCTAGTCAACCAGCCAGTCAAAGTAAGCAAAATCAATGCACATGCGTGAGGGAACACATTAACTACCATGCACCGCGCCACAAAACATTTAAAATGAAAATCAGAAAAAAACACGTGACATGCACACTTATTTTAATGTGTTGTCACACCATGGACCACACGATGACGCAAAATCAACGGACAGGATTAAAAGAGACATAAACCCTAGCAATCAAAGTTGCCGGCCGGAGATGACCTCCGGTCATCTTCTCCGGCCAACAGCCACCACCTGCAAGCTCACACATTCATGGAAACACACAAATCGCATACCAAATTGAAGCTAAAATTATGTAGATCAAGAATATGCTAATAAAAACCACAAAGCATGCACACATAGCAAGAACAGAGGATGTGAATTTGTGCCCTAAGTTTTACAACTACGCCTTTAGAAGGCCTATCAACTAGCCGGAGTTAGGAATGCTTCTATTAAGCTCATATCAACATGAAAACAACAAATTAAACCATAAAACGCCAGAGCAAAGATTGAGAGTTTGGAACCTGAACTTGTAGCTTTTGAAGATTCTTGAGAAAATCAGAGACTACACTTGTTCTTCAACCTTGGAGCCTCCAAATCAAGCAAAATAAATGCTGATGTAACTTGTTATCTTGAGCAGAGAGATTCAATGCTGAAATACACTTGAAGCAAACTTGAAAATTGTGATGAAATCTCCTTCAATCATGTGCCATTGATGATGATGAAGATGAAGTATCGTGTACTTTGAGAAGAAGTTTTGAGATTGTTGCTGAAAAAGTGAGAGAATCAGAGAGAAAGTAGAGAGAGGTTTGAGATGAAAACGAGAAATATGAAAATTCAAATGAGAAATGTGAGTGAGGTTGTCATTTATAGTGTGGGTTAACGAAGGTTAAACTGAGTGAGGTTAACTGAGTTAGCATGGTTTAGGTGAGTCATCCATAACTAACTGAGCCAAGTTAGTTAGGGCGAGTTATCCATGACTGTGATATGGTGGAGGAGGTGTATGACAGTTGTGGTGGAGATTAATGAAATGAGCTAACTCATGTGTGCTGCAGTAAACAAACTTGTTCTACAAGTTTCCATTCCTTTCCTTTTTCATGAGCATGGGTAGCACGTGGTATGGTAAATGGGAAGTATGTTTGGCTAAATGAAGTAATGTTGGGATGGTGAGCAATGCACGGGCAAGCTGAGACAACAACAATAACATTCATTTCTCTTTTCTAATTCTTATGGCAGCTAAGAACAATGGAGATAGGGTGATTTGATGATGAAATTGTCTCTACTCCATGGGTGGTTTAGTGTGCTTTTGGAGTCATTGGAAAGAGGGCACATTGGAGAACAATGTTGATGTGAAAAAGGAATTGAAATGATGCCTCAAACATGCTCCAAAATGACTATGAACTTAAGCACACAAGACTGGCTGATGGGCGCACCAGGTGGTAAATTGGCAAGGCTGGCATGGTACAAAATTTCAGCATAACCACCCTAACTTGAGACCAAGATTTCTCCCTCATAACTTGATCAAATGGAATTTTGTCCAACATGAATATTGAAGATGACACTACAAGGAACAACGTTGATGTTGAAAAGTTTTGCAAATGAAGCCTCTAACCATGAGAAAAATAGGTGTACATTTGGCCCACCAACTGTTAGTAAAAAGGACATGCGCGTGACCTGAGAATCCTTGGTCATGACCTAGTTTTGAACCTACTTTGCCTAAACTTTGGTCAATCATATCTCAATCAATTTTTATCCAATGGAGATGTTCTACACATGGATTTGAAGCTTGAAACAAGATCTTTTGTTGTGGCCGAGTGGAATTTTCATTTGAGGTCTTGATTTTAAATGGCCTTGGTTCAAACTCTGATGCAAAATGGTCCAAAATTACTATTTTTGGAAACCCTACTTCTTCCAAAAATGGCAACTTTCCACATCTTGATTTTTTCATGATTCCTTTGGAGTTTCTTGATCAAATTTTGTACATTGGACACATATAACATGAATTTCATGAATTTGGCTTCAAAAAGTCAAGAGTTGACTTTTTCCTCTGATTATTTGACTTGGCCCCAAATTTCCTGATTTTTTATCTTTCTCCCCATTGAACCACTTCTAAAACCAATTGAGAGGCAATTTTCCACATCCATACACTTAAGGACATATAGAATACCATGACAACAAGTTTTGTCCAAAAAATCAGAGATTCCCTGATTTTATTGGAAACCCTAATCTTGACCCCCTCTGGTTAGGAGGGAAAAGTGCAGTCTTCAATTTCAAATTCCTCAGAGTATGTTGTGTATCCTCTTAAAGGATGATGAGATATGCCACTTGAGGGTGATTTTGAATCAATGAGACATCTCCTTTGAGGGTTTTCCTTCATTTTTTGGATCTCTTGCATAGTGAAGTATGTATTGCTTCAATCTCCTATTGAATCTCACTTTATTGAGGTATTGGATGGTCAATTGAGATAATATGAGACATGAAAGACTTCTTGGCTTGCCTTGAGGCAACTTGACTGACCTTTTTGTGCTTTGAATAATCCCTTGATTGTCCACCTTCCACCTGATCACATGCCTTGATGGTAAGAGGGATGCTATGCTTCATTTTTCTATGTTAAAGATGCAATGCAATGCTAATGAGGTGGATATGATATGATAAATGATAATGCTATGCTATGATGACAAAGGAGAGAGCAAATTTTGGGGTATTACAACGCCGAGTGGGAAATACGCCCTGGTGGACCCTCACAAGCTCATCGCAACGGTATTCTTCAGATCAAGTCCGGTATCCCACGGACCAAGTCCGGAATTCAGGTGAATCACCACCTAGTAGCTTAGGCCTACTCCGATTCAAGTATACATCACAATCACATCACATCACATCGCATCACATCACATCCGAACGTTCAACCGGAACGAACGGGATCAAGCAAGGAAATGATCACATCATATCATTTATCAACATAATGCATTATATTCAACACAAACACAAGGGAGACATAACAAGTGATAACATCAAGCCATTAAGCAAGCCACAATCAATATATAAGCATAACATGTTAAACACAATCAATATAGTAATTCACATGCATATAAAGGTATACAACTCACTACTACCCTCTATCAAAAATCCTTGAGTAGTTCATGGTCTCTCACGCCATTTAATACCTAATTGGATCATCTTTCCAAAGGATTTGGACTAATATCAATCGGATTCCTGATTCATGATTTATGGTAGGAATAAGGACCCATGTCATTCACATTCATTTCATTTCTCTATCTATCTTATCAATCCATAGCATATAGCCATGTTTCTACCTCACCATCACAAAGATCATTGAAGTAGCTTTCCAAGGCTTCTGACCGTGCCCCGATCTGAGTTACGGATCAAAAGTTATGAAGAAAACACAATGGGACAATCTGTCATGTTCGCAAAGCGAACTGCTAGGTGAACATTCGCTTTCCCCTTGGCTTTGGTTCGCTAAGCGAACCCGCGAATCCCAGAATTTCCAGCAACGTTATTTTAGGTCATTTCGGGCCAAAATCTCTCATTTCTTCACCCAAAACACTTCCAATTCATACAATATTAACCCCAAACATGTAACAATGATTAAGGCATGTATTATCATCATAAGAACACATTTAGACATGTTATTTCACACAAAACCCTAAACCCCCAAACATGAATTTTTCCCCAACTTCATACCCAAGTTCTATCTAATGGAACTCACCTTTGATTCAAGAAGAGGATGAATTGATGATGAAGATGATGAATCCAAGCTTCCTCTTCCTCTTACTCTTCCTTTCCTTCTTTCTCTCCTTCCACGTTTTCCTTTTCTTTCTCTGTTTTCCTTTTCTTCTCCTTTACTAACTTTTCTTTTCTTATAACACACACACACACACATATATATATATATATATATATATATATAATACCAATATTATATAATATAATCCAATAGAGTAAAATATCTCCAATTGATATTTTATCGTCTCACACCAATTGATCAATTGTTAGAGTTACCATAAAATCCTTTCTTGAATTAATAACTATTAATCCGTCTCTTTAATAAAATAATTGATCTCTTCAGAGTTCTCCAGTTGCTCTATCGATCCCAATTGACAACACTTATAGCACTTAGGATATTCCATTAATCCAATTAATCAAAGATAAAGTACAGAGAAACCCATTTGATCTCATCTGATATCCAATTGAGCGTTAAGAGAATGTGGGGTATTACACTCTTCCCCCCTTTAATTGAAATTCGCCCCCGAATTTACTCTATCCGACAATAACCACAGTTTGTACCATTGTCTTAGATTCACACTTATCTTTACCTATGTTAAAATTTCTGACATAATCCGATTCCAACTTGACTTCATAATTCAAAATCCTTGTTTTCACAATTCATCAAACTCCACGTCCTTAATTGCACTATTGATCCAATATTGAGTTAACTTCTAACTTCGCTTTTTCTATAACTCATCTGTTGTTCATACAAAACACTTTGTCGCATCTTACTTTGGAAATAATGTACCATTCTACATTCACAACAAGATCGTAATATCTTATCTTCGTTCAGGATAACAGACACTCATCAATTCTCATGAAGTAATTTGGTGATTCATTTCCTTTATGCAAGTACTGACAACTATCCTTTATAAATCCTTCAACGTTCAAACCACTTCACAAATAGTCAAACGACTTCCTACCAGTCTCACTTGTACTCATCACATTCGATATTTCGTCTCTTTCATATCACACCAAAATAACATGCTTAGGACAAGTTCTTCTTATTTCCACACTTATAAGTAACAATCTTCCAAATTCTCATTATTCTGACTGAACTCTTTCATCTGTCACTTCCACTGCACAACTCCAATTCTAACAATGGAATACCACCAATTCTTAAGCATTACCAAGTAGCTAACAATCCAAAGAGAAACACACTTATCCATTGGGATCCTTACTAACCAACGACACAAGAAATTTACTGACGTCCTATGGTAGAACAATTCCCTCGCCAACACACAATATCTTAACATCTGTCCAACACTCTCTAGACGATAAAGGTGCAGGAGTTATACTCTTACTACCACAACATATACAACTCCAAATTTATTCCAAACTCGAACCAATATAACCCAAAATAGTTTAACAACCTCCGGTTCTGGTTACCACATTCCAAATCGATTATTCTTATGTTTTTCTGACTTACTCAAGGTTTCTGTCGCCACAAAATCTCAACTAATGACAATGTAACACCATCACGAAACTTCATTCATACGCGAATCACCACTTATCAAATCTTAAACCATTCAAAGCGAAATTGTAAGTGTCCATACTACTCACCAATTCCACATACAACACTCCACACGTACACACACCCTCAAAGGACATGGCACGTTTCTCAGTTGAACCCACTTTTCTCATTCGTTCTGTTTCATAAGTGATTCCAAGTTACATGCTTAACTTTGGAACGTCTAATTCTCACTCTTACTTGGAAAGATAACTTTCAAATTCCTACTTCTGATTATTGTACAGAAACAAAAAGGCATTAAATGATCAAAGTTGTAAGACACAAGAAATGGTGTAAGCTGCCAAAGAACAGAGGAATGATATCAGTTGGTTCGCTTTGCGAATAGGAAAGCGAGTGCTAGCGAAGGTTCGCTTTGCGAACTCTGGCGAGTAATCCAGCGAATGAGCCCAGATTTGGACAGGGGAAAAAAGCAGTAAAGTTCACTTTGCGAACTCCTAGCGAGTGTTTGCTTTGTGAACAAATCCTTCGCAGTGCGAAGTCACGAAGACAGTCTGTGGCGGTACAACTGTACACACCTGGTACTACTTTCGCAGAGTCTAAATCCAAAACCATGAACTCGCGGAAGATAATAATTACTAAACTCTGACCAACCGCTCATACCTTACTAACACCAACAATTAACTTATCGAAACGATCTTTACAAGATCAATACTTCATGAATATTCTCTAACTTCGCTCTTGAGTCTTTCAATAGTAATACACTTAAAACTTTCTCACACCTAACAAAGTTCACAAGATTACTTCCCCAAAAGTCAACTCCCTTATCGTCTGAACAAATTGTCCACTATGTAACACCCTTCTAAAAGTTACGATTTCAAAACACAAATTTGTCTTTCATTAACTTGCAATCTCGTTATCCATTCTCACAATATTCTACAATCAGAGTAACATACGGTAACAAAACGCAGATGACGGTTCCTAAGGGATTTCACAATTTACACACACGTTAATCGATTAACCGTCTGTGGCTAATCGGTTAACTCCTCAAAATTCAGTGCAAGTACCATCCTTGCACGTTTTAATCGGTTAACCTTGCTGCAGAAGCTGAAAACCAGTCTCTTTAACTCGTATAACATTCACCAACCATTACACGGTACCACAAAAGCGATGGACATAACAAGTCAGCACACAACCTTATTCCCTCACTTAAACTCCTCGAAGAGAATCAATACACAACGTTCTTAGTCCAACCAAAGGTAGATTCTGAATATTCCGACTATTCACAATCACAGAAGTCTCTCTTTACTTGAAACTCGAGGCAATGCATCCCCTGAAGAACCTTGCCATGATTTACACTTAGGCTGTAATAAGTCTTGATTTGCTTCTCGTTGTTTACTGCAACCTTGCTTCTTAAAATACAATATTCACTGTTCCACAAAGTACGTTCCTTCACACTTGTCTCAAGAATAAGAATCCAACACGTACACTTTCCGTTACTAAATGAAGCTCATTCTTTCTCCAACACAATACCTTATATTGTTTCCTTGGGTAATTTAATAATTCCAAATTGGTCTCTTACTGAATACGGAGTCTCAATTTAATATCTCGAACTTAATCTCTCTTCATATCTAAATACGCGCAACTCATCTCTTACCCTCCGTCCGACCCATACTTGTTTCACTTGAAGCATGTAAATACATCTTTGTGTTCCTTCTCTCACTACTCTACTGCTCTAGGTTCCCATAAAAGTCAAACTTCTTTAACTCTCAACTTTAACTAGTTGAAAGACATTATTCTGAACACATTCCTTAAGGTATTCTCGTCCATTCAAGATACCATAGCGACCTTAGAAACTGAAGTACCAATACCTATCTCACTTTCGGACTTTATGTCAGACATTCGACAAAACAAATTTTCTTTTCCACAGAATGAGATTACTTGAAATTCTTATCCATATCACTTGTCAATCCAACCTTACTAGCATTTTTACTTGAAATTCTTATCCATATCAGTTGTCAATCCTAAACTTTCAGACTCCATCCATACCAAAAGGATTGCTTGAACAACACATTACTCTTTAATTGCATGTTACCCAATCACAACTTCTACTAAGACCTCAACTGAGTCGACCAAAACTTATCACTACTAACTCTTGGCTTAAGCCTACCCTCACAGGACAAGTTCTAACAACACTTTGGAGTCCTCGTGATCGCTCAACCATGATTCTACCTATCACATACATAGTATTAGGTTGATCAGGCCCAACACTACATAATATGATATTAAGAATCATGCTGGCAAGACACACGTAAGAAGCAGGAATAGATTTACTTATGATGTCTTAAGGCTAGGTCGAGGACAATACCTGCTCTGATACCAACTGTAACGCCCTGTATAATATTTATCTAGAATAATACCATACAAGTGTTTTATTCGGTACTGACACATTCATAAGTGTCTAATGGCATAATTCTCATACTTGACCATTTCTAATACATCAATATAACCTATGGTACAAGCATGGAAATTAGCCAAAACAAGAAAAATCTAAGAATAAGGTACAATATTCCTCATTGTACAAGAAAATAATACACAGCGGAATACGCTTAACTAAGCTTCTCTTGAAACATCTAAGCATAGCTCCACTTGTAAATTAAACCTGCAAATAACAACTGAAAAATAACAACAATATTGGGGTGAGATAATAATCTTAGTGAGTTCCCCTATCTTATGGGTTCCCTCAGATCTACAGGGTACATGCAATCAAACAGATCCACCGTGGATTCGGGGTTTTTCTCACAGTCCGGTACAAGATACACAATAATGGGTAATATCTTCATTAGTAGTCCCTTGACTCACCAATGAGATAACAACAAGTACATAAACAAACATAAACAGATCAAACAACCAAGTATGCAGACCCGTACCCACGTATGAGGAATCTAGAAGTAGTATCTACCTGCCTACATAGGCCCCATATCACACCCTTGGTGAGTAACCAAGTGCCTAGCGTCATGAGACTTGCATAAGCACACAACACGATGAGTCAGAAGAGTCCAAAGTGCTACACGCCTAAGTGGCCGCGGAAACCCATCTGTCAATCATCAATACGCATGTGTGTAACACCGAGTGCAAAGACGTCTACATGACTGCACAAGCCCACCGGGAGAAAGCCTAGTGGTATTGCGTATATGACACCACTAGAGGTGAGTAACGGAGTGATATTGCCTTCGTGGCATCACAACCCCACCATACCGATCACGCCGATGTGTAACGCTGAGTGGGTACACGCCCTGTAAGACCCCCACAAGCACATCGCAGCGGTAGCTCAGATGTATACCGAGCACGCAGATGAGTAACGCCGAGTGGGAAATAAGCCCTGGTGGAGCCTCACAAGCTCATCACAACGGTATTCTTCAGATCAAGTCCGGTATCCCTCGGACCAAGTCCGGAATTCAGGTGAATCACCACCTAGTAGCTTAGGCCTACTCCGATTCAAGCATACATCACAATCACATCACATCACATCACATCTGAACGTTCAACCGGAACAAATGGGAACAAGCAAGGAAATGATCACGTCATAGCATTTATCAACATAATGCATTATATTCAACACAAACACAAGGGAGACATAACAAGTGACAACATCAAGCCATTAAGCAAGCCACAGTCAATATATAAGCATAACATGTTAAACATAATCAATATAGTAATTCACATGCATATAAAGGTATACAACTCACTACTACCCTCTATCAAAAATCCTTTAGTAGTTCATGGTCTCTCACACCATTTAATACCTAGTTGGATCATCTTTCCAAAGGCTTTAGACTCGTATCAATCGGATTCCCAATTCATGATTTATGGTAGGAATAAGGACCCATGCCATTCACATTCATTAGATTTTTCTATTTATCTTATCAATCCATAGCATATAGCCATGTTTCTACCTCACCATCACAAAGAGCATTGAAGTAGCTTTCCAACGCTTCCGACCATGCTCCGATCCGAGTTACGGATCAAAAGTTATGAAGGAAACAAAATGGCACAATCTGTCATGTTCGCAAAGCGAACTGCTAGGCGAACATTCGCTTTCCCCTTCGCTACCCGCAAATCCCAGAATTTCCAGCAACGTTATTTTAGGTCATTAGGGGCCAAAATCTTTCATTTCTTCACCCAAAACACTTCTAATTCATACAATATCAACCCCAAACATGTAACAATGATTAAGGCATGTATTATCATCATAAGAACACATTTAGACATGTTATTTCACACAGAACCCTAAAGCCCCAAACATGAATTTTTCCCCAACTTCCTACCCAAGTTCTATCTAATGGAACTCACCTTTAATTCAAGAAGAGGATGAATTGATGATGAAGATGATGAATCCAAGCATCCTCTTCCTCTTACTCTTCCTTTCCTTCTTTCTCTCCTTCCACGTTTTCCTTTTCTTCTCCTTTACAAACTTTTCTTTTCTTATAACACACACACACACACACACACACACACACACACATATATATATATATATATATATATATATATATATATAATACCAATATTATATAATATAATCCATTAGAGTAAAATATCTCCAATTGATATTTTATCATCTCACACCAATTGATCATTTGTTAGAGTTACCATAAAATCCTTTCTTGAATTAATAACTATTAATCCATCTCGTTAATAAAATAATTGATCTCTTTAGAGTTCTCCAGTTGCTCTATTGATCCCAATTGACAACACTTAGAGCACTTAGGATATTCTATTAATCCAATTAATCAAAGATAAAGTACATAGATACTCATTTGATCTCATCTGATATCCAATTGAGCGTTAGGAGAATATGGGGTATTACTGCCTTGGTGAAAGAAGGCCAATCTGTAAGTAACTGACTGTGATGCATCCATTTGAACCAACCTAATGCTTCACCCTTCATATAGAATGACACCATAGCTAATCGACTTTCCAGAGGTAATTGGTAAAATGTAAAAAATTGGTCTGCTTGGAACAACCATTCCAAGGGGTTTGACCCATCAAATAGTGCCAGTTCCAATTTTGGGGTTCTAAAAGTAGGAATTGTAGGGGTTTATTGGGTATGATAGAAATGGGGTTGTGGGACAAAAGGAATGTGAGTGTTTGTGAACGCAGTGAAAGTATTTAGGAAGGGTGGGTCCATGAATGATTGGGATGAATAAAATCTGGGTATAGGGATAAAGGTGTTGGTTGGGGTGTTTCGTATGGGAACAAAATTGGTGAAAGGTAGTTGATTTTGTGATAGTGCAGCTGAGTGAGTGGGTTGTGTGGTTATAATTGTAAAAATTGGGGAGCTGTGAGGTATGTTAACAATGGACAAACTAGGGCTTGTATGGGGTGTACTCATTGAAAATGAAGGTAGACTATGGGTAATACCTGAAGATCCAGCGGAAGTATGACTAGGTGTTGATTGGTGTTGCTCCTTTTCAGCTGCAAGTTTAGTGAGGATTCCCATGATATTCTCATATCTTGAGTCAGAAATCTGCTTTTCGTTGTCCATTCTTGTTTGAATCTGTTCCAGATCTGCTGTTGCTTTATCGAAACGTTCATCCAGCTGCTGTTGGGTCTCATTCATAGCTTTATCGGGGTGGATGTGAGCTGTTTAGACTGCCTCTTCTATGATTTTTCTAGAAGAAGGGTTGGGAGGTTTAGGAAGGGCCATGAGTGTAGGTAATGAAAGCACCAATGATACATCTTGTAATGGTTCAAAACCAAATCTAAGCTAAGGAAAACAAACATAAAACAGCAAAGACAATAAACGTATTTTTTCATTGCTCTCATCAGAAAATACAACAACTTAAATAGTAGGGTTACTACTCATAATGGGCCTGGGCCAAACAAAAATAAACAACAAGATTAAAACTTAAAATTGAAATTTACTAAAACACCTACTATATTTAAATGCAGTCTTCTAGCCACTTGGGCTTTCTTCTAATTCGTATGGGCCTTGTCTTATCATTGTATCTCTAAACTTAGAACTCAATTTTCACAAACCCTTTCATTCGTGTGGTTCATAACAAATGCGATAAATCATTATTTTAATGGATAAATGAAATTGTTAGTAGTGAAAACTAATGATACTGCAAAAGTATTGAAAGCACACACAATATACTCGTTATTCAATGAAAGACAAATACATAAAACACGTGAAAATTACACCATAATAACCGATGACTGAATCTTCACATACACAAAAAAAAAAAATTCAAATCATCATATAATAAAAATCTGGAGTAAATTCGTCATATCCACGTCAAAGGATATGCATCATCAAGTCCATAATTACATAATTTTATTCAAGGTAGTAGATTAAGTCATATTCCATTGTGAAGATTGGCATCATAACCAAATGGAATTGTTTCAATTCCACCACCGTTCAGCACCATGTCCATATACGTCATATCATCATTATCATTTGTAGTCATCCCAACGTGGTCATGACTCATCACTGCAATTTCTTCATTATCAAGCGCGGTTGGTGGTGGCGGCGGCGGTTGTAATTGCGGCAGTGGTGGTGGCGGCGGCGGTAGCAGTGCCAGTGGTTGTGTCATTTGGAGATGGGCTTGAATTTCACTTTGATTTTGGTGAATTATATTTTCGTTATCAGCCAAATTAATCCTTCTACCTTCAGATTCTTATCGATCATCCAATCGAGATCATTAAAATCATCCAACGAATATTCCCAGATTTAAGACAATGAAACCTGAGCATGGTTGTTTCTTGCTCTCTGTTGTCTCTCCATTGCTTTCCAAATTGTTTTTACGACTTCGAAATCCTAAGTTTCAGAAAACTCTCTTGATTCACCTTCTTTTTTCTTTGCTCAAACTCAGGCACTGTCCTGAATTTTGAAAGCACCTTTTCAACTCCCGACGGCAATGGCCAGATCTCAGGTTGAGGATCATACGGAGCGTAAATGACTGCACAAGCGTCGACGCCGCAAAGGGTTGAGAGTTCATCCACCTTCTTCACTAAACTCTTCTTCCTGTTCTTGTAAGCTACTTTCCTTGCAGGATCATTCTCAATGAATGCAATCTTCACATTTTTTCTAGTCATGGTTTTGACAAGTATAAGGTGAAAATCGATAGAGAAGAATAAGAAAAGTTGATGTTTGTGATGTTTGTTTTCGGAAAAAATATGGAGAAAAACTTGCATAGGAATGAACTTAAATCCTGAGTGTTACAAACAACCAATAAGAAAGAGAGAAAATATTAAATTTATTTAAATTTAAATTTATTTTTAATTTGAATTCATGGGTGGTTGTGATTATGGAGGAGAGAGAATATTATTTTTTATTTTTTTATTAATTAAAAAAATATGATTGGTTGTTTCTAAAGCCAAGTGTTAGGTTTGTGTCTACCTAAGTTTTTTCCAAAAATATGTTGTATATATAGAGACCAAATTCCATATACGTGTATAGGCGGTTAGATGTTTGTGTGAATCGTTTCCAGCTGGCATTTTTAATGGTAAAATGCGCCTTTATTTTTATTCCATCTATATAAATATATAAAATGAAAGCTTTAATGACATTTACAATTTGAAAATTAATTTAAGGATATTCTAATAGGATTTTATTCTATTTTTATTAATTTTCTTTTATAGCATATAGGATTTTATCTTACTGTTAGTTGTAAATTCCATAATTTTGGAATAGTATATTGGTAAATCATTTTAGTTGTTAAATGATTAAATTATTTTTACAAATTATTTTGATAAGAATAAGATGAAAATGGATAGAGAAATAAAAGAAAAAAATGGTGGTTGTGATTTTTGTTTTATGAAAAATGTGTTGTATATAAAGACCAAATTTGATATGTATTTTTAGAAAATTTTGGTAAAAACTTATGTTTGTCATACATTTTTATAAAGTATTTTGAAAAAATCGATAATTTGTTACTGACTATTTTGAAAACATGGGTAAAATTATATACATGCATACCGAATATTTCAAAATATCCAGTAGAAGAAAATGTTGAGATGATTAATAAGATTTTTCATAAAATTTGGGAAAATCAGGTTGATTTTTGGATATTTTTAAAATCATAAAGTATATATTTCTTCGTCTTTATGCAATGAAGACCAGGGAAAAAACGACACGATTGCTTCTAGGCATATTAAAAGAGCTACAAATATGCGAGGGCAGATGACCTTGAGGATTAGAATATTCGGGCAGGGAAGATAGCCCAAACAGGTTCTCACAGGAAGAGGATGGTTGAGTAGGCACGGACGCCCCACACTAGCTGATGTACAGGAGGTAGAGCTGATGGACGGGTCACAAATCTTGCTGATGAGCCCGATGTTGCGAGTGTTGATGATGTCCAAGGAATATTTGAGGAGGTGGATGGTTAGGATATGAAGTAGATGGTGGCTGAGACAGAGGTGGCCCATTATGCGGATATGGAGGTTACTCATCGGCCTGATACAAAGGTTACTCCTTAGTCAGATACATAGGTGACTCTAGAAGTTGATACAAAGGCGACTGTTATGGTTGTACGAAGGCGACTCCAAAGGCTAATATTGAGATTATGGTAGGGAGAGGTTAGAGGTATATAAATGTTCAACATGCTTTCATTTATTATTGATACATTGTAAATAACTGACTTTTTTTACTTTGTTTCTTACAAGATCGCTTGTCCGTGAAGGCTGTCACCCACAGGTCGAAGCTCAAGAAGTTCTTAAATGTACAGATACCTCTAAATGTCAGGAAGATTGTTGATAATTGTGGCATCCTTTCATTGGTGGACCGTTCCCTAACCATGATCGACGTTAACCATGGCATAAGGAGACATTTTCCTTTCATCTTCCGTTTTGTGATACACAAATTACTTTGGATGAAGTTTCTACCCTGTCCCATCTTCCCCAACTAAGTAGTTTCTTCACCATTCCTCAAATTAACCTAGAGATTGCATATATTACTGCTATACAATACTTGGGAGTTTGTGAGGTAGAGGGGAAAGAGGAGTATAAGGTTAGTAGGGTTTCTCACTTTTGCTTATCTTGGCTCCGAGATTGGTATACAGTGTTGGTGCGATAGGCTATGTTTGAGGCAAGCGCTAGGGTATACACGCTACATCTTATAGGATGTATTGTCTTAGCAGATAAGTCTCACATATATATATCTATATATATATATATATATATATATATATATATATATATATATATATATATATATATATTAATTTGGGGTACATGTCTCTATTTACTAACCTTAACAATGTCTCTTGGGCATGTCGGTGTGTTGCAATGACTATGTTATATTCTGCACTTGGAGAGGAGACTTTTTTTAGATGAGGTAACTTACCAGTTATATGAGTTTATTTCAAGTATAAAATTTACTATGTCTTAATAATTTAATTCTTATTTATGACATTTGTTGATTTATGTATGATATTGTGGAGTGTTTGATATACGAGAATTTCCCGTATATTTGTGACAAGCGGGTCATTTATACCAAATCTCGATCCACACGACCCAAGAGATGGAAGGCCAAACATTCATACCCAAGAGGTCTTATGGAGTACAAGAAGAAGACCGATACATTGATGTTAGACGATGTCATTTGAGCCCCATACGTAGACCATATAATGTGTTGTACCTCAAAAAATATGATCCTTCACGAAGCGGATATTGCACACTCGTAGAAAATAGTTCGAACAGAGTCACCACCGAACTTTAATTATTCCAATAAAGGAAATGAAAATACTGATAAAACCCTTAAAAGGGAAAATCTTTGTTGAAACCAAATTCGTGTTCTGGAGTCGGTTACGCAAGGAAAGGTATTAGCACCCCTAACGTCTGTTGTACTCAACGGGAACCTCTTAGTTTAATTTGAGATAGAATGTTAGCTAATGTCAATTGTTTTCTTTGAGGTGTTTGAATATATTAGGTTTGAGGTGTTTGAATATTTTAGGTGATAGAAAAATATTCAAACAGTATGCTAAGTGCAGCTATCACGTGAATATTCGTGAAAGGAGAAGAAAATTACTTCCACCCCCACCTTTTTCAATGGATTAATTATGAAATTTGTGTGGCGAATCAATTCGCGTTTCTTTAACGGGCGACAAGTATACGAATGGTAGGTTAAGTGTGGTCATCACATGAATACTCGGGAAAGAAAGTTACTTCCACCCCCATCATTTTTGTCCACGGAAGAATCAACTTAATTCTTTTATTTAAGAGTGTTTTAAAGAGATTGACGAATGTTCAAACGATATACTAAGTGCGGCCATCACATGAACATTCAGGAAAGGAGAAGAAAATTACTTTCACCCCCTTCTTTTTCAATTGGTATTTATTATAAAAAAAGGAAATAATTATAACGGACAATTTGACGTTGTATCAAGTGTTGAAATTTCATTTTGAAAGATTGATTTTTTATGGTACTCATGAATGCCTTGCTTAATAGTTAAAGATCTTCATACAAGAACACACAATGCAATGGAGATAAGACATACAATCACCCATGCAATTAACAAGTAACAAACAAAGTCATGCAAGTAAGCATACACTTAAACAAGGACCGCCAAATCAAGTCATGAGTCAAAACTAATTTGAAAATATGCAATTTTCTGAAGCGAAAACGCTAATGCGATATCTAAGATAAAAAAAATTTCTTTATTTTTAGTGGAATAAAAAAAGGGAAAATAAAAAATATATATATTATATATTATTATTACTCACTATTCAAAAATAAAGGCTTCTAATTAATTAAGAAACTTGATTTTTTTTTTTGTTTTAATCAAAAGCAAGCAAGTAATAAAGAGAACAAACTTAAACGGGCCAGGGTGCATATTGTTGCAATAGGGTGCGGCCTAAGAAAGGGTAACATTAGAAATTTGAGCATTCAAACAAGAGCCCAGGAACAATAAAAAGGGAATGAAATGAGGGGTCAGCCACTTAGTCAACAAAAGAAAAGAGAGAGCCAAAAAACTAGGACTGCTACGCGGTCAGTGAATACTGAGCAAGAGGCAAAAAAATCTTGGGAGTATAACGCACAGTCAGCATCAGCATTAAACCCCATCAATGGCTCAGTTGTTTCTTAGTGATGTTAATTTTAATTAAGTTGGAGTCTTCCAATTAATTGGAATTCTGGTGTGGCTTTCGGGTACAACATGTTGACAAGAGGATCAAAGCAATAAAGGGAACTCATACTTTTACATTGAGTGAAGAATGAGTAATGATATGTTACTATTACATTAGTAAAAGTGCCTTATATATACAAATGGTTTACCATAGTAAATAACAAATAACCATTGTGTAATTCACGAAACTAAGCTAAACTAAGCTAAATATAGTAAAGTTAATAGGCCCCCTCAAGTTGGACGGTGGATGGAACACAATCCTAACTTGGACACCATGGATGAAAAAGCAGGGGTGAAGAGGTTTGGTAAACACATTGGCCAACAGCGACTTGGAAGGCACGCATAGCAGATAGATTAGCTTTGACTGCAGTTTCTCCCTAATAATGTGACAATTGTCGCAACTGCGAAAAACAAACGGTGGAAACTAGAACATAAGAGTCGCCACCGAACGTTATTTATCCCGACGCAGGGAAAGGAAACGATTGAAGAAAACCTTGACAGAGGGAAAAGACATGGTCATCGCAACCATAGTCCGGGTTCGGGAGTCGGTTACGCGAGGGGAAGGTATTAGCACCCCCACGCGTCCATCGTACTCGATGGGATCCATGCTAGTTGTCTAATCAAAGGGTGAGTTATCTAAAGCCTACTGCTAAACAGAAAACAAAAAGGAAAAAAAGTGACTCGATAGGACATCGTCATCCTATGCTTACGTATTCCCTCGTGCAATGGGAAAGTCAGAGTAAACGTAGTTCGGAGGACTACGGGTGGACGGGGGGAAGGTTGCTCGCCAAGACATCGTTGTCTCGTGCCTATGTATCGTCAATCTAACCAGAGAGAGGAAATCAGAGCCTCCGTAGTTCGTGGGACTACGGGAAAAAGGATGGAAGCGTGCTCGCCAAGACATCTATGTCTCGTGCCTACGTATCCTCAATCTAACCAGAGAGAGGAAATCAGAGCGTCTGTACTTCGACATGCAAGGTCATTGTCTTTTTTATAAGCGACGTTGAGTTCGCGTCCGACAGTTATGGTCGATGCCTGTTTGCAACTGAACGAAAACAACGTGCTTTTTTCTGAAAATGATTTGAAGCTCAACAATTCGGAAGAATGAAAAAGATTTGAATTTGGTTTTTGTGTTTTTTAGACAGAAGTGAATTAAAGTTAGTTTGAAACTTGTATTGCACCTAAGTCTATGTCATAGGAATGAATGTGTCGCATATCGTCCCCAACTGGACGTATGCTAAACACCCTAGAAGAATGAAGGGAGGCCGCCCATTCCCCATTTCCCATGTACTTAAGGCTCATGCGCAATACACGTTGCCTTTATTAAGTGTTTTAGAGTGGTTATGAGATGAGAGGAGAAGACTCAATGGTGAGAAGAAAAACACTAAGCGAAATTTATCCTAATGTTATCATGAAAAGGTGACCCTAAGGTTGAAGAAAGAAGGGAAGATTCTACCTAATGTTGTCATGCATGGATTGAAAGCCTAATGTCTCTCCTACTCCCAACTTAATCTGAAATTAAGGGGGACAAGAAATCCTAAGGGATCATGTGGACAAGCACAGGTAAACATTAACCAATTCAATCACAGATATTAACAAAATCAAGACTTAAACAAGTCTCAAGAAAATAAAGAAAGCTAAAAGGTGTACAAGTGTTCAATCATCAACATGTTGACGCAACAGAGATACAAAGCACTAAAGTACTAAACATGATGCACAAACAGAGCCTACTTTGAGGTAGGGCTTCAGATGTACTCAATATGCTTCTAACATGGATACAATCTTAGAATGAGGCATGAAAGATAAAATTGAGATTCTAGGGGTACCTAATGGAGAAGGTCTGTTGCCTATTCGATGCATAGAAAGCTCAGGGATACTCGTAGAAGCTTCAAACACCAAGTATCAAGGTCACGAGAGAGTATCAACAAAGGTGCGTCAAGATTTAATCAAAAATTTTAATCAAAGAACAAATCATAATCAAAATTATCAAGAAAAATAATCCAAAGACCAAGCAAAAGTGTCATTAAGAATTTAATCAAAAAAATAAATGTCAGAATTAAACAAAATCAACAAGACACAAATCTAACTCAAAGCAAAACTCAAATTATCAAAACTTAAATTCAATTAAACTAAAAAACAAGATTATTAACCAAAATCAATTAACAATTAAGAACTAATCAAAGTTTATCCAAAACTTAATCAAAAATATAGACAACTAACAAAACATATTATCAAAAATTAATTAGTTTAAATCTAAAATCCACAATTAACAAAACTCAAATCAGAATTAAAATCAAGTTAAAATTAACATCGAGATTAACATTTAGAATTAAATTCTAACAAAAATCAAAGTTTAATAAAACCAAATCAAATTCATGGGGATTAAAAAATAAACAAGGAATCACTCTGGGCCTCACGGCCAATTCATCCTTTAATATCGCTGAAGGGTGAGGAATAAAGGAAAAAAATCACACTAACAACATGTTCTATTGATACAATAAGGGTTTGGATTAGATAAAACATAAGGCAAGGTAACACGGTTAGGGGTGGCAAACAGGAATGCCCGCCCCGTTTAGCTCCGCCCCACAAATGCCCGCAATAAAATGGGGCGGGGCGGGGCGGTCATAGTTGATGATGCGAGCCTAAAACTTATGCCCACCCCACAAAAACGTGAGGTCGGGGCAGAGAAAGCCCGCGGGCACTGCACCTTTTAAGCCTAAAAATGCAAAATTTTATGTAAATGCTCGTGTTCGCAAAAACCCACGAAAAAAACGAGGCGGGGCAGGACGGACACATTAGAGGGTGAGGGTCTAAATCTTTGGCCCACCCCGCACTAAAGTGCAGGTAAAACGGACATGCCCAACGGGCCGGACCCGTTTTGCCACCCTTAAACACGGTCAAACCATAAAATCAAAACCAAACTTCTACTTTTCAAATGTCACAGAGCATCATCAACAGCTGCATCGATGAGTTTTTCAAAATAGAAAACGGAAAGAGAAACAGGGCATGCCTCAAAGCAAAGGTTCAACATCAGCAAGATACAACAAATGAAATCAACACAAAATTTGGAAAGTGAACATGCTCGGAGTCATCAACATCGTCATCGCGCGCCACCAACAGAAGAACGATCTCCTCAACCTTTTCCGTGTCGATCCGAGCTTCTCGCCGCTACTTCGTTCGGGCTCGATTGGCTTTGAAGGTTTGTTCCGGATTTCCGTTCTTCCTCTTCTACTTCGATTTCGGTTCTCTATCTCTTCATCTCTCTCCTTCTTATTCTGTTCTTTGGGTATGGATTCTGAGGCGTTGATGGGTTGTTCGATTTTTGAAAACAAGGTGGAAGGAGGTGCGGTGTGGGATGTGTTGGTGTAAGAAGGTTTTATGAGGTTTGTGTGATTTAGGTTTGAAGAACAAGATGGAGGTTGAAGGGTTTGAGTGAGGAAATTGTTGAATGGAGAGGCTGGATCAACGGTTGTTGAAAGGAGGAAATGGTGGTGTACGTGAATGAAGGTGGGTTGTGTGCGGTTCTGCGAGAAACAACAAGGGCTGAAAGAGTTGGTTCACATGGTTGTTTTGAAGGTTTGATGAAGGGTTGTATATGAGGAGGGGATAGAGTGAGAAAATTTCCGTTGTTGTTGACTAGAGTGTCAAGAAATAAGAAGGGTTGAATAAAGGTTATTGAAGATGGGAGATTGTTGAAAGAGGTGTGGTTTCTATGATTTTGCAGCGGTTGGATGTTGAAGATTCGTACACGGTGGTGGAGGAGAGTGAGTGGAGTGTGATTTTTTGCGAGAGGTTTTCACAAGCTGTGTGCTAAAAATTGGGTGGTAAGGCTTGTGTGAATTCGTAATGGAATTTGTTTCTCTTGAGATATGTAGTAGGTCCATGTGCCAAAACCCTTTTTTGCGTATCACGCGTTTTATGCATTGCAGTTTGTTTTATGTGGTGGTACTGCTTTTGCTGTGAAAAGCCTTTGTGCGAGCTACGTGAAATTGTGGCTGTGGGGTCGGATGGATTAGTATGCGTGTTGGTGTGTGGGGACCAAAGGCAAGGGACGCGAGAGCCATGTGAGGAAGCATGTGCAAAATTTTAACCAAATGATCGTACTTCACCGTTATGCTTTCTCAATCCTCCACCCACTTATTTCACGGTACACTAGTGTTTTTGGTAGGACTTATAGCAGGTAGTACGGTTTGTGAAATAGGTTATGGCACTAGCTCATGAGGTTCGTGTTGTGTGGGGCGGCAAATGGTAGCAGGTAGTAGGAATGTAGTTTTGGCATGAGGTGAAGGTGGCTCAGAATCATTTCATATTGTACAGGATGAAACATGGTGTATCGCTTGGAGCTTTTTCTTTAATGCAATTGTCTAGTTTTGTCTGTTATAACATTGGTCATGCGTGATGGGCCCTTCCCTTTTTGTGGAGAATTTTACCTGCCACCCCCCCCCCCCCAATTAAACCTGACACCCCCCTAAACTATCAAACTTCCAACATTGCCCCTTAAAAATTTGGGTGGAAAGTGAATAAATTTTATCTACCAGGAATTTTCAAATTTCCGGTATTGAGTGAAATTTCGGGGAATTTGAAATTACCGGTAGTGTAAAAATTTTCAATTTTTTTCTTTTTTTTTTGAAAACTTTTACACTACCGGGAATTTCAAATTCCCGGAAATTTTCTGTAAATTTTGGGGTATTTGAAATCCCCGGTAGTGTAAAAATTTTCAAAAGAAAAAAATTGAAAATTTTTACACTACCGGTAATTTCAAATTGTAATGCCCACATATATATACATGCATCAAATCATATATTATACATGAAAAGTACGTTTGGTACTGAAATATACAATAAGTTCTTAGTGAACACATTATACGTATATATGCCCAAAAAGCCTAATACAAAAAACTAAGGCATAGTATATCTACAAGATGTTCCAAAGACAAAATACTAAGAACTAGATCACTAATGATCTCAAAAACTCCACAACGGAAGCTAAGCCACCAGATAAGTAAGGATAATCACACGGCCTTATCCTTACCCTTCGCGGAACCTGCAGTACCTGTGATGTAAACAACAACAGTGGGGTGAGATACATCAAATCTCATTGAGTTCCCTATCTTGGAGTCCTCTCAGCTCTACAAGGTTCTACTAGACCTAACTCAAGTCAATAGGGAAGGGAAGTGACTTTGAGTACACACACACTATATGGAAACATGCCATGAGTTCATCAACTCACAATATCACTAATCGGTAACCACACCAAGGCATCCCCTTTTCCCGTCCGCTTCTACGTCTAGAAGTCGACTCGAGTCATGGATCTCGGTAACCTACTTGACATACGAATGAATTCGGGTTCTACGAGCCATTAACTGTTATGAACCGTCACTTCACACGGGCCATTAACCGTCACAAGCATACGCTCCCAGAGCGCCATTCGTACTGCACGCGGGAATCAAACCTGTCAAGTAGTTGTGCACATGTTTCAGGGGAGCTCGAGACCCATGAAACACACTCGCAAAAATAAACGGTTACGATTACGTGATTATACACAAACGTGATTGTATTCGACAATCACAAGGCCATTATGCCTTATCACAACCAAACGGTTAACGCACATGCTCCATACTAGTGTCTATTCATTCTATATTTTTTCCTGACATTGCTTATAGTAATGCTCCACACTCTACCTATTCCATATTTTAACATGCATACACTTTCAACAACAATTACACACTATTAAACGAAAAACAATCGACAAAACGACACTATGCCCAAAAATCCCGACATAATTAAATCGGCCAACAACTTTAAAACCATTTTAATAAGAAACTATATTCCGTTAGCTTTCCAATGATATCAAGACTATTAAAAACGGATAACTGAGTCAAAAGTTGTGGACATAATGAGAAATAGTATCGCGAGAAAACACAAGTTTTTCACCCTCCTGGCCGTACGCGTACTGCCCTAAGCCATACGCGTATTGCCAAGCTGGCTCGCCCAACCATACGCGTATTGCCCAAGGTCAAACGCGTATGGGCAGAGACTGTTTTCCTTCAAAATTCCTTTTTAAAACTCCAATACGCGTACTACCATAACTCATACGCGTATTGCCCAACACCGTACGCGTATCAT
The DNA here is from genome assembly GCA_022829125.1 of Lathyrus tuberosus. Taxonomy (NCBI): domain Eukaryota; kingdom Viridiplantae; phylum Streptophyta; class Magnoliopsida; order Fabales; family Fabaceae; genus Lathyrus; species Lathyrus tuberosus. The sequence goes on from JALAZF010000071.1 coordinate 12,756,211, forward strand.
TACGCAAATGGGCAGATGGCCGAGAAAATGGGACCTCATATGCGTATTGCCCGCATTCCTGCGCAGCCATACGCGTATTGCCTTGACCAATACGCGTATTGCCTTAGGTGATATGCGTATGGGCAGCGTGAAACCCAGGAAAATTCCTGCATAATGGGTTCTGCGAAATTGACCCATTTTCACTTCCAATCCACTTCTAAACACCAGAAAAATTTTGATTCACAACAACACATATGTAACCAGTAGTATGCATAAGGAGCATTAAAACATGATTTTAGTGCAAAATTTCTCATTTTCTAACAATGCTCAAACTAACTCTAAACTCAATAAAACTCTACTGTAAAGCTTCTAGCTAGAACCCACCTGGATTACAAGACGAGGAGATTGAAGCTGAGATGAAGAGATGAAGATTGTTGGATGATCCCAGTCCTAGAGCTCTTGTGGAATTTTCTCCTCTTTTCCATTCCTTTTCCTTCTCTTCCTTTTTCCTTCTTCAAGTTCTATCTTCTTGCCAAATAAGGAATAGAAAAGAAAGTATACAAAGGAAATATTAATTGGTAATACTACTAATTATCCAAATTATCTCAAATACACCAATTAATAAAACTTCAAGTTAAATAATAGGCTAAAATACAGTTTTGGTCCCCCTGTTTGTTAAAATTTACGGTTTTGGTCCCCCCATTTTATTTTTTAACAGTTTTGGTCCCCCACCCCAATTTTGGCCCAAAAAAATATGAACAGTAACTGGTCCGTACATGAACAGTACATGTTCGTACGTGAACAGTACACGTCCGTACATGAACAGAGAGGGTGGGGGGACCAAAACTGTTAAAAAATAAAATGGGGGGACCAAAACCATGAATTTTGACAAACAGGGGGACCAAAACTGTATTTTAGCCTAAATAATATTAATCTAATCAAATTTCCGAGTTCGTCGGTTTACTCTAATTTCTTTATCCAATAATTGCTCAGAGTACCCCGGAACCTAGTTGATCATAATAATATTATTCAAATTGTTCACAAAATTATGGGGTATTACATCCTCCCCCCCTTAAATAGAAAATCGCCCTCGAATTTAAAAGATTACCTGAACAGATGAGGGTAGGCCTCCTGCATTTCCGATTCCAATTCCCAAGTTGCATCGCCTGGATGCGTCTCGTCCCACTGGACCTTAACAAGAGGAATCTCTTTATTCCTTAACACTTTAGTTTCTCTTCCGGTGATACGACTCGGTTGAGGCTCAAATGTCAAATTAGCTTCTATCTCAATTGTATCCGGTAAAACTGGCTGAAGAGGATCTGGGAAAAATTTCCGAAGCTGAGACACATGGAAAACGTCGTGCATTTCTGAAAGAGAAGGTGGTAAGGCTAATCTGTAAGCTACTTCTCCAACTCTTTCTAAGATTTGATACGGTCCCACGTATCTTGGACTTAACTTCCGCGATTTAAATGGTCCTTTTAATCTCAATCTCAGAGTAACCTTCAAAAATACATGATCACCCTCATCAAACTCTAACGGTCTCCTACGGTTGTCCGTATAGCTTTTCTGACGGTCTTGGGCTTGTTTAATCTTTTCCCGAATCATTCTAATCTTTTCCGTGGTCTCGTGGATAATCTCAGGTCCCAAAATTCTATCATCGCCAACTTCCACCCAACACAATGGCGTTCTGCACTTCCTACCGTATAACGCCTCGTAAGGTGCCATACCAATACTTGCATGATAACTGTTATTATAAGAGAATTCGATCAACGGCAAGAGTTCTATCCAATTTCCTCCGCTTTCAAGTACACAAGCCCTTAACATGTCTTCCATAGTTTGTATTGTCCGTTCTGTCTGATCGTCCATTTGCGGATGATTCGACGTACTCAAACATAACCTCGTTCCCATGGCTTGTTGAAAAGCTCTCCAAAATCTGGAGGTAAACTTTGGATCTCTATCCGAAACGATACTAGTAGGAATGCCATGCAATCTCACTATTTATGAGATTAACAACCTTGCGAGATGACTCGCCTTGTAGGTAGTCTTCACAGCTAAGAAATGAGTTTATTTCGTTAACCGATCTACAATTACCCAAATCGAATCATAACCACCCTGTGCACGGGGTAATCCCACTGCGAAGTCCATTGAAATACTCTCCCATTTCCACGTTGGAATTTCTAAAGGTTGCAACAAGCCACCCCGCCGTTGGTGTTCAATTTTCACTTGTTGACACACTGCACATTCCGACACATACACCGCAATATCCTTTTTCATCCCGGGCCACCAATAATCCCTCTTTAAATCTTGATAAATCTTTGAAGACGCCGGATGTATAGTAAAAGCACCCTTATGCGCTTCTTCCAAAATCCTCCGTTTTAACTCTGTGCTATCCGGAACACAAACCCTTTGGTTAAACAAAATAGTTCTGTCGGTAGCTCGCACAAAGCCTGGTTGCAATAACCCTCCTTGCAACTCCTCATCTAGCCCTTGCTCTTGCTGGATTTCTTCCCTAAGAGTAGAAGAGACATTTAAATTCCCCATGACTACACAATTTGGAGTCCAGTTAAACTGAAGATTTAGATCTCTAAACTTTTCCATTAAGGTGTATTCTAACATCATCAACTCGGCATTACGCAACACCTTCCTACTCAATGCATCCGCAACCTTATTTGCTTTACCCGGATGGTATTTTAACTCCAAGTCATAATCCTTCAAATATTCCATCCATCTCCTCTGACGCATGTTCAACTCTTTCTGATCAAATAAGTACTTTAAGCTTTTGTGGTCGCTAAACATCTCAAAACGTACACCATACAAATAGTGACGCCACACTTTCAAAGTAAATACAACTGCTGCCAATTCTAAATCATACGTTGGGTAATTCTCTTCATGGACTTTCAACTGCCGTGAAGCATAAGCCACTACATGTCCCTTTTGCATTAACACCCCGCCTAATCCCTTCTTCGATGCATCGCAATATACCTCATACGACTTGCTAGAATCAGGAATAACCAAAACAGGAGCGGTAGTCAATCTCTCCTTAAAACTCCTAAAACTTCTTTCACAAGTTGAATCCCACTCATACGAATAATCCTTCCGAGTAAGTCTCATCAATGGTAAAGCTAACTGCGAAAAACCCTTGATAAACCTTCTATAGTACCCTGCCAATCCCAAGAAACTTCTAACTTCAGAAGCATTCTTCTGTCTCTCCCAATTAATCACCGCTTCAACTTTCGATGGATCGACCGCTACACCTCCCTGAGATATGACATGACCAAGAAAATTAACCTTAGACATCCAAAACTCACACTTACTTAGCTTAGCAAAAAGTTGCTTCTCTTGCAAGATGGATAAAACGATTCTTAAGTGTTCTCCGTGCTCTTGAGGATCACGAGAATAAATAAGAATGTCATCAATAAAAATCACCACAAATTGGTCCAAGTAAGGTTGGAATATCCGATTCATCTAATCCATGAAAACTGCCGAAGCATTTGTCACACCGAAAGGCATCACCAAGAACTCATAATGACCATAACGGGTTCTAAAAGCAGTCTTTGGTACATCTGAACTCTTCACACGAATCTGATGATAACCCGACCGTAAATCAATCTTCGAGAACACACAGGCTCCTTTCAATTGATCTAACAGGTCGTCTTTCCTGGGTCAAGGGTATTTGTTCTTGATGGTGACCTTATTCAATTGACGGTAATCAATACACAACCGCATTCCCCCATCCTTCTTCTTTACCAATAACACTGGAGCTCCCCAGGGTGAAACACTGGGTCGAACAAAATGCTTGGCTAACAATTCTTCCAATTGATCCTTTAATTCTCTTAATTCAAGTGGTGCCATCCGATACGAAGGAACGAAGATTGGGGCCGTTCCCGGTATCAGGTCAATAGAGAATTTCACTTCCCGTTCTGGAGGTAGAGAAGTGATATCCTCAGGGAAAACTGTAGGAAAGTCACAAACTACCGGAATACTCAAAACTGGGATGTTACTACTCTCCTCTTTAGTAAGAATCAAAAGAACAGACTTTTCTCCCTCAAACAAGAAATTAATCCTTCAAACCGTACCTTCTAAAATAGTAGTTAACACATCTTTCGAAGTAGCCTCTTCGGACGAAATAATGATCAGCTTTTCCTCACACCCAATAAACACCGAATTAGCGGAAAGCCAATCCATTCCCAGAACAACATCCACTTTCTTAAGCGGTAAACAGATAAGGTCAATCTGGAAAACTCTTTCATTCACTGATAATACACAATTTTCACACATCAACGGTGTCTCTACAATCTCATCCATGGCAGTAGTAACCACCATAGGAGGAGACAAAGGAACAGCTTGCAACCCAAGTCGCTTCACGCAAAGCACGGACACAAAAGAATGTGTTGCCCCACAATCAAATAAAACAAAACAAGGATGTCCATTTACGAAACATGTACCCGCAATCAAGGAGTTGTCACTCTTTGCTTTCCTCGCATCCAAAGTATACACTCGGCCGGTATTCTTCCCTTGTGCCTGATTCCTATTCTGAGGACAATCTCTCGCCAAGTGGCCCACTTTCTGGCACTGATAACACCTCACACCTTCGATACCACACCGTCCGTAATGATTCCGACCACAAGTACGACACACTGGAGGTGCGTTGGTCCTAGAATTCTGAACTTGCTTTCCCTTGAAAGTTGGTTGCCTTTACCTAAATTGTTGATTCGATCTTCCACGGTCACTTTGAGTTGCTCTGCTCAAGTCCCCTTCCATTTGTACCTTTTTTAAACTATGCTCCGCAACATAACACTGTCGTAACAATTCAACATAGCTAGTAAATTCTCTCTGAGATACACTGTGTGAAATTTCTGCCCTTAAACCAAACAGAAACTGATCAATCTTCCACCTCTCATCAGGAGCATACATAGCCTGTCTAGAATAAGCAGCCATAACCTCGAACTTTTCAGCATAAGAAGCCACAGTCAAGTTACCTTGCCTCAATTGTTGAAACTCGAATTCCTTCTGAGACCTCAAAGAACTTGGAAAATATTTCTCCATAAAAGTTATCTTAAACTGTTCCCATACCTTTGGTACCTCTTGAATTGTCATTAAGGCTGAAGCACTTTCCCACCACCTCATGGCAGGGCCCTTCAGCAAATGAGAAGCGAAGACCACCTTGTTTTCCTCACTGCACTAAACTATTAGAAAAAATCCGTTCCATACCTGATATCCATTCATGAGCCTTTACTGGATCTAACCCTCCCAGGAATTCTGGGGGATACATACGGATGAAATCCCTAAAGGTTCCCCCTGCAGCTTCTGGTACCACCACTGCAGGATGTACAACACCAGCCATTTGCTGTACCATTTGTTGCACAAACTGATTCTGCTGCTGCTGCATCTGTTGCATAAATTGGTATAAAGGTACATTTCCCTCATCACCCGGCAGATTATTCCCTGCTGGAGTGGTTCTCGGTCTACCACGGTTGTTTCTGCGCCTGTCAGCCATGTTCCTGAATTTCATACAGATAGGATTAAGTTTATCAGACTCAATACCATAAATATAACAGACAAGACCCATGGTGACACGCCGCATATTAAACGGAAAGAAAACTTATTCTATTTCATGGCTAGGTCGAGGATACGACCTGCTTTGATACCAACTGTAATGACCACATATATATACATGCATCAAATCATATATTATACATGAAAAGTACGTTTGGTACAAAAATACAATAAGTTCTTAGTGAACACATTATACATATATATGCCCAAAAAGCCTAATACAAAAAACTACGGCATAGTATATCTACAAGATGTTCCAAAGACAAAATACTAAGAACTAGATCACTAATGATCTCAAAAACTCCACAACGGAAGCAAAGCCACCAGATAAGTAAGGATAATCACACGGCCTTATCCTTACCCTTCGCGGAACCTGCAGTACCTGTGATGTAAACAACAACAGTGGGGTGAGATACATCAAATCTCAGTGAATTCCTTATCTTAGAGTCCTCTCAGCTCTACAAGGTTCTACTAGACCTAACTCAAGTCGATAGGGAAGGGAAGTGACTTTGAGTACACACACACTATATGGAAACATGCCATGAGTTCATCAACTCACAATATCACTAATCGGTAACCACACCAAGGCATCCCCTTTTCCCGTCCGCTTCTACGTCTAGAAGTCGACTCGAGTAATGGATCCTGGTAACCTAATTGACATACGAATGGATTCGGGTTCTACGGGCCATTAACCGTTATGAACCGTCACTTCACACGGGACATTAACCGTCACAAGCATACGCTCCCAGAGCGCCATTCGTACTGCACGCGGGAATCAAATCTGTCAAGTAGTTGTGCACATATTTCAGAGGAGCTCGAGACCCATGAAACGCACTCGCAAAAATAACCGGTTACGATTACGTGATCACACACAAACGTGATTGTATTCGACAATCACAAGGCCATTATGCCTTATCACAACCAAACGGTTAACACGCATGCTCCATAATAGTGTCTATTCATTCTATATTTTTTCCTGCCATTGCTTATGGTAATGCTCCTCACTCTACCTATTCCATATTTTAACATGCATACACTTTCAACAACAATTACACAATATTAAACGAAAAACAATCGACAAAACGACACTATGCCCAAAAATCCCGACATAATTAAATCGGCCAACAACCTTAAAACCATTTTAATAAGAAACTACATTCTGTTAGCTTTCCAATGATATCAAGACTATTAAAAACGGATAACCGAGTCAAAAGTTGTGGACCTAACGAGAAATAGTATCGCGAGAAAACACAAGTTTTTCACCCTCCTGGCCGTACGCGTACTGCCCTAAGCCATACGCGTATTGCCAAGCTGGCTCGCCCAACCATACGCGTGTTGCCCAAGGTCATACGCGTATGGGTAGAGACTATTTTCCTTCAAAATTCCTTTTTAAAACTCCAATACGCGTACTACCATAACTCATACGCGTATTGCCCAACATCGTACGTGTATCATTACGCAAATGGGCAGATGGCCGAGAAAATCGGACCTCATACGCGTATTGCCCACATTCCTGTGCAGCCATACGCGTATTACCTTGGGTGATACGCGTATGGGCAGCGTGAAACCCAGAAAAATTCCTGCATAATGGGTTCTGCGAAATTGACCCATTTTCACTTCCAATCCACTTCTAAACACCAGAAAATACAAATTTTGATACACAACAACACATATGTAACCAGTAGTATGCATAAGGAGCATTAAAACATGATTTTAGTGCAAAATTTCTCATTTTCTAACAATGCTCAAACTAACTCTAAACTCAATAAAACTCTACTCTAAAGCTTCTAGCTAGAACCCACCTGGATTACAAGACGAGGAGGTTGAAGCTGAGATGAAGAGATGAAGATTGGTAGATGATCCCAGTCCTAGAGCTCTTGTGGAATTTTCTCCTCTTTTCCCTTCCTTTTCCTTCTCTTCTGAAATTCTGGTACAGATGTGTGATGTCTTTGTGCAATGTCACAACATCGCAATCTGCTGAACAAGGTAATAATAAAATAGTACATGAACACAATCAATTGTTCACCCAGTTCGGTTCAACCAACCTACATCTGGGGGCATACCAAGCCAGGAAGGAAGTCCACTATTAGTAGTATCAAATTACAGACTCAACACACCAGTTGACAATCTACCTAATTTAATCCCTACCCAATGACCCTTCTACCTAAGTCCTCCCTAGGTAAGAGACTCCATCTCACTTCCAATCATCGCAATGATGTCTAGCAGTCAACTACACCGTCACTGCATCAACAGCTTGATTTCCTAATCTTTTCTATCACATAGACTTGGAAGACACACTTCCATGACACTTATTGGAGTTGCTTCAAAGCTTCCTCCAAGAACAATACCAAACTCATTACCTACAGGTTTCTGAGTTAAACACGATGACCATCCCACAAACCGGGTGGTTCATCAACCAACACAGCCCTTAGAATCTACATGATGGCCGGCTTCCCAAAACTAGGTTACAATGCTTCTATTTATAACCTATTTCCCAACTGGATTTGGGCCTTCAAATCATATCAAATCTTCTGTTCCAAATCTCCAACAGATTCTGCTATTAATTGGATCTTCAATCAAATCTTCAATTTAAATCTTCAATAATTAACTCTAAATATTCTCCATATCTTTATGCATTAAATTCAGCTCCACATAATATTTCCAGGATATTATGTATCTTTTAAATCTTCTCTTTAAATCAGCTGCAAGATCTTCTCCACACAAATAGGAACAGTCTTCTCCACACAAATAGGAACAATCTTCTCCAAATAGGAACAATTCTCCATGTCTATTTGCACAAAAATAGTAACAAACTATTCTCCACAAGATATGCAGAATTAATTGTATCAGAATAAATCTTCTCCAATAAATTCGCATCCAATCTAACTAACAGATCTCCTCAAATCAAACTAATGCGCGCAGCCCTAAAAACATCACAACCTGATGTTTTAATGTCCTGGTATAGTGATGTCAAGACATCGCATGTGACATCACTCTTCAGCACTTTAACTCTTCAACACCTTAATATTCTGCAATACAAAAACCACAACAGATGGTTTTCTGATGTTCTGTCAACTGATGTCAAGAAATCATGTATAACATCAGACCACAAAACTATGTATAACATCAGACCACAAAACTGCAACCCTGCAGCAGCTAATGATAAGAACCAATGTTATGACATCAGACATCAACATTGTTCAGCTTTGTTTTACCAAAATTCCAGCCAATACAAGAACTAACAATCCCCCCTTTGGCTAATTTTGGCTAAAACCATCTCAGCTAACATCAGCAGCAAAAGCTCACTATCACATCAGCATAGGGCAAACCCCCCTCAAAAACATGAACCAGCATCACAACTGTTCAGTAGTTCACAATGCGCAGCACTTCTCCCCCTTGATGTCTGCTTGGCTGCACTCTTCAATTGCTATGATATCTTCACTAGCAGCTCAGTCTACATTGTCTACACTCCCCCTGCAACAAGGCTAACTCTCCCCTTGTTTAGCCACACTTTGACAAGGCTAACTAGGCTAACTCTCCCCCTTTTTAGCCACAATTTGACAACCTCTGAATCTGCCTTTGCTGCAACATCCATAGACAAGTACTCCCCCTGTCATGGTTAACTAATGCTCTAGATGGAGATGAACATTTGAGCACCCTTGCTGAGCACATTCACAAACTGTACTTTCACTTTTGGAGAACACAACGAAGTATCCTGTCTGGTTTGACACTGCTCACAGACTCCACGCATCCAACTCCATACGGACAAACTCAACCATCTTCCAAATATAACCATCAGCAATCATGATGTTACAACATCTCTTCTCATCACTATTCAACAACATCTTTTGGGATATCAGCTTCTCATTACCATTCAAAGGACTCATTTCGCATAGCAGTTCTTCAAGAAGCTCCTAATAAAACATAGTCAGAGCAGCTTATTCAGGTTAACATACACACCTAAATACCAAAAGCTCGCACACCCTCTCTGATGTAAATGGTTTAGACTGCAGACTAGCATATCACAAGATTCCGTATCTTCACATGCTCCAAAACTCCACATCTTGCCAGGCTGATCAACTTCTCTCTAGCATGACTTGACAATAGGGCTATGTCCCCTTCACAGGCTTTTCTTCTGCCTTTAGCAAGACCCTGATCTACTTCAGTCTTCTCTACATTCTCCTTCCAAGGCAGACCTTCTACTTCATCATTCTCCCGTATGATTAGGTAGACTCTCCTTAGGCATAATGTATGCACCAAGCTCCTGAACCAGAGCATAATCATCCTTCACCAAGGATATCGAACCAGATAATGTCCCAACACAAGTTAGAACATCAGCCACACACCAAGACATCATCACCATGATTCTTGATATGCTCCACCAACTGGACTTACTATTGCATAGTAATCCAAAGAACTAGAGAATGACCTCTCATCCACCTTCAAGAAGAATAATCTCCTTGAGTCTTCAACTCATCACCCTTCTGCCCAAGAGTAACTTGTTCCAAGACAATCCTCAATAATAACCAGCTGCCACACTCTGATTATCTTGATTCTTCGAATCCACTTCTGAGATCAACCAAATGCCACAGTTTGATTACCTCATTCACGAATCCTCATATGAAAACAGCCAAGTGCCACATTTTGACCTTTTTCACGTCTGTCAGAACCCTCACAAAGATATCTTGATCCACCAAGGAACCTTGATCTTCAAGTCACATGATCCACTTGCTCAAAAGCAAACACACTTAGACTCCCTAAGCCATGGTCATGTAACATCTTCTCCTTCCTGCAACTCCCGCAAACTGCCATGAGAACGAACTTTTTGAAGCATCCATAACTTCCATTACTGTAGATCACCTCTATCTTAAGCTGATCTGCCACATCACCAGCTGAGACTTCTGATGTTAAGCAAGATGTCATAACATTATGTCATCCAACTATTGAATTCAGCTTAACCTTCTGCCACTCAGAAGAACCTCCTCCCTTTGCAGAAACAGATTTCCATGTTCTCATAGACTTGATTCAACAATCAGCTTTGAGTAGACAACCTCCATCCTGCTTAGAAACTCCAAAGACTTCAAACCTACCACATCTGAATCTTCAAAAAATACGTAGTCCAAGACTACCCCATAGCTATACCAAGGAATGCCACTTCCCTCAGTAGAGCCGTCAGTAGAAAGCCAGAGATGACTGCCACTTATCCTCGACCTTCACAACCAGAGCAAACACCATGCTCCAAACCACTTAGATCAGAAATAAACTGATCCAAGCTCTAACCATCAAGAATATGATGTCCTCATAGTCTACATCTTCAACAGCATAATTCATGCCGTCACACACATCAGATAACTGCCAAGCTCCCAACAAGGTCTTTACAAACAGCCAGCAGATGATGCTCACTCCTTCATTCACACACTTTTGATACAGTCAGCTGATAAGGCTACCTCAGGTTGTCATCTTCAAACAACAAGCTACTCCATCATGACCCACAAAAATAAATATCCAGACACAGATTTTCATAATTCTCTAGACAAATACTCAATCTCCCGTCAAAGTATTTACCCTTATGCACAACATCACTAATAGACAAATACTAAGTCTCCCGTCAAAGTATCTACTATTAGAATAGGATTACCTTCTCACACAAGGCATGACATTTGGTCTGATATACTTTTATGCACACTTGTGGCACTAGCTGATCCCTCTTTTAATACTCCACACCACTGATCACTTCATATTAGATAAGTGGCTTGATCTGATATTCCACCATGTGCACACCAAACTTCCTCAATGATGTTTCAACATCAGTTCCGACATCAGTCTAAATCACAATAACCATCTACTATGGCTTTGGAGACAGCAACCACAGTAATCCACACACAAGAGGATCGACCATCAGCATCTGAGCAACCTTCAAAACCAGACCATAAGTAGGAACCTGCATACTCTATATCTCAAGAATCTTCTTCTCAACCTTTCAACCTACAAGGATGCCCTTCAATCCATGCCAAACAACATGTTCCATTATGTGAGGACACCACATAACTGAACTCCAGCTTTAGAGGAAACTTCTCATGCAGATGCCGAAAACACCAACATCTCCTTGCACAAATCTGAAATGCTCATCCTATGGTTGGTACACACATATAACTCCTTTCAAACAGAATCTGCTCCATGGCCATAAACAAGATTGCAAATAACTGGCTGCTTTGATCAGAATGAACATTCAGATATCAGAGAAAATGTCCTTGACATTTGAGCTTGACCTCCATAAAAACAAACAGCCTTTGAACACCAACTCACTTATCCAATGAGTGACACTATATTGATCATCTCTTGACCAATATACATATCTAAGACATGTTTCTTGAGAGAAACTTCTTAGACACATAACCCAGATGCCTCCTCTTCCAAACCAGGAGTAGGTTCCAAACAGATGTAATTAATACACATATGTTTAGCCCCCAAGCATCTGTTATGCCAACAAGAATCTGCACAATCTGCTGGTTTTATGTTCCAACATCTGGTAGGACATAAGTTCTCTTCACAAGAAACAAACCAAAAGATCCTTTAACACAGCCCAGAGATTGACCTTGTAGGGTTGGAGGCAAGAATAAATTGCTTCTAACTTCCTTCAGATCTCTTTTCAACAAGCTCATATAAGAGTTCCTTTATGAGTGGACTTGGGATGAACCACAAGTATCTTTGACAACTCTAACAAGCTAGTTGAAGATATCCTCAAGTATCACCACACCATGTGATACATCTTCAGAGGAGAACAAAATGTTGCAGCCTTAACACAACACCGCCAGGAATTTTCCATCAGATATATATATATGCAGCGGAACACATACCAGAAAACTCCTCTACAACATTCAGGTAAAACATAATAACCCTTGCTTATCACCATAAACCAAGTGTCAACACACTCACAACAGCAGTTCTTCTGAACAACCAACTATCTTCCTTACTCATGAACCAGAAAGTATCTTCCCTAGATCTCATCCAGAAACAGACCGGATGCCTGCTCTGATACTAATTGAAATTGTGGTACAGATGTGTGATGTCTTTGTGCAATGTCACAACATCGCAATCTGCTGAACAAGGTAATAATAAAATAGTACATGAACACAATCAATTGTTCACCCAGTTCGGTTCAACCAACCTACATCTGGGGGCATACCAAGCCAGGAAGGAAGTCCACTATTAGTAGTATCAAATTACAGACTCAACACACCAGTTGACAATCTACCTAATTTAATCCCTACCCAATGACCCTTCAACCTAAGTCCTCCCTAGGTAAGAGACTCCATCTCACTTCCAATCATCGCAATGATGTCTAGCAGTCAACTACACCATCACTGCATCAACAGCTTGATTTCCAAATCTTTTCTATCACATAGACTTGGAAGACACACTTCCATGACACTTATTGGAGTTGCTTCAAAGCTTTCTCCAAGAACAATATCAAACTCATTACCTACAGGTTTCTGAGTTAAACACGATGACCATCCCACAAACCGGGTGGTTCATCAACCAACACAGCCCTTAGAATCTACATGATGGCCGGCTTCCCAAAACTAGGTTACAATGCTTCTATTTATAACCTATTTCCCAACTGGATTTGGGCCTTCAAATCATATCAAATCTTCTGTTCCAAATCTCCAACAGATTCTGCTATTAATTGGATCTTCAATCAAATCTTCAATTTAAATCTTCAATAATTAACTCTAAATATTCTCCATATCTTTATGCATTAAATTCAGCTCCACATAATATTTCCAGGATATTATGTATCTTTTAAATCTTCTCTTTAAATCAGCTGCAAGATCTTCTCCACACAAATAGGAACAATCTTCTCCAAATAGGAACAATTCTCCATGTCTATTTGCACAAAAATAGTAACAAACTATTCTCCACAAGATATGCAGAATTAATTGTATCAGAATAAATCTTCTCCAATAAATTCGTATCCAATCTAACTAACAGATCTCCTTAAATCAAACTAATGCGCGCAGCCCTAAAAACATCATAACCTGATGTTTTAATGTCCTGGTATAGTGATGTCAAGACATCGCATGTGACATCACTCTTCAGCACTTTAACTCTTCAACACCTTAATATTCTGCAATACCAAAACCACAACAGATGGTTTTCTGATGTTCTGTCAACTGATGTCAAGACATCATGTATAACATCAGACCACAAAACTATGTATAACATCAGACCACAAAACTGCAACCCTGCAGCAGCTAATGATAAGAACCAATGTTATGACATCAGACATCAACATTGTTCAGCTTTGTTTTACCAAAATTCCAGCCAATACAAGAACTAACATCTTCCTTTTTCCTTCTTCAAGTTCTACGTTCTTGCCAAATAAAGAAAAGAAAAGAAAGTATACAAAGGAAATATTAATTGGTAATACTACTAATTATCCAAATTATCTCAAATACACCAATTAATAAAACTTCAAGTTAAATAATATTAATCTAATCAAATTTCCGAGTTCGTCGGTTTTCTCTAATTTCTTTTTCCAATAATTGCTCAGAGTACCCCGGAACCCAGTTGATCATAATAATATTATTCAAATTGTTCACAAAATTATTGGGTATTACACAAATTCCCGGTATCGTGTGAAATTTTTTGGGGGTTTTACCGATAATTTCTAAATCCCCGGTAATTTTTACCGGTAATTTTGAAATCCCCGGTAATTTTTTTCGATAATTTCAAAATTACCGGTATTTTCAAAATCTCTGGTCCATCCCCCAAAATTCATAATTTTCAAAAGGGTAAATATGGTATTTCGCTACAAAAGGGGGGGGTGCCAGGTTTAATTGGGGGGGGTGGCAGGTAAAATTCTCCTTTTTGTGTAATCTTGTATTTTTTGTAATTAGAAAATGTCATGGGCTTTGTACACTTTATGAGCCCTTTTTTGTATGAACTTCTTTTCTCTTCTTTTGGTAGAACTTTAGATGGAGATGAAAATTAGAATGGACTTGTAAATTAAATTGAAAATGGAAATAATATGAAAAAGAAAAATGAAAATTGAAATTGGTTAATAAATGGATATTATAGAAATTGAATATTTGATATTAAATAATGGATAATGAATATAAAATGAAAAAATGGAAATGGATAATTGTGGATTTAGAAAAAAGGCTTATGGTTTGGATAATGGGTTTAGAAAAATATAAAAATGGAAAAAATGGATATGATAAAAAAATGGATTTGAATATGGATGTGTAGAATTAGATATGGATAAGAAAATGGTTTTGAACGCCTACAAACGAACATTTGAGCTTGAATTTGAATTCGATGAACTTGAATAATCCTCCACCAATATCTTCCATTGACACGCAACTTGACTGAATTTAATTCAAAAGCCACACTTGAATCTCTTCCAACAACCTCTGATAAAAAGAGCACAGCTACCACTAAACAAACTGCAATTGAAACAACGACCATCACCATTACTTTTCTGAATCTCTGGTCAAAATAAAATAAATTCTGAATCACTTTGAATTTGTCTGAAAGAATCTCTGGGAAAATAAATCCACAGAGGACCATAATCTGAACTGATGGATCCTGATAAACCAGATCTTCTGGACCAAACCTCACATGAACCACTGCTTGATGACCTGATGCGTTCCACACACAACAATTTGACCTTGAATACACATTGTCTGAGAAACAACCACTGATACTGATAACTTGTGATTGAAGCAAGCTCTTGATAGTTTGAACAAGATAAAGTCGAACTTCCATCTGATCTTGATCATAACTGAATAAACGGCACTTGACTTGAAGTTACACCTCTTAACCTGGAACCAATGTTCTTGAGGTGTTGAGAAGGATCCAAATCCTAAATCACAACCTTCCCAATTAAAACACAAAATGAAACCCTAATCTCATGATGCCTCTTGAGAAATCTTGAAGCAGATGAACATGATGCTTGATGAATGATGTGAAATTACAACAATAAGAATTCAACCCTCTGTCAAACTTTAATGAAAGTATCACAAGGCAAATAGGAAGCCCTGACTCAGAGAAACTCCTGATTCTATGTCTTAGAAGACCAATGATATGCACAAATGATAATGCAAAATGAAATGAGACATAAGCCAGTTAGTGTTAGAAAAAGGAAGGAAAATTTTGAGGTGTTATAGTTGCCACTATTCAAACTTCTTGGATCGGGGGGTATGGAAGCATAAGCTTTCAGACCGTCTGGACACGGAGATTGAATACCAAAAGAACCCTGAAATTTGCAACTTGTGGGGAAATAAACTAGATAGTGTTTGCCAGCCGAAGGTGGATTCAAAGACAACGGATACCAACCAATAGTTGGGATTTGACAAAGGAGACCAACCAATAGTCGAGATAAAAGGGACCAACCAATAGTTGGGACAAAATAGACCAACCAATAGTTGGGACAAAATATATTAACCAATAGTTAGGATAACGAGGACGCCGACCAAAGGCGTACTCACAGTGAAAGAGACCAACCAATGGTTGGGACAAAAGATACTAACCAATAGTTAGGATAAAAGGTACTAACCAATAGTTAGGATAAAATATATTAACCAATAGTTAGGATGAAATAGGGGATCAACCAATAGTTGAGACAAAATATACTAACCAAAAGTTAGGATAACGAGGACGTCGACCAAAGGCGTACTCACAGCGAAAGAGACCAACCAATGGTTGGGACAAAAGATACTAACCAATAGTTAGGATAAAAGGTACTAACCAATAGTTAGGATGAAATATAGGACCAACCAATAGTTAGGATAAACAAAGGAGACCAACTAATAGTTAGGATGAACAAAGGAGACCAACCAATAGTTGGGCTGAAATAGGGAACCAACCAATAGTTGGGACGAAATATACTAACCAATAGTTAGGATAACGAGGACGCAGACCAAACGCGTACTCACAGCGAAAGAGACCAACCAATAGTTGGGACAAAAAGTACTAACAAATAGTTAGGATAAAAGGTACTAACAAATAGGTAGGATAACGAGGACACCGGCCAAAGGCGTACCCACACCAAAAGAGACCAACCAATAGTTGGGATAAAAGAGACCAACCAATAGATGGGACCAACAAAAGAGACCAACCTATAGTTGGGATGAAATATACTAACCAATAGTTAGGATGAAATAAAGGAGACCAACCAATAGTTCGAATACAACAAAAGGGAGACAAATCTGCTGGGGAAAAGAGAAATCTAAACAGACAACTCTGCAGGGGAGCAAGAAATAGCTCCTCCGGAAGAAACCACAATGGGTAGGACGAATCCAGTGGTTGGGGTATAAAATTAAGTAACATCTCCTGAGTTATGCCACTTTCTGATGGGGAAAAAGTCTGGCAAAGAGCATCAGACTTGGCTTATGCCTCATATGCACATGTTTGAATCTTCTATGGTGTAATGCTCCATACAAAATGGAAATGCTACGGATTTGGGAGGATGCAATGCAAATGATGCTTATGCTATGTAAAAGGGACACCTCAGCAAAATAAACGTTGAAAGTGAAGGCAACTCCACCGGGAATGACAAACTAGATTGTCTTATGAGTCAAAAACCTTGCTGAGGAAAATCTCACTGAACGAATTTCCTGATCAACAGCTTCTGCTGTAGATGAAACCCAAAGAGAACTTTCCCCTTGCTGGGGACTACAAATAACCTTTGCTGAAGATGGAACCCAAAACCTGATACTGAAGAGTGCCAATAACCATTGGACTTAGAACCTCCTAGAGATATCAACCACCGTTTGAACAAACCGCTGCGAGGATCAACACCAACTATGCTTGGGGAGAGAAGTCAATAATACGAAACCTTCTAGGGATATCATTGAACTTAACCTACTGTTGGAGAAGTGACTTTACCCTGCTAGGGATAAGAGCACACTATTGCTAGCAAAATTACACCTCCTGACCTGACGGGGAAAGTAAATACCAAGACTCTGTGGGGAAAATAAAATTGCCGTCCGAGAAAGATAACCAATCTAATGGATTTGAACCATCAAACATTGCAAGCTCAAGTTTAGGGTTACGGAAGGGTGGTAAAGAGGGAATATAGGGAAAGTGTGGGTAGGAATTTTGCTGAAAAATAGGAAGGTTATAGGTTGGGGTTTGGTAAAAATGGGTTGAGTGGGTATGTATGGGGAAAAATGGGGTGGCGGTGGGACGAATGGTGGTGGTGACAGTTGGTGGTGCAGGTGATGGGACAAATTAGATGATTGTCTTAAAGGGGTGTTTCTGGGTGAAGGAAGGTGAATAACAGGTGTAGCTAGCAAGGATATAGATGAGGGGTTTTGAGTAATACCTGAAGAGCTTCCGGCTGAATGAATAATAGCAGAGTGGGGTTTTTCTTTTTGAGTTAGGATATTTTGAAGGGTTGACATAATTGAATCATGTCTTGAATCCAGGATCTGCTTGTCATTATCTAATATGGTGTGGATCTGACCCAAATGTTATTCTATATCTACATTAACCTTGTCAAACATTTCATTCATTTGTTGTTGAACTTGTGCCATAACATTGTCAAGATGAAAATGAGAAGTTTGGACAGCTTCTTCAATAATCTCCTGGAAGTGGGGTTGTTGGGTTTGGGGGGAGCCATGTGAACAAGAATTAAAGCACCAAATGTTAGGTTATTCTAAGGAAATCAAATAGATCTAAAATGGAAAGGGAAAATAGACACAATAAAACATTAAAACTTTTCAGAATTTTCTTACTTCCAAATATCAAAGTGATGACAATAAATAACTAGGGTTTCTAGCTAAAGATAAAAGACTATGGGCCTAAATACAATACTGACCCAACCACTAAAGGAATAAGAATGACTAAATAAACCCCCTAATTAATAGTAACAGTCCTTTAGTAAAACTGATATTTTTTTTGTTGCTAATTGATCTTGGACTCTTCATAACATTCTACATGGAAAGGAAGCATTAGCTTTGTTTCAAATGATGTATTCCAAATGTCAACTCCTTACTTGGCCTGCCTTCTTCAAGTTATGGAATTATAATTTGCTACCTTCTTATACGAGGATCTAAATGCCGTCTTGTTCAAGATCTTTCTAAAAGTGTATGTCAAGGAGTACCAAGCTTAGTTTGAATCCTTGGCTAACCTCATCGCGATCGTTCTACTTAAGCTGCTTCATTTTCGAATCCCCCATTTCCCACTATATAAATATGTAGATTAGAAACCTCTAGAAATATAGCTACAATGCATGTAAGAGAAAAGTTATGAAATTCAGAAAGAATGTTGCATACGAGAAATTAAGGAAGATGAAGAGTTCCAACACGACTTGCTCTAGTCAGATCTGTAGGAAATAACACTAGAAGGTGTGACAGAATACTTCGCTTTCTAATTAACAAATTGCCAGTGATAAAAGTGCCATTTGTAAAGTGTCATTTGTAGGTTTATCATTTCTATCTTCTCGCTTAAGAATGTGAAACTTATGATCTTTCTGTGTTGTGCTTATTTTACTGGCTATGAGTTAAACTTGCTTTCTTAGATAATGTGAAGTTTAATTAATTAGTAATCTATTAAATGTTATGAATTATTTATCTTAATAGATTTTATTCAACTGAATTTATTTCATATGCTCATTCCTTCATATGACCAACTTGGGAGTAGATAAAAAATTGTTAATATTGATTTATCTTTTGACAAGTGAAACTCATGATAAATATGGTTGAAAATAGTGGGATAGACATATTCACTAGATTAGTCACTTTAGACATAAAAGACTACAACCATAGGTGAAATCAGAACTTGTAGCAATCATGCATTAATATTATTATGAGACTTAGAGATTTAATTCCCTAACTTAATGCATATGCAATTTGATGTTGTAGATATACACCACTAGACAACTTTCTACCTTATCTGTCACGGCATAACATAGCAAACTCATATATTAGATGAATTCATTAAATGGAACATTTTCCAAAATACTCCTTTACTATTTGTTGACCCTTATTAATCTTCTTTATTTTACAACATTCTTGAGCAGATGACATGTGTCATTATTTTATTACCTTTGCTCATGTTTACTTTACAACTTATTGTATTAAAATCATTATGATTAATTCAATCTCTGTGGGATCAATAGTCTTTCTTATCATTTGCTACTAGTTTGACCATGCATACTTGCATGTACAAAAATCAATCAAGTTTTTGGCGCCATTGTCGAGGATTCTTTCTTTAAAATTTATATGTTTTCATTGACGTTTGTATAATTTACATTTGAGCATTTGATATTTTGTTTTTCTTTTGGTGACAAAACAGTTGTGTGAGAATGTTACACGTACAGGTTGATTTCTCCATATTGAAGTTAAGTCAAACCATTGTTCTAGTTGTTCAACTGGGTGAAATACATTATATGTTTAATTCCTTTATGAAGGCCCCTGACGAGACAGTTGTCGCCCCACTAAATGTCATGATATAATATCTCATATCCTCTTAAATACATTATTCTTTGTTAGTTGGAACAGATTGAGCTCATATATGCTTTATTTGTGGTCAGTTAAGACAAATCGAATAATTAGTGAACTCAAATGAGCTTAATTCTTACTAAATTCAATTGACTTTTATTATTTAGTAAGAGAAGGTACATTTTGGTAACATTAATGCATGGTCAATTACTCACTAGAAGAACTATCTCTTCTTAGATATTTTCTCTTTTCATATTACCAACCATTTGCCTTGATTACAAGTAACAAAAGGAAGGAAAGAAAAAAGTTAGTAAGAAAAAAAAGAGTAAACAAAGAGAGAAAGAAAGAAGAAGTGGAGAAGGGAAGAAAAAGAGAAAGGCCTAGAAAAAAGAAGAATCAACATGTTTCATCAAAAACTATCCCCAACTTTCATCATCTTCTTGTTTCATGGTGGGTTCCTAGTTAGACATAACTATGGTGGGGAAAATCCATGAATTAAAATTTAGGGTTTTGTGTGTTTTGATATGATCATCAAATTGGTGTTAATATATGATGTTCTTGTTTTTTCCATGTTTGCTTGTGATAATCCATGTTATTTGGTGTTGTTGATGTAATATGAGGCTATGTGATGATGTATATTTGCTTATATTTCTTCCTGTCATGTTTTCTTACTAGTTTTGTTATGGCTTTCTCGCTTAGTGAGGGAAAAACTTGATAATCAAGCGTATCAGTTCCCATGCAGAAGTTGCTCTGCAGCGCTTGCTAGGAGATGACACATCTCGCTAGGCGAAATGTGTGATTTATGAGAGATATGACAGTCTAGAACTCTTTGCTTTGGCCTCGCTAAGTACTTGTTATGCGAGAACTTGCTAGGAAGCCTCGTTTGGAGCTCGACAAGCGAAGAAGGGAAAATTTCCAAATTTGAGTTTATTGCCTCGTCTCTCTTGAAGCTCTGCCCTTGCTAAGCAAGACTCATAAAGCATTGGAATATCACTAGTGTTCTTGTTTCCTCCATAAAATGGGAATCATGACTCTAGTTAATACGAGGTTGAATGCATTGGAAAACTAGTCCACTGCTCTTCCTTTTAAAATAAAACTATGCTTATGTTCCAAATATTTCATAGATAATGATAATAAACTATGTTGTATGTTTTATGTATCATGTTGATGTGAATGTGTATCAATTGCCTGGTCAATTGCCAGGTGTATTTAATGAATTTTTAGTTATATATATATATATATATATATATATATATATATATATATATATATGGGTTTTGCTAGGATACCCCGACTTATTTTTATAAAGATGTGTTTTAGCAACATGCATCTTAGGGTGTATTTAATGAATTTTTAGTTATATATATATGGGTTTTGCTAGGATGCCTAAAGCAAATGCTAACTTACACCCGCTTACCTTTTTGAAGGTATCTTTTAGTAACATGCAGTTTAGGGTGCATTTAACTATTTTTTAATTAAAGTTTGCTAAAACACACCTTCATAAAAATAGGTGGGTGTATCTTAGCCAAACCTTATATATCACTGTCAAAAGGCTCTTATGTGTATTCAATGCCAATTACACCATGTATACTATATTTTCTAGATGTATATTATATGTGGGTGCTACGCATGACAAATGACTCATATGTTGCATGTGAAGGATGAAATATTTCTAGGTTCAAGACCCTAAATCAATTCAAACCTCAAGTTCCTCTTTAGTTTTCCGCTCCAAATGCAAATGTGGCAAATAACGGAACCAACCCGTTGGAGTCTATTTTCATAACTTTTATGCAAGAAACAAAGTTACAAATTCAAGCTCAAGAGAAGAGTATAATTAGTTTGGAGAATCAAATTGGTCAAATCGCTAATGCATTGACATCCTTTTTCAGAACCTATAAATGATTAGTTACATTTTCTACTCAATTAGACACAGGTGTTAATCGATTATATTTTTTTAAAAAGTGTCAAATGAAATTTCCTTTTGGAGCCAACCTCAGGCCTATAAATAGAGGTTCAATTTTTCATTTCAAATTATCCAGAATCGTGTTTTGACACTTTCACCTCTCATAGACATTCTCGCTCTCTCTCTCTCTCTCTCTCTCTCTCTCTAAACATTTCTTTAACTTTATCTCGCATTGTTTTTTAGCCTAAGTACTTTTGTGAGAAAAGTCCATTTGTGAGTAAGATCATTTTTGTAATTCTAGAATGGGAAGAATTTTAAAATTCACCAAGGGAACCTTTTGTGCGTACCTTTGTTAAATACTGTCCAATTAGAGATTTGTAAGGGTTAAAGATAAACCCGTAAAAAATATTTTATTTAGGATTGGGTATTTTAGTCCTAGTTTAGGTTGGAGATCATCCTGTGATAAAATCTGTTAGGTTCTTAGCTAGTCAGGTAAGCCCTATGCTAAAATCTCTAAGGTTTTTTGCTAGCTCGGTTAACACTAAGGTATTGAGCTCAAAGGTTATGTAACTTGAAGACTAATTGCTCCAAGGTCTCTGTTTGTGCAAAGAAGACTAACCACTTCAATCCACTGTTAGGGAAGGAAGATTGACCCCTTCACTTTCAAGCTTATTATAAAGAGAATACGCAAATACTCACATTCATCGACTTGTATAAGGGGATTATGAGTCTTTCCTACTAAAATCTCTTAAAAGATTATTGGAAACTCTCAAGATCAATTCTTAAGGAGAGGAGTATGTCCTTTTTTTACTGAATCTATATAATTCTTGGTGTTCCTCTTTTTCCTTAAATCCATGTATTTCCGTAATTTATTTTCTGCATTATATTTTTCCGATAGTAAGTTTTCAAAATGCATATTTAACTCTGGTTTATTTCCCAAAAAATTTTAAAACCATGTTTTTTCCAAACCACACAATTCAACCCCCCATCTTGTGTGCAAGTCTTAAGTACAACATAATTCTCTCATTATCTTTAATTTATTCCTTTAAATTTCTTCATTTTACTCTAACTTTTAAGTAACATTCATACCATTGCGTCCCATAAAATTACAAGTTAAGAAACAGTGCACAAAAGCGATAAAAATTTACTAATCACTACGCCAAATAAGCTATTTAATAGCGCTTTTTTTTTTGTTTTAGATAGCGCTTAAAAGCGCTATTAACCACGCCGCTATTGTAAATGTTTTTTGTTTAATAGAGTTTTTAAAGCGCTATTAAAATACCAGTTTTTAATAGCGTTTTTCCTTAAGCGCTACCGAAGTGGGCATTTTGCGCGTTTTTTGATAGCACTTTCAAAATAAGCGCTATTATAAAGCACATGTTTGATAGCACTTTCAAAATAAGCGCTACTATATGTCACATGTTTGATAGCACTTTTAAACAAAGCGCTAATATATGACACATGTTTGATAGCACTTTCAACGAAAGCGCTAACATATGGCACATGTTTGATAGCACTCTCTTAAAAGTGCTATTATAGGATGTTTTATTAATAGCACTCTCTACAAAACGCTATTATAGTACACGTTTTTTTTTTTACACAAAATCATTCTTTTGGTTTGCAAATATCAAAAAGATACATTCAATTCAATACCAAATAACGCTTGAAGTTACTCATTGCATACATATTATGATCCATCAATACCAAATAACATTTTAAACCAAATCCACTTGTTTACAAATATCATAACATATATAGAGGAAAGTTAAGGGCGGTGTAACAATTTATGTTGCATTGAATAAATTATAAACTAAAATTCAAACAAATTTGTTCATCGTTTATGACATTAATATTGAGTACTAATAAGCACAAAACACATGACTTTTCACACAACCATATCTTAACTCTATGCACTCTTTCTTCATGTGTTGCCTCTCCAAGACTTTGTAGACTTCACAAAATTAATGCACGAACAAATGGAAAATTCATTACGTCACACAGGAAGCATTTTGAGGAAGCATCGGGTCCATCAACTGTGTCAGTCACCAGGAAATTGAAGTTTTCCCTAAAGAAAATATGCACTGCCTGATAGATTTAAGAAGCATAAAATTATGATGTTATGTATTGGAGTAAAAAAACTACAAAATGAATTCATTATGCCTCATAGCAGGATCAAATCAGTCACATGTTTCTCATCTTAACTAAATGTAAAAGCAAATAATAATGCTGAACTAAAAAAATAAACTAAACAAATGAACTGCAAATACAGAGGGTTCAATTGGCACTCGGGTTCTTGAGACACCCTAGTCCCTACCTAGACTTTGAACTGATATCAGAGCACTCGCTGATATCATTACTTTATCATTTACATTCTAAATCCATTGTAATGAGACATACTAGTTCCCAAACTTTTACCTAATATCAAGTTTTACTAACATATCATATGCCTCCCAAATCTAACATAGCACGAGAAAGACACAAGACTAGTACTAACCGTTCGATGGGATTTATCAGAATCCAGAGATAGAATAATAGGAGAGAGACTCTCTTCGCCGCCAGCATTAATTTGATTAATAAATTCCTCCAAAGAGGAAGCATCAGAATCCCCAGCAAGAGACTTAAAAGCTTCTATTTGAGAGGCATAACTTAAAACTTCAGTTTCAGATGCATCTGTTTGATTTTCCTGAACACTCTGAAACAAGAACAATAAGTTAAACACATAATCAACTGCAAATCATGAATAAGCTCAAATCACCATACCTTGGATTCAACAGTAGAGACCTTAGATTCCTCTGCAATGGCTTTAAGTGAGGACAACTCAACAACATTTCCATCAGTGTCCACTTCATGCACAATAAAATCAGAATACCTACATCACAAATTCAATCGAGTCAGTGTTGAATGGTATTTTACTATACATCATTTCATGTATATTTCCATATTGTACAAACAGGAAGGTTGAGACAAAGCAACTCCACCAGTTTCTAGTATATTTCCAAGAAGACAGTCACATCTAGGAAATTAATTTAATATACCATTAGGTAGAAAACTGATTAAATTTTTGAATTGTCTACTTCCTGTGTGAAAAGTTATACATCGAATCGAAACGCTGAATCGAAACACCTACAATCAGAGCTATCGGATGAAAGATTAGACGACTCGTATTTCATTTGAGGTAAGAATGTGAGTCGTTCAATTTTTGTTTGATGGCTCTAATTAGTTCACCGTACGAATTGCATACTAAAGCAAATCCAGGTAAGAAAACAAATAGGCTTACATTATCGGTATCAACTTCGGATATAATATCCCTGATTGTGTATGCGTCGCCCATACCGTATTCCTTCATGGTTGTTTCCAGTTCATCTCTTGTAATAAAACTGCGATGAAATCAAACAAAAATATATAGACACACAATCCAAATAGCCAAAAGATTTGCATGGAAAGCATCAGTGTTATCGATCTTAGATCCTGAAAAATAGCAGTTCATTCAAATTCTGCTACACAATAGTATCACATAACAATAGAGATTTGTTCAAATTCCATTGAAAGTACTTACCTGCTATTGTCTTTATCGAAATGCTTGAAGGCCTTGTAAAGATGTTCATCTCTTTCTAACCTGTGTCGATGAATTGTAGCAGTGATGAATTCTATGTAATCGATTGTGCCATTTCCATCTACATCGGCCTAAATTCAAGCGAAGGAATATAACTTTAGAAGAATTGATTAAACAAAAAATAGAGAAGAAAACACATATTGTAACCGAAGAAGTATTTTCAGCAATTACCTGAGCGAGTTTTCAAAATCCATTAAGTTCTTCTGAATCGGTAAAGCTAAGCTACATATGCCACACCATAAAGTTCAACAAATTCAAAGAACTAAGAGTTATGACGAATGACGAGAACACTATGCGAGCATTAGAGTTCCCGTGGCATTTATGTCGAACCTGAACTTGGCTGAGAACTGAGAAATTTTGGATAGTTTTGTAGTAATCAACAATGAAGTCAACCATTATATGAGCTTGCTCTCTCAACTTCTCAGTGTCCATCGGCTTCAAATTCAAACCACTTCCTTCTTCTTGTTCCCATTACGTAAAATTTCAAACATGAACCACATTGAATGAATGAATGTAAAAGAGAGAGATAGTAGTAGTAGTATAAGCATGATGAGTATTGAGTTTGATTGATACTGAAATTTGTTGGTAAAGACAAAATGGCGAATTCTGTTGTACTATGTGAAGCTGAGAAGAAGAATCTCGGTTCAGAACTTTTACCGAACACTTGATGGGCATAGTGCGAAATGACAAATTCGGCACCGATTCTCCATCAATTCTTCAACCACGACCTGCAACAACAACAAATAACAACACAACAACAATGTTGTAGTGAGAATTAAACTGAAACAGAAGCAAAAAGATGAAAGAACCGGCGGTGGTGAGAGGGACGATTTTTATTGTTCCATACAAGGGTTGAAGAACAATGAACCTGAAGGTGAAGTTGCTTATCAAAGGGCTGATTCGAGAACAATTTGTAAAGAGATGGTGCGGTTTAATTACAGTAAGGATGGAGAATGGAGAATTACTAAATTGATAATGGATCACAATCATGATTTTGTGTCGCTTGAACAAAGACATTTCTTACTTTCTATGAGAAATGTATCACAAGGTAAAGGAGGTCTCATAAAGTCTATAGTAAATGCTGGAATGAAAGTTACTAATATTTGGAGTTATTTAGGTGAAGAGGATAAGCTTGGTATGACACTGAAAGATATGCATAATTTTGTCTACACTTAAAAGTTGAAATCAATTGAAGCTGGAGATGCACAATCTTTAATCAAATCAATCGGAGAGGTAATGCCAAATACAAGTCATCGATTATGTTTATGGCATATATCTATGAATGCTCATTCGAATTTAGGTGGTCTTAATTCTGATCATAAGTTTCAAAGTTTGTTTAGAAAGTGTATGTCAGGATGTGATTCAAAAGAAGAATTTGAAAGCACTTAGAATGATATTATGATTAATGAGTACAAGCTTCAAAATCATCATTGGTTAGGCAGTATACATACTAACTAGTTTTCCTAACAGTATACATACTAACCACCAAACAATTTCCATTCTAACTCTCCTAAATTTTTCTAACTGTCAATCCAAACAAACTATTTTCCTCTTCAACTAACATTTCTAACTAAACGACTCAGTCATAGTCCAAATTCCATAGAAATTCAACCAATTACTAACTAACCTAATTGTCAATCCAACATTCAATAAGTTATATAAACAGTTCATTTAACTTCTACTCATTTCAAAATCAACTAACATTTTGCTAAACACATTCACTAACTAACTATGACATTCAAACGAGTTCTACTAACAGTTCTAATGATTAATAACCTAACTAGATTAACTGTCAACTAAAAGTGTTAATCTCCTAACTAACTTTGCACATTAAACCTACTAATGTCCATCCAAACTAACAGCTGACCAAAATTTTAATTCCCTTTTCCCTAACTGTCCAATGGCCTTAAGCACCATTCATAGTAATTGCACTTTGGCTTTTTTTGAGGAAATAGATCCAACAACCACTAAGTTTAGGAAAGTTACAGTACCTTAGATAGAAGAAGACCAATGCAGTTCTAAGAGAGACAACATTGAAATTTGAGGGGAAGGATAAACAGTGAATCAAAGTCCAAAGCCACCTTCTCCTAATATTCTATAAGAGTCAAAGTTATTTGGTGCTTTCTCCAAGTTATTCAAGGAAAAATTCTTGGCAGATCTTGTAAATGCTATCATTCCCGAACCGAAGGAACGTGATCCAGATCCTGACACAATCCCATGATTTATTGGACCGGCAGCCCCTGCCACATTCAAACAAAATTCTATAAATTCCAGTTTTATGATGCTTGAAGAAAACAAGATCTTTGTAACATAAATAATACTAACAAAATTGTAATCATTGTATAACCTGGATAATGAACATAGAGTACTTCATAAGTACCGAAGAGGGAATCATCTATTAGAATCTCTCCGTGCCAGAATTTCATGTATATTAATAATGCTGCGGTATCATCAAATTTTACTCCTTTTGGTACCAGGTTAATGATAATATTGGCTTTCTCTAGTTGCTGATTAGTTGCATCAACTCCCACAATATGAACTTGTGTATGGTTCAGCATAGCACTCGATGCAATTTCATCAGCTAGCTTTGAAACTAGAGGAAAACACTTGTATGTAGCAATGCAGACATGGATTTTAACTTGAAGTGGCCATACACAACCACAAGGTGATTCAGGAGGTGTGTATATCAACGGCTCTGAGCAAGTAACGGATAAGCAATCTGCAGAAGGATCAACACCCAATAGGTTTATTGAAATGAGTGTAACAAGTACACATGATAATGCTGCATAAATTAAATACAAACAACCAACAATCTCCAATAGTATTTGAAATGAAATTAGAATAAACATGATGGGTTCAAAATCAATACTGCAGTAAGATGTCCATGGAACACATCGAACCAATATGTCCAGTTTCAGTAAAATTTCCACATTTGAACACAACAACAGTAGCAGTGACATTATTCAAATAACCTTAGCTACCTCTACAAACTTATGACAGCATCCAAAATGCAAACCAGAAACACAGCAAAATCGTAATAAAATTAACAGATAAGACAATACTACGGAGAAAATGATTCGAACGTTACCGCCATGTTGAATAGTCGTTGCTGGCGGCGAATCAGGATCACTTCACGGTTTTGCAATTTGTGTTTACTGCTCATCTGCTGGCTGCTGCTTCGTTGGGTTGCATGCAGCTGCATATAATTCCCCTATACAACAATCCAAGAAATCATTACAAAAACATTTGAAAAAGGAAAACAGAACAAATTTATCAATCTATTAATGAAATCTCAGACAACTTCAAACCCTAAACATATGTTCCTAACATGGATTATGTACTAGCATCTATTCCTTAACATCTGTTACAGATTTCCTCTTTAATTGTAGTAACACAAACCAAATAGGACAAACCATCGAAACTAATCAATGTAGATTTTAGTTTCAATTGGACAAACCTTTGCTCATGCATGATTATGAAGAGGTGATAGTCCCTGCAAAAATATTGAGGATGGTCAATCTCACCTTGTGTTAGAGATTAGTATTCTGCCATCATCTATTCTGCCTCAAAAGAATGTATTATGTTGAGATTAGAGAGTTGTAATTGCATGATATCCAAACACGAATATTTGTCGTCAGATTCAAAGGTAGATAGCATAAAGCTTTGGTGCCCTGTTGCTCCTCAAGTAATTAGAGTTAATCTCCATGTCAATGCATTTAGAATACAAAACTGAGATCTTGCCTGTAATTTATTTTGACCCTTAAACATAAGCAATGTGATAATATCTTCTAGGTCGGTTTAAGTCTTCAATAGTTTTCGGTTTGAAGTCTGTCAAGGCAATGCGATTTGATAAAGTAAGAACTTGGTTGGTCTGTAGCTTTTGGATCTTTCATATTCAGCTGTCAATACCTCAGAAAAAGGCCTTGTACTTGATGAAGCAACAACATCTGTTGATACTGCTACTGATAATCTTATCCAGAAGGTTATTCGAGAAGAATTCAAAGACTTTACTGTGTGCACTATTTCACATCCTATTCCCACTGTTATTGACAGTGATCTTGTCCTGGTACTCAGCGATGGTACGTATTGTTGTATGCTATTCTCATAGATCTAATCGATATATAATTTTGTTCTCTATCTCCCTATTTGACGCACATCGTGAAAAGGAAATAGAGTTCAAATGTGTTTTTAAATTGAGTAATTGAGTTAAGAACCTAAGCTTAAAATACTATGCTCTCAGCAAAAATGTTAGGACCATGTGACTTAGTAGGTTGCTAGCCTACTTTCGAGTTGTAATCTCGTAACACTAGAAGGAATTCAGCTATTACATACTACCCTAACAAGCCAGGTCTCCTCGTCAAGCATCTGGTATCCCTAAGAAACTGCGAGGTAGAGTGGTTTCTTAGGAACCCGCATTACAAGTGAGACACCCGATAGTGCTATTGCTATATACACCAGTTCAAGAATTTAACAAAAGCAACATATAATTGTGCTTTAATGCATATTTGTAACTATAATGAAATTAATTGGAGTGATAGTTTACAATCACTTACAGCAGGGTTGTATGGCTATCTCTTCATGAGCACAATTCAGACCACCTATCAAAACTACAGGTTTCGACTTTTCCAGCTCCTGTACCCACCAGAAAATGAATCATGAATCTTATAGAAAGTCATTTATCCAAAATAAATATTATAAAGTCAAATGGAAAAAGGATATAAAACATAAGGTACCAATCCACACAATAACTTGACAATGAGTTTAATTGGAACGAATGACTTCACAACAATTGCTCGATCTTTTGTACGATCATAAGAGATTAAAAACACACCTAAAAAAAACAGAGAGAAAACCTAAACGAATGACAAATTTGAATAGTTATAAATAGGCTATACTAAACACAATTGAGTCACCTTATCGACACCACATTTGAAATAAAATTTCATATGGAAAATGGGAAAACTTACTGAACTATTTAGGCCATAATCTCCAAATCATATTCAACAAAAATCTAATTTAAAAATAATTAAACAAGGACTGTGCATAAACGTAGCGACATTGAATTATAATGAGAACATGAGTAAAAAAGAGATGAAACATCCCAAACATAGAGCAGTAACAATTTTAGACAAACTTACTATAGGAGGAGCCCTGTCATGAACAAGATGCAGATTCAATGTCAAACCAACAACTCTATTTGATGGATCAATGAGTTTTTTACTACATACGACTCCGCTCTGCTGCTAGCAACCACAAATTCTCTTTCTCAAGCTGCGTCAATGAAACAAGATCATAGTAATTTTAAATAATTAACATTTTATTTCTATGAGGCATTTAATCTAACATCTAACCATCCATATCAATTATAAGAACATAAATCATCAATTCTTAATCTTGAAAGAAATACCTGCGTTTTTCTTAACGTTGACTCAAGTGCTTTTAAGAGAGACAGGGAGATGTGAAGTGAAAGAGTCCCTTTTACAGAACTGCCGATTTTGATGACGCTGAGGTTGAAGCAAAAATGTCGATTTCGGAATGTTGAATCCCCTTTGTAGAAAGCGATTTTGGAATGTCAAATCCCTTTTGCAGAAAGCTACAAGAAGCTAAATCATGATTATTATTGTTGTGGTTGTTTGAAGAACGATGAAGAGTAGGTCACACAACAAATAATGGTATTTTAGGGTTCAAAGGAGATGACAAAATCAGTGATTTTTAGGGTTCGACGGAGTTGACACGCAATAGATTGAGGTATTAATGGGAGTAAATTTGGAACTGAAAGAAGAAAATTTCACTGAAATTTCGCAGGTGAAATTTTTTTCTTGAATAGAACATGAAGAACACAGGTCATTTTGATAGAAGGAAAGGGTTTTATTCAATTGTTTTTTCTGCTTGTAATAACAATATTTGATATAATATATTATTAAGTTTCCACTAAAATTATATATTTCTAAAATAGCCAAGCGGATGCCCAAGCTTTTTGCAGCCCCAATGTACTAGCTTCGATTCTTGATTTTTTGGAAAAACTCTACTTATGTGTATTAATTATCTTCAACCAAGATAGCGCTTTTAGTAGAGCGCTATTATATATGAACGCTAAAACTTCAACTATGAGGTCTCGAGTTCGAATCTAGATGGAACGCCTAAAATATATATTGGTTGTTATATTTGTCTCTACCTACGATAGCGTTTTTTCTTGAAGCGCTATTAAAGGCCCAAACCATATTTTTTGTTTAATTTTTTTTTTGCAATTTTTAATCTATCTAAGATAGCGCTTTTTATTAAAGCGCTAATAAAGACCAGATTCTTTTTTTTTTAATCATTTTTTTGGATCTATAATAGCACTTATGCTAAATCGCTATTATAGATTGACGCATATTATAATTTATAATAGCGCTTGTAATAAAAGCGCTATTATTGGTTTTAAGGTAATATTATTTGGAAATATGAGAAATTAAAAAAAAAGGCATTTTGTTTATTTATTTAGAAGAACATGAAATAAATAAAAAGTGCACGTGTCTTTTTTTAAGAAAGCTAATAATATCGTTTTACAAAAGCGCTATCTAACCAAAATATTTCTAATAGCGTTTATTCATTAACTGCTATCAAACTAGGGTATTTATAATAGCGTTTATCTATAAAGCGCTATTAAATATTTCTGTGTAAATTATTTAATAGCGCTTATCCATAAAGTGTTATCTTAGTAAAGTTTAATAATAGTGTTTTTTTACAAAGTGCTATCAAAGTCACATTGCTTGTATCCTATAATAGCGCCCGACCATAAAGTGCTATTATAGATGTGTTTGTTTCCTTTTTAATAACACTTTTTTTAAAAAACGCTATTAAATTATGTGATACAAAATATCAATTTTGGCGTAGTGAATCCTTCAACTCCTCTTAAATTACATCTCATAGTTATAACACTTCCACTAGAAGATTCTTACCACCCTACATGGTAATTAATTCGTTCGACTGTCATAGAAGAACCCTTTATTGGTTGTTCATTCAACGCCAATATTATGAATAACATAATGGACACAACACTAAGAATTTCTTAGGTCGCCTAAGGTTTTTACCGTGACACTAGGCGATGTATGTTACTTGCCAAACAAGATCACCTAGTCGCCAAATTTGTTTGGGTCATCCGAATTTGCTCCACTCGCACAATAAACTTCGACAATGATGGTTCCTAAGTATTAACTGACTAAGGGCCACTCAAAGGGAGAAAAATGTTCTCCTCATTATCCAAGAAGACCACGTCCTCCTATGACCGCGTTCCTTAGTCATTATATTAAAATGAGAATAACATATCTCCAATACCAAAATACACAAAGAGAGAGTTTTTCACTCCTATGTGATCAAGTTCTCAATCTCAAAACAAATCTTAAAGTCTCTATTAATCTTTAATCACTAGAAATTGTCACACAATTGTACATCCAACAAATTCATTTATCTTTCAGAAACAACATAAAATAACTAAAGTAGAAAACAATATTAATTGCACGCTCTTAATAAAAATAATTTTTTTCAAAAAGAATAATCTTTTTCTTTCTCTAGTGAATCTATTAGACTTCATTAGAATCTTCTTTTTATGCAACAAAAGTAGGTTTGTGAGAATTGCTTCCTTGCTACCCAAAAATGCGTGGAATGGAAAGATGAAAGTGAATTTCTCTAAGTTCACAGGTGTTCATAAACAATCATTTTTTCATTTCCCTTCTATTCTAATTCCTACTTCATGCTAATTATCTTTTATTCTTTAGAAATAATAATAAAGGGATCCTAATTGATTGCTGAATTTAATTATTTCCGTTTTCCCTTAGTTGTATCTCTAAACTTGAACTCAATTTTCACA
The DNA here is from genome assembly GCA_022829125.1 of Lathyrus tuberosus. Taxonomy (NCBI): domain Eukaryota; kingdom Viridiplantae; phylum Streptophyta; class Magnoliopsida; order Fabales; family Fabaceae; genus Lathyrus; species Lathyrus tuberosus. The sequence goes on from JALAZF010000071.1 coordinate 12,789,561, forward strand.
AACCCTTTCATTCGTGTGTTTCATAACAAACGAGATAAATCATTATTTTAATGGATAAATGTAATTGTTAATAGTGAAAACTAATGATACTGCAAAAGTATTGAAAGCACACACAATATACTCGTTATTCAATGAAAGACAAATACATAAAACATGTAAAAATTACACCAAAATAACCGATGACTGAATCTTCACATACAACAAAAAAAAAATAATCAAATCATCGTATAATAAAGAAATCTGGACTAAATTCGTCATATCCACGTCAAAGGATATGCATCATCAAGTCCATAATTACATAATTTTATTCAAGGTAGTATATTAGGTCATATTCCATTGTGAAGATTGGCATCATAACCAAATGGAATTGTTTCAATTCCACCACCGTTCAGCACCATGTCCATATACATGATATCATCATTATCATTTGTAGTCATCGCAACGTGGTCATGACTCATCACTGCAATTTCTTCATTATTAGGCTTGGTTGGTGGTGGCGGTGGTTGTTGTAATAGCGGCAGTGGTGGTGGCGGCGGCGGTAGTAGTGCCAGTGGTGGTGTTATATGGAGATGGGCTTGACTTTCACTTTGATTTTGGTGAATAATATTTTCGTTATCAGCCAAATTAATCCTTCTGCTAATCTCCTTCATATTCTTATCGATCATCCAATCGAGATCATTCAAATCATCCAATGAAATATTGTTCTCCACAGTATTCCCAGCTTTGAGACACTGAAACATGAGCATGGTTGTTTCTTGTTCTCTGTTGTCTCTCCATTGCTTTCCAAATTGTTTTTCTGACTTCGAAATCCTTTGTTTCAGAAAACTCTCTTGAGGGCGATGGCCAGATCTCCGGTTGAGTATGGTACGGACCGTAAATGATGGCACAAGCGTCCACGCCGCAAAGGGTTGAGAGTTCATCAACCTTCTTCATTAAACTCTTCTTCCTGTTCTTGTAAGCTGCTTTCCTTGCAGGATCATTCTCAATGAATGCAATCTTCACTTTTTTTCTAGTCATGGTTTTGACAAGTATAAGGTGAAAATCAATAGAGAAGAAGAAAAGTTGATGTTTGTGATGTTTTTTTTCGAAAAAATGCGTTGTATATATAGAGACCAAATTCTATATTCGTATTCGCGGTTAGATGTATGGGAATCATTTTCCAGCTAGCATTTTTCAACGGTAAAGTGCGTCTTTATTTTTATTCCATTTATGTAAATATATAAAATGTAAGTTTTAATGACATTTAATTTTTAACATTTATAATTTTCAAATTAATTTAATCTATAGATTCATGCACGTAGATATTCTAATAGGATTTTTTTTTTTAATTTATCTTCTTTTTATACCATATCGGATTTTATCTTACCGATAGTTGTTAATACCATAAATTTGGAATAGTATATTTGTAAATCATATTAGTCGTTAAATAATTAAATTATTTTTAGAAATTATTTTGACAAGAATATATAAGATGAAAATGGATAGAGAAAAAAAGAAAAAATGGTGGTTGTGATTTTTGTTTTATGAAAAATGTGTTGTATATAAAGACCAAACTTGATATGTATTTTTAGAAATATTTGGTAAAAACAAATGTTTCTCACATGGTTTTAAATTGTGGTACGTAACCGCAAATGCACCCGCAATATTGCTGGTACGGTTGGCTCCGCAACCGCATCAAACCGCAATTGCAGTATGATTTTAAAATTACCCCTCCAGTTATATTTAGAACCAGAACCACATCAGACAATTTCAATTATGTTTTTTCATGTATTTTCTTTAAAAATCAAAATATTTGAATCCTAAAACTCAATTTACTTCTTATGTACTTAAAATACTTAACATCAAGTGTTTTTCAACATTATATTTCAAACACCTCGCTATAAAAATTCACACCACAACAGCCGCAATGCGCATCGCAACACCTGCAATGACCACAACCGCAACACCTACAACTGCAACCACATCCACAACCGCAACCGCAATTTAAAACCATGGTTTCTCATACATTTTTATAAAGTATTTTGAAAAAATCGATAATTTGTTACTAAATATTTTGAAAACTCTGATAAAATTATATACATGCATACCGAATATTTCAAAATATCTAGTAGAAGAAAATGTTGAGATGATTAATCTGATTTTTCATAAAATTTGGAAAAATCAGGTTGATTTTTGGAATTTTTTTTAAATTAGAAAGTATATATTTCTTCGGTTTTTTGCAATGAGGACCAGAGCAAAGGACGATACGATTGCTTCTAGACAGATTAAAAGAGCTACAAATATACGAGGGCAGATGACCTTGAGGATTCGAATTTTCGGGCAGGAAAGGTAGCCCAAATAGGTTCTCACAGGAAGAATATGGTTGAGTAGGCACGGGCACCCCACGCTAGCTGGTGTACCAGAGGTAAAGCTGATGGTTGAGTAGGCGTTGGATCAAGTATTGAAATTTGATTTTGATTTTGATTTTTTATGGTACTCATTAATGCCTTGCTTAACAGTTGAAGATATGCATACAAGAACACAATTTTTTTTTAATAAGCTAACAATTATATAAACAGAGGAACAAAGGGGTTCCCCGACCCGTATACAACCTAACCAGCTCAAAATTCACCGGTTACAAAAATCACTAGGATAGTTAACCCAAGTGAAATAATTACAAAAAAAAGGACTATTATACTCCTTTCCTAACCACCACCACGTATAAAGTAAAATACGATTCGAAATCGTATCAAGCTCCCAAAACTCATCCCTAAATACAATATTGTTACGGGATAACCAAATAATCCAACAAATTGACAACCAGACCCCAACTGCTAAACTAACTCCCAACCCCTTATCTACAAATCTCTGCAACCAAGTTGTTAAATGAGACACTACATTCCCTTCCACTATAAAAGTAATCCCCCACCATTTACAAGCAAAATTCCACACCGTAGTCGACTTTAAGCAGGAGAATAGAACGTGCTCAATCGACTCCACTACCAAGAAACAAAATGGACACGACATCTCGTAGGAATTCGTTTGTGAAGCACCCTCCAACCGAAAACTTTCCTCACTAAATCCAAAACCATGAACTCGCGGAAGATAATAATTACTAAACTCTGACCAACCGCTCATAACTTACTAACACCAACAATTAACTTACCGAAACGATCTTTACAAGATCAATACTTCATGAATATTCTCTAACTTCGCCCTTAAGTCTTTCAACAGTAATACACTAAAGACTTTCTCACACCTAACAAAATTCACAAGATTACTTCCCCAAAAGTCAACTCCCTTATCGTCTGAACAAATGGTCCACTATGTAACACCCTTCTAAAAGTTACGATTTCAAAACACAAATCCGTCTTTCATTAACTTGCAATCTCGTTATCCATTCTCACAATATTCTACAATCAGAGTAACATACGGTAACAAAACGCAGATGACGGTTCCTAAGGGATTTCACAATTTACACACACGTTAATCGATTAACCGTCTAAGGCTAATCGATTAACTCCTCAAAATTCAGTGCAAGTACTATCCTTGCACGTTTTAATCGGTTAACCTTGCTGCAGAAGCTGAAAACCAGTCTCTTTAACTCGTATAACATTCACCAACCATTACACGGTACCACAAAAGCGATGGACATAACATGTCAGCACACAACCTTATTCCCTCACTTAAACTCCTCGGAGAGAATCAATACACAACGTTCTTAGTCCAACCAAAGGTAGATTCTGAATATTCTGACTATTCACAATCACAGAAGTCTCTCTATATTGAAACTCGAGGTAATGCATCCCCTGAAGAACCTTGCCATGATTTACACTTAGTCTGTAATAAGTTTTGATTTGCTTCTCGTTGTTTACTGCAACCTTGCTTCTTAAAATACAATATTCACGGTTCCACAAAGTACGTTCCTTCACACTTGCCTCAAGAATAAGAATCCAACACGTACACTTTCCGTTACTAAATGAAGCTCATTCTTTCTCCAACACAATACCTTATATTGTTTCCTTGGGTAATTTAACAATTCCAAATTGGTCTTTTACTGAATACGGAGTCTTAATTTAATATCTCGAACTTAATCTCTCTTCATATCTAAATACGCGCAACTCATCTCTTACCCTCCGTCCGACCCATACTTGTTTCACTTGAAGCATGTAAATACATCTTTGTGTTCCTTCTCTCACTACTCTACTGCTCTAGGTTCCCATAAAAGTCAAACTTCTTTAACTCTCAACTTTAACTAGTTGAAAGACATTATTCTGAACACATTCTTTAAGGTATTCTCGTCCATTCAAATACCATAGCGACCTTAGAAACTGAAGTACCAATACCTATCTCACTTCCGGACCTTACGTCACACATTCCACAAAACAAATTTTCTTTTCCACAGAATGAGATTACTTGAAATTCTTATCCATATCAGTTGTCAATCCTGCCTTACTAGCAATTTTACTTGAAATTCTTATCCATATCAGTTGTCAATCCTTAACTTTCAGACTCCATCCATACCAAAAGGATTGCTTGAACAACACATTACTCTTTAATTCCATGTTACCCAATCACAACTTCTACTAAGACCTCAACTGAGTCGACCAAAACTTATCACTACTAACTCTTGGCTTAAGCCTACCCTCACAGCACAAGTTCTGACAACACTTTGGAGTCCTCGTGATCGCTCAACCATGATTCTACCTATCACATACATAGTATTAGGTTGATCAGGCCCAACACTACATAATATGATATTAAGAATCATGCTGGCAAGACACACGTAAGAAGCAGGAATAGATTTACTTATGATGTTTTAAGGCTAGGTCGAGGACAAGACCTGCTCTGATACCAACTGTAACGCCCTGTATAATATTTATCTAGAATAATACCATACAAGTGTTTTATTCAGTACTGACACATTCATAAGTGTCTAATGGCATAATTCTCATACTTGACCATTTCTAATACATCAATATAACCTATGGTACAAGCATGGAAATTAGCCAAAACAAGAAAAATCTAAGAATAAGGTACAATATTCCTCATTGTACAAGAAAATAATACACAACGGAATAAGCTTAACTAAGCTTCTCTTGAAACATCTAAGCATAGCTCCACTTGTAAATTAAACCTGCAAATAACACCTGAAAAATAACAACAATATTGGGGTGAGATAATAATCTCAGTGAGTTCCCCTATCTTATGGGTTCCCTCAGCTCTACAGGGTACATGCAATCAAACAGATCCACCGTGGATCCAGGTTTTTTCTCACGGTCCGGTACAAGATACACAATAATGGGTAATATCTTCATTAGTAGTCCCTTGACTCACCAATGAGATAACAACAAGTACACAAACAGACATAAACAGATCAAACAACCAAGTATGCAGACCCGTACCCACGTACGAGGAATCTAGAAGTAGTATCTACCTGCCTACATAGGCCCCATATCACACCCTTGGTGAGTAACCAAGTGCCTAGCGTCAAGAGACTTGCATAAGCACATAACACGATGAGTCAGAAGAGTCCAAAGTGCTACACGCCTAAATGGCCGCAGAAACCCATCCGTCAATCATCAATACGCATGTGTGTAACACCGAGTGCAAAGACGTCTACATGACTGCACAAGCCCACCAGGAGAAAGCCTAGTGGTATTGCGTACATGACACCGCTAGAGGTGAGTAACGGAGTGATATTGCCTTCGTGGCATCACAACCCCACCATACCGATCACGCCGATGTGTAACGCTGAGTGGGTACACGCCCTGTAAGACCCCCACAAGCACATCGCAGCGGTAGCTCAGATGTATACCGAGCACGCAGATGAGTAACGCCGAGTGGGAAATACGCCCTGGTGGAGCCTCACAAGCTCATCTCAACGGTATTCTTCAGATCAAGTTCGGTATCCCTTGTACCAAGTCCGAAATTCAGGTGAATCACCACCTAGTAGCTTAGGCCTACTCCGATTCAAGCATACATCATAATCACATCACATCACATCACATCCGAACGTTCAACCGGAACGAACGGGAACATGCAAGGAAATGATCACATAATAGCATTTATCAACATAATGCATTATATTCCACACAAACACAAGGGAGACATAACAAGTGACCACATCAAGCCATTAAGCAAGCCACAGTCAATATATAAGCATAACATGTTAAACATAATCAATATAGTAATTCACATGCATATAAAGGTATATAACTCACTACTACCCTCTATCAAAAGTCCTTGAGTAGTTCATGGTCTCTCACACCATTTAATACCTAATTGGATCATCTTTCCAAAGGCTTTAGACTCGTATCAATCGGATTCCCAATTCATGATTTATGGTAGGAATACGGACCCATGCCATTCACATTCATTATATTTCTCTATTTATCTTATCAATCCATAGCATATAGCCATGTTTCTACCTCACCATCACAAAGAGCATTGAAGTAGCTTTCCAACGCTTCCGACCGTGCTCCGATCCGAGTTACGGATCAAAAGTTATGAAGGAAACAAAATGGGACAATCTGTCATGTTCACAAAGCGAACTGCTAGGCGAACATTCGCTTTTCCCTTCGCTACCCGCGAATCCCAGAATTTCCAGCAACGTTATTTTAGGTCATTTGGGGCCAAAATCTCTCATTTCTTCATCCAAAACACTTCTAATTCATACAATATCAACCCCAAACATGTAACAATGATTAAGGCATGTATTATCATCATAAGAACACATTTAGACATGTTATTTCACACAAAACCCTAAACCCCCAAACATGAATTTTTCCCCAACTTCCTACCCAAGTTCTATCTAATGGAACTCACCTTTAATTCAAGAAGAGGATGAATTGATGATGAAGATGATGAATCCAAGCATCCCCTTCCTCTTTCTCTTCCTTTCCTTCTTTCTCTCCTTCCACGTTTTCCTTTTCTTCTCCTTTACTACCTTTTCTTTTCTTATAACACACACACACACACGCACACACACACACACACACACACACACACACACACACACACATATATATATATATATATATATATATATATATATAATACCAATATTATATAATATAATCCATTAGAGTAAAATATCTCCAATTGATATTTTATCGTCTCACACCAATTGATCAATTGTTAGAGTTACCATAAAATCCTTTCTTGAATTAATAACTATTAATCCGTCTCTTTAATAAAATAATTGATCTCTTTAGAGTTCTCCAGTTGCTCTATTGATCCCAATTGACAACACTTAGAGCACTTAGGATATTCCATTAATCCAATTAATCAAAGATAAAGCACATAGAAACTCATTTGATCTCATCTGATATCCAATTGAGCGAATCTGTAAGCAACTGACTGTGATGCATCCATTTGAACCAACCTAATGCTTCACCCTTCATATAGAATGACACCATAGCTAATCGACTTTCCAGAGGTAATTGGTAAAATGTAAAAAATTGGTCTGCTTGGAACAACCATTCCAAGGGGTTTGACCCATCAAATAGTGCCAGTTCCAAATTTGGGGTTCTAAAAGGAGGAATTGTAGGGGTTTATTGGGTATGATAGAAAGGGGGATGTGGGACAAAAGGAATGTGAGTGTTTGTGAACGCAGTGGAAGTATTTAGGAAGGGTGGGTCCATGAATGATTGGGATGAATAAAATCTGGGTATAGGGATAAAGGTGTTGGTTGGGGTGTTTCGTATGGGAACAAAATTGGTGAAAGGTAGTTGATTTTGTGATAGTGCAGCTGAGTGAGTGGGTTGTGTGGTTGTAAGTGTAAAAATTGGGGAGCTGTGAGGTATGTTAACAATGGACAAACTAGGGCTTGTATGGGGTGTACTCATTGAAAATGAAGGTAGACTATGGGTAATACCTGAAGATCCAGCGGAAGTATGGCTAGGTGTTGATTAGTGTTGCTCCTTTTGAGCTGCAAGTTTAGTGAGGATTCCCATGATATTCTCATATCTTGAGTCAGAAATCTGCTTTTCATTGTCCATTCTTGTTTGAATCTGTTTCAGATCTGCTGTTGCTTTATCGAAACGTTCATCCAGCTGCTGTTGGGTCTGATTCATAGCTTTATCGGGGTGGATGTGAGCTGTTTGGACTGCCTCTTCTATGATTTTTCTAGAAGAAGGGTTGGGAGGTTTAGGAGGGGCCATGAGTGTAGGTAATGAAAGCACCAATGATACATCTTGTAAAGGTTCAAAACCAAATCTAAGCTAAGGAAAACAAACATAAAAGAGCAAAGACAATAAACGTATTCTTTCATTGCTCTCATCAGAAAATACAACTTAAATAGTAGGGTTACTACTCATAATGGGCCTGGGCCAAACAAAAATAAACAACAAGATTAAAACTTAAAATTGAAATTTACTAAAACACCTACTATATTTAAATGCAGTCTTCTAGCCACTTGGGCTTTCTTCTAATTCGTATGGGCCTTGTCTTATCATTGTATCTCTAAACTTGAACTCAATTTTCACAAACCCTTTCATTTGTGTGGTTCATAACAAATGCGATAAATAATTATTTTAATGGATAAATGTAATTGTTAGTAGTGAAAACTAATGATACTGCAAAAGTATTGAAAGCACACACAATATACTCGTTATTCAATGAAAGACAAATACATAAAACACGTGAAAATTACACCATAATAACCGATGACTGAATCTTCACATACACAAAAAAAAAAAAATTCAAATCATCATATAATAAAAATCTAGAGTAAATTTGTCATATCCACGTCAAAGGATATGCATCATCAAGTCCATAATTACATAATTTTATTCAAGGTAGTAGATTAGGTCATATTCCATTGTGAAGATTGGCATCATAACCAAATGGAATTGTTTCAATTCCACCACCGTTCAGCACCATGTCCATATACATGATATCATCATTATCATTTGTAGTCATCGCAACGTGGTCATGACTCATCAGTGCAATTTCTTCATTATTAAGCGCGGTTGGTGGTGGCGGCGGCGGTTGTAATTGCGGCAGTGGTGGTAGCGGCGACGGTAGCAGTGCCAGTGGTGGTGTCATTTGGAGATGGGCTTGAATTTCACTTTGATTTTGGTGAATTATATTTTCGTTATCAGCCAAATTAATCCTTCTGCCTTCAGATTCTTATCGATCATCCAATCGAGATCATTAAAATCATCCAACGAATATTCCCAGATTTAAGACAATGAAACATGAGCATGGTTGTTTCTTGCTCTCTGTTGTCTCTCCATTGCTTTCCAAATTGTTTTTCCGACTTCGAAATCCTAAGTTTCAGAAAACTCTCTTGATTCACCATCTTTTTTCTTTGCTCAAACACAGGCACTGTCCTGAATTTTGAAAGCACCTTTTCAACTCCCGACGGCAATGGCCAGATCTTAGGTTGAGGATCGTACGGAGCGTAAATGACTGCACAAGCGTCGACGCCGCAAAGGGTTGAGAGTTCATCCACCTTCTTCACTAAACTCTTCTTCCTGTTCTTGTAAGCTGCTTTCCTTGCAGGATCATTCTCAATGAATGCAATCTTCACATTTTTTCTAGTCATGGTTTTGACAAGTATAAGGTGAAAATCGATAGAGAAGAATAAGAAAAGTTGATGTTTGTGATGTTTGTTTTCGGAAAAATATGTTGTATATATAGAGACCAAATTCCATATACGTGTATAGGCGGTTAGATGTTTGTGTGAATCGTTTCCAGCTGGCATTTTTAACGGCAAAATGCGTCTTTATTTTTATTCCATCTATGTAAATATATAAAATGAAAGCTTTAATGACATTTACAATTTGAAAATTAATTTAATTCAAGAATAGTAATCTATAGATTCATGCACGTAGATATTCTAATAGGATTTTATTCTATTTTTATTAATTTTCTTTTATAACATATAGGATTTTATCTTACTGTTAGTTGTAAATTCCATAATTTTGGAATAGTATATTGGTAAATCATTTTAGTTGTTAAATGATTAAATTATTTTTACAAATTATTTTGATAAGAATAAGATGAAAATGGATAGAGAAATAAAAGAAAAAAATGGTGGTTGTGATTTTTGTTTTATGAAAAATGTGTTGTATATAAAGACCAAATTTGATATGTATTTTTAGAAAATTTTGGTAAAAACTTATGTTTGTCATACATTTTTATAAAGTATTTTGAAAAAATCGATAATTTGTTACTGACTATTTTGAAAACATGGGTAAAATTATATACATTCATACCGAATATTTCAAAATATCCAGTAGAAGAAAATGTTGAGATGATTAGTAAGATTTTTCATAAAATTTGGGAAAATCAGGTTGATTTTTGGATATTTTTAAAATCATAAAGTATATATTTCTTCGTCTTTATGCAATGAAGACCAGGGGAAAAGACGACACGATTGCTTCTAGGCATATTAAAAGAGCTACAAATATGCGAGGGCAGATGACCTTGAGGATTAGAATATTCGGGCAGGGAAGATAGCCCAAACAGGTTCTCACAGGAAGAGGATGGTTGAGTAGGCACGGGCACCCCACACTAGCTGATGTACAGGAGGTAGAGCTGATGGACGGGTCAAAAATCTTGTTGATGAGCCCGATGTTGCGAGTGTTGATGATGTCCAAGGAATATTTGAGGAGGTGGATGGTTAGGATGTGAAGTAGATGGTGGCTGATGTAACACCCCCAATCTATACCCCCAAGCTATTAAAGCAGTAAAAGAAAATTCAAAATTTCATCAGAGTATAATTTAAAACACGGCATAGACAGGGAGCATCACATTACAATGAAACAAAATATAACATACAACACCTGCTCATTAAAGATATGCAACAGTGGGGTAGCAATCAACAGAGGAACTCAGTTCCTTACACCCACATTTCAGATTTCAGAATAAAAGCAGAAAATCTAAAATCGGCTATCATATATATATATCACTTGAAAAGTTTGTCACACATCAAGTTATACATGCACACGCCAAAAGATATATATACATAATACACAACAACAACAAACGGCCTTCCTAACTACCCGGTGTCACATATCAGAGCCGACCGACAAAAGAATGAAGACGCAAAGCTTCACAAAAAGACCACCAGCAACTCTAATCTGCAATGCCTTATAGAGCATTATAAAACAGCAGAAGGGTGAGAAAAACAATCATAATACAGTTGCATACCATTATATATTAACACAAAAATGCACAAGTATAATATTCTCACCACAAATGCAACACAATTGAATAAAACACAACAACGTACAAGTATCAGGTCTTTATCACCACTGCACAACAATCATACACAACGCACTCATCATCAACACAATTATACATATTCCATCTCATTAATCACATTCACAATTAACATACAGAATTAATCCATGATTATTCAAATGCACAGAGACCGACACAACGACTCTATGCATATGCCATGCGGTACCGACTTCTAATATTTCTCATCACTAGTTCACTCAGGAACTCTGCTGGAACCATCGTTCGTTACTGAGGGTCGCTCAAGTAACACCCCGTCGGGCCTACGATGTTCACCCGTCGCTTTAGGTCCCCACATGGGCACACGACGTTTATGGATTGTTTTAGGTCCCCACATAGGCACACGATCGTATATAACCATCGCTTTAGGTCCCCACATGGGCACACGATGTTATAGCAGATTCCCTCCGGAACCCAACCGTCACTAAGGACGCCACAACAATGCATATCATGATGCTTGGCATACAATGACCCATGACATTTAATATGCACACATATATGCAACCATCACACTTAACATAGTTCATGCTTTGCAATTCAAGCCCAAAACAATGCATTTACACCAAACAACAACAAGCAATCATACCATATCCATATCAACAGTACATTGCATGAAACGCACCAATTACACACAATTAAAACGACAAAAGTCGACAAAATGACACTATTCCAAATTCCCGACAAAATAAAATCGGCTAACAAATTCCAAATCATCATAATCACATAGTACAACTCAATAGCTTTCCAACGATACCAAGAACGTAAAAATCAGATAAACGGAACAAAAGTTACGACAGAAAACGAAAACGACATTTTGAAAAATCCCATTTTTACAATTGGCCTGACCATATGCGTATCACCATTTTCATACGCGTACGGCCCTGATTCCTCGCCATTCCCATACGCGTATCACCAATGCCCATACGCGTATGGACAGAATCGTTTTCCTTCACAATTTTCACGTTTAAAAGCCCATACGCGTATGCACAACACCATACACGTATCATCAGATGGCCGGGAAAAGGCACATCTCATACGCGTAATGTCCCAAAAACAAGCCAATGATACGCGTAACGCCAAGGTCCATACGCGTATGAACATGCCCCATACGCGTATGACCTGGGCAAAACCAGAAAAATTCTGCAGAAACTTGGTTCTGCGTTTTCCACCCAAAATCCACCCAAATCATCATCTAAACTCAGAAAAACACCAATTTGAGGTATAACAATTCATATCCAACATGTATAAACAACAAAGAACACAATCAAAATGAGTTTAGACACATTTGAATCAATTTTTACCAATTTCTACACAATTAGGGTTTTTACTATATTTATCATTTCAATCCAATAACAATCACAAACACCCATACATAATCCTACACAAGCATACCATAATTGAGTTTCGCACCCTTACCCGATTAAATCGATTCTAGAAGTTGTTTTCTTTGATTTCCAATATTTTCCCACTTTTCTCCTCTTCTTCTCTTTTCTCCCCTCTTTCCTTCTTCTCTTTTTCTTTCTCTCTATTTTTCTCTCTTTCTATTTCTATTCTTAATATCTTAATGAAAAATTAATACGAAATGACCAAAATACTCCCACACTCAAGTATCTCGCAAATGCTCCCAAAACCCGATAAAATATCACAACATTGAAAAATAACATATTTTCACATAAAAGTCGAAAATAAAATAATCTAATAATAAAATACTCAAAACGACTCAATTTAAATAAAAATACTAAAACTAGGGCGTTACAACTCTCCCTCACTTAGAAATTTTCGTCCTCGAAAATATAACCGATACCAACAACATTAGACCAACCAAAAGCACACCACGCATACACAACTGCACACCACCTTGCTAACAGTAGCAACAACGACTACAAGACGCAAAGTCCATCCAATACACTTCCTACTGTGTTCTCTCCCACACTAAACACAAGCTTTTGAACTACTCAAATAAATCCAACTCTTGACCCTCAACACAGACATGCATAAAGATTTTCGACTTACACATCAGGCACAACATTAGCCTTTCCCTAAGGATAACCCCAACTAAATCATAACTCGCCACAAATCCTAATCATCCTCATTGTCTCTATTCTTTCAGACCAATCCAGTATTCCATATTCTTGTAATTACCAAACACTTCGAACCTACAATCATAAAGATAAAACTTCCAACATAATACAACTACAACCAAATCCAATTTCTCAATAGTACTAATCCTTTCACGAATCCTCAAACGTCGAAAACACAAGCCACGACTTTACTCTCTTGTATTAACACGCTGACTATACTCATCAAAGATGCATCCCAAACAATCGACTTCCCTTTTGCAAGTCAACTGAAGTAACGAAAACGCTAATCTTGGAAAATCCTTCCATAACCTCCGGTAATAACCAACTAAAGTCAAAAAAGCTTCCAATCACCTCAACCAACTTCAGAGCCTCTCATGTTAACACCGCATCTACTTCCGATGATAACAAATATAATCCGTTACATAAAGTCGATCAAAGCCTCAACTCAAACAAATCATCACTCTTATCAACATTCCAACACAAGTAGTTCTAATCAAACTCCATCAACCCATTCCAGTTACCTAAACCTGAAAGCGAACACTTATTCTTAATCGTCACCCTACACCACTGTCCGTACTCCATGCACAATTTCTACTCTTGACAATCCAAATTCCTACCTATTGCAACAACCAACCAAAAGGAACTCTCAAATATTACATCCACCCCTAAGGGTTTTCCTCAAGATTTCCGTAGTCCCAATACCATCAAAGAATTTCAAATCGTTTGCAATTCATCACAATTCAAAACTAAAGCTATGAAAAACACATCCGAAAGTTCCCATACTACTCACTGGTTAACACGCAACTTCCTACTATCATCTTATTCCTTACCAACCTTGATGGACCTCTTAAAGTCAACACACTAATGTTTCATCCCAAAAACACATTTGAAAACCATACCTCACTGACGTCCTAACACTATGACTTTCCTGCCAATTTCCAGAATACTATCGCCATAAACAAGACCAACATCTTATTCCGATCTCCTAAGAGTGTCCTACTCATTCAGCAGATTTAACCTCGACTAGTCACCTTCATCCTATTTAAGTTCACACTCTACTCTCTGAGAACAACCCGGAGTAATACCCAATCATTATCCCTCAGAGACATTCCAACTTAATCCACATACACATACCTCTAATCCGTCTCATCTTCTGATATAAGAATCCTCATCGACTCAACAAAACAATCTGTAACCACCTCCTTACATTCCAAGTAATCCATTCCGCACCACTATCAAAGCCGGAAAGACACGTCCATTCCATCCAACATAATTCCCGTCTGCTATCAACAAGAAATTAAGGGTGATCAGTTCCTCAATTTGTCAATAGACAGCCGACAACCATGATGGGGTATAAACCGTCTCCACCAATCTACAATAGCATTCCTTCTAGAACCGGGAACCACAATGACCAAACCACACTTACCATTCACAACACACTGAACCAGTGCCCTATACCTGAAGCAACATGGAGAAGTACAAGCTCCTCCCCCACTTATCTCATTCTAATCCTTCCAACTATAAACACACCGAATCCATCACAAATCCTTTACCATAAACGGCCAAAGAACAAATTAAACAAACCCAAGAAGTAATTACCGCCCCTAAGCAGAAGTATCGATAACCATCTCACCACCCCGAAAAGACAACACAAATTCAAACGCTTCGCACACTCATACGAAATAAACGAATGAGTCTCTCCAGTATCAATAATAGCAAATAAAGGCGTACTATTAATAAAACAAGTACCTTGAGTCAAACGATCCGCACTAGTAGTCTCATCTCCTGCTAATGAAACAACCTTCCTACCCGCCTGAGCTTTCTTCGGTTTCGGACACTTCGTACTAATATGACCTATTCCACCACAGTTGAAACACTACACCCTAGTTTTCTTACAATCAGCTGCGACATGTCTCGAACCTTCACACTTAGAACATTTCAGTTCATTCCCCCTACAATCAAACTGAAGATGTCCTACTTCACCACACTTGTAACACTTAATGTAACACCTCGGAGGACTAGACATTCCCCCCCCCCCACTTGCCTTATTCTCAAAGTTACCCCTCGGCTTACCATGGTCAGCGGGTGTCACATAAGGCCCACTACGAAATTGTTGTTTCCCTTTCCTGTCATTCACACTCTTATAGTGAGTAGCACGCGCCTTACGATCCTCTTCGTAAATCCTACAACTGTACACCAAATCAGAAAACCTCCTAATCCTCTGATAACCGATTTCCCGTTTAATCTCAGAACGCAATCCGTTCTCATACTTCACACACTTAGAAAACTCAGCAGTCGCTTCAGCATAATGGGGATAGAACTGCACAAGTTCCACAAACTTAGCAGTATAGTCAACAACAGACATATTGCCCTGTTTCAACTCCAAGAACTCAATCTCTTTCTTTTCCTTCACACCTTCAGGATAATACTTCCTCCGAAACTCTCGGCCAAATAAATCCCAAGTAACCTCTTCATCATCCACTTCCAACACTTGGCGCAAACTAACCCACCAAGCACCAGCTTCTTCCTTCAGCTTGTGAGTATCCAGTCTCACCTTATTCTCTTCAGCACAATCCATCACACTGAAGATTCTTTCAATCTCCTCAATCCAAAATTGTGCACCATCAGGATGATATCTTCCCTTGAAGATAGGCGGTTCGTTCTTCCTGAACTCATCATTGCCCGCAACATTCGGTACACCCCGTACAACCCGAGCCATATTCTGTTCATTTCCAATAACAGCAACTTTGGTTAAACAAACAGCTCACCGAACCACAAAGACCAACAAGGACTGACACAAACTGACATGGACTGGCTCTGATACCACTTAATGTAACACCCCCAATCTATACCCCCAAGCTATTAAAGCAGTAAAAGAAAATTCAAAATTTCATCAGAGCATAATTAAAAACACGGCATAGACAGGGAGCATCACATTACAATGAAACAAAATATAACATACAACACCTGCTCATTAAAGATATGCAACAGTGGGGTAGCAATCAACAGAGGAACTCAGTTCCTTACACCCACATTTCAGATTTTAGAATAAAAGCGGAAAATCTAAAATCGGCTATCATATATATATATATATATATCACTTGAAAAGTTTGTCACACATCAAGTTATACATGCACACGCCAAAAGATATATATACATAATACACAACAACAACAAACGGCCTTCCTAACTACCCGGTGTCACATATCAGAGCCGACCAACAAAAGAATGAAGACGCAAAGCTTCACAAAAAGACCACCAGCAACTCTAATATGCAATGCCTCATAGAGCATTATAAAACAGCAGAAGGGTGAGAAAAACAATCATAATACAGTTGCATACCATTATATATTAACACAAAAATGCACAAGTATAATATTCTCACCATAAATGCAACACAATTGAATAAAACACAACAACGTACAAGTATCAGGTATTTATCACCACTGCACAACAATCATACACAACACACTCATCATCAACACAATTATACATATTCCATCTCATTAATCACATTCACAATTAACATACACAATTAATCCATGATTATGTAAATGCACAGAGACCGACACAACAACTCTATGCATATGCCATGCGGTACCGACTTCTAATGTTTCTCATCACTAGTTCACTCAGGAACTCTGCTGGAACCATCGCTCGTTACTGAGGGTCGCTCAAGTAACACCCCGTCGGGCCTACGATGCTCACCCGTCGCTTTCGGTCCCCACATGGGCACACGACGTTTATGGATTGTTTTAGGTCCCCACATAGGCACACGATCGTATATAACCATCGCTTTAGGTCCCCACATGGGCACACGATGTTATAGCAGATTCCCTCCGGAACCCAACCGTCACTAAGGACGCCACAACAATGCATATCATGATGCTTGGCATACAATGACCCATGACATTTAATATGCACACATATATGCAACCATCACACTTAACATAGTTCATGCTTTGCAATTCAAGCCCAAAACAATGCATTTACACCAAACAACAACAAGCAATCATACCATATCCATATCAACAGTACATTGCATGAAACGCACCAATTACACACAATTAAAACGACAAAAGTCGACAAAATGACACTATTCCAAATTCCCGACAAAATAAAATCGGCTAACAAATTCCAAATCATCATAATCACATAGTACAACTCAATAGCTTTCCAACGATACCAAGAACGTAAAAATCAGATAAACGGAACAAAAGTTACGACAGAAAACGAAAACGACATTTTGAAAAATCCCATTTTTACAATTGGCCTGACCATATGCGTATCACCATTTTCATACGCGTACGGCCCTGATTCCTCGCCATTCCCATACGCGTATCACCAATGCCCATACGCGTATGGACAGAATCGTTTTCCTTCACAATTTTCACGTTTAAAAGCCCATACGCGTATGCACAACACCATACACGTATCATCAGATGGCCGGGAAAAGGCACATCTCATACGCGTAATGTCCCAAAAACAAGCCAATGATACGCGTAACGCCAAGGTCCATACGCGTATGAACATGCCCCATACGCGTATGACCTGGGCAAAACCAGAAAAATTCTGCAGAAACTTGGTTCTGCGTTTTCCACCCAAAATCCACCCAAATCATCATCTAAACTCAGAAAAACACCAATTTGAGGTATAACAATTCATATCCAACATGTATAAACAACAAAGAACACAATCAAAATGAGTTTAGACACATTTGAATCAATTTTTACCAATTTCTACACAATTAGGGTTTTTACTATATTTATCATTTCAATCCAATAACAATCACAAACACCCATACATAATCCTACACAAGCATACCATAATTGAGTTTCGCACCCTTACCCGATTAAATCGATTCTAGAAGTTGTTTTCTTTGATTTCCAATATTTTCCCACTTTTCTCCTCTTCTTCTCTTTTCTCCCCTCTTTCCTTCTTCTCTTTTTCTTTCTCTCTATTTTTCTCTCTTTCTATTTCTATTCTTAATATCTTAATGAAAAATTAATACGAAATGACCAAAATACTCCCACACTCAAGTATCTCGCAAATGCTCCCAAAACCCGATAAAATATCACAACATTGAAAAATAACATATTTTCACATAAAAGTCGAAAATAAAATAATCTAATAATAAAATACTCAAAACGACTCAATTTAAATAAAAATACTAAAACTAGGGCGTTACAACTCTCCCTCACTTAGAAATTTTCGTCCTCGAAAATATAACCGATACCAACAACATTAGACCAACCAAAAGCACACCACGCATACACAACTGCACACCACCTTGCTAACAGTAGCAACAACGACTACAAGACGCAAAGTCCATCCAATACACTTCCTACTGTGTTCTCTCCCACACTAAACACAAGCTTTTGAACTACTCAAATAAATCCAACTCTTGACCCTCAACACAGACATGCATAAAGATTTTCGACTTACACATCAGGCACAACATTAGCCTTTCCCTAAGGATAACCCCAACTAAATCATAACTCGCCACAAATCCTAATCATCCTCATTGTCTCTATTCTTTCAGACCAATCCAGTATTCCATATTCTTGTAATTACCAAACACTTCGAACCTACAATCATAAAGATAAAACTTCCAACATAATACAACTACAACCAAATCCAATTTCTCAATAGTACTAATCCTTTCACGAATCCTCAAACGTCGAAAACACAAGCCACGACTTTACTCTCTTGTATTAACACGCTGACTATACTCATCAAAGATGCATCCCAAACAATCGACTTCCCTTTTGCAAGTCAACTGAAGTAACGAAAACGCTAATCTTGGAAAATCCTTCCATAACCTCCGGTAATAACCAACTAAAGTCAAAAAAGCTTCCAATCACCTCAACCAACTTCAGAGCCTCTCATGTTAACACCGCATCTACTTCCGATGATAACAAATATAATCCGTTACATAAAGTCGATCAAAGCCTCAACTCAAACAAATCATCACTCTTATCAACATTCCAACACAAGTAGTTCTAATCAAACTCCATCAACCCATTCCAGTTACCTAAACCTGAAAGCGAACACTTATTCTTAATCGTCACCCTACACCACTGTCCGTACTCCATGCACAATTTCTACTCTTGACAATCCAAATTCCTACCTATTGCAACAACCAACCAAAAGGAACTCTCAAATATTACATCCACCCCTAAGGGTTTTCCTCAAGATTTCCGTAGTCCCAATACCATCAAAGAATTTCAAATCGTTTGCAATTCATCACAATTCAAAACTAAAGCTATGAAAAACACATCCGAAAGTTCCCATACTACTCACTGGTTAACACGCAACTTCCTACTATCATCTTATTCCTTACCAACCTTGATGGACCTCTTAAAGTCAACACACTAATGTTTCATCCCAAAAACACATTTGAAAACCATACCTCACTGACGTCCTAACACTATGACTTTCCTGCCAATTTCCAGAATACTATCGCCATAAACAAGACCAACATCTTATTCCGATCTCCTAAGAGTGTCCTACTCATTCAGCAGATTTAACCTCGACTAGTCACCTTCATCCTATTTAAGTTCACACTCTACTCTCTGAGAACAACCCGGAGTAATACCCAATCATTATCCCTCAGAGACATTCCAACTTAATCCACATACACATACCTCTAATCCGTCTCATCTTCTGATATAAGAATCCTCATCGACTCAACAAAACAATCTGTAACCACCTCCTTACATTCCAAGTAATCCATTCCGCACCACTATCAAAGCCGGAAAGACACGTCCATTCCATCCAACATAATTCCCGTCTGCTATCAACAAGAAATTAAGGGTGATCAGTTCCTCAATTTGTCAATAGACAGCCGACAACCATGATGGGGTATAAACCGTCTCCACCAATCTACAATAGCATTCCTTCTAGAACCGGGAACCACAATGACCAAACCACACTTACCATTCACAACACACTGAACCAGTGCCCTATACCTGAAGCAACATGGAGAAGTACAAGCTCCTCCCCCACTTATCTCATTCTAATCCTTCCAACTATAAACACACCGAATCCATCACAAATCCTTTACCATAAACGGCCAAAGAACAAATTAAACAAACCCAAGAAGTAATTACCGCCCCTAAGCAGAAGTATCGATAACCATCTCACCACCCCGAAAAGACAACACAAATTCAAACGCTTCGCACACTCATACGAAATAAACGAATGAGTCTCTCCAGTATCAATAATAGCAAATAAAGGCGTACTATTAATAAAACAAGTACCTTGAGTCAAACGATCCGCACTAGTAGTCTCATCTCCTGCTAATGAAACAACCTTCCTACCCGCCTGAGCTTTCTTCGGTTTCGGACACTTCGTACTAATATGACCTATTCCACCACAGTTGAAACACTACACCCTAGTTTTCTTACAATCAGCTGCGACATGTCTCGAACCTTCACACTTAGAACATTTCAGTTCATTCCCCCTACAATCAAACTGAAGATGTCCTACTTCACCACACTTGTAACACTTAATGTAACACCTCGGAGGACTAGACATTCCCCCCCCCCCACTTGCCTTATTCTCAAAGTTACCCCTCGGCTTACCATGGTCAGCGGGTGTCACATAAGGCCCACTACGAAATTGTTGTTTCCCTTTCCTGTCATTCACACTCTTATAGTGAGTAGCACGCGCCTTACGATCCTCTTCGTAAATCCTACAACTGTACACCAAATCAGAAAACCTCCTAATCCTCTGATAACCGATTTCCCGTTTAATCTCAGAACGCAATCCGTTCTCATACTTCACACACTTAGAAAACTCAGCAGTCGCTTCAGCATAATGGGGATAGAACTGCACAAGTTCCACAAACTTAGCAGTATAGTCAACAACAGACATATTGCCCTGTTTCAACTCCAAGAACTCAATCTCTTTCTTTTCCTTCACACCTTCAGGATAATACTTCCTCCGAAACTCTCGGCCAAATAAATCCCAAGTAACCTCTTCATCATCCACTTCCAACACTTGGCGCAAACTAACCCACCAAGCACCAGCTTCTTCCTTCAGCTTGTGAGTATCCAGTCTCACCTTATTCTCTTCAGCACAATCCATCACACTGAAGATTCTTTCAATCTCCTCAATCCAAAATTGTGCACCATCAGGATGATATCTTCCCTTGAAGATAGGCGGTTCGTTCTTCCTGAACTCATCATTGCCCGCAACATTCGGTACACCCCGTACAACCCGAGCCATATTCTGTTCATTTCCAATAACAGCAACTTTGGTTAAACAAACAGCTCACCGAACCACAAAGACCAACAAGGACTGACACAAACTGACATGGACTGGCTCTGATACCACTTAATGTAACACCCCCAATCTATACCCCCAAGCTATTAAAGCAGTAAAAGAAAATTCAAAATTTCATCAGAGCATAATTAAAAACACGGCATAGACAGGGAGCATCACATTACAATGAAACAAAATATAACATACAACACCTGCTCATTAAAGATATGCAACAGTGGGGTAGCAATCAACAGAGGAACTCAGTTCCTTACACCCACATTTCAGATTTTAGAATAAAAGCGGAAAATCTAAAATCGGCTATCATATATATATATATATATATCACTTGAAAAGTTTGTCACACATCAAGTTATACATGCACACGCCAAAAGATATATATACATAATACACAACAACAACAAACGGCCTTCCTAACTACCCGGTGTCACATATCAGAGCCGACCAACAAAAGAATGAAGACGCAAAGCTTCACAAAAAGACCACCAGCAACTCTAATATGCAATGCCTCATAGAGCATTATAAAACAGCAGAAGGGTGAGAAAAACAATCATAATACAGTTGCATACCATTATATATTAACACAAAAATGCACAAGTATAATATTCTCACCATAAATGCAACACAATTGAATAAAACACAACAACGTACAAGTATCAGGTATTTATCACCACTGCACAACAATCATACACAACACACTCATCATCAACACAATTATACATATTCCATCTCATTAATCACATTCACAATTAACATACACAATTAATCCATGATTATGTAAATGCACAGAGACCGACACAACAACTCTATGCATATGCCATGCGGTACCGACTTCTAATGTTTCTCATCACTAGTTCACTCAGGAACTCTGCTGGAACCATCGCTCGTTACTGAGGGTCGCTCAAGTAACACCCCGTCGGGCCTACGATGCTCACCCGTCGCTTTCGGTCCCCACATGGGCACACGACGTTTATGGATTGCTTTAGGTTCCCACATGGGCACACGATTGTCTATAACCATCGCTTTAGGTCCCCACATGGGCACACGATGTTATAGCAGATTCTCTCCGGAACCCAACCGTCACTAAGGACGCCACAACAATGCATATCATGATGCTTGGCATACAATGACCCATGACATTTAATATGCACACATATATGCAACCATCACACTTAACATAGTTCATGCTTTGCAATTCAAGCCCAAAACAATGCATTTACACCAAACAACAACAAGCAATCATACCATGTCCATATCAACAGTACATTGCATGAAACACACCAATTACACACAATTAAAACGACAAAAGTCGACAAAATGACACTATTCTAAATTCCCGACAAAATAAAATCGGCTAACAAATTCCAAATCATCATAATCACATAGTACAGCTCAATAGCTTTCCAACGATACCAAGAACGTAAAAATCAGATAAACGGAACAAAAGTTACGACAGAAAACGAAAACGACATTTTGAAAAATCCCATTTTTACAATTGGCCTGACCATACGCGTATCACCATTTTCATACGCGTACGGCCCTGATTCCTCACCATTTCCATACGTGTATCACCAATGCCCATACGCGTATGGACAGAATCGTTTTCCTTCACAATTTTCACGTTTAAAAGCCCATACGCGTATGCACAACACCATACGTGTATCATCAGATGGCCGGGAAAAGGCACATCTCATACGCGTAATGGTCCAAAAACAAGCCAATGATACGCGTAACGCCAAGGTCCATACGCGTATGAACATGCCCCATACGCGTATGACCTGGGCAAAACCAGAAAAATTCTGCAGAAACTTGGTTCTGCGTTTTCCACCCAAAATCCACCTAAATCATCATCTAAACTCAGAAAAACACCAATTTGAGGTATAACAATTCATATCCAACATGTATAAACAACAAAGAACACAATCAAAATGAGTTTAGACACATTTGAATCAATTTTTACCAATTTCTACACAATTAGGGTTTTTACTATATTTATCATTTCAATCCAATAACAATCACAAACACCCATACATAATCCTACACAAGCATACCATAATTGAGTTTCGCACCCTTACCCGATTAAATCGATTCTAGAAGTTGTTTTCTTTGATTTCCAAGATTTTCCCACTTTTCTCCTCTTCTTCTCTTTTCTCCCCTCTTTCCTTCTTCTCTTTTTCTTTCTCTCTATTTTTCTCTCTTTCTATTTCTATTCTTACTATCTTAATGAAAAATTAATACGAAATGACCAAAATACCCCCACACTCAAATATCTCGCAAATGCTCCCAATACCCGATAAAATATCACAACATTGAAAAATAACATATTTTCACATAAAAGTCGAAAATAAAATAATATAATAATAAAATACTCAAAACGACTCAATTTAAATAAAAACACTAAAACGGGGGCGTTACAGCTGAGACAGAGGTGGCCCATTATACGGATATGGAGGTTACTCATCGGCCCGATACAAAGGTTACTCCTTAGTCAGATACATAGGTGACTCTAGAAGTTGATACAAAGGCGACTGTTATGGTTGTACGAAGGCGACTCCAAAGGCTAATATTGAGATTATGGTAGGGAGAGGTCAGATGTATATAAATGTTCAACATGCTTTCATTTATTATTGATACATTATATATAACTGACTATTTTTACTTTGTTTGTTACAAGATCGCTTGTCCCTGAAGGCTGCCACCCACAGGTCGAAGCTCAAGAAGTTCTTAAATGTACAGATACCTCTAAATGTCAGGAAGATTGTTGATTATTGTGGCATCCTTTCATTGGTGGACCGTTCCCTAACCATGATCGACGTTAACCATGGCATAAGGAGACATTTTCCTTTCATCTTCCATTTTGTGATACACAGATTACTTTGGATGAAGTTTCTGCCCTGTCCCATCTTCCCCAACTAAGTAGTTTCTTCACCATTCCTCAAATTAACCCAGAGATTGCATGTATTACTGCTATATAATACTTGGGGGTTTGTGAGGTAGAGGGGAAAGTGGAGTATAAGGTTAGTAGGGTTTCTCACTTTTGCTTATCTTGGCTCCGAGATTGGTATACAGTGTTGGTGCGATAGGCTATGTTTGAGGCAAGCGCTAGGGTATACACGCTACATCTTATAGGATGTGTTGTCTTAGCAGATAAGTCTCATATATATATATATATATATATATATATATATATTAATTTGGGGTACATGTCTCTATTACTAACCTTAACAATGTCTCTTGGGCATGTCGGTGTGTTGCAATGACTATGTTATATTCTGCACTTGGAGAGGAGACTTTTTTTAGATGAGGTAACTTACCAGTTATATGAGTTTATTACAAGTATAAAATTTACTATATCTTAATAATTTAATTCTTATTTATGACATTTGTTGATTTATGTATGATATTGTGGAGTGTTTGATATACGAGAATTTTCCGTATATTTGTGACAAGCGGGTCATTTATACCAAATCTCGATCCACACGACCCAAGAGATGGAAGGCCAAACATTCAAACCCAAGAGGTCTTATGGAGTACAAGAAGAAGACCGATTCATTGATGTTAGACGATGTCATTTGAGCCCCATACGTAGACCATATAATGTGTTGTACCTCAAAAAATATGATCCTTCGCGAAGCGGATATTGCACACTCGTAGAAAATAGTTCGAACAGAGTCGCCACCGAACTTTAATTATTCCAATAAAGGAAATGAAAATACCGATAAAACCCTTAAAAGGGAAAATGTTTGTTGCAACCAAATTCGTGTTCTGGAGTCAGTTACGCAAGGAAAGGTATTAGCACCCCTAACGTCTATTGTACTCAACGGGAACCTCTTAGTTTAATTTGAGATAGAATGTTAGCTAATGTCAATTGTTTTCTTTGAGGTGTTTGAATATATTAGGTTTGAGGTGTTTGAATATTTTAGGTGATAGAAAAATATTCAAACAGTATGCTAAGTGCAGCTATCACGTGAATATTCGTGAAAGGAGAAGAAAATTACTTCCACCCCCACCTTTTTCAATGGATTAATTATGAAATTTGTGTGGCGAATCAATTCGCGTTTCTTTAACGGGCGACAAGTGTACGAATGGTAGGTTAAGTGTGGTCATCACATGAATACTCGGGAAAGAAAGTTACTTCCACTCCCATCGTTTTAGTCCACGGAAGAATCAACTTAATTCTTTTATTTAAGAGTGTTTTAAAGAGATTGACGAATGTTCAAACGATATACTAAGTGCGGCCATCACATGAACATTCAGGAAAGGAGAAGAAAATTACTTTCACCCCCTTCTTTTCCAATCGGTATTTATTATAAAAAAAGGAAATAATTATAACGGACAATTTGACGTTGTATCAAGTGTTGAAATTTCATTTTGAAAGATTGATTTTTTATGGTACTCATGAATGCCTTGCTTAATAGTTAAAGATCTTCATACAAGAACACACAATGCAATGGAGATAAGACATACAATCACCCATGCAATTAACAAGTAACAAACAAAGTCATGCAAGTAAGCATACACTCAAACAAGGACCGCCAAATCAAGTCATGAGTCAAAACTAATTTGAAAATATGCAATTTTCTGAAACGAAAATGCTAATGCGATATCTAAGATAAAAAAATTTTCTTTATTTTTAGTGGAATAAAAAAAGGGAAAATAAAAAAAAATTATATATATATATATATATATATAATATATATTATTATTATTACTCACTATTCAAAAATAAAGGCTTCTAATTAATTAAGAAACTTGATTTTTTTTTTTTAATCAAAAGCAAGCAAGTAATAAAGAGAACAAACTTAAATGGGCCAGGGCTGCATATTGCTGCAACAGGGTGCGGCCTAAGAAAGGGTAACATTAGAAATTTGGGCATTCAAACAAGAGCCCAGGAACAATAAAAAGGGAATGAAATGAGGGGTCAGCCACTTAGTCAACAAAAGAAAAGAGAGAGCCAAAAAACTAGGACTGCTATGCGGTCAGTGAATACTGAGCAAGAGGCCAAAAAATCTTGGGAGTATAGCGCACAGTCAGCATCAGCATTAAACCCCATCAATGGCTCAATTGTTTCTTAGTGATGTTAATTTTAATTAAGTTGGAGTCTTCCAATTAATTGGAATTCTGGTGTGGCTTTCGGGTACAACATGTTGACAAGAGGATCAAAGCAATAAAAGGAACTCATACTTTTGCATTGAGTGAAGAATGAGTAATGATATGTTACTATTACATTAGTAAAAGTGCCTTATATATACAAATGGTTTACCATAGTAAATAACAAATAACCATTGTGTATTTCACGAAACTAAGCTAAACTAAGCTAACTATAGTAAAGTTAATAGGCCCCCTCAAGTTGGATGGTGGATGGAACACAATCCTAACTTGGACACCATGGATGAAAAAGCAGGAGTGAAGAGGTTTGGTAAACACATTGGCCAGCAGCGACTTGGAAGGTACGCATAGCAGATAGATTAGCTTTGACTGCAGTTTCTCCCTAATAATGTGACAATTGTCGCAACTGCGAAAAACAACCAGCGGAAACTAGAACATAAGAGTCGCCACCGAACGTTATTTATCCCGACGCAGGGAAAGGAAACGATCGAAGAAAACCTAGACAGAGGGAAAAGACATGGTCATCGCAACCATAGTCTGGGTTCGGGAGTCGGTTACGCGAGGGGAAGGTATTAGCACCCCCACGCGTCCATCGTACTCGATGGGATTCCTGCTAGTTGTCTAATCAAAGGGTGGGTTATCTAAAGCCTACTGCTAAACAGAAAACAAAAAGGAAAAAAAGTGACTCGATAGGACATCGTCATCCTATGCCTACGTATTCCCTCGTGCAATGGGAAAGTCAGAGTAAACGTAGTTCGGAGGACTACGGGTGGATGGGGGGAAGGTTGCTCGCCAAGACATCGTTGTCTCGTGCCTATGTATCCTTAATCTAACCAGAGAGAGGAAATCAGAGCGTCCGTAGTTCGTGGGACTACGGGAAAAAGGATGGAAGCGTGCTCGCCAAGACATATATGTCTCGTGCCTACGTATCCTCAATCTAACCAGAGAGAGGAAATCAGAGCGTCCGTACTTCGACATACAAGGTTATTGTGTTTTTTATAAGCGACGTTGAGTTCGTGTCCGACAGTTATGGTCGATGCCTGTTTGCGACTGAATGGAAATAACATGCTTTTTCCTGAAAATGATTTGAAGCTCAACAATTCCGAAGAATGAAAAAGATTTGAATTTGGTTTTTGTGTTTTTTAGACAGAAGTGAATTAAAGTTAGTTTGAAACTTGTATTGCACCTAAGTCTATGTCATAGGAACGAATGTGTCGCATATCGTCCC
This sequence comes from Lathyrus tuberosus, assembly GCA_022829125.1. NCBI lineage: Eukaryota > Viridiplantae > Streptophyta > Magnoliopsida > Fabales > Fabaceae > Lathyrus > Lathyrus tuberosus. The sequence goes on from JALAZF010000071.1 coordinate 12,817,497, forward strand.
CAACTGGACGTATGCTAAACACCCTAGAAGAATGAAGGGAGGCCCCCCATTCCCCATTTCCCATGTACTTAAGGCTCATGCGCAATACACGTTGCCTTTATTAAGTGTTTTAGAGTGGTTATGAGATGAGAGGAGAAGACTCAAGGGTGAGAAGAAAAACACTAAGGGAAATTTATCCTAATGTTTTCATGAAAAGGTGACCCTAAGGTTGAAGAAAGAAGGGAAGATTCTACCTAATGTTGTCATGCATGGATTGAAAGCCTAATGTCTCTCCTACTCCCAACTTAATCTGAAATTAAGGGGGACGAGGAATCCAAATAAGGAAAAGAAAAGAAAGTATACAAAGGAAATATTAATTGGTAATACTACTAATTATCCAAATTATCTCAAATACACCAATTAATAAAACTTCAAGTTAAATAATATTAATCTAATCAAATTTTTGAGTTCGTCGGTTTACTCTAACTTCTTTATCCAATAATTGCTCAGAGTACCCCGGAACCCAGTTGATCATAATAATATTATTCAAATTGTTCACAAAATTATGGGGTATTACATCTTCCCCCCCCCCCCCCTTAAATAGAAATTCGCCCTCGAATTTAAAAGATTACCTGAACAGATGAGGGTAGGCCTCCTGCATTTCCGATTCCAATTCCCAAGTTGCATCGCCTGGATGCGTCTCGTCCCACTGGACCTTAACAAGAGGAATCTCTTTATTCCTTAACACTTTAGTTTCTCTTCTGGTGATACGACTCGGTTGAGGCTCAAACGTCAAATCAACTTCTATCTCAATTGTATCCGGTAAAACTGGCTGAAAAGGATCTGGGACAAATTTCCGAAGCTGAGACACATGGAAAACGTCGTGCATTTCTAAAAGAGAAGGTGGTAAGGCTAATTTGTAAGCTACATCTCCAACTCTTTCTAAGATTTGATACAGTCCCACGTATCTTGGACTTAACTTCGGCGATTTAAATGGTCCTTTTAATCTCAATCTCGGAGTAACCTTCAAAAATACATGATCACCCTCATCAAACTCTAACGGTCTCCTACGGTTGTCCGTATAGCTTTTCTGACGGTCTTGGGCTTGTTTAATCTTTTCCCGAATCATTCTAATCTTTTCCGTAGTCTCGTGGATAATCTCGGGTCTCAAAATTCTATCGTCGCCAACTTCCACCCAACACAATGGCGTTCTGCACTTCCAACCGTATAACGCCTCGTAAGGTGCCATACCAATACTTGCATGATAACTGTTATTATAAGAGAATTCGATCAACGGCAAGAGTTCTATCCAATTTCCTCCGCTTTCAAGTACACAAGCCCTTAACATGTCTTCCATAGTTTGTATTGTCCGTTCTGTCTGACCGTCCGTTTGCGGATGATTCGACGTACTCAAACATAACCTCGTTCCCATGGCTTGTTGAAAAGCTCTCCAAAATCTGGAGGTAAACTTTGGATCTCTATCCGAAACGATACTAGTAGGAATGCCATGCAATTTCACTATTTCTGAGATGAACAACCTTGCGAGATGACTCGCCTTGTAGGTAGTCTTCACAGCTAAGAAATGAGCTAATTTCGTTAACCGATCTACAATTACCCAATTCGAAGCATAACCACCCTGTGCACGGGGTAATCCCACTGCGAAGTCCATTGAAATACTCTCCCATTTCCACGTCGGAATTTCTAAAGGTTACAACAAGCCACCCGGCCGTTGGTGTTCAATTTTCACTTATTGACACACTGCACATTCCGACACATACACCACAATATCCTTTTTCATCCCGGGCCACCAATAATCCCTCTTTAAATCTTGATACATCTTTGAAGACCCCGGATGTATAGTAATAGCACCCTTATGCGCTTCTTCAAAAATCCACCGTTTTAACTCCGCGCTATCCGGAACACAAACCCTTTGGTTAAACAAAAAAGTTCCGTCGGTAGCTCGCACAAAGTCTGGTTGCAATAACCCTCCTTGCAACTCCTCATCTAGCCCTTGCTCTTGCTGGATTTCTTCCCTAAGAGTAGAAGAGACATTCAAATTCCCCATGACTACACAATTTGGAGTCCAGTTAAATTGAAGATTTAGATCTCTAAACTTTTCCATTAAGGTGTATTCTAACATCATCAACTCGGCATTATGCAACACCTTCCTACTCAATGCATCTGCCACCTTATTTGCTTTACCCGGATGGTATTTTAACTCCAAGTCATAATCCTTCAAATATTCCATTCATCTCCTCTGACGCATGTTCAACTCTTTCTGATCAAATAAGTACTTTAAGCTTTTGTGGTCGCTAAACATCTCAAAACGTACACCATACAAATAGTGACGCCACACTTTCAAAGTAAATACAACTGCTGCCAATTCTAAATCATGCGTTGGGTAATTCTCTTCATGGACTTTCAACTGTCGTGAAGCATAAGCCACTACATGTCCCTCTTTTATTAACACCCCGCCTAATCCCTTCTTCGATGCATCATAATATACCTCATACGACTTGCTAGAATCAGGAATAACCAAAACAGGAGCGGTAGTCAATCTCTCCTTCAAACTCTTAAAACTTCTTTCACAAGTCGAATCCCACTCATACGAATAATCCTTCCGAGTAAGTCTCGTCAATGGTAAAGCCAACTGCGAAAAACCCTTGATAAACCTTCTATAGTACCCTGCCAATCCCAAGAAACTTCTAACTTCAGAAGCATTCTTGGGTCTCTCCCAATTAATCACCGCTTCAACTTTCGATGGATCGACCGCTACACCTCCCTGAGATATGACATGACCAAGAAAATTAACCTCAGACATCCAAAACTCACATTTACTTAGCTTAGCAAAAAGTTACTTCTCTTGCAAGATGGATAAAACGATTCTTAAGTGTTCTCCGTGCTCTTGAGGATCACGAGAATAAATAAGAATGTCATCAATAAAAATCACCACAAATTGGTCCAAGTAAGGTTGGAATATCCGATTCATATAACCCATGAAAACTGCCGGAGCATTTGTCACACCGAAAGGCATCACCAAGAACTCATAATGACCATAACGGGTTCTAAAAGCAGTCTTTGGTACATCTGAACTCTTCACACGAATCTGATGATAACCCGACCGTAAATCAATCTTCGAGAACACACAAGCTCCTTTCAATTGATGTAACAGGTCATCTATTATGGGTAAAGGGTATTTGTTCTTGATGGTGACCTTATTCAATTGACGGTAATCAATACACAACCGCATTCCCCCATCCTTCTTCTTTACCAATAACACTGGAGCTCCCCAGGTTGAAACACTGGGTCGAACAAAATGCTTGGCCAACAATTCTTCCAATTGGTCCTTTAATTCTCTTAATTCAAGTGGTGCCATCCGATACGGAGAAACGGAGATTGGGGCCGTTCCCGATATCAGGTCAATAGAGAATTCCACTTCCCGTTCCGGAGGTAGAGAAGTGATATCCTCGGGGAAAACTGCAGGAAAGTCACAAACTACCGGAATACTAAAAACTGGGATGTTACTACTCTCCTCTTTAGTAAGAATCAAAAGAACAGACTTTTCTCCCTCAAACAAGAAATTAATCATTCCAACCGTACCTTCTAAAATAGTAGTTAACACATTTTTCGAATTAGCGGAAAGCCAATCCATTCCCAGAACAACATCCACTTTCTTAAGCGGTAAACAGATAAGGTTAATCTGGAAAACTCTTTCATTCACTGATAATACACAATTTTCACACATCAACGGTGTCTCTACAATCTCATCCATGGCAGTAGTAACCACCATAGGAGGAGACAAAGGAACAGCTTGCAACCCAAGTCGTTTCACACAACGCGCGGACACAAAAGAATGCATTGCCCCACAATCAAATAAAACAAAACAAGGATGTCCATTTACGAAACACGTACCCGCAATCAAGGAGTTGTCACTCTTTGCTTTCCTTGCATCCAAAGTATACACTCGGCCGGTATTCTTCCCTTGTGCCTGATTCCTATTCTGAGGACAATCTCTCGCCAAGTGGCCCACTTTCTGGCACTGATAACACCTCACACCTTCGATACCACACCGTCCGTAATGATTCCGACCACAGGTACGACACACCGGAGGTGCGCTGGTCCTAGAATTCTGAACATGCTTTCCCTTGAAAGTTGGTTGCCTTTGCCTAAAATGTTGATTCGATCTTCCACGGTCACTTTGAGTTGCTCTGCTCAAGACCCCTTCCATTTGTACCTTTTTCAAACTATGCTCCGCAACATAACACTGTCGTAACAATTCAGCATAGCTAGTAAATTCTCTCTGAGATACACTGTGTGAAATTTCAGCCCTTAAACCAAACAGAAACTGATCAATCTTCCACCTCTCATCAGGAGCATACATAGCCTGTCTAGAATAAGCAGACATAACCTCAAACTTTTCAGCATAAGAAGCCACAGTCAAGTTACTTTGCCTCAATTGCTGAAACTCGAATTCCTTCTGAGACCTCAAAGAACTTGGAAAATATTTCTCCATAAAAGTTATCTTAAACTGTTCCCATACCTTTGGTACCTCTTGAATTGTCATTAAGGCTGAAGCACTTTCCCACCACCTCATGGCAGGGCCCTTCAGCAAATGAGAAGCGAAGACCACCTTGTTTTCCTCACTGCACTGAACTATTAGAAAAATCCGTTCCATACCTGATATCCATTCATGAGCCTTTACTGGATCTAACCCTCCCAGGAATTCCGGGGGATTCATACGGATGAAATCCCTAAAGGTTCCCCCTGCAGCTTCTGGTACCACCACTGGAGGATGTACAACACCAGCCATTTGTTGTACCATTTGTTGCACAAACTAATTCTGCTGCTGCTGCATCTATTGTATAAATTGGTATAAAGGTGCATTTCCCTCGTCACCCGGCGGATTATTCCCTGCTGGAGTGGTTCTCGGTCTACCACGGTTGTTTCTGCGCCCGTCAGCCATGTTCCTGAATTTCATACAGATAGGATTAAGTTGATAAGACTCAATACCATAAATATAACAGACAAGACCCATGGCGACACGCCGCATATGAAACGGAAAGAAAACTTATTCTATTTCATGGCTAGGTTGAGGATACGACCTGCTCTGATACCAACTGTAATGCCCACATATATATACATGCATCAAATCATATATTATACATGAAAAGTACGTTTGGTACTGAAATATACAATAAGTTCTTAGTGAACACATTATACATATATATGCCCAAAAAGCCTAATACAAAAAACTACGGCATAGTATATCTACAAGATGTTCCAAAGACAAAATACTAAGAACTAGATCACTAATGATCTCAAAAACTCCACAACGGAAGCAAAGCCACCAGATAAGTAAGGATAAGCACACGGCCTTATCCTTACCCTTCGCGGAACCTGCACTACCTGTGATGTAAACAACAACAGTGGGGTGAGATACATCAAATCTCAGTGAGTTCCCTATCTTAGAGTCCTCTCAGCTCTACAAGGTTCTACTAGACCTAACTCAAGTCAATAGGGAAGGGAAGTGACTTTGAGTACACACACACTATATGGAAACATGCCATGAGTTCATCAACTCACAATATCACTAATCGGTAACCACACCAAGGCATCCCCTTTTCCCGTCTGCTTCTACGTCTAGAAGTCGACTCAAATCATGGATCCTGGTAACCTACTTGACATATGAATGGATTCGGGTTCTACGGGCCATTAACCGTTATGAACTGTCACTTCACACAGGCCATTAACCGTCACAAGCATACGCTCCCATAGCGCCATTCGTACTGCACGCGGGAATCAAACTTGTCAAGTAGTTGTGCACATGTTTCAGAGGAGCTCGAGACCCATGAAACACACTCGCAAAAATAATCGGTTACGATTACGTGATCACACACAAACGTGATTGTATTCGACAATCACAAGGCCATTATGCCTTATCACAACCAAACGGTTAACACGCATGCTCCATGCTAGTGTCTATTTATTCTATATTTTTTCCTGACATTGCTTATGGTAATGCTCCTCACTCTACCTATTCCATATTTTAACATGCATACACTTTCAACAACAATTACACACTATTAAACGAAAAACAATCAACAAAACGACACTATGCCCAAAAATCCCGACATAATTAAATCGGCCAACAACCTTAAAACCATTTTAATAAGAAAGTACATTCTGTTAGCTTTCCAATGATATCAAGACTATTAAAAATGGATAACCGAGTCAAAAGTTGTGGACATAACGAGAAATAATATCGCGAGAAAACACAAGTTTTTCACCCTCCTGGCCGTACGCGTACTGCACTAAGCCATACGCGTATTGCCAAGCTGGCTCGCCCAACCATACGCGTATTGTCCAAGGTCATACGCGTATGGGCATAGACTATTTTCCTTCAAAATTCCTTTTTAAAACTCCAATACGCATACTACCATAACTCATACGCGTATTGCCCAACACCGTACGCGTATCATTACGCAAATGGGCAGATGGCCGAGAAAATGGGACCTCATACGCGTATTGCCCACATTCCTACGTAGCCATACGCGTATTGCCTTGACCAATACGCGTATTGCCTTGGGTGATACGCGTATGGGCAGCGTGAAACCCAGAAAAATTCCTGCATAATGGGTTCTGCGAAATTGACCCATTTTCACTTCCAATCCACTTCTAAACACCAGAAAATACAAATTTTGATACACAACAACACATATGTAACCAGTAGTATGCATAAGGAGCATTAAAACATGATTTTAGTGCAAAATTTCTCATTTTCTAACAATGCTCAAACTAACTCTAAACTCAATAAAACTCTACTCTAAAGCTTCTAGCTAGAACCCACCTGGATTACAAGACGAGGAGGTTCAAGCTGAGATGAAGAGATGAAGATTGGTGGATGATCCCAGTCCTAGAGCTCTTGTGGAATTTTCTCCTCTTTTCCCTTCCTTTTCCTTCTCTTCCTTTTTCCATCTTCAAGTTCTATCTTCTTACCAAATAAGGAAAAGAAAAGAAAGTATACAAAGGAAATATTAATTGGTAATACTACTAATTATCCAAATTATCTCAAATACACCAATTAATAAAACTTCAAGTTAAATAATATTAATCTAATCAAATTTCCGAGTTCGTCGGTTTACTCTAATTTCTTTATCCAATAATTGCTCAAAGTACCCCGGAACCCAGTTGATCATAATAATATTATTCAAATTGTTCACAAAATTATGGGGTATTACACAAATTCCCGGTATCGTGTGAAAATTTTTGGGGGTTTTACCGATAATTTCTAAATCCCCGGTAATTTTTACCGGTAATTTCGAAATCCCCGGTAATTTTTATCGATAATTTCAAAATTACCGGTATTTCAAAATCTCTGGTCCATCCCCCAAAATTCATAATTCTCAAAAGGGTAAATATGGTATTTCGTTACAAAAGGGGGGATGGGGTGCCAGGTTTAATTGGGGGGGGGGGGGTGTGGCAGGTAAAATTCTCCTTTTTGTGTAATCTTGTATTTTTTGTAATTAGAAAATGTCATGGGCTTTGTACACTTCATGAGCCCTTTTTTGTATGAACTTCTTTTCTCTTCTTTTGGTAGAACTTTAGATGGAGATGAAAATTAGAATGGACTTGTAAATTAAATTGAAAATGGAAATAATATGAAAAAGAAAAATGAAAATTGAAATTGGTTAATAAATGGATATTATAGAAATTGAATATTTGATATTAAATAATGGATAATGAATATAAAATGAAAAAATGGAAATGGATAATTGTGGATTTAGAAAAAAGGCTTATGGTTTGGATAATGGGTTTAGAAAAATATAAAAATGGAAAAAATGGATATGATAAAAAAATGGATTTGAATATGGATGTGTAGAATTAGATATGGATAAGAAAATGGTTTTGAACGCCTACAAACGGACATTTGAGCTTGAATTTGAATTCGATGAACTTGAATAATCCTCCACCAATATCTTCCATTGACACGCAACTTGACTGAATTTAATTCAAAAGCCACACTTGAATCTCTTCCAACAACCTCTGATAAAAAGAGCACAGCTACCACTAAACAAACCGCAATTGAAACAACGACCATCACCATTACTTTTCTGAATCTCTGGTCAAATTAAAATAAATTCTGAATCACTTTGAATTTGTGTGAAAGAATCTCTGGGAAATTAAATCCACAGAGGACCATAATCTGAACTGATGGATCCTGATAAACCAGATCTTCTGGACCAAACCTCACATGAACCACTGCTTGATGACCTGATGAGTTCCACACACAACAATTTGACCTTGAATACACATTTTCTGAGAAACAGCCACTGATACTGATAATTTGTGATTGAAGCAAGCTCTTGACAGTTTGAACAAGATAAAGTCGAACTTCCATCTGATCTTGATCATAACTGAATAAACGGCACTTGACTTGAAGTTACACATCTTAACCTGGAACCAATGTTCTTGAGGTGTTGAGAAGGATTCAAATCCTAAATCACAACCTTCCCAATTATAACACAAAATGAAACCCTAATCTCATGATGCCTCTTGAGAAATCTTGAAGCAGATGAACATGATGCTTGATGAATGATGTGAAATTACAACAATAAGAATTCAACCCTCTGTCAAACTTTAATGAAAGTATCACAAGGCAAATAGTAAGCCCTGACTCAGAGAAACTCCTGATCCCATGTCTTAGAAGACCAATGATATGCACAAATGATAATGCAAAATGAAATGAGACATAAGCCAGTTAGTGTTAGAAAAAGGAAGGCAAATTTTGAGGTGTTACAGTTGCCACTATTCAAACTTATTGGATCGGAGGGTATGGAAGCATAAGCTTTCAGACCGTCTGGACACGGAGATTGAATACCAAAAGAATCCTGAAATTTGCAACTTGTGGGGAAATAAACTAGAGAGTGTTTGCCAGCCGAAGGTGGATTCAAAGACAAAGGATACCAACCAATAGTTGGGATATGACAAAGGAGACCAACCAATAGTCGAGATAAAAGGGACCAACCAATAGTTGGGACAAAATAGACCAACCAATAGTTGGGACAAAATATACTAACCAATAGTTAGGATAACGAGGACGCCGACCAAAGGCGTACTCACAGTGAAAGAGACCAACCAATGGTTGGGACAAAAGATACTAACCAATAGTTAGGATAAAAGCTTCTAACCAATAGTTAGGATAAAATATATTAACCAATAGTTAGGATGAAATAGGGGATCAACCAATAGTTGAGACAAAATATACTAACCAAAAGTTAGGATAACGAGGACGTCGACCAAAGGCGTACTCACAGCGAAAGAGACCAACCAATGGTTGGGACAAAAGATACTAACCAATAGTTAGGATAAAAGGTACTAACCAATAGTTAGGATGAAATAGAGGACCAACCAATAGTTAGGATAAATAAAGGAGACCAACCAATAGTTAGGATGAACAAAGGAGACCAACCAATAGTTGGGCTGAAATAGGGAACCAACCAATAGTTGGGACAAAATATACTAACCAATAGTTAGGATAACGAGGACACAGACCAAAGGCGTACTCACAGCGAAAGAGACCAACCAATAGTTGGGACAAAAAATACTTACCAATAGTTAGGATAAAAGGTACTAACCAATAGGTAGGATAACGAGGACACCGACCAAAGGCGTACCCACACCAAAAGAGACCAACCAATAGTTGGGATAAAAGAGACCAACCAATAGATGGGACAAACAAAAGAGACAAACCTATAGTTGGGATGAAATATACTAACCAATAGTTAGGATGAAATAAAGGAGACCAACCAATAGTTGGAATACAACAAAAGGGAGACAAATCTGCTGGGGAAAAGAGAAATCTAAACAGACAACTCTGCAGGGGAGCAAGAGATAGCTCCTCTGGAAGGAACCACAATGGGTAGGACGAATCCAGTGGTTGGGGTATAAAATTAAGTAACATCTCCTGAGTTATGCCACTTTCTGATGTGGAAAAAGTCTGGCAAAGAACATCAAACTTGGCTTATGCCTCATATGCACATGTTTGAATCTTCTATGGTGTAATGCTCCATACGAAATGGAAATGCTACGAATTTGGGAGGATGCAATGCAAATGATGCTTATGCTATGCAAAAGGGACACCTCCGCAAAATAAACGCTGAAAGTGAAGGCAACTCCACCGGGGATGACAAACTAGATTGTCTTATGAGTCAAAAACCTTGCTGAGGAAAATCTCACTAAACGACTTTCCTGATCAACAGCTTCTGCTGTAGATGAAACCCAAGGAGAACTTTCCCCTCGCTGGGGACTACAAATAACCTTTGCTGAAGATGGAACCCAAAACCTGATACTGAAGAGTGCCAATAACCATTGGACTTAGAACCTGCTAGAGATATCAACCACCATTTGAACAAACCGCTGCGAGGATCAACACCAACTATGCTTGGGGAGAGAAGTCAATAATACGAAACCTGCTAGGGATATCATTGAACTTAACCTGCTGTTGGAGAAGTGACTTTACCCTGCTAGGGATAAAAGCACACTATTGCTAGCGAAATTACACCTCCTGACCTGACGAGGAAAGTAAATACCAAGACTCTGTGGGGAAAATAAAATCGTCGTCCGAGAAAGATAACCAATCTAATGGATTTGAACCATCAAACATTGCAAGCTCAAGTTTAGGGGTATGGAAGGGTGGTAAAGAGGGAATATAGGGAAAGTGTGGGTAGGAATTTTGCTGAAAAATAGGAAGGTTATAGGTTGGGGTTTGGTAAAAATGGGTTGAGTGGGTATGTATGGGGAAAAATGGGGTGGCGGTGGGACGAATGGTGGTGGTGACAGTTGGTGGTGCAGGTGATGAGACAAAGTACATGATTGTCTTAAAGGGCTGTTTCTGGGTGAAGGAAGGTGAATAACAGGTGTAGGTAGCAAGGATATAGATGAGGGGTTTTGAGTAATACCTGAAGAGCTTCCTGCTGAATGAATAGTAGCAGAGTGGGGTTTTTCTTTTTGAGTTAGGATATTTTGAAGGGTTGACATAATTGAATCATGTCTAGAATCCAGGATCTGCTTGTCATTATCTAATATGGTGTGGATCTGACCCAAATGTTGTTCTATATCTACATTAACCTTGTCAAACATTTCATTCATTTGTTGTTGAACTTGTGCCATAGCATTGTCAAGATGAAAATGAGAAGTTTGGACAACTTCTTCAATAATCTCCTGGAAGTGGGGTTGTTGGGTTTGGGGGGAGCCATGTGAACAAGAATTAAAGCACCAAATGTTAGGTTACTCTAAGGAAATCAAATAGATCTAAAATGGAAAGGGAAAATAGACACAATAAAACATTAAAACTTTTCAGAATTTTCTAACTTCCAAATATCAAAGTGATGACAATAAATAACTAGGGTTTCTAGCTAAAGATAAAAGACTATGGACCTAAATACAATACTGACCCAACCACTAAAGGAATAAGAATGACTAAATAAACCCCCTAATTAATAGTAACAGTCCTTTAGTAAAATTGATATTTTTTTTGTTTCTAATTGATCTTGGACTCTTCATAACATTCTACATGGAAAGGAAGCATTAGCTTTGTTTCAAATGATGTATTCCAAATGTCAACTCCTTACTTGGCCTACCTTCTTCAAGTTATGGAATTATAATTTGCTACCTTCTTTTACGAGGATCTAAATGCCGTCTTGTTCAAGCTCTTTCTAAAAGTGTATGTCAAGGAGTACCAAGCTTAGTTTGAATCCTTGGCTAACCTCATTGCGATCGTTCTACTTAAGCTGCTTCATTTTCGAATCCCCCATTTCCCACTATATAAATATGTAGATGAGAAACCTCTATAAATATAGCTGCAATGCATGTAAGAGAGAAGTTATGAAATTCAGAAAGAATTTTGCATAGGAGAAATTAAGGAAGATGAAGAGTTACAACACGACTCGCTCTAGTCAGATCTGCAGGAAATAACACTAGAAGGTGTGACAAAATACTTCGCTTTCTAATTAACAAATTTCCAGTGATAAAAGTGTCATTTGTAGGTTTATCATTTCTATCTTCTCGCTTAAGAATGTGAAACTTAAGATCTTTCTGTGTTGTGCTTATTTTACTCGCTATGAGTTAAACTTGCTTTCTTAGATAATGTGAAGTTTAATTAATTAGTAATCTTTTAAATGTTATGAATTATTTATCTTAATAGATTTTATTCAACTGAATTTATTTCATATGCTCATTCCTTCATATGACCAACTTGGGAGTAGATAAAAAATTGTTAATATTGATTTATCTTTTGACAAGTGAAACTCATGACAAATATGGTTGAAAATAGTGGGATAGACATATTCACTAGATTAGTCACTTTAGACATAAAAGACTACAACCATAGGTGAAATCAGAACTTGTAGCAATCATGCATTAATATTATTATGAGACTTAGAGATTTAATTCCCTAACTTATTGCATATGCAATTTGATGTTGTAGATATACACCACTAGACAACTTTCTACCTTATCTGTCACGACATAACATAGCAAACTCATATATTAGATGAATTCATTAAATGGAACATTTTCCAAAATACTCCTTTACTATTTGTTGACCCATATTAATCTTCTTTATTTTACAACATTCTTGAGCAGATGACATGTGTCATTATTTTATTACCTTTGCTCATGTTTACTTTACAACTTATTGTATTAAAATCATTATGATTAATTCAATCTCCGTGGGATCAATAGTCTTTCTTATCATTTGCTACTAGTTTGACCATGTATACTTGCATGTACAAAAATCAATCAAGTTTTTGGCGCCATTGTCGAGGATTCTTTCTTTAAAATTTATATTTTTTCATTGACGTTTGTATAATTTACATTTGAGCATTTGATATTTTGTTTGTCTTTTGGTGACAAAACAGTTGTGTGAGAATGTTACACGTGCAGGTTGATTTCTCCATATTGCAGTTAAGTCAAACCATTGTTCTGGTTGTTCAACTAGGTGAAATACATTATATGCTTAATTCCTTTATGAAGGCCCCTGACGAGACAGTTGTCGCCCCACTAAATGTCATGATATAATATCTCATATCCTCTTAAATACATTATTCTTTGTTAGTTGGAACAGATTGAGCTCATATATGCTTTATTTGTGGTCAGTTAAGACAAATAGAATAATTAGTGAACTCAATTGAGCTTAATTCTTACTCAATTCAATTGACTTTTATTATTTAGTAAGAGAAGGTACATTTTGGTAACATTAATGCATGGTCAATTACTCACTAGAAGAAATATCTCTTCTTAGATATTTTCTCTTTTCATATTACCAACCATTTGCCTTGATTACAAGTAACAAAAGGAAGGAAAGAAAAAAGTTAGTAAGAAAAAAAAGAGTAAACAAAGAGAGAAAGAAAGAAGAAGTGGAGAAGGGAAGAAAAAGAGAAAGGCCTGGAAAAAAGAAGAATCAACATGTTTCATCAAAAACTATCCCCAACTTTCATCATCTTCTTGTTTCATGGTGGGTTCCTAGTTAGACATAACTATGGTGGGGAAAATCCATGAATTAAAATTTAGGGTTTTGTGTGTTTTGATATGATCATGAAATTGGTGTTAATATATGATGTTCTTGTTTTTTCCATGTTTGCTTGTGATAATCCATGTTATTTGGTGTTGTTGATGTAATATGAGGCTATGTGATGATGTATATTTGCTTATATTTCTTCCTGTCATGTTTTCTTACTAGTTTTGTTATGGCTTTCTCGCTTAGTGATGGAAAAACTTGATAATCAAGCGTATCAGTTCCTATGCAGAAGTTGCTCTGCAGCACTTTCTAGGAGATGACACATCTCGCTAGGCGAAATGTGTGATTTATGAGAGATATGACAGTCTATAACTCTTTGCTTTGGCCTCGCTAGGTACTTGTTATGCGAGAACTTGCTAGGAAGCCTCGTTTGGAGCTCGACAAGCGAAGAAGGGAAAATTTCTAAATTTGAGTTTATTGCCTCGTCTCTCTTGAAGCTCTGCTCTTGCTAAGCAAGACTCATAAAGCATTGGAATATCACTAGTGTTCTTGTTTCCTCCATAAAATGGGAATCATGACTCTAGTTAATGCGAGGTTGAATGCATTGGAAAACCAGTCCATTGCTCTTCCTTTTAAGATAAAACCATGCTTATGTTCCAAATATTTCATGGATAATGATAATAAACTATGTTGTATGTTTTATGTATCATGTTGTGATGTGAATGTGTATAAATTGCCTGGTCAATTGCCAGGTGTATTTAATGAATTTTTAGTTATATATATATATATATATATATATATATATATATATATGGGTTTTGCTAGGATACCCCGACTTATTTTTATGAAGATGTGTTTTAGCAACATGCACCTTAGGGTGTATTTAATTAATTTTTAGTTATATATATATATATATATATATATATATATATATATATATATATATATATATATATATATATATATATATGGGTTTTGCTAGGATGCCTAAAGCAAATGCTAACTTACACCCGCTTACCTTTTTGAAGGTGTGTTTTAGTAACATGCACTTTAGGGTGCATTTAACTATTTTTTAATTAAAGTTTGCTAAAACACACCTTCATAAAAATAGGTGGGTGTATCTTAGCCAAACCTTATATATCATTGTCAAAAGGCTCTTATGTGTATTGAATGCCAATTACACCATGTATACTATATTTTCTAGATGTATATTATATGTGGGTGTTACACATGACAAATGACTCATATGTTGCTTGTGAAGGATGAAATATTTCTAGGTTCAAGACCCTAAATCAATTCAAACCTCAAGTTCCTCTTTAGTTTTTCGCTCCAAATGCAAATGTGGCAAATAACGGAACCAACCCGTTGGAGTCTATTTTGATAACTTTTATGCAAGAAACAAAGTTACAAATTCAAGCTCAAGAGAAGAGTATAATTAGTTTGGAGAATCATATTGGTCAAATCGCTAATGCATTGACATCCTTTTTCAGAACCTATAAATGATTAGTTACATTTTCTACTCAATTAGACACAGGTGTTAATCGAATATAATTTTTTAAAAAGTGTTAAATGAAATTTCCTTTTTGAGCCAACCTCATGCCTATAAATAGAGGTTCAATTTTTCATTTCAAATTATCCAGAATCGTGTTTTGACACTTTCACCTCTCATAGACACTCTCGCTCTCTCTCTCTCTCTCTCTCTCTCTCTCTCTCTCTCTCTCTAAACATTTCTTTAACTTTATCTCACATTGTTTTTTAGCCTAAGTACTTTTGTGAGAAAAGTCCATTTGTGAGTAAGATCATTTTTGTAATTCTAGAATGGGCAGAATTTTAAAATTCACCAAGGGAACCTTTTGTGCGTACCCTTGTTAAATACTGTCCAATTAGAGATTTGTAAGGGTTAAAGATAAACCCGTAAAAAATATTTTATTTAGGATTGGGTATTTTAGTCCTAGTTTAGGTTGGAGATCATCCTGTGATAAAATCTCTTAGGTTCTTGGCTAGTTAGGTAAGCCCTATGCTAAAATCTCTAAGGTTTTTTGCTAGCTCGGTTAACACCAAGGTATTGAGCTCAAAGGTTATGTAACTTGAAGACTAACTGCTCCAAGGTCTCTGTTTGTGCAAAGAAGACTAACCACTTTAATCCACTGTTAGGGAAGGAAGATTGACCCCTTCACTTTCAAGCTTATTATAAAGAGAATACGCAAACACTCACATCCATCGACTTGTATATTATGATTGAACATCAATCACCATTTCCTTGTATAAGGGGATTATGAGTCTTTCCTACTAAAAGCTCTTAAAAGATTATTGGAAACTCTCAAGATCAATTCTTAACGAGAGGAGTATGTCCTTTTTTTACTTAACCTCTATAATTCTTGGTGTTCCTCTTTTTCCTTAAATCCATGTATTTCCGTAATTTATTTTCTGCATTATATTTTTCCGATAGTAAGTTTTCAAAATGCATATTTAACTCTGGTTTATTTCCCAAAAAATTTTAAAACATGTTTTTTCCAAACCACACAATTCAACCCCCCATCTTGTGTGCAAGTCTTAAGTACAACATAATTCTCTCATTATCTTTAATTTATTCCTTTAAATTTCTTCATTTTACTCTAACTTTTAAGTAACATTCATACCATTGCTTCCCATAAAATTACAAGTTAAGAAACAGTGCACAAAAGCGATAAAAATTTACTAATCACTACGCCAAATAAGCTATTTAATAGCGCTTTTTTTTGTTTTTGATAGCGCTTAAAAGCGCTATTAACCGCGCCGCTATTGTAAATGTTTTTTGTTTAATAGCGTTTTTAAAGCGCTATTAAAATACCAGTTTTTAATAGCATTTTTCCTTAAGCGCTACCGAAGTGGGCATTTTGCGCGTTTTTTGATAGCACTTTCAAAATAAGCGCTATTATAAAGCACATGTTTGATAGCACTTTCAAAATAAGCGCTACTATATGTCACATGTTTGATAGCACTTTTAAACAAAGCGCTAATATATGACACATGTTTGATAGCAATTTCAATGAAAGCACTAACATATGGCACATGTTTGATAACACTCTCTTAAAAGTGCTATTATAGGATGTTTTATTAATAACACTCTCTACAAAACGCTATTATAGTACACGTTTTTTTTTTTTACACAAAATCATTCTTTTGGTTTGCAAATATCAAAAAGATACATTCAATTCAATACCAAATAACGCTTGAAGTTACTCATTGCATACATATTATGATCCATCAATACCAAATAACATTTTAAACCAAATCCACTTGTTTACAAATATCATAACATATATAGAGGAAAGTTAAGGGCGGTGTAACAATTTATGTTGCATTGAATAAATTATAAACTAAAATTCAAACAAATTTGTTCATCGTTTATGACATTAATATTGAGTACTAATAAGCACAAAACACATGACTTTTCACATAATCATATCTTAACTCTATGCACTCTTTCTTCTTGTGTTGCCTCTCCAAGACTTTGTAGACTTCACAAAATTAATGCACGGACAAATGGAAAATTCATTACGTCACACAAGAAGCATTTTGAGGAAGCATCGGGTCCATCAACTGTGTCAGTCCTGGAAAGTGAAGTTTTCCCTAAAGAAAATATGCACTGCCTGATAGATTTAAGAAGCATAAAATTATGATGTTATGAATTGGAGTAAAAAAACTACAAAATGAATTCATTATGCCTCATAGCAGTATCAAATCAGTCTCATGTTTCTCATCTTAACTAAATGTAAAAGCAAATAATAATGCTAAACTAAAAAATAAACTAAACAAATGAACTGCAAATACAGAGGGTTCAATTGGCACTCGGGTTCTTGAGACACCCTAGTCCCTACCTAGACTTTGAACTGATATCAGAGCACTCGCTGATATCATTACTTTATCATTTACATTCTAAATCCATTGTAATGAGACATACTAGTTCCCAAACTTTTACCTAATATCATGTTTTACTAACATATCATATGCCTCCCAAATCTAACATAGCACGAGAAAGACACAAGACTAGTACTAACCGTTCGATGGGATTTATCAGAATCCGGAGATAGAATAATAGGAGAGAGACTCTCTTCGCTGCCAGGATTAATTTGATTAATAAATTCCTCCAAAGAGGAAGCATCAGAATCCCCAGCAAGAAACTTAAAAGCTTCAATTTGAGAGGCATAACTTAAAACTTCAGTTTCAGATGCATCTGTTTGATTTTCCTGAACATTCTGAAACAAGAATAATAAGTTAAACACATAATCAACCGCAAATCAATTCATGAATAAGCTCAAATCACCATACCTTGGATTCAACAGCAGAGACCTTAGATTCCTCTGCAATGGCTTTAAGTGAGGACAACTCAACAACATTTCCATCAGTGTCCACTTCATGCACAATAAAATCAGAATACCTACATCACAAATTCAATCGAGTCAGTGTTGAATGGTATTTTACCATACATCATTTCATGTATATTTCCATATTGTACAAATAGGAAGGTTGAGACAAAGCAACTCCACCAGTTTCTAGTATATTTCCAAGAAGACAGTCACGTCTAGGAAATTAATTTGATATACCATTAGGTAGAAAACTGATTAAATTTTTGAATTGTCTACTTCCTGTATGAAAAGTTATACATCGAATCGAAACGCTGAATCGAAACACCTACAATCAGAGCTATCGGATGAAAGATTAGACGACTCGTATTTCATTTGAGGTAAGAATGTGAGTCGTTCAATTTTCGTTTGATGGCTCTGATTAGTTCACCGTACGAATTGCATACTAAAGCAAATCCAGGTAAGAAAACAAATAGGCTTACATTATCGGTATCAACTTTAGATATAATATCCCTGATTGTGTCTGCGTCGCCCATACCGTATTCCTTCATGGTTGTTTCCAGTTCATCTCTTGTAATAAAACTGCGATGAAATCAAACAAAAATATATAGACACGCAATCCAAATAGCCAAAAAAATTGCATGGAAAGCATTAGTGTTATCGATCGTAGATCCTGAAAAATAGCAGTACATTCAAATTCTGCTACGCAATAGTATCACATAACAATAGAGATTTGTTCAAATTCCATTGAAAGTACTAACCCGCTATTGTCTTTATCGAAATGCTTGAAGGCCTTGTAAAGATGTTCATCTCTTTCTAACCTGTGTCGATGCATTGTAGCAGTGATGAATCTATGTAATCGATTGTGCCATTTCCATCTACATCGGCCTAAATTCAAGCGAAGGAATATAACTTTAGAAGAATTGATTATACAAAAAATAGAGAAGAAAACACATATTGTAACCGAAGAAGTATTTTCAGCAATTACCTGAGCGAGTTTTCAAAATCCATTAAGTTCTTCGGAATTGGTAGAGCTAAGCTACATATGCCACACCATAAAGTTCAACAAATTCAAAGAACTAAGAGTTATGACGAATGACGAGAACACTATGCAAGCATTAGAGTTCCCGTGGAATTTATGTCGAACCTGAACTTGGTTGAGAACTGAGAAATTTTGGATAGTTTTGTAGTAATCAGCAATGAAGTCAACCATTATATGAGCTTGCTCTCTCAACTTCTCAGTGTCCATCGACTTCAAATTCAAACCACTTCCTTCTTCTTGTTCCCATTACGTAAAATTTCAAACATGAACCACATTGAATGAATGAATGTAAAAGAGAGAGATAGTAGTAGTAGTATAAGCATGATGAGTATTGAGTTTGATTGATACTGAAATTTGTTGGTAAAGACAAAATGGCGAATTCTGTTGTACTATGTGAAGCTGAGAAGAAGAATCTCAGTTCAGAACTTTTACCGAACACTTGATGGGCATAGCGCGAAACGACAAATTCGGCACCGATTCTCCATCAATTCTTCAACCACGACCTGCAATAACAACAAATAACAACACAACAACAATGTTGTAGCAAGAATTGAACTGAAACAGAAGCAAAAAGATGAAAGAACCGGCGGTGGTGAGAGGGACGATTTTTATTGTTCCATACAAGGGTTGAAGAACAATGAACCTGAAGGTGAAGTTGCTTATCAAAGGGCTGTTTCAAGAACAAATTGTAAAGCGATGGTGCGGTTTAATGTCAGTAAGGATGGAGAATGGAGAATTACTAAATTGATAATGGATCACAATCATGATTTCGTGCCGCTTGAACAAAGACATTTCTTACTTTCTATGAGAAATGTATCACAAGGTAAAGGAGGTCTCATAAAGTCTATAGTAAATGCTGGAATGAAAGTTACTAATATTTGGCGTTATTTAGGTGAAGAGGATAAGCTTGGTATGACACTGAAAGATATGCATAATTTTTTCTACACTGAAAAGTTGAAATCAATTGAAGTTAGAGATGCACAATCTTTAATCAAATCAATCGGAGAGGTAATGCCAAATACAAGTCATCGATTATGTTTATGGCATATATCTATGAATGCTCATTCGAATTTAGGTGGTCTTAATTCTGATCATAAGTTTCAAAGTTTGTTTAGAAAGTGTATGTCAGGATGTGATTCAAAAGAAGAATTTGAAAGCACTTAGAATGATATTATGATTAATGAGTACAAGCTTCAAAATCATCATTGGTTAGGCAGTATACATACTAACTAGTTTTCCTAACAATACACATACTAACCACCAACCAATTTCCATTCTAACTCTCTTAACTTTTTCTAACTGTCAATCCAAACTAACTATTTTCCTCTTCAACTAACATTTCTAACTAACCGACTCAGTCATAGTCCAAATTCCATTGAAATTCAACCAATTACTAACTAACCTAATTGTCAATCCAACATTCAACAAGTTCTATAAAAAGTTCATTTAACTTCTACTCATTTCAAAATCAACTAACATTTTGCTAAACACATTCACTAACGAACTATGACATTCAAACGAGTTCTACTAACAGTTCTAATGATTACTATCCTAACTAGATAACTGTCAACTAAAGGTGTTAATCTCCTAACTAACTTTGCACATTAAACCTACTAATGTCCATCCAAACTAACAACTGACCAAAATTTTAATTCCCTTTTTCCCTAACTGTCCAATGGCCTTAAACACCATTCATAGTAATTGCACTTTGGCTTTTTTTGAGGAAATAGATCCAACCACCACTAAGTTTAGGAAAGTTACAGTACCTTAGATAGAAGAAGACCAAGGCAGTTCTAAGAGAGACAACATTGAAATTTGAGGGGAAGGATAAACAGTGAATCCAAGTCCAAAGCCACCTTCTCCTAATATTCTAGAAGAGTCAAAGTTATTTGGTGCTTTCTCCAAGTCATTCAAGGAAAAATTCTTGGCAGATCTTGTAAATGTTATCGTTCCCGAACCGAAGGAACGTGATCCAGATCCTGACACAATCCCATGATTTATTGGACCGGCAACCCCTGGCACATTCAAACAAAATTCTATAAATTCCAGTTTTATGATGCTTGAAGAAAACAAGATCTTTGTAACATAAATAATACTAACAAAATTGTAATCATTGTATAACCTGGATAATGAACATAGAGTACTTCTTAAGTACCGAAGAGGGAATCATCTATTAGAATCTCTCCGTGCCAGAATTTCATGTATATTAATAATGCTGCGGTATCATCAAATTTTACTCCTTTTGGTACCAGGTTAATGATAATATTGGTTTTCTCTAGTTGCTGATTAGCTGCATCAACTCCCACAATATGAACTTTTGTATGGTTCAGCATAGCACTCGATGCAATTTCATTAGCTAGCTTTGAAACTAGAGGAAAACACTTGTATGTAGCAATGCTGACACGGATTTTAACTTGAAGTGGCCATACACAACCACAAGGTGATTCAGGAGGTGTGTATGTCAACGGCTCTGAGCAAGTAACGGATAAGCAATCTGCAGAAGGATCAACACCCAATAGGTTTATTGAAATGATTGTAACAAGTACACATAATAATGCTGCATATATTAAATACAAACAACCAACAATCCCCAATAGTATTTGAAATTAAATTAGAACAAACATGATGGGTTCAAAATCAATACTGCAGTAAGATGTCCATGGAACACATCGAACCAATATGTCCAGTTTCAGCAAAATTTCCACATTTGAACACAACAACAGTAGCAGTGACATTATTCAAATAACCTTAGCTACCTCTACAAACTTATGACAACATCCAAAATGCAAACCAGAAACACAGCAAAATCGTAATAAAATCAACAGATAAGACAATACTACGGAGAAAATGATTCGAACGTTACCGCCATGTTGAATAGTCGTTGCTGGCGCCGAATCAGGATCACTTCATGGTTTTGCGGTTTGTGTTTACTGCTCATCTGCTAGATGTTGCTTCGTTGGGCTGCATACGGCTGCATATAATTCCCCTATACAACAATCCAAGAAATCATTACAAAAACATTTGAAAAAGGAAAACAGAACAAATTTATCAATCTATTAATGAAATCTCAGACAACTTCAAATCCTAAACATCTGTTCCTAACATGGATTATGTACTAGCATCTATTCCTTAACATATGTTACAGATTTCCTCTTTAATTGTAGTAACACAAACCAAATCGGACAAACCATCGGAACTAATCGATGTAGATTTTAGTTTCAATTGGACAAACCTTTGCTCATGCATGATTATGAAGAGGTGATAGTCCCTGTAAAAATATTGAGGATGGTCAATCTCACCTTGTTTTAGAGATTAGTATTCTGCCATCATCTATTCTGCCTCAAAAGAATGTATTATGTTGAGATTAGAGAGTTGTAATTGCATGCTATCCAAACACGAATATTTGTCATCAGATTCAAAGGTAGATAGCATAAAGCTTTGGTGCACTGTTGCTCCTCAAGTAATTAGAGTTAATCTCCATGTCAATGCATTTAGAAGACAAAACTGAGATCTTTCCTGTAATTTCTTTTGACCCTTAAACATAAGCAATGTGATAATATCTTCTAGGTCGGTTTAAGTCTTCCATAGTTTTCGGTTTGAAGTCTGTCAAGGCAATGAGATTTGATAAAGTAAGAACTTGGTTGGTCTGTAGCTTTTGGATCTTTCAAATTCAGCTGTCAATACCTCAGAAAAAGGCCTTGTACTTGATGAAGCAACAACATCTATTGATACTGCTACTGATAATCTTATCCAGAAGGTTATTCGAGAAGAATTCAAAGACTTTACTGTGTGCACTATTTCACATCCTATTCCCACTGTTATTGACAGTGATCTTGTCTTGGTACTCAGCGATGGTACGTATTGTTGTATGCTATTCTCATAGATCTAATCGATATATAATTCTTTTCTCTATCTCCCTATTTGACGCACATCGTGAAAAGGAAATAGAGTTCAAATGTGTTTTTAAATTGAGTAATTGAGTTAAGAACCTAAGCTTAAAATACTATGCTCTCAGCAAAAATGTTAGGACCATGTGACTTAGTAGGTTGCTAGCCTACTTTCGAGTTGTAATTCTCGTAACACTAGAAGGAATTCAGCTATTACATACTACCCTAACAAGCCAGGTCTCCTCGTCAAGCATCTGGTATCCCTAAGAAACAGCGAGGTAGATTGGTTTCTTAGGAACCCGCATTACAAGTGAGACACCCCATAGTGCTATTGCTATATACACCAGTTCAAGAATTTACCAAAAGCAACATATAATTGTGCTTTAATGCATATTTGTAACTATAATGAAATTAATTGGAGTGATAATTTACAATCACTTACAGCAGGGTTGTATGGCTATCTCTTCATGAGCACAATTCAGACCACCTATCAAAACTACAGGTTTTGACTTTTCCAGCTCCTGTACCCACCAGAAAATGAATCATGAATCATATAGAAAGTCATTTATCCAAAATGAATATTATAAAGTCAAATGGAAAAAGGATATAAAACATAAGGAACCAATCAACACAATAAATTGACAATGAGTTTAATTGGAACGAATGACTTCACAACAATTGCTCGATCTTTTGTACGATCATAAGAGATTAAAAACACACCCAGAAAAAAAAACAAAGAGAAAACCTAAACGAATGACAAATTTGAATAGTTATAAATAGGCTATACTAAACACAATTGAGTCACCTTATCGACACCACATTTGAAATAAAATTTCATATGGAGAATGGGAAAAATTACTGAACTATTTAGGCCATAATCTCCAAATCATATTCAACAAAAATCTAATTTAAAAATAATTAAACAAGGACTGTGCATAAACGTAGCGACATTGAATTATAATGAGAACATGAGTAAAAAATAAATGAAACATCCCAAACATAGAGCAGTAACAGTTTTAGACAAACTTACTATAGGAGGAGCCCTGTCATGAACAAAATGCAGATTCAATGTCAAACCAACAACTCTATTTGATGGATCAATGAGTTTTTTACTACATACGACTCCGCTCTGCTGCTAGCAACCACAAATTCTCTTTCTCAAGCTGCGTCAATGAAACAAGATCATAGTAATTTTAAATAATTAACATTTTATTTCTATGAGGCATTTAATCTAACATCTAACCATCCATATCAATTATAAGAACATAAATCATCAATTCTTAATCTTGAAAGAAATACCTGCGTTTTTCTTAACGTTGACTCCAGTGCTTTTAAGAGAGACAGGGAGATGTGAAGTGAAAGAGTCCCTTTTGCAGAACTGCCGATTTTGATGACGCTGAGGTTGAAGCAAAAATGTCGATTTCGGAATGTTGAATCCCCTTTATAGAAAGCGATTTTGGAATGTCAAATCCCTTTTGCAGAAAGCTACAAGAAGCTAAATCATGATTATTATTGTCGTGGTTGTTTGAAGAACGATGAAGAGTAGGTCACACAACAAATAATGGTATTTTAGGGTTCAAAGGAGATGACAAAATCAGTGATTTTTAGGGTTCAAAGGAGATGACAAAATCAGTGATTTTTAGGGTTCGACGGAGTTGACATGCAATAGATTGAGGTATTAATGGGAGTAAATTTGGAACTGAAAGAAGAAAATTTCACTGAAATTTCGCAGGTGAAAATTTTTTCTTGATTAGAACATGAAGAACACAAGTCATTTTGATAGAAGGAAAGGGTTTTATTCAATTGTTTTTTCTGCTTGTAATAACAATATTTTATATAATATATTATTAAGTTTCCACTAAAATTATATATTTCTAAAATAGCCAAGCGGATGCCCAAGCTTTTTGCAGCCCCAATGTACTAGCTTCGATTCTTGATTTTTTGGAAAAAAACTCTACTTATGTGTATTAATTATCTTCAACTAAGATAGCGCTTTTAGTAGAGCGCTATTATATATGAACGCTAAAACTTCAACTATGAGGTCTCGAGTTCGAAACTAGATGGAACGCCTAAAATATATATTGGTTGTTATATTTGTCTCTACCTACGATAGCGTTTTTTCTTGAAGCGCTATTAAAGGCCCAAACCATATTTTTTGTTTAATTTTTTTTTTGCAATTTTTAATCTATCTAAGATAGCGCTTTTTATTAAAGCGCTAATAAAGACCATATTCTTTATTTATTTATTTATTTTTGGATCTATAATAGCACTTATGCTAAATCGCTATTATAGATTGACGCATATTATAACTTATAATAGCGCTTGTAATAAAAGCGCTATTATTGGTTTTAAGGTAATATTATTTGGAAATATGAGAAATTAAAAAAAAAAAGGCATTTTGTTTATTTATTTAGAAGAACATGAAATAAATAAAAAGTGCACGTGTCTTTTTTTAAGAAAGCTAATAATATCGTTTTACAAAAGCGCTATCTAACCAAAATATTTCTAATAGCATTTATCCATTAACTGCTATCAAACTAGGGTATTTATAATAGCGTTTATCTATAAAGCGCTATTAAATATTTTTGTGTAAATTATTTAATAGCGCTTATCCATAAAGTGCAATCTTAGTAAAGTTTAATAATAGCGTTTTTTTACAAAGTGCTATCAAAGTCACATTGCTTGTATCCTATAATAGCGCCCGACCATAAAGTGCTATTATAGATGTGTTTGTTTCCTTTTTAATAGCATTTTTTTTTTTAAATGCTATTACATTAGGTGATACAAAATATCAATTTTGGCGTAGTGAATCCTTCAACTCCTCTTAAATTACATCTCATAATTATAACACTTCCACTAGAAGATTCTTACCACCCTACATGGTAATTAATTCGTTCGACTGTCATAGAAGAACCCTTTATTGGTTGTTCATTCAACGCCAATATTATGAATAACATAATGGACACAACACTAAGAATTTCTTAGGTCGCCTAATGTTTTTACTGTGACACTAGGCGATGTATGTTACTTGCCAAACAAGATCACCTAGTCGCCAAATTTGTTTGGGTCATCCGAATTTGCTCCACTCGCACAATAAACTTCGACAATGATGGTTCCTAAGTATTAACTGACTAAGGGCCACTCTAAGGGAGAAAAATATTCTCCTCATTATCCAAGAAGACCACGTCCTCCTATGACCGTGTTCCTTAGTCATTAAATTAAAATGAGAATAACATATCTCCAATACCAAAATACACAAAGAGAGAGCTTCTCACTCCTATGTGATCAAGTTCTCAATCTCAAAACAAATCTTAAAGCCTCTATTAATCTTTAATCACTAGAAATTGTCACATAATTGTACATCCAACAAATTCATTTATCTTTCAGAAACAACATAAAATTACTAAAGTAGAAAACAATATTAATTGCACGCTCTTAATAAAAATAATTTTTTTCAAAAAGAATAATCTTTTTCTTTCTCTAGTGAATCTATTAGACTTCATTAAAATCTTCTTTTTATCCAACAAAAGCAGGTTTGTGAGAATTGCTTCCTTGCTACCCAAAAATGCGTGGAATGGAAAGATGAAAGTGAATTTCTCTAAGTTCACAGGTGTTCATAAACAATCATTTTTTCATTTCCCTTCTATTCTAATTCCTACTTCATTCTAATTATCTTTTATTCTTTCATTTTTCTATGATCCTTAAAAATAATAATAAAGGGATCCTAATTGATTGCTGAATTTAATTATTTCCGTTTTCCCTTAGTTGTATCTCTAAACTTGAACTCAATTTTCACAAACCCTTTCATTCGTGTGTTTCATAACAAACGAGATAAATCATTATTTTAATGGATAAATGTAATTGTTAATAGTGAAAACTAATGATACTGCAAAAGTATTGAAAGCACACACAATATACTCGTTATTCAATGAAAGACAAATACATAAAACATGTGAAAATTACACCAAAATAACCGATGACTGAATCTTCACATACAAAAAAAAAAAAAAAATCAAATCATCGTATAATAAAGAAATCTGGACTAAATTCGTCATATCCACGTCAAAGGATATGCATCATCAAGTCCATAATTACATAATTTTATTCAAGGTAGTATATTAGGTCATATTCCATTGTGAAGATTGGCATCATAACCAAATGGAATTGTTTCAATTCCACCACCGTTCAGCACCATGTCCATATACATGATATCATCATTATCATTTGTAGTCATCGCAACGTGGTCATGACTCATCACTGCAATTTCTTCATTATTAGGCGTGGTTGGTGGTGGCGGTGGTTGTTGTAATAGCGGCAGTGGTGGTGGCGGCGGCGGTAGTAGTGCCAGTGGTGGTGTCATTTGGAGATGGGCTTGACTTTCACTTTGATTTTGGTGAATAATATTTTTGTTATCAATCAAATTAATCCTTCTGCTAATCTCCTTCAGATTCTTATCGATCATCCAATCGAGATCATTCAAATCATCTAACGAAATATTGTTCTCCACAGTATTCCCAGCTTTGAGACACTGAAACATGAGCATGGTTGTCTCTTGCTCTCTGTTGTCTCTCCATTGCTTTCCAAATTGTTTTTCTGACTTCGAAATCCTTTGTTTCAGAAAACTCTCTTGATTCATCATCTTTTTTCTTTGCTCAAACTCAGGCACTGTCCTGAATTTTGAAAGCACATTTTCAACTCCTGAGGGCGATGGCCAGATCTCAGGTTGAGTATTGTACGGACCGTAAATGATTGCACAATCGTCCACGCCGCAAAGGGTTGAGAGTTCATCAACCTTCTTCATTAAACTCTTCTTCCTGTTCTTGTAAGCTGCTTTCCTTGCAGGATCATTCTCAATGAATGCAATCTTCACTTTTTTTCTAGTCATGGTTTTGACAAGTATAAGGTGAAAATCAATAGAGAAGAAGAAAAGTCGATGTTTGTGATGTTTGTTTTCGAAAAAATGCGTTGTATATATAGAGACCAAATTCTATATTCGTATTCACGGTTAGATGTATGGGAATCATTTTCCAGCTAGCATTTTTCAACGGTAAAGTGCGTCTTTATTTTTATTCCATTTATGTAAATATATAAAATGTAAGCTTTAATGATATTTAATTTTCAACATTTATAATTTTCAAATTAGTTTAATCTATAGATTCATGCACGTAGATATTCTAATAGGATTTTTTTTTTAATTTATCTTCTTTTTATAGCATATCGGATTTTATCTTACCGATAGTTGTTAATACCATAAATTTGGAATAGTATATTGGTAAATCATATTAGTCGTTAAATAATTAAATTATTTTTAGAAATTATTTTGACAAGAATATATAAGATGAAAATGGATAGAGAAAAAAAGAAAAAATGGTGGTTGTGATTTTTGTTATATGAAAAATGTGGTGTATATAAAGACCAAATTTGATATGTATTTTTAGAAATATTTGGTAAAAACTAATGTTTCTCACATGGTTTTAAATTGTGGTACGTAACCGCAAATGCACCCGCAATATTGCTGGTGCGGTTGGCTCCGCAACCGCATCAGACCGCAATTGCGGCATGATTTTAAAATTACACCTCCAGTTATATTTAGAACCACATCAGACAATTTCAATTATGTTTCTTCATGTATTTTCTTTAAAAATCAAAATATTAGAATCCTAAAACTCAATTTACTTCTTATGTACTTAAAATACGTAACATCAAGTGTTTTTCAACATTATATTTCAAACACCTCTCAATAAAAATTCACACCACAACGGCCGCAATGCGCATCGCAACACCTGCAAGACCACAACCGCAACACCTACAACTGCAACCACATCCACAACCGCAACCGCAATTTAAAACCATGGTTTCTCATACATTTTTGTAAAGTATTTTGAAAAAATCGATAATTTGTTACTAAATATTTTGAAAACTCTGATAAAATTATATACATGCATACCGAATATTTCAAAATATCTAGTAGAAGAAAATGTTGAGATGATTAATCTGATTTTTCATAAAATTTGGAAAAATCAGGTTGATTTTTGGATTTATTTTTTTAAAATTAGAAAGTATATATTTCTTCGATTTTTTGCAATGAGTATTTGAGGAAAGGACGATACGATTGCTTCAAGACAGATTAAAAGAGCTACAAATATACGAGGGCAGATGACCTTGAGGATTCAAATTTTCGGGCAGGAAAGGTAGCCCAAATAGGTTCTCACAGGAAGAAGATGGTTGAGTAGGCACGCGCACCCCACGCTAGCTGGTGTACCGGAGGTAAAGCTGATGGTTGAGTAGGCGTTGGATCAAGTATTGAAATTTGATTTTGATTTTGATTTTTTATGGTACTCATTAATGCCTTGCTTAACAGTTGAAGATCTGCATACAAGAACACATAATGTAATGGAGATAAGACATGTAATCAACAAGTAACAAACAAAGTCATGCAACTAAGCATACACTCAAACAAGGATCACCAAATCAAGTCATGAGTCTAAACTAATTTGAAAAGATGCAATTTACTGAAGTGAAAACGCTAATGTGATATCTAAGATAAAAAATACTTTTCTTTAGTTTTAGTAGAATAAAATAAAAGAGAAAATAAAGAAAAATAAATATTATATATTATTATTACTCACTATTCACAAATAAAGACTTCTAATTACTTAAGAAACGTGATTTTTTTTTGTTTTAATCAAAAGCAAGCAAGTAATAAAGAGAACAAACTTAAGTGGGTCAGGGGTGCATATTGCTGCAACAAACAAGGGCCCAAGAACGATAAAAAAGGAATGAAATGAGGGACCAGCCACTTGGTCAACCAAAGAAACGAGAAAGCCAAAAAAACCAGGACTGCCACGCGGTCAGTGAGAAAATTTTACCTCATACTCCCACACTTATCCCTCTACCCCTACATTAAATTTTTTTGTACCAAAATGCCCTCATATAAAATTAATTTGTTTTATTTTTTCACCTTTCCATCATTTATGTTTCTAAATTCCCATACAGAAAAAAGTTATCATACCGTAACACTTTATGAAAGTGTTCCGCTTAAATAATATTCGTGTTTTAAAAAATTTCAAAAAAAATTAATACCGGAAAAAAGTGTTCCGTTTGAAAATCTTTCAAAAATTTTAAAAAAAGTCATACCGGAACACCTTTTAAGAGTGTTCCAGTTGAGTATATTATAAAACCCGGACATCATGATAAACGTGTTCTTGATAAAAAATTTCTTACTAAATTAGTTTCGGCAACAGCTTAAAACCGCTGCCTAAAGTAAATAGACAACGTTTGTAAAGTGTTGCTGAAACTCATTTTTCAATTTTTTGAACCGGAACACTCTCAAAAAGTGTTCCGGTGTTATTAATAAATCCAACCGGAACACTTTTAAAAAGTGTTCCGATATGATAATTTTTCGTTACTTTAGGCCACGGTTTTGAACTGTTGCAGAAACGCATTTAGCAATTTTTTAAACCGGAACTCTTAATAAAAGTGTTCCGGTGTTATTAATACATCTAACCGGAACACTTTAAAAAAGTGTTTCTGTATGATAATTGTTTTAAAAAGGTGAAAAATAAATGATGGAAAATTGAAAAAATAAATAATGAAAAAGTGAAAAAAATAAAACAAATTAATGTTTTATATGAGGGTATTTTGGAAAAAAAAAGTTCAATGTAGGGGTAGAGGGACAAATGTGGGAGTATGAAGTAAAATTTTCGGTCAGTGAATGCAGAGCTAGAGGCCAAAAAATCTTGGGACTATAACGCACAGTCAACATCAGCATTAAACCCCATCAATATCTATTCTTAAAACAACTAAAATAAATCCAAGCGAAAAAACCTACATTTATACATTGCAGGAGTACACTGAGCATAGAGTAGTGAAACACATGGCCATCATCCTCAAAAATCCTTATCAATGCAATAAATGAAATGAAATGAAATAGAAGGGAAATAGACACGGGACAAACGGATAACACCAATATGCATGGAACAAGCATAACAAACGTTTAATAAAAATAATTAAAAAAAACGAGAATAAAGACATGGGAAACGTAGGCTAACTGCATCCATCAATATATTGAAAAAAGCAACACAGTGAAGAAGCAAGACAAATAAAATCAATCCTCTCCCCAAAATCATTCATTAAGTGCCTTCTCATTTCCTATACCTCGCCCTTCTGTTTCTCTCTATTTTGAAACATGATCTTTTTGTCTAAAATCGCCATCTCTCTTCTTCTTTTTACTACTGAACTTCTATTTTTTTATTCCAAAGATAGAGATCTACAACAAGAAAGCAAATCCACAACCAACATTTCACCAAATCATACACACACGCGCATGCCTCACCATAAAATCTAAGCAAGCAAACAAAAATGTAAACACACTTACAAGCAATCAAGACAAACAACAAGCAAACGACAGAAACAATCGATGCACTAAAACACAAATAAAAAACCGTAACCCCAAGCAACCCCTTTAATTCTTGATTTCAATATTCATGGAGGTGTGTTACATTTTACAAGCATGAACGTCAAGGATAAAAGGAAACAACAATAAGATTGAAGATAAACGGTACAAAGGGAAAATAGAGAAAAATCTTCAAGCGATGGAAACAGCGAGAGCTTCGACCAAAGTATATTTCCTTTACTCCTTCTGAATCGATTTTCCCTTTTCTCTATTTTTTAATTGGATCTCCTTCTTCTTATATGTTGTTGCTGAACGTGTGTGAGTATGGGTGTGCATGGTTGGTTATTTTTAGAAACCAAACCATAACCATTTTCAAACCATTTAAATGGTTTGGATTTATAACCAAAACCACATTTTAATCAAAACCGGTTATAAAACCAGTTATAAATTTGGTTATGGTTATATAACCGGATTTTTTAAAAAAATCCAGTTTTAAAAAAAATATTCAAAAAATATTTTTTTTTATTTTAAAAATTAAAAAATTTGGATTTTGAATAATAACCGGATTATAACCGAATCCAAAAATATTTAACCGGTTAATAACCATTTAATTATATCTGGATTATATGAATGGATAACCAAAACCATTAAACATTAAACCGGTTAATAACCATTCAATTATTTCCGGATATTTAAAACAGATTTGAATTTGGTTATGAATTTGGGCATCACAACCGGATATTTTGCACACCCCTATGTGTGAGTAGGCTAAGGTTTTAGCTCGAGGTTGTTGAGATTCAGTGAGAAAGCTCAACACTCTCATAGAAGTAGAGCTATAGGAATTGTTTGTGGACTATTTCTTGCAGAATAACGGTAGGGTTTTTGTGTCTCCTTTATCACACAATGATTAGGTGTATTTATAGACGAATTGTGAGGGTCCTGATATGTGTGATTTTAGAGGAATATTCCTTCACACCTGTGATGTTTGTTGAGAAATTCTTATTTTAGAAATGAGTTGTCAATGAGAGTATTTGCAATCCGTTAAGAGATGATTTTTACTCACATTTGTAGGGATCAGAAGAAATGTGGTTGATTTGAATTTTTTATGTAATGATTTGATTTTCACTGCTGTAGAATTTGATTTTCACTATTGTAGAACCTTGATTTTTTTAGTGCTGTAGAACCTTGATTTTCACTGCTGTAGAACTTGAATGCAGTAAGAGAAAAATAACCTCCTTTGACTTTTATTTGCACACTTAACACTTGCTTCATAATCATATTCCTCTGCTTTACCGAATTAATTTCGATGTTCATGTGTTAGAGTTTTTATTGTATTTCTTGTCATGGTTGTTGTATGCTTGCAAGGAAAAAGTTTTATCCTACTGTCATGATTTCTCTCAAAGGTTAAAGAACTATCTTATCAAGATACTTCTTCAAAGTGATGGGCTTGCTTGAAGTTGCAGCAAAAAATGATTTCTAGAGGCTTGGAAATCAAGTTATAGCTAGGACCATAACCTCTTCTTCTTTCTTATGAATAATCATACGGTTCATACCTGCTGAAAAAAAGACCTTGTATTGTGCCCAAAAAGTGTACAAAAGTTCTAAATTTATGTATAGATCTTGGTAAGTTTTCATTGATTTTTCTCTTGTAACATAACAATTTATTTTACTTGGAATGAAAAAATTACTTTTGTATAGAAATGTTTACAAGTGGCTTGTGTAACACCCTTTTCTACCCCACAATTATACACAGCAAGACATGCGAAAATCAGAGTAAAAATCAGAACCACCCCAAAGGGTGCACATTTCTCAATAAAACTCAAAATAACACATTTACTCCGTAAACACGGGTTTTCCTCAAAATATTCAAAGGTCATCAAAATATTCAAAAAAACCATCAATTACGGCAACGGAACCACCATAACCACACTAACCCAAAATAAAAGGGTTGTCACTACAAGCCATAATAATCAAATAACAACAAAAATAACAACTAAACATGGTTCGACTCAACGACCCAACCAGATGTTACAATATCAGAGCAATGACCCTGTACATCGACCAAAAGAAAAATAATCTCCAAAAGTCCTCGGAGGCATCCACACAGCTAATTCTGATCACCTGCACGTTACCCACGTGGAGGCAACATCCGAACAGGCAGGGTGAGTAATCACAATTCATTATAATCAATATAAAAACAAGATATGCATAAAATTGACGTCACCATCATATACAACATCATCAGGGTCATCACAAGGCAGACATCAAAGATCACGACATCATAAATTACATCAATGCCAAATAAATGCAATGCACAACCAGACTCATGCATGTGGTACCAATCGTCACAATCGATGGACACTAGGCCATCACCCTCCAAAGATCCCTGTCAAATAGGATCGATTCTACCCAAGAATCGGAGCACGTCATAAACACTTCAATCCACACAATGGGATTGGAGTCACCACTGAACCGAAGTCCTAACATAATCACTGGACCGAAGTCCAAACATTGTCAATAGACCAAAGTCTAAATGCTATGAATGCATGATGCACAACGTCATAATCATCATCATCAACAAAAGTCATTACGTGCGTCATCATTCATCAAACTCTCATGTTCGTCATATCATCAAATACGTCATCAAAACATCATTAATCATCATCTCGTAATCATCAATATAACTCATGGTAATTCACATCAAAATAGTCATGTATCATCATCTCATAATATTCAATAATACTCATGGTCATTCACATCATCAAACATCACGTATCATCATCACAAAATCATCAATATAACTCATAGTAATTCACATCATCAAACATCACGTATCATCATCATAAAATCATCGATATAACTCATAGTAATTCACATCATCAAACGTCACGTATCATCATCATAAAATCATCATTATACTCACAACAAGTCATCAAAATAATCACAACTCGAAACATCAAAACAACACAGGAATCACCAGAGAATTTCGTGAAACTTCAGTCGTTCGCTAGACAGTTCGCCTTGCGAACGTATTCGCTGGGATGTTCGCTTTGCGAGCGGCCAACGAATCCCAAAACCCCATACAAAATCCAGAGAACCCCCCTCTCTGTCTCTCCTCGCTACCTCTATTCGCTTTGCAAATTCATTCACTGGGAGGTTCGATTTGCGAACACAAGCTCATACTCAGGCTTACACATCAGTACCTCAAACACACACATCATGTATTCGCTGCTCCATTCGCTTTGCAAATCCGGGGCGAATGTTCGCTTTGCGATTGCTTCAATCGCTTTGCGAGGTTGCGATTTTAGGAAATTACTGCTACGCACCAGTAGCATATCAGACCCAAAACCCCTTACGAATTCAACCTCCTTTTACCTCAACCACATCCCAAAACATTCTTAAGGTATTATGACAACAGGGGTACAAAACCTACGACTGATAGGTCGATTAATTATACTATCTTGACCTCAAAATCACCTAAACCTTCACAACGCCAAAGATTCTCATAAACCCCATAAATCCTTTTCTCTACAAGATCCCATATATCATCAACAGAAGGTTTAGCCTCGAAGGTATATTTTATCCGATAAAATCTAACCCTTAATATTCATCATCAATCCACAAAAACAACACCTAAAACACCAATTTACTCAAAAAACCCACAAAATCACATAAACCTCAAAATCAACTTTAAATACATTGAATCCCTATATTGAAAATAATGAAAGGTAATACTCCACATACCTTAGATGGTCGATTCCAAGCTTTCTTTCTTGAGTTCTTGGAAACCTTCTCGAATCCTAAGCTTTTCCCTCTTTCCTCAGAGCTCTGGCCTTTTCCATTCTTTTCACGTTCTGACCAAATGAATCCTATTCTTCCCAAAATTTTCCTTTTTGGTTAAACCTAACCTTTGGGCCTCTAAAATGGGCTTTTCCCAATTTACCCTCACTAATCCTCCTCAAAAGTCCATCTTACTCTTAATTCCTCTAATATTATTTAAATTAATAATAATACTAATATATTCATATTATATACTATTATTTAATTAAATAACCAAAATTCTACGAAAATACCGACGTCAACACAAACCACCAAAATTCACTGAAAATTCGCGAATATTATATTTAAATAAATTATATAAATATTCTTACATATTTGGGGTATTACAACTCTCCATCACTTAAAGAATTTTCCCCCTCGAAAATTACCTCAAGGAAATAGAGTCGGATATGACTCCCTCATCTGATCTTCACGTTCCGAAGTCCAACTTTCCCCGGCTGATCCTCCTCACAATACCTTCACCAAGGTTATTTCTTTACCTCGCAGTTGCTTCATCTCTCGTCCATCAATCCGCACAGGTAGAGCTTCCACTGTCAGGTTATCCCTCACTTGTACATCATCCTTCTGTGTCACATGCGACGGATCCGGAATGTACTTCCTCAACTGAGACACATGGAACACATCATGCAAATTTGCAAGTGACGGCGATAAAGCGATTCGATAGGCTACCTCTCCTATCCTCTGTGAGATTTGATATGGACCAACAAAACGTGGAGTAAGCTTCCTAGACTTCAAAGCTCGACCCACGCCAGTCACCGGCGTCACCCTCAAAAACACGTGATCTCCCTCTTGGAATTCAAGTGTCTTCCTTCTCTTATCACGGTAGCTCTTCTGGCGACTTGCGACGCTCTCGTCCTTTCTTGGATCATCTTAATCTTCTCAGTCGTCTCTTGTACAATCTCGGGTCCGAGTACAACACTCTCGCCCGACTCATACCAACACAAAGGAGTCCTACACCTTCTCCCATACAAAGCTTCATAGGGCGTCATTCCAATACTAGCATCAGAACTATTATTGTACGTGAACTCAATCAATGGTAAATGGATATCTCAAGATCCTCCGTGATCCAATACACAAACCCTCAGCAAGTCCTCTAAAGATTGGATTGTCCTTTCTGTCTGACAGTTCATCTGCGGATGATAGGCATAACTCATCCTCAACTTAGTACCCAAAGCATCCTGAAAACTCTTCTAGAACCTTGATGTGAATCTCGTGGCTCTATCCGACACAATACTCGAAGGTATACAATGAAACTTCACAATCTCCATGATGTATATCTCGGCTAACTTCTGCATGGAATGATTAATCTTCATCGGTAAGAAATGAGCCGATTTAATTAATCTATCCACGATCACCCAAATCAAATCATTTCCCTTAGCAGTTCTCGGTAATCCTGACACAAAATCCATGGAAATGCTATCCCATTTCTATTATGGAATATTCAACGGCTGCATCATACCTAAAGGCTTCTGATGCTTAATCTTCGACTTCTGACAAGTCAAACACGCACAAACAAACTCCGCAACGTCCTTCTTCATACTCGGCCACCAAAATAACTTTTTCAAATCCTGGTACATCTTCGTAGCACTGTGGTGAATACTCAACCTACTTCGGTGTCCTTCTTCTAGAATACTCTTCTTGATTTCTGAAACATCTGGAACACATATTCTATCTCGAAATCTCATCACACCTCCCTCATCAATCCGGAATTCTCCTCCGTTACCTTGAATGATCAATGTCAACTGGTCAACCAACTTCGAGTCAGATTGCTGTCCCACTTTGATCTCTTCCCGAATGCCACTCGTCAACTTCAACATTCCCAACTTCACACTGTCAGGAGTCGCTTCACACACCAAACTCAAACCTCAGAATTGCTCAAGTAACTCCAACTCCTTCACCATAAGCATCGACATATGCAATGACTTCCTGCTCAATGCATCGGCCACTATATTTGCTTTGCCCGGATGATAACTCAAATTAAAATCGAAATCCTTCAACAGCTCTAACCACCTTCTTTGCCTCATATTCATTTCTTTCTAATCAACTAGGTACTTCAGACTTTTATGATCACTGAACACTTCAAACTTATAGCCAAATAGATAATGTCTCCAAATCTTCAACACAAATACCACAGCGGCCAATTCCAAGTCATGTGTAGGATAATTCCTCTTATGAACTCGCAATTGTCTCGAAGTATAAGCAACAACTTGTCCATTCTGCATCAATACTCCTTCAAGACCCATCTTCGACGCATCACAATACACCACAAAAGATTCGCTCGAATTAAGCAAAATCAACAATGGAGCGGTTGTCAACCTCTTCTTCAATTCCATAAAACTCTCCTCATAAGCTACATCCCACACAAAAGCTTGACCCTTTCGAGTCAACTGAGTCAAGGTTAATGCCAACTTAGAAAAGCCCCTGATAAACTTGCGGTAATAACCCGCCAATCCCAGAAAACTTCGTATCTCAGTAGCAGACTTCGGAGTCTCCCACTGTAACACAACATGAATCTTGGAAGGATCAACAACAATTCCACCACTTGAAATCACATGGCCAAGGAAACTCACTTCCTTTAACCAAAACTCACACTTCGACAGCTTTACATACAACTTCTTCTTTTTCAACGCTTGCAACACAGTCCTCAAATGCTCAGCATGCTCTTCTTTAGGCTTAGAGTATATCAGAATATCGTCAATAAAAACCACCACAAACTTATTAAAATAATCATGAAAAATATAATTCATGTACTCCATGAACACATCAAGTGCATTGGATACACCAAATGGCATCACAATGTATTCATAGTGACCATACCTCGTCCTGAAAGATGTCTTCGGAATGTCATCAAGCTTAACACGAATCTGATGATAACCCGACCTCAAATCAATCTTGCTAAACACACAAGCACCTACCAGTTAATCCATCAAATCATCAATCCTCGAAAGTGGATACTTATTCTTGATCGTCACTTTATTCAACTATCTATAATCCACACACCATCTCATAGCACCATCTTTCTTCTTCACCGACAACACATGAGCACCCCCCAGAGAAACACTCGGTCGAACAAACTTCATCCCAGGCAACTCTTCCAATTGTTTTCTTCAATTCTCCTAACTCAGTTGCAGACATTCGGTAAGGCGCTATTGACACCGGACTCATACCTGATATCAAATCCACCGCAACCTCTACCTCCCGCTCTGGAGGGCAATCACTTACACCATCAGGAAACGCTTCAAAAATTTCACAAAAAAAGGCAAAACACCAACTTCTCCACTTTCACTAATACTCAAAATTACCCTCAACATAAACGTCTCTGCACCATCCTGCATCGACTCATAAAAAACATCTGTAAGCACCTGGCTTAACTTCAAATAATTCACTACACACACCACTTAAGCTCGCAAGACACGTCTATCCCATCCAACATGATCCTGTCTATTATCAACAAGAGATTAAGGGTGATCAGTTACTAAATTTGTCAATAACAGCTGACTATCATGAGGCAGTACAAACTATCTGACCAAACTATTGTAGCATCCAACACCACACTTAGCCATTGCTTCACCCTCGAAGCATCTTGGAGAAGCACCATCTTCTCCCCCACTTGTTTCATTCCCAACCTGCAAATGGAAAACAAAATAAGCATCGACAGTGTTTTCACACACATGTTACACACTAGGGAATAGACAACATTAGACAACCTGGCTGGACGGACCGACCTACTCTGATACCACTAATGTAACACCCTTTTCTACCCCACAATTATACACGGCAAGACACGCAAAAATCAGAGTAAAAATCAGAACCACCTCAAAGGATGCACATTTCTCAATAAAACTCAAAATAACACATTTACTCCATAAACACGGGTTTTCCTCAAAATACTCAAAGGTCTTTAAAATATTCAAAAAAACCATCAATTACAGCAGCGGAACCACCATAACCACACTAAACCAAAACAAAAGGGTTTTCACTACAAGCCATAATAATCAAATAACAACAAAAATAACAACTCAACATGGTTTGACTCAATGACCCAACCCGATGTTACAATATCAGAGCAATAGCCCTCTACATCGACCAAAAGCAAAATAAACTCCAAAAGTCATCGGAAGCATCCACACAGCAAATCCTGATCACATTCACGTTACCCACGTGGAGGCAACATTCGAACAGGCAGGGTGAGTAATCACAATTCATTATAATCAACATAAAAACAAGATATGCATAAAATTGACTTCACCATTATATACAACATCATCAGGGTCATCACAAGGCAAACATGAAAGATCACGACATCATAAATTACATCAACTCAAAATAAATGCAATGCACAACCAGACTCGTGCATGTGGTACCAATCGTCTCAATCGATGGACACTAGGCCATCACCCTCCAAATATCTCCGTCAAATAGGATCGATTCTACACAAGAACCGGAGCACGTCATAAACACTTTAATCCACACAATGGTATTGGAGCCACCACTGGACTGAAGTCCTAACGTCATCACTGGACCGAAGTCCTAACATCATCAATAGACCGAAGTCTAAATGCTATGAATGCATGATACACAATGTCATAATCATCATCATCAACAAAAGTCATTACGTGCATCATCATTCATCAAACTCTCGTAATCATCAATATAACTCATGGTAATTCACATCAAAATAGTCATGTATCATCATCTCATAATCATCAATAATACTCATGGTCATTCACATCATCAAACATCACGTATCATCATCACAAAATCATCAATATAACTCATAGTAATTCACATCATCAAACATCAAGTATCATCATCATAAAATCATCAATATAACTCATAGTAATTCACATCATCAAACATCACGTATCATCATCATAAAATCATCATTATACTCACAACAAGTCATCAAAACAATCACAACTCGAAACATCAAAACATCACAGGAATCACCAAAGAATTTCTCGAAACTGCAGTCGTTCGCTAGACATTTCGCCTTGCGAACGTGTTCGCTGGGATGTTCGCTTTGCTAGCGACCAGCGAATCCCAAAACCCCATACAAAAACCAGAGAATCCCCCTATCTGTCTCTCCTCGTTTCCTCTATTCACTTTGCGAAGTCATTCGCTGGGAGGTTCGCTATGCGAACTCAAGCTCATACTCAGGCTTATCACAAAATAATTTCGCGAATAGCAGGCATTCGCTGGAACGTTCGCTTTGCGAACTTGTTCGCTTTGGTGTTCGCCTATCGAGCTGTCAGCGAACTCCAAAACCCCATACAAAAACCAGAGAAACCCCATTCTGTCTCTCCTCCCTACCCCCTATTCGCCTAACGAAGTCATTCGCTGTGAAGTTCGCCGTGCGAACTAAAAATTATTTCTAAAATTCCATCCCAGTATCTCAAAACAGCATCATCGTGCAGCGCTATTGCCCAACGAGTTTGGGGCGAATATTCGCTTTGCAAAGAATTCATTCGCTTAGCGAGGTCGCAATTTTTTGCAATCGCAGCTACGCATCAGTAGCACATCAGACCCCAAAAATCTTACGGGTTCAGCCTCATTTATCCCAAAAACATCCCCAAAACATCCCTAAGGCATTATGGCAACAAAGGCACAAAACCTACGACTATTAGGCTAATTCATTACACTATCCCAAACCTAAAAATCACATAAACCTTCAAAATACCCCAATATCACCATAACCCTCACAACCCCTTCACCTTCGTCACCAACCCACGAATACATCATAATTTCCTCAATTTACTCATAAACCCACAAGAATCACATAAACCTCAAAATTCACTTTAAATACATCGAATCCCTATATTGAAAACAATGAAAGGTAATACTCCCCATACCTTAGATTGTCGATTCCAAGCCTTTCTCTCTTTACTTCTTGGAAACCTTCTCGAATCCTAAGATTTTCCCTCTTTCCTCAGAGCTCTGGCCTTTTCCCTTTCTTTTCACGGTCTAAAAAAATGAATCATACTCCTCTCAAATTATCCTTTTTGTTAAACCTAACCGTTGGGCTTCTAAAATGGGCTTTCCCAATATTACCCTCACTAACTCCTCCTTAAAAGTCCAATTTACCCTTAATCCTTTTAATATTATTTAAATAGATAATAATACAATATATTCTATATTATATACTACTATTTAAATAAATAACCAAAACTCAACAAAATACCAACATCAATACAAACCACCAAAATTCACCAAAATCATGAATATTATATTTAAATAATTAAATAAATATTCTTACAAATTTGGGGTGTTACATTGATTACCGAATCAAGGGGGAGAAATCAAAGTAGAGGTTCAAGTAATTGTGGAACTTCACGTGGTAAATCACAAGGAGGCTCTAGTAGATTCTCTCATATTGAGTGTCATCATTCTGGAGAAAAAGGACACATAAAGAGGTATTACCGTAAGTTGAAAAGGGAAAACAAGAAGAAGAGCTTCAACAACGATAAAAAGGAAGGTAACAATAATGAAGATGTTGATATTGTTGATGATTTCTTTATTTTTTTGTGATAGTTGTATTGAGAATTTCAATCTATCATGTGATGAGATGGATTGGGTGGTTGATAGTGGTGCTTCTACTCATGCAACCTCGAGACGTGATCTTTTTTCAACTTATGAGACCGGTGACTTTTGGGTTGTTCGTATGGAAAATAATGGGCAAGCTAATGTCATTGGAATGGGAGATCAAGTGTTAGTAGAAAACATGGTGGAATGGGAGACCAGTGACTTTTTTCAACTTACGAGACCGGTGACTTTTTAAGAGACACAGTCACTTGGTGGTGCATATTAGTTTTTGAATTTCATTGATGATTGTTCTCGGAAAACATGGTCTTATACATTGAAAATGAAAGATCAAGTGTTAGATACTTTCAAGTCATTTCAAGCATCGGTTGATAGAGAAACTGGTAA
Source organism: Lathyrus tuberosus (assembly GCA_022829125.1). NCBI lineage: Eukaryota > Viridiplantae > Streptophyta > Magnoliopsida > Fabales > Fabaceae > Lathyrus > Lathyrus tuberosus. The sequence goes on from JALAZF010000071.1 coordinate 12,859,429, forward strand.
AAAGCTCAAGTGAATCCGAACCGATAACGGGGGAGAGTATATTAGACCTTTCGACAAGTATTATCAAGATCAAGGTATACGTCATCAAAAGTCTCCTCCAAAGACACCACAATTGAATGGGTTAGCCGAACGAATGAATATAACTTTGGTGAAAAGGGTGAGATGTTTACTTTCTCAATCAAAGTTGCCGGAATATTTTTGGGAAGAAGCATTGAGCACGGTTGTACATCTTTTAAACCTCACTCCATGTGTTCCGTTGAAGTTTGATGTTCCAAATCATGTTTGGAGTGGTAAAGATGCGACCTACAACAATTTTCAGGTGTTTGGATGCATGACTTATGTGCATATTCTAAAGGATGAAAGATCAAAATTGGATGAGAAGTCGAAGAAATGTGTGTTTGTTGGGTATGGACTTGATGAGTTTGGGTATCGATTCTTTGATCCGATTCAATGGAAACTTATTCGTAGCAGTGATGTCGTATTCTTAGAGGATTATACCATTGAGGACATAGACAAAGTTGAAAATAAAGATCTGATTTTTGAAGACGAAGAAATTGTTGATACAGACTCAACTACTATTGCTCCTATTCCTAATACTTTCGAAGATGTTCCAATTGAAAATCAAGGAATGGATTTGAATATTGATAATGTTTTAAATCCTAATGACATTGTTGATGTAGGTGCTACGAAAGATGTTATTGAAAATTAGGTTGATCAAGAGGTTGAAAGTTCGATACCCTTCTAACGAGTATGTTTTTCTTACCGATGGTGGAGAACCTGAAAGCTTTAAAGAGGTTTTGGAGGATGAGAAAAAAAAGGAGTGGATGGATGCCATGGAGGATGAAATACAATCACTTCGTGAGAATAATACCTTTGAGTTAGTGAAGTTGCCAAAGGGTAAGAGAGCATTGAAGAATAGATGGGTTTATCAGATTAAGCAAGATGAGTGTACTTCTCAAAGAAGATGCAAGGCTCGCTTGGTGGTAAAAGGTTTTAACAACAGGAAGGTGTTGACTTTGGTGACATTTTTGTTCCGGTTGTGAATATGTAATCTATTCGAGTGGTTCTTGGGCTAGCCGATAGTCTTGATTTGGAAGTAGAGCAAATGGACGTGAAGACGGCTTTCCTTCATGGTGATCTACATGAAGAAATTTACATGGAGCAACCAGATGGATTCCGAGACAAGGGCAGAGAAGACTATGTTTGTAAATTGGTAAAAAGTCTTTATGGTTTGAAATAAGCACCTCGCCAATAGTATCAAAAGTTCAACTCGGTGATGATTGACCATGGGTACAAGATAACTTAGGCCGATCATTGTGTGTTTTCCTGGAATTTCTATGAAGGTGATTTCATTATTCTCTTGCTTTATGTGGATGATATGCTAATTATTTGAAAGAATATTTCAAGAATTAAAGAGTTGAATAACACTTTGAGTGAATCTTTTTCTATGAAGGATTTAGGAGAGCCTCGGAAAATTCTTGGTATTGAAATTGTTCGAGATCGAAATGAGAAGAAGTTGTACTTGTCACAAGAAAAGTATGTGGAGAAAGTCCTTCGGCGTTTTAGTATGGATAAGGCTAAAGCGGTGAGCATTCCGCTTGCTTCTCATTTCAAGTTTAGTCATAAACTATGTCCATCTACAGATGAAGAAAAGTGGAGTATGAAGAAAATTCCGTACTCGTCGGCCGTTGGTAGTTTGACATATGTTATCGTTTGTACAAGACACGATATTGTTCATGTCGTGGGAATGGTGAGTCGTTATCTCCCAAATTCGGGAAAAGATCATTGGGATACCGTGAAGTGGGTAATGATATATTTGCGTGTCACTTCTAATTTGAGACTAACTTTGGGATGCAAGAAGACTATTTTGGTTGGGTATACGGATTCAAATATAGCCGGAAGCTGAAATGATCGTAAATCCACTTCGGGGTATATGGTGACTTTTATCGGGGGAGTCGTGGCTTGGCAATCAAAGTTGCAAAAGTGTGTTGTACTCTCTACTACCGAAGTCGAGTTTATAGCCGTCGTGGAAGCATCAAAAGAGTTGTTATGGTTAACGAAATTTGAAATGGAACTTGGTGTGAAACAAGAAAAGAATGTCTTGTTTTGTGATAATCAAAGTGCCATTCACTTATCGAAGAATTCCTCCTTTCACTCGAGGTCGAAGCATATTGATGTTCGTTATCATTGGATTCGTGAGGCATTAGATTCCAAGTTGATGGAGCTTGAGAAGATTCACATCGATGACAATGGTTCTGATATGTTGACGAAGGTGTTACCTAGAGGAAAGTTTGAGTTTTGTCGTATGGAAGTCGGATTGGTGTTGCCCTCCAACTAGTCGGTCGGGGGAGTTTGTTGGGCTATCCCTCCTATTTGGTGAGGCCGAAATTAACGTGGGTTAGCGGCCCATTTGTTTCTATGCCTTTGTTATTACCTTACAAAGAGAATTAGGTTAATTTTTATCAATTGTGTGTGAAAAACAACAAGAAAAGTAGAGAGAAGAGTGAAATCCCGCAGCCCAATTTCAGCACTGAGCAGTTGCACTAAATCAAAGATTGTGCAAAATACAACGGTCGGATCATCCTGAAATTTTTACACAACGTTCATGACTCATAGGAGCACATTCTGAGCAATTTTCATTGGATTTGGAGCTTTCTAAGTCGGTCTGTCAAGTCCATCTTTAAGGTCTGAATTTCTTGGTGTTTTTGGTTGTTTTTTATTTCCCTTGATTATTGTTGTATTCCAAGATTGATTGCAAATCTTGATGATGTTTATGTATGCCTCTAACTAGTGTTAGAGAGAACCTTGCTTGTACCCATTGGTTGATAATAGTGGAGGATTTAAGTGTCCTACGGGTCCTGTGGTTTTTTCACCAAGTTAACGGAGGTTTTTCCACGCTAAAATCTTGTTGTGTTGTTTTATGTGTTTTGTTGATTGTCGTTGCATTAGGTATTTAGGAGAGATTGTGTTGTTGGTTTATTCCGTTGTGTTTATGGATTTCCTCCCAACAATCACCACCCTCACATATGAGTTTCATGACTTACATACGCGATGCCACCACCAGGCTTTCCATCACTATTCACACCGTAAAGCTCATGTCTCAATTCGTTTCCAGCCACCACCATGAAGCTCGACATTACATTTCACCCTTAATTAACAACGCATTCGCTTCGCTTCGTTCTACATGGAAAGGAAGCATTAGCTTTGTTTCACTGGATGTATTGCAACTGTCAACTCCTTACTTGGTCTGCCTTCTTCAAGTTATGGAATCATGATTTGCTAACTCCTTTTACGAGGATCCAAAATCCGTCTTGTTCAAGTTCTTTCAAACAGTGTATGTCAAGGAATACCAAGCTTAGTTTGCAGTCTGGCCAACCGCATCGTGACCGTTCTACTTGAGCTGCTTCATTTTCGAATCCCCCATTGATCACTATATAAATATGTAGATGAGAAATCTCTATAAATATAGTTGCAATGCATGTAAGAGAGAAGTTATGAAATTGAAAATAAATTTTGCATAGGAGAAATTAAGGTAGATGAAGAGTTCCAACACGACTTCGATCTAGTCAGATCTGTAGGAAACAACACTAGAAGGTGTGACAGAATACAACAATATGAGTTAAACTTGGTTTCTTAGATAATGTGAAGTTTAATTAGTTAGTAATCTTTTGAATGTTATGAATGATTTGTCTTAATAGATTTTATTCAACTGAATTTATTTCATATGTTTATTCCTTCATCTGACCAACTTGGGAGTAGATAACGAATTGTTGATATTGAGATATCTTTTGACAAGTTGAAATCATGATAAATATGGTTGAAAATAGTGGGATAGACATATTCACTAGATTAGTCACTTTATACATAAAACACTACAACCATCGGGGAAATCAGAACTTGTATCATTTGCTACTAGTTTGACCATGTATACTTGCATGTACAAAAATCAATCAAGTTTTTGGCGCCATTGTCGAGGATTATTTCTTTAAATTTTTTTTTTTTTTTATTGACGTTTGTATAATTTACATTTGAGCATTCGATATTTTTTTTGTCTTTTGGTGACAAAACAGGTGTGCGAGAATGTTACACGTGTAGGTTGATTTCTCCATAGTGAAGTTAAGTCAAACCATTGTTCTGGTTGTTCAACTGGGTGAAATACATTAAGTGTTTAATTCCTTTATGAAGGCCCCTAACGTGACAGTTGTCGCACCACTAAATGTCATGATATAATATCTCATATCCTCTTAAATACATTATTATTTGTCATTTGGAACAGATTGAGCTCATATATGCTTTATTTGTGGTGAGTTTAGACAAATAGAGTAATTAGTGAACTCAGTTGATCTTAATTCTTACTCAATTCAATTGACTTTTATTATTCAATAAAAGAAGGTACATTTTGGTAACATTAATGCATGGTCAATTACTCACTAGAAGAAATATCTTTTCTTAGATATTTTCTATTTTCATCTTGCCAACCATTTGCCTTGATTACAAGTAACAATAGGAAGGAAAGAAAAAAGTTTGTAAAAAAAAAAAGAGTAAACAAAGAGAGAAAGATAGAAGAAGTGGAGAAGAGAAGGAAAAGAGAAAGGCCTGGAAACAAGAAGAATTAACATGTTTCATCAAGAACTATCCCCAACTTTCATCATCGTCTTATTTCATGGTGGGTTCCTAGTTAGGCATGACTATGGTGGGGAAAATCCATGAATGAAAAATTAGGGTTTTGTGTGTTTTGATATGATCATGAAATTGGTGTTAATATATGATGTTATTGTTGTTTTCCATGTTTGCTTGTGATAATCCATGTTATTTGGTGTTGTTGATGTAGTATGATGCTATGTGATGATATATATTTGCTTATATTTCTTCCTGTCATGTTTTGTTACTGGTTTTGTTTTAGCTTTCTCGCTTGGTGAGGGAAAAACTTGATAATCGAGCGTATCAGTTCCCATGCAGAAGTTTCTCTGCAGCGCTTGCTAGCAGAGGACACGTCTCGCTAGGCGAAATGGGTGATTTATGGAAGATATGACAGTCTAGAACTCATTGCTCTGGCCTCGCTAGGTACTTGTTATGCGAGAACTTGCTTGGACGCCTCGCTTGGAGCTCGACAAGCGAAGAAGGGAAAATTTCCAAATTTGAGATTATTGCCTCGTCTCTCTTGAAGCCTGCTCCTCCCTCGCTAAGCAAGACTTGTAAAGCATTGGAATATCACTAGTGTTCTTGTTTCCTCCATAAAATGGGAACCATGACTCTAGTTAATGCGAGGTAGAATGCATTGAAAAACTAGTCCAATGCTCTTCCTTTTTAAAATAAAACCATGCTTATGTTCCAAATATTTCATGGATAATGATAATAAACTATGTTGTATGTTTAATGTATCATGTTGTGATGTGTATGTGTATAAATTGCCTGGTCAATGGCTGGAACATGAAATGTAACACATGCATAAGAAAAGACAATGTATTAAGTTCTTAGAAGAGGAGTCGTAATTAGTGCCAGCCTATATATGTAATAAGTTCCAAGAAGAGAATCTGTAATTCATACATGCCTAGTGATGTATTAATTTAACCGAATTGAGCCGTAATCAAATATACACACTAAATTCCAATCAGAATAGGTTGTAATTAGTAGTAGTAGTTCATCTACTAAATCCAACTGTATGGGTCATAATTAGCAGTGTTCTAGCTACACCTACTAAATTCCAATTGGAAGGGTCGTAACTAGTAGTGGTAGGCCATGTTGTAAATCCAATCGAGCAGGGTCGTAATAATTGTGGGACAAAAGTCCTCTCGGAAGGATTGTAAATGAGATGAGTATCTTGCTTCTGTTCATATGCGTAAAGATACATTGATATTAAAGATAAGCTTGCTTAATGATGTTTTTGGTGATTGTAGTTTTTGGATTATTATATTCCACTGTGGATCATGTGGACTCTATTATAGATCCTAGTTTTGTTTAGCTACCTTTGTATATTATGTGCCATTTATGCATATTATATCTTTTAGACACACACACACACACACACACACATGTTATATATATATATATATGTGTGTGTGTGTGTTATATATATATATATATATATATATATATATATATATATATATCACTGCCAAAAGGCTCTTATGTGTATTCAATGCAATTTACACCATGTATACTATATTTTCTAGATGTATACTATATGTGGGTGTTACACATGACAAATGACTCATATGTTGAAGGATGAAATATTTCTAGGTTCAAGGCCCCAAATCAATTCAAACCTCAAGTTCCTCTTTAGTTTTCTGCTCCAAATGCAAATGTGGCAAATAACGGAACCTACTCGTTGTAGTCTATTTTGATAACTTTTATGCAAGAAACAAAGTTACAAATTCAAGCTCAAGAGAAGAGTATAATGAGTTTGGAGAATCAAATTGGTCAAGTCGTTAATGCTTTGACATCCTCTTTTAGAACTTATAAATGATTAGTTACATTTTCTAATCGATTAGACATAGGTACTAATCGATTACATTTTTCAAAAAAATGTTAAATGAAATTTCCTTTTTGAGCCAACCTCAGGCCTATAAATAGAGGTTTCATTTTTCATTTCAAATCATCTAGAATCGTGTTTTGACACTTTCACCTCTCACAGACTCTCTCTCTCTCTCTAAACTTTTCTTTAACTTTATCTCACAATGTTTTTTAGCCTAAGTACTTTTGTGAGAAATGTCCATTTGTGAGCGAGATCATTTTTGTAATTCTAGAATGGACAAAATTGTAAAATTCACCAAAGGAACATTAAAGTCAAATGTTATAACCAATATAGGTTGAAGCTCACCCCGATATTTAAAAGCCTCATTGGCCCGATGTTAGAATCTCTTAGGTTTTTTGCTAGCTCGGTTAAAACCAAGGTATTAAGCTCAAAGGTTATGTAACTTGAAGACTAACTGCTCCAAGGTCTCTGTTTGTGCAAAGAAGACTAACCACTTCAATCCACCGTTTGGGAAGGAAGATTAACCACTTCACTTTCAAGCTTATTGCAAAGAGAAGACGCAAACACTCACATCCATCGACTTGTATATTGTGATTAAAGATCAATCACCGTTTCCTTGTATAAGGGGATTATGAGTCTTTCCTACTAAAAGCTCTTAAAAGATTATTGGAAACTCACAAGATAAATTCTTAGGGAGAGGAGTAACTCATTTTCTTTACTGAACCTCTATAATTCTTGGTGTTCCTCTTTTCCCTTAAATCCATGTATTTTCGTAATTTATTTTCTGCATTATATTTTTTTGATGGTAAGTTTTCAAAATGCATATTTAACTCTGGTTTATTTCCCAGGAAATTTTAAAACCATGTTTTTTCAAACCACACAATTCAACCCCCCCCCCCCCCTCCTCTTGTGTGCGAAGTCTTAAGTAAAACATAATTCTCTCACTATCTTTAATTTATTCCTTTAAATTTCTTTATTTTACTCTAATTTTTAAGTAACATATACCATTGCTTCCCATAAAATTACAAGTTAAGAAACAATGCACAAAAGCGATACAAATTTACTAATCCTTCAACTCCTCTTAAATTACATCTCAAAGTTATAACACTTCCACTAGAAGATTCTTACCACCCTACATGGTAATTACTTCGTTGGATTGTCATACAAGAACCCTTTATTGGTTGTTCATTCAACGCCAATATTATGAATAACATAATGGACACAACACTAAGAATTTCTTAAATGAACCATTGAAGGCGAGAACATAGTCATTAAAGAAAATCCCCTAAAAGGCATGGATAAGAATTGACCTACAAAGGACAAAAATATGAATAACATACAAAGTACAAAGAATTATTGCCTCTGAGGGACTCAACATGAAGTCTCTCCCGATGTGACTGAACTTAATGCCTCGTCTAAAGGACTTGAATTATAGTGTTGCCCGAGGGACTCAAATTAAAGCCTCACTTGAGGGTAATGACTTACAGTCTAGTATGAGAGACTCAACTTAAAGTCTCGCTTGAGGGACTCGACTTAAAGTCTCGCTTGATGGACACGATTTACAGTCTTGCCTGAGGGATTTGACTTAAAATCTCGCCAGAGGAACTCGCCTTAAAGTCTCTTAAGAGGGACTCGACTTAAAGTCTCTCCTAAGAGACTCAAATTAAATTCTTGTCCCATGTTGGTTGGCCCAGGCTTAAGAATCAAGTTTGCCCTTGTCACGGATGCATGAATTATCATCGCAACTAAATCACTTTGTGTTTAAGGGACGGTGTACAAGTTGAATTTTATATCCCCAAAAGCGAATAACTTAAGAAGAAGAAGGAAAAGTCAGACCTGGTGGTTGGGGAGAGTATATTGGGTAGGACTTTGGGCCATCAGAATTAGCTCCACTCGCACAATAAACTTGGACAATGATGATTCGTAAGTATTAACTGACTAAGGGCCACTCAAAGGGAGAAAAATGTTCCCCTCATTACCCAAGAAGACCACGTCCTCCTATGACCGCGTCCCTTAGTCATTAAGTTAAAATGAGAATAACCTAACTCCAATAGCAAAATACACAAAGAGAGAGCTTCTCACTCCTACGTGAGCAAGTTCACAATCTCAAAACAAATTTTAAAGCCTCTAATAATCCTTAATTACTAGGAATTGTCACACAATTGTACATCCAACAAATTCATTTATCTTTCAGAAACAACATAAAATTACTAAAGTAGAAAACAATATTAATTGCACGCTCTTAATAAAAATAATTTTTTTCAAAAAGAATAATCTTTTTCTTTCTCTAGTGAATCTATTTGACTTCATTAGAATCTTCTTTTTATGCAACAAAAGCAGGTTTGTGAAAACTGCTTCCTTGCTTCGCCAAAAATGCGTGAATGGAAAGATGAAAGTATGAATTTCTCTAAGTTCACAGGTGTTCATAAACAGTCATTTTTTTCATTTCCCTTCAATTCTAATTCCTACTTCAGGCTAATTATCTTTTATTCATTCATTTTTCTATGATCCTTAGAAATAATAATAAAGGGATCCTAATTGATTGCGGAATTTAATTATTTCCGTTTTCCCTTAGTTGTATCTCTAAACTTGAACTCAACTTTCACAAACCCTTTCATTCGTGTGTTTCATAACAAATGAGATAAATCATTATTTTAATGGATAAATGTAATTGTTAATAGTGAAAACTAATGATACTGCAAAAGTATTGAAAGCACACACAATATACTCGTTATTCAATGAAAGACAAATACATAAAACATGTGAAAATTGCACCATAATGACCGATGACTGAATCTTCACATACACAAAAAAAAAATTCAAATCATCATATAATAAAAATTCTAGAGATTAGGTCATATTCCATTGTGAAGATTGGCATCATAACCAAATGGAATTGTTTCAATTCCACCACCGTTCAGCACCATGTCCATATACATGATATCATCATTATCATTTGTAGTCATCGCAACATGATCATGACTCATCACTGCAATTTCTTCATTATTATGCACGGTTGGTGGTGGCGGCGGTAGTAGTGCCAATGGTGGTGTCATTTGGAGATGGGCTTGACTTTCACTTTGATTTTGGTGAATAATATTTTCATTATCAGCCATATTAATCCTTCTGCTAATCTCCTTCTGATTCTTCTCGATCATCCAATCGAGATCATTCAAATCATCCAACGAAATATTGTTCTCCACAGTATTCCCAGCTTTGAGACACTGAAACATGAGCATGTTTGTCTCTTGCTCTCTGTTGTCTCTCCATTGCTTTCCAAATTGTTTTTCTGACTTCGAAATCCTTTGTTTCAGAAAACTCTCTTGATTCACCATCTTTTTTCTTTGCTCAAACTCAGGCACTGTCCTGAATTTTGAAAGCACATTTTCAACTCCTGAGGGCGATGGCCAGATCTCAGGTGGAGTATCGTACGGACCGTAAATGATTACACAAACGTCCACGCCGCAAAGGGTTGAGAGTTCATCAACCTTCTTCATTAAACTCTTCTTCCTGTTCTTGTAAGCTGCTTTCCTTGCAAAATCATTCTCAATGAATGCAATCTTCACTTTTTTTCTAGTCATGGTTTTGACAAGTATAAGGTGAAAATCAATAGAGAAGAAGAAAAGTTGATGTTTGTGATGTTTGTTTTCGAAAAAATGCGTTGTATATATAGAGACCAAATTCTATATTCGTATTCGCGGTTAGATGTATGGGAATCAGAATTCGGGGCCAAAACCGTTCCGAATGATATCTGGATGGTCGGAAATAGAAGGGTATCACAATTTTGTCAAGGAACACTGGAGAAAAATCTCAGTGGAAGGACGAGGTATGTTTGTTCTTAAAGAGAAATTCAAACAAATCAAAGCAGGGCTGAAGGATTGGCACAAAGCTCACTCACAGGACATAGGAGAAAAAATTAAGGTATTAAAAGAAGAAGTTAACCGGCTCGAACGAAAGGAAGAGACAGAGGATTTGTCATCAGAAGAAATCAATGATAAACGGGAGAAATTGGTAGAATTGACTCGGCTGACAAATTTAAACTGTAGTATTTTGTGGCAAAGATCAAGAAGCAAGTGGATGAAAGAAGGCGATGTGAATTCTAAGTATTTCCACGGATGCATTAATAAAAGGCGGAAGAAAAACGAAATCATGATGCTGGACGTGAAAGGTAAAAGAGTGTCAAAAGTGCAAGAAATAAAGAAGGCTATTTTTGACCACTTCGAGCAACAATTTGCGGCGAAAAGTAACTGCATTACCGAGTTTAACTTGAACTTCAAAAGTCTAACAGAGTTGGAGAGTTTAGAGTTGATAAAAGATTTCACAGAGGTAGAAATTAGAAGAGCAGTGTGGGATTGTGAAAGCTCAAAAAGCCCAGGTCCGGACGGCGTAAACATGGGATTCGTTAAGGAATTCTAGACCGAAATCAAAGGTGATTTCCTATGAGTGTTTAAGGAGTTCCACGAGAACGGGAAGATGGTTAGAGGGGAAAACTCCTCCTTCATGGTTTTAATTCCAAAGAAAAAGAATCCAATAAAATTAGACGAATTCAGACCAATATCTTTGATCGGATGCATATATAAGGTGATCGAAAAAGTGTTAGCGAACAGACTGAAAAAAGTAATAGGCTCAATAATATCAGAGACTCAGTCGGCTTTCATTTCGGGCAGGCAAATTTTGGACGGCATTGTAATTGCTAATGATGTAGTAGATGACACAAAACGAAGGAAAAAGGAAACGATAATGTTCAAGGTGGACTTCGAAAAAGCCTACGACTCGGTAGACTGGAATTTTCTCGACAAAGTAATGGCAGGAATGGGATTTCAAGTGAAGTGGAGAAAGTGGATAGTTGAATGCTTAAGAACATCAACGATGTCGGTATTGGTAAACGGTAGCCCACCTAAAGAATTCAAGGTTGAGAGAGGTTTGAAACAAGGAGATCCACTCTCTCCGTTCCTTTTTCTTCTTATTGCTGAAGGATTTAATCTTTTGATGAATAGAGCAGTCGAAATGGGAAATTATGGTGGATACAAATTTGAGAATGGTATGGAAAATATCTCCCATCTTCAATACGCCGACGACACAATAATAATAGGAGAGAAGAGTTGGAGCAACATTAGAAGCATAAAAGCAAATTTGATATTGTTCGAACTGATGTCGGGATTGAAAGTTAACTATCAGAAAAATAGCTTAATAGGAGTTCATGTGTGCCACTGCTAGCTTAGAGATGCAGCAAAGGTTCTTGGGTGCAGGGTTGGATCAATTCCTTTTATGTACCTAGGAATGCCTATCGGAGCCAACCCTAGGCAGGAGAATACCTGGAAACAGGTTCTGGATTTGATAAGATCAAGATTATCATCCTGGAAACATAAGGACTTGTCCCTAGGTGGTAGAATGGCCGTGTTAAAATCTATTTTGTCGGCAATTCTAGTATATTTCTTCTCTGTCTTCAAAGCTCCTACAGGTATCATAACTAAACTTGAATCTCTTTTCAAACAATTTTTCTTGGGGGGGGGGGGGGGGGGGTAGTGAGGGAGCGAGGAAAGTGAACTGGATTAAATGGGATACTATTTGCCGTCCCGTAAAAGAAGGGGGGGTGGGAATTAAAAACTTAAGAGACTTTAATTAGCCTCTGTTAGGCATATGGATATGGAAAATAAGAAAAGAGAGAAATGGTTTTTGGTATAAGGCCTTGTCGGATAGATATGGTGGAATCGCGGGAATAAATAGAGGGTGTGCCAACAAAAGTTCGATTTGGTGGAGGGATTTGAACAACATAGATTTAGGAGACATAGAAAATATTGAGGTATATTCAGTGAAAGAGAGATATAGGAAGTTAAGGGTCGAGTTCAGGGCAGTTCCAGACTTAGAGTGGTCAGAGGTGTGGCACAAAACGGTACCATTAAAGGTTTCTTGCTTAATTTGGAGGCTATTCCATGATAGGCTTCCAACAAAGAACAACCTAGCGAAAACAGGGATTTTAAGTCGGGATAAAGTCCTTTGTACTGGAGGATGCGGAGACGAGGAATCATCGTCGTATCTTTTCTTTGAGTGCCCTTTTTATGCAGGTATCTGGCAGCGCGTAATCAAATGGATGGGAGTGCAGTCTGCTTTTCCTAGATACGGCCAGGAACACATGAACCAATTCCAAGGAATTCTCATTAACAACAGACAGTTTTGCAACAGAGTTAGAGTAATCTGGATCGCATGTGTTTGGAGCATCTGGAAAGAAAGAAACAATCGCATATTCAAGAACAAGATCTCTTCCTTAGACCAAATTCTAGAGAACACGCAATGGTTGGCATGGTTATGGTTGAAAAGCAAGCACAAGTATCTGAATTGTAATTTAATGTATTGGTATACCAATCCGAGGATCATCCTCGGGCAAGAATCATAGCTGGAGGTTCAGTCGTCAGGGCGGATAGTAGTGCAGGTCCAGGGTTAGTAGGCTCTCAATGATTGGTTCTTTGGTGTGGCGGCAGTAGTACTCATGCTCTTCGATATGTTCCCTGTGGAGTGGTTCGAGCTTGTCTCAGGATTTTAAATAATTCCTCGAGTTGGCAGAGAGAAGCGGTAATCGATTCAGTTATCCAAAGATAACCGTGTCAGCAACCACATCACTGTTTCTCTCGTTGTGTTGTTGGAACCGTTCTGATACATGGTTTCGGAGAATGTATGCTCAGTTTATACACATTAAGGTGGTTTTTGGTTTCAAATCGTGGGCTGAGAGAAGGTCTGGTTTTAGAAATTTTAAAACTTGCTGAATTGATCATTGTGAGTTTTCAGTGAGTTTTGGCATAGCTGTTTCTACCGGGTAAGTTACTTCATCGCATCTATTGCTCGAAGGTTCATTAATTTTGGCCAGGGGCTGATCTTATCACAAACTAATTGTGGAGGCAAACAATCTGGCCACTATAGCATCAAAGCCATTGAGCCATCAACTCGATTAAGTCGTGCTGAGGTTGGCGGCGCTGTATGGGAACCAATGTTTGGGATGGAATGGTTGTTTGGTGTAAGTTATAAACTCATGGATCGCATTCTGGGGACAGGTGTCGAAGGTTGTATTCATCGATCTTGGGGATAATGCTTTAAGGCGTGCTTCCGCTTAAGTGGTGCTTACTTGGGCATCAGATCTTCTGGTGTGAGGGCAGCAGGGGTTATGCAGGGGCCTGGTGGGATTTTGTACCAATTTATCAGACTAACATTTTTCTGCAGAATTACTGGTTTGGTAGTTTTAGGATAACCGGCTGCAGAACTTGATGTATTTGTTTTGGATAGACATCTCTTATGCCTAAGTTTAATAAATTCCCTTTGCTTTTTCAAAAAAAAAAAATGTATGGGAATCATTTTCCAGCTAGCATTTTTCAACGGTAAAGTGCGTCTTTATTTTTATTCCATTTATGTAAATATATAAAATGTAAGCTTTAATGACATTCAATTTTTAACATTTATAATTTTCAAATTAATTTAATCTATAGATATTCTAATAGGATTTTTTTTTTAATTTATCTTCTTTTTATAGCATATCAGATTTTATCTTACCGATAGTTGTTAATACCATAAATTTGGAATAGTATATTGGTAAATCATATTAGTCGTTAAATAATTAAATTATTTTTAGAAATTATTTTGACAAGAATATATAAGATGAAAATGGATAGAGAAAAAAAGAAAAAATGGTGGTTGTGATTTTTGTTTTATGAAAAATATGGTGTATATAAAGACCAAATTTGATATGTATTTATAGAAATATTTGGTAAAAACTAATGTTTCTCACATGGTTTTAAATTGTGGTACGTAACCGCAAATGCACCCGCAATATTGCTGGTGCGATTGGCTCCGCAATCGCATCAGACTGCAAGTGCGGCATGATTTTAAAATTACACCTCTAGTTATATTTAGAACCACATCAGACAATTTCAATTATGTTTCTTTATGTATTTTCTTTAAAAATCAAAATATTAGAATCCTAAAACTCAATTTACTTCTTATGTACTTAAAATACTTAACATCAAGTGTTTTTCAACATTATATTTCAAACACCTCTCTATAAAAATTCACACCACAACGGCCGCAATGCGAATCGCAACACCTGCAATGACCACAACCGCAGCACCTACAACTGCAACCACATCCACAACTGTAACACCCCCAATCTATACCCCCAAATAATAATAGCGATAAAAATTTTATCAGAGTATAATTAAAACATTCATAGCATAAACTGAGGAGTCACATCAATTGAGACAAAACATAATAAACCTGGTCATAAAGATATGCAACAATTCAGGTAGCAAATAACAGAGGAACTTAGTTCATACTACCCACAATTCAGATATAGAATAAAAGCAGAAAATCTGCAACTGAATCTCATATATATATATATCATAAAGAGTTTGTCTGTCATACACAGATCCATACATATACAATCCATAAGGCATATACATATATACACATAAATCACAACGATCTCCTCGACGAGGACACCCAGCCAAACTCATCAGATTGGACCATTACTGGGTATGAACTTGCAGATGAAGCAGCTCTACTTCAAGGTTATGACCTTCTCTGGGGAAAGAGTACTCCACTTGGTATAGCATCATGACTTCACTAGGATTGTCGTCATGAGCTTGATTTCTTCACTGGAGATAAGAGATCCATTGAGATTTGCCAAGATTAGCTGAAGAGACAACTTTATGGGGAGCTAGCAGAGACGACACAAAAGCTGAGTAATTCTACATGACTCATCTGCCCCAGAGTACATGGTCTGTCAGAAGAATACATCAAGAGGATTTTACAGAAGAAATTTGCATACAAGGTGTTTCAATATCTTCAAACTCTTGGAGAGATTCAAGCATTTCAGCCTGACTTCCCCTGATTGACTGCCTTTGCACGACAAAGTCCTTGAACTAGTTGTGTGTCTTGATCGAAGCCCAAGATTGAAGCTAAGAGGTTGATTGGATTCCGCTGGGGAAAATCATTATACAAAGCCTAAGAGGAGGCTGTCTGATAGGGGTACTCATTATACAAAGCCTAAGAGGAGGCTGTCTGACTGACTGACTCCATATGGGAGGATCATTATACAAAGCCTAAGAGGAGGCTGTCTGATAGTTTATACTCATCACGAAATGTTTTGGTATCTTGTACAAAGCCCAAGATTAATAGTGTCTGCACAACAAAGTCCTTGAATTAGTTCTTCTGACTGGTTGATGACAACTGGGGAACAGACTTGCCCCTACCAGCTTGGTTGGTCTGTGAAGGAGATGCCCCAGACTGGTTGTCTTTTAGAGATTTATTGAATCTTGACCTGATTGCCTCTGATTTACTGATCCGTGAGAGGATTTTACAAAAGAATTGAAATACCAAACACTTCAATATCTTCAAACTCTTGGAGAGGTTCAGGAAGCTTGACGTAACTTCCCCTAATTCAACTGTTTTTGCAACACAAAGTACCCAGACTGCGGTAGAAACAACTGGGGCACAAAATTTCCCTTGTTGATGGGTCGATGGAGTCCAAACTCGTCATAAGATGAACTCAAGAAGGCTTGCCCCAATATACTGAACTTTGGGGAGTTCTGCCCATGATTCTTGGCTATTGAGATGGTGGATTGGCAGAACCTTCTGTTTGGTTGCCCCTTGACTGAGCTTCCTTTATAAAGTCAAATTCCTTAGCTTGCTGCATTTGTTGGGATTCCTTTGATATTGAACCGTTTTTTGCAAACAAGTATTGTTCATTAAAAATTGGCAATTTTAATGCAAAATTCATGCAAGCTTTTGAAAAACAAAGTTTATTGATGAAACACACACGGTGGAATGATTAAATCATCAAAAAATGGATCTAGTCAATTACAGAATGACAGATGAAGTGATCAACACACACAATTTAGCAAGAGATTGCCAGCTTCGGGGAACTGGGTTTTCCTTTCTTGACTTGCCAAAACGGGATAACCGTCTTCAAAGTTGACTGTCGAGATCCGTCTGAGAATCGTATTCACCTATACTCTCAGAAATTTCTTCCATTTCGAAGTCTGATGAATCTGCCTGATTAGGTGAAGGGTTGTTGATTTAGATGCCTTGAGGTGTGAATGAGAACATCTCATAGTCAAACAGAGTCTGAATCTTGCTCCCGAGTAACTTACAGTCTTCAGTTGAATGCACCTGTGCCCCAGCATGGTAGTCAGAACGGGCATCAACTCTCTTTGCCAAAGCTGTCACAATCTGATCCAACTGATTTCTCAACAAGTCAAAGTCTGCTCTGGTCATAAACTGAATCTGCTCTTCTGAATTCATGATCCTTCAAAAGCTACTTCAAGTCCAATGATGGCTTCAGGAAGTCAACTGGGTAACAGACAGAGGGTGGATGAGACTCGAGACTGAGAAAATGCAAATGCACATGCAATGCTAATGCAAATGCTAATGCAAGCCGAATGGTTTCAAGGAACGCAAAAGCAAATTGCAAACATTTTTGAAAAACTGAAAAGTTTTGTTTGAAAACCATGATCTCAATTGATCTTTGCAAAGAAAAGAACGTCTGAGTTCCTTGAAACCATAAATGGATGCGATGAGATGTATGCAATGTACAAAACACGGGCACACAAAAACATAGATATATGTACACACAACAGCACACAAGCCCTAGATTTAGGGGTCTCATGCATGGATGAACGTATGTACAAACACACATATACAGATATTCACAGATATGCACACACAAACCAGAGAGGGCCTAGGTTTGAAGATCACGAGCATGGAGCCATGGTCTACCCATCCCAGAAGTTATGTACTATGGGGTTTCATCTGCAGAACAGGGTTCTAAAAAGGTTCCCAGAGTCAACAATCCATCTTTCGGATATTATCGACTTCCCAATTAACTTGGTAATCAATAATATTCTCAAGAGAATCTCGTCTGAGTGTAGTATCGCGTGACAACCATTTCAGAAATAGACTTCCTCATGGTCACTGCACTACATCCTAAAAGGCCAAGTGGGGGTAAAGGTAACTAAAGGTCATCAGTATCCCTGGCACCAAGGTCGAAGTGGCAACGCCTTCACGATTGCTCGTTCAACATATACCAACTCCGAGAGGGCCTCAACTGAGCGTGGAATCTCAAGTCAACTCTTTTGGGATTCGACTCCCTCAAAGTTTCCTTGACTATACCCACTATCCTATCATAAGTGCACTCAAGTCCGGGTTAGGACTTATCCCACCACTCAATAGTAGCACCTTGCACACAGAAGAACGCAAAAAAAAAACAGGTATACAGATATATACAGATATATGTACAAGTATAGCAAGCAATCATAAATAACATAAACAAAACAAGGTGGGCTTAACCCTCAAAAAGAATTTCCCAGTGAAGTCGTAATTTTTGTTGCGGTGAAAATCGGATAACAAGCTATTAATTAACTTGCATCATATTTCTTTTACAATCGACTTTGATTTATCCAAAGGAAAGGTTCAAGATCGAAGAAAACCTAAAGGGGGAGATCTAAGGTTCGGGGGTTGGTTATACAAAGGGAAGGTATTAGCACCCTAAGTATTTGTAGTACTCTACATGAACTTCTTGTTAAGTTTGTGTTATGTTGTGTTTGCTTGCTAAGATATCTATGCTAAGGTAAGGTAAAGACCTAGGTATGTACACTAAGTTTGCTCGCCAAGACGTCGCATCTTGTGCCTACGTATCTGACTACAGAATCAGAGCAACCATAGTTCACCTAACTAAGGGTGAAAGAGGAACCATTGACTATGGTCAAAGTTCCAAGGGGAAATGAGTATGAGCTCATTTTAGAGTTCACGATAACTCTCTAAGTCTAAGTAAAAAAGGGGAAAGCGAGTTCTCATGATGGTGAGAATCACATAGAGTTCACAATAACTCTATAAGTCTAAGTAAAAGGAAAGTGAGTTCTCATGATGGTGAGAATCACATAGAGTTCACGATAACTCTATCCTATTACTAAACTATGAGAAAAATGGCTCCTAGGAGGCCAAAGATGAAAGGTGAGTGGTTTATTAACGTAGGAGTCAAAATAAAAGAACTTTCCTTTGGAAGGAGGGTTAGATGAACAAGTATGAATATGATATATATGAACAATATGAACAATAATATAATCAAGATAATATGAACAAAAATAAATCAAGATATATTGACTGAAAGTAAAGTCAGTGGTTAATGATTAATTTATTGGATCGATGAATCGGGTCCAATATAGTGCTAAACCGTCGTAGCACGTTCTATGAGGAAGACCATGCTATAGGAGGATGCACAATTCGATCTTCGTGCTAAAACACGATGGAGAAGTGATATTGAGAATCATTCTCCAAAGAAATTGTGTCACACGAAAAGAAAAGGTGGAGATCTCGTCTTAATCACAAACTTTCGTTGATTAGTCGAAGGTAACCTATCACGATCCCAAAGTATAGAAGGAGATCTCGATGATCACTCACTACAGATTTGAAATAATGAAGGTTGATCGCTTCGATAAACAACATTCGCGAATAGAAAGACTTCATCGATCGAGAATGAAAATGAAGATAAAAAAAATGCGAAAAGAAGATAAAGTTGGTCTCGTCTTAATCGAGGTTTGAATCGATAAATTGATAACCTTGATGTTTGACTTTCATTGATCAACAAACAAAAAAAATAGAATGACCTCATATTTATCAAGACTTTGGTGATTTTGAATAAATTAACTAAGTCATGATTTTTGTGATATCATCGGCCCAAAAATAAAGAAGAATGGGCTCAAAGCGGAAATAAAGTCGGTCTCATCTAACTAAGGATTTAGATCGATAAATCAAAAACCTCTAGATTAGATTTTCATTGACCAACAAAAATAAAACTGAGATCGAAATAAAACATAAAGTCGATCTAGTCTAAATCAAGATTTTAAATCGGTAAAACCGATAATCTTTTCATTAAACTCTCATGGACCAACAAAAATAAAGAAATGGGCCTCATATTCATCACGATTTTATTGATTCAAATAACTCAACAAAAATCATGATTTTTCTATATCATAGGCCCATGAAAATAAAAATAGATAAAATGAAACAAAATGAGAGTAGAATAAAAACTGGAAATAGTTAAACCAAATCAAAATAAGTATTAATAATTTTTTAAAACTAGAATTTTTAGAAAAAACAAGTTTTGTAACAAATTAAAATAATAAAGAGGAGAGAGTATGAAAATGAGAAAGGGTGTAAAAAAAAAGAATGTGCCCAATCCACGCCAATACAAACTCTAATTAAATGAAATAGGTTTATAAATAATAAGCATGTAGTAACTAAAAAACAAACTGGTAACAATATATTTTTTATGATGTCCACTACTTACCACTTCAATGCCGTTTTTATCAAAATAAAATCATAACCATCAAACGTGAAGTGACCCATGGCAGCCATTAATATAATAATTAAGCAAAACAATAAATACCAACTTAAAAGCAAAATGAAACGAATTTTCAAAATTCATGAACCTCTATCTCACCTCTCTCGTACAACTCTCTCTTCTCAGTACTCTCACAAATTCTTGTCCTCTTTCTTGTCATGTTCTCTCTGTCTCACGTCGCTCTCACTCTCGTGCTCATTCAATCAACAACAACCAAGAATAACAATAAATCTAACAACGACCACGCAAGAAGAAAGAAAAATAATAATGAAAAATAACCTCTCACAGTGCTTTCACGGAGATGGCGGTTGAGGAACGAAACCACATGATGATAACACGGTCTTCCGTGGCTGAGCATATGCTGGTTGTGGCTTGAACGTTGTTGTCATTTGTGGGCTGGAAAAAGAAATGTGGTTATGTGGCGGTCGGAGTATGGTTGAGTTGTGATCCTTTGAAGGTGGTGGCAAGTGAAGTTGGTGGTGATTGAAGATGATTGAAGCAGGTCAGAAGCTTGTTGTTTGAGTTGATTTGAAGAGTTTGGTTTGAAAACTGGGTTGTGGAAAGGATGGAGAAAGGTGAGCGAAGGGTGAGCACGGCGGAGAAGAGCACGTTGCAGTGAGTATGGAAGTTGGAAGAGGCGGTAGTTGGTTGAGATGTGGTTACTGTTTGGGTGGTGAATGCTGAAGGGACATTGTTGTCGGTGGCAAGGTGAGTTTGTATGGTGTTTAAAATGGTGAGGAATAGTTGGAAATCAGAGAGTTTCTTGTGGTTTTCACTTAAATGTTGCTGTTACCCCCCACATTTCGAATTCCTTCTTCTCTTTTTAAATTAAAACAACTCTTCACACTTTTTGTCTTGTAATTGTTGCTACGTTGCTTTTACTGCCGGTTCTGATGTTGTTGTTGGTTTTGGAGTTTTTGCTACAGGTTTTACACAGGCTGTAAAGTGTTTTTGCTTGAACAGCAGTACGGGACGCAGGAGGTCCTTTTTGCGATTTCAGTGTATGGTCTTTATGTATGGTCTTTGTAGCGTGAGGGGTGGTCAATGGGTACAACAGGTTTTTGTTGTGTTGTGTTTGTCTTGAGGAATCTTGGCTTGTGATGAAATTGCAAAGTGGCTCACGGACTGTTTTTTCTTTTTTATGTTTATGTTCATGTGGAGATGTACTAGTATAACTAAAATCTCTTTTTTTGTTTTGTTTTGGAAATGCTTGTTGGTTACGTGTGTAAAACATCTACCTCCTTTTTTTATTTTTTATTTTTTATTTGTGAATAAAGCCAACAACTAAATTAGAAATAAACTACTCTAAAATAAATTCAATCTGGAACTCTAAACAAATTAAAATAATACTAAAGCAATTAAAATTAAATGACAAAATGAATTAAAATTAACAAAAAAAAATCCTAATTATCTAAACTAAATTAAAATTAATTTAACTAAAAATCTAAGTTAATTCTAAATTAATTAAAGGATTTTTCAACTAAAAATTACTAATAAAATAAATAAAAGTGAATAAAAGTTGGGTATCGAAATAGTCGAAAATAAAACAACTGCACTAAAATTATCAGCGTGGAATTAATCAATCGGAAAAATACATCATTTTGTCAAATTTTGAAATTAATCGCGACAGGCTTTTAGTTTGACTGATTCGTCTGTAAGTCCGAGAATTCCACTCTGATTGACATTTTAAGCAGTATGTATGATGAAAGGCATGTTATGCTATGCAAATGATGCGAAATGAAAATTAAGGCTAGCTTAAAAATGATATGAAAAATGATTAGAGGATCGGAGGGTAAAATTTGGGGTACAACACCGCCCTAGGCATTGATGACGAGCGACCCGTGACACTCGGTTTCCCACGCACGTCTTTCCATTTCCCTCTTATGCCCGCACGAACGACACAACCAATTCCTTTCGCCTCCCCGCATCGTCGACCATCATTAGTTTGCGCTCCTCGGGGCTCCTGTCTATCGAGCACTGCCTGCTCCTGATCATCTATATTGTCCACCACCTCGGTTCTACTGGCACGCTGCCACATTTAACGGATATCTTCCCCGGAGGGCTGACCCTTAAGTCATTACTCCGACCCTTCAGAGAAACGACTTGGGGGGCTCTTGTTCTAGACTGGCCCGGTGCCTGCCCATCCGTCGGGCAGGCCTAACCCAATACTCCGAGGCGGCCCAATAAGGCTCAAGTCTGTCTGTCGTCGAGCACACTTGGACCTGTCCATCCTCAAACGCGTAATGATTAGTCATTGTCGGGCAGAGGTTACATAAACCAGGGAGAGGTCACACCTCTCCCCCCTGATCTCCACGTGCTCCTCCTCGCGAAGACACGTCATCATGTAACTTCCCACCTCCGAAAGAGTCGGTCTGCCCACCTTCCGGAGATCTCGGGACCATTACTCTAGGGAGAAGACCACGTGCTGGTCTTCCCTACGCTACGTAAGCCCTGGCAGTCGGCTGCATTGGTCCTTGCAATCCAGCTCAGTGCAGATGACCGTTGGCCCTGCGCTGGGGGCAACCTATAAATACCCTCTCACTTGAGAGGGTCAAGTTACATTCATTCTAACTCTCAATCTCACTTTTTGTACTTGCCTACTCCTTTTCCTGACTTTGGCATCGGAGTACCTTGCAGGTACACCCCCCTCACCGTTTCAATACCACTGGAGTTGTGGAGCTCACGACGTTTGCTACCCACTAATCTCCTTTCTAATCAGGTACGATCAAGAACCTATAAATGATTAATTACATTTTCTGATCGATTAGACATAGGTGCTAATTGATTATATTTTTTTTAAAAAAGTGTTAAATGAAATTTCCTTTTTGAGCCAACCTCAGGCCTATAAATAGAGGTTCCATTTTTCATTTCAAATCATCCAAAATCGTGTTTTGACAATTTCACCTCTCACAGACACTCTTTCTCTCAACATTTCTTTAACTTTATCTCACAATGTTTTTTAGCCTAAGTACTTTTGTGAGAAAAGTCCATTTGTGAGCGAGATCATATTTGTAATTCTAGAATGGGCAAAATTGTAAATTTCACCAAGGGAACCTTTTGTGTATACCTTTGTTGAATACTGTCCAATTAGAGATTTATAAGGGTTAAAGATAAACCCGTAAAAAATATTTTATTTAGGATTGGGTATTTTAGTCCTAGTTTAGGTTATAGATCATCCTGTGATAAAATCTCCTAGGTTCTTTGTCAGTCAAGTGTTATCACCAAGATAGGTTGAAGCTCAGCCCGATACTTAAAAGTCTCATAGGATGGAGATAAGCCCGATGTTAAAATCTCTTAGGTTTTTGGCTAGCTCGGTTAAAACCAAGGTATTGAGCTCAAAGGTTATGTAACTTGAAGACTAACTGCTCCAAGGGCTCTGTTTGTGCAAAGAAGACTAACCACTTCAATCCACCATTTGGGAAGGAAGATTAACCCCTTCACTTTCAAGCTTATTGCAAAGAGAAGACGCAAACACTCACATCCATCGTCTTGTATATTGTGATTGAAGATCAATCACCATTTCCTTGTATAAGGGGATTCTGAGTCTTTCCTACTAAAAGCTCTTAAAAGATTATTGGAAACTCTCAAGATCAATTCTTAGGAAGAGGAATGGGTCCTTTTTTTCCTGAACCTCTATAGTTCTTGGTATTCCACTTTTCCCTTAAATCCATGTATTTATGCAATTTATTTTCTGCATTATATTTTTCCGATGGTTAGTTTTCAAAATGCATATTTACCTCTGGTTTATTTCTCAAAAAAATTTTAAAACCATGTTTTTTTCCAAATAGGGGTGGGAATAGGCCAAGCCTACTAACAGGGGCTTATGGCGTGGCCTATTTAAGCCTGGCCTGGCCTGACCTGTTTTTTTAAAAGGCCAGGTCTAGGCTTTTTAAAAGGCCTATTTATTTAAATAGTCCAGGCTTAGGCTGTTAAAAAAGCCTATCAAGCCTGATAGGCCGGCCTATATATGCATAAATTTTTTTTTAAATAATAATTATTTTCTAATATAAAATGAATTTATTGTGAATAAAAAAACCCTAACCAAAGAGAGAAACAAATAAACTCAGAGAGTCAGAACCGTCAAATTTATTTTTGAAGAAGAATTTAACTCTAACTTTTTTCCTCTATTCAGTCGACTATTGGAGCAAGACTCAAAAGGTACTTCTTTTTTCTTTCTTAATAATATATTGTTGTATCATTCAATTAGTTCATGGAATATATTTTTTTGGTATTCATCAATTTATTGGCACAAAATATGTTACGATTTCTTTTAGTTCCTAAATTCATACCTATCAACCTATATATGTATTCTCTTTTTATCCACGAAGTCTTTATATGAAAAAGAAAAATATTCTTGTGTTGATAAAGGTAGTAGATGTGTTTGATTTGGAAATCAGATTACTAAAGGTAAACAGTGGCGGTGGTATTTGGCTGATATTGAGTTAGTATAGTTGTATAGGTCCTGGGAATTTTAGAGTTAAAAAAATACTATGTTCAAAGTTGGTATTTGGCTGGTATTGAGTTAGTATAGGTCCTGGGAATTTTAGAGTAAAAAAAATACTATGTTCAAAGTTAGTATATAGGTCCTAGGATTTTTAGAGTTAAAAAAATCTTATTTAAATGGTGATATTGAGTTTGGCAGTAATAGGTCTCAAGATTAAAAATAATCTAACTTATGATATTGAGTTTGACAGTAAAAAACTGAGTGATTTAAAATTATTATTAAAAACTGTCAATAGGCCTCACTTGTAGATGCTATTACTATTAAAAACTGAGTGATTTAAAATACTACTATTACTTAAATTACTATTAAGATTAAAAAAACTGGTTGTGTTTACTATTACTACTAAAATTCTGGTTGTGTTTACTGTTAAAAAATCCTAGATTAAAAAATTCTGGTTGTGTTTACTATTACTACTAAAATTACTACTAAAATTCTGGTTGTGTTTACTAAAATTACTACTAAAATTCTACTAAAATTATTATAAAAAAACTGGTTGTGTTTACTATTACTACTAAAATTACTATTAAGATTAAAAAATTGGTTGTGTTTACTATTAAAATTAAAATTACTACTAAAATTCTTATGTTAGACATTGGATATAAGGCTTAGCTTTCTTGGTCTCTAATGAAAATCAATCATTTTATCTACACAACTATGTTGATAAATTGATAGCTTGCTGATTATTTTTTTTTATTTTTTATAATTTCATGTTTGATTAAAATCACTTTGATTTTTATTTTATAATTCATTTTAACTTATAATCTTTTTTATGTTTCTTAGATTGATAAAATGTCTTCTTTAAAAGAAGTTAATGAAGATAATGAAGTTGTACAAGTAGACTTACCTCAAGTAAAAGCTAACACAGAAGAAAATGAAAAAAGATGCAACTCAACGAAAAGAAGTGTCAAAAAGGAGAAAGAGGCAAAAAACATCACCAGTTTGGAATGATTTTGATGAAGTTGAAGTGTCCGAAGGTGTGATGAAAGCCATTTGCAAATATTGTAAATTAAAGTTTGCTACTGGAGAGAAAGGATCTAGCACTAGTCATTTGAAAAGACACTCTGAAAATTGCATCCACAAGAAGATGCATGAGACTACTACAAAGAAACAACCTGTCATTCCAGTCAAACCTTCTAGTTTAGTAAACCCTTTTATAAGTTCTGGGGTTAGATACTCTAACGAAAAGATGAGGAAAGTATTGGCAACTGCTATCATGGTTCATGAATATCCTTTTAGTATTGTCGAGGATGATGTTTGGATGTGGGCCTTCCAATATACAAACACTAATTTTCATAAGGTTACAGGTGAAACTATAAGAAGTGGTTGCTTGGCATTATATGAGATGGAGAAGAAAACTTTAAAGACTTTTTTAGAAAGTGTGAGCAAAATTAGTTTGACTATAGATATGTGGAAATCTACTCATCAAGTAGCTGAATATATGGTTCTTAAAAAACATTTCATTGATGCTGGATGGAATCTTCAAAAAAGAGATTTAAGTTTTGTGAAAGTTTCTGCTCCTAGGCGTGGTATTGATGTAGCTGATGCCATTTATAAGTGTTTGAAAAATTGGGGGATTGAAAATAAGGTTTTTTCAGTATCGGTTGATAATGCTTCTTACAATGACTCATGCTTGAGATGTCTCAAACATAATTTATACTTAAGTAGTAAGTTATTTCTATACGGCTCTTTGTTTCATGTCCGTTGTTGTGCTCACATATTAAACTTGTTAGTGCAAGACGGTCTTAGTAAAATTAAGGATATTATTTTCAATATTCATGAAAATGTGAAATATGTTAACTTCAATGATGCAAGACTAAAGACATTTTATGATGTGGTTGAGCAAAAAGGCTTGAAAGATAGGAAGCTTGTTATTGATTGCCCAATAAGATGGAATTCAACCTTTGATATGTTGTCAAGTGCTTTGAAATTTAAGATTGTCTTTGCAGCCTACAAGGAAAGAGAACCTCACTATAATTTTGCACCTTCTCTTGAAGAGTGGAACAAAGTTGAGAAAGTTTGCAAGCTACTAGAAGTGTTTAATTTAGCTACTCATGTGATCTAAGGTAGTGTATTAACTACTTTATATTTTTTTTTATTTCTGTATTATTATTATTTTTATTAACGAATTTGACATTATTTGAAAGTGTGTAATATAATTACTCATTTAAAACTCAGGTAGCGAGTATCAGACTTTAAACTTATATCTGCCTGAAGTTTGGAGGGTGAAACAATTAATTGACAATGCAATTGAAGATGAATATCTCTTCACGAGAGAAATGGCAGGGCCAAAGAAATTAAAGTTTGACAAATATTGGGGGGAGTGTAATATGTTAATGGCTATTGCTAGTGTTTTGGATCCTAGGTGCAAATTTCATATGGTGAATATATGTTTTCCCAAAATACATTTATCTGAAGAAGTTGCTGAAGTAAATATAAAAAAGGTTAAGTCTTCATTGGAAAAACTATTTGATGGGTATGTATCTCTAAATTTGGATGTGTCTTCGCCTGTTCCTAATTTGGAGAGTAATAATTCATAATCTTCTCAAGCGGAAAAAAAGATTGTCACTGGATTTGACCAAATCATGAGCATTCTCTGTGAAAAGGAAGTTGTTCCTCCAATACAATCAGAATTGCAATCCTATCTTGATGAAGGTATTTACATTCCTAATGATAACAAATCCTTTTGTGCATTGGATTGGTGGAGGAACAATAGCTTGAAATATAAGATTTTGTCTAAGATGGTTGCTGATGTATTGGCTATTCCAATCTCTACCGTGGCATCAGCGTCCACATTCAGTGTTGGAGGTAGAGATATTGATGAATATCGCTCTAAACTAAATGAAGAATCTATTGAAGCTCTCATATGTGGTGGGGATTGGTTCCGTCAAAAGTATAATATAAAGAAAAAACAAAGGTTAGAATTTTTTATATAGCATTTTTTTAGAATATTATTATTTTTAATAAAATAGTGTATGTCCATCCAATAACTTATATGTATTTCTTTTTTTTTTTTTAAGGTTGATGAGAAATCTATCCAAATCACTTTGAAGATTTGATGTTATTTTTACTGCTTCCAGAAATTTTGAGGATTTGATATTCCTTTTGTGGCTTGTTTCTTAATACTTTTTGAGAAATTAAGGAGTACTATTGAAATTGCAATTAGTTGTATTTGACGATATTTTATGTTAATCTCATACTTTATGAAAGTCTATATTTTGTTTTATATTTTATGTTCATCATTTTATTTGCTTTCTTAAAATTAATTTAAAAAACTTATATTTTAGTACTGCATTGTACTTGAATGTCTAACAAGCAGTAAATTAAAATATAAGTCAAATAGCATATGAAGGCATATTTAGGCCTTTTTTAAAATAGTATGAATGAATTTTTTAAAGGCTTTAATATAAAATAAGCTTTCAAAAAGGTTACCAGGCCAGACAAGGCTTTTAAAAAGGCCAGGCCAGGCCAAAAAATAAGCCTTTGATAGATAACAGGCCAGACCTAGGCTTTAGAATTTCAAAATAGGCCAGGCCCAGGCCTTACAAAGCCTGGCCTGGCCGGACCTATTCCCACCCTTATTTCTAAAGCACACAATTCAACCTCCCCCCCTCTTTTGTGTGAAGTCTTAAGTACAACATAATTCTCTCACTATCTTTAATTTATTCCTTTAAATTTCTTCATTTTATTCTAATTTTTAAGTAACATTAATACCATTGCTTACCATAAAATTACAAGTTAAGAAACAATGCACAAAAGCGATAAAAATTTACTAATCCTTCAACTCTTCTTAAATTGCATCTTTTAGTTATAACATTTCCACTAGAAGATTCTTACCACCCTACATGGTAATTACTTCGTTGGACTATCATAGAAGAACCCTTTATTGGTTGTTCATTCAACGCCAATATTATGAATAACATAATGGACACAACACTAAGAATTTCTTAAACGAACCATTGAAGGCGTGAACATAATCATTAAAGAAAATCCCCTAAAAGACGTGGTTAAGAATTGACCTACAAAGGACGAGAATATGAATAACGTACAAAGTACAACTAATTAAAGTTGCCTTAATCAATGCTTAGGGGAATTGCCCTCCGAGGGACTCAACTTGAAGTCTCTCCTGATGTGACTCAACTTAATGCCTCGTCTCACTACTACAATTTTAATATTTAATAGGACTAATATAATAGCGCTTTTTTTAAAGCGCTATGAAAAGTTTCAAACATATAGGCATAATAGCGCTTTCCTTAGAACTGCTATTATACATTATTAATAACAACAAAAAGAAAAATCACGCATATGTTTGATATCTCTTTTATGTGAAATGCTAATAAATAGGTACCCACGCAATAGCACTTAACTAAAAAGCCCTATTTTAAAGCTTTCAACAAAAGTATAAAAAATGAGGCACGACCTGAAGGTCGCGTGCTCGACCCACACCCACACTGTTTATTATTTTAGTGTAACTAAAAAACATTTTAAATGATACTTCATTTTACTTTTAAAAATATATAATAAAAAATATCGCACATCTTTTTTTTCTCGTTTTAAATCAACTATCACCTTCACCATCGCTCATTCAATTCCGATTTCTCTCACATTCATCCTCTCCTTCATTTCATCAAACTCAAAATCTCACTCTCACCCTCACCTTCAAGGAACCACCCTTCTTTTTTCCTCCAAATCTAAAATCTATGGATAGAATTTCATTTGTAGCGTCATTTCTCCCAACCTTCTCTGCAAAATCATTGATCTTCTCCGTGAGTTTACCACCTTAAGACGATAAACATAATCTCAACTGCTTCCACATTATAGCTCACCTTGATATTACCTTGGACCAGTAAGTCTTTCTACCCATCTCAAATCCCAATTGAAATAAGATTTTGAAATTCATAAGTTTTTTCTAATTAGGGTTTCTGTATAAAGGTGAAGAAATTGTGAGGTTGACTCATGAGAGACTTAGGAGTATATCACTCTCACTTTCTTTGTTCACTGTGGATGCCTCACAATCATCGTTTTCGCATTTTTTTCGACCTGCATTGTTGTTTGCATTTATTGGTAGATTTTTTCAGATTCTGTTTAGTTTAGTTTTAGTGTGCATTTTTATCTGGATTGCTATTGAATCTTTAGCTTTTATGTACCATCTTAGTGAAAAGAATTTGATAGTTTTGGTGTTGGTTTGGTGCCTTCTGATTATATAATTTATCTCATACTATTAACGTTCATATCTTTCACTTGACTTACCTTATCACACAATTTATCTTTATTCATGTAACTCAACGCAGGAAGGCTACAAGGCTTTATTTAAGATTATATAAAGTGTTGGGGACTATAATATCTTATATGATACAATTTTTTTTTAATAAGCAAGATTAGTAGTATATAAATTAAGGAATCTCAAGGGGAGATCCAATCCCATATACATGCAGGCCTAGCCGCAAAAAAATCAAGACCTACAAAAATCTAAAGGGGCATTTACCCAAGAATAATAATTACAGTTAAGTGCATTTTTATGTTTTTTACCAATCCACCACCAAGAATACATGACTATACGATTGGTAATCGTATCTACATCCCAAAACTCATCTCTGAACATTATGTTGTTCCAAGACGACCATATGACCCAACACACAACTAGCCAAAAGCCCATAGCAGTACCTACACTAAGAGAATTTTGTAGACACCCATTTATCCAACATAGAATATGGTTCAAAATATCTCCGACGCAAAATTTCGCAACTTCTAACCAACGGAATAGAAATTTCCAAACACGATTTGAATTGGAGCATTGAAATAGAAGATGTTCAGCATTTTCTTCCATTAAGAAACAGAATGGGCAAACCTTTTCATTGGCGTTTGTGATTAATCCTCTTCGAACCAAGTTGTCGCGTGTAGGTAATCTATTGAGAATCAATCTCCAACCAAATACTTTCAGTTTAAGTGGAGCGACGACCATCCAATTCAATCTCAGCGCAGATTTAACATCCTCTGCAGTAACCGGAACTAAGTTGCTCTCTTTTACCTGCAATAAGTAATATAATGACGAAACAGAAAAAACTGAAGTGTGACCATGTGACCAAATAACCGAATCATGCGCATCTTCGACCACCTTGTGTTCCTGCAACACCTGAAGTAATTTATCATATTGTAATGTGATGTCTTCCTGCAATGTTTGATGTGAAAATTTAATGTTCCAATTCCATGTGCCATCCTCCCAAAAACCATTATCAATGATTCTGATATATTTTTTTTCTGCTAGCTACCATAAGCCAGGAAAATCAGCAGCCAGGGTGCGGTTTACTGCCCAACGAGATGTCCAGAATGGAGTGAACTCACCGTTTCCAAGTTTATGCGTAATCAGTCCATCTTCTAGATTAATGCCGCAGAAAGAAGATACTTGTATAAGATCTCTCCACCAAGTTGACGAAGGAACGCGGTTCTTAGATACAAAAGAGCTATACAAGTCTTGTAAATAATTGGGATACCTGCTATGAATTAGTCCTCTCCATAACCTGTCCTCCTGAGACAAAATCTTCCAGGTCCATTTGAACATAAGAGCTGCATTAAACAATCTTATATCTTTAACTCCTAGCCCACCTTCTTCAACCGGTTTGCACACCTAGTTCCACCGGACCCAAGAAATGCCTTTTTTCGCCACAGAACCTTGCCATAAGAAACGTTTTTGAATAGAAGTTAATACCTTAATAACTTTGGTTGGGACTCTGAAGAACGACATATAGTGAATTGGAATATTTGCCAATACAGAGTTTATCAGTGTTACTCTGCCTCCCATAGAGAGGAACCTGCCTATCCACGAGTTTAGCCTTGCACGAACCGTATTAATCAAAGGTTTCCAAAAGAAAACCAATCTATGGTTACCACCTATTGGAATGCCAAGAAACTGAAATGGGCAGGCTGAGACTTTGCAAGAGGGAAAATTACCGGCAGCCGCAAGAACTATGTCATCCACACCAAAGCCAAACAAGGAGCTTTTACTGAAATTAATCTCTAGACCAGAAACAAGGTGGAAGCCTTTCAAAATTGCCTGAATTGCTAATATATTACTCATTGAACGATCTCCAAGTATTATGGAATCATCTGCGTATTGTATAAGATGGAAGGAGGTATTCGAATCCACATTGAAGCCTGAGAAGCTGCCACTGTCGACTGCTCTTTTCATTAGAACTTCCAACCCTTCAGTAGCGATAGTAAATAAAAGAGGGGCTAGTGGGTCACCTTGTTTGAGCCCTCTTGTAACTCTAAAGTCTTTCGAAGGACTCCCATTCACCAAGACAGATGTGAAACTATTAAAACCCCGTTATCTAACCACCGCAACCAATTATCTTTGAATCCCATGTACGTCATGACAACACGCAAGTATTCCCGGTCCACGAAATCGTATGCTTTTCTAAAATCAACCTTCAACATTAGTAGCTCTTTCTTGGAACGTTTTACGAAATCAATAACCTCATTCAAAGTCACCACCCCGTCAAGTAAATTTCGGCCATCAATGAAAGCCGTCTGAGATTGTGAGATTACACTCGCTATTTTGTTCCTGAGTCTGTTAGCAAGAATCTTAGCTACCACTTTGTAATCCGAGCCTATCAAGGAGATATGCCTATATTCATCAAGGTTCCGAGGGCTTCCGTTTTTAGGAATAAGGACAAGAAATGAGGATGCAAGGACTTTGTGCAGACATTCACCTTTAAAGAACTCCAAGATGCATTTTACAAAATCATGACCAACTATGTTCCAACATTTTTTGAAAAACTCGAAGCTATATCCATCCGGGTCAGGACTATGATCCCATGCGCAATCAAACACGACCCTTCTAACCTCTGCAGCATCAATAGGTTGTTCAAGCTCTAATCTGTCCTGGTCAGATAGCCTTTTGAAACCAGATCTTCCAATAGATGGAAAAGGTCTTCTTACCTTGCTGAATCTATTTTGGAAGTGGTGTCTAACCTCAGACTTAACAGCCGCAACATCCTCTTCATAGGATCCATTAACCAAAACAGAGTGAATCGTATTCTGATGTATCCTTTTCTTTAGCGCAGCATGGAAAAACTTTGTGTTGAGATCCCCTTCCTCGTGCCATTTCAATCGAGACTTCTGCTTAATTATACTCTCTTTGATTCTTAGACTTTTCCATAAGGTATCTTCAGCATTATTCCTCTTATTTATCTGCTCTGTACCCACACTGTATAGCTCTTTATCAAATAGGCCTTCAACTTCATTAATTACATCAGTATCCGTAGAAATTCTTGTGTCTACCCTTCCAAAAATGTTGGAGTTCCACCATCTGATTTTCTCTCTTAGGCATTGTAGCTTCCTGGACAGAATGAAATAAGGCTTCCCAACAAAATCCAACTCATTCCACTCTTTCTTAACAAAGGGGATAAAATTCGGGTGTTCTAACCAGCAAGATAGAGTTTTGAAAGGTTTAGGTCCCCAGTTTGTATTTTTGACAGAAATCCAAACTGGCCTATGGTCGGAAATGTCTCGAACACCAATCTTCTGGCTGACCATATTCCAATCGTTAAGCAGACCGTGAGAAACCAGGAATCTATCTAGCCGACAACACATCTTGCCTTTAGATCTGAACCAGGTAAATTTTACGTCTGATAAAGGTAAATCCACACAGCCACTCAAATTGATGAACTCATCAAACTCTACCATATGTCTTCGATTATGGCTGGTACATCCTAGTTGTTCTCTTGAGTTTTTGATTGAGTTGAAGTCCCCACCAAATAACCATTCACCTGGATCTAAACTTAGTTTTAAGGATAAAAGTTTAGACCAGAGGTCTCTTTTCTCTGCGATGCTGCAAGGCGAGTAGATATTGAATAGGTAACAATTTCTACCTCTCCAAATCGCTTGCAAACCAAGAAACCCTTTTTCTCTATAACTGCAGATAGGTTCCAAAACATCGTCTTTCCAAATAGTGAGGATGCCTCCAGAGAGGCCCTCAGAATGAATAGCCGACCATTGGCATGAACCACTGCCCCAAATACTGTGTACCATGTCGTCTGCCATAGATGTGCATTTGGTTTCCTGAAGGAAGCAAATCTCCGCGCCAGCCTTATGTATAGTAGCTCTGATTTTCTTCCTTTATAAGCTACTCCCACAGCCTCTGACGTTATATGTGATTATATTCATGAATGACCGTTAGTAGCCACCAACTTCACTTTTTTTGACTTTCTATCCACGGCTTCTAAATTTCGTAAAATGGATTCGAAGACATCATCGTCTTCTTCAGCCTCTATCCCAAGGGATTTTATGGTACTCCAAACTCTGGCTGGAAGGCTTTCCAATTTCTTCTTAATTCTACTATTACTCTTCATAAAGCTAGAATCACCAATAGAATTGTCAATAGAATCTGTAGCTATATGCGCACCTTCAGTAGGACCTTTATGTTTATTTTGTGGATAAAAGGATTTGGCGTATGAACTTTCCACCTGCAGTAATATGGCGTAATACGAAGGATTAAACAGGATTTTTATCCTCTAGTAGATGTCGTCCACCAGTTTCTTTTTCTTAGAAGCAGAAGACTCTCCCACATAATTCATCCCCAGAGAACCTTGACCCACTTCAGGCACCACTCCTTGAGGCACACGTGACTCTTCTACTGAGTCTTTAGGAATTCCATCAACATTTTTCTGTCCAGCAACCACAATAGACTTGTTCACATCTAAACTCTTTTGTGTGGCAATAGTGCAAGGTACAAAGTCTTGCGAAGAGCAATAGGATTCCTGACTGCCTTGACGACGAAGAGTACCCTCCCCAATTGGTTGTCCTCTCTTACTGGCATCATCAAGAGAAACACCCACACCACCCTGATCACACAATAGATCTATCTGTTGGGCATCCCCGAATTTGCCCTATTCTGTATTGGAATCTGAGGTTTTGGATAAGCTGCTAAGCACTTTGGAGGAGTTGTCCCAGAATCCAAGTTCTTCTTCCGAACCAAAGTCGGACTCCACAATCTCGGAGCAATTTTCGTCAGTTCTAGTTCCATTGGAAGGACGTTGGTCCCTAACATAAGGGCCAAACGAGTCCTCAACTATTTTGATTCTATACGTATTGTCGTTAACCTCCACGTTGATCACTTCATTTAGATTCAAGGAAAATTTCGTACTTATCAGTATACGGGCAACGTCAAATCACTTCATTTAGATTCAACGTCAAATTTCGTACTTATATGATACAATTAAAAGTTCTAAATGGCATTCTTAGAAGTTTGTGTTCTTAAATTGTTGTTTTTCATAGACATTGTTATAACATGTGTGGTAATGTACTACCAATCTCCTATTCTATCTAATACCAACTATGAATCATAATTTTATATGTTGTCTAAATATATTTTCTGACTTAACAATCCATAAGAAAAACACATATGAAACAAAGTATAGGGCATTTTAGGCATTGTTTATTAGTTTTTGAAATCTGAAATGAAAAATAGGGAAAGTTTATCTGTTAACTAACACAAGTATTTATTTAATTGCAGAGTTAGGAATACATGAATTTGGGATGAAGTTTTAGTTTGAGTCGCAGGGGTAAGTCACATGAACTAATTTTGTTCCTTCCTAAGCATCTAGTAAGTGGGATTGATTAATTTCACCTCAGAGGGCCTTTGTTAAGACGGATAGGCATTTTGTTCTTGCAGGAACATAAGCTAGTGATGTTAAGCTACAAAAATTTTCCATCTTGTTTCAGAAACTTTAGCATGATTTTTTTGACATGGTGCGTGTACAGGGCTGAAACAATTGCATTTGAAGCAGGTAAATCCTTTTAACTTCTAAATCCTTTTAGCTGGTAGTGGGTTTCGGTTTTCTTTCCTTTATAACAGCCTGCTACATGTGTCGGTTTTCCTGGTATACTTTTTAAGTTTCTGTTTTGTTTAGTTTTGGGATCTGTTTTCGCTATTATAGTGTTATGCCATTACTTATACATCAGCATTTTTGGAAGCTGAGATTTTGCATACATGGAAAATATGTAGGATATGTTACAGCTGAAGAGTTCTTCGATTTTGAAAAATATGCAGGATATGTTCTAGTTGAGTGTTGTACATTTGTGCACCAACAAAAGCAATCAAGTTGGACAGAGGGAGGATTATTTGTGAATCTGGGCTCTTACCATGTATCAACACCAAGATTTTAGTTTTCTTGGACACTGATGGTTGGAGATTGGTATGGAAATTTCAATTTGTTCCTTGTATGTGATGTATTATGTGCTTTAAAACCTTCCTATTGTGTTAAAATATGCATGCCAAATATTGGACATAGAAGACTAGATATATTATTTAAAATTAACATCACTTCTTGCATTGGAACACATCCTAAATTAAATAATGACTCATGTTTCTTGAATCTGCACTGGCCATTATAAATACGAGAAAATATTTATAACTTACCATTATTGTATCTTGCTCTTATTGGAACAAAAACTCAAATTAATTGAAAACTGTAAGCTGAAATGTTTTAAGGGAATCCATAAGATATGTGTTTGGCAACCATTTGAGAGTTGGTGCTTCCTAGTTCTTTTTTTTTAATACTCAACTCAAACAAGCTCTATTACTAGGTCCAAGACAGACCAATCACCAAGAATTACAAACAGTTTTTCTTTAATCTAAAGCATAGACTACAACAGAAAAACCAGAGAAACAACAGAAATTTCTATTAATCCTCCAACAACATGTGTTATCAAGAACAACAAAAGCCACAAACTAAAAATTATGTACAACAGCCACCAAGATACTCAAGTTGCATCAAGCGGAAATTTATACCACTCGTACCAACTTCCAATCGATGCTTACGTAGATCTCCTTCTCTTCCAATTCCAATAGAAGACATGTACATCTTGCAGAATTTTGTTTACCATAGCCACCTCTCCTTGGAAAATCACATTATTTCGTGTACGCCATATACACCAACACGATGTTAGCCACAAGAATGCCAAAGTAGAGCCGAATTCCTTGTGCCTAGCCCGTCTTATAAACATATCTATATAGTTTTCTTCTCTTGGTAAATGGATGCCAACCCAATCCTCCAGCCCTTTCCACACCAATTTGGATGTATTGCAGCCCACAATGAGGTGATTGATATCCTCCACAGCTCTGAAGCAGAAAACACACGATTGTTGATGCGAATCAGATATAATTCTCCTTCTAATTAGATTAGATCGAGTTGGCAGCCTGTCTATAAGAGATCTCCAGCCGAATATCAATACTTTAAGTGGAATCTTTGTCTTCCAAAGTAAAACTAAAGCTTCTTTAAGACTGTCATCCAATATTGCATCCTCCTCACATCTGTTCCAAAAGTGATAACAGTCTCTCACACTAAAAGTTTTATCAGTTTTTGTTGGCCAAATGATCACATCTTCAACATTGTATATTAGTATAACCTCCTGCAACAATTGCAGAAGTTCTCTAGCAGCTTCAGAATCCTCACCAGTTAAAACAATATTCCTACAGGAAATTTCCCATCTCCAATTGTTTTCTACCCAACTGCCACAGTCCTTAATGAGTACATTCTATTTTGGAGAAGATAAAAACAAAGAGGGGAATAGGGTAGCTAAGGATTCACACCCAAGCCATTTGGACTGCCAGAATAAAGTTCTGTCCCCCATTCCAACCTTCCAACTCAGCTGTCTAAATAAACCCTGATAATTGTTCTCACTGGCCAGGTATAATAAGTCTTTCCACTAACTTGACATAAGTGTTGAGGCCACATTGCCTTGGTTAAGGAATAAGCATAAAAAATCACCCTTATATCTTGCCTTAATCAGATCAGACCAGATTGCAGCATTTTCATTGGAAATCCTCCACAACCACTTTGCAACAAGAGCTTTGTTGAATTTACCAATGTCCATAATCCCTAAGCCACCTTGTTCTTTAGTTTTGCAAACTGTAGACCATTTTACCCAAGATATACTTTCCTTCTCACCATCTCCAGCCCATAGAAACCTTCTTTGAATTCTTTCGATTTCTTTGATAACAGTGGCAGGTGCTAGATAGAAAGACAAATAGTGGATTGGTAGGTTATTCAATACTGAATTAATCAGTGTCACCCTCCCTCCAATAGATATCAATCTCCCTCTCCAAGTCACTAATCGATTCTTAATAGATTGAATGACCGGTTTCCAAAAGCCTACTGCCCTGTGGTTACCACCAACCCATAGCCCTAGAAATTTAAAAGGAAAAACACCAACTTTGCACATCAGGAAAGCTGCTGCATCCATACATCTATCATTCTCAACTCCAATTCCCATCAGCCTACTCTTACCATAGTTAACTTTCAGTCCAGACAAAGCCTCAAACCCCTTCAATATAGATTTTATGCACCAAATATTATCCCAATTATCCTCACAGATTATCAATGTGTCATCTGCAAATTGCAGCAGCACATTGGTTGGGCCTCCTTCTATCCTAATGTCCTTCAATAAACCTTCATCCACAGCTTTCTTGAACAATAGTGTCATACTTTCAACCAGCAAAACAAATAAAAATGGAGAGATGGGATCACCCTGTTTCAACCCCTTAGACATTTTAAAGTCTTTGCCTGAACTACCATTTACCAAGACAGATCCAAAGTTGTTGCATACCAACCCTTTAATCCACTCAATCCACTTGGAGCTAAAATTCATAGCTTTTTGTACTTTACACATGAAGCACCAATTTATACTATCATAAACCTGTGCAAAATCCACTTTGAACATAAATCCTATCTTTTTTCTTCTCTTTGCATAATCAAGAATCCCATTTGCAACTAGGACCCCATCTAGAAGCTGTCTCCCAGGTACAAAAGTTTTTTGGCTAACAGACACCAGTTTGTGAATCACTTTCCTAAGTCTAGCCACAAGAATCTTGGAAATTATCTTGTTAACACAGCCTATCAAGGCTATAGGTCTGAACTCCAGCAGGTTTTGTGGGTTCTCCACTTTAGGAATCAGCACAAAGAAAGCTAAGCAGAAAGCCTTAGGAAGAGTAGCTTTTTCACGGAATTCAGTAATATATCTGTAGAAATCATTACCAACAATCCCCCATGCCTTCTTTAAGAATTTAAAGTTAAAGCCATCTGGCCCAGGGCTTCTATCTCCTTCACAATTGTTTATGGTATCAGTAAAATCATCATAAGAAAAGTTTTCTACAACTACAACTATCTTCCCATGAGAGTTTGTTCAAATCAGAAAGATCCATCTCAGCCTTTACATTACCATTAGCTTTGTATTTGTTCTCAAAGAACTCTTTAACCACCTGTTTTACTTTCTCTACACTAACATCTACATCCAGTCCTAACCCAGCTGCTGAAATTGAATTAAGAGTCCTCCTCCTATTTATAACATTATGAAAGTATTTTGTGTTGTAGTCACTGTAACGCCCCGATTCTGATTATTCCCGTTTTGTTGAGTCTTTTATTTAAATTGAGTGATAAATTATTTTATTTGTGAAATTGGTGTGTTAATATGCTATGTTGACATGTTATGATATTTTACCGTTTTTGAGAGTTTTCGGGGAAATTAGAATGAAGGGTATTTTGGACATTTCTCAATTAATTGTAAGTTAGAAATTTAGTGGAAATAGAATTATGTGAGAAATTTAGTAAAATTGGTAGAAAAATGATTAAGTGTAGAATTATGTGAGAAAATGAATTAATTGAATTTGAGTAGAAAATAAGAAAAGAAAATGAAAAAAAAAAAAAAAGAAAGTAGGAAAAGAAATAGAAAAGAAAAAAAGATAAGAAGAAGAAATAGGAGAGAAAGAGAAAGAAAAGAGAAATAGAGAGAGAAAGAAGAGAAAGAAAGAGGAAGAAGAGAAAAGAGGAGAAAACTTGGAAAAAACCTAGAAAACCATCAAGAACAATCATCTAGCAAGCTTGGAATCCGGGTAAGGGTGTGAAATCTTATTATCTCATCAATGTATATCATTATGTATGATTGTGTTGTTGTTGTTGTTGATTTTTATGAGTTTTTGTATAAACACTAAATGTAGAAAATGTTGTGAATGATGATCAAAACATGATTTTGTATGCATAAATGTGTTGTTGATGTTGTTTGAGGTTTGGGTACTGATATGGATGTTATCTATTTGTGTAAAAATGAGTTTGGAGTTGGGATAAAATGATAAAACTATGTTTCAAAATATTTCAAAAATGGAAAATGTGTTAGATGGCTTTTTAATGGTGAAAATATTATAGTATGTTAAATTCTGAGATCACAGCTTTTTACGGAATCGAAATCGGAGGTCCGGAAGTCATTTAACGATCGAAAACTGAGTTTTTAGCAAAATCTGCACCTCGTGCGCTAACCCCCTGCAACTGTGCGTCGACTCATGATTTCATGCGCTGACCCGGGCGAAATTCCCAGGTTTATGCGCTGACCCCCCAGCATCATGCGTCGACTCATGATCACTGGTTTTCCAAAATGTCCGATTTTGTTTTCTTCATAACTTTTGAACCGTAAGTTTGTTTTGACCCCCGTTTGAAGCGTTGGAAAGCTAATTAAAAGTTCTTTCTATTAAAAATGGTTTGGAGGGTAAAATATGATTTAATTAATTCGTGTTTTTGAAGAATAGTCGGGTTGTCGGATTTTTACCGTCGTATTGACGTGTGAATGATGTGTTATCATGCTATATGCTTTTGATATGTAACGTATAGCTTGTATGCTATTGTATGGCGTGAGTATATATGATAAAATGTTGTGCATGATTGATTTTCATTGGTGATGGATGTATGATATTTGAATGTGTGTGTTGGAAGTGAATCATACAATAGTGCATTGATGTGAATGTATATAGATTGTATGTGATGGTATGAGATGAATGCATGAATATATTGTGAATATGTATGCATTTCAAGAATGTCTTGAGTCATTTTGTATGTGAAGCATAATGATGTACATTCTTGTCTTGAGTGATTCTAATGAGAATCCGTTGTAATGTCGTGTGCCTATGTGAGGTGTGAGCGATGATTACAAACGATTGTGTGCCTAGGTGAGGTGTGAGCAATCGAATTGTGTGCCTATGTGAGGTGTGAGCAATCCATAAACATTGTGTGCCTATGTGAGGTGTGAGCAATGGGTGAACATCGTAGGCCCGATGGGGAGTTACATTTGTTAAGAAGACTAAGGATCAAAGATTTGTTAAGATGCCGAAAAGCAGTTGCAATATGTGTTAAGCTTCCTTAGAGAGAAGTTGGAGCTTCTCTCTCTACAAACTCCTCAACTCCTAGTTCTTTTTTGTATTTGTGTCAATATCACAATCATTTAATTGTACAATCCACAATTAACGTTAAAGTCATTGAAATGTCTTACAAAGTGCTTGTACTTAATGCCATGGTGATTCAGCATAGGCGGTTAGCTTAGCAGAAAAGTAAGACTTTTCAAGATGATTTGTGTTTATTAAGTAATTATTTCATGTAGGACTTTGTGTGATATAGTGTAATTAGTTTATGTGTGCAGCTGTTAACAAAGATGATTTGCCTCAAATGATTAGATTTGATGCTAAAATCTTTCTAGCTCCAATGACAGGTGAGGATATTGACAAAATTATTGCCTTTAAATCCCACATTTTCATCTTTTTATGTAACCTCTATTTGTTGATTTATGAAAAAAAAATCACTCCATTGATGTCCTGCATGCAAGATGCATAATCACATGGTAGTCTTTTTACTAGTATTTACATGCCTTATCTATCCTTAAATAATTGTATATTTGACCTTACAATGGACTACTAAAAACAGTGAAAAAGTATGTAGCCTTTATGCATTGAAAATGAATTGAAAATGAGAGATTCTACTTTGCCGATGGCTAATTAGCAGGGTGTATAATTTATTAAGCAAAAAGTCAATAACTTATTAATTTCATCATACATAATAATATTAATAAACTATTATTGGTTTAAAACATTTTAAGTACTATTAGTAAACTTAATAACTACTAGTTTCTGAGATTGCACATGGTGATTTTTTTTTGTAAGCAAGTTATATCATTGAAACGAGAACTAAGGGTTCTCAAACCTGTTTACAAAAAGATCGAGAAAAAATAAATCTCGACAAAATAGATATTGAAATCCAATTGAACCTACGATAAGTAAAACAGAGGATTTTTACAAAAATCGTAAAAATTACAATTGATTTTAGCAATATCTCCTATAAAGGCCCACTTCCAAGATGTAATCTTGATACTCCAAACCGTATCAAGAACATTCCACCTTTGATCTTTAAAGATGATGCTATTTCTGCGAGACCAAACATTCCAACAAACCGCCAACCAAATTACACCCGCTTTACCCGCTTTGACTTTCCGAGTTTTGCAAAAAATAAACAATACACACATGATTTTAATAAATGTGGTATAGCATCCAAATGCTTTTACTAAAATCAAAATTTTAACACATGTATAAACTACGCAATGCATGGAGCTTGGCTGATATTTAATACTAAGAAATTTCTTATAGTTTACTAAATTATGAGCGTATCTATTGGTTCCTTATTGTTTTTTGGCTTTGATATATGCCTCATATGCAAATGTAAAAAAACTTTTTTCAATTATTGCATGGGATACTTCACTAGGGATAATTTCAATTCAAGCTTTTTGCTCGTCTATTTCTAATGGCTGCAACTTTTCCTCTTTAAATTTTAGAGATGAGCATTTGAGTTCTACAGTGTCTAATATTCAAGCTCTTTATATGGGTGGGCTGCATAGGTAAGTTATGAATCTTTCAGTTAGTTTGTTTGGCTAAACTGACAAAATGATTTTGTGAAAAATGAGCTCTTGTGAAATTTTAATTGATGTTTTCTTACTCCAGCTCCTATACCATCATCAAATGAAAGAAATATGGAGGCTATTACAGAAAGAAACTTAGAGGATAGAGCAGCTAATGAAGATCCTTCTACATTTTCCACAAATAATTGGTCATACCAATGTCCGAAACATGCAAAAACACTGATAATGCAAAGGTTTTCAAGTGTCAGTAACATCTCAGAACGAAGGCATAAAGATGAAAATAATTGATTTTGCCCATTGTCGTGGAAAAAATTCGAGTGGAAATAATGGGTTTTTCCATATGTAATTGTATATTCAACGAAAGCAACTCATGTAATTTTACTTTTATGGTGCCATTTTCATACTTGTTATTGGTATTGAATTGTGTTTGATTGTTTGGTTTTTTCATAATGAATACGTTGAATAATTTATATGATAATATTTTATCATTAAAATGTTTTTTATGATCTCTGAAGAAAGATGGATTGGATCGAGAGGTGATGCTACTCTACTCG
This sequence comes from Lathyrus tuberosus, assembly GCA_022829125.1. NCBI lineage: Eukaryota > Viridiplantae > Streptophyta > Magnoliopsida > Fabales > Fabaceae > Lathyrus > Lathyrus tuberosus. The sequence goes on from JALAZF010000071.1 coordinate 12,902,070, forward strand.
TTAACGTTATCACATTTTGATCATCATTGCTGAGCTATCTTCCTATAACTTTTTTTTAATAAAAAAGGTCTTTAATGGAACTTTAATATAAATTGCTATTAAAGACCAGGCCTAAGATAACGTTGTTTTTATAAGTGCTATTAATTCCTTTTAGAAAATACGAGGGCAATAATAGCGCTTATCAAAGAATTGCTATGAAAGAGCATGTTTTTAATAGCGCTTAAAAGCGCTATTATTAGTAATGAAGCTTTAATAGCTGCAGCTTTGATAGCGCTTAAAAGCGTTATTAATGGACAAAAAAATGGTATTAAAACCCTTTTATGGCGTAGTGTCTAAGGGACTTGAATTATAGTGTTGCCCGAGGGACTCAAATTAAAGCCTCGTTTGAGGGAGTCGACTTACAGTCTCGTATGAGAGACTCAACTTAAAGTCTCGCTTGAGGGACTCGACTTAAAGTCTTGCTTGACGAACTCGATTTACAGTCTCGCTCGAGGGATTTGACTTAAAAGATCGCCAGAGGAACTCGACTTAAAGTCTCTTAAGAGGGACTCGACTTAATGTCTCTCCTAAGAGACTCAAATTAATTTCTTGTCCCATGTTGGCTGGCCAGGCTTAAGAATGAAGTCTGCCCTTGTCACGGATGCATGAATTATCATCGCAACTAAATCACTTCGTGTTTAAGAGACAATGTACAAGTTTAATTTTATATCCCCAAGAGCGAATAACTTAAGAAGAAGAAGGAAAAGTCATACATGGTGGTCGGGGAGAGTATATTGGGTAGGACCTTAGGTCGCCTAAGGTTTCTTCCGTGACACCAGGCGATGTGTGATACTTGCCAAACAAGATCACCTAGTCGCCAAATTTTGTTTGGACTATCCGAATTAGCTCCATTTGCACAATAAATTTGGACAATGATGGTTCCTAAGTATTAACTGATTAAAGGCCACTCAAAGGGAGAAAAATGTTCCCCTCATTATCCAAGAAGACCACGTCCTCCTATGACCACGTTCCATAGTCATTAAGTTAAAATGAGAACAACCTAACTCCAACACCAAAATACACATAGAGAGAGCTTCTCACTATGTGAGCAAGTTCTCAATCTCAAAACAAAATCTTAAAGCCTCTAATAATCTTTAATCACTAGAAATTGTCACACAATTATACATCCAAAAAATTCATTTATCTTTCAAAAACAACATAAAATTACTAAAGCAGAAAACAATATTAATTTCACGCTCTTAATAAAAATTATTTTTTTCAAAAAGAATAATCTTTTTCTTTCTCTAGTGAATCCATTAGACTTCATTAGAATCTTCTTTTTATGCAACTAAAGCAGGTTTGTGAGAATTACTTCCTTGCTTCGCCAAAAATGCGTCGAATGTAAAGATGAAAGTACGAATTTCTCTAAGTTCACATGTGTTCATAAACAGTCATTTTTTCATTTCCCTTCTATTCTAATTCCTACTTCATGCTAATTATCTTTTATTCATTCATTTTTCTATGATCCTTAGAAATAATAATAAAGGAATCCTAATTGATTGCGGAATTTAATTATTTTTGTTTTCCCTTAGTTGTATCTCTAAACTTGAACTCAATTTTCACAAACCCTTTCATTCGTGTGTTTCATGACAAATGAGATAAATATTTATTGTTAGTAGTGAAAACTAATGATACTGCAAAAGTATTGAAAGCACACATAATATACTAGTTATTCAATGAAAGATAAATACATAAAACACGTGAAAATTACACCATAATAACCGATGACTGAATCTTCACATACACAAAAAAAAAATTCAAATCATCATATAATAAAAATCTGGAGTAAATTCGTCATATCCACGTCAAAGGATATCCATCATCAAGTCCATAATTACATAATTTTATTCAAGGTAGTAGATTAGGTCATATTCCAATGTGAAGATTGGCATCATAACCAAATGGAATTGTTTCAATTCCACCACCGTTCAGCACCATGTCCATATACATGATATCATCATTATCATTTGTAGTCATCGCAACGTGGTCATGACTCATCACTGCAATTTCTTCATTATTAGGCGTGGTTGGTGGTGGTGGTGGTTGTTGTAATAGCGGCAGTGGTGGTGGCGGCGGCGGTAGTAGTGCCAATGGTGGCGTCATATGGAGATGGGCTTGACTTTCACTTTGATTTTGGTGAATAATATTTTCTTTATCAGCCAAATTAATCCTTCTGCTAATCTCCTTCAGATTCTTATCGATCATCCAATCGAGATCATTCAAATCATCCAACGAAATATTGTTCTCCACAGTATTCCCAGCTTTGAGACACTGAAACATGAGCATGGTTGTCTCTTGCTCTCTGTTGTCTCTCCATTGCTTTCCAAATTGTTTTTCTGACTTCGAAATCCTTTGTTTCAGAAAACTCTCTTGATTCACCATCTTTTTTCTTTGCTCAAACTCAGGCACTGTCCTGAATTTTGAAAGCACATTTTCAACTCCTGAGGGCGATGGCCAGATCTCAGGTTGAGTATCATACGGACCGTAAATGATTGGACAAGCTTCCACGCCGCAAAGGGTTGAGAGTTCATCAACCTTCTTCATTAAACTCTTCTTCCTGTTCTTGTAAGCTGCTTTCCTTGCAGGATCATTCTCAATGAATGCAATCTTCACTTTTTTCCTAGTCATGGTTTTGACAAGTATAAGGTGAAAATCAATAGAGAAGAAGAAAACTTGATGTTTGTTTTCGAAAATATGCGTTGTATATATAGAGACCAAATTCTATATTCGTATTTGCGGTTAGATGTATGGGAATCATTTTCCAGCTGGCATTTTTCAACGGTAAAGTGTGTAACGCCCCGATTTCGATTATTCCCATTTTGTTGAGTCTTTTATTTAAATTGAGTGATAAATTATTTTATTTGTGAAATTGGTGTGTTAATATACTATGTTGACGTATTATGATATTTTACCGTTTTTGAGAGTTTTCGGGGAAATTAGAATGGAGAGTATTTTGGACATTTCTCAATTAATGATAAGTTAGAAATTTAGTAAATTGGTAGAAAAGTGATTAAGTGTAGGATTATGTGAGAAAATGAATTAATTGAATTTGAGTAGAAAATAAGAAAAAGAAAATGAGAAAAGAGAAAGTAGGAAAAGAAATAGAAAAGAAAAAAAGATATAAGAAGAAGAAATAGGAGAGAAGGAGAAAAAAAAAGAGAAATAGAGAGAAAAAGGAGAGAAAGAAAGAGGAAGAAGAGAAAAGAGAAGAAAAAGAGGAAAAGCTTGGAAATCTTCAAAACAACTTCTAGGAATCGATTTAATCGGGTAAGGGTGTGAAATCTTATTATCTCATCAATGTATATCATTATGTATGATTGTGTTGTTGTTGTTGTTGTTGATTTTTATGAGTTTTTGTATAAACCCTAAATGTAGAAAATGTTGTGAATGATGATCAAAACATGATTTTGTATGCATAAAGGTGTTGTTGATGTTGTTTGAGGTTTGGGTACTGATATGGATGTATCTATTGGTGTAAAAATGAGGTTTTTGGGGGTTTTGGATCGTGTAACCCGTAACAACATTTTTCTGGTTCTGGGGTGATTCGCCAGGCGAATTTGGGATCCGCCAGGCGAATTGAGTTTCGCCACTAGCTCGCCAGGCGAAGTGCTGGCGAAGGGAGATTCGCCAGGCGAATTCGTAAGTCGCCAGGCGAAATCGGAATTACAGAATGGGGGTAGCTTCTGTAACTCTTGGGGTTTTTCTAATTGGTGATTCGCCACTAGCTCGCCAGGCGAAGTGCTGGCGAATGGGATTCGCTAGGCGAAATATATGGCGAATGGCTGGCGAAGGGAAATCCGCCAGGCGAATTCCTAAGTCGCCAGGCGAATTTGGCTGTATCTCAATAAATTCTTTTCTTTGAGAATTCATAACTTTTGATCCGTAAGTCCGTTTTGGTCCCCGTTCGAAGCGTTGGATAGCTATTGAGCGGTAGTTTATTATGAAGAGGAGTTTGGAATTGTTAGCCGATTTAATTATGTCGGAAAGTCGGGAATAGTGTTATTTAGCGACTTTTACCATTTTGAATGGGTGTTTTGGATGTGAATCATACAATAGTGCATTGATGTGAATGTATATAGATTGTATGTGATTGTATGAGATGAATGCATGAATATATTGTGAATATGTATGCATTTCAATAATGTCTTGAGTCATTTTGTATGTGAAGCATAATGATGTACATTCTTGTGTTGAGGGATTCTAATGAGAATCCGTTGTAACGTCGTGTGCCCATGTGAGGTGTGAGCGATGATTATAAACGATTGTGTGCCTAGTTGAGGTGTGAGCAATCGGATCGTGTGCCCATGTGGGGTGTGAGCGATCGGGTCGTGTGCCCGCGTGGGGTGTGAGCGATCCATAAACATTGTGTGCCCATGTGGGGTGTGAGCGATCGGGTCGTGTGCCCGCGTGGGGTGTGAGCGATCCATAAACATTGTGTGCCCATGTGGGGTGTGAGCAATGGGTGAACATCGTATGCCCGACGGGGAGTTACATTGGTAACGAGCGATGGTTCCAATAAGTTCCTGAGTGAACTTGAGATGATTGAGTCGGTACCGCATTGCATTTGCATAAAGTCGTGAGTCGGTCTCTTTGATTTGCATTTATCATCTTTATAATTGAGTATTGATGAATAAACATGAATGTGTATGTTTATGTGGAGTGATGAGAATTGTGAAAGTATGCATGATGAATATGCTTGGTTTTGTATATATATACGTTGTGATGTATATGAGTGAGTTGTGATGAATTGTGGTGAGAATATGGAATATGGGTATTTTAATGCTGAGATATATAATTATATGCATTGTTATTATGATAATATTTCTCACCCTTCTGCTGTTTTATGATGCTCTATGAGGCATTGCAGAGTAGGTATGCTGGTGGTCTTTTTGTGAAGCCTGTCTTCATTCTTTCGGTCGATCGGCTCTGATATGTAGCACCGGGTAGCTAGGATGTATATGATTCTTTTGTGATACATATGTACATGTATCTTGTTGATGAATGTTTATGTAAACATGAATTGTGTTGGTGGATAATACTTGATGATATATATATATATATATATATATATATATATGTATATGTATATATGTTTGATGTTATTCAATGTTTAGATTTTCCGCTTTTATTCTAAATATTGAGATGTAGGTGTAAGGACTAAGTCCCTCTGTTGCAAAGTTACCCCACTGTTGCATATCAATTGTTGAGCAGGTGTTGAAATGTTTTAATTTCATGTATGATGTGACATACCTCTTTTATACTATGTTTATAATTATACTCTGATGGAATTTTTATTATGTGCCTAAATGATTTTGTGATTATTTGGGGGTATAGAAAGGGGGTGTTACATTAAGTGGTATCAAAGCCAGTGTTGAGTCAGTTGTGTCTGTCTTGTTGTGGTGATGGTTGAACTGTTGTTTAACCTTGTTATCATTTTTGGGAATGATTAGAATATGGCTGGTAGAAACGACAATGCGATGGCTGCTGCTTTGGAAGCAATGGCTAGGGCGGTGCAAGGTGCGCCGAACGTGAATGTTAATGACGAGTTCAGGAAGAATCAACCACCGGTCTTCAAAGGAAGGTTTGATCCCGATGGTGCTCAAATTTGGTTGAAAGAGATTGAAAGGATCTTCAGAGTCATGGGCTGTGCAGAGGAGAATAAGGTGAGGCTTGGGTCTTACATGCTGAAGGAAGAAGCCGACGATTGGTGGGTCGGTATGCGTCAAGTTCTTGAGGTGGATGATGAAGAGATAACTTGGGATTTATTTCGTACCGAGTTCTTGAGGAAGTATTACCCTGAAAGTGTGAAAGGGAAGAAGGAGATGGAGTTCCTTGAACTGAAACAAGGTAGTATGTCCGTGGTGGACTATACTGCTAAGTTTGTGGAGTTGGTTCAATTCCATCCTCACTATGCTGCAATTACTGCTGAGTTCTCAAAGTGTATTAAGTATGAGAATGGTTTGCGTCCTGAGATTAAACAAGATGTGGGATATCAAAGGGTAAGGAGGTTTACGGATTTGACGGAATGTTGTAGAATCTTCGAGGAAGATAGCAAGGCTCGTTCTACACATTACAAAAGTTTGAATGAGAGGAAGGGAAAGCAACAAGCTAGAGGTGGACCTTATGTGACACCCGTTGATAAGGGCAAGCATAGGGGAAACTTTGATAAGAGATCTGGAGGAGGAGGTTCCGGTTCCGTTAAGTGTTACAAGTGTGGTGAGATGGGTCATAAATCATTTGAGTGTGGGAAGAGCGTGGTGAAATGTTCTAACTGTGGAGGCCTTGGGCATGCTACTACCGATTGTAGAAGGAATATCGTGAAGTGCTATAATTGTGGAGAAGTGGGTCACATTAGTACTAAGTTTACTAAGCCGAAACAAGCTCAAGCGGGCGGAAAGGTGTTTGCATTAGCAGGGACGGACACTACTAGTGCAGACCGTTTGATTAAAGGTACATGCTTTATTTATAGTACGCCTTTAGTTGCTATTATTGATACGAGAGTGACTCATTCATTCATTTCTCATGAGTGCGCTAAGCGTTTGAATTTGTTTATGACTTCTTGGGGTGGTGAGATGGTTATTGAGACTCCTGCTTCAGGGTCGGTAACTACGTCTTTGGTGTGTGTAAGTTGTCCTTTGACCATGTATGGTAAAGACTTTATTATGGATTTAGTGTGTTTGCCGTTGGAGGGATTGGACGTAATCTTGGGTATGAACTGGTTGTAATTTAATCGAGTTCATATAGATTGCTATCACAAGTTAGTGTGGTTTCCTTCTTTGGGAGATGATGAAGATGAGAGTTTCCTATCCACTAAAGAGTTGAAGAAACTTTTAGCGGACGAAGCTCAATTGTTTGGTTTGTTCGCATCATTGACGGTGGAGAGTAAAGTTGAGCTCGATGTGTTCCCAGTGGTGTGTGATTTTCCAGAAGTGTTTCCGGAGGATATTACGGATGTACCGCCGGAAAGAGAAGTTGAGTTTTCTATTGATCTAGTTCCGGGTACTAGACCGGTTTCGATGGCACCGTATCGTATTTCTGCATCGGAGTTGGAAGTATTGAAGAAGCAATTGAATGACTTATTGGACAAGAGATTTGTAAGACCAAGTGTTTCTCCTTGGGGTGCTCCGGTATTGTTGGTAAAGAAGAAGGATGGGAGTATGCGGTTATGCATTGATTATCGACAATTGAACAAGGTGACAATTAAGAACAAGTATCCGTTTCCAAGGATCGATGATTTGATGGACCAATTGGTTGGTGCGCGTGTTTTTAGCAAGATTGATTTGAGATCGGGATATCACCAGATTCGTGTGAAAGAAGAGGATATTCAAAAGACGGCCTTTAGGACACGGTATGGCCATTACGAATATTCCGTGATGCCATTCGGGGTTTCTAATGCGCCGGGTGTGTTTATGGAATACATGAATCGTATTTTTCATGAACAGTTAGATCATTTTGTGGTTGTGTTCATCGACGATATTTTGATTTACTCTAAGTCTCAAGAGGAGCATGAAGAGCATCTGAGGATTGTGTTACAAATTTTGAAAGAAAAACAATTGTATGCTAAGTTGTCGAAATGTGAATTTTGGTTGTCGGAAGTAAGTTTTCTTGGACATGTTATTTCCGGTAGTGGTATTAGTGTTGATCCATCCAAGATTGATGCGGTGATGCAATGGGAGGCTCCTAGGTCGGTTACGGAGATTCGAAGCTTTTTAGGCTTGGCGGGTTATTATCGGAGGTTTATTGAGGGATTTTCGAAATTGGCACTTCCGTTAACGCAATTGACTTGTAAAGGAAAGGATTTCATTTGGGATATTCATTGTGAAGAGAGTTTCAATGAGCTAAAAATAAGGTTGACAACGACTCCGATCTTGATTTTGCCAAATCCGACGGAACCATTTGTTGTGTATTGTGATGCTTCATTGGTTGGGTTAGGTGGTGTTTTGATGCAAGATGGAAAACTTATGGCTTATGCTTCAAGACAATTGAGAGTGCATGAAAAGAATTATCCTACACATGACTTGGAGTTAGTGGCCGTGGTGTTTGTTTTGAAAATTTGGAGGCACTATCTTTATGGTGCAAGATTTGAAATTTTTAGTGATCAAAGAGCTTGAAATATTTATTTGATCAAAAAGAATTGAACATGAGACAAAGAAGGTGGTTAGAGCTTTTGAAGGATTATGATTTTGGTTTGAATTACCATCGGGGTAAGGCAAACGTGGTGGCCGATGCTTTGAGTCGGAAGTCGTTGCATATGTTCGCATTGATGATGAGAGAATGGGAACTCTTGGAGAATTTTAGAGACTTGAGTTTGGTTTGTGAAATGACGCCGAGAAGTGTGAGACTTGGTATGCTACATGTTACGAATGATTTTCTTGCAACCGTATGTGAAAAGAAAAAGTTGGATTTGAAGTTCGTTGATTTGATGATGAATGAGAATGAGGATTTCAAGGTTGATAATTTTGGAGTTTTGAGATTCCGTGGTCATATTTGTATTCTCGATGATGCGGAGTTGAAAAAGATGATATTGGAAGAAGGACACCGAAGTAACTTAAGTATTCATCGGGGAGCGAATAAAATGTATCAAGATTTGAAGAAAATCTTTTGGTGGTCCGGATTAAAGAGGGACGTGGCTCAATTTGTGTATGCGTGCTTAACTTGTCAAAAGTCTAAGGTGGAGCATCAAAAGCCTAGTGGATTGATGCAACCGTTGGACATTCGGGAGTGGAAATGGGATAGTATATCGATGATTTTTGTTACGGGATTGCCGAATACGCAAAGAGGTCATAATTCTATTTGGGTAATCGTTGATAGGCTTACTAGATCTGCTCACTTCATTCCAATTGATGTTAGTTATCCCTTGGAGAAGTTAGCCGAGATTTATGTTCTCGCGGTTGTGAAGTTACATGGAGTTCCTAAGAGTATTGTATCGGATAGAGATCCTAGATTCACATCGAGGTTTTGGGAGAGTTTACAAAAGGCTTTGGGTTCTAAGCTAAGATTGAGTTCGGCTTATCATCCGCAAACGGATGGTCAAACCGAGAGGACAATTTAATCGTTGGAGGATTTATTGCGTGCTTGTGTGCTCGAGCAAGGTGGTGCTTGGGATTGTTATTTGGCGTTGATTGAGTTCACCTACAATAATAGTTTTCATTCAAGTATAAGTATGGCACCATTTGAGGCTTTGTATGGTCGAAGATGTCGAACACCTTTGTGTTGGCATGAAACCGGTGAGTGGACGATAGTTGGACCGGAGATGGTACAACAAACGACGGAGAAATTGAAGTTTATTCGTGAGAAGATGAAAGCTTCTCAAAGTAGACAAAAGAGCTATCATGACAAGAGAAGGAAAGATCTTGAGTTTCAAGAAGGCGACCATGTGTTTTTGAAAGTTACGCCGGTTACGGGTGTGGGTCGTGCTTTGAAGTCGAAGAAGTTGACTTCTCGTTTTATTGGTCCGTATCAGATTTCTGCACGAGTTGGTGATGTGGCTTACCGTGTGGCGTTGCCCCCGAATCTTTCGAATTTGCATGATGTATTCCATGTTTCGCAACTTCGGAAGTATGTTCCGGATCCGTCACATGTTATTCCTATGGACGAGGTTGAAGTGAGAGATAACTTGACGGTTGAAGCGTTACCGATTAGGATTTTGGACCGTGAAGTTAAGAAGCTAAGAGGCAAGGATATTGCGCTTGTGAAAGTAGCGTGGGGAGGCGCTGCGGAAGGAAATATGACTTGGGAACTAGAGAGTAGGATGCGAGACTCGTATCCGGAGTTGTTTGAATCAGGTAATATTTTCGAGGACGAAAATTTCTAAAGTGGGGGAGAGTTGTAACGCCCCGATTTCGATTATTCCCATTTTGTTGAGTCTTTTATTTAAATTGAGTGATAAATTATTTTATTTGTGAAATTGGTGTGTTAATATACTATGTTGACGTATTATGATATTTTACCGTTTTTGAGAGTTTACGGGGAAATTAGAATGGAGGGTATTTTGGACATTTCTCAATTAATGATAAGTTAGAAATTTAGTAAATTGGTAGAAAAGTGATTAAGTGTAGGATTATGTGAGAAAATGAATTAATTGAATTTGAGTAGAAAATAAGAAAAAGAAAATGAGAAAAGAGAAAGTAGGAAAATAAATAGAAAAGAAAAAAAGATATAAGAAGAAGAAATAGGAGAGAAGGAGAAAAAAAAAGAGAAATAGAGAGAAAAAGGAGAGAAAGAAAGAGGAAGAAGAGAAAAGAGAAGAAAAAGAGGAAAAGCTTGGAAATCTTTAAAACAACTTCTAGGAATCGATTTAATCGGGTAAGGGTGTGAAATCTTATTATTTCATCAATGTATATCATTATGTATGATTGTGTTGTTGTTGTTGTTGTTGATTTTTATGAGTTTTTGTATAAACCCTAAATGTAGAAAATGTTGTGAATGATGATCAAAACATGATTTTGTATGCATAAAGGTGTTGTTGATGTTGTTTGAGGTTTGGGTACGGATATGGATGTATCTCTTGGTGTAAAAATGAGGTTTTTGGGGGGTTTTGGATCGTGTAACCCGTAACAGCATTTTTCTGGTTCTGGGGTGATTCGCCAGGCGAATTTGGGATCCGCCAGGCGAATTGAGTTTCGCCACTAGCTCGCCAGGCGAAGTGCTGGCGAAGGGAGATTCGCCAGGCGAATTCGTAAGTCGCCAGGCAAAATCGGAATTACAGAATGGGAGTAGCTTCTGTAACTCTTGGGGTTTTTCTAATTGGTGATTCGCCACTAGCTCGCCAGGCGAAGTGCTGGCGAATGGGATTCGCTAGGCGAAATATATGGCAAATGGCTGGCAAAGGGAAATCCGCCAGGCGAATTCCTAAGTCGCCAGGCGAATTTGGCTGTATCTTAATAAATTCTTTTCTTTGAGAATTCATAACTTTTGATCCGTAAGTCCGTTTTGGTCCTCGTTCGAAGCGTTGGATAGCTATTGAGCGGTAGTTTATTATGGTGAGGAGTTTGGAATTGTTAGCCGATTTAATTATGTCGGAAAGTCAGGAATAGTGTTATTTAGCGACTTTTACCGTTTTGAATGGGTGTTTTGGAGGTGAATCATACAATAGTGCATTGATGTGAATGTATATAGATTGTATGTGATTGTATGAGATGAATGCATGAATATATTGTGAATATGTATGCATTTCAAGAATGTCTTGAGTCATTTTGTATGTGAAGCATAATGATGTACATTCTTGTGTTGAGGGATTCTAATGAGAATCCGTTGTAACGTCGTGTGCCTATGTGAGGTGTGAGCGATGATTACAAACGATTGTGTGCCTAGGTGAGGTGTGAGCGATGATTACAAATGATTGTGTGCCTAGGTGAGGTGTGAGCAATCGGATCGTGTGCCCATGTGGGGTGTGAGCGATCGGGTCGTGTGCCCGTGTGGGGTGTGAGCGATCCATAAACATTGTGTGCCCATGTGGGGTGTAAGCAATGGGTGAACATCGTATGCCCGACGGGGAGTTACATTGGTAACGAGCGATGGTTCCAATAAGTTCCTGAGTGAACTTGAGATGATTGAGTCGCTACCGCATTGCATTTGCATAGAGTTGTGAGTCGGTCTCTATGATTTGCATTTATCATCTTTATAATTGAGTATTGATGAATAAACATGAATATGTATGTTTATGTGGAGTGATGAGAATTGTGAAAGTATGCATGATGAATATGCTTGGTTTTGTATATATATACGTTGTGATGTATATGAGTGAGTTGTGATGAATTGTGGTGAGAATGTGGAATATGTGTATTTTTATGCTGAGATATATAATTATATGCATTGTTATTATGATAATATTTCTCACCCTTCTGCTGTTTTATGATGATCTATGAGGCATTGCAGAGTAGGTATGCTGGTGGTTTTTTTGTGAAGTGTGTCTTCATTCTTTCGGTCGGCCGGCTCTGATATGTAGCACCGGGTAGCTAGGATGTATATAATTCTTTTGTGATACATTTGTACATGTATATTGTTGATGAATGTTTATGTAAACATGAATTATGTTGGTGGATAATACTTGATGATATATATATATATATATATATATATATATATATATATATATATATATATATATATGTATATATGTTTGATGTTATTCAATGTTTAGATTTTCCGCTTTTATTCTAAATATTGAGATGTGGGTGTAAGGACTAAGTCCCTCTGTTGCAAAGTTACCCCACTTTTGCATATCAATTGTTGAGCAGGTGTTAAAATGTTTTAATTTCATGTATGATGTGACATACCTCTTTTATACTATGTTTATAATTATACTCTGACGGAATTTTTATTATGTGCCTAAATGATTTTGTGATTATTTGGGGGTATAGAAAGGGGGTGTTACAAAGTGCGTCTTTATTTTTATTCCATTTATGTAAATATATAAAATGTAAGCTTTAATGACATTTAATTTTCAACATTTATAATTTCCAAATTAATTTAATCTATAGATTCATGCACGTAGATATTCTAATAGGATTTTTTTTAATTTATCTTCTTTTTATAGCATATCGGATTTTATCTTACCGATAGTTGTTAATACCATAAATTTGGAATAGTATATTGGTAAATCATATTAGTCGTTAAATAATTAAATTATTTTTAGAAATTATTTTGACAAGAATATATAAGATGAAAATGGATAGAGAAAAAAAGAAAAAATGGTGGTTGTGATTTTTGTTTTATGAAAAATGTGTTGTATATAAAGACCAAATTTGATATGTATTTTTAGAAATATTTGGTAAAAACTAATGTTTCTCACATGGTTTTAAATTGTGGTACGTAACCGCAAATGCACCCGCAATATTGCTAGTGCGGTTGGCTCCGCAACCGCATCAGACCGCAATTGCGGCATGAATTTAAAAGTACACCTCCAGTTATATTTAGAACCACATCAAACAATTTCAATTATGTTTCTTAATGTATTTTCTTTAAAAATCAAAATATTAGAATCCTAAAACTCAATTTACTTCTTATGTACTTAAAATACTTAACATCAAGTGTTTTTCAACATTATATTTCAAACACCTCTCAATAAAAATTCACACCACAACGGCCGCAATGCGCATCGCAACACCTGCAATGACCACAACCGCAACTCCTACAACTGCAACCACATCCACAACCGCAACCGTAATTTAAAACCATGGTTTCTCATACATTTTTATAAAGTATTTTGAAAATATCGATAATTTGTTACTAAATATTTTGAAAACTCTGATAAAATTATATACATGCATACCGAATATTTCAAAATATCTAGTAGAAGAAAATGTTGAGATGATTAATCAGATTTTTCATAAAATTTTGAAAAATCAGGTTGATTTTTGGATTTTTTTTAAAATTAGAATGTATATATTTTTCGGTTTTTTGCAATGAGGATCAGAGGAAAGGACGATACGATTGCTTCTAGACAGATTAAAAGAGCTACAAATATACGAGGGCAGATGACCTTGAGGATTCGAATTTTCGGGCAGGAAAGGTAGCCCAAATAGGTTCTCACAGGAAGAAGATGGCTGAGTAGGCACGGGCACCCCACGCTAGCTGGTGTACCGGAGGTAAAGCTGATGGTTGAGTAGGCATTGGATCAAGTATTGAAATTTGATTTTGATTTTGATTTTTTATGGTACTCATTAATGCCTTGCTTAACAATTGAAGATCTACATACAAGAACACATAATGTAATAGAGACAGGACATGTAATCAACAAGTAACAAACAAAGTCATGCAACTAAGCATACACTCAAACAAGGATCACCAAATCAAGTCATGAGTCTAAACTAATTTGAAAAGATGCAATTTACCTAAGTGAAAACGCTAATGTGATATCTAAGATAAAAAATACTTTTCTTTAGTTTTAGTAGAATAAAATAAAAGAGAAAATAAAGAAAAATAAATATTATATATTATTATTACTCACTATTAAAAAATAAAGACTTCTAATTACTTAAGAAACTTGATTTTTTTTGTTTTAATCAAAAGCCAGCAAGTAATAAAGAGAACAAACTTAAGAGGGCCAGGGGTGCATATTGCTGCAACAAACAAGGGCCCAAGAACGATAAAAAAGGAATGAAATGAGGGACCAGCCACTTGGTCAACCAAAGAATGAGAAACCCAAAAAAACCAGGACTGCCACACGGTCAGTGAGAAAATTTTACCCCATACCCCTACACTTATCCCTCTACCCCTACATTAAATTTTTTTGTACCAAAATGCCCTCATATAAAATTAATTGTTTTTATTTTTTCACCTTTCCATCATTTATGTTTCTAAATTCCCATACAGAAAAAAGTTATCATACCGTAACACTTTATGAAAGTGTTCCGCTTAAATAATATCCGTGTTTTAAAAAATTTCAAAAAAAATTAATACCAGAGAAAGGTGTTCTGGTTGAAAATCTTTCAAAAATTAAAAAAAAAGTCATACCGGAACACCTTTTAAGAGTGTTCCAGTTGAGTATATTATAAAACCCAGACATCATTATAAACGTGTTCTTGATAGAATTTTTCTTACCAAATTAGTTTCGGCAACAGCTTAAAACCGTTGCCTAAAGTAAATAGACAACGTTTGTAAAGTGTTGCTGAAACTCATTTTGCAATTTTTTGAACCGGAACACTCTCAAAAAGTGTTCCGGTGTTATTAATAAATCCAACTGGAACACTTTTAAAAAGTGTTTCGGTATGATAATTTTTTGTTACTTTAGGCCACAGTTTTGAACTGTTGCAGAAACGCATTTAGCAATTTTTTAAACCGGAACACTTTAAAAAAGTGTTCCGATGTTATTAATACATCTAACCGGAACACTTTAAAAAAGTGTTCCGGTATGAGAATTTTTTCTTTACTTTAGGCCACGGTTTTGAACTGTTGCTGAAACTCATTTAGCAATTTTTTAACCAGAACACTTTTAAAAAGTGTTCCTGTATGATAATTGTTTTAAAAAGGTGAAAAATAAATGATGGAAAGTTGAAAAAATAAATAATGAAAAAGTGAAAAAATAAAACAAATTAATGTTTTATATGAGGGCATTTTGGTAAAAAAAAATTCAATATAGGGGTAGAGGGACAAATGTGGGGGTATGAAGTAAAATTTTCGGTCAGTGAATGCAGAGCAAGAGGCCAAAAAATCTTGGGACTATAACGCACAGTCAGCATCAACATTAAACCCCATCAATATCCATTCTTAAAACAACTAAAATAAATCCAAGCGAAAAAACCTACATTTATACATTGCAGGAGTACACTGAGCATAGAGTAGTGAAACACATGGCCATCATCCTCAAAAATCCTTATCAATGCAATAAATGAAATCAAATGAAATAGAAGGGAAACAGACACGGGACAAATGGATAACACCAATATGCATGGAACAAGCATAACAAACGTTTAATAAAAATAATTAAAAAAAACGAGAATAAAGACATGGGAAACGTAGGCTAACTGCATCCATCAATATATTGAAAAAAGCAACACAGTGAAGAAGCAAGACAAATAAAATCAGTCCTCTCCCCAAAATCATTCATTAAGTGCCTTCTCATTTCCTATACCCCGCCCTTCTGTTTCTCTCTATTTTGAAACATGATCTTTTTGTCTAAAATCGCCATCTCTCTTCTTCTCTTTACTACTGAACTTCTATTTTTTTATTCCAAAGATAGAGATCTACAACAAGAAAGCAAATCCACAACCAACATTTCACCAAATCATACACACACACGCATGCCTCACCATAAAATCTAAGCAAGCAATCAAAAATGTAAACACACTTACAAGCAATCAAGACAAACAACAAGCAAACGACAGAAACAATCGATGCACAAAAACACAAATAAAAAACCGTAACCCCAAGCAACCCCTTTAATCCTTGATTTCAATATTCATGGAGGTGTGTTACATTTGACAAGCAAGAACGTCAAGGATAAAAGGAAACAACAATAAGATTGAAGATAAACGGTACAAAGGGAAAATAGAGAAAGATCTTCAAGCGATGAAAACAGCGAGAGCTTCGACCAAAGTATATTTCCTTTACTCCTTCTGAATCGATTTTCCCTTTTCTCTATTTTTTAATTGGATCTCCTTCTTCTTATATGTTGTTGCTGAACGTGTGTGAGTAGGCTAAGGTTTTAGCTCGAGGTTGTTGAGATTCAGTGAGAAAGCTCAACAATCTCATAGAAGTAGAGCTTTAGGAATTGTTTGTGGACTATTTCTTGCAGAATAACGGTAGGGTTTTTGTGTCTCCTTTATCACACAATGCTTAGGTGTATTTATAGGAGAATTGTATGTGTGATTTTAGAGGAATATTCGTTCACACCTGTGATGTTTGTTGAGAAATTCTTATTTTAGAAATGAGCTGTCAATGAGAGTATTTGCAATCCGTTAAGAGATGATTTTTACTCACATTTGTGGGGATCAGAAGAAATGTGGTTGATTTGAATTTTTTATGTAATGATTTGATTTTCACTGCTGTAGAATTTGATTTTCACTGTTGTAGAACCTTGATTTTTTTAGTGCTGTAGAACCTTGATTTTCACTGCTGTAGAACTTGAATGCAGTAAGAGAAAAATAACGTGCTTTGACTTTTATTTGCACACTTAACACTTGCTTCATAATCATATTCCTCTGCTTTACCGAATTAATTCCGATGTTCATGTGTTAGAGTTTTTATTGTATTTCTTGTCATGGTTGTTGTATGCTTGCAAGGCAAAAGTTTTATCCTACTGTCATGATTTCTCTCAAAGGTTAAAGAACTATCTTATCAAGATACTTCTTAAAAGTCATGGGCTTGCTTGAAGTTGCAGCAAAAAATGATTTCTAGAAGCTTGGAAATCAAGTTATAGCTTGGACCATAACCTCTTCTTCTTTCTTATGAATAATCATACGATTCATACCTGTTGAAAAAAAGACCTTGTATTGTGCCCAAAAAGTGTACAAAAATTCTAAATTTATGTATAGATCTTGGTAAGTTTTCATTGATTTTTCTCTTGTAACATAACAATTTATTTTACTTGGAATGAAAAAATTACTTTTGTATAGAAATGTTTACAAGTGGCTTGTGTAACACCCTTTTCTACCTCACAATTATACACAGCAAGACACGCAAAAATCAGAGTAAAAATCAGAACCACCCCAAAGGGTGGACATTTCTCAATAAAACTCAAAATAACACATTTACTCCGTAAACACGGGTTTTTCTCAAAATATTCAAAGGTCATCAAAATATTCAAAAAAACCATCAATTACGGCAGCAGAACCACCATAACAACACTAACCCAAAACAAAAGGGTTGTCACTACAAGCCATAATAATCAAATAACAACAAAAATAACAACTCAACATGGTTCGATTCAACGACCCAACCCGATGTTACAATATCAGAGCAATGACCCTGTACATCGACCAAAAGCAAAATAAACTCCAAAAGTCCTCGGAGGCATCCACACAGCTAATTCTGATCACCTGCACGTTACCCACGTGCAGGCAACATTCGAACAGGCAGGGTGAGTAATCACAATTCATTATAATCAATATAAAAACAAGATATGCATAAAATTGACGTCACCATCATATACAACATCATCAGGGTCATCACAAGGAAGACATCAAAGATCACGACATCATAAATTACATCAATGCCAAATAAATGCAATGCACAACCAGACTCATGCATGTGGTACCAATCTTCACAATCGATGGACACTAGGCCATCACCCTCCAAAGATCCCCGTCAAATAGGATTGATTCTACACAAGAATCGGAGCACGTCATAAACACTTCAATCCACACAATGGGATTGGAGTCACCACTGAACCGAAGTCCTAACATCATCACTGGACCGAAGTCCTAACATTTTCAATAGACCAAAGTCTAAATGCTATGAATGCATGATGCACAACGTCATAATCTTCATCATCAACAAAAGTCATTACGTGCATCATCATTCATCAAACTCTCATGTTCGTCATATCGTCAAATACGTCATCAAAACATCATTAATCATCATCTCGTAATCGTCAATATAACTCATGGTAATTCACATCAAAATAGTCATGAATCATCATCTCATAATCATCAATATACTCATGGTCATTCACATCATCAAACATCATGTATCATCATCACAAAATCATCGATATAACTCATAGTAATTCACATCATCAAACATCACATATCATCATCATAAAATCATCAATATAACTCATAGTAATTCACATCATCAAACATCACGTATCATCATCATAAAATCATCATTATACTCACAACAAGTCATCAAAATAATCACAACTCAAAACATCAAAACAACACAGGAATCACGAGAGAATTTCGTGAAACTGCAGTCGTTCGCTAGACAGTTCGCCTTGCGAACGTGTTCACTGGGAGGTTCGCTTTGCGAACTCAAGCTCATACTCAGGCTTACACATCAGTACCTCAAACACACACATCATGTATTCGCTGCTCCATTTGCTTTGCAAATCTGGGGCGAATGTTCGCTTTACGATTGCTTCAATCGCTTTGCGAGGTCGCGATTTCAAGAAATTACTGCTACGCACTAGTAGCATATCAGACCCAAAACCCCTTACGAATTCAACCTCCTTTTACCTCAACCACATCCCAAAACATTCTTAAGGTATTATGACAACAGGGGTAGAAAACCTACGACTGATAGGTCGATTAATTATACTATCTTGACCTCAAAATCACCTAAACCTTCACAACCCCAAAGATTCTCATAAACCCCATAAATCCTTTTCTCTACAAGATCCCATAACAGAGGGTTTAGCGTCGAAGGTATATTTTATCCGATAAAATCTAACCCTTCATATTCATGATCAATCCACAAAAACAACACCTAAAACACCAATTTACTCAAAAAACCCACAAAATCACATAAACCTCAAAATCAACTTTAAATACATTGAATCCCTATATTGAAAATAATGAAAGGTAATACTCCACATTCCTTAGATGGTCGATTCCAAGCTTTCTTTCTTGAGTTCTTGGAAACCTTCTCAAATCCTAAGCTTTTCCCTCTTTCCTCAGAGCTCTGACCTTTTCCCTTCTTTTCACGTTCTGACCAAATGAATCCTATTCTTCCCAAAATTCTCCTTTTTGGTTAAACCTAACCTTTGGGCCTCTAAAATGGGCTTTTCCCAATTTACCCTCACTAATCCTCCTCAAAAGTCCGTCTTACCCTTAATTCCTCTAATATTATTTAAATTAATAATAATACTAATATATTCATATTATATACTATTATTTAATAAATATTATTTAAATAAATATTCTTACAGATTTGGGGTGTTACAACTCTCCCCCACTTAAAGAATTTTCCCCCTCGAAAATTACCTCAAGGAAATAGAGTCGGATATGACTCCCTCATCTGATCTTCACGTTCCCAAGTCCAACTTTCCCCGGCTGGTCCTCCTCACAATACCTTCACCAAGGTTATTTCTTTACCTCGCAGTTGCTTCAAGTCTCGTCCATCAATCCGCACAGGTAGAGCTTCCACGGTCAGGTTATCCTTCACTTGTACATCATCCATCTGTATCACATGCGACGGATCCGGAATGTACTTCCTCAACTGAGACACATGGAACACATCATGCAAATTCGCAAGTGACGATGATAAAGTGATTCGATAGGCTACCTCTCCTATCCTCTGTGAGATTTGATATGGACCAACAAAACGTGGAGTAAGCTTCCTAGACTTCAAAGCTCGACCCACGCCAGTCACCGGCGTCACCCTCAAAAACACGTGATCTCGCTCTTGGAATTCAAGTGTCTTCCTTCTCTTATCATGGTAGCTCTTCTGGCGACTCTGCGACGCTCTCATCCTTTCTTGGATCATCTTAATCTTCTCAGTCGTCTCTTGTACAATCTCGGGTCCGAGTACAACACTCTCGCCCGACTCATACCAACACAAGGAGTCCTACACCTTCTCCTATACAAAGCTTCATTGGGCGTCATTCCAATACTAGCATGAAAACTATTATTGTACGTGAACTCAATCAACGGTAAATGGTTATCCCAAGATCCTCCGTGATCCAATACACAAGCCCTCAGCAACTCCTCTAATTGGATTGTCCTTTCTGTCTGACAGTTCATCTGCGGATGATAGGCAGAACTCATCCTCAACTTAGTACCCAAAGCATCCTGTAAACTCTTCCAGAACCTCGATGTGAATCTTGGGGCTCTATCCGACACAATACTCGAAGGTATACCATGAAACTTCACAATCTCCACGATGTACATCTCGGATAACTTCTGCATGGAATGATTAATCTTCATCGGCAAGAAATGAGCTGATTTAGTTAATCTATCCACGATCACCCAAATCAAATCATTTCCCTTAGCAGTTCTCGGTAATCCTGACACAAAATCCATGGAAATGCTATCCCATTTCCATTCTGGAATATTCAACAGCTGCATTATACCTAAAGGCTTCTGATGCTTAATCTTCGACTTCTGACAAGTCAAACACGTACAAACAAACTCCGCAACGTCCTTCTTCATACCCGGCCACCAAAATAACTTTTTCAAATCCTGGTACATCTTCGTATCACCGTGGTGAATACTCAACCTACTTCGGTGTCCTTCTTCTAGAATACTCTTATTGATTTCTGAAACATCTGGAACACATACTCTATCTCGAAATCTCATCACACCGCCCTCATCAATCCGGAATTCTCCTCCATTACCTTGAATGATCAATGTCAACTGGTCAACCAACTTCGAGTCAGATTGCTGTCCCACTTTGATCTCTTCCCGAATGCCACTCATCAACTTCAACATTCCCAACTTCACACTGTCAGGAGTCGCTTCACACACCAAACTCAAACCTCAGAATTGCTCAAGTAACTCCAACTCCTTCACCATAAGCATCGACATATGCAATGACTTCCTGCTCAATGCATCAGACACTATATTTGCTTTGCCCGGATGATAACTCAAATTAAAATCGAAATCCTTCAACAGCTCTAAACACCTTCTCTGCCTCATATTCAATTCTTTCTGATCAACTAGGTACTTCAGACTTTTATGATCACTGAACACTTCAAACTTATAGCCAAATAGATAATGTCTCCAAATCTTCAACACAAATACCACAGCGGCCAATTCCAAGTCATGTGTAGGATAATTCCTCTCATGAACTCGCAATTGTCTCGAAGTATAGGCAACAACTTGTCCATTCTGCATCAATACTCCTCCAAGACCCATCTTTGACGCATCACAATACACCACAAAAGATTCGCTCGGATTAAGCAAAATCAACACTGGAGCGGTTGTCAACCTCTTCTTCAATTCCACAAAACTCTCCTCATAAGCTACATCCCACACAAAAGCTTGACCCTTTCGAGTCAACTGAGTCAAAGGTAATGCCGACTTAGAAAAGCCCCCGATAAACTTGCGGTAATAACCCGCCAATCCCA
Source organism: Lathyrus tuberosus (assembly GCA_022829125.1). NCBI lineage: Eukaryota > Viridiplantae > Streptophyta > Magnoliopsida > Fabales > Fabaceae > Lathyrus > Lathyrus tuberosus. The sequence goes on from JALAZF010000071.1 coordinate 12,923,560, forward strand.
GAAAACTTCGTATCTCAGTAGCAGACTTCGGAGTCTCCCACTGTAACACAACATCAATCTTGGAAGGATCAACAGCAATCCCACCACTTGAAATCACATGGCCTAGGAAACTCACTTCCTTTAACCAAAACTCACACTTCGAAACCTTTGCATACAACTTCTTCTCTTTCAACGCTTGCAACACAGTCCTCAAATCCTCAGCATGCTCTTCTTCAGGCTTAGAGTATATCAGAATATCGTCAATAAAAACCACCACAAACTTATTAAAAAAATCATGAAAAATCTGATTCATGTACTCCATGAACACACTAGGTGCATTGGATACACCAAATGGCATCACAATGTATTCATAGTGACCATACCTCGTCCTGAAAGATGTCTTCGGAATGTCATCAGGCTTAACACGAATCTGATGATAACCCGACCTCAAATCAATCTTGCTAAACACACAAGCACCTACCAGTTAATCCATCAAATCATCAATCCTCGAAAGTGGATACTTATTCTTGATCGTCACTTTATTCAACTATCTATAATCCACACACCATCTCATAGTACCATCTTTCTTCTTCACCGACAACACAGGAGCACCCCCCAGAGAAACACTCGATCGAACAAACTTTATCCCAGGCAACTCTTCAAATTATTTTCTTCAATTCTCCTAACTCAGATGCAGACATTCGGTAAGGCACTATTGACACCAGACTCATGCCTGATATCAAATCCACCGCAACCTCTACCTCCTGCTCTGGAGGCCAATCACTTACACCATTAGGAAACGCTTCCGAAATTTCACAAAAAAAGGAAAAACACCAACTTCTCCACTTTCACTAATACTCAAAATTACCCTCAACATAAACGTCTCTGCACCATCCTGCATCGACTCATCAAAAACATTTGTAAGCACCTGGCTTAACTTCAAAAAATTCACTACACACACCACTTAAGCCCGCAAGACACGTCTATCCCATCCAACATGATCCCGTCTATTATCAACAAGAGATTAAGGGTGATCAGTTACTCAATTTGTCAATAACAGCCGACTATCATGAGGCAGTACAAACTATCTGACCAAACTATTGTAGCATCCAACACCACACTTAGCCATTGCTTCACCCTCGAAGCATCTTGGAGAAGCACCATCTTCTCCCCCACTTGTTTCATTCCCAACCTGCAAATGGAAAACAAAACAAGCATCGACAGTGTTTTCACACACATGTCACACACTAGGGAATAGACAACATTAGACAACCTGGCTGGACGAACCGACCTACTCTGATACCACTAATGTAACACCCTTTTCTACCCCACAATTATACACGGCAAGACACACAAAAATCAGAGTAAAAATCAGAACCACCTCAAATGGTGCACATTTCTCAATAAAACTCAAAATAACACATTTACTCCGTAAACACGGGTTTTCCTCAAAATACTCAAAGGTCATTAAAATATTCAAAAAAACCATCAATTACAGCAGCGGAACCACCATAACCACACTAACCCAAAACAAAAGGGTTTTCACTACAAGCCATAATAATCAAATAACAACAAAAATAACAACTCAACATGGTTTGACTCAACGACCCAACCCGATGTTACAATATCAGAGCAATGGCCCTCTACATCGACCCAAAGCAAAATAAACTCCAAAAGTCCTCGGAGGCATCCACACAGCAAATCCTGATCACATGCACGTTACCCACGTGGAGGCAACATTCGAACAGGCAGGGTGAGTAATCACAATTCATTATAATCAACATAAAAACAAGATATGCATAAAATTGACGTCACCATCATATACAACATCATAAGGTCATCACAAGGCAAACATCAAAGATCACGACATCATAAATTACATCAACTCAAAATAAATGCAATGCACAACCAGACTCATGCATGTGGTACCAATCGTTACAATCGATGGACACTAGGCCATCACCCTCCAAATATCTACGTCAAATAGGATCGATTCTACACAAGAACCGGAGCACGTCATAAACACTTCAATCCACACCATGGGATTAGAGCCACCACTGGACCGAAGTCCTAACATCATCACTGGACCGAAGTCCTAACATCGTCAATAGACCAAAGTCTAAATGCTATGAATGCATGATGCACAATGTCATAAACATCATCATCAACAAAAGTCATTACGTGCATCATCATTCATCAAACTCTCATGTTCGTCATATCATCAAATACATCATCAAAACATCATTAATCATCATCTCGTAATCATTAATATAACTCATGGTAATTCACATCAAAATAGTCATGTATCATCATCTCATAATCATCAATAATACGCATGGTCATTCACATCATCAAACATCACGTATCATCATCACAAAATCATCAATATAACTCATAGTAATTCACATCATCAAACATCAAGTATTATCATCATAAAATCATCAATATAACTCATAGTAATTCCCATCATCAAACATCACGTATCATCATCATAAAATCATCATTATACTCACAACAAGTCATCAAAACAATCACACCTCGAAACATCAAAACAACACAGGAATCACCAGAGAATTTCGCGAAACTGCAGTCGTTCGCTAGACATTTCGCCTTGCGAACGTGTTCGCTGGGATGTTTACTTTGCGAGCGACCAGCAAATCCCAAAACCCCATACAAAAACCAGAGAATCCCCCTACCTGTCTCTCCTCGCTTCCTCTATTCGCTTTGCGAAGTCATTCCCTGGGTGGTTCGCTTTGCGAACTCAAGCTCATACTCAGGCGTATCACAAAATAATTTTGCGAATAGCAGGCATTCGCTGGAACGTTCACTTTGCGAACTTGTTCGCTTTGGTGTTCTCCTAGCGAGCTGTCAGCGAACTCCAAAACCCCATACAAAAACCAGAGAAACCCCATTCTGTCTCTCCTCCCTACCCCCAATTCGCCTAACAAAGTCATTCGCTGTGAAGTTCGTTGTGCGAACTAAAAATTATTTCTAAAATTCTATCCCAGTATCTCAAAATAGCATCATCGTGCATTCGCTGCGCTATTGCCCAGCGAGTTTGGGGCGAATATTCGCTTTGCGAAGAATTCATTCGCTTAGCGAGGTTGCGATTTTTTGCAATCGCTGCTACGCATCAGTAGCACATCAGACCCCAAAAATCTTATGGGTTCAGCCTCATTTATCCCAAAAACATCCCCAAAACATCCCTAAGGAATTATGGCAACAAAGGCACAAAACCTACGACTATTAGGCTAATTCATTACACTATCCCAAACCTAAAAATCACATAAACCTTCAAAATACTCCAATATCACCATAACCTTCACAACCCCTTCACCTTCGTCACCAACCCACAAATACATCATAATTTCCTCAGTTTACTCATAAACCCACAAGAATCACATAAACCTCAAAATCCACTTTAAATAGATCAAATCCCTATATTGAAAACAATGAAAGGTAATACTCCCCATACCTTAGATTGTCGATTCCAAGCCTTTCTCTCTTTACTTCTTGGAAACCTTCTCGAATCCTAAGATTTTCCCTCTTTCCTCAGAGCTCTGGCCTTTTCCCTTTCTTTTCACGGTCTAAAAAAATGAATCATACTCCTCTCAAATTATCCGTTTTGTTAAACCTAACCCTTGGGCTTCTAAAATGGGCTTTCCCAATATTACCTCCACTAACTCCTCCTTAAAAATCCAATTTACCCTTAATCCTTTTAATATTATTTAAATAGATAATAATACAATATATTCTATATTATATACTACTATTTAAATAAATAACCAAAACTCAACAAAATACCAACATCAATACAAACCACTAAAATTCACCAAAACCATGAATATTATATTTAAATAATTAAATAAATATTCTTACAAATTTGGGGTGTTACATTGATTACCGAATCAAGGGGGAGAAATCAAAGTAGAGGTTCAAGTAATTGTGGAACTTCACGTGGTAAATCACAAGGAGGCTCTAGTAGATTCTCTCATATTGAGTGTCATCATTCTGGAGAAAAAGGACACATAAAGAGGTATTACCGTAAGTTGAAAAGGGAAAACAAGAAGAAGAGCTTCAACAACGATAAAAAGGAAGGTAACAATAATGAAGATGTTGATATTGTTGATGATTTCTTTATTTTTTTGTGATAGTTGTATTGAGAATGTCAATCTATCATGTGATGAGATGGATTGGGTGGTTGATAGTGGTGCTTCTACTCATGCAACCTCGAGACGTGATCTTTTTTCAACTTACGAGACCGCTGACTTTTGGGTTGTTCGTATGGAAAATAATGGGCAATCTAATGTCATTGGAATGGGAGATCAAGTGTTAGCAGAAAACATGGTGGAATGGGAGACCAGTGACTTTTTTCAACTTACGAGACCGGTGACTTTTTAAGAGACACAGTCACTTGGTGGTGCATATTACTTTTTGAGTTTCAGTGATGATTGTTCTCGGAAAACATGGTCTTATACATTGAAAATGAAAGATCAAGTGTTAGATACTTTCAAGTCATTTCAAGCATCAGTTGAAAGAGAAACTGGTAAAAAGCTCAAGTGAATCCGAACCGATAACGGGGGAGAGTATATTAGACCTTTCGACAAGTATTATCAAGATCAAGGTATACGTCATCAAAAGTATCCTCCAAAGACACCACAATTGAATGGGTTAGCCGAACGGATGAATATAACTTTGGCGAAAAGGATGAGATGTTTACTTTCTCATCCAATTTTTGAAGACGAAGAAATTGTTGATACAGACTCAACTACTATTGCTCCTATTCCTAATACTTTCGAAGATGTTCCAATTGAAAATCAAGGAATGGATTTGAATATTGATAATGTTTTAAATCCTAATGACATTGTTGATGTAGGTGCAACGAAAGATGTTATTGAAAATTAGGTTGATCAAGAGGTTGAAAGTGTTGAGCAACCAGTTGCTTCAAATGATTTGAGGTGATATATTCGGGATAAAAGGCCTTCCGTTCAATACCCTTCTAACGAGTATGTTTTTCTTACCGATGGTGGAGAACCCGAAAGCTTTAAAGAGGTTTTGGTGGATGATATGCTAATTATTTGAAAGAATATTTCAAGAATTAAAGAGTTGAATAACACTTTGAGTGAATATTTTTCTATGAAGGATTTAGGAGAGCCTCAGAAATTTCTTGGTATTGAAATTGTTCGAGATCAAAATGAGAAGAAGTTGTACTTGTCACAAGAAAAGTATGTGGAGAAAGCCCTTCGGCGTTTTAGTATGGATAAGGCTAAAGCAGTGAGCATTCCGCTTGCTTCTCATTTCAAGTTTAGTCATAAACTATGTCCATCTACAGATGAAGAAAAGTGGAGTATGAAGAAAATTCTGTACACGTCGGCCGTTGGTAGTTTGACATATGTTATGGTTTGTACAAGACACGATATTGCTCATGTCGTGGGAATGGTGATTCGTTATCTCCCAAATTTGGGAAAAGATCATTAGGATACCGTGAAGTGGGTAATGATATATTTGCGTGTCACTTCTAATTTGAGACTAACTTTGGGATGCAAGAAGACTATTTTGGTTGGGTATACGAATTCAGATCTAGCCGGAAGCTGAAATGATCGTAAATCCACTTCGGGGTATATGGTGACTTTTACCGGGGGAGTCGTGGCTTGGCAATCAAAGTTGCAAAAGTGTGTTGTACTCTCTACTACCGAAGTCGAGTTTATAGTCGTCGTGGAAGCATCAAAAGAGTTGTTATGGTTAACGAAATTTGAAATGGAACTTGGTGTGAAATAAGAAAAGTATGTCTTGTTTTGTGATAATCAAAGTGCCATTCACTTATCGAAGAATTCCTCCTTTCACTCGAGGTCGAAGCATATTGATGTTCGTTATCATTGGATTCGTGATGCATTAGATTCTAAGTTGATGGAGCTTGAGAAGATTCACATCGATGACAATGGTTCTGATATGTTGACGAAGGTGTTACCTAGAGGAAAGTTTGAGTTTTATCGTATGGAATCCGGATTGGTGTTGCCCTCCAACTAGTCGGTCGGGGGAGTTTGTTGGGCTATTCCTCCTATTTGGTGAGGCCGAAATTAACGTGGGTTAGCGGCCCATTTGTTTCTATGCCTTTGTTATTACCTTACAAAGAGAATTAGGTTAATTTTTATCAATTGTGGGTGAAAAACAACAAGAAAAGTAGAGAGAAGAGTGAAATCCCGCAGCCCAATTTCAGCACAGAGCAGTTCCACTAAATCGAAGATTGCGCAAAATACAATGGTCGGATCATCTTGAAATTTTTACACAACGTTCATGACTCATAGGAGCACATTCTGATCAATTTTCATTGGATTTGGAACTTTCTAAGTCAGTCTGTCGAGTCCATCTTTAAGGTTTGAATTTCTTGGTGTTTTTGGTTGTTTTTTATTTCTCTTGATTATTGTTGTATTCCAAGATTGATTGCAAATCTTGATGATGTTTATGTATGCCTCTAACTAGTGTTAGAGAGAACCTTGCTTGTACCCATTGGTTGATAATAGTGGAGGATTTAAGTGTCCTATGGGTCCCGTGGTTTTTTCACCAAGTTAACAGAGGTTTTTCCATGCTAAAATCTTGTTGTGTTGTTTTATGTGTTTTGTTGATTGTCGTTTCATTAGGTATTTGGGAGAGATTGTGTTGTTGGTTTATTCCGTTGTGTTTATGGATTTCCTCCCAACAATCACCACCCTCACATATGAGTTTCATGACTTACATACGCGATGCCACCACCAGGCTTTCCATCACTATTCACACCGTAAAGCTCATGTCTCAATTCGTTTCCAGCCACCACCATGAAGCTCGACATTACCACTCACCCTTAATTAACAACGCATTCGCTTCGCTTCATTCTACATGGAAAGGAAGCATTAGCTCTGTTTCACTGGATGTATTGCAACTGTCAACTCCTTACTTGGTCTGCCTTCTTCAAGTTATGGAGTCATGATTTGCTAACTCCTTTTATGAGGATCCAAAATCCGTCTTGTTCAAGTTCTTTCAAACAGTGTATGTCAAGGAATACCAAGCTTAGTTTGCAGCCTTGGCCAACCGCATCGTGACCGTTCTACTTAGTTTGCAGCCTTGGCCAACCGCATCGTGACCATTCTACTTGAGCTGCTTCATTTTCGAATCCCCCATTGATCACTATATAAATATGTAGATGAGAAATCTCTAAAAATATAGTTGCAATGCATGTAAGAGAAAAGTTATGAAATTGAAAATAAATTTTGCATAGGAGAAATTAAGGTAGATGAAGAGTTCCAACATGACTCCGATCTAGTCAGATCTATAGGAAACAACACTAGAAGGTGTGACAGAATACTTCGCTTTCTAATTAACAAATTGCAAGTGATTAAAGTGTCATTTGTAGGTTTATTAGTTCTATCTTCTTGCTTAATAATGTGAGACTTAAGATATTTCTCTGTTGTGCTTATTTTATTCGCTATGAGTTAAACTTGCTTTCTTAGATAATGTGGAGTTTAATTAGTTAGTAATCTTTTGAATGTTATGAATGATTTGTCTTAATAGATTTTATTCAACTGAATTTATTTCATATGTTTATTCCTTCATCTGACCAACTTGGGAGTAGATAACAAATTAATGACATTGAGATATCTTTTGACAAGTTGAACTCATGATAAATATGGTTGAAAATAGTGGGATAGACATATTCACTAGATTAGTCACTTTAGACATAAAACACTACAACCATAGGGGAAATCAGAACTTGTATCATTTGCTACTAGTTTGACCATGTATACTTGCATGTACAAAAATCAATCAAGTTTTTGGCGCCATTGTCGAGGATTATTTCTTTAAAATTTATATTTTTTTTATTGACGTTTGTATAATTTACATTTGAGCATTCGATATTTTTTTTGTCTTTTGGTGACAAAATAGGTGTGCGAGAATGTTACACGTGTAGGTTGATTTCTCCATAGTGAAGTTAAGTCAAACCATTGTTCTGGTTGTTCAACTGGGTGAAATACATAAAGTGTTTAATTCCTTTATGAAGGCCCCTAACGTGACAGTTGTTGCACCACTAAATGTCATGATATAATATCTCATATCCTCTTAAATACATTATTATTTGTCAGTTGGAATAGATTGAGCTCATATATGCTTTATTTGTGGTCAGTTAAGACAAATAGAGTAATTAGTGAACTCAGTTGATCTTAATTCTTACTCAATTCAGTTGACTTTTATTATTCAGTAAAAGAAGGTACATTTTGGTAACATTAATGCATGGTCAATTACTCACTAGAAGAAATATCTTTTCTTAGATATTTTCTATTTTCATCTTACCAACCATTTGCCTTGATTACAAGTAACAATAGGAAGGAAAGAAAAAAGTTTGTAAAAAAAAAAAAGAGTAAACAAAGAGAGAAAGATAGAAGAAGTGGAGAAGGGAAAAAGAGAAAGGCCTGGAAAAAAGAAGAATTAACATGTTTCATCAAGAACTATCCCCAACTTTCATCATCGTCTTATTTCATGTTGGGTTCCTAGTTAGGCATAACTATGGTGGGGAAAATCCATGAATGAAAAATTAGGGTTTTGTGTGTTTTGATATGATCATGAAATTGGTGTTAATATATGATGTTATTGTTGTTTTCCATGTTTGCTTGTGATAATCCATGTTATTTGGTTCTATGCGATGATATATATTTGCTTATATTTCTTCCTGTCTTGTTTTGTTACTGGTTTTGTTCTGGATTTCTCGCTTGGTGAGGAAAAAACTTGATAATCGAGCGTATCAATTCCCATGCAGAAGTTGCTCTGCAGCGCTTGCTAGGAGAGGACACATCTCGCTAGGCGAAATGGGTGATTTATGGAAGATATGGCAGTCTAGAACTCATTGCTCTGGCCTCGCTAGGTACTTGTTATGCGAGAACTTGCTTGGACGCCTCGCTTGGAGCTCGACAAGCGAAGAAGGGCAAATTTCCAAATTTGAGATTATTCCCTCGTCTCTCTTGAAGCTCGCTCCTCCCTCGCTAAGCAAGACTTGTAAAGCATTGGAATATCACTAGTGTTCTTGTTTCCTCCATAAAATGGGAACCATGACTCTAGTTAATGCGTGGTAGAATGCATTGAAAAACTAGTCCAATGCTCTTCCTTTTTAAAATAAAACCATGCTTATGTTCCAAATATTTCATGGATAATGATAATAAACTATGTTGTATGTTTAATGTATCATGTTGTGATGTGTATGTGTATAAATTTCCTGGTCAATGGCTGGAACATGAAATGTAATACATGCATAAGAAAAGACAATGTATTAAGTTCTTAGAAGAGGAGTCGTAATTAGTGCAAGCCTATATATGTAATAAGTTCCTAGAAGAGAATCCGTAATTCATACATGCCTAGTGATGTATTAATTTAACCGAATTGAGCCGTAATCAAATATACACACTAAATTCCAATCAGAATAGGTTGTAATTAGTAGTAGTAGTTCATCTACTAAATCCAACTGTATGGGTCGTAATTAGCAGTGTTCTAGATACACCTGCTAAATTCCAATTGGAAGGGTTGTAACTAGTAGTGGTAGGCCATGTTGTAAATCCAATCGAGCAGGGTCATAATAATTGTGGGACAAAAGTCCTCTCGGAAGGATTGTAAATGACATGAGTATCTTGCTTCTGTTCATATGCGTAAAGATACATTGATATTAAAGATAAGCTTGCTTAATGATGTTTTTGGTGATTGTAGTTTTTGGATTATCATTTTCCACTGTGGATCATGTGGACTCTATTATAGATCCTAGTTTTGTTTAGCTACCTTTGTATATTATGTGCCATTTATGCATATTATTTCTTTTATACACACACACACACAGACACACACACACACACACACACACACACACACATATATATATATATATATATATATATATCACTGCCAAAAGGCTCTTATGTGTATTCAATGCAATTTACACCATGTATATTATATTTTCTAGATGTATACTATATGTGGGTGTTACACATGACAAATGACTCATACGTTGAAGGATGAAATATTTCTAGGTTCAAGGCCCCAAATCAATTCAAACCTCAAGTTCCTCTTTAGTTTTCTGCTCCAAATGCAAATGTGGCAAATAACGGAACCAACTCGTTGTAGTCTATTTTGATAACTTTTATGCAAGAAACAAAGTTACAAATTCAAGCTCAAGAGAAGAGTATAATGAGTTTGGAGAATCAAATTGATCAAATCGCTAATGCTTTGACATCCTCTTTTAGAACTTATAAATGATTAGTTACATTTTCTAATCGATTAGACATAGGTGTTAATCGATTACATTTTTAAAAAAAATGTTAAATGAAATTTCCTTTTTGAGCCAACCTCAGGCCTATAAATAGAGGTTTCATTTTTCATTTCAAATCATCTAGAATCGTGTTTTGACACTTTCACCTCTCACAGACTCTCTCTCTCTCTCTCTCCAAACTTTTCTTTAACTTTATCTCACAATGTTTTTTAGCCTAAGTACTTTTGTGAGAAATGTCCATTTGTGAGCGAGATCATTTTTGTAATTCTAGAATGGGCAGAATTGTAAAATTCATCAAGGGAACATTTAAGTCAAATGTTATAACCAATATAGGTTGAAGCTCACCCCGATATTTAAAAGCCTCATTGGCCCGATGTTAGAATCTCATAGGTTTTTTGCTAGCTCGGTTAAAACCAAGGTATTAAGCTCAAAGGTTATGTAACTTGAAGACTAACTTCTCCAAGGTCTCTGTTTGTGCAAAGAAGACTAACCACTTCAATCCACCATTTGGGAAGGAAGATTAACCACTTCAATTTCAAGCTTATTGCAAAGAGAAGACGCAAACACTCACATCCATCGACTTGTATATTGTGATTGAAGATCAATCACCATTTCCTTGTATAAGGGGATTATGAGTCTTTCCTACTAAAAACTCTTAAAAGATTATTGAAAACTCACAAGATGAATTCTTAGGGAGAGGAGTAACTCCTTTTCTTTACTGAACCTCTATAATTCTTGGTGTTCCTCTTTTCCCTTAAATCCATGTATTTCCGCAATTTATTTTCTGCATTATATTTTTCCGATGGTAAGTTTTCAAAATGCATATTTAACTCTGGTTTATTTCCCAGGAAATTTTAAAACCATGTTTTTTCAAACCACACAATTCAACCCCCCCCCCCCCCCTCTTGTGTGCGAAGTCTTAAGTAAAACATAATTCTCTCACTATCTTTAATTTATTCCTTTAAATTTCTTTATTTTACTCTAATTTTTAAGTAACATATACCATTGCTTCCCATAAAATTACAAGTTAAGAAACAATGCACAAAAGCGATACAAATTTACTAATCCTTCAACTCCTCTTAAATTACATCTCATAGTTATAACACTTCCACTAGAAGATTCTTACCACCCTGCATGGTAATTACTTCGTTGGATTGTCATACAAGAACCCTTTATTGGTTGTTCATTCAACGCCAATATTATGAATAACATAATGGACACAACACTAAGAATTTCTTAAACGAACCATTGAAGGCGAGAACATAGTCATTATAGAAAATCCCCTAAAAGGCGTGGATAAGAATTGACCTACAAAGGACAAAAATATGAATAACATACAAAGTACAAAGAATTAATGCCTCTGAGGGACTCAACATGAAGTCTCTCCTGACGTGACTCAACTTAATGCCTCGTCTAAAGGACTTGAATTATAGTGTTGCCCGAGGGACTCAAATTAAAGCCTCGCTTGAGGGTAATGACTTACAGTCTAGTATGAGAGACTCAACTTAAAGTCTCGCTTGAGGGACTCGACTTAAAGTCTCGCTTGATGGACACGATTTACAGTCTTGCCTGAGGGATTTGACTTAAAATCTCGCCAGAGGAACTCGCCTTAAAGTCTCTTAAGAGGGACTCGACTTAAAGTCTCTCCTAAGAGACTCAAATTAAATTCTTGTCCCATGTTGGCTGGCCCAGGCTTAAGAATCAAGTTTGCCCTTGTCACGGATGCATGAATTATCATCGCAACTAAATCACTTTGTGATTAAGGGACGGTGTACAAGTTGAATTTTATATCCCCAAAAGCGAATAACTTAAGAAGAAGAAGGAAAAGTCAGACCTGGTGGTTGGGGAGAGTATATTGGGTAGGACTTTGGGCCATCCGAATTAGCTCCACTCGCACAATAAACTTGGACAATGATGGTTCCTAAGTATTAACTGACTAAGGGCCACTCAAAGGGAGAAAAATTTTCCCCTCATTACCCAAGAAGACCACGTCCTCCTATGACCGTGTTCCTTAGTCATTAAGTTAAAATGAGAATAACCTAACTCCGATACCAAAATACACAAAGAGAGAGCTTCTCACTCCTACGTGAACAAGTTCACAATCTCAAAACAAATTTTAAAGCCTCTAATAATCCTTAATTACTAGGAATTTTCACACAATTGTACATCCAACAAATTCATTTATCTTTCAGAAACAACATAAAATTACTAAAGTAGAAAACAATATTAATTGCACGCTCTTAATAAAAATATATTTTTTTCAAAAAGAATAATCTTTTTCTTTCTCTAGTGAATCTATTAGACTTCATTAGAATCTTCTTTTTATGCAACAAAAGCAGGTTTGTGAGAACTGCTTCCTTGCTTCGCCAAAAAAGCGTGGAATGGAAAGATGAAAGTATGAATTTCTCTAAGTTCACAGGTGTTCATAAACAGTCATTTTTTCATTTCCCTTCAATTTTAATTCCTACTTCAGGCTAATTATCTTGTATTCATTCATTTTTCTATGATCCTTAGAAATAATAATAAAGGGATCCTAATTGATTGCGGAATTTAATTATTTCCGTTTTCCCTTAGTTGTATCTCTAAACTTGAACTCAACTTTCACAAACCCTTTCATTCGTGTGTTTCATAACAAATGAGATAAATCATTATTTTAATGGATAAATCATTATTTCCCTTAGTTGTATCTCCAAATTGTTTTTCCGACTTCAAAATCCTTTGTTTCAGAAAACTCTCTTGATTCACCATCTTTTTTCTTTGCTCAAACTCAGGCACTGTCCTGAATTTTGAAAGCACATTTTCAACTCCTAAGGGCGATGGCCAGATCTCAGGTTGAGTATCGTACGGACCGTAAATGATTGCACAAGCTTCCACGCCGCAAAGGGTTGAGAGTTCATCAACCTTCTTCATTAAACTCTTCTTCCTATTCTTGTAAGCTGCTTTCCTTGCAGGATCATTCTTAATGAATGCAATCTTCACTTTTTTTCTAGTCATGGTTTTGACAAGTATAAGGTGAAAATCAATAGAGAAGAAGAAAAGTTGATGTTTGTGATGTTTGTTTTCGAAAAAATGCGTTGTATATATAGAGACCAAATTCTAAATTCGTATTCGCGGTTAGATGTATGGGAATCATTTTCCAGCTAGCATTTTTCAACGGTAAAGTGCGTCTTTATTTTTATTCCATTTATGTAAATATATAAAATGTAAGCTTTAATGACATTTAATTTTTAACATTTATAATTTTCAAATTAATTTAATCTATAGATTCATGCACGTAGATATTCTAATAGGAATTTTTTTTTAATTTATCTTCTTTTTATAGCATATCGGATTTTATCTTACCGATAGTTGTTAATACCATAAATTTGGAATAGTATATTGGTAAATCATATTAGTCGTTAAATAATTAAATTATTTTTATAAATTATTTTGACAAGAATATATAAGATGAAAATGGATAGAGAAAAAAAAGAAAAAATGGTGGTTGTGATTTTTGTTTTATGAAAAATGTGGTGTATATAAAGACCAAATTTGATATGTATTTTTAGAAATATTTGGTAAAAACTAATGTTTCTCACATGGTTTTAAATTGTGGTACGTAACCGCAAATGCACTCGCAATATTTCTGGTGCGATTGGCTCCGCAATCGCATAAGACCGCAAGTGCGGCATGATTTTAAAATTACACCTCGAGTTATATTTAGAACCACATCAGACAATTTCAATTATGTTTTTTTATGTATTTTCTTTAAAAATTAAAATATTAGAATCCTAAAACTCAATTTACTTCTTATGTACTTAAAATACTTAACATCAAGTGTTTTTCAACATTATATTTCAAACACCTCTCTATAAAAATTCACACCACAACGGCCGCAATGCGCATCGCAACACCTGCAATGACCACAACCGCAACACCTACAACTGCAACCACATCCACAACTGTAACACCCCCAATCTATACCCCCAAATAATAATAGCGATAAAAATTTCACCAGAGTATAATTAAAACATTCATGGCATAAACTGAGGAGTCACATCAATTGAGACAAAACACAATAAACCTGCTCATAAAGATATGCAACAATTCAGGTAGCAAATAACAGAGGAACTTAGTTCCTACTACCAACAATTCAGATACTAAATAAAAGCGGAAAATCTGCAACTGAATCTCATATATATATATATATATATATATATATATATATATCATAAAGAGTTTGTTTGTCATACACAGATCCATACATATACAATCCATAAGGCATATACATATATACACATAAATCACAACGATCTCCCCGACTACGCGGTGCTACATATCAGACCCGACCGACAAAAGAATGAAGACCTAAGCTTCACAAAAAGACCTCTAGCATCTAATCTGTAATGCCTTATAGAGCATTAAAACAGCAGAAGGGTGAGAAACACAATCATAATATAATTGCATACAATTATATAATAACACCAAAATACACATGTAATATATTCACCACAACTTATACCAGAATTCAAAGGCAAAACAACACAATGCATATCATCATATATCCATCACCAAGGCATATATAATTAAACAAATGCATTTTATCAACAACATATATATATACATATATATCTCAACTCATCAATTGTATCTACAATTCCACACAAAATAAATCCATTCATGATTTATGCAAATGCAAAGAGACCGACACAACAACTCTATGCAAATGCGGTACCATCCATCCGTTAATCTCAACACTAGTTCACTCCGGAACTATTGGAACCATCGCTTGTTACTTAGGATTACTCATGTAACACCCCGTCGGGCAAACGATGTTCCCCGTCGCTTTAGGTCCTCTTATTTTTTTTAAGGCACGCGACGTTTATGGATCCCTTTAGGTCCTCTTTGTATAAGGCACACGATCCGATCGCTTTAGGTCCTCTTTGTATAAGGCACACGATCGTCTATAATCATCGGTTTATGTCCTCTTGGTATAAGGCACACGATGTTATAGAGGATTCCCTCTGGAATTGTTTCGTCGCTCACACACACTAGGGCACACGATATCACAAGAATGCATATCATGATGCTTGGCATACAGTGACTCATGACATTCAAATGCACACATATATGCAATCATCTTACTCACCAATAATCATGCTTTGCACTCAAGCCCAAAACAATGCATTTAATTGCCATAAGGCCACAAACCCTCATCACAACATTTAAACACATGCATTCACCTCATATAATCAGCATACAAGTCATACAATAGATATCACCAGCACATTGCATGATAACACATCAATTACGCACAATTAAAACGGTAAAAGTCGACAAAACGACACATTTCCAAATTCCCGACTTAATTAAATCGGTCAACAATCTCAAAACCATCATCATAAGAAAGCACAGTTTAATAGCTATTCAACGATACCAAGAATGTTAAAAACGGATAATCGGAACACAAGTTAAGGACTAAACAAGAAAAGTAATCGCGAAAAAAACACAATTCTGCAATCTTCCTGCACATACGCGTATTGCCCTGAGCTATACACATATTGCCTTGCTCCCTCGCCCATTCCATACGCGTATTGCCCAACTTGATACGCGTATGGGCAGAGACCAATTCCTCCTAAAAATCCCACTAAAAACTCCAATACGCGTATTGCCTCACTTCATACGTGTATAGCCCTCAACCTTACGCGTACCATTAAGCAAATGGGCAGATGGCCGAGAAAAATGGAACTTCATACGCGTATTGGCCTCACTCCTTCAATGCCATACGCATATTGCCTTAACCAATACGCGTATTGCCTTGAGTGATACGCGTATGGGCAGTGGAAAAACCAGAAATTTCCTGCATAATTTTTCTGTGAAATTCACCCAAAACTCACTCCCAATCTCACCTAAACACCAGAAAATTACCAATAGAATGCCTAACAACATATATCTATCATGTATCAACAATAAGGGACACTAAAACATGATTTCAGACATAAATTATATCAATTTCTAACAATTCCAACATTTATGGGTTTTACTCTATATTTCAATTTCAATCCAATATCAACCAAAAACATACATACATAATCGTACACAAGTATAAGATAATCGAGTTTCACACCCTTACCTGATTTAATCGTGTTAAGAAAAGTCGGTTGATCGATTCCTAGATTTTCCAAGTTTTCTCTCTTTTTCTTCTCTTCTTTTCTTTCTTCCTCTTTTTCTTCTTCTCTTTTCCTTTCCTTTCTATAAAGCAAAATGACCAAAATACCCCTACACTCAAATATCTCACAAACGTTCCCAAGACGCGATAAAATATCCCAACGATGAAAAAATAACATATTTCCAAACAAAAGTGTTGGTACTTGGATTGGCTAGAATTTTGGTAAAACAAAGGTGTTCAATGTTGATGTCACATGGGTGATGTCTTAACATTGAGTCTTAACATTGGTTTATGTTAAGTTTTTATCTTGTTGAGGTTGTGAAGTCTGATGTCACATGCAATGTCATGACATCAGATCTGTAGAAGATTAACAACATCAGGTTTAGTGATGTTGTTAGGGTTATGCGTTTTAGCTGGATATTGGGAGAGCTGTTAGTCTCATTGGATGCGGATATCTTGGGATAGATATTTTCTGTTACAAACATATTTGATGCAGATTTGTAGGAGTGTTTAAAGGCTAAAGATTTGAGAAGATTATGAGAGAGAAAATCTGTCGAAGATTCAGTTTTAAATAACAAATCAGGTCAGATATTGTAGCAGGTCCAAGACCAATTCAAATAGCTATATAAAGAAAATCAATCCTGAAGGAAAAGTACAGAAGAGTGAGAGTATAGACTGAGGGTCATTCATTGTCTTTGTACGAGTTTTTGTTAACCATTCAAGTGTGAATTGGTGAGGGTAATCTGTCCTCTCTAGAGCTGTGAAGCAAGAGAGTTTTGTAACTTGATCAAAGCTGTGAAGCAGGATCAAGGTGTTTCTCAAAGTGTTTGATCTTTGAGAGGTTTTAGGGATTGAGTAGTGTTCTTATACCTAAGTGGGCTCTTAGGTAGAAAGTTCATTAGTAGGAATTAAGTTTAGGAGATTGTCAACGAGGTTGTTGAGTCTGTAAATTAATTCTACAAGTAGTGAATTTCATCCCTGGCTTGGTAGCCCCCAGATTAAGTTGTTGAACTGAATTGGGTAAACAACTCTGTGTGTTTCTGCTTTTGCTTGTTATTGTCCATAGCAGAGTGCGTTGTTGTGACATTAAGTGTGACATCACATATCTGGTACCAGAATTTCAAAAAGTCAAAAATAAAATAATATAATAATAAAATAATCAAAACGACTCGATTAAATAAAACTAACCAAAACTGGGGCGTTACAACTCTCCCCCACTTAGAAATTTTCGTCCTCGAAAATATTACCTAAGACAAACAACTCTGGATACGACTCCCACATCCGACTCTCCAACTCCCAAGTCAAATTGCCCTCAGCAGCGCCTCCCCACGCTACTTTCACAAGTGCAATATCCTTGCGCCTTAACCGCTTCAACTCGCGATCCAAAATCCTCACTGGTAATGCCTCCACCGTAAGGTTCTCCCTTACCTCAACTTCATCCATCAGAATCACATGCGACGGATCTGGAACATACTTCCGAAGCTGTGAAACATGGAACACATCGTGCAAATTCGACAGATTCGGCAGCAACGCCACCCGATAAGCCACAACACCCATTCTCGCGAATATCTGGTAAGGACCAATAAAGCGAGAAGTAAGATTCTTCGACTTCAATGCACGACCCACACCCGTTACCGGCGTAACTCTCAAAAATACATGATCGCCCTCTTGAAACTCAAGATCTTTCCTTCTTCGATCATGATAACTCTTTTTCCTACTCTGAGAACCCTTCATTTTCTCACGAATAAGTTTCACCTTGTCTGTAGTCTGTTGAATCAATTCCGGTCCAACCACCGAACTCTCACCAGATTCATGCCAACACAACGGTGTTCGACATCTTCATCCATATAACGCTTCAAAAGGTACCATTCCAATACTAGAATGGAAACTGTTATTATACGTGAATTCCACCAACGCAAGATAACTATCCCACGCACCACCTTGTTCAAGAACACAAGCCCGCAACAAATCTTCCAACGACTGAATCGTTCTCTCCGTCTGTCCATCCGTCTGAGGATGATAAGCCGAACTCAATCTCAATTTATAACCCAACGCCTTTTGTAAACTTTCCCAAAATCTCGAGGTAAACCTCGGATCTCGATCTGAAACAATACTCAACGGAACACCATGTAATTTCACAATCACACTGATATAAATCTCAGCTAACCTCTCCAAAGAAAAACTGATGTCAATCGGAATGAAATGCGCCAATTTAGTCAGTCTGTCCACAACCACCAAAATAGCATTATGTCCCCTCAGTGTATTCGGCAACCCTGTTACAAAATCCATAGAAATGCTATCCCATTTCCACTCAGGAATATCCAACGATTGCAACAAACCACTAGGCTTCAGATGTTCTACCTTTGACTTTTGGCACGTCAAACACGCATACACAAACTGAGCCACATCTCGCTTCAATCCAGTCAACCAGAAAATCTTCTTCAAATCTTGGTACATCTTATTAGCTCCCAGATGTATAGTCAAATTACTCTGGTGTCCTTCCTCCAAAATAATCCTTTTCAACTCCGCATCATCAGGAATACAAATTCTACCACGGAATCTCAAAACACCATTGTCATCCACTCTAAAATCACCATTCGCATCTTTTTCTCCAACCAACATCAAATCCACAAATTTCACATCCAACTTCTGTTTCTCGCTTACGGTCAACAGAAACTCACTAGTAACCTTTAGCATACCCAGCCTCACGCTGTCGGATGTCACTTCACACACCAAACTCAAGTCCCTAAAAGATTCCAAAAGTTCCCACTCTTTAACCATCAAAGTGGACATATGCAACGATTTCCGACTTAACGCATCGGCTACCACATTAGCTTTACTAGGATGGTAATTCAAGCCAAAATCATAGTCCTTCAAAAATTCCAACCATCTCTGTTGCCTCATATTCAACTCTTTCTGATCAAACAAATATTTCAAACTTTTGTGATCACTAAAGACTTCGAATCTTGCACCGTAGAGAAAATGCCTCCAAATCTTCAACACAAAAACCACAGCCGCTAATTCCAGATCATGAGTAGGATAATTTTTCTCATGAATCCTCAACTGCCTCAAAGCATAAGCCACCACCTTACCTTCTTGCATCAACACACCACCTAGACCAATCAAAGACGCATCACAATACACCACAAATGGTTTCGTAGGATTCGGAAAAATCAAAATCGGAGCTGTAGTCAATCTTCTCTTCAGCTCACTAAAACTTTCCTCACACCGAATTTCCCAAATGAACGCTTTACCTTTACAAGTCAATTGGGTCAAAGGAAGTGCTAGCTTATAAAAACCTTCAATGAATCTTCGATAATAACCAGCTAAACCCAAAAAGCTTCTAATTTCAGTAACAGATCTAGGAGCCTCCCATTGTAGAACTGCCTCTACTTTAGATGGATCCACAGCAATACCATTACCTGAAATCACGTGCCCAAGAAAACTCACTTCCGACAACCAGAATTCACACTTGGACAACTTGGCAAAAAGTCTCTTTTCCTTCAAAATTTGCAACACAACACGCAAATGCTCGTCGTGCTCCTCCCGGGACTTAGAATAAATTAATATGTCATCAATGAACACAACGACAAATCGATCTAAATGCTCATGGAAAATACGATTCATGTACTCCATAAACACACCTGGCGCATTAGAAACCCCGAACGGCATCACAGAATATTCATAATGACCGTATCGTGTCCTAAAAGCCGTCTTCTGAATATCTTCCTCTTTCACCCTAATCTGATGATAACCTGATCTCAAATCAATCTTACTAAACACACACGCCCCTACCAACTGGTCCATCAAATCATCAATTCTTGGAAGAGGATACTTATTCTTAGTTGTCACCTTATTCAACTGGCGATAATCAATACACAATCGCATACTTCCATCTTTCTTTTTCACCAATAAAACTGGAGCACCCCAAGGCGAAACACTTGGCCTCACAAACCTCTTTTCTAACAATTCATTCAACTGCTTCTTTAACTCAATCAACCCAGATGCCGACATACGATAAGGTGCCATAGATACAGGTCTAGTACCAGGAACTAGATCTATAGAAAACTCCACCTCTCTCTCGGGCGGCAAGTCCGAAATATCCTCAGGAAACACTTATGGAAAATCACACACAACAGGAAACACATCAAGTGAAACTTGACTATCCACAGTCAATGATGCAAACAACCCAAACAACTGAGCTTCATCCACCAAAAGTTTCTTCAACTCTTTGGTAGATAAGAAACTCAACTCTTCGTCTTCTTCAAGAGAAGGAAATCTTACCCGCTTATGATAACAATCAATATGAACCCAATTAAACTGTAACCAATTCATTACCAAAACCACATCTAAACCCTCCAATGGCAAACACACTAAATCCATCTCAAAATCTTTACCATAAATGGTCAAAGGACAACTTAAACAAACCAAAGAAGTAGTTACTGACCCCATTGCTGGAGTATCAATAACCATCTCTCCACCCATCGAAGACAACACAAGATTCAAACGCTTCGCGCACTCAGATGAAATAAATGAATGAGTCGCTCCAGTATCAATAATAGCAACTAAAGACGTACTATTAATAAAACAAGTACCTCTGATCAGACGGTCTGCACTTGTAGTCTGAGTCCTTGCCAAGGCAAAAACTTTCCCACCAGCTGGAGCTTGCTTCGGTTTCGTACACTTCGTGCTAACATGTCCAGGTTCACCACAGTTGAAACACTTCACCATGTTCCTCTTACAATCAGCTGCAATGTGTCCTAAACCTCCACAATTGGAACATTTTCTCATATCCTTCCTACATTCAAACTGAAGATGTCCTAAGTCACCACACCTAAACCATCTCAGAGGACTAGACATTCCTCCCCCACTTGGCCTTTTCTCAAAATTCCCCCTTTGTTTACCCTTATCAGCTGGTGTCACGTAAGGACCACTACGAAACTGTTGCTTCCCTTTCCTTTCGTTCACACTCTTATAGTGAGTAGAATGAGCTTTACTATCCTCCTAAAAAATCCTACAGCAATCCACCAAATCAGAAAACCTTCTAATCATTTGGTAACCGATTACCTGCTTTATCTCAGGACGCAATCCATTCTCAAACTTCACACACTTAGAAAACTCCGCAGTCGCTTCAGCATAATGTGGATAAAACTGTACAAGCTCCATAAACTTAGCAGTATAATCAACAGCAGACATATTACCTTGTTTCAACTCCAAGAACTCCATCTCCTTCTTTTCTCTAACATCTTTAGGAAAATACTTCCTCAAAAAATCAATGCTAAACATAGTCCAAGTGATCTCTTCATCAGCAGCTTCCAACACATGACGTGTACTAACCCACCAATCATCAGCTTCTTCCAGCAACATGTGAGTACCCAGTCTCACCATCTAATCCTCAGCACAATCCATCACTCGGAAGATTCTTTCAATCTCCTTAAGCCAAATCTGAGCCCCATCAGGATCATATCTTCCTTTGAAGATAGGCGGTTTGTTCTTCCTGAACTCATCATTACCAGCAGCATTAGGATCACCCTGCACAGCCCGAGCCATAGCTTGCATAGCAGCAGCCAAAGCAGCGCCATTCCTACCAGCCATATTCTGTTCATTTCCAATAACAACAACTATGGTTAAACAAACAGCTCATCCAAACACAAACATCGACAAGGACTGACACAAACTGACACAGACTGGCTCTGATACCACTTAATGTAACACCCCCAATCTATACCCCCAAATAATAATAGCGATAAAAATTTTATCAGAGTATAATTAAAACATTCATGGCATAAACTGAGGAGTCACATCAATTGAGACAAAACACAATAAGCCTGCTCATAAAGATATGCAACAATTCAGGTAGCAAATAACAGAGGCACTTAGTTCCTACTACCCACCATTCAGATATAGAATAAAAGCGGAAAATCTACAACTGAATCTCATATATATATATATATATATATATATATATATATATATATATATATATATATCATAAAGAGTTTGTCTGTCAACACAGATCCATACATATACAATCCATAAGGCATATACACATATACACATAAATCACAACGATCTCCCCGACTACCCAGTGCTACATATCAGAACCGACCGACAAAAGAATGAAGACCTAAGCTTCACAAAAAGACCTCCAGCATCTAATCTGCAATGCCTCATAGAGCATTAAAACAGTAGAAGGGTGAGAAACACAATCATAATATAATTGCATACAATTATATAATAACACCAAAATACATATGTAATATTCTCACCACAACTTATACCAGAATTCAAACGCAAAACAACACAATGCATATCATCATATATCCATCACCAAGGCATATATAATTAAATAAATGCATTTTATCAACAACATATATATACATATATATCTCAACTCATCAATTGCATTTATAATTCCACACAAAATCAATCTATTCATGATTTATGCAAATGCAAAGAGACCGAAAAAACTACTCTATGCAAATGCGGTACCATCATCCGTTAATCTCAACACTAATTCACTTAGGAACTTTTGGAACCATCGCTTATTACTTAGGATTACTCATGTAACACCCCGTCGGGCAAACGATGTTCCCCGTCGCTTTAGGTCCTCTTATTTTTTTTAAGGCACACGACTTTTATGGATCGCTTTAGGTCCTCTTTGTATAAGGCACACGATCCGATCGCTTTAGGTCCTCTTTGTATAAGGCACACGATCGTCTATAATCATCGCTTTAGGTGCTCTTGGTATAAGGCACACGATGTTATAGCGGATTCCCTTTGGTATCGTTTCGTCGCTCACACCCACTAGGGCACATGACATCACAAGAATGCATATCATGATGCTTGGCATACAATGACTCATGACCTTAAAATGCACACATATATGCAATCATCTTACTCACCAGCACATTGCATGATAACACATCAATTACGCACAATTAAAACGGTAAAAGTCGACAAAACGACACATTTTCAAATTCCCGACTTAATTAAATCGGTCAACAATCTCAAAACCATCATCATAAGAAAGCACAGTTCAATAGCTATTCAATGATACCAAGAATGTTAAAAACGGATAATCGGAACACAAGTTTCGGACTAAACAAGAAAAGTAATCACGAAAAAACACAATTCTGCAATCTTCCTGCCCATACGCGTATTTCCATGAGCCATACGCGTATTGCCTTGCTCCCTCGCCCATTCCATACGCGTATTGCCCAACTTGATACGCGTATGGGCAGAGACCAATTCCTCCTAAAAATCCCACTAAATACTCCAATACATGTATTGCCTCACTTCATACTGATGCTCTGGAAGTGCACGGAAATATTGAAGTATAAAATATTGTCGAACCAACAGAGACCAATATCAACCTATCGTTATCTATCATTGCTTTGCAAAGCTAAGGCTAATGAATGATTGATTTAGGGGAAAGTAAGGCTAAAACTAGAATAAAACTTAGAAAAATATGAAAGAAAAGAGAGAGCCCGGAATGTGAATTCCGTGTACCTCAGGCACTCAGCAATTGGTTGGCGCTAATTTACGTATGTTCCGTAGAAAATATTGGTTTAAAGACTCCGCCTCACACTCTCGCGTTATTGACTAAAGCCACATCTCCTAATCACAGGATTTTGCTCTCGCTCGCCCATTTTAATTAGAAAACGTATTTTGAAAGTCAATTAGATCCTAATCGATACCTAAACCGCTCTCGCTGTTTTTAGGATCAATGCCCCGTTCCCACTATCTGGTTCGATCCCCACGCTCTCGCAGTGTCGGATCTAACCTTTATTGCTTCTCGATCTCGTGACGAAACAGTGTTAAATAACCTCTCACTCTCGTGACAAAGTTATTTAAATTAAACTTGGAAAGAAAGACCAAAACTGAATTTATTATAAGTTAACGCTAATTTAATTACCGAGTCCCGTCGGAACGACGGTCCTTACAAACCGGACTCTAAACATTTAGCCGGACATGGAATTAAATGAAAACAACACAGAAATGGTAATTGAATTTGAAAGCATTACGATAATTAATTTATGAAAGCGATAAATAATAATAATAAGCAATGCGATAAGGAACCTGTAAAGACTTGAAGTAGAATGCGGAAATAAAGAACTTGAATTAACTTAAATAATGACGGCAAGCTTTGATCCAAGCGTTACAAATTAAAGGCCTAAATACTAATGGTGTGGTAGTTCCTCAATGTGAGATAACTACCACTTTTACAATGGTAATTTACTGCCTAAAACTATGAACAGCGCTTTCGCGCACAGAAACTTGGATGCTCTCAAATGTAAAGAAAACTACTATATATAGAGGGACATTTCGTTCTGTAACTTCCATGTAGCATAAGTGAGTGGTGGAGAAAGTGGGAGTAGTGGGAAGTTGGAGAAGTCTCCGGGAAACTGGTTGAACGCGTGTAACTATGAAAATCTGAACTTCTGATGCTTCGTGTCCACGTCTGTGCACAACGTATTAAATCTGTTTTGGATCCATGACGATCGTGATGTTTCTGTGACGCTCGTGATGCATTTTGAGTCTGTCACGGTCGTGAGGGACCTGTGACGGTCGTCACACCAGCAGAATTTGGATTCTGCTGTTTTCTGCTCTTTTCCGCATCTTTTCTTCCTTGTTTTGCTTATTTTCTCCACTTTGCATACTTTTAACTTCGAAATAGAAATACCTGCAAAAACACTTGAATACATGTGGAATAATCAGAAATTATACGGGAACAATATAATAATTGAATGTAAATCAAGGCAAAAATACGATACATTTTCGTGTTATCAAACACCCCCACACTTAAACCTTTGCTTGTCCTCAAGCAAACCATGACTCGTAGGAAAAATAATGTATACGGATACTCATCCTAGGCTACCAACTCTACTTCGGTTAAGTTTGTGTCATAGGTACTAGCTTACACACTAAGGATATCGTAACAACACAATTACGCTTTTGCGGTCATCAACCTCCCTCCTATACAAACCAATCTGAATCATGTCATTATATCTAAACCTAACTAACTCATCCTTCTTTCATCCCTATTCATTCTTGCGCAATCACATTAAGCCCGTTATCCTTTCACACTCATGGTAGGATAACCTGTTAGTGACTATGATCTCATTATTATTATCAATTTTCTTTTTCTTTTGCACATTGGCTTAAATATCAATAAAATAAAGAAGTTTGCACCGTTGGGCTAAATAATCGGTGAGGATCACCTAACTTAGAAGGAGCATTTCTTTTCATTCATTTTTTTTTCATTTCAATTTACCATTTAAACATGAGATCATACACTTATTTGCATCGGCTTCCTACCTAGTGCGTGCTTAGGATGGTGCTGACTGCTAAATAAACTAATTAGGGACTACTAAAGGGGTGAGGACTTAAGGCTACGACATAACAAGTACTCAAATCGATTTCCATAATAGGGAGGCTCACGGTGTTAAGACGATATCGATTTTGCGGAATTTTTCCCACGACTCACAATCTAACCTTAATTTCGTCTGTAACCTAAGATTTTCAAAAGAAACCCTATTTTTAATGCAAAAATTTTCAAAATATTTGGTGTGGCTCAAGGGAGTGGGAAATCGGTAAACACAAAATCGCATATAAAGACTTGACAGCACATGCAAAGACGCAACAAAAATAGGAAAAAAATTTAAAACCATGCTTGACAGCAATAAATCTAACTAAAAAGCGTTAAAATGAAAGCGGTAGAGTTCCTCCCCCACACTTAAACCAAACATTGTCCTCAATGTTATGATAAAAGGTGGTAAAGGAAAGATAGAACCTGTATGACTGCCATTGCGGGCCACCACGATCAAATTCACTCTGATTCTTCCCTTGCTGTCCTTGTCTTTGCTGACCACTTCTACTCCGGCGTCTTGTACTACGAGATATCTGAATTTGCTGAAACTTCACTTTCTTGAAGCCGCTCATTATATGGCTTGTTTCCGAAGGAAGTACTCATCATCGGTGTCACCACCAGCAGCGACATTCGTAGGAATGTGCGTGGGCACCAACTCATCTTAAGGGATTGTCATCAAGAGATCGTTCGCCTAAATGTAGCTGAGACGTGACAAGCGATACAATTCTTTATATTCTGCAAGCACAAACAATGAAAGGAAAACATTTAAATTAAAAACTTGTGGGTTTCCTCCCACGCAGAGCTTTGTTTAACGTCGATAGCTCGACGGATGGAAGTGTTAATTTTCGGTTTCCATGGCCATTTATCAAGCCATCTCACATATCCCTCACCTTTTCTTTTCTTCCTTCTGTGGGGTAGTTCATTCTTTTGAACTTGTGGTGGTGGTTCTGGATCTATGCTAAGTATTAGCTTTTCAAGTTTGGGTTTAGTTATTTCATCCATCACCTCAAAGTTTAACCTTACCCTCTTAGCAGTAATGTTTTCCCTAGTTTCGTGGCCCTCTAATTTTCTCTTTTTATGCGGGACCTCAGACAAAGGTGTGTTAGTGTGGATATTTTCCAATATCTCCACATTTGTTTTGGATTGGGATTCTACTTTAGCCTCTACAAACCTTTGCGGGAAAAGAATTGGTGGGGTATATGGAGGAAGAACAACAATAGTTGCTTCATTCTCTACCTCTATGACAACCTCCCTTTCGGATGGTGTCGGTGGATCTTTCTCTACACTTTCCTCACCAGAACTCTCATCATTCTCATTATCACTCTCCTCAACCTCATTATCACTCTCCTTAGGATTTTCGAGTTGTTTTTCACTACTAGTTGTTATAACATACGCATTCTCCTCAGGGGAGGGTTCTATAGGTGTCAGTGCAAGCAGTAAGATTTGGGTCTCCAATGCCTCGGTGTGAGTCACGAGGGACTCGGCCATAGTGTTCATCTGCCTAAGGGTTTCTTGAGTATCGAGATGTTGTCTTCTAAGCTCTTCATTATGGAGAGTTTGGGCCTCCACAAAGTGCTCCATCATAGATTTTAACCTAGAATTAATTGTTGTTTCAATGAAATTCTCCATTAATGTTTCAAGGTTGGGATTGACGGATTCTTGTGGGTCCTGTCATACCCCAAATTTTGACCACTAATATTTCCCATTACTTTGCAAATCATCATCACAATTTGGAGGAACCATTATATTTCATCAGTCTCCCCAAATATGGGTGAGCAGCCACTACAATCAAAATTAGGGTTTCAAGCCCTCCCAGAGCCTTAGACAAAGGATCAATCAAGGAATGACATGATCTTCAACTTGTCTAAACCTCTCAAACATACACAAAGGATCAAAAAGGACTCCCACTCCAAGGATTAAGCACAAAGCTGCTCCCTTCTAGGTGGATCAAGCCTCAAGATCGCCAGTATCACCAAATTAGGGTTTTGGTCGATCAGGGCCTCCAAAGGGAAATTTTCCTCTGGGCATGAGCCAAGGATCCAAAACACAACCTAATATACTCCATGGAACCTCATGGATCCAATCATCAAGTCAACTTTTCCTCAGGGGATGCATTCATCAAAAATCAGGAATTAGGGTTTCTTGACCTAATTCACCCCTAAGTTGACTTTTAGGGAAAATCATGAGCCAAGACCTCAAGACATGATTTGAGGGTCTCTAATGAACTATATGGATCCATTTGGAACCATGGATTCATCCAAGAAGCTTGAGCAACAAGTTTCAATTTCATCTGCACCACAATTAGGGTTTCGCGAGGAAAGTCAACTGTAACTTTGACTTTTGACCAGGACATGCTCCTAAGCCCTAGGACATGAATCAATATACCCTATAACACCCTTGGAACATGTCCATTAAATTTGATTTAGGTCAAGGACATGATTTCACAAAGGATTGCATAATTTGGAATTCATCTGATAAAAAGTCAACTGTGCACAAAAGTCAACTTTGACTTTTTGAGATTTTTCACCAAAATGGATATTTAACCCTAAAATGATGTTAATGTATGATTTGAATCATCATTCATCAAGAAAAATCAAAGAAAGTGGGATAACTTGTAAATGGGGTAACCATAAAAACTTAGAAAATTTTCTAAGTTATGGAAAAAGTGACACAAATGTGCCAACTTTGGAGGACCATAACTCCTAAACCACAAGGCCATTGTTCCCCATTCAAAGGTTGATTTGTAGATCTCATTACCCTCTACAAAAGCGTCATACTGACCTATGTCCAAATTCCTCCTGGATTTTGAGTTATGGAGTGATCAAAATCAAGAAAAGTCACTTTGTTCCAACACTTAGTGAAAATTTCACTAAGTCAAATTTTACACTACTTTTTGCCAAATGTAGGGGGATTTTTCACTTGGATTCAAAAGAGATCAAAACCAAACATGTTCAAACAGTTGTTGTATCATGTAACGGCTTTCTAAAATGGCCAAGAACATTACCAAATTCAATTTGAGTCATGAGATATGACATTGGCAAGTTGCCTTGCTGAAATCTGCCAAGGCAAGGCAGATTTTGCACTTTTGGTCAATTTACCAAAATCAGCCAAATCCAAATGCTCCTATCCACTTGGACACATCTGAGGATTGAATCTAAAGGGGACAATCACTGAGCCAAGCCTCCAAAGTCTTTGGAACAAGAAATAGCATGTTGAACCTAGAATTGCCAAAATAGGGACAAGACTCCAATTTTGGATTGGAGCATTCAATGGAAGCATCAAGGTTGCATGGACTGAGTCATTCTCAACTGAATTCAGTCAAGACTTATCCAAGACCAAGGGAACCAGCAGCCTGTGCCCTAACCTCTAGTCAATGGCTAGAGGAGACTTGGATTTTCATTTGCCAACATTGGCCAAACCTACTCAGCAGTTGTCATTCACTATTCCTTGCAAAACAAACTTGCTCTACTATAAATAGAGCTCAATTGTGATCAGTTTAAGGACACCAAAACCATCAAACAGATGCTTTCCTCAAAATCTCTTCTTTCACTCCAATTTTCCCTTCTAAGGCAAGTCACTATCGGGTTTTGAGTTTGAGAGCTTTTCCAATCAAACCAATCACTCACACACCTCACATACATCATATAGAAGTGATCCAAACACTCACATAACATCTGGAACACAGATTTCACAAAATCACCAGCCAATTGCTCAAGTTCTTGACAGTTTTGCAGTTGAGGTACCATCTTCAACTCCAAACCATTTCAATCCATTCCAAGCATCCATACACACTCCATGGCACCTAGGGAAGCTATCCAGATCATTGGAACCTAGCTGTAACACCTCCAACACAAATCACGATCACCAGCTGCAAGTGGTCAATATTTAATTTTTGAAGCATTAATCCCAGATCACAATTTATTTTTCATATGGTAAACAATTTTGATAATTTTAATTGAATTTTTATTTAATTAAATACATTTTTTAAAACAAATTAGGGTTTTTGGATTAATTCAACCCTCATAAATCATTTTCAAAACACTTTGGGCCTCTAATAGAGTGTAAGACCTAATCCTTTTTTTGACCAAACCATTTTGGGCCTCAGTATATTGTATAAGTCCCGATACCGTAAAAAAAAAAACGGCGTGATCGTCGCCTTTTCAAAATAAACTTGGGCCTACCCTCGAGTAGTAAGACCCATTTCTTTTCTTTAAAACTCTTTTGGGCCTCTATTTGAGTGTAAGACCCATCCCTTTGTACAGAAAACCTTTTTGGGCCCCAGTCACTTGTATAAGTCCCTCTGTACAAATTCAAATAGTGCGCTCACTGATAAAACCCTGGGCCTCTCCTTGAGCTGTAAGCCCCAAATCTTTCTTTTTCAAAGCACTTTCTTCTTTGATTTTGAATATACTGTTGTTTTCAATCTTTCTTTGTTGAACAACTAACCAAACAGCATGGAAGCTCTACAACCGAGTAAGTGTTTATACGCTTTCATTTACCGCTTTCATATACATATAACTGTATTGTGGAGTTGTTTCACTGTAAGTCTTCTTTCATAAACTCATATCAACTGTGTAATAATAGAATAGATATTTAGAGTTTCCCCCGGCAACTACGTCTAGCATTAAGCCCGTTGATCACTCTTAGAATTAGTCAATACTCGATCCCCATAGGATTACCAGACACAGTCTTCCCTCCTCTTGGGGTTAAACAATATGGAGATATGAAAGGCAGCATTTTCTGTGAACCCTTTCATGGGCTGTCCTCATTAGGAATTGTCAAGAAACTCTACTCCTAGAGATGAATGTATTCTCCGTGAATGGCATCTTTGAGTTTCTTCCAAATTCTCGGACTTTCCTGGCTTGATCTATTCCTTGTGAATAGCCTGTCTTGAATTTCTCCGGGTTTGGGGACCCACGGGCTTCTTAAAAGCATCGGCCTCCTCTTGGGCATCGTACATGGACCCACAGGCCTCCTAAAAGCAACCCCGCCTCCTCTTGGGCTTAGTACAAGGACCCGCCGGCTTCTTAGAAGTATTCACAGCCTCCTCTTAGGCTTCGTATAATGATCTCTTCCTCCTGGAATGATAGCCTCCTCTTGGGCTTCGTACAAGGATCGATCGGCTTCTTAAAAGTTTCCAGCCTCCTCTTGGACTTCGTACAAATTGTCCCGACGACCTTCTAAAGGTATAGGAACAGAACTTAGTCATCTACATAAAATAGTCCTTTCAAATAGTCTACTACTGTTTCTCAAAGCATAGTACAAAAAATGAAACTCTAGACTTGGACAGTCTAATCTCCTTGAGTCTCAAAGACATTCTCAAGTGACCCCTTCGTTAAATAGGAAGAAAACCCGTAGACTCGGAGAGTCTCAATACCCTTCGGATTTCTCGCTTCCTTGAAGAACAAGAATAACCCGGATCCTTGAATCAAATCCTTGAGTACAGTGTTGCTCATATAAGAACTGATTTTCTCTTTCAAAATCAGTATACTGGACCTGTCACTCAACTAAAATAGTCACCATAGCCTCCTCTTGGGCTTTGTACAATGATTCTCCCCAGCGGAGTCAAACAACTTTTAGCCTCTCTCTTGGGCTTTGTACGAGACACATAAGAGACTCCCTCGTTGAGTCAATCACCCCTTTAGCCTCCATCTTGGGCTTTATACGAGATACAAAAAGGTTCTTATTGAGCCAAACAAACAACAGCCTCCATCTCGGGCTTCGTACGAGATACAAAAAACTCTCCTGTTGAGTCTATAGCCTCTATCTCAGGCTTTATACGAGATACCAAAAGACTACATCGTCGAGTCAAAACCTTTTAGCCTCTCTCTCGGGCTTTGTATGAGACACATATTAGCCTCCTCTTAGGCTTTGTATAAGAAAACCACTGGTTGATCCAATTAACCTTTTAGCATCAAAGCTGTGCCTCGTTCATAGTACAAAAACATCAACAATTCCTTCCATCTAATCGCTGTAAGCGGCAAGCCTCTGGATCATCTACATCCATGCCACTGTCCCTCTTTTAGCATGAGAAATTCCTAAGGAAAGATAGCATTGCTCTACACTGAGTTAAAGTATTCTCCTTTAGGTTGGAAATCCCCTATAAAGGAAATTATGGCATTGCTGGATTCACAAATCCCAGTTAAAGTAATTCTCCTTTATAAACAGTTGTGACATACAAACCCCTCTTTAGAGATGACAAGATCTCTCTAAAGTCAAACCCCTTTAGCTTCATATCTTGGGATTTGAACAAGATACAAACCACCTTTCGCTTCACGTCTTGGGCTTTGAATAAGACACCAAAAACACCCATTTCCTCCCATAGAATAGGAGGAACTACGAACGCTCTGATTTCCCTGTTTCGGTAAACGGGAATACGTGGGCATAAGATTGAAAGAAAAATCTTAGCGAGCGCAATCAACAAAAAACCCAAAATCCCATATATCATAATCTAAAGCTGTATCCTAACAAAATCCCAGAGAGAAATCAGTATTGGCGAAAATACAAATAACCAATACAAAGGCCCCCCATATTGATCGCATCCGTAACCTAACAGACCGCTGTTTAAACTCAGTATGCAAGTAGGGTTAATTGGAGACATCTATTTCCCTTCCTTCATCAGCTTTAATAGGATAAAAAATGAATCGACCTGTAGTAAACTCAACCACAGAGAGCGACCGCGCTTAAGAACCGCGTCCAAAATCGCTCGCTACAGAAAAATGGCGCCCACCGTGGGGCCCGTCTCTGTTTTCCTTCTTCCTTTTCATCTCTTGTGAGAATACCACAGATTGGGGCTTCTGCCGGGGAACCCATTTTCTGTCAGGAACTAAGGATTCATAGCTTTAAAGGTCTAGGATGTTTAGGACAAATATATATACTGCTTTTCCTATTTGCTATACATGTTTATTTTTCTGCTAATGGGAATGTGTGTGATGCCGCATGTGGAAAGATTGAGTATACACTTAAGATAAGTGATGGCGACGAGGTCGACCATCAACCTCAGTGGAGGCTGACCAATGCAACCCATTCTCTCACCTAGACAATGGGCCGATTGTGATGTCTGAGAAGCTGAGGAGCCAAACCCTTTTGTAGTGCGGAAGCTATCGGAAATAGTTGTCACGCGATACTACCCTCATTTGAGGCTGGTGATCTATTCTCGGTGAATGGCACTTACTCTAAGATTGCTCTACAACTCGCTGGAGATCTACTTGTTGTTTTTCTTTCCTGGGAGGAGCTGATGATAATGAGTACAGGTAAAAAAATCACCCTAGTATAAACCTTTGGGGATGGGTAGAGCTTTGACTTCATGACAACGACCTTTTGACCCCATGTTTTTTCTATGTTTTTGTGTGATGCATTCATGCATTCATTTAAATACATTAAAACATTAAAAAAAAACCTTCTCTTCTAGTCTCTCTGTTTTTAAATTAAACTAAGACTGTGATTGCAAATGTTAGAGAAAAGGAATGCACTAATGGATTTCGGTAGAAGGAGAACCCATAGGTATACCTTCAAGGTTCCAAAGCTAGAGGATTTTAGAAGGTTAGCAAGGATGATCACTAACCCTGAGGCTTTCAGAGCCAAGTACGAAGGTCTACTACCTCTGCTAAGAGTCCATGTGATTGAAGGAATCATGGATGCGCTCATTCAGTTTTACGATCCGGTTTATCACTGTTTCACATTCCCGAATTACCAGCTCGCACCAACGCTGGAGGAGTATTCTCATCTGATTGATCTACAAATTATAGATCGAGCTCCATTTTCTGGATTGGAAGAAATTCCAAAGAATCAGACCATCGCAAGAGCGATTCATTTGGACGAGTCTGAGGTCAGGACTCACATAACCACCAAGGGTGGCATCCAAGGTTTGCCAGCCCAGTTCTTGACAAAGAAAGCCCTGTATTTTTCCAGTATAGGAAACGTAACTTCTTTTGAAAGCATCTTTGTCTTGCTCACCTACGAGTTATTTTTGTTTCCCAACATCAATAACTTCGTCGATATTAACTCCATTAAGGTTTTTCTCATTGGAAATCCTGTGCCGACTTTGCTCGCAGATGCGTATCATTCTGTACACTTGGGAAATATGTACAGTGGAGGGGAGATCACATGCTGTGTACCTTTTCTTTACAAATGGTTTATCTCCCACTTGCCCAAGTCTGCTGCTTTTTGGGAATGCAAGAGTGCCTTACGTTGGTCGCAGAAGATCATGTCGCTCACCAACTCTGATATAGATTGGTGTAATAGGATCTATGATGGAATCATAATCATTGATCATTGTGGAAACTTCCCCAACGTACCCCTTATAGGAACTAAGGGAGGAATCAACTATCATCCGATGTTGGTTCGCCGTCAGTTTGGATACCCGATGAGGCATATTCCGCTGAATGCTCATCTGGAAGGTCTTTTCTCCAAAGAAGGAGAAAACGACAGAGCACTAAAGATAGAAATAGTGCACGCTTGGAAACACGTTCATAAGAAAGGACGAGAGTCTCTAGGAAAACCGGATTGTGTCTCGGTGGAGCCTTATCTCCATTGGGTATAAACTAGAGCTCTCAAGCTAAAAATGCCTTATCCTCGTTACGGAATTCTTCCGCCGAGGGAATCTGTCATGTACTTCATGACGGAAACGGAAAAGCTTCAGGTTACTCTCAACAAATTTCAAAAGGAGAGAAGGTCTTGGAAGAACAAGTACCGCACCCTCAACATAGAGTGCATCAAAATACAGCAATTACTAAAAGAAAAAGATGCTCTAATTGAAATTTTGGAGCAACATGCTGTAGAGAATCAAGAGGACCAGAGGAATTTGCTCACTCAGTTCACCTGGCAAAGGAATGACAACCCGACAACAGCCTAAGAGCCCCGGTCAAAGAAAAGGAAAATACCAGAGTCTGCACCCAATTTCTCTTCAGAGAGGACTCGGGACCCGTTAGCTTAGGTTTCTATTTCTGCTCCTTGTAATCTACTGTATTTGCAATCTAATTGTCGAAGATTATTTTGATTAAACCAAAAAAACAATTAATATAATCATTGCATTCATCATTCTCACATCACATATTCTTCTTCCCTACGAATCTCACGTTTGTGTCTCGGTTTTAGAGTCAAATTGTCTCATTTGAATAATACTCGGGCCAATCGTCAGAAAAAGATGGATGATCTTGAGGAAGAAAACAGAGAGTTGAAAGAAGAGATCGACGCTCTGAGAGAGGATATGAGAAAGCTTCGTAACGACATGCAAGCCATGGCAGAAGCTCAGCTACAAAGAACTATGATCTCAGAGATCACCTCAACGCCCATCATGGAGAAGTATGATCCTAGGTAACAAATGCCGAAAGATCGTCCTTGGGGCATGCCTGTTAACTATATCCCGGAAGGATATGTTCCGCCGATCACTGAAGATCAGGGAATCACAACAGAAGCCGCTGGGCCTGAAGGTTACAAACTTCGGGAAAGCGAAGATGCCAGGGGCATACTAAAGACTCCTGAAGGTTACAAACTTTGGGAAACGCCAAGATTCGCTGCCGAAGTCACGGTACCACCCCCTGTGGTGCACACTGTCCCGGAAGGACAGATTCCACCGATACCTTCTGATAAGAAGGAAACTATGTTCGATAGAATGGATGAATTCCAGGAACAGTTCCTGGAAATGCAAAAGGAACTGTAAGCCATTCGTGGCCAGGATTTATTTGGAAAGGACGCCGCAGACCTTTGTCTGGTCCCCAATGTGAAAGTTCCGCACAAATTTCAAGTGCCCGACTTTGAAAAGTACAAGGGTAACTCTTGCCCTCAGAGCCATCTGGTGATGTACGCTCGGCGGATGTCAGTTCAAACGGAGAATCAGGACCTACTGATTCACTACTTCCAGGATAGTTTAACCGGTGCTGCATTAAAATGATACATGGGTTTAAACCGTGCCACGATCAATACATTCAGAGATCTTGGCACTGCCTTCGTTCAACAATACAAATACAATTTGGACATGGCACCCGACAGAGATCAACTCAGATCAATGTCACAAAAGGACAAAGAAATCTTTAAGGAGTATGCTCAAAGGTGGCGTGAAATTGCCGCTCAAATTTGTCCGCCTCTTAAGGAAAAAGAGATGACAAAGATCTTCTTAAAGACCTTAAGCTCATTTTACTATGACCGAATGGTTGCCAGTGCACCCAGTGATTTCACCGAGATGGTGGGCATGGGCGTACGTCTTGAGGAAGCCGTCCGAGAAGGACGTTTGGTAAATGACACTGGATCGACGAGCGGTACTAAAAAATACAGAAGTGCTCTCCCTAAGAAAAAAGAGCAAGATATTGGGAATATCTCTCTCGGAAAGCAAAGGCGACGATATCAACCAATAGCAGCTGTGACTCCTGCTATCAGCCCTGCGCCTATTCCTACGTATCAACCTCAGGTTGCGCAGAGCCAACCTGATCAACAAAGGACACAACAGCCTCTTCAGCAGGCTCGTCCCCAATACAACAACAACCGTACAACACGGCCACCATGATTGATCCTATACCCGTATCGTACGCAGAGCTGTTTCCATTACTGCTAGCCAAGGGGCACATTCAGACTAAGTCCCCTCTTACAGTACCGGAAAATCCTCCTTTTTGGTTTAAGGTGGATCAGACATGCCCTTATCACCAAGGAGGTCCCGGGCATAACATTGAGAATTGTCTCAATTTCAAATCCGACGTGCAAAAACTTGTTAGGAGCGGGGTCTTATCCTTCAAGGATACGAATCCCAATGTTCTCACAAACCCGCTGCCTCAACATGAGAATGTTGCAGTCAACCTGATTGAGAAAGAATTTAACAACGTTTATCAGATTCACGATGTACTCTTGTTAAAGACCAATCTGGTCAAGATGTATTGTAGACAGAGTGGATATGGCCATGTGCCACCTCATAGCTATCACCAGTGTGATATCTGCCCTAAAGACAACCAGGGATGTTCTGTGGTGCAAGCAGCCCTACAGGAACAAATGGATGTCGGATGGGTCCAAGAGCACCGAGTTCGTGGAGTTAACATGGTTTACACAAATTCTAACATCATTCAGAACCACGATATCCGTGCAATGAATGTCAACTTGGTAGCAATGCACTCAAGGCAAAGCCAGTATCATAATCTGCCGCGGCACGATTACAATTCCTGTTTGACTTGCTCGGTAAATAAACAGGGATGCTCTTTCATACAGGAGGCCCTCCAGCGTCAGATGAATCTTGGATGGATCCAAGACTACCATGATAGGAACCCGTATCAGATCAACACGGTTCAAATATTTAACATTCGCTTGATGAATACCAATCTGGTAGAGTTACATGCTGAACAGGTCTGACTTGGAGTCCTGGTATCACATAATTATCAAAGCTGTAAAGCAGGTTGCAAAAACGATTGAGGTTGTACCCTGGTCCAGGAGGCACTTCAGAACTTGTTAAATCATTGGAGGATCCCAATCTACATGGATGAAGATACTCAGCAAATTAGTATCAATAACAGGAATCCCACTCGGCGTCAAAGTCAGGATGTTCGATCTATGGAAGCTAACCTAGTGAGGTTACATTGTATTCAAAGTGGGCATGGCCAGGTGCCACCACACAATTACGACCGTTGTAGTGTCTGTTCGGAAAGTAACCAAGGGTGCTACCTTGTGCGAGCAACTCTTCAGGGTCAGGTGGATCGTGGAGAGATTCGTCCATATCCGGGTTCCGGACCCATCAACTGGACGCCGAATTACCTTGCCGATCAAATTGAGGATGTTGTAACCATCTCTGGTCATCATAGGACCAGGGATGTTTTTGCCATCATCCCTCTACTTGACGAATATAAAGTTCCCAACCGGGAACGGATCGAGATTACTTACGATTGTCAGAAAAATCAGAAGGTTCCCATAGTCATCTATCTGCCAGGACCACTACCGTATGAATCAACTAAGGCTATTCCTTATAAATACGGTGCAACAACCATTGAAAATGGAAAAGAAATTCCATTACCCTTCATCGTGAATATTGCAGACATCAGTCGTGTAACACGGAGTGGTAGAATCTTCAACCGAGGGGTTGGGGAACATAACAAAGGAAAAGAACTTCAGACGGAAACTCCTGATATACCAGTCGGTCAATCTAGTAATCCCGACCTTTCGAAAAATGATGAGATGCTGAAGCTCATCCAAAGGAGTGAATATAACATTGTTGATCAACTATTACAGACTCCTTCAAAGATCTCGGTATTATCACTGTTACTCGGTTCAGAAGCGCATAGGGAGGCTCTACAGAAAGTCTTGGAGCAAGCCTTTGTGGAACAGGATGTAACAATCAGACAGTTCGATAGCATTGTCTCTAACATCACTTCCTGCAATAATTTGGGATTTAGTGATGAGGAATTACTTGAAGAGGGTCGCCGTCATAACATGGCGCTCAACATTACAGTTAACTGCCAGGACGATGCTTTAGCCACCGTACTGGTAGACACAGGGTCAGCCCTGAATGTTATGTTGAAGTCCACTTTGATGCAATTATCATTCAAAGGCCCTCCGATGAGAATCAGCGAGGTTGTCGTCAAACCATTCGACGGATCCAGAAAAACGTTTATCGGCGAAGTTGATCTTCCCATAACTATTGCTCCTCACACTTTCCAAGTCACTTTCCAGGTCATGGACATTCGGCCAACGTACAGTTGTTTATTAGGAAGACCTTGGATACATCAGGCTGGAGCGGTTACATCAACCCTCCACCAAAAGCTAAAGTTCATCAAGAACGATCAACTTGTCATAGTTTGTGGGGAACAAGCCTTGCTTGCGAGTAACCTGTCATCATCTACTGGTATAGAACCCCAGGAGGTTATTGGAACTCAGTTCCAAGCACTGTCGGTGAGCAAGAACAATCAGTTCAAAGAGGGAACTTCCATTTCTTCATACAATGATGCTATCAAAGCGGACGAGAGTACCAATACAACAGGATGGGGACAACTTGTCATTCCTATTGACAATAAAACAAAGAAGGGTCTTGGTTTTTCTGCAACCTGTACCCAGACAGCTGCCAATGACGAAAGTCTTCATCCCCTTCAAAACTTCTTCCACAGTGGAGGTTTTCTCCACCCAGTGTCTCAAGCAGTACATGCTATCAATGAGGAAGATCCCTCTGACCCAGATATGGAATGGAAGTCCTACCTTAACGAGGGCGATTACATGTCTCGGGAAGAGGTGCCTACGCCATTTTGCTATCCCGCACAGAGTCTGAGATTTATACCAAGGTCAGACGTTGAAATGATATACGGGGATTGTGATCCGGAAGGATGCCGTGCTCCGCCAAATTCGTTAGAGGAAGACACTCTGATGAAAGACAACTATAACTGCAACTACTATGGCCCAATGGATGGTCTGCCAATGTGGCAGCCTTACCCAGGAGACTTGGGGCAAGAAACTCAGCCGAGTGATGAAAATCAGCTGAGCATCATTGAACAGAATACTTGTGTCCCCACCATGTCATGGGATTAACACTCAGGTCGTTCAGAAACTACTCGACATGAAGATGAATTCGCAACATTTGTGGGACTTGAGTTCATCAACTATGCTTTTCCCGAGGTCAACGTCATCGAGAGAGATGACTCCTCCAGTTCCAAAGAAGTTTGGGACACTCTGGGAGAACCAAGTGGAAAATACAACTTTATGGTCAAGTACACTATTCCTGAAAGCTCTTGTATCAGGTTCGAAGACATCCAATCAACTGGATGGGGAGATACAGCAGAGAGCACAACTACTCTGCATAATACAATAGAGGAATCCTCCTACGACAATTCTGCCTGGGAGACAGATTCCAATGATCCTGCTCCACCAGAAATCAGCGTTATTTCTGAAGACAAATCAAGGAAGGTACCAGACTTTGTGATTCACCGAGGAGTTCGCTGCCAATGGGTTGCCGTCGAGGTTCCGAAGGTCGTTCATCAATCAAAGTAATTGCCATCTTTAACCTTTCACCCTGCCCAGGTGAAACAGATGTTTTGATAGGGCTCGCTTTCTGTAAATTTCCCTCTTCGCTTTGTCCGAAGCGATTGAGTTTTGTTTTATAGGGCTGTAGTTTCAAGGATCGACTTGTTCATTAATAAAATAACGTCGTTATGTAATTTCCGCATTAATTGCTGTTTTCTCTTTTCGTTTTTCAGAAAATGGTAATCTTAAAAAACAAATAATAAAAACAAGCAGTAAAATAAAACACTGCACACACTCTTGCATTTTCTCTATCTCTTCTAAACACGAATCATCACGTCATGCATATTGCTTATTTTAAACCCCGTTGAAACATACGATTTGATGCCTTCTCCCAACTTTGAGTTCCCGGTATTCGAGGCTGAAGAAGAAAATGACGACAAAATTCCAGAAGAGATCTCCCGACTACTCAGACAAGAGGAAAGATCCATTGAACCTCACAAAGAGCCGTTGGAAACGATAAACTTAGGTTCGAAAGAAGAGAGAAAAGAAATCAGGATTGGGGCACTGCTCAGTCCAACTGCCATAGAAAGTTTGATAAAGCTTCTCAAAAAATTCCCTGATGTATTCGCTTGGTCCTATCAGGACATGCCAGGGTTGGATACCAGCATCGTGGAACATCATTTACCGTTAAGATTGGAATGTCCGCCGATAAAGCAGAGGTTGAGACGCACTCATCCAGACATGGCCGTCAAAATCAAAGAGGAGGTACAGAAACAGATTGACGCGGGTTTCCTCGCCACATCAGAATATCCTCAATGGTTAGCCAACATCGTACCCGTTCCCAAAAAGGACGGAAAGGTCAGAATGTGTGTCGATTACAGGGATCTGAACAAGGCTATTCCAAAGGACGACTTTCCTTTACCACACATTGACATGCTGGTTGACAGTACAGCAAAGTTCAAAGTTTTTTCCTTCATGGATGGATTCTCGGGCTATAACCAGATCAAAATGGCGCTGGAAGACATGGAGAAAACTTCGTTCATCACCCCATGGGGCACCTTTTGTTACAAGGTAATGCGGTTCGGTTTGAAGAACGCCGGGGTAACCTATCAAAGGGCCATGACTACTCTGTTTCATGACATGATACACAGAGAAATCGAGGTATATGTCGATGATATGATTGCAAAATCAAAAACAGAGAGTGAGCACGTTGAACATCTGTCAAAATTGTTCGAACGTTTAAGTAAATTCAAGCTCCGCTTGAATCCCAACAAGTGCACCTTCGGTGTCCGTTCAGGGAAACTCTTAGGGTTCATCGTCAGCCAAAAAGGAATTGAGGTTGATCCTGACAAGGTCAAGGCCATTCAAGAAATGCCTTCTCCGAAAAATGAAAAACAAGTCAGAGGATTCCTGGGACGTTTGAACTACATCTCCAGATTCATATTCCTTCTGAGCGCGACCTGTGCGCCAATTTTCAAGTTACTCAAAATGAACCAGGATTGCGTTTGGTCAGAAGATTGCCAAACCGCCTTCGACAGTATCAAGGAATATCAGTTGAATCCTCCGATTCTATCACCTCTAGTGGAAGGAAGACCACTGATCATTTACCTCACAGTTCTAGAGGACTCAATGGGATGTGTACTTGGCCAACAAGACGAAACTAAACCGAACGAGTCTGCCATTTACTATTTGAGCAAGAAATTCACCGACTGCGAAACTCGGTACACGATGCTTGAGAAAACTTGTTGCGCTTTGGCTTGGGCAGCCAAACGTCTTAGCCAATACATGATTCGTCATAGTACTTGGTTAATCTCAGAAATGGATCCAATCAAGTATGTCTTCGAAAAGCCTGCTCTCACGGGAAGGATTGCCCGTTGGCAGATGTTGTTATCAGAATATGACATAGAGTACCACGCTCAGAAAGCCGTTAAGGGAAGTATTTTAGCCGATCATTTGGCTCATCAACCGATTGACGATCAAGAATCAATCGGGTTTGACTTCCCAGATGAAGATGTCATGTATCTAAAGATGAAAGACTGCGATGAACCGCTACCCAGTGAAGGGCCAGAACCAGGTTCCCAATAGGGACTTATCTTTGACGGAGCAGTTAATCATTATGGAAACGGAATTAGGGAAATAATTGTTACCCCTCAGGGTACCCATATTCCTTTCACCGCGAGACTTACGTTCAAATGTACGAACAATGAGGCCGAATACGAAGCTTGTATCATGGGTCTTGAGGAAGCAATTGATTTAAGGATAAAAAATTTGGATGTATACGGTGACTCAGCCTTGGTTATCAATTATATAAAAGGAGATTGGAACACATACCAATCATGACTGATTCCTTACAAAGACTACGCAAGAAGGTTGCTACCTTTCTTCAATGGAGTCGAGTTTCATCACATTCCTCGTGAGGAGAATCACATGGCTGATGCATTAGCCACTATATCTTCCATGATTAGTGTAGGTCAATGGAGTTACATACCTAAGATCGACATCATGTGCCTAGAATGGCCCGCTTACATCTTCACAATAGAAGCAGTCGTAGACGACAAACCTTGGTATTACGATATCAAATGCTTTCTTCAGAAACAAGAGTACCCACCTGGGGCATCCAGGAAAGACAGAAAGACCCTCAGAAGATTGGCCAGAAACTTCTTCCTGAGCGTTGACACTCTCTATAAGAGAAATTTTGACATGGTCTTGCTCCGATGCGTAGACAGACCAGAAGCAGACATGCTTATGAAAGAAATTCATGAAGGATCCTTTGGCACTCATGCCAACGGGCACACAATGGCGAGAAAAATTCTAAGAGCAGGGTACTATTGGTTGACAATGGAATCCGACTGCTACAAGTACATGAAGAGGTGTCACAAGTGTCAGATATACTCCGACAAAATTCATGTACCGCCAATGCATCTCAAAGTTCTCTCTTCCCCATGGCCATTTTCCATATGGGGAATCGACATGATCGGCATGATTGAGCCCAAGGCTTCAAACGGACATCGGTTCATCCTAGTAGCCATTGACTACTTCACCAAGTGGGTCGAAGCAGCGTCATTCGCCAATGTAACCCGAGAAGTGGTGGTCCGATTTATCAAAAACAATATCATCTGCCGTTATGGTGTTCCAAGCGAGATCATTACTGATGATGGATCCAACTTGAACAATAAGATGATGAAAGAGTTGTGCGCAGAGTTCAAGATCGAACACCATAACTCATCTCCCTACCGACCCAAGATGAACAGAGCGGTAGAAGCGGCTAACAAGAACATCAAAAAGATCGTTTAAAAGATGGTTGTAACCTACAAAGACTGGCACAACATGCTACCCTTTGCTCTTCACGGTTATCGCACATCTGTCCGCATTTCAACAGGGGCAACCCCTTTCTCTATAGTGTATGGCATGGAAGCAGTGCTCCCCATAGAAGTAGATCCCGTCAATCCGAGTATTGATGGAAGCTAAGCTTACAAAAGCTGAATGGTGTCAAAGCCGACACGACGAATTAAATCTGATCGAAGAAAAGAGAATAACGGCACTATGCCATGGTCAGCTGTATCAATAGAGAATGAAGAAGGCGTTCGACAAAAAGGTCCGACCTCGCGTCTTCAGGAAAGGAGACCTCATGCTCAAGAAGATACAATCATTTCTCACTGATTCCCGGGGCAAGTGGACTCCAAATTATGATGGCCCCTATGTGGTCACGAAAGCTTTCTCAGGCGGCGCCTTGAGACTTGCAACCATGGACGGAGAGGAATTTGCCTACCCCACAAACGTTGATGTAGTCAAGAAATACTTCGCCTAAACTGAAAAAAAAAATGTCTCGGTGGATTGAAAACCCGAAAGGGCGGTCCAGGCAAAAATTAGAGACATGAAAAAAATCATCCCGGTGGATTGGAAACATCATAGTACAATCCAGGCAAAAATTAGGGATAATGACAAGTAACTATGTTCAACAGAGGCAAATCCCTCAGCAGCAGCAGTTACATCATCTGTCAGAAAACTCCAGTCAAGGTCATCTTCGACAGAAGCTCAGGATGCCCCGAATTCAAAGTTGGTAGAAAGATAGTGATCGTTATGTTTCAACGTAGCCCTTTTCCCTGTAAATTACCATTTTCTAACTTTGTAATTACTCTTTGGAATCACGCGCTTGGCTAATTTCCATACTATCAATAAAATTTAAGCCTTTGTGCTTTTGTTTGTAATTCTTATTTGTTTTAGCTTTACAGAACGACGTTGTTAACATGATTAACGATTCTTGAAATAAAACAAAAATGAATTTACTTGTTAAAACTTTTTCTGCTTTTAAAATAAAGTCGACAATTTCTTTTGACTGTTGAACATCAAAGGAACATCGATCGCTTCTCCAGAAGTAAGCGAACCTCAAAGTGCAGAATCAAAGTACTCCTTCTATGCCAGTACGCCTGAATGAAGGGATCAACTGTGTCAGAGACCTTGTTTCGTCTGACACACCACGGCAGAGTTCTTACCTCCTAAGCCCAACCAACGGTAGCTCCCAACAGGGACTATCTCTCCTAAGCAAGGTGGAATTGCTATCTTGAACCAGCGATATTTCT
Organism: Lathyrus tuberosus; assembly: GCA_022829125.1. Lineage (NCBI taxonomy): Eukaryota > Viridiplantae > Streptophyta > Magnoliopsida > Fabales > Fabaceae > Lathyrus > Lathyrus tuberosus. Next base: position 12,967,839 of record JALAZF010000071.1, read on the forward strand.
ACACGCCCCGCGATGGCCGAGTATCCAGTCATGTTCACCCGTCAGTTTGTATGTCGCGTCAGTTTTGTCAGCATAAACATACCTATATCATGCATTATTGATTTGCATTCACATTTCATATTGCATCACTATCACTCTAGTTAGTCTTGTCCCGTAGTGGTAACAGTCCTCTCAATCGAGTTATCAGTTCTTGTCTCATCAAGAAGCGCGGTGCCCGAACGATCTCACTCCTCCAGTTTAGCTCTGGATTAGAGTCGACACTCGACCACTTTGATAACTTGAACCTCTGAAAAACCAGAGGAACCTTCAGTCAGCATCACTCTTCGCCATTGAAGATGATATCCTTGCTTTCCCGGATTAAGAAAAATCCCCAGAGAAAGCCTCCTAAGCAGAGATTTGGAAGTACAGTTGCCTCTCTCCGAAAGACCGCTGATGAAAAGGTCATCGACACCTCAAATTGGACCCCATCATATGGCATTCTCCGGGAAGATCCCGAGAAAGGTATGATGTAAGATCCCCAAGCGACAGCAGTCTCCCAAGAGACCTGTTTTCCCCCAGTAGAAACAAATGGCGCTCCAAAACAGAGAAGTTTGTGCAACTCTACAACTCAGACGACTGGGTTCCCCGACGAATCTGACATCAAAACTTTTTCCACTCAAATGGCATCTCCCCAGGAAAATTCTGCGAGAAGTTTGAGGAAAGCCGCTACAAATAGCGTCCCTTGTCAATAAAGTTTATTGACAACAGAAATTGAGACCAGTTCCTTGGTAAGAAACCAGGACCGAGGGGAAGTTTGTTTCCGCAACTAAGACCAGTTCCTTGGTAGGAAACCAGGATCGAGCGGAAGTTTACAACAGAAACTGAGACCAGTTCCTTGGTAAGAAACCAGGACCGAGGGGAAGTTTGTTTCCGCAACTAAGACCAGTTCCTTGGTGGGAAACCAGGATCGAGGGGAAGTTTACCTTTTCTAAGCATCATCGCTAGGCTAAAGAAGATGAATGCGTAAGCTACCATTCATAACCACCATCAAAATTTCAGGTATTCCGATATTTAATCCTCTTGCACCCCGAATGCCCGAATACCTTCGTCATTCACACCTTCGGGCCCAAGAAGATTAAATAGGGGCATCTGTCATACCCCAAATTTTGACCACTAAGATTTCCCATTACTGTGCAAATCATCATCACTATGTGGAGGAACCATTATATTTCATCAGTCTCGCCAAAGATGGGTGAGCAGCCACTACAATCAAAATTAGGGTTTCAAGCCCTCCCAGAGCCTTAGACAAAGGATCAATCAAGGAATGACATGATCTTCAACTTGTCTAAACCTCTCAAACATACACAAAGGATAAAAAAGGACTCCCACTCCAAGGATTAAGCACAAAGCTGCTCCCTTCTAGGTGGATCAAGCCTCAAGATCGCCAGTATCACCAAATTAGGGTTTTGGTCGATCAGGGCCTCCAAAGGGAAATTTTCCTCTGGGCATGAGCCAAGGATCCAAAACACAACCTAATATACTCCATGGAACCACATGGACCCAATCATCAAGTCAACTTTGCCTCAGGGGATGCATTCATTAAAAATCAGGAATTAGGGTTTCTTGACCTAATTCACCCCTAAGTTGACTTTTAGGGAAAATCATGAGCCAAGACCTCAAGACATGATTTGAGGGTCTCTAATCAACTATATGGATCCATTTGGAACCATGGATTAATCCAAGAAGCTTGAGCAACAAGTTTCAATTTCATCTGCACCACAATTAGGGTTTCGCGAGGAAAGTCAACTGTAACTTTGACTTTTGACCAGGACATGCTCCCAAGCCCTAGGACATGAATCAATATACCCTATAACACCCTTGGAACATATCCATTAAATTTGATTTAGGTCAAGGACATGATTTCACAAAGGATTGCACAGTTTGGAATTCATTTGATAAAAAGTCAACTGTGCACAAAAGTCAACTTTGACTTTTTGAGTTTTTCACCAAAATGGATTTTTAACCCTAAAATGATGTTAATGTATGATTTGAATCATCATTCATCAAGAAAAATCAAAGAAAGTGGGATAACTTGTAAAAGGGGTAACCATAAAAACTTAGAAAATTTTCTAAGTTATGGAAAAAGTGACACTAATGTGCCAACTTTGGAGGACTATAACTCCTAAACCACAAGGCCATTGTTCCCCATTCAAAGCATGATTTTTAGATCTCATTACCCTCTACAAAAGCTTCATACTGACCTATGTCCAAATTCCTCATGGATTTTGAGTTATGGAGTGATCAAAATCAAGAAAAGTCACTTTGTTCCAACACTTAGTGAAAATTTCACTAAGTCAGATTTTACCCTACTTTTTTCCAAATGTAGGGGATTTTTCACTTGGATTCAAAAGAGATCAAAACCAAACATGTTCAAACAGTTGTTGTATCATGTATGGGCTTTCCAAAATGGCCAAGAACATTAGCAAATTCAATTTGAGTCATGAGATATGACATTGGCAAGTTGCCTTGCTGAAATCTACCAAGGCAAGGCAGATTTTTCACTTTTGGTCGATTTACCAAAATCAGCCAAATCCAAATGCTCCTATCCACTTGGACACATGTGAGGATTGAATCTAAAGGGGACAATCACTGAGCCAAGCCTCCAAAGTCTTTGGAACAAGAAATAGCATGTTGAACCTAGAATTGCCAAAATAGGGACAAGACTCCAATTTTGGATTGGAGCATTCAATGGAAGCATCAAGGTGGCATGGACTGAGCCATTCTCAACTGAATTCAGTCAAGACTTATCCAAGACCAAGGGAACCAGCAGCCTGTGCCCTAATGATAAGTCCAAATTGTAACTATTTGTGTATATATGTTTTGTTGCACTTATCGTTGCTTTTTGTTAAATATCATACGAATAAACCCTGTTTTGTTTATAAATGCGTATAGTTACATTTTAGTGTATATATTGCGTTTCGTGTATATATCATTAAGTTTAATTGATTTTATCTCATTTTTGTAGGTATTCAAGCAGTGGTATTTTGCCATTGTTGTATAGATCATTGAATAAGCTTTCCAACGCTTCGAAACAGGAAAAAAACGGAATTACGGTTCAAAAGTTAAGAAGAAAACAAGTTTGGAATTCCAAGCCCCAGGAAGCATGCTTGGAGCGCGCTGAGCGCGCTCCAAGCCCCCGGAAGAAGCAGATTCCAGAGAGTTGTGCGCTGAGCGCGCTCCAAGCCCGCTGAGCGCGCTTTTAAGTCGGTTTAAATTTAAAAAGAGCGCGCTCTGCGACTTTGATAGTCCATATTTAGTGAAAAAACACATTTTTTGGGATGGTTTTGGGTATTTTTTGCTCCCAACTCCATCAAACTTCATTTCTTCATAGGATTAGCTTGAAAACAACAAATGGAGCTTGCATCTTGTCGAATCGGAGGTGGGTTCTCATCGATCGGCTTGACAACTCGAGAAGTGTTGGTTTATCTCTTTTTCCTCTTTTTGTAAACTCTATCTTGTTGGGTTTGTATATGTTTGTACTTTGATCTCATGTATATTTGTCGCCCATGGCGTTATATTTAATTTGCTTTACAAATCTCTATTGGTGATTGTTCTTGATTTTTGCTTAAATGCGCGGGGTTTGGGTCGTGTTAGAGATAAACTTCACAAACTTCGATTAAGGATAATTATCTGTTAGTTTCTGGATGCTAGAGATAGATCTAGGGCTAACAATCCATATGGGTGTCGGAACTTAAATGCCTTCCTTATTTCGAGGCTTCGTGCGCGAGAGTGACGAAGAGAGTGATACGGTTGTTTCTCAGCTCGGTGTGTCAGAGATGAACACTATTGTGAGCAATACCGGGTGATATTAAGGAGTATTGTAAGTTGAGTGTAACTGGTCGATTGGTTTAAGTTTGTGAGGAGTGGAATATATACATGCTTGATACGTCTTTTCTCTTTGAAGAATGAATTGTTTTTATGTTTTTATTTACTTTTCTGTTTTTACGCTTTAAACCAATTTAAACCTAAACTCATTAACATTTAAATTGTCGAATGGCAGTTCAGTAGCACCGATCTTCGTGGACACGATAATTCCCGGAAAAATACTTCCAAATCTTTTTGCTTGCTTGCCCCTATACCGCAGCCAAACAAAATGGCGCCGTTGCCGGGGATCGATGTTTTTATTGAATCGCATTGCAATAGTTTCTTTGTTTTTGAGTTTTGTAGATATCGTATATATTGTCTATTTTCACTTGTTTATATTGATACTTGTGTATGTTCACCAAATTTGTGAATTTTACATGTTTTGCATAATTGTAAATATAGTGTATATATTTGTTTCTCTTCACGTTTGCTAAGTGTTTAGTTAGGTTTCGTCGTCGGTGAGCGTTAACCGTGTAAAGAGGCAACTTGGAGAAGTGTGTATAAATAATAGGCGTCGAGCTTACGACGTAAAACAAGCATGTTTTATCGTTTTTTGTTCCGTTATTACTTTTTCATTGTATATGAGATTGTGTAGGTGTTAAGTGGAGGCCTACACCAGAACCTTGTTGCTGTACTAATTTTTCTGGTTCTGGTGTAGCGCGCTCAGTGCGGGCCTGCGCGCTCAGCGTGCTCTGCTGTGCTGAGCCAGTGATTTCTTTTAATTGTTCACTCGGCTCCCCCTTTTTCCCACTTCCACCAAGGCCTTATATATTAGTAATTATTAGTAATTTTTCTAATTCTTTTGTTGTTGTTTGCACTCAAATTTTTGGCTCGATTGTTTGAAGTCGCATTCGGTGATTTTCCGATTTTGAGTGTTTCAACTTGCAAATGCGTGGTAATGATAATGTTTAAAGTTTTGTACACGTCCAAGGTATGTGTTTATCGCTTTCTTGACTTTAGCATATTCATGATACTTAGGCTTTTTACAACTTCTATGCCATTCATTCTTTTATATACTTGTTCGTATGTGAATCACTTTAGTTCCTACCCCTTTTTGTGAGGAAGCCTTCCATTGTTATATGCTCGGAGTACCGACAATTTTGTTTTACTGGATTTTATTATGTTGAATCTTTTATTTGTATTGCTTATATGAATGCATGTAAAGGATCAAGGCATTTGTTTCATTTTGAGCACAACCACCCTAGCCAAATAGTCAATTCACCTTGTGAGTGTGTGAGAATTTGTAACCCCTTTAAGCTTTTTGATCCATGTTTTTATTTGAACTTAATACTTGTCTATGAGTATTTAGTTCACTTATTTTTGAATGGATTTTGTTTTTTCTTGGACCTCAAATTTATGTTGTTGTATGGATTTTTTCCTTGCCTTAGAAAGTAGGGAGTATTCACATGATGGTGCGGTTGAATTCAAGTTGGGGAGAGAATGATTGTGTACTCATTGGTTGGATTCTATGAGGATTGAAAAAGAAAAGAAAAAAGAGAAAAAAATATGACAAAAGAAAAGAAAAGAAAAAAAGGGAGAAAAAGAAAATCCTTGAAAAAGGAAACAAAAAGAGTTTCAATAATTGTGCTAAATAAGTATTGTGTTTGGTGTAACACTTGGGATGAAAGAAGAAGTTTCATTGAAATTTTGTGTTTGAACTTTGTGAGTTGATCACTCCCTTAGGTTTAGGCAAGTTTTTGTTTCAATTACCTTTAGAAATTGCCCCTTGTTTGTTTACCCGACCACATTACAACCTTGAAAAGTCCTTGTGATTCTTGCCTTTGTATGTTCAATGTGAATTTTTGGATGGATGCATAATCTAGTGTTTTGTTTGCAAGATTGTTGTGTGAGTGAAAAATCCCTCATTTTATGTTTTTCATCTACCGATGATTGTTTTTGCTAGGTGTGATTCACATTGGAACTTTTGTTGTTTTAGGATGTTTGGCATGATTTTTGTATTTAGCATTTGTTTCGTGATTATGTTATCGTCATAGTTTTGTGGTAAGTATTTACTTTGTGTGTACCATTTTCTATTAAACCATTGCATTTGTTTTTGTTTGTAAAAACTTGTTGTTGTATGATTTCTTGGATTTCACTTTTGTTCCTTTAGTTTGTTGGCTTTGTTTGAGGACAAACAATTATGTAAGTTGGGGAGAGTTGATAAGTGCAAATTGTAGTTATTTGTGTATATATGTTTTATTGCACTTATCGTTGCTTTTTGTTAAATATCATACGAATAAACCCTGTTTTGTTTATAAATGCGTATAGTTACATTTTAGCGTATATATTGCGTTTCGTATATATATCATTAAGTTTAATTGATTTTATCTCATTTTTGTAGGTATTCAAGCAGTGGTATTTTTCCATTGTTGTATAGGGCATTGAATAAGCTTTCCAACGTTTCGAACCGGGCAAAAAACAGAATTACGGTTCAAAAGTTATGAAGAAAACAAGTTTGGATTTCCAAGCCCCCGGAAGAAGCAGATTCTAGAGAGTTGCGCGCTGAGCGCGCTTTTAAGTCGGTTTAACTTTTAAAAGAGCGCGCTGAGCGCCCGTAGCGCGCTGAGCGCGCTCTGCGACTTTGACAGTCCATATTTAGTGAATAAAACACATTTTTTGGGATGGTTTTGGGTATTTTTTGCTCCCAACTCCATCAAACTTCATTTCTTCATAGGATTAGCTTGAAAACAACAAATGGAGCTTGCATCTTGTCGAATCGGAGGTAGATTCTCATCGATCGGCTTGACAACTCGAGAAGTGTTGGTTTATCTCTTTTTCCTCTTTTTGTAAACTCTATCTTGTTGGGTTTGTATATGTTTGTACTTTGATCTCATGTATATTTGTCGCCCATGGCGTTATATTTAATTTGCTTTACAAATCTCTATTGGTGATTGTTCTTGATTTTTTCTTAAATGCGCGGGGTTTGGGTCGTGTTAGAGATAAACTTCACAAACTTCGATTAAGGATAATTATCGGTTAGTTTCTGGATGCTAGAGATAGATCTAGGGCTAACAATTCGTATGGGTGTCGGAACTTAAATGCCTTCTGTATTTCGAGGCTTCGTGCGCGAGAGTGACGAAGAGAGTGATACGGTTGTTTCTCAGCTCGGTGTGTTAGAGATGAACACTATTGTGAGCAATACCGGGTGATATTGAGGAGTATTGTAAGTTGAGTGTAACTGGTCGATAGGTTTAAGTTTGTGACGAGTGGAATATATACATGCTTGATACGTCTTTTCTCTTTGAAGAATGAATTGTTTTTATGTTTTTATTTACTTTTCTGTTTTTACGCTTTAAACCAATTTAAACCTAAACTCATTAACATTTAAATTGTCGAACGGCAGTTCAGTAGCACCGATCTCCGTGGACACGATAATTCCCGGAAAAATACTTCCAAATCTTTTTGCTTGCTAGCCCCTATACCGCAGCCAAACACCTAACCTCTAGTCAATGGCTAGAGGAAACTTGGATTTTCATTTGCCAACATTGGCCAAACCTACTCAGCAGTTGCCATTCACTATTCCTTGCAAAACAAACTTGCTCTACTATAAATAGAGCTCAATTGTGATCAGTTTAAAGACACCAAAGCCATCAAACAGATGCTTTCCTCAAAATCTCTTCTTTCACTCCAATTTTGCCTTCTAAGGCAAGTCCCTATCGGGTTTTGAGTTTGAGAGCTTTTCCAATCAAACCAATCACTCACACACCTCACATAAATCATATAGAAGTGATCCAAACACTCACATAACATTTGGAACACAGATTTCACAAAATCACCAGCCAATTGCTCAAGTTCTTGACAGTTTTGCAGTTGAGGTACCATCTTCAACTCCAAACCATTTCAATCCATTCCAAGCATCCATACACACTCCATGGCACCTAGGGAAGTTATCCAGATCATTGGAACCTAGCTGTAACACCTCCAACACAAATCACGATCACCAGCTGCAAGTGGTCATTACTTAATTTTTGAAGCATTAATCCAAGATCACAATTTGTTTTTCATATGTTAAACAATTTGGATCATTTTAATTGAATTTGTATTCATTTAAATACATTTTTGAAAACAAATTAGGGTTTTTGGATTAATTCAACCCTCATAAATCATTTTCAAAACACTTTGGGCCTCTAATAGAGTGTAAGACCCAATCCTTTTTTTGACCAAACCATTTTGGGCCTCAGTATATTGTATAAGTCCCGATACCGTCAAAAACAAACGGCGCGATCGTCGCCTTTTCAAAACAAACCTGGGCCTACCCTCGAGTAGTAAGACCCATTTCTTTTCTTTAAAACTCTTTTGGGCCTCTATTAGAGTGTAAGACCCATCCCTTTATACAGAAAACCTTTTTGGGCCTCAGTCACTTGTATAAGTCCCTCTGTACAAATTCAAACAGTGCGCTCACTGATAAAACCCTGGGCCTCTCCTTGAGCTGTAAGCCCCAAATCTTTCTTTTTCAAAGCACTTTCTCCTTTGATTTTGAATATACTGTTGTTTTCAATCTATCTTTGTTGAACAACTAACCAAACAACATGGAAGCTCTACAACCGAGTAAGTGTTTATACGCTTTCATTTACCGCTTTCATATACATATAAATGTATTGTGGGGCTGTTTCACTGTAAGTCTTCTTTCATAAACTCATATCAACTGTGTAATAATAGTATAGATATTTAGAGTTTCCCCCGGCAACTACGTCTAGCATTAAGCCCGTTGATCACTCTTAGAAATAGTCAATACTAGATCCCCATAGGATTACCAGACACAATCTTCCCTCCTCTTGGGGTTAAACAATATGGAGATACGAAAGGCAGCATTCTTTGTGAACCCTTTCATGGGCTGTCCTCATTAGGAATTGTCTAGAAAATCTACTCCCAGAGAAGAATGTATTCTCCGTGAATGGTATCTTTGAGTTTCTTCCAAATTCTCGGACTTTCCTGGCTTGATCTATTCCTCGTGAATAGCCTGTCTTGAATTTCTCGGGGTTTGGGGACCCACGCCCTTCTTAAAAGCATCGGGCTCCTCTTGGGCATCGTACAAGGACCCACAGGCTTCCTAAAAGCAACCCCGCCTCCTCTTGGGCTTAGTACAAGGACCCGTCGGCTTCTTAGAAGTATTCACAGCCTCCTCTTAGGCTTCGTATAATGATCTCTTCCTCCGAGAATGATAGCCTCCTCTTGGGCTTCGTACAAGGACCGATCGACTTCTTAACAGTTTCCAGCCTCCTCTTGGGCTTCGTACAAATTGTCCCGACGACCTCCTAAAGGTATAGGAACAGAACTTAGTCATCTGCATAAAACAGTCCTTTCAAAGAGTCTACTACTGTTTATCAAAGACATTCTCGAGTGACCCCTTTGTTAAATAGGAAGAAAACTCGTAGACTCGGACAGTCTCAATACCCTTCGGATTTCCCGCTTCCTTGAAGAACAGGAATAACCCGGATCCTTGAATCAAATCCTTGAGTACAGTGTTGCTCATATAAGAACTGATTTTCTGTTTCAAAATCAGTATACTGGACCAGTCACTCAACTGAAACAGTCACCATAGCCTCCTCTTGGGCTTTGTACAATGATTCTCCCCAGCAGAGTCAAACAACTTTTAGCCTCTCTCTCGGGCTTTGTACGAGACACATAAGAGACTCCCTCGTTGAGTCAATCACCCATTTAGCCTCCATCTCAGGCTTTATATGAGATACAAAAAGGTTCTTATTGAGCCAAACAAACAACATCCTCTATCTCGGGCTTCGTACGAGATACAAAACACTCTCCTGTTAAGTCAATAGCCTCCATCTCAGCCTTTATACAAGATACCAAAAGACTCCATCATCGAGTAAAAACTTTTTAGCCTCTCTCTCGGGCTTTGTATGAGACACATATTAGCCTCCTCTTAGGATTTGTATAAGAAAACCACTAGTTGATCCAATTAACCTTTTAGCATTAAAGTTGTGCCTCGTTCACAGTACACAAACATCAACAATTCCTTCCATCTAATCGCTGTAAGCGGCAAGCCTCTGGATCATCTACATCCATGCCACTGTCCCTCTTTTAGCATGAGAAATTCCTAAGGAAAGATAGCATTGCTCTACACTGAGTTAAAGTCTTCTCCTTCAGGTTGGAAATCCCCTATAAAGGAAATTATGGCATTGCCGGATTCACAAATCCCGGTTAAAGTAATTCTCCTTTATAAACAGTTGTGACAGACAAACCCCTCTTTAGAGATGACAAGATCTCTCTAAAGTCAAACCCTTTTAGCTTCATATCTTGGGCTTTGAACAAGATACAAACCACCTTTCGCTTCACGTATTAGGCTTTGAACAAGACACCAAAAACACCCATTTCCTCCCATAGAATAGGAGGAACTACGAACGCTCTGATTTCCCTGTTTCGGTAAACGGAAATACGTAGGCATAAGATTGAAAGAAAAATCTTAGCGACCGCAATCAACAGAAAACCCAAAATCCCATATATCATAATCTGAAGCAGTATCCTAACAAAATCCCAGAGAGAAATCAGTATTGGCGAAAATACAAATAACCAATACAAAGGCCCCCCACATTGATCGCATCCGTAACCTAACAGACCGCTGTTTAAACTCAGTATGCAAGCAGGGTTAATTGGAGACATCTATTTCCCTTCCTTCATCAGCTTTAATAGGATTAAAAATGAATCGACTTGTAGTAAACTAAACCGCAGAGAGCGACCGCGCTTAAGAACCGCGTCCAAAATCGCTCGCTACAGTTCCTCAAAATATTGGGAGTGGTAATGTGGGTGGAAATGAGTTAGTGTCGCGTGGAAATCCTCCATTATTGTTTCGAGATCGGAATTATGTGATTCTTGCGGTTCCTCGAAATTTTGGGAATGGTAATCGTAGGAAAAATTTGGTTGCGATTTCTCAAAATATTGGGAGTATTGCGGTTGGTAGTTGTAGAGAAAATTTGGGTGCGGCTCCTCAAGATATTGTAAGTGATTATTATAGAGAAAATTTGGGTGATACATATTTTTTAAAATTTTTATTTTCTTTTTATTTTTTTTTATGAGAGTGCCTTAGTCTATACGGTGCAACAACGGAAAAACAATATTGACTGTTGGTCCCCGGCAACGGCGCCAAAAACTTGATGCTCCGCAAGTGCACGGAAATATCGAAGTAATATAAAAGACTGTCAAACCCACAGAGACCAATATCAACCTATCGTTATCTATCGTTGCTTTGCAAAGCTAAGGCTAATGAATGATTGATTAAGGGGAAACTAAGGCTAAAACTAGAATAAAACTTAGAAAAATATGAAAGAAAAGAGAGAGCCCGAAATGTGAATTCCGTGTACCTCAGGCACTCAGCAATTGGTTGGCGCTAATTTACGTATGTTCCGTAGAAAATATTGGTTTAAAGACTCCGCCTCACACTCTCGCGTTATTGACTAAAGCCACATCTCCTAACCACAGGATTTTGCTCTCGCTCGCCCGTTTTAATTAGAAAACATATTTTGAAAGTCAATTAGATCCTAATCGATACCTAAAGCGCTCTCGCTATTTTTAGGATCAATGCCCCGTTCCCACTATCTGGTTCGATCCCCACGCTCTCGCAGTGTCGGCTCTAACCTTTATTGCTTCTCACTCTCGTGACGAAACAATGTTAAATAACCTCTCACTCTCGTGACGAAGTTATTTAAATTAAAGTTAGAAACAAAGACCAAAACTGAATTTATTATAAGTTAACGCTAATTTAATTACCGAGTCCCGTCGAAACGACGGTCCTCACAAACCGGACTCTAAACATTTAGCCGGAAATGGAATTAAATGAAAACAACACAGAAATGGTAATTGAATTTGAAAGCATTACGATAATTAATTTATGAAAGCGATAAATAATAATAATAAGCAATGCGATAAGGAACCTGTAAAGACTTGAAGTAGAATGCGGAAATAAAGAACTTGAATTAACTTAAATAATGACGGCAAGCTTTGATCCAAGCGTTACAAATTAAAGGCCTAAATACTAATGGTGTGGTATTTCCTCAATGTGAGATAACTACCACTTTTACAATGGTAATTTACTGCCTAAAACTATGAACAGCGCTTTCGCGCCCAGAAACTTGGATGCTCTTAAATGTAAAGAAAACTACTATATATAGAGGGACATTTCGTTTTGTAACTTCCATGGAGCATAAGTGAGTGGTGGAGAAAGTGGGAGTAGTGGGAAGTTGGAGAAGTCTCCGGGAAACTGGTTGAACGTGTGTAACTGTGAAAATCTGAACTTCTGATGCTTCGTGTCCACGTCTGTACACAACGTATTAAATCTGTTTTGGATCCATGACGATCGTGATGTTTCTGTGACGCTCGTGATGCATTTTGAGTCTGTCACGGTCGTGAGGGACCTGTGACGGTCGTCACACCAGCAGAATTTGGATTCTGCTATTTTCTGCATCTTTTCTTCCTTGTTTTGCTTCTTTTCTCCACTTTGCATACTTTTAACTTGGAAATAGAAATACCTGCAAAAACACTTGAATACTTGTGGAATAATCGGAAATTATACGGAAACGATATAATAATTGAATGTAAATCAAGGAAAAAATACGATACATTTTCGTGTTATCACATACGCGTATAGCCCTCAACCTTACGTGTACCATTACACAAATAGGCAGATGGCCGAGAAAAATGGAACTCCATACGCGTATTGCCCTCACTCCTTCAATGCCATGCATGTATTGCCTTAACCAATACGCGTATTGCCTTGAGTGATACGGGTATGGGCAGTGGAAAAACTAGAAATTTCCTGCATAATTTTTCTGCGAAATTCACCCAAAACTCACTCCCAATCTCACCTAAACACCAGAAAATTACCGATAGAATGCCTAACAACATGTATCTATCATGTATTAACAATAAGGGACACTAAATCATGATTTCAGACATTATATCAATTTCTAACAATTCCAACATTTATGGGTTTTACTCTATATTTCAATTTTAATCCAATATCAACCAAAAACATACATACATAATCATACACAAGTATAAGATAATCGAGTTTCACACCCTTACCCGATTTAATCGTGTTTAGAAAAGTCGGTTGATCGATTCCTATATTTTCCAAGTTTTCTCTCTTTTTCTTCTCTTCTTTTCTTTCTTCCTCTTTTTCTTCTTCTCTTTTTCTTTCCTTTCTATTTTTCTCTCTTTTCTTTCTATTTTCTAACTTAAGGAAAATAAAGCAAAATGACCAAAATACCCCTACACTCAAATATCTCACAAACGTTCCCAAAACGCGATAAAATATCCCAACGATGAAAAAATTACATATTTCCAAAAAAAAGTCAAAATAAAATAATATAATAATCAAATAATCAAAACGACTCGATTAAATAAAACTAACCAAAACTGGGGCGTTACAACAACCGCAACCGCAATTTAAAACCATGGTTTCTCATACATTTTTATAAAGTATTTTGAAAAAATCGATAATTTGTTACTAAATATTTTGAAAACTCTGATAAAATTATATACATGCATACCGAATATTTCAAGATATCTAGTAGAAGAACATGTTGAGATAATTAATCTGATTTTTCATAAAATTTGGAAAAATCAGGTTGATTTTTGGATTTTTTTTAAAATCAGAAAGTATATATTTCTTCGGTTTTTTGCAATGAGGACCAGAGGAAAGGACGATATGATTTCTTCTAGACAGGTTAAAAGAGCTACAAATATACGAGGGCAGATGACCTTGAGGATTCGAATTTTCGGGCAGGGAAGGTAGCCCAAATAGGTTCTCATAGGAAGAGGATGGTTGAGTAGGCACGGGCACCCCACGCTAGCTGGTGTACCGGAGGTAAAGCTGATGGTTGAGTTGGCGTTGGATCAAGTATTGAAATTTGATTTTGATTTTGATTTTTTATGGTACTCATTAATGCCTTGCTTAATAGTTGAAGATCTGCATACAAGAACACATAATGTAATGAAGATAAGACATGTAATCATCATGTAACAAACAAAGTCATGCAACTAAGCATACACTCAAAGAAGGATCACCAAATCAAGTCATGAGTCAAAACTAATTTGAAAGGATGCAATTTACTAAAGCGAAAACGCTAATGTGATATCTAAGATAAAAAATACTTTTCTTTAGTTTTAGTAGAATAATAAAAAGAGAGAATAAAGAAAAATAAATATTATATATTATTATTACTCACTATTCAAAAATAAAGGCTTCTAATTACTTAAGAAACTTGATTTTTTTTGTTTTAATCAAAAGCAAGCAAGTAATAAAGAGAACAAACTTAAGAGGGCCAGGGGTGCATATTGCTGCAACAAACAAGGGTCCAAGAACGATAAAAAAGGAATGAAATGAGTGTGAACATAATTATCGCCATTAAAAAGGAGGCGAGAATGGGAGACTGGTAGAAGGTTAAGGAGAGGCGGAAGCTTCGGCCGTGGGACAAGGCGAGTTCTAGACAGGATGGGAGGAAAAAGGAGTCTTTTTCTTTTTATTTCACTTCTTTTCTGGAGGAGCTCAATGCCAAGGCAATGTTTGATGTATTCGTTGGCTATGGGGATGTGGATGAGGTGTTCATCCCTCAGAGGAGGAATGCTAGAGGCAGGAAATTCGGTTTCGTCCGTTTCTTTGATGTGAAGGATCCTGACTCTCTAGCTATCAAGCTTGATAATATTTTTGTCAGCGAGAGGAAGATTTTTGTGAATATTCCACGTTTTCAACGGGACTCTGGTGGGAGTGTTTCACACCTTGTTCCCTCGATTGTTCCTAAATCGGCAGCTCCGGTGGTGGGTGGTGTTGGCAAGCGTGGAAGTAGTGCTTTTCAGAATGGGAGGTCTTATGCTCATGTGGCCAGGAAGAATGAGGTTTTTCCAGCGGCTTCATGAGCACATCTTGTCTTCGACGAGGTTGAGTCGGAGGTTTAGTCTAGGTTTACTAAAGCTTACGTGGGAGTGGTTTCTACTGCAGGTTCCAATATAACCTTCAGGATATCTTTGACTTAGAAGGCTATTTTACTATTAAGGTCACCCCCTTCGGTACAAACCTTTGTCTGCTTGAAGATAGGGAGGAAGGTAATTTGGATAGTCTCTTATCTGAAGGAAAGTCCTGGCTTCAACGGTGGTTCAAAGAGGTGAAGAAGTGGGATCCTAAGATGGTCGATTCTGAGAGAGTTACGTGGCTGAGAATGTTTGGGATCCCTTGGCATGCTTGTAACGATAAGTTTTTTGAACTCGTTTCTAAGCCATTTGGAGTGTTCTTGTGTTCTGATGATAGCACGCATTTGCAGTCGAAATTCGATGTAGCTAGACTGTTGGTGAGAACTAGTTGTGCGTTTGCTTTGAATGAATTCTTTACCGTGAAAATCCATGGAACGGATTTTAGAGTGAAGGTGGTGGAAGATTCTCACAGTCCTTTGAGAATTTCCATGCCCGCTGTGTCGGAATCAGAATTGGAGTCGTTGGAATCGGAGGTTGGTCAGGAGATAGGGGTAGATTGTTTGGTGGGTACTCAACTCGGGGAGGGTGCTAAGGTGGTGTCAGGTGATGTGTCTCTTCATGATGTCGATAGGTTAGGGTACGAGGTTGTGGCGGATGGCGACATTTCCTTCTCTACGAAAACTGTCCAGACTGTCGCTGTAGCGGCTTCTGTGTTGAGATCAGACGTTCCTTCTGGTCACTTTGTTCCCCCTTTGGAGAAAGATCATGTTTTTGTAGGTAACGAGGTTGACCAAAGGGAGGCCACTGTCAGACTTTTTAATCTCAACGTGGGTCCCGCGTCCGAAGGAGAGAGATCTCTCACTTGTGGTTTTGAGCAGGTCCAGGTTCGTGATACTGAGGTTATGAGTGGACCCACATGTGATGGGCTTTTAAAGGTTGGGCCAGTGAATGTTATGGCCCATTCTGAAGGAAAGGAAGCTAATCGGGTGGAACAGAGACCTCTTTGCTCCATGCCCATTTCCAAACGCAAGGTTTTGTCTAGAAGTAAGGGGATTACTTCCGGTGTTGGTCCAGTTCAAAAGGGGAATTTTTCGTTTGGTTTTGAAAGCCAGCCCTCGTACTTTGCAGCTCTCAATCCTTCGAAGCTTCCTGCTTATGTCGCCTGTTCTTCTTCAGTATCTCGTTCCTATTGAGGTCCTGTTGTCTCTGTTCCAAATTGGTGCGGCGAATCCGCTGCTTGCGGTGAAACATCTTCAACCATTGGGTCTCCTGATGTCGCTTCGAAATTTTGGGCGAAAGCCACTGCTTATGGCATTAATGGTGGGGATAACAACGCCTGTCATGTGGAGGCTATCAAAAGTTTGGAGTTGAGGGACTCTATTTTGAGAAGCCAGAAGGATGCCAATAAAAGTTTTTCTCAATGAATGTGCTGTCCTACAATTTGAGGGGGAGTGGCTGTTCCTTGAAGAGGAATCGTCTTAATTTACTGATTCGTAGAGAACTGTTTGATGTGTGTATGGTTCAAAAGACTAAAGTCCAGTTTGTCGAAGAGAAGTTTGTGTACTCATTGTGGGGTGACTTTGAGGTAGAGTGGACTTCCAAAGGTGCAGATGGTAGATCTGGGGGCATGCTCATCATGTGGAAAAATGGTTTGTTCAATCTCTGTTTTAGTTTTTCGGGGGAAGGTTTTGTAGGCATCAATGTTAGATGGAAAAGGGTTAATTTGTACTTCGTCAATGTCTATTCTTCTTGTGATTCTCGGGCGAAGAGGCTGCTCTGGAAAGAGGATGCTGATTGTAAGAGTAGGTTCCCGATTGGTGAGTGGTGTATTGGTGGGGATTTCAACACTATCAAGTCTGAGTCGGAGAGAATCAGCAAGAACTCTGTGGTGAATTATACCGAGATGTCGGATTTTCGCCAGTTCATTGAGGGGTTGGAGGTGATTGATGTTCCTACGGTTGGTAGTAAGTTTACTTGGTTTAATGTGGAGGGTACAGTGAAGAGTCGGCTTGATAGATTTCTGCTTTCAGAAGGCTTGATTGACAGATGGAAGATTGAGGGGCAGGTTGTTGGGAGCAGGGAATTATCGAATCACTGTCCTATATGGATCCAAGGTAACAATTCTAATTAGGGTCCGAAACCGTTCAAGGTTTTCAACTGTTGGTTTCAGCATTCGGACTTCCTCCCGCTGGTCAAGTCGGTTTGGAATTCATCAGTTGTTCATGGCAAGGCGGCCTTTATTTTTAAAGAGAAGCTTATGGCTGTGAAATCTAGTCTGAAGCGTTAGAACAAAGACGTTTTTGGTATTCTCGACTTAAATATTGATTTGGCGCTGGAGGATTTAAATTCCCTTGATTTGGAGGTTTCTGATGGCTTCCCCGTTGATATCGAGGATTTTGCTCGTAGTAGATCGATTGCTACTAATCGGGTGTGGAGCTCTATGCGTGTAAAAGAGAGTTTCCTGCGTCAGAAAGCTAGACACAAGTGGATTTCTGAAGGTGATTCTAATGGTAGATTCTTCCATAAGGTAATGAAGAGTAGATTCAGGAGAAAAAGTATTCTGGGGTTCAACTCTTGTCATGGGTGGGTGGATACGGTTGATGAAGTTAAAGAAGGTTTCAGAAAGCACTTCGCAGACAGATTTCAAGAGGTTTGTTTCTCTAGGCCTCGTTTGGATGGTGTTGTTTTTAATAACCTGTCTGTCGAAGATAGGGATGCTCTGGAAGTGCGGTTCACTTTAGAAGAGGTTAAAACTGTGATTTGGGGTGCTGACGGGGAGAAAAGCCCTGGTCCGAACGGGTTTAATCTTGGTTTCTTTAAAGTGTGTTGGGAGATTATTAAGTTTGACTTGATTAACGTGGTAACTGAATTCTTTGATAACCCGATCCTTCCTAAGGCGGTGACTGCGTCTTTTATTGCCTTGATTCCAAAGGTGGATAATCCTACTGGTTTCGATGATTTTAGGCCCATCAGTCTTATCGGTAGCGTGTATCGTATCCTGTCTAAGATGCTTGCTGATAGATTGAAGAAGGTGATGCCAAAGCTGATTTCTAAATCTCAAACCGCTTTTATTCTTGGTAGACAGATCACTGATGGGGTATTAGTGCTAAACGAATTGGTGGATTACGTCAAGAGATTGAAGCGGAGGTGTATGTTAGTGAAAGTGGATTTCGAAAAGGCTTTTGATTGCGCTTCATGGAATTATTTGAGATATGTGTTGGTTAGGACGGGCTTTGGTAGTAGATGGAGGAGTTGGTTGGAGGGGATGGTTTTCAACAGTTCGTTGTCAGTTCTCGTCAATGGTAGTCCAACTAATAATTTCACGGCTTCTAGAGGGCTTCGTCAAGGCGATCCAATTTCTCTGTTTCTTTTTCTTTTGGTGGATGAGGGGCTGTCCAGTCTGGTTTCTAATGCGGTTTCTATAGGGGATTTCAAAGGTTTCTCTTGTAACGATAATCTTAGTGTGGATTTGTTGCAATTCGCCGATGATACCGTCCTTGTGGGGGATGGTTTGTGGCATAATCTTTGGAGTGTGAAGGCGATTCTTAGGGGCTTTGAATTATCTTCGGGTCTGCGGGTCAATCTTAGCAAGAGTAAATTCATTGGTTATAACTTGGATAGTGACTTTATTCAGGCAACTGCAGGTTTCTTATCTTGCGGAATAGGGGCTCTGTCTTTCTCCTTTCTTGGTTTGCCTATTGGAATTAATCCTTGCCATCGGGAGGTTTGGAAGCTGGTGGTGGATAAGATTAGGCGGAGATTGAATGTTTGGCACAACAGAGCTCTTTCTATTGGCGGTAGAGTGGTGCTGTTAAACTCGGTATTGTCGAATATCTCGATATTCTTCTTTTATTTTTTTAAAGCCCCTAAAGTGATTATAAGAGAGATTATTATGCTGCAAAGAGTGTTCCTGTGGGGAGGTAAGGAGGATGTTAGGAAAATCAACTGGGTTAAACGGGATACCATATGTCGGCAGAAGAAAGAGGGGGGCCTCGGAGTTAAGCATTGCGGTAGATTCAACTTGTCTTTGTTGACCAAGTAGAAGTGGCGTATTTTAAACGGTTGTGATTTTGTTTGGTATGATTTTCTGTGTTTCAGTTACGGTGATCTTGCGGACTGTATGTTAAGAGCCCCGACTTTTAATGCTCGATCCAAAGTGTCACTTTGGTGGCGGGATATTTGCTTTGTTGGCACGGCGGATGATGGGAACCATGTCAACTGGTTTAATTCTTCAATTTCTTGCAGACCCGGAAAGGGGAATGTTATTGACTTTTGGTCTCATCGTTGGATGGGTTCGGACCCGCTCAGTAAGCTTTTTCTGACCATTTTTTCAGGTTCTGGATGTAGCATGTCCAAGGTGGGAAGCAATGGTTTTTGGTTGTTTGGTAGGTGGGTTTGGGAGGTGGGGATTAGGGCGGATCTGCTTTCAGAGGAGGACAGCGGTTTGCTGTCTCTGCTGTATTTGCTGCTGCAGAAAGTGCAGCCTGATCCGTCTTAGGAGGATCGCTTTATTTGGTGGAAGAATAATGACGGTTCTCAGTTAATTCTTGCTATGGCAGGCTGTCGGCGGAGGAGTCGGGAGGGGCTGTTTTAGAGGCGGATAGGTTGAGGCTTCTGGTTTTATTGTGGAAGATTAAGGCTCCCAGTAAAGCGCTTATATTTGGTTGGCGGTTGATTTTGGTTAGGCTGCCGGTGAGGACGGAATTAGCAAAGCGCCACATTATCGCCGGTTCTCATAATACGATTTGTCCGCTGTGCTTTTTGGTTGATGAAAGCTTGGATCATATTTTTCTGCATTGTCCCATTTCGGTTCATGTTTGGAACGAAGTGTGTGGCTGGTTTGGGGCGCCTGTGCCGCGGTGGTCCGACTCTCTTTCGAACTATTTTTTGGAGTTCATCGATTCTGCAGGGAATGCTGTCAATAGGAGGAAGGTTTGGTTCTTTTGTTTGGTTATTTGTTGGGTTATTTGGTCGTGTAGGAACTCAATAGTTTTCAAGGGTGGTGTGTTAATCAAGATGGATTTGTTAGGTTTGATCAAGTTTACCTCGTGGGAGTGGTTTTTGGCTTCTAATCGAAGCGGTTTGGTTTGTTCTTGGGATGCTTGGAGAGTCTACCCTTCATCTTTTTTTCTGTAATTGTTTTCTTTTGCTGTTGTATCTGGTTTTCTCTTTATGTAGGTTGCTGTCTTTGTAAGGGTTGGGCACCCCTTGTGCTCCCTTTTAATTCCACTTTCCTTATCAAAGAAAACTTGGTCAACCAAAGAAACGAGAAAGCCAAAAAACCAGGACTGCCATGCGGTCAGTGAATGCAGAGAAAGAGGCCAAAAAATCTTGGGACTATAATGCACAGTCAGCATCAGCATTAAACCCCATCAATATCTATTCTTAAAACAACTAAAATAAATCCAAGCAAAAAAACCTACATTTATACATTGCAGGAGTACACTGAGCATAGAGTAGTGAAACACATGGCCATCATCCTCAAAAATCCTTATCAATGCAATAAATGAAATGAAATGAAATAAAAGGGAAACAGACATGGGACAAACGGATAACACCAATATGCATGGAACAAGCATAACAAACGTTTAATAAAAATAATTTAAAAAAACGAGAATAAAGACATGGGAAACGTAGGCTAACTGCATCCATCAATATATTGAAAAAAGCAACACAGTGAAGAAGCAAGACAAATAAAATCAGTCCTCTCCCCAAAATCATTCATTAAGTGGCTTCTTATTTCCTATACCTCGCCCTTCTGTTTCTCTCTATTTTGAAACATGATCTTTTTGTCTAAAATCGCCATCTCTCTTCTTCTCTTTACTACTGAACTTCTATTTTTTTATTCCAAAGATAGAGATCTACAACAAGAAAGCAAATCCACAACCAACATTTCACCAAATCATACACACACGCGCATGCCTCACCATAAAATCTAAGCAAGCAAACAAAAATGTAAACACACTTACAAGCAATCAAGACAAACAACAAGCAAACGTCAGAAACAATCGATGCACAAAAACACAAATAAAAAACCGTAACCCCAAGCAACCCCTTTAATCCTTGATTTCAATATTCATGGAGGTGTGTTACATTTTACAAGCATGAACATCAAGGATAAAAGGAAACAACAATAAGATTGAAGATAAACGGTACAAAGGGAAAATAGAGAAAGATCTTCAAGCGATGAAAACAGCGAGAGCTTCTACCAAAGTATATTTCCTTTACTCCTTCTGAATCGATTTTCCCTTTTCTCTATTTCTTAATTGGATCTCCTTCTTCTTATATGTTGTTGCTGAACGTGTGTGAGTAGGCTAAGGTTTTAGCTCGAGGTTGTTGAGATTCAGTGAGAAAGCTCAACAATCTCATAGAAGTAGAGCTTTAGGAATTGTTTGTGGACTATTTCTTGCAGAATAACGGTAGGGTTTTTGTGTCTCATTTATCA
The DNA here is from genome assembly GCA_022829125.1 of Lathyrus tuberosus. NCBI lineage: Eukaryota > Viridiplantae > Streptophyta > Magnoliopsida > Fabales > Fabaceae > Lathyrus > Lathyrus tuberosus. The sequence continues at coordinate 12,989,107 of JALAZF010000071.1, forward strand.
CACAATGATTAGGTGCATTTATAGGAGAATTGTGAGGGTCCTGATATGTGTGATTTTAGAGGAATATTCCTTCACACCTATGATGTTTGTTGAGAAATTCTTATTTTAGAAATGAGCTGTCAATGAGAGTATTTGCAATCCGTTAAGAGATGATTTTTACTCATATTTGTGGGGATCAGAAGAAATGTGGTTGATTTGAATTTTTTATGTAATGATTTGATTTTCACTGCTGTAGAATTTGATTTTCACTGTTGTAGAACCTTGATTTTTTTAGTGCTGTAGAACCTTGATTTTCACGGCTGTAGAACTTGAATGCAGTAAGAGAAAAATAACCTGCTTTGACTTTTATTTGCACACTTAACACTTGCTTCATAATCATATTCCTCTGCTTTACCGAATTAATTTCTATCTTCATGTGTTAGAGCTTTTCTTGTATTTCTTGTCATGGTTGTTGTATGCTTGCAAGGCAAAAGTTTTATCCTACTGTCATGATTTCTCTCAAAGGTTAAAGAACTACCTTATAAAAGTGATTCTTCAAAGTGATGGGCTTGCTTGAAGTTGCGGCAAAAAATTATTTCTAGAAGCTTGGAAATCAAGTTATAGCTAGGACCATAACCTCTTCTTCTTTCTTATGAATAATCATACCTATTGAAAAAAAGACCTTATATTGTGCCCAAAAAGTGTACAAAAGTTCTAAATTTATGTATAGAGCTTGGTAACTGTTCATTGATTTTCCTCTTGTAAAATAACAATTTATTTTACTTGGAATGAAAAAATGACTTGTATCGAAATGTTTACAAGTGGCTTGGCTTGCATATGAATGAATGAATTTTCTTGGAATGAATGAATATGTTTGGATGCTTATTATAATGTGAAGTGGTAAATGAGACTAATGTTTTATGGATGAACTTATGTAATGCAAGTTAGTTTATAAATTAGTTTATGAAAGTAAATGGTTGTAAACACCTTGGTTTGAACATGAGTGTAATAGAATATGTATGAAAAATTATTAGAATGCTAATGAGGTGAATTAGGAAGTTAGTGAATTACACATAAAGGTTAATCATGAATGTGATGTGAAATTCTTGTAGCAGATCTCAGATGTCCTGAGAGATGTCGAGACATTTGATCTTTGTTTCAAACACAATGACAATAAGGAGCACAATAAAAATTGCAGAAAGTAAACGAACACACAGTAATTTTTAACCCGGTTCAGTGTACAACAATACCTACGTCTGGGGGCGACCAAACCAGGAATGAAATCCACTAGATCGTATTAATTATAAGCTAAACAACCTCCGGTTTACAACATATCACTTAATCACTACCCGTGCTTAATTTCTGCCTAAGACTCTCCTAGGTATGTGACCCTTCTCAATTCCCTTTCAATCACAACAGTGACAAAAATCACAACTCAATGCAAATAGTCCAACTTTAATATCCACACGACACAAGAGAGGCTCACAAATACAAACCCTAAAACTCACTAAGAAACAATGTATTTTCCACACTTTGATTAGGTTAAATCAATCCTATTTATAACCATAGACTAGACTGGATTTGGGCTTCAAAAATGCAGCAATTATGTTACGCAGAATCTGCAACTTATTCTCCTCAAGAATAGTTTCTCCAATCCAAAGTTTCCTAAAATGTCTCCACACATAGAAAATGACATCTTCAAATACAAACAGAATCTCTGATTCCTCAATCTTAAATGCCACCTAGGATAAACAAATATTCCCACAATATTCTGAAATCGGGAAATAAAATAACAGAATCAAAATTGTAATGTAACAGACAAAGATGTCAAATCATCATGATAGGACATCTTGTCCAACATCTTGTTCTTCATTTTGTTCTTCAAATTAGGACATCTTGTCCAACATCTTCCTGTCAAGTTAGTTTTAGCAAAATTGATGCCAATCTCAAAAGCTTGGACTTATCAATCTCCCCCTTTGGCAGATATTGGCTAAAACTAACCAAATAACCCTTGCATACAAATACACAAAAAGTCAGAGATAAAAATCAGAACTGTAGCGGAAAAAACATACAGCCTCCCCCTAAATCAGTTCCTTCTTCTGCAGCAAGTGGTTAGCATTTGCCCCCTCAAAGGTAGTAGCCAGTGGTTAGCAGTGGTTAGTTAAGTTACTATTACTCAATCTTTTTAGCCATAATATGACAAAGGTGGTTAACTAACTAAACAACCAATCATTAACACAAGCACAATAAGAGTTTAAAGTACATATCAAGCACATGAAGTGCCAAAAAAAATATCCTGGGCATTTAGCCCTTACATAACCACAAAATATGAATAAAACTACAATCAGATATCATCTTCAGTAGCCTCATCATCCTCTTTCTCTTCATCTTCTCCATCAAGATCGTCATCATCAACCTCATCTCCAGCATCTTCAGCATCAGTATCAGCCTCATCATCTTCTGTTGCATCCTTTTCAACTTTATATGTATCACCAATAGCTTTAGTTCCCTTGTCTTGTTCAGCTGTCAAGACTTATATTAACTGCTCAAGCTTTGCCTTCCAAGCTGTGTTGGACTTGATGATGGAATCTAGATCCTTGCAAGCCTCCTTCAGCGTAGTAATAGTATCATCCTTTGAGGTTGCAGGAGCAGATGTTAGAACAGATGTAGAAATAATATCTGGGACATGATCCCCAGCAAACAGCTTATGGTGCAAAGTCAAAGGAGATTCCCCTTTCAATGCTTTATCAGCAGACACTAAGATATTAGGATGCTGATCCAAGATTATACCACAAATGAGAGAAGGAAAATAGATAGGCATCTTAATGGCAGTTGATGATGTTTGCTTCAGAATTTGATCAAAAATATAAGCACCAAAATCAAACTTTCTCCCTTTACCAACAACGTATATGAACTTCCCAAGCCCAACAGAGATGGTTGAGGTATGGTTGGTAGGAACCCACTTGATAGTACTAATTCTATGAAGAATTGCATACTTCACACTAAGCTTCCTACATGAAAGCTTTCCTTTGCTGGGCCAATGTTACACTGTTATAGGTGATCTCCTGACACACCTGATCATCAATATCTTTAAGCTCAGGTTGAGGATCTTTTGATCTTCCTAGAAACTTGTTGATCACTGTGGAAGAAAAAGTCACAACATTTCCTTTGACATACACCTTCTTGTAGTCTTCATTGTTTGCATCATCACAGCCTTCAGTAATGTTCACCACGAATTCCTTGACTAGCTTCTCATAGCAAGGACTAAATTTAGTGACAGTTTTTATTAAGCCAACAGCTTCAATCAGCTTCATCACATCTTTGCATTATAGGGCATTCTTCCCTAACTCCCTTTCTAAAGCAACCCTCTTTTGGTACACGTATTGCCACCTTTCCACATTTTTAACAGCATGAAAGGACACATTGTCCAAAGGAGCCTTAGGAATAACAACAGGCTTCTTCTTAAAAGCAGGATTCTTGATTTGAATGATGTCATGGACATCTTCATCAGCATCATAGTCTGAGTCATTGTCAGACACAGCCTTTCTCTTCTTGGACACAATCACAACCTTGCTCCAAGATTTAGGAGGACCAGCAACAGGTTTCTTGGTGCTCTTGGTAAGGTTGTTCTCCACAGCCACATCCTTAACCTTTCTAATTTTTAGTCTTTTAGCAACACCAGGGTGAAGACTCTTGGCAATAACCTAATTATCTGAGGGCAAGTCATCTACATTGATAACCTGATCAGCATTCTTCCCACTGTCTTCAGCAATACCTTCAGAGGCTTAACCTTTTGAATGAGATTCTTCTATTGAAAGGGATGTTCCACCATCTATTTCAACATCTCCTACTACAGAATCAGCAAGAGTGTGCAGATTCCCTTCTGACCCTTCATGATCAGGCACCTCAACCCTATCGTTTTCAACCTCAATCTCATCATTAAAATTTTCCTCAGTCTCTACCTCTAGTTCAGTATCAGGTACAATGGTAGTATGGAGAATTTGAGCCATAGGTCTAGTAATCCCAGCAATATTAAGATGACTTCCTTCATTTAAAGTTTTATATACTAATTTTTCGATTCTCTTATTAGTGTCAAATTTTTCTCTCTCAGTCCTAGGGTTAGAGAAAACATCAGAGGTCTTTGAAACATTACCTGCAAGAAGGTTCTTGGATCTTCTCACTGGAAGTTTGTCAGGATTGCAAGGAACCATGGCCAAAGGAGCAACATCAATCGCGTCTTCAACAGATAACTTCGCAGACTTAGCCCTAGACGTGGATGATGAAACATTCTCCTTCCTGGATGCACCTTTTAAAGATTGTTGGTGAGACATCTTAGAACACTTGAGAGTTGAAGAAAGGTAACCAAGATTAGGTCTTTCTCTGAGTGGAAGATGAAATAGTTTGTGAAGAATGGTATGATATGGGGGAAGTGTGCGTGAGAGCGATTTTGGTATATTTGAAATGATTGACTTTGAAACCCTCTTTTAATTTGTTGGGAACACATATACACTTGAATAGTTTTCCTATAACAAATTAATTGCTATAAATCCTCAAATAAGAAAATCCCTAATTTTCCCCTTAACATCTCAAATTGATTTTTGGAAATATTGATGGTCCTCAAGTTGTCAGAGAATAATGTGACGACATCCTGTGACATTATACTCAGTCAGCATGATCTCATCCACATGATTTGAGAGAAACTATTCCCAGTTGCAATGTATCCAACTTTCGTGGTTGAGTCATCAACAACAGGATAAGCACACCTTTTTCCTCCAATATTTTCAACCTGCATATGTCCCATCAAGTCCATATGAAGTAGTTATAGAATCCTTGAAGTAGTCAGATGTTGTAGCTTCTTGTGTGACATCTTGGTTAGCTTCCCAATCTGACATTCACCGCAGATTCCTACTCCATCAATCTTCAGATTTGGGGTATCACTGTCTGCTATATTTGATAAGCTTTTCTTCATCTTCTATAGATGACCAAGTTTCTGATGCTTCACTTCATCTCCTTTTGACATCAAGTACGTGGATGAACACTATGTCTCTAGAGGAATCCACATGTAGCAATTGTTCTTAGATCTGGCTCCCTCCATGATAACTTCATCTTTATCGTTTGTTACCAGAGACTCAGATTTGGTAAAGTTAACCATGAGACTTTGGTCACAAAGTTGACTGATACTTATCAAATTTACAGTGAGTCCTTTGACAAGCAACACATTAGCAAGACTAGGTTGCCCAGTATAGTTCTGCTTCCCAACACCTTTTTTTCACCTTTGGACCCATCTCCAAAAGTGACATAGCTAGTGGCATGTGATTCAATATCCACCAAAAATTTGTTGACATCAGTCATGTCTATAGAACAACCACTATCAAAGTACCACCCCTCTCTAGCAGAAGTTCTTAGAGAGGAATGAGCTATGAGAGCAACAATGTCATTCATGAGAATCCATTTTTCTGCTTTACCAACAACCTGCATCTTTCTGGGTTGTGAAGCAGATTTGAGATAGCCATGTAACTTGTAGCAGTAAGGTTTAATGTGACCAAACTTACCATAATGATTACATTTCCAGTCTCGCTTCTTGATCCCTGATGAGTTCTTCTGATGTCTTTATTGTTGTTGGGACATCTTTCTTGACATCTTCCGATTCTGCTTTCTTTTAGGCTGAGCAGAATTCGATGCTGGCTCTTTTCCTTTATTCATCATAACTTGATCATTATAACCAAGCACTATGATATTTCCAGCATTCCTCCCATATTGAAGAATCTCATCCAGTACATCAGACCTGCTATTGAGCATTCTTACAATTTTAGTCATATTGTCAAGTTTAAAGTTGAGCAATACAACTTCCTCCTTCAGTTCAGATATGGTCTTCAAGTGCTTCAATCTTTCAGCCTCAAGTCGAACAATAACATTATATTAATCCTCTCCCAGCTGACATACTTCTATACTTCTGATGCATAGCTCCCTGTATGAGCTAGCCAGTTCATCAAATGAGAGTTCTCCAACATCTGATTCTTCATCAGAATCAAATACTCCAGGAAGAGCATAAACCTGTTTAGCAGATTCTCCTTCACTTGAAGAATCATCTTCAGACCATGATCAATACAAGCCTTTCTTCTCCTTCTTGAGAAAGGTAGGACACTCAGATTTGACGTGTCCAAATCCTTCACATTCTTAGCATTGATTTCCTTTGCCTTTGTTAGCTTTCTATTCAGTTTTGGATCTTCTTCCAAAATCCTTCCTTTTGTTGATGCCAGATGACTGAGTCTTGACATTATATCTTGACTCCCCGTCAATCCTCTTCAACAATTAATTGTATTGTTTTCCAAGTAGCATAATAACCTTAGACAATTCTTCCTTGGAATTTGGTTTACATTCGCCTTGATTAGACACCAAGGCTATGCTTTTCTTCTTCTCATATTTCTCACTGATTTCCATTTCAAAAGTCTGAAGGGATCCCATGAGTTCACCCACCTTCATGTTGTTTATGTCATGGGCTTCTTCAATGGCAGTCACCTTCATATCAAATTTCTTTGGAAGAGATCTTAGGATTTTTTGGACAACCTTAGCTTCTGGAATCATTTCTGCTAGATCACTTAAAGTATTTCCTATATCTGCAATGTTCATTTGAACGTCTTGAATACTTTCATCCTCCTTCATCTTCAAGTTCTCAAACTTGGTTGTGAAAAGTTGAATGTCTTGATGATTTCACCCTAGAGGTTCCTTCATGAGCAATCTTCAAAATCTCCCAAGCATCTTTGGCAACAGTATAGTTCTTTATCAATCTGAAGATGTTCTTATTCACTCCATTGAATAAGGCATTCAATGCTTTGGAATTACCTTGAGCAAGCTTGTCATCTTCATCGTCCCTGTCTTCCTCAGGCTTTATCATATCAGTGATCTTACCTTTCTGATCTTTAGCCTTTGGTGGATCCCATCCTTTGACCACAGATTTCTAAGCTTTACCATCCATGGACTTAATAAAGGCCACCATGCGCACTTTCCAATATTCATAATTAGATCCATCAAGGATGGGTGGTTTGTTCCTCCTTCCTTGTCCATTGCACCAGAAAGTAACTTCCATGAATCTCACCCAGATACAAAGTTGGATTCCTGCTCTAATACCAATTGAAATTTTGGTAGTAGATCTCAAATGTCCTGAGAGATGTCGAGACGCTTGACCTCTGCTTCAATCACAATGACAATAAGGAGCACATTAAAAATTTCAGAAAGTAAACAAACACACTGTAATTGTTAACCCAGTTCAGTGCACAACAACACCTAGGTCTTGAGCCTACCTAGCCAGGAATGAAATCCACTAGATAGTATTAATTCTAAGTTAAACAACCTCCAGTTTACAACTTATCACTTAATCACTACCCATGCTTAATTTCTACCTAAGACTCTCATAGGTATGAGACCCTTCTAAATTCCCTTTCAATCACAATAGTGATAGAAATTAGAACTCAATGCAAACAATCCAGCTCTAGTATCCACATGACACAAGAGAGGCTCGCAAATACAAACCCTAAAACTCACTAAGCCACAATGTATTTTCCATAATTTGATTAGGTTAAATCCATCCTATTTATAACCATAAACTAGACTGAATTTGGGCTTAAAAAATGCAGCAATTCGGTTACACAAAATCTATAACTTATTCTCCTAAAGAATAGTTTCTCCAATCCAAAGTTTCCTAAAATGTATCCACACTTAGAAAACGACATTTTCAAATACGAACAGAATCTTTGATTCCTCAATCTTGAACACCACCTAGGATTAACAAATATTCCCACAATATTCTGAAATCTGGAAATAAACTAACATAATAAAAATTGTAAAGTAACTGACAAAGATGTCAAATCATCATGATAGGACATCTTATCCAACATCTTGTTCTTCAATTAGTTCTTCAAGTTAGGACATCTTGTCCAAAATCTTGCTGTCAAGTTAGTTTTACCAAAATTGATGCCAATCTCAAAAGCTTGGACTTATCGTGATGAATGATAAATAGTTATGAATGAAAGTTAACCATGAAAATGACAATTAATTATGAAGGTGATGAATGAAAGTGAATGAAAAAATGGTTGGAAATGAAATGAGTGAATTTGCATTATAGTGAATGAATCATGGTTGTGAATTGGAAATGAAACCGCGACCACCTTACCGCAAGGGATTTCCTCACCTCAGTGGAAGGAATGTTGGGTGCTACTTTTTGATTTCTTATTTATCCCGTGAAGCTGGAAGGGAAAGGGAAAGCTATCTGAAACTAACCTTGCACGCGAATGTTTAACTGAACAAACGTTTGACAGAGATTGGGGAGTCTAGGGTCAAGTTATACAATGGGGAGTTGTCAATTACCCATCCTATACATGGTTATCCATGAGATGATTGTTTTAGGTTCTGCTTTGTACTTGATGGTGTTTGTCTGTGAATGGGAAAGTTTCTTTCTGGTGAGAATGTCTGAGAGAGAGAGAGTGTTTTTGTTGTTTTTCGGGTTTTCCGATGTTTTTGGTAAGGTCGGGGACCTAAGGTTTTTTATAAGTATGCTAAGATTTCCCAATCTTATGCCTATGTATTCCCGTAATGAAGTATAGGGAAATCAGAGCAATCGTAGTTCCTCCTATTCTAAGGGAGGAAAAGATGTCTGGTGTCTTCTTCAAAGCCCAAGATTGAAGCTAAAGGGTTGTTTGTTTGTGTCTTGTTCAAAGCCCAAGATTGAAGCTAAAAGGTTTTGACTGAGAGAGAATTTGTCATATCTAAAAGGAGATATCTCATCTGTTTATCATAGTTGTTGGATAACAAATTATAAAGGAGAATTACTTTAACTGGAATGCATGGAGTCAAGCAATGCCATAATTTCCTTTATAGGGTGTTTGTCCTGAAGGAGAAAACTTTAACTCAGTGTAGAGCAATGCCATTTTTCCTTAGGAATTCATGCTAAGAGAGGGACATTGGCTTGGATGTTTGTATCCAGAGGCTTGCCACTTACATCAATTAGATGAGGTTTTAACTAGGATAATGAGGGACTACAACTTGGATGTTTGTATTAACAAGTGTGCCACTTATAGCAGTTATCTGGGATTAGGGTTTGTTTTGATTGACTGTTTTGGTTTGTGATTTATACAGAGAAGTATCTTCCTACAGAGATATTTTGATTTCCTCTGAGGGGATGTTGATTTTTGTGTGTCTTGATTAAAGCCCAAAGTTGAAGCTAAGAGCTTGATTGGATTCCACTGGGGAAGTCATTATACAAAGCCTAAGAGGAGGCTGGAAAATGATTGCCTCAACAAGAGAGTGTGTATTTGTGTCTTGTACAAAGCCCAAGATTGAGGTTGGAAGAGATTTGACTCTTTTGGGGAAAATGTGTTATCTGTCTTGTACAAAGCCCAAGATTGAGGCTAAGAAGACTTGACTCTATTGGGCAGAATACTTTATGTGTTTCTTGTACAAAGCCAAAGATTGCGACTAGAAGAGATTTGACTCTTGCTGGAGAGTATCTGTCTTGTACAAAGCCCATGATTGAGGTTAAAAGGGTATGACTTTGTTTAGGGATATTAATATCTGTCTTGTACAAAGCCCAAGATTGAGGCTGAAAAGGTTATGAATCCACTGTGGAGGACACTTTTGGGTGTCTTGTATAAAGCCCAAGATTGAGGCTGAAAATTAACTGACTCTACTGGAGAGATATTTAGGGAGTGTCTTGTACAAAGCCCAAGATTGAGGCTGACTGCTGATGAAAAATCATTATACAAAGCCTAAGAGGAGGCTGGTTGGGGAATTCCTTATATGAAGCCTAAGAGAAGCCTAACTTCTGCTGAGGATTATTGATATCTAGAGACAGATCCAAATTGGGGAATTCAACTCTTGCTGGGGATTACAAAAGAGTTGAGATATCAGATACCTTGAGGTTCTGATTCTATTGAGAAATTTGACAGTAAATTGACCCAAGCTGGGGAAAATTTAAGGGAAGATTTAAAGATTGAGTTGTGAAACCTGTAGAGGTTTCAACTCTATTTGGAGATTGATCAGATGATCATGGTTATTTCCTGTTCTTTAAGGAAATAGGTTTCATTGAAATCCAACAAAGGGGATGAGACTATCCAAGTCTACTGGTATGAAGAGATTGGTTTTTAGCTGATGAATGATCTATGAATTATTCCCAAGAGAAGGCTGGTATGTTAAGGGATGAGTTTCAAACCTAAATTAGTTTGATGTTTTGACTCAAAAAGACTACTCTAGCAAAGGATGACTAGGTTCTGTCCTATACCTTTAAGAGGTCTCTGGGTCCTTGTACTAAGCCCAAGAGGAGGAATGAGAACTTCTAAGAAGCCTGAGGGTCCTTGTACAAAGCCCAAGAGGAGGCTTGGGATGCTTTTAGGAAGCCTGTGGGTCCAAACTTAAGAATGTTCAAGAAAGGTTTCACCGGTAATTAATCCTTTCTTTTGGTGAACAGTTCTAGAGTTTGAAGAAATTCAAGAGAAGTTTCACCGGGAATTAATCCTCTCTGGGGGAATTGAATTTCTTTGACAATTTCTAATAGGGACAGTCTGAGAAAAGTTTCACCGAGAATAATGCCTTTCTCTTTGTTCCAAATTGTTTAAGCCTAAGAGAAGGCAAAACTGTATCTGGAAATTCCTATGGGGAACTAGTTTTGACTGTATTGAAAGAGTGATCAACTGGATTTACCTATTTCTAGACTTAGTTGCCGAGGAAAACTCTAAGCAGATATACAAGTATATATACAGTTCATATATGACAAGTATTTAAAAGGATATTAAAGAATGACTTACAGGTGAGCAAGCTTCCAGCAATACAGTTATATATATATATATATATATATATATATATGACATGTATTTAAAAGAATGAAAGAAGGACTTACAGGTGAGCAAGCTTCAAGCAATATAATTATATATATAAAAGCATGTAAAGAAAGCTGATAAAAACTTATAGGTGAGCAATCTTCCATAGCTGTATTGTTAGTTGTTCAAGAAATTGAAGAAAGTTTTGATAACAACTATACATTTGAATTTAAATCAAAGAGTAAAGTTATTTTGAAAAAGAAGCTTGGGGCTTATTCAACAAGAGATGCCCAGATGACTTATTTGATAACATTGATCATACTGTAATATTAACAGATGTTGTGGGACTTATACTATAGCAGTGGCCCAAGATTATTGTTTTTTACAAAGAGGATTGGGTCTTACACTCTAATAGAGGCCCAAAGGTTATTTTTATACAAAAGACGGGGCTTACAACTCTAGGAGAGGCCCAGATAAAAACAATGATTGCACTGTTATTTTGAAAACTGTATCGGGACTTATACAATGGTTGAGGCCCAAATTTATTTATGTACAAAGGGGGGTTGGGTCTTAAACTCTATTAGAGGCGCAAAAGTGTTTTAAACAAAAGAAATGGGACTTACAACACAAGGGTATGCCCAGGTTATTTCTGTTTTGAAATGGCGATCGTGCCGAGATTTTTGAAATCGCAGTATACAATGACTGAGGCGCAAAAAGGTTTTGGTAAAAAAAGGGGTTGGGTCTTACGCACTACTAGAGGACTAAAAAAGGGTTTTGTTAAGAACTCTATCGGGGAGATCAGATGTGACATTGCATCTGAACAGTTGATCTATCAGTCAGGTACACTGGTTTAGAAGGAGTACTTTGACTTTGCATTTTGAAGTTTAATCACTTCCGGGGAAGCGGTCGATGTTCTTGTAGACGTTCAAAGTCAAAGGGAAAGGCCATCTTTATTTTAAACGCAGAAGAAAAGTTTTACAAGTAAATTCATTTTTGTTTTATTTCAAGAATCCTTGAGCATGTTAAAATGTCATTCTATAAAGCAAAAACAAATAAGAGTTGCAAACAAAAGCACAAGGGCTCAAGTTTTATTGATAGAATGGTAATCAGCCAAGCGCGTGATACCATAGAGTATTTACAAAGTTTTGAAAATGGTAATTTACGGGAAAAGGGCTACATTGAAACACAACGACCGTTATCCTTCTACCAACTTTGAATTCTGGACATTCTAGGCTTCTGTCGAAGATGACCTTGACTGAAGTCTTTTTCTGACGGGAAATATTACCGCTGGGAGAATTTACCCGTGTTAGATATAATTACTTGCCATGAATCCCTAATTTTTGCCTGGATTGTACTTTGAGATTTCCAATCCACCGGGATGATTTTCGTTTATGTCTCTAATTTTTGCCTGGACCACCCTTTTGGGGTTTCAATCCATCGAGACATTTTGTTTATAGTTTAGTTTAGGCGAAGTATTTCTTGACTACATCAACATTCGTGGGGTAGGAAAACTCTTCTCCTTCCATGGTTGTGAGTCTCAAGGCACCGCCCGAGAAGGCTTGCTTGACCACATAGGGGCAGTCATAATTCGGAGTCCATTTTCCCTGGGAATCAGTGAGAAATGATTGTATCTTCTTGAGCACGGGGTATCCTTTTCTAAAGACACGAGGTCGGACCCCTTTTTCAAATGCTTTCTTCATTCTCTGTTTATACAACTGACCATGGCATAGAGCCGTTATTCGCTTCTCTTTAATCAGATTTAGTTCGTCGTGCCGACTTTGGCACCATTCAGCTTCTATCAGCTTAGCCTTCATCAATACCCTAATTGACGAGATCTCTACTTCTATGGGGAGCACTGCCTCGATGCCATATACTAGAGAGAAAGAGGTTGCCCCTGTTGAAGTGCGGATAAATGTGCGATAACCGTGAAGAGCAAAGGGTAGCATTTTGTGCCAGTCTTTGTAGGTTACAACCATCTTTTGAACAATATTTTTGATGTTATTGTTAGCTGCTTCTACCGCTCCGTTCATCTTAGGTTGGTAGGGGGATGAGTTATCGTGTTCGATCTTGAACTCAGCACATAACTCGTTCATCATCTTGTTGTTCAAGGTAGATCCATTATCAGTAATGATTTGGCTCAGAACACCGTAACGACATATGAGATTATTTTCTCGCCTTTGTGTGTCAGTTGGCATGACTGCCAAAGGATCCTTCGTGAATCTCCTTCATCAACATGTTTGATTCTGGTTTGTCTATGCATCAGAGCAGGATCATGTCAAAATTTCGCTTATAGAGTGTATCACCGTTCAGAAAGAAGTTTCCAGACAGTCTCCTGAGAGTTTTCCTGTCTTTTCGGGATGCCCCAAGTGGATACTCTTATTTTTGGAGGAAGCATTTGATATCATGGTACCAAGGTTTTTCGTCTATAATAGCTTTAATCGTGAAGATGTAGGCGGGCTTTTCAAGGCGCATTACGTCAATCCTAGGTATGTAACTCCATTGACCTACACTAATCATTGAAGAGAGAGTGGCTAATGTATCAGCCATGTGATTTTCTTCACGAGGGATGTGGTGAAACTCGACTATGTCGAAGAATAGAAACAACCTTCTTGCGTAATCTTTGTAAGGAATCAACCCGGATTGGCATGTGTTCCAATCTCCTTTGATTTGATTGATAACTAGGGTTGATTCACCGTATACATCCAAGTTTTTGATCCTTAAGTCGATAACTTCCTCGAGACCCATGATACATGCTTCGTATTCGACCTCATTGTTCGTACACTTGAATGTTAATCTGGCGGTGAAAGGAATGTGGGTACCCTGAGGGGTAACAATGACTACCCCAATTCCATTTCCGTAATTGTTGACAGCTCCGTAAAATATTAGTCCCCATTGGGAACTTGGTTCTGGCCCTTCACTGGGTAGTGGTTCATCGCAATCTTTCATTTTCAGATACATGACATCTTCGTCTGGGAAGTCAAATCCGACTGATTCCTTATCGTCAATCGGTTAATGAGCCAAATGACCGGCTAATATACTTCCTTTGACGGCTTTATGAGCATGGTACTCGATGTCATATTCTGATAGTAGCATCTGCCAACGGGCAATCCTTCTCGTGAGAGCAGGTTTTTCAAAGACATACTTGATCGTATCCATTTCGGAGATTAACCAAGTAGTGTGGCAAATCATGTACTGGCGAAGACGTTTAGCTTCCCAAGCCAAAGCACAACAAGTTTTCTCAAGCATAGTGTACCAAGCTTCACAGTTGGTGAATTTCTTTCTTAAATAGTAAATGGTGAACTCTTTTCTTTTGGTTTCGTCTTGTTGGCCAAGTACACAACCCATCGAGTCTTCCAAGACTGTTAAGTAAATGATCAGTGGTCCTCCTTCCACTAGAGGTGATAAAATTGGTGGGTTCAACAGATATTCCTTGATACTGTCGAAAGCTTTCTGGCAATCTTCTGTCCATACACAGTCTTGATTCTTTTTTAGTAGTTTGAAGATTGGCGGGCATGTCGCGGTCATGAGGGATATGAATCTCGAGATGTAATTCAGACATCCCTGGAATCCTCTAACTTGTTTCTCTGTTTTTGGAGAAGGCATTTCTTGAATGGCCTTGACCTTGTCTGGATCAACCTCGATTCCTTTCTGGCTAACGATGAACCCTAGGATCTTTCCTGAGCAAACACCGATTGTGCACTTGTTAGGACTCAAGCAGAGTTTGTATTTTCTTTGACGTTCGAACAATTTTGACAAATGTTCAACGTGCTCCTCATCTGTTTTTTATTTAGCAATTATGTCATCGACATACACTTCGATTTCCTTGAGCATCATGCCATGGAACAGAGTCGTCATGGCCCTTTGATAGGTTTCCCCGGAGTTCTTCAAGCCGAATGACATTACCTTGTAACAAAAGGTGTCCCATGGGGTGATAAAGGAAGTTTTCTCCATGTCCTTCAGCGCCATTTTGATCTAATTATAGCCCGAGAATCCATCCATGAAGTAGAAGACTTTGAATTTCGATGTACTGTCTACCAGCATGTCAATGTGTGGTAAGGGGAAGTCATCCTTTGGACTTGCTTTGTTTAGATCCCTGTAGTCTATAGACATTCTGACTTTTCCGTCCTTTTTCAGAATTGGCACTATGCTAGCTAGCCATTGAAGATATTCTGAGGTGGCAAGGAAACCAATGTCTATCTGTTTCTGCACTTCCTCTTTGATTTTGATAGCCATGTCCGGGTGAGTTCTTCTCAACCTTTGTTTTACTGGCGTACATTCAGATTTCAACGGTAGGTGATGTTCCACGATGCTGGTATCCAACCCTGGCATGTCCTGATAGGACCAAGCGAACACATCTGGAAACTCTTTGAGAAGCTTGATCAAGTTTTCTTTGACTTTCGGATTGAGCAGTGCTCCAATCTTGACTTCTTTCCTTTCTTTCTCTAAACCCAAATTTACCATTTTCAACGGCTCTTTGTGAGGCTCAATAGACCTTTCCTCTTGTCTGAGTAATCGGGAGATCTCTTCTGGAATTTCAGCGTCTTCTTCTTCTTCAGCTTCAAATACCGGGAATTCAAATTTGGGAGAAGGCATTGGATCGCATGTTTCAATGGGTTTAAAACAAGCAATCTGCAAGGCGTGATGATTTGTTTTTAGAAGAGATAGAGGGAATGTAAGAGTGTGTGCAGTGTATTTTCTGAAAAATGCTTGTTTTTATAATTGAGTTTGTTTTAGGATTACCATTTTCTGAAAAGCGAAAAGAGAAAACAACAATTAATGCGGGAGTGACAGAATGACATTTATTTATTTATGATTTATCGATTCTTGAAACTACAGCCCTATAAAACAAAACTCTGTCGCTTTGGGCGAAGCGAAGAGGGACATTTACAGAAAGTGAGCCCTATAAAAAAACATTTGTTTCACCTAGACAGGGTGAAAGGTTAAAACAAAGTGAAGCGGGGAAATTTTTGAGTATAAGCTATTGATTAACTTAAATCAGAAAAAAACAAGAGTCGCTACCGCACTTTTATTTTATCCAAAAAAGGGAAAGGAAAAAGAGCGAACAAAACCTAAAGAGTTCTAAAAAAAACAAGAACAAACAGAGAATGGGTAAGGGGGGTTGGTTACGCAATGGGAAAATGTTAGCACCCAAAACGTCTATAGTACTCTATAGGAACCCTTTGAAATATCTATCGCTTTTTGGTTTGAAAATGGTTTGCTTGAAAGAGATTGGGGAGATGAGAAGAGAATTATTTTTTAGATTTTTTTGTGTTTGGAGAGACTTATAGCCTCATGCCTACATACCCACGAAGTGCAACGTAGGATCAAAACCCCGTAGTTCGTGGTACAAAGAATGAAATTTGTTTGTTTTGGTTGATTTTAAATGTAAAGACAAGTCATCATTTCCAAGCGAATAATTCCACTTAAAGAAATGAATCATGTTTAAACTTATGAAAAAGTTTAAAAGGAAACGTGCATAAGGCACAAAAAGAGATTGATGAGTTTGGTGTTTTTTTAAGTCTTTTGAAAAAAAGTGTCAATATGCTTATGTAGTTTAGCATTTGTTAAGAAATGAAAAGAAAAGAGTAAAATCACTTGACAAAGTCAAGGTTTGATTATAAAAGAGGTGATAGTTTGAAATCAAGAAAGTTTTGAAAAAGGGAGAAAGTTTTGAAAATTGAAGAATGGGTGGAGAAGAAGAGACTATCCTAGTGTATAAAAAGAAAATCTAGGGTAAGAAAGATCTAACCACATGGAGGCACTCTTCAAAGCATAATAAGAAAAGAATTCCATTCCCTTGAGACAATAAGCAAGCGAAATAAAGTCTAGGATACCAAACTCCATAATGATCCAAAGCACAAGGGAAAGAGACCTAAGTCTAAGTCCATAAGTCCATAATCAAGCCAAGAAGATCCTCCAATGCAAGGGATAGTGGCCATAGTCCAACATTAAGAGCTCAAGTCGTTTAGTGGTTTAATCCTTTATTAATGTTTTTGAGTCCAAATGGACAAAAGAAAAACAAAAGCACAAGCTAATATGGTCCAAGAGGACAAAAGAAAAATGACATAAACATAAACATGATATGATATATGATAATAAGCAATAAAAATAAAGAGAGGTAGGGAGCGAGAAGGAAACATAAAAATAAATTTAGTAGTCAGTAATTAGTAGCACAAGGGCTCTAGTGCTATAAGCCTTCACCGAGTATTCCGTTTCGCGTCTTGAACTATAGTGATTAAACAATGTACTTAGGTCAAGGTTAATGAAGACTTGTTAGAAGATTGATAGAATCAAAGCCTCTACAACAACAAGCTTCAAAGATATTGAACCTAATACAAAAGATCAACCAACATTGGGCTTACGCAACCAAAATGTTCGGGCCACGAAAGATCAAGTTCCGAATTAGATAAAAAGGGACAAATGTAGGGCTATGTTAAGCAATCTCCGAGTAACTTACGTAGTAGTTACCCTATAATGACACCGGTTAAAATGATATATGTGCTAATGCATGCTAGATGAACGATATGTAGATCGTCATCCGAAAGAAATACCGCACGAAAAGAAAATAGGTAACGATCTAGTCTTGATCAAGAAGTCAACAAAGAAATTCTAAGATCCATAAGACTTTCATCGATCAAAATAAAAAAGGAAAATAGACGAAGAGAATGCCAAATTGAATTACACTTTCAAGATCCTTTCATCTTCAAGTTTAATCACCTTTAATTGATAAGTTTAAGTGTGAAAACATATCACTAATTCAAAGCACCTCAAATGAATTCACCAATTCATTTAAAGATAGAATTGAACTAATGAATGTTTAATTACTTTAACCATATCCAAAGTCCATTGAAATTGAAGAGAAATTAATCTCAACAATGCATTTCAAGGCTAAAACAAGAAGAAAGGGGAAGAAGGAGAGAAAGGAACCAAAACAGTCCCAAAACCAGAGCAAAAAATGCATTCTAACTTAGAGTAACCGATTACTCTATATAGGGTAACCGGTTACTCTGCACGCAGAGCCAAAAAACAATGCAAAATTCAGCATGATCATCTTTCAAACCTTTTTATAAACACCTTATGATCATGGAACTGAAATTGCACGAAATTTTAAGTAAAACAACAGTGAAAACCAGCAATTAAACACGATTACAAGATCCAAAGGATCAAGTAAAAAGGATCTCCAAAGATCTACATTATGGAAGAAGAAGAAGATGAAGCTTCAACAATGTTGAAAGATGAATTACCACTTCAAATCTGAAAATGCCTTCAATATGCGTCAAGATCCAAACACCAAAGCCTTTATCTATGAGAATTGATGAAGAAAACAAGTTTGGATGTAGGTTTAGCTCAAAGTTGAACAAGATTCAACGTAAATGCTTGTTAACTTTCAAAAGAAGAAAAGTGAACTTTAGTGAAATTTGTGGTTGGGGATAGAATTTGCAAGAGGTTTGTTGGCTATCAAAAGCTTATCAAATGAATGAAATGAGGCCTCTATTTATAGAATTTAGGCTTGGAAAAATTGGTGGATTGGAATTTGGTTTGGAAATTAAAATTAGGTTTGGAATTTGAATTTGGAGGGAAATTATCAAAAGAGTGGTGATTAGTGGAGGTACATGGTAGGAATTAATTATGATGATGTAGGGGAATTAAAATGAGATGGTCTAGAATATTCCACATGTGATCAAAATGATGAAAATTGGTGTCAATTACTGGATTTGAATTTGCTGCCATTTTTCAATTTTTCAAGAGGGTAACCGGTTACTCTGATTGAGGTAACCGGTTACTCAGTGTAAATTTTGAAAAAATGCCCTTTTTGAGTGCACTGTTGTGGTTCGGCTCGATTCTTTTGCTTGTCAAAGAAGGCATGGAAATAAACACATGAACCTTGGAGTCTCTTGAATAATAATCAATTAAATCTTGGAAACTCTTGATCAGATGATTTTTGAATTACTTGCAGATCAACTTTGACTTTGTTCAGATGAAATTTATTCGAGCTGAGGGACTGATTTTGGTATCCTAGATCCAAATTCTTCCTGAAAAAGTTAGTACAGGATAAACAAGCATATTTTTGGATTTTAATTAATGGTTAGTAAAATAAACAAATACCAACATCAAACAAACAAGAGAACAGGGGTGCTTGGCAATCTCACTCAAGAACAAATCTACAGAGGAGGGTAAGAGAACCAAAGCTTGTGATCTTGTTTGTGGTATGAGATGCAAAAACACATGTGGGATCTTAGGGGTAAAAATTAGGGTATAACAGCTGCCCCTATTTAAGTTTCTTCTATCCAGAGATACGAAGATGGGCATCTTTGTCTCAACGAGATAGAAGAGACTTAAATATTACAATAACCCAATTTTTGGCCCTAAGAGACCACAAAATGATATGATCATGCAAATGATATGCAGACACAAGACCACTGTGGGGAGAAAACACCACAGGAGACAAACAAAAGCTGGGGAGCAAAGAGAAAAGACTCCACAAGGGGAAACAAAAGAGGGAAAGCACATCCCAACAGGGGAGGAAACAATCTTCGTTGGGGAAGAATAAAGAGCAAGATTTCACTAAGGGAAAAATCACCAACACCAGAAATAAAAGAGAGAAACTTGTCCCAACAGGGAGAAAAGAAACTCCGCTGGGGAAAAGGTCATTTACTACCTGACTTCCGGTAATAGCATGATCAAAAAGAAAGATTGCCAATTACCAACCAAATGATAGCTACAACAAGGCAGTCAACTAAAAGGATATGAGAAATATTACCTACTACCAACAAAGGGCAGGACGACAAAAGGTAATAATCTCACAAAGGGGTACGAGAAATATCACCTACTACCGACTAGATGGGCAGGACAACAAATACGATAAACTTGAGCGTGAAGAAATTACCAACTATCAAACAAGTGATAGCTACAACAAAGTAACCAAGCCGCACTATACTACCTACTACCAACAATGGGCAGGACGACAGAGGTAATGAGCCAGCTATATCACCTACTACCAACTAAATGGGCAGGACGACAAAGTTGATAAGCCAAAAAAGAGGGATTGCCAACTATCAACCAAGTGACAGTTAAGACAAGGTAATCAACCAAGAATATGAGAAAAATTACCTACTACCAACAAAAGGGCAAGACGACAAAGGTAGCAATCTCAAAAGATCCGAGAAATATCACCTACTACCAACTAAACGGGAAGGACGACAAATGTGATAAACTCGAGCATGGAAAAGATCACCAGCTATCAACTATGTGACAACTATAACAAGGTAATCAAACCCGGCTATATTACCTACTACCAGCAAAATGGGCAGGACGACAAAGGTAATAAGCCAGCTACATCACCTACTACCAACAAAGGGCAGGACGACAAAGGTGATAAGCTTCCAAAAGGTGGATTACCAACTATCAACCAAGTGCCAGTTACGACGAGGTAATCAACCAAAAGGTAACAAACCTCAGTTATCAGATAAAAGGACCAAAGTTCAATCCGAGAATAAACCGGAGAGAAACGGTCAAACAAGACTCATCCTGAGGAGGAAATATCTCCACTGGGGATTAATTCCATCCAGACAAATAAACTTGGGAGGAAGGCTAAAACAAATATCTTCCACGAGGCATAAGCTCAGTGGGGAGTTAACAAAGATAGGCATTTTCTACTTACGGGTCGACACTCTAAACGGAGATAGGACACACACGCTCTGCGGGGATAACAACACTAGAGAGCAAAGAAGCACAGACACAGATGCAAAATGCACAATGCACCAACAAAATGCTATGCACAACAAAAGAATGCGCATGAAATGCTTAAGAGCATGAATATGCTGACAAAACAGACATAAGGATAAGCAGAGGGTGGAATAAACATCACAACACCAATGAATACTCGGCTAATCTCAACAAGATGGAGATATCACTAGCAGCTCTGCTATGGATT
This sequence comes from Lathyrus tuberosus, assembly GCA_022829125.1. Taxonomy (NCBI): domain Eukaryota; kingdom Viridiplantae; phylum Streptophyta; class Magnoliopsida; order Fabales; family Fabaceae; genus Lathyrus; species Lathyrus tuberosus. Next base: position 13,009,828 of record JALAZF010000071.1, read on the forward strand.
CATCTAAAGAAACCCTGCAAGAGATAAACAAAGGCCATCAAAGGAAAATAAATCCTACTACAAGGCTCAAATCTCGCTGGAGAGAAGAAGATACTTCTTGGGGAGGAACCCAAATATCAATCTTCTAACATCCACGATCCACAAAGAGGATGAACACATAAACTCTGCTTTGAGGATGGCAGGAAAGCTGTTGGGGAACTATACAACCCGAATCTTTCCGAATCTTCCTGGAGATGACAAAATTCACAAGAACTTCTACCTCAATAAGATGAGGAGAGTTGCTGCGGAAAAATGAAATGAATACGCTGGGGATTATAGACATATAAACATCTACGCAGAATCCTCTGGGAAAACAAGGTAGATCTGCTGGAGATACGAGAACACTCTCACGAGAATTAACCAAATCTGAGCAAAGCATCCTGGACTTACTGAGGAAAGCAGCAAAGGGTCAAGCTGTGGGAGATTTTAGATCAAAACTCATTATAAATGAGAGAAAACCCAACAGGTGACTAAAAGAGATATCATCAGCGACTTCACTGAGGAATGGTCGCAATAGTGATGCACAATCTTCACTGAGAGGATAAATCTCTAGAAAAAAATCCGGAGAGAAGTACATCTTGGACTTGCCGAGGGAAATGAGAAATTAAAATTACTGCTCTATGATTAGGGAACAATCAAAATAATAATGCACTACCTCTATTGAGGAATCAATAGGGATAAATATCTGGGTAGCACAACATGGAGAGAAAAACGTCCACAAGACGAGATGAAACCCGACAAGCGGTCACTACGTCAATGCTTCTTAGAAGAAAATAACATTGCTCCCTGTTTGGAGATATCCAAAGCAACAACAACACATCTAGAGGATGAAACTCTGAGTGAGGGTTCTTCATATGATCTTTGTTGGGGACAACTAAAAACTGAATCTCTGTGTAGGGATTAACACCAATGAGAGATGGTCTTCAAAACTGCTCAACTGCCTGACCATAACATAATCAGCTGGAGGAAAATGGGGTCGAGATATAGCTGGGGAAAAACCGAACAGCACTCGTCTGGTGAAAAAAAACTCAGACCGGTAAACTATCAACTTGTCAACAACTGGTTACATGAACAAACTCTACTGAGGAGACATCAACGACCCTGATAGGAAAAATCAACAAACTCTACTGAGGAAATATCAACAAACTCTACAGGGGAGCTGTCAATAAATTCTTCTAGAAGAGTAAGAACAAACCCTGCTGAGGAAACATCGATCATACCATTCTTGGAATAACCGTTGACATTCCTTTAAGCATTCATAAATCAAAGGAAAATGTTTTTATAATTTTCAAAAAAATTTAAATCAATTATTCACATTTTGTTTCAAAAATCATCATAAAAAATAAATGAAATTTTGCAAACAGAAACAAAGTGAGAATTGCAAATAAAGGGACAAAGGCCCAAATTTTATTAATAGAATGGAAGTCCGCAAATGGCGTAACTCCATGGATCATTACAAAGTTTGAAAAATGGTAAATACATGAAAAGGGTTACATTGAAATACAATGACCACTATTCTCCCTAACAACTTTGAATTCCGATGTGCTCAAAACATCAGCTGAGGGTGATTGAAGCAGAATCTTCGATAGACGATGTTGCTTTCAAATGATCAAGACTGGCCAGATGCAGTTACTTGCCATAATCCCTAACTTTTTCCTAGATTGCCCTCTCGGGTTTTCAATCTATCAGGATGATTATTTCTATTTTTGTCTCTAATTTTTTCCTGGACCTCCCTTTTGGGTTTTCAGCCCACCAAGACGCTCTTTTTTTTGCCTAAGCCGCCCTTTCAGATTTTCAACTTAGCGAGCTGTTCTTTTTATTTTTAGGCAAAGTATTTCTTGACTGTATCTACATTCACAGGACGAGTGAACTCTTCACCATCCATAGTTGTAAGAAGTAATGCACCACCAGAGAAGGCTCTCTTAACAACATATGGGCCTTCATAATTAGGAGTCCACTTGCCCCTAGAATCATTGGTAAAAGTCGAGATCCTTTTGAGCCCGAGGTCGCCTTCTCTGAACACACGAGGTCGAACCTTCTTATCAAAAGCTTTCTTCATTCTCTGTAGATACAATTGTCCATGACACAAGGCCGTGATTCTTTTCTCTTTAATCAAATTCAACTGGTCATATCTACTCTGACACCATTCAGCCTCAGACAATTTAGGTTCCATCAAAATTCTCATAGAAGGGATTTCAACTTCTACCGGGAGCATTTCTTCCATACCATAAACAAGAGAGAAAGGGTTGCCCCTGTTGAAGTGCGGACGGATGTACGATACTCATGCAAAGCAAAATGGAGCATCTCATGCCAATCCTTGTATATAACAACCATTTTCTGAATAATCTTCTTGATATTCTTATTAGCAGCTTCAACAACCCCATTCATCTTAGGTCTGTAAGGAGAAGAATTATGATGCTCAATCTTAAACTCATCGCATAATTCTTTCATTGTCATATTATTCAGATTCGACCCATTATCGGTGATAATCTTGCTTGGAACACCATACCGACAGATGATTTGGTTTTTGATATACCGGACACTACTTGCTTGGTCACATTGGCATATGATGCCGCTTCAACCCACTTGGTAAAATAGTCAATAGCCACCAATATGAAACGGTGTCCATTCGACGCTTTAGGCTCAATCATTCCAATCATATCAATGCCCCACATGGAGAAAGGCCATGGAGAAGAGATGACATTGAGAGGAGTTGGGGGCACATGAATTTTATCAGCATAAACTTGGCACTTATGGCACTTCTTCACAAATTTGCAACAGTCAGATTCCATTGTCAGCCAATAGTAACCTGCCCTTAACATCTTCTTAGCCATTGCATGCCCATTGGCATGGGTACCAAAAGATCCTTCATGAATTTCTTTCATCAACATCTCTGCTTCGTGTCTATCCACGCATCTGAGCAAGACCATGTCATAATTTCTTTTATACAGAACATCATCATTCAAGAAGAAACTACCATCCAATCTTCTGAAAGTCTTCTTATCTTTCCTAGATGCCCCAAGTGGGTACTCTTGATTCTGAAGAAAGAATTTAATATCATAATACCACGGTTTATCATCAACAACCTCTTCAACGGCAAACACATGAGCTGGTCTATCAATACGCATAACGGATTTTTGGCACATCATTCCACCGATTCACCACAATCATGGAGGATATAGTGGCTAAAGCATCTGCCATTCAATTCTCTACTCTGGTTATATGATGAAACTCAACCTTATTGAAGAAAGTTGACAACCTTCTTGCATAATCTCGATAAGGAATCAAATCATGTTGACGTGTCTCCCACTCCCCTTTAATCTGATTAATCACCAGGGCTGAATCTCCATACACATCAAGAATCTTGATTCTTAAATCAATAGCTTCTTCCAAGCCCATAATACACGCTTCATATTCTGCCACATTATTTGTGCAAGTGAACATCAACCTTGCAGTGAAAGGAATATGATAACCATGAGGAGTAACAATTATTGCCCCAATTCCATTGCTATACTCATTAACAGCTCCGTCAAAAATCAAACCCCAACGGGATCCAGGCTCAAGCCCTTCATCAGGTAATGGTTCTTCACAATCTTTAACCTTTAGATACATCACATCCTCGTCAGGAAAATCAAACCTGATTGGTTGATAATCATCAATTGGTTGGTGTGCCAAATGGTCAGCCAAAACACTTCCTTTTATCGCTTTTTGAGTTCGGTACTCGATATCATATTCTGACAACAACATTTGCCAACGAGCAATCCTCCCAGTTAAAGGAGGCTTTTCAAAAATATACTTGATTGGATCCATTTTGGATATCAACCAAGTTGTATGACTCAACATATACTGGAAGAGGCGTTTGGCAGCCCAAGTTAAAGCACAACATATCTTTTCAAGCATTGAGTACCGAGACTCATAATCGGTGAACTTCATACTCAGATAATAAATGGCAAATTCTTTTCGACCAGATTCATCTTGTTGTCCCAGAACACAACCGATATACTCTTCTAGCACAGTCAAATACATGATCAAAGGTCTTCCTTCCATGGGAGGAGACAAAATCGGAGGTTCAAGCAGATATTCCTTAATTCTTTCAAAAGCTTTTTGACAATCCTCTATCAATACACAACCCTAATCTTTATGGAGAAGCTTGAAAATCGGCGCACATGTGGCTGTCTTATTGGATATAAATCGGGAGATATAATTCAAACGTCCCAAGAATCCTCTTACTTGTTTTTCTGTTTTGGGCGCAGGCATTTCCTGAATGGCTTTAACTTTACCAGGATCAACTTCAATGCCTTTTTGGCTAACAATAAAGCCCAACAACTTTCCAGAACGGACACCAAAAGTGCATTTATTAGGATTCAAACGGAGCTTAAACTTTCTTAAATGTTGAAACAGCTTCAATAAGTACTCAATATGACCTTCTTCAGTCTTCGACTTACAAATCATGTCATCCACATAGACCTCAATTTCCTTATGCATCATATCATGGAACAAAGTAGTCATAGCTCTTTGGTACGTTGCCAGCATTTTTCAAACCGAAGGGCGTCACTCTGTAACAGAATGTTCCCCAGGGGGTAATGAATGTTTTTTTTTCCATATCCTCGGGTGTCATCTTTATCTGATTATAACCGGAAAATCCATCCATAAAAGAAAAGATATGGAACTTAGCAGTATTATCTACCAGCATATCAATGTGTGGCAGTGGAAAATCATCTTTTGGACTCGCTTTATTCAAATCTCTATAGTCAACGCACATTCGGACTTTTCCGTCTTTCTTTGGAACAGGCATAATATTGGCCACCCATTAAGGATACTTAGAAGTCACAAGAAAACCAACATCAATCTGCTTTTGAACCTCCTCTTTAATCTTCACAGCCATGTCGGGATGAGTTCTTCTCAATTTTTGTTTCACAGGTGGACATTCAGGCTTCAATGGCAAATGGTGCTCCACAATATCAGTATCGAGACCAGGCATGTCTTGATAGGACCAAGCAAACACATCAGCATATTCTCTAAGAAGCTCCACAATCCTCTACATAACATCTGACTGAAGCAGTGCCCCAATCTTGACTTCTTTTATATCATCAACTGAACATAAATTGACTAATTCTATCGGCTCTTCATGAGGCTGAATGGCTTTTTCCTTGTGCTCAAGCAACCGAGAAATTTCATCTGGAATCTCCTCAATATCCTCTTCTTCAGCTCCAAACACAGGGAAATCAAAGTTGGGAGAAGGCATAGGGTCATTGTTTTGAATGGGTTTAACAATCAATCTGCACAATGATTTATGTTTGATTTTAGAATATGAACAAGAAGTGCAAGTATTATGCACATAAAAGTGATTATCACATTATTTTTTTTTTTTTTGGTTTTTTATGTTACCATTTTCAGAAATAAAGAAAAAAGGAAAAAAAACATAATATGGATAAACAAAATAACATCTTATTGATGATGATAAAATTTGAAACAGCCCTCACAAATTCACTTTCACCTTGGGCAGAGTCAAAGGATTTTTGAAATAAACAAAAACAAATTACTTTGAAATATGAATAACTGTGGGAACATCAACAACTATCTAATTCTGGAAAATCTGTCCATGTGTCAAGAAATTGGGAAATTCTTCCTCTTCATCATTTTAAATGATGGCAGTAGTAGAGTGATCTTTGTTGATGAATCCGACGCTGTGAAAGGCCTCATTAATACGCTTCAAATCTCTTCTGACCATACCAGGCGTAAAGCCTAAACCAGTTTTGCCCAGGTTATCAACCACATCAATGACTCGGCCCCAACCATCAGATCGACTAGTCTTTAATACATGCAGAGCATCCTTCAAGGAAGACAAGGGCAACTGATTCTTCTTAACAGCTTTATCATCAACGGAAAGAGCTTAGGACAGAGTCTCAACAGTCTCGTCGGCATCGACATACGAAAAGGATGAAAGATGGCTCACCAGCATCGCTTGCTCGCCTCCAACAATTACCAGCTTGTCATTCATAACAAATTTCAATTTCAGGTGAAGAGTCGAAGTCACCGCCACAGCTTAATGAATCCAGGGTCGGCCAAGTAAACAACTATAAGCAGGATGAATATCCATTACTTTTAAAGTAATTTGGAAGAAGCACGGTCCTATTTTGATTGGAAGACCAACCTCTCCAATCACAGTTTTTCGAGATCCATCAAAAGCTTTAACAACAACCCCACTATACCTCATGAGAGCACCTTGGTAAGAAAGCCTCAACAAAGTAGATTTTGGCAACACATTCAAAGAAGAGCCAGTATCAACCAACACATTAGAAAGTGCGTCTTCTTGACAGTTCATAGAGATAAGTAAAGCTAAATTATGATTTCCCCCCTCCTTGGGTAGCTCTTCATCACAGAAACTCAAATTATTGCATGCTGTGAGGTTGGCAACAATTCCATCAAACTGATTAACAGTCACATCATGCTCAACATATGCTTGTTCCAATACCTTCTGCAAAGATTGCCTATGAGCTTCAGAATTCATCAGTAGGGACAACACTTAAATCTTGGACGGGGTATGCAAGAGTTCATCTACAACACTGTACTCACTCTTCTTGATCAATTTAAAAACCTCATCCTCATAAACCTTCGAACCACTGGACTGACCAGAAACATCGATATTACTCTCATCTTGATGTCGTTTGTCAGGAACAACATTCTCCACAATCATTGGAGGCTCAGGAGCAAAAACTCGACCACTCCGGGTCACTCTACTAACATTAGCAATGTTTACCACATAAGACAAAGAAGGAATGGGCACTTCCTTACCATCTTCTACCATGGTAGCATTGTATTTATATGGAATAGCCTTGTCAGATCCATAGGGTATGGGACCGGGCAATCAAATAACCAAAGGTGTAACAGCGGTCTTACAACTATCATAAGAGATAACAACTCGTTCAGGAATATTAAAGCGTGGTGCAATAACATTCACCTCATTCTGATACTCATCTCTTTTAGCAGTGACTTCAATCAAATTGTCATCCATTATTCTTTGAATATCCCTCCTTACTATCACACAACCACGCAGATTCACGGAACAGATGCAACAAGCTGCATAGTCATGATCAATATCATGGTATTCACTCAAAAGTGCATGCATCTCCAAAAGAGATCTTCGGATCCAACAGATATAAAAATTTTTGAATGTACAAGGACAACCATAAACCATATTGACAGATGCTTTACCATGATTAGGCAGCGGATTCGATTGTACATTAGGGTTGGAATCTTAGAAAGACAAGATACCACTCCTAGCCAGCCTTTGTACTTCCATCTTCAATGGGTAACAGTTCTCATTATCATGCCTAGCTCCTCCCTGATGGAAAGCACAATGAGCTTCAGGCTTATACCACCATGGTGAATCTTTTGGAGAAGCAGGTGGTGATGGGTCTGAACAAGATTCTTTTTAATTAAACAAGGAAGCAATTACGAGTAGGTCATCGAAATCGGGTCAAAATCCTTCTGAAAACGGCCCCGTTGATTATTCTGTTTATTAGAACATTGTTGAGCAGGAGTTGCCTGAGCAACAGGAGTCGAATTGATAACAAGAGTACTAGATGCAACATGTTACTGATACTGATTATTCTTACTATAACTCTTTCTGCGTCCTCCATGGGAAATAACATTGGTCTCACCATCTTTCTTCTTGGCAAGTCCTCTCCCATATTTCTTGGAATTACCAGTAGAATTACCAACTTTTGACAATCGTCCCTCACGGACACCTTCTTCTAATATCATCCCCATATTAACCGTCTCAGTGAAGTCACTCGGGGCACTAGCAATCATACGCTCATAATAGAAAGGACTCAGAGTTTTCAGAAAAATCTTAGTCATCTCTTTTTCTTTGAAAGGGGGATTGATCTGAGCAGCAATCTCGCGCCACCTATGCACAAATACTTTGAATGTCTCCTTATCTTTCTGAGCCATTCTCGAAGCTGGTCACGATCAGGAGCCATATCCACATTATACTTATACTGCTTCACAAACGCCTCACCAAAATCTTCGAAAGTGCGAATTCGAGTACTATTGAGTCCCATATACCATTTCACGGCTGCACCAGACAAACTGTCTTGGAAGTAGTGAATGAGAAGCTAATTACTATCGGTTTGAGTCGACATCTTACGAGCATACATAGTCAAGTGACTTAACGGACAAGAATTACCCTTATACTTTTCAAAGTCAGGGACCTTGAACTTATGTGGGATCTTCACATTAGGAAACAAGCATAACTCATGAGCATTCTTCCCAAACAGTTCTTTTCCTCTTAAAGCTTTGATTTCTTTCCGCATTTCAGCAAACTGGTCTTGAACCTCTCCCGTTTTCTCATAAGCATCAACAATCTCGCTTGGAGCAGTGTGGAAAATCTGCTCTTCCCTAAAAGGAATGGTATGAGCCACAGGCGGTGGCACAGTCATCACAGGCTGAACAGTAGGAACAATTGGAACTTCAGGAGGTGGTGTTGGTTGATAACCTTCAGGAATAAAGTTAAGAGGCATGCCCCAGGGGTAGCCAGGAGGCATGGAGTGCTAAGGAACACTAGCAGAAGCCACAGAGATGGGCGTAGAGACAATCTCATAAATGGTTGTCCTTTGCTCAGGAGTCGAAAGCGGAGGTGGAGGGGGTGGTGGTTGATTCTGAGCAGCCACCAAGGTTCCATCATAGCAGTGAGTCTTTCCAAACCATCCTTCAAAGTTGTCACTTCCTCACGAAGCTCAAGGTTCTCTTGTTGCAACTGATCCATTTTTTTCTTCAGATTAGTCCGAGTATTATACTGGTGCGACAGCTTGGCTGAATGAAGACCAAAAGAAACATAAGACACCTGGAAAAGGCAAGAAATAATGCAAGAGATGATGCTTGACATGCAAGATGCAAATGTAAAGTTTCAAGGAATTGTAAGGCATATTGCAAACATTGTTATTTGAAATACTAAAATCTCATTCATTAATGATGGAAAAGATTACATCTTGGAAGTACAGGTTCAAGAATCCTAAAACAATAGAGAATAAAGAAAACTAGAACCCTAGAGAATCTCATGAGAAGAAGTCCCAGCTCTCTCTTCCAGCTTCTTGATGCGAGCCTGCATCTGAGTCTTCCCAATCAGCCACTGATCAACGATCCACTTCCAAGGAGATTCTGAACTCTTCGGAATATCAGAAACTGGCTGAATGCGAGAGGAAAATAAATCCTCTTGTGCCTTTCTCTTCTTGTTGGCGACTTCGTCTTTATTCTTCTTCTTGAAGTGCTCTTGAAGTCTTGCATTCTCTAACTCAACAATCTGATACATATTCTTCCAAGCATATCTCTCTTGTTGAACCTCGGTCAAAGTGATCTGAAGCTTCTCTTTGTCTCCATAAAGTAGAGGATAGGCTTCTTAGCAGTTAGAGACAAAGGCGCCTGACGAGCATACGGCATCTTCAAAGTAATAGCTCTATTTTTAACCCACTGGAGGTATGGTTCCGAAGAGACACAATTCGGATTTCCCAAACTTTCCTTTCCTTTTCTACGAATGTTACGCCAAGCTTCCACAATCTCTCTTTTGAGAGCAACCTGATGTTCATATTCCTTGAAAAAGAGACCAGCCAAAGGAATGTTCTTCGGTACCTCTCGCAAAGGATATCCCAACTAACGACGAGCTAACACCGGATTGTAGCTGATTCCTCCCTTTGTACCAAGAAGAGGCACGTTGAGAAAATCACCACAGCTATCAATAATCATTGCTCCAGAAGGAACACGGCTACACCAATCAATATCAGAATGAATGAGAGACATGATCTTCCGCTACCATTATAAACCATCTTTGAGGTTCCAAAAAGCTGCAGACTTCGACAAGTGAGAAATAAACCACTTGTAGAGCAAAGGCTTACAACAAATAATCATCCTTTCACCACTGAAATTCTTGAGGTGAATAGAATGGTAAGCATCGGCAAGAAAAGTAGGAACTAGATTCCTAATCAAGAAAATATGAATAGCATTGATGTCGACAAAGTTCTCAACATTCGGGGAGAGGATCAGTCTATAAATAAGCAAGGCAAGAATAGCCTCAAAAGCAATTGTGTTCTTCACACTAGCAAAGTGATGAGCTCTATCTATCAAGAACTTAGCGGGTAACCCAAGAATCTTTCCTTTGGTATCCATGCGAGCCTTAATCTCAGAAACCTTCAAGTGAATAACCTTCGCAATAATGTGATGCTCGGGAGCGGGATCCAAACCAGAGAAAATCCGACCATGAACAGGAAAACCAAGCAGGAGAGAATACTCCTCTAGCATAGGTACCAACTGATAATCAGGAAAAGTGAAACAATGAAGCAGAGGGTCATAGAACGCAACCAAAGTAGCAAGCAATCCTTCAGCCATATCAACCTTCAAGAGAGATAAAAGCCTTCCATATCTGGACTCGAACTTATTGGTATCAGCAACCAAAGATCCTAGCTCTCTCAAACCCCCTAACTTAGGACTCTTGAAAGTGTACTTCCTTGTACTTCTCCTTCCAAAATCCATAACAAAAGTATCTGCAATGTTTGCAATAACACCTTGAAGTTCCTTGAAACCTTCTAGGAAAATGCTCATGAATGCATGAGTGCATGAATGCAACAACCACAAACAAGATCACATAAAGCACACGGGTCAAGGTTCAAGTCACGAGCATGAAGCCAAGGGTAAGAACCAATCCCACAAAGGTATGTACTAAGGTTTTGTCTTCATTGTACCTGCAGAAAACAATGATTCTAACAGAGTGCCCAGGGTCCACAATCCACTATCAGACACACCAGCGCACCGATTTACTCGGAGGTTGGTAGTTATCCTCAAGAGAATCTAACCTGAGTGTGGCATCGCGTAACAACTAAGTTGGATTTCCATCCTCATAGCTTCCGCACCACGATCCTAAAAAGGCTAAGATGGGTTAAGGGTTACTACGATCCTCAGTGTTATAGGCTTCTATGGGAAAAGTAATGCCTTGAACGATCGCTCGATCGATATCAGTAATTCCAAAGAGCCAACCACCGAGTGGATAGATTATCAAGTTCTGCTTTTTCAGGATTCGACTCCCTTAAAGCTCCCTTGACTATACCATCCTCCTATCTCAAAGTACACTCTAGTCCGGGTATAGGACCTATCTCACACACACAGAGGAACTCCCAAACAGAACAAACAAGTAACAAGAAAATCAAACAAAAAGCAGTAAATAAATTAAAGTAGGCTAAACCCCTCAAGGGAGGATTTCCCCAGCAGAGTCGCCACTTTTCTGTAGCGGGGAAATTTGTGTGTATAAGCTATTGATTAACTTAACTCAGAAAAAAAACAAGAGTCGCCACCGCACTTTTATTTTATCCAAAAAAGGGAAAGGAAAAAGAGCGAACAAAACCTAAAGAGTTCTAAAAAAAACAAGAACAAATAGAGAATGGGTAAGGGTGGTTGGTTACGCAATGGGAAGGTGTTAGCACCCAAAACGTCTATAGTACTCTATAGGAACCCTTTGAAATATCTATCGCTTTTTGGTTTGAAAATGGTTTGCTTGAAAGAGATTGGGGAGATGAGAGGAGAATTATTTTTTAGATTTTTTTGTGTTTGGAGAGACTTATCGCCTCATGCCTACGTACCCACGAAGTGCAATGTAGGATCAAAACCCCGTAGTTCGTGGTACAAAGAATGAAATTTGTTTATTTTGGTTGATTTTAAATGTAAAGACAAGTCGTCATTTCCAAGAGAATAATTCCACTTAAAGAAATGAATCATGTCTAAACTCATGAAAAAGTTTTAAAGGAAAAGTGCATAAGGAACAAAGAGAGATTGATGAGTTTGGTGTTTTTTAAAGTCTTTTGAAAAAAAGTGTCAATATGCTTATGTAGTTTAGCATTTGTTAAGAAATGAAAAGAAAAGAGTAAAATCACTTGACAAAGTCAATGTTTGATTATGAAAGAGATGATAGTTTGAAACCAAGAAAGTTTTGAAAAAGGGAGAAAGTTTTGAAAATTGAAGAATGGGTGGAGAAGAAGAGACTATCCTAGTGCATAAAAATAAAAGCTAGGGTAAGAAAGATCTAACCACATGGAGGCACTCTTCAAAGCATAATAAGAAAAGAATTCCATTCTCTTTAGCCAATAAGCAAGCCAAATAAAGGCTAGGATACCAAACTCCATAATGATCCAAAGCACAAGGGAAAGAGTCCTAAGTCTAAGTCCATAAGTCCATAATCAAGCCAAGAAGATCCTCCAATGCAAGGTATAGTGGCCATAGTCCAACATTAAGAGCACAAGTCTTTTAGTGGTTTAATCCTTTATTAATGTTTTTGAGTCTAAATGGACAAAAGAAAAACAAAAGCACAAGATAATATGGTCCAAGTGGACAAAAGAAAAATGACATAAACATAAACATGATATGATATATGATAATAAGCAATAAAAATAAAGAGAGGCAGGGAGCGAGAAGGAAACATTAAAATAAAGTTAGAAGTTAGTAATTAGTAGCACAAGGGCTCTAGTGCCATAAGCCTTCACTGAGAATTCTGTTTCGCGCCTTGAAATATAGTGATTAAATAATGTACTTAGGTCAAGGTTAATGAATACTTGTTAGAAGATTGATAAAATCAAAGCCTCTACAACAACAAGCTTCAAAGATTTTGAACCTAATACAAAAGATAAACCAACATTGGGCTTACGCAACCCAAAGGTTCGGGCCACGAAAGATCAAGTTCCGAATTGAATAAAAAGGGACAAATGTAGGCTATGTTAAGCAATCGCCGAGTAACTTACGTAGTAGTTACCCTACAATGATGCCGGTCGAAATGATATATATGTTAATGCATGCTAGATGAACGATATGTAGATCGTCATCCGAAAGAAATACCGCACGAAAAGAAAATAGGTACCGATCTAGACTTGATCAAGAATTCAACAAAGAAATTCTAAGATCCATAAGACTTTCATCGATCAAAATAAAAAAGGAAAATAGACTAAGAGAATGCCAAATTGAATTACACTTTCAAGATCCTTTCATCTTCAAGTTCAATCACCTTTAATTGATAAGTTTAAGTGTGAAAACATATCACTAATTCAAAGCACCTCAAATGAATTCACCAATTCATTTAAAGATAGATTTGAACTAATGAATGTTTAATTACTTTAACTATATCCAAAGTCCATTGAAATTGAAGAGAAATTAATCTCAACAATGCATTTCAAGGCTCAAACAAGAAGAAAGGGGAAGAAGGAGAGAAAGGAACCCAAACATTCCCAAAAATAGAGCAAAAAATGCATTCTGACTTAGAGTAACCGGTTACTCTATATAGGGTAACCGGGGTACTCTGCACGCAGAGCCAAAAAACAATGCAAAATTCAGCATGATCATCTTTCAAACCTTTTTACAAACACCTTATGATCATGGAACTAAAATTGCACGAAATTTTAAGTAAAACAACAGTGAAAACCAACAATTAAACACAATTACAAGATCCAAAGGATCAAGTGACAAGGATCTCCAAAGATTTACATTATGGAAGAAGAAGATGAAGCTTCAACAATGGTGAAAGATAAATTACCACTTCAAATCTGAAAATTCCTTCAAATTGCTTCAAGATCCAAACACCAAAGCCTTGACCTATGAGAATTGATAAAGAAAAAAAGTTTGGACGAAGGTTAAGCTTAAAGTTGGACAAGATTCAATGTGAATGCTTGTTAACTTTCAAAAGAAGAAAAGTGAACTTTAGTGAAATTTGTGGTTGGGATGGAATTTGCAAGAGGTTTGTTGGCTATCAAAAGCTTGTCAAATGAATGAAATGAGGCCTCTATTTATAGAATTTAGGCTTGGAAAAATTGGTGGATTGGAAATGAAAATTAGGCTTGGAATTTGAATTTGGAGGGAAATTATCAAAAGAGTGGTGATTAGTGGAGGTACATGGTAGGAATTAATTATGATGATGTAGGGGAATTAAAATGAGATGGACTAGAATATTCCACATGTGATCAAAATGATGAAAATTGGTGCCAATTACTGAATTTGAATTTGCTGTCATTTTTCAAATTTTCACGAGGGTAACCGGTTACTCAGTGTAAATTTTGAAAAATTACCCTTTTTGAGTGCACTGCTGTGGTTCGCCTCGATTATTTTGCTTGTCAAAGAAGGCATGGAAATAAACACATGAATCTTGGAGTCTCTTGAATAATAATCAATTAAATCTTGGAAACACTTGATCAGATGATTTTTGAATTACTTGCAGATCAACTTTGACTTTGTTCAGATGAAATTCATTCGAGCTGAGGGACTGATTTTGGTATCCTTGATCCAAATTCTTCCTAAAAAAAGTTAGTACAGGAAAAACAAGCATATTTTTGGATTTTAATTAATGGTTAGTAAACATAAACAAATACCAACATCAAACAAACAAGAGAACAGGGGTGCTTGGCAATCTCACTCAAGAACAAACCTACAGAGGAGGGTAAGAGAACTAAAGCTTGTGATCTTGTTTGTGGTATGAGATGCAAAAAGAAATGTGGGATCTTAGGGGTAAAAATTAGGGTATTACACAAAGATGGCAATTACTTAGACTTATGGACGACTTTCGGGACATCGACAACAACCCATTGGCGACGAACTCCTCGGTGAGTCACAAAGTCTGGCACCTTCTTTCTTGATTTGTCCTCAGAAATGACGCTGATTTCTGGCGGATCAGGATTGTTAGAGTCTTCCTCCAATTCAGAGTTTTCGTAAACAAACTCTTCTGTTGTATCTTCTACGGTATTTTCACTCTCGAGGGAATCTCCCCATCCAGTTGGATGGATATCTTCTAGTTTGATACGAGAGCTTTCAGAAGCAGTATACTTGACTATGAAGTCATACTTGCTGGTCGGCTGTCCTAAAGTGTCCCATACTTCGGAGGGAGAAGAAGAGTCATCTTCCTCGATGACGTTGACCTCTGGAAAAGCGTAATTGATGAACTCTTGTCCTGCAGTCTATGCTGGTTCATCGTAGTGCTGGGTATTTTCTGAATATCCTGAGTAATAATCCCATGACTGGGTGGGGACGCAAGTATTCTTTTCAATGTTGCTTAACTGATATGCCTTGTTGGGCTGACTCTTTTGCCCCAAGTCCTTTGGGTATGGCTGCCAAATAGGCAAGTCATCCAGTGGGTCATAATAGTCATAGTTGAAAAGCTCTCATGACATACTTTAGCTTTGATGTCCACCAATGGACCTGGTTCAACTTGGATCAAGGTAAAAAATGGCCTTAAAGTTGGTAAGAAATCAGACAGATTCTGTCCAAATTTAACTAAGTGTTGGAAAAATGGCCATTTCCATGTTTTTGTGATTTTGATCAATCCATAACTCAGAATCCATGAGGAATTGGAATGAGATGTAGTTGACATATTTGAAGTATGTAAGATGAAATTTTATTTGAGCTTTGGATGGGAGAAAAAGGCCTTGTGGTTTAGGAGTTATGACCTTGCAAAGTTGGTACCAAATCCATTTTGTTCCATAACTTAGAAAAATTTAAGTTTCTTATGGTTGTCCCTTTTGCAAGAAACATCACATTTCTTGATTTTTCTTGATGGATGATGATGAAAACCATACATTAACATTTTTTTTGAATTAGGAGAACCAAATTTGTGAAAATTTTCAAAAAGTCAAACTTGATTTTGGGCACAATTGACTTTTTTTATATGAATTCCAAACTGTGTGATCCTCTATGTAATCAAGTTCTTGACCTAATTAAAACCTGATGGATGGATTCCATAGGTGTTTTAGGGTGTCTTTAATCATGTCCCAAGGTTTGGGAGCATGTCTTGGTGAAAAGTCAAAGATACAGTTGACTTTTTCTTCAAAACCCTAATTGTGGTCCAGATGAATTTGAAACTTGTGAATCAAGCTTCTTGGACCAATCCATTATTTTAAATGGATCAATGTGGTGTATTTGAGGCCCTCAAATCATGCCTTGAGGTCTTGGTTCATGTTTTGCCTCAAAAGTCAACTTAGGGGTGAATTAGGTCAAGAAACCCTAATTCCTGATTTTTGATTAATGCATCCCCTGAGGCTAGTTTGGCTGGATGATTAGGTCCACGAGGTCCCTTTGAGTATCTTGGGTCATATTTTGAAGTATTGGCTCATGCCCAGATGAAAATATTCATCTTGAGGCCTTGGTCGACCAAAACCCTAATTCGGTGACACTGGCGATCTTGAGGCTTGATCCACTTGGAATGTTGCACTCTTGTGCTTGATTCTTGATATGGGAGACCTCTTGATCCTTCATGGTTGTTTGAGAGGCTTGACAAGTTGAAGATCATGTCAATTCTTGATTGATCCTTTGTCTAAGTGCTCTGAGAGGGTTGAGAATTCCAATTCCTGATTGTAGTGAAGGCTCAATAATCCTTGAGGAGATTGATGAGGTATGATAGCACATCCATATTGTGGTGATGTTTTACATAATGATGGGAAATCTGGTGGTCAAAATTTGGGGTATGACACTATGATATGCTACAGATGCGTGAAGGACTCTTTTCATTGGGGATATGAAATGTGAAGTAGACTCAACGGGAAATGTCGTACTCAAATGAGACATCACACTTGGTAGAAGAACATGTGTAAGGAGATACAAACACTAGGTCATGGGTTCAAAGCCCGCCTTTTTTATTTTTAGTACATTGTCTCTTTTTATTTTGATTTTAACTTGTTTCTATTTTTTTTGCACTATATTCAAAAAATTAATTAAATAATGCATTTTTCAAAATAAAAAGGTTTTTCTTTCGACTTTTTAACCCAAAAAAGTAAAAAATCACAATATATATATATATATATAAAAGGTAGTTTTTATATTACTTTTTTTCCAAGTCAATCAAATTGATTCTTTTTATTTGATTCTTTCTATTTCTAGTAAGAATCGAATAATCTTTCTTTTTGATTTAAATAATTTTAATTATGAAATTTTCTTTTCAAATATGTTAACCTAATTTCAAAATAGATTCATTTTCATTCACAAAGGGGGATAACAATAAACACAATTACAGAAAGGATTTCACACATACGAGTCTCAATTTTAGAGTTCAAATTTTCCTTTAAATAAGTTTTTTTTATTTCTTCTATATTCTTGCAGTATAACTCCTACTCTATCAATACAATTTGCTTATTAAAAAAAAAAGTTTTTTTTCTTTTGTGCTTTTATTTTACAGTTTTAATCTTTTAATCATATGATGATGATATTCTGATAATATTCTATTTAAGTTTTTCTTATTATAATTTCTATTTGTTTTTTTTTTCATACACTAAATCCATTTCTTATGCATGTTTTTTCTATTATTTTTTAACCATTGTAATTTCAAGACCTATTCTCTCTCAAAAATCCTTGTTTTACACCAAAATCCTCTTTTTTTTTTTAAATAGTTTCTACATTTTTGTTATTTTTATGTCAACCAGATGATGATTATGTGATGATTTTTTTTCTATTTTCTTTTTTAATTGTAACTAAGCATTTTTTACCAATAATTTATATTAACCATTTACATCATAGTGAATAACATTAATTAATCCAACAAACTCATTCACACTCTTTAAACTAATCATTCTTGTGGACTTGAATTTTAATTTACATTAAATACAAATTTATTACTCTATTTATATTCTTGTAGGTAAATTTTAAACATGTTATATATATATAAGACCAAAAGGTTCCCAGTCGTTTTTTTTATAAATTTACATAATATATATATATATATATATATATATATATATATATATATATATATATATATATATATATATATATATATATATAATATTAGAATTGTATAAGAAAAAACAAATTGGTTGAATACTTTGAATGTAGAATTGTCAAAAGTATATGCATGTGAAAAAAGAAAATATAATCAATAACGTTAATTGTTATTTTCATTCGTAACTTATAACGTTCATTTGTTTTTTTAAATTATTAGAACTTTATCTATTTTATTCATTTTAGACTTAATTATAATTTTATTTTCTATTTTATCAAATTCATAAAATTATAGTCAATTTACTTAAATAGGATTTACCCACTTATACACCCAACTTATACACCTAACTTTAATCACAAACACTATAACATTTACACACCCAATTGAAAAAATTGCATTCTTTATAGGGGTGTGAATAGACGAGACCAACTAACAGGGGCCTACAGCCTAGCCTACATAGGCTCAGGTCAGGCCAGACTTTTTCTTAAATAGAAAAGGCCTAGGCTCTTTTATAAGTCTATTTAGCTAAAGAGGCTAGGCCACAGGCCGTAAGAAAAACCTTTTAAGCTTATCAGGCTGACCTATTTAAGAATAAAATAATAAATTTATTATTATTATATTCTAATTTTTACATTGAATTAAAATACGAAAACAAAACTTATTTATTTTGAAGAAATTATTAAAATAATTTGAAGAAATTATTAAAATAATTTGAAAAAATATTATAAACAATGTCATAAGTTGTTGTCATAAGTTTTTCTCATAAGTTGTCTTCAACAAATAGTATCACCAAACTTACGCTAATAAGAAAACTTGAACGAGATAATGAAAACAAACATTTAATCTCAATGATCTTTTAACTTGTTAGTCTATTTAACATTAGTTGAATTTCTTATTTACAGATTTTTAAATGAAGTAGGCTTTTAAATAGGCTAGTAGGCTAATCAGGCATTCGAAAAAGCAAGACTTAGGCCTAAAAATAAGCCTATGATAGGCTACAGGCCAGACTTAGGCTTTGAATTTTTTAGCAGGGCAGGCTCAGGCTTGACAAAGCTTAGCTCGGCCTAGCCTATTCCCACCCCTAAGTCTCTATAATCATTTGCTTTCATTTTAATATTAATAATTCTTGTATTTGATATTTGTGAATCTATGTATAAAGAGTATTCTCCTTTTTTTTTTCTTCATGGAAACATGGCATGAATTGGTTGGACATTGAAGTGATCCAAAAGGGGCGGCAATCCCTCCTCTAGAATGTAGGTTTGTTTTTTTAATCATATTTATATGATTTAATTAGATTTTCTAATTTTTCATATTTCTTTTCACTTTTTTTATTTCATTATTAAAACTTTTCATGTGTGATTTGGTTATATTTTTAATAATAATATAATAAGCATAGAACTGAAAGGAAGATAAAAGCGGCAATGACTTTCCCTAGTATATTTAAAAATTTTAGGGCTTTTTTTATTACATTTGTGTTTTTTGTAAATATAACTAATTTGAAGAATTAGGGTTTTAGAGATTTATTTGGGACTTAGTTCATTCTCCTAGTTGCACACTTCATTTATTATTATTTTCGACCCCAGGTTATTTAACTTATTTTTTTTATTTATTCTATTTTTTTGAAATAATTTTATTAGTGTTAATTTTATGATTAATTTTATGGGTAATTAGGGTAGTTAGAATAAATATTTAACTTAATTAAAATAAGTAGGTTGATTTAATACTAAGTATTTTATAATAAAACATTTTTTTTATATTTAATATTTAATAAAACATTTCTTTTATATTTAATATTAAAAATTTTAAAAAGATAAACCTCTCTCTCCTCTGATGACTACGAGGGCGTGGGCGGCCTAGATCTACGGTGCCTCCGCCATCGGAGAACCTACCTCCTCCGGAGGAACCGCCAGAAGAAGTGGATGTGAATGCTACAAAGGACAGTGGCGAACGTAGCAACAAGGACGATGAAGCTGAATCGAACAAGGAAGACTGCAAAATTGAAACCCTAAGGGAGAAGAAGGAAAATAGGAAGTTATGGGTGGATGTGCTGAGTGATAACTGGAACCCTTCAAAAGGTATGGCTATGGAGTATGTACCCCCAAAGTTGGTCAATGGAGAAATTGAAATTTAAATTGAACAAGAAGATGTTGAATTAGAAATTAGGTTTTGGGATAATGCGCTGATTTTGTATGTCATGGGAGAAGATCTGAGCATGAACATGGTTAAGAATTATATGGAGAGAATGTGGAACTTCATGAAAACTCCAGATCTATACTATCATGATAAAGGATATTTCTTGTTGCGATTCAATTCTCATGAAGATAGGGAAGAAGTGTTGATGAAGGGTCCTTATACTATCAGAAATTCACCAATGATTCTCAAAGAGTGGAGACCGGATTTCAACTTGAAGAAGGATTTGTTGCGCACCCTACCTCTGTGGGTCAAACTCCCTTAACTTCCCCTGCACCTATGGGGAGTAAAGAGCTTGAGTAAGATGGGTAGCGCAATTGGCACACCTTTGGTGACAGACGAATGTACAACAAGCAAATTGAGGGTTTCATATGCACGTATTTTGGTTGAGGTTGATATTACACAAGATTTGGTAAAAGAGATCATTATTAAAGATTATGAAGGGAGACTGTTGAAGCAAAGTGTTGAGTATGAATGGAAACCCACCTTCTGTAACAAATGCCAGAAAATGGGACACAAGTGTGTTACTCAACCCAAGAAAAAGCAATGGAGACCTAAAGAGAAACCCCCTCATGAGCAGAAAGACCCAATAGAGAGCAAAGATGATGAAGAAATAAGAGGGCAGCATGAAACAGATAATGGTAATGAAAAGAACAATGGTATGAACTTGACAGTGGTGAGGAAACCAACAAGAGATAGAGGTAAAACTATAATTCAATTTGGTTCATCTTCTGGTCTAAGTTGTATGAATGGCTTTGAAGCCCTAGAGGTTTTGAATGAACCTCTGGTGGTAATAAGCAGTGGAAAATGATAGTGTCATGGAATATTAGGGGGCTGAATAAAAAGGCCAAGCTTAGGGAGATTAGCTCCCATCTCCTACAGCTTAAGCCAACTATTGTCATTTTGATTGAAACTAGAGTCAAGAGGAATAAGGCTCAAGCCATTCGTGAACAACTCAAACTTGCTGATAAGTACTTGGATAATTACAGTGATCATGAGAATGGCCGAATTTGGTTAGGGTGGTACACTAGAAGAGTTGACATTAAGTATATTCATAGCACTAGTCAGCTTATTCACTGTGGTGTGTATGAAAATGGTGTGTTCAAACAATGGATGGCTGTTGTGTATGCCCACAACCAGGTTGAAAAAAGGAAAACGCTTTGGAAGGATATTGAGAGTTTACACAGGAACATTCATGGCCCTTGGTGTGTCATTGGAGACTTTAACAATGTTGCCAAAGCCCAAGATCGCATAGGGGGAAGGATTGTCACAGAAGCTGAGTTTGAAGATCTCCAATGTATGATGCAAAGAACTGGCCTAAATGAGATGGACAATGTAGGAGATTACTTTACTTGGTCAAACAAACACGTGGTGGGAACTATGTACTCTAGAATTGACAAAGTGATAGCCAATGTTGAGTGGTATCTAGATAATTTGGATACTACCCTGATATGTAGACCTCTGAATGTATCTGATCATGCTTTGTTACATGTGACCAAAAACAACATTGAAGGAAAAGTAAAGAAAAGATTTAGATTCAGTAACTGTCTAGTGGATTTACCTGGATTTATGGATGCTGTTAAGAAAAGTTGGGAGCAACCTATGAGAGGGAGTCCAATGATTATGCTTTGGAACAAGATGAGAAGGTTGCAGCCTGAGTTGAGGAAGCTCAGCAAGCCTCTTTCAAATATCAGTCAGTGCACCATCAAAGCTAGGGAAGATTTGAACAAAGCTCAGGTTGAGCTCATGGAAGACAGGATGAATGCCAGACTTATTGATAAAATGAAGTAGTGTACTGAGGCTGTGTTAAAATTCAATGAGCTTGAGGAGAAGTTTTTAATGCAAAGAGCCAAGATAAAGTGGCTTAGGAATGGGGATGGGAATAACTCTTATTTCTATGCCTCAATCAAAGCCAAACATAATGCAAATAATATGTTAGGGATTCAAAGAGAAGATAGAACTATTCTTTAATCTTCCAAAGACATAGACCAGGAAGTTTTTACCTACTATGGCCAGCTGATGGGAAAAAATGAAGACTGTCTGCAACACATTGATGTGGAAGTTATGCGAATGGGTACTCAATTGACCATGGAGCAAAGAGATGATTTGTGCAGGGACATTACTGATCAGGAGATTACCACTGCTCTCAAAGGAATTGGTGACTTAAAGTCTCCTGGCCTGGATGGGTATGGAGCAAAGTTCTTTAAGGTTTGTTGGCACATAGTAAGGGATGATGTGAAAGCTGTTATTAGGGAATACTTTGACACAGGGAGAATGTATAAAGCCTTCAATAGCATTGTTGTAACTCTCATCCCTAAAGGGGAGCAAGCAAAGCACATCAAGGATTTCAGACCTATTGCAGGCTGCACTACTTTTTACAAGATTATCTCAAAAATCTTGACTGACAGGTTAGGAAAAGTCTTGCATAGCATCATTAATCCTTGTCAAGCTGCTTTTGTTCCTGGGCAGCATATTCATAACCATATCATGCTTGATTATGAGTTGCTTAAAGGGTACTCTAGAAAAGTGGGAACACCTAGAGTTGTGATGCAAGTTGATCTTCAAAAAGCCTCTGACATGATAAATTGGAGGGCCATGGAATACATTCTTAAGGTGGTTGGGATACCTAGTCAGTTCATTCAATGGATTATGTTAGGTGTCACCACTGTTTCATACAAGTTCAACATAAATGGTACTTTGTCTAAAGTCCTGGAGGCCAAGAGAGGAATCAGGCAAGGTGACCCTATATCACCTTTGTTATTTGTGGTTGTTATGGAATATATGCACAGGCTGATGTGGAAGATGCAGCAGGATCCCAACTTTAACCACCATGCTAACACTACGGGAAAATAGGGAAAAGAGGGCGCTTTTTTTGCCCTATAAAAGAGCTTAAAAGCGCTGTCTAAGCCTGCGCTGTCGTAGGTAAAGACGACGCTTTTTTATTTATGAAAAAGCGCTCTCTAAAATGGAACTTTAGACAGCGCTTTTAAAAGCGCTGTCTAAAGTATACCTTTAAAATTTAAAAAAATTTTATTATAAACTTTAGAAAGCGCTTTTTCCTTAAAAAGCGCTCTCTAAAGGTGCTTTTAGACAGCGCTTTTGAAAGCGCTGTCTAATGTATACGGAAAATGATTTTTTTATATACCTTTGGAGAGCGCTTTTCCCTGAAAGCGCTTTCTAAAGTTGACTTTAGAGAGCGCTTTTTCCTTAAAAGCACTCTCTAAAGTATACCTATAATTTTATTGATTTTTTATGCGTATAAAAAATCCCATTTTAGCCATTTTTTTTTTATGCAGAAACCTGCATAGTTTCAAACCAGCATTTCTTATATAATTTCTTGCAACAACAGAATTCTTATACATTTCAAGAAATAGAATTCTTGCAACAACAGAATTCATATATACATTTCAATAAAATTAACATTCACAAAACTTACAACAGAATTCACAAAATTTACAAAATTCACAAAATTCTTGCAACAAGAGAATTCATATATATACATTAACAGAATTCACAAAATTTACAACAGAATTCTTCTTGCGACAGAATTTTCTTATATTCACAAAACTAAAATTTACATTCCCAAAACTATACATTCAAAAAAAAAATTTTAGAAGAAAGAATTCGCACAATTCTTCCGTAATATAATTCAATTGTTTCCTTGTGTAAGAAGAACACGCCATATCTTCGAAATACTACATAACAAAACAAAATACGCATTATTTAGTTAAAAATAATAAATTATATGACATATCCGATAAATATTAAAATAAATCCTAAGTTATAAAACCATGCATACCCTAATAGGAATCTCCAATTGTTCCATTTGAATGATTTCTCTCATGAACCTCAAAACGAAGTACCCGTAGTCTATGCCATTACGCTGACGAGGGCACTACACATAGACAAACAAATAAGAAATAATATATAGATGTTTTGTGTTATTAAGTAGCATCACTAATGAGCAATATTGTGAAAATTAATATACCTCCACTTTGACCCATGTAATATTGGTTGATCTAGCTCGTGCTACTCGAGTCTCTCTTTGTGCACGGTATAGTAGTATAGCTCTATAAAAGAAAAACGTAAACTTAGAACAATGTCATAGAAATAATTAGATATACAAATACACACGAATATTTTGAACAGTCTCACTTACGTGTCAACCACATCCTTCATATTCTGATATGTTGACCAATCAGTATCCAATGAATTAAGATAATAGACCACTTCTGTTATAGGATTAATGACAACCAATAACCAGTGTCCACTGTAAAGTATAACAAAAGTTTAGATGGATAATTTCTACGCAAAAGATACAAATTAAAGATTAGAATGAAATTATAATGAAAATCTTACCCGTTTCCAGTATTATATGGTAAAAGTAATAGACATTCTGTGTGGCTGGCCGTAAATCGCTCAAGTAAGTGGTCTCTTACTTCAATTGCATTCATACCAATTCTCGGTGCATTAACAAGGCTGCAAGAGAAGAAACGGAATTTGTTTGACAAATCTGTCCCCCGCATGAATTTTTCATACATACACCTTAAATAAAAACATAATAAACATTAGACTATTATCATTGAAACGTGTAAATAAATTATTCAACTAAATAAATAATAGATTGATTGGAGTACCATATGTATGAATGCATAACACCGATGCCTAATTCAGTATGATTGAAAACCTGCTCCATGTCCTCTTTTCCGATTATCTCGGAATGAGGAAAACCAAAAACACCTTCGTCCATGTTGATTTGACGAATAACACCTTGCAGCAAATCTGACATTTCCAAAAGTGTTTCTAGACACATCTGAAAGTGAGGTCTACTTTTTTCCTTCACGGTCCTTGTATGAGCTTTTTTCTTGCCGGTCTGTTGTGAAGGTTGAGCAGTAACCTAACAATCATATAAGTTAGGTACAGTAGAAAATCATGAATTCAGATAATAGAATAACACTTAAAAGCTTCCTCTCTGTGTGATTCAACATACTCGTTTTGCAGCAAAACCCATTTATTCTTTGCTGCGGGTTTTGTAGGAGTCTAACATTACTATGTAAAAAAAATGTAAGTAATGGTTCAGAATGATTTTCATAATCGTTCAGAATTGACATTTGAATACTAAGAGATTCGTAATGGTTTTCAACATACCTCATCACCTATGCAAATGAGGTCTAACGGCCATGCAACAAACGAACCTATTGCATCCCGCAGCAATGTAACCTCAGAAACCGAGTCTGGTATCGGTAGTAACGCATCCGTATCTAAAGCGATATCAACCGACACTTTCAGATAACCTTGTGGGAGCGGATGATGGTGAAGTAACGCTCCCGCAAAGTTATGCACTTTTCCCTTGCCAACCATGCGATAAGTCGGAAACGACAAATACAGCTGGCAAGATGAAATGCCCTGAAGCAATAATAAATATGTAACTGTTAATATGTATAAAGGTCAAATAAAATAAATGTGTCAATTTAATTAAAATAAATATGTGCTAATTACCTCGGGAATTTTATTTGGAGAATTGATACTAGCTTTGTCACTAGCATCTTTCAAACCGGACCCGCGCCTTTCCGCCTCATATCTCTCTTTATCCTGCTGCAATGCTTGGACTTGCGCTTGTAGTGCCATCACAGTTTGCATGATTTCTTGGGTGGTGGGATTCTTTTTCGTTGATTGCTTATACAAGGATGATGGAGTCACACCAAATCCTTTACCTCTCACCCGACCGGGATACTCAGGAACATTTAGTACTCGACTAAAAATGCTCCTGCAATCATCCTCTCATGCGGGTATGGATTTAGATAGATTCTCCTGAAATTCATTGATATATCGAAAATTATTAGTGGGGATTAAAAATTAATTATAATTTAATAAAATTTCAATTAACTTTGAGACATAATGTTATACTTACACATTCTTCATAAACATGTTGAATATCTTCTGTAACAACTCCACCCTTACCCACGCGAGCTTCCTTCCACAAAACATGGTCCGGAAGTGATGATTCTTCACTTTTAGACTCTTCTAACTACACATTTAGTTAAATATTAAGTTCATCAATTATAACACAATAATACAATTAATAAAATCATAGCATTAATATATACTTACCAATTTTTGTTGTAATCGTGCATATCCCAAACGCCCTTTTCTGTATGGATATGCGGGGTTTGATGCTCTTTCGCGATTAATGGCACTCAATTTCTGGATAAAAAATTTTAAGTCATATCAAAACAAACTAATGAAACACATATATAATACAATCAATAGACATGACAAGACAACATTACATTGAATTCTTCGGTTTTCCGTTTGTCTACAAAAATGCCCCATTCTTGCGGTGTAATCACATCCGCACACAACGGTGGAAGTTCTGCTTCAACAAAATTTTTGTTCTCGTCCCTAAGATATTTGTTTGATAATAAGGCTCTAAACCCTCTGTGTCTCTTTCCGGCCAATTGAAGAAAATATTTTTGCCGGCTTTCTTCAATATTAAAGGACCTCTACGAAAAAACATACACATATAAACATAAAGTGTTTTAGTATAAGTAAATTAAAGACTTAATCGTCAACAAAAATCTAATAACATCAATCATATTTGGTAAGTACCTATATCTCATCCAACAATTTACTCCTCCAATTATCACTAGTGATTGGAATGTGCTGACGGACAAGTGAACCAATGTATAAAGATAACATTGAATCGTTAGGCTCAACTAGTTGGTTCTGTTCACTCCAATGTACATCAAATCTCATCCATTTATCTCTAGCACAAATGA
Organism: Lathyrus tuberosus; assembly: GCA_022829125.1. NCBI lineage: Eukaryota > Viridiplantae > Streptophyta > Magnoliopsida > Fabales > Fabaceae > Lathyrus > Lathyrus tuberosus. Next base: position 13,036,561 of record JALAZF010000071.1, read on the forward strand.
TTCTCTTCATAATGGTTTTTCCTCTTTTTATTTCATGTTCTACATTCGAAGCTTCATTCTGAGATTCCTATGTATCCTGTGTCTCGTGGGTGTCTTCCTGGTTATTAGACATTTTACCTGTAAGAAAGAAAAAAACAAAAAGTAAATGACATATATATACTCATAAAGCAAAAGAGTTTCTTACCAACACCCTCACTTCACTGTTAATGAATACTTACAACTTACAAAGCCTAAGCAAGTTAAAGTGAAAATTGAAAAGGAAAAGAAAAATAATTAATAAACACTGAAATAGTAATCCTACACAAAAGATTCTGAGTAAATAAACACTGAAATAGTAATCCTACACAAAAGCCTAAGCAACTTACAAAGCCTAACCAAGTAAATAAACAAACACCCTTATAAAAGAATGATAAGATTCTGAGTTTCTAATTCTAACAGGTACCAAAAGGAGAGGTCAATAGTAATCCTACACAAAATATTCGAACAGTAACATATTCAATAGTAATCCTACACAAAATTTCACTGTCGGGTCAGATTCTATTATATATACCAAACAAGAACAACAATAATAGTTTAAAAATCAAGAGAAATAAATTTATAAATAAAAAACATCAACAACAATGTTAGAACAGTAACAACGAACAACAACAACGAACAACAGTAACAACGAACAGCAACAACGAACAACAGTAACATGCAAGAACGATTTACGGCCAGCAACAACGAACAATGTTAGAAGTAAGAACAGCAACAACAATGTTAGAAGTAAGAACAGCAACAACAATGTACCTCTTCTTCGTCACGACGGCAACAAAACGACGGCAGCAATGAAGTCACGACAATGAACGACGGCAACCGCAAATGAACGACGACAATGGCGGATGAACGACGGCAATGGCAAAGGGTTTCAGCAGAGAAGAAAGAGAGCAAGGGTTTCAGCAGAGAAGAAAGAGAGCAAGGGTCGCGAGAAGAAAATGATTAGAAGCAGTTTCAGAAAATGAAATGAAATGTGTTTTATATTTTAATTAATAAATGAACTTAGAGGGCGCTTTACTTAAAAAGCGCTTTCTAAGGTGAGGAGACTTACAGACCTTAGAGAGCGCTTTTCTTAAAGCACTTTCTAAGGTTAAACTTTAGACAACGCTTTTCTAAAGCGCTCTCTAAAGGCTATTTTTAGAAGGCTTATAACAGCGCTTTGTCCTTAGAAAGTGCTGTCTTAGGGTTAACTGAAAATGTCAAAAAATATAAAAATGAGTCTGGGGCGAGGGGGATTCGAACCCCAGACTCAAAGAATGGCAAACAAACACACAAACCTCCTTAACCAGCGGTACTATGCCCTCATCCATTGTTTATACTGACTCCATAAATATATAAAATAAGGTGCCAACATATATATTTAAATATAATTTGAATAATTTAAATATAATTTAAAATAAATTAAAATATAATTTAAAATAATTTAAATATATTAAATATAATTTGATATATTAATATAATTTAAAGTATATTTTAAATTATATATTAATATAATTTATATATATAAAATATAATTTAAATAAGTTAAAATGTTTGTATTTAAAACATATATATTTAAATATATTATTTGAATAATTTTAAATATAATTTAAAATAAATTAAAATATAATTTAATATAATTTAAAAATATTAAATATAATTGGATATATTAATATAATTTAAAGTATATTTTAAATTATATATTAATATAATTTATATATATTAAATATAATTTAAATAAGTTAAAATGTTTGTATTTAAAACATGTATATTTAAATATATTATTTGAATAATTTTAAATATAATTTAAAATAAATTAAAATATAATTTAAATATATTAAATATAATTTGATATATTAATATAATTTAAAGTATATTTTAAATTAATATATTTTAAATTATATGGTTAACTTTAGACAGCGCTTTTCTAAAGCGCTCTCTAAAGGCTATTTTTAGAAGGCTTATAACAGCGCTTTGTCCTTAGAAAGAGCTGTCTAAGGTTTACCTGAAAATATTAAAAAATATAAAAATGAGTCTGGGGCGAGGGGGATTCGAACCCCAGACTCAAAGCATGGCAAACAAACACACAAACCTCCTTGACCAGCGGTACTACGCCCTCATCCATTGTTTATACTGACTCCATAAATATATAAAATAAGGTGCCAACATATATATTTAAATATATTATTTGAATAATTTTAAATATAATTTAAAATAAAATAAAATATAATTTAAAATAATTTAAATATATTAAATATAATTTGATATATTAATATAATTTAAAATATATTTTAAATTATATATATTAATATAATTTATATATATTAAATATAATTTAAATAAGTTAAAATGTTTGTATTTAAAACATATATATTTAAATATATTATTTGAATAATTTTAAATATAATTTAAAATAAATTAAAATATAATTTAATATAATTTAAATATATTAAATATAATTTGAAATATTAATATAATTTAAAGTATATTTAATATTAAAATATTTTAAATTATATATTAATATAATTTTTATATATTAAATATAATTTAATAAGTTAAAATGTTTGTATTTAAAACATATATATTTAAATATATTATTTGAATAATTTAAAATATAATTTAAAATAAATTAAAATATAATTTAAATATATTAAATATAATTTGATATATTAATATAATTTAAATAAGTTAAAATGTTTGTACTTAAAACATATATATTTAAATATATTATTTGAATAATTTAAAATATAATTTAAAATAAATTAAAATATAATTTAATATAATTTAAATATATTAAATATAATTTGATATATTAATATAATTTAAAGTATATTTTAAATTAATATATTTTAAATTATATATTAATATAATTTTTATATATTAAATATAATTTAAATAAGTTAAAATATATAATTTAAATATATTAAATATAATTTGATATATTAATATAATTTAAAATTCCTTTCCATACCTAAAGGGCGTGGGTTCGACCCCCAATTTTGCCAAACAACAAATACAGCGCTGTCTATGAAAATGTTTAGAATTGTTTTATATTTTAATTAGTTATTGACTTTAGAGGGCGCTTTTTCTTAGAAAGCGCTTTCTAAAGTGAAAAGAAATTGAGCCCTATTAGAGCGCTTTCTGAAAGCGCTTTCTAAGGTGATACTTATAGCAGCGCTTTTTAAAATCGCTCTCTAAAGTGATACCTATAGCAGCGCTTTTTGGAAAGCGCTGTCTAAGGTGGCACTCTTTTACATTCTTTTACAGCGCTTTTGAAAAGCGCTTTCTAAAGCCTTTCTTTTAAGGCGCTTTTTTTTAGCGAAATTTTTTTATTATTTTTAGCAGCGCTTTTGCATAAAACTGCTGTCTTTTTTGTGCTGTCTAATCATATTTTTGGCGTAGTGTAAGTGTGAGAAGTTGGGCATAACCAATCTTATGTTTGCAGATGATGTTCTTCTCTTCTGCAGGGGGATGAGTTATCTGTGTCCATGATGTTGAAGACTTTCCAGTTATTCACTAACTCCACAGGTTTGAGGGCCAACCCTAACAAAAGTAAGATCTTCTTTGGTGGTATTAATACTGTGGATAAAGACATAATTAGAGGCATAACTGAGTTTCAGGATGGCTCTCTCCCAGTCAGGTATCTAGGAGTTCCTTTAACCTGTAAGAAACCCAACGTTAATGCTTATTTGCCTTGGATTGAGAAGATTACAAATAGGATGACACATTGGACTACAAGGCTGTTAAGCTATGCAGGTATGATACAATTGGTCAAGAGCATCTCTTGTGCTATTGGACAATATTGGATGCAATGCTTTCCCCTTCCAAAGTTTGTCATCAAAAAAATTGATGCTTTATGTAGAAACTTTATCTGGACTGGCAGCAATGAGGTTAGCAGAAAAAGCCCTGTGGGTTGGAAGAGAGTGTGTAGCACAGCCAAACAAGGTGGTTTGCAGGTTCTTAACTTGACTGTGTGGAATGATGTTCTTCTGCTAAAGTGTATGTGGAATCTGTGCAGAAAAGAAGACACTTTATGGGTCAAGTGGGTGAATAACTACTACTTAAAAGGGCAACCTGTTATGGAGTATGAGATAAAGAAGCAGGTGTCTTGGATTTTCAAAGGAGTGTTGAGACAAAGAGATAGGGTGAGTAGCATTCAACAAGTTTAGGATCAAATTCTGATGCAGCAGAAACTCAAGCTTACTCCCCTCTATAACAGACTGAGTGATGATGGTAACAGAGTTGATAGGCATGGGCTGGTTAGATTCAACAAGGCAAGGCCTAAAGTAGTTGTTTGTCTTTGGATGACTTATCATGGAAAATTGCCCACTAAAGATAGGCTGAAGAGGTTTGGGATGCTGCAAGACAGTTTATGCAGTGTGTGCAAGCAAAAAGATGAGTCTTTGATCCATCTATTCTTTGAATGCAGGGCGATGAGAGATACTTAGATTAAAATCCTGAATTGGCTGGACATTCTTCACATCCCAGCAATTTGGGAGAATGAAGTTAAGTGGGTTGGAATTAGAACTAAAGGAAAGGGTTGGAGTTCAACCATTTTGAAAATGGCTTTTACAGAAACGATATACACGATATGAAATTATAGAAACAAAATTTGCTTTGATAGGAATGTAGATAATATGAATATAGAAAAGGATATAATAGATTTCGTGGTGTATAGAGGGTGGAACAATGTCAAATTGAGGAAACACATTGCTAGTAGGTTGATGTAGAGCCTTTGTTGGCCCTTAGTCTTGTTTGTTTGGTTGGATCCAAGAGATCACCTAACTTTGTATTGTTTTTTGAATTAATAAATTTTTATTTTGATTCAAAAAAATAATTAAAAAAAAAAACACTTAATAATTTTTTGTATTATTTTGGTGATGTTAGGGTAATTAGTGTAATCTTAAAAATTAATTAGAATAATTAAGGATAATTAAAAAAATCAGTTAATTTTAATACGGTAATAATTTTATCAGACCAAAAGGTTCCCAATCATTTTTTTATAAATTTACATAATATATATATATATATATATATATATATATATATATATATATATATATAGTATTAGAATTGTATAAGAAAAAACAAATTATGGTTGAATACTTTGAATGTAGAATTGTCAAAAGTATATGCATGTGAAAAAAGAAAATATAATCAATAACGTTAATTGTTATTTTCATTCGTAAATTATAACGTTCATTTGTTTTTTTAAATTATTAGAACTTTATCTATATTAGTCATTTTAGACTTAATTATAATTTCATTTTCTATTTTATCGAATTCATAAAATTATAGTCAAATTACTTAAATAGGATTATCCACTTATACAACTAACTTTAATCACAAACACTATAACATTTACACACCCAATTGAAAAAAATGATGTCTCTATAATCATTTGCTTTCATTTTAATATTAATAATTCTTGTATTTGAGATTTGTGAATCTATGTATAAAGATTGGGGACAACTTTGTTACCTATCACAAAAAGTTGGGTAGTCTACCTTCAATCAATTCACTAATGCTATATTATTTTATTATACTTCTTTATTTATTTAATAATTTAAATTTTGTAAATTTTTAATGCAATGTAATCTAATTTACTCTATGAATAACTTTACCAAACTTTTTAAAGTGGATAGATAAGAATTCATCATAAAGATTATTTTCGTTTTTTTTCTTCATGGACACATGGCAAGAATTGGTAGGACATTGAAGTAATCCAAAAGGGGCGACAATCCCTTCTCTAGTATACCGGTTTGTTTTTTCTTAATCATATTTATATGATTTAATTAGATTTTGTAATTTTTCATATTTCTGTTCACTTTTTTTATTATATTATTAAAACTTTTCATGTGTGATATGGTTATATTTTTAATAATAATAAAACAAGCATAGAATTGAAAGGAAGATAAAAGAGGCGATGGCTTCCCCTAGTATATTAAAAAATTTTAGGGCTTTTTTTATTATATTTGTGTTATTTGTAGATATAACTAATTTGAAGAATAAGGGTTTTAAAGGGTTACTTGGTGTAACACTCATATATAACACATACATCAAAGCATATATCATACATGAATAATACGTTTGGTACTGAAATATACAAGTTCCTAGTAACACGGTATACATATAAATGCCTAAAAACTAATACGACAACTATGGCATGTCATATATACAAGATGTTCAAAAGATAAAACTAAGAACTAGATCACTAATGATCACAAAATCTCCACAACGGAAGCCTTGCCACGCAAAAGATACGATCCATAACGAAAAGTCAAACCACGTTGTCCTTACCCTTCGCCGAACCTGTAGTACCTGTGATGTAAACAACAACGTGGGGTAAGATACATCAAATCTCAGTGAGTTCCCTATCTTATAGATTCTCTCGGCTTTACAAGGTTCTACCTTAGCCTAACTCAAGTCGGGGGAAAAGGAACTAGACCTTGAGTTCAAATATCTCTAACTAGAGAAACCATCGCGTAAGACACAACCGCCAACTAGTTAAGGAATCTTTCCCCGGCCATCCTACACCAAAGGATTAAACGCGGGTCACGGATCCGGAACGTAATAACTTTCCCTGGCCATCCCTCTCAAAGAGATTAAACACGGGTCACGGTTACCTACTATTGGTACTTTCCCCGGCCATCCCACACCAAAGGATTAAACGCGGGTCACTAATACCAATCACCACGTAACTTTCCCCGGCCATCCCACACAAGGAGATTAAACACGGGTCACGGTTACTCACCTAATAAATACTTTCCCCGGCCATCCCATACCAAAGATTAAACACGGGTCACTAATATTTTTTAGGGAAAACACACGCTCAACTCGGAGGAGATCACAAAATCCATCCTCGAGCCTCCCCTCATAACTACTTATCAAGGATAATCTTTAGTACCGATGCATAAGCATTGTCGCACAATTCCCTAAGTCATTCTATTGTACTAAGGTTTCCTCGCTCTACCTATTTCATATTTTACATGCATACATGTTCAAACATGCTTAACAATAAGAGAATAGGCAATAAACAGATATTTCTCACTTCCATTAGCTAGAGGATGTTCATAGCTTCACAAAGATACCAAGAATACTCATATCGGATCAACGAGTCAAAAGTTATGGAAGAAACAAGTTGGAGGATCTGTCATGTTCGCATTGCGAAGCAGCCAGCGAATGCTCGCTTCCTCATTCGCAGTGCGAAGCTACCAGCGAATGCCTAGCCAACACTGGTTCGATGCCCCATTCGCAGTGAGAACGTCTGGCGAACCGTGGCAGAACCAAAACAAGGTAAAGTTCGCAGTGCGAACCTCTGGCGAATGTTCGCCTTCACCTTTGTCGTGCGAACATCTAGCGAGTGTTCAATTTCCCCTTCGCTAGGGGATTCGCAATGAGAATCTGGGAAAATGCAGAAACTCTGCAGCGTACAGCTGCATTCCCTTGGGTCCAAAACCAAACCAAAACATACCCACACATCCAACAATCAAATACAGATGATTCTACACTCATATAGCCTATACTACTCAGTTTGTAACACATTTCAACTGTTAAATTTCATTGATTACTAATTTAAGCAATTTCTCATAAACCTAACTTAAGCTAAAATCATTTCTAACTCTAGAACTTAAGTTTCTATCTAGAACCCACCTTGAATAGATGATGATGGTGAAGATGGGAAGATGATTTGATGAAGATTTGATGATGTTCTTGATGATCTTGTTCTTGGACTTTTTCCTCTTTTTCCCTTCCTTTCCTTCTCTTTTCTTTCTCTCCAAAACCCTTTCTATCTTTTTCTTTCTCTTGTTCTAATAAGAAAAAGGAATGGAAAAGAAATGATATAGTATAATATCATCAATTAGTAACACTACTAATTGTCTAAAAAGTCTCTAAAGTTCAAATACTTAAATATCTCAGAGTCAAATAATATTAATTGGATTTACTCTAAGTTCAACAGTTACCCTAATTATCTCTGCAGATAATTTCTCAAAGTACACTGGGACTCAGTTGATCACAACTAATATTATCCAGAGTAAAATAATTTACGTGGTATTACATCCTCCCCCCCTTAAATAGAAATTCGCTCACGAATTTAAAACAATTACCTGAAAAGATGAGGATAGACCTCCTGCATCTCCGATTCCAATTCCCAAGTTGCATCGCCCGGATGCGTCTCATTGCACTGGACCTTAACAAGAGGAATCTCTTTATTCCTTAACACTTTAGTTTCTCTTCCGGTGATACGACTCGGTTGAGGCTCAAATGTCAAATCTGCTTCTATCTCAATTATATCTGGTAAAATTGGCTGAAGAGGATCTGGGACAAATTTCCGAAGCTGAGACACATGAAAAACGTCGTGCATCTCTGCCAGAGAAGGTGGTAAGGCTAATTTGTAGGCTACTTCACCAATTCTTTCCAAAATCTGATATGGTCCCACGTATCTCAGACTTAACTTCCGTGACCGAAACGGTCCTTTCAACCGCAATCTCGGAGTAACCTTCAAAAACACATGATCGCCTTCTTCAAATTCTAAAGGTCTTCTTCGGTTATCTGCATAACTCTTCTGATGATCATGTGCTTGCTTAACTTTTCCACGGATCATCCTAATCTTCTCCGTAGTTTCGTGAGTAATCTCGGGTCCCAACATCCTATCTTCACCAACTTCTGCCCAACACAACGGTGTCCTACACTTCCTTCCATACAACGCCTCATAAGGTGCCATACCAATACTTGCATGATAACTGTTATTATAAGAGAACTCAATCAACGGCAAGAGTTCTATCCAATTTCCTCCACTTTCAAGTACACAAGCTCTCAACATGTCTTCCATGGTTTGTATTGTCCGTTCCGTCTGACCATCCGTTTGCGGATGATTCGACGTACTCAAACACAACTTCGTTCCCATCGCTTGTTGAAAAGCTCTCCAAAATCTCGAAGTAAACTTTGGATCTCTATCCGAAACAATATTAGAAGGAACACCATGTAATCTCACAATTTCCGAAATGAACAACTTTGCGAGATCCCTCGCCTTATAAGTAGTCTTTACGGCCAAGAAATGAGCAGACTTCGTCAACCGATCTACAATTACCCAAACCGAATCATAACCACCTTGCGCACAGGGTAATCCCACCGCGAAGCCCATCGAAATACTATCCCATTTCCACACCGGAATTTCTAGAGGTTGCAACAAGCCACCCGGTCTTTGGTGTTCTATTTTCACTTGTTGGCATACCGCACATTCCGATACATATACCGCAACATCCTTTTTCATCCCGGACCACCAATAGTCCCTCTTTAAATCTTGATACATCTTTGAAGAACCCGGATGTATAGTAAAAGTACCCTTATGTGCTTCTTCCAAAATCCTTCTTTTTAACATCGCATCATCCGGAATATAAACTCTTTGGTTAAACAAGATGGTCCCATCGGTAGTTCGCACAAAACCCGGTTGAGTCAACATCTCTTGTAACTTATCATCCAACTCCTGTCCTTGTCGGATTTCCTCCCGAAGAGTAGAGGTGACATTCAAATTCCCCATAATCACACAATTAGGAGTCCAATTAAATTGAAGATATAGATCCCTAAACTTTTCCATTAAAGCATACTCTAACATCATCAAGTCGGCACTATGTAACACTTTCCTGCTCATTGCATCCGCCACCTTATTTTCTTTACCCGGATAGTATTTTAGCTCCAAGTCATAATCCTTCAAATACTCTAGCCACCTCCTTTGACGCATATTCAATTCCTTCTGATCAAAGAGGTACTTTAAGCTCTTGTGGTCGCTAAACATCTCAAAACGTACACCATACAAATAGTGACGCCACACCTTCAAGGTAAATACAACTGCCGCGAATTCTAAATTATGCGTTGGATAATTCTCTTCATGGACTTTCAACTGTCTAGATGCATAAGCTACCACACGTCCATCTTGCATTAACACATCGCCTAATCCCTTTTTCGATGCATCACAATATACCTCATACGACTTGCTAGGATCAGGAATAAACAAAACAGGAGCGGTCGTCAATCTCTCCTTCAAACTCATAAAACTTCTTTCACAAGACGAATCTCATTCATACGAACAATCCTTCCGAGTAAGTCTCGTCATCAGTAAAGCCAGTTGGGAAAAGCCTTTAATAAACCTTCTATAATAACCTGCTAGTCCCAAGAAGCTTCTAACTTCAGACACATTCTTCGGTCTCTCCCAATTTATCACTGCTTCAACTTTTGATGGATCAACCTCGACACCTCCCTAAGATATGACATGTCCAAGAAAATTCACCCCCGACATCCAAAACTCACACTTGCTTAGCTTGGCAAAAATTTGCCTCTCTTGTAAGATGGATAAAACGATTCTTAGGTGTTCTTCATGCTCTTGAGGATCACGAGAATAGATAAGAATATCATCAATGAAAATCACCACAAATTGGTCTAAATAAGGTTGAAATATCCGATTCATATAATCCATGAAAACTGCCGGAGCATTCATCACACAGAAAGGCATTACGAGGAATTCATAATGACCATAACGGGTCCTATACGCAGTTTTCGGTACACCCGAACTCTTCACCCGAATCTGATGATAACCCGACCGTAAATCAATCTTCGAGAACACACAGGCTCCTTTCAATTGATCTAACAGGTCGTCTATCCTTGGCAATGGGTATTTGTTCTTGATGGTGACCTTATTCAACTGACGGTAATCAATACATAACCGCATTCCACCATCCTTCTTCTTTACCAACAATACTGGAGCTCCCCAAGGCGAAACACTCGGTCTAACAAAATGCTTAGCCATCAATTCTTCCAATTGATCCTTTAATTCTCTTAATTCAAGTGGTGCCATCCGATACGGAGAAACGGATATTGGAGCCGTTCCCGGTATCAGGTCAATAGAGAATTCCACTTCTCGCTTCGGGGGAAGAGAAGTGATATCCTCGGGAAAAACTTCCGGAAACTCGCAGACTACTGGAATACTCAGAACCTGAAGGTTATCGTTCTCCTCCTTAGTGAGAACCAAAAGAACAGATTTTTCATTCTCAAACAAGAAATTAATCATTCCCACCGTACCTTCTAAAATAGTAGTCAACACATCCTTCGGAGTAGCCTCCACGGACGAAATAATAATTAAGTAGCCTCCACGGACGAAATAATAATTAACTTCTCTTCACAACCGATGAAAACCGAATTAGCAGAAAGCTAATCCATTCCCAAAACGACATCAACTTTCTTAAGCGGTAAACAGATAAGGTCAATCTGGAAAACTCTATCATTCACAGATAAAACACAGTTTTCACACATCAACGGAGTTTCAACAATCTCATCCATGGCAGTAGTAACCACCATGGGTGGAGACAATGGAATAGCTTGCAACCCCAGCCGCTGCATACATTGCATCGATACAAAAGAATGTGTTGCTCCACAATCAAATAACACAAAACAAGGATGTCCATTAACGAAACACGTACCAGCAATCAAAGAGTTATCACCCTTTGCCTTCCTTGCATCTAAGGTATATACCCTCCCGGTATTCTGTCCTTGCACTTAGTTTCTATTCCGAGGACACATTCTAGCCATATGTCCCAATTCATTACAGTGATAACACCTAACACTCCCATCTGCACACTTCCCGAAATGACGTTGGTTGCAAACTCTACACAAAGGAGTAGCATTAGGTCTAGCAACCTGCTTTCCCTTGAAAGCTTGGGATCTAGGACCAAATTATTGACTCGCTCTTCCACGATCACCTTGATTCACCCTACTTGCAACACTTTCCGCTTGCACTTTCTTCAAGCTTGCTCTGCCACGTAACACTATCGTAATAATTCAGCATAGCTAGTGAATTCCCTCTGAGACACGCTATGTGAAATTTCGGCCCTTAAACCAAAAAGAAACTGATCAATCTTCCACCTCTCATCAGGAGCATACATAGCCTGCCTAGAATAAGCAGCCATAACCTCGAACTTTTCCGCATAAGAAGCCATAGTCAAGTCGCCTTGTCTCAATTGTTGAAACTCGAATTCCTTCTGAGATCTTAAGGAACTTGGGAAATACTTCTCCATAAAAGTTATCTTAAACTGCTCCCATACTTTTGGTACCTCTTGAATTGTCATTAAGGCTGAAGCGCTTTCTCACCATCTCATGGCAGGACCCTTCAACAAGTGAGAAGCGAAAACAACCTTATTTTCTTCACTACACTGAACTATCAAGAAAATCTACTCCATACCGAATATACATTCATGAGCCTTTACTGGATCTAACCGTCCCTGAAACTCCGGAGGATTCATACGAATGAAATCCCTAAAGGTTCCCCCTGCAACCTCAGGAACAACCACTGGAGGATGCAGGCCACCAGCCATTTGCTGTACCATTTGTTGCACAAACTGATTCTGTTGTTGCTGCATCTGCTGCATGAATTGATACAAAGGGGCATTCTCCTCGCCACCTGGTGGATTTGTCCCGGCTGGAGTGGTTCTCGGTCTACCTCGGTTGTTTCTGCGTCTGTCGGCCATGTCCCTAAATGTCATACAGATAGGATTAAGTTGATCAGGCTCAATACCATAAATATAACACGTAAGACCAATGGTGACACAACACATATAAAACGGAAAGAAATAGCTATACTATTCCATGGCTAGGTCGAGGATACGACCTGCTCTGATACCAACTGTAACACTCATATATAACACATACATCAAAGCATATATCATACATGAATAATACGTTTGGTACTGAAATATACAAGTTCCTAGTAACATAGTATACATATGAATGCCCAAAAACTAATACAACAACTATGGCATGTCATATATACAAGATGTTCAAAAGATAAGACTAAGAACTAGATCACTAATGATCTCAAAATCTCCACAACGGAAGCCTTGCCACGCAAAAGATACGATCCGTAAGGAAAAGTCAAACCACTTTGTTTTCACCCTTCGCCGAACCTGTAGTACCTGTGATGTAAACAACAACGTGGGGTGAGATACATCAAATCTCAGTGAGTTCCCTATCTTATAGATTCTCTCGGCTTTACAAGGTTCTACCTTAGCCTAACTCAAGTCGGGGGAAAAGGAACTAGACCTTGAGTTCAAATATCTCTAACTAGAGAAACCATCGCGTAAGACACAACCGCCAACTAGTTAAGGAATCTTTCCCCGGCTATCCCACACCAAAGGATTAAACGCGGGTCACGGATCCTGAACGTAAATAACTATCCCCGGCCATCCCTCTCAAAGAGATTAAACACGGGTCACGGTTATCTACTATTGGTACTTTCCCCGGCCATCCCACACCAAAGGATTAAACGCGGGTCACTAATACCAATCACCATGTAACTTTCCCCGGCCATCCCACACAAGGAGATTAAACACGGGTCACTGTTACTCACCAAATAAATACTTTCCCCGGCCATCCCATACCAAAGATTAAACACGGGTCACTAATATTTATTAGGGAAAACACACGCTCGACTCGGAGGAGATCACAAAATCCATCCTCGAGCCTCCCCTCATAACTACTTATCAAGGATAATCTTTAGTACCGATGCATAAGCATTGTCGCACAATTCCCTAAGTCATTCTATTCTACTAAGGTTTCCTCGCTCTACCTATTTCATATTTTTCATGCATACATGTTCAAAAATGTTTAACAATAAGAGCATAGGCAAATAATCATCAATCGCATAATGGGAACACATAATTCAACATGCCACAAATCACACAAATTCACGGTTCCCTCCGATTTATTTAATCGGGCAATAAACATATATTTCTCACTTCCATTAGCTAGAGGATGTTCATAGCTTCACAACAATACCAAGAATACTCATATCGGATCAACGAGTCAAAAGTTATTGAAGAAACAAGTTGGAGGATCTGCATGTTCGCATTGCAAAGCAGCCAGCGAATGCTCGCTTCCTCATTCGCAGTGCGAAGCTCTCAGTGAATGCCTAGCCAACACTGGTTCGCTACCCCATTCGCAGTGCGAACGTCTGGCGAACCGTGGCAGAACCTAAACAAGGTAAAGTTTGCAGTGTGAACCTCTGAAGAATGTTCGCCTTCACCTTCGCCGTGCGAACATCCAACGAGTATTCGATTTCCCCTTCGCTAGGGGTATCGCAGTGCGAATCTGGGAAAATGCAGAAATTCTGCAGCGTACAGCGGCATTCCCTTGGGTCCAAAACCAAACCAAAACATACCCACACACCCAACAATCAAATACAGATGATTCTACACTCATATAACCTATACTACTCAGTTTGTAACACATTTCAACCGTTAAATTTCATCGATTACCAATTTAAGCAATTTTTCATAAACCTAACTTAAGCTAAAATCATTTCTAACTCTAGAACTTAAGTTTCTATCTAGAACCCACCTTGAATAGATGATGATGGTGAAGATGGGAAGATGATTTGATGATGTTCTTGATGATCTTGTTCTTGGACTTTTTTCCTCTTTTTCTCTTCCTTTCCTTCTCTTTTCTTTCTCTCCAAAACCCTTTCTATCGTTTTCTTTCTCTTGTTCTAATAAGGAAAAAGAATGGAAAAGAAATCATATAGTATAATATCATCAATTAGCAACACTACTAATTGTCCAAAAAGTCTCTAAAGTTCAAATACTTAAATATCTCAGAGTCAGATAATATTAATTGGATTTACTCTAAGTTCAACATTTACCCTAATTATCTCTGCAGATAATTTCTCACAGTACACTGGGACTCAGTTGATCACAACTAATAATATCCAGAGTAAAATAATTTACGGGGTATTACACTTGGGCCTTAGGTCATTCTCTTAGTTGCACACTTCATTTATTATTATTTTCAACCACAGGTTATTTAACTTATTTTTTTTATTTATTCTACTCTTTTGAAATATTTTTATTAGTGTTAATTTTAGGATTAATTTTAAGGGTAATTAGGGTAGTTAGAATAAATATTTAACTTAATTAAAATAAGCAGGTTGATTTAATACTAAGTATTTTATAATAAAACATTTCTTTTATATTTAATAATAAAAATTCCAAAAAAACACACTTAATAATTTTGTGTATTATTTTGATGATGTTAGGGTAATTAGTGCAATCTTAAAAATTAATTAGAATAATTAAGGATAATTAAAAAAATTAGTTAATTTAATTACGGTAAAAAATTTAGAAGACCAAAAGGTTTCCAATCTTTTTTTTATAAATTCACTTAATAATATATATATATATATATATATATATATATATATATATATATATATATATATGTAAAGCCCATATATATATACATGCATCAAATCACATATTATACATGAATAATACGTTTGGTACTGAAATATACAATAAGTTCCTAATAAACACATTATACATATACATGCCCAAAAACCCTAATAAAAAAACTACGGCATAGTATATCTACAAGATGTTCCAAAGACAAAATACTAAGAACTAGATCACTAATGATCTCAAAAACTCCACAACGGAAGCAAAGCCATCAGATAAGTAAGGATAATCACACGGCCTTATCCTTACCATTCGCGGAACCTGCAGTACCTGTGATGTAAACAACAACAGTGGGGTGAGATACATCAAATCTTAGTGAGTTCCCTATCTTAAAGTCCTCTCGGCTCTACAAGGTTCTGATATACCTAACTCAAGTCAAAAGGGAAGGGAAGTGACTTTGAGTACACACACACACTATATGGAAACATGTCACGAGTTTATCAACTCACAATATCACTAATCGGTAACCACACCAAGGCATCCCCTGTTCCCGTCCGCTTCTACGTCTAGAAGTCGACCCGAGTCATGGATCCTGGTAACCTACTTGACATACGAATGGATTCGGGTTCTACGGGCCATTAACCGTTATGAACCGTCAATTCACACGGGCCATTGACTGTCACAAGCATACGCTCTCAGAGCGCCATTCGTACTGCACGCGGGAATCAAACCTGCCAAGTAGTTGTGCACATGTTTCAGAGGAGCTCGAGACCCATGAAACACACTCGGAAAAATAACCGGTTACGATTACGTGATCACACACAGACGTGATTGTATTCGACAATCACAAGGCCATTATGCCTTAACACAACCAAACGGTTAACACACATGTTCCATACTAGTGTTTATTCATTCTATATTTTTTCGACATTGTTTATGGTAACGTTCCTCACTCTACCTATTCCGTATTTTAACATGCATACATATTCGACAACAATTACCCACCATGTAAACGATAAAAGTCGACAAAACGACACTATTCCAAAAATCCCGACATAATTAAATCGGCCAACAACCTTAAAACCATTTTCATAAGAAAGTATACTTTATTAGCTTTCCAACGATATCAAGAATGTTAAAAACGGGTAAACGAGTCAAAAGTTATGGACACAACGAGAAATAGTATCGCGAGAAAACACAAATTTTCACCCTCCTGGCCGTACGCGTACTGCCCTAAGCCATACGCGTAATGCCAAGCTGGCTCGCCCAGCCATACGCGTATTGCCCAAGGTCATACGCGTATGGACAGAGACTGATTTTCCTTCAAAATTCCTTTTAAAACCCCAATACGCGTACTACCATAACTCATACGCGTATTGCCCAAAACCCTACGCGTACCAATACGCAAATGGACAGATGGCCGAGAAAATGGAACCCCATACGCGTATTGCCCACATTTCTGCGCAGCCATACGCGCATTGCCTTAACCAATATGCGTATTGCCTTGGGTGATACGCGTATGGGCAGCGTGAAAACCAGGAAATTTCCTGCATAATGGGTTTGCGAAATTTGATCCATTTTCCTTCCCAATTCACTTCTAAACACCAGAAAAATGCCAATTTGATACACAACAATACATAGCTAACAAGTAGTAAGCATAAGAAGCATTAAAATATGATTTTAGTGCAAAATTTCTCATTTCTAACAATGTCAAAACTAACTCTAAACTCAATAAAACTCTACTCTAAAGTATCTAACTAGAACCCACCTGGATTACAAGATGAGGAAGTTGAAGCTGAGATGAAAGGATGAAGATTGGTTGATGTTTCTTGCTCTTGAGCTCTTGGAGAATTCCCTCTTTTTTTCCTTCCTTTTTCCTTCTCCTTTCTTTCTTTCTCTAATGTTTCTATCTTTTGCCAAATAAGGAAAGGAAAAGAAAATATATAAGGAAATATTAATTGGTAATAATACTAATTATCCAAATTATCTCAATTACACCAATTAATAAAACTCCAAATTAAATAATATTAATCTAATCAAATTTTCGAGTTCGTCGGTTTACTCTAATTACTTTTTCCAATAATTGCTCAGAGTACCCCGGAACCCAGTTAATCATACTAATATTACCCAAAATGTTCACAAAAATTATGGGGTATTACAATAAATAAATAAATAAATAAATATATATAAATATATATATATATATATATATATATATATATATATATATATATATATATATATATATATATATATATATATATATATATATTTATAATATTAGAATTGTATAAGAAAAAACAAATTATGATTAAATACTTTGAATGTAGAATTGTCAAAAGTATATGCATGTTAAAAAAGAAAATATAAACAATAACATTAATTGTTATTTTCATTCGTAAAATTATAGTCAATTTACTTAAATAGGATTACCCACTTATACAACTAACTTTAGTAACAAACACTATAACATTTACACACCCAATTGAAAAAAATGCAGTCTCTATAATCATTTGCTTTCATTTTAATATTAATAATTCTTGTATTTGATATTTGTGAATCTATGTATAAAGATTATTCTCTTTTTTTTTTCTTCATGGACACATGGCAAGAATTGGTTGGACATTAAAATGATCCAAAAGGGGCGACAATCCTTTCTCTAGTATGCAGGTTTGTTTTTTTTAATCATATTTATATGATTTAATTAGATTTTGTAATTTTTCATATTTCTTTTCACTATTTTTATATCATTATTAAAACTTTTCATGTCTGATATGGTTATATTTTTAATAATAACAAAACAAGCATAGAACTGAAAGGAAGATAAAAGTGGCGATGACTTCTCCTAGTATATTAAAAAATTTTAGGGCTTTTTTTATTATATTTGTGTTATTTGTAGATATAACTAATTTGAAGAATTAGGGTTTTAGAGATTTACTTAGGCCTTAGGTCATTCTCCTAGTTGCACACATCATCTATATAATATATTAAATCTGAAGCGGCGGATTATATGACGACACATACTGACATTTCTATTCCATTTGTGTCGCATCATCCCATAGTCCTATGTGGCACATCTAAGATCTTATTTTCATTTTTTAAATAGACAAATATTATATTTATTCTCTATTGGAGGTCACGAGTTCGAACCTTGGCAAAAACGAAAAAATCTCATTTTTAACAAAATTGATCTAACAAGACAACTACTATTCTAACTATCTATATTCCCCTAAACATTAAAATTAAAATTATGTCTTATTTGAAATCATAAAGAATATGAACACTAAAAATACTTAAAATAATTGTTTTTAATCTCAAAGTAATTACAGTAAAAAATATATTAACATATTAACCTATATAATATATTACTAACTTAGATAAATATATTATTTTCATAAATACATATTACCAAAGTGAATTATGCTTTATCTTTTCTTTTATAATAGTGACAATAGAAAGTATGATAAAAATATTGAGAATAATGTCTAAAAAAAGAACAATCATGTTTTAAAACTTATATATCATTATTTATTTTTCATGAAATAATTTTTGACTTATAAAAAATGTAAAAGTTGAAACAAATGTCTTTAGTGTCAAATTAGTTATTACACAAATTTTAAAGACTTATCACTATTTGTTAATATTGAAATATAATAGAGTATGCAAAACGTTTTAATCATATTTATATACTTTATTATTATATTCTTCATATTATGACATACCAGAAAATTAATGACAAAGAATAATATTATTGATTTTTTTACATATAATTGTCAAAAAGGATGAGGATAAAAATATAAAAAATGACCTTAAGAAATATATTTTAGAGTTTTATTAATATTTGCAAAAACTAAATTCTTAATATCGTTGTCAACTTACAAATATACACTTTTTCTTTCAAGTAAAATGTTTCTTTTTCTATCATATTATTTTCTATATTATATTTCATAATAAATTATTATAATATATCTTTTTAACCATATATTTAAAAATAATAATAATTAAGATTTCATATAAATCAAATTAAAATTAATTTACAACCGCGCATCGCGCGGGTCTTAATCTAGTTTATTATTATTTTCAACCACAGGTTATTTAACTTATTTTTTTATTTATTCTATTTTTTTGAAATATTTTTATTAGTGTTAATTTTAGGATTAATTTTAGGGGTAATTAGGGTAGTTAGAATAAATATTTAACTTAATTAAAATAAGTAGGTTGATTTAATACTAATTATTTAATAAAAAAGCATTTCTTTTATATTTAATATTAAAAATTCCAAAATAAAACACTTAATAATTTTGTGTATTATTTTGATGATGTTAGGGTAATTAGTGAAATCTTAAAAATTAATTAGAATAATTAAGGATAATTAAAAAAAATAGTTAATTTAATTACAGTAATTATTTTATAAAACCAAATGGTTTCCAATATTTTTTTTATGAATTCACTTAATAATATATATATATATATATATATATATATATATATATATATATATATATATATATATACCCTGTGCCCAAGGTGGGTATGATTCTATTTGGGTGATTGTAGATCGGTTGACGAAATCAGCGCATTTCTTATGTTCTTTTGGTTCTCACTAAGGAGGAGAGTAACAACCTTCTGGTTCTGAGTATTCCAGTAGTCTGTGAGTTTCCCGAAGTTTTCCCCGAGGATATCACTTCTCTTCCTCCGGAGAGGGAAGTGGAATTCTCTATTGACCTGATACCGGGAACGGCTCCAATATCCGTTTCTCCGTATCGGATGGCACCACTTGAGTTAAGAGAATTAAAGGATCAATTGAAAGAGTTGATGGCTAAGCATTTTGTTCGACCAAGTGTTTCGCCCTGGGGAGCTCCCGTGTTGTTGGTAAAGAAGAAGGATGGTGGAATGCGGTTATGTATTGATTACCGTCAGTTGAATAAGGTCACCATCAAGAATAAATACCCATTACTAAGGATAGATGATTTGTTAGATCAATTGAAAGGAGCCTGTGTGTTCTCGAAGATTGATTAACGATCGGGTTATCATCAGATTCGTGTGAAGAGTACAGATGTACCAAAGACCGCATTTAGAACCCGTTATGGTCATTATGAATTCTTAGTAATGTCTTTCGGTGTGACGAATGCCCTGGCAGTTTTTATGGATTATATGAATCGGATATTTTAACCTTACATGGACCAATTTGTGGTGATTTTCATTGATGACATTCTTATCTATTCTCGTGATTTACAAAAGCACGGAGAACACCTAAGAATCATTTTATCCATCTTACAAGAGAGACAACTTTTTGCTAAGCTAAGCAAGTGTGAGTTTTGGATGTCGGAGGTTAATTTTCTTGGTTATGTCATATCTCAGGGAGGTGTAGCGGTAGATCCATCAAAAGGTGAAGCAGTGATTAATTGGGAGAGACCAAAGAATGTTTCTGAAGTTAGAAGTTTCTTGGGATTGGCAGGTTATTACAGAAGGTTTATCAAAGGCTTTTCTCAATTAGCTTTACCAATGACGAAACTTACTCGAAAGGATTGTCCGTATGAGTGGGTTTCGGCTTGTGAAAGAAGTTTTATGAGTTTGAAGGAAAGATTGACGACCGCTCCTGTTTTGATTATTCCTGATCCTAGCAAGTCGTACGAGGTATTTTGTGACGCATCTAAGATGGGATTAGGAGGTGTGTTATTGCAAGATGGTCATGTTGTGGCTTATGTTTCTCGACAGTTAAAAGTTCATGAATAGAGTTATCCAACACATGATTTGGAATTGGCGGCAGTTGTGTTTACACTGAAAGTGTGGCGTCATTATTTGTATGGGGTGCATTTTGAGATGTTCAGCGATCACAAGAGCTTAAAGTATCTTTTTGATCAGAAAGAGTTGAACATGCGTCAAAGGAGATAGATGGAATATTTGAAGGATTATGATTTGGAACTAAAGTACCATCCGGGTAAAGCGAATAAGGTGGCAGATGCATTAAGCAGGAAAGTGTTACATAATGCCGAGTTGATGATGTTAGAGTATACCTTATTGGAAAGATTTCGAGATCTCAATCTCCAATTTGTTTGGACTCCTAATTGTGTGATTATGGGGAATTTGAATGTCAATTCTACTCTTAGGGAGGAAATTCAACAAGGACAAGAGCTAGATGAGAAGTTACAAGAAGTGTTAATTCAACCGGGCTTTGTGCGGGCTACCGACGGAATCATTTTGTTTAACCAAAGGATTTGTGTTCCAGATGATGTGGGGTTAAAAAGAAGGATTTTGGAAGAAGCGCATAAGGGTGCTTTTACTATACATCCTGGTTCTTCGAAGATGTATCAATATTTATAAAGGGACTATTGGTGGTCCAGTATGAAAAAGGATATTGCGGTGTATGTATTGGAATGTGCGGTATGCCAACAAGTGAAGATTGAACACCAAAGAACGGGTAGCTTATTACGACCATTAGAAATTCCAGTATGGAAGTGGGATAGTATTTCTATGGACTTTGCAGTTGGATTACCCCGTGCCCAAGGTGGCTATGATTCTATTTGGGTGATTGTAGATCGGTTGACGAAATCTGCGCATTTCTTAGCTGTAAAGACTACTAACAAGGCGAGTCATCTTACAAAGTTGTTCATTCCGGAAATTGTTAGGTTACATGGTATTCCCTCTAGTAGTGTTTTGGATAGAGATCCAAAGTTTACTTCAAGATTTTGGAGAGCTTTTCAACAAGCTATGGGAACGAAGTTGTGTTTGAGCACGTCGAATATCCGCAAATGGATGGTCAAATGGAACGGACAATACAAACAATGGAAGATATGTTAAGGGCTTGTGTCCTTGAAAGTGGAGGAAATTGGATAGAACTTTTACCGTTGATTGAGTTCTCTTATAATAACAATTATCATGCCAGTATTGGTATGGCTCCTTATGAGGCATTGTATGGAAGGAAGTGTAGGACGCCATTGTGTTGGGCGGAAGTTGGCGAAGATAGAATTTTGAGACCCGAGATTATCCAAGATACTACGGAAAAGATTAGGATGATCCGTGATAAAGTTAAACAAGCACAAGATCGTCAGAAAAGTTATGCGGATAACCGTAGGAGACCTTTAGAGTTTGATGAAGGTGATCATGTGTTTTTGAAAGTTACTCCAAGATTGAGGTTGAAAGGACCGTTTAAGTCGCGGAAGTTAAGTCCGAGATACGTGAGACCGTATCAAATTTTAGAAAGAATTAGTGAAGTAGCTTACAGATTAGCCTTACCGCCTTCTTTGTCAGAGATGCACGATGTTTTTCATGTATCTCAGCTTCGAAGGTTTGTTCCAGATCCTCTTCAGCCAATTCTACCAGATACGATTGAGATAGAAGCAGATTTAACATTTGAGCCTCAACCTAGTCGTATCACATGAAGAGAAACTAAGGTGTTAAGGAATAAAGAGATTCCTCTTGTTAAGGTCCAGTCGGATTAGATACATTCGGGTGATGTAACTTGGGAACGGGAATCAGAGATGCAGGAAGTTTATCCTCATCTTTTCAGGTACTTGTTTTAAATTCGTGGGCGAATTTCTCTTTAAGGGGCGGAGGATGTAATACCCCGTAAATTATTTTACTCTGGATAATATTCGTATGATCAACTGGGTTCTGGGTTACTCTGATAATTTATTGGATAAAATAATTAGAGTAAACTGATGAGCTCAGAGCAGATCAAATTAATATTTTCTGACTCTGAGGTTTTAACTTTTGGTGTTGTAGAGACTTATGGGACATTTAAGTTAGTTTTACTAACTAAATGATTTCTCTATGTATCATTTCTTTTCTTTTTCCTTTTCATTTTTGGTGAAAAAGATACAAAGAAGAGAGAAGTAAGAAAGAAGGAGAAGGAAAGGAAAGAAAAGAAGAGGAAACCTAAGGGAAGAAGAAAAAGCTTGGAATCATCTGCTCTTCATCAATTCATCTCATCTTCTTCATCATCATCCAATTCTAAGGTGGGTTCTAGATAAAGACATTAGGAGCAGAAATTCTTGAGTTTTAGAGTTAGATTTGATTTTGTGAGAAAATGAATAATCATGCTAAAATCACGAATCTAATGGTTGAAAATTGATATAAACTGCGTAGAATAATCGTAATATGCATATGAACATTGTTGATACTTTTTTTGGTTGTTTGATAATGTTTCGGGTTGGAAAAGTTGGATTTTGGGGTTTGGAAACCATGTAAATCGCAGTAGAAAATTCTGCTTCTGGTGCGATTCGGCAGGCGAATTAGGGTTCTCCATGCGAATGAGGTCTCGCCACTGGTTCACCGGGCGAAGTATTAAAGAAGGGGGATTTGCCAGGCGAAATCCTAAGTCGCCAGGCGAAAATCATGAGACAGAATATGTGTTGGCTACTGGAACTCGGGTATTTTAAAAAAATTGGTTTCGCTGGGCGAAGTGCTGGTGAAGAGGGATTCTCCAGGAGAAATCCTTGCTCGCCAAGCGAATCTGGTTGTTTCCCAATAATTTCGTTTTCTTCAAAAGTCCGTAACTTTTGACTCGTTTATCCGATTGAAGTGTTCTTGGTACTGATAGAGAGCTATGAAAATACTCTATCTAATGGAAGTGAGAAATACTAGTTTTATTGCCCGTGCATGAGAGGCCGAGGCATGCGTCTATTACCGAATGGTATGGAAAGAATTACACTAGTATGGATCATGTTAATTGTGTTTAGATTGAGAAAAGACAAAAGAGGTCTTAAGGAGAATGTGGCCTTGTGATTGTCGAATACAATCACATTTGTGTGTATGATCACGTAATCATAACCATTGCCCTTGAGAGGCATTCAAGAGTCTCGAGCTCCTCTGAATGCAGGCACAAATACTTGGGAGGTTTGATTCCCGTGTGTAGTAAGAATGGAACCTACGGGTAGAGAGTTGTGACAGTGTACATGCTGTGTGAAGTGACGAATTAAGGTGATAATATGTCCCTTAATTCCGAATCCATTTTGTATGCCAAGTAACTACAAGGATCCATGACTAGGGTCGACTTCTAGACGTAGAAGCGGACGGAAAAAGGGGATGCCTTGGTACAGGTTATCGATTAGTGATAATGTCAGTTAACAAGACTCGTGATCATGGATCCATATAGTGTGTGTGAGTACTCAAGGTCACTTCCCTCCCCTTTTGACTTGAGTTAGGTGTGATAAAACCTTGTAAAGCCGAGAGGACCTATAAGATAGGGAACTCACTAAGATTTGATGTATCTCACCCCATGTTGTTGATTATATTACAGGTACTACAGGTTCCGCGCAGGGTAAGGATAAAGTTGTTTGACTTTCCTTACTATCTTGGCTTTTTGGGATGGCAAGACTTCCGTTGTGGAGATTTTTTTAGATCATGATATTGATCTGGTTCTTATTATATTGGAACATCTTGTATATATAATGCCATAGTTTTTTTTTGTTGTAACGTTTTGGGCATGTATATGTATAATGTGTTAACTAGGGACTTATGGTATTTAAGTACCAAAGGTGAATTCATGTATGATATGGATGCTTTGATGTATTATATTATATATGGGTGTTACAATAATCGTAATATGCATATGAACATGGTTGATACATGTTTTGGTTGTTTGAAAATGTTTTGGTTTGGAAAAAGCAGAGAAAGAATTATGTTTCTGATGCGTTTCGCCAGGAAAATTTTGAAACGCCAGGCGAATAAGATTTCGCCGCTGCTTCGTCGGCCGACGTACTGGCGAAGAGGGATTCGTCAGGCGAAATCCTTAACTGCCAGGCGAATCTGGTTGTTTCCCAATAATTTTCTTTTCTTCAAAAATCCGTAACTTTTGACTCGTTTTTCCAATTTAAGTGTTCTTGGTACCGATAGAGAGCTATGAAAATACTCTATCTAATGGAAGTGAGAAATACTAGTTTTGTTGCCCGATTAAATAAATCGGAGGGAACTGGAATTGGTGTAACTTGTGATATGTTGAATTATGTGATTCCATTATATAATTGACTTATGTTTTCCTATTCTTTTGTTGTTAAGCATGTTTGAGAGTATATGCATGTTAAAACACGAAATAGGTAAAGTGAGGAATATTACCATAAACTATATTGGAACCTAGTAACGGCTAGGAAAATGATGAATAACATAATGATGAAGCTCGTGCATGAGAGGCCGAGGCATGCGTCTATTACCGAATGGTATGGAAAGAATTACACTAGTATGGATCATGTTAATTGTGTTTAGATTGAGAAAAGACAAAAGAGGTCTTAAGGAGAATGTGGCCTTGTGACTGTCGAATACAATCACATTTGTGTGTATGATCACGTAATCGTAACCATTGCCCTTGAGAGGCATTCAAGAGTCTCGAGCTCCTCTGAATGCAGGCACAAATACTTGGGAGGTTTGATTCCCGTGTGTAGTAAGAATGGAACCTACGGGTAGAGAGTTGTGACAGTGTACATGCTGTGTGAAGTGACAAATTAAGGTGATAATATGTCCCTTAATTCCGAATCCATTTTGTATGCCAAGTAACTACAAGGATCCATGACTAGGGTCGACTTCTAGACGTAGAAGCGGACGGAAAAAGGGGATGCCTTGGTACAGGTTATCGATTAGTGATAATGTGAGTTAACAAGTCTCGTGATCATGGATCCATATAGTGTGTGTGAGTACTCAAGGTCACTTCCCTCCCCTTTTGACTTGAGTTAGGTGTGATAAAACCTTGTATATGCGAGAGGACCTATAAGATAGGGAACTCACTAAGATTTGATGTATCTCACCCCATGTTGTTGATTATATTACAGGTACTACAGGTTTCGCGAAGGGTAAGGATAAAGTTGTTTGACTTTCCTTACTATCTTGGCTTTTTGGGATGGCAAGACTTCCGTTGTGGAGATTTTTTGAGATCATGATATTGATCTGGTTCTTATTATATTGGAACATCTTGTATATATAATGCCATAGTTTTTTTTTGTTGTAGCGTTTTGCGCATGTATATGTATAATGTGTTAACTAGGGACTTATGGTATTTCAGTACCAAAGGTGAATTCATGTATGATATGGATGCTTTGATGTAATATATTATATATGGGTGTTACAATAATCGTAATATGCATATGAACATGGTTGATACATGTTTTGGTTGTTTGAAAATGTTTTGGTTTGGAAAAAGCAGAGAAAGAATTATGTTTCTGATGCGTTTCGCCAGGAAAATTTTGAAACGCCAGGCGAATAAGATTTCGCCGCTGCTTCGTCGGGCGAAGTACTGGCGAAGAGGGATTCGTCAGGCGAAATCCTTAACTGCCAGGCGAATCTGGTTGTTTCCCAATAATTTTCTTTTCTTCAAAAATCCGTAACTTTTGACTCGTTTTTCCAATTTAAGTGTTCTTGGTACCGATAGAGAGCTATGAAAATACTCTATCTAATGGAAGTGAGAAATACTAGTTTTGTTGCCCGATTAAATAAATCGGAGGGAACCGGAATTGGTGTAACTTGTGATATGTTGAATTATGTGATTCCATTATATAATTGACTTATGTTTTCCTATTCTCTTGTTGTTAAGCATGTTTGAGAGTATATGCATGTTAAAACACGAAATAGGTAGAGTGAGGAATATTACCATAAACTATATTGGAACCTAGTAACGGCTAGGAAAATGATGAATAACATAATGATGAAGCTCGTGCAAGAGAGGCCGAGGCATGCGTCTATTACCGAATGGTATGGAAAGAATTACACTAGTATGGATCATGTTAATTGTGTTTAGATTGAGAAAAGACAAAAGAGGTCTTAAGGAGAATGTGGCCTTGTGACTGTCGAATACAATCACATTTGTGTGTATGATCACGTAATCGTAACCATTTCCCTTGAGAGGCATTCAAGAGTCTCGAGTTCCTCTGAATGCAGGCACAAATACTTGGGAGGTTTGATTCCCGTGTGTAGTAAGAATGGAACCTACGGGTAGAGAGTTGTGACAGTGTACATGCTGTGTGAAGTGACGAATTAAGGTGATAATATGTCCCTTAATTCTGAATCCATTTTGTATGCCAAGTAACTACAAGGATCCATGACTAGGGTCGACTTCTAGACGTAGAAGCGGACGGAAAAAGGGGATGCCTTGGTACAGGTTATCGATTAGTGATAATGTGAGTTAAAAGGACTCGTGATCATGGATCCATATAGTGTGTGTGAGTACTCAAGGTCACTTCCCTCCCCTTTTGACTTGAGTTAGGTGTGATAAAACCTTGTAAATCCGAGAGGACCTATAAGATAGGCAACTCACTAAGATTTGATGTATCTCACCCCATGTTGTTGATTATATTAGAGGTACTACAGGTTCCGCGAAGGGTAAGGATAAAGTTGTTTGACTTTCCTTACTATCTTGGCTTTTTGGGATGGCAAGACTTCCGTTGTGGAGATTTTTTGAGATCATGATATTGATCTGGTTCTTATTATATTGGAACATCTTGTATATATGATGCCATAGTTTTTTTTGTTGTAGCGTTTTGGGCATGTATATGTATAATGTGTTAACTAGGGACTTATGGTATTTCAGTACCAAAGGTGAATTCATGTATGATATGGATGCTTGGATGTATTATATTATATATGGGTGTTACAATAATCGTAATATGCATATGAACATGGTTGATACATGTTTTGGTTGTTTGAAAATGTTTTGGTTTGGAAAAAGCAGAGAAAGAATTATGTTTCTGATGCATTTCGCCAGGAAAATTTTGAAACGCCAGGCGAATAAGATTTCGCCGCTGCTTCGTCGGGCGAAGTACTGGCGAAGAGGGATTCGTCAGGCGAAATCCTTAACTGCCAGGCGAATCTGGCAGTTTTTCAATAATTTTCTTTTCTTCAAAAATCCGTAACTTTTGACTCGTTTTTCCAATTTAAGTGTTCTTGGTACCGATAGAGAGCTATGAAAATACTCTATCTAATGGAAGTGAAAAATACTAGTTTTGTTGCCCGATTAAATAAATCGGAGGGAACCTGAATTGGTGTAACTTGTGATATGTTGAATTATGTGATTCCATTATATAATTGACTTATGTTTTCCTATTCTCTTGTTGTTAAGCATGTTTGAGAGTATATGCATGTTAAAACACGAAATAGGTAGAGTGAGGAATATTACCATAAACTATATTGGAACCTAGTAACGACTAGGAAAATGATGAATAACATAATGATGAAGCTCGTGCATGAGAGGCCGAGGCATGCGTCTATTACCGAATGGTATGGAAAGAATTACACTAGTATGGATCATGTTAATTGTGTTTAGATTGAGAAAAGACAAAAGAGGTCTTAAGGAGAATGTGGCCTTGTGACTGTCGAATACAATCACATTTGTGTGTATGATCACGTAATCGTAACCATTGCCCTTGAGAGGCATTCAAGAGTCTCGAGCTCCTCTGAATGCAGGCACAAATACTTGGGAGGTTTGATTCCCGTGTGTAGTAAGAATGGAACCTACGGGTAGAGAGTTGTGACAGTGTACATGCTGTGTGAAGTGACAAATTAAGGTGATAATATGTCCCTTAATTCCGAATCCATTTTGTATGCCAAGTAACTACAAGGATCCATGACTAGGGTCGACTTCTAGACGTAGAAGCGGACGGAAAAAGGGGATGCCTTGGTACAGGTTATCGATTTGTGATAATGTGAGTTAACAAGACTCGTGATCATGGATCCATATAGTGTGTGTGAGTACTCAAGGTCACTTCCCTCCCCTTTTGACTTGAGTTAGGTGTGATAAAACCTTGTAAATGCGAGAGGACCTATAAGATAGGGAACTCACTAAGATTTGATGTATCTCACCCCATGTTGTTGATTATATTACAGGTACTACAGGTTTCGCGAAGGGTAAGGATAAAGTTGTTTGACTTTCCTTACTATCTTGGCTTTTTGGGATGGCAAGACTTCCGTTGTGGAGATTTTTTGAGATCATGATATTGATCTGGTTCTTATTATATTGGAACATCTTGTATATATAATGCCATAGTTTTTTTTTGTTGTAGCGTTTTGCGCATGTATATGTATAATGTGTTAACTAGGGACTTATGGTATTTCAGTACCAAAGGTGAATTCATGTATGATATGGATGCTTTGATGTAATATATTATATATGGGTGTTACAATAATCGTAATATGCATATGAACATGGTTGATACATGTTTTGGTTGTTTGAAAATGTTTTGGTTTGGAAAAAGCAGAGAAAGAATTATGTTTCTGATGCGTTTCGCCAGGAAAATTTTGAAACGCCAGGCGAATAAGATTTCGCCGCTGCTTCGTCGGGCGAAGTACTGGCGAAGAGGGATTCGTCAGGCGAAATCCTTAACTGCCAGGCGAATCTGGTTGTTTCCCAATAATTTTCTTTTCTTCAAAAATCCGTAACTTTTGACTCGTTTTTCCAATTTAAGTGTTCTTGGTACCGATAGAGAGCTATGAAAATACTCTATCTAATGGAAGTGAGAAATACTAGTTTTGTTGCCCGATTAAATAAATCGGAGGGAACCGGAATTGGTGTAACTTGTGATATGTTGAATTATGTGATTCCATTATATAATTGACTTATGTTTTCCTATTCTCTTGTTGTTAAGCATGTTTGAGAGTATATGCATGTTAAAACACGAAATAGGTAGAGTGAGGAATATTACCATAAACTATATTGGAACCTAGTAACGGCTAGGAAAATGATGAATAACATAATGATGAAGCTCGTGCAAGAGAGGCCGAGGCATGCGTCTATTACCGAATGGTATGGAAAGAATTACACTAGTATGGATCATGTTAATTGTGTTTAGATTGAGAAAAGACAAAAGAGGTCTTAAGGAGAATGTGGCCTTGTGACTGTCGAATACAATCACATTTGTGTGTATGATCACGTAATCGTAACCATTTCCCTTGAGAGGCATTCAAGAGTCTCGAGCTCCTCTGAATGCAGGCACAAATACTTGGGAGGTTTGATTCCCGTGTGTAGTAAGAATGGAACCTACGGGTAGAGAGTTGTGACAGTGTACATGCTGTGTGAAGTGACGAATTAAGGTGATAATATGTCCCTTAATTCCGAATCCATTTTGTATGCCAAGTAACTACAAGGATCCATGACTAGGGTCGACTTCTAGACGTAGAAGCGGACGGAAAAAGGGGATGCCTTGGTACAGGTTATCGATTAGTGATAATGTGAGTTAAAAGGACTCGTGATCATGGATCCATATAGTGTGTGTGAGTACTCAAGGTCACTTCCCTCCCCTTTTGACTTGAGTTAGGTGTGATAAAACCTTGTAAATCCGAGAGGACCTATAAGATAGGCAACTCACTAAGATTTGATGTATCTCACCCCATGTTGTTGATTATATTAGAGGTACTACAGGTTCCGCGAAGGGTAAGGATAAAGTTGTTTGACTTTCCTTACTATCTTGGCTTTTTGGGATGGCAAGACTTCCGTTGTGGAGATTTTTTGAGATCATGATATTGATCTGGTTCTTATTATATTGGAACATCTTGTATATATAATGCCATAGTTTTTTGTTGTTGTAGCGTTTTGGGCATGTATATGTATAATGTGTTAACTAGGGACTTATGGTATTTGAGTACCAAAGGTGAATTCATGTATGATATGGATGCTTTGATGTATTATATTATATATGGGTGTTACAATAATCCTAATATGCATATGAACATGGTTGATACATGTTTTGGTTGTTTGAAAATGTTTTGGTTTGGAAAAAGCAGAGAAAGAATTATGTTTCTGATGCGTTTCGCGAGGAAAATTTTGAAACGCCTGGCGAATAAGATTTCGCCGCTGCTTCGTCGGCAGACGTACTGGCGAAGAGGGATTCGTCAGGCGAAATCCTTAACTGCCAGGCGAATCTGGCAGTTTTTCAATAATTTTCTTTTCTTCAAAATTCCGTAACTTTTGACTCCTTTTTCCAATTTAAGTGTTCTTGGTACCGATAGAGAGCTATGAAAATACTCTATCTAATGGAAGTGAGAAATACTAGTTTTGTTGCCCGATTAAATAAATCGGAGGGAACCGGAATTGGTGTAACTTGTGATATGTTGAATTATGTGATTCCATTATATAATTGACTTATGTTTTCCTATTCTCTTGTTGTTAAGCATGTTTGAGAGTATATGCATGTTAAAACACGAAATAGGTAGAGTGAGGAATATTACCATAAACTATATTGGAACCTAGTAACGGCTAGGAAAATGATGAATAACATAATGATGAAGCTCGTGCATGAGAGGCCGAGGCATGCGTCTATTACCGAATGGTATGGAAAGAATTACACTAGTATGGATCATGTTAATTGTGTTTAGATTGAGAAAAGACAAAAGAGATCTTAAGGAGAATGTGGCCTTGTGACTGTCGAATACAATCACATTTGTGTGTATGATCACGTAATCGTAACCATTGCCCTTGAGAGGCATTCAAGAGTCTCGAGCTCCTCTGAATGCAGGCACAAATACTTGGGAGGTTTGATTCCCGTGTGTAGTAAGAATGGAACCTACGGGTAGAGAGTTGTGACAGTGTACATGTTGTGTGAAGTGACGAATTAAGGTGATAATATGTCCCTTAATTCCGAATCCATTTTGTATGCCAAGTAACTACAAGGATCCATGACTAGGGTCGACTTCTAGACGTAGAAGCGGACGGAAAAAGGGGATGCCTTGGTACAGGTTATCGATTAGTGATAATGTGAGTTAAAAGGACTCGTGATCATGGATCCATATAGTGTGTGTGAGTACTCAAGGTCACTTCCCTCCCCTTTTGACTTGAGTTAGGTGTGATAAAACCTTGTAAATCCGAGAGGACCTATAAGATAGGCAACTCACTAAGATTTGATGTATCTCACCCCATGTTGTTGATTATATTAGAGGTACTACAGGTTCCGCGAAGGGTAAGGATAAAGTTGTTTGACTTTCCTTACTATCTTGGCTTTTTGGGATGGCAAGACTTCCGTTGTGGAGATTTTTTGAGATCATGATATTGATCTGGTTCTTATTATATTGGAACATCTTGTATATATAATGCCATAGTTTTTTTTTGTTGTAGCGTTTTGGGCATGTATATGTATAATGTGTTAACTAGGGACTTATGGTATTTCAGTACCAAAGGTGAATTCATGTATGATATGGATGCTTTGATGTATTATATTATATATGGGTGTTACAATAATCCTAATATGCATATGAACATGGTTGATACATGTTTTGGTTTGGAAAAAGCAGAGAAAGAATTATGTTTCTGATGCGTTTCGCCAAGAAAATTTTGAAACGCCAGGCGAATAAGATTTCGCCGCTGATTCGTCGGGCGAAGTACTGGCGAAAAGTGATTCGTCAGGCGAAATCCTTAACTGCCAGGCGAATCTGGCAGTTTTTCAATAATTTTCTTTTCTTCAAAATTCCGTAACTTTTGACTCGTTTTTCCAATTTAAGTGTTCTTGGTACCGATAGAGAGCTATTAAAATACTCTATCTAATGGAAGTGAAAAATACTAGTTTTGTTGCCCGATTAAATAAATCGGAGGGAACCAGAATTGGTGTAACTTGTGATATGTTGAATTATGTGATTCCATTATATAATTGACTTATGTTTTCCTATTCTCTTGTTGTTAAGCATGTTTGAGAGTATATGCATGTTAAAACACGAAATAGGTAGAGTTAGGAATATTACCATAAACTATATTGAAACCTAGTAACGACTAGGAAAATGATGAATAACATAATGATGAAGCTCGTGCATGAGAGGCCGAGGCATGCGTCTATTACCGAATGGTATGGAAAGAATTACACTAGTATGGATCATGTTAATTGTGTTTAGATTGAGAAAAGACAAAAGAGGTCTTAAGGAGAATGTGGCCTTGTGACTGTCGAATACAATCACATTTGTGTGTATGATCACGTAATCGTAACCATTGCCCTTGAGAGGCATTCAAGAGTCTCGAGCTCCTCTGAATGCAGGCACAAATACTTGGGAGGTTTGATTCCCGTGTGTAGTAAGAATGGAACCTACGGGTAGAGAGTTGTGACAGTGTACATGCTGTGTGAAGTGACAAATTAAGGTGATAATATGTCCCTTAATTCCGAATCCATTTTGTATGCCAAGTAACTACAAGGATCCATGACTAGGGTCGACTTCTAGACGTAGAAGCGGACGGAAAAAGGGGATGCCTTGGTACAGGTTATCGATTAGTGATAATGTGAGTTAACAAGACTCGTGATCATGGATCCATATAGTGTGTGTGAGTACTCAAGGTCACTTCCCTCCCCTTTTGACTTGAGTTAGGTGTGATAAAACCTTGTAAATGCGAGAGGACCTATAAGATAGGGAACTCACTAAGATTTGATGTATCTCACCCCATGTTGTTGATTATATTACAGGTACTACAGGTTTCGCGAAGGGTAAGGATAAAGTTGTTTGACTTTCCTTACTATCTTGGCTTTTTGGGATGGCAAGACTTCCGTTGTGGAGATTTTTTGAGATCATGATATTGATCTGGTTCTTATTATATTGGAACATCTTGTATATATAATGCCATAGTTTTTTTTTGTTGTAGCGTTTTGCGCATGTATATGTATAATGTGTTAACTAGGGACTTATGGTATTTCAGTACCAAAGGTGAATTCATGTATGATATGGATGCTTTGATGTAATATATTATATATGGGTGTTACAATAATCGTAATATGCATATGAACATGGTTGATACATGTTTTGGTTGTTTGAAAATGTTTTGGTTTGGAAAAAGCAGAGAAAGAATTATGTTTCTGATGCGTTTCGCCAGGAAAATTTTGAAACGCCAGGCGAATAAGATTTCGCCGCTGCTTCGTCGGGCGAAGTACTGGCGAAGAGGGATTCGTCAGGCGAAACCATTAACTGCCAGGCGAATCTGGTTGTTTCCCAATAATTTTCTTTTCTTCAAAAATCCGTAACTTTTGACTCGTTTTTCCAATTTAAGTGTTCTTGGTACCGATAGAGAGCTATGAAAATACTCTATCTAATGGAAGTGAGAAATACTAGTTTTGTTGCCCGATTAAATAAATCGGAGGGAACCGGAATTGGTGTAACTTGTGATATGTTGAATTATGTGATTCCATTATATAATTGACTTATGTTTTCCTATTCTCTTGTTGTTAAGCATGTTTGAGAGTATATGCATGTTAAAACACGAAATTGGTAGAGTGAGGAATATTACCATAAACTATATTGGAACCTAGTAACGGCTAGGAAAATGATGAATAACATAATAATGAAGCTCGTGCATGAGAGGCCGAGGCATGCGTCTATTACCGAATGGTATGGAAAGAATTACACTAGTATGGATCATGTTAATTGTGTTTAGATTGAGAAAAGACAAAAGAGGTCTTAAGGCGAATGTGGCCTTGTGATTGTCGAATACAATCACATTTGTGTGTATGATCACGTAATCGTAACCATTGCCCTTGAGAGGCATTCAAGAGTCTCGAGCTCCTCTGAATGCAGGCACAAATACTTGGGAGGTTTGATTCCCGTGTGTAGTAAGAATGGAACCTACGGGTAGAGAGTTGTGACAGTGTACATGCTGTGTGAAGTGACGAATTAAGGTGATAATATGTCCCTTAATTTCGAATCCATTTTGTATGCCAAGTAACTACAAGGATCCATGACTAGGGTCGACTTCTAGACGTAGAAGCGGACGAAAAAAGGGGATGCCTTGGTACAGGTTATCGATTAGTGATAATGTGAGTTAACAAGACTCGTGATCATGGATCCATATAGTGTGTGTGAGTACTCAAGGTCACTTCCCTCCCCTTTTGACTTGAGTTAGGTGTGATAAAACCTTGTAAAGCCGAGAGGACCTATAAGATAGGGAACTCACTAAGATTTGATGTATCTCACCCCATGTTGTTGATTATATTACAGGTACTACAGGTTCCGCGAAGGGTAAGGATAAAGTTGTTTGACTTTCCTTACTATCTTGGCTTTTTGGGATGGCAAGACTTCCGTTGTGGAGATTTTTTGAGATCATGATATTGATCTGGTTCTTATTATATTGGAACATCTTGTATATATAATGCCATAGTTTTTTTTTGTTGTAGCGTTTTGGGCATGTATATGTATAATGTGTTAACTAGGGACTTATGGTATTTCAGTACCAAAGGTGAATTCATGTATGATATGGATGCTTTGATGTATTATATTATATATGGGTGTTACAATAATCCTAATATGCATATGAACATGGTTGATACATGGTTTGGTTGTTTGAAAATGTTTTGGTTTGGAAAAAGCAGAGAAAGAATTATGTTTCTGATGCGTTTCGCCAGGAAAATTTTGAAACGCCAGGCGAATAAGATTTCGCCGCTGATTCGTCGGGCGAAGTACTGGCGAAGAGGGATTCGTCAGGCGAAATCCTTAATTGCCAGGCGAATCTGGCAGTTTTTCAATAATTTTCTTTTCTTCAAAAATCCGTAACTTTTGACTCGTTTTTCCAATTTAAGTGTTCTTGGTACCGATAGAGAGCTATGAAAATACTCTATCTAATGGAAGTGAAAAATACTGGTTTTGTTGCCCGATTAAATAAATCGGAGGGAACCGGAATTGGTGTAACTTGTGATATGTTGAATTATGTGATTCCATTATATAATTGACTTATGTTTTCCTATTCTCTTGTTGTTAAGCATGTTTGAGAGTATATGCATGTTAAAACAGGAAATAGGTAGAGTGAGGAATATTACCATAAACTATATTGGAACCTAGTAACGGCTAGGAAAATGATGAATAACATAATGATGAAGCTCGTGCATGAGAGGCCGAGGCATGCGTCTATTACCGAATGGTATGGAAAGAATTACACTAGTATGGATCATGTTAATTGTGTTTAGATTGAGAAAAGACAAAAGAGGTCTTAAGGCGAATGTGGCCTTGTGATTGTCGAATACAATCACATTTGTGTGTATGATCACGTAATCGTAACCATTGCCCTTGAGAGGCATTCAAGAGTCTCGAGCTCCTCTGAATGCAGGCACAAATACTTGGGAGGTTTGATTCCCGTGTGTAGTAAGAATGGAACCTACGGGTAGAGAGTTGTGACAGTGTACATGCTGTGTGAAGTGACGAATTAAGGTGATAATATGTCCCTTAATTTCGAATCCATTTTGTATGCCAAGTAACTACAAGGATCCATGACTAGGGTCGACTTCTAGACGTAGAAGCGGACGGAAAAAGGGAATGCCTTGGTACAGGTTATCGATTAGTGATAATGTGAGTTAACAAGACTCGTGATCATGGATCCATATAGTGTGTGTGAGTACTCAAGGTCACTTCCCTCCCCTTTTGACTTGAGTTAGGTGTGATAAAACCTTGTAAAGCCGAGAGGACCTATAAGATAGGGAACTCACTAAGATTTGATGTATCTCACCCCATGTTGTTGATTATATTACAGGTACTACAGGTTCCGCGAAGGGTAAGGATAAAGTTGTTTGACTTTCCTTACTATCTTGGCTTTTTGGGATGGCAAGACTTCCGTTGTGGAGATTTTTTGAGATCATGATATTGATCTAGTTCTTATTATATTGGAACATCTTGTATATATAATGCCATAGTTTTTTTTTTGTTGTAGCGTTTTGGGCATGTATATGTATAATGTGTTAACTAGGGACTTATGGTATTTCAGTACCAAAGGTGAATTCATGTATGATATGGATGCTTTGATGTATTATATTATATATGGGTGTTACAATAATCCTAATATGCATATGAACATGGTTGATACATGTTTTGGTTGTTTGAAAATGTTTTGGTTTGGAAAAAGCAGAGAAAGAATTATGTTTCTGATGCGTTTCGCCAGGAAAATTTTGAAACGCCATGCGAATAAGATTTCGCCGCTGATTCGTCGGGCGAAGTACTGGCGAAGAGGGATTCGTCAGGAGAAATCCTTAACTGCCAGGCGAATCTGGCAGTTTTTCAATAATTTTCTTTTCTTTAAAAATCCGTAACTTTTGACTCGTTTTTCCAATTTAAGTGTTCTTGGTACCGATAGAGAGCTATGAAAATACTCTATCTAATGGAAGTGAAAAATACTGGTTTTGTTGCCCGATTAAATAAATCGGAGGGAACCGGAATTGGTGTAACTTGTGATATGTTGAATTATGTGATTCCATTATATAATTGACTTATGTTTTCCTATTCTCTTGTTGTTAAGCATGTTTGAGAGTATATGCATGTTAAAACAGGAAATAGGTAGAGTGAGGAATATTACCATAAACTATATTGGAACCTAGTAACGGCTAGGAAAATGATGAATAACATAATGATGAAGCTCGTACATGAGAGGCCGAGGCATGCGTCTATTACCGAATGGTATGGAAAGAATTACACTAGTATGGATCATGTTAATTGTGTTTAGATTGAGAAAAGACAAAAGAGGTCTTAAGGCGAATGTGGCCTTGTGATTGTCGAATACAATCACATTTGTGTGTATGATCACGTAATCGTAACCATTGCCCTTGAGAGGCATTCAAGAGTCTCGAGCTCCTCTGAATGCAGGCACAAATACTTGGGAGGTTTGATTCCCGTGTGTAGTAAGAATGGAACCTACGGGTAGAGAGTTGTGACAGTGTACATGCTGTGTGAAGTGACGAATTAAGGTGATAATATGTCCCTTAATTTCGAATCCATTTTGTATGCCAAGTAACTACAAGGATCCATGACTAGGGTCGACTTCTTGACGTAGAAGCGGACGGAAAAAGGGGATGCCTTGGTACAGGTTATCGATTAGTGATAATGTGAGTTAACAAGACTCGTGATCATGGATCCATATAGTGTGTGTGAGTACTCAAGGTCACTTCCCTCCCCTTTTGACTTGAGTTAGGTGTGATAAAACCTTGTAAAGCCGAGAGGACCTATAAGATAGGGAACTCACTAAGATTTGATGTATCTCACCCCATGTTGTTGATTATATTACAGGTACTACAGGTTCCGCGAAGGGTAAGGATAAAGTTGTTTGACTTTCCTTACTATCTTGGCTTTTTGGGATGGCAAGACTTCCGTTGTGGAGATTTTTTGAGATCATGATATTGATCTGGTTCTTATTATATTGGAACATCTTGTATATATAATGCCATAGTTTTTTTGTTGTTGTAGCGTTTTGGGCATGTATATGTATAATGTGTTAACTAGGGACTTATGGTATTTCAGTACCAAAGGTGAATTCATGTATGATATGGATGCTTTGATGTATTATATTATATATGGGTGTTACAATAATCCTAATATGCATATGAACATGGTTGATACATGTTTTGGTTGTTTGAAAATGTTTTGGTTTGGAAAAAGCAGAGAAAGAATTATGTTTCTGATGCGTTTCGCCAGGAAAATTTTGAAACGCCATGCGAATAAGATTTCGCCGCTGATTCGTCGGGCGAAGTACTGGCGAAGAGGGATTCCTCAGGAGAAATCCTTAACTGCCAGGCGAATCTGGCAGTTTTTCAATAATTTTCTTTTCTTTAAAAATCCGTAACTTTTGACTCGTTTTTCCAATTTAAGTGTTCTTGGTACCGATAGAGAGCTATGAAAATACTCTATCTAATGGAAGTGAAAAATACTGGTTTTGTTGCCCGATTAAATAAATCGGAGGGAACCGGAATTGGTGTAACTTGTGATATGTTGAATTATGTGATTCCATTATATAATTGACTTATGTTTTCCTATTCTCTTGTTGTTAAGCATGTTTGAGAGTATATGCATGTTAAAACAGGAAATAGGTAGAGTGAGGAATATTACCATAAACTATATTGGAACCTAGTAACGGCTAGGAAAATGATGAATAACATAATGATGAAGCTCGTACATGAGAGGCCGAGGCATGCGTCTATTACCGAATGGTATGGAAAGAATTACACTAGTATGGATCATGTTAATTGTGTTTAGATTGAGAAAAGACAAAAGAGGTCTTAAGGCGAATGTGGCCTTGTGATTGTCGAATACAATCACATTTTTGTGTATGATCACGTAATCGTAACCATTGCCCTTGAGAGGCATTCAAGAGTCTCGAGCTCCTCTGAATGCAGGCACAAATACTTGGGAGGTTTGATTCCCGTGTGTAGTAAGAATGGAACCTACGGGTAGAGAGTTGTGACAGTGTACATGCTGTGTGAAGTGACGAATTAAGGTGATAATATGTCCCTTAATTTCGAATCCATTTTGTATGCCAAGTAACTACAAGGATCCATGACTAGGGTCGACTTCTTGACGTAGAAGCGGACGGAAAAAGGGGATGCCTTGGTACAGGTTATCGATTAGTGATAATGTGAGTTAACAAGACTCGTGATCATGGATCCATATAGTGTGTGTGAGTACTCAAGGTCACTTCCCTCCCCTTTTGACTTGAGTTAGGTGTGATAAAACCTTGTAAAGCCGAGAGGACCTATAAGATAGGGAACTCACTAAGATTTGATGTATCTCACCCCATGTTGTTGATTATATTACAGGTACTACAGGTTCCGCGAAGGGTAAGGATAAAGTTGTTTGACTTTCCTTACTATCTTGGCTTTTTGGGATGGCAAGACTTCCGTTGTGGAGATTTTTTGAGATCATGATATTGATCTGGTTCTTATTATATTGGAACATCTTGTATATATAATGCCATAGTTTTTTTTTTGTTGTAGCGTTTTGGGCATGTATATGTATAATGTGTTAACTAGGGACTTATGGTATTTCAGTACCAAAGGTGAATTCATGTATGATATGGATGCTTGGATGTATTATATTATATATGGGTGTTACAATAATCGTAATATGCATATGAACATGGTTGATACATGTTTTGGTTGTTTGAAAATGTTTTGGTTTGGAAAAAGCAGAGAAAGAATTATGTTTCTGATGCGTTTCGCCAGGAAAATTTTGAAACGCCAGGCGAATAATATTTCGCCGCTGATTCGTCGGGCGAAGTACTGGCGAAGAGGGATTCGTCAGGCGAAATCCTTAACTGCCAGGCGAATCTGGCAGTTTTTCAATAATTTTCTTTTCTTCAAAAATCCGTAACTTTTGACTCGTTTTTCCAATTTAAGTGTTCTTGGTACCGATAGAGAGCTATGAAAATACTCTATCTAATGGAAGTGAGAAATAATAGTTTTGTTGCCCGATTAAATAAATCAGAGGGAACCGGAATTGGTGTAACTTGTGATATGTTGAATTATGTGATTCCATTATATAATTGACTTATGCTTTCCTATTCTCTTGTTGTTAAGCATGTTTGAGAGTATATGCATGTTAAAACAGGAAATAGGTAGAGTGAGGAATATTACCATAAACTATATTGGAACCTAGTAACGGCTAGGAAAATGATGAATAACATAATGATGAAGCTCGTGCATGAGAGGCCGAGGCATGCATCTATTACCGAATGGTATGGAAAGAATTACACTAGTATGGATCATGTTAATTGTGTTTAGATTGAGAAAAGACAAAAGTGGTCTTAAGGCGAATGTGGCCTTGTGATTGTCGAATACAATCACATTTGTGTGTATGATCACGTAATCGTAACCATTGCCCTTGAGAGGCATTCAAGAGTCTCGAGCTCCTCTGAATGCAGGCACAAATACTTGGGAGGTTTGATTCCCGTGTGTAGTAAGAATGGAACCTACGGGTAGAGAGTTGTGACAGTGTACATGCTGTGTGAAGTGACGAATTAAGGTGATAATATGTCCCTTAATTTCGAATCCATTTTGTATGCCAAGTAACTACAAGGATCCATGACTAGGGTCGACTTCTAGACGTAGAAGCGGACGGAAAAAGGGGATGCCTTGGTACAGGTTATCGATTAGTGATAATGTGAGTTAACAAGACTCGTGATCATGGATCCATATAGTGTGTGTGAGTACTCAAGGTCACTTCCCTCCCCTTTTGACTTGAGTTAGGTGTGATAAAACCTTGTAAAGCCGAGAGGACCTATAAGATAGGGAACTCACTAAGATTTGATGTATCTAACCCCATGTTGTTGATTATATTATAGGTACTACAGGTTCCGCGAAGGGTAAGGATAAAGTTGTTTGACTTTCCTTACTATCTTGGCTTTTTGGGATGGCAAGACTTCCGTTGTGGAGATTTTTTGAGATCATGATATTGATCTGGTTCTTATTATATTGGAACATCTTGTATATATAATGCCATAGTTTTTTTTGTTGTAGCGTTTTGGGCATGTATATGTATAATGTGTTAACTAGGGACATATGGTATTTCAGTACCAAAGGTGAATTCATGTATGATATGGATGCTTTGATGTATTATATTATATATGGGTGTTACAATAATCGTAATATGCATATGAACATGGTTGATACATGTTTTGGTTGTTTGAAAATGTTTTGGTTTGGAAAAAGCAGAGAAAGAATTATGTTTCTGATGCGTTTCGCCAGGAAAATTTTGAAACGCCAGGCGAATAAGATTTCGCCGCAGCTTCGTCGGGCGAAGTACTTGCGAAGAGAGATTCGTTAGGCGAAATCCTTAACTGCCAGGCGAATCTGGCAGTTTTTCAATAATTTTCTTTTCTTCAAAATTCCGTAACTTTTGACTCGTTTTTCCAATTTAAGTGTTCTTGGTACCGATAGAGAGCTATGAAAATACTCTATCTAATGGAACTGAAAAATACTAGTTTTGTTGCCCGATTAAATAAATCGGAGGGAACCGGAATTGGTGTAACTTATGATATGTTGAATTATGTGATTCCATTATATAATTGACTTATGTTTTCTTATTCTCTTGTTGTTAAGCATGTTTGAGAGTATATGCATGTTAAAACAGGAAATAGGTAGAGTGAGGAATATTACCATAAACTATATTGGAACCTAGTAACGGCTAGGAAAATAATGAATAACATAATGATGAAGCTCGTGCATGAGAAGCCGAGGCATGCGTCTATTACCGAATGGTATGGAAAGAATTACACTAGTATGGATCATGTTAATTGTGTTTAGATTGAGAAAATACAAAAGAGGTCCTAAGGCGAATGTGGCCTTGTGATTGTCGACTACAATCACATTTGTGTGTATGATCACGTAATCGTAACCATTGCCCTTGAGAGGCATTCAAGAGTCTCGAGCTCCTCTGAATGCAGGCACAAATACTTGGGAGGTTTGATTCCCGTGTGTAGTAAGAATGGAACCTACGGGTAGAGAGTTGTGACAGTGTACATGCTGTGTGAAGTGACGAATTAAGGTGATAATATGTCTCTTAATTCCGAATCCATTTTGTATGCCAAGTAACTACAAGGATCCATGACTAGGGTCGACTTCTAGACGTAGAAGCGGACGGAAAAAGGGGATGCCTTGGTACAGGTTATCGATTAGTGATAATGTGAGTTAAAAAGACTCATGATCATGGATCCATATTGTGTGTGTGAGTACTCAAGGTCACTTCCCTCCCCTTTTGACTTGAGGTAGGTGTGATAAAACCTTGTAAAGCCGAGAGGACCTATAAGATAGGGAACTCACTAAGATTTGATGTATCTCACCCCATGTTGTTGATTATATTATAGGTACTACAGGTTCCGCGAAGGGTAAGGATAAAGTTGTTTGACTTTCCTTACTATCTTGGCTTTTTGGGATGGCAAGACTTCCGTTGTGGAGATTTTTTGAGATCATGATATTGATTTGGTTCTTATTATATTGGAACATCTTGTATATATAATGCCATAGTTTTTTTTGTTGTATCGTTTTGGGCATGTATATGTATAATGTGTTAACTAGGGACATATGGTATTTCAGTACCAAAGGTGAATTCATGTATGATATGGATGCTTTGATGTATTATATTATATATGGGTGTTACAATAATCGTAATATGCATATGAACATGGTTGATACATGTTTTGGTTGTTTGAATATGTTTTGGTTTGGAAAAAGCAGAGAAAGAATTATGCTTCTGATGCGTTTCGCCAAGAAAATTGTGAAACGCCAGGCGAATAAGATTTCGCCGCTGCTTCGTCGGGCGAAGTACTGGCGAAGAGAGATTCGTTAGGCGAAATCCTTAACTTCCAGGCGAATCTGGCAGTTTTTCAATAATTTTCTTTTCTTCAAAAATCCGTAACTTTTGACTCGTTTTTCCAATTTAAGTGTTCTTGGTACCGATAGAGAGCTATGAAAATACTCTATCTAATGGAAGTGAAAAATACTAGTTTTGTTGCCCGATTAAATAAATCGGAGGGAACCGGAATTGGTGTAACTTGTGATATGTTGAATTATGTGATTCCATTATATAATTGACTTATGTTTTCCTATTCTCTTGTTGTTAAGCATGTTTGAGAGTATATGCATGTTAAAACACGTAATAGGTAGAGTGAGGAATATTACCATAAACTATATTGGAACCTAGTAACGGCTAGGAAAATGATGAATATCATAATGATGAAGCTCGTGCATGAGAGGCCGAGGCATGC
This sequence comes from Lathyrus tuberosus, assembly GCA_022829125.1. Classification (NCBI taxonomy): domain Eukaryota; kingdom Viridiplantae; phylum Streptophyta; class Magnoliopsida; order Fabales; family Fabaceae; genus Lathyrus; species Lathyrus tuberosus. The sequence goes on from JALAZF010000071.1 coordinate 13,080,181, forward strand.
GTCTATTACCGAATGGTATGGAAAGAATTACACTATTATGGATCATGTTAATTGTGTTTAGATTGAGAAAAGACAAAAGAGGTCTTAAGGTGAATGTGGCCTATTGATTGTCGAATACAATCACATATGTGTGTATGATCACGTAATCATAATCCATTGCCCTTGAGAGGCATTCATGAGTCTCGAGCTCCTCTGAAATGCAGACACAATTACTTGGCAGGTTTGATTCCCAAAATTATAGTACGAATGGAACCTACAGGTAGAGACTTGTGATGGAAGAGAGGCCATGTGAAGTTACGAATTAAGGAGATAATGCGCCCCTTATGTAATACCCCATATTATTTAAATGCTCAATTGGATATCAGATGAGATCAGATGAATATCTATGTGCTTTATCTTTGGATAATTGGATTAATGGAATCCTTTAAGTATTATCAATTGGGATCAATAGAGCAACCGATGAACTCTGAAGAGATCAATTATTTTAATTCAAGAAAGGATTTTAAGGTAATTCTAATAATTGATCAATTGGTTTGAGATGACAAAATATCAATTGGAGATATTTTACTCTATCGGATTATATTATATTATATATTATAGTTTATATATATATATATATATATGTGTGTGTGTGTGTGTGTGTGTGTGTGTGTGTGTTACAAAGAAAAAGAAGAAAAAAGATAGTAAAGAGAAAGAAGAGAAATGAAGAGAGAAAGAAGAAGAGAAAGAGGGAGAGCTTGAGGAGAAGTTCATGGATAATCATCATCTTCTTCAACCTCCTCTTCGGTTATCAGGTGGGTTCTAGTTAGACACTTTAAGTTCTAGAAGTATAAGTTTGGAACTTAGGTTAGATTTGAGAGAAAATGATAAAATGGATAAATCAAAGGAATCAAACGGATGGAATTCGATATAAACTTCGTAGTGTAGTCGTAATATTCATGTGATTATTTGATAATACTTGTTTTGATGTTTGGAAATGATCTGGTGTGGAAAGGGTGGAATTTGAGGTCACTAGAACCCCTAAAACGCAGAAAAAGAATTCTGCTTCTAATACGATTTGCCAGGCGAAACAGGATTCGCCAGGCGAATCAGGTCTCGCCACTAGTTCGCCGGGCGAAGTGCTGGTGAAGAGGGATTCGCTAGGCGAAATCCTAAATCGCCAGGCAAAAATCATGAGATAGAATATGTTTTGCTACTGGATCTTTTGGGTTTTCGGGGAATCAGGTCTCGCCACTGGTTCGTCGGGCGAAGTGCTGGCGAAGAGGGATTCGCCAGGCGAAATCCTTAACTGCCAGGCGAATCTGGCAGTTTTTCAAAATTTCATGACGATCCTCTACCCAATAAAAAGGGAAAATTATGGGTATGATGTGTGATTATTTATTTAGTGGGAAATGAAGGAAAATAATGTTATGTGATATGTGTAGAATTTGATATATTTGAATCATAAGTCTGATTGCGGCATAATGATAGCTGTTATAAAGCTGTGAAAATGTCCTACGGGATAAAAGTGAAAAGTATTGATTTCGATACCTGATTAAATGAATCGGAGGGAACCCGGAAAGTGATGTTTTATGTGATGTGTGATTATATGTGTTTACTTGTGATATTTGTGTTATGCCATATCTATCTATCTAATTGTGAATTATGAATGAAAGAAATATGCATGTTTAAAATGAATTAGGAAGAGTGGGAAAACTTTACCCCAAAACAAATGGCATAGTTTCAGATATTGGAACCTAGTAATGAGCTATGAAATTGATGAATAATTTAATGACAATGCTCGTGCATAAAAGGCCGAGGTGTGTGTCCATTACCGAATGGTATAAAAGAGTGAAACACTAGCATGGAACATGTGTGTGAACCTTGTGTTCTTTGTGAAAGGCTAATGTGGCCTTATGGCGAATGTGGCCTGGTGATTGTCGAATACAATCACGTTATCTATATTATCAAGTAATCGGAACAATTTGTATCCCCTAATAAATATTAGTGACCCGTGTCGAGATCCTCTTATAGCGCGATTTTTGTGGTTTCGAATCACTATCGCTTTGGTACTACAATTCGATTCATTTTTTATCCTATTAAGCTGATTAAGGAAGGGAAATAGATGTCTCCAATTAACCCTGCTTGCAAACTGAGGTTAAACAGTCAAAACTGTTGGTTTACAGATGCTATCAAAATAGGGGGGGGGGGGGGTTCTCCCTTTGGGTTATTAACTAAAAACAGTATCTAGGCTATCGGTAAGGTGTTAAGACTGATGCTTTTCGATTGATATATGGGATTTTGGGTTTTTGATTAGTATGCTCGCTAAGATTTTTCAATCTTATGCCTACGTATTCCCAGGATAGGGAAATTAGAGCGATCATAGTTCCTCCTATTCTATGGGAGGAAAAAGATTGTTTTTGGTGTCTTGTTCAAAGCCTAAGACGTGAAGCTAAAGGTGGTTTATATCTTGTTCAAAGCCTAAGATGTGAAGCTGAAGGGTCTATTTATATCTTGTTCAAAGCCCAAGATGTGAAGCTAAAAGGTCTTAACTTTAGAGAGAAATTGTCATCTCTAAAGAGGAGTTGTTGATGTTTGTATGCTATGAGCAAGACACAATTTTGATGCTAAAAGCTTGATTGACTCAACCTGGGGTTTTTTATACTCAACAAGAGAGTGATTATGTATCTCGTACGAAGCCCGAGATGGAGGCAAAGAGTTTGGTGACTCAACAAGAGAGTCTTTTATACTCAACAAGAGAGTGTTTTTGTATCTGGTACGAGGCCCGAGATGGAGGCTAAAAAAAGGGGATTGACTTGACAAGAGAGTCCTTTATACTCAACAAGAGGGTGTTTTGTGTCTTGTACGAAGCCCAAGATGGAGGCTAAAAGTGTTTGACTCAACAAGAGAGTCTTTTATACTCAACAAGAGAGTGATTTGTATCTCATACGAAGCCCGAGATGGAGGCTAAAAGGGTTTGACTCAACAAGAGAGTCTTTTATACTCAACAAGAGAGTGATTTGTATCTCGTACAAAGCCCGAGATAGAGGCTAAAAGGGTTTGAATCAACAAGAGAGTCTTTTATACTCAACAAGAGAGTGTGGGGAGAAGTATAGTACAAAGCCCAAGAGGAGGTTGTTTATGCTGGTAACTGTTTCAGTTGAGTGACAGGTCCCGTGTGCTGGATGAAAGAGAAAATCAGTTCTTATAAAGAGAAATATGAGTAACGTTGTGATCGGAGGATCAGGGTTATTTCCCGTTCTTTAAGGAAATGGGAAATCCCAAGGGTACTGGGACTGTTCAAGTCTACTGGTGTTTGGAGAAATAGATTCTCAGATAGCAAAGGCATGTTGTATGATGCCTGAGAGAATGGCTGGAACGTTAAGGGATGAGGGTATAGACTCTTTGGAAAGACTGATCTATTAAGATGACTAATTTCTGTTCCTATACCTTTAAGAGGTCGTCGGGACAATTTGTACAAAGCCTAAGAGGAGGCTGGAAACTTTTAAGAAGCTGAAAGGGACAATTTGTACGAAGCCCTAGAGGAGGCTTTCTTCGCTGAGGAAGAATCATTATACAAAGCCTAAGAGGAGGCTGTGAAAACTTCTAAGAAGCCAACGGGTCCTTGTACGACGCCCAAGAGGAGGCGGGGATGCTTTTTAAGAAGCCTGTGGGTCTCTAAACCCCGAGAAATTCAAGACATGCTATTCACAGAGAATAGATCAAGCTAGGAAAGTCTGAGAATTTGGAAGAAACTCAAGAAATGCCATTCACGGAGAAAAGATCATCCCTGGGGAGTTAGAGTTTCTTTGACAATTTCTAAGGGTGACAACCGAAGAGAAGACTGTATCTGGTGCTCCTATGGGGGATCTAGTTTTGTCTATATCTAAGAGTGATCGACTGGGCTTTACCTAGTGCTAGACGTAGTTACCGGGGAAAATTATAAATAGCTATACTAGTATTACACGGTATATAAAGTATGTGAAAGAAGAGTTACAGTGAGCAGCCCCACAATACAGTTATATATATATGAAAGCGGATAAAAAAAGCGGGTAAACACTTACTCGCTTGTAGAGCTTCCATGCTGTTGGGTTAGTTGTTCAACAAAGAAAGATTGAAAACAACAATATATTTCAAAATCAAAGGAGAAAGTGCTTTGAAAAGTTTGTCGGGGCTTACAACTCAAGGAGAGGCCTAAGGTTTTATCAGTGATTGCACTGTTGTTTTGAATTTGTACAGGGACTTATACAAGTGACTGAGGCCCGTAAAAGGTTTTCTGTACAAGGGGATGGGTCTTACACTCTCTCAAGAGGCCCACAAAGTGTTTAAAGAAAAGGAATGGGGCTTATAACACGAGGGTAGGCCCAGATGATTTTGTTTGAAAGCGGCGATCGCGCCGAAGTTTTTGATGGTATCGGGACTTATACAATACACTGAAGCCCAAATTATTTTGGTTAAAAGGGGATTGGGTCTTACACTCTATTATAGGTCCAAAATGATTTTGAATGGGTCTTATAGCTCGAGGAGAGGCCTAGATGATGTATTTTTCTGAACTGGCGATCGCGCCGAGATTTTTGAAAATACCGTGGGTCTTATACAATGACTGAGGCCCAAAAAAGGTTTTCAAAAAGGGGGTTGGGTCTTACACTCTATTAGAGGCCCAAAGTGATTTTGAAAAAGATTTGTTGAAGATGGAATCAATCAAAACCCTAATTTCATCATTTTAAAAGTAAATTCTTAAAGAAAATCAATAAAAAAATGATAAAATACCAAATAAGCTTGAATAAACAACTTGTGATTTTTGGTTAAGGTTTAAAAAATGATGTTTAAATCACAAGGTGAATTAAAAGTCATTTGATTTTGATTTTCAACATGAGAATTCAATTTTAAAATGTTTAAAAACAATAAAAATGAATTTATTCACAAAAATACTAATTATATTAAATAAATAATATAAACTTAATTTTTTTGTGTAATAAAATATTTCAACATTTTTGTGACTTACAAAAAGAACCAATAAAAAATAATTAAAATTGAGAGAGTTATTAATTTTTCAAATCATTAAAAAATAATAAGAAAAATAAATAAAAAGTGAAAAATAACAAAAAAGAGGATCTGGGGAGAGGGGGATTCGAACCCCAGACCACTTGTGTATAAGGCGCGCGCCTTACCACTGGGGCGGTGATACATCCGTTGATTGAAACACAACCACAAATATACAAGGCATGCCTTGTTTTTGGCCTTGCCCAAGGCAAGGCAAGGCATGATTTTGGTCAGAAACGGAAAGGTCATAACGTTCTCATTTCTCCATGGATGGAGAAAAAATTTATATACATCTGGCCTAGAATATCACAAGGAATCCAATGGTTGTGGTGTTTTTTTCAGATCATGCTCCTATTGAAAAACCCGATAGTGGTTTTGAAATAGGCCTATAATTGCATTTTCTGTGCCATCTCTTGATACAGGTATGAATTACATGGTAAATTGGTTCAAACACAACACATATAACATGTATAAGAGATGCATGATCAGTGGACATCAAAAGAAAGCATGATTCAAAGAATCCAAGTTGTGATGCTTACCTCTTTTTGGAGTTTTTGAGCAATCTGCCAAGTGCCTTGTTCCAAAAATGTTTTGATGCTTTGAACAACCTCAAATGATCCCTTGGAAGCTTTTAGGATGGTTGAAATCAGCTGGAAACCTCAGAAGTGGAAACAGGCCCTTTCTTGCAAAAGGGGCAAAAGTGGCCAAAATAGAAACTCTCTCAAATGGTATTCCAGATGTGTGGATCCATTTGGGACAGTTCAAGGATGATATTTGGAGTGTATTTGAGGTTTTATCTGGTTTAGAAAGTGACTGATTCAAGACATGGCTTGAAAAATGCACAAAAAGGCTTATTTTGAGGTTTTGAGAGGTGACTTTGTGAAATTGATGTTACAGGTCACTTGTAATGGTTTGGATAACTTAGATATGACATATTGGATGTGTTTGGATCATGAGCTGTGGTGAAATTGCTCCCTAACTCAAAAACTCAGAGTTACCTTGCTAAAGAAGGCATTTTTGCCAAGAGAAAGAGATTTTGAGGAAAGCAAGTGTTGTAGTGCTTTGGTGTACTTAAACTGAGCACAAATGAGCTCTATTTATAGTAGAGCAAGTTTGTTTTGGTTGCAATAGTGAATGGAAACTGCAGCATAGGTTTGGCCAATGTTGAGCAAAGAGAATCCAAGTCTCCTCTAGCCATTGACTAGAGGTTAGGGCACAGGCTGCTGGTCCCCTTGGTCTTGGATAAGTCTTGACTGAATTCAGTTTCAAATGTGTCAGTCCATGCCACTTTGGTGCATCCATTAAATGCTTCAATCCAAAATTGGAGTCTTGTTCCTCTTTTAGGCATTTCTAGGTTTGGCATGCTACTTCTTGTTCCAAACACTTTGGAGGCTTGGATCAGTGTTTGTCCCCTTTAGATTTGATCCTCAGAGGTGTCCAAAGTGGTAACAAGGCTTGGAACTATCTGATTTTGCCAAATCGAGCAAAAGTGTAAAAAATGCCTAGTCTTGGCAGTTTTCAGCAAGGCATATTTCCATTGTCATATCTCATGGCTCAAGTGGAATTCGATGGAGTTCTTGGCCATTTTGGAAAGCCCTCATATGATACAACAACTGTTTGATCATAATTGGTTTTGATACCTTTTGGATCCAAGTGAAAAATGCCCCTACATTTGGAAAAAAGTGAAGACAGATTCTTACTTAGTGAAAATTTCACTAAGTGTTGGAAAAAAGTGACATTTTCACTTTTTGTGATTTTGATTATTCCATAACTTAAAATCCATGAGGAATTGGAATGAGTTCTATTTGAAGCTTTTGTAGAGGGTAATGAGAGCTACAAATCCAGCTTTGGACGGGAAAAAATGGCCTTGTGGTTTAGGAGTTATGATCCTCCAAAGTTTGTACCCTAACCACTTTGTTCCATAACTTAGAAAAATTTCTAAGTTTTTCATGGTTACCCCTTTTACAAGTTATCTTACTTTTCTTGATTTTTCTTGATGAATGATGATTCCAATCATACATTAACATCATTTTGGGGGTCAAAGAACCATATTTGTGAAAAATCTCAAAAAGTCAAAGTTTGACTTTTGTGCACAGTTGACTTTTTGTCAAATGAATTCCAAACTGTGCAATCCTCTATGAAATCATGTCCTTGACCTAAATCAAACTTGATGGACATGTTCCATAGGTGTTATAGGGTGTATTGGATCATATCCCAAGGTTTGGGAGCATACCTGGGTCAAAAGTCAAAGGTACAGTTGACTTTTCCCGCGAAACCCTAACTGTGGTGCAGATGAAATTGAAACTTGTTGATCAAGCTTCTTGGATTAATCCATTGTTGCAAATGGATCAATATGGTTTATTAGAGACCCTCAAATCATGTCTTGAGGTATTGGCTCATGTTTTGTCCAAAAAGTCAACTTAGGGGTGAATTATGTCAAGAAACCCTAATTCCTGATTTTTGATGTATGCATCCCCTGAGGAAAAATTGACTTGATGATTGGGTTTATGATGTCCCTTGGAGCATCTTAGGTCGTGTTGTGAAGCATTGGCTCATGCCCAGAGGAAAATTTCCATCTAGAGGCCCTGGTCGACCAAAACCCTAATTTGTTGACACTGGCGATCTTGAGGCTTAATCCACTTGGAATGCTGCAGGCTTGTGCTTGATCCTTGTAGTGGGAGTCCTCTTGATTCATTGTGAATGTTGGAGAGGTTTAGACAATTTGAAGATCATGTCATTCCTTGATTGATCCTTTGTTTAAGAGCTCTGAGAGGGCTTGAAACCCTAAGTTTTGATTGAAGTGGATGCTCACCCATCTTTGGGGAGACTAAGGAGTATGATGGTTCATCCATATTGTGATGATGATTTTCACAATGATGGGGAATCCAAGTGGTCAAAATTTGGGGTATGACAGATGCACCTATTTAATCTTCTTGGACCCGAAGGTGTGAATGGCGAAGGTATTTGGGCATTCGGGGTGCAAGAGGATTAAATATCGGAATACCCGAAATTTTGATGGTGGTCATGAACGGCAGCTTGCGCATTTATCTTCTTTAGCTAAGCGATGATGCTTAGAAAAGGTAAACTTCCCCTCGATCCTGGACTTCAGTCAAGGAACTGGTCTCAATTTTTGAAATAAACTTCCCCTCGATCCTGGTTTCCTACCAAGGAACTGGTCTCAGTTTCTGAAATAAACTTCCCCTCAATCCTGGTTTCCTACCAAGGAACTGGTCTCAATTTCTGAAATAAACTTCCCCTCGATTCTGGTTTCCTACCAAGGATCTGGTCTTAGTTTCTGATATAAACTTCCCCTCGATCCTGGTTTCCTACAAAGGAACTGGTCTTAGTTTCTTTTGTCAATAAACTTTGATTCTGCACTTTGAGGTTCGATTACTTCTGGAGAAGCGATAGATGTTCTTTCGATGTCCAACAATCAAAAGAAAATGCCATTTTTATTTTAAAAGCAGAAAAAAGTTTGACAAGTAAATTCATTTTTGTTTTATTTCAAGAAACGTTGATCATGTTAAAGTGTTGTTCTATAAAGCTAAAACAAATAAGAATTATAAACATAAGCACAAGGGCTCAAATTTTATTGATATGATGGAAATCAGCCAAATGCGTGATTCCAAAGAGTATATACAAAGTTAGAAAATGGTAATTTACAGGGAAAAGGGCTACATCGAAACATAACGACCACTATCCTTCTACCAACTTTGAATTCTGGGCATCCTGAGCTTCTGTCGAAGATGACCTTGACTGGAGTTTTCCTGACGTATGGCATGACTGTTGCTGAGGGATTTGCCCCTTTGTCAGACGTAGTTACTTGCCATTATGCCTAATTTTTTCCTGGATTGTACTATGATGTTTCCAATCCACCGAGATGATTTTTGATCATGTCTCTAATTTTTGCCTGGACCGCCCTTTCGGGTTTTCAATCCACCGAGACGTTTTTTTTTTTCGTTTAGTTTTTTTTATTTAGGCGAAGTATTTCTTGACTACATCAACATTTGTGGGGTAGGAAAATTCCTCTCCATCCATGGTTGTAAGTCTCAAGGCGCTGCCTGAGAAAGCTTTCTTGACCACATAGGGGCCGTCATAATTCGGAGTCCATTTGCCCCGAGAATCGGTGAGGAATGATTGTATTTTCTTGAGCACGAGGTCTCCTTTTCTGAAGACGCGAGGTCAGACCTTTTTGTCAAATGCCTTCTTCATTCTTTGTTGATACAACTGACCGTGGCATAGTGCCGTGATTCGCTCTTCTTCTATCAGATTCAGCTCATCGTGTCGACTTTGACACCATTCAGATTCTGTTAGCTTAGCCTCCATCAATACCCGGATTGATGGGATTTCTACTTCTATGGGGAGCACTGCCTCCATGCCATATACTAGAGAGAAAGGGGTTTCCCCTATTGAAGTGCGGATAGATGTGCGATAACCGTGGAGAGTAAAGGGTAGCATCTCGTGCTAGTCTTTGTAGGTCATAACCATCTTTTGAACGATCTCCTTGATGTTCTTGTTAGCTGCTTCTACCGCCCCGTTCATCTTGGGTCGGTAGGGAGATGAGTTATGGTGTTCGATCTTGAACTCAACACACAACTCCTTCATCATCTTATTGTTCAAGTTAGATCCATTATCAGTAATGATCTGGCTCGGAACACCATAACGGTAGATGACATTGCTTTTGATAAATCGGACCACCACTTGCCGGGTTACATTGGCGTATGACGCTGCTTCGACCCACTTGGTGAAGTAGTCAATGGCTACTAGAATGAACCGATGTCCGTTCGAAGCCTTGGGCTCGATTATGCCAATCATGTCGATTCCCCATATAAAAAAAGGCCATAGGGAAGAGAGAACTTTGAGATGCGTTGGCGGTACATGAATTTTGTCGGAGTATATCTGACACTTGTGACACTTCCTCATGTACTTGTAGCAGTCAGATTCCATGGTCAATCAGTAGTACCCTGCTCTTAGAATTTTTCTCGCCATTGTATGTCCGTTGGCATGAGTGCCAAAGGACCCTTCATGAATTTCTTTTATCAGCATGTCTGCTTCTGGTCTGTCGACGCATCGAAGCAAGACCATGTCAAAGTTTCTCTTATAGAGTGTATCACCGCTCAGGAAGAAACTACTTTCCAGTCTTCTGAGGGTCTTTCGGTCTTTTCTGTATGCCACAGGAGTGTATTCTTGTTTCTGAAGGAAGCATTTGATATCGTGATACCACAGTTTGCCGTCTATGACTGCTTCGATCGTGAAAATGTAAACGGGCCGTTCAAGGTGCATTATTTCATTCTTAGGTAAGTCATTCCATTGTCCTACACTAATCATGGAAGAGAGGGTGGCTAATGCATTAGCCATGTGATTTTCTTCACGAGGAATATGATGTAACTCGACTCTATCGATGAAGGGTAACAACCTTTTTGCATAATCTCTGTAAGGGATCAGCCCGGACTGGTATATGTTCTAATCTCCTTTGATCTGATTGATAACCATGGCTGAGTCGCCATATACGTCCAAGTTCTTGATCCTTAAGTCGATCGCTTCTTCGAGACCCATGTACAAGCTTCTTATTCGGCCTCTTTATTTGTACATTTGAATGTCAGTCTGGCGGTGAAAGGAATGTGGGTACCCTGAGGTGTTATGACGATTGCCCCAGTTCCGTTTCCGTAATGATTGACAGCTCTGTCAAAGATTAGTCCCCATTGGGAACCTGGTTCTGGCCCTTCACTGGGTAGCGGTTCATCACAATCTTTCATTTTTAAATACATGACATCTTCGTCTGGGAAGTCAAATCCGACTGATTCCTGATCGTCAATCGGTTGATGAGCCAAATGATCGGCTAAAACACTTCCTTTAACGGCTTTCTGAGCGTGGTACTCTATGTCATATTTGTTAGTTCTCATGTTTTAGGATTGGCTTAATTTTTGTAAAACAAATAATAGCAGCAATATTGTAATAGAGAATAGGATGTACAAACTTGCTAAGAAGAACAGGTACAACAAGATGTCCTTTTGAAATGCTTGAACATGTTATGTTGAATTTATTCAACAAATGGAGCAACATGTCGAAGAAGATGTCTTATGAGGAAGCATTCGACATCGCGCCTGCTGAGCTGGATTAATGAGATTTAGCTATGTTTTGAATTATGCAGAATTTTAAGAGAAAATTATGCATTCTATGTGGTGCATATTTAAAGGTCTAGAAGATTCAATCAGAAATCAAGACTTTCTAAATATGGAGACATATTAGGAAATATTAGATTGAAGAGCTATTTTATTGGAGTTTATTTTGCAGATTTGTAACAGCTAGTGAAGATGTGATTGAAGGCCCAAATCCAGTTGGGTTCAGGTTATAAATAGAAGGGTTTGTAACCTTGGAGGAAGGCGGCTCAAGATGTAGAAGTCTAGGGTTCTGTCTAGGTAAACCTCTTGTCCTGTGGGAAGGTTACCCGTACTCCTCAAAACCTGTAGGTAAGAGGCAGTACGTTTTGTCCTTGGAGGAAGCTTTGAAGCAACTCCAGGTTGTGTTCTTAGTTAAGGAAGAAGCTAACAAACGGTGGAGTTTGGCATCATACTTTGCTAGGTATTGTTCTCATCAGATGTTGATATGTCATAGGAGTGTAGTTTCATGTCTATTTGTGTAATCAGAATGTAGGTGAAGGGCTGTTGATGAGTGGCGGATTGTCAACTGCTAGACATAATTGCAATGATTGGGAGTGAGAAGGGTTTCTCATGTCTAGAGAGGATCTAGGTAGAAGGGTCATTGGGTAGTGATTAAGTGATAATCTGTAAACGGGTAGTTTAGCTTTGAATTGATACTACTAATAGTGGACTTCATCCCTGGCTTGGTAGCCCCCAAAGTAGGTGTGTTCGACCGAACTGGGTTAACAATTCTGTGTGTCTTGCTCTTATCTTTTCAGTACCATAATTTTTGCAATATACCTTGCCCTTTGTGATCATGTCAAACCAGATGTCGAACGACATGTTCTAGGGCATCTGAATTCTGCACATGTACCCGAATTTTCAATTGATATCAGAGCAGGTCATTCTGTTCTATATCTGGATGAGTTCCGAGGGAAGATACTTTCTGGTTCGTGGTCAAGGTAGAAACTTTCTACTGAAAAGTTGTTTGAACTTGGAGTAGTTCATATAGGTGTGAGAATGGTCCCTAGAAGTGGAGGATGGACTGTTTGTGACAGGCAGTGGCGTGTGCTGAAGGCTTGGAAGAGTGGTTGAAAAACTGTTGTGTCGTGGTTTGATTTATTTTCAAACCTGTGGTATTGTGATGTCACCTGAATTATGATGCTAGGGCTAATATGTGACACCTGAAGGCTTTGAGGAGTTTGTTTTTGATCCGCTGCAAATCTATCTGAAAACTCCTGAGGTTGTATCTGAGAAGGTTGTTCTTCTCTGAATGTATACCCTATGGTGATAAGATGTATGCAAGACTACTTCAACTTACTCTGTCAACGATACTTGAAGTTTATTGCTCAAGTCCACTCATAAAGGCATTGATAAGTGATGTTGTAAGGAAGAGATCTGAGAGTAATTTACTTTTACTTCTTAAAAGGCTGATACCCAGCCTTTGATCTCTTGATGTGTTCCTTGGAATGATGTCTTATCTTGTGTTAGAACATCACGTCAGAATTGTGCTGAATTCTACTGGAAAGGCTTAGCAGATGATCTGGGTGCTAAACTAATATGGTTTGATCACATGAGTTTGGAACCTACTCCTGATCTGGAAGAGGAGGCATCTGTGTGGTATATCTGAGAAGTTTCTGGCCCTGGAACTTATCTTAGATGTGTGAGTTGGTCAAGGTGTGATCAACATGTTATTCACTCCTGAGGTCAGTTTATTTCTGGTCCTTGTTGCAGGAGTGGAGAACCTGAGATTCAAGAAGTATTATCTCTAGCAGACTTCTTGGACATGAAGGTCAAAGATCATAAAGTCATTTGGCAGCATCTAAATGAGCTTGTGAAGCTAGATAAGTATTGACTGTGTGTGCTTAAGGATTGAGATGATCTAATCACAGTCTGTACGGCTATTAAAGGGGAGAATGTATGATTCTCTAAAGTGCTCTTGGCAGTTTCTGAGGGAGAGTACCTGATGTTTTTGGAAGACCTTGACGACATGTCTCAAGCTGTCTGAATGATGAGAGTTGGATGAGAGAATACTACTCTCATGCTTCTGTGACGTGATGAGATATGATGGCTGGTCCCAAGGCTTAAAAAGGAGAGTTTAAAATTTCTGGTTGTGGAATGGGGTGTTTTTTCTTAATGCAGCTGGATTCTGTTCATGATGTCGAGACTGATGTCTTAACATCTGTTGACAGAACATTCTGTTCAGAATGTTATGGTGTTTGGCTCCTGAGATCACAAGTCTCTACTTGATTTAAGTACTGTTGTGAGGGTCAAGCAGCGGGTGAATGTGTTCATCAGGTGTGTTGAACAGAGAGTACGCTCTTGAAGACATGAAGATGAGTCTCATGTTCTCCATTCATTTAAGGCATTCTTCTTGCAAAGGAGTACTGGTAGTCTTAAATAGAGAAAAGTTGATCAGATTGAGATCATGTGACTATTGGTACAAGTGATGATTGTGTTAAACTTATGAGTTGAACAAAGAGTGAGCTCTTGAAAACATGAAGATGCGTCTTATGTTTTCCACTCTTCAAGGTACTAAGAAGCACATGATAGGGGGAGAGTGTTACAATGTTATGCAACTGGACGTGTGATAATTCTGCTGCTTTGGTGTTGGCACTTGTTTTAGAGCAAATTGGGAATGTGCATACATGAGGATTAGTGTGGTGTATCTTGTGCAGCTGTGATCCTTTTTGCATACAAATGGAACAGAATTAAAACACAATTTTATTGCAATTTTTTTTGCATACAAGTTTAGTAAAAAACACCAAGCAAAGGATCTAAAGGTTATCCCAACCCCCCGAATCAAGGAATGTTTTCCAATCTTCATCCCATTCATCATCAGAAGCTTGAAGTTGCACTTGGTTTTTCTTGATGGTCTTCATCCTTGTTTCTGATGTCTTTCGTGTTCTTGTTGCTCCTGAAGTGGCTCCAACTGTGGACAGTGTTGTGTCCTTCAACTTCTGAGGATCTGGCTTCTTGTCCTCCTGCATGTGTCTCTTTCCTGCATTCCTGTTAGGCTGACTCATGTTACTTTCCTTGGTGTGCTGATAGGAGCAAGGAGGCTTGTTATTTATAATGGATAAAGAGACCTTGTTTGTATCGCCTGACCAGTCAAAGTTGTCTTTGGCATGGGAATTTGTTTTCTTGGGAACCAGTTTTTTTCTTGGCACATTGGATACCAGAACTTCGTGTTTGGTGCCTTGGTAGAGGTTGTCCTAGTAGGATGAGCCTAGGTCTTGTTTGGTTGTCTGATTAGTTTGCTTTTGGTTTAACTGCTGGTGCTAGTTGTGATCAAGTAGTGTGCTGATGTCCTACATTTTGTTACAACATTGTTGATTGGCGTGTACCATACTTATGGAGTTGGAAGAAGCAGCATTATAGTCAGAAGTGCCAGTTCTGACATAATGTGGATTAGAATGGGCAGATTCTAATCTTGATGGCAAGTAGCTCTGGAAAGCATGGCTACTTTCATGTTGAAGACTCTATTAGGGTGTTATAAGGTTGTTGCCAGGTAGTCTATGCTAAAACACGTAAAAGGTGGTGGCAGTCCTTATCTTGTGTTGCAAGACATTTGTTTGAAATGTGTGAGAAATTTCAAATCAAGTGGGATTTTGTTTATTGGACTCGGCAGACCTTGTATCCAAAATCCCCATGGTGAGGTCTTGCTCAACATTTACCAGAATGTGGCATTATTGGTGTAATATTATGAAAGGCATTGAATGATAAGGCTATTGTCCATAGCCTATTGCAGCCTATGTGCTGGTCAAGTTTGTGCTATGTCAAACATCATGATGGTACATATCATAGCTGTGTGGAGTTAGGGCCTATGCTGGAGAAGTCTGCAAAGGAGAATTGTTGTATCTGGGTGACCCTACTTTCTCTCTACTGTTTTTGAAGGAATCCAAGAAAACATGCTTGGAATGAATAAATTTCTGAGGAGTCTTTGGTTGATAACGTTGTGAACAAGCAGACAAATTATTTTGGTAAGATGTCAGAACAGCACTCAAGACATGTTTCCCTGAGCCAAACAAAGGAATATTCTAGACTGTGCATCCAGCCACGCGTAAGAAGGGAGCCTAGTATGTGCTGACTAGACATGCAGGACTGGTCTAAGAGTTATTAAAGGCCTTCAAAGTCATTTTGGACGGTGCACCTTGAATTAAGCCACAGGTTTTCCATTCTCAATTAACATTCTCCTTGACCAAGAATTAAAGATCGTTAATATCTAAGAAACTGCTCTGCTATTTATAGAAGCTTCTCCTATCCTCTACCATCAGTTAAGGGTTGTTCTCATAAAAACTATGGGTTTTGTTCGGGTCTGGGTAAGTTGTGCCTGGGTCTAGTTTTGTGATGGCCTCCTTTGTCAATTTTTGGCCAAAAAGGGGGAGAAAGGCATTTGTTGCTCAGAGGTTCAGACAGGAGTCTGTGATTGCATATGTTGTCCAAACATGTCAAATGTCTATTTTGGATGTCTTTTGACTTTTGAATATCTTTGTGACCTGTGATCTGAGTTATGAACACAGTTGTGACCTGTGTTCTGAGTTACCAAGAGTGGTGGAGGGTTTGGTCTTAAGTTTCCTCTTATGCCCTTTAAAGAGCAATTAAGAGTTCTCTGATGCCACCATTGGTCTTCAAGTTAAGAAGAGGTTCCTGGTTTGAGGGGGAGTACAAGCTGGCTTCTGCTATCTTCTTCCTCATGTGCACCAACAAACTTCAGGACCTTCCTTCCTTTTATCCTGAAGATGGTTGTTCGTTGGTGATGATGCATGCAGTGGAGTTCTTCAGAGGGCTGCAAAGAAGATGTCAAACAAAGATGGTTAGGCATTATTTTCAACATGAAGATCTGTTGCTGTGTGTTGTAGACTCTGAACACTACAGATGTTGGTTGTACTTTTATATTGCTATAAACTCCTGGACTGTAATTGATTGTAGATTATTTGTTTTAGCCAAAATTTGCCAAAGGGGGAGATTGTTAGTTCTCTTGTTTTAGGATTGGCTTAATTTTTGTAAAACAAATAATAGCAGCAATATTTTAATAGAGAATAGGATGTATAAACTTGCTAAGAAGAACAGGTACAACAAGATGTCCTTTTGAAATGCTTGAACATGTTATGTTGAAGTTATTCAACAACTGGAGCAACATGTCGAAGAAGATGTCTTATGGGGAAGCATTCAACATCGTGCCTATTGAGCTGGATTAATGAGATTCAGCTATGTTTTGAATTGTGCAGAATTTTAAGAGAAAATTATGCATTCTATGTGGCGCATATTTAAAGGTCTAGAAGATTCAATCAGAAATCAAGACTTTCTAAATATGGAGACATATTAGGAAATACTAGATTGAAGAGCTATTTTATTGGAGTTTATTTTGCAGATTTGTAACAGCTAGTGAAGCTGTGATTGAAAGCCCAAATCCAGTTGGGTTCAGGTTATAAATAGAAGGGTTTGTAACCTTGGAGGAAGGCGGCTCAAGATGTAGAAGTCTAGGGTTCTGTCTAGGTAAACCTCCCGTCCTGTGGGAAGGTTACCCGTACTCCTCAAAACCTGTAGGTAAGAGGCAGTACATTTTGTCCTTGGAGGAAGCTTTGAAGCAACTCCAGGTTGTGTTCTTAGTTAAGGAAGAAGCTAACAAACGGTGGAGTTTGGCATCATACTTGGCTAGGTATTATTCTCATCAGATGTTGATGTGTCATAGGAGTGTAGTTTCATGTCTATTTGTGTAATCAGAATGTAGGTGAAGGGTTGTTGATGCAGTGGCGGATTGTCAACTGCTAGACATCATTGCGATGATTGGGAGTGAGAAGGGTTTCTCATGTCTAGAGAGGATCTAGGTAGAAGGGTCATTGGGTAGTGATTAAGTGATAACCTATAAGCGGGTAGTTTAGCTTTGAATTGATACTACTAATAGTGGACTTCATCCCTGGCTTGGTAGCCCCCAGAGTAGGTGTGTTCGACCGAACTGGGTTAATAATTCTGTGTGTCTTGCTCTTATCTTTTCAGTACCATAATTTTTGCAATATACCTTGCCCTTTGTGATCATGTCAGACCAGATGTCGAACGGCATGTTCTAGGACATCTGAATTCTGCACATGTACTAGAATTTTCAATATTCTGATAACAACATCTGCCAACGGGAAATGCTTCCCGTGAGAGCAGGTTTTTCAAAGACATACTTGATTGGATCCATTTCAGAGATCAACCAAGTAGTGTGATGAATCATGTACTGGCGAAGACGTTTGGCTTCCCAAGCCAGAGCGCAACAAGTTTTCTCAAGCATAGTGTACTGAGTTTCACAGTCGGTGAATTTCTTGCTCAAATAGTAGATGGAAGACTCTTTCCTTTTGGTTTCATCCTGTTGGCCAAGTACACAACCCATTGAGTCTTCCAAGACTGTTAGGTAAATGATCAGTGGTCTTCCTTCCACTAGAGGTGATAGAATCACTGGGTTCGACAGGTATTCCTTGATACTATCGAAAGCGGTTTGGCAGTCTTCTGTCCAAACGCAGTCCTGATTCTTTTTGAATAATTTGAAAATCGGCGCACATGTCGCGGTCATGAGGAATATGAATTTGGATATGTAGTTCAACCGTCCCAGGAATCCTTTGACTTGTTTTTCAGTCTTTGGAGAGGGCATTTCTTGAATGGCCTTGACCTTGTCAGGATCAACCTCAATTCTTTTCTGGCCGACGATGAACCTTAAGAGTTTCCCTGAACAAACACCGAACATGCACTTGTTGGGATTCAAGCGGAGTTTGTACTTTCTCAGACGCTCAATAGTTTTGACAGGTGGGTCACATCCTCCTCTTCTGTTTTAGATTTGGCAATCATATCATCGACATATACCTCTATTTCTTTGTGTATCATGTCATGAAAAAGAGTAGTCATTGCCCTTTGATAGGTTCCCCGACGTTTTTCAAACCGAAAGGCATTACCTTGTAACAAAAGGTGCCCCATGGGATGATAAATGAAGTTTTCTCCATGCCTTTCGGCACCATTTTGATCTGATTATAGCCCGAGAATCCATCCATGAAGGAGAAAACTTTGAACTTTGCTGTACTGTCTACCAGCATGTCTATGTGTGGCAAGGGAAAGTCGTCCTTTGGACTTGCCTTGTTTAGATCCTTGTAGTCTACACACATTCTGACTTTTCTGTCATTTTTCGGAACTGGTACTATGTTGGCTAACCATTGAGGATATTCTGACGTAGCGAGGAAAACAACGTTAATCTGTTTCTGTACTTCCTCTTTGATTTTGACAGCCATGTCTGGATGAGTTCGTCTCAACCTCTGTTTTACTGGCGGACATTCTGATCTCAATGGTAGATGATGTTCCACGATGCTGGTATCCAACCCTAGCATATCCTGATAGGACCAAGCAAATACATCGGGAAACTCTTTGAGAAGTTTCGTCAAAATTTCTTTGACAGTTGGACTGAGCAGTGCCCCAATCTTGACTTCTTTTCTCTCTTCCTCCGAGCATAAGTTGACTGCTTCCAACGGCTCTTTGTGAGGTTTCATGGACCTTTCCTCTTGTTTGAGTAATCGGGAGATCTCTTCTGGAATTTCGTTGTCATTTTGTTCTTCAGCCTCAAATACCGGGAACTCAAAGTTGGGATAAGGCGTTGGATCGTATGTTTCAACGGGGTTTAAAACAAGCAATCTGCATGACGTGATGATTTGTGTTTATAAGAGATCGAGAATGCAAGAGTGTGTGCAGTGTTTTTTTTTAACAATGCTCATTTTTATTTATTTTTGTTTTTAGGATTACCATTTCCTAGAAAAAGCAAAAAGAGGAAACAATAATAAATTCAGAAATTACAGAACGACGTTTTTTATTTATGAACAAGTCGAATCTTGAAACTACAGCCCTATAAAACAAAACTCTGTCGCTTTGGGCAAAGCGAAGAGGGACATTTATAGAAAGTGAGCCCTATCAAAACATCCATTTCATGTGGGCAAGGTGAAAGGTTAAAGTAAAGATAGAAATTACTTAGACTTATGAACAATCTTTGGGACATTGACAGCAACCCATTGGCGGCGAACTCCTCGGTGAATCACAAAGTCTGGAACCTTCCTTGATTTGTCTTCAGAAATAATGCTGATTTCTGGTGGAGCTGGATCAGTGGAATCTGTCTCCCAGGAAGAGTTTTCGTAGGAGGATTCCTCAGTTGTATTTTGCGTAGTATTTGTACTCTCAGCTGTATCTCCCCATCCAGTTGGCTGGATGTCTTCGAGCCTGATACGAGAGCTTTCAGGAGCGGTGTATTTGACCTTGAAGTCGTATTTTCCACTCGGTTGTCCCAAATTGTCCCACACTTCTTTGGAACTGGAGGAGTCATCTCTTTCGATGACGTTGACCTCGGGAAAAGCATAGTTGATGAACTCTAGTCCTGCAAATGTTGCAAATTCATCATCGTGCTGGGTAGTTTCAGGATAACCTGGGTGTTGATCCCATGACATGGTGGGGACGCAGGTATTCTTTTCAATGATGCTGAGCTGATATGCCTCGTTCGGTCGACTCTCCTGCCCCAAGTCTCCTGGGTAAGGTTGCCACATTGGCAGGCCATCCATCGGGCCATAGTAGTCATGGTCAAAGTTGTCTTTCATCAGAGTGTCCTCCTCTAATGAGTTTGGGAGAGCATGACATCCTTCCGGATGACAATCTCCATATATCATTTTGACATCTGACCAGGTTATAAATCTCGGGCCCTGTGCAGGAAAGTAGAAGGGAGTCTGCGTTTCATCCGGAGACATATAACCGTCCTTGTTGAGATAGGACTTCCATTCTTCCTCCGTATCAGAGGAATCACCTTTATTGATGGTATGCACTTCTTGAGTCACTGGTTAAAGGAAGCCTCCACTGTGGAAGAAGTTCTGAATGGGATGAAAACTTTTATTGTTCATAGCCGCCTGAGTACAGGTTGAGGAAAAGCCAAGTCCTTTCTTTTTCTTATTGTCAGTAGGAATGACAAGCTGCCCCATCCTGTTGTATTGGTACTCTTGATCGCTTTGATAACGTCTTTATACGAGGTAATCGAAGTTCCCCCTTCGGATTGATTGTCATTGTGTAGCGAAAGCGTTTGGAACTGGGTTCCGATTACCCCCTTCGGTTCAACATAAGTGGATGACGATAAGTTATTCACGAGCAAGGCCCGTTCTCCATAGACTGTGACGAGTTGGTCGTTCTGGATGAACTTTACCTTTTGGTGGAGGGTCGAAGTGACCGCCCCAGCCTGATGTATCCAAGGTCTTCCTAATAAACAACTGTATGTTGCCCGGATGTCCATGACCTGGAAAGTGACTGGGAAAGTGTGAGGACCGATAGTTATGGGAAGGTCGACTTCACCGATAACCGTTTTTCTGGATCCGTCAAATGCTTTAACGACGCCCTTGCTGGTTCTCATCGGAGGTCCTTTGAATGATAATTGCATCAAAGTGGACTTTGGCATAACATTCAGGGCTGACCCTGTGTCTACCAGTACGCTTGCTAAAGCATCGTCCTTGCAGTTGACTTTAATGTTGAGCGCCATGTTATGACGACGACCTTCTTCAGGTAATTCCCCATCACTAAATCCCAAGTTATTGCAGGAAGTGATGTTAGAGACAATGCTATCGAATTATCTGATTGTTACATCCTGTTCCACAAAGGCTTGCTCCAAGACTTTCTGTAGAGCTTCCCTGTACGCTTCTGAACTAAGTAACAGTGATAATACCGAGATCTTTGAAGGAGTTTATAACAGTTGATCAACAATGTTGTATTCACTCTTCTGGATGAGCCTTAGCATCTCATCATTGTTTTTTGTAGGTCGGGATTAATGGATTGACCGACTGGTTGATTTTGAACTTCTGTCTGAGGTTCCTTTTCTTTGATGGGTTCTCCAACTCCTCGGTTGAAGATCCGACCGCTCCGCGTCACTCGACTGATGTCTGCAATATTCACGACGGAGGGTAATGGAATTTCCTTTCCATTCTCAATTGTTGTTACACCGTATTTGTAAGGGATAACCTTAGTTGATTCATACGGTAGTGGTCCTGGTAGATAGATGATTATGGGAACCTTCTGATTTTTCTGACCATCGTAAGTAATTTCGATCCGTTCCTGGTTGGGAACTCTCGATTCGTCAAGTAGAGGGATGATGGCACAAACATCCCTAGTCCTTTGATGATCAGAGATTATGACAACGTCCTTGATTTGATCGTCAAAATAGTTAACTGATCCAGAACTTGACCACGGTTGAATCTCTTTGCGGTCTAACTGAATTTGAAGGGCTGCTCGCACGAAGTAGCATCCTTGATTATCCACTGAGCAAACTCCACACCGCTCATAGTTGTGTAGTGGCACCTGGCCACGTCCGATTTGAATACAGTGTAACCTTACGAGGTCTATTTCCACCGACCGAACATCCTGACTTTGATATCTAGTAGGATTCCCGTTAGTGATACTAATTTGCTGGGTGTCTTCATCCATATAGATTGGAAGCCACCAGTGGTTCAACAAGTGCTGAAGTGTTTCCTGGACAAGGGCACAACCTTGATCGTTTTCGCAACCCGCTTTACAGCCCTGATAATTATGTGATACCAGGAACACGAGCCAGACCTGTTTAGCATGTAACTCTACCAGGCTGGTATTCATCAAGCGAATATCAAAGATCTGAATCATGTTGATTTGATAATGATTCCTATCATGGTAGTCTTGGATCCATCCAAGATCCATCTGACGCTGGAGGGCCTCTTATACAAAAGAGCATCCCTGTTTGTTTACCGAGCAAGTCAGAAAGGAATTGTACTCATGCCGCGGCAGATTATGATACTGGCTTTGGCGTGAGTACATTGCCACCAAGTTGACATTCATCGCACGGATGTCGTGGTTTTGAATGATGTTGGAATTCGTATAAACCATGTTAACTCCACGAACTCGGCGCTCTTGGATCTATCCGTGATCCATTTATTCCTGTAGAGCTGATTGCACCACAGGGCATCCTCGATTGCTTTTAGAGCAGATATCACACTGGTGATAATTATGAGGTGGCACATGGCCATATCCACTTTGTCTACAATGCATCTTGACCAAGTTGGCCCTCAATAAAAGTACATCGTGAATTTGATATATGTTGTTAGACTCTCCCTCTATCAAATTAACTCCAGCTTTCTCGTGTTCAGGCAGCGGGTTCATAAGACCCCGTTCCTAACAAGCTTTTGCACACCGGATTCGAAACTGAGACAGTTTTCTATGTTATGTCCTGGTCCTCCTTGATGGTAAGGGCAAGTCTAATCCGCTTTGAACCAAAAAGGCAGATTTTCCGGTACTGTAAGAGGAGCCTTGGTCTGGACGTGCCCTTTGACCAGCAGTAACAAAAATAGTTCTGCGTACGATATAGGTATAAGATAGAATCCTGGTGGCCGCGTTGTATGGCTGTTGTTGTATTGAGGACGAGCTTGCTGAAGAGGCTGTTGTGTCCTTTGCTGAAATTGATGCGAATGCGGTTGGTTTGAGCAACTTGAGGTTGATACCTAGAAACAGGTGCAGGGTTGATAGCAGGAGTTACAGCTGCTACTGGTTGGTACCGTCGCCTTTGCTTTCCGAGAGAGATATTCCCAATATCATGCTCTTTTTTCTTAGGGAGAGCACTACCGTATTTTTTAGTACCGCTTGTCGACCCGGTGTCTTTGACTAGACATCCTTCTCCAATGGCTTCCTCGAGATGCAATCCCATACCGACCATTTCGATGAAGTCGCTGGGCGCACAGGCAACCATTCTGTCATAGTAAAATGAGCTCAAGGTCTTTAAGAAAATCTTTGTCGTCTCTTTTTCCTCAAGAGGCGAACAAATTTGAGCGGCAATTTCATGCCATCTCTGAGCGTATTCCTTAAAGGTTTCCTTGTCCTTTTGCGACATTGATCTGAGTTGATCTCTGTCTGGTGCCATGTCCAAATTGTATTTATATTGTTGGACGAAGGCAGTGCCAAGATCTCTGAAGGTGCTAATCTCAGTGCGGTTTAATCCCATGTACCATTTGAGTGCGGCACTGGTTAAACTATCTTGGAAGTAGTGAATCAGTAGCTCCTGGTTCTTTGTCTGAGCTGACATTCGCCGAGCGTACATCACCAAATGGCTTTGAGGGCAAGAGTTACCCTTGTACTTTTCAAAATCGCGTACTTGGAATTTGTGCGGGACTTTCACATCGGGGACCAAACAAAGGTCTGCGGCGTCCTTTCCAAATAAATCCTGACCCCGAGTAACTTGCAGTTCCTTCTGTATTTCCAGGAACTGATCCTGGAATTCATCCATTCTGTCAAACATACTTTCCTTTCTACCAGAAGGTATCTGTAGAATCTGTCCTTCCGGGACAGTGTGCACCACAGAGGGTGGTACCATTACTATGGAAGTGAATCTTGGTGCCTCCCGAAGTTTGTAACCTTCAGGAGTTGTTGGTATGCCCCTGGCATCTTCGCTTTCCCGAAGTTTGTAACCTTCAGGCCCAATGACTTCTGCTATGATTCCCTGATCTTCAGTGATCGACAGAACATATCCTTCCGGGATATAGTTAACAGGCATGCCCCAGGGACGATCTTTCAACATTTGATACCTAGGATCATACTTCTCCAATATGGGCGTTGAGGTGATCTCTGAGATCACAGTTCTTTGTTGCTGAGCTTTTGCCATAGCTTGCATGTCGTTACAAAGCTTTCTCATATCCTTTCTCAGAGCGTCGATCTCTTCTTTCAACTCTCTGTTTTCTTCCTCGAGATCATCCATCTTTTTCTGATGATTGGCCTGAGTATTATACGAATGAGACAGTTTGACTCTAGAACCGAGACACAAACGTGAGATTCGTAGGTAAGAAGAATACGTTACGTGATAATGATTAATTCAATGATTATATTAATTATTTTTTGGTTTAATCAAAATAAACTTCGACAATTAGATTGCAAATATCAAACAGTGGGAAAACCCCATTTTATTGAATTCAAAGATTGCGGAAATGGAAATACAGTAGATTACAAGGTGCGGAAACAGAAGCCTAAGCTAATGGGTCCCGAGTCATCTCTGAGGAGAACTCGGGTGCTGATTCTGGTACTTTCCTTTTCTTTGACTGGGGCTCTTGGGCCGTTGTCGAGTTGTCATTCCTTTGCCAAGTGAAAGGAGCGAGTAAATTCCTTTGGTCATCCTGATTTTCTACAACATGTTGCTCCAAAATCTCAATTAGAGCAACCTTATATTTCAGTAGTTACTGTATTTTTATACACTCCACATTGAGAATGCAGTACTTGTTCTTCCAAGACCTCCTCTCCTGAAGTACATGACAGATTCCCTTGGCGGAAGAACTCCGTGACGAGGATAAGGCATATTTAACTTGAGAGCTCTAGTTTGTACCCAGTGGAGATAAGGCTCCACCGAGACACAATCCTATTTTCCTAAAGACTCCCGTCCTTTCTTATGAACATGTTTCCAAGCGTGCACTATTTCCATCTTTAGTGCCTTGTCATTTTCTCCTTCCTTGAAGAAAAGACCTTCCAGATGAGCATTACGTGGGACATGCCTCATCGGGTATCCAAATTGACAACGAACTAAAACTGGATGGTAATTGATTCCTCCCTTAGTTCCTATGAGGGGTACGTTGGGGAAGTTTCTGCAATGGTCAATGATCCTGACCCTGTCATAAATCCTATTGTACCAATCTATGTCAGAGTTGGTAAGAGACATGATTTTCTGCAACCAACGTAAGGCACTCTTATGATCCCAAAAAGTGGCAGACTTAGGCAAATGGGAAATAAACCATTTATATAGCAGGGGTACACAACACGTGATCACCCCTCTGCTGTACAAATTCCCTAAGTGTACAGAATGATACGCATCTGCGAGCAAGGTTGGTACGGCGTTTCCAATGAGAAAAACCTTAATGGCATTGATATCGACGAAGTTATCAATGTTGGGAAACAGAAATAACCTGTAGGTGAGTAAAACAAAGATGCTTTCAAAAGCAGTCATGTTCCCTATACTAGCAAAGTACAGAGCCTTCTTTACCAGAAACTTGGCTGGTAAACCTGGGATTCCACCCTTAGTGGTCGTGTGAGTCTTGACTTCTGACTCATCCAAATAGATTGCTCTTGCAATGGTCTAATCTTTTGGAATTTCTTCCAGTCCAGAAAAGGGAGCTTGATCAGTATTAGGTAGATCAATCAGATGAGAATACTCCTCAAGCGTTGGTGCGAGCTGGTAATCCGGGAATGTGAAACAGTGATAGACCGGATCGTAAAACTGAATGAGTGCTTCCAGGATTCCTTCAATTACATGGACCCTTAACAGAGGTAGCATACCTCCGTACTTGGCTCTGAAAGCATCAGGGTTAGTGATCATCCTTGCTAATCCTCTCAAATCCTCTAGTTTTGGAACCTTGAAGGTATACTTGTGAGTTCTCCGTCTACCGAAATCCATGAGCGCAATCTTTTTCTCTCTGACATTTGCAATCATTGTCTTAGCTTAATTTGAAAAAGAGAGACTAGAAGAGAAAATTTTCTTTGTTTAATGTTTTTAAAATGAATGCATGAATGCAACAAACAAAAACATAGAAAAAACATGGGGTCAAAGGGTCGATGTCATGAAGTCAAGGCTCTACCCATCCCAAAGGTTTATACTAGTGATTTTTGTACCTGTCTCTCAAAATCATTGATTCTTGTCGAGATAACATCAGCGGGCCGGGAACCGTGCTAACTGATGTATTTCGAAGAATCTCAGAAGAGGGTAGTATCGCGTGACAACTATTTCTGATAGCTTCCGCACTACTGAAAGAGGTTTTTCGTAGGTGTATACTCAATCTTTCCACACGCGGCATCACACGCATTCCCATTAGCAGAAAAATAAACACAGATATCAATTAGGAAAAGTGGTATATATATTTATCCTAATGTCCTAGACTTTTTTAAGAGCTATGAATCCTATGATCCTAACAGAAAGGTTTTGACCTAAGATCCTAGTGAGGGCCGATCCTAGTGTAGCACCCCAAAATTTGCCCTACCTTTTTCTACCTTTTTCTGGCTTTTGTTTCGTATCCATCTGCATATCCATTAGGTCATAACTCATTCCCTCATTTGCATTGGGTTCCTAAGACGTGTGATCAAGGAAACCTCCTTTGGTTCGAGCTTTCCGTATTCAGAAGATTATCAGTGTACATCAAGAGGGGGTTTCTTATTTTAGAGGGTTCATCAGAGGCGTTGGGTCAAGTTTTATTGGGTGTGAATCAGGGTTTGGTTCTTTCTCTGTTCAGGACATTTCCTCATCAGTGTGCATTCAAGGTGAATCAAGGTTCCTCATTCAGGGTTGAATTTGCGGATAGTCGTCAACTGAGAATCATTGGTTAGAATTACATGTGGTCAAGTTCGACTGAGTTTATTGATTGAAGATGGGGAGCCATCAAGGACACGAGTTTGTATTGGATCGGAAGCTTGATGTGGATTGAATATGTTGAGATGCGGTCATGTGACTTGCTTGGAATTCAAGTCACAACTCCTTTTTGCTAACCCCTAACCATTTCTGATACCATTTCCATAAATATCCAAATATCCAAAAATCCATTTTTTCCAATTTTAGTTCATTTCTATTCAATTATCCACTCTTTAATCCATTTTTCTATTTTTATCCAAATCACTTCCAATTATCCAGTTTTCATATCCATTTGTTTTTAATCCATTTTCCTTTTTTATCCTTTTAATTTCAAATATCCATAACCTTTACTGCCCAATTACTTCCATTCTTTTCATTATGAGAATAGCACAAACCATTATCCATTCTTTTTTAGTCATTAACCCTTTCTCAACATCCAAAACCTATAACCATGTTGGATATTCATTTTATTCAATTTTAGTTCAAATCCAAACATCTAATCTATATTCCATATCCATGTTGTTCAACTTTGAATATCATTTTTAAATCCAATCCAAATTAACCATTTTCAATTCCAATTATCCAAATGCAATGTCCATATATTTTTAACCAAAAATCCACATCCATTTCTATAGTCATCCTTTCATCCGCATTAAACCCATTTTCATAGTTCATATCCTTTTTGATCCAAGATCTATGGTTAAATCAATGTTGGTGTCCTTGAGCTTGAGGTGTACCATTGACCATACACTAGAGGTAACTCGCAGAGCAAGAGAGTAGAATAAGACGCATCAGAAGTTCAGTAAATTTACAGAAAAATTGAAGGGATATTTGTAATAACAGAAAAAATCGAAAATAAATTCCATAACATTTCTCAATAAAAAAAACTTATAGTAGCAAAATTGGGATGAGAATTTTCCAACAGGGCTCATAACCTCATAACAGAGTTGCAAACTAATCCAAACTGACAGTTTTCAACAGAAAAACGCACATCATTTCTTAACAGAGCTTCACTCCAATTTTTCCTCTACTAAAAAAAAACTAACTGTCAAAAGCCATAACCAACCTCACCTCATAACAGAAATTTAACCACCTCTAACCAACTCTAACAAACTCCTAACCGAATTTCAATTGTGCAGACCAAACTACCCTCCATCCTCTCTATAAAGCTTCATCATCATCTTCATTCTGGGGGTTCCTCTTCATTCTACATAATTCCTCACTTTCATCACCTTCAATCTCTCTCATCTTCATTTCTCTTCTTCATTCTGCAGAATTTCTCAGTTCTCATTCTTCCACTCTCCACCATTTTTCTCTACAACAAATTCTTCAATTCTTTCACCTTCATCAACCTGCAACATTATCACACACAAATCAACCTGCAAAAAAAACCGAGAATTAACAACAATACGCAACAAATTTCAACAAAATCAATTGCAACTTCACTTGCAAAATTCCTCTTCTGACTCTCTCGGCTTCAATCTTCAAGATTCATCAACATCAGCAACTTGTTGCGAATCGTGCAGTGATGTCATAATCGAACTGAAAAAGAAGATCGAGCAGTGGAAGTAAGAAGAAGATTCGAGGAAGACTCAGAAGCAAAGTGAAATTAAAGTTACCTCTGGTTTTCTCTTCGTACTCTCCGATCCGAAGACGCACCGGACGGTTCTCTGGTAGGTATGTTAATCCTGACCTAAACCTTAACGTTGCCGTGTTCTGAATCGACGTGTTTTTGCGGTGAGTTTACGATTTCATGATCTGTTCTTCTGGTTTGTTTTTCGGCGAATCACAGTGGTTGTTGAGCAATTGTTGAGCATTGTGTGCATTGAGGAGAGCGCGAGTGAATATGTTGCGGAGAGTTTGAATCAGTGAGAGGAGTTTCGTTCACGGCGCGACGTCGCTTTTGCCAACGGCGGTGAGTTTCCTACGAATGAGTAAGGACATTGAAGAGGTGACGTCGCCGATAACGTTATCGTGGTGGCTATTCGAAATTTTGGTTGAACGGATTTATGAGATAGATCGGAATAGACTTTGTGAGGATAGATCGTTATCGTGATGGAGGAGAAGCTAAGTGGCGCGGTTGAGTGTTGGTATTGTAATGGCGGTAAATAGGCTTTGTGAGGAGATGAGCAGAGCGGAGGGAACGGATTTCCGACGGTGGACAGCGCGGCTAGGAACGTCGTTGACGATGCGATCGTGAAGCAAGGAGGATGAAAGATTCGGCGCCGGCGTTGTTTAGAGAGGAGAGTTCGGATTGGAGATGATGAAGACCGACGTTGAGCGTGGAAGAAGACGGTGGCGATTTTGTTGAAGGTTGAGTAATGAAGATGGTGTTTAGACGGGTGATGAGGCAGTGAAGGAAGAGGGTGACGGCGGCGCATAGGTTAGAAGAAGAGGGTTATAGTTGAAGAGAAGCTGATGAAGATTTTCTTTTAGGTTTAAGGTTTTCAGGTGAATCGGGTTTGCTTTTGGGCCCATTGTTATTTTCCTTTCCGCACCCCTCTGTTCTATATCGCACCACCCTTGTTTGAATGGCAAAGACGAGTGGGCTAGGCCCATTTTTTTTCTTTTATCCACCCATTTTTCACTCACAACGCACCCCCTTGTATGAAAAACAAAGGCCCACTCGCCCAGACTTCATTCCCATATACTCCAAATGCTTTTCGCACCCCCTAGCTTCTTGAGAGTTTATGGGCCTTAAACTGGCAAGCCCAGCGCCCGAATTTCTTTTCCAACCTCCCAGTACACTGTTCGCCCCTCCCCCCTGAGTTTTCTTGTTTTAGTTTTAGTTTTTTAGATGCTTAGATTAATTAGGTTAGACTTTGTTAAAAATTGACTTAGGATAATTAGGATTAGTTAATATTTCCAAAATCCCTAATTCTTGGTTAATTAGCTTTTAATATTTAGTTTTAACTTTAGAATT
This sequence comes from Lathyrus tuberosus, assembly GCA_022829125.1. Lineage (NCBI taxonomy): Eukaryota > Viridiplantae > Streptophyta > Magnoliopsida > Fabales > Fabaceae > Lathyrus > Lathyrus tuberosus. Next base: position 13,109,648 of record JALAZF010000071.1, read on the forward strand.
TGTTTAGTTAGAACTTGATTTTAATTAGGAATCAATCAGAATTAATTTTCGGATTAATATTAGTTTTAATTCTAGAATTAATTTTAGGATTAGTTTTCTTTAGATTTAATTTTAGAATTAGTTTAGATTTTAGATTGAATTAACTCTAGGTCTAATTTTAGAATTAGATTTTTTAGGAATTAACTTGAATAAGCAATAGATTTAGATATTAACTTTAGGATTATAATTAGTTTTAATCTTAGATTAATATTTTCTTGTTAGAATTTAATCTTGATTTTTACTTAGCATTTTAATTCTAACTTGGTTTTTGTTGATTAATTATTGACCCTAATTTCAATTGCTCATTGGCGATTAATTTTTTATTTCTCTTTTATGAATAGCATGATATAATGCTATGTGTAGAATTGTCTCACATCCCCTTGGGATCCTAGCTCAACTTTAATCTTTGATTAAGTGAGGTAGGATATGCATTAGGCAGTGCTATCCCTCTTTTCTTTTAGGATTAGATTCCTTAAACCTCATTAACCTTAGGATCTCCAAGCATGCTAACACTAGGGTGAGTCTTAGTCCCCTTTAGTTTTTACCTTTTCTCCGCTCTTGAGTTTCTTCTTCTCATTTTATAACAAAAAGTAAAAAACACTTAATAAAGGCATAACACCTATTGTATTTAGGCCTTTCATGTGGGAACAAGGAAGTGGGGGATCTTCTCACACTTTCTTGGAATGTTTAGCATGCGTCCCGTCTTGGGTCGATATGCGAGGCATTCTATCCTATATGAGGGACTTAAATACAATACGAGTTACAAAACACACATAATCAAAAACATTTCTTTCTTAAAAGACAAAAACAAATAATAACGTCTTTCCTTCGGGAATTCTTTTCTCACCTCATTCATTCTCAACGTACGAACGCGCTTCTTCTCGTTCTTTTGCAAGATGGTAACGCACTCGGACCAGCGAGCCTGCAACACCTGAGCTAGAATGTTAGCCGTTCCTTAAAAAACACAAACAACCATCCCTAGTGAGGGGACTATGTCGCTCTGATTCTCATGCTCCCGATGAGATACGTAGGCAGTGGGGTAGGGCCCATGCGAGCACTTCTTTTATTTTCCCTACATTTGTTTCTCTTTCTCTCTCCTTTCCTTTTCCAGTTCTCCAGCTAGCAGTTCCTTTTCCAGCATCTTTTCCTACACCCTTTGATCGAGACAAGCAAGCGTGGATCCCATCGGGTACGATGGACGCGTGGGGGTGCTAATACCTTACTCTCGCGTAACCGACTCCCGAACCCATTTCTCTTGGTCGCAAGACCATGCTCTTTCCTTTCCCTCAGGTTTATGCAGTGTTTCCTTTCCCTCTCTTGGGATAAATACACATTGCTGGCGACTCTGTTTCGGTGCCACTTTCGTGTTTGTACTTGGATGAAAATCCCGGGAGCGACAGCTGGCGACTCTGCTGGGGACAGGTTGACCTATTGCTGGTCCATCGTAAGCGAGTCAATCCTAGCGCTTGTCTGTTTTTCTTTCATTGGGTGTTTACTGTTGTGCTGTATTTACTGTTTTACTGTATGGTTATTTACTGCTTTATTGTACATTACTGTATTTACTGCTTTTTAGCATTACATATCATATTATTACTGTTGTGCTGGACTGTGCTATTTTCTGTTTGGCGGGATGGGATTTCTGAGAGATAAGCCCATTACACAGGCTTGAGTATACACTTAGAATTAGAGTGGAGAGTAGTGGGACCTACGTACCATCTGTGTACGTTGGGTAATCACGAAATTCACAGCCAGACGAGGCTATCTTGGGACATGTTCTGACGTGCGTATCTTGCGCATTTCAGGATGTCGATCTAGAGAGCTATCAACTCTAGTGGCCATTCTCGAGGACTCAGTTGCGGCACTCCTCCCGAGATGTGACAGTGGCAAACCACGTTCTATGGGTAACCCATTGCATGTTCTCGATCCGAGGACCCAATGCTGGGAACTCGCTATAGGATATCCTTTTTGAAAGAGAATCAGTGGAGGCACTCCTCGATTGGCGATAGTATTGTACCCCGAGGGATGAATATACTATTGCTTCTCAACCTCAGTGCCAGAAGCTGAGGATCTTTCGTTTTGGAGAATCAGTTGAGGCCTCCTCGATTGATGATGATGCCAAACCAGAAATGGTGAACGTATCATCATTTCTCGACCTGAGAGCCCAGGATACTGAACATCCTAGTACCCACATGTGAGAAGGGCGGGTTGTTTACAGGTTTGCAGGTAACCTTGACCTTCAACATTCCCGGTATTCTGGATTTCCTATCAGTATAGACTTATCGGCCTGGTATTCTGGTATTCTGGTTATTCTGGTATTCTCTTCAGGACAGACTCATGAACCTATTCAATCATCAGCACAGCACAATGATTATTCAGACTATATGGAAGCTTTAATCCCATCTCTTATTGCATTCATATTGTTGCATTGCATTTGCATCTTGCATCATTTCGTATATCCTTTCTCCAGGCCAGACCAGTGAGCTCATCCATCCTTTATCTGAACTGCAGTTTGATTTCCCGACTTTTATATTTGACCTGAATCAAATTCTGGAAGAATCATGAACTCTGGGGAACAGAATCAGTTTGTGACTAGGGCCGATGTTGAATTGGTGAAGCATCAGTTGGACCAACTAATGGAAGATGTGGCCGCCATGACAAGGGGAGAGGCCAATATTCAAAGAAATGAGAATGTAATTCCACCTCCGGCGAACAATGTCACCCAAAATCAGCCGGTGTGGATCCCTGTCGAGAATCAAGTTGAGCAAGAACCTCCTTTTGTCCGAGATGGACATTCATCTTCTCTTGATGCAGCTGATTATCAGAGTTTTGCATTCTCTGTGCCAGATGTCCGAGGGGTAGTTCCGAAGATGAACCCTAAGGATCCACAATCTGTTGATTATGAAAGATACCGTGTGTTGGAGGAGAAAATTAAAGCCCTGGAGAGGCGTGATACTCTTGATTTGAATGCTTCGAGCATGTGTTTGGTACCCGACCTTGTAATGCCTCCAAAGTTTAAAATGCCGAAGTTTGAGCAATATAAAGGAGATAGCTGTCCGAGGCTACATTTGGTGATGTTCTGCAGAAGAATGACCTCACATGTCGACAACGATAAGCTCATGATTCACTGTTTCCAAGACAGTCTGAGTGGGGCATCACTGAATTAGTATATGCAGTTGGAAAATGGTTGCATCAAATCATGGACAGACCTAGCTAACGCCTTTGTAAAGCAGTACAGTTATAAGCTTGACATGGCTCCCAGCCGGATACATTTGCAAGACTTGTCTCAGGCAGATAATGAATCATTCCGAGAGTATGCTCAGAGATGGAGAGAGTTAGCCGCTCGTGTTCAACCGCCACTTTCGGATAGAGAATTTGTTGATTTGTTCATGGATACCTTGCAAGGGCCGTACTTGGAAAAGATGATTGCCAATGGGGCAGCAAAATTTTCTGACCTGGTGATGGTGGGAGAACGTATCGAGAGCCTGATTAAGTGTGGAAAGATCCAAGGCGTCTCGAACGTCCAAGCTAATGAAAATGAATCAGTTGTCAGTTCTCAGGAAGAATTCGAGGAAGAAAATAGTTCCATTCAGGAGTCTTCACCAACTTGTACTCAGCCTTCAGACATATCAACTGTGCAGAGTCAACAATCTTATGGGTCTTCATATCATGGACAATATTCTTCTGCAAATCAGAGATCTCCGCAGAGTTAACGATCATATCTCCGTCAGCCACGTCAGCACGCCCGACAAAGGCCAAGGAAGCCAGAGAGGAATTTCACTCAGTTGCCAATGTCGTACAGTCAGATGCTGCCGGATTTGATCAAGGGTGGATTGATAGTGCCGAAGGAATTGAAGCTAGTGCCTTTTCCGTATCCACCAGGTTTTGATGTCAACGCCCGTTGTGACTACCATGCTGGGGCACAGGGGCATTCAACTGAAAACTGTAAGGTGCTCAGGAGCAAGGTTCATACTCTACTTGACTCCAACATGTTCTCATTCACACCTCAGGGTATTCAGATCAATAATTCTCCTTCATCCAGTCAGGTGGAGTCATCGGTCCAGGTTATGGAAGAAGTCACCGAGAGCAGTTGTGCAGATGAGTATCAGACTGACTTCAATGAGCAATACTAAAGATGGCTAGCATTTGCAAATCAAGCTTGGAAAGCCCAGTTCCTCAAAGATGGCGACCATTTAGATCATGTCATTTCTTTGCATTTGTAGTTTCTTTTATGTTAAAGTTCAAACTCATTTGTAAAACTTGTTGTTTTCGATTGATAATGATAATGAAATGAATATGCATGTTTTTGATTAAATCCAGTCGTGTTCACTCATACTTGTTATCGATATCATATGCTTGTTTAAGCAGGATCCTAGGGAGGATGACAAAATTGAAAGGCACAAAACTTCCAACTGTATGCTTTTGAACAAAAACCCTGTTGATGATGTACAAGCATTGTTTAGAATCCCTAAACACCGGAGACATAAGGAAGATAATCCCTTGTCAACCCCGTTGAGCCTAGAAGCATGAGTTTCTTTCGGAAAACAAAAAAGCCCTCTATCTTAACCCGGGGCAGGGTAGGTGTCAGTTAATTTGACCAAGCGTTCAAATTTCAAAGGAGTGTCTCATTCGAGGATCAAATCGCAGAGGTTATCCCTCACCAATTGAAGAGTGAGGCAGTCACAACCTTTTTAAAACAAGTCAAACAAACCTGTGTCACACGATTAGTTCAAAAAAAAAAGAGTAAAAAAGAAAGCCCGCTAAGTCAAGACTTGAAAGCAAGTGACTTAGGCAAGAGTTAGGGCATCCCGCTGGACTTCGAAATCGGAAAAAAATTCAAAAAAGGAATCAGTCCAGGCAAAAATCAGGGAAATAAAAAAACAAAAGAATGAAAAATGAAAGGCGAAAAGGATTACAAAAGAAAAATCCTCGAGCAAAGAACAAATCGCGTGACCACAGACACCAAAGCAAAAGGGGTGACTGTCACTCCGAAAATCGTGCGGGTTCCTTCCATCCTCCTACCATTCATTAACCTTTTTGAAAGATGAGCGCTTGTGTCAAGTAAGCTGAACGTAGGACTGGAGAACATCAAGGAGAATGGGTGGGTTAAAACAAAACTTTGAGCCTTATATCCTTTCTTTCTTAAACCGTGAACCAGGCCACGTTACAACCTTCGAAAGACCTAATTGAAGCAGGGTGGTTTCGAAAGCATACTTCGGTTAAAGTTGCGTCAGTTCTGACTCCTAAAAGGACTTTCTTACCATTCGTGTTGGTATTGATGTGACATTCTGATAAGTGATTCGTTCACTACACGTCACAAAATTTTTCCAGTGAACAAACTTGGATTTCAAAACTGTCATATACATTGCATCAAAATTATCTTTTCAAAACGAATTGTTTTACTTGCGAGTCAGTACTTGACATCAAGAAAGTTTCTACAATGGAAAGATTGATTAATCTAAGGTGCAAAGTGCCCGAGTACTCTGTTGAGCCAGGGCAAGTCATATCAAATGGGCGATCCATTCCAAGATTCAGTTAATCTAGGGCAATCAAGTCGAGATTCAATAAATCTCTCAAAGGTCAGTTAAAGGTACTCCTTCACAGATCAGCCAGACAGGGGCATAAATCATTTCAAAGCTGGGGCAGATCATCCCAAAAGCACAAAAAGTTATTCTCTCTGGAGAACGGTAAATCACAGTCTGGGGCAATATATGTTGGATCTTCACGAGACATCCTGAAGACATGTTTATTTTCAAGATTATGCTGCATTGGGGCACCTCTTTTGGTCATATCACATCTGCAAGGCCCTTGTTGATAGCTGACACGTGACGTCCCCAGTAGAGTTTCTCTCCCTAGCAGAGATAGCCGGAGTTTCATCACTCGTGGTAGAGCATTATGGAGATTGTGATTATTCTCCCCAGTAAGGGTTCAGGAGTTCGCTCTCCCCTAGCCAGGTTGGTGAAGTTTGTTGCTTTTCAGCAAGAGTTCATATTACCGTACAGGATAAGAGTGTTGGGTTTGTGCTTCCTCAATCTGCGATAAAGTTGTTCCCATCTCCCCTACAGAGTAAGGGTAAGAGACGAGCATCAAACAAAGGGATAAGTCTGATCTGGTCCCCTAGCAGAGCTGATATCATCAACCATTATCCCCAAGCATATTTTTGGGTGGTGGTTAGCTTTCCCCAACAAGTCAAAGGTCGATCATCATTGGTACTTTTCTTCAGCAGAATTCCTGGGATGTTTCTCCAGCAGACGAATATTATTCATGCTTTCCTGTAGAATGGAGGTTTAGTCAGGATCTCGAGCAGTTATGACCTTGAAGGCGGTTCAGTTTGTTATCCCCAGCGGAGTTGGCCTCGTCTCTTCAGCATTTATTTTGCTGGAGTGCTCCTGTTGCATATCATAATCATCATTGCATAATCATCGTCATCGCATATCATTCGCATAGCATTGCATGAAGCCTTGTAAAACCGAACAGAAAATCCATAGCCCAACCTTGCTCGGCATCCTTCCACTGCCCACTTTGCTGGCATCTTTCAAAACCAGAAGCCCTATCCCAATTGGCGTTTCCTTTAAACCAAAAGTCCAACCCCTATTGGCACTTCATATAAAATCCAATCCCCATTGGTACCCAGAAAGATTTCGCCTTTGAAAAAACAATCACCATCAGGTTTCACCTGTCATAGCTAGCAAAGTTCGATTGTACTTGGAACATTCTTCTTTTCCCCGGTAGCCTGAGCATGCGTTGGCATTTTTGCATATAGTGATCATTGCATCCTCAAATCGCGTAGCATTCCCATTTCGTATGGAGCATTACGCCATAGAAAGAAAATTCAAACATATGCATGCGAAGCATAAGCCAAATTTGGTTCCTTGCGCGATAGCCCGAATCAACTCTCAATCAAGACGGTGACATATCCCCAGCAGACATTGCAATCAACCCCTCTGCTTACCTTTCTTTTGGGTCGTAGATCAAACGTCGATCTTACCCTCGACCAGTCTTTGTCCATCAACTCCTTGATGACGACATTTTGGTCTGGTTTCCTTTCCATCAAACCCCTTTGATGATATGTTCCTGCGTATGGTTTTCTTTCCGTCAAATCCCTTTGACGATGTGCTCCCTAAGTCAGGTTTCCTTTCTGTCATCCCTATGACAATGTGCTTCCTTCGGTCAAGTCTTCTTTCTGTCATCCCCATGACAATGTGCTTCGTTTGGTTGAGCCTTCTTTCTATCATCCCTATGGCAATGTGTCCCTTCGGTCGGGTGTTCGGGCTGTCTTTCCGTCAATTCTTTGATGATGTGGTCCGTTGGTTATCTTTTCTTCCCGTCAACCCTTTGATGAGGTGTTTCTTGGGGTTCATTTTCTTTCTGTCATCCCTATGACAATGTGTTGACTGTGGTCAGGTTTTCTTTCTGTCATCCCTATGACAATGTGTTCCTTCAGTTGGGTCGTCTTTCTGTCATCCCTATGACAATGTGTGGCTTTCGGCCAGGTCTTCTTTCTGTCATCCCTATGACGAGGTGTTCCTTTGGTCAAGTTTTCTTCCTGTCATCCCCATGAAGATGTGTTTCCTCGGTCGGGTGTTCTTTTTGTCATCCCTATGACAATGTGCTCCCTGAGTCAGGTTCTGTCATCCCCATGACAATGTGCTTCCTTTCGGTCGGGTGTCGAGTCTTCTTTCTGTCACCCCCATGACAATATGATTCCTTTGGTCAAGTCCTCTTCCCGTCAACCCTTTGACGAGGTGTTTCTTGGGGTTCAAATGCTTCCTGTCATCCCTATGACAATGTGTTTCCTTTGGTCGAGTCTTCTTGTCGTCATCCCTATGACGATGTGTCCTTTCAATTGGGTTTCATTCTTCTTTCCGTCAAACCCCTTTAACGATGTGGTTCTCTGGGTATGTTGTCTTTCCGTCAGATTCCTTTGCTAAGTGTGACTGGGCTTTAGTATTATTTTCTCTCCTTGCAGTTAGCAAATTTTGCGGTTTTTTTTGTATTCAATCACCCTGTACCATGAATGTCTAAAAGCAGTTGCTATCATCCTTTCAGGTCCAAGTTGATTAAATAGGGGCAGCTGTAGCACCCCAAAATTTGCCCTACCTTTTTCTACCTTTTTCTGGCTTTTGTTTCGCATCCATCTGCATATCCATTAGAGGATTCATCAGACCTAGCAATAATGACATTCCCCGATGGAACCGTCATTCGGTGATACCTTGTGAACCCAAGGACTCATCCTAAGAGAAGGTTTCAATAGGAGAGACAAGATTCCTTTGTTTGGCCCCACGGTGGGCTCCATTTTTTTGTAGCGAGCGATTTTGGACGTGGTTCTTAAGCACTATCGCTCTGGGGGTAACTACAGGTCGATTCATTTTTTATCCTATTAAAGCTGATGAAGGAAGGGAAATAGATGTCTCCAACTAACCCTACTTGCAAACTGAGGTTAAACAGTCAAAACTGTTGGTTTACATATGCGGTTTTAATTCGTGGGCCACTCTCTACTTATTTTGTTCAGAACGAAATACCGAGACTATTCACGGGGGATTTGGGTTAGGATACTGTTCCAGATTAGATGGAGGTAGGGGACTTTGGGTTTTTTTATTAGTGTGCTCGCTAAGATTCTTTTGCAATCTTATGTCTACGTATTCCTGGGATAGGGAAATCAGAGCGATCGTAATTCCTCCTACTCTATGGGAGGAAATGGTGTTTTGGTGTCTTGTTCAAAGCCCAAGACGTGAAGCTAAAGGTTGTTTGTATCTTGTTCAAAGCCCAAGATGTGAAGCTAAAGGTGGTTTACTTTTATCTTGTTCAAAGCCCAAGATATGAAGCTAAAGAGGTTCCTAGGTGAGAGGGAATTTGTTATCTCTAAGGAGGAGTTGTTGATGTTTGTATGTTATGACCAAAGCATGATTTGATGCTAAAAGGTTGATTGAATCACACGGGGATTTCTTTACACAGAGCCGAAGAGGAGGCTAAAAGGTTGACTTTTACGGGGAAAATGTTCTTTCTGTCTTGTACAAAGCCCAATATTGAGGCTAAAAGGGCTTGACTCAACAAGAGAATCTTTTTGTATGTCTTGTACGAAGCCCAAGACGGAAGCTAAAGGGGTTTGACTCAACAAGATAGTCTTTTAAACTCAACAAGATAGTGATTTGGTGGCCCGTATGAAGCCCGAGACGGAGGCTAAAAGTTGTTTGACTCAATAAGAGAGTCTTTTATACTCAACAAGAGAGTGTTTTTGTATCTCGTACGAAGCCCGAGATGGAGGAGAAAAAGGTGATTCAATAAGAGAACCTTTTATATTCAACAAGAGAGTGTGAAAAGGTCAGCTCCGCTGGGGAGAATTATTGTACGAAGCCCAAGAGATGGCTATCTTGCTGCCGAGGATTACTAAAATCCCTAGGCAGGTCCACGTGGAGCGATCTCATGAGAGAGGCGGGGTTTCTTCCTATGTTTTTAGCGAACTTGAGAATGTCTTCGAGACTCAAGGAGATTAGACTGTCCAAGTCTAGAGTTTTATCTTTTGTACTATGCTTAAGAGAAATTAAGAGACAGTACGTTTGCGGTAGAAAGATCTAGACTCTTTGAAAGACTTTTCTATTAAGATGACTAATTTCTATTCCTATGCCTTTAAGAGGTCGTCGGGACAATTTGTACGAAGCCCAAGAGGAGGCGAGAAAAAATTTTAAGAAGCCGAAGGGACAATTTGTATGAAGCCCAAGAGGAGGCTATCTTCCCGAAGGAAGAATCATTATACGAAGCCTAAGAGGAGGCTGTGAAAACTTCTAAGAAGCCGACGAGTCCTTCTACAACGCCCAAGAGGAAGCGGGGATGCTTTTAGGAAGCCTGTGGGTCCTTGTACTAAGCCCAAGAGGAGGCTGATGAACAGTTCCAGAAGGGGTTTCACTTGGAACATTGGCCTTCTGTATATGAACTATTCAAGGGGGAGATTTCTTAGATCTAGTTATGTAAAATTGTTGTAAAAGAAAATTCTCACGGTTTAGCTTATGTTAAAATATCCGGGAGAACATCGGATGTAAGGAGACAAGGTTTTGTCTAGTTCTAGACGTAGTTGTCGGGGAAACTCAAAATATCTATACTAGTATTACATAGTTGATCTGAGTTTATGAAAGAAGACTTATAGTGAAACAACCCCACAATACAGTTATATACATATGAAAGCGGTAAATGAATGCGGGTAAACACTTACTCGGTTGTAGAGCTTCCATACTGTATTGTTAGTTGTTCAACAATGAAATTGACAATAACAGTATATTACCAAATCAAAGGAGAAAGTGCTTTGAAAGGAAAATTGGGGCTTACAGCTCAAGGAGAGGCCCAGGTTTTTATTAGTTATTGCACTGTGGTTTTGAATTTGTACAGGGACTTATACAAGTGACTGAGGCCCAAAAAGGTTTTCTGTACAAAGGGGTGGGTCTTACACTCTCTCAAGAGGCCCAAAAATGATTGAAAGTGAACCAAGATGAGTCTTATAGCTCAAGGAGAAGCCCAATGGTTAATTTTGAAAAGGGCGACGATCGCGTCGAGGTTTTGAAAATACACAGAGGGACTTATACAATAAGTGAGGTCCACGATGGGTTTATTTACAAAAAGGGCTTGGGTCTTACACTTTATTAGAGGCCCGTGAGTGTTCGGAAAAGTTTGTTAGGGTGAAAATCAATAAAACCCTAATTTCATCATTTTTTAATATAATTATTCAAAGAAAATTAATACAAATGATAAAAATTCCAAATAAGTTTGAATAAACAACTTGTGATTTTGGTTTTAGGTTTGAAAAATGAAGTTTTAATCACAAGATGAATTAAAACCTATTTGGTTTTGATTTTCCAAAATGAATATTTATTTTTAAAAGGTTTAAAAACAAATAAAAGGTATTTATTGACAAAAATACTAATTATATTAAATAAATAATATAAATCTGATTTTTTTGAGGAATAAAATATTTAAACATTTTTGTGATTTTTTGCAAAAAGAACCAATAAAAAATAATTAAAATTGAGGGAGTTATTAATTTTTCAAACTATTCAAAATAATATGGAAAATAACAAAAAGTGGGAAAAATAGCAAAAAGAGGGTCTGGGGCGAGGGGGATTTGAATCCCAGACCTCTTGTGTATAGGGCGCGCGCCTTACCACTGGGGTGGTGATACATCCGTTGATTGAAACACAACCACAAATATACAAGGCTTGCCTTGTTTTTTGCCTGGCCCAAGGCAAGGCAAGACAAGTTTTGGCAAGAAACGGGAAGGTCCATAAGTTTCTCATTTCTTCATGGTCGGGGACAAAATTTATATGTATCTGGCCTAGAGTTTCACAAGGAATCCAATGGTGGTGGTATTTTTTCCAGATCATGCTCCCTCCTCAAAATCCGATAGTGGTTTTGAAATAGACCATATTTTGCATTTTCTATGCTACATCTTGGCACAGGTATGAATTACATGATAAATTGTTACAAACACTACACATATAGCTTGTAGAAGAGATGCATGATCAATGGACTTCAAAGTAATGCATATTTTGGAAAGTTCAAGTCATGATGCTTACCTCTTTTTGATCTTTTGGAGTTTTTTTGTGCAATCTGCCAAGTTTCTTGTTCTAGAAATGGTTTGATGCTTTGGACACTCTCAAATGATCCCTTAGAAGCTTTTAGGATGATTGGAATCAGCTGGAACCTGCAAAAACAAAAACTGGCCTTTTCTTGCAAAAGGGGTTAAAATGGCCAAAATAGAAACTCTCTCAAATGGTGTTCCAAATGTTGGGAGCTATTTGGGACAGCTCAAGGATGATATTTGGAGTGTGTTTGAGGCTTTATCTGGTTTGGAAAGTGACTGAATCAAGACATGGCTTGAAAAATGCACAAAAAGCCTATTTGAGGTTTTGAGAGGTGACTTTGAGATTTAAGGATTACAGGTCACTTGTGTGAGTTTGGACAGCTTAGATATGACATATTGGATGTGTTTGGATCATGAGCTGTGATGGAAATGCTCTCTAACTCAAAAACTCAGAGTTACCTTGCTAAAGAAGGTATTTTTGCCTAGAGAAAGTGATTTTGAGGAAAACATCTGTTTGATGGCTTTGGTGTACTTAAACTGAGCACAAATGAGCTCTATTTATAGTAGAGCAAGTTTGTTTTAGGATCAATAGTGAATGGTAACTACAGCAGAGGTTTGGCCAATGTTGATCAATGAGAATCCAAGTCTCCTCTAGCCATTGACTAGAGGTTAGAGCACAGAGCTGTGGTTCCCTAGTTGTTGGATAAATCTTGACTAAATTCAGTTGCAAATAGCTCAGTCCATGCCACCTTGGTGCTTCCATTGAATGCTCCATTCCAAAATTGGAGTCTTGTCCCTCTTTTAGGGATTTCTAGGTTTGGCATGCTACTTCTTGTTCCAAAGACTTTGGAGACTTAGATCAGTGTTTCTTCCCTTTAGATTTGATCCTTAGATGTGTCCAAAGTGATGACAAGGCTTGGAATTATCTGATTTTTCCAAATCGAGTAAAAGTGCAAAATTCTGCCTAGCCTTGGCAGTTTTCAGCAAGGCATATTGCCATGGTCGTATCTCATGGCTCGAGTGGAATTTGATGGAGTTCTTGGCCATTTTGGAAAGCCCTCATATGATACAATAACTGTTTGATCATAATTGGTTTTGATACTTTTTGGATCCAAGTGAAAAATTCCCCTACATTTCGAAAAAAGTGAAGGTAGATTCTGACTTAGTGAAAATTTCACTAAGTGTTGGAAAAAAGTGACATTTTCACTTTTCTTGATTTTGATCATTCCATAACTTGAAATCCATGAGGAATTGGAATGAGTTCTTTTTGAAGCTTTTGTAGAGGGTAATGAGAGCTACAAATCCAGCTTTGGATGGGAAAAAATGGCCTTGTGGTTTAGGAGTTATGAACCTCCAAAATTGGTACCCTAGCTACTTTGTTACATAACTTAGAAAATTTTCTAAGTTTTTTATGGTTACCCCTTTTACAAGTTATCCCACTTTTCTTGATTTTGCTTGATGAATGATAATTCCAATCATACATTAACATCATTTTGGGGGTCAAAGAACCATATTTGTGAAAAATCTCAAAAAGTCAAAGTTTGACTTTTGTGCACAGTTGACTTTTTGTCAGATGAATTCCAAACTGTGCGATCCTCTATGAAATCAAATACTTGACCTAAATCAAACTTGATGGACATGTTCCATAGGTGTTATAGGGTGTATTGAATCATGTCCCAAGGTTTGGGAGCATGCCTGGGTCAAAAGTCAAAGGTACAAGTGACTTTTTCCTCAAAACCCTAACTGTGGTGCAGATGAAATTGAAACTTGTTGATCAAGCTTCTTGGATTAATCCATTGTTGAAAATGGATCAATGCAGTGTATTAGAGACCCTCAAATCATGTCTTGAGGTCTTGGCTCATGTTTTGTCCCAAAAGTCAATTTAGGGGTGAATTAGGTCAAGAAACCCTAATTCCTGATTTTTGATGAGTGCATCCCCTGAGGCCAAATTGACTTGATGATTGGGTTCATGATGTCCCTTGGAGTACCTTGGGTTGTACTTTGAAGCAATGGCTCATGCCCAGAGGAGAATTTCCAACTGGAGGCCTTGGTCGACCAAAACCCTAATTTGGTGACACTGGCGATCTTGAGGCTTGATCCACTTGGACTGTTGTAGCCTTGTGCTTGATTCTTACTGTGGGTTCCCTCTTGATCCCTTGTGGATGTTTGAGAGGTTTAGACAAGTTGAAGATCATGTCATTCCTTGATTGATCCTTTGTCTAAGAGCTCTGAGAGGGCTTGAAACCCTAAGTTTGATTGTAGTGGATACTCACCCATCTTTGGGGAGACTAGGGAGGTATAATGGTTCATCCATATTGTGATGATGATTTTCACAATGATGAGAATCTTAGTGGTCAAAATTTGGGGTATGACACAATGTGATTCTCTTCACGAGGAAAGTGATGAAAGTCGATTCTGTTGAAGAAGGGTAACAACCTTCTTGCATAGTCTTTGTAAGGAATCAATCCTGATTGGTATTTGTTCCAATCTCCTTTGATCCGATTGATAACCAAGGCTAAGTCACCATATACATCCAAGTTCTTGATCCTTAAGTCGATCGCTTCCTCGAGACCCATGATGCAAGCTTCGTATTCGACCTCGTTGTTTGTGCATTTGAACGTAAGTCTGGAAGTGAAACGAATATGGGTACCCTGAGGTGTTATGATGGTTGCCCCAATTCCGTTTCCATAATGATTGACAGCCCTGTCAAAGATTAGTCCCCATTGGGAACCTGGTTCTGGCCTTTCACTGGGTAGGGGTTCATCGCAGTCTTTCATCTTTAAGTACATGACATCTTCGTCTAGGAAGTCAAATCCGACTGATTCGTGATCATCAATCGGTTGATGAGCCAAATGATCAGCTAGAATACTTCCCTTAACGGCTTTCTGAGCATGGTATTCTATGTCATATTCTGATAACAGCATCTGCCAACGGGCAATCCTTCCTGTGAGAGAAGGTTTTTCAAAGACGTACTTGATTGGATCCATTTCGGAGATTAACCAACTAGTGTGGTGAATCATGTACTGGCGAAGACGTTTTGCTACCCAAGCCAGAGCACAACAAGTTTTCTCGAGCATTGTGTACGAGTCTCGCACTCGGTGAATTTCTTGCTCAAATAGTAGATGGCAGACTCTTTCCTTTTGGTTTCGTCTTGTTGGTCAAGTACACACCCCATTGAGTCTTCCAAGACTGTTAAGTAAATGATTAATGGTCTTCCTTCCACTGGAGGTGATAGAATCGGTGGGTTCAATAGGTATTCCTTGATACTGTTGAAGGCGGTCTGGCAGTCATCTGCCTAAATGCAGTCCTGATCTTTTTTGAGTAATTTGAAAATCGGCGCACATGTCGCGGTCATGAGGAATATGAATCTGGAGATGTAATGCAAACGTCCCAGGAATCCTCTGACTTGTTTTTCAGTCTTCGGAGAAGGCATTTCTTGAATGGCCTTGACCTTGTCAGGATCAACCTCAATTCCTTTCTGGCTGACGATGAACCCTAGCAGTTTCCCTGAACGGACACCGAATGTGCACTTGTTAGGATTCAAGAGGAGTTTGTACTTTCTCAACCGCTCGAATAGTTTTGACAGGTGGGTCACATACTCCTCTTCTGTTTTAGATTTTCCAATCATGTCCTCGACATATACCCTAATTTCCTTGTGTATCATGTCATGAAACAGAGTAGTCATGGCCCGTTGATAGGTGGCCCCGACGTTCTTTAAACCGAACGACATTACCTTGTAACAAAAGGTACCCCATGGGGTGATGAAGGAAGTTTTCTCCATGTCTTTCGGCGCCATTTTTAACTGATTATAGCCCGAGAATCCGTCCATAAAGGAGAAAACTTTGAACTTTGCTGTACTGTCAACCAACATATCAATGTGTGGTAAAGGAAAGTCTTCCTTTGGACTAGCCTTGTTTAGATCTCTGTAATTGACACACATTCTGACCTTTTCGTCCTTTTTCGAAACTGGTACGATGTTGGCTAACCATTGAGGATATGCTGACATGGCGAAGAAACCCGCCTCAATCTATATTTGTACCTCCTCTTTGATTTTGATGGCCATGTCCGGGTGAGTCCTTCTCAACCTCTGTTTTACCGGCGGACATTCTGACCTTAACGGTAGATGATGCTCCACGATGCTGGTATCCAACCCTGGCATATCCTGATAGGACAAAGCGAATACATCGGGAAACTCTTTGAGAAGCTTTATCAAACTTTCTTTGACAGTTGGACTGAGTAGTGCCCCAATCTTGACTTCTTTTCTCTCTTTCTCTGAACCCAAGTTGACCGTTTACAACGACTCTTTGTGAGGTTTGATGGACCTTTCCTCTTGTCGGAATAATCGGGAGATCTCTTCTGGAATTTCGTTGTCATTTTCTTCTTCAGCCTCAAATACCGGGAATTCAAAGTTGGGAGAAGGCATCGGATCATATGTTTCAACGGGGTTTAAAACAAGCAATCTGCATGACGTGATGATTTGTGTTTTAGAAGAGATAGAGAGAATGCAAAAGTGTGTGCAGTGTTTTATTTTTGTTACTGCTTGTTTTTATTATTTGTTTTGGTTTTTTAGGATTACCATTTTTTGAGAATAGGAAAAAGAGAAAACAACAATTAATGCGGAAATTACAGAGCGACGTTTATTTATTTATGAACAAGTCGATTCTTGAAACTACAGCCATATAAAACAAAACTCTGTCGCTTTGGACGAAGTGAAGAGGGGTATTTACAGAAAGTGAGCCCTATCAAAACATCCGTTTCACCTGGGCAGGGTGAAAGGTTAAGATAAAGACGACAATTAGTTTGACTTATGAACAATCTTCAGAACATCGACAACAACCCATCAGCGGCGAACTCCTCGGTGAATCACAAAGTCTGGTACCTTCCTTGATTTGTCTTAAAAAACAACGCTGATTTCTGGCATAGCAGGATCATTGGAATCTGTCTCCCAGGCAGAGTTGTCGTAGGAGGATTCCTCAGTTGTATTTTGCATAGTATTTGTGCTCTCAGGTATATCTCCCCATCTAGTAGGCTGAATGTCTTCAAGCCTGATGCGAGAGCTTTCAGGAGCGGTGTATTTGACCATAAAGTCGTACTTCCCACTCGGTTGTCCTAGGGTTTCCCATACTTCTTTGGAACTAGAGGATTCATCTCTCTCAATGACATTGACCTCGGGAAAAGCATAGTTGATGAACTCTAGTCCGGCAAGTTTTGCCAATTCGTCGTCATGCTGAATACTTTCTGAATAACCTGAGTGTTGATCCCATGACAGGGTGGGGACGCAGGTATTCTTTTCTATGATGCTCAACAGATTTTCATCGTTCAGCTGATTTTCTTGTCCCAAGTCTCCTGGGTACGGCTTCCAGATAGGCAGACCATCCATTGGGCCATAGTAGTCGTGGTCAAAGTTGTACTTCATCGGAGTGTCTTCCTCTAATGAATTTGACGGAGCACGGCATCCTTCCGGATCACAATCTCCGTATATCATTTCGACATTTGACTGGGGTAAAAATCTCGGACTTTGTGCGAGATAGAAAAATGGCGTAGGCACCTCTTCCTGAGACATATAACCATCCTTGTTAAGATAGGACTAAGCTAATGGATTATGGAAATGGAAATACAGTAATTACAAAGTGCTGTGAAAGGAAATCTAAGCTAATGGATCCCGAGTCCTCTCTGAGGGGAACTCAGGTGCTGATTCTGGTATTTTCCTTTTCTTTGACCTGGGCTCTTCGGCCGTTGTCGGGTTTTCATTTCTTTGCCAAGTGAAAGGAGCGAGCAAATTCCTTTGGTCACCCTGATTTTCTATAACATACTGCTCTAAAATCTCAATCAGAGCATCCTTTTCCCTTAATAGTTGATGTAGTTTCTTGCATTCCACATTGAGAATACAATACTTGTTGCTCCAAGACCTCTTCTCCTGCTGAACCTTGCTGAGATTAACCTGAAGTTTTTCCGTCTCAAACATAAAATAAAGGGCAGAGTCCCTTAATGGAAGAACTTCCTGGCGAGGATAAGGCATCCTCAGTCTGAGAGCTCTAGTTTGTACCCAGTGGAGATAAGGTTCCACCGAGACACAGTCTGGTTTTCCTAGAGACTCTCGTCCTGTAATATCCCGTATTATTTAAATGCTCAATTGGAGATCAGATGAGTATCTGTATACTCTATCTTTGGATAACTGGGTTAATGGAATTCTCTAAATACTTTATGTATTGTTAATTCATATCAATAGAGCTACTAGAGAACTCTAAAGAGATCAATTATTTTATGAAAGAGACAAATCAATTATTTTAGTCCAAGAGAGGAGTATTAAGGTAACTCTAATAATTGATCAATTGGGTTGAGATGATAGAATATCAATTGGAGATATTTTACCCTGTTGGATCTATATTATATAATAAGTATTATATATATATATATATATGTTAAGAAAAGAAAGAAAAAGATAGAAAGGAGAAAGAAGAGAAAGGAAGAGAAGAAGAAGAGGAAAAGAGGAAAATAGAAAAGAAGGAAAAGCTTGGATCATCGATTCATCATCTCCTTCAAACTCCTCTTTGATGACCAGGTGGGTTCTAGTTAGACACTCTAAGTCTATAAATATATGTTTTGGACTTAGGTTTGATTTGAGAGAAAATGAAATCTAACGGATAAAATTCGATATAAATTACGTAGAGTAGTCGTATAATGCATGTGATTAATTATTGATACTTATTTGGATGTTTGGTATTGATTTGGTTGGGAAAAATGGATTTTGGGGCGGTTGGAACCCTTAAAGCGTAGTAGAAAATTCTGCATCTGATACGAAGCGCCGGGCAGCACTCAGAGCACCGGACGACATGAAGTGAGCGCCTCTGCTTCGCCGGGCGATGCCCAAGAGGCGGAGCAGGGCACACTTCTGTAACTTTCAAGTTTTTTAGCAAAGGTATTACGCCTCTGCTTCGTCGGGCAAAGCACAGGCGAAGGGGCACCGCCGGGCGGAATTTTTGTGGCGCCGGGCGCTCCTGGGAGTTTTCCAAATATTTATTTTCTTTAAAAATTCATAACTCCTGAACCGAAATTCTGATTTTCACGCTCTTGGTACCGTTGGAAAGCTATGACAATCCTCTACCCAATATTGAGTATGATGTCGGATTAATTATTTTAGTGGAAAATGAATGAAACAATGTTTTGTGATATGTTGAAATTCTATCTAATTTAGATCGTAAGTCCGATCGAGGCATGGTTATAGCCGATGTGAAGTTGTGAAAATATACTACGGGATAAAAGTGAAAAGTATTGATTTCGGTACCCGATTAAATGAATCTGAGGGAACCCGAAAGTGATGTTTTATGTGATGTGTGATTATAGGTATTTACTTGTAATATTTGTGTTATGCCATATCTATCTAATATGCATGTTAAAATGAGTTAGGAAGAGTGAGGGAACTTTACCCCAAAACAAAATGGTATAATTCTAGGTTGTGAATAGAATTGTGATAGAAACTCTGGATGGCGATGCTCGTGCATTCATTGACGAGTTTTGGCCTAGAGTAGATAACGTAATGACAACGCTCGTGCATGAGAGGCCGAGGCGTGTGTCCATTACTGAATGGTATAGAATGAGTGAAACACTAGTATGGAACATGTGTAATTGTTATGTTTTATTTTGAGAAAGGCAAAAGAGGCCTTAAGGCGAATGTGGCCTTGTGATTGTCGAATACAATCACGTTGTGTATATGATCGCGTAATCATAACCATTTATCTTAAGGTGTAGTTTCATGAGACTCGAGCTCCTCCTCTGAAACGTATGCACAATTACTTGGCAGGTTTGATTCCCGCGTGTAGTACGAATGGAGCCTATATGGTAAAGAGACTTGTGATGGTTAACAGGCCATGAGAAGTGACGGTTCACGGTTAATAGGCCGATGATCCCGAATCCATTTTGTATTTCAAGTAACTACAAGGATCCATGACTCGGGTCGACTTCTAGACGTAGAAGCGGACGGTAAAAGGGGATTCCTTGGTACAGGTTATCGATTAGTGAGATTCTTGAGTTAACAGGCTCAGGACATATTTTCCATTCGTAAGGATTCTTGAGTTAACAGGCTCAGGATGTTTTTCCTTTCGTGTGAATTTATGAGTTAACAGACTCATGACATGTTTCCATATAGTGTGAGATTGTGAAATTGCGAGAATGTATATACTCAAGGTCTTTTCCCTTCCCCTTGACTTGAGTTAGGATATTAGAACCTTGTAGAGCCGAGAGAATCCATAAGATAGGGAACTCACTGAGATTTGATGTATCTCACCCCACTATTGTTGATTATTTTCAGGTTTTGAGTACATGTTTGGTTTACAAGTGGAGCTATGCTTGGATGTTTCAAGAGAAGCTTAGTAAAGCTTATTTTCCGCTGTGTATCATTTTGTTGTATACAATTGAGGATATTGTATATTATTCTTAGATTTTTATTTTGGCTAGTTTCCATGACTTGTGCCATATCTTGTATTTATGTTTTAGAAATGGACAAGCATGCGAACTAGGTCATTAGGCACTTTTGATGTGTCAGTACCAAATAAAACACTTGTATGGTATTATTCTAGATGAATATTATACTGGGCATTACACGTCCTTTTCTATGAACGCGTTTCCAAGCATGCACTATGTCCGTCTTTAGCGCCCTGTCGTTTTCTCCTTCCTTGAAGAAAAGACCTTCCAAATGAGCATTACGAGGGATATGCCTCATCGGGTATCCAAATTGACAATGAACGAGATTTGGATTATAGTTGATTCCTCCCTTAGTTCCTATAAGGGGGTACATTTGGGAAATTTCCACAACGGTCAATGATCCTGATCTCGTCATACATTCGATTGTACCAATCGATGTCAGAGTTGGTACGAGACATGATTCTCTACGACCAACGTAAAGTATTCTTTTGATCCCAAAATGCAGCAGACTTGGGCAAGTGGGAAGTGAACCATTTGTATAGTAGGGGTACACAACATGTGATCATTCCTCCGCTATACAAATTTCTTAGGTGTACTGAATGATAAGCATCTGTGAGTAAAGTCGGTACACGGTTTCCAATTAGGAAAATCTTAATGGCATTGATATCTACGAAGTTATCAATGTTAGGAAATAGAAATAACCCGTAGGTGAGTAAAACAAAAATGCTCTCGAAAGCGGCCACGTTCCCTATACTAGAAAAGTATAGGGCTTTCTTTGTTAAGAACTGGGCTGGCAAACCTTGGATTCCACCCTTAGTGGTCATGTGAGTCCTGACCTCTGACTTGTCCAAATAGATTCCTCTTGCAATGGTTTGATCCGTTGGAATCTCTTCCAATCCAGAAATTGGAGCTTGATCAGTAATATGCAAGTCAGTCAGGTGAGAGTATTCCCCCAGCGTTGGTGCTAGCTGATAATCCAGGAATGTGAAACAGTGATAAACCGGATCGTAGAACTGGATTAGTGTGGACATGATTCCTTCAATAACATGGACCCTTAACAAGGACAATAGTCCTCCATACTTAGCTCTGAAAGCCTCGTGGTTGGTTTTCATTCTCGCCAAACCTCTTAAATCCTCTAGTTTTGGAACCTTGAAGGTGTACTTATGAGTTTTCCTTCTACCGAAATCCATTAGCGCAATCTTTTTATCTGACATTTGCAATCATTGTCTTAGTTTAGTTTGAAAAAGAGAGACTAGAAGAGAAGATTTTTTCTGTTTTAATGTTTTTTAGATGAATGGATGAATGCAGCACACAAAAACATAGCAAAAACATGGGGTCAAAGGGTTGGTGTCATGAAGTCAAGGCTCTACCCCCCCCCCCCCCCCCACCCAAAGGTTTATACTGGTGATTTTTTGTACCTGTCCGCAAAATCATTGACCCCTCTGGGATAACAATAACAAGAGGATCGCCAGCGAGTTGATGTATCCTAGAGTGACCTCAGATGAGGGTAGTATCGCGTGACAACTATTCCCGATAGCTTCCGCACTACAAAATGGCATAAGTCTGCTAAAAATCTCAGCTTCTCAGATAACCCAGTCGACCACACTACTTTCAACAACCGGAGTCGTATAAGCAATGTATCTGCAAAGGGAGTCTCCACTGAGTCCGATGGTCGATCAGGGGCTCTTAACTGGAATTCACTTCCAGTAAGATTACCCGCATTGCCATCACCTATCTTAGGTGTATACTCAATCTTTCCACATGCGGAATCACACGCATTCCCCTTAGCAGGAAAATAAACACAGATATCAATTAGAAAAAGTAGTATATATATTTGTCTTAATCATCCTAGACCTCTAATCTTATGATCCTAACTAACAATGGCTCCCCGGAAGAGTCGCCATTTCTGTGAACTTTGAGTTTCATCGAAGAAAGAATGATCGTTCCTAGCGAAGTCGCCCTTTCTATGGCATTTCTGAACTTAACGTTTCTGTCGAAGATTGAGAAGAAGAGGAAGATAGCCCCACGGTGGGTGTCATTTGTTCTGTGAACTGAATTTAGGCTTCCATCCCTTGGGAAAGCAAGAAAGGATGCCTCCCACTGTGGTCGCCACTTTTCTGTAGCATGATTTTTGTGGTTTCGAATCACTATCGCTTTGGTACTACAGTTCGATTCATTTTTTATCCTATTAAGCTTATTAAGGAAGGCAAATAGATGTCTCCAATTAACCCTGCTTGCAAACTGAGGTTAAACAGTTAAAACTGTTGGTTTACAGATGCTATCAAAATAGGGGGGGTTCTCCCTTTGGGTTATTAACTAAAAACAGTATCTAGGCTATCGGTATGGTGTTAAGACTGATGCTTTTCGATTGATATATGGAATTTTGGGTTTTTGATTAGTATGCTCGCTAAGATTTTTCAATCTTATGCCTACGTATTCCCGGGATAGGGAAATCAGAGCAATCGTAGTTCCTCCTATTCTATGGGAGAAAAAAGGTTGTTTTTGGTGTCTTATTCAAAGCCCAAGACGTGAAGCTAAAGGTGGTTTATATCTTGTTCAAGGCCCAAGACATGAAGCTGAAGGGTCTATTTGTATCTTGTTCAAAGCCCAAGATGTGAAGCTAAAAGGCCTTGACTTTAGAGAGAATTTGTCATCTCTAAAGAGGAGTTGTTGATGTTTGTATGCTGTGAGCAAGGCATAAATTTGATGCTAAAAGGTTGATTGACTCAACCTGGGGTTTTTTATACTCAACAAGAGAGTGATTATGTGTCTCGTACGAAGCCCGAGATTGAGGCAAAGAGTTTGGTGACTCAACAAGAGAGTCTTTTATACTCAACAAGAGAGTGTTTTTGTATCTCGTACGAGGCCCGAGATGGAGGCTAAAAAAAGGGGACTGACTCGACAAGAGAGTCTTTTATACTTAACAAGGGAGTGTTTTGTGTCTTGTATGAAGCCCAAGACGGAGGCTAAAAGGGTTTGACTCAACAAGAGAGTCTTTTATACTCAACAAGAGAGTGATTTGTATCTCGTACGAAGCCCGAGATAGAGGCTAAAAGGGTTTGACTCAACAAGAGAGTCTTTTATACTCAACAAGAGAGTGATTTGTATCTCGTACGAAGCCCGAGATGGAGGCTAAAAGGGTTTGACTCAACAAGAGAGTCTTTTATACTCAACAAGAGAGTGTGGGGAGAATTATTGTACAAAGCCCAAGAGGAGGCTATTTATGCTGGTAACTGTTTCAGTTGAGTGACAGGTCCCGTGTGTTGGATGAAAGAGAAAATCAGTTCTTATAAAGAGAAAGATGAGTAAGGTTGTGATCGGAGGATCAAGGTTATTTCCTGTTCTTTAAGGAAATGGGAAATCCCAAGGGTACTGAGACTATTCAAGTCTACTGGTGTTTGGAGAAATAGAATCTCAGATAGCGAAGGCATGTTGTATGATGCCTGAGAGAATGGCTGGAGCGTTAAGGGATGAGGGCCTAGACTCTTTGGCAAGACTGATCTATTAAGATGACTAATTTATGTTCCTATACCTTTAAGAGGTCGTCGAGACAATTTGTACAAAGCCCAAGAGGAGGCTGGAAACTTTTAAGAAGCCAAAAGGGACAATTTGTACAAAGCCCAAGAGGAGGCTTTCTTCACTGAGGAAGAATCATTATACAAAGCCTAAGAGGAGGCTATAAAAACATCTAAGAAGCCGACGGGTCCTTGTACGACGCCCAAGAGGATGCGGGGATGCTTTTTAAGAAGCCTGTGGGTCTCCAAACCCCGAGAAATTCAAGACAAGCTATTCACCGAGAATAGATCAAGCTAGGAAAGTCCGAGAATTTGGAAGAAACTCAAGAGATTCCATTCACGGAGAAAAGATTATGCCTGGGGAGTTAGAGTTTCTTTGACAATTTTTAAGGGTGACAGCCGAAGGGAAGACTGTATCTGGTGCTCCTATGGGGGATCTAGTTTTGTTTATATCTAAGAGTGATCGACTGGGCTTTACGTAGTGCTAGACGTAGTTGTCGGGGAAAATTATAAATAGCTATACTAGTATTACACGGTATATAAAGTATGTGAAAGAAGACTTACAGTGAGCAACCCCACAATACAGTTATTTATATATGAAAGTGGAAAAAGAAAGCGGGTAAACACTTACTCGGTTGTAGAGCTTCCATGTTGTTGGGTTAGTTGTTCAACAAAAAAAGATTGAAAACAACAGTATATTTCAAAATTAAAGGAGAAAGTGCTTTGAAAAGCTTGTCGGGGCTTACACCTCAAGGAGAGGCCCAAGGTTTTATCAGTGATTGCACTGTTGTTTTGAATTTGTATAGGGACTTATACAAGTGACTGAGGCCCGAAAAAGGTTTTCTGTATAAGAGGATTGGTCTCACACTCTCTCAAGAGGCCCACAAAGTGTTTAAAGAAAATGAATGAGGCTTATAACACGAGGATAGGCCCAGATGATTTTGTTTGAAAGCGGCGATCGCGCCAAAGTTTTTGATGGTATCGGGACTTATACAATACACTGAGGCCCAAATTATTTTGGTTAAAAGGGGATTGAGAGTTACACTCTATTAGAGGCCCAAAATGATTTTGAATGGGTCTTATAGCTCGAGGAGAAGCCCAGATGATGTATTTTTCTGAACTGGCGATCGCGCCAAGATTTTTGAAAATACCGTGGGTCTTATACAATGACTGAGGCCCAAAAAAGGTTTTCAAAAAGGGGGTTGGGTCTTACACTCTATTAGAGGCCCAAAGTGATTTTGAAAAAGATTTGTTGAAGGTGGAATCAATCAAAACCCTAATTTCATCATTTTAAAAGTAAATTCTTAAAGAAAATCAATAAAAAATGATAAAATACCAAATAAGATTGAATAAACAACTTGTGATTTTTGTTTAAGGTTTAAAAAATGATGTTTTAATCACAAGGTGAATTAAAAGTCATTTGATTTTGATTTTCAACATGAGAATTCAATTTTAAAGTGTTTAAAAACAATAAAAATGAATTTATTCACAAAAATACTAATTATATTAAATAAATAATATAAACTTAATTTTGTTGTGGAATAAAATATTTCAACATTTTTGTGACTTTTTGCAAAAAGAACCAATAAAAAATAATTAAAATTGAGAGAGTTATTAATTTTTCAAATCATAAAAAATAATAAGAAAAACAAATACAAAGTGAAAAATAACAAAAAAAAGGATCTGGGGCGAGGGGGATTCGAACTCCAGACCTCTTGTGTATAGGGCGCGCGCCTTACAACTGGGGTGGTGATACATCCGTTGATTGAAACACAACCACAAATATACAAGACATTGCTTGTTTTTGGCCTTGCCCAAGGCAAGGCAAGGCTAGATTTTGGTCAGAAACGGAAAGGTCATAACTTTCTCATTTCTCCATGGATGGATACAAAATTTATATGCATCTGGCCTAGAATTTCACAAGGAATCCAATGGTGTTGGTGTTTTTTTCAAATCATGCTCCTATTGAAAAACCCGATAGTGGTTTTGAAATAGGCCTATAATTGCATTTTCTGTGCCATCTCTTGATACATGTATGAATTACATGGTAAATTGGTTCAAACACAACACATATAACACGTATAAGAGATGCATGATCAGTGGACATCAAAAGAAAGCATGATTCAAAGAATCCAAGTTGTGATGCTTACCTCTTTTTGGAGTTTTTGAGCAATCTGCCAAGTGCCTTGTTCCAGAAATGTTTTGATGCTTTGAACAACCTCAAATGATCCCTTGGAAGCTTTTAGGATGGTTGGAATCAACTGGAAACATCAGAAGTGGAAACTGGCCCTTTCTTGCAAAAGGGGCAAAAGTGGCCAAAATAGCAACTCTCTCAAATGGTGTTCCAGATGTGTGTATCCATTTGGGACAGTTCAAGGATGATATTTAGAGTGTATTTGAGGTTTTATATGGTTTGGAAAGTGACTGATTCAAGACATGGCTTGAAAAATGCACAAAAAGGCTTATTTTGAGGTTTTGAGAGGTGACTTTGTGAAATTGGTGTTACAAGTCACTTGTGATTATTTGACAGCTTAGATATGACATATTGGATGTGTTTGGATCATGAGTTGTGGTGAAATTGCTCCCTAACTCAAAAACTCAGAGTTACCTTGCTAAAGAAGGCATTTTTGCCAAGAGAAAGAGATTTTGAGGAAAGCAAGTGTTGTAGTGCTTTGGTGTACTTAAACTGAGCACAAATGAGATCTATTTATAGTAGAGCAAGTTTTTTTTGGCTACAATAGTGAATGGCTACTGCAACATAGGTTTGGCCAATGTTGAGCAATGAGAATCCAAGTCTACTCTAACCATTGACTAGAGGTTAGGGCACAGGTTGCTGGTCCCCTTGGTCTTGGATAAGTCTTGACTGAATTCAGTTGCAAATGTGTCAGTCCATACCACCTTGGTGCATCCATTAAATGCTTCAATCCAAAATTGGAGTCTTGTCCCTCTTTTAGGCATTTCTAGGTTTGGCATGCTACTTCTTGTTCCAAAGACTTTGGAGGCTTGGATCAGTGTTTGTCCCCTTTAGATTTGATCCTCAGAGGTGTCCAAAGTGGTGTAAAGGCTTGGAATTATCTGATTTTGCCAAATCGAGGAAAACTGTAAAAATCTGCCTAGTCTTGGCAGTTTTCAGCAAGGCATATTTCCATTGTCATATCTCGTGGCCCAAGTTGAATTTGATGGAGTTCTTGGCCATTTTGGAAATCCCTCATATGATACAACAACTGTTTGATCATAATTGGTGTAATACCCCAAAATTTGCTCTCCCTCTTTGGCATCATAGCATGGTATTATCATTTATCATATCATATCCATCTCATTAACATTACAATATTGCATTTAACATAGAAAAATGAAGCATAGCATCCTTCTTACCATCAGGGCATGTGATCAGGTGGAAGGTGGACAATCAAGGAATCATTCAAAGCACAAAAGGTCAATCAAGTTCCCTCAAGGCAAGCCAAGAGGTCTCTCATGTCTCATACTATCCCATTTGATCTTCCACAACCTCAAGAGGGTGAGATACAATGGGAGATTGAAGCATTACATCTTTCACTATGCAAGAGGTTCAAAAACTGAAGGAAAAACCTCAAAAGAGATAGCTCATTGATCCAAAATCATCCTCAAATGGCATATCTCATCATCCTTTAAGAGGATACACAACATACTCTGAGGAATTTGAAATTGAAGACTGCACATTTTTCTCCTAGGAGGTGGGCACCAAAACTAGGGTTTCCCATTAAATCAGGGAATCTTTGATTTTTTGGACAAAACTTGATGTCATGGTATTCTACATGTTCTTAAGTGTATGTGTATGGAGAATTGCCCCTCAATTGGTTTTGGAGGTGGTTCAATTGGAAGAAAGATCAAAAATCAGGAAATTTGGGGCCAAGTCAAATAATCAGGGGAAAAAGTCAACTCTTGACTTTTTGAGCCCAAAATCATGAAATTCATGTTACATATGTCCAATGTACAAAATTTGATCAAGAAACTCCAAAGGAATCATGAAAAAATCAAGATGTGGAAAGTTGCCATTTTTGGATGAAGAAGGGTTACTAAAAATAGCAAGTTTTGGCCATTTTGCATCAGAGTTTGAACCAAGGCCATTCAAATTTGGAGCACCAAATGAAAAATCCACTCTGCCTCAATGAAAGGTCTTGCTTTAAGCTTCAAATCCATGTGTGGAACATCTCCATTGGATACAAATTGAGTGAGATATGATTGATCAAAGTTGGAGGAAAGTAGGCCAAAAACCATGTCATGACCAAGTTTGGCCAGGTCTGCGCGCAGTCATTTTCTCAAACAGTTGGTGGGCAAAATGTAGGGATCAATTACTCATGGTTAAAGGCTTCAAATGAAAAATCTTGCAACATCAAAGTTGTTCCCCTATGTGAGATCTTCAAGATTGATGTTCATGATTTTTTGATTTGATCAAAGGACAAGGAGTTATGATAGCTCAAAGATTGGTCAACACAACTGAAAATCCATGCCATGCACACCTTGCCAACCAACCTCATTTCCTCGCCCATAACCAGTTTCCAAACCTTATTGTTCTAAGTCATTTTCAACCTCTCCCAAGCATCATTTCCATTCAATTTTCATGCCAAAGTAGTTCTACTACAATCCCTCTTGCCAATAACTCCAAGAACTCATCAAATCATCCACAATGCAAAGAGAAAGTCACCATTAAACACCCATGTCTGCAAACTGTTATAAAAAACCAGAAAAAAAAACCAATGTTGTTGATGTTGTTGGTACAAGCTTGCACGTGCTTTATTCATACCAGCTATCCATTGCCTTTTTAAACCAAACACATTGCATACACACCATAGCACGTGCTATGCATGAAAGTAGAAATGACAAGCTTGCTGAACAAGTTTTGTGTTACACAGCCTTGCCATTCCATTTCTCTTGTCACCATCACCATAGCTTACCATGAACTATCATCACCTTATCATTGCTCTCCCTAACTAACTTGACTCAGTTAGTTAGGGATGACTCACCTAAACCACCATGACTCAGTTGATTCACCCAGTTAACCATGGTTAAGCTCAACATATAAAACAAATCTTCCCTTCACGAATTCAGGGCTGAGCTTCATTTTTCTCATTCTTCACACTGAATCTCTCTCACATTCTCTCCACTTTTCTTCTGCTTGCACACGAGTTTAACCATTTGTTTCTACATTTCATCTCCATCTTCATCATTATTCTGCTTTGGAGATCAAGAACAAGAGTGCATAGGTTCAGTTAAAGAAGCTCAGCATCAAATTCCAATTGATTTTCTGCACGAATTCGAGCTCTCAAGCCTTTATTTGGCCAAGTGAAACTCAAGGAGGAGGCATCTATTTCTGGTATTCTTGTGCTTTCCAAGTTTCATCATCTTCAGGTTTGAACTCTTGAAATTATATTGCACGATCTCTGGTTATTTTTACTTGTTTTTAGTGCTTTATGCTTGATAGAAGCTCTGCTCCAACCGGCTAGTTGATAGGCCTTTTACAGGCTTAGTTGCAAATCTTAGGGCTTGATTTGATCTCCTCTGTTCGTGCTATGTGTATGTGTTTTGTGATTTTTATGAGCATATTCATGATGTAAATAAGCTTAGCTTTCGATTGGTATACATTTTGTGTATTTTGGTGAGGTTTGAAGATTGCATACGGTGGTGATTGGCCGGAGAAGGTGACCGGAGGTCCCTCTCCGGCCGGCAGCTTTGATTGCTAGGGTTTTGTCACGTTTTAATCTCGGCCGTCCATTTTCTATGATCGTGTGGCTTGTATGATGACAGCACATTAAAATTCATGTGCTCCTCACGTGCGTGTTTGCTGAATTTCATTTAAACATTATGTGGTGTGGTACACTGTATGTGGTGTGGTCCTTCATGCACATGCATTGATTTCAATTACTTTGACTATGGTTTGACTGTGACTTGATCCAATGGCCATGAGTGAGTCAATTTTGTTGACTGAGATTCCATGCTTATTATCATGTTCTGCGTGCTTAATGGACCTAACCTGATTGATATTCACACCTCCTATTTTTTAAAGCCCAATGATTTTGAACTGATCATTTGCTATGTTCACACCCCCATTCACATTCACATTTCATTTCTTTTTTTCATTTTTCTACACGTTTACTTTTTAATTTTTAAAAATACTAAATAGCATCATAAAATTCCAAAAAAATTCATGAGCATCATTAAAACATTTAGAAAATTTTTGATGATTTTATTTTCTGATTTTATGACCTTTTTACCCCTGATCCATAATTTTCTTTGAATTTCCATTTAGATGCATTCTAAGCATGATACATGAATTTGTTTAATTTTGTTCTTGCTCATTACAAACTGTTTTGACATGATTCTTTTTGCATTGATTCACTAATACATTGAAGCATGTTAGATGATTTTTGTTTGATTTTTTAGGTCACTTTATTACATGTTTTGATGCCTATGTTTGCACCACTTTGCATGATGTTTCAATTTGACCTAATTGCTTTGTTTGAAGTCATTTTGCTTTGAATTTTGATATGTGATTCATCTCTGATTAGTGAACTCCAATACCATGTTTTCATAATTTTCATGAGGCCATTTGATTTTTGTTTGATGCATTACATTGGAAGTATAATCCATGGCATGTCATTACAACTTTAGTGCATGTTTACATGAATTCTTTTGTGCACATTTGTATGAGCATTTGCATATGTTATGAGCCATTCATATGATATTATAGGTCTTTGATACACATTATAGGTCATCTTTACATGTTCATTTCAATTTGAACTTTGTGCATCATTAACATGTATTGTTTGCACTTTCTTTTTGAACTTTCATTTCAATTCTTCTTATATTACTTCTTGAATGTCTTGAAGTTGATTCATAAATACTTTTGAGATGTTTATAAACCATTTTCCATTTAGTTTCAATTCTGGTTGTTGATTTACATGTTCCATTTATGCATGTCCTCTTCATTTCTTTCCATCTTTCATCTACCCCTTCTTCTTGTAACATGTTTAAATGCTAATGGGTGATGTTTGTTGCCTATCCACTTGGACTTGCATGGTAATAATAATTTGTTTTCCATATGATGTACATTCTGATTGTGGCTCTAAGATTTGGTTTCTCATTTAATTCTTTTGAGTTTTATGATGCATTACATGTTCTTTTACTTCTTATACTTCTTATACATGTTTACTAACCATGTAGGAGCTTTGGTAAGTTTCAATTGAGTGTGGATAAGGAATCCACATTCAACTTCTATCCTTTCTCTTTTACAATTCCATTCTATGTTGTGTTAAGCACTTGTGTGCTTTCCTTTAATAACTCATCACTTTCCCTTTTTGAATTACAATTCATCTTCTACTTTGGAAGTGAATTGTTTAATTCTTTCTTTCTTTAGACTTTAGGTTGAAACCTCACAAACTTTAGGATCACTCCCTTAATTAATCAATTAGGATTGAGTCTTAGTCCATATAGATTTTTACCTTTACCCTCTCTTGAGTCTTTCATCTTCTCATCTCAAAGAAAATTCCAAACATATAATAAAGGTAGGCATTTATTGCATTTAGGCCTTTCTTATAAAGAAAAGATTATAAGGGGTCTTCTCTTGTAATCTTAGAATGTGTAGCATATAGCCCATCTTGGGTCAATGTGTTAAACATTTGATCTTGTATGAGGGACTTAAATGCAATACTTGTTGAAGGTGCAAATAATAAAAAACACTTCTTCATTTCTTACTCAACCAAAACACTTAATAAATACAAGTATGCTAGTGTGTTTGAACCTTGACAATTGGAACTAAGTGTGGGGGTCTTCTTCACTCTTAGTGTGCTTTCTTACCCATTCCATCTTGGAATATGAGAATGTACACATTCCAATGACTAAGATTTGGATACACTATCATATGCAAACAAATAACAAAACACTTCTTTCTAAAAGACAAAAACAAACAATAACGTCTTTCCTTCGGGAATTCTTTTCTCACCTCATTCACTCTTAGCGTACGAACGCGCTTCTACTCGTTCTCTTGCAAGATGGTAACGCACTCGGACCAGCGAGCCTGCAACACCTGAGCTAGAACGTCAGCCGTTCTCTAAAAAACACAAACAATTCATCCCTAGTGAGGGGAACTACGTCGCTCTGATTCTCATGCTCCCGATGAGATACGTAGGCAGTGGGGTAGGGCCCATTCGAGCACTTCTTTTATTTTCCCTACATTTGCTTCCCGTTCCTTTTCTTTTCTTTCTCCTTTCTTTCTTTCAGTTCCTTTTCCAGTATTTTTTCTTTACACCTTTTGATCGAGACAAGCAAGCGTGGATCCCATCGGGTACGATGGACGCGTGGGGGTGCTAATACCTTCCCCGCGCGTAACCGACTCCCGAACCCAGTTCTCTTGGTCGTAAGACCATGCTTTTCCTTTCCTTCAGGTTTATGCGGTGTTTCCTTTCCCTCTCATGGGATAAATACACATTGCTGGCGACTCTGTTTCGGTGCCACTTTCGCGTTTGTACTTGGATGAAAATCCCGGGAGCGACAGCTGGCGACTCTGCTGGGGAAAGAACCCAGAATCTCTGGTTTCCTTAGCGAGTCCATCCTAGCGCTTGTCTGCTTTTCTTTCATTGGGTGTTTACTGTTGTGCTATATGTTGTTGTTTATTTATTTTACTGTATTTACCGCATTTTAGCATTACATATCATATATTATATTGTGTTGCACTGTTTTGTCTGTTTGGCGGGATGGGTGTTCTGAGAGATAAGCTCACTACCAAGGCTTGAGTACATACATAGGTATTAGAGTGGATAGTCATGACGCTTGCGTGGTGGTGACCACGTATTGTTGTTCATGAGACCCACAACCAGACGAGGTTCTATTAGGAGCTTTCTGCTACTGCATGTTATGCAGGCCAGTGGTTATTCTCTTGAGGGACTGTCGACTCTGGTGACCATTCCCGAGGACTCAGTTGCGGCACTCCTCCCGAGATGTGACAGTGGCAGACCACATTCTGTGGCAAACCCATTGCATATTCTCGATCCGAGGACCCAATGCTGGGAACTTGCTGTAGGATATCCCTTTTGAAAGAGAATCAGCGGGGGCACTCCTCGATTGGCGATAGTACTGTACCCTGAGGGATGAATGTACTATTGCTTCTCGACCTCAGTGCCAGAAGCTGAGGACCTTTTTGTTTTGGAGAATCAGTTGAGGCCTCCTCGATTGATGATGATGCCAAACCAGAAATGGTGAACGTATCATCATTTCTCGACCTGAGAGCCCGGGATACTGAACATCCTAGTACCCACATGTGAGAAGGGCGGGTTGTTTACAGGTTTGCAGGTAACCATGACCTCCTACATACCCGGTTTTCTATCATCATTGCACAAAAAGGAAGTTTCATCCTATTGTATTCAGATGGTTCTTATCTATGGTTCTATATTAGTCTCAGAGCTACACTGACACCGTTCACAGTTCAGCACAGACACCTGACTACCTGATCACATTGCCCTTTGCATTGCATTATCATATCCTAACATACATGTTTATTCATTTCCAGGTGCATATATTACCCTTGATTCCAGTCATCAGGTACCTGCAAAGATGAACACTAAAGAGAGGAAGAATATCATCAGCTATAAGTTCCTTACGCCTACTTTAGGCCCTATTATTATGCTGAAGGGAATGGCGAGTCCTGTAGTACGAGAAGCTTTTGAAGAGAAATATGGGTGGATTTTATCTATGGTCCGTAATGTCAGTGATTATGAAGCCAGAGGTCTCCATACGTTGATGCAGTTCTATGATCCGCCTCTGAGATGTTTTGTATTTCCAGACTATGTGTTGGTTCCTACCTTGGAGGAGTATTCCAACATGTTGGGGATTGCTATCAAGGAGGAGCCCCCTTTCTTTGGATCGGTGGGGGATCTTGACTTTGGAAAGGTGGCTGGTGCTCTTTATTTGAGCAAATCAGAGTTGGACGCCAATGTCTCCAACAAAGGAAAGATTCGTGGTTACAAGCTGGAATATTTGATTAAGAAGGCCCAGGAAGCAGCTAAAGGCGAGAATTGGCTTGTTTTTAATGCTTTGTTAGCCCTTTGTATATACGGCATAGTGTTGTTTCCCAACGAGCCGGATTTTATTGATACGGACGCTATACGAATATTCATGATGAAGAACCCGGTGCCAACGCTACTGGGAGATCTTCACTACTCGTTGTACAACCGAAACGAAAAGAAAAGAGGAGGGATAATTCGTTGTTGTGCACCCTTGTTCTATAAGTGGTTTGCAGGCCGTTTACCACAATCAGGGGCTTTTGTGGATTCCAAAGATTCTCTAGAGTGGAAACAGCGTTTAATGGGATTGGTGGCCAAGGACATCGTATGGGTAGATCATGGGCTGATTGGCAAGAATATTATCCACGGCTGTGGTAAGTTCCCTAACGTTCCACTGATAGGAAGGCTGGGTGGGATTAACTACAATCCTTCTTTGGCCATTCGACAATTTGGGTATGCCCTGACAGGTCCGCCTATTAAGAGAGATGTGGAGGAGTCCCTCTATTTTCATACATCAGATGGTTGGGAAGCAGCACAGAAAGCTTCTGAAAGTTGGGGTAGCATACTGAAAAAGGGGAAAGTTACTCTAGGAAAGCCTAACAACCGGGTTTATCCAGCATATGAAGAGTGGGTGAAGAAAAGAGTTGAAGATTTTCTCTTGCCTTTTGGTAAGGCACCCCTTTTGTATCCGGAGAATGAGAAAGCAAGAAACACTGCTACTATGGAAGAAGTTGACAAGTTGCAAGCCTCGGTGGAAAAGCTCCAAGGAGAGAATTCCGAGTTGAGTAGCCGTCTTCAGAATGCTCTACATGCCAACAAAGAGCTGGAGCGGAAAGCCCAAGATGCTGAACAAATCCTAACTGCAAAAGAAAAAGACTTTGCTGGAAGAGCCCAACATTTCCGGAAGATTAGTAAAGGTGCTGATGATGCTACTCAAGCCCACAAGCAAACCAAACAGGCGTTAGCACAGACCAAAGAAAAGTTAACAAAGTTTCAGCACGCTTGGGACGAAGTTAGGATAGAGAATGCTGAATTACAGGAACAGTTGCAGATTAAGGACGAAGAGCTTGAAAAGGCGCATGAGCAGAGGAGAAAGTATCGGGAAAGCCTCGGTAAGAGTCAAGAACAGCTAGAAGAAGCTAGAGGTCAGCTGAGGAATACCAAGAAAGAGCTTGAAGAAGTCATGATAGAAAGGGAGATACTCAAGACGCAAGCCGGCATAAAGAGACACAAAGGAGTGTGTGATGACGAGGCTCTGATGCTGCATATGGGTTCTTTAAATGAAGCTCTTGAGAAAAGGGATGTCTTGATCAAAGAGATGATTGAAAAGCCGAATCACCAGCGTACCCGTATACTTTTTGAGGAGATCAAATACTCAAGTGATAAGCTGAAGGATGTGGAATTGTCAGACTGATGTTCTTTTCCTTATATTTTGTTGTTAATGGTTACCATCAGGCTTGTTGATGGATCCATTTTTTCCTTGTATTGCATTGGCAGATGAGCCTTTCTTAAATACTTGAATACTTTGTCGAATGAGTATGAGCAGTTTATTCACAATTACGCTTTATCAGATATCTGTACACAAGCACATGACCACGACACGTCTCTTTATATCACGATTTCTGGTCTTCAGATTTCTGTGGTTTGGATTGGAATCAGGGTGTAAAGCACTTTGGAAATGGTAAACATAACATTGCATGGCATTGCATATCATTCTGCATTTATGTTGCTTGCTTTTCAGGTATTCGTTGCAGGGTCTCTAACCTTTATTTGGTTTCAGGCAGTATAGCTGAGAATTATATTCACCGATATTCGACGCGAAGAAATCAAGTAAGAATCATGGATCAAATGCAGAAGGATTTGGCTGGGGTGAGGGCCCAATTGGGGCATTTTATGGGGGACATTCAGGCGTTGTCCCGAGGTCAGGAACTACTGAGGGAGGAAGTCAACCAGATGAAGATTCAAATGGGCCTGGTCATGGAAATCTTGAATAAGGTGTTGAAAAAGGAAAATGATCATGTGCCTGCTTCCACAACAGAGGTCTCTACTCCTCACATCTCTTTGGGATATGCTCTAGATCATGGATTGCTTCGTGAATCCCCTCTGAAAGCTAAGGGTTCAGAGCTCTCTCATCAGCAGTCACTTCCTGATTTTCAAGAGGATCCTAAGTCAGAGGGGCCTAAGAGGAAGTTCGATCCCATTCCGATTCCGTACGCGCAATTGCTTTCTTACTTGCTCGAGCTCAAGCTGGTTGAGCGTGTTAGTTTGGGACCGTTGCCCACGAAGATTCCTCTGGGACCTAATGCTAAGGCTAGATGTGAGTTCCATTCTGGGGCACCTGGTCACAATGTTGAGAATTGTACCAGGTTCAAGCATAAAGTCCAGGAGCTAATTGATTCAGGGACAATCAAGTTTGCATCAGTTGGTGCTGGTAAACCAAGTGATGTCACGCCCATTGTTGCAAGGGAACTGAGGACTCTCTCCTTTTCCAAAGGGTCCACCTCGCGTCAGGGATCTCTTCCACAACCCTGTGTTGCAGAAGACCTATGTCAGCAACCCTTGTTTGTGCCTCAATCGAATGCAGAAAGGAAAGTGCAGGGCCAGGTTGGGCGCCCGAACCAGCAGCAGCAAGATTATCAGCAGCGGAGGCTACTCAGACCAAGGAAGCCCAAGAGGACATTTGATCCTATTCCTATTCCGTACAGTCAGTTGTTGGCTCGTTTGCTCAAAAGTTCGCAAATCCAGCTGAGAAAGGCCATGCCTGTGCCATACCCCATTCCTCCGGACTATGACATGAGTGTTAGCTGTGAGTTCCATTCAGGAACGTTTGGGCACACACTTGATAACTGTAATGTGTTTCAGCACAAGGTGCAGGATTTGATTGACTCAAAGGTTATCACCCCAGATGGTACCCCACAAGGTGAAGCTTCTGTACCATGGTGAGTGCTCAAAGTTACAAGAACATCACCAGAAGTGGTCAGTCTAGACGGAGCCAAGCCTCCTCAACAACGACAATCTTTATTTTCCTTGCTGCATTTTCATATGTAGTCTTTATTTGTTCGTTCAGACATTGTTCGCATGTTAAAATTTGTTTGTGTTTGGTATGCGGATTTTAATGCAATGAATATGTTTTCTTGAAGAATTTCATTTGTGTTTACTCATTTAATGCTAATGTGTACTGCAATACCATTTTTCTTGCTCAAACTCTATGAGGGAGAATGATGGTCTGAAAACGCAAAAATCTCTAACGGTGTGCTTTGGAATAAGAACCCTGTTGAGGATGTACAGGCATTGTTTCAACTCCTCAAACACTGGAGATATAAGGGAGATAGACCCTCGTTAACCCCTTTGAGCCTTGAAGTAGGAGTTTCTTTCGTATGAAAAAACCCTCACATTTAACCCAGGGGCAGGGTAGGCGTCAGTTAGTTTGACCAAGCGTTCAAACCTCAAAAGGATTGTGCATCTGAGGATCCATTACCTTTTAATTCACCGCTGAGAGGTCAAGAGATGTGAAACCACAATGGTTATCCATCAACAATCAAAGAGTGAGGCAGTCACAACCCTTTCAACAAAGTCAAGACAAGCCAGTGTCACACGACGTGTTCAAGAAAAAGAAAAAGAAGAAAAAATGAAAAAGCCCGCTAAGTTGAAACTTGAAAACAAGCAACTTAGGCAAAAGTTAGGGCATCCCGCTGGACTCCGAAATCCAAGATTCAAAAGAATCAGTCCAGGCAAAAATTAGGGATCAAAAAGCAAAAGAATGTGAAACCAAAAGGGTTACAAAAGAAAATCCTCGAGCAAGAACAAAGTCGTGTGACTACGCACAAAAGACAAAAGGGGTGACTGTTACTCCATAGCCTCATTAGGTGTCAAACCATCAGATGCATGGGTTCCTTAAAGATCACGAAATCTTTTGAGAGGCAAATTAGCTGAACGTAGGACTGGAGAACATCACGAAGAGTGGGTGGGCACCAATAAACTTTGAGCCATAAATCCTTTTTTCTCAAAACCGTGAACCAGGCCCCGTTACAACCCTCAAAAGTCCTAATTGAAACAGGGTTATTTCAAAGGCATACTACCAAGAGATAGCGTTCCTGACTCCTATCAGTTGTGCTAAAAGATCTTTGTTGGTGTTGCATGTGCATTGCATTATTTCTTTCAAAAATTAATGTCGTATCCTAACCCGTGATTCGCTCACAAAAGGGTTTGCTACATCTTTTTAGTAAAACTTCGAGATTAACATGTTGTGTTGCATTAGAATTTTCATTCTCAAAATAAAACATTTTCTGCTTGCATACATTTGTTTGACATCAAAAGAAGTTTACATATGGAAATTCAGTCCAGAAGCTTAATCTTGTCGAGTTGAGGATCCTGAAACTCCCGAAGGGCAGCCATATCCAATGGTACTTCCTCAGGAAACTTTGTTGGGCAGGGGCTTTCCCAACAAGTTGTGCTAAGACGTAGTCGATCTGGGGCAATC
The DNA here is from genome assembly GCA_022829125.1 of Lathyrus tuberosus. Lineage (NCBI taxonomy): Eukaryota > Viridiplantae > Streptophyta > Magnoliopsida > Fabales > Fabaceae > Lathyrus > Lathyrus tuberosus. Next base: position 13,147,703 of record JALAZF010000071.1, read on the forward strand.
ACGTCGAACCATCTCTTTAAGGTGTAGCTCATCTGAGCCAATCATGTCGAGAAATCTCTTCAAAGTTCAACCAAACTGGGGCAATTATTGCGAGATTCAAATCCCTACAAATGCAAGCATTTTTGGTTTTCCTTCGAAGATCAGTAGTCAGGGGCAAAACCACTTCAAGGTTCATACTGGGGCAAGCTATACCAAGAGCACGAGAAGTTAGTCCATCCAAACGACTAATCAGCCTATCCAGAGTTCAGAATACTGGGACAGAATATCCCACGGTGGTATGAGATTGTTCATGAATCTTTTCAAGGCGAATTCCTCTGTAGTCCATACGGTCTGGGGAAGTTACGTCGAGATCCAACGAATCTCTACAAGAGTTTGAAGACACTGAAGCATTGAGCTTGCCAAGTCTTCTGTAAAATCCTCATGCGATGACTTCTTCTAAGTAATCCATGCGGTCTGGGGCAGTTACGGCGAGATCCAACGAATCTCTACGAGAGTTTGAAGACATTGAAGCGTTGTGGATGTCAAGTCTTCTGTAAAATCCTCTTGGGACAATTTCTTCTGGTGGACCATGTTGGTTTGGGACAAGTGAAGAAAAACAGTTGGTCACGCATATGCAGTCAATCAGCCAAAAGGAGTGAAACTAAGGGGCATTCCAACCCAAGGCATTTTTGGTCCCCGTCTTCAGCAGGCTTCATTAATAATGTTCTCCAGCAAGAGATTGCATGCAAACCTTTCTCCCCAACAAGTGGTGGTTCAGAGTTAGATTTTCTCAGTTGCAGAAGTCATATCTCGCACGGGGTATACGTGCATATCCTTTGCTTGCAGGTAGCAGCCTCATACTAGGCTCAAAGGCAAAATTGAAGCCTTTGCGAGATCACGGGATCATGTCTTCTAGACGAGTAATCACTTATTTCCATGCAGAAGACTGGGGCAATCATGTTGTCACAACGTTCACTGATTAAGTCCATCATTCGGTCGACGGTCGGTCACGACGGTTCGATATCATTGAATTAAGTTCAACTGGGTACCGTTGTATCTTATTAAGTCGATTCTCTCATACAGTACTTCCAACAGCTATAAGCTTTCCTGTGCCGATAACGGTCACAAGTTCCCCCAAAAGAGTGGTCTCGTCGACACCGAAACTGATGGTCATTATCCCCAGCGAAGTCGCAGGAGTTTGAAGAGGCTAAATCTTCTGTAAAATCCTCTTATGACATCTTCTTCGGGGACAAATTGTTGGTTTGTCCAAGCATAGGGCATGTTTGTTTCCCCAGCATGAAGTGTTGATCGTCCCCAGTAGAGTTTGAGGACAGTTGGTCTTCTGTAAAATCCTCTCAAAAGGCATTCCCCAGCACGAGACGTTTTAAAGCAGTTTCCTCCAGCAGAGTTTGCTATAAACTCGTCATCCCTAACGGAATTGTCTAAAGGGAAGCTCGCCTAACATGGGGCATTGTGGTACTTATCCTAAGCTTGACAGTCATATTCATCAGCAGACTACTGTGGATTTGCTTTGGGTTTCCCCAACAGATCTCTAAGGACTCCTTCCTAGCAAGTTGCAGTGGAATGTTCTAACCAAGATTTGCATATCCCTGGCAGAGTAGCCCTGATCCCCAGCAAGATTGTGTCTCTGGTAATGATCCCCCACAGAGGTCAGCATCGAACCTTGTCAGCAATACTCCCCAGCTGAGTTGTTGTTCTCCTCGCAGAGGTTTATAGGATCGGCAGAATCTATACCTCAACAAGGATGGTACAGCCTTTCCCCAGCCGGGTCAGAAGGTGGATAACCCCTACAAAGGGTCTTGGATTGGATAGATCCTCAAGCAGAGTTTTTATGACTCTTCCTCCCTAGCAAGACGCCATGCAAAGAAATTCTCATCCCCAGCGGAATCGCTGTGACCAGAATTCATTCCCCTAACAGATGAAGTGATTCCTGGCAGATTTATTATTCTTCAAGTCCAATTTATTTTTGGCAAGCTTGACAATTCGAAGCAGACAGATTATTCATTCATGCTCCAGTGGAGAGGTTATCCTTTCAGGAGTCTCCAAAGTCAAATCATTGGTCTTTGCTCCTCAACAGAGTCAGCAGAGATGTCTGACACAGATGCAGAGAGTAATACAATTTTGCAAATTCTAAAAGTCCAACAGTGGATTGGCAAAAGTCCGTCTTCGGGTGGCAAAAGTCCAACAGTGGATTGGCGAAAGGTCCATCTAAGGGTGGCATATTCCAAAAGTCCAACAGTGGATTGGCAAAAGTCCATCTTCGGGTGGCAAAGCAGCTAAAAGTCCAACAGTGGATTGGCAAAAGTCCGTCTTCGGGTGGCAAAAGTCCAACAGTGGATTGGCAAAAGTCCGTCTTCGGGTGGCAAAAGTCCAACAGTGGATTGGCAAAAGTCCGTCTTCGGGTGGCAAAAGTCCAACAGTGGATTGGCGAAAGGTCCATCTAAGGGTGGCATATTCCAAAAGTCCAACAGTGGATTGGCAAAAGTCCATCTTCGGGTGGCAAAGCAGCTAAAAGTCCAACAGTGGATTGGCAAAAGTCCGTCTTCGGGTGGCAAAAGTCCAACAGTGGATTGGCAAAAGTCCGTCTTCGGGTGGCAAAAGTCCAACAGTGGATTGGCAAAAGTCCATCTTCGGGTGGCAAAGCAGCTAAAAGTCCAACAGTGGATTGGCAAAAGTCCGTCTTCGGGTGGCAAAAGTCCAACAGTGGATTGGCGAAAGGTCCATCTAAGGGTGGCATATTCTAAAAGTCCAACAGTGGATTGGCAAAAGTCCGTCTTCGGGTGGCAAAAGTCCAACAGTGGATTGGCAAAAGTCCATCTTCGGGTGGCACGAAGCTGCAAAGTCCACCAGTAGTGTGGCAGGCCAGTAGTCGTCTGGAGTTGCATAAAAGACATTATTAAAGTCCACCAGTAGTGTGGCAAGCCAGTAGTCGTCTGGCGTCGTTCAAAAAGACATTTCTAAAGTCCACCAGCAGTGTGGCAGGCCAGTAGTCGTCTGGAGTTGCATAAAAGACATTTCTAAAGTCCACCAGCAGTGTGGCAGGCCAGTAGTCGTCTGGAGTTGCATAAAAGACATTATTAAAGTCCACCAGCAGTGTGGCAAGCCAGTAGTCGTCTGGCGTCATTCAAAAGACAGTTTTCTCCGACAATGTGTCATTGAAGATTCAAGCCAGCAATGTCGTGGAAGTTTCTTCTTCATCATCCAGAGCAAATTTTTGGTTATATTTGGTATTCAATCACTATATACCTTGAAAGTCCGAAAGCAATTGCTTTCAGGCATTCAGGTCTACAGCGCTTGAATAGGGGCAGCTGTAATACCCCAAAATTTGCTCTCCCTCTTTGGCATCATAGCATGGCATTATCATTTATCATATCATATCCATCTCATTAACATTACAATATTGCATTTAACATAGAAAAATGAAGCATAGCATCCTTCTTACCATCAGGGCATGTGATCAGGTGGAAGGTGGACAATCAAGGAATCATTCAAAGCACAAAAGGTCAATCAAGTGCCCTCAAGGCAAGCCAAGAGGTCTCTCATGTCTCATACTATCCCAATTGATCTTCCACAACCTCAAGAGGGTGAGATACAATGGGAGATTGAAGCATTACATCTTTCACTATGCAAGAGGTTCAAAAACTGAAGGAAAACCCTCAAAAGAGATAGCTCATTGATCCAAAATCATCCTCAAATGGCATATCTCATCATCCTTTAAGAGGATACACAACATACTCTGAGGAATTTGAAATTGAAGACTGCACATTTTTCTCCTAGGAGGTGGGCACCAAAACTAGGGTTTCCCATTAAATCAGGGAATCTTTGATTTTTTGGACAAAACTTGATGTCATGGTATTCTACATGTTCTTAAGTGTATGTGTATGGAGAATTGCCCCTCAATTGGTTTTGGAGGTGGTTCAATTGGAAGAAAGATCAAAAATCAGGAAATTTGGGGCCAAGTCAAATAATCAGGGGAAAAAGTCAACTATTAACTTTTTGAGCCCAAAATCATGAAATTCATGTTACATATGTCCAATGTACAAAATTTGATCAAGAAACTCCAAAGGAATCATGAAAAAATCAAGATGTGGAAAGTTGCCATTTTTGGATGAAGAAGGGTTACTAAAAATAGCAAGTTTTGGCCATTTTGCATCAGAGTTTGAACCAAGGCCATTCAAATTTGGAGCACCAAATGAAAAATCCACTATGCCTCAATGAAAGGTCTTGCTTTAAGCTTCAAATCCATGTGTGGAACATCTCCATTGGATAAAAATTGAGTGAGATATGATTGATCAAAGTTGGAGGAAAGTAGGCCAAAAACCATGTCATGACCAAGTTTGGCCAGGTCTGCGCGCAGTCATTTTCTCAAACAGTTGGTGGGCAAAATGTAGGGATCAATTACTCATGGTTAAAGGCTTCAAATGAAAAATCTTGCAACATCAAAGTTGTTCCCCTATGTGAGATCTTCAAGATTGATGTTCATGATTTTTTCATTTGATCAAAGGACAAGGAGTTATGATAGCTCAAAGATTGGTCAACACAACTGAAAATCCATGCCATGCACACCTTGCCAACCAACCTCATTTCCTCGCCCATAACCAGTTTCCAAACCTTATTGTTCTAAGTCATTTTCAACCTCTCCCAAGCATCATTTCCATTCAATTTTCATGCCAAAGTAGTTCTACTACAATCCCTCTTGCCAATAACTCCAAGAACTCATCAAATCATCCACAATGCAAAGAGAAAGTCACCATTAAACACCCATGTCTGCAAACTGTTATAAAAAACCAGAAAAAAAAACCAATGTTGTTGATGTTGTTGGTACAAGCTTGCACGTGCTTTATTCATACCAGCTATCCATTTCCTTTTTAAACCAAACACATTGCATACACACCATAGCACGTGCTATGCATGAAAGTAGAAATGACAAGCTTGCTGAACAAGTTTTGTGTTACACAGCCTTGCCATTCCATTTCTCTTGTCACCATCACCATAGCTTACCATGAACTATCATCACCTTATCATTGCTCTCCCTAACTAACTTGACTCAGTTAGTTAGGGATGACTCACCTAAACCACCATGACTCAGTTGATTCACCCAGTTAACCATGGTTAAGCTCAACATATAAAACAAATCTTCCCTTCACGAATTCAGGGCTGAGATTCATTTTTCTCATTCTTCACACTGAATCTCTCTCACATTCTCTCCACTTTTCTTCTGCTTGCACACGAGTTTAACCATTTGTTTCTACATTTCATCTCCATCTTCATCATTATTCTGCTTTGGAGATCAAGAACAAGAGTGCATAGGTTCAGTTAAAGAAGCTCAGCATCAAATTCCAATTGATTTTCTGCACGAATTCGAGCTCTCAAGCCTTTATTTGGCCAAGTGAAACTCAAGGAGGAGGCATCTATTTCTGGTATTCTTGTGCTTTCCAAGTTTCATCATCTTCAGGTTTGAACTCTTGAAATTATATTGCACGATCTCTGGTTATTTTTACTTGTTTTTAGTGCTTTATGCTTGATAGAAGCTCTGCTCCAACCAGCTAGTTGATAGGCCTTTTACAGGCTTAGTTGCAAATCTTAGGGCTTGATTTGATCTCCTCTGTTCGTGCTATGTGTATGTGTTTTGTGATTTTTATGAGCATATTCATGATGTACATAAGCTTAGCTTTCGATTGGTATACATTTTGTGTATTTTGGTGAGGTTTGAAGATTGCAGACGGTGGTGATTGGCCGGAGAAGGTGACCGGAGGTCCCTCTCCGGCCGGCAGCTTTGATTGCTAGGGTTTTGTCACGTTTTAATCTCGGCCGTCCATTTTCTATGATCGTGTGGCTTGTATGATGACAGCACATTAAAATTCATGTGCTCCTCACGTGCGTGTTTGCTGAATTTCATTTAAACATTATGTGGTGTGGTACACTGTATGTGGTGTGGTCCTTCATGCACATGCATTGATTTCAATTACTTTGACTATGGTTTGACTGTGACTTGATCCAATGGCCATGAGTGAGTCAATTTTGTTGACTGAGATTCCATGCTTATTATCATGTTCTGCGTGCTTAATGGACCTAACCTGATTGATATTCACACCTCCTATTTTTTAAAGCCCAATGATTTTGAACTGATCATTTGCTATGTTCACACCCCCATTCACATTCACATTTCATTTCTTTTTTTCATTTTTCTACACGTTTACTTTTTAATTTTTAAAAATACTAAATAGCATCATAAAATTCCAAAAAAATTCATGAGCATCATTAAAACATTTAGAAAATTTTTGATGATTTTATTTTCTGATTTTATGACCTTTTTACCCCTGATCCATAATTTTATTTGAATTTCCATTTAGATGCATTCTAAGCATGATACATGAATTTGTTTAATTTTGTTCTTGCTCATTACAAACTGTTTTGACATGATTCTTTTTGCATTGATTCACTAATACATTTAAGCATGTTAGATGATTTTTGTTTGATTTTTTAGGTCACTTTATTACATGTTTTGATGCCTATGTTTGCACCACTTTGCATGATGTTTCAATTTGACATAATTGCTTTGTTTGAAGTCATTTTGCTTTGAATTTTGATATGCTATTTTGATATGTGATTCATCTCTGATTAGTGAACTCCAATACCATGTTTTCATAATTTTCATGAGGCCATTTGATTTTTGTTTGATGCATTACATTGGAAGTATAATCCATGGCATGTCATTACAACTTTAGTGCATGTTTACATGAATTCTTTTGTGCACATTTGTATGAGCATTTGCATATGTTATAAGCCATTCATATGATATTATAGGTCTTTGATACACATTATAGGTCATCTTTACATGTTCATTTCAATTTGAACTTTGTGCATCATTAACATGTATTGTTTGCACTTTCTTTTTGAACTTTCATTTCAATTCTTCTTATATTACTTCTTGAATGTCTTGAAGTTGATTCATAAATACTTTTGAGATGTTTATAAACCATTTTCCATTTAGTTTCAATTCTGGTTGTTGATTTACATGTTCCATTTATGCATGTCCTCTTCATTTCTTTCCATCTTTCATCTACCCCTTCTTCTTGTAACATGTTTAAATGCTAATGGGTGATGTTTGTTGCCTATCCACTTGGACTTGCATGGTAATAATAATTTGTTTTCCATATGATGTACATTCTGATTGTGGCTCTAAGATTTGGTTTCTCATTTAATTCTTTTGAGTTTTATGATGCATTACATGTTCTTTTACTTCTTATACTTCTTATACATGTTTACTAACCATGTAGGAGCTTTGGTAAGTTTCAATTGAGTGTGGATAAGGAATCCACATTCAACTTCTATCCTTTCTCTTTTACAATTCCATTCTATGTTGTGTTAAGCACTTGTGTGCTTTCCTTTAATAACTCATCACTTTCCCTTTTTGAATTACAATTCATCTTCTACTTTGGAAGTGAATTGTTTAATTCTTTCTTTCTTTAGACTTTAGGTTGAAACCTCACAAACTTTAGGATCACTCCCTTAATTAATCAATTAGGATTGAGTCTTAGTCCATATAGATTTTTACCTTTACCCTCTCTTGAGTCTTTCATCTTCTCATCTCAAAGAAAATTCCAAACATATAATAAAGGTAGGCATTTATTGCATTTAGGCCTTTCATATAAAGAAAAGATTATAAGGGGTCTTCTCTTGTAATCTTAGAATGTGTAGCATATAGCCCATCTTGGGTCAATGTGTTAAACATTTGATCTTGTATGAGGGACTTAAATGCAATACTTGTTGAAGGTGCAAATAATAAAAAACACTTCTTCATTTCTTACTCAACCAAAACACTTAATAAATACAAGTATGCTAGTGTGTTTGAACCTTGACAATTGGAACTAAGTGTGGGGGTCTTCTTCACTCTTAGTGTGCTTTCTTACCCATTCCATCTTGGAATATGAGAATGTACACATTCCAATGACTAAGATTTGGATACACTATCATATGCAAACAAATAACAAAACACTTCTTTCTAAAAGACAAAAACAACCAATAACGTCTTTCCTTCGGGAATTCTTTTCTCACCTCATTCACTCTTAGCGTACGAACGCGCTTCTACTCGTTCTCTTGCAAGATGGTAACGCACTCGGACCAGCGAGCCTGCAACACCTGAGCTAGAACGTCAGCCGTTCTCTAAAAAACACAAACAATTCATCCCTAGTGAGGGGAACTACGTCGCTCTGATTCTCATGCTCCCGATGAGATACGTAGGCAGTGGGGTAGGGCCCATTCGAGCACTTCTTTTATTTTCCCTACATTTGCTTCCCGTTCCTTTTCTTTTCTTTCTCCTTTCTTTCTTTCAGTTCCTTTTCCAGTATTTTTTCTTTACACCTTTTGATCGAGACAAGCAAGCGTGGATCCCATCGGGTACGATGGACGCGTGGGGGTGCTAATACCTTCCCCGCGCGTAACCGACTCCCGAACCCAGTTCTCTTGGTCGTAAGACCATGCTTTTCCTTTCCTTCAGGTTTATGCGGTGTTTCCTTTCCCTCTCATGGGATAAATACACATTGCTGGCGACTCTGTTTCGGTGCCACTTTCGCGTTTGTACTTGGATGAAAATCCCGGGAGCGACAATTGGTTTTGATACCTTTTGGATCCAAATGAAAAATGCCCCTACATTTGGAAAAATGCGAAGGCAGATTCTGACTTAGTGAAAATTTCACTAAGTGTTGGAAAAAAGTAACATTTTCACTTTTTGTGATTTTGATCATTCCATAACTTAAAATCCATGAGGAATTGGAATGAGTTCTGTTTGAAGCTTTTGTAGAGGGTAATGAGAGCTACAAATCCAGGTTTGGATGGGAAAAAAATGGCCTTGTGGTTTAGAAGTTATGATCCTCCAAAGTTGGTACCCTAACCACTTTGTTCCATAACTTAGAAAAATTTCTATGTTTTTCATGGTTACCCCTTTTACAAGTTATCTTACTTTTCTTGATTTTTCTTGATGAATGATGATTCCAATCATACATTAACATCATTATGGGGTCAAAGAACCATATTTGTGAAAAATCTCAAAAAGTCAAAGTTTGACTTTTGTGCACAGTTGACTTTTTGTCAGATGAATTCCAAACTGTGCAATCCTCTATGAAATCATGTCCTTGACCTAAATCAAACTTGATGGACGTGTTCCATAGGTGTTATAGGGTGTATTGAATCATGTCCCAAGGTTTGGGAGCATACCTGGGTCAAAAGTCAAAGGTACAGTTGACTTTTCCCGCGAAACCCTTACTGTGGTGCAGATGAAATTGAAACTTGTTGATCAAACTTCTTGGATTAATCCATTGTTGTAAATGGATCAATATGGTTTATTAGAGACCCTCAAATCATGTCTTGAGGTATTGGCTCATGTTTTGTCCAAAAAGTCAACTTAGGGGTGAATTAGGTCAAGAAACCCTAGTTCCTGATTTTTGATGTATGCATCCCCTGAGGCAAAATTGACTTGATGATTGGGTTTATTATGTCCCTTGGAGCATCTTAGGTTATGTTGTGAAGCATTGACTCATGCCCAAAGGAAAATTTCCATCTGGAGGCCCTGGTCGACCAAAACCCTAATTTGGTGACACTGGCGATCTTCAGGCTTAATCCACTTGGAATGCTGCAGCCTTGTGCTTGATCCTTGAAGTGGGAGTCCTCTTGATTCATTGTGAATGTTGGAGAGGTTTAGATAAGTTGAAGATCATGTCATTCCTTGATTGATCATTTGTTTAAGAGCTCTGAGAGGGCTTGAAACCCTAAGTTTTGTTTGCAGTGGATGCTCACCCATCTTTGGGGAGACTAAGGAGTATGATGGTTCATCCATATTGTGATTATGATTTGCACAATGATGGGGAATCCTAGTGGTCAAAATTTGGGGTATGACACCTCTGGTGTAGGATGGTCAGGGAAAATATTTATTAGTGTTATCCCTTAATAAATATTAGTGACTTGTGTCTATATCCTCTGTTGTAGGATGGCCGGGGAAAGTATTTATTAGTGTTATCCCTTAATAAATATTAGTGACTCGTGTCGAGATCCTCTTGTGTGGGATGGCCGGGAAAGTATTTATTAAGTAAGTAGTCGTGACCCGTGTCGAGATCCTCTTGTGTAGGATGGTCGGGGAAAGTATTTATTAAGTAAGTAGCCGTGACCCGTGTCGAGATCCTCTTGTGTGGGATGGCCGGGGAAAGTTGCTTAGTGGGTGGTATTAGTGACCTGTGTCGAGATCCTCTTGTGTGGGATGGCCGGGGAAAGTACCCGTGTGTAGATAATCGTGACCCGTGTCGAGATCCTCTGGTGTAGGATGGTTGGGGAAAGTTATCTATGTTAGGATCCATGACCCATGTCGAGAACTCTCTTGTAGGGATGGTCGGGGAAAGATGCCTTGGTTTGTGTTACCGATTAGTGATAATTATATTTCTTTTTGAGTTGTTGAACTCATGACATGTTTCCATACAGTGCGAGATTGTGAGATTGTGAACTCAGGGTCATTTTCCCTTCCCCTTTGACTTAAGTTAGGATTTGGCTAGAACCCTGTAAAGCCGAGAGAATCCATAAGATAAGGAACTCATTGAGATTTGATGTATCTCACCCCACTATTGTTGATTATATTCAGGAGGTATTTGCAGGTTTGATTTACAAGTGGAGCTATGCTTGGATGTTTCAAGGGAAGCTCAGCTTTAGTTTTTCCGCTGTGTATTTGTTGTATACAATTTGAGGATATTGTATATAGATCTTAGTTTTTATTGTTTTGGCTAATTTCCATGGCTTGTACCATAGTTTGTTTTATGTTTTTAAAATGGTCAAGTATATGAATTATGCCAATAGGCACTTATGATGGTGTCAGTACCAAATAAAACACTTGTATGGTATTATTCTAGATATACATTATACAGGGAATTACACCTTAATTCTGAATCCATTTTGTATGCCAAGTAACTACAAGGATCCATGACTCGGATTGACTTCTAGACGTAGAAGCGGACGGGGAAAGGGGATGCCTTGGTAAGGTTATCGAATAATGATAATGTGAGTTAACAAGACTCATGAACATGGATCCATATAGTGTGTGTGAGTACTCAAGGTCACTTACCTTCCCTTTTGACTTGAGTTAGGTGTGATAGAACCTTGTAAAGCCGAGAGGACCTTTAAGATAGGGAACTCACTGGGATTTAATATTTCACCCCATGTTGTTGATTATATTACAGGTACTACAGTTTTTGCGAAGGGTAAGGATAAAGTTGTTTGACTTTCCTTATTATCTTAGCTTTTTGGGATGGCTAGACTTTCGTTGTGGAGATTTTTGAGATCATGATATTGATCTAGTTCTTAGTGTACTGGAACATCTTCTGTATATAATGCCATAGTTTTTTTGATGTAGCGTGTTGGACATGTATATGTATAATGTGTTAACTAGGGACTTATGGTATTTCAGTACCAAACGTGAATTCATATATGATATGGATGATTTGATGTATTATATTATATATGGGTGTTACAGTTGGTATCAGAGCAGGTCGTATCCTCGACCTATCCATGAAATAGTATAAGTATTTCTTTCCGTTTCATATGCGTTGCGTCGCCATTTGTCTTAAGTGTTATATTTATGGTATTGAGCCTGATCAATTTAATCCTATCTGTATGACATTTAGGAACATGAACGACGGGCGCAGAAACAATCGTGGTAGACCCAGAACCACTCTGGTAGGGACAAATCTGCCAGACGGCGAGGACCAGGTCCCATGGCCTCATTTTCTGCAGCAGATACAACAACAGCAGAATCAGTTTATGCAACAAATGGTACAACAAATGACTGAGGGTCTGCATCCTCCAGTGGTTGTTCCAAAAGCTACAGGGGGAAGCTTTAGAGATTTCATCCATATGAATCCTCTGAAATTTTAGGGAGGATTAGATCCTATAAAGGCTCATGAATGGATAGCCGGCATGGAGAGAATTTTCTTAATAGTCCAGTGTAGTGAGGAAAACAAGGTGATTTTCGCTTCTCATTTGTTGAAGGGTCCTGCCATGAGGTGGTGGGAGAGTGCCTCAGCCTTGATGACTATTCAAGAGGTACCTAAGGTATGGGAACAGTTCAAGATTAATTTTATGGAGAAGTATTTCCCAAGTTCCTTAAGGACCCAGAAGGAATTTGAATTTCAACAGTTGAGACAGGGTACATTGACTATAGCCGCATATGCTGAGAGGTTGGAGGTAATGGCTGCTTATTCTAGGCAAGCCCTGTATGCTTCGGACGAGAGGTGGAAGATTGATCAGTTTCTTTTTAGTTTGAGGGCTGAAATTTTGCATAGTGTGTCTCAGAGGGAGTTCACTAGTTATGCCGAATTGCTAAGGCAGTGTTATGTGGCAGAACACATCTTGAAGAAGGTGCAAGCAGAAGGAGAATTGAGTAGGTTGAATCAAGGTGATCGTGGAAGATCGAATCAACAATTTAGATCGAGACAACAAAGTTTCAAAGGGAAGCAAGTTCAAAGTTCTAGGAATAGTGGACCTCCTGTGTGCCGTTTTTGTGGAAAGATGCAGGTGGTAGATGCCACTTCGAAGGAGTGGAGTGTCATCTATGTCATAGAATGGGTCATTTGGCGAGGGATTGTCCTCAGAATAAGAATCCACCACAAGGGAGGAGTACCGGCCAAGTTTATACTTTGGATGCGAAGAAAGCAAAGGGTGACAACTCTTTGATTGCTGGTACGTGCTTTGTTAATGAGAATCATTTCTTTATATTATTTGATTGTGGAGCCACACAATCTTTTGTATCGATGCAATGTGTGAAGCGACTTGGGTTGCAAGTTGTTCCGTTGTCTCCACCTATGGTGGTTACTACTGCCATGGATGAGATGGTTGAAACACCTTTAATGTGTGAAAATTGTGTTTTGTCTGTGGATGGAAGTGGGATACTATTTCTATTGACTTTGCAGTTGGATTCCCCGTGCCCAAGGTGGTTATGATTCTATTTGGGTGATTGTAGATCGGTTAACGAAATCTGCGCATTTCTTAGCCGTAAAGACTACTTACAAGGCGAGTCATCTCGCAAAGTTATTCATTTCGGAAATTGTGAGGTTACATGGTATTCCCTCTAGTATTGTTTCTAATAGAGATCCAAAGTTTACTTCAAGATTTTGGAGAGCTTTTCAACAAGCTATGGGAACGAAGTTGTGTTTGAGCACGTCGAATCATCCGCAAACGGATGGTCAGACGGAACGGACAATACAAACAATGGAAGATATGTTGAGGGCTTGTGTACTTAAAAGTGGAGGAAATTGGATAGAACTTTTACCATTGATTGAGTTCTCTTATAACAACAGTTATCATGCAAGTAGTGGTATGGCTCCTTATGAGGCATTGTATGGAAGGAAGTGTAGGATGCCATTGTGTTGGGTGGAAGTTGGCGAAGATAGAATTTTGGATCCTGAGATTATCCAAGAGACTACGGAAAAGATTAGGATGATCCGTGATAAAGTTAAACAAGAACAAGATCCTCAGAAAAGTTATGCGGATAACCGTAGAAGACCTTTGGAGTTTTATGAGGGTGATCATGTGTTTTTGAAAGTTACTCCGAGATTAAGGTTGAAAGGACCGTTTAAGTCACTGAAGTTAAGTCCGAGATACATGGGACCGTATCAAATTTTAGAAAGAATTGGTGAAGTAGCTTACAGATTAGCCTTACCGCTTTCTCTGTTAGAGATGCACGATGTTTTTCATGTATCTCAGCTTCGAAGGTTTGTTCCAGATCCTCTTCAGCCAATTCCACCAGATACGATTGAGATAGAAGCAGATTTAACGGTTGAGCCTCGACCGAGTCGTATCACAGGAAGAGAAACTAAGGTGTTAAGGAATAAAGAGATTCCTCTTATTAAGGTTCAGTGGGATGAGACGCATCCGGGTGATGCAACTTGGGAACTTGAATCAGAGATGCGAGAAGTTTATCCTCATCTTTTCAGGTAACTGTTTTAAATTTGTGGGCGAATTTCTATTTAAGGGGGGAAGGATGTAATACCCTGTAAATTATTTTATTCTGGATAATATTAGTATGATCATATGGGTTCCAGTTTACTTTGAGAATTTATTTGATAAAATAAATTAGAGTAAACTGATGAGCTCAGAGCAGATCAAATTAATATTTTCTAACTCTGAGGTTTTAACTTTTGGTGTAGTAGAGACTTATTGGACATTTAAGTTAGTTTTACTAACTAAATGATTTCTCTATGTATCATTTCTTTTCATTTTCCTTTTCATTTGTGACAAAAGATAGAAAGAAAAGGAGGAGGAAGAGGAAAAGAAAGAAAGGAAGAAGAAAACCTAGAGGAAGAAGAACAAGCTTGGAATCATCATCTACTCTTCATCAATTTATCTCATCTTCATCATCCATTTCTAAGGTGGGTTCTAGATAGAGACATTAGTTGTAGAAATTCTTGAGTTTTGGAGTTAGGTTTGATTTTGTGAGAAAATGAGTAATCTTGCTAAAATCATGAATCTAACGGTTGAAAATTGATATAAATTGAGTAGTATAATCGTAATATGCATATGAACATGGTTGATACTTGTTTTGGTTGTTTGAAAATGTTTTGGTTTGGAAAAGTTGGATTTTGAGGCTTAGGGAACCATGTAAAACGCAGAGAAAGAATTCTATTTCTGATATGTTTCGCCAGGAAAATTTTGAAGCGCCAGGCAAATCAGGTTTTGCCGCTACTTCGCCGGGCAAAGTACTGGCGAAGAGGGATTCGCCAGGCGAAATCCTTAACTGCCAGGTGAATCTGGCAGTTTTTCAATAATTTTCTTTTCTTCAAAAATCCGTAACTTTTGACTCATTTTCCAATTTAAGTGTTCTTGGTACTGATAGAGAGCTATGAAAATACTCTATCTAATGGAAGTGAAAAAAACTAGTTTTGTTGCCCAATTAAATAAATCGGAGGGAACCGGAATTGGTGTAACTTGTGATATGTTGAATTATGTGATTCCATTATATAATTGACTTATGTTTACCTATTCACTTGTTGTTAAGCATGTTTGAGAGTATATGCATGTTAAAACACGAAATAGGTAGAGTGCAGAATATTACCATAAACTATATTGGGACCTAGTAATGGCTAGGAAAATTATGAATAACATAACGACGACGCTCGTGCATGAGAGGCCGAGGCGTGCGTCTATTACCGAATGGTATGGAAAGAATTACACTAGTATGGATCATGTTAATCGCGTTTTGTAACGCCCATATATATATACATACAACAAAGCATATATCATACATGAATAATACGTTTGGTACTGAAATATATATGTACAAGTTCCTAGTTAACACATTGTATACATTAAATGCCCTAAATACAAAGTTCTAAAGTCTACGGCACAACATATACAAGATGTCCAAAAAGCACTAAGAACTAGATCAATACAATGATCTCAAAATAAAACGCCATAGCGGAAGCCATGCCATCTCAAAAACCACGATCCATAAGGAAAAGTCAAACCACTTTATCCTTACCCTTTGCCGAACCTGCAGAACCTGTGATGTAAACAACAACAGTGGGGTGAGATACATCAAATCTCAGTGAGTTAGCTATCTTATAGTCCTCTTGGCTTTACAAGGTTCTAATAAGCCTAACTCAAGTCAAAGGGAAGGGGAGTGACTTTGAGTACACACACAATAATAATGCATTCACACTCGTGAGCCTGTTAACTCACAAATCAATAACCGTACCAAGGCATCGCCTATTCCCGTCCGCTTCTACGTCTAGAAGACGATCCGAGTCATGGATCCTTGTATTTACTTGGCATACGAATTGGATTCGGGATCATCGGCCCATACACCGTGATCCGTCACTTCACACGGCCCGTACACCGTCACAAGTCTCTTACCCGTAGGCTCCAATCGTACTATACGCGGGAATCAAACCTGCCAAGTAATTGTGCATACGTTTCAGAGGAGGTGCTCGAGTCTCATGAAACTACACTGCAAGACAAACCGGTTATTATTACTAGACACACGCCTCAGCCTCTTTTACCCGAGCGTTGTCACAATGTTATTCCACACTATCCGACAATTGTTCACGGTGTTATTCCTCACTCTACCTATTTCATATTTTAACATGCATACATACTCAACATGCTTAACAATAGGAACATAGGCAGTTATTCATCAATCACACAATTTAAAACACATAATTCCACATATCGCATATTACGCCGATTAACGGTTCCCTCCGATTCATTTAATCGGGCATCAAAACCAATATTTCTCCCTTCTATTAAATAGAGGGTATTCACAGTTTCACATTGATATCAAGAATACGCAAAACGGATAAACGATGCACAAGTTATGAAAGAACCAAAATTCCACACACAGCCATGTTCGCTAGGCGAACGTCCCAGCGAGCCTTCGCTAGGCCAAGCTCTTGGCGAATGCACAAACAGAATAAAAACAGACATAAAATTTGCTTCGCGAACACTCTGGCGAACCTTCGCCTCGCCCTTCGCTTCGTGAACAACCTAGCAAAGTAAGGCAGTAGCAAACAGCACTGAAAACACCCAAAGTTCGCTAGGCGAACGTCCCTGGAGAACACTCGCTGACCTTCGCTGGCGGGTTCGCTAGGCGAACCCTCGAAAATCCGTTCACTGGGACTCTCCCCAGGTTCGCTAGGCCAAGCCTAGAAAATTCCACTTCTCAACAACGATGTGTTCCAACCCAATTTCAATTATTTTCCAACCAAAACACATCCAAACCTCATTATAGTCATCAAAACATGGTATAAACATAACAGCAAGCATTTAACAATGATTATCTCGCATTTCATCCGTTAACTTCATGATTTTAGCATAATTACTCATTTTCTCACAATTCCAACCTAATCCTAAAACACATGGAATCCTACATCTAGAGTATCTATCTAGAACCCACCTTATACAGAGGATGATGATGAAGAAGATGAGTTGATTCGATGAAGATTGGATGATGGTTGAGGATTTGGTGTTCTTGAACTTTTTCTCTTCTTCCCTTTCCTTTTGCTCCCTTTTCTTTCTATCTTTTCCTTTCTTTGTTTCTAAGGAGGAAAATGAGGGAAAAGAAAAAGATATAGTAAAACATCATCAATTACCAATACTACTAATTGTCCAAAAAGTCTCCAAAGTCCCAATATTTAAATATCTCAGATTCAGATAATATTAATTGGATTTACTCTAAGTCCAACAGTTACCCTAATTATCCCTGCAGATAATTTATTAGAGTACACTGGGGCTCAGTTGATCACAACTAATATTCTCCGGAATAAAATAATTTACGGGGTATTACACGTTTAGATTGAGAAAAGACAAAAGAGGTCTTAAGGAGAATGTGGCATTGTGATTGTCGAATACAATCACATTTGTGTGTATGATCACGTAATCATAATCCATTGCCCGTGAGAGGCATTCATGAGTCTCGAGCTCCTCTGAAATGCAGGCACAATTACATGGCAGGTTTGATTGTCAATATTATTGTACGAATGGAACCAATGGGTAGAGACTTGTGATGGAAGAAAGGCCATGTGAAGTGACGAATTAAGGAGATAATGCGTCCCCTAATTCCGAATTCATTTCGTATGCCAAGTAACTACAAGGATCCATGACTCGGGTCAACTTCTAGACTTAGAAGCGGACGGGGAAAGGGGATGCCTTGGTAAGGTTATCGAATAATGATAATGTGAGTTAACAAGACTCATGAACATGGATCCATATAGTGTGTGTGAGTACTCAAGGTCATTTCCCTTCCCTTTTCTTCTTAACTTGCTCTTTAGCCTTCAAAATCCTCTGTTTTAGGAAACTCTCCTGATTAACCATCTTTTTGCTTTGTTCCAATTCTGGCATTGTCTTGAATTTCAAAAGCACTTGTTAAACACCCGATGGCGATGGCTAAATCTCTGGTTGAGGGTCGTACGGGCCATAAATTATAGCACACGCATCGATTCCGCAAAGGGTTAATAACTCATCAACTTTTTTCAATAAACCTTCTTTTTTTTTATCGTATGTTACTTTCCTTGAGGTATCATTTTCAATGAAAGCAAGTTTCACCTTCTTTCTTGTCATGGTTATGACTAGAATAAGCGAAGATGAATAATTTATAGGGAAAAAGAAGAACACTTGATGGCTGTGAATTTTATTCTTGTGAACAATGTATATATAGACCAAAATCGATCTATTGTACATGGTTTATTGTATGTGTGAATATTTTTCCATCTTGGCATTTTTATTTCGGCGTTAAAACTCATTATTTTCATTCCATCCATGCGGATATGTAAAATCAAATCTTTTATGACATTGAATTTTTTAACATTTTTCAATATTTAAATATTTATAGTGATGTGTTTTCAACGGTTGGATTAAATATCAAAATATATATATATTTTTATTTTACAAAGATTTATCACGAATTGTAATTTGCGTAGATTCATGCACATAGATATTCTAAAAGGATTTTATCTTGCCGTTAGTTATCAATCGTAAATTTAAAATATAGTATGAGAAAAAGGAATATAGACCGAATATTTTTACACTATTAACCAATGACAGACGTGTCTTCTGCCACATCACACTTTTTCTTTTAAAATACTATTATAATTTGGCACTTTCAAAAAATCTGATCGGATGTCTGCGTAATATTTCTTTACAATGACAGTGCACTACCTTTAAACTCATATAGTATATCAATAAAAGTTATTGTGTGTGAAATTTTTTTATATATCAGAGATTCATTTTTTTGGTTAATTTTTTCATATATTCCATTAAATTACACCACAACGTCATGTATTACGCAATATTACCCTATCATAGCGTTGTTTGAGAATTGTTACTAAATAATATGCTTTTAATAAAGTTGGAAAAGCACAATTCTAGTTATCTGACCACAATAAAAGAAACTTTAATAACACTTAAAAACGTTATTAAAAGCTAAAAATACGCTATTGATAATATTTTTTGGCGTAGTGTATTACATTATTTTTGCAAATATCTACAATGTATAAATTAGTAGTATAATGCATGGCTAAATCTTTTCTTTACACTATCCATTTGCACAAATTAAAATTTTTTATAATATCCAAAAATCTTTTTTTTTTGTAATATAATATACAAAAAAATATTACCCATATATGTAACGCCGTGTATAATATTTATCTAGAATAATATCATACAAGTGTTTTATTTGGTACTGACACATCAAAAGTACCTAATGGCATAATTCACATACTTGTCCATTTCTAAAACATAAATACAACACATGGCATAAGTCATGGAAACTAGCAAAAAATAATAAAATCTAAGAATAATCACTACAAGAAAATTGGCAAATTGTGACGGTTCATTTTGGCAGATTACGACGGTTAGAACCGTCGCAATTTACAAGTTACGACGGGTTTAGAACTGTTGCAGAAACGTGCGTCGCGAGGCCATATTGAGACGGTTGTGAAAACTGTCGTGCAAACTGTCGTTATTTTCACGACGAATAGTTAACTGACATAATCCCCATATTGTGACGGTTTCCAACCGTCTTAACTTGCTTAATGATTTTTGTGATTACGAAGGTATATTGTGGCGGTTTGAACCACCGCAAGTTGCAAATATTTTTTTTTAAAACTAAGGTGTAATACCCCATAAATTATTTTTATTCCGGATAATACTAGTTGTGATCAACTGAGTCCCAGTGTACTCTAATAAATTATCTGCAGAGATAATTAGGGTAACTGTCGGATTTAACGTAAATCCAATTAATATTATCTGACTCTGGGTTATTTAAATATTTGGATTGTAGAGACTTTTTGGATAATTGGTAGTGTTGATATTTGATGATGTTTTACTATATCAATTCATTTTCCTCTCATTTTCCTCTTAAGAAGCAAAGGGAGAAAAAGATAGAAAGAAGTGGAGAGAAAGAAAAGAGAAGGAAAGGAAGAGAAAAAGAGGAAAGTTCAAGATCAAGAACATCATCAAATCTTCATCCAATCATCTTCAAACCTTCACCATCTTCATCTATTAAAGGTGGGTTCTAGATAGATGCTTTTGTTTTCGATTTCTTGGATTCTAAGACCTAGGTTAGAGTTGTAAGAGAATTGGATTAATTGCAAAATCTTTGAAATAAACGGTTGAAATGTGTTAATAACTGAGTAGTATGAGTTATATGAGTGTAGAATCATTTAGGTTTGATTGTGGGATGTTTGGATATGTTTTGGTGGGGTGTTGGAACCATGGGAGATCAGCTGTTACACTGATGAACTTTCTGAAATTCGCAGATTCACACTGCGAATCCCCCAGCGAAGGGGAAATCTTGGGCTCACTGGCAGCTTCGCACTGCGAGTAAAGTCGCGAACGTTCACCAGTGGTTCGCCCTGCGAACCTTACGTTGTAATTGCTACTGCCTTGGTTCGCTAGCGTTCGCACTACGAATGGGGCAGCGAACAAGTGTTGGCTAGGCGTTCGCTGGACGCTTCGCACTGCGAATGGAGTAGCGAGCATTCGCTGGCATATTCCTAATGCGAGTATAGCAGAACATCCATTTTGTTTCTTGCATAACTTTTGGCCCATTTATCCGTTTTGCGTATTCTTGATATCATTGTGAAGCGAAGAACATATTCTAGCTAATGGTAGTGAAAAATATCTGTTTATGGCCCGATTAAATAAATCAGAGGGAACCGTAAATTGGTATAAATTGTAGTATATTGAATTTCGGTGTTCCATTATGTGATTGACGATTACATGCCTATGTTATTATTGTGAAACATATTGGAATATGTATGCATGTTAAAATATGAATAGGTAGAGTGAGGAACATTAACGTAAATGATATCGAATGTGTGTAAATGACATGGTGACAACGCTCGTGCAAAAGAGGCCGAGGCGTGTGTCTAGTAATCATAACCAATTGAACTTGCGGTGTAGTTTCATGAGACTCGAGCACCTCCTCTGAAACGTATGCACAATTACTTGGCAGGTTTGATTCCCGCGAATAGTATGATTGGAGCCTACGGGTAAAGAGACTTGTGATGGTTAACAGGCCATGAGAAATGACAGTTCACGGTTAACAGGCCGATGATCCCGAATCCAATTCGTATGCCAAGTAAATACGAGGATCCATGACTCGGGTCGTCTTCTAGACGTAGAAGCGGACGGGAACAGGGGATGCCTTGGTACGGTTATTGATTACCGAGATTCTTGAGTTAATAGGCTCAGTACTTACTTTGGTACTATTGTGAGTTAACAGGCCCACTAGTGTGTGTATATCGTGTGTGTACTCAACGTCTTTCCCCTTCCTTTTGACTTGAGTTAGGATTGGCTAGAACCTTGTAAAGCCAAGAGGACTATAGGACTGGGAACTCGTTGAGATTTGATGTATCTCACCCCACTGTTGTTGTTTACATCACAGGTTCTGCAGGTTCGGCGAAGGGTAAGGATAAGGTGGTTTGACTTTTCCTTACGGATCATAGCTTTTGAGATGGCATGGCTTCCGCTATGGTGTTTTATTTTGAGATCATTGTATTGATCTAGTTCTTAGTGCATTTTGGGACATCTTGTATACGTTATGCCGTAGGCTTTAGAACTTTGTATTTAGGGCACTTAATGTATACAATGTGTTAACTAGGAACTTGTACATATATATTTCAGTACCAAACGTATTATTCATGTATGATATATGCTTTGATGTATGTATATATATGTGGGCTTTACATAAGGTATATTGTGGGGGTTTGAACCACCGCAAGTTGCAAATAGTTTTTTAAAAAAATCTGCACTCAATTTTTTTGCATTATTATTAAAAAAACAAAATAAAAAATAAAAATGATACCTGTTAAAACAAAAAATTAAAAATGAAAAACAACGCATCAAAATTCACTGTCTTCTTTATATCAATATTCTCTTTATATACACCTGCTTTCACATGAATTACGACTCTTCCTTTTCCACTTCCCTTAGAAGCTGCTACACCTTCTAAGATTGTCTTATAGTGCACTTAATGTATTTAGGGCACTTAATGTATACAATGTATTAACTAGGAACTTGTACATATATATTTCAGTACCAAACATATTATTCATGTATGAATATGCTTTGATGTATGTATGTATATGTGGGCTTTACAGTTGGTATCAAAGCAGGTCGTATCCTCGACCTAGCCATGAAATAGTATAAGCGTTTCTTTCCGTTTCATATGTGTTGTGTCGCCATTGGTCTTACGTGTTATATTTATGGTATTGAGCCTGATCAACTTAATCCTATCTGTATGACATTCAGGAACATGGCTGACCGACGCAGGGACAAATCCTCCAGGGGACGAAGGGAATGCTCCTCTGTATCAATTCATGCAACAGATGCAGCAACAACAGAATTAGTTTGTGCAACAAATGGTCCAACAAATGGCTGGTGGTATGCATCCTCCAGTGGTTGTTCCGGAAGCTGCAGGGGGAACCTTTAGGGATTTCATTCGTATGAATCCTCCGGAGTTTCTGGGAGGGTTAGATCCAGTAAAGGCTCATGAATGGATATCCGGTATGGAGAGGATTTTCTTGATTGTCCAGTGTAGTGAAGAAAATAAGGTTGTTTTCGCTTCTCATTTGTTGAAGGGTCCTACCATGAGGTGGTGGGAGAGTGCTTCAGCCTTGATGACAATTCAAGAGGTACCGAAAGTGTGGGAGCAGTTTAAGATAACTTTTATGGAGAAGTATTTTCCAAGTTCCTTAAGGTCTCAAAAAGAATTCAAATTTCAATAGCTGAGGCAAGGTAACTTGACAGTGGCTTCTTATGCGGAAAAGGTCGAGGTTATGGCTGCTTATTCTAGACAAGCCATGTATGCTCCTGATGAAAGGTGGAAGATTGATCAGTTTCTGTTTGGTTTAAGGGCTGAAATTTCACATAGTGTGTCTCAGAGAGAATTTACTAGCTATGCGGAATAGTTACGACAGTGTTATGTGGCGGAGCATAGTTTGAAAAAGGTAC
Source organism: Lathyrus tuberosus (assembly GCA_022829125.1). NCBI lineage: Eukaryota > Viridiplantae > Streptophyta > Magnoliopsida > Fabales > Fabaceae > Lathyrus > Lathyrus tuberosus. The sequence continues at coordinate 13,170,689 of JALAZF010000071.1, forward strand.
AAGCAGAAGGAGAGTTGAGTAGGGTGAATCAAAGTGATCGTGGGAGATCGAACCAACAATTTAGAGCAAGGCAACAATCATTCAAAGGGAAGCAAGTTCAGAGTTCTAGGGCTAGTGTGCCTCCGGTATGCCGTACTTGTGGGAAGAGTCATTATGGTAGGTGCAGCTTGGAAGGAATAAGGTGTTATCAGTGTAACAAGGTGGGCCATGTATCGAGGGATTGTCCCCAGAAGAGGAATCAGATGCAAGAAAAGAATACCGGCCGAGTGTATACCTTGGATGCAAGGAAGACAAAGGGTGATAACTCCTTGATTGCGGGTACGTGTTTTGTGAATGGAAATCCTTGTTTTGTTTTATTTGATTGTGGGGAAACACATTCTTTTGTGTCAACGCGATGCGTGAAGCGACTTGGGTTGCAAGCTGTTCCTTTATCTCCACCCATGGTGGTTACTACTGCCATGGATGAAATTGTAGAAACACCGCTGATGTGTGAAAGTTGTGTTTTGTCGGTGAATGAAAGAGTCTTCCAGATTGATCTTATTTGTCTGCCGCTTAAGAAAGTGGATGTTGTTCTGGGAATGGATTGGCTTTCAGCTAATTCGGTTTTTATCGGTTGTGAGGAGAAGTTAATCATTATTCCATCTGCTGATGCTACTCCGAAGGATGTGTTAACTACTATTTTAGAAGGAACGGTTGGAATGATTAATTTCTTGTTTGAAGAGGAAAAGTCTGTTCTTATGATTCTTACTAAGGATGGGAGTAGTAATCTTAAAGTTTCGAGTATTCCAGTAGTTTGTGACTTTCCTGAAGTTTTCCCCGAGGATATCACTTTTCTTCCTCCGGAGCGGGAAGTGGAGTTCTCTATTGACCTGATACCGGGAACGGCTCCAATATCTGTTTCTCCGTATCGGATGGCACCACTTGAATTAAAAGAATTAAAGGACCAATTGGAAGAGTTGTTGGCTAAGCACTTTGTTCGACCCAGTGTTTCACCCTGGGGAGCTTTAGTGTTGTTGGTAAAGAAAATGGATGGTGGAATGCGGTTGTGTATTGATTACCGTCAATTGAATAAGGTCACCATCAAGAACAAATACCCATTGCCAAGGATAGACGATCTGTTAGATCAATTGAAAGGAGCCTGTGTGTTCTCGAAGATTGATTTACGGTCGAGTTATCATCAGATTCGGGTGAAGAGTTCAGACGTACCAAAGACTGCATTTAGAACCCGTTATGGTCATTATGAATTTTTTGGTGATGCCTTTCGGTGTGACGAATGCTCCGGAAGTTTTCATGGATTACATGAATCGGATATTTCAACCTTACTTGGACCAATTTGTGGTGATTTTCATTGATGATATTCTTATCTATTCTCGCGACCTTCAAGAGCACGGAGAACACCTAAGAATTGTTTTATCCATTTTGCAAGAAAGACAACTTTTTGCCAAGCTAAGTAAGTGTGAATTTTAGATGTCGGAGGTGAATTTCCTTGGACATGTCATATCTCAAGGGGGTGTAGCGGTTGATCCATCAAAAGTCGAAGCAGTGATAAATTGGGAGAGACCGAAGAATGTGTCTGAAGTTAGAAGCTTCTTGGGACTAGCAGGGTATTATAGAAGGTTTATTAAAGGCTTTTCCCAACTGGCTTTACCGATGACGAGACTTACTCAGAAAGATTGTTATTATGAATGGGATTCGGCTTGTGAACAAAGTTTTATGAGCTTGAAAGAGAGATTGACGACCGCTCCTGTTTTGGTTATTCCTGATCCTAGCAAGTCGTATGAGGTGTATTGTGATGCGTCGAAGATGGGATTAGGAGGGGTGTTAATGCAAGATGGACATGTAGTGGCCTATGCTTCACGACAGTTGAAAGTTCATGAAGAGAATTATCCAACGCATGATTTAGAATTGGCGGCAGTTGTATTTACCTTGAAGGTGTGGCGTCACTACTTGTATGGTGTACGTTTTGAGATGTTTAGCGACCACAAGAGCTTAAAGTACCTCTTTGATCAGAAGGAGTTGAACATACGTCAACGGAGGTGGATAGAATATTTGAAAGATTATGACTTGGAACTAAGATATCATCTGGGTAAAGCGAATAAAGTGGCAGACGCTTTAAGCAGGAAAGTGTTTCATAGTGCCGACTTGATGATGCTAGAGTATACCTTATTGGAGAAATTTCGAGATCTAAATCTTCAATTTAATTGGACTCCTGATTGTGTAATTATGGGGAATTTGGATATCAGTTCTACTCTTAGGGAAGAAATCCAACAAGAGCAAGGGTTAGATGAGAAGTTGCAAGGAGTGTTATTGCAACCGGGTTTTATGCGAGCTACCGACGGAGTCATCGTATTTAACCAAAGGATTTGTGTTCCGGATAACACGGAGTTAAAAAGGAGGATTTTGGATGAAGTGCATAAGGGTGCTTTTACTATACATACGGGATCTTCGAAGATGTACCAAGATCTAAAGAGAGACTATTGGTGGTCCGGGATGAAAAGAGATATTGCGGTATATGTGTCGGAATGTGTGGTATGTCAACAAGTAAAGATCGAGCACCAAAGGCCGGGTGGCTTGTTGCAACCTTTAGAAATTCCGGTGTGGAAATGGGATAGTATTTCGATGGATTTCGCTATGGGATTACCCCGTGCCCAAGGTGGTTATGATTCAATTTGGGTGATTGTGGACCGGTTGACGAAGTCTGCTCATTTCTTGGCCGTAAAGACTACTTATAAGGCGAGTCATCTCGCAAGGTTGTTCATTTCGGAGATAGTGAGGTTGCATGGTATTCCTACTAGTATTGTTTCGGATAGAGATCCAAAATTTACTTCGAGATTTTGGAGAGCTTTTCAACAAGCTATGGGGACGAAGTTGTGTATGAGCACGTCGAATCATCTGCAAACGGATGGTCAGACGGAACAGACAATACAGACCATGGAGGATATGTTGAGAGCTTGTGTGTTGGAAAGTGGCGGAAATTGGATAGAACTTTTGCCATTGATTGAGTTCTCTTATAATAACAGTTATCATGCAAGTATTGGTATGGCTCCGTATGAGGCATTATATGGAAGGAAGTGTAGGACACCGTTGTGTTGGGCAGAGGTTGGTGAAGATAGGATGTTGGGACCTGAGATTATTCACGAAACTATGGAGAAGATTAGGATGATCCGTGAAAAGGTTAAGCAGGAACAGGATCGTCAGAAGAGTTATGCGGATAGCCGAAGAAGACCTTTAGAATTTGAACAAGGTGATCACGGTTTCTGAAGGTTACTCCGAGATTGCGGTTAAAAGGACCGTTTCGGTCGCGGACGTTAAGTCCGAGGTACGTGGGACCATATCAGATTTTGGAAAGAATTGGGGAATTAGCCTACAGATTGGCCTTATCGCCTTCTCTGTCAGAGATGTACGATGTTTTTCATGTATCTCAGCTTCGTAAATTTGTCCCAGATCCTCTTCAGCCAATTTTACCAGATACAATAGAGATAGAAGCAGATTTGACATTTGAGCCTCAACCGAGTCGTATCACCGAAAGAGAAACTAAAGTGTTAAGGAATAAAGAAATTCCTCTTGTTAAGGTCCAGTGGGATGAGATGGATCCGGGTGATGCAACTTGGGAATTGGAATCGGAGATGCGGGAGGTCTATCCTCATCTTTTCAGGTAATTGTTTTAAATTCGTGGGAGAATTTCTATTTAAGGGGGGGAGGATGTAATACCCCGTAAATTATTTTTACTCCGGATAATACTAGTTGTGATCAACTGAGTCCCAGTGTACTCTGATACATTATCTGCAGAGATAATTAGGGTAACTGTCGGATTTAGAGTAAATCCAATTAATATTATCTGACTCTGGGTTATTTAAATATTTGGACTGTAGAGACTTTTTGGACAATTGGTAGTGTTGATATTTGATGATGTTTTACTATATCAATTCCTTTTCCTCTCATTTTCCTGTTAAGAAGCAAAGGGGGAAAAAGATAGAAAGAAGTAGAGAGAAAGAAAAGAGAAGGAAAGGAAGAGAAAAAGAGGAAAGCTCAAGAACAAGAACATCATCAAATCTTCATCCAATCATCTTCAAACCTTCACCATCTTCATCTATTCAAGGTGGGTTCTAGATAGATGCTTTTGTTTTAAATTTTCTTGGATTCTAAGACCTAGGTTTGAGTTGTAAGAGAATTGGATTAATTGCAAAATCTTGGAAATTAACGATTGAAATTTGTTAATAACTGAGTAGTATGAGTTATATGAGTGTAGAATCATTTATGTTTGATTATGGGATGTTTGGATATGTTTTGGTGGGGTGTTGGAACTATGGGAGATCAGCTGTTACGCTGATGAACTTTCTGAAATTCCTAGATTCGCACTGCGAATCCCCCAGCGAAGGGGAAATCATGGGCTTGCTGGCAGCTTCGTACTGCGAGTAAAGTAGCGAACGTTCGCCAGTGGTTCGCCCTGCGAACCTTACGTTGTAATTGCTACTACCTTGGTTCGCTAGCGTTCGCACTGTGAATGGGGTAGCAAACAAGTGTTGGCTAGGCGTTCACTGGACGCTTCGCACTGCAAATGGAGTAGCGAGCATTCGTTGGCTTATTCGCAATGCGAGTATAGCAGAACATCCATTTTGTTTCTTGCATAACTTTTGACTCGTTTATCCGTTTTGCGTATTCTTGATATCGTTGTTAAGCTAAGAACATATTCTAGCTAATGGTAGTTAAAAATATCTGTTTATTGCCCGATTAAATGAATCGGAGGGACCCGTAAATTGGTATAAATTGTGGTATGTTGAATTTCGGTGTTCCATTATGTGATTGACGATTACATGCCTATGTTATTATTGTGAAACATGTTGGAATATGTATGCATGTTAAAATATGAATAGGTAGAGTGAGGAACATTACCGTAAATGATATCGAATGTGTGTAAATGACATGGTGACAACGCTCGTACAAAAGAGGCCGAGGCGTGTGTCTAGTAATCATAACCAATTGAACTTGCGGTGTAGTTTCATGAGACTCGAGCACCTCCTCTGAAACGTATGCACAATTACTTGGCAGGTTTGATTCCCGCGTATAGTACGATTGGAGCCTACGGGTAAAGAGACGTGTTGTAACGCCCCGATTTTTATTATTTCCCAATTATGTGGAGTCTTTTATTTTAATTGGATGATAAATTATTTTAATTGTGAATTTGGTGTGTTAAATGTTATTTTACCGTTTTGAGAGTTTTCGGGGAAATTAGAATGGAGAGTATTTTAGACTTTTCTCAATTAATGATAAATTAGAAATTAAGTGGAATTAGAATTGGTGAGAAAAATGAATTAATTGATTGTTTGGAAAATGAGAGAAAGAAATAGAAAAGAAAGAAATAGTAAGAAAAGGGAATTAGAGAAAAGAAGAAGAGAAAGAAAGAAGAGGAAGAGAAAAGAAGAGGAAAAGAGGAAAACTAGGAAAATTCATCAAGATCAATCACATAGCAAGTTGGAATCCGGGTAAGGGTGTGAAATCTTGTTATCTTAGCAATGTGTATGATTATGTATGGTTGTATTGTTGATTTTGTTGATTTTCATGAGTTTTGGAACTAAACCCATTTGTGTAGAAAATGGTAGAAATCGATGTTTTCGCGGATAGATATCGATATAAATTGTGTTGTATGATCTATATGTGTGTATGAACCACTGCTAGTAATTGTTTTGCTGTTGGAAATGATTTGGGGAAGAAAATGGGAAAAATTGGAGGTGTGGAACAGTGTTCACACAGCAGAATTTTTCTGCTTCTGGTGCTGAGCGCCGGGCGAAAGGTCCTGAGCGCCGGGCGATGCGTCCTTTTCGCCGGGAGGTTCGAGAGGCGCAGAGGTGCCAGGCTTCTGCCTCTTTGAATTATTTTGTGGATTTGGTGTCGCCTGTGCTTCTCCGGGCGAAGCAGAGGCGAAGCACATTTCGCCGGGCGGTGAGCATGCTTCGCCGGGCGGTTGTTTTGTTTTTGAAAAATAATTTCTTTTTTTTTTTTACAAATTCATAATTCTCGAACCGTAACTCCGATTTAGGCGTTCTTTATATTGTTGGAAAGCCATTGAGCTGTACATTGTGATTATGATGGTGTGGAAAATGTTGGCCGATTTTATTATGTCAGAAAGTCAGGAATAGTGCTATATAGCGACTTTTACCGTTTTGACAGTGTGTTTGAATGCAAATCGTACAATAGTGCATTGATGTGAATGTATATAGATTGTATGTGATTGTATGAGATGAATGCATGAATATATTGTGAATAGGTATGCATTTCAAGAATGTCTTTTGAGTCATTTTGCATGTGGAGCATCATGATGTGCATTCTTGTGTTGAGCGATTCTAATGAGAATCCGTTGTAACGTCGTGTGCCTATGTGAGGTGTGAGCGATGGTTACAAATGATTGTGTGCCCAGGTGGGGTGTGAGCAATCGGATTGTGTGCCCATGTGGGGTGTGAGCAATCGGATCGTGTGCCCGTGTGGGGTGTGAGCAATCGGGTCGTGTGCCCAGGTGGGGTGTGAGCGATCCATAAACATTGTGTGCCCATGTGGGGTGTGAGCAATGGGTGAACATCGTAGGCCCGACGGGGAGTTACTTTGGTAACGAGCGATGGTTCCAGTAGAAGTTCCTGAGTGAACTTGAGATGATCGAGTCGGTACCGTATTGCATTTGCATAGAGTCGTGAGTCGGCCTCTATGATTTGCATTTATCATCTTTATAATGATGTGTTGTTGAGTAAACATAATTGTGTATGTTTATGTGGAATGATTGGGAATTGTGAAATTATGCATGATGAATATACTTGGTTGATATATATATATACATTGTGATGTATACGGGTGAGTTTGGGTGAATTGTGGTGAGAATGTGGAATATGGGTATTTTTATGCTAAGATATATATATAATTCTAGGCATTGTTATTATGATAATATTTCTCACCCTTCTGCTGTTTTATAATGCTCTATGAGGCATTGCAGAGTAGGTATGCTGGAGGTCTTTTGTGGAGCGTGTCTTCATTCTTTTGGTCGGTTGGCTCTGATATGTAGCACCGGGTAGCTAGGATGCATATGATTCTTTTGTGATACATTTGTATATGTATCTTGCTGATGAATGTTTATGTAAACATGTATATATGATGTTGGTGGAGAATATTTGATGATTCATGTATATATGTATATATGTTTGTTGTTATTCAATGTTTAGATTTTCCGCTTTTATTCTAAATATTGAGATGTGGGTGTAAGGACTAAGTTCCTCTGTCGCAAGTTACCCCACTGTTGCATATCAATGTTGAGCAGGTGTTGTATGTTGTAAAATTTGTGTATGATGTGACATGCCTCTTCTATGCCATGTTATAATTATACTCTGACGAAATTTTTAATATGTGCCTAAATGATTATTTGATTATTTGGGGGTATAGAAAGGGGGTGTTACATTAAATGGTATCAGAGCCAGAGTTGAGTCAGTTGTGTCTGTCTTGTTGTCGTATTGTTTGAATTGTTGTTTAACCTTGTTGTTATTTTTGGGAATGATTAGAATATGGCTGGTAGAAACGACAATGCGATGGCTGCTGCTTTGGAAGCAATGGCTAGGGCGGTGCAAGGTGCGCCGAATGTGAATGCTAATGACGAGTTCAGGAAGAATCAGCCACCGGTTTTCAAAGGAAGATTTGATCCCAATGGTGCTCAACTTTGGTTGAAAGAGATTGAAAGGATCTTCAGAGTCATGGACTGTGCGGAGGAGAATAAAGTGAGGCTTGGGTCTCACATGCTGAAGGAAGAAGCCGACGATTGGTGGGTCGGTATGCGTCAAATTCTTGAGGTGGATGACGAAGAAGTAACTTGGGATTTATTTCGTACTGAGTTCTTAAGGAAGTATTACCCTGAAAGTGTGAAAGGGAAGAAGGAGATGGAGTTCCTTGAATTGAAACAAGGTAGTATGTCCGTGGTGGACTATACTGCTAAGTTCGTGGAGTTGGTTCAATTCCATCCTCACTATGCTGCAATTACTGCTGAGTTCTCAAAGTGTATTAAATATGAGAATGGTTTGCGTCCTGAGATTAAACAGGCTGTGGGATATCAAAGGATAAGAAGGTTTTCGGATTTGACGGAATGTTGTAGAATCTTCGAGGAAGATAGCAGGGCTCGTTCTACACATTACAAAAGTTTGAATGAGAGGAGGGGAAAACAACAAGCTAGAAGTGGACCGTATGTGACACCCGCTGATAAGGGCAATCATAGGGGAAACTTTGAGAAGAGATCTGGAGGAGGAGGTTCCGGTCCCCTTAAGTGTTATAAGTGTGGTGAATTAGGTCATAAATCGTTTGAGTGTGGGAAGACTGTGTTGAAATGTTCCAACTGTGGAGGCCTTGGGCATGCTGCTACAGATTGTAGAAGGAACATGGTGAAGTGTTATAATTGTGGAGAAGTTGGTCACATTAGTACTAAGTGTACTAAGCCGAAACAAGCTCAAGCGGGCGGAAAGGTGTTTGCATTGGCGGGGACTCAAACTACTAGTGCAGACCGTTTGATTAAAGGTACATGCTTTATTAATAGTACGCCTTTAGTTGCTATTATTGATACGGGAGCGACTCATTCGTTTGTTTCGTCTGAGTGCGCGAAGCGTTTGAATCTTGTGTTGTCTGTGATGGATGGTAAGATGGTTATTGACACTCCAGCGATGGGGTCAGTAACTACTTCGTTGGTTTGTTTAAGTTGTCCTTTGACGATTTATGGTAAAGACTTCGAGATGGATTTAGTGTGTTTGCCGTTGGAAGGTTTAGACGTAATCTTGGGTATGAACTGGTTGCGATTTAATCGAGTTCATATAGATTGCTATCACAAGTTGGTAAGGTTTCCTTCTTTGGAAGATGAGGAAGATGAGAGTGTCATATCCACTAAAGAATTGAAGAAACTTTTAGCGGACGAAGCTCAATTGTTCGGGGTGTTTGCATCATTGTCTGCGGATGGTCAAGTGTCACTTGATGTGTTTCCTGTTGTTTGTGATTTTCCTGAGGTGTTTCCTAAGGATATTGAGGATGTACCGCCGGAGAGAGAAGTTGAGTTTTCTATTGATCTAGTTTCGGGTACGAGACCGATTTCGATGGCACCGTATCGTATGTCGGCATCGGAGTTGGTAGAATTAAAGAGGCAATTGAATGACTTATTGGACAAGAGATTTGTAAAACCAAGTGTTTCTCCGTGGGGTGCTCCGGTATTGTTGGTTAAGAAAAAGGATGGGAGTATGCGGTTATGCATTGATTATCGACAATTGAACAAGGTGACAATTAAGAACAAGTATCCGCTTCCAAGGATCGATGATTTGATGGACCAATTGGTTGGTGCGCGTGTTTTTAGCAAGATTGATTTGAGATCGGGATATCACCAGATTCGTGTGAAAGAGGAGGATATTCAAAAGACGGCCTTTAGGACACGGTATGGCCATTACGAATATTCCGTGATGCCATTCGGGGTTTCCAATGCGCCGGGTGTGTTCATGGAATACATGAATCGTATCTTTCATGAACAGTTAGATCGTTTTGTGGTTGTGTTCATCGATGATATTTTGATTTATTCTAAGTCTCAAGAGGAGCATGAAGAGCATTTGAGAATTGTGTTGCAAATTTTGAAAGAGAAACGATTGTATGCTAAGTTATCGAAATGTGAGTTTTGGTTATCGGAAGTAAGTTTTCTTGGACATGTTATTTCCGGTAGTGGTATTAGTGTTGATCCATCCAAGATTGATGCAGTTATGTAATGGGAGGCTCCTAGATCGGTTACGGAGATTCGAAGCTTTTTAGGATTGGCGGGTTATTATCGGAGGTTTATTGAGGGATTCTCGAAGTTGGCACTTCCGTTAACGCGATTAACTTGTAAGGAAAAGACTTTCGTTTGGGATATTCATTGTGAAGAGAGTTTCAATGAGTTAAAAAGAAGGTTGACAACGGCTCCGATCTTGATTTTGCCAAATCCTACAGAACCATTTGTTTTGTATTGTGATGCTTCATTGGTTGGTTTAGGTGGTGTTTTGATGCAAGATGGAAAAGTTGTGGCGTATGCTTCAAGACAATTGAGAGTACATGAAAAGAATTATCCTAGGCATGACTTGGAGTTGGCGGCCGTGGTGTTTGTTTTGAAAATTTGGAGACACTATCTTTATGGTGCAAGATTTGAAGTTTTTAGTGATCACAAGAGCTTGAAATATTTATTTGATCAAAAAGAGTTGAACATGAGACAAAGAAGGTGGTTGGAGCTTTTGAAGGATTATGATTTTGGTTTGAATTACCATTCGGGCAAGGTAAACGTGGTGGCCGATGCTTTGAGTCGGAGGCCGTTACATATGTCTGCATTGATGGCGAGAGAATGGGAACTTTTGGAGAATTTTAGAGACTTGAGTTTGGTTTGTGAAATGACGCCGAGAAGTGTGAGACTTGGTATGCTACATGTTACGAATGATTTTCTTGCAACCGTGTGTGAAAAGCAAAAGTTGGACTTGAAGTTTGTTGATTTGATGTTGAATGAGAATGAAGATTTCAAGGTTGATAATTTTGGAGTTTTGAGATTCCGTGGTCGTGTTTGTATTCCCGATGATGTAGAGTTGAAAAAGATGATATTGGAAGAAGGACACCGAAGTAACTTAAGTATTCATCCGGGAGCGAATAAAATGTATCAAGATTTGAAGAAACTCTTTTGGTGGTCCGGATTAAAGAGAGATGTGGCTCGATTTGTGTATGGGTGCTTAACTTGTCAAAAGTCGAAGGTAGAACATCAAAAGCCTAGTGGATTGATGCAACCGTTGGACATTCCGGAGTGGAAATGGGATAGTATATCGATGGATTTTGTTACGGGATTGCCGAATACGCAAAGAGGTCATAATGCTATTTGGGTAATTGTTGATAGGCTTACTAAATCTGCTCATTTCATTCCAATTGATATTAGTTATCCTTTGGAGAGGTTAGCCGAGATTTATGTTCTTGTGGTTGTGAAGCTACATGGAGTTCCTAAGAGTATTGTATCGGATAGAGATCCTAGATTCACATCGAGGTTTTGGGAGAGTCTACAAAAGGCTTTGGGTTCTAAGCTAAGATTGAGTTCGGCTTATCATCCGCAAACGGATGGTCAAACCGAGAGGACCATTCAATCGTTGGAGGATTTATTTCGTGCTTGTGTGCTCGAGCAAGGTGGTGCTTGGGATAATTATTTGGCGTTGATTGAATTCACTTACAATAATAGTTTTTATTCAAGTATAGGTATGGAACCATTTGAGGCTTTATATGGTCGGAGATGTCGAACACCTTTGTGTTGGCATGAAACAGGTGAGAGGACGGTAGTTGGACCGGAGATGGTACAACAAACGACGGAGAAAGTGAAGTTTATCCGTGAGAAGATGAAAGCTTCTCAAAGTAGACAAAAGAGTTATCATGACAAGAGGAGAAAAGATCTTGAGTTTCAAGAAGGCGACCATGTGTTTTTGAGAGTTACACCGGTTACGGGTGTGGGTCGTGCTTTGAAGTCAAAGAAGTTGACTTCTCGTTTTATTGGTCCGTATCAGATTTCTGCACGAGTTGGTGACGTGGCTTACCGTGTGGCGTTGCCTCCGAATCTTTCTAATTTGCATGATGTATTCCATGTTTCGCAACTTCGGAAGTATGTTCCGGATCCGTCACATGTTATTCCTATGGACGAGGTTGAAGTGAGAGATAACCTTACGGTGGAAGCTTTACCGATTAGGATTTTGGATCGTGAAGTTAAGAAGCTCAGAGGCAAGGATATTGCTCTTGTAAAGGTAGCGTGGGGAGGCGCTGCGGAAGGCAATATGACTTGGGAACTAGAGAGTGGGATGCGAGAGTCGTATCCGGAGTTGTTTGATTCAGGTATTATTTTCGAGGACGAAAATTTCTAAAGTGGGGGAGAGTTGTAACACCCCGATTTTGATTATTTCCCAATTATGTGGAGTCTTTTATTTTAATTGGATGATAAATTATTTTAATTGTGAATTTGGTGTGTTAAATGTTATTTTACCGTTTTGAGAGTTTTCGGGGAAATTAGAATGGAGAGTATTTTAGACTTTTCTCAATTAATGATAAATTAGAAATTAAGTGGAATTAGAATTGGTGAGAAAAATGAATTAATTGATTGTTTGGAAAATGAGAGAAAGAAATAGAAAAGAAAGAAATAGTAAGAAAAGGGAATTAGAAAAAAAGAAGAAGAGAAAGAAAGAAGAGGAAGAGAAAAGAAGAGGAAAAGAGGAAAACTTGGAAAATTCATCAAGATCAATCACATAGCAAGTTGGAATCCGGGTAAGGGTGTGAAATCTTGTTATCTTAGCAATGTGTATGATTATGTATGGTTGTATTGTTGATTTTATTGATTTTCATGAGTTTTGGAACTAAACCCATTTGTGTAGAAAATGGTAGAAATCGATGTTTTCGCGGATAGAAATCGATATAAATTGTGTTGTATGATCTATATGTGTGTATGAACCACTGCTAGTAATTGTTTTGCTGTTGGAAATGATTTGGGGAAGAAAATGGGAAAAATTGGAGGTGTGGAACAGTGTTCACGCAGCAGAATTTTTCTGCTTCTGGTGCTGAGCGCCGGGCGAAAGGTCCTGAGCGCCGGGCGATGCGTCCTTTTCGCCGGGCGGTTCGAGAGGCGCAGAGGTGCCAGGCTTCTACCTCTTTGAATTATTTTGGGGATTTGGTGTCGCCTGTGCTTCGCCGGGCGAAGCAGAGGCGAAGCACGTTTCGCCGGGCGGTGAGCATGGTTCGCCGGGCGGTTGTTCTGTTTTTGAAAAATAATTTCTTTTTTTTTTTTACAAATTCATATTTCTCGAACCGTAACTCCGATTTAGGCGTTCTTTATATCGTTGGAAAGCCATTGAGCTGTACATTGTGATTATGATGGTGTGGAAAATGTTGGCCGATTTTATTATGTCGGAAAGTCGGGAATAGTGCTATGTAGCGACTTTTACCGTTTTGACTGTGTGTTTGAATGCGAATCGTACAATAGTGCATTGATGTGAATGTATATAGATTGTATGTGATTGTATGAGATGAATGCATGAATATATTGTGAATAGGTATGCATTTCAAGAATGTCTTTTGAGTCATTTTGCATGTGGAGCATCATGATGTGCATTCTTGTGTTGAGCGATTCTAATGAGAATCCGTTGTAACGTCGTGTGCCTATGTGAGGTGTGAGCGATGGTTACAAATGATTGTGTGCCCAGGTGGGGTGTGAGCAATCGGATTGTGTGCCCATGTGGGGTGTGAGCAATCGGATCGTGTGCCCGTGTGGGGTGTGAGCGATTGGGTCGTGTGCCCAGGTGGGGTGTGAGCGATCCATAAACATTGTGTGCCCATGTGGGGTGTGAGCAATGGGTGAACATCGTAGGCCCGACGGGGAGTTACTTTGGTAACGAGCGATGGTTCCAGTAGAAGTTCCTGAGTGAACTTGAGATGATCGAGTCGGTACCGTATTGCATTTGCATAGAGTCGTGAGTCGGCCTCTATGATTTGCATTTATCATCTTTATAATGATGTGTTGTTGAGTAAACATAATTGTGTATGTTTATGTGGAATGATTGGGAATTGTGAAATTATGCATGATGAATATACTTGGTTGATATATATATATACATTGTGATGTATACGGGTGAGTTTGGGTGAATTGTGGTGAGAATGTGGAATATGGGTATTTTTATGCTAAGATATATATATAATTCTAGGCATTGTTATTATGATAATATTTCTCACCCTTCTGCTGTTTTATAATGCTCTATGAGGCATTGCAGAGTAGGTATGCTGGAGGTCTTTTTGTGGAGCGTGTCTTCATTCTTTTGGTCGGTTGGCTCTGATATGTAGCACCGGGTAGCTAGGATGCATATGATTCTTTTGTGATACATTTGTATATGTATCTTGCTGATGAATGTTTATGTAAACATGTATATATGATGTTGGTGGAGAATATTTGATGATTCATGTATATATGTATATATGTTTGTTGTTATTCAATGTTTAGATTTTCCGCTTTTATTCTAAATATTGAGATGTGGGTGTAAGGACTAAGTTCCTCTGTCGCAAGTTACCCCACTGTTGCATATCAATGTTGAGCAGGTGTTGTATGTTGTAAAATTTGTGTATGATGTGACATGCCTCTTCTATGCCATGTTATAATTATACTCTGACGAAATTTTTAATATGTGCCTAAATGATTATTTGATTATTTGGGGGTATAGAAAGGGGGTGTTACACTTGTGATGGTTAACAGGCCATGAGAAATGACGGTTCACGGTTAATAGGCCGATGATCCCGAATCCAATTCGTATACCAAGTAAATACGAGGATCCATGACTCGGATCGTCTTCTAGACGTAGAAGTGGATGGGAACAGGGGATGCCTTGGTACGGTTATTGATTAGCGAGATTCTTGAGTTAACAGGCTCAGGACGTACTTTGGTACTATTGTGAGGTAACAGGCTCACTAGTGTGTGTATATCGTGTGTGTACTCAACGCCTTTCCCCTTCCTTTTGACTTGAGTTAGGATTGGCTAGAACCTTGTAAAGCTGAGAGGACTATAGGATAGGGAACTCACTGAGATTTGATGTATCTCACCCCACTGTTGTTGTTTACATCACAGGTTCTGCAGGTTCGGCGAAGGGTAAGGATAAGGTGGTTTGACTTTTCCTTACGGATCGTAGCTTTTGAGATGGCATGGCTTCCGCTATGGCGTTTTATTTTGAGATCATTGTATTGATCTAGTTCTTAGTGCATTTTGGGACATCTTGTATACGTTATGCCGTAGGCTTTAGAACTTTGTATTTAGGGCACTTAATGTATACAATGTGTTAACTAGGAACTTGTACATATATATTTCAGTACCAAATGTATTATTCATGTATGATATATGCTTTGATGTATATATGTATATGTGGGCTTTACATAAGGTATATTGTTGTGGTTTGAACCGCCGCAAGTTGCAAATAAGTTTAAAAAAAAATCTGCACTCAATTTTTTTGCATTATTATAAAAAAAAACAAAATAAAAAATAAAAATGACACCTGCTAAAAAAACAAATTAAAAATGAAAAACAACACATCAAAATTCACCGTCTTCTTTATATCAATATTCTCTTTATATACACCTGCTTTCACATGAATTACGACTCTTCCTTTTCCACTTCCCTTAGCAGCTGCTGCACCTTCTAAGATTGTCTTATAGTCCTCGCTTCCATCTTGTGCCCCCACAATATCAGCACTTAGAGTAGTTTGCAAAAGTTTTCTATCTGAACCCGATAGCCAGTATGGAAATCTATCTGATAACAACCTTCTCCCACCGTTTTGTTTTAAGCTTGACAGAGAGGACACCGATGACAAACTTTTTCTATTATCATCTACCAATTGAATTACCTTGTTGTCAAAGTCTACAGAAGTTACACCGTTCCTGTTAACAAACAAATGTGAGATGTTTGTAAAGAGAGTTCACTACAAACATGTAATATTGTACAATATTAACAGAACATTAGATGCCCAAGAGTTCAGGTCATTGCTAACTACTACACAATTATGTTTTACAATATTGTCATAAACGAGGAAGTGTGGAGTAATATCCTTATACCAATACCAAGTTGGTTAAAATATCATTCTTAATGTAGCTGATTAGGTTATTGATTACATGATTGTAATAATAAATTTGTTTAAATAGGTGTGTTACTTTTACATAGCTATCCCTACATTTAAAGATATAATAATACAGAAAATCCAAATTTGTGTTTCTCAATTATAAAAATAATACATTGTTGTAAACAAATCATTAATGCATATGAAAGTTTGAAGAGAGTATGAAAACGGAAGTATAAATAAGTTCAAGGCGCTGTGGTTGGCAGATACAAAAGGTGTTGATAATAATGTTACTCCATTGATAGAAATAATTACATACCACATAACTAAAAGACTGCAGACACCAACTGAATTGCTAATTTCATTAGTTGCCTATACAGAGTAGCCTTTTGCTATCCTCGCCTGGTTTACATACCACATAACTAAATTAGTGATGAATACCATACCACATAACTAAATTAGTGATGAATACCATGCAAGAGAAAGACATAACTACAGTTAACTTTCAATTAATGCACCTGAAAACGACTGGATACAATGTCTGAATCTTGAAGGTACTCGGGACGCCTAAGTGATAAAAAAGCAAACTTCCACTGGCCAATAAAAAAATATCATAAAAACAGTTGGGTCAAATGAAATCAAATATAATATTTGTGTTCAGTGAAACCATCAAGTAAATAAAATGACTTCAAAAGCTGCAAATGTAACAAATAACAACTCAGGTAAGTGACGAAATACCTTCCTAAACTCTTCATCAGGAACTTGAAGCTTCTTCTGTATTCTCACTTTAATTTCAGATAGAGCTTCACCTTCATGTATAACCAAGAAAAAAGGATCTCCAAAGTTTTGAATTTGCTGTAAAGTTCAGGGAGGGAAACAAAATACACAATTATTGTCGGCGTGAATATCAGAAACATCAAAATATTTAAGAAGTTTTTAAAAAATGAATCAATTAAAACAGTTTACCATTTGATTTTGAGCAGTGTCTTTAGTAAAATGGTACACGTGAATAAGCCGATCCTGTGGACCAATGTTTTTCTCTTCTTCTGGAATCTGTGAAATTCAAATAAAACCACAAAAGAGCTTCATTTATTTTGCAAGAAACAAAACAATTAAAATAGTAACTAATTCTACATCCAGAGAATTTTCTGACATTGTAATTAGTAGAGCAAATGAAAGAAGAAATACACCATACTCTAAAGGTCTCAAACCCCACTTAAAGAAAGAGATTCCTACCTCTTCTGCTCGCAATGTCCAGTATTGATCATTAATATTTTCAATCTTTTCATTGGATGGGAACACCTACACAGGCACATTAACAGGAAGTGATAAACATAAATAATAATATTTTTTGTCTAAAATTCAAACCGGAAACGCAAAAACGCATGCAATTGAAGAATCATAATTGAATACTTAATTTAGAAAACTTTACTATGATTTACAGATAATTTTGTTTGCAACAGTAACAAAATATTACAAATCCTTGAATCAGCCTCAACACAACGGATGTAACTAAATACCTTGTATATCTTGTGATAGAAGACTTCAAGCAGCCGTAGCTCAGCATCAGGATGAGATAACTCCACCTGAGCAACAATAGTTATAAGTGAGCATGATAAAGAATTATACTATAGTTTCATTCGAAAAATTAATATTAGAAAAAACCGACAATCTATTTGGAAAAAATAGAATTTAGTGAACAATGAAGTCACAACTGCTCAAAACATGCAGAAGATGGCTTCACCTAAGTGAGACTACTATTTTTTATTCATAATTCAGATGAAGCCATGAGCACAAATTTTTGCAGTTGTGACCTGTGGCCATAATATGGTGCAAGAGTCTTGTCTACACGAGAAATGGAACCAGTTAATAAATGAAGCTCAATAATTTCACCTTTATTTTAAGATCATCAAGGACATCACCAACAGTGCTCTGCTTTGGGAGTCTGATAGTGTGACTAACCACCTATTTTAACAATGTAAGGAAATATAGTAAAAGGGAAATGGGGAAAATATAGATGAAAATAAAAGCTAATAAGGTCACCATTATGACCTCGTCCTTGATGGCGTGATGAAATGCAACTTTCAGAGTTTTCATGCCTTGAAATTCAGGTAGAGGGATGTCGAGCACTTCATAGTATAATATATCTGATGTCTGATGTTGAAGAAAAGTTTAAGATGTGATGTTTTACAAAAACAAGTATTAAGAAGTATTATTCAACAATTAATACCTGATTGTAATGAACTAGCATATCAGACAAATGATCAACACCTCAGTACTTAATAGGCTGGGGTTTTGGTTGTTGAGAGTAGCAGTTGTGAGGGGTAAGACGTATTTTGGATGGATCACCCAAGCCAAGTTGTTGAGCTACTCTATCCACCACATCATCGTATGTATAAAGCCTTGACCTAGAAACCAATTTACTTAAGAGTATAAGAACAAGGATGGAAAGTTAAGCATAATAGTATATAAATTCTCACACCAGCTATCTGGTAAAATAGTTCCATAGCATCAACTATCAAATATTGTAATCAACTCCATCAAGTTCCAAGATGCTTACATCTCCAAGGAGAAGTCATCTTCCTTGGGTCTGTCCAGAGATCGAAAATGAATCACCTAAGAGCATAACAGATTGACACTTTATTTTAGCTGTTAATTCTTAGAATACGAACATAATGAACTTCCAGATAACTTGCACATACAGGTATGCACAAGCCTGTGTACAGTGACCGTGAGCAAAGGTAATTCAGATATAAAACTGACCGAGTAAAAATTTTGGAAGTTTTCATATTCACATCATCTAAAACCAAATAAACTACATTTAGTAGGGAAAAAAAAGAAAGAACCTGGCGGTTATGAACATATTCTAAATATGATGGCACATCTGGATAGCGGACTTGTTGATCATTATCCACCACTGAGGGAGCTTTCTGAAAGCATACAATGTCTCCATCCTCCAACTACAAATAAAGAATCCAGTCAATATGCCAATAAAAGATTCAATAACTCAATCAGAGAATTTGATTCATGTATTGTTTTTTCAATACTGGGAATCTATACATGGGAATTTGGATTCTCATTTTTGGTAAAACCACTCCAAAAATATTCCCAATCTAAAGTGCTTCCATAACATTTTTTTGAACATGCTCACAATGCCATCCAAGTGTGGTTTGCACTATTCTCTAGGCAGGGGAGTACTTTTAATTCATGAGTTGTTTAAACTACTTCGCCTTATATATCCACCATGTCATCAACCTATCACCAGTTCACCGCCACACCATCCACACCGCTTCCACAATAGGTAACTGACCGCATCTACCACCTCCCAAAATCTCCAGCTGCTAGAAATCAGCCACTCTGTCGCCAACTGTAATTGACAGTGATCAGCCTTCAGCCAACCATGGCAACTGCCACAACCAGTCAACAGAATTTTATCATGCTCGGCCACTATCGGAAGTTGACCAAAGCTAATCACTGAAATCCAACCACTCCAAGCAGTAAGCATCAGTCCCCCCCATCCAGGATGTTTTGGCGAACCAGAAATTACAATCACCATTCCCATTAATGCTATAATCAAGATTTCCAGGAATTATTTTTCATAAGCAGAATCAATTATGGACATACCTGGCTTGATCGGAAATATTATTAGGTTTTTATATTGGATCAAACTTATCTTTATAGAATCGGCTTGTAGAGCGAAGAATGACTCCCATTTAGAAAGTCATTATCAGGTTTTATCTCATTCAATGTGAGATTCATAAGGCACACACCTTAGAATCGCACAACCATTTATCAAAAATTGGTTTTTCTAATTTCAAGCATATGCGGATGAATCCTGCTTTAATTCTATATAGATTATGACTGAAATAAAGGAAACAGTACAAACCAACCTTATAAAGTACAATATCTTCTTCAGGATCATGACCAGCCATTTCATTTAGCCTTGTTAAGATTTCTGATGGCTTGCCAGTACCCTTCACAAAGAGTCTTCCAACATAGCTGACATTATAAGGAAACAAATCATGTGTCAATCCAGGTTCTACACATAAAATATGTGAAAAACAAATAACTAATTCAGTACCGAAGCTTAAAGAAAAGTAATATATCATCTTTTGTCTTGTCAGGTGATGCAATGGGACATAAATCCTAAAGAAAAGTATAGATCTTCAAAAAGATTGTGTTTGGATAATAATATTTTGTGCAATTAAACAGTATACAATATCCATAATGTATGTTACCATCCCCTTCTCCACCTCCAAAAACAACTTTAGTTCTGCATTGTGAACCTTATTTGATACTTCTCTCAACTGTCCGACCTGCCAAAGCACTCTCATAACTGAGCAATAACTAGACAAAAATCTCAAACATCTGAGCACTCCCAGAACAAAAAATACAAACCACAGGCCCAGAAAAATATGAAATATTCATACAAAAAAGTTGCACTTTTTTTACTTTTGAGTACAAAACAGTGAGCTAAAGATGGAATAATAAATAAAACACAACGGAAAACCCACAAAATATTAACTGTACATCCATCCCAATATAAGGAATCTAACAAAGCTTCCAGCTAAGACAATCGTTAATTAGAAGGCAGACATTAGATGATTTGAAGCTATAGTAAAAAAACATAAAGGTGTTTCCAAGCCAACACTGATAACAGCCTTATAAATTTCAGTTAAATTAAGGAATCAGGGGGATGCTTATTAAAAAAAAAATTGAACTTTAACTTCATCGAGTTATAAATGCAAAGGGGGAAATAACACAAAGGAAATAACACTCAGAACATAATACTCAAGTTAGATTCAAACAAAAAGCTTATTTCCAAATATATAAATAGCAAAAGAACCTATAAGATGCCAAAAATCATGAATTTCTCAACTCTAATGACAAGAAACTCAAAACTCATAACATAATACTCAAGTTAGATTCAAACAAAAAGCTTATTTCCAAATATATAAATAGCAAAAGAACCTCTAAGATTCCAAAAATTATGAATTTCTCAACTCTCATAGGAAGAAACTCAAAACTCAAAACTCAGATTCAACTTAGATTCAACCAAAAGGCTTATTTCCAAATATATAAATAGCAAACCAACCTCTAATATTCCAAAAATTAAGAATCCCTAAACCCTAAAGGCAAGAAACTCAACAGACTCAAGTTAAATTCAACCAAAAAGCTTATTTTCAACAAACCAACAAAAATCAAAAAAGAAAGAATCCGAACAAATTTAGAATACCTTAACCCTAAAATCCCATGAGCCGAACCATGACGAGAATCCTAAAAGCCTTCAAATTGAGAAGGGAAAAAGTAGGATTTCTGAAACCCACGTTGAAACTCCAAATGAGTGATGGCTGGTGCGAAGTCTAGCGAATGGCTGGGAAGAAGTAGATGGTGGAAAGCAGCGATAGAGAGTGGGGCTTACGGTGGAGGCGGCGAGGTTGTTCTGTTTCCGGTGGATGGACGAATGTGTGGCGCGTTTGGATTTTAGTGGGAAATTGAATAAAATTGTGAGAGAAAAAAAAAAGAATTGAGAAGGATATCTCTGCACTTAGGTAAACTCCATATTTAATTTTTATAAAAAAAATTATTAAATAAAATCTCAATTAAATAAGACAAATGGCTATTTCTGATTCATCCAACTCACTTGGGTACCAAATGTTGTAGTATGGATATTGCTATTATATTAGTAAATATATAATTATAATAATTATATATTAAAATTAATTAATAAAATTGAAAAGGTTAGAAAATAAAAATGGAAGAAAAAAGTGGGAAATTAAAGGAGTAAAAAAAATAGTGATTATGATTGGCTAAAGTAATTACGACAGTTCACCTTAACTGTCGCGAGTGTGGAAAGAGGGCGGTTCTTTGGTAACTATCGCAATTATTTTATACAACATGCCTAAAAAATCTGCGACGGTTGGCTCAAACCGTCGTGAGAACTGTCGTAGTCCGGAATAAGGACGGTTTTTTGATAACTGTCGCAAAAAATCTACGACGGTTGCCCCTAACTGTCGTGACAACCGTCGCAATCCAGGAATAAGGATGGTTTTGTGATAAATGTTGCAACTCAAGTGTCGTAAATCTCCTTTTTTCTTGTAGTGAATATACCATCCTCAATTGTACACAACCAAAAGATTACACAGCGGAAATAAGCTCAACTAAGCTTCTCTTGAAATATCCAAGCATTTCTCCACTTGTAAACCAAACCTGCAAACCACACCTGAAATAAAGCAACTATAGTGAGGTGAGATACATCAAATCTCAGTGAGTTCCCTATCTTATAGGTCCTCTCGGCTTTACAAGGTTCTATCAATCCTAATTCATGTCAAGGGGAAGGGAAAATGACCTTGAGTGCACAAAATCACCATCTCACACTACATGGAAACATGTTATTGAGTTCGTTAACTCAAAAGTTTATGACTAATCGATAACCGTACCAAGGCATCCCTCTTGCTCGTCCGCTTCTACGTCTAGAATTCGACCCGAGTCCTGGATCCTTGTAGATACTTGGCATACGAATGGATTCGGAATTAAGGGACGCATTATCACCTTAATTCGTCACTTCACATGGCCTCTCATGCCATCACAAGTCTCTACCCGTAGGTTCCATCATACTATAACATTGGAAATCAAAACTGCCAAGTAGTAATGCCTGCACTTCAGAGGTGCTCGAGACTCATGAAGGCCTCTCAAGGGAAACTCAAAAGAAATGGTTACGATTATGTGATCATATACACAACGTGATTGTATTCGACAATCACAAGGCCACATTAGCCTTTAGGCCTCTCATGCCTTTAATAACAAAACATATCAATTACACGTGTTCCATACTAGTGTCTTATTCTCATTTATACTATTCGGAGAATAGTTGCACGAGCGCCGTCATTAAGTTATCTACTCTAGGTCAGAACTCGTCAATGAATGCACGAGCGTCGCCATCCAGAGTTTCTATCCCAATTCTAATCACAACCTAGAATTATACCATTTTGTTTTGGGGTAAAGTTTGCTCACTCTTCTTAACTCATATTTTAAACATGCATATTTATTTCATTCACAATTTACAATTAGATAGACATGGTATAATCACAAATATTACAAGTAACTACATATAATAGCATAATATGTTAAACATAACCACATAATGGTTCGCACACATTTTTAAGGCATATAAGCCACTACTATCCTCTACCAAGCATCCTTGGTTAAAATCATGGTCTCACATTACCATTTAGTGGTACATCACATAAAACTTCCCTTCCGGATTCCCTCCGACTCATTAATCGGGTATCAAAGTCAATACTTTTCACTTTTATCCCGTAGGTTTCACAGCTATACATCGACTATAATTATGCCTCGATTGCATTTCCAATCCAAAAGATATGGATTCACACATGTCACATAACATTGTTTCCATTCATTTCCACTTAATTCAATAATTCCACATCCTACCCAATATTTTCATCAGATAGAGGGTCGTTTTAGCTCTTCAATGATACCAAGAATGTCCCGATCTGAGTTACGGATCAAAAGTTATGAAGGAAGCAAAATGGAAAAGCTGTCATGTTCGCTTTGCGAAGCTTCAGCGAGCATTCGCTTTCCTCCTTCGCAGTGGGAAGCTCTAGCGAATCATGTCATAAAGAAAAAGGCACAAAGTTCACTTCGCGAATACCTGGCGAACCTTCGCCTTTCCCTTCGTACTGCGAAGCTCTGGCGAACCTTCGCCTTCCTCTTCGCTATGGGTTCGCTTTGCGAACCTGCGAATTCTAGGATTCTCAGCAGCGTAACAGCAGGTCATTTTAGGGCCAAATTCATCATTTCTTCACCCAAATTACTTCCAATTCAAATTCCCATCAACCCCAAACATAACCCGACTATATTACACATTTATATCACATTTCATCCGTTAGATTTCATTGATTTATCCGTTAATCATTTTCTCGCTATTCTAACCTAAGTTCCAAACATCTATTTCTAGAACTTAGAGTGTCTAACTAGAACCCACCTGATAATCGAAGAGGAGTTTGTAGAAGATGATGATGATGATAATTCATGGGTTTCTCTCTTCTCCCTTTTTCTTCTCTTCTTCACTTCCTTTCCTCTTCTTCTCCTTTTACCATCTTTTTCTTCTTTTCTTTTCTCTTTCCACATATATATATAAGCCAATATTATATAATATAATCCAATAGAGTAAAATATCTCCAATTGATATTTTGTCATCTCAACCAATTGATCAATTATTAGAGATATCATAAAAGTCTCTCTTGAACTAATAATTAATTGATCTCTTCAGAGTTCATTAGTTACTCTATTGATCCCAATTGATAATACTTAAAGTACTTAGAGGATTCCATTAATCCAATTTACCAAGGATAGAGCACATAGATGCTCATCTAATCTCATCTGATATCCAATTGAGCATTTAGATAATATGGGGTATTACACTCTCCCCCCCCCCCCCCCTTAAATTGAAATTCGCCCCCGAATTTCCTCTACTCGACAACAACTGCAACTTGTATCCCTGTCTTAAATCCACACTTAACTTTACTTCCTTTAAATTTCTAACAAAATCCAAAAATCCAACTTGACTTCACAGACCAAAATCCCAATTTTCACAAATTAACAAACTTCACGTCCTTAATTATACTCTTGTTCCAATATCGAGATTCATCTGTTGTTTCTTACTAAAACACTTGGTCGCATTCTACCTTTGGTGAGAATGTACCGTTCCATACTCCTCTACTGAGTCACAACAAAACCGTAATACCTCATCTCAAATTAGGACAACAACACTTAACACATCTTCACAATGTAATTCAGTGATTCCTTAACTTCATACAATTACCAACAACTATTCTTTCGTAAATCCTTCAACATTCAAAACCACTTCATAATTAGTCAAGCGACATCTTTTACCAGTTCCATCTGGTCTGATACTAAACAATGTAACCATTATGTCCGATAATTCATTTCTTTCGTATCACACCAAAGGTAACACACTTAGAACAAAATCTTCTTATTTCCAAGCTTACAATCACTTTCTCCTCCGATTCTTATAAATTCGACTGAGCCCTTTCATTTATCACCTTCCACTGCGCAACTCCAATTCTAACAATGGGATACCACCAATTCTTAAGCATTACTAAGTAGTTAACAGTCCGCGGAGAGCCACACTTATCCACTGGGATCCTTACTAACCAACGGTACAAGAAACTTACTGACGTCCTATGGTAGAATAATTTCCTGGCCAACACACAAAATTCTTATCCTCGGTCCAATACTTTCCAGACGATAGAGATGCAGGAGCTACATTGCTACAACTGTAACATTCACAACTCTAAATCCATTCTAACCTCGAGATAATATATCCAAAATAGTTTAACAACCTCCGGTTCTGGTTACCACTTTCCATATCAATTCTTCTTACGGTTTTCCGACTTACTTAAGGTTCCTTGCTGACTTCGAAATCTCAATCAATCACATGTAACACCATCATGAAACTTCATCCTTATGTGAGTCATCACTTATCAAAACTTAAACCAGTCAAAGCGAAATTATGAATTTCCATACCACTCACCAATTCATAAACAATACTCCACATACATCCATACTTTTGAAGGCTATGCCACGTTCCTCAATTGAGTCCACTTTTCTCATTCGTTCCGTTTCATAAACGATTCCAAGTTACATACTTAACTTCAGAACGTCAAATTCTTACACGTACTTGGAAAGATAACTTTCAAGTTCCTACTTCGGATTATTGTGTAGAGAAAGGCTTTAAATGATCAAAGTTGTAAGACACAAGAAATGGTACAAGCTGCCAAAGAACAGAGGAAAGATATCAGTTGGTTCACTTTGCGAACAAATCCTTCGCATTGCGAAGTCACGAAGACAGTTTGTGGTGGTACAACTGTACACACCTGGTACTACTTTCGCAGAGTCTAAATCCAATATCATGAACTCGCGGAAGATAACAATTACTAACTCGGACCAACCGTTCATACCTTACTAACACCAAAATTTCACACCGAAACATTCTTTACAAGATCAATACTTCGTGGGTATTCTTTAACTTTGTCCTCAAGACTCTTTACAGTAATGATAACAATACACTTAAGACTTTCCCACACTCAACCCAGTTCATAAGATTACTTCCTCGAAGTCAAATTACTTTGTCATCTAAACCGATGATCGACTAAGTAACGCCCTTCCACAAGTTCCAATTTCAAAACACAAATTTATCTTTCATTTACTTGCAATTCCGGTTTTCCACTCACACAATACTCTCTAATCGGAGCAACATAAGGTAACAAAATGCAGATGATGGTTCCTAAGGAAAATTCACAATTTACACACACGTTAATCGATTACCCATCTGAGCTAATCGGTTAACTTCTCAAAATTCAACATAAAACACCTTCCTTGCACTTGTTAAGCGGTTAACCCCATAATGTTAATCGGTTAACACTGCTGCAGAAGCTGAAACCCAATTTCTTATAATTCAAAAGTCATCACAACTCATACTTGATTCGTCCATAAGCAAAACTCAACCCACAACCAATAAACGGTGCCACAAAATTGATGGACATCTCATATCAAGCATACCACCTTATTCTCTCAATTAAATTTCCTTGGAGAGAATTAAAACAACAATGTTCTTGGTCCAACAAAAGGTAGATTCCGAATATTCCGATTATTCACAAATACATAAGTCTCTCTACACATGAAAAGAAATCAGGCAATGCATCCTCTTGAAGAACCTTTCCATCACTTCATACACATTAACCAGAATTCCTTACTTCCCACTATTCATTGTACATCACGCTTACACTTAAGTCACTTAATGAAATACTCGCATCCAATAATTCTCATTAACTAACTACAAGATCTTTCCGGTATGAACCGTCCCATCATTTACACTTAGTCCGTAATAATTCTTGATTTGCTTCTCGTTGTTTATCGCTACCTTGCTTCTTAAAATACAATATTCACTATTCCACAAAGTACATTCCTTCACACTCGTCTCCAGAATAAGAATCCAACACGTACACTCGTAACCACGGTGCTACCACTACGCTAATTCTTAATACCAAGGTGTAACTTTCTCATAACATATTGTTAATACCGTTTTCCACATCGCGTTTACTTTGCTCTCCACGGTAATCCTCTTAGGTCCAAATTTAAAACCATCTTAGTAAGATTCCCTTCGATCCAAGGTACTTACTCTGTTTCTTAATACAAATTCCTCCGGTCTGTAACACTACACTTTCCGTTACTTCATGAAGCCCATTCTTTCTCCAACACAATACCTTATACGGTTCCTTGGGTAAGTTAACAATTCCAAATTGGTCTCTTACTGAAAATAGAAATCCTGATGTATCATCTCGAACTTAATCTCTCTTCATAACTGAAGATACACAATTCATCTCCTATTCTTCGTCCGGCGCACACTGGTTTCCCTTGAAGTATGTAAACACATCCTTGTGTCCTTTCACACACTTCTCTATTACTACTTTAGGTTCCCATAAAATCCGAACGTCCTTAACTCTCAACTTTTAACCAGTCGAAAGATATTATTCCAAACACATTCCTTAAGGTACTCTCGTCCATTCAAGACACCATAACGGCCTTAGAAACTGAATGTAATGCCCTGTATTAAATATATCTAGAATAATACAATACACGCATTTTATTTGGTACTGACACATCAAAAGTGCCTAATGGCATAGTTCACATTCTTGTCCATTCTAAAACACAAATACAATCTATGGCACAAGTCATGGAAACTAGCCAAAGAAAAATAAAATCTAAGAATATACAATATCCTCAATTGTATACAACAAATACACAGCGGAAAAAAATACTAAAGCCAAGCTTCTCTTGAAACATCCCAACATTCTCCACTTGCAAATCAAACCTGCAATCACCTGAAATAAAGCAACTATAGTGGGGGTGAGATACATCAAATCTCAGTGAGTTACCTATCTTATGGATTCTCTCGGATTATTCACGGTTCTAACAATCCTAACTCAAGTCCGGGGAAGGGAAGGACTCTTGAGTTCACACTTAATACTCTCACACTATATGGAAACATGACATGAGTTCATTAACTCACCACATCATTAATCGATAACCGGTACCAAGGTATCTCTTCTTCCCGTCCGCTTCTATGTCTAGAAGGCGACCCGAGTCATAGATCCTTGTAGTTACTTGGTATATAATTGGATTCGGGATCATCGGCCTGTTAATCGTGAACCGTCACTTCTCATGGCCTGTAAACCATCACAAGTCTCGTACCCATTGCACGGGCTTCCAATTGTACTACACATAGGGAATCAAACCTACCAAGTAATCCTGCCTGCACTTCAGAGGAGCTCGAGACTCATGAAGGCCTCTCAAGGGCAACTCAAAATAAAATTATGATTACATGATCACACAACAAAATAATGTATTCGACAATGCCTAGGACATAATTCCCCCAAGGCCTTTCTTGTCCTTCAAACCACAAAATTAACCTCATGTTCCATACTAGTGTTCCACTCTCGACTATGCCAATATCGGCAAGGATGCACTTTCTTACAACACGTGCCCAAGTATTACCATCTAGAGTTGTTTACCAATCCTAGTTCTTACTACGTTTTCTTATTGTCAAGGTTGATGTTTTCCTCACTCTTCCTATTTCATTTTACATTAACATGCATATTCGCTCACAACATGCTAAACAATAAGCAAAACACATCATAATAGCATAATAGAATAATATACCACAATTTAAAACATAATTATATCACTTTCGAACTTTCCCGATTATTTAATCAGTCGGTAAATTTGACATATATCAATTCCATTGCATAGAATATTTCCTTAGCTTCACATCGATATAAAGAACGCTTAAATCGGGCACTCGAGTAAAAAGTTATGAATTTTTGAAGTATTTTTCCAAAAAGTTACAGTGTTAATCGGTTAACACATATGGTTAACAGATTAACCAAATTCAGAAACTTTCTGTTAACAGATTAACCAGTTCAATTTTCACGTAAAACACCATTTTTCCACTGGTTAATCGTTTAACCCATACTGTTAATCTATTAACCATGTCGCAGAAGCCAAAACCTCTGTTTTTATGGATACAAAACCCAACCAATCCTAACCAAAACTTGATCAAACATCATAACAATCATAAACAGATGATTCCACACATATATTCATCATGCTACATAATTTATAACACATTTCAACCGTTAGATTTCTTTGATTTTCAAAAATTGTTCATTTCCTTAAAAACTAACCTAACTCTAAAACCTCAAGAAACTCTACACTAAAGTCTCTATCTAGAACCCTCCTGATAATCGAAGAGGAGTTTGAAGAAGATGATGATCCATGAGCTTTCTTCTCCCTCTTTCTCTTTTCCCTCTCTTCTTCTCTCCCACGTTTCCTCTTCTCTGCTTTTCTTCTTCTTCTTCTTCTAACTTCTTTTCCTTTTTCATTCTCTTAACAAATATATATATATATATATATAATACTATTATTATATAATATATTCCAATAGAGTAAGATATCTCCAATTGATATTTCGTCATCTCAATCCAATTGATCAATTATTAGAGTTATCTTAAAATACTTTCTTGAACTATCAATTATTAATCCATCTCTTTAATAAAATAATTAATCTCTTCAGAGTTCTTTAGTTGCTCTATTGATCCCAAATGTCACTACTTAAAGCACTTAGAGGATTCCATTAATCCAATTTACCAATGATAGAGTACATAGATACTTATCTGATCTCATCTGATATCCAATTGAGCATTTAAATAATATGGGGTATTACACTCTCCCCCCCTTAAATTGAAATTCGCCCCCGAATTTCCTCTATTTGACAATAACCGCAACTTGTATCATTGTCTTAGATTCATTCTTAACTTTACTTCCGTTACAATTTCTGACATATCCATAATCCAACTTGACTTCGCAGACCAAATTCTTAATTTCACGAATTATCAAACTTCACATCCTTATTCATACTCTTATTCCAATATTGGGTTAACTTTCAACTTGCGTTTCCTCAATTAATCTGTTGTTTCATACAAAAGACTTGGTCGCAACTTACTTCGGAAAGAATGTACTATTCTACATTCCTCTACCGAGTCACAAACCAAACCTTAACACCTCATCACAAATTCAGGATAACAAACACCAATCAAATTCTCATGAGGTAATCCGGTGATTCCTTAACTTCATACAATTACCGACAACTATCCTTTCATAAGTCCTTTAACATTCGAACCACTTCATAACTAGTCAACGACTTCTTTACCAGTTCCATCTGGTCTGATACTATCCATTGTACTCATTCAATTCGATATTTCCTTTCTTTCGTGTCACGCCAAAAGGTAACACGCTTAGAAAAGACTCCTCATTTCCCTACTTACAGTAACAATCATTCTAATCCTTATTAGTCTGACTGAACTCTTTCATCTGTCACCTTCCACAGCGCAAATCCAAAATATAACAGTGGAATACCACGAATTCTCAAGCACTACCAATTAGCTAACATTCAGCGGAGAACACACTTATCCATTTGGGTTCTTACTAACCAACGGCACAAGAAACTTACCAACGTCTTATAGTAGAACAATTTCCTTGCCAACACACAATATTATAACATCGGTCCCACACTTTCCAGACGATAGAGATATCGTAGTTACATTGCTACAACCATAACATATACACTTCCAAATCCATTTTAAACTCGAAACAACTCATCCAAAACACGATTGTGAGTTTCCATATAACTCACCAATTCACATACAACACTTTACACGTACGCACACCCTCAAAGGACATGCCACGTTTCTCAATTTAATCCACTTCTCTTAATTGTCCTGTTCCATAAACGATCCAAGTTATACGCTTAACTTCGGAACGTTCAATCCTTACTTGCACTTGGAAAGCTAACTTTCAAATTCCCTCCTCTGGGTAAAACACAACTGCACACAACTGGTACCACTCTTATAGAGTCTAAATCCAAAACCATGAACCCACGGAAGATAACAATTGCAACTATAACCAACCACTCATTCCTTACTAATACCATTTATACACACCGAAATATTCCTTACAAGAACAATACTTCGTTAGTATTCTCTAACTTCGCCCTCAAGGCTTTCAACAGTAATACACTTAAGACTTTCTCATGCTCAACCCAAATCACAAGATTATTTCCTCAAAGTCAAATTCCCTTGTTATCTAAACAGATGATCGACTAAGTAACACCTTCCCAAAGTTCTGATTTTCAACCACGAATACGTCTTTCATTTACTTGAAATTCCATTTTACATTCACACAAAACTCTCTACTCGGAGCAACATAAGGTAACAAAACGCAGATGATGGTTCCTAAGGGATTTCACAATTTACACACATGCTAATCGATTACCCATCTGAGCTAATCGGTTAACTTCTCAAAATTCAACGTAAAACACCTCCCATACCCGTGTTAATTGGTTAACCCAATTGTGTTAATCGGTTAACACCGCTGCAGGAACTGAAAATACACAATTTCTCATAATTCAAAAAAAACATCCCTATTCAAAACCATCAATCCGGCTTGCTCTAACCCACAATATTATTCTCAACTCGTGGCTTTTTAACATGTATAACATTCACTAGCCATGATCCACTCAAGGTAAAACCGACAAAATCAAAACATGCAGATGACACACTCCAACCAAGTAACAAGGCAAAATTCCAAATTCTGACTCGGTCACTCTACAAAACTTCAGTGGGACAGCTCACTCTCTGTGCATACAACGACACTAGCGGGAAGCCAATAATGACGACATTCTAGGGTCTTAACCACAACTCATACTTGATTCGTCCATAAACAAAATCCAACATACAACCATTATACGGTACCTCAAACGATGGACATCTCATATCAAGCATACAACTTTGTTCTCTCACTTGAATTTCCTTGGAGAGAACTAAAACAACAACGTCCTTGGTTCGACCAAAAGGTAGATTCCGAATAATCCAATCATTCACAAATACAAAAGTTTCTCTATACTTGAAAATAGATCGGGGTAATACATCCTCTTGAAGAACCTTTCTATCACTTCGTACACACAAACCGGGATTTCTTACCTTTCACTACCCATTACACATCCCACTTACACCAATTTACTTAATGGAAGATTCGCAACCGACAATTCTCGTCAACTAGTTACAAAACCCTTCCGGTATAAATCATTTCATGATTTACACTTAGTCCGTAATTAATCCTGATTTTGCTTCTCGTTCTTTTACCACGATCTTGTTTCTTAAAATACAATACTCACTGTTCCACAAAGTACGTCTCTTCACACTTATCTCAAGAAAAAGATACCATCACGTACACTTGTTACCACGGTGCTACCACTACGATTGTTCTTAATACTAAGTTGTAACCTTCTCATGCCCTACCATCGATACCGTTTTCCATATTGCGTTCACTTTGCTCTCACGGTAATCCTCTTAGGTCCAAATATAAAACCATCTTACTAATATTTCCTTAGATCCAAGGTACTTACTCTGTCTCTTAATACAAACTACTTCCGGTCCATATCACTACACTTTCTATTACTAAAAGAAGTCCAAACTTTCTCCAACACAATACCTCATACCCTTCCTTGGGTAAGTAACCAAATCCCAAATTCCAAATTGGCCTCTTACTGAAAACGGAAAACCTGAAGTATTATCCCGAACTTAATCTCCACGCATAACTGAAGATACACAACTCATGTCTTACTCTTCTTTCGACTCACACTTGTTTCACTTGAAGTATGTAGCCACATCCTGGTGTTCCTTCACATGCTTCTCTACTACTTTAAGTTCCCATAAAAGCCGAACGCCCTTAACTCTCAACTTTTAACCATTCGGAAGATATTGTTCCGAACACCTTCCTTAACGTACTCCAATCCATTCAAGAGACCATAGTGACCTTAGAAACTGAAGCACCAAGAACTACCTCACTTCCGGACCTTACGTCACGCGTTCCACAAAACGAATTTTCTTTTCCACCGAAAGAGATTATTGGAAATCCTTATCCATACTAGTAGTCAATCCATCACTACTTGCGATTTTACATATTCCTAAACTTTCAGACTCCATCCTTTCCAAAGGATTGCTTGAACAACATTTCACTCTTCGATTCCATGCTACCCGAGCACAACTTCTACCAAAACCTCAACAGAGTTGACCAAAACTCCACACTACTAACTCGTGGCTTGAGCCTTCCCTCACAGCACAAGTTTCAACAGCACTTCGGAGTCCTCGCGGTCGCTCAACCATGATTCTACCTATCACATACATAGTATTAGGTTGATCAGGCCCAACACTACATAGTATGATATTAAGTTTCATGATGGCAAGACACACTTAAGAGGCAGGAATAGATTTACTTATGATGTTTCAAGGCTAGGTCGAGGACACGACCTGCTTTGATACCAACTGTAATGCCCTGTATTAAATGTATCTAGAATAATACAATACACGCATTTTATTTGGTACTGACACATCAAAAGTGCCTAATGGCATAGTTCACATTCTTGTCCATTCTAAAACACAAATACAATCTATGGCACAAGTCATGGAAACTAGCCAAAGAAAAATAAAATCTAAGAATATACAATATCCTCAATTGTATAAAACAAATACACAGCGGGAAAAAAATACTAAAGCCAAGCTTCTCTTGAAACATCCCAACATTCTCCACTTGCAAATCAAACCTGCAATTACCTGAAATAAAGCAACTATAGTGGGGTGAGATACATCAAATCTCAGTGAGTTCCTTATCTTATGGATTCTCTCGGACTATTCACAGTTCTAAGAATCATAACTCAAGTCCGGGGAAGGGAAGGACTCTTGAGTTCACACTTAATACTCTCACACTATATGGAAACATGACATGAGTTCATTAACTCACCACATCATTAATCGATAACCGGTACCAAGGTATCTCTTCTTCTCGTCCGCTTCTACGTCTAGAAGGCGACTCGAGTCATAAATCCTTGTAGTTACTTGGTATACAATTGGATTCGAGATCATCGGCCTGTTAACCGTGAACCGTCACTTCTCATGGCCTGTAAACCATCACAAGTCTCGTACCCATTGCACGGGCTTCCAATTGTACTACACGTAGGGAATCAAACCTACCAAGTAATCCTGCCTGCACTTCAGAGGAGCTCGAGACTCATGAAGGCCTCTTAAGGGCAACTCAAAATAAAATGGTTACGATTACCTGATCACACAACAAAATAGTGTATTCGACAATGCCTAGGACATAATGCCCCCAAGGCCTTTCTTGTCCTTCAAACCACAAAATTAACCTCATGTTCCATACTAGTGTTCCACTCTCGACTAGGCCAATACTGGCAAGGATGCACCTTCTTACAACACATGCCCAAGTATTGCCATCTAGAGTTGTCTACCAATGCTAGTTGTTACTAGGTTTTCTTATTGTCAAGGTTGATGTTTTCCTCGCTCTTCCTATTTCATTTTACATTAACAAGCATATTCGCTAACAACATGCTAAACAATAAGCAAAACACATCATAATAGCATAATAGAATAATATACCACAATTTAAAACATAATTATATCACTTTCAAACTTTCCCGATTATTTAATCGGTTGGTAAATTTGACATATATCAGTTCCATTGCATAGAATATTTCCTTAGCTTCACATCGATATAAAGAATGCTTAAATCCGACACCCGAGTAAAAAGTTATGAATTTTTGAAGTATTTTTCCAAAAAGTTACAGTGTTAATCGGTTAATACATATGGTTAACAGATTAACCAAATTCAGAAACTTTCTGTTAACAGATTAACCAAAATGGTTAATCGATTAACCAGTTCAATTTTCACGTAAAACACCATTTTCCACTGGTTAATCGGTTAACCCATAGCGTTAATAGATTAACCATGTCGCAGAAGACAAAAATTCTGTTTTTATGGATACAAAACCCAACCAATCCTAACCAAAACTTGATCAAACATCATAACAATCATAAACAGATGATTCCACACATATATTCATCATGCTACATAATTTATAACACATTTCAACCGTTAGATTTCTTTGATTTCAAAAATTGTTCATTTCCTTAAAAACTAACCTAACTCTAAAACCTCAAGAAACTCTACACTAAAGTCTCTATCTAGAACCCACCTGATAATCGAAGAGGAGTTTGAAGAAGATGATGATCCGTGAGCTTTCTTCTCCCTCTTTCTCTTTTCCCTCTCTTCTTCTCTCCCACGTTTCCTCTTCTCTTATTTTCTTCTTCTTCTTCTTCTAACTTCTTTTCCTTTTTCATTCTCTTAACAAATATATATATATATATATATATATATATATATATATAATACTATTATTATATAATATATTCCAATAGAGTAAGATATCTACAATTGATATTTCGTCATCTCAATCCAATTGATCAATTATTAGAGTTATCTTAAAATAATTTCTTGAACTATCAATTATTAATCCATCTCTTTAATAAAATAATTAATCTCTTCCGAGTTCTTTAGTTGCTCTATTAATCCCAAATGTCACTACTTAAAGCACTTAGAGGATTCCATTAATCCAATTTACCAATGATAGAGTACATAGATACTTATCTGATCTCATCTGATATCCAATTGAGCATTTAAATAATATGGGGTATTACACTGAAGCACCAAGAACTACCTCACTTGTGGACCTTACATCACACGTTCCACAAAACAACTTTTCCTTTCCATGGAATGGGATTACTTGAAATCCTTATCCGTACTAGTGGTCAATCTATCTCTACTTGCGATTTTACATATTCCTTGATACCTTGACCAATCGTCCGCTAGAGATTTTTAACTTTCAGACTCCCTCCATTCCAAAGGATTCTTGAACAACATACCACTCTTTAACTCCATGCTACCCAAGCACAACTTCTATTAAAACCTCACTGAGCTGACCAAAATTCTTCACTACTAACTCTTGGCTTGAGCCTTCCCTCACAACACAAGTTCCAACAACGCTACGGAATCCTCGTGGTCACTCAACCATGATTCTACCTATCACATACATAACATTAGGTTGATCAGGTCCAACACTACATAGTATGATATTAAGAGTCATGCTGGCAAGACATACTTAAGAGGCAGGAATAGATTTACTTATGATGTTTCAAGGCTAGGTCGAGAATACGACCTGCTCTGATACCAACTGTAACACCGTGTATAATATTTATCTAAAAAATACCATACAAGTGTTTTATTTGGTACTGACACATCAAAAGTACCCAATGACATAATTCACATACTTGTCCATTACTAAAACATAAATACAACACATGGCACAAGTCATGGAAACTAGCCAAAAATAATAAAATCTAAGAATAATATACCATCCTCAATTGTACACAACCAAAAGATTACACAGCGGAAATAAGCTCAACTAAGCTTCTCTTGAAACATCCAAGCATTTCTCCACTTGTAAACCAAACCTGCAACCACACCTGAAATAAAGCAACTATAGTGGGGTGAGATACATCAAATCTCAGTGAGTTCCCTATCTTATAGGTCCTCTCGACTTTACAAGGTTCTATCAATCCTAACTCAAGTCAAGGGGAAGGGAAAATGACCTTGAGTGCACAAACTCACCATCTCACACTACATGGAAACACGTTATTGAGTCCGTTAACTCAAAAGTTTATCACTAATCGATAACCGTACCAAGGCATCCCTCTTGCTCGTCCGCTTCTACGTCTAGAAGTCAACCCGAGTCCTGGATCCTTGTAGAAACTTGGCATACGAATGGATTCGAAATTAAGGGACGCATTATCACCTTAATTCGTCACTTCACATGGCCTCTCATGCCATCACAAGTCTCTACCCGTAGGTTCCATCGTACTGTAACATTGGGAATCAAACCTGCCAAGTAGTAATGCCTGCACTTCAGAGGAGCTCGAGACTCATGAAGGCCTCTCAAGGGCAACTCAAAAGAAATGGTTCCGATTACGTGATCATATACACAAGGTGATTGTATTCGACAATCACAAGGCCACATTAGCCTTTAGGCCTCTCATGCCTTTAATAGGAAAACATATCAATTACACGTGTTCCATACTAGTGTCTTATTCTCATTTATACTATTTAGAAAATAGACGCACGCCTCGCCCTCTCTTGCACGAGCGTCGTCAGACACACGCCTCGGCCTCTCTTGCACGAGCGTTGTCATTAAGTTATCTACTCTAGGCCAGAACACGTCAATGAATGCACGAG
Organism: Lathyrus tuberosus; assembly: GCA_022829125.1. NCBI lineage: Eukaryota > Viridiplantae > Streptophyta > Magnoliopsida > Fabales > Fabaceae > Lathyrus > Lathyrus tuberosus. Next base: position 13,207,612 of record JALAZF010000071.1, read on the forward strand.
CGTCGCCATCCAGAGTTTCTATCACAATTCTAATCACAACCTAAAATTATACCATTTTGTTTTGGGGTAAAGTTTCCTCACTCTTCCTAATTCATATTTTAAACATGCATATTTATTTCATTCACAATTTACAATTAGATAGACATGGTATAATCACAAATATTACAAGTAACTACATATAATAGCATAATATGTCAAACATAACCATATAATAGTTCGCACACATTTTTAAGGCATATAAGCCAATACTATCCTCTACCAAGCATCCTTGGTTAAAATCATGGTCTCACATTACCATTTAGTGGTACATCACATAAAACTTCCCTTCCGGATTCCCTCCGACTCATTAATCGGGTATCAAAGTCAATACTTTTCACTTTTATCCCGTAGGATACTTTCACAGCTCTACATCGACTATAATTATGCCTCGATTGCATTTCCGATCCAAAAGATATGGATTCACACATGTCAAGAACGTCCCGATCTGAGTTACGGATCAAAAGTTATGAAGGAAGAAAAACGGAAAAGCTGTCATGTTCGCTTTGCGAAGCTTCAGCGAGCATTCGCTTTCCTCCTTCGCAGTGCGAAGCTCTAGCGAATCATGTCAGAAAGAAAAGGGCACAAAGTTCGCTTTGCGAACACCTGGCGAACGTTCGCCTTTCACTTCGCACTGTGAAGCTCCGGCGAACCTTCGCCTTCCTCTTCGCTATGGGTTCGCTTTGCGAACCTGCAAATTCTGGGATTCTCAGCAGCGTAACAGTAGGTCATTTTAGGGCCAAATTCATGATTTTTCACCCAATTTACTTCCAATTCAAATTCCCATCAACCCCAAACATAACCCGACTATATTACACATTTATATCACATTTCATCCGTTAGATTTCATTGATTTATCCGTTAATCATTTTCTCTCAATTCTAACCTAAGTTCCAAACATCTATTTCTAGAACTTAGAGTGTCTAACTAGAACCCACCTGATAATCGAAGAAGAGTTTGAAGAAGATGGTGATGATGATAATCCATGGGTTTCTCTCTTCTCCATTCTACTTCTCTTCTTCACTTCCTTTCCTCTTCTTCTCCTTTTACCATCTTTTTCATCTTTTCTTTTCTCTTTCCACACACACACACACACACACACACACACACACACACACACATATATATATATATATATATATATATATATATATATATATATAAACCAATATTATATAATATAATCCAATAGAGTAAAATATCTCCCATTGATATTTTGTCATCTCAACCAATTGATCAATTTTTAGAGTTATCATAAAAGTCTCTCTTGAACTAATAATAAATTAATCTCTTTAGACTTCATTAGTTGCTCTATTGATCCCAATTGATATTACTTAAAGTACTTAGAGGATTTCATTAATCCAATTTACCAAGGATAGAGAACATAGATGCTCATCTGATCTCATCTGATATCCAATTGAGCGTTTAGATAATACGGGGTATTACAATATATATATATATATATATATATATATATATATATATATATATATATATATTAATACCCTTTACGTAACCGTGATTATTATTTAACCTTGCTTAAGACTAATCAAGACAAATGATTATTCAAAAGTATTATAAGCAAACACAATAAACTCTTTATTCTATCAAACTCCAATACATAAAACTTGTAAAAATTACACCATAATAACCAATGGATGTAACTTCACATTCACACAAAATAAAAAAACAATAACACAAATTATCATATAATTAAAATTTAGACAATATTCGTCATATCCACATTAGAGGATATACATCATTAAGTCCACAAACAAATGAATTTATTCAAGATAATCAATTTGGCCAAAAACCATTCTGAAGATAGGCATCATAACCAAATGGAATTGTTTCATTTCTACCACCATTCCTCATCATGTACATTAACAACTGCCTTTGAATGATGTTATTATTATTCATATCCATCCCAACATGGCCATGACCCATCATAGCAATTTCTTCATTATTAAATGTAGTTAGTGGCGGCGGCGGTAGTAATTGTAGTGCCATTTGATGGTGGACTTGGCTTTGAGCCGTCATTATTTGACTTCTACTTTCATTTTGTTTAAAAGTTATATTGTTATCATCAAGTTCCATCCTTCTAGCAATCTCCCTCAAATTCTCATCAATTATCCAAGCAAGATCATTCAAATCACTCACCGACATACCGTTCTGCACAATATTCCCAGTCTTAAGACATTGAAACATCAACTTGGTTAGCTCTTTCTCTCTGTTGTCTTCCGTTTTCTTCTTAACTTGGTCTTTAGCCTTTAAAATCCCCTGTTTTAGGAAACTCTCCTGATTAACCATCTTTTTGCTTTGTTCCAATTCAGGCATTGTCTTGAATTTCAAAAGCACTTGTTGAACACCCGATGGCGAAGGCCAAAACTCTGGTTGAGGGTCGTACGAGCCATAAATTATAGCACACACATCAATTCCACAAAGCGTTGATAACTCATCAATTTTTTTCAATAAACCCTTCTTCTTTTTATCGTATGTTACTTTCCTTGAGGTATCATTTTCAATGAAAGCAAGTTTCACCTTCTTTCTTGTCATGGTTTTGACAAGAATAAGCAAATATGAATAATTTATAGGGAAAAAGAAGAACAGTTGATGGCTGTGAATTTTATTCTTGTGAACAATGTATTTATAGACCAAAATCGATCTATTGTACACGGTTTGATGTTTGTATGAATATTTTTCGATCTTGGCATTTTTGTTTCGGCGGTAAAACCCATTATTTTCATTCCATCCATGCGGATATATAAAATCAAATCTTTTAAAACATTTAATTTTTTAACATTTTTTAATATTTAAATATTTATAGTGACGTGGTTGCAACCGTTGGAATATATATCAAAATATTTTTTTTTTTATTTTACAAAGATATATCACGAATTGTAATTTGCGTAGATTCATGCACATAGATATTCTAAAAGGATTTTATCTTGCCGTTAGTTATCAATATCGTAAATTTAAAATATAGTATGAGAAAAAGGAATATACACCGAATATTTTTACACTATTAACCAATGACAGACGTGTATTCTGCCACATCACACTTTTGCTTTTAAAATACTATTATCATTTGGCACTTTCAAAAAATCTGATTGGATGTCTGTGTAATATTTCTTTGCAATGACTGTGCACTACCTTTAAACTCATATAGTATATCAATAAAAGTTATTGTGTGTGAAATTTATTTATATATCAGAGATTCGTTTTTTTAGTTAATTTTTTCATATATTCCATTAAATTACACCACAACGTCATGTATTACGCAATATTACCCTATCATAGCGCTTTTTGAGAAGTGCTACAAAATCATATGCTTTTAATAAAGTTGGAAAAGCACAATTCTAGTTATCTGACTACAATAGAAGAAACTTTAATAACGCTTAAAAATGTTATTAAAAGCAAAAAATATGTTATTGATAATATTTTTTGGCGTAGTGTATTACATTATTTTTGCAAATATCTACAATGTATAAAGTAGTTTAAAGCATGGCTAAATCTTTTCTTTACACTGTCCATTTCCAAAAATTAAAATTTTTATAATATCCAAAAATATTTTTTTTTGTAATATAATATAAAAAAATATTACCCATATATATATATATATATATATATATATATATATATATATATATATATATATATATATATATATATATATTAAAAGCCTTTACGTAACCGTGATTATTATTTAACCTTGCTTAAGACTAATCAAGAAAAATAATTATTCAAAAGTATTATAAGCACACACAATAAACTCTTTATTGTATCAAACTCCAATACATAAAACTTGTGAAAATTACACCATAATAACCAATGGATGTAACTTCACATTCACACAAAATTAAAAAACAATAACACAAATTATCATATAATTAAAATTTAGACTAAATTCGTCATATCCACATTAGAGGATATACATCATTAAGTCCACAAACAAATGAATTTATTCAAGATAATCAATTAGGCCAAAAACCATTCTGAAGATTGGCATCATAACCAAATGGAATTGTTTCATTTCTACAACCATTTCTCATCATGTCCATTAACAACTGCCTTTGAATGATGTTATTATTATTCATATCCGTCCCAATATGGCCATGACCCATCATAGCAATTTCTTCATTATTAAATGCAGTTAGTGGCGGCGGCGGTGGTAATTGTAGTGCCATTTGATGTTGGACTTGGCTTTGAGCCGTCATTATTTGACTTCTACTTTCATTTTGATTAAAGGTTATATTGTTATCATCAAGTTCCATCCTTCTAGCAATCTCCCTCAAATTCTTATCAATTATCCAAGCAAGATTATTCAAATCACTCACCGACACACCATTCTGCACAATATTCCCAGCCTTAAGACATTGAAACATCAGCTTGGTTAGCTATTTCTCTCTGTTGTCCTCCCTTTTCTTCTTAACTTGCTCTTTAGCCTTTAAAATCCCCTGTTTTAGGAAACTCTCCAGATTAATCATCTTTTTGCTTTGTTCCAATTCAGGCATTGTCTTGAATTTCAAAAGCACTTGTTGAACACCCGATGGTGATGGCCAAATCTCTGGTTGAGTGTAACGCCCACATATATATACATACATCAAAGCATATATTATATATGAATAATACGTTTGGTACTGAAATATACAAGTTCCTAGTAACACTGTATACATATAAATTCCCAAAAGCCTAATACAACAACTATGGCATGTTATATATATAAGATGTTCCAATAGATAAAACTAAGAACTAGATCAACTAATGATCCTAAAATCTCCACAACGGAAGCCTTGCCACAAAAATCTACGATCCGTAAGGAAAAGTCAAACAACTATTGTCGCTCCCGGGATTTTCATCCAAGTACAAACGCGAAAGTGGCACCGAACAGAGTCGCCAGCAATGTGTATTTATCCCACGAGAGGGAAAGGAAACACCGCATAAACCTGAGAGAAAGGAAAGGCATGGTCTCGCGACCAAGAGAACGGGGTTCGGGAGTCGGTTACACGAGAGGAAGGATCCACGCTTGCTTGCTCGATCAAAGGGTGTAAGAAAAGATACTGGAAGAAAGGAACTGAAAGAAAGAAAGAGAAACAAATGTAGGGAAAATAAAAGAAGTGCTCGCATGGGCCCTACCCCACTGCCTACGTATATCATCGGGAGCATGAGAATCAGAGCGACGTAGTTCCCCTCACTAGGGATGGATTGTTTGTGTTTTTTAAGGAACGACTTACGTTCTGGCTCAGGTGTTGCAGGCTCGCTGGTCCGAGTGCGTTACCATCTTGCAAGATAACGAGTAGAAGCACGTTCGTACGCTGAGAATGAGCGAGGTGAGAAAAGAATTCCCGAAGGAAAGACGTCATTGTTTGTTTTTGTCTTTTAAAAGCTTTTTTCCATTTATTTGCATATGACAGTGTATCTGAATCTTAGCCATTGGAATGTGTACAATCTCACATTCCAAGATGGAATGAGCAAGAAGACACACTAAGAGCGAAGAAGACCTCCACACTTAGTTCCAATTGTAAAGGTTCAACACACTAGCATACTTGTGTTTATTAAGTGTTTTGTTGATTATGAAATGAAGAAGTGTTTTTTATTATTTGCACCTTCGACAAGTATTGCATTTAAGTCCCTCACACAAGATCAAATGTTTAACACATTGACCCAAGATGGGCTATATGCTATACATTTTAAGATTATAAGAGAAGACCCCTTATAATCTTTTCTTTATGTGAAAGGCCTAAATGCAATAAATGCCTACCTTTATTAGATATTTTGAATTTTCTTTGAGATGAGAAAAGAGACTCAAGAGAGGATAAAGGTAAAAATCTATATGGACTAAGACTCAATCCTAATTGATTAGTTAAGGGAGTGATCCTAAGGTTTGTGAGGTTTCAACCTAAAGTCTAAAGAAAGAATGAATTAAACAATTCACTTCTAAAGTAGAAGATGAATTGTAATTCACAAAGGGAAAGTGATGAGTTATTAAAAGAAAGCACATAAGTGCTTACCAAAACATAAAATGGAATTGTAGAAGAGAAAGGATAGAAGTTGAATGTGGATTCCTTATCCACACTCAATTGAAACTTACCAAAGCCCCTACATGGTTAGTAAACATGTATAAGAAGTATAAGAAGTAAAAGAACATGTAATGCATCATAAAACTCAAAAGAATTAAATGAGAAATCAAATCCTAGAACCACAACCAGAATATGGGAAACAAATGGTTATTATCATGCAAGTCCAAGTGGATAGGCAACAAACATCATCCATGGCACTAGAACATGCCACCATAAGAAAAGGGATAATGAATGATGAAGGGAAAAAGAAGAAATGCATAAATGGAACATGTAATCCATGGATCAGAATTGAAATGAAATGAAAAATGATTCACAAACCTCTCACAAGTATTCATGAAGCACATCAAGACATTTAAGAAGTGATAGAAGAAGTAGAATTGAAATGGAAGTTCCAAACAAAGGAAAGTGCAAACACAACATGTTAAAGGTGCACAAGGTTCAAATGATAATCAACAAGCAAAGATGACATATAATATGTACCAATGACCTATAATGTCAAGATTGTAACTCACCCAATAGGAAAATGATCATGCAAGTATACACAAAAGAAAACATGTAAACATGCACAAAAGATTACAATGATATGACATGTTATAATGCTTTAAATGAAATGCATCAAACAAAAATCAAATGGCCTCATGAAAATTATGAAAACATGGTATTGAAGTTCACCAATCAGAGCTGAATCACATATCAAAGTAGCATGCAAGGAACCAAGGCAAAATGAGGTCAAACAATGCACTTAGGTCAAATAGACATATCATACAAAGTAGCACAAAAATAAACACCAAACATGCCATAAACTAACCTAAAAAATCAAATAAAAATCACTTAACATACCTCAAGATGATAATGACTCAATGCAAAAAGAAGAGCATCAAAACAATTTTTAATGATCAAGAACAAAATTAAACAAGATCATGTACCATATTAAGAATGCACATCAAAGAAATTCAAAGAAAAATATAGAACAGGGGTAAAAATGTCATAAAATCAGAAAATAAAATCATCAAAAATTTTTTAAATGTTTTAATGATACTCATGAGTTTTTGTGGAATTTTATGATGCTATTTAGTATTTTTAAAAATTAAAAAGCAAACGTGTAGAAAAATGGAAAAATAAAATGCAATGAAATGAGGGAAGGGGGTGCATGCCTAGTAATTATTCAGTTCAAAATCATTGGGCCTTGAAAACATGGGGTGTGGATATCAATCTGGCTTAGGTCCAATTACGCGCATAACATATTAACTATCATGGTCACTCGGTCAAGAAGAGTCAAAACAATCCAAGCCATCAGATTAAGTCATAGTCAAACTATAGTCAAAGTAGCCAAAATCAATACACGCGCATGAAGGACCACACAACATACAGTGTACCACACCACATAATGTTTAAATGAAATTCAGCAAACACGCACGTGAGGAGCACATGAATTTAAATGTTCTGTCATCATACAAACCACACGATCATAGAAAATGGACGGCCGAGATTAAAACGTGACAAAACCCTAGCAATCAAAGCTGTCGGCCGGAGAGGGACCTCCGGTCACCTTCTCCGGCCAATCACCACCGTCTGCAATCTTCAAACCTCACCAAAATACACAAAATGTATACCAATCGAAAGCTAAGCTTATGTACATCATGAATATGCTCATAAAAATCACAAAACACATACACATAGCAAGAACAGAGGAGATCAAATCAAGCCCTAAGATTTGCAACTAAGCCTGTAAAAGGCCTATCAACTAGCCGGTTGGAGCAGAGCTTCTATCAAGCATAAAGCACCAAAAACAAGTAAAAATAACTAGAGATCGTGCAATATAATTTCAAGAGTTCAAACCTGAAGATGATGAAACTTGGAAAGCACAAGAATACCAGAAATAGATGCCTCTTCCTTGAGTTTCACTTGGCCAAATAAAGGCTTGAGAGCTCGAATTCGTGCAGAAAATCAATTGGAATTTGATGCTGAACTTCTTTAACTGAACCTATGCACTCTTGTTCTTGATCTCCAAAGCAGAATAATGATGAAGATGGAGATGAAATGTAGAAACAAATGGTTAAACTCGTGTGCAAGCAGAAGAAAAGTGGAGAGAATGTGAGAGAGATTCAGTGTGAAGAATGAGAAAAATGAAGCTGAAAATGAAAATGTGAAGTGAGATTTTGTTTTATAGTGTAAGCTAACCATGGTTTGGTGAGTGAGTTAAAGTGAGTCAAGGTGGTTAAACTGAGTCATCCCTAACTAACTGAGTCAAGTTAGTTAGGGAGAGCAGTGCTATGGTGAAGAGGGCTCATGACATGCTATGGTGTGGGAAAACTAAATGGCACGGTTTGTGAAATAGAAGCTTGTTCATCAAAAACTTGCTAAGCAAGTTTTGTCCCTTCTATTCTCATGCAATGCACGTGCCACTGTGCTTAGTGTAAGTAGTGTATGCTTGGTCAAAAGGGGAAACTGAAGTGAAGAAGTGTTTGTGGTGTGTGTGAACCAAAATCATGCAACATGCTGTCAATGTATCCATGCCAACATAGGGTAGTTTGTGGAGGTTTTTCTCTCTACTCAATGGCTGCATTAGGGAGTTTATGGGTTCATTGGAAAGAGGATGCATTGGAGCACAATATTGATTTGGAAATTGAAATGGAATGAGGTCTCAAACATGTCTAAAAATGACCTTAAACAGATGGGCCAAGAACTGGTACATGGGTGCGCAGACTTGTGGCATGACCTGGTTGTGACCTGGTCAAATTTCAGTTGCAATGACCATTCTTTGAGCCATCATAACTCCTTAACCTTTAATCAGATGAAAAATTGATAAACACCAACTTTGAAGATCTCACATAGAGGAACAACTTTGATGTTGAAAGGTTTTCCATTTGAAGCCTCTAATCATGAGTAATTGATCAATACATTTGGCCCACCAAGTGTTTGAGAAAATGACTGCGCGCGTGCCCTGAAAATCTTGGTCATGACCTAGTTTTGGACCTACTTTGCTCAAACTTTGATCAATCATATCTCACTCAATTTTTATCCAATGGAGATGTTCCACATATGGATGTGAAGCTTAAAACAAGATCTTTTGTTGTGGCCGAGTGGAATTTTCATTTGGTGCTTCAATTTTAAATGGCCTTGGTTCAAACTCTGATGCAAAATGGCCAAAACTTGCTATTTTTAGTAACCCTTCCTCTTCCAAAAATGGCAACTTTCCACCTCTTGATTTTTTCATGATTCCTTTGGAGTTTCTTGACCAAATTTTGTACATTGGACATACGTAACATGAATTTCATGATCTTGGGCTCAAAAAGTCAAGAGTTGACTTTTTCCTCTGATTATTTGACTTGGCCCCAATTTTCCTGATTTCTGATCTTTCTTCCAATTGAAACACTTCCAAAACCAATTGAGAGGCAATTTTCCATACACATACACTTAAGAACATGTAGAATACCATGACATCAAGTTTTGTCCAAAAAATCAAAGATTCCCAGATTTAATGGGAAACCCTAGTTTTGGTGCCCACCTCCTAGGAGAAAAATGTGCAGTCTTCAATTTCAAATTCCTCAGAGTATGTTGTGTACCTTCTTAAAGGATGATGATATATGCCATTTGAGGATGATTTTGGATCAATGAGCTATCTCTTTTGAGGGTTTTCCTTCAATTTTTGAACCTCTTGCATAGTGAAAGATATAATGCTTCAATCTCCCATTGTATCTCTCATCCTTGAGGTTGTGGATGATCAATTGAGATGGTATGAGACATGAAAGACCTCTTGGCTTACCTTGAGGAAACTCGATTGACCTTTTTGTGCTTTGAATGATCTCTTGATTGTCCACCTTCCACCTGATCACATGCCCTGATGGTAAGAAGGATGCCATGCCTCATTTTTCTATTTTAAATGCAATGTAATGTTAATGAGGTGGATATGATATGATAAATGATAATGCCATGCTATGATGACAAAGAGGGAGAGCAAATTTTGGGGTATTACAGCTGCCCCTATTCAAACGCTGTAGACCTGAATGCCTGAAAGCGATTGCTTTCGGACTTTCAAGGTATATAGCGATTGAATACCAAATATAACCAAAAATTTGCTCTGGATGATGAGGAAGAAACTCCCACGACATTGCTAGCTTGAATCTTCAATGAAACATTGTCGGAGAAAACTGTCTTTTGAACGACACCAGACGACTACTGGCTTGCCACACTGTTGGTGGACTTTAATAATGTCTTTTATGCAATTCCAGACGACTACTGGCCTGCCACGCTACTGGTGGACTTTAGAAATGTCTTTTTGAACGACGCCAGACGACTACTGGCCTGCCACGCTACTGGTGGACTTTAATAATGTCTTTTATGCAATTCCAGACGACTACTGGCCTGCCACGCTACTGGTGGACTTTGCAGCTTCGTGCCACCCGAAGATGGACTTTTGCCAATCCACTGTTGGACTTTTGGAATATGCCACCCTTAGATGGACCTTTCGCCAATCCACTGTTGGACTTTTGCCACCCGAAGACGGACTTTTGCCAATCCACTGTTGGACTTTTAGCTGCTTTGCCACCCAAAGATGGACTTTTGCCAATCCACTGTTGGACTTTTAGAATATGCCACCCTTAGATGGACCTTTCGTCAATCCACTGTTGGACTTTTGCCACCCGAAGACGGACTTTTGCCAATCCACTGTTGGACTTTTGCCACCCGAAGACGGACTTTTGCCAATCCACTGTTGGACTTTTAGCTGCTTTGCCACCCGAAGATGGACTTTTGCCAATCCACTGTTGGACTTTTAGAATATGCCACCCTTAGATGGACCTTTCGCCAATCCACTGTTGGACTTTTGCCACCCGAAGACGGACTTTTGCCAATCCACTGTTGGACTTTTGCCACCCGAAGACGGACTTTTGCCAATCCACTGTTGGACTTTTGCAATATTCCAATAACGGATTGCACTCTGCATCCGTGTCAGACATCTCTGCCGACTTTGCTGAGGAACAATGATCAATGACTTGACTTTAGAGGTTCCTGAGAGGATAGTATCTCTGTTGGAGAATAAATGAACAATCCGTCTGCTTCGAATTGTCAAGTTCGCCAAAAATAAATTGGACATGAAGAATAATAAATCTGCCAGGAATCACTTCATCTGCTGGGGGAATGAATTCTGGTCACAGTGATTCCGCTGGGGATGAGAATTTCTTTGCATGGCGTCTTGCTAGGGAGGAAGAGTCATAAAAAACTCTGCTTGAGGATCTATCCAATCCAAGACCCTTTGTAGGGGTTATCAACCTTCTGACCCGGCTGAGGAAAGACTGTACCATCCTTGTTGAGGAATAGATTCTGCCGATCCTATAAACCTCCGCGAGGAGAACAATAACTCAGCTGGGGAGTATTGCTGACAAGACTCAACACTGAACTCCGTGGGGAATACAATGACCAGAGATACGATCTTGCCGGGGGATCAGGGTTACTCTGCCGGGGACATACAAATCCTGGTTAGAACATTCCACTGCAACTTGCTAGAAAGAGTCCTTAGAGATCTGTTGGGGAAACCCAAAGCAAATCTACAGTAGTCTGCTGAAGAATATGACTGTCGAGCTTAGGATAAGCACCACAATGCACCCTGTTAGGCGAGCTTCCCTTTAGACAATTCCGTTAGGGATGACGAGTTTATAACAAACTCTGCTGGAGGAAACTGCTTTAAAACATCTCGTGTTGGGGAATGCCTTTTTGAGAGGATTTTACAGAAGACTAACTGTCCTCAAACTCTACTGGGGATGATCAACACTTCATGCTGGGGAAACAATCATGCCCCATGCTTGGATAAACCAACAATTCGTCCCCGAAGAGGATGTCATAAGAGGATTTTACAGAAGATTTAGCCTCTTCAAACTCTTGTGACTTCGCTGGGGATAATGACCATCAGTTTTGGTGTCGACGAGACCACTCTTTTGGGGAACCTGTGACCGTTATCGACACAGAAAAGCTTGTAGCTGTTGGAAGTACTGTATGAGAGAATCGACTTAATAAGATACAACGGTACCCAGTTGAACTTAATTCAATGATATCGAACCGTTATGAACGACCGTCGACCGAGCGATGAACGCATACCTCCTTACCCGTAATTACCCCAGTCTTTTGCGTAGGGTGATTTATTACTGGTCTTGTGCTTAACATCATCTGCACCTACTACCTGCAACAAAAGAATATGCACACATGCCCCGAATATTGCGTGGCTAGAATCCACCATCCGGGAATATTCAACATTCAAAGTAATTTCAAATGTTTTTTTTTTTTCATGTTATTGCAAGGCCGCCATGTTTTCAAATGCAATGTTTTATCAAAATTAGGACGTTTTTGCAAACAAAGCAATAAAACAAAAATAGGAAGCTTTTTATTGAAATTCAATTTATTGACTGAGAGCCCAGAATAGGCAATTACATCCGGAAGCAATCCCTGGAAAGAGGTGATCGCTGAAAATTGAGAAATGAAACTATCCTAATGGCAATGTGAAAACGGACTTCCACTGAGTTTCCATTCTGTTATGACCAGTATGTCTTCAAAACTCCCCGACCTTGCCTTCTGAGGAATGATCAGACCGATTCCTATCTTTCAGAATATCAGTTGTTCAAACGATAATGGGGTACAGATAACTCAGACCGTAGTCATTCGCTTAAATCCCTCTTTTGTGTGGACCGCCCTTTCAGGTTTTCGATCCACCAGGATACCCTTTTTTGCCTAAGTTGCCCTTTCGGGTTTTCAACTTACCGGGTGTACAATTTTCTTTTCAATTATATCCCTAATTTTTGCCCGAACCTTATTCTGTTTTTGGTTCGCCGGGATGCCCTTTTTTGCCTGGATTTTTTTTTATTTTTATTATCCAGCGGGTCTATTCATGCGAAGTATTTTTTGACTACGTCCGAGTTGACAGGGGATGAAAAGTCTTCGCCATCCATGGTTGTAAGCAATAAAGCTCCGCCCGAAAAGACCTTTTTAACCACGAATGGACCTTCATAGTTAGGAGTCCATTTGCCCCTGTGATCTGTATTGGGAGGAAGGATCCTTTTGAGTACCACATCTCCGACTTTGTAAACCCGAGGACGCACCTTTTGGTCAAATGCCTGCTTCATTCTGCGCTGATATAGTTGTCCATGGCATACAGCCGCCAATTGCTTTTCCTCAATAAGGCTCAACTGATCAAATCTGGCTCGTACCCATTCAGCCTCATCTAGCTTAACATCCATCATGACTCTGAGGGACGGAATCTCTACTTCAACTGGTAGTACTGCCTCCATGCCATATACAAGTGAGAATGGGGTTGCCCCAGTGGACGTGCGTACCGACGTTCGATACCCATGCAAAGCAAATGGTAACATCTCATGCCAATCTTTGTACGTGACAACCATCTTCTGCACAATCTTCTTGATATTTTTGTTGGCCGCTTCGACCGCGCCATTCATCTTTGGGCGGTACGGAGAAGAATTGTGATGTTCGATTTTGAAGTCCCGGCATAACTCAGCCATCATCTTATTATTCAAATTAGAACCATTATCAGTAATGATTCTTTCGGGAACTCCATATCGGCAAATGATATCCCGTTTTAAGAAACGAGCGACCACTTGTTTTGTAACATTGGCATAGGATGTGGCTTCAACCCATTTGGTGAAGTAATCAATTGCCACCAAGATGAAACGATGACCATTGGAAGCTGTAGGCTCAATCTTTCCGATCATATCAATGCCCCACATGGCAAACGGCCAAGGCGACGACATGATACTCAACGGATTTGGAGGCACATGCACCTTATCTGCATAGATCTGGCATTTATGGCATTTGCGGGCATATTTGCAACAATCTGACTCCATAGTCAACCAATAATATCCCGATCTTAACAACTTTTTAGCCATTGCATGCCCTCCGGCATGGGTACCGAAAGAGCCTTCGTGCACTTCAATCATCAATAAGTCTGCTTCATGTCTATCCACACATCTAAGCAGGACCGTGTCAAAATTTCTTTTATACAGCACGCCATCTTTGTTCAAGAAGAAACTACCAGCTAACCTTCTCAACGTCTTCCTGCCTTTGGACGATGCCCCGGACGGGTACTCTTGACTTTTCAAGAAACACTTAATGTCATGAAACCATGGCTTGTCATCAGACGTTGCATCGACCGCAAACACCAATGCTGGTCTGTCAAGGCGGGATACCTCAATCTTAGGTACATGGTTCCATCCTTGCACTTTGATCATGGAAGGCAAAGTGGCTAAGGCATCAGCGAACCTATTCTCATCTCGAGGAATATGGTACAGTTTCACTGTTGTGAAAAACGTCAGCAATCTCCTTGTATAATCTCTATACGGCACTAGATTTGCTTGGTGCGTGTACCAACTCCCTTTCACTTGATTGATTACCAAAGCTGAATCACCGAATATATCAAGGGTTTTAATCCGTAGATTAACCGCCTCCTCGATCCCCATTATACAAGCTTCATACTCTGCTTCATTGTTGGTGCATCCGAAAGTTATTCGGGAAGTGAAAGGCATATGAACACCTTCCGGCGTGATAAGAACTGCTCCAACTCCGCACCCATTCATATTGACAGCCCCATCAAACATCAGACTCCATTTGGATTCAGGGTCTGGCCCCTCCTCCGGAAGTGGTTCCTCGCAGTCTTTAGCTTTAAGAAACATGATGTCCTCATCAGGGAAGTCAAATTTCATGGGTTGGTAATCATCAATCGGCTGTTGCGCAAGATAATCGGACAAGATACTTCCTTTGATGGCCTTTTGTGAAGTGTACTGAATGTCATACTCTGTCAAGACCATTTGCCACCGTGCAACTCTGCCTGTCAATGCTGGTTTCTCGAAAATGTACTTGATAGGATCCATTTTTGAAATCAACAAGGTTGTGTGCCTAACCATATATTGCCTCAATCGCTTAGCGGCCCATGCAAGCGCACAACATGTCTTTTCAAGCATTGAGTATCGGGACTCACAATCATTGAACTTTTTGCTCAGGTAGTAAATAGCATGCTCCTTCCTACCTGTCTCGTCATGTTGACCGAGAACACAACCCATGGAACCTTCAAGCACTGTCAGATACATTATCAGCGGTCTCCCTTCAACTGGAGGCATTAGAATCGGAGGTTCCTGCAAGTATTCTTTTATCTTATCGAATGCCAATTGGCAATCGTCATTCCACCTGACCGTTTGATCTTTCCTTAATAATTTAAATATTGGCTCACACGTGGCTGTTAGGTGAGATATGAACCTTGCAATGTAGTTCAATCTACCCAAGAAACCACGAACCTCTTTTTCTGTTCTCGGTTCAGGCATTTCTTGTATTGCTTTCACCTTGGCAGGATCAACCTCGATTCCTCTTTCGCTCACAATGAAACCCAGTAACTTTCCAGAACGTACCCCAAACGTGCACTTGTTTGGATTTAATCTCAGACGGAACTTTCTCAACCTTTCAAACAGCTTTTTCAGGTTAATCAGATGTTCCTCTTATGTTCTCGACTTGGCAATCATATCATCTACATAACATTCTATCTCCTTATGAATCAAGTCATGAAACAATGTCACCATCGCCCGCTGGTACGTTGCCCCTGCGTTTTTCAACCCAAAAGGCATTACTTTATAACAATATGTACCCCACGGAGTAATGAACGTGGTCTTCTCCATATCTTCAGGTGCCATCTTGATCTGGTTGTACCCGGAGAAACCGTCCATAAATGAGAACACTGAAAACTGAGCTGTATTATCGACCATCACATCAATATGAGGTAGTGGAAAATTATCTTTCGGGCTAGCTTTATTAAGATCTCGATAATCCACACACATTCTCACTTTTCCATCTTTCTTCGGTACTGGCACGATGTTGGCTACCCACGGAGGATACTTTGTCACAGCAAGAAACCCCGCATCCCACTGCTTCTGGACTTCCTCCTTAATCTTTAAAGCCATGTCGGGATGAGTCCGACGAAGTTTCTGCTTGACTGGCGGACATTCTTCTCTTAATGGCAGCCTGTGCACGACAATATCCGTGTCCAACCCCAGCATGTCTTGATACGACCAGGCGAAGATGTCAACATACTCGCGCAACATTTCCGTCAAAGTTTGCTTCACATCTGCTTGCAAGCTGGCACCAATCCTGATCTCTTTCTTGGCGTCCTTGGTACCAATATTGATGATTTCTACAGTCTCCTGATGAGGCTGGATGACCCTTTCCTCTTGTTTCAACAATCTGGCCAGTTCTTCAGGGAGTTCACAATCTTTCTCATCCCCTTCTTCGGCTTGATAAATCGGATTGTCAAAGTCATACATAGTCATATCAAAATCGTTATCAGTGGTATCCGGAGGATCAAGTCTGCATGAACGGGTTCATGCCTTATTTTAGAATTTTATTTTTAAGCAAAACAAAAGAAAATGAAACATTGCCATTTTATTTTTTTTGTGCAAAAATAAAAACTGAAAGACAGAGAACAAAATTTGATTGCAAAACGTCCTTTATTAATGATTAAACATTGCAAATGCAACCATGGTGGCCCTACAAATGAATCTATACGCCTTGGGCAGAGCGCAAGATTTTGACATGCATTATGGTTAGAAAAAACAAAGAAAAATTACTCTGTCTGAAGAGTAACCCGGATGACTTCTTCAACGGACCAGTTCTGCACTTGTTGTCCCGGAGCATGAGGGCGTACCCAGTTGTCCAGGTCACAATTACTGTCAACACTATCCTCTGTGGCTGCACAAGACTGGTCCGTGTAGATAATTCCCCCACTATTGAAAGTAATGGGTCCCCTGCTCCCCGCATCTGAAGTTGTAGAGGGATGATAACCAATACCAAATTTGTCTTCCTTCATTGGGGTCTCTATCAACCTGCCCCAACCTTGGGCGTTGCCTGCCCTGACGACTTCGACAGCTTGTTTGTAAGATGAAATGGATGTACCGGCCCCAACTGGTACAGAAGAAGACTCAGGTGCATCGTCAATATTGACTGCTTCAAATGATTGGCACAACATCTCATGAATTTCCCCATCCATTTCAATGTACTTGAACATGGACAAGTGACTCACAAAGATGTCTTCTTCCCCACACACTATCACAACTTGCCCTTCAAACTCATACTTCAGCTTTTGATGTAGAGTAGAAGTAACAGCCCCGGCTCCGTGAATCCAAGGGCGCCCCAATAGGCAGCTATATGCAGGTTGTATGTCCATTACATGGAACGTGGATTTGAATACCTGTGGTCCAATTTGTACGGGCAATTCCACCTCACCAAACACAGATCGTCTAGTTCCATCGAATGCTCTGACCACCAATTCACTAGGCCTTAAGATCAAACCATCAACTTTCAGCTTCATTAATGCCTTCTTGGGCAAGACATTGAGTGATGAACCAGTGTCTACCAGTACATGAGATAACACTGCGCCCTTACACTCCATCGTGATATGCAAAGCCTTATTATGGTTTCTTCCTTCAACAGTCAAATCTCTACTTGTAAAGCCCAAGCCATGGCTAACATTAACATTGGAGATTACGCCCTCGAGCTGATTAACAGTAATTTCTTGTGGCACGTATGCACTCTTCAATACTTTCAACAACGCCTGCCGATGCGCATCAGAGCACATCAATAGTGACAAGATTGAAATCTTTGAAGGGGTCTGATTCAGTTGGTCCACAATCTTATAATCGCTTTTCTTGATTATCTTCATAAATTCTTCCATTTCCTTATCAAAAGTAATCTTTGTCTCTGCTTCAGGTGTAGGCGCATTTTCAACCACCTGTTTACCTTTAGCCTTTGCTGCGGCTTCTGCCTCTTTATCACTTCTCAAGGTTTGGGGAGCGAACAACCTTCCACTCCTTGTAAAGCCCCCTACACCCCCTACGTTATCAATATTTAGGCTGACTGATGACTCAACTTCCTGCTTTTTACCTTCGTAATATACATCTGCCCCATAGTGCCATGGGATAGCCTTCGTAGACGCGAACAGAATTGGTCCTGGCACCGTGATAGTGACAGGACTGGGCCTTTCTGGCGCAACACTCGCCACGGGAACTGCATTGACCGGCATTTGAATCTCAGCGGGAGTGTAATAGATGGTCAAGGTTGATATCTCATCAGTGTCTTTCGCGACTTTGTCGAACTGTAGACATCCTTCATCGATCAGATTCTGTAAACCCATCTTTAACTTATCACAGCCGTTCTCCTAATTCATACACTCAGAGCAATCTTGATTACAGCCCGGGAACACCTGTCCCTTCAATAAACGATCTTTTACAACCAACAAAGAAGTTTTCACTTGATGGATATCTGTCACCAGATTCAATCTCCTCCCATCTTCAATCGCGTACACATTTGCTACACTATGATCAGGCATGGGATGCTGAGTAATATTAGGAGCGGGAGAGAAATTGATGGCTTTAGCATCAATCAAATCTTGTACTTTATGATGGAAAGCCCAGCATTTTTCAATGGAGTGCCCCTGAGCACCTGAGTGGAACTCACAACGAGCATTAGCATCGAAGTTAGGTGGCAGGTTTCCAGCAACCGGAGCTTTCATAGTACGGAGTTCTACCAACTTTAACTCGAGTAGTCGGGGCAACAGCGCGGCATAAGTCATAGGGAGAGGATCCATCTTACGATCCCTCTGCCTAGACCTTTGCTGGAAAAAAGGTTGTTGCTGTTGAGCTTGTTGTTGGGGTTGTTGTTTCTGAACAGACGGTGTGGGGATTGTTACAGCATCTACCTGATAATAAGCTTGAGAACGCCCTCTGCCTCGTCCTCTAAACATAGCATTCGTATCACCTTCTCTTCTTTTCTGGTTACTAGCAAACGGTTTCTTCGTCCCCGAAGAGCCAGCCCCACTCACATCCTGGATCTTTCCAAGCTTTAACAGACTTTCTATTCTTTCTCCCGCAATCACAATATCAACAAATCCAGTTGACGGACAAGCAGCTAATCTATCAAGATAGGCCCCTTGCAAGGTGCCCATAAACATATCTGCCATTTCTCTGTCTGACAAGGGAGGTTGAACCTGGGCAGCCATTTCCCTCCACCTCTGTGCATATTCTTTGAAACTCTCCTTGGCATTTTGTGACAACCCCTGCAATTGAGTGCGGTTGGGCGCCATGTCAATATTATACTGGTATTGCTTCAGGAACGCTTCTGCCAGATCTTTCCAACTCTTCATAGCAGCTCTATTCAACTTCATATACCAGGTCAAGGATGCCCCAGCCAGACTATCCTGAAAATAGTGCATCCATAGCTTCTCGTCATCCGTATGGGCTGAAATCTTCCCAAAGTAAGCTTGAAGATGCGTTTGGGGACACGCATTGCCGTGATACTTATCAAAAGTGGGAGGCTTGAATTTAGGGGGAATTTTGACTCCTGAGATCAGCCCCAAGCTGGTAACATCAATACCCATAGAGTTCTTGCATTCTATGGCCCTGATCTTTTCTGCTAACTCATCATACCTTCGATCACCTTGATTACCCACATCAGCATCTAGTAGAGTAAATTGGTCTTCCAGAGTATCTTCAAGAGTAACACCAGCAAGCCTACCATTTCCATTACCCCGATTGTTACCACCAGGAGGAGGGTTGCCACCGGGAGGAGGGATGCCATGTCCCTGTGAATTCTCATGCTGATCACCTTCGGGCCCATTGTCTGGACGCTCGACCAGAAACCTCAATCTCTCCTGATTTTGCGCCATGCCAGTCATGAGGGTCATGAACTGGTCCATACGCGCCCTTATTTCGGCCAAATCACTTTGCACTTGATCCATGATTCTTACTTGATTTCTTCGCGTCGAATATCGGTGAATATGACTCTCCGCTATACTGCCTGAAACCAAATAAAGGTTAGAGACCCTGCAACGAGTACCTGAAAAGCAAGTAACATAAATGCAGAATGTTATGCAATGCCATGCAATGTTATGTTTATCATTTCCAAAGTGCTTTACACCCTGATTCCAATCCAAACCACGAAAATCTGAAGACCAGAAATCGTGATATAAAGAGACGTGTAGTGGTCATGTGCTTGTGTACAGATATCTGATAAAGAGTAATTCTGAATAAACTGCTCATACTCATTCAACAAAGTATTCAAGTATTTAAGAAAGGCTCATCCGCCAATGCAATACAAGGAAAAAAATGGATCCATCAACAAGCCTGATGGTAGCCATTAACAACAAAATACAGGGAAAAGAACATCAATCTGACAATTCCACATCCTTCAGCTTATCACTTGAGTATTTGATCTCCTCAAAAAGTATACGGGTACGCTGGTGATTCGGCTTTTCAATCATTTCTTTGATCAAGACATCCCTTTTCTCAAGAGCTTCAGTTAAAGAACCCATATGCAGCATAAGAGCTTCGTCATCATGCACTCCTTTGTGTCTCTTTACGCCAGCTTGCATCTTGAGTATCTCTCTTTCTATCATGGCTTCTTCAAGCTCTTTCTTGGTATTCTTCAGCTGGCTCCTAGCTTCTTCTAACTGTTCTTGACTTTTACCGAGACTTTCCCGATACTTTCTCCTCTGCTCATGTGCCTTTTTAAGCTCCTCGTCTTTAGTCTTCGACTGATCCTTTAACTCGGCATTTTCAATTCTGACTTCATCCCAAGCTTGACGAAGTTGAGCTAATGAATCCTTGCTTCGGGCTAAAGCCTGTTTTGTAATCTTGTGAGCCTGACTAGTGTCATCTGCTCCCAAAGTAAGTTTCCGAAAGTACCGAGCTCTGTCATCAAAATCTTCCTCTTTGTCAGCCAAGGTTTTTTCCGCTTTCAAGGCTCTCTTTTCCAACTCTTTGTTGTCAGCTAGAGCTTTCTGAAGACATCTGCTCATTCCAGAATTCTCTATCTGCAACTCTCTGACCATTTTCTTCCACTTCTCACATTCTTCAATAGCCACCATAGTGGGTTGTTCTGGCCGTACTGAACATAAAAGAGGTCCCCTTGAAAAGGGTAAAAGCAATTCCTTTACTTTCGTCTCAATCCACCTGTCATATTCAGGATAAGATCTACAATCTCCTTTTCCAAAAACTGCTTTTTCAATTTTGTGCTTATCTTTCCAAGCATTCACTACTTCTACCACCTTCGCATCTTTAGTTCCTGTAAAGAATAAGGATTCTTCCACATCTTGCTCTGTAGGAGGATCCCTGGAAGCATACCCAAACTGTCGGATGGCCAAAACTGGATTATAATTGATCCCTCCTTTTCTGCCAATCAAAGGCACATTTGGAAAATTTCCGCATCTTGTGACAAGCTCTGTTCTCAATAACCGGTGGTCAAACCATACAATGTTATCAGCAGTTAAACTCATCAATCGTTTAGACCATTTCGCCACATCTTTGGTTTCCACAAAGGCACCTGTCTGAGGCAAATGTTTGAAAAACCAATGACTCAGCAGTGGAGTACAACAACTAACAGATCCTCCCCTCCTTTTCTCATTCTTGTAATGCACGGAATGATAAAAATCTCCTAACAAAGTAGGGACTGGATTTTTAAGGACGAAAACTCTCGTTGCTTGCATATCCACAAAGTCTTGCTGATTGGGAAAGAAAACTAGGCCATATATGTAGAGAGCCAGAATGGAATTGTAAACCGTCCAATTTTTAGCACTTGCAGCCTCTTGGGCTTGTCCAGACAGAAATTCTAAATGAAATCCGCTAACTCCATTTTTACTGCTCACACCACTCTTTACCACTGCCTGATCCATTTGTAACGCAGCAGCAATTTCTTTTACGCTGGGAGAACTACCAGAGAAGAATGGTATTGCCGGCGTGATCGGAATTCCCAAAATAAATGAGAATTCTTCCAGTGTTGGCATCAAAATGTAATCTGAAAAAAGAAAGCATCTCAACGAAGGCTCGTAGAACTGCAGCAGAGTGTGCAAAGCATCATGTTCATACTTGGTGATTGTACGGACCATCCCAACCAAATTCCCGTAGCTTTTCTGAAATCTATCAAGAATACCCGGACCAGCCATATCTATAACTTTGAGCAATGAATCCAAGACAGGATCTGGAAACTTGTAAGACACATTGTTCTTTCTCTCGGCAACGATCTCTGTTGAACCCATGGATTGGAATCAGAAATGTATTATGCACCTGAAAATGACAAACATAACTGTTATGATATGATAATGCAATGCAAAAGGGCATGTGATCAGGTAATCAAGTGTCTGTGTCTGTATTGAACTGTGTGCACTGTGTCTCTGTACTGAATCTGGCAATATCTGAGATGAACACTCAAATCCCTGTCATAGGATACAATGTCTGAAATCATCATAGAATCACAAGTAAGGTAGGTAGGAGGCTGGGTTTCCTGCAAACCTGTAAACATCCCGCCCATGCTCACATGTGGTTCTTAGAAAATAAGGCTTGTCAGCTTCGGAGGTTTGAGAAGCAATAGCACATTCAGCCCGTAGGATACAATGCTATGCCAATCAAAGAGGTCGTCCACTGACTCCCCTTAGAAAATAAAAGTCATCCTATGCAAGTTCCAAAGTGGGCCCTCGGGTGCGAATGGGTTTGCCACAGAATGTGGTCTGCCATTGTCACCGCTAAAGAGGGATGTTTCCACTAAGGTCCTCATGATCGGTTACTAGAGTCGACAGCTCTCTAGATCTACATCCTGGAATACGCAAGATGCGCATGCCACGACGTGTCCCAAGATAGCCTCGTCTAGCTGTGAATTTCGTGAACACCCAACGCACTCCAAACGGCACGTAGGTCCCACTACTCTCCACTCTAATTCTAAGTGTATCCTCAAGCCTGTGTAATGGGCTTATCTCTCAGAAATCCCATCCCGCCAAACAGAAAACAGCACAGTCCAGCATAGCATAATATATCATATGGAATAAACATGGTAAAATGCAGTAAATGCAGTAATATACAGTAATATACAGTAAATAACTATACAGTAAAATGGTAAATACAGCACAACAATAAACACCCAATGAAAGAAAAACAGACAAGCGTTAGGATTGACTCGCTTAGGATGGACCAGCAATAGGTCAACAGTTCCCCAGCAGAGTCGCCAGCTGTCGCTCCCGGGATTTTCATCCAAGTACAAACGCGAAAGTGGCACCGAACAGAGTCGCCAGCAATGTGTATTTATCCCACGAGAGGGAAAGGAAACACCGTATAAACCTGAGAGAAAGGAAAGGCATGGTCTCGCGACCAAGAGAACGGGGTTCGGGAGTCGGTTACACGAGAGGAAGGTATTAGCACCCCCTCGCGTCCATCGTACCCGATGGGATCCACGCTTGCTTGCTCGATCAAAGGGTGTAAGAAAAGATACTGGAAGAAAGGAACTGAAAGAAAGAAAGAGAAACAAATGTAGGGAAAATAAAAGAAGTGCTCGCATGGGCCCTACCCCACTGCCTACGTATCTCATCGGGAGCATGAGAATCAGAGCGACGTAGTTCCCCTCACTAGGGATGGATTGTTTGTGTTTTTTAAGGAACGGATTACGTTCTGGCTCAGGTGTTGCAGGCTCGCTGGTCCGAGTGCGTTACCATCTTGCAAGATAACGAGTAGAAGCACGTTCGTACGCTGAGAATGAGCGAGGTGAGAAAAGAATTCCCGAAGGAAAGACGTCATTGTTTGTTTTTGTCTTTTAAAAGCTTTTTTCCATTTATTTGCATATGACAGTGTATCTGAATCTTAGCCATTGGAATGTGTACAATCTCACATTCCAAGATGGAATGAGCAAGAAGACACACTAAGAGCGAAGAAGACCTCCACACTTAGTTCCAATTGTCAAGGTTCAAACACACTAGCATACTTGTGTTTATTAAGTGTTTTGTTGATTATGAAATGAAGAAGTGTTTTTTATTATTTGCACCTTCGACAAGTATTGAATTTAAGTCCCTCACACAAGATCAAATGTTTAACACATTGACCCAAGATGGGCTATATGCTATACATTTTAAGATTATAAGAGAAGACCCCTTATAATCTTTTCTTTATGTGAAAGGCCTAAATGCAATAAATGCCTACCTTTATTAGATATTTTGAATTTTCTTTGAGATGAGAAAAGAGACTCAAGAGAGGATAAAGGTAAAAATCTATATGGACTAAGACTCAATCCTAATTGATTAGTTAAGGGAGTGATCCTAAGGTTTGTGAGGTTTCAACCTAAAGTCTAAAGAAAGAATGAATTAAACAATTCACTTCTAAAGTAGAAGATGAATTGTAATTCACAAAGGGAAAGTGATGAGTTATTAAAAGAAAGCACATAAGTGCTTACCAAAACATAAAATGGAATTGTAGAAGAGAAAGGATAGAAGTTGAATGTGGATTCCTTATCCACACTCAATTGAAACTTACCAAAGCCCCTACATGGTTAGTAAACATGTATAAGAAGTATAAGAAGTAAAAGAACATGTAATGCATCATAAAACTCAAAAGAATTAAATGAGAAATCAAATCCTAGAACCACAACCAGAATGTACATCATATGGGAAACAAATGGTTATTATCATGCAAGTCCAAGTGGATAGGCAACAAACATCATCCATGGCACTAGAACATGCCACCATAAGAAAAGGGATAATGAAAGATGAAGGGAAAAAGAAGAAATGCATAAATGGAACATGTAATCCATGGATCAGAATTGAAATGAAATGAAAAATGATTCACAAACCTCTCACAAGTATTCATGAAGCACATCAAGACATTTAAGAAGTGATAGAAGAAGTAGAATTGAAATGGAAGTTCCAAACAAAGGAAAGTGCAAACACAACATGTTAAAGGTGCACAAGGTTCAAATGATAATCAACAAGCAAAGATGACATATAATATGTACCAATGACCTATAATGTCAAGATTGTAACTCACCCAATAGGCAAATGATCATGCAAGTATACACAAAAGAAAACATGTAAACATGCACAAAAGATTACAATGATATGACATGTTATAATGCTTTAAATGAAATGCATCAAACAAAAATCAAATGGCCTCATGAAAATTATGAAAACATGGTATTGAAGTTCACCAATCAGAGCTGAATCACATATCAAAGTAGCATGCAAGGAACCAAGGCAAAATGAGATCAAACAATGCACTTAGGTCAAATAGACATATCATACAAAGTAGCACAAAAATAAACACCAAACATGCCATAAACTAACCTAAAAAATCAAATAAAAATCACTTAACATACCTCAAGATGATAATGACTCAATACAAAAAGAGGAGCATCAAAACAATTTTTAATGATCAAGAACAAAATTAAACAAGATCATGTACCATATTAAGAATGCACATCAAAGAAATTCAAAGAAAAATATAGAACAGGGGTAAAAAGGTCATAAAATCAGAAAATAAAATCACCAAAAATTTTCTAAATGTTTTAATGATACTCATGAATTTTTGTGGAATTTTATAATGCTATTTAGTATTTTTAAAAATTAAAAAGCAAACGTGTAGAAAAATGGAAAAATAAAATTCAATGAAATGAGGGAAGGGGGTGCATGCCTAGTAATTATTCAGTTCAAAATCATTGGGCCTTGAAAACATGGGGTGTGGATATCAATCTGGCTTAGGTCCAATTACGCGCATAACATATTAACTATCATGGTCACTCGGTCAACAAGAGTCAAAACAATCCAAGCCATCAGATTAAGTCATAGTCAAACTATAGTCAAAGTAGCCAAAATCAATACACGCGCATGAAGGACCACACAACATACAGTGTACCACACCACATAATGTTTAAATGAAATTCAGCAAACACGCACGTGAGGAGCACATGAATTTTAATGTGCTGTCATCATACAAGCCACACGATCATAGAAAATGGACGGCCGAGATTAAAACGTGACAAAACCCTAGCAATCAAAGCTGTCGGCCGGAGAGGGACCTCCGGTCACCTTCTCCGGCCAATCACCACCGTCTGCAATCTTCAAACCTCAGCAAAATACACAAAATGTATACCAATCGAAAGCTAAGCTTATGTACATCATGAATATGCTCATAAAAATCACAAAACACATACACATAGCAAGAACAGAGGAGATCAAATCAAGCCCTAAGATTTGCAACTAAGCCTGTAAAAGGCCTATCAACTAGCCGGTTGGAGCAGAGCTTCTATCAAGCATAAAGCACCAAAAACAAGTAAAAATAACCAGAGATCGTGCAATATAATTTCAAGAGTTCAAACCTGAAGATGATGAAACTTGGAAAGCACAAGAATACCAGAAATAGATGCCTCTTCCTTGAGTTTCACTTGGCCAAATAAAGGCTTGAGAGCTCGAATTCGTGTAGAAAATCAATTGGAATTTGATGCTGAACTTCTTTAACTGAACCTATGCACTCTTGTTCTTGATCTCCAAAGCAGAATAATGATGAAGATGGAGATGAAATGTAGAAACAAATGGTTAAACTCGTGTGCAAGCAGAAGAAAAGTGGAGAGAATGTGAGAGAGATTCAGTGTGAAGAATGAGAAAAATGAAGCTGAAAATGAAAATGTGAAGTGAGATTTTGTTTTATAGTGTAAGCTAACCATGGTTTGGTGAGTGAGTTAAAGTGAGTCAAGGTGGTTAAACTGAGTCATCCCTAACTAACTGAGTCAAGTTAGTTAGGGAGAGCAGTGCTATGGTGAAGAGGGCTCATGACATGCTATGGTGTGGGAAAACTAAATGGCACGGTTTGTGAAATAGAAGCTTGTTCATCAAAAACTTGCTAAGCAAGTTTTGTCCCTTCTATTCTCATGCAATGCACGTGCCACTGTGCTTAGTGTAAGTAGTGTATGCTTGGTCAAAAGGGGAAACTGAAGTGAAGAAGTGTTTGTGGTGTGTGTGAACCAAAATCATGCAACATGCTGTCAATGTATCCATGCCAACATAGGGTAGTTTGTGGAGGTTTTTATCTCTACTCAATGGCTGCATTAGGGAGTTTATGGGTTCATTGGAAAGAGGATGCATTGGAGCACAATATTGATTTGGAAATTGAAATGGAATGAGGTCTCAAACATGTCTAAAAATGACCTTAAACAGATGGGCCAAGAACTGGTACATGGGTGCGCAGACTTGTGGCATGACCTGGTTGTGACCTGGTCAAATTTCAGTTGCAATGACCATTCTTTGAGCCATCATAACTCCTTAACCTTTGATCAGATGAAAAATTGATAAACACCAACTTTGAAGATCTCACATAGAGGAACAACTTTGATGTTGAAAGGTTTTCCATTTGAAGCATCTAATCATGAGTAATTGATCAATACATTTGGCCCACCAAGTGTTTGAGAAAATGACTGCGCGCGTGCCCTGAAAATCTTGGTCATGACCTAGTTTTGGACCTACTTTGCTCAAACTTTGATCAATCATATCTCACTCAATTTTTATCCAATGGAGATGTTCCACATATGGATGTGAAGCTTAAAACAAGATCTTTTGTTGTGGCCGAGTGGAATTTTCATTTAGTGCTTCAATTTTAAATGGCCTTGGTTCAAGCTCTGATGCAAAATGGCCAAAACTTGCTATTTTTAGTAACCCTTCCTCTTCCAAAAATGGCAACTTTCCACCTCTTGATTTTTTCATGATTCCTTTGGAGTTTCTTGACCAAATTTTGTACATTGGACATATGTAACATGAATTTCATGATCTTGGGCTCAAAAAGTCAAGAGTTGACTTTTTCCTCTGATTATTTGACTTGGCCCCAATTTTCCTGATTTCTGATCTTTCTTCCAATTGAAACACTTCCAAAACCAATTGAGAGGCAATTTTCCATACACATACACTTAAGAACATGTAGAATACCATGACATCAAGTTTTGTCCAAAAAATCAAAGATTCCCTGATTTAATGGGAAACCCTAGTTTTGGTGCCCACCTCCTAGGAGAAAAATATGCAGTCTTCAATTTCAAATTCCTCAGAGTATGTTGTGTACCTTCTTAAAGGATGATGATATATGCCATTTGAGGATGATTTTGGATCAATGAACTATCTCTTTTGAGGGTTTTCCTTCAGCTTTTGAACCTCTTGCATAGTGAAAGATATAATGCTTCAATCTCCCATTGTATCTCTCATCCTTGAGGTTGTGGATGATCAATTGAGATGGTATGAGACATGAAAGACCTCTTGGCTTACCTTGAGGAAACTCGATTGACCTTTTTGTGCTTTGAATGATCTCTTGATTGTCCACCTTCCACCTGATCACATGCCCTGATGGTAAGAAGGATGCCATGCTTCATTTTTCTATTTTAAATGCAATGTAATGTTAATGAGGTGGATATGATATGATAAATGATAATGCCATGCTATGATGACAAAGAGGGAGAGCAAATTTTGGGGTATTACAACTGTGTCCTTACCCTTCGCCGAACCTGTAGTACCTGTGATGTAAACAACAACATGGGGTGAGATACATCAAATCTCAGTGAGCTATCTATCTTAAAGTCCTCTCGGCTTTACAAGGTTCTAACAAACCTAACTCAAGTCAAAGGAAGGGAAAAAGACGTTGAGTACACACACACTATATGGAACCATGTCATGAGTTCATCAACTCACAATATCACTAATCGGTAACCCGTACCAAGGCATCCTCTTTTCCCGTCTGCTTCTACGTCTAGAAGACAACCCGAGGCATGGATCCTTGTAATTACTTGGCATACGAATTGATTCGGAATTAAGGGACGCATTATCACCTTAATTCGTCACTTCTCATGGCCTCTCATGCCATCACAAGTCTCTACCCGTAGGTTCCATCGTACTATAACATTGGGAATCAAACCTGCCAAGTAGTAATGCCTGCATTTAGAGGAGCTCGAAACTCTTAAATACCTCTCAAGGGCGATGGTTACGATTACCTGATCATATACATAAATGGGATTGTATTCGACAATCTCCCGGCCATATTAGCCTTAAGACCTCTCTTGTCTTGTCAATTAAAACACAATCAAACATGATCCATACTAGTGTAAATCTTTCCATACCATTCGGGAATAGACGCACGCCTCGGCCTCTTATGCACGAGCGTCGTCGTAATTGTTATTCCACACTTTCCCACATTGTGTACGGTAATAATCCTCACTCTACCTATTTCGTATTTTAACATGCATACATACTCAAACATGTTTAACAATAAGAGCATATGAAAATAGTCATTAATCACATAATGGAAACACATAATTCAACATACCACCAATTTCCCTAATTCACGGTTCCCTCCGATTTATTTAATCGGGCATCACAACTCGTATTTTCCACTTCCATTATATAGTGTATTTCCATAGCTTCACAGCGATACCAAGAATGCTCAAAACGGACAAACGAGTCAAAAGTTATGAAAGAAACAAGTTGGAGGATCTGTCATGTTCGCATTGCGAAGCAGCCAGCGAATGCTCGCTTCCCCATTCGCAGTGCGAAGCTCCCAGCGAATGCCTAAACAACACTGGGTTCGCTTCCCCATTCCCAGTGCAAGCGTCTGGCGAATCGTGGCAGAACCAAAACGAGGTAAAGTTTGCAGTGCGAACCTTTGGAGAATGTTCGCCCTCACCTTCGCCGTGTGAGTAACCAGCGAATGCTCGCTTTCTCCTTCGCTAGGGGACTCGCAGTGCGAACCTGCGAAAATTGGGTTTCCCAGCAGCGTGAAAACAGAGCATTGGGACCAAAAACCCATCCAAAACTTCACCCAACATACAAACATGCATTAACAGATGATCACACATGGCTAATGATTATACTACACCATTTATACCGCATTTCAACCGTTAAATTCAAGATTATTCATTTTCTCACAATTCTAACCTAGATTCTAGACCTCAAGAAAATCTAAAACAAAAGCTTCTATCTATAGCCCACCTTGAATAGATGATGATGATGAAGATTGGAAGATGATTTGATGAAGAATGAGTGATGGTTGATGATCTTGTGCTCTTGAGCTTTTCTTCCTCTTCTTTCCTTTCCTTTCCCTTCTCTCCAACTCCTTTCTATCTTTTTCTTCCTTTGTTTCTAAGTGGAAAAAGAGTGGAAAGGAAAATGATATAGTAAGATATCATCAATTAGTAACACTACTAATTGTCCAAAAAGTCTCTAAAGTTCCAACAATTAAAACCTCAGAGTCAGAAAATATTAATTTGATCTGCTCTGAGCTCTTCAGTTTACTCTAATTATTTCATCCAATAAATTCTCAGAGTAAACCGGAACCCAGGTGATCATACCAATATTATTCGGAGTAATATAATTTACGGGGTATTACATTAAGGGTCGTACGAGCCATAAATTATAGCACACGCATCAATTCCACAAAGGGTTGATAACTCATCATCTTTTTTCAATAAACCCTTCTTCTTTTTATCGTATGTTACTTTCCTTGAGGTATCATTTTCAATGAAAGCAAGTTTCACCTTCTTTCTTGTCATGGTTTTGACTAGAATAAGGGAAGATGAATAATTTATTGGGAAAAAGAAGAACAGTTGATGGCTGTGAATTTTATTCTTGTGAACAATGTATATATAGACCAAAATCGATTTATTGTACACGGTTTGATGTATGTATGAACATTTTTCCATCTTGGCATTTTTGTTTCGGCGGTGAAACCCATTATTTTCATTCCATCCATGCGGATATATAAAATCAAATCTTTTATAACATTTAATTTTTTAACATTTTTTTAATATTTAAATATTTATAGTGACGTGGTTCCAACGGCTGGATTATATATCAAAATATTTTTTTTTTATTTTACAAAGATATATCACGAAATGTAATTTGCGTAGATTCATGCACATAGATATTCTAAAAGGATTTTATCTTACTGTTAGTTATCAATATTGTTAGTTCTTGTATTGGCTGGAATTTCTGTAAAATAAAGTTAAACAATGTTGATGTCACATGTCTGATGTCTTAACATTGGTTTCTAACATTAGTTGTTGCAGGGTTAAAGGTTTATTTGCTGATGTTAAACTTGATGTTTTGACATCAGTTATCAGAACATCAGAACATCAGGTTGTGATCTTTTAGGGCTACGTGTGTTTGTTTGTTTTGAGGAGATCTGTTAGAGAGATTGGATGCGAATTTCTTGGAGAAGATATTTTCAATCAGATATGGAGCAGATCATGTAACTACATTAGGGCTAATTTAAAAAGATTTGAAAAGATTAGAAGATCAAATCTGTTTTAAATTCTGTTTAATAACAAATCAAATCAGATATTTTGGAGGAGGTCCAAGCCCAAGTCAGAATGATATTTAAAGCAGCCTCAACCCTTGTTGGAAGGGAACGAAGACAGAGAGCATAGACTGAGAGTCAATTTGGGTTTTCGTGTGCGTTTTTGTAAACCATTCATGTTTGAATTGGTGTTACTATTTTGAGTTGTAATTGGTTTCTCTAGAGCTGTTAATCAAGAGAGTGTTGTTCTTGATCAAAGCTGTTAAGCAGGATCAAGGTAGGTTTTAAAGTGTAATCTTTGAATTGTATCACTGAGGTGATTTAGGGAGTGAGTGGTTTCTCATATCTAAGTGGTCTCTTAGGTAGAAGTGTCATTGGGTAGTGATTAAGATTAGAAGATGTCAACTGGGATTGTTGAGTCTGTAATTTAATACTACTAATAGTGAATTTCCTCCCTGGCTTGGTAGCCCCCAGACGTAGGTAGTTAGACCAAACTGGGTGAACAATTCATTGTGTTGATTTACTGTTGTTATATCCTTGTTCATATTAGTAGATTGTGTTGTTGTGACATCACACTTTACATCACACATCTGATACCAGAATTTCAATTGGTATCAGAGCAGGCATCCTGCTCTGCATCTGGGTTAGATCTAGGGCTGATACTTTCTGGTTCAATGGACAAGGAGAGTGGTGGACTTGTGAATAAACCCCCTATTCTAGATGGCTCTAATTATGACTATTGGAAACCATGTATGGTTACCTTCTTGTAGTCATTAGATAACAGGGCTTGGAAGGTTGTCTTAAAAGAATGGAAAGCACCCGTTATTGTTGAAAAGGATGGTACAACAAAGCTGAAACCTGAGGAAGATTGGACCAAGGAAGAAGATGAGCTTGCACTTGGAAATTCAAAAGCCTTGAATGCCATCTTTAATGGTATTGACAAGAACATCTTTAGGCTGGTAAACCCTTGTGAAGTAGCTAACGAAGCTTGGGATGTCTTGAAAACTACTCATGAAGGAACTTCCAAGGTCAAGATGTCGAGACTTCAACTGTTGACTACTAATTTTGAAAATATGAAGATGAAGGAGGATGAAACCATTCATGATTTTCACATGAATATTCTTGAGCTGTCCAATGCTTCTAGTGCTTTAGGAGAAAGAATGACTGAAGAGAAGCTGGTAAGGAAGATTCTCAGATCCCATCCCAAGAGATATAAAATGAAGGTGACTGCTATTGAAGAAGCTCAAGATATCAAAAAAATGTGGGTTGATGAGTTGATTGGTTCTCTTCAAACCTTTGAGTTGGGATTGAATGAGGAGCCTGAAAAGAAGACCAAACGCATAGCTTTGGTGTCTAATACTGAAGATGGTAAGAAGGAGTGTAATTTTGAAACTCAGGAGGAATTGTCAAATGCTGTTGTGATGCTTGGGAGACAGTTTAATAAGATGTTAAAGAGAATGGACATAAACTATAGACCTAATGTTAAGAACATCACATCTGACAACAACAGGTTTAATGATCAAGTGAAGAAAATAAGAGATGAAGAAAAGTCCAATCATGACAAAGGAGTTCAATGCTATGAGTGTGAAGTTTATGGTCATGTCAAGAAAGAATGTCCTACATATCTCAAAAAGCAGAAAAAAGGGGTTATCTATTTCCTGGTCTGATACAAATAGTGAAAGTGAAGAAGAGAATGCCAAGCATGTTAAGGCATTGACTGGAATATGTGCCTTTGATGGAGAGTCTAGTGATGGTGAATTGACCTTTGAAGAGCTGGCATCTTCTTATCAAGAGCTGTGTCTGAAAAGTGAAGAGGTCTGTCAAGAAGGGGAGAAGCATAAGAAGATTATAATAGAACTTGAGACTGATAAAGCTGAACTTGAGAATGAAGTTTTGTTGTTAAAATCCCAGCTTGATCAAATGTCAAAATCTATCAGAATGTTAAATAATGGAACTGACACTCTGGATAAAATACTTGAAGCTGGAAAAGGGGCAAGTGATAAGACTGGTCTAGGATATGAGGGTGAGAAGAAGATGTCTGCAGAGGCTAGTTCTTCTGGGGTTAAACAGAACATTCCTCATCATCATGAAAAAGGACATGGTTCTGGAATTAA
Organism: Lathyrus tuberosus; assembly: GCA_022829125.1. Taxonomy (NCBI): domain Eukaryota; kingdom Viridiplantae; phylum Streptophyta; class Magnoliopsida; order Fabales; family Fabaceae; genus Lathyrus; species Lathyrus tuberosus. The sequence continues at coordinate 13,240,948 of JALAZF010000071.1, forward strand.
GAAGGGTGTCCCTCACCTTAGGCCACAAAATAATGGAAAGGGTTATGGTCCTGTTCCTAAGAAGTTTTTGCCTCAACCTCAAGGAAAGCTACAGGTTTCTGGAGCTAGGCAGTATATGCCTCCCGAATACCATAGGAGTATGCAGGCTTCTAGTCTCAAATATAACATGTTCCATCCGATGTCTCAACATCAAGGGAAAATGTATGGTTTTGGACCTAATAATGTTGTGCCTCATGGTTATGGCAGAAGAAGGCTGCATCATCATGGTAAAAGACAACCTAATAATTACAAAAGACAAACTCATCACTACAGAAGACAGCCTAATTATGGGAGAAGACATCATCAATATTTTGACAAATGGCAGCCTCAGCAGTATGACAGAAATCATCATCAAGGTGGCAGACATTTCAATCACTTCAGAGAAGAGATTCAAAGAGTGAGATGTTACTATTGTGGAAGATTTGACCATATAAAATCTTCTTGCTTTAAACTGCATGGCTATCCTAAATTTGTTCCTCAACCTAGACAGAAGCAGAACAGGCCTCAGGCTGTTAAACAATGGGTTCCTAAAGCTGCTGTCACATGTCTATTAGCTCACTCATCTGTTAGAACCCCAGCTATGGATGTTTGGTATTTTGACAGTTGTTGCTCAAAGCATATGACAGGTTTCAAGAATCATTTGGTGGATATCAAGACTTATTCCACAAATGATGTAACTTTTGGTAATGGAGAAAAAGGGGAAGCTAAAGGAGTTGGAAAATTGAATTGTAAAGCTGGACCTAATCTTGAAAATGTACTTCTTGTCATAGGATTGATTGCTAATTTGATTAGCATCATTCAGTTATGTGATGAAGGATTCAAGATTAGCTACACTAAATATGAATGTTTAGTGACTAATGAGAAGAGTGAAGTCGTTATGAGGGGAGTTAGATCCATAGATAACTGTTATTTATGGGTTCCTCAAGAGTCCAGCTCATCATGTAATGTGAAGGATGATGTTATGACATCTGAATGTGACAATAGAAGGATAACCAAACAACCTAGTATTATGCAACTATTCAGAGGAAATATTGAAGAAACTAATGTCATAGAGGTTGATCATTCAGATATGAAGGGTAATGACAACTTCCCTAAAAATATGTGGGCTGAAATTTGGGAAGTCTTAAGTAGAAATTTGGGCATGTGGAAAAGGCATCAAAGGTTAGTGACTTATGGTGTGCATTTATTAAATTTCAAAAATTTAAAAGGAAATTTGTTTTGGTGGGGAAAATACATTTATTGGCTTTTAAGTTACCAACAAAAGCAGCCCCTTACCTTAGGCTATCGTTCCCTATTGTTACTCTCACACGCTACATCAATCTCCACACTCCAAGTCTGTTCATCTTCTCACCAAAGATCGGAAGACACAACATATCCTTGTACGTCAAGTGCTTCAAAGGAACAATGTCTCAACTTGGGTCATCTTCTTCCAAGAAGTCTGATTCAAAGAGCTCTTCACATGCAACATCTAGGGTTTCGACGAAAGAAGTTTCAATGGATGAAGCCTTGGACATAACACCTCTCTCTATGATTCCAGGTTCAGAAAAGAAAAGACCTGAGAAGTATCAACCTAAGAGGCCTTCAAAAGGTAATACTTCTGATCAATCTGCGGGTAAGAAATTTGATGATAGCAAAAATAGAGCGTTTGTCACTAGTGTTCTGTTTGGAGACAAACCTACTCCTAAGACTACCACCCCTATTCCTCAAGCTGTTGAAGAAATGGTAGATGTGGACAAAAGTGTTGATCAGATTATCACAAAAAATTTTGAGAAAGGGATTTCTGTGAAGGGAATATCTAGACCTCTGAGTCAAATGCCTGCTGATCAATCTGTTAGCGAAAAGAGTGACACGCAAACTTCTGAAACCAATCTTCACAGATTGGTTGTTTCTGTCATTGAAGATGCAGAAGCTGAAGTTGAAGATATTAATACTCATGTTGAAGATGAGGTTGATGTTGAACATGATGTTGGAACATCACCTGCTAGGGATGTTACTCCTAGTCCCAGAGGGAAGAAGAATGCTGATGTGGTGGATGTTGTTGACTTATCTGATAATGAAATAATTAGTAATGATGTTCCTGGTATTGCCAAAAGATTGAAGACTAGAAAAGGAAAGACTGTGGAATCTTCTCCTAAGATGACAGCTGAAGGCAAGAAGAGAAAGAAATCTGTAGTTGGTCCAACAAAATCTTGGAGCAAGGTTGCTGTGACTTCCAAAAAGAGAAAGATTAGAGAAGAATCTGAATCTGAGTATGATGTTGAGGAAGATGTTCAAGACATCACCCCAGTCAGAAAGTCCATTTTGAAGAGAATTTCTGATAAGGTTCCTGAAGTGCCAGTGGACAACATATCCTTTCATTATGCTAGCAGTGCTCCAATGTGGAAATTTGTGTGTCAAAGGAGATTAGCTCTGGAAAGAGAGCTTGGCAAAGATGCATTGGAGATGAAAGAAATTATGGAGCTCATTCATGTTGCTGGCCTGTTGAAAACTGTGACTAAATTCTCTAAGTGCTATGGTGGACTTGTAACGGAATTTGTTGTTAACATTCCTATAGACATTTCTGATAAAAGAAGTGTGGACTTCATGAAGGTGTTTGTTAGGGGTAAGTTTATTAATTTCTCTCCTAGTACCATCAATAAGTATCTGGGAAGAGATGATCAAGAGGTTTGTGAATTGGAAGTGACTGATAATGATGTGTGTAAAGAGATCACAGCCACTCAAGTGAAGGTTTGGCCACTGAAGGGTAAATTGATAGCTAACAAACTCAGTATCAAGTATGCTATTTTGCACAGAATTTGAGCTGCTAACTGGGTACCTACTAATCAGAAAACCACCATAGTTGTGGGATTAGGAAGGTTTATTTATGCTGTTGGGAAAAAGGTCAAGTTCAATTATGGAAATTACATATTTGATCAAGTTGTGAAGCATGTTGCCACTAATGCTATCAAGATGCCTATAGCATTCCCTTCCCTTGTCTGTGAAATGATCTTAGATCAACATCCTGGAATTTTAACTAGTTCAGATATAGCATGTAAGAGGGAGTCAACTTTATCCTTGCATCCCAAGTTGTTTGTTGGGAATCATGTTCCAGACATTGTTGTAACATCAAGTTCTGGTGTTAAGAAGGCCAGTACTAAAACTGAGTTGATTGAAGAATTAAAGGCGTCCTGCAAGGATCTTGATATAGTGATCAGTACTAGCACTGCTAGGAAGATGAAAATTGAGTAGATGATCAAATCCTTGGAACAGGGTGAAGATGATGTGAGTGTCAATACTGAAGATTCATGTTCAGAGGAAGGTGATGAGGATGCTGCAGATGGTTCTGATGCTAATGAAGATTGAAGTGCTATTTTTACTGTTTATTGCTTTTGTAGTTTGTAGTTTTTTTTGTTTCTGCACATTGTGTGCATGTTGTGTAACTTGGATAAAAGTACTTTTATGCTTATCTGGTTTTTGTTCTATGACTTGTCTTGTCATGTGGTGCTGACTTTTGACTGACAAGGAGAGCTAGAAGGACTAACTGTTGTAAGTGTTAGGTGTGTGAGGGTATAACTTGTTGGTAGTTGTCAAATTGTGGCTAAAAAGGGGGAGAGTTAGCCTATGTGCCTATGTGTTGACTGATGTGGTTCTAGGTTTGAGGGGGAGTGTGCATTTTTGAACAGCTGGTATGCTGGTTGTTGTTTTGAGGGGGTGCTTTGTGCAGATTTTGGATGTGATTACTGCTGATTGTGTTTTTCAGCTGCAAGTACCTCTCATGTTGGTAGAGATTGTTTTAGCAAAAATTAGCCAAAGGGGGAGATTTTTACTTCTTGTATTGGCTGGAATTTTGGTAAAACAAAGTTGAACAATGTTGATGTCACATGTCTGATGTCTTAACATTGGTTTCTAACATTAGTTGTTGTAGGGTTGAAGGTTTATTTGCTGATGTTAAACTTGATGTCTTGGCATCAGTTATCAGAACATCAGAACATCAGGTTGTGATATTTTAGGGCTGCGCGTGTTTGTTTGTTTTGAGGAGATCTGTTAGAGAGATTGGATGCGAATTTCTTGGAGAAGATATTTTTAATCAGATATGGAGCAGATCATGTAACTACATTAGGGCTGATTTAAAAAGATTTAAAAATATTAGAAGATCACATCTGTTTTAAATTCTGTTTAATAACAAATCAAATCAGATATTTTGGAGGAGGTCCAAGCCCAAGTCAGAATGATATTTAAAGCAGCCTCAACCCTTGTTGGAAGGGAACGAAGATAGAGAGCATAGACTGAGAGTCAATTTGAGTTTTCGTGTGCGTTTTTGTAAACCATTCATGGTTGAATTAGTGTTACTATTTTGAGTTGTAATTGGTTTCTCTAGAGCTGTCAAGCAAGAGAGAGTTGTTATTGATCAAAGTTGTTAAGCAGGATCAAGGTAGGTTTTAAAGTGTAATCTTTGAATTGTATCACTGAGGTGATTTAGGGAGTGAGTGGTTTCTCATATCTAAGTGGTCTCTTAGGTAGAAGTGTCATTGGGTAGTGATTAAGATTAGTAGATGTCAACTGGGAATGTTGAGTCTGTAATTTAATACTACTAATAGTGAATTTCCTCCCTAGCTTGGTAGCCCCCAGACGTAGGTAGTTAGACCGAACTGGGTGAACAATTCATTGTGTTGATTTACTGTTGTTATATCCTTGTTCATATTAGCAGATTGTGTTTTTGTGACATCACACTTAACATCACGCATCTGATACCAGAATTTCCAATATTGTAAATTTAAAATATAGTATGAGAAAAAGGAATATACACCGAATATTTTTACACTATTAACCAATGACAACCGTGTATTCCGCCGCATCACACTTTTGCTTTTAAAATACTATTATCATTTGGCACTTTCAAAAAATCTGATCGGATGTCTGTGTAATATTTCTTTACAATTACAGTGCACTACCTTTAAACTCATATAATATATCAATAAAAGTTATTGTGTCTGAAATTTATTTATATATCAGAGATTCGTTTTTTTTTGGTTAATTTTTTCATATATTCCATTAAATTACACCACAACGTCATGTATTACACAATATTACCCTATCATAGCGCTTTTTGAGAAGTGCTCCAAAATAATATGCTTTTAATAAAGTTGGAAAAACACAATTCTAGTTATCTGACCACAATAGAAGAAACTTTAATAACGCTTAAAAATGTTATTAAAAGCTAAAAATACGTTATTGATAATATTTTTTGGCATAGTGTATTACGTTATTTTTGCAAATATCTACAATGTATAAAGTAGTTTAATGCATGGCTAAATCTTTTCTTTACACTATCCACTTGCACAAATTAAAATTTTTTATAATATCCAAAAATCTTTTTTTTGTAATATAATATAAAAAAATATTACCCATATATATATATATATATATATAAAGCCTTTACGTAACCGTGATTATTATTTAACCTTGCTTAAGACTAATCAAGACAAATGATTATTCAAAATTATTATAAGCACACACAATAAACTCTTTATTCTATCAAACTCCAATACATAAAACTTGTGAAAATTACACCATAATAACCAATGGATGTAACTTCACATTCACACAAAATGAAAAAACAATAACACAAATTATCATATAATTAAAATTTAGACTAAATTCATCATATCCACAATAGAGGATATACATCATTAAGTCCACAAACAAATGAATTTATTCAAGATAATCAATTAGGCCAAAAACCATTCTGAAGATTGGCATCATAACCAAATGGAATTGTTTCATTTCTACCACCATTCCTCATCATGTCCATTAACAACTGCCTTTAAATGATATTATTATTATTCATATCCATCCCAACATGGCCATGACCCATCATAGCAATTTATTCATTATTAAATGCAGTTAGTGGCGGCGGCGGTGGTAATTGTAGTGCCATTTGATGTTGGACTTGGCTTTGAGACGTCATTATTTGACTTCTACTTTCATTTTGATTAAAAGTTATATTGTTATCATCAAGTTCCATCCTTCTAGCAATCTCCCTCAAATTCTTATCAATTATCCAAGCAAGATCATTCAAATCACTCACCGACATACCGTTCTGCACAATATTCCCAGCCTTAAGACATTGAAACATCAGCTTGGTTAACTCTTTCTCTCTGTTGTCTTGCCTTTTCTTCTTAACTTGCTCTTTAGCCTTTAAAATCCCCTGTTTTAGGAAACTCTCCTGATTAACCATCTTTTTGCTTTGTTCCAATTCAGGCATTGTCTTGAATTTCAAAAGCACTTGTTGAACACCCGATGACGATTGCCAAATCTCTGGTTAAGGGTCATACGAGCTATAAATTATAGCACACACATCAATTCCACAAAGGGTTGATAACTCATCAACTTTTTTCAACATACCCTTCTTATTTTTATCGTATGTTACTTTCCTTGAGGTATCATTTTCAATAAAAGCAAATTTCACCTTCTTTCTTGTCAAGGTTTTGACTAGAATAAGCGAAGATGAATAATTTATAGGAAAAAGAAGAACAGTTGATGGCTGTGAATTTTATTCTTGTGAACAATGTATATATAGACCAAAATCGATCTATTGTACACAGTTTGATGTATGCATGAATATTTTTCCATCTTGGCATTTTTGTTTCTGCGGTAAAACCCATTATTTTCATTCCATCCATGCGGATATACAAAATCAAATCTTTTATAACATTTAATTTTTTAACATTTTTTAATATTTAAATATTTATAGTGACGTGGTTGCAACGGTTGGATTATATATCAAAATATATATTTTTTATTTTACAAAGATATATCACGAATTGTAATTTGCGTAGATTCATGCACATAGATATTCTAAAAGGATTTTATCTTGTCGTTAGTTATCAATATCGTAAATTTAAAATATAGTATGAGAAAAAGGAATATACACTTAATATTTTTACACTATTAACCAATGACAGACGTGTATTTCGCCACATAACACTTTTAGTTTTAACATACTATTATCATTTGGCACTTTCCAAAAATCTGATTGGATGTCTGTGTAATATTTCTTTACAATGACATTGCACTACCTTTAAACTCATATAGTTTATCAATAAAAGTTATTGTGCGTGAAATTGTTTGATATATCATATATTCATTTTTTTGGTTAATTTTTTCATATATTCCATTAAATTACACCACAGCGTCATGTATTACGCAATATTACCCTATCATAGCGCTTTTTAGGAAGTGCTACTAAATAATATGCTTTTAATAAAGTTGGAAAAGCACAATTCTAGTTATCTGACCACAATAGAAGAAACTTTAATAACGCATAAAAATGTTATTAAAAGCTAAAAATACGCTATTGATAATATTTTTTGGCATAGTGTATTACGTTATTTTTGCAAATATCTACAATGTATAAAGTAGTTTAATGCATGGCTAAATCTTTTCTTTACACTATCCACTTGCACAAATTAAAATTTTTTATAATATCCAAAAATCTTTTTTTTGTAATATAATATAAAAAAATATTACCCATATATATATATATATATATATATAAAGCCTTTACGTAACCGTGATTATTATTTAACCTTGCTTAAGACTAATCAAGACAAATGATTATTCAAAATTATTATAAGCACACACAATAAACTCTTTATTCTATCAAACTCCAATACATAAAACTTGTGAAAATTACACCATAATAACCAATGGATGTAACTTCACATTCACACAAAATGAAAAAACAATAACACAAATTATCATATAATTAAAATTTAGACTAAATTCATCATATCCACAATAGAGGATATACATCATTAAGTCCACAAAAAAATGAATTTATTCAAGATAATCAATTAGGCCAAAAACCATTCTGAAGATTGGCATCATAACCAAATGGAATTGTTTCATTTCTACCACCATTCCTCGTCATGTCCATTAACAACTGCCTTTAAATGATATTATTATTGTTCATATCCATCCCAACATGGCCATGACCCATCATAGCAATTTATTCATTATTAAATGCAGTTAGTGGCGGCGGCGGTGGTAATTGTAGTGCCATTTGATGTTGGACTTGGCTTTGAGACGTCATTATTTGACTTCTACTTTCATTTTGATTAAAAGTTATATTGTTATCATCAAGTTCCATCCTTCTAGCAATCTCCCTCAAATTCTTATCACTTATCCAAGCAAGATCATTCAAATCACTCACCGACATACCGTTCTGCACAATATTCCCAGCCTTAAGACATTGAAACATCAGCTTGGTTAACTCTTTCTCTCTGTTGTCTTCCCTTTTCTTCTTAACTTGCTCTTTAGCCTTTAAAATCCCCTGTTTTAGGAAACTCTCCTAATTAACCATCTTTTTGCTTTGTTCCAATTCAGGCATTGTCTTGAATTTCAAAAGCACTTGTTGAACACCCGATGACGATTGCCAAATCTCTGGTTAAGGGTCATACGAGCCATAAATTATAGCACACACATCAATTCCACAAAGGGTTGATAACTCATCAACTTTTTTCAATAAACCCTTCTTCTGTTTATCGTATGTTACTTTCCTTGAGGTATCATTTTCAATAAAAGCAAATTTCACCTTCTTTCTTGTCAAGGTTTTGACTAGAATAAGCGAAGATGAATAATTTATAGGAAAAAGAAGAACAGTTGATGGCTGTGAATTTTATTCTTGTGAACAATGTATATATAGACCAAAATCGATCTATTGTACACAGTTTGATGTATGTATGAATATTTTTCCATCTTGGCATTTTTGTTTCTGCGGTAAAACCCATTATTTTCATTCCATCCATGCGGATATACAAAATCAAATCTTTTATAACATTTAATTTTTTAACATTTTTTAATATTTAAATATTTATAGTGACGTGGTTGCAACGGTTGGATTATATATCAAAATATATATTTTTTATTTTACAAAGATATATCACGAATTGTAATTTGCGTAGATTCATGCACATAGATATTCTAAAAGGATTTTATCTTGTCGTTAGTCATCAATATCGTAAATTTATAATATAGTATGAGAAAAAGGAATATACACTTAATATTTTTACACTATTAACCAATGACAGACGTGTATTTCGCCACATAACACTTTTAGTTTTAACATACTATTATCATTTGGCACTTTCCAAAAATCTGATTGGATGTCTGTGTAATATTTCTTTACAATGACATTGCACTACCTTTAAACTCATATAGTTTATCAATAAAAGTTATTGTGCGTGAAATTGTTTGATATATCATATATTCATTTTTTTGGTTAATTTTTTCATATATTCCATTAAATTACACCACAACGTCATGTATTACGCAATATTACCCTATCATAGCGCTTTTTAGGAAGTGCTACTAAATAATATGCTTTTAATAAAGTTGGAAAAGCACAATTCTAGTTATCTGACCACAATAGAAGAAACTTTAATAACGCATAAAAATGTTATTAAAAGCTAAAAATACGCTATTGATAATATTTTTTGGCATAGTGTATTACGTTATTTTTGCAAATATCTACAATGTATAAAGTAGTTTAATGCATGGCTAAATCTTTTCTTTACACTATCCACTTGCACAAATTAAAATTTTTTATAATATCCAAAAATCTTTTTTTTGTAATATAATATAAAAAAATATTACCCATATATATATATATATATATATATATATATATATAAAGCCTTTACGTAACCGTGATTATTATTTAACCTTGCTTAAGACTAATCAAGACAAATGATTATTCAAAATTATTATAAGCACACACAATAAACTCTTTATTCTATCAAACTCCAATACATAAAACTTGTGAAAATTACACCATAATAACCAATGGATGTAACTTCACATTCACACAAAATGAAAAAACAATAACACAAATTATCATATAATTAAAATTTAGACTAAATTCATCATATCCACAATAGAGGATATACATCATTAAGTCCACAAACAAATGAATTTATTCAAGATAATCAATTAGGCCAAAAACCATTCTGAAGATTGGCATCATAACCAAATGGAATTGTTTCATTTCTACCACCATTCCTCATCATGTCCATTAACAACTGCCTTTAAATAATATTATTATTATTCATATCCATCCCAACATGGCCATGACCCATCATAGCAATTTATTCATTATTAAATGCAGTTAGTGGCGGCGGCGGTGGTAATTGTAGTGCCATTTGATGTTGGACTTGGCTTTGAGACGTCATTATTTGACTTCTACTTTCATTTTGATTAAAAGTTATATTGTTATCATCAAGTTCCATCCTTCTAGCAATCTCCCTCAAATTCTTATCAATTATCCAAGCAAGATCATTCAAATCACTCACCGACATACCGTTCTGCACAATATTCCCAGCCTTAAGACATTGAAACATCAGCTTGGTTAACTCTTTCTCTCTGTTGTCTTCCCTTTTCTTCTTAACTTGCTCTTTAGCCTTTAAAATCCCCTGTTTTAGGAAACTCTCCTGATTAACCATCTTTTTGCTTTGTTCCAATTCAGGCATTGTCTTGAATTTCAAAAGCACTTGTTGAACACCCGATGACAATTGCCAAATCTCTGGTTAAGGGTCATACGAGCCATAAATTATAGCACACACATCAATTCCACAAAGGGTTGATAACTCATCAACTTTTTTCAATATACCCTTCTTCTTTTTATCGTATGTTACTTTCCTTGAGGTATCATTTTCAATAAAAGCAAATTTCACCTTCTTTCTTGTCAAGGTTTTGACTAGAATAAGCGAAGATGAATAATTTATAGGAAAAAGAAGAACAGTTGATGGCTGTGAATTTTATTCTTGTGAACAATGTATATATAGACCAAAATCGATCTATTGTACACAGTTTGATGTATGTATGAATATTTTTCCATCTTGGCATTTTTGTTTCTGCGGTAAAACCCATTATTTTCATTCCATCCATGCGGATATACAAAATCAAATCTTTTATAACATTTAATTTTTTAACATTTTTTAATATTTAAATATTTATAGTGACGTGGTTGCAACGGTTGGATTATATATCAAAATATATATTTTTTATTTTACAAAGATATATCACGAATTGTAATTTGCGTAGATTCATGCACATAGATATTCTAAAAGGATTTTATCTTGTCGTTAGTTATCAATATCGTAAATTTAAAATATAGTTTGAGAAAAAGGAATATACACTTAATATTTTTACACTATTAACCAATGACAGACGTGTATTTCGCCACATAACACTTTTAGTTTTAACATACTATTATCATTTGGCACTTTCCAAAAATCTGATTGGATGTCTGTGTAATATTTCTTTACAATGACATTGCACTACCTTTAAACTCATATAGTTTATCAATAAAAGTTATTGTGCGTGAAATTGTTTGATATATCATATATTCATTTTTTTGGTTAATTTTTTCATATATTCCATTAAATTACACCACAACGTCATGTATTACGCAATATTACCCTATCATAGCGCTTTTTAGGAAGTGCTACTAAATAATATGCTTTTAATAAAGTTGGAAAAGCACAATTGTAGTTATCTGACCACAATAGAAGAAACTTTAATAACGCATAAAAATGTTATTAAAAGCTAAAAATACGCTATTGATAATATTTTTTGGCATAGTGTATTATGTTATTTTTGCAAATATCTACAATGTATAAAGTAGTTTAATGCATGGCTAAATCTTTTCTTTACACTATCCACTTGCACAAATTAAAATTTTTTATAATATCCAAAAATCTTTTTTTTGTAATACAATATAAAAAAATATTACCCATATATATATATATATATATATATATATATATATAAAGCCTTTACGTAACCGTGATTATTATTTAACCTTGCTTAAGACTAATCAAGACAAATGATTATTCAAAATTATTATAAGCACACACAATAAACTCTTTATTCTATCAAACTCCAATACATAAAACTTGTGAAAATTACACCATAATAACCAATGGATGTAACTTCACATTCACACAAAATGAAAAAACAATAACACAAATTATCATATAATTAAAATTTAGACTAAATTCATCATATCCACAATAGAGGATATACATCATTAAGTCCACAAAAAAATGAATTTATTCAAGATAATCAATTAGGCCAAAAACCATTCTGAAGATTGGCATCATAACCAAATGGAATTGTTTCATTTCTACCACCATTCCTCATCATGTCCATTAACAACTGCCTTTAAATGATATTATTATTGTTCATATCCATCCCAACATGGCCATGACCCATCATAGCAATTTATTCATTATTAAATGCAGTTAGTGGCGGCGGCGGTGGTAATTGTAGTGCCATTTGATGTTGGACTTGGCTTTGAGACGTCATTATTTGACTTCTACTTTCATTTTGATTAAAAGTTATATTGTTATCATCAAGTTCCATCCTTCTAGCAATCTCCCTCAAATTCTTATCAATTATCCAAGCAAGATCATTCAAATCACTCACCGACATACCGTTCTGCACAATATTCCCAGCCTTAAGACATTGAAACATCAGCTTGGTTAACTCTTTCTCTCTGTTGTCTTCCCTTTTCTTCTTAACTTGCTCTTTAGCCTTTAAAATCCCCTGTTTTAGGAAACTCTCCTGATTAACCATCTTTTTGCTTTGTTCCAATTCAGGCATTGTCTTGAATTTCAAAAGCACTTGTTGAACACCCGATGACGATTGCCAAATCTCTGGTTAAGGGTCATACGAGCCATAAATTATAGCACACACATCAATTCCACAAAGGGTTGATAACTCATCAACTTTTTTCAATATACCCTTCTTCTTTTTATCGTATGTTACTTTCCTTGAGGTATCATTTTCAATAAAAGCAAATTTCACCTTCTTTCTTGTCAAGGTTTTGACTAGAATAAGCGAAGATGAATAATTTATAGGAAAAAGAAGAACAGTTGATGGCTGTGAATTTTATTCTTGTGAACAATGTATATATAGACCAAAATCGATCTATTGTACACAGTTTGATGTATGTATGAATATTTTTCCATCTTGGCATTTTTGTTTCTGCGGTAAAACCCATTATTTTCATTCCATCCATGCGGATATACAAAATCAAATCTTTTATAACATTTAATTTTTTAACATTTTTTAATATTTAAATATTTATAGTGACGTGGTTGCAACGGTTGGATTATATATCAAAATATATATTTTTTATTTTACAAAGATATATCACGAATTGTAATTTGCGTAGATTCATGCACATAGATATTCTAAAAGGATTTTATCTTGTCGTTAGTTATCAATATCGTAAATTTAAAATATAGTTTGAGAAAAAGGAATATACACTTAATATTTTTACACTATTAACCAATGACAGACGTGTATTTCGCCACATAACACTTTTAGTTTTAACATACTATTATCATTTGGCACTTTCCAAAAATCTGATTGGATGTCTGTGTAATATTTCTTTACAATGACATTGCACTACCTTTAAACTCATATAGTTTATCAATAAAAGTTATTGTGCGTGAAATTGTTTGATATATCATATATTCATTTTTTTGGTTAATTTTTTCATATATTCCATTAAATTACACCACAACGTCATGTATTACGCAATATTACCCTATCATAGCGCTTTTTAGGAAGTGCTACTAAATAATATGCTTTTAATAAAGTTGGAAAAGCACAATTGTAGTTATCTGACCACAATAGAAGAAACTTTAATAACGCATAAAAATGTTATTAAAAGCTAAAAATACGCTATTGATAATATTTTTTGGCATAGTGTATTACGTTATTTTTGCAAATATCTACAATGTATAAAGTAGTTTAATGCATGGCTAAATCTTTTCTTTACACTATCCACTTGCACAAATTAAAATTTTTTATAATATCCAAAAATCTTTTTTTTGTAATACGATATAAAAAAATATTACCCATATATATATATATATATATATATATATATATATATATATATAAAGCCTTTACGTAACCGTGATTATTATTTAACCTTGCTTAAGACTAATCAAGACAAATGATTATTCAAAATTATTATAAGCACACACAATAAACTCTTTATTCTATCAAACTCCAATACATAAAACTTGTGAAAATTACACCATAATAACCAATGGATGTAACTTCACATTCACACAAAATGAAAAAACAATAACACAAATTATCATATAATTAAAATTTAGACTAAATTCATCATATCCACAATAGAGGATATACATCATTAAGTCCACAAAAAAATGAATTTATTCAAGATAATCAATTAGGCCAAAAACCATTCTGAAGATTGGCATCATAACCAAATGGAGTTGTTTCATTTCTACCACCATTCCTCATCATGTCCATTAACAACTGCCTTTAAATGATATTATTATTGTTCATATCCATCCCAACATGGCCATGACCCATCATAGCAATTTATTCATTATTAAATGCAGTTAGTGGCGGCGGCGGTGGTAATTGTAGTGCCATTTGATGTTGGACTTGGCTTTGAGACGTCATTATTTGACTTCTACTTTCATTTTGATTAAAAGTTATATTGTTATCATCAAGTTCCATCCTTCTAGCAATCTCCCTCAAATTCTTATCAATTATCCAAGCAAGATCATTCAAATCACTCACCGACATACCGTTCTGCACAATATTCCCAGCCTTAAGACATTGAAACATCAGCTTGGTTAACTCTTTCTCTCTGTTGTCTTCCCTTTTCTTCTTAACTTGCTCTTTAGCCTTTAAAATCCCCTGTTTTAGGAAACTCTCCTGATTAACCATCTTTTTGCTTTGTTCCAATTCAGGCATTGTCTTGAATTTCAAAAGCACTTGTTGAACACCCGATGACGATTGCCAAATCTCTGGTTAAGGGTCATACGAGCCATAAATTATAGCACACACATCAATTCCACAAAGGGTTGATAACTCATCAACTTTTTTCAATATACCCTTCTTCTTTTTATCGTATGTTACTTTCCTTGAGGTATCATTTTCAATAAAAGCAAATTTCACCTTCTTTCTTGTCAAGGTTTTGACTAGAATAAGCGAAGATGAATAATTTATAGGAAAAAGAAGAACAGTTGATGGCTGTGAATTTTATTCTTGTGAACAATGTATATATAGACCAAAATCGATCTATTGTACACAGTTTGATGTATGTATGAATATTTTTCCATCTTGGCATTTTTGTTTCTGCGGTAAAACCCATTATTTTCATTCCATCCATGCGGATATACAAAATCAAATCTTTTATAACATTTAATTTTTTAACATTTTTTAATATTTAAATATTTATAGTGACGTGGTTGCAACGGTTGGATTATATATCAAAATATATATTTTTTATTTTACAAAGATATATCACGAATTGTAAATTGCGTAGATTCATGCACATAGATATTCTAAAAGGATTTTATCTTGTCGTTAGTTATCAATATCGTAAATTTAAAATATAGTTTGAGAAAAAGGAATATACACTTAATATTTTTACACTATTAACCAATGACAGACGTGTATTTCGCCACATAACACTTTTAGTTTTAACATACTATTATCATTTGGCACTTTCCAAAAATCTGATTGGATGTCTGTGTAATATTTCTTTACAATGACATTGCACTACCTTTAAACTCATATAGTTTATCAATAAAAGTTATTGTGCGTGAAATTGTTTGATATATCATATATTCATTTTTTTGGTTAATTTTTTCATATATTCCATTAAATTACACCACAACGTCATGTATTACGCAATATTACCCTATCATAGCGCTTTTTAGGAAGTGCTACTAAATAATATGCTTTTAATAAAGTTGGAAAAGCACAATTCTAGTTATCTGACCACAATAGAAGAAACTTTAATAACGCATAAAAATGTTATTAAAAGCTAAAAATACGCTATTGATAATATTTTTTGGCATAGTGTATTACGTTATTTTTGCAAATATCTACAATGTATAAAGTAGTTTAATGCATGGCTAAATCTTTTCTTTACACTATCCACTTGCACAAATTAAAATTTTTTATAATATCCAAAAATCTTTTTTTTGTAATATAATATAAAAAAATATTACCCATATATATATATATATATATATATATATATAAAGCCTTTACGTAACCGTGATTATTATTTAACCTTGCTTAAGACTAATCAAGACAAATGATTATTCAAAATTATTATAAGCACACACAATAAACTCTTTATTCTATCAAACTCCAATACATAAAACTTGTGAAAATTACACCATAATAACCAATGGATGTAACTTCACATTCACACAAAATGAAAAAACAATAACACAAATTATCATATAATTAAAATTTAGACTAAATTCATCATATCCACAATAGAGGATATACATCATTAAGTCCACAAAAAAATGAATTTATTCAAGATAATCAATTAGGCCAAAAACCATTCTGAAGATTGGCATCATAACCAAATGGAATTGTTTCATTTCTACCACCATTCCTCATCATGTCCATTAACAACTGCCTTTAAATGATATTATTATTGTTCATATCCATCCCAACATGGCCATGACCCATCATAGCAATTTATTCATTATTAAATGCAGTTAGTGGCGGCGGCGGTGGTAATTGTAGTGCCATTTGATGTTGGACTTGGCTTTGAGACGTCATTATTTGACTTCTACTTTCATTTTGATTAAAAGTTATATTGTTATCATCAAGTTCCATCCTTCTAGCAATCTCCCTCAAATTCTTATTAATTATCCAAGCAAGATCATTCAAATCACTCACCGACATACCGTTCTGCACAATATTCCCAGCCTTAAGACATTGAAACATCAGCTTGGTTAACTCTTTCTCTCTGTTGTCTTCCCTTTTCTTCTTAACTTGCTCTTTAGCCTTTAAAATCCCCTGTTTTAGGAAACTCTCCTGATTAACCATCTTTTTGCTTTGTTCCAATTCAGGCATTGTCTTGAATTTCAAAAGCACTTGTTGAACACCCGATGACGATTGCCAAATCTCTGGTTAAGGGTCATACGAGCCATAAATTATAGCACACACATCAATTCCACAAAGGGTTGATAACTCATCAACTTTTTTCAATATACCCTTCTTCTTTTTATCGTATGTTACTTTCCTTGAGGTATCATTTTCAATAAAAGCAAATTTCACCTTCTTTCTTGTCAAGGTTTTGACTAGAATAAGCGAAGATGAATAATTTATAGGAAAAAGAAGAACAGTTGATGGCTGTGAATTTTATTCTTGTGAACAATGTATATATAGACCAAAATCGATCTATTGTACACAGTTTGATGTATGTATGAATATTTTTCCATCTTGGCATTTTTGTTTCTGCGGTAAAACCCATTATTTTCATTCCATCCATGCGGATATACAAAATCAAATCTTTTATAACATTTAATTTTTTAACATTTTTTAATATTTAAATATTTATAGTGACGTGGTTGCAACGGTTGGATTATATATCAAAATATATATTTTTTATTTTACAAAGATATATCACGAATTGTAATTTGCGTAGATTCATGCACATAGATATTCTAAAAGGATTTTATCTTGTCGTTAGTCATCAATATCGTAAATTTAAAATATAGTATGAGAAAAAGGAATATACACTTAATATTTTTACACTATTAACCAATGACAGACGTGTATTTCGCCACATAACACTTTTAGTTTTAACATACTATTATCATTTGGCACTTTCCAAAAATCTGATTGGATGTCTGTGTAATATTTCTTTACAATGACATTGCACTACCTTTAAACTCATATAGTTTATCAATAAAAGTTATTGTGCGTGAAATTGTTTGATATATCATATATTCATTTTTTTGGTTAATTTTTTCATATATTCCATTAAATTACACCACAACGTCATGTATTACGCAATATTACCCTATCATAGCGCTTTTTAGGAAGTGCTACTAAATAATATGCTTTTAATAAAGTTGGAAAAGCACAATTCTAGTTATCTGACCACAATAGAAGAAACTTTAATAACGCATAAAAATGTTATTAAAAGCTAAAAATACGCTATTGATAATATTTTTTGGCATAGTGTATTACGTTATTTTTGCAAATATCTACAATGTATAAAGTAGTTTAATGCATGGCTAAATCTTTTCTTTACACTATCCACTTGCACAAATTAAAATTTTTTATAATATCCAAAAATCTTTTTTTTGTAATATAATATAAAAAAATATTACCCATATATATATATATATATATATATATATAAAGCCTTTACGTAACCGTGATTATTATTTAACCTTGCTTAAGACTAATCAAGATAAATGATTATTCAAAATTATTATAAGCACACACAATAAACTCTTTATTCTATCAAACTCCAATACATAAAACTTGTGAAAATTACACCATAATAACCAATGGATGTAACTTCACATTCACACAAAATGAAAAAACAATAACACAAATTATCATATAATTAAAATTTAGACTAAATTCATCATATCCACAATAGAGGATATACATCATTAAGTCCACAAAAAAATGAATTTATTCAAGATAATCAATTAGGCCAAAAACCATTCTGAAGATTGGCATCATAACCAAATGGAATTGTTTCATTTCTACCACCATTCCTCATCATGTCCATTAACAACTGCCTTTAAATGATATTATTATTGTTCATATCCATCCCAACATGGCCATGACCCATCATAGCAATTTATTCATTATTAAATGCAGTTAGTGGCGGCGGCGGTGGTAATTGTAGTGCCATTTGATGTTGGACTTGGCTTTGAGACGTCATTATTTGACTTCTACTTTCATTTTGATTAAAAGTTATATTGTTATCATCAAGTTCCATCCTTCTAGCAATCTCCCTCAAATTCTTATCAATTATCCAAGCAAGATCATTCAAATCACTCACCGACATACCGTTCTGCACAATATTCCCAGCCTTAAGACATTGAAACATCAGCTTGGTTAACTCTTTCTCTCTGTTGTCTTCCCTTTTCTTCTTAACTTGCTCTTTAGCCTTTAAAATCCCCTGTTTTAGGAAACTCTCCTGATTAACCATCTTTTTGCTTTGTTCCAATTCAGGCATTGTCTTGAATTTCAAAAGCACTTGTTGAACACCCGATGACGATTGCCAAATCTCTGGTTAAGGGTCATACGAGCCATAAATTATAGCACACACATCAATTCCACAAAGGGTTGATAACTCATCAACTTTTTTCAATAAACCCTTCTTCTGTTTATCGTATGTTACTTTCCTTGAGGTATCATTTTCAATAAAAGCAAATTTCACCTTCTTTCTTGTCAAGGTTTTGACTAGAATAAGCGAAGATGAATAATTTATAGGAAAAAGAAGAACAGTTGATGGCTGTGAATTTTATTCTTGTGAACAATGTATATATAGACCAAAATCGATCTATTGTACACAGTTTGATGTATGTATGAATATTTTTCCATCTTGGCATTTTTGTTTCTGCGGTAAAACCCATTATTTTCATTCCATCCATGCGGATATACAAAATCAAATCTTTTATAACATTTAATTTTTTAACATTTTTTAATATTTAAATATTTATAGTGACGTGGTTGCAACGGTTGGATTATATATCAAAATATATATTTTTTATTTTACAAAGATATATCACGAATTGTAATTTGCGTAGATTCATGCACATAGATATTCTAAAAGGATTTTATCTTGTCGTTAGTCATCAATATCGTAAATTTAAAATATAGTATGAGAAAAAGGAATATACACTTAATATTTTTACACTATTAACCAATGACAGACGTGTATTTCGCCACATAACACTTTTAGTTTTAACATACTATTATCATTTGGCACTTTCCAAAAATCTGATTGGATGTCTGTGTAATATTTCTTTACAATGACATTGCACTACCTTTAAACTCATATAGTTTATCAATAAAAGTTATTGTGCGTGAAATTGTTTGATATATCATATATTCATTTTTTTGGTTAATTTTTTCATATATTCCATTAAATTACACCACAACGTCATGTATTACGCAATATTACCCTATCATAGCGCTTTTTAGGAAGTGCTACTAAATAATATGCTTTTAATAAAGTTGGAAAAGCACAATTCTAGTTATCTGACCACAATAGAAGAAACTTTAATAACGCATAAAAATGTTATTAAAAGCTAAAAATACGCTATTGATAATATTTTTTGGCATAGTGTATTACGTTATTTTTGCAAATATCTACAATGTATAAAGTAGTTTAATGCATGGCTAAATCTTTTCTTTACACTATCCACTTGCACAAATTAAAATTTTTTATAATATCCAAAAATCTTTTTTTTGTAATATAATATAAAAAAATATTACCCATATATATATATATATATATATATATATATAAAGCCTTTACGTAACCGTGATTATTATTTAACCTTGCTTAAGACTAATCAAGATAAATGATTATTCAAAATTATTATAAGCACACACAATAAACTCTTTATTCTATCAAACTCCAATACATAAAACTTGTGAAAATTACACCATAATAACCAATGGATGTAACTTCACATTCACACAAAATGAAAAAACAATAACACAAATTATCATATAATTAAAATTTAGACTAAATTCATCATATCCACAATAGAGGATATACATCATTAAGTCCACAAAAAAATGAATTTATTCAAGATAATCAATTAGGCCAAAAACCATTCTGAAGATTGGCATCATAACCAAATGGAATTGTTTCATTTCTACCACCATTCCTCATCATGTCCATTAACAACTGCCTTTAAATGATATTATTATTGTTCATATCCATCCCAACATGGCCATGACCCATCATAGCAATTTATTCATTATTAAATGCAGTTAGTGGCGGCGGCGGTGGTAATTGTAGTGCCATTTGATGTTGGACTTGGCTTTGAGACGTCATTATTTGACTTCTACTTTCATTTTGATTAAAAGTTATATTGTTATCATCAAGTTCCATCCTTCTAGCAATCTCCCTCAAATTCTTATCAATTATCCAAGCAAGATCATTCAAATCACTCACCGACATACCGTTCTGCACAATATTCCCAGCCTTAAGACATTGAAACATCAGCTTGGTTAACTCTTTCTCTCTGTTGTCTTCCCTTTTCTTCTTAACTTGCTCTTTAGCCTTTAAAATCCCCTGTTTTAGGAAACTCTCCTGATTAACCATCTTTTTGCTTTGTTCCAATTCAGGCATTGTCTTGAATTTCAAAAGCACTTGTTGAACACCCGATGACGATTGCCAAATCTCTGGTTAAGGGTCATACGAGCCATAAATTATAGCACACACATCAATTCCACAAAGGGTTGATAACTCATCAACTTTTTTCAATAAACCCTTCTTCTGTTTATCGTATGTTACTTTCCTTGAGGTATCATTTTCAATAAAAGCAAATTTCACCTTCTTTCTTGTCAAGGTTTTGACTAGAATAAGCGAAGATGAATAATTTATAGGAAAAAGAAGAACAGTTGATGGCTGTGAATTTTATTCTTGTGAACAATGTATATATAGACCAAAATCGATCTATTGTACACAGTTTGATGTATGTATGAATATTTTTCCATCTTGGCATTTTTGTTTCTGCGGTAAAACCCATTATTTTCATTCCATCCATGCGGATATACAAAATCAAATCTTTTATAACATTTAATTTTTTAACATTTTTTAATATTTAAATATTTATAGTGACGTGGTTGCAACGGTTGGATTATATATCAAAATATATATTTTTTATTTTACAAAGATATATCACGAATTGTAATTTGCGTAGATTCATGCACATAGATATTCTAAAAGGATTTTATCTTGTCGTTAGTCATCAATATCGTAAATTTAAAATATAGTATGAGAAAAAGGAATATACACTTAATATTTTTACACTATTAACCAATGACAGACGTGTATTTCGCCACATAACACTTTTAGTTTTAACATACTATTATCATTTGGCACTTTCCAAAAATCTGATTGGATGTCTGTGTAATATTTCTTTACAATGACATTGCACTACCTTTAAACTCATATAGTTTATCAATAAAAGTTATTGTGCGTGAAATTGTTTGATATATCATATATTCATTTTTTTGGTTAATTTTTTCATATATTCCATTAAATTACACCACAACGTCATGTATTACGCAATATTACCCTATCATAGCGCTTTTTAGGAAGTGCTACTAAATAATATGCTTTTAATAAAGTTGGAAAAGCACAATTCTAGTTATCTGACCACAATAGAAGAAACTTTAATAACGCATAAAAATGTTATTAAAAGCTAAAAATACGCTATTGATAATATTTTTTGGCATAGTGTATTACGTTATTTTTGCAAATATCTACAATGTATAAAGTAGTTTAATGCATGGCTAAATCTTTTCTTTACACTATCCACTTGCACAAATTAAAATTTTTTATAATATCCAAAAATCTTTTTTTTGTAATATAATATAAAAAAATATTACCCATATATATATATATATATATATATATATAAAGCCTTTACGTAACCGTGATTATTATTTAACCTTGCTTAAGACTAATCAAGACAAATGATTATTCAAAATTATTATAAGCACACACAATAAACTCTTTATTCTATCAAACTCCAATACATAAAACTTGTGAAAATTACACCATAATAACCAATGGATGTAACTTCACATTCACACAAAATGAAAAAACAATAACACAAATTATCATATAATTAAAATTTAGACTAAATTCATCATATCCACAATAGAGGATATACATCATTAAGTCCACAAAAAAATGAATTTATTCAAGATAATCAATTAGGCCAAAAACCATTCTGAAGATTGGCATCATAACCAAATGGAATTGTTTCATTTCTACCACCATTCCTCATCATGTCCATTAACAACTGCCTTTAAATGATATTATTATTGTTCATATCCATCCCAACATGGCCATGACCCATCATAGCAATTTATTCATTATTAAATGCAGTTAGTGGCGGCGGCGGTGGTAATTGTAGTGCCATTTGATGTTGGACTTGGCTTTGAGACGTCATTATTTGACTTCTACTTTCATTTTGATTAAAAGTTATATTGTTATCATCAAGTTCCATCCTTCTAGCAATCTCCCTCAAATTCTTATCAATTATCCAAGCAAGATCATTCAAATCACTCACCGACATACCGTTCTGCACAATATTCCCAGCCTTAAGACATTGAAACATCAGCTTGGTTAACTCTTTCTCTCTGTTGTCTTCCCTTTTCTTCTTAACTTGCTCTTTAGCCTTTAAAATCCCCTGTTTTAGGAAACTCTCCTGATTAACCATCTTTTTGCTTTGTTCCAATTCAGGCATTGTCTTGAATTTCAAAAGCACTTGTTGAACACCCGATGACGATTGCCAAATCTCTGGTTAAGGGTCATACGAGCCATAAATTATAGCACACACATCAATTCCACAAAGGGTTGATAACTCATCAACTTTTTTCAATATACCCTTCTTCTTTTTATCGTATGTTACTTTCCTTGAGGTATCATTTTCAATAAAAGCAAATTTCACCTTCTTTCTTGTCAAGGTTTTGACTAGAATAAGCGAAGATGAATAATTTATAGGAAAAAGAAGAACAGTTGATGGCTGTGAATTTTATTCTTGTGAACAATGTATATATAGACCAAAATCGATCTATTGTACACAGTTTGATGTATGTATGAATATTTTTCCATCTTGGCATTTTTGTTTCTGCGGTAAAACCCATTATTTTCATTCCATCCATGCGGATATACAAAATCAAATCTTTTATAACATTTAATTTTTTAACATTTTTTAATATTTAAATATTTATAGTGACGTGGTTGCAACGGTTGGATTATATATCAAAATATATATTTTTTATTTTACAAAGATATATCACGAATTGTAAATTGCGTAGATTCATGCACATAGATATTCTAAAAGGATTTTATCTTGTCGTTAGTTATCAATATCGTAAATTTAAAATATAGTTTGAGAAAAAGGAATATACACTTAATATTTTTACACTATTAACCAATGACAGACGTGTATTTCGCCACATAACACTTTTAGTTTTAACATACTATTATCATTTGGCACTTTCCAAAAATCTGATTGGATGTCTGTGTAATATTTCTTTACAATGACATTGCACTACCTTTAAACTCATATAGTTTATCAATAAAAGTTATTGTGCGTGAAATTGTTTGATATATCATATATTCATTTTTTTGGTTAATTTTTTCATATATTCCATTAAATTACACCACAACGTCATGTATTACGCAATATTACCCTATCATAGCGCTTTTTAGGAAGTGCTACTAAATAATATGCTTTTAATAAAGTTGGAAAAGCACAATTCTAGTTATCTGACCACAATAGAAGAAACTTTAATAACGCATAAAAATGTTATTAAAAGCTAAAAATACGCTATTGATAATATTTTTTGGCATAGTGTATTACGTTATTTTTGCAAATATCTACAATGTATAAAGTAGTTTAATGCATGGCTAAATCTTTTCTTTACACTATCCACTTGCACAAATTAAAATTTTTTATAATATCCAAAAATCTTTTTTTTGTAATATAATATAAAAAAATATTACCCATATATATATATATATATATATATATAAAGCCTTTACGTAACCGTGATTATTATTTAACCTTGCTTAAGACTAATCAAGACAAATGATTATTCAAAATTATTATAAGCACACACAATAAACTCTTTATTCTATCAAACTCCAATACATAAAACTTGTGAAAATTACACCATAATAACCAATGGATGTAACTTCACATTCACACAAAATGAAAAAACAATAACACAAATTATCATATAATTAAAATTTAGACTAAATTCATCATATCCACAATAGAGGATATACATCATTAAGTCCACAAAAAAATGAATTTATTCAAGATAATCAATTAGGCCAAAAACCATTCTGAAGATTGGCATCATAACCAAATGGAATTGTTTCATTTCTACCACCATTCCTCATCATGTCCATTAACAACTGCCTTTAAATGATATTATTATTGTTCATATCCATCCCAACATGGCCATGACCCATCATAGCAATTTATTCATTATTAAATGCAGTTAGTGGCGGCGGCGGTGGTAATTGTAGTGCCATTTGATGTTGGACTTGGCTTTGAGACGTCATTATTTGACTTCTACTTTCATTTTGATTAAAAGTTATATTGTTATCATCAAGTTCCATCCTTCTAGCAATCTCCCTCAAATTCTTATCAATTATCCAAGCAAGATCATTCAAATCACTCACCGACATACCGTTCTGCACAATATTCCCAGCCTTAAGACATTGAAACATCAGCTTGGTTAACTCTTTCTCTCTGTTGTCTTCCCTTTTCTTCTTAACTTGCTCTTTAGCCTTTAAAATCCCCTGTTTTAGGAAACTCTCCTGATTAACCATCTTTTTGCTTTGTTCCAATTCAGGCATTGTCTTGAATTTCAAAAGCACTTGTTGAACACCCGATGACGATTGCCAAATCTCTGGTTAAGGGTCATACGAGCCATAAATTATAGCACACACATCAATTCCACAAAGGGTTGATAACTCATCAACTTTTTTCAATAAACCCTTCTTCTGTTTATCGTATGTTACTTTCCTTGAGGTATCATTTTCAATAAAAGCAAATTTCACCTTCTTTCTTGTCAAGGTTTTGACTAGAATAAGCGAAGATGAATAATTTATAGGAAAAAGAAGAACAGTTGATGGCTGTGAATTTTATTCTTGTGAACAATGTATATATAGACCAAAATCGATCTATTGTACACAGTTTGATGTATGTATGAATATTTTTCCATCTTGGCATTTTTGTTTCTGCGGTAAAACCCATTATTTTCATTCCATCCATGCGGATATACAAAATCAAATCTTTTATAACATTTAATTTTTTAACATTTTTTAATATTTAAATATTTATAGTGACGTGGTTGCAACGGTTGGATTATATATCAAAATATATATTTTTTATTTTACAAAGATATATCACGAATTGTAATTTGCGTAGATTCATGCACATAGATATTCTAAAAGGATTTTATCTTGTCGTTAGTCATCAATATCGTAAATTTAAAATATAGTATGAGAAAAAGGAATATACACTTAATATTTTTACACTATTAACCAATGACAGACGTGTATTTCGCCACATAACACTTTTAGTTTTAACATACTATTATCATTTGGCACTTTCCAAAAATCTGATTGGATGTCTGTGTAATATTTCTTTACAATGACATTGCACTACCTTTAAACTCATATAGTTTATCAATAAAAGTTATTGTGCGTGAAATTGTTTGATATATCATATATTCATTTTTTTGGTTAATTTTTTCATATATTCCATTAAATTACACCACAACGTCATGTATTACGCAATATTACCCTATCATAGCGCTTTTTAGGAAGTGCTACTAAATAATATGCTTTTAATAAAGTTGGAAAAGCACAATTCTAGTTATCTGACCACAATAGAAGAAACTTTAATAACGCATAAAAATGTTATTAAAAGCTAAAAATACGCTATTGATAATATTTTTTGGCATAGTGTATTACGTTATTTTTGCAAATATCTACAATGTATAAAGTAGTTTAATGCATGGCTAAATCTTTTCTTTACACTATCCACTTGCACAAATTAAAATTTTTTATAATATCCAAAAATCTTTTTTTTGTAATATAATATAAAAAAATATTACCCATATATATATATATATATATATATATATATATAAAACCTTTACGTAACCGTGATTATTATTTAACCTTGCTTAAGACTAATCAAGACAAATGATTATTCAAAATTATTATAAGCACACACAATAAACTCTTTATTCTATCAAACTCCAATACATAAAACTTGTGAAAATTACACCATAATAACCAATGGATGTAACTTCACATTCACACAAAATGAAAAAACAATAACACAAATTATCATATAATTAAAATTTAGACTAAATTCATCATATCCACAATAGAGGATATACATCATTAAGTCCACAAAAAAATGAATTTATTCAAGATAATCAATTAGGCCAAAAACCATTCTGAAGATTGGCATCATAACCAAATGGAATTGTTTCATTTCTACCACCATTCCTCATCATGTCCATTAACAACTGCCTTTAAATGATATTATTATTGTTCATATCCATCCCAACATGGCCATGACCCATCATAGCAATTTATTCATTATTAAATGCAGTTAGTGGCGGCGGCGGTGGTAATTGTAGTGCCATTTGATGTTGGACTTGGCTTTGAGACGTCATTATTTGACTTCTACTTTCATTTTGATTAAAAGTTATATTGTTATCATCAAGTTCCATCCTTCTAGCAATCTCCCTCAAATTCTTATCAATTATCCAAGCAAGATCATTCAAATCACTCACCGACATACCGTTCTGCACAATATTCCCAGCCTTAAGACATTGAAACATCAGCTTGGTTAACTCTTTCTCTCTGTTGTCTTCCCTTTTCTTCTTAACTTGCTCTTTAGCCTTTAAAATCCCCTGTTTTAGGAAACTCTCCTGATTAACCATCTTTTTGCTTTGTTCCAATTCAGGCATTGTCTTGAATTTCAAAAGCACTTGTTGAACACCCGATGACGATTGCCAAATCTCTGGTTAAGGGTCATACGAGCCATAAATTATAGCACACACATCAATTCCACAAAGGGTTGATAACTCATCAACTTTTTTCAATAAACCCTTCTTCTGTTTATCGTATGTTACTTTCCTTGAGGTATCATTTTCAATAAAAGCAAATTTCACCTTCTTTCTTGTCAAGGTTTTGACTAGAATAAGCGAAGATGAATAATTTATAGGAAAAAGAAGAACAGTTGATGGCTGTGAATTTTATTCTTGTGAACAATGTATATATAGACCAAAATCGATCTATTGTACACAGTTTGATGTATGTATGAATATTTTTCCATCTTGGCATTTTTGTTTCTGCGGTAAAACCCATTATTTTCATTCCATCCATGCGGATATACAAAATCAAATCTTTTATAACATTTAAGTTTTTAACAATTTTTAATATTTAAATATTTATAGTGACGTGGTTGCAACGGTTGGATTATATATCAAAATAAATATTTTTTATTTTACAAAGATATATCACGAATTGTAATTTGCGTAGATTCATGCACATAGATATTCTAAAAGGATTTTATCTTGTCGTTAGTCATCAATATCGTAAATTTAAAATATAGTATGAGAAAAAGGAATATACACTTAATATTTTTACACTATTAACCAATGACAGACGTGTATTTCGCCACATAACACTTTTAGTTTTAACATACTATTATCATTTGGCACTATCCAAAAATCTGATTGGATGTCTGTGTAATATTTCTTTACAATGACATTGCACTACCTTTAAACTCATATAGTTTATCAATAAAAGTTATTGTGCGTGAAATTGTTTGATATATCATATATTCATTTTTTTGGTTAATTTTTTCATATATTCCATTAAATTACACCACAACGTCATGTATTACGCAATATTACCCTATCATAGCGCTTTTTAGGAAGTGCTACTAAATAATATGCTTTTAATAAAGTTGGAAAAGCACAATTCTAGTTATCTGACCACAATAGAAGAAACTTTAATAACGCATAAAAATGTTATTAAAAGCTAAAAATACGCTATTGATAATATTTTTTGGCATAGTGTATTACGTTATTTTTGCAAAT
Source organism: Lathyrus tuberosus (assembly GCA_022829125.1). NCBI lineage: Eukaryota > Viridiplantae > Streptophyta > Magnoliopsida > Fabales > Fabaceae > Lathyrus > Lathyrus tuberosus. Next base: position 13,269,706 of record JALAZF010000071.1, read on the forward strand.
ATCTACAATGTATAAAGTAGTTTAATGCATGGCTAAATCTTTTCTTTACACTATCCACTTGCACAAATTAAAATTTTTTATAATATCCAAAAATCTTTTTTTTGTAATATAATATAAAAAAATATTACCCATATATATATATATATATATATATATATAAAGCCTTTACGTAACCGTGATTATTATTTAACCTTGCTTAAGACTAATCAAGACAAATGATTATTCAAAATTATTATAAGCACACACAATAAACTCTTTATTCTATCAAACTCCAATACATAAAACTTGTGAAAATTACACCATAATAACCAATGGATGTAACTTCACATTCACACAAAATGAAAAAACAATAACACAAATTATCATATAATTAAAATTTAGACTAAATTCATCATATCCACAATAGAGGATATACATCATTAAGTCCACAAAAAAATGAATTTATTCAAGATAATCAATTAGGCCAAAAACCATTCTGAAGATTGGCATCATAACCAAATGGAATTGTTTCATTTCTATCACCATTCCTCATCATGTCCATTAACAACTGCCTTTAAATGATATTATTATTGTTCATATCCATCCCAACATGGCCATGACCCATCATAGCAATTTATTCATTATTAAATGCAGTTAGTGGCGGCGGCGGTGGTAATTGTAGTGCCATTTGATGTTGGACTTGGCTTTGAGACGTCATTATTTGACTTCTACTTTCATTTTGATTAAAAGTTATATTGTTATCATCAAGTTCCATCCTTCTAGCAATCTCCCTCAAATTCTTATCAATTATCCAAGCAAGATCATTCAAATCACTCACCGACATACCGTTCTGCACAATATTCCCAGCCTTAAGACATTGAAACATCAGCTTGGTTAACTCTTTCTCTCTGTTGTCTTCCCTTTTCTTCTTAACTTGCTCTTTAGCCTTTAAAATCCCCTGTTTTAGGAAACTCTCCTGATTAACCATCTTTTTGCTTTGTTCCAATTCAGGCATTGTCTTGAATTTCAAAAGCACTTGTTGAACACCCGATGACGATTGCCAAATCTCTGGTTAAGGGTCATACGAGCCATAAATTATAGCACACACATCAATTCCACAAAGGGTTGATAACTCATCAACTTTTTTCAATAAACCCTTCTTCTGTTTATCGTATGTTACTTTCCTTGAGGTATCATTTTCAATAAAAGCAAATTTCACCTTCTTTCTTGTCAAGGTTTTGACTAGAATAAGCGAAGATGAATAATTTATAGGAAAAAGAAGAACAGTTGATGGCTGTGAATTTTATTCTTGTGAACAATGTATATATAGACCAAAATCGATCTATTGTACACAGTTTGATGTATGTATGAATATTTTTCCATCTTGGCATTTTTGTTTCTGCGGTAAAACCCATTATTTTCATTCCATCCATGCGGATATACAAAATCAAATCTTTTATAACATTTAAGTTTTTAACATTTTTTAATATTTAAATATTTATAGTGACGTGGTTGCAACGGTTGGATTATATATCAAAATAAATATTTTTTATTTTACAAAGATATATCACGAATTGTAATTTGCGTAGATTCATGCACATAGATATTCTAAAAGGATTTTATCTTGTCGTTAGTCATCAATATCGTAAATTTAAAATATAGTATGAGAAAAAGGAATATACACTTAATATTTTTACACTATTAACCAATGACAGACGTGTATTTCGCCACATAACACTTTTAGTTTTAACATACTATTATCATTTGGCACTATCCAAAAATCTGATTGGATGTCTGTGTAATATTTCTTTACAATGACATTGCACTACCTTTAAACTCATATAGTTTATCAATAAAAGTTATTGTGCGTGAAATTGTTTGATATATCATATATTCATTTTTTTGGTTAATTTTTTCATATATTCCATTAAATTACACCACAACGTCATGTATTACGCAATATTACCCTATCATAGCGCTTTTTAGGAAGTGCTACTAAATAATATGCTTTTAATAAAGTTGGAAAAGCACAATTCTAGTTATCTGACCACAATAGAAGAAACTTTAATAACGCATAAAAATGTTATTAAAAGCTAAAAATACGCTATTGATAATATTTTTTGGCATAGTGTATTACGTTATTTTTGCAAATATCTACAATGTATAAAGTAGTTTAATGCATGGCTAAATCTTTTCTTTACACTATCCACTTGCACAAATTAAAATTTTTTATAATATCCAAAAATCTTTTTTTTGTAATATAATATAAAAAAATATTACCCATATATATATATATATATATATATATATATATAAAGCCTTTACGTAACCGTGATTATTATTTAACCTTGCTTAAGACTAATCAAGACAAATGATTATTCAAAATTATTATAAGCACACACAATAAACTCTTTATTCTATCAAACTCCAATACATAAAACTTGTGAAAATTACACCATAATAACCAATGGATGTAACTTCACATTCACACAAAATGAAAAAACAATAACACAAATTATCATATAATTAAAATTTAGACTAAATTCATCATATCCACAATAGAGGATATACATCATTAAGTCCACAAAAAAATGAATTTATTCAAGATAATCAATTAGGCCAAAAACCATTCTGAAGATTGGCATCATAACCAAATGGAATTGTTTCATTTCTATCACCATTCCTCATCATGTCCATTAACAACTGCCTTTAAATGATATTATTATTGTTCATATCCATCCCAACATGGCCATGACCCATCATAGCAATTTATTCATTATTAAATGCAGTTAGTGGCGGCGGCGGTGGTAATTGTAGTGCCATTTGATGTTGGACTTGGCTTTGAGACGTCATTATTTGACTTCTACTTTCATTTTGATTAAAAGTTATATTGTTATCATCAAGTTCCATCCTTCTAGCAATCTCCCTCAAATTCTTATCAATTATCCAAGCAAGATCATTCAAATCACTCACCGACATACCGTTCTGCACAATATTCCCAGCCTTAAGACATTGAAACATCAGCTTGGTTAACTCTTTCTCTCTGTTGTCTTCCCTTTTCTTCTTAACTTGCTCTTTAGCCTTTAAAATCCCCTGTTTTAGGAAACTCTCCTGATTAACCATCTTTTTGCTTTGTTCCAATTCAGGCATTGTCTTGAATTTCAAAAGCACTTGTTGAACACCCGATGACGATTGCCAAATCTCTGGTTAAGGGTCATACGAGCCATAAATTATAGCACACACATCAATTCCACAAAGGGTTGATAACTCATCAACTTTTTTAAATAAACCCTTCTTCTGTTTATCGTATGTTACTTTCCTTGAGGTATCATTTTCAATAAAAGCAAATTTCACCTTCTTTCTTGTCAAGGTTTTGACTAGAATAAGCGAAGATGAATAATTTATAGGAAAAAGAAGAACAGTTGATGGCTGTGAATTTTATTCTTGTGAACAATGTATATATAGACCAAAATCGATCTATTGTACACAGTTTGATGTATGTATGAATATTTTTCCATCTTGGCATTTTTGTTTCTGCGGTAAAACCCATTTTTTTCATTCCATCCATGCGGATATACAAAATCAAATCTTTTATAACATTTAATTTTTTAACATTTTTTAATATTTAAATATTTATAGTGACGTGGTTGCAACGGTTGGATTATATATCAAAATAAATATTTTTTATTTTACAAAGATATATCACGAATTGTAATTTGCGTAGATTCATGCACATAGATATTCTAAAAGGATTTTATCTTGTCGTTAGTCATCAATATCGTAAATTTAAAATATAGTATGAGAAAAAGGAATATACACTTAATATTTTTACACTATTAACCAATGACAGACGTGTATTTCGCCACATAACACTTTTAGTTTTAACATACTATTATCATTTGGCACTTTCCAAAAATCTGATTGGATGTCTGTGTAATATTTCTTTACAATGACATTGCACTACCTTTAAACTCATATAGTTTATCAATAAAAGTTATTGTGCGTGAAATTGTTTGATATATCATATATTCATTTTTTTGGTTAATTTTTTCATATATTCCATTAAATTACACCACAACGTCATGTATTACGCAATATTACCCTATCATAGCGCTTTTTAGGAAGTGCTACTAAATAATATGCTTTTAATAAAGTTGGAAAAGCACAATTCTAGTTATCTGACCACAATAGAAGAAACTTTAATAACGCATAAAAATGTTATTAAAAGCTAAAAATACGCTATTGATAATATTTTTTGGCATAGTGTATTACGTTATTTTTGCAAATATCTACAATGTATAAAGTAGTTTAATGCATGGCTAAATCTTTTCTTTACACTATCCACTTGCACAAATTAAAATTTTTTATAATATCCAAAAATCTTTTTTTTGTAATATAATATAAAAAAATATTACCCATATATATATATATATATATATATATATATATATAAAGCCTTTGCGTAACCGTGATTATTATTTAACCTTGCTTAAGACTAATCAAGACAAATGATTATTCAAAATTATTATAAGCACACACAATAAACTCTTTATTCTATCAAACTCCAATACATAAAACTTGTGAAAATTACACCATAATAACCAATGGATGTAACTTCACATTCACACAAAATGAAAAAACAATAACACAAATTATCATATAATTAAAATTTAGACTAAATTCATCATATCCACAATAGAGGATATACATCATTAAGTCCACAAAAAAATGAATTTATTCAAGATAATCAATTAGGCCAAAAACCATTCTGAAGATTGGCATCATAACCAAATGGAATTGTTTCATTTCTATCACCATTCCTCATCATGTCCATTAACAACTGCCTTTAAATGATATTATTATTGTTCATATCCATCCCAACATGGCCATGACCCATCATAGCAATTTATTCATTATTAAATGCAGTTAGTGGCGGCGGCGGTGGTAATTGTAGTGCCATTTGATGTTGGACTTGGCTTTGAGACGTCATTATTTGACTTCTACTTTCATTTTGATTAAAAGTTATATTGTTATCATCAAGTTCCATCCTTCTAGCAATCTCCCTCAAATTCTTATCAATTATCCAAGCAAGATCATTCAAATCACTCACCGACATACCGTTCTGCACAATATTCCCAGCCTTAAGACATTGAAACATCAGCTTGGTTAACTCTTTCTCTCTGTTGTCTTCCCTTTTCTTCTTAACTTGCTCTTTAGCCTTTAAAATCCCCTGTTTTAGGAAACTCTCCTGATTAACCATCTTTTTGCTTTGTTCCAATTCAGGCATTGTCTTGAATTTCAAAAGCACTTGTTGAACACCCGATGACGATTGCCAAATCTCTGGTTAAGGGTCATACGAGCCATAAATTATAGCACACACATCAATTCCACAAAGGGTTGATAACTCATCAACTTTTTTAAATAAACCCTTCTTCTGTTTATCGTATGTTACTTTCCTTGAGGTATCATTTTCAATAAAAGCAAATTTCACCTTCTTTCTTGTCAAGGTTTTGACTAGAATAAGCGAAGATGAATAATTTATAGGAAAAAGAAGAACAGTTGATGGCTGTGAATTTTATTCTTGTGAACAATGTATATATAGACCAAAATCGATCTATTGTACACAGTTTGATGTATGTATGAATATTTTTCCATCTTGGCATTTTTGTTTCTGCGGTAAAACCCATTTTTTTCATTCCATCCATGCGGATATACAAAATCAAATCTTTTATAACATTTAATTTTTTAACATTTTTTAATATTTAAATATTTATAGTGACGTGGTTGCAACGGTTGGATTATATATCAAAATAAATATTTTTTATTTTACAAAGATATATCACGAATTGTAATTTGCGTAGATTCATGCACATAGATATTCTAAAAGGATTTTATCTTGTCGTTAGTCATCAATATCGTAAATTTAAAATATAGTATGAGAAAAAGGAATATACACTTAATATTTTTACACTATTAACCAATGACAGACGTGTATTTCGCCACATAACACTTTTAGTTTTAACATACTATTATCATTTGGCACTTTCCAAAAATCTGATTGGATGTCTGTGTAATATTTCTTTACAATGACATTGCACTACCTTTAAACTCATATAGTTTATCAATAAAAGTTATTGTGCGTGAAATTGTTTGATATATCATATATTCATTTTTTTGGTTAATTTTTTCATATATTCCATTAAATTACACCACAACGTCATGTATTACGCAATATTACCCTATCATAGCGCTTTTTAGGAAGTGCTACTAAATAATATGCTTTTAATAAAGTTGGAAAAGCACAATTCTAGTTATCTGACCACAATAGAAGAAACTTTAATAACGCATAAAAATGTTATTAAAAGCTAAAAATACGCTATTGATAATATTTTTTGGCATAGTGTATTACGTTATTTTTGCAAATATCTACAATGTATAAAGTAGTTTAATGCATGGCTAAATCTTTTCTTTACACTATCCACTTGCACAAATTAAAATTTTTTATAATATCCAAAAATCTTTTTTTTGTAATATAATATAAAAAAATATTACCCATATATATATATATATATATATATATATATATATAAAGCCTTTGCGTAACCGTGATTATTATTTAACCTTGCTTAAGACTAATCAAGACAAATGATTATTCAAAATTATTATAAGCACACACAATAAACTCTTTATTCTATCAAACTCCAATACATAAAACTTGTGAAAATTACACCATAATAACCAATGGATGTAACTTCACATTCACACAAAATGAAAAAACAATAACACAAATTATCATATAATTAAAATTTAGACTAAATTCATCATATCCACAATAGAGGATATACATCATTAAGTCCACAAACAAATGAATTTATTCAAGATAATCAATTAGGCCAAAAACCATTCTGAAGATTGGCATCATAACCAAATGGAATTGTTTCATTTCTACCACCATTCCTCATCATGTCCATTAACAACTGCCTTTAAATGATATTATTATTGTTCATATCCATCCCAACATGGCCATGACCCATCATAGCAATTTATTCATTATTAAATGCAGTTAGTGGCGGCGGCGGTGGTAATTGTAGTGCCATTTGATGTTGGACTTGGCTTTGAGACGTCATTATTTGACTTCTACTTTCATTTTGATTAAAAGTTATATTGTTATCATCAAGTTCCATCCTTCTAGCAATCTCCCTCAAATTCTTATCAATTATCCAAGCAAGATCATTCAAATCACTCACCGACATACCGTTCTGCACGATATTCCCAGCCTTAAGACATTGAAACATCAGCTTTGTTAACTCTTTCTCTCTGTTGTCTTCCCTTTTCTTCTTAACTTGCTCTTTAGCCTTTAAAATCCCCTGTTTTAGGAAACTCTCCTGATTAACCATCTTTTTGCTTTGTTCCAATTCAGGCATTGTCTTGAATTTCAAAAGCACTTGTTGAACACCCGATGACGATTGCCAAATCTCTGATTAAGGGTCATACGAGCCATAAATTATAGCACACACATCAATTCCACAAAGGGTTGATAACTCATCAACTTTTTTCAATATACCCTTCTTCTTTTTATCGTATGTTACTTTCCTTGAGGTATCATTTTCAATGAAAGCAAATTTCACCTTCTTTCTTGGCATGGTTTTGACTAGAATAAGCGAAGATGAATAATTTATAGGAAAAAGAAGAACAGTTGATGGCTGTGAATTTTATTCTTGTGAACAATGTATATATAGACCAAAATCGATCTATTGTACACAGTTTGATGTATGTATGAATATTTTTCCATCTTGGCATTGTTGTTTCTGCGGTAAAACCCATTATTTTCATTCCATCCATGCGGATATACAAAATCAAATCTTTTATAACATTTAATTTTTTAACATTTTTTAATATTTAAATATTTATAGTGACGTGGTTGCAACGGTTGGATTATATATCAAAATATATATTTTTTATTTTACAAAGATATATCACGAATTGTAATTTGCGTAGATTCATGCACATAGATATTCTAAAAGGATTTTATCTTGTCGTTAGTTATCAATATCGTAAATTTAAAATATAGTATGAGAAAAAGGAATATACACTTAATATTTTTACACAATTAACCAATGACAGACGTGTATTTCGCCACATAACACTTTTAGTTTTAACATACTATTATCATTTGGCACTTTCCAAAAATCTGATTGGATGTCTGTGTAATATTTCTTTACAATGACATTGCACTACCTTTAAACTCATATAGTTTATCAATAAAAGTTATTGTGCGTGAAATTGTTTGATATATCATATATTCATTTTTTTGGTTAATTTTTTCATATATTCCATTAAATTACACCACAACGTCATGTATTACGCAATATTACCCTATCATAGCGCTTTTTAGGAAGTGCTACTAAATAATATGCTTTTAATAAAGTTGGAAAAGCACAATTCTAGTTATCTGACCACAATAGAAGAAACTTTAATAACGCTTAAAAATGTTATTAAAAGCTTAAAATACGTTATTGATAATATTTTTTGGCGTAGTCTATTACATTATTTTTGTAAATATCTACAATGTATAAAGTAGTTTAATGCATGGCTAAATGATTTCTTTACACTATCCATTTGCACAAATTAAAAGTTTTTATAATATCCAAAATTTTTTTTTTTTGTAATATAATATAAAAAAATATTACCCATATATATATATATATATATATATATATATATATATATATTAAAAGCCTTTACCTAACCATGATTATTATTTAACCTTGCTAAAGACTAATCAAGACAAATGATTATTCAAAAGTATTATAAGCACACACAATAAACTCTTTATTCTATCAAACTCCAATACATAAAACTTGTGAAAATTACACCATAATAACCAATGGATGTAACTTCACATTCACACAAAATGAAAAAACAATAACACAATAAATTATCATATAATTAAAATTTAGACTAAATTCGTCATATCCACATTAGTGGATATACATCATTAAGTCTACAAACAAATGAATTTATTCAAGATAATCAAATAGGTCAAAAACCATTCTGAAGATTGGCATCATAACCAAATGGAATTGTTTCATTTCTACCACCATTCCTCATCATGTCCATTAACAACTGCCTTTGAATGATGTTATTATTATTCATATCCATCCCAACATGGCCATGACCCATCATAGCAATTTCTTCATTATTAAATGTAGTTAGTGGCGGCGGCGATGGTAATTGTAGTGCCATTTGATGTTGGACTTGGCTTTGAGCCGTCATTATTTGACTTCTACTTTCATTTTGATTAAAAGTTATATTGTTATTGTAATACCCCGTAAACTATTTTACTCCGGATAATATTAGTTGTGATCAACTGAGTCCCAGTGTACTCTGAGAAATTATCTGCAGAGATAATTAGGGTAACTGTTGGACTTAGAGTAAATCCAATTAATATTATCTGACTCTGAGATATTTAAATATTTGGACTTTAAAGACTTTTTGGACAATTAGTAGTGTTTCTAATTTATGATATTTTCTATATCATTTCTTTTTCTCTCATTTCCAAACATAGTTAACTTGAAGAAGAAAAGGAAAGGAAGGAAAAGGTAGAGAAAAGGAGAAAAAGCTCAAGATCAAGAACATCATCAAATCTACATCCAATCATCTTTAAATCTTCACCATCTTCATCTATTCAAGGTGGGTTCTAGTTAGATGCTTTTGTTTTAGATTTTCTTAGATTCTAAGACTTAGGTTAGAGTTGTAAGAGAATGGGTTAAATTGAAAATCTTGAAAATTAACGGTTGAAATGTGTTAATAACTGAGTAGTATGAGTTATATGACTGTAGAATCATTTATGTTTGATTGTGGGATGTTTGGATATGGTTTGGTGGGGTTTTGGAACCATGGGAGATCAGCTGTTATGCAGATGAACTTTCTGAAATTCCCAGATTCATACACCGAATCCCCCAGCGAAGGGGAAATCGTGGGCTCGCTGGCAGCTTTGCACTGCGAGTAAAGTAGCGAACGTTCGCCAGTGGTTCGCCCTGCGAACCTTAAGTTGTTTTTGCCACTGCCTTGGTTCGCCAGCGTTTGCACTGCGAATGGTGCAGCGAACAAGTGTTGGCTAGGCGTTCGCTGGACACTTCGCACTGCGAATGAAGTAGCGAGCATTCGCTGACTTATTCGCAATGCGAACATAGCAGAACATCCATTTTGTTTCTTGCATAACTTTTGACTCGGTTATCCGTTTTGCGTATTCTTGATATCGTTGTGAAGCTAAGAACATATTCTAGCTAATGATAGTGAAAGATATTTGTTTATTGCCCGATTAAATGAATCGGAGGGAACCGTAAATTGGTATAAATTGTGGCATGTTGAATTTTGGTGTTCCATTATGTGATTGATGATTACATGCCCATGTTATTATTGTTGAACATGATAGAATATGTATGCATGTTAAAAATATGAATAGGTAGAGTGAGGAACATTACCGTAAATGATATTGAAAGTGTGTAAATGACATGGGGGCAACGCTCGTGCAAAAGAGGCCGAGGCGTGTGGCTAGTCATAATAACCGGTTTACCTTGCGGTGTAGTTTCATGAGACTCGAGCACCTCCTCTGAAACGTATGTACAACTACTTGGCAGGTTTGATTCCCGCGTATAGTACGATTGGAGCCTACGTGTAAAGAGACTTGTGACGGTGTACGGGCCGTGAGAAGTGACGGATCACGGTGTACGGGCCAATGATCCCGAATCCAATTCGTATGCCAAGTAGATACAAGGATCCATGACTCGAATCGTCTTCTAGACGTAGAAGCGGACGGGAATAGGGGATACCTTGGTACGATTATTGATTTGTGAGTTTTTGGAGTAACATGTTCAGAACTTACTTTGGTACTATTGTGAGTTGACAGGCTCACGAGTGTGAATGTATTTATATCGTGTGTGTACTCAAAGTCACCTCCCTTTACTTTGACTTGAGTTAGGCTTATTAGAACCTTGTAAAGCCGAGAGGACTATAAGATAGCGAACTCACTGAGATTTGATGTATCTCACCCCACTGTTGTTGTTTACATCACAGGTTCTGTAGGTTCGGCGAAGGGTAAGGACAAAGTGGTCTCACTTTTCCTTACGGATAGTGGTTTTGAGATGGCATGGCTTCCGCTATGGCGTTTTATTTTGAGATCATTGTATTGATCTAGTTCTTAGTGTATTTTGGGACATCTTGTATACATTATGCCGTGAGCTTTAGAACTTTGTATATAGGGCATTTAATGTATACAATGTGTTAACTAGGAACTTGTACGTATATATTTATGTACCAAACGTATTATTCATGTATGATATATGCTTTGATGTATGTATATATATGGGCGTTACAGTTGGTATCAGAGCAGGTCGTATCCTCGACCTAGCCATGAAATAGTATAAGTGTTTCTTTCCGTTTCATATGTGTTGTGTCGCCATTGGTCTTACGTGTTATATTTATGGTATCGAGCCTATTCAATTTAATCCTATCTGTATAACATTTAGGAACATGGCCGACCGACGCAGAAACAACCGTGGTAGACCGAGAACAACTCCAGCAGGGACAAATCCGCCAGGGGACGAAGGGAATTCCCCTTTGTATCAATTCATGCAACAGATGCAGTAGCAGCAGAATCAGTTTATGCAACAGATGGTACAACAAATGGCATGTGGGGTGCATCCTCCAGTGGTTGTGCCAGAAGCTGCAGGGTGAACCTTTAGGGATTTCATTCCTATGAATCCTCCGGAGTTTCTGGGAGGGTTAGATCCAGTAAAGGCTCATGAATGGATATCCGGTATGGAGCGGATTTTCTTGATTGACCAGTGTAGTGAAGAAAATAAGGTTGTCTTCGCTTCTCACTTGTTAAAGGGTCCTGCTATGAGATGGTGGGAAAGCGCCTCAGCCTTGATAACAATTCAAGAGGTACCGAAAGTGTGGGAGCAGTTTAAGATAACTTTTATGGAGAAGTATTTTCCAAGTTCCTTAAGGTCTCAAAAAGAATTCAAATTTCAGCAGCTGAGGCAAGGTAACTTGACAGTGGCTTCCTATGCGGAAAAGTTCGAGGTTATGGCTGCTTATTCTAGATAAGCCATGTATGCTCCTGATGAAAGGTGGAAGATTGATCAGTTTCTGTTTGGTTTAAGGGTTGAAATTTCACATAGTGTGTCTCAGAGAGAATTTACTAGCTATGCTGAATTGTTACGACAGTGTTATATGGCGGAACATAGTTTGAAGAAGGTGCAAGCAGAAGTAGAGTTAAGTAGGGTGAATCAAAGTGATCATGGAAGACCGAATGAACAATTTAGACTGAGACAACAACCTTTCAAAGGGAAACAAGTTCAGAGTTCTAAGTCTAGTGCGCCTCCGGTATGCCGTACTTGTGGTAGGAATCATTTGGGAGGTGCAATTGGGATGGAATATGATGTTATTAGTGTAACAAGGTGGGTCATTTATCGAGGGATTGTCCTCAGAAGAGGAATCAGATGCAAGAAAAGAATACCGGACGAGTGTATACCTTGGATGCAAGGAAGACAAAGGGTGATAACTCCTTGATTGCGGGTGCGTGTTTCGTGAATGGGAATCCTTATTTTGTTTTATTTGATTGTGGGGCAACACATTATTTTGTGTCCACGCGGTGCGTGAAGCGACTTGGGTTGCAAGTTGTTCCTTTGTCTCCACCCATGGTGGTTACTACTGCCATGGATGAAATTGTTGAAACACCGTTGATGTGTGAAAATTGTGTAATGTCGGTGAATGAAATAGTCTTCCAGATTGATCTTATTTGTTTGCCCCTTAAGAAAGTGGATGTTGTTCTGGGAATGGATTGGCTTTCAGCTAATTCGGTATTTATCAGGTGCGAAGAAAAGCTAATCATTATTCAATCTGCTGAAGCTACTCCGAAGGATGTGTTAATTACTATTTTAGAAGGTACGGTTGGAATGATTAATTTCTTGTTTGGGGAGGAAAAGTCTGTTCTTTTAATTCTTACTAAGGAGGAGAGTTGTAACCTTCAAGTTTCGAGTATTCCGGTAGTTTGTGACTTTCCTGAAGTTTTACCCGAGGATATCACTTCTCTTCCTCCGGAGCAGGAAATGGAGTTCTCTATTGACCTGATACCGGGAACGGATCCAATATTCGTTTTTCCGTATCGGATGGCACCACTTGAATTAAGAGAATTAAAGGACCAATTGGAAGAGTTGTTGGCTAAGCATTTTGTTCGACCAAGTGTTTCGCCCTAGGGAGCTCCAGTGTTGTTGGTAAAGAAGAAGGATGGTGGAATGCGGTTGTGTATTGATTACCGTCAATTGAATAAGGTCACCATCAAGAACAAATACCCATTGCCAAGGATAGACGATCTGTTAGATCAATTGAAAGGAGCCTGTGTGTTCTCGAAGATTGATTTACGGTCGGGTTATCATCAGATTCGGGTGAAGAGTTTAGACGTACCAAAAACTGCATTTAGAACCCGTTATGGTCCTTATGAATTTTTGGTGATGCCTTTCGGTGTGACGAATGCTCCGGCAGTTTTCATGGATTACATGAATCGGATATTTCAACCTTACTTGGACCAATCTGTGGTGATTTTCATTGATGACATTCTTATCTATTCTTGTGACCTTCAAGAGCACGGAGAACACCTAAGAATCGTTTTATCCATTTTGCAAGAACGACAACTTTTTGCCAAGTTGAGTGTGAATTTTGGATGTCGGAGGTGAATTTCCTTGGACATGTCATATCTCAAGGGGGTGTAGCGGTTGATCCATCCAAAGTTGAAGCAGTGATAAATTGGGAGAGATCGAAGAATCTGTCTGAAGTTAGAAGCTTCTTGGGACTAGCAGGGTATTATAGAAGGTTTTTTAAAGGCTTTTCCCAACTGGCTTTACCGATGACGAGACTTACTCGGAAAAATTGTTATTATGAATGGGATTCGGCTTGTGAGCAAAGCTTTATGAGCTTGAAAGAGAGATTGACGACCGCTCCTATTTTGGTTATTCCTGATCCTAGCAAGTCCTATGAGGTGTATTGTGATGCGTCGAAGATGGGATTAGGAGGGGTGTTAATGCAAGATGGACATGTAGTGGCCTATGCTTCACGACCGTTGAAAGTCCATGAAGAGAATTATCCAACGTATGACTTAGAATTGGCAGGGGTTGTATTTACCTTGAAGGTGTGGCGTCACTATTTGTATGGTGTACGTTTTGAGATGTTTAGTGACCACAAGAGCTTATAATACCTCTTTAATCAGAAGGAGTTGAACATGTGTCAATGGAGGTGGATGGAATATTTGAAAGATTATGACTTGGAACTAAAATACCATCCGGGTAAAGCGAATAAGGTGGCGGATGCTTTAAGTAGGAAAGTGTTGCACAGTGCCGACTTGATGATGTTAGAGTATGACTTAATGGAGAAGTTTAGAGATCTGAATCTTCAGTTCAATTGGACTCCTAATTGTGTGATTATGGGAAATTTGAATATCACTTCTACTCTTCGGGAAGAAATTCAACAAGAGCAAAGGTTAGATGAGAAGTTACAAGAGGTGTTATTGCAACCGGGTTTTGTGCGGGCTACCGATGGAGTTATTGTATTTAACCAAAGGATTTGTATTCCGGACAACACGGAGTTAAAAAGGAGGATTTTGGATGAAGCGCATAAGGGTGCTTTTACTATACATCAGGGATCTTCAAAGATGTACCAAGACCTCAAGAGGGACTATTGGTGGTCCGAGATGAAGAGGGATATTGCAGTGTATGTGTCAGAATGTGTGGTGTGTCAACAAGTAAAGATCAAACACCAAAGACCGGGTGGCTTAGTGCAACCTTTAGAAATTCCGGTGTTGAAATGGGATAGTATTTCAATGGACTTCGCGGTGGGTTTACCATGTGCGCAAGGCAGTTATGACTCGATTTGGGTAATAGTAGACCTGTTGACGAAGTTTGCTCATTTCTTGGCCGTAAAGACTACTTATAAGGCGAGTCATCTCGCAAGGTTGTTCATTTTGGAGATAGTGAGGTTGCACGGTATTCCTACTAGTATTGTTTTGGATAGAGATCCAAAATTTACTTCGAGATTTTGGAGAGCTTTTCAACAAGCGATGGGAGCGAAGTTGTGTTTGAGCACGTCGAATCATCCGCAAACGGATGGTCAGACGGAACGGACAATACAGACCATGAAGGATATGTTGAGAGCTTGTGTGTTGGGAAGTGGAGGAAATTGGATAGATCTTTTGCCATTGATTGAATTCTCTTATAATAATAGTTATCATGCAAGCATTGGTATGGCACCTTACGAGGAGTTGTATGGTAGGAAGTGTAGGACACCGTTGTGTTGGGTAGAAGTGGGGGAAGATAGAATGTTGGGACCCGAGATTATTCATGAAACTACGGAGAAAATTAAGATGATCCGTGATAAGATCAAACAAGCCCAAGATCGTCAGAAGAGTTATGCGGATAACCATAGAAGATCTTTAGAATTTAAAGAAGGCGATCACGTGTTTCTAAAAGTCACTCCGAGATTGCGGTTGAAAGGACCGTTTCGATCGCGGAAGTTGAGTCTGAGATACATGGGACCGTATCAGATTTTGGAAAGAATTATTGAAGTAGCTTAGAGATTAGCCTTATCGCCTTCTCTGTCGGAGATGCACGACGTTTTTCATGTGTCTCAGCATCGGAAATTTGTCCCAGATCCTCTTCAGCCAATTTTACCAGATACAATAGAGATAGAAGCAGATTTGACATTTGAGCCTCAACCGAGTCGTATCACTGGAAGAGGAACTAAAGTGTTAAGGAATAAAGAGATTCTTCTTGTGAAGGTCCAGTGGGAAGAGACGCATCCGGGCGATGCAACTTGGGAGTTGGAATCGGAGATGCGGGAGGTCTACCCTCATCTTTTCTGGTAATTGTTTTGAATTCGTGGGAGAATTTCTATTTAAGGGGGGGAGGATGTAATACCCCGTAAACTATTTTACTCCAGATAATATTAGTTGTGATCAACTGAGTCCCAGTGTACTCTGAGAAATTATCTGCAGAGATAATTAGGGTAACTGTTGGACTTAGAGTAAATCCAATTAATATTAACTGACTCTGAGATATTTAAATATTTGGACTTTAAAGACTTTTTGGACAATTAGTAGTGTTGTTAATTGATGATATTTTCTATATCATTTCTTTTTCTCTCATTTCCAAACATAGTTAACTTGGAAAAGAAAAGGAAAGGAAGGAAAAGGGAGAGAAAAGGAGAAAAAGCTCAAGATCAAGAACATCATCAAATCTTCATCCAATCATCTTCAAGTCTTCACCATCTTCATCTATTCAAGGTGGGTTCAAGTTAGATGCTTTTGTTTTAGATTTTCTTAGATTCTAAGACTTAGGTTAGATTTGTAAGAGAATGGGTTAAATTCGAAATCTTGAAAATTAACGGTTGAAATGTGTTAATAACTTAGTAGTATGGGTTATATGAGTGTAGAATCATTTATGTTTGATTGTGGGATGTTTGGATACGGTTTGGTGGGGTTTTGGAACCATGGGAGATCAGCTGTTACGCGGATGAACTTTCTGAAATTCCCAGATTCGCACTGCGAATCCCCCAGCGACGGGGAAATCGTGGGCTCGCTGGCAGCTTCGCACTGCGAGTAAAGTAGCGAACGTTCGTGAGTGGTTCGCCCTGCGAACCTTGCGTTGTTTTTGCCACTGCCTTGGTTCCCCAGCATTCGCACTGCGAATGGTACAGCGAACAAGTGTTGGCTAGGCGTTCGCTGGACGCTTCGCACTGCGAATGAAGTAGCGAGCATTCGCTGGCTTATTCGCAATGCGAACATAGCAGAACATCAATTTTGTTTCTTGCATAACTTTTGACTCGGTTATCCGTTTTGCGTATTCTTGATATCGTTGTAAAGCTAAGAACATACTCTAGCTAATGGTAGTGAAAAATATTTGTTTATTGCTGGAATAAATGAATCAGACCGAACCGTAAATTGGTATAAATTGTGGCATGTTGAATTTTGGTGTTCCATTATGTGATTGATGATTACATGCCCATGTTATTATTATTGAACATGCTAGAATATGTATGCATGTTAAAAATATGAATAGGTAGAGTGAGGAACATTACCGTAAATGATATCGAAAGTGTGTAAATGACACGGTGGCAACGCTCGTGCAAAAGAGGCCGAGGCGTGTGGCTAGTAATAATAACCGGTTTACCTTGCGGTGTAGTTTCATGAGACTCGAGCTCCTCCTCTGAAACGTATGCACAACTACTTGGCAGGTTTGATTCCCGTGAATAGTACGATTGGAGCCTACGGGTAAAGAGACTTGTGACGGTGTGCGGGCCGTGAGAAGTGACGAATCACGGTGTACGGGCCGATGATCCCGAATCCAATTCATATGCCAAGTAGATACAAGGATCCATGACTCGAATCGTCTTCTAGACGTAGAAGCAGACGGGAATAGGGGATACCTTGGTACGGTTATTGATTTGTGTGATTCTGGAGTAACAAGCTCAGAACTTACTTTGGTATTATTGTGAGTTAACAGGCTCACGAGTGTGAATGTATTTATATCGTGTGTGTACTCAAAGTCACTTCCCTTTCCCTTGACTTGAGTTAGGCTTATTAGAACCTTGTAAAGCCGAGAGGACTATAAGATAGAGAACTCACTGAGATTTGATGTATCTCACCCCACTGTTGTTGTTTACATCAAGGGTTCTGCAGGTTCGGCGAAGGGTAAGGACAAAGTGGTCTGACTTTTCCTTACGGATAGTGGTTTTGAGATGGCATGGCATCCGCTATGGCGTTTTGTTTTGAGATCATTGTATTGATCTAGTTCTTAGTGTATTTTGGGACATCTTGTATACGTTATGCCTTGAGCTTTAGAACTTTGTATATAGGGCATTTAATGTATACAATGTGTTAACTAGGAACTTGTACATATATATTTCAATACCAAACGTATTATTCATGTATGATATATGCTTTGATGTATGTATATATATGGGCGTTACAGTTATCATCAAGTTCCATCCTTCTAGCAATCTCCCTCAAATTCTTATCAATTATCCAAGCAAGATCATTCAAATCACTCACCGACACACCGTTCTGCACAATATTCCCAGCCTTAAGACATTGAAACATCAACTTGGTTAGCTCTTTCTCTCTGTTGTCTTCCCTTTTCTTCTTAACTTGCTCTTTAGCCTTTAAAATCCCCTGTTTTAGGAAACTCTCCTGATTAACCATCTTTTTGCTTTGTTCCAATTCAGGCATTGTCTTGAATTTCAAAAGCGCGCACTTGTTGAACACCCGATGGCGATGGATAAATCTCTAGTTGAGGGTCGTACGAGCCATAAATTATAGCACACGCATCAATTCCACAAAGGGTCGATAACTCATCAACTTTTTTCAATAAACCCTTCTACTTTTTATCGTACGTTACTTTCCTTGAGGTATCATTTTCAATGAAAGCAAGTTTCACCTTCTTTCTTGTCATGGTTTTGACTAGAATAAGCGAAGATGAATAATTTATAGGGAAAAAGAAGAACAGTTGATGGCTGTGAATTTTATTCTTGTGACCATTGTATATATAGACCAAAATCGATCTATGGTACACGGTTTGATGTATGTATGAATAATTTTCCATCTTGGCATTTTTGTTTCAGTGGTAAAACCCATTTCAATCCATCCATGCGGATATATAAAATCAAATCTTTTATAACATTTAATTTTTTAACATTTTTTAATATTTAAGTATTTATAGTGACATGGTTGCAACGGTTGGAATATATATCAAAATATATATTTTTTATTTTACAAAGATATATCACGAATTGTAATTTGCGTAGATTCATGCACATAGATATTCTAAAAGGATTTTATCTTGCCGTTAGTTATCAATAACGTAAATTTAAAATATAGTATGAGAAAAAGGAATATACACCGAATATTTTTACACTATTAACTAATGACAGACGTGTATTTCGCCACATCACACTTTTAGTTTTAACTTACTATTATCATTCGGCACTTTCCAAAAATCTGATTGGATGTCTGTGTAATATTTCTTTACAATGACAGTGCACTATCTTTAAACGCATATAGTATATCAATAAAAGTTATTGTGTGTGAAATTGTTTGATATATCATATATTCATTTTTTTGGTTAATTTTTTCATATATTCCATTAAATTACACCACAACGTCATGTATTACGCAATATTACCCTATCATAGCGCTTTTTGATAAGTGCTACTAAATAATATGCTTTTAATAAAGTTGGAAAAGCACAATTCTAGTTATCTGACCACAATAGAAGAAACTTTAATAACGCATAAAAATGTTATTAAAAGCTAAAAATACGCTATTGATAATATTTTTTGGCGTAATGTATTACATTATTTTTGCAAATATCTACAATGTATAAAGAAGTTTAATGCATGGCTAAATCCTTTCTTTACACTATCCATTTACACAAATTAAATTTTTTTATAATATCCAAAAATCTTTTTTTTTTGTAATATAATATAAAAAAAACATTACATGTAACGCCCATATATAAATACATACATCAAAGCATATATCATACATGAATAATACGTTTGGTACTGAAATATACAAGTTCCTAGTAACACAGTATACATATAAATGCCCAAAAACTAATACAAAAACTATGGCATGTTATATATACAAGATGTTCAAAAGATAAAACTAAGAACCAGATCATTAATGATCTCAAAATCTCCACAATGGAAGCCTTGCCACACAAAAGATACGATCCGTAAGGAAAAGTCAACCCACTTAGTCCTTACCCTTCGCCGAACCTGTAGTACCTGTGATGTAAACAACAACGTGGGGTGAGATACATCAAATCTCAGTGAGTTATCTATCTTATATGTCCTCTCGGCTTTACAAGGTTCTAACAAGCCTAACTCAAGTCAAAAGGGAAGGGAAGTGACTTTGAGTACATACACACTATATATTTCCATGCTATTGAGTTCATTAACCCGAAAGTGTATCACTATCGCTAACCCTGTCAAGGCATCCCCTTTCTCTCGCCCTCTTCTACGTCTAGAAGTAGGAACGAGTCATGGACCCTCGTAGATTTCTTGGCATACGAAATGGATTCGGGATCATCGGCCCATACACTGTGATCCGTCACTTCACACGGCCCGTACACCGTCACAAGTCTCTTTACCCGTAGGCTCCATTCGTACTATAACATTGGGAATCAAACCTACCAAGAAATTGTGCATTCATTACAGAGGAGCTCGTTACTCATGAAATGGCACATAACAAAATAGTGGTTACGATTTCGTGATTCCACATACAACCTTTCGGTAATAGACGCACGCCTCGGCCTCTTATGCACGAGAGTCGTCGTAATTGTTATTCCACACTTTCCGACAATTGTTTACGGTAATGTTCCTCACTCTACTTATTTTGTATTTTAACATGCATACATATTCAAACATGTTTCATAATAAGAGAATAGGAAAATAATCATCAATCGCATAAAGAAAACACATAATTTAACATATCACAAATCACACTAATTCACGGTTCTCTCCGATTTACTTAATCGGGCAATAAACCGATATTTCTCACCTCCATTAGCCAGAATATGTTCCTAGCTTCACAACGATACCAAGAATACTCACAACGGATAAACGAGTCAAAAGTTATGAAAGAAACAAGTTGGGGGATCTGTCATGTTCGCATTGCGAAGAAGCCAGCGAATGCTCGCTTCCTCATTCGCAGTGCGAAGCTCTCAGCGAATGCCTAGCCAACACGGGTTCGCTGCCCCATTCGCAGTGTGAACGTCTGGCGAACCGTGGCAGAACCAAAACAAGCTAAAGTTCGCAGTGCAAACCTCTGGCGGATGTTCGCCTCCACCTTCGCCGTGCGAATAGCCAGCGTGTGTTCGATTTCCCCTTTTCTAAGGGATTTGCAGTGCGAATCTGGGAAAATGCAGAAATTCGGCAGCGTAACAGCTGAGTTCCCTTGGGTTCAAAACTACCCCAAAACATATCCAAACATCCCACAATCAAAAATAGATGATTCTACACTCATATAGCTTATACTACTCAGTTTGTAACACATTTCAACCGTTAAATTTTATCGATTACCAATTTAAGCAATTTCTCATAAAACCTAACTTAAGCTAAAATCATTTCTAACTCTAGAACTTAAGTTTCTATCTATATCCCACCTTGAATAGATGAAGATGGTGAAGATTGGAAGATGATTTGATGAACATTTGATGATGTTCTTGATCTTTCCACTTCTAGGTTTCCACTTCTCTTTTTCCTTCCTTTCTCCTTCTTTCTCTCCAACTTCTTTCTATCTCTTTCTTTCTTTGGTTCTAATGAGGAAAATGAAGGAAA
Source organism: Lathyrus tuberosus (assembly GCA_022829125.1). Classification (NCBI taxonomy): domain Eukaryota; kingdom Viridiplantae; phylum Streptophyta; class Magnoliopsida; order Fabales; family Fabaceae; genus Lathyrus; species Lathyrus tuberosus. Next base: position 13,291,081 of record JALAZF010000071.1, read on the forward strand.
AGAAATGATATAGGAAAAATATCATCAATTTCCATACTACTAATTGCCCAAAAAGTCTCTAAAGTTCCAAATATTAAAATACCTCAGAGACAGATAATATTAATTAGATTTGCTCTGAGCTCAACCGTTACTCTAATTATCTTTGCAGATAATTTCTCAAAGTACACTGGAACTCATAGATCACAACTAATATTATCCATAGTAATTAAAATACGGGGTGTTACATTACCCATATATATATATATATATATATATATATATATATATATATATATATATATATATATATATATATATAAAGCCTTTACGTAACCGTGATTATTATTTAACCTTGCTTAAGACTAATCAGGACAAATGATATTCAAAAGTATTATAAGCACACACAATAAACTCTTTATTCTATCTAACTCTAATACATAAAACTTGTGAAAATTACACCATAATGACCAATGGATGTAACTTCACATTCACACAAAATGAAAAAACAATAACACAAATTATCATATAATTAAAATTTAGACTAAATTCGTAATATCCACATTAGAGGATATACATCATTAAGTCCACAAACAAATGAATTTATTCAAGATAATCAAATAGGCCAAAAACCATTCTGAAGATTGGTGTCATAACCAAATGGAATTGTTTCATTTCTACCACCATTCCTCATCACGTCCATTAACAACTGCCTTTGAATGATTTTATTATTATTCATATCCATCCCAACATGGCCATGACCCATTATAGCAATTTCTTTATTATTAAATGCAGTTAGTGGCGGCGACGGTGGTAATTGTAGTGCCATTTGATGTTGGACTTGGCTTTGAGCCGTCATTATTTGACTTCTACTTTCATTTTGATTAAAAGCTATATTGTTATCATCAAGTTCCATCCTTCTAGCAATCTCACTCAAATTCTTATCAATTATCCAAGCAAGATCATTCAAATCACTCACCGACACACCGTTCTGCACAATATTCCCAGCCTTAAGACATTGAAACATCAGCTTGGTTAGCTCTTTCTCTCTGTTGTCTTCCCTTTTCTTCTTAACTTGCTCTTTAGCCTTTAAAATCCCCGGTTTTAGGAAACTCTCCTGACTAACCATTTTTTTGCTTTGTTCCAATTCAGACATTGTCTTGAATTTCAAAAGCAGTTGTTGAACACCCGATGGCGATGGCAAAATCTCTGGTTGAGGGTCGTACGAGCCATAAATATAGCACACGCATCGATTCCACAAAGGGTTGATAACTCTTCAACTTTTTTCAATAAACCCTTCTTCTTTTTATCGTATGTTACTTTCCTTGAGGTATCATTTTCAATGAAAGCAAGTTTCACCTTCTTTCTTGTCATGGTTTTGACTAGAATAAGCGAAGATGAATAATTTATAGGGAAAAAGAAGAACAATTGATGGCTGTGAATTTTATTCTTGTGAACAATGTATATATAGGCCAAAATCGATCTATTGTACACGGTTTGATGTATGTATGAATATTTTTCCATCTTGGCATTTTTGTTTCGGCGGTAAAACCCATTATTTTCATTCCATCCATGCGGATATATAAAATCAAATCTTTTATAACATTTAATTTTTTAACATTTTTTAATATTTAAATACTTATAGTGACGTGGTTGCAACGGTTGGATTATATATCAAAATATTTTTTTTTTTATTTTACAAAGATATATCACGAATTGTAATTTGCGTAAATTCATGCACATAGATATTCTAAAAGGGTTTTATCTTGCCGTTAGTTATCAATATCGTAAATTTAAAATATAGTATGAGAAAAAGGAATATACACCGAATATTTTTACACTATTAATCAATGACAGACGTGTATTTCGCCACATCATACTTTTTTGTTCAACATACTATTATCATTTGGCACTTTCCAAAAATCTGATTAGATGTCTGTGTAATATTTCTTTACAATGACAGTGCACTACCTTTAAACTCATATAGTTTATCAATAAAAGTTATTGTGTGTGAAATTGTTTGATATATCATATATTCATTTTTTGGTTAATTTTTTCATATATTCCATTAAATTACACCACAGCGTCATGTATTATGTAACGCCCACATATACATACATGCATCAAATCATATATTATACATGAAAAGTACGTTTGGTACTGAAGTATACAATAAGTTCTTAGTAACACATTATATATATACATGCCCAAAAAGCCTAATACAAAAAAAACTACGGCATCGTATATCTACAAGATGTTGCAAAAGACAAAACACTAAGAACTAGATCACAAAGGATCTCAAAACTCCACAACGGAAGCAAAGCCATCAGATAAGTAAGGATAATCACACGACCTTATCCTTACCCTTCGCGGAACCTGCAGAACCTGTGATGTAAACAACAACAGTGGGGTGAGATACATCAAATCTCAGTGAGTTCCCTATCTTAAAGTCCTCTCGGCTTTACAAGGTTCTAAATAAACCTAACTCATGTCAAAGGGGAAAGAGGAAAGACCATGAGTACACACACACAAGTAACCATCACGGTGAGCCTGTAAACTCACACTAGTACCGAAGTACCTCCTGAGCCTGTAAACTCAAGGATTCACAATCAATAACCAATACCAAGGTATCCCTTATTCCCGTCCGCTTCTACGTCTAGAAGACGACCCGAGTCATGGATCCTTGTAGCTACTTGGCATACGAATAGGATTCGGGATCATCGGTCCGTACACCGTGATCCGTCACTTCTCACGGCCCGTACACCGTCACAAGTCTCTTTACCCGTAGGCTCCAATCGTACTCACTACGGGAATCAAACCTGCCACGTAGTTGTGCATAACGTTTCAGAGGAGGTGCTCGAGTCTCATGAAACTACACCGCAAGAAACAGTGGTTATGATTGAAATGCACACGCCTCGGCCTTTCATGCACGAGCGTTGCCACATATGGGAAAAATCACACTCCGACACAATTAGGGTAATAATCCTCACTCTGCCTATTCCATATTTTAATATGCATACCTTGTCCATAACAATTACACACCTTCACAGATAAAAGTCGACAAAACGACACTATTTCAAAAATCCTGACATAATTAAATCGGCCACAATTCTCGAAACCATTTAAAAAAAGAAAGAACATTTTATTATCTTTCCAACGATACCAAAAATGTTCAAATCCGAGTTACGTACAAAAAGTTACGGCATTGGAAACAAACGATCGGAAAATAATCACAACAGCAGAATTTCTGCAATTCTCTTGGCCATACGCGTATTGGCACCTCCCATACGCGTATTGCCCAAAATTCTCGCCCAGCCATACGCGTATTGCCCAAGGCCATACGCATATGGGCAGAGGCATTTTTTTCCTTGCAATTCCTTTTAAAATTGCCATACGCGTAATGCCCTTGCCCTACGCGTATTGACATGCCCCATACGCGTATGGGCAGAGAAAATTGCAGAAAAACCAGCAGAATTTTCCTGCTACGGGTTGATCCAAAATCACCCCAAAATCCCATTTTTGATCAATCACAAAGCATCAAAACATGTTATAACATAACAAGCAGTATAACATACAATCAAACATTGAATTTCAAATGTTAGATTCATAATTTCATGCAAAAATACTCAATTTTCACAATTCCAACCTAACTTTAAACTCAAAAATAAACTCTACTCTAAAGAGTCTAACTAAAACCCACCTGGACAACAAGATGAGGATGATGAAATGTAGAAGATTGGATGAAGATTGATGCTTGATGATGATCTTGAGCTCTTTGTGGAATTTTCTCTCCTTTTTCCCTTCCTTCTCTTTTCCTTTTCCTTTTCCTTTCTCTTTCTTTCTTTTCTAACTTTGTTTGTTTTCCAAATGAAGTGGAAAGAAAATAGATAGTATAGAAAATTACCATTTATTAGTAATACTACTAAATGTCCAAATTAGCTCAAATGCACCAAATAATAAAAACTCAACGTTAAATACTATTAATTTAATCAACTCTGAGTTCGTCAGTTTACTCTAATTATTTTATCAAATAATTGCTCAGAGTACTCCGGAACCCAGTTGATCATAATAATATTAACCAGAGCGTTTATAAATTTACGGGGTATTACATCCTCCCCCCTTAAATAGAAATTCGTCCTCGAATTTAAAATATTACCTGAACAGATGTGGATAAGAATCTCACATTTCTGATTCTAGTTCCCAAGTAGCATCACCCGGATGCGTCATATCCCATTGCACCTTAACGAGAGGAATGTCTTTGTTCCTTAACACTTTTGTTTCTCTTCCCACGATACAACTCGGTTGTGGTTCAAAAGTCAAATCCGCTTCTATTTCCACTGATTCTGGTAAAATTGGCTGAAGAGGATCAGGAATAAACTTACGGAGCTTAGATACGTGAAAAACATCATGCATCTCAGATAGAGAGGGTGGTATGGCTAATCGATAAGCAATTTCCCCAATCCTTTCTAAAATCTGATACGGTCCCACGTATCTCGGACTTAATTTACGTGACTTAAATGGTCCTTTCAGTCTCAATCTCCTGCGATTATCCACGTAACTCTTTTGATGATCTTGTGCTTGTTTAACTTTCTCACGGATCATTCGAATCTTTTCCGTAGTCTCTTGAATAATCTCGGGTCCCAAAATCCTATCTTTGCCAATTTCAGTCCAACACAAAGGTGTTCTACACTTCCTCCCATACAATGCTTCATAAGGAGCCATACCGATGCTCGCATGGTAACTATTGTTATAGGAAGACTCAATTAACGGCAAAAGTTGTTTTCAATTCCCTCTACTCTCTAGCACACAAGCTCTTAACATATCCTCCATCGTCTGTATTGTTCGCTCAGTCTGACCATCCGTCTGAGGATGATTCGACGTGCTCAAATGCAAATTCGTACCCATAGCTTGTTGGAACACCTTCCAAAACCTCGAAGTAAACTTCGGATCTCTATCGGACACAATACTGGAAGGAATACCATGCAATCTTACAATCTCAGCAATAAACAACCTTGCAAGATGACTTGCCTTATAAGTAGTCTTCACGGCTAAGAAATGTGCAGATTTTGTTAGTCGGTCCACAATTACCCAAATAGAATCATAACCACCTTGTGTACGGGGTAAACCCACTGCAAAATCCATAGAAATACTATCCCACTTCCAAACTAGAATATCCAAAGATCGCAACAGACCGCCCAGTCTTTGGTATTCAATCTTCACCTGTTGGCAAACTGCGCACTCTGACACATATTCCGCTATATCATTTTTCATCCCAGACCACCAATAATCCCTCTTTAAATCCTGATACATCTTCGAAGAACCAGGATGTATCGTAAAAGTACCTTTATGAGCTTCCTCTAAAATCTTTCTTTTCAATGCCTCATCCTTCGGAAAACAAATCCGTTGATTAAACAGAACAATCCCATCTGTTGCTCGTGAAAAACCCGGTTGAAGTAACAATTCTTGTAACTCCTCCTCTAACACTTGTTCTTGTTGAATCTCAACTCTTAAAGTAGAATTGACATTCAAATTTCCCATAATTACACCATTTGGAGTCCACACAAACTGGAGATTAAGATCTCTAAACTTTTCCAACAACGAATACTCCAAAATCATCAATTCTGCACTATGAACCATTTTCCGACTTAAAGCAACCGCTACTTTATTCGCCTTTCCTGGATGATACTTCAATTCTAAGTCATAATCCTTTAAGTACTCCATCCACCTTCTTTGTCGCATATTCAACTCCTTCTGGTCAAACAAATACTTCAAACTTTTATGGTCACTGAACATTTCAAAACGTACACCGTATAAATAATGACGCCACACCTTCAGTGCAAACACCACGGCAGCTAATTCTAAATCATGAGTTGGATAATTCTTCTCATCAACTTTTAACTGTCGAGAAGCATAAGCTACTACTTGACCGCCTTGCATCAGAACACCCCCTAATCCCCTCTTAGAAGCATCACAGAATACTTCGTAAGAGTTGTTAGGATCAGGGATAATTAATACCGGAGCACTCGTCAAACTTTCCTTCAATTTCATAAAACTTTGTTCACAACCCGAATCTCACTCAAAAGCAAAATCCTTCCGAGTAAGTTTCGTCATTGGTAAGGCCAATTGAGAAAAACCCTTAATGAACCTTCTATAGTAACCTGCCAATCCCAAGAAACTTCTAACCTCTGAAACATCTCCCAATTAATCACTGCTTCTACCTTCGATGGATCCACTGCCACACCACCTTGAGATATAACATGTCCAAGAAAATTTAGTTCCGACATCCAAAACTCACACTTGCTCAACTTAGCAAACAATTGCTTCTCTTGTAATATCGATAAGACAATTCTCAGATGTTCTCCGTGCTCTTGTGGAGTACGAGAATAAATAAGAATGTCGTCAATAAAGATTACCAAAAATTGGTCCAAGTAAGCCTGAAATATACGGTTCATGTAATCCATAAAAATAGCTGGAGCATTAGTCACACCGAAAGGCATCACTAGGAATTCGTAATGACCGTAACGTGTTCTAAATGCAGTTTTTGGCACATCGGAACTCTTCACTCGGATCTGATGATAACCCGACCGTAAATCAATCTTCGAGAACACACAGGCTCCCTTCAATTGATCTAATAAGTCGTCTATCCTGGGTAAGGGGTACTTGTTCTTAATGTTCACTTTATTCAACTTACGATAATCAATGCACAAACGCATTCCCCCATCTTTCTTCTTTACCAATAACACTGGAGCTCCCCAAGGTGAAACACTAGGCCTAACAAAATGCTTAGACATCAAGTCCTCCAATTGGTCCTTTAATTCTCTCAGTTCAAGCGGTGCCATCCGATAAGGAGAAACGGATATAGGAGTCGTTCCCGGTACCAGGTCAATAGAGAACTCAACTTCTCTCTCCGGAGGAAGAGAAGAAACATCCTCAGGAAACTCACACACTATAGGAATACTCAGAACTTGCTGTTCACTACTACCTTCCTTAGTAAGAACCAGTAAAACAAATTTCTCCTTCTCAAACAAGAAATTTACCATTCCCACCGTACCTTCTAAAATCGTTGATAATACATCTTTCGGAGTAGCCTCAGCAGATGGAATAATGATTAGCTTCTCCTCGTAACCGATAAAAACAGAATTTGCTAAAAGCCAGTCCATTCCCAGAACAACATCCACTTTCATAAGCGGCAAACAAATAAGATCAATCTGGAAGACTCTTTTGTTCACCGACAACACACAATTTTCACACATCTGCGGTGTTTCAACCATTTCATCCATGGCAGTAGTAACCACCATAGGAGGAAACAAAGGAATAGTTTGCAACCCAAGTCGCTTCACACAACGCGTGGACACAAAAGAATGCGTTGCCCCACAATCAAATAAAACAAAACAAGGATGTCCATTTACGAAACACGTACCCGCAATCAAGGAGTTGTCACCCTTTGCTTTCCTTGCATCCAAGGTATACACTCGGCCAGTAGTCTTCCCTTGTGTCTGATTTCTACCCTGAGGACAATCTCTCAATACATGACCCATCTTGTTACACTGATAACTCCGTATTCCATCCGAATTGCACCTACCATAATGATTCCTTCCACAAGTACGACATACCGGAGGCACACTAGTTCTAGAACTCTGTACTTGCTTCCCTTTGGAAGACTGTTGCCTTTGCCTAAACTGTTGATTCGACCTTCCACGGTCACTTTAAGTTGCCCTGTTCAAATCCAACTCCATTTGAACCTTTTTCAAACTATTCTACGCCACATAACATTGTCTTAACATTTCAGCATAAGTAGTAAATTCCCGTTGAGATACGCTATGTGAAATTTCAGCCCTCAAACCAAACAAAAACTGATCAATCTTCCACCTCTCATCAGGAGCATACATGGCCTGTCTAGAATAGTCAGCCATGATCTCAAATTTTTCCGCATAGGAAGCCACTGATAAATTGCCCTGTCTCAACTGTTGGAACTCAAACTCCTTCTGAGACCTTAAAGAACTCGGAAAATATTTCTCCATAAAAATTACCTTAAACTGCTCCCACACTTTTGGTACCTCTTGGATTGTCATTAAGGCTGAAGCGCTCTCCCACCACCTCATGGCAGGACCCTTCAGAAAGTGAGAAGCAAAGACCACTTTATTTTCCTCACTACAATGCACTATCAAGAAAATCCGTTCCATACTTGATATCCACTCATGCGCCTTCACCGGATCTAACCCTCCCTGAAACTCCGGAGGATTCATATGAATAAATTCCCTATAGGTTCCCCCTGTAACTTCAGGAACAACCACGGGAGGATGTAGGCCATCAGCCATTTGCTGTACCATCCCTTGCATGAACTGATTTTGCTGTTGCTGCATCTGTTGCATGAATTGATACAAAGGGGCGTTCCCTTCAGCACCCTGTGGAACCGTCCCAGCCGGAGTAGTCCTCAGAGTCCTTGGTCTTCCACGGTTGTTTCTACGTCCGTCGGCCATGTTCCTGAATGTCATACAAATAGGATTAAGTTGATCAGGCTCAATACCATAAATATAACACGTAAGACCAAAGGCGACACCACGTATCTGAAACGGAAAGAATTACTTATTCTATTTCATGGCTAGGTCGAGGATACGACCTGCTCTGATACCAACTGTAACGCCCACATATACATACATGCATCAAATCATATATTATACATGAAAAGTACGTTTGGTACTGAAGTATACAATAAGTTCTTAGTAACACATTATACATATACATACCCCAAAAGCCTAATACAAAAAAAACTACGGCATCGTATATCTACAAGATGTTGCAAAAGACAAAACACTAAGAACTAGATAACAAAGGATCTCAAAACTCCACAACGGAAGCAAAGTCATCAGATAAGTAAGGATAATCACACGGCCTTATCCTTACCCTTTGCGGAACCTGCAGAACCTGTGATGTAAACAACAACAGTGGGGTGAGATACATCAAACCTGTTAAATAGTTGTGCATAACGTTTCAGAGGAGGTGCTCGAGTCTCATGAAACTACACCGCAAGAAATAGTGGTTATGATTGAAATGCACACGCCTCGGCCTTTCATGCACGAGCGTTGCCACATATGGGAAAAACCACACTCCGACACAATTAGGGTAATAATCCTCACTCTGCCTATTCCATATTTTAATATGCATACCTTGTCCATAACAATTACACACCTTCACAGATAAAAGTCGACAAAACGACACTATTTCAAAAATCCCGACATAATTAAATCGGCCACAATTCTCGAAACAATTTAAAAAAGAAAGAACATTTTATTATCTTTCCAACGATACCAAAAATGTTCAAATCCGAGTTACGTACAAAAATAATCACAACAGCAGAATTTCTGCAATTCTCCTGGCCATACGCGTATTGGCACCTCCCATACGCGTATTGCCCAAAATTCTCGCCCAGCCATACGCGTATTGCCCAAGGCCATACGCGTATGGGCAGAGGCATTTTTTTCCTTGCAATTCCTTTTAAAATTGCCATACACGTAATGCCCTTGCCGTACTCGTATTGACATGCCCCATACGCGTATGGGCAGAGAAAAATGCAGAAAAACCAGCAGAATTTTCCTGCTACGGGTTGATCCAAAATCACCCTAAAATCCCATTTTTGATCAATCACAAAGCATCAAAACATGTTATAACATAACAAGCAGTATAACATATAATCAAACATTGAATTTCAAGAGTTAGATTCATAATTTCATGCAAAAATACTCAATTTTAACAATTCCAACCTAACTCTAAACTCAAAACTAAACTCTACTCTAAAGAGTCTAACTAAAATCCACCTAGACAACAAGATGAGGATGATGAAATGTAAAAGATTGGATGAAGATTGATGCTTGATGATGATCTTAAGCTCTTTGTGGAATTTTCTCTCCTTATTCCCTTCCTTCTCTTTTCCTTTTCCTTTTCCTTTCTCTTTCTATCTTTTCTAACTTTGTTTGTTTTCCAAATGAAGTGGAAAGAAAATAGATAGTATAGAAAATTACCATTTATTAGTAATAATACTAAATGTCCAAATTAGCTCAAATGCACCAAATAATAACAACTCAACGTTAAATACTATTAATTTAATCAACTCTGAGTTCGTCAGTTTACTCTAATTATTTTATCAAATAATTGCTCAGAGTACTCCGGAACCCAGTTGATCATAATAATATTAACCAGAGCGTTTATAAATTTACGGGGTATTACATATTACGCAATATTACCCTATCATAGCGCTTTTTGAGAAGTGCTACTAAATAATATGCTTTTAATAAATTTGGAAAAGCACAATTCTAGTTGCTGACCACAATAGAAGAAACTTTAATAACGCTTAAAAATATTATTAAAAGCTAAAAATACGCTATTGATAATATTTTTTGGCGTAATGTATTACATTATTTTTGCAAATATCTACAATGTATAAAGTAGTTTAATGCATGGCTAAGTCTTTTCTTTACACTATCCATTTACACAAATTAAAATTTTTTATAATATCCAAAAATTTTTTTTTTTGTAATATAATATAAAAAAATATTACCCATATATATTTATATATATATATATATATATATATATATATATATATATATATATATATATATATATTAAAAGCCTTTACGTAAATGTGATTATTATTTAACCTTGCTTAAGACTAATCAAGACAAATGATTATTCAAAAGTATTATAAGCACACACAATAAACTCTTTATTCTATCAAACTCCAATACATAAAACTTATGAAAATTACACCATAATAACCAATGGATGTAACTTCACATTCACACAAAATGAAAAAACAATAACACAAATTATCATATAATTAAAATTTAGACTAAATTCGTCATATCCATTAGAGGATATACATCATTAAGTCCACAAACAAATAAATTTATTCAAGATAATCAATTAGGCGAAAAACCATTCTGAAGATTGGCATCATAACCAAATGGAATTGTTTCATTTCCACCACCATTCCTCATCATGTCCATTAACAACTGCCTTTGAATGATGTTATTATTATTCATATCCATCCCAACATGGCCATGACCCATCATAGCAATTTCTTCATTATTAAATGCAGTTAGTGGCGGTGGCGGTGGTAATTGTAGTGCCATTTGATGTTGGACTTGGCTTTGAGCCATCATTATTTGACTTCTACTTTCATTTTGATTAAATGTTATATTGTTATCATCAAGTTCCATCCTTCTAGCAATCTCCCTCAAATTCTTATCAATTATCCAAGCAAGATCATTCAAATCACTCAACGACATACCGTTATACACAATATTCCCAGCCTTAAGACATTGAAACATCAGCTTGGTTAGCTCTTTCTCTATGTTGTCTTCCCTTTTCTTCTTAACTTGCTCTTTAGCCTTTAAAATCCCCTGTTTTAGGAAACTCTCCTGATTAACCATCTTTTTGCTTTGTTCCAATTCAGGCATTGTCTTGAATTTCAAAAGCACATGTTGAACACCCGATGGCGATGGCCAAATCTCTGGTTGAGGGTCGTACGAGCCATAAATTATAGCACACACGTCGATTCCACAAAGGGTTGATAACTCTTCAACTTTTTTCAATAAACCTTTCTTCTTTTTATCGTATGTTACTTTCTTTGAGGTATCATTTTCAATGAAAGCAAGTTTCACCTACTTTCATGACATGGTTTTGACTAGAATAAGCGAAGATAAATAATTTATAGGGAAAAAGAAGAACAGTTGATGGCTGTGAATTTTATTCTTGTGAAAAAGGTATATATAGACCAAAATTGATCTATTGTACACGGTTTGATGTATGTATGAATATTTTTCCATCTTGGCTTTTTTGTTTCGGCGGTAAAACCCATTATTTTTATTCCATCCATGCGGATATATAAAATCAAATCTTTTATAACATTTAATTTTGTAACAGTTTTTAATATTTAAATATTTATAGTGACTTGGTTGCAACGGTTGGATTATATATCAAAATAAATTTTTTTTATTTTACAAAGATATATCACGAATTGTAATTTGCGTAGATTCATCCACATAGATATTCTAAAAGGATTTTATCTCGCCGTTAGTTATCAATATCGTAAATTTAAAATATAGTATGAGAAAAAGGAATATACACCGAATATTTTTACACTATTAACCAATGAAAGACGTGTATTTTGCCACATCACACTTTTATTTTCAACATACTATTATCATTTGGCACTTTCCAAAAATATGATTGGATGTCTGTGTAATATTTCTTTACAATGACAGTGCACTACCTTTAAACTCATATAGTTTATCAATAAAAGTTATTGTGTGTGAAATTGTTTGATATATCATATATTCAGTTTTTTGGTTAATTTTTTCATATATTCCATTAAATTACACCACAACTTCATGTATTACGCAATATTACCCTATCATAGCGCTTTTTGAGAAGTGCTACTAAATAATATGCTTTTAATAAAGTTGGAAAAGCACAATTCTAGTTATCTGACCACAATAGAAGAAACTTTAATAACGCTTAAAAATGTTATTAAAAGCTAAAAATACGCTATTGATAATATTTTTTGACGTAATTTATTACATTATTTTTGCAAATATCTACAATGTATAAAGTAGTTTAATGCATGGCTAAATCTTTTCTTTACACTATCCATTTACACAAATTAACATTTTTTATAATATCCAAAAATATATTTTTTTGTAATATAATATAAAAAAATATTACCCATATATATATATATATTAAAAGCCTTTACGTAAATGTGATTATTATTTAACCTTGCTTAAGACTAATCAAGACAAATGATTATTCAAAAGTATTATAAGCACACACAATAAACTCTTTATTCTATCAAACTCCAATACATAAAACTTATGAAAATTACACCATAATAACCAATGGATGTAACTTCACATTCACACAAAATGAAAAAACAATAACACAAATTATCATATAATTAAAATTTAGACTAAATTCGTCATACCCACATTAGAGGATATACATCATTAAGTCCACAAACAAATGAATTTATTCAAGATAATCAATTAGGCCAAAAACCATTCTGAAGATTCACTACGCCAAACAAGACTTTAGACAGCGGTTTTTTTGGCCTTAGACAGCGCTTTTAAGCGCTGTCTAAACCCCCGCTTCTAAAGGTTTAGATAGCGCTTTGGGTAATACCAAAAGCGTTGTCTAAATGGGGGTATATTTAATGAAAAGCGTTGTCTATGGTACCATTAGACAGCGATTTTTGACATTTTTTAGGAATACCTTAGACAGCGCTTTTGGTGAAAGCGCTTTCTAAGCCCCACCTTAGACAGCGCTTTTATATAAATTTTTTTAAACCACAATTTTTACCAGGTTTTTCAGCCAGAATTTGACCTGTTTTTCAACCAATTTATTTCCAGAAAAATACCACAATTTGGAGATTCAAATCAATCCAATTTGGCCTATTTAAATGTACCAATTTACACCAAAATTATATATCCAAAACAATTGGCAATTCAAACCAATATATATATATATATATATATATATATATATATATATATATATATATATATATATATATATATATACACCAATTTATAATTACAAATCATTACATTTTTTCTACAAATGTACATATTACTTATACTAGTACTTTTGCATCCAACCAAAGCATTGCTTCAAATCTACATAGTTCCTGAAAGAACACAAAGATTGTAATTCAATTAAAAGAATACATCAACAATGTCTATAGTTAGAAAGTTACACATATTTAAATTCTCATCAATTAAAGTAAGAGTACAATATTATACCTGATAAAACTCCGAGCTCCATAATGTATTGACACCAATCCTCTTTAATTTCATCCAATTGAGAAATTGAGTAATGAGCACACTTGCATTCTTCAAAGTACTACATTATAATATAACATAGTTTGATTTAGTTTTAACTATTTCATTATATGAGAGATATGTGTTAAATATTAAAATAACTCATAAGTTAGAAATACATACATCAGATGGCCACTTCTCTGCTAGGATTAATTGCGACCAATAACCAATGACCACTGTAAGATTAAGCAAGTGTTAGATGGAAACTTTCTACACGACGTCAAAATACAAAAAAACTATAATAGATGAATTTAGAATGAAATAATATATAACATTTTATTATTTTACCTTTTTCACTAACATCTCTTTCTTTTCTTGGTTGGAATATGAATTACTTGTTTCTTAGCAATGCGGACGGATGAATGGATCCAAATTCCCTCGTTATGGTCATTTCTGATATATGACTCATTCGCTATAAGATCCTCATCTTGATCATTTCTATTCAACTCATTCTGTCTAATGCATGACTCATTCTCAACATCAATATCACATTGATCTACACCGCTATCATCAACCATTTTGTTAGATAAAAGCACTATAGACCATTTCGTACTCGTCGGGTCAGTGACACAGAACACTTGTTTAGCTTGAGATGCTAGAATAAAAGGCTCATCTTTGTACCCCACCCTATTAAGATCCACTTGCAAAAATCCAGACTTATCCATTCGTATGCCACTACTATTTACCCACTTGCAACCAAAGATTGGAATCTGAAACTTCTCGTAATCAAACACACAAATGTGCTCAATAACTCCAAAATATGACAGATTGGCATATTTGGGGTTTAAGTCCTTCATACTTGATATGTGCATTGCTTCAGCTAGGACGGTGACACCACTATTTTGCATAGTGCTTTTATCATCTTGTTCTTTGGTATAAAATGTGTATCCATTAATTGCGTATGCGCTATGAGAATACACATGCAAACTTGGACCATATGCCAAACATCTCAACCTTTCTGTTACTGAAGCAGGATCTGAAGAGCGCTTCGAATAAATATGATCCTTTAACCATTGTATGAAACTTTGATTGTGCTCTCGTACTATCCAATTTTCATTTATATTCTGATTTAACCTTCGGAGTACATCCTTGTGCATCTCAACATATGGCTCACAACCTCATTATCATTGTGCAGAACATACAAATGCACTTGATCCCGTTCATCCCTTGATACTGTCACAATTTTATTTCCAATTAATTTTTTACCATCCTTTTTTTCGAAAATATGAGCTTTAGGGAGTCCAATCGATTGAACATTGGACAAATATTCAGTACAAAACTCAACCGCTTCTTCAACAATGTATCTGTAATACCCCGTATTTTATTGCACCGAATAATATTATATTGTGATTAACTGAGTCCGGTTGCTCTGAGAAATTATTTGATAAAATAATTAGAGCAACTTTGGTACTTAGAAGTGATCCAATTAATATTATTTGTGTCGGAGACATTTATTTAATTTGGACTTGAGAGACTTTTTGGACATTTAGTAGTATTATTTCAAATACTATGTTACTATATTTCTTTCCTTCCATTTTGCCAAAGATAGAAAGAAATAGAGAAAGTTAGAGGAAGGAAAGAAGAAAGAAGGAAAAAGGAGAGAAAAAGGGGAGAAGAAGGAAATTGAAGAAGAGCTCAAGAACATCAAGATCACCATCATCCATTCACCAATCTTCATCCAATCTCCTCAATCATCTTCATCTTGCTCAATTTGAAGGTGGGTTCTAGTTAGTACCATTATTAGAGAGCTCTAGAGAGTTTTTGGATTTAGGTTAGATTATGAATTTTAAGTTTTTATGGTTGAATCTTGCTATAAATGTTGTTATAGGCTTGTTATCTTGTTGGAATTATGTATTGACTGTTGTGAGATGTTTGGTAATGTTTTTGATGGAGAGAATTTTGAATTTAATAGAGTAACAGTAGCTGGGAGAAGTTCTGGTTCGCATGGTTCGCCTAGCGAACCTGGGGCGAAGCCCAGCGAACAGCAGTTGAGGGTTCGCCTAGCGAACCCGAACGCGAAGCCTAGCAAAGGTTCGCTGGCATGTTCGCCTAGCGAACTTAGTGTGTTTTAAGTCTGGGGACTTTCTGCCAAGGTGTTCGTTGGGACGTTCGCCTAGCGAAGGCGAAGGCGAAGGTTCGCCAGACGTTCGCCTAGCGAACTTATGGTGTTTTGGGTCTGGGAGCATTCTGTTTAATTACTCGCCAGCTTGCTCGCCTAGCGAAGGCGAAGGCGAAGGTTCGCCAGCTCGTTCGCCTAGCGAACCTGGGGCGAGCTGTGTTATTTTTATAACTTGTTTTCGTCATATCTTCTCATCCGTTTGTCCGTTTTGAATGTTCTGTATATCAATAGAAAGCTGGAGAAACGATCTTTATGATGATGATAAGGATTGTCGATTTTATTGCCCGATTAAATAATCGGAGGGAACCCGAAGTGGAATTCATTTGATAATTTTATGTAAACTATGTTTTGAAATTGTGTTAAACTATTTTTATTACACTAATAAGGTATGGTTGGTCTAATCTATGGTTGTTAACATGTTGTGATTGAAAAGGCATGTAAGATAAAAAGGAAAAATAGTAAGAGTGAGGAAAACCCCTTATGAACTATAGGAGACTTTAGAAGTTGGAAACACTAGTATGGAACATGAGGTTAACTTTATGGGTTAAAGGACAAGAAAGGCCTTGAGGCCTTATGGCCGAGGCATTGTCGAATACATTACTTTGTGGTATTAATCATGTAATCGTAACCTTTTTTATTTTAAATTTCCCTAGAGAGGCCTTCATGAGTCTCGAGCTCCTCTGAAGTGCAGGCAGGATTACTTGGTAGGTTTGATGCCCTACGAGTAGTACAATTGGAAGCCCGTGCATGGGTACAAGACTTGTGATGGTTAACAGGCCATGAGAAGTGACGGTTCACGGTTAACAGGCCGGTGATCCCGAATCCAATTGTATACCAAGTAACTACAAGGATCTATGACTCGGGTCGCCTTCTAGACGTAGAAGCGGACGGGAAGATGAGATGCCTTGGTACCGGTTATCGATTAATGATGTGGTGAGTTAATGAACTCATGTCATGTTCCATATAGTGTGAGATTATCAAGTGTGAACTCAAGAGTCCTTCCCTTCCCCGGACTTGAGTTAGGATTGTTAGAACCGTGAATAATCTGAGAGAATCCATAAGATAGGGAACTCACTAAGATTTGATGTATCTCACCCCACTATTGTTGTTTACATCACAGGTTCTGCTGGTTCGGCGACGGGTAAGGATAAAGTGGTTTGACTTTTCCTTCCGGTTCGTAGCTTTTGAGATGGCATGGCTTCCGCTATGACGTTTTATTTTGAGATCATTGCATTGATCTAGCTCTTAGTTTTTATCTTGTTGGAACATCTTATATATGTAACGCCTTAGTCTTTGTGTTGTATTAGGGGCATTTATGTGTATAATGTGTTAACTAAGACTTATTGTATTTCAATACCAAATACTTGGATTCATATATATAATTTATGCTTTGATGTATGGATTCTGTATGTGGGTGTTACAGTTGGTATCAAAGCAGGTCGTATGCTCGACCTAGCCATGAAATAGTATAAGTGTTTCTTTCCGTTTAATATGCGTTGTGTCGCCATGGGTCTTAAGCGTTATATTTATGGCATTGAGCCTGATCAACTTAATTCTATTTGTATGACCTTTAGGAACATGGATGATGGACGTAGAAACCCTTGTGGTAGGCTCCACACCACTCCTCAAGGGACGAATCTGCCGGTTGGCGATGGTAATGCTCCGTTGTATCAGTTCATGCAACAGATGCAACAACAACAGAATCTATTCATGTAGCAAATGGTGCAGCAAATGAATGGAGGTCCGCATCCTCAGGTAGTTGTTCCCGAAGCTGTAGGTGGGAATTTTCGGGACTTTATCCGCATGAACCCTCCGGAATTTCAGGGTGGATTAGATCCCGTGAAGGCTCACGAATGGATTTCAGGTATGGAAAGGATTTTCATGATAGTCCAATGCAGCGAAGAGAACAAGGTGTTGTTTGCTTCTCATTCTCTAAAGGGTCCCGCTATGAGATGGTGGGAGAGTGCTGCGGCTTTGATGGCTGTTCAGGAAGTGCCTAAGGTTTGGGAACAGTTCAAAGTTATTTTCATGGAGAAATATTTTCCGAGCTCATTGAGGACTCAGAAAGAATTTGAATTTCAGCAGTTAAGACAAGGTAGTATGACTGTGGCCAGTTATGCTGAGAAGTTTGAAGACATGGCTGCTTATTCTAGGCAGGCTATGTATGCCCCAGATGAAAAATGGAAAATAGACCAATTTTTGTTTGGACTAAAAGCTGAAATATCTCATAGTGTATCTCAGAGAGAGTTCACTACTTATGCTGAAGTGTTAAGACAATGCTATGTGGCAGAACATAGTTTGAAAAAGGTTCGAGATGAAAGTGTAGCAAGTCGGATAACTCAGGGTGATCGTGGAAGGTCTAATCAATCATTTAGACCTAGGCCACAATCCTTCAAGGGGAAACAGGTGCAAGATACAAGGGCGAGTACACCTCCGGTGTGTCGCACTTGTGGCAGGAATCATTTCGGAAGGTGTGGTTTTGAAAGGGTAAGGTGTTTCCAATGTCAAAAGGTAGGTCATATGAAGAAAGATTGTCCTCAGAATAGGACTCAACCACAAGGAAGGGTTTACACCTTAGATGCAAGGAAGAAGAAGAGTGACAATTCATTAATTGCTGGTACGTGCTTAGTTAACGGATTTCCTTATTTTGTTTTATTTGATTGCGGAGCTACACATTCTTTTGTATCGATGCAATGTATGAAGCGACTTGGGTTGCAGTCCGTTCCGTTGTCCCCTCCTATGGTGGTCACTACCGCCATGGATGAAATAGTTGAGACACCATTGATGTGTGAAAACTGTGTGCTGTCTGTGAATGGTAGAGTTTTTTAGATTGATCTTATTTGTCTACCGCTTAAGAAAGTTGATGTCGTTTTGGGAATGGATTGGCTTTCTGCTAATTCGGTGTTTATTGGGTGTGAGGAGAAGCTTATCATCATCCCATCCGTTGTGGCTACGCCAAAGGATGTTTTAACAACTATTCTAGAAGGTACGGTTGGTATGATAAATCTCTTGTTTGAAGAAGAGAAATCGGTTCTGTTGGTTCTCACTAAGGAAGGGAGTAGAGACCTTCAGGTTATGGATATTCCAGTAGTTTGCGAGTTTTCCGAAGTTTTCCCCGAAGATGTCACTTCTCTTCCTCCGGAGAGGGAAGTGGAACTTTCTATTGACCTGGTACCGGGAACGGCTCCTATATTCGTTTCTCCGTATCGGATGGCACCGAAGGAGTTAAGGGAATTAAAGGATCAAGTAGAAGAACTCATGGCGAAACATTTTGTGCGGCCTAGTGTTTCTCCGTGGGGAGCCCCTGTTTTGCTAGTGAAGAAGAAGGACGGTGGGATATGGATGTGCATCGATTATCGTCAGCTGAATAAAGTCACCATTAAGAACAAGTATCCCTTGCCCAGGATAGACGACCTTTTGGATCAATTGAAAGGAGCCTGTGTGTTCTCGAAGATTGATCTGAGGTCGGGTTATCACCAAATCCGAGTGAAGAGTTCCGATGTACCTAAGACTGCATTTAGGACCCGTTATGGTCATTACGAATTCTTAGTGATGCCTTTCGGTGTGACTAATGCTCCAGCTGCCTTTATGGACTACATGAACCGTATATTTCAAGCTTACTTGGACCAGTTTGTTGTAATCTTCATTGACGATATTCTTATTTATTCTCGTACTTCACAAGAGCACGAGGAACATCTGAGAATTGTGTTATCTGTGTTGCAAGAGAAGCAACTTTTTTCTAAATTGAGTAAGTGTGAATTTTGGGATGGCGAAAGTTAAGTTTCTCGGTCACGTTATATCACAAGGTGGTGTAGCAGTAGATCCGTCGAAGGTAGAAGAAGTGATAAATTGGGAGAGGCCGAGAAATGCCTCAGAAGTCAGAAGTTTCTTAGGGCTGGCCGGTTACTATAGGAGGTTTATCGAAGGTTTCTCTCAGTTGGCTTTACCAATGACGAAACTTACTCGTAAAGATTTTGATTTTGAGTGGGATTCGGGTTGTGAACAAAGTTTCATGAAGTTGAAGGAGAGATTGACAACAGCTCTGGTGTTAATCATTCCTGATCCTAACAACTCTTATGAAGTGTTTTGTGATGCTTCTAAAATGGGATTGGGAGGTGTTCTGATGCAAGGTGGTCAAGTAGTAGCTTATGCCTCCCGACAATTGAAAATTCAAGAACAGAATTATCCAACTCACGATTTGGAATTGGCGGCGGTTGTATTTACACTAAAAGTGTGGCGACATTATTTGTATGGTGTACGTTTTGAAATGTTCAGTGACCATAAGAGTTTGAGGTATTTATTTGACCAAAAGGAGTTGAATATGCGACAACGAAGATGGATGGAGTACTTAAAAGATTATGATTTAGAATTGAAGTATCATCCAGGAAAAGCGAATAAGGTAGCAGATGCGTTAAGTCGGAAATTAGTACATGGTGCGAAATTGATGATTTTGAAGTTTGCATTGTTGGAGAATTTTAGAGATCTAAATCTTCAGTTTGTATGGACCCAAGATGGTGTGATTATGGGAAATTTGAATGTCAATTCTACTCTGAGAGTTGAGATTCACCAAGGTCAAATGGCAGATGAAAAGTTGCAAGAAGTCTTACTCCTACCGGGTTTCATTCAGGCTACCGACGGAATTATTATGTTCGACCAAAGAATTTGTGTTCCGAATGATGCAATGTTAAGAAGAAAATTTTTGGATGAAGCTCATAAAGGTACTTTTACGATACATCCTGGTTCTTCGAAGATGTATCAGGATTTGAAGAAGGACTATTGGTGGTCCGGAATGAAAAAGGATGTTGCGATGTATGTGTCAGAATGTGCGGTGTGCCAACAAATTAAGATTGAACATCAAAGGCCGGGCGGTCTGTTGCAACCTTTAGAAATTCCAGTTTGGAAATGGGATAGCATTTCTCTAGAATTTGCAGTAGGTTTGCCCCGTACGCAGGGTGGTTATGATTTAATTTGGGTGATTGTGGATCGACTAACAAAATCTGCGCATTTCTTGGCCGTGAAGACTACATTTAAAGCAAGCCATCTTGCGAGGTTGTTTATTGCGGAAATCGTAAGATTGCACGGTATTCCTTCTAATATTGTGTCGGACAGAGATCCGAAGTTTACTTCAAGGTTTTGGAAAGTCTTTCAACAAGCTATGGGGACAGATTGGCGTTTGAGCATGTCTAATCATCCACAGACGGATGGTCAGACTGAGCGAACGTTCCAAACGATGGAGGATATGTTGAGAGCTTGTGTGTTAGAAAGTAGAGGGAATTGGAAAGAACTTCTACCATTGATTGAGTTTTCCTATAATAATAGTTATCATGCTAGCATCGGTATGGCTCCGTATGAAGCGTTGTATGGGCGAAAATGTAGAACACCTTTGTGTTGGGCGGAAGTTGGGGAAGATAGAATCTTAGGACCCGAAATCATCCAAGAGACTATGGAAAAGATTCGAATGATCCGCGAGAAAATTAAGCAAGCACAAGATCGTCAAAAGAGTTATGCGGACAATCGAAGAAGACCTTTAGAATTTGAAGAAGGTGACCATGTGTTTTTGAAAGTTACTCCTAGATTGAGATTGAAAGGACCGTTTAAATCGCGCAAATTAAGCCCGAGATACGTGGGACCATATCAGATCTTAGAAAGGATTGGTGAAGTAGCTTACAGGTTGGCCTTACCGCCTTCTCTGCCGGAAATACATGATGTTTTTCATGTATCTCAGCTTCGGAGATTTGTTCCAGATCCTTTTCAGCCGATTCTACCGGATACTATTGAAATAGAAGCGGATTTGACGTTTGAACCTCAACCGAGCCGCATTGTGGGGAGAGAAACGAAGGTATTAAGGAATAAGGACATTTCTCTCGTTAAGGTGCAGTGGGATATAACTCATCCAGGTGATGCAACTTGGGAACTTGAATCGGAAATGCGAGGTGCTTACCCTCACCTGTTCAGGTAACCTTTTAAATTCGAGGGCGAATTTCTATTTAAGGGGGGGGGGGGAGGATGTAATACCCCGTATTTTATTGCACCGAATAATATTATATTGTGATTAACTGAGTCCGGTTGCTCTGAGAAATTATTTGATAAAATAATTAGAGTAACTTTGGTACTTAGAAGTGATCCAATTAATATTATTTGTGTCGGAGACATTTATTTAATTTGGACTTGAGAGACTTTTTGGACATTTAGTAGTATTATTTCAAATACTAAGTTACTATATTTCTTTCCTTCCATTTTGCCAAAGATAGAAAGAAATAGAGAAAGTTAGAGGAAGGAAAGAAGAAAGAAGGAAAAAGGAGAGAAAAAGGGGAGAAGAAGGAAATTGAAGAAGAGCTCAAGAACATCAAGATCACCATCATCCATTCACCAATCTTCATCCAATCTCCTCAATCATCTTCATCTTGCTCAATTTGAAGGTGGGTTCTAGTTAGTACCATTATTAGAGAGCTCTAGAGAGTTTTTGGAATTAGGTTAGATTGAGAATTTTGAGTTTTTATGGTTGAATCTTGCTATAAATGTTGTTATAGGCTTGTTATCTTGTTGGTATTATGTATTGACTGTTGTGAGATGTTTGGTAATGTTTTTGATGGAGAGAATTTTGAATTTAATAGAGTAACAGCAACTGGGAGAAGTTCTGGTTCGCATGGTTCGCCTAGCGAACCTGGGACGAAGCCTAGCGAACAGCAGTCGAGGGTTCGCCTAGCGAACCCGAACGCGAAGCCTAGCGAAGGTTCGCTGGCATGTTCGCCTAGCGAACTTAGTGTGTTTTAAGTCTGGGGACTTTCTGCCAAGGTGTTCGCTGGGACGTTCGCCTAGCGAAGGCGAAGGCGAAGGTTCGCCAGACGTTCGCCTAGCGAACTTATGGTGTTTTGGGTCTGGGAGCATTCTGTTTAATTACTCGCCAGCTTGCTCGCCTAGCAAAGGTGAAGGTGAAGGTTCGCCAGCTCGTTCGCCTAGCGAATCTGGGGCGAGCTGTGTTATTTTTATAACTTGTTTTCGTCATATCTTCTCATCCGTTTGTCCGTTTTGAATGTTCTGTATATCAATAGAAAGCTGGAGAAACGATCTTTATGATGATGATAAGGATTGTCGGTTTTATTTCCCGATTAAATAATCGGAGGGAACCCGAAGTGGAATTCATTTGATAATTTTATGTAAACTATGTTTTGAAATTGTGTTAAACTATTTTTATTACACTAATAAGGTATGGTTGGTCTAATATATGGTTGTTAACATGTTGTGATTGAAAAGGCATGTAAGATAAAAAGGAAAAATAGTAAGAGTGGGGAAAACCCCTTATGAACTATAGGAGACTTTAGAAGTTGGAAACACTAGTATGGAACATGAGGTTAACTTTATGGGTTGAAGGACAAGAAAGGCCTTGAGGCCTTATGGCCGAGGAATTGTCGAATACATTACTTTGTGGTATTAATCATGTAATCGTAACCTTTTTTTATTTTAAATTTCCCTAGAGAGGCCTTCATGAGTCTCGAGCTCCTCTGAAGTGCAGGCAGGATTACTTGGTAGGTTTGATGCCCTACGAGTAGTACAATTGGAAGCCCGTGCATGGGTACGATACTTGTGATGGTTAACAGGCCATGAGAAGTGACGGTTCACGGTTAACAGGCCGGTGATCCCGAATCCAATTGTATACCAAGTAACTACAAGGATCTATGACTTGGGTCGCCTTCTAGACGTAGAAGTGGACGGGAAGATGAGATGCCTTGGTACAGGTTATCGATTAATGATGTGGTGAGTTAATGAACTCATGTCATGTTCCATATAGTGTGAGATTATCAAGTGTGAACTCAAGAGTCCTTCCCTTCCCCGGACTTGAGTTAGGATTGTTAGAACCATGAATAATCCGAGAGAATCCATAAGATAGGGAACTCACTGAGATTTGATGTATCTCACCCCACTGTTGTTGTTTACATCACAGGTCCTGCAGGTTCGGCGACGGGTAAGGATAAAGTGGTTTGACTTTTCCTTCCGGTTCGTAGCTTTTGAGATGGCATGGCTTCCGCTATGACGTTTTATTTTGAGATTATTGCATTGATCTAGCTCTTAGTTTTTATCTTGTTGGAACATCTTATATATGTAATGCCTTAGTCTTTGTGTTGTATTAGGGGCATTTATGTGTATAATGTGTTAACTAAGACTTATTGTATTTCAATACCAAATACTTGGATTCATATATATAATTTATGCTTTGATGTATGGATTTTATATGTGGGTGTTACAGTATCGTTCAACAATACACCCCTCTGGTCGAGTTCGGCTTTTCACGTACCTTTTTAATATTTTCATATAACGTTTAGCAGGGTACATCCATCTCATATAAGCTGGTCCACACAAGTGTGTCTCTTTCACAAGATGAACAACTAGATGTACCATTATGTCAAAAAAAGAGGGAGGAAAATACATTTCAAGCTCACACAAGGTAATAACTATCTCTTTTTGTAGTGTAGGTAAGATATCGGGATCGATTACCTTACTACAAATTGACCTAAAGAAAAAACACAAATTAGTTATGGCGCTTCTTACTTTCACTGGCAAAATAGAACGTATACCTATTGGTAGAAAGTGTTCCATTATAACATGGCAGTCGTGTGTCTTTAAACTCTTCAACGTGAGGTCTTTCATAGACACAAGTCTTCTAACATCTGAAGAGTATCCTTCTGGAACTTTAACTTCACTCAGAAACTTACACAATATTTTCTTCTCCTTTCTAGACAGAGTAAAAGCAGCAGGTGGTAGATATGTTCGTCTTCCTTTCTTCACGGGTGCTAATTCAGTTCTAATCCCCATCGTTACCAAGTCTTTTCTTGCTTTAAGGCCATCCTTAGTCTTTCCTTTTATATTGAGTAACGTACCAATAACAGTTTCAAATACATTTTTCTCAATATGCATAACATCGAGAAAATGTCTCATGTACAAAGACTTCCAATATGGCAATTCAAAAAATATCGACCTCTTTTTCCACCCACCTTTGACAACCTTATGTGCAAAAGGTTTGCCAAACTGAGTACGCATATCTTTCACCTTTTTAAAAACTTGGTCACCTGACAACATAGGTGGAGCTCTACCTTGTTCGGTGTCTCCATTGAATTCTTGTCTCCACCCACGGTAGTGATGTTTGGCATTTAAGAATCTACGATGGCCGAGAAAGACATTCTTATGACCAAACTCAATTCGCTTCGAATCTGTTTTATCTTCACAAATAGGACACGCTTTTTCACCTTTTATGCTGTACCCTGATAGATTCCCGTAAGCTGGAAAATCATTAATTGTGCCAAACAACATCGCCCTCAAATTGAAACTTTCTTTCCTATATCCATCATAAACCTCCACACCGTTCTCCCACAATATCTTTAAATCTTCGATCAAAGGTGTCAAGTATACGTCTATGTCATTCCCTGGTTGTTTAGGCCCAGAGATTAACATAGATAACATCATGTACTTACGCTTCATGCATAGCCACGGAGGTAGGTTATAAATCATAAGAATCACAGGCCATGTGGTATGTGAGATACTTTGAAGACCATGCGGGTTCATTCCATCAGTAGATAATGCCAAGCGAAGGTTTCTTGCTTCTTCTCCAAAGTCAGGATAATCATTATCAATTTTCGACCACTGTGGTGAATCAACCGGATGTCGCAACTTTCCATCAATAATTCTTTCATCTGCATGCCAAGTCAGGTGTCTTGCATCGGTTTCACTACGAAACATGCGCCTAAATCTCGGAATTATAGGAAAATACCATAAGACCTTGGCTGGAGACAATTTTTTCTTATATCGAGACAAACCGCATTTAGGGCACTCAGTTAACGATGCATATTCGTTTCGAAACAAAACGCAATCGTTTGGACAAGCATGAATCTTATCATAGCTTATGCCAATAGAGCACAACATTTTTATGGCCTCATAGGTTCGATTGGGAAGAACATTATCCTCCGGTAGCATTTCTCTCAAAAGGGCCAACAACTTTGTGAAACTTTTATCCGACCATCCATTGCCCGCCTTTAAGTTGTACAACTTCAATACCGCAGACAGTCTAGTGAATTTAGTGCAACCTTGATAGAGCGGTTTCTCTGCATCGCTTACCAACCTCTCAAACATTTCGGGACAATCATGAAGATCTTCTTCAACTGCTTCTGCAATCTCTTCGACTCGATCACAATCGTATGTTTCCGTGTCTTTGTCATCTGAAGCATAGGTCGTATTACTTTTCCCCTTCGGTTCAACATTCTCGTTAATTTTCTCACCATGATGTATCCAACACTTATAACTTCGATCAATTCCATGCATCAGTAAATGCGATTTCAATCCATCTGCGTCAACCTTACCCACATAACAACAACCCAAGCAAGGACAGTCCATTCGACTGGGGTCTTTAACGTGTTGAATAGCAAACTTAACGAAATCCAATACCCCATTCTCGTACTCTTTGGACAATCGATCGACATCCATCCATTTTTTATCCATGGTTTTCCTACTTATTAAGGTCAACAAAAACAATATTATATGAGGAATCAAAACATTGAATGAGGAGGAAAGTTATGATAAAACATAGAACATTGAATGAGCTTCTAATAGGGCTTCTAACATAACACAGTATTAAAATAACAAAATAACACTAACAACCTCAAGGATTTACAATATTAAAATAATGAGCAATATTAACACTAACACTAACACTAACGACCTAAACTAACCTAAACTAAACTAACACATTATATAGCAATAACAATGCAGAGCAACATTAACACTAATCTAAACAACTCATATTCTATCAGAAGAACATCATTCTATCAAAAGAACTCCAAAACCTAACAGAACATCATTATATCTAAAGAACTCCAAAAATATGGTAACAAGAACAAAACCTAACAGAAAAATATGAAACTCACTTAAAACCTAACATAAAAAGAAAAACTCTTACCGGAACAGTGGAGCACGGTGGATTACGGTGGAGGATGGTGGAGGACAAAGTAGGAAGGACGACGGCCGGAAGGACGACGGCGAGAAAGGACGGACGACGGCGGTGAAAGGACGGACTACGGCGGTTCATTCTTGTTCGCAGAAAGAGAGGGAAAGAATGAAATGAAAAAGTATAGAATACTGATACCGTTTTAGTTTTTATTTTAATTAAAAAGACATTAGACAACGCTTTGAATGAAAGCGCTTTCTAAGGTGGGCCTTAGAAAGCACTTTTGAAAGTGCTGTCTCATATGGGCCTTAGACAGCGCTTTTGATTTTATTTTTTTTAAATTTATAAGACCTTAGAAAGCTCTTTCCTCAAAAGCGCTGTCTCAGGTTTTATATTTTTTTTTAATTTATAAGACCTTAGACAGCGCTTTTAAGGAAAGAGCTGTCTAACATTTTCCTTTATTTTTTTTTTTAATTTATAAGACCTTAGAAAGCGCTGTCTAAAGTCTTATATTTAGATGCGCTTTTATTTTTCTAAGTGAACAGTTTCCGTGTTTTCTAAATTTTTTAACTTATAGCAGCGCTTTTGTAATAAAGCGCTGCCTATGTAGTGCTGCCAAAGAGTAATTTTGGCATAGTGATTGGCATCATAACCAAATGGAATTGTTTCATTTCCACCACCATTCCTCATCATGTCCATTAACAACTGCCTTTGAATGATGTTATTATTATTCATATCCATCCCAACATGGCCATGACCCATCATAGCAATTTCTTCATTATTAAATGCAATTAGTGGCGGAGGCGGTGGTAATTGTAGTGCCATTTGATGTTGGACTTGGCTTTGAGCCGTCATTATTTGACTTCTACTTTCATTTTGATTAAAAGTTATATTTTTATCATCAAGTTCATCCTTCTAGCAATCTCCCTCAAATTCTTATCAATTATCCAAGCAAGATCATTCAAATCACTCACCGACATACCGTTCTGCACAATATTCCCAGCCTTAAGACATTGAAACATCAGCTTGGTTAGCTCTTTCTCTCTGTTGTCTTCCCTTTTCTTCTTAACTTGCTCTTTAGCCTTTAAAATCTCCTGTTTTAGGAAACTCTCCTGATTAACCATCTTTTTGCTTTCTTCCAATTCAGGCATTGTCTTGAATTTCAAAAGCACATGTTGAACACCCGATGGCGATGGCCAAATCTCTGGTTGAGGGTCACACGAGCCATAAATTATAGCACACGCATAGATTCCACAAAGGGTTGATAACTCTTCAACTTTTTTCAATAAACCCTTCTTCTTTTTATCGTATGTTACTTTCCTTGAGGTATCAATTTCAATGAAAGCAAGTTTCACCTTCTTTCTTGTCATGGTTTTGACTAGAATAAGCGAAGATGAATAATTTATAGGGAAAAAGAAGAACAGTTGATGGCTGTGAATTTTATTCTTGTGAACAATGTATATATAGACCAAAATCGATCTATTATACACGGTTTGATGTATGTATGAATATTTTTCCATCTTGGCATTTTTGTTTCGGCGGTAAAACCCATTATTTTCATTCCATCCATGCGGATATATAAAATCAAATCTTTTATAACATTTAATTTTGTAACATTTTTTAATATTTAAATATTTATAGTGACGTGGTTGCAATGGTTGGATTATATATCAAAATTTTTTTTTTTATTTTACAAAGATATATCACGAATTGTAATTTGCGTAGATTCATGCACATAGATATTCTAAAAGGATTTTATCTCGCCGTTAGTTTTCAATATCGTAAATTTAAAATATAGTATGAGAAAAAGGAATATACACCGAATATTTTTACACTATTAACCAATGACAGATGTGTATTTCGCCACATCACACTTTTATTTTTAACATACTATTATCATTTGGCACTTTCCGAAAATCTGATTGGATGTCTGTGTAATATTTCTTTACAATGACAGTGCACTACCTTTAAACTCATATAGTTTATCAATAAAAGTTATTGTGTGTGAAATTGTTTGATATATCATATATTCATTTTTTTGTTTAATTTTTTCATATATTCCATTAAATTACACCACAACGTCATGTATTACGCAATATTACCCTATCATAGCGCTTTTTGAGAAGTGCTACTAAATAATATGCTTTTAATAAAGTTGGAAAAGCACAATTCTAGTTATCTGACCACAATAGAAGAAACTTTAATAACGCTTAAAAATGTTATTAAATGCTAAAAATACGCTATTGATAATATTTTTTGACGTAATGTATTACATTATTTTTGCAAATATCTACAATGTATAAAGTAGTTTAATGCATGGCTAAATCATTTCTTTACACTATCCATTTACACAAATTAAATTTTTTGGTAATATCCAAAAATATATTTTTTTGTAATATAATATAAAAAAATATTACCCATATATATATGTATATATATATATATATTAAAAGCCTTTACGTAAATGTGATTATTATTTAACCTTGCTTAAGACTAATAAAGACAAATGATTATTCAAAAGTATTATAAGCACACACAACAAACTCTTTATTCTATCAAACTCCAATACATAAAACTTATGAAAATTACACCATAATAACCAATGGATGTAACTTCACATTCACACAAAATGAAAAAACAATAACACAAATTATCATATAATTAAAATTTAGACTAAATTCGTCATATCCATTAGAGGATATACATCATTAAGTCAGCAAACAAATAAATTTATTCAAGATAATCAATTAGGCGAAAAACCATTCTGAAGATTGGCATCATAACCAAATGGAATTGTTTCATTTCCACCACCATTCCTCATCATGTCCATTAACAACTGCCTTTGAATGATGTTATTATTATTCATATCCATCCCAACATGGCCATGACCCATCATAGCAATTTCTTCATTATTAAATGCAGTTAGTGGCGGCGGCGGTGGTAATTGTAGTGCCATTTGATGTTGGACTTGGCTTTGAGCCATCATTATTTGACTTCTACTTTCATTTTGATTAAATGTTATATTGTTATCATCAAGTTCCATCCTTCTAGCAATCTCCCTCAAATTCTTATCAATTATCCAAGCAAGATCATTCAAATCACTCACCGACATACCGTTCTGCACAATATTCCCAGCCTTAAGACATTGAAACATCAGCTTGGTTAGCTCTTTCTCTCTGTTGTCTTCCCTTTTCTTCTTAACTTGCTCTTTAGCCTTTAAAATCTCCTGTTTTAGGAAACTCTCCTGATTAACCATCTTTTTGCTTTCTTCCAATTCAGGCATTGTCTTGAATTTCAAAAGCACATGTTGAACACCCGATGGCGATGGCCAAATCTCTGGTTGAGGGTCACACGAGCCATAAATTATAGCACACGCATAGATTCCACAAAGGGTTGATAACTCTTCAACTTTTTTCAATAAACCCTTCTTCTTTTTATCGTATGTTACTTTCCTTGAGGTATCAATTTCAATGAAAGCAAGTTTCACCTTCTTTCTTGTCATGGTTTTGACTAGAATAAGCGAAGATGAATAATTTATAGGGAAAAAGAAGAACAGTTGATGGCTGTGAATTTTATTCTTGTGAACAATGTATATATAGACCAAAATCGATCTATTATACACGGTTTGATGTATGTATGAATATTTTTCCATCTTGGCATTTTTGTTTCGGCGGTAAAACCCATTATTTTCATTCCATCCATGCGGATATATAAAATCAAATCTTTTATAACATTTAATTTTGTAACATTTTTTAATATTTAAATATTTATAGTGACGTGGTTGCAATGGTTGGATTATATATCAAAATTTTTTTTTTTATTTTACAAAGATATATCACGAATTGTAATTTGCGTAGATTCATGCACATAGATATTCTAAAAGGATTTTATCTCGCCGTTAGTTTTCAATATCGTAAATTTAAAATATAGTATGAGAAAAAGGAATATACACCGAATATTTTTACACTATTAACCAATGACAGATGTGTATTTCGCCACATCACACTTTTATTTTTAACATACTATTATCATTTGGCACTTTCCGAAAATCTGATTGGATGTCTGTGTAATATTTCTTTACAATGACAGTGCACTACCTTTAAACTCATATAGTTTATCAATAAAAGTTATTGTGTGTGAAATTGTTTGATATATCATATATTCATTTTTTTGTTTAATTTTTTCATATATTCCATTAAATTACACCACAACGTCATGTATTACGCAATATTACCCTATCATAGCGCTTTTTGAGAAGTGCTACTAAATAATATGCTTTTAATAAAGTTGGAAAAGCACAATTCTAGTTATCTGACCACAATAGAAGAAACTTTAATAACGCTTAAAAATGTTATTAAATGCTAAAAATACGCTATTGATAATATTTTTTGACGTAATGTATTACATTATTTTTGCAAATATCTACAATGTATAAAGTAGTTTAATGCATGGCTAAATCTTTTCTTTACACTATCCATTTACACAAATTAAATTTTTTGGTAATATCCAAAAATATATTTTTTTGTAATATAATATAAAAAAATATTACCCATATATATATGTATATATATATATATATTAAAAGCCTTTACGTAAATGTGATTATTATTTAACCTTGCTTAAGACTAATAAAGACAAATGATTATTCAAAAGTATTATAAGCACACACAACAAACTCTTTATTCTATCAAACTCCAATACATAAAACTTATGAAAATTACACCATAATAACCAATGGATGTAACTTCACATTCACACAAAATGAAAAAACAATAACACAAATTATCATATAATTAAAATTTAGACTAAATTCGTCATATCCATTAGAGGATATACATCATTAAGTCAGCAAACAAATAAATTTATTCAAGATAATCAATTAGGCGAAAAACCATTCTGAAGATTGGCATCATAACCAAATGGAATTGTTTCATTTCCACCACCATTCCTCATCATGTCCATTAACAACTGCCTTTGAATGATGTTATTATTATTCATATCCATCCCAACATGGCCATGACCCATCATAGCAATTTCTTCATTATTAAATGCAGTTAGTGGCGGCGGCGGTGGTAATTGTAGTGCCATTTGATGTTGGACTTGGCTTTGAGCCATCATTATTTGACTTCTACTTTCATTTTGATTAAATGTTATATTGTTATCATCAAGTTCCATCCTTCTAGCAATCTCCCTCAAATTCTTATCAATTATCCAAGCAAGATTATTCAAATCACTCACCGACATACCGTTCTACACAATATTCCCAGCCTTAAGATATTGAAACATCAGCTTGGTTAGCTCTTTCTCTATGTTGTCTTCCCTTTTCTTCTTAACTTGCTCTTTAGCCTTTAAAATCTCCTGTTTTAGGAAACTCTCCTGATTAACCATCTTTTTGCTTTGTTCCAATTCAGGCATTGTCTTGAATTTCAAAAGCACATATTGAACACCCGATGACGATGGCCAAATCTCTGGTTGAGGGTCACACGAGCCATAAATTATAGCACACGCATCGATTCCACAAAGGGTTGATAACTCTTCAACTTTTTTCAATAAACCCTTCTTCTTTTTATCGTATGTTACTTTCCTTGAGGTATCATTTTCAATGAAAGCAAGTTTCACCTTCTTTCTTGTCATGGTTTTGACTAGAATAAGCGAAGATGAATAATTTATAAGGAAAAAGAAGAACAGTTGATGGCTGTGAATTTTATTCTTGTGAACAATGTATATATAGACCAAAATCGATCTATTATACACGGTTTGATGTATGTATGAATATTTTTCCATCTTGGCATTTTTGTTTCGGCGGTAAAACCCATTATTTTCATTCCATCCATGCGGATATATAAAATCAAATCTTTTATAACATTTAATTTTGTAAAATATTTTAATATTTAAATATATATAGTGACGTGGTTGCAATGGTTGGATTATATATCAAAATATTTTTTTTTTATTTTACAAAGATATATCACGAATTGTAATTTGCGTAGATTCATGCACATAGATATTCTAAAAGGATTTTATCTCGCCGTTAGTTTTCAATATCGTAAATTTAAAATATAGTATGAGAAAAAGGAATATACACCAAATATTTTTACACTATTAACCAATGACAGACGTGTATTTCGCCACATCACACTTTTATTTTTAACATACTATTATCATTTGGCACTTTTCGAAAATCTGATTGGATGTCTGTGTAATATTTCTTTACAATGACAGTGCACTACCTTTAAACTCATATAGTTTATCAATAAAAGTTATTGTGTGTGAAATTGTTTGATATATCATATATTCATTTTTTTATTTAATTTTTTCATATATTCCATTAAATTACACCACAACGTCATGTATTACGCAATATTACCCTATCATAGCGCTTTTTGAGAAGTGCTACTAAATAATATGCTTTTAATAAAGTTGGAAAAGCATAATTCTTGTTATCTGACCACAATAGAAGAAACTTTAATAACGCTTAAAAATGTTATTAAAAGCTAAAAATACGCTATTGATAATATTTTTTGACGTAATGTATTACATTATTTTTGCAAATATCTACAATGTATAAAGTAGTTTAATGCATGGCTAAATCTTTTCTTTACACTATCCATTTACACAAATTAAATTTTTTTATAATATCCAAAAATATATTTTTTTGTAATATAATATAAAAAAATATTACCCATATATATATATATATATATTAAAAGCCTTTACGTAAATGTGATTATTATTTAACCTTGCTTAAGACTAATCAAGACAAATGATTATTCAAAAGTATTATAAGCACACACAATAAACTCTTTATTCTATCAAACTCCAATACATAAAACTTATGAAAATTACACCATAATAACCAATGGATGTAACTTCACATTCACACAAAATAAAAAAACAATAACACAAATTATCATATAATTAAAATTTAGACTAAATTCGTCATATCCATTAGAGGATATACATCATTAAGTCCACAAACAAATAAATTTATTCAAGATAATCAATTAGGCGAAAAACCATTCTGAAGATTGGCATCATAACCAAATGGAATTGTTTCATTTCCACCACCATTCCTCATCATTTCCATTAACAACTGCCTTTGAATGATGTTATTATTATTCATATCCATCCCAACATGGCCATGGCCCATCATAGCAATTTCTTCATTATTAAATGCAGTTAGTGGCGGCGGCGGCGGCAGTAATTGTAGTGCCATTTGATGTTGGACTTGGCTTTGAGCCGTCATTATTTGACTTCTACTTTCATTTTGATTAAAAATTATATTGTTATCATCAAGTTCCATCCTTCTAGCAATCTCCCTCAAATTCTTATCAATTATCCAAGCAAGATCATTCAAATCACTCACCGACATACCGTTCTGCACAATATTCCCAGCCTTAAGACATTGAAACATCAGCTTGGTTAGCTCTTTCTCTCTGTTGTCTTCCCTTTTCTTCTTAACTTGCTCTTTGGCCTTTAAAATGTCCTGTTTTAGGAAACTCTCCTGATTAACCATCTTTTTGCTTTGTTCCAATTCAGGCATTGTCTTGAATTTCAAAAGCACATGTTGAACACCCGATGGCGATAGCCAAATCTCTGGTTAAGGATCGTACGAGCCATAAATTATAGCACACGCATCGATTCCACAAAGGGTTGATAACTCTTCAACTTTTTTCAATAAACCCTTCTTCTTTTTATCGTATGTTACTTTCCTTGAGGTATCATTTTCAATGAAAGCTAGTTTCACCTTCTTTCTTGTCATGGTTTTTACTAGAATAAGCGAAGATGAATAATTTATAGGAAAAAGAAGAACAGTTGATGGCTGTGAATTTTATTCTTGTGAAAAAGGTATATATAGACCAAAATCAATCTATTGTACACGGTTTGATGTATGTATGAATATTTTTCCATCTTGGCATTTTTGTTTCGACGGTAAAACCCATTATTTTCATTCCATCCAGGCGGATATATAAAATCAAATCTTTTATAACTTTTAATTTTGTAATATTTTTTAATATTTAAATATTTATAGTGACGTGGTTGCAACGGTTGGATTATATATCAAAATATTTTTTTATTTATTTTACAAAGATATATCACGAATTTTAATTTGCGTAGATTCATGCACATAGATATTCTAAAAGGATTTTATCTCGCCCTTAGTTATCAATATCGTAAATTGAAAATATAGTATGAGAAAAAGGAATATACACTGAATATTTTTACACTATTAACCAATGACAGACGTGTATTTCGCCACATCACACTTTTATTTTTAACATAATATTATCATTTGGCACTTTCAGAAAATCTGATTGGATGTCTGTGTAATATTTCTTTACAATGACAGTGTACTACCTTTAAACTCATATAGTTTATCAATAAAAGTTATTGTGTGTGAAATTGTTTGATATATCATATATTCATTTTTTTGTTTAATTTTTTCATATATTCCATTAAATTACACCACAACGTCATGTATTACGCAATATTACCCTATCATAGCGCTTTTTGAGAAGTGCTACCAAATAATATGCTTTTAATAAAGTTGGAAAAGCACAATTCTAGTTATCTGACCACAATAGAAGAAACTTTAATAACGCTTAAAAATGTTATTAAAAGCTAAAAATACGCTATTGTTAATATTTTTTGACGTAATGTATTACATTATATTTGCAAATATCTACAATGTATAAAGTAGTTTAATGCATGGCTAAATCTTTTCTTTACACTATCCATTTACACAAATTAAATTTTTTTATAATATCCAAAAATATATTTTTTTGTAATATAATATAAAAAAATATTACCCATATATATATATATATATATATATATATATATATATATAAATATATATATATATATATATATATATATATATATATATATATTAAAAGCCTTTACGTAAATGTGATTATTATTTAACCTTGCTTAAGACTAATCAAGACAAATGATTATTCAAAAGTATTATAAGCACACACAATAAACTCTTTATTCTATCAAACTCCAATACATAAAACTTATGAAAATTACACCATAATAACCAATGGATGTAACTTCACATTCACACAAAATGAAAAAACAATAACACAAATTATCATATAATTAAAATTTAGACTAAATTCGTCATATCCATTAGAGGATATACATCATTAAGTCCACAAACAAATAAATTTATTCAAGATAATCAATTAGGCGAAAAACCATTCTGAAGATTGGCATCATAACCAAATGGAATTGTTTCATTTCCACCACCATTCCCCATCATGTCCATTAACAACTGCCTTTGAATGATGTTATTATTATTCATATCCATCCCAACATGGCCATGGCCTATCATAGCAATTTCTTCATTATTAAATGCAGTTAGTGGCGGCGGCGGCGGCGGTAATTGTAGTGCCATTTGATGTTGGACTTGGCTTTGAGCCGTCATTATTTGACTTCTACTTTCATTTTGATTAAAAATTATATTGTTATCATCAAGTTCCATCCTTCTAGCAATCTCCCTCAAATTCTTATCAATTATCCAAGCAAGATCATTCAAATCACTCACCGACATACCGTTCTGCACAATATTCCCAGCCTTAAGACATTGAAACATCAGCTTGGTTAGCTCTTTCTCTCTGTTGTCTTCCCTTTTCTTCTTAACTTGCTCTTTAGCCTTTAAAATGTCCTGTTTTAGGCAACTCTCCTGATTAACCATCTTTTTGCTTTGTTCCAATTCAGGCATTGTCTTGAATTTCAAAAGCACATATTGAACACCCGATGGCGATGGCCAAATCTCTGGTTGAGGGTCACACGAGCCATAAATTATAGCACACGCATCGATTCCACAAAGGGTTGATAACTCTTCAACTTTTTTCAATAAACCCTTCTTCTTTTTATCGTATGTTACTTTCCTTGAGGTATCATTTTCAATGAAAGCAAGTTTCACCTTCTTTCTTGTCATGGTTTTGACTAGAATAAGCGAAGATGAATAATTTATAAGGAAAAAGAAGAACAGTTGATGGCTGTGAATTTTATTCTTGTGAACAATGTATATATAGACCAAAATCGATCTATTATACACGGTTTGATGTATGTATGAATATTTTTCCATCTTGGCATTTTTGTTTCGGCGGTAAAACCCATTATTTTCATTCCATCCATGCGGATATATAAAATCAAATCTTTTATAACATTTAATTTTGTAAAATATTTTAATATTTAAATATATATAGTGACGTGGTTGCAATGGTTGGATTATATATCAAAATATTTTTTTTTTATTTTACAAAGA
Organism: Lathyrus tuberosus; assembly: GCA_022829125.1. Lineage (NCBI taxonomy): Eukaryota > Viridiplantae > Streptophyta > Magnoliopsida > Fabales > Fabaceae > Lathyrus > Lathyrus tuberosus. The sequence continues at coordinate 13,328,271 of JALAZF010000071.1, forward strand.
TATATCACGAATTGTAATTTGCGTAGATTCATGCACATAGATATTCTAAAAGGATTTTATCTCGCCGTTAGTTTTCAATATCGTAAATTTAAAATATAGTATGAGAAAAAGGAATATACACCAAATATTTTTACACTATTAACCAATGACAGACGTGTATTTCGCCACATCACACTTTTATTTTTAACATACTATTATCATTTGGCACTTTCCGAAAATCTGATTGGATGTCTGTGTAATATTTCTTTACAATGACAGTGCACTACCTTTAAACTCATATAGTTTATCAATAAAAGTTATTGTGTGTGAAATTGTTTGATATATCATATATTCATTTTTTTATTTAATTTTTTCATATATTCCATTAAATTACACCACAACGTCATGTATTACGCAATATTACCCTATCATAGCGCTTTTTGAGAAGTGCTACTAAATAATATGCTTTTAATAAAGTTGGAAAAGCATAATTCTTGTTATCTGACCACAATAGAAGAAACTTTAATAACACTTAAAAATGTTATTAAAAGCTAAAAATACGCTATTGATAATATTTTTTGACGTAATGTATTACATTATTTTTGCAAATATCTACAATGTATAAAGTAGTTTAATGCATGGCTAAATCTTTTCTTTACACTATCCATTTACACAAATTAAATTTTTTTATAATATCCAAAAATATATTTTTTTGTAATATAATATAAAAAAATATTACCCATATATATATATATATATATATATATATATATATATATATATTAAAAGCCTTTACGTAAATGTGATTATTATTTAACCTTGCTTAAGACTAATCAAGACAAATGATTATTCAAAAGTATTATAAGCACACACAATAAACTCTTTATTCTATCAAACTCCAATACATAAAACTTATGAAAATTACACCATAATAACCAATGGATGTAACTTCACATTCACACAAAATAAAAAAACAATAACACAAATTATCATATAATTAAAATTTAGACTAAATTCGTCATATCCATTAGAGGATATACATCATTAAGTCCACAAACAAATAAATTTATTCAAGATAATCAATTAGGCGAAAAACCATTCTGAAGATTGGCATCATAACCAAATGGAATTGTTTCATTTCCACCACCATTCCTCATCATGTCCATTAACAACTGCCTTTGAATGATGTTATTATTATTCATATCCATCCCAACATGGCCATGGCCCATCATAGCAATTTCTTCATTATTAAATGCAGTTAGTGGCGGCGGCGGCGGCAGTAATTGTAGTGCCATTTGATGTTGGACTTGGCTTTGAGCCGTCATTATTTGACTTCTACTTTCATTTTGATTAAAAATTATATTGTTATCATCAAGTTCCATCCTTCTAGCAATCTCCCTCAAATTCTTATCAATTATCCAAGCAAGATCATTCAAATCACTCACCGACATACCGTTCTGCACAATATTCCCAGCCTTAAGACATTGAAACATCAGCTTGGTTAGCTCTTTCTCTCTGTTGCCTTCCCTTTTCTTCTTAACTTGCTCTTTGGCCTTTAAAATGTCCTGTTTTAGGAAACTCTCCTGATTAACCATCTTTTTGCTTTGTTCCAATTCAGGCATTGTCTTGAATTTCAAAAGCACATGTTGAACACCCGATGGCGATAGCCAAATCTCTGGTTAAGGATCGTACGAGCCATAAATTATAGCACACGCATCGATTCCACAAAGGGTTGATAACTCTTCAACTTTTTTCAATAAACCCTTCTTCTTTTTATCGTATGTTACTTTCCTTGAGGTATCATTTTCAATGAAAGCTAGTTTCACCTTCTTTCTTGTCATGGTTTTTACTAGAATAAGCGAAGATGAATAATTTATAGGAAAAAGAAGAACAGTTGATGGCTGTGAATTTTATTCTTGTGAAAAAGGTATATATAGACCAAAATCAATCTATTGTACACGGTTTGATGTATGTATGAATATTTTTCCATCTTGGCATTTTTGTTTCGACGGTAAAACCCATTATTTTCATTCCATCCAGGCGGATATATAAAATCAAATCTTTTATAACTTTTAATTTTGTAATATTTTTTAATATTTAAATATTTATAGTGACGTGGTTGCAACGGTTGGATTATATATCAAAATATTTTTTTATTTATTTTACAAAGATATATCACGAATTTTAATTTGCGTAGATTCATGCACATAGATATTCTAAAAGGATTTTATCTCGCCGTTAGTTATCAATATCGTAAATTAAAAATATAGTATGAGAAAAAGGAATATACACTGAATATTTTTACACTATTAAGCAATGACAGACGTGTATTTCGCCACATCACACTTTTATTTTTAACATAATATTATCATTTGGCACTTTCAGAAAATCTGATTGGATGTCTGTGTAATATTTCTTTACAATGACAGTGTACTACCTTTAAACTCATATAGTTTATCAATAAAAGTTATTGTGTGTGAAATTGTTTGATATATCATATATTCATTTTTTTGTTTAATTTTTTCATATATTCCATTAAATTACACCACAACGTCATGTATTACGCAATATTACCCTATCATAGCGCTTTTTGAGAAGTGCTACCAAATAATATGCTTTTAATAAAGTTGGAAAAGCACAATTCTAGTTATCTGACCACAATAGAAGAAACTTTAATAACGCTTAAAAATGTTATTAAAAGCTAAAAATACGCTATTGTTAATATTTTTTGACGTAATGTATTACATTATATTTGCAAATATCTACAATGTATAAAGTAGTTTAATGCATGGCTAAATCTTTTCTTTACACTATCCATTTACACAAATTAAATTTTTTTATAATATCCAAAAATATATTTTTTTGTAATATAATATAAAAAAATATTACCCATATATATATATATATATATATATATATATATATATATATATATATATATATATTAAAAGCCTTTACGTAAATGTGATTATTATTTAACCTTGCTTAAGACTAATCAAGACAAATGATTATTCAAAAGTATTATAAGCACACACAATAAACTCTTTATTCTATCAAACTCCAATACATAAAACTTATGAAAATTACACCATAATAACCAATGGATGTAACTTCACATTCACACAAAATGAAAAAACAATAACACAAATTATCATATAATTAAAATTTAGACTAAATTCGTCATATCCATTAGAGGATATACATCATTAAGTCCACAAACAAATAAATTTATTCAAGATAATCAATTAGGCGAAAAACCATTCTGAAGATTGGCATCATAACCAAATGGAATTGTTTCATTTCCACCACCATTCCTCATCATGTCCATTAACAACTGCCTTTGAATGATGTTATTATTATTCATATCCATCCCAACATGGCCATGGCCCATCATAGCAATTTCTTCATTATTAAATGCAGTTAGTGGCGGCGGCGGCGGCGGTAATTGTAGTGCCATTTGATGTTGGACTTGGCTTTGAGCCGTCATTATTTGACTTCTACTTTCATTTTGATTAAAAATTATATTGTTATCATCAAGTTCCATCCTTCTAGCAATCTCCCTCAAATTCTTATCAATTATCCAAGCAAGATCATTCAAATCACTCACCGACATACCGTTCTGCACAATATTCCCAGCCTTAAGACATTGAAACATCAGCTTGGTTAGCTCTTTCTCTCTGTTGTCTTCCCTTTTCTTCTTAACTTGCTCTTTGGCCTTTAAAATGTCCTGTTTTAGGAAACTCGCCTGATTAACCATCTTTTTGCTTTGTTCCAATTCAGGCATTGTCTTGAATTTCAAAAGCACATGTTGAACACCCGATGGCGATAGCCAAATCTCTGGTTAAGGATCGTACGAGCCATAAATTATAGCACACGCATCGATTCCACAAAGGGTTGATAACTCTTCAACTTTTTTCAATAAACCCTTCTTCTTTTTATCGTATGTTACTTTCCTTGAGGTATCATTTTCAATGAAAGCTAGTTTCACCTTCTTTCTTGTCATGGTTTTGACTAGAATAAGCGAAGATGAATAATTTATAGGGAAAAAGAAGAACAGTTGATGGCTGTGAATTTTATTCTTGTGAAAAAGGTATATATAGACCAAAATCGATCTATTGTACACGGTTTGATGTATGTATGAATATTTTTTCATCTTAGCATTTTTGTTTCGGCGGTAAAACCCATTATTTTCATTCCATCCATGCGGATATATAAAATCAAATCTTTTATAACTTTTAATTTTGTAATATTTTTTAATATTTAAATATTTATAGTGACGTGGTTGCAACGGTTGGATTATATATCAAAATATTTTTTTATTTATTTTACAAAGATATATCACGAATTTTAATTTGCGTAGATTCATGCACATAGATATTCTAAAAGGATTTTATCTCGCCGTTAGTTATCAATATCGTAAATTTAAAATATAGTATGAGAAAAAGGAATATACACTGAATATTTTTACACTATTAACCAATGACAGACGTGTATTTCGCCACATCATACTTTTATTTTTAACATAATATTATCATTTGGCACTTTCAGAAAATCTGATTGGATGTCTGTGTAATATTTCTTTACAATGACAGTGTACTACCTTTAAACTCATATAGTTTATCAATAAAAGTTATTGTGTGTGAAATTGTTTGATATATCATATATTCATTTTTTTGTTTAATTTTTTCATATATTCCATTAAATTACACCACAACGTCATGTATTACGCAATATTACCCTATCATAGCGCTTTTTGAGAAGTGCTACTAAATAATATGCTTTTAATAAAGTTGGAAAAACACAATTCTAGTTATCTGACCACAATAGAAGAAACTTTAATAACGCTTAAAAATGTTATTAAAAACTAAAAATACGCTATTGATAATATTTTTTGACGTAATGTATTACATTATATTTGCAAATATCTACAATGTATAAAGTAGTTTAATGCATGGCTAAATCTTTTCTTTACACTATCCATTTACACAAATTAAAATTTTTTATAATATCCAAAAATATATTTTTTTGTAATATAATATAAAAAAATATTACCCATATATATATATATATATATATATATATATATATTAAAAGCCTTTACGTAAATGTGATTATTATTTAACCTTGCTTAAGACTAATCAAGACAAATGATTATTCATAAGTATTATAAGCACACACAATAAACTCTTTATTCTATCAAACTCCAATACATAAAACTTATGAAAATTACACCATAATAACCAATGGATGTAACTTCAAATTCACACAAAATGAAAAAACAATAACACAAATTATCATATAATTAAAATTTAGACTAAATTCATCATACCCACATTACAGGATATACATCATTAAGTCCACAAACAAATGAATTTATTCAAGATAATCAATTAGGCCAAAAACCATTCTGAAGATTGGCATCATAACCAAACGGAATTGTTTCATTTCCACCACAATTCCTCATCATGTCCATTAACAACTGCCTTTGAATGATGTTATTATTATTCATATCCATTCCAACATGGCCATGACCCATTATAGCAATTTCTTCATTATTAAATGCAGTTAGTGGCGGCGGCGGTGGTAATTGTAGTGCCATTTGATGTTGGACTTGGCTTTGAGCCGTCATTATTTGACTTCTACTTTCATTTTGATTAAAAATTATATTGTTATCATCAAGTTCCATCCTTCTAGCAATCTCCCTCAAATTCTTATCAATTATCCAAGCAAGATCCTTCAAATCACTCACCAACATACCGTTTTGCACAATATTCCCAGCCTTAAGACATTGAAACATCAGCTTGGTTAGCTCTTTCTCTCTGTTGTCTTCCCTTTTCTTCTTAACTTGATCTTTGGCCTTTAAAATCTCCTGTTTTAGGAAACTCTCATGATTAACCATCTTTTTGCTTTGTTCCAATTCAGGCATTGTCTTGAATTTCAAAAGCACATGTTGAACACCCGATGGCGATGGCCAAATCTCTGGTTGAGGGTCGTACGAGCCATAAATTATAGCACACGCATCGATTCCACAAAGGGTTGATAACTCTTCAACTTTTTTCAATAAACCCTTCTTCTTTTTATCGTATGTTACTTTCCTTGAGGTATCATTTTCAATGAAAGCTAGTTTCACCTTCTTTCTTGTCATGGTTTTGACTAGAATAAGTGAAGATGAATAATTTATAGGGAAAAAGAAGAACAGTTGATGGCTGTGAATTTTATTCTTGTGAAAAAGGTATATATAGACCAAAATCGATCTATTGTACACGGTTTGATGTATGTATGAATATTTTTCCATCTTGGCATTTTTGTTTCGGTGGTAAAACCCATTATATTCATTCCATCCATGTGGATATATAAAATCAAATCTTTTATAACATTTAATTTTGTAACATTTTGTAATACCCCGTAAATTTATAAACGCTCTGGTGAATATTATTATGATCAACTGGGTTCCGGAGTACTCTGAGTAATTATTTGAGAGAATAATTAGAGTAAACCGATGAACTCAGAGTTGATTAAATTAATAGTATTTAACTTTGAGTTTTTATTAATTGGCGCACTTGAGCTAATTTGGACTTTTAGTAGTATTACTAATTAATGAGAATTTTCTATACTATTCTATTTTCTTTTCATTTCCTTGGAAACAAACAAAAGTTAGAAAGAAAGGAAAAGTGAAGGAAGGAAAAGGAGAGAAATTCCACAAGAGCTCAAGATCATCATCAAGCATCCATTCTTCATCTAATCTTCTCAGTATCAATCTCCTCATCTTGTTGTCCAGGTGGGTTCTAGTTAGACCCTTTAGAGTAGAGTTTATTTTGAGTTTAGAGTTAGGTTGGAATTGTGAAAATTGGGTATTTTTGGTATAAAATCATGAATCTAACTGTTGAAATTTAATGTTTGATTGTATGTTATACTGATTGTTATGTTATAACATGTTTTGATGCTTTGTGATTGATCAAAAATGGGATTTTGGGGTGATTTTGGATCAACCCGTAACAGAAATTTTCTGCTGGTTTTTCTGCAATTTTTCTCTGCCCATACGCGTATGGGGCATGTCAATACGCGTATGGGGCTTGTCATTACGCGTACGGCAAGGGTGTTACGCGTATGGCAATTTTAAAAAGAATTTTCAAGGAAAAACGTCTCTGCCTATACGCGTACGACCTTGGGCAATACGCGTATGGCTGGGTGAGAATTTTGGGCAATACGCGTATGGGAGGTGCCAATACGCGTATGGCCAGGAGAATTGCAGAAATTCTGCTGTTGTGATTATTTTCCGATCGTTTGTTTCAAATGCCGTAACTTTTTGTACGTACCTCAGATTTGAACATTTTTGGTATCGTTGGAAAGATAATAAAATGTACTTTCTTATTGCAATGGTTTTAAGATTGTCGGGCGATTTAATTATGTCAGGAATTTTGAAATAGCGTCGTTTCGTCGGCTTTTAATTGTTAATGGTGTGTAATTGTTGTTAACAATATATGCATGTTAAAACATGGAATAGGCAGGGTGAGGATTATACCATAAACTATGTCGGAAGTGTGAATTATCATTTGTGGCAACGCTCGTGCATGAAAGGTCGAGGCGTGTGCATGTTGTTATCATAACCACGGTTTCTTACGGTGTAGTTTCATGAGACTCGAGCACCTCCTCTGAAACGTGATGCACAACTACTTGGCAGGTTTGAGTCCCGTGTTAAGTACGATTGGAGCCTACGGGTAAAGAGACTTGTGACGGTGTACGGGCCGTGAGAAGTGACGGATCACGGTGTACGGACCGGTGATCCCGAATCCAATTCGTATGTCAAGTAGCTACAAGGATCCATGACTCGGGTCGTCTTCTAGACGTAGAAGCGGACGGGAATAGGGGATGCCTTGGTATTGGTTATTGATTTGAGAATCCTTGAGTTTACAGGCTCAGGAGGTACTTCAGTACTAGTGTGAGTTTACAGGCTCACCGTGTTGGTTACTTGTGTGTGTGTACTCATGGTCCTTCCCCTTTCCCCTTAGACATGAGTTAGGTTTATGTTAGAACCTTGTAAAGCCGAGAGGACTTTAAGATAGGGAACTCACTGAGATTTTGTAATACCCCGTATTTTATTACACCGAATAATATGGCATTGTGATTAATTGAGTCGGGTTGCTCTGAGAAATTATTTGATAAAATGATTAGAGTAACTTCGGTACTTAGAATTGATCCAATAAATATTATTTGTTTCGGAGACATTTATTTAATTTTGGACTTAAGAGACTTTTTGGACATTTAGTAGTATTATTTATAATACTAAGCTTACTATGTAAATTCTTTTCCTCTCACTTTCCAAACAAAAGAAAAAGATAGAAAGAAAGGAAGAAGAAAGGAAAGGAAGGAGAGAAAAAGAGGAGAAGAGGAAATTGGAAGAAAAGCTCAAGAACCATCAAGATCATCATCCAATCTTCATCCAAACTTCTCAATCACCTTCCTCTTGCTCGTTTTGGAGGTGGGTTCTAGTTAGTACCATTGTTAGAGAGCTCTAGAGAGTTTTTGGATTTAGGTTAGATTATGAAAATATGGAATTTTATGGTTGAATCTTGTTATAAATGTTGTTGAATGCTTGTTATCATGTCTATACTGAGTTTAGATCATGTGGGTATTATTGGGTTATGTTTTGATGGAGAAAAATGTGGATTTGATGGAGTTACAGCAGCTGGGAGAGGTTCTGGTTCGCAGGGTTCGCCTAGCGAACCTGGGGCGAAGCCCAACGAACAGCAGTCGAGGGTTCGCCTAGCGAACCCGAACGTTCGCCTAGCGAAGGTTCGCTGGCATGTTCGCCTAGCGAACTTAGTGTGTTTTGAATATGGGAACTTACTGCCTAGGTGCTCGCTGGCACATTCGCCTAGCGAAGGTGAAGGCGAAGGTTCGCCAGACGTTCGCCTAGCGAACTTATGGTGTTTTGGGTCTGGGAGTTTCTGTTTAATCACTCGCCAGCTTGCTCGCGAAGCGAAGGGCGAGGCGAAGGTTCGCCAGGGCGTTCGCGAAGCGAACTTTATGTCTGTTTTGTTCTGTTTGTTCATTCGCCAGAGGCTTCGCCTAGCGAAGGCGGAAGCGAACGCTCGCTGGGAGGTTCGCCTAGCGAACATGTCAGTTTGTGCAGTTTTGTTTCCTTCATAACTTTTGATCCGTAACTCGGATCGGGGCGTTCTTGGTACCGTTAGAAAGCCATGACGACCCTCTACCCAATAAAAAGTGGAAATTAGTTGTATACTGTAGGACAAATTATTTAGAGGCAAATGAATGAAAGTCTTGATATATGATATGTTGTTATGTGATTCTATTATGCAATTGACTCATGTTTTACCTATTTTCTCTTGTTGTTAAGCACGTTTGAGAATGTATGCATGTCCAAATATGAAATAGTAAGAGTGAGGAAAACCCCTTTTGAACTATAGGAAACTTTAGAAGTTGGAAACACTAGTATGGAACATGAGGTTAAGTTTTTGGATTGAAGGACAAGAAAGGCCTTGAGGCCTTATGGCCGAGGCAATTGTCGTATACATTGTTTTGTGTGGTATTTATCATGTAATCGTAACCATTTTATTTTGAATTGCCCTTGGAAGGCCTTCATGAGTCTCGAGCTCCTCTGAAGTGCAGGCAGGTTTTACTTGGTAGGTTTGATGCCCTACGTGTAGTACAATTGGAAGCCCGTGCATGGGTACGAGACTTGTGATGGTTAACAGGCCATGAGAAGTGACGGTTCACGATTAACAGGCCGGTGATCCCGAATCCAATTGTATACCAAGTAACTACAAGGATCTATGACTTGGGTCACCTTCTAGACGTAGAAGCGGACGGGAAGAGGAGATGCCTTGGTACCAGTTATCGATTAATGATGTCGTGAGTTAGTGAACTCATGTCATGTTTCCATATAGTGTGAGATTATCAAGTGTGAACTCAAGAGTCCTTCCCTTCCCCGGACTTGAGTTAGGATTGTTAGAACCGTAAATAACCCGAGAGAATCCATAAGATAGGGAACTCACTGAGATTTGATGTATCTCACCCCACTATTGTTGTTTACATCACAGGTTCTGCAGGTTCGGCAACGGGTAAGGATAAAGTGGTTTGACTTTTCCCTCCGGTTCGTAGTTTTGAGATGGCATGGCTTCCGCTATGATGTTTTATTTTGAGATCATTGCATTGATCTAGTTCTTAGTTTTTATCATGTTGGAACATCTTGTATATGTAATGCCTTAGTTTTGTGTTGTATTAGAGGCACTTATGTATATAATGTGTTAACTAGGGACTTATGGTATTTCAATACCAAATACTTGGATTCATATATATAATTTATGCTTTGATGTATGGATTTTATATGTAGGTGTTACAGATTTGATGTATCTCACCCCACTGTTGTTGTTTACATCACAGGTTCTGCAGGTTCCGCGAAGGGTAAGGATAAAGCCGTGTGATTATCCTTACTTATCTGATGGCTTTGCTTCCGTTGTGGAGTTTTGAGATCCTTAGTGATCTAGTTCTTAGTGTTTTGTCTTTTGAAACATCTTGTAGATATACGATGCCGTAGTTTTTTTTGTATTAGGCTTTTTGGGCATGTATATGTATAATGTGTTACTAAGAACTTATTGTATGTTTCAGTACCAAACGTATTTTTCATGTATAATATATGATTTGATGCATGTATTTATATGTGGTCTTTACACATTTTTTAATATTTAAATATTTATAGTGACGTGGTTGCAACGGTTGGATTATATATCAAAATATTTTTTTGTTTATTTTACAAAGATATATCACGAATTGTAATTTGCGTAGATTCATGCACATAGATATTCTAAAAGGATTTTATCTCGCCGTTAGTTATCAATATCGTAAATTTAAAATATAGTATGAGAAAAAGGAATATACACCGAATATTTTTACACTATTAACCAATGACAGACATGTATTTCGCCACATCACACTTTTATTTTTAACATACTATTATCATTTGGCACTTTCCGAAAATCTGATTGGATGTTTGTGTAATATTTCTTTACAATGACAGTGCACTACCTTTAAACTCATATAGTTTATCAATAAAAGTTATTGTGAGTGAAATTGTTTGATATATCATATATTCATTTTTTTGTTTAATTTTTTCATATATTCCATTAAATTACACCACAACGTCATGTATTAGGCAATATTACCCTATCATAGCACTTTTTGAGAAGTGCTACTAAATAATATGCTTTTAATAAAGTTGGATAAGCACAATTCTAGTTATCTGACCACAATAGAAGAAACTTTAATAACGCATAAAAATGTTATTAAAAGCTAAAAATACGCTATTGATAATATTTTTTGACGTAATGTATTACATTATTTTTGTAAATATCTACAATGTATAAAGTATTTTAATGCATGGCTAAATCTTTTCTTTACACTATCCATTTACACAAATTAAAATTTTTTATAATATCCAAAAATATATTTTTTTGTAATATAATATAAAAAAATATTACCCATATATATATATATATATATATATATATATATATATATATATATATATATATATATATATATATATATATATATATGTTAAAAGCCTTTACGTAAATGTGATTATTATTTAACCTTGCTTAAGACTAATCAAGACAAATGATTATTCAAAAGTATTATAAGCACACACAATAAACTCTTTATTCTATCAAACTCCAATACATAAAACTTATGAAAATTACACCATAATAACCAATGGATGTAACTTCACATTCACACAAAATGAAAAAACAATAACACAAATTATCATATAATTAAAATTTAGACTAAATTCGTCATACCCACATTAGAGGATATACATCATTAAGTCCACAAACAAATGAATTTATTCAAGATAATCAATTAGGCCAAAAACCATTCTGAAGATTGGCATCATAACCAAATGGAATTGTTTCATTTCCACCACCATTCCTCATCATGTCCATTAACAATTGCCTTTGAATGATGTTATTATTATTCATATCCATCCCAACATGGCCATGACCCGTCATAGCAATTTCTTCATTATTAAATGCAGTTAGTGGCGGCGGCGGTGGTAATTGTAGTGCCATTTGATGTTGGACTTGGCTTTGAGTTGCCATTATTTGACTTCTACTTTCTTTTTGATTAAAAGTTATATTGTTATCATCAAGTTCCATCCATCTAGCAATCTCCCTCAAATTCTTATCAATTATCCAAGCAAGATCATTCAAATCACTCACCAACATACCGTTCTGCACAATACTCCCAGCCTTAAGACATTGAAACATCAGCTTGGTTAGCTCTTTCTCTCTGTTGTCTTCACTTTTCTTCTTAACTTGCTCTTTGGCCTTTAAAATCTCCTGTTTTAGGAAACTCTCCTGATTAACCATCTTTTTGCTTTGTTCCAATTCAGGCATTGTCTTGAATTTCAAAAGCACATGTTGAACACCCGATGGCGATGGCCAAATCTCTGGTTGAGGGTCGTACGAGCCATAAATTATAGCACATGCATCGATTCCACAAAGGGTTGATAACTCTTTAACTTTTTTCAATAAACCCTTCTTCTTTTTATCGTATGTTACTTTCCTTGAGGTATCATTTTCAATGAAAGCTAGTTTCACCTTCTTTCTTCTCATGGTTTTGACTAGAATAAGTGAAGATGAATAATTTATAGGGAAAATGAAGAACAGTTGATGGCTGTGAATTTTATTCTTGTGAAAAAGGTATATGTAGACCAAAATCGATCTATTGTACATGGTTTGATGTATGTATGAATATTTTTCCATCTTGGCATTTTTGTTTCGGCGGTAAAACCCATTATTTTCATTCCATCCATGCGGATATATAAAATCAAATCTTTTATAACATTTAATTTTGTAACATTTTTTAATATTTAAATATTTATAGTGACGTGGTTGCAACGGTTGGATTATATATCAAAATATTTTTTTTTATTTTACAAAGATATATCACGAATTGTAATTTGCGTAGATTCATGCACATAGATATTCTAAAAGGATTTTATCTTGCCGTTAGTTATCAATATCGTAAATTTAAAATATAGTATGAGAAAAAGGAATATACACCGAATATTTTTACACTATTAACCAATGACAGACGTGTATTTAGCCACATCACACTTTTATTTTTAACATACTATTATCATTTGGCACTTTCCAAAAATCTGATTGGATTCTGTGTAATATTTCTTTACAATGACAGTGCACTACCTTAAAACTCATATAGTTTATCAATAAAAGTTATTGTGTGTGAAATTGTTTGATATATCATATATTCATTTTTTTGTTTAATTTTTTCATATATTCCATTAAATTACACCACAGCGTCATGTATTACGCAATATTACCCTATCATAGCGACATACCGTTCTGCACAATATTCCCAGCCTTAAGACATTGAAACATCAGCTTGGTTAGCTCTTTCTCTCTGTTGTCTTCCCTTTTCTTCTTAACTTGCTCTTTGGCCTTTAAAATCTCCTGTTTTAGGAAACTCTCCTGATTAACCATCTTTTTGCTTTGTTCCAATTCAGGCATTGTCTTGAATTTCAAAAGCACATGTTGAACACCCGATGGCGATGGCCAAATCTCTGGTTGAGGGTCGTACGAGCCATAAATTATAGCACACGCATCGATTCCACAAAGGGTTGATAACTCTTCAACTTTTTTCAATAAACCCTTCTTCTTTTTGTAATACCCCGTATTAATTAAGTGCTCAATTGGACATTAGAAGAGATCAATTATTAAAAGGCAAAGTGATATTTATTAGTTAAAGGGAGTATGTTAAGTTAACTCTCATAATTGATTAATTGGGTTGGAATGACAAAATATCAATTGGAGATATTTTTACTCTATTGGATTTATATGATAAAATATTGGGTTATATATATATATTTGGAAAGAGAAAGAGAAAGAGAAAGAAGATAGTAAGAAGAAGAAGAGAAAGAGGAGAAAAAGAGGAAAAAGAGGAAAAGCTCATGGTTCTTCTTCATCGATTCATCATCTTCTTCAAACTCCTCTCCGATTATCAGGTGGGTTCTAGATAAATGCTCTAAGTGTAGATTTTCATTGAGTTTAGAGTTAGGTTGGGTTTTTGGGGAAAATGGGTTTTATGCAAAAATCGAAGAATCGAACGGTTGAAATGTGTTAGAAATTATGTAGCATGATTGAAATATGTGTAGAATCCTCTGTTGTTACTTGTTATGAAGTTTAGTTGGATTTGGTTGAGAATCAAAGTTTTATTTTTCTGAAAATCGCAGAGCGCGCTCAGCGCGCAGGAGCCCGCTCAGTGCGGTGTTGAATTCCTGCAACCCCTCCAGGCAGTAGCTTGCGGCTCAGCGGGCAAGGGGGTGCGCTCAGCGCGCATGTCTGGGAGTTGAAATTCTTCCTTTAGCGAGAAATTCATAACTTTAGTTTCGTTTATCGGTTTCGATTGTTCTTTATATCGAGGTAAAGCCGAGGAAATATTTTTTTGTGATGGAGATGAAATATGTCAATTTTACCGACCGATTAAATAATCGAGGAAATTCCAAAAGCAATATATTTATGTTTTAATGGTTGTATATTGTTCTATTATGAAATCATGATATGTCTATCTAATTGTGGATTGTGAATGAAAGAATATGCATGTTAAAATGAATTAGGAAGAGTGAGCAAGCTTACCCCAAAACATAGTGATATGATTCTAGGGTGTGACTAGGATTGATGAATAATCTAGATGGCGATGCTCGTGCAGTCGATGTAGATGTGTATCCTTGCCGAGTAATGGTCTAGAGGAGAGTGAGACACTAGTATGGAACATGTGTGTGAACCTTGTGTTCTTTGTGTAAGGCATTATAGCCTTGTGATTGTCGAATACAATCGTTTTGTTGTATCTGATCATGTAATCATAACCGGTGTATCTTGTGAGTGCGTTTCATGGGTCTCGAGCTCCTCTGAAACAGATGCACAACTACTTGGCAGGTTTGATTCCCCGTGCTGTACGAATGGCGCCCATGGAGCGTAGGCTTGTGACGGTATAAGGCCCGTGAGAAGTGACGGTTCATAACGGTATAAGGCCCGTAGAACCCGAATCCATTCGTATGTCAAGTAGATTGCAAGGATCCATGACCCGGATCGAGTTTTAGACGTAGAAAAGGTCGGGAATAAGGGATACCTTGGCGTGGTTATCGATTAGTGATACTTTTGGGTTGATAAACTCATGGCATGTTTCCATATAGTGTGAGGATTGTAATGTGAACTCAATAGTCCTTTCCCTTTTTCCCCGGACTTGAGTTAGGATCGTTAGAACCTTGTAAAGCCGAGAGAATCTATAAGATAGGGAACTCACTGAGATTTGATGTATCTCACCCCACTATAGTTGCTTTATTTCAGGTTCGGATTGCAGGTTGATTTACAAGTGAAGCTATGATTGGATGTTTCAAGAGAAGCTTAGTTAAGCTTATTCCGCTGTGTATTTTTATTGTTCTTGTACAATGAGGAATATTGTATATTGATCTTAGTTTTATTTTATTTTGGCTAATTTCCATAGCTTGTGCCATAGTTGTATTAGGTTTTAGAAATGGACAAGTATGTGAATTATGTCATTAGGCACTTTTGATGTGTCAGTACCAAATAAAAACACTTGTATGGTATTATTCTAGATGAATATTATACAGGGTGTTACAGTTGGTATCAGAGCAGGTCGTGTCCTCGACCTAGCCTGAAACATCATAAGTAAATTTATTCCTGCCTCTTAAGTGTGTCTTGCCGTCATGAAACTTAATATCATACTATCTAGTGTTGGGCCTGATCAACCTAATATTGTGTATATGATAGGTAGAATCATGGTTGAGCGACCACGAGGACTCCGTAGTGTTGTCGGAACTTGTGCTGTGAGAGTATGCTCAAACCAAGAGTGTAGTGTGGAGTTTTGGTAGGCTCAGTGAGGTTTTAGTAGAAGTTGTGCTTGGGTAGCATGGAAATGAAGAACGATGTGTGGTTAAGCAATCCTTTGGAATGAATGGAGTCCGAAAGTTAAAGATCTCTATCGGATGATTGGTTAAGGTATTGGGGACTTTATAAAGTCGCTCGTAGAGATGGATCGACCACTGATTTGGATAGAAATTTCAAGTAATCCCATTCCGTGGAAAAAGAAAGTTGTTTTGTGAAATGTGTGACACAAGGTCCGGAGGTGAGATAAATTTTGGTGCCTCAATTTCTAAGGTCGTTAAGGTATCTTGAATGGGCGAAAGTACATTAAGGAGTGTGTTCGGAACAATATCTTCCGACTAGTTCAAAAGTTGAGGGTCAAGGACGTCCGACCTTTATGGGAACCTAAGGTAGTCGAGATGTATGAGAAGGAAACACCAGGATGTGGTTACATGCTTCAAGTTGAATAAGTATGTGTCGGACGAAGAGTGGGTGATGAATGGTGTATATTCAGTTGTATAGAGAGATCAAATTCGAGATGTTACATCGGGAATTTTTCTGCATTTGATAAGAGGCCATTTTAGAAATCGGAATGGTTAAAATACCCAAGGAATAGTATAAGGTTTTGTGCCGGAGAAAGTGTGGACTTCAGTTAGTAACATAAAGCATAGCGATAAGGGTCGGAAGAAGTTGTATTCAGATATAGAGTAAGTATCTTGGAATCTAAGGGAATCACAGTAAGATGGTTTTATATTTGGACTTAGGAGGAGTACCAGGGAGAGCGAAAGTAAGCACGATGTAGAAAACGGTGTCAACAGTATATATGAGGAAATGACAAAGGAATGTATTTTTGGACGATTGTGTACTAGAGCTATTGAGTAGTTGTTGAGGCTTACGTTAAGGAAGTGTAACCAAGGATGGTTCACCCGTCAGAACTCTAGTAAGTATGATGTGGCATGGAAAGTTACACTTTGGTATTAAGAACGAGCGTAGTGGTAGCACTGTGATTACAAGTGTACGTGTTGGATTCTTATTCTTGAGATAAGTATGAAGAGACGTACTTTGTGGAACAGTGGGTATTGTATTTTAAGGAACAAGGTTGTGGAAATACAACGAGAAGCAAAACCAAGACTTGTTACGGACTAAGTATAAATCATGGAGCGATTTATACCGGAAAGGCCTTGTAGTTAGTTAATGAGAATTATCGGATGCAAGCATTTCATTTAGTGACTTAAGTGTAAGTGTGGTGTGCAATGGATGGTGAAGGGTAAGAAATCCCGGTTAATGTGTACGAAGTGATGGGAAGGTTCTTCAAGAGGATGCATTGCCCCGATTTAATTTCAAGTATAGAGAGAACTTCTGTATTTGTGGATAATTGGAATATTCAGAATCTACCTTTTGTTGGACTAAGAACATTGTGGTTTTATTTCTCGCCCAGGGAGTTAAGTGAGAGGGTAAGGTGGTATGCTTGAAATGAGATGTCCATCATTTTCGTAGTACCGTGTGATGGATGGGTGTCGGGTGTTGCTTATGGACGAATCAAGTATGAGTGGTGACTAAAACCCTAGAATGTCGTCATTGTTGACTTTCCGCTGGTATAGTTGTATGAGTAGAAAATGAACTAACCCACTGAAGATTTGTAAGGTGTCCGCGAGAGAATTTGGAATTTTTGCCTGTCACTTGGTTGGAGTGTGTTGTCAACTTTTTTGGTTTGACTTCGAGTGGATCATGGTTGGTAAATGTGATACAAGTTAAGAAGCCGTGAGTTGAGAAGGATATTTCGAGTTAGAACAAATCGGATCGATGGGTTGAGTAGGGATGACTTTAAATTAAGAAGAAACTGGGTTTCGTTCTGCAGCAGTGTTAACCGACTAACACAATGGGGTTAACCGTTTAACACGTGCATGAAGGGTGATTTACGTAGAATTTTGGAGAAGTTAACCGATTAACTCAGGTGGTTGATCGATTAACGTGTGTGTAATTGTGAAATCCCTTAGGAACCATCATCTGCGTTTTGTTTCCTTGTGTTGCTCTGAGTGGAGAGTATTGTGTGAATGGAGAACGAGATTGCAAGTAAGTGAAGGAAGGATTTGCATTTTGGAATCGTGACTTCTAGAAAAGTGTGGCATAGTTGGCCATTTGTTCAAGCAGCAAGAGAGTTAACTTTAAAGAAGTGACCTTGTGAGAAAATCTTAAGAGTATTGTTATCATTACCATTGTGAATCTTAAGAACGAAGTTGGAAAATACTCACAAAGTATTGATCTTGCAAGGAATATATTTCGGTGTGTAATTATGGCCATTGTAAGGTATGGACGGTTGGTCCGGGTTGGTAATTGTTATCTTCCGTGAGTTCACGACATTAGATTTAGACCGTGAGAGTGGTACCAGTTGTGTGCAGTGGTGTTTTAACCAGAGAAGGAAATTTGAAAAGTATATTTCCAAGTACTAGTAAGAATTGGACGTTCCGAAGATAAGTATGTGACTTAGAATCGTATATGGAACGTAACGATTAAGAAAAGTGGATTCAACTGAGAAGCGTGGTATGGACTTCGATGAAGTTTTTCCGTATAAAGTGTTGTGTGAGAATTGGGGGTGGTGGAAACTCACAATTTTGAATTGAATGGTTCGAGTTTTGGTAAGTGGTATCTCGCGTGTGATTGAAGTTCTATGTTGGTGTTACGCTGTTATTGGATGAGATCTTGAATCAGCAAGAAACCCTGAGTAAGTCGGAAACCGTAAGGAGAATCGATTTGGAATGTGGTAACCAGAACCAGAAGTGGTTAAGCTATTTTGGATATATGGGTTCAAGTCTTGAATGGAATTGGAGTTGTATATGTTATGGTTGTAACAGTATAACTCATGCATCTTTATCGTCTAGAGAGTTGGGACGGATGTTATTATATTGTGTGTTGGCGAGGAAATTGTCTACCAAAAGACGTCAGTAAGTTTCGTATGCCATTGGGTAGTAAGGACCCATTGGATAAGTGTGTTTTTCGTGGACTGTTAGCTACTTGGTAATGCTTATGAAATTGTGGTGTTCCACTGTTAGATTTAAATTGCGTAGTGGAAGGTGACAATGGAAGAGCCGATCAGAATAATAAGGATTTGAAGGTGGTTGCTTGTGAGTACGGATATAAGGAGGTTTCGTTCTAAGTGTGTTACCATTTGATGTGATCCGAAAGAAAGGAAGTATCGGATTTAATGGTTACAATGTTTTAGTATCAGACCAACTGAAACTGGTAAAGAAGTTGTTTGACTAGATATGAAGTGGCCCTAAGGTTAAAGGATTTAGGAAAGGATAGATGTCGGTAATTACATAAAGGGGAGGAATTACCGAATTACCTCATAAGGGTTTGTTGAGTGTTTGTTATTCTGAATCAAGATAAGGTATTACGGTTTGGTTTGTGACTCAGTAGAGGAAAGTAGAATGGTACCTTCTTTCAGTGGTAAAGTGCGACCAAGTGTGTTAGTAAGAAACAACAGATGAGTTGGGGAAGCAAAGTTGGAAGTTAACTTGCCGTTAGAACAAGAGTATGATTAAGGACGTGAAGTTGTTAAGTTGTGAAAATAAGAATTTGGGTCTATGAAACCAAGTTAGAATTGGTATGCGTCAGAATTGAACAGAAGGTTAACGGAAGTGAAGTGAGTGTGGAACTTAGACAATGATGCAAGAAGTGGTTATTGTTGAACGAAGGAAATTCGGGGGCGAATTTCAATTTGAGGGGGGGAGAGTGTAATACCCCGTATTAATTAAGTGCTCAATTGGACATTAGAAGAGATCAATTATTAAAAGGCAAAGTGATATTTATTAGTTTAAGGGAGTATGTTAAGTTAACTCTAATAATTGATCAATTGGGTTGGAATGACAAAATATCAATTGGAGATATTTTTACTCTATTGGATTTATATGATAAAATATTGGGTTATATATATATATTTGGAAAGAGAAAGAGAAAGAGAAAGAAGATAGTAAGAAGAAGAAGAGAAAGAGGAGAAAAAGAGGAAAAAGAGGAAAAGCTCATGGTTCTTCTTCATCGATTCATCATCTTCTTCAAACTCCTCTCCGATTATCAGGTGGGTTCTAGATAGATGCTCTAAGTGTAGATTTTCATTGAGTTTAGAGTTAGGTTGGGTTTTTGGGGAAAATGGGTTTTATGCAAAAATCGAAGAATCGAACGGTTGAAATGTGTTAGAAATTATGTAGCATGATTGAAATATGTGTAGAATCCTCTGTTGTTACTTGTTATGAAGTTTGGTTGGATTTGGTTGAGAATCAAAGTTTTATTTTTCTGAAAATCGCAGAGCGCGCTCAGCGCGCAGGAGCCCGCTCAGCGCGGTGTTGAATTCCTGCAACCCCTCCAGGCAGTAGCTTGCGCACTCAGCGGGCAAGGGGGTGCGCTCAGCGCGCATGTCTGGGAGTTGAAATTCTTCCTTTAGCGAGAAATTCATAACTTTAGTTTCGTTTATCGGTTTCGATTGTTCTTTATATCGATGTAAAGCCGAGGAAATATTTTTTTGCGATGGAGATGAAATATGTCAATTTTACCGACCGATTAAATAATCGAGGAAATTCCAAAAGCAATATATTTATGTTTTAATGGTTGTATATTGTTCTATTATGAAATCATGATATGTCTATTTAATTGTGGATTGTGAATGAAAGAATATGCATGTTAAAATGAATTAGGAAGAGTGAGCAAGCTTACCCCAAAACATAGTGATATGATTCTAGGGTGTGACTAGGATTGATGAATAATCTAGATGGCGATGCTCGTGCAGTCGATGTAGATGTGTATCCTTGCCGAGTAATGGTCTAGAGGAGAGTGAGACACTAGTATGGAACATGTGTGTGAACCTTGTGTTCTTTGTGTAAGGCATTATAGCCTTGTGATTGTCGAATACAATCGTTTTGTTGTATCTGATCATGTAATCATAACCGGTGTATCTTGTGAGTGCGTTTCATGGGTCTCGAGCTCCTCTGAAACAGATGCACAACTACTTGGCAGGTTTGATTCCCCGTGCTGTACGAATGGCGCCCATGGAGCGTAGGCTTGTGACGGTATAAGGCCCGTGAGAAGTGACGGTTCATAACGGTATAAGGCCCGTAGAACCCGAATCCATTCGTATGTCAAGTAGATTGCAAGGATCCATGACCCGGATCGAGTTTTAGACGTAGAAAAGGCCGGGAATAAGGGATACCTTGGCGTGGTTATCGATTAGTGATACTTTTGGGTTGATAAACTCATGGCATGTTTCCATATAGTGTGAGGATTGTAATGTGAACTCAATAGTCCTTTCCCTTTTTCCCCGGACTTGAGTTAGGATCGTTAGAACCTTGTAAAGCCGAGAGAATCTATAAGATAGGGAACTCACTGAGATTTGATGTATCTCACCCCACTATAGTTGCTTTATTTCAGGTTCGGATTGCAGGTTGATTTACAAGTGAAGCTATGATTGGATGTTTCAAGAGAAGCTTAGTTAAGCTTATTCCGCTGTGTATTTTTATTGTTCTTGTACAATGAGGAATATTGTATATTGATCTTAGTTTTATTTTATTTTGGCTAATTTCCATAGCTTGTGCCATAGTTGTATTAGGTTTTAGAAATGGACAAGTATGTGAATTATGTCATTAGGCACTTTTGATGTGTCAGTACCAAATAAAAACACTTGTATGGTATTATTCTAGATGAATATTATACAGGGTGTTACAGTTGGTATCAGAGCAGGTCGTGTCCTCGACCTAGCCTGAAACATCATAAGTAAATTTATTCCTGCCTCTTAAGTGTGTCTTGCCGTCATGAAACTTAATATCATACTATCTAGTGTTGGGCCTGATCAACCTAATATTGTGTATATGATAGGTAGAATCATGGTTGAGCGACCACGAGGACTCCGTAGTGTTGTCGGAACTTGTGCTGTGAGAGTATGCTCAAACCAAGAGTGTAGTGTGGAGTTTTGGTAGGCTCAGTGAGGTTTTAGTAGAAGTTGTGCTTGGGTAGCATGGAAATGAAGAACGATGTGTGGTTAAGCAATCCTTTGGAATGAATGGAGTCCGAAAGTTAAAGATCTCTATCGGATGATTGGTTAAGGTATTGGGGACTTTATAAAGTCGCTCGTAGAGATGGATCGACCACTGATTTGGATAGAAATTTCAAGTAATCCCATTCCGTGGAAAAAGAAAGTTGTTTTGTGAAATGTGTGACACAAGGTCCGGAGGTGAGATAAATTTTGGTGCCTCAATTTCTAAGGTCGTTAAGGTATCTTGAATGGGCGAAAGTACATTAAGGAGTGTGTTCGGAACAATATCTTCCGACTAGTTCAAAAGTTGAGGGTCAAGGACGTCCGACCTTTATGGGAACCTAAGGTAGTCGAGATGTATGAGAAGGAAACACCAGGATGTGGTTACATGCTTCAAGTTGAATAAGTATGTGTCGGACGAAGAGTGGGTGATGAATGGTGTATATTCAGTTGTATAGAGAGATCAAATTCGAGATGTTACATCGGGAATTTTTCTGCATTTGATAAGAGGCCATTTTAGAAATCGGAATGGTTAAAATACCCAAGGAATAGTATAAGGTTTTGTGCCGGAGAAAGTGTGGACTTCAGTTAGTAACATAAAGCATAGCGATAAGGGTCGGAAGAAGTTGTATTCAGATATAGAGTAAGTATCTTGGAATCTAAGGGAATCACAGTAAGATGGTTTTATATTTGGACTTAGGAGGAGTACCAGGGAGAGCGAAAGTAAGCACGATGTAGAAAACGGTGTCAACAGTATATATGAGGAAATGACAAAGGAATGTATTTTTGGACGATTGTGTACTAGAGCTATTGAGTAGTTATTGAGGCTTACGTTAAGGAAGTGTAACCAAGGATGGTTCACCCGTCAGAACTCTAGTAAGTATGATGTGGCATGGAAAGTTACACTTTGGTATTAAGAACGAGCGTAGTGGTAGCACTGTGATTACAAGTGTACGTGTTGGATTCTTATTCTTGAGATAAGTATGAAGAGACGTACTTTGTGGAACAGTGGGTATTGTATTTTAAGGAACAAGGTTGTGGAAATACAACGAGAAGCAAAACCAAGACTTGTTACGGACTAAGTATAAATCATGGAGCGATTTATACCGGAAAGGCCTTGTAGTTAGTTAATGAGAATTATCGGATGCAAGCATTTCATTTAGTGACTTAAGTGTAAGTGTGGTGTGCAATGGATGGTGAAGGGTAAGAAATCCCGGTTAATGTGTACGAAGTGATGGGAAGGTTCTTCAAGAGGATGCATTGCCCCGATTTAATTTCAAGTATAGAGAGAACTTCTGTATTTGTGGATAATTGGAATATTCAGAATCTACCTTTTGTTGGACTAAGAACATTGTGGTTTTATTTCTCGCCCAGGGAGTTAAGTGAGAGGGTAAGGTGGTATGCTTGAAATGAGATGTCCATCATTTTCGTAGTACCGTGTGATGGATGGGTGTCGGGTGTTGCTTATGGACGAATCAAGTATGAGTGGTGACTAAAACCCTAGAATGTCGTCATTGTTGACTTTCCGCTGGTATAGTTGTATGAGTAGAAAATGAACTAACCCACTGAAGATTTGTAAGGTGTCCGCGAGAGAATTTGGAATTTTTGCCTGTCACTTGGTTGGAGTGTGTTGTCAACTTTTTTGGTTTGACTTCGAGTGGATCATGGTTGGTAAATGTGATACAAGTTAAGAAGCCGTGAGTTGAGAAGGATATTTCGAGTTAGAACAAATCGGATCGATGGGTTGAGTAGGGATGACTTTAAATTAAGAAGAAACTGGGTTTCGTTCTGCAGCAGTGTTAACCGACTAACACAATGGGGTTAACCGTTTAACACGTGCATGAAGGGTGATTTACGTAGAATTTTGGAGAAGTTAACCGATTAACTCAGGTGGTTGATCGATTAACGTGTGTGTAATTGTGAAATCCCTTAGGAACCATCATCTGCGTTTTGTTTCCTTGTGTTGCTCTGAGTGGAGAGTATTGTGTGAATGGAGAACGAGATTGCAAGTAAGTGAAGGAAGGATTTGCATTTTGGAATCGTGACTTCTAGAAAAGTGTGGCATAGTTGGCCATTTGTTCAAGCAGCAAGAGAGTTAACTTTAAAGAAGTGACCTTGTGAGAAAATCTTAAGAGTATTGTTATCATTACCATTGTGAATCTTAAGAACGAAGTTGGAAAATACTCACAAAGTATTGATCTTGCAAGGAATATATTTCGGTGTGTAATTATGGCCATTGTAAGGTATGGACGGTTGGTCCGGGTTGGTAATTGTTATCTTCCGTGAGTTCACGACATTAGATTTAGACCGTGAGAGTGGTACCAGTTGTGTGCAGTGGTGTTTTAACCAGAGAAGGAAATTTGAAAAGTATATTTCCAAGTACTAGTAAGAATTGGACGTTCCGAAGATAAGTATGTGACTTAGAATCGTATATGGAACGTAACGATTAAGAAAAGTGGATTCAACTGAGAAGCGTGGTATGGACTTCGATGAAGTTTTTCCGTATAAAGTGTTGTGTGAGAATTGGGGGTGGTGGAAACTCACAATTTTGAATTGAATGGTTCGAGTTTTGGTAAGTGGTATCTCGCGTGTGATTGAAGTTCTATGTTGGTGTTACGCTGTTATTGGATGAGATCTTGAATCAGCAAGAAACCCTGAGTAAGTCGGAAACCGTAAGGAGAATCGATTTGGAATGTGGTAACCAGAACCAGAAGTGGTTAAGCTATTTTGGATATATGGGTTCAAGTCTTGAATGGAATTGGAGTTGTATATGTTATGGTTGTAACAGTATAACTCATGCATCTTTATCGTCTAGAGAGTTGGGACGGATGTTATTATATTGTGTGTTGGCGAGGAAATTGTCTACCAAAAGACGTCAGTAAGTTTCGTATGCCATTGGGTAGTAAGGACCCATTGGATAAGTGTGTTTTTCGTGGACTGTTAGCTACTTGGTAATGCTTATGAAATTGTGGTGTTCCACTGTTAGATTTAAATTGCGTAGTGGAAGGTGACAATGGAAGAGCCGATCAGAATAATAAGGATTTGAAGGTGGTTGCTTGTGAGTACGGATATAAGGAGGTTTCGTTCTAAGTGTGTTACCATTTGATGTGATCCGAAAGAAAGGAAGTATCGGATTTAATGGTTACAATGTTTTAGTATCAGACCAACTGGAACTGGTAAAGAAGTTGTTTGACTAGATATGAAGTGGCCCTAAGGTTAAAGGATTTAGGAAAGGATAGATGTCGGTAATTACATAAAGGGGAGGAATTACCGAATTACCTCATAAGGGTTTGTTGAGTGTTTGTTATTCTGAATCAAGATAAGGTATTACGGTTTGGTTTGTGACTCAGTAGAGGAAAGTAGAATGGTACCTTCTTTCAGTGGTAAAGTGCGACCAAGTGTGTTAGTAAGAAACAACAGATGAGTTGGGGAAGCAAAGTTGGAAGTTAACTTGCCGTTAGAACAAGAGTATGATTAAGGACGTGAAGTTGTTAAGTTGTGAAAATAAGAATTTGGGTCTATGAAACCAAGTTAGAATTGGTATGCGTCAGAATTGAACAGAAGGTTAACGGAAGTGAAGTGAGTGTGGAACTTAGACAATGATGCAAGAAGTGGTTATTGTTGAACGAAGGAAATTCGGGGGCGAATTTCAATTTGAGGGGGGGAGAGTGTAATACCCCGTATTAATTAAGTGCTCAATTGGACATTAGAAGAGATCAATTATTAAAAGGCAAAGTGATATTTATTAGTTTAAGGGAGTATGTTAAGTTAACTCTAATAATTTATCAATTGGGTTGGAATGACAAAATATCAATTGGAGATATTTTTACTCTATTGGATTTATATGATAAAATATTGGGTTATATATATATATTTGGAAAGAGAAAGAGAAAGAGAAAGAAGATAGTAAGAAGAAGAAGAGAAAGAGGAGAAAAAGAGGAAAAAGAGGAAAAGCTCATGGTTCTTCTTCATCGATTCATCATCTTCTTCAAACTCCTCTCCGATTATCAGGTGGGTTCTAGATAGATGCTCTAAGTGTAGATTTTCATTGAGTTTAGAGTTAGGTTGGGTTTTTGGGGAAAATGGGTTTTATGCAAAAATCGAAGAATCGAACGGTTGAAATGTGTTAGAAATTATGTAGCATGATTGAAATATGTGTAGAATCCTCTGTTGTTACTTGTTATGAAGTTTGGTTGGATTTGGTTGAGAATCAAAGTTTTATTTTTCTGAAAATCGCAGAGCGCGCTCAGCGCGCAGGAGCCCGCTCAGCGCGGTGTTGAATTCCTGCAACCCCTCCAGGCAGTAGCTTGCGCGCTCAGCGGGCAAGGGGGTGCGCTCAGCGCGCATGTCTGGGAGTTGAAATTCTTCCTTTAGCGAGAAATTCATAACTTTAGTTTCGTTTATCGGTTTCGATTGTTCTTTATATCGATGTAAAGCCGAGGAAATATTTTTTTGCGATGGAGATGAAATATGTCAATTTTACCGACCGATTAAATAATCGAGGAAATTCCAAAAGCAATATATTTATGTTTTAATGGTTGTATATTGTTCTATTATGAAATCATGATATGTCTATTTAATTGTGGATTGTGAATGAAAGAATATGCATGTTAAAATGAATTAGGAAGAGTGAGCAAGCTTACCCCAAAACATAGTGATATGATTCTAGGGTGTGACTAGGATTGATGAATAATCTAGATGGCGATGCTCGTGCAGTCGATGTAGATGTGTATCCTTGCCGAGTAATGGTCTAGAGGAGAGTGAGACACTAGTATGGAACATGTGTGTGAACCTTGTGTTCTTTGTGTAAGGCATTATAGCCTTGTGATTGTCGAATACAATCGTTTTGTTGTATCTGATCATGTAATCATAACCGGTGTATCTTGTGAGTGCGTTTCATGGGTCTCGAGCTCCTCTGAAACAGATGCACAACTACTTGGCAGGTTTGATTCCCCGTGCTGTACGAATGGCGCCCATGGAGCGTAGGCTTGTGACGGTATAAGGCCCGTGAGAAGTGACGGTTCATAACGGTATAAGGCCCGTAGAACCCGAATCCATTCGTATGTCAAGTAGATTGCAAGGATCCATGACCCGGATCGACTTCTAGACGTAGAAAAGGCCGGGAATAAGGGATACCTTGGCGTGGTTATCGATTAGCTATACTTTTGGGTTGATAAACTCATGGCATGTTTCCATATAGTGTGAGGATTGTAATGTGAACTCAATAATCCTTTCCCTTTTTCCCCGGACTTGAGTTAGGATCGTTAGAACCTTGTAAAGCCGAGAGAATCTATAAGATAGGGAACTCACTGAGATTTGATGTATCTCACCCCACTATAGTTGCTTTATTTCAGGTTCGGATTGCAGGTTGATTTACAAGTGAAGCTATGATTGGATGTTTTAAGAGAAGCTTAGTTAAGCTTATTCCGCTGTGTATTTTTATTGTTCTTGTACAATGAGGAATATTGTATATTGATCTTAGTTTTATTTTATTTTGGCTAATTTCCATAGCTTGTGCCATAGTTGTATTAGGTTTTAGAAATGGACAAGTATGTGAATTATGTCATTAGGCACTTTTGATGTGTCAGTACCAAATAAAAACACTTGTATGGTATTATTCTAGATGAATATTATACAGGGTGTTACACTTTTTATCGTATGTTACTTTCCTTGAGGTATCATTTTCAATGAAAGCTAGTTTCACCTTCTTTCTTGTCATGGTTTTGACTAGAATAAGCGAAGATGAATAATTTATAGGGAAAAAGAAGAACAGTTGATGGCTGTGAATTTTATTCTTGTGAAAAAGGTATATATAGACCAAAATCGATCTATTGTACACGGTTTGATGTATGTATTAATATTTTTCCATCTTGGCATTTTTGTTTCGGGGGTAAAACCTATTATTTTCATTCCATCCATGCGGATATATAAAATCAAATCTTTTATAACATTTAATTTTGTAACATTTTTTAATACTTAAATATTTATAGTGACGTGGTTGCAACGGTTGGATTATATATCAAAATTTTTTTTTTTATTTTACAAAGATATATCACGAATTGTAATTTGCGTAGATTCATGCACATAGATATTCTAAAAGGATTTTATCTCGCCGTTAGTTATCAATATCGTAAATTTAAAATATAGTATGAGAAAAAGGAATATACACCGAATATTTTTACACTATTAACCAATGACAGACGTGTATTTCGCCACATCACACTTTTATTTTTAACATAATATTATCATTTGGCACTTTCCAAAAATCTGATTGGATTCTGTGTAATATTTCTTTACAATGACAGTGCACTACCTTTAAACTCATATAGTTTATCAATAAAAGTTATTGTGTGTGAAATTGTTTGATATATCATATATTCATTTTTTTTGTTTAATTTTTTCATATATTCCATTAAATTACACCACAACGTCATGTATTACGCAATATTACCCTATCATAGCGCTTTTTGAGAAGTGCTACTAAATAATATGCTTTTAATAAAGTTGGAAACGCACAATTCTAGTTATCTGAGCATAATAGAAGAAACTTTAATAACGCTTAAAAATGTTATTAAAAGCTAAAAATATGCTATTGATAATATTTTTTTACGTAATGTATTACATTATTTTTGCAAATATCTACAATGTATAAAGTAGTTTAATGCATGGCTAAATCTTTTCTTTACACTATCCATTTACACAAATTAAATTTTTTTATAATATCCAAAAATATATTTTTTTGTAATATAATATAAAAAAATATTACCCATATATATATATATATATATATATATATATATATATATATTAAAAGCCTTTACGTAAATGTGATTATTATTTAACCTTGCTTAAGACTAATCAAGACAAATGATTATTCAAAAGTATTATAAGCACACACAATAAACTCTTTATTCTATCAAACTCCAATACATAAAACTTATGAAAATTACACCATAATAACCAATGGATGTAACTTCACATTCACACAAAATGAAAAAACAATAACACAAATTATCATATAATTAAAATTTAGACTAAATTCATCATACCCACATTAGAGGATATACATCATTAAGTCCACAAACAAATGAATTTATTCAAGATAATCAATTAGGCCAAAAACCATTCTGAAGATTGGCATCATAACCAAATGGGATTGTTTCATTTCCACCACCATTCCTCATCATGTCCATTAACAACTGCCTTTGAATGATGTTATTATTATTCATATCCATCCCAACATGGCCATGACCCATCATAGCAATTTCTTCATTATTAAATGCAGTTAGTGGCGGCGGCGGTGGTAATTGTAGTGCCATTTGATGTTGGACTTGGCTTTGAGCTGTCATTATTTGACTTCTACTTTCATTTTGATTAAAAGTTATATTGTTATCATCAAGTTCCATCCTTCTAGCAATATCCCTTAAATTCTTATCAATTATCCAAGCAAGATCATTCAAATCACTCACCGACATACTGTTCTGCACAATATTCCCAGCCTTAAGACATTGAAACATCAGCTTGGTTACCTCTTTCTCTCTGTTGTCTTCCCTTTTCTTCTTAACTTGCTCTTTGGCCTTTAAAATCTCCTGTTTTAGGAAACTCTCCTGATTAATCATCTTTTTGCTTTGTTCCAATTCAGGCATTGTCTTGAATTTCAAAAGCACATGTTGAACACCCGATGGCGATGGCCAAATCTCTGGTTGAGGGTCGTACGAGCCATAAATTATAGCACACACATCGATTCCACAAAGGGTTGATAACTCTTCAACTTTTTTCAATAAACCCTTCTTCTTTTTATCGTATGTTACTTTCCTTGAGGTATCATTTTCAATGAAAGCTAGTTTCACCTTCTTTCTTGTCATGGTTTTGACTAGAATAAGCGAAGATGAATAATTTATAGGGAAAAAGAAGAACAGTTGATGGCTGTGAATTTTATTCTTGTGAAAAAGGTATATATAGACCAAAATCGATCTGTTGTACACGGTTTGATGTATGTATGAATATTTTTCCATCTTGGCATTTTTGTTTCGGCGGTAAAACCCATTATTTTCATTTCATCCATGCGGATATATAAAATCAAATCTTTTATAACATTTAATTTTGTAACATTTTTTAATATTTAAATATTTATAGTGACGTGGTTGCAACGGTTGGATTATATATCAAAATATATATATTTTTTTTTACAAAGATATATCACGAATTGTAATTTGCGTAGATTCATGCACATAGATATTCTAAAAGGATTTTATCTCACCGTTAGTTATCAATATCGTAAATTTAAAATATAGTATGAGAAAAAGGAATATACACCGAATATTTTTACACTATTAACCAATGACAGACGTGTATTTCGCCACATCACACTTTTATTTTTAACATACTATTATCATTTGGCACTTTCCAAAAATCTGATTGGATTTTGTGTAATATTTCTTTACAATGACAGTGCACTACCTTTAAACTCATATAGTTTATCAATAAAAGTTATTGTGTGTGAAATTGTTTGATATATCATATATTCATTTTTTTGTTTAATTTTTTCATATATTCCATTAAATTACACCACGACGTCATGTATTACGCAATATTACCCTATCATAGCGCTTTTTGAGAAGTGCTACTAAATAATATGCTTTTAATAAAGTTGGAAAAGCACAATTCTAGTTATCTGACCACAATAGAAGAAACTATAATAACGCATAAAAATGTTATTAAAAGCTAAAAATACACTATTGATAATATTTTATTACATAATGTATTACATTATTTTTGCAAATATCTACAATGTATAAAGTAGTTTAATGCATGGCTAAATCTTTTCTTTACACTATCCATTTACACAAATTAAAATTTTTTATAATATCCAAAAATATTTTTTTTTGTAATATAATATAAAAAAAATATTACCCATATATATATATATATATATATATATATTAAAAGCCTTTACGTAAATGTGATTATTATTTAACCTTGCTTAAGACTAATCAAGACAAATGATTATTCAAAAGTATTATAAGCACACACAATAAACTCTTTATTCTATCAAACTCCAATACATAAAACTTATGAAAATTACACCATAATAACCAATGGATGTAACTTCACATTCACACAAAATGAAAAAACAATAACACAAATTATCATATAATTAAAATTTAAACTAAATTCGTCATACCCACATTAGAGGATATACATCATTAAGTCCACAAACAAATGAATTTATTCAAGATAATCAATTAGGCCAAAAACCATACTGAAGATTGGCATCATAACCAAATGGAATTGTTTCATTTCCACCACCATTCCTCATCATGTCCATTAACAACTGCCTTTGAATGATGTTATTATTATTCATATCCATCCCAACATGGCCATGACCCGTCATAGCAATTTCTTCATTATTAAATGCAGTTAGTGGCGGCGGCGGTGGTAATTGTAGTGCCATTTGATGTTGGACTTGGCTTTGAGCCGTCATTATTTGACTTCTACTTTCATTTTGATTAAAAATTATATTGTTATCATCAAGTTCCATCCTTCTAGCAATCTCCCTCAAATTCTTATCAATGTATATCTAGACCAAAATCGATCTATTGTACACGGTTTGATGTATGTATGAATATTTTTCCATCTTGGCATTTTTGTTTTGGCGGTAAAACCCATTATTTTCATTCCATCCATGCGGATATATAAAATCAAATCTTTTATAACATTTAATTTTGTAACATTTTTTAATATTTAAATATTTATAGTGACGTGGTTGCAACGGTTGGATTATATATCAAAATATTTTTTTTTTTATTTTACAAAGATATATCACGAATTGTAATTTGCGTAGATTCATGCACATAGATATTCTAAAAGGATTTTATCTCGCCGTTAGTTATCAATATCGTAAATTTAAAATATAGTATGAGAAAAAGGAATATACACCGAATATTTTTACACTATTAAACAATGACAGACGTGTATTTCGCCACATCACACTTTTATTTTTATCATACTATTATCATTTGGCACTTTCCAAAAATCTGATTGGATGTCTGTGTAATATTTCTTTACAATGACAGTGCACTACCTGTAATGCCCTATATAGTATATACCTAGAATAATACAATACAAGCATTGTATTTGGTACTGACACCATCATAAGTGCCTAATGGCGTAATTCACATACTTGGCCATTTCTAAAACATAATACAACCTATGGTACAAGCTATGGAAATTAGCCAAAAAATAAAACTATGAACATTATACAATATTCCTCATTGTACAAGAACAATAGAATACACAGCGGAAAAACTAATACTGAGCTTCTCTATAAACATCCAAGCATAGATCCACTTGTAAATCAACCTGCAATCCGAACCTGAAATATAGCAACTATAGTGGGGTGAGATACATCAAATCTCAGTGAGTTCTCTATCTTATAGATCCTCTCGGCTGTACGAGGTTCTATCAATCCTAACTCAAGTCAAAAGGGAAGGGAAACGACTTTGAGTACACGATCTCACAATCTCACACTATATGGAAACACGTCATGAGTCTGTTAACTCATCAAAATCACGCGAACAGGAATTATGCCCTGAGCATGTTAACTCAAGATTCCTTTCGAATGGAATATTTCCTAAGCCTGTTAACTCAAGAATTCCGCTAATCAATAACCATACCAAGGCATCCCTTTTTCCCGTCCGCTTCTACGTCTAGAAGACGACCCGAGTCATGGATCCTCGAAATTACTTAGCATACGAAATGGATTCGGGAACAACGGCCTGTTAGCCGCGAACCATCACTTCTCATGGCCTGTTAACCATCACAAGTCTCTACCCTTAGGTTCCATTCGTACTACACGCGGGAATCAAACCTGCCAAGTAATGGTGCACATGTTTCAGAGGAGCTCGAGACCCATGAAACGCACTATCAAGAGTAATAACCGGTTATGATTAATAAACACACGACGTGATTGTATTCGACAATCACAAGGCCACAATGCCTTATCACAAACCACAAAGGTTTACACACATGTTCAATACTAGCGTTTCACAGTTCTATTCGCAACCTAGAATTTATAACAATCTTACTCTACTATTTGATTTGGGGTAAAGTTTCCTCACTCTTCCTAATTCATATTTTTAACATGCATACATATTCAAACATGTTTCACAATACTAACATAGGCAAAACACATTATTGGCATATAACCATAACAATCGCGGAACACACATAATAGCATGCATATCAAACATAATCCACATAGTAGTTCACACACATTTTTAAGGCATACAAGCCACTACTATCCTCTGCCAAGCATCCTTGGTTAAATCATGGTCTCTCATACCATTCACTGCCTTATTGGATCATCCTTCCAAAGGCTTTGGACTCGTATCAATCGGATTCTCGATTCTTGAGTTTCGGTGGAAACCAAAGTACATACATTACATTTCCATATTTTTTCTTATCAATCCATGGCACACAACCATGTTTCTATTCCACTATCATAAAGAGAATAAAATTAGCTTCCCGACGCTTTGAACGGGGACTGAAACGGAATTACGGTTCAAAAGATACGGCCGTTTCAATTTTCATTTTTCTGCCAACAGCAGTGGTAATCGATTACTCACATTTGGGTAATCGATTACTTGCTCAAAAATAGCCCAGAAACGTCATTTTTCAAAGGGTAATCGATTACCAATATACAGTAATCGATTACTGTCGTAACAGAGCCCAAAAATCATGTTTTTCTTCACTCTAAACCATTCTAACTCATACCTAAACATATTGGGACATCAAAACAATTATCAACAGATGTTTCTACACATATATTGATCATACTACACAATTTATATCACGTTTTGTCTGTTAGATTTCATTTTCTCTCAAATCTAACCTAAGTTCTAAACTTAGTTCTAGAAATTAAAGTGTCTAACTAGAACCCACCTGATAATCGAAGAGGAGTTTGAAGATGATGATGAAAAATGGTGATGATCAATAAGCTTTCTTCCTCTTCCTCCCTTCCCACGTTTTCCTTCTTCTTTCTCTGTTTTTCTTTTCTTCTCCTTCTCTTACTATCCCTTCTTCTTCTTCTTATAAATAAATATATATATATATATATATATATATATATAATACTTATTATATAATATAAATCCAATAGGGTAAAATATCTCCAATTGATATTTTGTCATTTCAATCCAATTGACCAATTATTAGAGTTACCTTAAAATCCTTTCTCAAATTAAAATAATTGATCTGCCACTTTATTTAATAATTGATCTCTTCAGAGTTCACCAGTTGCTCTATTGATCCCAAATGTCAACACTTAAAGTACTTAGAGGTTTCCATAAATCCAATTAATCAAAGATAGAGCACATAGATGCTCATCTGATCTCCTCTGATATCCAATTGAGCATTTAGATAATACGGGGTATTACACTCTCCCCCCCTTAAATTGAAATTCGCCCCCGAATTTCCTCTACTCGGCAATAACCACAACTTGTATCCTGGTCTTAGATTCACACTTGACGTTACTTCCGTTAAACTTTCTAACGCTTTCCAATTCCAACTTGATTCCACAGACCAAAAAGCCACATTTTCACATTTTAACAACTTCAAGTCTTTAGTCATACTCTTATTCCAATATTGGGTAAACTTCAAACTTAGCTTTTTCCCATAGTTCATCTGTTGTTTCATACTACAACACTTGGTCGCATTCTACCTTCGGAAAGAATGTACCATTCCATACTCCTCTACTGAGTCACAAACCAAACCGTAACACATCATCTCAAATTCAGGATAACAAACACCCATCAAATTCTCATGAGGTAATTTGGTGATTCCTTAACTTCATACAATTACCGACAACTATTCCTCCGTAAATCCTTCAACGTTCTAAATCACTCCACAATTAGTCAAACGTCTTCTTTACCAGTTCCCTCTGGTCTGATACTATACACGGTACTCATTAAATCTGACATTTCCCTTCTTTCGTGTCACACCAAAAGGTAACACACTTAGAACAAGATCTCCTTACTTCCACACTTACAAGTAACAATCATTCTAATCATCATTAGTCTGACTGAACTCTTCATCTGTCACCTTCCATTGTACAACTCAACTTCTAACAGTAGAACACCACGAATTCTCGAGCACTGCCAATTAGCTACCCGTCCACGGAGAAACACACTTATGCACTTGGGGTCCTTACTAACCAACGATACAAAACTTACTGACGTCCTATGGTAGAACAATTTCCTCGTCAACACACAATATACAAACATCGGTCCAACACTCTCCAGACGATGAAGATGCCGGAGTTACACTGTTACAACCATAACATATACAACTCCGAAATTCACTCTAACTCGAATAATACATCTAAAATAGCTTAACAGCTTTCGATGCTAGTTACCACATTCCAAATCGATTTTTCTTACGGTTTTACGTCTTACTCAAGATTCCTTGCTGATTCGATATCTCAACCAAATACCGACGTAAGACCAACATAGAACTACAATCATAAACGAGTCACCACTTATCAACTTAAACCATCTAAAACGCAATTGTGAGTTTCCATACCACTCACCAATTCACAACAACACTCTACACGCACAACGTTGTCGAAGTCCATAACACATTTCTCAGTTGAATCAACTCTTCTTATTCATTCCGTTTCATAAACTATTCCCAGTTACATACTTAACTTCGGAACGTCCAATTCTTACTAGTACTTGGAAAGATAACTTTAAAATTTCCTTCTCTGGGTAAAACATAACTGTACACAACTGGTACTACTCTCACGGAGTCTAAATCCGATACCAAGAACTCACGGAAAATAACAATTACTAAATTCTGACCAACCGCTCATACTTGATTAACACCATAATTAAACACCGAAATATTCCTTACGAGATCAACATTTCGTGAGTATTCTCCACTTCGTCCTTAAGACTCTTAACAGTAATGATAACAATACTCTTAAGACTTTCTTACACTCAACACAATTCATAAGATTACTTCCCCAAGGTCAACTCCCTTGTTGCCTGAACGAAGGGCCAACTACGCAACACCTTTTAGAAGTTCCGATTCCAAAGACACAAATCCGCCTTTCATTTACTTACCATCCCGTTATCCATTCATACAATACTCTACACTCGGAGCAACATATGGTAACAACACGCAGATCATGGTTCTTAAGGGATTCCACAATTTAAACACATGTTAATCGATTAACCACACTGCGTTAATAGGTCAACAATGCTACAGAAACTGAAAACCAAATCCTTTTTGTTCAAAAGCCCTCCCTACACAAAACCATCAATCCGATTTGTTCTAACTTGAAATGTCATTTTCAACTTGCGGCTTCTTAACTTACATTCACTAACCATGACCCACTCAGGTAAAACCGACAAAGTCAAAACATACAGATGACACACTCCAACCAAGTGACAAGGTGGAATTCCAAATTCTAACGCGGTCACACGACAACTCTTCGGCGATATAGTTCTCTTTTCTGCTCAAACAATTACACTAGCGGAAAACCAATAGTGACGACATTCTGGGGTTTTTAATCACAGTTCATACCTGATTCATCCCCAACCAAAACCAACATACAACCTTGTTCTCTCACTTGAACTTCTTGGTGGGACATAAAACAACAACATTCTTAGTCCAACAAAAGATAGATTCCGAATATTCCGATTATTCACAAATACAGGAGTTTCTCTATACTTGAAAATAAATCGGGGTAATGCATCCTCTTGAAGAACTTTCCCATCACTACGTACACATTAACCGGAATTTCTTACCCTTCACTATCCATTTCACCCCACACTTACACCAGATTACTTAATGGAAGATTCGCAACCGACAATTCTCATCAACTATTTACAAAACCCTTCTGGTATAAATCGTCCCATGATTTACACTTAGTCTGTAATAAGTCCTGATTTGCTTCTCGTTATTTTACCATAATCTTACTTCTTTAAAATACAATACTCACTGTTCCACAAAGTACATCCCTTCACACTTGTCTCAAGACTAGGAATCCATCACGTACACTTGTGACCATGGTTCTACTACTACGCTTGTTCTTAATACCAAAGTGTAACTTTTCTCATTCCACGCCATACTAATACGGTTCTCACGAGTAAACCATATGTAATTACACTTCCTTAATTATAGGTTCAATAATACCTTAATAACTCTATAGCACACTCGTCCAAAATACATTCCGTTGATACTGTTTCCACACCACGTTTACCTTGCTCTCTGTGGTAGCCCTCTTAGGTCCAATTATAAACCCATCTTACTACTATTCCCTTAGATCCAAGATACTTACTCTGTTTCTTAATACAACTTCTTCCG
This sequence comes from Lathyrus tuberosus, assembly GCA_022829125.1. Lineage (NCBI taxonomy): Eukaryota > Viridiplantae > Streptophyta > Magnoliopsida > Fabales > Fabaceae > Lathyrus > Lathyrus tuberosus. Next base: position 13,365,564 of record JALAZF010000071.1, read on the forward strand.
GTCCGTATCACTACACTTTCTGTTACTAAATAAAGTCCAAACTTTCTCTGACACAATACCTTATACTGTTCCTTGGGTAACTTAACAAATTCCAAATTGGTCTCTTACCGAAAACAGAAATCCTGAAGTATTTTCCTGAACCTGATCTCCCTTCCTAACCGAAGGTACATAATTTATCTCATACTCTACGCCCGGTGCACACTTGTTTCACTTGAAGCATGTAGACACTCCCTTGTGCTCCTTCACACACTTCTCTACTACTTTAGGTTTCCAATAAAAGCCGAACGTCCTTAACTCTCCACTTTTAACCAATTGAAAGATAATGTCCCAGACACATTCCTTAAGGTACTCTCGTCCATTTAAGATACCATAGCGACCTTAGAAACTGAAGGACCAATACTTATCTCACTTCCGGACCTTATGTCACACGTTCCACCAAACAACTTTTCTTTTCCACAGAAAGAGATTACTTGAAATCCTCGTTCATACCAGTGGTCAATCCAGCTCTACTAGCGATTTTTACACATTCCTCGATACCTTGACCAATCATCTGATAAATATCCTCAACTTTCACACTCCATCCTTTCCAAAGGATTGCTTGAACAACACACCACTCTTTAATTCCATGCTACCCAAGGCACCACTTCTACTAAAACCTTACTGAGCTGACCAAAACTCCTCACTACTAACTCTTGGCTCGAGCGTTCCCTCACAACACAAGTTCCGACAACACTTCGGAGTCCTCGTGGTCGCTCAACCATGATTCTACCTATCACATACATAGCATTAGATTGATCAGGCCCAACACTACATAGTATGATATTAAGTTTCATGATGGCAAGACACACTTAAGAGGCAGGAATAGATTTACTTATGATGTTTCAAGGCTAGGTCGAGGATACGACCTACTCTGATACCAACTGTAATGCCCTGTATAGTATATACCTAGAATAATACAATACAAGCATTGTATTTGGTACTGACACCATCATAAGTGCCTAATGGCGTAATTCACATACTTGACCATTTCTAAAACATAATACAACCTATGGTACAAGCTATGGAAATTAGCCAAAAAATAAAACTAAGAACATTATACAATATTCCTCATTGTACAAGAACAATAAAATACACAGCGGAAAAACTAATACTGAGCTTCTCTTGAAACATCCAAGCATAGATCCACTTGTAAATCAACCTGCAATCCGAACCTGAAATATAGCAACTATAGTGGGGTGAGATACATCAAATCTCAGTGAGTTCCCTATCTTATAGATCCTCTCGGCTGTACGAGGTTCTATCAATCCTAACTCAAGTCAAAAGGGAAGGGAAACGACTTTGAGTACACGATCTCACAATCTCACACTATATGGAAACACGTCATGAGTCTGTTAACTCATCAAAATCACGCGAACAGGAATTACGCCCTGAGCCTGTTAACTCAAGATTCCTTTCGAATGGAATATGTCCTGAGCCTGTTAACTCGAGAATTCTGCTAATCAATAACCATACCAAGGCATCCCTTTTTCCCGTCCGCTTCTACGTCTAGAAGATGACCCGAGTCATGGATCCTCGAAATTACTTGGCATACGAAATGGATTTGGGAACAACGGCCTGTTAGCCGTGAACCGTCATTTCTCATGGCCTGTTAACCATCACAAGTCTCTACCCTTAGGTTCCATTCGTACTACACGCGGGAATCAAACCTGCCTAGCAATGGTGCACATGTTTCAGAGGAGCTCGAGACCCATGAAACGCACTATCAAGAGTAATAACCGGTTATGATTAATAAACACACGACGTGATTGTATTCGACAATCACAAGGCCACAATGCCTTATCACAAACCACAAAGGTTTACACACATGTTCCATACTAGCGTTTCACAGTTCTATTCGCAACCTAGAATTTATAACAATCTTACTCTACTATTTGTTTTGGGGTAAAGTTTCCTCACTCTTCCTAATTCATATTTTTAACATGCATACATATTCAAACATGTTTCACAATACTAACATAGGCAAAACACATCATTGGCATATAACCATAACAATCGCGGAACACACATAATAGCATGCATATCAAACATAATCCACATAGTAGTTCACACACATTTTTAAGGCATACAAGCCACTACTATCCTCTACGAAGCATCCTTGGTTAAATCATGGTCTCTCATACCATTCACTGCCTTATTGGATCATCCTTCCAAAGGCTATGGACTCGTATCAATCGGATTCCTGATTCTTGAGTTTCGGTGGAAACCAAAGTACATACATTACATTTCCATATTTTTTCTTATCAATCCATGGCACACAACCATGTTTCTATTCCACTATCATAAAGAGAATAAAATTAGTTTCCCGACGCTTCGAACGGGGACCGAAACGGACTTACGGTTCAAAAGATACGGCCGTTTCAATTTTCATTTTTCTGCCAACAGCAGTGGTAATCGATTACTCACATTTGGGTAATCGATTACTTGCTCAAAAATAGCCCAGAAACGTCATTTTTCAATGGGTAATCGATTACCAATATACAATAATCGATTACTGTCGTAACAGAGCCCAAAAATCATGTTTTTCTTCACTCTAAACCATTCTAACTCATACCTAAACATATTGGGACATCAAAACAATTATCAACAGATGTTTCTACACATATATTGATCATACTACACAATTTATATCATGTTTTGTCCGTTAGATTTCATTTTCTCTCAAATCTAACCTAAGTTCTAAACTTATTTCTAGAACTTAAAGTGTCTAACTAGAACCCACCTGATAATCGAAGAGGAGTTTGAAGATGATGATGAAAAATGGTGATGATCAATAAGCTTTCTTCCTCTTCCTCCCTTCCCACGTTTTCCTTCTTCTTTCTCTGTTTTTCCTTTCTTCTCCTTCTCTTACTATCCCTTCTTCTTCTTCTTATAAATATATATATATATATATATATATATATATATATATATAATACTTATTATATAATATAAATCCAATAGGGTAAAATATCTCCAATTGATATTTTGTCATTTCAATCCAATTGACCAATTATTAGAGTTACCTTAAAATCCTTTCTCAAATTAAAATAATTGATCTGCCACATTATTTAATAATTGATCTCTTCAGAGTTCACCAGTTGCTCTATTGATCCCAAATGTCAACACTTAAAGTACTTAGAGGATTCCATAAATCCAATTAATCAAAGATAGAGCACATAGATGCTCATCTGATCTCCTCTGATATCCAATTGAGCATTTAGATAATACGGGGTATTACACTACCTTTAAACTCATATAGTTTATCAATAAAAGTTATTGTGTGTGAAATTGTTTGATATATCATATATTCATTTTTTTGTTTAATTTTTTCATATATTCCATTAAATTACACCACAACGTCATGTATTACACAATATTACCCTATCATAGCGCTTTTTGAAAAGTGCTACTAAATAATATGCTCTTAATAAAGTTGGAAAAGCACAATTCTAGTTATCTGACCACAATAGAAGAAACTTTAATAACGCTTAAAAATGTTATTAAAAGCTAAAAATACGCTATTGATAATATTTTTTGGCGTAATGTATTAAATTTTTTTTGCAAACACCTACAATGTATAAAGTAGTTTAATGCATGGCTAAATCTTTTCTTTACACTATCCATTTACACAAATTAAAATTTTTTATAATATCCAAAAATATTTTTTTTTTGTAATATAATATAAAAAAATATTACCCATATATATATTTATATATATATATATATATATATATATATATACACATATATATATATATATATATATATATATATATATATATATATATATATTAAAAGCCTTTACGTAAATGTGATTATTATTTAACCTTGCCTAAGACTAATCAAGACAAATGTTATTCAAAAGTATTATTAGCACACACAATAAACTCTTTATTCTATCAAACTCCAATACATAAAACTTGTGAAAATTACACCATAATAACCAATGGATGTAACTTCACATTCACACAAAATGAAAAAACAATAACACAAATTATCATATAATTAAAATTTAGACTAAATTCGTCATACCCAAATTAGAGGATATGCATCATTAAGTCCACAAACAAATGAATTTATTCAAGATAATCAATTAGGCCAAAAACCATTCTGAAGATTGGCATCATAACCAAATGGAATTGTTTCATTTCCACCACCATTCCTCATCATGTCCATTAACGACTGCCATTGAATGATGTTATTTTTATTCATATCCATCCCATCATGGCCATGACCCATCATAGCTGTAATACCCCATATTATTTAAATGCTCAATTGGATATCAGATGAGTATCTATGTGCTCTATCTTTGGGTAATTGGATTAATGGAATCCTCTAAGTGCTTTGGGCATTATCAATTGGGATCAATAGGGCAACTGATGAACTCTGAAGAGATCAATTATTTTATTAAAGAGACGGATTAATATTTAGTAATTCAAGAAAGTATTTTAAGGTAACTCTATTAATTGATCAATTGGGTTGAGACGATAGAATATCAATTGGAGATATTTTACTCTATTGGATTATATTATATAATAATAGTATTATATATATATATATATATATATATATATATATATATATATATATATGTTTGTTAGGAGAATGAAAAAGAAGAAAGAAGAAGATAGAAAGCAGAGAAGAGGAAACGTGGGAGAGGAGAAGAGAGGAAAAGAGGAAAAAGCCAAGGAAGAAGAAGAAAAGCTCATGGATCATCTTCATCGATTCATCATCTTCTTCAAACTCCTCTTCGATTATCAGGTGGGTTCTAGTTAGACACTTTAAGTTCTAGAAATAAGTTGTTTTAGAACTTAGGTTAGATTAAGAGAAATGCTTAATTTGCTAATCAATGGAATCTAACGGATAAAACGTGAAATAAACTGCGTAATATAGTCGGGTCACGTGTAGAAATAATCGATAATACTTATTGTGGTGTTAGTACATGTTGTGAATGAGTTTGGATGGGTTTTGTATAAAGAAAAACAGGTTTTTGAGCTTCTGCAACAGGGTTAATTGATTAACCACTTTTGGTAATCGATTAACCAATGAAAAATGGGGTTTTACGTGAAAATTGAACCTGTTAACCGGTTAACCAAATGAGTTAATCGATTAACAGTGTAAGTTTTCAGAAAAATATTATTTTCAAAAACCCATAACTTTTGAACCGTAAGTCCGTTTTGGTCCCCGTTCAAAGCGTTTAGAAGATAATTTTATTCTCTTTATGATAGTGGAATAGGAACATATGTTTATGCCTTGGATTGATAAGAAAAATATCGAAATGTAATGTATGTAGTTTTGTTTCCACCGAAACTCAAGAATCGGGAATCCGATTGATACGAGTCCAAAGCCTTAGGAAAGATGATCCAATAAGGAAGTGAATGGTAGTGTGAGACCATGAGTTAACCAAGGATGCTTGGTAGAGAATAGGAATGGCTTGTATGCCTTGGGAACTTGTGTGAATTATGTTATGTGATTATATGTGTTTTAATTGTAATAGTTGTGTTATGCCATATCTATCTACTTGTGAATTATGAATGAGAAAATATGCATGTTAAAATCGCGTTGGAAGTGTGAATTATCATTGTGGCAACACTCGTGCATGAAAGGCCAAGGCGTGTGCATTTTGTTTATCATAACCACTATTCCTTGCGGTGTAGTTTCATGAGACTCGAGCACCTCCTCTGAAACGTTATGCACAACTACCTGGCAGGTTTGATTCCCGTAGTGAGTACGATTGGAGCCTACGGGTAAAGAGACTTTTGACGGTGTACGGGCCGTGAGAAGTGACGGATCACGATGTACGGACCAATGATCCCGAATCCAATTCGTATGCCAAGTAGCTACAAGGATCCATGACTCGAATCGTCTTCTAGACGTAAAAGCGGACTGGAAAAGGGGATACTTTGGTATGGTTATTGATTTGTGAATCCTTGAGTTTACAGGCTCAGGAGGTACTTCGGTACTAGTGTAAGTTTACAGGCTCACCGTGGTGGTTACTTGTGTGTGTGTACTCATGGTCACTCCCCTTTCCCTTTGACATGAGTTAGGCTTATTTAGAACCTTGTAAAGCTGAGAGGACTTTAAGATAGCGAACTCACTGAGATTTGATGTATCTCACCCCACTGTTGTTGTTTACATCAGAGGTACTTGCAGGTTTGATTTACAAGTGGAGTTATGCTTGGAGGTTTCAAGAGAAGCTTAGTTAAGCTTATTTTTCCGCTGTGTACTTTTTTTATTGTTCTTGCACAATGAGGAATATTATATATGGATCTTAATTTTATTTTTGTGTGTTGGCTAATTTCCATAGCTTGTACCATAGGTTGTATTATGTTTTAGAATGGTCAAGTATGTGAATTACGCCATTAGGCACTTATGATGGTGTCAGCACCAAATAAAATGCTTGTATTGTATTATTCTAGGTATATATTATACAGGGCATTACAGTTGGTATCAGAGCAGGTCGTGTCCTCGACCTAGCCTTGAAACATCATAAGTAAATCTATTCCTGCCTCTTAAGTGTGTCTTGCCATCATGTAACTTAATATCATACCATGTAGTGTTGGGCCTGATCAACCTAATACTATGTATGTGATAGGTAGAATCATGGTTGAGCGACCGCGAGGACTCCGAAGTGATGTTGGAACTTGTACTGTGAGGGTAGGCTCAAGCCAAGAGTTAGTAGTGTGGATTTTTGGTCAGCTCAGTTGAAGGTTTAGTAGAAGTTATGCTTGTGTAGCATGGAATTAAGGAGTGGTGTGTTGCTCAAGCAATCCTTTGGAAGTTATGGAGTCTTAAGGTTAAGGATCTCTATCAGACGTTTTAATAAGGTATTAAGGAATATGTAAAATCGCTAGTAGAGCTGGATTGACCACTAATCTGGATAAGGATTTCAAGTAATCTCATTCCGTGGAAAAGAAAAGTTGTTTTGTGGAACGCGTGGCGTAAGGTCCGGAAGTGAGATAGTATTTGGTGCTTCATTTCTAAGGTCGTTAAGGTATCTTGAATGGACGAGAGTACCTTAAGGAATGTGTTCGGAACAATATCTTCCGACTGGTTAAAAGTTGAGAGTTAAGGACGTTCGGCTTTTATGGGAACTTAAAGTAGTAGAGAAGTGTGTGAAGGAACACCAGGATGTGTCTACATGCTTCAAGTGAAACAAGTGTGAGCCGAAAGAAGAGTAAGAAATGAGTTGTGTATCTTCAGTTATGCGTGGAGAGTAAGTTCAAGGTAATACATCAGAATTTCTGTTTTTGGTGAGAGATCAATTTGGAATTTGTTAACTTACCCAAGGAACCGTATAAGGTTTTGTGTTGGAGAAAGAATGAGCTTCATGAAGTAACGGAAGTGTAGTGTTATGGACCGGAAGAAGTTATATTAAGAAATAGAGTAAGTATCTTGGATCTAAGGGAATATTAGTAAGATGGGTTTCTAATTGGACCTAAGAGGACTACTACGGAGAGCAAGGTAAACGTGGTGTGGAAACAGTATCAACGAAATGTATTTTTGGACGAGTATGCTATAGAGTTATTAAGGTATTGATGAACCTATAATTAAGGAAGTGTAATTATAGATGGTTTACTCATGAGAACCGTTTTGGTATGACGGGGAATGAAAAAATGTTACACCTTGGTATTAAGAACAAGCGTAGTAGTAGCACCGTAGTCACAATGTACGTGTTAGATTCTTATCCTTGAGACAAGTATGAAGGGATGTACCTTGTGGAACATTGAATATTGTATTTTAAGAAGTAAGATTGTGATAAAACAATGAAAAGCAAATCAGGATTTATCACGGACTAAGTGTAAATCATGAAATTATTTATACCGGAAGGGTTTTGTAACTAGTTGATGAGAATTGTCGGTTGCGAATCTTCCATTAAGTAAATTGGTGTAAGTGGGATGTGTAATGGGTAGTGAAAGGTAAGAAATCCCGGTTAGTGTGTACGAAGTGATAGAAAGGTTCTTCAAGAGGATGCATTACCCCGACCTATTTTCAAGTATAGAGAAACTTTGTATTTGTGAATGATTGGATTATTCGGAATCTACCTTTTGGTGGAACCAAGGACGTTGTTGTTTTAGTTCTCTCCAAGGAAATTCAAGTGAGGGAACAAAGTTGTATGCTTGATATGAGATGTCCATCGTTTTGAGGTACCGTATAATGGTTGTATGTTGGATTTTGCTTATGGACAAATCAAGTATGAGTTGTGGTTAAGACCCTAGAATGTCGTCATTATTGGTTTCCCGCTAGTGTCGTTGTATCAACAGAGAGTGAACTGTTCCGCTGAAATTGTAGGGTGACTGCGACGGAATTTGGATTTTTTCCTTGTCACTTGGTTGGTGAATGTTATATAAGTTAAGGAGCCACAAGTTGAGAATGATATTATTGGGTTAGAGCAAGCTAGATTGATGGTTTGAGTTGGGATGGCTTTGAATTAAGAGGAAAACTGAATTTTTGATTCTGCAGCAGTGTTAACTGATTAACACAAGGGGTTAACCGATTAACACATGTAGGGATGGTGTTTTGTGCTAAATTTTGAGCAGTTAACCGATTAGCTCCGGTGGTTAATCGATTAACGTGTGGGTAAATTATGAAATCCCTTTAGAACCATCATCTGCGTTTTGTTACCTTATGTTTGCTCCGAGTGGAGAGTTTTGTGTGAATGTAAAACGGAATTCCAAGTAAATGAAAGACGTATTCGTGGTTGAAAATTTGAACTTGTGGAAGGATGTTACTTAGTCGATCATCTGTTTAGATGACCAAGGAATTTGACTACGAGGAAGTAATCTTATGAACTGGTTTGAGTATGAGAAAGTCTTAGGTGCATTGTTATTATTACTGTTGAGAACTTTAAGGACGAAGTCAGAGATTACACATGAAGTATTGATTTGTAAAAATCATTTTGGTAATTTAAGTGTTGGTGTTAGTAAGGCATGAACAGTTGGTATTTTAGTAATTGTTAACTTCTGTGGGTTCATGGTATGGGATTTAGGCTCCTTGAAAGTGGTACCAGTTGTGTGCAGTTGTGTTTTACCCAGAGAATGGAATTGGAAGTTATCTTTCCAAGTACAAGTAAGAATTAGACGTTCTGAAGTTAAGTATGTGACTTGGAATCGTTTAGGAAACGGAACGAATGAGGAAAGTGGATTCAGTTGAGAAACGTGGCATGTCCTTCGAAGGTGTGTGTGTAAGTGGAGTGTTGTACGTTAATGGGCGAGTAGTATGGAAACTCACAATTACGTTTTGGATGGTTTAGGTTGGATAAGTGGTGACTCGTATGTGACTGAAGCTTCATGATGGTGTTATGTAATATTAGTTGAGAACTCGTACCAACAACAAACCTTGAGGGAGACGGAAACCGTAAGAAGAATCAATTTGGAATGTGGTAACCAGAGCCGGAGGTTGTTAAACTGATTTGGATATGTTATTTCTAGTTTAGAATGGATTTGGAGTTGTGAATGTCATGGTTGTAGCAGTGTAACTCTTGCGTCTTTATCGTCTAGAGAGTGTTGGGCAGAGGTTAAGATATTGGGTGTTGACAAAGAAATTATTCTACTATAGGACGTCAGTAAGTTGTGTACTGTTGAGTAGTAAGGATCCCAGTGGATAAGGGTGTTTCTCCGTGGACTATCAGCTACGTGGTAGTGTTTAAGAAGTGGTGGTATCCCATTGTTAGAATTGGAGTTGCGCAGTAGAAAGTGACAATGAAAGGACTCAGTCGGATTTATGAGAATCGGAGAAGAAATTGGTTGTAAGATTGGAAATAAGAAGATTTTGTTCTAAGTGTGTTGCCTTTTGGTGTGATACAAAAGATATGAAATATCGGATTGAATGAGTATAGTGTACAACAACAGGCTAGATGGAATTGGTAATTGAGTTGTTTGACAATCTATGAAGTGGATCGAATGTTAAAGGATTTACGGAATGATGGTTGTCGGTAATTATATGAAGTTAAGGAATCACTAAATTACCTCCCGAAGATTTGTTAAGTGTTTGTTATCCTAAACCAAGAGAAAGTGTTACGGTTTTGTTGTGACTCAGTAGAGGAGTATGAAATGGTACCAAGTGTTGTAGTGTGAAACAACAGATGAACTATGGCAAAAAGCTAAGTTCGAAGTTAACCCAATAGTGGAATAAGAGCATGACTAAGGAACCGAAGTTTGATAATTCGTGAAAATAAGGATTTTGGTCTGTGAAGTTAAGTTGGAATTGGAATATGTCAGGAAGTTGAACGGAAGTAACGTCAAGTGTGAATCTAAGACCAGGATACAAGTTGCGGTTATTGTCGAATAGAGGAAATTCGGGGGCGAATTTCAATTTAAGGGGGCGAGAGTGTAATACCCCGTGTTATTTAAAGGCTCAATTGGATATCAGATGAGTATTTATGTGCTCTATCTTTGGGTAATTGGATTAATGGAATCCTCTAAGTGCTTTGGGCATTATCAATTGGGATCAATAGAGCAACTGATGAACTCTGAAGAGATCAATTATTTTATTAAAGAGACGGATTAATATTTACTAATTCAAGAAAGTATTTTAAGGTAACTCTAATAATTGATCAATTGGGTTGAGACGATAGAATATCAATTGGAGATAGTTTACTCTATTAGATTATATTATATAATAATAGTATTATATATATATATATATATATATATATATATATATATATGTTTGTTAAGAGAATGAAAAAGATGAAAGAAGAAGATAGAAAGCAGAGAAGAGGAAACGTGGGAGAGGAGAAGAGAGGAAAAGAGGAAAAAGCCAAGGAAGAAGAAGAAAAACTCATGGATCATCTTCATCGATTCATCATCTTCTTCAAACTCCTCTTCGATTATCAGGTGGGTTCTAGTTAGACACTTTAAGTTCTAGAAATAAGTTGTTTTAGAACTTAGGTTAGATTAAGAGAAACGCTTAATTTACTAATCAATGGAATCTAACGGATAAAACGTGAAATAAACTGCGTAATATAGTCGGGTCACATGTAGAAATAATCGATAATACTTATTGTGGTGTTGGTACATGTTGTGAATGAGTTTGGATGGGTTTTGTATCAAGAAAAATAGGTTTTTGAGCTTCTGCAATAGGGTTAATCGATTAACCACTTTTGGTAATCGATTAACCAATGAAAAATGGGGTTTTACGTGAAAATTGAACCTGTTAACCGGTTAACCAAATGAGTTAATCGATTAACAGTGTAAGTTTTCAGAAAAATATTATTTTCAAAAACCCATAACTTTTGAACCGTAAGTCCGTTTTGGTCCTCGTTCGAAGCGTTGAGAAGATAATTTTATTCTATTTATGATAGTGGAATAGGAACATATGTTTATGCCTTGGATTGATAAGAAAAATATGGAAATGTAATGTATGTAGTTTTGTTTCCACCGAAACTCAAGAATCGGGAATCTGATTGATACGAGTCCAAAGCCTTAGGAAAGATGATCCAATAAGGCAGTGAATGGTAGTGTGAGACCATGAGTTAACCAAGGATGCTTGGTAGAGAATAGGAATGGCTTGTATGCCTTGGGAACGTGTGTGAATTATGTTATGTGATTATATGTGTTTTAATTGTAATAGTTGTGTTATGCCATATCTATCTACTTGTGAATTATGAATGAGAAAATATGCATGTTAAAATTAATTAGGTAGAGAGTGAGGAACATTACCACAAATCGTGTTGGAAGTGTGAATTATCATTGTGGCAACGCTCGTGCATGAAAGGCCAAGGCGTGTGCATTTTGTTTATCATAACCACTGTTCCTTGCGGTGTAGTTTCATGAGACTCGAGCACCTCCTCTGAAACGTTATGCACAACTACCTGGCAGGTTTGATTCCCGTAGTGAGTACGATTGGAGCCTACGGGTAAAGAGACTTGTGATGGTGTACGGGCCGTGAGAAGTGACGGATCACGGTGTACGGACCGATGATCCCGAATCCAATTCGTATGCCAAGTAGCTACAAGGATCCATGACTCGGATCGTCTTCTAGACGTAGAAGCGTACGGGAAAAGGGGATACCTTGGTATGGTTATTGATTTGTAAATCCTTGAGTTTACAGGCTCAGGAGGTACTTCGGTACTAGTGTAAGTTTACAGGCTCACCGTGGTGGTTACTTGTGTGTGTGTAATCATGGTCACTCCCCTTTCCCTTTGACATGAGTTAGGCTTATTTAGAACCTTGTAAAGCCGAGAGGACTTTAAGATAGCGAACTCACTGAGATTTGATGTATCTCACCCCACTGTTGTTGTTTACATCACAGGTACTTGCAGGTTTGATTTACAAGTGGAGTTATGCTTGGAGGTTTCAAGAGAAGCTTAGTTAAGCTTATTTTTCCGCTGTGTACTTTTTTTATTGTTCTTGTACAATGAGGAATATTGTATATGGATCTTAGTTTTATTTTTGTGTGTTGGCTAATTTCCATAGCTTGTACCATAGGTTGTATTATGTTTTAGAATGGTCAAGTATGTGAAATACGCCATTAGGCACTTATGATGGTGTCAGTACCAAATAAAATGCTTGTATTGTATTTTTCTAGGTATATATTATACAGGGCATTACAATAGCAATTTCTTCATTATTAAATGCAATTAGTGGCGGCGGCGGTGGTAATTGTAGTGCCATTTGATGTTGGACTTGGCTTTGAGCCGTCATTATTTGACTTCTACTTTCATTTTGATTAAAAGTTATATTGTTATCATCAAGTTCCATCCTTCTAGCAATCTCCCTCAAATTCTTATCAATTATCCAAACAAGATCATTCAAATCACTCACCGATATACCGTTCTGCACATTATTCCCAGCCTTAAGACATAGAAACATCAGCTTGGTTAGCTCTTTCTCTCTGTTATCTTCCCTTTTCTTCTTAACTTGCTCTTTAGCCTTTAAAATCTCCTGTTTTAGGAAACTCTCCTGATTAACCATCTTTTTGCTTTGTTCCAATTCAGGCATTGTCTTGAATTTCAAAAGCACATGTTGAACACCTGATGGCGATGGCCAAATCTCTAGTTGAGGGTCGTACGAGCCATAAATTATAGCACACGCATTGATTCCACAAAGGGTTGATAACTCTTCAACTTTTTTCAATAAACCCTTCTTCTTTTTATCGTATGTTACTTTCCTTGAGGTATCATTTTCAATGAAAGCAAGTTTCACCTTCTTTCTTGTCATGGTTTTGACTAGAATAAGCGAAGATGAATAATTTATAGGGAAAAAGAAGAACAGTTGATGGCTGTGAATTTTATTCTTGTGAACAATGTATATATAGATCAAAATCGATCTATTGTACACGGTTTGATGTATGTATGAATATTTTTCCATCTTGGCATTTTTGTTTCGGCGGTAAAACCCAATATTTTCATTCCATCCATGCGGATATATAAAATAAAATCTTTTACAACATTTAATTTTTTTAACATTTTTTAATATTTAAATATTTATAGTGACGTGGTTGCAACGGTTGGATTATATATCAAAATATTTTTTTATTTATTTTACAAAGATATATCACGAATTGTAATTTGCGTAGATTCATGCACATAGATATTCCAAAAGGATTTAATCTTGCCGTTAGTTATCAATATCGTAAATTTAAAATATAGTATGAGAAAAAGGAATATACACCGAATATTTTTACACTATTAACCAATGACAGACGTGTATTTCCCCACATCACACTTTTATTTTCAACATACTATTATCATTTGGCACTTTCCAAAATTCTGATTGGATGTCTGTGCAATATTTCTTTACAATAACTGTGCACTACCTTTAAACTCATATAGTTTATCAATAAAAGTTATTGTGTGTGAAATTGTTTGATATATCATATATTCATTTTTTTGGTTAATTTTTTCATATATTCCATTAAATTACACCACAACGTCATGTATTACGCAATATTACCCTATCATAGCGCTTTTTGAGAAGTGCTACTAAATAATATGCTTTTAATAAAGTTGGAAAAGCACAATTCTAGTTATCTGACCAGAATAGAAGAAACTTTAATAACGCTTAAAAATGTTATTAAAAGCTAAAAATACGCTATTGATAATATTTTTTGGCGTAATGTATCACATTATTTTTGCAAATATCTACAATGTATAAAGTAGTTCAATGCATGGCTAAATCTTTTCTTAACACTATCCATTTACACAAATTAAAATTTTTTATAATATCCAAAAATATTTTTTTTTTGTAATATAATATAAAAAAATATTACCCATATATATATATATATATATATATATATATATATATATATATATATATATTAAAAGCCTTTACGTAAATGTGATTATTATTTAACCTTGCTTAAGACTAATCAAGACAAATGATTATTCAAAAGTATTATAAGCACACACTATAAACTCTTTATTCTATCAAACTCAAATACATAAAACTTGTGAAAATTGCACCATAATAACCAATGGATGTAACTTCACATTCACATAAAATGAAAACACAATAACACAAATTATCATATAATTAAAATTTAGACTAAATTCGTCATATCCACATTAGAGGATATACATCATTAAGTCCACAAACAAATAAATTTATTCAAGATAATCAATTAGGCCAAAAACCATTCTGAAGATTGGCATCATAACCAAATGGAATTGTTTCATTTCCACCACCATTCCTCATCATGTCCATTAACAACTGCCTTTGAATGATGTTATTATTATTCATATCCATCCCAACATGGCCATGACCCATCATAGCAATTTCTTCATTATTAAATGCAGTTAGTGGCGGAGGCGGTGGTAATTGTAGTGCCATTTGATGTTGGACTTGGCTTTGAGCCGTCATTATTTGACTTCTACTTTCATTTTGATTAAAAGTTATATTGTTATCATCAAGTTCCATCCTTCTAGCAATCTCCCTCAAATTCTTATCAATTATCCAAGCAAGATCATTCAAATCACTCACCGACATACCATTCTGCACAATATTCCCAGCGTTAAGACATTGAAACATCAGCTTGGTTAGCTCTTTCTCTCTGTTGTCTTCCCTTTTCTTCTTAACTTGCTCTTTAGCCTTTAAAATCCCCTGTTTTAGGAAACTCTCCTGATTAACCATCTTTTTGCTTTGTTTCAATTCAGGCATTGTCTTGAATGTCAAAAGCACATGTTGAACACCCGATGGCGATGGCAAAATCTATGGTTGAGGGTCGTACGAGTCATAAATTATAGCACACGCATCGATTCCACAAAGGGTTGATAACTCTTCAACTTTTTTCAATAAAACCTTCTTCTTTTTATCGTATGTTACTTTCCTTAAGGTATCATTTTCAATGAAAGCAAGTTTCACCTTTTTTCTTGTCATGGTTTTGACTAGAATAAGTGAAGATGAATAATTTATAGGGAAAAAGAAGAACAGTTGATGGCTGTGAATTTTATTCTTGTGAACAATGTATATATAGACCAAAATCGATCTATTGTACACGGTTTGATGTATGTACGAATATTTTTCCATCTTGGCATTTTTGTTTCGGCGGTAAAACCCATTATTTTCATTCTATCCATGCGGATATATAAAATCAAATCTTTTATAACATTTAATCTATTTAACATTTTTTAATATTTAATTATTTATAGTGACGTGGTTGCAATGGTTGGATTATATATCAAAATATTTTTTTTTTATTTTACAAAGATATATCACGAATTGTAATTTGCGTAGATTCATGCACAAAGATATTCTAAAAGGATTTTATCTTGCCGTTAGTTATCAATATTGTAATGCCCCATATTATTTAAATGTTCAATTGGAGATCAGATGAGATCAGATAAGTATATATGTACTCTTTCATTGGTAAATTGGATTAATGGAATCCTCTAAGTGCTTTAAGTATTGACATTTGGGATCAATAGAGCAACTAATGAACTCTGAAGAGATCAATTATTTTATTTAAGTGGTGGATTAATATTTATTAATTCAAGGAAGTATTTGAAGGTAACTCTAATAATTGATCAATTGGATTGAGATGACGAAATATCAATTGGAGATATCTTACTCTATTGGAATATATTATATAATAATAGTATTATATATATATGTGATTGTTAAGAGAATGAAAAAGGAAAAGAAGTTAGAAAAAAAAAAGAAGAAGAAAAGCAGAGAAGAGGAAACGTGGGAGAGAAGAAGAGAGGAAAAGAGAAAGAGGGAGAAGAAAGCTCACGGATCATCATCTTCTTCAAACTCCTCTTCGATTATCAGGTGGGTTCTAGCTAGAGACTTTAGTGTAGAATTTCTTGAGGTTTTAGAGTTAGGTTAGATTTTTGAGAAAATGAGTATTTTCTTAAAATCAAAGAAATCTAACGGTTGAAATGAGATATAAATCGTATAGAACAACCATTATATATGTATAATCATCTGTTTATGCTTGGTTGAATGTTTGAAATGGTTTTGATTGGGATTGGAAGGGAAAGAATCCAAGAAAACAGAGTTTTTGGATTTCTGCAACATGGTTAATCGATTAACGCTATGGGTTAACCGATTAACCAGTGAGAAATCTGGTGTTTTACCTGAAAATTAAACTGGTTAATCGATTAACCATTTTGGTTAATCGGTTAACAGAAAGTTCTGAATTTGGTTAATCGGTTAACCAAATGTGTTAACCGATTAACACTGTAACTTTTTGGAAAAATACTTTTAAAATCCATATCTTTTGAACCGTGTTTCTGATCGAGGAGTTCTTGCTACCGATGGGAAGCTACGGAGATATTCTACACAATGAAGGTGTAAAATATCGATATTGATGCCCGATTAAATAATCGGAGGAAACCCCAAAAGTGGGATAAGTGTGTTGTTTTTATCATTTGTAATTTCTAGCGTGCAAATGTATTATGCTTTGTTTATTGTTCTCATTGTTAAACATGTTTGAATATGTATGCATGTTAAAATACGAAATAGGTAGAGTGAGGAGCATTACCGTAAACAAATGTCAGAAAGTGTGAAATGACATATTGACAACGCTCGTGCAGAAGAGGCCGAGGCGTGTGTCTAGTAAGCATAACCAGTTTATCTTACGGTGTAGTTTCATGAGACTCGAGCACCTCCTCTGAAACGCATGCATAATTACTTGGTAAGTTTGATTCCCTACATGTAGTACGATTGGAGCCTAAGGGTAAAGAGACTTGTGATGGTTAACAGGCCATGAGAAGTGACGGTTCACGGTTAACTGGCCGATGATCCCGAATCCAATTCGTATGCCAAGTAACTGCAAGGATCCATGACTCGGATCGTCTTCTAGACGTAAAAGTGGACGGGAATAGAGGGATACCTTGGTACGGTTATTTATTAGCGAGATTCTTGAGTTAACAGGCTCAGGATTTACTTTGGTACTGATGTGAGTTAACAGGCTCACGAGGGTAAATCCATATATGACGTGTGTGTACTCAAAGTGACTTCCCTTCCCTTTTGACTTGAGTTAGGATGTTAGAACCTTGTAAAGCCGAGAGGACAATAAGATAGTGAACTCACTGAGATTTGATGTATCTCATCCCTCTGTTGTTGTTTACATCACAGGTCTTGCAGGTTCGGCGAAGGGTAAGGATAAAGTGGTTTGACGTTTCCTTCCGGTTCGTAGCTTTTGAGATGGCATGGCTTCCGCTATGGCGTTTTATTTTGAGATCATTGCATTGATCTAGTTCTTAGTGCATTTTGGAACATCTTATATATATTTTATGTCGTAGACTTTAGAACTTTGTATTTAGCGCATTTAATGTGTCAAATGTGTTAACTAGGAACTTGTATATTTCAGTACCAAACGTATTATTCATGTATGATATATGCTTTGATGTATGTATTTATATATGGGCTTTACAGTTGGTATCAGAGCAGGTCGTATCCTCGACCTAGCCATGAAATAGTATAAGTAATTTCTTTCCATTTCATATGCGTTGTGTCGCTATTGGTCTTAAGTGTTATATGTATGGTATTGAGCCTGATCAACTTAATCCTATCTATATGACATTTAGGAACATGGTTGGCGGACGCAGAAGCAATCGTGGTAGACCCACAAATCCTCCAGCTGGGACGAATCTGCCACGCGGCGATGAGAATGCTCCTTTGTGTCAGTTTGTGCAACAGATGCAGCAGCAGCAGAACCAGTTCATGCAACAGATGGTGGAACGGATGAATGGAGGTCTTAATCCTCGGGTGGTTGTTCCAGATGTTGTAGGTGGAAGTTTTCAGGATTTCATCCGCATGAATCCTCCAGAATTCCATGGCAGATTGGATCCTGTGAAAGCTCATGACTGGATTGCTGGCATGGAGAGAATCTTTGTGATGATTTACTGTAGTGAGGAGAACAAGGTAGTGTTTGCTTCTCACTCACTGAGAGGTCCTGCTGAGAGATGGTGGGATGTTGCTTCAGCTTTTATGACTATGCAAGGTGTACCTAAAGTGTGGGAGCAGTTCAGGGCTATTTTTATGGAAAAGTACCTTCCTAGTTCTTTGAGGATCCGAAGAGAGTATAAACCCCAACAATTGAGGCAAGGTTACTTGGTTGAGAATGAGTGTGGGAGATCAAGTAAGCAGTATAGGCCTAGACCACAAGCCTTTAAAGGGAAGCAGGTGCAAGGTGTTAGACCTAACACTCTCCCTTGGTGCCGGTTGTGCAACAAGAATCACTACGGGAAGTGTGCCTATGGAACTTTTAAGTGTTATCATTGTGGAGGAGTGGGACATATGGCGAGGGATTGTCCCCTGGATAGGAAGCAGACGAAAGGGGAGGAAGCAAAGGGCGATGACTCCAGGATTGCTGGTACGTGTTTGTTAATGGGTTTCCTTGTTTTGTTTTATTTGATTGTGGGGCAACACATTCTTTTATGTCTTTGAGATGTGTGAAGCGACTTGGGTTGCAAACTGTTCCTTTGTCTCCTCCTATGGTGGTTACTACCGCAATGGATGAAATGGTTGAAACACCGTTGATGTGCGAAAATTGTGTTTTGTCTGTGAATGATAGAGTTTTTCAGATTTACCTTATCTGTTTACCGCTTAAGAAAGTTGATGTCATTTTGGGGATGGATTGGCTTTCTGCTAATTCGGTGTTTATTGGGTGTGAAGAAAAGTTAATCATTTTTCCATCTGCTGAGGCTACCCCGAAAGATGTGTATCAACGATTTTAAAAGGTACGGTGGGAATGATAAATTTCTTGTTTGAGAAGGAAAAATCTGTTTTATTGGTTCTTGCTAGGGAGGGGAGTAGTGACCAACAAGTTCTGAGTATTTCCTGAAGCTTTGTAGAGTGACCGCGTCAGAATTTGGAATTTTGCCTTGTTACTTGGTTGGAGTGTGTCATCTGCATGTTTTGATTTTGTCAGTTTTACCTTGAGTGGATCATGGCTAGTGAATGTTATACAAGTTAAAAAGCCACGATTTGAGAATAATATTGTGGGTTAGAGCAAGCCGGATTGATGGTTTTGAATAGGGATGTTTTTTTTAATTATGGGAAATTGTGTATTTTCAGTTCCTGCAACGGTGTTAACCGATTAACACAATGGGGTTAACCGATTAACACGTGTATGGAAGGTGTTTTACGTTGAATTTTGAGAAGTTAACCGATTAGCTCAGATGGGTAATCGATTAGCATGTGTGTAAATTATGAAATCCCTTAGGAACCATCATCTGAGTGGAGAGTTTTGTGTGAATGTAAAACGGAATTCCAAGTAAATGAAAGACGTATTCGTGGTTGAAAATCAGAACTTCTGGAAGGTGTTACTTTGTCGATCATATGTTTAGATAACAAGGGAATTTGACTTAAGGAGGAAATAATCTTGTGATTTGGGTTGAGGATGAGAAAGTCTTAAGTGTATTACTGTTGAAAGCCTTGAGGGCGAAGTTGGAGAATACTCACGAAGTATTGTTCTTGTAAGGAATATTTCGGTGTGTATTAATGGTATTAGTAAGGAATGAACGTTTGGTTATAGTTGCAATTGTTATCTTCCGTGGGTTCATGGTTTTGGATGCAGACTCCGTGAGAGTGGTACCAGTTGTGTGCGGTTGTGTTTTACCCAGAGAAGGAAATTTGAAAGTTAGCTTTCCAAGTGCGAGTAAGGATTGAACGTTCCGAAATTAAGCATATAACTTAGATCGTTTATGGAACAGGACAATTAAGAGAAGTGGATTAAATTGAGAAACGTGGCATGTCCTTTGAGGGTGTGCGTACGTGCAAAGTGTTGTATGTGAATTGGTGAGTTATATGGAAATTCACAATCGTGCTTTGGATGAGTTAAGTTTTGATAAGTGGTGACTTGCATATGTTTGAAGCTTCGTGATGGTGCTATGTAATATTAGTCGAGAACTCGTACTAACAACAAACTTTGAGCAAGTCGGAGACCTGTAAGAAGACTTAAGGGGGAATGTGGTAACCAGAACCGGAGGTTGTAAAATTATTTTGGATGAGTTGTTTCGAGTTTAAAATGGAATTGGAAGTGTATATGTTATGGTTGTAGCAATGTAACTACGATACCTCTATCGTCTGGAAAGTGTGGGACCGATGTTATAGTATTGTGTGTTGGCAAGGAAATTGTTCTACTATAGGACGTCGGTAAGTTTCTTGTGTCGTTGGTTAGTAAGAACCCAAATGGATAAGAGTGTTCTCCGCTGAATGTTGGCTACTTAGTAGTGCTTGAGAATTCGTGGTATTCCACTGTTAGATTTTGGATTTGTGCAGTGGAAGGTGACAGATGAAAGAGTTCAGTCAGACTAATAAGGATTAGAATGATTGTTACTTGTAAGTATGGAAATAAGGAGTCTTTTCTAAGCGTGTTACCTTTTGGTGTGACACGAAAGAAAGTAAATATCGGATTGAATGAGTACAGTGGATAGTATCAGACCAAATGGAACTGGTAAAGAAGTTTTTGACTAGTTATGAAGTGGTTCGAATGTTAAAGGATTTATGAAAGGATAGTTGTCGGTAATTGTATGAAGTTAAGGAATCACCGAATTACCTCATGACAATTTGATGGGTGTTTGTTATCCTGAATTTGTGATGAGGTGTTACAGTTTGGTTTGTGACTCGGTAGAGGAATGTAGAATGGTACATTCTTTCCGAAGTAAGTTGCGACCAAGTCTTTTGTATGAAACAACAGATGAATTGAGGAAACGCAAGTTGAAAGTTAACTCAATATTGGAATAAGAGTATGAATAAGGACTTGAAGTTTGATAATTCGTGAAATTAAGAATTTGGTCTGCGAAGTCAAGTTGGATTATGGATACGTCGGAAATTGTAACGGAAGTAAAGTTAAGAATGAATCTAAGACAATGATACAAGTTGCGGTTATTGTCGAATAGAGGAAATTCGGGGGCGAATTTGAATTTAAGGGGGGAGAGTGTAATACCCCATATTATTTAAATGCTCAATTGGAGATCAGATGAGATCAGATAAGTATATATGTACTCTATCATTGGTAAATTGGATTAATGGAATCTCTAAGTGCTTTAAGTATTGACATTTGGGATCAATAGAGCAACTAATGAACTCTGAAGAGATCAATTATTTTATTTAAGAGGCGGATTAATATTTATTAATTCAAGGAAGTATTTGAAGGTAACTCTAATAATTGATCAATTGGGTTGAAATGACGAAATATCAATTAGAGATATCTTACTCTATTGGAATATATTATACAATAATAGTATTATATATATGTGTTTGTTAAGAGAATGAAAAAGGAAAAGAAGTTAGAAAAAAAAAAGAAGAAGAAAAGCAGAGAAGAGGAAACGTGGGAGAGAAGAAGAGAGGAAAAGAGAAAGAGGGAGAAGAAAGCTCACGGATCGTCATCTTCTTCAAACTCCTCGTCGATTATCAGGTGGGTTCTAGCTAGAGACTTTAGTGTAGAATTTCTTGAGGTTTTAGAGTTAGGTTAGATATTTGAGAAAATGAGTATTTTCGTAAAATCAAAGAAATCGAACGGTTGAAATGAGATATAAATCGTATAGAACAACCATTATATATGTATAATCATCTGTTTATGCTTGGTTGAATGTTTGAAATGGTTTTGATTGGGATTGGAATGGAAAGAATCCAAGAAAACAGAGTTTTTGGATTTCTGCAACATGGTTAATCGATTAACGCTATGGGTTAACCGATTAACCAGTGAGAAATCTGGTGTTTTACCTGAAAATTAAACTGGTTAATCGATTAACCATTTTGGTTAATCGGTTAACAGAAAGTTCTGAATTTGGTTAATCGGTTAACCAAATGTGTTAACCGATTAACACTGTAACTTTTTGGAAAAATACTTTTAAAATCCATATCTTTTGAACCGTGTTTCTGATCGAGGAGTTCTTGGTACCGATGGGAAGCTACGGAGATATTCTACACAATGAAGGTGTAAAATATCGATATTGATGCCCGATTAAATAATCGGAGGAAACCCCAAAAGTGGGATAAGTGTGTTGTTTTTATCATTTATAATTTCTAGCGTGCAAATGTATTATGCTTTGTTTATTGTTCTCATTGTTAAACATGTTTGAATATGTATGCATGTTAAAATACGAAATAGGTAGAGTGAGGAGCATTACCGTAAACAAATGTCAGAAAGTGTGAAATGACATATTGACAACGCTCGTGCAGAAGAGGCCGAGGCGTGTGTCTAGTAAGCATAACCAGTTTATTTTACGGTGTAGTTTCATGAGACTCTAGCACCTTCTCTGAAACGCATGCACAATTACTTGGTAGGTTTGATTCCCTACATGTAGTATGATTGGAGCCTAAGGGTAAAGAGACTTATGATGGTTAACAGGCCATGAGAAGTGACGGTTCACGGTTAACAGGCCGATGATCCCGAATCCAATTCGTATGCAAAGTAACTGCAAGGATCCATGACTCGGATCGTCTTCTAGACGTAGAAGCGGACGAGAATAGAGGGATACCTTGGTACGGTTATTGATTAGCGAGATTCTTGAGTTAACAGGCTCAGGATTTACTTTGGTACTGATGTGAGTTAACAGGCTCACGAGGGTAAATCCATATATGACGTGTGTGTACTCAATGTCACTTCCCTTCCCTTTTGACTTGAGTTAGGATGTTAGAACCTTGTAAAGCCGAGAGGACAATAAGATAGCGAACTCACTGAGATTTGATGTATCTCACCCCTTTGTTGTTGTTTACATCACAGGTCCTGCAGGTTCGGCGAAGGGTAAGGATAAAGTGGTTTGACTTTTTCTTCCGGTTCGTAGCTTTTGAGATGGCATGGCTTCCGCTATGGCATTTTATTTTGAGATCATTGCATTGATCTAGTTCTTAGTGCATTTTGGAACATCTTATATATATTTTATGCCGTAGACATTAGAACTTTGTATTTAGGGCATTTAATGTGTCAAATGTGTTAACTAGGAACTTGTATATTTCAGTACCAAACGTATTATTCATGTATGATATATGCTTTGATGTATGTATTTATATATGGGCTTTACAAATATCGTAAATTTAAAATATAGTATGAGAAAAAGGAATATACACCGAATATTTTTACACTATTAACCAATGACAGACATGTATTTCGCCACATCACACTTTTATTTTCAACATACTATTATCATTTGGCACTTTTCATAAATCTGATTGGATGTCTGTGTAATATTTCTTTACAATGATTGTGCATTACCTTTAAACTCATATAGTTTATCAATAAAAGTTATGGTGTGTGAAATTGTTTGATATATCATATATTAATTTTTTTGATTAATTTTTTCATATATTCCATTAAATTACACCACAACGTCATGTATTACGCAATATTACCCTATCATAGCGCTTTTTGAGAAGTGCTACTAAATAATATGCTTTTAATAAAGTTGGAAAAGCACAATTCTAGTTATCTGACCACAATAGAGGAAACTTTAATAACGCTAAAAAATGTTATTAAAAGCTAAAAATACGCTATTGAAAATATTTTTTGGCGTAATGTATTACATTATTTTTGCAAATATATACAATGTATAAAGTAGTTTAATGCATGGCTAAATCTTTTCTTTACACTATCCATTTACACAAATTAAAATTTTTTATAATATCCAAAAATATTTTTTTTTGTAATATAATATAAAAAAATATTACCCATATATATATATATATATATATATATATATATATATATATATATATATATATTTAACCTAGCTTAAGACTAATCAAGACAAATGATTATTCAAAAGTATTATAAGCAAACACTATAAACTCTTTATTCTATCAAACTCCAATACATAAAACTTGTGGAAATTACACCATAATAACCAATGGATGTAACTTCACATTCACACAAAATGAAAAAACAATAACAAAAATTATCATATAATTAAAATTTAGACTAAATTCGTCATATCCACATTAGAGGATATACATCATTAAGTCCACAAACAAATAAATTTATTCAAGATAATCAATTAGGCCAAAAACCATTCTAAAGATTGGCATCATAACCAAATGGAATTGTTTCATTTCCACCACCATTCTTCATCATGTCCATTAACAACTGTCTTTGAATGATGTTATTATTATGCATATCCATCCCAACATGGCCATGACCCATCATAGCAATTTCTTCACTATTAAATGCAGTTAGTGGCGGCGGCGGTGGTAATTGTAGTGCCATTTGATGTTGGACTTGGCTTTGAGCCGTTATTATTTGAGTTCTACTTTCATTTTGATTAAAAGTTATATTGTTATCATCAAGTTCCATCCTTCTAGCAATCTCCCTCAAATTCTTATCAATTATCCAAGCAAGATCATTCAAATCACTCATCGACACACCGTTCAGCACAATATTCCCAGCCTTAAGACATTGAAACATAAGCTTGGTTAGCTCTTTCTCTCTGTTGTCTACCCTCTTCATCTTAACTTGCTCTTTAGCCTTTAAAATCCCCTGTTTAAGGAAACTCTCCCGATTAACCATCTTTTTGCTTTGTTCCAATTCAGGCATTGTCTTGAATTTCAAAAGCACTTGTTGAACACCCGATGGCGATGGCCAAATCTCTGGTTGAGGGTCGTACGAGCCATAAATTATAGTACACGCATCGATTCCACAAAGGTTTGATAACTCATCAACTTTTTTCAATAAACCCTTCTTCTTTTTATCGTATGTTACTTTCCTTGAGGAATCGTTTTCAATTGAAGCAAGTTTCTCCTTCTTTCTTGTCATGGTTTTGACTAGAATAAGCGAAGATGAAAAATTTATATTGGAAGGGAAATGACTTTGAGTTCACAATCAAATCCTAACTCAAGTGAAGGGGAAGGGAAATGACTTTGAGTTCACAATCACTAATCGATAACCGTACCAAGGCATCCCCTTTCCCCATCCTCTTCTACGTCTAGAAGTCGGCCCGAGTCATGGATCCTTGTGATTACTTGACATACGAATTGGATTCGGGATCATCGGCCCGTACACTGTGATCCGTCACTTCACACGGCCCGTACACCGTCACAAGTCTCTTTACCAATAGGCTCCAATCGTACTATACGTGGGAATCAAACCTGCCAAGTAATTGTGCATACGTTTCAGAGGAGGTGCTCGAGTCTCATGAAACTACACCGCAAGATAAGCTGGTTACGATTACGTGATCAAAACACAACGTGATTGTATTCGACAATCACAAGGCCATAATGCCTTAATCACTAAAACATACCAAAACACACATCTTCCATACTAGTGTTTAACTCATTTCTATACCATTCGGTAATGGATACCCGCCTCGGCCACTTCTGCACCAGCGTTGTCATTACGTTATCTGCTCTAGGCCAGAAATCGTCAATGAATGCACGAGCGTCGCCATTCAGAGGTTTCTATCACAATTCTAATCACAATCTAAAATTATACCATTTGTTTTAGGGTAAAGTTTCCTCACTCTTCCTAATTCATTTTTTAAGCATGCATATTCTTTCATTCACAGTTCACAATTAAATAGACATGGTATAATACAATGTACACAAATAAAACATTTAACACAACATATCACACAAAATATATTTCATTAATCCATGACATATAATCATGTTTCTCCCTCACCATCTCATAGAGCATAAAATTAGCTTTCCAACGCTTCCGACCGTGCGTCAATCGGAGTTACGGATTAAAAGTTATGACAAAAATACGAAAAATAATGTTTTCCTGTCCCAGGCAAATTCGCCTGGCGAATCAGACTCGCCACCTACTCGCCTGGCGAATCTGGACGAGCCAGAATTCTCCCAAAACGGGTTTGGGACCCAAAAATGATCCAAACCTTCAAACCACATGATATTAATGCATCCAAATACCCAAAACAACATGCTAGATCACATTTAGACATGCATTTCATCAATCTATCCGTTAGATTTCATTGATTTTGCAAAATTACTCATTTTATCAAAATCTAACCTAACTATAAAACCTCCAGAAATTTACTCTAAAGTCTCTATCTAGAACCCACCTGATGATCGAAGAGGAGTTTGAAGAAGATGTTGATGATCCATGAGCTTCTTCTTCATCTTTCTCCACTTTCTCTCTTCTTCTCTTCCTTTCTCTTCTTCTTCTTCTTTTCTTCCTTCTTTCTATCTTTTTCTTTCTTTCTTAACATATATATATAAATAATCCTTATTATATAATATAAATCCAACCAGGAAAAATATCTCCAATTGATATTTTGTCGTCTCAACCCAATTGATCAGTTATCAGAGTTACCAAAAATTACTTTCTTGAATTACCAATTACTAATCCGTCTCTTTAATAAAATAATTGATCTCTTCAGAATTCATCAGTTGCTCTATTGATCCCCATTGATAATAATTAAAGTACTTAGAGGATTCCATTAATCCAATTATCCAAAGATAGAGCACATAGATACTCATCTGATATCCTATTGAACATTTAAATAATATGGGGTATTACACTCTCCCCCCCTTAAATTGAAATTCGCCCCCGAATTTCCTCTACTAAACAACAATTGCAACTTATATCCCTGTAATACCCATATATAAATACATGCATCAAATTATATATTATACATGAAAAGTATGTGTGGTACTGAAATACATAAGTTCCTAGTAACACTGTATACATAAAAATGCCCCAAAGCAACCTAAAACAAAACACTGGCATGTTATATGTACAAAGTGTTCAAAAGATAAACTAAGAACTAGATCTCTAAGGATCTCAAAAGACTCCACAACGGAAGCAAAACCAACTGCTAAGCAAGGATAGTCACACAGCCTTATCCTTACCCTTCGCGGAACCTGCAGAACCTGTGATGTAAACAACAACAGTGGGGTCAGATACATCAAATCTCAGTGAGTTCCCTATCTTAAAGTCCTCTCGGCTCTACAAGGTTCTAATAAACCTAACTCAAGTCAAAAGGGAAGGGAAATGACTTTGAGTACACACACTATATAAATATCCACACCGGTGAGCCTATTAACTCACCCTAGCACCGAAGTACGTCCTGAGCCTGTTAGCTCAAGAACTCACTAATCAATAACCGTACCAAGGCATCCCCTTTTCCCGTCCGCTTCTACGTCTAGAAGACGATCCGAGTCATGGATTCTTGAAGTTACTTGGCATACAAAATGGATTCGGGATCATCGGCCTGTTAGCCGTGAACCGTCACTTCTCATGGCCTGTTAACCATCACAAGTCTCTTTACCCGTAGGCTCCATTCGTACTATACACGGGAATCAAACCTGCTAAGTAATTGTGCATACGTTTCAGAGGAGGTGCTCGAGTCTCATGAAACTACACCATAAGATAAACTGGTTATGATTATTATACAAACGCCTCGGCCTTTCATGCACGAGCGTTGTCACTTATGACAATTCACACTTCGACATTGTTTAGGGTAATATTCCTCACTCTACCTATTCCATGTTTTAACATGCATACACTTTCAACAACAATTACACACCATTAAACGATAAAAGTCGACAATCGACACTATTCCCAAAATCCCGACATAATTAAATCGGCCACCAGCCTTAAAATCATTTTAATAAGAAAATACAATTTGTTAGCTTTCCAATGATATCAAGAATATTAAAAACGGATGCCCGAGTCAAAAGTTATGGACACAACGGAAAATAGTATCGCGAGAAAACACAATTTTTCATCCTCCTGGCCATGCCCGTATTGCCTTGTTCCATACGCGTATTGCCAAGCTGGCTCGCGCAGCTATATGCGTACTGCCCAAGGTTATACGCGTATGAGCAGAGGATGATTTCCTTCAAAAATCCTTTCAAAATTTCCAATACGCGTACTACCATGACCCCTACGCGTAATGCCCAATACCGTACGCGTATCAATACGCAAATGGGCAGATGGCCGAGAAAATGGGACCCCAATACGCGTATTGGCCACATTTCTGCGCAGCCGTACGCGTATTGCCTTGACGAATACGCGTATTGCCTTGGGTGATATGCGTATGGGCAGCGTGAAACCCAGAATTTTCTACATAATTTGGGTCTATGAAATTGACCCATTTTCACTTCCAATTCACTTCTAAACACCAGAAATTTACTAGTTTGATACCCAACAACACATATGTAACAAGTAGTAAGCATAAGAATCAATAAAACATGATTTTAGTGTAAAAATTCTCATTTTCTATCAATATCCAAACTAGCTCTAAACTCACAAAAATCTTAATCTAAAGAGTCTAACTAGAACCCACCTGGATTTCTAGATGAGGAGGTTGCAGCTGAGAGGAAAAGATGAAGATTGGTTGATGATTGATGATCCAGAGCCCTTGAGAGAATTTCTCTTCTTTTTCTCTTCCTTTTTCCTTCCTTTGCTTTTCTTTTCTCTTAGTTTCTATCTTTGGCCAAATAAGGAAAGGAAAGGAAAATATACAAGAACAATTAATTGGTAATACTACTAACTATCCAAATTGATCACAGAAATTATGGGGTATTACATCCTTCCCCCTTAAATAAAATTTGTCCTCGAATTTAAAGGATTACCTGAACAAATGAGGGTAGGCCTCCTGCATTTCCGATTCCAATTCCCAAGTTGCATCACCTGGATGCGTCTCATCCCATTGGACCTTAACAAGAGGAATCTCTTTATTCCTTAACACTTTAGTCTCTCTTCCTGTGATACGACTTGGTTGAGGCTCAAACATCAAATCAGCTTCTATCTCAATTGTATCTGGCAAAATTGGCTGAAGAGGATCTGGGACAAATTTCCGAAGCTGAGACACATGAAAAACATCGTGCATCTCTGACATAGAAGGCTGTAAGGCTAACCTGTAAGCTACTTCTCCAATTCTTTCCAAAATCTGATACGGTCCTACGTACCTTGGACTTAATTTCTGCGATTTAAATGGTCCTTTCAATCTCAATCTCGGAGTAACCTTCAAAAATACATGATCACCCTCATCAAACTCCAACGGTCTCCTACGGTTGTCCGCATAGCTTTTCTGACGATCTTGGGCTTGTTTAATCTTTTCCCGAATCATTCTAATCTTTTCTGTGGTCTCGTGAATAATCTCGGGTCCCAAAATTCTATCATCGCCAACCTCCGTCCAACACAATGGTGTTCTACACTTTCTACCATACAACGCTTCATAACGTGCCATACCAATACTTGCATGATAACTGTTATTATAGGAGAATTCGATCAACGACAAAAGTTCTCTCCAATTTCCCCCACTTCCAAGCACACAAGCTCTTAACATATCTTCCATGGTTTGTATGGTCCGTTCTGTCTGACCGTCCATTTGCAGATGATTTGACGTACTCAAACACAACCTCGTTCCCATGGCTTGTTGAAAAGACCTCCAAAATCTAGAAGTAAATTTTGGATCTCTATCCGAAACAATACTAGTAGGAATACCATGCAATCTTACTATCTCTGAAATGAACAACCTTGCGTGATGACTCGCCTTGTAGGTAGTCTTCATGGCTAAGAAATGCGCGGATTCCGTTAACCGGTCCACAATTACCCATATTGAATCATAACCACCCTGCGCACGGGGTAATCCTACTGCGAAGTCCATCGAAATACTATCCCATTTCCACATCGGAATTTCTAAAGGTTGCAACAAACCACCCGGCCTTTGGTGCTCAATCTTCACTTGTTGACACACCGCACATTCTGACACATACACCGCAATATCTCTTTTCATCCCTGACCACCAATAGTCCCTCTTTAAATCTTGATACATCTTTGAAGCACCAGGATGTATAGTAAAAGCACCCATATGCGCTTCCTCTAAAATCCTTCGTTTTAATTCGGTGTTATCCGGAACACAAATCCTTTGGTTAAATGAAATGACTCCGTCGGTAGTTCGCACAAAACCTGGTTGAGTAAACAATTCTTGTAACTTCTCATCTAACCCTTGCTCTTGTTGAATTTCTTCCCTGAGAGTAGAGATGATATTCAAATTTCCCACAACCACACAATCAGGAGTCCAATTGAATTGAAGATTTAGATCTCTAAACGTTTCCATTAATGTATACTCTAACATCATCAACTCGACACTATGCAACACTTTCCTACTTAAAGCATCCGCCAATTTGGTCGCTTTACCCGGATGGTACTTTAGTTCCAAATCATAATCCTTTAAATATTCCATCCACCTCCTTTGACGCATATTCAACTCTTTCTGATCAAATAAGTACTTTAGGCTCTTGTGGTCACTAAACATCTCAAAACGTACACCATACAAATAGTGACGCTACACTTTCAAGGTAAAAACAACTGCCGCCAATTCTAAATCATGCGTCGGGTAATTCCCTTCATGGACTTTCAACTGTCGTGAAGCGTACGCCACTACATGTCCATTCTGCATTAGCACTCCGCCTAAACCCTTCTTCGATGCATCACAATATACCTCATATGACTTGCTAGGATTAGGAATAACCAAAACCAGAGTAGTCTTCAATCTCTCCTTCAAACTCCTAAAACTTCTTTCACAAGCCGAATGCCACTCATACAAATAATCCTTCCTAGTAAGTCTTGTCAATGGTAAAGCCAATTGTGAAAATCCCTTGATAAACCTTCTGTAGTAACCTGCTAATCCCAAGAAACTCCTAACTTCAGAAGCATTCTTTGGCCTCTCCCAATTAATCACTGCTTCCACTTTTGATGGATCGACCGACACACCTCCCTGAGATATGACATGGCCAAGAAAAATAACCTCAGACATCCAAAACTCACACTTACTTAACTTAGCAAAAAGTTGCTTCTCTTGTAAGATGGATAAAACAATCCTTAGGTGTTCTCCGTGCTCTTGAGGGTCCCGAGAATAAATAAGAATGTCGTCAATGAAAATCACCACAAATTGGTCCAAGTAAGGTTAAAATATCCGATTCATATAATCCATGAAAACTGTCGGAGCATTTGCACACCAAAAGGCATCACCAAGAATTCATAATGACCATAACGGGTTCTGAACGCGGTCTTTGGTACATCTGAACTCTTCACACGAATCTGATGATACCCCGACCATAAATCAATCTTCGAGAACACACATGCTCCTTTCAATTGATCTAACAGGTCGTCTATCCTTGGT
This sequence comes from Lathyrus tuberosus, assembly GCA_022829125.1. Classification (NCBI taxonomy): domain Eukaryota; kingdom Viridiplantae; phylum Streptophyta; class Magnoliopsida; order Fabales; family Fabaceae; genus Lathyrus; species Lathyrus tuberosus. The sequence goes on from JALAZF010000071.1 coordinate 13,397,089, forward strand.
AACGGGTATTTGTTCTTGATGGTGACCTTATTCAACTGACGGGAATCAATACACAACCGCATTCCACCATCCTTCTTCTTTACCAATAACACTGGAGCTCCCCAGGGCGAAACACTGGGTCGAACAAAATTCTTAGCTAACAATTCTTCCAACTGATCCTTTAGTTCCCTTAATTCAAGTGGTGCCATCTGATACGGAGAAACGGATATTGGATCCGTTCCCGGTATCAGGTCAATAAAGAATTCCACTTCCCGCTCCGGAGGAAGAGAAGTGATATCCTCGGGGAAAACTTCAGGAAAGTCACAAACTACCGGAATACTCAAAACCGGGATGTTACTACTCTCCTCCTTAGTAAGAATTAAAGAACATACTTTTCTTCCTCAAACAGGAAATTAATCATTCCAATCGTACCTTCTAAAATAGTGGTTAACACATCCTTTGAAGTAGCCTCTTCGGACGGAATAATGATCAGCTTTTCGTCACACCCAATAAACACAGAATTAGTGGAAAGCCAATCCATTCCCAGAACAACATCCACTTTCTTAAGCGGTAAACAGATAAGGTCAATCTGGAAAACTCTTTCATTCACCGATAAAATACAATTTTCACACATCAACAATGTCTCTACAATCTCATCCATGGCAGTAGTAACCACCATAGGAGGAAACAAAGGAACAACTTGCAACCCAAGTCGCTTCACGCAACGCGTGGACATAAAAGAATGCGTTGCTCCACAATCAAATAAAACAAAACAAGGATGTCCATTTACGAAACACGTACCCGCAATCAAGGAGTTGTCATTCTTTGCCTTTCTCGCATCCAAGGTATACACTCGGCCGGTATTCTTCCCTTGTGCCTGATTCCTACCCTGAGGATAATCCTTCTCTATGTGGCCCACTTTATTACACTGATAGCACCTCAATCCCTCCAAACTGCACCTACCATAATGATTCCTTCCACAAGTACGGCATACCGGAGGCACACTAGTCCTAGAACTATGAACTTGCTTCCCTTTAAATGATTGTTGCCTTGGTCTAACTTGTTGATTCAATCTTCCACGGTCACTTTGAGTTACCCTGCTCAAATCTCCTTCCGTTTGTACCTTTTTCAAACTATGCTCCGCAACATAACACTGTCGTAACAATTCAGCATAGCTAGTAAATTCTCTCTAAGATACACTGTATGCAATTTCAGCCTTTAAAACAAACAGAAACTGATCAATCTTCCACCTCTCATCAGGAGCATACATCGTCTGTCTAGAATAAGCAGCCATAACTTCGAACTTTTCAGCATAAGAAACCACAGTTAAGTTGCCTTGCCTCAATTGTTGAAACTCGAATTCCTTCTGAGATCTCAAGGAACTTGGAAAATATTTCTCCATAAAAATTACCTTAAACTGTTCCCATACCTTTGGTACCTCCTGAATTGTCATTAAAGCTGAAGCACTTTCCCACCATCTCATGGCGGAACCCTTCAACAAGTGAGAAGCGAAGACCACCTTGTTTTCCTCACTGCACTGAACTATTAGGAAGATCCGTTCCATACCTGATATCCATTCATGAGCCTTTACTGGATCTAGCCCTCCCTGAAATTCCGGAGGATTCATACGGATGAAATCCCTAAAGGTTCCCCCTGCAGCTTCTGGTACCACAACTAGAGGATGCACACCACCAGCCATTTGCTGTACCATTTGTTGTACAAACTGATTCTGTTGTTGTTGCATCTGTTGCATAAATTGGTACAAAGGTGCATTTCCCTCGTCACCCGGCGGATTAATCCCTGCTGGAGTGGTTCTAGGTCTACCACGGTTGTTTCTGCGCCTGTCAGCCATGTTCCTGAATTTCATACAGATAGGATTAAGTTGATCAGACTCAATACCATAAATATAACAGACAAGACCAATGGCGACACGCCGCATATGAAACGGGAAGAAAACTTATTCTATTTCATGGCTAGATCGAGGATACGACCTGCTCTAATACCAACTGTAATACCCATATATAAATACATGCATCAAATCATATATTATACATGAAAAGTACGTTTGGTACTGAAATACATAAGTTCCTAGTAACACTGTATACATAAAAATGCCCCAAAGCAACCTAAAACAAAACGATGGCATGTTATATGTACAAAATGTTCAAAAGATAAAACTAAGAACTAGATCTCTAAGGATCTCAAAAGACTCCACAACGGAAGCAAAACCAACTGCTAAGCAAGGATAGTCACACAGCCTTATCCTTACCCTTCGCGGAACCTGCAGAACCTGTGATGTAAACAACAACAGTGGGTGAGATACATCAAATCTCAGTGAGTTCCCTATCTTAAAGTCCTCTCGGCTCTACAAGGTTCTAATAAACCTAACTCAAGTCAAAAGGGAAGGGAAATGACTTTGAGTACACACACTATATAAATATCCACACCGGTGAGCCTATTAACTCACCCTAGTACCGAAGTACGTTCTGAGCCTATTAGCTCAAGAACTCACTAATCAATAACCGTACCAAGGCATCCCCTTTTCCCGTCCGCTTCTACGTCTAGAAGACGACCTGAGTCATGGATCCTTGATGTTACTTGGCATACGAAATGGATTTGGGATCATCGGCCTGTTAGCCGTGAACCGTCACTTCTCATGGCCTGTTAACCATCACAAGTCTCTCTACCCGTAGGCTCCATTCGTACTATACACGGGAAACAAACCTGCCAAGTAATTGTGCATACGTTTCAGAGGAGGTGCTCGAGTCTCATGAAACTACACCGTAAGATAACCTGGTTATGATTATTATACACACGCCTCGGCCTTTCATGCACGAGCGTTGTCACTTATGACAATTCACACTTCGACATTGTTTAGGGTAATATTCCTCACTCTACCTATTCCATGTTTTAACATGCATACACTTTCAACAACAATTACACACCATTAAACGATAAAAGTCGACAACCGACACTATTCCCAAAATCCCGACATAATTAAATCGGCCACCAGTCTTAAAACCATTTTAATAAGAAAATACAATTTGTTAGCTTTCCAATGATATCAAGAATATTAAAAACGGATGCCCGAGTCAAAAGTTATGGACACAATGGAAAATAGTATCGCGAGAAAACACAATTTTTCATCCTCCTGGCCGTACGCGTATTGCCTTGTGCCATACGCGTATTTCCAAGCTGGCTCGCCCAGCCATACTTGTACTGCCCAAGGTCATACGCGTATGAGCAGAGGCTAGTTTCCTTCAAAAATCCTTTCAAAATTTCCAATACGCGTACTACCATGACCCCTACGCGTAATTCCCAATACCATACGCATATCAATATGCAAATGGGCAGATGTCCGAGAAAATGGGACCCCAATACGTGTATTGCCCACATTTCTGCGCAGCCGTACGCGTATTGCCTTGACCAATACGCGTATTGCCTTGGGTGATACGCGTATGGGCAGCGTGAAACCTAGAATTTTCTGCATAATTTGGGTCTGCGAAATTGACCCATTTTCACTTCCAATTCACTTCTAAACACCGGAAATTTACTAGTTTGATACCCAACAACACATATGTAACAAGTAGTAAGCATAAGAATCAATCAAACATGATTTTAGTGTAAAAATTCTCATTTTCTATCAATATCCCAACTAGCTCTAAACTCACAAAAATCTTAATCTAAAGAGTCTAACTAGAACCTACCTGGATTTCTAGATGAGGAGGTTGCAGCTGAGAGGAAAAGATGAAGATTGGTTGATGATTGATGATCCAGAGCCCTTGAGGGAATCTCTCTTCTTTTTCTCTTCCTTTTTCCTTCCTTTGCTTTTGTTTTCTCTTAGTTTCTATCTTTGGCCAAATAAGGAAAGGAAAGGAAAATATACAAGAACAATTAATTGGTAATACTACTAACTATCCAAATTTGTCACAGAAATTATGGGGTATTACAATCCCTGTCTTAGATCCACACTTAACTTTACTTCTGTCCAAATTTCTGACGTATTCCAATTCTAACTTAACTTCACAGACCAAAAATCCGTATTTTCACAATTTATCAAACTTCGTGTCCTTAGTTATACACTTATCCCAATATTGGGCTAAATTCGAACTTAGCTTTTTCCATAATTCATCTGTTGATCCATCCAGAACACTTGGTCGCATCTTACTTTGGAAAGAATGTACCATTCTACATTCCTCTACTGAGTCACCAACCAAACCGTAATATCTTATCTTGATTCAGGATAACAACCACTCGACACATCTTCGCGATGTAATTTAGTGATTTATTATCTTCATGCAATTACTGATAACTATTCTTTCGTAATTCCTATCGACATTCAAACCACTTCACAATTAGTCAAACAACTTCTTTTACCAGTTCCATCTGGTCTGATGTTGTACACTATACTCATTCAATCCGATATTTCCCTTCTTTCGTATCACGCCAAAGGTAACACACTTAAAACAAGATCTCCTTATTTCCAATCTTACAATCACTTTCTCCTCTGATTCTTATAAATCCGACTGAGCCCCTTTCGTTTGTCACCTTCCACTATGCAACTTCAATTCTAACAGTGGAACACCACCATTTCTTAAGCACTACCACGTGGCTGATAGTCCACGGAGAAACACACTTATCCACTGGGATCCTTAATAATCAATGGTACAAGACTTACTGACGTCCTATAGTAGAACAATTTCTTTACCAACACACTATATCTTATCATCCGTCCAACACTCTCTAGACGATAAAGATGCAGGAGTTACACTGTTACAACCACAACATATACACTTCTCAATCCATTCTAAACTCGAAATAATTCATCCAAAAGTAGTTTAACAACTTCCGTTTCTGATTACCACATTCCAAATCGATTCCTCTTACGGATTTTTTCGACATACTCAAAAATTCCTTGTTGACACGAGATTTCAACCAATATTACATAACACCATCACGATACTTCAATCATACGCGAGTCACCACTTATCAACTTAACCTGTCCCAAGCACAATTGTGAGTTTCCATATTACTCACCAATTCACGTACCACACTCAACATACACACACTTCTCGGTTGAATCAACTCTTCTCATTCGTTCCATTTCATAAATGATTCCAAGTTACACACTTAACTTCGGAACGTCCAATTCTTACTAGTACTTGGAAAGATGACCTACAAATTCCTCCTCTGGTTAGAACACAACTGCACACAACTGATACCACTTTCACGGGGTCTAAATCCAAAACCAAGAACTCACGGATGATAACAATTACTAACTCCGACCAACCGGTCGTTCCTTAATAACACCCTAAATTAAATTATCGAAATGATCTTTTCGAGATCAACACTTCGAGAGTATCTTCCAACTTCGCCCTCAAGTCCTTCAACAGTAATACACTTAAGACTTTTTCACACTCAACACAGTTCACAAGATTACTTTTCCAAAGTAACTCCCTCGTCGTCTGAACGAGTGGTCAACTATGCAACACCTTTCCAGAAGTTACGATTTCAAGACACAAATCCGTCTTTCACTCACTTGAAATCCCGTTTTCCATTCGTACAAAACTCTCAACTCGTAACAACATAAGGTAATAAAACACAGACGATGGTTCTCAAGAGATTCCATAACTTACCCATACGTTCGTCGATTAACCATCTGAGCTAATCGGTTAACTTCTCCAAATCCCACGTAACACCTTCAATGCACATGTTAATCGGTTAGCCACCTTGGTTAATCAGTTAACACTACTGTAGAATCTACAAATCAGTTTTTCTCTTAATTCAAAACCATCCATACTCAACCATCAATCTGATTTATTCTAACTCGAAATATCATTTTCCAACTCGCGGTTCCTTAACTGGTATAACATTCACCAACCATGCTCCACTCAGGTAGAACCGACAAAGTCAACACCTGCAGATGACACACTCCAATCAAGTGACAAGGTAGAAATCTAAATTCTGACGCGGTCACACGACAACTCTTTGGCAGGATAGTTCACTTTTCTACTTAAACAATTTCACCTGCGGGAAACCAATAATGCCGACATTCTGGGCTTTTTAATCACAATTCATACCTGATTCGTCCACAACCAAGACTCAACATACAACCTTGTTCTCTCACTTGAACTTATTGGTGGGACATAAAACAACAACATTCTTAGTCCAACAAAAGGTAGATTCCGGATATTCCAATTATTCATAAATACAGGAGTTCTCTATACTTGAAAATAAATCGGGGTAATGCACCCTCTTGAAGGACCTTTCCATTACTACGTACACCTTAACCGGGATTTATTACTGTTCACTATCCATTGAACATCCCACAAGCACCAAATTACTTAACGCAAGGTTCGCAACCCACAATTCTCATCAACTATCTACAAAACCATTCTGGTATAAATCGTTCCATGATTTACACTTAGTCCATAATAAATCTTGGTTTGCTTCTCGTTGTTTTACCACAAACTTGCTTTTTACAATACAACATTCATTGCTTCACAAGGTACGTCCCTTCACACTTGTCTCAAGAATGAGAATCCATTATGTACAATTGCAACCACGATGCCACTACTACGCTTATTTTTAATACCAAGGTGTAACTTTCTCATAACATACTGTTAATATCATTCATCCCACATAACCGAATAAAATCCACCTCATAAATAGTATCTTCACTTTTCCACTGCATAGAACACTTCCATAGCTTCATATCGATATAAAGAACGCTTAAATCGGACACCGAGTCTAAAGATATGAATTTCTGAAGAAAGGAAAAATAATGGAAACAGCCAGATTCGCCTGGCGGGTAAGTATTTCGCCTGGCGAATCCCACTTCGCCAGTACTTCGCCCGGCGAACCTGCGGCGTATCCTCATTTCATAAAACCCCAAAAGTTCTAGTAGCTACACAAGTTCTGTTTCTTCATTTTCACCTGGCGACTAAGTAATTCGCCTGGAGATTTCCTCTTCGCCAGCACTTCGCCTGGCGAACCCGCGGCGAGACCCCATTCGCCTGGCGATTTCCTGATTCGCCTAGCGAATTACACCAGAAGCAGAATTTTCTGCTGCATTTTCATGGTTCCCAAGCCTCAAAAGTCCATCTTTTTCCAAACCAAAACATTTTCAAATTCCAAATTGGTCTCTCATCGAATACCAAAAATCCCGATGTAATATCTCGAACTTAACCTCTCTACATAACTGAATATACGCAATTTATCTCCTACTCGTCATCCGGCTCATACTTATTCCACTTGAAGCATGTAACCACATCCTTGTGTTCCTCCTCACACTTTTATACTACTTTAGGTTCCCACAAAAGCCGAACTTCCTTAACTCTCAACTTTTAACCCGTCGGAAGATATTGTTCCCAATACATTCCCTAAGGTACTCTCGTCCATTCAAGATACCTTAACGACCTTAGAAATTGAAGCACCAATTACTTATCTCACATCCGGACCTTACGCCATGCGTTCCACAAAATAACCTTTCTTTTCCACGGAATGAGATTACTTGAAATCCTTATCCATATCAGTGGCCACTCCAGCTCTACTAGCGACTTTACATATTCCTTAATACCTTATCAAAACGTCCGATAGAGATCCTTAACTCTCGGACTCCATCCATTCCTAAGGATTACTTGAACAACACACTACTCTTTAATTTCCATGCTACCCAAGCACAACTTCTACCAAAACCTTACTGAGCTGACCAAAACTCCTCACAACTGACTCTTGGCTTCAGCCTTCCCTAACAGCACCAGTTCCGACAACACTACAGAGTCCTCGTGGTCGCTCAACCATGATCCTACCTATCATATACATAGTATTAGGTTGATCAGGCCCAACACTACATAGTATGATATTAAGTTTCATGATGGCAAGACACACTTAAGAGGCAAGAATAGATTTACCTATGATGTTTCAAGGCTAGGTCGAGAATACGACCTGCTCTGATACCAACTGTAATGCCCTGTATAATATATACCTAGAATAATACAATGCAAGCATTTTATTTGGTACTGACACCATCATAAGTGCCTAATGGCGTAATTCACATACTTGACCATTCTAAAACATAATACAACCATGGTACAAGCTATGGAAATTAGCCAAAAAATAAAATAAAACGAAGATAAATATACAATAATCCTCATTGTATAAGAACAATAAAATACACAGCGGAATAAGCTTAACCAAGCTTCTCTTGAAACATCCCAGCATCGCTCCACTTGTAAATCAACCTGCAATTACCTGAAATATAGCAACTATAGTGGGGTGAGATACATCAAATCTCAGTGAGTTCCCTATCCTATAAATCCTCTCGGCTGTACAAGGTTCTATCAAATCCTAACTCAAGTCAAGGGGAAGGGAAATGACTTTGAGTTCACAATCTCACACTATATGGAAACATGTCATGAGTTCATCAACTCAAAATATCACTAATCGATAACCGTACCAAGGCATCCCCTTTCCCCGTCCTCTTCTACGTCTAGAAGTCGGCCCGAGTCATGAATCCTTGTGATTACTTGACATACGAATTGGATTCGGGATCATCGGCCCGTACACCGTGATCCGTCACTTCACACGACCCGTACACCGTCACAAGTCTCTTTACCCGTAGGCTCCAATCGTACTATACGCGGGAATCAAACCTGCCAAGTAATTGTACATGCGTTTCAGAGGAGGTGCTCGAGTCTCATGAAACTACACCGCAAGATAAGCTGGTTACGATTACGTGATCAAAACACAACGTGATTGTATTCGACAATCACAAGGCCATAATGCCTTAATCACTAAAACATACCAAAACACACATGTTCCATACTAGTGTATCACTCATTTCTATACCATTCGGTAATGGACACCCTCCTCGGCCTCTTCTTCACGAGTGTTGTCATTACGTTATCTACTCTAGGCCAGAACTCGCCAATGAATGCACGAGCATCGCCATTCAGAGGTTTCTATCACAATTCTAATCACAACCTAGAATTATACCATTTGTTTTGGGGTAAAGTTTCCTCACTCTTCCTAATTCATATTTTAAGCATGCATATTCTTTCATTCACTGTTCACAATTAAATAGACATGGTATAATACAATGTACACAAATAAAACATTTAACACAACATATCATACAAAATATATTTCATCAATCCATGACATATAATCATGTTTCTCCCTCACCATCTCGTAGAGCATAAAATTAGCTTTCCAACGCTTCTGACCGTGCGTTAATCGGAGTTACGGATCAAAAGTTATGACAAAAATACGAAAAATAATGTTTTGCTGTCCCAGGCAAATTCGCCTGGCGAATCCCTGGCTAATCAGACTCGCCACCTACTCGCCTGGCGAATTTGGACGAACCAGAATTCTCCCAAAACGGGGTTGGGACCCAAAAATGATCCAAACCTTCAACCCATATGATATTAATGCATCCAAATACCCAAAACAACATGCTAGATCACATTTAGACATGCATTTCATCAATCTATCCGTCAGATTTCATTGATTTAGCAAAATTACTCATTTTATCAAAATCTGACCTAACTCTAATACCTCCAGAAATTTACTCTAAAGCCTCTATCTAGAACCCACCTGATGATCGAAGAGGAGTTTGAAGAAGATGTTGATGATCAATGAGCTTCTTCTTCATCTATCTCCACTTTCTCTCTTCTTCTCTTCCTTTCTCTTCTTCTTCTTCTTCTTTTCTTCCTTCTTTCTATCTTTTTCTTTCTTTCTTAACATATATATATATATAAATAATCCTTATTATATAATATAAATCCAACCGGGCAAAATATCTCCAATTGATATTTTGTTGTCTCAACCCAATTGATCAGTTATCAGAGTTACCAAAAATTACTTTCTTGAATTACTAATTATTAATCCATCTCTTTAATAAAATAATTGATCTCTTCAGAATTCATCAGTTGCTCTATTGATCCCCATTGATAATACTTAAAGTACTTAGAGGATTCCATTAATCCAATTATCCAAAGAGAGAACACATAGATACTCATCTGATATCCTATTGAACATTTAAATAATATGGGGTATTACAATTGCAACGGTTGGATTATATATCAAAATATTTTTATTTTATTTTACAAAGATATATCACGAATTGTAATTTGCGTAGTTTCATGCACATAGATAATCTAAAATGATTTTATCATGTCGTTAGTTATCAATATCGTAAATTTAAAATATAGTATGAGAAAAAGGAATATACACCGAATATTTTTACACTATTAACCAATGACAGACGTATATTTCGCCACATCACACTTTTATTTTCAACATACTATTATCATTTGGCACTTTCCAAAAATCTGATTGGATGTCTGTGTAATATTTCTTTACAATGACAATGCACTACCTTTAAACTCATATAGTATATCAATAAAAGTTATTGTGTGTGAAATTGTTTGATATATCATATATTCATATTTTTGGTTAATTTTTTCATATATTCCATTAAATTACACCACAACGTCATGTATTACGCAATATTACCCAATCATTACGCTTTTTGAGAAGTGCTACTAAATAATATGCTTTTAATAAAGTTGGAAAAGCATAATTCTAGTTATCTGACCACAATAGAAGAAACTTTAATAACGCTTAAAAATGTTATTAAAAGCTAAAAATACGCTATTGGTAATATTTTTTGGCGTAATGTATTACATTATTTTTGCAAATATCTACAATGTATAAAGTAGTTTAATGCATGGCTAAATCTTTTCTTTACACTATCCATTTACACAAATTAATATTTTTTATAATATCCAAAAAAATTTTTTTTTGTAATATAATATGAAAAAATATTACCCATATATATATATATATATATTAAAAGCCTTTACGTAAATGTGATTATTATTTAACCTTGCTTAAGACTAATCAAGACAGATGATTATTCAAAACTATTATAAGCACACACAATAAACTCTTTATTCTATCAAACTCCAATACATAAAACTTGTGAAAATTACACCATAATAACCAATGGATGTAACTTCACATTCACACAAAATGATAAAAACAATAACACAAATTATCATATAATTAAAATTTAGACTAAATTCGTCATATCCACATTATGGGATATACATCATTAAGTCCACAAACAAATAAATTTATTCAAGATAATCAATTAGGCCAAAAACCAATTTGAAGATAGGCATCATAACCAAATAGAATTGTTTCATTTCCACCACCATTCCTCATCATGTCCATTAACAACTGTCTTTGAATGATGTTATTATTATTCATATTCATCCCAACATGGCCATGACCCATCATAGCAATTTCTTCATTATTAAATGCAGTCAGTGGCGGCGGCGGCGGTAATTGTAGTGCCATTTGATGTTGGACTTGGCTTTGAGCCGTCATTATTTGACTTCTACTTTCATTTTGATTAAAAGTTATATTGTTATCATCAAGTTCCATCCTTCTAGCAATCTCCCTCAAATTCATATCAATTATCCAAGCAAGATCATTCAAATCACTCACCGACACACCGTTCAGCACAATATTCCCAGCCTTAAGACATTGAAACATAAGCTTGGTTAGCTCTTTCTCTCTGTTGTCTTCCCTTTTCATCTTAACTTGCTCATTAGCCTTTAAAATTCCCTGTTTTAGGAAACTCTCCTGATTAACCATCTTTTTTCTTTGTTCCAATTCAGGCATTGTCTTGAATTTCAAAAGCACTTGTTGAACACCCGATGGCGATGGCCAAATCTCTGGTTGAGGGTCGTATGAGCCATAAATTATAGCCCACGCATCGATTCCACAAAGGGTTGATAACTCATCAACTTTTTTCAATAAACCCTTCTTCTTTTTATCGTATGTTACTTTCCTTGAGGTATCATATTCAATGAAAGCAAGTTTCACCTTCTTTCTTGTCATGGTTTTGACTAGAATAAGCGAAGATGAATAATTTATAGGGAAAAAGAAGAACAGTTGATGGCTGTGAATTTTATTCTTATGAACAATGTATATATAGACCAAAATCGATCTATTGTACACGGTTTGATGTATGTATGACTATTCTTCCATCTTGGCATTTTTGTTTCGGCGGTAAAACCCATTATTTTCATTCCATCCATGCGGATATTTAAAATCAAATCTTTTATAACATTTAATTTTTTAACATTTTTTAATATTTAAATATTTATATTGACGTTGTTGCAACGGTTGGGTTATATATCAAAATATTTTTTTTTATTTTACAAAAATATATCACGAATTGTAATTTGCGTAGATTCATGCACATAGATATTCTAAAAGGATTTTATCTTGTCGTTAGTTATCAATATCGTAAATTTAAAATATAGTATGAGAAAAAGGAATATACACCGAATATTTTTACACTATTAACCAATGACAGACGTGTATTTCGCCACATCACACTTTTATTTTCAACCTACTATTATCATTTGGCACTAACCAAAAATTTGATTGGATGTCTGTGTAATATTTCTTTACAATGACAGTGCACTACCTTTAAACTCATATAGTATATCAATAAAAGTTATTGTGTGTGAAATTGTTTGATATATCATATATTCATTTTTTTGGTTAATTTTTTCATATATTCCATTAAATTACACCACAACGTCATGTATTACGCAATATTACCCAATCATAGCACTTTTTGAGAAGTGCTACTAAATAATATACTTTTAATAAAGTTGGAAAAGCATAATTCTAGTTATCTGACCACAATAGAAGAAACTTTAATAACGCTTAAAAATGTAATTAAAAGCTAAAAATACGCTATTGGTAATATTTTTTGGCGTAATGTATTACATTACTTTTGCAAATATCTACAATGTATAAAGAAGTTTAATGCATGGCTAAATCTTTTCTTTACACTATCCATTTACACAAATTAATATTTTTTATAATATCCAAAAATCTTTTTTTTTTCTAATATAATATAAAAAAATATTACCCATATATATATATATATATATTTATATATATATATATATATATATATATATAAATTTTAAAAGCCTTTACGTAAATGTGATTATTATTTAACCTTGCTTAAGACTAATCAAGACAGATGATTATTCAAAAGTATTATAAGCACACACAATAAACTCTTTATTCTATCAAACTCCAATACATAAAACTTGTGAAAATTACACCATAATAACCAATGGATGTAACTTCACATTCACACAAAATGATAAAAACAATAACACAAATTATCACATAATTAAAATTTAGACCAAATTCGTCATATCCACATTAGAGGATATACATCATTAAGTCCACAAACAAATAAATTTATTCAAGATAATCAATTAGGCCAAAAACCATTTTGAAGATTGGCATCATCACCGAATAGAATTGTTTCATTTCCACCACCATTCCTCATCATGTCCATTAACAACTGTCTTTGAATGATGTTATTATTATTCATATTCATCCTAATATGGCCATGACCCATCATAGCAATTTGTTCATTATTAAATGCAGTCAGTGGCGGCGGCGGTAATTGTAGTGCCATTTGATGTTGGACTTGGCTTTGAGCCGTCATTATTTGACTTCTACTTTCATTTTGATTAAAAGTTATATTGTTATCATCAAGTTCCATCCTTCTAGCAATCTCCCTCAAATTCATATCAATTATCCAAGCAAGATCATTCAAATCACTCACCGACACACCGTTCAGCACAATATTCCCAGCCTTAAGACATTGAAACATAAGCTTGGTTAGCTCTTTCTCTCTGTTGTCTTCCCTTTTCATCTTAACTTGCTCATTAGCCTTTAAAATCCCCTGTTTTAGGAAACTCTCCTGATTAACCATCTTTTTGCTTTGTTCCAATTCAGGCATTGTCTTGAATTTCAAAAGCACTTGTTGAACACCCGATGGCGATGGCCAAATCTCTGGTTGAGGGTCGTATGAGCCATAAATTATAGCACACGCATCGATTCCACAAAGGGTTGATAACTCATCAACTTTTTTCAATAAACCCTTCTTCTTTTTATCGTATGTTACTTTCCTTGAGGTATCATATTCAATGAAAGCAAGTTTCACCTTCTTTCTTGTCATGGTTTTGACTAGAATAAGCGAAGATGAATAATTTATAGGGAAAAAGAAGAACAGTTGATGGCTGTGAATTTTATTCTTGTGAACAATGTATATATAGACCAAAATCGATCTATTGTACACGGTTTGATGTATATATGAATATTTTTCCATCTTGGCATTTTTGTTTCGGCGGTAAAACCCATTATTTTCATTCCATCCATGCGGATATATAAAATCAAATCTTTTATAACATTTAATTTTTTAACATTTTTTAATATTTAAATATTTATATTGACGTGGTTGCAACGGTTGGGTTATATATCAAAATATTTTTTTTTTATTTTACAAAGATATATCACGAATTGTAATTTGCGTAGATTCATGCACATAGATATTCTAAAAGGATTTTATCTTGTCGTTAGTTATCAATATCGTAAATTTAAAATATAGTATGAGAAAAAGGAATATACACCGAATATTTTTGCACTATTAACCAATGACAGACGTGTATTTCGCCACATCACACTTTTATTTTCAACCTACTATTATCATTTGCCACTAACCAAAAATTTGATTGGATGCCTGTGTAATATTTCTTTACAATGACAGTGCACTACCTTTAAACTCATATAGTATATCAATAAAAGTTATTGTGTGTGAAATTGTTTGATATATCATATATTCATTTTTTTGGTTAATTTTTTCATATATACCATTAAATTACACCAAAACGTCATGTATTACGCAATATTACCCAATCATAGCGCTTTTTGAGAAGTGCTACTAAATAATATGCTTTTAATAAAGTTGGAAAAGCATAATTCTAGCTATCTGACCACAATAGAAGAAACTTTAATAACGCTTAAAAATGTAATTAAAAGCTAAAAATACGCTATTGGTAATATTTTTTGGCGTAATGTATTACATTATTTTTGCAAATATCTACAATGTATAAAGTAGTTTAATGCATGGCTAAATCTTTTCTTTACACTATCCATTTACACAAATTAATATTTTTTATAATATCCAAAAATCTTTTTTTTTTGTAATATAATATAAAAAAATATTACCCATATATATATATATATATATATATATATATATATATATATTTTAAAAGCCTTTACGTAAATGTGATTATTATTTAACCTTGCTTAAGACTAATCAAGACAGATGATTATTCAAAAGTATTATAAGCACACACAATAAACTCTTTATTCTATCAAACTCCAATACATAAAACTTGTGAAAGTTACACCATAATAACCATTGGATGTAACTTCACATTCACACAAAATGATAAAAACAATAACACAAATTATCATATAATTAAAATTTAGACTAAATTCGTCATATCCACATTAGAGGATATACATCATTAAGTCCACAAACAAATAAATTTATTCAAGATAATCAATTAGGCGAAAAACCATTTTGAAGATTGGCATCATAACCAAATAGAATTGTTTCATTTCCACCACCATTCCTCATCATGTCCATTAACAACTGTCTTTGAATGATGTTATTATTATTCATATTCATCCCAACATGGCCATGACCCATCATAGCAATTTCTTCATTATTAAATGCAGTCAGTGACGGCGGCGGCGGTAATTGTAGTGCCATTTGATGTTGGACTTGGCTTTGAGCCGTCATTATTTGACTTCTACTTTCATTTTGATTAAAAGTTATATTGTTATCATCAAGTTCCATCCTTCTAGCAATCTCCCTCAAATTCATATCAATTATCCAAGCAAGATCATTCAAATCACTCACCGACACACCGTTCAGCACAATATTCCCAGCCTTAAGACATTGAAACATAAGCTTGGTTAGCTCTTTCTCTCTGTTGTCTTCCCTTTTCATCTTAACTTGCTCATTAGCCTTTAAAATCCCCTATTTTAGGAAACTCTCCTGATTAACCATCTTTTTGCTTTGTTCCAATTCAGGCATTGTCTTGAATTTCAAAAGCACTTGTTGAACACCCGATGGCGATGGCCAAATCTCTGGTTGAGGGTCGTATGAGCCATAAATTATAGCACATGCATCGATTCCACAAAGGGTTGATAACTCATCAACTTTTTTCAATAAACCCTTCTTCTTTTTATCGTATGTTACTTTCCTTGAGGTATCATATTCAATGAAAGCAAGTTTCACCTTCTTTCTTGTCATGGTTTTGACTAGAATAAGCGAAGATGAATAATTTATAGGGAAAAAGAAGAACAGTTGATGGCTGTGAATTTTATTCTTGTGAACAATGTATATATAGACCAAAATCGATCTATTGTACACGGTTTGATGTATGTATGAATATTTTTCCATCTTGGCATTTTTGTTTCGGCGGTAAAACCCATTATTTTCGTTCCATCCATGCGGATATATAAAATCAAATCTTTTATAACATTTAATTTTTTAATATTTAAATATTTATATTGACGTGGTTGCAACGGTTGGGTTATATATCAAAATATATTTTTTCATTTTACAAAGATATATCACGAATTGTAATTTGCGTAGATTCATGCACATAGATATTCTAAAAGGATTTTATCTTGTCGTTAGTTATCAATATCGTAAATTTAAAATATAGTATGAGAAAAAGGAATATACACCGAATATTTTTGCACTATTAACCAATGACAGACGTGTATTTCGCCACATCACACTTTTATTTTCAACCTACTATTATCATTTGCCACTAACCAAAAATTTGATTGGATGCCTGTGTAATATTTATTTACAATGACAGTGCACTACCTTTAAACTCATATAGTATATCAATAAAAGTTATTGTGTGTGAAATTGTTTGATATATCATATATTCATTTTTTTGGTTAATTTTTTCATATATACCATTAAATTACACCACAACGTCATGTATTACGCAATATTACCCAATCATAGCGCTTTTTGAGAAGTGCTACTAAATAATATGCTTTTAATAAAGTTGGAAAAGCATAATTCTAGCTATCTGACCACAATAGAAGAAACTTTAATAACGCTTAAAAATGTAATTAAAAGCTAAAAATACGCTATTGGTAATATTTTTTGGCGTAATGTATTACATTATTTTTGCAAATATCTACAATGTATAAAGTAGTTTAATGCATGGCTAAATCTTTTCTTTACACTATCCATTTACACAAATTAATATTTTTTATAATATCCAAAAATCTTTTTTTTTTGTAATATAATATAAAAAAATATTACCCATATATATATATATATATATATATATATATATATATTTTAAAAGCCTTTACGTAAATGTGATTATTATTTAACCTTGCTTAAGACTAATCAAGACAGATGATTATTCAAAAGTATTATAAGCACACACAATAAACTCTTTATTCTATCAAACTCCAATACATAAAACTTGTGAAAGTTACACCATAATAACCAATGGATGTAACTTCACATTCACACAAAATGATAAAAACAATAACACAAATTATCATATAATTAAAATTTAGACTAAATTCGTCATATCCACATTAGAGGATATACATCATTAAGTCCACAAACAAATAAATTTATTCAAGATAATCAATTAGGCCAAAAACCATTTTGAAGATTGGCATCATAACCAAATAGAATTGTTTCATTTCCACCACCATTCCTCATCATGTCCATTAACAACTGTCTTTGAATGATGTTATTATTATTCATATTCATCCCAACATGGCCATGACCCATCATAGCAATTTCTTCATTATTAAATGCAGTCAGTGACGGCGGCGGCGGTAATTGTAGTGCCATTTGATGTTGGACTTGGCTTTGAGCCGTCATTATTTGACTTCTACTTTCATTTTGATTAAAAGTTATATTGTTATCATCAAGTTCCATCCTTCTAGCAATCTCCCTCAAATTCATATCAATTATCCAAGCAAGATCATTCAAATCACTCACCGACACACCGTTCAGCACAATATTCCCAGCCTTAAGACATTGAAACATAAGCTTGGTTAGCTCTTTCTCTCTGTTGTCTTCCCTTTTCATCTTAACTTGCTCATTAGCCTTTAAAATCCCCTGTTTTAGGAAACTCTCCTGATTAACCATCTTTTTGCTTTGTTCCAATTCAGGCATTGTCTTGAATTTCAAAAGCACTTGTTGAACACCCGATGGCGATGGCCAAATCTCTGGTTGAGGGTCGTATGAGCCATAAATTATAGCACATGCATCGATTCCACAAAGGGTTGATAACTCATCAACTTTTTTCAATAAACCCTTCTTCTTTTTATCGTATGTTACTTTCCTTGAGGTATCATATTCAATGAAAGCAAGTTTCACCTTCTTTCTTGTCATGGTTTTGACTAGAATAAGCGAAGATGAATAATTTATAGGGAAAAAGAAGAACAGTTGATGGCTGTGAATTTTATTCTTGTGAACAATGTATATATAGACCAAAATCGATCTATTGTACACGGTTTGATGTATGTATGAATATTTTTCCATCTTGGCATTTTTGTTTCGGCGGTAAAACCCATTATTTTCGTTCCATCCATGCGGATATATAAAATCAAATCTTTTATAACATTTAATTTTTTAACATTTTTTAATATTTAAATATTTATATTGACGTGGTTGCAACGGTTGGGTTATATATCAAAATATTTTTTTTCATTTTACAAAGATATATCACGAATTGTAATTTGCGTAGATTCATGCACATAGATATTCTAAAAGGATTTTATCTTGTCGTTAGTTATCAATATCGTAAATTTAAAATATAGTATGAGAAAAAGGAATATACACTGAATATTTTTACACTATTAACCAATGACAGACGTGTATTTCGCCACATCACACTTTTATTTTCAACCTACTATTATCATTTGGCACTAACCAAAAATTTAATTGGATGTCTGTGTAATATTTCTTTACAATGACAGTGCACTACCTTTAAACTCATATAGTATATCAATAAAAGTTATTGTGTGTGAAATTGTTTGATATATCATATATTCATTTTTTTTGGTTAATTTTTTCATATATTCCATTAAATTACACCACAACGTCATGTATTACGCAATATTACCCAATCATAGCGCTTTTTGAGAAGTGCTACTAAATAATATGCTTTTAATAAAGTTGGATAAGCATAATTCTAGTTATCTGACCACAATAGAAGAAACTTTAATAACGCTTAAAAATGTCATTAAAAGCTAAAAATACGCTATTGGTAATATTTTTTGGCGTAATGTATTACATTATTTTTGCAAATATCTACAATGTATAAAGTAGTTTAATGCATGGCTAAATCTTTTCTTTACACTATCCATTTACACAAATTAATATTTTTTATAATATCCAAAAATCATTTTTTTTTGTAATATAATATAAAAAAATATTAGCCATATATATATATATATATTTATATATATATATATTTATATATATATATATTTATATTTATATATATTTTAAAAGCCTTTACGTAAATGTGATTATTATTTAACCTTGCTTAAGACTAATCAAGACAGATGATTATTCAAAAGTATTATAAGCACACACAATAAACTCTTTATTCTATCAAACTCCAATACATAAAACTTGTGAAAGTTACACCATAATAACAAATGGATGTAACTTCACATTCACACAAAATGATAAAAACAATAACACAAATTATCATATAATTAAAATTTAGACTAAATTCGTCATATCCACATTAGAGGATATACATCATTAAGTCCACAAACAAATAAATTTATTCAAGATAATCAATTAGGCCAAAAACCATTTTGAAGATTGGCGTCATAACCAAATAGAATTGTTTCATTTCCACCACCATTCCTCATCATGTCCATTAACAACTGTCTTTGAATGATGTTATTATTATTCATATTCATCCCAACATGGCCATGACCCATCATAGCAATTTCTTCATTATTAAATGCAGTCAGTGGCGGCGGCGGTGGTAATTGTAGTGCCATTTGATGTTGGACTTGGCTTTGAGCCGTCATTATTTGACTTCTACTTTCATTTTGATTAAAAGTTATATTGTTATCATCAAGTTCCATCCTTCTAGCAAACCCCCTCAAATTCATATCAATTATCCAAGCAAGATCATTCAAATCACTCACCGGCACACCGTTCTGCACAATATTCCCAGCCTTAAGACATTGAAACATAAGCTTGGTTAGCTCTTTCTCTCTGTTGTCTTCCCTTTTCATCTTAACTTGCTCTTTAGCCTTTAAAATCCCCGGTTTTAGGAAACTCTCCTGATTAACCATCTTTTTGCTTTGTTCCAATTCAGGCATTGTCTTGAATTTCAAAAGCACTTGTTGAACACCCGATGGCGATGGCCAAATCTCTGGTTGAGGGTCGTATGAGCCATAAATTATAGCACACGCATCGATTCCACAAAGGGTTGATAACTCGTCAACTTTTTTCAATAAACCCTTCTTCTTTTTATCGTATGTTACTTTCCTGGAGGTATCATATTCAATGAAAGCAAGTTTCACCTTCTTTCTTGTCATGGTTTTGACTAGAATAAGCGAAGATGAATAATTTATAGGGAAAAAGAAGAACAGTTGATGGCTGTGAATTTTATTCTTGTGAACAATGTATATATAGACCAAAATCGATCTATTGTACACGGTTTGATGTATGTATGAATATTTTTCCATCTTGGCATTTTTGTTTCGGCGGTAAAACCCATTATTTTCATTCCATCCATGCGGATATATAAAATCAAATCTTTTATAACATTTAATTTTTTAACATTTTTTAATATTTAAATATTTATATTGACGTGGTTGCAACGGTTGGGTTATATATCAAAATATTTTTTGTTATTTTACAAAGATATATCACGAATTGTAATTTGCGTAGATTCATGCACATAGATATTCTAAAAGGATTTTATCTTGCCGTTAGTTATCAATATCGTAAATTTAAAATATAGTATGAGAAAAAGGAATATACACTGAATATTTTTACACTATTAACCAATGACAGACGTGTATTTCGCCACATCACACTTTTATTTTCAACCTACTATTATCATTTGGCACTTTCCAAAAATTTGATTGGATGTCTGTGTAATATTTCTTTACAATGACAGTGCACTGCCTTTAAACTCATATAGTATATCAATAAAAGTTATTGTGTGTGAAATTGTTTGATATATCATATATTCATTTTTTGGTTAATTTTTTCATATATTCCATTAAATTACACCACAACGTCGTGTATTACGCAATATTACCCAATCATAGCGCTTTTTGAGAAGTGCTACTAAATAATATGCTTTTAATAAAGTTGGAAAAGCATAATTCTAGTTATCTGACCACAATAGAAGAAACTTTAACAACGCTTAAAAATGTCATTAAAAGCTAAAAATACGCTTATGGTAATATTTTTTGGCGTAATGTATTACATTATTTTTGCAAATATCTACAATGTATAAAGTAGTTTAATGCATGGCTAAATCTTTTCTTTACACTATCCATTTACACAAATTAATATTTTTTATAATATCCAAAAATCTTTTTTTTTTGTAATATAATATAAAAAAATATTACCCATATATATATATATATATATTTATATATATATATATATATATATTAAAAGCCTTTACGTAAATGTGATTATTATTTAACCTTGCTTAAGACTAATCAAGACAGATGATTATTCAAAAGTATTATAAGCACACACAATAAACTCTTTATTCTATCAAACTCCAATACATAAAACTTGTGAAAATTACACCATAATAACCAATGGATGTAACTTCACATTCACACAAAATGAAAAAACAATAACACAAATTATCATATTAGTAAAATTTAGACTAAATTCCTCATATCCACATTAGAGGATATACATCATTAAGTCCACAAACAAATAAATTTATTCAAGATAATCAATTAGGCCAAAAACCATTCTGAAGATTGGCATGATAACCAAATGGAATTGTTTCATTTTCACCACCATTCCTCACCGTGTCCATTAACAACTGTCTTTGAATGAAGTTATTATTATTCATATTCATCCCAACATGGCCATGACCCATCATAGCAATTTCTTCATTATTAAATGCAGTCAGTGGCGGCGGCGGTGGTAATTGTAGTGCCATTTGATGTTGGATTTGGCTTTGAGCCGTCATTATTTGACTTCTACTTTCATTTTGATTAAAAGTTATATTGTTATCATCAAGTTCCATCCTTCTAGCCATCTCCCTCAAATTCATATCAATTATCCAAGCAAGATCATTCAAATCACTCACCGACACACCGTTCTGCACAATATTTCCAGCCTTAAGACATTGAATCATAAGCTTGGTTAGCTCTTTCTCTCTGTTGTCTTCCCTTTTCATCTTAACTTGCTCTTTATCCTTTAAAATCCTCGGTTTTAGGAAACTCTCCTGATTAACCATCTTTTTGCTTTGTTCCAATTCAGGCATTGTCTTGAATTTCAAAAGCACTTGTTGAACACCCGATGGCGATGGCCAAATCTCTGGTTGAGGGTCGTATGAGCCATAAATTATAGCACACGCATCGATTCCACAAAGGGTTGATAACTCGTCAACTTTTTTCAATAAACCCTTCTTCTTTTTATCGTATGTTACTTTCCTTGAGGTATCATATTCAATGAAAGCAAGTTTCACCTTCTTTCTTGTCATGGTTTTGACTAGAATAAGCGAAGATGAATAATTTATAGGGAAAAAGAAGAATAGTTGATGGCTGTGAATTTTATTCTTGTGAACAATGTGTATATAGACCAAAATCGATCTATTGTACACGGTTTGATGTATGTATGAATATATTTCCATCTTGGCATTTTTGTTTCGGCGGTAAAACCCATTATTTTCATTCCATCCATGCGGATATATAAAATCAAATCTTTTATAACATTTAATTTTTTAACATTTTTTAATATTTAAATATTTATATTGACGTGGTTGCAACGGTTGGGTTATATATCAAAATATTTTTTTTTATTTTACAAAGATATATCACGAATTGTAATTTGCGTAGATTCATGCACATAGACATTCTAAAAGGATTTTATCTTGCCGTTAGTTATCAATATCGTAAATTTAAAATATAGTATGAGAAAAAGGAATATACACCGAATATTTTTGCACTATTAACCAATGACAGACGTGTATTTCGCCACATCACACTTTTATTTTCAACCTACTATTATCATTTGGCACTTTCCAAAAATTTGATTGGATGTCTGTGTAATATTTCTTTACAATGACAGTGCACTGCCTTTAAACTCATATAGTATATCAATAAAAGTTATTGTGTGTGAAATTGTTTGATATATCATATATTCATTTTTTGGTTAATTTTTTCATATATTCCATTAAATTACACCACAACGTCGTGTATTACGCAATATTACCCAATCATAGCGCTTTTTGAGAAGTGCTACTAAATAATATGCTTTTAATAAAGTTGGAAAAGCATAATTCTAGTTATCTGACCACAATAGAAGAAACTTTAATAACGCTTAAAAATGTCATTAAAAGCTAAAAATACGCTATTGGTAATATTTTTTGGCGTAATGTATTACATTATTTTTGCAAATATCTACAATGTATAAAGTAGTTTAATGCATGGCTAAATCTTTTCTTTACACTATCCATTTACACAAATTAATATTTTTTATAATATCCAAAAATCTTTTTTTTTTGTAATATAATATAAAAAAATATTACCCATATATATATATATATATATATTTATATATATATATATATATATATATTAAAAGCCTTTACGTAAATGTGATTATTATTTAACCTTGCTTAAGACTAATCAAGACAGATGATTATTCAAAAGTATTATAAGCACACACAATAAACTCTTTATTCTATCAAACTCCAATACATAAAACTTGTGAAAATTACACCATAATAACCAATGGATGTAACTTCACATTCACACAAAATGAAAAAACAATAACACAAATTATCATATTAGTAAAATTTAGTCTAAATTCCTCATATCCACATTAGAGGATATACATCATTAAGTCCACAAACAAATAAATTTATTCAAGATAATCAATTAGGCCAAAAACCATTCTGAAGATTGGCATGATAACCAAATGGAATTGTTTCATTTTCACCGCCATTCCTCACCGTGTCCATTAACAACTGTCTTTGAATGAAGTTATTATTATTCATATTCATCCCAACATGGCCATGACCCATCATAGCAATTTCTTCATTATTAAATGCAGTCAGTGGCGGCGGCGGTGGTAATTGTAGTGCCATTTGATGTTGGATTTGGCTTTGAGCCGTCAATATTTGACTTCTACTTCCATTTTGATTAAAAGTTATATTGTTATCATCAAGTTCCATCCTTCTAGCCATCTCCCTCAAATTCATATCAATTATCCAAGCAAGATCATTCAAATCACTCACCGACACACCGTTCTGCACAATATTTCCAGCCTTAAGACATTGAATCATAAGCTTGGTTAGCTCTTTCTCTCTGTTGTCTTCCCTTTTCATCTTAACTTGCTCTTTATCCTTTAAAATCCCCGGTTTTAGGAAACTCTCCTGATTAACCATCTTTTTGCTTTGTTCCAATTCAGGCATTGTCTTGAATTTCAAAAGCACTTGTTGAACACCCGATGGCGATGGCCAAATCTCTGGTTGAGGGTCGTATGAGCCATAAATTATAGCACACGCATCGATTCCACAAAGGGTTGATAACTCGTCAACTTTTTTCAATAAACCCTTCTTCTTTTTATCGTATGTTACTTTCCTTGAGGTATCATATTCAATGAAAGCAAGTTTCACCTTCTTTCTTGTCATGGTTTTGACTAGAATAAGCGAAGATGAATAATTTATAGGGAAAAAGAAGAATAGTTGATGGCTGTGAATTTTATTCTTGTGAACAATGTGTATATAGACCAAAATCGATCTATTGTACACGGTTTGATGTATGTATGAATATATTTCCATCTTGGCATTTTTGTTTCGGCGGTAAAACCCATTATTTTCATTCCATCCATGCGGATATATAAAATCAAATCTTTTATAACATTTAATTTTTTAACATTTTTTAATATTTAAATATTTATATTGACGTGGTTGCAACGGTTGGGTTATATATCAAAATATTTTTTTTTATTTTACAAAGATATATCACGAATTGTAATTTGCGTAGATTCATGCACATAGATATTCTAAAAGGATTTTATCTTGCCGTTAGTTATCAATATCGTAAATTTAAAATATAGTATGAGAAAAAGGAATATACACCGAATATTTTTGCACTATTAACCAATGACAGACGTGTATTTTGCCACATCACACTTTTATTTTCAACCTACTATTATCATTTGGCACTTTCCAAAAATTTGATTGGATGTCTGTGTAATATTTCTTTACAATGACAGTGCACTGCCTTTAAACTCATATAGTATATCAATAAAAGTTATTGTGTGTGAAATTGTTTGATATATCATATATTCATTTTTTGGTTAATTTTTTCATATATTCCATTAAATTACACCACAACGTCGTGTATTACGCAATATTACCCAATCATAGCGCTTTTTGAGAAGTGCTACTAAATAATATGCTTTTAATAAAGTTGGAAAAGCATAATTCTAGTTATCTGACCACAATAGAAGAAACTTTAATAACGCTTAAAAATGTCATTAAAAGCTAAAAATACGCTATTGGTAATATTTTTTGGCGTAATGTATTACATTATTTTTGCAAATATCTACAATGTATAAAGTAGTTTAATGCATGGCTAAATCTTTTCTTTACACTATCCATTTACACAAATTAATATTTTTTATAATATCCAAAAATCTTTTTTTTTTGTAATATAATATAAAAAAATATTACCCATATATATATATATATATATATTTATATATATATATATATATATATATATATATATTAAAAGCCTTTACGTAAATGTGATTATTATTTAACCTTGCTTAAGACTAATCAAGACAGATGATTATTCAAAAGTATTATAAGCACACACAATAAACTCTTTATTCTATCAAACTTCAATACATAAAACTTGTGAAAATTACACCATAATAACCAATGGATGTAACTTCACATTCACACAAAATGAAAAAACAATAACACAAATTATCATATTAGTAAAATTTAGACTAAATTCCTCATATCCACATTAGAGGATATACATCATTAAGTCCACAAACAAATAAATTTATTCAAGATAATCAATTAGGCCAAAAACCATTCTGAAGATTGGCATGATAACCAAATGGAATTGTTTCATTTTCACCACCATTCCTCACCGTGTCCATTAACAACTGTCTTTGAATGAAGTTATTATTATTCATATTCATCCCAACATGGCCATGACCCATCATAGCAATTTCTTCATTATTAAATGCAGTCAGTGGCGGCGGCGGTGGTAATTGTAGTGCCATTTGATGTTGGATTTGGCTTTGAGCCGTCATTATTTGACTTCTACTTCCATTTTGATTAAAAGTTATATTGTTATCATCAAGTTCCATCCTTCTAGCCATCTCCCTCAAATTCATATCAATTATCCAAGCAAGATCATTCAAATCACTCACCGACACACCGTTCTGCACAATATTTCCAGCCTTAAGACATTGAATCATAAGCTTGGTTAGCTCTTTCTCTCTGTTGTCTTCCCTTTTCATCTTAACTTGCTCTTTATCCTTTAAAATCCCCGGTTTTAGGAAACTCTCCTGATTAACCATCTTTTTGCTTTGTTCCAATTCAGGCATTGTCTTGAATTTCAAAAGCACTTGTTGAACACCCGATGGCGATGGCCAAATCTCTGGTTGAGGGTCGTATGAGCCATAAATTATAGCACACGCATCGATTCCACAAAGGGTTGATAACTCGTCAACTTTTTTCAATAAACCCTTCTTCTTTTTATCGTATGTTACTTTCCTTGAGGTATCATATTCAATGAAAGCAAGTTTCACCTTCTTTCTTGTCATGGTTTTGACTAGAATAAGCGAAGATGAATAATTTATAGGGAAAAAGAAGAATAGTTGATGGCTGTGAATTTTATTCTTGTGAACAATGTGTATATAGACCAAAATCGATCTATTGTACACGGTTTGATGTATGTATGAATATATTTCCATCTTGGCATTTTTGTTTCGGCGGTAAAACCCATTATTTTCATTCCATCCATGCGGATATATAAAATCAAATCTTTTATAACATTTAATTTTTTAACATTTTTTAATATTTAAATATTTATATTGACGTGGTTGCAACGGTTGGGTTATATATCAAAATATTTTTTTTTATTTTACAAAGATATATCACGAATTGTAATTTGCGTAGATTCATGCACATAGATATTCTAAAAGGATTTTATCTTGCCGTTAGTTATCAATATCGTAAATTTAAAATATAGTATGAGAAAAAGGAATATACACCGAATATTTTTGCACTATTAACCAATGACAGACGTGTATTTCGCCACATCACACTTTTATTTTCAACCTACTATTATCATTTGGCACTTTCCAAAAATTTGATTGGATGTCTGTGTAATATTTCTTTACAATGACAGTGCACTGCCTTTAAACTCATATAGTATATCAATAAAAGTTATTGTGTGTGAAATTGTTTGATATATCATATATTCATTTTTTGGTTAATTTTTTCATATATTCCATTAAATTACACCACAACGTCGTGTATTACGCAATATTACCCAATCATAGCGCTTTTTGAGAAGTGCTACTAAATAATATGCTTTTAATAAAGTTGGAAAAGCATAATTCTAGTTATCTGACCACAATAGAAGAAACTTTAATAACGCTTAAAAATGTCATTAAAAGCTAAAAATACGCTATTGGTAATATTTTTTGGCGTAATGTATTACATTATTTTTGCAAATATCTACAATGTATAAAGTAGTTTAATGCATGGCTAAATCTTTTCTTTACACTATCCATTTACACAAATTAATATTTTTTATAATATCCAAAAATCTTTTTTTTTTGTAATATAATATAAAAAAATATTACCCATATATATATATATATATATTTATATATATATATATATATATATATATTAAAAGCCTTTACGTAAATGTGATTATTATTTAACCTTGCTTAAGACTAATCAAGACAGATGATTATTCAAAAGTATTATAAGCACACACAATAAAGTCTTTATTCTATCAAACTCCAATACATAAAACTTGTGAAAATTACACCATAATAACCAATGGATGTAACTTCACATTCACACAAAATGAAAAAACAATAACACAAATTATCATATTAGTAAAATTTAGACTAAATTCCTCATATCCACATTAGAGGATATACATCATTAAGTCCACAAACAAATAAATTTATTCAAGATAATCAATTAGGCCAAAAACCATTCTGAAGATTGGCATGATAACCAAATGGAATTGTTTCATTTTCACCACCATTCCTCACCGTGTCCATTAACAACTGTCTTTGAATGAAGTTATTATTATTCATATTCATCCCAACATGGCCATGACCCATCATAGCAATTTCTTCATTATTAAATGCAGTCAGTGGCGGCGGCGGTGGTAATTGTAGTGCCATTTGATGTTGGACTTGGCTTTGAGCCGTCATTATTTGACTTCTACTTTCATTTTGATTAAAAGTTATATTGTTATCATCAAGTTCCATCCTTCTAGCCATCTCCCTCAAATTCATATCAATTATCCAAGCAAGATCATTCAAATCACTCACCGACACACCGTTCTGCACAATATTTCCAGCCTTAAGACATTGAATCATAAGCTTGGTTAGCTCTTTCTCTCTGTTGTCTTCCCTTTTCATCTTAACTTGCTCTTTATCCTTTAAAATCCCCGGTTTTAGGAAACTCTCCTGATTAACCATCTTTTTGCTTTGTTCCAATTCAGGCATTGTCTTGAATTTCAAAAGCACTTGTTGAACACCCGATGGCGATGGCCAAATCTCTGGTTGAGGGTCGTATGAGCCATAAATTATAGCACACGCATCGATTCCACAAAGGGTTGATAACTCGTCAACTTTTTTCAATAAACCCTTCTTCTTTTTATCGTATGTTACTTTCCTTGAGGTATCATATTCAATGAACCAAGTTTCACCTTCTTTCTTGTCATGGTTTTGACTAGAATAAGCGAAGATGAATAATTTATAGGGAAAAAGAAGAATAGTTGATGGCTGTGAATTTTATTCTTGTGAACAATGTGTATATAGACCAAAATCGATCTATTGTACACGGTTTGATGTATGTATGAATATATTTCCATCTTGGCATTTTTGTTTCGGCGGTAAAACCCATTATTTTCATTCCATCCATGCGGATATATAAAATCAAATCTTTTATAACATTTAATTTTTTAACATTTTTTAATATTTAAATATTTATATTGACGTGGTTGCAACGGTTGGGTTATATATCAAAATATTTTATTTTATTTTACAAAGATATATCACGATTTGTAATTAGCGTAGATTCATGCACATAGATATTCTAAAAGGATTTTATCTTGTCGTTAGTTATCAATATCGTAAATTTAAAATATAGTATGAGAAAAAGGAATATACACCGAATATTTTTACACTATTAACCAATGACAGACGTGTATTTCGCCACATCACACTTTTATTTTCAACCTACTATTATCATTTGGCACTTTCCAAAAATTTGATTGGATGTCTGTGTAATATTTCTTTACAATGACAGTGCACTACCTTTAAACTCATATAGTATATCAATAAAAGTTATTGTGTGTGAAATTGTTTGATATATCATATATTCATTTTTTTGGTTAATTTTTTCATATATTCCATTAAATTACACCACAACGTCATGTATTACGCAATATTACCCAATCATAGCGCTTTTTGAGAAGTGCTACTAAATAATATGCTTTTAATAAAGTTGGAAAAGCATAATTCTAGTTATCTGACCACAATAGAAGAAACTTTAATAACGCTTAAAAATGTAATTAAAAGCTAAAAATACGCTATTGGTAATATTTTTTGGCGTAATGTATTACATAATTTTTGCAAATATCTACAATGTATAAAGTAGTTTAATGCATGGCTAAATCTTTTCTTTACACTATCCATTTACACAAATTAATATTTTTTATAATATCCAAAAATCTTTTTTTTTTGTAATAGAATATAACAAAATATTACCCATATATATATATATATATATATATATATATATATTAAAAGCCTTTACGTAAATTTGATTATTATTTAACCTTGCTTAAGACTAATCAAGACAGATGATTATTCAATAGTATTATAAGCACACACAATAAACTCTTTATTCTATCAAACTCCAATACATAAAACTTGTGAAAATTACACCATAATAACCAATGGATGTAACTTCACATTCACACAAAATGAAAAAACAATAACACAAATTATCATATAATTAAAATTTAGACTAAATTCCTCATATCCACATTAAAGTATATACATCATTAAGTCCACAAACAAATAAATTTATTCAAGATAATCAATTAGGCCAAAAACCATTCTGAAGATTGGCATGATAACCAAATGGAATTGTTTCATTTTCACCACCATTCCTCATCATGTCCATTAACAACTGTCTTTGAATGAAGTTATTATTATTCATATTCATCCCAACATGGCCATGACCCATCATAGCAATTTCTTCATTATTAAATGCAGTCAGTGGCGGCGGCGGTGGTAATTGTAGTGCCATTTGATGTTGGACTTGGCTTTGAGCCGTCATTATTTGACTTCTACTTTCATTTTGATTAAAATTATTTTGTTATCATCAAGTTCCATCCTTCTAGCAATCTCCCTCAAATTCATATCAATTATCCAAGCAAGATCATTCAAATCACTCACCGGCACACCGTTCTGCACAATATTCCCAGCCTTAAGACATTGAAACATAAGCTTGGTTAGCTCTTTCTCTCTGTTGTCTTCCCTTTTCATCTTAACTTGCTCTTTAGCCTTTAAAATCCCCGGTTTTAGGAAACTCTCCTGATTAACCATCTTTTTGCTTTGTTCCAATTCAGGCATTGTCTTGAATTTCAAAAGCACTTGTTGAACACCCGATGGCGATGGCCAAATCTCTGGTTGAGGGTCGTATGAGCCATAAATTATAGCACACGCATCGATTCCACAAAGGGTTGATAACTCGTCAACTTTTTTCAATAAACCCTTCTTCTTTTTATCGTATGTTACTTTCCTGGAGGTATCATATTCAATGAAAGCAAGTTTCACCTTCTTTCTTGTCATGGTTTTGACTAGAATAAGCGAAGATGAATAATTTATAGGGAAAAAGAAGAACAGTTGATGGCTGTGAATTTTATTCTTGTGAACAATGTATATATAGACCAAAATCGATCTATTGTACACGGTTTGATGTATGTATGAATATTTTTCCATCTTGGCATTTTTGTTTCGGCGGTAAAACCCATTATTTTCATTCCATCCATGCGGATATATAAAATCAAATCTTTTATAAGATTTAATTTTTTAACATTTTTTAATATTTAAATATTTATATTGACGTGGTTGCAACGGTTGGGTTATATATCAAAATATTTTTTGTTATTTTACAAAGATATATCACGAATTGTAATTTGCGTAGATTCATGCACATAGATATTCTAAAAGGATTTTATCTTGCCGTTAGTTATCAATATCGTAAATTTAAAATATAGTATGAGAAAAAGGAATATACACCGAATATTTTTGCACTATTAACCAATGACAGACGTGTATTTCGCCACATCAAACTTTTATTTTCAACCTACTATTATCATTTGGCACTTTCCAAAAATTTGATTGGATGTCTGTGTAATATTTCTTTACAATGACAGTGCACTGCCTTTAAACTCATATAGTATATCAATAAAAGTTATTGTGTGTGAAATTGTTTGATATATCATATATTCATTTTTTGGTTAATTTTTTCATATATTCCATTAAATTACACCACAACGTCGTGTATTACGCAATATTACCCAATCATAGCGCTTTTTGAGAAGTGGTACTAAATAATATGCTTTTAATAAAGTTGGAAAAGCATAATTCTAGTTATCTGACCACAATAGAAGAAACTTTAATAACGCTTAAAAATGTCATTAAAAGCTAAAAATACGCTATTGGTAATATTTTTTGGCGTAATGTATTACATTATTTTTGCAAATATCTACAATGTATAAAGTAGTTTAATGCATGGCTAAATCTTTTCTTTACACTATCCATTTACACAAATTAATATTTTTTATAATATCCAAAAATCTTTTTTTTTTGTAATATAATATAAAAAAATATTACCCATATATATATATATATATATTTATATATATATATATATATATATATATATATATATTAAAAGCCTTTACGTAAATGTGATTATTATTTAACCTTGCTTAAGACTAATCAAGACAGATGATTATTCAAAAGTATTATAAGCACACACAATAAACTCTTTATTCTATCAAACTCCAATACATAAAACTTGTGAAAATTACACCATAATAACCAATGGATGTAACTTCACATTCACACAAAATGAAAAAACAATAACACAAATTATCATATTAGTAAAATTTAGACTAAATTCCTCATATCCACATTAGAGGATATACATCATTAAGTCCACAAACAAATAAATTTATTCAAGATAATCAATTAGGCCAAAAACCATTCTGAAGATTGGCATGATAACCAAATGGAATTGTTTCATTTTCACCACCATTCCTCACCGTGTCCATTAACAACTGTCTTTGAATGAAGTTATTATTATTCATATTCATCCCAACATGGCCATGACCCATCATAGCAATTTCTTCATTATTAAATGCAGTCATTGGCGGCGGCGGTGGTAATTGTAGTGCCATTTGATGTTGGACTTGGCTTTGAGCCGTCATTATTTGACTTCTACTTTCATTTTGATTAAAAGTTATATTGTTATCATCAAGTTCCATCCTTCTAGCCATCTCCCTCAAATTCATATCAATTATCCAAGCAAGATCATTCAAATCACTCACCGACACACCGTTCTGCACAATATTTCCAGCCTTAAGACATTGAATCATAAGCTTGGTTAGCTCTTTCTCTCTGTTGTCTTCCCTTTTCATCTTAACTTGCTCTTTATCCTTTAAAATCCCCGGTTTTAGGAAACTCTCCTGATTAACCATCTTTTTGCTTTGTTCCAATTCAGGCATTGTCTTGAATTTCAAAAGCACTTGTTGAACACCCGATGGCGATGGCCAAATCTCTGGTTGAGGGTCGTATGAGCCATAAATTATAGCACACGCATCGATTCCACAAAGGGTTGATAACTCGTCAACTTTTTTCAATAAACCCTTCTTCTTTTTATCGTATGTTACTTTCCTTGAGGTATCATATTCAATGAAAGCAAGTTTCACCTTCTTTCTTGTCATGGTTTTGACTAGAATAAGCGAAGATGAATAATTTATAGGGAAAAAGAAGAATAGTTGATGGCTGTGAATTTTATTCTTGTGAACAATGTGTATATAGACCAAAATCGATCTATTGTACACGGTTTGATGTATGTATGAATATATTTCCATCTTGGCATTTTTGTTTCGGCGGTAAAACCCATTATTTTCATTCCATCCATGCGGATATATAAAATCAAATCTTTTATAACATTTAATTTTTTAACATTTTTTAATATTTAAATATTTATATTGACGTGGTTGCAACGGTTGGGTTATATATCAAAATATTTTTTTTTATTTTACAAAGATATATCACGAATTGTAATTTGCGTAGATTCATGCACATAGATATTCTAAAAGGATTTTATCTTGCCGTTAGTTATCAATATCGTAAATTTAAAATATAGTATGAGAAAAAGGAATATACACCGAATATTTTTGCACTATTAACCAATGACAGACCTGTATTTCGCCACATCACACTTTTATTTTCAACCTACTATTATCATTTGGCACTTTCCAAAAATTTGATTGGATGTCTGTGTAATATTTCTTTACAATGACAGTGCACTACCTTTAAACTCATATAGTATATCAATAAAAGTTATTGTGTGTGAAATTGTTTGATATATCATATATTCGTTTTTTTGGTTAATTTTTTCATATATTCCATTAAATTACACCAGAACGTCATGTATTACGCAATATTACCCAATCATAGCGCTTTTTGAGAAGTGCTACTAAATAATATGCTTTTAATAAAGTTGGAAAAGCATAATTCTAGTTATCTGACCACAATAGAAGAAACTTTAATAACGCTTAAAAATGTCATTAAAAGCTAAAAATACGCTATTGGTAATATTTTTTGGCGAAATGTATTACATTATTTTTGCAAATATCTACAATGTATAAAGTAGTTTGATGCATGGCTAAATCTTTTCTTTACACTATCCATTTACACAAATTAATATTTTTTATAATATCCAAAAATCTTTTTTTTTTGTAATATAATATAAAAAAATATTACCCATATATATATATATATATATATATTTTAAAAGCTTTTACGTAAATGTGATTATTATTTAACCAAGCTTAAGACTAATCAAGACAGATGATTATTCAAAAGTATTATAAGCACACACAATAAACTCTTTATTCTATCAAACTCCAATAAATAAAACTTGTGAAAATTACACCATAATAACCAATGGATGTAACTTCACATTCACACAAAATGAAAAAACAATAACACAAATTATCATATTAGTAAAATTTAGACTAAATTCCTCATATCCACATTAGAGGATATACATCATTAAGTCCACAAACAAATAAATTTATTCAAGATAATCAATTAGGCCAAAAACCATTCTGAAGATTGGCATCATAACCAAATGGAATTGTTTCATTTCCACCACCATTCCTCATCATGTCCATTAAATACTGTCTTTGAATGATGTTATTATTATTCATATTCATCCCAACATGGCCATGACCCATCATAGCAATTTCTTCATTATTAAATGCAGTCAGTGGCGGCGGCGGTGGTAATTGTAGTGCCATTTGATGTTGGACTTGGCTTTGAGCCGTCATTATTTGACTTCTACTTTCAGTTTGATTAAAAGTTTTATTGTTATCATCAAGTACCATCCTTCTAGCAATCTCCCTCAAATTCATATCAATTATCCAAGCAAGATCATTCAAATCACTCACCGACACACCGTTCTGCACAATATTCCCAGCCTTAAGACATTGAATCATAAGCTTGGTTTGCTCTTTCTCTCTGTTGTCTTCCCTTTTCATCTTAACTTGCTCTTTAGCCTTTAAAATCCCCGGTTTTAAGAAACTCTCCTGATTAACCATCTTTTTGCTTTGTTCCAATTCAGGCATTGTCTTGAATTTCAAAAGCACTTGTTGAACACCCGATGGCGATGGCCAAATCTCTGGTTGAGGGTCGTATGAGCCATAAATTATAGCACACGCAACGATTCCACACAGGGTTGATAACTCATCAACTTTTTTCAATAAACCCTTCTTCTTTTTATCGTATGTTACATTCCTTGGGGTATCATATTCAATGAAAGCAAGTTTCACCTTCTTTCTTGTCATGGTTTTGACTAGAATAAGCGAAGATGAATAATTTATAGGGAAAAAGAAGAATAGTTGATGGCTGTGAATTTTATTCTTGTGAACAATGTGTATATAGACCAAAATCGATCTATTGTACACGGTTTGATGTATGTATGAATATATTTCCATCTTGGCATTTTTGTTTCGGCGGTAAAACCCATTATTTTCATTCCATCCATGCGGATATATAAAATCAAATCTTTTATAACATTTAAGTTTTTAACATTTTTTAATATTTAAATATTTATATTGACGTGGTTTCAACGGTTGGGTTATATATCAAAATATTTTTTTTTATTTTACAAAGATATATCACGAATTGTAATTTGCGTAGATTCATGCACATAGATATTCTAAAAGGATTTTATCTTGCCGTTAGTTATCAATATCGTAAATTTAAAATATAGTATGAGAAAAAGGAATATACACCGAATATTTTTACACTATTAACCAATGACAGACGTGTATTTTGCCACATCACACTTTTATTTTCAACCTACTATTATCATTTGGCACTTTCCAAAAATTTGATTGGATGTCTGTGTAATATTTCTTTACAATGACAGTGCACTACCTTTAAACTCATATAGTATATCAATAAAAGTTATTGTGTGTGAAATTGTTTGATATATCATATATTCATTTTTTTGGTTAATTTTTTCATATATTCCATTAAATTACACCACAACGTCATGTATTACGCAATATTACCCAATCATAGCGCTTTTTGAGAAGTGCTACTAAATAATATGCTTTTAATAAAGTTGGAAAAGCATAATTCTAGTTATCTGACCACAATAGAGGAAACTTTAATAACGCTTAAAAATGTCATTAAAAGCTAAAAATACGCTATTGGTAACATTTTTTGGCGAAATGTATTACATTATTTTTGCAAATATCTACAATGTATAAAGTAGTTTGATGCATGGCTAAATCTTTTCTTTACACTATCCATTTACACAAATTAATATTTTTTATAATATCCAAAAATCTTTTTTTTTTGTAATATAATATAAAAAAATATTACCCATATATATATATATATATTAAAAGCCTTTACGTAAATGTGATTATTATTTAGCCTTGCTTAAGACTAATCAAGACAGATGATTATTCAAAAGTATTATAAGCACACACAATAAACACTTTATTCTATCAAACTCCAATACATAAAACTTGTGAAAATGACACCATAATAACCAATGGATGTAACTTCATATTCACACAAAATGAAAAAACAATAACACAAATTATCATATAATTAAAATTTAGACTAAATTCGTCATATCCACATTAGAGGATATACATCATTAAGTCCACAAACAAATAAATTTATTCAAGATAATCAATTAGGCCAAAAACCATTCTGAAGATTGGCATCATAACCAAATGGAATTGTTTCATTTCCACCACCATTCCTCATCATGTCCATTAACAACTGTCTTTGAATGATGTTATTATTATTCATATTCATCCCAACATGGCCATGACCCATCATAGCAATTTCTTCATTATTAAATGCAGTCAGTGGGGGCGGCGGTGGTAATTGTAGTGCAATTTGATGTTGGACTTGGCTTTGAGCCGTCATTATTTGACTTCTACTTTCATTTTGATTAAAAGTTATATTGTTATCATCAAGTTCCATCCTTCTAGCAATCTCCCTCAAATTCTTATCAATTATCCAAGCAAGATCATTCAAATCACTCACCGACACACCGTTCTGCACAATATTCCCAGCCTTAAGACATTGAAACATAAGCTTGGTTAGCTCTTTCTCTCTGTTGTCTTCCCTTTTCATCTTAACTTGCTCTTTAGCCTTTAAAATCCCCTGTTTTAGGAAACTCTCCTGATTAACCATCTTTTTGCTTTGTTCCAATTCAGGCATTGTCTTGAATTTCAAAAGCACTTGTTGAACACCCGATGGCGATGGACAAATCTCTGGTTGAGGGTCGTATGAGCCATAAATTATAGCACACGCATCGATTCCACAAAGGGTTGATAACTCATCAACTTTTTTCAATAAACCCTTCTTCTTTTTATCGTATGTTACATTCCTTGGGGTATCATATTCAATGAAAGCAAGTTTCACCTTCTTTCTTGTCATGGTTTTGACTAGAATAAGCGAAGACGAATAATTTATAGGGAAAAAGAAGAATAGTTGATGGATGTGAATTTTATTCTTGTGAACAATGTGTATATAGACCAAAATCGATCTATTGTACACGGTTTGATGTATGTATGAATATATTTCCATCTTGGCATTTTTGTTTCGGCGGTAAAACCCATTATTTTCATTCCATCCATGCGGATATATAAAATCGAATCTTTTATAACATTTAATTTTTTAACATTTTTTAATATTTAAATATTTATATTGACGTGGTTGCAACGGTTGGGTTATATATCAAAATTTTTTTTTTTATTTTACAAAGATATATCACGAATTGTAATTTGCGTAGATTCATGCACATAGATATTCTAAAAGGATTTTATCTTGCCGTTAGTTATCAATGTCGTAAATTTAAAATATAGTATGAGAAAAAGGAATATACACCGAATATTTTCACACTATTAACCAATGACAGACGTGTATTTCGCCACATCACACTTTTATTTTCAACCTACTATTAACATTTGGCACTTTCAAAAAATTTGATTGGATGTCTGTGTAATATTTCTTTACAATGACAGTGCACTACCTTTAAACTCATATAGTATATCAATAAAAGGTATTGTGTGTGAAATTGTTAGATATATCATATATTCATTTTTTTGGTTAATTTTTTCATATATTCCATTAAATTACACCACAACGTCATGTATTACGCAATATTACCCAATGATAGCGCTTTTTGAGAAGTGCTACTAAATAATATGCTTTTAATAAAGTTGGAAAAGCATAATTCTAGTTATCTGACCACAATAGAAGAAACTTTAATAACGCTTAAAAATGTCATTAAAAGCTAAAAATACGCTATTGGTAATATTTTTTGGCGAAATGTATTACATTATTTTTACAAATATCTACAATGTATAAAGTAGTTTGATGCATGGCTAAATCTTTTCTTTACACTATCCATTTACACAAATTAATATTTTTTATAATATCCTAAAATCTTTTTTTTTTGTAATATAATATAAAAAAATATTACCCATATATATATATTTATATATATATATATATTAAAAGCCTTTACGTAAATGTGATTATTATTTAACCTTGCTTAAGACTAATCAAGACAGATGATTATTCAAAAGTATTATAAGCACACACAATAAACACTTTATTCTATCAAACTCCAATACATAAAACTTGTGAAAATTACACCATAATAACCAATGGATGTAACTTCATATTCACACAAAATGAAAAAACAATGACACAAATTATCATATAATTAAAATTTAGACTAAATTCGTCATATCCACATTAGAGGATATACATCATTAAGTCCACAAACAAATAAATTTATTCAAGATAATCAATTAGGCCAAAAACCATTCTGAAGATTGGCATCATAACCAAATGGAATTGTTTCATTTCCACCACCATTCCCCATCATGTCCATTAACAACTGTCTTTGAATGATGTTATTATTATTCATATTCATCCCAACATGGCCATGATCCATCATAGCAATTTCTTCATTATTAAATGCAGTCAGTGGCGGCGGCGGTGGTAATTGAAGTGCCATTTGATGTTGGACTTGGCTTTGAGCCGTCATTATTTGACTTCTACTTTCATTTTGATTAAAAGTTATATTGTTATCATCAAGTTCCATCCTTCTAGCAATCTCCCTCAAATTCTTATCAATTATCCAAGCAAGATCATTAAAATCACTCACCGACACACCGTTCTGCACAATATTCCCAGCCTTAAGACATTGAAACATAAGCTTGGTTAGCTCTTTCTCTCTGTTGTCTTCCCTTTTCATCTTAACTTGCTCTTTAGCCTTTAAAATCCCCTGTTTTAGGAAACTCTCCTGATTAACCATCTTTTTGCTTTGTTCCAATTCAGGCATTGTCTTGAATTTCAAAAGCACTTGTTGAACACCCGATGGCGATGGCCAAATCTCTGGTTGAGGGTCGTACGAGCCACAAATTATAGCACACGCATCGATTCCACAAAGGGTTGATAACTCATCAACTTTTTTCAATAAACCCTTCTTCTTTTTATCGTATGTTACTTTCCATGAGGTATCATTTTCAATGAAAGCAAGTGTAACACCCACATATAAAATCCATACATCAAAGCATAAATTATATATATGAATCCAAGTATTTGGTATTGAAATACAATAAGTTCCTAGCTAACACATTATACACATAAATGCCTCTAATACAACACGAAAGCTAAGGCATTACATATACAAGATGTTCCAACAAGATAAAAACTAAGAACTAGATCAATGCAATGATCTCAAAATAGAACGTCATAGCGGAAGCCATGCCATCTCAAAATCTACGAACCGGAAGGAAAAGTCAAACCACTTTATCCTTACCCGTCGCCGAACCTGCAGAACCTGTGATGTAAACAACAACAGTGGGGTGAGATACATCAAATCTCAGTGAGTTCCCTATCTTATGGATTCTCTCGGATTATTTATGGTTCTAACAATCCTAGCTCAAGCCCGGGGGAAGGGAAGTGACTTTGAGCACACACACACTACATGGAAACATGCTATGAGTTCATCAACCCACAATATCACTAATCGATAACCATACCAAGCTACTTCCTATTCCCGTTCGCTTCTACGTCTAGAAGGCGATTCGAGTCATAAGTCCTTGTAATCTACTTGACATACGAATGGATTCGGGTTCTATGGGCCTTATACCGTTATGAACCGTCGCTTCTCACGGGCCTTATACCGTCACAAGCCTACGCTCCATGGGAGCCATTCGTACAGTACGGGGAATCAAACCTGCCAAGTAGTTGTGCATCCATTTCAGAGGAGTCCGAGACTCATGAAACTACACTCAAATAAATAATCTGGTTACGACTACGTGATCATACACAACACCACGATTGTAATCGACAATCACAGGCTATAATGCCTCTCGGCCTCACATGCCGGTTCAAATCCACAAAGGTTAACCACATGTTCCATACTAGTGTTTCCAACTTCTAAATTCTCCTATAGTTCATAAGGGTTTTCCTCACTCTTACTATTTTCCATTTTATCTTTCATGCATTTCCAATCACAACATATTCACAACATAAAAGGATAGGTAAACACAATTTAAAACATAGTTTAC
This sequence comes from Lathyrus tuberosus, assembly GCA_022829125.1. NCBI lineage: Eukaryota > Viridiplantae > Streptophyta > Magnoliopsida > Fabales > Fabaceae > Lathyrus > Lathyrus tuberosus. The sequence continues at coordinate 13,437,937 of JALAZF010000071.1, forward strand.
ATAAATTATCAAATGATTTCCACTTCGGGTTCCTCCGATTATTTAATCGGGCAATCAAAACGACAATGCCTTATCGTCATCATAAAGGTCATTTCTCCAGCTTTCTAATGATATGCTGAACATTCAAAACAGACCACCGGATCAAAAGATATGTCGAGAACAAGTTATAAAAAAATAACATAGCTCGCCCCGGGTTCGCTAGGCGAACGAGCTGGCGAGCCTTCGCCTTCGCCTTCGCTAGGCGAGCAAGCTGGCGAGTAATTAAACAGAAACTCCCAGACCTAAAACACCATAAGTTCGCTGGGCGAACGTCTGGCGAACCTTCGCCTCCACCTTCGCTAGGCGAATGTGCCAGCGAGCACCAAGACAGTAAGTTCCCAAATTCAAAACACACTAAGTTCGCTAGGCGAACATGCCAGCGAATCTTCGCTAGGTGAACGTTCGGGTTCGCTAGGCGAACCCTCGATTGCTGTTCGCTAGGCTTCTCCCCAGGTTCGCTAGGCGAACCCTGCGAACCAGAACTTCTCCCAGCTGCTGCAACTCCATCAAATCCACATTTTCTCCATCAAAACATAACCCAACATCCCACAACAGTCAAGACATAATGCAAACATGATAACAAGCCTATAACAACATTTATAGCAAGAATCAACCATAAAATTCCATATTTTCATAATCTAACCTAAATCCAAAAACTCTCTAGAGCTCTCTATAATGGTACTAACTAGAACCCACCTTCGAATAGAGCAAGATGAAGATGATTGAGAAGTTTGGATGAAGATTGGATGATGATCTTGATGGTTCTTGAGCTTTTCTTCAACTTTCCTCTTCTTCTCTTTTTCTCTCTAACTTTCTCTATGTCTTACTATCCTTGGCAAAAGGGAGGAAAAGAAATATAGTAACTTAGCATTAGAAATAATACTACAAAAAGTCCAAAAAGTCTCTCAAGTCTAAATTAAATAAATGTCTCCGAAACAATTAATATTTATTGGATCAATCCTAAGTACCGGAGTTACTCTAATTATTTTATCAAATAATTTCTCAGAGCAACCGGACTCAATTAATCACAATGCAATATTATTCGGTGTCATAAAATACGGGGTATTACATCCTCCCCCCCTTAAATAGAAATTCGTCCTCGAATTTAAAAATCACCTGAAAAGATGAGGGTAAGCATCTCGCATTTCCGATTCAAGTTCCCAAGTTGCATCTCCCGGATGCGTTACATCCCACTGCACCTTAACGAGAGGAATGTCCTTGTTCCTTAATACCTTCGTTTCTCTTCCCACAATGCGGCTCGGTTGAGGTTCAAACGTCAAATCCGCTTCTATTTCAAGAGTATCCGGTAGAATCGGCTGAAGAGGATCTGGAACAAATCTCCGAAGCTGAGATACATGAAAAACATCATGCATTTCCGACAGAGAAGGCGGTAAGGCCAACCTGTACGCTACTTCACCAATCCTTTCTAAGATCTGATACGGTCCTACGTATCTCGGGCTTAACTTGCGTGACTTAAATGGTCCTTTCAATCTCAATCTAGGAGTAACTTTCAAAAACACATGGTCAACTTCTTCAAATTCTAAAGGTCTCCTTCGATTGTCTGCATAACTCTTTTGTCGATCTTGGGCTTGCTTAATTTTCTCGCGAATCATCCGAATCTTCTCTGTAGTCTCTTGGATGATTTCGGGTCCTAAGATTCTATCTTCCCCAACTTCTGCCCAACACAAGGGTGTTCTACATTTTCGCCCATACAATGCTTCATACGGAGCCATACCGATACTAGCATGATAACTATTGTTATAGGAAAACTCAATCAATGGTAGAAGTTCTTTCCAATTCCCTTTACTTTCTAACACACAAGCTCTCAACATATCTTCCATCGTTTGTATCGTTCGCTCAGTCTGTCCATCCGTCTGCGGATGATTAGACGTGCTCAAACGCAACTCCGTCCCCATAGCTTGTTGAAAGACTTTCCAAAACCTTGAGGTAAACTTCGGATCTCTATCCGACACAATATTAGAAGGAATACCGTGCAATCTTACAATTTCCGCAATAAACAACCTCGCAAGGTGACTTGCCTTGAAAGTAGTCTTCACGGCCAAGAAGTGCGCAGATTTCGTTAGTCGATCCACAATCACCCAAATTGAATCATAACCACCTCGCGTACGGGGCAAACCTACTGCAAAGTCCATAGAAATGTTATCCCATTTCCAAACTGGGATTTCTAAAGGTTGCAACATACCGCCCGGTCTTTGGTGTTCAATCTTAACCTGTTGGCATACTGCACATTCTGACACACACACTGCAACATCCTTTTTCATTCCGGCCCACCAATAGTCCTTCTTCAAATCTTGATACATCTTCGAAGAACCAGGATGTATCGTAAAAGTACCTTTATGAGCTTCATCCAAAATCTTTCTTCTTAACATTACATCATTCGGAACGCAAATTCTTTGGTCGAACATAATAATTCCGTCGGTAGCCTGAATAAAACCCGGTAGAAGTAACACTTCTTGCAACTTCTCGTCTGCCATTTGACCTTGGTGAATCTCAACTCTCAGAGTAGAATTGACATTCAAATTTCCCATAATCACACCATCTTGGGTCCATACAAACTGAAGATTAAGATCTCTAAAATTCTTCAACAAGGCATACTCCAAACTCATCAATTTCGCGCCATGAACTAATTTCCGACTTAACGCATCTGCTACCTTATTCGCTTTTCCTGGATGATATTTCAAATCTAAATCATAATCTTTTAAGTACTCCATCCATCTTCGTTGTCGCATATTTAACTCCTTTTGGTCAAACAAATACCTCAAACTCTTATGGTCACTGAACATTTCAAAATGTACACCATACAAATAATGCCGCCACACCTTCAGGGTAAAAATAACCGCCGCCAATTCCAAATCGTGAGTTGGATAATTCTGTTCATGGATTTTCAATTGTCGGGAGGCATAAGCTACCACTTGACCGCCTTGCATCAGGACACCTCCCAATCCCATTTTAGAAGCATCACAAAACACTTCATAAGAGTTGTTAGGATCAGGAATGATTAACACCGGAGCCGTTGTCAATCTCTCCTTCAACTTCATGAAACTTTGCTCACAACCTGAATCCCACTCAAAAGCAAAATCCTTACGAGTAAGTTTCGTCATCAGTAAAGCTAACTTAGAGAACCCTTCAATGAACCTCCTATAGTAACCTTCCAGCCCTAAGAAACTTCTGACTTCTGAGGCATTTCTCGGCCTCTCCCAATTTATCACTGCTTCTACCTTCGACGGATCCACCACTACACCACCCTGGGATATAACGTGACCAAGAAACTTAACTTCTGCCATCCAAAATTCACACTTACTTAATTTAGCAAAAAGTTGCTTCTCTTGCAACACAGATAACACAATTCTCAGATGTTCCTCGTGCTCTTGTGAAGTACGAGAATAAATAAGAATATCGTCAATGAAGATTACCACGAACTAGTCCAAGTAAGCTTGAAATATTCGGTTCATGTATTCCATAAAAACGGCTGGAGCATTTGTCACACCGAAAGGCATCACTAAGAATTCGTAATGGCCATAACGGGTCCTAAATGCAGTCTTAGGTACATCGGAACTCTTCACTCGGATTTGGTGATAACCTGACCTCAAATCAATCTTCGAGAACACACAGGCTCCTTTCAATTGATCTAAAAGGTCGTCTATCCTGGGCAAGGGATACTTGTTCTTAATGGTGACTTTATTCAACTGACGATAATCGATGCACATCCGCATCCCACCGTCCTTCTTCTTCACTAACAAAATAGGGGCTCCCCACGGAGAAACACTAGGCCGCACAAAATGTTTCGCCATGAGTTCTTCTAACTAATCTTTTAATTCCCTTAACTCCTTCGGTGCCATCCGATACGGAGAAACGGATATAGGAGCTGTTCTCGGTACCAGGTCAATAGAAAATTCCACTTCCCTCTCCGGAGGAAGAGAAGTGACATCTTCGGGGAAAACTTCAGAAAATTCGCAAACTACGGGAATGTCCATAACCTGAAGGTCGCTACTCCCTTCCTTGGTGAGAACCAACATAACCGAATTCTCTTCTTCAAACAAGAGATTTATCATACCAACCGTACCTTCTAGAATAGTTGTTAAAACATCCTTTGGTGTAGCCTCAATAGACGGAATGATGATAAGCTTCTCCTCACACCCAATAAATACCGAATTAGCAGAAAGCCAATCCATTCCCAACACGACATCCACTTTCTTAAGCGGTAGACAAATAAGGTCAATCTGAAAAACTCTATCATTCACAGATAGCACACAATTTTCACACATCAAAGGTGTCTCAACCATTTCATCCATGGCGGTAGTGACCACCATAGGAGGAGACAAAGGAACGGACCGCAACCCAAGTCGCTTCGTACATTGCACCGATACAAAAGAATGTGTAGCTCCGCAATCAAATAAAACAAAACAAGGAAAACCGTTAACTAGGCACGTACCAGCAATCAATGAATTATCACTCTTCTTCTTCCTTGCATCCAAGGTATAAACCCTTCCTGGTGTCTGAGGACAATCTCTCTTCAGATGACCCATCTTCTGACATTGATAACACTTCACATTGTCTATGCCACACCTTCCATAATGCATCTTTCCATAAGTGCGACACACCGGAAATGCACTCGCCCTTGTATCTTGCACCTGTTTCCCCTTGAAGGATTGTGGCCTAGGCCTAAATGATTGATTAGACCTTCCACGATCACCTTGAGTTGCCCGACTTGCTACACTTTCATCTCGAACCTTTTTCAAACTATGTTCTGCCACATAGCATTGTCTTAACACCTCAGCATAAGTAGTGAACTCCCTCTGAGAGACACTATGGGATATTTCAGCTCGAAGTCCAAAAATAAATTGGTCCACCTTCCACCTCTCATCTGGAGCATACATAGCCTGCCTGGAATAAGCAGCCATGTCTTCAAACTTCTCAGCATAACTGGCCACAGTCATGCCACCTTGTCTTAACTGCTGAAATTCAAATTCCTTCTGAGTTCTTAAAGAGCTCGGAAAATATTTCTCCATGAAAGCAACCTTAAACTGCTCCCAAACCTTTGGCACTTCCTGAACCGTCATCAAAGCCGAAGCGCTCTCCCACCATCTCATAGCGGGACCCTTTAGAGAATGAGAAGCAAACAACACCTTGTTCTCCTCACTACACTGGACTATCAAGAAAATCCTTTCCATACCTGAAATCCATTCGTGAGCCTTCACGGGATCTAACCCACCCTGAAATTCCGGAGGATTCATGCGGATAAAGTCCCAGAAATTCCCACCTACAGCTTCGGGAACCACTACTTGAGGATGCGGACCTTCCTTCATTTGCTGCACCATCTGCTGCATGAATAGATTCTGTTGTTGTTGCATCTGCTGCATGAACTGATACAACGGAGCATTACCATCACCAACCGGCGAAGTCGTCCCTTGAGGAGTGGTGCGGGGCCTACCACGAGGGTTTCTACATCCATCAGCCATGTTCCTAAAGGTCATACAAATAGAATTAAGTTGATCAGGCTCAATGCCATAAATATAACGCTCAAGACCCACGGCGACACAACGTATATGAAACGGAAAGAAACACTTATACTATTTCATGGCTAGGTCGAGGATACGACCTGCTCTGATACCAACTGTAACACCCACATATAAAATCCATACATCAAAGCATAAATTATATATATGAATCCAAGTATTTGGTATTGAAATACAATAAGTTCCTAGCTAACACATTATACACATAAATGCCTCTAATACAACACGAAAGCTAAGGCATTACATATACAAGATGTTCCAACAAGATAAAAACTAAGAACTAGATCAATGCAATGATCTCAAAATAGAACGTCATAGCGGAAGCCATGCCATCTCAAAATCTACGAACCGGAAGGAAAAGTCAAACCACTTTATCCTTACCCGTCGCCGAACCTGCAGAACCTGTGATGTAAACAACAACAGTGGGGTGAGATACATCAAATCTCAGTGAGTTCCATATCTTATGGATTCTCTCGGATTATTTATGGTTCTAACAATCCTAGCTCAAGTCCGGGGGAAGGGAAGTGACTTTGAGCACACACACACTACATGGAAACATGCTATGAGTTCATCAACCCACAATATCACTAATCGATAACCATACCAAGGTACTTCCTATTCCCGTTCGCTTCTACGTCTAGAAGGCAATTCGAGTCATAAGTCCTTGTAATCTACTTGACATACGAATGGATTCGGGTTCTACGGGCCTTATACCGTTATGAACCGTCGCTTCTCACGGGCCTTATACCGTCACAAGCCTACGCTCCATGGGCGCCATTCGTACAGCACGGGGAATCAAACCTGCCAAGTAGTTGTGCATCCATTTCAGAGGAGTCCGAGACTCATGAAACTACACTCAAATAAATAATCCGGTTACGACTACGTGATCATACACAACACCACGATTGTATTCGACAATCACAGGCTATAATGCCTCTCGGCCTCACATGCCGGTTCAAACCCACAAAGGTTAACCACATGTTCCATACTAGTGTTTCCAACTTCTAAATTCTCCTATAGTTCATAAGGGTTTTCCTCACTCTTACTATTTTCCTTTTTATCTTTCATGCATTTCCAATCACAACATATTCACAACATAAAAGGATAGGTAAACACAATTTAAAACATAGTTTACATAAATTATCAAATGATTTCCACTTCGGGTTCCTCCGATTATTTAATCGGGCAATCAAAACGACAATGCCTTATCGTCATCATAAAGGTCATTTCTCCAGCTTTCTAATGATATGCTGAACATTCAAAACGGACCACCGCATCAAAAGATATGGCGAGAACAAGTTATTAAAAAATAACACAGCTCGCCCCGGGTTCGCTAGGCGAACTAGCTGGCGAGCCTTCGCCTTCCCCTTCGCTAGGCGAGCAAGCTGGCGAGTAATTAAACAGAAACTCCCAGACCTAAAACACCATAAGTTCGCTGGGCGAACGTCTGGCGAACCTTCGCCTCCACCTTCGCTAGGCGAATGTGCCAGCGAGCACCAAGACAGTAAGTTCCCAAATTCAAAACACACTAAGTTCGCTAGGCGAACATGCCAGCGAATCTTCGCTAGGTGAACGTTCGGGTTCGCTAGGCGAACCCTCGATTGCTGTTCGCTGGGATTCGCCCCAGGTTCGCTAGGCGAACCCTGCGAACCAGAACTTCTCCCAGCTGCTGCAACTCCATCAAATCCACATTTTCTCCATCAAAACATAACCCAACATCCCACAACAGTCAAGACATAATGCAAACATGATAACAAGCCTATAACAACATTTATAGCAAGAATCAACCATAAAATTCCATATTTTCATAATCTAACCTAAATCCAAAAACTCTCTAGAGCTCTCTACAATGGTACTAACTAGAACCCACCTTCAAATAGAGCAATATGAAGATGATTGAGAAGTTTGGATAAAGATTGGATGATGATCTTGATGGTTCTTGAGCTTTTCTTCAACTTTCCTCTTCTTCTCTTTTTCTCTCTAACTTTCTCTATGTCTTACTATCCTTGGCAAAAGGGAGGAAAAGAAATATAGTAACTTAGCATTAGAAATAATACTACAATAAGTCCAAAAAGTCTTTCAAGTCCAAATTAAATAAATGTCTCCGAAACAATTAATATTTATTGGATCAATCCTAAGTACCGGAGTTACTCTAATTATTTTATCAAATAATTTCTCAGAGCAACCGGACTCAATTAATCACAATGCAATATTATTCGGTGTCATAAAATACGGGGTATTACAGCAAGTTTCACCTTCTTTCTTGTCATGGTTTTGACTAGAATAAGCGAAGATGAATAATTTATAGGGAAAAAGAAGAACAGTTGATGTCTGTGAATTTTATTCTTGTGAACAATGTATATATAGACCAAAATCGATCTATTGTACACAGTTTGATGTATGTATGAAAATTTTTCCATCTTGGCATTTTTGTTTCGGCGGTAAAACCCATTATTTTCATTCCATCCATGCGGATATATAAAATCAAATCTTTTATAACATTTAATTTTTTAACATTTTTTAATATTTAAATATTTATAGTGACGTGGTTGCAACGGTTAGATTATATATCCAAATATTTTTTTTATTTTACAAAGATATATCACGAATTGTAATTTGCGTAGATTCATGCACATAGATATTCTAAAAGGATTTTATCTTGCCGTAAGTTATCAATATCGTAAATTTAAAATATAGTATGAGAAAAAGGAATATACACCGAATATTTTTACACTATTAACCAATGACAGACGTGTATTTCGCCACATCACACTTTTATTTTCAACCTACTATTATCATTTGGCACTTTCCAAAAATTTGATTGGATGTCTGTGTAATATTTCTTTACAATGACAGTGCACTACCTTTAAACTCATATAGTATATCAATAAAAGTTATTGTGTGTGAAATTGTTTGATATATCATATATTCATTTTTTTGGTTAATTTTTTCATATATTCCATTAAATTACACCACAACGTCATGTATTACGCAATATTACCCAATCATAGCGCTTTTTGAGAAGTGCTACTAAATAATATGCTTTTAATAAAGTTGGAAAAGCATAATTCTAGTTATCTGACCACAATAGAAGAAACTTTAATAACGCTTAAAAATGTCATTAAAAGCTAAAAATACGCTATTGGTAATATTTTTTGGCATAATGTATTACATTATTTTTGCAAATATCTTCAATGTATAATGTAGTTTAATGCATGGCTAAATCTTTTCTTTACACTATCCATTTACACAAATTAATATTTTTTATAATATCCAAAAATCTTTTTTTTGTAATATAATATAAAAAAATATTACCCATATATATATATATATATATATATATATATGTATATATAATAAAAGCCTTTACGTAAATGTGATTATTATTTAACCTTGCTTAAGACTAATCAAGACAGATGATTATTCAAAAGTATTATAAGCACACACAATAAACTCTTTATGCTATCAAACTCCAATACATAAAACTTGTGAAAATTACACCATAATAACCAATGGATGTAACTTCATATTCACACAAAATGAAAAAACAATAACACAAATTATCATATAATTAAAATTTAGACTAAATTCGTCATATCCACATTAGAGGATATACATCATTAAGTCCACAAACAAATAAATTTATTCAAGATAATCAATTAGGCCAAAAACCATTCTGAAGATTGGCATCATAACCAAATGGAATTGTTTCATTTCCACCACCATTCCTCATCATGTCCATTAACAACTGTCTTTAAATGATGTTATTATTATTCATATTCATCCCAACATGGCCATGACCCATCATAGCAATTTCTTCATTATTAAATGCAGTCAGTGGCGGCGGCGGTGGTAATTGTAGTGCCATTTGATGTTGGACTTGGCTTTGAGCCGTCATTATTTGACTTCTACTTTCATTTTGATTAAAAGTTATATTGTTATCATCAAGTTCCATCCTTCTAGCAATCTCCCTCAAATTCATATCAATTATCCAAGCAAGATCATTCAAATCACTCACCGACACGCCATTCTGCACATTATTCCCAGCCTTAAGACATTGAAACATAAGCCTGGTTAGCTCTTTCTCTCTGTTGTCTTCCCTTTTCATCTTAACTTGCTCTTTAGCCTTTAAAATCCCCTGTTTTAGGAAACTCTCCTGATTAACCATCTTTTTGCTTTGTTCCAATTCAGGCATTGTCTTGAATTTCAAAAGCACTTGTTGAACACCCGATGGCGATGGCCAAATCTCTGGTTGAGGGTCGTACGAGCCACAAATTATAGCACACGCATCGATTCCACAAAGGGTTGATAACTCATCAACTTTTTTCAATAAACCCTTCTTCTTTTTATCGTATGTTACTTTCCTTGAGGTATCATTTTTAATGAAAGCAAGTTTCACCTTCTTTCTTGTCATGGTTTTGACTAGAATAAGCGAAGATGAATAATTTATAGGGAAAAAGAAGAACAGTTGATGTCTGTGAATTTTATTCTTGTGAACAATGTATATATAGACCAAAATCGATCTATTGTACACAGTTTGATGTATGTATGAATATTTTTCCATCTTGGCATTTTTGTTTCGGCGGTAAAACCCATTATTTTCATTCCATCCATGCGGATATATAAAATCAAATCTTTTATAACATTTAATTTTTTAACATTTTTTAATATTTAAATATTTATAGTGACATGGTTGCAACGGTTAGATTATATATCAAAATATTTTTTTTATTTTACAAAGATATATCACGAATTGTAATTTGCGTAGATTCATGCACATAGATATTCTAAAAGGATTTTATCTTGCCGTAAGTTATCAATATCGTAAATTTAAAATATAGTATGAGAAAAAGGAATATACACCGAATATTTTCACACTATTAACCAATGACAGACGTGTATTTCGCCACATCACACTTTTATTTTCAACATACTATTATCATTTGGCACTTTCCAAAAATCTGATTGGATGTCTGTGTAATATTTCTTTACAATGACAGTGCACTACCTTTAAACTCATATAGTATATCAATAAAAGTTATTGTGTGTGAAATTGTTTAATATATCATATATTCATTTTTTTCGTTAATTTTTTCATATATTCCATTAAATTACACCACAATGTCATGTATTACGCAATACTACCCAATCATAGCGCTTTTTGAGAAGTGCTACTAAATAATATGCTTTTAATAAAGTTGGAAAAGCATAATTCTAGTTATCTGACCACAATAGAAGAAACTTTAATAACGCTTAAAAATGTCATTAAAAGCTAAAAATACGCTATTGGTAATATTTTTTGGCGTAATGTATTACATTATTTTTGCAAATATCTTCAATGTATAATGTAGTTTAATGCATGGCTAAATCTTTTCTTTACACTATCCATTTACACAAATTAATATTTTTTATAATATCCAAAAATCTTTTTTTTTTGTAAAATAATATAAAAAAATATTACCCATATATATATATATATATATATATATATGTATATATAATAAAAGCCTTTACGTAAATCTGATTATTATTTAACCTTGCTTAAGACTAATCAAGACAGATGATTATTCAAAAGTATTATAAGCACACACAATAAACTCTTTATTCTATCAAACTCCAATACATAAAACTTGTGAAAATTACACCATAATAACCAATGGATGTAACTTCATATTCACACAAAATGAAAAAACAATAACACAAATTATCATATAATTAAAATTTAGACTAAATTCGTCATATCCATATTAGAGGATATACATCATTAAGTCCACAAACAAATAAATTTATTCAAGATAATCAATTAGGCCAAAAACCATTCTGAAGATTGGCATCATAACCAAATGGAATTGTTTCATTTCCACCACCATTCCTCATCATGTCCATTAACAACTGTCTTTAAATGATGTTATTATTATTCATATTCATCCCAACATGGCCATGACCCATCATAGCAATTTCTTCATTATTAAATGCAGTCAGTGGCGGCGGCGGTGGTAATTGTAGTGCCATTTGATGTTGGACTTGGCTTTGAGCCGTCATTATTTGACTTCTACTTTCATTTTGATTAAAAGTTATATTGTTATCATCAAGTTCCATCCTTCTAGCAATCTCCCTCAAATTCATATCAATTATCCAAGCAAGATCATTCAAATCACTCACCGACACGCCATTCTGCACATTATTCCCAGCCTTAAGACATTGAAACATAAGCCTGGTTAGCTCTTTCTCTCTGTTGTCTTCCCTTTTCATCTTAACTTGCTCTTTAGCCTTTAAAATCCCCTGTTTTAGGAAACTCTCCTGATTAACCATCTTTTTGCTTTGTTCCAATTCAGGCATTGTCTTGAATTTCAAAAGCACTTGTTGAACACCCGATGGCGATGGCCAAATCTCTGGTTGAGGGTCGTACGAGCCACAAATTATAGCACACGCATCGATTCCACAAAGGGTTGATAACTCATCAACTTTTTTCAATAAACCCTTCTTCTTTTTATCGTATGTTACTTTCCTTGAGGTATCATTTTTAATGAAAGCAAGTTTCACCTTCTTTCTTGTCATGGTTTTGACTAGAATAAGCGAAGATGAATAATTTATAGGGAAAAAGAAGAACAGTTGATGTCTGTGAATTTTATTCTTGTGAACAATGTATATATAGACCAAAATCGATCTATTGTACACAGTTTGATGTATGTATGAATATTTTTCCATCTTGGCATTTTTGTTTCGGCGGTAAAACTCATTATTTTCATTCCATCCATGCGGATATATAAAATCAAATCTTTTATAACATTTAATTTTTTAACATTTTTTAATATTTAAATATTTATAGTGACATGGTTGCAACGGTTAGATTATATATCAAAATATTTTTTTTATTTTACAAAGATATATCACGAATTGTAATTTGCGTAGATTCATGCACATAGATATTCTAAAAGGATTTTATCTTGCCGTAAGTTATCAATATCGTAAATTTAAAATATAGTATGAGAAAAAGGAATATACACCGAATATTTTTACACTATTAACCAATGACAGACGTGTATTTCGCCACATCACACTTTTATTTTCAACATACTATTATCATTTGGCACTTTCCAAAAATCTGATTGGATGTCTGTGTAATATTTCTTTACAATGACAGTGCACTACCTTTAAACTCATATAGTATATCAATAAAAGTTATTGTGTGTGAAATTGTTTAATATATCATATATTCATTTTTTTCGTTAATTTTTTCATATATTCCATTAAATTACACCACAACGTCATGTATTACGCAATACTACCCAATCATAGCGCTTTTTGAGAAGTGCTACTAAATAATATGCTTTTAATAAAGTTGGAAAAGCATAATTCTAGTTATCTGACCACAATAGAAGAAACTTTAATAACGCTTAAAAATGTCATTAAAAGCTAAAAATACGCTATTGGTAATATTTTTTGGCGTAATGTATTACATTATTTTTGCAAATATCTTCAATGTATAATGTAGTTTAATGCATGGCTAAATCTTTTCTTTACACTATCCATTTACACAAATTAATATTTTTTATAATATCCAAAAATCTTTTTTTTTTGTAAAATAATATAAAAAAATATTACCCATATATATATATATATATATATATATATATGTATATATAATAAAAGCCTTTACGTAAATCTGATTATTATTTAACCTTGCTTAAGACTAATCAAGACAGATGATTATTCAAAAGTATTATAAGCACACACAATAAACTCTTTATTCTATCAAACTCCAATACATAAAACTTGTGAAAATTACACCATAATAACCAATGGATGTAACTTCATATTCACACAAAATGAAAAAACAATAACACAAATTATCATATAATTAAAATTTAGACTAAATTCGTCATATCCATATTAGAGGATATACATCATTAAGTCCACAAACAAATAAATTTATTCAAGATAATCAATTAGGCCAAAAACCATTCTGAAGATTGGCATCATAACCAAATGGAATTGTTTCATTTCCACCACCATTCCTCATCATGTCCATTAACAACTGTCTTTAAATGATGTTATTATTATTCATATTCATCCCAACATGGCCATGACCCATCATAGCAATTTCTTCATTATTAAATGCAGTCAGTGGCGGCGGCGGTGGTAATTGTAGTGCCATTTGATGTTGGACTTGGCTTTGAGCCGTCATTATTTGACTTCTACTTTCATTTTGATTAAAAGTTATATTGTTATCATCAAGTTCCATCCTTCTAGCAATCTCCCTCAAATTCATATCAATTATCCAAGCAAGATCATTCAAATCACTCACCGACACACCATTCTGCACATTATTCCCAGCCTTAAGACATTGAAACATAAGCCTGGTTAGCTCTTTCTCTCTGTTGTCTTCCCTTTTCATCTTAACTTGCTCTTTAGCCTTTAAAATCCCCTGTTTTAGGAAACTCTCCTGATTAACCATCTTTTTGCTTTGTTCCAATTCAGGCATTGTCTTGAATTTCAAAAGCACTTGTTGAACACCCGATGGCGATGGCCAAATCTCTGGTTGAGGGTCGTACGAGCCACAAATTATAGCACACGCATCGATTCCACAAAGGGTTGATAACTCATCAACTTTTTTCAATAAACCCTTCTTCTTTTTATCGTATGTTACTTTCCTTGAGGTATCATTTTTAATGAAAGCAAGTTTCACCTTCTTTCTTGTCATGGTTTTGACTAGAATAAGCGAAGATGAATAATTTATAGGGAAAAAGAAGAACAGTTGATGTCTGTGAATTTTATTCTTGTGAACAATGTATATATAGACCAAAATCGATCTATTGTACACAGTTTGATGTATGTATGAATATTTTTCCATCTTGGCATTTTTGTTTCGGCGGTAAAACCCATTATTTTCATTCCATCCATGCGGATATATAAAATCAAATCTTTTATAACATTTAATTTTTTAACATTTTTTAATATTTAAATATTTATAGTGACGTGGTTGCAACGGTTAGATTATATATCAAAATATTTTTTTTATTTTACAAAGATATATCACGAATTGTAATTTGCGTAGATTCATGCACATAGATATTCTAAAAGGATTTTATCTTGCCGTAAGTTATCAATATCGTAAATTTAAAATATAGTATGAGAAAAAGGAATATACACCGAATATTTTTACACTATTAACCAATGACAGACGTGTATTTCGCCACATCACACTTTTATTTTCAACATACTATTATCATTTGGCACTTTCCAAAAATCTGATTGGATGTCTGTGTAATATTTCTTTACAATGACAGTGCACTACCTTTAAACTCATATAGTATATCAATAAAAGTTATTGTGTGTGAAATTGTTTAATATATCATATATTCATTTTTTTCGTTAATTTTTTCATATATTCCATTAAATTACACCACAACGTCATGTATTACGCAATACTACCCAATCATAGCGCTTTTTGAGAAGTGCTACTAAATAATATGCTTTTAATAAAGTTGGAAAAGCATAATTCTAGTTATCTGACCACAATAGAAGAAACTTTAATAACGCTTAAAAATGTCATTAAAAGCTAAAAATACGCTATTGGTAATATTTTTTGGCGTAATGTATTACATTATTTTTGCAAATATCTACAATGTATAAAGTAGTTTAATGCATGGCTAAATCTTTTCTTTACACTATCCATTTACACAAATTAATATTTTTTATAATATCCAAAAATCTTTTTTGTTTGTAATATAATATAAAAAAATATTACCCATATATATATATATATATTTATATATAAATATATATATATATATATATATATATATTAAAAGCCTTTACGTAAATGTGATTATTATTAACCTTGCTTAAGACTAATCAAGATAGATGATTATTCAAAAGTATTAAAATCACACACAATAAACTCTTTATTCTATCAAAATCCAATACATAAAACTTGTGAAAATTACACCATAATAACCAATGGATGTAACTTCACATTCACACAAAATGAAAAAACAATAACACAAATTATCATATAATTAAAATTTAGACTCAATTCATCATATCCACAATAGAGGATATACATCATTAAGTCCACAAACAAATAAATTTATTCAAGATAATCAATTAGGCCAAAAACCATTCTGAAGATTGGCATCATAACCAAATGGAATTGTTTCATTTCCACCACCATTCCTCATCATGTCCATTAACAACTGTCTTTGAATGATGTTATTATTATTCATATTCATCCCAACATGGCCATGATCCATCATAGCAATTTCTTCATTATTAAATGCAGTCAGTGGCGGCGGCGGTGGTAATTGTAGTGCCATTTGATGTAGGACTTGGCTTTGAGCCGTCAATATTTGACTTCTACTTTCATTTTGATTAAAAGTTATATTGTTATCATCAAGTTCCATCCTTCTAGCAATCTCCCTCAAATTCTTATCAATTATCCAAGCAAGATCATTCAAATCACTCACCGACACACCGTTCTGCACAATATTCCCAGCCTTAAGACATTGAAACATAAGCTTGGTTAGCTCTTTCTCTCTGTTGTCTTCCCTTTTCAACTTAACTTGCTCTTTAGCCTTTAAAATCCCCTGTTTTAGGAAGCTCTCCTGATTAACCACCTTTTTGCTTTGTTCCAATTCAGGCATTGTCTTGAATTTCAAAAGCACTTGTTGAACACCCGATGGCGATGGCCAAATCTCTGGTTGAGGGTCGTACGAGCCACAAATTATAGCACACGCATCGATTCCACAAAGGGTTGATAACTCATCAAATTTTTTCAATAAACCCTTCTTCTTTTTATCGTATGTTACTTTCCTTGAGGTATCATTTTCAATGAAAGCAAGTTTCACCTTCTTTCTTGTCATGGTTTTGACTAGAATAAGCGAAGATGAATAATTTATAGGGAAAAAGAAGAACAGTTGATATCTGTGAATTTTATTCTTGTGAACAATGTATATATAGACCAAAATCGATCTATTGTACACAGTTTTATGTATGTATGAATATTTTTCCATCTTGGCATTTTTGTTTCGGCGGTAAAACCCATGATTTTCATTCCATCCATGCGGATATATAAAATCAAATCTTTTATAACATTTAATTTTTTAACATTTTTTAATATTTAAATATTTATAGTGACGTGGTTGCAACGGTTAGATTATATATCAAAATATTTTTTTTATTTTACAAAGATATATCACGAATTGTAATTTGCGTAGATTCATGCACATAGATATTCTAAAAGGATTTTATCTTGCCGTAAGTAATCAATATCGTAAATTTAAAATATAGTATGAGAAAAAGGAATATACACCGAATATTTTTACACTATTAACCAATGACAGACGTGTATTTCGCCACATCACACTTTTATTTTCAACATACTATTATCATTTGGCACTTTCCAAAAATCTGATTGGATGTCTGTGTAATATTTCTTTACAATGACAGTGCACTACCTTTAAACTCATATAGTATATCAATAAAAGTTATTGTGTGTGAAATTGTTTAATATATCATATATTCATTTTTTTCGTTAATTTTTTCATATATTCCATTAAATTACACCACAACGTCATGTATTACGCAATATTACCCAATCATAGCGCTTTTTGAGAAGTGCTACTAAATAATATGCTTTTAATAAAGTTGGAAAAGCATAATTCTAGTTATCTGACCACAATAGAAGAAACTTTAATAACGCTTAAAAATGTCATTAAAAGCTAAAAATACGCTATTGGTAATATTTTTTGGCGTAATGTATTACATTATTTTTGCAAATATCTACAATGTATAAAGTAGTTTAATGCATGGCTAAATCTTTTATTTACACTATCCATTTACACAAATTAATATTTTTTATAATATCCAAAAATCTTTTTTTTTGTAATATAATATAAAAAAATATTACCCATATATATATATATATATTTATATATATATATATATATATATATATATATATATATATATATATTAAAAGCCTTTACGTAAATGTGATTATTATTTAACCTTGCTTAAGACTAATCAAGACAGATGATTATTCAAAAGTATTAAAATCACACACAATAAACTCTTTATTCTATCAAACTCCAATACATAAAACTTGTGAAAATTACACCATAATAACCAATGGATGTAACTTCACATTCACACAAAATGAAAAAACAATAACACAAATTATCATATAATTAAAATTTAGACTAAATTCATCATATCCACAATAGAGGATATACATCATTAAGTCCACAAACAAATAAATTTATTCAAGATAATCAATTAGGCCAAAAACCATTCTGAAGATTGGCATCATAACCAAATGGAATTGTTTCATTTCCACCACCATTCCTCATCATGTCCATTAACAACTGTCTTTGAATGATGTTATTATTATTCATATTCATCCCAACATGGCCATGATCCATCATAGCAATTTCTTCATTATTAAATGCAGTCAGTGGCGGCGGCGGTGGTAATTGTAGTGCCATTTGATGTTGGACTTGGCTTTGAGCCGTCATTATTTGACTTCTACTTTCATTTTGATTAAAAGTTATATTGTTATCATCAAGTTCCATCCTTCTAGCAATCTCCCTCAAATTCTTATCAATTATCCAAGCAAGATCATTCAAATCATTCACCGACACACCGTTCTGCACAATATTCCCAGCCTTAAGACATTGAAACATAAGCTTGGTTAGCTCTTTCTCTCTGTTGTCTTCCCTTTTCAACTTAACTTGCTCTTTAGCCTTTAAAATCCCCTGTTTTAGGAAGCTCTCCTGATTAACCACCTTTTTGCTTTGTTCCAATTCAGGCATTGTCTTGAATTTCAAAAGCACTTGTTGAACACCCGATGGCGATGGCCAAATCTCTGGTTGAGGGTCGTACGAGCCACAAATTATAGCACACGCATCGATTCCACAAAGGGTTGATAACTCATCAAATTTTTTCAATAAACCCTTCTTCTTTTTATCGTATGTTACTTTCCTTGAGGTATCATTTTCAATGAAAGCAAGTTTCACCTTCTTTCTTGTCATGGTTTTGACTAGAATAAGCGAAGATGAATAATTTATAGGGAAAAAGAAGAACAGTTGATATCTGTGAATTTTATTCTTGTGAACAATGTATATATAGACCAAAATCGATCTATTGTACACAGTTTTATGTATGTATGAATATTTTTCCATCTTGGCATTTTTGTTTCGGCGGTAAAACCCATTATTTTCATTCCATCCATGCGGATATATAAAATCAAATCTTTTATAACATTTAATTTTTTAACATTTTTTAATATTTAAATATTTATAGTGACGTGGTTGCAACGGTTAGATTATATATCAAAATATTTTTTTTATTTTACAAAGATATATCACGAATTGTAATTTGCGTAGATTCATGCACATAGATATTCTAAAAGGATTTTATCTTGCCGTAAGTAATCAATATCGTAAATTTAAAATATAGTATGAGAAAAAGGAATATACACCGAATATTTTTACACTATTAACCAATGACAGACGTGTATTTCGCCACATCACACTTTTATTTTCAACATACTATTATCATTTGGCACTTTCCAAAAATCTGATTGGATGTCTGTGTAATATTTCTTTACAATGACAGTGCACTACCTTTAAACTCATATAGTATATCAATAAAAGTTATTGTGTGTGAAATTGTTTAATATATCATATATTCATTTTTTTCGTTAATTTTTTCATATATTCCATTAAATTACACCACAACGTCATGTATTACGCAATATTACCCAATCATAGCGCTTTTTGAGAAGTGCTACTAAATAATATGCTTTTAATAAAGTTGGAAAAGCATAATTCTAGTTATCTGACCACAATAGAAGAAACTTTAATAACGCTTAAAAATGTCATTAAAAGCTAAAAATACGCTATTGGTAATATTTTTTGGCGTAATGTATTACATTATTTTTGCAAATATCTACAATGTATAAAGTAGTTTAATGCATGGCTAAATCTTTTATTTACACTATCCATTTACACAAATTAATATTTTTTATAATATCCAAAAATCTTTTTTTTTGTAATATAATATAAAAAAATATTACCCATATATATATATATATATTTATATATATATATATATATATATATATATATATATATATTAAAAGCCTTTACGTAAATGTGATTATTATTTAACCTTGCTTAAGACTAATCAAGACAGATGATTATTCAAAAGTATTAAAATCACACACAATAAACTCTTTATTCTATCAAACTCCAATACATAAAACTTGTGAAAATTACACCATAATAACCAATGGATGTAACTTCACATTCACACAAAATGAAAAAACAATAACACAAATTATCATATAATTAAAATTTAGACTAAATTCATCATATCCACAATAGAGGATATACATCATTAAGTCCACAAACAAATAAATTTATTCAAGATAATCAATTAGGCCAAAAACCATTCTGAAGATTGGCATCATAACCAAATGGAATTGTTTCATTTCCACCACCATTCCTCATCATGTCCATTAACAACTGTCTTTGAATGATGTTATTATTATTCATATTCATCCCAACATGGCCATGATCCATCATAGCAATTTCTTCATTATTAAATGCAGTCAGTGGCGGCGGCGGTGGTAATTGTAGTGCCATTTGATGTTGGACTTGGCTTTGAGCCGTCATTATTTGACTTCTACTTTCATTTTGATTAAAAGTTATATTGTTATCATCAAGTTCCATCCTTCTAGCAATCTCCCTCAAATTCTTATCAATTATCCAAGCAAGATCATTCAAATCATTCACCGACACACCGTTCTGCACAATATTCCCAGCCTTAAGACATTGAAACATAAGCTTGGTTAGCTCTTTCTCTCTGTTGTCTTCCCTTTTCAACTTAACTTGCTCTTTAGCCTTTAAAATCCCCTGTTTTAGGAAGCTCTCCTGATTAACCACCTTTTTGCTTTGTTCCAATTCAGGCATTGTCTTGAATTTCAAAAGCACTTGTTGAACACCCGATGGCGATGGCCAAATCTCTGGTTGAGGGTCGTACGAGCCACAAATTATAGCACACGCATCGATTCCACAAAGGGTTGATAACTCATCAAATTTTTTCAATAAACCCTTCTTCTTTTTATCGTATGTTACTTTCCTTGAGGTATCATTTTCAATGAAAGCAAGTTTCACCTTCTTTCTTGTCATGGTTTTGACTAGAATAAGCGAAGATGAATAATTTATAGGGAAAAAGAAGAACAGTTGATATCTGTGAATTTTATTCTTGTGAACAATGTATATATAGACCAAAAACGATCTATTGTACACAGTTTGATGTATGTATGAATATTTTTCCATCTTGGCACTTTTGTTTCGGCGGTAAAACCCATGATTTTCATTCCATCCATGCGGATATATAAAATCAAATCTTTTATAACATTTAATTTTTTAACATTTTTTAATATTTAAATATTTATAGTGACGTGGTTGCAACGGTTAGATTATATCAAAATATTTTTTTTATTTTACAAAGATATATCACGAATTGTAATTTGCGTAGATTCATGCACATAGATATTCTAAAAGAATTTTATCTTGCCGTAAGTTATCAATATCGTAAATTTAAAATATAGTATGAGAAAAAGGAATATACACCGAATATTTTTACACTATTAACCAATGACAGACGTGTATTTCGCCACATCACACTTTTATTTTCAACATACTATTATCATTTGGCACTTTCCAAAAATCTGATTGGATGTCTGTGTAATATTTCTTTACAATAACAGTGCACTACCTTTAAACTCATATAGTATATCAATAAAAGTTATTGTGTGTGAAATTGTTTGATATATCATATATTCATTTTTTTCGTTAATTTTTTCATATATTCCATTAAATTACACCACAACGTCATGTATTACGCAATATTACCCAATCATAGCGCTTTTTGAGAAGTGCTACTAAATAATATGCTTTTAATAAAGTTGGAAAAGCATAATTCTAGTTATCTGACCACAATAGAAGAAACTTTAATAACGCTTAAAAATGTCATTAAAAGCTAAAAATACGCTATTGGTAATATTTTTTGGCGTAATGTATTACATTATTTTTGCAAATATCTACAATGTATAAAGTAGTTTAATGCATGGCTAAATCTTTTATTTACACTATCCATTTACACAAATTAATATTTTTTATAATATCCAAAAATCTTTTTTTTTGTAATATAATATAAAAAAATATTACCCATATATATATATATATATTTATATATATATATATATATATATATATATATATATATATATATATATATATATATATTAAAAGCCTTTACGTAAATGTGATTATTATTTAACCTTGCTTAAGACTAATCAAGACAGATGATTATTCAAAAGTATTAAAATCACACACAATAAACTCTTTATTCTATCAAACTCCAATACATAAAACTTGTGAAAATTACACCATAATAACCAATGGATGTAACTTCACATTCACACAAAATGAAAAAACAATAACACAAATTATCATATAATTAAAATTTAGACTAAATTCATCATATCCACAATAAAGGATATACATCATTCAGTGCACAAACAAATAAATTTATTCAAGATAATCAATTAGGCCAAAAACCATTCTGAAGATTGGCATCATAACCAAATGGAATTGTTTCATTTCCACCACCATTCCTCATCATGTCCATTAACAACTATCTTTGAATGATGTTATTATTATTCATATTCATCCCAACATGGCCATGATCCATCATAGCAATTTCTTCATTATTAAATGCAGTCAGTGGCGGCGGCGGTGGTAATTGTAGTGCCATTTGATGTTGGACTTGGCTTTGAGCCGTCAATATTTGACTTCTACTTTCATTTTGATTAAAAGTTATATTGTTATCATCAAGTTCCATCCTTCTAGCAATCTCCCTCAAATTCTTATCAATTATCCAAGCAAGATCATTCAAATCACTCACCGACACACCGTTCTGCACAATATTCCCAGCCTTAAGACATCGAAACATAAGCTTGGTTAGCTCTTTCTCTCTGTTGTCTTCCCTTTTCAACTTAACTTGCTCTTTAGCCTTTAAAATCCCCTGTTTTAGGAAGCTCTCCTGATTAACCACCTTTTTGCTTTGTTCCAATTCAGGCATTGTCTTGAATTTCAAAAGCACTTGTTGAACACCCGATGCCGATGGCCAAATCTCTGGTTGAGGGTCGTACGAGCCACAAATTATAGCACACGCATCGATTCCACAAAGGGTTGATAACTCATCAAATTTTTTCAATAAACCCTTCTTCTTTTTATCGTATGTTACTTTCCTTGAGGTATCATTTTCAATGAAAGCAAGTTTCACCTTCTTTCTTGTCATGGTTTTGACTAGAATAAGCGAAGATGAATAATTTATAGGGAAAAAGAAGAACAGTTGATATCTGTGAATTTTATTCTTGTGAACAATGTATATATAGACCAAAATCGATCTATTGTACACAGTTTGATGTATGTATGAATATTTTTCCATCTTGGCACTTTTGTTTCGGCGGTAAAACCCATGATTTTCATTCCATCCATGCGGATATATAAAATCAAATCTTTTATAACATTTAATTTTTTAACATTTTTTAATATTTAAATATTTATAGTGACGTGGTTGCAACGGTTAGATTATATCAAAATATTTTTTTTATTTTACAAAGATATATCACGAATTGTAATTTGCGTAGATTCATGCACATAGATATTCTAAAAGAATTTTATCTTGCCGTAAGTTATCAATATCGTAAATTTAAAATATAGTATGAGAAAAAGGAATATACACCGAATATTTTTACACTATTAACCAATGACAGACGTGTATTTCGCCACATCACACTTTTATTTTCAACATACTATTATCATTTGGCACTTTCCAAAAATCTGATTGGATGTCTGTGTAATATTTCTTTACAATAACAGTGCACTACCTTTAAACTCATATAGTATATCAATAAAAGTTATTGTGTGTGAAATTGTTTGATATATCATATATTCATTTTTTTCGTTAATTTTTTCATATATTCCATTAAATTACACCACAACGTCATGTATTACGCAATATTACCCAATCATAGCGCTTTTTGAGAAGTGCTACTAAATAATATGCTTTTAATAAAGTTGGAAAAGCATAATTCTAGTTATCTGACCACAATAGAAGAAACTTTAATAACGCTTAAAAATGTCATTAAAAGCTAAAAATACGCTATTGGTAATATTTTTTGGCGTAATGTATTACATTATTTTTGCAAATATCTACAATGTATAAAGTAGTTTAATGCATGGCTAAATCTTTTATTTACACTATCCATTTACACAAATTAATATTTTTTATAATATCCAAAAATCTTTTTTTTTGTAATATAATATAAAAAAATATTACCCATATATATATATATATATTTATATATATATATATATATATATATATATATATATATATATATATATATATATATATATATATTAAAAGCCTTTACGTAAATGTGATTATTATTTAACCTTGCTTAAGACTAATCAAGACAGATGATTATTCAAAAGTATTAAAATCACACACAATAAACTCTTTATTCTATCAAACTCCAATACATAAAACTTGTGAAAATTACACCATAATAACCAATGGATGTAACTTCACATTCACACAAAATGAAAAAACAATAACACAAATTATCATATAATTAAAATTTAGACTAAATTCATCATATCCACAATAAAGGATATACATCATTCAGTGCACAAACAAATAAATTTATTCAAGATAATCAATTAGGCCAAAAACCATTCTGAAGATTGGCATCATAACCAAATGGAATTGTTTCATTTCCACCACCATTCCTCATCATGTCCATTAACAACTATCTTTGAATGATGTTATTATTATTCATATTCATCCCAACATGGCCATGATCCATCATAGCAATTTCTTCATTATTAAATGCAGTCAGTGGCGGCGGCGGTGGTAATTGTAGTGCCATTTGATGTTGGACTTGGCTTTGAGCCGTCAATATTTGACTTCTACTTTCATTTTGATTAAAAGTTATATTGTTATCATCAAGTTCCATCCTTCTAGCAATCTCCCTCAAATTCTTATCAATTATCCAAGCAAGATCATTCAAATCACTCACCGACACACCGTTCTGCACAATATTCCCAGCCTTAAGACATTGAAACATAAGCTTGGTTAGCTCTTTCTCTCTGTTGTCTTCCCTTTTCAACTTAACTTGCTCTTTAGCCTTTAAAATCCCCTGTTTTAGGAAGCTCTCCTGATTAACCACCTTTTTGCTTTGTTCCAATTCAGGCATTGTCTTGAATTTCAAAAGCACTTGTTGAACACCCGATGCCGATGGCCAAATCTCTGGTTGAGGGTCGTACGAGCCACAAATTATAGCACACGCATCGATTCCACAAAGGGTTGATAACTCATCAAATTTTTTCAATAAACCCTTCTTCTTTTTATCGTATGTTACTTTCCTTGAGGTATCATTTTCAATGAAAGCAAGTTTTACCTTCTTTCTTGTCATGGTTTTGACTAGAATAAGCGAAGATGAATAATTTATAGGGAAAAAGAAGAACAGTTGATATCTGTGAATTTTATTCTTGTGAACAATGTATATATAGACCAAAATCGATCTATTGTACACAGTTTGATGTATGTATGAATATTTTTCCATCTTGGCACTTTTGTTTCGGCGGTAAAACCCATGATTTTCATTCCATCCATGCGGATATATAAAATCAAATCTTTTATAACATTTAATTTTTTAACATTTTTTAATATTTAAATATTTATAGTGACGTGGTTGCAACGGTTAGATTATATCAAAATATTTTTTTTATTTTACAAAGATATATCACGAATTGTAATTTGCGTAGATTCATGCACATAGATATTCTAAAAGAATTTTATCTTGCCGTAAGTTATCAATATCGTAAATTTAAAATATAGTATGAGAAAAAGGAATATACACCGAATATTTTTACACTATTAACCAATGACAGACGTGTATTTCGCCACATCACACTTTTATTTTCAACATACTATTATCATTTGGCACTTTCCAAAAATCTGATTGGATGTCTGTGTAATATTTCTTTACAATAACAGTGCACTACCTTTAAACTCATATAGTATATCAATAAAAGTTATTGTGTGTGAAATTGTTTGATATATCATATATTCATTTTTTTCGTTAATTTTTTCATATATTCCATTAAATTACACCACAACGTCATGTATTACGCAATATTACCCAATCATAGCGCTTTTTGAGAAGTGCTACTAAATAATATGCTTTTAATAAAGTTGGAAAAGCATAATTCTAGTTATCTGACCACAATAGAAGAAACTTTAATAACGCTTAAAAATGTCATTAAAAGCTAAAAATACGCTATTGGTAATATTTTTTGGCGTAATGTATTACATTATTTTTGCAAATATCTACAATGTATAAAGTAGTTTAATGCATGGCTAAATCTTTTATTTACACAATCCATTTACACAAATTAATATTTTTTATAATATCCAAAAATCTTTTTTTTTGTAATATAATATAAAAAAATATTACCCATATATATATATATATTTATATATATATATATATATATATATATATATATATATATATATATTAAAAGCCTTTACGTAAATGTGATTATTATTTAACCTTGCTTAAGACTAATCAAGACAGATGATTATTCAAAAGTATTAAAATCACACACAATAAACTCTTTATTCTATCAAACTCCAATACATAAAACTTGTGAAAATTACACCATAATAACCAATGGATGTAACTTCACATTCACACAAAATGAAAAAACAATAACACAAATTATCATATAATTAAAATTTAGACTAAATTCATCATATCCACAATAAAGGATATACATCATTCAGTGCACAAACAAATAAATTTATTCAAGATAATCAATTAGGCCAAAAACCATTCTGAAGATTGGCATCATAACCAAATGGAATTGTTTCATTTCCACCACCATTCCTCATCATGTCCATTAACAACTATCTTTGAATGATGTTATTATTATTCATATTCATCCCAACATGGCCATGATCCATCATAGCAATTTCTTCATTATTAAATGCAGTCAGTGGCGGCGGCGGTGGTAATTGTAGTGCCATTTGATGTTGGACTTGGCTTTGAGCCGTCAATATTTGACTTCTACTTTCATTTTGATTAAAAGTTATATTGTTATCATCAAGTTCCATCCTTCTAGCAATCTCCCTCAAATTCTTATCAATTATCCAAGCAAGATCATTCAAATCACTCACCGACACACCGTTCTGCACAATATTCCCAGCCTTAAGACATTGAAACATAAGCTTGGTTAGCTCTTTCTCTCTGTTGTCTTCCCTTTTCAACTTAACTTGCTCTTTAGCCTTTAAAATCCCCTGTTTTAGGAAGCTCTCCTGATTAACCACCTTTTTGCTTTGTTCCAATTCAGGCATTGTCTTGAATTTCAAAAGCACTTGTTGAACACCCGATGCCGATGGCCAAATCTCTGGTTGAGGGTCGTACGAGCCACAAATTATAGCACACGCATCGATTCCACAAAGGGTTGATAACTCATCAAATTTTTTCAATAAACCCTTCTTCTTTTTATCGTATGTTACTTTCCTTGAGGTATCATTTTCAATGAAAGCAAGTTTTACCTTCTTTCTTGTCATGGTTTTGACTAGAATAAGCGAAGATGAATAATTTATAGGGAAAAAGAAGAACAGTTGATATCTGTGAATTTTATTCTTGTGAACAATGTATATATAGACCAAAATCGATCTATTGTACACAGTTTGATGTATGTATGAATATTTTTCCATCTTGGCACTTTTGTTTCGGCGGTAAAACCCATGATTTTCATTCCATCCATGCGGATATATAAAATCAAATCTTTTATAACATTTAATTTTTTAACATTTTTTAATATTTAAATATTTATAGTGACGTGGTTGCAACGGTTAGATTATATCAAAATATTTTTTTTATTTTACAAAGATATATCACGAATTGTAATTTGCGTAGATTCATGCACATAGATATTCTAAAAGAATTTTATCTTGCCGTAAGTTATCAATATCGTAAATTTAAAATATAGTATGAGAAAAAGGAATATACACCGAATATTTTTACACTATTAACCAATGACAGACGTGTATTTCGCCACATCACACTTTTATTTTCAACATACTATTATCATTTGGCACTTTCCAAAAATCTGATTGGATGTCTGTGTAATATTTCTTTACAATAACAGTGCACTACCTTTAAACTCATATAGTATATCAATAAAAGTTATTGTGTGTGAAATTGTTTGATATATCATATATTCATTTTTTTCGTTAATTTTTTCATATATTCCATTAAATTACACCACAACGTCATGTATTACGCAATATTACCCAATCATAGCGCTTTTTGAGAAGTGCTACTAAATAATATGCTTTTAATAAAGTTGGAAAAGCATAATTCTAGTTATCTGACCACAATAGAAGAAACTTTAGTAACGCTTAAAAATGTCATTAAAAGCTAAAAATACGCTATTGGTAATATTTTTTGGCGTAATGTATTACATTATTTTTGCAAATATCTACAATGTATAAAGTAGTTTAATGCATGGCTAAATCTTTTATTTACACTATCCATTTACACAAATTAATATTTTTTATAATATCCAAAAATCTTTTTTTTTGTAATATAATATAAAAAAATATTACCCATATATATATATATATATTATATATATATATATATATATATATATATATATATATATATATATATATATATATGTATATATTAAAAGCCTTTACGTAAATGTGATTATTATTTAACCTTGCTTAAGACTAATCAAGACAGATGATTATTCAAAAGTATTAAAATCACACACAATAAACTCTTTATTCTATCAAACTCCAATACATAAAACTTGTGAAAATTACACCATAATAACCAATGGATGTAACTTCACATTCACACAAAATGAAAAAACAATAACACAAATTATCATATAATTAAAATTTAGACTAAATTCATCATATCCACAATAAAGGATATACATCATTCAGTGCACAAACAAATAAATTTATTCAAGATAATCAATTAGGCCAAAAACCATTCTGAAGATTGGCATCATAACCAAATGGAATTGTTTCATTTCCACCACCATTCCTCATCATGTCCATTAACAACTATCTTTGAATGATGTTATTATTATTCATATTCATCCCAACATGGCCATGATCCATCATAGCAATTTCTTCATTATTAAATGCAGTCAGTGGCGGCGGCGGTGGTAATTGTAGTGCCATTTGATGTTGGACTTGGCTTTGAGCCGTCAATATTTGACTTCTACTTTCATTTTGATTAAAAGTTATATTGTTATCATCAAGTTCCATCCTTCTAGCAATCTCCCTCAAATTCTTATCAATTATCCAAGCAAGATCATTCAAATCACTCACCGACACACCGTTCTGCACAATATTCCCAGCCTTAAGACATTGAAACATAAGCTTGGTTAGCTCTTTCTCTCTGTTGTCTTCCCTTTTCAACTTAACTTGCTCTTTAGCCTTTAAAATCCCCTGTTTTAGGAAGCTCTCCTGATTAACCACCTTTTTGCTTTGTTCCAATTCAGGCATTGTCTTGAATTTCAAAAGCACTTGTTGAACACCCGATGCCGATGGCCAAATCTCTGGTTGAGGGTCGTACGAGCCACAAATTATAGCACACGCATCGATTCCACAAAGGGTTGATAACTCATCAAATTTTTTCAATAAACCCTTCTTCTTTTTATCGTATGTTACTTTCCTTGAGGTATCATTTTCAATGAAAGCAAGTTTTACCTTCTTTCTTGTCATGGTTTTGACTAGAATAAGCGAAGATGAATAATTTATAGGGAAAAAGAAGAACAGTTGATATCTGTGAATTTTATTCTTGTGAACAATGTATATATAGACCAAAATCGATCTATTGTACACAGTTTGATGTATGTATGAATATTTTTCCATCTTGGCACTTTTGTTTCGGCGGTAAAACCCATGATTTTCATTCCATCCATGCGGATATATAAAATCAAATCTTTTATAACATTTAATTTTTTAACATTTTTTAATATTTAAATATTTATAGTGACGTGGTTGCAACGGTTAGATTATATCAAAATATTTTTTTTATTTTACAAAGATATATCACGAATTGTAATTTGCGTAGATTCATGCACATAGATATTCTAAAAGAATTTTATCTTGCCGTAAGTTATCAATATCGTAAATTTAAAATATAGTATGAGAAAAAGGAATATACACCGAATATTTTTACACTATTAACTAATGACAGACGTGTATTTCGCCACATCACACTTTTATTTTCAACATACTATTATCATTTGGCACTTTCCAAAAATCTGATTGGATGTCTGTGTAATATTTCTTTACAATAACAGTGCACTACCTTTAAACTCATATAGTATATCAATAAAAGTTATTGTGTGTGAAATTGTTTGATATATCATATATTCATTTTTTTCGTTAATTTTTTCATATATTCCATTAAATTACACCACAACGTCATGTATTACGCAATATTACCCAATCATAGCGCTTTTTGAGAAGTGCTACTAAATAATATGCTTTTAATAAAGTTGGAAAAGCATAATTCTAGTTATCTGACCACAATAGAAGAAACTTTAATAACGCTTAAAAATGTCATTAAAAGCTAAAAATACGCTATTGGTAATATTTTTTGGCGTAATGTATTACATTATTTTTGCAAATATCTACAATGTATAAAGTAGTTTAATGCATGGCTAAATCTTTTATTTACACTATCCATTTACACAAATTAATATTTTTTATAATATCCAAAAATCTTTTTTTTTGTAATATAATATAAAAAAATATTACCCATATATATATATATATATATATTTATATATATATATATATATATATATATATATATATATATATATATATTAAAAGCCTTTACGTAAATGTGATTATTATTTAACCTTGCTTAAGACTAATCAAGACAGATGATTATTCAAAAGTATTAAAATCACACACAATAAACTCTTTATTCTATCAAACTCCAATACATAAAACTTGTGAAAATTACACCATAATAACCAATGGATGTAACTTCACATTCACACAAAATGAAAAAACAATAACACAAATTATCATATAATTAAAATTTAGACTAAATTCATCATATCCACAATAAAGGATATACATCATTCAGTGCACAAACAAATAAATTTATTCAAGATAATCAATTAGGCCAAAAACCATTCTGAAGATTGGCATCATAACCAAATGGAATTGTTTCATTTCCACCACCATTCCTCATCATGTCCATTAACAACTATCTTTGAATGATGTTATTATTATTCATATTCATCCCAACATGGCCATGATCCATCATAGCAATTTCTTCATTATTAAATGCAGTCAGTGGCGGCGGCGGTGGTAATTGTAGTGCCATTTGATGTTGGACTTGGCTTTGAGCCGTCAATATTTGACTTCTACTTTCATTTTGATTAAAAGTTATATTGTTATCATCAAGTTCCATCCTTCTAGCAATCTCCCTCAAATTCTTATCAATTATCCAAGCAAGATCATTCAAATCACTCACCGACACACCGTTCTGCACAATATTCCCAGCCTTAAGACATTGAAACATAAGCTTGGTTAGCTCTTTCTCTCTGTTGTCTTCCCTTTTCAACTTAACTTGCTCTTTAGCCTTTAAAATCCCCTGTTTTAGGAAGCTCTCCTGATTAACCACCTTTTTGCTTTGTTCCAATTCAGGCATTGTCTTGAATTTCAAAAGCACTTGTTGAACACCCGATGCCGATGGCCAAATCTCTGGTTGAGGGTCGTACGAGCCACAAATTATAGCACACGCATCGATTCCACAAAGGGTTGATAACTCATCAAATTTTTTCAATAAACCCTTCTTCTTTTTATCGTATGTTACTTTCCTTGAGGTATCATTTTCAATGAAAGCAAGTTTTACCTTCTTTCTTGTCATGGTTTTGACTAGAATAAGCGAAGATGAATAATTTATAGGGAAAAAGAAGAACAGTTGATATCTGTGAATTTTATTCTTGTGAACAATGTATATATAGACCAAAATCGATCTATTGTACACATTTTGATGTATGTATGAATATTTTTCCATCTTGGCACTTTTGTTTCGGCGGTAAAACCCATGATTTTCATTCCATCCATGCGGATATATAAAATCAAATCTTTTATAACATTTAATTTTTTAACATTTTTTAATATTTAAATATTTATAGTGACGTGGTTGCAACGGTTAGATTATATCAAAATATTTTTTTTATTTTACAAAGATATATCACGAATTGTAATTTGCGTAGATTCATGCACATAGATATTCTAAAAGAATTTTATCTTGCCGTAAGTTATCAATATCGTAAATTTAAAATATAGTATGAGAAAAAGGAATATACACCGAATATTTTTACACTATTAACCAATGACAGACGTGTATTTCGCCACATCACACTTTTATTTTCAACATACTATTATCATTTGGCACTTTCCAAAAATCTGATTGGATGTCTGTGTAATATTTCTTTACAATAACAGTGCACTACCTTTAAACTCATATAGTATATCAATAAAAGTTATTGTGTGTGAAATTGTTTGATATATCATATATTCATTTTTTTCGTTAATTTTTTCATATATTCCATTAAATTACACCACAACGTCATGTATTACGCAATATTACCCAATCATAGCGCTTTTTGAGAAGTGCTACTAAATAATATGCTTTTAATAAAGTTGGAAAAGCATAATTCTAGTTATCTGACCACAATAGAAGAAACTTTAATAACGCTTAAAAATGTCATTAAAAGCTAAAAATACGCTATTGGTAATATTTTTTGGCGTAATGTATTACATTATTTTTGCAAATATCTACAATGTATAAAGTAGTTTAATGCATGGCTAAATCTTTTATTTACACTATCCATTTACACAAATTAATATTTTTTATAATATCCAAAAATCTTTTTTTTTTGTAATATAATATAAAAAAATATTACCCATATATATATATATATTTATATATATATATATATATATATATATATATATATATATATATATATATATATATTAAAAGCCTTTACGTAAATGTGATTATTATTTAACCTTGCTTAAGACTAATCAAGACAGATGATTATTCAAAAGTATTAAAATCACACACAATAAACTCTTTATTCTATCAAACTCCAATACATAAAACTTGTGAAAATTACACCATAATAACCAATGGATGTAACTTCACATTCACACAAAATGAAAAAACAATAACACAAATTATCATATAATTAAAATTTAGACTAAATTCATCATATCCACAATAAAGGATATACATCATTCAGTGCACAAACAAATAAATTTATTCAAGATAATCAATTAGGCCAAAAACCATTCTGAAGATTGGCATCATAACCAAATGGAATTGTTTCATTTCCACCACCATTCCTCATCATGTCCATTAACAACTATCTTTGAATGATGTTATTATTATTCATATTCATCCCAACATGGCCATGATCCATCATAGCAATTTCTTCATTATTAAATGCAGTCAGTGGCGGCGGCGGTGGTAATTGTAGTGCCATTTGATGTTGGACTTGGCTTTGAGCCGTCAATATTTGACTTCTACTTTCATTTTGATTAAAAGTTATATTGTTATCATCAAGTTCCATCCTTCTAGCAATCTCCCTCAAATTCTTATCAATTATCCAAGCAAGATCATTCAAATCACTCACCGACACACCGTTCTGCACAATATTCCCAGCCTTAAGACATTGAAACATAAGCTTGGTTAGCTCTTTCTCTCTGTTGTCTTCCCTTTTCAACTTAACTTGCTCTTTAGCCTTTAAAATCCCCTGTTTTAGGAAGCTCTCCTGATTAACCACCTTTTTGCTTTGTTCCAATTCAGGCATTGTCTTGAATTTCAAAAGCACTTGTTGAACACCCGATGCCGATGGCCAAATCTCTGGTTGAGGGTCGTACGAGCCACAAATTATAGCACACGCATCGATTCCACAAAGGGTTGATAACTCATCAAATTTTTTCAATAAACCCTTCTTCTTTTTATCGTATGTTACTTTCCTTGAGGTATCATTTTCAATGAAAGCAAGTTTTACCTTCTTTCTTGTCATGGTTTTGACTAGAATAAGCGAAGATGAATAATTTATAGGGAAAAAGAAGAACAGTTGATATCTGTGAATTTTATTCTTGTGAACAATGTATATATAGACCAAAATCGATCTATTGTACACATTTTGATGTATGTATGAATATTTTTCCATCTTGGCACTTTTGTTTCGGCGGTAAAACCCATGATTTTCATTCCATCCATGCGGATATATAAAATCAAATCTTTTATAACATTTAATTTTTTAACATTTTTTAATATTTAAATATTTATAGTGACGTGGTTGCAACGGTTAGATTATATCAAAATATTTTTTTTATTTTACAAAGATATATCACGAATTGTAATTTGCGTAGATTCATGCACATAGATATTCTAAAAGAATTTTATCTTGCCGTAAGTTATCAATATCGTAAATTTAAAATATAGTATGAGAAAAAGGAATATACACCGAATATTTTTACACTATTAACCAATGACAGACGTGTATTTCGCCACATCACACTTTTATTTTCAACATACTATTATCATTTGGCACTTTCCAAAAATCTGATTGGATGTCTGTGTAATATTTCTTTACAATAACAGTGCACTACCTTTAAACTCATATAGTATATCAATAAAAGTTATTGTGTGTGA
Source organism: Lathyrus tuberosus (assembly GCA_022829125.1). Classification (NCBI taxonomy): domain Eukaryota; kingdom Viridiplantae; phylum Streptophyta; class Magnoliopsida; order Fabales; family Fabaceae; genus Lathyrus; species Lathyrus tuberosus. Next base: position 13,472,407 of record JALAZF010000071.1, read on the forward strand.
AATTGTTTGATATATCATATATTCATTTTTTTCGTTAATTTTTTCATATATTCCATTAAATTACACCACAACGTCATGTATTACGCAATATTACCCAATCATAGCGCTTTTTGAGAAGTGCTACTAAATAATATGCTTTTAATAAAGTTGGAAAAGCATAATTCTAGTTATCTGACCACAATAGAAGAAACTTTAATAACGCTTAAAAATGTCATTAAAAGCTAAAAATACGCTATTGGTAATATTTTTTGGCGTAATGTATTACATTATTTTTGCAAATATCTACAATGTATAAAGTAGTTTAATGCATGGCTAAATCTTTTATTTACACTATCCATTTACACAAATTAATATTTTTTATAATATCCAAAAATCTTTTTTTTTGTAATATAATATAAAAAAATATTACCCATATATATATATATATATTTATATATATATATATATAAATATATATATATATATATATATATATTAAAAGCCTTTACGTAAATGTGATTATTATTTAACCTTGCTTAAGACTAATCAAGACAGATGATTATTCAAAAGTATTAAAATCACACACAATAAACTCTTTATTCTATCAAACTCCAATACATAAAACTTGTGAAAATTACACCATAATAACCAATGGATGTAACTTCACATTCACACAAAATGAAAAAACAATAACACAAATTATCATATAATTAAAATTTAGACTAAATTCATCATATCCACAATAAAGGATATACATCATTCAGTGCACAAACAAATAAATTTATTCAAGATAATCAATTAGGCCAAAAACCATTCTGAAGATTGGCATCATAACCAAATGGAATTGTTTCATTTCCACCACCATTCCTCATCATGTCCATTAACAACTATCTTTGAATGATGTTATTATTATTCATATTCATCCCAACATGGCCATGATCCATCATAGCAATTTCTTCATTATTAAATGCAGTCAGTGGCGGCGGCGGTGGTAATTGTAGTGCCATTTGATGTTGGACATGGCTTTGAGCCGTCAATATTTGACTTCTACTTTCATTTTGATTAAAAGTTATATTGTTATCATCAAGTTCCATCCTTCTAGCAATCTCCCTCAAATTCTTATCAATTATCCAAGCAAGATCATTCAAATCACTCACCGACACACCGTTCTGCACAATATTCCCAGCCTTAAGACATTGAAACATAAGCTTGGTTAGCTCTTTCTCTCTGTTGTCTTCCCTTTTCAACTTAACTTGCTCTTTAGCCTTTAAAATCCCCTGTTTTAGGAAGCTCTCCTGATTAACCACCTTTTTGCTTTGTTCCAATTCAGGCATTGTCTTGAATTTCAAAAGCACTTGTTGAACACCCGATGCCGATGGCCAAATCTCTGGTTGAGGGTCGTACGAGCCACAAATTATAGCACACGCATCGATTCCACAAAGGGTTGATAACTCATCAAATTTTTTCAATAAACCCTTCTTCTTTTTATCGTATGTTACTTTCCTTGAGGTATCATTTTCAATGAAAGCAAGTTTTACCTTCTTTCTTGTCATGGTTTTGACTAGAATAAGCGAAGATGAATAATTTATAGGGAAAAAGAAGAACAGTTGATATCTGTGAATTTTATTCTTGTGAACAATGTATATATAGACCAAAATCGATCTATTGTACACAGTTTGATGTATGTATGAATATTTTTCCATCTTGGCACTTTTGTTTCGGCGGTAAAACCCATGATTTTCATTCCATCCATGCGGATATATAAAATCAAATCTTTTATAACATTTAATTTTTTAACATTTTTTAATATTTAAATATTTATAGTGACGTGGTTGCAACGGTTAGATTATATCAAAATATTTTTTTTATTTTACAAAGATATATCACGAATTGTAATTTGCGTAGATTCATGCACATAGATATTCTAAAAGAATTTTATCTTGCCGTAAGTTATCAATATCGTAAATTTAAAATATAGTATGAGAAAAAGGAATATACACCGAATATTTTTACACTATTAACCAATGACAGACGTGTATTTCGCCACATCACACTTTTATTTTCAACATACTATTATCATTTGGCACTTTCCAAAAATCTGATTGGATGTCTGTGTAATATTTCTTTACAATAACAGTGCACTACCTTTAAACTCATATAGTATATCAATAAAAGTTATTGTGTGTGAAATTGTTTGATATATCATATATTCATTTTTTTCGTTAATTTTTTCATATATTCCATTAAATTACACCACAACGTCATGTATTACGCAATATTACCCAATCATAGCGCTTTTTGAGAAGTGCTACTAAATAATATGCTTTTAATAAAGTTGGAAAAGCATAATTCTAGTTATCTGACCACAATAGAAGAAACTTTAATAACGCTTAAAAATGTCATTAAAAGCTAAAAATACGCTATTGGTAATATTTTTTGGCGTAATGTATTACATTATTTTTGCAAATATCTACAATGTATAAAGTAGTTTAATGCATGGCTAAATCTTTTATTTACACTATCCATTTACACAAATTAATATTTTTTATAATATCCAAAAATCTTTTTTTTTGTAATATAATATAAAAAAATATTACCCATATATATATATATATATTTATATATATATATATATATATATATATATATATATATATATATATATATTAAAAGCCTTTACGTAAATGTGATTATTATTTAACCTTGCTTAAGACTAATCAAGACAGATGATTATTCAAAAGTATTAAAATCACACACAATAAACTCTTTATTCTATCAAACTCCAATACATAAAACTTGTGAAAATTACACCATAATAACCAATGGATGTAACTTCACATTCACACAAAATGAAAAAACAATAACACAAATTATCATATAATTAAAATTTAGACTAAATTCATCATATCCACAATAAAGGATATACATCATTCAGTGCACAAACAAATAAATTTATTCAAGATAATCAATTAGGCCAAAAACCATTCTGAAGATTGGCATCATAACCAAATGGAATTGTTTCATTTCCACCACCATTCCTCATCATGTCCATTAACAACTATCTTTGAATGATGTTATTATTATTCATATTCATCCCAACATGGCCATGATCCATCATAGCAATTTCTTCATTATTAAATGCAGTCAGTGGCGGCGGCGGTGGTAATTGTAGTGCCATTTGATGTTGGACTTGGCTTTGAGCCGTCAATATTTGACTTCTACTTTCATTTTGATTAAAAGTTATATTGTTATCATCAAGTTCCATCCTTCTAGCAATCTCCCTCAAATTCTTATCAATTATCCAAGCAAGATCATTCAAATCACTCACCGACACACCGTTCTGCACAATATTCCCAGCCTTAAGACATTGAAACATAAGCTTGGTTAGCTCTTTCTCTCTGTTGTCTTCCCTTTTCAACTTAACTTGCTCTTTAGCCTTTAAAATCCCCTGTTTTAGGAAGCTCTCCTGATTAACCACCTTTTTGCTTTGTTCCAATTCAGGCATTGTCTTGAATTTCAAAAGCACTTGTTGAACACCCGATGCCGATGGCCAAATCTCTGGTTGAGGGTCGTACGAGCCACAAATTATAGCACACGCATCGATTCCACAAAGGGTTGATAACTCATCAAATTTTTTCAATAAACCCTTCTTCTTTTTATCGTATGTTACTTTCCTTGAGGTATCATTTTCAATGAAAGCAAGTTTTACCTTCTTTCTTGTCATGGTTTTGACTAGAATAAGCGAAGATGAATAATTTATAGGGAAAAAGAAGAACAGTTGATATCTGTGAATTTTATTCTTGTGAACAATGTATATATAGACCAAAATCGATCTATTGTACACAGTTTGATGTATGTATGAATATTTTTCCATCTTGGCACTTTTGTTTCGGCGGTAAAACCCATGATTTTCATTCCATCCATGCGGATATATAAAATCAAATCTTTTATAACATTTAATTTTTTAACATTTTTTAATATTTAAATATTTATAGTGACGTGGTTGCAACGGTTAGATTATATCAAAATATTTTTTTTATTTTACAAAGATATATCACGAATTGTAATTTGCGTAGATTCATGCACATAGATATTCTAAAAGAATTTTATCTTGCCGTAAGTTATCAATATCGTAAATTTAAAATATAGTATGAGAAAAAGGAATATACACCGAATATTTTTACACTATTAACCAATGACAGACGTGTATTTCGCCACATCACACTTTTATTTTCAACATACTATTATCATTTGGCACTTTCCAAAAATCTGATTGGATGTCTGTGTAATATTTCTTTACAATAACAGTGCACTACCTTTAAACTCATATAGTATATCAATAAAAGTTATTGTGTGTGAAATTGTTTGATATATCATATATTCATTTTTTTCGTTAATTTTTTCATATATTCCATTAAATTACACCACAACGTCATGTATTACGCAATATTACCCAATCATAGCGCTTTTTGAGAAGTGCTACTAAATAATATGCTTTTAATAAAGTTGGAAAAGCATAATTCTAGTTATCTGACCACAATAGAAGAAACTTTAATAACGCTTAAAAATGTCATTAAAAGCTAAAAATACGCTATTGGTAATATTTTTTGGCGTAATGTATTACATTATTTTTGCAAATATCTACAATGTATAAAGTAGTTTAATGCATGGCTAAATCTTTTATTTACACTATCCATTTACACAAATTAATATTTTTTATAATATCCAAAAATCTTTTTTTTTGTAATATAATATAAAAAAATATTACCCATATATATATATATATATTTATATATATATATATATATATATATATATATATATATATATATATATATATATTAAAAGCCTTTACGTAAATGTGATTATTATTTAACCTTGCTTAAGACTAATCAAGACAGATGATTATTCAAAAGTATTAAAATCACACACAATAAACTCTTTATTCTATCAAACTCCAATACATAAAACTTGTGAAAATTACACCATAATAACCAATGGATGTAACTTCACATTCACACAAAATGAAAAAACAATAACACAAATTATCATATAATTAAAATTTAGACTAAATTCATCATATCCACAATAAAGGATATACATCATTCAGTGCACAAACAAATAAATTTATTCAAGATAATCAATTAGGCCAAAAACCATTCTGAAGATTGGCATCATAACCAAATGGAATTGTTTCATTTCCACCACCATTCCTCATCATGTCCATTAACAACTATCTTTGAATGATGTTATTATTATTCATATTCATCCCAACATGGCCATGATCCATCATAGCAATTTCTTCATTATTAAATGCAGTCAGTGGCGGCGGCGGTGGTAATTGTAGTGCCATTTGATGTTGGACTTGGCTTTGAGCCGTCAATATTTGACTTCTACTTTCATTTTGATTAAAAGTTATATTGTTATCATCAAGTTCCATCCTTCTAGCAATCTCCCTCAAATTCTTATCAATTATCCAAGCAAGATCATTCAAATCACTCACCGACACACCGTTCTGCACAATATTCCCAGCCTTAAGACATTGAAACATAAGCTTGGTTAGCTCTTTCTCTCTGTTGTCTTCCCTTTTCAACTTAACTTGCTCTTTAGCCTTTAAAATCCCCTGTTTTAGGAAGCTCTCCTGATTAACCACCTTTTTGCTTTGTTCCAATTCAGGCATTGTCTTGAATTTCAAAAGCACTTGTTGAACACCCGATGCCGATGGCCAAATCTCTGGTTGAGGGTCGTACGAGCCACAAATTATAGCACACGCATCGATTCCACAAAGGGTTGATAACTCATCAAATTTTTTCAATAAACCCTTCTTCTTTTTATCGTATGTTACTTTCCTTGAGGTATCATTTTCAATGAAAGCAAGTTTTACCTTCTTTCTTGTCATGGTTTTGACTAGAATAAGCGAAGATGAATAATTTATAGGGAAAAAGAAGAACAGTTGATATCTGTGAATTTTATTCTTGTGAACAATGTATATATAGACCAAAATCGATCTATTGTACACAGTTTGATGTATGTATGAATATTTTTCCATCTTGGCACTTTTGTTTCGGCGGTAAAACCCATGATTTTCATTCCATCCATGCGGATATATAAAATCAAATCTTTTATAACATTTAATTTTTTAACATTTTTTAATATTTAAATATTTATAGTGACGTGGTTGCAACGGTTAGATTATATCAAAATATTTTTTTTATTTTACAAAGATATATCACGAATTGTAATTTGCGTAGATTCATGCACATAGATATTCTAAAAGAATTTTATCTTGCCGTAAGTTATCAATATCGTAAATTTAAAATATAGTATGAGAAAAAGGAATATACACCGAATATTTTTACACTATTAACCAATGACAGACGTGTATTTCGCCACATCACACTTTTATTTTCAACATACTATTATCATTTGGCACTTTCCAAAAATCTGATTGGATGTCTGTGTAATATTTCTTTACAATAACAGTGCACTACCTTTAAACTCATATAGTATATCAATAAAAGTTATTGTGTGTGAAATTGTTTGATATATCATATATTCATTTTTTTCGTTAATTTTTTCATATATTCCATTAAATTACACCACAACGTCATGTATTACGCAATATTACCCAATCATAGCGCTTTTTGAGAAGTGCTACTAAATAATATGCTTTTAATAAAGTTGGAAAAGCATAATTCTAGTTATCTGACCACAATAGAAGAAACTTTAATAACGCTTAAAAATGTCATTAAAAGCTAAAAATACGCTATTGGTAATATTTTTTGGCGTAATGTATTACATTATTTTTGCAAATATCTACAATGTATAAAGTAGTTTAATGCATGGCTAAATCTTTTATTTACACTATCCATTTACACAAATTAATATTTTTTATAATATCCAAAAATCTTTTTTTTTGTAATATAATATAAAAAAATATTACCCATATATATATATATATATATATATATATATATATATATATATTAAAAGCCTTTACGTAAATGTGATTATTATTTAACCTTGCTTAAGACTAATCAAGACAGATGATTATTCAAAAGTATTAAAATCACACACAATAAACTCTTTATTCTATCAAACTCCAATACATAAAACTTGTGAAAATTACACCATAATAACCAATGGATGTAACTTCACATTCACACAAAATGAAAAAACAATAACACAAATTATCATATAATTAAAATTTAGACTAAATTCATCATATCCACAATAAAGGATATACATCATTCAGTGCACAAACAAATAAATTTATTCAAGATAATCAATTAGGCCAAAAACCATTCTGAAGATTGGCATCATAACCAAATGGAATTGTTTCATTTCCACCACCATTCCTCATCATGTCCATTAACAACTATCTTTGAATGATGTTATTATTATTCATATTCATCCCAACATGGCCATGATCCATCATAGCAATTTCTTCATTATTAAATGCAGTCAGTGGCGGCGGCGGTGGTAATTGTAGTGCCATTTGATGTTGGACTTGGCTTTGAGCCGTCAATATTTGACTTCTACTTTCATTTTGATTAAAAGTTATATTGTTATCATCAAGTTCCATCCTTCTAGCAATCTCCCTCAAATTCTTATCAATTATCCAAGCAAGATCATTCAAATCACTCACCGACACACCGTTCTGCACAATATTCCCAGCCTTAAGACATTGAAACATAAGCTTGGTTAGCTCTTTCTCTCTGTTGTCTTCCCTTTTCAACTTAACTTGCTCTTTAGCCTTTAAAATCCCCTGTTTTAGGAAGCTCTCCTGATTAACCGCCTTTTTGCTTTGTTCCAATTCAGGCATTGTCTTGAATTTCAAAAGCACTTGTTGAACACCCGATGCCGATGGCCAAATCTCTGGTTGAGGGTCGTACGAGCCACAAATTATAGCACACGCATCGATTCCACAAAGGGTTGATAACTCATCAAATTTTTTCAATAAACCCTTCTTCTTTTTATCGTATGTTACTTTCCTTGAGGTATCATTTTCAATGAAAGCAAGTTTTACCTTCTTTCTTGTCATGGTTTTGACTAGAATAAGCGAAGATGAATAATTTATAGGGAAAAAGAAGAACAGTTGATATCTGTGAATTTTATTCTTGTGAACAATGTATATATAGACCAAAATCGATCTATTGTACACAGTTTGATGTATGTATGAATATTTTTCCATCTTGGCACTTTTGTTTCGGCGGTAAAACCCATGATTTTCATTCCATCCATGCGGATATATAAAATCAAATCTTTTATAACATTTAATTTTTTAACATTTTTTAATATTTAAATATTTATAGTGACGTGGTTGCAACGGTTAGATTATATCAAAATATTTTTTTTATTTTACAAAGATATATCACGAATTGTAATTTGCGTAGATTCATGCACATAGATATTCTAAAAGAATTTTATCTTGCCGTAAGTTATCAATATCGTAAATTTAAAATATAGTATGAGAAAAAGGAATATACACCGAATATTTTTACACTATTAACCAATGACAGACGTGTATTTCGCCACATCACACTTTTATTTTCAACATACTATTATCATTTGGCACTTTCCAAAAATCTGATTGGATGTCTGTGTAATATTTCTTTACAATAACAGTGCACTACCTTTAAACTCATATAGTATATCAATAAAAGTTATTGTGTGTGAAATTGTTTGATATATCATATATTCATTTTTTTCGTTAATTTTTTCATATATTCCATTAAATTACACCACAACGTCATGTATTACGCAATATTACCCAATCATAGCACTTTTTGAGAAGTGCTACTAAATAATATGCTTTCAATAAAGTTGGAAAAGCATAATTCTAGTTATCTGACCACAATAGAAGAAACTTTAATAACGCTTAAAAATGTCATTAAAAGCTAAAAATACGCTATTGGTAATATTTTTTGGCGTAATGTATTACATTATTTTTGCAAATATCTACAATGTATAAAGTAGTTTAATGCATGGCTAAATCTTTTCTTTACACTATCCATTTACACAAATTAATATTTTTTATAATATCCAAAAATCTTTTTTTTTGTAATATAATATAAAAAAATATTACCCATATATATATATATATATATTTATATATAAATATATATATAAATATATATATATATATATATATATATATATTAAAAGCCTTTACGTAAATGTGATTATTATTTAACCTTGCTTAAGATTAATCAAGACAGATGATTATTCAAAAGTATTATAAGCACACACAATAAACTCTTTATTCTATCAAACTCCAATACATAAAACTTGTGAAAATTACACCATAATAACCAATGGATGTAACTTCACATTCACACAAAATGAAAAAACAATAACACAAATTATCATATAATTAAAATTTAGACTAAATTCGTCATATCCACATTAGAGGATATACATCATTAAGTCCACAAACAAATAAATTTATTCAAGATAATCAATTAGGCCAAAAACCATTCTGAAGATTGGCATCATAACCAAATGGAATTGTTTCATTTCCACCACCATTCCTCATCATGTCCATTAACAACTGTCTTTGAATGATGTTATTATTATTCATATTCATCCCAACATGGACATGATCCATCATAGCAATTTCTTCATTATTAAATGCAGTCAGTGGCGGCGGCGGTGGTAATTGTAGTGCCATTTGATGTTGGACTTGGCTTTGAGCCGTCATTATTTGACTTCTACTTTCATTTTGATTAAAAGTTATATTGTTATCATCAAGTTCCATCCTTCTAGCAATCTCCCTCAAATTCTTATCAATTATCCGAGCAAGATCATTCAAATCACTCACCGACACACCGTTCTGCACAATATTCCCAGCCTTAAGACATTGAAACATAAGCTTGGTTAGCTCTTTCTCTCTGTTGTCTTCCCTTTTCATCTTAACTTGCTCTTTAGCCTTTAAAATCCCCTGTTTTAGGAAACTCTCCTGATTAACCATCTTTTTGCTTTGTTCCAATTCAGGCATTGTCTTGAATTTCAAAAGCACTTGTTGAACACCCGATGGCGATGGCCAAATCTCTGGTTGAGGGTCGTACGAGCCACAAATTATAGCACACACATCGATTCCACAAAGGGTTGATAACTCATCAACTTTTTTCAATAAACCCTTCTTCTTTTTATCGTATGTTACTTTCCTTGAGGTATCATTTTCAATGAAAGCAAGTTTCACCTTCTTTCTTGTCATGGTTTTGACTAGAATAAGCGAAGATGAATAATTTATAGGGAAAAAGAAGAACAGTTGATGTCTGTGAATTTTATTCTTGTGAACAATGTATATATAGACCAAAATCGATCTATTGTACACAGTTTGATGTATGTATGAATATTTTTCCATCTTGGCATTTTTGTTTCGGCGGTAAAACCCATTATTTTCATTCCATCCATGCGGATATATCAAATCAAATCTTTTATAACATTTAATTTTTTAACATTTTTTAATATTTAAATATTTATAGTGACGTGGTTGCAACGGTTAGATTATATATCAAAATATTTTTTTTATTTTACAAAGATATATCACGAATTGTAATTTGCGTAGATTCATGCACATAGATATTCTAAAAGGATTTTATCTTGCCGTAAGTTATCAATATCGTAAATTTAAAATATAGTATGAGAAAAAGGAATATACACCGAATATTTTTACACTATTAACCAATGACAGACGTGTATTTCGCCACATCACACTTTTATTTTCAACATACTATTATCATTTGGCACTTTCCAAAAATCTGATTGGATGTCTGTGTAATATTTCTTTACAATAACAGTGCACTACCTTTAAACTCATATAGTATATCAATAAAAGTTATTGTGTGTGAAATTGTTTGATATATCATATATTCATTTTTTTCGTTAATTTTTTCATATATTCCATTAAATTACACCACAACGTCATGTATTACGCAATATTACCCAATCATAGCACTTTTTGAGAAGTGCTACTAAATAATATGCTTTCAATAAAGTTGGAAAAGCATAATTCTAGTTATCTGACCACAATAGAAGAAACTTTAATAACGCTTAAAAATGTCATTAAAAGCTAAAAATACGCTATTGGTAATATTTTTGGCGTAATGTATTACATTATTTTTGCAAATATCTACAATGTATAAAGTAGTTTAATGCATGGCTAAATCTTTTCTTTACACTATCCATTTACACAAATTAATATTTTTTATAATATCCAAAAATCTTTTTTTTTGTAATATAATATAAAAAAATATTACCCATATATATATATATATATTTATATATAAATATATATATAAATATATATATATATATATATATATATATATTAAAAGCCTTTACGTAAATGTGATTATTATTTAACCTTGCTTAAGATTAATCAAGACAGATGATTATTCAAAAGTATTATAAGCACACACAATAAACTCTTTATTCTATCAAACTCCAATACATAAAACTTGTGAAAATTACACCATAATAACCAATGGATGTAACTTCACATTCACACAAAATGAAAAAACAATAACACAAATTATCATATAATTAAAATTTAGACTAAATTCGTCATATCCACATTAGAGGATATACATCATTAAGTCCACAAACAAATAAATTTATTCAAGATAATCAATTAGGCCAAAAACCATTCTGAAGATTGGCATCATAACCAAATGGAATTGTTTCATTTCCACCACCATTCCTCATCATGTCCATTAACAACTGTCTTTGAATGATGTTATTATTATTCATATTCATCCCAACATGGCCATGATCCATCATAGCAATTTCTTCATTATTAAATGCAGTCAGTGGCGGCGGCGGTGGTAATTGTAGTGCCATTTGATGTTGGACTTGGCTTTGAGCCGTCATTATTTGACTTCTACTTTCATTTTGATTAAAAGTTATATTGTTATCATCAAGTTCCATCCTTCTAGCAATCTCCCTCAAATTCTTATCAATTATCCGAGCAAGATCATTCAAATCACTCACCGACACACCGTTCTGCACAATATTCCCAGCCTTAAGACATTGAAACATAAGCTTGGTTAGCTCTTTCTCTCTGTTGTCTTCCCTTTTCATCTTAACTTGCTCTTTAGCCTTTAAAATCCCCTGTTTTAGGAAACTCTCCTGATTAACCATCTTTTTGCTTTGTTCCAATTCAGGCATTGTCTTGAATTTCAAAAGCACTTGTTGAACACCCGATGGCGATGGCCAAATCTCTGGTTGAGGGTCGTACGAGCCACAAATTATAGCACACGCATCGATTCCACAAAGGGTTGATAACTCATCAACTTTTTTCAATAAACCCTTCTTCTTTTTATTGTATGTTACTTTCCTTGAGGTATCATTTTCAACGAAAGCAAGTTTCACCTTCTTTCTTGTCATGGTTTTGACTAGAATAAGCGAAGATGAATAATTTATAGGGAAAAAGAAGAACAGTTGATGTCTGTGAATTTTATTCTTGTGAACAATGTATATATAGACCAAAATCGATCTATTGTACACAGTTTGATGTATGTATGAATATTTTTCCATCTTGGCATTTTTGTTTCGGCGGTAAAACCCATTATTTTCATTCCATCCATGCGGATATATAAAATCAAATCTTTTATAACATTTAATTTTTTAACATTTTTTAATATTTAAATATTTATAGTGACGTGGTTGCAACGGTTAGATTATATATCAAAATATTTTTTTTATTTTACAAAGATATATCACGAATTGTAATTTGCGTAGATTCATGCACATAGATATTCTAAAAGGATTTTATCTTGCCGTAAGTTATCAATATCGTAAATTTAAAATATAGTATGAGAAAAAGGAATATACACCGAATATTTTTACACTATTAACCAATGACAGACGTGTATTTCGCCACATCACACTTTTATTTTCAACATACTATTATCATTTGGCACTTTCCAAAAATCTGATTGGATGTCTGTGTAATATTTCTTTACAATGACAGTGCACTACCTTTCAACTCATATAGTATATCAATAAAAGTTATTGTGTGTGAAATTGTTTGATATATCATATATTCATTTTTTTGGTTAATTTTTTCATATATTCCATTAAATTACACCACAACGTCATGTATTACGCAATACTACCCAATCATAGCGCTTTTTGAGAAGTGCTACTAAATAATATGCTTTTAATAAAGTTGGAAAAGCATAATTCTAGTTATCTGACCACAATAGAAGAAACTTTAATAACGCTTAAAAATTTCATTAAAAGCTAAAAATACGCTATTGGTAATATTTTTTGGCGTAATGTATTACATTATTTTTGCAAATATCTACAATGTATAAAGTAGTTTAATGCATGGCTAAATCTTTTCTTTACACTATCCATTTACACAAATTAATATTTTTTATAATATCCAAAAATCTTTTTTGTTTGTAATATAATATAAAAAAATATTACCCATATATATATATATATATATTTATATATAAATATATATATATATATATATATATATATATATATATATTAAAAGCCTTTACGTAAATGTGATTATTATTTAACCTTGCTTAAGACTAATCAAGACAGATGATTATTCAAAAGTATTAAAATCACACACAATAAACTCTTTATTCTATCAAACTCCAATACATAAAACTTGTGAAAATTACACCATAATAACCAATGGATGTAACTTCACATTCACACAAAATGAAAAAACAATAACACAAATTATCATATAATTAAAATTTAGACTAAATTCATCATATCCACAATAGAGGATATACATCATTAAGTCCACAAACAAATAAATTTATTCAAGATAATCAATTAGGCCAAAAACCATTCTGAAGATTGGCATCATAACCAAATGGAATTGTTTCATTTCCACCACCATTCCTCATCATATCCATTAACAACTGTCTTTGAATGATGTTATTATTATTCATATTCATCCCAACATGGCCATGATCCATCATAGCAATTTCTTCATTATTAAATGCAGTCAGTGGCGGCGGCGGTGGTAATTGTAGTGCCATTTGATGGTGGACTTGGCTTTGAGCCGTCAATATTTGACTTCTACTTTCATTTTGATTAAAAGTTATATTGTTATCATCAAGTTCCATCCTTCTAGCAATCTCCCTCAAATTCTTATCAATTATCCAAGCAAGATCATTCAAATCACTCACCGACACACCGTTCTGCACAATATTCCCAGCCTTAAGACATTGAAACATAAGCTTGGTTAGCTCTTTCTCTCTGTTGTCTTCCCTTTTCAACTTAACTTGCTCTTTAGCCTTTAAAATCCCCTGTTTTAGGAAGCTCTCCTGATTAACCACCTTTTTGCTTTGTTCCAATTTAGGCATTGTCTTGAATTTCAAAAGCACTTGTTGAACACCCGATGGCGATGGCCAAATCTCTGGTTGAGGGTCGTACGAGCCACAAATTATAGCACACACATCGATTCCACAAAGGGTTGATAACTCATCAATTTTTTTCAATAAACCCTTCTTCTTTTTATCGTATGTTACTTTCCTTGAGGTATCATTTTCAATGAAAGCAAGTTTCACCTTCTTTCTTGTCATGGTTTTGACTAGAATAAGCGAAGATGAATAATTTATAGGGAAAAAGAAGAACAGTTGATATCTGTGAATTTTATTCTTGTGAACAATGTATATATAGACCAAAATCGATCTATTGTACACAGTTTGATGTATGTATGAATATTTTTCCATCTTGGCATTTTTGTTTCGGCGGTAAAACCCATTATTTTCATTCCATCCATGCGGATATATCAAATCAAATCTTTTATAACATTTAATTTTTTAACATTTTTTAATATTTAAATATTTATAGTGACGTGGTTGCAACGGTTAGATTATATATCAAAATATTTTTTTTATTTTACAAAGATATATCACGAATTGTAATTTGCGTAGATTCATGCACATAGATATTCTAAAAGGATTTTATCTTGCCGTAAGTTATCAATATCGTAAATTTAAAATATAGTATGAGAAAAAGGAATATACACCGAATATTTTTACACTATTAACCAATGACAGACGTGTATTTCGCCACATCACACTTTTATTTTCAACATACTATTATCATTTGGCACTTTCCAAAAATCTGATTGGATGTCTGTGTAATATTTCTTTACAATAACAGTGCACTACCTTTAAACTCATATAGTATATCAATAAAAGTTATTGTGTGTGAAATTGTTTGATATATCATATATTCATTTTTTTCGTTAATTTTTTCATATATTCCATTAAATTACACCACAACGTCATGTATTACGCAATATTACCCAATCATAGCACTTTTTGAGAAGTGCTACTAAATAATATGCTTTCAATAAAGTTGGAAAAGCATAATTCTAGTTATCTGACCACAATAGAAGAAACTTTAATAACGCTTAAAAATGTCATTAAAAGCTAAAAATACGCTATTGGTAATATTTTTGGCGTAATGTATTACATTATTTTTGCAAATATCTACAATGTATAAAGTAGTTTAATGCATGGCTAAATCTTTTCTTTACACTATCCATTTACACAAATTAATATTTTTTATAATATCCAAAAATCTTTTTTTTTGTAATATAATATAAAAAAATATTACCCATATATATATATATATATTTATATATAAATATATATATAAATATATATATATATATATATATATATATATTAAAAGCCTTTACGTAAATGTGATTATTATTTAACCTTGCTTAAGACTAATCAAGACAGATGATTATTCAAAAGTATTAAAATCACACACAATAAACTCTTTATTCTATCAAACTCCAATACATAAAACTTGTGAAAATTACACCATAATAACCAATGGATGTAACTTCACATTCACACAAAATGAAAAAACAATAACACAAATTATCATATAATTAAAATTTAGACTAAATTCATCATATCCACAATAGAGGATATACATCATTAAGTCCACAAACAAATAAATTTATTCAAGATAATCAATTAGGCCAAAAACCATTCTGAAGATTGGCATCATAACCAAATGGAATTGTTTCATTTCCACCACCATTCCTCATCATATCCATTAACAACTGTCTTTGAATGATGTTATTATTATTCATATTCATCCCAACATGGCCATGATCCATCATAGCAATTTCTTCATTATTAAATGCAGTCAGTGGCGGCGGCGGTGGTAATTGTAGTGCCATTTGATGGTGGACTTGGCTTTGAGCCGTCAATATTTGACTTCTACTTTCATTTTGATTAAAAGTTATATTGTTATCATCAAGTTCCATCCTTCTAGCAATCTCCCTCAAATTCTTATCAATTATCCAAGCAAGATCATTCAAATCACTCACCGACACACCGTTCTGCACAATATTCCCAGCCTTAAGACATTGAAACATAAGCTTGGTTAGCTCTTTCTCTCTGTTGTCTTCCCTTTTCAACTTAACTTGCTCTTTAGCCTTTAAAATCCCCTGTTTTAGGAAGCTCTCCTGATTAACCACCTTTTTGCTTTGTTCCAATTTAGGCATTGTCTTGAATTTCAAAAGCACTTGTTGAACACCCGATGGCGATGGCCAAATCTCTGGTTGAGGGTCGTACGAGCCACAAATTATAGCACACACATCGATTCCACAAAGGGTTGATAACTCATCAATTTTTTTCAATAAACCCTTCTTCTTTTTATCGTATGTTACTTTCCTTGAGGTATCATTTTCAATGAAAGCAAGTTTCACCTTCTTTCTTGTCATGGTTTTGACTAGAATAAGCGAAGATGAATAATTTATAGGGAAAAAGAAGAACAGTTGATATCTGTGAATTTTATTCTTGTGAACAATGTATATATAGACCAAAATCGATCTATTGTACACAGTTTGATGTATGTATGAATATTTTTCCATCTTGGCATTTTTGTTTCGGCGGTAAAACCCATTATTTTCATTCCATCCATGCGGATATATCAAATCAAATCTTTTATAACATTTAATTTTTTAACATTTTTTAATATTTAAATATTTATAGTGACGTGGTTGCAACGGTTAGATTATATATCAAAATATTTTTTTTATTTTACAAAGATATATCACGAATTGTAATTTGCGTAGATTCATGCACATAGATATTCTAAAAGGATTTTATCTTGCCGTAAGTTATCAATATCGTAAATTTAAAATATAGTATGAGAAAAAGGAATATACACCGAATATTTTTACACTATTAACCAATGACAGACGTGTATTTCGCCACATCACACTTTTATTTTCAACATACTATTATCATTTGGCACTTTCCAAAAATCTGATTGGATGTCTGTGTAATATTTCTTTACAATAACAGTGCACTACCTTTAAACTCATATAGTATATCAATAAAAGTTATTGTGTGTGAAATTGTTTGATATATCATATATTCATTTTTTTCGTTAATTTTTTCATATATTCCATTAAATTACACCACAACGTCATGTATTACGCAATATTACCCAATCATAGCACTTTTTGAGAAGTGCTACTAAATAATATGCTTTCAATAAAGTTGGAAAAGCATAATTCTAGTTATCTGACCACAATAGAAGAAACTTTAATAACGCTTAAAAATGTCATTAAAAGCTAAAAATACGCTATTGGTAATATTTTTGGCGTAATGTATTACATTATTTTTGCAAATATCTACAATGTATAAAGTAGTTTAATGCATGGCTAAATCTTTTCTTTACACTATCCATTTACACAAATTAATATTTTTTATAATATCCAAAAATCTTTTTTTTTGTAATATAATATAAAAAAATATTACCCATATATATATATATATTTATATATAAATATATATATAAATATATATATATATATATATATATATATATATTAAAAGCCTTTACGTAAATGTGATTATTATTTAACCTTGCTTAAGATTAATCAAGACAGATGATTATTCAAAAGTATTATAAGCACACACAATAAACTCTTTATTCTATCAAACTCCAATACATAAAACTTGTGAAAATTACACCATAATAACCAATGGATGTAACTTGACATTCACACAAAATGAAAAAACAATAACACAAATTATCATATAATTAAAATTTAGACTAAATTCGTCATATCCACATTAGAGGATATACATCATTAAGTCCACAAACAAATAAATTTATTCAAGATAATCAATTAGGCCAAAAACCATTCTGAAGATTGGCATCATAACCAAATGGAATTGTTTCATTTCCACCACCATTCCTCATCATGTCCATTAACAACTGTCTTTGAATGATGTTATTATTATTCATATTCATCCCAACATGGCCATGATCCATCATAGCAATTTCTTCATTATTAAATGCAGTCAGTGGCGGCGGCGGTGGTAATTGTAGTGCCATTTGATGTTGGACTTGGCTTTGAGCCGTCATTATTTGACTTCTACTTTCATTTTGATTAAAAGTTATATTGTTATCATCAAGTTCCATCCTTCTAGCAATCTCCCTCAAATTCTTATCAATTATCCGAGCAAGATCATTCAAATCACTCACCGACACACCGTTCTGCACAATATTCCCAGCCTTAAGACATTGAAACATAAGCTTGGTTAGCTCTTTCTCTCTGTTGTCTTACCTTTTCATCTTAACTTGCTCTTTAGCCTTTAAAATCCCCTGTTTTAGGAAACTCTCCTGATTAACCATCTTTTTGCTTTGTTCCAATTCAGGCATTGTCTTGAATTTCAAAAGCACTTGTTGAACACCCGATGGCGATGGCCAAATCTCTGGTTGAGGGTCGTACGAGCCACAAATTATAGCACACGCATCGATTCCACAAAGGGTTGATAACTCATCAACTTTTTTCAATAAACCCTTCTTCTTTTTATCGTATGTTACTTTCCTTGAGGTATCATTTTCAATGAAAGCAAGTTTCACCTTCTTTCTTGTCATGGTTTTGACTAGAATAAGCGAAGATGAATAATTTATAGGGAAAAAGAAGAACAGTTGATGTCTGTGAATTTTATTCTTGTGAACAATGTATATATAGACCAAAATCGATCTATTGTACACAGTTTGTTGTATGTATGAATATTTTTCCATCTTGGCATTTTTGTTTCGGCGGTAAAACCCATTATTTTCATTCCATCCATGCGGATATATAAAATCAAATCTTTTATAACCTTTAATTTTTTAACATTTTTTAATATTTAAATATTTATAGTGACGTGGTTGCAACGGTTAGATTATATATCAAAATATTTTTTTTATTTTACAAAGATATATCACGAATTGTAATTTGCGTAGATTCATGCACATAGATATTCTAAAAGGATTTTATCTTGCCGTAAGTTATCAATATCGTAAATTTAAAATATAGTATGAGAAAAAGGAATATACACCGAATATTTTTACACTATTAACCAATGACAGACGTGTATTTCGCCACATCACACTTTTATTTTCAACATACTATTATCATTTGGCACTTTCCAAAAATCTGATTGGATGTCTGTGTAATATTTCTTTACAATGACAGTGCACTACCTTTCAACTCATATAGTATATCAATAAAAGTTATTGTGTGTGAAATTGTTTGATATATCATATATTCATTTTTTTGGTTAATTTTTTCATATATTCCATTAAATTACACCACAACGTCATGTATTACGCAATACTACCCAATCATAGCGCTTTTTGAGAAGTGCTACTAAATAATATGCTTTTAATAAAGTTGGAAAAGCATAATTCTAGTTATCTGACCACAATAGAAGAAACTTTAATAACGCTTAAAAATTTCATTAAAAGCTAAAAATACGCTATTGGTAATATTTTTTGGCGTAATGTATTACATTATTTTTGCAAATATCTACAATGTATAAAGTAGTTTAATGCATGGCTAAATCTTTTCTTTACACTATCCATTTACACAAATTAATATTTTTTATAATATCCAAAAATCTTTTTTGTTTGTAATATAATATAAAAAAATATTACCCATATATATATATATATATATTTATATATAAATATATATATATATATATATATATATATATATATATATATATATATATATATATTAAAAGCCTTTACGTAAATGTGATTATTATTTAACCTTGCTTAAGACTAATCAAGACAGATGATTATTCAAAAGTATTAAAATCACACACAATAAACTCTTTATTCTATCAAACTCCAATACATAAAACTTGTGAAAATTACACCATAATAACCAATGGATGTAACTTCACATTCACACAAAATGAAAAAACAATAACACAAATTATCATATAATTAAAATTTAGACTAAATTCATCATATCCACAATAGAGGATATACATCATTAAGTCCACAAACAAATAAATTTATTCAAGATAATCAATTAGGCCAAAAACCATTCTGAAGATTGGCATCATAACCAAATGGAATTGTTTCATTTCCACCACCATTCCTCATCATATCCATTAACAACTGTCTTTGAATGATGTTATTATTATTCATATTCATCCCAACATGGCCATGATCCATCATAGCAATTTCTTCATTATTAAATGCAGTCAGTGGCGGCGGCGGTGGTAATTGTAGTGCCATTTGATGGTGGACTTGGCTTTGAGCCGTCAATATTTGACTTCTACTTTCATTTTGATTAAAAGTTATATTGTTATCATCAAGTTCCATCCTTCTAGCAATCTCCCTCAAATTCTTATCAATTATCCAAGCAAGATCATTCAAATCACTCACCGACACACCGTTCTGCACAATATTCCCAGCCTTAAGACATTGAAACATAAGCTTGGTTAGCTCTTTCTCTCTGTTGTCTTCCCTTTTCAACTTAACTTGCTCTTTAGCCTTTAAAATCTCCTGTTTTAGGAAGCTCTCCTGATTAACCACCTTTTTGCTTTGTTCCAATTTAGGCATTGTCTTGAATTTCAAAAGCACTTGTTGAACACCCGATGGCGATGGCCAAATCTCTGGTTGAGGGTCGTACGAGCCACAAATTATAGCACACACATCGATTCCACAAAGGGTTGATAACTCATCAATTTTTTTCAATAAACCCTTCTTCTTTTTATCGTATGTTACTTTCCTTGAGGTATCATTTTCAATGAAAGCAAGTTTCACCTTCTTTCTTGTCATGGTTTTGACTAGAATAAGCGAAGATGAATAATTTATAGGGAAAAAGAAGAACAGTTGATATCTGTGAATTTTATTCTTGTGAACAATGTATATATAGACCAAAATCGATCTATTGTACACAGTTTGATGTATGTATGAATATTTTTCCATCTTGGCATTTTTGTTTCGGCGGTAAAACCCATGATTTTCATTCAATCCATGCGGATATATAAAATCAAATCTTTTATAACATTTAATTTTTTAACATTTTTTAATATTTAAATATTTATAGTGACGTGGTTGCAACGGTTAGATTATATATCAAAATATTTTTTTTATTTTACAAAGATATATCACGAATTGTAATTTGCGTAGATTCATGCACATAGATATTCTAAAAGGATTTTATCTTGCCGTAAGTTATCAATATCGTAAATTTAAAATATAGTATGAGAAAAAGGAATATACACCGAATATTTTTACACTATTAACCAATGACAGACGTGTATTTCGCCACATCACACTTTTATTTTCAACATACTATTATCATTTGGCACTTTCCAAAAATCTGATTGGATGTCTGTGTAATATTTCTTTACAATGACAGTGCACTACCTTTAAACTCATATAGTATATCAATAAAAGTTATTGTGTGTGAAATTGTTTGATATATCATATATTCATTTTTTTGGTTAATTTTTTCATATATTCCATTAAATTACACCACAACGTCATGTATTACGCAATATTACCCAATCATAGCGCTTTTTGAGAAGTGCTACTAAATAATATGCTTTTAATAAAGTTGGAAAAGCATAATTCTAGTTATCTGACCACAATAGAAGAAACTTTAATAACGCTTAAAAATGTCATTAAAAGCTAAAAATACGCTATTGGTAATATTTTTTGGCGTAATGTATTACATTATTTTTGCAAATATCTACAATGTATAAAGTAGTTTAATGCATGGCTAAATCTTTTCTTTACACTATCCATTTACACAAATTAATATTTTTTATAATATCCAAAAATCTTTTTTTTTGTAATATAATATAAAAAAATATTACCCATATATATATATATATTTATATATAAATATATATATATATATATATATATATATATATATATTAAAAGCCTTTACGTAAATGTGATTATTATTTAACCTTGCTTAAGATTAATCAAGACAGATGATTATTCAAAAGTATTATAAGCACACACAATAAACTCTTTATTCTATCAAACTCCAATACATAAAACTTGTGAAAATTACACCATAATAACCAATGGATGTAACTTCACATTCACACAAAATGAAAAAACAATAACACAAATTATCATATAATTAAAATTTAGACTAAATTCGTCATATCCACATTAGAGGATATACATCATTAAGTCCACAAACAAATAAATTTATTCAAGATAATCAATTAGGCCAAAAACCATTCTGAAGATTGGCATCATAACCAAATGGAATTGTTTCATTTCCACCAACATTCCTCATCATGTCCATTAACAACTGTCTTTGAATGATGTTATTATTATTCATATTCATCCCAACATGGCCATGATCCATCATAGCAATTTCTTCATTATTAAATGCAGCCAGTGGCGGCGGCGGTGGTAATTGTAGTGCCATTTGATGTTGGACTTGGCTTTGAGCCGTCATTATTTGACTTCTACTTTCATTTTGATTAAAAGTTATATTGTTATCATCAAGTTCCATCCTTCTAGCAATCTCCCTCAAATTCTTATCAATTATCCAAGCAAGATCATTCAAATCACTCACCGATACACCGTTCTGCACAATATTCCCAGCCTTAAGACATTGAAACATAAGCTTGGTTAGCTCTTTCTCTCTGTTGTCTTCCCTTTTCATCTTAACTTGCTCTTTAGCCTTTAAAATCCCCTGTTTTAGGAAACTCTCCTGATTAACCATCTTTTTGCTTTGTTCCAATTCAGGCATTGTCTTGAATTTCAAAAGCACTTGTTGAACACTCGATGGCGATGGCCAAATCTCTGGTTGAGGGTCGTACGAGCCACAAATTATAGCACACGCATCGATTCCACAAAGGGTTGATAACTCATCAACTTTTTTCAATAAACCCTTCTTCTTTTTATTGTATGTTACTTTCCTTGAGGTATCATTTTCAACGAAAGCAAGTTTCACCTTCTTTCTTGTCATGGTTTTGACTAGAATAAGCGAAGATGAATAATTTATAGGGAAAAAGAAGAACAGTTGATGTCTGTGAATTTTATTCTTGTGAACAATGTATATATAGACCAAAATCGATCTATTGTACACAGTTTGATGTATGTATGAATATTTTTCCATCTTGGCATTTTTGTTTCGGCGGTAAAACCCATTATTTTCATTCCATCCATGCGGATATATAAAATCAAATCTTTTATAACATTTAATTTTTAAACATTTTTTAATATTTAAATATTTATAGTGACGTGGTTGCAACGGTTAGATTATATATCAAAATATTTTTTTTATTTTACAAAGATATATCACGAATTGTAATTTGCGTAGATTCATGCACATAGATATTCTAAAAGGATTTTATCTTGCCGTAAGTTATCAATATCGTAAATTTAAAATATAGTATGAGAAAAAGGAATATACACCGAATATTTTTACACTATTATCCAATGACAGACGTGTATTTCGCCACATCACACTTTTATTTTCAACATACTATTATCATTTGGCACTTTCCAAAAATCTGATTGGATGTCTGTGTAATATTTCTTTACAATGACAGTGCACTACCTTTAAACTCATATAGTATATCAATAAAAGTTATTGTGTGTGAAATTGTTTGATATATCATATATTCATTTTTTTGGTTAATTTTTTCATATATTCCATTAAATTACACCACAACGTCATGTATTACGCAATATTACCCAATCATAGCGCTTTTTGAGAAGTGCTACTAAATAATATGCTTTTAATAAAGTTGGAAAAGCATAATTCTAGTTATCTGACCACAATAGAAGAAACTTTAATAACGCTTAAAAATGTCATTAAAAGCTAAAAATACGCTATTGGTAATATTTTTTGGCGTAATGTATTACATTATTTTTGCAAATATCTACAATGTATAAAGTAGTTTAATGCATGGCTAAATCTTTTCTTTACACTATCCATTTACACAAATTAATATTTTTTATAATATCCAAAAATCTTTTTTTTTGTAATATAATATAAAAAAATATTACCCATATATATATATATATTTATATATAAATATATATATATATATATATATATATATATTAAAAGCCTTTACGTAAATGTGATTATTATTTAACCTTGCTTAAGATTAATCAAGACAGATGATTATTCAAAAGTATTATAAGCACACACAATAAACTCTTTATTCTATCAAACTCCAATACATAAAACTTGTGAAAATTACACCATAATAACCAATGGATGTAACTTCACATTCACACAAAATGAAAAAACAATAACACAAATTATCATATAATTAAAATTTAGACTAAATTCGTCATATCCACATTAGAGGATATACATCATTAAGTCCACAAACAAATAAATTTATTCAAGATAATCAATTAGGCCAAAAACCATTCTGAAGATTGGCATCATAACCAAATGGAATTGTTTCATTTCCACCACCATTCCTCATCATGTCCATTAACAACTGTCTTTGAATGATGTTATTATTATTCATATTCATCCCAACATGGCCATGATCCATCATAGCAATTTCTTCATTATTAAATGCAGCCAGTGGCGGCGGCGGTGGTAATTGTAGTGCCATTTGATGTTGGACTTGGCTTTGAGCCGTCATTATTTGACTTCTACTTTCATTTTGATTAAAAGTTATATTGTTATCATCAAGTTCCATCCTTCTAGCAATCTCCCTCAAATTCTTATCAATTATCCAAGCAAGATCATTCAAATCACTCACCGATACACCGTTCTGCACAATATTCCCAGCCTTAAGACATTGAAACATAAGCTTGGTTAGCTCTTTCTCTCTGTTGTCTTCCCTTTTCATCTTAACTTGCTCTTTAGCCTTTAAAATCCCCTGTTTTAGGAAACTCTCCTGATTAACCATCTTTTTGCTTTGTTCCAATTCAGGCATTGTCTTGAATTTCAAAAGCACTTGTTGAACACTCGATGGCGATGGCCAAATCTCTGGTTGAGGGTCGTACGAGCCACAAATTATAGCACACGCATCGATTCCACAAAGGGTTGATAACTCATCAACTTTTTTCAATAAACCCTTCTTCTTTTTATTGTATGTTACTTTCCTTGAGGTATCATTTTCAACGAAAGCAAGTTTCACCTTCTTTCTTGTCATGGTTTTGACTAGAATAAGCGAAGATGAATAATTTATAGGGAAAAAGAAGAACAGTTGATGTCTGTGAATTTTATTCTTGTGAACAATGTATATATAGACCAAAATCGATCTATTGTACACAGTTTGATGTATGTATGAATATTTTTCCATCTTGGCATTTTTGTTTCGGCGGTAAAACCCATTATTTTCATTCCATCCATGCGGATATATAAAATCAAATCTTTTATAACATTTAATTTTTAAACATTTTTTAATATTTAAATATTTATAGTGACGTGGTTGCAACGGTTAGATTATATATCAAAATATTTTTTTTATTTTACAAAGATATATCACGAATTGTAATTTGCGTAGATTCATGCACATAGATATTCTAAAAGGATTTTATCTTGCCGTAAGTTATCAATATCGTAAATTTAAAATATAGTATGAGAAAAAGGAATATACACCGAATATTTTTACACTATTATCCAATGACAGACGTGTATTTCGCCACATCACACTTTTATTTTCAACATACTATTATCATTTGGCACTTTCCAAAAATCTGATTGGATGTCTGTGTAATATTTCTTTACAATGACAGTGCACTACCTTTAAACTCATATAGTATATCAATAAAAGTTATTGTGTGTGAAATTGTTTGATATATCATATATTCATTTTTTTGGTTAATTTTTTCATATATTCCATTAAATTACACCACAACGTCATGTATTACGCAATATTACCCAATCATAGCGCTTTTTGAGAAGTGCTACTAAATAATATGCTTTTAATAAAGTTGGAAAAGCATAATTCTAGTTATCTGACCACAATAGAAGAAACTTTAATAACGCTTAAAAATGTCATTAAAAGCTAAAAATATGCTATTGGTAATATTTTTTGGCGTAATGTATTACATTATTTTTGCAAATATCTACAATGTATAAAGTAGTTTAATGCATGGCTAAATCTTTTCTTTACACTATCCATTTACACAAATTAATATTTTTTATAATATCCAAAAATCTTTTTTTTTGTAATATATTATAAAAAAATATTACCCATATATATATATATATTTATATATAAATATATATATATATATATATATATATATATATATATATATATTAAAAGCCTTTACGTAAATGTGATTATTATTTAACCTTGCTTAAGATTAATCAAGACAGATGATTATTCAAAAGTATTATAAGCACACACAATAAACTCTTTATTCTATCAAACTCCAATACATAAAACTTGTGAAAATTACACCATAATAACCAATGGATGTAACTTCACATTCACACAAAATGAAAAAACAATAACACAAATTATCATATAATTAAAATTTAGACTAAATTCGTCATATCCACATTAGAGGATATACATCATTAAGTCCACAAACAAATAAATTTATTCAAGATAATCAATTAGGCCAAAAACCATTCTGAAGATTGGCATCATAACCAAATGGAATTGTTTCATTTCCACCACCATTCCTCATCATGTCCATTAACAACTGTCTTTGAATGATGTTATTATTATTCATATTCATCCCAACATGGCCATGATCCATCATAGCAATTTCTTCATTATTAAATGCAGCCAGTGGCGGCGGCGGTGGTAATTGTAGTGCCATTTGATGTTGGACTTGGCTTTGAGCCGTCATTATTTGACTTCTACTTTCATTTTGATTAAAAGTTATATTGTTATCATCAAGTTCCATCCTTCTAGCAATCTCCCTCAAATTCTTATCAATTATCCAAGCAAGATCATTCAAATCACTCACCGACACACCGTTCTGCACAATATTCCCAGCCTTAAGACATTGAAACATAAGCTTGGTTAGCTCTTTCTCTCTGTTGTCTTCCCTTTTCAACTTAACTTGCTCTTTAGCCTTTAAAATCCCCTGTTTTAGGAAGCTGTCCTGATTAACCACCTTTTTTCTTTGTTCCAATTTAGGCATTGTCTTGAATTTCAAAAGCACTTGTTGAACACCCGATGGCGATGGCCAAATCTCTGGTTGAGGGTCGTACGAGCCACAAATTATAGCACACGCATCGATTCCACAAAGGGTTGATAACTCATCAAATTTTTTCAATAAACCCTTCTTCTTTTTATCGTATGTTACTTTCCTTGAGGTATCATTTTCAATGAAAGCAAGTTTCACCTTCTTTCTTGTCATGGTTTTGACTAGAATAAGCGAAGATGAATAATTTATAGGGAAAAAGAAGAACAGTTGATATCTGTGAATTTTATTCTTGTGAACAATGTATATATAGACCAAAATCGATCTATTGTACACAGTTTGATGTATGTATGAATATTTTTCCATCTTGGCATTTTTGTTTCGGCGGTAAAACCCATGATTTTCATTCCATCCATGCGGATATATAAAATCAAATCTTTTATAACATTTAATTTTTTAACATTTTTTAATATTTAAATATTTATAGTGACGTGGTTGCAACGGTTAGATTATATATCAAAATATTTTTTTTATTTTACAAAGATATATCACGAATTGTAATTTGCGTAGATTCATGCACATAGATATTCTAAAAGGATTTTATCTTGCCGTAAGTTATCAATATCGTAAATTTAAAATATAGTATGAGAAAAAGGAATATACACCGAATATTTTTACACTATTATCCAATGACAGACGTGTATTTCGCCACATCACACTTTTATTTTCAACATACTATTATCATTTGGCACTTTCCAAAAATCTGATTGGATGTCTGTGTAATATTTCTTTACAATGACAGTGCACTACCTTTAAACTCATATAGTATATCAATAAAAGTTATTGTGTGTGAAATTGTTTGATATATCATATATTCATTTTTTTGGTTAATTTTTTCATATATTCCATTAAATTACACCACAACGTCATGTATTACGCAATATTACCCAATCATAGCGCTTTTTGAGAAGTGCTACTAAATAATATGCTTTTAATAAAGTTGGAAAAGCATAATTCTAGTTATCTGACCACAATAGAAGAAACTTTAATAACGCTTAAAAATGTCATTAAAAGCTAAAAATACGCTATTGGTAATATTTTTTGGCGTAATGTATTACATTATTTTTGCAAATATCTACAATGTATAAAGTAGTTTAATGCATGGCTAAATCTTTTCTTTACACTATCCATTTACACAAATTAATATTTTTTATAATATCCAAAAATCTTTTTTTTTGTAATATAATATAAAAAAATATTACCCATATATATATATATATTTATATATAAATATATATATAAATATATATATATATATATATATATATATATATATTAAAAGCCTTTACGTAAATGTGATTATTATTTAACCTTGCTTAAGATTAATCAAGACAGATGATTATTCAAAAGTATTATAAGCACACACAATAAACTCTTTATTCTATCAAACTCCAATACATAAAACTTGTGAAAATTACACCATAATAACCAATGGATGTAACTTCACATTCACACAAAATGAAAAAACAATAACACAAATTATCATATAATTAAAATTTAGACTAAATTCGTCATATCCACATTAGAGGATATACATCATTAAGTCCACAAACAAATAAATTTATTCAAGATAATCAATTAGGCCAAAAACCATTCTGAAGATTGGCATCATAACCAAATGGAATTGTTTCATTTCCACCACCATTCCTCATCATGTCCATTAACAACTGTCTTTGAATGATGTTATTATTATTCATATTCATCCCAACATGGCCATGATCCATCATAGCAATTTCTTCATTATTAAATGCAGTCAGTGGCGGCGGCGGTGGTAATTGTAGTGCCATTTGATATTGGACTTGGCTTTGAGCCGTCATTATTTGACTTCTACTTTCATTTTGATTAAAAGTTATATTGTTATCATCAAGTTCCATCCTTCTAGCAATCTCCCTCAAATTCTTATCAATTATCCAAGCAAGATCATTCAAATCACTCACCGACACACCGTTCTGCACAATATTCCCAGCCTTAAGACATTGAAACATAAGCTTGGTTAGCTCTTTCTCTCTGTTGTCTTCCCTTTTCAACTTAACTTGCTCTTTAGCCTTTAAAATCCCCTGTTTTAGGAAGCTGTCCTGATTAACCACCTTTTTTCTTTGTTCCAATTTAGGCATTGTCTTGAATTTCAAAAGCACTTGTTGAACACCCGATGGCGATGGCCAAATCTCTGGTTGAGGGTCGTACGAGCCACAAATTATAGCACACGCATCGATTCCACAAAGGGTTGATAACTCATCAAATTTTTTCAATAAACCCTTCTTCTTTTTATCGTATGTTACTTTCCTTGAGGTATCATTTTCAATGAAAGCAAGTTTCACCTTCTTTCTTGTCATGGTTTTGACTAGAATAAGCGAAGATGAATAATTTATAGGGAAAAAGAAGAACAGTTGATATCTGTGAATTTTATTCTTGTGAACAATGTATATATAGACCAAAATCGATCTATTGTACACAGTTTGATGTATGTATGAATATTTTTCCATCTTGGCATTTTTGTTTCGGCGGTAAAACCCATGATTTTCATTCCATCCATGCGGATATATAAAATCAAATCTTTTATAACATTTAATTTTTTAACATTTTTTAATATTTAAATATTTATAGTGACGTGGTTGCAACGGTTAGATTATATATCAAAATATTTTTTTTATTTTACAAAGATATATCACGAATTGTAATTTGCGTAGATTCATGCACATAGATATTCTAAAAGGATTTTATCTTGCCGTAAGTTATCAATATCGTAAATTTAAAATATAGTATGAGAAAAAGGAATATACACCGAATATTTTTACACTATTATCCAATGACAGACGTGTATTTCGCCACATCACACTTTTATTTTCAACATACTATTATCATTTGGCACTTTCCAAAAATCTGATTGGATGTCTGTGTAATATTTCTTTACAATGACAGTGCACTACCTTTAAACTCATATAGTATATCAATAAAAGTTATTGTGTGTGAAATTGTTTGATATATCATATATTCATTTTTTTGGTTAATTTTTTCATATATTCCATTAAATTACACCACAACGTCATGTATTACGCAATATTACCCAATCATAGCGCTTTTTGAGAAGTGCTACTAAATAATATGCTTTTAATAAAGTTGGAAAAGCATAATTCTAGTTATCTGACCACAATAGAAGAAACTTTAATAACGCTTAAAAATGTCATTAAAAGCTAAAAATACGCTATTGGTAATATTTTTTGGCGTAATGTATTACATTATTTTTGCAAATATCTACAATGTATAAAGTAGTTTAATGCATGGCTAAATCTTTTCTTTACACTATCCATTTACACAAATTAATATTTTTTATAATATCCAAAAATCTTTTTTTTTGTAATATAATATAAAAAAATATTACCCATATATATATATATATTTATATATAAATATATATATAAATATATATATATATATATATATATATATATATATTAAAAGCCTTTACGTAAATGTGATTATTATTTAACCTTGCTTAAGATTAATCAAGACAGATGATTATTCAAAAGTATTATAAGCACACACAATAAACTCTTTATTCTATCAAACTCCAATACATAAAACTTGTGAAAATTACACCATAATAACCAATGGATGTAACTTCACATTCACACAAAATGAAAAAACAATAACACAAATTATCATATAATTAAAATTTAGACTAAATTCGTCATATCCACATTAGAGGATATACATCATTAAGTCCACAAACAAATAAATTTATTCAAGATAATCAATTAGGCCAAAAACCATTCTGAAGATTGGCATCATAACCAAATGGAATTGTTTCATTTCCACCACCATTCCTCATCATGTCCATTAACAACTGTCTTTGAATGATGTTATTATTATTCATATTCATCCCAACATGGCCATGATCCATCATAGCAATTTCTTCATTATTAAATGCAGTCAGTGGCGGCGGCGGTGGTAATTGTAGTGCCATTTGATATTGGACTTGGCTTTGAGCCGTCATTATTTGACTTCTACTTTCATTTTGATTAAAAGTTATATTGTTATCATCAAGTTCCATCCTTCTAGCAATCTCCCTCAAATTCTTATCAATTATCCAAGCAAGATCATTCAAATCACTCACCGACACACCGTTCTGCACAATATTCCCAGCCTTAAGACATTGAAACATAAGCTTGGTTAGCTCTTTCTCTCTGTTGTCTTCCCTTTTCAACTTAACTTGCTCTTTAGCCTTTAAAATCCCCTGTTTTAGGAAGCTGTCCTGATTAACCACCTTTTTTCTTTGTTCCAATTTAGGCATTGTCTTGAATTTCAAAAGCACTTGTTGAACACCCGATGGCGATGGCCAAATCTCTGGTTGAGGGTCGTACGAGCCACAAATTATAGCACACGCATCGATTCCAGAAAGGGTTGATAACTCATCAAATTTTTTCAATAAACCCTTCTTCTTTTTATCGTATGTTACTTTCCTTGAGGTATCATTTTCAATGAAAGCAAGTTTCACCTTCTTTCTTGTCATGGTTTTGACTAGAATAAGCGAAGATGAATAATTTATAGGGAAAAAGAAGAACAGTTGATATCTGTGAATTTTATTCTTGTGAACAATGTATATATAGACCAAAATCGATCTATTGTACACAGTTTGATGTATGTATGAATATTTTTCCATCTTGGCATTTTTGTTTCGGCGGTAAAACCCATGATTTTCATTCCATCCATGCGGATATATAAAATCAAATCTTTTATAACATTTAATTTTTTAACATTTTTTAATATTTAAATATTTATAGTGACGTGGTTGCAACGGTTAGATTATATATCAAAATATTTTTTTTATTTTACAAAGATATATCACGAATTGTAATTTGCGTAGATTCATGCACATAGATATTCTAAAAGGATTTTATCTTGCCGTAAGTTATCAATATCGTAAATTTAAAATATAGTATGAGAAAAAGGAATATACACCGAATATTTTTACACTATTAACCAATGACAGACGTGTATTTCGCCACATCACACTTTTATTTTCAACATACTATTATCATTTGGCACTTTCCAAAAATCTGATTGGATGTCTGTGTAATATTTCTTTACAATGACAGTGCACTACCTTTAAACTCATATAGTATATCAATAAAAGTTATTGTGTGTGAAATTGTTTGATATATCATATATTCATTTTTTTCGTTAATTTTTTCATATATTCCATTAAATTACACCACAACGTCATGTATTACGCAATATTACCCAATCATAGCGCTTTTTGAGAAGTGCTACTAAATAATATGCTTTTAATAAAGTTGGAAAAGCATAATTCTAGTTATCTGACCACAATAGAAGAAACTTTAATAACGCTTAAAAATGTCATTAAAAGCTAAAAATACGCTATTGGTAATATTTTTTGGCGTAATGTATTACATTATTTTTGCAAATATCTACAATGTATAAAGTAGTTTAATGCATGGCTAAATCTTTTCTTTACACTATCCTTTTACACAAATTAATATTTTTTATAATATCCAAAAATCTTTTTTTTTGTAATATAATATAAAAAAATATTACCCATTAATATATATATATATTTATATATAAATATATATATAAATATATATATATATATATATATATTAAAAGCCTTTACGTAAATGTGATTATTATTTAACCTTGCTTAAGATTAATCAAGACAGATGATTATTCAAAAGTATTATAAGCACACACAATAAACTCTTTATTCTATCAAACTCCAATACATAAAACTTGTGAAAATTACACCATAATAACCAATGGATGTAACTTCACATTCACACAAAATGAAAAAACAATAACACAAATTATCATATAATTAAAATTTAGACTAAATTCGTCATATCCACATTAGAGGATATACATCATTAAGTCCACAAACAAATAAATTTATTCAAGATAATCAATTAGGCCAAAAACCATTCTGAAGATTGGCATCATAACCAAATGGAATTGTTTCATTTCCACCACCATTCCTCATCATGTCCATTAACAACTGTCTTTGAATGATGTTATTATTATTCATATTCATCCCAACATGGCCATGATCCATCATAGCAATTTCTTCATTATTAAATGCAGTCAGTGGCGGCGGCGGTGGTAATTGTAGTGCCATTTGATGTTGGACTTGGCTTTGAGCCGTCATTATTTGACTTCTACTTTCATTTTGATTAAAAGTTATATTGTTATCATCAAGTTCCATCCTTCTAGCAATCTCCCTCAAATTCTTATCAATTATCCGAGCAAGATCATTCAAATCACTCACCGACACACCGTTCTGCACAATATTCCCAGCCTTAAGACATTGAAACATAAGCTTGGTTAGCTCTTTCTCTCTGTTGTCTTCCCTTTTCATCTTAACTTGCTCTTTAGCCTTTAAAATCCCCTGTTTTAGGAAACTCTCCTGATTAACCATCTTTTTGCTTTGTTCCAATTCAGGCATTGTCTTGAATTTCAAAAGCACTTGTTGAACACCCGATGGCGATGGCCAAATCTCTGGTTGAGGGTCGTACGAGCCACAAATTATAGCACACGCATCGATTCCACAAAGGGTTGATAACTCATCAACTTTTTTCAATAAACCCTTCTTCTTTTTATCGTATGTTACTTTCCTTGAGGTATCATTTTCAATGAAAGCAAGTTTCACCTTCTTTCTTGTCATGGTTTTGACTAGAATAAGCGAAGATGAATAATTTATAGGGAAAAAGAAGAACAGTTGATGTCTGTGAATTTTATTCTTGTGAACAATGTATATATAGACCAAAATCGATCTATTGTACACAGTTTGATGTATGTATGAATATTTTTCCATCTTGGCATTTTTGTTTCGGCGGTAAAACCCATTATTTTCATTCCATGCATGCGGATATATAAAATCAAATCTTTTATAACATTTAATTTTTTAACATTTTTTAATATTTAAATATTTATAGTGACGTGGTTGCAACGGTTGGATTATATATCAAAATATTTTTTTTTATTTTACAAAGATATATCACGAATTGTAATTTGCGTAGATTCATGCACATAGATATTCTAAAAGGATTTTATCTTGCCGTTAGTTATCAATATCGTAAATTTAAAATATAGTATGAGAAAAAGGAACATACACCGAATATTTTTACACTATTAACCAATGACAGACGTGTATTTCGCCACATCACACTTTTATTTTCAACATACTATTATCATTTGGCACTTTCCAAAAATCTGATTGGAGGTCTGTGTAATATTTCTTTACAATGACAGTGCACTACCTTTAAACTCATATAGTATATCAATAAAAGTTATTGTGTGTGAAATTGATTGATATATCATATATTCATTTTTTTGGTTAATTTTTTCATATATTCCATTAAATTACACCACAACGTCATGTATTACGCAATATTACCCAATCATAGCGCTTTTTGAGAAGTGCTACTAAATAATATGCTTTTAATAAAGTTGGAAAAGCATAATTCTAGTTATCTGACCACAATAGAAGAAACTTTAATAACGCTTAAAAGTGTTATTAAAAGCTAAAAATACGCTATTGATAATATTTTTTGGTGTAATGTATTACATTATTTTTGCAAATATCTACAATGTATAAAGTAGTTTAATGCATGGCTAAATCGTTTCTTTACACTATCCATTTACACAAATTAAATTTTTTTATAATATCCAAAAATCTTTTTTTTTTGTAATATAATATAAAAAAATATTACCCATATATAAATATAAATATATATATATATATATATATATATATATATATATATATATATTAAAAGCCTTTACGTAAATGTGATTACTATTTAACCTTGCTTAAGATTAATCAAGACAAATGATTATTCAAAAGTATTATAAGCACACACATTAAACTCTTTATTCTATCAAACTCCAATACATAAAACTTGTGAAATTACACCATAATAACCAATGGATGTAACTTCACATTCACACAAAATGAAAAAACAATAACACAAATTATCATATAATTAAAATTTAGACTAAATTCGTCATATCCACATTAGAGGATATACATCATTAAGTCCACAAACAAATAAATTTATTCAAGATAATCAATTAGGCCAAAAACCATTCTGAAGATTGGCATCATAACCAAATGGAATTGTTTCATTTCCACCACCATTCCTCATCATGTCCATTAACAACTGCCTTTGAATGATGTTATTATTATTCATATCCATCCCAACATGGCCATGGCCCATCATAGCAATTTCTTCATTATTAAATGCAGTTAGTGGCGGCGGCGGTGGTAATTGTATTGCCATTTGATGTTGGACTTGGCTTTGAGCCATCATTATTAGACTTCTACTTTCATTTTTGTAATACCCCGTAAATTTATAAACGCTCTGGTGAATATTATTATGATCAACTGGGTTCCGGAGTACTCTGAGTAATTATTTGATAGAATAATTAGAGTAAACCGACGAACTCAGAGTTGATTAAATTAATAGTATTTAACTTGGAGTTTTTATTAATTGGCGCACTTGAGCTAATTTGGACTTTTAGTAGTATTACTAATTAATGAGAATTTTCTATACTATTCTATTTTCTTTTCATTTCCTTGGAAACAAAGAAAAGTTAGAAAGAAAGGAAAAGTGAAGGAAGGAAAAGGAGAGAAATTCCACAAGAGCTCAAGATCATCATCAAGCATCCATTCTTCATCTAATCTTCTCAGTATCAATCTCCTCATCTTGTTGTCCAGGTGGGTTCTAGTTAGACCCTTTATAGTAGAGTTTATTTTGAGTTTAGATGTAACACCCACATATATAATACATGCATCAAATCATATATTATACGTGATAAGTACGATTGGTACTGAAATATACAATAAGTTCCTAGATAACACATTATACACATAAATGCCTCTAATACAAAACACCTAAGTCTAGGGCATTATATATACAAGATGTTCCAAAACGATAAAATCTAAGAACTAGATCATCATAATGATCTCAAAATAACAACATAGCGGAAGCTAGCCATCAACATGCAAGGAAAGATCAAACGACCTTGTCCTTACCCTTCTCTGTACCTGAAGCACCAGAAATATCACCAACGTGGGGTGAGATACATCAAATCTCAGTGGGTTCTGTAGTACCCCAAAATTTGCCCTACCTTTTTTTGGCTTTTGCTTCGCGTTCATTTGCATTTTTAGGTCATAACTCATAATCATATCATCGCATTGGTTTTCTGAGACATGGGATCGAGTAGTTCTCTTATTAACAGTTGTTTCCTATATTCAGGGGTGATTCAGCAGGTCATTAGTGTACATCAAGGGCCTAGGGTTTTTCCCATTTTTAGAGGATTCATCAAAGGCGTTGGGTCAGGATTTCATTTGTGTGAATCGGGGTGTACGTCTCAAAGAGAATTAGAGTTCTTGTTCAAGATTCAGCTTGAGGACTGTTTATCGGTTGAGATTCTTCAGTGGATCATGTGAGTGGTCAAATTGTTCAGTGGTAGCTGTGACCATTTTATCAGAGGCTTGTGAATAGTTTGTGTTTGGTTTTGAGTTCTTTGGGTTATCCATTTTCTATCCATCATGACCATTTTCAACCATTTTAACCAATTTTCTTTCCACATCCATATTTCATTTTAAATCCACTCCTAATCCAATTCAAAATCCATTTTAATTCATTTCTATCCAATTCAAACCAATTTCCATAATATCCATTTATTATCCATTTTTCCAATTAACCATTTGTTCATTCATAATCCATGTTATCCATTTTTCCAATAAAACATAACCATAAGTCTTCCAAATATCCATTATATTTCAATATAGTCCATTTTCATTTCTCAATATTTTTACATATCCATATTCTTTACATAGGCTTATTTCATTAACAAGCCATGCCATAAAAACCGTTTACAAAAAATAATAATAAGAAAGGTCCTCATGATGCTTTACGATACAGACCACTAAACACACACAGAACATCCAAGCCAGCTGCACCTAAATACAAGCCGCAGTGAGATACATCCGCTGCTATTCACACGATCCACAAGAGCTTTCCAACGTGCAACAGTTAAAAAGCAAAAATCAACTTCTTGTAATGCTGCAAAACACGTGCAAATCCCAACCACACCACTAATGCATAACCAAAACTCTTCGTAAAAGCAAGTTAGCACCATAACTCAACAGGGGTTAGAGGAAAAAACCAGAAAAATTGGGCAAACTAACAGATAACTGAATTTTTCCTTTTCATTTAATGATAACCAAAAAGGCAAGAAAATCAGAAAACTCTCACAAAAGCTCTTCCTAATTGGAATAACAAAACCAGTCCCTAACAAATTCACTCCAACTAACTTCACCATCTCTAACAGAATTCAAACCTGTAAATACTATTATACCCTCACTGAATTCTCTATAAAACCTCACCACCTTCATTCTTCAGGCTCTCTTCTTCATTCTGCAGAATTTCTCAGTTCTAATTCTTCCACTCTCCACCATATTGTTTCTCTGCAACAAATTCTGCAACTCACTACCTTCAATACTCCTCAACAATTCTTCATTTTCTGTAGAATTTTTCATCATCTTCAACATCAAACATCACGATCTTCAATCTCAAAAATCTGCAGAAATCAACATCAACCAATCAATTCAACATAGTTCAGATTGAAGAAGAATTTGCGATTCAAAACAACGATTCACATAACGATTCACGCAACACAAGATTTTGTGAACTCAAAAATGAGAGCAACAATCGGAATCAACGCGATCATTCTCTCAGAAGCGATTTAGCAGAAGAAGGAGCGGAATCGAGCGAAGTTACGCATACCTGAAAGTTTTTATCTCTGGATTTCTGTTCAAATTCTCCGATCTGAAGACGCATCGGACGGTTCTCCGGTAGGTACGTAAACGACTCCTGCACTTTATCGTTCGCTTGATTGCTTGATTGCTGTGGATTCGAATTCCGTGTTTGTATTCGTTTCGATGTTGCTCGGTAACGTGTGGTATCGTACCTTTTACGTTTGATAAGCGGTTGTCAAAACTGATCGTGATTGGATACTGTCACCGCCGTCGCCGTGAGGTGTGCTGGCGCGGCGAGCTCGTGTTCTTAGGCTTGCGATGCCATTGTTTTGTTTCCGTGATGTTCGATGGTGAACTGCGTTGAGGTCTCGTGATTAGAACTTCGAAAGAGAGGCGTTGTGACGTCAGTGTGCGAGAGTTGGTGTTGGAAGGTTGCGATCGGAAACTTTGAGCATGGAGACGGAGATATTTGGATCGCGGTTGGGAGAGCGATTTCCGGCGAAGTGTTGATTAAGCTTTGTTGAGATACGCCACGGTGTTTCTCCGGCGAGGTTCGATCAAAAGTTGAGGAAGAGGAGCGATTTGGAGAGGAAGAGGGAGTTTAGGTGTTGATTAAGCTTTGTTGTTGGATGAGTGGAAAGGAAGGCGAGGACGGCTCGATGACGGAGAAGAAGGTTGGTGGACGGAAGGTGAGAGCGGCGCCGTGTGAATAAGGAGAATGCCAAAGAGCAATGTGTTGAAGGAGATAGAGGCTTAGGGTTAGGAGTTTGAGTTAACTGAGTGATCTTTTGGACTTGGTTTTTTTTTCTATCCTCTAAAGACTAAGACGAATGTGGGCCGGGTTTAGGCCCGTGTTGCTTATTCCTCTTCGCACCCATGAAAGTGCCACTCGCGCCCCTGTGTGAGCTCGTGGGCCTGATATCTAAAACCCACACGCTTGATCCTTTATTTGCACTCATAACACCACTGCTGCACACTTATTGTCAATGTTTTGTTAATTGTTTGTTAGTTGATTTTTATTTAACTGATTGTTAGATAATTGACTAATTGTTAATTGGTTTTAATATTTGTTTTGATTTTAGGCAATCCTAAATTGGAAGTTGGAGTTTAATATTAGTTTTAATTCTAGGATTCTTTTTAGGATTAGTTTACTTAAAATTTAATTTTAGAATTAGTGTATTTTTTAGATTGAACTAATTTTAGGATTTAATTTTTAGTTTTTAATATTAGATTAATATTTTCTTGTTAGAATTTAATCTTGGCCTTTACTTAGCATTTTAATTCTATTGTTGACCCTAATTTCTCGTTGTTGATTAATTTCTAATTTCTTTTTATGAATAGCATGATATAATGCTATGTGTAGAATTTTCTCACATCCCCTCGGGATCCTAGCTCAACTTTAATCTTTGATTAAAGTGAGGTTGGATATGCATTAGGTAGTGCTATCCCTTTTTCCTTTAGACTTTAGGTTTTGCAACCTCACAAACCATTAGGATCACTCCCTTAACTAATCAATTAGGATTGAGTCTTAGTTCACATAGATTTTTACCTTTACTCCTCTCTTTTGAGTCTTTCATCTTCTCATCTCAAAGAAAATTCAAAACATATAATAAAGGTAGGCATTTATTGCATTTAGGCCTTTC
The DNA here is from genome assembly GCA_022829125.1 of Lathyrus tuberosus. Classification (NCBI taxonomy): domain Eukaryota; kingdom Viridiplantae; phylum Streptophyta; class Magnoliopsida; order Fabales; family Fabaceae; genus Lathyrus; species Lathyrus tuberosus. Next base: position 13,512,262 of record JALAZF010000071.1, read on the forward strand.
ATATAAAGAAAAGATTATAAGGGGTCTTCTCTTGTAATCTTAGAATGTGTAGCATATAGCCCATCTTGGGTCAATGTGTTAAACATTTGATCTTGTATGAGGTACTTAAATGCAATACTTGTTGAAGGTACCAATAATAAAAAACACTTCTTCATTTCTTAATCAACAAAAACACTTAATAAATACAAGTATGCTAGTGTGTTTGAACCTTGATAATTGGAACTAAGTGTGAGGGTCTTCTTCATTCTTAGTGTGCTTTCTTATCCATTCCATCTTGGAATGTGAGAACGTACACATTCCAATGACTAAGATTTGGATACACTATCATACGCAAACAAATAAAAAATAAACTTCTAAAAGACAAAAACAAACAATGACGTCTTTCCTTCGGGAATTCTTTTCCCACCTCACTCATTCTCAGCGTACGAACGTGCTCCTTCTCGTTCTCTTGCAAGATGGTAACGCACTCGGACCAGTGAGCCTGCAACACCTGAGCTAGAACGTTAGTCGTTCCTTAAAAAAAACATAAACAATCCATCCCTAGTGAGGGGAACTACGTCGCTCTGATTCTCATGCTCCCGATGAGATACGTAGGCAGTGGGGTAGGGCCCATGCGAGCACTTCTTTTATTTTCCCTACATTTGTTTCTCTTTCTCTCTCCTTTCCTTTTCCGTTCTTTTTTCAGTTCTTTCTCAGTATTCTTTTCTATCACCCTTTGATCGAGACAAGCAAGCGTGGATCCCATCGGGTACGATGGACGCGAGGGGGTGCTAATACCTTCCTCTCGCGTAACCGACTCCCTTACCCATTTCTCTTGGTCGTAAGACCATGCTCTTTCCTTCCTTCAGGTTTATGCGGTGTTTCCTTTCCCTCTCTTGGGATAAATACACATTGCTGGCGACTCTGTTTCGGTGCCACTTTCGCGTTTGTACTAGGATGAAAATCCCGGGAGCGACAGGTTCCTATCTTATAGATTCTCTCGGATTAAAGGGGTTCTAATAATCCTAACTCAAGTCCGGGGAAAAAAAGGAAAGGACTATTGAGTTCACATTATAATCCTCACACTATATGGAAACATGCCATGAGTTTATCAACTCAAAGTATCACTAATCGATAACCATACCAGGGTATCTCCTGTTCCCGCCCGCTTCTACGTCTAGAAGGCGATCCGAGTCATAGATCCCTGTAACCTACTTGACATACCAATGGATTCGGGTTCTACGGGCCTTATACCGTTATGAACCGTCACTTCTCACGGGCCTTATACCGTCACAAGCCTACGCTCCATGGGCGCCATTCGTACAGTACGGGGAATCAAACCTGTCAAGTAGTTGTGCATCTATTTCAGAGGAGCTCGAGTCCCTTGAAACGCACTCACAATATAACCGGTTACGATTACGCGATCAAAACAACAACACGATTGTATTCGACAATCACAAGGCTATAATGCCTCCCGGCCTCACATGCCGGTTCAAACCCACAAGGTTAACCACATGTTCCATACTAGTGTTTCCAACTTCTAAATTCTCCTATAGTTCATAAGGGGTTTCCTCACTCTTCCTACGTATTTTTTTTTCCATATTACCATGCGTTTTCAATTACAATCATGCTAAACAATAATAGGGCAGGCCAATTACATCATGGTACAATAATAGAATAGTTTAACACAATTTAAAACACAATTTTCATCATTTCGAACTTTCCCGATTATTTAATCGGTCGGTAAAATCAACATGTTTTACTTCCATTACGTAGAATATTTCATCGGCTTTACATCGATATAAAGAACAATCGAAACCGATAAACGAAACTAAAGTTATGAATTTTTCCGTCAAAAGTATAATTTTTCAACTCCCAGGTCGCGCTCAGCGCGCCCTGGTCCGCGCTCAGCGCGCAACTCCCTGCCACGAGAGGTTCCAAGAATTAAACACTGCGCTCAGCGAGCACCTGCGCGCTCAGCGCGCTCTGCGAAACTCAGAAAAATTCCCTGCGATAACAGAACTTCCTCCACCCTCCAAATCCACTTTGGGGCACATTTAAAAGTCAACAGAGGTTTCAACATCACATTATAACAAGCTTTGATATCCACGATCATCAAAACATCTTATTTCATAAAAACCCAATTATTCTAAAACCCTAACATTTCAAAATCATCAAACATTATATAGAACATGAAAATAATCATCCCCACATGATTCTATGAACATACCCAACATTCATTTCAATTTCTAACCGATTCTATCCGTTAAAACATCGATTTCCACGATTTCGACCTAAAACTCATAACACTAAAACCCAAAGAAAATGGTTTCTAGCTAAACCCACCTCTAGTAAGATGAAGATGAAGATGATGGTGAAACTCAAGAAGTTTGTTGAAGCTTGGATGAAGATTGGTGATGATCTTGAAGCTTCTTCTTCCAAAAACCTTGTTTTTCTCTTCTTCTTATTTCTTATTTCTCTCTCTTTCTTACTATCTTTTTCTTCTTTTATCCAAATGAGAGAAAAATACATATATAGTAAGCATTATTTAAAAACAATACTACTAAATGTCCAAAAATGTCTCTAGAGTCCAATTAAATAAAATGTCTCCGAAACAAATAATATTAATTGGATTAGTTCTAAGTACCGAAATTACTCAAATTATTTATTCAAATAATTTCTCAGAGCAACCGGACTCAGTTGATCACAATGTAATATTATTCGGTGAAATAAAAAAATACGGGGTATTACATCCTCCCCCCCTTAAATAGGAATTCGCCCTCGAATTCAAAGATTACCTGAACAGGTGAGGGTAAGCACCTCGCATTTCCGATTCAAGTTCCCAAGTTGCATCACCCGGATGCGTTACATCCCACTGTACCTTAATGAGAGGAATGCCCTTGTTCCTTAATACCTTCGTTTCTCTTCCCACAATGCGGCTCGGTTGAGGTTCAAACGTCAAATCCGCTTCTATTTCAAGAGTATCCGATAGAATCGGCTGAAGAGGATCTGGAACAAATCTCCGAAGCTGAGATACATGAAAAACATCATGCATTTCCGACAGAGAAGGCGGTAAGGCCAACCTGTAAGCTACTTCACCAATCCTTTCTAAGATCTGATACGGTCCTACGTATCTCGGGCTTAACTTACGTGACATAAATGGTCCTTTCAATCTCAATCTAGGAGTAACTTTCAAAAACACATGGTCACCTTCTTCAAATTCTAATGGTCTCCTTCGATTGTCTGCATAACTCTTTTGTCGATCTTGGGCTTGCTTAATTTTCTCGCGAATCATTCGAATCTTCTCTGTAGTCTCTTGGATGATTTCGGGTCCTAAGATTCTATCTTCCCCAACTTCTGCCCAACACAAGGGTGTTCTACATTTTCGCCCATACAACGCTTCATACGGAGCCATACCGATACTAGCATGATAACTATTGTTATAGGAAAACTCAATCAATGGTAGAAGTTCTTTCCAATTCCCTTTACTTTCTAACACACAAGCTCTCAACATATCTTCCATCGTTTGTATCGTTCGCTCAGTCTGTCCATCCGTCTGCGGATGATTAGACGTGCTCAAACGCAACTCCGTCCCCATAGCTTGTTGAAAGACTTTCCAAAACCTTGAGGTAAACTTTGGATCTCTGTCCGACACAATATTAGAAGGAATACCGTGTAATCTTACAATCTCCGCAATAAACAACCTCGCAAGATGACTTGCCTTGAAAGTAGTCTTCACGGCCAAGAAGTGCGCAGATTTCGTTAGTCGCTCCACAATCACCCAAATTGAATCATAACCACCTTGCGTACGGGGCAAACCTACTGCAAAGTCCATAGAAATGCTATCCCATTTCCAAACTGGGATTTCTAAAGGTTGCAACATACCGCCCGGTCTCTGGTGTTCAATCTTAACCTGTTGGCATACTGCACATTCTGACACGTACATGGCAACATCCTTTTTCATTCCGGCCCACCAATAGTCCTTCTTCAAATCTTGATACATCTTCGAAGAACCAGGATGTATCGTAAAAGTACCTTTATGAGCTTCATCCAAAATCTTTCTTCTTAACATTGTATCATTCGGAACACAAATTCTCTGGTCGAACATAATAATTCCGTCGGTAGCCTGAATAAAACCCGGTAGAAGTAACACTTCTTGCAACTTCTCGTCTGCCATTTGACCTTGGTGAATCTCAACTTTCAAGGTAGAATTGACATTCAAATTTCCCATAATCACACCATCTTGGGTCCATACAACCTGAAGATTAAGATCTCTAAAATTCTCTAACAATGCATACTCCAAAACCATCAATTTCGCGCCATGCACTAGTTTCCGACATAACGCATCTGCTACCTTATTCGCTTTTCCTGGATGATACTTCAATTCTAAATCATAATCTTTTAAGTACTCCATCCATCTTCGTTGTCGCATATTTAACTCCTTTTGGTCAAATAAATATTTCAAACTCTTATGGTCACTGAACATTTCAAAATGTACCCCATACAAATAATGCCACCACACCTTTAGTGTAAAAACAACCGCCGCCAATTCCAAATCGTGGGTTGGATAATTATGCTCATGAACTTTCAATTGTCGGGAGGCATAAGCTACTACTTGACCGCCTTGCATCAGGACACCTCCCAATCCCATTTTAGAAGCATCACAAAACACTTCATAAGAGTTGTTAGGATCAGGAATGATTAACACCGGAGCCGTTGTCAATCTCTCCTTCAACTTCATGAAACTTTGCTCACAACCTGAATCCCACTCAAAAGCAAAATCCTTACGAGTAAGCTTCGTCATCGGTAAAGCTAACTTAGAGAAACCTTCAATGAACCTCCTATAGTAACCTGCCAGCCCTAAGAAACTTCTGACTTCTGAGGCATTTCTCGGCCTTTCCCAATTTATCACTGCTTCTACCTTCGACGGATCCACCGCTACACCACCCTGGGATATAACGTGACCAAGAAACTTAACTTCTGCCATCCAAAATTCACACTTACTTAATTTAGAAAAAAGTTGCTTCTCTTGCAACACAGATAACACGATTCTCAGATGTTCCTCGTGCTTTTGTGAAGTACGAGAATAAATAAGAATATCGTCAATGAAGATTACCACGAACTGGTCCAAGTAAGCTTGAAATATTCGGTTCATGTAATCCATAAAAACGGCTGGAGCATTTGTCACACCGAAAGGCATCACTAAGAATTCGTAATGGCCATAACGGGTCCTAAATGCAGTCTTAGGTACATCGGAACTCTTCACTAGGATTTGGTGATAACCTGACCTCAAATCAATCTTCGAGAACACGCAGGCTCCTTTCAATTGATCTAAAAGGTCATCTATCCTGGGCAAGGGATACTTGTTCTTAATGGTGACTTTATTCAACTGACGATAATCGATGCACATCCGCATCCCACCGTCCTTCTTCTTCACTAGCAAAACAGGGGCTCCCCACGGAGAAACACTAGGCCGCACAAAATGTTTCGCCATGAGTTCTTCTAACCGATCTTTTAATTCCCTTAACTCCTTCGGTGCCATCCGATACGGAGAAACGGATATAGGAGCCGTTCCCGGTACCAGGTCAATAGAAAATTCCACTTCCCTCTCCGGAGGAAGAGAAGTGACATCTTCGGGGAAAACTTCAGAAAATTCGCAAACTACGGGAATGTCCATAACTTGAAGGTCGCTACTCCCTTCCTTAGTGAGGACCAACATAACCGAAATCTCTTCTTCAAACAAGAGATTTATCATACCAATCGTACCTTCTAGAATAGTTGTTAAAACATCCTTTGGTGTAGCCTCAATAGATGGAATGATGATAAGCTTCTCCTTACACCCAATAAATACCGAATTAGCATAAAGCCAATCCATCCCCAACACGACATCCACTTTCTTAAGCGGTAGACAAATAAGGTCAATCTGAAAAACTCTATCATTCACAGATAGCACACAATTTTCACACATCAAAGGCATCTCAACCATTTCATCCATGGTGGCAGTGACCACCATTGGAGGAGACAAAGGAACGGACCGCAACCCAAGTCGCTTCGTACATTACATCGATACAAAAGAATGTGTAGCTCCGCAATCAAATAAAACAAAACAAGGAAATCCATTAATTAAGCACGTACCAGCAATTAATGAATTGTCACTCTTTTTCTTCCTTGCATCCAAGGTATACACCCTTCCTTGTGTCTGAGTCCTATTCTGAGGACAATCCCTCTTCAGATGACCCATCTTCTGACATTGGTAACACTTCACATTGTCTATGCCACACCTTCCATAATGCATCTTTTCACAAGTGCGACACACCAGAAATGCACTCGCCCTTGTATCTTGCACCTGTTTCCCCTTGAAGGATTGTGGCCTAGGTCTAAATGATTGATTAGACCTTCCACGATCACCTTGAGTTACCCGACTTGCTACACTTTCATCTCGAACCTTTTTCAAACTATGTTATGCCACATAGCATTGTCTTAACACTTCAGCATAAGTAGTGAACTCCCTCTTAGAGACACTATGGGATATTTCAGCTCGAAGTCCAAAAATAAATTGGTCCACCTTCCACCTCTCATCTGGAGCATACATAGCCTGCCTGGAATAAGCAGCCATGTCTTCAAACTTTTCAGCATAACTGGCCACGGTCATGCTACCTTGTCTTAATTGCTGGAATTCAAATTCCTTCTGAGTTCTCAAAGAGCTCGGAAAATATTTCTCCATGAAAACAACCTTGAACTGCTCCCAACCCTTTGGCACTTCCTGAACAGTCATCAAAGCCGAAGCGCTCTCCCACCATCTCATAGCGGGACCCTTTAGAGAATGAGAAGCAAACAACACCTTGTTCACCTCGCTGCACTGGACTATCAAGAAAATCCTCTCCATACCAGAGATCCATTCGTAAGCCTTCACGGGATCTAATCCACCCTGAAATTCCGGAGGATTCATGCGGATAAAGTCCCGGAAATTCCCACCTACAGCTTCGGGAACCACTACTTGAGGATGCGGACCTCCATTCATTTGCTGCACCATCTGCTGCATGAATAGATTCTGTTGTTGTTGCATCTGCTTCATGAACTGATACAACGGAGCATTACCATCACCAACCGGCGGAGTCGTCCCTTGAGGAGTGGTGCGGGGCCTACCACGAGGGTTTCTACGTCCATCAGCCATGTTCCTAAAGGTCATACAAATAGAATTAAGTTGATCAGGCTCAATGCCATAATATAACGCTTAAGACCCACGGCGACACAACGTACATGAAACAGAAAGAAACACTTATACTATTTCATGGCTAGGTCGAGGACACGACCTGCTCTGATACCAACTGTAACACCCACATATATAATACATGCATCAAATCATATATTATACGTGATAAGTACGTTTGGTACTGAAATATACAATAAGTTCCTAGATAACACATTATACACAAAAATGCCTCTTATACAAAACACCTAAGTCTAAGGCATTATATATACAAGATGTTCCAAAACGATAAAATCTAAGAACTAGATCATCATAATGATCTCAAAATAACAACATAGCGGAAGCTAGCCATCAACATGCAAGGAAAGATCAAACGACCTTGTCCTTACCCTTCTCTGTACCTGAAGCACCTGAAATATCAACAACGTGGGGTGAGATACATCAAATCTCAGTGGGTTCCTATCTTATAGATTCTCTCGGATTAAAGGGGTTCTAATAATCCTAACTCAAGTCCGGGGAAAAAAAGGAAAGGACTATTGAGTTCACATTATAATCCTCACACTATATGGAAACATGCCATGAGTTTATCAACTCAAAGTATCACTAATCGATAACCATACCAGGGTATCTCCTGTTCCCGCCCGCTTCTACATCTAGAAGGCGATCCGAGTCATAGATCCCTGTAACCTACTTGACATACGAATGGATTCGGGTTCTACAGGCCTTATACCGTTATGAACCGTCACTTCTCACGGGCCTTATACCGTCACAAGCCTACGCTCCGTGGGCGCCATTCGTACAGTACGGGGAATCAAACCTGTCAAGTAGTTGTGCATTTGTTTCAGAGGAGCTCGAGACCCTTGAAACGCACTCATAATATAACCGGTTACGATTATGCGATCAAAACAACAACACGATTGTATTCGACAATCACAAGGCTATAATGCCTCCCGGCCTCACATGCCGGTTCAAACCCACAATGTTAACCACATGTTCCATACTAGTGTTTCCAACTTCTAAATTCTCCTATAGTTCATAAGGGGTTTCCTCACTCTTCCTATGTCTTTTTTTTTTCCATATTAACATGCGTTTTCAATTACAATCATGCTAAACAATAATAGGGCAGGCCAATTACATCATGGTACAATAATAGAATAGTTTAACACAATTTAAAACACAATTTTCATCATTTCGAACTTTCCCGATTATTTAATCGGTCGGTAAAATCAACATGTTTTACTTCCATTACGTAGAATATTTCATCGGCTTTACATCGATATAAAGAACAATCGAAACCGATAAACGAAACTAAAGTTATGAATTTTTCCGTCAAAAGTATAATTTTTCAACTCCCAGGTCGCGCTCAGCGCGCCCTGGTCCGCGCTCAGCGCACAACTCCCTACCACGAGAGGTTCCAAGAATTAAACACCGCGCTCAGCGAGCACCTACGTGCTCAGCGCGCTCTGCGGAACTCAGAAAAATTCCCTGCGATAACAGAACTTCCTCTACCCTCCAAATCCACTTTGGGGCACATTTAAAAGTCAACAGAGGTTTCAACATCACATTATAACAAGCTTTGATTTCCACTATCATCAAAACATCTTATTTCATAAAAACCCAATTATTCTAAAACCCTAACATTTCAAAATCATCAAACATTATATAGAACATGAAAATAATCATCCCCACATGATTCTATGAACATACCCAACATTCATATCAATTTCTAACCGATTCTATCCGTTAAAACATCGATTTCCACGATTTCGACCTAAAACTCATAACACTAAAACCCAAAGAAAATGGTTTCTAGCTAAACCCACCTCTAGTAAGATGAAGATGAAGATGATGGTGAAACTCAAGAAGTTTGTTGAAGCTTGGATGAAGATTGGTGATGATCTTGAAGCTTCTTCTTCCAAAAACCTTGTTTTTCTCTTCTTCTTCTTTCTTCTTTCTCTCTCTTTCTTACTATCTTTTTCTTCTTTTATCCAAATGAGAGAAAAATACATATATAGTAAGCATTATTTAAAAACAATACTACTAAATGTCCAAAAATGTCTCTAGAGTCCAATTAAATAAAATGTCTCCGAAATAAATAATATTAATTGGATTAGTTCTAAGTACCGAAATTACTCAAATTATTTATTCAAATAATTTCTCAGAGCAACCGGACTCAGTTGATCACAATGTAATATTATTCGGTGAAATAAAAAAATACGGGGTATTACAATAGAGTTAGGTTGGAATTGTGAAAATTGGGTATTTTTGGTATAAAATCATGAATCTAACTGTTAAAATTCAATGTTTGATTGTATGTTATACTGCTGTTGTGTTTAAACATGTTTTGATGCTTTGTGAATGATCAAAAATGGGATTTTGGGGTGATTTTGGATCAACCCGTAAACAGGAAATTTTGCAGGTTTTTCTGCATGTTTCTCTGTCCATACGCGTATGGGGCGTGTCAATACGCGTATGGGGCTTGTCATTACGCGTACGGCAAGGGTGTTACTCGTATGGCAATTTTAAAAAGAATTTTCAAGGAAAAACGTCTCTGCCCATACGCGTACGGCCTTGGGCAATACGCGTATGGATGGCCGAGAATTTTGGGCAATACGCATATCGCTTGGGGCAATACGCGTATGGCTGGGCGAGAATTTTGGGCAATACGCGTATGGGAGGTGCCAATACGCGTATGGCCAGGAGAATTGCAGAAATTCTGCTGTTGTGATTATTTTCCGATCGTTTGTTTCAAATGCCGTAACTTTTTGTACGTACCTCGGATTTGAACATATTTGGTATCGTTGGAAAGAAAATAAAATGTACTTTCTTATTGCAATGGTTTTAAGATTGTCGGCCGATTTAATTATGTCGGGATTTTTGAAATAGCGTCATTTCGTCGGCTTTTAATTGTTAATGGTGTGTAATTGTTGTTAACAATATATGCATGTTAAAACATGGAATAGGCAGGGTGAGGATTATACCATAAACTATGTCGGAAGTGTGAATTATCATTTGTGGCAACGCTCGTGCATGAAAGGTCGAGGCGTGTGCATGTTGTTATCATAACCACGGTTTCTTGCGGTGTAGTTTCATGAGACTCGAGGACCTCCTCTGAAACGTTATGCACAACTACTTGGCAGGTTTGAGTCCCGTGTTAAGTGTGATTGGAGCCTACGGGTAAAGAGACTTGTGACGGTGTACGGGCCGTGAGAAGTGACGGATCACGGTGTACGGACCGGTGATCCCAAATCCAATTCGTATGCGAAGTAGCTACAAGGATCCATGACTCGGGTCATCTTCTAGACGTAGACGCGGACGGGAATAGGGGATACCTTTGTATTGGTTATCGATTTGTGAATCCTTGAGTTTACAGGCTCAGGAGGTACTTCAGTACTAGTGTGAGTTTACAGGCTCACCGTGTTGGTTACTTGTGTGTGTGTACTCATGGTCCTTCACCTTTCCCCTTAGACATGAGTTAGGTTTATGTTAGAACCTTGTCAAGCCGAGAGGACTTTAAGATAGGGAACTCACTGAGATTTGATGTATCTCACCCCACTGTTGTTGTTTACATCACAGGTTCTGCAGGTTCCGTGAAGGGTAAGGATAAAGCCGTGTGATTATCCTTACTTATCTGATGGCTTTGCTTCCGTTGTGGAGTTTTGAGATCCTTAGTGATCTAGTTCTTAGTGTTTTGTCTTTTGAAACATCTTGTAGATATACGATGCCGTAGTTTTTTTTGTATTAGGCTTTTTGGGCATGTATATGTATAATGTGTTACTAAGAACTTATTGTATGTTTCAGTACCAAACGTACTTTTCATGTATAATATATCATTTGATGCATGTATTTATATGTGGTCTTTACAATTTTGATTAAAAGTTATATTGCTATCATCAAGTTACATCCTTCTAGCAATCTCCCTCAAATTCTTATCAATTATCCAAGGAAGATCATTCAAATCACTTACCGACACATCGTTCTGCACAATATTCCCAGCCTTAAGACATTGAACATCAGCTTGGTTAGCTCTTTCTCTCTGTTGTCTTCCCTTTTCTTCTTAACTTGCTCTTTAGCCTTTAAAATCCCCTGTTTTAGGAAACTCTCCTGAATAACCATCTTTTTGCTTTGTTCCAATTCAGGCATTGTCTTGAATTTCAAAAGCACTTGTTGAACACCCAATGGCGATGGCCAAATCTCTGGTTGAGGGTCGTACGAGCCATAAATAATAGCACACGCATCGATTCCACAAAGGGTTGATAACTCATCAACTTTTTTCAATAAACCCTTCTTCTTTTTATCGTATGTTACTTTCCTTGAGGTATCATTTTCAATGAAAGCAAGTTTTACCTTCTTTCTTGTCATGGTTTTGACTAGAATAAGCGAAGATGAATAATTTATAGGGAAAAAGAAGAACAGTTGATGGCTGTGAATTTTATTCTTGTGAACAATGTATATATAGACCAAAATCGATCTATTGTACACGGTTTGATGTATGTAAGAATATTTTTCCATCTTGGCATTTTTGTTTCGGCGGTAAAACCCATTATTTTCATTCCATGCATGCGGATATATAAAATCAAATCTTTTATAACATTTAATTTTTTAACATTTTTAAATATTTAAATATTTATAGTGACGTGGTTGCAACGGTTGGATTATATATCAAAATATTTTTTTTTTATTTTACAAAGATATATCACGAATTGTAATTTGCGTAGATTCATGCACATAGATATTCTAACAGGATTTTATCTTGCCGTTAGTTATCAATATCGTAAATTTAAAATATAGTATGAGAAAAAGGAATATACACCGAATATTTTTACACTATTAACCAATGAAAGACATGTATTTCGCCACATCACACTTTTATTTTCAACATACTATTATCATTTGGCACTTTCCAAAAATCTGATTGGATGTCTGCGTAATATTTCTTTACAATGACAGTGCACTACCTTTAAACTCATATAGTATATCAATAAAAGTTATTGTGTGTGAAATTGTTTGATATATCATATATTCATTTTTTTGGTTAATTTTTTCATATATTCCATTAAATTACACCACAACGTCATGTATTACGCAATATTACCCAATCCTAGCGCTTTTTGAGAAGTGCTACTAAATAATATGCTTTTAATAAAGTTGGAAAAGTATAATTCTAGTTATCTGACCACAATAGAAGAAACTTTAATAACGCTTAAAAATGTTATTAAAAGCTAAAAATATGCTATTGATAATATTTTTTTGTTGTAATGTATTACATTATTTTTGCAAATATCTACAATGTATAAAGTAGTTTAATGCATGGCTAAATCGTTTCTTTACACTATCCATTTACACAAATTAAATTTTTTTATAATATCCAAAAATCTTTTTTTTTTGTAATATAATATAAAAAAATATTACCCATATATATATATATATATATATATATATTAAAAGCCTTTACGTAAATGTGATTACTATTTAACCTTGCTTAAGACTAATCAAGACAAATGATTATTCAAAAGTATTATAAGCACACACAATAAACTCTTTATTCTATCAAACTCCAATACATAAAACTTGCGAAATTACACCATAATAACCAATGGATGTAACTTCACATTCACATAAAATGAAAAAACAATAACACAAATTATCATATAATTAAAATTTAGACTAAATTCGTCATATCCACATTAGAGGATATACATCATTAAGTCCACAAACAAATAAATTTATTCAAGATAATCAATTAGGCCAAAAACCATTCTGAAGATTGACATCATAACCAAATGGAATTGTTTCATTTCCACCACCATTCCTCATCATGTCCATTAACAACTGCCTTTGAATGATGTTATTATTATTCATATCCATCCCAACATGGCCATGGCCCATCATAGCAATTTCTTCGTTATTAAATGCAGTTAGTGGCGGCGGCGGTGGTAATTGTATTGCCATTTGATGTTGGACTTGGCTTTGAGCCATCATTATTTGACTTCTACTTTCATTTTTGTAATACCCCGTAAATTTATAAACGCTCTGGTGAATATTATTATGATCAACTGGGTTCCGGAGTACTCTGAGTAATTATTTGATAGAATAATTAGAGTAAACCGACGAACTCAGAGTTGATTAAATTAATAGTATTTAACTTGGAGTTTTTATTAATTGGCGCGCTTGAGCTAATTTGGACTTTTAGTAGTATTACTAATTAATGAGAATTTTCTATACTATTCTATTTTCTTTTGATTTCCTTGGAAACAAACAAAAGTTAGAAAGAAAGGAAAAGTGAAGGAAGGAAAAGGAGAGAAATTCCACAAGAGCTCAAGATCATCATCAAGCATCCATTCTTCATCTAATCTTCTCAGTATCAATCTCCTCATCTTGTTGTCCAGGTGGGTTCTAGTTAGACCCTTTATAGTAGAGTTTATTTTGAGTTTAGAGTTAGGTTGGAATTGTGAAAATTGGGTATTTTTGGTATAAAATCATGAATCTAACTGTTAAAATTCAATGTTTGATTGTATGTTATACTGCTGTTGTGTTTAAACATGTTTTGATGCTTTGTGATTGATCAAAAATGGGATTTTGGGGTGATTTTGGATCAACCCGTAAACAGGAAATTCTGCAGGTTTTTCTGCATGTTTCTCTGTCCATACGCGTATGGGGCATGTCAATACGTGTATGGGGCTTGTCATTACACGTACGGCTAGGGTGTTACGCGTATGGCAATTTTAAAAAGAATTTTCAAGGAAAAACGTCTCTGCCCATACGCGTACGGGCTTGGGCAATACGCGTATGGATGGCCGAGAATTTTGGCCAATACGCATATCGCTTGGGGCAATACGCGTATGGTTGGGCGAGAATTTTGGGCAATACGCGTATGGCCAGGAGAATTGCAGAAATTCTACTGTTGTGATTATTTTCCGATCGTTTGTTTCAAATGCCGTAACTTTTTGTACGTACCTCGGATTTGAACATATTTGGTATCGTTGGAAAGATAATAAAATGTACTTTCTTATTGCAATGGTTTTAAGATTGTCGTCCAATTTAATTATGTCGGGATTTTTGAAATAGCGTCATTTCGTCGGCTTTTAATTGTTAATGGTGTGTAATTGTTGTTAACAATATATGCATGTTAAAACATGGAATAGGCAGGGTGAGGATTATACCATAAACTATGTCGGAAGTGTGAATTATCATTTGTGGCAACGCTCGTGCATGAAAGGTAGAGGCGTCTGCATGTTGTTATCATAACCACGGTTTCTTGCGGTGTAGTTTCATGAGACTCGAGCACCTCCTCTAAAACGTTATGCACAACTACTTGGCAGGTTTGAGTCCCGTGTTAAGTGCGATTGGAGCCTACGGGTAAAGAGACTTGTGACGGTGTACGGTCCGTGAGAAGTGACGGATCACGGTGTACGGACCGGTGATCCCGAATCCAATTCGTATGCCAAGTAGCTACAAGGATCCATGACTCGGGTCGTCTTCTAGACGTAGAAGCGGACGGGAATAGGGGATACCTTGGTATTGGTTATTGATTTATGAATCCTTGAGTTTACAGGCTCAGGAGGTACTTCGGTACTAGTGTGAGTTTACGGGCTCACCGTGTTGGTTACTTGTGTGTGTGTACTCATGGTCCTTCCCCTTTCCCCTTAGACATGAGTTAGGTTTATGTTAGAACCTTGTAAAGCCGAGAGGACTTTAAGATAGGGAACTCACTGAGATTTGATGTATCTCACCCCACTGTTGTTGTTTACATCACAGGTTCTGCAGGTTCCGTGAAGGGTAAGGATAAAGCCGTGTGATTATCCTTACTTATCTGATGGCTTTGCTTCCGTTGTGGAGTTTTGAGATCCTTAGTGATCTAGTTCTTAGTGTTTTGTCTTTTGAAACATCTTGTAGATATACGATGCCGTAGTTTTTTTTGTATTAGGCTTTTTGGGCATGTATATGTATAATGTGTTACTAAGAACTTATTGTATGTTTCAGTACCAAACGTACTTTTCATGTATAATATATCATTTGATGCATGTATTTATATGTGGTCTTTACAATTTTGATTAAAAGTTATATTGCTATCATCAAGTTCCATCCTTCTAGCAATCTCCCTCAAATTCTTATCAATTATCCAAGCAAGATCATTCAAATCACTCACCGACACATCGTTCTGCACAATATTCCCAGCCTTAAGACATTGAACATCAGCTTGGTTAGCTCTTTCTCTCTGTTGTCTTCCCTTTTCTTCTTAACTTGCTCTTTAGCCTTTAAAATCCCCTGTTTTAGGAAACTCTCCTGATTAACCATCTTTTTGCTTTGTTCCAATTCAGGCATTGTCTTGAATTTCAAAAGCACTTGTTGAACACCCGATGGCGATGGCCAAATCTCTGGTTGAGGGTCGTACGAGCCATAAATAATAGCACACGCATCGATTCCACAAAGGGTTGATAACTCATCAACTTTTTTCAATAAACCCTTCTTCTTTTTATCGTATGTTACTTTCCTTGAGGTATCATTTTCAATGAAAGCAAGTTTCACCTTCTTTCTTGTCATGGTTTTGACTAGAATAAGCGAAGATGAATAATTTATAGGGAAAAAGAAGAACAGTTGATGGCTGTGAATTTTATTCTTGTGAACAATGTATATATAGACCAAAATCGATCTATTGTACACGGTTTGATGTATGTATGAATATTTTTCCATGTTGGCATTTTTCTTTCGGCGGTAAAACCCATTATTTTCATTCCATGCATGCGGATATATAAAATCAAATCTTTTATAACATTTAATTTTTTAAAATTTTTTAATATTTAAATATTTATAGTGACGTGGTTGCAACGGTTGGATTATATATCAAAATATTTTTTTTTATTTTACAAAGATATATCACGAATTGTAATTTGCGTAGATTCATGCACATAGATATTCTAAAAGGATTTTATCTTGCCGTTAGTTATCAATATCGTAAATTTAAAATATAGTATGAGAAAAAGGAATATACACCGAATATTTTTACACTATTAACCAATGACAGACGTGTATTTCGCCACATCACACTTTTATTTTCAACATACTATTATCATTTGGCACTTTCCAAAAATCTGATTGGATGTCTGTGTAATATTTCTTTACAATGACTGTGCACTACCTTTAAACTCATATAGTATATCAATAAAAGTTATTGTGTGTGAAATTGTTTGATATGTCATATATTCATTTTTTTGGTTAATTTTTTCATATATTCCATTAAATTACACCACAACGTCATGTATTACGCAATATTACCCAATCCTAGCGCTTTTTGAGAAGTGCTACTAAATAATATGCTTTTAATAAAGTTTGAAAAGCATAATTCTAGTTATCTGACCAAAATAGAAGAAACTTTAATAACGCTTAAAAATATTATTAAAAGCTAAAAATACGCTATTGATAATATTTTTTGGTGTAATGTATTACATTATTTTTGCAAATATCTACAATGTATAAAGTAGTTTAATGCAAGGCTAAATCTTTTCTTTACACTATCCATTTACACAAATTAAATTTTTTTATAATACCCAAAAATCTTTTTTTTTTGTAATATAATATAAAAAAATATTACCCATATATATATATATATATATATATATATATATATATATATTAAAAGCCTTTACGTAAATGTGATTATTATTTAACCTTGCTTAAGTGTAACACCCACATATAAAATCCATACATCAAAGCATAAATTATATATATGAATCCAAGTATTTGGTATTGAAATACAATAAGCTCCTAGTTAACACATTATACACATAAATGCCTCTAATACACCACGAAAGCTAAGGCATTACATATACAAGATGTTCCAACAAGATAAAAACTAAGAACTAGATCAATGCAATGATCTCAAAATAGAACGTCATAGCGGAAGCCATGCCATCTCAAAATCAACGAACCGGAAGGAAAAGTCAACCCACTTGATCCTTACCCGTCGCTGAACCTGCAGAACCTGTGATGTAAACAACAACAGTGGGGTGAGATACATCAAATCTCAGTGAGTTCCCTATCTTAAGGATTCTCTCGGATTATTTATGGTTCTAACAATCCTAGCTCAAGTCCGGGGAAGGAAAGTGACTTTAAGCACACACACACTATATGGAAACATGCTATGAGTTCATCAACCCACAATATCACTAATCGATAACCATACCAAGGTACTTCCTATTCCCATCCGCTTCTACGTCTAGAAGGCGATTCGAGTCATAAGTCCTTGTAATCTACTTGACATACGAATGGATTCGGGTTCTACGGGCCATAAACCGTTATGAACCGTCGCTTCACACGGGCCTTATACCGTCACAAGCCTACGCTCCATGGGCGCCATTCGTACAGCACGGGGAATCAAACCTGTCAAGTAGTTGTGCATCCATTTCAGAGGAGTCCGAGACTCATGAAACTACACTCATATAAATAATTCGGTTATGATTACGTGATCATACACAACACCACGATTGTATTCGACAATCACAAGGCCATAATGCCTCTCGACCTCACATGCCGGTTCAAAACCGCAAAGGTTAACCACATGTTCCATACTAGTGTTTCCAACTTCTAAATTTTCTTATAGTTCATGAGGGTTTTCCTCACTCTTACTATTCTCCTTTTTATCTTTCATGCATTTCCAATTACAACATATTCCCAATATAAAAAGAATAGTTAAACACAAATTAAAACATAGTTACATAAATCTATCAAATGATTTCCACTTCGAGTTCCCTCCGATTATTTAATCGGGCAATAAAATCAACAATCCTTATCATCATCATAAAGATCATTTCTCCAACTTTCTATCGATATGCTGAACATCCAAAACGGACAACCGGATCAAAAGATATGGCGAAAACAAGTTAAGAAAAACAACACAGCTCGCCCCCGGTTCGCTAGGCGAACGAGCTGGCGAGCCTTCACCTTCGCCTTCGCTAGGCGAGCAAGCTGGCGAGTAATTAAACAGAAAACTCCCAGACCCAAAACACCATAAGTTCGCTAGGCGAACGGTCGGCAAACCTTCGCCTTCACCTTCGCTAGGCGAATGTGCCAGCGAGCACCTAGGCAGTAAGTTCCCATATTCAAAACACACAAAGTTCGCTAGGCGAACATGCCAGCGAACCTTCGCTAGGCGAACGTTCGGGTTCGCTAGGCGAACCCTCGATTGCTGTTCGCTGGGCTTCGCCCCAGGTTCGCTAGGCGAACCCCGCGAACCAGAACTTCTCCCAGCTGCTGTAACACCATCAAATCCACATTTTTCTTCATCCAAACATAACCCAATAGTACCCACATGATCTAAACTCAGTATAGACATGATAACAAGCATTCAACAACATTTATAACAAGATTCAACCATAAAACTCCATATTTTCATAATCTAACCTAATTCCAAAAACTCTCTAGAGCTCTCTAACAATGGTACTAACTAGAACCCACCTTCAAATAGAGCAAGATGAAGATGATTGAGAAGGTTGGATGCAGATTGGATGATGTTCTTGAGCTTTTCTTCAAATTTCCTCTTCTTCTCTTTTTCTCTCCTTCCTTTCCTTTCTTCCTTCTTTCTTTCCTCTAACTTTCTCTATGTCTTTCTATCTTTGGCCAATGGAAGGAAAAGAAATATAGTAACTTAGTATTAGAAATAATACTACTAAATGTCCAAAAAGTCTCTCAAGTCCAAATTAAATAAATGTCTCCGAAACAATTAATATTTTTTGGATCAATTCTAAGTACCGAAGTTACTCTAATTATTTCATCAAATAATTTCTCAGAGTAACCTGACTCAGTTAATCACAATGCAATATTATTTGGTGTAATAAAAATACGGGGTATTACATCCTCCCCCCCTTAAATAGAAATTCGCCCTCGAATTTAAAATTTACCTGAACAGATGAGGGTAAGTATCTCGCATTACCGATTCAAGTTCCCAAGTTGCCTCTCCTGGATGCGTTACATCCCACTGCACCTTAACGAGAGGAATATCCTTGTTCCTTAATACCTTCGTTTCTCTTCCCACAATGCGGCTCGGTTGAGGTTCAAACGTCAAATCCGCTTCTATTTCAATAGTATCCGGTAGAATCGGCTGAAGAGGATCTGGAACAAATCTCCGAAGCTGAGATACATGAAAAACATCATGCATTTCCGACAGAGAAGGCGGTAAGGCCAACCTGTACGCTACTTCACCAATCCTTTCTAAGATCTGATACGGTCCTACGTATCTCGGGCTAAACTTGCGTGACTTAAATGGTCCTTTCAATCTCAATCTAGGAGTAACTTTCAAAAACACATGGTCACCTTCTTCAAATTCTAAAGGTCTCCTTCGATTGTCTGCATAACTCTTTTGTCGATCTTGGGCTTGCTTAATTTTCTCGCGAATCATTCGAATCTTTTCTGTAGTCTCTTGGATGATTTCGGGTCCTAAGATTCTATCTTCCCCAACTTCTGCCCAACACAAGGGTGTTCTACATTTTCGCCCATACAACGCTTCATACGGAGCCATACCGATACTAGCATGATAACTATTGTTATAGGAAAACTCAATCAAAGGTAGAAGTTCTTTCCAATTCCCTTTACTTTCTAACACACAAGCTCTCAACATATCTTCCATCGTTTGTATGGTTCGCTCAGTCTGTCCATCTGTCTGCGGATGATTAAACGTGCTTAAACGCAACTCCGTCCCCATAGCTTGTTGAAAGACTTTCCAAAACCTTGAGGTAAACTTCGGATTTCTGTCCGACACAATATTAGAAGGAATACCGTGCAATCTTACAATTTCTGCAATAAACAACCTTGCAAGATGACTTGCCTTGAAAGTAGTCTTCACGGCCAAGAAGTGCGCAGATTTCGTTAGTCGATCCACAATCACCCAAATTGAATCCTAACCACCTTGCGTACGGGGCAAACCTACTGCAAAGTCCATACAAATGCTATCCCATTTCCAACTGGGATTTCTAAAGGTTGCAACATACCGCCCGGTCTCTGGTGTTCAATCTTAACCTATTGGCATACTGCACATTCTGACACATACATCGCAACATCCTTTTTCATTCCGTCCCACCAATAGTCCTTCTTCAAATCGTGATACATCTTTGAAGAACCAGGATGTATCGTAAAAGTACCTTTATGAGCTTCATCCAAAATCTTTCTTCTTAACATTGCATCATTCGGAACACAAATTCTTTGGTCGAACATAATAATTCCGTCGGTAGCCTGAATAAAACCCGGTAGAAGTAACACTTCTTGCAACTTCTCGTCTGCCATTTGACCTTGGTGAATCTCAACTTTCAAGGTAGAATTGACATTCAAATTTCCCATAATCACACCATCTTGGGTCCATACAAACTGAAGATTAAGATCTCTAAAATTCTCTAACAAGGCATACTCCAAACTCATCAATTTCGCGCCATGAACTAATTTCCGACTTAACGCATCTGCTACCTTATTCGTTTTTCCTGGATGATACTTCAAATCTAAATCATAATCTTTTAAGTACTCCATCCATCTTCGTTGCCGCATAATTAACTCCTTTTGGTCAAATAAATATTTCAAACTCTTATGGTCACTGAACATTTCAAAACGTACCCCATACAAATAATGCCGCCACACCTTTAGTGTAAAAACAACCGCCACCAATTCCAAATCGTGAGTTGGATAATTCTGTTCATGAATTTTCAATTGTCGGGAGGCATAAGCTACTACTTGACCGCCTTGCGTCAGGACACCTCCCAATCCCATTTTAGAAGCATCACAAAACACTTCATAAGAGTTGTTAGGATCCGGAATGAATAACACCGGAGCCGTTGTCAATCTCTCCTTCAACTTCATGAAACTTTGCTCACAACCTGAATCCCACTCAAAAGCAAAATCCTTACGAGTAAGCTTCGTCATCGGTAAAGCTAACTTAGAGAAACCTTCAATGAACCTCCTATAGTAACCTGCCAGCCCTAAGAAACTTCTGACTTCTGAGGCATTTCTCGGCCTTTCCCAATTTATCACTGCTTCTACCTTCGACGGATCCACCGCTACACCACCCTGGGATATAACGTGACCAAGAAACTTAACTTCTGCCATCCAAAATTCACACTTACTTAATTTAACTAAAAGTTGCTTCTCTTGCAACACAGATAACACAATTCTCAGATGCTCCTCGTTCTCTTGTGAAGTACGAGAATAAATAAGAATATCGTCAATGAAGATTACCACGAACTGGTCCAAGTGAGCTTGAAATATTCGGTTCATGTAATCCATAAAAACGGCT
Organism: Lathyrus tuberosus; assembly: GCA_022829125.1. Classification (NCBI taxonomy): domain Eukaryota; kingdom Viridiplantae; phylum Streptophyta; class Magnoliopsida; order Fabales; family Fabaceae; genus Lathyrus; species Lathyrus tuberosus. Next base: position 13,533,723 of record JALAZF010000071.1, read on the forward strand.
GGAGCATTTGTCACACCGAAAGGCATCACTAAGAATTCGTAATGGTCATAACAGGTCCTAAATGCAGTCTTAGGTACTTCGGAACTCTTCACTCGGATTTGGTGATAACCCGACCTCAAATCAATCTTCGAGAACACACAGGCTCCTTTCAATTGATCCAAAAGGTCGTCTATCCTGGGCAAGGGATACTTGTTCTTAATGGTGACTTTATTCAACTGACGATAATCGATGCACATCCGCATCCCACCGTCCTTCTTCTTCACCAGCAAAACAGGGGCTCCCCACGGAGAAACACTAGGCCGCACAAAATGTTTCGCCATGAGTTCTTCTAACTGATCTTTTAATTCCCTTAACTCCTCCGGTGCCATCCGATACGGAGAAACGAATATAGGAGCCGTTCCCGGCACCAGGTCAATAGAAAATTCCACTTCCCTCTCCGGAGGAAGAGAAGTGACATCTTCGGGGAAAACTTCAGAAAATTCGCAAACTACGGGAATGTCCATAACCTGAAGGTCGCTACTCCCTTCCTTAGAGAGAACCAACATAACCGAATTCTCTTCTTCAAACAAGAGATTTATCATACCAACCGTACCTTCTAGAATAGTTGTTAAAACATCCTTTGGTGTAGCCTCAATAGACGGAATGATGATAAGCTTCTCCTCACACCCAATAAATACCGAATTAGCAGAAAGCCAATCCATTCCCAACACGACATCCAATTTCTTAAGCGGTAGACAAATAAGGTCAATCTAAAAAACTCTATCATTCACAGATAGCACACAATTTTCACACATAAAAAGCCTTTTACCATTTCATCCATGGCGGTAGTGACCACCATAGGAGGAGACAAAGGAACGGACCGCAACCCAAGTCGCTTCATGCATTGCACCGATACAAAAGAATGTGTAGCTCCGCAATCAAATAAAACAAAGCAAGGAAATCCGTTAACTAGGCACGTACCAGCAATTAATGAATTGTCGCTCTTCTTCTTCCTTGCATCTAAGGTGTAAACCCTTCCTTGTGGTTGAATCTTATTCTAAGGACAATCTTTCTTCAGATGACCCATCTTCTGACATTGGTAACACTTCACACCTTCGATACCACACCGTCCGAAATGATTCCGTCCACAAGTACGACACACCGGAGGTGTACTCGCCCTTGTATCATGCACCTGCTTCCCCTTGAAGGATTGTGGCCTAGGTCTAAATGATTGATTAGACCTTCCACGATCACCTTGAGTTGCCCGACTTGCTACACTTTCATCTCGAACCTTTTTCAAACTATGTTCTACCACATAGCATTGTCTTAACACTTCAGCATAAGTAGTGAACTCCCTCTGAGAGACACTATGGGATATTTCAGCTCGAAGTCCAAAAATAAATTGGCCTATTTTCCATTTTTCATCAGGAGCATACATAGCCTGCCTAGAATAAGCAGCCATGTCTTCAAACTTCTCAGCATAACTGGCCACAATCATGCCACCTTGTCTTAACTGCTGAAATTCAAATTCCTTCTGAGTCCTTAATGAGTTCGGAAAATATTTCTCCATGAAGATAACTTTGAACTGTTCCCAAACCTTAGGCACTTTCTGAACAGTCATCAAAGCCGAAGCGCTCTCCCACCATCTCATAGCGGGACCCTTTAGAGAATGAGAAGCAAACAACACCTTGTTCTCCTCGCTACACTAGACTATCAAGAAAATCCTTTCCATACCTGAAATCCATTCGTGAGCCTTCACGGGATCTAATCCACCCTGAAATTCCGGAGGATTCATGCGGATAATGTCCCGGAAATTCCCACCTACAGCTTCGGAAACCACTACTTGAGGATGCGGACCTCCATTCATTTGCTGCACCATCTGCTGCATGAATAGATTCTGTTGTTGTTGCATCTGCTGCATGAACTGATACAACGGAGCATTACCATCACCAACCGGCGGAGTCATCCCTTGAGGAGTGGTGCGGGGCCTACCACGAGGGTTTCTACGTCCATCTGCCATGTTCCTAAAGGTCATACAAATAGAATTAAGTTGATCAGGCTCAATGCCATAAATATAACGCTTAAGACCCACGGCGACACAACGTATATTAAACAGAAAGAAACACTTATATTATTTCATGGCTAGGTCGAGGATACGACCTGCTTTGATACCAACTGTAACACCCACATATAAAATCCATACATCAAAGCATAAATTATATATATGAATCCAAGTATTTGGTATTGAAATACAATAAGCTCCTAGCTAACACATTATACACATAAATACCTCTAATACACCACGAAAGCTAAGGCATTACATATACAAGATGTTCCAACAAGATAAAAACTAAGAACTAGATCAATGCAATGATCTCAAAATAGAACGTCATAGCGGAAGCCATGCCATCTCAAAATCTACGAACCGGAAGGAAAAGTCAACCCACTTGATCCTTACCCATCGCTGAACCTGCAGAACCTGTGATGTAAACAACAACAGTGGGGTGAGATACATCAAATCTCAGTGAGTTCCCTATCTTAAGGATTCTCTCAGATTATTTATGGTTCTAACAATCCTAGCTCAAGTCCGGGGAAGGGAAGTGACTTTGAGCACACACACACTATATGGAAACATGCTATGAGTTCATCAACCCACAATATCACTAATCGATAACCATACCAAGGTACTTCCTATTCCCGTCCGCTTCTACGTCTAGAAGGCGATTCGAGTCATAAGTCCTTGTAATCTACTTGACATACGAATGGATTCGGGTTCTACGGGCCATAAATCGTTATGAACCGTCACAAACCTACGCTCCATGGGCGCCATTCGTACAGCACGGGGAATCAAACCTGCCAAGTAGTTGTGCATCCATTTCAGAGGAGTCCGAGACTCATGAAACTACACTCATATAAATAATCCGGTTACGATTACGTGATCATACACAACACCACGATTGTATTCGACAATCACAAGGCCATAATGCCTCTCGGCCTCACATGCCGGTTCAAAACCACAAAGGTTAACCACATGTTCCATACTAATGTTTCCAACTTCTAAATTCTCTTATAGTTCATGAGGGTTTTCCTCACTCTTACTATTCTCCTTTTTATCTTTCATGCATTTCCAATTACAACATATTCCCAACATAAAAAGAATAGTTAAACACAAATTAAAACATAGTTACATAAATCTATCAAATGATTTCCACTTCGAGTTCCCTCCGATTATTTAATCGGGCAATAAAATCGATAATCCTTATCATCATCATAAAGATCATTTCTCCAGCTTTCTATCGATATGCTGAACATCCAAAACGGACAACCGGATCAAAAGATATGGCGAAAACAAGTTAAGAAAAACAACACAGCTCGCCCCCGGTTCGCTAGGCGAACGAGCTGGCGAGCCTTCGCCTTCGCTAGGCGAGCAAGCTGGCGAGTAATTAAACAGAAAAATCCCAGACCCAAAACACCATAAGTTCGCTAGGCGAACGTTCGGCAAACCTTCGCCTTCACCTTCGCTAGGCGAATGTGCCAGCGAGCACCTAGGCAGTAAGTTCCCATATTCAATACACACAAAGTTCGCTAGGCGAACATGCCAGCGAACCTTCGCTAGGCGAACGTTCGGGTTGGCTAGGCTAACCCTCGATTGCTGTTCGCTGGGCTTCGCCCCAGGTTCGCTAGGCGAACCCCGCGAACCAGAACTTCTCCCAGCTGCTGTAACACCATCAAATCCACATTTTTCTTCATCCAAACATAACCCAATAGTACCCACATGATCTAAACTCAGTATAGACATGATAACAAGCATTCAACAACATTTATAACAAGATTCAACCATAAAACTCCATATTTTCATAATCTAACCTAATTCCAAAAACTCTCTAGAGCTCTCTAACAATGGTACTAACTAGAACCCACCTTCAAATAGAGCAAGATGAAGATGATTGAGAAGGTTGGATGCAGATTGGATGATGTTCTTGAGCTTTTCTTTAAATTTCCTCTTCTTCTCTTTTTCTCTCCTTCCTTTCCTTTCTTCCTTCTTTCTTTCCTCTAACTTTCTCTATGTCTTTCTATCTTTGGCCAATGGAAGGAAAAGAAATATAGTAACTTAGTATTAGAAATAATACTACTAAATGTCCAAAAAGTCTCTCAAGTCCAAATTAAATAAATGTCTCCGAAACAATTAATATTTATTGGATCAATTCTAAGTACCGAAGTTACTCTAATTATTTCATCAAATAATTTCTCAGAGTAACCTGACTCAGTTAATCACAATGCAATATTATTCGGTGTAATAAAAATACGGGGTATTACATTAAGACTAATCAAGACAAATGATTATTCAAAAGTATTATAAGCACACACAATAAACTCTTTATTCTATCAAACTCTAATACATAAAACTTGTGAAATTCCACCATAATAACCAACGGATGTAACTTCACATTCACACAAAATGAAAAAAAAATAACACAAATTATCATATAATTAAAATTTAGACTAAATTCGTCATATCCACATTAGAGGATATACATCATTAAGTCCACAAACAAATAAATTTATTCAAGATAATCAATTAGGCCAAAAACCATTCGGAAGATTGGCATCATAACCAAATGGAATTCTTTCATTTCCACCACCATTCCTCATCATGTCCATTAACAACTGCCTTTGAATGATGTTATTAGTATTCATATCCATCCCAACATGGCCATGGCCCATCATAGCAATTTCCTCATTATTAAATGCAGTTAGTGGCCGCGGCGGTGGTAATTGTATTGCCATTTGATGTTGGACTTGTCTTTGAGCCATCATTATTTGACTTCTACTTTCATTTGATTAAAAGTTATATTGTTATCATCAAGTTCCATCCTTCTAGTAATCTCCCTCAAATTCTTATCAATTATCCAAGCAAGATCATTCAAATCACTCACCGACACATCGTTCTGCACAGTATTCCCAGCCTTAAGACATTGAAACATCAGCTTGGTTAGTTCTTTCTCTCTGTTGTCTTCCCTTTTCTTCTTAACTTGCTCTTTAGCCTTTAAAATCCCCTGTTTTAGGAAACTCTCCTGATTAACCATCTTTTTGCTTTGTTCCAATTCAGGCATTGTCTTGAATTTCAAAAGCACTTGTTGAACACCCGATGGCGATGGCCAAATCTCTGGTTGAGGGTCGTACGAGCCATAAATTATAGCACACGCATCGATTCCACAAAGGGTTGATAACTCATCAACTTTTTTCAATAAACCCTTCTTCTTTTTATCATATGTTACTTTCCTTGAGGTATCATTTTCAATGAAAGCAAGTTTCACCTTCTTTCTTGTCATGGTTTTGACTAGAATAAGCGAAGATGAATAATTTATAGGGAAAAAGAAGAACAGTTGATGGCTGTGAATTTTATTCTTGTGAACAATGTATATATAGACCAAAATTGATCTATTGTACACGGTTTGATGTATGTATGAAAATTTTTGCATCTTGGCATTTTTGTTTCGGCGGTAAAACCCATTATTTTCATTCCATGCATGCGGATATATAAAATCAAATCTTTTATAACATTTTTTAATATTTAAATATTTATAGTGACGTGGTTGCAACGGTTGGATTATATATCAAAATATATTTTTTTATTTTTCAAAGATATATCACGAATTGTAATTTGCGTAGATTCATGCACATAGATATTCTAAAAGGATTTTATCTTGCCGTTAGTTATCAATATCGTAAATTTAAAATATAGTATGAGAAAAAGGAATATACCCCGAATATTTTTACACTATTAACCAATGACAGACGTGTATTTCGCCACATCACACTTTTATTTTCAACATACTATTATCATTTGGCACTTTCCAAAAATCTGATTGGATGTCTGTGTAATATTTCTTTACAATGACAGTGCACTACCTTTAAACTCATATAGTATATCAATAAAAGTTATTGTGTGTGAAATTGTTTGATATATCATATATTCATTTTTTTGGTTAATTTTTTCATATAATCCATTAAATTACACCACAACGTCATGTATTACGCAATATTACCCAATCCTAGCGCTTTTTGAGAAGGTCTACTAAATAATATGCTTTTAATAAAGTTGGAAAAGCATAATTCTAGTTATCTGACCACAATAGAAGAAACTTTAATAACGCTTAAAAATGTTATTAAAAGCTAAAAATACGCTATTGATAATATTTTTTGGTGTAATGTATTACATTATTTTTGCAAATATCTACAATGTATAAAGTAGTTTAATGCATGGCTAAATCTTTTCTTTACACTATCCATTTACACAAATTAAATTTTTTTATAATACCCAAAAATCTTTTTTTTTTGTAATATAATATAAAAAAATATTACCCATATATATATATTTATATATATATATTAAAAGCCTTTACGTAAATGTGATTATTATTTAACCTTGCTTAAGACTAATCAAGACAAATGGTTATTCAAAAGTATTATAAGCACACACAATAAACTCTTTATTCTATCAAACTCCAATACATAAAACTTGTGAAATTACACCATAATAACCAATGGATGTAACTTCACATTCACACAAAATGAAAAAACAATAACACAAATTATCATATAATTAAAATTTAGACTAAATTCATCATATCCACATTAGAGGATATACATCATTAAGTCCACAAACAAATAAATTTATTCAAGATAATCAATTAGGCCAAAAACCATTATGAAGATTGGCATCATAACCAAATGGAATTGTTTCATTTCCACCACCATTCCTCATCATGTCCATTAACAACTGCCTTTGAATGATGTTATTAGTATTGATATCCATCCCAACATGGCCATGGCCCATCATAGCAATTTCTTCATTATTAAATGCAGTTAGTGGCGGCGGCGGTGGTAATTGTATTGCCATTTGATGTTGGACTTGTCTTTGAGCCATCATTATTTGACTTCTACTTTCATTTTGATTAAAAGTTATATTGTTATCATCAAGTTCCATCCTTCTAGAAATCTCCCTCAAATTCTTATCAATTATCCAAGCAAGATCATTCAAATCACTCACCGACACATCGTTCTGCACAGTATTCCCAGCCTTAAGACATTGAAACATCAGCTTGGTTAGTTCTTTCTCTCTGTTGTCTTCCCTTTTCTTCTTAACTTGCTCTTTAGCCTTTAAAATCCCCTGTTTTAGGAAACTCTCCTGATTAACCATCTTTTTGCTTTGTTCCAATTCAGGCATTGTCTTGAATTTCAAAAGCACTTGTTGAACACCCGATGGCGATGGCCAAATCTCTGGTTGAGGGTCGTACGAGCCATAAATTATAGCACACGCATCGATTCGACAAAGGGTTGATAACTCATCAACTTTTTTCAATAAACCCTTCTTCTTTTTATCGTATGTAATACCCCGTAAGTTTATAAATGCTCTAGTTAATATTATTATGATCAACTGGGTTCCGGGGTACTCTGAGTAATTATTTGATAAAATAATTAGAGTAAACTGACGAACTCAGAGTCGATTTAATTAATAGTAGTTAACGTTGAGTTTTTATAATTTGATGTATTTGAGCTAATTTTTGACATTTAGTAGCGTTACTAAAAAATGATAGTTTCTATACTATCTATTTTCTTTTCATTTTCCTTGGAAAAACAAACAAAAGCTAAAAGAGAAAGAAAGAAAACGAAAAAGGGAAGGAAGGAAAGGAAAAGAAAGAGGAAGAAGAGAAATTTTCCAAAAGCTCAAGAATCATCATCAATTCATCTGTTCTTCGTTTAATCGTCTCAGTATCAACCTCCTCGTCTAGTAATCCAGGTGGGTTCTAGTTAGACTCTTTAGAGTATGATTATTTTGAGTTTAGAGTTAGATTGGAAATTGGGAAAAATGGGTATTTTGGTATAAAATCGTGAATCTAACTCTTAAAATTCAATGTTTGATTATATGTTATGCTGGTGGTGATGTTATAACATGTTTTGATGCATTTTGATTGATGGAAAATGGGATTTGGGGTTGATTTTGGATCAACCCGTAGCAGAAGAAATTCTGCAGGTTTTTCTGCATTTTTCTCTGCCCATACGCGTATGGAGCATGTCAATACGCGTATGGGGCTTGTCATTACGCGTACGGCAAGGGCAATACGCGTACGGCAATCTTTAAAAGGATTTTTCAAGGAAAAACGTTTCTGCCCATACGCGTACGGCTTTGGGCAATACGCGTATGGATGGCCGAGCATTTTGAGCAATACGTGTATCGCTTGGGGCAATACGCGTATGGCTGGGCGAGCATTTGGGCAATACGCGTACGGCCAGGAGAGTTGCAGAAATTCTGCTGTTGTGATTTATTTTTCGATCGATTGTTACAATGCCGTAACTTTTTGTACGTAACTCGGATTGGAACAATTTTGATATCGTTGGAAAGATAATAAAATGTACTTTCTTATTACAATGGTTTTAAGATTGTCGGCCGATTTAATTATATCGGGATTTCTGGAATAGTGTCGTTTTATCGACTTTCATCTGTTAGTTGTGTGTAATTATTATCGAAAACTTATGCATGTTAAAATATGGACTAGGCAGGGTGAGGATTATTACCAAAACTGTGTCGGAAGTGTAATTGTTCCATGTGTGGCAACGCTCGTGCATGAAAGGCCGAGGCGTGTGCATTTCTGTTTATCAATAACCACAGTTGTGCGGTGTAGTTCATGAGACTCGAGCACCTCCTCTGAACGTTATACACAACTACTTGGCAGGTTTGAGTCCCGTGCTAAGTACGATTGGAGCCTACGGGTAAAGAGACTTGTGACGGTATACGGGCCGTGAGAAGTGACGGATCACGGTGTACGGACCGGTGATCCCGAATCCAATCGTATGCCAAGTAGCTACAAGGATCCATGACTCGGATCGCCTTCTAGACGTAGAAGGGTACGGGAAAAGGGGATACCTTGGTATTGGTTATTGATATGTGAGTTCTTGAGTGTACGGACTCAGAACGTACTACGGTACTTTGTGAATCCTTGAGTTTACAGGCTCAAGAGGTACTTCGGTACTAGTGTGAGTTTACAGGCTCACCGTGACGGTTACTTGTGTGTGTACTCATGGTCTTTCCCCTTTCCCCTTGGACATGAGTTAGGACTTTGTTAGAACCTTGTAAAGCCGAGAGGACTTTAAGATAGGGAACTCACTGAGATTTGATGTATCTCACCCCACTATTGTTGTTTACATCACAGGTTCTGCAGGTTTGGCGAAGGGTAAGGACAAGGTTATTTGACTTTCCTTACGAATCGTGGTTTTGGTGATGGCGTGGCTTCCGCTATGGCGTTTATGTTTTGAGATCATTGTATTGATCTAGTTCTTAGTTTTTATCATTTTGGAACATCTTGTATATGTAATGCCTTAGACTTTTAGGTATTTGTATTAGAGGCATTTATGTGTATAATGTGTTAACTAGGAACTTATTATGTTTCAGTACCAAAAGTGAAACTCATGTATAATATATGATTTGAGGCATGTATTGTATATGGTCTTTACAGTTGGTATCAGAGCAGGTCGTATCCTCGACCTAGCCATGAAATAGGATGAGTTTTCTTTCCGTTTCATATGCGGCGTGTCGCCATGGGTCTTGTCTGTTATATTTATGGTATTGAGTCTGATCAACTTAATCCTATTTGTATGGAGTTCAGGAACATGGCTGATAGACGCAGAAATAACTGTGGAAGACCAAGGACTACTCCAGCTGGGGCAGTTCCACAAGGTGATGAAGGGAATGCCCCGTTGTACCAATTTATGCAACAGATGCAGCAACAGCAGAATCAGTTCATGCAAGGAATGATGCAACAAATGGCTGATGGTCTGCATCCTCCAGTGGTTGTTCCAGAAGTTACGGGAGGAACCTACCGGGAATTTGTTCGTATGAATCCTCCGGAGTTTCAAGGAGGGCTAGATCCGGTGAAGGCACACGAATGGATAACAGGTATGGAACGGATTTTTCAGATAGTTCATTGCAGTGAGGAGAATAAGGTGGTCTTTGCTTCTCAGTGGTTGAAGGATCCTGCCATGAGGTGGTGGGAGAGCGCTTCAGCCTTGATGACAACTCAGGAGGTACCGAAAGTGTGGGAATAGTTTAAGGTAATCTTTATGGAGAAATATTTTCTGAGTTCTTTAAGGTCTCAAAAGGAGTTTGAGTTCCAACAGTTGAGACAGGGGAATTTATCAGTGGCTTCTTATGCGGAACAATTTGAGATCATGGCTGACTATTCTAGACAGGCCATGTATGCTCCTGATGAGAGGTGGAAGATAGATCAGTTTCTGTTTGGGTTAAGGGCTGAGATTTCACACAGCGTGTCTCAATGGGAATTTTCTACTGATGCTGAAATGTTAAGACAATGTTATGTGGCGGAAAATAGCTTGAAAAAGATACAAATGGAGGTGGATTCGAACAGGGTAACTCAAAGTGGCCGTGGAAGGTCGAATCAACAGTTTAGCCAAAGGCAGCAGTCTTCCAAAGGGAAGCAAGTACAGGGCTCTAGAACAAGTGTGCCTCCGGTATGTCGCACTTGTGGGAGGAGTCATTTTGGTAGGTGCTATTCGGATGGGATACGGTGTTATCAGTGTAACAAGATGGGTCATGTAGCGAGAGATTGTCCTCAAAGTAGGAATCAGGCACAAGGGAAGACTACGGGTCGAGTATATACTCTGGATGCAAGGAAAGCAAAGGGTGATAATTCCCTGATTGCGGGTACGTGTTTTGTTAATGGTCAACCTTGTTTTGTTTTATTTGACTGTGGGGCTACACATTCTTTTGTGTCTTTGAGATGTGTGAAGCGACTGGGGTTGCAAACTATTCCTTTGTTTCCTCCTATGGTGGTTACTACTGCCATGGATGAAATGGTTGAAACACCCCTGATGTGTGAGAATTGTGTGTTGTCGGTGAACGAAAGAGTCTTCCAGATTGATCTTATTTGTCTACCGCTTAAGAAAGTGGATGTTGTTCACGGAATGGACTGGCTTTCAGCTAATTCGGTTTTTATCGGTTGTGAGGAGAAGCTAATTATTATTCCATCTGCTGAGGCTACTCCGAAAGATGTATTATCAACGATTTTAGAAGGTACGGTGGGAATGGTAAACTTCTTGTTTGAGAAAGAGAAATCTGTTTTAATGGTTCTTACTAAGGAAGGAAGTAGTGAACAGCAAGTTCTGAGTATTCCAATAGTGTGTGAATTTCCTGAAGTGTTTCCAGAGGATGTTTCTTCTCTTCCTCCGGAGAGAGAAGTTGAGTTCTCTATTGACCTGATACCGGGAACGGCTCCTATATCCGTTTCTCCGTATCGGATGGCACCGCTTGAATTAAGAGAATTAAAGGACCAATTAGAGGACTTGATGTCTAAGCATTTTGTTAGGCCTAGCGTTTCACCGTGGGGAGCTCCAGTGTTGTTGGTAAAGAAGAAAGATGGGGGAATGCGGTTGTGCATTGATTATCGTAAGTTGAATAAAGTCACCATTAAGAACAAGTATCCCTTACCAAGGATAGACGACTTGTTAGATCAATTAAAAGGAGCCTGTGTGTTCTCGAAGATTGATTTACGGTCGGGTTATCATCAGATTCGAGTGAAGAGTTCCGATGTGCCAAAAACTGCCTTTAGAACCCGTTACGGTCATTACGAATTCTTAGTGATGCCTTTCGGTGTGACTAATGCTCCAGCTGTTTTTATGGATTACATGAATCGAATATTTCAGGCTTACTTGGACCAATTTGTAGTAATCTTTATTGACGACATTCTTATTTATTCTCGTACTCCACAAGAGCACGGAGAACATCTGAGGATTGTCTTATCGGTCTTGCAAGAGAAGCAATTGTTTGCTAAGTTGAGTAAGTGTGAGTTTTGGATGTCGGAAGTTAATTTTCTTGGACATGTGATATCTCGAGGTGGTGTGGCAGTGGATCCATCGAAAGTAGAAGCAGTGATTAATTGGGAGAGACCGAGAAATGTTTCAGAAGTCAGAAGTTTCTTGGGATTGGCCGGTTACTATAGAAGGTTTATTAAGGGCTTTTCTCAATTGGCCTTACCAATGACGAAACTTACTCGGAAGGATGTTGTTTTTGAGTGGGATTCAGGTTGCGAACAATGTTTTATGCATTTGAAGGAAATTTTGACGAGTGCTCCAGTATTAATTATTCATGATCCTAACAACTCTTATGAAGTATTCTGTGATGCTTCTAAGAGGGGATTAGGGGGTGTTTTGATGCAAGGTGGTCAAGTGGTAGCTTATGTTTCTCGACAGTTAAAAGTTCATGAGAAGAATTATCCAACTCATGATTTGGAACTAGCTGCCGTAGTGTTTTCACTGAAGATGTGGCGTCATTATTTATATGGTGTACGCTTTGAAATGTTCAGTGACCACAAAAGTTTGAAGTATTTGTTTGACCAAAAGGAGTTGAATATGCGACAAAGAAGGTGGATGGAGTACTTAAAATATAATGACTTAGAATTGAAGTATCATCCAGGAAAGGCGAAAAAAGTAGCGGATGCTTTAAGTCGGAAAATGGTTCATAGTGCGGAATTGATGATTTTGGAGTATTCATTATTGGAAAAGTTTAGAGATCTTAATCTCCAATTTGTGTGGACTCCGAATGGTGTGATTATGGGAAATTTGAATGTCAATTCTACTTTGAGAGTTGAGATTCAACAGGCACAATTGTTAGAGGAAGAGTTACAAGAGTTGTTACTTCAGCCGGGTTTTACACGAGCGACAGATGGGATTGTTTTGTTTAATCAACGGATTTGTGTTCCGAAGGATGAGACATTGAAAAGGAAGATTTTAGACGAAGCTCATAAAGGTACTTTTACGATACATCCGGGATCTTCGAAGATGTATGAGGATTTAATGAAAGATTATTGGTGGCCTGGGATGAAAAAGGATATAGCGGGATATGTGTCAGAATGTGCGGTGTGCCAACAGGTGAAGATTGAACACCAAAGACCGGGCGGTTTGTTACAACCTTTGGATATTCCAGTTTGGAAGTGGGATAGTATTTCTATGGACTTTGCAGTGGGTTTACCCCGTACCCAAGGTGGGTATGATTCTATTTGGGTAATTGTTGATCGACTAACGAAATCTGCACACTTCTTAGCCGTAAAGACTACTTATAAGGCAAGTCATCTTGCAAGGTTGTTTATTGCTGAGATTGTGAGATTGCATGGTATTCCTTCTAGTATTGTGTCCGATAGAGATCCGAAGTTTACTTCGAGATTTTGGAAAGTGTTCCAACAAGCGATGGGTACGAATTTGCGTTTGAGCAAGTCGAATCATCCTCAAACGGATGGTCAGACTGAGCGAACAATACAAACGATGGAGGATATGTTAAGAGCTTGTGTGCTAGAGAGTAGAGGAAATTGGAAAGAACTTTTGTCGTTAATTGAGTTTTCCTATAACAATAGTTACCATGCGAGCATTGGTATGGCTCCTTATGAAGCATTGTATGGGAGGAAGTGTAGGACACCTTTGTGTTGGGCTGAAATTGGCGAAGATAGGATTTTGGGACCGAGATTATTCAAGAGACTACGGAAAAGATTCGAATGATCCGCGAGAAGGTTAAACAAGCACAAGATCGTCAAAAGAGTTATGCGGACAATCGTAGGAGACCTTTGGAATTTGAGGAAGGTGACCATGTGTTTCTGAAAGTTACTCCGAGATTGAGATTGAAAGGACCGTTTAAGTCACGAAAGTTAAGTCCGAGATACGTGGGACCGTATCAGATTTTAGAAAGGATTGGTGAAGTTGCTTATAGATTAGCCTTACCACCCTCTCTATCCGAGATGCATGACGTTTTTCACGTATCTCAGCTCCGTAAGTTTATTCCTGATCCTCTTCATCCAATTTTACCCGAATCAGTGGAAATTGAAGCGGATTTGACTTTTGAACCACAACCGAGTCGTGTTGTGGGAAGGGAAACAAAAGTGTTAAGGAACAAATATATTCCACTTGTTAAGGTGCAATGGGATATGACGCATCCGGGCGATGCTACTTGGGAACTAGAATCGGAAATGCGAGATTCTTATCCACATCTGTTCAGGTAATATTCTAAATTCGAGGACGAATTTCTATTTAAGGGGGGGAGGATGTAATACCCCGTAAGTATATAAACGCTCTAGTTAATATTATTATGATCAACTGGGTTCCGGGGTACTCTGAGTAATTATTTGATAAAATAATTAGAGTAAACTGACGAACTCAGAGTCGATTTAATTAATAGTAGTTAACGTTGAGTTTTTATAATTTGATGTATTTGACCTAATTTTGGACATTTAGTAGTGTTACTAAAAAATGATAGTTTCTATACTATCTATTTTCTTTTCATTTTCCTTGGAAAAACAAACAAAAGCTAAAAGAGAAAGAAAGAAAAGGAAAAAGGGAAGGAAGGAAAGGAAAAGAAAGAGGAAGAAGAGAAATTTTCCAAAAGCTCAAGAATCATCATCAATTCATCTGTTCTTCGTTTATTCGTCTCAGTATCAACCTCCTCGTCTAGTAATCCAGGTGGGTTCTAGTTAGACTCTTTAGAGTAGGATTATTTTGAGTTTAGAGTTAGATTGGAAATTGGGAAAAATGGGTATTTTGGTATAAAATCGTGAATCTAACTGTTAAAATTCAATGTTTGATTATATGTTATGCTGGTTGTGATGTTATAACATGTTTTGATGCATTTTGATTGATGCAAAATGGGATTTGGGGTTGATTTTGGATCAACCCGTAGTAGAAGAAATTCTGCAGGTTTTTCTGCATTTTTCTCTGCCCATACGCGTATGGAGCATGTCAATACGCGTATGGGGCTTGTCATTACGCGTACAGCAAGGGCAATACGCGTACGGCAATCTTTAAAAGGATTTTTCAAGGGAAAACGTTTCTGCCCATACGCGTACGGCTTTGGGCAATACGCGTATGGATGGCCAAGCATTTTGAGCAATACGCGTATCGCTTGGGGCAATACGCGTATGGCTGGGCGAGCATTTGGGCAATACGCGTACGGGGAGTGCCAATACGCGTACGGCCAGGAGAGTTGCAGAAATTCTGCTTTTGTGATTTATTTTCCGATCGATTGTTACAATGCCGTAACTTTTTGTACGTAACTCGGATTGGAACAATTTTGATATCGTTAGAAAGATAATAAAATGTACTTTCTTATTACAATGGTTTTAAGATTGTCGGCCGATTTAATTATATTGGGATTTCTGGAATAGTGTCGTTTTATCGACTTTCATCTGTTAGTTGTGTGTAATTATTATCGATAACTTATGCATGTTAAAATATGGACTAGGCAGGGTGAGGAATATTACCAAAACTGTGTCGGAAGTGTAATTGTTCCATGTGTGGCAACGCTCGTGCATGAAAGGCAGAGGCGTGTGCATTTCTGTTTATCAATAACCACAGTTGTGCGGTGTAGTTCATGAGACTCGAGCACCTCCTCTGAACGTTATACACAACTACTTGGCAGGTTTGAGTCCCGTGTTAAGTACGATTGGAGCCTACGGGTAAAGAGACTTGTGACGGTGTACGGGCCGTGAGAAGTGACGGATCACGGTGTACGGACCGGTGATCCCGAATCCAATCGTATGCCAAGTAGCTACAAGGATCCATGACTCGGATCGCCTTCTAGACGTAGAAGGGTACGGGAAAAGGGGATACCTTGGTATTGGTTATTGATATGTGAGTTCTTGAGTGTACGGACTCAGAACGTACTACGGTACTTTGTGAATCCTTGAGTTTACAAGCTCAAGAGGTACTTCGGTACTAGTGTGAGTTTACAGGCTCACCGTGACGGTTACTTGTGTGTGTACTCATGGTCTTTCCCCTTTCCCCTTGGACATGAGTTAGGACTTTGTTAGAACCTTGTAAAGCCGAGAGGACTTTAAGATAGGGAACTCACTGAGATTTGATGTATCTCACCCCACTGTTGTTGTTTACATCACAGGTTCTGCAGGTTTGGCGAAGGGTAAGGACAAGGTTATTTGACTTTCCTTACGAATCGTGGTTTTGGTGATGGCATGGCTTCCGCTATGGCGTTTATGTTTTGAGATCATTGTATTGATCTAGTTCTTAGTTTTTATCATTTTGGAACATCTTGTATATGTAATGCCTTAAACTTTTAGGTATTTGTATTAGAGGCATTTATGTGTATAATGTGTTAACTAGGAACTTATTATGTTTCAGTACCAAAAGCGAAACTCATGTATAATATATGATTTGAGGCATGTATTGTATATGGTCTTTACATCGTATGTTACTTTCCTTGAGGTATCATTTTCAATGAAAGCAAGTTTCACCTTCTTTCTTGTCATGGTTTTGACTAGAATAAGCGAAGATGAATAATTTATAGGGAAAAAGAAGAACAGTTGATGGCTGTGAATTTTATTCTTGTGAACAATGTATATATAGACCAAAATTGATCTATTGTACACTGTTTGATGTATGTATGAATATTTTTCCATCTTGGCATTTTTGTTTCGGCGGTAAAACCCATTATTTTCATTCCATGCATGCAGATATATAAAATCAAATCTTTTATAACATTTTTTAATATTTAAATATTTATAGTGACGTGGTTGCAACGGTTGGATTATATATCAAAATATTTTTTTTTATTTTACAAAGATATATCACGAATTGTAATTTGCGAAGATTCATGCACATAGATATTCTAAAAGGATTTTATCTTGCCGTTAGTTATCAATATCGTAAATTTAAAATATAGTATGAGAAAAAGGAATATACACCGAATATTTTTACACTATTAACCAATGACAGACATGTATTTCGCCACATCACACTGTTATTTTCAACAAACTATTATCATTTGGCACTTTCCAAAAATCTGATTGGATGTCTGTGTAATATTTCTTTACAATGACAGTGCACTACCTTTAAACTCATATACTATATCAATAAAAGTTATTGTGTGTGAAATTGTTTGATATATCATATATTCATTTTTTTGGTTAATTTTTTCATATATTCCATTAAATTACACCACAACGTCATGTATTACGCAATATTACCCAATCCTAGCGCTTTTTGAGAAGTGCTTCTAAATAATATGCTTTTAATAAAGTTGGAAAAGCATAATTCTAGTTATCTGACCACAATAGAAGAAACTTTAATAACGCTTAAAAATGTTATTAAAAGCTAAAAATACGCTATTGATAATATTTTTTGGTGTAATGTATTACATTATTTTTGCAAATATCTACAATGTATAAAGTAGTTTAATGCATGGCTAAATCTTTTCTTTACACTATCCATTTACACAAATTAAATTTTTTTATAATACCCAAAAATCTTTTTTTTTTGTAATATAATATAAAAAAATATTACCCATATATATATATATATATATATATATATATATATATATATTAAAAGCCTTTACGTAAATGTGATTATTATTTAACCTTGCTTAAGACTAATCATGACAAAAGGTTATTCAAAAGTATTATAAGCACACACAATAAACTCTTTATTCTATCAAACTCCAATACATAAAACTTGTGAAATTACACCATAATAACCAATGGATGTAACTTCACATTCACACAAAATGATATACATCATTAAGTCCACAAACAAATAAATTTATTCAAGATAATCAATTAGGCCAAAAACCATTCTGAAGATTGGCATCATAACCAAATGGAATTGTTTCATTTCCACCACCATTCCTCATCATGTCCATTAACAACTGCCTTTGAATGATGTTATTAGTATTCATATCCATCCCAACATGGCCATGGCCTATCATAGCAATTTCTTCATTATTAAATGCAGTTAGTGGCGGCGGCGGTGGTAATTGTATTGCCATTTGATGTTGGACTTGTCTTTGAGCCATCATTATTTGACTTCTACTTTCATTTTGATTAAAAGTTATATTGTTATCATCAAGTTCCATCCTTCTAGCAATCTCCCTCAAATTCTTATCAATTATCCAAGCAAGATCATTCAAATCACTCACCGACACATCGTTCTGCACATTATTCCCAGCCTTAAGACATTGAAACATCAGCTTGGTTAGTTCTTTCTCTCTGTTGTCTTCCCTTTTCTTCTTAACTTGCTCTTTAGCCTTTAAAATCCCCTGTTTTAGGAAACTCTCCTGATTAACCATCTTTTTGCTTTGTTCCAATTCAGGCATTGTCTTGAATTTCAAAAGCACTTGTTGAACACCCGATGGCGATGGCCAAATCTCTGGTTGAGGGTCGTACGAGCCATAAATTATAGCACACGCATCGATTCCACAAAGGGTTGATAACTCATCAACTTTTTTCAATAAACCCTTCTTCTTTTTATCGTATGTTACTTTCCTTGAGGTATCATTTTCAATGAAAGCAAGTTTCACCTTCTTTCTTGTCATGGTTTTGACTAGAATAAGCGAAGATGAATAATTTATAGGGAAAAACAAGAACAGTTGATGGCTGTGAATTTTATTCTTGTGAACAATGTATATATAGACCAAAATTGATCTATTGTACACGGTTTGATGTATGTATGAATATTTTTCCATCTTGGCATTTTTGTTTCGGCGGTAAAACCCATTATTTTCATTCCATGCATGCGGATATATAAAATCAAATCTTTTATAACATTTTTTAATATTTAAATATTTATAGTGACGTGGTTGTAATGGTTGGATTATATATCAAAATGTTTTTTTTTATTTTACAAAGATATATCACGAATTGTAATTTGCGTAGATTCATGCACATAGATATTCTAAAAGGATTTTATCTTGCCGTTAGTTATCAATATCGTAAATTTAAAATATAGTATGAGAAAAAGGAATATACACCGAATATTTTTACACTATTAACCAATGACAGACGTGTATTTCGCCACATCACACTTTTATTTTCAACATACTATTATCATTTGGCACTTTCTAAAAATCTGATTGGATGTCTGTGTAATATTTCTTTACAATGACAGTGCACTACCTTTAAACTCATATAGTATATCAATAAAAGTTATTGTGTGTGAAATTGTTTGATATATCATATATTCATTTTTTTGGTTAATTTTTTCATATATTCCATTAAATTACACCACAACGTCATGTATTACGCAATATTACCCAATCCTAGCGCTTTTTGAGAAGTGCTACTAAATAATATGCTTTTAATAAAGTTGGAAAAGCATAATTCTAGTTATCTGACCACAATAGAAGAAACTTTAATAACGCTTAAAAATGTTATTAAAAGCTAAAAATACGCTATTGATAATATTTTTTGGTGTAATGTATTACATTATTTTTGCAAATATCTACAATGTATAAAGTAGTTTAATGCATGGCTAAATCTTTTCTTTACACTATCCATTTACACAAATTAAATTTTTTTATAATACCCAAAAATCTTTTTTTTTTGTAATATAATATAAAAAAATATTACCCATATATATATATATATATATATATATATATATATATATATATATATATATATATATATTAAAAGCCTTTACGTAAATGTGATTATTATTTAACCTTGCTTAAGACTAATCATGACAAATGGTAATTCTAAAGTATTATAAGCACACACAATAAACTCTTTATTCTATCAAACTCCAATACATAAAACTTGTGAAATTACACCATAATAACCAATGGATGTAACTTCACATTCACACAAAATGATATACATCATTAAGTCCACAAACAAATAAATTTATTCAAGATAATCAATTAGGCCAAAAACCATTCTGAAGATTGGCATCATAACCAAATGGAATTGTTTCATTTCCACCACCATTCCTCATCATGTCCATTAACAACTGCCTTTGAATGATGTTATTAGTATTCATATCCATCCCAACATGGCCATGGCCTATCATAGCAATTTCTTCATTATTAAATGCAGTTAGTGGCGGCGGCGGTGGTAATTATATTGCCATTTGATGTTGGACTTGTCTTTGAGCCATCTTTATTTGACTTCTACTTTCATTTTGATTAAAAGTTATATTGTTATCATCAAGTTCCATCCTTCTAGCAATCTCCCTCAAATTCTTATCAATTATCCAAGCAAGATCATTCAAATCACTCACCGACACATCGTTCTGCACAATATTCCCAGCCTTAAGACATTGAAACATCAGCTTGGTTAGTTCTTTCTCTCTGTTGTCTTCCCTTTTCTTCTTAACTTGCTCTTTAGCCTTTAAAATCCCCTGTTTTAGGAAACTCTCCTGATTAACCATCTTTTTGCTTTGTTCCAATTCAGGCATTGTCTTGAATTTCAAAAGCACTTGTTGAACACCCGATGGCGATGGCCAAATCTCTGGTTGAGGGTCGTACGAGCCATAAATTATAGCACACGCATCGATTCCACAAAGGGTTGATAACTCATCAACTTTTTTCAATAAACCCTTCTTCTTTTTATCGTATGTTACTTTCCTTGAGGTATCATTTTCAATGAAAGCAAGTTTCACCTTCTTTCTTGTCATGGTTTTGACTAGAATAAGCGAAGATGAATAATTTATAGGGAAAAACAAGAACAGTTGATGGCTGTGAATTTTATTCTTGTGAACAATGTATATATAGACCAAAATTGATCTATTGTACACGGTTTGATGTATGTATGAATATTTTTCCATCTTGGCATTTTTGTTTCGGCGGTAAAACCCATTATTTTCATTCCATGCATGCGGATATATAAAATCAAATCTTTTATAACATTTTTTAATATTTAAATATTTATAGTGACGTGGTTGCAACGGTTGGATTATATATCAAAATATTTTTTTTTATTTTACAAAGATATATCACGAATTGTAATTTGCGTAGATTCATGCACATAGATATTCTAAAAGGATTTTATCTTGCCGTTAGTTATCAATATCGTAAATTTAAAATATAGTATGAGAAAAAGGAATATACACCGAATATTTTTACACTATTAACCAATGACAGACGTGTATTTCGCCACATCACACTTTTATTTTCATTATACTATTATCATTTGGCACTTTCCAAAAATCTGATTGGATGTCTGTGTAATATTTCTTTACAATGACAGTGCACTACCTTTAAACTCATATAGTATATCAATAAAAGTTATTGTGTGTGAAATTGTTTGATATATCATATATTCATTTTTTTGGTTAATTTTTTCATATATTCCATTAAATTACACCACAACGTCATGTATTACGCAATATTACCCAATCCTAGCGCTTTTTGAGAAGTGCTACTAAATAATATGCTTTTAATAAAGTTGGAAAAGCATAATTCTAGTTATCTGACCACAGTAGAAGAAACTTTAATAATGCTTAAAAATGTTATTAAAAGCTAAAAATACGCTATTGATAATATTTTTTGGTGTAATGTATTACATTATTTTTGCAAATATTTACAATGTATAAAGTAGTTTAATGCATGGCTAAATCTTTTCTTTACACTATCCATTTACACAAATTAAATTTTTTTATAATACCCAAAAATCATTTTTTTTTGTAATATAATATAAAAAAATATTACCCATATATATATATATATATATATATATATATATATATATATTAAAAGCCTTTACGTAAATGTGATTATTATTTAACCTTGCTTAAGACTAATCATGACAAATGGTAATTCTAAAGTATTATAAGCACACACAATAAACTCTTTATTCTATCAAACTCCAATACATAAAACTTGTGAAATTACACCATAATAACCAATGGATGTAACTTCACATTCACACAAAATGATATACATCATTAAGTCCACAAACAAATAAATTTATTCAAGATAATCAATTAGGCCAAAAACCATTCTGAAGATTGGCATCATAACCAAATGGAATTGTTTCATTTCCACCACCATTCCTCATCATGTCCATTAACAACTGCCTTTGAATGATGTTATTAGTATTCATATCCATCCCAACATGGCCATGGCCTATCATAGCAATTTCTTCATTATTAAATGCAGTTAGTGGCGGCGGCGGTGGTAATTGTATTGCCATTTGATGTTGGACTTGTCTTTGAGCCATCATTATTTGACTTCTACTTTCATTTTGATTAAAAGTTATATTGTTATCATCAAGTTCCATCCTTCTAGCAATCTCCCTCAAATTCTTATCAATTATCCAAGCAAGATCATTCAAATCACTCACCGACACATCGTTCTGCACATTATTCCCAGCCTTAAGACATTGAAACATCAGCTTGGTTAGTTCTTTCTCTCTGTTGTCTTCCCTTTTCTTCTTAACTTGCTCTTTAGCCTTTAAAATCCCCTGTTTTAGGAAACTCTCCTGATTAACCATCTTTTTGCTTTGTTCCAATTCAGGCATTGTCTTGAATTTCAAAAGCACTTGTTGAACACCCGATGGCGATGGCCAAATCTCTGGTTGAGGGTCGTACGAGCCATAAATTATAGCACACGCATCGATTCCACAAAGGGTTGATAACTCATCAACTTTTTTCAATAAACCCTTCTTCTTTTTATCGTATGTTACTTTCCTTGAGGTATCATTTTCAATGAAAGCAAGTTTCACCTTCTTTCTTGTCATGGTTTTGACTAGAATAAGCGAAGATGAATAATTTATAGGGAAAAACAAGAACAGTTGATGGCTGTGAATTTTATTCTTGTGAACAATGTATATATAGACCAAAATTGATCTATTGTACACGGTTTGATGTATGTATGAATATTTTTCCATCTTGGCATTTTTGTTTCGGCGGTAAAACCCATTATTTTCATTCCATGCATGCGGATATATAAAATCAAATCTTTTATAACATTTTTTAATATTTAAATATTTATAGTGACGTGGTTGTAATGGTTGGATTATATATCAAAATGTTTTTTTTTATTTTACAAAGATATATCACGAATTGTAATTTGCGTAGATTCATGCACATAGATATTCTAAAAGGATTTTATCTTGCCGTTAGTTATCAATATCGTAAATTTAAAATATAGTATGAGAAAAAGGAATATACACCGAATATTTTTACACTATTAACCAATGACAGACGTGTATTTCGCCACATCACACTTTTATTTTCATTATACTATTATCATTTGGCACTTTCCAAAAATCTGATTGGATGTCTGTGTAATATTTCTTTACAATGACAGTGCACTACCTTTAAACTCATATAGTATATCAATAAAAGTTATTGTGTGTGAAATTGTTTGATATATCATATATTCATTTTTTTGGTTAATTTTTTCATATATTCCATTAAATTACACCACAACGTCATGTATTACGCAATATTACCCAATCCTAGCGCTTTTTGAGAAGTGCTACTAAATAATATGCTTTTAATAAAGTTGGAAAAGCATAATTCTAGTTATCTGACCACAGTAGAAGAAACTTTAATAATGCTTAAAAATGTTATTAAAAGCTAAAAATACGCTATTGATAATATTTTTTGGTGTAATGTATTACATTATTTTTGCAAATATTTACAATGTATAAAGTAGTTTAATGCATGGCTAAATCTTTTCTTTACACTATCCATTTACACAAATTAAATTTTTTTATAATACCCAAAAATCATTTTTTTTTGTAATATAATATAAAAAAATATTACCCATATATATATATATATATATATATATATATATATATATATTAAAAGCCTTTACGTAAATGTGATTATTATTTAACCTTGCTTAAGACTAATCATGACAAATGGTAATTCTAAAGTATTATAAGCACACACAATAAACTCTTTATTCTATCAAACTCCAATACATAAAACTTGTGAAATTACACCATAATAACCAATGGATGTAACTTCACATTCACACAAAATGATATACATCATTAAGTCCACAAACAAATAAATTTATTCAAGATAATCAATTAGGCCAAAAACCATTCTGAAGATTGGCATCATAACCAAATGGAATTGTTTCATTTCCACCACCATTCCTCATCATGTCCATTAACAACTGCCTTTGAATGATGTTATTAGTATTCATATCCATCCCAACATGGCCATGGCCTATCATAGCAATTTCTTCATTATTAAATGCAGTTAGTGGCGGCGGCGGTGGTAATTGTATTGCCATTTGATGTTGGACTTGTCTTTGAGCCATCATTATTTGACTTCTACTTTCATTTTGATTAAAAGTTATATTGTTATCATCAAGTTCCATCCTTCTAGCAATCTCCCTCAAATTCTTATCAATTATCCAAGCAAGATCATTCAAATCACTCACCGACACATCGTTCTGCACATTATTCCCAGCCTTAAGACATTGAAACATCAGCTTGGTTAGTTCTTTCTCTCTGTTGTCTTCCCTTTTCTTCTTAACTTGCTCTTTAGCCTTTAAAATCCCCTGTTTTAGGAAACTCTCCTGATTAACCATCTTTTTGCTTTGTTCCAATTCAGGCATTGTCTTGAATTTCAAAAGCACTTGTTGAACACCCGATGGCGATGGCCAAATCTCTGGTTGAGGGTCGTACGAGCCATAAATTATAGCACACGCATCGATTCCACAAAGGGTTGATAACTCATCAACTTTTTTCAATAAACCCTTCTTCTTTTTATCGTATGTTACTTTCCTTGAGGTATCATTTTCAATGAAAGCAAGTTTCACCTTCTTTCTTGTCATGGTTTTGACTAGAATAAGCGAAGATGAATAATTTATAGGGAAAAACAAGAACAGTTGATGGCTGTGAATTTTATTCTTGTGAACAATGTATATATAGACCAAAATTGATCTATTGTACACGGTTTGATGTATGTATGAATATTTTTCCATCTTGGCATTTTTGTTTCGGCGGTAAAACCCATTATTTTCATTCCATGCATGCGGATATATAAAATCAAATCTTTTATAACATTTTTTAATATTTAAATATTTATAGTGACGTGGTTGTAATGGTTGGATTATATATCAAAATGTTTTTTTTTATTTTACAAAGATATATCACGAATTGTAATTTGCGTAGATTCATGCACATAGATATTCTAAAAGGATTTTATCTTGCCGTTAGTTATCAATATCGTAAATTTAAAATATAGTATGAGAAAAAGGAATATACACCGAATATTTTTACACTATTAACCAATGACAGACGTGTATTTCGCCACATCACACTTTTATTTTCAACATACTATTATCATTTGGCACTTTCTAAAAATCTGATTGGATGTCTGTGTAATATTTCTTTACAATGACAGTGCACTACCTTTAAACTCATATAGTATATCAATAAAAGTTATTGTGTGTGAAATTGTTTGATATATCATATATTCATTTTTTTGGTTAATTTTTTCATATATTCCATTAAATTACACCACAACGTCATGTATTACGCAATATTACCCAATCCTAGCGCTTTTTGAGAAGTGCTACTAAATAATATGCTTTTAATAAAGTTGGAAAAGCATAATTCTAGTTATCTGACCACAATAGAAGAAACTTTAATAACGCTTAAAAATGTTATTAAAAGCTAAAAATACGCTATTGATAATATTTTTTGGTGTAATGTATTACATTATTTTTGCAAATATCTACAATGTATAAAGTAGTTTAATGCATGGCTAAATCTTTTCTTTACACTATCCATTTACACAAATTAAATTTTTTTATAATACCCAAAAATCTTTTTTTTTTGTAATATAATATAAAAAAATATTACCCATATATATATATATATATATATATATATATATATATATATATATATATATATATATATTAAAAGCCTTTACGTAAATGTGATTATTATTTAACCTTGCTTAAGACTAATCATGACAAATGGTAATTCTAAAGTATTATAAGCACACACAATAAACTCTTTATTCTATCAAACTCCAATACATAAAACTTGTGAAATTACACCATAATAACCAATGGATGTAACTTCACATTCACACAAAATGATATACATCATTAAGTCCACAAACAAATAAATTTATTCAAGATAATCAATTAGGCCAAAAACCATTCTGAAGATTGGCATCATAACCAAATGGAATTGTTTCATTTCCACCACCATTCCTCATCATGTCCATTAACAACTGCCTTTGAATGATGTTATTAGTATTCATATCCATCCCAACATGGCCATGGCCTATCATAGCAATTTCTTCATTATTAAATGCAGTTAGTGGCGGCGGCGGTGGTAATTATATTGCCATTTGATGTTGGACTTGTCTTTGAGCCATCTTTATTTGACTTCTACTTTCATTTTGATTAAAAGTTATATTGTTATCATCAAGTTCCATCCTTCTAGCAATCTCCCTCAAATTCTTATCAATTATCCAAGCAAGATCATTCAAATCACTCACCGACACATCGTTCTGCACAATATTCCCAGCCTTAAGACATTGAAACATCAGCTTGGTTAGTTCTTTCTCTCTGTTGTCTTCCCTTTTCTTCTTAACTTGCTCTTTAGCCTTTAAAATCCCCTGTTTTAGGAAACTCTCCTGATTAACCATCTTTTTGCTTTGTTCCAATTCAGGCATTGTCTTGAATTTCAAAAGCACTTGTTGAACACCCGATGGCGATGGCCAAATCTCTGGTTGAGGGTCGTACGAGCCATAAATTATAGCACACGCATCGATTCCACAAAGGGTTGATAACTCATCAACTTTTTTCAATAAACCCTTCTTCTTTTTATCGTATGTTACTTTCCTTGAGGTATCATTTTCAATGAAAGCAAGTTTCACCTTCTTTCTTGTCATGGTTTTGACTAGAATAAGCGAAGATGAATAATTTATAGGGAAAAACAAGAACAGTTGATGGCTGTGAATTTTATTCTTGTGAACAATGTATATATAGACCAAAATTGATCTATTGTACACGGTTTGATGTATGTATGAATATTTTTCCATCTTGGCATTTTTGTTTCGGCGGTAAAACCCATTATTTTCATTCCATGCATGCGGATATATAAAATCAAATCTTTTATAACATTTTTTAATATTTAAATATTTATAGTGACGTGGTTGCAACGGTTGGATTATATATCAAAATATTTTTTTTTATTTTACAAAGATATATCACGAATTGTAATTTGCGTAGATTCATGCACATAGATATTCTAAAAGGATTTTATCTTGCCGTTAGTTATCAATATCGTAAATTTAAAATATAGTATGAGAAAAAGGAATATACACCGAATATTTTTACACTATTAACCAATGACAGACGTGTATTTCGCCACATCACACTTTTATTTTCATTATACTATTATCATTTGGCACTTTCCAAAAATCTGATTGGATGTCTGTGTAATATTTCTTTACAATGACAGTGCACTACCTTTAAACTCATATAGTATATCAATAAAAGTTATTGTGTGTGAAATTGTTTGATATATCATATATTCATTTTTTTGGTTAATTTTTTCATATATTCCATTAAATTACACCACAACGTCATGTATTACGCAATATTACCCAATCCTAGCGCTTTTTGAGAAGTGCTACTAAATAATATGCTTTTAATAAAGTTGGAAAAGCATAATTCTAGTTATCTGACCACAGTAGAAGAAACTTTAATAATGCTTAAAAATGTTATTAAAAGCTAAAAATACGCTATTGATAATATTTTTTGGTGTAATGTATTACATTATTTTTGCAAATATTTACAATGTATAAAGTAGTTTAATGCATGGCTAAATCTTTTCTTTACACTATCCATTTACACAAATTAAATTTTTTTATAATACCCAAAAATCATTTTTTTTTGTAATATAATATAAAAAAATATTACCCATATATATATATATATATATATATATATATATATATATATTAAAAGCCTTTACGTAAATGTGATTATTATTTAACCTTGCTTAAGACTAATCATGACAAATGGTAATTCTAAAGTATTATAAGCACACACAATAAACTCTTTATTCTATCAAACTCCAATACATAAAACTTGTGAAATTACACCATAATAACCAATGGATGTAACTTCACATTCACACAAAATGATATACATCATTAAGTCCACAAACAAATAAATTTATTCAAGATAATCAATTAGGCCAAAAACCATTCTGAAGATTGGCATCATAACCAAATGGAATTGTTTCATTTCCACCACCATTCCTCATCATGTCCATTAACAACTGCCTTTGAATGATGTTATTAGTATTCATATCCATCCCAACATGGCCATGGCCTATCATAGCAATTTCTTCATTATTAAATGCAGTTAGTGGCGGCGGCGGTGGTAATTATATTGCCATTTGATGTTGGACTTGTCTTTGAGCCATCATTATTTGACTTCTACTTTCATTTTGATTAAAAGTTATATTGTTATCATCAAGTTCCATCCTTCTAGCAATCTCCCTCAAATTCTTATCAATTATCCAAGCAAGATCATTCAAATCACTCACCGACACATCGTTCTGCACAATATTCCCAGCCTTAAGACATTGAAACATCAGCTTGGTTAGTTCTTTCTCTCTGTTGTCTTCCCTTTTCTTCTTAACTTGCTCTTTAGCCTTTAAAATCCCCTGTTTTAGGAAACTCTCCTGATTAACCATCTTTTTGCTTTGTTCCAATTCAGGCATTGTCTTGAATTTCAAAAGCACTTGTTGAACACCCGATGGCGATGGCCAAATCTCTGGTTGAGGGTCGTACGAGCCATAAATTATAGCACACGCATCGATTCCACAAAGGGTTGATAACTCATCAACTTTTTTCAATAAACCCTTCTTCTTTTTATCGTATGTTACTTTCCTTGAGGTATCATTTTCAATGAAAGCAAGTTTCACCTTCTTTCTTGTCATGGTTTTGACTAGAATAAGCGAAGATGAATAATTTATAGGGAAAAACAAGAACAGTTGATGGCTGTGAATTTTATTCTTGTGAACAATGTATATATAGACCAAAATTGATCTATTGTACACGGTTTGATGTATGTATGAATATTTTTCCATCTTGGCATTTTTGTTTCGGCGGTAAAACCCATTATTTTCATTCCATGCATGCGGATATATAAAATCAAATCTTTTATAACATTTTTTAATATTTAAATATTTATAGTGACGTGGTTGCAACGGTTGGATTATATATCAAAATATTTTTTTTTATTTTACAAAGATATATCACGAATTGTAATTTGCGTAGATTCATGCACATAGATATTCTAAAAGGATTTTATCTTGCCGTTAGTTATCAATATCGTAAATTTAAAATATAGTATGAGAAAAAGGAATATACACCGAATATTTTTACACTATTAACCAATGACAGACGTGTATTTCGCCACATCACACTTTTATTTTCATTATACTATTATCATTTGGCACTTTCCAAAAATCTGATTGGATGTCTGTGTAATATTTCTTTACAATGACAGTGCACTACCTTTAAACTCATATAGTATATCAATAAAAGTTATTGTGTGTGAAATTGTTTGATATATCATATATTCATTTTTTTGGTTAATTTTTTCATATATTCCATTAAATTACACCACAACGTCATGTATTACGCAATATTACCCAATCCTAGCGCTTTTTGAGAAGTGCTACTAAATAATATGCTTTTAATAAAGTTGGAAAAGCATAATTCTAGTTATCTGACCACAGTAGAAGAAACTTTAATAATGCTTAAAAATGTTATTAAAAGCTAAAAATACGCTATTGATAATATTTTTTGGTGTAATGTATTACATTATTTTTGCAAATATTTACAATGTATAAAGTAGTTTAATGCATGGCTAAATCTTTTCTTTACACTATCCATTTACACAAATTAAATTTTTTTATAATACCCAAAAATCATTTTTTTTTGTAATATAATATAAAAAAATATTACCCATATATATATATATATATATATATATATATATATATATATATATTAAAAGCCTTTACGTAAATGTGATTATTATTTAACCTTGCTTAAGACTAATCATGACAAATGGTAATTCTAAAGTATTATAAGCACACACAATAAACTCTTTATTCTATCAAACTCCAATACATAAAACTTGTGAAATTACACCATAATAACCAATGGATGTAACTTCACATTCACACAAAATGATATACATCATTAAGTCCACAAACAAATAAATTTATTCAAGATAATCAATTAGGCCAAAAACCATTCTGAAGATTGGCATCATAACCAAATGGAATTGTTTCATTTCCACCACCATTCCTCATCATGTCCATTAACAACTGCCTTTGAATGATGTTATTAGTATTCATATCCATCCCAACATGGCCATGGCCTATCATAGCAATTTCTTCATTATTAAATGCAGTTAGTGGCGGCGGCGGTGGTAATTATATTGCCATTTGATGTTGGACTTGTCTTTGAGCCATCATTATTTGACTTCTACTTTCATTTTGATTAAAATTTATATTGTTATCATCAAGTTCCATCCTTCTAGCAATCTCCCTCAAATTCTTATCAATTATCCAAGCAAGATCATTCAAATCACTCACCGACACATCGTTCTGCACAATATTCCCAGCCTTAAGACATTGAAACATCAGCTTGGTTAGTTCTTTCTCTCTGTTGTCTTCCCTTTTCTTCTTAACTTGCTCTTTAGCCTTTAAAATCCCCTGTTTTAGGAAACTCTCCTGATTAACCATCTTTTTGCTTTGTTCCAATTCAGGCATTGTCTTGAATTTCAAAAGCACTTGTTGAACACCCGATGGCGATGGCCAAATCTCTGGTTGAGGGTCGTACGAGCCATAAATTATAGCACACGCATCGATTCCACAAAGGGTTGATAACTCATCAACTTTTTTCAATAAACCCTTCTTCTTTTTATCGTATGTTACTTTCCTTGAGGTATCATTTTCAATGAAAGCAAGTTTCACCTTCTTTCTTGTCATGGTTTTGACTAGAATAAGCGAAGATGAATAATTTATAGGGAAAAACAAGAACAGTTGATGGCTGTGAATTTTATTCTTGTGAACAATGTATATATAGACCAAAATTGATCTATTGTACACGGTTTGATGTATGTATGAATATTTTTCCATCTTGGCATTTTTGTTTCGGCGGTAAAACCCATTATTTTCATTCCATGCATGCGGATATATAAAATCAAATCTTTTATAACATTTTTTAATATTTAAATATTTATAGTGACGTGGTTGCAACGGTTGGATTATATATCAAAATATTTTTTTTTATTTTACAAAGATATATCACGAATTGTAATTTGCGTAGATTCATGCACATAGATATTCTAAAAGGATTTTATCTTGCCGTTAGTTATCAATATCGTAAATTTAAAATATAGTATGAGAAAAAGGAATATACACCGAATATTTTTACACTATTAACCAATGACAGACGTGTATTTCGCCACATCACACTTTTATTTTCATTATACTATTATCATTTGGCACTTTCCAAAAATCTGATTGGATGTCTGTGTAATATTTCTTTACAATGACAGTGCACTACCTTTAAACTCATATAGTATATCAATAAAAGTTATTGTGTGTGAAATTGTTTGATATATCATATATTCATTTTTTTGGTTAATTTTTTCATATATTCCATTAAATTACACCACAACGTCATGTATTACGCAATATTACCCAATCCTAGCGCTTTTTGAGAAGTGCTACTAAATAATATGCTTTTAATAAAGTTGGAAAAGCATAATTCTAGTTATCTGACCACAGTAGAAGAAACTTTAATAATGCTTAAAAATGTTATTAAAAGCTAAAAATACGCTATTGATAATATTTTTTGGTGTAATGTATTACATTATTTTTGCAAATATTTACAATGTATAAAGTAGTTTAATGCATGGCTAAATCTTTTCTTTACACTATCCATTTACACAAATTAAATTTTTTTATAATACCCAAAAATCATTTTTTTTTGTAATATAATATAAAAAAATATTACCCATATATATATATATATATATATATATATATATATATATATATATATATATATATATATTAAAAGCCTTTACGTAAATGTGATTATTATTTAACCTTGCTTAAGACTAATCATGACAAATGGTAATTCTAAAGTATTATAAGCACACACAATAAACTCTTTATTCTATCAAACTCCAATACATAAAACTTGTGAAATTACACCATAATAACCAATTGATGTAACTTCACATTCACACAAAATGATATACATCATTAAGTCCACAAACAAATAAATTTATTCAAGATAATCAATTAGGCCAAAAACCATTCTGAAGATTGGCATCATAACCAAATGGAATTGTTTCATTTCCACCACCATTCCTCATCATGTCCATTAACAACTGCCTTTGAATGATGTTATTAGTATTCATATCCATCCCAACATGGCCATGGCCTATCATAGCAATTTCTTCATTATTAAATGCAGTTAGTGGCGGCGGCGGTGGTAATTATATTGCCATTTGATGTTGGACTTGTCTTTGAGCCATCATTATTTGACTTCTACTTTCATTTTGATTAAAAGTTATATTGTTATCATCAAGTTCCATCCTTCTAGCAATCTCCCTCAAATTCTTATCAATTATCCAAGCAAGATCATTCAAATCACTCACCGACACATCGTTCTGCACAATATTCCCAGCCTTAAGACATTGAAACATCAGCTTGGTTAGTTCTTTCTCTCTGTTGTCTTCCCTTTTCTTCTTAACTTGCTCTTTAGCCTTTAAAATCCCCTGTTTTAGGAAACTCTCCTGATTAACCATCTTTTTGCTTTGTTCCAATTCAGGCATTGTCTTGAATTTCAAAAGCACTTGTTGAACACCCGATGGCGATGGCCAAATCTCTGGTTGAGGGTCGTACGAGCCATAAATTATAGCACACGCATCGATTCCACAAAGGGTTGATAACTCATCAACTTTTTTCAATAAACCCTTCTTCTTTTTATCGTATGTTACTTTCCTTGAGGTATCATTTTCAATGAAAGCAAGTTTCACCTTCTTTCTTGTCATGGTTTTGACTAGAATAAGCGAAGATGAATAATTTATAGGGAAAAACAAGAACAGTTGATGGCTGTGAATTTTATTCTTGTGAACAATGTATATATAGACCAAAATTGATCTATTGTACACGGTTTGATGTATGTATGAATATTTTTCCATCTTGGCATTTTTGTTTCGGCGGTAAAACCCATTATTTTCATTCCATGCATGCGGATATATAAAATCAAATCTTTTATAACATTTTTTAATATTTAAATATTTATAGTGACGTGGTTGCAACGGTTGGATTATATATCAAAATATTTTTTTTTATTTTACAAAGATATATCACGAATTGTAATTTGCGTAGATTCATGCACATAGATATTCTAAAAGGATTTTATCTTGCCGTTAGTTATCAATATCGTAAATTTAAAATATAGTATGAGAAAAAGGAATATACACCGAATATTTTTACACTATTAACCAATGACAGACGTGTATTTCGCCACATCACACTTTTATTTTCATTATACTATTATCATTTGGCACTTTCCAAAAATCTGATTGGATGTCTGTGTAATATTTCTTTACAATGACAGTGCACTACCTTTAAACTCATATAGTATATCAATAAAAGTTATTGTGTGTGAAATTGTTTGATATATCATATATTCATTTTTTTGGTTAATTTTTTCATATATTCCATTAAATTACACCACAACGTCATGTATTACGCAATATTACCCAATCCTAGCGCTTTTTGAGAAGTGCTACTAAATAATATGCTTTTAATAAAGTTGGAAAAGCATAATTCTAGTTATCTGACCACAGTAGAAGAAACTTTAATAACGCTTAAAAATGTTATTAAAAGCTAAAAATACGCTATTGATAATATTTTTTGGTGTAATGTATTACATTATTTTTGCAAATATTTACAATGTATAAAGTAGTTTAATGCATGGCTAAATCTTTTCTTTACACTATCCATTTACACAAATTAAATTTTTTTATAATACCCAAAAATCATTTTTTTTTGTAATATAATATAAAAAAATATTACCCATATATATATATATATATATATATATATATATATATATTAAAAGCCTTTACGTAAATGTGATTATTATTTAACCTTGCTTAAGACTAATCATGACAAATGGTAATTCTAAAGTATTATAAGCACACACAATAAACTCTTTATTCTATCAAACTCCAATACATAAAACTTGTGAAATTACACCATAATAACCAATGGATGTAACTTCACATTCACACAAAATGATATACATCATTAAGTCCACAAACAAATAAATTTATTCAAGATAATCAATTAGGCCAAAAACCATTCTGAAGATTGGCATCATAACCAAATGGAATTGTTTCATTTCCACCACCATTCCTCATCATGTCCATTAACAACTGCCTTTGAATGATGTTATTAGTATTCATATCCATCCCAACATGGCCATGGCCTATCATAGCAATTTCTTCATTATTAAATGCAGTTAGTGGCGGCGGCGGTGGTAATTATATTGCCATTTGATGTTGGACTTGTCTTTGAGCCATCATTATTTGACTTCTACTTTCATTTTGATTAAAAGTTATATTGTTATCATCAAGTTCCATCCTTCTAGCAATCTCCCTCAAATTCTTATCAATTATCCAAGCAAGATCATTCAAATCACTCACCGACACATCGTTCTGCACAATATTCCCAGCCTTAAGACATTGAAACATCAGCTTGGTTAGTTCTTTCTCTCTGTTGTCTTCCCTTTTCTTCTTAACTTGCTCTTTAGCCTTTAAAATCCCCTGTTTTAGGAAACTCTCCTGATTAACCATCTTTTTGCTTTGTTCCAATTCAGGCATTGTCTTGAATTTCAAAAGCACTTGTTGAACACCCGATGGCGATGGCCAAATCTCTGGTTGAGGGTCGTACGAGCCATAAATTATAGCACACGCATCGATTCCACAAAGGGTTGATAACTCATCAACTTTTTTCAATAAACCCTTCTTCTTTTTATCGTATGTTACTTTCCTTGAGGTATCATTTTCAATGAAAGCAAGTTTCACCTTCTTTCTTGTCATGGTTTTGACTAGAATAAGCGAAGATGAATAATTTATAGGGAAAAACAAGAACAGTTGATGGCTGTGAATTTTATTCTTGTGAACAATGTATATATAGACCAAAATTGATCTATTGTACACGGTTTGATGTATGTATGAATATTTTTCCATCTTGGCATTTTTGTTTCGGCGGTAAAACCCATTATTTTCATTCCATGCATGCGGATATATAAAATCAAATCTTTTATAACATTTTTTAATATTTAAATATTTATAGTGACGTGGTTGCAACGGTTGGATTATATATCAAAATATTTTTTTTTATTTTACAAAGATATATCACGAATTGTAATTTGCGTAGATTCATGCACATAGATATTCTAAAAGGATTTTATCTTGCCGTTAGTTATCAATATCGTAAATTTAAAATATAGTATGAGAAAAAGGAATATACACCGAATATTTTTACACTATTAACCAATGACAGACGTGTATTTCGCCACATCACACTTTTATTTTCATTATACTATTATCATTTGGCACTTTCCAAAAATCTGATTGGATGTCTGTGTAATATTTCTTTATAATGACAGTGCACTACCTTTAAACTCATATAGTATATCAATAAAAGTTATTGTGTGTGAAATTGTTTGATATATCATATAATCATTTTTTTGGTTAATTTTTTCATATATTCCATTAAATTACACCACAACGTCATGTATTACGCAATATTACCCAATCCTAGCGCTTTTTGAGAAGTGCTACTAAATAATATGCTTTTAATAAAGTTGGAAAAGCATAATTCTAGTTATCTGACCACAATAGAAGAAACTTTAATAACGCTTAAAAATGTTATTAAAAGCTAAAAATACGCTATTGATAATATTTTTTGGTGTAATGTATTACATTATTTTTGCAAATATTTACAATGTATAAAGTAGTTTAATGCATGGCTAAATCTTTTCTTTACACTATCCATTTACACAAATTAAATTTTTTTATAATACCCAAAAATCTTTTTTTTTTGTAATATAATATAAAAAAATATTACCCATATATATATATATATATATATATATATATATATTAAAAGCCTTTACGTAAATGTGATTATTATTTAACCTTGCTTAAGACTAATCATGACAAATGGTTATTCAAAAGTATTATAAGCACACATAATAAACTCTTTATTCTATCAAACTCCAATACATAAAACTTGTGAAATTACACCATAATAACCAATGGATGTAACTTCACATTCACACAAAATGATATACATCATTAAGTCCACAAACAAATAAATTTATTCAAGATAATCAATTAGGCCAAAAACCATTCTGAAGATTGCCATCATAACCAAATGGAATTGTTTCATTTCCACCACCATTCCTCATCATGTCCATTAACAACTGCCTTTGAATGATGTTATTAGTATTCATATCCATCCCAACATGGCCATGGCCTATCATAGCAATTTTTTCATTATTAAATGCAGTTAGTGGCGGCGGCGGTGGTAATTGTATTGCCATTGGATGTTGGACTTGTCTTTGAGCCATCATTATTTGACTTCTACTTTCATTTTGATTAAAAGTTATATTGTTATCATCAAGTTCCACCCTTCTAGCAATCTCCCTCAAATTCTTATCAATTATCCAAGCAAGATCATTCAAATCACTCACCGACACATCGTTCTGCACAATATTCCCAGCCTTAAGACATTGAAACATCAGCTTGGTTAGTTCTTTCTCTCTGTTGTCTTCCCTTTTCTTCTTAACTTGCTCTTTAGCCTTTAAAATCCCCTGTTTTAGGAAACTCTCCTGATTAACCATCTTTTTGCTTTGTTCCAATTCAGGCATTGTCTTGAATTTCAAAAGCACTTGTTGAACACCCGATGGCGATGGCCAAATCTCTGGTTGAGGGTCGTACGAGCCATAAATTATAGCACACGCATCGATTCCACAAAGGGTTGATAACTCATCAACTTTTTTCAATAAACCCTTCTTATTTTTATCGTATGTTACTTTCCTTGAGGTATCATTTTCAATGAAAGCAAGTTTCACCTTCTTTCTTGTCATGGTTTTGACTAGAATAAGCGAAGATGAATAATTTATAGGGAAAAAGAAGAACAGTTGATGGCTGTGAATTTTATTCTTGTGAACAATGTATATATAGACCAAAATTGATCTATTGTACACGGTTTGATGTATGTATGAATATTTTTCCATCTTGGCATTTTTGTTTCGGCGGTGAAACCCATTATTTTCATTCCATGCATGCGGATATATAAAATCAAATCTTTTATAACATTTTTTAATATTTAAATATTTATAGTGACGTGGTTGCAACGGTTGGATTATATATCAAAATATTTTTTTTTATTTTACAATGATATATCACGAATTGTAATTTGCGTAGATTCATGCACATAGATATTCTAAAAGGATTTTATCTTGCCGTTAGTTATCAATATCGTAAATTTAAAATATAGTATGAGAAAAATGAATATACACCGAATATTTTTACACTATTAACCAATGACAGACGTGTATTTCGCCACATCACACTTTTATTTTCAACATACTATTATCATTTGGCACTTTCCAAAAATCTGATTGGATGTCTGTGTAATATTTCTTTACAATGACAGTGCACTACCTTTAAACTCATATAGTATATCAATAAAAGTTATTGTGTGTGAAATTGTTTGATATATCATATATTCATTTTTTTAGCTAATTTTTTCATATATTCCATTAAATTACACCACAACGTCATGTATTACGCAA
This sequence comes from Lathyrus tuberosus, assembly GCA_022829125.1. Classification (NCBI taxonomy): domain Eukaryota; kingdom Viridiplantae; phylum Streptophyta; class Magnoliopsida; order Fabales; family Fabaceae; genus Lathyrus; species Lathyrus tuberosus. The sequence goes on from JALAZF010000071.1 coordinate 13,571,412, forward strand.
TATTACACAATCCTAGCGCTTTTTGAGAAGTGCTACTAAATAATATGCTTTTAATAAATTTGGAAAAGCATAATTCTAGTTATCTGACCACAATAGAAGAAACTTTAATAACGCTTAAAAATGTTATTAAAAGCTAAAAATACGCTCTTGATAATATTTTTTGGTGTAATGTATTACATTATTTTTGCAAATATCTACAATGTATAAAGTAGTTTAATGCATGGCTAAATCTTTTCTTTACACTATCCATTTACACAAATTAAAATTTTTTATAATACCCAAAAATCTTTTTTTTTTGTAATATAATATAAAAAAATATTACCCATATATATATAAATATATATATATATATATATATATATATATATATATATATATATATATATATATATTAAAAGCCTTTACGTAAATGTGATTATTATTTAACCTTGCTTAAGACTAATCAAGACAAATGGTTATTCAAAAGTATTATAAGCACACACAATAAACTCTTTATTCTATCAAACTCCAATACATAAAACTTGTGAAATTACACCATAATAACCAATGGATGTAACTTCACATTCACACAAAATGAAAAAACAATAACACAAATTATCATATAATTAAAATTTAGACTAAATTCGTCATATCCACATTAGAGGATATACATCATTAAGTCCACAAACAAATAAATTTATTCCAGATAATCAATTAGGCCAAAAACCATTCTGAAGATTGACATCATAACCAAATGGAATTGTTTCATTTCCACCACCATTCCTCATCATGTCCATTAACAACTGCCTTTGAATGATGTTATTAATATTCATATCCATCCCAACATGGCCATGGCCCATCATAGCAATTTCTTCATTATTAAATGCAGTTAGTGGCGGCGGCGGTGGTAATTGTATTGCCATTTGATGTTGGACTTGGCTTTGAGCCATCATTATTTGACTTCTACTTTCATTTTGATTAAAAGTTATATTGTTATCATCAAGTTCCATCCTTCTAGCAATCTCCCTCAAATTCTTATCAATTATCCAAGCAAGATCATTCAAATCACTCACCGACACATCGTTCTGCACAATATTCCCAGCCTTAAGACATTGAAACATCAGCTTGGTTAGTTCTTTCTCTCTCTTGTCTTCCCTTTTCTTCTTAACTTGCTCTTTAGCCTTTAAAATCCCCTGTTTTAGTAAACTTTCATGATTAACCATCTTTTTCTTTGTTCTAATTCAGGCATTGTCTTGAATTTCAAAAGCACTTGTTGAACACCCGATGGCGATGGCCAAATCTCTGGTTGAGGGTCGTACGAGCCATAAATTATAGCACACGCATCGATTCCACAAAGGGTTGATAACTCATCAACTTTTTTCAATAAACCCTTCTTATTTTTATCGTATGTTACTTTCCTTGAGGTATCATTTTCAATGAAAGCAAGTTTCACCTTCTTTCTTGTCATGGTTTTGACTAGAATAAGCGAAGATGAATAATTTATAGGGAAAAAGAAGAACAGTTGATGGCTGTGAATTTTATTCTTGTGAACAATGTAAATATAGACCAAAATTGATCTATTGTACACAGTTTGATGTATGTATGAATATTTTTCCATCTTGGCATTTTTGTTTCGGCGGTGAAACCCATTATTTTCATTCCATGCATGCGGATATATAAAATCAAATCTTTTATAACATTTTTTAATATTTAAATATTTATAGTGACGTGGTTGCAACGGTTGGATTATATATCAAAATATTTTTTTTTATTTTACAATGATATATCACGAATTGTAATTTGCGTAGATTCATGCTCATAGATATTCTAAAAGGATTTTATCTTGCCGTTAGTTATCAATATCGTAAATTTAAAATATAGTATGAGAAAAATGAATATACACCGAATATTTTTACACTATTAACCAATGACAGACGTGTATTTCGCCACATCACACTTTTATTTTCAACATACTATTATCATTTGGCACTTTCCAAAAATCTGATTGGATGTCTGTGTAATATTTCTTTACAATGACAGTGCACTACCTTTAAACTCATATAGTATATCAATAAAAGTTATTGTGTGTGAAATTGTTTGATATATCATATATTCATTTTTTTGGTTAATTTTTTCATATATTCCATTAAATTACACCACAACGTCATGTATTACGCAATATTACCCAATCCTAGCGCTTTTTGAGAAGTGCTACTAAATAATATGCTTTTAACAAAGTTGGAAAAGCATAACTCTAGTTATCGGACCACAATAGAAGAAACTTTAATAACGCTTAAAAATGTTATTAAAAGCTAAAAATACGCTATTGATAATGTTTTTTGGTGTAATGTATTACATTATTTTTGCAAATATCTACAATGTATAAAGTAGTTTAATGCATTGCTAAATCTTTTCTTTACACTATCCATTTACACAAATTAAATTTTTTTATAATACCCAAAAATCTTTTTTTTTTGTAATATAATATAAAAAAATATTACCCATATAAATATATATATATATATATATTTATATATATATATATTAAAAGCCATTACGTAAATGTGATTATTATTTAACCTTGCTTAAGACTAATCAAGACAAATGATTATTCAAAAGTATTATAAGCACACACAATAAACTCTTTATTCTATCAAACTCCAATACATAAAACTTGTGAAATTACACCATAATAACCAATGGATGTAACTTCACATTCACACAAAATGAAAAAACAATAACACAAATTATCATATAATTAAAATTTAGACTAAATTTGTCATATCCACATTAGAGGATATACATCATTAAGTCCACAAACAAATAAATTTATTCAAGATAATCAATTAGGCCAAAAACCATTCTGAAGATTGGCATCATAACCAAATGAAATTGTTTCATTTCCACCACCATTCCTCATCATGTCCATTAACAACTGCCTTTGAATGATGTTATTAATATTCATATCCATCCCAACATGGCCATGGCCCAACATAGCAATTTCTTCATTATTAAATGCAGTTAGTGGCGGCGGCGGTGGTAATTGTATTGCCATTTGATGTTGGACTTGGCTTTGAGCCATCATTATTTGACTTCTACTTTCATTTTGATTAAAAGTTATATTGTTATCATCAAGTTCCATCCTTCTAGCAATCTCCCTCAAATTCTTATCAATTATCCAAGCAAGATCATTCAAATCACTCACCGACACATCGTTCTGCACAATATTCCCAGCCTTAAGACATTGAAACATCAGCTTGGTTAGTTCTTTCTCTCTGTTGTCTTCCCTTTTCTTCTTAACTTGCTCTTTAGCCTTTAAAATCCCCTGTTTTAGTAAACTTTCATGATTAACCATCTTTTTCTTTGTTCCAATTCAGGCATTGTCTTGAATTTCAAAAGCACTTGTTGAACACCCGATGGCGATGGCCAAATCTCTGGTTGAGGGTCGTACGAGCCATAAATTATAGCACACGCATCGATTCCACAAAGGGTTGATAACTCATCAACTTTTTTCAATAAACCCTTCTTATTTTTATCGTATGTTACTTTCCTTGAGGTATCATTTTCAATGAAAGCAAGTTTCACCTTCTTTCTTGTCATGGTTTTGACTAGAATAAGCGAAGATGAATAATTTATAGGGAAAAAGAAGAACAGTTGATGGCTGTGAATTTTATTCTTGTGAACAATGTATATATAGACCAAAATTGATCTATTGTACACGGTTTGATGTATGTATGAATATTTTTCCATCTTGGCATTTTTGTTTCGGCGGTGAAACCCATTATTTTCATTCCATGCATGCGGATATATAAAATCAAATCTTTTATAACATTTTTTAATATTTAAATATTTATAGTGACGTGGTTGCAACGGTTGGATTATATATCAAAATATTTTTTTTTATTTTACAATGATATATCACGAATTGTAATTTGCGTAGATTCATGCACATAGATATTCTAAAAGGATTTTATCTTGCCGTTAGTTATCAATATCGTAAATTTAAAATATAGTATGAGAAAAATGAATATACACCGAATATTTTTACACTATTAACCAATGACAGACGTGTATTTCGCCACATCACACTTTTATTTTCAACATACTATTATCATTTGGCACTTTCCAAAAATCTGATTGGATGTCTGTGTAATATTTCTTTACAATGACAGTGCACTACCTTTAAACTCATATAGTATATCAATAAAAGTTATTGTGTGTGAAATTGTTTGATATATCATATATTCATTTTTTTAGCTAATTTTTTCATATATTCCATTAAATTACACCACAACGTCATGTATTACGCAATATTACACAATCCTAGCGCTTTTTGAGAAGTGCTACTAAATAATATGCTTTTAATAAATTTGGAAAAGCATAATTCTAGTTATCTGACCACAATAGAAGAAACTTTAATAACGCTTAAAAATGTTATTAAAAGCTAAAAATACGCTCTTGATAATATTTTTTGGTGTAATGTATTACATTATTTTTGCAAATATCTACAATGTATAAAGTAGTTTAATGCATGGCTAAATCTTTTCTTTACACTATCCATTTACACAAATTAAATTTTTTTATAATACCCAAAAATCTTTTTTTTTTGTAATATAATATAAAAAAATATTACCCATATATATATATATATATATATATATATATATATATATATATATATATATATTAAAAGCCTTTACGTAAATGTGATTATTATTTAACCTTGCTTAAGACTAATCAAGACAAATGGTTATTCAAAAGTATTATAAGCACACACAATAAACTCTTTATTCTATCAAACTCCAATACATAAAACTTGTGAAATTACACCATAATAACCAATGGATGTAACTTCACATTCACACAAAATGAAAAAACAATAACACAAATTATCATATAATTAAAATTTAGACTAAATTCGTCATATCCACATTAGAGGATATACATCATTAAGTCCACAAACAAATAAATTTATTCCAGATAATCAATTAGGCCAAAAACCATTCTGAAGATTGGCATCATAACCAAATGGAATTGTTTCATTTCCACCACCATTCCTCATCATGTCCATTAACAACTGCCTTTGAATGATGTTATTAATATTCATATCCATCCCAACATGGCCATGGCCCATCATAGCAATTTCTTCATTATTAAATGCAGTTAGTGGCGGCGGCGGTGGTAATTGTATTGCCATTTGATGTTGGACTTGGCTTTGAGCCATCATTATTTGACTTCTACTTTCATTTTGATTAAAAGTTATATTGTTATCATCAAGTTCCATCCTTCTAGCAATCTCCCTCAAATTCTTATCAATTATCCAAGCAAGATCATTCAAATCACTCACCGACACATCGTTCTGCACAATATTCCCAGCCTTAAGACATTGAAACATCAGCTTGGTTAGTTCTTTCTCTCTGTTGTCTTCCCTTTTCTTCTTAACTTGCTCTTTAGCCTTTAAAATCCCCTGTTTTAGTAAACTTTCATGATTAACCATCTTTTTCTTTGTTCCAATTCAGGCATTGTCTTGAATTTCAAAAGCACTTGTTGAACACCCGATCGCGATGGCCAAATCTCTGGTTGAGGGTCGTACGAGCCATAAATTATAGCACACGCATCGATTCCACAAAGGGTTGATAACTCATCAACTTTTTTCAATAAACCCTTCTTATTTTTATCGTATGTTACTTTCCTTGAGGTATCATTTTCAATGAAAGCAAGTTTCACCTTCTTTCTTGTCATGGTTTTGACTAGAATAAGCGAAGATGAATAATTTATAGGGAAAAAGAAGAACAGTTGATGGCTGTGAATTTTATTCTTGTGAACAATGTATATATAGACCAAAATTGATCTATTGTACACGGTTTGATGTATGTATGAATATTTTTCCATCTTGGCATTTTTGTTTCGGCGGTGAAACCCATTATTTTCATTCCATGCATGCGGATATATAAAATCAAATCTTTTATAACATTTTTTAATATTTAAATATTTATAGTGACGTGGTTGCAACGGTTGGATTATATATCAAAATATTTTTTTTTATTTTACAATGATATATCACGAATTGTAATTTGCGTAGATTCATGCACATAGATATTCTAAAAGGATTTTATCTTGCCGTTAGTTATCAATATCGTAAATTTAAAATATAGTATGAGAAAAATGAATATACACCGAATATTTTTACACTATTAACCAATGACAGACGTGTATTTCGCCACATCACACTTTTATTTTCAACATACTATTATCATTTGGCACTTTCCAAAAATCTGATTGGATGTCTGTGTAATATTTCTTTACAATGACAGTGCACTACCTTTAAACTCATATAGTATATCAATAAAAGTTATTGTGTGTGAAATTGTTTGATATATCATATATTCATTTTTTTAGCTAATTTTTTCATATATTCCATTAAATTACACCACAACGTCATGTATTACGCAATATTACACAATCCTAGCGCTTTTTGAGAAGTGCTACTAAATAATATGCTTTTAATAAATTTGGAAAAGCATAATTCTAGTTATCTGACCACAATAGAAGAAACTTTAATAACGCTTAAAAATGTTATTAAAAGCTAAAAATACGCTCTTGATAATATTTTTTGGTGTAATGTATTACATTATTTTTGCAAATATCTACAATGTATAAAGTAGTTTAATGCATGGCTAAATCTTTTCTTTACACTATCCATTTACACAAATTAAATTTTTTTATAATACCCAAAAATCTTTTTTTTTTGTAATATAATATAAAAAAATATTACCCATATATATATATATATATATATATATATATATATATATATATATATATATATATATATATATATATATATATATATTAAAAGCCTTTACGTAAATGTGATTATTATTTAACCTTGCTTAAGACTAATCAAGACAAATGGTTATTCAAAAGTATTATAAGCACACACAATAAACTCTTTATTCTATCAAACTCCAATACATAAAACTTGTGAAATTACACCATAATAACCAATGGATGTAACTTCACATTCACACAAAATGAAAAAACAATAACACAAATTATCATATAATTAAAATTTAGACTAAATTCGTCATATCCACATTAGAGGATATACATCATTAAGTCCACAAACAAATAAATTTATTCCAGATAATCAATTAGGCCAAAAACCATTCTGAAGATTGGCATCATAACCAAATGGAATTGTTTCATTTCCACCACCATTCCTCATCATGTCCATTAACAACTGCCTTTGAATGATGTTATTAATATTCATATCCATCCCAACATGGCCATGGCCCATCATAGCAATTTCTTCATTATTAAATGCAGTTAGTGGCGGCGGCGGTGGTAATTGTATTGCCATTTGATGTTGGACTTGGCTTTGAGCCATCATTATTTGACTTCTACTTTCATTTTGATTAAAAGTTATATTGTTATCATCAAGTTCCATCCTTCTAGCAATCTCCCTCAAATTCTTATCAATTATCCAAGCAAGATCATTCAAATCACTCACCGACACATCGTTCTGCACAATATTCCCAGCCTTAAGACATTGAAACATCAGCTTGGTTAGTTCTTTCTCTCTCTTGTCTTCCCTTTTCTTCTTAACTTGCTCTTTAGCCTTTAAAATCCCCTGTTTTAGTAAACTTTCATGATTAACCATCTTTTTCTTTGTTCTAATTCAGGCATTGTCTTGAATTTCAAAAGCACTTGTTGAACACCCGATGGCGATGGCCAAATCTCTGGTTGAGGGTCGTACGAGCCATAAATTATAGCACACGCATCGATTCCACAAAGGGTTGATAACTCATCAACTTTTTTCAATAAACCCTTCTTATTTTTATCGTATGTTACTTTCCTTGAGGTATCATTTTCAATGAAAGCAAGTTTCACCTTCTTTCTTGTCATGGTTTTGACTAGAATAAGCGAAGATGAATAATTTATAGGGAAAAAGAAGAACAGTTGATGGCTGTGAATTTTATTCTTGTGAACAATGTAAATATAGACCAAAATTGATCTATTGTACACAGTTTGATGTATGTATGAATATTTTTCCATCTTGGCATTTTTGTTTCGGCGGTGAAACCCATTATTTTCATTCCATGCATGCGGATATATAAAATCAAATCTTTTATAACATTTTTTAATATTTAAATATTTATAGTGACGTGGTTGCAACGGTTGGATTATATATCAAAATATTTTTTTTTATTTTACAATGATATATCACGAATTGTAATTTGCGTAGATTCATGCACATAGATATTCTAAAAGGATTTTATCTTGCCGTTAGTTATCAATATCGTAAATTTAAAATATAGTATGAGAAAAATGAATATACACCGAATATTTTTACACTATTAACCAATGACAGACGTGTATTTCGCCACATCACACTTTTATTTTCAACATACTATTATCATTTGGCACTTTCCAAAAATCTGATTGGATGTCTGTGTAATATTTCTTTACAATGACAGTGCACTACCTTTAAACTCATATAGTATATCAATAAAAGTTATTGTGTGTGAAATTGTTTGATATATCATATATTCATTTTTTTAGCTAATTTTTTCATATATTCCATTAAATTACACCACAACGTCATGTATTACGCAATATTACACAATCCTAGCGCTTTTTGAGAAGTGCTACTAAATAATATGCTTTTAATAAAGTTGGAAAAACATAATTCTAGTTATCTGACCACAATAGAAGAAACTTTAATAACGCTTAAAAATGTTATTAAAAGCTAAAAATACGCTCTTGATAATATTTTTTGGTGTAATGTATTACATTATTTTTGCAAATATCTACAATGTATAAAGTAGTTTAATGCATGGCTAAATCTTTTCTTTACACTATCCATTTACACAAATTAAATTTTTTTATAATACCCAAAAATCTTTTTTTTTTGTAATATAATATAAAAAAATATTACCCATATATATATTAAAAGCCTTTACGTAAATGTGATTATTATTTAACCTTGCTTAAGACTAATCAAGACAAATGGTTATTCAAAAGTATTATAAGCACACACAATAAACTCTTTATTCTATCAAACTCCAATACATAAAACTTGTGAAATTACACCATAATAACCAATGGATGTAACTTCACATTCACACAAAATGAAAAAACAATAACACAAATTATCATATAATTAAAATTTAGACTAAATTCGTCATATCCACATTAGAGGATATACATCATTAAGTCCACAAACAAATAAATTAATTCCAGATAATCAATTAGGCCAAAAACCATTCTGAAGATTGGCATCATAACCAAATGGAATTGTTTCATTTCCACCACCATTCCTCATCATGTCCATTAACAACTGCCTTTGAATGATGTTATTAATATTCATATCCATCCCAACATGGCCATGGCCCATCATAGCAATTTCTTCATTATTAAATGCAGTTAGTGGCGGCGGCGGTGGTAATTGTATTGCCATTTGATGTTGGACTTGGCTTTGAGCCATCATTATTTGACTTCTACTTTCATTTTGATTAAAAGTTATATTGTTATCATCAAGTTCCATCCTTCTAGCAATCTCCCTCAAATTCTTATCAATTATCCAAGCAAGATCATTCAAATCACTCACCGACACATCGTTCTGCACAATATTCCCAGCCTTAAGACATTGAAACATCAGCTTGGTTAGTTCTTTCTCTCTTTTGTCTTCCCTTTTCTTCTTAACTTGCTCTTTAGCCTTTAAAATCCCCTGTTTTAGTAAACTTTCATGATTAACCATCTTTTTCTTTGTTCTAATTCAGGCATTGTCTTGAATTTCAAAAGCACTTGTTGAACACCCGATGGCGATGGCCAAATCTCTGGTTGAGGGTCGTACGAGCCATAAATTATAGCACACGCATCGATTCCACAAAGGGTTGATAACTCATCAACTTTTTTCAATAAACCCTTCTTATTTTTATCGTATGTTACTTTCCTTGAGGTATCATTTTCAATGAAAGCAAGTTTCACCTTCTTTCTTGTCATGGTTTTGACTAGAATAAGCGAAGATGAATAATTTATAGGGAAAAAGAAGAACAGTTGATGGCTGTGAATTTTATTCTTGTGAACAATGTATATATAGACCAAAATTGATCTATTGTACACAGTTTGATGTATGTATGAATATTTTTCCATCTTGGCATTTTTGTTTCGGCGGTGAAACCCATTATTTTCATTCCATGCATGCGGATATATAAAATCAAATCTTTTATAACATTTTTTAATATTTAAATATTTATAGTGACGTGGTTGCAACGGTTGGATTATATATCAAAATATTTTTTTTTATTTTACAATGATATATCACGAATTGTAATTTGCGTAGATTCATGCACATAGATATTCTAAAAGGATTTTATCTTGCCGTTAGTTATCAATATCGTAAATTTAAAATATAGTATGAGAAAAATGAATATACACCGAATATTTTTACACTATTAACCAATGACAGACGTGTATTTCGCCACATCACACTTTTATTTTCAACATACTATTATCATTTGGCACTTTCCAAAAATCTGATTGGATGTCTGTGTAATATTTCTTTACAATGACAGTGCACTACCTTTAAACTCATATAGTATATCAATAAAAGTTATTGTGTGTGAAATTGTTTGATATATCATATATTCATTTTTTTAGCTAATTTTTTCGTATATTCCATTAAATTACACCACAACGTCATGTATTACGCAATATTACACAATCCTAGCGCTTTTTGAGAAGTGCTACTAAATAATATGCTTTTAATAAAGTTGGAAAAGCATAATTCTAGTTATCTGACCACAATAGAAGAAACTTTAATAACGCTTAAAAATGTTATTAAAAGCTAAAAATACGCTCTTGATAATATTTTTTGGTGTAATGTATTACATTATTTTTGCAAATATCTACAATGTATAAAGTAGTTTAATGCATGGCTAAATCTTTTCTTTACACTATCCATTTACACAAATTAAATTTTTTTATAATACCCAAAAATCTTTTTTTTTTGTAATATAATATAAAAAAATATTACCCATATATATATATATATATATATATATATATATATATATATATTAAAAGCCTTTACGTAAATGTGATTATTATTTAACCTTGCTTAAGACTAATCAAGACAAATGGTTATTCAAAAGTATTATAAGCACACACAATAAACTCTTTATTCTATCAAACTCCAATACATAAAACTTGTGAAATTACACCATAATAACCAATGGATGTAACTTCACATTCACACAAAATGAAAAAACAATAACACAAATTGTCATATAATTAAAATTTAGACTAAATTCGTCATATCCACATTAGAGGATATACATCATTAAGTCCACAAACAAATAAATTTATTCCAGATAATCAATTAGGCCAAAAACCATTCTGAAGATTGGCATCATAACCAAATGGAATTGTTTCATTTCCACCACCATTCCTCATCATGTCCATTAACAACTGCCTTTGAATGATGTTATTAATATTCATATCCATCCCAACATGGCCATGGCCCATCATAGAAATTTCTTCATTATTAAATGCAGTTAGTGGCGGCGGCGGTGGTAATTGTATTGCCATTTGATGTTGGACTTGGCTTTGAGCCATCATTATTTGACTTCTACTTTCATTTTGATTAAAAGTTATATTGTTATCATCAAGTTCCATCCTTCTAGCAATCTCCCTCAAATTCTTATCAATTATCCAAGCAAGATCATTCAAATCACTCACCGACACATCGTTCTGCACAATATTCCCAGCCTTAAGACATTGAAACATCAGCTTGGTTAGTTCTTTCTCTCTCTTGTCTTCCCTTTTCTTCTTAACTTGCTCTTTAGCCTTTAAAATCCCCTGTTTTAGTAAACTTTCATGATTAACCATCTTTTTCTTTGTTCTAATTCAGGCATTGTCTTGAATTTCAAAAGCACTTGTTGAACACCCGATGGCGATGGCCAAATCTCTGGTTGAGGGTCGTACGAGCCATAAATTATAGCACACGCATCGATTCCACAAAGGGTTGATAACTCATCAACTTTTTTCAATAAACCCTTCTTATTTTTATCGTATGTTACTTTCCTTGAGGTATCATTTTCAATGAAAGCAAGTTTCACCTTCTTTCTTGTCATGGTTTTGACTAGAATAAGCGAAGATGAATAATTTATAGGGAAAAAGAAGAACAGTTGATGGCTGTGAATTTTATTCTTGTGAACAATGTATATATAGACCAAAATTGATCTATTGTACACAGTTTGATGTATGTATGAATATTTTTCCATCTTGGCATTTTTGTTTCGGCGGTGAAACCCATTATTTTCATTCCATGCATGCGGATATATAAAATCAAATCTTTTATAACATTTTTTAATATTTAAATATTTATAGTGACGTGGTTGCAACGGTTGGATTATATATCAAAATATTTTTTTTTATTTTACAATGATATATCACGAATTGTAATTTGCGTAGATTCATGCACATAGATATTCTAAAAGGATTTTATCTTGCCGTTAGTTATCAATATCGTAAATTTAAAATATAGTATGAGAAAAATGAATATACACCGAATATTTTTACACTATTAACCAATGACAGACGTGTATTTCGCCACATCACACTTTTATTTTCAACATACTATTATCATTTGGCACTTTCCAAAAATCTGATTGGATGCCTGTGTAATATTTCTTTACAATGACAGTGCACTACCTTTAAACTCATATAGTATATCAATAAAAGTTATTGTGTGTGAAATTGTTTGATATATCATATATTCATTTTTTTAGCTAATTTTTTCATATATTCCATTAAATTACACCACAACGTCATGTATTACGCAATATTACACAATCCTAGCGCTTTTTGAGAAGTGCTACTAAATAATATGCTTTTAATAAAGTTGGAAAAGCATAATTCTAGTTATCTGACCACAATAGAAGAAACTTTATTAACGCTTAAAAATGTTATTAAAAGCTAAAAATACGCTCTTGATAATATTTTTTGGTGTAATGTATTACATTATTTTTGCAAATATCTACAATGTATAAAGTAGTTTAATGCATGGCTAAATCTTTTCTTTACACTATCCATTTACACAAATTAAATTTTTTTATAATACCCAAAAATCTTTTTTTTTTGTAATATAATATAAAAAAATATTACCCATATATATATATATATATATATATATATATATATATATATATATATATATATATATATATATATATATATATATATATATATATTAAAAGCCTTTACGTAAATGTGATTATTATTTAACCTTGCTTAAGACTAATCAAGACAAATGGTTATTCAAAAGTATTATAAGCACACACAATAAACTCTTTATTCTATCAAACTCCAATACATAAAACTTGTGAAATTACACCATAATAACCAATGGATGTAACTTCAAATTCACACAAAATGAAAAAACAATAACACAAATTATCATATAATTAAAATTTAGACTAAATTCGTCATATCCACATTAGAGGATATACATCATTAAGTCCACAAACAAATAAATTTATTCCAGATAATCAATTAGGCCAAAAACCATTCTGAAGATTGGCATCATAACCAAATGGAATTGTTTCATTTCCACCACCATTCCTCATCATGTCCATTAACAACTGCCTTTGAATGATGTTATTAATATTCATATCCATCCCAACATGGCCATGGCCCATCATAGCAATTTCTTCATTATTAAATGCAGTTACTGGCGGCGGCGGTGGTAATTGTATTGCCATTTGATGTTGGACTTGGCTTTGAGCCATCATTATTTGACTTCTACTTTCATTTTGATTAAAAGTTATATTGTTATCATCAAGTTCCATCCTTCTAGCAATCTCCCTCAAATTCTTATCAATTATCCAAGCAAGATCATTCAAATCACTCACCGACACATCGTTCTGCACAATATTCCCAGCCTTAAGACATTGAAACATCAGCTTGGTTAGTTCTTTCTCTCTGTTGTCTTCCCTTTTCTTCTTAACTTGCTCTTTAGCCTTTAAAATCCCCTGTTTTAGTAAACTTTCATGATTAACCATCTTTTTCTTTGTTCTAATTCAGGCATTGTCTTGAATTTCAAAAGCACTTGTTGAACACCCGATGGCGATGGCCAAATCTCTGGTTGAGGGTCGTACGAGCCATAAATTATAGCACACGCATCGATTCCACAAAGGGTTGATAACTCATCAACTTTTTTCAATAAACCCTTCTTATTTTTATCGTATGTTACTTTCCTTGAGGTATCATTTTCAATGAAAGCAAGTTTCACCTTCTTTCTTGTCATGGTTTTGACTAGAATAAGCGAAGATGAATAATTTATAGGGAAAAAGAAGAATAGTTGATGGCTGTGAATTTTATTCTTGTGAACAATGTATATATAGACCAAAATTGATCTATTGTACACAGTTTGATGTATGTATGAATATTTTTCCATCTTGGCATTTTTGTTTCGGCGGTGAAACCCATTATTTTCATTCCATGCATGCGGATATATAAAATCAAATCTTTTATAACATTTTTTAATATTTAAATATTTATAGTGACGTGGTTGCAACGGTTGGATTATATATCAAAATATTTTTTTTTATTTTACAATGATATATCACGAATTGTAATTTGCGTAGATTCATGCACATAGATATTCTAAAAGGATTTTATCTTGCCGTTAGTTATCAATATCGTAAATTTAAAATATAGTATGAGAAAAATGAATATACACCGAATATTTTTACACTATTAACCAATGACAGACGTGTATTTCGCCACATCACACTTTTATTTTCAACATACTATTATCATTTGGCACTTTCCAAAAATCTGATTGGATGTCTGTGTAATATTTCTTTACAATGACAGTGCACTACCTTTAAACTCATATAGTATATCAATAAAAGTTATTGTGTGTGAAATTGTTTGATATATCATATATTCATTTTTTTAGCTAATTTTTTCATATATTCCATTAAATTACACCACAACGTCATGTATTACGCAATATTACACAATCCTAGCGCTTTTTGAGAAGTGCTACTAAATAATATGCTTTTAATAAAGTTGGAAAAGCATAATTCTAGTTATCTGACCACAATAGAAGAAACTTTAATAACGCTTAAAAATGTTATTAAAAGCTAAAAATACGCTCTTGATAATATTTTTTGGTGTAATGTATTACATTATTTTTGCAAATATCTACAATGTATAAAGTAGTTTAATGCATGGCTAAATCTTTTCTTTACACTATCCATTTACACAAATTAAATTTTTTTATAATACCCAAAAATCTTTTTTTTTTGTAATATAATATAAAAAAATATTACCCATATATATATATATATATATATATATATATATATATATATATATATATATATATATATATTAAAAGCCTTTACGTAAATGTGATTATTATTTAACCTTGCTTAAGACTAATCAAGACAAATGGTTATTCAAAAGTATTATAAGCACACACAATAAACTCTTTATTCTATCAAACTCCAATACATAAAACTTGTGAAATTACACCATAATAACCAATGGATGTAACTTCACATTCACACAAAATGAAAAAACAATAACACAAATTATCATATAATTAAAATTTAGACTAAATTCGTCATATCCACATTAGAGGATATACATCATTAAGTCCACAAACAAATAAATTTATTCCAGATAATCAATTAGGCCAAAAACCATTCTGAAGATTGGCATCATAACCAAATGGAATTGTTTCATTTCCACCACCATTCCTCATCATGTCCATTAACAACTGCCTTTGAATGATGTTATTAATATTCATATCCATCCCAACATGGCCATGGCCCATCATAGCAATTTCTTCATTATTAAATGCAGTTAGTGGCGGCGGCGGTGGTAATTGTAGTACCATTTGATGTTGGACTTGGCTTTGAGCCATCATTATTTGACTTCTACTTTCATTTTGATTAAAAGTTATATTGTTATCATCAAGTTCCATCCTTCTAGCAATCTCCCTCAAATTCTTATCAATTATCCAAGCAAGATCATTCAAATCACTCACCGACACATCGTTCTGCACAATATTCCCAGCCTTAAGACATTGAAACATCAGCTTGGTTAGTTCTTTCTCTCTGTTGTCTTCCCTTTTCTTCTTAACTTGCTCTTTAGCCTTTAAAATCCCCTGTTTTAGGAAACTCTCCTGATTAACCATCTTTTTGCTTTGTTCCAATTCAGGCATTGTCTTGAATTTCAAAAGCACTTGTTGAACACCCGATGGCGATGGCCAAATCTCTGGTTGAGGGTCGTACGAGCCATAAATTATAGCACACGCATCGATTCCACAAAGGGTTGATAACTCATCAACATTTTTCAATAAACCCTTCATCTTTTTATCGTATGTTACTTTCCTTGAGGTATCATTTTCAATGAAAGCAAGTTTTACCTTCTTTCTTGTCATGGTTTTGACTAGAATAAGCGAAGATGAATAATTTATAGGGAAAAAGAAGAACAGTTGATGGCTGTGAATTTTATTCTTGTGAACAATGTATATATAGACCAAAATTGATCTATTGTACACGGTTTGATGTATGTATGAATATTTTTCCATCTTGGCATTTTTGTTTCGGCGGTAAAACCCATTATTTTCATTCCATGCATGCGGATATATAAAATCAAATCTTTGATAACATTTTTTAATATTTAAATATTTATAGTGACGTGGTTGCAACGGTTGGATTATATATCAAAATTTTTTTTTTATTTTACAAAGATATATCACGAATTGTAATTTGCGTAGATTCATGCACATAGATATTTTAAAAGGATTTTATCTTGCCGTTTGTTATCAATATCGTAAATTTAAAATATAGTACGAGAAAAAGGAATATACACCGAATATTTTTACACTATTAACCAATTACAGACGTGTATTTCGCCACATCACACTTTTATTTTCAACATACTATTATCATTTGGCACTTTCCAAAAATCTGATTGGATGTCTGTGTAATATTTCTTTACAATGACAGTGCACTACCTTTAAACTCATATAGTATATCAATAAAAGTTTTTGTGTGTGAAATTGTTTGATATATCATATATTCATTTTTTTGGTTAATTTTTTCATATATTCCATTAAATTACACCACAACGTCATGTATTACGCAATATTACCCAATCCTAGCGCTTTTTGAGAAGTGCTACTAAATAATATGCTTTTAATAAAGTTGGAAAAGCATAACTCTAGTTATCTGACCACAATAGAAGAAACTTTAATAACGCTTAAAAATGTTATTAAAAGCTAAAAATACGCTATTGATAATATTTTTTGGTGTAATGTATTACATTATTTTTGCAAATATCTACAATGTATAAAGTAGTTTAATGCATGGCTAAATCTTTTCTTTACACTGTCCATTTACACAAATTAAATTTTTTTATAATACCATAAAATATTTTTTTTTTGTAATATAATATAAAAAAATATTACCCATATATATATATATATATATATATATATATATATTAAAAGCCATTACGTAAATGTGATTATTATTTAACCTTGCTTAAGACTAATCAAGTAAAATGATTATTCAAAAGTATTATAAGCACACACAATAAACTCTTTATTCTATCAAACTCCAATACATAAAACTTGTGAAATTACACCATAATAACCAATGGATGTAACTTCACATTCACACAAAATGAAAAAAAAATAACACAAATAATCATATAATTAAAATTTAGACTAAATTCGTCATATCCACATTAGAGGATATACATCATTAAGTCCACAAACAAATAAATTTATTCAAGATAATGAATTAGGCCAAAAACCATTCTGAAGATTGGCATCATAACCAAATGGAATTGTTTCATTTCCACCACCATTCCTCATCATGTCCATTAACATCTGCCTTTGAATGATGTTATTAATATTCATATCCATCCCAACATGGCCATGGCCCATCATAGCAATTTCTTCATTATTAAATGCAGTTAGTGGCGGCGGCGGTGGTAATTGTATTGCCATTTGATGTTGGACTTGGCTTTGAGCCATCATTATTTGACTTCTACTTTCATTTTGATTAAAAGTTATATTGTTATCATCAAGTTCCATCCTTCTAGCAATCTCCCTCAAATTCTTATCAATTATCCAAGCAAGATCATTCAAATCACTCACCGGCACATCGTTCTGCACAATATTCCCAGCCTTAAGACATTGAAACATCAGCTTGGTTAGTTCTTTCTCTCTGTTGTCTTCCCTTTTCTTCTTAACTTGCTCTTTAGCCTTTAAAATCCCCTGTTTTAGGAAACTCTCCTGATTAACCATCTTTTTGCTTTGTTCCAATTCAGGCATTGTCTTGAATTTCAAAAGCACTTGTTGAACACCCGATGACGATGGCCAAATCTCTGGTTGAGGGTCGTACGAGCCATAAATTATAGCACACGCATCGATTCCACAAAGGGTTGATAACTCATCAACTTTTTTCAATAAACCCTTCTTCTTTTTATCGTATGTTACTTTCCTTGAGGTATCATTTTCAATGAAAGCAAGTTTTACCTTCTTTCTTGTCATGGTTTTGACTAGAATAAGCGAAGATGAATAATTTATAGGGAAAAAGAAGAACAGTTGATGGTTGTGAATTTTATTCTTTTGAACAATGTATATATAGACCAAAATTGATCTATTGTACACGGTTTGATGTATGTATGAATATTTTTCCATCTTGGCATTTTTGTTTCGGCGGTAAAACCCATTATTTTCATTCCATGCATGCGGATATATAAAATCAAATCTTTGATAACATTTTTTAATATTTAAATATTTATAGTGACGTGGTTGCAACGGTTGGATTATATATCAAAATTTTTTTTTTATTTTACAAAGATATATCACGAATTGTAATTTGCGTAGATTCATGCACATAGATATTTTAAAAGGATTTTATCTTGCCGTTAGTTATCAATATCGTAAATTTAAAATATAGTACGAGAAAAAGGAATATACACCGAATATTTTTACACTATTAACCAATTACAGACGTGTATTTCGCCACATCACACTTTTATTTTCAACATACTATTATCATTTGGCACTTTCCAAAAATCTGATTGGATGTCTGTGTAATATTTCTTTACAATGACAGTGCACTACCTTTAAACTCATATAGTATATCAATAAAAGTTTTTGTGTGTGAAATTGTTTGATATATCATATATTCATTTTTTTGGTTAATTTTTTCATATATTCCATTAAATTACACCACAACGTCATGTATTACGCAATATTACCCAATCCTAGCGCTTTTTGAGAAATGCTACTAAATAATATGCTTTTAATAAAGTTGGAAAAGCATAACTCTAGTTATCTGACCACAATAGAAGAAACTTTAATAACGCTTAAAAATGTTATTAAAAGCTAAAAATACGCTATTGATAATGTTTTTTGGTGTAATGTATTACATTATTTTTGCAAATATCTACAATGTATAAAGTAGTTTAATGCATGGCTAAATCTTTTCTTTACACTGTCCATTTACACAAATTAAATTTTTTTATAATACCATAACATCTTTTTTTTTTGTAATATAATATAAAAAAATATTACCCATATATATATATATATATATATATATATATATATATATATATATATATATATATATTAAAAGCCATTACGTAAATGTGATTATTATTTAACCTTGCTTAAGACTAATCAAGTAAAATGATTATTCAAAAGTATTATAAGCACACACAATAAACTCTTTATTCTATCAAACTCCAATACATAAAACTTGTGAAATTACACCATAATAACCAATGGATGTAACTTCACATTCACACAAAATGAAAAAACAATAACACAAATTATCATATAATTAAAATTTAGACTAAATTCGTCATATCCACATTAGAGGATATACATCATTAAGTCCACAAACAAATAAATTTATTCAAGATAATCAATTAGGCCAAAAACCATTCTGAAGATTGGCATCATAACCAAATGGAATTGTTTCATTTCCACCACCATTCCTCATCATGTCCATTAACATCTGCCTTTGAATGATGTTATTAATATTCATATCCATCCCAACATGGCCATGGCCCATCATAGCAATTTCTTCATTATTAAATGCAGTTACTGGCGGCGGCGGTGGTAATTGTATTGCCATTTGATGTTGGACTTGGCTTTGAGCCATCATTATTTGACTTCTACTTTCATTTTGATTAAAAGTTATATTGTTATCATCAAGTTCCATCCTTCTAGCAATCTCCCTCAAATTCTTATCAATTATCCAAGCAAGATCATTCAAATCACTCACCGACACATCGTTCTGCACAATATTCCCAGCCTTAAGACATTGAAACATCAGCTTGGTTAGTTCTTTCTCTCTGTTGTCTTCCCTTTTCTTCTTAACTTGCTCTTTAGCATTTAAAATCCCCTGTTTTAGGAAACTCTCCTGATTAACCATCTTTTTGCTTTGTTCCAATTCAGGCATTGTCTTGAATTTCAAAAGCACTTGTTGAACACCCGATGGCAATGGCCAAATCTCTGGTTGAGGGTCGTACGAGCCATAAATTATAGCACACGCATCGATTCCACAAAGGGTTGATAACTCATCAACTTTTTTCAATAAACCCTTCTTCTTTTTATCGTATGTTACTTTCCTTGAGGTATCATTTTCAATGAAAGCAAGTTTTACCTTCTTTCTTGTCATGGATTTGACTAGAATAAGCGAAGATGAATAATTTATAGGGAAAAAGAAGAACAGTTGATGGCTGTGAATTTTATTCTTGTGAACAATGTATACATAGACCAAAATTGATCTATTGTACACGGTTTGATGTATGTATGAATATTTTTCCATCTTGGCATTTTTTTTTCGGCGGTAAAACCCATTATTTTCATTCCATGCATGCGGATATATAAAATCAAATCTTTGATAACATTTTTTAATATTTAAATATTTATAGTGACGTGGTTGCAACGGTTGGATTATATATCAAAATTTTTTTTTTTATTTTACAAAGATATATCACGAATTGTAATTTGCTTAGATTCATGCACATAGATATTCTAAAAGGATTTTATCTTGCCGTTAGTTATCAATATCGTAAATTTAAAATATAGTACGAGAAAAAGGAATATACACCGAATATTTTTACACTATTAACCAATGACAGACGTGTATTTCGCCACATCACACTTTTATTTTCAACATACTATTATCATTTGGCACTTTCCAAAAATCTGATTGGATGTCTGTGTAATATTTCTTTACAATGACAGTGCACTACCTTTAAACTCATATAGTATATCAATAAAAATTGTTGTGTGTGAAATTGTTTGATATATCATATATTCATTTTTTTGGTTAATTTTTTCAAATATTCCATTAAATTACACCACAACGTCATGTATTACGCAATATTACCCAATCCTAGCGCTTTTTGAGAAGTGCTACTAAATAATACGCTTTTAATAAAGTTGGAAAAGCATAACTCTAGTTATCTGACCATAATAGAAGAAACTTTAATAACGCTTAAAAATGTTATTAAAAGCTAAAAATACGCTATTGATAATATTTTTTGGTGTAATGTATTACATTATTTTTGCAAATATCTACAATGTATAAAGTAGTTTAATGCATGGCTAAATCTTTTCTTTACACTGTCCATTTACACAAATTAAATTTTTTTATAATACCATAAAATCTTTTTTTTTTGTAATATAATATAAAAAAATATTACCCATATATATATATATTAAAAGCCATTACGTAAATGTGATTATTATTTAACCTTGCTTAAGACTAATCAAGTAAAATGATTATTCAAAAGTATTATAAGCACACACAATAAACTCTTTATTCTATCAAACTCCAATACATAAAACTTGTGAAATTACACCATAATAACCAATGGATGTAACTTCACATTCACACAAAATGAAAAAACAATAACACAAATTATCATATAATTAAAATTTAGACTAAATTCGTCATATCCACATTAGAGGATATACATCATTAAGTCCACAAACAAATAAATTTATTCAAGATAATCAATTAGGCCAAAAACCATTCTGAAGATTGGCATCATAACCAAATGGAATTGTTTCATTTCCACCACCATTCCTCATCATGTCCATTAACATCTGCCTTTGAATGATGTTATTAATATTCATATCCATCCCAACATGGCCATGGCCCATCATAGCAATTTCTTCATTATTAAATGCAGTTACTGGCGGCGGCGGTGGTAATTGTATTGCCATTTGATGTTGGACTTGGCTTTGAGCCATCATTATTTGACTTCTACTTTCATTTTGATTAAAAGTTATATTGTTATCATCAAGTTCCATCCTTCTAGCAATCTCCCTCAAATTCTTATCAATTATCCAAGCAAGATCATTCAAATCACTCACCGACACATCATTCTGCACAATATTCCCAGCCTTAAGACATTGAAACATCAGCTTGGTTAGTTCTTTCTCTCTGTTGTCTTCCCTTTTCTTCTTAACTTGCTCTTTAGCCTTTAAAATCCCCTGTTTTAGTAAACTTTCATGATTAACCATCTTTTTCTTTGTTCCAATTCAGGCATTGTCTTGAATTTCAAAAGCACTTGTTGAACACCCGATGGCGATGGCCAAATCTCTGGTTGAGGGTCGTACGAGCCATAAATTATAGCACACGCATCGATTCCACAAAGGGTTGATAACTCATCAACTTTTTTCAATAAACCCTTCTTCTTTTTATCGTATGTTACTTTCCTTGAGGTATCATTTTCAATGAAAGCAAGTTTTACCTTCTTTCTTGTCATGGTTTTGACTAGAATAAGCGAAGATGAATAATTTATAGGGAAAAAGAAGAACAGTTGATGGCTGTGAATTTTATTCTTGTGAACAATGTATATATAGACCAAAACTGATCTATTGTACACGGTTTGATGTATGTATGAATATTTTTCCATCTTGGCATTTTTGTTTCGGCGGTAAAACCCATTATTTTCATTCCATGCATGCGGATATATAAAATCAAATCTTTGATAACATTTTTTAATATTTAAATATTTATAGTGACGTGGTTGCAACGGTTGGATTATATATCAAAATTTTTATTTTTATTTTACAAAGATATATCACGAATTGTAATTTGCGTAGATTCATGCACATAGATATTCTAAAAGGATTTTATCTTGCCGTTAGTTATCAATATCGTAAATTTAAAATATAGTACGAGAAAAAGGAATATACACCGAATATTTTTACACTATTAACCAATGACAGACGTGTATTTCGCCACATCACACTTTTATTTTCAACATACTATTATCATTTGGCACTTTCCAAAAATCTGATTGGATGTCTGTGTAATATTTCTTTACAATGACAGTGCACTACCTTTAAACTCATATAGTATATCAATAAAAGTTATTGTGTGTGAAATTGTTTGATATATCATATATTCATTTGTTTGGTTAATTTTTTCATATATTCCATTAAATTACACCACAACGTCATGTATTACGCAATATTACCCAATCCTAGCGCTTTTTGAGAAGTGCTACTAAATAATATGCTTTTAATAAAGTTGGAAAAGCATAACTCTAGTTATCTGACCACAATAGAAGAAACTTTAATAACGCTTAAAAATGTTATTAAAAGCTAAAAATACGCTATTGATAATATTTTTTGGTGTAATGTATTACATTATTTTTGCAAATATCTACAATGTATAAAGTAGTTTAATGCATGGCTAAATCTTTTCTTTACACTGTCCATTTACACAAATTAAATTTTTTTATAATACCATAAAATCTTTTTTTTTTGTAATATAATATAAAAAAATATTACCCATATATATATATATATAAATATATATATATATTAAAAGCCATTACGTAAATGTGATTATTATTTAACCTTGCTTAAGACTAATCAAGTAAAATGATTATTCAAAAGTATTATAAGCACACACAATAAACTCTTTATTCTATCAAACTCCAATACATAAAACTTGTGAAATTACACCATAATAACCAATGGATGTAACTTCACATTCACACAAAATGAAAAAACAATAACACAAATTATCATATAATTAAAATTTAGACTAAATTCGTCATATCCACATTAGAGGATATACATCATTAAGTCCACAAACAAATAAATTTATTCAAGATAATCAATTAGGCCAAAAACCATTCTGAAGATTGGCATCATAACCAAATGGAATTGTTTCATTTCCACCACCATTCCTCATCATGTCCATTAACATCTGCCTTTGAATGATGTTATTAATATTCATATCCATCCCAACATGGCCATGGCCCATCATAGCAATTTCTTCATTATTAAATGCAGTTACTGGCGGCGGCGGTGGTAATTGTATTGCCATTTGATGTTGGACTTGGCTTTGAGCCATCATTATTTGACTTCTACTTTCATTTTGATTAAAAGTTATATTGTTATCATCAAGTTCCATCCTTCTAGCAATCTCCCTCAAATTCTTATCAATTATCCAAGCAAGATCATTCAAATCACTCACCGACACATCGTTCTGCACAATATTCCCAGCCTTAAGACATTGAAACATCAGCTTGGTTAGTTCTTTCTCTCTGTTGTCTTCCCTTTTCTTCTTAACTTGCTCTTTAGCATTTAAAATCCCCTGTTTTAGGAAACTCTCCTGATTAACCATCTTTTTGCTTTGTTCCAATTCAGGCATTGTCTTGAATTTCAAAAGCACTTGTTGAACACCCGATGGCAATGGCCAAATCTCTGGTTGAGGGTCGTACGAGCCATAAATTATAGCACACGCATCGATTCCACAAAGGGTTGATAACTCATCAACTTTTTTCAATAAACCCTTCTTCTTTTTATCGTATGTTACTTTCCTTGAGGTATCATTTTCAATGAAAGCAAGTTTTACCTTCTTTCTTGTCATGGATTTGACTAGAATAAGCGAAGATGAATAATTTATAGGGAAAAAGAAGAACAGTTGATGGCTGTGAATTTTATTCTTGTGAACAATGTATACATAGACCAAAATTGATCTATTGTACACGGTTTGATGTATGTATGAATATTTTTCCATCTTGGCATTTTTGTTTCGGCGGTAAAACCCATTATTTTCATTCCATGCATGCGGATATATAAAATCAAATCTTTGATAACATTTTTTAATATTTAAATATTTATAGTGACGTGGTTGCAACGGTTGGATTATATATCAAATTTTTTTTTTTTATTTTACAAAGATATATCACGAATTGTAATTTGCTTAGATTCATGCACATAGATATTCTAAAAGGATTTTATCTTGCCGTTAGTTATCAATATCGTAAATTTAAAATATAGTACGAGAAAAAGGAATATACACCGAATATTTTTACACTATTAACCAATGACAGACGTGTATTTCGCCACATCACACTTTTATTTTCAACATACTATTATCATTTGGCACTTTCCAAAAATCTGTTTGGATGTCTGTGTATTATTTCTTTACAATGACAGTGCACTACCTTTAAACTCATATAGTATATCAATAAAAATTGTTGTGTGTGAAATTGTTTGATATATCATATATTCATTTTTTTGGTTAATTTTTTCAAATATTCCATTAAATTACACCACAACGTCATGTATTACGCAATATTACCCAATCCTAGCGCTTTTTGAGAAGTGCTACTAAATAATATGCTTTTAATAAAGTTGGAAAAGCATAACTCTAGTTATCTGACCATAATAGAAGAAACTTTAATAACGCTTAAAAATGTTATTAAAAGCTAAAAATACGCTATTGATAATATTTTTTGGTGTAATGTATTACATTATTTTTGCAAATATCTACAATGTATAAAGTAGTTTAATGCATGGCTAAATCTTTTCTTTACACTGTCCATTTACACAAATTAAATTTTTTTATAATACCATAAAATCTTTTTTTTTTGTAATATAATATAAAAAAATATTACCCATATATATATATATTAAAAGCCATTACGTAAATGTGATTATTATTTAACCTTGCTTAAGACTAATCAAGTAAAATGATTATTCAAAAGTATTATAAGCACACACAATAAACTCTTTATTCTATCAAACTCCAATACATAAAACTTGTGAAATTACACCATAATAACCAATGGATGTAACTTCACATTCACACAAAATGAAAAAACAATAACACAAATTATCATATAATTAAAATTTAGACTAAATTCGTCATATCCACATTAGAGGATATACATCATTAAGTCCACAAACAAATAAATTTATTCAAGATAATCAATTAGGCCAAAAACCATTCTGAAGATTGGCATCATAACCAAATGGAATTGTTTCATTTCCACCACCATTCCTCATCATGTCCATTAACATCTGCCTTTGAATGATGTTATTAATATTCATATCCATCCCAACATGGCCATGGCCCATCATAGCAATTTCTTCATTATTAAATGCAGTTACTGGCGGCGGCGGTGGTAATTGTATTGCCATTTGATGTTGGACTTGGCTTTGAGCCATCATTATTTGACTTCTACTTTCATTTTGATTAAAAGTTATATTGTTATCATCAAGTTCCATCCTTCTAGCAATCTCCCTCAAATTCTTATCAATTATCCAAGCAAGATCATTCAAATCACTCACCGACACATCGTTCTGCACAATATTCCCAGCCTTAAGACATTGAAACATCAGCTTGGTTAGTTCTTTCTCTCTGTTGTCTTCCCTTTTCTTCTTAACTTGCTCTTTAGCCTTTAAAATCCCCTGTTTTAGGAAACTCTCCTGATTAACCATCTTTTTGCTTTGTTCCAATTCAGGCATTGTCTTGAATTTCAAAAGCACTTGTTGAACACCCGATGGCGATGGCCAAATCTCTGGTTGAGGGTCGTACGAGCCATAAATTATAGCACACGCATCGATTCCACAAAGGGTTGATAACTCATCAACTTTTTTCAATAAACCCTTCTTCTTTTTATCGTATGTTACTTTCCTTGAGGTATCATTTTCAATGAAAGCAAGTTTTACCTTCTTTCTTGTCATGGTTTTGACTAGAATAAGCGAAGATGAATAATTTATAGGGAAAAAGAAGAACAGTTGATGGCTGTGAATTTTATTCTTGTGAACAATGTATATATAGACCAAAATTGATCTATTGTACACGGTTTGATGTATGTATGAATATTTTTCCATCTTGGCATTTTTGTTTCGGCGGTAAAACCCATTATTTTCATTCCATGCATGCGGATATATAAAATCAAATCTTTGATAACATTTTTTAATATTTAAATATTTATAGTGACGTGGTTGCAACGGTTGGATTATATATCAAAATTTTTATTTTTATTTTACAAAGATATATCACGAATTGTAATTTGCGTAGATTCATGCACATAGATATTCTAAAAGGATTTTATCTTGCCGTTAGTTATCAATATCGTAAATTTAAAATATAGTACGAGAAAAAGGAATATACACCGAATATTTTTACACTATTAACCAATGACAGACGTGTATTTCGCCACATCACACTTTTATTTTCAACATACTATTATCATTTGGCACTTTCCAAAAATCTGATTGGATGTCTGTGTAATATTTCTTTACAATGACAGTGCACTACCTTTAAACTCATATAGTATATCAATAAAAGTTATTGTGTGTGAAATTGTTTGATATATCATATATTCATTTGTTTGGTTAATTTTTTCATATATTCCATTAAATTACACCACAACGTCATGTATTACGCAATATTACCCAATCCTAGCGCTTTTTGAGAAGTGCTACTAAATAATATGCTTTTAATAAAGTTGGAAAAGCATAACTCTAGTTATCTGACCACAATAGAAGAAACTTTAATAACGCTTAAAAATGTTATTAAAAGCTAAAAATACGCTATTGATAATATTTTTTGGTGTAATGTATTACATTATTTTTGCAAATATCTACAATGTATAAAGTAGTTTAATGCATGGCTAAATCTTTTCTTTACACTGTCCATTTACACAAATTAAATTTTTTTATAATACCATAAAATCTTTTTTTTTTGTAATATAATATAAAAAAATATTACCCATATATATATATATAAATATATATATATATTAAAAGCCATTACGTAAATGTGATTATTATTTAACCTTGCTTAAGACTAATCAAGTAAAATGATTATTCAAAAGTATTATAAGCACACACAATAAACTCTTTATTCTATCAAACTCCAATACATAAAACTTGTGAAATTACACCATAATAACCAATGGATGTAACTTCACATTCACACAAAATGAAAAAACAATAACACAAATTATCATATAATTAAAATTTAGACTAAATTCGTCATATCCACATTAGAGGATATACATCATTAAGTCCACAAACAAATAAATTTATTCAAGATAATCAATTAGGCCAAAAACCATTCTGAAGATTGGCATCATAACCAAATGGAATTGTTTCATTTCCACCACCATTCCTCATCATGTCCATTAACATCTTCCTTTGAATGATGTTATTAATATTCATATCCATCCCAACATGGCCATGGCCCATCATAGCAATTTCTTCATTATTAAATGCAGTTACTGGCGGCGGCGGTGGTAATTGTATTGCCATTTGATGTTGGACTTGGCTTTGAGCCATCATTATTTGACTTCTACTTTCATTTTGATTAAAAGTTATATTGTTATCATCAAGTTCCATCCTTCTAGCAATCTCCCTCAAATTCTTATCAATTATCCAAGCAAGATCATTCAAATCACTCACCGACACATCGTTCTGCACAATATTCCCAGCCTTAAGACATTGAAACATCAGCTTGGTTAGTTCTTTCTCTCTGTTGTCTTCCCTTTTCTTCTTAACTTGCTCTTTAGCCTTTAAAATCCCCTGTTTTAGGAAACTCTCCTGATTAACCATCTTTTTGCTTTGTTCCAATTCAGGCATTGTCTTGAATTTCAAAAGCACTTGTTGAACACCCGATGGCGATGGCCAAATCTCTGGTTGAGGGTCGTACGAGCCATAAATTATAGCACACGCATCGATTCCACAAAGGGTTGATAACTCATCAACTTTTTTCAATAAACCCTTCTTCTTTTTATCGTATGTTACTTTCCTTGAGGTATCATTTTCAATGAAAGCAAGTTTTACCTTCTTTCTTGTCATGGTTTTGACTAGAATAAGCGAAGATGAATAATTTATAGGGAAAAAGAAGAACAGTTGATGGCTGTGAATTTTATTCTTGTGAACAATGTATATATAGACCAAAATTGATCTATTGTACACGGTTTGATGTATGTATGAATATTTTTCCATCTTGGCATTTTTGTTTCGGCGGTAAAACCCATTATTTTCATTCCATGCATGCGGATATATAAAATCAAATCTTTGATAACATTTTTTAATATTTAAATATTTATAGTGACGTGGTTGCAACGGTTGGATTATATATCAAAATTTTTATTTTTATTTTACAAAGATATATCACGAATTGTAATTTGCGTAGATTCATGCACATAGATATTCTAAAAGGATTTTATCTTGCCGTTAGTTATCAATATCGTAAATTTAAAATATAGTACGAGAAAAAGGAATATACACCGAATATTTTTACACTATTAACCAATGACAGACGTGTATTTCGCCACATCACACTTTTATTTTCAACATACTATTATCATTTGGCACTTTCCAAAAATCTGATTGGATGTCTGTGTAATATTTCTTTACAATGACAGTGCACTACCTTTAAACTCATATAGTATATCAATAAAAGTTATTGTGTGTGAAATTGTTTGATATATCATATATTCATTTGTTTGGTTAATTTTTTCATATATTCCATTAAATTACACCACAACGTCATGTATTACGCAATATTACCCAATCCTAGCGCTTTTTGAGAAGTGCTACTAAATAATATGCTTTTAATAAAGTTGGAAAAGCATAACTCTAGTTATCTGACCACAATAGAAGAAACTTTAATAACGCTTAAAAATGTTATTAAAAGCTAAAAATACGCTATTGATAATATTTTTTGGTGTAATGTATTACATTATTTTTGCAAATATCTACAATGTATAAAGTAGTTTAATGCATGGCTAAATCTTTTCTTTACACTGTCCATTTACACAAATTAAATTTTTTTAAAATACCATAAAATCTTTTTTTTTTGTAATATAATATAAAAAAATATTACCCATATATATATATATATAAATATATATATATATTAAAAGCCATTACGTAAATGTGATTATTATTTAACCTTGCTTAAGACTAATCAAGTAAAATGATTATTCAAAAGTATTATAAGCACACACAATAAACTCTTTATTCTATCAAACTCCAATACATAAAACTTGTGAAATTACACCATAATAACCAATGGATGTAACTTCACATTCACACAAAATGAAAAAACAATAACACAAATTATCATATAATTAAAATTTAGACTAAATTCGTCATATCCACATTAGAGGATATACATCATTAAGTCCACAAACAAATAAATTTATTCAAGATAATCAATTAGGCCAAAAACCATTCTGAAGATTGGCATCATAACCAAATGGAATTGTTTCATTTCCACCACCATTCCTCATCATGTCCATTAACATCTGCCTTTGAATGATGTTATTAATATTCATATCCATCCCAACATGGCCATGGCCCATCATAGCAATTTCTTCATTATTAAATGCAGTTACTGGCGGCGGCGGTGGTAATTGTATTGCCATTTGATGTTGGACTTGGCTTTGAGCCATCATTATTTGACTTCTACTTTCATTTTGATTAAAAGTTATATTGTTATCATCAAGTTCCATCCTTCTAGCAATCTCCCTCAAATTCTTATCAATTATCCAAGCAAGATCATTCAAATCACTCACCGACACATCGTTCTGCACAATATTCCCAGCCTTAAGACATTGAAACATCAGCTTGGTTAGTTCTTTCTCTCTGTTGTCTTCCCTTTTCTTCTTAACTTGCTCTTTAGCCTTTAAAATCCCCTGTTTTAGGAAACTCTCCTGATTAACCATCTTTTTGCTTTGTTCCAATTCAGGCATTGTCTTGAATTTCAAAAGCACTTGTTGAACACCCGATGGCGATGGCCAAATCTCTGGTTGAGGGTCGTACGAGCCATAAATTATAGCACACGCATCGATTCCACAAAGGGTTGATAACTCATCAACTTTTTTCAATAAACCCTTCTTCTTTTTATCGTATGTTACTTTCCTTGAGGTATCATTTTCAATGAAAGCAAGTTTTACCTTCTTTCTTGTCATGGTTTTGACTAGAATAAGCGAAGATGAATAATTTATAGGGAAAAAGAAGAACAGTTGATGGCTGTGAATTTTATTCTTGTGAACAATGTATATATAGACCAAAATTGATCTATTGTACACGGTTTGATGTATGTATGAATATTTTTCCATCTTGGCATTTTTGTTTCGGCGGTAAAACCCATTATTTTCATTCCATGCATGCGGATATATAAAATCAAATCTTTGATAACATTTTTTAATATTTAAATATTTATAGTGACGTGGTTGCAACGGTTGGATTATATATCAAAATTTTTATTTTTATTTTACAAAGATATATCACGAATTGTAATTTGCGTAGATTCATGCACATAGATATTCTAAAAGGATTTTATCTTGCCGTTAGTTATCAATATCGTAAATTTAAAATATAGTACGAGAAAAAGGAATATACACCGAATATTTTTACACTATTAACCAATGACAGACGTGTATTTCGCCACATCACACTTTTATTTTCAACATACTATTATCATTTGGCACTTTCCAAAAATCTGATTGGATGTCTGTGTAATATTTCTTTACAATGACAGTGCACTACCTTTAAACTCATATAGTATATCAATAAAAGTTATTGTGTGTGAAATTGTTTGATATATCATATATTCATTTGTTTGGTTAATTTTTTCATATATTCCATTAAATTACACCACAACGTCATGTATTACGCAATATTACCCAATCCTAGCGCTTTTTGAGAAGTGCTACTAAATAATATGCTTTTAATAAAGTTGGAAAAGCATAACTCTAGTTATCTGACCACAATAGAAGAAACTTTAATAACGCTTAAAAATGTTATTAAAAGCTAAAAATACGCTATTGATAATATTTTTTGGTGTAATGTATTACATTATTTTTGCAAATATCTACAATGTATAAAGTAGTTTAATGCATGGCTAAATCTTTTCTTTACACTGTCCATTTACACAAATTAAATTTTTTTATAATACCATAAAATCTTTTTTTTTTGTAATATAATATAAAAAAATATTACCCATATATATATATATATAAATATATATATATATTAAAAGCCATTACGTAAATGTGATTATTATTTAACCTTGCTTAAGACTAATCAAGTAAAATGATTATTCAAAAGTATTATAAGCACACACAATAAACTCTTTATTCTATCAAACTCCAATACATAAAACTTGTGAAATTACACCATAATAACCAATGGATGTAACTTCACATTCACACAAAATGAAAAAACAATAACACAAATTATCATATAATTAAAATTTAGACTAAATTCGTCATATCCACATTAGAGGATATACATCATTAAGTCCACAAACAAATAAATTTATTCAAGATAATCAATTAGGCCAAAAACCATTCTGAAGATTGGCATCATAACCAAATGGAATTGTTTCATTTCCACCACCATTCCTCATCATGTCCATTAACATCTGCCTTTGAATGATGTTATTAATATTCATATCCATCCCAACATGGCCATGGCCCATCATAGCAATTTCTTCATTATTAAATGCAGTTACTGGCGGCGGCGGTGGTAATTGTATTGCCATTTGATGTTGGACTTGGCTTTGAGCCATCATTATTTGACTTCTACTTTCATTTTGATTAAAAGTTATATTGTTATCATCAAGTTCCATCCTTCTAGCAATCTCCCTCAAATTCTTATCAATTATCCAAGCAAGATCATTCAAATCACTCACCGACACATCGTTCTGCACAATATTCCCAGCCTTAAGACATTGAAACATCAGCTTGGTTAGTTCTTTCTCTCTGTTGTCTTCCCTTTTCTTCTTAACTTG
The DNA here is from genome assembly GCA_022829125.1 of Lathyrus tuberosus. Taxonomy (NCBI): domain Eukaryota; kingdom Viridiplantae; phylum Streptophyta; class Magnoliopsida; order Fabales; family Fabaceae; genus Lathyrus; species Lathyrus tuberosus. The sequence continues at coordinate 13,604,528 of JALAZF010000071.1, forward strand.
CTCTTTAGCCTTTAAAATCCCCTGTTTTAGGAAACTCTCCTGATTAACCATCTTTTTGCTTTGTTCCAATTCAGGCATTGTCTTGAATTTCAAAAGCACTTGTTGAACACCCGATGGCGATGGCCAAATCTCTGGTTGAGGGTCGTACGAGCCATAAATTATAGCACACGCATCGATTCCACAAAGGGTTGATAACTCATCAACTTTTTTCAATAAACCCTTCTTCTTTTTATCGTATGTTACTTTCCTTGAGGTATCATTTTCAATGAAAGCAAGTTTTACCTTCTTTCTTGTCATGGTTTTGACTAGAATAAGCGAAGATGAATAATTTATAGGGAAAAAGAAGAACAGTTGATGGCTGTGAATTTTATTCTTGTGAACAATGTATATATAGACCAAAATTGATCTATTGTACACGGTTTGATGTATGTATGAATATTTTTCCATCTTGGCATTTTTGTTTCGACGGTAAAACCCATTATTTTCATTCCATGCATGCGGATATATAAAATCAAATCTTTTATAACATTTTTTAATATTTAAATATTTATAGTGACGTGGTTGCAACGGTTGGATTATATATCAAAATTTTTATTTTTATTTTACAAAGATATATCACGAATTGTAATTTGCGTAGATTCATGCACATAGATATTCTAAAAGGATTTTATCTTGCCGTTAGTTATCAATATCGTAAATTTAAAATATAGTACGAGAAAAAGGAATATACACCGAATATTTTTACACTATTAACCAATGACAGACGTGTATTTCGCCACATCACACTTTTATTTTCAACATACTATTATCATTTGGCACTTTCCAAAAATCTGATTGGATGTCTGTGTAATATTTCTTTACAATGACAGTGCACTACCTTTAAACTCATATAGTATATCAATAAAAGTTATTGTGTGTGAAATTGTTTGATATATCATATATTCATTTGTTTGGTTAATTTTTTCATATATTCCATTAAATTACACCACAACGTCATGTATTACGCAATATTACCCAATCCTAGCGCTTTTTGAGAAGTGCTACTAAATAATATGCTTTTAATAAAGTTGGAAAAGCATAACTCTAGTTATCTGACCACAATAGAAGAAACTTTAATAACGCTTAAAAATGTTATTAAAAGCTAAAAATACGCTATTGATAATATTTTTTGGTGTAATGTATTACATTATTTTTGCAAATATCTACAATGTATAAAGTAGTTTAATGCATGGCTAAATCTTTTCTTTACACTGTCCATTTACACAAATTAAATTTTTTTATAATACCATAAAATCTTTTTTTTTTGTAATATAATATAAAAAAATATTACCCATATATATATATATATAAATATATATATATATTAAAAGCCATTACGTAAATGTGATTATTATTTAACCTTGCTTAAGACTAATCAAGTAAAATGATTATTCAAAAGTATTATAAGCACACACAATAAACTCTTTATTCTATCAAACTCCAATACATAAAACTTGTGAAATTACACCATAATAACCAATGGATGTAACTTCACATTCACACAAAATGAAAAAACAATAACACAAATTATCATATAATTAAAATTTAGACTAAATTCGTCATATCCACATTAGAGGATATACATCATTAAGTCCACAAACAAATAAATTTATTCAAGATAATCAATTAGGCCAAAAACCATTCTGAAGATTGGCATCATAACCAAATGGAATTGTTTCATTTCCACCACCATTCCTCATCATGTCCATTAACATCTTCCTTTGAATGATGTTATTAATATTCATATCCATCCCAACATGGCCATGGCCCATCATAGCAATTTCTTCATTATTAAATGCAGTTACTGGCGGCGGCGGTGGTAATTGTATTGCCATTTGATGTTGGACTTGGCTTTGAGCCATCATTATTTGACTTCTACTTTCATTTTGATTAAAAGTTATATTGTTATCATCAAGTTCCATCCTTCTAGCAATCTCCCTCAAATTCTTATCAATTATCCAAGCAAGATCATTCAAATCACTCACCGACACATCGTTCTGCACAATATTCCCAGCCTTAAGACATTGAAACATCAGCTTGGTTAGTTCTTTCTCTCTGTTGTCTTCCCTTTTCTTCTTAACTTGCTCTTTAGCCTTTAAAATCCCCTGTTTTAGGAAACTCTCCTGATTAACCATCTTTTTGCTTTGTTCCAATTCAGGCATTGTCTTGAATTTCAAAAGCACTTGTTGAACACCCGATGGCGATGGCCAAATCTCTGGTTGAGGGTCGTACGAGCCATAAATTATAGCACACGCATCGATTCCACAAAGGGTTGATAACTCATCAACTTTTTTCAATAAACCCTTCTTCTTTTTATCGTATGTTACTTTCCTTGAGGTATCATTTTCAATGAAAGCAAGTTTTACCTTCTTTCTTGTCATGGTTTTGACTAGAATAAGCGAAGATGAATAATTTATAGGGAAAAAGAAGAACAGTTGATGGCTGTGAATTTTATTCTTGTGAACAATGTATATATAGACCAAAATTGATCTATTGTACACGGTTTGATGTATGTATGAATATTTTTCCATCTTGGCATTTTTGTTTCGGCGGTAAAACCCATTATTTTCATTCCATGCATGCGGATATATAAAATCAAATCTTTGATAACATTTTTTAATATTTAAATATTTATAGTGACGTGGTTGCAACGGTTGGATTATATATCAAAATTTTTATTTTTATTTTACAAAGATATATCACGAATTGTAATTTGCGTAGATTCATGCACATAGATATTCTAAAAGGATTTTATCTTGCCGTTAGTTATCAATATCGTAAATTTAAAATATAGTACGAGAAAAAGGAATATACACCGAATATTTTTACACTATTAACCAATGACAGACGTGTATTTCGCCACATCACACTTTTATTTTCAACATACTATTATCATTTGGCACTTTCCAAAAATCTGATTGGATGTCTGTGTAATATTTCTTTACAATGACAGTGCACTACCTTTAAACTCATATAGTATATCAATAAAAGTTATTGTGTGTGAAATTGTTTGATATATCATATATTCATTTGTTTGGTTAATTTTTTCATATATTCCATTAAATTACACCACAACGTCATGTATTACGCAATATTACCCAATCCTAGCGCTTTTTGAGAAGTGCTACTAAATAATATGCTTTTAATAAAGTTGGAAAAGCATAACTCTAGTTATCTGACCACAATAGAAGAAACTTTAATAACGCTTAAAAATGTTATTAAAAGCTAAAAATACGCTATTGATAATATTTTTTGGTGTAATGTATTACATTATTTTTGCAAATATCTACAATGTATAAAGTAGTTTAATGCATGGCTAAATCTTTTCTTTACACTGTCCATTTACACAAATTAAATTTTTTTATAATACCATAAAATCTTTTTTTTTTGTAATATAATATAAAAAAATATTACCCATATATATATATATATAAATATATATATATATTAAAAGCCATTACGTAAATGTGATTATTATTTAACCTTGCTTAAGACTAATCAAGTAAAATGATTATTCAAAAGTATTATAAGCACACACAATAAACTCTTTATTCTATCAAACTCCAATACATAAAACTTGTGAAATTACACCATAATAACCAATGGATGTAACTTCACATTCACACAAAATGAAAAAACAATAACACAAATTATCATATAATTAAAATTTAGACTAAATTCGTCATATCCACATTAGAGGATATACATCATTAAGTCCACAAACAAATAAATTTATTCAAGATAATCAATTAGGCCAAAAACCATTCTGAAGATTGGCATCATAACCAAATGGAATTGTTTCATTTCCACCACCATTCCTCATCATGTCCATTAACATCTGCCTTTGAATGATGTTATTAATATTCATATCCATCCCAACATGGCCATGGCCCATCATAGCAATTTCTTCATTATTAAATGCAGTTACTGGCGGCGGCGGTGGTAATTGTATTGCCATTTGATGTTGGACTTGGCTTTGAGCCATCATTATTTGACTTCTACTTTCATTTTGATTAAAAGTTATATTGTTATCATCAAGTTCCATCCTTCTAGCAATCTCCCTCAAATTCTTATCAATTATCCAAGCAAGATCATTCAAATCACTCACCGACACATCGTTCTGCACAATATTCCCAGCCTTAAGACATTGAAACATCAGCTTGGTTAGTTCTTTCTCTCTGTTGTCTTCCCTTTTCTTCTTAACTTGCTCTTTAGCCTTTAAAATCCCCTGTTTTAGGAAACTCTCCTGATTAACCATCTTTTTGCTTTGTTCCAATTCAGGCATTGTCTTGAATTTCAAAAGCACTTGTTGAACACCCGATGGCGATGGCCAAATCTCTGGTTGAGGGTCGTACGAGCCATAAATTATAGCACACGCATCGATTCCACAAAGGGTTGATAACTCATCAACTTTTTTCAATAAACCCTTCTTCTTTTTATCGTATGTTACTTTCCTTGAGGTATCATTTTCAATGAAAGCAAGTTTTACCTTCTTTCTTGTCATGGTTTTGACTAGAATAAGCGAAGATGAATAATTTATAGGGAAAAAGAAGAACAGTTGATGGCTGTGAATTTTATTCTTGTGAACAATGTATATATAGACCAAAATTGATCTATTGTACACGGTTTGATGTATGTATGAATATTTTTCCATCTTGGCATTTTTGTTTCGACGGTAAAACCCATTATTTTCATTCCATGCATGCGGATATATAAAATCAAATCTTTTATAACATTTTTTAATATTTAAATATTTATAGTGACGTGGTTGCAACGGTTGGATTATATATCAAAATTTTTATTTTTATTTTACAAAGATATATCACGAATTGTAATTTGCGTAGATTCATGCACATAGATATTCTAAAAGGATTTTATCTTGCCGTTAGTTATCAATATCGTAAATTTAAAATATAGTACGAGAAAAAGGAATATACACCGAATATTTTTACACTATTAACCAATGACAGACGTGTATTTCGCCACATCACACTTTTATTTTCAACATACTATTATCATTTGGCACTTTCCAAAAATCTGATTGGATGTCTGTGTAATATTTCTTTACAATGACAGTGCACTACCTTTAAACTCATATAGTATATCAATAAAAGTTATTGTGTGTGAAATTGTTTGATATATCATATATTCATTTGTTTGGTTAATTTTTTCATATATTCCATTAAATTACACCACAACGTCATGTATTACGCAATATTACCCAATCCTAGCGCTTTTTGAGAAGTGCTACTAAATAATATGCTTTTAATAAAGTTGGAAAAGCATAACTCTAGTTATCTGACCACAATAGAAGAAACTTTAATAACGCTTAAAAATGTTATTAAAAGCTAAAAATACGCTATTGATAATATTTTTTGGTGTAATGTATTACATTATTTTTGCAAATATCTACAATGTATAAAGTAGTTTAATGCATGGCTAAATCTTTTCTTTACACTGTCCATTTACACAAATTAAATTTTTTTATAATACCATAAAATCTTTTTTTTTTGTAATATAATATAAAAAAATATTACCCATATATATATATATATAAATATATATATATATTAAAAGCCATTACGTAAATGTGATTATTATTTAACCTTGCTTAAGACTAATCAAGTAAAATGATTATTCAAAAGTATTATAAGCACACACAATAAACTCTTTATTCTATCAAACTCCAATACATAAAACTTGTGAAATTACACCATAATAACCAATGGATGTAACTTCACATTCACACAAAATGAAAAAACAATAACACAAATTATCATATAATTAAAATTTAGACTAAATTCGTCATATCCACATTAGAGGATATACATCATTAAGTCCACAAACAAATAAATTTATTCAAGATAATCAATTAGGCCAAAAACCATTCTGAAGATTGGCATCATAACCAAATGGAATTGTTTCATTTCCACCACCATTCCTCATCATGTCCATTAACATCTTCCTTTGAATGATGTTATTAATATTCATATCCATCCCAACATGGCCATGGCCCATCATAGCAATTTCTTCATTATTAAATGCAGTTACTGGCGGCGGCGGTGGTAATTGTATTGCCATTTGATGTTGGACTTGGCTTTGAGCCATCATTATTTGACTTCTACTTTCATTTTGATTAAAAGTTATATTGTTATCATCAAGTTCCATCCTTCTAGCAATCTCCCTCAAATTCTTATCAATTATCCAAGCAAGATCATTCAAATCACTCACCGACACATCGTTCTGCACAATATTCCCAGCCTTAAGACATTGAAACATCAGCTTGGTTAGTTCTTTCTCTCTGTTGTCTTCCCTTTTCTTCTTAACTTGCTCTTTAGCCTTTAAAATCCCCTGTTTTAGGAAACTCTCCTGATTAACCATCTTTTTGCTTTGTTCCAATTCAGGCATTGTCTTGAATTTCAAAAGCACTTGTTGAACACCCGATGGCGATGGCCAAATCTCTGGTTGAGGGTCGTACGAGCCATAAATTATAGCACTCGCATCGATTCCACAAAGGGTTGATAACTCATCAACTTTTTTCAATAAACCCTTCTTCTTTTTATCGTATGTTACTTTCCTTGAGGTATCATTTTCAATGAAAGCAAGTTTTACCTTCTTTCTTGTCATGGTTTTGACTAGAATAAGCGAAGATGAATAATTTATAGGGAAAAAGAAGAACAGTTGATGGCTGTGAATTTTATTCTTGTGAACAATGTATATATAGACCAAAATTGATCTATTGTACACGGTTTGATGTATGTATGAATATTTTTCCATCTTGGCATTTTTGTTTCGGCGGTAAAACCCATTATTTTCATTCCATGCATGCGGATATATAAAATCAAATCTTTGATAACATTTTTTAATATTTATATATTTATAGTGACGTGGTTGCAACGGTTGGATTATATATCAAAATTTTTATTTTTATTTTACAAAGATATATCACGAATTGTAATTTGCGTAGATTCATGCACATAGATATTCTAAAAGGATTTTATCTTGCCGTTAGTTATCAATATCGTAAATTTAAAATATAGTACGAGAAAAAGGAATATACACCGAATATTTTTACACTATTAACCAATGACAGACGTGTATTTCGCCACATCACACTTTTATTTTCAACATACTATTATCATTTGGCACTTTCCAAAAATCTGATTGGATGTCTGTGTAATATTTCTTTACAATGACAGTGCACTACCTTTAAACTCATATAGTATATCAATAAAAGTTATTGTGTGTGAAATTGTTTGATATATCATATATTCATTTGTTTGGTTAATTTTTTCATATATTCCATTAAATTACACCACAACGTCATGTATTACGCAATATTACCCAATCCTAGCGCTTTTTGAGAAGTGCTACTAAATAATATGCTTTTAATAAAGTTGGAAAAGCATAACTCTAGTTATCTGACCACAATAGAAGAAACTTTAATAACGCTTAAAAATGTTATTAAAAGCTAAAAATACGCTATTGATAATATTTTTTGGTGTAATGTATTACATTATTTTTGCAAATATCTACAATGTATAAAGTAGTTTAATGCATGGCTAAATCTTTTCTTTACACTGTCCATTTACACAAATTAAATTTTTTTAAAATACCATAAAATCTTTTTTTTTTGTAATATAATATAAAAAAATATTACCCATATATATATATATATAAATATATATATATATTAAAAGCCATTACGTAAATGTGATTATTATTTAACCTTGCTTAAGACTAATCAAGTAAAATGATTATTCAAAAGTATTATAAGCACACACAATAAACTCTTTATTCTATCAAACTCCAATACATAAAACTTGTGAAATTACACCATAATAACCAATGGATGTAACTTCACATTCACACAAAATGAAAAAACAATAACACAAATTATCATATAATTAAAATTTAGACTAAATTCGTCATATCCACATTAGAGGATATACATCATTAAGTCCACAAACAAATAAATTTATTCAAGATAATCAATTAGGCCAAAAACCATTCTGAAGATTGGCATCATAACCAAATGGAATTGTTTCATTTCCACCACCATTCCTCATCATGTCCATTAACATCTGCCTTTGAATGATGTTATTAATATTCATATCCATCCCAACATGGCCATGGCCCATCATAGCAATTTCTTCATTATTAAATGCAGTTACTGGCGGCGGCGGTGGTAATTGTATTGCCATTTGATGTTGGACTTGGCTTTGAGCCATCATTATTTGACTTCTACTTTCATTTTGATTAAAAGTTATATTGTTATCATCAAGTTCCATCCTTCTAGCAATCTCCCTCAAATTCTTATCAATTATCCAAGCAAGATCATTCAAATCACTCACCGACACATCGTTCTGCACAATATTCCCAGCCTTAAGACATTGAAACATCAGCTTGGTTAGTTCTTTCTCTCTGTTGTCTTCCCTTTTCTTCTTAACTTGCTCTTTAGCCTTTAAAATCCCCTGTTTTAGGAAACTCTCCTGATTAACCATCTTTTTGCTTTGTTCCAATTCAGGCATTGTCTTGAATTTCAAAAGCACTTGTTGAACACCCGATGGCGATGGCCAAATCTCTGGTTGAGGGTCGTACGAGCCATAAATTATAGCACACGCATCGATTCCACAAAGGGGTGATAACTCATCAACTTTTTTCAATAAACCCTTCTTCTTTTTATCGTATGTTACTTTCCTTGAGGTATCATTTTCAATGAAAGCAAGTTTTACCTTCTTTCTTGTCATGGTTTTGACTAGAATAAGCGAAGATGAATAATTTATAGGGAAAAAGAAGAACAGTTGATGGCTGTGAATTTTATTCTTGTGAACAATGTATATATAGACCAAAATTGATCTATTGTACACGGTTTGATGTATGTATGAATATTTTTCCATCTTGGCATTTTTGTTTCGGCGGTAAAACCCATTATTTTCATTCCATGCATGCGGATATATAAAATCAAATCTTTGATAACATTTTTTAATATTTAAATATTTATAGTGACGTGGTTGCAACGGTTGGATTATATATCAAAATTTTTATTTTTATTTTACAAAGATATATCACGAATTGTAATTTGCGTAGATTCATGCACATAGATATTCTAAAAGGATTTTATCTTGCCGTTAGTTATCAATATCGTAAATTTAAAATATAGTACGAGAAAAAGGAATATACACCGAATATTTTTACACTATTAACCAATGACAGACGTGTATTTCGCCACATCACACTTTTATTTTCAACATACTATTATCATTTGGCACTTTCCAAAAATCTGATTGGATGTCTGTGTAATATTTCTTTACAATGACAGTGCACTACCTTTAAACTCATATAGTATATCAATAAAAGTTATTGTGTGTGAAATTGTTTGATATATCATATATTCAATTGTTTGGTTAATTTTTTCATATATTCCATTAAATTACACCACAACGTCATGTATTACGCAATATTACCCAATCCTAGCGCTTTTTGAGAAGTGCTACTAAATAATATGCTTTTAATAAAGTTGGAAAAGCATAACTCCAGTTATCTGACCACAATAGAAGAAACTTTAATAACGCTTAAAAATGTTATTAAAAGCTAAAAATACGCTATTGATAATATTTTTTGGTGTAATGTATTACATTATTTTTGCAAATATCTACAATGTATAAAGTAGTTTAATGCATGGCTAAATCTTTTCTTTACACTGTCCATTTACACAAATTAAATTTTTTTATAATACCATAAAATCTTTTTTTTTGTAATATAATATAAAAAAATATTACCCATATATATATATATATATATATATATATATTAAAAGCCATTACGTAAATGTGATTATTATTTAACCTTGCTTAAGACTAATCAAGTAAAATGATTATTCAAAAGTATTATAAGCACACACAATAAACTCTTTATTCTATCAAACTCCAATACATAAAACTTGTGAAATTACACCATAATAACCAATGGATGTAACTTCACATTCACACAAAATGAAAAAACAATAACACAAATTATCATATAATTAAAATTTAGACTAAATTCGTCATATCCACATTAGAGGATATACATCATTAAGTCCACAAACAAATAAATTTATTCAAGATAATCAATTAGGCCAAAAACCATTCTGAAGATTGGCATCATAACCAAATGGAATTGTTTCATTTCCACCACCATTCCTCATCATGTCCATTAACATCTGCCTTTGAATGATGTTATTAATATTCATATCCATCCCAACATGGCCATGGCCCATCATAGCAATTTCTTCATTATTAAATGCAGTTACTGGCGGCGGCGGTGGTAATTGTATTGCCATTTGATGTTGGACTTGGCTTTAAGCCATCATTATTTGACTTCTACTTTCATTTTGATTAAAAGTTATATTGTTATCATCAAGTTCCATCCTTCTAGCAATCTCCCTCAAATTCTTATCAATTATCCAAGCAAGATCATTCAAATCACTCACCGACACATCGTTCTGCACAATATTCCCAGCCTTAAGACATTGAAACATCAGCTTGGTTAGTTCTTTCTCTCTGTTGTCTTCCCTTTTCTTCTTAACTTGCTCTTTAGCCTTTAAAATCCCCTGTTTTAGGAAACTCTCCTGATTAACCATCTTTTTGCTTTGTTCCAATTCAGGCATTGTCTTGAATTTCAAAAGCACTTGTTGAACACCCGATGGCGATGGCCAAATCTCTGGTTGAGGGTCGTACGAGCCATAAATTATAGCACACGCATCGATTCCACAAAGGGTTGATAACTCATCAACTTTTTTCAATAAACCCTTCTTCTTTTTATCGTATGTTACTTTCCTTGAGGTATCATTTTCAATGAAAGCAAGTTTTACCTTCTTTCTTGTCATGGTTTTGACTAGAATAAGCGAAGATGAATAATTTATAGGGAAAAAGAAGAACAGTTGATGGCTGTGAATTTTATTCTTGTGAACAATGTATATATAGACCAAAATTGATCTATTGTACACGGTTTGATGTATGTATGAATATTTTTCCATCTTGGCATTTTTGTTTCGGCGGTAAAACCCATTATTTTCATTCCATGCATGCGGATATATAAAATCAAATCTTTGATAACATTTTTTAATATTTAAATATTTATAGTGACGTGGTTGCAACGGTTGGATTATATATCAAAATTTTTATTTTTATTTTACAAAGATATATCACGAATTGTAATTTGCGTAGATTCATGCACATAGATATTCTAAAAGGATTTTATCTTGCCGTTAGTTATCAATATCGTAAATTTAAAATATAGTACGAGAAAAAGGAATATACACCGAATATTTTTACACTATTAACCAATGACAGACGTGTATTTCGCCACATCACACTTTTATTTTCAACATACTATTATCATTTGGCACTTTCCAAAAATCTGATTGGATGTCTGTGTAATATTTCTTTACAATGACAGTGCACTACCTTTAAACTCATATAGTATATCAATAAAAGTTATTGTGTGTGAAATTGTTTGATATATCATATATTCAATTGTTTGGTTAATTTTTTCATATATTCCATTAAATTACACCACAACGTCATGTATTACGCAATATTACCCAATCCTAGCGCTTTTTGAGAAGTGCTACTAAATAATATGCTTTTAATAAAGTTGGAAAAGCATAACTCCAGTTATCTGACCACAATAGAAGAAACTTTAATAACGCTTAAAAATGTTATTAAAAGCTAAAAATACGCTATTGATAATATTTTTTGGTGTAATGTATTACATTATTTTTGCAAATATCTACAATGTATAAAGTAGTTTAATGCATGGCTAAATCTTTTCTTTACACTGTCCATTTACACAAATTAAATTTTTTTATAATACCATAAAATCTTTTTTTTTGTAATATAATATAAAAAAATATTACCCATATATATATATATATATATATATATATATATTAAAAGCCATTACGTAAATGTGATTATTATTTAACCTTGCTTAAGACTAATCAAGTAAAATGATTATTCAAAAGTATTATAAGCACACACAATAAACTCTTTATTCTATCAAACTCCAATACATAAAACTTGTGAAATTACACCATAATAACCAATGGATGTAACTTCACATTCACACAAAATGAAAAAACAATAACACAAATTATCATATAATTAAAATTTAGACTAAATTCGTCATATCCACATTAGAGGATATACATCATTAAGTCCACAAACAAATAAATTTATTCAAGATAATCAATTAGGCCAAAAACCATTCTGAAGATTGGCATCATAACCAAATGGAATTGTTTCATTTCCACCACCATTCCTCATCATGTCCATTAACATCTGCCTTTGAATGATGTTATTAATATTCATATCCATCCCAACATGGCCATGGCCCATCATAGCAATTTCTTCATTATTAAATGCAGTTACTGGCGGCGGCGGTGGTAATTGTATTGCCATTTGATGTTGGACTTGGCTTTAAGCCATCATTATTTGACTTCTACTTTCATTTTGATTAAAAGTTATATTGTTATCATCAAGTTCCATCCTTCTAGCAATCTCCCTCAAATTCTTATCAATTATCCAAGCAAGATCATTCAAATCACTCACCGACACATCGTTCTGCACAATATTCCCAGCCTTAAGACATTGAAACATCAGCTTGGTTAGTTCTTTCTCTCTGTTGTCTTCCCTTTTCTTCTTAACTTGCTCTTTAGCCTTTAAAATCCCCTGTTTTAGGAAACTCTCCTGATTAACCATCTTTTTGCTTTGTTCCAATTCAGGCATTGTCTTGAATTTCAAAAGCACTTGTTGAACACCCGATGGCGATGGCCAAATCTCTGGTTGAGGGTCGTACGAGCCATAAATTATAGCACACGCATCGATTCCACAAAGGGTTGATAACTCATCAACTTTTTTCAATAAACCCTTCTTCTTTTTATCGTATGTTACTTTCCTTGAGGTATCATTTTCAATGAAAGCAAGTTTTACCTTCTTTCTTGTCATGGTTTTGACTAGAATAAGCGAAGATGAATAATTTATAGGGAAAAAGAAGAACAGTTGATGGCTGTGAATTTTATTCTTGTGAACAATGTATATATAGACCAAAATTGATCTATTGTACACGGTTTGATGTATGTATGAATATTTTTCCATCTTGGCATTTTTGTTTCGGCGGTAAAACCCATTATTTTCATTCCATGCATGCGGATATATAAAATCAAATCTTTGATAACATTTTTTAATATTTAAATATTTATAGTGACGTGGTTGCAACGGTTGGATTATATATCAAAATTTTTATTTTTATTTTACAAAGATATATCACGAATTGTAATTTGCGTAGATTCATGCACATAGATATTCTAAAAGGATTTTATCTTGCCGTTAGTTATCAATATCGTAAATTTAAAATATAGTACGAGAAAAAGGAATATACACCGAATATTTTTACACTATTAACCAATGACAGACGTGTATTTCGCCACATCACACTTTTATTTTCAACATACTATTATCATTTGGCACTTTCCAAAAATCTGATTGGATGTCTGTGTAATATTTCTTTACAATGACAGTGCACTACCTTTAAACTCATATAGTATATCAATAAAAGTTATTGTGTGTGAAATTGTTTGATATATCATATATTCATTTTTTTGGTTAATTTTTTCATATATTCCATTAAATTACACCACAACGTCATGTATTACGCAATATTACCCAATCCTAGCGCTTTTTGAGAAGTGCTACTAAATAATATGCTTTTAATAAAGTTGGAAAAGCATAACTCTAGTTATCTGACCACAATAGAAGAAACTTTAATAACGCTTAAAAATGTTATTAAAAGCTAAAAATACGCTATTGATAATATTTTTTGGTGTAATGTATTACATTATTTTTGCAAATATCTACAATGTATAAAGTAGTTTAATGCATGGCTAAATCTTTTCTTTACACTATCCATTTACACAAATTAAATTTTTTTATAATACCCAAAAATCTTTTTTTTTTGTAATATAATATAAAAAAATATTACCCATATATATATATATATATATATATATATATATATATATATATATATTAAAAGCCATTACGTAAATGTGATTATTATTTAACCTTGCTTAAGACTAATCAAGACAAATGATTATTCAAAAGTATTATAAGCACACACAATAAACTCTTTATTCTATCAAACTCCAATACATAAAACTTGTGAAATTACACCATAATAGCCAATGGATGTAACTTCACATTCACACAAAATGAAAAAACAATAACACAAATTATCATATAATTAAAATTTAGACTAAATTCGTCATATCCACATTAGAGGATATACATCATTAAGTCCACAAACAAATAAATTTATTCAAGATAATCAATTAGGCCAAAAACCATTCTGAAGATTGGCATCATAACCAAATGGAATTGTTTCATTTCCACCACCATTCCTCATCATGTCCATTAACAACTGCCTTTGAATGATGTTATTAATATTCATATCCATCCCAACATGGACATGGCCCATCATAGCAATTTCTTCATTATTAAATGCAATTAGTGGCGGCGGCGGTGGTAATTGTATTGCCATTTGATGTTGGACTTGGCTTTGAGCCATCATTATTTGACTTCTACTTTCATTTTGATTAAAAGTTATATTGTTATCATCAAGTTCCATCCTTCTAGCAATCTCCCTCAAATTCTTATCAATTATCCAAGCAAGATCATTCAAATCACTCACCGACACATCGTTCTGGACAATATTCCCAGCCTTAAGACATTGAAACATCTGCTTGGTTAGTTCTTTCTCTCTGTTGTCTTTCCTTTTCTTCTTAACTTGCTCTTTAGCCTTTAAAATCCCCTGTTTTAGGAAACTCTCCTGATTAACCATCTTTTTGCTTTGTTCCAATTCAGGCATTGTCTTGAATTTCAAAAGCACTTGTTGAACACCCGATGGCGATGGCCAAATCTCTGGTTGAGGGTCGTACGAGCCATAAATTATAGCACACGCATCGATTCCACAAAGGGTTGATAACTCATCAACTTTTTTCAAAAACCCTTCTTCTTTTTATCGTATGTTACTTTCCTTGAGGTATCATTTTCAATGAAAGCAAGTTTTACCTTCTTTCTTGTCATGGTTTTGACTAGAATAAGCGAAGATGAATAATTTATAGGGAAAAAGAAGAACAGTTGATGGCTGTGAATTTTATTCTTGTGAACAATGTATATATAGACCAAAATTGATCTATTGTACACGGTTTGATGTATGTATGAATATTTTTCCATCTTGGCATTTTTGTTTCGGCGGGAAAACCCATTATTTTCATTCCATGCATGCGGATATATAAAATCAAATCTTTGATAACATTTTTTAATATTTAAATATTTATAGTGACGTGGTTGCAACGGTTGGATTATATATCAAAATATTTTTTTTTATTTTACAAAGATATATCACAAATTGTAATTTGCATAGATTCATGCACATAGATATTCTAAAAGGATTTTATCTTGCCGTTAGTTATCAATATCGTAAATTTAAAATATAGTATGAGAAAAAGGAATATACACCGAATATTTTTACACTATTAACCAATGACAGACGTGTATTTCGCCACATCACACTTTTATTTTCAACATACTATTATCATTTGGCACTTTCCAAAAATCTGATTGGATGTCTGTGTAATATTTCTTTACAATGACAGTGCACTACCTTTAAACTCATATAGTATATCAATAAAAGTTATTGTGTGTGAAATCGTTTGATATATCATATATTCATTTTTTTGGTTAATTTTTACATATATTCCATTAAATTACACCACAACGTCATGTATTACGCAATATTACCCAATCCTAGCGCTTTTTGAGAAGTGCTACTAAATAATATGCTTTTAATAAAGTTGGAAAAGCATAACTCTAGTTATCTGACCACAATAGAAGAAACTTTAATAACGCTTAAAAATGTTATTAAAAGTTAAAAATACGCTATTGATAATATTTTTTGGTGTAATGTATTACATTATTTTTGCAAATATCTACAATGTATAAAGTAGTTTAATGCATGGCTAAATCTTTTCTTTACACTATCCATTTACACAAATTAAAAGGTTTTTATAATACCCAAAAATCTTTTTTTTTGTAACATAATATAAAAAAATATTACCCATATATATATATATATATATATATATATATATATATATATATATATATATATATATATATATATATATATATATTAAAAGCCTTTACGTAAATGTGATTATTATTTAACCTTGCTTAAGACTAATCAAGACAAATGGTTATTCAAAAGTATTATAAGCACACACAATAAACTCTTTATTCTATCAAACTCCAATACATAAAACTTGTGAAATTACACCATAATAACCAATGGATGTAACTTCACATTCACACAAAATGAAAAAACAATAACACAAATTATCATATAATTAAAATTTAGACTAAATTCGTCATATCCACATTAGAGGATATACATCATTAAGTCCACAAACAAATAAATTTATTCAAGATAATCAATTAGGCCAAAAACCATTCTGAAGATTGGCATCATAACCAAATGGAATTGTTTCATTTCCACCACCATTCCTCATCATGTCCATTAACATCTACCTTTGAATGATGTTATTAATATTCATATCCATCCCAACATGGCCATGGCCCATCATAGCAATTTCTTCATTATTAAATGCAGTTACTGGCGGCGGCGGTGGTAATTGTATTGCCATTTGATGTTGGACTTGGCTTTGAGCCATCATTATTTGACTTCTACTTTCATTTTGATTAAAAGTTATATTGTTATCATCAAGTTCCATCCTTCTAGCAATCTCCCTCAAATTCTTATCAATTATCCAAGCAAGATCATTCAAATCACTCACCGACACACCGTTCTGCACAATATTCCCAGCCTTAAGACATTGAAACATCAGCTTGGTTAGTTCTTTCTCTCTGTTGTCTTCCCTTTTCTTCTTAACTTGCTCTTTAGCCTTTAAAATCCCCTGTTTTAGGAGACTCTCTTGATTAACCATCTTTTTGCTTTGTTCCAATTCAGGCATTGTCTTGAATTTCAAAAGCACTTGTTGAACACCCGATGGCGATGGCCAAATCTCTGGTTGAGGGTCGTACGAGCCATAAATTATGGCACACGCATCGATTCCACAAAGGGTTGATAACTCATCAACTTTTTTCAATAAACCCTTCTTCTTTTTATCGTATGTTACTTTCCTTGAGGTATCATTTTCAATGAAAGCAAGTTTCACCTTCTTTCTTGTCATTGTTTTGACTAGAATAAGCGAAGATGAATAATTTATAGGGAAAAACAAGAACAGTTGATGGCTGTGAATTTTATTCTTGTGAACAATGTATATATAGACCAAAATTGATCTATTGTACACGGTTTGATGTATGTATGAATATTTTTCCATCTTGGCATTTTTGTTTCGGCGGTAAAACCCATTATTTTCATTCCATGCATGCGGATATATAAAATCAAATCTTTTATAACATTTTTTAATATTTAAATATTTATAGTGACGTGGTTGCAACGGTTGGATTATATATCAAAATAAATTTTTTTATTTTACAAAGATATATCACGAATTGTAATTTGCGTAGATTCATGCACATAGATATTCTAAAAGGATTTTATCTTGCCGTTAGTTATCAATATCGTAAATTTAAAATATAGTATGAGAAAAAGGAATATACACCGAATATTTTTACACTATTAACCAATGACAGACGTGTATTTCGCCACATCACACTTTTATTTTCAACATACTATTATCATTTGGCACTTTCCAAAAATCTGATTGGATATCTGTGTAATATTTCTTTACAATGACAGTGCACTACCTTTAAACTCATATAGTATATCAATAAAAGTTATTGTGTGTGAAATTGTTTGATATATCATATATTCATTTTTTTGGTTAATTTTTTCATATATTCCATTAAATTACACCACAACGTCATGTATTACGCAATATTACCCAATCCTAGCGCTTTTTGAGAAGTGCTACTAAATAATATGCTTTTAATAAAGTTGGAAAAGCATAATTCTAGTTATCTGACCACAATAGAAGAAACTTTAATAACGCTTAAAAATGTTATTAAAAGCTAAAAATACGCTATTGATAATATTTTTTGGTGTAATGTATTACATTATTTTTGCAAATATCTACAATGTATAAAGTAGTTTAATGCATGGCTAAATCTTTTCTTTACACTATCCATTTACACAAATTAAATTTTTTTATAATACCCAAAAATCTTTTTTTTTTGTAATATAATATAAAAAAATATTACCCATATATATATATTTTTATATATATATATATATATTAAAAGCCTTTACGTTAATGTGATTATTATTTAACCTTGCTTAAGACTAATCAAGACAAATGGTTATTCAAAAGTATTATAAGCACACACAATAAACTCTTTATTCTATCAAACTCCAATACATAAAACTTGTGAAATTACACCATAATAACCAATGGATGTAACTTCACATTCACACAAAATGAAAAAACAATATCACAAATTATCATATAATTAAAATTTAGACTAAACTCGTCATATCCACATTAGAGGATATACATCATTAAGTCCACAAACAAATAAATTTATTCAAGATAATCAATTAGGCCAAAAACCATTCTGAAGATTGGCATCATAACCAAATGGAATTGTTTCATTTCCACCACCATTCCTCATCATGTCCATTAACAACTGCCTTTGAATGATGTTATTAGTATTCATATCCATCCCAACATGGCCATGGCCCATCATAGCAATTTCTTCATTATTAAATGCAGTTAGTGGCGGCGGCGGTGGTAATTGTATTGCCATTGGATGTTGGACTTGTCTTTGAGCCATCATTATTTGACTTCTACTTTCATTTTGATTAAAAGTTATATTGTTATCATCAAGTTCCATCCTTCTAGCAATCTCCCTCAAATTCTTATCAATTATCCAAGCAAGATCATTCAAATCACTCACCGACACATCGTTCTGCACAATATTCCCAGCCTTAAGACATTGAAACATCAGCTTGGTTAGTTCTTTCTCTCTGTTGTCTTCCCTTTTCTTCTTAACTTGCTCTTTAGCCTTTAAAATCCCCTGTTTTAGGAAACTCCCCTGATTAACCATCTTTTTGCTTTGTTCCAATTCAGGCATTGTCTTGAATTTCAAAAGCACTTGTTGAACACCCGATGGCGATGGCCAAATCTCTGGTTGAGGGTCGTACGAGCCATAAATTATAGCACACGCATCGATTCCACAAAGGGTTGATAACTCATCAACTTTTTTCAATAAACCCTTCTTCTTTTTATCGTATGTTACCTTCCTTGAGGTATCATTTTCAATGAAAGCAAGTTTCACCTTCTTTCTTGTCATGGTTTTGACTAGAATAAGCGAAGATTAATAATTTATAGGGAAAAAGAAGAACAGTTGATGGCTGTGAATTTTATTCTTGTGAACAATGTATATATAGACAAAAATGGATCTATTGTACACGGTTTGATGTATGTATGATTATTTTTCCATCTTGGCATTTTTGTTTCGGCGGTAAAACCCGTTATTTTCATTCCATGCATGCGGATATATAAAATCAATTCTTTTATAACATTTTATAATATTTAAATATTTATAGTGACGTGGTTGCAACGGTTGCATTATATATCAAAATATTTCTTTTTATTTTACAAAGATATATCACGAATTGTAATTTGCGTAGATTCATGCACATAGATATTCTAAAAGGATTTTATCTTGCCGTTAGTTATCAATATCGTAAATTTAAAATATAGTATGAGAAAAAGGAATATACACCGAATATTTTTACACTATTAACCAATGACAGACGTGTATTTCGCCACATCGCACTGTTATTTTCAACATACTATTATCATTTGGCACTTTCCAAAAATCTGATTGGATGTCTGTGTAATATTTCTTTAAAATGATAGTGCACTAGCTTTAAACTCATATAGTATATCAATAAAAGTTATTGTGTGTGAAATTGTTTGATATATCATATATTCATTTTTTTGGTTTATTTTTTCATATATTCCATTAAATTACACCACAACGTCATGTATTACGCAATATTACCCAATCCTAGCCCTTTTTGAGAAGTGCTACTAAATAATATGCTTTTAATAAAGTTGGAAAAGCATAATTCTAGTTATCTGACCACAATAGAAGAAACATTAATAACGCTTAAAAATGTTATTAAAAGCTAAAAATACGCTATTGATAATATTTTTTGGTGTAATGTATTACATTATTTTTGCAAATATCTACAATGTATAAAGTAGTTTAATGCATGGCTAAATATTTTCTTTACACTATCCATTTACACAAATTAAATTTTTTTATAATACCCAAAAATCTTTTTTTTTGTAATATAATATAAAAAAATATTACCCATATATATATATATATATATATATATATATATATATATATATATATATATATTAAAAGCCTTTACGTAAATGTGATTATTATTTAACCTTGCTTAAGACTAATCAAGACAAATGGTTATTCAAAAGTATTATAAGCACACACAATAAACTCTTTATTCTATCAAACTCCAATACATAAAACTTGTGAAATTACACCATAATAACCAATGGATGTAACTTCACATTCACACAAAATGATATACATCATTAAGTCCACAAACAAATAAATTTATTCAAGATAATCAATTAGGCCAAAAACCATTCTGAAGATTGGCATCATAAACAAATGGAATTGTTTCATTTCCACCACCATTCCTCATCATGTCCATTAACAACTGCCTTTGAATGATGTTATTAGTATTCATATCCATCCCAACATGGCCATGGCCTATCATAGCAATTTCTTCATTATTAAATGCAGTCAGTGGCGGCGGCGGTGGTAATTGTAGTGCCATTTGATGTTGGACATGGCTTTGAGCCGTCATTATTTGACTTCTACTTTCATTTTGATTAAAAGTTATATTGTTATCATCAAGTTCCATCCTTCTAGCAATCTCCCTCAAATTTTTATCAATTATCCAAGCAAGATCATTCAAATCACTCACCGACACATCGTTCTGCACAATATTCCCAGCCTTAAGACATTGAAACATCAGCTTGGTTAGTTCTTTCTCTCTGTTGTCTTCCCTTTTCTTCTTAACTTGCTCTTTAGCCTTTAAAATCCCCTGTTTTAGGAAACTTTCATGATTAACCATCTTTTTCTTTGTTCCAATTCAGGCATTGTCTTGAATTTCAAAAGCACTTGTTGAACACCCGATGGCGATGGCCAAATCTCTGGTTGAGGGTCGTACGAGCCATAAATTATAGCATACGCATCGATTCCACCAAGGGTTGATAACTCATCAACTTTTTTCAATAAACCCTTCTTCTTTTTATCGTATGTTACCTTCATTGAGGTATCATTTTCAATGAAAGCAAGTTTCACCTTCTTTCTTGTCATGGTTTTGACTAGAATAAGCGAAGATTAATAATTTATAGGGAAAAAGAAGAACAGTTGATGGCTGTGAATTTTATTCTTGTGAACAATGTATATATAGACAAAAATGGATCTATTGTACACGGTTTGATGTATGTATGATTATTTTTCCATCTTGGCATTTTTGTTTCGGCGGTAAAACCCGTTATTTTCATTCCATGCATGCGGATATATAAAATCAATTCTTTTATAACATTTTATAATATTTAAATATTTATAGTGACGTGGTTGCAACGGTTGCATTATATATCAAAATATTTCTTTTTATTTTACAAAGATATATCACGAATTGTAATTTGCGTAGATTCATGCACATAGATATTCTAAAAGGATTTTATCTTGCCGTTAGTTATCAATATCGTAAATTTAAAATATAGTATGAGAAAAAGGAATATACACCGAATATTTTTACACTATTAACCAATGACAGACGTGTATTTCGCCACATCGCACTGTTATTTTCAACATACTATTATCATTTGGCACTTTCCAAAAATCTGATTGGATGTCTGTGTAATATTTCTTTAAAATGATAGTGCACTAGCTTTAAACTCATATAGTATATCAATAAAAGTTATTGTGTGTGAAATTGTTTGATATATCATATATTCATTTTTTTGGTTTATTTTTTCATATATTCCATTAAATTACACCACAACGTCATGTATTACGCAATATTACCCAATCCTAGCCCTTTTTGAGAAGTGCTACTAAATAATATGCTTTTAATAAAGTTGGAAAAGCATAATTCTAGTTATCTGACCACAATAGAAGAAACATTAATAACGCTTAAAAATGTTATTAAAAGCTAAAAATACGCTATTGATAATATTTTTTGGTGTAATGTATTACATTATTTTTGCAAATATCTACAATGTATAAAGTAGTTTAATGCATGGCTAAATATTTTCTTTACACTATCCATTTACACAAATTAAATTTTTTTATAATACCCAAAAATCTTTTTTTTTGTAATATAATATAAAAAAATATTACCCATATATATATATATATATATATATATATATATATATATATATATTAAAAGCCTTTACGTAAATGTGATTATTATTTAACCTTGCTTAAGACTAATCAAGACAAATGGTTATTCAAAAGTATTATAAGCACACACAATAAACTCTTTATTCTATCAAACTCCAATACATAAAACTTGTGAAATTACACCATAATAACCAATGGATGTAACTTCACATTCACACAAAATGATATACATCATTAAGTCCACAAACAAATAAATTTATTCAAGATAATCAATTAGGCCAAAAACCATTCTGAAGATTGGCATCATAAACAAATGGAATTGTTTCATTTCCACCACCATTCCTCATCATGTCCATTAACAACTGCCTTTGAATGATGTTATTAGTATTCATATCCATCCCAACATGGCCATGGCCTATCATAGCAATTTCTTCATTATTAAATGCAGTCAGTGGCGGCGGCGGTGGTAATTGTAGTGCCATTTGATGTTGGACATGGCTTTGAGCCGTCATTATTTGACTTCTACTTTCATTTTGATTAAAAGTTATATTGTTATCATCAAGTTCCATCCTTCTAGCAATCTCCCTCAAATTTTTATCAATTATCCAAGCAAGATCATTCAAATCACTCACCGACACATCGTTCTGCACAATATTCCCAGCCTTAAGACATTGAAACATCAGCTTGGTTAGTTCTTTCTCTCTGTTGTCTTCCCTTTTCTTCTTAACTTGCTCTTTAGCCTTTAAAATCCCCTGTTTTAGGAAACTTTCATGATTAACCATCTTTTTCTTTGTTCCAATTCAGGCATTGTCTTGAATTTCAAAAGCACTTGTTGAACACCCGATGGCGATGGCCAAATCTCTGGTTGAGGGTCGTACGAGCCATAAATTATAGCATACGCATCGATTCCACAAAGGGTTGATAACTCATCAACTTTTTTCAATAAACCCTTCTTCTTTTTATCGTATGTTACTTTCCTTGAGGTATCAGTTTCAATAAAAGCAAGTTTCACCTTCTTTCTTGTCATGGTTTTGACTAGAATAAGCGAAGATGAATAATTTATAGGGAAAAAGAAGAACAGTTGATGGCTGTGAATTTTATTCTTGTGAACAATGTATATATAGACCAAAATTGATCTATTGTACACGGTTTGATGTATGTATGAATATTTTTCCATCTTGGCAATTTTGTTTCGGCGGTGAAACCCATTATTTTCATTCCATGCATGCGGATATATAAAATCAAATCTTTTATAACATTTTTTAATATTTAAATATTTATAGTGACGTGGTTGCAACGGTTGGATTATATATCAAAATATTTTTTTTTATTTTACAATGATATATCACGAATTGTAATTTGCGTAGATTCATGCACATAGATATTCTAAAAGGATTTTATCTTGCCGTTAGTTATCAATATCGTAAATTTAAAATATAGTATGAGAAAAATGAATATACACCGAATATTTTTACACTATTAACCAATGACAGACGTGTATTTCGCCAAATCACACTTTTATTTTCAACATACTATTATCATTTGGCACTTTCCAAAAATCTGATTGGATGTCTGTGTAATATTTCTTTACAATGACAGTGCACTACCTTTAAACTCATATAGTATATCAATCAAAGTTATTGTGTGTGAAATTGTTTGATATATCATATATTCATTTTTTTGGTTAATTTTTTCATATATTCCATTAAATTACACCACAACGTCATGTATTACGCAATATTACCCAATCCTAGCGCTTTTTGAGAAGTGCTACTAAATAATATGCTTTTAACAAAGTTGGAAAAGCATAACTCTAGTTATCTGACCACAATAGAAGAAACTTTAATAACGCTTAAAAATGTTATTAAAAGCTAAAAATACGCTATTGATAATGTTTTTTGGTGTAATGTATTACATTATTTTTGCAAATATCTACAATGTATAAAGTAGTTTAATGCATTGCTAAATCTTTTCTTTACACTATCCATTTACACAAATTAAATTTTTTTATAATACCCAAAAATCTTTTTTTTTTGTAATATAATATAAAAAAATATTACCCATATAAATATATATATATATATATATATATATATATATATATATATATATATATATATATATATATATATATATATATATATATATAAAAGCCATTACGTAAATGTGATTATTATTTAACCTTGCTTAAGACTAATCAAGACAAATGATTATTCAAAAGTATTATAAGCACACACAATAAACTCTTTATTCTATCAAACTCCAATACATAAAACTTGTGAAATTACACCATAATAACCAATGGATGTAACTTCACATTCACACAAAATGAAAAAACAATAACACAAATTATCATATAATTAAAATTTAGACTAAATTTGTCATATCCACATTAGAGGATATACATCATTAAGTCCACAAACAAATAAATTTATTCAAGATAATCAATTAGGCCAAAAACCATTCTGAAGATTGGCATCATAACCAAATGAAATTGTTTCATTTCCACCACCATTCCTCATCATGTCCATTAACAACTGCCTTTGAATGATGTTATTAATATTCATATCCATCCCAACATGGCCATGGCCCATCATAGCAATTTCTTCATTATTAAATGCAGTTAGTGGCGGCGGCGGTGGTAATTGTATTGCCATTTGATGTTGGACTTGGCTTTGAGCCATCATTATTTGACTTCTACTTTCATTTTGATTAAAAGTTATATTGTTATCATCAAGTTCCATCCTTCTAGCAATCTCCCTCAAATTCTTATCAATTATCCAAGCAAGATCATTCAAATCACTCACCGACACATCGTTCTGCACAATATTCCCAGCCTTAAGACTTTGAAACATCAGCTTGGTTAGTTCTTTCTCTCTGTTGTCTTCCCTTTTCTTCTTAACTTGCTCTTTAGCCTTTAAAATCCCCTGTTTTAGTAAACTTTCATGATTAACCATCTTTTTCTTTGTTCCAATTCAGGCATTGTCTTGAATTTCAAAAGCACTTGTTGAACACCCGATGGCGATGGCCAAATCTCTGGTTGAGGGTCGTACGAGCCATAAATTATAGCACACGCATCGATTCCACAAAGGGTTGATAACTCATCAACTTTTTTCAATAAACCCTTCTTATTTTTATCGTATGTTACTTTCCTTGAGGTATCATTGTCAATGAAAGCAAGTTTCACCTTCTTTCTTGTCATGGTTTTGACTAGAATAAGCGAAGATGAATAATTTATAGGGAAAAAGAAGAACAGTTGATGGCTGTGAATTTTATTCTTGTGAACAATGTATATATAGACCAAAATTGATCTATTGTACACGGTTTGATGTATGTATGAATATTTTTCCATCTTGGCATTTTTGTTTCGGCGGTGAAACCCATTATTTTCATTCCATGCATGCGGATATATAAAATCAAATCTTTTATAACATTTTTTAATATTTAAATATTTATAGTGACGTGGTTGCAACGGTTGGATTATATATCAAAATATTTTTTTTTATTTTACAATGATATATCACGAATTGTAATTTGCGTAGATTCATGCACATAGATATTCTAAAAGGATTTTATCTTGCCGTTAGTTATCAATATCGTAAATTTAAAATATAGTATGAGAAAAATGAATATACACCGAATATTTTTACACTATTAACCAATGACAGACGTGTATTTCGCCACATCACACTTTTATTTTCAACATACTATTATCATTTGGCACTTTCCAAAAATCTGATTGGATGTCTGTGTAATATTTCTTTACAATGACAGTGCACTACCTTTAAACTCATATAGTATATCAATAAAAGTTATTGTGTGTGAAATTGTTTGATATATCATATATTCATTTTTTTAGCTAATTTTTTCATATATTCCATTAAATTACACCACAACGTCATGTATTACACAATATTACACAATCCTAGCGCTTTTTGAGAAGTGCTACTAAATAATATGCTTTTAATAAAGTTGGAAAAGCATAATTCTAGTTATCTGACCACAATAGAAGAAACTTTAATAACGCTTAAAAATGTTATTAAAAGCTAAAAATACGCTCTTGATAATATTTTTTGGTGTAATGTATTACATTATTTTTGCAAATATCTACAATGTATAAAGTAGTTTAATGCATGGCTAAATCTTTTCTTTACACTATCCATTTACACAAATTAAATTTTTTTATAATACCCAAAAATCTTTTTTTTTTGTAATATAATATAAAAAAATATTACCCATATATATATATATATATATATATATATATTAAAAGCCTTTACGTAAATGTGATTATTATTTAACCTTGCTTAAGACTAATCAAGACAAATGGTTATTCAAAAGTATTATAAGCACACACAATAAACTCTTTATTCTATCAAACTCCAATACATAAAACTTGTGAAATTACACCAGAATAACCAATGGATCTAACTTCACATTCACACAAAATGAAAAAACAATAACACAAATTATCATATAATTAAAATTTAGACTAAATTCGTCATATCCACATTAGAGGATATACATCATTAAGTCCACAAACGAATAAATGTATTCCAGATAATCAATTAGGCCAAAAACCATTCTGAAGATCGGCATCATAACCAAATGGAATTGTTTCATTTCCACCACCATTCCTCATCATGTCCATTAACAACTGCCTTTGAATGATGTTATTAATATTCATATCCATCCCAACATGGCCATGGCCCATCATAGCAATTTCTTCATTATTAAATGCAGTTAGTGGCGGCGGCGGTGGTAATTGTATTGCCATTTGATGTTGGACTTGGCTTTGAGCCATCATTATTTGACTTCTACTTTCATTTTGATTAAAAGTTATATTGTTATCATCAAGTTCCATCCTTCTAGCAATCTCCCTCAAATTCTTATCAATTATCCAAGCAAGATCATTCAAATCACTCACCGACACATCGTTCTGCACAATATTCCCAGCCTTAAGACATTGAAACATCAGCTTGGTTAGTTCTTTCTCTCTGTTGTCTTCCCTTTTCTTCTTAACTTGCTCTTTAGCCTTTAAAATCCCCTGTTTTAGGAAACTCTCCTGATTAACCATCTTTTTGCTTTGTTCCAATTCAGGCATTGTCTTGAATTTCAAAAGCACTTGTTGAACACCCGATGGCGATGGCCAAATCTCTGGTTGAGGGTCGTACGAGCCATAAATTATAGCACACGCATCGATTCCACAAAGGGTTGATAACTCATCAACATTTTTCAATAAACCCTTCTTCTTTTTATCGTATGTTACTTTCCTTGAGGTATCATTTTCAATGAAAGCAAGTTTTACCTTCTTTCTTGTCATGGTTTTGACTAGAATAAGCGAAGATGAATAATTTATAGGGAAAAAGAAGAACAGTTGATGGCTGTGAATTTTATTCTTGTGAACAATGTATATATAGACCAAAATTGATCTATTGTACACGGTTTGATGTATGTATGAATATTTTTCCATCTTGGCATTTTTGTTTCGGCGGTAAAACCCATTATTTTCATTCCATGCATGCGGATATATAAAATCAAATCTTTGATAACATTTTTTAATATTTAAATATTTATAGTGACGTGGTTGCAACGGTTGGATTATATATCAAAATTTTTTTTTTTATTTTACAAAGATATATCACGAATTGTAATTTGCGTAGATTCATGCACATAGATATTCTAAAAGGATTTTATCTTGCCGTTAGTTATCAATATCGTAAATTTAAAATATAGTACGAGAAAAAGGAATATACACCGAATATTTTTACACTATTAACCAATGACAGACGTGTATTTCGCCACATCACACTTTTATTTTCAATATACTATTATCATTTGGCACTTTCCAAAAATCTGATTGGATGTCTGTGTAATATTTCTTTACAATGACAGTGCACTACCTTTAAACTCATATAGTATATCAATAAAAGTTATTGTGTGTGAAATTGTTTGATATATCATATATTCATTTTTTTGGTTAATTTTTTCATATATTCCATTAAATTACACCACAACGTCATGTATTACGCAATATTACCCAATCCTAGCGCTTTTTGAGAAGTGCTACTAAATAATATGCTTTTAATAAAGTTGCAAAAGCATAACTCTAGTTATCTGACCACAATAGAAGAAACTTTAATAACACTTAAAAATGTTATTAAAAGCTAAAAATACGCTATTGATAATATTTTTTGGTGTAATGTATTACATTATTTTTGCAAATATCTACAATGTATAAAGTAGTTTAATGCATGGCTAAATCTTTTCTTTACACTATCCATTTACACAAATTAAATTTTTTTATAATACCCAAAAATATTTTTTTTTTGTAATATAATATAAAAAAATATTACCCATATATATATATATATATATATATTAAAAGCCATTACGTAAATGTGATTATTATTTAACCTTGCTTAAGACTAATCAAGACAAATGATTATTCAAAAGTATTATAAGCACACACAATAAACTCTTTATTCTATCAAACTCCAATACATAAAACTTGTGAAATTACACCATAATAGCCAATGGATGTAACTTCACATTCACACAAAATGAAAAAACAATAACACAAATTATCATATAATTAAAATTTAGACTAAATTCGTCATATCCACATTAGAGGATATACATCATTAAGTCCACAAACAAATAAATTTATTCAAGATAATCAATTAGGCCAAAAACCATTCTGAAGATTGGCATCATAACCAAATGGAATTGTTTCATTTCCACCACCATTCCTCATCATGTCCATTAACAACTGCCTTTGAATGATGTTATTAATATTCATATCCATCCCAACATGGACATGGCCCATCATAGCAATTTCTTCATTATTAAATGCAGTTAGTGGCGGTGGCGGTGGTAATTGTATTGCCATTTGATGTTGGACTTGGCTTTGAGCCATCATTATTTGACTTCTACTTTCATTTTGATTAAAAGTTATATTGTTATCATCAAGTTCCATCCTTCTAGCAATCTCCCTCAAATTCTTATCAATTATCCAAGCAAGATCATTCAAATCACTCACCGACACATCGTTCTGCACAATATTCCCAGCCTTAAGACATTGAAACATCTGCTTGGTTAGTTCTTTCTCTCTGTTGTCTTCCCTTTTCTTCTTAACTTGCTCTTTAGCCTTTAAAATCCCCTGTTTTAGGAAACTCTCCTGATTAACCATCTTTTTGCTTTGTTCCAATTCAGGCATTGTCTTGAATTTCAAAAGCACTTGTTTAACACCCGATGGCGATGGCCAAATCTCTGGTTGAGGGTCGTACGAGCCATAAATTATGGCACACGCATCGATTCCACAAAGGGTTGATAACTCATCAACTTTTTTCAATAAACCCTTCTTCTTTTTATCGTATGTTACTTTCCTTGAGGTATCATTTTCAATGAAAGCAAGTTTTACCTTCTTTCTTGTCATGGTTTTGACTAGAATAAGCGAAGATGAATAATTTATAGGGAAAAAGAAGAACAGTTGATGGCTGTGAATTTTATTCTTGTGAACAATGTATATATAGACCAAAATTGATCTATTGTACACGGTTTGATGTATGTATGAATATTTTTCCATCTTGGCATTTTTGTTTCGGCGGTAAAACCCATTATTTTCATTCCATGCATGCGGATATATAAAATCAAATCTTTGATAATATTTTTTAATATTTAAATATTTATAGTGACGTGGTTGCAACGGTTGGATTATATATCAAAATTTTTTTTTTTATTTTACAAAGATATATCACGAATTGTAATTTGCTTAGATTCATGCACATAGATATTCTAAAAGGATTTTATCTTGCCGTTAGTTATCAATATCGTAAATTTAAAATATAGTACGAGAAAAAGGAATATACACCGAATATTTTTACACTATTAACCAATGACAGACGTGTATTTCGCCACATCACACTTTTATTTTCAACATACTATTATCATTTGGCACTTTCCAAAAATCTGATTGGATGTTTGTGTAATATTTCTTTACAATGACAGTGCACTACCTTTAAACTCATATAGTATATCAATAAAAGTTATTGTGTGTGAAATTGTTTGATATATCATATATTCATTTTTTTAGCTAATTTTTTCATATATTCCATTAAATTACACCACAACGTCATGTATTACGCAATATTACACAATCCTAGCGCTTTTTGAGAAGTGCTACTAAATAATATGCTTTTAATAAAGTTGGAAAAGCATAATTCTAGTTATCTGACCACAATAGAAGAAACTTTAACAACGCTTAAAAATGTTATTAAAAGCTAAAAATACGCTCTTGATAATATTTTTTGGTGTAATGTATTACATTATTTTTGCAAATATCTACAATGTATAAAGTAGTTTAATGCATGGCTAAATCTTTTCTTTACACTATCCATTTACACAAATTAAATTTTTTTATAATACCCAAAAATCTTTTTTTTTTGTAATATAATATAAAAAAATATTACCCATATATATATATATATATATATATATATATATATTAAAAGCCTTTACGTAAATGTGATTATTATTTAACCTTGCTTAAGACTAATCAAGACAAATGGTTATTCAAAAGTATTATAAGCACAAACAATAAACTCTTTATTCTATCAAACTCCAATACATAAAACTTGTGAAATTACACCATAATAACCAATGGATGTAACTTCACATTCACACAAAATGAAAAAACAATAACACAAATTATCATATAATTAAAATTTAGACTAAATTCGTCATATCCACATTAGAGGATATACATCATTAAGTCCACAAACGAATAAATGTATTCCAGATAATCAATTAGGCCAAAAACCATTCTGAAGATCGGCATCATAACCAAATGGAATTGTTTCATTTCCACCACCATTCCTCATCATGTCCATTAACAACTGCCTTTGAATGATGTTATTAATATTCATATCCATCCCAACATGGCCATGGCCCATCATAGCAATTTCTTCATTATTAAATGCAGTTAGTGGCGGCGGCGGTGGTAATTGTATTGCCATTTGATGTTGGACTTGGCTTTGAGCCATCATTATTTGACTTCTACTTTCATTTTGATTAAAAGTTATATTGTTATCATCAAGTTCCATCCTTCTAGCAATCTCCCTCAAATTCTTATCAATTATCCAAGCAAGATCATTCAAATCACTCACCGACACATCGTTCTGCACAATATTCCCAGCCTTAAGACATTGAAACATCAGCTTGGTTAGTTCTTTCTCTCTGTTGTCTTCCCTTTTCTTCTTAACTTGCTCTTTAGCCTTTAAAATCCCCTGTTTTAGGAAACTCTCCTGATTAACCATCTTTTTGCTTTGTTCCAATTCAGGCATTGTCTTGAATTTCAAAAGCACTTGTTGAACACCCGATGGCGATGGCCAAATCTCTGGTTGAGGGTCGTACGAGCCATAAATTATAGCACACGCATCGATTCCACAAAGGGTTGATAACTCATCAACATTTTTCAATAAACCCTTCTTCTTTTTATCGTATGTTACTTTCCTTGAGGTATCATTTTCAATGAAAGCAAGTTTTACCTTCTTTCTTGTCATGGTTTTGACTAGAATAAGCGAAGATGAATAATTTATAGGGAAAAAGAAGAACAGTTGATGGCTGTGAATTTTATTCTTGTGAACAATGTATATATAGACCAAAATTGATCTATTGTACACGGTTTGATGTATGTATGAATATTTTTCCATCTTGGCATTTTTGTTTCGGCGGTAAAACCCATTATTTTCATTCCATGCATGCGGATATATAAAATCAAATCTTTGATAACATTTTTTAATATTTAAATATTTATAGTGACGTGGTTGCAACGGTTGGATTATATATCAAAATTTTTTTTTTTATTTTACAAAGATATATCACGAATTGTAATTTGCGTAGATTCATGCACATAGATATTCTAAAAGGATTTTATCTTGCCGTTAGTTATCAATATCGTAAATTTAAAATATAGTACGAGAAAAAGGAATATACACCGAATATTTTTACACTATTAACCAATGACAGACGTGTATTTCGCCACATCACACTTTTATTTTCAATATACTATTATCATTTGGCACTTTCCAAAAATCTGATTGGATGTCTGTGTAATATTTCTTTACAATGACAGTGCACTACCTTTAAACTCATATAGTATATCAATAAAAGTTATTGTGTGTGAAATTGTTTGATATATCATATATTCATTTTTTTGGTTAATTTTTTCATATATTCCATTAAATTACACCACAACGTCATGTATTACGCAATATTACCCAATCCTAGCGCTTTTTGAGAAGTGCTACTAAATAATATGCTTTTAATAAAGTTGCAAAAGCATAACTCTAGTTATCTGACCACAATAGAAGAAACTTTAATAACACTTAAAAATGTTATTAAAAGCTAAAAATACGCTATTGATAATATTTTTTGGTGTAATGTATTACATTATTTTTGCAAATATCTACAATGTATAAAGTAGTTTAATGCATGGCTAAATCTTTTCTTTACACTATCCATTTACACAAATTAAATTTTTTTATAATACCCAAAAATATTTTTTTTTTGTAATATAATATAAAAAAATATTACCCATATATATATATATATATATATTAAAAGCCATTACGTAAATGTGATTATTATTTAACCTTGCTTAAGACTAATCAAGACAAATGATTATTCAAAAGTATTATAAGCACACACAATAAACTCTTTATTCTATCAAACTCCAATACATAAAACTTGTGAAATTACACCATAATAGCCAATGGATGTAACTTCACATTCACACAAAATGAAAAAACAATAACACAAATTATCATATAATTAAAATTTAGACTAAATTCGTCATATCCACATTAGAGGATATACATCATTAAGTCCACAAACAAATAAATTTATTCAAGATAATCAATTAGGCCAAAAACCATTCTGAAGATTGGCATCATAACCAAATGGAATTGTTTCATTTCCACCACCATTCCTCATCATGTCCATTAACAACTGCCTTTGAATGATGTTATTAATATTCATATCCATCCCAACATGGACATGGCCCATCATAGCAATTTCTTCATTATTAAATGCAGTTAGTGGCGGTGGCGGTGGTAATTGTATTGCCATTTGATGTTGGACTTGGCTTTGAGCCATCATTATTTGACTTCTACTTTCATTTTGATTAAAAGTTATATTGTTATCATCAAGTTCCATCCTTCTAGCAATCTCCCTCAAATTCTTATCAATTATCCAAGCAAGATCATTCAGATCACTCACCGACACATCGTTCTGCACAATATTCCCAGCCTTAAGACATTGAAACATCTGCTTGGTTAGTTCTTTCTCTCTGTTGTCTTCCCTTTTCTTCTTAACTTGCTCTTTAGCCTTTAAAATCCCCTGTTTTAGGAAACTCTCCTGATTAACCATCTTTTTGCTTTGTTCCAATTCAGGCATTGTCTTGAATTTCAAAAGCACTTGTTTAACACCCGATGGCGATGGCCAAATCTCTGGTTGAGGGTCGTACGAGCCATAAATTATGGCACACGCATCGATTCCACAAAGGGTTGATAACTCATCAACTTTTTTCAATAAACCCTTCTTCTTTTTATCGTATGTTACTTTCCTTGAGGTATCATTTTCAATGAAAGCAAGTTTTACCTTCTTTCTTGTCATGGTTTTGACTAGAATAAGCGAAGATGAATAATTTATAGGGAAAAAGAAGAACAGTTGATGGCTGTGAATTTTATTCTTGTGAACAATGTATATATAGACCAAAATTGATCTATTGTACACGGTTTGATGTATGTATGAATATTTTTCCATCTTGGCATTTTTGTTTCGGCGGTAAAACCCATTATTTTCATTCCATGCATGCGGATATATAAAATCAAATCTTTGATAATATTTTTTAATATTTAAATATTTATAGTGACGTGGTTGCAACGGTTGGATTATATATCAAAATTTTTTTTTTTATTTTACAAAGATATATCACGAATTGTAATTTGCTTAGATTCATGCACATAGATATTCTAAAAGGATTTTATCTTGCCGTTAGTTATCAATATCGTAAATTTAAAATATAGTACGAGAAAAAGGAATATACACCGAATATTTTTACACTATTAACCAATGACAGACGTGTATTTCGCCACATCACACTTTTATTTTCAACATACTATTATCATTTGGCACTTTCCAAAAATCTGATTGGATGTTTGTGTAATATTTCTTTACAATGACAGTGCACTACCTTTAAACTCATATAGTATATCAATAAAAGTTATTGTGTGTGAAATTGTTTGATATATCATATATTCATTTTTTTGGTTAATTTTTTCATATATTCCATTAAATTACACCACAACGTCATGTATTACGCAATATTACCCAATCCTAGCGCTTTTTGAGAAGTGCTACTAAATAATATGCTTTTAATAAAGTTGGAAAAGCATAACTCTAGTTATCTGACCACAATAGAAGAAACTTTAATAACGCTTAAAAATGTTATTAAAAGCTAAAAATACGCTATTGATAATATTTTTTGGTGTAATGTATTACATTATTTTTGCAAATATCTACAATGTATAAAGTAGTTTAATGCATGGCTAAATCTTTTCTTTACACTGTCCATTTACACAAATTAAATTTTTTTATAATACCATAAAATATTTTTTTTTTGTAATATAATATAAAAAAATATTACCCATATATATATATATTAAAAGCCATTACGTAAATGTGATTATTATTTAACCTTGCTTAAGACTAATCAAGTAAAATGATTATTCAAAAGTATTATAAGCACACACAATAAACTCTTTATTCTATCAAACTCCAATACATAAAACTTGTGAAATTACACCAGAATAACCAATGGATGTAACTTCACATTCACACAAAATGAAAAAACAGTAACACAAATTATCATATAATTAAAATTTAGACTAAATTCGTCATATCCACATTAGAGGATATACATCATTAAGTCCACAAACAAATAAATTTATTCAAGATAATCAATTAGGCCAAAAACCATTCTGAAGATTGGCATCATAACCAAATGGAATTGTTTCATTTCCACCACCATTCCTCATCATGTCCATTAACATCTGCCTTTGAATGATGTTATTAATATTCATATCCATCCCAACATGGCCATGGCCCATCATAGCAATTTCTTCATTATTAAATGCAGTTACTGGCGGCGGCGGTGGTAATTGTATTGCCATTTGATGTTGGACTTGGCTTTGAGCCATCATTATTTGACTTCTACTTTCATTTTGATTAAAAGTTATATTGTTATCATCAAGTTCCATCCTTCTAGCAATCTCCCTCAAATTCTTATCAATTATCCAAGCAAGATCATTCAAATCACTCACCGACACATCGTTCTGCACAATATTCCCAGCCTTAAGACATTGAAACATCAGCTTGGTTAGTTTTTTCTCTCTATTGTCTTCCCTTTTCTTCTTAACTTGCTCTTTAGCCTTTAAAATCCCCTGTTTTAGGAAACTCTCCTGATTAACCATCTTTTTGCTTTGTTCCAATTCAGGCATTGTCTTGAATTTCAAAAGCACTTGTTGAACACCCGATGGCGATGGCCAAATCTCTGGTTGAGGGTCGTACGAGCCATAAATTATAGCACACGCATCGATTCCACAAAGGGTGTATAACTCATCAACTTTTTTCAATAAACCCTTCTTCTTTTTATCGTATGTTACTTTCCTTGAGGTATCATTTTCAATGAAAGCAAGTTTTACCTTCTTTCTTGTCATGGTTTTGACTAGAATAAGCGAAGATGAATAATTTATAGGGAAAAAGAAGAACAGTTGATGGCTGTGAATTTTATTCTTGTGAACAATGTATATATAGACCAAAATTGATCTATTGTACACGGTTTGATGTATGTATGAATATTTTTCCATCTTGGCATTTTTGTTTCGGCGGTAAAACCCATTATTTTCATTCCATGCATGCGGATATATAAAATCAAATCTTTGATAACATTTTTTAATATTTAAATATTTATAGTGACATGGTTGCAACGGTTGGATTATATATCAAATTTTTTTTTTTATTTTACAAAGATATATCACGAATTGTAATTTGCGTAGATTCATGCACATAGATATTCTAAAAGGATTTTATCTTGCCGTTAGTTATCAATATTGTAAATTTAAAATATAGTACGAGAAAAAGGAATATACACCGAATATTTTTACACTATTAACCAATGACAGACGTGTATTTCGCCACATCACACTTTTATTTTCAACATACTATTATCATTTGGCACTTTCCAAAAATCTGATTGGATGTCTGTGTAATATTTCTTTACAATGACAGTGCACTACCTTTAAACTCATATAGTATATCAATAAAAGTTATTGTGTGTTAAATTGTTTGATATATCATATATTCATTTTTTTGGTTAATTTTTTCATATATTCCATTAAATTACACCACAACGTCATGTATTACGCAATATTACCCAATCCTAGCGCTTTTTGAGAAGTGCTACTAAATAATATGCTTTTAATAAAGTTGGAAAAGCATAACTCTAGTTATCTGACCACAATAGAAGAAACTTTAATAACGCTTAAAAATGTTATTAAAAGCTAAAAATACGCTATTGATAATATTTTTTGGTGTAATGTATTACATTATTTTTGCAAATATCTACAATGTATAAATTAGTTTAATGCATGGCTAAATCTTTTCTTTACACTGTCCATTTACACAAATTAAATTTTTTTATAATACCATAAAAATTTTTTTTTTTGTAATATAATATAAAAAAATATTACCCATATATATATATATATATATATATTAAAAGCCATTACGTAAATGTGATTATTATTTAACCTTGCTTAAGACTAATCAAGTAAAATGATTATTCAAAAGTATTATAAGCACACACAATAAACTCTTTATTCTATCAAACTCCAATACATAAAACTTGTGAAATTACACCATAATAGCCAATGGATGTAACTTCACATTCACACAAAATGAAAAAACAATAACACAAATTATCATATAATTAAAATTTAGACTAAATTCGTCATATCCACATTAGAGGATATACATCATTAAGTCCACAAACAAATAAATTTATTCAAGATAATCAATTAGGCCAAAAACCATTCTGAAGATTGGCATCATAACCAAATGGAATTGTTTCATTTCCACCACCATTCCTCATCATGTCCATTAACAACTGCCTTTGAATGATGTTATTAATATTCATATCCATCCCAACATGGACATGGCCCATCATAGCAATTTTTTCATTATTAAATGCAGTTAGTGGCGGTGGCGGTGGTAATTGTATTGCCATTTGATGTTGGACTTGGCTTTGAGCCATCATTATTTGACTTCTACTTTCATTTTGATTAAAAGTTATATTGTTATCATCAAGTTCCATCCTTCTAGCAATCTCCCTCAAATTCTTATCAATTATCCAAGCAAGATCATTCAAATCACTCACCGACACATCGTACTGCACAATATTCCCAGCCTTAAGACATTGAAACATCTGCTTGGTTAGTTCTTTCTCTCTGTTGTCTTCCCTTTTCTTCTTAACTTGCTCTTTAGCCTTTAAAATCCCCTGTTTTAGGAAACTCTCCTGATTAACCATCTTTTTGCTTTGTTCCAATTCAGGCATTGTCTTGAATTTCAAAAGCACTTGTTTAACACCCGATGGCGATGGCCAAATCTCTGGTTGAGGGTCGTACGAGCCATAAATTATGGCACACGCATCGATTCCACAAAGGGTTGATAACTCATCAACTTTTTTCAATAAACCCTTCTTCTTTTTATCGTATGTTACTTTCCTTGAGGTATCATTTTCAATGAAAGCAAGTTTTACCTTCTTTCTTGTCATGGTTTTGACTAGAATAAGCGAAGATGAATAATTTATAGGGAAAAAGAAGAACAGTTGATGGCTGTGAATTTTATTCTTGTGAACAATGTATATATAGACCAAAATTGATCTATTGTACACGGTTTGATGTATGTATGAATATTTTTCCATCTTGGCATTTTTGTTTCGGCGGTAAAACCCATTATTTTCATTCCATGCATGCGGATATATAAAATCAAATCTTTGATAATATTTTTTAATATTTAAATATTTATAGTGACGTGGTTGTAACGGTTGGATTATATATCAAAATTTTTTTTTTATTTTACAAAGATATATCACGAATTGTAATTTGCTTAGATTCATGCACATAGATATTCTAAAAGGATTTTATCTTGCCGTTAGTTATCAATATCGTAAATTTAAAATATAGTACGAGAAAAAGGAATATACACCGAATATTTTTACACTATTAACCAATGACAGACGTGTATTTCGCCACATCACACTTTTATTTTCAACATACTATTATCATTTGGCACTTTCCAAAAATCTGATTGGATGTTTGTGTAATATTTCTTTACAATGACAGTGCACTACCTTTAAACTCATATAGTATATCAATAAAAGTTATTGTGTGTGAAATTGTTTGATATATCATATATTCATTTTTTTGGTTAATTTTTTCATATATTCCATTAAATTACACCACAACGTCATGTATTACGCAATATTACCCAATCCTAGCGCTTTTTGAGAAGTGCTACTAAATAATATGCTTTTAATAAAGTTGGAAAAGCATAACTCTAGTTATCTGACCACAGTAGAAGAAACTTTAATAACGCTTAAAAATGTTATTAAAAGCTAAAAATACGCTATTGATAATATTTTTTGGTGTAATGTATTACATTATTTTTGCAAATATCTACAATGTATAAAGTAGTTTAATGCATGGCTAAATCTTTTCTTTACACTGTCCATTTACACAAATTAAATTTTTTTATAATACCATAAAATATTTTTTTTTTGTAATATAATATAAAAAAATATTACCCATATATATATATATTAAAAGCCATTACGTAAATGTGATTATTATTTAACCTTGCTTAAGACTAATCAAGTAAAATGATTATTCAAAAGTATTATAAGCACACACAATAAACTCTTTATTCTATCAAACTCCAATACATAAAACTTGTGAAATTACACCAGAATAACCAATGGATGTAACTTCACATTCACACAAAATGAAAAAACAGTAACACAAATTATCATATAATTAAAATTTAGACTAAATTCGTCATATCCACATTAGAGGATATACATCATTAAGTCCACAAACAAATAAATTTATTCAAGATAATCAATTAGGCCAAAAACCATTCTGAAGATTGGCATCATAACCAAATGGAATTGTTTCATTTCCACCACCATTCCTCATCATGTCCATTAACATCTGCCTTTGAATGATGTTATTAATATTCATATCCATCCCAACATGGCCATGGCCCATCATAGCAATTTCTTCATTATTAAATGCAGTTAGTGGCGGCGGCGGTGGTAATTGTATTGCCATTTGATGTTGGACTTGGCTTTGAGCCATCATTATTTGACTTCTACTTTCATTTTGATTAAAAGTTATATTGTTATCATCAAGTTCCATCGTTCTAGCAATCTCCCTCAAATTCTTATCAATTATCCAAGCAAGATCATTCAAATCACTCACCGACACATCGTTCTGCACAATATTCCCAGCCTTAAGACATTGAAACATCAGCTTGGTTAGTTTTTTCTCTCTGTTGTCTTCCCTTTTCTTCTTAACTTGCTCTTTAGCCTTTAAAATCCCCTGTTTTAGGAAACTCTCCTGATTAACCATCTTTTTGCTTTGTTCCAATTCAGGCATTGTCTTGAATTTCAAAAGCACTTGTTGAACACCCGATGGCGATGGCCAAATCTCTGGTTGAGGGTCGTACGAGCCATAAATTATAGCACACGCATCGATTCCACAAAGGGTGTATAACTCATCAACTTTTTTCAATAAACCCTTCTTCTTTTTATCGTATGTTACTTTCCTTGAGGTATCATTTTCAATGAAAGCAAGTTTTACCTTCTTTCTTGTCATGGTTTTGACTAGAATAAGCGAAGATGAATAATTTATAGGGAAAAAGAAGAACAGTTGATGGCTGTGAATTTTATTCTTGTGAACAATGTATATATAGACCAAAATTGATCTATTGTACACGGTTTGATGTATGTATGAATATTTTTCCATCTTGGCATTTTTGTTTCGGCGGTAAAACCCATTATTTTCATTCCATGCATGCGGATATATAAAATCAAATCTTTGATAACATTTTTTAATATTTATATATTTATAGTGACATGGTTGCAACGGTTGGATTATATATCAAATTTTTTTTTTTATTTTACAAAGATATATCACGAATTGTAATTTGCGTAGATTCATGCACATAGATATTCTAAAAGGATTTTATCTTGCCGTTAGTTATCAATATCGTAAATTTAAAATATAGTACAAGAAAAAGGAATATACACCGAATATTTTTACACTATTAACCAATGACAGACGTGTATTTCGCCACATCACACTTTTATTTTCAACATACTATTATCATTTGGCACTTTCCAAAAATCTGATTGGATGTCTGTGTAATATTTCTTTACAATGACAGTGCACTACCTTTAAACTCATATAGTATATCAATAAAAGTTATTGTGTGTTAAATTGTTTGATATATCATATATTCATTTTTTTGGTTAATTTTTTCATATATTCCATTAAATTACACCACAACGTCATGTATTACGCAATATTACCCAATCCTAGCGCTTTTTGAGAAGTGCTACTAAATAATATGCTTTTAATAAAGTTGGAAAAGCATAACTCTAGTTATCTGACCACAATAGAAGAAACTTTAATAACGCTTAAAAATGTAATTAAAAGCTAAAAATACGCTATTGATAATATTTTTTGGTGTAATGTATTACATTATTTTTGCAAATATCTACAATGTATAAATTAGTTTAATGCATGGCTAAATCTTTTCTTTACACTGTCCATTTACACAAATTAAATTTTTTTATAATACCATAAAAATTTTTTTTTTTGTAATATAATATAAAAAAATATTACCCATATATATATATATATATATATATTAAAAGCCATTACGTAAATGTGATTATTATTTAACCTTGCTTAAGACTAATCAAGTAAAATGATTATTCAAAAGTATTATAAGCACACACAATAAACTCTTTATTCTATCAAACTCCAATACATAAAACTTGTGAAATTACACCATAATAGCCAATGGATGTAACTTCACATTCACACAAAATGAAAAAACAATAACACAAATTATCATATAATTAAAATTTAGACTAAATTCGTCATATCCACATTAGAGGATATACATCATTAAGTCCACAAACAAATAAATTTATTCAAGATAATCAATTAGGCCAAAAACCATTCTGAAGATTGGCATCATAACCAAATGGAATTGTTTCATTTCCACCACCATTCCTCATCATGTCCATTAACAACTGCCTTTGAATGATGTTATTAATATTCATATCCATCCCAACATGGACATGGCCCATCATAGCAATTTTTTCATTATTAAATGCAGTTAGTGGCGGTGGCGGTGGTAATTGTATTGCCATTTGATGTTGGACTTGGCTTTGAGCCATCATTATTTGACTTCTACTTTCATTTTGATTAAAAGTTATATTGTTATCATCAAGTTCCATCCTTCTAGCAATCTCCCTCAAATTCTTATCAATTATCCAAGCAAGATCATTCAAATCACTCACCGACACATCGTTCTGCACAATATTCCCAGCCTTAAGACATTGAAACATCTGCTTGGTTAGTTCTTTCTCTCTGTTGTCTTCCCTTTTCTTCTTAACTTGCTCTTTAGCCTTTAAAATCCCCTGTTTTAGGAAACTCTCCTGATTAACCATCTTTTTGCTTTGTTCCAATTCAGGCATTGTCTTGAATTTCAAAAGCACTTGTTTAACACCCGATGGCGATGGCCAAATCTCTGGTTGAGGGTCGTACGAGCCATAAATTATGGCACACGCATCGATTCCACAAAGGGTTGATAACTCATCAACTTTTTTCAATAAACCCTTCTTCTTTTTATCGTATGTTACTTTCCTTGAGGTATCATTTTCAATGAAAGCAAGTTTTACCTTCTTTCTTGTCATGGTTTTGACTAGAATAAGCGAAGATGAATAATTTATAGGGAAAAAGAAGAACAGTTGATGGCTGTGAATTTTATTCTTGTGAACAATGTATATATAGACCAAAATTGATCTATTGTACACGGTTTGATGTATGTATGAATATTTTTCCATCTTGGCATTTTTGTTTCGGCGGTAAAACCCATTATTTTCATTCCA
Source organism: Lathyrus tuberosus (assembly GCA_022829125.1). Lineage (NCBI taxonomy): Eukaryota > Viridiplantae > Streptophyta > Magnoliopsida > Fabales > Fabaceae > Lathyrus > Lathyrus tuberosus. Next base: position 13,647,404 of record JALAZF010000071.1, read on the forward strand.
TGCATGCGGATATATAAAATCAAATCTTTGATAATATTTTTTAATATTTAAATATTTATAGTGACGTGGTTGTAACGGTTGGATTATATATCAAAATTTTTTTTTTTATTTTACAAAGATATATCACGAATTGTAATTTGCTTAGATTCATGCACATAGATATTCTAAAAGGATTTTATCTTGCCGTTAGTTATCAATATCGTAAATTTAAAATATAGTACGAGAAAAAGGAATATACACCGAATATTTTTACACTATTAACCAATGACAGACGTGTATTTCGCCACATCACACTTTTATTTTCAACATACTATTATCATTTGGCACTTTCCAAAAATCTGATTGGATGTTTGTGTAATATTTCTTTACAATGACAGTGCACTACCTTTAAACTCATATAGTATATCAATAAAAGTTATTGTGTGTGAAATTGTTTGATATATCATATATTCATTTTTTTGGTTAATTTTTTCATATATTCCATTAAATTACACCACAACGTCATGTATTACGCAATATTACCCAATCCTAGCGCTTTTTGAGAAGTGCTACTAAATAATATGCTTTTAATAAAGTTGGAAAAGCATAACTCTAGTTATCTGACCACAGTAGAAGAAACTTTAATAACGCTTAAAAATGTTATTAAAAGCTAAAAATACGCTATTGATAATATTTTTTGGTGTAATGTATTACATTATTTTTGCAAATATCTACAATGTATAAAGTAGTTTAATGCATGGCTAAATCTTTTCTTTACACTGTCCATTTACACAAATTAAATTTTTTTATAATACCATAAAATATTTTTTTTTTGTAATATAATATAAAAAAATATTACCCATATATATATATATTAAAAGCCATTACGTAAATGTGATTATTATTTAACCTTGCTTAAGACTAATCAAGTAAAATGATTATTCAAAAGTATTATAAGCACACACAATAAACTCTTTATTCTATCAAACTCCAATACATAAAACTTGTGAAATTACACCAGAATAACCAATGGATGTAACTTCACATTCACACAAAATGAAAAAACAATAACACAAATTATCATATAATTAAAATTTAGACTAAATTCGTCATATCCACATTAGAGGATATACATCATTAAGTCCACAAACAAATAAATTTATTCAAGATAATCAATTAGGCCAAAAACCATTCTGAAGATTGGCATCATAACCAAATGGAATTGTTTCATTTCCACCACCATTCCTCATCATGTCCATTAACATCTGCCTTTGAATGATGTTATTAATATTCATATCCATCCCAACATGGCCATGGCCCATCATAGCAATTTCTTCATTATTAAATGCAGTTAGTGGCGGCGGCGGTGGTAATTGTATTGCCATTTGATGTTGGACTTGGCTTTGAGCCATCATTATTTGACTTCTACTTTCATTTTGATTAAAAGTTATATTGTTATCATCAAGTTCCATCCTTCTAGCAATCTCCCTCAAATTCTTATCAATTATCCAAGCAAGATCATTCAAATCACTCACCGACACATCGTTCTGCACAATATTCCCAGCCTTAAGACATTGAAACATCAGCTTGGTTAGTTTTTTCTCTCTGTTGTCTTCCCTTTTCTTCTTAACTTGCTCTTTAGCCTTTAAAATCCCCTGTTTTAGGAAACTCTCCTGATTAACCATCTTTTTGCTTTGTTCCAATTCAGGCATTGTCTTGAATTTCAAAAGCACTTGTTGAACACCCGATGGCGATGGCCAAATCTCTGGTTGAGGGTCGTACGAGCCATAAATTATAGCACACGCATCGATTCCACAAAGGGTGTATAACTCATCAACTTTTTTCAATAAACCCTTCTTCTTTTTATCGTATGTTACTTTCCTTGAGGTATCATTTTCAATGAAAGCAAGTTTTACCTTCTTTCTTGTCATGGTTTTGACTAGAATAAGCGAAGATGAATAATTTATAGGGAAAAAGAAGAACAGTTGATGGCTGTTAATTTTATTCTTGTGAACAATGTATATATAGACCAAAATTGATCTATTGTACACGGTTTGATGTATGTATGAATATTTTTCCATCTTGGCATTTTTGTTTCGGCGGTAAAACCCATTATTTTCATTCCATGCATGCGGATATATAAAATCAAATCTTTGATAACATTTTTTAATATTTACATATTTATAGTGACATGGTTGCAACGGTTGGATTATATATCAAATTTTTTTTTTTATTTTACAAAGATATATCACGAATTGTAATTTGCGTAGATTCATGCACATAGATATTCTAAAAGGATTTTATCTTGCCGTTAGTTATCAATATCGTAAATTTAAAATATAGTACAAGAAAAAGGAATATACACCGAATATTTTTACACTATTAACCAATGACAGACGTGTATTTCGCCACATCACACTTTTATTTTCAACATAATATTATCATTTGGCACTTTCCAAAAATCTGATTGGATGTCTGTGTAATATTTCTTTACAATGACAGTGCACTACCTTTAAACTCATATAGTATATCAATAAAAGTTATTGTGTGTTAAATTGTTTGATATATCATATATTCATTTTTTTGGTTAATTTTTTCATATATTCCATTAAATTACACCACAACGTCATGTATTACGCAATATTACCCAATCCTAGCGCTTTTTGAGAAGTGCTACTAAATAATATGCTTTTAATAAAGTTGGAAAAGCATAACTCTAGTTATCTGACCACAATAGAAGAAACTTTAATAACGCTTAAAAATGTTATTAAAAGCTAAAAATACGCTATTGATAATATTTTTTGGTGTAATGTATTACATTATTTTTGCAAATATCTACGATGTATAAAGTAGTTTAATGCATGGCTAAATCTTTTCTTTACACTGTCCATTTACACAAATTAAATTTTTTTATAATACCATAAAATTTTTTTTTTTTGTAATATAATATAAAAAAATATTACCCATATATATATATATATATATATATATATATTAAAAGCCATTACGTAAATGTGATTATTATTTAACCTTGCTTAAGACTAATCAAGTAAAATGATTATTCAAAAGTATTATAAGCACACACAATAAACTCTTTATTCTATCAAACTCCAATACATAAAACTTGTGAAATTACACCATAATAGCCAATGGATGTAACTTCACATTCACACAAAATGAAAAAACAATAACACAAATTATCATATAATTAAAATTTAGACTAAATTCGTCATATCCACATTAGAGGATATACATCATTAAGTCCACAAACAAATAAATTTATTCAAGATAATCAATTAGGCCAAAAACCATTCTGAAGATTGGCATCATAACCAAATGGAATTGTTTCATTTCCACCACCATTCCTCATCATGTCCATTAACAACTGCCTTTGAATGATGTTATTAATATTCATATCCATCCCAACATGGACATGGCCCATCATAGCAATTTCTTCATTATTAAATGCAGTTAGTGGCGGTGGCGGTGGTAATTGTATTGCCATTTGATGTTGGACTTGGCTTTGAGCCATCATTATTTGACTTCTACTTTCATTTTTATTAAAAGTTATATTGTTATCATCAAGTTCCATCCTTCTAGCAATCTCCCTCAAATTCTTATCAATTATCCAAGCAAGATCATTCAAATCACTCACCGACACATCGTTCTGCACAATATTCCCAGCCTTAAGACATTGAAACATCTGCTTGGTTAGTTCTTTCTCTCTGTTGTCTTCCCTTTTCTTCTTAACTTGCTCTTTAGCCTTTAAAATCCCCTGTTTTAGGAAACTCTCCTGATTAACCATCTTTTTGCTTTGTTCCAATTCAGGCATTGTCTTGAATTTCAAAAGCACTTGTTTAACACCCGATGGCGATGGCCAAATCTTTGGTTGAGGGTCGTACGAGCCATAAATTATGGCACACGCATCGATTCCACAAAGGGTTGATAACTCATCAACTTTTTTCAATAAACCCTTCTTCTTTTTATCGTATGTTACTTTCCTTGAGGTATCATTTTCAATGAAAGCAAGTTTTACCTTCTTTCTTGTCATGGTTTTGACTAGAATAAGCGAAGATGAATAATTTATAGGGAAAAAGAAGAACAGTTGATGGCTGTGAATTTTATTCTTGTGAACAATGTATATATAGACCAAAATTGATCTATTGTACACGGTTTGATGTATGTATGAATATTTTTCCATCTTGGCATTTTTGTTTCGGCGGTAAAACCCATTATTTTCATTCCATGCATGCGGATATATAAAATCAAATCTTTGATAATATTTTTTAATATTTAAATATTTATAGTGACGTGGTTGCAACGGTTGGATTATATATCAAAATTTTTTTTTTTATTTTACAAAGATATATCACGAATTGTAATTTGCTTAGATTCATGCACATAGATATTCTAAAAGGATTTTATCTTGCCGTTAGTTATCAATATCGTAAATTTAAAATATAGTACGAGAAAAAGGAATATACACCGAATATTTTTACACTATTAACCAATGACAGACGTGTATTTCGCCACATCACACTTTTATTTTCAACATACTATTATTATTTGGCACTTTCCAAAAATCTGATTGGATGTTTGTGTAATATTTCTTTACAATGACAGTGCACTACCTTTAAACTCATATAGTATATCAATAAAAGTTATTGTGTGTGAAATTGTTTGATATATCATATATTCATTTTTTTGGTTAATTTTTTCATATATTCCATTAAATTACACCACAACGTCATGTATTACGCAATATTACCCAATCCTAGCGCTTTTTGAGAAGTGCTACTAAATAATATGCTTTTAATAAAGTTGGAAAAGCATAACTCTAGTTATCTGACCACAATAGAAGAAACTTTAATAACGCTTAAAAATGTTATTAAAAGCTAAAAATACGCTATTGATAATATTTTTTGGTGTAATGTATTACATTATTTTTGCAAATATCTACAATGTATAAAGTAGTTTAATGCATGGCTAAATCTTTTCTTTACACTGTCCATTTACACAAATTAAATTTTTTTATAATACCATAAAATATTTTTTTTTTGTAATATAATATAAAAAAATATTACCCATATATATATATATTAAAAGCCATTACGTAAATGTGATTATTATTTAACCTTGCTTAAGACTAATCAAGTAAAATGATTATTCAAAAGTATTATAAGCACACACAATAAACTCTTTATTCTATCAAACTCCAATACATAAAACTTGTGAAATTACACCAGAATAACCAATGGATGTAACTTCACATTCACACAAAATGAAAAAACAATAACACAAATTATCATATAATTAAAATTTAGACTAAATTCGTCATATCCACATTAGAGGATATACATCATTAAGTCCACAAACAAATAAATTTATTCAAGATAATCAATTAGGCCAAAAACCATTCTGAAGATTGGCATCATAACCAAATGGAATTGTTTCATTTCCACCACCATTCCTCATCATGTCCATTAACATCTGCCTTTGAATGATGTTATTAATATTCATATCCATCCCAACATGGCCATGGCCCATCATAGCAATTTCTTCATTATTAAATGCAGTTAGTGGCGGCGGCGGTGGTAATTGTATTGCCATTTGATGTTGGACTTGGCTTTGAGCCATCATTATTTGACTTCTACTTTCATTTTGATTAAAAGTTATATTGTTATCATCAAGTTCCATCGTTCTAGCAATCTCCCTCAAATTCTTATCAATTATCCAAGCAAGATCATTCAAATCACTCACCGACACATCGTTCTGCACAATATTCCCAGCCTTAAGACATTGAAACATCAGCTTGGTTAGTTTTTTCTCTCTGTTGTCTTCCCTTTTCTTCTTAACTTGCTCTTTAGCCTTTAAAATCCCCTGTTTTAGGAAACTCTCCTGATTAACCATCTTTTTGCTTTGTTCCAATTCAGGCATTGTCTTGAATTTCAAAAGCACTTGTTGAACACCCGATGGCGATGGCCAAATCTCTGGTTGAGGGTCGTACGAGCCATAAATTATAGCACACGCATCGATTCCACAAAGGGTTGATAACTCATCAACTTTTTTCAATAAACCCTTCTTCTTTTTATCGTATGTTACTTTCCTTGAGGTATCATTTTCAATGAAAGCAAGTTTTACCTTCTTTCTTGTCATGGTTTTGACTAGAATAAGCGAAGATGAATAATTTATAGGGAAAAAGAAGAACAGTTGATGGCTGTGAATTTTATTCTTGTGAACAATGTATATATAGACCAAAATTGATCTATTGTACACGGTTTGATGTATGTATGAATATTTTTCCATCTTGGCATTTTTGTTTCGGCGGTAAAACCCATTATTTTCATTCCATGCATGCGGATATATAAAATCAAATCTTTGATAACATTTTTTAATATTTAAATATTTATAGTGACATGGTGCAACGGTTGGATTATATATCAAATTTTTTTTTTTATTTTACAAAGATATATCACGAATTGTAATTTGCGTAGATTCATGCACATAGATATTCTAAAAGGATTTTATCTTGCCGTTAGTTATCAATATCGTAAATTTAAAATATAGTACGAGAAAAAGGAATATACACCGAATATTTTTACACTATTAACCAATGACAGACGTGTATTTCGCCACATCACACTTTTATTTTCAACATACTATTATCATTTGGCACTTTCCAAAAATCTGATTGGATGTCTGTGTAATATTTCTTTACAATGACAGTGCACTACCTTTAAACTCATATAGTATATCAATAAAAGTTATTGTGTGTTAAATTGTTTGATATATCATATATTCATTTTTTTGGTTAATTTTATCATATATTCCATTAAATTACACCACAACGTCATGTATTACGCAATATTACCCAATCCTAGCGCTTTTTGAGAAGTGCTACTAAATAATATGCTTTTAATAAAGTTGGAAAAGCATAACTCTAGTTATCTGACCACAATAGAAGAAACTTTAATAACGCTTAAAAATGTTATTAAAAGCTAAAAATACGCTATTGATAATATTTTTTGGTGTAATGTATTACATTATTTTTGCAAATATCTACAATGTATAAAGTAGTTTAATGCATGGCTAAATCTTTTCTTTACACTGTCCATTTACACAAATTAAATTTTTTTATAATACCATAAAAATTTTTTTTTTTGTAATATAATATAAAAAAATATTACCCATATATATATATATATATATATTAAAAGCCATTACGTAAATGTGATTATTATTTAACCTTGCTTAAGACTAATCAAGTAAAATGATTATTCAAAAGTATTATAAGCACACACAATAAACTCTTTATTCTATCAAACTCCAATACATAAAACTTGTGAAATTACACCAGAATAACCAATGGATGTAACTTCACATTCACACAAAATGAAAAAATAATAACACAAATTATCATATAATTAAAATTTAGACTAAATTCGTCATATCCACATTAGAGGATATACATCATTAAGTCCACAAACAAATAAATTTATTCAAGATAATCAATTAGGCCAAAAACCATTCTGAAGATTGGCATCATAACCAAATGGAATTGTTTCATTTCCACCACCATTCCTCATCATGTCCATTAACATCTGCCTTTGAATGATGTTATTAATATTCATATCCATCCCAACATGGCCATGGCCCATCATAGCAATTTCTTCATTATTAAATGCAGTTAGTGGCGGCGGCGGTGGTAATTGTATTGCCATTTGATGTTGGACTTGGCTTTGAGCCATCATTATTTGACTTCTACTTTCATTTTGATTAAAAGTTATATTGTTATCATCAAGTTCCATCGTTCTAGCAATCTCCCTCAAATTCTTATCAATTATCCAAGCAAGATCATTCAAATCACTCACCGACACATCGTTCTGCACAATATTCCCAGCCTTAAGACATTGAAACATCAGCTTGGTTAGTTTTTTCTCTCTGTTGTCTTCCCTTTTCTTCTTAACTTGCTCTTTAGCCTTTAAAATCCCCTGTTTTAGGAAACTCTCCTGATTAACCATCTTTTTGCTTTGTTCCAATTCAGGCATTGTCTTGAATTTCAAAAGCACTTGTTGAACACCCGATGGCGATGGCCAAATCTCTGGTTGAGGGTCGTACGAGCCATAAATTATAGCACACGCATCGATTCCACAAAGGGTGTATAACTCATCAACTTTTTTCAATAAACCCTTCTTCTTTTTATCGTATGTTACTTTCCTTGAGGTATCATTTTCAATGAAAGCAAGTTTTACCTTCTTTCTTGTCATGGTTTTGACTAGAATAAGCGAAGATGAATAATTTATAGGGAAAAAGAAGAACAGTTGATGGCTGTGAATTTTATTCTTGTGAACAATGTATATATAGACCAAAATTGATCTATTGTACACGGTTTGATGTATGTATGAATATTTTTCCATCTTGGCATTTTTGTTTCGGCGGTAAAACCCATTATTTTCATTCCATGCATGCGGATATATAAAATCAAATCTTTGATAACATTTTTTAATATTTATATATTTATAGTGACATGGTTGCAACGGTTGGATTATATATCAAATTTTTTTTTTTATTTTACAAAGATATATCACGAATTGTAATTTGCGTAGATTCATGCACATAGATATTCTAAAAGGATTTTATCTTGCCGTTAGTTATCAATATCGTAAATTTAAAATATAGTACAAGAAAAAGGAATATACACCGAATATTTTTACACTATTAACCAATGACAGACGTGTATTTCGCCACATCACACTTTTATTTTCAACATAATATTATCATTTGGCACTTTCCAAAAATCTGATTGGATGTCTGTGTAATATTTCTTTACAATGACAGTGCACTACCTTTAAACTCATATAGTATATCAATAAAAGTTATTGTGTGTTAAATTGTTTGATATATCATATATTCATTTTTTTGGTTAATTTTTTCATATATTCCATTAAATTACACCACAACGTCATGTATTACGCAATATTACCCAATCCTAGCGCTTTTTGAGAAGTGCTACTAAATAATATGCTTTTAATAAAGTTGGAAAAGCATAACTCTAGTTATCTGACCACAATAGAAGAAACTTTAATAACGCTTAAAAATGTTATTAAAAGCTAAAAATACGCTATTGATAATATTTTTTGGTGTAATGTATTACATTATTTTTGCAAATATCTACAATGTATAAAGTAGTTTAATGCATGGCTAAATCTTTTCTTTACACTGTCCATTTACACAAATTAAATTTTTTTATAATACCATAAAATTTTTTTTTTTTGTAATATAATATAAAAAAATATTACCCATATATATATATATATATATATATATTAAAAGCCATTACGTAAATGTGATTATTATTTAACCTTGCTTAAGACTAATCAAGTAAAATGATTATTCAAAAGTATTATAAGCACACACAATAAACTCTTTATTCTATCAAACTCCAATACATAAAACTTGTGAAATTACACCATAATAACCAATGGATATAACTTCACATTCACACAAAATGAAAAAACAATAACACAAATTATCATATAATTAAAATTTAGACTAAATTCGTCATATCCACATTAGAGGATATACATCATTAAGTCCACAAACAAATAAATTTATTCAAGATAATCAATTAGGCCAAAAACCATTCTGAAGATTGGCATCATAACCAAATGGAATTGTTTCATTTCCACCACCATTCCTCATCATGTCCATTAACATCTGCCTTTGAATGATGTTATTAATATTCATATCCATCCCAACATGGCCATGGCCCATCATAGCAATTTCTTCATTATTAAATGAAGTTAGTGGCGGCGGCGGTGGTAATTGTATTGCCATTTGATGTTGGACTTGGCTTTGAGCCATCATTATTTGACTTCTACTTTCATTTTGATTAAAAGTTATATTGTTATCATCAAGTTCCATCCTTCTAGCAATCTCCCTCAAATTCTTATCAATTATCCAAGCAAGATCATTCAAATCACTCACCGGCACATCGTTCTGCACAATATTCCCAGCCTTAAGACATTGAAACATCAGCTTGGTTAGTTCTTTCTCTCTGTTGTCTTCCCTTTTCTTCTTAACTTGCTCTTTAGCCTTTAAAATCCCCTGTTTTAGGAAACTCTCCTGATTAACCATCTTTTTGCTTTGTTCCAATTCAGGCATTGTCTTGAATTTCAAAAGCACTTGTTGAACACCCGATGGCGATGGCCAAATCTCTGGTTGAGGGTCGTACGAGCCATAAATTATAGCACACGCATCGATTCCACAAAGGGTTGATAACTCATCAACTTTTTTCAATAAACCCTTCTTCTTTTTATCGTATGTTACTTTCCTTGAGGTATCATTTTCAATGAAAGCAAGTTTTACCTTCTTTCTTGTCATGGTTTTGACTAGAATAAGCGAAGATGAATAATTTATAGGGAAAAAGAAGAACAGTTGATGGCTGTGAATTTTATTCTTGTGAACAATGTATATATAGACCAAAATTGATCTATTGTACACGGTTTGATGTATGTATGAATATTTTTCCATCTTGGCATTTTTGTTTCGGCGGTAAAACCCATTATTTTCATTCCATGCATGCGGATATATAAAATCAAATCTTTGATAACATTTTTTAATATTTAAATATTTATAGTGACGTGGTTGCAACGGTTGGATTATATATCAAAATTTTTTTTTTTATTTTACAAAGATATATCACGAATTGTAATTTGCTTAGATTCATGCACATAGATATTCTAAAAGGATTTTATCTTGCCGTTAGTTATCAATATCGTAAATTTAAAATATAGTACGAGAAAAAGGAATATACACCGAATATTTTTACACTATTAACCAATGACAGACGTGTATTTCGCCACATCACACTTTTATTTTCAACATACTATTATCATTTGGCACTTTCCAAAAATCTGATTGGATGTCTGTGTAATATTTCTTTACAATGACAGTGCACTACCTTTAAACTCATATAGTATATCAATAAAAATTATTGTGTGTGAAATTGTTTGATATATCATATATTCATTTTTTTGGTTAATTTTTTCAAATATTCCATTAAATTACACCACAACGTCATGTATTACGCAATATTACCCAATCCTAGCGCTTTTTGAGAAGTGCTACTAAATAATATGCTTTTAATAAAGTTGGAAAAGCATAACTCTAGTTATCTGACCACAATAGAAGAAACTTTAATAACGCTTAAAAATGTTATTAAAAGCTAAAAATACGCTATTGATAATATTTTTTGGTGTAATGTATTACATTATTTTTGCAAATATCTACAATGTATAAAGTAGTTTAATGCATGGCTAAATCTTTTCTTTACACTGTCCATTTACACAAATTAAATTTTTTTATAATACCATAAAATCTTTTTTTTTTGTAATATAATATAAAAAAATATTACCCATATATATATATATATATATATATATATATATATATATATATATATATTAAAAGCCATTACGTAAATGTGATTATTATTTAACCTTGCTTAAGACTAATCAAGTAAAATGATTATTCAAAAGTATTATAAGCACACACAATAAACTCTTTATTCTATCAAACTCCAATACATAAAACTTGTGAAATTACACCATAATAACCAATGGATATAACTTCACATTCACACAAAATGAAAAAACAATAAAACAAATTATCATATAATTAAAATTTAGACTAAATTCGTCATATCCACATTAGAGGATATACATCATTAAGTCCACAAACAAATAAATTTATTCAAGATAATCAATTAGGCCAAAAACCATTCTGAAGATTGGCATCATAACCAAATGGAATTGTTTCATTTCCACCACCATTCCTCATCATGTCCATTAACATCTGCCTTTGAATGATGTTATTAATATTCATATCCATCCCAACATGGCCATGGCCCATCATAGCAATTTCTTCATTATTAAATGAAGTTAGTGGCGGCGGCGGTGGTAATTGTATTGCCATTTGATGTTGGACTTGGCTTTGAGCCATCATTATTTGACTTCTACTTTCATTTTGATTAAAAGTTATATTGTTATCATCAAGTTCCATCCTTCTAGCAATCTCCCTCAAATTCTTATCAATTATCCAAGCAAGATCATTCAAATCACTCACCGGCACATCGTTCTGCACAATATTCCCAGCCTTAAGACATTGAAACATCAGCTTGGTTAGTTCTTTCTCTCTGTTGTCTTCCCTTTTCTTCTTAACTTGCTCTTTAGCCTTTAAAATCCCCTGTTTTAGGAAACTCTCCTGATTAACCATCTTTTTGCTTTGTTCCAATTCAGGCATTGTCTTGAATTTCAAAAGCACTTGTTGAACACCCGATGGCGATGGCCAAATCTCTGGTTGAGGGTCGTACGAGCCATAAATTATAGCACACGCATCGATTCCACAAAGGGTTGATAACTCATCAACTTTTTTCAATAAACCCTTCTTCTTTTTATCGTATGTTACTTTCCTTGAGGTATCATTTTCAATGAAAGCAAGTTTTACCTTCTTTCTTGTCATGGTTTTGATAGAATAAGCGAAGATGAATAATTTATAGGGAAAAAGAAGAACAGTTGATGGCTGTGAATTTTATTCTTGTGAACAATGTATATATAGACCAAAATTGATCTATTGTACACGGTTTGATGTATGTATGAATATTTTTCCATCTTGGCATTTTTGTTTCGGCGGTAAAACCCATTATTTTCATTCCATGCATGCGGATATATAAAATCAAATCTTTGATAACATTTTTTAATATTTAAATATTTATAGTGACGTGGTTGCAACGGTTGGATTATATATCAAAATTTTTTTTTTTATTTTACAAAGATATATCACGAATTGTAATTTGCTTAGATTCATGCACATAGATATTCTAAAAGGATTTTATCTTGCCGTTAGTTATCAATATCGTAAATTTAAAATATAGTACGAGAAAAAGGAATATACACCGAATATTTTTACACTATTAACCAATGACAGACGTGTATTTCGCCACATCACACTTTTATTTTCAACATACTATTATCATTTGGCACTTTCCAAAAATCTGATTGGATGTCTGTGTAATATTTCTTTACAATGACAGTGCACTACCTTTAAACTCATATAGTATATCAATAAAAATTATTGTGTGTGAAATTGTTTGATATATCATATATTCATTTTTTTGGTTAATTTTTTCAAATATTCCATTAAATTACACCACAACGTCATGTATTACGCAATATTACCCAATCCTAGCGCTTTTTGAGAAGTGCTACTAAATAATATGCTTTTAATAAAGTTGGAAAAGCATAACTCTAGTTATCTGACCACAATAGAAGAAACTTTAATAACGCTTAAAAATGTTATTAAAAGCTAAAAATACGCTATTGATAATATTTTTTGGTGTAATGTATGACATTATTTTTGCAAATATCTACAATGTATAAAGTAGTTTAATGCATGGCTAAATCTTTTCTTTACACTGTCCATTTACACAAATTAAATTTTTTTATAATACCATAAAATCTTTTTTTTTTGTAATATAATATAAAAAAATATTACCCATATATATATATATATATATATATATATATATATATATATATATATATTAAAAGCCATTACGTAAATGTGATTATTATTTAACCTTGCTTAAGACTAATCAAGTAAAATGATTATTCAAAAGTATTATAAGCACACACAATAAACTCTTTATTCTATCAAACTCCAATACATAAAACTTGTGAAATTACACCATAATAACCAATGGATGTAACTTCACATTCACACAAAATGAAAAAACAATAACACAAATTATCATATAATTAAAATTTAGACTAAATTCGTCATATCCACATTAGAGGATATACATCATTAAGTCCACAAACAAATAAATTTATTCAAGATAATCAATTAGGCCAAAAACCATTCTGAAGATTGGCATCATAACCAAATGGAATTGTTTCATTTCCACCACCATTCCTCATCATGTCCATTAACATCTGCCTTTGAATGATGTTATTAATATTCATATCCATCCCAACATGGCCATGGCCCATCATAGCAATTTCTTCATTATTAAATGCAGTTACTGGCGGCGGCGGTGGTAATTGTATTGCCATTTGATGTTGGACTTGGCTTTGAGCCATCATTATTTGACTTCTACTTTCATTTTGATTAAAAGTTATATTGTTATCATTAAGTTCCATCCTTCTAGCAATCTCCCTCAAATTCTTATCAATTATCCAAGCAAGATCATTCAAATCACTCACCGGCACATCGTTCTGCACAATATTCCCAGCCTTAAGACATTGAAACATCAGCTTGGTTAGTTCTTTCTCTCTGTTGTCTTCCCTTTTCTTCTTAACTTGCTCTTTAGCCTTTAAAATCCCCTGTTTTAGGAAACTCTCCTGATTAACCATCTTTTTGCTTTGTTCCAATTCAGGCATTGTCTTGAATTTCAAAAGCACTTGTTGAACACCCGATGGCGATGGCCAAATCTCTGGTTGAGGGTCGTACGAGCCATAAATTATAGCACACGCATCGATTCCACAAAGGGTTGATAACTCATCAACTTTTTTCAATAAACCCTTCTTCTTTTTATCGTATGTTACTTTCCTTGAGGTATCATTTTCAATGAAAGCAAGTTTTACCTTCTTTCTTGTCATGGTTTTGACTAGAATAAGCGAAGATGAATAATTTATAGGGAAAAAGAAGAACAGTTGATGGCTGTGAATTTTATTCTTGTGAACAATGTATATATAGACCAAAATTGATCTATTGTACACGGTTTGATGTATGTATGAATATTTTTCCATCTTGGCATTTTTGTTTCGGCGGTAAAACCCATTATTTTCATTCCATGCATGCGGATATATAAAATCAAATCTTTGATAACATTTTTTAATATTTAAATATTTATAGTGACGTGGTTGCAACGGTTGGATTATATATCAAAAATTTTTTTTTTATTTTACAAAGATATATCACGAATTGTAATTTGCTTAGATTCATGCACATAGATATTCTAAAAGGATTTTATCTTGCCGTTAGTTATCAATATCGTAAATTTAAAATATAGTACGAGAAAAAGGAATATACACCGAATATTTTTACACTATTAACCAATGACAGACGTGTATTTCGCCACATCACACTTTTATTTTCAACATACTATTATCATTTGGCACTTTCCAAAAATCTGATTGGATGTCTGTGTAATATTTCTTTACAATGACAGTGCACTACCTTTAAACTCATATAGTATATCAATAAAAATTATTGTGTGTGAAATTGTTTGATATATCATATATTCATTTTTTTGGTTAATTTTTTCAAATATTCCATTAAATTACACCACAACGTCATGTATTACGCAATATTACCCAATCCTAGCGCTTTTTGAGAAGTGCTACTAAATAATATGCTTTTAATAAAGTTGGAAAAGCATAACTCTAGTTATCTGACCACAATAGAAGAAACTTTAATAACGCTTAAAAATGTTATTAAAAGCTAAAAATACGCTATTGATAATATTTTTTGGTGTAATGTATTACATTATTTTTGCAAATATCTACAATGTATAAAGTAGTTTAATGCATGGCTAAATCTTTTCTTTACACTGTCCATTTACACAAATTAAATTTTTTTATAATACCATAAAATCTTTTTTTTTTGTAATATAATATAAAAAAATATTACCCATATATATATATATATATATATATATATATATATATATATATATTAAAAGCCATTACGTAAATGTGATTATTATTTAACCTTGCTTAAGACTAATCAAGTAAAATGATTATTCAAAAGTATTATAAGCACACACAATAAACTCTTTATTCTATCAAACTCCAATACATAAAACTTGTGAAATTACACCATAATAACCAATGGATATAACTTCACATTCACACAAAATGAAAAAACAATAAAACAAATTATCATATAATTAAAATTTAGACTAAATTCGTCATATCCACATTAGAGGATATACATCATTAAGTCCACAAACAAATAAATTTATTCAAGATAATCAATTAGGCCAAAAACCATTCTGAAGATTGGCATCATAACCAAATGGAATTGTTTCATTTCCACCACCATTCCTCATCATGTCCATTAACATCTGCCTTTGAATGATGTTATTAATATTCATATCCATCCCAACATGGCCATGGCCCATCATAGCAATTTCTTCATTATTAAATGAAGTTAGTGGCGGCGGCGGTGGTAATTGTATTGCCATTTGATGTTGGACTTGGCTTTGAGCCATCATTATTTGACTTCTACTTTCATTTTGATTAAAAGTTATATTGTTATCATCAAGTTCCATCCTTCTAGCAATCTCCCTCAAATTCTTATCAATTATCCAAGCAAGATCATTCAAATCACTCACCGGCACATCGTTCTGCACAATATTCCCAGCCTTAAGACATTGAAACATCAGCTTGGTTAGTTCTTTCTCTCTGTTGTCTTCCCTTTTCTTCTTAACTTGCTCTTTAGCCTTTAAAATCCCCTGTTTTAGGAAACTCTCCTGATTAACCATCTTTTTGCTTTGTTCCAATTCAGGCATTGTCTTGAATTTCAAAAGCACTTGTTGAACACCCGATGGCGATGGCCAAATCTCTGGTTGAGGGTCGTACGAGCCATAAATTATAGCACACGCATCGATTCCACAAAGGGTTGATAACTCATCAACTTTTTTCAATAAACCCTTCTTCTTTTTATCGTATGTTACTTTCCTTGAGGTATCATTTTCAATGAAAGCAAGTTTTACCTTCTTTCTTGTCATGGTTTTGATAGAATAAGCGAAGATGAATAATTTATAGGGAAAAAGAAGAACAGTTGATGGCTGTGAATTTTATTCTTGTGAACAATGTATATATAGACCAAAATTGATCTATTGTACACGGTTTGATGTATGTATGAATATTTTTCCATCTTGGCATTTTTGTTTCGGCGGTAAAACCCATTATTTTCATTCCATGCATGCGGATATATAAAATCAAATCTTTGATAACATTTTTTAATATTTAAATATTTATAGTGACGTGGTTGCAACGGTTGGATTATATATCAAAATTTTTTTTTTTATTTTACAAAGATATATCACGAATTGTAATTTGCTTAGATTCATGCACATAGATATTCTAAAAGGATTTTATCTTGCCGTTAGTTATCAATATCGTAAATTTAAAATATAGTACGAGAAAAAGGAATATACACCGAATATTTTTACACTATTAACCAATGACAGACGTGTATTTCGCCACATCACACTTTTATTTTCAACATACTATTATCATTTGGCACTTTCCAAAAATCTGATTGGATGTCTGTGTAATATTTCTTT
The DNA here is from genome assembly GCA_022829125.1 of Lathyrus tuberosus. Classification (NCBI taxonomy): domain Eukaryota; kingdom Viridiplantae; phylum Streptophyta; class Magnoliopsida; order Fabales; family Fabaceae; genus Lathyrus; species Lathyrus tuberosus. The sequence goes on from JALAZF010000071.1 coordinate 13,664,739, forward strand.
ACAATGACAGTGCACTACCTTTAAACTCATATAGTATATCAATAAAAATTATTGTGTGTGAAATTGTTTGATATATCATATATTCATTTTTTTGGTTAATTTTTTCAAATATTCCATTAAATTACACCACAACGTCATGTATTACGCAATATTACCCAATCCTAGCGCTTTTTGAGAAGTGCTACTAAATAATATGCTTTTAATAAAGTTGGAAAAGCATAACTCTAGTTATCTGACCACAATAGAAGAAACTTTAATAACGCTTAAAAATGTTATTAAAAGCTAAAAATACGCTATTGATAATATTTTTTGGTGTAATGTATGACATTATTTTTGCAAATATCTACAATGTATAAAGTAGTTTAATGCATGGCTAAATCTTTTCTTTACACTGTCCATTTACACAAATTAAATTTTTTTATAATACCATAAAATCTTTTTTTTTTGTAATATAATATAAAAAAATATTACCCATATATATATATATATATATATATATATATATATATATATATATATATTAAAAGCCATTACGTAAATGTGATTATTATTTAACCTTGCTTAAGACTAATCAAGTAAAATGATTATTCAAAAGTATTATAAGCACACACAATAAACTCTTTATTCTATCAAACTCCAATACATAAAACTTGTGAAATTACACCATAATAACCAATGGATGTAACTTCACATTCACACAAAATGAAAAAACAATAACACAAATTATCATATAATTAAAATTTAGACTAAATTCGTCATATCCACATTAGAGGATATACATCATTAAGTCCACAAACAAATAAATTTATTCAAGATAATCAATTAGGCCAAAAACCATTCTGAAGATTGGCATCATAACCAAATGGAATTGTTTCATTTCCACCACCATTCCTCATCATGTCCATTAACATCTGCCTTTGAATGATGTTATTAATATTCATATCCATCCCAACATGGCCATGGCCCATCATAGCAATTTCTTCATTATTAAATGCAGTTACTGGCGGCGGCGGTGGTAATTGTATTGCCATTTGATGTTGGACTTGGCTTTGAGCCATCATTATTTGACTTCTACTTTCATTTTGATTAAAAGTTATATTGTTATCATTAAGTTCCATCCTTCTAGCAATCTCCCTCAAATTCTTATCAATTATCCAAGCAAGATCATTCAAATCACTCACCGACACATCGTTCTGCACAATATTCCCAGCCTTAAGACATTGAAACATCAGCTTGGTTAGTTCTTTCTCTCTGTTGTCTTCCCTTTTCTTCTTAACTTGCTCTTTAGCCTTTAAAATCCCCTGTTTTAGGAAACTCTCCTGATTAACCATCTTTTTGCTTTGTTCCAATTCAGGCATTGTCTTGAATTTCAAAAGCACTTGTTGAACACCCGATGGCGATGGCCAAATCTCTGGTTGAGGGTCGTACGAGCCATAAATTATAGCACACGCATCGATTCCACAAAGGGTTGATAACTCATCAAATTTTTTCAATAAACCCTTCTTCTTTTTATCGTATGTTACTTTCCTTGAGGTATCATTTTCAATGAAAGCAAGTTTTACCTTCTTTCTTGTCATGGTTTTGACTAGAATAAGCGAAGATGAATAATTTATAGGGAAAAAGAAGAACAGTTGATGGCTGTGAATTTTATTCTTGTGAACAATGTATATATAGACCAAAATTGATCTATTGTACACGGTTTGATGTATGTATGAATATTTTTCCATCTTGGCATTTTTGTTTCGGCGGTAAAACCCATTATTTTCATTCCATGCATGCGGATATATAAAATCAAATCTTTGATAACATTTTTTAATATTTAAATATTTATAGTGACGTGGTTGCAACGGTTGGATTATATATCAAAATTTTTATTTTTATTTTACAAAGATATATCACGAATTGTAATTTGCGTAGATTCATGCACATAGATATTCTAAAAGGATTTTATCTTGCCGTTAGTTATCAATATCGTAAATTTAAAATATAGTACGAGAAAAAGGAATATACACCGAATATTTTTACACTATTAACCAATGACAGACGTGTATTTCGCCACATCACACTTTTATTTTCAACATACTATTATCATTTGGCACTTTCCAAAAATCTGATTGGATGTCTGTGTAATATTTCTTTACAATGACAGTGCACTACCTTTAAACTCATATAGTATATCAATAAAAGTTATTGTGTGTGAAATTGTTTGATATATCATATATTCATTTTTTTGGTTAATTTTTTCATATATTCCATTAAATTACACCACAACGTCATGTATTACGCAATATTACCCAATCCTAGCGCTTTTTGAGAAGTGCTACTAAATAATATGCTTTTAATAAAGTTGGAAAAGCATAACTCTAGTTATCTGACCACAATAGAAGAAACTTTAATAACGCTTAAAAATGTTATTAAAAGCTAAAAATACGCTATTGATAATATTTTTTGGTGTAATGTATTACATTATTTTTGCAAATATCTACAATGTATAAAGTAGTTTAATGCATGGCTAAATCTTTTCTTTACACTGTCCATTTACACAAATTAAATTTTTTTATAATACCATAAAATCTTTTTTTTTTGTAATATAATATAAAAAAATATTACCCATATATATATATATATATATATATATATATATATATATATATTAAAAGCCATTACGTAAATGTGATTATTATTTAACCTTGCTTAAGACTAATCAAGTAAAATGATTATTCAAAAGTATTATAAGCACACACAATAAACTCTTTATTCTATCAAACTCCAATACATAAAACTTGTGAAATTACACCATAATAACCAATGGATGTAACTTCACATTCACACAAAATGAAAAAACAATAACACAAATTATCATATAATTAAAATTTAGACTAAATTCGTCATATCCACATTAGAGGATACATACATCATTAAGTCCACAAACAAATAAATTTATTCAAGATAATCAATTAGGCCAAAAACCATTCTGAAGATTGGCATCATAACCAAATGGAATTGTTTCATTTCCACCACCATTCCTCATCATGTCCATTAACATCTGCCTTTGAATGATGTTATTAATATTCATATCCATCCCAACATGGCCATGGCCCATCATAGCAATTTCTTCACTATTAAATGCAGTTACTGGCGGCGGCGGTGGTAATTGTATTGCCATTTGATGTTGGACTTGGCTTTGAGCCATCATTATTTGACTTCTACTTTCATTTTGATTAAAAGTTATATTGTTATCATCAAGTTCCATCCTTCTAGCAATCTCCCTCAAATTCTTATCAATTATCTAAGCAAGATCATTCAAATCACTCACCGACACATCGTTCTGCACAATATTCCCAGCCTTAAGACATTGAAACATCAGCTTGGTTAGTTCTTTTCTCTGTTGTCTTCCCTTTTCTTCTTAACTTGCTCTTTAGCCTTTAAAATCCCCTGTTTTATGAAACTCTCCTGATTAACCATCTTTTTGCTTTGTTCCAATTCAGGCATTGTCTTGAATTTCAAAAGCACTTGTTGAACACCCGATGGCGATGGCCAAATCTCTGGTTGAGGGTCGTACGAGCCATAAATTATAGCACACGCATCGATTCCACAAAGGGTTGATAACTCATCAACTTTTTTCAATAAACCCTTCTTCTTTTTATCGTATGTTACTTTCCTTGAGGTATCATTTTCAATGAAAGCAAGTTTTACCTTCTTTCTTGTCATGGTTTTGACTAGAATAAGCGAAGATGAATAATTTATAGGGAAAAAGAAGAACAGTTGATGGCTGTGAATTTTATTCTTGTGAACAATGTATATATAGACCAAAATTGATCTATTGTACACGGTTTGATGTATGTATGAATATTTTTCCATCTTGGCATTTTTGTTTCGGCGGTAAAACCCATTATTTTCATTCCATGCATGCGGATATATAAAATCAAATCTTTGATAACATTTTTTAATATTTAAATATTTATAGTGACGTGGTTGCAACGGTTGGATTATATATCAAAATTTTTATTTTTATTTTACAAAGATATATCACGAATTGTAATTTGCGTAGATTCATGCACATAGATATTCTAAAAGGATTTTATCTTGCCATTAGTTATCAATATCGTAAATTTAAAATATAGTACGAGACAAAGGAATATACACCGAATATTTTTACACTATTAACCAATGACAGACGTGTATTTCGCCACATCACACTTTTATTTTCAACATACTATTATCATTTGGCACTTTCCAAAAATCTGATTGGATGTCTGTGTAATATTTCTTTACAATGACAGTGCACTACCTTTAAACTCATATAGTATATCAATAAAAGTTATTGTGTGTGAAATTGTTTGATATATCATATATTCATTTTTTTGGTTAATTTTTTCATATATTCCATTAAATTACACCACAACGTCATGTATTACGCAATATTACCCAATCCTAGCGCTTTTTGAGAAGTGCTACTAAATAATATGCTTTTAATAAAGTTGGAAAAGCATAACTCTAGTTATCTGACCACAATAGAAGAAACTTTAATAACGCTTAAAAATGTTATTAAAAGCTAAAAATACGCTATTGATAATATTTTTTGGTGTAATGTATTACATTATTTTTGCAAATATCTACAATGTATAAAGTAGTTTAATGCATGGCTAAATCTTTTCTTTACACTATCCATTTACACAAATTAAATTTTTTTATAATACCCAAAAATCTTTTTTTTTTGTAATATAATATAAAAAAATATTACCCATATATATATATATATATATATATATATATATATATATATTAAAAGCCACTACGTAAATGTGATTATTATTTAACCTTGCTTAAGACTAATCAAGACAAATGATTATTCAAAAGTATTATAAGCACACACAATAAACTCTTTATTCTATCAAACTCCAATACATAAAACTTGTGAAATTACACCATAATAACCAATGGATGTAACTTCACATTCACACAAAATGAAAAAACAATAACACAAATTATCATATAATTAAAATTTAGACTAAATTCGTCATATCCACATTAGAGGATATACATCATTAAGTCCACAAACAAATAAATTTATTCAAGAATATCAATTAGGCCAAAAACCATTCTAAAGATTGGCATCATAACCAAATGGAATTGTTTCATTTCCACCACCATTCCTCATCATGTCCATTAACATCTGCCTTTGAATGATGTTATTAATATTCATATCTATCCCAACATGGCCATGGCCCATCATAGCAATTTCTTCATTATTAAATGCAGTTAGTGGCGGCGGCGGTGGTAATTGTATTGCCATTTGATGTTGGACTTGGCTTTGAGCCATCATTATTTGACTTCTACTTTCATTTTGATTAAAAGTTATATTGTTATCATCAAGTTCCATCCTTCTAGCAATCTCCCTCAAATTCTTATCAATTATCCAAGCAAGATCATTCAAATCACTCACCGACACATCGTTCTGCACAATATTCCCAGCCTTAAGACATTGAAACATCAGCTTGGTTAGTTCTTTCTCTCTGTTGTCTTCCCTTTTCTTCTTAACTTGCTCTTCAGCCTTTAAAATCCCCTGTTTTAGGAAACTCTCCTGATTAACCATCTTTTTGCTTTGTTCCAATTCAGGCATTGTCTTGAATTTCAAAAGCACTTGTTGAACACCCGATGGCGATGGCCAAATCTCTGGTTGAGGGTCGTACGAGCCATAAATTATAGCACACGCATCGATTCCACAAAGGGTTGATAACTCATCAACTTTTTTCAATAAACCCTTCTTCTTTTTATCGTATGTTACTTTCCTTGAGGTATCATTTTCAATGAAAGCAAGTTTTACCTTCTTTCTTGTCATGGTTTTGACTAGAATAAGCGAAGATGAATAATTTATAGGGAAAAAGAAGAACGGTTGATGGCTGTGAATTTTATTCTTGTGAACAATGTATATATAGACAAAAATTGATCTATTGTACACGGTTTGATGTATGTATGAATATTTTTCCATCTTGGCATTTTTGTTTCGGCGGTAAAACCCATTATTTTCATTCCATGCATGCGGATATATAAAATCAAATCTTTTATAACATTTTTTAATATTTAAATATTTATAGTGACGTGGTTGCAACGGTTGGATTATATATCAAAATATTTTTTTTTTATTTTACAAAGATATATCACGAATTGTAATTTGCGTAGATTCATGCACATAGATATTCTAAAAGGATTTTATCTTGCCGTTAGTTATCAATATCGTAAATTTAAAATATAGTATGAGAAAAAGGAATATACACCGAATATTTTTACACTATTAACCAATGACAGACGTGTATTTCGCCACATCACACTTTTATTTTCAACATACTATTATCATTTGGCACTTTCCAAAAATCTGATTGGATGTCTGTGTAATATTTATTTACAATGACAGTGCACTACCTTTAAACTCATATAGTATATCAATAAAAGTTATTGTGTGTGAAATTGTTTGATATATCATATATTCATTTTTTTGGTTAATTTTTTCATATATTCCATTAAATTACACCACAACGTCATGTATTACGCAATATTACCCAATCCTAGCGCTTTTTGAGAAGTGCTACTAAATAATATGCTTTTAATAAAGTTGGAAAAGCATAACTCTAGTTATCTGACCACAATAGAAGAAACTTTAATAACGCTTAAAAATGTTATTAAAAGCTAAAAATACGCTATTGATAATATTTTTTGGTGTAATGTATTACATTATTTTTGCAAATATCTACAATGTATAATGTAGTTTAATGCATGGCTAAATCTTTTCTTTACACTATCCATTTACACAAATTAAATTTTTTTATAATACCCAAAAATCTTTTTTTTTTGTAATATAATATAAAAAAATATTACCCATATATATATATATATATATATATATATATATATATATATATATTAAAAGCCATTACGTAAATGTGATTATTATTTAACCTTGCTTAAGACTAATCAAGACAAATGATTATTCAAAAGTATTATAAGCACACACAATAAACTCTTTATTCTATCAAACTCCAATACATAAAACTTGTGAAATTACACCATAATAACCAATGGATGTAACTTCACATTCACACAAAATGAAAAAACAATAACACAAATTATCATATAATTAAAATTTAGACTAAATTCGTCATATCCACATTAGAGGATATACATCATTAAGTCCACAAACAAATAAATTTATTCAAGACTATCAATTAGGCCAAAAACCATTATAAAGATTGGCATCATAACCAAATGGAATTGTTTCATTTCCACCACCATTCCTCATCATGTCCATTAACATCTGCCTTTGAATGATGTTATTAATATTCATATCTATCCCAACATGGCCATGGCCCATCATAGCAATTTCTTCATTATTAAATGCAGTTAGTGGCGGCGGCGTTGGTAATTGTATTGCCATTTGATGTTGGACTTGGCTTTGAGCCATCATTATTTGACTTCTACTTTCATTTTGATTAAAAGTTATATTGTTATCATCAAGTTCCATCCTTCTAGCAATCTCCCTCAAATTCTTATCAATTATCCAAGCAAGATCATTCAAATCACTCACCGACACATCGTTCTGCACAATATTCCCAGCCTTAAGACATTGAAACATCAGCTTGGTTAGTTCTTTCTCTCTGTTGTCTTCCCTTTTCTTCTTAACTTGCTCTTCAGCCTTTAAAATCCCCTGTTTTAGGAAACTCTCCTGATTAACCATCTTTTTGCTTTGTTCCAATTCAGGCATTGTCTTGAATTTCAAAAGCACTTGTTGAACACCCGATGGCGATGGCCAAATCTCTGGTTGAGGGTCGTACGAGCCATAAATTATAGCACACGCATCGATTCCACAAAGGGTTGATAACTCATCAACTTTTTTCAATAAACCCTTCTTCTTTTTATCGTATGTTACTTTCCTTGAGGTATCATTTTCAATGAAAGCAAGTTTTACCTTCTTTCTTGTCATGGTTTTGACTAGAATAAGCGAAGATGAATAATTTATAGGGAAAAAGAAGAACAGTTGATGGCTGTGAATTTTATTCTTGTGAACAATGTATATATAGACCAAAATTGATCTATTGTACACGGTTTGATGTATGTATGAATATTTTTCCATCTTGGCATTTTTGTTTCGGCGGTAAAACCCATTATTTTCATTCCATGCATGCGGATATATAAAATCAAATCTTTGATAACATTTTTTAATATTTAAATATTTATAGTGACGTGGTTGCAACGGTTGGATTATATATCAAAATTTTTATTTTTATTTTACAAAGATATATCACGAATTGTAATTTGCGTAGATTCATGCACATAGATATTCTAAAAGGATTTTATCTTGCCCTTAGTTATGAATATCGTAAATTTAAAATATAGTACGAGAAAAAGGAATATACACCGAATATTTTTACACTATTAACCAATGACAGACGTGTATTTCGCCACATCACACTTTTATTTTCAACATACTATTATCATTTGGCACTTTCCAAAAATCTGATTGGATGTCTGTGTAATATTTCTTTACAATGACAGTGCACTACCTTTAAACTCATATAGTATATCAATAAAAGTTATTGTGTGTGAAATTGTTTGATATATCATATATTCATTTTTTTGGTTAATTTTTTCATATATTCCATTAAATTACACCACAACGTCATGTATTACGCAATATTACCCAATCCTAGCGCTTTTTGAGAAGTGCTACTAAATAATATGCTTTTAATAAAGTTGGAAAAGCATAACTCTAGTTATCTGACCACAATAGAAGAAACTTTAATAACGCTTAAAAATGTTATTAAAAGCTAAAAATACGCTATTGATAATATTTTTTGGTGTAATGTATTACATTATTTTTGCAAATATCTACAATGTATAAAGTAGTTTAATGCATGGCTAAATCTTTTCTTTACACTATCCATTTACACAAATTAAATTTTTTTATAATACCCAAAAATCTTTTTTTTTTGTAATATAATATAAAAAAATATTACCCATATATATATATATATATATATATATATATATATATATTAAAAGCCACTACGTAAATGTGATTATTATTTAACCTTGCTTAAGACTAATCAAGACAAATGATTATTCAAAAGTATTATAAGCACACACAATAAACTCTTTATTCTATCAAACTCCAATACATAAAACTTGTGAAATTACACCATAATAACCAATGGATGTAACTTCACATTCACACAAAATGAAAAAACAATAACACAAATTATCATATAATTAAAATTTAGACTAAATTCGTCATATCCACATTAGAGGATATACATCATTAAGTCCACAAACAAATAAATTTATTCAAGAATATCAATTAGGCCAAAAACCATTCTAAAGATTGGCATCATAACCAAATGGAATTGTTTCATTTCCACCACCATTCCTCATCATGTCCATTAACATCTGCCTTTGAATGATGTTATTAATATTCATATCTATCCCAACATGGCCATGGCCCATCATAGCAATTTCTTCATTATTAAATGCAGTTAGTGGCGGCGGCGGTGGTAATTGTATTGCCATTTGATGTTGGACTTGGCTTTGAGCCATCATTATTTGACTTCTACTTTCATTTTGATTAAAAGTTATATTGTTATCATCAAGTTCCATCCTTCTAGCAATCTCCCTCAAATTCTTATCAATTATCCAAGCAAGATCATTCAAATCACTCACCGACACATCGTTCTGCACAATATTCCCAGCCTTAAGACATTGAAACATCAGCTTGGTTAGTTCTTTCTCTCTGTTGTCTTCCCTTTTCTTCTTAACTTGCTCTTCAGCCTTTAAAATCCCCTGTTTTAGGAAACTCTCCTGATTAACCATCTTTTTGCTTTGTTCCAATTCAGGCATTGTCTTGAATTTCAAAAGCACTTGTTGAACACCCGATGGCGATGGCCAAATCTCTGGTTGAGGGTCGTACGAGCCATAAATTATAGCACACGCATCGATTCCACAAAGGGTTGATAACTCATCAACTTTTTTCAATAAACCCTTCTTCTTTTTATCGTATGTTACTTTCCTTGAGGTATCATTTTCAATGAAAGCAAGTTTTACCTTCTTTCTTGTCATGGTTTTGACTAGAATAAGCGAAGATGAATAATTTATAGGGAAAAAGAAGAACGGTTGATGGCTGTGAATTTTATTCTTGTGAACAATGTATATATAGACCAAAATTGATCTATTGTACACGGTTTGATGTATGTATGAATATTTTTCCATCTTGGCATTTTTGTTTCGGCGGTAAAACCCATTATTTTCATTCCATGCATGCGGATATATAAAATCAAATCTTTTATAACATTTTTTAATATTTAAATATTTATAGTGACGTGGTTGCAACGGTTGGATTATATATCAAAATATTTTTTTTTTATTTTACAAAGATATATCACGAATTGTAATTTGCGTAGATTCATGCACATAGATATTCTAAAAGGATTTTATCTTGCCGTTAGTTATCAATATCGTAAATTTAAAATATAGTATGAGAAAAAGGAATATACACCGAATATTTTTACACTATTAACCAATGACAGACGTGTATTTCGCCACATCACACTTTTATTTTCAACATACTATTATCATTTGGCACTTTCCAAAAATCTGATTGGATGTCTGTGTAATATTTATTTACAATGACAGTGCACTACCTTTAAACTCATATAGTATATCAATAAAAGTTATTGTGTGTGAAATTGTTTGATATATCATATATTCATTTTTTTGGTTAATTTTTTCATATATTCCATTAAATTACACCACAACGTCATGTATTACGCAATATTACCCAATCCTAGCGCTTTTTGAGAAGTGCTACTAAATAATATGCTTTTAATAAAGTTGGAAAAGCATAACTCTAGTTATCTGACCACAATAGAAGAAACTTTAATAACGCTTAAAAATGTTATTAAAAGCTAAAAATACGCTATTGATAATATTTTTTGGTGTAATGTATTACATTATTTTTGCAAATATCTACAATGTATAATGTAGTTTAATGCATGGCTAAATCTTTTCTTTACACTATCCATTTACACAAATTAAATTTTTTTATAATACCCAAAAATCTTTTTTTTTTGTAATATAATATAAAAAAATATTACCCATATATATATATATATATATATATATATATATATATATATTAAAAGCCATTACGTAAATGTGATTATTATTTAACCTTGCTTAAGACTAATCAAGACAAATGATTATTCAAAAGTATTATAAGCACACACAATAAACTCTTTATTCTATCAAACTCCAATACATAAAACTTGTGAAATTACACCATAATAACCAATGGATGTAACTTCACATTCACACAAAATGAAAAAACAATAACACAAATTATCATATAATTAAAATTTAGACTAAATTCGTCATATCCACATTAGAGGATATACATCATTAAGTCCACAAACAAATAAATTTATTCAAGACTATCAATTAGGCCAAAAACCATTATAAAGATTGGCATCATAACCAAATGGAATTGTTTCATTTCCACCACCATTCCTCATCATGTCCATTAACATCTGCCTTTGAATGATGTTATTAATATTCATATCTATCCCAACATGGCCATGGCCCATCATAGCAATTTCTTCATTATTAAATGCAGTTAGTGGCGGCGGCGTTGGTAATTGTATTGCCATTTGATGTTGGACTTGGCTTTGAGCCATCATTATTTGACTTCTACTTTCATTTTGATTAAAAGTTATATTGTTATCATCAAGTTCCATCCTTCTAGCAATCTCCCTCAAATTCTTATCAATTATCCAAGCAAGATCATTCAAATCACTCACCGACACATCGTTCTGCACAATATTCCCAGCCTTAAGACATTGAAACATCAGCTTGGTTAGTTCTTTCTCTCTGTTGTCTTCCCTTTTCTTCTTAACTTGCTCTTCAGCCTTTAAAATCCCCTGTTTTAGGAAACTCTCCTGATTAACCATCTTTTTGCTTTGTTCCAATTCAGGCATTGTCTTGAATTTCAAAAGCACTTGTTGAACACCCGATGGCGATGGCCAAATCTCTGGTTGAGGGTCGTACGAGCCATAAATTATAGCACACGCATCGATTCCACAAAGGGTTGATAACTCATCAACTTTTTTCAATAAACCCTTCTTCTTTTTATCGTATGTTACTTTCCTTGAGGTATCATTTTCAATGAAAGCAAGTTTTACCTTCTTTCTTGTCATGGTTTTGACTAGAATAAGCGAAGATGAATAATTTATAGGGAAAAAGAAGAACGGTTGATGGCTGTGAATTTTATTCTTGTGAACAATGTATATATAGACCAAAATTGATCTATTGTACACGGTTTGATGTATGTATGAATATTTTTCCATCTTGGCATTTTTGTTTCGGCGGTAAAACCCATTATTTTCATTCCATGCATGCGGATATATAAAATCAAATCTTTTATAACATTTTTTAATATTTAAATATTTATAGTGACGTGGATGCAACGGTTGGATTATATATCAAAATATTTTTTTTTTATTTTACAAAGATATATCACGAATTGTAATTTGCGTAGATTCATGCACATAGATATTCTAAAAGGATTTTATCTTGCCGTTAGTTATCAATATCGTAAATTTAAAATATAGTATGAGAAAAAGGAATATACACCGAATATTTTTACACTATTAACCAATGACAGACGTGTATTTCGCCACATCACACTTTTATTTTCAACATACTATTATCATTTGGCACTTTCCAAAAATCTGATTGGATGTCTGTGTAATATTTATTTACAATGACAGTGCACTACCTTTAAACTCATATAGTATATCAATAAAAGTTATTGTGTGTGAAATTGTTTGATATATCATATATTCATTTTTTTGGTTAATTTTTTCATATATTCCATTAAATTACACCACAACGTCATGTATTACGCAATATTACCCAATCCTAGCGCTTTTTGAGAAGTGCTACTAAATAATATGCTTTTAATAAAGTTGGAAAAGCATAACTCTAGTTATCTGACCACAATAGAAGAAACTTTAATAACGCTTAAAAATGTTATTAAAAGCTAAAAATACGCTATTGATAATATTTTTTGGTGTAATGTATTACATTATTTTTGCAAATATCTACAATGTATAATGTAGTTTAATGCATGGCTAAATCTTTTCTTTACACTATCCATTTACACAAATTAAATTTTTTTATAATACCCAAAAATCTTTTTTTTTTGTAATATAATATAAAAAAATATTACCCATATATATATATATATATATATATATATATATATATATATATTAAAAGCCATTACGTAAATGTGATTATTATTTAACCTTGCTTAAGACTAATCAAGACAAATGATTATTCAAAAGTATTATAAGCACACACAATAAACTCTTTATTCTATCAAACTCCAATACATAAAACTTGTGAAATTACACCATAATAACCAATGGATGTAACTTCACATTCACACAAAACGAAAAAACAATAACACAAATTATCATATAATTAAAATTTAGACTAAATTCGTCATATCCACATTAGAGGATATACATCATTAAGTCCACAAACAAATAAATTTATTCAAGACTATCAATTAGGCCAAAAACCATTATAAAGATTGGCATCATAACCAAATGGAATTGTTTCATTTCCACCACCATTCCTCATCATGTCCATTAACATCTGCCTTTGAATGATGTTATTAATATTCATATCTATCCCAACATGGCCATGGCCCATCATAGCAATTTCTTCATTATTAAATGCAGTTAGTGGCGGCGGCGTTGGTAATTGTATTGCCATTTGATGTTGGACTTGGCTTTGAGCCATCATTATTTGACTTCTACTTTCATTTTGATTAAAAGTTATATTGTTATCATTAAGTTCCATCCTTCTAGCAATCTCCCTCAAATTCTTATCAATTATCCAAGCAAGATCATTCAAATCACTCACCGACACATCGTTCTGCACAATATTCCCAGCCTTAAGACATTGAAACATCAGCTTGGTTAGTTCTTTCTCTCTGTTGTCTTCCCTTTTCTTCTTAACTTGCTCTTTAGCCTTTAAAATCCCCTGTTTTAGGAAACTCTCCTGATTAACCATCTTTTTGCTTTGTTCCAATTCAGGCATTGTCTTGAATTTCAAAAGCACTTGTTGAACACCCGATGGCGATGGCCAAATCTCTGGTTGAGGGTCGTACGAGCCATAAATTATAGCACACGCATCGATTCCACAAAGGGTTGATAACTCATCAACTTTTTTCAATAAACCCTTTCTTCTTTTTATCGTATGTTACTTTCCTTGAGGTATCATTTTCAATGAAAGCAAGTTTTACCTTCTTTCTTGTCATGGTTTTGACTAGAATAAGCGAAGATGAATAATTTATAGGGAAAAAGAAGAACAGTTGATGGCTGTGAATTTTATTCTTGTGAACAATGTATATATAGACCAAAATTGATCTATTGTACACGGTTTGATGTATGTATGAATATTTTTCCATCTTGGCATTTTTGTTTCGGCGGTAAAACCCATTATTTTCATTCCATGCATGCGGATATATAAAATCAAATCTTTTATAACATTTTTTAATATTTAAATATTTATAGTGACGTGGTTGCAACGGTTGGACTATATATCAAAATATTTTTTTTTTATTTTACAAAGATATATCACGAATTGTAATTTGCGTAGATTCATGCACATAGATATTCTAAAAGGATTTTATCTTGCCGTTAGTTATCAATATCGTAAATTTAAAATATAGTATGAGAAAAAGGAATATACACCGAATATTTTTACACTATTAACCAATGACAGACGTGTATTTCGCCACATCACACTTTTATTTTCAACATACTATTATCATTTGGCACTTTCCAAAAATCTGATTGGATGTCTGTGTAATATTTATTTACAATGACAGTGCACTACCTTTAAACTCATATAGTATATCAATAAAAGTTATTGTGTGTGAAATTGTTTGATATATCATATATTCATTTTTTTGGTTAATTTTTTCATATATTCCATTAAATTACACCACAACGTCATGTATTACGCAATATTACCCAATCCTAGCGCTTTTTGAGAAGTGCTACTAAATAATATGCTTTTAATAAAGTTGGAAAAGCATAACTCTAGTTATCTGACCACAATAGAAGAAACTTTAATAACGCTTAAAAATGTTATTAAAAGCTAAAAATATGCTATTGATAATATTTTTTGGTGTAATGTATTACATTATTTTTGCAAATATCTACAATGTATAATGTAGTTTAATGCATGGCTAAATCTTTTCTTTACACTATCCATTTACACAAATTAAATTTTTTTATAATACCCAAAAATCTTTTTTTTTTGTAATATAATATAAAAAAATATTACCCATATATATATATATATATATATATATATATATATATATTAAAAGCCATTACGTAAATGTGATTATTATTTAACCTTGCTTAAGACTAATCAAGACAAATGATTATTCAAAAGTATTATAAGCACACACAATAAACTCTTTATTCTATCAAACTCCAATACATAAAACTTGTGAAATTACACCATAATAACCAATGGATGTAACTTCACATTCACACAAAATGAAAAAACAATAACACAAATTATCATATAATTAAAATTTAGACTAAATTCGTCATATCCACATTAGAGGATATACATCATTAAGTCCACAAACAAATAAATTTATTCAAGACTATCAATTAGGCCAAAAACCATTATAAAGATTGGCATCATAACCAAATGGAATTGTTTCATTTCCACCACCATTCCTCATCATGTCCATTAACATCTGCCTTTGAATGATGTTATTAATATTCATATCTATCCCAACATGGCCATGGCCCATCATAGCAATTTCTTCATTATTAAATGCAGTTAGTGGCGGTGGCGGTGGTAATTGTATTGCCATTTGATGTTGGACTTGGCTTTGAGCCATCATTATTTGACTTCTACTTTCATTTTGATTAAAAGTTATATTGTTATCATCAAGTTCCATCCTTCTAGCAATCTCCCTCAAATTCTTATCAATTATCCAAGCAAGATCATTCAAATCACTCACCGACACATCGTTCTGCACAATATTCCCAGCCTTAAGACATTGAAACATCAGCTTGGTTAGTTCTTTCTCTCTGTTGTCTTCCCTTTTCTTCTTAACTTGCTCTTTAGCCTTTAAAATCCCCTGTTTTAGGAAACTCTCCTGATTAACCATTTTTTTGCTTTGTTCCAATTCAGGCATTGTCTTGAATTTCAAAAGCACTTGTTGAACACCCGATGGCGATGGCCAAATCTCTGGTTGAGGGTCGTACGAGCCATAAATTATAGCACACGCATCGATTCCACAAAGGGTTGATAACTCATCAACTTTTTTCAATAAACCCTTCTTCTTTTTATCGTATGTTACTTTCCTTGAGGTATCATTTTCAATGAAAGCAAGTTTTACCTTCTTTCTTGTCATGGTTTTGACTAGAATAAGCGAAGATGAATAATTTATAGGGAAAAAGAAGAACAGTTGATGGCTGTGAATTTTATTCTTGTGAACAATGTATATATAGACCAAAATTGATCTATTGTACACGGTTTGATGTATGTATGAATATTTTTCCATCTTGGCATTTTTGTTTCGGCGGTAAAACCCATTATTTTCATTCCATGCATGCGGATATATAAAATCAAATCTTTTATAACATTTTTTAATATTTAAATATTTATAGTGACATGGTTGCAACGGTTGGATTATATATCAAAATATTTTTTTTTTATTTTACAAAGATATATCATGAATTGTAATTTGCGTAGATTCATGCACATAGATATTCTAAAAGGATTTTATCTTGCCGTTAGTTATCAATATCGTAAATTTAAAATATAGTATGAGAAAAAGGAATATACACCGAATATTTTTACACTATTAACCAATGACAGACGTGTATTTCGCCACATCACACTTTTATTTTCAACATACTATTATCATTTGGCACTTTCCAAAAATCTGATTGGATGTCTGTGTAATATTTATTTACAATGACAGTGCACTACCTTTAAACTCATATAGTATATCAATAAAAGTTATTGTGTGTGAAATTGTTTGATATATCATATATTCATTTTTTTGGTTAATTTTTTCATATATTCCATTAAATTACACCACAACGTCATGTATTACGCAATATTACCCAATCCTAGTGCTTTTTGAGAAGTGCTACTAAATAATATGCTTTTAATAAAGTTGGAAAAGCATAACTCTAGTTATCTGACCACAATAGAAGAAACTTTAATAACGCTTAAAAATGTTATTAAAAGCTAAAAATACGCTATTGATAATATTTTTTGGTGTAATGTATTACATTATTTTTGCAAATATCTACAATGTATAATGTAGTTTAATGCATGGCTAAATCTTTTCTTTACACTATCCATTTACACAAATTAAATTTTTTTATAATACCCAAAAATCTTTTTTTTTTGTAATATAATATAAAAAAATATTACCCATATATATATATATATATATATATATATATATATATATATATATATATATATTAAAAGCCATTACGTAAATGTGATTATTATTTAACCTTGCTTAAGATAAATCAAGACAAATGATTATTCAAAAGTATTATAAGCACACACAATAAACTCTTTATTCTATCAAACTCCAATACATAAAACTTGTGAAATTACACCATAATAACCAATGGATGTAACTTCACATTCACACAAAATGAAAAAACAATAACACAAATTATCATATAATTAAAATTTAGACTAAATTCGTCATATCCACATTAGAGGATATACATCATTAAGTCCACAAACAAATAAATTTATTCAAGACTATCAATTAGGCCAAAAACCATTCTAAAGATTGGCATCATAACCAAATGGAATTGTTTCATTTCCACCACCATTCATCATCATGTCCATTAACATCTGCCTTTGAATGATGTTATTAATATTCATATCTATCCCAACATGGCCATGGCCCATCATAGCAATTTCTTCATTATTAAATGCAGTTAGTGGCGGCGGCAGTGGTAATTGTATTGCCATTTGATGTTGGACTTGGCTTTGAGCCATCATTATTTGACTTCTACTTTCATTTTGATTAAAAGTTATATTGTTATCATCAAGTTCCATCCTTCTAGCAATCTCCCTCAAAATCTTATCAATTATCCAAGCAAGATCATTCAAATCACTCACCGACACATCGTTCTGCACAATATTCCCAGCCTTAAGACATTGAAACATCAGCTTGGTTAGTTCTTTCTCTCTGTTGTCTTCCCTTTTCTTCTTAACTTGCTCTTTAGCCTTTAAAATCCCCTGTTTTAGGAAACTCTCCTGATTAACCATCTTTTTGCTTTGTTCCAATTCAGGCATTGTCTTGAATTTCAAAAGCACTTGTTGAACACCCGATGGCGATGGCCAAATCTCTGGTTGAGGGTCGTACGAGCCATAAATTATAGCACACGCATCGATTCCACAAAGGGTTGATAACTCATCAACTTTTTTCAATAAACCCTTCTTCTTTTTATCGTATGTTACTTTCCTTGAGGTATCATTTTCAATGAAAGCAAGTTTTACCTTCTTTCTTGTCATGGTTTTGGCTAGAATAAGCGAAGATGAATAATTTATAGGGAAAAAGAAGAATAGTTGATGGCTGTGAATTTTATTCTTGTGAACAATGTATATATAGACCAAAATTGATCTATTGTACACGGTTTGATGTATGTATGAATATTTTTCCATCTTGGCATTTTTGTTTCGGCGGTAAAACCCATTATTTTCATTCCATGCATGCGGATATATAAAATCAAATCTTTTATAACATTTTTTAATATTTAAATATTTATAGTGACGTGGTTGCAACGGTTGGATTATATATCAAAATATTTTTTTTTTATTTTACAAAGATATATCACGAATTGTAATTTGCGTAGATTCATGCACATAGATATTCTAAAAGGATTTTATCTTGCCGTTAGTTATCAATATCATAAATTTAAAATATAGTATGAGAAAAAGGAATATACACCGAATATTTTTACACTATTAACCAATGACAGACGTGTATTTCGCCACATCACACTTTTATTTTCAACATACTATTATCATTTGGCACTTTCCAAAAATCTGATTGGATGTCTGTGTAATATTTATTTACAATGACAGTGCACTACCTTTAAACTCATATAGTATATCAATAAAAGTTATTGTGTGTGAAATTGTTTGATATATCATATATTCATTTTTTTGGTTAATTTTTTCATATATTCCATTAAATTACACCACAACGTCATGTATTACGCAATATTACCCAATCCTAGCGCTTTTTGTGAAGTGCTACTAAATAATATGCTTTTAATAAAGTTGGAAAAGCATAACTCTAGTTATCTGACCACAATAGAAGAAACTTTAATAACGCTTAAAAATGTTATTAAAAGCTAAAAATACGCTATTGATAATATTTTTTGGTGTAATGTATTACATTATTTTTGCAAATTTCTACAATGTATAATGTAGTTTAATGCATGGCTAAATCTTTTCTTTACACTATCCATTTACACAAATTAAATTTTTTTATAATACCCAAAAATCTTTTTTTTTTGTAATATAATATAAAAAAATATTACCCATATATATATATATATATATTAAAAGCCATTACGTAAATGTGATTATTATTTAACCTTGCTTAAGACTAATCAAGACAAATGATTATTCAAAAGTATTATAAGCACACACAATAAACTCTTTATTCTATCAAACTCCAATACATAAAACTTGTGAAATTACACCATAATAACCAATGGATGTAACTTCACATTCACACAAAATGAAAAAACAATAACACAAATTATCATATAATTAAAATTTAGACTAAATTCGTCATATCCACATTAGAGGATATACATCATTAAGTCCACAAACAAATAAATTTATTCAAGACTATCAATTAGGCCAAAAACCATTCTAAAGATTGGCATCATAACCAAATGGAATTGTTTCATTTCCACCACCAATCCTCATCATGTCCATTAACATCTGCCTTTGAATGATGTTATTAATATTCATATCTATCCCAACATGGCCATGGCCCATCATAGCAATTTCTTCATTATTAAATGCAGTTAGTGGCGGCGGCGGTGGTAATTGTATTGCCATTTGATGTTGGACTTGGCTTTGAGCCATCATTATTTGACTTCTACTTTCATTTTGATTAAAAGTTATATTGTTATCATCAAGTTCCATCCTTCTAGCAATCTCCCTCAAATTCTTATCAATTATCCAAGCAAGATCATTCAAATCACTAACCGACACATCGTTCTGGACAATATTCCCAGCCTTAAGACATTGAAACATCTGCTTGGTTAGTTCTTTCTCTCTGTTGTCTTTCCTTTTCTTCTTAACTTGCTCTTTAGCCTTTAAAATCCCCTGTTTTAGGAAACTCTCCTGATTAACCATCTTTTTGCTTTGTTCCAATTCAGGCATTGTCTTGAATTTCAAAAGCACTTGTTGAACACCCGATGGCGATGGCCAAATCTCTGGTTGAGGGTCGTACGAGCCATAAATTATAGCACAGGCATCGATTCCACAAAGGGTTGATAACTCATCAACTTTTTTCAATAAACCCTTCTTCTTTTTATCGTATGTTACTTTCCTTGAGGTATCATTTTCAATGAAAGCAAGTTTTACCTTCTTTTTTGTCATGGTTTTGACTAGAATAAGCGAAGATGAGTAATTTATAGGGAAAAAGAAGAACAGTTGATGGCTGTGAATTTTATTCTTGTGAACAATGTATATATAGACCAAAATTGATCTATTGTACACGGTTTGATATATGTATGAATATTTTTCCATCTTGGAATTTTTGTTTCGGCGGTAAAACCCATTATTTTCATTCCATGCATGCGGATATATAAAATCAAATCTTTTATAACATTTTTTAATATTTAAATATTTATAGTGACGTGGTTACAACGGTTGGATTATATATCAAAATATTTTTTTTTTATTTTACAAAGATATATCACGAATTGTAATTTGCGTAGATTCATGCACATAGATATTCTAAAAGGATTTTATCTTGCCGTTAGTTATCAATATCGTAAATTTAAAATATAGTATGAGAAAAAGGAATATACACCGAATATTTTTACACTATTAACCAATGACAGACATGTATTTCGCCACATCACACTTTTATTTTCAACATACTATTATCATTTGGCACTTTCCAAAAATCTGATTGGATGTCTGTGTAATATTTATTTACAATGACAGTGCACTACCTTTAAACTCATATAGTATATCAATAAAAGTTATTGTGTGTGAAATTGTTTGATATATCATATATTCATTTTTTTGGTGAATTTTTTCATATATTCCATTAAATTACACCACAACGTCATGTATTACGCAATATTACCCAATCCTAGCGCTTTTTGAGAAGTGCTACTAAATAATATGATTTTAATAAAGTTGGAAAAGCATAACTCTAGTTATCTGACCACAATAGAAGAAACTTTAATAACGCTTAAAAATGTTATTAAAAGCTAAAAATATGCTATTGATAATATTTTTTGGTGTAATGTATTACATTATTTTTGCAAATATCTACAATGTATAATGTAGTTTAATGCATGGCTAAATCTTTTCTTTACACTATCCATTTACACAAATTAAATTTTTTTATAATACCCAAAAATCTTTTTTTTTTTGTAATATAATATAAAAAAATATTACCCATATATATATATATATATATATATATATATATATATATATTAAAAGCCATTACGTAAATGTGATTATTATTTAACCTTGCTTAAGACTAATCAAGACAAATGATTATTCAAAAGTATTATAAGCACACACAATAAACTCTTTATTCTATCAAACTCCAATACATAAAACTTGTGAAATTACACCATAATAACCAATGGATGTAACTTCACATTCACACAAAATGAAAAAACAATAACACAAATTATCATATAATTAAAATTTAGACTAAATTCGTCATATCCACATTAGAGGATATACATCATTAAGTCCACAAACAAATAAATTTATTCAAGATAATCAATTAGGCCAAAAACCATTCTAAAGATTGGCATCATAACCAAATGGAATTGTTTCATTTCCACCACCATTCCTCATCATGTCCATTAACATCTGCCTTTGAATGATGTTATTAATATTCATATCTATCCCAACATGGCCATGGCCCATCATAGCAATTTCTTCATTATTAGATGCAGTTAGTGGCGGCGGCGGTGGTAATTGTATTGCCATTTGATGTTGGACTTGGCTTTGAGCCATCATTATTTGACTTCTACTTTCATTTTGATTAAAAGTTATATTGTTATCATCAAGTTCCATCCTTCTAGCAATCTCCCTCAAATTCTTATCAATTATCCAAGCAAGATCATTCAAATCACTCACCGACACATCGTTCTGGACAATATTCCCAGCCTTAAGACATTGAAACATCTGCTTGGTTAGTTCTTTCTCTCTGTTGTCTTTCCTTTTCTTCTTAACTTGCTCTTTAGCCTTTAAAATCCCCTGTTTTAGGAAACTCTCCTGATTAACCATCTTTTTGCTTTGTTCCAATTCAGGCATTGTCTTGAATTTCAAAAGCACTTGTTGAACACCCGATGGCGATGGCCAAATCTCTGGTTGAGGGTCGTACGAGCCATAAATTATAGCACACGCATCGATTCCACAAAGGGTTGATAACTCATCAACTTTTTTCAATAAACCCTTCTTCTTTTTATCGTATGTTACTTTCCTTGAGGTATCATTTTCAATGAAAGCAAGTTTTACCTTCTTTCTTGTCATGGTTTTGACTAGAATAAGCGAAGATGAATAATTTATAGGGAAAAAGAAGAACAGTTGATGGCTGTGAATTTTATTCTTGTGAACAATGTATATATAGACCAAAATTGATCTATTGTACACGGTTTGATGTCTGTATGAATATTTTTCCATCTTGGCATTTTTGTTTCGGCGGTAAAACCCATTATTTTCATTCCATGCAGCGGATATATAAAATCAAATCTTTTATAACATTTTTTAATATTTAAATATTTATAGTGACGTGGTTGCAACGATTGGATTATATATCAAAATATTTTTTTTTTATTTTACAAAGATATATCACGAATTGTAATTTGCGTAGATTCATGCACATAGATATTCTAAAAGGATTTTATCTTGCCGTTAGTTATCAATATCGTAAATTTAAAATATAGTATGAGAAAAAGGAATATACACCGAATATGTTTACACTATTAACCAATGACAGACGTGTATTCCGCCACATCACACTTTTATTTTCAACATACTATTATCATTTGGCACTTTCCAAAAATCTGATTGGATGTCTGTGTAATATTTCTTTACAATGACAGTGCACTACCTTTAAACTCATATAGTATATCTATAAAAGTTATTGTGTGTGAAATTGTTTGATATATCATATATTCATTTTTTTGGTTAATTTTTTCATATATTCCATTAAATTACACCACAACGTCATGTATTACGCAATATTACCCAATCCTAGCGCTTTTTGAGAAGTGCTACTAAATAATATGCTTTTAATAAAGTTGGAAAAGCATAACTCTAGTTATCTGGCCACAATAGAAGAAACTTTAATAACGCTTAAAAATGTTATTAAAAGCTAAAAATACGCTATTGATAATATTTTTTGGTGTAATGTATTATATTATTTTTGCAAATATCTACAATGTATAAAGTAGTTTAATGCATGGCTAAATCTTTTCTTTACACTATCCATTTACACAAATTAAATTTTTTTATAATACCCAAAAATCTTTTTTTTTTGTAATATAATATAAAAAAATATTACCCATATATATATATATATATATATATATATATATATATATATATATATTAAAAGCCATTACGTAAATGTGATTATTATTTAACCTTGCTTAAGACTAATCAAGACAAATGATTATTCAGAAGTATTATAAGCACACACAATAAACTCTTTATTCTATCAAACTCCAATACATAAAACTTGTGAAATTACACCATAATAACCAATGGATGTAACTTCACATTCACACAAAATGAAAAAACAATAACACAAATTATCATATAATTAAAATTTAGACTAAATTCGTCATATCCACATTAGAGGATATACATCATTAAGTCCACAAACAAATAAATTTATTCAAGATAATCAATTAGGCCAAAAACCATTCTAAAGATTGGCATCATAACCAAATGGAATTGTTTCATTTCCACCACCATTCCTCATCATGTCCATTAACATCTGCCTTTGAATGATGTTATTAATATTCATATCTATCCCAACATGGCCATGGCCCATCATAGCAATTTCTTCATTATTAAATGCAGTTAGTGGCGGCGGCGGTGGTAATTGTATTGCCATTTGATGTTGGACTTGGCTTTGAGCCATCATTATTTGACTTCTACTTTCATTTTGATTAAAAGTTATATTGTTATCATCAAGTTCCATCCTTCTAGCAATCTCCCTCAAATTCTTATCAATTATCCAAGCAAGATCATTCAAATCACTCACCGACACATCGTTCTGCACAATATTCCCAGCCTTAAGACATTGAAACATCAGCTTGGTTAGTTCTTTCTCTCTGTTGTCTTCCCTTTTCTTCTTAACTTGCTCTTTAGCCTTTAAAATCCCCTGTTTTAGGAAACTCTCCTGATTAACCATCTTTTTACTTTGTTCCAATTCAGGCATTGTCTTGAATTTCAAAAGCACTTGTTGAACACCCGATGGCGATGGCCAAATCTCTGGTTGAGGGTCGTACGAGCCATAAATTATAGCACACGCATCGATTCCACAAAGGGTTGATAACTCATCAACTTTTTTCAATAAACCCTTCTTCTTTTTATCGTATGTTACTTTCCTTGAGGTATCATTTTCAATGAAAGCAAGTTTTACCTTCTTTCTTGTCATGGTTTTGACTAGAATAAGCGAAGATGAATAATTTATAGGGAAAAAGAAGAACAGTTGATGGCTGTGAATTTTATTCTTGTTAACAATGTATATATAGACCAAAATTGATCTATTGTACACGGTTTGATGTATGTATGAATATTTTTCCATCTTGGCATTTTTGTTTCGGCGGTAAAACCCATTATTTTCATTCCATTCATGCGGATATATAAAATCAAATCTTTTATAACATTTTTTAATATTTAAATATTTATAGTGACGTGGTTGCAACGGTTGGATTATATATCAAAATATTTTTTTTTTATTTTACAAAGATATATCACGAATTGTAATTTGCGTAGATTCATGCACATAGATATTCTAAAAGGATTTTATCTTGCCGTTAGTTATCAATATCGTAAATTTAAAATATAGTATGAGAAAAAGGAATATACACCGAATATTTTTACACTATTAACCAATGACAGACGTGTATTTCGCCACATCACACTTTTATTTTCAACATACTATTATCATTTGGCACTTTCCAAAAATCTGATTGGATGTCTGTGTAATATTTCTTTACAATGACAGTGCACTACCTTTAAACTCATATAGTATATCAATAAAAGTTATTGTGTGTGAAATTGTTTGATATATCATATATTCATTTTTTTGGTTAATTTTTTCATATATTTCATTAAATTACACCACAACGTCATGTATTACGCAATATTACCCAATCCTAGCGCTTTTTGAGAAGTGCTACTAAATAATATGCTTTTAATAAAGTTGGAAAAACATAACTCTAGTTATCTGGCCACAATAGAAGAAGCTTTAATAACGCTTAAAAATGCTATTAAAAGCTAAAAATACGCTATTGATAATATTTTTTGGTGTAATGTATTACATTATTTTTGCAAATATCTACAATGTATAAAGTAGTTTAATGCATGGCTAAATCTTTTCTTTACACTATCCATTTACACAAATTAAATTTTTTTATAATACCCAAAAATCTTTTTTTTTTGTAATATAATATAAAAAAATATTACCCATATATATATATATATATATATATATATATATATATATATATATATTAAAAGCCATTACGTAAATGTGATTATTATTTAACCTTGCTTAAGACTAATCAAGACAAATGATTATTCAAAAGTATTATAAGCACACACAATAAACTCTTTATTCTATCAAACTCCAATACATAAAACTTGTGAAATTACACCATAATAACCAATGGATGTAACTTCACATTCACACAAAATGAAAAAACAATAACACAAATTATCATATAATTAAAATTTAGACTAAATTCGTCATATCCACATTAGAGGATATACATCATTAAGTCCACAAACAAATAAATTTATTCAAGATAATCAATTAGGCCAAAAACCATTCTAAAGATTGGCATCATAACCAAATGGAATTGTTTCATTTCCACCACCATTCCTCATCATGTCCATTAACATCTGCCTTTGAATGATGTTATTAATATTCATATCTATCCCAACATGGCCATGGCCCATCATAGCAATTTCTTCATTATTAAATGCAGTTAGTGGCGGCGGCGGTGGTAATTGTATTGCCATTTGATGTTGGACTTGGCTTTGAGCCATCATTATTTGACTTCTACTTTCATTTTGATTAAAAGTTATATTGTTATCATCAAGTTCCATCCTTCTAGCAATCTCCCTCAAATTCTTATCAATTATCCAAGCAAGATCATTCAAATCACTCACCGACACATCGTTCTGCACAATATTCCCAGCCTTAAGACATTGAAACATCAGCTTGGTTAGTTCTTTCTCTCTGTTGTCTTCCCTTTTCTTCTTAACTTGCTCTTTAGCCTTTAAAATCCCCTGTTTTAGGAAACTCTCCTGATTAACCATCTTTTTACTTTGTTCCAATTCAGGCATTGTCTTGAATTTCAAAAGCACTTGTTGAACACCCGATGGCGATGGCCAAATCTCTGGTTGAGGGTCGTACGAGCCATAAATTATAGCACACGCATCGATTCCACAAAGGGTTGATAACTCATCAACTTTTTTCAATAAACCCTTCTTCTTTTTATCGTATGTTACTTTCCTTGAGGTATCATTTTCAATGAAAGCAAGTTTTACCTTCTTTCTTGTCATGGTTTTGACTAGAATAAGCGAAGATGAATAATTTATAGGGAAAAAGAAGAACAGTTGATGGCTGTGAATTTTATTCTTGTTAACAATGTATATATAGACCAAAATTGATCTATTGTACACGGTTTGATGTATGTATGAATATTTTTCCATCTTGGCATTTTTGTTTCGGCGGTAAAACCCATTATTTTCATTCCATTCATGCGGATATATAAAATCAAATCTTTTATAACATTTTTTAATATTTAAATATTTATAGTGACGTGGTTGCAACGGTTGGATTATATATCAAAATATTTTTTTTTTATTTTACAAAGATATATCACGAATTGTAATTTGCGTAGATTCATGCACATAGATATTCTAAAAGGATTTTATCTTGCCGTTAGTTATCAATATCGTAAATTTAAAATATAGTATGAGAAAAAGGAATATACACCGAATATTTTTACACTATTAACCAATGACAAACGTGTATTTCGCCACATCACACTTTTATTTTCAACATACTATTATCATTTGGCACTTTCCAAAAATCTGATTGGATGTCTGTGTAATATTTCTTTACAATGACAGTGCACTACCTTTAAACTCATATAGTATATCAATAAAAGTTATTGTGTGTGAAATTGTTTGATATATCATATATTCATTTTTTTGGTTAATTTTTTCATATATTTCATTAAATTACACCACAACGTCATGTATTACGCAATATTACCCAATCCTAGCGCTTTTTGAGAAGTGCTACTAAATAATATGCTTTTAATAAAGTTGGAAAAACATAACTCTAGTTATCTGGCCACAATAGAAGAAACTTTAATAACGCTTAAAAATGCTATTAAAAGCTAAAAATACGCTATTGATAATATTTTTTGGTGTAATGTATTACATTATTTTTGCAAATATCTACAATGTATAAAGTAGTTTAATGCATGGCTAAATCTTTTCTTTACACTATCCATTTACACAAATTAAATTTTTTTATAATACCCAAAAATCTTTTTTTTTTGTAATATAATATAAAAAAATATTACCCATATATATATATATATATATATATATATATATATATATATATTAAAAGCCATTACGTAAATGTGATTATTATTTAACCTTGCTTAAGACTAATCAAGACAAATGATTATTCAAAAGTATTATAAGCACACACAATAAACTCTTTATTCTATCAAACTCCAATACATAAAACTTGTGAAATTACACCATAATAACCAATGGATGTAACTTCACATTCACACAAAATGAAAAAACAATAACACAAATTATCATATAATTAAAATTTAGACTAAATTCGTCATATCCACATTAGAGGATATACATCATTAAGTCCACAAACAAATAAATTTATTCAAGATAATCAATTAGGCCAAAAACCATTCTAAAGATTGGCATCATAACCAAATGGAATTGTTTCATTTCCACCACCATTCCTCATCATGTCCATTAACATCTGCCTTTGAATGATGTTATTAATATTCATATCTATCCCAACATGGCCATGGCCCATCATAGCAATTTCTTCATTATTAAATGCAGTTAGTGGCGGCGGCGGTGGTAATTGTATTGCCATTTGATGTTGGACTTGGCTTTGAGCCATCATTATTTGACTTCTACTTTCATTTTGATTAAAAGTTATATTGTTATCATCAAGTTCCATCCTTCTAGCAATCTCCCTCAAATTCTTATCAATTATCCAAGCAAGATCATTCAAATCACTCACCGACACATCGTTCTGCACAATATTCCCAGCCTTAAGACATTGAAACATCAGCTTGGTTAGTTCTTTCTCTCTGTTGTCTTCCCTTTTCTTCTTAACTTGCTCTTTAGCCTTTATAATCCCCTGTTTTAGGAAACTCTCCTGATTAACCATCTTTTTACTTTGTTCCAATTCAGGCATTGTCTTGAATTTCAAAAGCACTTGTTGAACACCCGATGGCGATGGCCAAATCTCTGGTTGAGGGTCGTACGAGCCATAAATTATAGCACACGCATCGATTCCACAAAGGGTTGATAACTCATCAACTTTTTTCAATAAACCCTTCTTCTTTTTATCGTATGTTACTTTCCTTGAGGTATCATTTTCAATGAAAGCAAGTTTTACCTTCTTTCTTGTCATGGTTTTGACTAGAATAAGCGAAGATGAATAATTTATAGGGAAAAAGAAGAACAGTTGATGGCTGTGAATTTTATTCTTGTGAACAATGTATATATAGACCAAAATTGATCTATTGTACACGGTTTGATGTATGTATGAATATTTTTCCATCTTGGCATTTTTGTTTCGGCGGTAAAACCCATTATTTTCATTCCATGCAGCGGATATATAAAATCAAATCTTTTATAACATTTTTTAATATTTAAATATTTATAGTGACGTGGTTGCAACGGTTGGATTATATATCAAAATATTTTTTTTTTATTTTACAAAGATATATCACGAATTGTAATTTGCGTAGATTCATGCACATAGATATTCTAAAAGGATTTTATCTTGCCGTTAGTTATCAATATCGTAAATTTAAAATATAGTATGAGAAAAAGGAATATACACCGAATATTTTTACACTATTAACCAATGACAGACGTGTATTTCGCCACATCACACTTTTATTTTCAACATACTATTATCATTTGGCACTTTCCAAAAATCTGATTGGATGTCTGTGTAATATTTCTTTACAATGACAGTGCACTACCTTTAAACTCATATAGTATATCAATAAAAGTTATTGTGTGTGAAATTGTTTGATATATCATATATTCATTTTTTTGGTTAATTTTTTCATATATTCCATTAAATTACACCACAACGTCATGTATTACGCAATATTACCCAATCCTAGCGCTTTTTGAGAAGTGCTACTAAATAATATGCTTTTAATAAAGTTGGAAAAGCATAACTCTAGTTATCTGGCCACAATAGAAGAAACTTTAATAACGCTTAAAAATGTTATTAAAAGCTAAAAATACGCTATTGATAATATTTTTTGGTGTAATGTATTACATTATTTTTGCAAATATCTACAATGTATAAAGTAGTTTAATGCATGGCTAAATCTTTTCTTTACACTATCCATTTACACAAATTAAATTTTTTTATAATACCCAAAAATCTTTTTTTTTTGTAATATAATATAAAAAAATATTACCCATATATATATATTAAAAGCCATTACGTAAATGTGATTATTATTTAACCTTGCTTAAGACTAATCAAGACAAATGATTATTCAAAAGTATTATAAGCACACACAATAAACTCTTTATTCTATCAAACTCCAATACATAAAACTTGTGAAATTACACCATAATAACCAATGGATGTAACTTCACATTCACACAAAATGAAAAGACAATAACACAAATTATCATATAATTAAAATTTAGACTAAATTCGTCATATCCACATTAGAGGATATACATCATTCAGTCCACAAACAAATAAATTTATTCAAGATAATCAATTAGGCCAAAAACCATTCTAAAGATTGGCATCATAACCAAATGGAATTGTTTCATTTCCACCACCATTCCTCATCATGTCCATTAACATCTCCCTTTGAATGATGTTATTAATATTCATATCTATCCCAACATGGCCATGGCCCATCATAGCAATTTATTCATTATTAAATGCAGTTAGTGGCGGCGGCGGTGGTAATTGTATTGCCATTTGATGTTGGACTTGGCTTTGAGCCATCATTATTTGACTTCTACTTTCATTTTGATTAAAAGTTATATTGTTATCATCAAGTTCCATCCTTCTAGCAATCTCCCTCAAATTCTTATCAATTATCCAAGCAAGATCATTCAAATCACTCACCGACACATCGTTCTGCACAATATTCCCAGCCTTAAGACATTGAAACATCAGCTTGGTTAGTTCTTTCTCTCTGTTGTCTTCCCTTTTCTTCTTAACTTGCTCTTTAGCCTTTAAAATCCCCTGTTTTAGGAAACTCTCCTGATTAACCATCTTTTTACTTTGTTCCAATTCAGGCATTGTCTTGAATTTCAAAAGCACTTGTTGAACACCCGATGGCGATGGCCAAATCTCTGGTTGAGGGTCGTACGAGCCATAAATTATAGCACACGCATCGATTCCACAAAGGGTTGATAACTCATCAACTTTTTTCAATAAACCCTTCTTCTTTTTATCGTATGTTACTTTCCTTGAGGTATCATTTTCAATGAAAGCAAGTTTTACCTTCTTTCTTGTCATGGTTTTGACTAGAATAAGCGAAGATGAATAATTTATAGGGAAAAAGAAGAACAGTTGATGGCTGTGAATTTTATTCTTGTTAACAATGTATATATAGACCAAAATTGATCTATTGTACACGGTTTGATGTATGTATGAATATTTTTCCATCTTGGCATTTTTGTTTCGGCGGTAAAACCCATTATTTTCATTCCATGCATGCGGATATATAAAATCAAATCTTTTATAACATTTTTTAATATTTAAATATTTATAGTGACGTGGTTGCAACGGTTGGATTATATATCAAAATATTTTTTTTTTATTTTACAAAGATATATCACGAATTGTAATTTGCGTAGATTCATGCACATAGATATTCTAAAAGGATTTTATCTTGCCGTTAGTTATCAATATCGTAAATTTAAAATATAGTATGAGAAAAAGGAATATACACCGAATATTTTTACACTATTAACCAATGACAGACGTGTATTTCGCCACATCACACTTTTATTTTCAACATACTATTATCATTTGGCACTTTCCAAAAATCTGATTGGATGTCTGTGTAATATTTCTTTACAATGACAGTGCACTACCTTTAAACTCATATAGTATATCAATAAAAGTTATTGTGTGTGAAATTGTTTGATATATCATATATTCATTTTTTTGGTTAATTTTTTCATATATTTCATTAAATTACACCACAACGTCATGTATTACGCAATATTACCCAATCCTAGCGCTTTTTGAGAAGTGCTACTAAATAATATGCTTTTAATAAAGTTGGAAAAACATAACTCTAGTTATCTGGCCACAATAGAAGAAACTTTAATAACGCTTAAAAATGCTATTAAAAGCTAAAAATACGCTATTGATAATATTTTTTGGTGTAATGTATTACATTATTTTTGCAAATATCTACAATGTATAAAGTAGTTTAATGCATGGCTAAATCTTTTCTTTACACTATCCATTTACACAAATTAAATTTTTTTATAATACCCAAAAATCTTTTTTTTTTTGTAATATAATATAAAAAAATATTACCCATATATATATATATATATATATATATTAAAAGCCATTACGTAAATGTGATTATTATTTAACCTTGCTTAAGACTAATCAAGACAAATGATTATTCAAAAGTATTATAAGCACACACAATAAACTCTTTATTCTATCAAACTCCAATACATAAAACTTGTGAAATTACACCATAATAACCAATGGATGTAACTTCACATTCACACAAAATGAAAAAACAATAACACAAATTATCATATAATTAAAATTTAGACTAAATTCGTCATATCCACATTAGAGGATATACATCATTAAGTCCACAAACAAATAAATTTATTCAAGATAATCAATTAGGCCAAAAACCATTCTAAAGATTGGCATCATAACCAAATGGAATTGTTTCATTTCCACCACCATTCCTCATCATGTCCATTAACATCTGCCTTTGAATGATGTTATTAATATTCATATCTATCCCAACATGGCCATGGCCCATCATAGCAATTTCTTCATTATTAAATGCAGTTAGTGGCGGCGGCGGTGGTAATTGTATTGCCAGTTGATGTTGGACTTGGCTTTGAGCCATCATTATTTGACTTCTACTTTCATTTTGATTAAAAGTTATATTGTTATCATCAAGTTCCATCCTTCTAGCAATCTCCCTCAAATTCTTATCAATTATCCATGCAAGATCATTCAAATCACTCACCGACACATCGTTCTGCACAATATTCCCAGCCTTAAGACATTGAAACATCAGCTTGGTTAGTTCTTTCTCTCTGTTGTCTTCCCTTTTCTTCTTAACTTGCTCTTTAGCCTTTATAATCCCCTGTTTTAGGAAACTCTCCTGATTAACCATCTTTTTACTTTGTTCCAATTCAGGCATTGTCTTGAATTTCAAAAGCACTTGTTGAACACCCGATGGCGATGGCCAAATCTCTGGTTGAGGGTCGTACGAGCCATAAATTATAGCACACGCATCGATTCCACAAAGGGTTGATAACTCATCAACTTTTTTCAATAAACCCTTCTTCTTTTTATCGTATGTTACTTTCCTTGAGGTATCATTTTCAATGAAAGCAAGTTTTACCTTCTTTCTTGTCATGGTTTTGACTAGAATAAGCGAAGATGAATAATTTATAGGGAAAAAGAAGAACAGTTGATGGCTGTGAATTTTATTCTTGTGAACAATGTATATATAGACCAAAATTGATCTATTGTACACGGTTTGATGTATGTATGAATATTTTTCCATCTTGGCATTTTTGTTTCGGCGGTAAAACCCATTATTTTCATTCCATGCAGCGGATATATAAAATCAAATCTTTTATAACATTTTTTAATATTTAAATATTTATAGTGACGTGGTTGCAACGGTTGGACTATATATCAAAATATTTTTTTTTTATTTTACAAAGATATATCACGAATTGTAATTTGCGTAGATTCATGCACATAGATATTCTAAAAGGATTTTATCTTGCCGTTAGTTATCAATATCGTAAATTTAAAATATAGTATGAGAAAAAGGAATATACACCGAATATTTTTACACTATTAACCAATGACAGACGTGTATTTCGCCACATCACACTTTTATTTTCAACATACTATTATCATTTGGCACTTTCCAAAAATCTGATTGGATGTCTGTGTAATATTTCTTTACAATGACAGTGCACTACCTTTAAACTCATATAGTATATCAATAAAAGTTATTGTGTGTGAAATTGTTTGATATATCATATATTCATTTTTTTGGTTAATTTTTTCATATATTCCATTAAATTACACCACAACGTCATGTATTACGCAATATTACCCAATCCTAGCGCTTTTTGAGAAGTGCTACTAAATAATATGCTTTTAATAAAGTTGGAAAAGCATAATTCTAGTTATCTGACCACAATAGAAGAAACTTTAACAACGCTTAAAAATGTTATTAAAAGCTAAAAATATGCTATTGAAAATATTTTTTGGTGTAATGTATTACATTATTTTTGCAAATCTCTATAATGTATAAAGTAGTTTAATGCATGGCTAAATCTTTTCTTTACACTATCCATTTACACAAATTAAATTTTTTTATAATACCCAAAAATCTTTTTTTTTTGTAATATAATATAAAAAAATATTACCCATATATATATATATATATATATATTAAAAGCCATTACGTAAATGTGATTATTATTTAACCTTGCTTAAGACTAATCAAGACAAATGATTATTCAAAAGTATTATATGCACACACAATAAACTCTTTATTCTATCAAACTCCAATACATAAAACTTGTGAAATTACACCATAATAACCAATGGATGTAACTTCACATTCACACAAAATGAAAAAACAATAACACAAATTATCATATAATTAATATTTAGACTAAATTCGTCATATCCACATTAGAGGATATACATCATTAAGTCCACAAACAAATAAATTTATTCAAGATAATCAATTAGGCCAAAAACCATTCTGAAGATTTGCATCATAACCAAATGGAATTGTTTCATTTCCACCACCATTCGTCATCATGTCCATTAACAACTGCCTTTGAATGATGTTATTAATATTCATATCCATCCCAACATGGCCATGGCCCATCATAGCAATTT
This sequence comes from Lathyrus tuberosus, assembly GCA_022829125.1. NCBI lineage: Eukaryota > Viridiplantae > Streptophyta > Magnoliopsida > Fabales > Fabaceae > Lathyrus > Lathyrus tuberosus. Next base: position 13,699,780 of record JALAZF010000071.1, read on the forward strand.
CTTCATTATTAAATGCAGTTAGTGGCGGCGGCGGTGGTAATTGTATTGCCATTTGATGTTGGACTTGGCTTTGAGCCATCATTATTTGACTTCTACTTTCATTTTGATTAAAAGTTATATTGTTATCATCAAGTTCCATCCTTCTAGCAATCTCCCTCAAATTCTTATCAATTATCCAAGCAAGATCATTCAAATCACTCACCGACACATCATTCTGCACAATATTCCCAGCCTTAAGACATTGAAACATCAGCTTGGTTAGTTCTTTCTCTCTGTTGTCTTCCCTTTTCTTCTTAACTTGCACTTTAGCCTTTAAAATAATCCCATGTTTTAGGAAACTCTCCTGATTAACCATCTTTTTGCTTTGTTCCAATTCAGGCATTGTCTTGAATTTCAAAAGCACTTGTTGAACACCCGATGGCGATGGCCAAATCTCTGGTTGAGGGTCGTACGAGCCATAAATTATAGCACACGCATCGATTCCACAAAGGGTTGATAACTCATCAACTTTTTTCAATAAACCCTTCTTCTTTTTATCGTATGTTACTCTCCTTGAGGTATCATTTTCAATGAAAGCAAGTTTTACCTTCTTTCTTGTCATGGTTTTGACTAGAATAAGCGAAGATGAATAATTTATAGGGAAAAAGAAGAACAGTTGATGGCTGTGAATTTTATTCTTGTGAACAATGTATATATAGACCAAAATTGATCTATTGTACACGGTTTGATGTATGTATGAATATTTTTCCATCTTGGCATTTTTGTTTCGGCGGTAAAACCCATTATTTTCATTCCATGCATGCGGATATATAAAATCAAATCTTTTATAACATTTTTTAATATTTAAATATTTATAGTGACGTCGTTGCAACGGTTGGATTATATATCAAAATATATTTATTTATTTTACAAAGATATATCACGAATTGTAATTTGCGTAGATTCATGCACATAGATATTCTAAAAGGATTTTATCTTGCCGTTAGTTATCAATATCGTAAATTTAAAATATAGTATGAGAAAAAGGAATATACACCGAATATTTTTACACTATTAACCAATGACAGACGTGTATTTCGCCACATCACACTTTTATTTTCAACATACTATTATCATTTGGCACTTTCCAAAAATCTGATTGGATGTCTGTGTAATATTTCTTTACAATGACAGTGCACTACCTTTAAACTCATATAGTATATCAATAAAAGTTATTGTGTGTGAAATTGTTTGATATATCATATATTCATTTTTTTGGTTAATTTTTTCATATATTCCATTAAATTACACCACAACGTCATGTATTACGCAATATTACCCAATCCTAGCGCTTTTTGAGAAGTGCTACTAAATAATATGCTTATAATAAAGTTGGAAAAGCATAACTCTAGTTATCTGACCACAATAGGAGAAACTTTAATAACGCTTAAAAATGTTATTAAAAGCTAAAAATACGCTATTGATAATATTTTTTGGTGTAATGTATTACATTATTTTTGCAAATATCTACAATGTATAAAGTAGTTTAATGCATGGCTAAATCTTTTCTTTACACTATCCATTTACACAAATTAAATTTTTTTATAATACCCAAAAATCTTTTTTTTTGTAATATAATATAAAAAAATATTACCCATACATATATATATATATATATATATTAAAAGCCTTTACGTAAATGTGATTATTATTTAACCTTGCTTAAGACTAATCAAGACAAACGGTTATTCAAAAGTATTATAAGCACACACAATAAACTCTTTATTCTATCAAACTCCAATACATAAAACTTGTGAAATTACACCATAATAACCAATGGATGTAACTTCACATTCACACAAAATGAAAAAACAATAACACAAATTATCATATAATTAAAATTTAGACTAAATTCGTCATATCCACATTAGAGGTTATACATCATTAAGTCCACAAACAAATAAATTTACTCAAGATAATCAATTAGGCCAAAAACCATTCTGAAGATTGGCATCATAACCAAATGGAATTGTTTCATTTCCACCACCATTCCTCATCATGTCCATTAACAACTGCCTTTGAATGATGTTATTAATATTCATATCCATCCCAACATGGCCATGGCCCATCATAGCAATTTCTTCATTATTAAATGCAGTTAGTGGCGGCGGCGGTGGTAATTGTATTGCCATTTGATGTTGGACTTGGCTTTGAGCCATCATTATTTGACTTCTACTTTCATTTTGATTAAAAGTTATATTGTTATCATCAAGTTCCATCCTTCTAGCAATCTCCCTCAAATTCTTATCAATTATCCAAGCAAGATCATTCAAATCACTCACCGACACATCATTCTGCACAATATTCCCAGCCTTAAGACATTGAAACATCAGCTTGGTTAGTTCTTTCTCTCTGTTGTCTTCCCTTTTCTTCTTAACTTGCACTTTAGCCTTTAAAATCCCATGTTTTAGGAAACTCTCCTGATTAACCATCTTTTTGCTTTGTTCCAATTCAGGCATTGTCTTGAATTTCAAAAGCACTTGTTGAACACCCGATGGCGATGGCCAAATCTCTGGTTGAGGGTCGTACGAGCCATAAATTATAGCACACGCATCGATTCCACAAAGGGTTGATAACTCATCAACTTTTTTCAATAAACCCTTCTTCTTTTTATCGTATGTTACTCTTCTTGAGGTATCCTTTTCAATGAAAGCAAGTTTTACCTTCTTTCTTGTCATGGTTTTGACTAGAATAAGCGAAGATGAATAATTTATAGGGAAAAAGAAGAACAGTTGATGGCTGTGAATTTTATTCTTGTGAACAATGTATATATAGACCAAAATTGATCTATTGTACACGGTTTGATGTATGTATGAATAGTTTTCCATCTTGGCATTTTTGTTTCGGCGGTAAAACCCATTATTTTCATTCCATGCATGCGGATATATAAAATCAAATCTTTTATAACATTTTTTAATATTTAAATATTTATAGTGACGTGGTTGCAACGGTTGGATTATATATCAAAATATATTTTTTTATTTTACAAAGATATATCACGAATTGTAATTTGCGTAGATTCATGCACATAGATATTCTAAAAGGATTTTATCTTGCCGTTAGTTATCAATATCGTAAATTTAAAATATAGTATGAGAAAAAGGAATATACACCGAATATTTTTACACTATTAACCAATGACAGACGTGTATTTCGCCACATCACACTTTTATTTTCAACATACTATTATCATCTGGCACTTTCCAAAAATCTGATTGGATGTCTGTGTAATATTTCTTTACAATGACAGTGCACTACCTTTAAACTCATATAGTATATCAATAAAAGTTATTGTGTGTGAAATTGTTTGATATATCATATATTCATTTTTTTGGTTAATTTTTTCATATATTCCATTAAATTACACCACAACGTCATGTATTACGCAATATTACCCAATCCTAGCGCTTTTTGAGAAGTGCTACTAAATAATATGCTTTTAATAAAGTTGGAAAAGCATAATTCTAGTTATCTGACCACAATAGAAGAAACTTTAATAACGCTTAAAAATGTTATTAAAAGCTAAAAATACGCTATTGATAATATTTTTTGGTGTAATGTATTACATTATTTTTGCAAATATCTACAATGTATAAAGTAGTTTAATGCATGGCTAAATCTTTTCTTTACACTATCCATTTACACAAATTAAATTTTTTTATAATACCCAAAAATCTTTTTTTTTTGTAATATAATATAAAAAAATATTACCCATAGATATATATATATATATATATATATATATATATATATATATTAAAAGCCTTTACGTAAATGTGATTATTATTTAACCTTGCTTCAGACTAATCAAGACAAATGGTTATTCAAAAGTATTATAAGCACACACAATAAACTCTTTATTCTATCAAACTCCAATATATAAAACTTGTGAAATTACACCATAATAACCAATGGATGTAACTTCACATTCACACAAAATGAAAAAACAATAACACAAATTATCATATAATTAAAATTTAGACTAAATTCGTCATATCCACATTAGAGGTTATACATCATTAAGTCCACAAACAAATAAATTTATTCAAGATAATCAATTAGGCCAAAAACCATTCTGAAGATTGGCATCATAACCAAATGGAATTGTTTCATTTCCACCACCATTCCTCATCATGTCCATTAACAACTGCCTTTGAATGATGTTATTAATATTCATATCTATCCCAACATGGCCATGGCCCATCATAGCAATTTCTTCATTATTAAATGCAGTTAGTGGCGGCGGCGGTGGTAATTGTATTGCCATTTGATGTTGGACTTGGCTTTGAGCCATCATTATTTGACTTCTACATTCATTTTGATTAAAAGTTATATTGTTATCATCAAGTTCCATCCTTCTAGCAATCTCCCTCAAATTCTTATCAATTATCCAAGCAAGATCATTCAAATCACTCACCGACACATCGTTCTGCACAATATTCCCAGCCTTAAGACATTGAAGCATCAGCTTGGTTAGTTCTTTCTCTCTGTTGTCTTCCCTTTTCTTCTTAACTTGCTCTTTAGCCTTTAAAATCCCCTGTTTTAGGAAACTCTCCTGATTAACCATCTTTTTGCTTTGTTCCAATTCAGGCATTGTCTTGAATTTCAAAAGCACTTGTTGAACACCCGATGGCGATGGCCAAATCTCTGGTTGAGGGTCGTACGAGCCATAAATTATAGCACACGCATCGATTCCACAAAGGGTTGATAACTCATCAACTTTTTTCAATAAACCCTTCTTCTTTTTATCGTATGTTACTTTCCTTGAGGTATCATTTTCAATGAAAGCAAGTTTTACCTTCTTTCTTGTCATGGTTTTGACTAGAATAAGCGAAGATGAATAATTTATAGGGAAAAAGAAGAACAGTTGATGGCTGTGAATTTTATTCTTGTGAACAATGTATATATAGACCAAAATTGATCTATTGTACACGGTTTAATGTATGTATGAATATTTTTCCATCTTGGCATTTTTGTTTCGGCGGTAAAACCCATTATTTTCATTCCATGCATGCGGATATATAAATTCAAATCTTTTATGACATTTTTTAATATTTAAATATTTATAGTGACGTGGTTGCAACGGTTGGATTATATATCAAAATATTTTTTTTTATTTTACAAAGATATATCACGAATTGTAATTTGCGTAGATTCATGCACATAGATATTCTAAAAGGATTTTATCATGCCGTTAGTTATCAATATCGTAAATTTAAAATATAGTATGAGAAAAAGGAATATACACCGAATATTTTTACACTATTAACCAATGACAGACGTGTATTTCGCAACATCACACTTTTATTTTCAACATACTATTATCATTTGGCACTTTCCAAAAATCTGATTGGATGTCTGTGTAATATTTCTTTACAATGACAGTGCACTACCTTTAAACTCATATAGTATATCAATAAAAGTTATTGTGTGTGAAATTGTTTGATATATCATATATTCATTTTTTTGGTTAATTTTTTCATATATTCCATTAAATTACACCACAACGTCATGTATTACGCAATATTACCCAATCCTAGCGCTTTTTGAGAAGTGCTACTAAATAATATGCTTTTAATAAAGTTGGAAAAGCATAATTCTAGTTATCTGACCACAATAGAAGAAACTTTAATAACGCTTAAAAATATTATTAAAAGCTAAAAATACGCTATTGATAATATTTTTTGGTGTAATGTATTACATTATTTTTGCAAATATCTACAATGTATAAAGTAGTTTAATGCATGGCTAAATCTTTTCTTTACACTATCCATTTACACAAATTAAATTTTTTTATAATACCCAAAAATCTTTTTTTTTTGTAATATAATATAAAAAAATATTACCCATACATATATATATATATATATATATATATATATATATATATATATATATATATATATATATATATATATATTAAAAGCCTTTACGTAAATGTGATTATTATTTAACCTTGCTTAAGACTAATCAAGACAAATGGTTATTCAAAAGTATTATAAGCACACACAATAAACTCTTTATTCTATCAAACTCCAATATATAAAACTTGTGAAATTACACCATAATAACCAATGGATGTAACTTCACATTCACACAAAATGAAAAAACAATAACACAAATTATCATATAATTAAAATTTAGACTAAATTCGTCATATCCACATTAGAGGTTATACATCATTAAGTCCACAAACAAATAAATTTATTCAAGATAATCAATTAGGCCAAAAACCATTCTGAAGATTGGCATCATAACCAAATGGAATTGTTTCATTTCCACCACCATTCCTCATCATGTCCATTAACAACTGCCTTTGAATGATGTTATTAATATTCATATCCATCCCAACATGTCCATGGCCCATCATAGCAATTTCTTCATTATTAAATGCAGTTAGTGGCGGCGGCGGTGGTAATTGTATTGCCATTTGATGTTGGACTTGGCTTTGAGCCATCATTATTTGACTTCTACTTTCATTTTGATTAAAAGTTATATTGTTATCATCAAGTTCCATCCTTCTAGCAATCTCCCTCAAATTCTTATCAATTATCCAAGCAAGATCATTCAAATCACTCACCGACACATCGTTCTGCACAATATTCCCAGCCTTAAGACATTGAAGCATCAGCTTGGTTAGTTCTTTCTCTCTGTTGTCTTCCCTTTTCTTCTTAACTTGCTCTTTAGCCTTTAAAATCCCCTGTTTTAGGAAACTCTCCTGATTAACCATCTTTTTGCTTTGTTCCAATTCAGGCATTGTCTTGAATTTCAAAAGCACTTGTTGAACACCCGATGGCGATGGCCAAATCTCTGGTTGAGGGTCGTACGAGCCATAAATTATAGCACACGCATCGATTCCACAAAGGGTTGATAACTCATCAACTTTTTTCAATAAACCCTTCTTCTTTTTATCGTATGTTACTTTCCTTGAGGTATCATTTTCAATGAAAGCAAGTTTTACCTTCTTTCTTGTCATGGTTTTGACTAGAATAAGCGAAGATGAATAATTTATAGGGAAAAAGAAGAACAGTTGATGGCTGTGAATTTTATTCTTGTGAACAATGTATATATAGACCAAAATTGATCTATTGTACACGGTTTGATGTATGTATGAATATTTTTCCATCTTGGCATTTTTGTTTCGGCGGTAAAACCCATTATTTTCATTCCATGCATGCGGATATATAAATTCAAATCTTTTATGACATTTTTTAATATTTAAATATTTATAGTGACGTGGTTGCAACGGTTGGATTATATATCAAAATATTTTTTTTTATTTTACAAAGATATATCACGAATTGTAATTTGCGTAGATTCATGCACATAGATATTCTAAAAGGATTTTATCATGCCGTTAGTTATCAATATCGTAAATTTAAAATATAGTATGAGAAAAAGGAATATACACCGAATATTTTTACACTATTAACCAATGACAGACGTGTATTTCGCAACATCACACTTTTATTTTCAACATACTATTATCATTTGGCACTTTCCAAAAATCTGATTGGATGTCTGTGTAATATTTCTTTACAATGACAGTGCACTACCTTTAAACTCATATAGTATATCAATAAAAGTTATTGTGTGTGAAATTGTTTGATATATCATATATTCATTTTTTTGGTTAATTTTTTCATATATTCCATTAAATTACACCACAACGTCATGTATTACGCAATATTACCCAATCCTAGCGCTTTTTGAGAAGTGCTACTAAATAATATGCTTTTAATAAAGTTGGAAAAGCATAATTCTAGTTATCTGACCACAATAGAAGAAACTTTAATAACGCTTAAAAATATTATTAAAAGCTAAAAATACGCTATTGATAATATTTTTTGGTGTAATGTATTACATTATTTTTGCAAATATCTACAATGTATAAAGTAGTTTAATGCATGGCTAAATCTTTTCTTTACACTATCCATTTACACAAATTAAATTTTTTTATAATACCCAAAAATCTTTTTTTTTTGTAATATAATATAAAAAAATATTACCCATACATATATATATATATATATATATATATATATATATATATATATATATATATATTAAAAGCCTTTACGTAAATGTGATTATTATTTAACCTTGCTTAAGACTAATCAAGACAAATGGTTATTCAAAAGTATTATAAGCACACACAATAAACTCTTTATTCTATCAAACTCCAATATATAAAACTTGTGAAATTACACCATAATAACCAATGGATGTAACTTCACATTCACACAAAATGAAAAAACAATAACACAAATTATCATATAATTAAAATTTAGACTAAATTCGTCATATCCACATTAGAGGTTATACATCATTAAGTCCACAAACAAATAAATTTATTCAAGATAATCAATTAGGCCAAAAACCATTCTGAAGATTGGCATCATAACCAAATGGAATTGTTTCATTTCCACCACCATTCCTCATCATGTCCATTAACAACTGCCTTTGAATGATGTTATTAATATTCATATCCATCCCAACATGTCCATGGCCCATCATAGCAATTTCTTCATTATTAAATGCAGTTAGTGGCGGCGGCGGTGGTAATTGTATTGCCATTTGATGTTGGACTTGGCTTTGAGCCATCATTATTTGACTTCTACTTTCATTTTGATTAAAAGTTATATTGTTATCATCAAGTTCCATCCTTCTAGCAATCTCCCTCAAATTCTTATCAATTATCCAAGCAAGATCATTCAAATCACTCACCGACACATCGTTCTGCACAATATTCCCAGCCTTAAGACATTGAAGCATCAGCTTGGTTAGTTCTTTCTCTCTGTTGTCTTCCCTTTTCTTCTTAACTTGCTCTTTAGCCTTTAAAATCCCCTGTTTTAGGAAACTCTCCTGATTAACCATCTTTTTGCTTTGTTCCAATTCAGGCATTGTCTTGAATTTCAAAAGCACTTGTTGAACACCCGATGGCGATGGCCAAATCTCTGGTTGAGGGTCGTACGAGCCATAAATTATAGCACACGCATCGATTCCACAAAGGGTTGATAACTCATCAACTTTTTTCAATAAACCCTTCTTCTTTTTATCGTATGTTACTTTCCTTGAGGTATCATTTTCAATGAAAGCAAGTTTTACCTTCTTTCTTGTCATGGTTTTGACTAGAATAAGCGAAGATGAATAATTTATAGGGAAAAAGAAGAACAGTTGATGGCTGTGAATTTTATTCTTGTGAACAATGTATATATAGACCAAAATTGATCTATTGTACACGGTTTGATGTATGTATGAATATTTTTCCATCTTGGCATTTTTGTTTCGGCGGTAAAACCCATTATTTTCATTCCATGGATGCGGATATATAAATTCAAATCTTTTATGACATTTTTTAATATTTAAATATTTATAGTGACGTGGTTGCAACGGTTGGATTATATATCAAAATATTTTTTTTTATTTTACAAAGATATATCACGAATTGTAATTTGCGTAGATTCATGCACATAGATATTCTAAAAGGATTTTATCATGCCGTTAGTTATCAATATAGTAAATTTAAAATATAGTATGAGAAAAAGGAATATACACCGAATATTTTTACACTATTAACCAATGACAGACGTGTATTTCGCCACATCACACTTTTATTTTCAACATACTATTATCATTTGGCACTTTCCAAAAATCTGATTGGATGTCTGTGTAATATTTCTTTACAATGACAGTGCACTACCTTTAAACTCATATAGTATATCAATAAAAGTTATTGTGTGTGAAATTGTTTGATATATCATATATTCATTTTTTTGGTTAATTTTTTCATATATTCCATTAAATTACACCACAACGTCATGTATTACGCAATATTACCCAATCCTAGCGCTTTTTGAGAAGTGCTACTAAATAATATGCTTTTAATAAAGTTGGAAAAGCATAATTCTAGTTATCTGACCACAATAGAAGAAACTTTAATAACGCTTAAAAATGTTATTAAAAGCTAAAAATACGCTATTGATAATATTTTTTGGTGTAATGTATTACATTATTTTTGCAAATATCTACAATGTATAAAGTATTTTAATGCATGGCTAAATCTTTTCTTTACACTATCCATTTACACAAATTAAATTTTTTTATAATACCCAAAAATCTTTTTTTTTTGTAATATAATTTAAAAAAATATTACCCATATATATATATATATAAATATATATATATATATATATATATATATATATATATTAAAAGCCTTTACGTAAATGTGATTATTATTTAACCTTGCTTAAGGCTAATCAAGACAAATGGTTATTCAAAAGTATTATAAGCACACACAATAAACTCTTTATTCTATCAAACTCCAATACATAAAACTTGTGAAATTACACCATAATAACCAATGGATGTAACTTCACATTCACACAAAATGAAAAAACAATAACACAAATTATCATATAATTAAAATTTAGACTAAATTCGTCATATCCACATTAGAGGATATACATCATTAAGTCCACAAACAAATAAATTTATTCAAGATAATCAATTAGGCCAAAAACCATTCTGAAGATTGGCATCATAACCAAATGGAATTGTTTCATTTCCACCACCATTCCTCATCATGTCCATTAACAACTGCCTTTGAATGATGTTATTAGTATTCATATCCATCCCAACATGGCCATGGCCCATCATAGCAATTTCTTCATTATTAAATGCAGTTAGTGGCGGCGGCGGTGGTAATTGTATTGCCATTTGATGTTGGACTTGTCTTTGAGCCATCATTATTTGACTTCTACTTTCATTTTGATTAAAAGTTATATTGTTATCATCAAGTTCCAACCTTCTAGCAATCTCCCTCAAATTCTTATCAATTATCCAAGCAAGATCATTCAAATCACTCACCGACACATCGTTCTGCACAATATTCCCAGCCTTATGACATTGAAACATCAGCTTGGTTAGTTCTTTCTCTCTGTTGTCTTCCCTTTTCTTCTTAACTTGCTCTTTAGCCTTTAAAATCCCCTGTTTTAGGAAACTCTCCTGATTAACCATCTTTTTGCTTTGTTCCAATTCAGGCATTGTCTTGAATTTCAAAAGCACTTGTTGAACACCCGATGGCAATGGCCAAATCTATGGTTGAGGGTCGTACGAGCCATAAATTATAGCACACGCATCGATTCCACAAAGGGTTGATAACTCATCAACTTTTTTCAATAAACCCATCTTCTTTTTATCGTATGTTACTTTCCTTGAGGTATCATTTTCAATGAAAGCAAGTTTCACCTTCTTTCTTGTCATGGTTTTGACTAGAATAAGCGAAAATGAATAATTTATAGGGAAAAAGAAGAACAGTTGATGGTTGTGAATTTTATTCTTGTGAACAATGTATATATAGACCAAAATTGATCTATTGTACACGGTTTGATGTATGTATGAATATTTTTCCATCTTGGCATTTTTGTTTCGGCGGTAAAACCCATTATTTTCATTCCATGCATGCGGATATATAAAATCAAATCTTTTATAACATTTTTTAATATTTAAATATTTATAGTGACGTGGTTGCAACGGTTGGATTATATATCAAAATATTTTTTTTTATTTTACAAAGATATATCACGAATTGTAATTTGCGTAGATTCATGCACATAGATATTCTAAAAGGATTTTATCTTGCCGTTAGTTATCAATATCGTAAATTTAAAATATAGTATGAGAAAAAGGAATATACACCGAATATTTTTACACTATTAACCAATGACAGACGTGTATTTCGCCACATCACACTTTTATTTTCAACATACTATTATCATTTGGCACTTTCCAAAAATCTGATTGGATGTCTGTGTAATATTTCTTTACAATGACAGTGCACTACCTTTAAACTCATATAGTATATCAATAAAAGTTATCGTGTGTGAAATTGTTTGATATATCATATATTCATTTTTTTGGTTAATTTTTTCATATATTCCATTAAATTACACCACAACGTCATGTATTACGCAATATTACCCAATCCTAGCGCTTTTTGAGAAGTGCTACTAAATAATATGCTTTTAATAAAGTTGGAAAAGCATAATTCTAGTTATCTGACCACAATAGAAGAAACTTTAATAACGCTTAAAAATGTTATTAAAAGCTAAAAATACGCTATTGATAATATTTTTTGGTGTAATGTATTACATTATTTTTGCAAATATCTACAATGTATAAAGTAGTTTAATGCATGGCTAAATCTTTTCTTTACACTATCCATTTACACAAATTAAATTTTTTTATAATACCCAAAAATCTTTTCTTTTTGTAATATAATATAAAAAAATATTACCCATATATATATATATATATATATATATATATATATATATATATATATATATATATTAAAAGCCTTTACGTAAATGTGATTATTATTTAACCTTGCTTAAGACTAATCAAGACAAATGGTTATTCAAAAGTATTATAAGCACACACAATAAACTCTTTATTCTATCAAACTCCAATACATAAAACTTGTGAAATTACACCATAATAACCAATGGATGTAACTTCACATTCACACAAAATGAAAAAACAATAACACAAATTATCATATAATTAAAATTTAGACTAAATTCGTCATATCCACATTAGAGGATATACATCATTAAGTCCACAAACAAATAAATTTATTCAAGATAATCAATTAGGCCAAAAACCATTCTGAAGATTGGCATCATAACCAAATGGAATTGTTTCATTTCCACCACCATTCCTCATCATGTCCATTAACAACTGCCTTTGAATGATGTTATTAGTATTCATATCCATCCCAACATGGCCATGGCCCATCATAGCAATTTCTTCATTATTAAATGCAGTTAGTGGCGGCGGCGGTGGTAATTGTATTGCCATTTGATGTTGGACTTGTCTTTGAGCCATCATTATTTGACTTCTACTTTCATTTTGATTAAAATTTATATTGTTATCATCAAGTTCCATCCTTCTAGCAATCTCCCTCAAATTCTTATCAATTATCCAAGCAAGATCATTCAAATCACTCACCGACACATCGTTCTGCACAATATTCCCAGCCTTAAGACATTGAAACATCAGCTTGGTTAGTTCTTTCTCTCTGTTGTCTTCCCTTTTCTTCTTAACTTGTTCTTCAGCCTTTAAAATCCCCTGTTTTGGGAAACTCTCCTGATTAACCATCTTTTTGCTTTGTTCCAATTCAGGCATTGTCTTGAATTTCAAAAGCACTTGTTGAACACCCGATGGCAATGGCCAAATCTCTGGTTGAGGGTCGTACGAGCCATAAATTATAGCACACGCATCGATTCCACAAAGGGTTGATAACTCATCAACTTTTTTCAATAAACCCTTCTTCTTTTTATCGTATGTTACTTTCCTTGAGGTATCATTTTCAATGAAAGCAAGTTTCACCTTCTTTCTTGTCATGGTTTTGACTAGAATAAGCGAAGATGAATAATTTATAGGGAAAAAGAAGAACAGTTGATGGCTGTGAATTTTATTCTTGTGAACAATGTATATATAGACCAAAATTGATCTATTGTACACGGTTTGATGTATGTATGAATATTTTTCCATCTTGGCATTTTTGTTTCGGCGGTAAAACCCATTATTTTCATTCCATGCATGCGGATATATAAAATCAAATCTTTTATAACATTTTTTAATATTTAAATATTTATAGTGACGTGGTTGCAACGGTTGGATTATATATCAAAATATTTTTTTTTTATTTTACAAAGATATATCACGAATTGTAATTTGCGTAGATTCATGCACATAGATATTCTAAAAGTATTTTATCTTGCCGTTAGTTATCAATATCGTAAATTTAAAATATAGTATGAGAAAAAGGAATATACACCGAATATTTTTACACTATTAACCAATGACAGACGTGTATTTCGCCACATCACACTTTTATTTTCAACATACTATTATCATTTGGCACTTTCCAAAAATCTGATTGGATGTCTGTGTAATATTTCTTTACAATGACAGTGCACTACCTTTAAACTCATATAGTATATCAATAAAAGTTATCGTGTGTGAAATTGTTTGATATATCATATATTCATTTTTTTGGTTAATTTTTTCATATATTCCATTAAATTACACCACAACGTCATGTATAACGCAATATTACCCAATCCTAGCGCTTTTTGAGAAGTGCTACTAAATAATATGCTTTTAATAAAGTTGGAAAAGCATAATTCTAGTTATCTGACCACAATAGAAGAAACTTTAATAACGCTTAAAAATGTTATTAAAAGCTAAAAATACGCTATTGATAATATTTTTTGGTGTAATGTATTACATTATTTTTGCAAATATCTACAATGTATAAAGTAGTTTAATGCATGGCTAAATCTTTTCTTTACACTATCCATTTACACAAATTAAATTTTTTTATAATACCCAAAAATCTTTTCTTTTTGTAATATAATATAAAAAAATATTACCCATATATATATATATATATATATATATATATTAAAAGCCTTTACGTAAATGTGATTATTATTTAACCTTGCTTAAGACTAATCAAGACAAATGGTTATTCAAAAGTATTATAAGCACACACAATAAACTCTTTATTCTATCAAACTCCAATACATAAAACTTGTGAAATTACACCATAATAACCAATGGATGTAACTTCACATTCACACAAAATGAAAAAACAATAACACAAATTATCATATAATTAAAATTTAGACTAAATTCGTCATATCCACATTAGAGGATATACATCATTAAGTCCACAAACAAATAAATTTATTCAAGATAATCAATTAGGCCAAAAACCATTCTGAAGATTGGCATCATAACCAAATGGAATTGTTTCATTTCCACCACCATTCCTCATCATGTCCATTAACAACTGCCTTTGAATGATGTTATTAGTATTCATATCCATCCCAACATGGCCATGGCCCATCATAGCAATTTCTTCATTATTAAATGCAGTTAGTGGCGGCGGCGGTGGTAATTGTATTGCCATTTGATGTTGGACTTGTCTTTGAGCCATCATTATTTGACTTCTACTTTCATTTTGATTAAAAGTTATATTGTTATCATCAAGTTCCATCCTTCTAGCAATCTCCCTCAAATTCTTATCAATTATCTAAGCAAGATCATTCAAATCACTCACCGACACATCGTTCTGCACAATATTCCCAGCCTTAAGACATTGAAACATCAGCTTGGTTAGTTCTTTCTCTCTGTTGTCTTCCCTTTTCTTCTTAACTTGCTCTTTAGCCTTTAAAATCCCCTGTTTTAGGAAACTCTCCTGATTAACCATCTTTTTGCTTTGTTCCAATTCAGGCATTGTCTTGAATTTCAAAAGCACTTGTTGAACACCCGATGGCAATGGCCAAATCTCTGGTTGAGGGTCGTACGAGCCATAAATTATAGCACACGCATCGATTCCACAAAGGTTTGATAACTCATCAACTTTTTTCAATAAACCCTTCTTCTTTTTATCGTATGTTACTTTCCTTGAGGTATCATTTTCAATGAAAGCAAGTTTCACCTTCTTTCTTGTCATGGTTTTGACTAGAATAAGCGAAGATGAATAATTTATAGGGAAAAAGAAGAACAGTTGATGGCTGTGAATTTTATTCTTGTGAACAATGTATATATAGACCAAAATTGATCTATTGTACACGGTTTGATGTATGTATGAATATTTTTCCATCTTGGCATTTTTGTTTCGGCGGTAAAACCCATTATTTTCATTCCATGCATGCGGATATATAAAATCAAATCTTTTATAACATTTTTTAATATTTAAATATTTATAGTGACGTGGTTGCAACGGTTGGATTATATATCAAAATTTTTTTATTTATTTTACAAAGATATATCACGAATTGTAATTTGCGTAGATTCATGCACATAGATATTCTAAAAGGATTTTATCTTGCCGTTAGTTTTCAATATCGTAAATTTAAAATATAGTATGAGAAAAAGGAATATACACCGAATATTTTTACATTATTAACCAATGACAGACGTGTATTTCGCCACATCACACTTTTATTTTCAACATACTATTATCATTTGGCACTTTCCAAAAATCTGATTGGATGTCTGTGTAATATTTCTTTACAATGACAGTGCACTACCTTTAAACTCATATAGTATATCAATAAAAGTTATCGTGTGTGAAATTGTTTGATATATCATATATTCATTTTTTTGGTTAATTTTTTCATATATTCCATTAAATTACACCACAACGTCATGTATAACGCAATATTACCCAATCCTAGCGCTTTTTGAGAAGTGCTACTAAATAATATGCTTTTAATAAAGTTGGAAAAGCATAATTCTAGTTATCTGACCACAATAGAAGAAACTTTAATAACGCTTAAAAATGTTATTAAAAGCTAAAAATACGCTATTGATAATATTTTTTGGTGTAATGTATTACATTATTTTTGCAAATATCTACAATGTATAAAGTAGTTTAATGCATGGCTAAATCTTTTCTTTACACTATCCATTTACACAAATTAAATTTTTTTATAATACCCAAAAATCTTTTCTTTTTGTAATATAATATAAAAAAATATTACCCATATATATATATATATATATATATATATATATTAAAAGCCTTTACGTAAATGTGATTATTATTTAACCTTGCTTAAGACTAATCAAGACAAATGGTTATTCAAAAGTATTATAAGCACACACAATAAACTCTTTATTCTATCAAACTCCAATACATAAAACTTGTGAAATTACACCATAATAACCAATGGATGTAACTTCACATTCACACAAAATGAAAAAACAATAACACAAATTATCATATAATTAAAATTTAGACTAAATTCGTCATATCCACATTAGAGGATATACATCATTAAGTCCACAAACAAATAAATTTATTCAAGATAATCAATTAGGCCAAAAACCATTCTGAAGATTGGCATCATAACCAAATGGAATTGTTTCATTTCCACCACCATTCCTCATCATGTCCATTAACAACTGCCTTTGAATGATGTTATTAGTATTCATATCCATCCCAACATGGCCATGGCCCATCATAGCAATTTCTTCATTATTAAATGCAGTTAGTGGCGGCGGCGGTGGTAATTGTATTGCCATTTGATGTTGGACTTGTCTTTGAGCCATCATTATTTGACTTCTACTTTCATTTTGATTAAAAGTTATATTGTTATCATCAAGTTCCATCCTTCTAGCAATCTCCCTCAAATTCTTATCAATTATCTAAGCAAGATCATTCAAATCACTCACCGACACATCGTTCTGCACAATATTCCCAGCCTTAAGACATTGAAACATCAGCTTGGTTAGTTCTTTCTCTCTGTTGTCTTCCCTTTTCTTCTTAACTTGCTCTTTAGCCTTTAAAATCCCCTGTTTTAGGAAACTCTCCTGATTAACCATCTTTTTGCTTTGTTCCAATTCAGGCATTGTCTTGAATTTCAAAAGCACTTGTTGAACACCCGATGGCAATGGCCAAATCTCTGGTTGAGGGTCGTACGAGCCATAAATTATAGCACACGCATCGATTCCACAAAGGTTTGATAACTCATCAACTTTTTTCAATAAACCCTTCTTCTTTTTATCGTATGTTACTTTCCTTGAGGTATCATTTTCAATGAAAGCAAGTTTCACCTTCTTTCTTGTCATGGTTTTGACTAGAATAAGCGAAGATGAATAATTTATAGGGAAAAAGAAGAACAGTTGATGGCTGTGAATTTTATTCTTGTGAACAATGTATATATAGACCAAAATTGATCTATTGTACACGGTTTGATGTATGTATGAATATTTTTCCATCTTGGCATTTTTGTTTCGGCGGTAAAACCCATTATTTTCATTCCATGCATGCGGATATATAAAATCAAATCTTTTATAACATTTTTTAATATTTAAATATTTATAGTGACGTGGTTGCAACGGTTGGATTATATATCAAAATTTTTTTATTTATTTTACAAAGATATATCACGAATTGTAATTTGCGTAGATTCATGCACATAGATATTCTAAAAGGATTTTATCTTGCCGTTAGTTTTCAATATCGTAAATTTAAAATATAGTATGAGAAAAAGGAATATACACCGAATATTTTTACATTATTAACCAATGACAGACGTGTATTTCGCCACATCACACTTTTATTTTCAACATACTATTATCATTTGGCACTTTCCAAAAATCTGATTGGATGTCTGTGTAATATTTCTTTACAATGACAGTGCACTACCTTTAAACTCATATAGTATATCAATAAAAGTTATTGTGTGTGAAATTGTTTGATATATCATATATTCATTTTTTTGGTTAATTTTTTCATATATTCCATTAAATTACACCACAACGTCATGTATTACGCAATATTACCCAATCCTAGCGCTTTTTGAGAAGTGCTACTAAATAATATGCTTTTAATAAAGTTGGAAAAGCATAATTCTAGTTATCTGACCACAATAGAAGAAACTTTAATAACGCTTAAAAATGTTATTAAAAGCTAAAAATACGCTATTGATAATATTTTTTGGTGTAATGTATTACATTATTTTTGCAAATATCTACAATGTATAAAGTAGTTTAATGCATGGCTAAATCTTTTCTTTACACTATCCATTTACACAAATTAATTTTTTTTATAATACCCAAAAATCTTTTTTTTTTGTAATATAATATAAAAAAATATTACCCATATATATATATATATATATATATATATATATATTAAAAGCCTTTACGTAAATGTCATTATTATTTAACCTTGCTTAAGACTAATCAAGACAAATGGTTATTCAAAAGTATTATAAGCACACACAATAAACTCTTTATTCTATCAAACTCCAATACATAAAACTTGTGAAATTACACCATAATAACCAATGGATGTAACTTCACATTCACACAAAATGAAAAAACAATAACACAAATTATCATATAATTAAAATTTAGACTAAATTCGTCATATCCACATTAGAGGATATACATCATTAAGTCCACAAACAAATAAATTTATTCAAGATAATCAATTAGGCCAAAAACCATTCTGAAGATTGGCATCATAACCAAATGGATTTGTTTCATTTCCACCACCATTCCTCATCATGTCCATTAACAACTGCCTTTGAATGATGTTATTAGTATTCATATCCATCCCAACATGGCCATGGCCCATCATAGTAATTTCTTCATTATTAAATGCAGTTAGTGGCGGCGGCGGTGGTAATTGTATTGCCATTTGATGTTGGACTTGTCTTTGAGCCATCATTATTTGACTTCTACTTTCATTTTGATTAAAAGTTATATTTTTATCATCAAGTTCCATCCTTCTAGCAATCTCCCTCAAATTCTTATCAATTATCCAAGCAAGATCATTCAAATCACTCACCGACACATCGTTCTGCACAATATTCCCAGCCTTAAGACATTGAAACATCAGCTTGGTTAGTTCTTTCTCTCTGTTGTCTTCCCTTTTCTTCTTAACTTGCTCTTTAGCCTTTAAAATCCCCTGTTTTAGGAAACTCTCCTGATTAACCATCTTTTTGCTTTGTTCCAATTCAGGCATTGTCTTGAATTTCAAAAGCACTTGTTGAACACCCGATGGCAATGGCCAAATCTCTGGTTGAGGGTCGTACGAGCCATAAATTATAGCACACGCATCGATTCCACAAAGGGTTGATAACTCATCAACTTTTTTCAATAAACCCTTCTTCTTTTTATCGTATGTTACTTTCCTTGAGGTATCATTTTCAATGAAAGCAAGTTTCACCTTCTTTCTTGTCATGGTTTTGACTAGAATAAGCGAAGATGAATAATTTATAGGGAAAAAGAAGAACAGTTGATGGCTGTGAATTTTATTCTTGTGAACAATGTATATATAGACCAAAATTGATCTATTGTACACGGTTTGATGTATGTATGAATATTTTTCCATCTTGGCATTTTTGTTTCGGCGGTAAAACCCATTATTTTCATTCCATGCATGCGGATATATAAAATCAAATCTTTTATAACATTTTTTAATATTTAAATATTTATAGTGACGTGGTTGCAACGGTTGGATTATATATCAAAATTTTTTTTTTTATTTTACAAAGATATATCACGAATTGTAATTTGCGTAGATTCATGCACATAGATATTCTAAAAGGATTTTATCTTGCCGTTAGTTTTCAATATCGTAAATTTAAAATATAGTATGAGAAAAAGGAATATACACCGAATATTTTTACATTATTAACCAATGACAGACGTGTATTTCGCCACATCACACTTTTATTTTCAACATACTATTATCATTTGGCACTTTCCAAAAATCTGATTGGATGTCTGTGTAATATTTCTTTACAATGACAGTGCACTACCTTTAAACTCATATAGTATATCAATAAAAGTTATTGTGTGTGAAATTGTTTGATATATCATATATTCATTTTTTTGGTTAATTTTTTCATATATTCCATTAAATTACACCACAACGTCATGTATTACGCAATATTACCCAATCCTAGCGCTTTTTGAGAAGTGCTACTAAATAATATGCTTTTAATAAAGTTGGAAAAGCATAATTCTAGTTATCTGACCACAATAGAAGAAACTTTAATAACGCTTAAAAATGTTATTAAAAGCTAAAAATACGCTATTGATAATATTTTTTGGTGTAATGTATTACATTATTTTTGCAAATATCTACAATGTATAAAGTAGTTTAATGCATGGCTAAATCTTTTCTTTACACTATCCATTTACACAAATTAATTTTTTTTATAATACCCAAAAATCTTTTTTTTTTGTAATATAATATAAAAAAATATTACCCATATATATATATATATATATATATTAAAAGCCTTTACGTAAATGTCATTATTATTTAACCTTGCTTAAGACTAATCAAGACAAATGGTTATTCAAAAGTATTATAAGCACACACAATAAACTCTTTATTCTATCAAACTCCAATACATAAAACTTGTGAAATTACACCATAATAACCAATGGATGTAACTTCACATTCACACAAAATGAAAAAACAATAACACAAATTATCATATAATTAAAATTTAGACTAAATTCGTCATATCCACATTAGAGGATATACATCATTAAGTCCACAAACAAATAAATTTATTCAAGATAATCAATTAGGCCAAAAACCATTCTGAAGATTGGCATCATAACCAAATGGATTTGTTTCATTTCCACCACCATTCCTCATCATGTCCATTAACAACTGCCTTTGAATGATGTTATTAGTATTCATATCCATCCCAACATGGCCATGGCCCATCATAGTAATTTCTTCATTATTAAATGCAGTTAGTGGCGGCGGCGGTGGTAATTGTATTGCCATTTGATGTTGGACTTGTCTTTGAGCCATCATTATTTGACTTCTACTTTCATTTTGATTAAAAGTTATATTTTTATCATCAAGTTCCATCCTTCTAGCAATCTCCCTCAAATTCTTATCAATTATCCAAGCAAGATCATTCAAATCACTCACCGACACATCGTTCTGCACAATATTCCCAGCCTTAAGACATTGAAACATCAGCTTGGTTAGTTCTTTCTCTCTGTTGTCTTCCCTTTTCTTCTTAACTTGCTCTTTAGCCTTTAAAATCCCCTGTTTTAGGAAACTCTCCTGATTAACCATCTTTTTGCTTTGTTCCAATTCAGGCATTGTCTTGAATTTCAAAAGCACTTGTTGAACACCCGATGGCAATGGCCAAATCTCTGGTTGAGGGTCGTACGAGCCATAAATTATAGCACACGCATCGATTCCACAAAGGGTTGATAACTCATCAACTTTTTTCAATAAACCCTTCTTCTTTTTATCGTATGTTACTTTCCTTGAGGTATCATTTTCAATGAAAGCAAGTTTCACCTTCTTTCTTGTCATGGTTTTGACTAGAATAAGCGAAGATGAATAATTTATAGGGAAAAAGAAGAACAGTTGATGGCTGTGAATTTTATTCTTGTGAACAATGTATATATAGACCAAAATTGATCTATTGTACACGGTTTGATGTATGTATGAATATTTTTCCATCTTGGCATTTTTGTTTCGGCGGTAAAACCCATTATTTTCATTCCATGCATGCGGATATATAAAATCAAATCTTTTATAACATTTTTTAATATTTAAATATTTATAGTGACGTGGTTGCAACGGTTGGATTATATATCAAAATATTTTTTTTTTATTTTACAAAGATATATCACGAATTGTAATTTGCGTAGATTCATGCACATAGATATTCTAAAAGGATTTTATCTTGCCGTTAGTTTTCAATATCGTAAATTTAAAATATAGTATGAGAAAAAGGAATATACACCGAATATTTTTACATTATTAACCAATGACAGACGTGTATTTCGCCACATCACACTTTTATTTTCAACATACTATTATCATTTGGCACTTTCCAAAAATCTGATTGGATGTCTGTGTAATATTTCTTTACAATGACAGTGCACTACCTTTAAACTCATATAGTATATCAATAAAAGTTATTGTGTGTGAAATTGTTTGATATATCATATATTCATTTTTTTGGTTAATTTTTTCATATATTCCATTAAATTACACCACAACGTCATGTATTACGCAATATTACCCAATCCTAGCGCTTTTTGAGAAGTGCTACTAAATAATATGCTTTTAATAAAGTTGGAAAAGCATAATTCTAGTTATCTGACCACAATAGAAGAAACTTTAATAACGCTTAAAAATGTTATTAAAAGCTAAAAATACGCTATTGATAATATTTTTTGGTGTAATGTATTACATTATTTTTGCAAATATCTACAATGTATAAAGTAGTTTAATGCATGGCTAAATCTTTTCTTTACACTATCCATTTACACAAATTAATTTTTTTTATAATACCCAAAAATCTTTTTTTTTTGTAATATAATATAAAAAAATATTACCCATATATATATATATATATATATATATATATATATTAAAAGCCTTTACGTAAATGTCATTATTATTTAACCTTGCTTAAGACTAATCAAGACAAATGGTTATTCAAAAGTATTATAAGCACACACAATAAACTCTTTATTCTATCAAACTCCAATACATAAAACTTGTGAAATTACACCATAATAACCAATGGATGTAACTTCACATTCACACAAAATGAAAAAACAATAACACAAATTATCATATAATTAAAATTTAGACTAAATTCGTCATATCCACATTAGAGGATATACATCATTAAGTCCACAAACAAATAAATTTATTCAAGATAATCAATTAGGCCAAAAACCATTCTGAAGATTGGCATCATAACCAAATGGATTTGTTTCATTTCCACCACCATTCCTCATCATGTCCATTAACAACTGCCTTTGAATGATGTTATTAGTATTCATATCCATCCCAACATGGCCATGGCCCATCATAGTAATTTCTTCATTATTAAATGCAGTTAGTGGCGGCGGCGGTGGTAATTGTATTGCCATTTGATGTTGGACTTGTCTTTGAGCCATCATTATTTGACTTCTACTTTCATTTTGATTAAAAGTTATATTTTTATCATCAAGTTCCATCCTTCTAGCAATCTCCCTCAAATTCTTATCAATTATCCAAGCAAGATCATTCAAATCACTCACCGACACATCGTTCTGCACAATATTCCCAGCCTTAAGACATTGAAACATCAGCTTGGTTATTTCTTTCTCTCTGTTGCCTTCCCTTTTCTTCTTAACTTGCTCTTTAGCCTTTAAAATCCCCTGTTTTAGGAAACTCTCTTGATTAACCATCTTTTTGCTTTGTTACAATTCAGGCATTGTCTTGAATTTCAAAAGCACTTATTGAACACCCGATGGCGATGGGCAAATCTCTGGTTGAGGGTCGTACGAGCCATAAATTATAGCACACGCATCGATTACACAAAGGGTTGATAACTCATCAACTTTTTTCAATAAACCCTTCTTCTTTTTATCGTATGTTACTTTCCTTGAGGTATCATTTTCAATGAAAGCAAGTTTCACCTCCTTTCTTGTCATGGTTTTGACTAGAATAAGCGAAGATGAATAATTTATAAGGAAAAAGAAGAACAGTTGATGGCTGTGAATTTTATTCTTGTGAACAATGTATATATAGACCAAAATTGATCTATTGTACACGGTTTGATGTATGTATGAATATTTTTCCATCTTGGCATTTTTGTTTCGGCGGTAAAACCCATTATTTTCATTCCATGCATGCGGATATATAAAATCAAATCTTTTATAACATTTTTTAATATTTAAATATTTATAGTGACGTGGTTGCAACGGTTGGATTATATATCAAAATATTTTTTTTTATTTTACAAAGATATATCACGAATTGTAATTTGCGTAGATTCATGCACATAGATATTCTAAAAGGATTTTATCTTACCGGTAGTTATCAATATTGTAAATTTAAAATATAGTATGAGAAAAAGGAATATACACCGAATACTTTTACACTATTAACCAATGACAGACGTGTATTTTGCCACATCACACTTTTATTTTCAACATACTATTATCATTTGGCACTTTCCAAAAATCTGATTGGATGTCTGTGTAATATTTCTTTACAATGACAGTGCACTACCTTTAAACTCATATAGTATATCAATAAAAGTTATTGTGTGTGAAATTGTTTGATATATCATATATTCATTTTTTTGGTTAATTTTTTCATATATTCCATTAAATTACACCACAACGTCATGTATTACGCAATATTACCCAATCCTAGCGCTTTTTGAGAAGTGCTACTAAATAATATGCTTTTAATAAAGTTGGAAAAGCATAATTCTAGTTATCTGACCACAATAGAAGAAACTTTAATAACGCCTAAAAATGTTATTAAAAGCTAAAAATACGCTATTGATAATATTTTTTGGGGTAATGTATTACATTATTTTTGCAAATATCTACAATGTATAAAGTAGTTTAATGCATGGCTAAATCTTTTCTTTACACTATCCATTTACACAAATTAAATTTTTTTATAATACCCAAAAATCTTTTTTTTTGCAATATAATATAAAAAAATATTACCCATATATATATATATATATATATATATATATATATATATTAAAAGCCTTTACGTAAATGTGATTATTATTTAACCTTGCTTAAGACTAATCAAGACAAATGGTTATTCAAAAGTATTATAAGCACACACAATAAACTCTTTATTCTATCAAACTCCAATACATAAAACTTGTGAAATTACACCATAATAACCAATGGATGTAACTTCACATTCACACAAAATGAAAAAACAATAACACAAATTATCATATAATTAAAATTTAGACTAATTTCGTCATATCCACATTAGAGGATATACATCATTAAGTCCACAAACAAATAAATTTATTCAAGATAATCAATTAGGCCAAAAACCATTCTGAAGATTTGCATCATAACCAAATGGAATTGTTTCATTTCCACCACTATTCCTCGTCATGTCCATTAACAACTGCCTTTGAATGATGTTATTAGTATTCATATCCATCCCAACATGGCCATGGCCCATCATAGCAATTTCTTCATTATTAAATGCAGTTAGTGGCGGCGGCGGTGGTAATTGTAGTACCATTTGATGTTGGACTTGGCTTTGAGCCATCATTATTTGACTTCTACTTTCATTTTGATTAAAAGTTATATTGTTATCATCAAGTTCCATCCTTCTAGCAATCTCCCTCAAATTCTTATCAATTATCCAAGCAAGATCATTCAAATCACTCACCGACACATCGTTCTGCACAATATTCCCAGCCTTAAGACATTGAAACATCAACTTGGTTAGCTCTTTCTCTCTGTTGTCTTCCCTTTTCTTCTTAACTTGCTCTTTAGCCTTTAAAATCCCCTGTTTTAGGAAACTCTCCTGATTAACCATCTTTTTGCTTTGTTCCAATTCAGGCATTGTCTTGAATTTCAAAAGCACTTGTTGAACACCCGATGGCGATGGCCAAATCTCTGGTTGAGGGTCGTACGAGCCATAAATTATAGCACACACATCGATTCCACAAAGGGTTGATAACTCATCAACTTTTTTCAATAAACCCTTCTTCTTTTTATCGTATGTTACTTTCCTTGAGGTATCATTTTCAATGAAAGCAAGTTTCACCTTCTTTCTTGTCATGGTTTTGACTAGAATAAGCGAAGATGAATAATTTATAGGGAAAAAGAAGAACAGTTGATGGCTGTGAATTTTATTCTTGTGAACAATGTATATATAGACCAAAATCGATCTATTGTACACGGTTTGATGTATGTATGAATATTTTTCCATCTTGGCATTTTTGTTTCGGCGGTAAAACCCATTATTTTCATTCCATGCATGCGGATATATAAAATCAAATCTTTTATAACATTTAATTTTTTAACATTGTTAAATATTTAAATATTTATAGTGACGTAGTTGCAACGGTTGGATTATATATCAAAATTTTTTATTTTATTTTACAAAGATATATCACGAATTGTAATTTGCATAGATTCATGCACATAGATATTCTAAAAGGATTTTATCTTGCCGTTAGTTATCAATATCCTAAATTTAAAAAATAGTATGAAAAAAAGGAATATACACCGAATATTTTTACACTATTAACCAATGACAGACGTGTATTTCGCCACATCACACTTTTATTTTCAACATACTATTATCATTTGGCACTTTACAAAAATCTGATTGGATGTCTGTGTAATATTTCTTTACAATGACAGTGCACTACCTTTAAACTCATATAGTATATCAATAAAAGTTATTGTGTGTGAAATTGTTTGATATATCATATATTCATTTTTTTGGTTAATTTTTTCATATATTCCATTAAATTACACCACAACGTCATGTATTACGCAATATTACCCAATCCTAGCGCTTTTTGAGAAGTGCTACTAAATAATATGCTTTTAATAAAGTTGGAAAAGCATAATTCTAGTTATCTGACCACAATAGAAGAAACTTTAATAACGCTTAAAAATGTTATTAAAAGCTAAAAATACGCTATTGATAATATTTTTTGGCGTAATGTATTACATTATTTTTGCAAATATCTACAATGTATAAAGTAGTTTAATGCATGGCTAAATCTTTTCTTTACACTAACCGTTTACACAAATTAAAATTTTTTATAATATCCAAAAATCTTTTTTTTTTGTAATATAATATAAAAAAATATTACCCATATTTATATATATATATATTTATATATATATATATATATATATATTAAAAGCCTTTACGTAAATGTGATTATTATTTAACCTTGCTTAAGACTAATTAAGACAAATGATTATTCAAAAGTATTATAAGCACACACAATAAACTCTTTATTCTATCAAACTCCAATACATAAAACTTGTGAAATTACACCATAATAACCAATGGATGTAATTTCACATTCACACAAAATGAAAAAACAATAACACAAATTATCATATAATTAAAATTTAGACTAAATTCGTCATATCCACATTAGAGGATATACCTCATTAAGTCCACAAACAAATAAATTTATTCAAGATAATCAATTAGGCCAAAAACCATTCTGAAGATTTGCATCATAACCAAATGGAATTGTTTCATTTCCACCACCATTCCTCATCAGGTCCATTAACAACTGCCTTTGAATGATGTTATTATTATTCATATCCATCCCAACATGGCCATGGCCCATCATAGCAATTTCTTCATTATTAAATGCAGTTAGTGGCGGCGGCGGTGGTAATTGTAGTACCATTTGATGTTGGACTTGGCTTTGAGCCATCATTATTTGACTTCTACTTTCATTTTGATTAAAAGTTATATTGTTATCATCAAGTTCCATCCTTCTAGCAATCTCCCTCAAATTCTTATCAATTATCCAAGCAAGATCGTTCAAATCACTCATCGACACATCGTTCTGCACAATATTCCCAGCCTTAAGACATTGAAACATCAGCTTGGTTAGCTCTTTCTCTCTGTTGTCTCCCCTTTTCTTCTTAACTTGCTCTTTAGCCTTTAAAATCCCCTGTTTTAGGAAACTCTCCTGATTAACCATCTTTTTGCTTTGTTCCAATTCAGGCATTGTCTTGAATTTCAAAAGCACTTGTTGAACACCCGATGGCGATGGCCAAATCTCTGGTTGAGGGTCGTACGAGCCATAAATTATAGCACACGCATCGATTCCACAAAGGGTTGATAACTCATCAACTTTTTTCAATAAACCCTTCTTCTTTTTATCGTATGTTACTTTCCTTGAGGTATCATTTTCAATGAAAGCAAGTTTCACCTTCTTTCTTGTCATGGTTTTGACTAGAATAAGCGAAGATGAATAATTTATAGGGAAAAAGAAGAACAGTTGATGGCTGTGAATTTTATTCTTGTGAACAATGTATATATAGACCAAAATCGATCTATTGTACACGGTTTGATGTATGTATGAATATTTTTCCATCTTGGCATTTTTGTTTCGGCGGTAAAACCCATTATTTTCATTCCATGCATGCGGATATATAAAATCAAATCTTTTATAACATTTAATTTTTTAACATTGTTAAATATTTAAATATTTATAGTGACGTAGTTGCAACGGTTGGATTATATATCAAAATTTTTTATTTTATTTTACAAAGATATATCACGAATTGTAATTTGCATAGATTCATGCACATAGATATTCTAAAAGGATTTTATCTTGCCGTTAGTTATCAATATCCTAAATTTAAAAAATAGTATGAAAAAAAGGAATATACACCGAATATATTTACACTATTAACCAATGACAGACGTGTATTTCGCCACATCACACTTTTATTTTCAACATACTATTATCATTTGGCACTTTACAAAAATCTGATTGGATGTCTGTGTAATATTTCTTTACAATGACAGTGCACTACCTTTAAACTCATATAGTATATCAATAAAAGTTATTGTGTGTGAAATTGTTTGATATATCATATATTCATTTTTTTGGTTAATTTTTTCATATATTCCATTAAATTACACCACAACGTCATGTATTACGCAATATTACCCAATCCTAGCGCTTTTTGAGAAGTGCTACTAAATAATATGCTTTTAATAAAGTTGGAAAAGCATAATTCTAGTTATCTGACCACAATAGAAGAAACTTTAATAACGCTTAAAAATGTTATTAAAAGCTAAAAATACGCTATTGATAATATTTTTTGGCGTAATGTATTACATTATTTTTGCAAATATCTACAATGTATAAAGTAGTTTAATGCATGGCTAAATCTTTTCTTTACACTAACCGTTTACACAAATTAAAATTTTTTATAATATCCAAAAATCTTTTTTTTTTGTAATATAATATAAAAAAATATTACCCATATTTATATATATATATATTTATATATATATATATATATATATATTAAAAGCCTTTACGTAAATGTGATTATTATTTAACCTTGCTTAAGACTAATTAAGACAAATGATTATTCAAAAGTATTATAAGCACACACAATAAACTCTTTATTCTATCAAACTCCAATACATAAAACTTGTGAAATTACACCATAATAACCAATGGATGTAATTTCACATTCACACAAAATGAAAAAACAATAACACAAATTATCATATAATTAAAATTTAGACTAAATTCGTCATATCCACATTAGAGGATATACCTCATTAAGTCCACAAACAAATAAATTTATTCAAGATAATCAATTAGGCCAAAAACCATTCTGAAGATTTGCATCATAACCAAATGGAATTGTTTCATTTCCACCACCATTCCTCATCATGTCCATTAACAACTGCCTTTGAATGATGTTATTATTATTCATATCCATCCCAACATGGCCATGGCCCATCATAGCAATTTCTTCATTATTAAATGCAGTTAGTGGCGGCGGCGGTGGTAATTGTAGTACCATTTGATGTTGGACTTGGCTTTGAGCCATCATTATTTGACTTCTACTTTCATTTTGATTAAAAGTTATATTGTTATCATCAAGTTCCATCCTTCTTGCAATCTCCCTCAAATTCTTATCAATTATCCAAGCAAGATTATTCAAATCACTCACCGACACATCGTTCTGCACAATATTCCCAGCCTTAAGACATTGAAACATTAGCTTGGTTAGCTCTTTCTCTCTGTTGTCTTCCCTTTTCTTCTTAACTTGCTCTTTAGCCTTTAAATTCCCCTGTTTTAGGAAACTCTCCTGATTAACCATCTTTTTGCTTTGTTCCAAATCAGGCATTGTCTTGAATTTCAAAAGCACTTGTTGAACACCCGATGGCGATGGCCAAATCTCTGGTTGAGGGTCGTACGAGCCATAAATTATAGCACACGTATCGATTCCACAAAGGGTTGATAACTCATCAACTTTTTTCAATAAACCCTTCTTCTTTTTATCGTATGTTACTTTCCTTGACGTATCATTTTCAATGAAAGCAAGTTTCACCTTCTTTCTTGTCATGGTTTTGACTAGAATAAGCGAAGATGAATAATTTATAGGGAAAAAGATGAACAGTTGATGGCTGTGAATTTTATTCTTGTGAACAATGTATATATAGACCAAAATCGATCTATTGTACACGGTTTGATGTATGTATGAATATTTTTCCATCTTGGCATTTTTGTTTCGGCGGTAAAACCCATTATTTTCATTCCATGCATGCGGATATATAAAATCAAATATTTTAAAACATTTAATTTTTTAACATTTTCTAATATTTAAATATTTATAGTGACGTGGTTGCAACGGTTGGATTATATATCAAAATATTTTTTTTTCATTTTACAAAGATATATCACGAATTGTAATTTGCGTAGATTCATGCACATAGATATTCTAAAAGGATTTTATCTTGCCGTTAGTTATCAATATCGTAAATTTAAAAAATAGTATGAGAAAAAGGAATATACACCGAATATTTTAACACTATTAACCAATGACAGACGTGTATTTTGCCACATCACACTTTTATTTTCAACATACTATTATCATTTGGCACTTTACAAAAATATGATTGGATGTCTGTGTAATATTTCTTTACAATGACAGTGCACTACCTTTAAACTCATATAGTATATCAATAAATGTTATTGTGTGTGAAATTGTTTGATATATCATATATTCATTTTTTTGGTTAATTTTTTCATATATTCCATTAAATTACACCACAACGTCATGTATTACGCAATATTACCCAATCCTAGTGCTTTTTGAGAAGTGCTACTAAATAATATGCTTTTAATAAAGTTGGAAAAGCATAATTCTAGTTATCTGACCACAATAGAAGAAACTTTAATAACGCTTAAAAATGTTATTAAAAGCTAAAAATACGCTATTGATAATATTTTTTGGCGTAATGTATTACATTATTTTTGCAAATATCTACAATGTATAAAGTAGTTTAATGCATGGCTAAATCTTTTCTTTACACTAACCATTTACACAAATTAAAATTTTTTATAATATCCAAAAATCTTTTTTTTTTGTAATATAATATAAAAAAATATTACCCATATATATATATATATATATATATATATATATATATATATATTAAAAGCCTTTACGTAAATGTGATTATTATTTAACCTTGCTGAAGACTAATCAAGACAAATGATTATTCAAAAGTATTATAAGCACACACAATAAACTCTTTATTCTATCAAACTCCAATACATAAAACTTGTGAAATTACACCATAATAACCAATGGATGTAACTTCACATTCACACAAAATGAAAAAAAAATAACACAAATTATCATATAATTAAAATTTAGACTAAATTCGTCATATCCACATTAGAGGATATACATCATTAAGTCCACAAACAAATAAATTTATTCAAGATAATCAATTAGGCCAAAAACCATTCTGAAGATTTGCATCATAACCAAATGGAATTGTTTCATTTCCACCACCCTTCCTCATCATGTCCATTAACAACTGCCTTTGAATGATGTTATTATTATTCATATCCATCCCAACATGGCCATGGCCCATCATAGCAATTTCTTCATTATTAAATGCAGTTAGTGGCGGCGGCGGTGGTAATTGTAGTACCATTTGATGTTGGACTTGGCTTTGAGGCATCATTATTTGACTTCTACTTTCATTTTGATTAAAAGTTATATTGTTATCATCAAGTTCCATCCTTCTAGCAATCTCCCTCAAATTCTTATCAATTATCCAAGCAAGATCATTCAAATCACTCACCGACACATCGTTCTGCACAATATTCCCAGCCTTAAGACATTGAAACATCAGATTGGTTAGCTCTTTCTCTCTGTTGTTTTCCCTTTTCTTCTTAACTTGCTCTTTAGCCTTTAAAATCCCCTGTTTTAGGAAACTCTCCTGATTAACCATCTTTTTGGTTTGTTCCAATTCAGGCATTGTCTTGAATTTCAAAAGCACTTGTTGAACACCCGATGGCGATGGCCAAATCTCTGGTTGATGGTCGTACGAGCCATAAATTATAGCACACGCATCGATTCCACAAAGGGTTGATAACTCATCAACTTTTTTCAATAAACCCTTCTTCTTTTTATCGTATGTTACTTTCCTTGACGTATCATTTTCAATGAAAGCAAGTTTCACCTTCTTTCTTGTCATGGTTTTGACTAGAATAAGCGAAGATGAATAATTTATAGGGAAAAAGATGAACAGTTGATGGCTGTGAATTTTATTCTTGTGAACAATGTATATATAGACCAAATTCGATCTATTGTACACGGTTTGATGTATGTATGAATATTTTTCCATCTTGGCATTTTTGTTTCGGCGGTAAAACCCATTATTTTCATTCCATGCATGCGGATATATAAAATCAAATATTTTAAAACATTTAATTTTTTAACATTTTCTAATATTTAAATATTTATAGTGACGTGGTTGCAACGGTTGGATTATATATCAAAATATTTTTTTTTCATTTTACAAAGATATATCACGAATTGTAATTTGCGTAGATTCATGCACATAGATATTCTAAAAGGATTTTATCTTGCCGTTAGTTATCAATATCGTAAATTTAAAAAATAGTATGAGAAAAAGGAATATACACCGAATATTTTAACACTATTAACCAATGACAGACGTGTATTTTGCCACATCACACTTTTATTTTCAACATACTATTATCATTTGGCACTTTACAAAAATATGATTGGATGTCTGTGTAATATTTCTTTACAATGACAGTGCACTACCTTTAAACTCATATAGTATATCAATAAATGTTACTGTGTGTGAAATTGTTTGATATATCATATATTCATTTTTTTGGTTAATTTTTTCATATATTCCATTAAATTACACCACAACGTCATGTATTACGCAATATTACCCAATCCTAGCGCTTTTTGAGAAGTGCTACTAAATAATATGCTTTTAATAAAGTTGGAAAAGCATAATTCTAGTTATCTGACCACAATAGAAGAAACTTTAATAACGCTTAAAAATGTTATTAAAAGCTAAAAATACGCTATTGATAATATTTTTTGGCGTAATGTATTACATTATTTTTGCAAATATCTACAATGTATAAAGTAGTTTAATGCATGGCTAAATCTTTTCTTTACACTAACCATTTACACAAATTAAAATTTTTTATAATATCCAAAAATCTTTTTTTTTTGTAATATAATATAAAAAAATATTACCAATATATATATATATATATAAATATATATATATATATATATATATATATATATATATATATATATTAAAAGCCTTTACGTAAATGTGATTATTATTTAACCTTGCTGAAGACTAAAAAAGACAAATGATTATTCAAAAGTATTATAAGCACACACAATAAACTCTTTATTCTATCAAACTCCAATACATAAAACTTGTGAAATTACACCATAATAACCAATGGATGTAACTTCACATTCACACAAAATGAAAAAACAATAACACAAATTATCATATAATTAAAATTTAGACTAAATTCGTCATATCCACATTAGGGGATATACATCATTAAGTCCACAAACAAATAAATTTATTCAAGATAATCAATTAGGCCAAAAACCATTCTGAAGATTTGCATCATAACCAAATGGAATTGTTTCATTTCCACCACCCTTCCTCATCATGTCCATTAACAACTGCCTTTGAATGATGTTATTATTATTCATATCCATCCCAACATGGCCATGGCCCATCATAGCAATTTCTTCATTATTAAATGCAGTTAGTGGCGGCGGCGGTGGTAATTGTAGTACCATTTGATGTTGGACTTGGCTTTGAGCCATCATTATTTGACTTCTACTTTCATTTTGATTAAAAGTTATATTGTTATCATCAAGTTCCATCCTTCTAGCAATCTCCCTCAAATTCTTATCAATTATCCAAGCAAGATCATTCAAATCACTCACCGACACATCGTTCTGCACAATATTCCCAGCCTTAAGACATTGAAACATCAGCTTGGTTAGCTCTTTCTCTCTGTTGTCTTCCCTTTTGTTCTTAACTTGCTCTTTAGCCTTTAAAATCCCCTGTTTTAGGAAACTCTCCTGATTAACCATCTTTTTGGTTTGTTCTAATTTAGGCATTGTCTTGAATTTCAAAAGCACTTGTGGAACACCCGATGGCGATGGCCAAATCTCTGGTTGATGGTCGTACGAGCCATAAATTATAGCACACGCATCGATTCCACAAAGGGTTGATAACTCATCAACTTTTTTCAATAAACCCTTCTTCTTTTTATCGTATGTTACTTTCCTTGACGTATCATTTTCAATGAAAGCAAGTTTCACCTTCTTTCTTGTCATGGTTTTGACTAGAATAAGCGAAGATGAATAATTTATAGGGAAAAAGATGAACAGTTGATGGCTGTGAATTTTATTCTTGTGAACAATGTATATATAGACCAAAATCGATCTATTGTACACGGTTTGATGTATGTATGAATATTTTTCCATCTTGGAATTTTTGTTTCGGCGGTAAAACCCATTATTTTCATTCCATGCATGCGGATATATAAAATCAAATATTTTAAAACATTTAATTTTTTAACATTTTCTAATATTTAAATATTTATAGTGACGTGGTTGCAACGGTTGGATTATATATCAAAATATTTTTTTTTCATTTTACAAAGATATATCACGAATTGTAATTTGCGTAGATTCATGCACATAGATATTCTAAAAGGATTTTATCTTGCCGTTAGTTATCAATATCGTAAATTTAAAAAATAGTATGAGAAAAAGGAATATACACCGAATATTTTAACACTATTAACCAATGACAAACGTGTATTTTGCCACATCAGACTTTTATTTTCAACATACTATTATCATTTGGCACTTTACAAAAATATGATTGGATGTCTGTGTAATATTTCTTTACGATGACAGTGCACTACCTTTAAACTCATATAGTATATCAATAAATGTTATTGTGTGTGAAATTGTTTGATATATCATATATTCATTTTTTTGGTTAATTTTTTCATATATTCCATTAAATTACACCACAACGTCATGTATTACGCAATATTACCCAATCCTAGCGCTTTTTGAGAAGTGCTACTAAATAATATGCTTTTAATAAAGTTGGAAAAGCATAATTCTAGTTATCTGACCACAATAGAAGAAACTTTAATAACGCTTAAAAATGTTATTAAAAGCTAAACATACGCTATTGATAATATTTTTTGGCGTAATGTATAACATTATTTTTGCAAATATCTACAATGTATAAAGTAGTTTAATGCATGGCTAAATCTTTTCTTTACACTAACGATTTACACAAATTAAAATTTTTTATAATATCCAAAAATCTTTTTTTTTTGTAATATAATATAAAAAAATATTACCAATATATATATATATATATAAATATATATATATATATATATATATATATATATATATATATATTAAAAGCCTTTACGTAAATGTGATTATTATTTAACCTTGCTGAAGACTAAAAAAGACAAATGATTATTCAAAAGTATTATAAGCACACACAATAAACTCTTTATTCTATCAAACTCCAATACATAAAACTTGTGAAATTACACCATAATAACCAATGGATGTAACTTCACATTCACACAAAATGAAAAAACAATAACACAAATTATCATATAATTAAAATTTAGACTAAATTCGTCATATCCACATTAGAGGATATACATCATTAAGTCCACAAACAAATAAATTTATTCAAGATAATCAATTAGGCCAAAAACCATTCTGAAGATTTGCATCATAACCAAATGGAATTGTTTCATTTCCACCACCCTTCCTCATCATGTCCATTAACAACTGCCTTTGAATGATGTTATTATTATTCATATCCATCCCAACATGGCCATGGCCCATCATAGCAATTTCTTCATTATTAAATGCAGTTAGTGGCGGCGGCGGTGGTAATTGTAGTACCATTTGATGTTGGACTTGGCTTTGAGCCATCATTATTTGACTTCTACTTTCATTTTGATTAAAAGTTATATTGTTATCATCAAGTTCCATCCTTCTAGCAATCTCCCTCAAATTCTTATCAATTATCCAAGCAAGATCATTCAAATCACTCACCGACACATCGTTCTGCACAATATTCCCAGCCTTAAGACATTGAAACATCAGCTTGGTTAGCTCTTTCTCTCTGTTGTCTTCCCTTTTCTTCTTAACTTGCTCTTTAGCCTTTAAAATCCCCTGTTTTAGGAAACTCTCCTGATTAACCATCTTTTTGGTTTGTTCTAATTCAGGCATTGTCTTGAATTTCAAAAGCACTTGTTGAACACCCGATGGCGATGGCCAAATCTCTGGTTGATGGTCGTACGAGCCATAAATTATAGCACACGCATCGATTCCACAAAGGGTTGATAACTCATCAACTTTTTTCAATAAACCCTTCTTCTTTTTATCGTATGTTACTTTCCTTGACGTATCATTTTCAATGAAAGCAAGTTTCACCTTCTTTCTTGTCATGGTTTTGACTAGAATAAGCGAAGATGAATAATTTATAGGGAAAAAGATGAACAGTTGATGGCTGTGAATTTTATTCTTGTGAACAATGTATATATAGACCAAAATCGATCTATTGTACACTGTTTGATGTATGTATGAATACTTTTCCATCTTGGAATATTTGTTTCGGCGGTAAAACCCATTATTTTCATTCCATGCATGCGGATATATCAAATCAAATATTTTAAAACATTTAATTTTTTAACATTTTCTAATATTTAAATATTTATAGTGACGTGGTTGCAACGGTTGGATTATATATCAAAATATTTTTTTTTCATTTTACAAAGATATATCACGAATTGTAATTTGCGTAGATTCATGCACATAGATATTCTAAAAGGATTTTATCTTGCCGTTAGTTATCAATATCGTAAATTTAAAAAATAGTATGAGAAAAAGGAATATACACCGAATATTTTAACACTATTAACCAATGACAGACGTGTATTTCGCCACATCAGACTTTTATTTTCAACATACTATTATCATTTGGCACTTTACAAAAATATGATTGGATGTCTGTGTAATATTTCTTTACGATGACAGTGCACTACCTTTAAACTCATATAGTATATCAATAAATGTTATTGTGTGTGAAATTGTTTGATATATCATATATTCATTTTTTTGGTTAATTTTTTCATATATTCCATTAAATTACACCACAACGTCATGTATTACGCAATATTACCCAATCCTAGCGCTTTTTGAGAAGTGCTACTAAATAATATGCTTTTAATAAAGTTGGAAAAGCATAATTCTAGTTATCTGACCACAATAGAAGAAACTTTAATAACGCTTAAAAATGTTATTAAAAGCTAAAAATACGCTATTGATAATATTTTTTGGCGTAATGTATTACATTATTTTTGCAAATATCTACAATGTATAAAGTAGTTTAATGCATGGCTAAATCTTTTCTTTACACTAACCATTTACACAAATTAAAATTTTTTATAATATCCAAAAATCTTTTTTTTTTGTAATATAATATAAAAAAATATTACCCATATATATATATATATATATATTAAAAGCCTTTACGTAAATGTGATTATTATTTAACCTTGCTGAAGACTAATCAAGACAAATGATTATTCAAAAGTATTATAAGCACACACAATAAACTCTTTATTCTATCAAACTCCAATACATAAAACTTGTGAAATTACACCATAATAACCAATGGATGTAACTTCACATTCACACAAAATGAAAAAACAATAACACAAATTATCATATAATTAAAATTTAGACTAAATTCGTCATATCCACATTAGAGGATATACATCATTAAGTCCACAAACAAATAAATTTATTCAAGATAATCAATTAGGCCAAAAACCATTCTGAAGATTTGCATCATAACCAAATGGAATTGTTTCATTTCCACCACCCTTCCTCATCATGTCCATTAACAACTGCCTTTGAATGATGTTATTATTATTCATATCCATCCCAACATGGCCATGGCCCATCATAGCAATTTCTTCATTATTAAATGCAGTTAGTGGCGGCGGCGGTGGTAATTGTAGTACCATTTGATGTTGGACTTGGCTTTGAGCCATCATTATTTGACTTCTACTTTCATTTTGATTAAAAGTTATATTGTTATCATCAAGTTCCATCCTTCTAGCAATCTCCCTCAAATTCTTATCAATTATCCAAGCAAGATCATTCAAATCACTCACCGACACATCGTTCTGCACAATATTCCCAGCCTTAAGACATTGAAACATCAGCTTGGTTAGCTCTTTCTCTCTGTTGTCTTCCCTTTTCTTCTTAACTTGCTCTTTAGCCTTTAAAATCCCCTGTTTTAGGAAACTCTCCTGATTAACCATCTTTTTGGTTTGTTCTAATTCAGGCATTGTCTTGAATTTCAAAAGCACTTGTTGAACACCCGATGGCGATGGCCAAATCTCTGGTTGATGGTCGTACGAGCCATAAATTATAGCACACGCATCGATTCCACAAAGGGTTGATAACTCATCAACTTTTTTCAATAAACCCTTCTTCTTTTTATCGTATGTTACTTTCCTTGACGTATCATTTTCAATGAAAGCAAGTTTCACCTTCTTTCTTGTCATGGTTTTGACTAGAATAAGCGAAGATGAATAATTTAAAGGGAAAAAGATGAACAGTTGATGGCTGTGAATTTTATTCTTGTGAACAATGTATATATAGACCAAAATCGATCTATTGTACACGGTTTGATGTATGTATGAATATTTTTCCATCTTGGAATTTTTGTTTCGGCGGTAAAACCCATTATTTTCATTCCATGCATGCGGATATATAAAATCAAATATTTTAAAACATTTAATTTTTTAACATTTTCTAATATTTAAATATTTATAGTGACGTGGTTGCAACGGTTGGATTATATATCAAAATATTTTTTTTTCATTTTACAAAGATATATCACGAATTGTAATTTGCGTAGATTCATGCACATAGATATTCTAAAAGGATTTTATCTTGCCGTTAGTTATCAATATCGTAAATTTAAAAAATAGTATGAGAAAAAGGAATATACACCGAATATTTTAACACTATTAACCAATGACAGATGTGTATTTCGCCACATCAGACTTTTATTTTCAACATACTATTATCATTTGGCACTTTACAAAAATATGATTGGATGTCTGTGTAATATTTCTTTACGATGACAGTGCACTACCTTTAAACTCATATAGTATATCAATAAATGTTATTGTGTGTGAAATTGTTTGATATATCATATATTCATTTTTTTGGTTAATTTTTTCATATATTCCATTAAATTACACCACAACGTCATGTATTACGCAATATTACCCAATCCTAGCGCTTTTTGAGAAGTGCTACTAAATAATATGCTTTTAATAAAGTTGGAAAAGCATAATTCTAGTTATCTGACCACAATAGAAGAAACTTTAATAACGCTTAAAAATGTTATTAAAAGCTAAAAATACGCTATTGATAATATTTTTTGGCGTAATGTATTACATTATTTTTGCAAATATCTACAATGTATAAAGTAGTTTAATGCATGGCTAAATCTTTTCTTTACACTAACCATTTACACAAATTAAAATTTTTTATAATATCCAAAAATCTTTTTTTTTTTGTAATATAATATAAAAAAATATTACCCATATATATATATATATATATATATTAAAAGCCTTTACGTAAATGTGATTATTATTTAACCTTGCTTAAGACTAATCAAGACAAATGGTTATTCAAAAGTATTATAAGCACACACAATAAACTCTTTATTCTATCAAACTCCAATACATAAAAATTGTGAAATTACACCATAATAACCAATGGATGTAACTTCACATTCACACAAAATGAAAAAACAATAACACAAATTATCATATAATTAAAATTTAGACTAAATTCGTCATATCCACATTAGAGGATATACATCATTAAGTCCACAAACAAATAAATTTATTCAAGATAATCAATTAGGCCAAAAACCATTCTGAAGATTGGCATCATAACCAAATGGAATTGTTTCATTTCCACCACCATTCCTCATCATGTCCATTAACATCTGCCTTTGAATGATGTTATTAATATTCATATCCATCCCAACATGGCCATGGCCCATCATAGCAATTTCTTCATTATTAAATGCAGTTACTGGCGGCGGCGGTGGTAATTGTATTTCCATTTGATGTTGGACTTGGCTTTGAGCCATCATTATTTGACTTCTACTTTCATTTTGATTAAAAGTTATATTGTTATCATCAAGTTCCATCCTTCTAGCAATCTCCCTCAAATTCTTATCAATTATCCAAGCAAGATCATTCAAATCACTCACCGACACACCGTTCTGCACAATATTCCCAGCCTTAAGACATTGAAACATCAGCTTGGTTAGTTCTTTCTCTCTGTTGTCTTCCCTTTTCTTCTTAACTTGCTCTTTAGCCTTTAAAATCCCCTGTTTTAGGAAACTCTCCTGATTAACCATCTTTTTGCTTTGTTCCAATTCAGGCATTGTCTTGAATTTCAAAAGCACTTGTTGAACACCCGATGGCGATGGCCAAATCTCTGGTTGAGGGTCGTACGAGCCATAAATTATAGCACACGCATCGATTCCACAAAGGGTTGATAACTCATCAACTTTTTTCAATAAACCCTTCTTCTTTTTATCGTATGTTACTTTCCTTGAGGTATCATTTTCAATGAAAGCAAGTTTCACCTTCTTTCTTGTCATGGTTTTGACTAGAATAAGCGAAGATGAATAATTTATATGGAAAAACAAGAACAGTTGATGGCTGTGAATTTTATTCTTGTGAACAATGTATATATAGACCAAAATTGATCTATTGTACACGGTTTGATGTATGTATGAATATTTTTCCATCTTGGCATTTTTGTTTCGGCGGTAAAACCCATTATTTTCATTCCATGCATGCGGATATATAAAATCAAATCTTTTATAACATTTTTTAATATTTAAATATTTAGAGTGACGTGGTTGCAACGGTTGGATTATATATCAAAATATTTTTTTTTATTTTACAAAGATATATCACGAATTGTAATTTGCGTAGATTCATGCACATAGATATTCTAAAAGGATTTTATCTTGCCGTTAGTTATCAATATCGTGAATTTAAAATATAGTATGAGAAAAAGGAATATACACCGAATATTTTTACACTATTAACCAATGACAGACGTGTATTTCGCCACATCACACTTTTATTTTCATTATACTATTATCATTTGGCACTTTCCAAAAATCTGATTGGATGTCTGTGTAATATTTCTTTACAATGACAGTGCACTACCTTTAAACTCATATAGTATATCAATAAAAGTTATTGTGTGTGAAATTGTTTGATATATCATATATTCATTTTTTTGGTTAATTTTTTCATATATTCCATTAAATTACACCACAACGTCATGTATTACGCAATATTACCCAATCCTAGCGCTTTTTGAGAAGTGCTACTAAATAATATGCTTTTAATAAAGTTGGAAAAGCATAACTCTAGTTATCTGACCACAATAGAAGAAACTTTAATAACGCTTAAAAATGTTATTAAAAGCTAAAAATACGCTATTGATAATATTTTTTGGTGTAATGTATTACATTATTTTTGCAAATATCTACAATGTATAAAGTAGTTTAATGCATGGCTAAATCTTTTCTTTACACTATCCATTTACACAAATTAAATTTTTTTATAATACCCAAAAATCTTTTTTTTTGTAATATAATATAAAAAAATATTACCCATATATATATATATATATATATATATATATATATATATATATAAAAGCCTTTACGTAAATGTGATTATTATTTAACCTTGCTTAAGACTAATCATGACAAATGGTTATTCAAAAGTATTATAAGCACACATAATAAACTCTTTATTCTATCAAACTCCAATACATAAAACTTGTGAAATTACACCATAATAACCAATGGATGTAACTTCACATTCACACAAAATGATATACATCATTAAGTCCACAAACAAATAAATTTATTCAAGATAATCAATTAGGCCAAAAACCATTCTGAAGATTGCCATCATAACCAAATGGAATTGTTTCATTTCCACCACCATTCCTCATCATGTCCATTAACAACTGCCTTTGAATGATGTTATTAGTATTCATATCCATCCCAACATGGCCATGGCCTATCATAGCAATTTCTTCATTATTAAATGCAGTTAGTGGCGGCGGCGGTGGTAATTGTATTGCCATTTGATGTTGGACTTGTCTTTGAGCCATCATTATTTGACTTCTACTTTCATTTTGATTAAAAGTTATATTGTTATCATCAAGTTCCATCCTTCTAGCAATCTCCCTCAAATTCTTATCAATTATCCAAGCAAGATCATTCAAATCACTCACCGACACATCGTTCTGCACAATATTCCCAGCCTTAAGACATTGAAACATCAGCTTGGTTAGTTCTTTCTCTCTGTTGTCTTCCCTTTTCTTCTTAACTTGCTCTTTAGCATTTAAAATCCCCTGTTTTAGGAGACTCTCTTGATTAACCATCTTTTTGCTTTGTTCCAATTCAGGCATTGTCTTGAATTTCAAAAGCACTTGTTGAACACCCG
The DNA here is from genome assembly GCA_022829125.1 of Lathyrus tuberosus. NCBI lineage: Eukaryota > Viridiplantae > Streptophyta > Magnoliopsida > Fabales > Fabaceae > Lathyrus > Lathyrus tuberosus. The sequence continues at coordinate 13,742,904 of JALAZF010000071.1, forward strand.
ATGGCGATGGCCAAATCTCTGGTTGAGGGTCGTACGAGCCATAAATTATGGCACACGCATCGATTCCACAAAGGGTTGATAACTCATCAACTTTTTTCAATAAAACCTTCTTCTTTTTATCGTATGTTACTTTCCTTGAGGTATCATTTTCAATGAAAGCAAGTTTCACCTTCTTTCTTGTCATTGTTTTGACTAGAATAAGCGAAGATGAATAATTTATAGGGAAAAACAAGAACAGTTGATGGCTGTGAATTTTATTCTTGTGAACAATGTATATATAGACCAAAATTGATCTATTGTACACGGTTTGATGTATGTATGAATATTTTTCCATCTTGGCATTTTTGTTTCGGCGGTAAAACCCATTATTTTCATTCCATGCATGCGGATATATAAAATCAAATCTTTTATAACATTTTTTAATATTTAAATATTTATAGTGACGTGGTTGCAACGGTTGGATTATATATCAAAATATATTTTTTTATTTTACAAAGATATATCACGAATTGTAATTTGCGTAGATTCATGCACATAGATATTCTAAAAGGATTTTATCTTGCCGTTAGTTATCAATATCGTAAATTTAAAATATAGTATGAGAAAAAGGAATATACACCGAATATTTTTACACTATTAACCAATGACAGACGTGTATTTCGCCACATCACACTTTTATTTTCAACATACTATTATCATTTGGCACTTTCCAAAAATCTGATTGGATATCTGTGTAATATTTCTTTACAATGACAGTGCACTACCTTTAAACTCATATAGTATATCAATAAAAGTTATTGTGTGTGAAATTGTTTGATATATCATATATTCATTTTTTTGGTTAATTTTTTCATATATTCCATTAAATTACACCACAACGTCATGTATTACGCAATATTACCCAATCCTAGCGCTTTTTGAGAAGTGCTACTAAATAATATGCTTTTAATAAAGTTGGAAAAGCATAATTCTAGTTATCTGACCACAATAGAAGAAACTTTAATAACGCTTAAAAATGTTATTAAAAGCTAAAAATACGCTATTGATAATATTTTTTGGTGTAATGTATTACATTATTTTTGCAAATATCTACAATGTATAAAGTAGTTTAATGCATGGCTAAATCTTTTCTTTACACTATCCATTTACACAAATTAAATTTTTTTATAATACCCAAAAATCTTTTTTTTTTGTAATATAATATAAAAAAATATTACCCATATATATATATTTATATATATATATATATATATATATATATTAAAAGCCTTTACGTTAATGTGATTATTATTTAACCTTGCTTAAGACTAATCAAGACAAATGGTTATTCAAAAGTATTATAAGCACACACAATAAACTCTTTATTCTATCAAACTCCAATACATAAAACTTGTGAAATTACACCATAATAACCAATGGATGTAACTTCACATTCACACAAAATGAAAAAACAATATCACAAATTATCATATAATTAAAATTTAGACTAAACTCGTCATATCCACATTAGAGGATATACATCATTAAGTCCACAAACAAATAAATTTATTCAAGATAATCAATTAGGCCAAAAACCATTCTGAAGATTGGCATCATAACCAAATGGAATTGTTTCATTTCCACCACCATTCCTCATCATGTCCATTAACAACTGCCTTTGAATGATGTTATTAGTATTCATATCCATCCCAACATGGCCATGGCCCATCATAGCAATTTCTTCATTATTAAATGCAGTTAGTGGCGGCGGCGGTGGTAATTGTAGTACCATTTGATGTTGGACTTGGCTTTGAGCCATCATTATTTGACTTCTACTTTCATTTTGATTAAAAGTTATATTGTTATCATCAAGTTCCATCCTTCTAGCAATCTCCCTCAAATTCTTATCAATTATCCAAGCAAGATCATTCAAATCACTCACCGACACATCGTTCTGCACAATATTCCCAGCCTTAAGACATTGAAACATCAGCTTGGTTAGCTCTTTCTCTCTGTTGTCTTCCCTTTTCTTCTTAACTTGCTCTTTAGCCTTTAAAATCCCCTGTTTTAGGAAACTCTCCTGATTAACCATCTTTTTGGTTTGTTCTAATTCAGGCATTGTCTTGAATTTCAAAAGCACTTGTTGAACACCCGATGGCGATGGCCAAATCTCTGGTTGATGGTCGTACGAGCCATAAATTATAGCACACGCATCGATTCCACAAAGGGTTGATAACTCATCAACTTTTTTCAATAAACCCTTCTTCTTTTTATGGTATGTTACTTTCCTTGACGTATCATTTTCAATGAAAGCAAGTTTCACCTTCTTTCTTGTCATGGTTTTGACTAGAATAAGCGAAGATGAATAATTTAAAGGGAAAAAGATGAACAGTTGATGGCTGTGAATTTTATTCTTGTGAACAATGTATATATAGACCAAAATCGATCTATTGTACACGGTTTGATGTATGTATGAATATTTTTCCATCTTGGAATTTTTGTTTCGGCGGTAAAACCCATTATTTTCATTCCATGCATGCGGATATATAAAATCAAATATTTTAAAACATTTAATTTTTTAACATTTTCTAATATTTAAATATTTATAGTGACGTGGTTGCAACGGTTGGATTATATATCAAAATATTTTTTTTTCATTTTACAAAGATATATCACGAATTGTAATTTGCGTAGATTCATGCACATAGATATTCTAAAAGGATTTTATCTTGCCGTTAGTTATCAATATCGTAAATTTAAAAAATAGTATGAGAAAAAGGAATATACACCGAATATTTTAACACTATTAACCAATGACAGATGTGTATTTCGCCACATCAGACTTTTATTTTCAACATACTATTATCATTTGGCACTTTACAAAAATATGATTGGATGTCTGTGTAATATTTCTTTACGATGACAGTGCACTACCTTTAAACTCATATAGTATATCAATAAATGTTATTGTGTGTGAAATTGTTTGATATATCATATATTCATTTTTTTGGTTAATTTTTTCATATATTCCATTAAATTACACCACAACGTCATGTATTACGCAATATTACCCAATCCTAGCGCTTTTTGAGAAGTGCTACTAAATAATATGCTTTTAATAAAGTTGGAAAAGCATAATTCTAGTTATCTGACCACAATAGAAGAAACTTTAATAACGCTTAAAAATGTTATTAAAAGCTAAAAATACGCTATTGATAATATTTTTTGGCGTAATGTATTACATTATTTTTGCAAATATCTACAATGTATAAAGTAGTTTAATGCATGGCTAAATCTTTTCTTTACACTAACCATTTACACAAATTAAAATTTTTTATAATATCCAAAAATCTTTTTTTTTTTGTAATATAATATAAAAAAATATTACCCATATATATATATATATATATATATTAAAAGCCTTTACGTAAATGTGATTATTATTTAACCTTGCTTAAGACTAATCAAGACAAATGGTTATTCAAAAGTATTATAAGCACACACAATAAACTCTTTATTCTATCAAACTCCAATACATAAAAATTGTGAAATTACACCATAATAACCAATGGATGTAACTTCACATTCACACAAAATGAAAAAACAATAACACAAATTATCATATAATTAAAATTTAGACTAAATTCGTCATATCCACATTAGAGGATATACATCATTAAGTCCACAAACAAATAAATTTATTCAAGATAATCAATTAGGCCAAAAACCATTCTGAAGATTGGCATCATAACCAAATGGAATTGTTTCATTTCCACCACCATTCCTCATCATGTCCATTAACATCTGCCTTTGAATGATGTTATTAATATTCATATCCATCCCAACATGGCCATGGCCCATCATAGCAATTTCTTCATTATTAAATGCAGTTACTGGCGGCGGCGGTGGTAATTGTATTTCCATTTGATGTTGGACTTGTCTTTGAGCCATCATTATTTGACTTCTACTTTCATTTTGATTAAAAGTTATATTGTTATCATCAAGTTCCATCCTTCTAGCAATCTCCCTCAAATTCTTATCAATTATCCAAGCAAGATCATTCAAATCACTCACCGACACACCGTTCTGCACAATATTCCCAGCCTTAAGACATTGAAACATCAGCTTGGTTAGTTCTTTCTCTCTGTTGTCTTCCCTTTTCTTCTTAACTTGCTCTTTAGCCTTTAAAATCCCCTGTTTTAGGAAACTCTCCTGATTAACCATCTTTTTGCTTTGTTCCAATTCAGGCATTGTCTTGAATTTCAAAAGCACTTGTTGAACACCCGATGGCGATGGCCAAATCTCTGGTTGAGGGTCGTACGAGCCATAAATTATAGCACACGCATCGATTCCACAAAGGGTTGATAACTCATCAACTTTTTTCAATAAACCCTTCTTCTTTTTATCGTATGTTACTTTCCTTGAGGTATCATTTTCAATGAAAGCAAGTTTCACCTTCTTTCTTGTCATGGTTTTGACTAGAATAAGCGAAGATGAATAATTTATATGGAAAAACAAGAACAGTTGATGGCTGTGAATTTTATTCTTGTGAACAATGTATATATAGACCAAAATTGATCTATTGTACACGGTTTGATGTATGTATGAATATTTTTCCATCTTGGCATTTTTGTTTCGGCGGTAAAACCCATTATTTTCATTCCATGCATGCGGATATATAAAATCAAATCTTTTATAACATTTTTTAATATTTAAATATTTAGAGTGACGTGGTTGCAACGGTTGGATTATATATCAAAATATTTTTTTTTATTTTACAAAGATATATCACGAATTGTAATTTGCGTAGATTCATGCACATAGATATTCTAAAAGGATTTTATCTTGCCGTTAGTTATCAATATCGTGAATTTAAAATATAGTATGAGAAAAAGGAATATACACCGAATATTTTTACACTATTAACCAATGACAGACGTGTATTTCGCCACATCACACTTTTATTTTCATTATACTATTATCATTTGGCACTTTCCAAAAATCTGATTGGATGTCTGTGTAATATTTCTTTACAATGACAGTGCACTACCTTTAAACTCATATAGTATATCAATAAAAGTTATTGTGTGTGAAATTGTTTGATATATCATATATTCATTTTTTTGGTTAATTTTTTCATATATTCCATTAAATTACACCACAACGTCATGTATTACGCAATATTACCCAATCCTAGCGCTTTTTGAGAAGTGCTACTAAATAATATGCTTTTAATAAAGTTGGAAAAGCATAACTCTAGTTATCTGACCACAATAGAAGAAACTTTAATAACGCTTAAAAATGTTATTAAAAGCTAAAAATACGCTATTGATAATATTTTTTGGTGTAATGTATTACATTATTTTTGCAAATATCTACAATGTATAAAGTAGTTTAATGCATGGCTAAATCTTTTCTTTACACTATCCATTTACACAAATTAAATTTTTTTATAATACCCAAAAATCTTTTTTTTTGTAATATAATATAAAAAAATATTACCCATATATATATATATATATATATATATATATATATATATATATATATATTAAAAGCCTTTACGTAAATGTGATTATTATTTAACCTTGCTTAAGACTAATCATGACAAATGGTTATTCAAAAGTATTATAAGCACACATAATAAACTCTTTATTCTATCAAACTCCAATACATAAAACTTGTGAAATTACACCATAATAACCAATGGATGTAACTTCACATTCACACAAAATGATATACATCATTAAGTCCACAAACAAATAAATTTATTCAAGATAATCAATTAGGCCAAAAACCATTCTGAAGATTGCCATCATAACCAAATGGAATTGTTTCATTTCCACCACCATTCCTCATCATGTCCATTAACAACTGCCTTTGAATGATGTTATTAGTATTCATATCCATCCCAACATGGCCATGGCCTATCATAGCAATTTCTTCATTATTAAATGCAGTTAGTGGCGGCGGCGGTGGTAATTGTATTGCCATTTGATGTTGGACTTGTCTTTGAGCCATCATTATTTGACTTCTACTTTCATTTTGATTAAAAGTTATATTGTTATCATCAAGTTCCATCCTTCTAGCAATCTCCCTCAAATTCTTATCAATTATCCAAGCAAGATCATTCAAATCACTCACCGACACATCGTTCTGCACAATATTCCCAGCCTTAAGACATTGAAACATCAGCTTGGTTAGTTCTTTCTCTCTGTTGTCTTCCCTTTTCTTCTTAACTTGCTCTTTAGCATTTAAAATCCCCTGTTTTAGGAGACTCTCTTGATTAACCATCTTTTTGCTTTGTTCCAATTCAGGCATTGTCTTGAATTTCAAAAGCACTTGTTGAACACCCGATGGCGATGGCCAAATCTCTGGTTGAGGGTCGTACGAGCCATAAATTATGGCACACGCATCGATTCCACAAAGGGTTGATAACTCATCAACTTTTTTCAATAAAACCTTCTTCTTTTTATCGTATGTTACTTTCCTTGAGGTATCATTTTCAATGAAAGCAAGTTTCACCTTCTTTCTTGTCATTGTTTTGACTAGAATAAGCGAAGATGAATAATTTATAGGGAAAAACAAGAACAGTTGATGGCTGTGAATTTTATTCTTGTGAACAATGTATATATAGACCAAAATTGATCTATTGTACACGGTTTGATGTATGTATGAATATTTTTCCATCTTGGCATTTTTGTTTCGGCGGTAAAACCCATTATTTTCATTCCATGCATGCGGATATATAAAATCAAATCTTTTATAACATTTTTTAATATTTAAATATTTATAGTGACGTGGTTGCAACGGTTGGATTATATATCAAAATATATTTTTTTATTTTACAAAGATATATCACGAATTGTAATTTGCGTAGATTCATGCACATAGATATTCTAAAAGGATTTTATCTTGCCGTTAGTTATCAATATCGTAAATTTAAAATATAGTATGAGAAAAAGGAATATACACCGAATATTTTTACACTATTAACCAATGACAGACGTGTATTTCGCCACATCACACTTTTATTTTCAACATACTATTATCATTTGGCACTTTCCAAAAATCTGATTGGATATCTGTGTAATATTTCTTTACAATGACAGTGCACTACCTTTAAACTCATATAGTATATCAATAAAAGTTATTGTGTGTGAAATTGTTTGATATATCATATATTCATTTTTTTGGTTAATTTTTTCATATATTCCATTAAATTACACCACAACGTCATGTATTACGCAATATTACCCAATCCTAGCGCTTTTTGAGAAGTGCTACTAAATAATATGCTTTTAATAAAGTTGGAAAAGCATAATTCTAGTTATCTGACCACAATAGAAGAAACTTTAATAACGCTTAAAAATGTTATTAAAAGCTAAAAATACGCTATTGATAATATTTTTTGGTGTAATGTATTACATTATTTTTGCAAATATCTACAATGTATAAAGTAGTTTAATGCATGGCTAAATCTTTTCTTTACACTATCCATTTACACAAATTAAATTTTTTTATAATACCCAAAAATCTTTTTTTTTTGTAATATAATATAAAAAAATATTACCCATATATATATATTTATATATATATATATATATATATATATATATTAAAAGCCTTTACGTTAATGTGATTATTATTTAACCTTGCTTAAGACTAATCAAGACAAATGGTTATTCAAAAGTATTATAAGCACACACAATAAACTCTTTATTCTATCAAACTCCAATACATAAAACTTGTGAAATTACACCATAATAACCAATGGATGTAACTTCACATTCACACAAAATGAAAAAACAATATCACAAATTATCATATAATTAAAATTTAGACTAAACTCGTCATATCCACATTAGAGGATATACATCATTAAGTCCACAAACAAATAAATTTATTCAAGATAATCAATTAGGCCAAAAACCATTCTGAAGATTGGCATCATAACCAAATGGAATTGTTTCATTTCCACCACCATTCCTCATCATGTCCATTAACAACTGCCTTTGAATGATGTTATTAGTATTCATATCCATCCCAACATGGCCATGGCCCATCATAGCAATTTCTTCATTATTAAATGCAGTTAGTGGCGGCGGCGGTGGTAATTGTATTGCCATTGGATGTTAGACTTGTCTTTGAGCCATCATTATTTGACTTCTACTTTCATTTTGATTAAAAGTTATATTGTTATCATCAAGTTCCATCCTTCTAGCAATCTCCCTCAAATTCTTATCAATTATCCAAGCAAGATCATTCAAATCACTCACCGACACATCGTTCTGCACAATATTCCCAGCCTTAAGACATTGAAACATCAGCTTGGTTAGTTCTTTCTCTCTGTTGTCTTCCCTTTTCTTCTTAACTTGCTCTTTAGCCTTTAAAATCCCCTGTTTTAGGAAACTCTCCTGATTAACCATCTTTTTGCTTTGTTCCAATTCAGGCATTGTCTTGAATTTCAAAAGCACTTGTTGAACACCCGATGGCGATGGCCAAATCTCTGGTTGAGGGTCGTACGAGCCATAAATTATAGCACACGCATCGATTCCACAAAGGGTTGATAACTCATCAACTTTTTTCAATAAACCCTTCTTCTTTTTATCGTATGTTACCTTCCTTGAGGTATCATTTTCAATGAAAGCAAGTTTCACCTTCTTTCTTGTCATGGTTTTGACTAGAATAAGCGAAGATTAATAATTTATAGGGAAAAAGAAGAACAGTTGATGGCTGTGAATTTTATTCTTGTGAACAATGTATATATAGACAAAAATGGATCTATTGTACACGGTTTGATGTATGTATGATTATTTTTCCATCTTGGCATTTTTGTTTCGGCGGTAAAACCCGTTATTTTCATTCCATGCATGCGGATATATAAAATCAATTCTTTTATAACATTTTATAATATTTAAATATTTATAGTGACGTGGTTGCAACGGTTGCATTATATATCAAAATATTTCTTTTTATTTTACAAAGATATATCACGAATTGTAATTTGCGTAGATTCATGCACATAGATATTCTAAAAGGATTTTATCTTGCCGTTAGTTATCAATATCGTAAATTTAAAATATAGTATGAGAAAAAGGAATATACACCGAATATTTTTACACTATTAACCAATGACAGACGTGTATTTCGCCACATCGCACTGTTATTTTCAACATACTATTATCATTTGGCACTTTCCAAAAATCTGATTGGATGTCTGTGTAATATTTCTTTAAAATGATAGTGCACTACCTTTAAACTCATATAGTATATCAATAAAAGTTATTGTGTGTGAAATTGTTTGATATATCATATATTCATTTTTTTGGTTTATTTTTTCATATATTCCATTAAATTACACCACAACGTCATGTATTACGCAATATTACCCAATCCTAGCCCTTTTTGAGAAGTGCTACTAAATAATATGCTTTTAATAAAGTTGGAAAAGCATAATTCTAGTTATCTGACCACAATAGAAGAAACATTAATAACGCTTAAAAATGTTATTAAAAGCTAAAAATACGCTATTGATAATATTTTTTGGTGTAATGTATTACATTATTTTTGCAAATATCTACAATGTATAAAGTAGTTTAATGCATGGCTAAATATTTTCTTTACACTATCCATTTACACAAATTAAATTTTTTTATAATACCCAAAAATCTTTTTTTTTGTAATATAATATAAAAAAATATTACCCATATATATATATATATATATATATATATATATGTATATATTAAAAGCCTTTACGTAAATGTGATTATTATTTAACCTTGCTTAAGACTAATCAAGACAAATGGTTATTCAAAAGTATTATAAGCACACACAATAAACTCTTTATTCTATCAAACTCCAATACATAAAACTTGTGAAATTACACCATAATAACCAATGGATGTAACTTCACATTCACACAAAATGATATACATCATTAAGTCCACAAACAAATAAATTTATTCAAGATAATCAATTAGGCCAAATACCATTCTGAAGATTGGCATCATAAACAAATGGAATTGTTTCATTTCCACCACCATTCCTCATCATGTCCATTAACAACTGCCTTTGAATGATGTTATTAGTATTCATATCCATCCCAACATGGCCATGGCCTATCATAGCAATTTCTTCATTATTAAATGCAGTCAGTGGCGGCGGCGGTGGTAATTGTAGTGCCATTTGATGTTGGACATGGCTTTGAGCCGTCATTATTTGACTTCTACTTTCATTTTGATTAAAAGTTATATTGTTATCATCAAGTTCCATCCTTCTAGCAATCTCCCTCAAATTTTTATCAATTATCCAAGAAAGATCATTCAAATCACTCACCGACACATCGTTCTGCACAATATTCCCAGCCTTAAGACATTGAAACATCAGCTTGGTTAGTTCTTTCTCTCTGTTGTCTTCCCTTTTCTTCTTAACTTGCTCTTTAGCCTTTAAAATCCCCTGTTTTAGGAAACTTTCATGATTAACCATCTTTTTCTTTGTTCCAATTCAGGCATTGTCTTGAATTTCAAAAGCACTTGTTGAACACCCGATGGCGATGGCCAAATCTCTGGTTGAGGGTCGTACGAGCCATAAATTATAGCACACGCATCGATTCCACAAAGGGTTGATAACTCATCAACTTTTTTCAATAAACCCTTCTTCTTTTTATCGTATGTTACTTTCCTTGAGGTATCAGTTTCAATGAAAGCAAGTTTCACCTTCTTTCTTGTCATGGTTTTGACTAGAATAAGCGAAGATGAATAATTTATAGGGAAAAAGAAGAACAGTTGATGGCTGTGAATTTTATTCTTGTGAACAATGTATATATAGACCAAAATTGATCTATTGTACACGGTTTGATGTATGTATGAATATTTTTCCATCTTGGCATTTTTGTTTCGGCGGTGAAACCCATTATTTTCATTCCATGCATGCGGATATATAAAATCAAATCTTTTATAACATTTTTTAATATTTAAATATTTATAGTGACGTGGTTGCAACGGTTGGATTATATATCAAAATATTTTTTTTTATTTTACAATGATATATCACGAATTGTAATTTGCGTAGATTCATGCACATAGATATTCTAAAAGGATTTTATCTTGCCGTTAGTTATCAATATCGTAAATTTAAAATATAGTATGAGAAAAATGAATATACACCGAATATTTTTACACTATTAACCAATGACAGACGTGTATTTCGCCACATCACACTTTTATTTTCAACATACTATTATCATTTGGCACTTTCCAAAAATCTGATTGGATGTCTGTGTAATATTTCTTTACAATGACAGTGCACTACCTTTAAACTCATATAGTATATCAATAAAAGTTATTGTGTGTGAAATTGTTTGATATATCATATATTCATTTTTTTGGTTAATTTTTTCATATATTCCATTAAATTACACCACAACGTCATGTATTACGCAATATTACCCAATCCTAGCGCTTTTTGAGAAGTGCTACTAAATAATATGCTTTTAACAAAGTTGGAAAAGCATAACTCTAGTTATCTGACCACAATAGAAGAAACTTTAATAACGCTTAAAAATGTTATTAAAAGCTAAAAATACGCTATTGATAATGTTTTTTGGTGTAATGTATTACATTATTTTTGCAAATATCTACAATGTATAAAGTAGTTTAATGCATTGCTAAATCTTTTCTTTACACTATCCATTTACACAAATTAAATTTTTTTATAATACCCAAAAATCTTTTTTTTTTGTAATATAATATAAAAAAATATTACCCATATAAATATATATATATATATATATATATATATATATATATTAAAAGCCATTACGTAAATGTGATTATTATTTAACCTTGCTTAAGACTAATCAAGACAAATGATTATTCAAAAGTATTATAAGCACACACAATAAACTCTTTATTCTATCAAACTCCAATACATAAAACTTGTGAAATTACACCATAATAACCAATGGATGTAACTTCACATTCACACAAAATGAAAAAACAATAACACAAATTATCATATAATTAAAATTTAGACTAAATTCGTCATATCCACATTAGAGGATATACATCATTAAGTCCACAAACAAATAAATTTATTCAAGACTATCAATTAGGCCAAAAACCATTCTAAAGATTGGCATCATAACCAAATGGAATTGTTTCATTTCCACCACCATTCATCATCATGTCCATTAACATCTGCCTTTGAATGATGTTATTAATATTCATATCTATCCCAACATGGCCATGGCCCATCATAGCAATTTCTTCATTATTAAATGCAGTTAGTGGCGGCGGCAGTGGTAATTGTATTGCCATTTGATGTTGGACTTGGCTTTGAGCCATCATTATTTGACTTCTACTTTCATTTTGATTAAAAGTTATATTGTTATCATCAAGTTCCATCCTTCTAGCAATCTCCCTCAAATTCTTATCAATTATCCAAGCAAGATCATTCAAATCACTCACCGACACATCGTTCTGCACAATATTCCCAGCCTTAAGACATTGAAACATCAGCTTGGTTAGTTCTTTCTCTCTGTTGTCTTCCCTTTTCTTCTTAACTTGCTCTTTAGCCTTTAAAATCCCCTGTTTTAGGAAACTCTCCTGATTAACCATCTTTTTGCTTTGTTCCAATTCAGGCATTGTCTTGAATTTCAAAAGCACTTGTTGAACACCCGATGGCGATGGCCAAATCTCTGGTTGAGGGTCGTACGGGCCATAAATTATAGCACACGCATCGATTCCACAAAGGGTTGATAACTCATCAACTTTTTTCAATAAACCCTTCTTCTTTTTATCGTATGTTACTTTCCTTGAGGTATCATTTTCAATGAAAGCAAGTTTTACCTTCTTTCTTGTCATGGTTTTGGCTAGAATAAGCGAAGATGAATAATTTATAGGGAAAAAGAAGAATAGTTGATGGCTGTGAATTTTATTCTTGTGAACAATGTATATATAGACCAAAATTGATCTATTGTACACGGTTTGATGTATGTATGAATATTTTTCCATCTTGGCATTTTTGTTTCGGCGGTAAAACCCATTATTTTCATTCCATGCATGCGGATATATAAAATCAAATCTTTTATAACATTTTTTAATATTTAAATATTTATAGTGACGTGGTTGCAACGGTTGGATTATATATCAAAATATTTTTTTTTTTATATTACAAAGATATATCACGAATTGTAATTTGCGTAGATTCATGCACATAGATATTCTAAAAGGATTTTATCTTGCCGTTAGTTATCAATATCATAAATTTAAAATATAGTATGAGAAAAAGGAATATACACCGAATATTTTTACACTATTAACCAATGACAGACGTGTATTTCGCCACATCACACTTTTATTTTCAACATACTATTATCATTTGGCACTTTCCAAAAATCTGATTGGATGTCTGTGTAATATTTATTTACAATGACAGTGCACTACCTTTAAACTCATATAGTATATCAATAAAAGTTATTGTGTGTGAAATTGTTTGATATATCATATATTCATTTTTTAGGTTAATTTTTTCATATATTCCATTAAATTACACCACAACGTCATGTATTACGCAATATTATCCAATCCTAGCGCTTTTTGAGAAGTGCTACTAAATAATATGCTTTTAATAAAGTTGGAAAAGCATAACTCTAGTTATCTGACCACAATAGAAGAAACTTTAATAACGCTTAAAAATGTTATTAAAAGCTAAAAATACGCTATTGATAATATTTTTTGGTGTAATGTATTACATTATTTTTGCAAATATCTACAATGTATAATGTAGTTTAATGCATGGCTAAATCTTTTCTTTACACTATCCATTTACACAAATTAAATTTTTTTATAATACCCAAAAATCTTTTTTTTTTGTAATATAATATAAAAAAATATTACCCATATATATATATATATATATATATTAAAAGCCATTACGTAAATGTGATTATTATTTAACCTTGCTTAAGACTAATCAAGACAAATGATTATTCAAAAGTATTATAAGCACACACAATAAACTCTTTATTCTATCAAACTCCAATACATAAAACTTGTGAAATTACACCATAATAACCAATGGATGTAACTTCACATTCACACAAAATGAAAAAACAATAACACAAATTATCATATAATTAAAATTTAGACTAAATTCGTCATATCCACATTAGAGGATATACATCATTAAGTCCACAAACAAATAAATTTATTCAAGACTATCAATTAGGCCAAAAACCATTCTAAAGATTGGCATCATAACCAAATGGAATTGTTTCATTTCCACCACCATTCCTCATCATGTCCATTAACATCTGCCTTTGAATGATGTTATTAATATTCATATCTATCCCAACATGGCCATGGCCCATCATAGCAATTTCTTCATTATTAAATGCAGTTAGTGGCGGCGGCGGTGGTAATTGTATTGCCATTTGATGTTGGACTTGGCTTTGAGCCATCATTATTTGACTTCTACTTTCATTTTGATTAAAAGTTATATTGTTATCATCAAGTTCCATCCTTCTAGCAATCTCCCTCAAATTCTTATTAATTATCCAAGCAAGATCATTCAAATCACTCACCGACACATCGTTCTGCACAATATTCCCAGCCTTAAGACATTGAAACATCAGCTTGGTTAGTTCTTTCTCTCTGTTGTCTTCCCTTTTCTTCTTAACTTGCTCTTTAGCCTTTAAAATCCCCTGTTTTAGGAAACTCTCCTGATTAACCATCTTTTTACTTTGTTCCAATTCAGGCATTGTCTTGAATTTCAAAAGCACTTGTTGAACACCCGATGGCGATGGCCAAATCTCTGGTTGAGGGTCGTACGAGCCATAAATTATAGCACACGCATCGATTCCACAAAGGGTTGATAACTCATCAACTTTTTTCAATAAACCCTTCTTCTTTTTATCGTATGTTACTTTCCTTGAGGTATCATTTTCAATGAAAGCAAGTTTTACCTTCTTTCTTGTCATGGTTTTGACTAGAATAAGCGAAGATGAATAATTTATAGGGAAAAAGAAGAACAGTTGATGGCTGTGAATTTTATTCTTGTGAACAATGTATATATAGACCAAAATTGATCTATTGTACACGGTTTGATGTATGTATGAATATTTTTCCATCTTGGCATTTTTGTTTCGGCGGTAAAACCCATTATTTTCATTCCATGCAGCGGATATATAAAATCAAATCTTTTATAACATTTTTTAATATTTAAATATTTATAGTGACGTGGTTGCAACGATTGGATTATATATCAAAATATTTTTTTTTTATTTTACAAAGATATATCACGAATTGTAATTTGCGTAGATTCATGCACATAGATATTCTAAAAGGATTTTATCTTGCCGTTAGTTATCAATATCGTAAATTTAAAATATAGTATGAGAAAAAGGAATATACACCGAATATTTTTACACTATTAACCAATGACAGACGTGTATTCCGCCACATCACACTTTTATTTTCAACATACTATTATCATTTGGCACTTTCCAAAAATCTGATTGGATGTCTGTGTAATATTTCTTTACAATGACAGTGCACTACCTTTAAACTCATATAGTATATCTATAAAAGTTATTGTGTGTGAAATTGTTTGATATATCATATATTCATTTTTTTGGTTAATTTTTTCATATATTCCATTAAATTACACCACAACGTCATGTATTACGCAATATTACCCAATCCTAGCGCTTTTTGAGAAGTGCTACTAAATAATATGCTTTTAATAAAGTTGGAAAAGCATAACTCTAGTTATCTGGCCACAATAGAAGAAACTTTAATAACGCTTAAAAATGTTATTAAAAGCTAAAAATACGCTATTGATAATATTTTTTGGTGTAATGTATTATATTATTTTTGCAAATATCTACAATGTATAAAGTAGTTTAATGCATGGCTAAATCTTTTCTTTACACTATCCATTTACACAAATTAAATTTTTTTATAATACCCAAAAATCTTTTTTTTTTGTAATATAATATAAAAAAATATTACCCATATATATATATATATATATATATTAAAAGCCATTACGTAAATGTGATTATTATTTAACCTTGCTTAAGACTAATCAAGACAAATGATTATTCAAAAGTATTATAAGCACACACAATAAACTCTTTATTCTATCAAACTCCAATACATAAAACTTGTGAAATTACACCATAATAACCAATGGATGTAACTTCACATTCACACAAAATGAAAAAACAATAACACAAATTATCATATAATTAAAATTTAGACTAAATTCGTCATATCCACATTAGAGGATATACATCATTAAGTCCACAAACAAATAAATTTATTCAAGATAATCAATTAGGCCAAAAACCATTCTAAAGATTGGCATCATAACCAAATGGAATTGTTTCATTTCCACCACCATTCCTCATCATGTCCATTAACATCTGCCTTTGAATGATGTTATTAATATTCATATCTATCCCAACATGGCCATGGCCCATCATAGCAATTTCTTCATTATTAAATGCAGTTAGTGGCGGCGGCGGTGGTAATTGTATTGCCATTTGATGTTGGACTTGGCTTTGAGCCATCATTATTTGACTTCTACTTTCATTTTGATTAAAAGTTATATTGTTATCATCAAGTTCCATCCTTCTAGCAATCTCCCTCAAATTCTTATCAATTATCCAAGCAAGATCATTCAAATCACTCACCGACACATCGTTCTGCACAATATTCCCAGCCTTAAGACATTGAAACATCAGCTTGGTTAGTTCTTTCTCTCTGTTGTCTTCCGTTTTCTTCTTAACTTGCTCTTTAGCCTTTAAAATCCCCTGTTTTAGGAAACTCTCCTGATTAACCATCTTTTTACTTTGTTCCAATTCAGGCATTGTCTTGAATTTCAAAAGCACTTGTTGAACACCCGATGGCGATGGCCAAATCTCTGGTTGAGGGTCGTACGAGCCATAAATTATAGCACACGCATCGATTCCACAAAGGGTTGATAACTCATCAACTTTTTTCAATAAACCCTTCTTCTTTTTATCGTATGTTACTTTCCTTGAGGTATCATTTTCAATGAAAGCAAGTTTTACCTTCTTTCTTGTCATGGTTTTGACTAGAATAAGCGAAGATGAATAATTTATAGGGAAAAAGAAGAACAGTTGATGGCTGTGAATTTTATTCTTGTTAACAATGTATATATAGACCAAAATTGATCTATTGTACACGGTTTGATGTATGTATGAATATTTTTCCATCTTGGCATTTTTGTTTCGGCGGTAAAACCCATTATTTTCATTCCATGCATGCGGATATATAAAATCAAATCTTTTATAACATTTTTTAATATTTAAATATTTATAGTGACGTGGTTGCAACGGTTGGATTATATATCAAAATATTTTTTTTTTATTTTACAAAGATATATCACGAATTGTAATTTGCGTAGATTCATGCACATAGATATTCTAAAAGGATTTTATCTTGCCGTTAGTTATCAATATCGTAAATTTAAAATATAGTATGAGAAAAAGGAATATACACCGAATATTTTTACACTATTAACCAATGACAGACGTGTATTTCGCCACATCACACTTTTATTTTCAACATACTATTATCATTTGGCACTTTCCAAAAATCTGATTGGATGTCTGTGTAATATTTCTTTACAATGACAGTGCACTACCTTTAAACTCATATAGTATATCAATAAAAGTTATTGTGTGTGAAATTGTTTGATATATCATATATTCATTTTTTTGGTTAATTTTTTCATATATTTCATTAAATTACACCACAACGTCATGTATTACGCAATATTACCCAATCCTAGCGCTTTTTGAGAAGTGCTACTAAATAATATGCTTTTAATAAAGTTGGAAAAACATAACTCTAGTTATCTGGCCACAATAGAAGAAACTTTAATAACGCTTAAAAATGCTATTAAAAGCTAAAAATACGCTATTGATAATATTTTTTGGTGTAATGTATTACATTATTTTTGCAAATATCTACAATGTATAAAGTAGTTTAATGCATGGCTAAATCTTTTCTTTACACTATCCATTTACACAAATTAAATTTTTTTATAATACCCAAAAATCTTTTTTTTTTGTAATATAATATAAAAAAATATTACCCATATATATATATATATATATATATATATATATATATATATATATATATATATTAAAAGCCATTACGTAAATGTGATTATTATTTAACCTTGCTTAAGACTAATCAAGACAAATGATTATTCAAAAGTATTATAAGCACACACAATAAACTCTTTATTCTATCAAACTCCAATACATAAAACTTGTGAAATTACACCATAATAACCAATGGATGTAACTTCACATTCACACAAAATGAAAAAACAATAACACAAATTATCATATAATTAAAATTTAGACTAAATTCGTCATATCCACATTAGAGGATATACATCATTAAGTCCACAAACAAATAAATTTATTCAAGATAATCAATTAGGCCAAAAACCATTCTAAAGATTGGCATCATAACCAAATGGAATTGTTTCATTTCCACCACCATTCCTCATCATGTCCATTAACATCTGCCTTTGAATGATGTTATTAATATTCATATCTATCCCAACATGGCCATGGCCCATCATAGCAATTTCTTCATTATTAAATGCAGTTAGTGGCGGCGGCGGTGGTAATTGTATTGCCATTTGATGTTGGACTTGGCTTTGAGCCATCATTATTTGACTTCTACTTTCATTTTGATTAAAAGTTATATTGTTATCATCAAGTTCCATCCTTCTAGCAATCTCCCTCAAATTCTTATCAATTATCCAAGCAAGATCATTCAAATCACTCACCGACACATCGTTCTGCACAATATTCCCAACCTTAAGACATTGAAACATCAGCTTGGTTAGTTCTTTCTCTCTGTTGTCTTCCCTTTTCTTCTTAACTTGCTCTTTAGCCTTTATAATCCCCTGTTTTAGGAAACTCTCCTGATTAACCATCTTTTTACTTTGTTCCAATTCAGGCATTGTCTTGAATTTCAAAAGCACTTGTTGAACACCCGATGGCGATGGCCAAATCTCTGGTTGAGGGTCGTACGAGCCATAAATTATAGCACACGCATCGATTCCACAAAGGGTTGATAACTCATCAACTTTTTTCAATAAACCCTTCTTCTTTTTATCGTATGTTACTTTCCTTGAGGTATCATTTTCAATGAAAGCAAGTTTTACCTTCTTTCTTGTCATGGTTTTGACTAGAATAAGCGAAGATGAATAATTTATAGGGAAAAAGAAGAACAATTGATGGCTGTGAATTTTATTCTTGTGAACAATGTATATATAGACCAAAATTGATCTATTGTACATGGTTTGATGTATGTATGAATATTTTTCCATCTTGGCATTTTTGTTTCGGCGGTAAAACCCATTATTTTCATTCCATGCAGCGGATATATAAAATCAAATCTTTTATAACATTTTTTAATATTTAAATATTTATAGTGACGTGGTTGCAACGGTTGGATTATATATCAAAATATTTTTTTTTTATTTTACAAAGATATATCACGAATTGTAATTTGCGTAGATTCATGCACATAGATATTCTAAAAGGATTTTATCTTGCCGTTAGTTATCAATATCGTAAATTTAAAATATAGTATGAGAAAAAGGAATATACACCGAATATTTTTACACTATTAACCAATGACAGACGTGTATTTCGCCACATCACACTTTTATTTTCAACATACTATTATCATTTGGCACTTTCCAAAAATCTGATTGGATGTCTGTGTAATATTTCTTTACAATGACAGTGCACTACCTTTAAACTCATATAGTATATCAATAAAAGTTATTGTGTGTGAAATTGTTTGATATATCATATATTCATTTTTTTGGTTAATTTTTTCATATATTCCATTAAATTACACCACAACGTCATGTATTACGCAATATTACCCAATCCTAGCGCTTTTTGAGAAGTGCTACTAAATAATATGCTTTTAATAAAGTTGGAAAAGCATAACTCTAGTTATCTGGCCACAATAGAAGAAACTTTAATAACGCTTAAAAATGTTATTAAAAGCTAAAAATACGCTATTGATAATATTTTTTGGTGTAATGTATTATATTATTTTTGCAAATATCTACAATGTATAAAGTAGTTTAATGCATGGCTAAATCTTTTCTTTACACTATCCATTTACACAAATTAAATTTTTTTATAATACCCAAAAATCTTTTTTTTTTGTAATATAATATAAAAAAATATTACCCATATATATATATATATATATATATATTAAAAGCCATTACGTAAATGTGATTATTATTTAACCTTGCTTAAGACTAATCAAGACAAATGATTATTCAAAAGTATTATAAGCACACACAATAAACTCTTTATTCTATCAAACTCCAATACATAAAACTTGTGAAATTACACCATAATAACCAATGGATGTAACTTCACATTCACACAAAATGAAAAAACAATAACACAAATTATCATATAATTAAAATTTAGACTAAATTCGTCATATCCACATTAGAGGATATACATCATTAAGTCCACAAACAAATAAATTTATTCAAGATAATCAATTAGGCCAAAAACCATTCTAAAGATTGGCATCATAACCAAATGGAATTGTTTCATTTCCACCACCATTCCTCATCATGTCCATTAACATCTGCCTTTGAATGATGTTATTAATATTCATATCTATCCCAACATGGCCATGGCCCATCATAGCAATTTCTTCATTATTAAATGCAGTTAGTGGCGGCGGCGGTGGTAATTGTATTGCCATTTGATGTTGGACTTGGCTTTGAGCCATCATTATTTGACTTCTACTTTCATTTTGATTAAAAGTTATATTGTTATCATCAAGTTCCATCCTTCTAGCAATCTCCCTCAAATTCTTATCAATTATCCAAGCAAGATCATTCAAATCACTCACCGACACATCGTTCTGCACAATATTCCCAGCCTTAAGACATTGAAACATCAGCTTGGTTAGTTCTTTCTCTCTGTTGTCTTCCGTTTTCTTCTTAACTTGCTCTTTAGCCTTTAAAATCCCCTGTTTTAGGAAACTCTCCTGATTAACCATCTTTTTACTTTGTTCCAATTCAGGCATTGTCTTGAATTTCAAAAGCACTTGTTGAACACCCGATGGCGATGGCCAAATCTCTGGTTGAGGGTCGTACGAGCCATAAATTATAGCACACGCATCGATTCCACAAAGGGTTGATAACTCATCAACTTTTTTCAATAAACCCTTCTTCTTTTTATCGTATGTTACTTTCCTTGAGGTATCATTTTCAATGAAAGCAAGTTTTACCTTCTTTCTTGTCATGGTTTTGACTAGATTAAGCGAAGATGAATAATTTATAGGGAAAAAGAAGAACAGTTGATGGCTGTGAATTTTATTCTTGTTAACAATGTATATATAGACCAAAATTGATCTATTGTACACGGTTTGATGTATGTATGAATATTTTTCCATCTTGGCATTTTTGTTTCGGCGGTAAAACCCATTATTTTCATTCCATGCATGCGGATATATAAAATCAAATCTTTTATAACATTTTTTAATATTTAAATATTTATAGTGACGTGGTTGCAACGGTTGGATTATATATCAAAATATTTTTTTTTTATTTTACAAAGATATATCACGAATTGTAATTTGCGTAGATTCATGCACATAGATATTCTAAAAGGATTTTATCTTGCCGTTAGTTATCAATATCGTAAATTTAAAATATAGTATGAGAAAAAGGAATATACACCGAATATTTTTACACTATTAACCAATGACAGACGTGTATTTCGCCACATCACACTTTTATTTTCAACATACTATTATCATTTGGCACTTTCCAAAAATCTGATTGGATGTCTGTGTAATATTTCTTTACAATGACAGTGCACTACCTTTAAACTCATATAGTATATCAATAAAAGTTATTGTGTGTGAAATTGTTTGATATATCATATATTCATTTTTTTGGTTAATTTTTTCATATATTTCATTAAATTACACCACAACGTCATGTATTACGCAATATTACCCAATCCTAGCGCTTTTTGAGAAGTGCTACTAAATAATATGCTTTTAATAAAGTTGGAAAAACATAACTCTAGTTATCTGGCCACAATAGAAGAAACTTTAATAACGCTTAAAAATGCTATTAAAAGCTAAAAATACGCTATTGATAATATTTTTTGGTGTAATGTATTACATTATTTTTGCAAATATCTACAATGTATAAAGTAGTTTAATGCATGGCTAAATCTTTTCTTTACACTATCCATTTACACAAATTAAATTTTTTTATAATACCCAAAAATCTTTTTTTTTTGTAATATAATATAAAAAAATATTACCCATATATATATATATATATATATATATATATATATATATATATATATTAAAAGCCATTACGTAAATGTGATTATTATTTAACCTTGCTTAAGACTAATCAAGACAAATGATTATTCAAAAGTATTATAAGCACACACAATAAACTCTTTATTCTATCAAACTCCAATACATAAAACTTGTGAAATTACACCATAATAACCAATGGATGTAACTTCACATTCACACAAAATGAAAAAACAATAACACAAATTATCATATAATTAAAATTTAGACTAAATTCGTCATATCCACATTAGAGGATATACATCATTAAGTCCACAAACAAATAAATTTATTCAAGATAATCAATTAGGCCAAAAACCATTCTAAAGATTGGCATCATAACCAAATGGAATTGTTTCATTTCCACCACCATTCCTCATCATGTCCATTAACATCTGCCTTTGAATGATGTTATTAATATTCATATCTATCCCAACATGGCCATGGCCCATCATAGCAATTTCTTCATTATTAAATGCAGTTAGTGGCGGCGGCGGTGGTAATTGTATTGCCATTTGATGTTGGACTTGGCTTTGAGCCATCATTATTTGACTTCTACTTTCATTTTGATTAAAAGTTATATTGTTATCATCAAGTTCCATCCTTCTAGCAATCTCCCTCAAATTCTTATCAATTATCCAAGCAAGATCATTCAAATCACTCACCGACACATCGTTCTGCACAATATTCCCAACCTTAAGACATTGAAACATCAGCTTGGTTAGTTCTTTCTCTCTGTTGTCTTCCCTTTTCTTCTTAACTTGCTCTTTAGCCTTTATAATCCCCTGTTTTAGGAAACTCTCCTGATTAACCATCTTTTTACTTTGTTCCAATTCAGGCATTGTCTTGAATTTCAAAAGCACTTGTTGAACACCCGATGGCGATGGCCAAATCTCTGGTTGAGGGTCGTACGAGCCATAAATTATAGCACACGCATCGATTCCACAAAGGGTTGATAACTCATCAACTTTTTTCAATAAACCCTTCTTCTTTTTATCGTATGTTACTTTCCTTGAGGTATCATTTTCAATGAAAGCAAGTTTTACCTTCTTTCTTGTCATGGTTTTGACTAGAATAAGCGAAGATGAATAATTTATAGGGAAAAAGAAGAACAATTGATGGCTGTGAATTTTATTCTTGTGAACAATGTATATATAGACCAAAATTGATCTATTGTACATGGTTTGATGTATGTATGAATATTTTTCCATCTTGGCATTTTTGTTTCGGCGGTAAAACCCATTATTTTCATTCCATGCAGCGGATATATAAAATCAAATCTTTTATAACATTTTTTAATATTTAAATATTTATAGTGACGTGGTTGCAACGGTTGGATTATATATCAAAATATTTTTTTTTTATTTTACAAAGATATATCACGAATTGTAATTTGCGTAGATTCATGCACATAGATATTCTAAAAGGATTTTATCTTGCCGTTAGTTATCAATATCGTAAATTTAAAATATAGTATGAGAAAAAGGAATATACACCGAATATTTTTACACTATTAACCAATGACAGACGTGTATTTCGCCACATCACACTTTTATTTTCAACATACTATTATCATTTGGCACTTTCCAAAAATCTGATTGGATGTCTGTGTAATATTTCTTTACAATGACAGTGCACTACCTTTAAACTCATATAGTATATCAATAAAAGTTATTGTGTGTGAAATTGTTTGATATATCATATATTCATTTTTTTGGTTAATTTTTTCATATATTCCATTAAATTACACCACAACGTCATGTATTACGCAATATTACCCAATCCTAGCGCTTTTTGAGAAGTGCTACTAAATAATATGCTTTTAATAAAGTTGGAAAAGCATAACTCTAGTTATCTGGCCACAATAGAAGAAACTTTAATAACGCTTAAAAATGTTATTAAAAGCTAAAAATACGCTATTGATAATATTTTTTGGTGTAATGTATTACATTATTTTTGCAAATATCTACAATGTATAAAGTAGTTTAATGCATGGCTAAATCTTTTCTTTACACTATCCATTTACACAAATTAAATTTTTTTATAATACCCAAAAATCTTTTTTTTTTGTAATATAATATAAAAAAATATTACCCATATATATATATATATATATATATATATATATATATATATATTAAAAGCCATTACGTAAATGTGATTATTATTTAACCTTGCTTAAGACTAATCAAGACAAATGATTATTCAAAAGTATTATAAGCACACACAATAAACTCTTTATTCTATCAAACTCCAATACATAAAACTTGTGAAATTACACCATAATAACCAATGGATGTAACTTCACATTCACACAAAATGAAAAGACAATAACACAAATTATCATATAATTAAAATTTAGACTAAATTCGTCATATCCACATTAGAGGATATACATCATTAAGTCCACAAACAAATAAATTTATTCAAGATAATCAATTAGGCCAAAAACCATTCTAAAGATTGGCATCATAACCAAATGGAATTGTTTCATTTCCACCACCATTCCTCATCATGTCCATTAACATCTCCCTTTGAATGATGTTATTAATATTCATATCTATCCCAACATGGCCATGGCCCATCATAGCAATTTCTTCATTATTAAATGCAGTTAGTGGCGGCGGCGGTGGTAATTGTATTGCCATTTGATGTTGGACTTGGCTTTGAGCCATCATTATTTGACTTCTACTTTCATTTTGATTAAAAGTTATATTGTTATCATCAAGTTCCATCCTTCTAGCAATCTCCCTCAAATTCTTATCAATTATCCAAGCAAGATCATTCAAATCACTCACCGACACATCGTTCTGCACAATATTCCCAGCCTTAAGACATTGAAACATCAGCTTGGTTAGTTCTTTCTCTCTGTTGTCTTCCCTTTTCTTCTTAACTTGCTCTTTAGCCTTTAAAATCCCCTGTTTTAGGAAACTCTCCTGATTAACCATCTTTTTACTTTGTTCCAATTCAGGCATTGTCTTGAATTTCAAAAGCACTTGTTGAACACCCGATGGCGATGGCCAAATCTCTGGTTGAGGGTCGTACGAGCCATAAATTATAGCACACGCATCGATTCCACAAAGGGTTGATAACTCATCAACTTTTTTCAATAAACCCTTCTTCTTTTTATCGTATGTTACTTTCCTTGAGGTATCATTTTCAATGAAAGCAAGTTTTACCTTCTTTCTTGTCATGGTTTTGACTAGAATAAGCGAAGATGAATAATTTATAGGGAAAAAGAAGAACAGTTGATGGCTGTGAATTTTATTCTTGTTAACAATGTATATATAGACCAAAATTGATCTATTGTACACGGTTTGATGTATGTATGAATATTTTTCCATCTTGGCATTTTTGTTTCGGCGGTAAAACCCATTATTTTCATTCCATGCATGCGGATATATAAAATCAAATCTTTTATAACATTTTTTAATATTTAAATATTTATAGTGACGTGGTTGCAACGGTTGGATTATATATCAAAATATTTTTTTTTTATTTTACAAAGATATATCACGAATTGTAATTTGCGTAGATTCATGCACATAGATATTCTAAAAGGATTTTATCTTGCCGTTAGTTATCAATATCGTAAATTTAAAATATAGTATGAGAAAAAGGAATATACACCGAATATTTTTACACTATTAACTAATGACAGACGTGTATTTCGCCACATCACACTTTTATTTTCAACATACTATTATCATTTGGCACTTTCCAAAAATCTGATTGGATGTCTGTGTAATATTTCTTTACAATGACAGTGCACTACCTTTAAACTCATATAGTATATCAATAAAAGTTATTGTGTGTGAAATTGTTTGATATATCATATATTCATTTTTTTGGTTAATTTTTTCATATATTTCATTAAATTACACCACAACGTCATGTATTACGCAATATTACCCAATCCTAGCGCTTTTTGAGAAGTGCTACTAAATAATATGCTTTTAATAAAGTTGGAAAAACATAACTCTAGTTATCTGGCCACAATAGAAGAAACTTTAATAACGCTTAAAAATGCTATTAAAAGCTAAAAATACGCTATTGATAATATTTTTTGGTGTAATGTATTACATTATTTTTGCAAATATCTACAATGTATAAAGTAGTTTAATGCATGGCTAAATCTTTTCTTTACACTATCCATTTACACAAATTAAATTTTTTTATAATACCCAAAAATCTTTTTTCTTTGTAATATAATATAAAAAAATATTACCCATATATATATATATATATATATATATATATATATATATATATATTAAAAGCCATTACGTAAATGTGATTGTTATTTAACCTTGCTTAAGACTAATCAAGACAAATGATTATTCAAAAGTATTATAAGCACACACAATAAACTCTTTATTCTATCAAACTCCAATACATAAAACTTGTGAAATTACACCATAATAACCAATGGATGTAACTTCACATTCACACAAAATGAAAAAACAATAACACAAATTATCATATAATTAAAATTTAGACTAAATTCGTCATATCCACATTAGAGGATATACATCATTAAGTCCACAAACAAATAAATTTATTCAAGATAATCAATTAGGCCAAAAACCATTCTAAAGATTGGCATCATAACCAAATGGAATTGTTTCATTTCCACCACCATTCCTCATCATGTCCATTAACATCTGCCTTTGAATGATGTTATTAATATTCATATCTATCCCAACATGGCCATGGCCCATCATAGCAATTTCTTCATTATTAAATGCAGTTAGTGGCGGCGGCGGTGGTAATTGTATTGCCATTTGATGTTGGACTTGGCTTTGAGCCATCATTATTTGACTTCTACTTTCATTTTGATTAAAAGTTATATTGTTATCATCAAGTTCCATCCTTCTAGCAATCTCCCTCAAATTCTTATCAATTATCCAAGCAAGATCATTCAAATCACTCACCGACACATCGTTCTGCACAATATTCCCAGCCTTAAGACATTGAAACATCAGCTTGGTTAGTTCTTTCTCTCTGTTGTCTTCCCTTTTCTTCTTAACTTGCTCTTTAGCCTTTATAATCCCCTGTTTTAGGAAACTCTCCTGATTAACCATCTTTTTACTTTGTTCCAATTCAGGCATTGTCTTGAATTTCAAAAGCACTTGTTGAACACCCGATGGCGATGGCCAAATCTCTGGTTGAGGGTCGTACGAGCAATAAATTATAGCACACGCATCG
This sequence comes from Lathyrus tuberosus, assembly GCA_022829125.1. Lineage (NCBI taxonomy): Eukaryota > Viridiplantae > Streptophyta > Magnoliopsida > Fabales > Fabaceae > Lathyrus > Lathyrus tuberosus. The sequence continues at coordinate 13,770,530 of JALAZF010000071.1, forward strand.
ATTCCACAAAGGGTTGATAACTCATCAACTTTTTTCAATAAACCCTTCTTCTTTTTATCGTATGTTACTTTCCTTGAGGTATCATTTTCAATGAAAGCAAGTTTTACCTTCTTTCTTGTCATGGTTTTGACTAGAATAAGCGAAGATGAATAATTTATAGGGAAAAAGAAGAACAGTTGATGGCTGTGAATTTTATTCTTGTGAACAATGTATATATAGACCAAAATTGATCTATTGTACACGGTTTGATGTATGTATGAATATTTTTCCATCTTGGCATTTTTGTTTCGGCGGTAAAACCCATTATTTTCATTCCATGCAGCGGATATATAAAATCAAATATTTTATAACATTTTTTAATATTTAAATATTTATAGTGACGTGGTTGCAACGGTTGGATTATATATCAAAATATTTTTTTTTTATTTTACAAAGATATATCACGAATTGTAATTTGCGTAGATTCATGCACATAGATATTCTAAAAGGATTTTATCTTGCCGTTAGTTATCAATATCGTAAATTTAAAATATAGTATGAGAAAAAGGAATATACACCGAATATTTTTACACTATTAACCAATGACAGACGTGTATTTCGCCACATCACACTTTTATTTTCAACATACTATTATCATTTGGCACTTTCCAAAAATCTGATTGGATGTCTGTGTAATATTTCTTAACAATGACAGTGCACTACCTTTAAACTCATATAGTATATCAATAAAAGTTATTGTGTGTGAAATTGTTTGATATATCATATATTCATTTTTTTGGTTAATTTTTTCATATATTCCATTAAATTACACCACAACGTCATGTATTACGCAATATTACCCAATCCTAGCGCTTTTTGAGAAGTGCTACTAAATAATATGCTTTTAATAAAGTTGGAAAAGCATAACTCTAGTTATCTGGCCACAATAGAAGAAACTTTAATAACGCTTAAAAATGTTATTAAAAGCTAAAAATACGCTATTGATAATATTTTTTGGTGTAATGTATTACATTATTTTTGCAAATATCTACAATGTATAAAGTAGTTTAATGCATGGCTAAATCTTTTCTTTACACTATCCATTTACACAAATTAAATTTTTTTATAATACCCAAAAATCTTTTTTTTTTGTAATATAATATAAAAAAATATTACCCATATATATATATATATATATATATATATTAAAAGCCATTACGTAAATGTGATTATTATTTAACCTTGCTTAAGACTAATCAAGACAAATGATTATTCAAAAGTATTATAAGCACACACAATAAACTCTTTATTCTATCAAACTCCAATACATAAAACTTGTGAAATTACACCATAATAACCAATGGATGTAACTTCACATTCACACAAAATGAAAAGACAATAACACAAATTATCATATAATTAAAATTTAGACTAAATTCGTCATATCCACATTAGAGGATATACATCATTAAGTCCACAAACAAATAAATTTATTCAAGATAATCAATTAGGCCAAAAACCATTCTAAAGATTGGCATCATAACCAAATGGAATTGTTTCATTTCCACCACCATTCCTCATCATGTCCATTAACATCTCCCTTTGAATGATGTTATTAATATTCATATCTATCCCAACATGGCCATGGCCCATCATAGCAATTTCTTCATTATTAAATGCAGTTAGTGGCGGCGGCGGTGGTAATTGTATAGCCATTTGATGTTGGACTTGGCTTTGAGCCATCATTATTTGACTTCTACTTTCATTTTGATTAAAAGTTATATTGTTATCATCAAGTTCCATCCTTCTAGCAATCTCCCTCAAAATCTTATCAATTATCCAAGCAAGATCATTCAAATCACTCACCGACACATCGTTCTGCACAATATTCCCAGCCTTGAGACATTGAAACATCAGCTTGGTTAGTTCTTTCTCTCTGTTGTCTTCCCTTTTCTTCTTAACTTGCTCTTTAGCCTTTAAAATCCCCTGTTTTAGGAAACTCTCCTGATTAACCATCTTTTTACTTTGTTCCAATTCAGGCATTGTCTTGAATTTCGAAAGCACTTGTTGAACACCCGATGGCGATGGCCAAATCTCTGGTTGAGGGTCGTACGAGCCATAAATTATAGCACACGCATCGATTCCACAAAGGGTTGATAACTCATCAACTTTTTTCAATAAACCCTTCTTCTTTTTATCGTATGTTACTTTCCTTGAGGTATCATTTTCAATGAAAGCAAGTTTTACCTTCTTTCTTGTCATGGTTTTGACTAGAATAAGCGAAGATGAATAATTTATAGGGAAAAAGAAGAACAGTTGATGGCTGTGAATTTTATTCTTGTGAACAATGTATATATAGACCAAAATTGATCTATTGTACACGGTTTGATGTATGTATGAATATTTTTCCATCTTGGCATTTTTGTTTCGGCGGTAAAACCCATTATTTTCATTCCATGCAGCGGATATATAAAATCAAATCTTTTATAACATTTTTTAATATTTAAATATTTATAGTGACGTGGTTGCAACGGTTGGATTATATATCAAAATATTTTTTTTTTATTTTACAAAGATATATCACGAATTGTAATTTGCGTAGATTCATGCACATAGATATTCTAAAAGGATTTTATCTTGCCGTTAGTTATCAATATCGTAAATTTAAAATATAGTATGAGAAAAAGGAATATACACCGAATATTTTTACACTAGTAACCAATGACAGACGTGTATTTCGCCACATCACACTTTTATTTTCAACATACTATTATCATTTGGCACTTTCCAAAAATCTGATTGGATGTCTGTGTAATATTTCTTTACAATGACAGTGCACTACCTTTAAACTCATATAGTATATCAATAAAAGTTATTGTGTGTGAAATTGTTTGATATATCATATATTCATTTTTTTGGTTAATTTTTTCATATATTCCATTAAATTACACCACAACGTCATGTATTACGCAATATTACCCAATCCTAGCGCTTTTTGAGAAGTGCTACTAAATAATATGCTTTTAATAAAGTTGGAAAAGCATAATTCTAGTTATCTGACCACAATAGAAGAAACTTTAACAACGCTTAAAAATGTTATTAAAAGCTAAAAATATGCTATTGATAATATTTTTTGGTTTAATGTATTACATTATTTTTGCAAATCTCTATAATGTATAAAGTAGTTTAATGCATGGCTAAATCTTTTCTTTACACTATCCATTTACACAAATTAAATTTTTTTATAATACCCAAAAATCTTTTTTTTTGTAATATAATAAAAAAAAATATTACCCATATATATATATATATATATATATATATATATATATTAAAAGCCGTTACGTAAATGTGATTATTATTTAACCTTGCTTAAGACTAATCAAGACAAATGATTATTCAAAAGTATTATATGCACACACAATAAACTCTTTATTCTATCAAACTCCAATACATAAAACTTGTGAAATTACACCATAATAACCAATGGATGTAACTTCACATTCACACAAAATGAAAAAACAATAACACAAATTATCATATAATTAATATTTAGACTAAATTCGTCATATCCACATTAGAGGATATACATCATTAAGTCCACAAACAAATAAATTTATTCAAGATAATCAATTAGGCCAAAAACCATTCTGAAGATTTGCATCATAACCAAATGGAATTGTTTCATTTCCACCACCATTCGTCATCATGTCCATTAACAACTGCCTTTGAATGATGTTATTAATATTCATATCCATCCCAACATGGCCATGGCCCATCATAGCAATTTCTTCATTATTAAATGCAGTTAGTGGCGGCGGCGGTGGTAATTGTATTGCCATTTGATGTTGGACTTGGCTTTGAGCCATCATTATTTGACTTCTACTTTCATTTTGATTAAAAGTTATATTGTTATCATCAAGTTCCATCCTTCTAGCAATCTCCCTCAAATTCTTATCAATTATCCAAGCAAGATCATTCAAATCACTCACCGACACATCATTCTGCACAATATTCCCAGCCTTAAGACATTGAAACATCAGCTTGGTTAGTTCTTTCTCTCTGTTGTCTTCCCTTTTCTTCTTAACTTGCACTTTAGCCTTTAAAATAATCCCATGTTTTAGGAAACTCTCCTGATTAACCATCTTTTTGCTTTGTTCCAATTCAGGCATTGTCTTGAATTTCAAAAGCACTTGTTGAACACCCGATGGCGATGGCCAAATCTCTGGTTGAGGGTCGTACGAGCCATAAATTATAGCACACGCATCGATTCCACAAAGGGTTGATAACTCATCAACTTTTTTCAATAAACCCTTCTTCTTTTTATCGTATGTTACTCTCCTTGAGGTATCATTTTCAATGAAAGCAAGTTTTACCTTCTTTCTTGTCATGGTTTTGACTAGAATAAGCGAAGATGAATAATTTATAGGGAAAAAGAAGAACAGTTGATGGCTGTGAATTTTATTCTTGTGAACAATGTATATATAGACCAAAATTGATCTATTGTACACGGTTTGATGTATGTATGAATATTTTTCCATCTTGGCATTTTTGTTTCGGCGGTAAAACCCATTATTTTCATTCCATGCATGCGGATATATAAAATCAAATCTTTTATAACATTTTTTAATATTTAAATATTTATAGTGACGTCGTTGCAACGGTTGGATTATATATCAAAATATATTTATTTATTTTACAAAGATATATCACGAATTGTAATTTGCGTAGATTCATGCACATAGATATTCTAAAAGGATTTTATCTTGCCGTTAGTTATCAATATCGTAAATTTAAAATATAGTATTAGAAAAAGGAATATGCACCGAATATTTTTACACTATTAACCAATGACAGACGTGTATTTCGCCACATCACACTTTTATTTTCAACATACTATTATCATTTGGCACTTTCCAAAAATCTGATTGGATGTCTGTGTAATATTTCTTTACAATGACAGTGCACTACCTTTAAACTCATATAGTATATCAATAAAAGTTATTGTGTGTGAAATTGTTTGATATATCATATATTCATTTTTTTGGTTAATTTTTTCATATATTCCATTAAATTACACCACAACGTCATGTATTACGCAATATTACCCAATCCTAGCGCTTTTTGAGAAGTGCTACTAAATAATATGCTTTTAATAAAGTTGGAAAAGCATAACTCTAGTTATCTGACCACAATAGGAGAAACTTTAATAACGCTTAAAAATGTTATTAAAAGCTAAAAATACGCTATTGATAATATTTTTTGGGGTAATGTATTACATTATTTTTGCAAATATCTACAATGTATAAAGTAGTTTAATGCATGGCTAAATCTTTTCTTTACACTATCCATTTACACAAATTAAATTTTTTTATAATACCCAAAAATCTTTTTTTTTGTAATATAATATAAAAAAATATTACCCATACATATATATATATATATATATATATATATATATATATATATATATATATATATATATATATATATATATATATTAAAAGCCTTTACGTAAATGTGATTATTATTTAACCTTGCTTAAGACTAATCAAGACAAACGGTTATTCAAAAGTATTATAAGCACACACAATAAACTCTTTATTCTATCAAACTCCAATACATAAAACTTGTGAAATTACACCATAATAACCAATGGATGTAACTTCACATTCACACAAAATGAAAAAACAATAACACAAATTATCATATAATTAAAATTTAGACTAAATTCGTCATATCCACATTAGAGGTTATACATCATTAAGTCCACAAACAAATAAATTTACTCAAGATAATCAATTAGGCCAAAAACCATTCTGAAGATTGGCATCATAACCAAATGGAATTGTTTCATTTCCACCACCATTCCTCATCATGTTCATTAACAACTGCCTTTGAATGATGTTATTAATATTCATATCCATCCCAACATGGCCATGGCCCATCATAGCAATTTCTTCATTATTAAATGCAGTTAGTGGCGGCGGCGGTGGTAATTGTATTGCCATTTGATGTTGGACTTGGCTTTGAGCCATCATTATTTGACTTCTACTTTCATTTTGATTAAAAGTTATATTGTTATCATCAAGTTCCATCCTTCTAGCAATCTCCCTCAAATTCTTATCAATTATCCAAGCAAGATCATTCAAATCACTCACCGACACATCATTCTGCACAATATTCCCAGCCTTAAGACATTGAAACATCAGCTTGGTTAGTTCTTTCTCTCTGTTGTCTTCCCTTTTCTTCTTAACTTGCACTTTAGCCTTTAAAATCCCATGTTTTAGGAAACTCTCCTGATTAACCATCTTTTTGCTTTGTTCCAATTCAGGCATTGTCTTGAATTTCAAAAGCACTTGTTGAACACCCGATGGCGATGGCCAAATCTCTGGTTGAGGGTCGTACGAGCCATAAATTATAGCACACGCATCGATTCCACAAAGGGTTGATAACTCATCAACTTTTTTCAATAAACCCTTCTTCTTTTTATCGTATGTTACTCTCCTTGAGGTATCATTTTCAATGAAAGCAAGTTTTACCTTCTTTCTTGTCATGGTTTTGACTAGAATAAGCGAAGATGAATAATTTATAGGGAAAAAGAAGAACAGTTGATGGCTGTGAATTTTATTCTTGTGAACAATGTATATATAGACCAAAATTGATCTATTGTACACGGTTTGATGTATGTATGAATAGTTTTCCATCTTGGCATTTTTGTTTCGGCGGTAAAACCCATTATTTTCATTCCATGCATGCGGATATATAAAATCAAATCTTTTATAACATTTTTTAATATTTAAATATTTATAGTGACGTGGTTGCAACGGTTGGATTATATATCAAAATATATTTTTTTATTTTACAAAGATATATCACGAATTGTAATTTGCGTAGATTCATGCACATAGATATTCTAAAAGGATTTTATCTTGCCGTTAGTTATCAATATCGTAAATTTAAAATATAGTATGAGAAAAAGGAATATACACCGAATATTTTTACACTATTAACCAATGACAGACGTGTATTTCGCCACATCACACTTTTATTTTCAACATACTATTATCATCTGGCACTTTCCAAAAATCTGATTGGATGTCTGTGTAATATTTCTTTACAATGACAGTGCACTACCTTTAAACTCATATAGTATATCAATAAAAGTTATTGTGTGTGAAATTGTTTGATATATCATATATTCATTTTTTTGGTTAATTTTTTCATATATTCCATTAAATTACACCACAACGTCATGTATTACGCAATATTACCCAATCCTAGCGCTTTTTGAGAAGTGCTACTAAATAATATGCTTTTAATAAAGTTGGAAAAGCATAACTCTAGTTATCTGACCACAATAGGAGAAACTTTAATAACGCTTAAAAATGTTATTAAAAGCTAAAAATACGCTATTGATAATATTTTTTGGTGTAATGTATTACATTATTTTTGCAAATATCTACAATGTATAAAGTAGTTTAATGCATGGCTAAATCTTTTCTTTACACTATCCATTTACACAAATTAAATTTTTTTATAATACCCAAAAATCTTTTTTTTTGTAATATAATATAAAAAAATATTACCCATACATATATATATATATATATATATATATATATATATATATATATATATATATATATTAAAAGCCTTTACGTAAATGTGATTATTATTTAACCTTGCTTAAGACTAATCAAGACAAACGGTTATTCAAAAGTATTATAAGCACACACAATAAACTCTTTATTCTATCAAACTCCAATACATAAAACTTGTGAAATTACACCATAATAACCAATGGATGTAACTTCACATTCACACAAAATGAAAAAACAATAACACAAATTATCATATAATTAAAATTTAGACTAAATTCGTCATATCCACATTAGAGGTTATACATCATTAAGTCCACAAACAAATAAATTTACTCAAGATAATCAATTAGGCCAAAAACCATTCTGAAGATTGGCATCATAACCAAATGGAATTGTTTCATTTCCACCACCATTCCTCATCATGTCCATTAACAACTGCCTTTGAATGATGTTATTAATATTCATATCCATCCCAACATGGCCATGGCCCATCATAGCAATTTCTTCATTATTAAATGCAGTTAGTGGCGGCGGCGGTGGTAATTGTATTGCCATTTGATGTTGGACTTGGCTTTGAGCCATCATTATTTGACTTCTACTTTCATTTTGATTAAAAGTTATATTGTTATCATCAAGTTCCATCCTTCTAGCAATCTCCCTCAAATTCTTATCAATTATCCAAGCAAGATCATTCAAATCACTCACCGACACATCATTCTGCACAATATTCCCAGCCTTAAGACATTGAAACATCAGCTTGGTTAGTTCTTTCTCTCTGTTGTCTTCCCTTTTCTTCTTAACTTGCACTTTAGCCTTTAAAATCCCATGTTTTAGGAAACTCTCCTGATTAACCATCTTTTTGCTTTGTTCCAATTCAGGCATTGTCTTGAATTTCAAAAGCACTTGTTGAACACCCGATGGCGATGGCCAAATCTCTGGTTGAGGGTCGTACGAGCCATAAATTATAGCACACGCATCGATTCCACAAAGGGTTGATAACTCATCAACTTTTTTCAATAAACCCTTTTTCTTTTTATCGTATGTTACTCTCCTTGAGGTATCATTTTCAATGAAAGCAAGTTTTACCTTCTTTCTTGTCATGGTTTTGACTAGAATAAGCGAAGATGAATAATTTATAGGGAAAAAGAAGAACAGTTGATGGCTGTGAATTTTATTCTTGTGAACAATGTATATATAGACCAAAATTGATCTATTGTACACGGTTTGATGTATGTATGAATAGTTTTCCATCTTGGCATTTTTGTTTCGGCGGTAAAACCCATTATTTTCATTCCATGCATGCGGATATATAAAATCAAATCTTTTATAACATTTTTTAATATTTAAATATTTATAGTGACATGGTTGCAACGGTTGGATTATATATCAAAATATATTTTTTTATTTTACAAAGATATATCACGAATTGTAATTTGCGTAGATTCATGCACATAGATATTCTAAAAGGATTTTATCTTGCCGTTAGTTATCAATATCGTAAATTTAAAATATAGTATGAGAAAAAGGAATATACACCGAATATTTTTACACTATTAACCAATGACAGACGTGTATTTCGCCACATCACACTTTTATTTTCAACATACTATTATCATCTGGCACTTTCCAAAAATCTGATTGGATGTCTGTGTAATATTTCTTTACAATGACAGTGCACTACCTTTAAACTCATATAGCATATCAATAAAAGTTATTGTGTGTGAAATTGTTTGATATATCATATATTCATTTTTTTGGTTAATTTTTTCATATATTCCATTAAATTACACCACAACGTCATGTATTACGCAATATTACCCAATCCTAGCGCTTTTTGAGAAGTGCTACTAAATAATATGCTTTTAATAAAGTTGGAAAAGCATAATTCTAGTTATCTGACCACAATAGAAGAAACTTTAATAACGCTTAAAAATGTTATTAAAAGCTAAAAATACGCTATTGATAATATTTTTTGGTGTAATGTATTACATTATTTTTGCAAATATCTACAATGTATAAAGTAGTTTAATGCATGGCTAAATCTTTTCTTTACACTATCCATTTACACAAATTAAATTTTTTTATAATACCCAAAAATCTTTTTTTTTTGTAATATAATATAAAAAAATATTACCCATACATATATATATATATATATATATATATATATATATATATTAAAAGCCTTTACGTAAATGTGATTATTATTTAACCTTGCTTAAGACTAATCAAGACAAATTGTTATTCAAAAGTATTATAAGCACACACAATAAACTCTTTATTCTATCAAACTCCAATATATAAAACTTGTGAAATTACACCATAATAACCAATGGATGTAACTTCACATTCACACAAAATGAAAAAACAATAACACAAATTATCATATAATTAAAATTTAGACTAAATTTGTCATATCCACATTAGAGGTTATACATCATTAAGTCCACAAACAAATAAATTTATTCAAGATAATCAATTAGGCCAAAAACCATTCTGAAGATTGGCATCATAACCAAATGGAATTGTTTCATTTCCACCACCATTCCTCATCATGTCCATTGACAACTGCCTTTGAATGATGTTATTAATATTCATATCTATCCCAACATGGCCATGGCCCATCATAGCAATTTCTTCATTATTAAATGCAGTTAGTGGCGGCGGCGGTGGTAATTGTATTGCCATTTGATGTTGGACTTGGCTTTGAGCCATCATTATTTGACTTCTACTTTCATTTTGATTAAAAGTTATATTGTTATCATCAAGTTCCATCCTTCTAGCAATCTCCCTCAAATTCTTATCAATTATCCAAGCAAGATCATTCAAATCACTCACCGACACATCGTTCTGCACAATATTCCCAGCCTTAAGAAATTGAAGCATCAGCTTGGTTAGTTCTTTCTCTCTGTTGTCTTCCCTTTTCTTCTTAACTTGCTCTTTAGCCTTTAAAATCCCCTGTTTTAGGAAACTCTCCTGATTAACCATCTTTTTGCTTTGTTCCAATTTAGGCATTGTCTTGAATTTCAAAAGCACTTGTTGAACACCCGATGGCGATGGCCAAATCTCTGGTTGAGGGTCGTACGAGCCATAAATTATAGCACACGCATCGATTCCACAAAGGGTTGATAACTCATCAACTTTTTTCAATAAACCCTTCTTCTTTTTATCGTATGTTACTTTCCTTGAGGTATCATTTTCAATGAAAGCAAGTTTTACCTTCTTTCTTGTCATGGTTTTGACTAGAATAAGCGAAGATGAATAATTTATAGGGAAAAAGAAGAACAGTTGATGGCTGTGAATTTTATTCTTGTGAACAATGTATATATAGACCAAAATTGATCTATTGTACACGGTTTAATGTATGTATGAATATTTTTCCATCTTGGCATTTTTGTTTCGGCGGTAAAACCCATTATTTTCATTCCATGCATGCGGATATATAAATTCAAATCTTTTATGACATTTTTTAATATTTAAATATTTATAGTGACGTGGTTGCAACGGTTGGATTATATATCAAAATATTTTTTTTTATTTTACAAAGATATATCACGAATTGTAATTTGCGTAGATTCATGCACATAGATATTCTAAAAGGATTTTATCATGCCGTTAGTTATCAATATCGTAAATTTAAAATATAGTATGAGAAAAAGGAATATACACCGAATATTTTTACACTATTAACCAATGACAGACGTGTATTTCGCCACATCACACTTTTATTTTCAACATACTATTATCATTTGGCACTTTCCAAAAATCTGATTGGATGTCTGTGTAATATTTCTTTACAATGACAGTGCACTACCTTTAAACTCATATAGTATATCAATAAAAGTTATTGTGTGTGAAATTGTTTGATATATCATATATTCATTTTTTTGGTTAATTTTTTCATATATTCCATTAAATTACACCACAACGTCATGTATTACGCAATATTACCCAATCCTAGCGCTTTTTGAGAAGTGCTACTAAATAATATGCTTTTAATAAAGTTGGAAAAGCATAATTCTAGTTATCTGACCACAATAGAAGAAACTTTAATAACGCTTAAAAATGTTATTAAAAGCTAAAAATACGCTATTGATAATATTTTTTGGTGTAATGTATTACATTATTTTTGCAAATATCTACAATGTATAAAGTAGTTTAATGCATGGCTAAATCTTTTCTTTACACTATCCATTTACACAAATTAAATTTTTTTATAATACCCAAAAATCTTTTCTTTTTGTAATATAATATAAAAAAATATTACCCATATATATATATATATATATATATATATATATATATATATATTAAAAGCCTTTACGTAAATGTGATTATTATTTAACCTTGCTTAAGACTAATCAAGACAAATGGTTATTCAAAAGTATTATAAGCACACACAATAAACTCTTTATTCTATCAAACTCCAATACATAAAACTTGTGAAATTACACCATAATAACCAATGGATGTAACTTCACATTCACACAAAATGAAAAAACAATAACACAAATTATCATATAATTAAAGTTTAGACTAAATTCGTCATATCCACATTAGAGGATATACATCATTAAGTCCACAAACAAATAAATTTATTCAAGATAATCAATTAGGCCAAAAACCATTCTGAAGATTGGCATCATAACCAAATGGAATTGTTTCATTTCCACCACCATTCCTCATCATGTCCATTAACAACTGCCTTTGAATGATGTTATTAGTATTCATATCCATCCCAACATGGCCATGGCCCATCATAGCAATTTCTTCATTATTAAATGCAGTTAGTGGCGGCGGCGGTGGTAATTGTATTGCCATTTGATGTTGGACTTGTCTTTGAGCCATCATTATTTGACTTCTACTTTCATTTTGATTAAAAGTTATATTGTTATCATCAAGTTCCATCCTTCTAGCAATCTCCCTCAAATTATTATCAATTATCCAAGCAAGATCATTCAAATCACTCACCGACACATCGTTCTGCACAATATTCCCAGCCTTAAGACATTGAAACATCAGCTTGGTTAGTTCTTTCTCTCTGTTGTCTTCCCTTTTCTTCTTAACTTGCTCTTTAGCCTTTAAAATCCCCTGTTTTAGGAAACTCTCCTGATTAACCATCTTTTTGCTTTGTTCCAATTCAGGCATTGTCTTGAATTTCAAAAGCACTTGTTGAACACCCGATGGCGATGGCCAAATCTCTGGTTGAGGGTCGTACGAGCCATAAATTATAGCACACGCATCGATTCCACAAAGGGTTGATAACTCATCAACTTTTTTCAATAAACCCTTCTTCTTTTTATCGTATGTTACTTTCCTTGAGGTATCATTTTCAATGAAAGCAAGTTTTACCTTCTTTCTTGTCATGGTTTTGACTAGAATAAGCGAAGATGAATAATTTATAGGGAAAAAGAAGAACAGTTGATGGCTGTGAATTTTATTCTTGTGAACAATGTATATATAGACCAAAATTGATCTATTGTACACGGTTTAATGTATGTATGAATATTTTTCCATCTTGGCATTTTTGTTTCGGTGGTAAAACCCATTATTTTCATTCCATGCATGCGGATATATAAATTCAAATCTTTTATGACATTTTTTAATATTTAAATATTTATAGTGACGTGGTTGCAACGGTTGGATTATATATCAAAATATTTTTTTTTATTTTACAAAGATATATCACGAATTGTAATTTGCGTAGATTCATGCACATAGATATTCTAAAAGGATTTTATCATGCCGTTAGTTATCAATATCGTAAATTTAAAATATAGTATGAGAAAAAGGAATATACACCGAATATTTTTACACTATTAACCAATGACAGACGTGTATTTCGCCACATCACACTTTTATTTTCAACATACTATTATCATTTGGCACTTTCCAAAAATCTGATTGGATGTCTGTGTAATATTTCTTTACAATGACAGTGCACTACCTTTAAACTCATATAGTATATCAATAAAAGTTATTGTGTGTGAAATTGTTTGATATATCATATATTCATTTTTTTGGTTAATTTTTTCATATATTCCATTAAATTACACCACAACGTCATGTATTACGCAATATTACCCAATCCTAGCGCTTTTTGAGAAGTGCTACTAAATAATATGCTTTTAATAAAGTTGGAAAAGCATAATTCTAGTTATCTGACCACAATAGAAGAAACTTTAATAACGCTTAAAAATGTTATTAAAAGCTAAAAATACGCTATTGATAATATTTTTTGGTGTAATGTATTACATTATTTTTGCAAATATCTACAATGTATAAAGTAGTTTAATGCATGGCTAAATCTTTTCTTTACACTATCCATTTACACAAATTAAATTTTTTTATAATACCCAAAAATCTTTTCTTTTTGTAATATAATATAAAAAAATATTACCCATATATATATATATATATATATATATATATATATATATATATATTAAAAGCCTTTACGTAAATGTGATTATTATTTAACCTTGCTTAAGACTAATCAAGACAAATGGTTATTCAAAAGTATTATAAGCACACACAATAAACTCTTTATTCTATCAAACTCCAATACATAAAACTTGTGAAATTACACCATAATAACCAATGGATGTAACTTCACATTCACACAAAATGAAAAAACAATAACACAAATTATCATATAATTAAAGTTTAGACTAAATTCGTCATATCCACATTAGAGGATATACATCATTAAGTCCACAAACAAATAAATTTATTCAAGATAATCAATTAGGCCAAAAACCATTCTGAAGATTGGCATCATAACCAAATGGAATTGTTTCATTTCCACCACCATTCCTCATCATGTCCATTAACAACTGCCTTTGAATGATGTTATTAGTATTCATATCCATCCCAACATGGCCATGGCCCATCATAGCAATTTCTTCATTATTAAATGCAGTTAGTGGCGGCGGCGGTGGTAATTGTATTGCCATTTGATGTTGGACTTGTCTTTGAGCCATCATTATTTGACTTCTACTTTCATTTTGATTAAAAGTTATATTGTTATCATCAAGTTCCATCCTTCTAGCAATCTCCCTCAAATTATTATCAATTATCCAAGCAAGATCATTCAAATCACTCACCGACACATCGTTCTGCACAATATTCCCAGCCTTAAGACATTGAAACATCAGCTTGGTTAGTTCTTTCTCTCTGTTGTCTTCCCTTTTCTTCTTAACTTGCTCTTCAGCCTTTAAAATCCCCTGTTTTAGGAAACTCTCCTGATTAACCATCTTTTTGCTTTGTTCCAATTCAGGCATTGTCTTGAATTTCAAAAGCACTTGTTGAACACCCGATGGCAATGGCCAAATCTCTGGTTGAGGGTCGTACGAGCCATAAATTATAGCACACGCATCGATTCCACAAAGGGTTGATAACTCATCAACTTTTTTCAATAAACCCTTCTTCTTTTTATCGTATGTTACTTTCCTTGAGGTATCATTTTCAATGAAAGCAAGTTTCACCTTCTTTCTTGTCATGGTTTTGACTAGAATAAGCGAAGATGAATAATTTATAGGGAAAAAGAAGAACAGTTGATGGCTGTGAATTTTATTCTTGTGAACAATGTATATATAGACCAAAATTGATCTATTGTACACGGTTTGATGTATGTATGAATATTTTTCCATCTTGGCATTTTTGTTTCGGCGGTAAAACCCATTATTTTCATTCCATGCATGCGGATATATAAAATCAAATCTTTTATAACATTTTTTAATATTTAAATATTTATAGTGACGTGGTTGCAACGGTTGGATTATATATCAAAATATTTTTTTTTATTTTACAAATATATATCACGAATTGTAATTTGCGTAGATTCATGCACATAGATATTCTAAAAGGATTTTATCTTGCCGTTAGTTATCAATATCGTAAATTTAAAATATAGTATGAGAAAAAGGAATATACACCGAATATTTTTACACTATTAACCAATGACAGACGTGTATTTCGCCACATCACACTTTTATTTTCAACATACTATTATCATCTGGCACTTTCCAAAAATCTGATTGGATGTCTGTGTAATATTTCTTTACAATGACAGTGCACTACCTTTAAACTCATATAGCATATCAATAAAAGTTATTGTGTGTGAAATTGTTTGATATATCATATATTCATTTTTTTGGTTAATTTTTTCATATATTCCATTAAATTACACCACAACGTCATGTATTACGCAATATTACCCAATCCTAGCGCTTTTTGAGAAGTGCTACTAAATAATATGCTTTTAATAAAGTTGGAAAAGCATAATTCTAGTTATCTGACCACAATAGAAGAAACTTTAATAACGCTTAAAAATGTTATTAAAAGCTAAAAATACGCTATTGATAATATTTTTTGGTGTAATGTATTACATTATTTTTGCAAATATCTACAATGTATAAAGTAGTTTAATGCATGGCTAAATCTTTTCTTTACACTATCCATTTACACAAATTAAATTTTTTTATAATACCCAAAAATCTTTTTTTTTTGTAATATAATATAAAAAAATATTACCCATACATATATATATATATATATATATATATATATATATATTAAAAGCCTTTACGTAAATGTGATTATTATTTAACCTTGCTTAAGACTAATCAAGACAAATTGTTATTCAAAAGTATTATAAGCACACACAATAAACTCTTTATTCTATCAAACTCCAATATATAAAACTTGTGAAATTACACCATAATAACCAATGGATGTAACTTCACATTCACACAAAATGAAAAAACAATAACACAAATTATCATATAATTAAAATTTAGACTAAATTTGTCATATCCACATTAGAGGTTATACATCATTAAGTCCACAAACAAATAAATTTATTCAAGATAATCAATTAGGCCAAAAACCATTCTGAAGATTGGCATCATAACCAAATGGAATTGTTTCATTTCCACCACCATTCCTCATCATGTCCATTGACAACTGCCTTTGAATGATGTTATTAATATTCATATCTATCCCAACATGGCCATGGCCCATCATAGCAATTTCTTCATTATTAAATGCAGTTAGTGGCGGCGGCGGTGGTAATTGTATTGCCATTTGATGTTGGACTTGGCTTTGAGCCATCATTATTTGACTTCTACTTTCATTTTGATTAAAAGTTATATTGTTATCATCAAGTTCCATCCTTCTAGCAATCTCCCTCAAATTCTTATCAATTATCCAAGCAAGATCATTCAAATCACTCACCGACACATCGTTCTGCACAATATTCCCAGCCTTAAGAAATTGAAGCATCAGCTTGGTTAGTTCTTTCTCTCTGTTGTCTTTCCTTTTCTTCTTAACTTGCTCTTTAGCCTTTAAAATCCCCTGTTTTAGGAAACTCTCCTGATTAACCATCTTTTTGCTTTGTTCCAATTCAGGCATTGTCTTGAATTTCAAAAGCACTTGTTGAACACCCGATGGCGATGGCCAAATCTCTGGTTGAGGGTCGTACGAGCCATAAATTATAGCACACGCATCGATTCCACAAAGGGTTGATAACTCATCAACTTTTTTCAATAAACCCTTCTTCTTTTTATCGTATGTTACTTTCCTTGAGGTATCATTTTCAATGAAAGCAAGTTTTACCTTCTTTCTTGTCATGGTTTTGACTAGAATAAGCGAAGATGAATAATTTATAGGGAAAAAGAAGAACAGTTGATGGCTGTGAATTTTATTCTTGTGAACAATGTATATATAGACCAAAATTGATCTATTGTACACGGTTTAATGTATGTATGAATATTTTTCCATCTTGGCATTTTTGTTTCGGCGGTAAAACCCATTATTTTCATTCCATGCATGCGGATATATAAATTCAAATCTTTTATGACATTTTTTAATATTTAAATATTTATAGTGACGTGGTTGCAACGGTTGGATTATATATCAAAATATTTTTTTTTATTTTACAAAGATATATCACGAATTGTAATTTGCGTAGATTCATGCACATAGATATTCTAAAAGGATTTTATCATGCCGTTAGTTATCAATATCGTAAATTTAAAATATAGTATGAGAAAAAGGAATATACACCGAATATTTTTACACTATTAACCAATGACAGACGTGTATTTCGCCACATCACACTTTTATTTTCAACATACTATTATCATTTGGCACTTTCCAAAAATCTGATTGGATGTCTGTGTAATATTTCTTTACAATGACAGTGCACTACCTTTAAACTCATATAGTATATCAATAAAAGTTATTGTGTGTGAAATTGTTTGATATATCATATATTCATTTTTTTGGTTAATTTTTTCATATATTCCATTAAATTACACCACAACGTCATGTATTACGCAATATTACCCAATCCTAGCGCTTTTTGAGAAGTGCTACTAAATAATATGCTTTTAATAAAGTTGGAAAAGCATAATTCTAGTTATCTGACCACAATAGAAGAAACTTTAATAACGCTTAAAAATGTTATTAAAAGCTAAAAATACGCTATTGATAATATTTTTTGGTGTAATGTATTACATTATTTTTGCAAATATCTACAATGTATAAAGTAGTTTAATGCATGGCTAAATCTTTTCTTTACACTATCCATTTACACAAATTAAATTTTTTTATAATACCCAAAAATCTTTTCTTTTTGTAATATAATATAAAAAAATATTACCCATATATATATATATATATATATATATATATATATATATATATATATTAAAAGCCTTTACGTAAATGTGATTATTATTTAACCTTGCTTAAGACTAATCAAGACAAATGGTTATTCAAAAGTATTATAAGCACACACAATAAACTCTTTATTCTATCAAACTCCAATACATAAAACTTGTGAAATTACACCATAATAACCAATGGATGTAACTTCACATTCACACAAAATGAAAAAACAATAACACAAATTATCATATAATTAAAGTTTAGACTAAATTCGTCATATCCACATTAGAGGATATACATCATTAAGTCCACAAACAAATAAATTTATTCAAGATAATCAATTAGGCCAAAAACCATTCTGAAGATTGGCATCATAACCAAATGGAATTGTTTCATTTCCACCACCATTCCTCATCATGTCCATTAACAACTGCCTTTGAATGATGTTATTAGTATTCATATCCATCCCAACATGGCCATGGCCCATCATAGCAATTTCTTCATTATTAAATGCAGTTAGTGGCGGCGGCGGTGGTAATTGTATTGCCATTTGATGTTGGACTTGTCTTTGAGCCATCATTATTTGACTTCTACTTTCATTTTGATTAAAAGTTATATTGTTATCATCAAGTTCCATCCTTCTAGCAATCTCCCTCAAATTATTATCAATTATCCAAGCAAGATCATTCAAATCACTCACCGACACATCGTTCTGCACAATATTCCCAGCCTTAAGACATTGAAACATCAGCTTGGTTAGTTCTTTCTCTCTGTTGTCTTCCCTTTTCTTCTTAACTTGCTCTTCAGCCTTTAAAATCCCCTGTTTTAGGAAACTCTCCTGATTAACCATCTTTTTGCTTTGTTCCAATTCAGGCATTGTCTTGAATTTCAAAAGCACTTGTTGAACACCCGATGGCAATGGCCAAATCTCTGGTTGAGGGTCGTACGAGCCATAAATTATAGCACACGCATCGATTCCACAAAGGGTTGATAACTCATCAACTTTTTTCAATAAACCCTTCTTCTTTTTATCGTATGTTACTTTCCTTGAGGTATCATTTTCAATGAAAGCAAGTTTCACCTTCTTTCTTGTCATGGTTTTGACTAGAATAAGCGAAGATGAATAATTTATAGGGAAAAAGAAGAACAGTTGATGGCTGTGAATTTTATTCTTGTGAACAATGTATATATAGACCAAAATTGATCTATTGTACACGGTTTGATGTATGTATGAATATTTTTCCATCTTGGCATTTTTGTTTCGGCGGTAAAACCCATTATTTTCATTCCATGCATGCGGATATATAAAATCAAATCTTTTATAACATTTTTTAATATTTAAATATTTATAGTGACGTGGTTGCAACGGTTGGATTATATATCAAAATATTTTTTTTTATTTTACAAATATATATCACGAATTGTAATTTGCGTAGATTCATGCACATAGATATTCTAAAAGGATTTTATCTTGCCGTTAGTTATCAATATCGTAAATTTAAAATATAGTATGAGAAAAAGGAATATACACCGAATATTTTTACACTATTAACCAATGACAGACGTGTATTTCGCCACATCACACTTTTATTTTCAACATACTATTATCATTTGGCACTTTCCAAAAATCTTATTGGATGTCTGTGTAATATTTCTTTACAATGACAGTGCACTACCTTTAAACTCATATAGTATATCAATAAAAGTTATCGTGTGTGAAATTGTTTGATATATCATATATTCATTTTTTTGGTTAATTTTTTCATATATTCCATTAAATTACACCACAACGTCATGTATTACGCAATATTACCCAATCCTAGCGCTTTTTGAGAAGTGCTACTAAATAATATGCTTTTAATAAAGTTGGAAAAGCATAATTCTAGTTATCTGACCACAATAGAAGAAACTTTAATAACGCTTAAAAATGTTATTAAAAGCTAAAAATACGCTATTGATAATATTTTTTGGTGTAATGTATTACATTATTTTTGCAAATATCTACAATGTATAAAGTAGTTTAATGCATGGCTAAATCTTTTCTTTACACTATCCATTTACACAAATTAAATTTTTTTATAATACCCAAAAATCTTTTTTTTTTGTAATATAATATAAAAAAATATTACCCATACATATATATATATATATATATATATATATATATATATATATATTAAAAGCCTTTACGTAAATGTGATTATTATTTAACCTTGCTTAAGACTAATCAAGACAAATGGTTATTCAAAAGTATTATAAGCACACACAATAAACTCTTTATTCTATCAAACTCCAATACATAAAACTTGTGAAATTACACCATAATAACCAATGGATGTAACTTCACATTCACACAAAATGAAAAAACAATAACACAAATTATCATATAATTAAAATTTAGACTAAATTCGTCATATCCACATTAGAGGATATACATCATTAAGTCCACAAACAAATAAATTTATTCAAGATAATCAATTAGGCCAAAAACCATTCTGAAGATTGGCATCATAACCAAATGGAATTGTTTCATTTCCACCACCATTCCTCATCATGTCCATTAACAACTGCCTTTGAATGATGTTATTAGTATTCATATCCATCCCAACATGGCCATGGCCCATCATAGCAATTTCTTCATTATTAAATGCAGTTAGTGGCGGCGGCGGTGGTAATTGTATTGCCATTTGATGTTGGACTTGTCTTTGAGCCATCATTATTTGACTTCTACTTTCATTTTGATTAAAAGTTATATTGTTATCATCAAGTTCCATCCTTCTAGCAATCTCCCTCAAATTCTTATCAATTATCCAAGCAAGATCATTCAAATCACTCACCGACACATCGTTCTGCACAATATTCCCAGCCTTAAGACATTGAAACATCAGCTTGGTTAGTTCTTTCTCTCTGTTGTCTTCCCTTTTCTTCTTAACTTGCTCTTTAGCCTTTAAAATCCCCTGTTTTAGGAAACTCTCCTGATTAACCATCTTTTTGCTTTGTTCCAATTCAGGCATTGTCTTGAATTTCAAAAGCACTTATTGAACACCCGATGGCGATGGGAAAATCTCTGGTTGAGGGTCGTACGAGCCATAAATTATAGCACACGCATCGATTCCACAAAGGGTTGATAACTCATCAACTTTTTTCAATAAACCCTTCTTCTTTTTATCGTATGTTACTTTCCTTGAGGTATCATTTTCAATGAAAGCAAGTTTCACCTCCTTTCTTGTCATGGTTTTGACTAGAATAAGCGAAGATGAATAATTTATAGGGAAAAAGAAGAACAGTTGATGGCTGTGAATTTTATTCTTGTGAACAATGTATATATAGACCAAAATTGATCTATTGTACACGGTTTGATGTATGTATGAATATTTTTCCATCTTGGCATTTTTGTTTCGGCGGTAAAACCCATTATTTTCATTCCATGCATGCGGATATATAAAATCAAATCTTTTATAACATTTTTTAATATTTAAATATTTATAGTGACGTGGTTGCAACGGTTGGATTATATATCAAAATATTTTTTTTTTATTTTACAAAGATATATCACGAATTGTAATTTGCGTAGATTCATGCACATAGATATTCTAAAAGGATTTTATCTTGCCGTTAGTTTTCAATATCGTAAATTTAAAATATAGTATGAGAAAAAGGAATATACACCGAATATTTTTACATTATTAACCAATGACAGACGTGTATTTCGCCACATCACACTTTTATTTTCAACATACTATTATCATTTGGCACTTTCCAAAAATCTGATTGGATGTCTATGTAATATTTCTTTACAATGACAGTGCACTACCTTTAAACTCATATAGTATATCAATAAAAGTTATTGTATGTGAAATTGTTTGATATATCATATATTCATTTTTTTGGTTAATTTTTTCATATATTCCATTAAATTACACCACAACGTCATGTATTACGCAATATTACCCAATCCTAGCGCTGTTTGAGAAGTGCTACTAAATAATATGCTTTTAATAAAGTTGGAAAAGCATAATTCTAGTTATCTGACCACAATAGAAGAAACTTTAATAACGCTTAAAAATGTTATTAAAAGCTAAAAATACGCTATTGATAATATTTTTTGGTGTAATGTATTACATTATTTTTGCAAATATCTACAATGTATAAAGTAGTTTAATGCATGGCTAAATCTTTTCTTTACACTATCCATTTACACAAATTAATTTTTTTTATAAATCCCAAAAATCTTTTTTTTTTGTAATATAATATAAAAAAATATTACCCATATATATATATATATATATATAGATATATATATTAAAAGCCTTTACGTAAATGTGATTATTATTTAACCTTGCTTAAGACTAATCAAGACAAATGGTTATTCAAAAGTATTATAAGCACACACAATAAACTCTTTATTCTATCAAACTCCAATACATAAAACTTGTGAAATTACACCATAATAACCAATGGATGTAACTTGACATTCACACAAAATGAAAAAACAATAACACAAATTATCATATAATTAAAATTTAGACTAAATTCGTCATATCCACATTAGAGGATATACATCATTAAGTCCACAAACAAATAAATTTATTCAAGATAATCAATTAGGCCAAAAACCATTCTGAAGATTGGCATCATAACCAAATGAATTTGTTTCATTTCCACCACCATTCCTCATCATGTCCATTAACAACTGCCTTTGAATGATGTTATTAGTATTCATATCCATCCCAACATGGCCACGGCCCATCATAGTAATTTCTTCATTATTAAATGCAGTTAGTGGCGGCGGCGGTGGTAATTGTATTGCCATTTGATGTTGGACTTGTCTTTGAGCCATCATTATTTGACTTCTACTTTCATTTTGATTAAAAGTTATATTTTTATCATCAAGTTCCATCCTTCTAGCAATCTCCCTCAAATTCTTATCAATTATCCAAGCAAGATCATTCAAATCACTCACCGACACATCGTTCTGCACAATATTCCCAGCCTTAAGACATTGAAACATCAGCTTGGTTATTTCTTTCTCTCTGTTGCCTTCCCTTTTCTTCTTAACTTGCTCTTTAGCCTTTAAAATCCCCTGTTTTAGGAAACTCTCCTGATTAACCATCTTTTTGCTTTGTTACAATTCAGGCATTGTCTTGAATTTCAAAAGCACTTATTGAACACCCGATGGCGATGGGCAAATCTCTGGTTGAGGGTCGTACGAGCCATAAATTATAGCACACGCATCGATTACACAAAGGGTTGATAACTCATCAACTTTTTTCAATAAACCCTTCTTCTTTTTATCGTATGTTACTTTCCTTGAGGTATCATTTTCAATGAAAGCAAGTTTCACCTCCTTTCTTGTCATGGTTTTGACTAGAATAAGCGAAGATGAATAATTTATAAGGAAAAAGAAGAACAGTTGATGGCTGTGAATTTTATTCTTGTGAACAATGTATATATAGACCAAAATTGATCTATTGTACACGGTTTGATGTATGTATGAATATTTTTCCATCTTGGCATTTTTGTTTCGGCGGTAAAACCCATTATTTTCATTCCTTGCATGCGGATATATAAAATCAAATCTTTTATAACATTTTTTAATATTTAAATATTTATAGTGACGTGGTTGCAACGGTTGGATTATATATCAAAATATTTTTTTTTATTTTACAAAGATATATCACGAATTGTAATTTGCGTAGATTCATGCACATAGATATTCTAAAAGGATTTTATCTTGCCGGTAGTTATCAATATCGTAAATTTAAAATATAGTATGAGAAAAAGGAATATACACCGAATACTTTTACACTATTAACCAATGACAGACGTGTATTTCGCCACATCACACTTTTATTTTCAACATACTATTATCATTTGGCACTTTCCAAAAATCTGATTGGATGTCTGTGTAATATTTCTTTACAATGACAGTGCACTACCTTTAAACTCATATAGTATATCAATAAAAGTTATTGTGTGTGAAATTGTTTGATATATCATATATTCATTTTTTTGGTTAATTTTTTCATATATTCCATTAAATTACACCACAACGTCATGTATTACGCAATATTACCCAATCCTAGCGCTTTTTGAGAAGTGCTACTAAATAATATGCTTTTAATAAAGTTGGAAAAGCATAATTCTAGTTATCTGACCACAATAGAAGAAACTTTAATAACGCCTAAAAATGTTATTAAAAGCTAAAAATACGCTATTGATAATATTTTTTGGTGTAATGTATTACATTATTTTTGCAAATATCTACAATGTATAAAGTAGTTTAATGCATGGCTAAATCTTTTCTTTACACTATCCATTTACACAAATTAAATTTTTTTATAATACCCAAAAATCTTTTTTTTTGCAATATAATATAAAAAAATATTACCCATATATATATTAAAAGCCTTTACGTAAATGTGATTATTATTTAACCTTGCTTAAGACTAATCAAGACAAATGGTTATTCAAAAGTATTATAAGCACACACAATAAACTCTTTATTCTATCAAACTCCAATACATAAAACTTGTGAAATTACACCATAATAACCAATGGATGTAACTTGACATTCACACAAAATGAAAAAACAATAGCACAAATTATCATATAATTAAAATTTAGACTAAATTCGTCATATCCACATTAAAGGATATACATCATTAAGTCCACAAACAAATAAATTTATTCAAGATAATCAATTAGGCCAAAAACCATTCTGAAGATTGGCATCATAACCAAATGGATTTGTTTCATTTCCACCACCATTCCTCATCATGTCCATTAACAACTGCCTTTGAATGATGTTATTAGTATTCATATCCATCCCAACATGGCCATGGCCCATCATAGTAATTTCTTCATTATTAAATGCAGTTAGTGGCGGCGGCGGTGGTAATTGTATTGCCATTTGATGTTGGACTTGTCTTTGAGCCATCATTATTTGACTTCTACTTTCATTTTGATTAAAAGTTATATTTTTATCATCAAGTTCCATCCTTCTAGCAATCTCCCTCAAATTCTTATCAATTATCCAAGCAAGATCATTCAAATCACTCACCGACACATCGTTCTGCACAATATTCCCAGCCTTAAGACATTGAAACATCAGCTTGGTTATTTCTTTCTCTCTGTTGCCTTCCCTTTTCTTCTTAACTTGCTCTTTAGCCTTTAAAATCCCCTGTTTTAGGAAACTCTCCTGATTAACCATCTTTTTGCTTTGTTACAATTCAGGCATTGTCTTGAATTTCAAAAGCACTTATTGAACACCCGATGGCGATGGGCAAATCTCTGGTTGAGGGTCGTACGAGCCATAAATTATAGCACACGCATCGATTACACAAAGGGTTGATAACTCATCAACTTTTTTCAATAAACCCTTCTTCTTTTTATCGTATGTTACTTTCCTTGAGGTATCATTTTCAATGAAAGCAAGTTTCACCTCCTTTCTTGTCATGGTTTTGACTAGAATAAGCGAAGATGAATAATTTATAAGGAAAAAGAAGAACAGTTGATGGCTGTGAATTTTATTCTTGTGAACAATGTATATATAGACCAAAATTGATCTATTGTACACGGTTTGATGTATGTATGAATATTTTTCCATCTTGGCATTTTTGTTTCGGCGGTAAAACCCATTATTTTCATTCCTTGCATGCGGATATATAAAATCAAATCTTTTATAACATTTTTTAATATTTAAATATTTATAGTGACGTGGTTGCAACGGTTGGATTATATATCAAAATATTTTTTTTTATTTTACAAAGATATATCACGAATTGTAATTTGCGTAGATTCATGCACATAGATATTCTAAAAGGATTTTATCTTGCCGGTAGTTATCAATATCGTAAATTTAAAATATAGTATGAGAAAAAGGAATATACACCGAATACTTTTACACTATTAACCAATGACAGACGTGTATTTCGCCACATCACACTTTTATTTTCAACATACTATTATCATTTGGCACTTTCCAAAAATCTGATTGGATGTCTGTGTAATATTTCTTTACAATGACAGTGCACTACCCTTAAACTCATATAGTATATCAATAAAAGTTATTGTGTGTGAAATTGTTTGATATATCATATATTCATTTTTTTGGTTAATTTTTTCATATATTCCATTAAATTACACCACAACGTCATGTATTACGCAATATTACCCAATCCTAGCGCTTTTTGAGAAGTGCTACTAAATAATATGCTTTTAATAAAGTTGGAAAAGCATAATTCTAGTTATCTGACCACAATAGAAGAAACTTTAATAACGCCTAAAAATGTTATTAAAAGCTAAAAATACGCTATTGATAATATTTTTTGGTGTAATGTATTACATTATTTTTGCAAATATCTACAATGTATAAAGTAGTTTAATGCATGGCTAAATCTTTTCTTTACACTATCCATTTACACAAATTAAATTTTTTTATAATACCCAAAAATCTTTTTTTTTGCAATATAATATAAAAAAATATTACCCATATATATATTAAAAGCCTTTACGTAAATGTGATTATTATTTAACCTTGCTTAAGACTAATCAAGACAAATGGTTATTCAAAAGTATTATAAGCACACACAATAAACTCTTTATTCTATCAAACTCCAATACATAAAACTTGTGAAATTACACCATAATAACCAATGGATGTAACTTGACATTCACACAAAATGAAAAAACAATAGCACAAATTATCATATAATTAAAATTTAGACTAAATTCGTCATATCCACATTAAAGGATATACATCATTAAGTCCACAAACAAATAAATTTATTCAAGATAATCAATTAGGCCAAAAACCATTCTGAAGATTGGCATCATAACCAAATGGATTTGTTTCATTTCCACCACCATTCCTCATCATGTCCATTAACAACTGCCTTTGAATGATGTTATTAGTATTCATATCCATCCCAACATGGCCATGGCCCATCATAGTAATTTCTTCATTATTAAATGCAGTTAGTGGCGGCGGCGGTGGTAATTGTATTGCCATTTGATGTTGGACTTGTCTTTGAGCCATCATTATTTGACTTCTACTTTCATTTTGATTAAAAGTTATATTTTTATCATCAAGTTCCATCCTTCTAGCAATCTCCCTCAAATTCTTATCAATTATCCAAGCAAGATCATTCAAATCACTCACCGACACATCGTTCTGCACAATATTCCCAGCCTTAAGACATTGAAACATCAGCTTGGTTATTTCTTTCTCTCTGTTGCCTTCCCTTTTCTTCTTAACTTGCTCTTTAGCCTTTAAAATCCCCTGTTTTAGGAAACTCTCCTGATTAACCATCTTTTTGCTTTGTTACAATTCAGGCATTGTCTTGAATTTCAAAAGCACTTATTGAACACCCGATGGCGATGGGCAAATCTCTGGTTGAGGGTCGTACGAGCCATAAATTATAGCACACGCATCGATTACACAAAGGGTTGATAACTCATCAACTTTTTTCAATAAACCCTTCTTCTTTTTATCGTATGTTACTTTCCTTGAGGTATCATTTTCAATGAAAGCAAGTTTCACCTCCTTTCTTGTCATGGTTTTGACTAGAATAAGCGAAGATGAATAATTTATAAGGAAAAAGAAGAACAGTTGATGGCTGTGAATTTTATTCTTGTGAACAATGTATATATAGACCAAAATTGATCTATTGTACACGGTTTGATGTATGTATGAATATTTTTCCATCTTGGCATTTTTGTTTCGGCGGTAAAACCCATTATTTTCATTCCTTGCATGCGGATATATAAAATCAAATCTTTTATAACATTTTTTAATATTTAAATATTTATAGTGACGTGGTTGCAACGGTTGGATTATATATCAAAATATTTTTTTTTATTTTACAAAGATATATCACGAATTGTAATTTGCGTAGATTCATGCACATAGATATTCTAAAAGGATTTTATCTTGCCGGTAGTTATCAATATCGTAAATTTAAAATATAGTATGAGAAAAAGGAATATACACCGAATACTTTTACACTATTAACCAATGACAGACGTGTATTTCGCCACATCACACTTTTATTTTCAACATACTATTATCATTTGGCACTTTCCAAAAATCTGATTGGATGTCTGTGTAATATTTCTTTACAATGACAGTGCACTACCTTTAAACTCATATAGTATATCAATAAAAGTTATTGTGTGTGAAATTGTTTGATATATCATATATTCATTTTTTTGGTTAATTTTTTCATATATTCCATTAAATTACACCACAACGTCATGTATTACGCAATATTACCCAATCCTAGCGCTTTTTGAGAAGTGCTACTAAATAATATGCTTTTAATAAAGTTGGAAAAGCATAATTCTAGTTATCTGACCACAATAGAAGAAACTTTAATAACGCCTAAAAATGTTATTAAAAGCTAAAAATACGCTATTGATAATATTTTTTGGTGTAATGTATTACATTATTTTTGCAAATATCTACAATGTATAAAGTAGTTTAATGCATGGCTAAATCTTTTCTTTACACTATCCATTTACACAAATTAAATTTTTTTATAATACCCAAAAATCTTTTTTTTTGCAATATAATATAAAAAAATATTACCCATATATATATTAAAAGCCTTTACGTAAATGTGATTATTATTTAACCTTGCTTAAGACTAATCAAGACAAATGGTTATTCAAAAGTATTATAAGCACACACAATAAACTCTTTATTCTATCAAACTCCAATACATAAAACTTGTGAAATTACACCATAATAACCAATGGATGTAACTTGACATTCACACAAAATGAAAAAACAATAGCACAAATTATCATATAATTAAAATTTAGACTAAATTCGTCATATCCACATTAAAGGATATACATCATTAAGTCCACAAACAAATAAATTTATTCAAGATAATCAATTAGGCCAAAAACCATTCTGAAGATTGGCATCATAACCAAATGGATTTGTTTCATTTCCACCACCATTCCTCATCATGTCCATTAACAACTGCCTTTGAATGATGTTATTAGTATTCATATCCATCCCAACATGGCCATGGCCCATCATAGTAATTTCTTCATTATTAAATGCAGTTAGTGGCGGCGGCGGTGGTAATTGTATTGCCATTTGATGTTGGACTTGTCTTTGAGCCATCATTATTTGACTTCTACTTTCATTTTGATTAAAAGTTATATTTTTATCATCAAGTTCCATCCTTCTAGCAATCTCCCTCAAATTCTTATCAATTATCCAAGCAAGATCATTCAAATCACTCACCGACACATCGTTCTGCACAATATTCCCAGCCTTAAGACATTGAAACATCAACTTGGTTATTTCTTTCTCTCTGTTGCCTTCCCTTTTCTTCTTAACTTGCTCTTTAGCCTTTAAAATCCCCTGTTTTAGGAAACTCTCCTGATTAACCATCTTTTTGCTTTGTTACAATTCAGGCATTGTCTTGAATTTCAAAAGCACTTATTGAACACCCGATGGCGATGGGCAAATCTCTGGTTGAGGGTCGTACGAGCCATAAATTATAGCACACGCATCGATTACACAAAGGGTTGATAACTCATCAACTTTTTTCAATAAACCCTTCTTCTTTTTATCGTATGTTACTTTCCTTGAGGTATCATTTTCAATGAAAGCAAGTTTCACCTCCTTTCTTGTCATGGTTTTGACTAGAATAAGCGAAGATGAATAATTTATAAGGAAAAAGAAGAACAGTTGATGGCTGTGAATTTTATTCTTGTGAACCATGTATATATAGACCAAAATTGATCTATTGTACACGGTTTGATGTATGTATGAATATTTTTCCATCTTGGCATTTTTGTTTCGGCGGTAAAACCCATTATTTTCATTCCATGCATGCGGATATATAAAATCAAATCTTTTATAACATTTTTTAATATTTAAATATTTATAGTGACGTGGTTGCAACGGTTGGATTATATATCAAAATATTTTTTTTTATTTTACAAAGATATATCACGAATTGTAATTTGCGTAGATTCATGCACATAGATATTCTAAAAGGATTTTATCTTGCCGGTAGTTATCAATATCGTAAATTTAAAATATAGTATGAGAAAAAGGAATATACACCGAATACTTTTACACTATTAACCAATGACAGACGTGTATTTCGCCACATCACACTTTTATTTTCAACATACTATTATCATTTGGCACTTTCCAAAAATCTGATTGGATGTCTGTGTAATATTTCTTTACAATGACAGTGCACTACCTTTAAACTCATATAGTATATCAATAAAAGTTATTGTGTGTGAAATTGTTTGATATATCATATATTCATTTTTTTGGTTAATTTTTTCATATATTCCATTAAATTACACCACAACGTCATGTATTACGCAATATTACCCAATCCTAGCGCTTTTTGAGAAGTGCTACTAAATAATATGCTTTTAATAAAGTTGGAAAAGCATAATTCTAGTTATCTGACCACAATAGAAGAAACTTTAATAACGCCTAAAAATGTTATTAAAAGCTAAAAATACGCTATTGATAATATTTTTTGGTGTAATGTATTACATTATTTTTGCAAATATCTACAATGTATAAAGTAGTTTAATGCATGGCTAAATCTTTTCTTTACACTATCCATTTACACAAATTAAATTTTTTTATAATACCCAAAAATCTTTTTTTTTGCAATATAATATAAAAAAATATTACCCATATATATATATTAAAAGCCTTTACGTAAATGTGATTATTATTTAACCTTGCTTAAGACTAATCAAGACAAATGGTTATTCAAAAGTATTATAAGCACACACAATAAACTCTTTATTCTATCAAACTCCAATACATAAAACTTGTGAAATTACACCATAATAACCAATGGATGTAACTTGACATTCACACAAAATGAAAAAACAATAACACAAATTATCATATAATTAAAATTTAGACTAAATTCGTCATATCCACATTAGAGGATATACATCATTAAGTCCACAAACAAATAAATTTATTCAAGATAATCAATTAGGCCAAAAACCATTCTGAAGATTGGCATCATAACCAAATGGATTTGTTTCATTTCCACCACCATTCCTCATCATGTCCATTAACAACTGCCTTTGAATGATGTTATTAGTATTCATATCCATCCCAACATGGCCATGGCCCATCATAGTAATTTCTTCATTATTAAATGCAGTTAGTGGCGGCGGCGGTGGTAATTGTATTGCCATTTGATGTTGGACTTGTCTTTGAGCCATCATTATTTGACTTCTACTTTCATTTTGATTAAAAGTTATATTTTTATCATCAAGTTCCATCCTTCTAGCAATCTCCCTCAAATTCTTATCAATTATCCAAGCAAGATCATTCAAATCACTCACCGACACATCGTTCTGCACAATATTCCCAGCCTTAAGACATTGAAACATCAGCTTGGTTATTTCTTTCTCTCTGTTGCCTTCCCTTTTCTTCTTAACTTGCTCTTTAGCCTTTAAAATCCCCTGTTTTAGGAAACTCTCCTGATTAACCATCTTTTTGCTTTGTTACAATTCAGGCATTGTCTTGAATTTCAAAAGCACTTATTGAACACCCGATGGCGATGGGCAAATCTCTGGTTGAGGGTCGTACGAGCCATAAATTATAGCACACGCATCGATTACACAAAGGGTTGATAACTCATCAACTTTTTTCAATAAACCCTTCTTCTTTTTATCGTATGTTACTTTCCTTGAGGTATCATTTTCAATGAAAGCAAGTTTCACCTCCTTTCTTGTCATGGTTTTGACTAGAATAAGCGAAGATGAATAATTTATAAGGAAAAAGAAGAACAGTTGATGGCTGTGAATTTTATTCTTGTGAACCATGTATATATAGACCAAAATTGATCTATTGTACACGGTTTGATGTATGTATGAATATTTTTCCATCTTGGCATTTTTGTTTCGGCGGTAAAACCCATTATTTTCATTCCATGCATGCGGATATATAAAATCAAATCTTTTATAACATTTTTTAATATTTAAATATTTATAGTGACGTGGTTGCAACGGTTGGATTATATATCAAAATATTTTTTTTTATTTTACAAAGATATATCACGAATTGTAATTTGCGTAGATTCATGCACATAGATATTCTAAAAGGATTTTATCTTGCCGGTAGTTATCAATATCGTAAATTTAAAATATAGTATGAGAAAAAGGAATATACACCGAATACTTTTACACTATTAACCAATGACAGACGTGTATTTCGCCACATCACACTTTTATTTTCAACATACTATTATCATTTGGCACTTTCCAAAAATCTGATTGGATGTCTGTGTAATATTTCTTTACAATGACAGTGCACTACCTTTAAACTCATATAGTATATCAATAAAAGTTATTGTGTGTGAAATTGTTTGATATATCATATATTCATTTTTTTGGTTAATTTTTTCATATATTCCATTAAATTACACCACAACGTCATGTATTACGCAATATTACCCAATCCTAGCGCTTTTTGAGAAGTGCTACTAAATAATATGCTTTTAATAAAGTTGGAAAAGCATAATTCTAGTTATCTGACCACAATAGAAGAAACTTTAATAACGCCTAAAAATGTTATTAAAAGCTAAAAATACGCTATTGATAATATTTTTTGGTGTAATGTATTACATTATTTTTGCAAATATCTACAATGTATAAAGTAGTTTAATGCATGGCTAAATCTTTTCTTTACACTATCCATTTACACAAATTAAATTTTTTTATAATACCCAAAAATCTTTTTTTTTGCAATATAATATAAAAAAATATTACCCATATATATATATTAAAAGCCTTTACGTAAATGTGATTATTATTTAACCTTGCTTAAGACTAATCAAGACAAATGGTTATTCAAAAGTATTATAAGCACACACAATAAACTCTTTATTCTATCAAACTCCAATACATAAAACTTGTGAAATTACACCATAATAACCAATGGATGTAACTTGACATTCACACAAAATGAAAAAACAATAACACAAATTATCATATAATTAAAATTTAGACTAAATTCGTCATATCCACATTAGAGGATATACATCATTAAGTCCACAAACAAATAAATTTATTCAAGATAATCAATTAGGCCAAAAACCATTCTGAAGATTGGCATCATAACCAAATGGATTTGTTTCATTTCCACCACCATTCCTCATCATGTCCATTAACAACTGCCTTTGAATGATGTTATTAGTATTCATATCCATCCCAACATGGCCATGGCCCATCATAGTAATTTCTTCATTATTAAATGCA
Organism: Lathyrus tuberosus; assembly: GCA_022829125.1. Classification (NCBI taxonomy): domain Eukaryota; kingdom Viridiplantae; phylum Streptophyta; class Magnoliopsida; order Fabales; family Fabaceae; genus Lathyrus; species Lathyrus tuberosus. Next base: position 13,804,069 of record JALAZF010000071.1, read on the forward strand.
GTTAGTGGCGGCGGCGGTGGTAATTGTATTGCCATTTGATGTTGGACTTGTCTTTGAGCCATCATTATTTGACTTCTACTTTCATTTTGATTAAAAGTTATATTTTTATCATCAAGTTCCATCCTTCTAGCAATCTCCCTCAAATTCTTATCAATTATCCAAGCAAGATCATTCAAATCACTCACCGACACATCGTTCTGCACAATATTCCCAGCCTTAAGACATTGAAACATCAGCTTGGTTATTTCTTTCTCTCTGTTGCCTTCCCTTTTCTTCTTAACTTGCTCTTTAGCCTTTAAAATCCCCTGTTTTAGGAAACTCTCCTGATTAACCATCTTTTTGCTTTGTTACAATTCAGGCATTGTCTTGAATTTCAAAAGCACTTATTGAACACCCGATGGCGATGGGCAAATCTCTGGTTGAGGGTCGTACGAGCCATAAATTATAGCACACGCATCGATTACACAAAGGGTTGATAACTCATCAACTTTTTTCAATAAACCCTTCTTCTTTTTATCGTATGTTACTTTCCTTGAGGTATCATTTTCAATGAAAGCAAGTTTCACCTCCTTTCTTGTCATGGTTTTGACTAGAATAAGCGAAGATGAATAATTTATAAGGAAAAAGAAGAACAGTTGATGGCTGTGAATTTTATTCTTGTGAACAATGTATATATAGACCAAAATTGATCTATTGTACACGGTTTGATGTATGTATGAATATTTTTCCATCTTGGCATTTTTGTTTCGGCGGTAAAACCCATTATTTTCATTCCATGCATGCGGATATATAAAATCAAATCTTTTATAACATTTTTTAATATTTAAATATTTATAGTGACGTGGTTGCAACGGTTGGATTATATATCAAAATATTTTTTTTTATTTTACAAAGATATATCACGAATTGTAATTTGCGTAGATTCATGCACATAGATATTCTAAAAGGATTTTATCTTGCCGGTAGTTATCAATATCGTAAATTTAAAATATAGTATGAGAAAAAGGAATATACACCGAATACTTTTACACTATTAACCAATGACAGACGTGTATTTCGCCACATCACACTTTTATTTTCAACATACTATTATCATTTGGCACTTTCCAAAAATCTGATTGGATGTCTGTGTAATATTTCTTTACAATGACAGTGCACTACCTTTAAACTCATATAGTATATCATAAAAGTTATTGTGTGTGAAATTGTTTGATATATCATATATTCATTTTTTTGGTTAATTTTTTCATATATTCCATTAAATTACACCACAACGTCATGTATTACGCAATATTACCCAATCCTAGCGCTTTTTGAGAAGTGCTACTAAATAATATGCTTTTAATAAAGTTGGAAAAGCATAATTCTAGTTATCTGACCACAATAGAAGAAACTTTAATAACGCCTAAAAATGTTATTAAAAGCTAAAAATACGCTATTGATAATATTTTTTGGTGTAATGTATTACATTATTTTTGCAAATATCTACAATGTATAAAGTAGTTTAATGCATGGCTAAATCTTTTCTTTACACTATCCATTTACACAAATTAAATTTTTTTATAATACCCAAAAATCTTTTTTTTTGCAATATAATATAAAAAAATATTACCCATATATATATATATATATATATATATATATATATATATATATATTAAAAGCCTTTACGTAAATGTGATTATTATTTAACCTTGCTTAAGACTAATCAAGACAAATGGTTATTCAAAAGTATTATAAGCACACACAATAAACTCTTTATTCTATCAAACTCCAATACATAAAACTTGTGAAATTACACCATAATAACCAATGGATGTAACTTCACATTCACACAAAATGAAAAAACAATAACACAAATTATCATATAATTAAAATTTAGACTAATTTCGTCATATCCATATTAGAGGATATACATCATTAAGTCCACAAACAAATAAATTTATTCAAGATAATCAATTAGGCCAAAAACCATTCTGAAGATTTGCATCATAACCAAATGGAATTGTTTCATTTCCACCACCATTCCTCGTCATGTCCATTAACAACTGCCTTTGAATGATGTTATTAGTATTCATATCCATCCCAACATGGCCATGGCCCATCATAGCAATTTCTTCATTATTAAATGCAGTTAGTGGCGGCGGCGGTGGTAATTGTAGTACCATTTGATGTTGGACTTGGCTTTGAGCCATCATTATTTGACTTCTACTTTCATTTTGATTAAAAGTTATATTGTTATCATCAAGTTCCATCCTTCTAGCAATCTCCCTCAAATTCTTATCAATTATCCAAGCAAGATCATTCAAATCACTCACCGACACATCGTTCTGCACAATATTCCCAGCCTTAAGACATTGAAACATCAACTTGGTTAGCTCTTTCTCTCTGTTGTCTTCCCTTTTCTTCTTAACTTGCTCTTTAGCCTTTAAAATCCCCTGTTTTAGGAAACTCTCCTGATTAACCATCTTTTTGCTTTGTTCCAATTCAGGCATTGTCTTGAATTTCAAAAGCACTTGTTGAACACCCGATGGCGATGGGCAAATCTCTGGTTGAGGGTCGTACGAGCCATAAATTATAGCACACACATCGATTCCACAAAGGGTTGATAACTCATCAACTTTTTTCAATAAACCCTTCTTCTTTTTATCGTATGTTACTTTCCTTGAGGTATCATTTTCAATGAAAGCAAGTTTCACCTTCTTTCTTGTCATGGTTTTGACTAGAATAAGCGAAGATGAATAATTTATAAGGAAAAAGAAGAACAGTTGATGGCTGTGAATTTTATTCTTGTGAACAATGTATATATAGACCAAAATTGATCTATTGTACACGGTTTGATGTATGTATGAATATTTTTCCATCTTGGCATTTTTGTTTCGGCGGTAAAACCCATTATTTTCATTCCATGCATGCGGATATATAAAATCAAATCTTTTATAACATTTTTTAATATTTAAATATTTATAGTGACGTGGTTGCAACGGTTGGATTATATATCAAAATATTTTTTTTTATTTTACAAAGATATATCACGAATTGTAATTTGCGTAGATTCATGCACATAGATATTCTAAAAGGATTTTATCTTGCCGGTAGTTATCAATATCGTAAATTTAAAATATAGTATGAGAAAAAGGAATATACACCGAATACTTTTACACTATTAACCAATGACAGACGTGTATTTCGCCACATCACACTTTTATTTTCAACATACTATTATCATTTGGCACTTTCCAAAAATCTGATTGGATGTCTGTGTAATATTTCTTTACAATGACAGTGCACTACCTTTAAACTCATATAGTATATCAATAAAAGTTATTGTGTGTGAAATTGTTTGATATATCATATATTCATTTTTTTGGTTAATTTTTTCATATATTCCATTAAATTACACCACAACGTCATGTATTACGCAATATTACCCAATCCTAGCGCTTTTTGAGAAGTGCTACTAAATAATATGCTTTTAATAAAGTTGGAAAAGCATAATTCTAGTTATCTGACCACAATAGAAGAAACTTTAATAACGCCTAAAAATGTTATTAAAAGCTAAAAATACGCTATTGATAATATTTTTTGGTGTAATGTATTACATTATTTTTGCAAATATCTACAATGTATAAAGTAGTTTAATGCATGGCTAAATCTTTTTTTTACACTATCCATTTACACAAATTAAATTTTTTTATAATACCCAAAAATATTTTTTTTTGCAATATAATATAAAAAAATATTACCCATATATATATATATATTAAAAGCCTTTACGTAAATGTGATTATTATTTAACCTTGCTTAAGACTAATCAAGACAAATGGTTATTCAAAAGTATTATAAGCACACACAATAAACTCTTTATTCTATCAAACTCCAATACATAAAACTTGTGAAATTACACCATAATAACCAATGGATGTAACTTCACATTCACACAAAATGAAAAAACAATAACACAAATTATCATATAATTAAAATTTAGACTAATTTCGTCATATCCACATTAGAGGATATACATCATTAAGTCCACAAACAAATAAATTTATTCAAGATAATCAATTAGGCCAAAAACCATTCTGAAGATTTGCATCATAACCAAATGGAATTGTTTCATTTCCACCACCATTCCTCATCATGTCCATTAACAACTGCCTTTGAATGATGTTATTAGTATTCATATCCATCCCAACATGGCCATGGCCCATCATAGCAATTTCTTCATTATTAAATGCAGTTAGTGGCGGCGGCGGTGGTAATTGTAGTACCATTTGATGTTGGACTTGGCTTTGAGCCATCATTATTTGACTTCTACTTTCATTTTGATTAAAAGTTATATTGTTATCATCAAGTTCCATCCTTCTAGCAATCTCCCTCAAATTCTTATCAATTATCCAAGCAAGATCATTCAAATCACTCATCGACACATCGTTCTGCACAATATTCCCAGCCTTAAGACATTGAAACATCAGCTTGGTTAGCTCTTTCTCTCTGTTGTCTCCCCTTTTCTTCTTAACTTGCTCTTTAGCCTTTAAAATCCCCTGTTTTAGGAAACTCTCCTGATTAACCATCTTTTTGCTTTGTTCCAATTCAGGCATTGTCTTGAATTTCAAAAGCACTTGTTGAACACCCGATGGCGATGGCCAAATCTCTGGTTGAGGGTCGTACGAGCCATAAATTATAGCACACGCATCGATTCCACAAAGGGTTGATAACTCATCAACTTTTTTCAATAAACCCTTCTTCTTTTTATCGTATGTTACTTTCCTTGAGGTATCATTTTCAATGAAAGCAAGTTTCACCTTCTTTCTTGTCATGGTTTTGACTAGAATAAGCGAAGATGAATAATTTATAGGGAAAAAGAAGAACAGTTGATGGCTGTGAATTTTATTCTTGTGAACAATGTATATATAGACCAAAATCGATCTATTGTACACGGTTTGATGTATGTATGAATATTTTTCCATCTTGGCATTTTTGTTTTGGCGGTAAAACCCATTATTTTCATTCCATGCATGCGGATATATAAAATCAAATCTTTTATAACATTTAATTTTTTAACATTGTTAAATATTTAAATATTTATAGTGACGTAGTTGCAACGGTTGGATTATATATCAAAATTTTTTATTTTATTTTACAAAGATATATCACGAATTGTAATTTGCATAGATTCATGCACATAGATATTCTAAAAGGATTTTATCTTGCCGTTAGTTATCAATATCCTAAATTTAAAAAATAGTATGAAAAAAAGGAATATACACCGAATATTTTTACACTATTAACCAATGACAGACGTGTATTTCGCCACATCACACTTTTATTTTCAACATACTATTATCATTTGGCACTTTACAAAAATCTGATTGGATGTCTGTGTAATATTTCTTTACAATGACAGTGCACTACCTTTAAACTCATATAGTATATCAATAAAAGTTATTGTGTGTGAAATTGTTTGATATATCATATATTCATTTTTTTGGTTAATTTTTTCATATATTCCATTAAATTACACCATAACGTCATGTATTACGCAATATTACCCAATCCTAGCGCTTTTTGAGAAGTGCTACTAAATAATATGCTTTTAATAAAGTTGGAAAAGCATAATTCTAGTTATCTGACCACAATAGAAGAAACTTTAATAACGCTTAAAAATGTTATTAAAAGCTAAAAATACGCTATTGATAATATTTTTTGGCGTAATGTATTACATTATTTTTGCAAATATCTACAATGTATAAAGTAGTTTAATGCATGGCTAAATCTTTTCTTTACACTATCCATTTACACAAATTAAAATTTTTTATAATATCCAAAAATCTTTTTTTTTGTAATATAATATAAAAAAATATTACCCATATTTATATATATATATATTTATATATATATATATATATATATGTATATATATATATATATATATATATATATATTAAAAGCCTTTACGTAAATGTGATTATTATTTAACCTTGCTTAAGACTAATTAAGACAAATGATTATTCAAAAGTATTATAAGCACACACAATAAACTCTTTATTCTATCAAACTCCAATACATAAAACTTGTGAAATTACACCATAATAACCAATGGATGTAACTTCACATTCACACAAAATGAAAAAACAATAACACAAATTATCTTATAATTAAAATTTAAACTAAATTCGTCATATCCACATTAGAGGATATACATCATTAAGTCCACAAACAAATAAATTTATTCAAGATAATCAATTAGGCCAAAAACCATTCTGAAGATTTGCATCATAACCAAATGGAATTGTTTCATTTCCACCACCATTCCTCATCATGTCCATTAACAACTGCCTTTGAATGATGTTATTATTATTCATATCCATCCCAACATGGCCATGGCCCATCATAGCAATTTCTTCATTATTAAATGCAGTTAGTGGCGGCGGCGGTGGTAATTGTAGTACCATTTGATGTTGGACTTGGCTTTGAGCCATCATTATTTGACTTCTACTTTCATTTTGATTAAAAGTTATATTGTTATCATCAAGTTCCATCCTTCTTGCAATCTCCCTCAAATTCTTATCAATTATCCAAGCAAGATTATTCAAATCACTCACCGACACATCGTTCTGCACAATATTCCCAGCCTTAAGACATTGAAACATTAGCTTGGTTAGCTCTTTCTCTCTGTTGTCTTCCCTTTTCTTCTTAACTTGCTCTTTAGCCTTTAAATTCCCCTGTTTTAGGAAACTCTCCTGATTAACCATCTTTTTGCTTTGTTCCAATTCAGGCATTGTCTTGAATTTCAAAAGCACTTGTTGAACACCCGATGGCGATGGCCAAATCTCTGGTTGAGGGTCGTACGAGCCATAAATTATAGCACACGCATCGATTCCACAAAGGGTTGATAACTCATCAACTTTTTTCAATAAACCCTTCTTCTTTTTATCGTATGTTACTTTCCTTGACGTATCATTTTCAATGAAAGCAAGTTTCACCTTCTTTCTTGTCATGGTTTTGACTAGAATAAGCGAAGATGAATAATTTATAGGGAAAAAGATGAACAGTTGATGGCTGTGAATTTTATTCTTGTGAACATTGTATATATAGACCAAAATCGATCTATTGTACACGGTTTGATGTATGTATGAATATTTTTCCATCTTGGCATTTTTGTTTCGGCGGTAAAACCCATTATTTTCATTCCATGCATGCGGATATATAAAATCAAATATTTTAAAACATTTAATTTTTTAACATTTTCTAATATTTAAATATTTATAGTGACGTGGTTGCAACGGTTGGATTATATATCAAAATATTTTTTTTTCATTTTACAAAGATATATCACGAATTGTAATTTGCGTAGATTCATGCACATAGATATTCTAAAAGGATTTTATCTTGCCGTTAGTTATCAATATCGTAAATTTAAAAAATAGTATGAGAAAAAGGAATATACACCGAATATTTTAACACTATTAACCAATGACAGACGTGTATTTTGCCACATCACACTTTTATTTTCAACATTCTATTATCATTTGGCACTTTACAAAAATATGATTGGATGTCTGTGTAATATTTCTTTACAATGACAGTGCACTACCTTTAAACTCATATAGTATATCAATAAATGTTATTGTGTGTGAAATTGTTTGATATATCATATATTCATTTTTTTGGTTAATTTTTTCATATATTCCATTAAATTACACCACAACGTCATGTATTACGCAATATTACCCAATCCTAGCGCTTTTTGAGAAGTGCTACTAAATAATATGCTTTTAATAAAGTTGGAAAAGCATAATTCTAGTTATCTGACCACAATAGAAGAAACTTTAATAACGCTTAAAAATGTTATTAAAAGCTAAAAATACGCTATTGATAATATTTTTTGGCGTAATGTATTACATTATTTTTACAAATATCTACAATGTATAAAGTAGTTTAATGCATGGCTAAATCTTTTCTTTACACTATCCATTTACACAAATTAAAATTTTTTATAATATCCAAAAATCTTTTTTTTTGTAATATAATATAAAAAAATATTACCCATATTTATATATATATATATTTATATATATATATATATATATGTATATATATATATATATATATATATATTAAAAGCCTTTACGTAAATGTGATTATTATTTAACCTTGCTTAAGACTAATTAAGACAAATGATTATTCAAAAGTATTATAAGCACACACAATAAACTCTTTATTCTATCAAACTCCAATACATAAAACTTGTGAAATTACACCATAATAACCAATGGATGTAACTTCACATTCACACAAAATGAAAAAACAATAACACAAATTATCTTATAATTAAAATTTAGACTAAATTCGTCATATCCACATTAGAGGATATACATCATTAAGTCCACAAACAAATAAATTTATTCAAGATAATCAATTAGGCCAAAAACCATTCTGAAGATTTGCATCATAACCAAATGGAATTGTTTCATTTCCACCACCATTCCTCATCATGTCCATTAACAACTGCCTTTGAATGATGTTATTATTATTCATATCCATCCCAACATGGCCATGGCCCATCATAGCAATTTCTTCATTATTAAATGCAGTTAGTGGCGGCGGCGGTGGTAATTGTAGTACCATTTGATGTTGGACTTGGCTTTGAGCCATCATTATTTGACTTCTACTTTCATTTTGATTAAAAGTTATATTGTTATCATCAAGTTCCATCCTTCTAGCAATCTCCCTCAAATTCTTATCAATTATCCAAGCAAGATCATTCAAATCACTCATCGACACATCGTTCTGCACAATATTCCCAGCCTTAAGACATTGAAACATCAGCTTGGTTAGCTCTTTCTCTCTGTTGTCTCCCCTTTTCTTCTTAACTTGCTCTTTAGCCTTTAAAATCCCCTGTTTTAGGAAACTCTCCTGATTAACCATCTTTTTGCTTTGTTCCAATTCAGGCATTGTCTTGAATTTCAAAAGCACTTGTTGAACACCCGATGGCGATGGCCAAATCTCTGGTTGAGGGTCGTACGAGCCATAAATTATAGCACACGCATCGATTCCACAAAGGGTTGATAACTCATCAACTTTTTTCAATAAACCCTTCTTCTTTTTATCGTATGTTACTTTCCTTGAGGTATCATTTTCAATGAAAGCAAGTTTCACCTTCTTTCTTGTCATTGTTTTGACTAGAATAAGCGAAGATGAATAATTTATAGGGAAAAAGAAGAACAGTTGATGGCTGTGAATTTTATTCTTGTGAACAATGTATATATAGACCAAAATCGATCTATTGTACACGGTTTGATGTATGTATGAATATTTTTCCATCTTGGCATTTTTGTTTTGGCGGTAAAACCCATTATTTTCATTCCATGCATGCGGATATATAAAATCAAATCTTTTATAACATTTAATTTTTTAACATTGTTAAATATTTAAATATTTATAGTGACGTAGTTGCAACGGTTGGATTATATATCAAAATTTTTTATTTTATTTTACAAAGATATATCACGAATTGTAATTTGCATAGATTCATGCACATAGATATTCTAAAAGGATTTTATCTTGCCGTTAGTTATCAATATCCTAAATTTAAAAAATAGTATGAAAAAAAGGAATATACACCGAATATTTTTACACTATTAACCAATGACAGACGTGTATTTCGCCACATCACACTTTTATTTTCAACATACTATTATCATTTGGCACTTTACAAAAATCTGATTGGATGTCTGTGTAATATTTCTTTACAATGACAGTGCACTACCTTTAAACTCATATAGTATATCAATAAAAGTTATTGTGTGTGAAATTGTTTGATATATCATATATTCATTTTTTTGGTTAATTTTTTCATATATTCCATTAAATTACACCATAACGTCATGTATTACGCAATATTACCCAATCCTAGCGCTTTTTGAGAAGTGCTACTAAATAATATGCTTTTAATAAAGTTGGAAAAGCATAATTCTAGTTATCTGACCACAATAGAAGAAACTTTAATAACGCTTAAAAATGTTATTAAAAGCTAAAAATACGCTATTGATAATATTTTTTGGCGTAATGTATTACATTATTTTTGCAAATATCTACAATGTATAAAGTAGTTTAATGCATGGCTAAATCTTTTCTTTACACTATCCATTTACACAAATTAAAATTTTTTATAATATCCAAAAATCTTTTTTTTTTGTAATATAATATAAAAAAATATTACCAATATATATATATATATATATATAAATATATATATATATATATATATATATTAAAAGCCTTTATGTAAATGTGATTATTATTTAACCTTGCTGAAGACTAAAAAAGACAAATGATTATTCAAAAGTATTATAAGCACACACAATAAACTCTTTATTCTATCAAACTCCAATACATAAAACTTGTGAAATTACACCATAATAACCAATGGATGTAACTTCACATTCACACAAAATGAAAAAACAATAACACAAATTATCATATAATTAAAATTTAGACTAAATTCGTCATATCCACATAAGAGGATATACATCATTAAGTCCACAAACAAATAAATTTATTCAAGATAATCAATTAGGCCAAAAACCATTCTGAAGATTTGCATCATAACCAAATGGAATTGTTTCATTTCCACCACCCTTCCTCATCATGTCCATTAACAACTGCCTTTGAATGATGTTATTATTATTCATATCCATCCCAACATGGCCATGGCCCATCATAGCAATTTCTTCATTATTAAATGCAGTTAGTGGCGGCGGCGGTGGTAATTGTAGTACCATTTGATGTTGGACTTGGCTTTGAGCCATCATTATTTGACTTCTACTTTCATTTTGATTAAAAGTTATATTGTTATCATCAAGTTCCATCCTTCTAGCAATCTCCCTCAAATTCTTATCAATTATCCAAGCAAGATCATTCAAATCACTCACCGACACATCGTTCTGCACAATATTCCCAGCCTTAAGACATTGAAACATCAGCTTGGTTAGCTCTTTCTCTCTGTTGTCTTCCCTTTTCTTCTTAACTTGCTCTTTAGCCTTTAAAATCCCCTGTTTTAGGAAACTCTCCTGATTAACCATCTTTTTGCTTTGTTCCAATTCAGGCATTGTCTTGAATTTCAAAAGCACTTGTTGAACACCCGATGGCGATGGCCAAATCTCTGGTTGATGGTCGTACGAGCCATAAATTATAGCACACGCATCGATTCCACAAAGGGTTGATAACTCATCAACTTTTTTCAATAAACCCTTCTTCTTTTTATCGTATGTTACTTTCCTTGACGTATCATTTTCAATGAAAGCAAGTTTCACCTTCTTTCTTGTCATGGTTTTGACTAGAATAAGCGAAGATGAATAATTTATAGGGAAAAAGATGAACAGTTGATGGCTGTGAATTTTATTCTTGTGAACAATGTATATATAGACCAAATTCGATCTATTGTACACGGTTTGATGTATGTATGAATATTTTTCCATCTTGGCATTTTTGTTTCGGCGGTAAAACCCATTATTTTCATTCCATGCATGCGGATATATAAAATCAAATATTTTAAAACATTTAATTTTTTAACATTTTCTAATATTTAAATATTTATAGTGACGTGGTTGCAACGGTTGGATTATATATCAAAATATTTTTTTTTCATTTTACAAAGATATATCACGAATTGTAATTTGCGTAGATTCATGCACATAGATATTCTAAAAGGATTTTATCTTGCCGTTAGTTATCAATATCGTAAATTTAAAAAATAGTATGAGAAAAAGGAATATACACCGAATATTTTAACACTATTAACCAATGACAGACGTGTATTTTGCCACATCACACTTTTATTTTCAACATACTATTATCATTTGGCACTTTACAAAAATATGATTGGATGTCTGTGTAATATTTCTTTACAATGACAGTGCACTACCTTTAAACTCATATAGTATATCAATAAATGTTATTGTGTGTGAAATTGTTTGATATATCATATATTCATTTTTTTGGTTAATTTTTTCATATATTCCATTAAATTACACCACAACGTCATGTATTACGCAATATTACCCAATCCTAGCGCTTTTTGAGAAGTGCTACTAAATAATATGCTTTTAATAAAGTTGGAAAAGCATAATTCTAGTTATCTGACCACAATAGAAGAAACTTTAATAACGCTTAAAAATGTTATTAAAAGCTAAAAATACGCTATTGATAATATTTTTTGGCGTAATGTATTACATTATTTTTGCAAATATCTACAATGTATAAAGTAGTTTAATGCATGGCTAAATCTTTTCTTTACACTAACCATTTACACAAATTAAAATTTTTTATAATATCCAAAAATCTTTTTTTTTTGTAATATAATATAAAAAAATATTACCAATATATATATATATATATATATAAATATATATATATATATATATATATATATATTAAAAGCCTTTATGTAAATGTGATTATTATTTAACCTTGCTGAAGACTAAAAAAGACAAATGATTATTCAAAAGTATTATAAGCACACACAATAAACTCTTTATTCTATCAAACTCCAATACATAAAACTTGTGAAATTACACCATAATAACCAATGGATGTAACTTCACATTCACACAAAATGAAAAAACAATAACACAAATTATCATATAATTAAAATTTAGACTAAATTCGTCATATCCACATAAGAGGATATACATCATTAAGTCCACAAACAAATAAATTTATTCAAGATAATCAATTAGGCCAAAAACCATTCTGAAGATTTGCATCATAACCAAATGGAATTGTTTCATTTCCACCACCCTTCCTCATCATGTCCATTAACAACTGCCTTTGAATGATGTTATTATTATTCATATCCATCCCAACATGGCCATGGCCCATCATAGCAATTTCTTCATTATTAAATGCAGTTAGTGGCGGCGGCGGTGGTAATTGTAGTACCATTTGATGTTGGACTTGGCTTTGAGCCATCATTATTTGACTTCTACTTTCATTTTGATTAAAAGTTATATTGTTATCATCAAGTTCCATCCTTCTAGCAATCTCCCTCAAATTCTTATCAATTATCCAAGCAAGATCATTCAAATCACTCACCGACACATCGTTCTGCACAATATTCCCAGCCTTAAGACATTGAAACATCAGCTTGGTTAGCTCTTTCTCTCTGTTGTCTTCCCTTTTCTTCTTAACTTGCTCTTTAGCCTTTAAAATCCCCTGTTTTAGGAAACTCTCCTGATTAACCATCTTTTTGGTTTGTTCTAATTTAGGCATTGTCTTGAATTTCAAAAGCACTTGTTGAACACCCGATGGCGATGGCCAAATCTCTGGTTGATGGTCGTACGAGCCATAAATTATAGCACACGCATCGATTCCACAAAGGGTTGATAACTCATCAACTTTTTTCAATAAACCCTTCTTCTTTTTATCGTATGTTACTTTCCTTGACGTATCATTTTCAATGAAAGCAAGTTTCACCTTCTTTCTTGTCATGGTTTTGACTAGAATAAGCGAAGATGAATAATTTATAGGGAAAAAGATGAACAGTTGATGGCTGTGAATTTTATTCTTGTGAACAATGTATATATAGACCAAAATCGATCTATTGTACACGGTTTGATGTATGTATGAATATTTTTCCATCTTGGAATTTTTGTTTCGGCGGTAAAACCCATTATTTTCATTCCATGCATGCGGATATATAAAATCAAATATTTTAAAACATTTAATTTTTTAACATTTTCTAATATTTAAATATTTATAGTGACGTGGTTGCAACGGTTGGATTATATATCAAAATATTTTTTTTTCATTTTACAAAGATATATCACGAATTGTAATTTGCGTAGATTCATGCACATAGATATTCTAAAAGGATTTTATCTTGCCGTTAGTTATCAATATCGTAAATTTAAAAAATAGTATGAGAAAAAGGAATATACACCGAATATTTTAACACTATTAACCAATGACAGACGTGTATTTTGCCACATCACACTTTTATTTTCAACATACTATTATCATTTGGCACTTTACAAAAATATGATTGGATGTCTGTGTAATATTTCTTTACGATGACAGTGCACTACCTTTAAACTCATATAGTATATCAATAAATGTTATTGTGTGTGAAATTGTTTGATATATCATATATTCATTTTTTTGGTTAATTTTTTCATATATTCCATTAAATTACACCACAACGTCATGTATTACGCAATATTACCCAATCCTAGCGCTTTTTGAGAAGTGCTACTAAATAATATGCTTTTAATAAAGTTGGAAAAGCATAATTCTAGTTATCTGACCACAATAGAAGAAACTTTAATAACGCTTAAAAATGTTATTAAAAGCTAAAAATACGCTATTGATAATATTTTTTGGCGTAATGTATAACATTATTTTTGCAAATATCTACAATGTATAAAGTAGTTTAATGCATGGCTAAATCTTTTCTTTACACTAACGATTTACACAAATTAAAATTTTTTATAATATCCAAAAATCTTTTTTTTTTGTAATATAATATAAAAAAATATTACCAATATATATATATATATAAATATATATATATATATATATATATATATATATATATATATATATATATATATATTAAAAGCCTTTACGTAAATGTGATTATTATTTAACCTTGTTGAAGACTAAAAAAGACAAATGATTATTCAAAAGTATTATAAGCACACACAATAAACTCTTTATTCTATCAAACTCCAATACATAAAACTTGTTAAATTACACCATAATAACCAATGGATGTAACTTCACATTCACACAAAATGAAAAAACAATAACACAAATTATCATATAATTAAAATTTAGACTAAATTCGTCATATCCACATTAGAGGATATACATCATTAAGTCCACAAACAAATAAATTTATTCAAGATAATCAATTAGGCCAAAAACCATTCTGAAGATTTTCATCTTAACCAAATGGAATTGTTTCATTTCCACCACCCTTCCTCATCATGTCCATTAACAACTGCCTTTGAATGATGTTATTATTATTCATATCCATCCCAACATGGCCATGGCCCATCATAGCAATTTCTTCATTATTAAATGCAGTTAGTGGCGGCGGCGGTGGTAATTGTAGTACCATTTGATGTTGGACTTGGCTTTGAGCCATCATTATTTGACTTCTACTTTCATTTTGATTAAAAGTTATATTGTTATCATCAAGTTCCATCCTTCTAGCAATCTCCCTCAAATTCTTATCAATTATCCAAGCAAGATCATTCAAATCACTCACCGACACATCGTTCTGCACAATATTCCCAGCCTTAAGACATTGAAACATCAGCTTGGTTAGCTCTTTCTCTCTGTTGTCTTCCCTTTTCTTCTTAACTTGCTCTTTAGCCTTTAAAATCCCCTGTTTTAGGAAACTCTCCTGATTAACCATCTTTTTGGTTTGTTCTAATTCAGGCACTGCCTTGAATTTCAAAAGCACTTGTTGAACACCCGATGGCGATGGCCAAATCTCTGGTTGATGGTCGTACGAGCCATAAATTATAGCACACGCATCGATTCCACAAAGGGTTGAAAACTCATCAACTTTTTTCAATAAACCCTTCTTCTTTTTATCGTATGTTACTTTCCTTGAGGTATCATTTTCAATGAAAGCAAGTTTCACCTTCTTTCTTGTCATGGTTTTGACTAGAATAAGCGAAGATGAATAATTTATAGGGAAAAAGAAGAACAGTTGATGGCTGTGAATTTTATTCTTGTGAACAATGTATATATAGACCAAAATCGATTTATTGTACACGGTTTGATGTATGTATGAATATTTTTCCATCTTGGCATTTTTGTTTCGGCGGTAAAACCCATTATTTTCATTCCATGCATGCGGATATATAAAATCAAATATTTTATAACATTTAATTATTTAACATTTTTTAATATTTAAATATTTATAGTGACGTGGTTGCAACGGTTGGATTATATATCAAAATATTTTTTTTTATTTGACAAAGATATATCACGAATTGTAATTTGCGTAGATTCATGCACATAGATATTCTAAAAGGATTTTATCTTGCCGTTAGTTATCAATATCGTAAATTTAAAAAACAGTATGAGAAAAAGGTATATACACCGAATATTTTTACACTATTAACCAATGACAGACGTGTATTTCGCCACATCACACTTTTATTTTCAACATACTATTATCATTTGGCACTTTACAAAAATCTGATTGGATGTCTGTGTAATATTTCTTTACAATGACAGTGCACTACCTTTAAACTCATAGTATATCAATAAAAGTTATTGTGTGTGAAATTGTTTGATATATCATATATTCATGTTTTTGGTTAATTTTTTCATATATTCCATTAAATTACACCACAACGTCATGTATTACGCAATATTACCCAATCCTAGCGCTTTTTGAGAAGTGCTACTAAATAATATGCTTTTAATAAAGTTGGAAAAGCATAATTCTAGTTATCTGACCACAATAGAAGAAACTTTAATAACGCTTAAAAATGTTATTAAAAGCTAAAAATACGCTATTGATAATATTTTTTGGCGTAATGTATTACATTATTTTTGCAAATATCTACAATGTATAAAGTAGTTTAATGCATGGCTAAATCTTTTCTTTACACTATCCATTTACACAAATTAAAATTTTTTATAATATCCAAAAATATTTTTTTTTGTAATATAATATAAAAAAATATTACCCATATATATATATATATATATATATATATATATATATATATTAAAAGCCTTTACGTAAATGTGATTATTATTTAACCTTGCTTAAGACTAATCAAGACAAATGATTATTCAAAAGTATTATAAGCACACACAATAAACTCTTTATTCTATCAAACTCCAATACACAAAACTTGTGAAATTACACCATAATAACCAATGGATGTAACTTCACATTCACACAATATCCAAAAACAATAACACAAATTATCATATAATTAAAATTTAGACTAAATTCGTCATATCCATATTAGAGGATATACATCATTAAGTCCACAAACAAATAAATTTATTCAAGATAATCAATTAGGCCAAAAACCATTCTGAAGATTGGCATCATAACCAAATGGAATTGTTTCATTTCCACCACCATTCCTCATCATGTCCATTAACAACTTCCTTTGAATGATGTTATTATTATTCATATCCATCCCAACATGGCCATGGCCCATCATAGCAATTTCTTCATTATTAAATGCAGTTAGTGGCGGCGGCGGTGGTAATTGTAGTACCATTTGATGTTGGACTTGGCTTTGAGCCATCATTATTTGACTTCTACTTTCATTTTGATTAAAATTTATATTGTTATCATCAAGTTCCATCCTTCTAGCAATCTCCCTCAAATTCTTATCAATTATCCAAGCAAGATCATTCAAATCACTCACCGACACATCGTTCTGCACAATATTCCCAGCCTTAAGACATTGAAACATCAGCTTGGTTAGCTCTTTCTCTCTGTTGTCTTCCCTTTTCTTCTTAACTTGCTCTTTAGCCTTTAAAATCCTTTGTTTTAGGAAACTCTCCTGATTAACCATCTTTTTGCTTTGTTCCAATTCAGGCATTGTCTTGAATTTCAAAAGCACTTGTTGAACACCCGATGGCGATGGCCAAATCTCTGGTTGAGGGTCGTACGAGCCATAAATTATAGCACACGCATCGATTCCACAAAGGGTTGATAACTCATCAACTTTTTTCAATAAACCCTTCTTCTTTTTATCGTATGTTACTTTCCTTGAGGTATCATTTTCAATGAAAGCAAGTTTCACCTTCTTTCTTGTCATGGTTTTGACTAGAATAAGCGAAGATGAATAATATATAGGGAAAAAGAAGAACAGTTGATGGCTGTGAATTTTATTCTTGTGAACAATGTATATATAGACCAAAAGCATTCTATTGTACACGGTTTGATGTATGTATAAATATTTTTCCATCTTGGCATTTTTGTTTCGGCGGTAAAACCCATTATTTTCATTCCATGCATGCGGATATATAAAATCAAATCTTTTATAACATTTAGTTTTTTAACATTTTTTAATATTTAAATATTTAAAATGACGTGGTTGCAACGGTTGGATTATATATCAAAATATTTTTTTTTATTTGACAAAGATATATCACGAATTGTAATTTGCGTAGATTCATGCACATAGATATTCTAAAAGGATTTTATCTTGCCGTTAGTTATCAATATCGTAAATTTAAAAAATAGTATGAGAAAAAGGTATATACACCGAATATTTTTACACTATTAACCAATGACAGACGTGTATTTCGCCACATCACACTTTTATTTTCAACATACTATTATCATTTGGCACTTTACAAAAATCTGATTGGATGTCTGTTTAATATTTCTTTACAATGACAGTGCACTACCTTTAAACTCATAGTATATCAATAAAAGTTATTGTGTGTGAAATTGTTTGATATATCATATATTCATTTTTTTGGTTAATTTTTTCATATATTCCATTAAATTACACCACAACGTCATGTATTACGCAATATTACCCAATCCTAGCGCTTTTTGAGAAGTGCTACTAAATAATATGCTTTTAATAAAGTTGGAAAAGCATAATTCTAGTTATCTGACCACAATAGAAGAAACTTTAATAACGCTTAAAAATGTTATTAAAAGCTAAAAATACGCTATTGATAATATTTTTTGGCGTAATGTATTACATTATTTTTGCAAATATCTACAATGTATAAAGTAGTTTAATGCATGGCTAAATCTTTTCTTTACACTATCCATTTACACAAATTAAATTTTTTTATAATATCCAAAAATATTTTTTTTTGTAATATAATATAAAAAAATATTACCCATATATATATATTAAAAGCCTTTACGTAAATGTGATTATTATTTAACCTTGCTTAAGACTAATCAAGACAAATGATTATTCAAAAGTATTATAAGCACACACAATAAACTCTTTATTCTATCAAACTCCAATACTTGTGAAATTACACCATAATAACCAATGGATGTAACTTCACATTCACACAAAATCCAAAAACAATAACACAAATTATCATATAATTAAAATTTAGACTAAATTCGTCATATCCATATTAGAGGATATACATCATTAAGTCCACAAACAAATAAATTTATTCAAGATAATCAATTAGGCCAAAAACCATTCTGAAGATTGGCATCATAACCAAATGGAATTGTTTCATTTCCACCACCATTCCTCATCATGTCCATTAACAACTTCCTTTGAATGATGTTATTATTATTCATATCCATCCCAACATGGCCATGGCCCATCATAGCAATTTCTTCATTATTAATTGCAGTTAGTGGCGGCGGCGGTGGTAATTGTAGTACCATTTGATGTTGGACTTGGCTTTGAGCCATCATTATTTGACTTCTACTTTCATTTTGATTAAAAGTTATATTGTTATCATCAAGTTCCATCCTTCTAGCAATCTCCCTCAAATTATTATCAATTATCCAAGCAAGATCATTCAAATCACTCACCGACACATCGTTCTGCACAATATTCCCAGTCTTAAGACATTGAAACATCAGCTTGATTAGCTCTTTCTCTCTGTTGTCTTCCCTTTTCTTCTTAACTTGCTCTTTAGCCTTTAAAATCCTTTGTTTTAGGAAACTCTCCTGATTAACCATCTTTTTGCTTTGTTCCAATTCAGGCATTGTCTTGAATTTCAAAAGCACTTGTTGAACACCTGATGGCGATGGCCAAATCTCTGGTTGAGGGTCGTACGAGCCATAAATTATAGCACACGCATCGATTCCACAAAGGGTTGATAACTCATCAACTTTTTTCAATAAACCCTTCTTCTTTTTATCGTATGTTACTTTCCTTGAGGTATCATTTTCAATGAAAGCAAGTTTCACCTTCTTTCTTATCATGGTTTTGACTAGAATAAGCGAAGATGAATAATATATAGGGAAAAAGAAGAACAGTTGATGGCTGTGAATTTTATTCTTGTGAATAATGTATATATAGACCAAAATCGATCTATTGTACACGGTTTGATGTATGTATGAATATTTTTCCATCTTGGCATTTTTGTTTCGGCGGTAAAACCCATTATTTTCATTCCATGCATGCGGATATATAAAATCAAATCTTTTATAACATTTAATTTTTTAACATTTTTTAATATTTAAATATTTATAGTGACGTGGTTGCAACGGTTGGATTATATATCAAAATATTTTTTTTTATTTGACAAAGATATATCACGAATTGTAATTTGCGTAGATTCATGCACATAGCTATTCTAAAAGGATTTTATCTTGCCGTTAGTTATCAATATCGTAAATTTAAAAAATAATATGAGAAAAAGGTATATACACCGAATATTTTTACACTATTTACCAATGACAGACATGTATTTCGCCACATCACACTTTTATTTTCAACATACTATTATCATTTGGCACTTTACAAAAATCTGATTGGATGTCTGTGTAATATTTCTTTACAATGACAGTGCACTACCTTTAAACTCATAGTATATCAATAAAAGTTATTGTGTGTGAAATTGTTTGATATATCATATATTCATTTTTTTGGTTAATTTTTTCATATATTCCATTAAATTACACCACAACGTCATGTATTACGCAATATTACCCAATCCTAGCGCTTTTTGAGAAGTGCTACTAAATAATATGCTTTTAATAAAGTTGGAAAAGCATAATTCTAGTTATCTGACCACAATAGAAGAAACTTTAATAACGCTTAAAAATGTTATTAAAAGCTAAAAATACGCTATTGATAATATTTTTTGGCGTAATGTATTACATTATTTTTGCAAATATCTACAATGTATAAAGTAGTTTAATGCATGGCTAAATCTTTTCTTTACACTATCCATTTACACAAATTAAATTTTTTTATAATATCCAAAAATATTTTTTTTTGTAATATAATATAAAAAAATATTACCCATATATATATATTAAAAGCCTTTACGTAAATGTGATTATTATTTAACCTTGCTTAAGACTAATCAAGACAAATGATTATTCAAAAGTATTATAAGCACACACAATAAACTCTTTATTCTATCAAACTCCAATACATAAAACTTGTGAAATTACACCATAATAACCAATGGATGTAACTTCACATTCACACAAAATCCAAAAACAATAACACAAATTATCATATAATTAAAATTTAGACTAAATTCGTCATATCCATATTAGAGGATATACATCATTAAGTCCACAAACAAATAAATTTATTCAAGATAATCAATTAGGCCAAAAACCATTCTGAAGATTGGCATCATAACCAAATGGAATTGTTTCATTTCCACCACCATTCCTCATCATGTCCATTAACAACTTCCTTTGAATGATGTTATTATTATTCATATCCATCCCAACATGGCCATGGCCCATCATAGCAATTTCTTCATTATTAATTGCAGTTAGTGGCGGCGGCGGTGGTAATTGTAGTACCATTTGATGTTGGACTTGGCTTTGAGCCATCATTATTTGACTTCTACTTTCATTTTGATTAAAAGTTATATTGTTATCATCAAGTTCCATCCTTCTAGCAATCTCCCTCAAATTATTATCAATTATCCAAGCAAGATCATTCAAATCACTCACCGACACATCGTTCTGCACAATATTCCCAGTCTTAAGACATTGAAACATCAGCTTGATTAGCTCTTTCTCTCTGTTGTCTTCCCTTTTATTCTTAACTTGCTCTTTAGCCTTTAAAATCCTTTGTTTTAGGAAACTCTCCTGATTAACCATCTTTTTGCTTTGTTCCAATTCAGGCATTGTCTTGAATTTCAAAAGCACTTGTTGAACACCTGATGGCGATGGCCAAATCTCTGGTTGAGGGTCGTACGAGCCATAAATTATAGCACACGCATCGATTCCACAAAGGGTTGATAACTCATCAACTTTTTTCAATAAACCCTTCTTCTTTTTATCGTATGTTACTTTCCTTGAGGTATCATTTTCAATGAAAGCAAGTTTCACCTTCTTTCTTATCATGGTTTTGACTAGAATAAGCGAAGATGAATAATATATAGGGAAAAAGAAGAACAGTTGATGGCTGTGAATTTTATTCTTGTGAATAATGTATATATAGACCAAAATCGATCTATTGTACACGGTTTGATGTATGTATGAATATTTTTCCATCTTGGCATTTTTGTTTCGGCGGTAAAACCCATTATTTTCATTCCATGCATGCGGATATATAAAATCAAATCTTTTATAACATTTAATTTTTTAACATTTTTTAATATTTAAATATTTATAGTGACGTGGTTGCAACGGTTGGATTATATATCAAAATATTTTTTTTTATTTGACAAAGATATATCACGAATTGTAATTTGCGTAGATTCATGCACATAGCTATTCTAAAAGGATTTTATCTTGCCGTTAGTTATCAATATCGTAAATTTAAAAAATAATATGAGAAAAAGGTATATACACCGAATATTTTTACACTATTAACCAATGACAGACATGTATTTCGCCACATCACACTTTTATTTTCAACATACTATTATCATTTGGCACTTTACAAAAATCTGATTGGATGTCTGTGTAATATTTCTTTACAATGACAGTGCACTACCTTTAAACTCATAGTATATCAATAAAAGTTATTGTGTGTGAAATTGTTTGATATATCATATATTCATTTTTTTGGTTAATTTTTTCATATATTCCATTAAATTACACCACAACGTCATGTATTACGCAATATTACCCAATCCTAGCGATTTTTGAGAAGTGCTACTAAATAATATGCTTTTAATAAAGTTGGAAAAGCATAATTCTAGTTATCTGACCACAATAGAAGAAACTTTAATAACGCTTAAAAATGTTATTAAAAGCTAAAAATACGCTATTGATAATATTTTTTGGCGTAATGTATTACATTATTTTTGCAAATATCTACAATGTATAAAGTAGTTTAATGCATGGCTAAATCTTTTCTTTACACTATCCATTTACACAAATTAAAATTTTTTATAATATCCAAAAATATTTTTTTTTGTAATATAATATAAAAAAATATTACCCATATATATATATATATATATATATATATATATATATATATTAAAAGCCTTTACGTAAATGTGATTATTATTTAACCTTGCTTAAGACTAATCAAGACAAATGATTATTCAAAAGTATTATAAGCACACACAATAAACTCTTTATTCTATCAAACTCTAATACACAAAACTTGTGAAATTACACCATAATAACCAATGGATGTAACTTCACATTCACACAATATCCAAAAACAATAACACAAATTATCATATAATTAAAATTTAGACTAAATTCGTCATATCCATATTAGAGGATATACATCATTAAGTCCACAAACAAATAAATTTATTCAAGATAATCAATTAGGCCAAAAACCATTCTGAAGATTGGCATCATAACCAAATGGAATTGTTTCATTTCCACCACCATTCCTCATCATGTCCATTAACAACTTCCTTTGAATGATGTTATTATTATTCATATCCATCCCAACATGGCCATGGCCCATCATAGCAATTTCTTCATTATTAAATGCAGTTAGTGGCGGCGGCGGTGGTAATTGTAGTACCATTTGATGTTGGACTTGGCTTTGAGCCATCATTATTTGACTTCTACTTTCATTTTGATTAAAATTTATATTGTTATCATCAAGTTCCATCCTTCTAGCAATCTCCCTCAAATTCTTATCAATTATCCAAGCAAGATCATTCAAATCACTCACCGACACATCGTTCTGCACAATATTCCCAGCCTTAAGACATTGAAACATCAGCTTGGTTAGCTCTTTCTCTCTGTTGTCTTCCCTTTTCTTCTTAACTTGCTCTTTAGCCTTTAAAATCCTTTGTTTTAGGAAACTCTCCTGATTAACCATCTTTTTGCTTTGTTCCAATTCAGGCATTGTCTTGAATTTCAAAAGCACTTGTTGAACACCCGATGGCGATGGCCAAATCTCTGGTTGAGGGTCGTACGAGCCATAAATTATAGCACACGCATCGATTCCACAAAGGGTTGATAACTCATCAACTTTTTTCAATAAACCCTTCTTCTTTTTATCGTATGTTACTTTCCTTGAGGTATCATTTTCAATGAAAGCAAGTTTCACCTTCTTTCTTGTCATGGTTTTGACTAGAATAAGCGAAGATGAATAATATATAGGGAAAAAGAAGAACAGTTGATGGCTGTGAATTTTATTCTTGTGAACAATGTATATATAGACCAAAAGCATTCTATTGTACACGGTTTGATGTATGTATAAATATTTTTCCATCTTGGCATTTTTGTTTCGGCGGTAAAACCCATTATTTTCATTCCATGCATGCGGATATATAAAATCAAATCTTTTATAACATTTAGTTTTTTAACATTTTTTAATATTTAAATATTTAAAATGACGTGGTTGCAACGGTTGGATTATATATCAAAATATTTTTTTTTATTTGACAAAGATATATCACGAATTGTAATTTGCGTAGATTCATGCACATAGATATTCTAAAAGGATTTTATCTTGCCGTTAGTTATCAATATCGTAAATTTAAAAAATAGTATGAGAAAAAGGTATATACACCGAATATTTTTACACTATTAACCAATGACAGACGTGTATTTCGCCACATCACACTTTTATTTTCAACATACTATTATCATTTGGCACTTTACAAAAATCTGATTGGATGTCTGTTTAATATTTCTTTACAATGACAGTGCACTACCTTTAAACTCATAGTATATCAATAAAAGTTATTGTGTGTGAAATTGTTTGATATATCATATATTCATTTTTTTGGTTAATTTTTTCATATATTCCATTAAATTACACCACAACGTCATGTATTACGCAATATTACCCAATCCTAGCGCTTTTTGAGAAGTGCTACTAAATAATATGCTTTTAATAAAGTTGGAAAAGCATAATTCTAGTTATCTGACCACAATAGAAGAAACTTTAATAACGCTTAAAAATGTTATTAAAAGCTAAAAATACGCTATTGATAATATTTTTTGGCGTAATGTATTACATTATTTTTGCAAATATCTACAATGTATAAAGTAGTTTAATGCATGGCTAAATCTTTTCTTTACACTATCCATTTACACAAATTAAATTTTTTTATAATATCCAAAAATATTTTTTTTTGTAATATAATATAAAAAAATATTACCCATATATATATATTAAAAGCCTTTACGTAAATGTGATTATTATTTAACCTTGCTTAAGACTAATCAAGACAAATGATTATTCAAAAGTATTATAAGCACACACAATAAACTCTTTATTCTATCAAACTCCAATACATAAAACTTGTGAAATTACACCATAATAACCAATGGATGTAACTTCACATTCACACAAAATCCAAAAACAATAACACAAATTATCATATAATTAAAATTTAGACTAAATTCGTCATATCCATATTAGAGGATATACATCATTAAGTCCACAAACAAATAAATTTATTCAAGATAATCAATTAGGCCAAAAACCATTCTGAAGATTGGCATCATAACCAAATGGAATTGTTTCATTTCCACCACCATTCCTCATCATGTCCATTAACAACTTCCTTTGAATGATGTTATTATTATTCATATCCATCCCAACATGGCCATGGCCCATCATAGCAATTTCTTCATTATTAATTGCAGTTAGTGGCGGCGGCGGTGGTAATTGTAGTACCATTTGATGTTGGACTTGGCTTTGAGCCATCATTATTTGACTTCTACTTTCATTTTGATTAAAAGTTATATTGTTATCATCAAGTTCCATCCTTCTAGCAATCTCCCTCAAATTATTATCAATTATCCAAGCAAGATCATTCAAATCACTCACCGACACATCGTTCTGCACAATATTCCCAGT
Organism: Lathyrus tuberosus; assembly: GCA_022829125.1. Classification (NCBI taxonomy): domain Eukaryota; kingdom Viridiplantae; phylum Streptophyta; class Magnoliopsida; order Fabales; family Fabaceae; genus Lathyrus; species Lathyrus tuberosus. The sequence goes on from JALAZF010000071.1 coordinate 13,830,000, forward strand.
CTTAAGACATTGAAACATCAGCTTGATTAGCTCTTTCTCTCTGTTGTCTTCCCTTTTCTTCTTAACTTGCTCTTTAGCCTTTAAAATCCTTTGTTTTAGGAAACTCTCCTGATTAACCATCTTTTTGCTTTGTTCCAATTCAGGCATTGTCTTGAATTTCAAAAGCACTTGTTGAACACCTGATGGCGATGGCCAAATCTCTGGTTGAGGGTCGTACGAGCCATAAATTATAGCACACGCATCGATTCCACAAAGGGTTGATAACTCATCAACTTTTTTCAATAAACCCTTCTTCTTTTTATCGTATGTTACTTTCCTTGAGGTATCATTTTCAATGAAAGCAAGTTTCACCTTCTTTCTTATCATGGTTTTGACTAGAATAAGCGAAGATGAATAATATATAGGGAAAAAGAAGAACAGTTGATGGCTGTGAATTTTATTCTTGTGAACAATGTATATATAGACCAAAATCGATCTATTGTACACGGTTTGATGTATGTATGAATATTTTTCCATCTTGGCATTTTTGTTTCGGCGGTAAAACCCATTATTTTCATTCCATGCATGCGGATATATAAAATCAAATCTTTTATAACATTTAATTTTTTAACATTTTTAAATATTTAAATATATATAGTGACGTGGTTGCAACGGTTGGATTATATATCAAAATATTTTTTTTTATTTGACAAAGATATATCACGAATTGTAATTTGCGTAGATTCATGCACATAGCTATTCTAAAAGGATTTTATCTTGCCGTTAGTTATCAATATCGTAAATTTAAAAAATAATATGAGAAAAAGGTATATACACCGAATATTTTTACACTATTAACCAATGACAGACATGTATTTCGCCACATCACACTTTTATTTTCAACATACTATTATCATTTGGCACTTTACAAAAATCTGATTGGATGTCTGTGTAATGTTTCTTTACAATGACAGTGCACTACCTTTAAACTCATAGTATATCAATAAAAGTTATTGTGTGTGAAATTGTTTGATATATCATATATTCATTTTTTTGGTTAATTTTTTCATATATTCCATTAAATTACACCACAACGTCATGTATTACGCAATATTACCCAATCCTAGCGATTTTTGAGAAGTGCTACTAAATAATATGCTTTTAATAAAGTTGGAAAAGCATAATTCTAGTTATCTGACCACAATAGAAGAAACTTTAATAACGCTTAAAAATGTTATTAAAAGCTAAAAATACGCTATTGATAATATTTTTTGGCGTAATGTATTACATTATTTTTGCAAATATCTACAATGTATAAAGTAGTTTAATGCATGGCTAAATCTTTTCTTTACACTATCCATTTACACAAATTAAAATTTTTTATAATATCCAAAAATATTTTTTTTGTAATATAATATAAAAAAATATTACCCATATATATATATATATATATATATATATATATATATATTAAAAGCCTTTACGTAAATGTGATTATTATTTAACCTTGCTTAAGACTAATCAAGACAAATGATTATTCAAAAGTATTATAAGCACACACAATAAACTCTTTATTCTATCAAACTCCAATACATAAAACTTGTGAAATTACACCATAATAACCAATGGATGTAACTTCACATTCACACAAAATCCAAAAACAATAACACAAATTATCATATAATTAAAATTTAGACTAAATTCGTCATATCCATATTAGAGGATATACATCATTAAGTCCACAAACAAATAAATTTATTCAAGATAATCAATTAGGCCAAAAACCATTCTGAAGATTGGCATCTTAACCAAATGGAATTGTTTCATTTCCACCACCATTCCTCATCATGTCCATTAACAACTTCCTTTGAATGATGTTATTATTATTCATATCCATCCCAACATGGCCATGGCCCATCATAGCAATTTCTTCATTATTAATTGCAGTTAGTGGCGGCGGCGGTGGTAATTGTAGTACCATTTGATGTTGGACTTGGCTTTGAGCCATCATTATTTGACTTCTACTTTCATTTTGATTAAAAGTTATATTGTTATCATCAAGTTCCATCCTTCTAGCAATCTCCCTCAAATTCTTATCAATTATCCAAGCAAGATCATTCAAATCACTCACCGACACATCGTTCTGCACAATATTCCCAGTCTTAAGACATTGAAACATCAGCTTGATTAGCTCTTTCTCTCTGTTGTCTTCCCTTTTCTTCTTAACTTGCTCTTTAGCCTTTAAAATCCTTTGTTTTAGGAAACTCTCCTGATTAACCATCTTTTTGCTTTGTTCCAATTCAGGCATTGTCTTGAATTTCAAAAGCACTTGTTGAACACCTGATGGCGATGGCCAAATCTCTGGTTGAGGGTCGTACGAGCCATAAATTATAGCACACGCATCGATTCCACAAAGGGTTGATAACTCATCAACTTTTTTCAATAAACCCTTCTTCTTTTTATCGTATGTTACTTTCCTTGAGGTATCATTTTCAATGAAAGCAAGTTTCACCTTCTTTCTTGTCATGGTTTTGACTAGAATAAGCGAAGATGAATAATATATAGGGAAAAAGAAGAACAGTTGATGGCTGTGAATTTTATTCTTGTGAACAATGTATATATAGACCAAAATCGATCTATTGTACACGGTTTGATGTATGTATGAATATTTTTCCATCTTGGCATTTTTGTTTCGGCGGTAAAACCCATTATTTTCATTCCATGCATGCGGATATATAAAATCAAATCTTTTATAACATTTAATTTTTTAACATTTTTAAATATTTAAATATTTATAGTGACGTGGTTGCAACGGTTGGATTATATATCAAAATATTTTTTTTTATTTGACAAAGATATATCACGAATTGTAATTTGCGTAGATTCATGCACATAGCTATTCTAAAAGGATTTTATCTTGCCGTTATTTATCAATATCGTAAATTTAAAAAATAATATGAGAAAAAGGTATATACACCGAATATTTTTACACTATTAACCAATGACAGACATGTATTTCGCCACATCACACTTTTATTTTCAACATACTATTATCATTTGGCACTTTACAAAAATCTGATTGGATGTCTGTGTAATATTTCTTTACAATGACAGTGCACTACCTTTAAACTCATAGTATATCAATAAAAGTTATTGTGTGTGAAATTGTTTGATATATCATATATTCATTTTTTTGGTTAATTTTTTCATATATTCCATTAAATTACACCACAACGTCATGTATTACGCAATATTACCCAATCCTAGCGATTTTTGAGAAGTGCTACTAAATAATATGCTTTTAATAAAGTTGGAAAAGCATAATTCTAGTTATCTGACCACAATAGAAGAAACTTTAATAACGCTTAAAAATGTTATTAAAAGCTAAAAATACGCTATTGATAATATTTTTTGGCGTAATGTATTACATTATTTTTGCAAATATCTACAATGTATAAAGTAGTTTAATGCATGGCTAAATCTTTTCTTTACACTATCCATTTACACAAATTAAAATTTTTTATAATATCCAAAAATATTTTTTTTGTAATATAATATAAAAAAATATTACCCATATATATATATATATATATATATATATATATATATATATATATATATATATTAAAAGCCTTTACGTAAATGTGATTATTATTTAACCTTGCTTAAGACTAATCAAGACAAATGATTATTCAAAAGTATTATAAGCACACACAATAAACTCTTTATTCTATCAAACTCCAATACATAAAACTTGTGAAATTACACCATAATAACCAATGGATGTAACTTCACATTCACACAAAATCCAAAAACAATAACACAAATTATCATATAATTAAAATTTAGACTAAATTCGTCATATCCATATTAGAGGATATACATCATTAAGTCCACAAACAAATAAATTTATTCAAGATAATCAATTAGGCCAAAAACCATTCTGAAGATTGGCATCTTAACCAAATGGAATTGTTTCATTTCCACCACCATTCCTCATCATGTCCATTAACAACTTCCTTTGAATGATGTTATTATTATTCATATCCATCCCAACATGGCCATGGCCCATCATAGCAATTTCTTCATTATTAATTGCAGTTAGTGGCGGCGGCGGTGGTAATTGTAGTACCATTTGATGTTGGACTTGGCTTTGAGCCATCATTATTTGACTTCTACTTTCATTTTGATTAAAAGTTATATTGTTATCATCAAGTTCCATCCTTCTAGCAATCTCCCTCAAATTCTTATCAATTATCCAAGCAAGATCATTCAAATCACTCACCGACACATCGTTCTGCACAATATTCCCAGTCTTAAGACATTGAAACATCAGCTTGATTAGCTCTTTCTCTCTGTTGTCTTCCCTTTTCTTCTTAACTTGCTCTTTAGCCTTTAAAATCCTTTGTTTTAGGAAACTCTCCTGATTAACCATCTTTTTGCTTTGTTCCAATTCAGGCATTGTCTTGAATTTCAAAAGCACTTGTTGAACACCTGATGGCGATGGCCAAATCTCTGGTTGAGGGTCGTACGAGCCATAAATTATAGCACACGCATCGATTCCACAAAGGGTTGATAACTCATCAACTTTTTTCAATAAACCCTTCTTCTTTTTATCGTATGTTACTTTCCTTGAGGTATCATTTTCAATGAAAGCAAGTTTCACCTTCTTTCTTGTCATGGTTTTGACTAGAATAAGCGAAGATGAATAATATATAGGGAAAAAGAAGAACAGTTGATGGCTGTGAATTTTATTCTTGTGAACAATGTATATATAGACCAAAATCGATCTATTGTACACGGTTTGATGTATGTATGAATATTTTTCCATCTTGGCATTTTTGTTTCGGCGGTAAAACCCATTATTTTCATTCCATGCATGCGGATATATAAAATCAAATCTTTTATAACATTTAATTTTTTAACATTTTTAAATATTTAAATATATATAGTGACGTGGTTGCAACGGTTGGATTATATATCAAAATATTTTTTTTTATTTGACAAAGATATATCACGAATTGTAATTTGCGTAGATTCATGCACATAGCTATTCTAAAAGGATTTTATCTTGCCGTTAGTTATCAATATCGTAAATTTAAAAAATAATATGAGAAAAAGGTATATACACCGAATATTTTTACACTATTAACCAATGACAGACATGTATTTCGCCACATCACACTTTTATTTTCAACATACTATTATCATTTGGCACTTTACAAAAATCTGATTGGATGTCTGTGTAATATTTCTTTACAATGACAGTGCACTACCTTTAAACTCATAGTATATCAATAAAAGTTATTGTGTGTGAAATTGTTTGATATATCATATATTCATTTTTTTGGTTAATTTTTTCATATATTCCATTAAATTACACCACAACGTCATGTATTACGCAATATTACCCAATCCTAGCGATTTTTGAGAAGTGCTACTAAATAATATGCTTTTAATAAAGTTGGAAAAGCATAATTCTAGTTATCTGACCACAATAGAAGAAACTTTAATAACGCTTAAAAATGTTATTAAAAGCTAAAAATACGCTATTGATAATATTTTTTGGCGTAATGTATTACATTATTTTTGCAAATATCTACAATGTATAAAGTAGTTTAATGCATGGCTAAATCTTTTCTTTACACTATCCATTTACACAAATTAAAATTTTTTATAATATCCAAAAATATTTTTTTTGTAATATAATATAAAAAAATATTACCCATATATATATATATATATATATATATATATATATATATATATATTAAAAGCCTTTACGTAAATGTGATTATTATTTAACCTTGCTTAAGACTAATCAAGACAAATGATTATTCAAAAGTATTATAAGCACACACAATAAACTCTTTATTCTATCAAACTCCAATACATAAAACTTGTGAAATTACACCATAATAACCAATGGATGTAACTTCACATTCACACAAAATCCAAAAACAATAACACAAATTATCATATAATTAAAATTTAGACTAAATTCGTCATATCCATATTAGAGGATATACATCATTAAGTCCACAAACAAATAAATTTATTCAAGATAATCAATTAGGCCAAAAACCATTCTGAAGATTGGCATCTTAACCAAATGGAATTGTTTCATTTCCACCACCATTCCTCATCATGTCCATTAACAACTTCCTTTGAATGATGTTATTATTATTCATATCCATCCCAACATGGCCATGGCCCATCATAGCAATTTCTTCATTATTAATTGCAGTTAGTGGCGGCGGCGGTGGTAATTGTAGTACCATTTGATGTTGGACTTGGCTTTGAGCCATCATTATTTGACTTCTACTTTCATTTTGATTAAAAGTTATATTGTTATCATCAAGTTCCATCCTTCTAGCAATCTCCCTCAAATTCTTATCAATTATCCAAGCAAGATCATTCAAATCACTCACCGACACATCGTTCTGCACAATATTCCCAGCCTTAAGACATTGAAACATCAGCTTGGTTAGGTCTTTCTCTCTGTTGTCTTCCCTTTTCTTCTTAACTTGCTCTTTAGCCTTTAAAATCCTTTGTTTTAGGAAACTCTCCTGATTAACCATCTTTTTGCTTTGTTCCAATTCAGGCATTGTCTTGAATTTCAAAAGCACTTGTTGAACACCCGATGGCGATGGCCAAATCTCTGGTTGAGGGTCGTACGAGCCATAAATTATAGCACACGCATCGATTCCACAAAGGGTTGATAGCTCATCAACTTTTTTCAATAAACCCTTCTTCTTTTTATCGTATGTTACTTTCCTTGAGGTATCATTTTCAATGAAAGCAAGTTTCACCTTCTTTCTTGTGATGGTTTTGACTAGAATAAGCGAAGATGAATAATATATAGGGAAAAAGAAGAACAGTTGATGGCTGTGAATTTTATTCTTGTGAACAATGTATATATAGACCAAAATCGATCTATTGTACACGGTTTGATGTATGTATGAATATTTTTCCATCTTGGCATTTTTGTTTCGGCGGTAAAACCCATTATTTTCATTCCATGCATGCGGATATATAAAATCAAATCTTTTATAACATTTAATTTTTTAACATTTTTTAATATTTAAATATTTATAGTGACGTGGTTGCAACGGTTGGATTATATATCAAAATATTTTTTTTTATTTGACAAAGATATATCACGAATTGTAATTTGCGTAGATTCATGCACATAGATATTCTAAAAGGATTTTATCTTGCCGTTAGTTATCAATATCGTAAATTTAAAAAATAGTATGAGAAAAAGGTATATACACCGAATATTTTTACACTATTAACCAATGACAGACGTGTATTTCGCCACATCACACTTTTATTTTCAACATACTATTATCATTTGGCACTTTACAAAAATCTGATTGGATGTCTGTGTAATATTTCTTTACAATGACAGTGCACTACCTTTAAACTCATAGTATATCAATAAAAGTTATTGTGTGTGAAATTGTTTGATATATCATATATTCATTTTTTTGGTTAATTTTTTCATATATTCCATTAAATTACACCACAACGTCATGTATTACGCAATATTACCCAATCCTAGCGCTTTTTGAGAAGTGCTACTAAATAATATGCTTTTAATAAAGTTGGAAAAGCATAATTCTAGTTATCTGACCACAATAGAAGAAACTTTAATAACGCTTAAAAATGTTATTAAAAGCTAAAAATACGTTATTGATAATATTTTTTGGCGTAATTTATTACATTATTTTTGCAAATATCTACAATGTATAAAGTAGATTAATGCATGGCTAAATCTTTTCTTTACACTATCCATTTACACAAATTAAAATTTTTTATAATATCCAAAAATATTTTTTTTTGTAATATAATATAAAAAAATATTACCCATATATATATATATATATATATATATATATATATATATATTAAAAGCCTTTACGTAAATGTGGTTATTATTTAACCTTGCTTAAGACTAATCAAGACAAATGATTATTCAAAAGTATTATAAGCACACACAATAAACTCTTTATTCTATCAAACTCCAATACATAAAACTTGTGAAATTACACCATAATAACCAATGGATGTAACTTCACATTCACACAAAATCCAAAAACAATAACACAAATTATCATATAATTAAAATTTTGATTAAATTCGTCATATCCATATTAGAGGATATACATCATTAAGTCCACAAACAAATAAATTTATTCAAGATAATCAATTAGGCCAAATACCATTCTGAAGATTGGCATCATAACCAAATGGAATTGTTTCATTTCCACCACCATTCCTCATCATGTCCATTAACAACTTCCTTTGAATGATGTTATTATTATTCATATCCATCCCAACATGGCCATGGCCCATCATAGCAATTTCTTCATTATTAAATACAGTTAGTGGCGGCGGCGGTGGTAATTGTAGTACCATTTGATGTTGGACTTGGCTTTGAGCCATCATTATTTGACTTCTACTTTCATTTTGATTAAAAGTTATATTGTTATCATCAAGTTCCATCCTTCTAGCAATCTCCCTCAAATTCTTATCAATTATCCAAGCAAGATCATTCAAATCACTCACCGACACATCGTTCTGCACAATATTCCCAGCCTTAAGACATTGAAACATCAGCTTGGTTAGCTCTTTCTCTCTGTTGTCTTCCCTTTTCTTCATAACTTGCTCTTTAGCCTTTAAAATCCTTTGTTTTAGGAAACTCTCCTGATTAACCATCTTTTTGCTTTGTTCCAATTCAGGCATTGTCTTGAATTTCAAAAGCACTTGTTGAACACCCGATGGCGATGGCCAAATCTCTAGTTGAGGGTCGTACGAGCCATAAATTATAGCACACGCATCGATTCCACAAAGGGTTGATAACTCATCAACTTTTTTCAATAAACCCTTCTTCTTTTTATTGTATCTTACTTTCCTTGAGGTATCATTTTTAATGAAAACAAGTTTCACCTTCTTTCTTGTCATGGTTTTGACTAGAATAAGCGAAGATGAATAATTTATCGGGAAAAAGAAGAACAGTTGATGGCTGTGAATTTTATTCTTGTGAACAATGTATATATAGACCAAAATCAATTTATTGTACACGGTTTGATGTATGTATGAATATTTTTCCATCTTGGCATTTTTGTTTCGGCGGTAAAACCCATTATTTTCATTCCATGCATGCGGATATATAAAATCAAATCTTTTATAACATTTAATTTTTTAACATTTTTTAATATTTAAATATTTATAGTGACGTGGTTGCAACGGTTGGATTATATATCAAAATATTTTTTTTTATTTGACAAAGATATATCACGAATTGTAATTTGCGTAGATTCATGCACATAGATATTCTAAAAGGATTTTATCTTGCCGTTAGTTATCAATATCGTAAATTTAAAAAATAGTATGAGAAAAAGGTATATACACCGAATATTTTTACACTATTAACCAATGACAGACGTGTATTTCGCCACATCACACTTTTATTTTCAACATACTATTATCATTTGGCACTTTACAAAAATCTGATTGGATGTCTGTGTAATATTTCTTTACAATGACAGTGCACTACCTTTAAACTCACATAGTATATCAATAAAAGTTATTGTGTGTGAAATTGTTTGATATATCATATATTCATTTTTTTGGTTAATTTTTTCATATATTCCATTAAATTACACCACAACGTCATGTATTACGCAATATTACCCAATCCTAGCGCTTTTTGAGAAGTGCTACTAAATAATATGCTTTTAATAAAGTTGGAAAAGCATAATTCTAGTTATCTGACCACAATAGAAGAAACTTTAATAACGCTTAAAAATGTTATTAAAAGCTAAAAATACGCTATTGATAATATTTTTTGGCGTAATGTATTACATTATTTTTGCAAATATCTACAATGTATAAAGTAGTTTAATGCATGGCAAAATCTTTTCTTTACACTATCCATTTACACAAATTAAAATTTTTTATAATATCCAAAAATATTTTTTTTTTAATATAATATAAAAAAATATTACCCATATATATATATATATATATATATATATATATATATATATATATATATATATATATTAAAAGCCTTTACGTAAATGTGATTATTATTTAACCTTGCTTAAGACTAATCAAGACAAATGATTATTCAAAAGTATTATAAGCACACACAATAAACTCTTTATTCTATCAAACTCCAATACATAAAACTTGTGAAATTACACCATAATAACCAATGGATGTAACTTCACATTCACACAAAATCCAAAAACAATAACACAAATTATCATATAATTAAAATTTAGACTAAATTCGTCATATCCATATTAGAGGATATACATCATTAAGTCCACAAACAAATAAATTTATTCAAGATAATCAATTAGGCCAAAAACCATTCTGAAGATTGGCATCATAACCAAATGGAATTGTTTCATTTCCACCACCATTCCTCATCATGTCCATTAACAACTTCCTTTGAATGATGTTATTATTATTCATATCCATCCCAACATGGCCATGGCCCATCATAGCAATTTCTTCATTATTAATTGCAGTTAGTGGCGGCGGCGGTGGTAATTGTAGTACCATTTGATGTTGGACTTGGCTTTGAGCCATCATTATTTGACTTCTACTTTCATTTTGATTAAAAGTTATATTGTTATCATCAAGTTCCATCCTTCTAGCAATCTCCCTCAAATTCTTATCAATTATCCAAGCAAGATCATTCAAATCACTCACCGACACATCGTTCTGCACAATATTCCCAGTCTTAAGACATTGAAACATCAGCTTGATTAGCTCTTTCTCTCTGTTGTCTTCCCTTTTCTTCTTAACTTGCTCTTTAGCCTTTAAAATCCTTTGTTTTAGGAAACTCTCCTGATTAACCATCTTTTTGCTTTGTTCCAATTCAGGCATTGTCTTGAATTTCAAAAGCACTTGTTGAACACCCGATGGCGATGGCCAAATCTCTGGTTGAGGGTCGTACGAGCCATAAATTATAGCACACGCATCGATTCCACAAAGGGTTGATAACTCATCAACTTTTTTCAATAAACCCTTCTTCTTTTTATCGTATGTTACTTTCCTTGAGGTATCATTTTCAATGAAAGCAAGTTTCACCTTCTTTCTTGTCATGGTTTTGACTAGAATAAGCGAAGATGAATAATATATAGGGAAAAAGAAGAACAGTTGATGGCTGTGAATTTTATTCTTGTGAACAATGTATATATAGACCAAAATCGATCTATTGTACACGGTTTGATGTATGTATGAATATTTTTCCATCTTGGCATTTTTGTTTCGGCGGTAAAACCCATTATTTTCATTCCATGCATGCGGATATATAAAATCAAATCTTTTATAACATTTAATTTTTTAACATTTTTTAATATTTAAATATTTATAGTGACGTGGTTGCAACGGTTGGATTATATATCAAAATATTTTTTTTTATTTGACAAAGATATATCACGAATTGTAATTTGCGTAGATTCATGCACATAGCTATTCTAAAAGGATTTTATCTTGCCGTTAGTTATCAATATCGTAAATTTAAAAAATAATATGAGAAAAAGGTATATACACCGAATATTTTTACACTATTAACCAATGACAGACATGTATTTCGCCACATCACACTTTTATTTTCAACATACTATTATCATTTGGCACTTTACAAAAATCTGATTGGATGTCTGTGTAATATTTCTTTACAATGACAGTGCACTACCTTTAAACTCATAGTATATCAATAAAAGTTATTGTGTGTGAAATTGTTTGATATATCATATATTCATTTTTTTGGTTAATTTTTTCATATATTCCATTAAATTACACCACAACGTCATGTATTACGCAATATTACCCAATCCTAGCGCTTTTTGAGAAGTGCTACTAAATAATATGCTTTTAATAAAGTTGGAAAAGCATAATTCTAGTTATCTGACCACAATAGAAGAAACTTTAATAACGCTTAAAAATGTTATTAAAAGCTAAAAATACGCTATTGATAATATTTTTTGGCGTAATGTATTACATTATTTTTGCAAATATCTACAATGTATAAAGTAGTTTAATGCATGGCTAAATCTTTTCTTTACACTATCCATTTACACAAATTAAAATTTTTTATAATATCCAAAAATATTTTTTTTGTAATATAATATAAAAAAATATTACCCATATATATATATATATATATATATATTAAAAGCCTTTACGTAAATGTGATTATTATTTAACCTTGCTTAAGACTAATCAAGACAAATGATTATTCAAAAGTATTATAAGCACACACAATAAACTCTTTATTCTATCAAACTCCAATACATAAAACTTGTGAAATTACACCATAATAACCAATGGATGTAACTTCACATTCACACAAAATCCAAAAACAATAACACAAATTATCATATAATTAAAATTTAGACTAAATTCGTCATATCCATATTAGAGGATATACATCATTAAGTCCACAAACAAATAAATTTATTCAAGATAATCAATTAGGCCAAAAACCATTCTGAAGATTGGCATCATAACCAAATGGAATTGTTTCATTTCCACCACCATTCCTCATCATGTCCATTAACAACTTCCTTTGAATGATGTTATTATTATTCATATCCATCCCAACATGGCCATGGCCCATCATAGCAATTTCTTCATTATTAAATGCAGTTAGTGGCGGCGGCGGTGGTAATTGTAGTACCATTTGATGTTGGACTTGGCTTTGAGCCATCATTATTTGACTTCTACTTTCATTTTGATTAAAAGTTATATTGTTATCATCAAGTTCCATCCTTCTAGCAATCTCCCTCAAATTCTTATCAATTATCCAAGCAAGATCATTCAAATCACTCACCGACACATCGTTCTGCACAATATTCCCAGCCTTAAGACATTGAAACATCAGCTTGGTTAGCTCTTTCTCTCTGTTGTCTTCCCTTTTCTTCTTGACTTGCTCTTTAGCCTTTAAAATCCTTTGTTTTAGGAAACTCTCCTGATTAACCATCTTTTTGCTTTGTTCCAATTCAGGCATTGTCTTGAATTTCAAAAGCACTTGTTGAACACCCGATGGCGATGGCCAAATCTCTGGTTGAGGGTCGTACGAGCCATAAATTATAGCACACGCATCGATTCCACAAAGGGTTGATAACTCATCAACTTTTTTCAATAAACCCTTCTTCTTTTTATCGTATGTTACTTTCCTTGAGGTATCATTTTCAATGAAAGCAAGTTTCACCTTCTTTCTTGTCATGGTTTTGACTAGAATAAGCGAAGATGAATAATATATAGGGAAAAAGAAGAACAGTTGATGGCTGTGAATTTTATTCTTGTGAACAATGTATATATAAACCAAAATCGATTTTTTGTACACGGTTTGATGTATGTATGAATATTTTTCCATCTTGGCATTTTTGTTTCGGCGGTAAAACCCATTATTTTCATTCCATGCATGCGGATATATAAAATCAAATCTTTTATAACATTTAATTTTTTAACATTTTTTAATATTTAAATATTTATAGTGACGTGGTTGCAACGGTTGGATTATATATCAAAATATTTTTTTTATTTGACAAAGATATATCACGAATTGTAATTTGCGTAGATTCATGCACATAGATATTCTAAAAGGATTTTATCTTGCCGTTAGTTATCAATATCATAAATTTAAAAAATAATATGAGAAAAAGGTATATACACCGAATATTTTTACACTATTAACCAATGACAGACATGTATTTCGCCACATCACACTTTTATTTTCAACATACTATTATCATTTGGCACTTTACAAAAATCTGATTGGATGTCTGTGTAATATTTCTTTACAATGACAGTGCACTACCTTTAAACTCATAGTATATCAATAAAAGTTATTGTGTGTGAAATTGTTTGATATATCATATATTCATTTTTTTGGTTAATTTTTTCATATATTCCATTAAATTACACCACAACGTCATGTATTACGCAATATTACCCAATCCTAGCACTTTTTGAGAAGTGCTACTAAATAATATGCTTTTAATAAAGTTGGAAAAGCATAATTCTAGTTATCTGACCACAATAGAAGAAACTTTAATAACGCTTAAAAATGTTATTAAAAGCTAAAAATACGCTATTGATAATATTTTTTGGCGTAATGTATTACATTATTTTTGCAAATATCTACAATGTATAAAGTAGTTTAATGCATGGCTAAATCTTTTCTTTACACTATCCATTTACACAAATTAAAATTTTTTATAATATCCAAAAATATTTTTTTTGTAATATAATATAAAAAAATATTACCCATATATATATATATATATATATATATATATATATATATATTAAAAGCCTTTACGTAAATGTGATTATTATTTAACCTTGCTTAAGACTAATCAAGATAAATGATTATTCAAAAGTATTATAAGCACACACAATAAACTCTTTATTCTATCAAACTCCAATACATAAAACTTGTGAAATTACACCATAATAACCAATGGATGTAACTTCACATTCACACAAAATCCAAAAACAATAACACAAATTATCATATAATTAAAATTTAGACTAAATTCGTCATATCCATATTAGAGGATATACATCATTAAGTCCACAAACAAATAAATTTATTCAAGATAATCAATTAGGCCAAAAACCATTCTGAAGATTGGCATCATAACCAAATGGAATTGTTTCATTTCCACCACCATTCCTCATCATGTCCATTAACAACTTCCTTTGAATGATGTTATTATTATTCATATCCATCCCAACATGGCCATGGCCCATCATAGCAATTTCTTCATTATTAAATGCAGTTAGTGGCGGCGGCGGTGGTAATTGTAGTACCATTTGATGTTGGACTTGGCTTTGAGCCATCATTATTTGACTTCTACTTTCATTTTGATTAAAAGTTATATTGTTATCATCAAGTTCCATCCTTCTAGCAATCTCCCTCAAATTCTTATCAATTATCCAAGCAAGATCATTCAAATCACTCACCGACACATCGTTCTGCACAATATTCCCAGCCTTAAGACATTGAAACATCAGCTTGGTTAGCTCTTTCTCTCTGTTGTCTTCCCTTTTCTTCTTGACTTGCTCTTTAGCCTTTAAAATCCTTTGTTTTAGGAAACTCTCCTGATTAACCATATTTTTGCTTTGTTCCAATTCAGGCATTGTCTTGAATTTCAAAAGCACTTGTTGAACACCCGATGGCGATGGCCAAATCTCTGGTTGAGGGTCGTACGAGCCATAAATTATAGCACACGCATCGATTCCACAAAGGGTTGATAACTCATCAACTTTTTTCAATAAACCCTTCTTCTTTTTATCGTATGTTACTTTCCTTGAGGTATCATTTTCAATGAAAGCAAGTTTCACCTTCTTTCTTGTCATGGTTTTGACTAGAATAAGCGAAGATGAATAATATATAGGGAAAAAGAAGAACAGTTGATGGCTGTGAATTTTATTCTTGTGAACAATGTATATATAGACCAAAATCGATCTATTGTACACGGTTTGATGTATGTATGAATATTTTTCCATCTTGGCATTTTTGTTTCGGCGGTAAAACCCATTATTTTCATTCCATGCATGCGGATATATAAAATCAAATCTTTTATAACATTTAATTTTTTAACATTTTTAAATATTTAAATATTTATAGTGACGTGGTTGCAACGGTTGGATTATATATCAAAATATTTTTTTTTATTTGACAAAGATATATCACGAATTGTAATTTGCGTAGATTCATGCACATAGATATTCTAAAAGGATTTTATCTTGCCGTTAGTTATCAATATCGTAAATTTAAAAAATAGTATGAGAAAAAGGTATATACACCGAATATTTTTACACTATTAACCAATGACAGACGTGTATTTCGCCACATCACACTTTTATTTTCAATATACTATTATCATTTGGCACTTTACAAAAATCTGATTGGATGTCTGTGTAATATTTCTTTACAATGACAGTGCACTACCTTTTAACTCACATAGTATATCAATAAAAGTTATTGTGTGTGAAATTGTTTGATACATTATATATTCATTTTTTTGGTTAATTTTTTCATATATTCCATTAAATTACACCACAACGTCATGTATTACGCAATATTACCCAATCCTAGCGCTTTTTGAGAAGTGCTACTAAATAATATGCTTTTAATAAAGTTGGAAAAGCATAATTCTAGTTATCTGACCACAATAGAAGAAACTTTAATAACGCTTAAAAATGTTATTAAAAGCTAAAAATACGCTATTGATAATATTTTTTGGCGTAATTTATTACATTATTTTTGCAAATATCTACAATGTATAAAGTAGTTTAATGCATGGCTAAATCTTTTCTTTACACTATCCATTTACACAAATTAAAATTTTTTATAATATCCAAAAATATTTTTTTTTGTAATATAATATAAAAAAATATTACCCATATATATATATATATATATATATATATATATTAAAAGCCTTTACGTAAATGTGATTATTATTTAACCTTGCTTAAGAATAATCAAGACAAATGATTATTCAAAAGTATTATAAGCACACACAATAAACTCTTTATTCTATCAAACTCCAATACATAAAACTTGTGAAATTACACCATAATAACCAATGGATGTAACTTCACATTCACACAAAATCCAAAAACAATAACACAAATTATCATATAATTAAAATTTAGACTAAATTCGTCATATCCATATTAGAGGATATACATCATTAAGTCCACAAACAAATAAATTTATTCAAGATAATCAATTAGGCCAAAAACCATTCTGAAGATTGGCATCATAACCAAATGGAATTGTTTCATTTCCACCACCATTCCTCATCATGTCCATTAACAACTTCCTTTGAATGATGTTATTATTATTCATATCCATCCCAACATGGCCATGGCCCATCATAGCAATTTCTTCATTATTAAATGCAGTTAGTGGCGGCGGCGGTGGTAATTGTAGTACCATTTGATGTTGGACTTGGCTTTGAGCCATCATTATTTGACTTCTACTTTCATTTTGATTAAAAGTTATATTGTTATCATCAAGTTCCATCCTTCTAGCAATCTCCCTCAAATTCTTATCAATTATCCAAGCAAGATCATTCAAATCACTCACCGACACATCGTTCTGCACAATATTCCCAGCCTTAAGACATTGAAACATCAGCTTGGTTAGCTCTTTCTCTCTGTTGTCTTCCCTTTTCTTCTTGACTTGCTCTTTAGCCTTTAAAATCCTTTGTTTTAGGAAACTCTCCTGATTAACCATCTTTTTGCTTTGTTCCAATTCAGGCATTGTCTTGAATTTCAAAAGCACTTGTTGAACACCCGATGGCGATGGCCAAATCTCTGGTTGAGGGTCGTACGAGCCATAAATTATAGCACACGCATCGATTCCACAAAGGGTTGATAACTCATCAACTTTTTTCAATAAACCCTTCTTCTTTTTATCGTATGTTACTTTCCTTGAGGTATCATTTTCAATGAAAGCAAGTTTCACCTTCTTTCTTGTCATGGTTTTGACTAGAATAAGCGAAGATGAATAATATATAGGGAAAAAGAAGAACAGTTGATGGCTGTGAATTTTATTCTTGTGAACAATGTATATATAGACCAAAATCGATCTATTGTACACGGTTTGATGTATGTATGAATATTTTTCCATCTTGGCATTTTTGTTTCGGCGGTAAAACCCATTATTTTCATTCCATGCATGCGGATATATAAAATCAAATCTTTTATAACATTTAATTTTTTAACATTTTTAAATATTTAAATATTTATAGTGACGTGGTTGCAACGGTTGGATTATATATCAAAATATTTTTTTTTATTTGACAAAGATATATCACGAATTGTAATTTGCGTAGATTCATGCACATAGATATTCTAAAAGGATTTTATCTTGCCGTTAGTTATCAATATCGTAAATTTAAAAAATAGTATGAGAAAAAGGTATATACACCGAATATTTTTACACTATTAACCAATGACAGACGTGTATTTCGCCACATCACACTTTTATTTTCAACATACTATTATCATTTGGCACTTTACAAAAATCTGATTGGATGTCTGTGTAATATTTCTTTACAATGACAGTGCACTACCTTTTAACTCACATAGTATATCAATAAAAGTTATTGTGTGTGAAATTGTTTGATACATTATATATTCATTTTTTTGGTTAATTTTTTCATATATTCCATTAAATTACACCACAACGTCATGTATTACGCAATATTACCCAATCCTAGCGCTTTTTGAGAAGTGCTACTAAATAATATGCTTTTAATAAAGTTGGAAAAGCATAATTCTAGTTATCTGACCACAATAGAAGAAACTTTAATAACGCTTAAAAATGTTATTAAAAGCTAAAAATACGCTATTGATAATATTTTTTGGCGTAATTTATTACATTATTTTTGCAAATATCTACAATGTATAAAGTAGTTTAATGCATGGCTAAATCTTTTCTTTACACTATCCATTTACACAAATTAAAATTTTTTATAATATCCAAAAATATTTTTTTTTGTAATATAATATAAAAAAATATTACCCATATATATATATATATATATATATATATATATATATTAAAAGCCTTTACGTAAATGTGATTATTATTTAACCTTGCTTAAGACTAATCAAGACAAATGATTATTCAAAAGTATTATAAGCACACACAATAAACTCTTTATTCTATCAAACTCCAATACATAAAACTTGTGAAATTACACCATAATAACCAATGGATGTAACTTCACATTCACACAAAATCCAAAAACAATAACACAAATTATCATATAATTAAAATTTAGATTAAATTCGTCATATCCATATTAGAGGATATACATCATTAAGTCCACAAACAAATAAATTTATTCAAGATAATCAATTAGGCCAAAAACCATTCTGAAGATTGGCATCATAACCAAATGGAATTGTTTCATTTCCACCACCATTCCTCATCATGTCCATTAACAACTTCCTTTGAATGATGTTATTATTATTCATATCCATCCCAACATGGCCATGGCCCATCATAGCAATTTCTTCATTATTAAATACAGTTAGTGGCGGCGGCGGTGGTAATTGTAGTACCATTTGATGTTGGACTTGGCTTTGAGCCATCATTATTTGACTTCTACTTTCATTTTGATTAAAAGTTATATTGTTATCATCAAGTACCATCCTTCTAGCAATCTCCCTCAAATTCTTATCAATTATCCAAGCAAGATCATTCAAATCACTCACCGACACATCGTTCTGCACAATATTCCCAGCCTTAAGACATTGAAACATCAGCTTGGTTAGCTCTTTCTCTCTGTTGTCTTCCCTTTTCTTCTTAACTTGCTCTTTAGCCTTTAAAATCCTTTGTTTTAGGAAACTCTCCTGATTAACCATCTTTTTGCTTTGTTCCAATTCAGGCATTGTCTTGAATTTCAAAAGCACTTGTTGAACACCCGATGGCGATGGCCAAATCTCTGGTTGAGGGTCGTACGAGCCATAAATTATAGCACACGCATCGATTCCACAAAGGGTTGATAACTCATCAACTTTTTTCAATAAACCCTTCTTCTTTTTATTGTATGTTACTTTCCTTGAGGTATCATTTTCAATGAAAACAAGTTTCACCTTCTTTCTTGTCATGGTTTTGACTAGAATAAGCGAAGATGAATAATTTATCGGGAAAAAGAAGAACAGTTGATGGCTGTGAATTTTATTCTTGTGAACAATGTATATATAGACCAAAATCAATTTATTGTACACGGTTTGATGTATGTATGAATATTTTTCCATCTTGGCATTTTTGTTTCGGCGGTAAAACCCATTATTTTCATTCCATGCATGCGGATATATAAAATCAAATCTTTTATAACATTTAATTTTTTAACATTTTTTAATATTTAAATATTTATAGTGACGTGGTTGCAACGGTTGGAATATATATCAAAATATTTTTTTTTATTTGACAAAGATATATCACGAATTGTAATTTGCGTAGATTCATGCACATAGATATTCTAAAAGGATTTTATCTTGCCGTTAGTTATCAATATCGTAAATTTAAAAAATAGTATGAGAAAAAGGTATATACACCGAATATTTTTACACTATTAACCAATGACAGACGTGTATTTCGCCACATCACACTTTTATTTTCAACATACTATTATCATTTGGCACTTTACAAAAATCTGATTGGATGTCTGTGTAATATTTCTTTACAATGACAGTGCACTACCTTTAAACTCACATAGTATATCAATAAAAGTTATTGTGTGTGAAATTGTTTGATATATCATATATTCATTTTTTTGGTTAATTTTTTCATATATTCCATTAAATTACACCACAACGTCATGTATTACGCAATATTACCCAATCCTAGCGCTTTTTGAGAAGTGCTACTAAATAATATGCTTTTAATAAAGTTGGAAAAGCATAATTCTAGTTATCTGACCACAATAGAAGAAACTTTAATAACGCTTAAAAATGTTATTAAAAGCTAAAAATACGCTATTGATAATATTTTTTGGCGTAATGTATTACATTATTTTTGCAAATATCTACAATGTATAAAGTAGTTTAATGCATGGCAAAATCTTTTCTTTACACTATCCATTTACACAAATTAAAATTTTTTATAATATCCAAAAATATTTTTTTTTTAATATAATATAAAAAAATATTACCCATATATATATATATATATATATTAAAAGCCTTTACGTAAATGTGATTATTATTTAACCTTGCTTAAGACTAATCAAGACAAATGATTATTCAAAAGTATTATAAGCACACACAATAAACTCTTTATTCTATCAAACTCCAATACATAAAACTTGTGAAATTACACCATAATAACCAATGGATGTAACTTCACATTCACACAAAATCCAAAAACAATAACACAAATTATCATATAATTAAAATTTAGACTAAATTCGTCATATCCATATTAGAGGATATACATCATTAAGTCCACAAACAAATAAATTTATTCAAGATAATCAATTAGGCCAAAAACCATTCTGAAGATTGGCATCATAACCAAATGGAATTGTTTCATTTCCACCACCATTCCTCATCATGTCCATTAACAACTTCCTTTGAATGATGTTATTATTATTCATATCCATCCCAACATGGCCATGGCCCATCATAGCAATTTCTTCATTATTAATTGCAGTTAGTGGCGGCGGCGGTGGTAATTGTAGTACCATTTGATGTTGGACTTGGCTTTGAGCCATCATTATTTGACTTCTACTTTCATTTTGATTAAAAGTTATATTGTTATCATCAAGTTCCATCCTTCTAGCAATCTCCCTCAAATTCTTATCAATTATCCAAGCAAGATCATTCAAATCACTCACCGACACATCGTTCTGCACAATATTCCCAGTCTTAAGACATTGAAACATCAGCTTGATTAGCTCTTTCTCTCTGTTGTCTTCCCTTTTCTTCTTAACTTGCTCTTTAGCCTTTAAAATCCTTTGTTTTAGGAAACTCTCCTGATTAACCATCTTTTTGCTTTGTTCCAATTCAGGCATTGTCTTGAATTTCAAAAGCACTTGTTGAACACCCGATGGCGATGGCCAAATCTCTGGTTGAGGGTCGTACGAGCCATAAATTATAGCACACGCATCGATTCCACAAAGGGTTGATAACTCATCAACTTTTTTCAATAAACCCTTCTTCTTTTTATCGTATGTTACTTTCCTTGAGGTATCATTTTCAATGAAAGCAAGTTTCACCTTCTTTCTTGTCATGGTTTTGACTAGAATAAGCGAAGATGAATAATATATAGGGAAAAAGAAGAACAGTTGATGGCTGTGAATTTTATTCTTGTGAACAATGTATATATAGACCAAAATCGATCTATTGTACACGGTTTGATGTATGTATGCATATTTTTCCATCTTGGCATTTTTGTTTCGGCGGTAAAACCCATTATTTTCATTCCATGCATGCGGATATATAAAATCAAATCTTTTATAACATTTAATTTTTTAACATTTTTTAATATTTAAATATTTATAGTGACGTGGTTGCAACGGTTGGATTATATATCAAAATATTTTTTTTTATTTGACAAAGATATATCACGAATTGTAATTTGCGTAGATTCATGCACATAGCTATTCTAAAAGGATTTTATCTTGCCGTTAGTTATCAATATCGTAAATTTAAAAAATAATATGAGAAAAAGGTATATACACCGAATATTTTTACACTATTAACCAATGACAGACATGTATTTCGCCACATCACACTTTTATTTTCAACATACTATTATCATTTGGCACTTTACAAAAATCTGATTGGATGTCTGTGTAATATTTCTTTACAATGACAGTGCACTACCTTTAAACTCATAGTATATCAATAAAAGTTATTGTGTGTGAAATTGTTTGATATATCATATATTCATTTTTTTGGTTAATTTTTTCATATATTCCATTAAATTACACCACAACGTCATGTATTACGCAATATTACCCAATCCTAGCGCTTTTTGAGAAGTGCTACTAAATAATATGCTTTTAATAAAGTTGGAAAAGCATAATTCTAGTTATCTGACCACAATAGAAGAAACTTTAATAACGCTTAAAAATGTTATTAAAAGCTAAAAATACGCTATTGATAATATTTTTTGGCGTAATGTATTACATTATTTTTGCAAATATCTACAATGTATAAAGTAGTTTAATGCATGGCTAAATCTTTTCTTTACACTATCCATTTACACAAATTAAAATTTTTTATAATATCCAAAAATATTTTTTTTGTAATATAATATAAAAAAATATTACCCATATATATATATATATATATATATTAAAAGCCTTTACGTAAATGTGATTATTATTTAACCTTGCTTAAGACTAATCAAGACAAATGATTATTCAAAAGTATTATAAGCACACACAATAAACTCTTTATTCTATCAAACTCCAATACATAAAACTTGTGAAATTACACCATAATAACCAATGGATGTAACTTCACATTCACACAAAATCCAAAAATAATAACACAAATTATCATATAATTAAAATTTAGACTAAATTCGTCATATCCATATTAGAGGATATACATCATTAAGTCCACAAACAAATAAATTTATTCAAGATAATCAATTAGGCCAAAAACCATTCTGAAGATTGGCATCATAACCAAATGGAATTGTTTCATTTCCACCACCATTCCTCATCATGTCCATTAACAACTTCCTTTGAATGATGTTATTATTATTCATATCCATCCCAACATGGCCATGGCCCATCATAGCAATTTCTTCATTATTAAATGCAGTTAGTGGCGGCGGCGGTGGTAATTGTAGTACCATTTGATGTTGGACTTGGCTTTGAGCCATCATTATTTGACTTCTACTTTCATTTTGATTAAAAGTTATATTGTTATCATCAAGTTCCATCCTTCTAGCAATCTCCCTCAAATTCTTATCAATTATCCAAGCAAGATCATTCAAATCACTCACCGACACATCGTTCTGCACAATATTCCCAGCCTTAAGACATTGAAACATCAGCTTGGTTAGCTCTTTCTCTCTGTTGTCTTCCCTTTTCTTCTTGACTTGCTCTTTAGCCTTTAAAATCCTTTGTTTTAGGAAACTCTCCTGATTAACCATCTTTTTGCTTTGTTCCAATTCAGGCATTGTCTTGAATTTCAAAAGCACTTGTTGAACACCCGATGGCGATGGCCAAATCTCTGGTTGAGGGTCGTACGAGCCATAAATTATAGCACACGCATCGATTCCACAAAGGGTTGATAACTCATCAACTTTTTTCAATAAACCCTTCTTCTTTTTATCGTATGTTACTTTCCTTGAGGTATCATTTTCAATGAAAGCAAGTTTCACCTTCTTTCTTGTCATGGTTTTGACTAGAATAAGCGAAGATGAATAATATATAGGGAAAAAGAAGAACAGTTGATGGCTGTGAATTTTATTCTTGTGAACAATGTATATATAGACCAAAATCGATTTATTGTACACGGTTTGATGTATGTATGAATATTTTTCCATCTTGGCATTTTTGTTTCGGCGGTAAAACCCATTATTTTCATTCCATGCATGCGGATATATAAAATCAAATCTTTTATAACATTTAATTTTTTAACATTTTTTAATATTTAAATATTTATAGTGACGTGGTTGCAACGGTTGGATTATATATCAAAATATTTTTTTTATTTGACAAAGATATATCACGAATTGTAATTTGCGTAGATTCATGCACATAGATATTCTAAAAGGATTTTATCTTGCCGTTAGTTATCAATATCATAAATTTAAAAAATAATATGAGAAAAAGGTATATACACCGAATATTTTTACACTATTAACCAATGACAGACATGTATTTCGCCACATCACACTTTTATTTTCAACATACTATTATCATTTGGCACTTTACAAAAATCTGATTGGATGTCTGTGTAATATTTCTTTACAATGACAGTGCACTACCTTTAAACTCATAGTATATCAATAAAAGTTATTGTGTGTGAAATTGTTTGATATATCATATATTCATTTTTTTGGTTAATTTTTTCATATATTCCATTAAATTACACCACAACGTCATGTATTACGCAATATTACCCAATCCTAGCACTTTTTGAGAAGTGCTACTAAATAATATGCTTTTAATAAAGTTGGAAAAGCATAATTCTAGTTATCTGACCACAATAGAAGAAACTTTAATAACGCTTAAAAATGTTATTAAAAGCTAAAAATACGCTATTGATAATATTTTTTGGCGTAATGTATTACATTATTTTTGCAAATATCTACAATGTATAAAGTAGTTTAATGCATGGCTAAATCTTTTCTTTACACTATCCATTTACACAAATTAAAATTTTTTATAATATCCAAAAATATTTTTTTTGTAATATAATATAAAAAAATATTACCCATATATATATATATATATATATATATATATATATATATATATATATATATATTAAAAGCCTTTACGTAAATGTGATTATTATTTAACCTTGCTTAAGACTAATCAAGATAAATGATTATTCAAAAGTATTATAAGCACACACAATAAACTCTTTATTCTATCAAACTCCAATACATAAAACTTGTGAAATTACACCATAATAACCAATGGATGTAACTTCACATTCACACAAAATCCAAAAACAATAACACAAATGATCATATAATTAAAATTTAGACTAAATTCGTCATATCCATATTAGAGGATATACATCATTAAGTCCACAAACAAATAAATTTATTCAAGATAATCAATTAGGCCAAAAACCATTCTGAAGATTGGCATCATAACCAAATGGAATTGTTTCATTTCCACCACCATTCCTCATCATGTCCATTAACAACTTCCTTTGAATGATGTTATTATTATTCATATCCATCCCAACATGGCCATGGCCCATCATAGCAATTTCTTCATTATTAAATGCAGTTAGTGGCGGCGGCGGTGGTAATTGTAGTACCATTTGATGTTGGACTTGGCTTTGAGCCATCATTATTTGACTTCTACTTTCATTTTGATTAAAAGTTATATTGTTATCATCAAGTTCCATCCTTCTAGCAATCTCCCTCAAATTCTTATCAATTATCCAAGCAAGATCATTCAAATCACTCACCGACACATCGTTCTGCACAATATTCCCAGCCTTAAGACATTGAAACATCAGCTTGGTTAGCTCTTTCTCTCTGTTGTCTTCCCTTTTCTTCTTGACTTGCTCTTTAGCCTTTAAAATACTTTGTTTTAGGAAACTCTCCTGATTAACCATCTTTTTGCTTTGTTCCAATTCAGGCATTGTCTTGAATTTCAAAAGCACTTGTTGAACACCCGATGGCGATGGCCAAATCTCTGGTTGAGGGTCGTACGAGCCATAAATTATAGCACACGCATCGATTCCACAAAGGGTTGATAACTCATCAACTTTTTTCAATAAACCCTTCTTCTTTTTATCGTATGTTACTTTCCTTGAGGTATCATTTTCAATGAAAGCAAGTTTCACCTTCTTTCTTGTCATGGTTTTGACTAGAATAAGCGAAGATGAATAATATATAGGGAAAAAGAAGAACAGTTGATGGCTGTGAATTTTATTCTTGTGAACAATGTATATATAGACCAAAATCGATCTATTGTACACGGTTTGATGTATGTATGAATATTTTTCCATCTTGGCATTTTTGTTTCGGCGGTAAAACCCATTATTTTCATTCCATGCATGCGGATATATAAAATCAAATCTTTTATAACATTTAATTTTTTAACATTTTTAAATATTTAAATATTTATAGTGACGTGGTTGCAACGGTTGGATTATATATCAAAATATTTTTTTTTATTTGACAAAGATATATCACGAATTGTAATTTGCGTAGATTCATGCACATAGATATTCTAAAAGGATTTTATCTTGCCGTTAGTTATCAATATCGTAAATTTAAAAAATAGTATGAGAAAAAGGTATATACACCGAATATTTTTACACTATTAACCAATGACAGACGTGTATTTCGCCACATCACACTTTTATTTTCAACATACTATTATCATTTGGCACTTTACAAAAATCTGATTGGATGTCTGTGTAATATTTCTTTACAATGACAGTGCACTACCTTTTAACTCACATAGTATATCAATAAAAGTTATTGTGTGTGAAATTGTTTGATATATTATATATTCATTTTTTTGGTTAATTTTTTCATATATTCCATTAAATTACACCACAACGTCATGTATTACGCAATATTACCCAATCCTAGCGCTTTTTGAGAAGTGCTACTAAATAATATGCTTTTAATAAAGTTGGAAAAGCATAATTCTAGTTATCTGACCACAATAGAAGAAACTTTAATAACGCTTAAAAATGTTATTAAAAGCTAAAAATACGCTATTGATAATATTTTTTCGCGTAATTTATTACATTATTTTTGCAAATATCTACAATGTATAAAGTAGTTTAATGCATGGCTAAATCTTTTCTTTACACTATCCATTTACACAAATTAAAATTTTTTATAATATCCAAAAATATTTTTTTTTGTAATATAATATAAAAAAATATTACCCATATATATATATATATATATATATATATTAAAAGCCTTTACGTAAATGTGATTATTATTTAACCTTGCTTAAGACTAATCAAGACAAATGATTATTCAAAAGTATTATAAGCACACACAATAAACTCTTTATTCTATCAAACTCCAATACATAAAACTTGTGAAATTACACCATAATAACCAATGGATGTAACTTCACATTCACACAAAATCCAAAAACAATAACACAAATTATCATATAATTAAAATTTAGATTAAATTCGTCATATCCATATTAGAGGATATACATCATTAAGTCCACAAACAAATAAATTTATTCAAGATAATCAATTAGGCCAAAAACCATTCTGAAGATTGGCATCATAACCAAATGGAATTGTTTCATTTCCACCACCATTCCTCATCATGTCCATTAACAACTTCCTTTGAATGATGTTATTATTATTCATATCCATCCCAACATGGCCATGGCCCATCATAGCAATTTCTTCATTATTAAATACAGTTAGTGGCGGCTGCGGTGGTAATTGTAGTACCATTTGATGTTGGACTTGGCTTTGAGCCATCATTATTTGACTTCTACTTTCATTTTGATTAAAAGTTATATTGTTATCATCAAGTACCATCCTTCTAGCAATCTCCCTCAAATTCTTATCAATTATCCAAGCAAGATCATTCAAATCACTCACCGACACATCGTTCTGCACAATATTCCCAGCCTTAAGACATTGAAACATCAGCTTGGTTAGCTCTTTCTCTCTGTTGTCTTCCCTTTTCTTCTTAACTTGCTCTTTAGCCTTTAAAATCCTTTGTTTTAGGAAACTCTCCTGATTAACCATCTTTTTGCTTTGTTCCAATTCAGGCATTGTCTTGAATTTCAAAAGCACTTGTTGAACACCCGATGGCGATGGCCAAATCTCTGGTTGAGGGTCGTACGAGCCATAAATTATAGCACACGCATCGATTCCACAAAGGGTTGATAACTCATCAACTTTTTTCAATAAACCCTTCTTCTTTTTATTGTATGTTACTTTCCTTGAGGTATCATTTTCAATGAAAACAAGTTTCACCTTCTTTCTTGTCATGGTTTTGACTAGAATAAGCGAAGATGAATAATTTATCGGGAAAAAGAAGAACAGTTGATGGCTGTGAATTTTATTCTTGTGAACAATGTATATATAGACCAAAATCAATTTATTGTACACGGTTTGATGTATGTATGAATATTTTTCCATCTTGGCATTTTTGTTTCGGCGGTAAAACCCATTATTTTCATTCCATGCATGCGGATATATAAAATCAAATCTTTTATAACATTTAATTTTTTAACATTTTTTAATATTTAAATATTTATAGTGACGTGGTTGCAACGGTTGGAATATATATCAAAATATTTTTTTTTATTTGACAAAGATATATCACGAATTGTAATTTGCGTAGATTCATGCACATAGATATTCTAAAAGGATTTTATCTTGCCGTTAGTTATCAATATCGTAAATTTAAAAAATAGTATGAGAAAAAGGTATATACACCGAATATTTTTACACTATTAACCAATGACAGACGTGTATTTCGCCACATCACACTTTTATTTTCAACATACTATTATCATTTGGCACTTTACAAAAATCTGATTGGATGTCTGTGTAATATTTCTTTACAATGACAGTGCACTACCTTTAAACTCACATAGTATATCAATAAAAGTTATTGTGTGTGAAATTGTTTGATATATCATATATTCATTTTTTTGGTTAATTTTTTCATATATTCCATTAAATTACACCACAACGTCATGTATTACGCAATATTACCCAATCCTAGCGCTTTTTGAGAAGTGCTACTAAATAATATGCTTTTAATAAAGTTGGAAAAGCATAATTCTAGTTATCTGACCACAATAGAAGAAACTTTAATAACGCTTAAAAATGTTATTAAAAGCTAAAAATACGCTATTGATAATATTTTTTGGCGTAATGTATTACATTATTTTTGCAAATATCTACAATGTATAAAGTAGTTTAATGCATGGCAAAATCTTTTCTTTACACTATCCATTTACACAAATTAAAATTTTTTATAATATCCAAAAATATTTTTTTTTGTAATATAATATAAAAAAATATTACCCATATATATATATATATATATATATATATATATATATATATATATATATATATATATATATATATATATATATATATATATATTAAAAGCCTTTACGTAAATGTGATTATTATTTAACCTTGCTTAAGAATAATCAAGACAAATGATTATTCAAAAGTATTATAAGCACACACAATAAACTCTTTATTCTATCAAACTCCAATACATAAAACTTGTGAAATTACACCATAATAACCAATGGATGTAACTTCACATTCACACAAAATCCAAAAACAATAACACAAATTATCATATAATTAAAATTTAGACTAAATTCGTCATATCCATATTAGAGGATATACATCATTAAGTCCACAAACAAATAAATTTATTCAAGATAATCAATTAGGCCAAAAACCATTCTGAAGATTGGCATCATAACCAAATGGAATTGTTTCATTTCCACCACCATTCCTCATCATGTCCATTAACAACTTCCTTTGAATGATGTTATTATTATTCATATCCATCCCAACATGGCCATGGCCCATCATAGCAATTTCTTCATTATTAATTGCAGTTAGTGGCGGCGGCGGTGGTAATTGTAGTACCATTTGATGTTGGACTTGGCTTTGAGCCATCATTATTTAACTTCTACTTTCATTTTGATTAAAAGTTATATTGTTATCATCAAGTTCCATCCTTCTAGCAATCTCCCTCAAATTCTTATCAATTATCCAAGCAAGATCATTCAAATCACTCACCGACACATCGTTCTGCACAATATTCCCAGTCTTAAGACATTGAAACATCAGCTTGATTAGCTCTTTCTCTCTGTTGTCTTCCCTTTTCTTCTTAACTTGCTCTTTAGCCTTTAAAATCCTTTGTTTTAGGAAACTCTCCTGATTAACCATCTTTTTGCTTTGTTCCAATTCAGGCATTGTCTTGAATTTCAAAAGCACTTGTTGAACACCCGATGGCGATGGCCAAATTTCTGGTTGAGGGTCGTACGAGCCATAAATTATAGCACACGCATCGATTCCACAAAGGGTTGATAACTCATCAACTTTTTTCAAAAAACCCTTCTTATTTTTATCGTATGTTACTTTCCTTGAGGTATCATTTTCAATGAAAGCAAGTTTCACCTTCTTTCTTGTCATGGTTTTGACTAGAATAAGCGAAGATGAATAATATATAGGGAAAAAGAAGAACAGTTGATGGCTGTGAATTTTATTCTTGTGAACAATGTATATATAGACCAAAATCGATCTATTGTACACGGTTTGATGTATGTATGAATATTTTTCCATCTTGGCATTTTTGTTTCGGCGGTAAAACCCATTATTTTCATTCCATGCATGCGGATATATAAAATCAAATCTTTTATAACATTTAATTTTTTAACATTTTTTAATATTTAAATATTTATAGTGACGTGGTTGCAACGGTTGGATTATATATCAAAATATTTTTTTTTATTTGACAAAGATATGTCACGAATTGTAATTTGTGTAGATTCATGCACATAGCTATTCTAAAAGGATTTTATCTTGCCTTTAGTTATCAATATCGTAAATTTAAAAAATAATATGAGAAAAAGGTATATACACCGAATATTTTTACACTATTAACCAATGACAGACATGTATTTTGCCACATCACACTTTTATTTTCAACATACTATTATCATTTGGCACTTTACAAAAATCTGATTGGATGTCTGTGTAATATTTCTTTACAATGACAGTGCACTACCTTTAAACTCATAGTATATCAATAAAAGTTATTGTGTGTGAAATTGTTTGATATATCATATATTCATTTTTTTGGTTAATTTTTTCATATATTCCATTAAATTACACCACAACATCATGTATTACGCAATATTACCCAATCCTAGCGCTTTTTGAGAAGTGCTACTAAATAATATGCTTTTAATAAAGTTGGAAAAGCATAATTCTAGTTATCTGACCACAATAGAAGAAACTTTAATAACGCTTAAAAATGTTATTAAAAGCTAAAAATACGCTATTGATAATATTTTTTGGCGTAATGTATTACATTATTTTTGCAAATATCTACAATGTATAAAGTAGTTTAATGCATGGCTAAATCTTTTCTTTACACTATCCATTTACACAAATTAAAATTTTTTATAATATCCAAAAATATTTTTTTTGTAATATAATATAAAAAAATATTACCCATATATATATATATATATATATATATATATATATATATATATATATATATATATTAAAAGCCTTTACGTAAATGTGATTATTATTTAACCTTGCTTAAGACTAATCAAGACAAATGATTATTCAAAAGTATTATAAGCACACACAATAAACTCTTTATTCTATCAAACTCCAATACATAAAACTTGTGAAATTACACCATAATAACCAATGGATGTAACTTCACATTCACACAAAATCCAAAAACAATAACACAAATTATCATATAATTAAAATTTAGACTAAATTCGTCATTTCCATATTAGAGGATATACATCATTAAGTCCACAAACAAATAAATTTATTCAAGATAATCAATTAGGCCAAAAACCATTCTGAAGATTGGCATCATAACCAAATGGAATTGTTTCATTTCCACCACCATTCCTCATCATGTCCATTAACAACTTCCTTTGAATGATGTTATTATTATTCATATCCATCCCAACATGGCCATGGCCCATCATAGCAGTTTCTTCATTATTAATTGCAGTTAGTGGCGGCGGCGGTGGTAATTGTAGTACCATTTGATGTTGGACTTGGCTTTGAGCCATCATTATTTGACTTCTACTTTCATTTTGATTAAAAGTTATATTGTTATCATCAAGTTCCATCCTTCTAGCAATCTCCCTCAAATTCTTATCAATTATCCAAGCAAGATCATTCAAATCACTCACCGACACATCGTTCTGCACAATATTCCCAGTCTTAAGACATTGAAACATCAGCTTGATTAGCTCTTTCTCTCTGTTGTCTTCCCTTTTCTTCTTAACTTGCTCTTTAGCCTTTAAAATCCTTTGTTTTAGGAAACTCTCCTGATTAACCATCTTTTTGCTTTGTTCCAATTCAGGCATTGTCTTGAATTTCAAAAGCACTTGTTGAACACCCGATGGCGATGGCCAAATCTCTGGTTGAGGGTCGTACGAGCCATCAATTATAGCACACGCATCGATTCCACAAAGGGTTGATAACTCATCAACTTTTTTCAATAAACCCTTCTTCTTTTTATCGTATGTTACTTTCCTTGAGGTATCATTTTCAATGAAAGCAAGTTTCACCTTCTTTCTTGTCATGGTTTTGACTAGAATAAGCGAAGATGAATAATATATAGGGAAAAAGAAGAACAGTTGATGGCTGTGAATTTTATTCTTGTGAACAATGTATATATATACCAAAATCGATCTATTGTACACGGTTTGATGTATGTATGAATATTTTTCCATCTTGGCATTTTTGTTTCGGCGGTAAAACCCATTATTTTCATTCCATGCATGCGGATATATAAAATCAAATCTTTTATAACATTTAATTTTTTAACATTTTTTAATATTTAAATATTTATAGTGACGTGGTTGCAACGGTTGGATTATATATCAAAATATTTTTTTTTATTTGACAAAGATATATCACGAATTGTAATTTGCGTAGATTCATGCACATAGATATTCTAAAAGGATTTTATCTTGCCGTTAGTTATCAATATCGTAAATTTAAAAAATAATATGAGAAAAAGGTATATACACCGAATATTTTTACACTATTAACCAATGACAGACATGTATTTCGCCACATCACACTTTTATTTTCAACATACTATTATCATTTGGCACTTTACAAAAATCTGATTGGATGTCTGTGTAATATTTCTTTACAATGACAATGCACTACCTTTAAACTCATAGTATATCAATAAAAGTTATTGTGTGTGAAATTGTTTGATATATCATATATTCATTTTTTTGGTTAATTTTTTCATATATTCCATTAAATTACACCACAACGTCATGTATTACGCAATATTACCCAATCCTAGCGCTTTTTGAGAAGTGCTACTAAATAATATGCTTTTAATAAAGTTGGAAAAGCATAATTCTAGTTATCTGACCACAATAGAAGAAACTTTAATAACGCTTAAAAATGTTATTAAAAGCTAAAAATACGCTATTGATAATATTTTTTGGCGTAATGTATTACATTATTTTTGCAAATATCTACAATGTATAAAGTAGTTTAATGCATGGCTAAATCTTTTCTTTACACTATCCATTTACACAAATTAAAATTTTTTATAATATCCAAAAATATTTTTTTTGTAATATAATATAAAAAAATATTACCCATATATATATATATATATATATATATATATATATATATTAAAAGCCTTTACGTAAATGTGATTATTATTTAACCTTGCTTAAGACTAATCAAGACAAATGATTATTCAAAAGTATTATAAGCACACACAATAAACTCTTTATTCTATCAAACTCCAATACATAAAACTTGTGAAATTACACCATAATAACCAATGGATGTAACTTCACATTCACACAAAATCCAAAAACAATAACACAAATTATCATATAATTAAAATTTAGACTAAATTCGTCATATCCATATTAGAGGATATACATCATTAAGTCCACAAACAAATAAATTTATTCAAGATAATCAATTAGGCTAAAAACCATTCTGAAGATTGGCATCATAACCAAATGGAATTGTTTCATTTCCACCACCATTCCTCATCATGTCCATTAACAACTTCCTTTGAATGATGTTATTATTATTCATATCCATCCCAACATGGCCATGGCCCATCATAGCAATTTCTTCATTATTAAATGCAGTTAGTGGCGGCGGCGGTGGTAATTGTAGTACCATTTGATGTTGGACTTGGCTTTGAGCCATCATTATTTGACTTCTACTTTCATTTTGATTAAAAGTTATATTGTTATCATCAAGTTCCATCCTTCTAGCAATCTCCCTCAAATTCTTATCAATTATCCAAGCAAGATCATTCAAATCACTCACCGACACATCGTTCTGCACAATATTCCCAGCCTTAAGACATTGAAACATCAGCTTGGTTAGCTCTTTCTCTCTGTTGTCTTCCCTTTTCTTCTTGACTTGCTCTTTAGCCTTTAAAATCCTTTGTTTTAGGAAACTCTCCTGATTAACCATCTTTTTGCTTTGTTCCAATTCAGGCATTGTCTTGAATTTCAAAAGCACTTGTTGAACACCCGATGGCGATGGCCAAATCTCTGGTTGAGGGTCGTACGATCCATAAATTATAGCACACGCATCGATTCCACAAAGGGTTGATAACTCATCAACTTTTTTCAATAAACGCTTCTTCTTTTTATTGTATGTTACTTTCCTTGAGGTATCATTTTCAATGAAAGCAAGTTTCACCTTCTTTCTTGTCATGGTTTTGACTAGAATAAGCGAAGATGAATAATTTATCGGGAAAAAGAAGAACAGTTGATGGCTGTGAATTTTATTCTTGTGAACAATGTATATATAGACCAAAATCGATTTATTGTACACGGTTTGATGTATGTATGAATATTTTTCCATCTTGGCATTTTTGTTTCGGCGGTAAAACCCATTATTTTCATTCCATGCATGCGGATATATAAAATCAAATCTTTTATAACATTTAATTTTTTAACAATTTTTAATATTTAAATATTTATAGTGACGTGGTTGCAACGGTTGGATTATATATCAAAATATTTTTTTTTATTTGACAAAGATATATCACGAATTGTAATTTGCGTAGATTCATGCACATAGATATTCTAAAAGGATTTTATCTTGCCGTTAGTTATCAATATCGTAAATTTAAAAAATAGTATGAGAAAAAGGTATATACACCGAATATTTTTACACTATTAACCAATGACAGACGTGTATTTCGCCACATCACACTTTTATTTTCAACATACTATTATCATTTGGCACTTTACAAAAATCTGATTGGATGTCTGTGTAATATTTCTTTACAATGACAGTGCACTACCTTTAAACTCATAGTATATCAATAAAAGTTATTGTGTGTGAAATTGTTTGATATATCATATATTCATTTTTTTGGTTAATTTTTTCATATATTCCATTAAATTACACCACAACGTCATGTATTACGCAATATTACCCAATCCTAGCGCTTTTTGAGAAGTGCTACTAAATAATATGCTTTTAATAAAGTTGGAAAAGCATAATTCTAGTTATCTGACCACAATAGAAGAAACTTTAATAACGCTTAAAAATGTTATTAAAAGCTAAAAATACGCTATTGATAATATTTTTTGGCGTAATGTATTACATTATTTTTGCAAATATCTACAATGTATAAAGTAGTTTAATGCATGGCTAAATCTTTTCTTTACACTATCCATTTACACAAATTAAAATTTTTTATAATATCCAAAAATATTTTTTTTTGTAATATAATATAAAAAAATATTACCCATATATATATATATATATATATATATATATATTAAAAGCCTTTACGTAAATGTGATTATTATTTAACCTTGCTTGAGACTAATCAAGACAAATGATTATTCAAAAGTATTATAAGCACACACAATAAACTCTTTATTCTATCAAACTCCAATACATAAAACTTGTGAAATTACACCATAATAACCAATGGATGTAACTTCACATTCACACAAAATCCAAAAACAATAACACAAATTATCATATAATTAAAATTTAGATTAAATTCGTCATATCCATATTAGAGGATATACATCATTAAGTCCACAAACAAATAAATTTATTCAAGATAATCAATTAGGCCAAAAACCATTCTGAAGATTGGCATCATAACCAAATGGAATTGTTTCATTTCCACCACCATTCCTCATCATGTCCATTAACAACTTCCTTTGAATGATGTTATTATTATTCATATCCATCCCAACATGGCCATGGCCCATCATAGCAATTTCTTCATTATTAAATGCAGTTAGTGGCGGCGGCGGTGGTAATTGTAGTACCATTTGATGTTGGACTTGGCTTTGAGCCATCATTATTTGACTTCTACTTTCATTTTGATTAAAAGTTATATTGTTATCATCAAGTTCCATCCTTCTAGCAATCTCCCTCAAATTCTTATCAATTATCCAAGCAAGATCATTCAAATCACTCACCGACACATCGTTCTGCACAATATTCCCAGCCTTAAGACATTGAAACATCAGCTTGGTTAGCTCTTTCTCTCTGTTGTCTTCCCTTTTCTTCTTAACTTGCTCTTTAGCCTTTAAAATCCTTTGTTTTAGGAAACTCTCCTGATTAACCATCTTTTTGCTTTGTTCCAATTCAGGCATTGTCTTGAATTTCAAAAGAACTTGTTGAACACCCGATGGCGATGGCCAAATCTCTGGTTGAGGGTCGTACGAGCCATAAATTATAGCACACGCATCGATTCCACAAAGGGTTGATAACTCATCAACTTTTTTCAATAAACCCTTCTTCTTTTTATTGTATGTTACTTTCCTTGAGGTATCATTTTCAATGAAAGCAAGTTTCACCTTCTTTCTTGTCATGGTTTTGACTAGAATAAGCGAAGATGAATAATTTATAGGGAAAAAGAAGAACAGTTGATGGCTGTGAATTTTATTCTTGTGAACAATGTATATATAGACCAAAATTGATCTATTGTACACGGTTTGATGTATGTATGAATATTTTTCCATCTTGGCATTTTTGTTTCGGCGGTAAAACCCATTATTTTCATTCCATGCATGCGGATATATAAAATCAAATCTTTTATAACATTTAATTTTTTAACATTTTTTAATATTTAAATATTTCTAGTGACGTGGTTGCAACGGTTGGATTATATATCAAAATATTTTTTTTATTTGACAAAGATATATCACGAATTGTAATTTGCGTAGATTCATGCACATAGATATTCTAAAAGGATTTTATCTTGCCGTTAGTTATCAATATCGTAAATTTAAAAAATAGTATGAGAAAAAGGTATATACACCGAATATTTTTACACTATTAACCAATGACAGACGTGTATTTCGCCACATCACACTTTTATTTTCAACATACTATTATCATTTGGCACTTTACAAAAATCTGATTGGATGTTTGTGTAATATTTCTTTACAATGACAGTGCACTACCTTTAAACTCATAGTATATCAATAAAAGTTATTGTGTGTGAAATTGTTTGATATATCATATATTCATTTTTTTGGTTAATTTTTTCATATATTCCATTAAATTACACCACAACGTCATGTATTACGCAATATTACCCAATCCTAGCGCTTTTTGAGAAGTGCTACTAAATAATATGCTTTTAAAAAAGTTGGAAAAGCATAATTCTAGTTATCTGACCACAATAGAAGAAACTTTAATAACGCTTAAAAATGTTATTAAAAGCTAAAAATACGCTATTGATAATATTTTTTGGCGTAATGTATTACATTATTTTTGCAAATATCTACAATGTATAAAGTAGTTTAATGCATGGCTAAATCTTTTCTTTACACTATCCATTTACACAAATTAAAATTTTTTATAATATCCAAAAATATTTTTTTTTGTAATATAATATAAAAAAATATTACCCATATATATATATATTAAAAGCCTTTACGTAAATGTGATTATTATTTAACCTTGCTTAAGACTAATCAAGACAAATGATTATTCAAAAGTATTATAAGCACACACAATAAACTCTTTATTCTATCAAACTCCAATACATAAAACTTGTGAAATTACACCATAATAACCAATGGATGTAACTTCACATTCACACAAAATCCAAAAACAATAACACAAATTATCATATAATTAAAATTTAGATTAAATTCGTCATATCCATATTAGAGGATATACATCATTAAGTCCACAAACAAATAAATTTATTCAAGATAATCAATTAGGCCAAAAACCATTCTGAAGATTGGCATCATAACCAAATGGAATTGTTTCATTTCCACCACCATTCCTCATCATGTCCATTAACAACTTCCTTTGAATGATGTTATTATTATTCATATCCATCCCAACATGGCCATGGCCCATCATAGCAATTTCTTCATTATTAAATGCAGTTAGTGGCGGCGGCGGTGGTAATTGTAGTACCATTTGATGTTGGACTTGGCTTTGAGCCATCATTATTTGACTTCTACTTTCATTTTGATTAAAAGTTATATTGTTATCATCAAGTTCCATCCTTCTAGCAATCTCCCTCAAATTCTTATCAATTATCCAAGCAAGATCATTCAAATCACTCACCGACACATCGTTCTGCACAATATTCCCAGCCTTAAGACATTGAAACATCAGCTTGGTTAGCTCTTTCTCTCTGTTGTCTTCCCTTTTCTTCTTAACTTGCTCTTTAGCCTTTAAAATCCTTTGTTTTAGGAAACTCTCCTGATTAACCATCTTTTTGCTTTGTTCCAATTCAGGCATTGTCTTGAATTTCAAAAGAACTTGTTGAACACCCGATGGCGATGGCCAAATCTCTGGTTGAGGGTCGTACGAGCCATAAATTATAGCACACGCATCGATTCCACAAAGGTTTGATAACTCATCAACTTTTTTCAATAAACCCTTCTTCTTTTTATTGTATGTTACTTTCCTTGAGGTATCATTTTCAATGAAAGCAAGTTTCACCTTCTTTCTTGTCATGGTTTTGACTAGAATAAGCGAAGATGAATAATTTATAGGGAAAAAGAAGAACAGTTGATGGCTGTGAATTTTATTCTTGTGAACAATGTATATATAGACCAAAATTGATCTATTGTACACGGTTTGATGTATGTATGAATATTTTTCCATCTTGGCATTTTTGTTTCGGCGGTAAAACCCATTATTTTCATTCCATGCATGCGGATATATAAAATCAAATCTTTTATAACATTTAATTTTTTAACATTTTTTAATATTTAAATATTTCTAGTGACGTGGTTGCAACGGTTGGATTATATATCAAAATATTTTTTTTATTTGACAAAGATATATCACGAATTGTAATTTGCGTAGATTCATGCACATAGATATTCTAAAAGGATTTTATCTTGCCGTTAGTTATCAATATCGTAAATTTAAAAAATAGTATGAGTAAAAGGTATATACACCGAATATTTTTACACTATTAACCAATGACAGACGTGTATTTCGCCACATCACACTTTTATTTTCAACATACTATTATCATTTGGCACTTTACAAAAATCTGATTGGATGTTTGTGTAATATTTCTGTACAATGACAGTGCACTACCTTTAAACTCATAGTATATCAATAAAAGTTATTGTGTGTGAAATTGTTTGATATATCATATATTCATTTTTTTGGTTAATTTTTTCATATATTCCATTAAATTACACCACAACGTCATGTATTACGCAATATTACCCAATCCTAGCGCTTTTTGAGAAGTGCTACTAAATAATATGCTTTTAAAAAAGTTGGAAAAGCATAATTCTAGTTATCTGACCACAATAGAAGAAACTTTAATAACGCTTAAAAATGTTATTAAAAGCTAAAAATACGCTATTGATAATATTTTTTGGCGTAATGTATTACATTATTTTTGCAAATATCTACAATGTATAAAGTAGTTTAATGCATGGCTAAATCTTTTCTTTACACTATCCATTTACACAAATTAAAATTTTTTATAATATCCAAAAATATTTTTTTTTGTAATATAATATAAAAAAATATTACCCATATATATATATATATATATATATATATATATATATATATATATATATATATATATATATATTAAAAGCCTTTACGTAAATGTGATTATTATTTAACCTTGCTTGAGACTAATCAAGACAAATGATTATTCAAAAGTATTATAAGCACACACAATAAACTCTTTATTCTATCAAACTCCAATACATAAAACTTGTGAAATTACACCATAATAACCAATGGATGTAACTTCACATTCACACAAAATCCAAAAACAATAACACAAATTATCATATAATTAAAATTTAGATTAAATTCGTCATATCCATATTAGAGGATATACATCATTAAGTCCACAAACAAATAAATTTATTCAAGATAATCAATTAGGCCAAAAACCATTCTGAAGATTGGCATCATAACCAAATGGAATTGTTTCATTTCCACCACCATTCCTCATCATGTCCATTAACAACTTCCTTTGAATGATGTTATTATTATTCATATCCATCCCAACATGGCCATGGCCCATCATAGCAATTTCTTCATTATTAAATGCAGTTAGTGGCGGCGGCGGTGGTAATTGTAGTACCATTTGATGTTGGACTTGGCTTTGAGCCATCATTATTTGACTTCTACTTTCATTTTGATTAAAAGTTATATTGTTATCATCAAGTTCCATCCTTCTAGCAATCTCCCTCAAATTCTTATCAATTATCCAAGCAAGATCATTCAAATCACTCACCGACACATCGTTCTGCACAATATTCCCAGCCTTAAGACATTGAAACATCAGCTTGGTTAGCTCTTTCTCTCTGTTGTCTTCCCTTTTCTTCTTAACTTGCTCTTTAGCCTTTAAAATCCTTTGTTTTAGGAAACTCTCCTGATTAACCATCTTTTTGCTTTGTTCCAATTCAGGCATTGTCTTGAATTTCAAAAGAACTTGTTGAACACCCGATGGCGATGGCCAAATCTCTGGTTGAGGGTCGTACGAGCCATAAATTATAGCACACGCATCGATTCCACAAAGGGTTGATAACTCATCAACTTTTTTCAATAAACCCTTCTTCTTTTTATTGCATGTTACTTTCCTTGAGGTATCATTTTCAATGAAAGCAAGTTTCACCTTCTTTCTTGTCATGGTTTTGACTAGAATAAGCGAAGATGAATAATTTATAGGGATAAAGAAGAACAGTTGATGGCTGTGAATTTTATTCTTGTGAACAATGTATATATAGACCAAAATTGATCTATTGTACACGGTTTGATGTATGTATGAATATTTTTCCATCTTGGCATTTTTGTTTCGGCGGTAAAACCCATTATTTTCATTCCATGCATGCGGATATATAAAATCAAATCTTTTATAACATTTAATTTTTTAACATTTTTTAATATTTAAATATTTCTAGTGACGTGGTTGCAACGGTTGGATTATATATCAAAATATTTTTTTTATTTGACAAAGATATATCACGAATTGTAATTTGCGTAGATTCATGCACATAGATATTCTAAAAGGATTTTATCTTGCCGTTAGTTATCAATATCGTAAATTTAAAAAATAGTATGAGAAAAAGGTATATACACCGAATATTTTTACACTATTAACCAATGACAGACGTGTATTTCGCCACATCACACTTTTATTTTCAACATACTATTATCATTTGGCACTTTACAAAAATCTGATTGGATGTTTGTGTAATATTTCTTTACAATGACAGTGCACTACCTTTAAACTCATAGTATATCAATAAAAGTTATTGTGTGTGAAATTGTTTGATATATCATATATTCATTTTTTTGGTTAATTTTTTCATATATTCCATTAAATTACACCACAACGTCATGTATTACGCAATATTACCCAATCCTAGCGCTTTTTGAGAAGTGCTACTAAATAATATGCTTTTAAAAAAGTTGGAAAAGCATAATTCTAGTTATCTGACCACAATAGAAGAAACTTTAATAACGCTTAAAAATGTTATTAAAAGCTAAAAATACGCTATTGATAATATTTTTTGGCGTAATGTATTACATTATTTTTGCAAATATCTACAATGTATAAAGTAGTTTAATGCATGGCTAAATCTTTTCTTTACACTATCCATTTACACAAATTAAAATTTTTTATAATATCCAAAAATATTTTTTTTTGTAATATAATATAAAAAAATATTACCCATATATATATATATATATATATATATATATATATATATATATATATATATATATATATATATATATATTAAAAGCCTTTACGTAAATGTGATTATTATTTAACCTTGCTTAAGACTAATCAAGACAAATGATTATTCAAAAGTATTATAAGCACACACAATAAACTCTTTATTCTATCAAACTCCAATACATAAAACTTGTGAAATTACACCATAATAACCAATGGATGTAACTTCACATTCACACAAAATCCAAAAACAATAACACAAATTATCATATAATTAAAATTTAGATTAAATTCGTCATATCCATATTAGAGGATATACATCATTAAGTCCACAAACAAATAAATTTATTCAAGATAATCAATTAGGCCAAAAACCATTCTGAAGATTGGCATCATAACCAAATGGAATTGTTTCATTTCCACCACCATTCCTCATCATGTCCATTAACAACTTCCTTTGAATGATGTTATTATTATTCATATCCATCCCAACATGGCCATGGCCCATCATAGCAATTTCTTCATTATTAAATGCAGTTAGTGGCGGCGGCGGTGGTAATTGTAGTACCATTTGATGTTGGACTTGGCTTTGAGCCATCATTATTTGACTTCTACTTTCATTTTGATTAAAAGTTATATTGTTATCATCAAGTTCCATCCTTCTAGCAATCTCCCTCAAATTCTTATCAATTATCCAAGCAAGATCATTCAAATCACTCACCGACACATCGTTCTGCACAATATTCCCAGCCTTAAGACATTGAAACATCTGCTTGGTTAGCTCTTTCTCTCTGTTGTCTTCCCTTTTCTTCTTAACTTGCTCTTTAGCCTTTAAAATCCTTTGTTTTAGGAAACTCTCCTGATTAACCATCTTTTTGCTTTGTTCCAATTCAGGCATTGTCTTGAATTTCAAAAGAACTTGTTGAACACCCGATGGCGATGGCCAAATCTCTGGTTGAGGGTCGTACGAGCCATAAATTATAGCACACGCATCGATTCCACAAAGGGTTGATAACTCATCAACTTTTTTCAATAAACCCTTCTTCTTTTTATTGTATGTTACTTTCCTTGAGGTATCATTTTCAATGAAAGCAAGTTTCACCTTCTTTCTTGTCATGGTTTTGACTAGAATAAGCGAAGATGAATAATTTATAGGGAAAAAGAAGAACAGTTGATGGCTGTGAATTTTATTCTTGTGAACAATGTATATATAGACCAAAATTGATCTATTGTACACGGTTTGATGTATGT
Organism: Lathyrus tuberosus; assembly: GCA_022829125.1. Classification (NCBI taxonomy): domain Eukaryota; kingdom Viridiplantae; phylum Streptophyta; class Magnoliopsida; order Fabales; family Fabaceae; genus Lathyrus; species Lathyrus tuberosus. The sequence goes on from JALAZF010000071.1 coordinate 13,873,396, forward strand.
ATGAATATTTTTCCATCTTGGCATTTTTGTTTCGGCGGTAAAACCCATTATTTTCATTCCATGCATGCGGATATATAAAATCAAATCTTTTATAACATTTAATTTTTTAACATTTTTTAATATTTAAATATTTCTAGTGACGTGGTTGCAACGGTTGGATTATATATCAAAATATTTTTTTTATTTGACAAAGATATATCACGAATTGTAATTTGCGTAGATTCATGCACATAGATATTCTAAAAGGATTTTATCTTGCCGTTAGTTATCAATATCGTAAATTTAAAAAATAGTATGAGAAAAAGGTATATACACCGAATATTTTTACACTATTAACCAATGACAGACGTGTATTTCGCCACATCACACTTTTATTTTCAACATACTATTATCATTTGGCACTTTACAAAAATCTGATTGGATGTCTGTGTAATATTTCTTTACAATGACAGTGCACTACCTTTAAACTCATAGTATATCAATAAAAGTTATTGTGTGTGAAATTGTTTGATATATCATATATTCATTTTTTTGGTTAATTTTTTCATATATTCCATTAAATTACACCACAACGTCATGTATTACGCAATATTACCCAATCCTAGCGCTTTTTGAGAAGTGCTACTAAATAATATGCTTTTAAAAAAGTTGGAAAAGCATAATTCTAGTTATCTGACTACAATAGAAGAAACTTTAATAACGCTTAAAAATGTTATTAAAAGCTAAAAATACGCTATTGATAATATTTTTTGGCGTAATGTATTACATTATTTTTGCAAATATCTACAATGTATAAAGTAGTTTAATGCATGGCTAAATCTTTTCTTTACACTATCCATTTACACAAATTAAAATTTTTTATAATATCCAAAAATATTTTTTTTTGTAATATAATATAAAAAAATATTACCCATATATATATATATATATATATATATATATATATATATATATATATATATATATATATATATATTAAAAGCCTTTACGTAAATGTGATTATTATTTAACCTTGCTTAAGACTAATCAAGACAAATGATTATTCAAAAGTATTATAAGCACACACAATAAACTCTTTATTCTATCAAACTCCAATACATAAAACTTGTGAAATTACACCATAATAACCAATGGATGTAACTTCACATTCACACAAAATCCAAAAACAATAACACAAATTATCATATAATTAAAATTTAGACTAAATTCGTCATATCCATATTAGAGGATATACATCATTAAGTCCACAAACAAATAAATTTATTCAAGATAATCAATTAGGCCAAAAACCATTCTGAAGATTGGCATCATAACCAAATGGAATTGTTTCATTTCCACCACCATTCCTCATCATGTCCATTAACAACTTCCTTTGAATGATGTTATTATTATTCATATCCATCCCAACATGGCCATGGCCCATCATAGCAATTTCTTCATTATTAAATGCAGTTAGTGGCGGCGGCGGTGGTAATTGTAGTACCATTTGATGTTGGACTTGGCTTTGAGCCATCATTATTTGACTTCTACTTTCATTTTGATTAAAAGTTATATTGTTATCATCAAGTTCCATCCTTCTAGCAATCTCCCTCAAATTCTTATCAATTATCCAAGCAAGACCATTCAAATCACTCACCGACACATCGTTCTGCACAATATTCCCAGCCTTAAGACATTGAAACATCAGCTTGGTTAGCTCTTTCTCTCTGTTGTCTTCCCTTTTCTTCTTAACTTGCTCTTTAGCCTTTAAAATCCTTTGTTTTAGGAAACTCTCCTGATTAACCATCTTTTTGCTTTGTTCCAATTCAGGCATTGTCTTGAATTTCAAAAGGACTTGTTGAACACCCGATGGCGATGGCCAAATCTCTGGTTGAGGGTCGTACGAGCCATAAATTATAGCACACGCATCGATTCCACAAAGGGTTGATAACTCATCAACTTTTTTCAATAAACCCTTCTTCTTTTTATCGTATGTTACTTTCCTTGAGGTATCATTTTCAATGAAAGCAAGTTTCACCTTCTTTCTTGTCATGGTTTTGACTAGAATAAGCGAAGATGAATAATTTATCGGGAAAAAGAAGAACAGTTGATGGCTGTGAATTTTATTCTTGTGAACAATGTATATATAGACCAAAATCGATTTATTGTACACGGTTTGATGTATGTATGAATATTTTTCCATCTTGGCATTTTTGTTTCGGCGGTAAAACCCATTATTTTCATTCCATGCATGCGGATATATAAAATCAAATCTTTTATAACATTTAATTTTTTAACATTTTTTAATATTTAAATATTTATAGTGACGTGGTTGCAACGGTTGGATTATATATCAAAATATTTTTTTTTATTTGACAAAGATATATCACGAATTGTAATTTGCGTAGATTCATACACATAGATATTCTAAAAGGATTTTATCTTGCCGTTAGTTATCAATATCGTAAATTTAAAAAATAGTATGAGAAAAAGGTATATACACCGAATATTTTTACACTATTAACCAATGACAGACGTGTATTTCGCCACATCACACTTTTATTTTCAACATACTATTATCATTTGGCACTTTACAAAAATCTGATTGGATGTCTGTGTAATATTTCTTTACAATGACAGTGCACTACCTTTAAACTCATAGTATATCAATAAAAGTTATTGTGTGTGAAATTGTTTGATATATCATATATTCATTTTTTTGGTTAATTTTTTCATATATTCCATTAAATTACACCACAACGTCATGTATTACGCAATATTACCCAATCCTAGCGCTTTTTGAGAAGTGCTACTAAATAATATGCTTTTAATAAAGTTGGAAAAGCATAATTCTAGTTATCTGACCACAATAGAAGAAACTTTAATAACGCTTAAAAATGTTATTAAAAGCTAAAAATACGCTATTGATAATATTTTTTGGCGTAATGTATTACATTATTTTTGCAAATATCTACAATGTATAAAGTAGTTTAATGCATGGCTAAATCTTTTCTTTACACTATCCATTTACACAAATTAAATTTTTTATAATATCCAAAAATATTTTTTTTGTAATATAATATAAAAAAATATTACCCATATATATATATATATATATATATATATATATATATATATTAAAAGCCTTTACGTAAATGTGATTATTATTTAACCTTGCTTAAGACTAATCAAGACAAATGATTATTCAAAAGTATTATAAGCACACACAATAAACTCTTTATTCTATCAAACTCCAATACATAAAACTTGTGAAATTACACCATAATAACCAATGGATGTAACTTCACATTCACACAAAATCCAAAAACAATAACACAAATTATCATATAATTAAAATTTAGATTAAATTCGTCATATCCATATTAGAGGATATACATCATTAATTCCACAAACAAATAAATTTATTCAAGATAATCAATTAGGCCAAAAACCATTCTGAAGATTGGCATCATAACCAAATGGAATTGTTTCATTTCCACCACCATTCCTCATCATGTCCATTAACAACTTCCTTTGAATGATGTTATTATTATTCATATCCATCCCAACATGGCCATGGCCCATCATAGCAATTTCTTCATTATTAAATGCAGTTAGTGGCGGCGGCGGTGGTAATTGTAGTACCATTTGATGTTGGACTTGGCTTTGAGCCATCATTATTTGACTTCTACTTTCATTTTGATTAAAAGTTATATTGTTATCATCAAGTTCCATCCTTCTAGCAATCTCCCTCAAATTCTTATCAATTATCCAAGCAAGATCATTCAAATCACTCACCGACACATCGTTCTGCACAATATTCCCAGCCTTAAGACATTGAAACATCAGCTTGGTTAGCTCTTTCTCTCTGTTGTCTTCCCTTTTCTTCTTAACTTGCTCTTTAGCCTTTAAAATCCTTTGCTTTAGGAAACTCTCCTGATTAACCATCTTTTTGCTTTGTTCCAATTCAGGCATTGTCTTGAATTTCAAAAGAACTTGTTGAACACCCGATGGCGATGGCCAAATCTCTGGTTGAGGGTCGTACGAGCCATAAATTATAGCACATGCATCGATTCCACAAAGGGTTGATAACTCATCAACTTTTTTCAATAAACCCTTCTTCTTTTTATTGTGTGTTACTTTCCTTGAGGTATCATTTTCAATGAAAGCAAGTTTCACCTTCTTTCTTGTCATGGTTTTGACTAGAATAAGCGAAGATGAATAATTTATCGGGAAAAAGAAGAACAGTTGATGGCTGTGAATTTTATTCTTGTGAACAATGTATATATAGACCAAAATCGATTTATTGTACACGGTTTGATGTATGTATGAATATTTTTCCATCTTGGCATTTTTGTTTCGGCGGTAAAACCCATTATTTTCATTCCATGCATGCGGATATATAAAATCAAATCTTTTATAACATTTAATTTTTTAACATTTTTTAATATTTAAATATTTCTAGTGACGTGGTTGCAACGGTTGGATTATATATCAAAATATTTTTTTTATTTGACAAAGATATATTACGAATTGTAATTTGCGTAGATTCATGCACATAGATATTCTAAAAGGATTTTATCTTGCCGTTAGTTATCAATATCGTAAATTTAAAAAATAGTATGAGAAAAAGGTATATACACCGAATATTTTTACACTATTAACCAATGACAGACGTGTATTTCGCCACATCACACTTTTATTTTCAACATACTATTATCATTTGGCACTTTACAAAAATCTGATTGGATGTCTGTGTAATATTTCTTTACAATGACAGTGCACTACCTTTAAACTCATAGTATATCAATAAAAGTTATTGTGTGTGAAATTGTTTGATATATCATATATTCATTTTTTTGGTTAATTTTTTCATATATTCCATTAAATTACACCACAACGTCATGTATTACGCAATATTACCCAATCCTAGCGCTTTTTGAGAAGTGCTACTAAATAATATGCTTTTAATAAAGTTGGAAAAGCATAATTCTAGTTATCTGACCACAATAGAAGAAACTTTAATAACGCTTAAAAATGTTATTAAAAGCTAAAAATACGCTATTGATAATATTTTTTGGCGTAATGTATTACATTATTTTTGCAAATATCTACAATGTATAAAGTAGTTAAATGCATGGCTAAATCTTTTCTTTACACTATCCATTTACACAAATTAAAATTTTTTATAATATCCAAAAAATTTTTTTTTTGTAATATAATATAAAAAAATATTACCCATATATATATATATATATATATATATATATATATATATATATATATATATTAAAAGCCTTTACGTAAATGTGATTATTATTTAACCTTGCTTAAGACTAATCAAGACAAATGATTATTCAAAAGTATTATAAGCACACACAATAAACTCTTTATTCTATCAAACTCCAATACATAAAACTTGTGAAATTACACCATAATAACCAATGGATGTAACTTCACATTCACACAAAATCCAAAAACAATAACAAAAATTATCATATAATTAAAATTTAGACTAAATTCGTCATATCCATATTAGAGGATATACATCATTAAGTCCACAAACAAATAAATTTATTCAAGATAATCAATTAGGCCAAAAACCATTCTGAAGATTGGCATCATAACCAAATGGAATTGTTTCATTTCCACCACCATTCCTCATCATGTCCATTAACAACTTCCTTTGAATGATGTTATTATTATTCATATCCATCCCAACATGGCCATGGCCCATCATAGCAATTTCTTCATTATTAAATGCAGTTAGTGGCGGCGGCGGTGGTAATTGTAGTACCATTTGATGTTGGACTTGGCTTTGAGCCATCATTATTTGACTTCTACTTTCATTTTGATTAAAAGTTATATTGTTATCATCAAGTTCCATCCTTCTAGCAATCTCCCTCAAATTCTTATCAATTATCCAAGCAAGATCATTCAAATCACTCACCGACACATCGTTCTGCACAATATTCCCAGCCTTAAGACATTGAAACATCAGCTTGGTTAGCTCTTTCTCTCTGTTGTCTTCCCTTTTCTTCTTAACTTGCTCTTTAGCCTTTAAAATCCTTTGTTTTAGGAAACTCTCCTGATTAACCATCTTTTTGCTTTGTTCCAATTCAGGCATTGTCTTGAATTTCAAAAGCACTTGTTGAACACCCGATGGCGATGGCCAAATCTCTGGTTGAGGGTCGTACGAGCCATAAATTATAGCACACGCATCGATTCCACAAAGGGTTGATAACTCATCAACTTTTTTCAATAAACCCTTCTTCTTTTTATTGTATGTTACTTTCCTTGAGGTATCATTTTCAATGAAAGCAAGTTTCACCTTCTTTCTTGTCATGGTTTTGACTAGAATAAGCGAAGATGAATAATTTATCGGGAAAAAGAAGAACAGTTGATGGCTGTGAATTTTATTCTTGTGAACAATGTATATATAGACCAAAATCGATTTATTGTACACGGTTTGATGTATGTATGAATATTTTTCCATCTTGGCATTTTTGTTTCGGCGGTAAAACCCATTATTTTCATTCCATGCATGCGGATATATAAAATCAAATCTTTTATAACATTTAATTTTTTAACATTTTTTAATATTTAAATATTTATAGTGACGTGGTTGCAACGGTTGGATTATATATCAAAATATTTTTTTTTATTTGACAAAGATATATCACGAATTGTAATTTGCGTAGATTCATGCACATAGATATTCTAAAAGGATTTTATCTTGCCGTTAGTTATCAATATCGTAAATTTAAAAAATAGTATGAGAAAAATGTAATACCCCGTAAATTTATAAACGCTCTGGTTAATATTATTATGATCAACTGGGTTCCGGGGTGCTCTGAGTAAATATTTGATAGAATAATTAGAGTAAACTGACGAACTCAGAGTCGATGAAATTAATAGTATTTAACGTTGAGTTTTTATAATTTGATGTAATTGAGTTAATTTTGGACATTTAGTAGTGTTACTAAAAATGATAGTTTCTATACTATCTATTTTCTTTTCATTTCCCTTGGAAAATCAAACAAAAGCTAAAAGAGAAAGAAAGAAAAGGAAAAAGGGAAGAAAGGAAAGGAAAAGAAAGAGGAAGAAGAGAAATTCTCAAGAAGCTCAAGAATCATCATCAATTCATCTATTTTTCGTTCAATCGTCTCAGTATCAACCTCCTCGTATAGTAATCCAGGTGGGTTCTAGTTAGACTCTTTAGAGTAGAGTTTTGTTGAGTTTAGAGTTAGGTTGAAATTGTGAAAATTGAATCTTTTTGGTATAAAATCTTGAATCTAACTGTTAAAACTCAATGTGTGATTATATGCTATACTGGTTGTTGTATTATAACATGTTTTATTGCTTGGTGATTGATCAAAATGGATTTTTGGGTTGAAATGGGTTGATCCCGTAGCAGAAAAATTCTGCAGAAAATTCTGCAGAATTTTCCTCTGCTCATACGCGTATTGGTCGAGGTGATACGCGTATGGGGCTTGTCAATACGCGTACGGCAAGGGCAATACACGTATGTATGGTCGGGCATTTTGAGCAATACGCGTATCGCTTGGGGCAATACGCGTATGGCTGGGCGAGCTTTTGGGCATACGCGTACGGGGAATGCCAATACGCGTACGGCCAGGAGAGTTACAGAATTCTGCTGTTGTGATTTATTTTTCCGATCGATTGTTTGCAATGCCGTAACTTTTTGTACGTAACTCGGATTGGAACAATTTTGATATAGTTGGAAAGATAATAAAAGGTACTTTCTGATTATAATGGTTTTAAGATCGTCGGACGATTTAATTAAGTCAGGATTTCTGAAATTGTGTCGTTTTATCGACTTTTATCTGTTAATTGTGTGTAACTATTATTGGCAATGTATGCATGTTAAAATATGGACTAGGCAGGGTGAGGATTATTACCAAAACTGTGTCGGAAGTGTGAATTGTTCCATGTGTGGCAACGCTCGTGCATGAAAGGCCGAGGTGTATGCATTTCTGTTTATCAATAACCACAGTTGTGCGGTGTAGTTCATGAGACTCGAGCACCTCCTCTGAACGTTATACACAACTACTTGGCAGGTTTGAGCCCCGTGTTAAGTACGGTTGGAGCCTATGGGTAAAGAGACTTGTGACGGTGTACGGGCCGTGAGAAGTGACGGATCACGGTGTACGGACCGGTGATCCCGAATCCAATCGTATGCCAAGTAGCTACAAGGATCCATGACTCGGATCGCCTTCTAGACGTAGAAGGGTACGGGAAAAGGGGATACCTTGGTATTGGTTATTGATATGTGAGTTCTTGAGTGTACGGACTCAGAACGTACTTCGGTACTAGTGTGAGTTTACAGGCTCACCGTGGCGGTTACTTGTGTGTGTGTACTCATGGTCTTTCCCCTTTCCCCTTGGACATGAGTTAGGACTTTGTTAGAACCTTGTAAGGCCGAGAGGACTTTAAGATAGGGAACTCACTGAGATTTGATGTATCTCACCCCACTGTTGTTGTTTACATCACAGGTTCTGCAGGTTTGGCGAAGGGTAAGGACAAGGTTATTTGACTTTCCTTACGGATCGTGGTTTTGTGATGGCATGGCTTCCGCTATGGCGTTATGTTTTGAGATCATTCTTTTGATCTAGATCTTAGTTTTTATCATTTTGGAACATCTTGTATATGTAATGCCTTAGACTTTTAGTTCTTTTGTATTAGAGGCATTTATATATATAATGTGTTAACTAGGAACTTATTATGTTTCTGTACCAAAAGTGAAACTCATGTATAATATATGATTTGATGCATGTATTATTATATGGTCTTTACAGTTGGTATCAAAGCAGGTCGTATCCTCGACCTAGCCATGAAATAGAATAAGTGTTTCTTTCCGTTTCATATGCGGCGTGTCGCCATGGGTCTTGTCTGTTATATTTATGGTATTGAGTCTGATCAACTTAATCCTATTGATATGGAATTCAGGAACATGGATGATAGATGCAGAAACAACCGTGGAAGACCAAGGACTACTCCAGCTGGGACAGTTCCACAAGGTGATGAAGGGAATGCCCCTTTGTACCAATTTATGCAACAGATGCAGCAACAGCAGAATCAGTTCATGCAAGGAATGATGCAGCAAATGGCTGATGGTCTACATCCTCCAGTGGTTGTTCCGAAAGTTACAGGAGGAACCTACAGGGAATTTGTTCGTATGAATCCTCCGGAGTTTCAAGGAGGGCTAGATCCGGTGAAGGCACACGAATGGATAACAGAAATGGAACGGATTTTTCTGATAGTTCATTGCAGTGAGGAGAATAAGGTGGTATTTGCTTCTCACTGGTTGAAGGGTCCTGCCATGAGGTGGTGGGAGAGCGCTTCAGCCTTGATGACAACTTAGGAAGTGCCGAAAGTGTGGGAACAGTTTAAGGTAATCTTTATGGAGAAATATTTTCCGAGTTCTTTAAGGTCGCAAAAGGAGTTTGAGTTCCAACAGTTGAGACAGGGAAATTTATCAGTGGCTTCTTATGCGGAACAATTTGAGATCATGGCTGACTATTCTAGACAGGCCATGTATGCTCCTGACGAGAGGTGGAAGATAGACCAGTTTCTGTTTGGGTTAAGGGCTGAGATTTCACACAGCGTGTCTCAACGGGAATTTGCTACTTATGCTGAAATGTTAAGACAATGTTATGTGGCAGAAAATAGCTTGAAAAAGATACAAATGGAGGTGGATTCGAACAGGGTAACTCAAGGTGACCGTGGAAGGTCGAATCAACAGTTTAGGCAAAGGCAACAGTCTTCCAAAGGGAAGCAAGTACAGGGCTCTAGAACTAGTGTGCCTCCGGTATGTCGCACTTGTGGGAGGAGTCATTTTGGTAGGTGCTATTCGGATGGGATACGGTGTTATCAGTGTAACAAGATGGGTCATGTAGCGAGAGATTGTCCTCAGAGTAGGAATCAGACACAAGGGAAGACTACGGGTCGAGTATATACTTTGGATGCAAGGAAAGCAAAGGGTGATAATTCCTTGATTGCGGGTACGTGTTTTGTTAATGGTCAACCTTGTTTTGTTTTGTTTGACTGTGGGGCTACACATTCTTTTGTGTCTTTAAGATGCGTGAAGCGACTTGGGTTGCAAACTATTCCTTTGTTTCCTCCTATGGTGGTTACTACTGCCATGGATGAAATGGTTGAAACACCCCTGTTGTGTGAAAATTGTGTGTTGTCGGTGAACGAAAGAGTCTTCCAGATTGATCTTATTTGTCTGCCGCTTAAGAAAGTGGATGTTGTTCTGGGAATGGACTGGCTTTCAGCTAATTCGGTTTTTATCGGTTGTGAGGAGAAGCTAATTATTATTCCATCTGCTGAGTCTACTCCGAAAGATGTATTATCAACGATTTTAGAAGGTACGGTGGGTATGGTAAATTTCTTGTTTGAGAAAGAGAAATCTGTTTTAATGGTTCTTACTAAGGAAGGGAGTAGTGAACAGCAAGTTCTGAGTATTCCAATAGTGTGTGAATTTCCTGAAGTGTTTCCTGAGGATGTTTCTTCTCTTCCTCCGGAGAGAGAAGTTGAGTTCTCTATTGACCTGATACCGGGAACGGCTCCTATATCCGTTTCTCTGTATCGGATGGCACCGATTGAATTAAGAGAATTAAAGGACCAATTGGAGGACTTGATGTCTAAGCATTTTGTTAGGCCTAGTGTTTCACCGTGGGGAGCTCCAGTGTTATTGGTAAAGAAGAAAGATGGGGGAATGCGTTTGTGCATTGATTATCGTAAGTTGAATAAAGTTACCATTAAGAATAAGTATCCCTTACCAAGGATAGACGACTTGTTAGATCAATTGAAAGGAGCCTGTGTGTTCTCGAAGATTGATTTACGGTCGGGTTATCATCAGATTCGAGTGAAGAGTTCCGATGTGCCAAAGACTGCATTTAGGACACGTTACGGTCATTATGAATTCTTAGTGATGCCTTTCGGTGTGACTAATGCTCCAGCTGTTTTCATGGATTACATGAACCGTATATTTCAGGCTTACTTGGACCAATTTGTGGTAATCTTTATTGACGATATCCTTATTTATTCTCGTACTCCTCAAGAGCATGGAGAACATCTGAGGATTGTCTTATCGGTCTTGCAAGAAAAGCAATTGTTTGCTAAGTTGAGTAAGTGTGAGTTTTGGATGTCGGAAGTTAATTTTCTTGGACATGTTATATCTCAAGGTGGTGTGGCAGTGGATCCATCGAAAGTAGAAGCAGTAATTAATTGGGAGAGACCGAGAAATGTTTCAGAAGTCAGAAGTTTCTTGGGATTGGCCGGTTACTATAGAAGGTTTATTAAGGGCTTTTCTCAATTGGCCTTACCAATGACGAAACTTACTCGGAAGGATGTTATTTTTGAGTGGGATTCAGGTTGCGAACAAAGTTTTATGCATTTGAAGGAAAGCTTGATGAGTGCTCCAGTATTAATCATTCCTGATCCTAACAACTCTTATGAAGTATTCTGTGATGCTTCTAAGAGGGGATTAGGGGGTGTTCTGATGCAAGGTGGTCAAGTGGTAGCTTACGCTTCTCGACAGTTAAAAGTTCATGAGAAGAATTATCCAACTCATGATTTGGAACTAGCTGCAGTGGTTTTTGCACTGAAGGTGTGGCGTCATTATTTATATGGTGTACGTTTTGAAATGTTCAGTGACCACAAAAGTTTGAAGTATTTGTTCGATCAAAAGGAGTTGAATATGCGACAAAGAAGGTGGATGGAGTACTTATAGGATTATGACTTAGAATTGAAGTATCATCCAGGAAAGGCGAATAAAGTAGCGGATGCTTTAAGTCGGAAAATGGTTCATAGTGCGGAATGGATGATTTTGGAGTATTCATTGTTGGAAAAGTTTAGAGATCTTAATCTCCAATTTGTGTGGACTCCGAATGGTGTGATTATGGGAAATTTGAATGTCAATTCTACTTTGAGAGTTGAGATTCAACATGCACAATTGTTAGAGGAAGAGTTACAAGAGTTGTTACTTCAGCCGGGTTTTATACGAGCGACAGATGGGATTGTTCTGTTTAATCAAAGGATTTGTGTTCCGAGGGATGAGGCATTGAAAAGGAAGATCTTAGACGAAGCTCATAAAGGTACTTTTACGATACATCCTGGTTCTTCAAATATGTATCAGGATTTAAAGAAGGATTATTGGTGGCCTGGGATGAAAAAGGATATAGCGGAATATGTGTCAAAATGTGCGGTGTGCCAACAGGTGAAGATTGAACACCAAAGACCGGGCGGTTTGTTACAACCTTTGGATATTCCAGTTTGGAAGTGGGATAGTATTTCTATGGATTTTGCAGTGGGTTTACCCCGTACCCAAGGTGGGTATGATTCTATTTGGGTGATTGTAGATCGACTAACGAAATCTGCACACTTCTTAGCCGTAAAGACTATTTATAAGGCAAGTCATCTTACAAGGTTGTTTATTGCTGAGATTGTGAGATTGCATGGTATTCCTTCTAGTATTGTGTCCGATAGAGATCCGAAGTTTACTTCGAGATTTTGGAAAGTGTTCCAACAAGCGATGGGTACGAATTTGTGTTTGAGCACGTTAAATCATCCTCAAACGGATGGTCAGACTGAACGAACAATACAAACGATGGAAGATATGTTAAGGGCTTGTGTGCTAGAGAGTAGAGGGAATTGGAAAGAACTTTTACCGTTAATTGAGTTTTCCTATAACAATAGTTACCATGCGAGTATCGGAATGGCTCTGTATGAAGCATTGTATGGGAGGAAGTGTAGAACACCTTTGTGTTGGGCTGAAATTGGCGAAGATAGAATTTTGGGACCCGAGATTATTCAAGAGACTACGGAAAAGATTCGAATGATCCACGAGAAGGTTAAACAAGCACAAGATCGTCAAAAGAGTTATGCGGACAATCGTAGGAGACCTTTGGAATTTGAGGAAGGTGACCATGTATTTCTGAAAGTTACTCTGAGATTGAGATTGAAAGGACCGTTTAAGTCGCGAAAGTTAAGTCCGAGATACGTGGGACCGTATCAGATTTTAGAAAGGATTGGTGAAGTTGCTTATAGATTAGCCTTACCACCCTCTCTATCCGAGATGCATGACGTTTTTCACGTATCTCAGCTCCGTAAGTTTGTTCCTGATCCTCTTCAGCCAATTCTACCCAAATCGGTGGAAATTGAAGCGGATTTGACTTTTGAACCACAACCGAGTTGTATTGTGGGAAGGGAAACAAAAGTATTAAGGAACAAAGATATTCCACTTGTTAAGGTGCAATGGGATATGACGCATCCGGGCGATGCTACTTGGGAACTAGAATCGGAAATGCGAGATTCTTATCCACATTTGTTCAGGTAATATTCTAAATTCGAGGACGAATTTCTATTTAAGGGGGGGAGGATGTAATACCCCGTAAATTTATAAACGCTCTGGTTAATATTATTATGATCAACTAGGTTCCGGGGTGCTCTGAGTAATTATTTGATAGAATAATTAGAGTAAACTGACGAACTCAGAGTCGATGAAATTAATAGTATTTAACGTTGAGTTTTTATAATTTGATGTATTTGAGTTAATTTTGGACATTTAGTAGTGTTACTAAAAATGATAGTTTCTATACTATCTATTTTCTTTTCATTTCCCTTGGAAAATCAAACAAAAGCTAAAAGAGAAAGAAAGAAAAGGAAAAAGGGAAGAAAGGAAAGGAAAAGAAAGAGGAAGAAGAGAAATTCTCAAGAAGCTCAAGAATCATCATCAATTCATCTGTTTTTCGTTCAATCGTCTCAGTATCAACCTCCTCGTCTAGTAATCCAGGTGGGTTCTAGTTAGACTCTTTAGAGTAGAGTTTTGTTGAGTTTAGAGTTAGGTTGAAATTGTGAAAATTGAATCTTTTTGGTATAAAATCTTGAATCTAACTGTTAAAACTCAATGTGTGATTATATGCTATACTGGTTGTTGTATTATAACATGTTTTATTGCTTGGTGATTGATCAAAATGGATTTTTGGGTTGAAAAGGGTTGATCCCGTAGCAGAAAAATTCTGCAGAAAATTCTGCAGAATTTTCCTCTGCTCATACGCGTATTGGTCGAGGTGATACGCGTATGGGGCTTGTCAATACGCGTACGGCAAGGGCAATACGCGTATGGATGGCCGGGCATTTTGAGCAATACGCGTATCGCTTGGGGCAATACGCGTATGGCTGGGCGAGCTTTTGGGCATACGCGTACGGGGAATGCCAATACGCGTACGGCCAGGAGAGTTACAGAATTCTGCTGTTGTGATTTATTTTTCCGATCGATTGTTTGCAATGCCGTAACTTTTTGTACGTAACTCGGATTGGAACAATTTTGATATCGTTGGAAAGATAATAAAAGGTACTTTCTGATTATAATGGTTTTAAGATCGTCGGACGATTTAATTAAGTCGGGATTTCTGAAATTGTGTCGTTTTATCGACTTTTATCTGTTAATTGTGTGTAACTATTATTAGCAATGTATGCATGTTAAAATATGGACTAGGCAGGGTGAGGATTATTACCAAAACTGTGTCGGAAGTGTGAATTGTTCCATGTGTGGCAACGCTCGTGCATGAAAGGCCGAGGCGTATGCATTTCTGTTTATCAATAACCACAGTTGTGCGGTGTAGTTCATGAGACTCGAGCACCTCCTCTGAACGTTATACACAACTACTTGGCAGGTTTGAGTCCCGTGTTAAGTACGGTTGGAGCCTACGGGTAAAGAGACTTGTGACGGTGTACGGGCCGTGAGAAGTGACGGATCACGGTGTACGGACCGGTGATCCCGAATCCAATCGTATGCCAAGTAGCTACAAGGATCCATGACTCGGATCGCCTTCTAGACGTAGAAGGGTACGGGAAAAGGGGATACCTTGGTATTGGTTATTGATATTTGATCAAGGATTCACAAAGTACCGAAGTACGTTCTGAGTCCGTACACTCAAGAACTCACATATCAATAACCAATACCAAGGTATCCCTTTTTCCCGTACCCTTCTACGTCTAGAAGGCGATCCGAGTCATGGATCCTTGTAGCTACTTGGCATACGATTGGATTCAGGATCACGGGCCGTACACCGTGATCCGTCACTTCTCACGGACCGTACGCCGTCTCAAGTCTCTTTACCCGTAGGCTCCAACCGTACTTAACACGGGACTCAAACCTGCCAAGTAGTGGTGCATATGTTTCAGAGGAGCTCGAGACCCATGAAACGCACTAACACAACTCTGTGGTTATTGATAAACAGAATGCACACGCCTCGGCCTCTCATGCACGAGCGTTGCCACACGTAAGACTCCACATTCCAACACTGTTTTGGTAATAATTCTCACCCTGCCTAGTCCATATTTTAACATGCATATATTGTCAATAATAATTACACACAATTAACAGGTAAAAGTCGATAAAATGACACAATTTCACAAATCCCGACTTTATTAAATCGGCCAACGATTTTAAAACCATTTTAATAAGAAAGTACATTTTATTATCTTTCCAACGATATCAAAATTGTTCCAATCCGAGTTACGTACAAAAAGTTACGGCATTGGAAACAATCGATCGGAAAAATAAATCACAACAGCAGGATTCTGTAACTCTCCTGGCCGTACGCGTATTGGCACTCCCCGTACGCGTATTGCCCAAATTCTCGCCCAGCCATACGCGTATTGCCCCAAGCGATACGCGTATTGCTCAAATGCCCGGCCATCCATACGCGTATTGCCCTTGCCGTACGCGTATTGACAAGCTCCATACGCGTATTGACATGCTCCATACGCGTATGGGCAGAGAAAAAAATGCAGAAGTTCCTGCAGAATTTTTCTGCTACGGATTGATCCAAAATCAACCCCAAATCCCATTTTCATCAATCAAAATGCATCAAAACATGTTATAACATCACAACCAGTATAACATATAATCAAACATTGCATTTAGCAGTTAGATTCACGAATTTTGTGCAAAAAGATTCAATTTTCACAATTTCTAATCTAACTCTAAACTCAAAATAATCCTACTCTAAAGAGTCTAACTAGAACCCACCTGGATTACTAGACGAGGAGGTTGATACTGAGACGATTGGACGAAGAACAGATGAATTGATGATGATTCTTGAGCTTTTGGAAATTTTCTCTCCTTTCCTTCTTCCACTTTTCCTTTCTCCTCCTTTTCCTTTGTTTTCTTTCTATCTTTCTCTCTTTTAGCTTTTGTTTGGTTTTCAAGGAAAATGAAAAGAAAATAGATAGTATAGAAACTATCATTTTTAGTAACACTACCAAATGTCCAAAATTAGCTCAAATACATCAAATTATAAAAACTCAACGTTAAATACTATTAATTTAATCGACTCTGAGTTCGTCAGTTTACTCCAATTATTTTATCAAATAATTACTCAGAGTACTCCGGAACCCAGTTGATCATAATAATATTAACCAGAGCGTTTATAAATTTACGGGGTATTACATCCTCCCCCCCTTAAATAGAAATTCGTCCTCGAATTTAGAATATTACCTGAACAGTTGTGGATAAGAATCTCGCATTTCCGATTCTAGTTCCCAAGTAGCATCGCCCGGATGCGTCATATCCCATTGCACCTTAACAAGTGGAATATCTTTGTTCCTTAACACTTTTGTTTCCCTTCCCACAATACAACTCGGTTGTGGTTCAAAAGTCAAATCCGCTTCAATTTCCACTGATTCGGGTAGAATTGGCTGAAGAGGATCAGGAATGAACTTACGGAGCTGAGATACGTGAAAAACGTCATGCATCTCGGATAGAGAGGGTGGTAAGGCTAATCTATAAGCAACTTCACCAATCCTTTCTAAAATCTGATACGGTCCCACGTATCTCGGACTTAACTTACGTGACTTAAACGGTCCTTTCAATCTCAATCTCGGAGTAACTTTCAGAAATACATGGTCACCCTCCTCAAATTCCAAAGGTCTCCTACGATTGTCCGCATAACTCTTTTGACGATCTTGTGCTTGTTTAACCTTCTCGCGGATCATTCGAATCTTTTCCGTAGTCTCTTGAATAATCTCGGGTCCCAAAATCCTATCTTCGCCAATTTCAGCCCAACACAAAGGTGTCCTACACTTTCTCCCATACAATGCTTCATAAGGAGCCATACCGATGCTCGCATGATAACTATTGTTATAGGAAAACTCAATTAACGGCAAAAGTTCTTTCCAATTCCCTCTACTCTCTAACACACAAGCTCTTAACATATCCTCCATCGTTTGTATTGTTCGTTCAGTCTGACCATCCGTTTGAGGATGATTCGACGTGCTCAAACACAAATTCGTACCCATCGCTTGTTGGAACACTTTCCAAAATCTCGAAGTAAACTTCGGATCTCTATCGGACACAATACTGGAAGGAATACCATGCAATCTCACAATCTCAGCAATAAACAACCTTGCAAGATGACTTGCCTTATGAGTAGTCTTTACGGCTAAGAAGTGTGCAGATTTCGTTAGTCGATCTACAATCACCCAAATAGAATCATACCCACCTTGGGTACGGGGTAAACCCACTGCAAAATCCATAGAAATACTATCCCACTTCCAAACTGGAATATCCAAAGGTTGTAACAAACCGCCCGGTCTTTGGTGTTCAATCTTCACCTGTTGGCACACCGCACATTCTGACACATATCCCGCTATATCCTTTTTCATCCCAGGCCACCAATAATCCTTCTTTAAATCCTGATACATCTTTGAAGAACCAGGATGTATCGTAAAAGTACCTTTATGAGCTTCGTCTAAGATCTTCCTTTTCAACGCCTCATCCCTCGGAACACAAATCCTTTGATTAAACAGAACAATCCCATCTGTCGCTCGTGTAAAACCCGGTTGAAGTAACAACTCTCAAGGTAGAATTGACATTCAAATTTCCCATAATCACACCATTCGGAGTCCACACAAACTGGAGATTAAGATCTCTAAACTTTTCCAACAATGAATACTCTAAAATCATCAATTCCGCACTATGAACCATTTTCCGACTTAAAGCATCCGCTACTTTATTCGCCTTTCCTGGATGATATTTCAATTCTAAGTCATAATCCTTTAAGTACTCCATCCACCTTCTTTGTCGCATATTCAACTCCTTTTGATCAAACAAATACTTCAAACTTTTGTGGTCACTGAACATTTCAAAGCGTACACCATATAAATAATGACGCCACACCTTCAGTGCAAACACCACTGCAGCTAGTTCCAAATCATGAGTTGGATAATTCTTCTCATGAACTTTTAACTGTCGAGAAGCATAAGCTACCACTTGACCACCTTGCATCAGAACACCCCCTAATCCCCTCTTAGAAGCATCACATAATACTTCATAAGAGTTGTTAGGATCAGGAATAATTAATACTGGAGCACTCGTCAAACTTTCCTTCAAATGCATAAAACTTTGTTCGCAACCTGAATCCCATTCAAAAATAACATCCTTCCGAGTAAGTTTCGTCATTGGTAAGGCCAATTGAGAAAAGCCCTTAATAAACCTTCTATAGTAACCGGCCAATCCCAAGAAACTTCTGACTTCTGAAACATTTCTCGGTCTCTCCCAATTAATCACTGCTTCTACCTTCGATGGATCCACTGCCACACCACCTCGAGATATCACATGTCCAAGAAAATTAACTTCCGACATCCAAAACTCACACTTGCTCAACTTAGCAAACAATTGCTTCTCTTGCAAGACCGATAAGACAATCCTCAGATGTTCTCCGTGCTCTTGTGGAGTACGAGAATAAATAAGAATGTCGTCAATAAAGATTACCACAAATTGGTCCAAGTAAGTCTGAAATATTCGATTCATGTAATCCATGAAAATAGCTGGAGCATTAGTCACACCGAAAGGCATCACTAAGAATTCATAATGACCGTAACGTGTCCTAAATGCAGTCTTTGGCACATCGGAACTCTTCACTCGAATCTGATGATAACCCGACCGTAAATCAATCTTCGAGAACACACATGCTCCTTTCAATTGATCTAACAAGTCGTCTATCCTTGGTAAGGGATACTTATTCTTAATGGTAACTTTATTCAACTTACGATAATCAATGCACAAACGCATTCCCCCATCTTTCTTCTTTACCAATAACACTGGAGCTCCCCACGGTGAAACACTAGGCCTAACGAAATGCTTGGACATCAAGTCCTCCAATTGGTCCTTTAATTCTCTTAATTCAAGCGGTGCCATCCGATACGGAGAAACGGATATAGGAGCCGTTCCCGGTATCAGGTCAATAGAGAACTCAACTTCTCTCTCCGGAGGAAGAGAAGAAACATCCTCAGGAAACACTTCAGGAAATTCACACACTATTGGAATACTCAGAACTTGCTGTTCACTACTTCCTTCCTTAGTAAGAACCAATAAAACAGATTTCTCTTTCTCAAACAAGAAATTTACCATTCCCACCGTACCTTCTAAAATCGTTGATAATACATCTTTCGGAGTAGCCTCAGCAGATGGAATAATAATTAGCTTCTCCTCACAACCGATAAAAACCGAATTAGCTGAAAGCCAGTCCATTCCCAGAACAACATCCACTTTCTTAAGCGGCAGACAAATAAGATCAATCTGGAAGACTCTTTCGTTCACCGACAACACACAATTTTCACACATCAGTGGTGTTTCAACCATTTCATCCATGGCAGTAGTAACCACCATAGGAGGAAACAAAGGAATAGTTTGCAACCCAAGTCGCTTCACACATCTTAAAGACACAAAAGAATGTGTAGCCCCACAGTCAAATAAAACAAAACAAGGTTGACCATTAACAAAACACGTACCCGCAATCAAGGAATTATCACCCTTTGCTTTCCTTCCATCCAGAGTATATACTCGACCCGTAGTCTTCCCTTGTGTCTGATTCCTACTCTGAGGACAATCTCTCGCTACATGACCCATCTTGTTACACTGATAACACCGTATCCCATCCGAAAAGCACCTACCATAATGACTCCTCCCACAAGTGCGACATACTGGAGGTACACTAGTTCTAGAGCCCTGTACTTGCTTCCCTTTGGAAGACTGTTGCCTTTGCCTAAACTGTTGACTCGACCTTCCACGGTCACCTTGAGTTACCCTGTTCGAATCCACCTCCATTTGTATCTTTTTCAAGCTATTTTCCGCCACATAACATTGTCTTAACATTTCAGCATAAGTAGCAAATTCCCGTTGGGACACGCTGTGTGAAATCTCAGCCCTTAACCCAAACAGAAACTGATCTATCTTCCACCTCTCGTCAGGAGCATACATGGCCTGTCTAGAATAGTCAGCCATGATCTCAAATTGTTCCGCATAAGAAGCCACTGATAAATTTCCCTGTCTCAACTGTTGGAACTCAAACTCCTTTTGAGACCTTAAAGAACTCAGAAAATATTTCTCCATAAAGATTACCTTAAACTGTTCCCACACTTTCGGCACTTCCTGAGTTGTCATCAAGGCTGAAGCGCTCTCCCACCACCTCATGGCAGGACCCTTCAACCAGTGAGAAGCAAAAACCACCTTATTCTCCTCACTGCAATGAACTATCAGAAAAATCCGTTCCATTCCTGTTATCCATTCGTGTGCCTTCACCGGATCTAGCCCTCCTTGAAACTCCGGAGGATTCATACGAACAAATTCCCTGTAGGTTCCTCCCGTAACTTCCGGAACAACCACTGGAGGATGCAGACCATCAGCCATTTGTTGCATCATCCCTTGCATGAACTGATTCTGCTGTTGCTGCATCTGTTGCATAAATTGGTACAACGGGGCATTCCCTTCATCACCTTGTGGAACTGTCCCAGCTGGAGTAGTCCTTGGTCTTCCACGGTTGTTTCTGCGTCTATCAGCCATGTTCCTGAATTCCATATCAATAGGATTAAGTTGATCAGACTCAATACCATAAATATAACAGACAAGACCCATGGCGACACGCCGCATATGAAACGGAAAGAAACACTTATTCTATTTCATGGCTAGGTCGAGGATACGACCTGCTCTGATACCAACTGTAAAGACCATATACAATACATGCCTCAAATCATATAATATACATGAGTTTCACTTTTGGTACTGAAACATAATAAGTTCCTAGTTAACACATTATATATATAAATGCCTCTAATACAAAACACCTAAAAGTCTAAGGCATTACATATACAAGATGTTCTAAAATGATAAAAACTAAGAACTAGATCAATACAATGATCTCAAAACATAACGCCATAGCGGAAGCCATGCCATAACAAAACCACGATCCGTAAGGAAAGTCAAGTAACACTGTCCTTACCCTTCGCCAAACCTGCAGAACCTGTGATGTAAACAACAACAGTGGGGTGAGATACATCAAATCTCAGTGAGTTCCCTATCTTAAAGTCCTCTCGGCTTTACAAGGTTCTAACAAAATCCTAACTCATGTCCAAGGGGAAAGGGGAAAGACCATGAGTACACACACACAAGTAACCGCCACGGTGAGCCTGTAAACTCACACTAGTACCGGAGTACCTCTTGAGCCTGTAACTCAAGGATTCACAAAGTACCGAAGTACGTTCTGAGTCCGTACACTCAAGAACTCACATATCAATAACCAATACCAAGGTATCCCTTTTTCCCATACCCTTCTACGTCTAGAAGGCGATCCGAGTCATGGATCCTTGTAGCTACTTGGCATACGATTGGATTCGGGATCACGGGCCGTACACCGTGATCCGTCACTTCTCACGGACCGTACGCCGTCTCAAGTCTCTTTACCCGTAGGCTCCAACCGTACTTAACACGGGACTCAAACCTGCCAAGTAGTGGTGCATATGTTTCAGAGGAGCTCGAGACCCATGAAACGCACTAACACAACTCTGTGGTTATTGATAAACAGAATGCACACGCCTCGGCCTCTCATGCACGAGCGTTGCCACACGTAAGACTCCACATTCCAACACTGTTTTGGTAATAATTCTCACCCTGCCTAGTCCATATTTTAACATGCATATATTGTCAATAATAATTACACACAATTAACAGGTAAAAGTCGATAAAACGACACAATTTCACAAATCCCGACTTTATTAAATCGGCCAACGATTTTAAAACCATTTTTATAAGAAAGTACATTTTATTATCTTTCCAACGATATCAAAATTGTTCCAATCCGAGTTACGTACAAAAAGTTACGGCATTGGAAACAATCGATCGGAAAAATAAATCACAACAGCAGGATTCTGTAACTCTCCTGGCCGTACGCGTATTGGCACTCCCCGTACGCGTATTGCCCAAATTCTCGCCCAGCCATACGCGTATTGCCCCAAGCGATACGCGTATTGCTCAAATGCCCGGCCATCCATACGCGTATTGCCCTTGCCGTATGCGTATTGACAAGCTCCATACGCGTATTGACATGCTCCATACGCGTATGGGCAGAGAAAAAAATGCAGAAGTTCCTGCAGAATTTTTCTGCTACGGATTGATCCAAAATCAACCCCAAATCCCATTTTCATCAATCAAAATGCATCAAAACATGTTATAACATCACAACCAGTATAACATATAATCAAACATTGCATTTAGCAGTTAGATTCACGAATTTTGTGCAAAAAGATTCAATTTTCACAATTTCTAATCTAACTCTAAACTCAAAATAATCCTACTCTAAAGAGTCTAACTAGAACCCACCTGGATTACTAGACGAGGAGGTTGATACTGAGACGATTGGACGAAGAACAGATGAATTGATGATGATTCTTGAGCTTTTGGAAATTTTCTCTCCTTTCCTTCTTCCACTTTTCCTTTCTCCTCCTTTTCCTTTGTTTTCTTTCTATCTTTCTCTCTTTTAGCTTTTGTTTGGTTTTCAAGGAAAATGAAAAGAAAATAGATAGTATAGAAACTATCATTTTTAGTAACACTACCAAATGTCCAAAATTAGCTCAAATACATCAAATTATAAAAACTCAACGTTAAATACTATTAATTTAATCGACTCTGAGTTCGTCAGTTTACTCCAATTATTTTATCAAATAATTACTCAGAGTACTCCGGAACCCAGTTGATCATAATAATATTAACCAGAGCGTTTATAAATTTACGGGGTATTACACGTTAGTTATCAATATCGTAAATTTAAAAAATAGTATGAGAAAAAGGTATATACACCGAATATTTTTACACTATTAACCAATGACAGACGTGTATTTCGCCACATCACACTTTTATTTTCAACATACTATTATCATTTGGCACTTTACAAAAATCTGATTGGATGTATGTGTAATATTTCTTTACAATGACAGTGCACTACCTTTAAACTCATAGTATATCAATAAAAGTTATTGTGTGTGAAATTGTTTGATATATCATATATTCATTTTTTTGGTTAATTTTTTCATATATTCCATTAAATTACACCACAACGTCATGTATTACGCAATATTACCCATTCCTAGCGCTTTTTGAGAAGTGCTACTAAATAATATGCTTTTAATAAAGTTGGAAAAGCATAATTCTAGTTATCTGACCACAATAGAAGAAACTTTAATAACGCTTAAAAATGTTATTAAAAGCTAAAAATACGCTATTGATAATATTTTTTGCCGTAATGTATTACATTATTTTTGCAAATATCTACAATGTATAAAGTAGTTTAATGCATGGCTAAATCTTTTCTTTACACTATCCATTTACACAAATTAAAATTTTTTATAATATCCAAAAATATTTTTTTTTGTAATATAATATAAAAAAATATTACCCATATATATATATATATATATATATATTAAAAGCCTTTACGTAAATGTGATTATTATTTAACCTTGCTTAAGACTAATCAAGACAAATGATTATTCAAAAGTATTATAAGCACACACAATAAACTCTTTATTCTATCAAACTCCAATACATAAAACTTGTGAAATTACACCATAATAACCAATGGATGTAACTTCACATTCACACAAAATCCAAAAACAATAACAAAAATTATCATATAATTAAAATTTAGACTAAATTCGTCATATCCATATTAGAGGATATACATCATTAAGTCCACAAACAAATAAATTTATTCAAGATAATCAATTAGGCCAAAAACCATTCTGAAGATTGGCATCATAACCAAATGGAATTGTTTCATTTCCACCACCATTCCTCATCATGTCCATTAACAACTTCCTTTGAATGATGTTATTATTATTCATATCCATCCCAACATGGCCATGGCCCATCATAGCAATTTCTTCATTATTAAATGCAGTTAGTGGCGGCGGCGGTGGTAATTGTAGTACCATTTGATGTTGGACTTGGCTTTGAGCCATCATTATTTGACTTCTACTTTCATTTTGATTAAAAGTTATATTGTTATCATCAAGTTCCATCCTTCTAGCAATCTCCCTCAAATTCTTATCAATTATCCAAGCAAGATCATTCAAATCACTCACCGACACATCGTTCTGCACAATATTCCCAGCCTTAAGACATTGAAACATCAGCTTGGTTAGCTCTTTCTCTCTGTTGTCTTCCCTTTTCTTCTTAACTTGCTCTTTAGCCTTTAAAATCCTTTGTTTTAGGAAACTCTCCTGATTAACCATCTTTTTGCTTTGTTCCAATTCAGGCATTGTCTTGAATTTCAAAAGCACTTGTTGAACACCCGATGGCGATGGCCAAATCTCTGGTTGAGGGTCGTACGAGCCATAAATTATAGCACACGCATCGATTCCACAAAGGGTTGATAACTCATCAACTTTTTTCAATAAACCCTTCTTCTTTTTATTGTATGTTACTTTCCTTGAGGTATCATTTTCAATGAAAGCAAGTTTCACCTTCTTTCTTGTCATGGTTTTGACTAGAATAAGCGAAGATGAATAATTTATCGGGAAAAAGAAGAACAGTTGATGGCTGTGAATTTTATTCTTGTGAACAATGTATATATAGACCAAAATCGATTTATTGTACACGGTTTGATGTATGTATGAATATTTTTCCATCTTGGCATTTTTGTTTCGGCGGTAAAACCCATTATTTTCATTCCATGCATGCGGATATATAAAATCAAATCTTTTATAACATTTAATTTTTTAACATTTTTTAATATTTAAATATTTCTAGTGACGTGGTTGCAACGGTTGGATTATATATCAAAATATTTTTTTTATTTGACAAAGATATATCACGAATTGTAATTTGCGTAGATTCATGCACATAGATATTCTAAAAGGATTTTATCTTGCCGTTAGTTATCAATATCGTAAATTTAAAAAATAGTATGAGAAAAAGGTATATACACCGAATATTTTTACACTATTAACCAATGACAGACGTGTATTTCGCCACATCACACTTTTATTTTCAACATACTATTATCATTTGGCACTTTACAAAAATCTGATTGGATGTATGTGTAATATTTCTTTACAATGACAGTGCACTACCTTTAAACTCATAGTATATCAATAAAAGTTATTGTGTGTGAAATTGTTTGATATATCATATATTCATTTTTTTGGTTAATTTTTTCATATATTCCATTAAATTACACCACAACGTCATGTATTACGCAATATTACCCAATCCTAGCACTTTTTGAGAAGTGCTACTAAATAATATGCTTTTAATAAAGTTGGAAAAGCATAATTCTAGTTATCTGACCACAATAGAAGAAACTTTAATAACGCTTAAAAATGTTATTAAAAGCTAAAAATACGCTATTGATAATATTTTTTGCCGTAATGTATTACATTATTTTTGCAAATATCTACAATGTATAAAGTAGTTTAATGCATGGCTAAATCTTTTCTTTACACTATCCATTTACACAAATTAAAATTTTTTATAATATCCAAAAATATTTTTTTTTGTAATATAATATAAAAAAATATTACCCATATATATATATATATATATATATATATATATATATATATATATTAAAAGCCTTTACGTAAATGTGATTATTATTTAACCTTGCTTAAGACTAATCAAGACAAATGATTATTCAAAAGTATTATAAGCACACACAATAAACTCTTTATTCTATCAAACTCCAATACATAAAACTTGTGAAATTACACCATAATAACCAATGGATGTAACTTCACATTCACACAAAATCCAAAAACAATAACAAAAATTATCATATAATTAAAATTTAGACTAAATTCGTCATATCCATATTAGAGGATATACATCATTAAGTCCACAAACAAATAAATTTATTCAAGATAATCAATTAGGCCAAAAACCATTCTGAAGATTGGCATCATAACCAAATGGAATTGTTTCATTTCCACCACCATTCCTCATCATGTCCATTAACAACTTCCTTTGAATGATGTTATTATTATTCATATCCATCCCAACATGGCCATGGCCCATCATAGCAATTTCTTCATTATTAAATGCAGTTAGTGGCGGCGGCGGTGGTAATTGTAGTACCATTTGATGTTGGACTTGGCTTTGAGCCATCATTATTTGACTTCTACTTTCATTTTGATTAAAAGTTATATTGTTATCATCAAGTTCCATCCTTCTAGCAATCTCCCTCAAATTCTTATCAATTATCCAAGCAAGATCATTCAAATCACTCACCGACACATCGTTCTGCACAATATTCCCAGCCTTAAGACATTGAAACATCAGCTTGGTTAGCTCTTTCTCTCTGTTGTCTTCCCTTTTCTTCTTAACTTGCTCTTTAGCCTTTAAAATCCTTTGTTTTAGGAAACTCTCCTGATTAACCATCTTTTTGCTTTGTTCCAATTCAGGCATTGTCTTGAATTTCAAAAGCACTTGTTGAACACCCGATGGCGATGGCCAAATCTCTGGTTGAGGGTCGTACGAGCCATAAATTATAGCACACGCATCGATTCCACAAAGGGTTGATAACTCATCAACTTTTTTCAATAAATCCTTCTTCTTTTTATTGTATGTTACTTTCCTTGAGGTATCATTTTCAATGAAAGCAAGTTTCACCTTCTTTCTTGTCATGGTTTTGACTAGAATAAGCGAAGATGAATAATTTATCGGGAAAAAGAAGAACAGTTGATGGCTGTGAATTTTATTCTTGTGAACAATGTATATATAGACCAAAATCGATTTATTGTACACGGTTTGATGTATGTATGAATATTTTTCCATCTTGGCATTTTTGTTTCGGCGGTAAAACCCATTATTTTCATTCCATGCATGCGGATATATAAAATCAAATCTTTTATAACATTTAATTTTTTAACATTTTTTAATATTTAAATATTTCTAGTGACGTGGTTGCAACGGTTGGATTATATATCAAAATATTTTTTTTATTTGACAAAGATATATCACGAATTGTAATTTGCGTAGATTCATGCACATAGATATTCTAAAAGGATTTTATCTTGCCGTTAGTTATCAATATCGTAAATTTAAAAAATAGTATGAGAAAAAGGTATATACACCGAATATTTTTACACTATTAACCAATGACAGACGTGTATTTCGCCACATCACACTTTTATTTTCAACATACTATTATCATTTGGCACTTTACAAAAATCTGATTGGATGTATGTGTAATATTTCTTTACAATGACAGTGCACTACCTTTAAACTCATAGTATATCAATAAAAGTTATTGTGTGTGAAATTGTTTGATATATCATATATTCATTTTTTTGGTTAATTTTTTCATATATTCCATTAAATTACACCACAACGTCATGTATTACGCAATATTACCCATTCCTAGCGCTTTTTGAGAAGTGCTACTAAATAATATGCTTTTAATAAAGTTGGAAAAGCATAATTCTAGTTATCTGACCACAATAGAAGAAACTTTAATAACGCTTAAAAATGTTATTAAAAGCTAAAAATACGCTATTGATAATATTTTTTGCCGTAATGTATTACATTATTTTTGCAAATATCTACAATGTATAAAGTAGTTTAATGCATGGCTAAATCTTTTCTTTACACTATCCATTTACACAAATTAAAATTTTTTATAATATCCAAAAATATTTTTTTTTGTAATATAATATAAAAAAATATTACCCATATATATATATATATATATATATATATATATATATATTAAAAGCCTTTACGTAAATGTGATTATTATTTAACCTTGCTTAAGACTAATCAAGACAAATGATTATTCAAAAGTATTATAAGCACACACAATAAACTCTTTATTCTATCAAACTCCAATACATAAAACTTGTGAAATTACACCATAATAACCAATGGATGTAACTTCACATTCACACAAAATCCAAAAACAATAACAAAAATTATCATATAATTAAAATTTAGACTAAATTCGTCATATCCATATTAGAGGATATACATCATTAAGTCCACAAACAAATAAATTTATTCAAGATAATCAATTAGGCCAAAAACCATTCTGAAGATTGGCATCATAACCAAATGGAATTGTTTCATTTCCACCACCATTCCTCATCATGTCCATTAACAACTTCCTTTGAATGATGTTATTATTATTCATATCCATCCCAACATGGCCATGGCCCATCATAGCAATTTCTTCATTATTAAATGCAGTTAGTGGCGGCGGCGGTGGTAATTGTAGTACCATTTGATGTTGGACTTGGCTTTGAGCCATCATTATTTGACTTCTACTTTCATTTTGATTAAAAGTTATATTGTTATCATCAAGTTCCATCCTTCTAGCAATCTCCCTCAAATTCTTATCAATTATCCAAGCAAGATCATTCAAATCACTCACCGACACATCGTTCTGCACAATATTCCCAGCCTTAAGACATTGAAACATCAGCTTGGTTAGCTCTTTCTCTCTGTTGTCTTCCCTTTTCTTCTTAACTTGCTCTTTAGCCTTTAAAATCCTTTGTTTTAGGAAACTCTCCTGATTAACCATCTTTTTGCTTTGTTCCAATTCAGGCATTGTCTTGAATTTCAAAAGCACTTGTTGAACACCCGATGGCGATGGCCAAATCTCTGGTTGAGGGTCGTACGAGCCATAAATTATAGCACACGCATCGATTCCACAAAGGGTTGATAACTCATCAACTTTTTTCAATAAACCCTTCTTCTTTTTATTGTATGTTACTTTCCTTGAGGTATCATTTTCAATGAAAGCAAGTTTCACCTTCTTTCTTGTCATGGTTTTGACTAGAATAAGCGAAGATGAATAATTTATCGGGAAAAAGAAGAACAGTTGATGGCTGTGAATTTTATTCTTGTGAACAATGTATATATAGACCAAAATCGATTTATTGTACACGGTTTGATGTATGTATGAATATTTTTCCATCTTGGCATTTTTGTTTCGGCGGTAAAACCCATTATTTTCATTCGATGCATGCGGATATATAAAATCAAATCTTTTATAACATTTAATTTTTTAACATTTTTTAATATTTAAATATTTCTAGTGACGTGGTTGCAACGGTTGGATTATATATCAAAATATTTTTTTTATTTGACAAAGATATATCACGAATTGTAATTTGCGTAGATTCATGCACATAGATATTCTAAAAGGATTTTATCTTGCCGTTAGTTATCAATATCGTAAATTTAAAAAATAGTATGAGAAAAAGGTATATACACCGAATATTTTTACACTATTAACCAATGACAGACGTGTATTTCGCCACATCACACTTTTATTTTCAACATACTATTATCATTTGGCACTTTACAAAAATCTGATTGGATGTATGTGTAATATTTCTTTACAATGACAGTGCACTACCTTTAAACTCATAGTATATCAATAAAAGTTATTGTGTGTGAAATTGTTTGATATATCATATATTCATTTTTTTGGTTAATTTTTTCATATATTCCATTAAATTACACCACAACGTCATGTATTACGCAATATTACCCATTCCTAGCGCTTTTTGAGAAGTGCTACTAAATAATATGCTTTTAATAAAGTTGGAAAAGCATAATTCTAGTTATCTGACCACAATAGAAGAAACTTTAATAACGCTTAAAAATGTTATTAAAAGCTAAAAATACGCTATTGATAATATTTTTTGCCGTAATGTATTACATTATTTTTGCAAATATCTACAATGTATAAAGTAGTTTAATGCATGGCTAAATCTTTTCTTTACACTATCCATTTACACAAATTAAAATTTTTTATAATATCCAAAAATATTTTTTTTTGTAATATAATATAAAAAAATATTACCCATATATATATATATATATATATATATATATATATATATATATATATATATATTAAAAGCCTTTACGTAAATGTGATTATTATTTAACCTTGCTTAAGACTAATCAAGACAAATGATTATTCAAAAGTATTATAAGCACACACAATAAACTCTTTATTCTATCAAACTCCAATACATAAAACTTGTGAAATTACACCATAATAACCAATGGATGTAACTTCACATTCACACAAAATCCAAAAACAATAACAAAAATTATCATATAATTAAAATTTAGACTAAATTCGTCATATCCATATTAGAGGATATACATCATTAAGTCCACAAACAAATAAATTTATTCAAGATAATCAATTAGGCCAAAAACCATTCTGAAGATTGGCATCATAACCAAATGGAATTGTTTCATTTCCACCACCATTCCTCATCATGTCCATTAACAACTTCCTTTGAATGATGTTATTATTATTCATATCCATCCCAACATGGCCATGGCCCATCATAGCAATTTCTTCATTATTAAATGCAGTTAGTGGCGGCGGCGGTGGTAATTGTAGTACCATTTGATGTTGGACTTGGCTTTGAGCCATCATTATTTGACTTCTACTTTCATTTTGATTAAAAGTTATATTGTTATCATCAAGTTCCATCCTTCTAGCAATCTCCCTCAAATTCTTATCAATTATCCAAGCAAGATCATTCAAATCACTCACCGACACATCGTTCTGCACAATATTCCCAGCCTTAAGACATTGAAACATCAGCTTGGTTAGCTCTTTCTCTCTGTTGTCTTCCCTTTTCTTCTTAACTTGCTCTTTAGCCTTTAAAATCCTTTGTTTTAGGAAACTCTCCTGATTAACCATCTTTTTGCTTTGTTCCAATTCAGGCATTGTCTTGAATTTCAAAAGCACTTGTTGAACACCCGATGGCGATGGCCAAATCTCTGGTTGAGGGTCGTACGAGCCATAAATTATAGCACACGCATCGATTCCACAAAGGGTTGATAACTCATCAACTTTTTTCAATAAACCCTTCTTCTTTTTATTGTATGTTACTTTCCTTGAGGTATCATTTTCAATGAAAGCAAGTTTCACCTTCTTTCTTGTCATGGTTTTGACTAGAATAAGCGAAGATGAATAATTTATCGGGAAAAAGAAGAACAGTTGATGGCTGTGAATTTTATTCTTGTGAACAATGTATATATAGACCAAAATCGATTTATTGTACACGGTTTGATGTATGTATGAATATTTTTCCATCTTGGCATTTTTGTTTCGGCGGTAAAACCCATTATTTTCATTCCATGCATGCGGATATATAAAATCAAATCTTTTATAACATTTAATTTTTTAACATTTTTTAATATTTAAATATTTATAGTGACGTGGTTGCAACGGTTGGATTATATATCAAAATATTTTTTTTTATTTGACAAAGATATATCACGAATTGTAATTTGCGTAGATTCATGCACATAGATATTCTAAAAGGATTTTATCTTGCCGTTAGTTATCAATATCGTAAATTTAAAAAATAGTATGAGAAAAATGTAATACCCCGTAAATTTATAAACGCTCTGGTTAATATTATTATGATCAACTGGGTTCCGGGGTGCTCTGAGTAATTATTTGATAGAATAATTAGAGTAAACTGACGAACTCAGAGTCGATGAAATTAATAGTATTTAACGTTGAGTTTTTATAATTTGATGTAATTGAGTTAATTTTGGACATTTAGTAGTGTTACTAAAAATGATAGTTTCTATACTATCTATTTTCTTTTCATTTCCCTTGGAAAATCAAACAAAAGCTAAAAGAGAAAGAAAGAAAAGGAAAAAGGGAAGAAAGGAAAGGAAAAGAAAGAGGAAGAAGAGAAATTCTCAAGAAGCTCAAGAATCATCATCAATTCATCTATTTTTCGTTCAATCGTCTCAGTATCAACCTCCTCGTCTAGTAATCCAGGTGGGTTCTAGTTAGACTCTTTAGAGTAGAGTTTTGTTGAGTTTAGAGTTAGGTTGAAATTGTGAAAATTGAATCTTTTTGGTATAAAATCTTGAATCTAAGTGTTAAAACTCAATGTGTGATTATATGCTATACTGGTTGTTGTATTATAACATGTTTTATTGCTTGGTGATTGATCAAAATGGATTTTTGGGTTGAAATGGGTTGATCCCGTAGCAGAAAAATTCTGCAGAAAATTCTGCAGAATTTTCCTCTGCTCATACGCGTATTGGTCGAGGTGATACGCGTATGGGGCTTGTCAATACGCGTACGGCAAGGGCAATACGCGTATGTATGGCCGGGCATTTTGAGCAATACGCGTATCGCTTGGGGCAATACGCGTATGGCTGGGCGAGCTTTTGGGCATACGCGTACGGGGAATGCCAATACGCGTACGACCAGGAGAGTTACAGAATTCTGCTGTTGTGATTTATTTTTCCGATCGATTGTTTGCAATGCCGTAACTTTTTGTACGTAACTCGGATTGGAACAATTTTGATATAGTTGGAAAGATAATAAAAGGTACTTTCTGATTATAATGGTTTTAAGATCGTCGAACGATTTAATTAAGTCAGGATTTCTGAAATTGTGTCGTTTTATCGACTTTTATCTGTTAATTGTGTGTAACTATTATTGGCAATGTATGCATGTTAAAATATGGACTAGGCAGGGTGAGGATTATTACCAAAACTGTGTCGGAAGTGTGAATTGTTCCATGTGTGGCAACGCTCGTGCATGAAAGGCCGAGGTGTATGCATTTCTGTTTATCAATAACCACAGTTGTGCGGTGTAGTTCATGAGACTCGAGCACCTCCTCTGAACGTTATACACAACTACTTGGCAGGTTTGAGCCCCGTGTTAAGTACGGTTGGAGCCTACGGGTAAAGAGACTTGTGACGGTGTACGGGCCGTGAGAAGTGACGGATCACGGTGTATGGACCGGTGATCCCGAATCCAATCGTATGCCAAGTAGCTACAAGGATCCATGACTCGGATCGCCTTCTAGACGTAGAAGGGTACGGGAAAAGGGGATACCTTGGTATTGGTTATTGATATGTGAGTTCTTGAGTGTACGGACTCAGAACGTACTTCGGTACTAGTGTTAGTTTACAGGCTCACCGTGGCGGTTACTTGTGTGTGTGTACTCATGGTCTTTCCCCTTTCCCCTTGGACATGAGTTAGGACTTTGTTAGAACCTTGTAAGGCCGAGAGGACTTTAAGATAGGGAACTCACTGAGATTTGATGTATCTCACCCCACTGTTGTTGTTTACATCACAGGTTCTACAGGTTTGGCGAAGGGTAAGGACAAGGTTATTTGACTTTCCTTACGGATCGTGGTTTTGTGATGGCATGGCTTCCGCTATGGCGTTATGTTTTGAGATCATTCTTTTGATCTAGTTCTTAGTTTTTATCATTTTGGAACATCTTGTATATGTAATGCGTTAGACTTTTAGTTCTTTTGTATTAGAGGCATTTATATATATAATGTGTTAACTAGGAACTTATTATGTTTCAGTACCAAACGTGAAACTCATGTATAATATATGATTTGATGCATGTATTATTATATGGTCTTTACAGTTGGTATCAAAGCAGGTCGTATCCTCGACCTAGCCATGAAATAGAATAAGTGTTTCTTTCCGTTTCATATGCGGCGTGTCGCCATGGGTCTTGTCTGTTATATTTATGGTATTGAGTCTGATCAACTTAATCCTATTGATATGGAATTCAGGAACATGGATGATAGACGCAGAAACAACCGTGGAAGACCAAGGACTACTCCAGCTGGGACAGTTCCACAAGGTGATGAAGGGAATGCCCCTTTGTACCAATTTATGCAACAGATGCAGCAACAGCAGAATCAGTTCATGCAAGGAATGATGCAGCAAATGGCTGATGGTCTACATCCTCCAGTGGTTGTTCCAGAAGTTACAGGAGGAACCTACAGGGAATTTGTTCGTATGAATCCTCCGGAGTTTCAAGGAGGGCTAGATCCGGTGAAGGCACACGAATGGATAACAGAAATGGAACGGATTTTTCTGATAGTTCATTGCAGTGAGGAGAATAAGGTGGTATTTGCTTCTCACTGGTTGAAGGGTCCTGCCATGAGGTGGTGGGAGAGCGCTTCAGCCTTGATGACAACTTAGGAAGTGCCGAAAGTGTGGGAACAGTTTAAGGTAATCTTTATGGAGAAATATTTTCCGAGTTCTTTAAGGTCGCAAAAGGAGTTTGAGTTCCAACAGTTGAGACAGGGAAATTTATCAGTGGCTTCTTATGCGGAACAATTTGAGATCATGGCTGACTATTCTAGACAGGCCATGTATGCTCCTGACGAGAGGTGGAAGATAGACCAGTTTCTGTTTGGGTTAAGGGCTGAGATTTCACACAGCGTGTCTCAACGGGAATTTGCTACTTATGCTGAAATGTTAAGACAATGTTATGTGGCAGAAAATAGCTTGAAAAAGATACAAATGGAGGTGGATTCGAACAGGGTAACTCAAGGTGACCGTGGAAGGTCGAATCAACAGTTTAGGCAAAGGCAACAGTCTTCCAAAGGGAAGCAAGTACAGGGCTCTAGAACTAGTGTGCCTCCGGTATGTCGCACTTGTGGGAGGAGTCATTTTGGTAGGTGCTATTCGGATGGAATACGGTGTTATCAGTGTAACAAGATGGGTCATGTAGCGAGAGATTGTCCTCAGAGTAGGAATCAGACACAAGGGAAGACTACGGGTCGAGTATATACTCTGGATGCAAGGAAAGCAAAGGGTGATAATTCCTTGATTGCGGGTACGTGTTTTGTTAATGGTCAACCTTGTTTTGTTTTGTTTGACTGTGGGGCTACACATTCTTTTGTGTCTTTAAGATGCGTGAAGCGACTTGGGTTGCAAACTATTCCTTTGTTTCCTCCTATGGTGGTTACTACTGCCATGGATGAAATGGTTGAAACACCCCTGCTGTGTGAAAATTGTGTGTTGTCGGTGAACGAAAGAGTCTTCCAGATTGATCTTATTTGTCTGCCGCTTAAGAAAGTGGATGTTGTTCTGGGAATGGACTGGCTTTCAGCTAATTCGGTTTTTATCGGTTGTGAGGAGAAGCTAATTATTATTCCATCTGCTGAGTCTACTCCGAAAGATGTATTATCAACGATTTTAGAAGGTACGGTGGGTATGGTAAATTTCTTGTTTGAGAAAGAGAAATCTGTTTTAATGGTTCTTACTAAGGAAGGGAGTAGTGAACAGCAAGTTCTGAGTATTCCAATAGTGTGTGAATTTCCTGAAGTGTTTCCTGAGGATGTTTCTTCTCTTCCTCCGGAGAGAGAAGTTGAGTTCTCTATTGACCTGATACCGGGAACGGCTCCTATATCCGTTTCTCCGTATCGGATGGCACCGATTGAATTAAGAGAATTAAAGGACCAATTGGAGGACTTGATGTCTAAGCATTTTGTTAGGCCTAGTGTTTCACCGTGGGGAGCTCCAGTGTTATTGGTAAAGAAGAAAGATGGGGGAATGCGTTTGTGCATTGATTATCGTAAGTTGAATAAAGTTACCATTAAGAATAAGTATCCCTTACCAAGGATAGACGACTTGTTAGATCAATTGAAAGGAGCCTGTGTGTTCTCGGAGATTGATTTACGGTCGGGTTATCATCAGATTCGAGTGAAGAGTTCCGATGTGCCAAAGACTGCATTTAGGACACGTTACGGTCATTATGAATTCTTAGTGATGCCTTTCGGTGTGACTAATGCTCCAGCTGTTTTCATGGATTACATGAACCGTATATTTCAGGCTTACTTGGACCAATTTGTGGTAATCTTTATTGACGATATCCTTATTTATTCTCGTACTCCTCAAGAGCATGGAGAACATCTGAGGATTGTCTTATCGGTCTTGCAAGAAAAGCAATTGTTTGCTAAGTTGAGTAAGTGTGAGTTTTGGATGTCGGAAGTTAATTTTCTTGGACATGTTATATCTCAAGGTGGTGTGGCAGTGGATCCATCGAAAGTAGAAGCAGTAATTAATTGGGAGAGACCGAGAAATGTTTCAGAAGTCAGAAGTTTCTTGGGATTGGCCGGTTACTATAGAAGGTTTATTAAGGGCTTTTCTCAATTGGCCTTACCAATGACGAAACTTACTCGGAAGGATGTTATTTTTTAGTGGGATTCAGGTTGCGAACAAAGTTTTATGCATTTGAAGGAAAGCTTGACGAGTGCTCCAGTATTAATCATTCCTGATCCTAACAACTCTTATGAAGTATTCTGTGATGCTTCTAAGAGGGGATTAGGGGGTGTTCTGATGCAAGGTGGTCAAGTGGTAGCTTACGCTTCTCGACAGTTAAAAGTTCATGAGAAGAATTATCCAACTCATGATTTGGAACTAGCTGCAGTGGTTTTTGCACTGAAGGTGTGGCGTCATTATTTATATGGTGTACGTTTTGAAATGTTCAGTGACCACAAAAGTTTGAAGTATTTGTTCGATCAAAAGGAGTTGAATATGCGACAAAGAAGGTGGATGGAGTACTTATAGGATTATGACTTAGAATTGAAGTATCATCCAGGAAAGGCGAATAAAGTAGCGGATGCTTTAAGTCGGAAAATGGTTCATAGTGCGGAATGGATGATTTTGGAGTATTCATTGTTGGAAAAGTTTAGAGATCTTAATCTCCAGTTTGTGTGGACTCCGAATGGTGTGATTATGGGAAATTTGAATGTCAATTCTACTTTGAGAGTTGAGATTCAACATGCACAATTGTTAGAGGAAGAGTTACAAGAGTTGTTACTTCAGTCGGGTTTTATACGAGCGACAGATGGGATTGTTCTGTTTAATCAAAGGATTTGTGTTCTGAGGGATGAGGCATTGAAAAGGAAGATCTTAGACGAAGCTCATAAAGGTACTTTTACGATACATCCTGGTTCTTCAAATATGTATCAGGATTTAAAGAAGGATTATTGGTGGCCTGGGATGAAAAAGGATATAGCGGAATATGTGTCAAAATGTGCGGTGTGCCAACAGGTGAAGATTGAACACCAAAGACCGGGCGGTTTGTTACAACCTTTGGATATTCCAGTTTGGAAGTGGGATAGTATTTCTATGGATTTTGCAGTGGGTTTACCCCGTACCCAAGGTGGGTATGATTCTATTTGGGTGATTGTAGATCGACTAACGAAATCTGCACACTTCTTAGCCGTAAAGACTATTTATAAGGCAAGTCATCTTACAAGGTTGTTTATTGCTGAGATTGTGAGATTGCATGGTATTCCTTCTAGTATTGTGTCCGATAGAGATCCGAAGTTTACTTCGAGATTTTGGAAAGTGTTCCAACAAGCGATGGGTACGAATTTGTGTTTGAGCACGTCGAATCATCCTCAAACGGATGGTCAGACTGAACGAACAATACAAACGATGGAAGATATGTTAAGGGCTTGTGTGCTAGAGAGTAGAGGGAATTGGAAAGAACTTTTACCGTTAATTGAGTTTTCCTATAACAATAGTTACCATGCGAGTATCGGAATGGCTCCGTATGAAGCATTGTATGGGAGGAAGTGTAGAACACCTTTGTGTTGGGCTGAAATTGGCGAAGATAGAATTTTGGGACCCGAGATTATTCAAGAGACTACGGAAAAGATTCGAATGATCCACGAGAAGGTTAAACAAGCACAAGATCGTCAAAAAAGTTATGCGGACAATCGTAGGAGACCTTTGGAATTTGAGGAAGGTGACCATGTATTTCTGAAAGTTACTCTGAGATTGAGATTGAAAGGACCGTTTAAGTCGCGAAAGTTAAGTCCGAGATACGTGGGACCGTATCAAATTTTAGAAAGGATTGGTGAAGTTGCTTATAGATTAGCCTTACCACCCTCTCTATCCGAGATGCATGACGTTTTTCACGTATCTCAGCTCCGTAAGTTTGTTCCTGATCCTCTTCAGCCAATTCTACCCGAATCGGTGGAAATTGAAGCGGATTTGACTTTTGAACCACAACCGA
The DNA here is from genome assembly GCA_022829125.1 of Lathyrus tuberosus. Taxonomy (NCBI): domain Eukaryota; kingdom Viridiplantae; phylum Streptophyta; class Magnoliopsida; order Fabales; family Fabaceae; genus Lathyrus; species Lathyrus tuberosus. The sequence goes on from JALAZF010000071.1 coordinate 13,911,535, forward strand.
GTTGTATTGTGGGAAGGGAAACAAAAGTGTTAAGGAACAAAGATATTCCACTTGTTAAGGTGCAATGGGATATGACGCATCCGGGCGATGCTACTTGGGAACTAGAATCGGAAACGCGAGATTCTTATCCACATCTGTTCAGGTAATATTCTAAATTCGAGGACGAATTTCTATTTAAGGGGGGGAGGATGTAATACCCCGTAAATTTATAAACGCTCTGGTTAATATTATTATCATCAACTAGGTTCCGGGGTGCTCTGAGTAATTATTTGATAGAATAATTAGAGTAAACTGACGAACTCAGAGTCGATGAAATTAATAGTATTTAACGTTGAGTTTTTATAATTTGATGTATTTGAGTTAATTTTGGACATTTAGTAGTGTTACTAAAAATGATAGTTTCTATACTATCTATTTTCTTTTCATTTCCCTTGGAAAATCAAACAAAAGCTAAAAGAGAAAGAAAGAAAAGGAAAAAGGGAAGAAAGGAAAGGAAAAGAAAGAGGAAGAAGAGAAATTCTCAAGAAGCTCAAGAATCATCATCAATTCATCTGTTTTTCGTTCAATCGTCTCAGTATCAACCTCCTCGTCTAGTAATCCAGGTGGGTTCTAGTTAGACTCTTTAGAGTAGAGTTTTGTTGAGTTTAGAGTTAGGTTGAAATTGTGAAAATTGAATCTTTTTGGTATAAAATCTTGAATCTAACTGTTAAAACTCAATGTGTGATTATATGCTATACTGGTTGTTGTATTATAACATTTTTTATTGCTTGGTGATTGATCAAAATGGATTTTTGGGTTGAAAAGGGTTGATCCCGTAGCAGAAAAATTCTGCAGAAAATTCTGCAGAATTTTCCTCTGCTCATACGCGTATTGGTCGAGGTGATACGCGTATGAGGCTTGTCAATACGCGTACGGCAAGGGCAATACGCGTATGGATGGCCGGGCATTTTGAGCAATACGCGTATCGCTTGGGGCAATACGCGTATGGCTGGGCGAGCTTTTGGGCATACGCGTACGGGGAATGCCAATACGCGTACGGCCAGGAGAGTTACAGAATTCTGCTGTTGTGATTTATTTTTCCGATCGATTGTTTGCAATGCCGTAACTTTTTGTACGTAACTCGGATTGGAACAATTTTGATATCGTTGGAAAGATAATAAAAGGTACTTTCTGATTATAATGGTTTTAAGATCGTCGGACGATTTAATTAAGTCGGGATTTCTGAAATTGTGTCGTTTTATCGACTTTTATCTGTTAATTATGTGTAACTATTATTGGCAATGTATGCATGTTAAAATATGGACTAGGCAGGGTGAGGATTATTACCAAAACTGTGTCGGAAGTGTGAATTGCTCCATGTGTGGCAACGCTCGTGCATGAAAGGCCGAGGCGTATGCATTTCTGTTTATCAATAACCACAGTTGTGCGGTGTAGTTCATGAGACTCGAGCACCTCCTCTGAACGTTATACACAACTACTTGGCAGGTTTGAGTCCCGTGTTAAGTACGGTTGGAGCCTACGGGTAAAGAGACTTGTGACGGTGTACGGGCCGTGAGAAGTGACGGATCACGGTGTACGGACCGGTGATCCCGAATCCAATCGTATGCCAAGTAGCTACAAGGATCCATGACTCGGATCGCCTTCTAGACGTAGAAGGGTACGGGAAAAGGGGATACCTTGGTATTGGTTATTGATATGTGAGTTCTTGAGTGTACGGACTCAGAACGTACTTCGGTACTAGTGTGAGTTTACAGGCTCACCGTGGCGGTTACTTGTGTGTGTGTACTCATGGTCTTTCCCCTTTCCCCTTGGACATGAGTTAGGACTTTGTTAGAACCTTGTAAGGCCGAGAGGACTTTAAGATAGGGAACTCACTGAGATTTGATGTATCTCACCCCACTGTTGTTGTTTACATCACAGGTTCTGCAGGTTTGGCGAAGGGTAAGGACAAGGTTATTTGACTTTCCTTACGGATCGTGGTTTTGTGATGGCATGGCTTCCGCTATGGCGTTATGTTTTGAGATCATTGTTTTGATCTAGTTCTTAGTTTTTATCATTTTGGAACATCTTGTATATGTAATGCCTTAGACTTTTAGTTCTTTTGTATTAGAGGCATTTATATATATAATGTGTTAACTAGGAACTTATTATGTTTCAGTACCAAACGTGAAACTCATGTATAATATATGATTTGATGCATGTATTATTATATGGTCTTTACAAAAAAGGTATATACACTGAATATTTTTACACTATTAACCAATGACAGACGTGTATTTCGCCACATCACACTTTTATTTTCAACATACTATTATCATTTGGCACTTTACAAAAATCTGATTGGATGTCTGTGTAATATTCTTTACAATGACAGTGCACTACCTTTAAACTCATATAGTATATCAATAAAAGTTATTGTGTGTGAAATTGTTTGATATATCATATATTCATTTTTTTGGTTAATTTTTTCATATATTCCATTAAATTACACCACAACGTCATGTATTACGCAATATTACCCAATCCTAGCGCTTTTTGAGAAGTGCTACTAAATAATATGCTTTTAATAAAGTTGGAAAAGCATAATTCTAGTTATCTGACCACAATAGAAGAAACTTTAATAACGTTTAAAAATGTTATTAAAAGCTAAAAATACGCTATTGATAATATTTTTTGGCGTAATGTATTACATTATTTTTACAAATATCTACAATGTATAAAGTAGTTTAATGCATGGCTAAATCTTTTCTTTACACTATCCATTTACACAAATTAAAATTTTTTATAATACCCAAAAATATTTTTTTTTGTAATATAATATAAAAAAATATTACCCATATATATATATATATATATATATATATATTAAAAGCCTTTACGTAAATGTGATTATTATTTAACCTTGCTTAAGACTAATCAAGACAAATGATTATTCAAAAGTATTATAAGCACACACAATAAACTCTTTATTCTATCAAACTCCAATACATAAAACTTGTGAAATTACACCATAATAACCAATGGATGTAACTTCACGTTCACACAAAATCCAAAAACAATAACACAAATTATCATATAATTAAAATTTAGACTAAATTCGTCATATCCATATTAGAGGATATACATCATTAAGTCCACAAACAAATAAATTTATTCAAGATAATCAATTAGGCCAAAAACCATTCTGAAGATTGGCATCATAACCAAATGGAATTGTTTCATTTCCACCACCATTCCTCATCATGTCCATTAACAACTTCCTTTGAATGATGTTATTATTATTCATATCCATCCCAACATGGCCATGGCCCATCATAGCAATTTCTTCATTATTAAATGCAGTTAGTGGCGGCGGCGTTGGTAATTGTAGTACCATTTGATGTTGGACTTGGCTTTGAGCCATCATTATTTGACTTCTACTTTCATTTTGATTAAAAGTTATATTGTTATCATCAAGTTCCATCCTTCTAGCAATCTCCCTCAAATTCTTATCAATTATCCAAGCAAGATCATTCAAATCACTCACCGACACATCGTTCTGCACAATATTCCCAGCCTTAAGACATTGAAACATCAGCTTGGTTAGCTCTTTCTCTCTGCTGTCTTCCCTTTTCTTCTTAACTTGCTCTTTAGCCTTTAAAATCCTTTGTTTTAGGAAACTCTCCTGATTAACCATCTTTTTGCTTTGTTCCAATTCAGGCATTGTCTTGAATTTCAAAAGCACTTGTTGAACACCCGATGGCGATGGCCAAATCTCTGGTTGAGGGTCGTACGAGCCATAAATTATAGCACACGCATCGATTCCACAAAGGGTTGATAACTCATCAACTTTTTTCAATAAACCCTTCTTCTTTTTATCGTATGTTACTTTCCTTGAGGTATCATTTTCAATGAAAGCAAGTTTCACCTTCTTTCTTGTCATGGTTTTGACTAGAATAAGCGAAGATGAATAATTTATAGGGAAAAAGAAGAACAGTTGATGGCTGTGAATTTTATTCTTGTGAACAATGTATATATAGACCAAAATCGATTTATTGTACACGGTTTGATGTATGTATGAATATTTTTCCATCTTGGCATTTTTGTTTCGGCGGTAAAACCCATTATTTTCATTCCATGCATGCGGATATATAAAATCAAATCTTTTATAACATTTAATTTTTTAACATTTTTTAATATTTAAATATTTATAGTGACGTGGTTGCAACGGTTGGATTATATATCAAAATATTTTTTTTTATTTGACAAAGATATATCACGAATTGTAATTTCCGTAGATTCATGCACATAGATATTCTAAAAGGATTTTATCTTGCCGTTAGTTATCAATATCGTAAATTTAAAAAATAGTATGAGAAAAAGGTATATACACCGAATATTTTTACACTATTAACCAATGACAGACGTGTATTTCGCCACATCACACTTTTATTTTCAACATACTATTATCATTTGGCACTTTACAAAAATCTGATTGGATGTCTGTGTAATATTTCTTTACAATGACAGTGCACTACCTTTAAACTCATATAGTATATCAATAAAAGTTATTGTGTGTGAAATTGTTTGATATATCATATATTCATTTTTTTGGTTAATTTTTTCATATATTCCATTAAATTACACCACAACGTCATGTATTACGCAATATTACCCAATCCTAGCGCTTTTTGAGAAGTGCTACTAAATAATATGCTTTTAATAAAGTTGGAAAAGCATAATTCTAGTTATCTGACCACAATAGAAGAAACTTTAATAACCCTTAAAAATGTTATTAAAAGCTAAAAATAAGCTATTGATAATATTTTTTGGCGTAATGTATTACATTATTTTTGCAAATATCTACAATGTATAAAGTAGTTTAATGCATGGCTAAATCTTTTCTTTACACTATCCATTTACACAAATTAAAATTTTTTATAATACCCAAAAATATTTTTTTTTGTAATATAATATAAAAAAATATTACCCATATATATATATATATATATATATATATATTAAAAGCCTTTACGTAAATGTGATTATTATTTAACCTTGCTTAAGACTAATCAAGACAAATGATTATTCAAAAGTATTATAAGCACACACAATAAACTCTTTATTCTATCAAACTCCAATACATAAAACTTGTGAAATTACACCATAATAACCAATGGATGTAACTTCACGTTCACACAAAATCCAAAAACAATAACACAAATTATCATATAATTAAAATTTAGACTAAATTCGTCATATCCATATTAGAGGATATACATCATTAAGTCCACAAACAAATAAATTTATTCAAGATAATCAATTAGGCCAAAAACCATTCTGAAGATTGGCATCATAACCAAATGGAATTGTTTCATTTCCACCACCATTCCTCATCATGTCCATTAACAACTTCCTTTGAATGATGTTATTATTATTCATATCCATCCCAACATGGCCATGGCCCATCATAGCAATTTCTTCATTATTAAATGCAGTTAGTGGCGGCGGCGTTGGTAATTGTAGTACCATTTGATGTTGGACTTGGCTTTGAGCCATCATTATTTGACTTCTACTTTCATTTTGATTAAAAGTTATATTGTTATCATCAAGTTCCATCCTTCTAGCAATCTCCCTCAAATTCTTATCAATTATCCAAGCAAGATCATTCAAATCACTCACCGACACATCGTTCTGCACAATATTCCCAGCCTTAAGACATTGAAACATCAGCTTGGTTAGCTCTTTCTCTCTGCTGTCTTCCCTTTTCTTCTTAACTTGCTCTTTAGCCTTTAAAATCCTTTGTTTTAGGAAACTCTCCTGATTAACCATCTTTTTGCTTTGTTCCAATTCAGGCATTGTCTTGAATTTCAAAAGCACTTGTTGAACACCCGATGGCGATGGCCAAATCTCTGGTTGAGGGTCGTACGAGCCATAAATTATAGCACACGCATCGATTCCACAAAGGGTTGATAACTCATCAACTTTTTTCAATAAACCCTTCTTCTTTTTATCGTATGTTACTTTCCTTGAGGTATCATTTTCAATGAAAGCAAGTTTCACCTTCTTTCTTGTCATGGTTTTGACTAGAATAAGCGAAGATGAATAATTTATAGGGAAAAAGAAGAACAGTTGATGGCTGTGAATTTTATTCTTGTGAACAATGTATATATAGACCAAAATCGATTTATTGTACACGGTTTGATGTATGTATGAATATTTTTCCATCTTGGCATTTTTGTTTCGGCGGTAAAACCCATTATTTTCATTCCATGCATGCGGATATATAAAATCAAATCTTTTATAACATTTAATTTTTTAACATTTTTTAATATTTAAATATTTATAGTGACGTGGTTGCAACGGTTGGATTATATATCAAAATATTTTTTTTTATTTGACAAAGATATATCACGAATTGTAATTTCCGTAGATTCATGCACATAGATATTCTAAAAGGATTTTATCTTGCCGTTAGTTATCAATATCGTAAATTTAAAAAATAGTATGAGAAAAAGGTATATACACCGAATATTTTTACACTATTAACCAATGACAGACGTGTATTTCGCCACATCACACTTTTATTTTCAACATACTATTATCATTTGGCACTTTACAAAAATCTGATTGGATGTCTGTGTAATATTTCTTTACAATGACAGTGCACTACCTTTAAACTCATATAGTATATCAATAAAAGTTATTGTGTGTGAAATTGTTTGATATATCATATATTCATTTTTTTGGTTAATTTTTTCATATATTCCATTAAATTACACCACAACGTCATGTATTACGCAATATTACCCAATCCTAGCGCTTTTTGAGAAGTGCTACTAAATAATATGCTTTTAATAAAGTTGGAAAAGCATAATTCTAGTTATCTGACCACAATAGAAGAAACTTTAATAACCCTTAAAAATGTTATTAAAAGCTAAAAATAAGCTATTGATAATATTTTTTGGCGTAATGTATTACATTATTTTTGCAAATATCTACAATGTATAAAGTAGTTTAATGCATGGCTAAATCTTTTCTTTACACTATCCATTTACACAAATTAAAATTTTTTATAATACCCAAAAATATTTTTTTTTGTAATATAATATAAAAAAATATTACCCATATATATATATATATATATATATATATATATATTAAAAGCCTTTACGTAAATGTGATTATTATTTAACCTTGCTTAAGACTAATCAAGACAAATGATTATTCAAAAGTATTATAAGCACACACAATAAACTCTTTATTCTATCAAACTCCAATACATAAAACTTGTGAAATTACACCATAATAACCAATGGATGTAACTTCACGTTCACACAAAATCCAAAAACAATAACACAAATTATCATATAATTAAAATTTAGACTAAATTCGTCATATCCATATTAGAGGATATACATCATTAAGTCCACAAACAAATAAATTTATTCAAGATAATCAATTAGGCCAAAAACCATTCTGAAGATTGGCATCATAACCAAATGGAATTGTTTCATTTCCACCACCATTCCTCATCATGTCCATTAACAACTTCCTTTGAATGATGTTATTATTATTCATATCCATCCCAACATGGCCATGGCCCATCATAGCAATTTCTTCATTATTAAATGCAGTTAGTGGCGGCGGCGTTGGTAATTGTAGTACCATTTGATGTTGGACTTGGCTTTGAGCCATCATTATTTGACTTCTACTTTCATTTTGATTAAAAGTTATATTGTTATCATCAAGTTCCATCCTTCTAGCAATCTCCCTCAAATTCTTATCAATTATCCAAGCAAGATCATTCAAATCACTCACCGACACATCGTTCTGCACAATATTCCCAGCCTTAAGACATTGAAACATCAGCTTGGTTAGCTCTTTCTCTCTGTTGTCTTCCCTTTTCTTCTTAACTTGCTCTTTAGCCTTTAAAATCCTTTGTTTTAGGAAACTCTCCTGATTAACCATCTTTTTGCTTTGTTCCAATTCAGGCATTGTCTTGAATTTCAAAAGCACTTGTTGAACACCCGATGGCGATGGCCAAATCTCTGGTTGAGGGTCGTACGAGCCATAAATTATAGCACACGCATCGATTCCACAAAGGGTTGATAACTCATCAACTTTTTTCAATAAACCCTTCTTCTTTTTATCGTATGTTACTTTCCTTGAGGTATCATTTTCAATGAAAGCAAGTTTCACCTTCTTTCTTGTCATGGTTTTGACTAGAATAAGCGAAGATGAATAATTTATAGGGAAAAAGAAGAACAGTTGATGGCTGTGAATTTTATTCTTGTGAACAATGTATATATAGACCAAAATCGATTTATTGTACACGGTTTGATGTATGTATGAATATTTTTCCATCTTGGCATTTTTGTTTCGGCGGTAAAACCCATTATTTTCATTCCATGCATGCGGATATATAAAATCAAATCTTTTATAACATTTAATTTTTTAACATTTTTTAATATTTAAATATTTATAGTGACGTGGTTGCAACGGTTGGATTATATATCAAAATATTTTTTTTTATTTGACAAAGATATATCACGAATTGTAATTTCCGTAGATTCATGCACATAGATATTCTAAAAGGATTTTATCTTGCCGTTAGTTATCAATATCGTAAATTTAAAAAATAGTATGAGAAAAAGGTATATACACCGAATATTTTTACACTATTAACCAATGACAGACGTGTATTTCGCCACATCACACTTTTATTTTCAACATACTATTATCATTTGGCACTTTACAAAAATCTGATTGGATGTCTGTGTAATATTTCTTTACAATGACAGTGCACTACCTTTAAACTCATATAGTATATCAATAAAAGTTATTGTGTGTGAAATTGTTTGATATATCATATATTCATTTTTTTGGTTAATTTTTTCATATATTCCATTAAATTACACCACAACGTCATGTATTACGCAATATTACCCAATCCTAGCGCTTTTTGAGAAGTGCTACTAAATAATATGCTTTTAATAAAGTTGGAAAAGCATAATTCTAGTTATCTGACCACAATAGAAGAAACTTTAATAACCCTTAAAAATGTTATTAAAAGCTAAAAATAAGCTATTGATAATATTTTTTGGCGTAATGTATTACATTATTTTTGCAAATATCTACAATGTATAAAGTAGTTTAATGCATGGCTAAATCTTTTCTTTACACTATCCATTTACACAAATTAAAATTTTTTATAATACCCAAAAATATTTTTTTTTGTAATATAATATAAAAAAATATTACCCATATATATATATATATATATATATATATATTAAAAGCCTTTACGTAAATGTGATTATTATTTAACCTTGCTTAAGACTAATCAAGACAAATGATTATTCAAAAGTATTATAAGCACACACAATAAACTCTTTATTCTATCAAACTCCAATACATAAAACTTGTGAAATTACACCATAATAACCAATGGATGTAACTTCACGTTCACACAAAATCCAAAAACAATAACACAAATTATCATATAATTAAAATTTAGACTAAATTCGTCATATCCATATTAGAGGATATACATCATTAAGTCCACAAACAAATAAATTTATTCAAGATAATCAATTAGGCCAAAAACCATTCTGAAGATTGGCATCATAACCAAATGGAATTGTTTCATTTCCACCACCATTCCTCATCATGTCCATTAACAACTTCCTTTGAATGATGTTATTATTATTCATATCCATCCCAACATGGCCATGGCCCATCATAGCAATTTCTTCATTATTAAATGCAGTTAGTGGCGGCGGCGTTGGTAATTGTAGTACCATTTGATGTTGGACTTGGCTTTGAGCCATCATTATTTGACTTCTACTTTCATTTTGATTAAAAGTTATATTGTTATCATCAAGTTCCATCCTTCTAGCAATCTCCCTCAAATTCTTATCAATTATCCAAGCAAGATCATTCAAATCACTCACCGACACATCGTTCTGCACAATATTCCCAGCCTTAAGACATTGAAACATCAGCTTGGTTAGCTCTTTCTCTCTGCTGTCTTCCCTTTTCTTCTTAACTTGCTCTTTAGCCTTTAAAATCCTTTGTTTTAGGAAACTCTCCTGATTAACCATCTTTTTGCTTTGTTCCAATTCAGGCATTGTCTTGAATTTCAAAAGCACTTGTTGAACACCCGATGGCGATGGCCAAATCTCTGGTTGAGGGTCGTACGAGCCATAAATTATAGCACACGCATCGATTCCACAAAGGGTTGATAACTCATCAACTTTTTTCAATAAACCCTTCTTCTTTTTATCGTATGTTACTTTCCTTGAGGTATCATTTTCAATGAAAGCAAGTTTCACCTTCTTTCTTGTCATGGTTTTGACTAGAATAAGCGAAGATGAATAATTTATAGGGAAAAAGAAGAACAGTTGATGGCTGTGAATTTTATTCTTGTGAACAATGTATATATAGACCAAAATCGATTTATTGTACACGGTTTGATGTATGTATGAATATTTTTCCATCTTGGCATTTTTGTTTCGGCGGTAAAACCCATTATTTTCATTCCATGCATGCGGATATATAAAATCAAATCTTTTATAACATTTAATTTTTTAACATTTTTTAATATTTAAATATTTATAGTGACGTGGTTGCAACGGTTGGATTATATATCAAAATATTTTTTTTTATTTGACAAAGATATATCACGAATTGTAATTTCCGTAGATTCATGCACATAGATATTCTAAAAGGATTTTATCTTGCCGTTAGTTATCAATATCGTAAATTTAAAAAATAGTATGAGAAAAAGGTATATACACCGAATATTTTTACACTATTAACCAATGACAGACGTGTATTTCGCCACATCACACTTTTATTTTCAACATACTATTATCATTTGGCACTTTACAAAAATCTGATTGGATGTCTGTGTAATATTTCTTTACAATGACAGTGCACTACCTTTAAACTCATATAGTATATCAATAAAAGTTATTGTGTGTGAAATTGTTTATTATATCATATATTCATTTTTTTGGTTAATTTTTTCATATATTCCATTAAATTACACCACAACGTCATGTATTACGCAATATTACCCAATCCTAGCGCTTTTTGAGAAGTGCTACTAAATAATATGCTTTTAATAAAGTTGGAAAAGCATAATTCTAGTTATCTGACCACAATAGAAGAAACTTTAATAACCCTTAAAAATGTTATTAAAAGCTAAAAATAAGCTATTGATAATATTTTTTGGCGTAATGTATTACATTATTTTTGCAAATATCTACAATGTATAAAGTAGTTTAATGCATGGCTAAATCTTTTCTTTACACTATCCATTTACACAAATTAAAATATTTTATAATATCCAAAAATATTTTTTTTTCTAATATAATATAAAAAAATATTACCCATATATATATATATATATATATATATATATATATATATATATATATATATATATATATATATTAAAAGCGTTTACGTAAATGTGATTACTATTTAACCTTGCTTAAGACTAATCAAGACAAATGATTATTCAAAAGTATTATAAGCACACACAATAAACTATTTATTCTATCAAACTCCAATACATAAAACTTGTGAAATTACACCATAATAACCAATGGATGTAACTTCACATTCACACAAAATCCAAAAACAATAACACAAATTATCATATAATTAAAATTTAGACTAAATTCGTCATATCCACATTAGAGGATATACATCATTAAGTCCACAAACAAATAAATTTATTCAAGATAATCAATTAGGCCAAAAAGCATTCTGAAGATTGGCATCATAACCAAATGGAATTGTTTCATTTCCACCACCATTCCTCATCATGTCCATTAACAACTGCCTTTGAATGATGTTATTATTATTCATATCCATCCCAACATGGCCATGGCCCATCATAGCAATTTCTTCATTATTAAATGCAGTTAGTGGCGGCGGCGGTGGTAATTGTAGTACCATTTGATGTTGGACTTGGCTTTGAGCCATCATTATTTGACTTCTACTTTCATTTTGATTAAAAGTTATATTGTTATCATCAAGTTCCATCCTTCTAGCAATCTCCCTCAAATTCTTATCAATTATCCAAGCAAGATCATTCAAATCACTCACCGACACATCATTCTGCACAATATTCCCAGCCTTAAGACATTGAAACATCAGCTTGGTTAGCTCTTTCTCTCTGTTGTCTTCCCTTTTCTTCTTAACTTGCTCTTTAGCCTTTAAAATCCTTTGTTTTAGGAAACTCTCCTGATTAACCATCTTTTTGCTTTGTTCCAATTCAGGCATTGTCTTGAATTTCAAAAGCACTTGTTAAACACCCGATGGCGATGGCCAAATCTCTGGTTGAGGGTCGTACGAGCCATAAATTATAGCACACGCATCGATTCCACAAAGGGTTGATAACTCATCAACTTTTTTCAATAAACCCTTCTTCTTTTTATCGTATGTTACTTTCCTTGAGGTATCATTTTCAATGAAAGCAAGTTTCACCTTCTTTCTTGTCATGGTTTTGACTAGAATAAGCGAAGATGAATAATTTATAGGGAAAAAGAAGAACAGTTGATGGCTGTGAATTTTATTCTTGTGAACAATGTATATATAGACCAAAATCGATCAATTTTACACGGTTTGATGTATGTATGAATATTTTTCCATCTTGGCATTTTTGTTTCGGCGGTAAAACCCATTATTTTCATTCCATGCATGCGGATATATAAAATCAAATCTTTTATAACATTTAATTTTTTAACATTTTTTAATATTTAAATATTTATAGTGACGTGGTTGCAACGGTTGGATTATATATCAAAATATTTTTTTTTATTTGACAAAGATATATCACGAATTGTAATTTGCGTAGATTCATGCACATAGATATTCTAAAAGGATTTTATCTTGCCGTTAGTTATCAATATCGTAAATTTAAAAAATAGTATGAGAAAAAGGTATATACACCGAATATTTTTACACTATTAACCAATGACAGACGTGTATTTCGCCACATCACACTTTTATTTTCAACACACTATTATCATTTGGCACTTTACAAAAATCTGATTAGATGTCTGTGTAATATTTCTTTACAATGACAGTGCACTACCTTTAAACTCATATAGTATATCAATAAAAGTTATTGTGTGTGAAATTGTTTGATATATCATATATTCATTTTTTTGGTTAATTTTTTCATATATTCCATTAAATTACACCACAACGTCATGTATTACGCAATATTACCCAATCCTAGCGCTTTTTGAGAAGTGCTACTAAATAATATGCTTTTAATAAAGTTCGAAAAGCATAATTCTAGTTATCTGACCACAATAGAAGAAACTTTAATAACGCTTAAAAATGTAATTAAAAGCTAAAAATACGCTATTGATAATATTTTTTGGCGTAATGTATTACATTATTTTTGCAAATATCTACAATGTATAAAGTAGTTTAATGCATGGCTAAATCTTTTCTTTACACTATCCATTTACACAAATTAAAATATTTTATAATATCCAAAAATATTTTTTTTTCTAATAAAATATAAAGAAATATTACCCATATATATATATATATATATATATATATATATATATTAAAAGCCTTTACGTAAATGTGATTATTATTTAACCTTGCTTAAGACTAATTAAGACAAATGATTATTCAAAAGTATTATAAGCACACACAATAAACTCTTTATTCTATCAAACTCCATTACATAAAACTTGTGAAATTACACCATAATAACCAATGGATGTAACTTCACATTCACACAAAATCCAAAAACAATAACACAAATTATCATATAATTAAAATTTAGACTAAATTCGTCATATCCACATTAGAGGATATACATCATTAAGTCCACAAACAAATAAATTTATTCAAGATAATCAATTAGGCCAAAAACCATTCTGAAGATTGGCATCATAACCAAATGGAATTGTTTCATTTCCACCACCATTCCTCATCATGTCCATTAACAACTGCCTTTGAATGATGTTATTATTATTCATATCCATCCCAACATGGCCATGGCCCATCATAGCAATTTCTTCATTATTAAATGCAGTTAGTGGCGGCGGCGGTGGTAATTGTAGTACCATTTGATGTTGGTCTTGGCTTTGAGCCATCATTATTTGACTTCTACTTTCATTTTGATTAAAATTTATATTGTTATTATCAAGTTCCATCCTTCTAGCAATCTCCCTCAAATTCTTATCAATTATCCAAGCAAGATCATTCAAATCACTCACCGACACATCGTTCTGCACAATATTCCCAGCCTTAAGACATTGAAACATCAGCTTGGTTAGCTCTTTCTCTCTGTTGTCTTCCCTTTTCTTCTTAACTTGCTCTTTAGCCTTTAAAATCCTTTGTTTTAGGAAACTCTCCTGATTAACCATCTTTTTGCTTTGTTCCAATTCAGGCATTGTCTTGAATTTCAAAAGCACTTGTTGAGCACCCGATGGCGATGGCCAAATCTCTGGTTGAGGGTCGTACGAGCCATAAATTATAGCACACGCATCGATTCCACAAAGGGTTGATAACTCATCAACTTTTTTCAATAAACCCTTCTTCTTTTTATCGTAAGTTACTTTCCTTGAGGTATCATTTTCAATGAAAGCAAGTTTCACCTTCTTTCTTGTCATGGTTTTGACTAGAATAAGCGAAGATGAATAATTTATAGGGAAAAAGAAGAACAGTTGATGGCTGTGAATTTTATTCTTGTGAACAATGTATATATAGACCAAAATCGATTTATTGTACACGGTTTGATGTATGTATGAATATTTTTCCATCTTGGCATTTTTGTTTCGGCGGTAAAACCCATTATTTTCATTCCATGCATGCGGATATATAAAATCAAATCTTTTATAACATTTTATTTTTTAACATTTTTTAATATTTAAATATTTATAGTGACGTGGTTGCAACGGTTGGATTATATATCAAAATTTTTTTTTTTATTTGACAAAGATATATCACGAATTGTAATTTGCGTAGATTCATGCACATAGATATTCTAAAAGGATTTTATCTTGCCGTTAGTTATCAATATCGTAAATTTAAAAAATAGTATGAGAAAAAGGTATATACACCGAATATTTTTACACTATTAACCAATGACAGACGTGTATTTCGCCACATCACACTTTTATTTTCAACATACTATTATCATTTGGCACTTTACAAAAATCTGATTAGATGTCTGTGTAATATTTCTTTACAATGACAGTGCACTACCTTTAAACTCATATAGTATATCAATAAAAGTTATTGTGTGTGAAATTGTTTGATATATCATATATTCATTTTTTTGGTTAATTTTTTCATATATTCCATTAAATTACACCACAACGTCATGTATTACGCAATATTACCCAATCCTAGCGCTTTTTGAGAAGTGCTACTAAATAATATGCTTTTAATAAAGTTCGAAAAGCATAATTCTAGTTATCTGACCACAATAGAAGAAACTTTAATAACGCTTAAAAATGTAATTAAAAGCTAAAAATACGCTATTGATAATATTTTTTGGCGTAATGTATTACATTATTTTTGCAAATATCTACAATGTATAAAGTAGTTTAATGCATGGCTAAATCTTTTCTTTACACTATCCATTTACACAAATTAAAATATTTTATAATATCCAAAAATATATTTTTTTCTAATAAAATATAAAGAAATATTACCCATATATATATATATATATATATATATATATATATATATTAAAAGCCTTTACGTAAATGTGATTATTATTTAACCTTGCTTAAGACTAATCAAGACAAATGATTATTCAAAAGTATTATAAGCACACACAATAAACTCTTTATTCTATCAAACTCCATTACATAAAACTTGTGAAATTACACCATAATAACCAATGGATGTAACTTCACATTCACACAAAATCCAAAAACAATAACACAAATTATCATATAATTAAAATTTAGACTAAATTCGTCATATCCACATTAGAGGATATACATCATTAAGTCCACAAACAAATAAATTTATTCAAGATAATCAATTAGGCCAAAAACCATTCTGAAGATTGGCATCATAACCAAATGGAATTGTTTCATTTCCACCACCATTCCTCATCATGTCCATTAACAACTGCCTTTGAATGATGTTATTATTATTCATATCCATCCCAACATGGCCATGGCCCATCATAGCAATTTCTTCATTATTAAATGCAGTTAGTGGCGGCGGCGGTGGTAATTGTAGTACCATTTGATGTTGGTCTTGGCTTTGAGCCATCATTATTTGACTTCTACTTTCATTTTGATTAAAATTTATATTGTTATTATCAAGTTCCATCCTTCTAGCAATCTCCCTCAAATTCTTATCAATTATCCAAGCAAGATCATTCAAATCACTCACCGACACATCGTTCTGCACAATATTCCCAGCCTTAAGACATTGAAACATCAGCTTGGTTAGCTCTTTCTCTCTGTTGTCTTCCCTTTTCTTCTTAACTTGCTCTTTAGCCTTTAAAATCCTTTGTTTTAGGAAACTCTCCTGATTAACCATCTTTTTGCTTTGTTCCAATTCAGGCATTGTCTTGAATTTCAAAAGCACTTGTTGAGCACCCGATGGCGATGGCCAAATCTCTGGTTGAGGGTCGTACGAGCCATAAATTATAGCACACGCATCGATTCCACAAAGGGTTGATAACTCATCAACTTTTTTCAATAAACCCTTCTTCTTTTTATCGTAAGTTACTTTCCTTGAGGTATCATTTTCAATGAAAGCAAGTTTCACCTTCTTTCTTGTCATGGTTTTGACTAGAATAAGCGAAGATGAATAATTTATAGGGAAAAAGAAGAACAGTTGATGGCTGTGAATTTTATTCTTGTGAACAATGTATATATAGACCAAAATCGATTTATTGTACACGGTTTGATGTATGTATGAATATTTTTCCATCTTGGCATTTTTGTTTCGGCGGTAAAACCCATTATTTTCATTCCATGCATGCGGATATATAAAATCAAATCTTTTATAACATTTTATTTTTTAACATTTTTTAATATTTAAATATTTATAGTGACGTGGTTGCAACGGTTGGATTATATATCAAAATTTTTTTTTTTATTTGACAAAGATATATCACGAATTGTAATTTGCGTAGATTCATGCACATAGATATTCTAAAAGGATTTTATCTTGCCGTTAGTTATCAATATCGTAAATTTAAAAAATAGTATGAGAAAAAGGTATATACACCGAATATTTTTACACTATTAACCAATGACAGACGTGTATTTCGCCACATCACACTTTTATTTTCAACATACTATTATCATTTGGCACTTTACAAAAATCTGATTAGATGTCTGTGTAATATTTCTTTACAATGACAGTGCACTACCTTTAAACTCATATAGTATATCAATAAAAGTTATTGTGTGTGAAATTGTTTGATATATCATATATTCATTTTTTTGGTTATTTTTTTCATATATTCCATTAAATTACACCACAACGTCATGTATTACGCAATATTACCCAATCCTAGCGCTTTTTGAGAAGTGCTACTAAATAATATGCTTTTAATAAAGTTGGAAAAGCATAATTCTAGTTATCTGACCACAATAGAAGAAACTTTAATAACGCTTAAAAATGTTATTAAAAGCTAAAAATACGCTATTGATAATATTTTTTGGCGTAATGTATTACATTATTTTTGCAAATATCTACAATGTATAAAGTAGTTTAATGCATGGCTAAATATTTTCTTTACACTATCCATTTACACAAATTAAAATTTTTTATAATATCCAAAAATATTTTTTTTTCTAATATAATATAAAAAAATATTACCCATATATATATATATATATATATATATATATATATATATATTAAAAGCCTTTACGTAAATGTGATTATTATTTAACCTTGCTTAAGACTAATCAAGACAAATGATTATTCAAAAGTATTATAAGCACACACAATAAACTCTTTATTCTATCAAACTCCAATACATAAAACTTGTGAAATTACACCATAATAACCAATGGATGTAACTTCACATTCACACAAAATCCAAAAACAATAACACAAATTATCATATAATTAAAATTTAGACTAAATTCGTCATATCCACATTAGAGGATATACATCATTAAGTCCACAAACAAATAAATTTATTCAAGATAATCAATTAGGCCAAAAACCATTCTGAAGATTGGCATCATAACCAAATGGAATTGTTTCATTTCCACCACCATTCCTCATCATGTCCATTAACAACTGCCTTTGAATGATGTTATTATTATTCATATCCATCCCAACATGGCCATGGCCCATCATAGCAATTTCTTCATTATTAAATGCAGTTAGTGGCGGCGGCGGTGGTAATTGTAGTACCATTTGATTGTGGACTTGGCTTTGAGCCATCATTATTTGACTTCTACTTTCATTTTGATTAAAAGTTATATTGTTATCATCAAGTTCCATCCTTCTAGCAATCTCCCTCAAATTCTTAACAATTATCCAAGCAAGATCATTCAAATCACTCACCGACACATCGTTCTGCACAATATTCCCAACCTTAAGACATTGAAACATCAGCTTGGTTAGCTATTTTTCTCTGTTGTCTTCCCTTTTCTTCTTAACTTGATCTTTAGCCTTTAAAATCCTTTGTTTTAGGAAACTCTCCTGATTAACCATCTTTTTGCTTTGTTCCAATTCAGGCATTGTCTTGAATTTCAAAAGCACTTGTTGAACACCTGATGGCGATGGCCAAATCTCTGGTTGAGGGTCGTACGAGCCATAAATTATAGCACACGCATCGATTCCACAAAGGGTTGATAACTCATCAACTTTTTTCAATAAACCCTTCTTCTTTTTATCATATGTTACTTTCCTTGTAATGCCCTGTATAATATATATCTAGAATAATACAATACACGCATTTTATTTGGTACTGACGCATCAAAAGTGCCTAATGGCATAGTTCACATACTTGTCCATTCTAAAAACACAAATACAATCTATGGCACAAGTCATGGAAACTAGCCAAAGAAAATACAATCTAAGAATTGTACAATATTCCTCATTGTACAAGAACAATAAAATACACAGCGGAAAAACTAAAACTGAGCTTCTCTTGAAACATCCAAGCATAGCTCCATTTGTAAATCAACCTGCAATCCGAACCTGAAATATAGCAACTATAGTGGGGTGAGATACATCAAATCTCAGTGAGTTCCCTACCCTATAGTCCTCTCGGCTTTACAAGGTTCTAAAATAAACCTAACTCATGTCAAAGGGAAAGGGGAGTGACCATGAGTACACACACACAAGTAACCACCACGGTGAGCCTGTAAACTCACACTAGTACCGAAGTACCTCCTGAGCCTGTAAACTCAAGGATTCACAAAGTACCGAAGTACCTCTTGAACCTGTAAACTCAATGATTCACAAAGTACTGAAGTACCTCTTGAGCCTGTAAACTCAAGGATTCACAATCAATAACCAATACCAAGGTATCCCCTTTTCCCGTACCCTTCTACGTCTAGAAGGCGATCCGAGTCATGGATCCTTGTAGCTACTTGGCATATGAATTGGATTCGGGATCACCGATCCGTACACCGTGATCCGTCACTTCTCACGGCCAGTACACCGTCACAAGTCTCTTTACCCGTAGGCTCCAATCGTACTTAACACGGGACTCAAACCTGCCAAGTAGTTGTGCATAACGTTTCAGAGGAGGTGCTCGAGTCTCATGAAACTACACCGCAAGAAACAGTGGTTATGATTGAAATACACACGCCTCAGCCTTTCATGCACGAGCGTTGTCACGTATAATAATTCACATTCCGACACAGTTATGGTAATAATCCTCACCCTACCTATTTCATATTTCAAGATACATATATATCTTTCATTCACAATTCACAATTAGATAAACATGGTAAAAGCACAAATATTACAAGTAACACATATACTAACATAACACATAAAACACCCCTTTCGGGTTCCCTCCGATTCATTTAATCGGGTATCAAAGCCATTATTTTTCACTTTCATAGCGTAGGATATTTCCATAGCTTTACAACGACTATTACCATGCCTCGATCGGAGTTACGATCCAAAAGATATGGATCTTTAAACATTTCTCACAAATTACACTTTTAAACATTTGTGCATTTTTGTAAACATTACATATCTATATTTTTCTTATCAATCCATGGCATATAACCATCTTTCAAATCCATTAACATATAGAGAATAAAATTAGCTTCCCGACGCTTCGAACGGGGACCAAAACGGACTTACGGTTCAAAAGATACGCCCGTTTCAATTTTCATTTTTCTGCCAACAGCAGTGGTAATCGATTACTCACATTTGGGTAATCGATTACTTGCCCAAAAATAGCCCAAAAACGTCATTTTTTAAAGGGTAATCGATTACTCACTTGTGGGTAATCGATTACTGTCGTAACAGAGCCTAAAAATCATGTTTTTCTTCACTCTAAACCATTCCAACTCATACCAAAACATATTGGGACATCAAAATAATTATCGACAGATGATTCTACACATATAGTGATCATACTACACAATTTATATCGCATTTCATCCGTTAGATTCTTTGATTAACCAATTAATCATTTTCTCACAATTTCTAACCTAAGTTCTAAACTTAGTTCTAGAACTTAAAGTGTCTAACTAGAACCCACCTGATGATCGAAGAGGAGTTTGAAGAAGATGATGACCCATGAATTCCTCTTCTCCATCTTTCTCCACTTTCTCTTCTTTCTTTCTTTCTTCTTCTTTCTCTTCTTTCTTCTTCTACTATCTTTTTCTTTTTCCTTTTCTTAACATATATATATATATATATATATATATAATACCAATATTATATAATATAATCCAATAGAGTAAAATATCTCCAATTGATATTTTATCGTCTTACACCAATTGATTAATTACTATAGTTACCCAAAATTTACTTTCTTGAATGACCAATTATTAATCCGTCTCTTTAGTAAAATAATTAATCTCTTCAGAGTTCATCAGTTGCTCTATTGATCCCGAATGTCAAAACTTAAAGTACTTAGAGGATTCCATTATTCCAATTATCCAAAGATAGAGCACGTAGATACTCATCTGATATCCTATTGAACATTTAAATAATACGGGGTATTACACTCTCCCCCCCCTTAAATTGAAATTCGCCCCCGAATTTCCTTCGCTCAACAATAACCACAACTTGCATTATCGTCTTAGTCCACACTCGAATTTACTTCCGTTATAATTCTGACATAATCCATAGTCCAACTGGACTTCACAGACCAAATTCTTAATTTCACGAATTATCAAACTTCACGTTCTTATTTATACTCTTGTTCCAATATCAAGTTGACTTCTAACTCTCCCTTTTCCGTAATTCATCTGTTGTTTCTTACTAAAAGACTTGGTCGCAACTTACTTCGGAAAGAATGTACCATTCTACATCCCTCTACCGAGTCACAAAACGAAACCATAACACCTTATCTTGGTTCAGGGTAACAACCCCTCATCAAATTTTCATAAGATAATTCGGTGATTCCTTAACTTCATACAATTACCGACAACTATTCCTCCGTAAATCCTTCAACGTTCTAAACCACTCCACAATTAGTCAAACGACTTCTTTACCAGTTCCATCTGGTCTGATGCTGTACATGGTACTCCTTACATCCGGTATTTTATTTCCTTCGTGTCATACCAAAGGATAACACACTTAAAACAAGATTTCCTTATTTCCATCCTTGCATTGACATCTAGTATTGTTTGGACACTGACAGTTTCCAAGTAGACAGGAATGTCATTTCCATCCTTACAAGTAACAATCATTCTAATCCTTATCAGCTTGACTAAACTCTTTCACCTGTCACCTTCCACTGCGCAAACCAAATTCTAACAGTAGAACACCACGGTTTCTCAATCACTATTAAGTAGCTAACAGTCCACGGAGAAGCATACTTATCCACTGGGATCCTTACTAACCAACGGTACAAAACTTACTGACGTCCTATGGTAGAACAATTTCCACACCGACACACAATCATAACATATACAACTCCAAATCCATTCTAAACTCGAATCCATATCCAAAATAGTTTAACAACCTTCGGTTCGGGCTACCACATCCCAAATCGATTCTTCTTACGGGGTTCTGACTCACTCAAGGTTTCTTGATGACTTCGAGATCTCAACCAATAACAACGTAACACCAACATAGGACCATAATCCTATGTGAGTCACCACTTATCAAAACTTAAACCATTCAAAGCAAAATTGTGAGTTTTCCATACCACTCACCAATCACAACAACACTCTACACGCACATACGCTGTCGAAGTCTATACCATGCTTCCGAATTAAATCCTCATCTCTCCATCGTTTTATCCATAACGATCCAAGTTACATACTTAACTTCGGAACGCCCAATTCTTACTCGTACTTGGAAAGATAACTTTCAAATTTCCTTCTCTGGGTAAACACAACTGTACACAACTCTTACGGAGTCCAAAACCAAAACCATGAACTCACGGAAGATAACACTTATTAAATTCTGACCAACCGCTCATACCTGATTAACACCATTTTTAAACACCGAAATATTCCTTACGGGGTCAACACTTCGTGAGTATTCTCTAACTCCACCCTCAAGGATTTCTCATACTCAACACAAACTCACAAGATTACTTCCTCAAACGTCAACTCCCTTGTCGCCTAAACAAATGGCCCACTATGTAACACCCTTCCAGAAGTTCTAATTTTCAACCACGACTACGTCTTTCATTTACTTGGAATTCCGCTTTACATTCACACAAAACTCTCCACTCGGATCGACATAAGGTAACAAAACACAGATGATGGTTCCTAAGGGATTTCACAATTTACACACATGTTAATCGATTAACCCTTTGAGTTAATCGGTTAACACTGCTGCAGAAAAAAAAAATTAGTCTTCCTCTTAATTTAAAGCCATCCCAACTCAAACCATCAATCTAGCTTGCTCTAACCCATAATATCATTCTCAACTTATGGCTCCTTAACTTATATAACATTCACCAACCATGATTCCCACTAAGGTAAAACCGACAAAGTCAAAACATGCAGACGATACACTCCAACCAAGTGACCAGGAAAATTTCCAAATTCTGTCGCAGTCATCCTACAATTTCAGCGAAACAGTTCACTCTCTGTTGATACAACAACACTAGCAGAAAGTCAATAATGACGATATTCTAGGGTTTTAGCCACAACTCTTACTCGATTCGTCCATAAGCAAAACCCAACACACAACCATTGTACGAAACCACAAAAGCGATGGACATCTCATATCAAGCATACCACCTTGTCCCCTCACTTGTAAATCCTTGGAGAAATTAAAACAACAAAGTTCTTAGTTCAACAAAAGGTAGATTCCGAATATTCCGATTATTCACAACTACAGAAGTTCTCTATACTTGAAAATAGATCGGGGCAATGCATCCTCTTGAAGAACCTTTCCATACAACGTACACACTAATCAGAATTTCTTACCCTTCACTATCCATTATACATCCCACATACGCCAAATTACTTATTGGAAGATCCACAACCGACAATTCCAATCAACTATTTACAAAAACCTTCCGGTATAAATCATTCCATGATTTACACTTAGTCCATAATAAATCTTGGTTTGCTTCTCGTTGTTTACCGCACACTTACTTCCTAAAATACAATACTCCTGCTTCACAAGGTACGTCCCTTCACAGTTGTCTCAAGAATAAGAATCCCTCACGTACTCTTGTGACCAAGGGGCTACCACTACGCTCGTTCTTAATACCAAGGTGTAACTTTCTCATAACCGTACTGTTAATACCGTTCATTCCACATAATCGAATAAAATCCACCTCACAAACAATATTTTCACTTTCCACAGCATAGAACACTTTCATAGCTTTATATCGATATAAAGAACGCTTAAATCGGACACCCGAGCCAAAAGATATGAAGTTTTGAAGAAAGTAAAATCATTCAAAAACTGCCAGATTCTCCTGGCGGTTAAGAATTTTGCCTAGCGAATCCCCCTTCGCCAACACTTCGCCCGACGAACATGCGGCGAATCCTCATTCCATAAAATCCCAAAAGTTCCAGTAGCTACACAAGTTCTGTTTCTTCATTTTCACCTGGCGACTAAGTAATTCGCCTGGAGAATTCCTCTTCGCCAGCTCTTCGCCTGGAGAACCAATGGCGAGACCCCATTCGCCTGGCGATTTCCTGATTCGCCTGGCGAATCACACCAGAAGCAGAATTTTCTGCTGCGTTTTCCATGGTCTCCACACTATAAGGTCCAACTTTTTCCAAACCAAAACACTTTCAAATTCCAAATTGGTCTCTCATCGAATACAGAAAATCCTGATGTACTA
Source organism: Lathyrus tuberosus (assembly GCA_022829125.1). NCBI lineage: Eukaryota > Viridiplantae > Streptophyta > Magnoliopsida > Fabales > Fabaceae > Lathyrus > Lathyrus tuberosus. The sequence continues at coordinate 13,935,959 of JALAZF010000071.1, forward strand.
TCTCGAACTTAATCTCTCTACATAACTGAATATACCCAATTTATCTCCTACTCTTTATCCAGCGTATACTTATTCCACTTGAAGCACGTCAACACATCCGGGTGTTCCTCCTCACACTTCTCTACTACTTTAGGTTCCCATAAAAGCCAAACTTCCTTAACTCTCAACTTTTAACCAGTCAGAAGATATTGTTCCGAACGTATTCCTTAAGGTACTCTCGTCCATTCAAGATACTATAACGACCTTAAAAAGGAAGCACCAATAGTTATCTCACTTCCGGACCTTACGCCACGCGTTCCATAAAACAAGTTTTCTTTTCCACAGAATGAGATTACATGAAATCCTTATCCACACTAGTGGTCAATCCATCTCTACTTGCGATTTTACGTATTCCTTGATACCTTAACCAATCGTCCGCTAAAGATCCTTAACCTTAAGACTCCATAACTTCCAAAAGATTGTTTGAGCAACACTCCACTCCTTAATTCCATGCTACCCAAGCATAACTTCTACTAAACCTTTAACTGAGCTGACCAAAACTCCACACTACTAACTCTTGGCTTGAGCCTACCCTCACAGCACACGTTCCGACAGCACTTCGGAGTCCTCGCGGTCGCTCAACCATGATTCTACCTATCACATACATAGTATTAGGTTGATCAGGCCCAACACTACATAGTATGATATTAAGTTTCATGATGGTAAGACACACATAAGAGGCAGGAATAGATTTACTTATGATGTTTCAAGGCTAGGTCGAGGATACGACCTGCTCTGATACCAACTGTAATGCCCTTAATAATATATATCTAGAATAATACAATACATGCATTTTATTTGGTACTGACGCATCAAAAGTGCCTAATGGCATAGTTCACATACTTCTCCATTCTAAAAAAACAAATACAATCTATGGCACAAGTCATGGAAACTAGCCAAAGAAAATACAATCTAAGAATTGTACAATATTCCTCATTGTACAAGAACAATAAAATACACAGCGGAAAAACTAAAACTGAGCTTCTCTTGAAACATCCAAGCATAGCTCCATTTGTAAATCAACCTGCAATCCGAACCTGAAATATAGCAACTATAGTGGGGTGAGATACATCAAATCTCAGTGAGTTCCCTATCCTATAGTCCTCTCGGCTTTACAAGGTTCTAAAATAAACCTAACTCATGTCAAAGGGAAAGGGGAGTGACCATGAGTACACACACACAAGTAACCACCATGGTGAGCCTGTAAACTCACACTAGTACCGAAGTACCTCCTGAGCCTGTAAACTCAAGGATTCACAAAGTACCGAAGTACCTCTTGAGCCTATAAACTCAAGGATTCACAAAGTACCGAAGTACCTCTTGAGCCTGTAAACTCAAGGATTCACAATCAATAACCAATACCAAGGTATCCCCTTTTCCCGTACCCTTCTACGTCTAGAAGGCGATCCGAGTCATGGATCCTTGTAGCTACTTGGCATACGAATTGGATTCGGGATCACCGGTCCGTACACCGTGATCCGTCACTTCTCACGGCCAGTACACCGTCACAAGTCTCTTTACCCGTAGGCTCCAATCGTACTTAACACGGGACTCAAACCTGCCAAGTAGTTGTCCATAACGTTTCAGAGGAGGTGCTCGAGTCTCATGAAACTACACCGCAAGAAACAGTGGTTATGATTGAAATACACACGCCTCGGCCTTTCATGCACGAGTGTTGTCACATATAATAATTCACATTCCGACACAGTTATGGTAATAATCCTCACCCTACCTATTTCATATTTCAAGATACATATATATCTTTCATTCACAATTCACAATTAGATAAACATGGTAAAAGCACAAATATTACAAGTAACACATATACTAACATAACACATAAAACACCCCTTTCGGGTTCCCTCCGATTCATTTAATCGGGTATCTGTAACACCCCAAAATTTGCCTTGTTGCTGTTAGCTAATTGGCTTATGTTTCTTTTCATTTCTTGCATTTTGCATTATGCATAGCATTGGTTTTTAGCACGGGATCAAAGTACTTGGTCCATATTCTCAAGTCTCAAGCTTCAAGGTGGTTCAGAGGGTTCATCATATCTTCATAAGATCAAGATTGGCAAAGGATTTCAAGTGATTCCTTCCCTCCTGATCAGGGGGGGCCAATTAGGGTCTTTAAGATCAAGAGGACTTCTTGAAAGGCTTGGTGTGTTCAAGCATGCTCCTGTGGTTTTCTTTATGCTCACAAGTGCTCATGGATGAGGGTTTGGTTATTGATTCATTGGGGAGGATGTTCAGTGGATCAGTTGCTTGTGAACTAAGCAAAAGTCAACTGTGAAGGAGAAAGTCAACTGTGGAGATTTGTCCCACATCCTCATATGGCCTCCAATTGTCAAGATTTGTCCCATTTATCAAGAATCAAGAGGTTGTACAAAGGTTACTAAATTTGGAAAATGACCCATAATTGAAACTTTCCATTTTTGGCAATTTTTCTTCCACATTCAACTTGACTTTTTATCATCAAGGAAGCTCCAAATGAATTTTCCTCCAACATGAAAGTTGAAGATCTTTCTCTCCCATTTCGAAAAAGTACTAGACCATTTCGATATCATTTGTGGAACTCTAGTTATGGCCAAAACAATGCAAGGTGCTTTTCATGGATTCCTTATATGTCAAATTTTCAACTTTTTGCATTTTTGCACAAATGGACTTGTAATGTTCCCAATTGCTTCATGTCACATTATAATATCAAAATACAAGTCAAGAAGATCATTTGTGGCTTTTGAATCAATTCATGCCATGCCATATTTCTCATTATTCTCACAAAGCGCAAAAATGCCAAATTAATTCAAAGCTTGCAAACCAAGAAAGAGCAAGGCCCAAAATCAATCCAGAAGTGGTATGGGAGTAAATTGGAGGTGGATTATGCTGAGAACAAGGGCTTCCCACGTTCAAATTAGTGGTAGTGGTGTAAAATTCATTTTTGCAATTTCACCCAAATCTCACTAACAAGAGTTCTAATCACTCCCTAATCCCAATCAGTGAACTAATCAAGAGTATATAAGCTTACTCATGCCTCAGAAATTAGGTCATGCACTCTCATTTGCTCAGTTTCCATTTTTTCACTCTCCACTTTCTCATTTTCGTTTCTCCCTCTCCACAAGGTGTTTTTGAGAAATTCTTTCATATTTGTGATCAGTGAAGAGAGAAGAACATAAATCATCCACTGTTTTGAGCTTAGAGTGAGTTTTTCATCAAGTTGGTTTCAAGAGGGATCATCTTCAAACTCCAAGATCTATCCAGATTCAAGTCTCTATTTGCATTTATTTTGCAAATAGAGATCAAAAGGAGCTGATCTGCAGCTTTTGGAAGGCGTTCTTGTGATATTTTGAGTTCTCCAAGATCTCAGGTTAGTGATTTTTTCACCATCACAGAACTTGAATTTGTGATAAGCAAAATGATCTATGATGTGCACTGAACATGCTGATATATTTTATTTGAATTTTGGATGTGTGGTTTGTGAGATATGTGGATTTAAAGTTTTAGATCTAAACTTGTTTTCGTTCGATTCTCTTTATGTGTTTGTTATTTGGTAAAATGGACTGGATATTCTTGATCCTTGCGTTTTTTTGGTCAAAATGGTGTACTCATACGCAAATTCTGGAAAAAGTCACGTCACATTCTCCTTCTCTTTCTCCTTCTTCTCTTTCACTCTTTTCATCTCTCGAGTCTCGAGACTTGTTTAAGTCTTGGAGTCTCTCCCGTTAGAGCTACCTAGTCCAACTTAATTTTTTATTAAGCTTGGAGTAGGATTAGCATTAGGTTAGGTAGTCGTCTCTCCTAAACCTCACTAACCATAGGACATCCATGCATGATAACATTAGGACTCTTAGTTCCCCTTTAGAGTATCCTTTGTGTCGTCTCTCTTCTCATCTTAAAACTTCTTCAAGACACGTAATAAAAGTTAACGTGTATTGCGCTTGAGCCTTCTATGTGGGAAGTGGGGAGTGAGGGGCTTCCTCTCATTCTTCTAGGATACCTAGTGTTTGTCCTGTTGGGGACGATGCGCGAAAGTATTCGTTCCTGTATTCAAGACTTGGGTTCAATGCCAGTTACGAAACAACTTAAAAGACACTTCTGTCTAAAAAACACCAAACAAATTCAAATCTTTTTATCCTTCGGGATTGTTGGGTTTTAAACTTCTTCTTTTCAGAAAGAGCTCGTCGCTCACGTAAAAAACACTTACCCACCCGTGGTCGTACCCACGAACTACGTCAGCTCTGATTCCTCTCTCTCGTCCGATTGAGGATACGTAGGCACAAGACAGCGATTGTCTTGGCGAGCAACCTTCCCCCCTAGTTCCCGTCCGAACTACGTTGACTCTGACTTTCCCATTGCACTAAGGGAGTACGTAGGCCTAGGACAACTATACCGTCCTATCGAGTCACTTCCTTTTCTTTTCTTCTTCGTTTCTCCGTTCTTTCCGTTCTCATTTCTTCGCCGATCCAGTAGCAGTGGAGCTCCAGACGACGACACCCTTTGACGCAGACAACAAACGTGGATCCCGTCGAGTACGATGGACGTGTTGGGTGCTAACACCTTCCCTTCGCGTAACCGACTCCCGTACCCGTTCTCTTGGTCGCGTGACCATGCTCTTTCCCTTCTTCCAGGTTTACGCAGTGTTTCCTTTCCCTCTCTTGGGATAAATACACTTTGCTGGCGACTCTGTGTTCTTTTGCGCCACTCTCGCGTTTGTACCGTTGGATGCGAATCTTTCGGGAGCGACAGCTGGCGACTCTGTTGGGGACTAGGTTGACCTACTGCTGGTCCTTCCCCTTTAGCGAGTCAATCCTAGCGCTTGTCTGTTTCATTTCATTGGGTGTTTTTTTGTGGTGCTTTACTGCTTTACTGCTTTACTGTATTTACTGCTTTACTGCTTTACTACTTTACTGTTTTTACAGCTTTTATCGCATTGCATTTTATATTGTCATACTGGATATACTGCGTTGTGCTGGCTGTTGTTCTGTTTGGCGGGTTGGGATGTTCTGAGAGATGAGCTCAATACACAGGCTTGAGTATACACCTAGGCTTTAGCGTGGGCAGGCGTGACGCTCCCGTGGTGTTGGCCACGTGCGGGTGATCACGATCCCTACAATCAGACGAGGTTCTATCCGGAGCTTTTTGCTACTGTATGCTGATACAGGCCAGTAGTTATTCTCTGGAGGAATCGTCGACTCTGATGACCATTCCTGAGGACTCAGTTGCGGCACTCCTCCCGGGATGTGACAGTGGCAGCCCACTTTCTGTGGCAAACCCATTGCACACTCTCGATCCGAGGACCCAATGCTGGGAACTTGCCATAGGATCCTTCTTTTTGAAAGAGAATCAGCAGACGACCTCTTTGATTGGCGGTAGCATTGTATCCTTCGGGCTGAATGTGCTATTGCTTCTCAAACCTCTGAAGCTGAGGATCTTTCGTTTTTGGAGAATCAGTTTAGGCCTCCTCGATTGATGATGATGCCAAACCAGAAATGGTGAACGTATCATCATTTCTCGACCTGAGAGCCCGAGATACTGAACATCCTAGTACCCACATGTGAGAGGGACGGTTTGTTTACAAGTTTGCAGGTAACCGTGACCATCAACCGACCCGGTTTTCTGTTGTTATCACTATGGTTGCTGTTGATCCTGAGTTTTGGTACAGAGCCTTGATTTGTTCAGTCAGCACAGTGCAGCCAGTTTATGTGGATACCTTGATCCCGTGCTCTGCATTGCATTCCATTTATCTGACATTCATGTTTGTGCATTTTCAGGTAGTATCTAGTCTTTGATTCCAATCAGAGGGCGTTCTTAGGGATGGACACTAAGAGGGGTAAGAAGAATATCATCATCTACAAGGTTATGAAGATCACTCTTGGTCCTTTGAGTAGTTTACAGAGTATAGCTGGTCCGGAAGTTTTGGGAGCCTTTGAAGAGAAGTATGGTTGGATACTGTCCCTGGTTCGGAGTCTCAGTAAATATGAATATAATGGGCTACACACCTTGATGCAGTTTTATGATCCTTCCCTGAGGTGCTTCGTGATGCCAGCTTATGTGTTGGTTCCTACCCTGGAGGAATACTCCAACATCTTGCGGATTCCTGTCAAAGAAGGTGTTCCTTTCTGTGGTTCCCAAGGAGAGTGTGATTTCCAGGCAGTGTCTGAGGCTCTTTATTTCAGCAGATCTACAGTGGAGGATGATTTTTCTAAGAAAGGAAAATCCCGAGGGTATCATTTGGAGTACTTGGTAAAGAGGGCTCGAGAGGAAGCTAAGGAGAATAGGTGGAGGGCTTTCAATGCAATATTAGCTCTGTGTATATATGGCATTGTGTTATTCCCTAATGAGTCTAACTTCGTCGATACGGATGTTATTCAGATATTTACAGCTCAGAATCCGGTACCGACTTTGTTAGGTGATCTCCATTACGCTCTATATAACAGGAATGCGAAAAAGCGAGGTGGTGTGGTCTGTTGTTGCGCACCTCTCTTCTACAAGTGGTTTGCCAAACGTTTACCCCAATCCGGTGCTTTTGTGGATTCGAAGACTTCTTTAGAGTGGAGTAAGCGTCTGATGGGATTAGCTGCTAAAGACATTCTTTGGGTGGATAAGGGTTTGTTGGGGACTGATATTCTACATAGTTGTGGCAGGTATCCTAATGTACCTTTGATCGGAAGAAAGGGGGGTATTAACTACAACCCATCTTTGGCTATCAGGTAGTTTGCGTACGCCCTAAGAGATCCTCCAGCTGAAAAAATTTTGGAAGAATCCTTGTATTTTCATATGACTGATGGTGTAGCTATTGCACAAGAAGCTTCTCAAGCCTGGCTCAACAGACAGAAGATAGGTAAAACTGTTTTGGGGAAACCCAATAACCAAGCTTTCGCTCCGTATGTTGAATGGGTGAAAAAGAGGGTAGAAGAGTTTTATTTGCCTTTTAACCGGGCATCTCCCTTGTATCTAGAGAGTGTGGAGGAAAGACTTACTGTGCCTATTGAAGAGTTCAACAAGCAACAAAAGTTGGTGCTAGAATTGAGAGCAGAGAATTCCGGTATGAGTAGTCAATGGTAAGGAGCTTTGCATGACAATTTGGAGCTGAAGTGGCAGGTCAAAGAGTCGACTGAGCGTCTGAAGAAGACAGAAAATGATCTGGATAGAAGAATTCAGCATTTCAAGAAGATCAGCATTGCAGCAGAGACTTCAAGCCAGACCACCAGGACAACTAAGAAGCTTTTGGCTAAGACTGAAACCAAGCTTGATGTTTATCAAGAGATGTGGAGTGAGGTCCAAGTCGAAAACGAGGTGCTAAACAAAGAGCTGCAAAAGGCGAAAGAAAAGGGGAAGCATTTCTTCAACAAGTGGAAAGAATCCCAAAAGGAGATTGAAGAGCTCAAATTTCAAGTTGGAATCAAGAAGGTAAGACATGAAAGTAGCAACGCTGAAGAACAAATTGCAACGCTGAACCAAGAGATTGCAAAGAGAAACAGGTTAATCAAAGGGCTAATCTCGCGACCGGCACATCCTGACACTTTGAATCTTCTGGAAGAAGTGGAGGCTAGCCTGTTTGGGGTAGAATTGTAGTTTATTGTGTATCTGTTTTTATGTGGTTACCATCAGGATTGTTGATGGAATCACCGTTGGTTACGATTGACTTTGTTTGTATGAATTCTTCCATCTTAATAATAGAATGTTTGATTCAGATATTTTTGCCTTGGTAGTTTTCTATTTTTGTGATTGGTTTCCAGTGGTCGGATCCGGTGGTATTTCTGGGTCGGATTTATTTTCCGATATTGCGTCTAATCTCTGGCCCGGTTGCTTGGAATGGAATCAAAGCGGATATACCTTGGAAATGTTCAAATATATTTGTTGCATTTGCATTTGCATAATCATATTCATTCTTTGCATTGCAGGTTCTCTTGGGTTTCTCTGGTTTTCTTATGTTCTCTCTTTCTTTCAGTCAGGATTGATCAACCAACTCATCGTTATTCTACCAGGCTCAATCAAAATAGAGTGATGGACAAAGTTCAAGCAGATATGGCCGCTATGCAAGCTCGCATCGACCAGTTCATGGAAATGATGCAGGGTGTGGTGCAAAGTCAGAACGAGTTCAGAACTCTGGTTCAGCCGTTAGTGGCGCAGGTCGACGAAAATGGTATCCTACACGGTGGTCTTATTAACCGTAATATCCCTCCGGGCGGAGTTGGTGCTGGTGGACAGGGCAGAATTCCTACAGTGGTTGGAGAGGGAGGTACTGTTCGGGCTATCCATGGCCATCATTTTGATGATCAACAGGACGATGTGTTCTCAGTCAGGAGTCTAGATGCTGCCCTTCCTGTGGTCAGTGATGAAAGAATCCGTTTAATCGAAGCTCAATTGAAAGGAGTGGTGAAACAGGATGATTTGGGGATTGATTTGGACGACCTAGGGTTGGTCCCTGATATCGTTATTCCACACAAGATTCAGATTCCTACGCTAGAAAAGTACAATGGTTCTACCTGCCCAAGGACTCATGTGAAGGCCTATACCAGGAAGATGGCTGCTCACGCTAAGGATGAAAAGTTAATGATGCACTTCTTCCAAGACAGCCTGTCTGCCGCATCTTTGGAATGGTACATGGGGCTAGAAAGTAGAGATGTTCGTACCTGGAGAGAGCTAGCTGCAGCTTTCATCAAGCATTATCAGTACAACACGGACATGGCTCCCAACAGAACTCAGCTGTTGAGCATGTCCCAGAAGAATGATGAGAGTTTCAAAGAATACGCGCAAAGGTGGCGTGAATTGGCGGCTAGGGTGCAGCCACCAATGCTAGAGAAAGAGATGCTAGATATGTTCATGGACACACTGCCGAATCACTACTATGAAAAGCTTTTGCATTGTTCTCTAGGCAAATTTGCAGATGTGATTGCTATTGGGCAGAAGATAGAGGTCGGAATTAAGGCTGGGAAGGTTTCTAGCGGTGATGGATCGTCTTCCGGACAGGGAAAAAAGCCGTTTGATAATTATAAGAAGAAAGGAGAGACCAACGCTGTATCACCCCACAGGGGAAAAGGGAAACAGCGCCAGTTTAACAATCAACAGGTAGCATCAGTAACCATTCCAGCAACGTTACCTCCACCACAGCAGCAAAGGGGTAATGCTAATCAGAATAGGCAGCAGGGTCAATATCATAACAGACAGAGGAATGCAGAGAGGCATTTTGATCAACCCCTAATGTCGTATGCATAGTTGTTGCAACACTTGATGCAGTTGCGTCTAGTTGAGCTTCGTACCTTGGCTCCACCAACAGGGGAACTACCACGAGGCTACGATGCTAACGCACACTGCGATTTTCATTCTGGTGCCCCTGGGCACACGGTGGAGAAGTGCAGGGCGTTTCAGCACAAGGTGCAGGACCTGGTGGACTCTAAAGCCATCAATTTCTCGAATGACGGACCCAATGTTATTCAAAACCCGATGCCTAATCACAATGGGCCAAGGGTGAATGCTATAATTGAGGACTGTGAAAATTTGAATTTGATCATGGATGTGGAGGAACTGAAGACTCCGTTGGTAGTGGTTAAGAACAGGTTATTGAAAGGTAATGTCTATCCGGGCTGTGGTGAGAACTGCTCAGATTGTTTGATAAAGGCTAATGGTTGTGATTCGTTGAAGAGGGGTATTCAGAATCTGATTGATGAGGGTTGTTTACAGTTTGACAGAGGTAATCAGCTAGAAGAGGTTGTTAGTGAGAAGGTTGCCACTATCACTATTCTGTTCAAAATAATTACTATTTCTGGTCCAGCAAGGCCACCTCCAGTCATTATCACAAGGGCTGGAGCCGTTCCGTACGAGAGTTCTAAGGCCATTCCGTGGAATTATGGTGCAGAGGTGTTTGTCAATGGGCAAAAGCAAGAGCTAATGAATACTTCACCAGTGGGTTCTAGTTCAGGGGTTAAAGTTGAGACTGATGCTATAAACAGAAGTGGTAGAGTGCTCCCTCCGGTTAACGATCAACCCGGTACCTCTAGGCAAGATAGAGGAAAACAGACGATGGATGGTTCTGTTCAGACTCCAGTGATTGTGGAATCTACAGTGAAGCCGGTTGATGATGCTTTTTCGGAAAATGTAGAGGAATTTATGAGGCTCATCCGAAAGAGTGATTATAAGATCGTGGACCAATTACATCAGACCCCGTCCAAGATCTCTATTCTGTCTCTGCTCTTGTGTTCTGAGGCTCACAGGAATGCTCTTTTGAAGGTTTTGAATGCAGCATACGTTCCTCAAGAGATTTCTGTTAATCAGCTGGAAGGGGTTGTAGCGCACGTGAATGCGGGTAACGGCCTGGGTTTTATAGATCTTGACTTGATTTCTGCTGGCAGGAATCATAACAATGCCCTGCATATTTCGATCGAATGCCGTGGCTCGCTGATGTCACATGTCTTGGTTGATACTGGTTCATCGTTGAATGTATTGCCCAAGAAAGCGTTAATGAAGTTGGATACTTGAGGACTTATTTGTACACCAAGCGACTTGGTGGTGCGAGCTTTTGATGGCTCGAAGAGATCTGTTTTTGGCGAGATTGTGCTTCCAATCAAGGTTGGACCGGAAATCTTTAATGCAACGTTTTACATTATGGATATTCAACCAGCGTACAACTGTTTATTGGGTCGTCCTTGGATCCATGGGGCAGGTGCTGTAACTTCCACTTTGCATCAAAAGCTGAAGTATATGGTTGATGGTCACGTAGTGACAGTGTGCGGAGAGGAAGACATAATGATCAGTCAGCTGTCAACCTTCAAATACGTGGAAGTGGATGGTGAAATCCACGAGACGTTGTGCCAGGGATTTGAGAAGGTGAAAGTTTCTGAAGAAGTTGTTCAGTCTGAAGCTATAATACAGCCCGTAGTGGCAGATCAACCTGAGGGTTCCATGTCTTCGTTGAGAGACGCCAAAGCTGTGGTTGAAGCTGGTAGCTCACAGAGGTGGGGCCAGGTGGTTGAAGTCCAGAAAAAGAAGGATACTTATGGATTGGGATATAAGCCATCCAAAAGAGATGAGGATCCCCCAAAATTCTATGGCCCAGTCCGTTTCACTAGCGCTGGAGTTTTCTTCGACAGAGTTAATGCTATTGAAGAAGAAGGAGACAGTGATTGTGACATGGATAGCTGGATCCGTCCTTGTGTCCCAGGGGAAAGTCTGCACAACTGGTCTTACGAGAAAGTCATTCAAGTGACAGGCTTCGAGTAATTGCTTTGTTTTCCTATTTTGTTAATCCTACGTTCTGCCCAAGATGTAGTGATTCTGTTTGTAGGGCTTTTAACTGTCGCATGTTTTTCTTTATCATCAATAAAGGACTTTTCACACTCAAATATTTTGATCTCTGTCTTTCTGTTTCTATTTTTATGCATTAAAAAAAACCCACATCAAAATGGCAATGTGTTTCTTTTGTTGCATCATAATAAAACATACCTCATAAATCATTGCAGGTCTTTTTGTTCAGATGACACCGATCATGACTCAGCTATAGCTCGGTATGACTTTGACAATCCAATCTATCAGGCTGAAGAAAAGGCTGACGAAGATTGTGAACTGCCCGAAGAGTTGGCCAGATTGTTGAAGCAAGAGGAGAGAGTCATCCAACCTCATCAGGAGGAAATTAAGATTGTGAATATGGGAACTGAGGACGCTAGAAAGAAAGTAAGAGTAGGGGCTGCGTTGGAAGACAGTGTCAAGGGAAGATTGATTGAAATGCTCCGTGAGTATGCGGACGTCTTCGCCTGGTCTTACCAAGACATGCCTGGGCTGGATACTGATATTGTTGTACACCGGCTACCACTCAAAGAAGGTTGTGCTCCGGTCAAGCAAAAGTTGAGAAGAACTAAATCGGAGATGTCTGTCAAAATCAAGGAAGAGGTTCAGAAACAGCTAGACGCCGAATTTCTTACTGTAACAAATTATCCTCCATGGGTTGCTAACATCGTGCCTGTACCTAAGAAGGATGGGAAGGTCAGGATGTGTGTTGATTACAGGGATTTGAATAGAGCAAGCCCAAAGGATGATTTCCCGCTCCCTCACATTGACGTGTTAGTTGACAATACTGCTCAGTATTCTGTGTTTTCCTTCATGGATGGCTTCTCTGGGTATAACCAAATCAAGATGGCCCCAGAGGACATGGAGAAAACAACATTCATAACACCGTGGGGAACTTTCTACTACAAAGTGATGCCCTTTGGATTGAAAAATGCAGGGGCAACTTACCAGCGGGCGATGGTGACTCTCTTTCATGATATGATTCACAAAGAGATTGAAGTCTATGTTGATGACATGATTGCGAAGTCACAGACGGAAGAAGAACATCTGGTGAATCTTCAGAAATTATTTGAAAGGTTAAGGAAATTCAGACTGAGGTTGAATCCAAACAAATGCACCTTCGGGGTGAGATCAGGAAAATTGTTGGGGTTTATTGTTAGTGAAAAAGGTATTGAGGTTGATCCTGCAAAGGTAAAAGCCATACAAGAAATGCCTGTGCCGAAAACAGAAAAAGAGGTTCGTGGTTTCTTGGGGAGATTGAATTACATTGCTAGGTTCATCTCACATCTCACAGCCATGTGTGAACTAATCTTCAAGTTGCCAAGAAAAGATCAAGCGGTCAGGTGGAATGAAAATTGTCAAAAGGTGTTTGAAAAGATTAAAGAATACTTGCAGGAAGCTCCGGTCCTTATGCCGCCAGTGCCAGGAAGGCCGTTGATTATGTATCTCACAGTTCTTGAGAATTCAATGGGTTGTGTGCTCGGTCAACAAGACGAGTCAGGTAAAAAAGAGCACGCCATCTATTACCTGAGTAAAAAGTTTACTAATTGCGAGTCAAGATACTCGATGTTGGAGAAAACATGTTATGCACTCGCTTGGGCCGCTAAGCGTTTGAGGAAGTATATGTTAAACCATACAACCCTTTTGATTTCGAAGATGGATCCAATCAAGTATGTGTTTGAGAAGCAAGCACTTTCTGGTAGAATAGCCCGTTGGCAGATGGTTCTGACAGAATATGATATTCAGTATGTTTCCTAAAAGGCCATTAAGGGAAGTGTGTTGTCAGAGTATCTTGCCGAACAGCCAATTGATGATTATCAACCGATGAAGTTTGAGTTTCCGGATGAGCACATCATGTATCTGAAGATGAAGGATTGTGAAGAACCTTTGCCTGATGAAGGACCTGAGATTGGGTCTCAATGGAAGATGGTTTTTGATGGAGCCGTTAATTCATATGGCAACGGAATCGGGGCAATCATTACGACTCCACAGGGTTCTCATATACCCTTTACTGCCCGATTAGCGTTCATATGCACCAACAATGAGGCGGAGTATGAAGCATGCATCATGGGGTTAGAAGAAGCAATTGATTTGAGAATCAAGAACCTCGATGTTTATGGTGATTCTGCGTTGGTGGTGAATCAGATTACAGGAGAATGGGAGACTCGTCAAGTAAATCTCGTTCCGTATAACAATTATGCCAGAAGATTGTTACCTTTCTTTGACAAGGTAGACTTCCATCACATTCCCCGGATAGAGAATCAGATGGCTGATGCGTTGGCAACATTGTCATCAATGTATAAAGTGAATCTTTGGAATGAAGCTCCCTCAATCAGAATCATATGCTTGGATAGACCTGCTTTTGTATTTGCAGTTGAAGGGGTATCAGATGGCAAGCCTTGGTATCATGACATCAAAGTCTTCTTGAAGAGTCAGGAATACCCAGCTGGGGCATCTTCCAAGGATAAAAAGACATTGAGGAGGTTATTAGGAAACTTCTTATTGAACAAGGATGATGTGTTGTACAAGAGAAACTTTGACATGGTCTTGCTACGTTGTGTTGGTGAACACAAGGCAGGCTTGTTAATGGAAGAGGTTCACGAAGGTTCCTTCAGTACTCATGCCAATGGGTATGCTATGGCCAGAAAATTGTTGAGAGCGGGGTATTATTGGATGACTATGGAGTCTGACTATTTTAAATACGCCCGGAAATGTCATAAATGCCAGATTTATGCTGACAAGGTGCACGTACTGCCTACTCCTCTGAATGTTTTATCGTCACCTTGGCCTTTTGCCATGTGGGGCATCGACATGATTGGAAAGATTGAGCCGACTGCTTCAAATGGACATCGTTTTATCCTGGTGGCTATTGATTATTTCATGAAGTGGGTGGAAGCAGCATCGTATGCCAACGTCACAAAACAAGTGGTAGCCCGGTTTATTAAGAAGGACATCATCTGCCGGTATGGAGTCCCGGAGAGAATCATTACTGATAATGGTTCAAATCTAAATAACAAGATGATGAAGGAGCTATGCCAGAGCTTTAAAATCGAACATCACAATTCTTCTCCCTATCGTCCAAAGATGAATGGGGCTGTTGAAGCGGCTAATAAGAACATAAAGAAGATTGTGCAGAAGATGGTAGTGACATACAAAGACTGGCATGAGATGTTGCCTTACGCTTTGCATGGTTATCGTACTTCGGTACGTATATCAACTGGGGCAACTCCTTTCTCATTGGTGTATGGCATGGAAGCAGTCCTGCCATTAGAAGTTGAGATTCCTTCTTTGAGAATTCTGACAGATGTGAAGCTTGATGAAGCTGAGTGGGTGCGTTCCCGGCTGAATGAACTGAACCTCATTGAAGAGAAGAGACTGAAAGCCATTGCGCATGGCCGGTTGTATCAGAGCAGGATGAAGAAAGCCTTTGATCAGAAGGTGCGTCCTCGGTGTTTTCAAGCTGGTGAATTAGTTCTGAAAAGGATCACTCCTCCTCAAACAGATCACAGGGGCAAGTGGACTCCGAATTACGAAGGGCCATATGTAGTAAGACAGGTTTTCTCTGGTGGAGCCTTATTACTCTCAACTACGGATGGCGAAGATTTTACGTCCCCTGTGAACGCGGATGTAGTCAAAAAATACTTTGCATAAAAGAAACCCGCTGAACATAAAAAGAAAAGGTTCAGGCAAAAATGGGGCATCCTGGCGAACCATAAAAAGGAAAGGTTCGGGCAAAAATTAGGGATAAAAAGAAAAAGAATAAACCCGCAAGGTTGAAAACCTGAAAAGGCAACCTTGGCAAAAATGGGTATCCCGGTGGATTGAAAACCCGAAAAGGGCGATCCAGGCAAAAGTTAGGGATTTTAGAGCAAAGACTACGATCCGCGTCCGATCTGTGATCACCGTTCACACTTGGAAAATTCTGAGGAAAGGAATCAGTCCAGTTAGTCGTCTTCGAAGGCCAAAGTATATGCGGATGAACAAGTCATATGGGTTATAGCTGAGTCAAGTCATGGTGGATGTCTGTTCCCCACATTGCCAACATTTGTATTTTCTTTTGCTTTTTGCGCAATTACCTCTTTTCAGGAATTGCTTCCAGATGTAAATGCCTATTTACAGGCCAATTCATTCAATAAAGTTTGCATTTCAGTTAAAGAGCTTTTGTTTTCTATTTTACCTGTTTTGTTTGTGAAAATGTCCGATATTTTTGATAAAAACATTACATGCCAAAACGTTGAGCTTTATGACACAAGTTGGAAAACAGTGGCAATTGCTTAGGCGACAGTCACTATGTTGATAATCATTGTAATCATTTCTACGCATAGACCTTTCTGTTGGTTTTGCAGGATGACAGATGTACTCTCCCAGTAGAGTTGCTCTCTCCATTTTTTGAAGTCTGATCGTCCTCAGCAGCTTGCTGTTTTCCCCAGTAGAGTAGAGCTATCCCCTACTTTGAAGTCTGATCGTCCTCAGCAGGTTATTACTCTTCCCCATCAGAGTACCGAGGGTCGTCTTCCTCAACCAGAGTATAAAGAAGTAATTCCCTAAGCGGAGTTGTTAAGGATCGTCCTCCTTAGCAGGATATAAGAGGTTTTTCCCAGGCCAGGGTTGTGACTTGGCACATCTTTCTTCAGCAAGTGATGTCTCCCCACGGAGCATGGGACAGCTATTTGTTCCCCAGCTAGTCAGGAAGCATGTGTTATCCCCTAGCAGGTGAATGTTGATAATTACTTTCTCTCCCAAGCGGAGTCGTTGAGGATCGTCTTCCTCAACAAAGTACAGAGGATTATATACCCAGCCGCAGTCGTGTTTGGATTATTATTCCCCAGCAAGTACTCAGAAGTTGATTGCTTTAAGGTGAATGTTGTCGTGCCTCTAGCAGGAAGCTTGTGGACGAAGATGTTATTATCCCCACAGGGTCCTGGTGTCTACTTTCCTCGGTTGGTCAGAAAGTATAGTCTCGACGACAATGGTTTGATCTAGTACCCAGCAGGGTGAGGGTAAAGTTACTTCCCTAGCAGCAAATTAAGCTCATTTCCCCAATCAGAGTCTGGTGGTGAGGGGTATCCCCAGTAGGTCTTAAGGCCGATCGTTTTCGGTAGGCACCGAAGCCAAGTTCTAAAATAGTTGGTCGTCCCCAGCGGTGGAATTTCCATTTTCAGTATTCATATCCCTCCCCAGCTGAGTGGGTATTCTCTTGGAGTTTCGTCCATCTCCAGCAGGATATTTGATCTTGATATTCCCCAACAGAGTGGATATTCTCTTGGAGTTTCGTCCATCTCCGACAGAATTGGTGATTGTGATCTTCCCTAGCAGGGAGAAGTTCTCCTCAACAAGTTTTCCTTTGTTTCAGTGGCAATTTAGTTTGTCATTCCCAGCGGAGTTGCTTCTGTTCTTCAGCATTTATTGTGCCGGAACGTCTCTTTTGCATTGCATAGGCATTTGTTTTGTATGGCATCCTCCCAAATGGGTAGCATTTCCACTTCGTGTGGAGCATTACGGCAAAATTCAAACATATGCATCTGAAGCATAAGCCAGGTTTGAGTTTTCCTTCATCAGGAAAGCAAGATTTCAGAAAGATATCTCTACTCCACAGGTGGTGGGTTAAGCAATATTTGACAATTCCCCGACAGGGCGTTTTGCCAGGATTGTTTATCCTTGATTCTATTTATACCCCTCCGTCCATGTGGTCCTTTGGTTTATTCCCTCAAAATTTTACCGTCAGACACTCGTCTGTGTTTCTTTCAGCACCCGTCCGTGTCTGAACTTTTGTTTCAATGCCCGTCCGCATTGACATTTGACACTCGTCCGTGTTCTTTCAGCACCCGTCTGTGTCTGAACTTTTGTTTCAATGCCCGTCCGCATTGACATTTGACACTCGTCTGTGTTTCCTTCAGCACCCGCCCGTGTTTGAACCTTTGATTTCAATACCCGTCCCTATTGACCTTTTGATGACACTCGTCCGTGTTGCCTTCCATTCCCCAGCGAGATTAATTCCCGATAAAGTTTCTTTACAACCCTTTTTTCAGTACCCGTCCGTATTGAAACCTCTTACACCCGTCCGTGTACCTTTTCAGTACTCGTCCGTGTACCTTTTTCAATACCCGTCCGTATTGAATCTTTGACACCCGTCCGTGTACCTTTTTCAATACCCGTCCGCATTGAAATCTTTTACACCCGTCCATGTATCTTTTTCAATGCCCGTATGTATTGAATCCATTTGGCACCCGTCCGTGTACCATTTTCAACACCCGTCTGTGTTTGAACTTTTATTTCAATGCCCGTCCGCATTGACATTTTACACCCGTCCGTGTATCTTCTCAATACCCGTCCGTATTTGATATCCTGGATTCTTTGACACTCGTCCTTGTTTATCCCCGGCGTAGCTAACACTCGTTTGTGTTTATTTCAAGACTGTTCAATACAGTTTTGGTTTCCAATACTCGTATGTGTTGTGACAATGCAACATTTTTTGTTTGTTCCCCAGCGGAGTCGTCCCTCCTTTGAGGATTGCAAATTTCAGGTTTCTTATGGTATTCAATCTCCGTGAATCCGTGGAACGCATGATAGCCGTCACTATCATACCTTCAGGATCAAGTTGATTGAATAGGGGCAGTTGTAACACCCCAAAATTTGCCTTGTTGCTGTTAGTTAATTGGCTTATGTTTCTTTTCATTTCTTGCATTTTGCATTATGCATAGCATTGGTTCTTAGCACGGGATCAAAGTACTTGGTCCATATTCTCAAGTCTCAAGCTTCAAGGTGGTTCAGAGGGTTCATCATATCTTCATAAGATCAAGATTGGCAAAGGATTTCAAGTGATTCCTTACCTCCTGATCAGGGGGGCCAATTAGGGTCTTTAAGATCAAGAGGACTTCTTGAAAGGCTTGGTGTGTTCAAGCATGCTCCTGTGGTTTTCTTTATGCTCACAAGTGCTCATGGATGAGGGTTTGGTTATTGATTCATTGGGGAGGATGTTCAGTGGATCAGTTGCTTGTGAACTAAGCAAAAGTCAACTGTGAAGGAGAAAGTCAACTGTGGAATTTTGAGTTTCTTTTCATGGTTTTCAAGGTCTCACATCCTCATATGGCCTCCAATTGTCAAGATTTGTCCCATTTATCAAGAATCAAGAGGTTGTACAAAGGTTACTAAATTTGGAAAATGACCCATAATTGAAACTTTCCATTTTTGGCAATTTTTCTTCCACATTCAACTTGACTTTTCATCATCAAGGAAGCTCCAAATGAATTTTTCTCCAACATGAAAGTTGAAGATCTTTCTCTCCCATTTCCAAAAAGTACTAGACCATTTCCATATCATTTGTGGAACTTTAGTTATGGCCAAAACAATGCAAGGTGCTTTTCATGGATTCCTTATATGTCAAATTTTCCACTTTTAGCATTTTTGCACAAATGGACTTGTAATGTTCCCAATTGCTTCATGTCACATTATAATATCAAAATACAAGTCAAGAATATCATTTGTGGCTTTTGAATCAATTCATGCCATGCCATATTTCTCATTATTCTCACAAAGTGCAAAAATGCCAAATTAATTCAAAGCTTGCAAACCAAGAAAGTGCAAGGCCCAAAATCAATCCAGAAGTGGTATGGGAGTAAATTGGAGGTGGATTATGCTGAGAACAAGGGCTTCCCACGTGCAAATTAGTGGTAGTGGTGTAAAATGCATTTTTGCAATTTCACCCAAATCTCACTAACAAGAGTTCTAATCACTCCCTAATCCCAATCAGTGAACTAATCAAGAGTATATAAGCTTACTCATGCCTCAGAAATTAGGTCATGCACTCTCATTTGCTCAGTTTCCATTTTTTCACTCTCCACTTTCTCATTTTCGTTTCTCCCTCTCCACAAGGTGTTTTTGAGAAATTCTTTCATATTTGTGATCAGTGAAGAGAGAAGAACATAAATCATCCACTGTGTTGAGCTTAGAGTGAGTTTTTCATCAAGTTGGTTTCAAGAGGGATCTTCTTCAAACTCCAAGATTTATCCAGATTCAAGTCTCTATTTGCATTTATTTTGCAAATAGAGATCAAAAGGAGCTGATCTGCAGCTTTTGGAAGGCGTTCTTGTGATATTTTGAGTTCTCCAAGATCTCAGGTTAGTGATTTTTTCACCATCACAGAACTTGAATTTTTGATATGCAAAATGATCTATGATGTGCACTGAACATGCTAATATATTTTATTTGAATTTTGGACGTGTGGTTTGTGAGATATGTGGATTTAAAGTTTTAGATCTAAACTTGTTTTCGTTCGATTCTCTTTATGTGTTTGTTATTTGGTAAAATGGATTGGATATTCTTGATCCTTGCGTTTTTCTGGTCAAAATGGTGTACTCATACGCAAATTTTGGAAAAAGTCACGTCACATTCTCCTACTCTTTCTCCATCTTCTCTTTCACTCTTTTCATCCCTCGAGTCTCGAGACTTGTTTAAGTCTTGGACTCTCTCCCGTTCGAGCTACCTAGTCCAACTTAATTTTTGATTAAGCTTGGAGTAGGATTAGCATTAGGTTAGGTAGTCGTCTCTCCTAAACCTCACTAACCATAGGACATCCATGCATGATAACATTAGGACTCTTAGTTCCCCTTTAGAGTATCCTTTATGTCGTCTCTCTTCTCATCTTAAAACTTCTTCAAGACACGTAATAAAAGTTAACGTGTATTGCGCTTAAGCCTTCTATGTGGGAAGTGGGGAGTGAGGGGCTTCCTCTCATTCTTCTAGGATACCTAGTGTTTGTCCTGTTGGGGACGATGCGCGAAAGTATTCGTTCCTGTATTCAAGACTTGGGTTCAATGCCAGTTACGAAACAACTTAAAAGACACTTCTGTCTAAAAAACACCAAACAAATTCAAATCTTTTTATCCTTCGGGATTGTTGGGTTTCAAACTTCTTCTTTTCAGAAAGAGCTCGTCGCTCACGTAAAAAAACACTTACCCACCCGTGGTCGTACCCACGAACTACGTCAGCTTTGATTCCTCTCTCTCGTCCGATTGAGGATACGTAGGCACAAGACAGCGATTGTCTTGGCGAGCAACCTTCCCCCCTAGTTCCCGTCCGAACTACGTTGACTCTGACTTTCCCATTGCACTGAGGGAGTACGTAGGCCTAGGACAACGATACCGTCCTATCGAGTCACTTCCTTTTCTTTTCTTCTTCGTTTCTCCGTTCTTTCCGTTCTCGTTTCTTCGCCGATCCAGTAGCAGTGGAGCTCCAGACGACGACACCCTTTGACGCAGACAACAAGCGTGGATCCCGTCGAGTACGATGGACGTGTTGGGTGTTAACACCTTCCCTTCGCGTAACCGACTCCCGTACCCGTTCTCTTGGTCGCGTGACCATGCTCTTTCCCTTCTTCCAGGTTTACGCAGTGTTTCCTTTCCCTCTCTTGGGATAAATACACTTTGCTGGCGACTCTGTGTTCTTTTGCGCCACTCTCGCGTTTGTATCGTTGGATGCGAATCTTTCGGGAGCGACAGTATCAAAGCCATTATTTTTCACTTTCATAGCGTAGGATATTTCCATAGCTTTACAACGACTATTACCATGCCTCGATCGGAGTTACGATCCAAAAGATATGGATCTTTAAACATTTCTCACAAATTACACTTTTAAACATTTGTGCATTTTTGTAAACATTACATATCTATATTTTTCTTATCAATCCATGGCATATAACCATCTTTCAAATCCATTAACATATATAGAATAAAATTAGCTTCCCGACGCTTCGAACGGGGACCAAAACGGACTTACGGTTCAAAAGATACGCCCGTTTCAATTTTCATTTTTCTGCCAACAGCAGTGGTAATCGATTACTCACATTTGGGTAATCGATTACTTGCCCAAAAATAGCCCAGAAACGTCATTTTTTAAAGGGTAATCGATTACTCACTTGTGGGTAATCGATTACTGTCGTAACAGAGCCTAAAAATCATGTTTTTCTTCACTCTAAACCATTCCAACTCATACCAAAACATATTGGGACATCAAAACAATTATCGACAGATGATTCTACGCATATAGTGATCATACTACACAATTTATATCGCATTTCATCCGTTAGATTCTTTGATTAACCAATTAATCATTTTCTCACAATTTCTAACCTAAGTTCTAAACTTAGTTCTAGAACTTAAAGTGTCTAACTAGAACCCACCTGATGATCGAAGAGGAGTTTGAAGAAGATGATGACCCATGAATTCCTCTTCTCCATCTTTCTCCACTTTCTATTCTTTCTTTCTTTCTTCTTCTTTCTCTTCTTTCTTCTTCTACTATCTTTTTCTTTTTCCTTTTCTTAACATATATATATATATATATATATATATATATATATATATATATATATATATATATATATATATATAATACCAATATTATATAATATAATCCAATAGAGTAAAATATCTCCAATTGATATTTTATCGTCTTACACCAATTGATTAATTACTATAGTTACCCAAAATTTACTTTCTTGAATGACCAATTATTAACCCGTCTCTTTAGCAAAATAATTAATCTCTTCAGAGTTCATCAGTTGCTCTATTGATCCCGAATGTCAAAACTTAAAGTACTTAGAGGATTCCATTATTCCAATTATCCAAAGATAGAGCACGTAGATACTCATCTGATATCCTATTGAACATTTAAATAATACGGGGTATTACATTCCTTGAGGTATCATTTTCAATGAAAGCAGGTTTCGCCTTCTTTCTTGTCATGGTTTTGACTAGAATAAGCGAAGATGAATAATTTATAGGGAAAAAGAAGAACAGTTGATGGCTATGAATTTTATTCTTGTGAACAATGTATATATAGACCAAAATCGATCTATTGTACACGGTTTGATGTATGTATGAATATTTTTCCATCTTGGCATTTTTGTTTCGGCGGTAAAACCCATTATTTTCATTCCATGCATGCGGATATATAAAATCAAATCTTTTATAACATTTAATTTTTTAACATTTTTTAATATTTAAATATTTATAGTGACGTGGTTGCTACGGTTGGATTATATATCAAAATATTTTTTTTATTTGACAAAGATATATCACGAATTGTAATTTGCGTAGATTCATGCACATAGATATTCTAAAATGATTTTATCTTGCCGTTAGTTATCAATATCATAAATTTAAAAAATAGTATGAGAAAAAGGAATATACACCGAATATTTTTACACTATTAACCAATGACAGACGTGTATTTCTCCACATCACACTTTTATTTTCAACATACTATTATCATTTGGCACTTTACAAAAATCTGATTGGATGTCTGTGTAATATTTCTTTACAATGACAGTGCACTACCTTTAAACTCATATAGTATATCAATAAAAGTTATTGTGTGTGAAATTGTTTGATATATCATATATTCATTTTTTTGGTTAATTTTTTCATATATTCCATTAAATTACACCACAACGTCATGTATTACGCAATATTACCCAATCCTAGCGCTTTTTGAGAAGTGCTACTAAATAATATGCTTTTAATAAAGTTGGAAAAGCATAATTCTAGTTATCTGACCACAATAGAAGAAACTTTAATAAAGCTTAAAAATGTTATTAAAAGCTAAAAATACGCTATTGATAATATTTTTTGGCGTAATGCATTACATTATTTTTGCAAATATTTACAATGTATAAAGTAGTTTAATGCATGACTAAATCTTTTCTTTACACTATCCATTTACACAAATTAAAATTTTTTATAATATCCAAAAATCTTTTTTTTTTGTAATATAATATAAAAAAATATTACCCATATATATATATATATATATATATATATATATATATATATATATATATATATATATATTAAAAGCCTTTACATAAATGTGATTATTATTTAACCTTGCTTAAGATTAATCAAGACAAATGATTATTCAAAAGTATTATAAGCACACACAATAAACTCTTTATTCTATCAAACTTCAATACATAAAACTTGTGAAATTACACCATAATAACCAATGGATGTAACTTCACATTCACACAAAATGAAAAAACAATAACACAAATTATCATATAATTAAAATTTAGACTAAATTCGTCATATCAACATTAGAGGATATACATCATTAAGTCCACAAACAAATAAATTTATTCAAGATAATCAATTAGGCCAAAACCCATTCTGAAGATTGGCATCATAACAAAATGGAATTGTTTCATTTCCACCACCATTCCTCATCATGTCCATTAACAACTGCCTTTGAATGATGTTATTATTATTCATATCCCAACATGGCCATGGCCCATCATAGCAAGTTCTTCATTATTAAATGCAGTTAGTGGCGGCGGCGGTGGAAATTGTAGTGCCATTTGATGTTGGACTTGGCTTTGGGCCATCATTATTCGACTTCTACTTTCATTTTGATTAAAAGTTATATTGTTATCATCAAGTTCCATCCTTCTAGGAATCTCCCTCAAATTCTTATCAATTATCCAAGCAAGATCATTCAAATCACTCACCGACACACCGTTCTGCACAATATTCCCAGCCTTAAGACATTGAAACATCAGCTTGGTTAACTCTTTCTCTCTGTTGTCTTCCCTTTTCTTCTTAACTTGCTCTTGAGCCTTTAAAATCCCCTGTTTTAGGAAACTCTCCTGATTAACCATCTTTTTGCTCTGTTCCAATTCAGGCATTGTCTTGAATTTCAAAAGCACTTGTTGAACACCCGATGGCGATGGCCAAATCTCTAGTTGAGGGTCGTGCAAGCCATAAATTATAGCACACGCATCGATTCCACAAAGGGTTGATAACTCATCAACTTTTTTCAATAAACCCTTCTTCTTTTTATCGTATGTTACTTTCCTTGAGTTATTATTTTCAATGAAAGCAAGTTTCACCTTCTTTCTTGTCATGGTTTTGACTAGAATAAGCGAAGATGAATAATTTATAGAGAAAAAGAAGAACAGTTGATGGCTGTGAATTTTATTCTTGTGAACAATGTATATATAGACCAAAATTGATCTATTGTACACGGTTTGATGTATGTATGAATATATTTTCCATCTTGGCATTTTTGTTTCGGCGGTAAAACCCATTATTTTCAATCCATCCATGCGGATATATAAAATCAAATCTTTTATAACATTTAATTTTTTACCATTTTTTAATATTTAAATATTTATAGTGACGTGGTTGCAACGGTTGGATTATATATCAAAATTTTTTTTTTTTATTTTACAAAGATATATCACGAATTGTAATTTGCGTAGATTCATGCACATAGATATTCTAAAAGGATTTTATCTTGCCGTTAGTTATCAATACCGTAAACTTAAAATATAGTATGAGAAAAAGGAATATACATCGAATATTTTTACACTATTAACCAATGACAGACGTGTATTTCGCCACGTCACACTTTTATTTTCAACATACTATTATCATTTGGCACTTTCCAAAAATCTGATTGGATGTCGGTGTAATATTTCTTTACAATGACAGTGCACTACCTTTAAACTCATATAGTATATCAATAAAAGTTATTGTGTGTGAAATTGTTTGATATATCATATATTCATTTTTTTGGTTAATTTTTTCATATATTCCATTAAATTACACCACAACGTCATGTATTACGCAATATTACCCAATCATAGTGCTTTTTCAGAAGTGCTACTAAATAATATGCTTTTAATAAAGTTGGAAAATCATAATTCTAGTTATCTGACCACAATAGAAGAAACTTTAATAACGCTTAAAAATGTTATTAAAAGCTAAAAATACACTATTGATAATATTTTTTGGCGTAATGTATTACATTATTTTTGCAAATATCTACAATGTATAAAGTAGTTTAATGCATGGCTAAATCTTTTCTTTACACTATCCATTTACACAAATTAAATTTTTTTATAATATCCAAAAATCTTTTTTTTTGTAATATAATATAAAAAAATATTACCCATATATATATATATATATATATATATATATTTATAGATATATATATATATATATTTAAAGCCTTTACGTAAATGTGATTATTATTTAACCTTGCTTAAGACTAATCTAGACAAATGATTATTGAAAAGTATTATAAGCACACACAATAAACTCTTTATTCTATCAAACTCCAATACATAAAACTTGTGAAAATTACACCATAATAACCAATGGATGTAACTTCACATTCACACAAAATGAAAAAACAATGACACAAATTATCATATAATTAAAATTTAGACTAAATTCGTCATATCCACATTAGAGGATATACATCATTAAGTCCACAAACAAATAAATTTATTCAAGATAATCAATTAGGGCAAAAACCATTCCTCATCATGTCCATTAACAACTGCCTTTGAATGATGTTATTATTATTCATATCCATCCCAACATGGCTATGACCCATCATAGAAATTTCTTCATTATTAAATGCAGTTAGTGGCTGCGGCGGTGGTAATTGTATTGCCATTTGATGTTGGACTTGGCTTTGAGCCGTCATTATTTGACTTCTACTTTCATTTTGATTAAAAGTTATATTGTTATCATCAAGTTCCATCCTTCTAGCAATCTCCCTCAAATTCTTATCAATTATCTATGCAAGATCATTCAAATCACTCACCGACACACCGTTCTGCACAATATTCCCAGCCTTAAGACATTGAAACATCAGCTTGGTTAGCTCTTTCTCTCTGTTGTCTTCCCTTTTCTTCTTAACTTGCTCTTTAGCCTTTAAAATCCCCTGTTTTAGGAAACTCTCCTGATTAACCATCTTTTTGCTTTGTTCCAATTCAGGCATTGTCTTGAATTTCAAAAGCACTTGTTGAACACCCGAAGGCGATGGACAAATCTCTGGTTGAGGGTCGTAAGAGCCATAAATTATAGCACATGCATCGATTCCACAAAGGGTTGATAACTCATCAACTTTTTTCAATAAACCCTTCTTCTTTTTATCGTATGTTACTTTCCTTGAGGTATCATATTCAATGAAAGCAAGTTTCACCTTCTTTCTTGTCATGGTTTTGACTAGAATAAGCAAAGATGAATAATTTATAGGGAAAAAGAAGAACAGTTGATGGCTGTGAATTTTATTCTTGTGAACAATGTATATATAGACCAAAATCGATCTATTGTACACGGTTTGATGTATGTATGAATATTTTTCCATCTTGGCATTTTTGTTTCGGCGGTAAAACCCATTATTTTCAATCCATCCATGCGGATATATAAAATCAAATCCTTTATAACATTTAATTTTTTTAACATTATTTAATATTTAAATATTTATAGTGACGTGGTTGCAACGGTTGGATTATATATCTAAATATTTTTTTTTATTTTACAAAGATATATCACGAATTGTAATTTGCATAGATTCATCCACATAGATATTCTAAAAGGATTTTATCTTGCCGTTAGTTATCAATATCGTAAATTTAAAATATAGTATGAGAAAAAGGAATATACACCAAATATTTTTACACTATTAACCAATGACAGACGTGTATTTCGCCACATCACACTTTTATTTTCAACATACTATTATCATTTGGCACTTTCCAAAAATCTGATTGGATCTCTGTGTAATATTTATTTACAATGACAGTGCACTACCTTTAAACTCATATAGTATATCAATAAAAGTTATTGTGTGTGAAATTGTTTGATATATCATATATTCATTTTTTTTCTTAATTTTTTTCATATATTCCATTAAATTACACCACAACGTCATGTATTACGCAATATTACCCAATCATAGTGCTTTTTCAGAAGTGCTACTAAATAATATGCTTTTAATAAAGTTGGAAAATCATAATTCTAGTTATCTGACCACAATAGAAGAAACTTTAATAACGCTTAAAAATGTTATTAAAAGCTAAAAATACACTATTGATAATATTTTTTGGCGTAATGTATTACATTATTTTTGCAAATATCTACAATGTATAAAGTAGTTTAATGCATGGCTAAATCTTTTCTTTACACTATCCATTTACACAAATAAAAAGTTTTTATAATATCCAAAAATCTTTTTTTTTTGTAATATAATATAAAAATATATTACCCATATATATATATATATATATATATATATATATATATATATATATATATATTAAAAGCCTTTACGTAAATGTGATTATTATTTAACCTTGCTTAAGACTAATCAAGACAAATGATTATTCAAAAGTATTATAAGCACACACAATAAACTCTTTATTCTATCAAACTCCAATACATAAAACTTGTGAAATTACACCATAATAACCAATGGATGTAACTTCACATTCACACAAAATTAAAAAACAATAACACAAATTATCATATAATTAAAATTTAGACTAAATTCGTCATATCCACATTAGAGGATATACATCATTAAGTCCACAAACAAATAAATTTATTCAAGATAATCAATTTGGCCAAAAACCATTCTGAAGATTGGCATCATAACCAAATGGAATTGATTCATTTCCACCACCATTCCTCATCATGTCCATTAACAACTGCCTTTGAATGATGTTATTGTTATTCGTATCCATCCCAACATGGCCATGACCCATCATAGCAATTTCTTCATTATTAAATGCAGTTAGTGGCGGCGGCGGTTGTAATACCCCGTAAACTATTTTACTTCGGATAATATTAGTTGTGATCAACTGAGTCCTAGTGTACTCTGAGAAATTATCTGCAGAGACAATTAAGGTAACTGTTGGACTTAGAGTAAATCCAATTAATATTATCTGACTCTGAGATATTTAAATATTTAGACTTTAAAGACTTTTTGGACAATTAGTAGTGTTGCTAATTGATGATATTTTCTATATCATTTCTTTTTCTCTCATTTCCAAACATAGTTAACTTGGAGAAGAAAAGGAAAGGAAGGAAAAGGGAGAGAAAAGGAGAAAAAGCTCAAGATCAAGATCATCATGAAATCTTCATCCAATCATCTTCAAATCTTCACCATCTTCATCTATTCAAGGTGGGTTCTAGATAGATGCTTTTGTTTTAGATTTTCTTGGATTCTAAGACCTAGGTTAGAGTTGTAAGAGAATTGTATTAATTGCAAAATCTTGGAAATTAACGGTTAAAATGTGTTATAAACTGAGTAGTATGAGTTATGTGAGTGTAGAATCATTTATGTTTGATTGTAGGATGTTTGGATATGTTTAGATGGGGTTTTGGAACCATGGGAGATCAGCTGTTACGCTGATGAACTTTCTGAAATTCCCAGATTCGCACTGCGAATCCCCCAGCAAAGGGGGAAATCGTGCACTCGCTGCCAGCTCGCACTGCGAATGCGAAGGCGAGCATTCGCCAGTGGTTCGCACTGCGAACCTTATGTTGTATTTGCTACTGCCTTGGTTCGCTAGCGTTCGCACTGCGAATGGGGCAGCGAATAAGTGTTGGCTAGGCATTCGCTGGACGCGTCACACTGCGAATGAAGTAGCGAGCATTCGCTGGCTTCTTCGCAATGCGAACATAGCAGAACATCCATCTTGTTTCTTGCATAATTTTTGACTCGGTTATCCGTTTTGTGTATTCTTGATATCGTTGTGAAGCTAGGAACATATTCTAGCGAATGGTAGTGGAGTATATTTGTTTATTGCCCGATTAAATGAATCGTAGGGAACCGTAAATTGGTATAAATTGTGGTATGTTGGATTTTGGTGTTCCATTATGTGATTGATGATTACATGCCCAAGTTATTATTGTTGAACATGTTAGAATATGTATGCATGATAAAATATGAATAGGTAGAGTGAGGAACATTTCCGTAAATGATATCGAAAGTGTGTAAATAAAATGGTGACAACGCTCGTGCAAAAGTGGCCGAGGCGTGTGTCTAGTAAAAATAACCGGTTTACCTTGCGGTGTAGTTTCATGAGACTCGAGCACCTCCTCTGAAACGTATGCACAACTACTTGACAGGTTTGATTCCCGCGTATAGTACGATTGGAGCCTACGGGTAAAGAGACTTATGACGGTGTACGGGCCGTGAGAAGTGACGGATCACGGTGTATGGGCCGATGATCCCGAATCCAATTCGTATGCCAAGTAGATACAAGGATCCATGACTCGAATCGTCTTCTAGACGTAGAAGCGGACGGGAATAGGGGATACCTTGGTACGGTTATTGATTTTGTGAGATTCTAGAGTAACATGCTCAGAACTTACTTTGGTACTTTTGTGAGTTAACAGGCTCACGAGTGTGGATGTATTTATACCGTGTGTGTACTCGAAGTCACTTCCCTTCCCTTTGAATTGAGTTAGGCTTATTAGAACCTTGTAAAGCCGAGAGGACTATAAGATAGCAAACTCACTGAGATTTGATGTATCTCACCCCACTGTGGTTGTTTACATCACAGGTTCTGCAGGTTCGAGGAAGGGTAAGGATAAGGTGGTTTGACTTTTCCTTATGGATCGTAGCTTTTGAGATGGCATGGCTTCCGCTATGGCGTTTTATTTTTGAGATCATTGTATTGATCTAGTTCTTAGTGCTTTTGGGACATCTTGTATACGTTATGCCGTAGGCTTTAGAACTATGTATTTAGGGCACTTAATGTATACAATGTGTTAACTAGGAACTTGTACACATATATTTCAGTACCAAACGTATTATTCTTGTATGATATATGCTTTGATGTATGTATGTATATGTCGGCTTTACAGTTCGTATCAGAGCAGGTCGTATCCTCGAGCTAGCCATGAAATAGTATACGTGTTTCTTTCCGTTTTATATGTGTTGTTTCGCCATTGGTCTTACGTGTTATATTTATGGTATTGAGCCTGATCAACTTAATCCTATCTGTTTGACATTTAGGAACATGGCCGACCGACACAGAAACAACCGTGGTAGACCGAGAACTACTCCAGCAGGGACAAATCCTCCAGGGGACGAAGGGAATGCCCCTTTGTATCAATTCATGCAACAGATGCAGCAACAGCAGAATCAGTTTGTACAACAGATGGTACAACAAATGGCTGGTGGTGTGCATCCTCCAGTGGTTGTGCCAGAAGCTGCAGGGGGGACCTTTAGGGATTTCATTCGCATGAATCCTCCGAAGTTTCTGGGAGGGTTGGATCCAGTAAAGGCTCATGAATGGATATCCGGTATGGAGCGGATTTTCTTGATCGTTCAGTGTAGTGAAGAAAATAAGGTTGTCTTCGCTTCTAACTTGTTAAAGGGTCCTGCTATGAGATGGTGGGAAAGCACCTCAGCCTTGATGACAATTCAAGAGCTACCGAAAGCGTGGGAGCAGTTTAAGATAACTTTTATGGAGAAGTATTTTCCAAGTTCCTTAAGGTCTCAAAAAGAATTCGAATTTCAGCAACTGAGACAAGGTAACTTGACAGTGGCTTCTTATGCGGAAAAGTTTGAGGTTATGGCTGATTATTCTAGACAAGCCATGTATGCTCTTGATGAAAGGTGGAAGATTGATCAGTTTCTGTTTGGTTTAAGGGCTGAAATTTCACATAGTGTGTCTCAGAGAGAATTTACCAGCTACGCTGAATTGTTACGACAGTGTTATGTGGCGGAGCATAGTTTAAAGAAGGTGCAAGCAGAAGGAGAGTTAAGTAAGGTAAATCAAAGTGATCGTGGAAGATCGAATCAACAATTTAGACCGAGACAACAACCTTTCAAAGGGAAACAAGTTCAGAGTTCTAAGTCTAGTGCGCCTCCGGTATGCCGTACTTGTGGTAGGATTCATTTTGGGAGGTGCAATTGGGATGGGATACGTTGTTATCAGTGTAACAAGGTGGGTCATTTATCGAGGGATGATCCTCAGAAGAGGAATCAGATGCAAGAAAAGAATATCGGACGAGTGTATACCTTGGATGCAAGGAACATAAAGGGTGATAACTCCTTGATTGCGGGTACGTGTTTCTTGAATGAGAATCCTTGTTTTGTTTTATTTGATTGTGGGGCAACGCATTCTTTTGTGTCCACGCGGTGCGTGAAGCGACTCGGGTTGCAGGTTGTTCCTTTATCTCCACCCATGGTGGTTACTACTGCCATGGATGAAATTGTTGAAACACCATTGATGTGTGAAAATTGTGTTTTGTCGGTGAATGAAAGAGTCTTCCAGATTGATCTTATTTGTTTGCCGCTTAAGAAAGTAGATGTCGTTCTGGGAATAGATTGGCTTTCAGCTAATTCGGTTTTTATCAGTTGTGGGGAGAAGTTAATCATTATTCCATCTACTGAAGCTACTTCGAAGGATGTGTTAACTACTATTTTAGAAGGTACGATTGGAATGATTAATTTCTTATTTGAAGAGGAAAAGTCTATTCTTATGATTCTTACTAAGGAGGGGAGTAGTAACCTTCAAGTTTTGAGTATTCCAGTAGTTTGTGACTTTCCTGAAGTCTTCCCCGAGGATATCACTTCTCTTCCTCCAGAACGGGAAGTGGAATTCTCTATTGACCTGATACCGGGAACGGCTCCAATATCCGTTTCTCCATATCGGATGGCACCATTTGAATTAAGAGAATTAAAGGACCAATTGGAAGAGTTATTGGCTAAGCACATTGTTCGACCCAGTGTTTCACCCTGGGGAGCTCCAGTGTTGTTGGTAAAGAAGAAGGATGGTGGAATGCGATTGTGTATTGACTACCGTCAATTGAATAAGGTCACCATCAAGAACAAATACCCATTGCCAAGGATAGACGATTTGTTTGATCAATTGAAAGGATCCTGTGTGTTCTCGAAGATTGATTTACGGTCGGGTTATCATCAGATTCGGGTGAAGAGTTCAGATGTACCAAAGACTGCGTTTAGAACCCGTTATGGTCATTATGAATTTTTGGTGATGCCTTTCGGTGTGACGAATGCTCCGGCAGTTTTCATGGATTATGTGAATCGGATATTTCAACCTTACTTGGACCAATTTGTGGTGATTTTCATTGATGACATTCTTATCTATTCTCGTGACCTTCAAGAGCACGGAGAACACCTAAGAATCGTTTTATCCATTTTGCAAGAAAGACAACTTTTTGCCAAGCTAAGTAAGTGTGAATTTTCGATGTCGGAGGTGAATTTCCTTGGACATGTCATATCTCAAGGGGGTGTAGCGGTTGATCCATCCAAAGTTGAAACAGTGATAAATTGGGAGATATCGAAGAATGTGTCGGAAGTTAGAAGCTTCTTGGGACTAGCAGGGTATTATAGAAGGTTTATTAAAGGCTTTTCCCAACTGGCTTTACAGATGACGAGACTTACTCGGAAAGATTGTTCTTATGAATGGGATTCGGCTTGTGAGCAAAGTTTTATGAGTTTGAAGGAAAGATTGACGAAGATGGGATTAGGAGGGGTGCTAATGCAAGATGGACATGTAGTGGCTTATGCTTCACGATAGTTGAAAGTCCATGAAGAGAATTAACCAACGCATGATTTAGAATTGGCGGCAGTTGTATTTACCTTGAAAGTTTGGCGTCACTAATTGTATGGTGTGCGTTTTGAGATGTTTAGTGACCACAAGAGCTTACAGTACCTCTTTAATCAGAAGGAATTGAACATGCGTCAACGGAGGTGGATGGAATATTTGAAAGATTATGCCTTGGAACTAAGATACCATCCGGGTAAAGCGAATAAAGTGGCAGACGCATTAAGCAGGAAAGTGTTGCATAGTGCCGACTTGATGATGCTAGAGTATACTTTATTAGAGAAATTTCGAGATCTAAATCTTCAATTTAATTGGACTCCTAATTGTGTGGTTATGGGGAATTTGGATATAAATTCTATTCTTAGGGAAGAAATCCAACAAGAGCAAGGGTTAGATGAGAAGTTGCAAGAAGTGTTATTGCAACCGGGTTTTGTGCGAGATACCGACGGAATTATTGTATTTAATCAAAGGATTTGCATTTCGGACAACGCGGAGTTAAAAAGGAGGATTTTGGATGAAGCGCATAAGGGTGCTTTTACCCCGTATTTTATTACTCCGGATAATATTATATTGTGATCGACTGAGCCTAGAGTACTCTGATAAATTATTTGACAAAAATAATTAGAGTAACTGTGGAACTTAGAATAAATCCAATTAATATTATCTGACTCTGAGGCATTTTATTTAGTTGGAATTAAGAGACTTTTTGGACATTTAGTAGTATTATTTCTAATACTAAGTTTACTACTTATCATTTCCTTCCACTTTCCAAAACATAAAAGAAAAAGATAGTAAGAAGGACAGAAGAAAAGAGGAGAAAAGTGGAGAAGAGGGAAAAGTTGAAGAACTCCAAGAGAAATCATCATCCATTGTTCAAAGCTCCAACCATTCATCTCATCTTCATCATTTTCTTCATCTTTGCAAGGTGGGTTTAGCTAGAAACCATTTTCTTTGTGTTTTGTTATTATGAGTTTTAGGTCGAAATCGTAGAAATCGATGTTTTAACGGATATAATCGGTTAGAAATTGAAATGAATGTTTAGTATGCTCATAGAATCATGTGGGAATGATTGTTTTCATGTTTCTATATGATGTTTGATAATTGTGAAATGTTAGGGTTTTAGAATCATTGGGTTTTTATGAAATGATATGTTTTGATGATAGTGGTGATCAAACCTTGTTATAAATGTGATGTTGAACCTTTGTTGACTTCTAAATGTGCCCTAAAGTGATTTTGGAGGGTGGATAAAGTTCTGTTATCGCATGTGTATTTTTCTGAGAATCGCACTGCGCGCTGAGCGCGTAGGTTGCCCGCTGAGCGCGGTGTCAAATCCTTGGAACCTCTCGAGGCAAGGAGTTACGTGCTGAGCGCGGACCAGGGCGCGCTGAGCGCGACCTGGGAGTTGAAAAAATTATACTTTTGACGAAAAAATCCATAACTTTGGTATCGCTTATCGGTTTCGATTGTTCTTTATGTCGATGTAAAGCCGAGGAAATATTCTACGCAATGGAAGTAAAATATGTTGATTTTACCGACCGATTAAATAATCGGAAGAGTTCAAAGGTGTTTTAATTATGTTGTAATTGTTATTAATTGTTTTATTATGCAATTGTGAGATGCCTTGCCTATCCTATTATTGCTTAACATGATTGGAATCGAATATGCATGTTAATATGGGAGAAGAAATAGGAAGAGTGAGGAAAACCCCTTATGAACTATAGGAGAAATTAGGAGTTGGAAACACTAGTATGGAACATGAGGTTAACTTTGTGGTTTAAAGGACAAGAAAGGCCTTGAGGCGTTATGGCCGAGGCATTGTCGAATACATTATTTTGTTGTATAATCATGTAATCGTAACCATTTTATTTTTTGATTTGCCCTAGAGAGGCCTTCATGAGTCTCGAGCTCCTCTGAAGTGCAGGCAGGATTTACTTGGTAGGTTTGATTCCCTACGTGTAGTACAATTGGAAGCCTATGCAATGGGTACGAGACTTGTGATGGTTAACAGGCCATGAGAAGTGACGGTTCACGGTTAACAGGCCGATGATCCCGAATCCAATTGTATACCAAGTAACTACAAGGATCTATGACTCGGATCGCCTTCTAGACGTAGAAGCAGACGGGAAGAAGAGATACCTTGGTACCGGTTATCGATTAATGATGTGGTGAGTTAATGAACTCATGTCATGTTCCATATAGTGTGAGATTATCAAGTGTGAACTCAAGAGTCCTTCCCTTCCCCGGACTTGAGTTAGGATTGTTAGAACCGTGAATAATCCGAGAGAATCCATAAGATAGGGAACTCACTGAGATTTTATGTATCTCACCCCACTGTTGTTGTTTACATCACAGGTCCTGCAGGTTCGACGAAGGGTAAGGATAAAGTGGTTTGACTTTTCCTTCCGGTTCGTATCTTTTGAGATGGCATGGCTTCCGCTATGGCGTTCATTTTGAGATCATTGCATTGATCTAGTTCTTAGTTTTTATCATGTTGGAACATCTTGTATATGTAATGCCTTAGACTTTTAGTGTTGTGTATTAGAGGCATTTATGTGTATAATGTGTTAACTAAGACTTATTGTATTTCAATACCAAATACTTGGATTCATATATAAAATTTATGCTTTGATATATGGATTCTATATATGGGTGTTACAGTTGGTATCAGAGCAGGTCGTATCCTCGACCTAGCCATGAAATAGTATAAGTGTTTCTTTCCGTTTCATATACGTTGTGTCGCCATGGGTCTTAAGCGTTATATTTATGGCATTGAGCATGATCAACTTAAATTCTATTTGTATAACCTCTAGGAACATGGCTGATGGACGTAGAAACCCTCGTGGTAGGCCCCGCACCACTCAAGGGACGAATCCACCGGTTGGCGATGGTAATGCTCTGTTATATCAGTTCATGCAACAGATGCAACAACAATAGAATCTATTCATGCAGCAAATGGTGCAGCAAATGAATGGAGGTCCGCATCCTCAAGTAGTTGTTCCCGAAGCTGTAGGTGGGAATTTTTGGGACTTTATCCGCATGAATCCTCCAGAATTTCAGGGTGGATTAGATCCCGTGAAGGCTCACGAATGGATTTCAGGTATGGAAAGGATTTTCTTGATAGTCCATTACAGCGAAGAGAATAAGGTGTTGTTTGCTTCTCATTCCCTAAAAGGTCCCGCCATGAGATGGTGGGATAGTGCTTCGGCTCTAATGACTATTCAGGAAGTGCCTAAGGTTTGGGTACAGTTCAAAGTTATTTTCATGGAGAAATATTTTCCGAGCTCATTGAGGACTCAGAAAGAATTCGAATTTCAGTAATTAAGACAAGGTAGTATGACTGTGGCCAGTTATGCAGAGAAGTTTGAAGACATGGCTGCTTATTCTAGGCAGGCTATGTATGCTCCTGATGAAAGGTGGAAAATAGACCAGTTTCTGTTTGGACTAAAAGCTGAAATATCTCATAGAGTATCTCAGAGAGAGTTCGCTACGTATGCTGAAATGTTAAGACAATGTTATGTGGCAGAACATAGTTTGAAAAAGGTTCGAGATGAAAGTCTAGCAAGTCGGATAACTCAAGGTGATCGTGGAAGGTCTAATCAATCATTTAGACCTAGGCCACAATCCTTCAAGGGGAAACAGGTGCAAGATACAAGGGCGAGTACACCTCCGGTGTGTCGTACTTGTGGAAAGAATCATTTCGGAAGGTGTGGTTTTGAAGGGGTAAGGTGTTTCCAATGTCAAAAGGTGGGTCATATGAAGAAAGATTGTCCTCAGAATAGGACTCAACCACAAGGAAAGGTTTACACCTTAGATGCAAGGAAGAAGAAGAGTGACAATTCATTAATTGCTGGTACGTGCCTAGTTAACGGATTTCCTTGTTTTGTTTTATTTGATTGCGGAGCTACACATTCATTTGTATCGACGCAATGTATGAAGCGACTCGGGTTGCGGTCCATTCCGTTGTCTCCTCCTATGGTGGTCACTACCGCCATGGATGAAATAGTTGAGACACCTTTGATGTGTGAAAACTGTGTGCTGTCTATGAATGGTAGGGTTTTTCAGATTGATCTTATTTGCTTACCACTTAAGAAAGTTGATGTCGTTTTGGGAATGGATTGGCTTTCTGCAAATTCGGTGTTTATTGGGTGTGAAGAAAAGCTCATCATCATTCCATCTGTTGATGCTACCCCGAAAGATGTTTTAGCAACTATTCTAGAAGGTACGGTTGGAATGATAAATTTCTTGTTCGAAGAAGAGAAATCTGTTCTTTTGGGTCTCACTAAGGAAGGGAGTAGCGACCTTCAAGTTTAGAACATTCCGATAGTTTGTGAGTTTTCGAAAGTTTTCCCCGAAGATGTCACTTCTCTTCCTCCAGAGAGGGAAGTGGAATTTTCTATTGACCTGGTACCGAGAACGGCTCCTATATCCGTTTCTCCGTATCGGATGGCACCGCTTGAATTGAGAGAGCTGAAGGAACAATTGGAAGAGCTTATGGCTAAGCATTTTGTTAGACCTAGTGTTTCACCGTGGGGAGCCCCAGTTTTGTTAGTAAAGAAGAAAGACGGTGGGATGCGGTTGTGTATTGATTATCGTCAGTTGAATAAAGTCACCGTTAAGAACAAATATCCCTTGCCAAGGATAGACGACCTATTAGATCAATTGAAAGGAGCCTGTGTGTTCTCGAAGATTGATTTGAGGTCGGGTTATCACCAAATCCGAGTGAAGAGTTCCGATGTACCTAAGACTGCATTTAGGACCCGTTATGGTCATTACGAATTTTTAGTGATGCCTTTCGGTGTGACTAATGCTCCAGCTGTTTTTATGGACTACATGAACCGGTTGTTTCAACCTTACTTGGATCAATTTGTTGTGATCTTCATTGATGACATTCTTATCTATTCCCGTACTCCACAAGAGCACGAAGGACATTTGAGAATCGTCTTATCGATCTTACAAGAGAAGCAACTTTTTGCCAAGTTAAGCAAGTGCGAGTTCTGGATGTCTGAAGTTAGTTTTCTTGGCCACGTTATATCACAGGGTGGTGTAGCGGTGGATCCGTCAAAGGTGGAAGCTGTGATTAATTGGGAGAGACCGAAGAATGTATCGGAGATTAGGAGTTTCTTGGGTCTAGCCGATTACTACAGAAGATTTATCAAAGGCTTTTCGCAATTAGCATTACCCATGACTAAGCTTACTCGGAAGGATTGCCCCTTCGAGTGGGATTCGGTGTGTGAACAAAGTTTTATGAGTTTGAAAGAGAGACTGACTACAGCTCCCGTCCTGATTATTCCCGATCCTAGTAAGTCGTATGAAGTATTTTGTGATGTGTCTAAGATGGGACTAGGGGCGTTTTAATGCAAGAAAGTCACGTGGTGGCTTATGCTTCTCGACAATTGAAAGTTCACGAGAAGAATTATCCAACCCATGATTTGGAATTGGCGGCGGTGGTGTTTACTTTGAAGGTGTGGCGACACTATTTGTATGGAGTACATTTTGAAATGTTTAGTGACCACAAGAGTTTAAAGTACCTCTTTGACCAAAAAGAGTTGAATATGTGTCAAAGGAGGTGGATGGAATATTTAAAGGATTATGATCTAGAGCTAAGATACCATCCGGGTAAAGCGAATAAAGTGGCCGATGCCTTGAGTAGGAAAGTTTTGAGAAAGGCCGAATTGATGATGTTAGAATATTCCTTGTTGGAGAAATTTAGAGATTTAAATCTACAATTTGTGTGGACTCCTAATGGAGTGATAATGGGGAATTTGAATGTCAATTCTACTTTAAGAGTTGAAATTCAACAAGGACAGTTATTGGATGAGAAATTCCAAGAACTGCTAAGTCAACCGGGTTTTGTGCACGCTAGCGATGGAATAATTATGTTTAACCAAAGAATTTGCGTTCCGAACGATGCGACTGTGAAAAGAAAGATTTTGGAAGAAGCGCATAAAGGTGCCTTTACTATACATCCGGGTTCTTCAAAGATGTATCAGGATTTAAAGAAGCATTATTGGTGGTCTGGTATGAAAAGAGATGTTGCGATCCTTGTGTCGGAATGTGCGGTATACCAACAAGTTAAGATTGAACATCAAAGACCGGGTGGGTTATTGCAACCATTAGAAATCCCCATTTGGAAATGGGATAGTATCTCTATGGATTTTGCAGTAGGTTTACCCCGCACGCAGGGTGGTATAATTCAATTTGGGTAATAGTCGATCGATTGACAAAGTCGGCGCATTTCTTGGCCGTGAAGACTACTTTCAAGGCAAGTCATCTTGCGAGGTTGTTTATAGGGGAAATTGTAAAATTACATGGCATTTCCTCTAGTATTGTGTCGGATAGAGATCCGAAGTTTACTTCAAGATTTTGGAAAGTTTTTCAACAAGCTGTGGGGACGGAGTTGCGTTTAAGCATGTCTAATCATTAACAGACGGATGGTCAGACTGAGCGAACGATACAAACGATGGAGGATATGTTGAGAGCTTGTGTGTTAGAGAGTAAAGGGAATTGGAAGGAACTTCTACCATTAATTGAGTTCTCTTATAACAATAGTTACCATGCGAGCATTGGAATGGCTCCGTATGAAGCGTTGTATGGAAGAAAGTGTAGGACACCTTTGTGTTGGGCTGAAGTTAGGGAAGATAGAATCTTAGGACCCGAAATTATCCAAGAAACTACGGAAAAGATTCGAATGATCCGCGAGAAAATTAAGCAAGAACAAGATCGACAAAAGAGTTATGCGGACAATCAAAGGAGACCTTTGGAATTTGAAGAAGGTGACCACGTGTTTTTGAAAGTTACTTCGAGATTAAGACTGAAAGGACAGTTTAAGTCACGAAAGTTAAGTCCGAGATACGTGGGACCGTATCAGATCTTAGAGAAGATTGGTGAAGTAGCGTACAGATTGGCCTTACCTCCTTCTCTGTCAGAAATGCATGATGTTTTCCATGTATCCCAACTTCGGAGGTTTGTTCCAGATCCTCTTCAACCAGTTCTACCGGATACTATTGAAATAGAAACAGACTTAACGTTTGAACCTCAACCGAGCTGCATTGTGGGAAGAGAAACTAAAGTATTAAGGAACAAAGATATTTCTCTCGTTAAGGTGCAGTGGGATGTAACGCATCCGGGTGATGCAACCTGGGAACATGAATCGAAAATGCGAGATGCTTACCCTTATCTGTTCAGGTAATCTTTAAATTCGAGGGTGAATTTTTATTTAAGGGGGGGAGGATGTAATACCCCTTATTTTATTACTTCGGATAATATTATATTGTGATCGACTGAGCCTAGAGTACTCTGATAAATTATTTGACAAAAATAATTAGAGTAACTGTGGAACTTAGAATAAATCCAATTAATATTATCTGACTCTAAGGCATTTTATTTAGTTGGAATTAAGAGACTTTTTGGATATTTAGTAGTATTATTTCTAATACTAAGTTTACTACTTATCATTTCCTTCCACTTTCCAAAACATAAAAGAAAAAGATAGTAAGAAGGAAAGAAGAAAAGAGGAGAAAAGTGGAGAAGGGGGAAAAGTTGAAGAACTCCAAGAGAAATCATCATCCATTGTTCAAAGCTCCAACCATTCATCTCATCTTCATCATTTTCTTCATCTTTACAAGGTGGGTTTAGCTAGAAACCATTTTCTTTGTGTTTTGGTATTATGAGTTTTAGGTCGAAATCGTAGAAATCGATGTTTTAACGGATAGAATCGGTTAGAAATTGAAATGAATGTTTAGTATGCTCATAGAATCATGTGGGAATGATTGTTTTCATGTTTCTATATGATGTTTGATGATTGTGAAATGTTAGGGTATTAGAATCATTGGGTTTTTATGAAATGATATGTTTTGATGATAGTGGTGATCAAACCGTGTTATGAATGTGATGTTGATCCACTGTTGACTTCTAAATGTGCCCTAAAGTGATTTTGGAGGGTGGATAAAGTTCTGTTATCGCAGGTGTATTTTTCTGAGAATCGCGCTGCGCGCTGAGCACGCAGGTTTCCCGCTGAGCACGGTGTCAAATCCTTGGAACCTCTCGAGACAGGGAGTTACGCGCTGAGCGCGGACCAGGACGCGCTGAGCGCGACCTGGGAGTTAAAAAAATTATACTTTTGACGAAAAAATCCATAACTTTGGTTTCGCTTATCGGTTTCGATTGTTCTTTATGTCTATGTAAAGCCGAGGAAATATTCTACGCAATGGAAGTAAAATATGTTGATTTTACCGACCGATTAAATAATCGGGAAAGGTCAAAGGTGTTTTAATTATGTTGTAATTGTTATTAATTGTTTTATTATGCAATTGTGAGATGCCTTGCCTATCCTATTATTGCTTAACATGATTGGAATCGAATATGCATGTTAATATGGGAGAAGAAATAGGAAGAGTGAGGAAAACCCCTTATGAACTATAGGAGAAATTAGGAGTTGGAAACACTAGTATGGAACATGAGGTTAACTTTGTGGTTTAAAGGACAAGAAAGGCCTTGAGGCGTTATGGCCGAGGCATTGTCGAATACATTATTTTGTTGTATAATCATGTAATCGTAACCATTTTATTTTTTTATTTGCCCTAGAGAGGCCTTCATGAGTCTCGAGCTCCTCTGAAGTGCATGCAGGATTTACTTGGTAGGTTTGATTCCATACGTGTAGTATAATTGGAAGCCTATGCAATGGGTACGAGACTTGTGATGGTTAACAGGCCATGAGAAGTGACGGTTCACGGTTAACAGGCCGATGATCCCGAATCCAATTGTATACCAAGTAACTACAAGGATCTATGACTCAGATCGCCTTCTAGACGTAGAAGCGGACGGGAAGAAGAGATACCTTGGTACCGGTTATCGATTAATGATGTGGTGAGTTAATGAACTCATGTCATGTTCCAAATAGTGTGAGATTATCAAATGTGAACTCAAGAGTCCTTCCCTTCCCCGGACTTGAGTTAGGATTGTTAGAACCGTGAATAATCCGAGAGAATCCATAAGATAGGGAACTCACTGAGATTTGATGTATCTCACCCCACTGTTGTTGTTTACATCACAGATCCTGTAGGTTCGACGAAGGGTAAGGATAAAGTGGTTTGACTTTTCCTTCCGGTTCGTATCTTTTGAGATGGCATGGCTTCCGCTATGGCGTTTATTTTGAGATCATTGCATTGATCTAGTTCTTAGTTTTTATCATGTTGGAACATCTTGTATATGTAATGCCTTAGACTTTTAGTGTTGTGTATTAGAGGCATTTATGTGTATAATGTGTTAACTAAGACTTATTGTATTTCAATACCAAATACTTGGATTCATATATAAAATTTATGCTTTGATGTATGGATTCTATATATGGGTGTTACATTTGATTCCCGCGTATAGTACGATTGGAGCCTACGAGAAAGAGACTTGTGACGGTGTACGGGCCGTGAGAAGTGATGGATCACGGTGTACGGACCGATGATCCCGAATCCAATTCGTATGCCAAGTAGATATAAGGATCCATGACTCGAATCATCTTCTAGACGTAGAAGCGGACGTGAATAGGGGATACCTTGGTACGGTTATTGATTTTGTGAGATTCTGGAGTAACATGCTCAGAACTTACTTTGGTACTTTTGTGAGTTAACAGGCTCACGAGTGTGGATGTATTTATACCGTGTGTGTACTCGAAGTCACTTCCCTTCCCTTTGAATTGAGTTAGGCTTATTAGAACCTTGTAAAGCCGAGAGGACTATAAGATAGCAAACTCACTGAGATTTGATGTATCTCACCCCACTGTGGTTGTTTACATCACAGGTTCTGCAGGTTCGGCGAAGGGTAAGGATAAGGTGGTTTGACTTTTCCTTATGGATCGTAGCTTTTGAGATGGCATGGCTTTCGCTATGGTGTTTTATTTTTGAGATCATTGTATTGATCTAGTTCTTAGTGCTTTTGGGACATCTTGTATACGTTATGTCGTAGGCTTTAGAACTATGTATTTAGGGCACTTAATGTATACAATGTGTTAACTAGGAACTTGTACACATATATTTCAGTACCAAACATACTATTCTTGTATGATATATGCTTTGATGTATGTATGAATATGTCGGCTTTACAATTGGTATCAGAGCAGGTCGTATCCTCGAGCTAGCCATGAAATAGTATAAGTGTTTCTTTCTGTTTTATATGTGTTGTGTCGCCATTGGTCTTACGTGTTATATTTATGGTATTGAGCCTGATCAACTTAATCCTATCTGTATGACATTTAGGAACATGGCCGACCGACACAGAAACAACCGTAGTAGACCGAGAACTACTCCAGCAGGGACAAATCCTCCAGGGGACGAAGGGAATGCCCCTTTGTATCAATTCATGCAACAGATGCAGCAACAGCATAATCAGTTTGTACAACAGATGGTACAGCAAATGGTTGGTGGTGTGCATCCTCCAGTGGTTGTGCCAGAAGCTGCAGGGGGAACCTTTAGGGATTTCATTCGCATGAATCCTCCGGAGTTTCTGGGAGGGTTAGATCCAGTAAAGGCTCATGAATGGATATCCGGTATGGAGCGGATTTTCTTGATCGTTCAGTGTGGTGAAGAAAATAAGGTTGTCTTCGCTTTTAACTTGTTAAAGGGTCCTGCTATGAGATGGTGGGAAAGCG
Source organism: Lathyrus tuberosus (assembly GCA_022829125.1). Taxonomy (NCBI): domain Eukaryota; kingdom Viridiplantae; phylum Streptophyta; class Magnoliopsida; order Fabales; family Fabaceae; genus Lathyrus; species Lathyrus tuberosus. The sequence continues at coordinate 13,979,298 of JALAZF010000071.1, forward strand.
CGGGAGCAGTTTAAGATAACTTTTATGGAGAAGTATTTTCCAAGTTCCTTAAGGTCTCAAAAAGAATTCGAATTTCAGCAACTGAGACAAGGTAACTTGACAGTGGCTTCTTATGCGGAAAAGTTTGAGGTTATGGCTGATTATTCTAGACAAGCCATGTATGCTCCTGATGAAAGGTGGAAGATTGATCAGTTTATGTATGGTTTAAGGGCTGAAATTTCACATAGTGTGTCTCAGAGAGAATTTACCAGCTACGCTGAATTGTTACGTCAGTGTTATGTGGCGGAGCATAGTTTAAAGAAGGTGCAAGCAGAAGGAGAGTTAAGTAAGGTGAATCAAAGTGATCGTGGAAGATCGAATCAACAATTTAGACCGAGACAACAACCTTTCAAAGGGAAACAAGTTCAGAGTTCTAAGTCTAGTGCGCCTCCGGTATGCCGTACTTGGGGTAGGAATCATTTTGGGAGGTGCAATTGGGATGGGATACGTTGTTATCAGTGTAACAAGGTGGGTCATTTATCGAGGGATTATCCTCAGAAGAGGAATCAGATGCAAGAAAAGAATACCGGACGAGTGTATACCTTGGATGCAAGGAACACAAAGGGTGATAACTCCTTGATTGCGGGTACGTGTTTCGTGAATGGGAATCCTTGTTTTGTTTTATTTGATTGTGGGGCAACGCATTCTTTTGTGTCCACGCGGTGCGTGAAGCGACTCGGGTTGAAGGCTGTTCCTTTATCTCCACCCATGGTGGTTACTACTGCCATGGATGAAATTGTTGAAACACCATTGATGTGTGAAAATTGTGTTTTGTCGGTGGATGAAAGAGTCTTCCAGATTGATCTTATTTGTTTGCCGCTTAAGAAAGTAGATGTCGTTCTGGGAATAGATTGGCTTTCAGCTAATTCGGTTTTTATCAGTTGTGAGGAGAAGTTAATCATTATTCCATCTACTGAAGCTACTTCGAAGGATGTGTTAACTACTATTTTAGAAGGTACGGTTGGAATGATTAATTTCTTATTTGAAGAAGAAAAGTCTGTTCTTATGATTCTTACTAAGGAGGGGAGTAGTAACCTTCAAGTTTTGAGTATTCCAGTAGTTTGTGACTTTCCTGAAGTCTTCCCCGAGGATATCACTTCTCTTCCTCCGGAATGGGAAGTGGAATTCTCTATTGACCTAATACCGGGAACGGATCCAATATCCGTTTCTCCGTATCGGATGTCACCACTTGAATTAAGAGAATTAAAGGACCAATTGGAAGAGTTATTGGCTAAGCACTTTGTTCGACCCAGTGTTTCACCCTGGGGAGTTCCAGTGTTGTTGGTAAAGAAGAAGGATGGTGGAATGCGGTTGTGTATTGACTACCGTCAATTGAATAAGGTCACCATCAAGAACAAATACCCATTGCCAAGGATAGACGATTTGTTTGATCAATTGAAAGGATCCTGTGTGTTCTCGAAGATTGATTTACGGTCGGGTTATCATCAGATTCGGGTGAAGAGTTCAGATGTACCAAAGACTGCGTTTAGAACCCGCTATGGTCATTATGAATTTTTGGTGATGCCTTTTGGTGTGACGAATGCTCCGGCAGTTTTCATGGATTATATGAATCGGATATTTCAACCTTACTTGGACCAATTTGTGGTGATTTTCATTGATGACATTCTTATCTATTCTCGCGACCTTCAAGAGCACGGAGAACACCTAAGAATCGTTTTATCCATTTTGCAAGAAAGACAACTTTTTGCCAAGCTAAGTAAGTGTGAATTTTCGATGTCGGAGGTGAATTTCCTTGGACATGTCATATCTCAAGGGGGTGTAGCGGTTGATCCATCCAAAGTTGAAGCAGTGATAAATTGGGAGAGATCGAAGAATGTGTCGGAAGTTAGAAGCTTCTTGGGACTAGCAGGGTATTATAGAAGGTTTATTAAAGGCTTTTCCCAACTGGCTTTACAGATGAAGAGACTCACTCAGAAAGATTGTTCTTATGAATGGGATTCGGCTTGTGAGCAAAGTTTTATGAGTTTGAAGGAAAGATTGACGACCGCTCCTGTTTTGGTTATTCCTGATCCTAGCAAGTCATATGAGGTATATTGTGATGCGTCGAAGATGAGATTAGGAGGGGTGCTAATGCAAGATGGAAGTAGTGGCTTATGCTTCACGACAGTTGAAAGTCCATGAAGAGAATTATCCAACGCATGATTTAGAATTGGCGGCAGTTGTATTTACCTTGAAAGTGTGGCGTCACTATTTGTATGGTGTGCGTTTTGAGATGTTTAGTGACCACAAGAGCTTACAGTACCTCTTTAATCAGAAGGAATTGAACATGCGTCAACGGAGGTGGATGGAATATTTGAAAGATTATGACTTGGAACTAAGATACCATCCGGGTAAAGCGAATAAAGTGGCAGACGCTTTAAGCAGGAAAGTGTTGCATAGTGCCGACTTGATGATGCTAGAGTATACTTTATTAGAGAAATTTCGAGATCTAAATCTTCAATTTAATTGGACTCCTAATTCTGTGGTTATGGGGAATTTGGATATAAATTCTACTCTTAGGGAAGAAATCCAACAAGAGCAAGGGTTAGATGAGAAGTTGCAAGAAGTGTTATTGCAACCGGGTTTTGTGCGAGATACCGACGGAATTATTGTATTTAATCAAAGGATTTGCATTTCGGACAACGCGGAGTTAAAAAGGAGGATTTTGGATGAAGCGCATAAGGGTGTTTTTACTATACATCCGGGATCTTCAAAGATGTACCAAGATCTAAAGAGAGACTATTGGTGGTCTGGGATGAAAAGAGATATTGCGGTATATGTGTCGGAATGTGCGGTGTGTCGACAAGTGAAGATCGAGCACCAAAGACTGGGTGGCTTGTTGCAACCTTTAGAAATTCCAGTGTGGAAATGGGATAGCTTTTCGATGGACTTCGCGGTGGGTTTACCCCGTGCCCAAGGTGGTTATGACTCGATTTGGATAATAGTAGATCGGTTAACGAAGTCTGCTCATTTCTTGGCTGTAAAGATTAATTATAAGGCGAGTCATCTCGCAAGGTTGTTCATTTCAGAGATAGTGAGGTTGCATGGTATCCCTACTACTATTGTTTCGGATAGAGATCCGAAGTTCACTTCGAGATTTTGGAGAGCTTTTGAACAAGCGATGGGAGCGAAATTGTGTTTGAGCACGTCGAATCGTCCACAAACGGATGGTCAGACGGAACGGACAATACAAACCATGGAAGACATGTTGAGAGCTTGTGTCCTTGGAAGTGGGGGAAATTGGATCGAACTTTTGCCATTGATTGAGTTCTCTTATAATAATAGTTATCATGCAAGCATTGGTATGGTACCTTACGAGGCGTTGTTTGGTAGGAAGTGTAGGACACCGTTGTGTTGGGCAGAAGTGGGGGAAGATAGAATGTTGGGACCCGAGATTATTCATGAAACTACGGAGAAAATTAAGATGATCCGTGATAAGATCAAACAAGCCCAAGATCGTCAGAAGAGTTATACGGATAACCGTAGAAGACTTTTAGAATTTGAAGAAGACGATCACGTGTTTTTGAAAGTTACTCCGAGGTTGCGGTTGAAAGGACCGTTTCGATCGCAGAAGTTAAGTCCGAGATACGTGGGACCGTATCAGATCTTGGAGAGAATTGGTGAAGTAGCTTACAGATTAGCCTTACCGCCTTCTCTGTCCGAGATGCACGATGTTTTTCACGTATCTCAGCTTAGGAAATTTGTACCAGATCCTCTTCAGCCAATTTTACCAGATACAATTGAGATAGAAGCAGATTTGACATTTGAGCCTCAACCGAGTCGTATCACCGGAAGAGAAACTAAAGTGTTAAGGAATAAAGAAATTCCTCTTGTTAAGGTCCAGTGAGATGAGACGCATCCGGGTGATGCAACTTGGGAATTGGAATCGGAGATGCGGGATGTCTATCCTCACCTTTTCAGGTAATTGTTTTAAATTCGTGGGCGAATTTCTATTTAAGGGGGGGAGGATGTAATACCCCGTAAACTATTTTACTTCGGATAATATTAGTTGTGATCAACTGAGTCCTAGTGTACTCTGAGAAATTATCTGCAGAGATAATTAGGGTAACTGTTGGACTTAGAGTAAATCCAATTAATATTATCTGACTCTGAGATATTTAAATATTTAGACTTTAAAGACTTTTTGGACAATTAGTAGTGTTGCTAATTGATGATATTTTCTATATCATTTATTTTTCTCTCATTTCCAAACATAGTTAACTTGGAGAAGAAAAGGAAAGGAAGGAAAGGGGAGAGAAAAGGAGAAAAAGCTCAAGATCAAGATCATCATCAAATCTTCATCCAATCATCTTCAAATCTTCACCATCTTCATCTATTCAAGGTGGGTTCTAGATAGATGCTTTTGTTTTATATTTTCTTGGATTCTAAGACCTAGGTTAGAGTTGTAAGAGAATTGGATTAATTGCAAAATCTTGGAAATTAACGGTTAAAATGTGTTATAAACTGAGTAGTATGAGTTATGTGAGTGTAGAATCATTTATGTTTGATTGTAGGATGTTTGGATATGTTTGGATGGGGTTTTGGAACCATGGGAGATCAGCTGTTACGCTGATGAACTTTTTGAAATTCCCAGATTCGCACTGCGAATCCCCCAGCGAAGGGGGAACTCGTGCACTCGCTGGCAGCTCGCACTGTGAATGCGAAGGCGAGCATTCGCCAATGGTTCGCACTGCAAACCTTATGTTGTATTTGCTACTGCCTTGGTTCGCTAGCGTTCGCACTGCGAATGGGGCAGCGAACAGGTGTTGGCTAGGCGTTCGTTGGACGCTTCGCACTGCGAATGAAGTAGCGAGCATTCGCTGGCTTCTTCGCAATGCGAACATAACAGAACATCCATCTTGTTTCTTGCATAACTTTTGACTCAGTTATCCGTTTTGTGTATTCTTGATATCGTTGTGAATCTAGGAACATATTCTAGCTAATGGTAGTGGAAAATATCTGTTTATTGCCCGATTAAATGAATCGGAGGGAACCGTAAATTGGTATAAATTATGGTATGTTAGATTTTGGTGTTCCATTATGTGATTGATGATTACATGCCCATGTTATTATTGTTGAACATGTTAGAATATGTATGCATGATAAAATATGAATAGGTAGAGTGAGGAACATTTCCGTAAATGATATCGAAAGTGTGTAAATAACATGGTGACAACGTTCATGCAAAAGAGGCCGAGGCGTGTGCCTAGTAAAAATAACCGGTTTACCTTGCGGTGTAGTTTCATGAGACTCGAGCACCTCCTCTGAAACGTATGCACAACTACTTGGCAGGTTTGATTCCCGCGTATAGTACGATTGGAGCCTACGGGTAAAGAGACTTGTGACGTTGTACGGGCCGTGAGAAGTGACGGATCACGGTGTATGGGCCGATGATCCCGAATCCAATTCGTATGCCAAGTAGATACAAGGATCCATGACTCGAATCGTTTTCTAGACGTAGAAGCGGACGGGAATAGGGGATACCTTGGTACGGTTATTGATTTTGTGAGATTCCGGAGTATCATGCTCAGAACTTACTTTTGTACTTTGGTGAGTTAATAGGCTCACGAGTGTGAATGTATTTATACCGTGTGTGTACTCGAAGTCACTTCCCTTCCCTTTGACTTGAGTTAGGCTTATTAGAACCTTGTAAAGCCAAGAGGACTATAAGATAGCGAACTCACTGAGATTTGACGTATCTCACCCCACTGTTGTTGTTTACATCACAGGTTCTGCAGGTTCAGCGAAGGGTAAGGATAAGGTGGTTTGACTTTTCCTTACGGATCGTAGCTTTTGAGATGGCATGGCTTCCGCTATGGCGTTTTATTTTTGAGATCATTGTATAGATCTAGTTCTTAGTGCTTTTGGGACATCTTGTATACGTTATGCCGTAGGCTTTAGAACTATGTATTTAGGGCACTTAATGTATACAATGTGTTAACTAGGAACTTGTACACATATATTTCAGTACCAAACGTATTATTCATGTATGATATATGCTTTGATGTATGTATGTATATGTGGGCTTTACAACGGTGGTAATTGTAGTGCCATTTGATGTTGGACTTGGCTTTGAGCCGTCATTATTTGACTTCTACTTTCATTTTGATTAAAAGTTATATTGTTATCATCAAGTTCCATCCTTCTAGCAATCTCCCTCAAATTCTTATCAATTATCCAAGCAAGATCATTCAAATCACTCACCGACACACCGTTCTACACAATATTCCCAGCCGTAAGACATTGAAACATCAGCTTGGTTGGCTCTTTCTCTCTGTTGTCTTCCCTTTTCTTCTTAACTTGCTCTTTAGCCTTTAAAATCCCTTGTTTTAGGAAACTCTCCTGATTAACCATCTTTTTGCTTTGTTCCAATTCAGGCATTGTCTTGAATTTCAAAAGCACTTGTTGAACACCCGATGGCGATGGCCAAATCTCTGGTTGAGGGTCGTACGAGCCATAAATTATAGCACACGCATCGATTCCACAAAGGGTTGATAACTCATCAACTTTTTTCAATAAACCCTTCTTCTTTTTATCGTATGTTACTTTCCTTGAGGTATCATTTTCAATGAAAGCAAGTTTCACCTTCTTTCTTGTCATGGTTTTGACTAGAAGAAGCGAAGATGAATAATTTATAGGGAAAAAGAAGAACAGTTGATGGCTGTGAATTTTATTCTTGTGAACAATGTATATATAGACCAAAATCGATCTATTGTACACGGTTTGATGTATGTATGAATATTTTTCCATCTTGGCATTTTTGTTTCGGCGGTAAAACCCATTATTTTCATTCCATCCATGCGGATATATAAAATCAAATCCTTTATAACATTTAATTGTTTTAACATTTTTTAATATTTAAATATTTATAGTAACGTGGTTGCAACGGTTGGATTATATATCAAAATATTTGTTTTTATATTACAAAGATATATCACGAATTGTAATTTGCGTAGATTCATGTACATAGATATTCTAAAAGGATTTTATCTTGCTGTTAGTTATCAATATCGTAAATTTAAAATATAGTATGAGAAAAAGGAATATACACCGAATATTTGTACACTATTAACCAATGACAGACGTGTATTTCGCCACATCACACTTTTATTTTCAACATACTATTATCATTTGGCACTTTCCAAAAATCTGATTGAATGTCTGTGTAATATTTCTTTACAATAACAGTGCACTACCTTTAAACTCATATAGTATATCAATAAAAATTATTGTGTGTGAAATTGTTTGATATATCATATATTCATTTTTTTGGTTAATTTTTTCATATATTCCATTAAATTACACCACAACGTCATGTATTACGCAATATTACCCAATCATAACGCTTTTTGAGAAGTGCTACTAATGCTAGTTATCTGACCACAATAGAAGAAACTTTAATAATGCTTAAAAATGTTATTAAAAGCTAAAAATACGCTATTGATAATATTTTCTGGCGTAATGTATTACATTATTTTTGCAAATATCTACAATGTATAAAGTAGTTTAATGCATGGCTAAATCTTTTCTTTACACTATCTATTTACACAAATTAAATTTTTTATAATATCCAAAAATCTTTTTTTTTTGTAATATAATATAAAAAATATTACCCATATATATATATATATATATATATATATATATATATATTAAAAGCCTTTACGTAAATGTGATTATTATTTAACCTTGCTTAAGACTAATCAAGACAAATGATTATTCAAAAGTATTATAAGCACACACAATAAACTCCTTATTCTATCAAACTCCAATACATAAAACTTATGAAAATTACACCATAATAACCAATGGATGTAACTTCACATTCACACAAAATGAAAAAACAATAACACAAATTATCATATAATTAAAATTTAGACTAAATTCGTCATATCCACATTAGAGGATATACATCATTAAGTCCACAAACAAATAAATTTATTCAAGATAATCAATTAGGCCAAAAACCATTCTGAGGATTGGCATCATAACCAAATGGAATTGTTTCATTTCCACCACCATTCCTCATCATGTCCATTAACAACTGCCTTTGAATGATGTTATTATTATTCATATCCATCCCAACATGGGCATGACCCATCATAGCAATTTCTTCATTATTAAATGCAGTTAGTGGCGGCGGCAGTGGTAATTGTAGTGCCATTTGATGTTGGACTTGGCTTTGAGCCGTCATTATTTGACTTCAACTTTCATTTTGATTAAAAGTTATATTGTTATCATCATGTTCCATCCTTCTAGAAATCTCCCTCAAATTCTTATCAATTATCCAAGCAAGATCATTCAAATCACTCACCGACACACCGTTATGCACAATATTCCCAACCTTAAGACATTGAAACATCATCTTGGTTAGCTCTTTCTCTCTGTTGTCTTCCCTTTTCTTCTTAACTTGCTCTTAAGCCTTTAAAATCCCCTGTTTTAGGAAACTCTCCTGATTAACCATCTTCTTGCTTTGTTCCAATTCAGGCATTGTCTTGAATTTCAAAAGCACTTGTTGAACACCCGATGGCGATGGCCAAATCTCTGGTTGAGGGTCGTACGAGTCATAAATTATAGCACACGCATCGATTCCACAAAGGGTTGATAACTCATCAACTTTTTTCAATAAAACCTTCTTCTTTTTATCGTATGTTACTTTCCTTGAGGTATCATTTTCAATGAAAGCAAGTTTCACCTTCTTTCTTGTCATGGTTTTGACTAAAATAAGCGAAGATGAATAATTTATAGGGAAAAAGAAGAACAGTTGATGGCTATGAATTTTATTCTTGTGAACAATGTATATATAGACCAAAATCGATCTATTGTACACGGTTTGATGTATGTATGAATATTTTTCCATCTTGGCATTTTTGTTTCGGCGGTAAAACCCATTATTTTCATTCCATCCATGCGGATATATAAAATCAAATCCTTTATAACATTTAATTGTTTTAACATTTTTTAATATTTAAATATTTATAGTGACGTGGTTGCAACGGTTGGATTATATATCAAAATATTTTTTTTTATTTTACAAAGATATATCACGAATTGTAATTTGCGTAGATTCATGCACATAGATATTCTAAAAGGATTTTATCTTGCCGTTAGTTATCAATATCGTAAATTTTAAATATAGTATGAGAAAAAGGAATATACACCGAATATTTTAACACTATTAACCAATGACAGACGTGTATTTCGCCACATCACACTTTTATTTTCAACATACTATTATCATTTGGCACTTTCCAAAAATCTGATTGGATGTCTGTGTAATATTTGTTTACAATGACAGTGCACTACCTTTAAACTCATATAGTATATCAATAAAAGTTATTGTGTGTGAAATTGTTTGATATATCATATATTCAATTTTTTGGTTATATATTCCATTAAATTACACCACAACGTCATGTATTACGCAATATTACCCAATCATAGCGCTTTTTGAGAAGTGCTACTAAATAATATGCTTTTAATAAAGTTGGAAAAGCATAATTCTAGTTATCTGACCACAATAGAAGAAACTTTAATAATGCTTAAAAATGTTATTAAAAGCTAAAAATACGCTATTGATAATATTTTTTGGCGTAATGTATTACATTATTTTTGCAAATATCTACAATGTATAAAGTAGTTTAATGCATGGCTAAATCATTTGTTTACACTATCCATTTACACAAATTAAATTTTTTATAATATCCAAAAATCTTTTTTATTTTGTAATATAATATAAAAAATATTACCCATATATATATATATATATATATATATATATATATATATATATATATATATATATTAAAAGCCTTTACGTAAATGTGATTATTATTTAACCTTGCTTAAGACTAATCAAGACAAATGATTATTCAAAAGTATTATAAGCACACACAATGAACTCTTTATTCTATCAAACTCCAATACATAAAACTTGTGAAAATTACACCATAATAACCAATGGATGTAACTTCACATTCACACAAAATGAAAAAACAATAACATAAATTATCATATAATTAAAATTTAGACAAAATTTGTCATATCCACATTAGAGGATATATATAATTAAGTCCACAAACAAATAAATTTATTCAAGATAATCAATTAGGCCAAAAACCATTCTGAAGATTGGCATCATAACCAAATGGAATTGTTTTATTTCCACCACCATTCCTCATCATGTCCATTAACAACTGCCTTTGAATGATGTTATTATATTATTCATATCCATCCCAACATGGCCATGACCCATCATAGCAATTTCTTCATTATTAAATGCAGTTAGTGGCGGCGGCGGTGGTAATTGTAGTGCCATTTGATGTTGTACTTGGCTTTGAGCCGTCATTATTTGACTTCTCCTTTCATTTTGATTAAAAGTTATATTGTTATCATCAAGTGTCATCCTTCTAGCAATCTCCCTCATTTTCTTATCAATTATCCAAGCAAGATCATTCAAATCACTCACCAACACACTGTTCTGCACAATATTCCCAGCCTTAAGACATTGAAACGTCATCTTGGTTAGCTCTTTCTCTCTGTTGTCTTCCCTTTTCTTCTTAACTTGCTCTTTAGCCTTTAAAATCCCCTATTTTAGGAAACTCTCCTGATTAACCATCTTTTTGCTTTGTTCCAATTAGGCATTGTCTTGAATTTAAAAAGCACTTGTTGAACACCCGATGGCGATGGCCAAATCTCTGGTTGAGGGTCGTACGAGCCATAAATTATAGTACACGCATCGATTCCACAAAGGGTTTATAACTCATCAACTTTTTTCAATAAACCCTTCTTCTTTTTATCGTATGTTACTTTCCTTAAGGTATCATTTTCAATGAAAGCAAGTTTCACCTTCTTTCTTGTCATGGTTTTGACTAGAATAAGGGAAGATGAATCATTTATAGGGAAAAAGAAGAACAGTTGATGGCTGTGAATTTTATTCTTGTGAACAATGTATATATAGTCCAAAAACGATCTATTGTACACGGTTTGATGTATGTATGAATATTTTTTCAACTTGGCATTTTTGTTTTGGCGGTAAAACCAATTATTTTCATTCCATCCATGCGGATATATAAAATCAAATCCTTTATAACATTTAATTGTTTTAACATTTTTTAATATTTAAATATTTATAGTGATGTGGTTGCAACGGTTGGATTATATATCAAAATATATATTTTTTATTTTACAAAGATATATCACGAATTGTAATTTACGTAGATTCATGCACATAGATATTCTAAAAGGATTTTATCTTGCCGTTAGTTATCAATATCGTAAATTTTAAATATAGTATGAGAAAAAGGAATATACACCGAATATTTTTACACTATTAACCAATGACAGACGTGTATTTCGCCACATCACACTTTTATTTTCAACATACTATTATCATTTGGCACTTTCCAAAAATCTGATTGGATGTCTGTGTAATATTTCTTTACAATGACAGTGCACTACCTTTAAACTCATATAATATATCAATAAAAATTATTGTGTGTGAAATTGTTTGATATATCATATATTCATTTTTTTGGTTAATTTTTTCATATATTCCATTAAATTACCCCACAACGTCATGAATTACGCAATATTACCCAATCATAGCGCTTTTTGAGAAGTGCTACTATATAATATGCTTTTAATAAAGCTCGAAAAGCATAATTCTAGTTATCTGACCACAATAGAAGAAACTTTAATAACGCTTAAAAATGTTATTAAAAGCTAAAAATACGTTATTGATAATATTTTTTGGCGTAATGTATTATATTATTTTTGCAAATATCTACAATTTATAAAGTAGTTTAATGCATGGCTAAATCTTTTCTTTTCACTATCCATTTACACAAATTAAAATTTTTTATAATATCCAAAAATCTTTTTTTTTGGTAATATAATATAAAAAATATTACCCATATATATATATATATATATATATATATATATATATATATATATATATATATATATATATATATATATATATATATATATATATTAAAAGCCTTTACGTAAATGTGATTATTATTTAACCTTGCTTAAGACCAATCAAGACAAATGATTATTCAAAGTATTATAAGCACACACAATAAACTCTTTATTCTATCAAACTCCAATACATAAAACTTGTGAAAATTACACCATAATAACCAATGGATGTAACTTCACATTCACACAAAATGAAAAAACAATAACACAAATGATCATATAATTAAAATTTAGACAAAATTCGTCATATCCACATTAGACGATATACATAATTAAGTCCACAAACAAATAAATTTATTCAAGATAATCAATTAGGCCAAAAACCATTCTGAAGATTGGCATCATAACCAAATGGAATTGTTTTATTTCCACCACCATTCCTCATCATGTCTATTAACAACTGCCTTTGAATGATTTTATTATATTATTCATATCCATCCCAACATGCCCATGACCCATCATAGCAATTTCTTCATTATTAAATGCTGTTAGTGGCGGCGGCGGTGGTAATTGTAGTGCCATTTGATGTTGTACTTGGCTTTGAGCCGTCATTATTTGACTTCTACTTTCATTTTGATTAAAAGTTATATTGTTATCATCAAGTTCCATCCTTCTAGCAATCTCCCTCAAATTCTTTTCAATTATCCAAGCAAGATCATTCAAATCACTCACCAACACACTGTTCTGCCCAATATTCCCAGCCTTAAGACATTGAAACGTCATCTTGGTTAGCTCTTTCTCTCTCTTATCTTCCCTTTTCTTCTTAACTTGCTCTTTAGCCTTTAAAATCCCCTGTTTTAGGAAACTCTCCAGATTAACCATCTTTTTGCTTTGTTCCAATTCAGGCATTGTCTTGAATTTCTAAAGCACTTGTTGAACACCCGATGGCGATGGCCAAATCTCTGGTTGAGGGTCGTACGAGCCATAAATTATAGTACACGCATCGATTCCACAAAGGGTTGATAACTCATCAACTTTTTTCAATAAAACCTTCTTCTTTTTGTCGTATGTTACTTTCCTTGAGGTATCATTTTCAATGAAAGCAAGTTTCACCTTCTTTCTTGTCATGGTTTTGACTAGAATAAGCGAAGATGAATAATTTATAGGGAAAAAGAAGAACAGTTGATGGCTGTGAATTTTATTCTTGTGAACAATGTATATATAGACCAAAATCGATCTATTGTACACGGTTTGATGTATGTATGAATATTTTTTCATCTTGGCATTTTTGTTTCGGCGGTAAAACCGATTATTTTCATTTCATCCATGCGGATATATAAAATCAAATCCTTTATAACATTTAATTGTTTTAACATTTTTTAATATTTAAATATTTATAGTGACATGGTTGCAACGGTTGGATTATATATCAAAATATATATTTTTTATTTTACAAAGATATATCACGAATTGTAATTTGCATAGATTCATGCACATAGATATTCTAAAAGGATTTTATCTTGCTGTTAGTTATCAATATCGTAAATTTTAAATATAGTATGAGAAAAAGGAATATACACCGAATATTTTAACACTATTAACCAATGACAGACGTGTATTTCTCCACATCACACTTTTATTTTCAACATACTATTATCATTTGGCACTTTCCAAAAATCTGATTGGATGTCTGTGTAATATTTCATTACAATGACAGTGCACTACCTTTAAACACATATATTATATCAATAAAAGTTATTGTGTGTGAAATTGTTCGATATATCATATATTCATTTTTTTGGTTAATTATTTCATATATTCCATTAAATTACACCACAACGTCATGAATTACGCAATATTACCCAATCATAGCGCTTTTTGAGAAGTGCTACTATATAATATGCTTTTAATAAAGCTCGAAAAGCATAATTCTAGTTATCTGACCACAATAGGAGAAACTTTAATAACGCTTAAAAAAGTTATTAAAAGCTAAAAATACGCTATTGATAATATTTTTTGGCGTAATGTATTACATTATTTTTGCAAATATCTACAATGTATAAAGTAGTTTAATGCATGGCTAGATCTTTTCTTTACACTATCCATTTACACAAATTAAAATTTTTTATAATATCCAAAAATCTTTTTTTTTTGTAATATAATATAAAAAATATTACCCATATATATATATATATATATATATATATTAAAAGCCTTTACGTAAATGTGATTATTATTTAACCTTGCTTAAGACTAATCAAGACAAATGATTATTCAAAAGTATTTTAGCACACACAATAAACTCTTTATTCTATCAAACTCCAATACATTAAACTTGTGAAAATTACACCATAATAACCAATGGATGTAACTTCACATTCACACAAAATGAAAAAACAATAACACAAATGATCATATAATTAAAATTTAGACAAAATTCGTCATATCCACATTAGAGGATATACATAATTAAGTCCACAAACAAATAAATTTATTCAAGATAATCAATTAGGCCAAAAACCATTCTGAAGATTGGCATCATAACCAAATGGAATTGTTTTATTTCCACCACCATTCCTCATCATGTCTATTAACAACTGCCTTTGAATGATTTTATTATATTATTCATATCCATCCCAACATGCCCATGACCCATCATAGCAATTTCTTCATTATTAAATGCTGTTAGTGGCTGCGGCGGTGGTAATTGTAGTGCCATTTGATGTTGTACTTGGCTTTGAGCCGTCATTATTTGACTTCTACTTTCATTTTGATTAAAAGTTATATTGTTATCATCAAGTTCCATCCTTCTAGCAATCTCCCTCAAATTCTTTTCAATTATCCAAGCAAGATCATTCAAATCACTCACCAACACACTGTTCTGCACAATATTCCCAGCCTTAAGACATTGAAACGTCATCTTGGTTAGCTCTTTCTCCCTCTTATCTTCCCTTTTCTTCTTAACTTGCTCTTTAGCCTTTAAAATCCCCTGTTTTAGGAAACTCTCCAGATTAACCATCTTTTTGCTTTGTTCCAATTCAGGCATTGTCTTGAATTTCTAAAGCACTTGTTGAACACCCGATGGCGATGGCCAAATCTCTGGTTGAGGGTCGTACGAGCCATAAATTATAGTACACGCATCGATTCCACAAAGGGTTGATAACTCATCAACTTTTTTCAATAAAACCTTCTTCTTTTTGTCGTATGTTACTTTCCTTGAGGTATCATTTTCAATGAAAGCAAGTTTCACCTTCTTTCTTGTCATGGTTTTGACTAGAATAAGCGAAGATGAATAATTTATAGGGAAAAAGAAGAACAGTTGATGGCTGTGAATTTTATTCTTGTGAACAATGTATATATAGACCAAAATCGATCTATTGTACACGGTTTGATGTATGTATGAATATTTTTTCATCTTGGCATTTTTGTTTCGGCGGTAAAACCGATTATTTTCATTTCATCCATGCGGATATATAAAATCAAATCCTTTATAACATTTAATTGTTTTAACATTTTTTAATATTTAAATATTTATAGTGACATGGTTGCAACGGTTGGATTATATATCAAAATATATATTTTTTATTTTACAAAGATATATCACGAATTGTAATTTGCGTAGATTCATGCACATAGATATTCTAAAAGGATTTTATCCTGCCGTTAGTTATCAATATCGTAAATTTTAAATATAGTATGAGAAAAAGGAATATACACCGAATATTTTAACACTATTAACCAATGACAGACGTGTATTTCGCCACATCACACTTTTATTTTCAACATACTATTATCATTTGGCACTTTCCAAAAATCTGATTGGATGTCTGTGTAATATTTCTTTACAATGACAGTGCACTACCTTTAAACACATATATTATATCAATAAAAGTTATTGTGTGTGAAATTGTTCGATATATCATATATTCATTTTTTTGGTTAATTTTTTCATATATTCCATTAAATTACACCACAACGTCATGAATTACGCAATATTACCCAATCATAGCGCTTTTTGAGAAGTGCTACTATATAATATGCTTTTAATAAAGCTCGAAAAGCATAATTCTAGTTATCTGACCACAATAGGAGAAACTTTAATAACGCTTAAAAAAGTTATTAAAAGCTAAAAATACGCTATTGATAATATTTTTTGGCGTAATGTATTACATTATTTTTGCAAATATCTACAATGTATAAAGTAGTTTAATGCATGGCTAGATCTTTTCTTTACACTATCCATTTACACAAATTAAAATTTTTTATAATATCCAAAAATCTTTTTTTTTTGTAATATAATATAAAAAATATTACCCATATATATATATATATATATATATATATATTAAAAGCCTTTACGTAAATGTGATTATTATTTAACCTTGCTTAAGACTAATCAAGACAAATGATTATTCAAAAGTATTTTAGCACACACAATAAACTCTTTATTCTATCAAACTCCAATACATTAAACTTGTGAAAATTACACCATAATAACCAATGGATGTAACTTCACATTCACACAAAATGAAAAAACAATAACACAAATGATCATATAATTAAAATTTAGACAAAATTCGTCATATCCACATTAGAGGATATACATAATTAAGTCCACAAACAAATAAATTTATTCAAGATAATCAATTAGGCCAAAAACCATTCTGAAGATTGGCATCATAACCAAATGGAATTGTTTTATTTCCACCACCATTCCTCATCATGTCTATTAACAACTGCCTTTGAATGATTTTATTATATTATTCATATCCATCCCAACATGCCCATGACCCATCATAGCAATTTCTTCATTATTAAATGCTGTTAGTGGCTGCGGCGGTGGTAATTGTAGTGCCATTTGATGTTGTACTTGGCTTTGAGCCGTCATTATTTGACTTCTACTTTCATTTTGATTAAAAGTTATATTGTTATCATCAAGTTCCATCCTTCTAGCAATCTCCCTCAAATTCTTTTCAATTATCCAAGCAAGATCATTCAAATCACTCACCAACACACTGTTCTGCACAATATTCCCAGCCTTAAGACATTGAAACGTCATCTTGGTTAGCTCTTTCTCCCTCTTATCTTCCCTTTTCTTCTTAACTTGCTCTTTAGCCTTTAAAATCCCCTGTTTTAGGAAACTCTCCAGATTAACCATCTTTTTGCTTTGTTCCAATTCAGGCATTGTCTTGAATTTCTAAAGCACTTGTTGAACACCCGATGGCGATGGCCAAATCTCTGGTTGAGGGTCGTACGAGCCATAAATTATAGTACACGCATCGATTCCACAAAGGGTTGATAACTCATCAACTTTTTTCAATAAAACCTTCTTCTTTTTGTCGTATGTTACTTTCCTTGAGGTATCATTTTCAATGAAAGCAAGTTTCACCTTCTTTCTTGTCATGGTTTTGACTAGAATAAGCGAAGATGAATAATTTATAGGGAAAAAGAAGAACAGTTGATGGCTGTGAATTTTATTCTTGTGAACAATGTATATATAGACCAAAATCGATCTATTGTACACGGTTTGATGTATGTATGAATATTTTTTCATCTTGGCATTTTTGTTTCGGCGGTAAAACCGATTATTTTCATTTCATCCATGCGGATATATAAAATCAAATCCTTTATAACATTTAATTGTTTTAACATTTTTTAATATTTAAATATTTATAGTGACATGGTTGCAACGGTTGGATTATATATCAAAATATATATTTTTTATTTTACAAAGATATATCACGAATTGTAATTTGCGTAGATTCATGCACATAGATATTCTAAAAGGATTTTATCCTGCCGTTAGTTATCAATATCGTAAATTTTAAATATAGTATGAGAAAAAGGAATATACACCGAATATTTTAACACTATTAACCAATGACAGACGTGTATTTCGCCACATCACACTTTTATTTTCAACATACTATTATCATTTGGCACTTTCCAAAAATCTGATTGGATGTCTGTGTAATATTTCTTTACAATGACAGTGCACTACCTTTAAACACATATATTATATCAATAAAAGTTATTGTGTGTGAAATTGTTCGATATATCATATATTCATTTTTTTGGTTAATTTTTTCATATATTCCATTAAATTACACCACAACGTCATGAATTACGCAATATTACCCAATCATAGCGCTTTTTGAGAAGTGCTACTATATAATATGCTTTTAATAAAGCTCGAAAAGCATAATTCTAGTTATCTGACCACAATAGAAGAAACTTTAATAACGCTTAAAAAAGTTATTAAAAGCTAAAAATACGCTATTGATAATATTTTTTGGCGTAATGTATTACATTATTTTTGCAAATATCTACAATGTATAAAGTAGTTTAATGCATGGCTAGATCTTTTCTTTACACTATCCATTTACACAAATTAAAATTTTTTATAATATCCAAAAATCTTTTTTTTTTGTAATATAATATAAAAAATATTACCCATATATATATATATATATATATATATATTAAAAGCCTTTACGTAAATGTGATTATTATTTAACCTTGCTTAAGACTAATCAAGACAAATGATTATTCAAAAGTATTTTAGCACACACAATAAACTCTTTATTCTATCAAACTCCAATACATAAAACTTGTGAAAATTACACCATAATAACCAATGGATGTAACTTCACATTCACACAAAATGAAAAAACAATAACACAAATGATCATATAATTAAAATTTAGACAAAATTCGTCATATCCACATTAGAGGATATACATAATTAAGTCCACAAACAAATAAATTTATTCAAGATAATCAATTAGGCCAAAAACCATTCTGAAGATTGGCATCATAACCAAATGGAATTGTTTTATTTCCACCACCATTCCTCATCATGTCTATTAACAACTGCCTTTGAATGATTTTATTATATTATTCATATCCATCCCAACATGCCCATGACCCATCATAGCAATTTCTTCATTATTAAATGCTGTTAGTGGCTGCGGCGGTGGTAATTGTAGTGCCATTTGATGTTGTACTTGGCTTTGAGCCGTCATTATTTGACTTCTACTTTCATTTTGATTAAAAGTTATATTGTTATCATCAAGTTCCATCCTTCTAGCAATCTCCCTCAAATTCTTTTCAATTATCCAAGCAAGATCATTCAAATCACTCACCAACACACTGTTCTGCACAATATTCCCAGCCTTAAGACATTGAAACGTCATCTTGGTTAGCTCTTTCTCTCTCTTATCTTCCCTTTTCTTCTTAACTTGCTCTTTAGCCTTTAAAATCCCCTGTTTTAGGAAACTCTCCAGATTAACCATCTTTTTGCTTTGTTCCAATTCAGGCATTGTCTTGAATTTCTAAAGCACTTGTTGAACACCCGATGGCGATGGCCAAATCTCTGGTTGAGGGTCGTACGAGCCATAAATTATAGTACACGCATCGATTCCACAAAGGGTTGATAACTCATCAACTTTTTTCAATAAAACCTTCTTCTTTTTGTCGTATGTTACTTTCCTTGAGGTATCATTTTCAATGAAAGCAAGTTTCACCTTCTTTCTTGTCATGGTTTTGACTAGAATAAGCGAAGATGAATAATTTATAGGGAAAAAGAAGAACAGTTGATGGCTGTGAATTTTATTCTTGTGAACAATGTATATATAGACCAAAATCGATCTATTGTACACGGTTTGATGTATGTATGAATATTTTTTCATCTTGGCATTTTTGTTTCGGCGGTAAAACCGATTATTTTCATTTCATCCATGCGGATATATAAAATCAAATCCTTTATAACATTTAATTGTTTTAACATTTTTTAATATTTAAATATTTATAGTGACATGGTTGCAACGGTTGGATTATATATCAAAATATATATTTTTTATTTTACAAAGATATATCACGAATTGTAATTTGCGTAGATTCATGCACATAGATATTCTAAAAGGATTTTATCTTATCGTTAGTTATCAATATCGTAAATTTTAAATATAGTTTGAGAAAAAGGAATATACACCGAATATTTTAACACTATTAACCAATGACAGACGTGTATTTCGCCACATCACACTTTTATTTTCAACATACTATTATCATTTGGCACTTTCCAAAAATCTGATTGGATGTCTGTGTAATATTTCTTTACAATGACAGTGCACTACCTTTAAACACATATATTATATCAATAAAAGTTATTGTGTGTGAAATTGTTCGATATATCATATATTCATTTTTTTGGTTAATTTTTTCATATATACCATTAAATTACACCACAACGTCATGAATGACGCAATATTACCCAATCATAGCGCTTTTTGAGAAGTGCTACTATATAATATGCTTTTAATAAAGCTCGAAAAGCATAATTCTAGTTATCTGACCACAATAGAAGAAACTTTGATAACGCTTAAAAAAGTTATTAAAAGCTAAAAATACGCTATTGATAATATTTTTTGGCGTAATGTATTACATTATTTTTGCAAATATCTACAATGTATAAAGTAGTTTAATGCATGGCTAGATCTTTTCTTTACACTATCCATTTACACAAATTAAAATTTTTTATAATATCCAAAAATCTTTTTTTTTTGTAATATAATATAAAAAATATTACCCATATATATATATATATATATATATATATATATATATATATATATATATATATATATATATTAAAAGCCTTTACGTAAATGTGATTATTATTTAACCTTGCTTAAGACTAATCAAGACAAATGATTATTCAAAAGTATTTTAGCACACACAATAAACTCTTTATTCTATCAAACTCCAATACATAAAACTTGTGAAAATTACACCATAATAACCAATGGATGTAACTTCACATTCACACAAAATGAAAAAACAATAACATAAATTATCATATAATTAAAATTTAGACAAAATTCGTCATATCCACATTAGAGGATATACATAATTAAGTCCACAAACAAATAAATTTATTCAAGATAATCAATTAGGCCAAAAACCATTCTGAAGATTGGCATCATAACCAAATGGAATTGTTTCATTTCCACCACCATTCCTCATCATATCCATTAACAGCTGCCTTTGAATGATGTTATTATTATTCATATCCATCCCAACATGGCCATGACCCATCATAGCAATTTCTTCATTATTAAATGCAGTTAGTGGCGGCGGCGGTGGTAATTGTAGTGCACATTTGATGTTGGACTTGGCTTTGAGCCGTCATTATTTGACTTCTACTTTCATTTTGATTAAAAGTTATATTGTTATCATCAAGTTCCGTCCTTCTAGCAATCTCCCTCAAATTCTTATCAATTATCCAAGCAAGATCATTCAAATCACTCACCGACACACCGTTCTGCACAATATTCCCAGCCTTAAGACATTGAAACATCAGCTTGGTTAACTTTTTCTCTCTGTTGTCTTCCCTTTTCTTCTAACTTGCTCTTTAGCCTTTAAAATCCCTTGTTTTAGGAAACTCTCCTGATTAACCATCTTTTTGCTTTGTTCCGATTCAGGCATTGTCTTGAATTTTAAAAGCACTTGTTGAACACCCGATGGCGATGGCCAAATCTCTGGTTGAGGGTCGTACGAGCCATAAATTATAGCACACGCATCGATTCCACAAAGGGTTGATAACTCATCAACTTTTTTCAATAAACCCATCTTCTTTTTATCGTATGTTACTTTCCTTGAGGTATCATTTTCAATGAAAGCAAGTTTCACCTTCTTTCTTGTCATGTTTTGACTAGAATAAGCGAAGATGAATAATTTATAGGGAAAAAGAAGAACAGTTAATGGCTGTGAACTTTATTCTTGTGAACAATGTATATATAGACCAAAATCGATCTATTGTACATGGTTTGATGTATGTATGAATATATTTCCATCTTGGCATTTTTGTTTCGGCGGTAAAACCCATTATTTTCATTCCATCCATGCATATATATAAAATCAAATCCTTTATAACATTTAATTTTTTAAACATTTTTTATTTTACAAAGATATATCACGAATTGTAATTTGCGTAGATTCATGCACATAGATATTCTAAAAGGATTTTATCTTGCCGTTAGTTATCAATATCGTAAATTTAAAATATAGTATGAGAAAAAGGAATATACACCGAATATTTTTACACTATTAACCAATGACAGACGTGTATTTCGCCACATCACACTTTTATTTTCAACATACTATTATCATTTGGCACTTTCCAAAAATCTGATTGGATGTCTGTGTAATATTTCTTTACAATGACAGTGCACTACCTTTAAACACATATAGTATATCAATAAAAGTTATTGTGTGTGAAATTGTTCGATATATCATATATTTATTTTTTTGGTTAATTTTTTCATATATTCCATTAAATTACACCACAACGTCATGAATTACGCAATATTACCCAATCATAGCGCTTTTTGAGAAGTACTACTATATAATATGCTTTTAATAAAGCTCGAAAAGCATAATTCTAGTTATCTGACCACAATAGAAGAAACTTTAATAACGCTTAAAAAAGTTATTAAAAGCGAAAAATACGCTATTGATAATATTTTTTGGCGTAATGTATTACATTATTTTTGCAAATATCTACAATGTATAAAGTAGTTTAATGCATGGCTAAATCTTTTCTTTACACTATCCATTTACACAAATTAAAATTTTTTATAATATCCAAAAATCTTTTTTTTTTGTAATATAATATAAAAAATATTACCCATATATATATATATATATATATATATATATATATATATATATTAAAAGCCTTTACGTAAATGTGATTATTATTTAACCTTGCTTAAGACTAATCAAGACAAATGATTATTCAAAAGTATTTTAGCACACACAATAAACTCTTTATTCTATCAAACTCCAATACATAAAACTTGTGAAAATTACACCATAATAACCAATGGATGTAACTTCACATTCACACAAAATGAAAAAACAATAACATAAATTATCATATAATTAAAATTTAGACAAAATTCGTCATATCCACATTAGAGGATATACATAATTAAGTCCACAAACAAATAAATTTATTCAAGATAATCAATTAGGCCAAAAACCATTCTGAAGATTGGCATCATAACCAAATGGAATTGTTTCATTTCCACCACTATTCCTCATCATATCCATTAACAGCTGCCTTTGAATGATGTTATTATTATTCATATCCATCCCAACATGGCCATGACCCATCATAGCAATTTCTTCATTATTAAATGCAGTTAGTGGCGGCGGCGGTGGTAATTGTAAAGCACATTTGATGTTGGACTTGGCTTTGAGCCGTCATTATTTGACTTCTACTTTCATTTTGATTAAAAGTTATATTGTTATCATCAAGTTCCATCCTTCTAGCAATCTCCCTCAAATTCTTATCAATTATCCAAGCAAGATCATTCAAATCACTCACCGACACACCGTTCTGCACAATATTCCCAGCCTTAAGACATTGAAACATCAGCTTGGTTAACTCTTTCTCTCTGTTGTCTTCCCTTTTCTTCTAACTTGCTCTTTAGCCTTTAAAATCCCTTGTTTTAGGAAACTCTCCTGATTAACCATCTTTTTGCTTTGTTTCGATTCAGGCATTGTCTTGAATTTTAAAAGCACTTGTTGAACACCCGATGGCGATGGCCAAATCTCTGGTTGAGGGTCGTACGAGCCATAAATTATAGCACACGCATCGATTCCACAAAGGGTTGATAACTCATCAACTTTTTTCAATAAACCCATCTTCTTTTTATCGTATGTTACTTTCCTTGAGGTATCATTTTCAATGAAAGCAAGTTTCACCTTCTTTCTTGTCATGTTTTGACTAGAATAAGCGAAGATGAATAATTTATAGGGAAAAAGAAGAACAGTTAATGGCCGTGAACTTTATTCTTGTGAACAATGTATATATAGACCAAAATCGATCAATTGTACACGGTTTGATGTATGTATGAATATATTTCCATCTTGGCATTTTTGTTTCGGCGGTAAAACCCATTATTTTCATTCCATCCATGCATATATATAAAATCAAATCCTTTATAATATTTAATTTTTTAAACATTTTTTATTTTACAAAGATATATCACGAATTGTAATTTGCGTAGATTCATGCACATAGATATTCTAAAAGGATTTTATCTTGCCGTTAGTTATCAATATCGTAAATTTAAAATATAGTATGAGAAAAAGGAATATACACCGAATATTTTTACACTATTAACCAATGACAGACGTGTATTTCGCCACATCACACTTTTATTTTCAACATACTATTATCATTTGGCACTTTCCAAAAATCTGATTGGATGTCTGTGTAATATTTCTTTACAATGACAGTGCACTACCTTTAAACTCATATAGTATATCAATAAAAGTTATTGTGTGTGAAATTGTTTGATATATCATATATTCATTTTTTGGTTAATTTTTTCATATATTCCATTAAATTACACCACAACGTCATGTATTACGCAATATTACCCTATCATAGCGCTTTTTGAGAAGTGCTACTAAATAATATGCTTTTAATAAAGTTGGAAAAGCACAATTCTTGTTATCTGACCACAATAGAAGAAACTTTAATAACGCTTAAAAATGTTATTAAAAGCTAAAAATACGCTATTGATAATATTTTTTGGCGTAATGTATTACATTATATTTGCAAATATCTACAATGTATAAAGTAGTTTAATGCATGGCTAAATCTTTTCTTTACACTATCCATTTACACAAATTAAAATTTTTTATAATATCCAAAAATCTTTTTTTTTTGTAATATAATATAAAAAAATATTATCCATATAGATATATATATATATATATATATATATATATATATATATATATATATATATATATATATATATTAAAAGCCTTTACGTAAATGTGATTATTATTTAACCTTGCTTAAGACTAATCAAGACAAATGATTATTCAAAATTATTATAAGCACACACAATAAACTCTTTATTCTATCAAACTCCAATATATAAAACTTGTGAAAATTACACCATAATAAAGAGATTCCTCTGGTTAAGGTTCAGTGGGATGAGACGCATCCGGGTGATGCAACGTAGGAACTAGAATCAGAGATATGAGACTCTTATCCTCATCTTTTCAGGTAATTTGTAATACCCCATATTATTTAAATGCTCAATTGGTTATCAGATGAGATCAGATAAGTATCTATGTACTCTATCATTGGTAAATTGGATTAATGGAATCCTCTAAGTGCTTTAAGTAGTGACATTTGGGATCAATAGAGCAACTAAAGAACTCTAAAGAGATTAATTATTTTATTAAAGAGATGGATTAATAATTGATAGTTCGAGAAAGTATTTTAAGATAACTCTAATAATTGATCAATTGGATTGAGATGACGAAATATCAATTGGAGATATCTTACTCTATTGGAATATATTATATAATAATAGTATTATATATATATATATATATATATATATATATATATATATATATATATATATATATATATATTTGTTAAGAGAATGAAAAAGGAAAATAAGTTAGAAGAAGAAGAAGAAGAAAAGCAGAGAAGAGGAAACGTGGGAGAGAAGAAGAGAGGGAAAAGAGAAAGAGGGAGAAGAAAGCTCACGGGTCATCATCTTCTTCAAACTCCTCTTCGATTATCAGGTGGGTTCTAGATAGAGACTTTAGTGTAGAGTTTCTTGAGGTTTTAGAGTTAGGTTAGTTTTTAAGAAAATGAACAATTTTTGAAAATCAAAGAAATCTAACGGTTGAAATCATCTGTTTATGATTGTTATGATGTTTGATCATATATGTGTGGAATCATCTATTTATGATTGTTATGATGTTTGATCAAGTTTTGGTTAGGATTGGTTGGGTTTTGTATCCATAAAAACAGATTTTTTGGCTTCTGCGACATGGTTAATCGATTAACGGTATGGGTTAACCGATTAACCAGTGGAAAAATGGTGTTTTACGTGAAAATTGAACTGGTTAATCGACTAACCATTTTGGTTAATTTGTTGACAGAAAGTTTCTGAATTTGGTTAATCTGTTAACCATATGTGTTAACCGATTAACACTGTAACTTTTTGGAAAAATACTTTAAAAAATTCATAACTTTTTACTCGGGTGTCCGATTTAAGCGTTCTTTATATCGATGTGAAGCTAAAGAAATATTCTATGCAATGGAGCTGATATATGTCGAATTTACTGACCGATTAAATAATCGGGAAAGTTTGAAAGTGATATAATTATGTTTTAAATTGTGGTATATTATTCTATTATGCTATTAGGATGTGTTTTGCTTATTGTTTAGCATGTTGTGAGCGAATATGCATGTTAATGTAAAATGAAATAGGAAGAGTGAGGAAAACATCAACCTTTACAATAAGAAAACCTAGTAAGAACTAGGATTCGTAGACAACTCTAGATGGCAATACTTGGGCACGTGTTGTAAGAAAGTGCATCATTGCCGGTATTGGCCTAGTCGAGAGTGGAACACTAGTATGGAACATGAGGTTAATTTTGTGGTTTGAAGGACAAAAAAGGCCTTGGGGGCATTATGTCCTAGGCATTGTCGAATACACTATTTTGTTGTGTGATCATGTAATCGTAACCATTTTATTTTGAGTTGCCTTGAGAGGCCTTCATGAGTCTCGAGCTCCTCTGAAGTGCAGGCAGGCTTACTTGGTAGGTTTGATTCCCTACGTGTAGTACAATTGGAAGCTCGTACAATGGGTACGAGACTTGTGATGGTTTACAGGCCATGAGAAGTGACGGTTCACGGTTAACAGGCCGATGATCCTGAATCCAATTGTTTACCAAGTAACTACAAGGATCTATGACTCGGGTCGCCTTCTAGACGTAGAAGCGAACGGGAAGAAGAGATACCTTGGTACCGGTTATCGATTAATGATGAGGTGAGTTAATGAACTCATGTCATGTTTCCATATAGTGTGAGATTAAAGTATGAACTCAAGAGTCCTTCCCTTTCCCCGGACTTGAGTTAGGATTGTTAGAACCATGAATAATCTGAGAGAATCCATAAGATAGGGAACTCACTGAGATTTGATGTATCTCACCCCACTATAGTTGCTTTATTCCAGGTAATTGCAGGTTTGATTTGCAAGTGGATAAATGTTGGGATGTTTCAAGAGAAGCTTGGATTTAGTATTTTTCCGCTGTGTATTTGTTGTATACAATTGAGGATATTGTATATTCTTAGATTTTATTTTTCTTTGGCTAGTTTCCATAACTTGTGCCATAGATTGTATTTGTGTTTTAGAATGGACAAGAATGTGAACTATGCCATTAGGAACTTTTGATGTGTCAGTACCAAATAAAATGCGTGTATTGTATTATTCTAGATATATTTTATACAGGGCATTACAGTTGGTATCAGAGCAGGTCGTTTCCTCGACCTAGCCTTGAAACATCATAAGTAAATCTATTCCTGCCTCTTAAGTGTGTCTTGCAATCATGAAACTTAATATCATACTATGTAGTGTTGGGCCAGATCAACCTAATACTATGTATGTGATAGGTAGAATCATGGTTGAGCGACCGCGAGGACTCTGAAGTGCTGTTGGAACTTGTGATGTGAGGGAAGGCTCAAGCCACGAGTTAGTAGTGTGGAGTTTTGGTCAACTCTATTAAGGTTTTGGTAGAAGTTGTGCCTTGGGTAGCATGGAATCGAAGAGTGAAATGTTGTTCAAGCAATCCTTTGGAAAGGATGGAGTCTGAAAGTTAAGGATCTCTAGCGCATGATTGGTCAAGGTATCAAGGAATATGTAAAATCGCAAGTAGAAATGGATTGACTACTAGTATGGATAAGGATTTCCAGTAATCTCTTTCCGTTGAAAAGAAAAGTGGTTTTGTGGAACGCGTGACGTAAGGTCCGGAAGTGAGGTAGTTCTTGGTGCTTCAGTTTCTAAGGTCACTATGGTCTCTTGAATGGTCTGGAGTACGTTAAGGAATGTGTTCGGAACAATATCTTTCGACTGGTTAAAAGTTGAGAGTTAAGGGCGTTCGGCTTTTATGGGAACTTAAAGTAGTAGAGAAGCGTGTGAAGGAACACCAGGATGTGACTACATGCTTCAAGTGAAACAAGTGTGAGCCGAAAGAAGAGTAAGACATGAGTTGTGTATCTTCAGTTATGCGTGGAGATTAAGTTCGTGATAATACATCAGGTTTTCCGTTTTCAGTAAGAGGCCAATTTGGAATTTGGGATTTGGTAACTTACCCAAGGAAGGATATGAGGTATTGTGTTGGAGAAAGTTTGGACTTCTTTTAGTAATAGAAAGTGTAGTGATATGGACCGGAAGTAGTTTGTATTAAGAGACAGAGTAAGTACCTTGGATCTAAGAAATCTTAGTAAGATGGTTTTATATTTGGACCTAAGAGGATTACCGTGAGAGCAAAGTGAACGCGATATTGAAAATGGTATCGATGGTAGGGCATGAGAAGGTTACAACTTGGTATTAAGAACAATCGTAGTGGTAGCACCGTGGTAACAAGTGTACGTGATGGTTTTTTTTCTTGAGATAAGTGTGAGGAGACATACTTTGTGGAACAATGAGTATTGTATTTTAAGAAACAAGATTGTGGTAAAACAACGAGAAGCAAAATCAGGATTTATTACGGACTAAGTGTAAATCATGAAATGATTTATACCGGAAGGGTTTTGTAACTAGTTGATAAGAATTGTCTGTTACGAATCTTCCATTAAGTAAATTGGTGTAAGTGGGATGTGTAATGGGTAGTGAAAGGTAAGAAATCTCGGTTAGTGTGTACGAAGTGATAGAAAGGTTCTTCAAGAGGATGCATTACCCCGATCTATTTTCAAGTATAGAGAAACTTCTGTATTTGTGAATGATTGGATTATTCGGAATCTACCTTTTGGTCAAACCAAGGACGTTGTTGTTTTAGTTCTCTCCAAGGAAATTCAAGTGAGAGAACAAAGTTGTATGCTTGATAGGAGATGTCCATCGTTTGAGGTACCGTATAATGGTTGTATGTTGGATTTTGTTTATGGACGAATCAAGTATGAGTTGTGGTTAAGACCCTAGAATGTCGTCATTATTGGCTTCCCGTTAGTGTCGTTTTATGAACGGAGAGTGAGCTGTCCCAATGAAGTTTTGTAGAGTGACCGCGTCAGAATTTGGAATTTTACCTTGTTACTTGGTTGGAGTGTGTCATCTGCATGTTTTGATTTTGTCGGTTTTACCTTGAGTGGATCATGGCTAGTGAATGTTATACAAGTTAAAAAGCCACGAGTTGAGAATAATATTGTTTATTAGAGCAAGCCAGATTGATGGTTTTGAATAGGGATGTTTTTTTTTGAATTATGAGAAATTGTGTATTGTCAGTTCCTGCAGCGGTGTTAACCGATTAACACAATGGGGTTAACCGATTAACACGTGTATGGAAGGTGTTGTACGTTGAATTTTGAGAAGTTAACTGATTAGCTCAGATGAGTAATCGATTAGCATGTGTGTAAATTGTGAAATCCCTTAGGAACCATCATCTGCGTTTTGTTACCTTATGTTGCTCCGAGTGGAGAGTTTTGTGTGAATATAAAACGGAATTCCAAGTAAGCGAAAGACGTATTCATGGTTGAAAATCAGAACTTCGGGAAGGTGTTACTTAGTCGATCATCTGTTTAGATAACAAGGGAATTTGACTTTGAGGAAATAATCTTGTGATTTGGGTTGAGCATGAGAAAGTCTTAAGTGTATTACTGTTGAAAGCCTTGAGGGCGAAGTTGGAGAATACTCACGAAGTATTGTTCTTGTAAGGAATATTTTGGTGTGTATGAATGGTATTAGTAAGGAATGAACGGTTGGTTATAGTTGCAATTGTTATCTTCCGTGGGTTCAAGGTTTTGGATTTAGACTCCGTAAGAGTGGTACCAGTTGTGTGCAGTTGTGTTTTACCCAAAGGAGGGAATTTGAAAGTTAGCTTTCCAAGTGCGAGTAAGGATTGAACGTTCCGAAGTTAAGCGTATAACTTGGATCGTTTATGGAACAGGACAATTAAGAGAAGTGGATTAAATTGAGAAACGTGGCATGTCCTTTGAGGGTGTGCGTACGTGTAGAGTGTTGTATGTGAATTGGTGAGTTATATGGAAACTCACAATTGTGCTTTGGATGAGTTAAGTTTTGATAAGTGGTGACTTGCATATGTTGAAGCTTCGTGATGGTGCTATGTAATATTAGTCGGGAACTCGTACCAACAACAAACCTTGAGCAAGTCGGAGACCTGTAAGAAGACTTGATGGGGAATGTAGTAACCAGAACCAGAGGTTGTAAAACTATTTTGGATGAGTTGTTTCGAGTTTAAAATGGATTTGGAAGTTTATATGTCATGGTTGTAGCAATGTAACTACGATATCTCTATCGTTTGGAAAGTGTGGGACCGATGTTATAATATTGTGTGTTGCAAGGAAATTGTTCTACTATAAGACGTCGGTAAGTTTCTCGTGTCGTTGGTTAGTAAGAACCCAAATGGATAAGTGTGTTCTCCACTGAATGTTAGCTACTTGGTAGTGCTTGAGAATTTGTGGTATTCCACTATTAGATTTTGGATTTGCACAGTGGAAGGCGACAGATGAAAGAGTTCAGTCAGACTAATAAGGATTAGAATGATTGTTACTTGTAAGTAGGGAAATGAGGAGCCTTTTCTAAGCGTGTTACCTCTTGGCGTGACACGAAAGAAAGGAAATATCGGATTAAATGAGTACAGTGGATAGTATCAGACCAGATGGAACTGGTAAAGAAGTCGTTGACTAGTTATGAAGTGGTTCGAATGTTAAAGGATTTATGAAAGGATAGTTGTCGGTAATTGTATGAAGTTAAGGAATCACCGGATTACCTCATGAGAATTTGATGGGTGTTTGTTATCCTGAATTTGTGATGAGGTGTTACGGTTTGGTTTGTGACTCGGTAGAGGAATGTAGAACAGTACATTCTTTGCGAAGTAAGTTGCGACCAAGTCTTTTGTATGAAACAACAGATGAATTGAGGAAACGCAAGTTGAAAGTTAACCCAATATTGGAATAAGAGTATGAATAAGGACGTGAAGTTTGATAATTCGTGAAATTAAGAATTTGGTCTGCGAAGTCAAGTTGGATTATGGATACGTCAGAAATTGTAACGGAATTAAAGTTAAGAATGAATCTAAGACAATGATACAAGTTGTGGTTATTGTCGAATAGAGGAAATTCGGGGGCGAATTTCAATTTAAGGGGGGGAGAGTGTAATACCCCATATTATTTAAATGCTCAATTGGTTATCAGATGAGATCAGATAAGTATCTATGTACTCTATCATTGGTAAATTGGATTAATGGAATCCTCTAAGTGCTTTAAGTAGTGACATTTGGGATCAATAGAGCAACTAAAGAACTCTGAAGAGATTAATTATTTTATTAAAGAGATGGATTAATAATTGATAGTTCGAGAAAGTATTTTAAGATAACTCTAATAATTGATCAATTGGATTGAGATGACGAAATATCAATTGGAGATATCTTACTCTATTGGAATATATTATATAATAATAGTATTATATATATATATATATATATATATATATATATTTGTTAAGAGAATGAAAAAGGAAAAGAAGTTAGAAGAAGAAGAAGAAGAAAAGCAGAGAAGAGGAAACGTGGGAGAGAAGAAGAGAGGGAAAAGAGAAAGAGGGAGAAGAAAGCTCACGGATCATCATCTTCTTCAAACTCCTCTTCGATTATCAGGTAGGTTCTAGATAGAGACTTTAGTGTAGAGTTTCTTGAGGTTTTAGAGTTAGGTTAGTTTTTAAGAAAATGAACCATTTTGGTTAATCTGTTAAGAGAAAGTTTCTGAATTTGGTTAATCTGTTAACCATATGTGTTAACCGATTAACACTGTAACTTTTTAGAAAAATACTTCAAAAAATTCATAACTTTTTACTCGGGTGTCCGATTTAAGCGTTCTTTATATCGATGTGAAGCTAAGGAAATATTCTATGCATTGGAGCTGATATATGTCGAATTTACCGATCGATTAAATAATCGAGAAAGTTCGAAAGTGATATAATTATGTTTTAAATTGTGGTATATTATTCTATTATGCTATTATGATGTGTTTTGCTTATTATTTAGCATGTTGTGAGCGAATATGCATGTTAATGTAAAATGAAATAGGAAGAGTGAGGAAAACATCAACCTTGACAATAAGAAAACCTAGTAAGAGCTAGGATTGGTAGACAACTCTAGATGGCAATACTTGGCCACGTGTTGTAAGAAAGTGCATCCTTGTCGGTATTGGCCTAGTCGAGAGTGGAACACTAGTATGGAACATGAGGTTAATTTTGTGGTTTGAAGGACAAGAAAGGACTTGGAGGCATTATGTCCTAGGCATTGTCGAATACACTATTTTGTTGTGTGATCATGTAATCGTAACCATTTTATTTTGAGTTGCCCTTGAGATACCTTCATGAGTCTCGAGCTCCTCTGAAGTGCAGGCAGGATTACTTGGTAGGTTTGATTCCCTACGTGTAGTACAATTGGAAGCCCGTGCAATGGGTACAAGACTTGTGATGGTTTACAGGCCATGAGAAGTGACGGTTCACGGTTAACAGGCCGATGATCCCGAATCCAATTGTATACCAAGTAACTACAAGGATCTATGACTCAGGTCGCCTTCTAGACGTAGAAGTGGACGGGAAGAAGAGATACCTTGGTACCGGTTATCGATTAATGATGTGGTGAGTTAATGAACTCATGTCATGTTTCCATATAGTGTGAGATTAAAGTATGAACTCAAGAGTCATTCCCTTTCCCCGGACTTGAGTTAGGATTGTTAGAACCATGAATAATCCGAGAGAATCCATAAGATAGGGAACTCACTGAGATTTGATGTATCTCACCCCACTATAGTTGCTTTATTTCAGGTAATTACATGTTTGATTTGCAAGTGGAGAAATGTTGGGATGTTTCAAGAGAAGCTTGGCTTTAGTATTTTTCCTCTGTGTATTTGTTGTATACAATTGAGGATGTTGTATATTCTTAGATTTTATTTTTCTTTGGCTAGTTTCCATGACTTGTGCCATAGATTGTATTTGTGTTTTAGAATGGACAATAATGTGAACTATGCCATTAGGCACTTTTGATGTGTCAGTACCAAATAAAATGCGTGTATTGTATTATTCTAGATATATTTAATACAGGGCATTACATAATTGTTTTAAATTCGTGGGCGAATTTCTATTTAAGGGGGGGATGATGTAATACCCCGTAAATTATTTTACTCTGGATAATATTGGTATGATTAACTGGGTTCCGGCTTACTTTGAGAATTTATTGGATAAAACAATTAGAGTAAACTGACGAACTCAGAGCTGATCAGATTAATATTATTTAGCCTTGAGGTTTATTAATTCGTGCATTTGAGATAATTTGGACAATTAGTAGTATTACTAATTAGTGATAGTTTATTATATCATTTCTTTTCCACCCTTTTTCCACACTTAGAAACAAAGAAAGGAAAAGATAGAAAGAAGTTGGAGAGAAAGAAGAGGAAAGAAAGGAAAAGAGGAGAAAACTTGGAAGAGAGAAAGATCAAGATCATCATCCATTCTTCATCAAATCATCTTCCAATCTTCATCATC
The DNA here is from genome assembly GCA_022829125.1 of Lathyrus tuberosus. NCBI lineage: Eukaryota > Viridiplantae > Streptophyta > Magnoliopsida > Fabales > Fabaceae > Lathyrus > Lathyrus tuberosus. The sequence goes on from JALAZF010000071.1 coordinate 14,012,879, forward strand.
ATCATCTATTTAAGGTGGGTTATTGATAGAAACCTTTGGTTTAGATTTTCTTGAGTATTAGAACCTAGGTTAGAATTGTGAAAAAATGAAAAATCTTGCCAAATCTTAAATTTAACGGTTGAAATGCAGTATAAACTGTGTAGTATAATCATTAGCCATGTATGATCATCTGTTAATGCATATTTGTATGTTGGGTGGAGTTTTGGATGGGATTTTGGTCACAAAGCTCTGTTTTTACGCTGCTGGAAAGCCCAATTTTCGCAGGTTCGCACTGCGAATCCCCTAGCGAAGGGGAAAGCGAGCATTCACTGGCTATTCGCACGGCGAAGATGTAACACCCATATATAAAACTCATACATCAAAGCATAAATATTATATATAGATCCAAGTGTTTGGTACTAAACACATAAGCTCCTAGTTAACACATTGTATACAAATAAATGCCCTAAAGTACAAAGTACAAAAACCTAAGGCATATTATACACAAGATGTTCAAATGATAAAAACTAAGAACTAGATCAACAATGATCCCAAAATACACTTCGCTATGGAAGCTAGCCATCAACAAGCAAGGAAAAGATCACACGACCTTATCATTACCCTTCTCGGAACCTGAAGCACCTGAAATACATCAACAACATGGAGTGGGATACATCAAATCTCAGTGAGTTCCCTATCTTATGGATTCTCTCGGATTAACAAGGTTCTAATAATCCTAAGTCAAGTCCGGGGAAAAGGGGAAAGGACTCTTGAGTTCACATTTCAATTCTCACACTATATGGAAACATGTCATGAGTTCATCAACTCAAAAATATCACTAATCGATAACCATACCAAGGTACCTCCTGTTCCCATCCGCTTCTACGTCTAGAAGGCGACCCGAGTCATAGATCCTTGTAATCTACTTGACATACGAATGGATTCGGGTTCTACGGGCCATTAACCGTTATGAACCGTCACTTCACACGGGCCATTAACCCTCACAAGCATACGCTTCATGGGCGCCATTCGTACAATACAGGGAATCAAACCTGCCAAGTAGTTGTGCATCCATTTCAGAGGAGTCCGAGACTCATGAAACTACACTCAAGATAAACCGGTTACGATTACATGATCACATACAACAATACGATCGTATTCGACAATCACAAGGCTATAATGCCTTAAGGCCTCTCATGCTTTTTCAAAACCACAAAGTTAACCACATGTTCTATACTAGTTTTTCACTCTCAACTAGGCCAATACTCGACAAGGATGTATCTTCCAACAACACGTGCCCGAACATCACCATCTAGAGTTGTCTACAAATTTCTAGTTCCTTACTAGATTCTCCTATAGTTCAAGTTTGAGGTTTCCTCACTCTTCCTATCTTATTTTCATATTAACATGCATACTCCATTACAATCATGTTAAACAATATTAGGATAGGCAAGGCATCTCACAATTGCATAAAAGAATAATTTATAACAATTAAAACATAATTAAAACACTTTTGAAACTTCTCGATTATTTAATCGGTCGGTAAAATCGACATATTTCATCTCCATTGCATAGAATATTTTCTCGGCTTTACATCGACATAAAGAATGTTCGATTCCGATAAACGAATCAAAAGTTATGAATTTTCTCATTTTGGAGGAAAAACTTCATGTCCCAGGTCGCGCTAAGCGCACCCATGACCGCGCTAAGCGCGCAACTCTCTGCCATCTGGGGCTGCAGGATTTCAACATTGCGCTGAGCGGGCTTCTGCGCGCTAAGCGCGCTCTGCGAAACTCAGAAAAATGCTTCAGCAAAACAGAAATCTCCTACCCCTCCAAACCTCTTCCAAACCACAATCAACCACCAATAGAGGTACTATCACTGTTTCACATTCCCGGATTATCAACCAGCACCAACACTAGAGGAGTACTATCACCTGACTGATTTACATATTACTGATCAAGCTCCCTTTTTTGGACTGGAAGAAATTCCAAAGGATCAAACCATTGCAAGAGCAATCTATTTGGACGAGTTAGAAGTCAGGACTCAAATGACCACTAAGGGTGGAATCCAGGGTTTGCCAGCCCAGTTCTTGACAAAGAAAGCCCTGTACTTTGCTAGTATATGGAACGTGGCCGCTTTCGAAAGCATATTTCTTTTGCTCACCTACGAGTTATTTTTGTTTCCCAACATCGATAAATTTGTAGATATCAACGCCATTAAGATTTTTCTGATTTGAAACCCTGTACCGACCTTGCTCGCGGATGCTTATTATTCTGTACACTTAAGGAATTTGTACAGCGGAGGAATGATCACATGTTGTGTGCCCCTGCTATACAAATGGTTCACTTCCCACTTACCCAAGTCTGCTGCATTTTGGGATCAAAAGAATACGTTACGTTGGTCACAGAGAATTATGTCTCCTACCAACTCTAACATCGATTGGTACAATCGAATCTATGACGGGATCAGAATCATCGACCATTGTGGAAATTTCCCAAATGTACCCCTTATAGGAACTAAGGGAGGAATCAATTATCATCTAGTTTTAGTTCGTCGTCAATTTGGATACCTGATGAGGCATGTCCCGCGTAATGCTCATCTGGAAGGTCTTTTCTTCAAGGAAGGATAAAATGATAGGGCACTAAAGAAGGAAATAGTGCATGCTTGGAAACATGTTCATAGGAAAGGAAGAAAGTCTCTAGGAAAACCAGACTGTGTCTCGGTGGAGCCATACCTCCACTGGGTACAAACTAGAGCTCTCAAGCTGAGGATGCCTTACCCTCGTCAGGAAGTTCTTCCGTGAAGGGACCCTGTCCTTTACTTTATGTCTGAGACGGAAAAACTTCAGGTTACACTCAACAAAGTTCAGCAGGAGAAGAGGTCTTGGAGGAACAAGTACCGTATTCTCAATGTGGAGTGTAAGAAAATACAGCAACTGTTAAAAGAAAAAGATGCTCTGATTGAGATTTTAAAGCAACATGCTGTAGAAAATCAGGATGACCAAAGGAATTTGCTCGCTCCTTTCACTTGACAAAGGAATGACAACCCGACAACGGCTCAAGAGCCCCGGTCAAAGAAAAGGAAAGCACTAGAACCAGCACCTGAGCTCTCCTCAGAGAGGACTCAGGATCCATAAGTTTAGATTTCCTTTTACAACACTTTGTAAATTACTGTATTTCCATTTCCGTAATCTTTGAATTCAATAAAACGGGGTTTCCCCACTGTTTGATATTTGCAATCCAATTGTCGAAGTTTACTTTAAATAAAAAAATATACAATTAATATAATCATTGCATACCATTCATCATTCTCACGTAATGCATTCTTCTTACCTACGAATCTCACGTTTGTGCCTCGATTCTAGAGTCAAACTGTCTCATTCGTACAATACTCGGGCCAATCGTTGGAAAAAGATGGATGATCTCGAGGAAGAGAACAGAGAGTTGAGGGAAGAGATCGACATTTTGAAAGAGGATTTAAGAAAGCTTCATAACAACATGCATGCTCTAGCAGAAGCTCAGATGCAACAACAGAGTTCTGTGATCTCGAAGATCACATCAACGCCCATAGTGGAAAAGTATGATCCTAGGTACAAAATGCCGAAAGATCGTCCCTGGGGCATGCCTATTAACTATATCCTGGAAGGATATGTTCCGCCGATCACTGAAGATCCGGAAACTTCAGCAGGAGCCGTTGGGCCTGAAGGTTACAAACTTCGGGAAAGCGAAGATGCCAGGGGCATGACAGCAACTCCTGAAGGTTACAAACTTCGGGAGGCACCGACAGTCTCGGCCATAATGACTATACCACCACCCGTGGTACACACTATCCCGGAAGGACAAATTCCACAAATACCTTCTGGTGGAAACAAAAGTATGTTCGACAGAATGAATGAGTTCCAGGAACAATTCTTGGAGATGTAGAAAGAAATGCAAGCCCTTCGCGGTTAGGATTTATTTGGAAAGGACGCCGCATACCTTTCTTTGGTCCCTAATGTGAAAGTTCCGCACAAGTTCCAGGTACCCAATTTTGAAAAGTACAAGGATAACTCTTTCCCTCAAAGCCATCTAGTGATGTACGCTCGGCGAATGTCATCTCAGACAAAGAACCAGGAGCTACTGATCCACTATTTTTAGGATAGTTTAACCGGTGCAGCATTAAAATGGTACATGGGTTTAAACCGCACTAAGATCGCCACTTTCAGAGATCTTGGCGCTTCCTTCGTGCAACAATATAAGTATACAAAAGGACAGAGATCAACTCAGATCGATGTCACAAAAGGACAAGGAAACCTTTAAGGAGTACGCTCAGAGATGGCGTGAAATTTCCGCTCAGATTTGTCCACCTCTTGAGGAAAAAGAGATGACAAAGATCTTTTTAAAGACCTTGAGCTCATTTTACTACGACAGAATGGTCGCCAGTGCGCCCAGTGACTTCACCGAGATGGTGGGCTTGGGAGTTCGTCTTGAGGAAGCAGTCTGAGAAGGACGGTTAGTTAAAGACGCTGGATCATCAAGTAATACAAAACGATACGGTAGTGCTCTCCCTAAGAAAAAAGAGCAGGATATTGGGAATATTTCTCTCGGAAAGCAAATGCGACGATATCAACCAGCAGCAACTATAACTCCTGCTATGAACTCTGCGCCTGTTCCTACGTATCAACCTCAGGATGCTATGAGCCAACCGATTCAACAATAATATCAGCAAAGGACACAACAGCCTCTTCAGCAGGCTCATCCTCCATATAACAACAACCGTGCAACACGATCACCAGGGTTTGACCCTATGCCGACGTTGTACGCAGAACTATTTCCCTTATTACTGATCAAGGGGCACGTCTAAACCAGGTCTCCTCTTACAGTACCGAAAAATCCGCCTTTTTGGTTCAAAGCGGATAAAACTTGCCCTTATCATCAAGGAGGACCAAGGCATAACATAGAGAACTGTCTCAGTTTCAAATCCGATGTGCAAAAGCTTGTTAGGAGCGGGGTCTTATCTTTCAAGGATACAAATCTGAATGTTTTCACGACCCGCTGCCTCAGCACGAGAAAGCTGTGGTGAATTTGATAGAGGGAGAGTCCAATAACAGCTATCAAATTCATGACTACTCTTATTGAGGGCCAACTTGGTCAAGATGCATTGTAGATAGAGTGGGTACGGCCATGTGTCACATCATAATTATCACCAGTGTGATATCTGCTCAAAAAATAATCAGGGATGTTCTGTGGTGCCATCAGCTCTACAGGAACAGTTGGATCTCGGGTGGATCCAAGAGCATCGAGTTCGTGGAGTCAACATGACTTATACGAATTCCAACATCATTCAAAACCACGACATCCGTGCAGTGAATATCAACTTGGTGGCAATGCACTCAAGGCAAGGCCAGTATCATAATCTGCTGCGGCACGATTACAATTCATGTCTGACTTGCTCGGTAAACAAACAGGGATGCTCTTTTGTGCAAGAGGCCCTCCAGCTTTAGATGGATCTTGGATGGATCCAGGACTACTATGATAGGAATCCCTATCAAGTCAACATGATTAAAATCTTCGATATTCGTTTGATGAATACCAGCTTGGTGGAGTTGCACGCCAAGCAAGTCCAACTCCGTTTTCTCACTTCACATGATTATCTGAGCTGTAAAGTATGCCGTGAGAGTAACCAAGGGTAAGCTCTCATTTAGAGAACTTTACAACACTTGTTAAACCATTGGTGGCTTCCGATTTATATGGATGAATACACGCAACAAATCAGTGTGCTTAATGGGAACCCTACTCGGCATCAAAGTCAGGATGTGTCATACCCCAAATTTTGACCACTAAGATTTCCCATCATTGTGAAAATCATCATCACAATATGGAGGAACCATCATATTTCATCTGTCTCCCAAAGATGGGTGAGCATCCACTACAATCAAAATTAGGGTTTCAAGCCCTCTCAGAGCCTTAGACAAAGGATCAATCAAGGAATGACACGATCTTCAACTTGTATAACCTCTCAAACATCCACAATGGATCAAAAGAACTCCCACTTCAAGGATCAAGCACAAGGATGCTCCCTTCTAGGTGGATCAAGCCTCAAGATCGACAGTGTCACCAAATTAGTGTTTTGGTCGACCACGGCCTACAGATGGAAATTTTTCATCTGGGCACAAGCCAATGATCCAAAACATAACCTAATATACTTCATGGGACCTCATGGACCCAATCATCAAGTCAATTTTTCCTAAGGGGATGCATTCATCAAAAATCAGGAATTAGGGTTTCTTGATCTAATTCACCCCTAAGTTGACTTTTAGGGAAAATCATGAGCCAAGACCTCAAGAAAGGGTTGGAGGGTCTCTAATGAACTACATTAATCCATTTTCAACAATGGATTGATCCAAGAAGCTTGAGCAACAAGTCTCAATTTCATCTGCACCACAATTAGGGTTTCGCGAGGAAAGTCAACTGTAACTTTGACTTTGGACCAGGACATGATCCCAAGCCCTAAGACATGATTCAATATACCCTATGACACCCATGGAACATGTCCATCAAGTTTGATTTAGGTCAAGGACATGATTTCATGAAGAATTGCACAGTTTGGAATTCATCTAATAAAAAGTCAACTATGCACAAAAGTCAAATTTGACTTTTTGAGATTTTTCACCAAAATGGATTTTTAACCTTAAAATGATGTTAATGTATGATTTGAATCATCATTCATCAAGAAAAATCAAAGAAAGTGGGATAACTTGTAAAAGGGGTAACCATAAAACCAGAAAAATTTCTAAGTTACGGAAAAAGTGACACTAATGTGCCAACTTTGGAGGACCATAACTCCTAAACTACATGGCCATTGTTCCCCATTCAAAGCTTGATTTGTAGATCTCATTTCCCTCTACAAAAGCTTCATACTGACCTATGTCCAAATTCCTCATGGATTTTGAGTTATGGAGTGATCAAAATCAAGAAAAGTCACTTTGTTCCAACACTTAGTGAAAATTTCACTAAGTCAGATTTTACCTTACTTTTTGCCAAATGTAGGGGGATTTTTCACTTGGATTCAAAAGAGATCAAAACCAAACATGTTCAAACAGTTGTTGTATCATGTAAGGGCTTTCCAAAATGGCCAAGAACATTACCAAATTCAATTTGAGTCATGAGATATGACATTGGCAAGTTGCCTTGTTGAAATCTGTCAAGGCAAGGCAGAATTTGCATTTTTGGTCGATTTGCCAAAATCATCCAAATCCAAATGTTCCTATCCACTTGGTCACCTCTGAGGATGGAATCTAAAGGGGACAATCACTGAGCCAAGCCTCCAAAGTCTTTGGAACAAGAAATAACATGTTGAACCTAGAATTGCCAAAATAGGGACAAGACTCCAATTTTGGATTGGAGCATTCAATGGAAGCATCAAAGTGGCATGGACTGAGCCATTCTCAACTGAATTCAGTCAAGACTTATCCAAGACCAAGGGAACCAGCAGCCTGTGCCATAACCTCTAGTCAATGGCTAGAGGAGACTTGGATTTTCATTTGCCAACATTGGCCAAACCTACTCAGCAGTTGTCATTCACTATTACTTACAAAACAAACTTGCTCTACTATAAATAGAGCTCAATTGTGATCAGTTTGAGTACACCAAAGCCATCAAACAGATGCTTTCCTCAAAATCTCTTCTTTCACTCCAATTTTACCTTCTAAGGCAAGTCACTATCGGGTTTTGAGTTTGAGAGCTTTTCCAATCAAACCAATCACACACACACCTCATATACATCATATAGAAGTGATCCAAACACTCACATAACATCTGGAACACAGATTTCACAAAATCAACAGCCAATTGCTCAAGTTCTTGACAGATTTGCAATTGGGGTACCATCTCAAGTTCCAGATCATTTCAATCCATTCTAAGCATTCATACACAGTCCATGGCACCTAGGGAAGCTATCCATATCATTGGAACCTAGCTGTAACACCTCCAACACAAATCCCGATCACCAGCTGCAAGTGGTAAGCATGAGCTCTTCTAACTCTATGATCCATGCAATTTTTGCTGCACAATAATTTGGCCATATGTTCATAATCAGGCATGGAATGTTTCCCCTCAATTAATTGCATTGTTTGAATCGTGTATCAAAAATCCTAGCCTTCATGCAGAAATTAGGGTTCTTGAGGATTTTTTGTGATTTCTTGTTTTATGCTTAATTTAAATGAAATTAATTGTCATAGACATGATCGTGAGGTTGAAACGAGTTGATTGGTATGTGGATTGCATGATATAATCAAGTATTCAGTGAGATTGGAGAGAAAATGCAAATCTGGGCAAACCCAGAACACGCGCGTGTTCTTGGTGTGTTCTTGGCGCCATTTTTTGAAAATTAAAATATTTGAATTTTGTGATTTTATTTAATTGATTCAAAAATTAATTTCTCTCTGAGTTTTAATGATTTTGAGTTGATTCTTTTTTTAATAATTCACAAAAATGTTAAAATATTTTGTTTTCCCAAAAAATCCCAAAAATATTATTTATTTTGTATAATTGATATTTTTGCAAATAATTAATGTTTTAATTGTTTTTAACATTTAAAATATCTTTTCCACCTTGATTTTGCAACTCTTAATGCCTTCTAATTATTTTTTAGGTCAATACTTTATTTTTTAAGCATTAATCCAAGATCACAATTTGTTTTCCATATGTTAAACAATTTTGATCATTTTAATTAAATTTTTATTCAATTAAATACATTTTTGAAAACAAATTAGGGTTTTTGGATTAATTCAACCCTCATAAATCATTTTCAAAACACTTTGGGCCTCTAATAGAGTGTAAGACCCAATCCTTTTTTTGACCAAATCATTTTTGGGCCTCAGTATATTGTATAAGTCCCGATACCGTAAAAAACAAACGGCGCGATCGTCGCCTTTTCAAAACAAAAAACCTTGGGCCTACCCTCGAGTAGTAAGACCCATTTCTTGTCTTTAAAACCTGGGCCTCTATTAGAGTGTAAGACCCAACCCCCTGTGTACAGAAAACTTTTTGGGCCTCATTCGTTGTATAAGTCCCTCCGTACATTTTCAAATAAACGACGCGATCGTCGCCAGTTTAAAATTAACCACCTGGGCCTCTCCTTGAGCTATAAGACCCATTCAAAAATTTTGGGCCTCTAATAGAGTGTAAGACCCAGTCCCATTTAACCAAAACATTTTGGACCTCAGATACTGTATAAGTCCCTCTGCGTTAAAAGAAAATCTTGGCGCGATCGCCATTTTCAAACTGAAAATCAACTAAGCCTACCCTCGAGTAGTAAGACCCATTTCTTTTCTTTAAACCTTTTTGGGCCTCTTGAGAGAGTGTAAGACCCATCCTTTTGTACAGAAAACTTTTTTGGGCTTCAGTCACTTGTATAAGTCCCTCTGTACAAATTCAAACAGTGCATTCACTGATAAAACCCTGGGCCTCTCCTTGAGCTGTAAGCCCCAAATCTTTCTTTTTCAAAGCACTTTCTCCTTTGATTTTGAATATACTGTTGTTTTTAATCTTTCTTTGTTGAACAACTAACCAAACAGCATGGAAGCTCTACAACCGAGTAAGTGGTTATTGCTTTCGTTTACCGCTTTCCTATACATATAACTGTATTGTGGGGCTGTTTCATTGTAAGTCTTCTTTCATAAACTCATATCAACTGTGTAATAATAGTATAGATATTTAGAGTTTCCCCGGCAACTAAGTCTAGCACTAGCCTTAAGCTTGTTGATCACTCTTAGAAATAGTCTAAACTAGATCCCCATAGGATTACCAGACACAGTCTTCCCTCCTCTTGGGGTTAAACAATATGGAGACATGAAAGGCAGCATTCTTGGTGAACCCTTTCATAGACTGTCACTCGTAGAAGTTGTCAAAGAAACTCTATTCCCCAGAGATGATCTTTTCTCCGTGAATGGCATCTCTTGAGTTACTTCCAAATTCTCGGACTTTCCTGGCTGGATCTATTCTCGGTGAATGGCATGTCTTGAACTTCTTGGGGTTTGGGGACCCACAGGCTTCTTAAAAGCATTTGTCAAGAAACTCAACTCCCCAGGGATGATCTTTTCTCCGTGAATGGCATCTCTTGAGTTTCTTCCAAATTCTCAAACTTTCCTGGCTTGATCTATTCGTCGTGAATAGCCTGTCTTGAACTTCTCGGGGTTTAGGGACCCATCGGCTTCTTAAAAGCATCGGCCTCCTCTTGGGCATCGTACAAGGACCCACAGGCTTCCTAAAAGCAACCCCGCCTCCTCTTGGGCTTAGTACAAGGACCCGCCGGCTTCTTAGAAGTATTCACAGCCTCCTCTTAGGCTTCGTATAATGATTTCTTCCTCCGAGAATGATAGCCTCCTCTTGGGCTTAGTACAAGGACCCGTCAGCTTCTTAAAAGTTTTCAGCCTCCTCTTGGGCTTCGTACAAATTGTCCCGACGACCTCCTAGAGGTATAGGAATAGAACTTAATCATCTACATAGAATGGTCCTTTCAAAGAGTCTACTACTGTTTCTCAAAGCATAGTACAAAAGATGAAACTCTAGACTTGGACAATCTAATCTCCTTGAGTCTTAAAGACATTCTCTAGTGTCCCCTTCGTTAAATAGGAAGAAAACCCGTAGACTCGGACAATCTTAATACCCTTCGGATTTCCCATTTCCTTAAAGAACAGGAATAACCCGGGTCCTTGAATCAAATCCTTGAGTACAGTGTTACTCATATAAGAACTGATTTTCTCTTTCAAAATCAGTATACTGGACCTGTCACTTAACTGAAACAGCAACCACAACCTCCTCTTGGGCTTTGTACAATGATTCTCCCCAGCGGAGTCAAACAACGTTTAGCCTCTCTCTCGGGCTTTGTACGAGACACATAAGAGACTCCCTCGTTGAGTCAATCACCCCTTTCACCTCCATCTCGGGCTTTATACGAGATACAAAAAGGTTCTTATTGAGCCAAACAAACAACAGCATCCATCTCGGGCTTCGTACGAGATACAAAAAAATACTCTCTTGTTGAGTTAAAATACCTTTAGCCTCCATCTCGGGCTTCGTACGAGATACAAAGACTCTCTTGTTGAGTCAAAATACTTTCAGCCTCTCTCTCGGGCTTCGTACTGTAGCGAGCAATTTTGGACGCAGTTCTTAAGTGCGGTCGCTCTCTGGAGTCAGTTTACTATAGGTCGATTCATTTTTTATCCTATTAAAGTTGATGAAGGAAGGGAAATAGATGTCTCCAATTAAACCTGCTTGCATACTGAGTTTAAATAGCGGTTTGTTAGGTTACCGATGCAATCAATGTGTTGGTGCCTTTCTTGTGTTATTTTGACCGAATGACGAGTTTCTAGCGGGGAACAAGGATTAGGATGTTTGGACTGATGCTTTTTGATAGATATATGAGAGTATGGGATTTAGGGTTTTTGTTTAGTGTGCTCGCTAAGATTTTTCTTTCAATCTTATGCCTACGTATTCCCGTTTACCGAAACATGGAAATCAGAGCGTTCGTAGTTCCTCCTATTCTATGGGAGCTCCTATTCTATGGGAGGAAATGGTTGTTTTGGTGTCTTGTTCAAAGCCCAAGACGTGAAGTGAAAGGTAGTTTGTATCTTGTTCAAAGCCCAAGATATGAAGCTGAAGGTGTTGACCTTAGAGAGAATTTGTCATCTCTAAAGGGGGTCTATTTGTCACAACTGTTGGGTGACTGACTGTAAAGGAGGATTACTTTAACCGAGATACGCGGATCCTAGTAATGCCATAAGTTCCTTTATAGGGGATTTTAACCTGAAGGAGAAGACTTTAACTCAGTGTAGAGCAATGCCATCTTTCCTTAGGAATTTCTCATGCTAAAAGAGGGACAGTGGTGTGGATGTAAATAATCCAGAGGCTTGCCGCTTACAGCGATTAGATGAAGGGAAAGGAGTTGTTGATGTTTGTGTACTGTGAACGAGGCACAACTTTGATGCTAAATGGTTGATTGGATTAACCAGTGGTTTTCTTATACAAAGCCTAAAAGGAGGCTAATATGTGTCTCGTACAAAGCCCGAGAGAGAGGCTAAAAGGTTCTGACTCTACGATGGAGTCTTTGAGTATCTCGTATAAAGCCCGAGATGGAGGCTATTTGACTCAACATGAGAGTTTTTTTGTATCTCGTACGAAGCCCGAGATGGAGGCGAAAAGGGTGATTGACTCAACGAGGGAGTCTCTTATGTGTCTCATACAAAGCCCGAGAGAGAGGCTAAACGTTGTTTGACTCCACCGGGGAGAATCATTGTACAAAGTCCAAGAGGAGGCTATGGTGATTGTTTCAGTTGAGTGACAGGCCCAGTTTACTAATTCTGAAAGAGAAAATCAGTTCTTATATGAGCAACACTATACTCAAGGATTTGATTCGAGGATCCGGGTTATTCTTGTTCTTTAAGGAAGCAGGAAATCCGAAGGGTATTGAGACTGTCCGAGTCTACGGGTTTTCTTCCTATTTAACGAAGGGGTCACTTGAGAATGTATTTGAGACTCAAGGAGATTAGACTGTCCAAGTCTAGAGTTTCATCTTTTGTACTATGCTTTGAGAAACAGTAGTAGACTCTTTGAAAGGACTGTTCTATGCAGATGATTAAGTTATGTTCCTATACCTCTAGGAGGTCGTCGGGACAATTTGAACGAAGCCCAAGAGGAAGCTGGAAACTTTTAAGAAGCCGAGAGGTCCTTGTACGAAGCCCAAGAGAAGGCTATCATTCCCGGAGGAAGTGATCATTCTACGAATCCTAAGAGGAGGCTGTGAATACTTCTAAGAAGTCGACGGGTCCTTGTACTAAGCCCAAGAGGAGGCGGGGGTGCTTTTAGGAAGCATGTGGGTCCTTGTACGATGCCCAAGATGAGGCCGATGCTTTTAAGAAGCCCGTGGGTCCCCAAACCCCAAAAAATTCAAGGCAAGCTATTCATAAGGAATTGATCAAGTCAGGAAAGTTTGAGAATTTAGAAGAAACTCAAAGATGCCATTCACAGAGAATACATTTATCTCTGGGAGTAGAGTTTCTTGACAATTCCTAATGAGGACAGCCGAAGAGAAGACTGTATCTGGTGATCCTATTGGGGATCTAGTTGTCTATTTCTATGAATAAACGGCGTCACCTAGTTCTAGACGTAGTTACCGGGGAAACTCGAAATATCTATACTATTATTACACAGTTAATATGAGTTTATGAAAGAAGACTTATAGTGAAACCGCCCCATAATACAGTTATATGTATATGAAAGCGGTAAATGAAAGCAATAACCACTTACTCAGTTGTAGAGCTTCCATGTTGTTTGGTTAGTTGTTCAACAAAGAAAGATTGAAAACAACAGTATATTTCAAAATCAAAGGAGAAAGTGCTTTGAAAAAGAAAGATTTGGGGCTTACAGCTCAAGGAGAGGCCCAGGGTTTTATCAGTGAGCGCACTGTTTGAATTTGTACAGAGAGACTTATGCAAGTGACTGTAGCCCAAAAAAGGTTTTCTGTACAAAGGGATGGGTCTTACTACTCGAGGGTAGGCCCAGTTGACTTTTCGATTGAAAATGGCGATTGCGCCGAGGTTTTCTTTTAACGCGAAGGGACTTATACAATAAGTGAGGCCCACAATTGTTTTGGTTAAAAGGGGATTAGGTCTTACACTCTATTAGAGGTCCAAATGAGTTTTAAGAAAAGAAATGGGTCTTACTACTCGAGGGTAGGCCCAGGTTTATTTTGAAAAGGCAACGATCACGCCGTTTGTTTTTTACGGTATCGGGACTTATACAATATACTGAGGCCCAAAAATGATTTGGTCAAAAAAGGATTGGGTCTTACACTCTATTAGATGCCTAAAGAGTTTTGAAAATGATTTATGAGGGTTGAATTAATCCAAAAACCCTAATTTGTTTTCAAAAATGTATTTAATTGAATAAAAATTCAATTAAAATGATCAAAATTGTTTAACATATGGAAAACAAATTGTGATCTTGGATTAATGCTTCAAAAATTAAGTATTGACCTACAAAATAATTAGAAGGCATTAAAAGTTGCAAAATCAAGGTGGAAAAAATATTTTAAATGTCAAAAACAATTAAAACATTAATTCTTTGCAAAAATATCAATTATACAAAATAAATAATATTTTTGGGATTTTTTGGGAAAATAAAATATTTTAACATTTTTGTGAATTATTAAAAAAAGAATCAACTCAAAATCATTAAAACTCAGAGACAAATTAATTTTTGAATCAATTAAATAAAATCACAAAATTCAAATATTTGAATTTTCAAAAAATGGCGCCAAGAACACGCGCGTGTTCTGGGTTTGGCTGATTTGCATTTTCTATCCAATCTCACTGAATACTTGATTATATCATGCATTCCACATACCAATCAACTCGTTTTAACCTCACTATCATGTCTATGACAATTAATTTCATTTAAATTAAACATATAACAAGAAATCATGCAAAATCCTCAAGAACCCTAATTTCTCATGAAGGCTAGGACTTTTGATACACGGTTCAAACAATGCAATTAATTGAGGGGAAACATTCCATGCATGATTATGAACATATGGCCAAATTATTGTGCAGCAAAAATTGCATGGATCATAGAGTTTGAAGAGCTCATGCTTACCACTTGCAGCTGGTGATCGTGATTTGTGTTGGAGGTGTTACAGCTAGGTTCCAATGATCTGGATAGCTTCCCTAGGTGCCATGGAGTGTGTATGGATGCTTGGAATGGATTGAAATGGTTTGGAGTTGAAGATGGTACCTCAACTACAAAACTGTTAAGAACTTGAGCAATTGGCTGGTGATTTTGTGAAATCTGTGTTCCAGATGTTATGTGAGTGTTTGGATCACTTCTATATGATGTATATGAGGTGTGTGTGTGTGATTGGTTTGATTGGAAAAGCTCTCAAACTCAAAACCCGATAGTGACTTGCCTTAGAAGGGAAAATTGGAGTGAAAGAAGAGATTTTGAGGAAAGCATCTGCTTGATGGCTTTGGTGTACTTAAACTGATCACAATTGAGCTCTATTTATAGTAGAGCAAGTTTGTTTTGCAAGGAATAGTGAATGGCAACTGCTTAGTAGGTTTGGCCAATGTTGGCAAATGAAAATCCAAGTCTCCTCTAGCCATTGACTAGAGGTTAGGGCACAGGCTGCTGGTTCCCTTGGTCTTGGATAAGTCTTGACTGAATTCAGTTGAGAATGGCTCAGTCCATGCCACCTTGATGCTTCCATTGAATGCTCCAATCCAAAATTGGAGTCTTGTCCCTATTTTGGCAATTCTAGGTTCAACATGCTATTTCTTGTTCCAAAGACTTTGGAGGCTTGGCTCAGTGATTGTCCCCTTTAGATTCAATCCTCAAAGGTGTCCAAGTGGATAGAAGCATTTGGATTTGGCTGATTTTGGTAAATCGACCAAAAGTGAAAAATTTGCCTTGCCTTGGCAGATTTCAGCAAGGCAACTTGCCAATGTCATATCTCATGACTCAAATTGAATTTGGTAATGTTCTTGGCCATTTTGGAAAGCCCTTACATGACACAACAACTGTTTGAACATGTTTGGTTTTGATCTCTTTTGAATCCAAGTGAAAAATCCCCCTACATTTGGCAAAAAGTAGGGTAAAATCTGACTTAGTGAAATTTTCACTAAGTGTTGGAACAAAGCGACTTTTCTTGATTTTGATCACTCCATAACTCAAAATCCATGAGGAATTTGGACATAGGTCAGTGTGAAGTTTTTGTAGAGGGCAATGAGATCTACAAATCAAGCTTTGAATGGGGAACAATGGCCTTGTGGTTTAGGAGTTATGGTCCTCCAAAGTTGGCACATTAGTGTCACTTTTTCCATAACTTAGAAATTTTTCTAAGTTTTTATGGTTACCCCTTTTACAAGTTATCCCACTTTCTTTGATTTTTCTTGATGAATGATGATTCAAATCATACATTAACATCATTTTAGGGTTAAAAAACCACTTTGGTGAAAAATCTCAAAAAGTCAAAGTTGACTTTTGTGCACAGTTGACTTTTTATCAGATGAATTCCAAATTGTGCAATTCTTCATGAAATCATGTCCTTGACCTAAATCAAACTTGATGGAAATGTTACATGGGTGTCATAGGGTATATTGAATCATGTCTTAGGGTTTGGGAGCATTTCCTGGTCAAAAGTCAAAGTTATAGTTGACTTTCCTCGTGAAACCCTAATTGTGGTGCAGATGAAATTGAAACTTGTTGCTCAAGCTTCTTGGATCAATCCATTATTCCAAATGGATCAGTAGGGTATATTAGAGACCCTCAAACCCTCTCTTGAGGTCTTGGTTCATGATTTGCCCTAAAAGTCAATTTAGGGGTGAATTAGGTCAAGAAACCCTAATTCCTGATTTTTTATGAATGCAACCCCTGAGGCAAAATTGACTTGATGGTTGGGTCCATGAGGTTTCATGGAGTATATTAGGTTGTGTTCACCCATCTTTGGGGAGACTGATGAAATATAATGGTTCCTCCATATTGTGATGATGATTTGCACAGTAATGGGGAATCTTAGTGGTCAAAATTTGGGGTATGACAGATGCCCCTATTTAATCTTCTTGGACCCGAAGGTGTGAATTACGAAGGTATTCGGGCATTCGGGGTGCAAGAGGATTAAATATCAGAATACTCGAAATTTTGATGGTGGTTATGAATGGTAGCTTACGCATTCATTTTCTTTAGCCAAGCAATGATGCTTAGATAAGGTAAAACTTCCCCTCGATCCTGGTTTCCTACCAAGGAACTGGTCTCAGTTTCGGAAACAAACTTCCCCTCGATCCTGGTTTCCTACCCAGGAACTGGTCTTAGTTTCTCATGTAAACTTCCCCTCGATCCTGGTTTCCTACCAAGGAACTGGTTTCAGTTTCTTTTGTAAACTTCCCCTCGATCCTGGTTTCCTACCAAGGAACTGGTCTCAGTTTCTTTTGTAAATAAGCTTTATTGACAAGGGATGCTATTTGTAGCAGTTTTCCTTCAAACTTCTAGCCGAATTTTCCTGGGGAGATGCCATTTGAGTGGAAAAAGTTTTGATGTCAGACTCGCTGGGGAACCTAGTCGTCTGAGTTGTAGAGTTGCATAAACTTCTCTGTTGGAGACGTTATTTATTTCTACTGGGGGAAAGCAGGTCTCTTGGGAGACTGTTGTCGCTTGGGATCTTACATCATACTTTTCTCGGGATCTTCCCGGAGAAATGCCATATGATGGGGTCCAATTTTGAGGTGCCGATGACCTTTTAATCAGCGATCTTTTCGGAGCGAAACTGGCGTGCTGCCGAATCTTTGATTACGAGGCTTTCTCTGTGGATTTTCCTAAATCCGGGAAAGCAAGGATATCATCTTCAATGGCGAAGAGTGATGCTGACTAAAGGTTCCTCTGGTTTTTCAGAGGTTCAAGTTATCAAAGTGGTCAAGGGCCAATTTCAATCCAGAAAAAAATTGGAGAAAAGATTGTTCAGACACAGTATTTCCTGACGAGGAAAGAACTGACAACTCGATTGAGAGGACTTTTATCACTAAGGGACAAGACCGACTTGAGTGATGGTGATGCAATATGAAATGTGAATGCAAATCAATAATGCATGATGTATGTATGTTTATGATGACAAAACTGACGCGACCTACAAACTGACAGGTGAACACGACTGGATACTCGGCCATCGCGGGGCGTGTAGAAATGTCGCTGGTTCAAGATAGCAATTCCACCTTGCTTAGGAGAGATAGTCCCTGTTGGGAGCTACCGTTGGTCGGGCTTAGGAGGTAAGAACTCTGTCGTGGCGTATCAGACGAAACAAGGTCTCTGACACAGTTGATCCTTCATTCAGGCGTACTGCTTTAGAAGGAGTACTTTGATTTTGCACTTTGAAGTTCGCTTACTTCTGGAGAAGCGGTTGATGTTCCTTTGATGTTCAACAGTCAAAAGAAATTTCCGACTTTATTTTAAAAGCAGAAAAAGTTTAAACAAGTATTTTCATTTTTGATTTATTTCAAGAATCTTTAATCATGTTAAAATGTAGTTCTGTAAAGCTAAAACAAATAATAATTACAAACAAAAGCACAAGGGCTCAAATTTTATTGATAAGATGGAGATCAGCCAAACGCGTGATTCCAAAGAGTATTTACAAAGTTAGAAAATGGTAATTTACAGGGAAAAGGGCTACGTTGAAACATAACGACCACTATCCTTCTACCAACTTTGAATTCTGGGCATCCTGAGCTTCTGTCGAAGATGACCTTGACTGGAGTTTTCTGACAGATGATGTAACTGCTGCTGCTGAGGGATTCGCCTCTATTGAACATAGTTACTTGCCATTATCCCTAATTTTTTCCTGGATTGTACTATGATGTTTCCAATCCACCGGGATGATTTTTTTTTATTTTGTCTCTAACTTTTGCCTGGACCGCCCTTTCGGATTTTCAATCCACCGAGACGTTTTTTTTTTTTTTAGTTTAGGCGAAGTATTTCTTGACTACATCAACATTCGTGGGGTAGTCAAATTCCTCTCCGTCCATGGTTACAAGTCTCAAGGCGCCGCCTGAGAAAGCTTTCGTGACCACATAGGGGCTATCATAATTCGGAGTGAGAAATGATTGTATCTTCTTGAGCACGAGGTCTCCTTTCCTGAAGACGCGAGGTCGGACCTTTTTGTCAAACGCCCTCTTCATTCTCTGTTGATACAATTAACCATGGCATAGTGCCGTTATTCTCTTTTCCTCGATCAGATTCAATTCGCCGTGTCGACTTTGACACTATTCAGCTTCTGTAAGCTTAGCTTCCATCAATACTCGGATTGACGGGATCTCTACTTCTATGGGGAGCACTGCTTCCATGCCATATACTAGAGAGAAAAGGGTTTCCCCTGTTGAAGTGCGGACAGATGTGCGATAACCGTGAAGAGCAAAGGGTAGCATCTCGTGCCAGTCTTTGTAGGTTACAACCATCTTTTGAACGATCTTCTTGATGTTCTTATTGGCCGCTTCTACCGCTCCATTCATCTTGGGTCGGTAGGGAGATGAGTTATGATGTTCGATCTTGAACTCTACGCACAACTCTTTCACCATCTTATTGTTCAAGTTAGATCCATTATCAGTAATGATCTGGTTTGGAACACCATAACGGCAGATGATATTGTTTTTTATAAAGCAGACCACCACTTGTCGGGTTACATTAGCGTACGACGCTGCTTCGACCCACTTGGTGAAGTAGTCAATGGCTACTAGGATGAACCGATGTCCGTTTGAAGCCTTGGGCTCAATCATGCCAATCATGTCGATTCCCTATATGGAAAATGGCCATGGGGAAGAGAGAACTTTGAGATATGATGGCGGTACATGAATTTTGTCAGAGTATATCTGACATTTGTGACACCTCCTCGTGTACTTGTAGCAGTTGGATTCTATGGTCAACCAGTAGTACCCTGCTCTTAGAATTTTTCTCGCCATTGTGTGTCCATTGGCATGAGTTCCAAAGGATCCTTCATGAATTTCTTTCATCAGCATTTCTGCTTCTGGTCTGTCTACACATCGGAGCAAGACCATGTCAAAATTTCTCTTATAGAGAGTGTCACCGCTCAGGAAGAAGTTTCCAGCCAATCTTCTGAGGGTTTTCCTATCCTTCCTTAGTGCTCCAGGTGGGTACTCTTGTTTCTGAAGGAAGCATTTGATATCGTGATACCAAGGTTTATCGTCTATGACTGTTTCAATCGTGAAGATGTAAGCGGGCCTTTCAATGCGCATTATGTCAATCTTAGGTATGTCATTCCATTGACCTACACTAATCATGGAAGAGATAGTGGTTAATGCATCAGCCATGCGATTCTCCTCACGAGGGATGTGATGAAACTCGACTCTGTTGAAGAATGGTAACAACCTTCTTGTGTAGTCTTTGTAAGGAAT
Organism: Lathyrus tuberosus; assembly: GCA_022829125.1. NCBI lineage: Eukaryota > Viridiplantae > Streptophyta > Magnoliopsida > Fabales > Fabaceae > Lathyrus > Lathyrus tuberosus. Next base: position 14,032,788 of record JALAZF010000071.1, read on the forward strand.
TAGTCCCGAATGGTATGTGTTCCAATCTCCTTTTATCTGATTGATAACCAAGGCTGAGTCGCCGTATACGTCCAAGTTTTTGATCCTTAAATCAATTGCTTCCTCGAGACCCATGATACAAGCTTCGTATTTGGCCTCGTTGTTCGTACATTTGAACGTAAGTCTGGCGGTGAAAGGAATGTGGGTACCCTAAGGGGTAACAATTATTGCCCCAATTCCGTTTCCATAATGATTAACTGCTCCGTCAAAGATAAGTCCCCATTGGGAACCTGGTTCTGGTCCTTCATTGGGTAGCGGTTCATCGCAGTCTTTCATCTTTAGATACATGACATCTTCGTCTGGGAAGTCAAACCCGATTGATTCTTGATTGTCAATCGGTTGATGAGCCAAATGATCGGCTAAAATACTTCCTTTAACGGCTTTTTGAGCGTGGTACTCTATGTCATATTCTGATAACAGCATCTGCCAACGGGCAATCCTCCACGTAAGAGCGGGTTTTTCGAAGACATACTTGATTGGATCCATTTCTGAGATTAACCAAGTAGTATAACGAATCATGTATTGGCGAAGACGTTTGGCTGCCCAAGCCAAAGCGTAACAAGTTTTCTCAAGCATCGTGTACCGAGTTTCGCAGTCGGTGAGTTTCTTGCTTAAATAGTAAATGGCAGACTCTTTCCGTTTAGTTTCGTCTTGTTGGCCAAGTACACATCCCATTAAGTCCTCTAGAACTGTGAGGTAAATGATCATTGGTCTTCCTTCCACTAGAGGTGATAGAATCGGAAGATTTAATAGGTATTCCTTGATACTGTCGAAGGCGGTTTGGCAATCTTCTGACCAAACACAATCCTGGTTCTTTCTGAGTAATTTGAAAATCGGCGCGCACGTCGCGGTCATGAGGAATATGAATCTGTAGATGTAGTTCAAACGTCCCAGGAATCCTCTGACTTGTTTTTCAGTTTTCGGAGAAGGCATTTCTTGAATGGCCTTGACCTTGTCAGGATCAACTTCAATTCCTTTCTGGTTGACGATGAACCCTAGCAGTTTCCCTGAACGGACACCGAAGGTACACTTGTTGGGATTCAAGCGGAGCTTGAATTTTCTTAAACGTTCAAACAATTTTGACTGATGTTCAACGTGCTCACTCTCTGTTTTTGATTTTGCAATCATATCATCGACATATACCTCGATTTCTCTGTGTATCATGTCATGAAACAGAGTAGTCATGGCCCTTTGATAGGTTGCCCTGGCGTTCTTCAAACCGAACGACATTACCTTGTAACAAAAGGTACCCCATGGGGTGATGAACGAAGTTTTCTCCATGTCTTTCGGCGCCATTTTGATCTGGTTATAGCCCGAGAATCCATCCATGAAGGAGAATACTTTGAACTTTGCTGTACTGTCTACCAGCATGTCAATGTGTGGTAAAGGAAAGTCGTCCTTTAGACTAGCCTTGTTCAGATCCCTGTAATCGACACACATTCTGACCTTTCCGTCCTTTTTAGGAACGGGTACGATGTTGGCTAACCATTGAGGATATTCTGATGTGGCGAGGAAACCTGCGTCAATCTGTTTCTGTACCTCCTCTTTGATTTTGATGGCCATGTCTGAATGAGTGCGTCTCAACCTCTGCTTTATTGGCGGACATTCCAATCTTAACGGTAAGTGATGTTCCACGATGCTGGTATCCAACCCTGGCATATCCTGATAGGACCAAGCGAATACATCGGGGAATTCTTTGAGAAGCTTTAGCAAACTTTCTTTGGCAGTTGGACTGAGCAGTGCCCCAATCCTGATTTCTTTTCTCTCTTTTTCTGAACCCAAGTTTACCATTTCCAACGGCTCTTTGTGAGGTTCAATGGACCTTTCCTCTTCTCTGAGTAATCGGGAGATCTCTTCTGGAATTTTGTTGTCAACTTCTTCTTCAGCCCCAAATACCGGCAACTCAAAGTTGGGAGAAGGTATCGGATCGTATGTTTCAACGGGGTTTAAAACAAGCAATCTGCATGACGGTATGATTCGTGTTTAGAAGAGATAGAGAAAAATGCAAGTGTGTGCAGTGTTTTATTTTTATTACTGCTTGTCTTTATTATTGAATTGTTTTTTAGGATTACCAATTTTTTGAAAAACGAAAAGAGAAAATAGCAATTAATGCGGAAATTACAGAACGACATTATTTTATTAATGAACAAGTCGATTCTTGAAACTACAGCCCTATAAAACAAAACTATGTCGCTTTGGGCTAAGCGAATAGGGAAATTTACAGAAAGCGAGCCCTATCAAAAATATCCGTTTCACCTGGGCAGGGTGAAAGGTTAAAAGATGGTAATTACTTTGACTGATGAACGACCTCCGGAACCTCGACGGCAACCCATTGGCAACGAACTCCTAGGTGAATCACAAAGTCTGACACCTTCCTTGATTTGTCTTCAGAAATAACGCTGATTTCTGGTGGAGCAGGATCATTGGAATCTGTCTCCCAAGCAGAATTGTCGTAGGAGAATTCCTCTGTTACATTTTGCATAGTATTTGTGCTCTCAGTTGTATCTCCCCATCCAGTTGGCTGGATATCTTCGAACCTGATACGAGAGTTTTCGGACGCAGTGTACTTGACCATATAATCGTATTTTCCACTTGGTTCTCCCAGAGTGTTCCAAACTTCTTTGGAACTGGAGGAGTCATCTCTCTCGATGACGTTAACCTCAGGAAAAGCATAGTTGATGAATTCAAGTGCTGCAAACGTTGCAAATTCATCTTCATGTTGAGTAGCTTCAGGATGACCTGAGTGTTGATCCCATGACATGGTGGGGACACAGGTATTCTGTTCAATGACGGTCAGCTGATTTTCATTGTTCGGCTGACTCTCTTGCCCCAAATCTCCTGGATAAGGTTGCCACATTGGCAGACAATCCATTGGGCCATAGTAGTTGTAGTCAAATTTGTCTTTCATCAAAGTGTCCTCCTCTAATGAATTTGGCGGAGCACGGCATCCTTCCGGATCACAATTTCCATATATCATTTTGACGTCTGACCTTGGTATAAATCTCGGACTCTGTGCGGGATAGTAAAATGGTATATACACCTCTTCCTGAGACATATAACCGTCCTCGTTAAGGTAGGACTTCCATTCTTCATCTGTGTCAGAGGGATCTTCCTCATTAATAGCATGTATTGCTTGAGACACTGGGTGAAGGAAACCTCCACTGTGGAAGAAGTTTTGAAGGGGATGAACACTTTCGTCGTTGGCATCTGTCTGGGTACAGGTTGCAGAAAAACCAAGACCCTTCTTTGTTGTATTGCTAGTAGGAATGACAAGCTGTCCCCATCCTGTCGTATTGGTACTCTCGACTGCTTTGATAGCATCGTTGTATGAAGAAATGGAAGTTCCTTCTTTGAACTGATTGTTCTTGCTCACCAACAGTGCTTGGAAATGAGTTCCAATAACCTCCTCGGGTTCTACACATGTAGACGATGATAAGTTGCTGACAAGAAAGGCTTGTTCCCCATAAACTGTGACAAGTTGATCGTTCTTGACGAACTTTAGCTTTTGGTGGAGGGTTGAAGTAACCGCTCCAGCTTGATGTATCCAAGGTCTTCCTAATAAACAACTGTACGTTGCCCGGATGTCCATGACATGGAAAGTGACTTGGAAAGTGTGAGGACCGATAGTTATGGGAAGATCAACTTCGCTGATAACCGCTTTTCTGGATCCGTCGAATGCTTTGACGACGACCTCACTAATTATCATCGGAGGGCCTTTGAATGATAATTGCATCAAAGTGGACTTCGGCATAACATTCAGGGTTGACCCTGTGTCTACCAGTACGCTGGCTAAAGCATCGTCCTAGCAGTTAACTGTGATATTGAGCGCCATGTTATGACGGCGACCCTCTTTGGGTAATTCCTCATCACTAAATCCCAAATTGTTGCAGGAAGTGATGTTAGAGACAATACTATCGAACTGTCTGATTGTTACATCATGTTCCATAAAGGCTTGCTCCAAAACTTTCTGTAGAGTCTCCCTGTGCGCTTCTGAACTGAGTAACAGTGATAATACCGAGATCTTTGAAGGAGTTTGTAAAAGTTGATCAACAATGTTGTATTCACTCCTTTGGATGAGTTTCAGCATCTCATCATCATTTTTCGATAGGTTGGGATTACTGGATCGACCGATTGGTAGATCAGGATCTTCCGTCTGAAGTTCTTTTTCTTTGTTATGTTCCCCAACCCCTCGGTTGAAGATTCTACCACTCCGTCTTACACGACTGATGTCTGCAATGTTCACGACTGAGGGTAATGGAATTTCTTTTCCATTTTCAATGGTTGTTGCAGCGTATTTGTAAGGGATATCCTTAGTTGATTCATACGGTAATGGTCCCGGCAGATAGATGACTCCAGGAGCCCTCTGATTTTTCTGACCATCGTAAGTAATCTCGATTCGTTCCCGGTTGGGAACCTAAGATTCGTCAAGTAGAGGGATGATGGAAAAAACATCCCTGGTCCTATGATGACCAGAGATGGTGACAACATCCTCAATTTGATCGGCAAGGTAGTTCGGCGTCTAGCTGATGGGTCCGGAACCCGGATATGGACGAATCTCTCCATGATCCACCTGACCCTGAAGAGCTGCTCGTACAAGGTACCACCCTTGGTTACTTTCCGAACAGACGCTAAAATGGTCGTAATTGTGTGGTGGCACCTGGGCACGCCCACTTGGAATACAATGTAACCTCACTAGGTTAGCTTCCACTGATCGGACATCCTGACTCTGACGCCGAGTAGGATTCCTGTTACTGATACTAATTTGCTGAGCATCTTCATCCATATAAATTGGCATCCACCAGTGATTTAACAAGTGCTGAAGTTCCTCCTGGACAAGGGTACAACCTTGATCGTTTTCGCAACCCGCTTTACAGCTTTGATAGTCATGTGATACCAGGAATCCGAGTCGGACCTGTTCAGCATGTAACTCTACCAGGTTGGTATTCCTCACGCGAATGTCAAAGATTTGAACCCTATCAGATCAATATGGTTCAGATCATTGATATTCGCGTGATGAATACCAGCCTGGTAGAGTTACATGCTGAACAGGTCCGACTTGGATTCCTGGTATCACATAATTATCACAGCTGTAAAGTGGGTTGCGAAAACGATCAAGGTTGTACCCTGGTTCAGGAGGCACTTCATCACTTGTTAAATCACTGGTGGATGCCAATTTATATGGATAAAGATACTCAGCAAATTAGTATCAGTAACAGGAATCTTACTCGGCGTCAGAGTTAGGATGTCCGATCAATGGATGCTAACCTAGTGAGGTTACATTGTATTCAAAGTGGGCGTGGCCAGGTACCACCACACAATTACGACCGTTGTAGCGTCTGTTCGGAAAGTAACCAAGGGTGTTACCTTGTGAGAGCAGCTCTTCAGGGTCAGGTGGATCGTAGAGAAATTCGTCTGTATCCGGGTTCTGGACCCATCCATTGGTCGCCGAACTACCTTGTCAGTTAAATTGAGGATGTTGTTGTAATCTCTGGTCATCGTAGAACTAGGGATGTATTTTGCCATCATCCCTCTACTTGACGAATCTAAAGTTCCCAACCGGGAACGGATCGAGATTACTTACGATGGTCAGAAAAATCAGAGGGTTCCCATAGTCATCTATCTGCCGGGACCACTACCGTATGAATCAGCTAAGGTAATCCCTTACAAATACGGTGCAACGATAATTGAAAATGGAAAGGAAATTCTCATTCAAAGGCCCTCCGATGAGAATCAGCGAGGTCGTCGTCAAAGCATTCGACGGATCCAGAAAAGCGGTTATCGGCGAAGTTGATCTTCCCATAACTATCGGTCCTCATACTTTCCAAGTCACTTTCCAGGTCATGGACATCCGGGCAACGTACAATTGTTTATTAGGAAGACCTTGGATACATCAGGTTGGAGCGGTTACTTCAACCCTCCACCAAAAGCTAAAGTTCGTCAAGAACGATCAACTTGTCACAGTTTGTGGGGAACAAGCCTTGCTTGTGAGTAGCTTGTCATCATCTACTGGTATAGAACCCGAGGAGATTATTGGAACTCAGTTCCAAGCACTGTCGGTAAGCAAGAACAATCAGTTCAAAGAAGGAACTTCCATTTCTTCATACAACGATGCTATCAAAGCAGTCTAGAGTACCGATACAACAGGATGGGGACAACTTGTCATTCCTATTGACAATAAAACAAAGAAGGGTCTTGGTTTTTCTGCAACCTATACCCAGACAGCTGCCAACGATGAAAGTCTTCATCCCCTTCAAAACCTCTTCCACAGTGGAGGTTTCCTTCACCCAGTGTCTCAGGAAGTACACACTATCAATGAGGAAGATCCCTCTGACACAGATGAAGAATGGAAGTCCTATCTTAACAAGGACGGTTATATGTCTCAGGAAGAGGTGCCTATACCATTTTGCTATCCCGCACATAGTCTGAGATTTATACCACGGTCAGATGTCGAAATGATGTACAGAGGTTATGATCCGGAAGGATGTCGTGCTCCACCAAATTCATTAAAGGAGGACACTCTGATGAAAGACCAATTTGACTACAACTACTATGGCCCAATGGATGGTCTGCCAATGTGGCAACCTTATCCAGGAGACTTGGGGCCAGAAAGTCAGCCGAGTAATGAAACTCAGTTGAGCATCATTGAACAGAATACCTGTGTCCCCACCATGTCATGGGATCAACACTCAGGTCATTCAGAAACAACTCAACATGAAGATGAATTCTCAACATTTGCAGGACTTAAATTCATCAACTATGCTTTTCCCGAGGTCAGCGTCATCGAGAGGGATGACTCCTCCAGTTCAAAAGAAGTATGGGACACCTTGGGATAACCGAGTGGAAAATACAACTTCATGGTCAAGTACACCGCTCCCAAAAGCTCTAGTATCAGGCTCGAAGACATCCAGCCAACTGGATGGGGAGATACAGCTGAGAGCACACTATGCAAAATGCAACAGAGGAATCCTCCTACGACAATTCTTCCTGGGAGACAGATTCCAATGATCCCGCTCCACCAGATATCAGTGTCATTTCTGAAGACAAATCAAGGAAGGTGCCAGACTTTGTGATTCACCGAGGATTTCGCCGCCAATGGGTTGCTGTCGATGTTCCGAAGGTCGTTCATCAGTCAAAGTAATTGCCATCTTTTAACCTTTCACCCTGCCCAGGTGAAACGGATGTTTTGATAGGGCTCGCTTTCTGTAAATTTCCCTCTACGCTTCGCCCAAAGCGACAGAGTTTTGTTTTATAGGGCTATAGTTTCAAGGATCGACTTGTTCATTAATAAAATAACGTCGTTCAGTAATTTCCGCATTAATTGTTGTTTTCTCTTTTCGTTTTTCAGAAAATGGTAATCCTAAAAAACAATTAAAAATAAAAACAACCAGTAAAATAAAACACTGCACACACTTGCATTTTCTCTATCTCTTCTAAACATGAATCATCACGTCATACAGATTGCTTGTTTTAAACCCCGTTGAAACATACGATCCGATGCCTTCTCCCAACTTTGAGTTCTCGATATTCGAGGCTGAAGAAGAAAATGACGACAAAATTCCAGAAGAGATCTCCCGACTACTAAGACAAGAGGAAAGGTCCATTGAACCTCACAAAGAGCCGTTGGAAACGGTAAACTTGGGTTTAGAAAAGGAGAGAAAAGAAATCAGGATTGGGGCACTGCTCAATCCAACTGCCATTGAGAGTTTGATAAAGCTTCTCAAAGAATTCCCCGATGTATACGCTTGGTCCTATCAGGATATGCCAGGGTTGGATACCAGCATCATGGAACATCATCTACCGTTGAGGTCAGAATGTCCCCCGGTAAAGCAAAGGTTGAGACACACTCATCCGGACATGGCCATGAAAATCAAAGAGGAGGTACAGAGACAGATTGACGCAGGTTTCCTCACCACATCAGAATATCCTCAATGGTTAGCCAACATCGTACCCGTTCCCAAAAAGGACGGAAAGGTCAGAATGTGCATTGACTACAGAGACCTGAATAAGGCTAGTCCAAAGGACGACTTTCCTTTACCACACATTAACATCCTGGTGGACAGTACAACAAAGTTCAAAGTTTTCTCCTTCATGGATGGATTCTCGGGCTATAATCAGATCAAAATGGCGTCGAAAGACATGGAGAAAACTTCGTTCATTACCCCCTGGGGTACCTTTTGTTACAAGGTAATGTCGTTCGGTTTGAAGAACGCTGGGGCAACCTATCAAAGGGCCATGACTACTCTATTTCATGACATGATACACAAAGAAATCGAGGTATATGTCGATGATATGATTGCAAAATCAAAAACAGAGAGTGAGCAAGTTGAACATCTGTCAAAATTGTTCGAACGTCTAAGAAAATTCAAGCTCCACTTGAATCCTAACAAGTGCACCTTCGCTGTCCTTTTAGGGAAACTACTAGGGTTCATCGTCAGCCAGAAAGGAATTGAGGTTGATCCTGACAAGGTCAAGGCCATTCAAGAAATACCTTCTCCGAAAACTGAAAAACAAGTCAGAGGATTCCTGGGACGTTTGAACTACATCTCCAGATTCATATTCCTTATGACCGCGACCTGTGCGCCGATTTTCAAATTACTCAAAAAGAACCAGGGTTGCGTTTGGTCAGAAGACTGCCAAATCGCCTTCGACAGTATTAAGGAATACCTATTGAACCCACCGATTCTATCACCTCCAGTGGAAGGAAGACCACTGATCATTTACCTCACAGTTCTAGAGGACTCAATGGGATGTGTACTTGGCCAACAAGACAAAACTAAACGGAAAGAGTCTGCCATTTACTATTTGAGCAAGAAATTCACCGACTGCGAAACTCGGTACACGATGCTTGAGAAAACCTGTTGCGCTTTGGGTTGGGCAGCCAAACGTTTTCGCCAATACATGATTCGTCATACTAATTGGTTAATCTCAGAAATGGATCCAATCAAGTATGTCTTCGAAAAGCCTGCTCTCACGGGAAGAATTTCCCGTTGGCAGATGCTGTTATCAGAATATGACATAAAGTACCGCGCTCAGAAAGCCGTTAAAGGAAGTGTTTTGGCTGATCATTTGGCTCATCAACCGATTGATGATCAAGAATCAATCGGGTTTGACTTCCTAGACGAAGATGTCATGTATCTAAAAATGAAAGACTGCGATGAACTGCTACCCAGTGAAGTGCCAGAACCAGGTTCCCAATGGGGACTTATCTTTGATGGAGCAGTTAATCATTATGGAAACGGAATTGGGGTAATCATTGTTACCCCTCAGGGTACCCACATTCCTTTCACCGCCCGACTTACGTTCAAATGTACGAACAACGAGGCCGAATACGAAGCATGTATCATGGGTCTCGAAGAAGCGATTGATTTAAGGATAAAAAACTTCGACGTATATGGCGACTCAGCCCTGGTTATCAATCAGATTAAAGGAGATTGGAACATATACCAATCAGGATTGATTCCTTACAAAGACTACGCAAGAAGGTTGCTACCTTTCTTCAACAAAGTTTAGTTTCATCATATCCCTCGTGAGGAAAATCACATGGCTGATGCATTAGCCACTATCTCTTCCATGATTAGTGTAGGTCAATGGAGTGACATACCTAAGATCGACATAATGCGCCTCGAATGGCCCGCCTACGTCTTCATGATCGAAGCAGTCATAGACAACAAACCTTGGTATCACGATATCAAATGCTTCCTTCAGAGACAAGAGTACCCATCTGGGGCACTCAGAAAAGACAGGAAAACCCTCAAAAGATTGGCTGGAAACTTCTTCCTAAAAAATTTTGACATGGTCTTGCTCCGATGCGTCGACAGACCAGAAGCAAACATGCTGATGACGGAAATTCATGAAGGATCCTTTGGCCCTCATGCCAACGGACACACAATGGCGAGAAAAATTCTAGAGCTGGGTACTATTGGTTGACAATGGAATCCGACTGCTACAAGTACATGAGGAGGTGTCACAAGTGTCAGATATACTCCGACAAAATTCATGTACCGCCATCACATCTCAAAGTTCTCTCTTCCCCGTGACCTTTTTCCATATGGGGAATCGACATGATTGGCATGATTGAGCCCAAGGCTTCAAATGGACATCGGTTCATCCTAGTAGCCGTTGACTACTTCACCAAGTGGGTCGAAGCAGCGTCATACGCTAATGTAACCCGACAAGTGGTGGTCCGATTTATCAAAAACAATATCATCTGCCGTTATGGTGTTCCAAGCGAGATCATTACTGATAATGGATCTAACTTGAACAACAAAATGATGAAAGAGTTATGCTTATAGAAGCAGTGCTCCCCATAGAAGTAGAGATCCCATCAATCTGGGTATTGATGGAAGCTAAGCTTATAGAAGCTGAATGGTGTCAAAGTCGACACGATGAACTGAACCTAATTGAAGAAAAGCGAATAACAACACTATGCCACGGTCAATTGTATCAACAGAGAATGAAGAGGGCGTTCGACAAAAAGGTTCGACCCCGCATCTTCAGGAAAGGAGACCTCGTGCTCAAGAAGATACAATCTTTTCTCACTGATTCTCGGGGCAAGTGGACTCCGAATTATGACGGCCCCAATGTGGTCACGAAAGCTTTCTCAGGCGGTGCCTTGAGACTTGCAACCATGGACGGAGAAGAATTTTCCTACCCCACAAATGTTGATGTAGTCAAGAAATACTTCGCCTAAACTAAAAAAAATCATCCCGGTGGATTGGAAACATCACAGTATAATCCAGGAAAAAGTTAGGGATAATGGCAAGTAACTATATTCAACAGAGGCAAGTCCCTCAGCAGTAGTTACAACATTCGTAAGAAAACTCCAGTCAAGGTCATCTTCGACAGAAGCTCAGGATGCCCCGAAGTCAAAGTTGGTAGAAGGATAGTGGTCGTTATGTTTCAACGTAGCCCTTTTCCCTGTAAATTACCATTTTCTAACTTTGTAAATACTCTTTGGAATCACGCGTTTGGCTGATTTCCATCTTATCAATAAAATTTGAGCCCTTGTGCTTTGTTTGCAATTATTATCAGTTTTAGCTTTACAGGACGACGTTTTAACATGATTAACGATTCTTGAAATAAAACAAAAATGAATTTACTTGTTAAACTTTTTCTGCTTTTTTAATAAAGGCGGCAATTTCTTTTGACTGTTGAACATCAGAAGAACATCGACCGCTTCTCCAGAAGTAGGCAAACTTCAAAGTGCAGAATCAAAGTACTCCTTCTACGCCAGTACACCTGAATGAAGGATCAACTATGTCAGAGACCTTGTTTCATCTGACACACCTTGGCCGAGTTCTCATCTCCTAAGCCCGACCAACATAGCTCCCCAATAGGGACTATCTCTCCTAAGCAAGGTAGAATTGCTATCTTGAACCAGCGATATTTCTACATGCCCCGCGATGGCCGAGTATCCAGTCGTGTTCACCCGTTAGTCTGTATGTCGTGTCAGTTTTGTCAGCATAAACATACATACATCATGCATTATTGATTTGCATTCACATTTCATATTGCATAACCATCACTCTAGTAGGTCTTGTCCCTTAGTGAAAGGAGTCCTCTCAATCGAGTTCTCAGTTCTTGTCTCGTCAAGAAGCGCGGCGCCTGAACAATCTCACCTCCAGTTTATTTCAGGAATGAAGTTGGCCCTTAACCACTTTGATATCTTGAACCTCTGAAAAACTAGAGAACTGTCAACATATATCACTCTTCGCCATTGAAGATGATATCCTTGCTTTCCCGGATTAAGGAAAATCCAAAGAGAAAGCCTCGTAATCAGAGATTCGGCAGCACGCCATTTTCGCTCCGAAAAAAAAAACCGCTGATGAAAAGGTCATCGGCACCTCAAAATTGGACCCCATCATATGGCATTTCTCCGGGAAGATCCCAAGAAAAGTATGATGTAAGATCCCACGCAGAAGCAGCCTCTCAAGAGACTCGCTTTCCCTAGATAGAGTCGGCAAATGGCGTCTCCAACAGAGGAGTTTGTGCACCTCTACAACTCAGACGATTGGGTTCCCCAGCAAGTCTGACATTAAAATTTTTCCGTCAAATGGCATCTCCCCAGGAAAATTTGGCGAGAAGTTTAAGGAAAACCGCTTCGAATAGCGTCCCTTGTCAATAAAGTTTATTGACAAAAGAAACTGAGACCAGTTCCTCGGTAGGAAACCGGGATCGAGGGGAAGTTTACATAAGAAACTAAGACCAGTTCCTCGGTAGGAAACCGGGATCGAGGGGAAGTTTACATAAGAAACTAAGACCAGTTCCTTGGTAAGAAACCAGGATCGAGGGGAAGTTCAAAAATCAGAAACTAAGACCAGTTCCTTGGTAGGAAACCAGGATCGAGGGGAAGTTTGTTTCCGCAACTAAGACCAGTTCCTTGGTAGGAAACCAGGATCAAGGGGAAGTTTACCTTTTCTAAGCATCACGGCTTAGCAAAAGAAGATGAATATACAAGTTACCATTCATAACCACCATCAAAATTATGGGTATTCCGATATTTAAACCTCTTGCACCCCGAATGCCCGAATACCTTCGTCATTCACACCTTCGTGTCCAAGAAGATTAAATAGGGGCATCTGTCATACCCCAAATTTTGACCACTAAGATTTCCCATCATTGTGAAAATCATCATCATAATATGGAGGAACCATCATATTTCATCAGTCTCCCCAAAGATGGGTGAGCATCCACTACAATCAAAATTAGGGTTTCAAGCCCTCTCAGAGCCTTTGACAAAGGATCAATCAAGGAATGACATGATCTTTAACTTGTCTAACCTCTCAAACATCCACAATGGATCAAAAGGACTCCCACTTCAAGGATCAAGCACAAGGCTGCTCCCTTCTAGGTGGATCAAGCCTCAAGATCGACAGTGTCACCAAATTAGGGTTTTGGTCGACCAGGGCCTCCAGATGGAAATTTTTCATCTGGGCACAAGCCAAAGATCCAAAACATAACCTAATATACTTCATGGGACCTCATGGACCCAATCATCAAGTCAATTTTGTCTCAGGGGATGTATTCATCAAAAATCAGGAATTAGGGTTTCTTGACCTAATTCTCCCCTAAGTTGACTTTTAGGGCAAATCATAAGCCAAGACCTCAAGAGAGGGTTTAAGGGTCTCTAATGAACTACATTGATCCATTTGCAACAATGGATTGATCCAAGAAGCTTGAGCAACAAGTCTCAATTTCATCTGCACCACAATTAGGGTTTCGCGAGGAAAGTCAACTGTAACTTTGACTTTGGACTAGGACATGCTCCCAAGCCCTAAGACATGATTCAATATACCCTATGACACCCATGAAACATGTCCATCAAGTTTGATTTAGGTTAAGGACATGATTTCATGAAGAATTGCACAGTTTGGAATTAATCTAATAAAAAGTCAACTGTGCACAAAAGTCAACTTTGACTTTTTGAGATTTTTCACCAAAATGGATTTTTAACCCTAAAATGATGTTAATGTATGATTTGAATCATCATTCATCAAGAAAAATCAAAGAAAGTGGGATAACTTATAAAAGGGGTAACCATAAAAACTTAGAAAAATTTCTAAGTTATGGAAAAAGTGACACTAATGTGCCAACTTTGGAGGACCATAACTCCTAAACCACAAGGCCATTGTTACCCATTCAAAGCTTGATTTGTATATCTCATTTCCCTCTACAAAAGCTTCATATTGACCTATGTCCAAATTCCTCATGGATTTTGAGTTATGGAGTGATCAAAATCAAGAAAAGTCACTTTGTTCCAACACTTAGTGAAAATTTCACTAAGTCAGATTTTACCTTACTTTTTGCCAAATGTAGGGGTATTTTTCACTTGGATTCAAAAGAGATCAAAACCAAACATGTTCAAACAGTTGTTGTATCATGTAAGGGCTTTCCAAAATGGCCAAGAACATTATCAAATTCAATTTGAGTCATGAGATATGACATTGGCAAGTTGCCTTGTTGAAATCTGTCAAGGCAAGGCAGAATTTGCATTTTTGGTCGATTTGCCAAAATCAGCCAAATCCAAATGCTCCTATCCACTTGGACACCTCTGAGGATTGAATCTAAAGGGGACAATCACTGAGCCAAGCCTCCAAAGTCTTTGGAACAAGAAATAGCATGTTGAACCTAGAATTGCCAAAATAGGGACAAGACTCCAATTTTGGATTGAAGCATTCAATGGAAGCATCAAGGTGGCATGGACTGAGCCATTCTAAACTGAATTCAGTCAAGACTTATCCAAGACCAAGGGAACCAACAGCCTGTGCCCTAACCTCTAGTCAATGGCTAGAGGAGACTTGGATTTTCATTTGCCAACATTGGCCAAACCTACTCAGCAGTTGCCATTCACTATTCCTTGCAAAACAAACTTGCTCTACTATAAATAGAGCTCAATTGTGATCAGTTTGAGTACAACAAAGCCATCAAACAGATGCTTTCCACAAAATCTCTTTTTTCGCTCCAATTTTGCCTTCTAAGGAAAGTCACTATCAGGTTTTGAGTTTGAGAGCTTTTCCAATCAAACCAATCACACACACCTCATATACATCATATAGAAGTGATCCAAACACTCACATAACATCTGGAACACAGTTTTCACAAAATCACCAGCCAATTGCTCAAGTTCTTGACAGAGTTGCAGTTGGGGTACCATCTCAAGTTCCAGATCATTTCAATCCATTCCAAGCATTCATACACACTCCATGGCACCTAGGGAAGCTATCCAGATCATTGGAACCTAGCTGTAATACCTCCAACACAAATCACGATCACCAGCTGCAAGTGGTAAGCATGAGCTCTTCTAACTCTATGATCCATGCAATTTTTTCTGCACAATAATTTGGCCATATGTTCATAATCATGCATGGAATGTTTCCCCTCAATTAATTGCATTGTTTGAATCGTGTATCAAAAATCCTAGCCTTCATGCAGAAATTAGGGTTCATGAGGATTTTTCATGATTTCTTGTTTTATGCTTAATTTAAATGAAATTAATTGTCATAGACATGATCGTGAGGTTGAAACGAGTTGATTGGTATGTGGATTGCATGATATAATCAAGTATTCAGTGAGATTGGAGAGAAAATACAAATCTGGGCAAACCCAGAACACGCGCGTGTTCTTGGTGTGTTCTTGGCGCCATTTTTTGAAAATTCAAATATTTGAATTTTGTGATTTTATTTAATTGATTCAAAAATTAATTTCTCTCTGAGTTTTAATGATTTTGAGTTGATTCTTTTTTTAATAATTCAGAAAAATGTTAAAATATTTTGTTTTCCCAAAAAATCCCAAAAATATTATTTATTTTGTATAATTGATATTTTTACAAAGAATTAATGTTTTAATTGTTTTTAACATTTAAAATATTTTTTCAACCTTGATTTTGCAACTTTTAATGCCTTCTAATTATTTTTTAGGTCAATACTTTATTTTTTAAGCATTAATCCAGGATCACAATTTTTTTTCCATATGTTAAACAATTTTGATCATTTTAATTAAATTTTTATTCAATTAAATACATTTTTGAAAACAAATTAGGGTTTTTGGATTAATTCAACCCTCATAAATCATTTTCAAAACACTTTGGGCCTCTAATAGAGTGTAAGACCCAATCCTTTTTTTGACCAAATCATTTTTGGGCCTCAGTATATTGTATAAGTCCCGATACCGTCAAAAACAAACGGCGCGATCGTCGCCTTTTCAAAACAAAAAACCTTGGGCCTACCCTCGAGTAGTAAGACCCATTTCTTGTCTTTAAAACCTGGGCCTCTATTAGAGTGTAAGACCCAACCCCCTGTGTACAGAAAAATTTTCGGGCCTCATTCGTTGTGTAAGTCCCTCTGTACATTTTCAAATAAACGACGCGATCGTCGCCAGTTTAAAATTAACCACCTGGGCCTCTCCTTGAGCTATAAGACCCATTCAAAAGTTTTGGGCCTCTAATAGAGTGTAAGACCCAATCCCCTTTTAACCAAAACATTTTGGACCTCAGATACTGTATAAGTCCCTCTGCGTTAAAAGAAAATCTCGGCGCGATCGCCATTTTCAAACTGAAAATCAACTAGGCCTACCCTCGAGTAGTAAGACCCATTTCTTTTCTTTAAACCTTTTTGGGCCTCTTGAGAGAGTGTAAGACCTATCCTTTTGTACAGAAAACTTTTTTGGGCCTCAGTCACTTGTATAAGTCCCACTGTACAAATTCAAACAGTGCGCTCACTGATAAAACCCTGGGCCTCTCCTTGAGCTATAAGCCCCAAATATTTCTTTTTCAAAGCACTTTCTCCTTTGATTTTGAATATACTGTTGTTTTCAATCTTTCTTTGTTGACCAACTAACCAAACAGCATGGAAACTCTACAACCGAGTAAGTGGTTATTGCTTTCGTTTACCGCTTTCCTATACATATAACTGTATTGTGGGGCTGTTTCACTGTAAGTCTTCTTTCATAACTCATATCAACTGTGTAATAATAGTATAGATATTTAGAGTTTCCCCGGCAACTACGTCTAGCACTAGCCTTAACCCCGTTGATAACTCTTAGAAATAGTCTAAACTAGATCCCCATAGGATTACCAGACACAGTCTTCCCTCCTCTTGGGGTTAAACAATATGGAGACATGAAAGGCAGCATTCTCGGTGAACCCTTTCAGAGACTCTCACTCGTAGAAGTTGTCAAAGAAACTCTATTCCCCAGAGATGATCTTTTCTCCGTGAATGGAATCTCTTGAGTTTCTTCCAAATTCTCAGACTTTCCTGGCTTGATCTATTCTCGGTGAATGGCATGTCTTGAACTTCTCGGGGTTTGGGGACCCACAGGCTTCTTAAAAGCATTTGTCAAGAAACTCTACTCCCCAGGGATGATCTTTTCTCCGGGAATGGCATCTCTTGAGTTTCTTCCAAATTCTCGAACTTTCCTAGCTTGATCTATTCCTCGTGAATAGCCTGTCTTGAACTTCTTGGGGTTTGGGGACCCATCGACTTCTTAAAAGCATCGGCCTCCTCCTGGGAATCGTACAAGGACCCACAGGCTTCCTAAAAGCAACCCCGCCTCCTCTTGGGCTTAGTACAAGGACCCGTCGGCTTCTTAAAAGTACTCACAGCCTCTTCTTAGGCTTTGTATAATGATTTCTTCCTCCGGGAATGATAGCCTCCTCTTGGACTTAGTACAAGGACCCGTCGGCTTCTTAAAAGTTTCCAGCCTCCTCTTGGGCTTCGTACAAATTGTCCCGACGACCTCCTAGAGGTATAGGAACAGAACTTAATCATCTGCATAGAACGGTCCTTTCAAAGAGTCTACTACTGTTTCTCAAAGCATAGTACAAAAGATGAAACTCTAGACTTAGACAGTCTAATCTCCTTGAGTCTCAAAGACATTCTCAAGTGACCCCTTCGTTAAATAGGAAGAAAACCCATAGACTCGGACATTCTCAATACCCTTCGGATTTCCCATTATCTTAAAGAACAGGAATAACCCGGGTCCTTGAATCAAATCCTTGAGTACAGTGTTACTCATATAAGAACTGATTTTCTCTTTCAAAATCAGTATACTGGACCTGTCACTCAACTGAAATAGCAACCATAGCCTCCTCTTGGGCTTTGTACAATGATTCTCCCCAGCGGAGTCAAACAACATTTAGCCTCTCTCTCGGGCTTTGTACGAGACACATAAGAGACTCCCTCGTTGAGTCAATCACCCCTTTTGCCTCCATCTCAGGCTTTATACAAGATACAAAAAGGTTCTTATTGAGCCAAACAAACAACAACCTCCATCTCGGGCTTCGTACGAGATACAAAAAAAAGACTCTCTTGTTGAGTCAAAATACCTTTAGCCTCCATCTCGGGCTTCGTACGAGATACAAAGACTCTCTTGTTGATTCAAAATACTTTCAGCCTCTCTCTCGGGCTTCGTACGAGATACCAAAAGACTCCATCGTCTAGTCAAAATCTTTTAGCCTCTCTCTCGGGCTTTGTACGAGACACATATTAGCCTCCTCTTAGGATTTGTATAAGAAAATCACTAGTTGATCCAATCAACCATTTAGCATCAAAGCTGTGCCTCGTTCACAGTACACAAACATCAACAACCCCTTCCCCTTCATCTAATTGCTGTAAGCGGCAAGCCTCTGGATCATCTACATCCATGCCACTGTCCCTCTTTTAGCATGAGAAATTCCTAAGGAAAGATAGCATTGCTCTACACTGAGTTAAAGTCTTCTCCTTCAGGTTAAAGCCCCCTATAAAGGAAATTATGGCATTACTAGGATCTGCGTATCCCGGTTAAAGTAATCCTCCTTTACAGTCAGTCACCCGACAGTTCTGACAAACAGACCCCCTTTAGCGATGACAAATTCTCTCTAAGGCAAACTACCTTCAGCTTCACATCTTGGGCTTTAAACAAGATACAAACCACCTTTCGCTTCACGTCTTGGGCTTTGAACAAGACACCAAAACAACCATTTTCTCCCATAGAATAGGAGGAACTACGAACGCTCTGATTTCCCTGTTTCAGTAAATGGGAATACGTAGGCATAAGATTGAAAGAAAAATCTTAGCGAGCACACTAAACAAAAACCCAAAATCCCATACTCTCACATATCTATCAAGAAGCATCCGTCCTAAACATCTAAACCAACGCCACTTTTAAAAAAATTCACCCAAAAGAGACCCCGAATCTTTGAAGCATCTGTAACCTAACAGACCGCTGTTTAACCTCAGTTTGCAAGCAGGGTTAATTTGAGACATCTATTTCCCTTCCTTCATCAGCTTTAATAGGATAAAAAATGAATCAAGTTGTAGATACCAAAGAGCGATAGCGCTTCACAACCGCGTCCAAAATCGCTCGCTACAGGATGTCCGATCTCTAGACACATATCTAGTGAGGTTACACTGCATTCAAAGAGGATGTGGCCAGGTGCCCCCATGCAACTATGAGCGTTGTAGAGTCTTCTTGGAAAATAATCAAGGATGTTACCTCGTGCGAGCAGCCCTTCAAAGTCAGTTCCAAGTTCTGGATCAATCAACTGGATGCCAGACTATTTTGCTGATCAGATTAAGGATGTTGTCATGATCTCTGATCTCAAAAGGACCAAAGATGTTTGTACCATCATCCCTTAACTTGACGAATCGAAGGTTCTCAACCAGGAACTGATTGAAGTTACCTACGACAGTCAGAAAATTCAGAAGGATACTGTAGTTATCTATCTACCAGGACCACTACTGTATGAATCAACTAAGGTTATCCCTTACAAATATGGTGCAACAACAGTTGAGAATGGAAAGGAATTTCCATTACCCTCCGTCGTGAATATTGCAGACATCAGTCGAGTAACACGGAAAGGTAAAATGTTCAACAGAGGAGTTGGAGAACCTAACAGAGAAAAGGAACCTCAAACAGAAGTTCCTAATCCACCAGTCAGTCAATCCAGTGATCCCGGCCTTTCAAAGAACGATGATGAGATGCTGAAGCTCATCCAAAGGAGTGAATACAACATTGTTGATCAGCTGTTACAAACTCCTTCAAAAATCTCAGTGTTATCTCTTTTAATCAGTTCCGAAGCCCACAGAGAGGCTCTACAGAAAGTCTTAGAACAGGCCTTTGTGGAACAGGATATGTCAATACGACAATTCGATAGCATCGTCTCTAACATGGCTTCCTGCAACAACTTGGGGTTTACTCACGAGGAATTGCCGGAAGAGGGCCCAAGTCACAACATGGCGCTCAATATCACAGTTAACTGCCAGGATAATGCTTTAGCCAGCATATTGGTAGATACCGGATCGGCTCTCAACGTTATGCCAAAGTCCACTCTGATGCAACTATCATTTAAAGGACCTCCGATGAGAGGCAGTGAGGTCGTCGTCAAAGCATTTGACAGGTCCAGAAAAATAGTTATCGGCGAAGTCGACCTTCCCATAACTATCAGTCCTCACACTTTCCAAGTCACTTTCTAGGTCATGTACATCCGAGCAACATACAGTTGCTTATTAGGAAGACCTTGGATACACCAGGATGGGGCAGTCACATCGACACTTCACCAGAAGCCAAAGTTTATCAAGAATGACCAACTCATCACGATCTGTGGAGAACAAGCCTTGATCGTGAGTAACCTTTCATTGTCCACTTGTGTGGAACCAGAGGAGGTTGTTGGAACCCAGTTCCAAGCACTTTCAGTGAGTAATGACAATCAGTCAGAAAAAGGAACATCGATTTCCTCGTACAGAGAAGCTCTTAAAGTGATTAAAAGTAAAAATACAAAGGGATGGGGACAACTTGTCATCCCTACAGACAATAAAACAAAGAAGGGTCTTGGTTTTTCTGCAACCTGTACCTAGATAGCTATTAACGATGAAAATCTTCATCCCATTCAGAACTTCTTCCATAGTGGAGGTTTTCGTCACCCAGTGTCTCAAGAAGTACATACCATCAACGAGGCAAATTCCTCTGATACAGATGAAGAATGGAAATCCTATCTTAACGAGGACGGTTATATGTCTCAGGAAGAGGTGCCTACGCCATTTTTCTATCCCGCACAGAGTTCGAGATTTATACCAAGGTCAGATGTCGAAATGATGTACGGAGAATGTGATCCAGAAGGATGTCGTGCTCCACCCAACTCATTAGAGGAAGACACTCTGATGAAAGACAACTTTGACCACGACTATTATGGCTCGATGGATGGTCTGCCTATCTGGCAGCTGTACCCAGGAGACTTGGGGCAAGAAAATCAGCCGAACAATGAAAATCAGCTGAGCATCATTGAAAAGAATACTCGCGTCCCCACCATGTCATGGGATCAACACTCAAGATATTCAGAAAATATCCAGCAAGACGATGAATATGCAAAATTTGCAGGACTAGAATTCTTTAACTATACTTTTCCCGAGGTCAACGTCATCGAAAGGGATGACTCCTCCAGTTCCAAAGAAGTGTGGGACACCTTGGGCAACCAAGTGAAAAATTCGACTTCTTGATCAAGTACACTGCTCCTAAAAGTTCTTGCATCAGGCTCAAATACGTCCAGCCAACTGGATGGGGAGATTTGCCTGAGAGCACAAATACTATGCAAAATACAACTGAGGAATCCTCATTCGACAACTCTGCCTGGGAGACAGATTCCAATGATCTTGCTACACCAGAAATCAGCGTTATTTCTGAAGACAAATCAAGGAAGGTACCAGACTTTGTGATTGACCAAGGAGTTCACCGCCAATGGGCTACAGTCGATGTTACGAAGATCGTTCATAAGTCAAAGTAATGGCCATCTTTGTTTTAACCTTTCACCCTGCCCAGGTGAAACAGATGTTTTGATAGGGCTCACTTTCTGTAAATATCCCTCTTCGCTTCTCCCAAAGCGACAGAGTTTTGTTTTATAGGGCTGTAGTTTCAAGAATCGACTAAATCGTAAATGAATAAACGTCGTCCTGTAATTTCCGCAGTAATTATTGTTTTCTCTTTTTGCTTTCTCAGAAAATGGTAATCCTAAAAAACAACAAATAAAAATAAGCAGTTTTCACAAAAACACTGCACACACTCTTGCATTTCTCTCTATCTCTTCTAAAAAACAATCATCACGCCATGCATATTGCTTATTTTAAATCCCATTGAAAAGTATGATCCGATGCCTTTTCCCAACTTTGAATTCCCGGTATTTGAGGCCGAAGAAGAAGATGACAGCGAAATTCTAGAAGAGATCTCCCGATTACTCAAACAAGAGGAAAGGTCCATTAAACCTGACAAAGAGCCATTGGAAACGGTCAACTTGGGCTCAGAGAAGGAGAGAAAAGAAGTCAAGATTGGGGTACTGCTCAGTCCAACTGTCAAAGAAAGTTTGACAAAGCTTCTCAAAGAGTTTCCCGATGTATTCGCTTGGTCTTATCAAGATATGTCAGGGTTGGATACCAGCATCGTGGAACATCATCTACCGTTGAGATCCGAATGTCCGCCAGTAAAACAAAGGTTGAGACAAACTCATCCAGACATGGCCATCAATATCAAAGAGGAAGTCCAGAAACAGATTGACGCGGGTTTCCTTGCCACATCAGAATATCCTCAATGGTTAGCCAACATCGTACCAATTCCGAAAAAGGACGGTAAAGTCAGAATGTGTGTAGACTACAGGGATCTAAACAAGGCTAGTCCAAAGGAGGACTTTGCTTTACCACACATTGACATGCTGGTTGACAGTACAACAAAATTCAAAGTTTTCTCCTTTATGGATGGATTCTCGGGCTATAATCCGATAAAAATGGCGCTGAAAGATATGAAGAAAACTTCCTTCATCACCCCAGGGAGCACCTTTTATTACAAGGTAATGCTGTTCGGTTTTAAGAACACCGGGGCAACCTATCAAAGGGCCATGACTACTCTGTTTCATGACATGATACACAAAGAAATCGAGGTATATATCGATGATATGATTACCAAATCTAAGACGGAAGAGGAGCATGTGACCCATCTGTCAATGCTATACGAGAGATTGATAAAGTACAAACTCCGCTTGAATCCCAACAAGTGCACATTCGGTGTCCATTCAGGGAAACTTTTAGGGTTCATCGTCAGCCAGAAAGGAATTGAGGTTGATCTTGACAAGGTCAAGGCCATTCAAGAAATTCCTTCTCGAAAGACTGAAAAACAAGTCAGTGGATTCCTGGGGCGTTTGAATTACATTTCCAGATTTATATTCCTCATGACTACGACATGCGCGCCAATATTCAAATTACTCAAAAAGAATTAGGATTGCGTTTGGAGAGAAGACTGTCAAACCGCCTTCGACAGTATCAATAAATACCTGTTGAACCCACCGATTCTATCACCTCCAATGGAAGGAAGACCACTGATCATATACCTAACAGGCTTGGAAGACTCGATGGGATGTGTACTTGGCCAACAAGACGAAACCAAAAGGAAAGAGTCTGCCATTTACTATTTGAGCAAGAAGTTCACCGACTGCGAGACTTGCTACACTATGCTCGAGAAAACTTGCTATGCTCTGGCTTGGGTAGCCAAACGTCTTCGCCAGTATATGATTCATCAAACTACTTGGTTAATCTCAGAAATGGATCCAAACAAGTATGTCTTCGAAAAGCCTGCTCTCACGGGAAGGATTGCCCGTTGGCAGATGTTGTTATCAGAATATGACATCGAGTACCACGTTCAGAAAGCCGTAAAGGGAAGTGTTTTAGCCGATCATTTGGCTCATCAACTGATTGACGATCAAGAATCAGTTGGATTTGACTTCCCAGACGAAGATGTTATGTATCTAAAAATGAAAGATTGTGATGAACCGCTACCCAGTGAAGGGCAAGAACCAGGTTCCCAATGGGGACTAATCTTTGACGAAGCTGTCAATCATTATGGAAAAGGAATTGGAACAATCATCATAACACCTCAGGGTACCCACATTCCTTTCACCACTAGACTTACGTTCAAGTGCACAAACAAAGAGGCCGAATACGAAGCTTGTATCATGGGTCTCGAAAAAGCGATCGACTTAAGGATCAAGAACTTGGACGTATATGGTGACTCAGCCCTGGTTATCAATCAGATCAAAGGAGATTGGAACACATACCAATCAGGATTGATTCTTTAGAAAGATTACACGAGAAGGTTGTTACCATTCTTCAACAAAATCGAGTTTCATCATATCCCTCTTGAAGAGAATCACATGGTTGATGCATTAGCCACCCTCTCTTCCATGATTAGTGTATGTCAATGGAACGACTTACCTAATATTAACATAATGTGCCTTGAACGACCCGCTTACATCTTCACGATTGAAGCAGTCATAGACGACAAACCTTGGTATCACGATATCAAATGCTTCCTTCAGAAACAAGAGTATCCACCTGGGGCATTCAGAAAGGACCGAAAGACCCTCAGAAGACTGGCAAGCAGCTTCTTCCTGAGTGGTGATACACTCTATAAGAGAAACTTCGACATGGTCTTGCTCCAATGTGTAGACAGACCAGAAGCAAACATGTTGATGAAAGAAATTCATGAAGGATCCTTTGGCACTCATGCCAGTGGACACACAATGGTGAGGAAAATTATAAGAGCAGGATGCTACTGGTTGACCATGGAATCCGACGTCTACACGTACATGAGGAGATGTCACAAGTGTCATATATACTCAGACCAGATCCATGTACCGCCAACACATCTCAAATTTCTTTCTTCCCCATGGCCTTTTTCCATATGGGGAATCAACATGATTGGCATGGTCGAACCCAAGTCTTCAAACGGACATCGATTTATCCCAGTAGCCATTGATTACTTCACCAAATGGGTCGAAGCAGCGTCATACGCCAATGTAACCCAACAAGTGGTGGTCTGCTTTATTAAAAACAATCTCATCTGCCGTTATGGTGTTCTAAGCCAGATCATTACTGATAATGGATCCAACTTGAATAATAAGATGATGAAAGAGTTGTGCGTTGAGTTCAAGATCGAACACCATAACTCATCTCCCTACCGACCCAAGATGAATGGAGCGGTAGAAGCGGCTAACAAGAACATCAAGAAGATTGTTCAAAAGATGGTTGTAACCAACAAAGATTGGCACGAGAAGCTACCCTTTGCTCTTCACGGTTATCGTACATATGTCTGCACTTCAACAGTCTTTCTCTCTAGTATATGGCATGGAAGCGGTGCTTCCCATAGAAGTAGAGATCCCGTCAATTTGGGTATTGATGGAAGCTAAGCTAACAGAAGCTGAATGGTGTCAAAGTCGACACGATGAGCTGAATCTAATCGAAGAGAAACGAATAACGGCACTATGCCATGGTCAGTTGTCTCAGCAAAGAATGAAGAAGGTGTTTGACAAAAAGGTCCGACCTCGCGTCTTCAGGAAAGGAGACCTTGTGCTCTAAAAGATACAATCATTTCTCACTGATTCCCGGGGCAAATGGACCCCGAATTATGACGGCCCCTATGTGGTCAAGAAAGCCTTCTTAGGCGGTGCCTTGAGACTCGCGACCATGGATGGAGAAGAATTTGCCTACCCCACGAATGTTGATGTAGTCAAGAAATACTTCGCCTAAATAAAAAAAAAGTCTCGATGGATTGAAAACCCGAAAGGGTGGTCCAGGCAAAAATTAGAGACACAGTCAAAAATCATCCCGGTGGATTGGAAATCTTAGAGTACAATCCAGGCAAAAGTTAGGGATTAATGACAAGTAACTACGTCCAACAAAGGGGCAAATCCCTCAGCGGCAGTTACACCATCCGTCAGGAAAACTCCAGTCAAGGTCCTCTTTGACAGAAGCTCGGGACGCCCAGAATTCAAAGTTGGTAGAAGGATAGTGGTCGTTATGTTTCAATGTAGCCCTTTTCCCTTAAATTACCATTTTCTAAACTTTATAAATACTCTATGGAATCACGCGCTTGGCTGATTTCCATTCTATCAACAAAATTTGAGCCCTAGTGCTTTTGTTTGCAATTCTCATTTGTTCTAGCTTTACAAAATGACGTTTTTAACATAATTAACGATTCTTGAAATAAAACAAAAAATGAATTTACTTGTCAAACTTTTTCTGCTTTTAAATAAAGATGGAAATTTCTTTTAACTATTGAACATCGAAAGAACATTGATCCTTCTCCAGAAGTAATCGAGCTTCAAAGTGCATAATCAAAGTACTCCTTCTAAACCATTGCACCTAAATGAAGGATCGGTTGTGTCAGATGCGAATGTTCCGTCCGATACCCACGGCAGAGGTCTTATCTCCTAAGCCCGACCAACGGTGTTCCCCACGGGGACTATCTCTCCAAAGCAAGGCAGAATTGCTATTTTGAACCCAATGGTATCTCTTCGTCCCCCGCAGTGGCCGAGTATCCAGTCATGTTCATCTGTTAGTCTGTATGTCGTGTCAGTTTTGTCAGCATATACATACATACATCATGCATTATTGATTTACATTCATATTGATATTGCATCACTATCACTCTAGTCGGTCATACCCCCTGGTGATAAAAGTCCTCTCAATCGAGTTGGCAGTTCTTTCCTCGTCAGGAAGTGAATCATCTAAACGATCTCTCCTTTAGTTTATTTCTGGATTTAAGGTGGTTATTTGACCATTTTGATAACTTGAACCTCTGAAAAGCCAGAGGGCTTTCGACAAACATCACTCTTCGCCATTGAAGATGATATCTTCGCTTTCCCGGATTAAGGAAGATCCCTAGAGAAAGCCTCTTAATCAGAGAGTCAGCAGTACAGCAGATTTGCTCCGAAAAATTCATTGATGAAAAGGTCATCAGCACCTCAAAATTGGATTACATCACATGGCATTTCTCCGAGAAAGATCCTGAGAAAAGTATGATGTAATATCCCCAAACAGAAAGCAGTCTCTCAGGAGACTCGTTTTTCCCCAGTAGAGTCAAGAAATGGCGTCTCCAACAGAGAAGTTTGAACACCTCTACATTTCAGACCAATGGGTTCCCCAGCAAGTTTAACATCAAATCTTTTTCCATCAAATGGCATCTCCCCAGAAAATTCGGCGAGAAGTTTGAGGAAAACCACTACGAACAACGTCCCTTGTCAAGAAAGTTTATTGGCAAAAGAAACTGAGACCAGTTCCTTGGTAGGAAACCAGGATCGAGGGGAAATTTATTTCAGAAACTGAGACCAGTTCCTTGGTAGGAAACCAGGATCGAGGGGAAGTTTATTTCAGAAACTAAGACCAGTTCCTTGGTAGGAAACCAGGATCGAGGGGAAGTTTTACCTTTTCTAAGCATCATCGCTTAGCAAAAGAAGATTAATGCGTAAACTACCATTCGTAACCACCATCAAAATTTTGGGTATTCTGATATTTAATCCTCTTGCACCCCGAATGCCCGAATAACTTCTTCATTCACTCCTTCGGGTCCAAGAAGATTAAATAAGGGCATCTTTTATACCCCAAATTTTGACCACTAAGATTTCCCATCATTGTGCAAATCATCAGCACAATATGAATGTACCTTTGTGCCTCATCAATCTCCTCAAAGGTTTGTCGTGCACTCACTACAGTCAAACTTAGGGTTTTAAGCCCTCTCAGAGCTCTTAGACAAAGGATTAATCAAGGAATGACATGATCTTCAACTTGTCTAAACCTCTCAAACATCCACAATGGATCAAGAGGACTCCCACATCAAGGATCAAGCACAAGGTTGCAACATTCCAAGTGGATTAAGCCTCAAGATCGCCAGTGTCACCAAATTAGGGTTTTGGTCGACCAGAGCCTCCAGATGGAAATTTTCCTCTGGGCATGAGCCAATGCTTCACAATACAACTTAAAATACTCTATGGTCCCTCTTAAACCAAGTCGTCAAGTCAATTTAGCCTTAGGGGATGCATTCACCAAAAATCAGGAATTTGGGTTTCTTGACCTAATTCACCCCTAAGTTGACTTTTGGGACAAAACATGAGCCAAGACCTCAAGACATGATTTTAGGGTCTCTAATACACTACATTTATCCATTTTCAACAATGGATTGATCCAAGAAGCTTGATCAACAAGTTTCAAATTCATCAGAGCCACAATTCGGGTTTCGCGGGAAAAGTCAACTGTGCCTTTGACTTTTGACCCTGGCATGCTCCCAAACCTTGGGACATGATTCAATACACCTTATAACACCCATGGAACATGTCCATAAAGTTTGATTTAGGTCAAGGACTTGATTTCATTGAGGATCGTACAGTTTGGAGGTAATCTGACAAAAAATCAACTGTACACAAAAGTCAACTTTGACTTTTTTAGAATTTTCACAATTATGGTTCTTTGACCCTAAAATAATGTTAATGTGCGATTGGGATCATCATTCATCAAGAAAAATCAAGAAAAGTGGGATAACTTGTAAAAGGGGTAACCATAAAAAACTTAGAAATTTTCTAAGTTATGGAACAAAATGGCTAGGGTACCAACTTCCAAGGATCATAACTTGAGATCCAAGCAAACATTTTGGCTAATCCAAAGATGGATTTGTAGCTCTCATGGCATACTTTAAAAGTGTAAACTACACCTCATTCCAATTCATCATGGATTTTGAGTTATGGTTGGATCAAAATGGCTGAAAACATGAAATGTCACTTTTTCCAAAATGTAGGGTATTTTTCAATTGGATCCAAAGAGTATCAAAACAAACTATGATCACACATATGTTGTATCATATGAGAGCTTCCCAAAATGGCCAAGAACCCCATCAAATTCAACCTGAGCTAAGAGTTATGACAGTGGTAACATGCCTTGCTGCAACTGTCATAGCAAGGCAGATTTGTGCATTTTGTTCGATTTGGGAAATTTGTGCAAATGACAAATAAGTCTATCAATCTGAACACCTCATGGGGAGACCAAGAAGGGACAAACACTGATCCATCAGCCTCCCAAGTCCTTGGAACCAAAAGTAGCATGCCAAACCTAGAAATGCCTAGAAGAGGGACAAAATTCCAATTTTGGTTTGGAGCATTTAATGGATGCACCATGGTGGCATGGACTGAGCCCTTTCCAACTGAATTTAGTCAAGACTTATCCAAGAACAAGGGAACCAGCTGTCGCTCCCGGGATTTTCATCCAAGTACAAACGCGAAAGTGGCACCGAAACAGAGTCCCCAACAATGTGTATTTATCCCAAGAGAGGGAAAGGAAACACCGCATAAACCTGAAGAGAAGGAAAGAGTATGGTCTTGCGACCAAGAGAATTGGGTTCGGGAGTCGGTTATGCGTGAGGAAGGTATTAGCACCCCCACGCGTCCATCGTACCCGATGGGATCCACGCTTGCTGCTTCAATCAAAGGGTGTAATAAAAGGATACTGGAAAAGGAACTGCAAAAGGAAGGGAAAGAGAAAGGGAAACAAATGTAGGGAAAATAAAAGAAGTGCTCGAATGGGCCCTACCCCACTGCCTACGTATCTCATCGGGAACATGAGAATCAGAGCGACGTAGTTCCCCTCATTAGGGATGGATTGTTTGTGTTTTTTAGGGAACGGCTAACGTTCTAGCTCAGGTGTTGCAGGCTCGCTGGTCCGAGTGCGTTACCATCTTGCAGGAGAACGAGAAGAAGCACATTCGTACGTTGAGAGTGAATGAGGTGAGAAAAGAATTCCCGAAGGAAAGACGTTATTATTTGTTTTTGTCTTTTAGAAGAAAGAAGTGTTATTTGTTTGCATATGATAGTGTATCTAAATCTTAGTCATTGGAGTGTATACATTCTCACACCCCAAGATGGAATGAGTAAGAAAGTACACTAAGTGTGAAGAAGACCCTCACACTTAGTTCCAATTATTAAGGTTCTAACACACTAGCATACTTGTATTTATTAAGTGTTTTTGTTGATTATGAAATGAAGAAGTGTTTTTTTATTTGTATCTTCAACAAGTATTGCATTTAAGTCCCTCATACAAGATCAAATGTTTAACACATTGACCCAAGATGGGCTATATGCTACACATTCTAAGATTATAAGAGAAGACCCCTTATAATCTTTTCTTTATATGAAAGGCCTAAATGCAGCAAGTGCCTACCTTTATTATATATTTTGAATTTTCTTTGAGATGAGAAGATGAAAGACTCAAGAGCGGATCAAAGGTGAAAACTAAGGGGACTAAGATTCAACCCTAATGTTATCATACATGGTGATCCTAAGGTTAATGTGGTTTAAGAAGTCTAATCCTAAAAGAAAGGAGAAGAAGAGCGAAAAAAAACAAATTACTTCCAAAATGGAAGTTAAGTTGATCTTAGAGAAGGGTGAAGAAAAAGTTATTCAAGGAGAGCATGTAAATGCTTAACAAAATCACAATTTGAATTATTAAAAGAAATAAGAGAGTATGAAAGAAAAAACGTGCATGTGGAAGTATTTACCTTTAGCACCTACATGAAAAGGTTAGTCCTTAAAATATTTACAAGAGATCCTAAGTAGAAGAACTTGGTCAAACAAGCCAATGGAAAGAAATAATGAAAACCGCAACTATTACAGCCCATAAATGCAAGATAGCAGTAAATCTATCATCATGTACCAAACAGCAATTAACAGCACATGTTCAGCCTACAAAATGGGTGTAAAAAGCATTTGGCAGCTCATACAACAGCACATATGTGTATAATCAGCAGTGAAAACTCAGAGGCAGCATGCATTAACACACAATTTCAATCATGAACAACCATTAGTATGCATCAAGCCTTGCACATTCATCAAACAAACACGATCACAACCATATTACAAATCATGATGAACAATCCTTGAAATCAAACATGTTATAATGTACATTACAAAAGAATACACATTGTCAAGAATATAAGGAAGTCAAAACAAGTACACATCTCTTGAAATGGAAAGCAAATGAACATGCGCATAATGATTCCAGCAACATAACCTCAATTAGCAACAATGCAAACATAAACACTCATCGATTAACAATCAAAAACCGCGTGTCGAAAAATTGTGTGCATATGATGGTGTGAGGTACAACAGCATCAAAACAGTCATTAGATGAGTATCATATTAATCCATGAAGATTAAAAGTGAAACGGGATCGAAACATGCTCAAAAAACGCAAAAAAACACATTCAGCAGCAGTGTTAACCGGTTAACGCCTGGTGTTAACCCGTTAACAGGTCAAAACGCAAAAAAAAAAACATTCTGCAGCAGTGTTAACCGGTTAACGCCTGGGGTTAACCCATTAACAGGTCAAAATCAGGCAAAAAACGCAAAATTAACACATGTTAATCCGTTAACGCCTGGGGTTAACCCGTTAACCAGGGACAATGACAAAAAAAACAGCTGCAAAAGCACTTTTCAGCAGCAAATGACTTATCCAAACATTCAAATGAACATGCAATCAATTAATTACGAAGTTACATGGAATTAGCATCGTCAAACATCAATTGAATCCAATAAACAACAACCTCAAGAATCGAATTCTAGCACATGAATCCAAATCGAAAATCCACAAAAATCTACATCGAATAAGTTGCGAATAAGCTAAAAACAGTGTAGATTTAGGGAAAACCAACCTAGAGAGCGGAGACTTGCTTTGGTAATTGTTGCAAAGTAATCTTGGTGCAGAAAATGAAATAAAACCAGAGATTCCTCGATCGATAGTTGAAATGCGTCGAAACCGAACGAAATCGCGAAAATCCACCAAAATCCAACTTGCACCAAAATAAATGGTGAGAAACCTTTCAATTGAAGAAGAATACTCTAAACTTCCAGAAATCCAACCAAAGAATGCTAAATGATGAAGGTTAAGCTCAAGAATTAATCACTTTTCAATGTAAAAAGTGATTATTCTTCAAGAAACAAGAGCTTTTGTGTGTGGTTTTGGAAGAGAGAAGTAGAAGTTGATGAAGAATGAGTAGAGAGATTAGGGAGAAATGTGAGAGAATTAAGAGTGAAAATGGAGAAAAAATGGTTTTTGGTTGAAATGAGTGAAGCATCTCTTAAATAGATTTTAGGTTTGGAGTATAAGTGGTTTGGAATGAGGTTTGGGTTTGGAGCTAGGGTCGGAGTTAGTTAGACTCAACTCACCGAGTCAAGTTAGTTAACTCGGTTAGTTAGGATCAACTCAGTTGCTTGGAAAACAAGAAACCACAATTAGTGCATGGGTGTGTGACTTGGGCTGCCAGCAAGGCATTGTGAGTTGTGAACTTTCAGCATGAAACCACCATGTTCGAGCCCTCGTATGACCTTCATAACTTCTTCAAATGAAAAAATGTCCAACATCAAAGTTGAAGAGGACATGGAGATGAACAACTTTGATGTTCAACAATTTTTAATTTGAAGCATTCTTGATGGAGAAAATTGGCTTGATATTTGGTACGCCAACTGTTCGATGAAATTATGGCCTATGGGCCTGCACTTGCCTTGCCATGACTTGATTTTTGCCTTGATTTTACCAAACTTTGATCGATCATAACTCCCTCAATTTTGATCAGATGGAAGAGTTCTTTATATGGATTTGAAGCTTGAAACAAGATATTTTGTTATGGCCTGGTGGATTTTTGATTTGATGTCTCAATTTTGAATGGCCTTGGTTCAAAGTTTGGTGCAAAATGGCCACAACTTTCCTTATTTAGAAACCCTACTTCTTCCAAAAATGGCAACTTTTCAAATCTTGATTTTTCATGATCCTTTTGGAGTTTCTTAATCAAATTTTGTACATTGGTCACATTTAACATGAATTTCATGAATTTGGCCTCAAAAAGTCAAGAGTTGACTTTTTCCTCTGATTATTTAACTTAGCCCCAACTTTCCTGATTTTTTATCTTTCTTCCAATTGAACCACTTCTAAAACCAATTGAGAAGCAATTTTCCACACACATACACTTAAGGACATGTAGAATACCATGACATTAAGTTTTGTCCAAAAAATCAGAGATAACCTGATTTAATTGGAAACCCTAATTTTGGTACCCACCTCCTAAGGGAAAATATGTGCAGTCTTCAATTTCAAATTCCTCAGAGTATGTTGTGTATCCTCTTAAAGGATGATGAGATATGCCACTTGAGGGTGATTTTGAACCAATGAACTATCTCTTTTGAGGGTTTTCTTCAGTTTTTTTGGATCTCTTGCATAGTGAGGGATGTAATGCTTCAATCTCCTATTGAATCTCACCTTCTTGAGGTTTTGGATGATCAATTGAGATAGTACGAGACATGAAAGACCTCTTGTCTTGCCTTGAGGCAACTTGTTTGATCCTTTGTTCCTTGAATGATTCCTTGATTGTCCATCTTTCGCCTGATCACATGCCTTGATGGTAAGAGGAATGTTATGCTTCATTTTTCTATGTTAAAGATGCAATGCAAGGCTAATGTGATGGATATGATATGATATATGATAATGCTATGCTACGATGACAAAAGAGAGATCAAATTTTGGGGGTATTACAGCTGCCCCTATTCAAACGCTGTAGACCTGAATGCCTGAAAGCGGTTGCTTTCAGACTTTCAAGGTATATAGTGATTGAATACTGAATATAACCAAAAATTTGCTCTGGATGACAAGAACAAAAGGGATATAAACCCAACGAGACTGCTGGATTGAATCTTCAATGAAACTTTGTTGGAGAGATCTGTCTTTTGAACGACGCCAGACGACTACTGGCTTGCCATACTATGGATGGACTTTCAAAAATGTCTTTTTGAACGACGCCAGGCGACTACTGGCTTGCCACTCTATGGATGGACTTTCAACGATGTCTTTTTGAACGACGCCAGGCGACTACTGGCTTGCCACTCAATCTGGTGGACTTTAGCTGCTCTGCCACTCTAAACAATTGACTTTTACCAATTCGTGTTGGATTTTTGCCAATCTATCGTTGGACTTTAATGATTACTAAACCGGCTTTGGAATCTCAAAATTGGCATCCTCAGATGGACTTTCGCAGCTTTGCCAAACTAACATTGGACTTTGATGCTTACCAAACCAACTTTGGAAGCTTTGCCAAACCAACATTGGACTTTGCTGAGAATATAGTTATTTATCACCATCCCACCTGCTGGAACAATATATACTACTGTATATATGATCATTCCACCTGCTGGAAAAACCATCTGCAATACCATCCCACCTGCTGGAATAATATGAACGATTGTCTGTATGGTCATCCCACCTGCTGGAACGACCATCTGCAATACTATCCCACCTGCTGGAATAATATGAACAAACTGTCTATACGATCATCCCACCTGCTGGAACAACCATCTGCAATACTATCCCACCTGCTGGAATAATATGAACAACTATTTGTATGATCACCCCACCTGCTGGAACAATCATCTTCAATACTATTCCACCTACTGGAATAATATGAACGAACTGTCTGTATAATGATCACCCCACCTGCTGGAACAACCATATGCAATACTATCCCACCTGCTGGAATAATATGAATAAACTGTCTGTATGCCAAAAATAAATTGGACTTTGAGTTGTAAATGAGCAATGCTGAGAATTACACCACCGGCTGGGTAATATCATATGCTGACACTTTGCTGAAGAAGAGACTCCCTCGATCCATTTAGACCTTGCTGGGGAAATTACTGTCAAAATGTCGAACTCTGTGGGGAGAGAAAACATTTCAGCAGGGAATTATTCTTTGACAAATTTCACATGCTGAAACCTGCGGGAAATATGACACTACCACTTGCTGGTAAATCCTGCCGAGAATAAACTCCACAGGTGATGTTACTGCGAGAAGCTTCGTCTCTTAAGAGGATTTTATAGAAAACCAAGCGTTTTCAAACTCTTAGACGAACACCCTGTCTTCAACTTCCAAACATTCGCTCTTGCACTACCCTTCACATCGTCTGTGAGGTACCAGAAGATTTGCACTTGTTATGGACATGGAATGCTCACTGCATTAATAACCGTTATCAACACAGAAGAATTCAATCTTCGACAACCGTTGTCGTCACAAAACCCGGTGGGAAATCCTAAATGAAAGAATCGACTTAATAAGATACAACAGTATCAAGTCATAGCAAATATCTGTTGATTATGCTGAGAGACAACTTTCGTGCTGCTTGGATTGATCGTACTCATTACCTGCAACTGAAGAAAAAATATGCACATGCCCCAGGATATTGCGTGGTTTTAAGTGATTACTCGTCTAGAAGTCATGATCCCATGATCTCGAAAAAAACTTCAATCTTGCCTTTGAACCTAGTATGAGGCTGCTGCCTGTAAACAAAGGATGTGTATATATGCCCTGTGCTGGATATAACTTCTACAGCTGAGGAAATCCAACTCTGAACCACCATTTATTTGGGAGAACGGTTTTACTGCATCTCTTGCTGGGAACATTATTAATGAAGCCTGCTGAAGACGGGGACCATAAATGCCTTGAATTGGAATGCCCCTTTTTGTTTCAAACCTTCTGGCTGATTGACTGCATATGCGTGAACAATAGTTTTTCTTTCATTTGCCCCCAGACCAATATGGTCCACCAAAAGAAATTGTCTCAAGAGGATTTTACAGAAGACTTGACATCCAAAACGCCTCAATGTCTTCAAACTCTTGTAGAGATTCGTCGGATCTCGACGTAACTGCCTCAGATCGACTGGTCTACAAAGAAATTTGCCTTGAGAAGATTCATGAACAATCTCATATACTCGTGAGATATTCTGCCCCAATACTCTTAATCTTGGATAGGCTGATCATCCGTCTAGATGGACTACCTTCTCATGATCTTGGGATGGCCTACCCTAGTATGAACCTTGAAGTAGTTTTGCCCCTGACTACTGATCTTCGAAGGAATACCCCAACTACCTGCCTTTGGAGAGATTTGGATCTCGAAGTAATTGCCCCAGTTTGGCTGAACTTTGAAGAGATTTCTCGACGTGACTGGTTCAGATAAGCTACACCTTAAAGAGATGGTTCGACGTGATTGCCCCAGATCGACTACGTCTTAGCACAACTCGTTGGGAACACTCCTGCTCAACAAAGTTTCTTGAGGAAGTACCACTGGATGTGGCTGTCCTTCGGGAGTTTCAGAATTCTCAACTCGGCAAGATTAATCTTCTGGACTGAATTTCCATATGTAAACTTCTTTTGACGTCAAACAAATGTATGCAAGCAGAAAATGTTTTATTCTGTGAATGAAAATTCTAATGCAACACACATGTTAATCTTGAAGTTTTACTGAAAAGATGTCGCAAACCCTTTATGAGCGGATCACGGGTTAGGATACGACATT
Source organism: Lathyrus tuberosus (assembly GCA_022829125.1). Taxonomy (NCBI): domain Eukaryota; kingdom Viridiplantae; phylum Streptophyta; class Magnoliopsida; order Fabales; family Fabaceae; genus Lathyrus; species Lathyrus tuberosus. Next base: position 14,068,491 of record JALAZF010000071.1, read on the forward strand.
AATTTTTGAATGAAAGACTCCAATGCACATGCATTACCAACAAGATCTTTTAGCACAACTCACAGGAGTTAAGAACGCTATCTCTTGGTAGTATGCTTTCGAACTAACCCTGTTTCAATTAGGACTTTTGAGGGTTGTATCGTGGCCTGGTTCACGGTTTTGAGAAAAACGGTTTATGGCTCAAAGTTTATTGGTGCCCACCCACTCTTCGTGATGTTCTCCAGTCCTACATTCAGCTAATTTGCGCACACGTTCGCCTCTCAAAACGATTTTGTGATCTTTAATGAACCCATGAAACTGATGGTTTGAGATCCAATGAGGTTTTGGAGTAACAGTCACCCCTTTTCTCTTTTATTTGTAGTCACACGACATTGTTCTTGCTCGATGATTTATCTTGGGTAATCCTTTTCGCACTTTGCTTTCACATTCTCTTGCCCTTTTTTTTAATCCCTAATATTTGCCTGGACTGATTCTTTTGATTCTTTGATTTCGGAGTCCAGCGGGATGCCCTAACTTTTGCCTAAGTTGCTTGTTTTCAAGTTTCAATTTAGCGGGCTTTTTCGTTTCTTCTTTTTTTTTATTCTCTTTTTTTTTCCGGAACAAATCGTGTGACACTGGCTTGTCTTGACTTTGTTGAAAGGGTTATGACTGCCTCACTCTTTCATTGTTGATGGATAACCATTGTGGTTTCACATCTCTTGACCTCTTGACGGTAGAATAGAAGGCAATGGATCCTCAGATGCACACTCCTTTTGAAATTTGAATGCTCGGTCAAATTAACTGACACCTACCCTGCCCCTGGGTTAAATGTGAGGGTTTTTTCTGTACGAATGAAACTCCTACTTCAAGGCTCAAAGGGGTTAACGAGGGTCTATCTCCCTTATATCTCCAGTGTTTGGGGAGTTGAAACAATGCCTGTACATCCTCAACAGGGTTCTATTCAAAAGCACACAATTAGAGATTTTTGCGTTTTCAACTCATCATCCTCCTTCAAGAGTTTAAGCACGACAGTTGGTATTGCAATGCACATATACAAACTTATGAGAGAATACAAATGGATTACTTCAAGAAAAACATGTGCGCTTTATTAGGATTAACATAAAAAGAAAAACAGATTTCATGCATGCATACAAATGTTTTGACAAACATAACAAGCTACACATGAGAATGCAGTAAAGAAGCTAAATGATTGTCCTTGTTGAGGAGGCTTGGCTCCGTCTGGACTTATTGCTTCTGAAGATGTCTTTGCAAACTGGGCACTCAATCTAATGGAGAAAGTTCAATTTAGGGGCCACCCATCTGGTGTGAAATCTTTGAGTCAATCAAGTCTTGCACCTTATGTTTGAACACTCTGCAATTGTCAATTGTATGTCCAAACGTTCCCGAGTTAAACTCGCACCTGGCATTCATGTCATAATCCGTAGGAAAAGGAAACGGCACTGGCGCTACCTTGCACAGCTGAATCAAAGAGCCTGGGAGAAAGCGAGCAAGAAGTTGGCTTTGAGAAATAGGAACTGGAGCAGACACTCTCTCAGACCTCCTAAGTCCTCGTTGCCTCTGTTACTGACGGTTTTGCTGCCAATGTTGATTATGGTGCCTAGTTTGCCCTTGTACTTTTCTTTCCACATTTGGCCGAGGAACACACAAAGGTTGCTGACGTGATGACTTTGAAACCTGAAGCTGAGGAATACACCCATGACCTGAGGTAGACCCTAGAGAAGTGGAAGGAATACTCACTTCCTTTGCAGCTACTGGCGTAAGATCACCTGATACCTTCAAGCCAGCTGGTCCAAACTCGATTGCTTTGGAGTCAATTAAGTCTTGCACTTGGTGTTGGAATGCTCTGTACCCCTCAATATCATGGCCTAGTGCCCCTGAGTGAAAATCACAACGAGCATTAGCATCCCATCCTTTTGGAAGCTCAGCAGGAGGAGGAGTCAACTTCCGGAGCTCAATCAATCTTAACTGAAGCAGTTGCTGAAGTAATTTGGCATGGCACATCGTTAGAGGATCAATAACCCTTTCTTGTTTCTGTTGATGATGAAGGGATACAACCGAGAGGGTCCCAGCTGTGATTTGCTGATGCGGTAGTTTCGGAACCCAAGGCTTCTGGATTGAGGAAGGTCCCTGAGAGGAGGGAAGAAAATCCATTTCTTTAGCAGCAGTTGGAGGAACGTCTATTCGCTTGACACTGCTGATGGACGCAAACTCGATTGCCCCTGAATCAATAAGCTCTTGAACCATATACTTGAGCATCTTACAATTTTCAATATCATGACCAGGTACCCCTGAATGGAATTCACACCTGACATGGGCATTGGAACCCATACAAAACTCGGTGTGTGGAGGTCCCGCATCAACCAAATCAATTAGCCGAAGTTTGAGTAAGTGTTGAAGCAACTGAGCATATGGCATCGGGATTAGATCAAACTTCTTCTCAGTATTCTCTAGCTTAAGACCCTCAAGAAATAGCTGTTGGTAAAAAAGCTCTGACGGTGGAGAGGATTCACGAGGCAAACCATGGTCTAGAGGATACCCCAAAGAAATAGGAGGAGTGAGAACCTCTGCTGCGGAAGCGGGCACTTGATTGTCTTCCTTTCTTAACACTTCGTTCAGAATTTCCATAACCCGACCCATCTGAGTCTTTATCCGGTTGACTTCTTCTCTCAGCAGTTCCTGACCTCGTGAGAACGCTTAAATGTCCCCCATAAAATGCCCCAGCCGGGCCTTCATCTCAGTCACCTCCTCTCGGAGTTGTTCCATATCTGAACCTTGATTGTGGTGAATCGAGTAGTTGGAAGAAGTCATATTAGCCGTTTCTGAAGAGAATACCCAGTCAGAATGAGAAATCCGCTCCGGAACACCTGCTATGCATATGAGTATGAGAATGCGATGCAGATTGCCATGTTCGAATTTTTCCAAGGAATCGTTATGCTTTGATTCAAATATTTTTCTTACAAACCACAAGAAATGGATGGAAACGCTCAGTAGCAAATCTCAAAGTTAATATCCCTTGGAAATATAAGAACATGTATGCGAATATGATAATGCAGATGCAACAGACATGGGATCAAAGCTTCCATATAATCTGGATAACTGCTGTGCTGGTGACCGAATAAGCTCATAGGTCGGCTCTGAAGAGAACACCGGAATACCAGAATATCCGACTAACCAGAATACCAGGATGTCGGGATATCGGCATAATCAGAATACCAGAATGCCAGAATATCGGCATAATCAGGGTGCCGGAATAATCGGAATACCAGGATGGTCAGAATAATCATGATGCCATAATACCAAGTTGATAAGCCCACACTGATAGGAAAACCAGAATACCAGGTAGGATGAAAGTCAAGGTTACCTGCAAACCAGTAAATAACCCGCCCCTCTCACATGTGGGTACTAGGATGTTCAGTATCCCGGGCTCTCAGGTCGAGAAATGATGATACGTTCACCATTTCTGGTTTGGCATCATCATCAATCGAGGAGGCCTCAACTGATTCTCCAAAACGAAAGGTCCTCAGCTTCTGGCACTGAGGTCGAGAAGCAATAGTACATTCATCCATCAGGGTACAGTACTATCGCCAATCGAGGAGTGCCTCCACTGATTCTCTTTCAAAAAGGATATCCTATAGCGAGTTCCCAGCATTGGGTCCTCGGATCGAGAATGTGCAATGGGTTTGCCACAAAGTGTGGTCTGCCACTGTCACAACTCGGGAGGAGTACCGCAACTGAGTCCTCGGGAATGGTCACCAGAGTCGACAACTCTCTAGATCGACATCCTGAAATGCGCAAGATACGCACGCCATGATGGGTCCCAAGATAGCCTCGTCTAGCTGTGAATTTCGTGATTACCCAACGTACACAGATGGTACGTAGGTCCCACTACTCTCCACTCTAAATCTAAGTGTGCACTCAAGCCTTGGTAATGGGCTCATCTCTCAGAAATCCCATCCCGCCAAATAGAAAACAGCACAGTCCAATATAGCGTAATATATCGTATGAAATGAAAATGCTAAAATGCTGTAAATATGGTACAAGTAATAAAATACAGTAAACAGCAAATACAAGATAACAGTAAACACCCAATGAAAGAAAAGCAAACAAGCGCTAGGATTGACTCGCTTTGGATGAACCAGCAATAGGTCAACCTGTCCCCAGCAGAGTCGCCAGCTGTCGCTCCCGGGAATTTCATCCAAGTACAAACGCGAAAGTGGCACCGAAACAGAGTCGCCAGCAATGTGTATTTATTCCAAGAGAGGGAAAGTAAACACCACATAAACCTGAAGAGAAGGAAAGAGCATGGTCTTGCGACCAAGAGAATTGGGTTCGGGAGTTGGTTACGCGTGAGGAAGGTATTAGCACCCCCACGCGTCCATCGTACCCGATGGGATCCACGCTTGCTGCTTCAATCAAAGGGTGTAATAAAAGGATACTGGAAAATGAACTGCAAAAGGAAGGGAAAGAGAAAGGGAAACAAATGTAGGGAAAATAAAAGAAGTGCTCGAATGGGCCCTACCCCACTACCTACGTATCTCATCGGGAACATGAGAATCAGAGCGACGTAGTTCCCCTCACTAGGGATGGATTGTTTGTGTTTTTTAGGGAACGGCTAACGTTCTAGCTCAGGTGTTGCAGGCTCGCTAGTCCGAGTGCGTTACCATCTTGCAGGAGAACGAGAAGAAGCACATTCGTACGTTGAGAGTGAATGAGGTGAGAAAAGAATTCCCGAAGGAAAGACGTTATTGTTTGTTTTTGTCTTTTAGAAGAAAGAAGTGTTATTTGTTTGTATATGATAGTGTATCTAAATCTTAGTCGTTGGAGTGTATACATTCTCACACCCCAAGATGGAATGAGTAAGAAAGTACACTAAGTGTGAAGAAGACCCTCACACTTAGTTCCAATTATTAAGGTTCAAACACACTAGCATACTTGTATTTATTAAGTGTTTTTGTTGATTATAAAATGAAGAAGTGTTTTCTTATTTGTATCTTCAACAAGTATTGCATTTAAGTCCCTCATACAAGATCAAATGTTTAACACATTGACCCAAGATGGGCTATATGCTACACATTCTAAGATTATAAGAGAAGACCCCTTATAATCTTTTCTTTATATGAAAGGCCTAAATGCAATAAGTGCCTACCTTTATTATATATTTTGAATTTTCTTTGAGATGAGAAGATGAAAGACTCAAGAGCGGATCAAAGGTGAAAACTAAGGGGACTAAGATTCAACCCTAATGTTATCATACATGGTGATCCTAAGGTTAATGTGGTTTAAGAAGTCTAATCCTAAAAGAAAGGAGAAGAAGAGCGAAAAAAACAACTTACTTCCAAAATGGAAGTTAAGTTGATCTTAGAGAAGGGTGAAGAAAAAGTTATTCAAGGAAAGCATGTAAATGCTTAACAAAATCACAATTTGAATTATTAAAAGAAATAAGAGAGTATGAAAGAAAAAACGTGCATGTGGAAGCATATCCACACACCTAATTACCTTTAGCACCTACATGAAAAGGTTAGTCCACAAAATATTTACAAGAGATCCTAAGTAGAAGAACTTGGTCAAACAAGCCAATGGAAAGAAATAATGAAAACAACAACTATTACAGCCCATAAATGCAAGATAGCAATAAATCTATCATCATGTACCAAACAGCAATTAACAGCACATGTTCAGCCTACAAAATGGGTGTAAAAAGCATTTGGCAGCACATACAACAGTACATATGTGTATAATCAGCAGTGAAAACTCAGAGGCAGCATGCATTAACACACAATTTCAATCATGAATAACCATTAGTATGCATCAAGCCTTGCACATTCATCAAACAAACACGATCACAACCATATTACAAATCATGATGAACAATCCTTGAAATCAAACATGTTATAATGTACATTACAAAAGAATACACATTGTCAAGAATATAAGCAAGTCAAAACAAGTACACATCTCTTGAAATGGAAAGCAAATGAACATGCGCATAATGATTCCAACAACATAACCTCAATTAGCAATTAATGAGCTCAAAGTGTGTGCATCATGTGTTCATCACATCAATTAATAAACAATGCAAACATAAACATTCATCGATTAACAATCAAAAACCGCGTGTCGAAAAATTGTGTACATATGATGGTGTGAGGTGCAACAGCATCAAAACAGTCATTAGATGAGTATCATATTAATCCATGAAGATTAAAAGTGAAACGGGATAGAAACATGCTCAAAAAACGCAAAAAAAACACATTCAGTAGCAGTGTTAACCGGTTAACGCCTGGTGTTAACCCGTTAACAGGTCAAAAACGCAAAAAAACACATTCTACAGCAGTGTTAACCGGTTAACGCCTGGGGTTAACCTGTTAAGAGGTCAAAATCAGGCAAAAAACACAAAATTAACACATGTTAATCCGTTAACGCCTGGGGTTAACCCGTTAACTAGGGACAGTGACAAAAAAAACAGTTGCAAAAGCACTTTTCAGCAGCAAATGACTTATCCAAACATTCAAATGAACATGCAATCAATTAATCACGAAATTACATGGAATTAGCGTCGTCAAACATCAATTGAATCTAATAATCAACAACCTCAAGAATCGAATTCTAGCACATGAATCCAAATCGAAAATCCACAAAAATCTACATCGAATAAGTTGCGAATAAGCTAAAAATAGTGTAGATTTAGGTAAAACCAACCTACAAAGCGGAGACTTGCTTTGGTAATTGTTGCAAAGTAATCTTGGTGCAGAAAATGAAAGAAAACCAGAGATTCCTCGATCGATAGCCGAAATGCGTCGAAACCGAACGAAATCGCGAAAATCCACCAAAATCCAACATGCACCAAAATAAATGGTGAGAAACCTTTGAATTGAAGAAGAATACTCTAAACTTCTAGAAATCCAACCAAAGAATGCTAAATGATGAAGGTTAAGCTCAAGAATTAATCACTTTTCAATGTAAAAAGTGATTATTCTTCAAGAAACAAGAGCTTTTGTGTGTGGTTTTGGAAGAGAGAAGTAGAAGTTGATGAAGAATGAGTAGAGAGATTAGAGAGAAATGTGAGAGAATTAAGAGTGAAAATGGAGAAAAAATGGTTTTTGGTTGAAATGACTGAAGCATCTCTTAAATAGATTTTAGGTTTGGAGTATAAGTGGTTTGGAATGAGGTTTGGGTTTGGAGCTAGGGTCGGAGTTAGTTAGACTCAACTCACCGAGTCAAGTTAGTTAACTCGGTTAGTTAGGATCAACTCAATTTCTTGGAAAACAAGAAACCACAATTGGTGCATGGGTGTGTGACTTGGGCTGCCAGCAAGGCATTGTGACTTGTGAACTTTCAGCATGAAACCAGCATGTTCGAGCCCTCGTATGACCTTCATAACTTATTCAAATGAAAAAATGTCCAACATCAAAGTTGAAGAGGACATGGAGATGAATAACTTTGATGTTCAACAATTTTTAATTTGAAGCGTTATTGATGGAGAAAATTGGCTTGACATTTGGCACGCCAACAGTTCGATGAAATTATGGCCTATGGGCCTGCACTTGCCTTGCCATGACTTGATTTTTGCCTTGATTTTACCAAACTTTGATCGATCATAACTCCCTCAATTTTGATCCGATGGAAGAGTTCTTTAGATGGATTTGAAGCTTGAAACAAGATCTTTTGTTGTGGCCTGGTGGATTTTTGATTTGATGTCTCAATTTTGAATGGCCTTGGTTCAAAGTTTGGTGCAAAATGGCCACAACTTTCCTTATTTAGAAACTCTACTTCTTCCAAAAATGGCAACTTTTCAAATCTTGATTTTTCATGATCCTTTTGGAGTTTCTTAATCAAATTTTGTACATTGGTCACATTTAACATGAATTTCATGAATTTTGCCTCAAAAAGTCAAGAGTTGACTTTTTCCTCTGATTATTTGACTTAGCCCCAATTTTCCTGATTTTTTATCTTTCTTCTTATTGAACCACTTCTAAAACCAATTGAGAGGCAATTTTCCACACACATACACTTAAGGACGTGTAGAATACCATGACATCAAGTTTTGTCCAAAAAATCAGAGATAACCTGATTTAATTGGAAACCCTAATTTTGGTACCCACCTCCTAAGGGAAAAAATGTGCAGTCTTCAATTTCAAATTCCTCAGAGTATGTTGTGTATCCTCTTAAAGGATGATGAGATATGCCACTTGAGGGTGATTTTGAACCAATGAACTATCTCTTTTGAGGGTTTTCTTCAGTTTTTTTGGATCTCTTGCATAGTGAGGGATGTAATGCTTCAATCTCCTATTGAATCTCACCTTCTTGAGGTTTTGGATGATCAATTGAGATAGTATGAGACATGAAAGACCTCTTGGCTTACCTTGAGGCAACTTGTTTTATCCTTTGTGCCTTGAATGATTCCTTGATTGTCCATCTTTCCCCTGATCACATGCCTTGATGGTAAGAGGGATGCTATGCTTCATTTTTCTATGTTAAAGATGCAATGCAAGGCTAATGAGATGGATATGATATGATATATGATAATGCTATGCTACGATGACAAAAGAGAGAGCAATTTTTGGGGCTATTACACCAGCAACCTGTGCTCTAACCTCTAGTCAATGGCTAGAGGAGACTTGGATTCCTATTGATCAATATTTGCCAAACTTCTGCAGCAGTTGCCATTCCCTATTCCTTGAAAAACAAACTTGCTCTATTATAAATAGAGCTCATTTGTGCTCAGTTTAAGTACACCAAAGCCATCAAACAGATGTTTTCCTCAAAATCACCTTCTCACTTCCAAATTTGCCTTCCAAAGCAAGTCACTAGCGGGTTTTGAGTTTGAGAGCCATTCCAACCAAACCAATCACACACACACCTCATAAACATCATATAGAAGTGATCCAAACACTCACATAACATCTGGAACACCAAAATCACTAGCAAATTGCTCAAGTTCTTGACAGATTTGCAGTTGGGGTACCATATCAAGTTCCAGATCATTTCCATTCATTCCAAGCATTCAGACACATCACTTGGCACCTAAGGAAGCTGTGCAAATCATTTGAACCAGCTTGCAACACCTCTAACACAAAACACGATCACCACCTGCAAGAGGTAAGCATGAGCTCTTCTAACTCTATGATCCATGCATATTTTGCTGCACAATAATTTGGCCATATGTTCATAATCATGCATAAAGTGTTTACCCTCAATTAATTGCTTTGTTTGAATCGTGTATGGAATTTCTGAGCCTTCATGCCAATTTTAGGGTTCTTGAGGTGTCTCTTTGATTTCTTACTCCATGCTTAAAATAAGTGAAATTAAAGACCATAGACATGATCGTGAGGTGAAAACGAGTTGATTGATATGTAGATTGCATGATATCATCAAATATTCAGTGAGATTAGATAGAAAATGCAAATCTGCAGAAACAGAGGGTGGCGCGTATTCTTGGCGCCCTTTTTGAAAATTCAAATATTTGAATTTTGTGATTTTATTTAATTGATTCATATACTTGATATTTTTATAAAGAATTTATATTTTATTCGTTTTTCAACATTTAAAATGTTTTTTGTCCCTTGATTTTCCAAACTTCATTGATTTCCAATCATTTTGTGGATAGAAACATGATTTTTAAAACATTGATCCAGGATCACAATTTGTTTTCACACATGTTTAACAATTTTGATCATTTTAATTGAATTTTTATTCAATTAAAATATATTTTGTAAACAAATTAGGGTTTTGATTAATTCAACCCTCAACAAACTTTTTCAAACTCTTTGGGCCTCTAATAGAGTGTAAGACCCAACCCCTCTTAAAACCAAAATAATTTAGGCCTCAGTGTATTGTATAAGTCCCGATACCGTCAAAAAGCTCGGCACGATCGTCGCCTTTTTAACAAAACCTTGGTCCTCTCCTTGAGCTGTAAGTCCCATCACTTGTACAAAAATAAAGCTTTGGGCCTCTAATAGAGTGTAAGACCAAATCCCCTTTTAACCAAAACCATTTTGGACCTTAGACATTGTATAAGTCCCTCTGCGTTAAAAGAAAAATCTCGGGGCCTCTAATACAGTGTAAGACCCATCCCCTTGTACATAAAAACTTTTGGGCCTCACGTATTGTATAAGTCCCTCTGTACAGTTTTTAAAAATAGCAGTGCGATCATCGTTAAATCTTAGGCCCTCTCGTTGAGCAGTAAGCCCCGACAATCTTTTTAAAGCACTTTCTCCTTTGACTTTGAATTCAAATATATGTTATTATCAAAACTTTCTTTAATTTCTTTATTGAACAACTAACCAAACATCATGGATGCTCTACAACGGGTAAGTGTTTATCCGCTTTCATATATATAATTGTATTGTGGGGCTGCTTCACTATAAGTCTTCTTTCACATCCTTTTACATACTTGTCACATATCCACTATGTAATACTAGTATAGTTATTTAGAGTTTTCCCCGGCAACTACGTCTAGAACTAGGTAAAGCCCTGTTGGTCACTCTTTAAATACAAACAAAACTAGATCCCCATAGAATTTCCAGATACAGTCTTCCCTTCTCTTGGGGTTAAACAATATGGAACAAAGAGAAAGGCAGTATTCTCGGTGAACCTTTTCTCAGACTGTCACAATTAGAAATTGTCAAAGAAACTCTAACTCCCCAGAGATAATCTTTTCTCCGTGAATGGCATCTCTTGAGTTTCTTCCAAATTCTTGAACTTTCCTGGAATGATCTCTTCTCTGTGAATTTCATTTCTTGAACTTCTCTTGGTTTGGGGACCCACAGGCTTCCTAAAAGCATCCCTGGCTTCTCTTAGGCGTTGTACAAGGACCCTTCAGCTTCTTAGAAGTTCTCATGCCTTCTCTTGGGCTTAATACAAGGACCCTAACAACCTCTTAAAGGTGTAAGACAGAACTTAGTCATCATTTGCTAGAGCAGTCTTTCCAGCGTAAAAACTACGGCCATTTTAGGGTTGATACTCATCCCTTAATGCCCGCGCCTCCTTTTGGGCATTGTACAAAAGATAAAACTCTAGACTTGGACAGTTTAAACCTCTTGAGTCTCAAAGACATTCTCAAGTTCTTTTCAAACATAGGAAAAAACACCGACCACTCTGGATCAATCTCCAGCAAAAACCCGGTCTCTCTCATGAGAGTTCCCCGTACTTAGACCCGCTTCCGGATCTCCAGAATCCACAGCAGTTAGTCAGCCTCCTCTTGGGATTTGTATAAATGATTCTCCCTAGCGAAGCTAACCTTTTCAGACTCTCTTGTTGAGTCAACAACTTTTAGCCTCCGTCTTGCGCTTTGTACAAGACATACAAAATCACTCTCTTGTTGAGTATAAAAGACTCTCTTGTTGAGTCAACCTCCTTTTTAGCCTCAATCTTGGGCTTCGTACGAGATAGAAAAACACTCTCTTGTTGAGTACAAAAGACTCTCTTGTTGAGTCAACTCTTTCTTAGCCTCCGTCTTAGGCTTTGTACAAGACATATACAACACTCTCTTGTTGAGTATAAAAGACTCTCTTGTTGAGTCAATCTCCTTTCATCCTCGGTCTCGGCCTTCGTACGAGACAACAAATCACTCTCTTGTTGAGTATAAAGGACTCTCTTATTGAGTCAAGCAACCTTCAGACTCCCTTGTTGAGTCAATCACCCGTTCCAGACTCTCTTGTTGAGTCAACCTTTTAGCCTCCTTCTTGGGCATTGTACAAGACATATAAAATCACCCTCTTGTTGAGTATAAAAGACTCTCTTGTTGAGTCAACCTTTTTAGCCTCAATCTTGGGCTTCGTACGAGATAGAAAAACACTCTCTTGTTGAGTATAAAAGACTCTCTTGTTGAGTCAACCTTTTTAGCCTCAATCTCGGGCTTCGTATGAGATAGAAAAACACTCTCTTATTAAGTATAAAAGACTCTCTTGTTGAGTCAATCAACCTTCAGACTCTCTTGTTGAGTCAATCACCTGTTCACAACTCTCTTGTTGAGTCAACTCTTTTAGCCTCCGTCTTGGGCTTTGTACAAGACACATATAAAGACTCTCTTGTTGAGTCGACCTTTTTATCTTCCATCTTAGGTTTTATTCAGGACACATAAAAGCACTCTCTTGTTGAGTCAAACTCAGTTCAGCCTCCATCTTGGGCTTTATACAAGATACATTCTCCCCAACGGAGTCAAAATCCCTTATAGCCTCAATCTTGGGCTTTGTACAAGAGAGAAAGAACATTTTCCCCAGAAAAGTTAACTGCTAGCCTCCTCTTAGGCTTTGTATAAAGAAAACCCCGGTTGAGTCAATCAACCTCTTAGCATCAAAGTTGTGCCTTGCTCACAGCATATAGAAATCAACAATCCCTCCTTAGAGATGACAAAATCCCTCTCAATCAGGACCCATTTAGCTTCACATCTTGGGCTTTGAACAAGATACAAACCACCTTTAGCTCCATGTCTTGGGCTTTGAACAAGACACCAAAACAACCTCTTTCCTCCCATTGAATAGGAGGAACTACGATCGCTCTGATTTCCCTGTTTCCGGAATACGTAGGCATAAGATTGCAAAATCTTAGCGAGCATACTAATCAAAAACCCAAAATCTCGTACCTTCATACAACAATCGAAAAGCATCAGACCTAACATCTTATCAATAGCCTATACACTTTTTTTTTTAACAAAATAACCTACGAGAGACCCACAATCTTAATAGCATCTGTAAACCAACAGTCATCTATTAAAACTCAGTTTGCAAGCAGGGTTAATTGGAGACATTTATTTCCCTTCCTTAATCAGCTTCAATAGGATAAAAAATGAATCGAACTATTGTACCCCAAAGCGATAGTGCTTCGCAACGACCAAAAATTTGCGCTACACTTGTGGTGGATTCTTATTTTGAGGACAATCCCTCGCCAAATGACCCATTCTATGACACAGATGACACTCCACTCCTTCGAAGTGGCATCTACCATCATGTATCTTTCCACAAAAACGGCACACAGGAGGTGCACTATTCCTAGAACTTTGAACTTTCTTCCCTTTGAAAGCTTGTTATCTCGGTCTAAATTATTTATTCGATCTTCCACGATCACCTTGATTCAACCTACTCAATTCTCCTTCCTCTTTCACCTTTTTCAAGCTGTGTTCTGCCACATAACACTGCCTTAACAATTCGGCATAACTAGTGAACTTCCTCTGAGACACACTATGCGAAATTTCAGCCCTCAAACCAAAAAGAAAATGATCAATCTTCCACCTCTCGTCCGGAGCATACAGGGCTTGCCTAGAATAAGCAGCCATTACCTCAAATCTCTCAGCATATGCGGGTATAGTCAAAGTACCCTGTCTCAACAGTTAAAATTCAAATTCCTTCTGGGTCCTTAAGGAACTTGGGAAATACTTCTCCATAAAAGCTGAGGCACTCTCCCACCACCTCATGGCAGGACCCTTCAACAAATGAGAAGCGAAAATCACCTTGTTTTCCTCACTACACTGGACTATTAAGAAAATTCTCTCCATGCCGGCTATTCATTCGTGAGCCTTTATAGGATCTAAACCTCCCTGAAATTCTGGAGGATTCATACAGATGAAATCCCTAAAGCTTCCCTCTGTAGCTTCTAGAAGAACCACTGGAGGATGCAGACCCCCAGTCATTTGTTGTACCATTTGTTGCATAAACTGATTCTGTTGTTGTTGCATCTACTTCAGAAACTGAGGCCATGGGACCTGCTCCTCGCCGCCTGGCGGATTTGTCCCTGCCGGAGTGGTTATAGGTCTACCACGATTATTTCTGCGCCCGTCGGCCATGTTCCTAAATGTTATACAGATAGGATTAAGTTAATCAGGCTCAATACCATAAATATAAAACTTAATACCAATGGCGACACAACGCATATGAAACGGAAAGAAATACTTATACTATTTCATGGCTAGGTCGAGGATACGACCTGCTCTGATACCAACTGTAACACCCATATATAATATAATACATCAAAGCATCCATATCATACATGAATTCACATTTGGTACCAAAATACCATAAGTCCCTAGTTAACACATTATACATATACATGCCCAACACGCTACATCAAAAAAACTATGTCATTATATATACAAGATGTTCCGATACACTAAGAACTAGATCAATATCATGATCTCAAAAATTTCCACAACGGATGTCTTGCCATCCCAAAAACCCAAGATAGTAAGGAAAGTCAAACAACTTTATCCTTACCCTTCGTGGAACCTGTAGTACCTGTAATATAATCAACAACATGGGGTGAGATATTAAATCCCAGTGAGTTCCCTATCTTAAAGGTTGTCTCGGCTTTACAAGGTTCTATCACAACTAACTCAAGTCAAAAGGGAAGGGAAGTGACCTTGAGTACTCACACACACTATATGGATCCATGTTCATGAGTCTTGTTAACTCACATTATCATTATTCGATAACCTTACCAAGGCATCCCCTTTCCCCGTCCGCTTCTACGTCTAGAAGTCAACCCGAGTCATGGATCCTTGTAGTTACTTGGCATAGGAAATGGATTCGGAATTAAGGGACGCATTATCTCCTTAATTCGTCACTTAACATGGCCTCTCTTCCATCACAAGTCTCTACCCGTAGGTTCCATTCGTACTATAATATTGGGAATCAAACCTGCCAAGTAATTGTGCCTGCATTTCAGAGGAGCTTGAGACTCTTGATTGCCTCTCAAGGGCAACAGATTACGATTACGTGATCATACACACAAATGTGATTGTATTCGACAATCACAAGGCCACATTCGCCTTAAGACCTCTGTAATACCCCATATTATTTAAATGCTCAATTGGATATCGGATGAGATCAGATGAGCTTTGGTGTACTCTATCTTTGGATAATTGGATTAATGGAATCCTTTAAGTACTTCAATTATTACCAATTGGGATCAATAGAGCAACAAATGAACTCTGAAGAGATCAATTATTTTATTAAAGGGATTAGTCCAAGAGAGGATTTTATGGTAACTCTAATAATGGATCATTTGGTGTGAGATGATAAAATATCAATTGGAGATATTTTACCCTGTTGGATTATATTATATAATATTGGTTTATATATGTATATGTTATAAGAAGGAGAAAGAAAAGTTGGCAAGAAGAAGAAAAGAAGAAAGTGGAGAAAGAGAAGAAGAAAAGAAACAGAGGAAAACGTGGAAAGGGAGAAGAAGAAGAAAACTCATGGATCATCATCACTATTCAGCATCACTGTTCATCGTCTTCTTCAAACTCCTCTTCAATCTCTAAGGCGGGTTCTAGTTAGAAACTCTAAGTTCTAGAAATATATGTTTAGAACTTAGGTTAGATTTGAGAGAAAATGATTAAACGGTTAATCAATGAAATCTAACGGATGAAATGCGATCAAACTGCGTAAAATACTTGTTGTTATGTTTAGAACATGTTTTGACTGATATAGTAGGGACTGGGTATTTTGGATTGAGTTAAATTGAATGGGTTTGGTTGGAAAACCTAAACGTTTCCTATTTGATAATTGGTATTAATTTTTTAATCTTGTTAGATGGCCTTTTTATGGATAAAATATTGTAGTATGTTGAATTCTGAGACCGGGGCTTTTTACGGAATCGAAATCGGAGGTCCGGAAGGCATTTAACGGTCGAAAACAGAGTTTTTAGCAGAATCTGCGCATTTATGCGCTAACCCCCAGAATTATGTGTCGAGCATGATCTCATGCGGTGACCCGGGCGAAATTTCCAGGTTTATGCGTCGGCGCATGGTCACAGATTTTTCCCAAAATGTCAGATTTTGTTTTCTTCATAACTTTTGAACCGTAAGTCCGTTTTGGTCCCCGTTCGAAGCGTTGGAAAGCTAATTTTATGCTCTATGTGATGGTAAGGTAGAATCATAGTTATATGCTATGGATTGATAATATAAATATGGAAAAGTAATGCATGTGTGAATAGGGTAGTTCTTGTTTCCACCAAAACTCAAGAATCGGGAATCCTATTGATACGAGTCCAAAGCCTTTGGATAGATGATCCAATAAGGTAGTGAATGGTATGAGAGACCATGATATAACCAAGGATGCTTGGTAGAGGATAGTAGTGGCTTGTATGCCTTAAAATGTGTGTGAACTACTATGTGAAAAGTGATGTTTTATGTGATGTGTGTTTACTTGTAATATTTGTGTTATGCCATGTCTATCTAATTGTGAATTGTGAATGAAAGAAATATGCATGCTTAAAATGAATTAGGAAGAGTGAGGAAACTTTACCCCAAAATAAATAGCATAGTTAAGATTGTTATAATTCTAGGTGGTGAATAGAATTGTGATAGAAACTCTGGATGGCGATGCTCGGGCATTCATTGACGGGTTCTGGCCTAGAGTAGATAACTTTTTGACGAACGCTCGTGCTTGAGGTGCCGAGACGTATGTCTGACAACGCTCGTGCGTGCGGGGCCGAGGCGTGTGTCAGATACAATGTCATAGAAAGAGTGAAACACTAGTATGGAACATGTGTGTAAACCTCTGTGGTTTTGTGAAAAGGAAAAAGAGGCCTTAAGGCATTGTGGCATTGTGATTGTCGAATACAATCATGTTTGTGTGTGTGATCACATAATCATAACCAGTTCTTTGAGTTGCAGTTTCATGAGTCTCGAGCTCCTCGGAAACAAGGCATGGTACTTGGCAGGTTTGATTCCCGCGTGTAGTACGAATCGAACCTAAGGGTAGAGACTTGTGATGGTTAACAGGCCATGTGAAGTGACGGTTCATGGCTAATAGGTCGATGTTCCCGAATCCATTTCGTATGCCAAGTAAATTGCAAGGATCCATGACTCGGGTCGACTTCTAGACGTAGAAGGGGACGTGAAAAGGGGATGCCTTGGCACGGTTATCGATTAGTGATATTTTGAGTTGATGAACTCATGGCATGTTTCCATATAGTGTGAGATTGTGAACTCAAGGTCTTTTCCCTTCCCCTTGACTTGAGTTAGGATTGATAGAACCTTGTAAAGCCGAGAGAATCTATAAGATAGAGAACTCACTGAGATTTGATGTATCTCACCCCACTATAGTTGCTATTTTTCAGGTGTGGTTTGCAGGTTGACTTACAAGTGGAGCGATGCTTGGATGTTTCAAGAGAAGCTTAGTTAAGCTTATTCCGCTGTGTATTATTTTGTTGTATATAATTGAGGAAATTGTATATTATTCTTAGATTTTTATTTTTGTCTAGTTTCCATGACTTGTGCCATATGTGGTATTTATGTTTTAGTAATGGACAAGTATGTGAGTTATGCCATTAGGCACTTTTGATGGGTCAGTACCAAATAAAAACACTTGTATGGTATTATTCTAGATAAATATTATACAGGGTGTTACAACCTCTTTTGTCTTTTCTCAATCTAAACACAATTAACATGATCCACACTAGTGTAATTCTTTCCATACCATTCGGTAATAGACGCACACCTCGGCCTCTCATGCACGAGTGTCATCTCATGTTATTCATCGTTTTCCTAGCCGTTACAGGGTTCCAATATAGTTTATGGTAATATTCCTAACTCTACCTATTTCATGTTTTAACATGCATATACTCTCAAACATGCTTAACAACAAGAGAATAGGTAAACATAAGTCAATTATATAATGGAATCAAATAATTCAACATATCACAAGTTACACCAATTCCGGTTCCCTATGATTTATTTAATCGGGCAACAAAACTAGTATTTTTCACTTCCATTAGATAGAGTATTTTCATAGCTCTCTATCGATACCAAGAACACTTAAATCGGACAAACGAGTCAAAAGTTATGGAGTTTTGAAGAAAATAAAATTATTGAAAAACTGCCAGATTCGCCTGGCGGTTAAGTATTTCGCCTGGCAAATCCCTCTTCGCCAGTACTTCGCTCGGCGAAGCAGTGGTGAAACCTCATTTTAGAAAACCCAAAAGTTCCAGTAGCCAAAACATGTTCTGTCTCTTAATTTTCGCCCGACGATTAAGGATTTCTCCTGGCCAATCCCTCTTTACCAGTATTTCGCCCGGCGAAGTAGCGGCGAAACCTGATTCGCTTGGCGCTTCAAAATTTTCCTGGCGAAACGCATCAGAAACAAAATTCTTTCTCTACATTTTACATGGTTCCCTAAGCCTCAAAATCCAACTTTTCCAAACCAAAACATTTTCAAACAACCAAAACAAGTATCAACAATGTTCATATGCATATTACGATTATACTACGCAATTTATATCAATTTTCAATCGTTAGATTCGTGATTTAAGCAAGATTACTCATTTTCTAACAAAATCAAACCCAACTCCAAAACTCAAGAATTTCTACAACTAATGTCTCTATCTAGAACCCATCTTAGAAATGGATGACGAAGATGAGATGAATTGATGAAGAGTAGATGATGATTCCAAGCTTCTTCTTCCTCTAGGTTTTCTTCTTCCTTTCTTCCTTTTCCTCTTCCTCCTCATTTTCTTTCTATCTTTTGCCACAACTGAATAGGAAAATGAAAAGAAATGATACATAGAGAAATCATTTAGTTAGTAAAACTAACTTAAATGTCCAATAAGTCTCTACTACACCAAAAGTTAAAACCTCAGAGTCAGAAAATATTAATTTGATCTGCTCTGAGCTCATCAGTTTACTCTAATTTATTTTATCAAATAAGTTCTCTAAGTAAACCGAAATCGAGTTGATCATACTAATAATATCCAGAATAAAATAATTTACGGGGTATTACACCGTTAGTTATCAATATCGTAAATTTAAAATATAGTATGAGAAAAACGAATATACATCGAATATTTTTACTGTATTAACCAATGACAGACGTGTATTCCGCCACATCACACTTTTATTTTTAAAATACTATTATCATTTGGCACTTTCAAAAAATCTGATTGGATGTCTGTGTAATATTTCTTTACAATGACAGTGCACTACCTTTAAACTCATATAGAATATCAATAAAAGTTATTGTGTGTGAAATTGTTTGATATATCATATATTCATTTTTTTGGTTAATTTTTTCATATATTCCATTAAATTACACGACAACGTCATGTATTACGCAGTATTACCCTATCATAGCGCTTTTTGAGAAGTGTTATTAAATAATATGATTTTAATAAAGTTGGAAAAGCACAATTGTAGTTATCTGACCACATTAGAAGAAACTTTAATAACGCTTAAAAATGTTATTAAAAGCTAAAAATACGCTATTGATAATATTTTTTGGCGTAGTGTATTACATTATTTTTGCAAATATCTACAATGTATAAAGTAGTTTAATGCATGGCTAACTCTTTTCTTTACATTGTCCATTTACACAAATTAAAATTTTTTATAATATCCAAAAATCTTTTTTTTTGTAATATAATATAAAAAAATATTACCCAAATATATATATATATATATATATATATATATATATATATATATATATATATATATATATATATATTAAAAGCCTTTACGTAACCGTTATTATTATGTAACCTTGCTTAAGACTAATCAAGACAAATGATAATTCAAAAGTATTATAAGCACACACAATAAACTCTTTATTCTATCAAACTCCAATACATAAAACTTGTGAAAATTACACCATAATAACCAATGGATGTAACTTCACATTCACACAAAATGAAAAAACAATAACACAAATTATCATATAATTAAAATTTAGACTAAAGTCTTCATATCCACATCAGAGGATATACATCATTAAGTCCACAAACAAATGAATTTATTCAAGATAATCAATTAGGCCAAAAACCATTCTGAAGATTGGCATCATAACCAAATGGAATTGTTTCATTTCCACCACCATTCTTCATCATGTCCATTAACAACTACCTTTGAATGATGTTATTATTATTCATATCCATCCCAACATGGCCATGACCCATCATAGCAATTTCTTCATTATTAAATGCAGTTAGTGGTGGCTGCGGTGGTAATTGTAGTGCCATTTGATGTTGGACTTGGCTTTGAGCCGTCATTATTTAACTTCTACTTTCATTTTGATTAAAAGTTATATTGTTATCATGAAGTTCCATCCTTCTACCAATCTCCTTCAAATTCCTATCAATTATCCAAGCAAGATCATTCAAATCACTCACCGACATATTGTTCTGCACAATACTCCCAACCTTAAGACATTGAAATATCAGCTTGGTTAGCTCTTTCTCTCTGTTGTCTTCCCTTTTCTTCTTAACTTGCTCTTTAGCCTTCAAAATCCATTATTTTAGGAAACTCTCCTGATTAACCATCTTTTTGCTTTGTCCCAATTAAGGCATTGTCTTGAATTTCAAAAGCACTTGTTGAACACCCGATGGCGATGGCCAAATTTCTAGTTGAGGGTGTAGCGCGATTTTTGTGGTTTTGAATCACTATCGCTTTGGTACTACAGTTCGATTCATTTTTTATCCTATTAAGCTGATTAAGGAAGGGAAATAGATGTCTCCAATTAACCCTGCTTGCAAACTGAGGTTAAATAGTCAAAACTGTTGGTTTATAGATGCTATCAAAATAGGGGGGTTCTCCCTTTGGGTTATTAGCTAAAAATAGTGTCTAGGTTATTGGTAGGATGTTAGGACTGATGATTTTTGATTGATGTATGAAGGTATGGGATTTTAGGTTTTTGATTGGTATGCTCGCTTAGATTTTGCAATCTTATGCCTACGTATTCCCGAAACAGGAAAATCAGAGCGATCGTAGTTCCTCCTATTCTATGGGGGGAAAAAGGTGTTTTGGTGTCTTGTTCAAAGCCCAAGACGTGAAGCTAAAGAGGTTTGTATCTTGTTCAAAGCCCAAGATGTTAAGCTAAAGAGGTTTGTATCTTGTTCAAAGCCCAAGATGTGAAGCTGAAGGGTTTATGCTGAAAGAGAATTTGTCATCTTTAAAGAGGATTTGTTGATGTTTGTATGTTGTGAGCAAGACACAACTTTGATGCTAAAAGGTTTATTGACTCAACCAGGGGTTTCCTTATACAAAGCCTAAGAGGAGGCTATTGACCCAACAAGAGGGTATTCATTATTTGTCTCGTACGAAGCCCGAGATAGAGGCTAAAAGGGTTGACTCAACAAGAGAGTACTAACAAGTGACTGAATCAACAAGAGAGTGTTTTTATCTGTCCTATATAAAGCCTAAGACGGAGGCTAAAAAAAGGTTGACTCAACAAGAGAGTCTGAAGGTGATTGACTTAGCAACAGAGTCTTTTTATACTCAACAAGAGAGTGTTTTACTCTTTCGTACGAAGCCCGAGAGAGAGGCTAAAAGGAGATCGACTCATCAAGAGAGTCTTTTATACTCAACAAGAGAGTGATTTATATGTGTCCTGTATGAAGCCCAAGACGGAGGCTAAAAGTGGTTGACTCAACAAGAGAGTCTTTTATACTCAACAAGAGAGTGGTTTAAATGTCTTGTACAAAGCCTAAGACGGAGGATAAAGTTTGACTCAACAAGAGAGCCTGAAGAGGTTAGCTCCACTGGGGAGAATCATTTGTACAAAGCCCAAAAGAAGGCTAACTGTGCTGGTGACTGTTTCAGTTGAGTGACAGGCCCTGTGTGTTTGATAAAAGAGAAAATCAGTTCTTATAAAGGGAAAGATTATAGGTAAGGTTGTGCCTTGGTATTGATGAGAGGATCAGGGTTATTTCCTGTTCTTTAAGGAAATGGGAAATCCCACGGGTATTGAGACTGTCCAAGTCTACTGGTGTTTCGAGAAATAGGTTCTCAAATAGTGAATGATCTTTGTATGATGCCCAAGAGAAGGCTGGTATGTTAAGGGATGATGGTCAACCCATTAGCTTGTCTAACACTTGACTCAGAAAGACAACTCTAGCAAATTGATGACTAGGTTCTGTTCCTATACCTGTAGAGGTCTCTAGGTCCTTGTACTAAGCCCAAGAGAAGGCATGAGAACTTCTAAGAAGCCGACGGGTCCTTGTACAATGCCAAAGAGGAGGCGGGGATGCTTTTAGGAAGCCCGTGGGTCCCCAAACCCCGAGAAGTTCAAGACATGCTATTCACCGAGAATAGATCAAGCCAGGAAAGTCCGAGAATTTGGAAGAAACTCAAGAGATGCCATTCACGGAGAAAATATCATCTTTGGGGAGTTAGAGTTTCTTTGACAATTTCTAAGGGCGACAGTCTGAGAAAGGGTTCACTGAGAATGCTGCCTTTCACGTCTCCATATTGTTTAATCCTAAGAGGAGGGAAGACTGTGTCTGGAAATCCTACGGGGATCTAGTTTTGTTTGTATTTAAGAGTGACCAACAGGGCTTTACCTAGTGCTAGACGTAGTTGCCGTGAAAACTCTAAATAACTATACTAATAATACACAGGGGATATTTGACAAGTATATAATAGTTTGTAAAAGAAGACTTACAGTGAAACAACCCCACAATACAGTTATATATATGAAAGCGGATAAACACTTACCCGTTGTAGAGCTTCCATGTTGTTTTGTTAGTTGTTCAATGAAGAAATTAAAGAAAGTTTTGATGACAACATATATTTTAATTAAAAATCAAAGGAGAAAGTGCTTTGAAAAGATTGTTGGGGCTTACAACTCAAGGAGAGGCCCAAGGTTTTATCAGTGATTGCACTGTTATTTTGAATTTGTACAGGGACTTATACAAGTGACTGAGGCCCAAAAAGTTTTTATGTACAAGGGGATGGGTCTTACACTCTACTAGAGGCCCAATGATTTATTTTGGTACAAGGGATGAGACTTACATCTCGAGGAGAGGCCCAAGGTTATTTGTTTGAAAACAGCGATCGCGCCGAGGTTTTTCTTTTAACACAGAGGGACTTATACAATGTCTGAGGCCCAAAATGGTTTTGGTTAAAAGGGGATTGGGTCTTACACTCTATTAGAGGCCCAAAGTGGTTATTTTTATACAAGTGGTGGGGCTTACAGCTCAAGGAGAGGCCCAAGGTTGTATCTAAAAAAGGCGACGATCGCGCCGAACTTTTTGATGGTATCGGGACTTATACAATACACTGAGGCCCAGATTATTTTATTTTCTAAGAGGGATTGGGTCTTACACTCTATTAGAGGCCCAAAGTGGTTTGAAAATGATTTGTTTAGGGTGATTAAGATCAAAACCCTAAATTAATTTCAAAATGTATTTTAATTAAATAAAAAACTTAATTAAAATGATCAAAATTATCAAACATGTATAAAAACAAGTTGTGATCTTGGATCAATGTTTGAAAAATCATGTTTATATCCACACAATGATTGGAAATCAATTAAATTTGGAAAATCAAGAAGGAACAAATATTTCAAATGTTAAAAACAAATAAAACATTAATTCTTTGCAAAAATATCAAATATAAGAAATAAATAATATTTTTGGGAATTTTTGGCAAAATAAAATATTTTAACATTTTTGTGAATTATTAAAAAAAGAATCAACTCAAAATCATTAAAATTCAGAGAGAAATTAATTTTTGAATCAATTAAATAAATCACAAAATTCAAATATTCAAATATTCAAAAATGGCGCCAAGAACATGGAAAGAACACGCGCCACCCTCTGTTTCCTTTTCTTTGCGTTTTCTATCCAATCTCACTGAATACTTGATGATATCACGCGCCACCCTAAATTAATTATTTGATGAATACTTGAGAGACTGCTTTCGCTTGGGGTATTGCATCATACTTTTCTCGGGATCTTATCGGAGAAATGCCATATGATGTGATCCAATTTTGAGGTGCTGATGACCTTTTTGTCAACGGATTTTTTAAAGAAAAACTATTGTATTGCCGAATCTTTGATTAAGAGGCTTTCCCTGGGGATTTTCCTTAATCCAGGAAAGCGAATATATCATCTCCGATGGCGAAGAGTGATGTTCGTCGAAGGTTCTCTGGATTTTTAGAGGTTCAAGTTATCAAAGTGGTCAAAGACCGTCTCTAATCCAGAGATAAATTGGAGAGAGATTGCTTAGATGATTCACTTCCTGACGAGGAAAGACCTGACAACTCAATTGACAAGAGGACTTTTATTACTAGAGGGTAAGACCGACTAGAGTGATAGTGATGCAATATGAATGTGAATATAAATCAATAATGCATGATGTATGTATGTATATTCTGACAAAACTGATGCGACATACAGGCTAATGGATGAACACGACTGGATACTCAGCCACAACGGGAGATGAAAAGTATCGCTGGTTCAAGATAGCAATTCTGCCTTGCTTATGAGGGATAGTCCCTGTTGGGAGCTACGCTGGTCGGACTTAGGAGGTGAGAACTCTATCGGGGATGTCAGATGGAACATTCGCATCAGACACAGTTGATCCTGCATTCAGGTGCACTGGTTTAGAAGGAATACTTTGATTCTGCACTTTGAGGTTCGATTACTTCTGGAGAAGCGATCGATGTTCTTTCGATGTTCAACAGTCAAAAGAAATTGCCATCTTTATTTTAAAGCAGAAAAATTTTGACAAGTAAATTCATTTTTGTTTTATTTCAAGAATCCTTAATCATGTTAAAACGTCATTCTGTAAAGCTAAAACAAATGAGAATTGCAAACAAAAGCACTAGGGCTCAAATTTTATTGATAGGATGGAAATCAGCCAAGCGCGTGATTCCATGGAGTATTTACAAAGTTAGAAAATGGTAATTTTAGGGAAAAAGGGCTACATTGAAACATAACGACAGCTATCCTTCTACAAACTTTGAATTCTGGACGTCCTGAGCTTCTGTCGAGGATGACCTTGACTTGAGTTTTTCCCGATGGTGTAACTGCTGCGGAGCTAAACTGATCAGATGTAGTTACTTGCCATTATCCTTAATTTTAGCCTGGATTGTACTTTGAGATTTCCAATCCACCGGGATGATTTTTCATCATGTCTCTAATTTTTGCCTGGACCGTCCTTTTGGGTTTTGAATCCACCGAGACTTTTTTTTTTAGTTTAGGAGAAGTATTTCTTGACTACGTCAACATTTGTAGGGTAGGCAAATTCCTCTCCGTCCGTGATTGCGAGTCTCAAGGCTCCGCCCGAGAAAGCTTTCTTGACCACATAGGGGCCATCGTAATTTGGAGTCCATTTGCCCCGAGAATCAGTGAGAAATGATTGTATCTTCTTGAGCACAAGGTCTCCTTTCTGGAAGACGCGACGTCGGACCTTTTTGTCAAATGCCCTCTTCATTCTCTGTTGATACAACTGACCATGGCATAGTGCCATTATTCACTTCTCTTCGATCAGATTCAACTTTGACACCATTCAGCCTTTGTTAACTTAGCTTCCATCAATACCCGAATTGATGGGATCTCTACTTCTATGGGGATTACTACTTCCATGCCATATACTAGAGAGAAAGGGGTTGCCCTTGTTGAAGTGCAGACAGATGTGCGATAACTGTGAAGAGCAAAGGGTAGCATCTCGTGCCAATCTTTGTAGGTTACAACCATCTTCTGAACGATCCTCTTGATGTTCTTGTTAGCCGCTTCTACCGCTACGTTCATCTTGGGTCGGTAGGGAGATGAGTTATGGTGTTCGATCTTGAACTCAGCGCACAACTCTTTCATTATCTTATTATTCAAGTTAGATCCATTATCGGTAATGATCTGGCTCGGAACACCATAACGGCAGATGATATTGTTTTTGATAAATTGGACCACCACTTGTCGGGTTACATTGGCGTATGACTCTGCTTTGACCCACTTGGTGAAGTAGTTAATCGCTACTAGAATGAACCGATGTCCGTTCGAAGCCTTAGGTTCAATCATGCCAATCATGTCGATTCCCCATATAGAAAAAGGCCATGGGGAAGAGAGAACTTTGAGATGCGTTGGCGGTACATGGATTTTGTCTGAGTATATCTGACATTTGTGACACTTCCTCATGTACTTGTAGCAGTCGGATTCCATTGTCAACCAATAGTACCCTGCTCTTAGAATTTTTCTTGCCATTGTGTGTTCGTTGGCATGAGTGCCAAAGGATCCTTCAAGAATTTCTTTTATCAGCATGTCTGCTTCTGGTCTATCTACATATTGGAGCAAGACCATGTCGAAGTTTCTCTTATAGTGTGTATCACCGCTCAGGAAGAAGCCGCCTGCTAGCCTCTTGAGGGTCTTTCGGTCCTTTTTGGATGCCCCAGGAGGGTACTCTTATTTCTGAAGGAAGCATTTGATATCGTGATATAAAGGTTTGTCGTATATGACTGCTTCAATCATGAAGATGTAAGCGGGCCGTTCAAGGCGCGTTATGTCAATCTTAGGTAAGTCGTTCCATTGACCTACACTAATCTTGGAAGAGAGAGTTGCTAAGGCATCGGCCATGTGATTCTCTTCACGAGGGATATGATGAAACTCGATTCTGTTGAAGAAGGGTAACAACCTTGTTGCGTAATCTTTGTAAGGAATCAATCCTGATTGGTATGTGTTCCAATCTCCTTTGATCTGATTGATAACCAGGGCTGTGTCGCCATATACGTCCAAGTTCTTGATCCTTAAGTCTATCGCTTCTTCGAGACCCATAATACAAGCTTCGTTATCGGCCTCGTTTTTTTGTACACTTGAATGTCAGTCTGGCAGTGAAAGGAATGTGGCTACCCTGAGGTGTTATGATGATTGCCCCAATTCCATTTCCAAAATTATTGATAGCTCCGTCAAAGATTAGTCCCCATTGGGAACCTGGTTCTGGCCCTTCACTAGGTAGCGGTTCATCGCAGTCTTTCATTTTTAGATACATGACATCTTCGTCTGGGAAGTCAAATTCGACTGATTCTTTATCGTCAATCGGTTGGTGAGCCCAATGATCGACTAAAATACTTCCCTTTACGGCTTTCTGAGCGTGGTACTCAATGTCGTATTCTGATAACAACATCTGCCAATGGGCAATCCTTCCCGTGAGAGCAGGCTTTTCAAAGACGTACTTGATTGGATCCATTTCTGAGATTAACCAAGTAGTGTGACGAATCATGTACTGGCGAAGACGTTTAGCTGCCCAAGCCAGAGCACAACAAGTTTTCTCAAGCATAGTGTACCGAGTCTCGCAATCAGTAAAATTCTTGCTCAAATAGTAAATGGCAGACTCTTTCCTTCTTGTTTCATCTTGTTGGCCAAGTGCACACCCCATCGAGTCTTCCAAGACTGTTAACTAAATGATCAATGGTCTTCCTTCCACTGGAGGTGATAGAATCGGTGGGTTCAACAGGTATTCCTTGATACTGCCGAAGGCGGTTTGGCAATCCTCTGTCCAAACGCAGTCCTGATTTTTTTTGAGTAATTTGAAAATCGGCGTGCATGTTGCGGTCATGAGGAATATGAATCTAGAGATGTAGTTCAAACGTCCGAGGAATCCCCTGACTTGTTTTTCAGTCTTTGGAGAAGGCATCTCTTGAATGGCCTTGACCTTGTCAGGATCAACCTCAATTCCTTTCTGGCTGATGATGAACCTTAAGAGTTTCCCTGAACGGACACTGAAGGTGCATTTGTTGGGATTCAAGCAGAGTTTTTACTTTCTCAGCCGCTCGAATAGCTTTGACAGGTGGGTCACATGCTCCTCCTCCGTTCTAGATTTGGCAATCATGTCATCGACATATACCTCGATTTCCTTGTGTATCATGTCATGAAACAGAGTAGTCATGGCCCTTTGATAGGTTGCCCCGGCTTTCTTCAAACCGAACGGTATTAGCTTGTAACAAAAGTTACCCCATGGGGTGATGAAGGAAGTATTCTCCATGTATTTCGGCACCATTTTTATTTGATTATAGCCCGAGAATCCATCCATGAAGGGGAAAACTTTGAACATTGCTGTACTGTCAACGAACATGTCAACTTGAGGTAAAGGAAAGTTGTACTTAGGACTAGCCTTGTTTAGATCTCTGTAATCCACACACATTCTGACCTTTCCGTCCTTTTTTTGGAACTGGTACTATGTTGGCTAACCATTGAGGATATTCTGATGTAGCGAGGAAACCCGCGTCAATCTTTTTCTGTACTTCCTCTTTGATTTTGATGGCCATGTTCTGATGAGTCTGTCTCAACCTCTATTTTGCTGGCGGACATTCTGATCTCAACGGTAGATGATGTTCCACGATGCTGGTATCCAACCCTGGCATATCCTGATAGGACCAAGCGAATACATCAGAAAACTTTTTGAGAAGCTTTGTCAAACTTTATTTGACAGTTGAACTGAGCAGTGCCCCAATTCTGACCTCTTTTCTTTCTTCCTCTGAACCCAAGTTGACTGCTTCCAACGGCTCTTTGTGAGGTTTAATAGACATTTCCTCTTGTCTGAGTAATTGGGAGATCTCCTCTAGAATTTCTTCGTCATCTTCTTCTTCAGCCTCAAATACCGAGAATTCAAAGTTGGGAGAAGGCATCAGATCGTATGTTTCAATGGGGTTTAAAACAAGCAATGTGCATGACGTGATGATTGTTTTTTAGAAGAGATAGAGAGAAATGAAAGAGTGTGTGCAGTGTATTTTTTGTTACTGCTTGTTTTTATTATTTGAATTGTTTTTTAGGATTACCATTTTCTGAAAAAACGAAAAGAGAAAACAACAATTAATGCGGAAATTACAAAACGAAGTTTATTTATTTATGATTTTGTCATTTCTTGAAACTACGGCCCTATAAAACAAAACTATATCGCTTTGGGTGAGGCGAAGAGGGATATTTACAGAAAGTGAGCCCTATCAAAACATCTGTTTCACCTGGGCAGGGTGAAAGGTTAAAGACGGCCACTACTTTGACTTATAAACAATCTTCAGAACGTCGACTCCAACCCATTGGCGGTGAACTCCTCGGTGAATCACAAATTCTGGTACCTTCCTTGATTTGTCTTCAGAAATAACACTGATTTCTGGTGGAGCAGGATCATTAGAATCTGTCTCCCAGGCGGAGTTGTTGTAGGAGGATTCCTCAGTTGTATTTTGCAGAGTATTTGTGCTCTCAGGTGGATCTCCCCACCCAGTTGGCTGAATGGCTTCGAGCTTGATGCGAGAGCTTTCAGGAGTGGTGTACTTGACCATGAAGTCGTATTTTCCACTTGGTTGTCCCAAGGTGTCCCACACTTCTTTGGAACTGGATGAGTCATCTCTTTCAATGACGTTGACCTCGAGAAAAGCATAGTTAATGAATTCTAATCCTGCAAAGTTTGTGAATTCATCGTCGTGTTGGATATTTTCTGAATGACCTGAGTGTTGATCCCATGACATGGTGGGGACGCAGATATTCGTTTCAACGATGCTCAGTTGATTTTTATTGTTCGGCTGATTTTCTTGCCCCAAGTCTCCTGGTTACGACTGCCAGATAAGCAGGCCATCCATTGGGCCATAATAGTTGTGGTCATAGTTGTCTTTCATCAGAGTGTCCTCCTCTAATGAATTTGGCAGAGCACGACATCCTTCCGGATCACAATCTCCGTATATCATTTCGACATCTGACCTTGGTATAAATCTTGGACTTTGTGCAGGATAGCAAAATGGCATAAGCACCTCTTCCTGAGACATATAACCGTTCTTATTAAGATAGGAATCCCATTCTTCATCTGTGTCGGAGGAATCTCCCTCGTTGATGGTATGTACTTCTTGAGACACTGGGTGAAGGAAACCTCCACCGTGGAAGAAGTTTTGAATGGGATGAATATTTTCATCGCTAATAGCAGTTTGGGTACAGGTTGCCGAAAAACCAAGACCCTTCTTTGTTTATTGGCAGGAATGACGAGCCGTCCCCACCCTTTCGTATTGTTACTTTCAATTGCTTCGAGAGCATCCTTGTATGAGGAAATCGAGGTTCATCTTTCAGCCTGCTTATCATTGCTCACCGAAAGTGCTTGGAACTGGGTTCCAATTATCTCCTCCGATTCCACACAGGTGGATGATGATAAGTTACTCACGATCAAGGCCTGTTCTCCGCAATACCGTGACAAGTTGGTCGTTCTTGACAAATTTTAGCTTCTGGTGAAGCGTCAAAGCGACTGCCCTAGCCTGGTGTATCCAAGGTCTTCCTAATAAGCAACTGTATGTTGCCCGGATGTCCATGACCTGGAAAGCGACTAGGAAAGTGTGAGGACCGATAGTTATGGGAAGGTCGACTTCGCCGATAACTATTTTCCTAGATCCATCAAATGCTTTGACGGCGACCTCACTGCCTCTCATCGGAGGTCCTTTGAATGATAGTTGCATCAGAGTGGACTTCGGCATGACGTTGAGAGCCGAGCCAGTGTCTACTAGCACACTGGATAAAGCATCGTCCTGGAAGTTGACTGTGATATTGAGCGCCATGTTGTGGCTTTTGCCTTCCTCTGGCAATTCCTTATCACTAAACCCCAAGTTGTCGCAGGAAGTGATGTTAGAGATGATGCTATCGAATTGTCATATTGACACATCCTGTACCATAATGGCATGTTCTAAGACTTTCTATAGAGCCTCTCTGTGGGCTTCAGAACTGAGTAAAAGTGATAGCACTGAGATTTTTGAAGGAGTTTGTAACAGCTGATCAACAATTTTGTATTCATTCCTTTGGATGAGCTTCAGTATCTCATCATCGTTCTTTGAAAGGTCGGGATTACTAGATTGACCGACTGGTGGATTGGGAACTTCTGTTTGAGGTTCCTTTTCTTTGTTAGGTTCTCCAACTCCTCTGTTGAAGATTCGACCGCTTCGTGTTACTCGACTGATGTCTGCAATATTCACGACGGAGGGTAATGGAATTTCTTTTCCATTCTCAACTGTTGTTGCGCCATATTTGTAATGGATAGCATTAGATGATTCATACGGTACCGGTCCCAGTAGATAGATAACTACAGGAGCCTTCTGATTTTTCTGACTATCGTAGGTAACTTCAATCAATTTCCGATTAGGGACTTTTGATTCGTCAAGCAAAGGGCTGATGATACAAACATCCTTGGTCCTTTCATGATCAGAGATCACAAAAACATCCTTAATCTGATCAGCGAAATAGTCTGGCGTCCAGTTGATAGACCCCGAAACTGAGTATTGTTGAATCTCTTTGCGGTCTAACTGACTCTGAAGAGCTGCTCGCACGAGGTAGCATCCTTGATTATTTTTCGAGCAGACTCTACAGCGCTCGTAATTATATGGTGGTACCTGGCCACGTCCACTTTGAATGCAGTGTAACCTTTCCAGGTCTGTTTCTGTAGACCGGACATCCTGACTTTGATGCCGAGTATGGTTTCTGTCAACCACACTGATTTGTTGCGTGTCTTCATCCATATAGATTAGAATCCACCAGTGGTTTAACAAGTGTTGAAAAGATCTTTTAACGAGAGCGCACCCTTGGTTACTCTCACAACATACTTTACAGCTTAGATAATCATGTGAAGTGAGAAAACCGAGCTGGACTTGCTTGGCGTGTAACTCCACCAAGCTGGTATTCATCAAACGAATATCGAAGATTTGAACCATGTTAATCTGATAAGGATTTCTATCATGGTAGTCCTGGATCCACCCAAGATCCATCTGACAC
Source organism: Lathyrus tuberosus (assembly GCA_022829125.1). Taxonomy (NCBI): domain Eukaryota; kingdom Viridiplantae; phylum Streptophyta; class Magnoliopsida; order Fabales; family Fabaceae; genus Lathyrus; species Lathyrus tuberosus. The sequence goes on from JALAZF010000071.1 coordinate 14,099,931, forward strand.
TGAAGGGCCTCTTGTACAAATGAGCATCCCTGTTTGTTTACCGAGCAAATCAGACAGAAATTGTAATCGTGTCGCGGCAGATTATGATACTGGCTTTTCCTTGAGTGCATTGCCACTAAGTTGACATTCATTGCACGGATGTCGTGGTTTTGAATGATGTTGGAATTCGTACAAGTCATGTTGACTCCACGAACTCGATGCTCTTGGATCCATCTGAGATCCAATTGTTCCTGTAGAGCTGATTGCACCACATAACATTCTTGATTGTTTTTAGAGTGGATATCACACTAGTGATAATTATGAGGTGGCACATGGCCATACCCGGTCTGCCTACAATGAATCTTGACCAAATTGGCCCTCAATAAGAGTACATCGTGAATTTGATAGCTGTTGTTAGCCTCTCATTCTATGAAATTGACCGCAGCCTTCTCATGTTGAGGCAACGGGTTTATGAGAACATTTGAATTCGTATCTTTGAAGATAAGACCCTGCTCCTAACAAGCTTTTGGACATCGGATTTGAAACTGAGACAGTTTTCTATGTTATGCCCTGGTCCTCCTTGATGGAAAGGACAAGTCTGATCCGCTTTGAACAAAAAGCCATATTTTCCGGTATTGTAAGAGGAGCCCTGGTTTGGACATGCCCCTTGACTAGTAAGAGTGGAAACAGTTCTGTGTACAACATCGGTATAGGGTCGAACCCTGGTGGTCGCGTTGTACGGTTGTTGTTATATGGAGGATGAGCCTACTGAAGAGACTATTGTGTCCTTTGCTGAAATTGCCGTTGATTAGGTTGGCTCTAAGCAACCTGAGGTTTATACGTAGGAACAGGCGCAGGATTGATAGCAGGAGTTACAACTGCTACTGGTTGATATCGTCGCCTTTGCTTTCCGAGAGAGATATTCCCAATATCCTGCTCTTTTTTCTTAGGGAGAGCACTACCGTATTATTTGGTTCTTCTTGATGATCCAACGTCTTTAACTAAAAGTCCTTCTCGGACTGCCTCCTAAAGATGAACTCCCATGCCCACCATCTCGATGAAGTCACTGGGTGCACTGGCGACCATTCGGTCGTAGTAAAACGAGCTCAAGGTCTTTAAGAAGATCTTTGACATCTCTTTTTCCTCAAGAGGTGGACAAATCTGGGCGGCAACTTCATGCTATCTCTGAGCATACTCCTTAAAGGTTTCCTTTTCCTTTTGGTACATCGATATGAGTTGATCTCTGTCCGGTGCCATGTCCAGGTTATACCTATATTGTTGAACGAAGGCAGCGCCAAGATCTCTGAAAGTGGCGATCTTAGTGCCATTTTAATGCGGCACCGGTTAGACTATCCTGAAAATAGTGGATCAGCAACTCTTGGTTCTTTGTATGAGCTGATAGTCGTCGAGCGTACATCACTAAATGGCTTTGAGGGCAAGAGTTACCCTTGTAATTTTCAAAATCGGGCACCTGGAATTTGTGCGGGACATTCACATTAAGGACCAAACAAAGGTCTGCGGCGTCCTTTCCAAATAAATCGTGACCACCAAGGGCTTGCAGTTCTTTCTGCATCTCCAGGAATTGTTCCTGGAACTCATTCATTCTGTCAAACATCCTTTTGTTTCCACCAGAAGGTATCTGGGGAATCTGTCCTTCCGGGACAGCGTGTACCACAGGCGGTGGTATAGTCATTATGACCGAGACTCTCGGTGCCTCCCGAAGTTTGTAATCTTTAGGAGTTACTGTCATGCCCCTGGCATCTTCGCTTTCCTGAAGTTTGTAACCTTCAGGCCCAGCGTCTTCTGCATGAAGTTTCTGGATCTTCAGTGATCGGCAGAATATATCCTTCCGGGATATAGTTTAGTGGCATGCCCCAGGGACGATCTTTCTGCATTCTGTACCTAGGATCATACTTCTCCACTAAGGGCGTTGATGCGATTTCTGAGATCACAGTCCTTTGTTGTTGCATCTGAGCTTCTACTAGAGCTTGCATGTCATTATGAGCTTTCTCAGATCCTCTTTCAGAGTGTCGATTTCTTCCCTCAACTCTCTGTTCTCTTCCACGAGATCATCCATCTTTTTCTGACGATTGGCCCGAGTATTGTACGAATGAGACAGTTTGACTCTAGAATTGAGACGCAAACTTGAGATTCGTAGGTAAGAAGAATGCGTTACGCGAGAATGATGAATTATATGCAATGATTATATTAATTGTATTTTATTTGTTTAATCAAAATAAACTTCGACAATAGGATTGCAAATATCAAACAGTGGGGAAACCCCGTTTTTTATTGAATTCAAAGGATTGCAGAAATGGAAATACAGTAATTTACAAAGCGCTGTAAAAGGAAATCTAAGCTAATGGATCCCGAGTCCTCTCTGAGGAGAGCTCAGGTGCTGGTTATGGCATTTTCCTTTTCTTTGACCGGGGCTCTTCGGCCGTTGTCGGGTTGTCATTCCTTTGCCAAGTGAAAGGAGCGGGCAAATTCCTTTGGTCTTCCACATTGAGAATATGGTACTTTCCTTTTAACATCTCAATCAGAGCCTCTTTCTCTTTTAATAGTTGCTGTATTTTCTTGCACTCCACATTGAGAATATGGTACTTGTTCCTCCAAGACCTCTTCTCCTGTTGAACTTTGCTGACAGTAACCTGAAGTTTTTCCGTCTCAAACATAAAATAAAGTGCAGAGTTCCTTAATGGAAGAACTTCCTGGCGGGGGTAAGGCATCCTCAGCTTGAGAGCTCTAGTTTTTACCCAGTGGAGATAAGGCTCCACCGAGACACAATGCGGTTTTCCTAGAGACTCTCTTCCTTTCCAGTGAATGTGTTTCCAGGCATGCACTATTTCTGTCTTTAGTGCCCTGTCATTTTCTCCTTCCTTGAAGAAAAGACCTTCCAGATGAGCATTACGCGGGATATGCCTCATCGGGTATCCAAATTGACGACGAACTAAAATTAGATGATAATTGATTCCTCCCTTAGTTCCTATAAGGGGTACATTTGGGAAATTTCCACAACGGTCAATGATCCTGATCCCGTCATAGATTCGATTGTACCAATCGATGTCAGAGTTGGTAAGAGACATGATTCTCTGCGACCAACGTAAAGTATTCTTTTGATCCCAAAATGCAGTAGACTTAGGCAAGTGGGAAGTGAACCATTTGTACAGTAGGGGTACACAGCACGTGATCATTCCTCCGCTATACAAATTCCTTAAGTGTACCGAATGATAAGCATTTGCGAGCAAAGTAGGTATAGGGTTTCAAATTAGAAAAATGTTAATGGCATCGATATCTACAAAGTTATCGATGTTGGGAAACAAAAATAACCCGTAGGTAAGCAAAACAAAGATGCTTTCGATAGCGGCCACGCTCCCTATACTAGCAAAGTACAGGACTTTCTTTATCAAAAACTGGGCTGGCAAACCCTGGATTCCACCCTTAGTGGTCATGTGAGTCCTGACCTCTGACTCGTCCAAATGGATTGCTCTTGCAATGGTTTGACCCTTTGGAATTTCTTCTAGTCCAGAAAATGGAGCTTGATCAGTAATGTACAGATCAGTCAGGTGAGAGTACTCCTCTAGTGTTGGTGCTAGTTGATAATCCGGGAATGTGAAACAGTGATAGACCGGATCGTAGAACTGGATTAGCATGGACAGGATTCCTTCAATTACATGAACCCTTAATAGAGACAGTAGTCCTCCATACTTGGCTCTGAAAGCCTCGTGGTTGGTTATCATCCTAGCCAGACCTCTTAAATCCTCTAGTTTTGGAACCTTGAAGGTGTACTTATGAGTGTTCCTTCTATCGAAATCCATTAGCGCAATCTTTTTATCTGACATTTGCAATCGTTGTCTTAGTTTATTTTGAAAAAGAGAGACTAGAAGAGAAATTTTTCTTTTGTTTTAATGGTTTTTAAATGAATGTATGAATGCATCACACAAAAACATAGAAAAAACATGGGGTCAAAGGGTCGGTGTCATGAAGTCAAGGCTCTACCCCCCCCCCCCAAAGGTTTATACTGGTGATTTTTTGTACCTGTCCGACATCATTGTGTCATACCCCAAATTTTGACCACTAAGATTTCCCATCATTGTGCAAATCATCATCACAATATGGGGGAACCATCTTGCCTCATTAGTTTCCCCAAAGATGGGTGAGCATCCACTGCAATCAAATTTAGGGTTTCAGGCTCTCTCAGAGCCTTAGACAAAGGATCAATCAAGGAATGAAATGATCTTCAACTTGTCCAACCTCTCAAACATCCACAATGGATCAAAAAGACTCCCACTTCAAGGATCAAGCACAAGGCTGCTCCCTTCTAGGTGGATCAAGTCTCAAGATCGACAGTGTCACCAAATTAGGGTTTTGGTCGACCAGGGCCTCCAAAGGGAAATTTTCCTCTGGGCATGAGCCAAAGATCCAAAACACAACCTAATATACCCCATGGGACCTCATGGACCCAATCATCAAGTCAATTTTGCCTCAGGGGATGCATTCATCAAAAATCAGGAATTAGGGTTTCTTGACCTAATTCACCCCTAAGTTGACTTTTAGGGCAAATCATGATTCAAGACCTCAAGAGAGGATTTGAGGGGCTCTAATGAACTATATTGATCCATTTGGAACAATGGATTAATCCAAGAAGCTTGAGCAACAGGTCTCAATTTCATCCGCACCACAATTAGGGTTTCGCAAGGAAAGTCAACTGTAACTTTGACTTTTGATCAGGACATACTCCCAAGCCCTAAGACATGAATCAATATACCCTATAACACCCTTGGAACATGTCCATCAAGTTTGATTTAGGTCAAGGGAATGATTTCACAAAGGATTGCACAGTTTGGAATTCATCTAATAAAAAGTCAACTGTGCACAAAAGTCAACTTTGACTTTTTGAGACTTTTCCCCAAAATGGATTTTTAACCCTAAAATGATGTTAATGTATGATTTGAATCATCATTCATCAAGAAAAATCAAAGAAAATGGGATAACTTGTAAAAGGGGTAACCATAAAAACTTAGAAAAATTTCTAAGTTATGGAAAAAGTTACACTAATGTGCCAACTTTGGAGGACCATAACTCCTAAACCACAAGGCCATTGTTCCCCATTCAAAGCTTGATTTGTAGATCTTATTTCCCTCTACAAAAGCTTCATACTGACCTATGTCCAAATTCCTCATGGATTTTGAGTTATGGAGTGATCAAAATCAAGAAAAGTCACTTTGTTCCAACACTTAGTGAAAATTTCACTAAGTCAGATTTTACCCTACTTTTTGCCAAATGTAGGGGGATTTTTCACTTGGATTCAAAAGAGATCAAAACCAAACATGTTCAAATAGTTGTTGTATCATGTAAGGGCTTTCTAAAATGGCCAAGAACATTACCAAATTCAATTTGAGTAATGAGATATGACATTGGCAAGTTGCCTTGCTGAAATCTGCCAAGGCAAGGCAGAATTTGCATTTTTGCTCGATTTTCCAAAATCAGCCAAATCCAAATGCTCCTATCCACTTGGACACATCTGAGGATTGAATCTAAAGGGGACAATCACTGAGCCAAGCCTCCAAAGTCTTTGGAACAAGAAATAGCATGTTGAACCTAGAATTGCCAAAATAGGGACAAGACTCCAATTTTGGATTAGAGCATTCAATGGAAGCATCAAGGTGGCATGGACTGAGCCATTCTCAACTGAATTCAGTCAAGACTTATCTAAGACCAAGGGAACCAGCAGCCTGTGCCCTAACCTCTAGTCAATGGCTAGAGGAGACTTGGATTTCCATTGGACAACATTGGCCAAACCTCTGCTGCAGTTGCCATTCACTGTGGATCCCAAAAAAAACTTGCTCTACTATAAATAGAGCTCAATTGTGATTAGTTTGAGTACACCAAAGCCATCAAACAGATGCTTTCCTCAAAATCTCTTCTTTCACTCTAATTTTGCCTTCTAAGGCAAGTCACTATCGGGTTTTGAGTTTGAGAGCTTTTCCAACCAAACCAATCACTCACACACCTCATATACATCACATATGAGCTGATCAAATACATAAACAACTACTAGAACACTGATTTCTCAGAATCACCAGTCAATTTCTCAAGGTTTTAACCAAAATGCAGTTGAGATGCCATGAAGTGATCCAGCCAATTTCAATCAAGTCCAAGCATTCAAACACACTCCATAGGGTGTAGGGAAGCTGTTCAGATCATCACCACTCGTCTGTAACACCTCCAAATCAAAAATCACATTGCACTTCCTGTCACGGCTTAGAGGTAAGCATATACTTGGTTATCTCTCAATCCATGCATATTTCCTCGCACAATAATTTGGCCATATGTTCATAATCATGCATGGAATGTTTCCCCTCAATTAATTGCATTGTTTGAATCGTGTATCAAAAATCCTAGCCTTCATGCAGAATTTATGGTTCTTGAGGATTTTTCATGATTTCTTGTTATATGTTTAATTTAAATGAAATTAATTGTCATAGACATGATCGTGAGGTTGAAACGAGTTGATTGGTATGTGGATTGCATGATATAATAAAGTATTCAGTGAGATTGGATAGAAAATGTAAATCTGGGCAAAGCTGAAAAACACGCGTGTTCTTCAGCTGTTCTTGGGGCCATTTCTTTCAAATTCAAATATTTGAATTTTGTGATTTTATTTAATTGATTCAAAAATTAATTTCTCTCTGAGTTTTAATGATTTTGAGTTGATTCTTTTTTTAATAATTCACAAAAATGTTAAAATATTTTATTTTCCCAAAAATATTATTTATTTTGTATAATTGATATTTTTGCAAAGAATTAATTTTTTAATTGTTTTTAACATTTAAAATAATTTTTCCACCTTGATTTTGCAACTTTTAATGCTTTCTAGTTATTTTGTAGGTCAATGCTTAATTTTTGAAGCTTTAATCCAAGATCACAATTTGTTTTCCACATGTTAAACAATTTTGATCATTTTAATTGAATTTTTATTCAATTAAATACATTTTTGAAAACAAATTAGGGTTTTTGGATTAATTCAACCCTCATAAATCATTTTCAAAACACTTTGGGCCTCTAATAGAGTGTAAGACCCAATCCTTTTTTGACCAAATCATTTTTGGGCCTCACTTATTGTATAAGTCCCGATACTGGAAAAAACAAACGGCGCGATCGTCGCCTTTTCAAAACAAACCTGGGCCTACCCTCGAGTAGTAAGACCCATTTCTTTTCTTAAAACTCATTTGGGCCTCTATTAGAGTGTAAGACCCAATCCCCTTTTAACCAAAACAACTTTGGGCCTCACTTATTGTATAAGTCCCTCTGCGTTAAAAGAAAACCTCGGCTTGATCGCCATTTCAAACGAAAAATCATCTGGGCCTACCCTCGAGTAGTAAGACCCATCTCTTTTTCTTTAAACTTTTTTTTTGGGCCTCTATTAGAGTATTAGACCCAACCCATTTGTACAAAAATCAATTTTTGGGCCTCAGTCACTTGTATAAGTCCCTCTGTACAAATTCAAACAGTGCGATCACTGATAAAACCCTGGGCCTCTCCTTGAACTGTAAGCCCCAAATCTTTCTTTTTCAAAGCACTTTCTCCTTTGATTTTGAATATACTGTTGTTTTTAATCTTTTTTTGTTGAACAACTAACCAAACAGCATGGAAGCTCTACAACCGAGTAAGTGGTTATCGCTTTCATTTACCGCTTTCATATACATATAACTATATTGTGGGGCTGTTTCGCTGTAAGTCTTCTTTCATAAACTCATATCAACTGTGTAATAATAGTATATATATTTCGAGTTTCCCCGACAACTACGTCTAGAACTAGGTGACGCCGTTTCGTTTATTCGTAGAAATAGACAACTAGATCCCCTATAGGATCACTAGATACAGTCTTCTCTTCGGTTGTCCTCATTAGGAATTGTCAAGAAACTCTACTCCCAGAGATGAATGTATTCTCCGTGAATGGCATCTTTGAGTTTCTTCCAATTTCTCAAACTTTCCTGACTTGATCTATTCCTTGTGAATAGCTTGCCTTGAATTTCTCGGGGTTTGGGGACCCATCGGCTTCTTAAAAGCATCGGCCTCCTCTTGGGCATCGTACAAGGACCCACAGGCTTCCTAAAAGCAACCCCGCCTCCTCTTGGGCTTAGTACAAGGACCCATCGGCTTCTTAGAAGTATTCACAACCTCCTCTCAGGCTTCGTATAATGATCTCTTCCTCCGGGAATGATAGCCTCCTCTTGGGCTTCGTACAAGGACCTCTCGACTTCTTAAAAGTTTCCAGCCTCCTCTTGGGCTTCGTACAAATTGTCCCGACGACCTCCTAGAGGTATAGGAACAGAACTTAGTTATCTGCATAGAACAGTCCTTTCAAAGAGTCTACTACTGTTTCTCAAAGCATAGTACAAAAGATGAAACTCTAGACTTGGACAGTCTAATCTCCTTGAGTCTCAAAGACATTCTCAAGCACCCTTCAAGAATAGGAAGTAAACCCGTAGACTTGGACAGTCTCAACACCCTTGGGATTTCCCGTTTCCTTAAAGAACGGGCATAACCCGGATCCTTGAATCAAATCCATGAGTACAGTGTTGCTCATATAAGAACTGATTTTCTCTTTCAAAATCAGTATACTGGACCTGTCACTTAACTGAAACAGTAACCATAGCCTCCTCTTGGGCTTTGTACAATGATTCTCCCCAGCAGAGTCAAACAACGTTTAGCCTCTCTCTCGGGCTTTGTACGAGACACACAGGAGACTCCCTCATTGAGTCAATCACCCCTTTCGCCTCCATCTTGGGTTTTATACGAGATACAAAAAGGTTCTTATTGAGCCAAACCAACAACAGCCTCCATCTCGGGCTTCGTACGAGATACAAAAAACTCTCTTGTTGAGTCAAATAGCCTCCATCTCGGGCTTTATACGAGATACCAAAAGACTCCATTGTCGAGTCAAAACCTTTTAGCCTCTCTCTCGGGCTTTGTACGAGACACATATCAGCCTCCTCTTAGGCTTTGTATAAGAAAACCACTGGTTAATCCAATTAACCTTTTAGCATCAAAGCCGTGCCTCGTTCACAGTGCACAAACATCAAACAACTCCCTTCATCTAATCGCTGTAAGTGGAAAGCCTCTGGATCATCTACATCCATGCCACTGTCCCTCTTTCAGCATGAGAAATTCCTAAGGAAAGATAGCATTGCTCTACACCGAGTTAAAGTCTTCTCCTTCAGGTTAAAACCCCCTATAAAGGAAATTATGGCACTACTAGGATCCGCGTGACAAACAGACCCCTCTTTAGAGATGCAAATTCTCTCTAAAGACAAACACCTTTTAGCTTCATATCTTGGGCTTTGAACAAGATATAAATAAACCCTTCAGCTTCACATCTTGGGCTTTGAACAAGATACAAATCACCTTCAGCTTCACGTCTTGGGCTTTGAATAAGACACCAAAACACACATTTCCTCCCATAGAATAGGAGGAACTACGAACGAACGCTCTAATTTCCCTGTTTCGGTAAACGGGAATACATAGGCATAAGATTGAAAGAAAAATCTTATCGAGCACACTAAACAAAAACCCAAAATCCCATACTCTCATGTATCTATCAAAAAGCATCAGTCCTAACATCCTAATCCTTGTTCCCCGCCAGAAAATCCCAAAAAGAAAGAAAACAGTATTGGCGAAAATACAAATAACCAATACAAGGGCCCCCCCACATTGATAGCATTCGTAACCTAACAGACCACTGTTTAAACTCAGTATGCAAGCAGGGTTAATTGGAGACATCTATTTCCCTTCCTTATTCAGCTTACAATAGGATAAAAAATGAATCGACCTATAAACTCAACCGTAGTGAGAGCAACCAGCGCTTAAGAACCGCGTCCAAAATCGCTCGCTACACATTGACCCCTCTTGGGATAACAGCAGCAAGCGGATCGCCAGCGAGCTGGTGTATCCTAGAGTGATCTCAAATAAGGGTAGTATCGCGTGACAACTATTTCCGATAGCTTCCGCATTACAAAATGGTTTAAGCCTACTAAAAACCTCAGCTTCTCAGATAACCCAGTCGACCACACTACTTTCAACAACCGAAGTCGTATAGGCAATGTATCTGCAAAGGGAGTCTCCACTGAGTTTGATGGTCGATCGGGGACTTTTAACTGGGATTCACTCCCCACAAGATTACCCGCATTGCCATCACCTATCTTAGGTGTATACTCAATATTTCCACGTGCGGCATCACACGCATTCCCATTAGAAGAAAAATAAACACATATATCATTTAGGAAAAGCAGTATATATATTTGTCTTAATCATCCTAGACCTCTAGTCTTATGAGCCTATACAGAAAATGACCCCATTTAGGGTTTCATCCCTTAGGAAAGCAAGAAAGAATGCCTCCCACTGTGGTCGCCACTTTTCTGTAGCGCGATTTTTGTGGTTTTGAATCACTATCACTTTGGTACTACAGTTTGATTCATTTTTTATCCTATTAAGCTTATTAAGGAAGGGAAATATATGTCTCCAATTAACCCTGCTTGCAAACTGAGGTTAAACAGTCAAAACTGTTGGTTTACAGATGCTATCAAAATAGGGGGTTCTCCCTTTGGGTTATTAACTAAAAACAGTGTCTAGGTTATTGGTTGGATGTTAGGACTGATGCTTTTTGATTGATGTATAAAGGTATTGGATTTTGGGTTTTTGATTGGTATGCTCGCTAAGATTTTGCAATCTTATGCCTACGTATTCCCGAAACAGGGAAATCAGAGCGATCGTAGTTCCTCCTATTCTATGGGAGGAAAAAGGTGTTTTGGTGTCTTGTTCAAAGCCCAAGACGTGAAGCTAAAGAGGTTTGTATCTTGTTCAAAGCCCAAGATGTGAAGCTAAAGAGGTTTGTATCTTGTTCAAAGCCCAAGATGTGAAGCTGAAGGGTTTATGCTGAGAGAGAATTTTTCATCTCTAAAGAGGATTTGTTGATGTTTGTATGTTGTGAGCAAGGCACAATTTTGATGCTAAAAGGTTTATTGACTCAACCAGGGGTTTCCTTATACAAAGCCTAAGAGGAGGCTATTAACCCAACAAGAGGGTATTCATTATTTGTCTTGTACGAAGCCCGAGATAGAGGCTAAAAGGGTTGACTCAACAAGAGAGTACTAACAAGTAACTGACTCAACAAGAGAGTGCTTTTATCTGTCATGTATAAAGCCCAAGACGGAGGCTAAAAAAAGGTTGACTCAATAAGAGAGTCTGAAGGTGATTGACTCAGCAAGAGAGTCTTTTTATACTCAACAAGAGAGTGTTTTACTGTCTCGTATGAAGCCCGAGAGAGAGGCTAAAAGGGTATCGACTCATCAAGAGAGTCTTTTATACTCAACAAGAGAGTGATTTATATGTGTCTTGTATGAAGGCCAAGACGGAGGCTAAAAGTGGTTGACTCAACAGGAGAGTCTTTTATACTCAACAAGAGAGTGATTTATATGTCTTGTACAAAGCCTAAGACGAAGGCTAAAAGTTTGACTCAACAAGAGAGCCTGACTGTGCTGGTGACTGTTTCAGTTGAGTGACAGTCCCAGTGTGTTGGATAAAAGAGAAAATCAGTTCTTATAAAGGGAAAGATTGTAGGTAAGTTTGTGCCTTGGTATTGATCAGAGGATCAGGGTTATTTCTTATTCTTTAAGGAAATGGGAAATCCCACGGGTATTGAGACTGTCCAAGTCTACTGGTGTTTTGAGAAATAGATTCTCAAATAGTGAATGATCTTTGTATGATGCCCAAGAGAAGGCTGATATGTTAAAGGATGAAGGTCAACCCATTAACTGGTCTGACACTTGACTCAGAAAGACAGCTCTAGCAAATTGATGACTAGGTTTTGTTCCTATACCTGTAAAGGTCTCTGGGTCCTTGTACTAAGCCCAAGAGAAGGCATGAGAACTTCTAAGCAGCCGACGGGTCCTTGTATAACGCCCAAGAGGAGGCGAGGATGCTTTTAGGAAGCCTGTGGGTCCCCAAACCCCGAGAAGTTCAAGACATGCTATTCACCGAGAATAGATCAATCCAGGAAAGTCAGAGAATTTGGAAGAAACTCAAGAGATGCCATTCACGGAGAAAAGATCATCTCTAGGGAGTTAGAGTTTCTTTGACAATTTCTAAGGGTGACAGTCTGAGAAAGTGTTCACCGAGAATGCTGCCTTTCACGTCTCCATATTGTTTAACCCCAAGAGGAGGGAAGACTGTCTTTGGAAATCCTACGGGAATCTAGTTTTATTTGTATTTAAGAGTGACCAATAGGGCTTTACCTAGTGCTAGACGTAGTTACCGGGAAAACTCTAAATAACTATACTAGTATTACACAGGGGATATTTGACAAGTATATAACAGTTTATGAAAGAAGACTTACAGCGAAACAGCCCCACAATACAGTTATATATATGAAAGCGGTAAATGAAAGCGGATAAACACTTACCCATTGTAGAGCTTCCATGTTGTTTTGTTATTTGTTCAACAAATAAATTAAAGAAAGTTTTGATGACAACATATATTTTAATTCAAAATCAAAGGAGAAAGTGCTTTGAAAAGATTGTTGGGGCTTACAGCTCAAGGAGAGGCTCAAGGTTTTATCAGTGATTGCACTGTTGTTTTGAATTTGTACAGGGACTTATACAAGTGACTGAGGCCCAAAATGTTTTTATGTACAATGGGATGGGTCTTACACTCTACTAGAGGCCCAATGATTTATTTTTGTACCAGGGATGGGACTTACAGCTCGAGGAGAGACCCAAGGTTATTTTTTTGAAAACGGCGATCGCGCCGAGGTTTTTCTTTTAACGCAGAGGGACTTATACAATGTCTGAGGCCCAAAATGGTTTTGGTTAAAAGGGGATTGGGTCTTACACTCTATTAGAGGCCCAAAGTGGTTATTTTTATACAAGTGATGGGGCTTACAGCTCAAGGAGAGGCCCAAGATTGTATCTAAAAAAGGCGACGACCGCGCCGAACTTTTTGATGGTATCGGGACTTATACAATACTCTGAGGCCCAGATTATTTTAGTTTCTAAGAGGGATTCGGTCTTACACTCTATTAGAGGCCCAAAGTGGTTTGAAAATGATTTGTTTAGGGTGATTAAGATCAAAACCCTAAATTAATTTCAAAATGTATTTTAATTAAATAAAAAACTTAATTAAAATGATCAATATTATCAAACATGTATAAAAACAAGTTGTGATCTTGGATGAATGTTTGAAAAATCATGTTTATATCCACACAATGATTGGAAATCAATTAAGTTTGGAAAATCAAGAAGGAACAAATATTTCAAATGTTAAAAAAAAATAAAACATTAATTCTTTTCAAAAACATCAAATATAAGAAATAAATAATATTTTTGGGAATTTTTGGCAAAATAAAATATTTTAACATTTTTTTGAATTATTAAAAAAAGAATCAACTCAAAATCATTAAAATTCAGAGAGAAATGAATTTTTGAATCAATTAAATAAAATCACAAAATTCAAATATTCAAGTATTCAAAAATGGCGCCAAGTACATGGTAAGAACATGCGCCACCCTCTGTTTCTGCAGATTTGCGTTTTCTATCCAATCTCACTGAATACTTGATGATGGCATGCAATCTACATATCAATCTACTCGTTTTCACCTCACGATCATGTCTATGGTCTTTAATTTCATTTTTTTAAGCATGGAATAAGAAATCAAAGAGAAACCTCAAGAACCCTAAAATTTGCATGAAGGCTCATAAATTCCATACACGATTCAAACAAAGCAATTGATTGAGGGTAAACACTTTATGCATGATTATGAACATATGGCCAAATTATTGTGCAGCAAAAAAGGCATGGATCATAGAGTTAGAAGAGCTCATGCTTACCTCTTGCAGCTGGTGATCTTGTTTTGTGTTAGAGGCGTTGCAAGCTGGTTTCAATGATTTGCACAACTGCCTTAGGTGCCAAGTGATGTGTCTGAATGCTTGGAGTGGTTTGAAACAAGCTGAAACAGAAGATGGTACCCCAACTGCAAGTCTGCTAAAAGCTTGAGCAGTTGGATGTTATTCTGAGAAATCAGTGTTACAGTTGTTGTTTAAATGTTTGGATGACTTCTATATGATGTTTATGAGGTGTGTGTGAGATTGGTTTGGTTGGAATTTCTCTCAAACTCAAAACCCGATAGTGACTTGCTTTGGATGGCAATTTTGTAGTGAATGAAGAGATTTTGAGGAAAGCATCTGTTTGATGGCTTTGCTGTACTCAAACTGATCACAAATGAGCTCTATTTATCTTGTTCAAAGCCCAAGGTTTAGACAAGTTGAAGATCATGTCATTCCTTGATTGATATTTTGTCTAAGAGCTCTGAGAGGGCTTGAAGCCCTAAGTCTGATTGCAGTGAGTGCTCCACAACCCTTGAGGAGATTGATGAGGAACCAAGGTACATCCATCTTGTACTGATGATTTGCACAATGATGGGAAATTTTAGTGGTCAAAATTTGGGGTATGACAGAGGGTTGTACGGGCCATAAATTATAGCACACACATCAATTCCGCAAAGGGTTAATAACTCATCAACTTTTTTCAATAAACCTTTCTTCTTTTTATCGTATGTTACTTTCCTTGAGGTATCATTTTCAATGAAAGCAAGTTTCACCTTCTTTGTTGTCATGGTTTTGACTAGAATAAGCGAAGATGAATAATTTATAGGGAAAAATAAGAACAGTTGATGGTTGTGAATTTTATTCTTGTGAACAATATATATATATATATATATATATATATATATATATATATATATATATATATATATATATAGACCAAAATCGATCTATTGTACACGGTTTGATGTATGTGTGAATATTTTTCCATCTTGGCATTTTTGTTTCGGCGGTAAAACTCATTATTTTCATTCCATCCATGCGGATATATAAATTCAAAGCTTTTATGACATTTAATTTTTTAACATTTTTCAATATTTAAATATTTATAGTGACGTGGTTGCAACGGTTGGATTATATATCAAAATATTTTTTTTTATTTTACAAAGATTTATCACGAATTGTAATTTGCGTCGATTCATTCAAATAGATATTCTAAAAGGATTTTATCTTGCTGTTAGTTATCAATATCATAAATTTAAAATATAGTATGAGAAAAAGGAATATACACCGAATATTTTTTTTATTGTAATACCCCGTAATATCTAAATGCTCAATTGGATATTTGATGAGGTCAGATGAGTATCTATGTGCTCTATCTTTGGTTAATTAGATTTATGGAATCCTCTAAGTACTTTAAGTATTGTCAATCGGGATCAATAGAACAACTGGAGAACTCTGAAGAGATCAATTATTTTATTAAAGAGACGGATTAATATTTATTAATTCAAGAGAGTAATTTTAAGGTAACTCTAATAATTGTTCAATTGGTTGAGACGACAAAATATCAATTGGAAATATTTTACCCTGTTGGATTTTATTGTATAATAAGTTATATATATATATATATATATATATATATATATATATATATATATATATATATATATTTGTTAGTAAGGGAAAGAAGAAAAGAAAAGTTGGAAAATAAGAAGAAAAGTAGAAAGAAGAAAAGGAAGAGAAGAAGAAGAGAAACAAGAGGAAAATGGGAAAGAGGGAAGAAAACTTGGATCATTGTTCATCATCTTCTTCAAACTCCTCTTCGATTATCAGGTGGGTTCTAGTTAGACACTCTAAGTTCTAGAATTAAGGATTTAGAACTTAGGTTAGATTTGAGAGAAAATGATTAAACGGATAAATCAATGAAATCTAACGGATAAAATTCGATATAATTTGTGTAGTGTAGTCGTATTATGCATGTGATCATTCGATAATACTTGATTTGATGTTTGGGAATGATCTTGTATGGAAAGGATGGGTTTTTGAAGCTCATGGAACCCTAAACACGCAGCTGGGAAATTCTGAGTTTTTCATTGTTCGCCTAGCGAACCTGGCGAAGGGAAAAGCGAATGGTTGGTCGAGGGTTCGCCTAGCGAACCCCAAAGCGAAGGGAAGGCGAATGTTCGCCCAGAGTTCTCAAAGCGAACTTTATGCCATTTTTTCTCTGCCATGCATCGTTGGGGAGTTCCCCTTGCGAATACAGTAGCGAATGTGATATATTTTCCATCTTGTTTCCTTCATAACTTTTGATCCGTAACTCGGATTAACGCACGGTCGGAAGCGTTGGAACCCTATTTCAATGCTCTTTATGATAGTGAAATAGAAACATATGTTTATGTCATGGATTGATATGGTAGAGTTAAATTTTGTGATGAATGTGAAAAGTGTGGTTTATGTTTCCACCGGAAATTCATGAATCGAAGCCCGATTTGATATGGGACTTGAAGCCTTGGAAAGAGAATCCAATGTGCTATTAAATGGTATGTGAGACCATGATTTAACCAAGGATGCTTGGTAGAGGATAGCAGTGGCTAGTATGTGTAGCGCGATTTTTGTGGTCCTGAGTCACGATCGCTTGGGTACTACAGTTCGATTCATTTTTTATCCTATTGAGCTTATTAAGGAAGGGAAATAGATGTCTCCAATTAACGTTGCTTGCATACTGAGTTTGAACAACGGTCTATTAGGTTGCAGATGCTTTGTGGATGTGGGGCCTTTCTTCGGTTTATTTTGTTTAAGATTCGAATGTCTGAATCACTTGCGAGGTTTTTGGTAAGATGTTAAGAATTGGTGCTTTTGGGGTTCATATATGGGATTTTGGGTTTTTTTTATTAGTATGCTCGCTAAGATTTTTACAATCTTACGCCTACGTATTCCCGTTTAATGAAACAGGGAAATCAGAGTGATCGTAGTTCCTCCTATTCTATGGGAGGAAAAAGGTGTTTTGGTGTCTTGTTCAAAGCCCAAGACGTGAAGCTAAAGGGGATTTGTATCTTGTTCAAAGCCCAAGATATGAAGCTAAAGAGTCTATTTGTATCTTGTTCAAAGCCCAAGATGTGAAGCTAAAAGATCTTGACTTAGAGAGAGTTTGTCATCTCTAAAGAGGAGCTGTTGATATTTGTATGTTGTGAGCAAGGCACAACTTTGATTCTAAAAGGTTGATTGACTCAACCGGGGTTTTCTTTACATAAAGCCTAAGAGAGTGTTTTATACTCAATAAGAGAGTGATGGTTGAATCAATAAGAGAGTCTTTTTATACTCAACAAAAGAGTGCTTTATATCTCGTACGAAGGTTGACTCAACTTTGAGGCTATTGAAGGTCGACTCAAAAAGAGAGTCTTTTTATACTCAACAAGAGAGAGTTTTATATCTCGTACGAAGCCCGAGATAGAGGCTAGATGGTGCTTGACTCAACAAGAGAGTCTTTTATACTCAACAAGAGAGTGTTTTATATCTCGTACGAAGCTCGAGATAGAGGCTAGAGGTTGATTTGACTCAACAAGAGAGTCTTTTGTATCTCGTACGAAGCCCAAGATAGAGGCTAAAGGTTTGACTCAACAAGAGAGTCTTTTTATACTCAACAAGAGTGTGTTCTATATCTCGTACGATGCCCGAGATAGAGGCTAAAAGGTTTGACTCAACAATAGAGTTTTTTTATACTCAACAAGAGAGTGTTTTATATCTCGTACGAAGCCCGAGATAGAGGCTAAAAGGTGCTTGACTCAATAAGAGAGTCTTTTATACTCAACCAGAGAGTGTTTTATATCTCGTACGAAGCCCGAGATAGAGGCTAGAGTTTTGACTCAACAAGATAGTCTTTTTATACTCAAAAAGAGAGTGTTTTATATCTCGTACGAAGCCCGAGATAGAGGTTAAAGGTTTGACTCAACAAGAGAGTCATTTTATACTCAACAAGAGAGTGTTTTATATCTCGTACGAAGGCCGAGATAGAGGCTAAAGATGGTTGACTCAACAAGAGAGTCTGAAAAGGTTAGCTCCGCTGGGGAGGAATCATTTATACAAAACCCAAGAGGAGCCTGCCTGTGTTGGTGACTGTTTCAGTTGAGTGACAGGCCTAGTATGTTGGATACAAGAGAAAATCAGTTTTTATGAAGAGAAAGATTATAGGCGAGGTTGTGCCTTGGTATGGATCCGAGGATCCAGTTTATTTCCTGTTCTTTAAGGAAATGGTAAATCCCAAGGGTATTGAGAATGTCCAAGTCTATTGGTGTTGTGATAAATCGATCCTCAGGTAGCGAAGGATCTTTGTATGATGCCCAAGAGAAAGCTGGTATGTTAAGGGATGAAGGTCTAGACTCCTTTGAAAGACTGCTCTATTAAGATGACTAGTTTCTGTTTCTATACCTTTAAGAGGTCGACGGGACAATTTGTATAAAGCCCAAGAGAAGGCAGAAAAACTTTTAAGAAGTCGAAGGGACAATTTGTACGAAGCCCAAGAGAAGGCTATCTTTGCTGAGGAATAATCATTATACGAAGCCTAAGAGGAGGCTGTGAAAACATCTAAGAAGCCGAAGGGTCCTTGTACAACGCCCAAGAGTAGGCGGGGATGCTTTTAAGAAGCCTGTGGGTCCCCAAACCCCGATAAGTTCAAGACATTCCATTCACCGAGAATAGATCAAGCCAGGAAAGTTCGAGAATTTGGAAGAAACTCAAGAGATGCCATTCACGGAGAAAAGATCATCTATGGGGAGTTAGAGTTTCTTTGACAATTTTTAAGGGTGACAGTCTGAGGAAGGGTTCACCGAGAATGCTGCCTTTCACGTCTCCATATTGTTTAACCCCAAGAGGAGGGAAGACTGTATCTGGTAATCCTATGTGGGATCTAGTTTTGTTTGTATTTAAGAGTGACCAACGGGGCTTTATAGTGCTAGACATTGTCGCCGGGGAAAACTCAAATTGCTATTCTAGTATTACACAGTATAAAAGGAGGTGAAAGAAGACTTACAGTGAAACAGCCCCACAATACAGTTATATACATATATATATATATATATATATATATATATATATATATATATATGAAAGCGGTAAATGAAAGGGGATAAACACTTACTCAGTTGTAAAGCTTCCATGTTGTTTCGTTAGTTGTTCAACAAAAAGAAATTGAAAACAACAGTATATTTCAAAATTAAAGGAGAAAGTGCTTTGAAAAGAAAGTTGGGGCTTACAGCTCAAGGAGGGGCCCAAGGTTTTATCAGTGATTGCACTGTTGTTTTGAATTTGTACAGGGACTTATACAAGTGACTGAGGCAAAAAAAAAAGGTTTTTTGTACAAAGGGATGGGTCTTACACTCTCTCAAGAGGCCTAAATGAATTTAAAGAAAAGAAATGGGTCTTACAACTCGAGGGTAGGCCCGGAGGGTTTAATTTTTTAACTGCCGATTGCACCGAGATTTTAAAAGCGCCGTGGGTCTTATACAATGACTGAGGCCCAACAATTTTGGTTTCAACAAAAAGGATTGGGTTTTACACTCTATTAGAGGCCTAGAGTATCAAGATGGGTCTTATAACTCGAGGAGAAGCCCAGGGTTATTTGTTTGGCAACGGCGATCGTGCCGAGGTTTTTGAAAACACAGTGGGTCTTATACAATGTCTGAGGCCCAAAAATTTTTGGTTTCAAAAAGGATTGGGTCATACACTCTATTAGAGGCCCAAAGATTTTATTTTTGTACAAGAGATGGGGCGTACAACTCAAGGAGAAGCCCATGGGTTTTTGGTTAAAAAGGCGACGATCGCGCCGAACTTTTTGATGGTATCGGGACTTATACAATACACTGAGGCCCAAATCATTTTGGTTTTCAAAAAGGGTTGGGTCTTACACTCTATTAGAGGCCCAAAGTGTTTGAAAATGATTTGTTGAAGGTGGAATCAATCAAAACCCTAATTTCATCATTTTAAAAGTAAATTCTTTAAAGAAAATCAATAAAAAATGATAAAATACCAAATAAGCTTGAATAAACAACTTGAGATTTTTGGTTAAGGTTTGAAAAATGAGGTTTTAATCACAAGATGAATTAAAACTCATTTGGTTTTGATTTTCAAGATGAACATTCACTTTTAAAATGTTGAAAAACAATAAAAATGAATTTATGCACAAAAATACTAATTATATTAAATAAATAATATAAACTTAATTTTTTTGTGGAATAAAATATTTCAATATTTTTGTGACATTTTTCTAAAAGAACCAATCAAAAATAATTAAAATTGGGAGAGTTATTAATTTTTCAAATCATTAAAAATAATATGAAAAATATTTAAAATATGAAAAACGTGATAAAAAGAGGATCTGGGGCGAGGGGTATTCGAACCGCAGACCTCTTGTGTGCAGCGCACGCCCTCTACCACTGGGGTGGTGATACATCCGTGTATTGAAACACAACCACAAATATACAAGGCTTGCCTTGTTTTTGGCCTGGCCCAAGACAAGGCAAGGCAAGACTTTGGTCAGAAACGGGAAGGCCATAACTTTCTCATTTCTCCATGGATGGAGACAAAATTTATATGCATCTGGCCTAGAATTTCCTCAGGAATCCAATGGTGGTGGTGTTTTTTTTCAGATTATGCTCCTATTGAAAAACCCGATAGTGGTTTTGAAATAGGTCATGATTTGCATTTTCTGTGTTATCTCTTATTACAAGCATGAATTACATGATAAATTGGTGCAAACACAACACATATAACATGTTTAAGAGATGCATGATCAGTGGACATCAAAGCACATGATGATTCAAAGAATTCAAGTTGTGATGCTTACCTCTTTCTGGAGCTTTTGTGCAATATGCCAAGTGCTTTTTTTCCAAAAATGTTTTGATGCTTTGAACACTCTCAAATGATCCCTTGGAAGCTTTTAGGATGGTTGGAATCAGCTGGAAACCTCAGGAGTGGAAACTGGCCCTTTCTTGCAAAAGGGGCAAAAGTGGCCAAAATAGCAACTCTCTCAAATGGTGTTCCAGATGTGTGGAACCATTTGGGACAGTTCAAGGATGATATTTGGAGTGTGTTTGAGGTTTTATCTGGTTTGGAAAGTGACTGATTCAAGACATGGCTTGAAAATTGCACAAAAAGGCCTATTTTGAGGGTTTGAGAGGTGACTTGGTGATTTTGGTGTTACAGGTCACTTGTTAGAGTTTAGACAGCTTAGATATGACATATTGGATGTGTTTGGATCATGAGTTGTGGTGGAATTGCTCTCTAACTCAAAAACTCAGAGTTACCTTGCTAAAGAAGGCATTTTTACCTAGAGAAAGAGATTTTGAGGAAAGCAAGTTTTGTAGTGCTTTGGTGTACTTAAACTGAGCACAAATAAGCTCTATTTATAGTAGACCAGGTTTGTTTTGGCTGCAATAGTGAATGGCAACTGCAGCATAGGTTTGGCCAATGTTGAGCAATGAGAATCCAAGTCTACTCTAGCCATTGACTAGAGGTTAGGGCACAGGCTGCTGGTTCCCTTGGTCTTGGATTAGTCTTGACTGAATTAAGTTGAAAATATGTCAGTCCATGCCACCTAGGCGCATCCATTAAATGCTCCAATCCAAAATTGGAGTCTTGTCCCTCTTTTAGGCATTTCTAGGTTTGGCATGCTACTTTTGGTTCCAAAGACTTTGGAGGCTTGGTATTAGAGTTGGTTCCTCCTTGGTCTCCTCTTGAGGTGTTCAGATGGATATAGTTGCTTTTCATTTGCACAAATTGGGCAAATCTAGCAAAATGCACAAATCTGCCTTGTTTCTGACAGTTTTCAACAAGGCATATTGCCATTGTCATATCTCATGGCTCAAGTGGAATTTGATGGAGTTCTTGGCCATTTTGGAAAGCCCTCATATGATACAACAAATGTTTGATCATAGTTGGTTTTGATACTTTTTAGATCCAAGTGAAAAATACCCCTACATTTGGAAAAAAGTGAAGGCAGATTCTGACTTATTGAAAGTTTCACTAAGTGTTGGAAAAAAGTGACATTTTCACTTTTTGTGATTTTGATCATTCCATAATTGAAAATCCATGAGGAATTGGAATGATTTGTGTTTGAAGCTTTTGTATAGGGCCATGAGAGCTACAAATCCAGCTTTGGATGGGGAATATGGCCTTTGTTCCAAAGTTGGTACCCTTGCCACTTTGTTCCATAACTTAGAAAATTTCTAAGTTTTTTATGGTTACCCCTTTTACAAGTTATCCCACTTTTCTTAATTTTTCTTGATCAATGATGATTCCAATCATACATTAACATCATTTTAGGGTGAAAGAACGATAATTGTGAAAAATATCAAAAAGTCAAAGTTTGACTTTTGTGCACAGTTGACTTTTTGTCAGATGAATTCCAAACTGTGCAATCCTCCATGAAATCAAGTCCTTGACCTAAATCAAACTTAATGGACATGTTCCATGGGTGTTATAGGGTGTATTGAATCATGTCCCAAGGATTGGGAGCATGCCTGGGTCAAAAGTCAAAGGCACAGTTGACTTTTCCCGTGAAACCCTAGTTGTGGTTCTGATGAATTTGAAACTTGTTGATCAAGCTTCTTGGATTAATCCGTTGTTGTAAATGGATCAATTTAGTGTATTAGAGACCCTCAAATACTCTCTTGAGGTCTTGGCTCATGTTTTTTCACAAAAGTCAACTTAGGGGTGAATTAGGTAAAAAAAACCCTAATTCCTGATTTTTTTTTATGAATGCATCCCCTGGGGCAAAATTGACTTGATGATTGGGTTCATGATGTCCCTTGGAGCATCATAGGTTATGCTTTGAAGCCTTGGCTCATGCCCAGAGGAAAGTTTCCATCTGGAGGCCCTGGTCGACCAAAACCCTAATTTGGTGACACTAGCGATCTTGAGGCTTGATCCACTTGGAATGCTGCAACCTTGTGCTTGATTCTTGAAGTGGGAGTCGTCTTGATCCATTGTGGATGTTTGAGAGGTTTAGAAAAGTTGAAGATCATGTCATTCCTTGATTGATCCTTTGTCTAAGAGCTCTGAGAGGGCTTGAAACCCTAATTTTGATTGTAGCGGATGCTCGCCCATCTTTGGGGAGACTATTGAGGTATGATGGTTCATCCCATATTGTGATGATGATTTACACAATGATGGGGAATCTTAGTGGTCAAAATTTGGGGTATGACAGTATGCCTTAAAAATGTGTGTGAACTACTATGTGGATTATGTTTGATATGTTATGCTATATTGTGTGTTTTATGATTGATGTTGTAATATGCTTGTCTATTATTGTTGGTGATCATAATTTAGAAAATGACATGCTTAAAATGAATTAGGAAGAGTGAGAAAACTTACCCCAAACAAATGATATGATCCTAGAGATGTAACTAGGTCTTAGTAAAGCTTTGAATAACAATGCTTAGACATCGATACTAGAAGAGTGTCTTTGTTAAGTAGTTGTTGGTGGAGGATTGTAGTCCTCTGGTTTATAGTTTATCCCTTAATAAATATGTGACCCGTGTTTAATCTCTTTGAGCGGGATGGTCGGGGAGAAGTATTTGTTAAGTAGTTTTCAGTGGAGGATTGTAATTTCTTCGGTTTGTTGTTATCCCTTAATAAATACCCTGACCCGTGTTTAATCTCTTTGAGCGGGATGGCCGGGGAGAAGTTTTTATTAAGTAAGTAACCGTGACCCGTGTTTAATCTCTTTGAGCGGGATGGCCTGGGAGAAGTTACTTAGTGGTAAGTAACCGTGACCCGTGTTTAATCTCTTTGAGCGGGATGGTCGGGGAGATGTTACTTAGTGGTTGGTACCGTGACCCATGTTTAATCTCTTTGAGCGGGATGGCCGGGGAGAAGTACCATTTGTAGATAACTGTGACCCATGTTTAATCTCCTTGTGCGGGATGGCCGGGGAGAAGTAATCTACGTTAAGGACACGTGAGCCGTGTTTAATCTCTTTGAGCGAGATGGTCATGGAGAAGATTCCTTAACTAGTTGTCGATTTGCATTTGTAGATAATCTTGACCCGTGTTTAATCTCTTTGTGCGGGATGGCCAGGGAGAAGTTATCTACGTTAAGGATCCGTGACCCGTGTTTAAACCCTTTGAGCGGGATGGCCGGGGAGAAGATTCCTTAACTAGTTTTTCATTTTGTGAATGGTACGATTGTTTCCCTAGTCAGGAATGTTTCAACTCAAGGTCTAGTTCCTTTCCCTCGACTTGAGTTAGGCTAAGATAGAACCTTGTAAAGCCGAGAGAATCCACAAGATAGGGAACTCACTGAGATTTGATGTATCTCACCCCACTATTGTTGATTATTTCAGGAGGTATTTGCAGGTATGATTTACAAGTGGAGCTATGCTTGGATGTTTCAAGAGAAGCTTAGTTAAGCTTATTCCACTGTGTATTTTTTGTATACAATTGAGGATATTGTATATTGGTCTTATTTTTTATTATTTTGGCTAGTTTCCATAGCTTGTACCATATGTAGCGTGGTTTTGGTGGCTTCGAATCACTATCGCTTTGGGGTGCTCGAATTAACCTTGCTTGCATACTGAGTTTAAATAGATGACTGTTGGTTTACAAATGCTATCAAAATTTGGGGGTATGTCTTAGGTTATTTTGCTTAAGATTAGAATGTCTTGACGGTTCATAAGGCTTTTGGGAAGATGCTGCTGTAACACCCCAAAATTTGCCTTCTTACTTTTAGCTAACTGGCTTATGTTTCTTTGCATTTCTTGCATTAGCATTTGTGCATAGCATTGGTTCTTAGCATGGGATCAAGGTGCTTGGTTCATCTCAAAGGAGTCTCAAGCCTCAAGGTGGTTTGAGGGGTTCATCATATCACTATAAGATCAAGAATGGTAAAGGATTTCAAGTGAATCTTTCCCTCCTAACCAGAGGGACCAATTAGGGTTTTGGTTTCAAAAGAGATTCTTGTTCAACTTTGTGGATTCAAGCATGCTCTCATGGAGTTTCATATGCTCACAAGTGCTCATAGAGGAAGGCTTGGCTAGTGGTTCATTGTGGAAGATGTTCAGTGGATCAGTTACTTGTGAAGTAAGAAAAAGTCAACTGTAAGGAGGAAAGTCAACCATGGAATTTTGAGGTTCTCTTCAGGGTTTTCAAGGTCTCACATCCTCATATGGTCTTCAAGGGTCAAGTTTCATTCCATCTATCAAGAATCAAGAGTTTGTGCAAAAGTTACTAAATTTGGAAAATGACCTATAATGAGAAGTTTCCATTTTTGGCAAGTTTTTACACTACATTCAACTTGACTTTTCATCATTAAGGAAGCTTCAAATGAATTTTCCTCCAACATTAAAGTTGAAGATCTTTCTCTCCCATTTCCGAAAAGTACTAGATGGTTTCCATATCATTTGTAGAACTCAAGTTATGGTCAAAACAATGCAAGGTGCTTTTAAGGTTTTTCACATGTACCACTTTTTCCACCTTTTGCATTTTGGTACAAATTGACTTGTAATTGGTTCTATTGCTTCAATTCAGATTTCCACATTCAAGTACACATCATAAGGATCATTTTTGGCCTTTGAATCAAGTCATTTCATGCCATGTACCTCACTTTCTTCACATAATACAATTTTACAAAATGGATTGAAACTTACAAACCAGGCCACCACAAGGCCCAATTCCAATCCATCGGTGATCAGCAAGGGAAGTGTGAATGATTCATCATGAAAAGCATGAGCTTGCACGTGTGGATTAGTGGGTTAAACACAAAGTGCAAAATTGCAAAACCACTAAAAACTCATTAACCAAGGGATTAATCAACTTTTAATCATGATCAGAGGTCTAATGAGGTGTATATAAGCTAACTCATACGCACCAAATTAGGTAATGCACTCTCATTTGCTCAGATTTGAAATTTTCACTCTCACTTTCTCTCCTTCGAATCTCTCTTCTCATAAGGGTTTCTGAAGATTTCTTTCCATATTCTTGATCTACACACTCCATAGAACAAGAATCAACCACTGATTGAAGCTCATACTGAGGTTTTGGCCATATACGAATTTGAGTTGCTCTTCATAAAAAACCTAGATCTAGCCAATTTCAAGCCCCTATTTGCATTTATTTTGCAAATAGAGCTCAAAAGAGGAAGATCTGCAGCTTTTGGAAGGAGTTCTTGGCGTATTTGAAGCTCTACAATTCTCAGGTTAGCTCACTTTTCATGATCATATAACTTGAATTTTAAGCTTGCATGATGATCTATGATGTTCACTGATGATGCTGATGTGTTTGGTTTTGATTTTGGACGTGTGAATTGCTTGAATTTTGAGATTGAAAGTTTTAGATCCAAACTTATTTCCTTCGATTTGACTTGTATGTTGATTTTTTGGTGAAATGGACATGATATTTGAGATCCTTGTTGAATTCTGGTTAAGATGATGTACTCATGAGCCATTTCTGGTAAAATTTTGGTTGAGGTTCACCGGAGAAGGTGACCGGAGCTAGGGCTCCGGCACCTAGTTTGTTTTCCGGCCAGTGCAGGGTTACAAGGTTAGGGATGAAATCACAGCCGTCCAAGGGTTAGATCTGATGGTTCAGATCTTGCCACTTCATTTATTTTTCTGATGTTTCATTTAATATGCGTGTGTGTCTTTCCATGTTAACTATTGTGCACGCGCAGATCTAGGCCTTTCATCTTACATACTTGCTTGATCTGTTGACTTGATCTGGTGTGTTAGATTAATCCAGTGAACCTGAGTGTGCCAACACATTAAAATGCCACAAGCCTATCACGTGTTTTATTTTTAATTTCTGATGATTTGGTGTGTGTGCGTGCATCATTGTGGATCTGTACCTTTCATCATGGTTACTTATTGTTTTTTATGACTGAATGTGGAGCGCATGATTGATCTGATGGTGTGTGTGAGTCCCTTGGTTGACTTAATTCCACATGTTTTATGTTGACTTGCGCTGGGTTTGGGCTGGCCTCTCCTTGCTTTCTCCACGCCTCATATGGGCCCATTTGCCATTCTGAACGTGAATTTGTTGCTGCTTGCACCCCCTGGCATTTATTCTTCCCTTTTTATTTTCTTTTTGCATAGTTTTCATTTTTAATTTTTAAAAATAGTTTTATGAATCCAAAAATTATGAAAAAATTCATGAAGCATATTTAGGGTTTTATAAAATTTTTCCAGATTTTATTTTCCATCTTTATTTTATTTTTAGCATCTAAATTAATTGTTGCTTTAATTTCTTTTTGAATTGTTTCATATATGCACACTTAAACTTGCTGATTTTATTTCTCATCATCTATAAATCATTTTGAACCCATTCTTTTTGCATTGTTTCATCAACATATTGAAGTGCATAAAAACATTTTTCTAATATTTTAAACTCTTTGCATATTGCATTTTAGTCCCTCTCCTTTTCATATTGGTATATGGTTCTTATGTGATCTTTGCTCATTTGTTTGAGGTGCTTAACTTGTGAATTTTTGTGAGATCTTTTGACATGTGATTGGCTTCTGACTTAGGTCATTTGAGTTTAATCTCACAATTTTTGAATGTCATTTGATATATGTTTGCTTGTTTGTGCTTAAGTGACTTATGCATGATTATATCTTGACATCTCTTTACACAAGTTGATTTGCCATGCCTAATTGATTGAGTTCCTTTGTGATTCTTTGCATGAGCTTTTGGTATGATGTTTACCCCTAGTTGAGGTCCTTTAAGACTTAATTTTTCCATTTGTGGATCATGAGTGAATCATGTTTGAGTATGCTTAAGTGTTGGAACTTTGTCTTCGTTTTGTAGTCTACTTTGGTGCATGTCTTGAAGGTGTTGCTTGGTAATTGAACTTGTATGACTTGAGTTTGGTTTTAATATGATATTGATGCATATGCTACTGCCCCTTGAGTTCCTTACTTGGTTTTCATTTCACTTGAGCATAGTTAAATGCATTTGGTTTGAATTGTATGATGAATATCATTACCTTTCCTTTTGTGGACTTCTTTGGATCATATTGTTTCATGCTTTGATTCCCTTTTGCACATGAGAATTGTTGATGATAATATGAACTTGGTTCTGACTTGTTTTCATCTTCATCTTGTTTTTCTCATTTCATTTTGATATGAAGTCCATGTGTGTTTAATTGTGCATTTCATACAAGTATGCTTGCCCTTTTTTTTCATGTTTACCTTTGCATGCTTACTTGAATTGTTTTGCATTGATCTTTGAAACATGTTTGATGATTTGAGTTGGACATTTATGATATGATGTACTTGCTTCCTTATCTTGTATCTCATCTTCTCCTTCTCTTTCTCATTTCTTCTCTTCACTCTCTTCCTTCCAAGAATCTCAAGACTTGTTTAAGTCTTGGATTCTTTCCCTTTAGAGCTACCTAGTCCAACTTAATTTTTGATTAAGCTTGGAGTAGGATTAGCATTAGGTTAGGTAGTCATCTCTCCTAAGCCTCACTAACCATAGGTCATCCATGCATGATAACGTTAGGATTCTTAGTTTCCCTTTAGAGTTTCCTTTGTGTCTTCTCTCTTCTCATCTCAAAACTTCTTGAAAACACTTAATAAAGATAAAGTGTATTGCGCACGAGCCTTAAGCGTGGGGAATGAGAAATGAGGGGCTTCCTCTCATCTTTCTAGAGTACTTAGCGGGCGTCCTGTCTTGGGACGATTCGTTAAGTATTCGTCCCTGTGCCCTAGACTTTGGTGCAATGCAAGTTATGAACTAACTTAAAAAACACTTATGTCTAAAAAACACAAAAACAAATTCAAATCTTTTTATCCTTCGGGATTGTTTGGTTCCAGACCATTTTCAGAAAAGAGCACATTACCTTTCGTCTGAGTCGCAAACAGGCATCGACCCTAACTGCCGGACGCGAATCTAACGTCGCTCATAAAAAACACTTACCCATTTGTGGTCGTACCCACGAACTACATCATCTCTGATTCCTTTCTCTCGTCCGATTGAGGATATGTAGGCACAAGACAGCGATTGTCTTGGCGAGCAACCTTCCCCCACAGTTCTCGTCTGAACTACGTTGACTCAGACTTTCCCATTCCACTGAGGGAGTACGTAGGCCTAGGGCATCGAATATGTCCTACCGAGTCCGTCTTAGTCACCCCCATCCCCGTTTTCTTTTGCAGCCATAGATAGTAGGACAGCTCACCCTCCGTTTAGACAACAAGCATGGATCCCATCGAGTACGATGGATGCGTGGGGTGCTAACACCTTCCCCTCGCATAACCGACTCCCGAACCCGGACTATGGTTGCGATGACCATGTCTTTCCCCTGTTCTCTTCAGGTTTATGCAGTGTTTCCTTTCCCTCTCTCGGGATAAATACACATTGTTGGCGACTCTGTGTTTTCTACGCCACTCTCGCGTTTGTACCGTTGGATGCAAATCTTTCGGGAGCGACAGCTGGCGACTCTGCTGGGGAGTCAGTTGACCTCTTGCTGGTCCATCCCCTTTAGCGAGTCGACCCTAGCGCTTGGTCTTTTTTTCGTTGGGTGTTTATTTGTTGTGCTTTATTATGTTGTATATTAATGTTTTACAGCTTTTACTGAATTACATTTCATTTTATTACTGTCATACTGGATATTGTTGTGCTGTGCTGGCTGGTTTTCTGTTTGGCAGGTTGGGTTGGTCTGAGAGATAAGCCCAATACCCAGGCTTGAGTACACCCTAGGACTAGAGTGGAAAGTAGTGGGACCAACATGCTCGCTTGGTACGTTTGTGTGTTCACGAAATTCACAACCAGACGAGGCTATCTTGGGACGCATTCTGATGTGTGTGTCTTGCGCATGTTAGGGTGTTGATCTAGAGAGCTGTCGACTCTGGTGGCCGTTTCTCCGATACCTCAGTTGAGCCTCTCCTCCCGAGATGTGACAGTGGCAGACCACGTTCCGTGGCAAATCCATTGCATATTCTCGATCCGAGGACCCAATGCTGAGGGACTCGCATAGGATGACCTTATTTTTTAGGGGAATCAATTGAGGCCTCCTCGATTGATGATGATGCCAAACCAGAAATGGTGAACGTATCATCATTTCTCGACCTGAGAGCCCGGGATATTGAGGATCCTCGCCTTTCTAGAACCCACATGTGAGATGGGATGGGTGTTTGCAGGTTTGCAGGAAACCGAAACCTTCAACCTACCCGGTTTTCTGGATTTCTCATCGGTGTTTGATTATTTGGGTTTCTGGTTATCTCAGTGGTTCGGTATTCTAGAATTCTGGTTTTCTGGGTGGTGTTCTCGTTCTGTTAACAGCACAGCACATCCAGCACTGGTGCCTTGATCCCATGCTTGCATGTGCATATCATTTTTCTTGCATTCTAACATGTTTGACATTTTTCAGGGCTTGCATCTTACTCTTGATTCCGGTTTTCTGAGGTTGCCTTAACATGGATGTCCAGAGAAAGAAGACTATTGCTTATTCGTTCCCAGATCTGACCTTGACGTTGATTCACAAGCTGATTAGTATGGCTGGTCCCGGAGTTCGTACAGAGTTTGGTGGAGGGTACGAGAGACTTCTGAAGTTCGTCTACAACATCTCCAAGTATGAGAAAGATGCCATTCATACACTTCTTCAGTTCTATGATCCGTCTTTACGTTGCTTCACTTTCCCAGACTATATCTTGGCTCCAACGTTGGAGGAGTTATCATTTATTTTGGGAATCCCCATCAGGCATGACATAGTATTCTTTTCTGAAGAACACCCTGGGATAAAAGAAATGGCCATTGCTCTTCATATTGGTGTATCCGCTCTGAGCAATAATATTGTGGAGAAATAAGGAGCTAAGGGTTTCTTATTGAAGTTCTTGTTTGATCAAGCTTGCATACATGTTAAAGAGAAGAATTGGACTGCTTTCCAAGCTATTCTGGCTATGTGCGTCTATGGGGTTGTCCTGTTTCCCAATGTTCCTGATCTGGTGGATATGCATGCTGTCAGAATCTTTATTTCAAAGAATCCTATACCTACCTTGCTAGGTGATGTGTATCACTCAGTCCATTACAAGAATGAAAATAGGCGTGGAAAAACTGTAAGTTGTTGTGCACCACTCTTAGTTACTTGGTTTCTAAGTCATCTCCCCGAAGCTGGCGCTTTCGTTGATACGAGAGATTCTATGAAGTGGTCAAAGAGGCTAATGGGCTTGACTGCTGACAACATTGTTTGGTTCAACCATGACTTGCTAGGAATTGAGATTATTTGCAAGTGCGGAGAATTCCCTAATATACCCTTGATAGGGAGAAGAGGTGGAATTAACTATAATCCTTTCCTTGTTATCAGGCAGTTTGGTTATCCTTTGAGAGGTCCACCTGAAGAGCGAGATATCAGAGAGTCCTTATTCTTCAATGGTACTGAAGATCAAGAGATGATAAGGAAGATTGTGAATTCTTGGAAGCAGGTGACCAAGAAAGGAAAAACTTCATTCGGGAAATGTAACAACCGGACCTTTCCTTCCTACGAAGAATGGATTAAGAACAGAGCGGAAGAGGAGCTTTTTCCCTTCCCGGTGGAACCACCTTTGTATCCTTTGATGATCGAGGCTCCCACGACTGTTGATGCAGAGAAGTATGATAAGTCATGGGCTGAGAAGGAAAAACTCCGAGAGGAGAATCGTGAGCTGGGCAGAGAGGTTGGTCAGTTAAAGCACGAAAAAAGTGAAGCTATCCATACTGCCAGATTGAAATCAGAGCTTTTGGCTGGAAAGGAGAAAGAATTGTCTAAAGAAGCCACAACCAGAGAGAAAGTGGCTCAAGCATTGAAAAGTGTTAGCAAGGTCCTTTCGTCCAAGAAGAAAGAGTTGGCTTATGCTATGTCAAGAATTCACAAGTTCCATGACCGTCAGAATACAGCAATTACTGCCAACAGGTTGAAAGAGGACAAGTATCTATAGCAGATCAAAAGTTTGAAGACAGAGCTTTGAAAAAAGGATAAGGAGATTTTATCAGGGATTTTTTAGAGGAGAGCAGTTGAGGAAAAGCTCAAGGAAACCAAGGCAGATATGGAACAGCTGAAGGTTCAAGCCGGAGTGAAAAGAGCCAGGAGCGAAGGTCCAAGTTCAGGTGGAGCTTCTGGAGAAGGTGATTGGGAGTTGCATAGTCGTTATTTAACAGGGATCTTGCATAGGAGAGATCTTCTGATTCAGGAGTTGATTCAGAGACCAGAGCATCCTAATACCAAGAAGCTTCTCAAGGAAGTGCAGAATTGGTGCAAGAAGAATGACGAATGGGGAATCCTAGCACGGCTGAGTCTTGATGATATGCTTTAGTTTTCTTTGTATTTCCGGGATCACCGCCAGCCTTGTTGGTCGGGATCTTTGTTTATGCTTATTCAGACTTGTGTTGTAACAGATGATTATTCTCTTTATATGATCAGAAATTCAGTTCTCTTCTGTTGTTAAAATTGGAATCAAGGGATAGATCGCCTTGATAATGTTCATACATTTTTGCATTTGCATTTGCATGATCATAATCATTTTTGCATTGCAGGTTATCTTGGTTTCTCTGGTTTTCTTATGCTCTCTCTTTTTTATAGTCAGGATTGATCAACCAACTCATCGGTATTCTACCAGGCTTAACCAAAGCAGAGTGATGGACAAAGTTCAGGCAGACATGGAAACTATGCAAGATCGCATCGATCAATTAATAGAGATGATGCAGGGTGTGGTGCAGAGCCAGAATGAATTCAGAACTCTAGTTCAGCCTTTGGTGTCGCAGGTTGATGAAAATGGTATCTTACACGGTGGTCTTCTTAATCGTGTTATTCCTCCGGGCGGAGGTGGTGCTAGTATCAACATTCCTATTCCTGGAACTTGTGGATAGGTTGGGATTCCTTCAGTGGTGGGAGAAGGAAGCACTGTTCGAGCTATCTAGGGTTATCGTTTTGATGATCAACAGGATGATGTTTTTTCAGTCAGAAGCTTGGACGCTGGTCTTCCTGTGGTCAGTGATGAGAGGATCCGTTTAATCGAGGCGCAACTGAAAGGGGTTGTGAAGCAGGATGATCTGGGAATAGATTTGGACGACCTAGGTTTGGTCCCTGATATTGTCATTCCACACAAGATTCAGATTCCTACGCTGGAGAAGTATAATGGTTCTACCTGCCCGAGAACTCATGTAAAGGCGTATACCAGGAAGATGGCTTCCCATGCTAAGGACGAAAAGTTAATGATGCACTTTTTCCAAGAGAGCCTGTCCGGTGCGTCTTTGGAGTGGTACATGGCACTGGAAAGTAGAGATGTCCGTACTTGGAGAGACCTAGCTGCAGCTTTTATCAAGCATTACCAGTACAACACAGACATGGCTCCCAACAGAACTCAGCTGTTGAGCATGTCCCAGAAAAATGATGAAAGTTTCAAAGAATACGCGCAAAGGTGGCGTGAATTGGCGGCTAGGGTGCAGCCACCAATGCTAGAAAAGGAAATGTTGGATATGTTTATGGACACACTGCCTAAGCACTATTATGAAAAGCTTTTGTCTTGTTCGCTAGGCAAGTTTGCTGATGTGATTGCGATCGGACAGAAGATTGAGGTTGGAATTAAGGCTGGAAAAGTTTCTAGTGGTGATGGATCGTCTTCCGGGCATGGAAAGAAGCCATTTGATGGTTATAAGAAGAAAGGAGAGGCCAATGTTGTATCATCCTATAGTGGAAAGGGGAAACAACAACAAAGCCATAACCAGCAGGTGGCTTCAGTGGTTATTCCTGCAACCCTCCCACCTTTGGCAGCACCTCAATGACAGAATCGCGCTCCGAGCCAACAACAATTCACACCTAAGCAGAACAGACACGTTGATACCCCACCTATGCCATATTCAAAATTGTTTCAGCATTTGCTTCAGTTGAAGTTAGTTGAAAAGAGGACTTTGGCTCCACCTGTTGGTAATCCGCCTCCCGGGTACAATCCTAGCGCCCATTGTGATTTTCACTCCGGGGCACCGGGGCACCATCTCGAGGACTGTAAAGCTTTCAAGCATAAAGTCCAGGACTTAATAGATTCAAAGGCTATCAGCTTTGCTAATGATGGACCTAATGTTATTCAAAACCCGATGTCTGATCACAATGGGCCGAGGGTGAATGCGATAATTGAGGAATGTGGAGCTTTGAATTTGATCATGGATGTTGAGGAATTGAAGACTCCGTTGGCTGTGGTTAAGAACAGGTTATTGAAAGGTGGCGTCTATCCGGGTTGTGATGAGAACTGCTCAGATTGTTTGACGAAGGTTAATGGGTGTGATTCGTTGAAGATGGGTATCCAGAGTATGATTAATGAGGGCTTCTTATAGTTTGATAGAGGTAATCAGCAAGAAGAGGTTGTTAGTGAGGAGGTTGCTACTATCATTATTCCGTTCAGAACGATTACTATTTCTGGTCCGGCAAGGCCACCTCCAGTTATTATAACAAGGGCTGTACCCATTCCGTATGAAAGTTCTAAGGCTATTCCCTGGAACTACGGCGCAGAGGTGTTTGTCAATGGACAAAAGCAGGAATTATTGACTACGTCACCAGTGAGTGCTAGTCCTGAAGTTAAGGTTGAAGCTGATGCTATAACAAGAAGTGGTAGAGTGCTTACTCCTGTTGATGATCAACCCAGTACTTCTAGGCAAGATAGGGGAAAACAGGCAGTGGATGGTTCTGTTCAGCCTCCAGTGGTTATTGATTCTACGGTAAAGCCGGTTGATGATGCTTTTTCTGAAAATGTAGAGGAGTTTATGAGACTCATCCGGAAAAGTGATTACAAGATCGTGGACCAGTTACATCAGACCCCGTCCAAGATCTCTATTCTGTCTTTGCTATAGTGTACTAAAGCTCATAGGAATGCTCTTCTGAAGGTTTTGAATGCAGCCTATGTTCCTCAAGAGATTTCTGTTAACCAGCTGGAAGGGATTGTAGCGCATATGAATGCGGGTAATGGCTTGGGTTTTACAGATCTTGATTTGACTCCTGCTGGGAGGAATCATAACCATGCCCTGCATATTTCGATTGAGTGCCGTGGTTCACTGATGTCACATGTATTGGTTGATACTGGATCATCGTTGAATGTATTGCCCAAGAAAGCATTAATGAAGTTAGATACCAAGGGACTTATTTGTAAACCAAGTGACTTGGTAGTGCGAGCTTTTGATGGCTCGAAGAGATCTGTCTTTGGTGAGATTGTGCTTCCGATCAAGGTTGTACTGGAAATCTTTGATGCAACGTTTTATATAATGGATATTCAGCCAACATACAGCTGTTTGTTGGGTCGTCCATGGATCCATGGTACAGGCGCTGTAACCTCCACTCTTCATCAAAAGCTGAAATACATGGTTGATGGTCATGTAGTGACAGTGTGCGGAGAAGAAGAGATAATGATTAGTCAGCTGTCAACTTTTAAATATGTGGAAGTGGATGGTGAAATCCATGAGACGTTGTGTCAGGGGTTTGAAAAGGTGAAGGTTTCTGAAGAGGTTTTCCATTCTGAAGCTATAGAATAGCCTGCAAGGGCAAATTAGCCTGAAGTTTCTGTGTCTTCGTTTAAAGACGCCAAAGTTGTGGTTGAAGCTGGTAGCTCACAGAGGTGGGACCAAGTGGTTGAAGTTCAGGAGAAGAGGAATACTTGTGGATTTGGGTACAGTCCGTTTCACCAGTGTCGGTGTTTTCTTCGACAGAGTTAATGCCATTGAGGAAGAAGGGGACAGTGATTGTGACATGGATAGCTGGATCCGCCCTTGCATCCCATGAGAAATTCTGTGCAACTGGTCTGCTGAAAAAGTCATTCAAGTGACTGGCTTTGAGTAATTGCTTTGTTTTCCTATTATGTTAATCCTGCGTTCTGCCCAAGACGTAGTGATTTTATTTGTAGGACTTTTAATTGTTTCATGTTTTGCTTTATCATCAATAAAGGACTTTTCACACTCAAATATTTTGATCTCTGTCTTTCTGTTTTTATTTTTATGCATTAAAACCCACATCAAAATGGAAATGTGTTTCTTTTGTTGCATACATAATAAAACATACCTCATCAATCATGCAGGTCTTTTTGTTCAGATGGCACCGATCATGACTCAGCAATAGCTCGTTATGACTTTGACAATCCAATCTATCAGGCTGAAGAAGAGACTGACGAAGATTGTGAACTGCCCGAAGAGTTGGCCAGATTGTTGAAGCAAGAGGAGAAAGTCATCCTACCTCATCAGGAGGAAATTGAGATTGTGAATCTGGGAACCGAGGACGCCAAAAAGGAAGTAAGGATAGGGGCTGCGTTGGAAGACAGTGTCAAGGGAAGATTGATTGAAATGCTCCGTGAGTATGTGGACATCTTCGCCTGGTCTTACCAAGACATGCCTGGGCTCGATACTGATATTGTTGTACACCGGCTACCACTTAAGGAGGGTTGTGCTCCTGTCAAGCAAAAGTTGAGAAGAACTAAACCGGAGATGTCTGTCAAAATCAAGGAAGAGGTTCAAAAACAGTTGGATGCCGGATTTCTTGTCTTGACAAATTATCCTCCATGGGTCGCTAACATCGTGCCTGTACCTAAGAAGGATGGGAAAGTTAGGATGTGTGTTGATTACAGGGATTTTAACAGAGTGAGCCCAAAGGATGATTTCCCGCTCCCTCACATTGACGTGTTAGCTGACAATACTACTCAGTATTCTGTATTTTCCTTCATGGATGGCTTCTCTGGGTATAACCAAATCAAGATGGCCCCAGAGGACATGGAGAAGACAACATTCATAACACCGTGGGGAACTTTCTGCTACAAAGTGATGCCCTTTGGATTGAAAAATGCAGGGGCAACCTACCAGCGGGCGATGGTGACTCTCTTTCATGATATGATTCACAAAGAGATTGAGGTCTATGTTGATGACATGATTGCGAAATCACAGACGGAAGAAGAACATCTGGTGAATCTTCAGAAGCTATTTGAAAGATTGAGAAAATTCAGATTGAGGTTTAATCCAAATAAGTGCACCTTCGGGGTGAGATCAGGAAAATTGCTGGGGTTTATTGTTAGCGAAAAAGGTATCGAGGTTGATCCTGCAAAGGTAAAAGCCATACATGAAATGCATGTGCCAAAAATAGAAAAAGAGGTTCGTGGTTTCTTAGGGAGATTAAACTACATTGCTAGGTTCATCTCGCATCTCACAGCCACGTGTGAACCAATCTTCAAGTTGTTAAGAAAAGATTAGGCGGTCAGGTGGAATGAAAATTGTCAAAAGGCATTTGAAAAGATTAAAGAATATTTGCAGGAACCTCCGGTCCTTATGCCTCCAGGACCAGGAATACCTTTGATTATGTATCTCACGGTTCTTGAGAATTCAATGGGGTGTGTGCTCGGTCAACAAGACGAGTCAAGTAGAAAAGAGCACACCATCTACTACTTGAGTAAAAAGTTTACTGATTGCGAGTCAAGGTACTCGATGCTGGAAAAAACATGTTGTGCACTCGCTTGGGTCGCTAAGCGTTTGAGGCAGTATATGTTAAACCACACAACCCTCTTGATTTCGAAGATGGATCCGATCAAGTATGTGTTTGAGAAGCAAGCACTTTCTGGTAGAATAGCCCGTTGGCAGATGGTTCTGACAGAATACGATATTCAGTATGTTTCCCAAAAGGCCATTAAGGGAAGTGATTTGTCAGAATATCTTGTAGAACAGCCAATTGAGGATTATCAACCAATGAAGTTTGAATTTCCGGACGAGCATATCATGTATCTGAAGATGAAGGATTGTGAAGAACATTTGCCTGATGAAGGACCTGAGATTGGATCTCAATGGAAGTTGGTTTTTGATGGAGCTGTAAATTCATATGGTAACGAAATCGGGGCAGTCATTACGACTCCGCAGGGTTCTTGTAACACCCCAAAATTTTCCTTGTTGTTTTTAGCTAACTGGCTTATGTTTCTTTGCATTCCTTGCATTTGTATTATGCATAACATTGGTTCTTATCATGGGATCAAGGTACTTGGTCCATATTCTCAAGTCTCAAGCCTCAAGGTGTCTCATGGGGTCCATCATATCTTCATAAGGTCAAGCATGGCAAAAGATTACAAGTGAATCTTTCTCTCCTAATCAGAGGGACCAATTAGGGTTTGTGAATCAAAAAGACTTCATGGAAGGCTTTGTGTGTTCAAGCATGGTGTCATGAGGTCTTTATGCTTGCATGTATCCATAGATGAGGGTTTGGTTGATGGTTTATGGTGAAGAATGTTCAGTGGATCAGTTGCTTGTGAACCAAGAAAAGTCAACTGTAAGGGAGAAAGTCAACCATGGGTTTTCAAGGGTTCAAATCATGTTTCCCAAGTCCATATACCTTCATTTGGTCAAGGAATAGCATGGATGGCATCATTCTTCAAGAATCAAGAGTTTGTGCAAAAGTTACTAAATTTGGAAAATGACCTATAATGAGAACTTTCCATTTTTGGTAATTTTTCCACCACATTCAACTTGACTTTTCATCATCAAGGAAGCTCCAAATGAATTTTCCTCCAACATGAAAGTTGAAGATCTTTCTCTCCCATTTCCAAAAAGTACTAGAACATCTCCATATTATTTGTGGAACTCTAGTTATGGTCAAAACAATGCAAGGTGCATTTTGATGGTTTTCCATGTACCACTTTTTCCACCTTTTGCATTTTGGTACAAATTGACTTGTAATTGGTTCTATAGGTTCATGTCACATTACAATATCAAAGTACACCTCATGAGGATTATTTTTTGCCTTTAAATCAAGTCATTCCACGCCATATTCATCACTTATTTCACATTATACAATTCTGCAAGACGGATTGAAACTTGCAAACCAAGACATTTCAAGGCCCAATTCCAATCCATTTGTGATCAGCAAGGGAAGTGTGAGTGATTCCTCATGAAAGGCAAGGGAATGCACGTGTGGATTAGTGGTGGTATCACTAATTGCATTTTTGCAAAACACTCCAAAACTCATTAGCCAAGGGATTAACCAAATGCTAATCATGATTAGTGGACTAATGGAATGTATATAAGCTAACTCATGCCTTCACAGCTAGATCATGCATCCTTATTTGTTCAGAATCTCTTTTTCTCACCAAAACTTTCTCTCTTCGAAACTCTCGCATCTCAAGGATTTCTGAAGAAATTTTTTGATATTCTTGATCTACACACTTGGTAGAGTGAGAATCCACCATTGTTTTGATCTAATAGCAAGGTTTTCATCAAGTTCAGTTCAAGAGGATCCAAGTTCAAACCTCAAGATCTAGCACGATTCCAAGCTCTAATTGCATTTATTTTGCAATTATAGGTTCCAAGGAGTGGATCTACAGCTTCTAGAGAGTTTTCTTAGTGTGATTTGAGTTCTGCACGCTTCAGGTTAGTGTGAAATTCTTGCTCATAGAACTTGTTTTTCTTGTATGCATTGTGTTCCTCTTGTTGTGCTGATGATTCTGATGTAATTTTTGTGTGATTTGGACGTGTATCATGAGAGTATTTTGGATCTGAAGTTTGGAGATCCGAACTTCTTTTCTTCGATTTGCCTTGTATGTTGATTGTTTGCTAATTTGAGTTGCATATTCTTGTTCCTGGTGAAAATCTGATTTGAAATGTGGTAGAGTTTTTGATTTCTGGAGAAATGTAAGTTGATGCTCATCGGAGAAGGTGACCGGAGCTAGGGCTCCGGCACCTGGTTCATGTTCAGTCCGGCGAAGGGTTTAAGTGGAGAAGATGAAATCTTGGCCATTGATGTGTTTGATCTGAGCGTCCATATTGTGCCACTTCATTTAATTCTCTTGTGTTTTATTTAACGTATGTGTGTGCTAGTCAACCATTGATATCGTGTGCATATGATCCTGGCCACTCATCTTGCTTATTATTTGTTTTGATTGACTCATTATCATACGTTGATTTGATCTGATGGTTGCATTTGTGCCAACGCATTAAAAACCTCACATGCCTTCCACGTGATGTCTTTTTATTCCAAATAGTCTTTATGTGTGCGTGTGTATGTTAATTATGGTGTGCGTGTAGATCTGTGCCTCTTATCATGAATACTTGTTGGTTTTGTTGACTCATTGTGAAGCGTGAGATTGATCTGATGGTTGATGTGGAGTCAATTGGGAGACTGAGTTCCTTTTTTTTGTTTGGCACGCGCTGTTGGACTATTTGGTTTGGGCTTACTTTCCCCACCCCCTTGCTTTGATCCATTTATCATTCCCAACGTGAATTGGTTGCTGTTTGCACCCCTTGCTTGTTTTTATTTCTTTTTATTTTCATTAATTGTTGCATTTCATTTTTAATTTTTAAAAATAGTTTTATGCATCAAAAAATTACAAAAAAAATCATGGATCATCTTTGGCATATTATAAAAATTTTTCAAATTTTATTTTTCATTTTTATTTTATTTTTGGGATCTGAATTAATTGTTGTGTGAATTTCTTTTTGAATTGTTCTTATTGTGTACACTTTGCATTGTAGATTTTATTTCTCATAACATATAAAACATTTTGAACCCATTGTTTTTGTATTGTTTCATAAACATCTTGAAGTGTATAAAAACATTTTTCTCATATTTTTAAACTCTTTTCATATTGCATTTTGGTCCCTCTTTTCTGCATATTAGTTCATAATTCCTATGTGACTTTGCATGATTGATTGAAGGACTTATCTTGTGAATTTTTGTATGAGTCTAAATATGATGTTTGTTTCTGGTTGAGTTGCCTTGAGATTTAATTTTTTAATTTCTGAAGATGATTTGCTAATTGTTTGATTGCTCTTTGTTTGAGGTCTTCTTTTGTGCACATCTTTGGGCATGTTTGATTACTTGTTTGAGAAGGCACTTGTGCCATTGTTTGGAATTGTTTCTTTGACTTCATGAACCATGTTTGAATCATTATAGCTCATTTGATTATAGTCATAGGTCATTGGTATGAGGTTGTTTCATATTTGGTGCACATGTTTAATGTTTGATTTACATGCCTCTTTTGATTTATCTTTTCACTTCTTCTCATTTATGCCTCTTCTTGACTTGTGTTTGGTTTGTGTATGCCATGCTGTATCATTCCTTTGCACTTCATTGGATGTATGTTTCTGACCTTGGAGCTTTGCATTCATGTCATATGCTATTCATGTTTCATTTTGCATCCTTTAACATGTTTCATTTACATGCTCTTTCACCTTCTTCTAATGATTCTTAATGCTTGGATACTTGCTTATATGCCTTATGTGACACTTGTATAGCATGTTTAGGCACATGTTTAGGTCATGAAAATTCTGACTTTGATTTTATTTGAAGCATTCTTGCATGATCACCTTGCATATCCACTCATTCTTCTTCTACTCCTTTTTTGATGGCTTTCTCGATGTTTTGCCACTTGTTTGCATTCTCTTGGCTTGAGTTTGTTTGGTAAACATTATGGGTCACCTCTAAGGTGTACATTCTGACTTGGATGAGTTTCATTTGGTTTGTAACCATTTCACTTTGGGTTGTGTCTTGTTTCGGTTTTATTTGTCTTATTGTTGCTTATGTTTGTTTTTGCTAACCATGTAGGAGCTAATGGTAAGTGAATGGGATGTGGATAGTTGTCCACATTCTAACGTCTCCTTTCTCTTTTAAGCTTTCATACTTGTGTTTACTTTAGCATTTAAGATGCTTCTTTCTTCTCTCTCACTCTTTTTCATCTCATGAATCTCAAGACTTGATTAAGTCTTGGATTCTTTTCCCTTAGAGCTACCTAGTCCAATTTAATTTTTGATTAAGCTTGGAGTAGGATTAGCATCAGGCTTTAGGTAGTCGTCTCTCCTTAACCTCAGTAACCATAGGACATCCATGCATGATAACATTAGGACTCTTAGTTTCCCTTTAGAGTTTCCTTTGGGTCGTCTCTCTTCTCATCTCAAAACTTCTTGAAAACACGTAATAAAAGTTAACGTGTATTGCGCTCGAGCCTTAAGCGTGGGAAGTGAGGAGTGAGGGGTTTCCCTTCACTCTTCTAGGGTACCTAGTGTACGTCCTGTTGGGGACGATACGCGAAGTATTCGTTCCTATGTCATAGACTTTGGTGCAATGCAAGTTATGAACTAACTTAAAACACTTATGACTAAAAAACACCAAACAAATTCAAATCTTTTTATCCTTCGGGATTGTTGGGTTTCAAACTTCTTTTTTTCAGAAAAGAGCTCATCGCTCACGTAAAAAACATTTACCCATCCGTGGTCGTACCCACGAACTACATTAGCTCTGATTCCTCTCTCTCGTCCGATTGAGGATATGTAGGCACAAGACAGCGATTGTCTTGGCGAGCAACCTTCCCCCACAGTTCCCGTCCGAACTACGTTGACTCTGACTTTCCCATTACACTGAGGGAGTACGTAGGCCTAGGACAACGATACCGTCCTATCGAGTCACTTCTTCTTTTTTCTTTTCTTCTTCGTTTCTCCGTTCTTCCCGTTCTCGTTTCTTCTCCGGTCTAGTAGCAGTGGAGCTCCAGACGACGACACCCTTTAATGCAGACAACAAGCGCGGATCCCATCGAGTACGATGGACATGTTGGGTGCTAACACCTTCCCTTCACGTAACCGACTCCCTTACCCGTTTCTCTTGGTCGTGAGACCATGTTCTTTCCCTTTCTCTTCAGGTTTATGCAGTGATTCTTTTCGCTCTCTCGGGATAAATACACATTGCTGGCGACTCTGTGTTTTCTGCGCCACTCTCGCATTTGTACCGTTGGATGCGAATCTTTCGGGAGCGACAGCTGGTGACTCTGTTGGGGACAGGTTGACCTCTTGCTGGTCCATCCCCTTTTGCGAGTCAATCCTAGCGCTTGTCTGTTTTGTTTCATTTGATGTTTCTTTGTGGTGCTTTGCTTTGTTGTATATTACTGTATTGTTGTTTACTGTATTTTTGCTTTACTGCTTTACTATTTTTATCGCATTTTACTGCATTTCATTTTATCACTGTTATGCTGGACCGTGCTGCGCTGTGCTGGTTTTCTGTTTCGCAGGTTGAGAGGTTTTGAGAGATGAGCCCATTACCCAGGCTCGAGCATAAACATAGGTTTTAGTGTGGGCAGGCGTGACGCTCTCATGGTGTTGGCCACGTGCGGGTGATCACGATCCCCACAATCAGACGAGGTTCTATTAGGAGCTTTCTGCTACTGTATGTTGATATAGGCCAATAGTTATTCTCTTGAGGAATTGTCGACTCTGATGACCATTCCCGAGGACTCAGTAACGGCACTCCTCCCGAGAATGATAATGGCAGACCAGAAATGGCAAACCCATTACGATTCTCGACCCGAGGACCCAATGTTGGGAACTTGCCTTAGGTTCTTTTTTGAAAGTGAATCAGTGGAGGCGCTCCTTGTTTGGCGATAGTACTGTACCCTGAGGGATGAATGTACTACTG
Source organism: Lathyrus tuberosus (assembly GCA_022829125.1). NCBI lineage: Eukaryota > Viridiplantae > Streptophyta > Magnoliopsida > Fabales > Fabaceae > Lathyrus > Lathyrus tuberosus. The sequence continues at coordinate 14,143,150 of JALAZF010000071.1, forward strand.
CTTCTTGACCTCAGTGCCAGAAGCTGAGGACCTTTCGTTTTGGTGAATCAGTTGAGGCCTCCTTGATTGATGATGATGCTAAACCAGAAATGGTGAACGTATCATCATTTCTCGACCTGAGAGCCCGGGATACTGAGGATCTTAGTACCCACATGTGAGAGGGATGGGTGTTTGCAGGTTTGCAGGTGACATTGACTTTCAACCTACCTGGTTTTCTGGTTTTATCACTGTGGTTGCTTTTGTTCGGGGTTTTGGTACAGAGCCTTGATTTGTTCAGTCAGCGCAGTGCAGCCAGTTTGTGTGGATACCTTGATCCTATGCCTCGCATTGCATTTTATTTTTATGACATTCATGTTTGTGCATTTTTAGGTAGTATCTAGTCTTTGATTCTAGTCAGAGGGCGTTCATAGGGATGGACACTAAGAGTGGTAAGAAGCACATCATCGTCTACAAGTTCCCGAAGATCACTCTTGGTCTGTTGAACAGTTTATAGAGTATGGTTGGTCCAGAAGTTTTGGGAGCCTTTGAAGAGAAGTATGGTTGGATATTATCCCTGGTTCGGAGCCTCAGTGAATATGAACATAATGGGCTACACACCTTGATGCAGTTTTATGATCCTTTCTTGAGATGCTTTGTGATGCCAGATTATGTGTTGGTTCCTACCCTGGAAGAATACTCCAACATTTTGAGGATTCCTGTCAAAGAAGGTGTTCCTTTCTGTGGTTCCCAAGGAGATTGTGATTTCCAAGCAGTGGCTCAGGCTCTTTATTTGAGCAGATCTACAGTGGAGGCTGACTTTTCTAAGAAGGGAAAATCCCGAGGCTATCACTTGGAGTACTTGGTGAAGAGGGCTCAAGAGGAAGCTAAGGAGAAGAGGTGGGTAGCTTTCAATGCAATATTGGCTCTGTGTATATATGGCATTGTGTTATTACCTAATGAGTCTGAGTTTGTCGATACGGATGCCATTCAGATATTTACAGCTCAGAATCCTGTACCGACTTTGTTAGGTGATCTCCACTACGCCCTATACAACAGGAATGAGAAAAGACGAGGAGGGGTGGTTTGTTGTTGCACATCTCTTTTTTACAAGTGGTTTGCCAAACGTTTACCCCAGTCAGGTGCTTTTGTGGATTCAAAGACTTCTTTAGAGTTGAGTAAGCGTCTGATGGGCCTAGCTGCTAAGGATATTCTTTGGGTGGATAAGGGATTATTGAGGACTGATATTTTGCATAGCTGTGGTAAGTATCCTAATGTACCCTTTATCAGAAGAAAATGAGGTATTAACTACAACCCGTCTTTGGCAGTCAGACAGTTTGCATATGCCCTAAAAGATCCTCCAGCTGGAAAAGATTTGGAAGAATCTTTGTATTTTCATATGACTGATGGTGTGGCCATTGCACAAGAAGCTTCTAAAGCTTGGATCAGCAGAAAGGAGATAGGTAAAACTGTTTTGGTTAAACCCAATAATCAAGCTTTCGCTCCATATGTTGAATGGGTGAAGAAGAGGGTAGAAGAGTTTTATTTACCTTTTGATCGGGCACCTCCCTTGTATCCAGAGATTGTGGAAGAGAGACTCACTGTACCACTCGAAGAATTCGACAAACAGCGTAAGTTGGTATCTGATCTGAGGGTGGAAAACTCTGATATGAGTAGTCAGCTACAGAGTGCTCTACAGGATAACTTGGAGTTGAAATGGAAGGTTCAAGACATGACAGCGCATCTAGAAAAAAGAGAGAAGGATTTTTCCAACAGGGCTCAGCACTTCAAAAAGGTCAGTATGGCTATTGAATCATCAGGCAAAGCTAAAAGGAAAAACAAGAAGCTTTTGACTAAAGCAGAAGACAAGGTTGCCACGTATCAGGATATGGGGAAGGAGGCCAAGATTGAGAATGAAGAACTGAAAGAAGAACTTCAGGTAGTGAAAGTGAGGAAAGATCGTTACTTTGCCAAGTGGAAAGAAGCACATAAAGAAATTGAAGAGCTCAAGTTGCAAGCCGAGGTCAAGAAGTCGAAGCGCGAAGACAACAACGCTGAAGAGCAGATTGTTAAATTGAACCAAGAGACTGCAAAGAGGAACAAGTTGATCAAAGGACTGATACAGCAACCTACACATCCTGACACTATGGACCTTCTTGAGGAAGTTGAAGCTAGTTTGTTTGGAATTAATTTGTAGTTGATTTTGTTGTTTATCTTTTTTAGGACTACCATCAGGTTTGTTGATGGAATCACCTTTGATTATGCTTGAATATGTCTGTAAGAACTACTTTGTTTTCAATAATGGAATATTTGGTTTAATTATCTATGCTCTGGCAGTTCTGGTTTTCAGAAAGGGTTTGTCCCTATGGTTTGATCCGGTGGTATTTCTGGGTTCGGATTTATTTTCCGATAGTGTGTCTAATCCCTTGCCCGGTTTCATGGAATGGAATCAAAGCGGATATGTCTTGGAAATGTTCAAATATGTTTGTTTGCATTTTTGCATTCGCATTTGCATAATCATAACCATTTTTGCATTGCAGGTTATCTCAGTTTCTCTGGTTTTCTTATGCTCTCTCTTTTTGTCATTCAGGATTTATCAACCAACTCATCGGTATTCTACCAGGCTAAATCAAAGCAGAGTGATGGACAAAGTTCAGGCAGACATGGCAGCTATGCAAGCTCGCATCGATCAATTCATGGAGATGATGCAGGGTGTGGTGCAGAGTCAGAATGAATTCAGAACTCTAGTTCAGCCTTTGGTGTCGCAGGTCGATGAGAATGGTATCTTACACGGTGGTTTTCTTAATCGTGTTATTCCTCCGGGCGGAGGTGGTGCTGGTATCAACATTCCTATTCCTGGTGCTGGTGGACAGGGTGGTATTCCTTCAGTGGCTGGAGAAGGAAGCACTGTTCGAGCTATCCATGGCCCTCGTATTAATGATCAACAGGATGATGTTTTTTCAGTCAGAAGCTTGGAAACTGGCCTACCTGTGGTCAGTGATGAGAGGATCCGTTTAATTGAGGCTCAATTGAAAGGGGTTGTGAAACTGGATGATCTGGGAATAGATTTGGACGACCTAGGGATGGTCCCAGATATTGTCATTCCGCACAAGATTCAGATTCCTACACTGGAGAAGTATAATAGTTCTACCTGCCCGAGAACTCATATAAAGGCTTATACCAGGAAGATGGCTGCCCATGCCAAGGATGAAAAGTTAATGATGCACTTTTTCCAAGACAGCCTGTCCGGCGCGTCTTTGGAATGGTATATGGCTCTGGAAAGTAGAGATGTTCGTACTTGGAGAGAGCTAGCTGCAGCTTTTATTAAGCATTACCAGTACAACACAGACATGGCGCCCAACAGAACTCAGCTGTTGAGCATGTACCAGAAAAGTGACGAGAGTTTCAAAGAATATGCGCAAAGGTGGCGTGAATTGGCGGCTAGGGTACAGCCACCAATGCTGGAAAAAGAGATGCTGGATATATTTATGGACACACTGCCTAAGCATTATTATGAGAAGCTATTGCCTTGTTCTCTAGGCAAGTTTGCAGATGTGATTGCTATCGGACAGAAGGTAGAGGTCGGAATTAAGGCTGGAAAAGTTTCTAGTGGTGACGGATCGTCCTCCGGACATGGGAAGAAGCCATTTGATGGTTATAAGAAGAAAGGAGAGGCCAATGCTGTATCATCCCATAGGGGAAAAGGGAAACAGGGCCAGAGCAATAATCAACAAGTAGCATCGGTAACTATCCCAGCAACGTTACCTCCACCACAGCAACAGAGGAATAATGGTAATCAGAATAGGCAGCAGGGCCAGTATCAGAACAGACAAAGGAATGCAGAGAGGCATTTTGATCAACCCCCAATGTCATATGCACAGTTGTTGCAACATTTGCTGCAGTTGCGTCTAGTGGAGCTCCGTACCCTGGCTCCACCAACAGGGGAACTCCCACGAGGCAACGATGCTAACGCACACTGCGATTTTCACTCTGGTGCTCCGGGGCACATTGTGGAGAAGTGTAGGGCGTTTCATCACAAGGTGCAAGACCTTGTAGACTCCAAGGCTATTAATTTCTTGAATGTTGGGCCCAATGTTGTTCAAAATCCGATGCCTGACCACAATGGGCCGAGGGTGAATGCGATAATTGAGGAATGTGAAGCTTTGAATTTGATCATGGATGTTGAGGAGCTAAAGACTCCATTAGTTGTGGTTAAAAATAGGTTATTGAAGGGTGGCGTCTATCTGGGTTGTAATGAGAACTGCTCAGATTGTTTGACAAAGGTTAATGGTTGTGATTCGTTGAAGATGGGTATTCAGAATCTGATTGATGAGGGTTGTTTACAGTTTGACAGAGGTAATCAGCAAGAAGAGGTTGTTAGTGAGAAGGTTGCTATTATCACCATTTCGTTCAAAATGATTACTATTTCTAGTCTGACAAGACCACCTCCAGTCATTATCACAAGGGCTGGACCCATTCCATATGAAAGCACTAAGGCTATTCCGTGGAATTACGGTGCAGAGGTGTTTGTCAATGGACAAAAGCAGGAATTATTGAATACTTCACCAGTGAGTTCTAGTCCTGAAGTTAAGGTTGAAGCTGATGCTATAACGAGAAGTGGTAGGGTGCTTACTCCTGTTAATGATCAACCCAATACTTCTAGTCAAGATAAAGGAAAATGGGTAGTGGATGGTTTTGTTCAGACTACAGTGATTACTGATTCTACAGTAAAGCCGGTTGATGATGCTTTTTCTGAAAATGTTGAGGAGTTTATGAGGCTCATCAGGAAAAGAGATTACAAGATCGTGGACCAGTTACATCAGACCCCGTCCAAGATCTCTATTCTGTCTTTGCTATTGTGTTCTGATGCTCACAGGAACGCTCTTCTGAAGGTTTTGAATGCAGCCTACGTTCCTCAAGAGATTTCTGTTAACCAGCTGGAAGGGGTTGTAGCGCACGTGAATGCGGGTAATGGCTTGGGTTTTACAGATCTTGATTTGAATCCTGCCGAGAGGAATCATAACCATGCCCTGCATATTTCGATTGAGTGTCGTGGTTCACTGATGTCACATGTATTGGTTGATACTGGATCATCGTTGAATGTATTGCCAAAGAAAGCATTAATGAAGTTAGATACTAGAGGACTTATTTGTACACCAAGTGACTTGGTGGTGCGAGCTTTTGATGGCTCGAAGAGATCTGTCTTTGGTGAGATTGTGCTTCCGATCAAGGTTGGACCGAAAATCTTTGATGCAACATTTTATATAATGAATATTCAGTTAGGATACAGCTGTTTATTGGGTCGTCCTTGGATCCATGGTGCAGGCGCTATAACCTCTACTTTGCATCAAAAGCTGAAATACATGGTTGATGGTCATGTAGTGACGGTGTGCGAAGAAGAAGACATAATGATTAGTCAGCTGTCGACCTTCAAATACGTGGAAGTGGATGGTGAAATCCATGAGACGTTGTGTCAGGGGTTTGAAAAGGTGAAGGTTTCTGAAGAGGTTGTCCAGTCTGAGACTATAGAGCAGCCTGCAGTGGCAGATTAACCTGAGGTTTCTATGTCTTCGTTTAAAGACGCCAAAGCTTTGGTTGAAGCTGGTAGCTCACAGAGGTGGGGCCAGGTGGTGGAAGTTTAGGAGAAGAGGGATACTTATGGATTGGGATACAAGCCATCTAGGAAAGATGGGGATCTTCCCAAATTCTATGGCCCAGTCCATTTCACTAGCGCCGGTGTTTCCTTTGACAGGGTTAATGCCATTGAGGAAGAAGGGGACAGTGATTGTGACATGGATAGCTGGATTCGTCCTTGCGTCCCAGGAGAAAGTCTGTGCAACTGGTCTTCCGAGAAAGTCATTCAAGTGACAGGCTTCGAGTAATTGCTTTGTTTTCCTATTATGTTAATCCTGCGTTCTGCCCAAGACATAGTGATTTTATTTGTAGGGCTTTTAACTGTTGCATGTTTTGCTTTATCATCAATAAAGGACTTTTCACACTCAAATATTTTGATCTCTGTCTTTCTGTTTTTATTTTTATGCATTAAAAACCCACATCAAAATGGCAATGTGTTTCTTGTTGATTGCATACATAATAAAACATAACTCATTAACCATGCAGGTCTTTTTGTTCACATGACACCGATCATGACTCAGCTATAGTTGGGTATGACTTTGACAATCCAATCTATCAGGCTGAAGAAAAGACTGACGAAGATTGTGAACTGCCTGAAGAGTTGGCTAGATTGTTGAAGCAAGAGGAGAGAGTCGTCCTACCTCATCAAGAGGAAATTGAGATTGTGAATCTGGGAACCGAGGAAGCCAGAAAGGAAGTAAGGATAGGGGCTGCATTGGAAGACAGTGTCAAGGGAAGATTGATTGAAATGCTCCATGAGTATGTGGATATCTTTGCCTGGTCTTAACAAGACATGTCTGGGCTCGATACTGATATTGTTGTACACCGGCTACCACTTAAAGAAGGTTGTTCTCCGGTCAAGCAAAAGTTAAGAAGAACTAAACCGGAAATGTCTGTCAAAATCAAGGAAGAGGTTCAGAAACAGCTAGATGTCGGTTTTCTTGCCGTGACAAATTATCCTCCATGGGTTGCTAACATCGTGCTTGTACCTAAGAAGGATGGGAAGGTCAGGATGTGTGTTGATTACAGGGATTTTAACAGAGCAAGCCCAAAGGATGATTTCCCGCTCCCTCACATTGATGTGTTAGTTGACAATACTGCTCAGTATTCTGTGTTTTCCTTCATGGATGGCTTCTCTGGGTATAACCAAATCAAGATGGCCCCAGAGGACATGGAGAAGACAACATTCATAACACCGTGGGGAACTTTCTGCTACAAAGTGATACCCTTTGGATTGAAAAATGCAGGGGCAACCTATCAGCGGGCGATGGTGACTCTCTTTCATGATATGATTCACAAAGAGATTGAGGTCTATGTTGATGACATGATTGCGAAGTCACAGACGGAAGAGGAACATCTGGGGAATCTTCAGAAGTTATTTGAAAGGTTAAGAAAATTCAGACTGAGGTTGAATCCAAGCAAGTGCACCTTCGGGGTGAGATCAGGAAAATTGCTGGGGTTCATTGTTAGTGAAAAGGGTATTGCGGTTGATCCTGCAAAGGTAAAAGCCATACAAGAAATGCATGTGCCGAAAACAGACAAAGAGGTTTTTGGTTTCTTGGGGAGATTAAACTACATTGCTAGGTTCATCTCGCATCTCACAGCCACGTGTGAACCAATCTTCAAGTTGCTAAGAAAAGATCAAGCGGTCAGGTGGAATGAAAATTGTCAAAAGGCGTTTGAAAAGATTAAAGAATACTTGCAGGAACCTCCGGTCCTTATGCCACCAGTGTCAGGAAGGCCTTTGATTATGTATCTCACAGTTCTTGAGAAATCCATGGGTTGTGTGCTCGGTCAACAAGACGAGTCAGGTAGAAAAGAGCGCGCCATCTATTACTTGAGTAAAAATTTTACTGATTGTGAGTCAAGGTACTCGATGCTGGAGAAAACATGTTGTGCATTCGCTTGGGCCGCTAAGCATTTGAGGCAGTATATGTTAAACCATACAACCCTTTTGATTTCGAAGATGGATCCGATCAAGTATGTGTTTGAGAAACAGGCACTTTCTGGTAGAATAGCCCGTTGGCAGATGGTTCTGACAGAATACGATATTCAGTATGTTTCCCAAAAAGCCATTAAGGGAAGTGTTTTGTCAGAATATCTTGCCGAACAGCCAATTGAGGATTATCAACCGATGAAGTTTGAATTTCCAGATGAGTATATCATGTATCTGAAGATGAAGGATTGCGAAGAACCTTTGCTTGATAAAGGACCTGAGATTGGATCTCAGTGGAAGATGGTTTTTGATGGGGCTGTTAATTCATATGGTAACGGAATCGGGGCAATCATTACGACTCCACAGGGTTCTCATATACCCTTCACTACCCGATTAGCGTTCATATGCACCAACAATGAGGCGGAGTATGAAGCATGCATCATGGGGTTAGAAGAAACAATTGATTTGAGAATCAAGAACCTCGATGTGTATGGTGATTCTGCATTGGTGGTTAATTAGATTACAGGTGAATGGGAGACTCGTCAAGCGAATCTTGTTCCCTATAACAACTATACCAGAAGGTTGTTACCTTTCTTTGATAGAGTGGACTTCCATCACATTCCCCTGATAGAGAATCAGATGGCTGATGTGTTGGCAACGTTGTCATCAATGTATCAAGTGAATCGTTGGAATGAAACTCCTTCAATCAGAATCATGCATTTGGATAGACCTGCTTTTGTATTTGCAGTTGAAGAGGTATCAGATGGCAAGCCTTGGTATCATGACATCAAAGTCTTCTTGAAGAGTCAGGAATACCCAGCTGGGGCATCTTCCAAGGATAAAAAGACATTGAGGAGGTTATCAGGAAACTTCTTTTTGAACAAGGATGATGTGTTGTACAAGAGAAACTTTGACATGGTCCTGCTACGTTGTGTTGATGAACACGAGGCAGGCCTGTTAATGGAAGAGGTTCACGAAGGTTCCTTTGGTACTCATGCCAATGGGCATGTTATGGCTAGAAAACTGTTGAGAGCGGGGTATTATTGGATGACTATGGAGTCTGATTATTTTAAATACGCCCGGAAATGTCATAAATGCCAGATTTATGCTAACAAGGTGCACGTACCGCCTACTCCTCTGAATATTTTGTCGTTACCTTGGCCTTTTGCCATGTGGGGCATTGACATGATTGGAAAAATCGAGCCGACTGCTTCGAATGGACATCGTTTTATCCTGGTGGCTATTGATTATTCACAAAGTGGGTAGAAGCAGCATCGTATGCCAACGTCACCAGACAAGTGGTAGCCCGGTTTATTAAGAAGGACATCATCTGCCGGTATGGAGTCCCGGAGAGAATCATTACTGACAATGGTTCGAATTTGAACAATAAGATGATGAAGGAGCTATGTCAGAGCTTTAAAATCGAACATCACAATTCTTCTCCCTATCGCCCGAAGATGAATGGGGTTGTTGAAGCGGCTATTAAGAACATAAAGAAGATTGTGCAGAAGATGGTAGTGACATACAAAGACTGGCATGAGATGTTGCCTTACGCTTTGCACGGATATCGTACTTCGGTAAGCACATCAACTGGGGCAACTCCTTTCTCACTGGTGTATGGTATGGAAGCAGTTCTGCCATTAGAGGTTGAGATTCCTTCTTTGAGAATTTTGACAGACGTGAAGCTTGATGAAGCTGAGTGGGTGTGTTCCCGGCTAAATGAACTGAACCTCATTGAAGAGAAGAGATTGAAAGCCATTGCGCATGGCCGGTTGTATCAGACCAGGATGAAGAAAGCCTTTGATCAGAAAGTACGTCCTCGGTGTTTTCGGGCTGGTGAATTGGTTTTGAAAAGGATCACTCCTCCTCAAACAGATCACAGGGACAAGTGGACTCTGAATTACGAAGGGCTATATGTAGTAAGACAGGTTTTCTTTGGTGGAGCCTTATTACTCTCACCTATGGATGGCGAAGATTTTACGTCCCTTGTGAACGCGGATGTAGTCAAAAAATACTTTGCATAAAAGAGACCCGCTGAACATAAAAAGAAGGTTCAGACAAAAATAGGGCATCCTGGAGAACCATAAAAAGAAAAGGTTCGGGCAAAAATTAGGGATAAAAGAAAAAAAAATGAAATAAACCCGCAAGGTTCAAAACCTGAAAAGGCAACTTTGGCAAAAATGGGTATCCCGGTGGATTGAAAACCCGAAAAGGGCGATCCAGGCAAAAGTTAGGGATTTAAAAGCAAAGACTACGATCCGCGTTCGGTTTGTGATCACTATTCACACTTGGAAAATTCGAAGGAAAGGAATCAGTCCAGTTAGTCATCTTCGAAGGCCAAAGTATCTGCGGATAAACAAGTCATATGGGTTATAGCTGAGTCGAGTCATGGTGGATGTCTGTTCCCCACATTGCCGACATTTGTATTTTCTTTTGTTTTTTTTGCGCAATTACCTATTTTCAGGGATTGCTTCCAGATGTAAATGCCTATTTATAGGCCAATCATTCAATAAAGTTTGCATTTCAGTCAAAGAGCTTTTGTTTTATCTGTTTTGTTTATGAAAATGTCTGATATTTTTGATAAACATTACATGCTAAATGTTAAGCTTTGTGAAACAAATTGGAAAACTGTGGCAATTGCTTAGGCGACAGTCACTATGATGATAATCAAAGTAATCATTTTTGCACGTAGACCTGTCTGTTGGTTTTGCAGGATGATAGGTGTACCTCCCCAGTAGAGTTGCTCTCTCCAACTTTGAAGTCTGATCGTCCTCAGCAGTTTATTACTCTTCCCCATCAGAGTATCAAGGATCGTTTTCGTCAACAAGAGTATAAAGAAGTAATTCCCAAGTGGAGTCATTGAGGATCGTCTCCCTCAGCAGGGTATAAGGGTTCACCCCAGCCAGAGTTGTAATTTGGCTCACCTTTCTTTAGCAGGTGGTGTTTCCCCACAGAGTATGGGGAAGTCATTTTTTCCCTCAGCTAGTCAGGAAACAGTGTGTTTATCCCCTAGCAGAGTGGATATTGACAACTACTTTCTCTCCCAAGCGGAGTCGTTGAGGATCATCTTTCTCAGCAGAGTACAGAAGATTGTATACCCAGCCGAGGTTGTGTTTGGATTACTATCCCCCAGCAAGCGTTCAGAAGTTGGTTGCTCTAAGGTGGACGTTGTGGTATCTCCAGTAGGAGATTCATGGACAAAGATGTTATTATCCCCTCCTTCTAGCGCCAGTGTGTCTATTTTCCTCAGTTAGTCATGAGGTATAGTCTCACCGACAACGGCCTGATCTAATCCCCAGCAGGGTTAGAGCAAAGGTATTTCCCTAGCAGCAGGTTAAGCTCATATCCCCAAGCAGAGTCTGGTGGTGAGTGGTATCCCCAGCAGGTCTTCAGTCTAATCGTTTTTGGCAGGCGTCAAATTCAAGTTCTGAAGTATTTGGTGATCCCCGGCGGAGGAGTTTCCATCTTCAGTATTCATCTCCCTCCCCAGCTGAATGGGTATTCTCTTGGAGCTTCGTCCATCTCCAACAGAGTTGTTGATCTTGATATTCCCCAACATAGTGGGTTTTCTCTCGGAGTTTCGTCCATCTCCGGAAGAATTGGTGATTGTGATCTTCCCTAGCAGGGTGAAGTTTTCCTCAGCATTGTTCTTTGGTTTGATGACAATGTAGTTTGTCGTCCTCGGTGGAGCTGCTTCTGTTCTCAGCGTTTATCTCGCTGGGACGGTTTTTTGCATTACATAAGCATCTTTTTGCATGGCATCCTCCCAAATGCGTAGCATTTCCACTTCGTGTGGAGCATTACGGCAAAATTCAAACATATGCATCCGAAACATAAGCCAGGTTTGAGTTTTCTTTCGTCAGGAGAACCGGATTTCAGGAGATATCTTTTGACTTTACTCCACAGGTGTTGGGTTTGGTCATTCAAAGCTATATTTGACATTCCTTCGTCCAGGTGGTCCTTTGGATTATCCCCTCGGGGTTTTTGACATTTGGCACCCGTCCGTGTCCTTTCAGCACCCGTCCGTGTTTGAACTTTTGTTTCAGTGCCCGTCCGTATTGACATTTGGCACTCGTCCATGTTTCCCTCGGCACCCGTTCGTGTCTGAACCTTTGATTTCAATACCCGTCCGTATTGACGTTTTGAAGACACTCGTTCGTGTTGCCTTCCATTCCCCAGCGAGATTAACTCCCAGTAAATTTACCTTTTTACACCTGTCCGTGTACCTTTTCAGTACGCGTCCGTATTCAATCTTTTTACACCCGTCCGTGTACCTTTTCGATACCCGTCCGTATTGAATTCTCTTTACACCCGTCTGTGTACCTTTTCGATACCCGTCCGTATTGATATCCTTTACACCCATCCGTGTACCTTTTCAGTACTCGTCCGTATTGAACCTTTTACACCCGTCCGTCTACCTCTTCGATACCCGTCCGTATTGAACTCTTTTCACCCGTCCGTGTACCTTTTCGATACCCGTTCGTATTGAATCTTTTTACACCCGTCCATGTAACCTTTCGATACCCGTCCGTATTGAATCTTTTTACACCCGTCCGTGTACCTTTTCGATACCCGTCCGTATTGAATCCTCTTTACACCCGTCCGTGTACCTTTTCAGTACCCGTCCGTATTGAACCTTTTACACCCGTCCGTGTACCTCTTCGATACCCGTCTGTATTGAACTCTTTGCACCCGTCTGTGTACCTTTTCGATACCTACCCGTATCTGATATCTTTGATTCCTTGACACCCGTCAGTGTTTATTCCCAGCATAGTTAACACTCATCTTTGTTTATTTCAAGACATTTCAATACATTGTTTATATTGGTTCCCAACACTCGTACGTGTTGTGACAGTGCAGCATTTATTGCTTGTTCCCCAGTGGAGTCGTCCCTCCTTTGAGGATTGTAAATTTTAGGTTTCTTTTGGTATTCAATCTCCGTGAATCCTTTGAATGCATGACAGCCATTGCTATCATACCTTCAGGACCAAGTTGATTGAATAGGGGCAGCTGTAACACCCCAAAATTTGCCTTGTTGTTTTTAGCTAACTGGCTTATGTTTCTTTGCATTCCTTGCATTTGCATTGTGCATAACATTGGTTCTTATCATGGGATCAAGGAACTTGGTCCATATTCTCAAGTCTCAAGCCTCAAGGTGTCTCATGGGGTCCATCATATCTTCATAAGGTCAAGCATGGCAAAAGATTACAAGTGAATCTTTCTCTCATAATCAGAGGGACCAATTAGGCTTTGTGAATCAAAAGGACTTCATGGAAGGCTTTGTGTGTTCAAGCATGGTGTCATGAGGTCTTTATGCTTGCATGTATCCATAGATGAGGGTTTGGTTGATGGTTTATGGTGAAAAATATTCAGTGGATCAGTTGCTTGTGAACCAAGAAAAGTCAACTGTAAGGGAGAAAGTCAACCATGGGTTTTCAAGGGTTCAAATCATGTTTCCCAAGTCCATATACCTTCATTTGGTCAATGAATAGCATGGATGGCATCATTCTACAAGAATCAAGAGTTTGTGCAAAAGTTACTAAATTTGGAAAATGACCTATAATGAGAACTTTCCATTTTTGGCAATTTTTCCACCACATTCAACTTGACTTTTCATCAAAAACGAAGCTCCAAATGAATTTTCCTCCAACATGAAAGTTGAAGATATTTCTCTCCCATTTCCAAAAAGTACTAGAACATCTCCATATCATTTGTGAAACTCTAGTTATGGTCAAAACAATGCAAGGACCATTTTGATGGTTTTCCATGTACCACTTTTTCCACCTTTTGCATTTTGGTACAAATTGTCTTGTAATTGGTTCTATTGGTTCATGTCACATTACACTATCAAAGTAAAACTAATGAGGATTATTTTTGGCCTTTGAATCAAGTCATTCCACGCCATATTCATCACTTATTTCACATTATACAATTTGCAAGATGGATTGAAACTTGCAAACCAAGACATTTCAAGGCCCAATTCCAATCCATTTGTGATCAGCAAGGGAAGTGTGAGTGATTCCTCATGAAAGGCAAGGGAATGCACGTGTGGATTAGTGGTGGTATCACTAATTGCATTTTTGCAAAACACTCCAAAACTCATTAGCCAGGGGATTAACCAATTGCTAATCATGATCAGTGGACTAATGGAATGCATATAAGCTAACTCATGCCTTCACAGCTAGGTCATGCATCCTCATTTGTTCAGAATCTCTTTTTCTCACCAAAACTTTCTCTCTTCGAAACTCTCTCATCTCAAGGGTTTCTGAAGAAATTTTTTGATATTCTTGATCTACACACTTGGTAGAGTGAGAATCCACCATTGTTTTGAGCTAATAGCAAGGTTTTCATCAAGTTCAGTTCAAGAGGATCCAAGTTCAAACCTCAAGATCTAGCACGATTCCAAGCTCTAATTACATTTATTTTGCAATTAGAGGTTCCAAGGAGTGGATCTGCAGCTTCCAGAGAGTTTTCTTGGTGTGATTTGAGTTCTATACGCTTCAGGTTAGTGTGAAATTCTTGCTCATAGAACTTGTTTTTCTTGTATGCATTGTGTTCCTCTTGTTGTGCTGATGATTCTGATGTAATTTTTGTGTGATTTGGACGTGTATCATGAGAGTATTTTGGATCTGAAGTTTTGAGATCCAAACTTCTTTTCTTCGATTTGCCTTGTATGTTGATTGTTTGCTAATTTGAGTTGCATATTCTTGTTCCTGGTGAAAATCTGATTTGAAATGTGGTAGAGTTTTTGATTTTTGGAGAAATGTAAGTTGATGCTCACCAGAGAAGGTGACCGGAGCTAGGGCTTCGGCACCTGGTTCATGTTCAGTCCGACGAAGGGTTTAAGTGGAGAAGATGAAATCCTGGCCATTGATGTGTTTGATCTGAACGTCCATATTGTGCCACTTCATTTAATTCTCTTGTGTTTTATTTAACATATGTGTGTGCTAGTTTACCATTGTTATCGTGTGCATATGATCCTGGCCACTCATCTTGCTTATTATTTGTTTTGATTGACTCATTATCATACGTCGATTTGATCTGATGGTTGCATTTGTGCCAACGCATTAAAAACCTCACATGCCTTCCACGTGATGTCTTTTTATTCCAAATAGTCTTTATGTGCATGTGTGTATGTTAATTATGGTGTGCGTGTAGATCTGTGCCTCTTATCATGAATACTTGTTGGTTTTGTTGACTCATTGTGAAGCGTGAGATTGATCTAATGGTTGATGTGGAGTCAATTGGTTGATTGAGTTCCTTTTTTTTGTTTGGCACGTGTTGTTGGACTATTTGGTTTGGGCTTAATTTCCCCACCCCCTTGCTTTGATCCATTTATCATTCCCAACGTGAGTTGGTTGCTGTTTGCACCCCTTGCTTGTTTTTATTTGTTTTTATTTTCATTAATTGTTGCATTTCATTTTTAATTTTTAAAAATAGTTTTATGCATCAAAAAATTACAAAAAAAAATCATGGATCATATTTGGCATATTATAAAATTTTTCCAAATTTTATTTTTCATTTTTATTTTATTTTTGGCATCTAAATTAATTGTTGTGTGAATTTCTTTTTGAATTGTTCTTATTGTGCACACTTTGCATTGTAGATTTTATTTCTCATAGCATATAAAACATTTTGAACCCATTATTTTTGCATTGTTTCATCAACATCTTGAAGTGTATAAAAACATTTTTCTCTTATTTTTAAACTCTTTTCATATTGCATTTTGGTCCCTCTTTTTTGCATATTAGTTCATAATTCCTATGTGACTTTGCATGATTGATTGAAGGACTTATCTTGTGAGTTTTTTCATGATTTTTTAATATGATGTTTGTTTCTGGTTGAGTTGCCTTGAGATTTAATTTGGTAATTTCTAAAGATGATTTGCTAATTGTTTGATTGCTCTTTGTTTGAGGTCTTCTTTTGTGCACATCTTTGGGCATGTTTGATTACTTGTTTGAGAAGGCACTTGTGCCATTGTTTGGGATTGTTTCTTTGACTTCATGAACCATGTTTGAATCATTATAGGTCATTTGATTATAGTCATAGGTCATTGGTATGAGGTTGTTGCATATTTGGTGCACAGGTTTAATGTTTGATTTACATGCCTCTTTTGATTTATCTTTTCACTTCTTCTCATCTATGCCTCTTCTTGACTTGTGTTTGGTTTGTGTATGCCATGCCGTATCATTCCTTTGCACTTCATTGGATGTATGTTTCTGACATTACAGCTTCGCATTCATGTCATATGCTATTCATGTTTCATTTTGCATCCTTTAACATGTTTCATTTACATGCTCTTTCTCCTTCTTCTAATGATTCTTAATGCTTGGATACTTGCTTGTATGCCTTATGTGACACTTGTATAGCATGTTTAGGCACATTTTTAGGTCATCCACATTCTGACTTTGATTTTATTTGAAGCATTCTTGCATGATCACCTTGCATATCCACTCATTCTTCTTCTACTCCTTCTTTGATGGCTTTCTTGTATGTTTTGCCACTTGTTTGCATTCTCTTGGCTTGAGTTTGTTTGGTAAACATTATGGGTCACCTCTAAGGTGTACATTCTGACTTGGATGAGTTTCATTTGGTTTGTAACCATTTCTCTTTGGGTTGTGTCTTGTTTGGGTTTTATTTGTCTTATTGTTGCTTATGTTTGTTTTTGCTAACCATGTAGGGGCTAATGGTAATTGAATGGGATGTGGATAGTTGTCCACATTCTAACTTCTCCTTTCTCTTTTAAGCTTTCATACTTGTGTTTGCTTTAGCATTTAAGATGCTTCTTTCTTCTCTCTCACTCTTTTTCATCCCATGAATCTCAAGACTTGATTAAGTCTTGGATTCTTTTCCCTTGGAGCTACCTAGTCCAACTTAATTTTTTATTAAGCTTGGAGTAGGATTAGCATCAGGCTTTAGGTATTCGTCTCTCCTAAACCTCACTAACCATAGGACATCCATGCATGATAACATTAGGACTCTTAGTTTCCCTTTAGAGTTTCCTTTGGGTCGTCTCTCTTCTCATCTCAAAACTTCTTGAAAACACGTAATAAAAGTTAACGTGTATTGCGCTCGAGCCTTAAGCGTGGGAAGTGTGGAGTGAGGGGTTTCCCTTTACTCTTCTAGGGTACCTAGTGTACGTCCTGTTGGGGATGATACGCGAAGTATTCGTTTCTATGTCATAGACTTTGGTGCAATGCAAGTATTCTTTTCTACGCGAAGTTACGAACCCGGACTATGGTTGCGATGACCATGTCCTTCCCCCGTTCTCTTCAGGTTTATGCAGTGTTTCCTTTCCCTCTCTCGGGATAAATACACGTTGTTGGCGACTCTGTGTTTTATGCACCACTCTCGCGTTTGTACTGTTGGATACGAATCTTTCGGGAGCGACAGTTCTCATATACCCTTCACTGCCCGATTGGCGTTCGTATGCACCAACAATGAGGCAGAGTATGAAGCATGCATCATGGGGTTAGAAGAAGCGATTGATTTGAGAATCAAGAACCTCGATGTTTATGGTGATTCTGCGTTGGTGGTTAATCAGATTACAGGTGAATGGGAGACTCTTCAAGCGAACCTTGTTCCGTATAACAATTATGCCAGAAGGTTGTTACCTTTCTTTGACAGAGTGGACTTCCATCACATTCCCCGGGTAGAGAATCATATGGTTGATGCGTTGGCAACGTTGTCATCAATGTATCAAGTGAATCGTTGGAATGAAAATCCTTCAATCAGAATCATGAGCTTGGACAGGCCTGCTTTTGTATTTGCAGTTGAAGGGGTATCAGATGGCAAGCCTTAGTATCATGACATCAAAGTCTTTTTGAAGAGTCAGGAATACCCAGCTGGGGCATCTTCCAAGGATAAAAAGACATTGAGGAGGTTATCAGGAAACTTCTTTTTGAACAAAAATGATCTGTTATACAAGAGAAACTTTGACATGGTTTTGCTACGTTGTGTTGATGAACACGAGGCAGGCCTGTTAATGGAAGAGGTTCACGAAGGTTCCTTCGGTACTCATGCTAATGGGCATGCTATGGCAAGAAAATTGTTAAGAGCGGGGTATTATTGGATGACTATGGAGTCTGATTGTTTTAAATACGCCCGGAAATGTCATAAATGCCAGATTTATGCTGATAAGGTGCACGTACCGCCTACTCCTCTGAATGTTTTGTCGTCACCTTGGCCTTTTGCCATGTGGGGCATTGACATGATTGGAAAGATTGAGCCGACTGCTTCAACTGGACATCGTTTTATCCTGGTGGCTATTGATTATTTCACGAAGTGGGTGGAAGCAGCATCGTATGCCAACGTCACCCGACAAGTGGTAGCCCGGTTTATTAAGAAGGACATCATCTGCCGGTATGGAGTCCCAGAGAGAATCATTACTGATAATGGTTCAAACCTAAATAACAAGATGATGAAGGAGCTATGTCAGAGCTTTAAAATTGAACACCATAATTCTTCTCCCTATCGCCTAAAGATGAATGGGGTTGTTGAAGCGGAAAATAAGAACATAAAGAAAATTGTGCAGAAAATGGCAGTGACATACAAAGACTGGCATGAGATGTTGCCTTACGCTTTGCACGGTTATCGTACTTCGGTACGCACATCAACTGGGGCAACTCCTTTCTCATTGGTATATGGTATGGAAGCAGTTCTACCATTAGAAGTTGAGATTCCTTCTTGGAGAATTCTGACAGACGTGAAGCTTGATGAAGCTGAGTAGGTACGTTCCCGGCTGAATGAATTGAACCTCATTGAGGAGAAGAGATTGGAAGCCATTGCGCATGGCCGGTTGTATCAGAGCAGGATGAAAAAGGCATTTGATCAGAAAGTGCGTCCTCGGTGTTTTCAGGCTGGTGAATTAGTCCTGAAAAGGATCACTCCTCCTCAAACAGATCACGGGGGCAAGTGGACTCCAAATTACGAAGGGCCATATGTAGTAAGACAGGTTTTCTCTGGCGGGGCTTTATTACTCTCAACTATGGACGGCGAAGAGTTTACGTCCCCTGTGAACGCGGATGTAGTCAAAAAATACTTTGCATAAAAGAGACCCGCTGAACATAAAAAGAAGGTTCAGGAAAAAATGGGGCATCCTGGCGAACCATAAAAAGAAAAGGTTCGGGCAAAAATTAAGGATAAAAAGAAAAGAAGAATAAACCCGCAAGGTTGAAAACCTGAAAAGACAACTTTGACAAAAATGGGTATCCCGATGGATTGAAAACCTGAAAAGGGCGATCCAGGCAAAAGTTAGGGATTTAAAAGCAAAGACTACGATCCGTGTTCGATCTGTGATCACTATTCACACTTGAAAAATTTGAAGGAAAGGAATCAGTCCAGTCAGTCATCTTCAAAGGCCAAAGCATCTGCGGATAAACAAGTCATATGGGTTATAGCTGAGTCGAGTCATGGTGGATGTCTGCTCCCCACATTGCCGACATGTGTATTCTCTTTTACTTTTTTTGCGTAATTACCTCTTTCTAGGAATTGCTTCCAAATGTAAATGCCTATTTACAGGCCAATTCAATAAAATTTGCATTTCACTCAAAAAGCTTTCCACTTGTGTTTTTGTTTTATCTGTTTTGTTTGTGAAAATGTCCGATATTTTTGATAAACATTACATGCTAAAATATTGAGCTCTGTGAAACAAAGTTGGAAAACAGTGGCAATTGCTTAGGCAACAGCCACTATGATGATAATCAATGTAGTCATTTTTGCACATAGACCTTTCTTTTGGTTTTGCAGGATGACAGGTGTACCTCCCCAGTAGAGCTCTCCCTAACTTTGAAGTCTGATCGTCATCAGCAGTTTGCTACTCTCCCCAGTCAGAGTATCGAGGATCATCTTCCTCAACTGAGTATAAAGAAGTGACTTCCCAAGCGGAGTCATTGAGGATCGTCCCCCTCAGTAGGATATAAGAGGTTTACCCTCAGCCAGAGTTGTGATTTGGCTCATCTTTCCTCAACAGGAGTGCAGAGGGTTGTATACCCAGTCGAGGTTGTGTTTGGAATATTATTCCCCAGCAAGCATTCAGAGGTTGATTGCTCTAAGGTGGATTTTGTTGTATCTCCAGCAAGAGATTCGTGGACAAAGATGTTATTATCCCCAGTAGGTTGAGGGTAAAGTTATTTCCCTAGCAGCAGATTAAGCTCACCGACATCCCCAAGCAGAGTCTGGTGGTGAATGGTATTCCCAGCAGGTCTTGAGTCCAATCATTTTTGGGAGGCGTCAAATCCAAGTTCTGAAGTATTTGGTGATCCCCGGCGGAGGAGTTTCCATCTTCAGTATTCATCTCCCTCCCCAGCTGAGTGGGTATCCTATCAGAGTTTTGTCCATCTCCAGCGGAGTTATTGATCTTTCCATCCCCAGCGGAGTGGGTTTTATCTCGGAGCTTTCATCTTCAGCAGAATTTGTGATCAGTGTCTTTCTCAGCAGGGTCTCTTATTTTGGAGGACATTTTATTTTTGTCGTCCCCAGGGGAGTTTGCCTTCGCATTCCGCATTTATTTTGCTGAGGCACCTCTTTTGCATTGCATAAGCATTCTTGCATGGCATCCTCCCAAACGCGAAGCATTTCCATTTCGTATGGAGCATTACGGCAAAATTCAAACATATGCATTCGAAGCAAAAGCCAGGTTTGATTTCCTTACCAGTTCCTTTCCCTAGCAGAAAGTGACATGATTCAGAAGATGTTGGTTAACATTACACCGTAACCAGTGGATTCGTCCTTCTTGTCGGTCCTTCCTACACTCCCCAGTAGGGTTGTCTGTTTAGATTTCTCTATTCCCCAGCGGAGTTATCTTTGTAGATCCGTTGATTCTACTAATCTTTGGAAGAGCGGTTTCGGTCGGTCTTCCCTTTCGAGTTCGCTTTCGGTCATACTCGGCCTTTCTTTTCGAGTTCGTCTTCGGCCATCCTCGCACTCTTTGTTATTTCATCATCCCCCGTAGTAGTATCCCATGTGATTTGTTCTCTCTTTGAAATTCCGCTTTCGGTCGGTCTTTCTTTTCGAGTTCGCTTTCGGTCGTACTCGTTTGCTGTTTGAAATTCGTCTTCGGCCGGTCTTTCTTCTCGAGTCTGCTTTCGGTCGTATTTGTTTATCCTTTTCGAGTTCGCTTTCGGTCGTACTCGTTTTCTATTTGAAATTCCGTATTCGGCCGGTCTTTCTTCTCGAGTCCGCTTTCGGTCGTACTCGTTTATCCTTTTCGAGTTCGCTTTTGGTCGTACTCGTTTGCTGTTTGAAGTTCCGTCTTTGGCCGATCTTTCTTTTCGAGTCCGCTTTCAGTCGTACTCGTTTGCCTTTGTATCCCCACTGAGTCCGCTTTCGTTCATACTCATGTGGTTGTTGAAAGAGCGCTTTCGGTCAGTCTTTCTTTTCGAGTCCGCTTTCGGTCGTACTCGTCTGCTATTTGAAATTCCGCTTTCGGTCAGTATTTCTTTTTGAGTCCGCTTTCGGTCGTACTCATGTTGTTGTTGAAAGAGAGCTTTCGGTCGGTCTTTCTTTTCGAGTCCGCCTTCGGTCGTACTCATTTATTCTCATATCCCCACTGAGTCCGCTTTCGGTCGTACTCATGTGGTTGTCGAAAGAGCGCTTTCGGTCATTCTTTCTTTTCGAGTTCGCTTTCGGTCGTACTCGTTTGCTGTTGAAATTCTGCTTTCGGTCGGTATTTCTTTTCGAGTCCGCTTTTGGTCGTACTCGTCTGCTATTTAAAATTCCGCTTTCGGTCGGCATTTCTTTTCGAGTCCGCTTTCGGTCGTACTCGTTCATCTTCTTCGGGTCCGTTTTCGGTCGTACTCGTCTATCATTTGCGAGTCCGCTTTCGGGCGTATTCGTTTTTCATTACCACCAGGTTGCAAATTTCCAGGTTCTTTTTATATTCAATCACCTTCTACCTTGAATGTCTGAAAGCCATTGCTATCACCTTTTCAGGTCCAAGTTGATTGAATAGGGGCAGCTGTAACACCCCAAAATTTGCCTTCTTACTTTTAGCTAACTGGCTTATGTTTCTTTGCATTTCTTGCATTAGCATTTGTGCATAGCATTGGTTCTTAGCATGGGATCAAGGTGCTTGGTTCATCTCAAAGGAGTCTCAAGCCTCAAGGTTGTTTGAGGGGTTCATCATATCACTATAAGATCAAGAATGTTAAAGGATTTCAAGTGAATCTTTCCCTCCTAACCAGAGGGACCAATTAGGGTTTTGGTTTCAAAAGAGATTCTTGTTGAACTTTGTGGATTCAAGCATGCTCTCATGGGGTTTCATATGCTCATAAGTGCTCATAGAGGAAGGCTTGGCTAGTGGTTCATTGTGGAAGATGTTCACTGGATCAGTTACTTGTGAAGTAAGCAAAAGTCAACTGTAAGGAGGAAAGTCAACCATGGAATTTTGAGGTTCTATTCAGGGTTTTCAAGGTCTCACATCCTCATATGGTCTTCAAGGGTCAAGTTTCATACCATCTATCAAGAATCAAGAGTTTGTGCAAAAGTTACTAAATTTGGAAAATGACCTATAATGAGAAGTTTCCATTTTTGGCAAGTTTTTACACTACATTCAACTTGACTTTTCATCATCAAGGAAGATTCAAATGAATTTTCCTCCAACATGAAAGTTGAAGATCTTTCTCTCCCGTTTCTAAAAAGTACTAGATAGTTTCCATATCATTTGTAGAACTCAAGTTATGGTCAAAACAATGCAAGGTGCTTTTAAGGTTTTTCACATCTACCACTTTTTCCACCTTTTGCATTTTGGTACAAATTGACTTGTAATTGGTTTTATTGCTTCAATTCACATTTCCACATTCATGTACACATCATAAGGATCATTTTTGGCCTTTGAATCAAGTCATTTCATGCCATGTACCTCACTTTCTTCACATAATACAATTTTGCAAGATGGATTGAAACTTACAAACCAAGCCACCACAAGGCCCAATTCCAATCCATTGGTGATCAGCAAGGGAAGTGTGAATGATTCATCATGAAAAACATGAGCTTGCACGTGTGGATTAGTGGGTTAAACACAAAGTACAAAATTGAAAAACCACTCAAAACTCATTAACCAAGGGATTAATCAACTTTTAATCATGATCAGAGGTCTAATGAGGTGTATATAAGCTAACTCATACGCACCAAATTAGGTCATACACTCTCATTTGCTCAGATTTGAAATTTTCACTCTCACTTTCTCTCCTTCGAATCTCTCTTCTCACAAGGGTTTCTGAAGATTTCTTTCCATATTCTTGATCTACACACTCCATAGAACAAGAATCAACCACTGATTGAAGCTCATACTGAGGTTTTGGCCATATATGAATTTGAGTTGCTCTTCATCAAAAACCTAGATCTAGCCAATTTCAAGCCCCTATTTGCATTTATTTTGCAAATAGAGCTCAAAAGAGGAAGATCTGCAGCTTTTGGAAGGAGTTCTTGGCGTATTTGAAGCTCTACAATTCTCAGGTTAGCTCATTTTTCATGATCATATAACTTAAATTTAAGCTTGCATGATGATCTATGATGTTCACTGATGATGCTAATGTGTTTGGTTTTGATTTTGGACGTGTGAATTGCTTGAATTTTGAGATTGAAAGTTTTAGATCCA
The DNA here is from genome assembly GCA_022829125.1 of Lathyrus tuberosus. Lineage (NCBI taxonomy): Eukaryota > Viridiplantae > Streptophyta > Magnoliopsida > Fabales > Fabaceae > Lathyrus > Lathyrus tuberosus. Next base: position 14,166,294 of record JALAZF010000071.1, read on the forward strand.
AACTTATTTCCTTCGATTTGATTTGTATGTTGATCTTTTGGTGAAATGGACATGATATTTGAGATCCTTGTTGAATTATGGTTAAGATGATGTACTCATGAGCCATTTCTGGTAAAATTTTGGTTGAGGTTCACCGGAGAAGGTGACCGGAGCTAGGGCTCCGGCACCTGGTTTGTTTTCCGGCCAGTGCAGGGTTTCAAGGTTAGGGATGAAATCACAGCCGTCCAAGGGTTAGATCTGATGGTTCAGATCTTGCCACTTCATTTATTTTTCTGATGTTTCATTTAATATGTGTGTGTGTCTTTCCATGTTAACTATTATGCACGCGCAGATCTAGGCCTTTCATCTTACATACTTGCTTGATCTGCTGACTTGATCTGGTGTGTTAGATTAATCCAATGAACCTGAGTGTGCCAACACATTAAAATGCCACAAGCCTATCACGTGTTTTATTTTTAATTTCTGATGATTTGGTGTGTGTGCGTGCATCATTCTTAGCATGTGCGTGTGGATCTGTACCTTTCATCATGGTTACTTATTGTTTTTTATGACTGAATGTGGAGCGCATGATTGATCTGATGGTGTGTGTGAGTCCCTTGGTTGACTGAATTCCACATGTTTTATGTTGACTTGCGCTGGGTTTGGGTTGGCCTCTCCTTGCTTTCTCCACCCCCCATATGGGCCCATTTTCCATTCTGAACGTGAATTTGTTGCTGCTTGCACCCCCTGGCATTTATTCTTCCCTTTTTATTTTCTTTTTGCATAGTTTTCATTTTTAATTTTTGAAAATAGTTTTATGCATCCAAAAATTATGAAAAAATTCATGATGCATATTTAGGGTTTTATAAAATTTTGACAAATTTTAGTTTCCATTTTTATTTTATTTTTAGCATCTGAATTAATTGTTGCTTTAATTTCTTTTTGAATTGTTTCATATATGCACACTTAAACTTGCTGATTTTATTTCTCATCATCTATAAAACATTTTGAACCCATTCTTTTTGCATTGTTTCATAAACATATTGAAGTGCATAAAAACATTTTTCTCATATTTTAAGCTCTTTGCATATTGCATTTTAGTCCCTCTCCTTTGCATATTGGTATATGGTTCTTATGTGATCTTTGCTCATTTGTTTGAGGTGCTTAACTTGTGAATTTTTGTGAGATCTTTTGACATGTGATTGGCTTCTGACTTAGGTCATTTGAGTTTAATCTCACAATTTTTTAATGTCATTTGATATATGTTTGCTTGTTTGTGCTTAAGTGACTTATGCATGATTATATCTTGACATCTCTTTACACAAGTTGATTTGCCATGCCTAATTGATTGAGTTCCTTTGTGATTCTTTGCATGACCTTTTGGTATGATGTTTACCCCTAGTTGAGGTCCTTTAAGACTTAATTTTTCCATTTTTGGATCATGTTTGAATCATGTTTGAGTATGCTTAAGTGTTGGAACTTTGTCTTCTTTTTGTAGTCAACTTTGGTGCATGTCTTCAAGGTGTTGCTTGATAATTGAACTTGTATAACTTGAGTTTGGTTTTGATATGATATTGATTCATATGCTACTGTCCCTTGAGTTCCTTACTTGGTTTTCATTTCACTTGAGCATAGTTAAATGCATTTGGTTTTAATTATATGATGAATATCATTACCTTTCCTTTTGTGGACTTCTTTGGATCATATTGTTTCATCCTTTGATTCCCTTTTGCACATGAGAATTGTTGATGATAATATGAACTTGGTTCTGACTTGTTTTCATCTTCATCTTGTTTTTCTCATTTCATTTTGATATGAAGTCCATGTGTGTTTAATTGTGCATTTCATACAAGTATGCTTGCCCTTTTTTTTCATGTTTACCTTTGCATGCTTACTTGAATTGTTTTGCATTGATCTTTGAAACATGTTTGATGATTCGAGTTGGACATTTATGATATGATGTACTTGCTGCCTTATCTTGTACCTCATGTTCTCCTTCTCTTTCTCATTTCTTCTCTTTCACTCTCTTCCTCCCATGAATCTCAAGACTTGTTTAAGTCTTGGATTCTTTCCCTTTAGAGCTACCTAGTCCAACTTAATTTTTTATTAAGCTTGGAGTAGGATTAGCATTAGGTTAAGTAGTCGTCTCTCCTAAGCCTCACTAACCATAGGTCATCCATGCATGATAACGTTAGGATTCTTAGTTTCCCTTTAGAGTTTCCTTTGTGTCTTCTCTCTTCTCATCTCAAAACTTCTTGAAAACATTTAATAAAGATAAAATGTATTGCGCACGAGCCTTAAGCGTGGGGAATGAAAAATGAGGGGCTTCCTCTCATCTTTCTAGAGTGCTTAGCGGGCGTCCTGTCTTGGGACGATTCGTTAAGTATTCGTCCCTGTGCCCTAGACTTTGGTGCAATGCAAGTTATGAACTAACTTAAAAAACACTTCTGTCTAAAAAACACAAAAACAAATTCAAATCTTTTTATCCTTCGGGATTGTTTGGTTCCATACCATTTTCAGAAAAGAGCACGTTACCTTCCGTCTGAGTCGCAAACAGGCATCGACCCTAACTGCCGGACGCGAATCTAACGTCGCTCATAAAAAACACTTATCCATCCGTGGTCGTACCCACGAACTACAATAGCTCTAATTCCTCTCTCTCGTCCAATTGAGGATATGTAGGCACAAGACAGCTATTGTCTTGGCGAGCAACCTTCCCCCACAGTTCCCGTCCGAACTACGTTGACTCTGACTTTCCCATTGCACTAAGGGAGTACGTGGGCCTAGGGCATCGAATATGTCCTACCGAGTCCGTCTTAGTCACCCCCATCCCCGTTTTCTTTTGTAGCCATAGATAGTAGGACAACTCACCCTCCGTTTACACAACAAGCGTGCATCCCATCGAGTACGATGGATGCGTGGGGTGCTAACACCTTCCCCTCGCATAACCGACTCCCGAACCCGGACTATGGTTGCGATGACCGTGTCCTTCCCCCGTTCTCTTCAGGTTTATGCAGTGTTTCCTTTCCCTCTCTCGGGATAAATACACATTGCTGGCGACTCTGTGTTTTCTGCGCCACTCTCGCGTTTGTACCGTTGGATGCGAATCTTTCGGGAGCGACATTTGTATCTAAAATTTTTCTGACTGAGGTATGAGAGCACTAGACCTAGAGTTTTTAATTAGTATGGTGGTTAAGATTTCACAATCTTATGCCTACGTATTCCTGTTTAATGAAATAGGGAAATCAGAGCGATGGTAGTTCCTCCTATTCTATGGGAGGAAAAAGATGTTTTGGTGTCTTGTTCAAAGCCCAAGACATGAAGCTAAAGGTGATTTGTATCTTGTTCAAAGCCCAAGATATGAAGCTATAGGGTTTTGGCTGAGAGAGAATTTGTCATCTCTAAAGAGAGATTGTTGATTTTTGTGTGCCTTGATCAAAGCACAAGGTTGATGCTAAAAGGTTGATTGACTCTACTAGGGATTTCTTTATACGAAGCTTAAGAGGAGGCTAACAATTTGAATTTTCTGGGGAAAATGTTTTTTCTGTCTTGTACAAAGCCCAAGGTTGAGGCTAAAAGATTTGACTCAACAAGAGAGTGTTTTTATGTGTCTTGTACAAAGCCCAAGACAGAGGCTAAAAGAGTGGAATCAACAAGAGAGTGCTTTTATATGTCTTGTACAAAGCCCAAGACGGAGGCTAAAAGAGTAGTCTCAATAAGAGAGTGCTTTATACTCAACAAGAGAGTCTAAAAGTTGATTGACTCAACAAGAGAGTCTTTTATACTCAACAAGAGAGTGATTTTCTGTCTCGTACGAAGCCCGAGACGGAGGGTAAAAGGAGATTGACCTAACAAGAGAGTCTTAAAAGGTTAGTTCCGCTGGGGGGGATCATTTGTACAAAGCACAAGAGGATACTGACTTTTCGCTGAGGAAAGATCATTATACAAAGCCTAAGAGAAGGCTAGTTTATGCCGGGGATAATTGAGATCCCGAGGCAGGTCTAAATGGGGAATCAACTCTTGCTAAGGATTACAGAAGAGTTAATATATCAGATACCTTGAGGTATTGATTTGGAATAGTGTTGACCCTGGTTGGGGAATTCTCACGAGAGAGACTTGGTTTCTGCTGGAGATCGATCCAGAATCTGAGGTTTCTCCTATGTTTTGTAGGGAACTTGAGAATGTCTTTGAGACTCTAGGGTCTTTAGGTTATCCAATTCTATTGGAAGAGTTTTATCTTTTGTATGATGCCCAAGAGGAGGCCGACTCTTTTAAGGGATGAGTATCAACCCTAAAATTGGTCTGAGAGTTTTGGCTCTTTTTAGAAAGACATCTCTAGCGAAGGATGACTAAGTTCTGTCCTATACCTCTAAGAGGTCTTCAGGGTCCTTGTATTAAGGCCAAAAGAAGGCATGAGATCTTTTAAGAAGCAGGATGGTCCTTGTACAATGCCCAAGAGGAGGCGGGGATGCTTTTAGGAAGCCTGTGGGTCCCCAAACCAAGAGAAGTTCAAGAAATGCAATTCACAGAGAAGAGACCATTCCAGGAAAGTTCGATGGTTTGGAAGAAACTCAAGTGTAATACCCCGTATTTTATTACTCCGGATAATATTATATTGTGATTGACTAAGCCCAGTGTACTCTGAGAAATTATCTACAGAGATAATTAGGGGAACTGTGGAACTTAGAATAAATCCAATTAATATTATCTGACTCTGAGGTATTTTACTAATTTGGACTTAAGAGACTTTTTGAAAATTTAGTAGTATTATTTATTAATGATAGTTTACTATATGTTTCCTTTTCCTCCCATTTTCCAAACAAAAAGAAAAAGATAGTAAGAGAAGAGAAGGAAAAGGAAAGAAAGAAGAAAGAAAGGAAAGGAAGGAGAGAAAAGTGGAGAAGAGGAAAATTTGAAGAAAAGTTCAAGAACTTCAAGAATCATCATCAATCCTTCATCAAATCATCTCATCTCCTTCATCTTCAACTTCTAATCCAGGTGGGTTCTAGATAGAAACATTAGTGTAGAATTTCTTGAGGTTTTTGGGGTTGTGTTAGGTTTGGGAGAAAAATGGGATTTTGTGGAACTTCGAGGAATCTAGCGGTTGAAATGAGTTATAATTTGCGTAGTATAATCTATACCGGTGTGGAATCATTTACCGATAATCGTTATGAATGTTTGGATTGGTTTATGTTGTTTGGAAATGTTAGGGTTTTAGTGGAAATTATGAGATAAATGTTGAAAATCATATTGTATGAAGTTTATCAGTTAAACCGTAATAGAACCGTGATATTATACCTCAATGGGTTGTTGGGTATGTTGTTGAGATGTTGTTGCAGGTTGGGAAAAGCTCTGTTAAGAGTTTTATTTTTCTGGAAATCGCAGAGCCCGCTCAGCGCACTCAAGAAAATCTGCAACCCCTCAAGTCAGGGAGAACCGCGCTCAGCGCGGTCAGTGACGCGCTAGGTCTGGGAGTTGAAATTTCTTCCTTTAACGAGAAATTCATAACTTTCGGCTCGTTTATCGGTTTCGATCATTCTTTATATCGACGCAAAGCCGAGGAAATATTCTATGCGATGGAGAGGAAATATGTCGATTTTACCGACCGATTAAATAATCGAGAAAGTTCCAAAAGTGATATAATTATGTTTTAATTATTATACATTATTCTACTATGCAATTATGGCATGTCTTGCCGATCCTATTATTGTGTAGCATGAGTGTAAGTGTATATGCATGTTAAAATATGAAATAGGTAGAGTGAGAATTATTACCGTAAACAATGTCGGGAAGTGTGAAATGATATAATGACAACGATCGTGCATACGGTGCCGAGGCGTGTGTCAGATACTAATGTCATAAAATGAATAAACACTAGTATTGAACATGTGTGTTAACCTTTGTGGTTGTGGTAAGGCGTTATGGCCTTGTGATCGTCGAATACGATCATGTTTGTGTGTGAGATCACGTAATCGTAACATGTTATCTTGTGAGTGAGTTTCATGGGTCTCGAGCTCCTCTAAAACATGTGCACAACTACTTGACAGGTTTGATTCCCGTGTGCAGTACGAATGGCACTCTGGGAGCGTACGCTTGTGACGGTTAATGGCATGCGTGAAGCGACGGTTCATAACGGTTTATGGCCCGTAGAACCCGAATTCATTCGTATGTCAAGTAGGTTACCAGGATCCATGACTCGGGTCGACTTCTAGACGTAGAAGCGGACGGGAACAGGGGATGCCTTGGTGTGGTTACCGATTAGTGATATTGGGAGTTGATGAACTCATGACATGTTTCCATATAGTGTGTGTACTCAAAGTCTTTTCCCTTCCCTTTCGAATTGAGTTAGGTGTGATAGAACCTTGCAGAGCCGAGAGGACATTTAAGATAGGGAACTCACTGAGATTGATGTATCTCACCCCACTGTTGTTGTTTACATAACAGGTACTACAGGTTCGGCGAAGGGTAAGGACAAAGTGGTTTGATTTTTCCTTACGGATCGTAGCTTTTGAGATGGCATGGCTTCCGCTATGGCATTTTATTTTGAGATCATTGTATTGATCTAGTTCTTAGTGCTTTTTGGAACATCAAGTATATGTTATGCCGTAGACTTTAGAACTTTGTATTTAGGGCATTTAATGTATATAATGTGTTAACTAGGAACTTATGGTATTTCAGTACCAAATACTTGGATTCATGTATAATATATATGCTTTGATGTATGTTGTTATATATGGGTGTTACATCAAGAGATGTCATTCACGGTGAAAAGATCATCTCTGGGGAATAGAATTTCTTTGACAATTTCTAAGGGTGACAGTCTGAGAAAAGATTCACCAAGAATACTGCCTTTCTCTTTGTTCCATATTGTTTAACCCCAAGAGAAGGGAAGACTGTATCTGGAATCCTATGGGGATCTAGTTTTGTTTGTATTTAAGAGTGACCAACAGGCTTTACCTAGTTCTAGACCTAGTTGCCAGGGAAAACTCTAAATAGCTATACTAGTATATACACAGTTGATATACGACAAGTATTTTTAAAAGGGTATGAAAGAAGACTAACCATGCGCAGCTTCCCACAATGCAGTTATATATATGAAAGCAGTAAACGAAAGCGAATAAATACTTACCCGTTGTAGAGCTTCCATGTTGTATGGTTAGTTGTTTTAGAGAAATTAAAGAAAGTTTTGATATCAATCATATATTTGAATTCAAAATCAAAGGAGAAAGTATTTTGAAAAGATTGTTGGGGCTTACAGCTCGAGGAGAGGCCCAAATTTTAACAGTGAACGCACCATTGTTTGAATTTGTACAGAGGTAATTATACAATGTGTGAGGCCCAAAAAGGTATTATTTATAAAAGGATTGGGTCTTACACTCTATTAGAGGCCCAAAGATTATATTTATAAAAAAAATATGGGGCTTACAACTCAAGGAGAGGCCCAGTTGGTTTTGTTAAAAACAGGCAAAGATCGCACCGAAATTCCTGATTGTATCGGGACTTATATAATACACTAAGGCCCACAAAGGTTTATATACAATAAGAATTGGGTCTTACACTCTATTAGAGGCCCAAATTTTATTTGAAAAGATTTGTTAGGGTGATTAAGATCAAAACCCTAATTTGATTTCAGTATATTTTAATTAAATAAAAATTTAATAAAAATGATCAAATTTATAAAACATGTGTAAAAAATAAGTTGTGATCTTTGATCAATGTTTGAAAAATCATGCTTTTATCCACAAAATGATTGGAAACCAATTAAGTTTGGAAAATCAAGAGAGAAAATATATTTTAAATGTTAAAAAACAAATAAAAATTAATTCTTTGCAAAAATATCAAGTATATTAAATAAATAATATTTTTGGGATTTTTTTGGTAAAATAAAATATTTTAACATTTTTGTGAATTATTAAAAAAAGAATCAACTCAAAATCATTAAAAACCAGAGAGAAATTAATTTTTGAATCAATTAAATAAAATCACAAAAATTCAAATATTTGAAAATTCAAAAAAGGGCGCCAAGAACACCAAGTTCTTGCCCGCGCCCTCTGTTTCTGCAGATTTGCATTTTCCCCTCAATCTCACTGAATACTTGATGAAATCACACAATCCACATATCAATCTACTCGTTTTCACCTCACGATCATGTTTATGGTCTTTAATTTCATTTATTTTAAGAATGGAATAAGTAATCAAGACAAAACCTCAAGAACCCTAAATTCTGCATGAAGGATGAGATTTTTGATACACGATTCATACAAGGCAATTAATAGAGGGGAAACATTCTATGCATGATTATGAACATTTGGCAAAAGTATTGTGCGAAGAAATATGCATATATTAAGAGATGACAAAGTTTAGGCTTACTTGAAGGTCGTGACAGCAAGAGCAATTTTATTTTTGAGTTGGAGGTGTTACAGATGAGTTGTGATGATCTGAACAGCTTCCCTACACCATATGGAATGTGTTTGAATGCTTGGAGTGATCTGAAATGGACTGGAACAGATTATGGCACCTCAGCTGCAAGTTGATTGAAAACTTGAGCAATTGGCTGGTGATTTTGTGAAATTGGTGTTCCAGATGTTATTTAAGTGTTTGGATCACTTCTATATGATGTTTATAAGGTGTGTGTGTGATTGGTTTGGTTGGAATTGCTCCCAAGCTCAAAACCCAATAGTGACTTGCTTTAGAATGCAATTTTGGAAGTGAGAAGGTGATTTTGAGGAAAGCATCAGTTTGGGTGCTTTGGTGTACTCAAACTGATTACATATGAGGTCTATTTATAGTGTACCAATTTTGTTTTGGCTACAATAGTGTGTGGCAACTGCAGCAGGTCTATGGCCAATTGGATCATTTTGGAATCTCAAGTCTCCTCTAGCCATTGACTTGAGATTAGAGCACAGGCCTATGGTTCTTTGATTCAAGGATAGGCTTGACTGAAGTGTTCATTTTTCCTCTGATACATGCCACCTCTAAGCATCCATTGAATGCCTCAAAACAAAATTGGAGTCTTGAGGCATCTTTAGCCTTTAGGGGTGCCAAACCTACATGTAGTTCGAAAGACTTGGGAGGCTTATGGATCATTGTTTGTTCCTCCTTGGTCTCCCCCCTGAGGTGTTCAGATGGATAAGCATGCTTTTGGTTTGCACAAATTGTTCAAATTGAGCCCTAATACACAAATCTGACTTGCACACCAGTTTGCATTAAGGCATGTTGCAGCTGTCTTAACTCCTAGCTCAGATGGAATTTGATGGAGTTCTTGGACATTTTGGAAAGCTGGTATATCCTATTTAAACACGATGTCCAACTTTGGTTTTGATCCAACTTGAATTACAATGAAAAATGCCTCTACATTTGGGAAAAAATAAGGCAGATTTTGACTTAGTGAGAATTTCACAAAGTGTTTGAAAAATGTCACTTTTGTGTTTTCAGCCATTTTGATCATTCCATAACTTAAAATCCATCAGGAATTGGAATGAGGTGTAGTTGACACTTTCAAAGTATGCCATGAGAGCTACAAATCCATCTTTGGATCAGTCAAAATGGTTGCTTGGATCTCAAGTTATGATCCTTAGAAGTTGGTACCTTAGCTACTTTGTTTCATAACTTAGAAAAATTCTAAGTTTTTATGGTTACCCCTTTTACAAGTTATCCCACTTTCTTTGATTTTTCTTGATGAATGATGATTCAAATCATACATTATCGTCATTTAAGGGTTAAAGAACCATAATTATGAAAAATCTCAAAAAGTCAAACTTTGACTTTTTGTGCACAGTTGACTTTTTATCAGATGAATTCCAAACTATGCGATCCTTTGTGAAATCAAGTCCTTGACCTAAATCAAACTTGATGGAAATGTTCCATAGGCACTACAAGAAAATTGGCAAGTTGCGACGGTTAAAATTGGCAGATTACGGCGTTTTGAACCGCCACAATATACTAGTCGTGACGGTTTTGCCTCTGCCGCGAAAACGTGTGTCGCCAGGCTATATCGCGACGGTTCCTAAAACCGCCACTCCAACCGTCGTTCTATGTTGCGACGGGTAAGGAACTATCGTAAATTGAAAATTGCGGCGGTTAAAACCGCCATAAATAATTGTTTTTTGTTATCCAAAAATAAAAAGCCATAGGTATTTTCAAAGGTAAATCCGCAGGTAATTCCGCAGCTAATATATTTCTAAAATTTAAAAAAAATAAAATAAACTTTTAGCACACACATAGCATTGTTTTCATTTACAAAAATAATTCATACGAATACCAATACATTTCAATTCTGACAATACAAAATTCCATGAAATTTTGAAAAGACAAGTTACATCATTACCATTCCCCTCAACCTAACACAATTCAACATCAACCACATTACTAAAAAGATAAAAAGGGCAGAGCTAGAGAGATATAACAATGACTCTTAGTAGAAATCAAACAATAGTTAGTTGTCATCAAGAAGAATGCTTCAGGAATCACCATTCGTCAAGAATAAGCAGAAATCAACTAATTCTCCCTCAAACTCTTAGAAGCTCTGAAAAGCATTGGAAAAACTATTTATAATATAATAAAATATAAACAAAAATGAAGTAGAAAAAAAGGAAGCATAAAACCTTGCCATCATAAAGGTGATAGAACATTAACAACACATAGCTAGCATGTGGAGATGACTTGTCAAGATTTCCCTTAAAAAAATTTGTCAAGTTCAAAGGAAGTTAGTGAAAGGTTATAAAATATTTGTAAAAATTGGGGAACATATCAGCAAAACAAAGCATATATACTGGATGATTGACTATTTGAAGCACACAAAACACGAAAATAACTAATGCATCAAGGGAAATGGGTTTGAATTAGATCCTGCAAAATTAAACATAAAAGTGGAATACTTGAGATGATAATGAAGCTAAAATCAAAACAATTTATTACTTAAAAAATAGCATGTCATGCAGCTGTGACTTGTTGAAAAGCAGGAAAGATATGTCTTCATGTTTTGATATCAACAACAAATTTTGAAAACACATTAAGGTGACAGAAACTTGTATATATCAATAAGAATAGTAAGCAACACGTGTATGCTTTGCATAAATCATTATCAACATACCTATTTATCCAACCTTATCCAATCTTTTGGTATAGGTTTGTAGCTAGCCTAGAATTTAGAGATATTGACATGTAACTTTATATAATGGCAAGTTTACCTTAGTAATCTCTAGACCATGTCATAATCAGTACCAACAATTCATTGTTATATGTTGAACATTTGGATAACCTGCTTTTACCACCAACTATACAACAACATCTTAGTCATCATTTCTCCAACCACTGCAATTTGATCACTTAACTACATTGCTTTGGCACCGTTGATACTATTGGTTGATAAGCATGAATTAACCCCTGAGGGGCACATAAATAAAAGTTAAGGAAGGTTATAATGAATAGAGTCAAATTCAATAATAATGTCATTAGAAAAACAGAGAAAAAAAGTAAATATAAAATCAGAGTATAAAGCAGAACAAAAAACCTTATCCAAGAAAAGCCTCTCAAGCTCGTGAAATCGTGCTCCAGCAAACAAGTTTTCTTGGTTGAAACAATGAGAATGTCAGTGTGTTATTCTCCACCATTTCCTAAAAATACATTTCCACTTCTCTGTCTAAATCTCAGAGATGATAAGAAATTAATTGATGAACAGGAAATAAAAAGTGAAGAAATGTTACCAATTGGCAGTCTACGAAGGTAGATAGAAGCGATAACAGATTGGCGGTGGGTTTGGATCTTGTAAAAATCACTTCAGTACATACTTAATGCTACTTGACTTAAGATTCTTGGGCAAAATATATGAGACAATTTGATTTCAGATACTCCCCCTACAGTAGAAGAATACAAGTCAATTTAAACACAATACAAAAACATAACAAAATCTTACAGAGAAAATCAGTAAGCTTTCCACCTCTAATTGCCAAGCTAGACAAGCACTACTCATCCTTCTCCATCCTCTGTTATCTTTGTTTCCTCTTTTGATTACTGTAGGGGATGCCTTACAAAGCCCGAAAGCATTTGCCACCAAACTTTCAGGATTACATGATATATTATTGCATTAAAATATCCAAAATTATATTTCCAAGAAAAGTCAAATAAGTGTACAGCATAGTTCAGAACAAGAACTAACACGGGTCTCTGCAAGCGTGTATGAGTTCTAAAACTTCTATCACCTGTAATCCCACAATTCAAAAGTCAGAAATTCAATTTGTATATTAATTCAATCTAGCCTACAATATAGAAGACTATAATGTATATTTAACTATATTTAACTATATATTATTACCTACAAGGGGGATAAATCTGCACCACGACTGAAGGTCAGCTCTATACGGTACCTTTTAGGATCCTCTGCAGCCACCTGTGATTTTAAAGTCAAGAAAGTTAAATATTTATATATTACATAAATGTCCTAGGCAGAAAGCTTGGTTGATGAGATGAGGGACACTAACCAATAAACTATTACATTATACTAATACACTATTATTATTAAACATTTGTTATACATCCTTCATTTATTTCTACATTTTTCTTAAATACTTTTTAACTTTAATAAAAAAATTCAGACTTAGTGTAGAATTCAAAATAGGAATTCTACAAGCATCCTATTATTAAAACAAACATGAAATAACAAAAATATTAAATAGTTTCTGTAATTGTTGATAAGAAATATAGAGTACGCAGTACCTTGACTTCATCATAGAGCTTTCTTTCCCATGAAGAAATTATCAAATAGATTATTTGTATGGTTGTCTTTATCATCTTTTGAGTTTGGTCCCAAATGAGGATTGAGATGACATTGTCATATGCCAAGTTAAGTACTTGACTGAGTTTTGAGCAAGTTCTAAGAAACTTTTACATAAAAAGTTAAATACAAAATTCACAATACAATTTTCAACAAATAACAATGAGTATAATGTATGTATAGATTACTTTTCATGAGCCACTATTCTCATAACACGTCAAAAAGCACTTAAATACCAATATGTGAAAAAAAGAATGTTAGGAACACATATCATATTAACAACAAAGGCCGAAGAGAAACACATTACTATACGGATTTAATATAAAACTTCCAATAATCTCTTCAGCATATCTAAGAATATCAGTATTTAATTAAGGCTAATGCAACAAAGGATGATTAAAAAGTCTTAGTAACATTAAAGAGCAAAAAAAAAAAAAATACCTTATATAATGTGACTTGGGCCTTCCCCAAATGAGAAATAAGCCTTCAAAAATGAGGACCCCATCGAAGCATCTGTTACAATTAAGAATTTGCATAGTTAAACATTAATGTTGAAGTAAATTACATAGTAAAGTAAATGAAAATAAAAAAATAACTCAGAAACATGAATTTTTTAACCCTGAGAAGAATAGGACATTTAAGTCATAATGGTGTCAGGATCTCAATAATAAACCTTAATGTGAGAACTACATGTATAGCCTATATAATATTTCCCTTCTAATTTTTTTAGCCAAATATCTATATACCATATCTTACTTAGTCTACAGATGTGACATAGTTAATAAACTACAAGAAAACCATATCATATATATCATACAAAATCTCATCACTTTTATATAATTATGCATCTCTGCAAATGGAATTTGATTCAACATCCAAGGTTTCAAAGCAAGTCTTGCCATAATAACAAATGAAAATTAGTAACCATGATAAAACCACATAAACTTAACTAGACACAAATTCATCCATCTAATCAAAACAAAATCCACAAATAAGAACAAAAAGAACAAATAGTGATTAAACAAAATCCAACCAAACTAAATAAATTAATTTGTAAAATATTGCTGCTTAAAATAGATGAAAAAAGAACCTGAATTTTTTAGTGGAATGCTTAAGTTGTATAACAACTTTTTCTGAAATCCTCTTAACAAACTGCTCTGCAACATATCGCCATTCAGAGGCACAGAAAAACAAATCATGTTTCATTGTAACCATAATCCCCCATACATATTTATCAAAATATCTAATGATTATTTTTTTGAAAACAAAAAAACCAAGACAAAAACATTGAGAACTCAAAAACAAAGAAGTTAAGGAAGAAAATAATTTAAGATTTTGAGGGATGCAACAACACATAAGTAAAACCCTAAGATTCACGAACTTGAAAAAAATATTTTCAACAAGATTGAAATTGAAAGAAAAAACATTAAAGTTTGAGATTGTTGATGAGAACTTTCATACCACAACCATACAAATTGACTTTACATGAACGATACACGAGTGAAATAAAATCAAAACAAAAATTAGGGTTGCGTGAAGGAGAGAATCTAATTACTCATTGCATACAAGGGAGGTATAAGGGAAGGATGGATTTTTTAGAATTCGATTAACACCAGAACCGTCGCGACCATGATAAACAGTGAGGTAGATGGAGGAAGGGATTTTGCAATTTAGGAATTTTCATATGGGAGGGAGAACGTTGTTGTTAATGATGAGTCATTGCAATTAAAGGAGGAGAGAGATTTAAGTGACTGAGAGAAGTAGTGTATTTTAAATATTTTTACAAAATAAAATTCACATTAACTAATTTTAGATATAAAATACTACGACACTTGTCCAAAACTGTCGTAGAGACTGCCGCAAAACTCATATTGCGACAGTTGGTTTCGAACCGCCGCAATTTAAGTGTCGTAAAATGACTGTTTTCTTGTAGTGAGGTGTTATATGGTGTATTGAGTCATGTCCCAAGACTTGGAAGCATGCCCTGGTCAACAGTCAAAGGTTCAACTGATTTTTTCCTCAAAACCCTAATTGTGGTCCTGATGAAAATGAAACTTGTGAGTTAAGCTTCTTGGATCAATCCATTGTTGTAAATGGATCAATGTAGTGCATTGGAGACCCTCAAACCATGTCTTGAGGTTTTGGCTCATGTTTTGTCCCAAAAGTCAACTTAGGGGTGAATTAGGTCAAGAAACCCTAATTCCTGAATTTTGGTAAATGCATCCCTTGAGGTTAAATTGACTTGATGCTTGGGTCCATGAGTTCCCTTGGAGTATCTTGGTTTATGTTTTGAAGTATTGGCTCATGCCCAGAGGAAAAATTTCATCTGGAGGCCTTGGTCAACCAAAACCCTAATTTGGTGACACTGGCGATCTTGAGGCTTGGTCCACTTGGAATGTTGTAACCTTGTGCTTAATTCTTGATGTGGGAGTCCTTTTTATCCTTCATGGATGTTTGAGAGGTTAGACAAGTTAAAGATCATGTCCTTTCTTGATTGATCCTTTGTCTAAGGGCTCTGAGAGGGCTTGAAACCCTAAGCTTTGATGTAGTGAACGCTCACCCATCTTTCTGGAGATTGATAAGTGTGAAAGTACATCCATATTGTGGTAATGATTTGCACAATGATGGGAAATCTTAGTGGTCAAAATTTGGGGTATGACGGATGCCCCTGTTTAATCTTCTTGGACCCAAAGGTGTGAATGGCGAAGGTATTCAGGCATTCAGGGTGCAAGAGGATTAGATATCGGAATACCCGAAATATTGATGGTGGTTATGAATGGATGCTTGCTCATCCATCTTCTTTTGCTAAGTAATGACGCTTAGAAAAGGGTGAAACTTCCCCTTAATCCTGGTCTTCTATCAAGGAACTGGTCTCAGTTTTTTATGTAAACTTCCCCTCGATCCTGGTTTCCTACCAAGGAACTGGTCTAAGTTTTCTTTTGGAGTAAACCTCCCCTCAATCCTAGTCTTCAGCCATGGAACTGGTCTCAGTTTCTGATATAAACTTCCCGTCGATCCTAGTTTCCTATCAAGGATCTGATCTTAGTTTCAGATACAAACTTCCACTCGATCTTGGTTTCCTACCAAGGAACTGGTCTCAGTTTCTGATATAAACTTCCCCTCGATCCTGGTTTACTACCAAGGATCTGGTCTCAGTTTCTTTTGTCAATAAACTTTCTTGACAAGGGACGCTATTCGTAGCAGTTTTCCTCAACTTCTCGCCGAATTTTCCTGGGGAGATTCCATTTGATGGAAAAAGTTTTGATGTTAGACTTGCTGGGCAAACCCATCCATCTGAAATGTAGAGGTGTACAAACTTCTCTGTTGGAGACGCCATTTGTCGACTCAATTGGGGGAAAACGAGTCTCTTGAGAGACTGCTTTCTGTTTGGGGATATTACATCCTACTTTTCTCGGGATCTTCACGGAGAAATGCCATGTGATGTAATCCAATTTGGAGGTGCTGATGACCTTTTCATTAGCGAATTTTCCGAAGGAAAACTGCTGTATTGCCAAATATCTGATTAAGAGGCTTTCTCTGGGGATTTTCCTTAATCCGGGAAAGTAAAGATATCATCTTCAATGGTGAAGAGTGACATTTGTCGATGGTCCTCTTGCTTTTAAGAGGTTCAAGTTATTAAAGTGGTCGGAGATCGGCTCCAATCCAGAAATAAACTGGAGAGAGATTGCTTAGATGATTCACTTTCTAACGAGGAAAGAACTGAAAACTCAATTGAGAGGGCTTTTATCACTTGGGAATAAGACCAGCTAGAGTGATAGTGATGCAATATGAATATGAATGTAAATCAATAATGCATGATGTATGTATGTTTATGCTGATAAGACTGACAAGACATACATACTAATGGATGAACGCGACTAGATACTCGGCCACTACGGGGGATGAAAAGTATCACGGGTCCAAGATAGCAATTCTACCTTGCTTAGGAGAGATGGTTCCGGTGGGGAACAACGTTGGTCGGGCTTAAGAGGTAAGAACTCTGTCGAGGATGTCAGATGAAACACGGTCTCTGACACAACTGATCCTTCATTCAGGTGTACTGGTTATGAAGGGGTACTTTGATTCTGCACTTTGAAGTTTAATCACCTTTGGAGTAGCGATCGATGTTCTTTCGATGTTCAACAGTCAAAAGAATTGCCATCTTTATTTTAAAAGCAGAAAAAAAAATTTTGACAAGTAAATTCATTTTTGTTTTATTTCAAGAATCGTTAATCATGTTAAAATGTCGTTCTGTAAAGCTAAAACAAATAAGAATTTCAAATAAAAGCACTAGGGCTCAAATTTTATTGGTAGGATGAAAATCAGCCACGCCGTGATTCCATAGAGTATTTACAAAGTTAGAAAATGGTAATTTAAGGGAAAAGGGCTACATTGAAACATAATGACCGCTATCCTTCTACCAACTTTGAATTCTAGACATCTTGAGCTTCCGTCAAAGATGACCTTGACTGGAGTTTTCCTGATGGATGGCATGACTGCCACTGAGGGATTTGCCCCTTTGTTGGACGTAGTTACTTGCCATGAATCCCTAACTTTTGCCTGGATTGTACTTTGAGATTTCCAATCCACCGGGTTGATTTTTGATTATGTCTCTAATTTTTTCCTGGAACGCCCTTTCAGGTTTTCAATCCACCGAGACGTTTTTTTTTATTATATATTTTTTTTATTTAGGCGAAGTATTTCTTGACTACGTCAACATTTGTGGGGCAGGCAAATTCCTCTCTGTCCATGGTTGCAAGTCTCAAGGCGCAGCCTGAGAAGGCTTTCTTGACCACATAGGGGCCGTCATAATTCGGAGTCCATTTGCCCCTGGAATCAGTGAGAAATGATTGTATCTTCTTGAGCACGAGGTCTCCTTTCCTGAAGACGTGAGGTCGGACCTTTTTGTCCAACGCCTTCTTCATCCTTTGCTGATACAACTGACCATGGCAAAGAGTCGTTATTCGCTTTTCTTCGATCAGGTTTAATTCTTTGTGTCTGCTTTGACACCACTCAGCTTCTGTTAGCTTGGCTTCCATCAGTACCCAGATTGATGGGATCTCTACTTCTATGGGGAGCACTGCCTCCATGCTATATACCAGAGAGAAAGGGGTTGCCCCTGTTGAAGTGCAGACAGATGTGCGATAACTGTGAAGAGTAAAGGGTAGCATCTCGTGCCAGTCTTTGTAGGTTACAACCATCTTCTTGATGTTCTTGTTAGTCGCTTCTACCGCTCCGTTCATCTTGGGTCGGTAGGGAGATGAGTTATGGTGTTCGATCTTGAACTCAACACATAACTCTTTCATCATATTATTGTTCAAGTTGGATCCATTATCCGTAATGATCTGTCCTGGAACACCATAACGGCAAATGATATTGTTTTTGATAAATCGGGCCAGCACTTGTCGGGTTACATTGGCGAACGACACTACTCGACCCACTTGGTGAAGTAGTCAATGGCTACCAGGATGAACCGATGTCCGTTTGAAGCCTTGGGTTCGATCATGCCAATCATGTCGATTCCCCATATAGAAAATGGCCATGGGGAAGAAAGAACTTTGAGATGTGTTGGCGGTACATGGATTTTGTATGAGTATATCTGACACTTGTGACACCTCCTCATGTACTTGTAGCAATCGGATTCCATTGTCAACCAAAAGTACCCTGCTCTTAGGATTTTTCTCGCCATTTTGTGTCCGTTGGCATGAGTGCCAAAGGATCCTTCGTGAATTTCTTTTATCAACATGTTTGCTTCTGGTTCGTCTACACATCGGAGCAAGACCATGTCGAAGTTTCTCTTATAGAGTGTGTCACCGCTCAAGAAGAAGTTGCCTGCCAATTTTCTGAGGGTCTTTCTGTCCTTTCTGGATGTCCCAGGTGGGTACTCCTAATTTTGAAGGAAGTATTTGATATCGTGATACAAAGGTTTATCGTCTATGATTGCTTCAATTGTGAAGATGTAAGCGGGCCATTCTAGGCGCATTATGTCAATCTTAGGTATGTCATTCCATTGACCTACACTAATAATGGAAGAGAGAGTGGCTAAGGCATCAGCCATGTGATTCTCTTCACGAGGGATATGATGAAACTCGATTCTATTGAAGAAGGGTAACAACCTTCTTGCGTAATCTTTATAAGGGATCAGTCCTGATTGGTACGTGTTCCAATCTCCTTTGATATGATTGTTAACTAGGGCTGTGTCGCCATATACATCCCAGTTTTTTATCCTTAAATCGATCGCTTCCTCGAGACCCATGATACAAGCTTCGTATTCGGCCTCGTTATTTATACACTTGAATGTCAATCTGGCAGTGAAAGGAATGTGGGTACCCTGAAGTGTTATGATGATTGTGCCAATTTCGTTTCCGTAATGGTTGACAGCTGCGTCAAAGATTAGTCCCCATTGGAAACCTGGTTCTGGCCCTTCACTGGGTAGCGGTTCATCGCAATCTTTCATTTTAAAATACATGACATCTTCGTCTGGGAAGTCAAATCCAATCAATTCCTAATCGTCAATCGGTTGATGAGCCAAATGATCGGCGAAAATACTTCCTTTGATGGCTTTCTGAGCATGGTATTCGATGTTGTATTCTGAAAGCAACATCTTCCATTCTTCCCGTGAGAGCAGGTTTTTCAAAGACATACTTGATTGGATCCATTTTTTAGACTAACCAAGTAGTGTGACGAATCATATACTGGCGAAGACGTTTGGCTGCCCAAGCTAAAGCACAGCAAGTTTTCTCAAGCATAGTGTACCGAGTCTCGCAGTCGGTGAATTTCTTGCTCAAATAGAAGATGGCAGATTCTTTCCTTTTGGTTTCATCTTGTTGGCCAAGTACACAACCCATCGAGTCCTCCAAGACTGTTAAGTAGATGATTAGTGGTCTTCTTTCCACTAGAGGTGATAGAATCGGCGGGTTCAACATGTATTCCTTGATACTGTTGAAGGCGGTTTGGCAGTCTTCTGTCCAAACACAATCCTGATTCTTTTTGAGTAATTTGAAGATTGGAGCACATGTCGTGGTCATGAGGAATATAAATCTGGAAATGTAATTCAAACGTCCCAGGAATCCCCTGACTTGTTTTTTAGTCTTTGGAGAAGATATTTCTTGAATGGCCTTGACCTTGTCAAGATCAACCTCAATTCCTTTCTGGCTGACGATGAACCCTAAAGGTTTCCCTGAATAGACACCGAATGTGCACTTATTGGGATTCAAGCAGAGTTTGTACTTTCTCAACCGCTCGAATAGTTTTAATAGGTGGGTCACATGCTCCTCCTCCGTTTTAGATTTGGCAATCATATCATCGACATACACTTCGATTTCTTTGTGTATCATGTCATGAAATAGAGTAGTCATGGCCCGTTGATAAATTGCCCCGACATTCTTCAAACCGAACGGCATTACCTTGTAACAAAAGGTGCCCCATGGGGTGATGAACGAAGTTTTCTCCATGTCTTTCAGCGCCATTTTGATCTGATTATAGCCCGAGAATCCATCCATGAAGGAGAAGACTTTGAATTTTGTTGTAATGTCTACCAACATGTCACTGTGTGGTAAGGGAAGGCCATCCTTCGGACTGGCTTTGTTCAGATCCCTGTAGTCTACACACATTCTGACCTTTCCCTCCTTTTTCAGAACTGGTACGATGTTGGCTAACCATTGAGTATATTCTGATGTGGCGAGGAAACCTGCGTCAATCTATTTCTGTATTTCCTCTTTGATTTTAATGGCCATGTTCGGATGAATCCTTCTTAACCTTTGTTTTACTGGTGGACATTCTGATCTCAATGGTAGATGACATTCCACGATGCTGGTATCCAACCCTGGCATATCCTGATAGGACCAAGCGAATACATCGGGAAACTCTTTGAGAAGCTTTATCAAACTTTCTTTGAAAGTTGACTGAGTAGTGCGCCAATCTTGACTTCCTTCCTCTCTTCTTCTGAACCCAAGTTGACTATTTCCAGCGGCTCTTTGTGAGGTTCAATGGACCTTTCCTCTTGTCTGAGTAAGCGGGAGATCTCTTCTGGAATTTCTTCATCATCTTCTTCTTCAGCCTCAAATACCGAGTATTCAAAGTTGGGAGAAGGCATTGGATCCTATGTTTCAATGGGGTTTAAAACAATCAATCTGTATGACGTGATGATTATTTTAGAAGAGATAGAGAGAATGCATTTGTGCAGTGTATTTTTTTGATAACTGCTTGTTTTTATTATTTGAGATGTTTTTTAGGATTACCATTTTCTGAAAAAGTGAAAAGAGAAAACATCAATTAATGCGGAAATTACAGAACGACGTTATTTTATTTATGATTTTGTCGATTCTCAAAACTACAGCGCTATAAAACAAAACTCTATCGCTTTGGGCGAAGCGAAGAGAGACATTTACAGAAAGTGAGCCCTATCAAAACATTTGTTTCACCTGGGCAGGGTGAAAGGTTAAAATAAAGACGGCAATTACTTTGACTTATGGACGACTTTCGGAATGTTAACAACAACCCATTGGCGGCGAACTCCTCGGTGAATCACAAAGCCCGGTACATTCTTTCTTTGCTTGTCTTTAGAAATAACACTGATTTCAGGTGGAACAGGATCGTTGGAGTCTGTCTCCCAGGCAGATTTATCGTAGGAGAATTCCTCTATTGTATTTTGTACGGTGTTTGCACTCTCAGGTTTATCTCCCTATCCAGTAGGCTGGATGTCCTCGAGCCTGATACAAGAGCTTTCGGGAGTGGTGTACTTGACCATGAAGTCGTATTTTCCACTCGGTTGTCCTAAGGTGTCCCATACTTCTTTGGAAATGGAGGAGTCATCCCTCTCGATGACGTTGACCTCGGGAAAAACATAGTTGATGAACTCTAGTCCGACAAGCTTTGCTAATTCATCGTCGTGCTGGATGTTTTCTGAATGCCCTGAGTGTTGATCCCATGACTCTGTGGGGACGCAGGTATTCTTTTCAATGATGCTTAGCTGATATGCATCGTTCAGCTGACTCTCTTGCCCTGAGTCTCCTGGGTAAGGCTGCCAGATAGGCAGGCCATCCATTGGGCCATAGTAGTCATGGTCAAAGTTGTCTTTCATCAGAGTGTCCTCCTCTAATGAGTTTGGTGGAGCACGACATCCTTCCGAATCACAATCTCCATATTTCATCTTGACATCTGATCTTGTTATATATCTCGGACTCTACGCGGGATAGCAAAATGGCATAGGCACCTCTCCCTGAGACATATAACCGTCCTCATTAAGATAGGACTTCCATTCTTCATCTGTATCGGAGGAATCACCCTCGTTGATGGTATGTACTTCTTGAGACACTGGGTGAAGGAAACCTCCACTATGGAAGAAGTTTTGAATGGGATGAAGACTTTCATCATTGGTAGCAGTCTGGGTACAGGTTGTGGAAAAACCAAGACCCTTCTTTGTTTTGTTATCAGTAGGGAGGACAAGCTGTCCCCATCCTTTTGCATTGTTACTTCTGATCGCCTCGAGAGCATCTTTGTACGAGGAAATCGATGTCCCCTTTTCTGATTGTTTATCATTGCTCACTTAAAGTGCTTGGAACTGAGTTCCAACAACCTCTTCTGGTTCTACACAAGTGGATGATGATAAGTTACTCACGATCAAGGCTTGCTCTCCGCAGACTGTGATAAGTTGGTCATTCTTAACAAACTTCAGTTTTTGGTGAAGTGTCGAAGTGACTACCCCAGCCTCGTGTATCCAAGGTCTTCCTAACAAATAGTTATATGCTGCCCGGATGTCCATGGCCTGGAAAGTAACTAGGAAAGTGTGGGGACCGATAGTTATGGGAAGGTCGACTTCGCCGATAACTGTTTTCCGGGATCCGTCAAATGCTTTGACGATGACCTCCCTGCCTCTCCTCGGAGATCCTTTGAATGATAGTCACATTAAAGTGGAATTCGGCATCACGTTTAGAGTCGATCCTGTGTCTAACAGTACGCCGGCTAAAGTATCGTCCTAGCAGTTGACTATAATATTGAGTGCCATGTTATGATTTGGACCCTCTTACGGCAGTTCCTCATCACTAAATCCCAAATTGTTGCAGGCAGTGATGTTAGAGATGATGCTGTCAAATTTCCTGATTGACACATCCTGTTCCACAAAGGCTTGCTTTAAGACTTTATGTAGAGATTCTCTATGACTTTTGAAGGAGTTTGCAATAGTTGATCAGCAATGTTGTATTCACTCCTTTGGATGATCTTCAGCATCTCATCGTTGTTCTTTGAAAGGTCGGGATCACTGGTTTGCCCGATCAGTGGATTGGGAACTTCTGCTTGAGGTTCCTTTTCTTTGTTAGGTTCTCTAACCCCTCAGTTGAAGATTTGACCACTCCGTGTTACTCGACTGATATCCGCAATATTCACGACGGAGGGTAATGGAATTTCCTTTCCATTCTCAATTGTTGTTGCACTGTATTTGTAAGGGATAACCTTAGTTGATTCATACGGTAATGGTCCTGGTAGATAGATAACTACAGGAGCCTTCTGATTCTTCTGACCATTATAAGTAATTTCAATCAGTTCGTGGTTAGGAACTTTTGATTCATCAAGTAGAGGGATGATGGCGCAAACATCTTTGGTCCTCTCATGATCAGAGATTACGACAACGTCCTTGATTCGATCAGCGAAAAAGTCTGGCATCAAATTGATTGACCCAGAACTTGGACCTGGTCGAATCTCTTTGTGGTCTAACTGACTCTGAAGGGCTGCTCGCACGAGGTAACATACTTGATTATCTTCAGAGCAAACTCTACAGCGTTCATAGTTGTATAGTGGCACCTGGCCACGTCCGCTCTGTATGCAGTGTAACCTCACTAAATCTGTTTCCATTGATCGAACATCCTAACTTTGATGCCTAGTAGGGTTCCCATTAATCATTCAGACTTTTTGTGTGTCTTCATCCATATAGATTGGAAGCCACCAGTGGTTCAACAAGTGTTGCAAAGTTCTTTGAACGAGAGCGCATCCTTGGTTGCTCTCACGACATCTCTTACAGTTCTGATAATTATACGAAGTCAGAAAACCGAGATGGACTTGTGTAGCATGTAATTCCACCAAGTTGGTATTCATTTAGCGAATATCAAAGATTTGAATCATATTCACTTGATACTGATTTCTATCGTGGTAATCCTGAATCCATCCAAGATGCATCTGACGCTGGAGGGCCTCTTGTACAAAAGAGCATCCCTGTTTTGTTTACCGAGCATATCAGACAGAAATCGTAATTGTGCCATGGCAGATTATGATGTTGGCTTTGCCTTGAGTGCATCGCCACCAAGTTGACATTCATTGCACGGATGTCATGGTTTTGAATGATGTTGGAATTCGTACAAATCATATTGACCCCACAAATTCGGTGCTCTTGGATCCAATCGAGATCCTACTGTTCCTGTAGAGCTGATTGGACCACAGAACATCCTTGATTATTTTTAGAGCAGATATCACACTGGTGATAGTTATGAGATGGTACATGCCCGTATCCGCTCTGTCTGCGATACATCTTGACCAGGTTGGCCCTTAATAAGAGTACATCATGAATTTGATAGATGTGGTTAGATTCTCCTACTATCAAATTGACTGCATCTTTCTCGTGTTGGGGCAACGGGTTCATCTGAACATTTGGATTGGTATCCTTGAAGGATAAGACCCCGCTCCTAACAAGCTTCTGCACATCGGATTTGAAGCTAAGACAGTTTTCTATGTTATGCCCTGGTCCTCCTTAGTGGTAAAGGCAAGTGTCTGATCCGCTTTGAACTAAAAAGGCAGATTTTCCAGAATTGTAAGAGGAGCCCTGGTTTGGACATAACCCTTGACCAATAATAGTGGAAACAGTTCCGCGTACAACATTGGTGTAGGGTCGAACCCTAGTGGTCACGTTGTACGGTTGTTGTTGTACTGAGGACGAGCCTGCTGAAGAGGCTGTTGAGTCCTTTGCTGATATTTTTGTTGATTTGGTTGGCTTTGAGCAACTTGAGGTTGATACATAGGAACAGGCACAGGGTTGATAGCAGGAGTTACAGCTGCCACTGGTTGGTATCGTCGCCTTTGCTTTCCAAGAGAGATATTCCCGATATCTTACTCTTTTTTCTTAAGGAGAGCACTACCGTATCTTTTGGTACTGCTTGATGGTCCAGCATCTTTTACTAAACGTCCTTCTCGGACTGCTTCCTCAAGACGAACCCCCATGCCGACCATTTCAGTGAAGTCGTTGGGCGCACTGGCGACCATTCGGTTGTAGTAAAATGCGCTCAAAATTTTCAAGAAGATCTTTGTCATCTCTTTTACCTCAAGAGGTGGACAAATCTGGGCGGCAATTTCACGCCATCTCTGAGCATACTCCTTGAAGGTTTCCTTATCCTTCTGCAACATGGCACTGAGTTGATCTCTGTCTGGTGCCATGTCCAGATTATACTTATATTGTTGAACGAAGGCAACGCCAAGATCTCTGAAAGTGACGATCTTAGTGCGGTTTAACCCCATGTACCATTTGAGTGCGGCACCGGTTAAACTATCCTGGAAGTAAGGGATCAGTAGCTGATTATTCTCTGTCTGAGTTGACATCCTCTGGGCGTACATCTCCAAATGGATTTGAGGGAAAGAGTTACCCTTGTACTTTTCAAATTCGGGCACCTTGAATTTGTGCGGAACTTTCACATTGGGGACCAAACAAAGGTCTGCGGCGTCCTTTTCGAATAGATCCTGACCGCGAATGGCTTGCAGTTCTTTCTGTGTAAGACCCGTATATTTTAGTCCGTATGATATTATGATGCTTTATCATTTTAATATGTTTTTCTACTAAATTTGGAGTAGCGAGCAGATTATACCCGATATTTCTAGGGTGTTCGGTTGTGGTCTGGATTGATCCACGTGGTTTCTTTTTAATTCAATCAGACTTTTTCTATTGGCACGATAGTTATATTGGATTCCGAATGTTTCTATGTTTTTGAAATTTCAAAATTGTGTTTCTGCCGATTTTTGGGAAAACGGGCAAATTATACCCGTCGTTTAAATTTTCACGGACTCCGATTGTCGTCAAAATTTAAATGGGAGTTTTATATATCGCCGATATTGAGAATTTAATCTCAATATATCTTTCTGAGTTAAGGAACAAAAATTTATTCGGAATAAAATTTATTCAAAAATTTTGGGTGGTTTTAATTAAAATGCGACGGTGAAATTTTTCGGTTTTCATAAAAAGTTGTTCGTGAGCGAGTTACGACTCGTCTGAGTCAGAACATTTTTTTAAGTATGAGACATTAAATATCTAGATATTTTTGGGTTATACTATTATTATATGTTTTTAAGATAAGATCTTTTAGATTTTTTGTTGAGATATTATTATTAAATTCATTAGATATTTTGTTGAGATATTATTATTATATCCATTAGATATTTTTGGCGGGTATATTGTAATTTTATTCTTGACTTTTATTTTATAATATATTTTTTTTCATCGATGTTTTCGTTTGATCGCGTTTTGAGAGCGTTTAGGAGATATTTAGGCGAAAGGGTAAAACGGTAATCTTGCGGATTAGATATTTTAGAAAAGGATATGATGAGGATTAAGTGGAAAGTTTAGATTATATATAGAGAGATTAGAGAGAAAGAAAGTAAAAGGAAAGAAAAGAAGAGGAAAGAAAGGAGAAGAGAGGAGAAAGAGAGAAAAGAGGGAAAAATGGGGAAAACATCCGAATCGGGGCCGGATCTTCGATTAAATCGGGTAAGTTTACTCAACTCGATTATCCTACGATAGTATATGTATATGTAGGTGTTTGTTTGGTTGGTTTTGGTTAGAAAATGTTAGGTTTTACATATTTGAGCAAAATTGGTAAAATCGATATAAATCGATGTTTTCACGGATGAAATTTGAAATAAATTGCGTAGTTTAGTCGAGGAATGTTAGGCCGTGATTATTGAAACTTGTAAGATTGAATTCGGGTGATTTCGTAACTTTGGACATTTTTTAGAAATGAGGGTTTTAAGAATTGAATCGAAAACGGACGTCGTAGAAATCGTGTTTAATGGTTCTAATTCACTGCTATATGTTAGGTGAGTACGAGTATGTGGTTATTTCGAAGAAAATAATTGAATCGGTCGGATTTTCGGGTGGAAAGGCCAAAACCCGTAGGTTTTCAAGGCAAAAGGGGGGTTTTCGGCGAAAAATA
Source organism: Lathyrus tuberosus (assembly GCA_022829125.1). Classification (NCBI taxonomy): domain Eukaryota; kingdom Viridiplantae; phylum Streptophyta; class Magnoliopsida; order Fabales; family Fabaceae; genus Lathyrus; species Lathyrus tuberosus. Next base: position 14,193,228 of record JALAZF010000071.1, read on the forward strand.
CAAAAATTCATATCTTTTGATCCGTAAGTCGGTTTTGATCCCCGTTCGAAGCGTTGGAAAGCTAACGGGATGTTCTTTCTATTAAAAATGGTTTGGAGGGCAAGAGATGATTTTAGTTTTTGTGGTTTTTGAAAAAGTGTTGAGTTTTATCACGTAAAGTGTGTGTGGTCGGTATTTTACTGTGTGTTGTGCTTTTGTTATATAACGTGGAGCCAGTGAGCTGTTATATGATGTACTGTGGGTGGCCTAATGGCGTGAATCCTAGATTTTTGGAATTCAAATTGTTGTTCAAAATAAATGAATTTAAATTGTGTGGGTTTTTCTATAGAGCGATTAGGTTAGTAATCGGGGAGTCAAAACCTAAAGCCCCAATTGTTTAGGTTAGCGATCAAGACCCAGCCTTATTGTAGATGTATCTGAGTTGGTTTTAACTTAAGTCCTTTGTGTATTTTATAAGGTTGAAAGTGTGAATCGGGTACGAGATTTCATCGTGAGAGACAAATCGATCTTACGTGGCGTAAGTTGGTTGGGTTGGAAGCTTGCTCAGGTAAGGGCAATTTCTAACGATATTATATGTGATTGAATGCATGTGTGTTTGTATTCATGACTGTGTGCCCTTGTGGGGATGTTTGAATGATTGTGTGCCAGTTGAGGTTGTGTGGTTATATTCATGATTGTGTGCCCGGTTGGGGATATGTGTTTATGCTATGACGCTAAACTTGTGATGTGCATTCATATGATTTGTGATAAATATATGAATTGTGGTTGATGTGTATGTCGAGGAGGACAACACGAGGTGTGTCTAAGCCACCTGCTGGTAATGAGAATTATTCATATGATTTGTGATAAATATATGAATTGCGGTTGATGTGTATGTCGAGGAGGACAACACGGGGTGTGTCTGAGCCACCTGTTGGTAATGAGAATTATTCATATGATTTGTGATAAATATATGAATTGCGGTTGATGTGTATGTCGAGGAGGACAACGCGGGGTGTGTCTGAGCCACCTGTTGGTACTGAGAATTGTTCATATGATCTGTGATAGATATATGAACTGAATTGTGAATTATGATTTTACACCTTGTTATTATACATATTGTGGTTATATAAACTGTTGCATTTGCATGTGTGAGTTCATGCATACCATAGTTGCGTGTAGGTAGTTGGCGCCGAATGGGCCAGGGTGATGTGTTCTGAATCATCACCTAATCCCGAAGGGAATTCTACTGCACCAGGTGATGTGACTGAGCCGTCATCGATCCTTTGAGATCAAATTGAGTCAGGTGAATGCGAGGGAGGCAACACCGGGTGTCTGCAAGGGCAGCACTTTTGTGTCTGCGAGGCAGCACGGTTAGTGAGGACCCAAGGGAGTATCACGACTCTCTGCGGAGAGGTTAAATTCCGGGATTCATGCATGGTGAGGGTACCCGACGAATTGGGACCACCAAATTCATATAAGTCTGCATTTAGGATGTTTGTGCGTTGCATTTGTGTGTTAAATTAAATGTTGTGATTGTTAAATATATCATACTGTCACCTCATTTATGTTGCTCTGCATATCATATTGTCATCTTATTCATGTTGTTATGTATATCATGTTCTGCTGGCATGTGTGTATTCTTCCATATATGTTGTTTTTAGATTGTGACCCTCTACTATTACTATGATGTGGCTAACGACCACCCAGGTTTAGAAGTGGTGATAGTTAAGGTATCCAGGTGTCGTGAAGGCTTGTAAGATGCGATGTCTTTGGGCTAGGAATTCAAGATCAGCTTAGGGTCGTGGTTTGAGGTTGTCCATGTTGTTATTGCTGTTATTATTAAAGCTGAGTGCTTATTTTTATGTGTATGGACAAGTATTTATAATAGTGGGCATTACGCTGGTCCTATGTATGGAAAAGACTTAGATCGAAAGCTCGTACTCTGATTAATCATTTTTATTATTTTTCCTGGAGAGACAGTTGTCAATATTATGTATGGCATTCAAAAAAAAAAAATACACTCTCGCTGTTAAAAATCGGGGTGTTACATTGTGGTATCAGAGCTTTGGTCTAAGATTTTCATGGAGTTGTGGGACGGGTGTCCTAAGCTGATCAAGTGTCGGGTTTAGTGGGAGTAAATGTGTGGAGTCCTATGTGTTATGTGGTTTGTGTCTTGAGTCCAGCAGGTTATGTGTTTAGGTAATCGTTTGTTTCTTAACTGAAGTTGAGGTCTCCCATAATACTTCAGTAAGAAGCATAGTTAAACCCTTTGAGCATTTGTCGACGTTGGTCGACATGTGTCTCTGTTTTCTTTAGAGGTAGTGAGCTAGAAGTGGTGAGATTGAATCGAGTAAGAACTATAAGGTTTTCTGCAGTAATGTTATGGATGAGAGGTTTTGTTTGTTCTTAACACTCCGAGGTGTTGAGTAGGGATGAGTGGAAGTCAAGGTTTCAAAGGATTCTAAGTAAGGACTTGATTTGGAGGACCTATTGAGAGAAAAATGATTGGATGTTCATTCTGGTGAGTTCCGAATGATATGAGATGAAGTTTATGGACTATGAAGAAGGTAATATTTCTTTGGAATCAAAGAGCAGTTATAGATGTCGTTTGGAGACAATTATTATACATGGAGATTAATGGACATCTTCTCTAGGAAGAAAGCGGGTTACACGTTGAAAGTGGCCGAAACCTAGGAAAGTTAGAGGAAGGTTATACGATCAGTAGGTCCTTGAGGGTTTTTTTTTTCTAAGCTATGTTAGGTAGGTAACTAAATCCCGTAAGGATGAATCATGTGATGTTAAAGGAAGGAACCCAAGTATCACATGGATAAGTTTTAGTAGAAGTGACCATCAGTGAAGTTGTCTTCAAAAATTAGAAGTAGGAGGTTGGGAGAGAATGAGTATTACGGTTTATAGGAGGAAAAGGTAGAAGTAGCGCCACGGATCTAAGTAATCATATGAGTAGAGTAGAGAAGTGCTAAAGCAATTCAAGTATGGGGGACATGGTTTTGCTAGAAATATCATACCGCGGGTAGACAATGGGTTGTTAGAAGAGTGATAAGATGCTGAAAGTTAATATCTGGAAGGACACAGAGCCATGTATGAAGAATTAATGAATGGAGTTATATGGTGTAACAAGTATATGGATTTCATGAAGATCAAAGTTTAGATTTGGATTTAGGGATCGAACCTGAGAATAAGGTAAAGTTAGCAAAGGAATTTTGATTGGGTAGTTGTTCTTTAAAAGTCAAGCGTTAAGATTTGAGATAAGTGCTCAGTGACTAGATGGAGGAGTAAGATATGTCTGTTTTGGAAGGATGATTCTTGTAGAGTGTTAGATCGTAGGGTGATAATGTTGGTGGATACCTTAGAAAAAGCTAGGATTGAATAAGAAACTGAGGAGTGAATGGATGTGTCCTGATGTTTAGCAAGAACTTATGCGGAAGAGGATTGGGTTGTGTTATAAAAGGATATTATGACCATTGAATGGTCATAAGAAATTGAAGATAGATAGAACAACGAAGAGTAGGTTGGATAGGACGAACATTGATTTGGAACAAGGATATTTAGATTGGGTGAAGGAGAGTAAAGATGTGTGTTGAAGTTGACAAGATAGAGGTCATGGTAGGTTGGGAAACGACTATAGGCGTTTGGTTGCTAAGATTTTTGAAGTTGGAAACTCCTAGATGTTATAAGAGGACCTAGTATAAGGGACTTTGGAGTTGCAGTATCGTAAAGGTGGTTACAAAGGAAGAATAAGGTTGTATGCAAGCAAAAAAAGTGCTCAGGTAACACATATTTTTTAATAAGAAGGTTGACTACCTCGTTGCTTAGGAAGGACTACCAAGGATATGGCCCAAATGGAAATGGGAAGGATACTAAGCATTTCCTCAAGAGTGTATGCTATAGATGATGGGGTTGCGCTCGGACGTAAAGTTGATATTTAAGAAGTGGTATAAGTGGCAAGAGAATAATCCTGCGGTTGGAAAATCTGATATCACAAGGCTAATGGGTAGTGTATTAGTGACTAGATGGGTGGTTATATTCAGAATTAGGATGATGAGGTTACTAAGTGAAAAGCCTGTTGGAGATTCCACGTGAGACATAGGAAGTCTGGACAAGGCTAAGTACCTTATGTCGTTGATGAACGAATAAGTGGAGTGAAAGGATTGGTATGGGGAAATAAGTGTCAAGACGAAGTGTGAGAGGAACGTATAGAGATGTGAATCAGGTCGATTTAAATCCGTGCAAGAAATTACCTCACCCACAATTTGGAAAATGTGATTATAAGTGTATGCTTAAGAGAAAAAGGTGCATTGGGCATATTCGGAAGTAGAGAGGATCAAACATTTGCCTATTAGGACGACATCAAGGATGAAGTGGAAATGTTTGGCGGAGACTAGTAAGGCTTGGATTCGTTGTACTTGTTATAATGAAGACTAGAGAAGCATAATGGAAAATATGCATTGAGAAAATATTGGATGTTAGAGGTTGACATCGAGAACAGTTTAACAACAGAAGATGAGATATGAGAACAATAAAAAATGGTTTGATTGATGAGCTCTTTGAGGGAAATAGAATTTAGTTGTAAGAGGAAAAGGAAACTCAATGAATTTTTGGAAGCAGGTGTAGGATAACACGAAGGACGTGGTGTGTCAAATGGTGATAGCCAACGAAGAGGATCATTTATGTTAAGGCATGCAAGAGTAAGCTGAGTAATGATTTGAAAATGAGGTAGTTGTGTTAGAGTGTGATCCAATAGTTTAAGACGGGGGAAAAGGGAATTTGTGAGAGTTTCAATCACCGACTAGATGTTGGGATGGTAGTATTAAGATGGTGATTGGGAATGATTATGGATGTGAACATATACAGGTCGCCACAATTATGAGATTAAAGGAATAATTAAGGATTTATGGACATTGGGGAAAATGTGGAGTTCTCTACTTAGATGACTACTTCGTTGGAGTGAAATAGGTTAAATTTGTACTTGGGTTTTAGCTGTTACTGTTTTGGAGGATACTCAATGGTTGTTCCGAGCTTAGTGAGCGTGAGAGAAACCGTAATTTGTTTTGGGAAATTGTGTCTCACTTTAGAGAGTGAAGTAGCAGGAGTTTGGACGAAACATCAAAGCGATTATTGGACCCTTGTGTCTTGCATAAAATTGAGAACAAGATGAGGAGAACACTATTGTAGTTGGTAACGATGGTTTATTCCACCATCATAGTTGTCGCCTACCTATTGACAAATTGAGGAACTGATCATCCTTAATCTGTTGTTGATAGTAGACAAGATTGTGTTGAATGGAATGAATGATTCTTGCCGGCTTAAATAGTGTGCGGTTTTAGCGTTGCGTCCAGAGTCCGAGTCACTGTGACTTTGTAGAGGGTTGCAATAGGTGCGCGGTCGTTCTGGTGAGTGTGTCAGTGATAAATTGGTAAGTTGTTACATTTACCTCGAGTTTCGAGGACGAAACTCCTTTTTGGTGGGTAGTAATGTAAGACCCGTATATTTTAGTCCGTATGATATTATGATGTTTTATCATTTTAATCTGTTTTTCTACTAAATTTGGAGTAGCGAGCAGATTATACCCGATATTTCTAGGGTGTTCGGTTGTGGTCTGGATTGATCCACATGGTTTCTTTTTAATCCAATCAGACTTTTTCTATTGGCACGGTAGTTATATTGGATTCTGAATGTTTCTATGTTTTCGAAATTTCAAAATTGTGTTTCTGCCGATTTTTGGGGAAAACGGGCAAATTATACCCGTCGTTTAAATTTTCACGGACTCCGATTGTCGTCAAAATTTAAATGGGAGTTTTATATATCGCCGATATTGAGAATTTAATCTCAATATATCTTTCTGAGTTAAGGAACAAAAATTTATTCGGAATAAAATTTATTCAAAAATTTTGGGTGGTTTTAATTAAAATGCGACGGTGAAATTTTTCGGTTTTCATAAAAAGTTGTTCGTGAGCGAGTTACGACTCGTCTGAGTCAGAACATTTTTTTAAGTATGAGACATTAAGTATCTAGATATTTTTGGGTTATACTATTATTATATGTTTTTAAGATAAGATCTTTTAGATTTTTTGTTGAGATATTATTATTAAATTCATTAGATATTTTGTTGAGATATTATTATTATATCCATTAGATATTTTTGGCGGGTATATTATAATTTTATTCTTGACTTTTATTTTATAATATATTTTTTTTTCATCGATGTTTTCGTTTGATCGCGTTTTGAGAGCGTTTAGGAGATATTTAGGCGAAAGGGTAAAACGGTAATCTTGCATATTAGATATTTTAGAAAAGGATATGATGGGGATTAAGTGGAAAGTTTAGATTATATATAGAGAGATTAGAGAGAAAGAAAGTAAAAGGAAAGAAAAGAAGAGGAAAGAAAGGAGAAGAGGGGAGAAAGAGAGAAAAGAGGGAAAAATGGGAAAAACATCCAAATCGGAGCCGGATCTTCGATTAAATCGGGTAAGTTTACTCAACTCGATTATCCTACGATAGTATATGTATATGTAGGTGTTTGTTTGGTTGGTTTTGGTTAGAAAATGTTAGGTTTTACATATTTGAGCAAAATTGGTAAAATCGATAGAAATCGATGTTTTCACGGATGAAATTCGAAATAAATTGCGTAGTTTAGTCGAGGAATGTTAGGCCGTGATTATTGAAACTTGTAAGATTGAATTCGGGTGATTTCGTAACTTTGGACATTTTTGAGAAATGAGGGTTTTAAGAATTGAATCGAAAACGGACGTCGTAGAAATCGTGTTTAATGGTTCTAATTCACTGCTATATGTTAGGTGAGTACGAGTATGTGGTTATTTCGAAGAAAATAATTGAATCGGTCGGATTTTCGGGTGGAAATGCCAAAACCCGTAGGTTTTCAAGGCAAAAGGGGGGTTTTCGGCGAAAACTTCGAAAATTCATATCTTTTGATCCGTAAGTCGGTTTTGATCTCCGTTCGAAGCGTTGGAAAGCTAACGGGATGTTCTTTCTATTAAAAATGGTTTGGAGGGCAAGAGATGATTTTAGTTTTTGTGGTTTTTGAAAAAGTGTTGGGTTTTATCACGTAAAGTGTGTGTGGTCGGTGTTTTACTGTGTGTTGTGCTTTTGTTATATAACGTGGGGCCAGTGAGCTGTTATATGATGTACTGTGGGTGGCCTAATGGCGTGAATCCTAGATTTTTGGAATTCAAATTGTTGTTCAAAATAAATGAATTTAAATTGTGTGGGTTTTTCTATAGAGCGATTAGGTTAGTAATCGGGGAGTGAAAACCTAAAGCCCTAATTGTTTAGGTTAGCGATCAAGACCCAGCCTTATTGTAGATGTATCTGAGTTGGTTTTAACTTAAGTCCTTTGTGTATTTTATAAGGTTGAAAGTGTGAATCGGGTACGAGATTTCATCGTGAGAGACAAATCGATCTTACGTAGCGTAAGTTAGTTGGGTTGGAAGCTTGCTCAGGTAAGGGCACTTTCTAACGATATTATATGTGATTGAATGCATGTGTGTTTGTATTCATGACTGTGTGCCCTTGTGGTGATGTTTGAATGATTGTGTGTCAGTTGAGGTTGTGTGGTTATATTCATGATTGTGTGCCCGGTTGGGGATATGTGTTTATGCTATGACACTAAACTTGTGATGTGCATTCATATGATTTGTGATAAATATATGAATTGCGGTTGATGTGTATGTCGAGGAGGACAACACGAGGTGTGTCTGAGCCACCTGTTGGTAATGAGAATTATTCATATGATTTGTGATAAATATATGAATTGCGGTTGATGTGTATGTCGAGGAGGACAACACGGGGTGTGTCTGAGCCACCTGTTGGTAATGAGAATTATTCATATGATTTGTGATAAATATATGAATTGCGGTTGATGTGTATGTCGAGGAGGACAACACGGGGTGTGTCTGAGCCACCTGTTGGTACTGAGAATTGTTCATATGATCTGTGATAGATATATGAACTGAATTGTGAATTGTGATTTTACACCTTGTTATTATACATATTGTGGTTATATAAACTGTTGCATTTGCATGTGTGAGTTCATGCATACCATAGTTGCGTGTAGGTAGTTGGCGCCGAATGGGCCAGGGTGATGGGTTCTGAATCATCACTTAATCCCGAAGGGAATTCTACTGCACCAGGTGATGTGACTGAGCCGTCATCGATCCTTTGAGATCAAATTGAGTCAGGTGAATGCGAGGGAGGCAACACCGGGTGTCTGCAAGGGCAGCACTTTTGTGTCTGCGAGGCAGCACGGTTAGTGAGGACCCAAGGGGGTATCACGACTCTCTGCGGAGAGGTTAAATTCCGGGATTCATGCATGGTGAGGGTACCCGACGAATTGGGACCACCAAATTCATATAGGTCTGCATTTAGGATGTTTGTGCATTGCATTTGTGTGTTAAATTAAATGTTGTGATAGTTACATATATCATACTATCACCTCATTTATGTTGCTCTGCATATCATATTGTCATCTTATTCATGTTGTTATGTATATCATGTTCTGCTGGCATGTGTGTATTCTTCCATATATGTTGTTTTTAGATTGTGACCCTCTACTATTACTATGATGTGGCTAACGACCACCCAAGTTTAGAAGTGGTGATAGTTAAGGTATCCAGATGTCGTGAAGGCTTGTAAGATGCGATGTCTTTGGGCTAGGAATTCAAGATCAGCTTAGGGTCGTGGTTTGAGGTTGTCCATGTTGTTATTGCTGTTATTATTAAAGCTGAGTGCTTATTTTTATGTGTATGGACAAATATTTATAACAGTGGGCATTACGCTGGTCCTATGTATGGAAAAGACTTAGATCGAAAGCTCGTACTCTGATTAATCATTTTTATTATTTTTCCTGGAGAGACAGTTGTCAATATTATGTATGGCATTCAAAAATATATATATACACTCTCGCTGTTAAAAATACTCCCTCATTCTCTCGTCCATACTTTCATTTCCACCAGATTGTATCTATGGAATCTGTCCTTCCGGGACAGTGTGTACCACGAGTGGTGGTACAGTCATTACGACAGTGACTCTTGGTGCCTCCCGAAGTTTGTAACCTTCAGGAGTTGTTGTCATGCCCCTGGCATCTTCGCTTTCCCAAAGTTTGTAACCTTCAGGCCCAGTGTAACACCCCATTTTAATTATTTAGACGTCTTGTGTTATTTTATTTGTGTGACCTTGTTTGGGGGAGTGTTTTGAGTGCGTTTAAGGGTTGCCCTTAGTTAGGAAGGTGAGTTGGAGAGATAAAGCCTTTAGATTAATATTAATAGTGGTATAGTTAATAATAATAATAATAATTTAATTAATAATAGTAATATTATTATTTTATTATTATTATCGTTATTATTGCTATTATTATTAATTAATTTAATTAAAATAGGATTAAGAGAATTAGGAGAGGTTTAAGGAAAATAAAAAGGTTTTGGCACGTGAAACGAAGAATAGAGAACCAAGAGAAGAGAAAGAACAAGGTGTGTTAGGGCTTGATCTTCTTCCCCAATTGTCCGGATTTTCTGTAAAGATTCGAGGTAAGGGGGGAGAAACGGGTTTAATATTGGTGAATTCATTCATGATAGGGTAGTGGGGAGTCCTTAACCCCGTAGGAATTTGTGTACAAACTGTTGTGTTGTTGATCTGTTGTATATGTCTGTTATGATTCTGAAATCGTGCATGAATTGATGTGTGTTTCCATGAATTTTTGTTGTTGCTGCTGTTGTATGAACATCTGTTACAGATCTGTCGTTTTTTATTCAAATTGGGAGAACGATTTGAGATTATAGACCTGTAATACATGTAGTAAGTCTAGGTACAAGAGAAAAGATGAAAATTGGACCTAAAATCAATGTAGAAACGAGTATAGGACTGGTTGGAAGTGAAGAAGTGTGGAAATCGTAGCAGAGTGCAGAATGGTGAGGTCTCTGGTGATTTGCGTAATAGATCTAGCCATACGCGTATTGGGCTAGGCCATACGCGTATGGGAGTGAAGGAAAGGGAGCCTTACACGTAAGGGTGGCTGAGGGAGAGGGTTTTGGTACGGCCCTCTGCCCATACTCGTATAGTACGCATATGGTTGGCAAGGCAATACGCGTATGGAGTAGCCGTACGTGTATGTAGATCTGAGAGTTGGAATTTGAAGGAAAAATGGGTCTCTGCCCAAACGCGTATGAAGTTGGGCAGTACGCGTATGGCAGGGCGAGGCAGGAGGCCTTACGCGTATCAGATGGGGGCATACGCGTAAGGAAGGGCGAGGGAGCAAGTCATATGCGTATGACTCGGGTCAATATGCGTTTGGACAGTCTGAGTGCAGAATTTCATATTTTTGCGATTTCTTTCCCGTCTTCGCATCGGAATTGTTTTCTCTTGGTTTGAGAGGTTGGGAATAGGTGCCAGGTGCTGAGAAATAGGACATGGGTGATGAAAATGTTAATTTTTATAATTTTAATTAATTAATTAAGTAATTGGGTGTTTGGTGTGTATGAAGCAAATTACATGACGATGGTGTTGATGATATGTATGATGTGATCAGGAGGATCGTGTGCATGTATTTACACTTGCATACATGTTTTGTTGTGCATAGTTGAGTCTTGCATATTCATGGTGATTGGTGGGATGAATCATTGCTCAGGAGGAGTGTATGTGATTCATCCGTACTCCTATATGGAGAATGGTGGGGGATAGATCATTGCCAAGTAGAGGTGTATGTGATCTATCCAGGGTTCGATTGAATGAACCAATGAGTCGGTACCGCATGCATGGTGTCGTGTTGCATTACATTATTATGTGACGTTGTTGATGATACTGGACAGTAGGTCGTGTTGGTGTGCTGTTGACTTATATATGTGAATGCTACCTTGTTATCGTGTATTTATTCACCGATAATATTGAATGTGATTTCTCATCCCTTTGTTGTTGCTGTGTCTGTGCTTCTTCGGAAGTACAGATAACCCAGGTACTTAGGTTGCTTGGATGTTCGTGTTGCCTGTTCGAGTCTATAGGAGTGCTCTGATACATAATACGGGATGTCGGGATATTTTCGTAGTTGTTTTGATTTTATTACATTCTTTGTTACGTATTCCACTTTGTTGAATTATTTTATGGAGAACCTTGTTTTAAGGAATTATTGGTGTATTTGGGTAGATGGCCGTGAATTTGAAACTAAATGATTATTTCCGCTGATTCTTTGAATTTAATACAATCAAGGGTTTGTACTGGTTTTGATGATGTGACATTCCACAATTGGTGAAAACTCTGATTTTAAGTATTATTTTGCATTTTATTTCAAATTGGGAAAGTGGGGTGTTACAATTGGTATCAGAGCAGGTCGGTCCGTCCGGCCAGGTGTTATAGTTGAGTCTGTCCTTAGAATAGGAGTTGATTTGGTGTTCTGACCTTATGTTGATTGTGGAACAGTATGGAAGGAAGGAATGATGTTGCTCTTGCTGCTGCTATGCAAGCCATGGCACAGGTTGTGGAGAATGCCAATCGGGCTGGAGGTGCTCAGTTTCGTGACTTAGCACAGTTCCAGAGCAACAAGCCGCCTACTTATGAGGGAGGTATCTTAGATCCGGAGGCTGCACAGAAATGGCTGAAGGCTGTGGAGAAGATCTTCGGGACCATGGGATGCAGTATGCTCAGAAGGTGCGGTTTGGTACGCATATGCTGGAAGGAGTGGCTGAGGCTTGGTGGGACAATAGTCCTCAGAGATTGGAAGCCGCAGGTACTGAGATTACTTGGGCTGTGTTTCAAGCTGAGTTTCTGGAAAAGTATTTTCCGGAAGACATTCGCAGTGCAAAAGAAGTTGAATTTTTGGAGCTGAATCAGGGTGATAAGACTGTTGCTGAGTGTGCCGCTAAGTTTGAGGAGCTGGTTCAATATTGTACTCATTACAATACTGAAGAAGTGATGACTTCGAAGTGTTTGAAGTTTGAGAACGGGCTGCGTCCCAAGATCAAATTTGGTATTGCTTGTTAGAAGGTAAGAAACTATCCAAAGCTGGTAAGCAGAAGCAGAATTTATGATAATGACAACAGAGCCAGAATTGCTCATTACAAAGCTGTGAATGAGAAGAAGGGTAAGCAGAGATTTGGAGGTACTCCTTATAGTGCTCCAGCTGATAAGGGGAAACAGAAAACTGATGTGGGAAAGAAACCAAAAGAGAAGGGAACAGGTGCTGATACTCTCAAGTGCTTTAGATGCGGTGGCGCGGGTCACCGTGCTAACAACTGTCAGAATGAGGTGAAGAAGTGTTTCAAGTGTGGCAAAGCAGGTCATGTTATAGCTGATTGTAGAGCCACTATGCCTACTTGTTATAATTGTGGAGAGAAGGGTCACATCAGCACTCACTGTGAGAAGCCGAAGAAGTCTCAGGCGTCTCAAACTAGTGGGAAGGTGTTTTCCTTGGTGGGAGCCCAATCCACTGAGGAAGAGCGTTCCGTTAAAGGTATTTGCTTTATTAATGATGTTCCTTTGATTGATATCATTGACATGGGTGCAACGCATTCATTTATTTCTGTTGACTGTGTGAAGAGATTAGGGATTATGCCATCTACTCTAGATCAGAGGATGACGATTGAAACTCCATCTATTGGTTCCGTGGTTACTTCTTTGGTGTGTTTGAAGTGTTCGCTGACCATGTTTGGTAGAGATTTCAGAGTGGACTTGATTTGTTTGCCACTCGGTAATCTTGATGTTATTTTGGGAATGAACTGGTTGGAGTTCAACCGGGTGTATATTGATTGCTTCAGGAAGACGTTACTGTTTCTTACTCCTGAAGAGGAAGCATTAGCAGATTCGCTATCTAGCAACGAGTTGAGGGCGTTGTTGGAGGACGAAGCAAAGTTGTTTACAGTGTTTGCCTCGTTATCTGTTGAAAGCAAGACTTCAGTTAATGAATTACTAGTAGTGAATGAATTTCCTGAAGTGTTTCCAGAAGACATCACAGAATTGCCTCCGACAAGGGAAGTTGAATTCATTATTGATCTTGTACCGTGTACCAGACCTATCTATATGGCACCGTACAGGATGTCGGCATCAGAATTGGCAGAGTTGAAATCTCAGGTCGGGAAATTGCTCGATAAGAAGTTTATCAGACCAAGTGTGTCGCCGTGGGGAGCTCCAGTGTTGTTGGTGAAAAAGAAGGATGGTAGTATGCGTCTGTGCATTGATTACCGTCAGTTGAATAAAGTAACCATTAAGAATAAGTATCCACTTCTGAGGATTGATGACTTAATGGATCAGCTGGTAGGGGCTCGAGTTTTCAGCAAAATTGATCTGAGGTCGGGTTACCATCAGATTAGAGTAAAGGAAGGTGATATTCAGAAGACTGCTTTCAGGACTCGCTACAGACATTACGAATATGCAGTGATGCCTTTCGGTGTGTCTAATGTGCCGGGTGTATTTATGGAATATATGAATCGTATTTTCCATTCTTATCTGGATCGGTTTATTGTGGTATTTATTGATGATATACTGATTTATTCTAAGTCTGACGAAGAGCATGCAGGTCACTTGAGAATTGCATTGCTGGTGTTGAAAGATAATAAACTGTTTGCAAAGTTCTCGAAGTGTGAATTTTGGTTGAAGACCATGAGTTTCTTGGGTCATGTGATTTCTGGTGATGGTATAGTGGTGGATCCCTCTAAAGTAAGTGCAGTACTTCAGTGGGAAACTCCGAAGACCGCAACGGAGATTATAAGCTTTTTGGGTTTGGCAGGTTACTATAGAAGATTCATTGAAGGGTTTTCTAAATTGGCGTTGCCATTGACTCAGTTGACCAGGAAGAATCAAGCTTTTGTCTGGGATACTGCCTGTGAGGAAAGTTTTGAGGAACTGAATAAGAAGTTGACTACAGCACCAGTGTTAATTTTACCAAGTCCAAATGATTCTTTTGTAGTGTATTGCGACGTGTCTAAGATGGGTTTAGGCGGTGTGTTGATGCAAGTTGGCAAGGTAGTGGCTTATGCTTCAAGACAGTTGAGGGTGCATGAGAGAAACTATCCTACTCATGATCTGGAATTAGCTGCAGTGGTGTTCGTGTTAAAAATCTGGAGACATTATTTGTATGGATCAATATTTGAAGTATTCAGTAATCACAAAAGTTTGAAATATTTGTTCGACCAGAAAGAATTGAATATGAGGCAGAGAAGGTGGTTAGAGTTCTTAAAGGATTACGACTTCAATTTGAGTTACCATCCGAAAAAAGCTAATGTTGTGGCAGATGCTCTGAGTCGGAAGACAATCCATATGTATGCGTTAATGGTGAAGGAAATGGAATTGATTGAACAGTTCATAGATTTGAGTATGGTTTGTGAAACTACACCGAAAAGTATTAGATTGGGTATGCTGAAAGTGAATAATGACTTTTTGGATGTAATTAAGGAAAATCAGAAACTGGATGTGAGATTAGTGGACTTGATGCCTCCAGGAGGAGATGATCCTGATAGTGACTTTAAGGTGGATAATGTTGGTGTGTTGAGATTCTGGGGCAGGATATGTGTGCCGGATAATGAGGAATTGAAAAAGGCAATCTTGGAGGAAAGTCATCGGAGTAGCTTGAGTATTCATCCGGGAGCTACAAAGATGTACCATGATTTGAAGAAGTTGTTTTGGTGGTTCGGTATAAAGAGGGACATAGCTCAGTTTGTCTACGCTTGTTTGACATGTCAGAAGTCAAAAGTAGAGCACCAGAAGCCTTCGGGATTGATGCAACCGTTAGAGATTCCTGAATGGAAATGGGACAATATTGATATGGATTTTGTGACTGGTTTGCCAAATACGGCGAGAGGCTTTGATGCTATTTGGGTAGTGGTGGATCGACTTACGAAGTCCGCACATTTTATACCAATTAACATCAGTTTTCCGTTGTCGAAGCTGGCGGAAATTTATATCAGGATAATTGTGAAGTTACATGGTGTTCCATCGAGCATAGTGTCGGATAGAGATCCGAGGTTTACTTCAGAATTTTGGAGGAGTCTGCAGGAAGCCTTGGGTTCTAAGTTGAAGTTGAGTTCGGCTTATCATCCACAGACCGATGGTCACTCAGAGAGGACCATTCAGTCATTGGAGGATTTGCTGAGGGCCTGTGTGTTGGAAAAAGGTGGTGCGTGGGATACTCATTTGCCATTGATTGAGTTCACGTATAATAACAGTCACCATTCTAGCATCAGAATGGCGCCTTTCGAAGCTTTGTATTGTAGGAGGTGTAGGACACCTCTGTGTTAGTATGAAACAGGTGAGAATGTGGTGCTTAGACCAGAAATTGTGCAACAGACTATGGAGACAATTCAGATGATCTGTGAGAAGATGAAAGCGTCTCAGAGTAGACAGAAGAGTTATCATGATAATCGGAAGAAAGATTTGGAATTCAGTGAAGGTGATCATGTGTTCCTGAGGGTTAACCCAGTGACCGGTGTGGGTCGTGCTTTGAAATCTAAGAAGCTGGATCCTAAGTTTATTGGACCGTATCAGATCTTGCAGAGAGTTGGTGCAGTTGCCTACAGAGTGGCGTTGCCACCGGAACTTTCGAACTTGCATGATGTGTTTTATGTGTCGCAACTTTGGAAGTATGTTTCAGATCTGTCTCATGTGATTCAGAGAGACGAAGTTCAGATCAGGGAGAATCTTACCGTAGAGACGATGCCTTTAAGGATTGAAGATCGTAAGATGAAACAACTCAGAGGAAAGAAGATACCTCTGGTGAGAGTAGCTTGGGGAGGTGCTGCAGGAGGCAATGTGACCTGGGAATTGGAAAGCAGGATGCGAGAGTCGTATCCAGATTTGTTTCCATCAGGTAATTTTTTAGGACGAAAATAATTTAAGTAGGGGAGAGTAGTAACACCCCATTTTAATTATTTAGACGTCTTGTGTTATTTTATTTGTGTGACCTTATTTGGGGGAGTGTTTTGAGTGCGTTTAAGGGTTGCCCTTAGTTAGGAAAGTGAGTTGGTGAGATAAAGCCTTTAGATTAATATTAATAGTGGTATAGTTAATAATAATAATAATTTAATTAATAATAGTAATATTATTATTTTATTATTATTATCGTTATTATTGCTATTATTATTAATTAATTTAATTAACATAGGATTAAGAGAATTAGGAGAGGTTTAAGGAAAATAGAAAGGTTTTGGCACGTGAAACGAAGAATATAGAACCAAGAGAAGAGAAAGAACAAGGTGTGCTAGGGCTTGATCTTCTTCCCCAATTGTCCAGTTTTTCTGTAAAGATTCGAGGTAAGGGGGGAGAAACGGGTTTAATATTGGTGAATTCATTCATGATAGGGTAGTGGGGAGTCCTTAACCCCGTAGGAATTTGTGTGCAAACTGTTGTGTTGTTGATCTGTTGTATATGCCTGTTATGATTCTGAAATCGTGCATGAATTGATGTGTGTTTCCATGAATTTTTGTTATTGCTGCTGTTGTATGAACATCTGTTACAGATCTGTCGTTTTTTATTCAAATTGGGAGAAGGATTTGAGATTATAGACCTGTAATACATGTAGTAAGTCTAGGTACAAGAGAAAAGATGAAAATTGGACCTAAAATCAATGTAGAAACGAGTATAGGACTGGTTGGAAGTGAAGAAGTGTGGAAATCGTAGCAGAGTGCAGAATGGTGAGGTCTCTGGTGATTTCCGTAATAGATCTAGCCATACGCGTATTGGGCTAGGCCATACGCGTATGGGAGTGAAGGAAAGGGAGCCTTACGCGTAAGGGTGGCTGAGGGAGAGGGTTTTGGTACGGCCCTCTGCCCATACTAGTATAGTACGCGTATGGTTGGCAAGGCAATACACGTATGGAGTAGCCGTACGCGTATGTAGATCTGAGAGTTAGAATTTGAAGGAAAAATGGGTCTCTGCCCATACGCGTATGAAGGTTGACAGTACGCGTATGGCAGGGCGAGGCAGGAGGCCTTACGCGTATCAGATGGGGGCATACGCGTAAGGAAGGGTGAGGGAGCAAGTCATACACGTATGACTCAGGTC
The DNA here is from genome assembly GCA_022829125.1 of Lathyrus tuberosus. Lineage (NCBI taxonomy): Eukaryota > Viridiplantae > Streptophyta > Magnoliopsida > Fabales > Fabaceae > Lathyrus > Lathyrus tuberosus. Next base: position 14,210,223 of record JALAZF010000071.1, read on the forward strand.
AATACGCGTATGGACAGTCTGAGTGCAAAATTTCATATTTTTGTGATTTCTTTCCCGTCTTCGCATCGAAAATGTTTTCTCTTGGTTTGAGAGGTTGGGAATAGGTGCCAGGTGCTGAGAAATAGGACATGGGTGATGAAAATGTTAATTTTAATAATTTTAATTAATTAATTAAGTAATTGGGTGTTTGGTGTGTATGAAGTAAATTACATGACGATGGTGTTGATGATATGTATGATGTGATCAGGAGGATCGTGTGCATGTATTTACACTTGTATACATGTTTTGTTGTGCATAGTTGAGTCTTGCATATTCATGGTGATTGGTGGGATGAATCATTGCCCAGGTGGAGTGTATGTGATTCATCCGTACTCCTATATGGAGAATGGTGGGGGATAGATCATTGCCAAGTAGAGGTGTATGTGATCTATCCGGAGTTCGATTAAATGAACTAATGAGTCGGTACCACATGCATGGTGTCGTGTTGCATTACATTATTATTTGACGTTGTTGATGATATTGGACAGTAGGTCGTGTTGGTGTGTTATTGACTTATATATGTGAATGCTACCTTGTTATCATGTATTTATTCACCGATAATATTGAATGGGATTTCTCACCCCTTTGTTGTTGCTGTGTCTGTGCTTCTTCGGAAGTACAGATAACCCAGGTACTTAGGTTGCTTGTATGTTCGTGTTGCCTGTTCGAGTCTATAGGAGTGCTCTGATACGTAATACGGGATGTCGGGATATTTTCGTAGTTGTTTTGATTTTATTACATTCTTTGTTACGTATTCCATTTTGTTGAATTATTTTATGGAGAACCTTGTTTTAAGGAATTATTGGTGTATTTGGGCAGATGGCCGTGAATTTGAAACTAAATGATTATTTCTGCTGATTCTTTGAATTTAATGCAATCAAGGGTTTGTACTGGTTTTGATGATGTGACATTCCACAATTGGTGAAAACTCTGATTTCAAGTATTATTTTGCATTTTATTTCAAATTGGGAAAGTGGGGTGTTACACCCAGCGGTTCCTGCTGCAGTTTCCGGATCTCTGGGATCGGCGGAATATTTCCTTCCGGGATATAATTAAGTGGCATGCCCCAGGGACCATCTTTAGGCATGTTATACCGAGGATCATACTTCTCCACTATAGGCGTCGACGTGATCTATGAGATCACAGTCCTTTGTTGTTGCATCTGGGCTGCTGTTAGAGCTTGCATGTCATTGTGAAGCTTTCTCAGATCTTCTTTCAGAGTGTTTAGTTCTTCTCTCAACTCTCTGTTCTCTTCCTCGAGATTATCCATTTTCTTTTGTTGACTTGCCAGAGTATTGTACGAATGAGACAGTTTGACTCTAGAATCGAGACACAAACGTGAGATTCGTAGGTAAGAAGAATGCGTTTCGTGAGAATGATGAATGATATGCAATGATTATATATTAATATGTATTTTTTGTTTAATGAAATAAACTTCAACAATTGGATTGCAAATATCAAATAGTGGGGAAACCCCGTTTTATTGAATTCAAAGATTGTGGAATACAATATTTTACAAAGTGCTGGAAAACGAAATCTAAACTTATGGATCCTGAGTCCTCTCTGAGGAGAGCTCAGGAGCTGGTTCTGGTACTTTCCTCCTAATTGACCGGGGCTCTTGAACCGTTGTCGGGTTGTCATTCCTTTGACAAGTGAAAGGAGCGGGCAAATTCCTTTGGTTATCTTGATTCTCTACAGCGTGTTGCTCTAAAATCTCGATCAGAGCATCTTTTTCTTTTAACAATTGTTGTAGTTTCATACACTCCACATTGAGAATACGGTACTTGTTCTTCCAAGACTTCTTCTCCTGTTGAACTCTGTTGAGAGTAACCTGAAGTTTTTTCGTATCTGACATGAAGTAAAGGGCAGATTCCCTTAACAGAAGAACTTCATGATGAGGGTAAGGCATCCTCAGTTTGAGAGCTCTAGTTTGTACCCAGTGGAGATAAGGTTCCACAGAGACACAATCTGGTTATCCTAGAGACTCTCTTCCTTTCCTGTGAACATGTTTCCAGGCATGCACTATTTCTGTCTTTAGTGCCCTATCATTTTCTCATTCCTTGAAGAAAAAACCTTCCAGATGAACATTACGTGGGACATATCTCATCGGGTATCCAAATTGACGACGAACTAAAATTGGATGATAATTGATTCCTCCTTTAATTCCTATGAGGGGTACATTAGGGAAGTTTCTACAACGGTCAATGATCCTTATCCCGTCATAGATTCGATTGTACCAATCGATGTCAGAGTTGGTAAGAGACATGATTCTCTGCGACCAACGTAAAGTATTCTTAGGATCCCAAAATGCAGCAGATTTGGCAAGTGGGAAATGAACCATTTGTATTGCAGGGGTACACAGCATGCGATCATTCCTCCGCTATACAAATTCCTTAAGTGTACAGAATGATAAGAATCTGCGAGCAAGGTCTGTACGGGGTTTCCAATCAGAAAAATCTTAATAGCATTGATATCAACGAAGTCATCAATGTTGGGAAACAGAAATAAACCGTAGGTGAGCAAGACAAATATGCTCTCAAAAGCAGTCGCGTTCCCTATACTCACAAAGTACAGAGCCTTCTTTATCAAAAACTTGGCTGGAAAACCCTGGATTCCACCCTTAGTGGTCATGTAAGTCCTGACTTCTGACTCGTCCAAATAGATTTCTCTTGCAATGGTCTGATCCTTTGGAATTTCTTCCAGTCCAGAAAAGGGAGCTTGATCAGTGACGGGTAAATCAGTCAAATGAGAGTACTCCTCCAGTGTTGGTGCTAGTTGATAATTCGGGAATGTGAAACAGTGATAGACTGAATCATAAAACTGAATGAGCGTAGACAGGATTCCCTCAATTACATGGATCCTTAATAGAGATAACAGTCCTCCATACTTAGCTTTGAAAGCATCATGGTTGGTAATCATCCTTGACAACCGTCTCAAATCCTCTAGTTTTGGAACCTTGAAGGTGTACTTATGAGTCTTCCTCCTACCGAAATCCATAACGCAATCTCTTTCTCTGTTATTTGCAATCATTGCCTTAGTTTAATTTGAAAAAGAGAGACTAGAAGAGAAGATTTTTCTTTGATTAATGTTTTTTAATCAAATGAATGCATGAATGCGTCACACAAAAACATAGAAAAAACATGGGGTCAAAGGGTCGGCGTCATGAAATCAAGGCTCTACCCATCCCTAAAGGTTTATACTGGTGATTTTTTGTACCTGTCCTCAAAATCACTGACCCCTCTTGGGATAACAACAGTAGGCTGGAATCACCCGAGCGAGCTGATGTATCTTAGAGTAATCTCAAATGAGGGTAGTATCGCGTGACAACTATTTTCGATAGCTTCTGCACTACAAAATAGTAACACGATTTCAGTCTACTAAAATCCTCAGCTTCTCAGATGACCCAATGGAACAATATGCTTTCAACAACCGAAGTCGTATAGGCATTGAATCCGCAAAGGGCATCTCCACTGATTTGATGGTCGACCGGGACCTCTTATCTGGGATTCACTCCCCATAAGATTACCCGTATAGTGCCATCACCTATCTTAGGTGTATACTCAATCTTTCCAGATGTGGCATCACACATATTCCCATTAGCAGAAAAATAAACACGGATATCAATTTGGAAAAGCGATATATATATTTATCCTAACATCCTAGACCTCTATAATCCTATTTCCTAACAGAAAATGACTCCCCATCAGAGTCTCCATTTCTGTGGTACTTAAACTTAAGGTTTTCTACCTAAGACTGTGAGAAAGAATGCCTCCCACTGTGGTCGCCATTTTTCTGTAGCGCGGTTTTTGTGGTTTCGAATAACTCGCTTTGGGGTGCTACAGTTTGATTCATTTTTTATCCTGTGAAGCTGATTAAGGAAGGGAAATAGATGTCTCCAATTAACCCTGCTTGCATACTGAGTTTAAACAAATGACTGTTGGTTTACAGATGCTATCAAAATAGGGGGGTTGTCTTAGGTTATTTTGCTTAAGAATAGAATGTCATGACGGTTCATAAGGCTTTTGGGAAGATGCTGTACTAAATATTTTCTAACTGAGGTATGAAAGCACTGGACCTAGAGTTTTTGATTAGTATGCTCGCTAAGATTTCGCAATCTTATGCCTACGTATTCCCATTTAATGAAACAAGGACATCAGAGAGATCGTAGTTCCTCCTATTCTATGGGAGGAAAAAGATGTTTTGGTGTCTTGTTCAAAGCCCAAGACATGAAGCTAAAGGTGATTTATATCTTGTTCAAAGCCCAAGATATGAAGCTAAAGGGTTTTGGCTGAGAGAGAATTTATCATCTCTAAAGAGGGATTGTTGATTTTTGTGTGCCTTGATCAAAGCACAAGGTTGATGCTAAAAGGTTGATTGACTCTGTAACGACCCAGTTTTTGTGTGAGTTTTATTTAATCTAGTCGTTTGATTATTTTATTTTTATTTTATTTTATTTTTGACTTTTATTTGAAAATATGTTATTTTTCAATGTTGTGATATTTTATCGGGTTTTGGGAATGTTTGTGAGGTATTTGAGTTTGGGGGTATTTTGGTCATTTCATGATATTTTTGATTAAGTAAGAAAATAGAAAATAGAAAGAGAGAAAAATATAGAGCAAGAAAAGGGAAAGAAAGAAAAAGAGGAGAAAAGAGAAGAAGAAGAAAAATAGTAAGAAAACTTGGAAAATCAAAGAAATCAACTCCTAAAATCGATTTAATCGGGTAAGGGTGCGAAACTCAATTAATGTATGATTGTGTATGATTATGTATGTGTATTTGTGGTTGTTATTGGATTGATTTGGAGAAATTTAGTAAAACCCATTTTTTGTAAAATTGATTAGAAATTTGATTAAATGTGTTGGAAATTATGATTTTAGTGTTCATTATTGTTTATACATGATAGATACATGTTGCTACGCATTGTATTGGTAATTTTTCTGGGTGTAGGTGAAAATTGGAGAATTTTGGGTGAGAAAACGCATAACTTTGTTCTGCAGAATTTTTTTTGGTTTTTCCAGGTCATACGCGTATGGGGCATGTTCATACGCGTATGGACCTTGGCATTACGCGTAACATGGGCGAGCCATGGGCCATTACGCGTATGGTTCTTCAATTTTCTCGGCCATCTGCCCATTTGCGTATGATACGCGTAGCATTTCAGGGCAATACGTGTATGGTGTTGGGCACTACGCGTATTAGAATTAAAATGGGAATTTTGGGGAAAAATGGTCTCTGCCCATACGCGTATGGCCTTGGGCAATACGCGTAAGGGAGGGCGAGGATTTTGGGCAATACGCGTATGGCTCAGGTCAATACGCGTATGGCCAGGAGAATGGTAAAATGGGACTTTTCAAAATATCGTTTTTCGTTTTCTTTTGTAACTTGTGTTCCGTTTATCCGATTTTTACATTCTTGGTATCGTTGGAAAGCTATTGAGTTGTACTTTCTTATTATGATGATTTTGAAATTGTTAGCCGATTTAATTATGTCGGGAATCGGGAATAGTGTCGTTTTGTCGACTTTTGTCATTGTAGAGATGCGTAATTGATGTGAATCATGCAAGGTGTTGTTGTATGATGTAAATGCGTGTGGTTAGATGGTGTTGTGATGATTTGTGGCCGTATGGAAATTAAATACATTGTTTTGGGTATAAGTGCAAAGTGTGATTTTGTCGTTGTATATGAATGTATTTATGTGTGTGCATATTAAATGTCATGAGTCATTGTATGCCAAGCATCATGATATGCATTGTTGAGACGTCCTGAGTGACGGTTTGGATTCCAGAGGGAATTTGCTATAACGTCGTGTGCCCGTGTGGGTGTGAGCGATGATTATAGACGATCGTGTGCCCATGTGGGGTGTGAGCGATCGGGTCGTGTGCCCGTGTGGGGTGTGAGCGATCCATAAACGTCGTGTGCCCATGTGGGGTGTGAGCGACGGGGAACATCGTATGCCCGACGGGGAGTTACAGTGATGTAACGAGCGATGATTCCAGCAGAGTTCCTGAGTGAACTAGTGATGAGAAACAATGGAAGTCGGTACCGCATGTGCATATGCATAAAGTCGTTGTGTCGGTCTCTTGCATTTGCATAAATCATTAATGGTTGTTTATGTGTGGATTTGTGGATAAAACTGATATATGGATATGTGTTGGGGATGGAAATATGAATTATTCCTTGTATTGCCTTATGTTTGAATTATGGCGTGAGTTGTGGTGAGACTCGTGTATATGTGTGTTTTTGGTGTAATATATATAATTGTATGCAATTATATTATGGTTATTTTTCTCACCCTTATGTTGTTTTATAATGCTCTATGAGGCATTGCAGATTAGAGTTGCTGGAGGTATTTTTGTGAAGCTTTGCGTCTTCATTCTTTTGTCGGTCGGCTCTGATATGTGACACCGGGTAGTTAGGGAGGCCATTTGTGATTATCTGTATTATGTATATATCTTTTGGTTTGTGCATGTATAACTTGATGTATGACAAACTTTTCATGTGATATATATATGTTATTCAGTTTTAGATTTTCCGCTTTTATTCTAAAATCTGAAATGTGGGTGCGAGGAACTGAGTTCCTCTGTTGATTGCTACCCCACTGTTGCATATCTTTATGAGCAGGTGTTGTATGAACTGTTTCAATATAATGTGATTCCTCCGTCTATGCCATGATGATTTAAATATACTCTGACGAAATTTTGAATTTTCTTTTACTGCTTTTTTGGGGGGTATAGATTGGGGGTGTTACATTAAGTGGTATCAGAGCCAGTTTGTGTCAGTTCGTGTCAGTTGTGTCAGTCCTTGTTGGTCGTTGTGGTTGGATGAGTTGTTTGTTTAACCATAGTTTCTGTTATTGGAAATGAACAGAATATGGCTGGTAGGAACGATGCTGCTTTGGCTGCGGCTATGCAAGCTATGGCTCGTGCTGTGTAGGGTGCACCTCATGCTGCTGGTAATGATGAGTTCAGGAAGAACAAATCTCCTATCTTCAAAGGAAGATACGATCAGGATGGTGCACAGATATGGCTGAAAGAGATCGAAAGGATTTTCTGAGTGATGGATTGTGCGGAGGATCAGAAGGTGAGACTGGGTACTCACATGTTATTGGAAGAAGCTGATGACTGGTGGGTTAGTACTCGGCGTGTGTTGGAAGCTGTAGAGGAGGAGATTACTTGGGCTATGTTTAGTATGGAGTTTCTGAGGAGGTATTTTCCTGAAGATGTAAGAGGAAAGAAGGAGATTGAGTTCTTGGATTTAACACAAGGTAATATGTCTGTTATTGATTATACTGCTAAGTTTGTGGAACTTGTGCAGTTTTATCCTCATTATGCTGAAGCGACTGCGGAATTCTCTAAGTGTGTAAAGTTTGAGAATGGCTTGCGTCCTGAAATAAAGCAGGCAATTGGTTATCAAAGGATTCGGAGGTTCTCTGATTTGGTAGATTGTTGTAGGATTTATGAAGAAGACAGTAAGGCTCGTTCTACTCATTACAAGAGTGTGAGCGAGAGGAAAGGGAAGCAATAGTTCTGTGGTGGTCCGTATGTGACACCCACTGATAAAGGTAAACAAAGAGGGAATTTTGAGAAAAGGTCAAGTGGAGGAGGGATGTCTGGTCCTTTGAGGTGTTATAAATGTGGTGAGTTGGGGCATCGTCAGTTTGAGTGCAGGAAAGATTTGAGGAAGTGTACTAATTGTGGAGGTGTAGGACATGTTACAGCTGATTGTGCCAGGAAAAATGTGGTGAAATGTTACAACTGTGGTGAACCTGGTCATATTAGTACGAAGTGTACGAAACCGAAGCAAGCTCCAGCTAGTGGGAAAGTGTTTGCATTATCGGGAACTCAGACTTCGAGTGCAGATCGTCTGATCAGAGGTACTTGTTTTATTAATAGTACTCCTTTGATTGCTATTATTGATACTGGAGCGACTCATTCGTTTATTTCGTCTGAGTGCGCGAAGCGTTTGAGTCTTGTGTTGTCTTTGATGGGTGGTGAAATGGTTATTGATACTCCAGCAATGGGGTCAGTAACTACTTCTTTGGTTTGTCTAAGATGTCCTTTGACCATTTATAGTAAAGACTTTGAGATGGATTTGGTGTGTTTACCGTTGGAGGGTTTAGATGTGGTTCTTGGAATGAATTGGTTGCAATTCAATCGAGTTCATATTGATTGTTACCATAAGCTGGTAAGGTTTCCTTCTCTTGAGGAAGACGAAGACTCGAGTTTCTTATCTACCAAAGAGTTGAAGAAACTTTTGGCGGACGAAGCTCAGTTGTTTGGGTTGTTTGCATCTTTAACTATGGATAGTCAAGTTTCACTTGATGTGTTTCCTGTTGTGTGTGAATTTTCGGAAGTGTTTCCTGAGGATATTTCGGACTTGCCACCAGAGAGAGAGGTGGAGTTTTCTATAGATCTAGTTCCTGGTACTAGACCTGTTTCTATGGCACCTTATCGTATGTTGGCATCTGAGTTGGTGGAGTTAAAGAAACAGTTGAATGAGTTGTTGGAAAAGAGGTTTGTGAGACCAAGTGTTTCTCCTTGGGGTGCTCCAGTTTTATTGGTGAAAAAGAAGGATGGAAGTATGCGGTTGTGTATTGATTATCGCCAGTTGAATAAGGTGACGATTAAGAATAAGTATCCTCTTCCAAGGATTGATGATCTGATGGATCAGTTGGTTGGTGCGTGTGTGTTTAGTAAGATTGACTTGAGGTCGGGGTATCATCAGAAAAGGGTGAAGGAGGAAGATATTCAGAAGACGACTTTTAGGACATGATACAGTCATTATGAATATTCTGTGATGCCGTTCGGGGTTTCTAATGCGCCAGGTGTGTTTATGGAATACATGAATCGTATTTTTCACGAGCATCTGGATTGATTTGTCGTGGTGTTTATTGATGACATTTTTATTTATTCTAAATCTCGGGAGAAGCACGCGGAGCATTTGCGTATTGTTTTGCAGGTTTTGAAGGAAAGGAAGCTTTTTACCAAATTGTCCAAGTGTGAATTCTGGTTATCAGAAGTGAGTTTTCTTGGACAAGTAATTTCAGGTAATGGTATTGTTGTGGATCTATCTAAAGTAGAAGCAGTTCTACAATGGGAGGCTCCTAGATCCGTTACTGAAATTCAAAGCTTTTTGGGTTTGGCTGGTTATTATCGAAGGTTCATTGAAGGGTTTTCTAAGTTAGCACTTCCTTTGACCCAGTTGACTTGTAAAGGGCAAGCGTTCATTTGGGATATTCGGTGCGAGGAAAATTTTAATGAGCTGAAGAGGAGATTGACGACAGCTCCGATTTTGATTTTGCCGAATCCTAATGAACCATTTGTGGTTTATTTTGATGTGTCTTTGATTGGTCTAGGTGGTGTTCTGATGCAAGAAGGTAAGGTGGTGGCTTATGCTTCAAGGCAATTGAGAGTGCATGAGAAAAATTACCCTACTCATGATCTTGAATTAGCGGTTGTGGTTTTTGTGTTGAAGATCTGGAGGCATTATCTCTACGGTGCAAGGTTTGAAGTCTTTAGTGATCACAAAAGTTTGAAATATTTGTTTGATCAGAAAGAACTAAATATGAGGCAACGTAGATGGTTGGAATTTTTGAAGGACTACGACTTTGGCTTGAATTACCATCCTGGTAAAGCTAATGTGGTAGCCGATGCGTTGAGCCGGAAATCTTTACATATGTCCGCTTTAATGGTTAAGGAGTGGGAACTTTTGGAATCGTTTAGAGACTTGAGTTTGGTATGTGAAGTGACGTCGGAAAGCGTGAGGCTTGGGATGTTAACGATTACTAATGATTTTCTGATGACTGTTTGGGAGAAACAGAAGTTGGATGTGAAACTTGTGGATTTGATGTTGGTTGGAGGAAAAGATGCGAATAGTGATTTTCAAGTGGATATTAATGGTGTTTTGAGATTCCGAGGTAGAATTTGTATTCCTGATGATGCGGAGTTGAAAAAGATGATTTTGGAAGAAGGACACCGGAGTAATTTAAGTATACATCCGGGAGCGAATAAGATGTATTAGGATTTGAAGAAGATTTTCTGGTGGTCTGGATTGAAAAGAGATGTGGCTCAGTTTGTTTATGCATGTTTGACTTGTCAGAAATCGAAGGTAGAACATCTGAGGCCTAGTGGTTTGTTGCAACCGTTGGACATTCCAGAATGGAAATGGGATAGTATTTCGATGGATTTTGTAACAGGGTTACCGAATACTCAACGAGGGCATAATGCTATTTGGGTGGTTGTTGACAGGCTGACTAAATCGGCTTATTTTATTCCGATTGACATCAGTTTTACTTTGGAGCGGTTAGCCGAGATTTACATCAGTGTGATTGTGAAGTTGCATGGGGTTCCATTGAGTATTGTTTCGGATCGAGATCCTAGGTTTACTTCGAGATTTTGGGAAAGTTTACAGAAGGCTTTGGGTTCTAAATTGAGATTGAGTTCGGCTTATCATCCGCAGACGGATGGTCAGACGGAGAGGACGATTCAGTCTTTGGAGGATTTGTTGAGAGCGTGTGTTCTTGAGCAAGGTGGTGCGTGGGATAGTTATCTTGCATTGATTGAGTTTACGTATAATAACAGTTTCCATTCTAGTATTGGAATGGCACCGTTTGAAGCATTGTATGGACGGAGGTGTCGAACACCTTTGTGTTGGCACGAATCTGGTGAGAGAACGGTGGTTGGACCAGAGTTAGTGCAACAGACGACGGAGAAAGTGAAGTTTATTCGTGAGAAAATGAAAGCTTCTCAGAGTAGACAAAAGAGTTATCATGATCGGAGACGGAAGGATCTTGAGTTTCAAGAGGGCGATCATGTATTTTTGAGAGTTACATCGGTGACAGGTGTGGGTCGTGCATTGAAATCGAAGAAACTTACTTCTCGGTTTATTGGTCCTTACCAGATATCCGCGAGAGTGGGTGTTGTGGCTTATAGGGTGGCGTTGCCGCCGAATCTGTCGAATTTGCACGATGTGTTTCATGTTTCACAGCTTCGGAAGTATGTTCCGGATCCATCGCATGTGATTCCGATGGATGAGGTTGAGGTAAGGGAGAACCTTACAGTTGAGGCATTACCGGTTGAGATTTTGGATCGCGAGGTTAAGCGGTTGAGGGGCAAGGATATTGCACTTGTGAAGGTGGCGTGGGGAGGCGCTGCTGAGGGCAATTTGACTTGGGAGTTGGAGAGTCAGATGCGGGGGTCGTATCCAGAGTTGTTCGTCTCAGGTAATATTTTCGAGGACGAAAATTTCTAAGTGGGGGAGAGTTGTAACGACCCAGTTTTTGTGTGAGTTTTATTTAATCGAGTCGTTTGATTATTTTATTAATATTTTATTTTATTTTCGACTTTTATTTGAAAATATGTTATTTTTCAATGTTGTGATATTTTATCGGGTTTTGGGAACGTTTGCGAGGTATTTGAGTGTGGGGGTATTTTGGTCATTTCATGATATTTTTGATTAAGTAAGAAAATAGAAAATAGAAAGAGAGAAAAATAGAGAGAAAGAAAAGGAAAAGAAAGAAAAAGAGGAGAAAAGAGAAGAAGAAGAGAAATAGTAAGAAAACTTGGAAAATCAAAGAAATCAACTCCTAGAATCGATTTAATCGGGTAAGGGTGCGAAACTCAATTATTGTATGATTGTGTATGATTATGTATGTGTATTTGTGGTTGTTATTGGATTGATTTGGAGAAATTTAGTAAAACCCATTTTTTGTAAAATTGATTAGAAATTGATTAAATGTGTTGGAAATTATGCTTTTAGTGTTCATTATTATTGATACATGATAGATACATGTTGCTACGCATTGTATTGGTAATTTTTCTGGGTGTACGTGAAAATTGGAGGATTTTGGGTGAGAAAACGCAGAACTTTGTTCTGCAGAATTTTTTCTGGTTTTTCCAGGTCATACGTGTATGGGACATGTTCATACGCGTATGGACCTTGGCATTACGCGTAACATGGGCGAGCCATGGGCCATTACGCGTATGGTTCTTCAATTTTCTCGGCCATCTGCTCATTTGCGTATGATACGCGTAGCATTTCAGGGCAATACGTGTATGGTGTTGGGCACTACGCGTATTGGAATTAAAATGGGAATTTTGGGGGGAAATGGTCTCTGCCCATACGCGTATGGCCTTGGGCAATACGCGTATGGCAGGGCGAGGATTTTGGGCAATACGCGTATGGCTCAGGGCAATATGCATATGGCCAGGAGAATGGTAAAATGGGACTTTTCAAAATATCGTTTTTCGTTTTCTTTCGTAACTTGTGTTCCGTTTATCCGATTTTTACATTCTTGGTATCGTTGGAAAGCTATTGAGCTGTACTTTCTTATTATGATGATTTTGAAATTGTTAGCCGATTTAATTATGTCGGGAATCAGGAATAGTGTCATTTTGTCGACTTTTGTCGTTGTAGAGATGCGTAATTGATGTGAATCATGCAAGGTGCTGTTGTATGATGTAAATGCGTGTGGTTAGATGGTGTTGTGATGATTTGTGGCCGTATGGCAATTAAATGCATTATTTTGGGCATAAGTGCATAGTGTGATTTTGTCATTGTAGATGAATGTATTTATGTGTGTGCATATTAAATGTCATGAGTCATTGTATGCCAAGCATCATGATATGCATTGTTGAGACGTCCTGAGTGACGGTTTGGATTCCAGAGGGAATTCGCTATAATGTCGTGTGCCCGTGTGGGGTGTGAGCGATGATTATAGACGATCGTGTGCCCATGTGGGGTGTGAACGATCGGGTCGTGTGCCCGTGTGGGGTGTGAGCGATCCATAAACGTCGTGTGCCCATGTGGGGTGTGAGCGACGGGGAACATCGTATGCCCGACGGGGAGTTACAGTGATGTAACGAGCGATGATTCCAGCAGAGTTCTTGAGTGAACTAGCGATGAGAAACAATGGAAGTCGGTACCGCATGTGCATATGCATAGAGTCGTTGTGTCGGTCTCTTGCATTTGCATAAATCATTAATGGTTGTTTATGTGTGGATTTATGGATAAAACTGATATATGGATATGTGTTGGGGATGGAAATATGAATTATTCCTTGTATTGCCTTGTGTTTGAATTATGGCGTGAGTTGTGGTGAGACTCGTGTATATGTGTGTTTTTGGTGTAATATATATAATTGTATGCAATTATATTATGGTTGTTATTCTCACCCTTCTGCTGTTTTATAATGCTCTATGAGGCATTGCAGATTAGAGTTGCTGGAGGTATTTTTATGAAGCTTTGCGTCTTCATTCTTTTGTCGGTCGGCTCTGATATGTGACACCGGGTAGTTAGGGAGGCCGTTTGTGATTATCTGTATTATGTATATATCTTTTGGTTTGTGCATGTATAACTTGATGTATGACAAACTTTTCATGTGATATATATATATATATATATATATATATATATGTTATTCAGTTTTAGATTTTCCGCTTTTATTCTAAAATCTGAAATGTGGGTGTGAGGAACTGAGTTCCTCTGTTGATTGCTACCCCACTGTTGCATATCTTTATGAGCAGGTGTTGTATGAACTGTTTCAATATAATGTGATTCCTCCGTCTATGCCATGATGATTTAAATATACTCTGACGAAATTTTGAATTTTCTTTTACTGCTTTTTTTGGGGGTATAGATTGGGGGTGTTACAGACTCTACTAGGGATTTATTTATATGAAGCCTAAGAGGAGGCTAATAGTTTGACTTTTCTGGGGAAAATGTTCTTTCTGTCTTGTACAAAGACCAAGAATTAGGCTAAAAGATTTGACTCAACAAGAGAGTGTTTATATGTGTCTTGTCCAAAGCCCAAGACGGAGGCTAAAAGAGTGGACTCAATATGAGAGTGCTTTTATATGTCTTGTACAAAGCCCAAGACGAAGGCTAAAAGAGTGGACTCAACAAGAGAGTGCTTTATACTCAACAAGAGAGTCTAAAAGTTAATTGACTCAACAAGAGAGTCCTTTATACTCAACAAGAGAGTGATTTTTTGTCTCGTACGAAGCCCGAGACGGAGGCTAAAAGGAGATTGACCCAACAAGAGAGTCTTAAAAGGTTAGTTCCGCTGGGGGGGATCATTTGTACAAAGCCCAAGAGGAGGCTAACTTTCTGCTAAGGAAAGATCATTATACAAAGCCTAAGAGGAGGCTAGTTTTTACTGGGGATAATTGAGATCCCGAAGCAGGTCTAAGTGGGGAATCAACTCTTGCTGAGGATTACAGAAGAGTTGATATATCAGATACCTTAAGGTATTGATTTGGGATAGTGTTGACCCTGGTTGGGGAATTCTCACGAGAGAGACTGGGTTTCTGCTGGATATCGATCCAGAATCTGGGGTTTCTCCTATGTTTTATAGGGAACTTGACAATGTCTTTGAGACTCAAGGGTCTTTAGACTGTCCAAGTCTATTGGAAGAGTTTTATCTTTTGTATGATGCCCAAGAGGAGGCCGACTCTTTTAAGGGGTGGGTATCAACCCTAAAATTGGTCTGAGAGTTTTGGCTCTTTTTAGAAAGACAGCTCTAGCGAAGGATGACTAAGTTCTGTCCCATACCTCTAAGAGGTCTTCATGGTCCTTGTATTAAGCCCAAGAGAAGGCATGAGAACTTTTAAGAAGTCGGAGGGTCCTTGTACAATGCCCAAGAGAAGGCGAGGATGCTTTTAGGAAGCCTGTGGGTCCCCAAACCAAGAGAAGATCAAGAAATGCAATTCATATAGAAGAGATCATTCCAGGAAAGTTCAAGGGTTTGGAAGAAACTCAAGAGATGCCATTCACGGAGAAAATATCATCTCTGAGGAGTACAATTTCTTTGACAATTTCTAAGGGTGACAGTTTAAGAAAAGGTTCACCGAGAATACTTCCTTTCCCTTTGTTCCATATTGTTTAACCCCAAGAGAAGGGAATACTGTATCTGGAATCCTATGGGGATCTAGTTTTGTGTGTATTTAAGAGTGACCAACAGGCTTTACCTAGTTCTAGACCTAGTTGCCGGGGAAAACTCTAAATAACTATACTAGTATATACACAGTTGATATACGACAAGTATTTTTAAAAGGTTATGAAAGAAGACTAACCATGCGAAGCTTCCCACAATACAGTTATATACATGAAAGCAGTAAACGAAAGTGGATAAACACTTACCCATTGTAGAGCTTCCATGCTGTATGGTTAGTTGTTTTAGAGAAATCAAAGGAAGTTTTGATATCAATCATATATTTGAATTTAAAATCAAAGGAGAAAGTATTTTGAAAATATTGTTGGGGCTTACAGGTCAAGGAGAGGCCCAAATTTTAACAGTGAGCGCACCATTGTTTGAATTTGTACAGAGGGACTTATACAATGTGTGAGGCCCAAAAAGGTATTATTTATAAAAGGATTGGGTCTTAAACTCTATTAGAGACCCAAAGATTATTTTTATACCAAAAGATGGGGCTTACAACTCAAGGAGATGCCCAATTGGTTTTGTTAAAAACAGGCGACGATCGCGCCGAAATTCCTGATTGTAAAGGGACTTATACAATACACTGAGGCCCACAAAGGTTTATATACAACAAGGATTGGGTCTTACACTCTATTAGAGGCCCAAATTTTATTTGAAAATATTTGTCAGGGTGATTAAGATCAAAACCCTAATTTGATTTCAAAGCATATATTAATTAAATAAAAATTTAATGAAAATGATCAAATTTATCAAACATGTGTGAAAAATAAGTTGTGATCTTGTATCAATGTTTGAAAAATCATGCTTTTATCCACAAAATAATTGGAAACCAATTAAGTTTAGAAAATCAAGAGAGAGAAAATATTTTGAATGTTAAAAAACAAATAAAAATTAATTCTTTGCAAAAATATCAAGTATATGAAATAAATAATATTTTTGGGAATTTTCGGTAAAATAAAATATTTTAACATTTTTGTGAATTATTAAAAAAAGAATCAACTCAAAATCATTAAAAACCAGAGAGAAATTAATTTTTGAATCAATTAAATAAAATCACAAAAATTCAAATATTTGAAAATTCAAAAAAGGGCGCAAAGAACACCAAGTTCTTGCCCGCGCCCTCTGTTTATGCACATTTGCGTTTTCCCCTCAATCTTACTGAATACTTGATGAAATAACACAATCCACATATCAATCTACTCATTTTCACCTCACGATCATGTCTATGGTCTTTAATTTCATTTATTTTAAGCATGGAATAAGAAATCAAGACAAAACCTCAAGAACCCTAAATTCTGCATGAAGGCTGAGATTTTTGATACACGATTCATACAAGGTAATTAATAGAGGGCAAACATTCTATGCATGACTATGAACATTTGGCAAAAGTATTGTGCGAGGAAATATGCATAGATTAAGAGATGGCCAAGTTTAGGCTTACTTGAAGGTTGTGACAGCAAGAGCAATTTGATTTTTGAGTTGGAGGTGTTACAGATGAGTTGTTATGATCTGAACAGCTTCACTATACCATATGGAATGTGTTTGAATGCTTGGAGTGATCTGAAATGGACTGGAACAGATTATGGCACCTCAGCTGCAAGTTGATTGAAAACTTGAGCAAGTGGCTGGTGATTTTGTTAAATTGGTGTTCCAGATGTTGTTTAAGTGTTTGGATCACTTCTATATGATGTTTATAAGGTGTGTGTGTGTGTGTGTGTGATTGGTTTGGTTAGAATTGCTCCCAAGCTCAAAACCCGATAGTGACTTGCTTTAGAAGGAAGTTTTGGAAGTGAGAAGGTGATTTTGAGGAAAGCATCAATTTGGGTGCTTTAGTGTACTCAAACTGATCACTAATGAGGTCTATTTATAGTGTACCAAGTTTGTTTTGGCTGCAATAGTGTGTGGCAACTGCAGCAGGTCTGTGGCCAATAGGATCATTTTGGAATCTCAAGTCTCCTCTAGCCATTGACTTGAGATTAGAGCACAGGCCTATGGTTCTTTGATTCAAGGATAAGGCTTAACTAAAGTGTTCATTTTTTCTCTGATACATGCCACCTATAAGCATCCACTGAATGCCTCAAAACAAAATTGGTGTCTTGAGGCATCTTTAGCATTTAGGGGTGCCAAATCTATATGTAGTTCCAAAGACTTGGGAGGCTTATGGATCAGTGTTTGTTCCTCCTTTGTCTCCCCCTGAGGTGTTCAGATGGATAAGCATACTTGTGGTTTGCATAAATTGTTCAAATCGAGCCCTAATGCACAAATCTACCTTGCACACCAGTTTGCATCAAGGCATGTTGCAGCCGTCATAACTCCTAGCTCAGATGGAATTTGATGGAGTTCTTGAACATTTTGGAAAGCTGGTATATCCTATTTCCACATGATGTCCAACTTTGGTTTTGATCCAACTTGAATTACAATGATAACTGCCTCTACATTTGGGAAAAAATAAGGCATATTTTGACTAAGTGAGAATTTCACTAAGTGTTGGAAAAATGTCACTTTTGTGTTTTCAGCCATTTTGATCATTCCATAACTTAAAATCCATGAGGAATTGGAATGAGGTGTAGTTGACACTTTTAAAGTATGCCATGAGAGCTACAAATCCATCTTTGGATCAACCAAAATGGTTGCTTGGATCTCAAGTTATAATCCTTGGAAGTTGGTACCCTAGCTACTTTGTTTCATAACTTAGAAAAATTTTAAGTTTTTATGGTTACCCCTTTTACAAGTTATCCCACATTCTTTGATTTTTCTTGATGAATGATGATTTAAATCATACATTATCATCATTTAAGGGTTAAAGAACCATAATTATGAAAAATCTCTAAAAGTCAAACTTTGACTTTTTGTGCACAGTTGACTTTTTATCAGATGAATTCCAAACTGTGCGATCCTTTGTGAAATCAAGTCCTTGACCTAAATCAAACTTGATGGAAATGTTCCATAGGTGTTATATGGTGTATTGAGTCATGTCCCAAGGCTTGGGAGCATGCCCTGGTCAACAGCCAAAGGTTCAGTTGATTTTTTTCTCAAAACCCTAATTGTGGTCCTGATGAAAATGAAACTTGTGAGTTAAGCTTCTTGGATCAATCCATTGTTTCAAATGGATCAATGTAGTGCATTGGAGACCCTCAAACCATGTCTTGAGGTATTGGCTCATGTTTTGTCCCAAAAGTCAACTTAGGGGTGAATTAGGTCAAGAAACCCTAATTCCTGATTTTTGGTAAATGCATCCCCTGAGGTTAAATTGACTTGTTGCATGGGTCCATGAGGTCCCTTGGAGCATATTGGGTTATGTTTTGAATAATTGGCTCATGCTTAGAGGAAAAATTCCATCTGGAGGCTCTGGTCGACCAAAACCCTAATTTGGTGACACTAGCAGTCTTGAGGCTTGATCCACTTGGAATGTTCCAACCTTGTGCTTAATTCTTGATATCGGAGTCCTCTTGATCCTTCATGAATGTTTGAGAGGTTAGACAAGTTGAAGATCATGTCCTTTCTTGATTGATCCTTTGTCTAAGGGCTCTGAGAGGGCTTGAAACCCTAAGCTTTGTTGTAGTGAATGCTCACCCATCTTTGGGGAGATTGATAAGTGTGAAAGTTCATCCATATTGTGGTAATGATTTGCACAATGATGGGAAATCTTAGTGGTCAAAATTTGGGGTATGACACCATAGATTATTTCATGTTTTTAGAATTGGTCAAGTATGCGAATTATGCCAATAGGCACTTATGATGGTGTCAGTACCAAATAAAACACTTGTATGGTATTATTCTAGATATATATTATACAGGGTGTTACAGTTGGTATCAGAGCAGGTAGTGTCCTCGACCTAGCCTTGAAACATCATAAGTAAATCTATTCCTGCCTCTTAAGTGTGTCTTGCCAGCATAACTCTTAATAACATACTATGTAGTGTTGGGCCTGATCAACCTAATGCTATGTATGTGATAGGTAGAACCATGGTTGAGCGACCACGAGGACTCCGAAGTGTTGTTGGAACTTGTGCTGTGAGGGAAGGCTCAAGCCAAGACTTAGTAGTGAAGAGTTTTGCTCAGCTCAGTTGAGGTCTTAGTAGAGGTTGTGCTTTGGGTAGCATGGAAATTAAAGAGTAGTGTGTTGTTAAGTAATCCTTTGGAATGAATGGAGTCTGAAAGTTGAGGACCTCTATCGGACGATTGGCCAAGGTATTTAGGAATATGTAAAATCACTAGTAGAGATGGATTGGCCACTAGTATGGATAAGAATTTCAAGTAATCTCATTCCGTGGAAAAGAAAAGTTGTTTTGTGGAATATGTGACGTAAGGTCCGGAAGTGAGATAAATTTTGGTGCTTCAGTTTCTAAGGTCGCTATGGTATCTTGAATGGACGAGAGTACCTTAAGGAATGCATTCAGAATAATGTCTTCCAACTGGCAAAAAGTTGAGGGTTAAGGAAGTTCGGCTTTTATGGGAACCTAAAGTAGTAGAGAAGTGTGAGAAGAAACACAAGGATGTGTTTACATACTTCAAGTGAAACAAGTGTGTGTCGGACAAACGGTATGAGATAGGTTGCGTGTATTCACTTATGAGGGGAGAGATTAAGTTCGAGATGATACATCAGGATTTATGTTTTCAGTAAGAGGCCAATTTGGAAATGTTAAGTTACCCAAGGAACCGTAAAAGGTGTTGTGTCAGAGGAAGAATGAACTTCATTTAGTAGCAGAAAGTGTAGTGATATAGACCGGAAAAAATATGTATTAAGAAACAGAGTAAGTACCTTGGATTCAAGGAAATTATAGTAAGGTGATTTTATTTTTGGACCTAAGAGGATTACCATGGAGAGCAAGGTAAACGCGATGTGGAAAACGGTATTAACGGTATGTTATAAAGAAGTGGCAACGAAACGTATTTTGGACGTATGTGTGATAGAATTATTAAGATGTTGTTAAATCTAAAATTAAGGAAGTGTAATCAAAGATGATTCACTCACGTGAATCCTAGTAGTACGAGCTGAAATGAGAAAAGTTACACTTTAGTATTAAGAATGAGCGTAGTGGTAGGACCGTGGTAACAAGTGTATGTGATGGACTCTTATTCTTGAGACAAGTGTGAAGGGATGTACTTTGTGGAACAGTGAGTATTGTATTTTAGGAAGCGAGATTGTGGTAAAACAATGAGAAGCAAATCAGGACTTATTACGGACTAAGTGTAAATCATGGAACGATTTATACCGGAAGGGTTTGGTAATTACTTGATGAGAATTGTCGGTTGAGAATCTTCCATTAAGTAATTAGGCGTAAGTATGGTGTGCAATGGATAGTGGAAGGTACGATGTCCGGTTAGTGTGTACGAAGTGATGGAAAGGTTCTTCAAGAGGAAGCATTGCCCCGATTTATTTTCGAGTATAGAGAAACTTCTATATTTGTGAATAATCGGAATATTTGGAATCTACCTTTTGTTGGACTAAGAACGTTGTTTTTTTATTTCTCACCAAGGAATTCAAGTGAGAGAACAAGGTTGTATGTTTGATATGAGATGTCCATCGCTTTGTGGTACCGTATAATGGTTGTGTGTTGGATTTTTCTTATCGACGAATCAAGTATAAGTTGTGATGACTTTTGAATTATAAGAAAATGGTTTTTCAGATTCTGCAGCAGTGTTAACCGATTAACACGTGCAAGGATGGTGTTTTGCACTGAATTTTGAGGAGTTAACCAATTAGCTCAGATGGTTAATCGATTAACATATGTGTAAATTGTGAAATCCGTTAGGAAACCATCATCTGCGTTTTGTTACCTTATGTTGCTCCAATTGGAGAGTATTGTGTGAATGGAGAACGGGATTGCAATAAATGAAAGACGGATTTATGTTTTGAAATCGGAACCTGTGGAAGGGTATTACTTAGTTGATCATCTGTTTAGATGACAAGGGAATTTGACTTCGAGGAAGTAATCTTGTGAATTGAGGTGAGTATGAGAAAGTCTTAAGTGTATTACCGTTGAGAGTCTTAAAGGCGAAGTTAGAAAATACTCACGAAGTATTGATTTGCAAGGAATATTTCGTTGTGAAATTATGGTATTAGTAAGGTATGAGCGGTTGGTCAGAGTTTAGTAACTGTTATCTTCTGTAAATTCATGGTTCTGGATTCAAACTCTGTGAAGTAGTACCAGGTGTGTACAGTTGTACTACCATAGACTGTCTTCGTGACTTCGCATTGCAAAGGATTTATTCGCAAAGAGAACCTTCATCGGCACTCGCTTTCCTATTCTCAAAGCAAACCAACTGATATCATTCCTCTGTTCTTTGGCAGCTTGCACCATTTCTTGTATCTTACAACTTTGATCATTTAATGCCTTTTTTCTGCACAATAATCAGAAGTAGGAATTTGAAAGTTGTCTTTTCAAGTAAGAGTGAAGATTAGACGTTCCGAAGTTAAGTATGTAACTTGGAATCATTTATGAAACTGGACGAATGAGAAAAGTGGATTCAATTGAGAAACGTGGCATGGTCTTCGAAAGTGTTGGTGTTATGTAATATTAGTTGAGATCTCGTGTCAACAAGGAATCTTGAGTAAGTCAGAAAACCAGTAAGAAGAATTGATATGGAATGTGGTAACTAGAGACGAAAGTTGTTAAACTACTTTTGGATGGATTATTTCGAGTTTAAAATGGATTTGGATTTGTATATGTTATGGTTGTAACAGTGTAACTCCTGCATCTCTATCGTCTAGAGAGGGTTGGAAAGATGTTATAATATTGTGTGGCCAAAGAAATTGTTCTACCATAGGATGTCGGTAAGTTTCTTATACCGTTGGTTAGTAAGGACCCTAGTGGATAAATGTGTTTCTCCGTGGACTGTTAGCTAATTGGTAGTGCTCAAGAATTTGTGATGTTCTACTGTTAAGATTTGGTGAGTGTTTGTTACCTTAAACCAAGATAAGGATATTACGATCTTCTTGTGACTCGGTAGAGGAATTAGGGGAAAAGCAAAGTTCGAAGTTAACCCAGTATTGGAATAAGAGTATGACTAAGGAACCGAAGTTTGATAATTCGTGAAAATAAGGATTTTGATTTGTGAAGTCAAGTTGGAATTGGATTATGTAAGAAACTTTAACGGAAGTAAAGTCAATTGTGGAACTAAGACAATGATACAAGTTGCGGTTATTGTCAAGTAGAGGAAATTCAGGGGCGAATTTCAATTTAAGGGGGGGAGAGTGTAATACCCCGTATTATCTAAATGCTCAATTGGATATCATATGAGGTCAGATGAGTATCTATGTGCTCTATCTTTGGTAAATTGGATTTATGGAATCCTCTAAGTACTTTAAGTATTGTCAATCGAGATCAATAGAGCAACTGGAGAACTCTGAAGAGATCAATTATTTTATTAAAGAGACGGATTAATATTTATTAATTCAAGAAAGTAATTTTAAGGTAACTCTAATAATTGATCAATTGGTTGAGATGACAAAATATCAATTGGAGATATTTTACCCTGTTGGATTATATTGTATAATAAGTTATATATATATTTGTTAGTAAGGGAAAGAAGAAAAGAAAAGTTGGAAAAGAAGAAGAAAAGGAGAAAGAAGAAAAGGAAGAGAAGAAGAAGAGAAACAAGAGGAAAATGGGAAAGAGGGAAGAAAACTTGGATCATTGTTCATCATCTTCTTCAAACTCCTCTTCGATTATCAGGTGGATTCTAGTTAGACACTCTAAGTTCTAGAATTAAGGATTTAGAACATAGGTTAGATTTGAGAGAAATGATTAAACGGATAAATCAATGAAATCTAACGGATGAAATTCTATATAAATTGTGTAGTGTAGTCGTATTATGCATGTGATCATTCGATAATACTTGCTTTGATGTTTGGGAATGATCTGGTGTAATGCCCATACATAAATACATACATCAAAGCATATATTATACTTGAATTCCACGTTTGGTACTGAAATTCCCATAAGTCCCTAGTAAACACATTATACATATACATGCCCAAAAACTGACTAATACAAAAAAACTATGGCATAAATATATATACAATATGTTCCAAAGATAAACACTAAGAACTAGATCGACAACGATCTCAAAAAAAAAACTCCACAACGGAAGCTACGCCATCAGACAAGTAAGGATAATTGCACGACCTTATCCTTACCCTTCGCGGAACCTGAAGTACCTGAAATATTCAACAATAGTGGGGTGAGATACATCAAATCTCAGTGAGTTCTCTAACTTATGGGTTATCTTGGCTTTACAAGGTTCTAACCAAATCCTAACTCAAGTCCAAGGGAAAAGGAAAGGACTTCGAGTTCCCAAAATCTCACACTAGAGAATCAATCATACAATTCATAAAACGACAACTAGTTAAGGAATCTTCTCCCCAACCAGCCTATACAAGGCACTACAACACGGGTCATGGATCATTCACGTAGATAACTTCTCCCCGGCCAGCCCACACACGGAGCACTTCAACATGAGTCACGGTTATCTACAAATGGTACTTCTCCCCAGCCAGCCCACACAAGGAGCACTGCAACACGGGTCACGGTACCATCCACTAAGTAAATCTTCTAGTATTGATGTAAACATTTCCGCACAATTCTCTAAGTCATTCTATTGTACTAAGGTTTCCTCACAAACTCACCTCTTTAAGCTTTTAAAATTTCAAAAGTTACTTTTTCTTTTCATAATTCACAATATTCCATTTATTTCACATAATCAAAGAAAATCCATCTAATAAATAATATTTTCACTTTCCACAGCATAGAACACTTTCATAGCTTCACATCGATATAAAGAACGCTTAAAACGAACACCCGAGTCAAAAGATATGAATTTTAGAAAATATTTTTGGAAAACAAACAGTGGTAACCGGTTAGCACATATGCTCTAACCGGTTACTCTGTTGTCACTATTCACACAGAGCCAAAATGAGAGTTAGAGGCACATTTTGGTAACCGGTTACGTCCCACACGGTAACCGGTTACTGCGTTCATTTTCTGCGCAGGATGGCATTTTTTCAAAGGGTAACCGGTTAGCACATATGCTGTAACCGGTTACTCTGGGCTCAGAACCAAAAAAAACTTGTTTTTAATCATACCTTTCCATCTCAAACTCATTCCAATCATGATCAAACATCATAACAATTATCAACAGATGATTCCACGCATATATTGATCATACTACACAATTTATATCATGCTTTATCCGTTAGATTTCATTGATTTGCAAAATTGTTCATTTTTCTCAAAAACCCAACCTAACTCTAGAATCTGAAGAATTCTACAACTAAAGCCTCTATCTGGAACCCACCTGGATTAGAAGATGATGGTGATGAAGATGAGATGAATTGATGAAGAGTAGATGATGGTTCTTGATATTGAGCTCTTGGATTTTCTCTTCTTTCCTTTCCTTTCCTTTCCTCTTCCTTCTCTCTACTTTCTCTCTCTCCAAATGTTTCTAACATTGGAAAATGAAGGAAAAAGAAAAGATATAGAGAAAATACTCAAAATTAGTAACACTACTAAATGTCCAAACTAGCTCAAATGCACCAATTAATAAAACCGTATAGTTAGATAATATTAATCTTATCAGCTCTAAGTTCATCAGTTGCTCTAATTATCTTAACAGATAAATACTCAGAGCGCACTGGATCTCAACTGTTCTCAACTAATATTATCCAGAGCGTTCATAAATTATGGGGTATTACATCCTCCCCTCCTTAAATAGAAATTCGTCCTTGAATTAAAAAGATTCCCTGAACAGATGAGGATAAGCATCTCGCATCTCCGATTCTAGTTCCCAAGTAGCATCACCCGGATGCGTTACATCCCATTGCACCTTAACAAGAGGAATGTCCTTGTTCCTTAATACCTTTATTTCTCTTCCCACAATACGGCTCGGTTGAGGTTCAAAAGTCAAGTCTGCTTCTATTTCCCCTGATTCCGGTAGAACTGGCTGAAGAGGATCAGGAATAAACTTCTGGAGCTGAGATACATGAAAGACGTCATGCATCTCTGATAGAGAGAGTGGTAAGGCTAATCTGTAAGCGACTTCACCAATCCTTTCAAAGATTTGATACGGTCCCACGTATCTCGGACTTAACTTACGTGACTTAAATGGTCCTTTCAACCTCAATCTCGGAGTAACTTTCAAAAACACATGGTCGTCTTCCTCAAATTCTAAAGGTCTCCTACGATTGTCCGCATAACTCTTTTGACGATCTTGTGCTTGTTTAACTTTCTCACGGATCATTTGAATCTTTTCCATAGTCTCTTGAATGATTTCGGGTCCCAAAATTCTATCTTCACCAACTTCCGCCCAACACAAAGGTGTTCTACATTTCCTCCCATACAATGCTTCATAAGGAGCCATACCGATGCTCACATGGTAACTATTGTTATAAGAAAACTCAATCAACGGTATAAGTTCTTTCCAATTTCCTCTACTTTCTAACACATAAGCTCTTAACATATCTTCCATCGTTTGTATTGTTCGCTCGGTCTGACCATCCGTCTGAGGATGATTCGACGTGCTCAAACGTAACCTCGTACCCATAGCTTGTTGAAAAGCCTTCCAAAACCTTGAAGTAAACTTTGGATCTCTATCAGACACAATACTAGAGGGAACACCATGCAATCTCACAATTTCATAAATAAATAACTTTGTAAGATGACTAGCCTTGTAAGTAATCTTCACGGCTAAGAAATGTACAGATTTCGTTAGTCGATCCACAATCACCCAAATGGAATCATAACCACCTAGCGTACGGGGTAAACCTACTGCAAAGTCCATAGAAATACTATCCCACTTCCAAACTGGAATCTCTAAAGGTTGCAACAGACTTCCCGGTCTTTGGTGTTCAATTTTCACCTGTTGGCACACTGCACATTCTGACACATACACCGCAATATCCTTTTTCATTCCGGACCACCAATAATCCTTCTTTAAGTCATGATACATCTTCGAAGAACCAGGATGTATCGTAAAAGTACCTTTATGAGCTTCATCTAAAATCTTTCTTTTTAGTACCGAGTCATTCGGAACACAAATCCTTTGGTTAAACAGGGCAATCCCATCCGCTGCTCGTGTAAAACCCGGTTGAAATAACATCTCTTGAAACTTCTCCTCTAAAACTTGTTCTTGTTGAATCTCATCCCCTAGAATAGAATTGACATTCAAATTTCCCATAATTACACCATTTGGAGTCCACACAAACTGGAGATTAAGATCTCTAAACCTTTCCAACAAGGCATACTCCAATATCAT
The DNA here is from genome assembly GCA_022829125.1 of Lathyrus tuberosus. Lineage (NCBI taxonomy): Eukaryota > Viridiplantae > Streptophyta > Magnoliopsida > Fabales > Fabaceae > Lathyrus > Lathyrus tuberosus. The sequence continues at coordinate 14,236,455 of JALAZF010000071.1, forward strand.
CAATTCGGCACTATGAACCATTTTCTGACTTAATGCATCTGCTACTTTATTTTCTTTTCCTGGATGATACTTCAATTCTAAGTCATAATCCTTTAAGTACTCCACCCACCTTCGTTGTCATATATTCAACTCTTTTTGGTCAAATAAATACTTCAAACTTTTATGGTCTCTAAACATTTCAAAACGCACACCATACAAATAATGGTGCCACACCTTCAATGCAAACACAACAGCTGCTAGTTCCAAATCATGAGTTGGATAATTCTTCTCATGGACTTTTAATTGTCGAGAAGCATAAGCTACCACTTGACTGCCTTTCATCAGAACACCTCCTAATCCCATCTTAGAAGCATCGTAAAATACTTCGTAAGAGTTGTTAGGATCAGGAATAACTAACACAGGAGCAGTCATCAATCTTTCCTTCAATTTCATAAAGCTTTGCTCACAACTCGAATCCCACTCATAAGCACAATCTTTTCGAGTAAGTTTTGTCATTGGTAGGGCCAATTGAGAAAAACCTTTGATGAACCTTCTATAGTAACCTGCCAATCCCAAGAAACTTCTAACTTCTGAAGCATTCCTCGGTCTCTCCCAATTAATCACTGCTTCTACCTTTGACGGATCCACTGCCACACCACCCTGAGATATAACATGACTAAGAAAATTAAATTCCGACATCCAAAACTCACACTTGCTTAACTTAGCAAAAAGTTGCTTCTCTTGTAATACCGATAAGACAATTCTCATATGTTCTTCGTGCTCTTGTGGAGTACGAGAATAAATAAGAATGTCATCAATAAAGATCACGACGAATTGGTCCAAGTAAGCTTGAAATATACGATTCATGTAATCCATAAAAACAGCTGGAGCATTAGTCACACCAAAAGGCATCACTAAGAATTCGTAATGGCCGTAACGGGTTCTAAATGCAGTCTTAGGCACATCGGAACTCTTCACACGGATCTGATGATAACCCGACCGTAAATCAATCTTCGAGAACACACAGGCTCCCTTCAATTGATCCAACAGGTCTTCTATCTTGGGTAAGGGGTACTTGTTCTTAATGGTGACTTTATTCAACTTACGATAATCAATGCACAGACGCATTCCACCGTTTTTCTTCTTTACCAACAAAACTGGAGCTCCCCACGGCGAAACGCTAGGTCTAACAAAATGATCTGACATCAAATCCTCCAGTTGGTCTTTTAATTCTCTTAATTCAAGCGGTGTCATCCGATAAGGAGAAACGAATATAGGAGTCGTTCCCGGTACCAGGTCAATAGAGAACTCAACTTCTCTCTCCGGAGGAAGAGAAATAACGTCCGCAGGAAAAACTTCGGGAAACTCACAGACTATAGGAATACTCAGCACTTGCTGGTCACTACTCCCCTCCTTAGTAAGAACCAGTAAAACAGATTTCTCCTTCTCAAACAAGAAATTTATCATTCCCACCGTACCTCCTAAAATAGTTGTTAACACATCCTTCGGGGTAGCCTCAACAGATGGAATAATGATTAGCTTTTCCTCACACCCAATAAACCCTGAATTAGCAGAAAGCTAATCCATCCCCAAAACGACATCAACTTTCTTAAGCGGTAAACAAATAAGGTCAATCTGAAAAACTCTACCATCCACAGACAAAACACAGTTTTCACACATCAATAGTGTCTCAACCATTTCATCCATGGCGGTAGTGACCACCATAGGAGGAGACAAAGGGATAGCTTGCAACCCAAGTCGCTTCACACATGGCATTGACACAAAAGAATGTGTTGCTCCACAATCAAATAAAACAAAACAAGGATGCCCGTTTACAAAACACGTACCCGCAATCAAAGAGTTGTCACTTTTTGTCTTCCTTGCATCCAAAGTGTAAACCCACCCGGTTTTCTTTCCTTGCACTTGGTTTCTATTCTGAGTACAATCTCTAGCCACATGTCCTATTCCATTACAATTGTAACACCTAAAACTCCCATCGACACACTTCCCAAAATGACATTTGTTACACACCCTACATAAAGGAATAGCGTTAGGTCTATAAACCTGCACTTGCTTCCCTTTGAAAGCTTGTGATCTAGGCCCAAATTGTTGACTCGCTCTCCCACGATCACCCTGATTCACCTTACTTGCAACACCTTCAGCTTGCACTTTCTTCAAACTATGCTCAGCCACATAGCATTGCCTTAGAACTTCTGCATAAGTGGTGAACTCTCTCTGAGACACACTATGAGAGATTTCCGCTTTTAGTCCAAAAAGAAACTGGTCTATTTTCCACCGTTCATCCGGAGCATACATAGCCTTCCTAGAATAAGCAGCCATGTCCTCAAACTTTTCAGCATAACTGACCACAGTCATACTACCCTGTCTTAACTGTTGAAATTCAAACTCTTTCTGAGTCCTCAAGGAGCTAGGAAAATATTTCTCCATGAAAATTACCTTGAATTGTTCCCAGACCTTGGCCACACCCTAAATAGTCATAAGAGCTGAAGCACTCTCCCACCACCTCATGGCAGGACCCTTCAATGAATGAGAAGTAAAAACCACCTTATTCTCCTCACTACAATGCACTATCAGGAAAATTATTTCCATACCCGACACCCACTCGTGAGCCTTTACAGGATCTAATCCGCCATGAAATTCTGGAGGATTCATGTGGAAGAAATCTTGAAAAGTTCCACCTACAGCTTCTGGAACAACCACCTGAGGATGAAGACCTCCATTCATTTGTTGTACCATTTGCTGCATAAACTGGTTTTGTTGCTGCTGCATCTGTTGCATAAACTGATACAGAGGAGCATTCTCATCGCCGCCTGGCGGATTCATCCCAGCTGGAGTAGTTCGGGGTCTACCATAGTTGCTTCTGCGTCTGTCAGCCATGTTCCTAAAGGTCATACAGATAGGATTAAGTTGATCAGGCTCAATACCATAAATATAACACTTAAGACCAAAGGCAACTCAACGCATATGAAACAGAAAGAAACACTTATATTATTCCATGGCTAGGTCGAGGATACGACCCGCTCTGATACCAACTGTAACGTCCATACATAAATACATACATCAAAGCATATATTATACATGAATTCCAGGTTTGGTACTGAAATACCCATAAGTCCCTAGTAAACACATTATACATATACATACCCAAAAATGAATAATACAAAAAAACTATGGCATAAATATATATACAAGATGTTCCAAAGATAAATACTAAGAACTAGATCGACAACGATCTCAAAAAAAAAACTTCACAATGGAAGCTACGCCATCAGACAAGTAATGATAATCAAGCGGCCTTATCCTTACCCTTCGCGGAACCTGAAGTACCTGAAATATTCAACAATAGTGGGGTGAGATACATCAAATCTCAGTGAGTTCTCTATCTTATGGATTCTCTCGGCTTTACAAGGTTCTAACCAAATCCTAACTCAAGTCAAGGGAAAAGGAAAGGACTTCGAGTTCCCAAAATCTCACACTAGAGAATCAATCGTACAATTCACAAAACGACAACTAGTTAAGGAATCTTCTCCCCGGCCAGCCTATACAAGGCACTACAACACAGGTCACAGATCCTTAACGTAGATAACTTCTCCCCGGCCAACCCACACATGGAGTACTTCAACACGGGTCACGGTTATCTACAAATGGTACTTCTCCCCGGCCAGCCCACACAAGGAGCACTGCAACACGGGTCACGGTACCATCCACTAAGTAACTTTCCCCGGCCATCCCACACAAGGAGATTAAACATGGGTCACAGTTACTAACCACTAAGTAACTTCTCCCCGGCCAGTCCACACATGAAGCACTTCAACACGGGTCACGGTTACTTAATTAATAAATACTTCTCCCCTGCCATCCCGCACAAGGGGCTCTTCAACACGGGTCACATTATTTATTAAGGGATAAACTACAAAACCGGAGGAATTACTGTCCCCCACTAACAACTACTTAACAAAGATACTCTTCTAGTATCGATGTAAGCATTGTCGCACAATTCTCTAAGTCATTCTATTGTACTAAGGTTTCCTCACAAACTCACCTCTTTAAGCTTTTAAAATTTCAAAAGTTACTTTTTCTTTTCATAATTCACAATATTCCATTTATATCACATAATCGAAGAAAATACATCTCATAAATAATATTTTCACTTTCCACAGCATAGAACACTTTCATAGCTTCACATCGATATAAAGAACGCTTAAAACGGACACCTGAGTCAAAAGATATGAATTTTAGAAAATATTTTTGGAAAACAAACTGTGGTAACCGGTTAGCACATATGCTGTAACCGGTTACTCTGTTGTCACTATTCACATAGAGCTAAAATGAGAGTTAGAGGCACATTTTGGTAACCGGTTACGTCCCACACGGTAACCGGTTACTGCGTTCATTTTCTGCGCAGGATGGCATTTTTTCAAAGGGTAACCGGTTAGCACATATGTTGTAACCGGTTACTCTGGGCTCAGAACCAAAAAAAACTTGTTTTTAATCATACCTTTCCATCTCAAACTCATTCCAATCATGATCAAACATCATAACAATTATCAACAGATGATTCCACATATATATTGATCATACCACACAATTTATATAACACTTTATCCGTTAGATTTCTTTGAATTGAAAAATTGTTCATTTTTCTCAAAAACACAACCTAACTCTAGAATCTGAAGAATTCTACAACTAAAGCCTCTATCTAGAACCCACCTGGATTAGAAGATGATGATGATGATGATGAGATGAATTGATGAAGAGTAGATGATGGTTCTTGATCTTGAGCTCTTGGATTTTCTCTTCTTTCCTTTCCTATCCTTTCCTCTTCCTTCTCTCTACTTTCTCTTTCTCCAAATGTTTCTAACTTTGGAAAATGAAGGAAAAAGAAAAGATATAGAGAAAATACTCAAAATTAATAACACTACTAAATGCCCAAATTAGCTCAAATGCACCAATTAATAAAACCATAGAGTTAGATAATATTAATCTGATCAGCTCTGAGTTCATCAGTTGCTCTAATTATCTTAACAGATAAATACTCAAAGCGCACTCGATATCAAATGTTCTCAACTAATATTATCCAGAGCATTTATAAATTATGGGGTATTACATCTGGTATGGAAAGTATGGGTTTTTGAAGCTCATGGAACCTTAAACACGCATTTGGGAAATTCTGAGTTTTTCATTGTTTGCTTAGCGAACCTGGCGAAGGGGAAAGCGAATGGTTGGTCGAGGGTTCGCCTAGCGAACCCCAAAGCGAAGGGAAGGTGAATGTTTTCCCAGAGTTCGTAAAGCAAACTTTATGCCCTTTTTTCTCTGCCATGCTTCGCTGGGGAGTTCGCCTTGCGAATACAGTAGCGAACGTGACAGATTTTCCATCTTGTTTCCTTCATAACTTTTGATCCGTAACTCGGATTGACGCACGGTCAGAAGTGTTGGAAAGCTATTTCAATGCTATTTATGATAGTGAAATAAAAAGATATATTTATGGCATGGATTGATATGGTAGAGTTAAATATTGTGATGAATGTGAAAAGTGTGGTTTATGTTTCCACCGGAAATTCATGAATCGAAGCCCGATTTGATATGGGACTTGAAACCTTGGAAAGAGAATCCAATGTGCTATTAAATGGTATGTGAGACCATGATTTAACCAAGGATGCTTGGTAGAGGATAGTAGTGGCTAGATGCCTTAAAAATGTTTGTGAACTACTATGTGGATTATGTTTGATATGTTATGCTATCTTGCGTGTTTTATGATTGATGTATTAATACGCTTGTCTAATATTGTTGTTGATCATAATTGAGAAAATGACATGCTAAAAATGAATTAGGAAGAGTGAGAAAACTTACCCCAAACAAATTATATGATCCTAGAGATATAACTAGGTCTTGGTAAAGTTTTGAATGACAATGCTTAGACATCGATACTAGAAGAGTGTCTTTGTTAAGTAGTTGTTGGTGGAGGATTATAGTCCTTCGGTTTGTAGTATATCCCTTAATAAATACCGTGACCCGTGTTTAATTTCTTTGAGTGGGATGGCCGGGGAGAAGTATTTTTTAAGTAGTTGTCAGTGGAGGATTGTAATTCCTCCAGTTTGTTGTTATCCCTTAATAAATACCGTGACCCGTGTTTAATCTCTTTGAGCGGGATGGTCGGGGAGAAGTATTTATTGAGTAAGTAACTGTGACCCGTGTTTAATATCTTTGAGCGGGATAGCCAGGGAGAAGTTACTTAGTGGTAAGTAACTGTGACCCGTGTTTAATCTCTTTGAGCGGGATGGCCAGGGAGAAGTTACTTAGTGGTTCGTACCGTGACCCATGTTTAATCTCTTTGAGCGGGATGGCCGAGGAGAAATACCATTTGTTGATAACCGTGATCCATGTTTAATCTCCTTGTGCAGGATGGCCAGGGAGAAGTTATCTACGTTAAGGATCCTTGACCCATGTTATCTCTTTGAGCGGGATGGCCGGGGAGAAGATTCCTTAACTAGTTGTCATTTTGCATTTGTAGATAACCGTGACCCGTGTTTAATCTCCTTGTCCGGGATGGCCGGGGAGAATTTATCTATGTTAAGGATCCGTGACCTGTGTTTAATCCCTTTGAGCATGATGGCCGGGGAGAAGATTCCTTAACTAGTTTTTCGTTTTGTGAATGGTACGATTGTTTCTCTAGTCAGGAATGTTTGAACTCAAGGTCTAGTTCCTTTCCTCCGACTTGAGTTAGGCTAAGATAGAACCTAGTAAAGCCGAGAGAATCCATAAGATAGGGAACTCACTGAGATTTGATGTATCTCACCCCACTATTGTTGATTATTTTCATGAGGTATTTGCAGGTATGATTTACATGTGGAGTTATGCTTGGATGTTTCAAGAGAAGCTTAGTTGAGCTTATTTTGCTGTGTATTTGTTGTATACAATTGACGATATTGTATATTGATCTTAGTTTTTATTATTTTGGCTAGTTTCCATAGCTTGTATCGTAAATTGTTTCATGTTTTTAGAAATGGTCAAGTATGTGAATTATGCCAATAGGCACTTATGATGGTGTCAATACCAAATAAAACACTTGTATGGTATTATTCTAGATATATATTATACAGGGCGTTACATTTACACTATTAACCAATGACAGACGTGTATTCCACGATATCACACTTTTATTTTTAAAATACTATTATCATTTGGCACTTTCAAAAAATCTGATTGGATGTTTGTGTAATATTTCTTTACAATGACAGTTTACTACCTTTAAACTCATACAGAATATCAATAAAATCTATTGTGTGTGAAATTGTTTGATATATCATATATTCATTTTTTTGGTTAATTTTTTCATATATTCCATTAAATTACACCACAACGTCATGTATTACGCAATATTACCCTATCATAGCGCTTTTTGAGAAGTGCTATTAAATAATATGTAATACCCCGTATTATCTAAATGCTCAATTGGATATCATATGAGATCAGATGAGTGCCTTTGTGCTCTATAATTGGATAATTGGATTAATGGAATCCTTTAAGTACTTTAAGTATTGATAATTGGGATCAATGGAGCAGCTAGTGAGCTCTGAAGAGATCAATTATTTATTAGTTCAACAGAGAATTTTATGGTAACTCAAACAATTGATCATTCGGTGTTAGACGATGAAATATCAATTGGAGATATTTTACCCGGTTGGATTATATTATATAATATATATATATATATATATATATATATATATATATATGTCATAAGAGAAAGAAAAAAAGATAGGAAAGAAGAAAAGGAAAGGAAAAAAGAGAAAGGAAGAGAAGAAGAGAGAAAGTGGAGAAAGCTGAAAAAGAAAAGCTCATGGATCATCATCATCTTCTTCAAACTCCTCTTCGATTATCAGGTGGGTTCTAGTTAGCACTACGCCAAAAATATGTTTAGACGGCACCTAAAAGACAGTGCTTTTATACAAAAGCGCTGCTAAAAAGAATAAAAAAATTTCGCTAAAAAAAAGCGCCTTAAAAGAAAGGCTTTAGAAAGCGCTTTTCAAAAGCGCTGTAAAAGACTGCCACCTTAGACCACCTTAGAAAGCGCTTTCCAAAAAGCGCTGCTATAGGTATTACTTTAGAGAGCGCTTTTAAAAAGCGCTGTCTAAAGGCCACCTTAGAAAGCGCTTTCAGAAAGCGCTCTTATAGGGCTCTAATTATTTTCACTTTAGAAAGCGCTTTCTAAGGAAAAGCGCCCTCTAAAGTCCTTTACTAATTAAAATATAAAACAATTCTAAACATTTTCAGAGACACTTCTATTTATTTTCTCTCTCGACCGTTTCTCTAAACCCTTGCCGTCGTTCTTGCATTGTCATTGTCGTCGTTCTTGCGTCACCGTTGCCGTCACCGTTGTCGTCATTGTTGCATTCCATTCGTGAAAATGTTGTTGTTGTTGTTCTTCTTATTCTCTTATCCTCTGAAAACGAATAAGGTACGTTGTTACTCTTTTATTATTCATTTCTCTGTTTTTAATTTTTGTTTTTGATTTGATTTTTATGCTGAAAAAGTTTTCACGATGAGGATAAAAGCTCCCTCTTTTATTGTTGCAGAATCGAACCTATTTTTTGCTTTTATTTTTCATGTATATTTGGCAAAGTATCAATCCTTAATCTTTCATCTCTTATTTTTACAAATGTCCCTCTTTTTTTATAATAAGCTCATTGTGTTATGCATTCATGATACAACCTAGTTTTGTGGAAGGTAATTTCATAAGGAAACTAATATTAAAGTATCTTCACAACGATGACTATTATTGAAAAGATACTTCATGATACAACCTAGTTTTGTGGAAGGTTACTTTTAAATATTTTCTACTGTATATTTGGCAAAGTTGATTAGTATAAATAACCTAGTATTGATTGAAATTGTATTTCGCTAGTTGTGTTGTACTGTTTTTCCAATTGATTGTGTTTGGTCTGTCCTTTTTTTCCAAGTTCATTTCTTTTATTTTCTAGAACTTGTGACTTTTTGTTATAAGTTAATTGTCTACTTTATACTTATTGAGGAGAGAATTTTTTTAATACTTTAAATTATAATTTTTCGTGGTTTTTAAAGTTATATTATAAGTCAATGAGCCTATATTAATGGTTGTCTCTCACCTTTCTTCTTGTATTTTGATACGTGTATAGGGGTTACTTGTGTTCAAAGTGTGAAAGTCGGATCGTTTCCCTACAGGTATAACATTTTTTCTTTTTGTTTTTGTTTAGTTTAATTAGTATAACTATGGATAAGAAATGGATGTCTTCAAGTCGATTGTCGAAAGAGTACGACAATGGGGTATCAGAATTCATTAAGTTTGTTGTTGCGCACGCCAAAGACCCCAATCGAATGATATGTCCTTGCTTGGGTTGCTGTTTTGGGAGTCGGGTTGACGCGGTTCAGTTGGCATCGCATTTATTGAGGAGTGGAATTGATAGAAGTTATACATGTTGGAATTTGCATGGTGAGAAAATTAACGGGAATGTTGAATCGGGGGATAATACGACCTACGCTTCATACGACAATGGCACAGATACATACGATTCTGATCGAGTCGAAGAGATTGCAGAAGCACTTGAAGAAGATCTTAAGGATTGTCCCAAAATGTTTGAGAGGTTGGTAAGCGATGCAGAGAAAACGTTGTATAATGGTTGCACCAAATTTACAAGATTGTCTGCGGTATTAAAGTTGTACAACTTAAAGGCGGGCAATGGATGGTCGGATAAAAGTTTCACAAAATTATTGGACCTTATGAAAGATATGCTTCCAGAGGATAATGCTCTTCACAATCGAACATATGAGGCCAAAAAGATGTTGTGCTCTATTGGCATGAGCTATAATAAGATACATGCATGTCCAAACGATTGCGTATTATTTCGAAATGAGTATGCATCGTCCAAACAATTTTTTTTGAACTGCCATATTGGAAGTCGTTGTATGTAAGACATTTTCTCGATGTTATGCATATTGAAAAAAATGTATTTGACAGGAAAGTCTAAGGATTGCCTTAAAGCAAGAAAGGACTTGGTACATATGGGGATAAGAACTGAATTATGACCCTTGAAGAAAGGAAAACGAACATATCTACCACCTGCTACGTATACTCTATCTAGAAAGGAGAAAAAAGTATTGTGTAAGTTTCTAAGTGAAGTTAAAGTTCCAAAAGGATACTCTTCAGATATTAGAAGACTTGTGTCTATGAAAGACCTCAAGTTAAAGAGTTTAAAGACGCATGACTGCCATGTTATAATGGAACATTTTCTACCAATAGGTATACTTTCTATTCTGCCTGAAAAAGTAAGAAGCGCAATAACTAAATTGTGTTTTTTCTTCAAGTCAATTTGCAGTAAGGTGATCAATCCTACGATCTTACCAACGTTGCAAAAAGAAATAGTTATTACTTTGTGTGATCTTGAAATGTATTTTCCTCCCTCATTTTTTAACATAATGGTTCATCTAGTTGTTCATCTGGTGAATGAGACACAATTGTGTGGACCAGCTTATATGAGATTGATGTACCCTGCTGAATGTTATATGAAAATATTAAAAGGGTATGTTAAAAACCGAAGTCGACCAGAGGGTTGTATTGCCGAACGATACATTGTTGAAGAAGCAGTTGAGTTTTGTCCTGAATATCTGTCTAATGTACAATCAATTGGACTCCCCAAATCTCATATTGTCGAAAAAAAAGAAGGAAAAAAGTTAATTGGAAATGAAGTTGTGACAGTATCAAGGGTCGAACGGGATCAAGTGCATTTGTATGTTCTGCACAATGAGAATGAGGTTGAGCCGTATGTTGAAATGCACAAGGATGTTCTCCGAGGTTTAAATCCGAATAGAAATGAGAATTGGATAGTACGAGAGCATAATCGAAGTTTCATACCTTGGTTTAAGGATCATATTTATTCAAAGTATTCTTCGGATCGCGCTTCAATAACAAAAAGGTTGAGATGTTTAGCATATGGTCCAAGTATGGTCGTGTTTTCTTATAGTGCATACGCAATTAATGGATACACATTTTATACCAAAGAACAAGATGATAAAAGTACTATGCAAAATAGTGGTGTCACCGTGGTAGTTGAAGCAATGCACATTTCAAGTGTGAAAGACTTAAACCCCAAATTTGCAAATCTATCATATTTTGGGGTTATCGAGCGCATTTGGGTGTTTGATTATGAGAAGTTTCAGATTCCTATATTTCGTTGCAAGTGGGTTGAAAATAATAATGGCATACGAATGGATAAGTCAGGATTTTTGCAAGTGGATCTTAATAGGGTGGGGTACAAAGATGAGCCTTTTATTCTAGCCTCTCAAGCTAAACAAGTGTTCTATGTCACTGATCCGACAAGTACAAAATGGTCTATAGTGCTTTTATCTAACAAAGTAATTGATGAAAACGTTGGAGATCAAGGTGATATTGATGTTGATATTGAATCATTTACTAGAAATGATCAAGATGAAAATATTATAGCGAATGAATCATATACTAGAAATGATCATAATGAGGGTATTTGGATCAATCCAACCGTCCGTGTTGTTAAGAGACGGGTAGAACATACTCCAAACAAGACAAGAAAGAGACGTTAGTGAAAAAGGTACTAGTTGTAAAATTATAGCTTATATCATTCAATATAGCTTATATCATTCAATGGATTAGGATTATGGACTTTTATATTTGTCATTTAATTTCTGTTTTTTCTTTCTTACAGGTCAAATGTCTAGTAACCAGGAAGATACGCACGAGTAGCACGGGCTAGAGCAACCAATATTACATGGGTCAAAGTGGAGGTATATTAATTTTCACAATATTGCTTATTAGTGATGCTACTTGATAACACAAAACATCTATATATTATTTCTTATTTGTTTGTCTATGTGTAGTGTCCTCGTCAGCGTAATGGCATAGACTGCGGGTACTTCGTTTTGAGGTTCATGAGAGAAATCCTTCAAATAGGACAATTGGAGATTCTTATTACGGTATGCATGGTTTTATAACTTAGGATTTATTTTAATATTTATCGGATATGTCATATAATTTATTACTTTTAACTTAATATTGCGTATTTTGTTTTGTTATGTAGTATTTCGATGATATGGCGTGTCCTTATTACACGAGGAAACAATTGCAAGATACTACAGAGGAATTGTGCGAATTTTTTATTGCAAGAAGAATTCTTTCTTGAATGTATAGTTTTGTGAATGTAAGTTCTAGTTTATTGAAATGTAAATTCTATACAGGTTTGAAACCATACAATAGAATTTGTGCGAATTCTGCATGTAAATTCTAGTTTATTGAAATGTACAAATTCTAGTTTATAGAATTTGTGCGAATTCTGCATTAATGTAAATTCTAGTTTTGAAATAGAATTTGTTGATGGAAATGCGTATCCATACTGGTTTATTGAAATGTGAATTATACAGGTTTATGGAAATGTGAATTATACAGGTTTCTGCATAAAAAAATGGTTAAAATCGGATTTTTAAAAAAAATCTTCAAAATTATACATAGACAAAAGACATCGCTTTTGAGAAAAAAGCGTTGTCTAAAGGTATATAAAAAAATAATTATACGTATACATTAGACAGCGCTTTAGAAAGCGCTGTCTAAAGTCCCCTTTATAGAGCGCTTTTGAAGAAAAAAGCGCTCTCTAAAGTATATAAAAAAATTCTTTAAAATTTTAAACGTATACATTAGACAGGGCTTTTAAAAGCGTTGTCTAAAGTCCCATTTAGAGAGCGCTTTTTCATAAATAAAAAAGCGTTGTCTTTACCTACGACAGCACAGGCTTAGACAGCGCTTTTAAGCGCTGTCATAGGCCAAAAAAAGCGCCCTCTTTTCCCTTGTTTGGCGTAGTGTAGACACTCTAAGTTCTAGAAATATAAGTTTAGAACTTAGGTTAGATTTGAGAGAAAATGATTAAACGGATAAATCAATGAAATCTAACGGATGAAATTCAATATAAATGCATGGGAATACTTGTTGTTCAAGTTGGAACATGTTTTGGTTGATATAATATGTATTGGAAGTGTTTTTGGTGAAGAAATGGTAGAGTTTGGCTTTTTAACCTATGGTTTACGCTGTTGGGAAATTCTGGGTTTTTCATTGTTCGCCTAGCGAACCTGGCGAAGGCAAAAGCGAATGGTTGGTCGAGGGTTCGCCTAGCGAACCCGAAAGCGAAGGGAAGGCGAATGTTCGCCCAGAGCTCGCTTTGCGAACTTTATGCTGTTTTTTCTCTGCCATGCTTCGCTGAGGGACTCTCCTAGCGAATACAGTAGCGAACGTGACAGATTTTCCATCTTGTTTCCTTCATAACTTTTGATCCGTAACTCGGATTGACGCACGGTCGGAAGCATTGGAAAGCTATTTCAATTCTCTTTCTGATAGCCAAATAGAAACATATGTTTATGTCTTGGATTGGTATGGTAGAGTTAAATATTGTGATGAATGTGAAAAGTTTGGTTTATGTTTCCACCGGAAATTCATGAATCGAAGCCCGGTTGATATGGGACTTGAAGCCTTTGAAAGAGAATCCAATGTGCTATTAAATGGTAATGTGAGACCATGATTTAACCCAGGATACTTGGTAGAGGATAGTAGTGGCTTGTATTCCTTAAAAATGTGTGTGAACTACTATGTGGTTATGTTTGACATATTATGTTATCATGTGTGTTTTATGATTGATATTGTAATATGCTTGTCTAATATTGTTGTTAAGTATGAATGAGAGAATATGCATGTTAAAATGAATTAGGAAGAGTGAGGAAACTTTACCCCAAAACAAATAGTATAGTTAAGATTGTTATAATTCTAGGTTGTGAATAGAATTGTGATAGAAACTCTGGAAGGCGACGCTCGTGCATTCATTGACGAGTTCTGGCCTAGAGTAGATAAACTCTAGATGGCGACGCTGGTGCATTCATTGACGAGTTGTGGCCTAGAGATATAACTAGGTCTTGGTAAAGGTTTGAATGACACAATGCTTAGACATCGATACTAGAAGAGTGTCATTGTTAAGTAGTTGTTGGTGGAGGATTATAGTCCTCCGGTTTGTTGTTATCCCTTAATAAATACCGTGACCCGTGTTTAATTTGTTTAAGCAGGATGGCCAGGGAAAGTATTTATTAGGTAGGTACCGTGACCCGTGTTTAATATCTTTGAGCGGGATGGCTGGGGAAAGTACCATTTGTAAGTAACCGTGACCTGTGTTTAATCTCCTTGTGCGGGATGGCTGGGGATAGTTACTTAGTGGTAAGTGATCGTGACCCATGTTTAATCTCTTTGAGTGGGATGGCCGGGGAGAAGTTACTTAGTGGTTGGTACCGTGACCCGTGTTTAATCTCTTTTAGCGGGATGGCCAGGGAGAAGTACCAATTGTAGATAACCGTGACCCGTGTTTAATCTCTTTGTGCGGGATGGCTTGGGAGAAGTTATCTACGTTAAGGATCTGTGACCCGTGTTAAATCTCTTTGAGCGGGATGGCCGGGGAGAAGATTCCTTAACTAGTTTTTTGTTTTGTGAATTGTACGATTGTTTCTCTAGTCAGAAACGTTTGAACTCAAGGTCTAGTTCCCTTCCCCCAACTTGAGTTAGGCTAATATAGAACCCTGTAAAGCCGAGAGAATTCATAAGATAGGGAACTCACTGAGATTTGATGTATCTCACCCCACTATTGTTGATTATTTTCAGGAGGTATTTGCAGGTTTGGTTTACAAGTGGAGCTATGCTTAGATGTTTCAAGAGAAGCTTAGTTGAGCTTATTCCGCTGTGTATTATTTTCTTGTACAATGAGGAATATTGTACTTCATTCGTAAATTTTCTTTTTTTGGCTAATTTCCATGTCAAAGTTGACTTTTGTGCACAGTTGACTTTTTATCAGATGAACTCCAAACTGTGCGATCCTTTATGAAATCAAGTCCTTGACCTAAATCAAACTTGATGGATTGATTTCATAGGTGTTATAGGGTGTATTTAATAATGTCATAGGGTTTGGGAGCATGTCCTGGTCAACAGTCAAAGGTACAGTTGACTTTTCCCGCGAAACCCTAATTGTGGTTCTGATGAACCTGAAACTTGGGAATCAAGCTTCTTAGACCAATCCATTGTAGAAAATGGATCAATGTGGTGTATTAGAGACCCTCAAATTATGTCTTGAGGTCTTGGCTCATGGTTTGTCCCAAAAGTCAACTTAGGGGTGAATTAGGTCAAGAAATCCTAATTCCTGGTTTTTTATGAATGCATCCCCTGAGGCAAAATTGACTTGATAATTGGGTTCATGATGTCCCTTGGAGCATCTTAGGTTATGCTTTGAAGCATTGGCTCATGCCCAGGCGAAAATTTCCATCTGGAGGCCCTGGTCGACCAAAACCCTAATTTGGTGACACTGGCGATCTTGAGGCTTAATCCACTCAGAATGCTGCAACATTGTGCTTGATTCTTGAGGTGGGAGTCCTCTTGATTCTTTGTGAGTGTTGGATAGTTTTAGACAAGTTGAAGATCATGTCATTCCTTGATTAATCCTTTGTCTAAGAGCTCTGAGAGGGCTTGAAACCCTAGTTCTGATTGTAGTGAATGTTCACCCATCTTTGAGGAGACTGGTGAGGTATGAAGGTTACTCCATATGGTGATGATGATTTGCACAATGATGGGAAATCTTAGTGGTAAAAATTTGGGGTATGACATATGCCTCTATTTAATCTTCTTGGACCCGAAGGTGTGAATGGCGAAGGTATTCGGGCATTCGGGGTGCAAAAGGATTAAATATCGGACTACCTAAAATTTTGATGGTGGTTATGAATGGTAGCTTACGCACCAATCTTCTTTTGCTAAGCAATGATGCTTAGAAAAGGTAAAAAATTCCCCTCGATCTTGGCTTCTTACCAAGGAACTGGTCTCAGTTTTCTGAATTAAACTTCCCCTTGATCCTGGTTTCCTACCAAGGAACTGGTCTAAGTTTCTTTTGTAAACTTCCCCTCGATCATGGTTTCCTACCAAGGAACTGGTCTTAGTTTCTGATGTAAACTTCCCCTCGATCCTGGTTTCCTACCAAGGAACTGGTCTAAGTTTCTAAAATGAACTTCCCCTCGATCCTGATTTCCTACCAAGGAACTGGTCTTAGTTTCTTTTGTCAATAAACTTCTTGACAAGGGACGCTGTTCATAGCGGTTTTCCTCAAACTTCTCACTGAATTTTCCTGGGGGAGATACCATTTGATGGAAAAATTTTGATGTCAGAGTTGCTGGGGAACCCATTCATCTGAGTTGTAGAGGTGTACAAACTTCTCTATTGGAGATGCCATTTATCAACTTTATCGGGGAG
This sequence comes from Lathyrus tuberosus, assembly GCA_022829125.1. NCBI lineage: Eukaryota > Viridiplantae > Streptophyta > Magnoliopsida > Fabales > Fabaceae > Lathyrus > Lathyrus tuberosus. The sequence goes on from JALAZF010000071.1 coordinate 14,252,776, forward strand.
AACGAGTCTCTTGAGAGGTTGTTTCCGCTTGGGGCATTACATCATACTTTTCTCGGGATCTTCTCGAGAAATGTCATATGATGTGATCCAATTTTGAGGTGTTGATGACCTTTTCGTCAGCGGGTTTTTCGGAGAAAAACTGTTGTATTGTCAAATTTCTGATTACGAGGCTTTCTCTGGGGATTTTTCTTAATCCGGGAAAGCGAAAATACCATCTTCAATGGCGAAGAGTGGCGTTCGTCGAATGTTTTTTGGTCTCTCAGAGGTTCAAGTTATCAAAGTGGTCAAGGGCCAATTCTAATCCAGAAATAAACTGGAGAAGTGAGGTAGTTCATACACAGCATTTCCTGACGAGGAAAGAACTGACAACTCAATTGAGAGGACTTTTATCACTAGGGGATAAGACAGACTAGAGTGATAGTGATGCAATATGAGTGTGAAAGTAAATCAATAATGCATGATGTATATATGTATATGCTGACAAAACCGACACAACATACAAACTGACGGATGAACACGACTGGATACTCGGCCACTGCGGGGGGACGAAGAGGTATCGCTAGTTTAAGATAGCAATTCTGCCTTGCTTAGGAGAGATAGCCCCTGCGGGGAACACCGTTGGTCGGGCTTAGGAGGTAAGAACTCTGCCGAGGATGTCAGATGGAGTATTCGCATCTGACACAACTGATCCTTCACTCAAGAGTACTGGTTTAGAATGAGTACTTTGATTCTGCACTTTGAAGCTCAACCATCTTTGGAGAAGCGAACGACGTCCTTTCGATGTTCAACAGTCAAAAGAAATTGCCATCTTTATTTTAGATCAGAAAAAATTTTAACAAGTAAATTCATTTTTGTTTCGTTTCAAGAATCGTTAATCATGTTAAAACGTCGTTCTGTAAAGCTAAAATAAATGAGAATGAGAATTGTAAGCAAAAGCACAAGGGCTCAAATTTTATTGATAGGATGGAAATCAGCCAAACGCGTGATCCCATAGAGTATTTACAAAGTTTAGAAAATGGTAATTTAAGGGAAAAGGGCTACATTGAAACATAATGACCACTATCCTTCTACCAACTTTGAATTCGGGACATCCTGAGCTTCTGTCGAAGATGACCTTGACTGGAGTTTTCTTTCGATGGATGGTGTAACTGCTGCTGAGGGATTTGCCCCTGTTGGACGTAGTTACTTGCCATTATCCCTAACTTTTGCCTGGATTGTACTTTGAGATTTCCAATCCACCGGGATGATTTTTATTCTGTCTCTAATTTTTGCCTGGACCGCCCTTTCGGGTTTTCAATCCACCGAGACAATTTATTTATTTTTAGTTTAGGCGAAGTATTTCTTGACTACGTCAACATTTGTGGGGTAGGCAAATTCCTCTCCATCCATGGTTGCAAGTCTCAAGGCACCGCCTAAGAAATCTTTTTTGACCATATAAGGGTCGTCGTAATTCGGGGTCCATTTGCCCCGAGAATCAGTGAGAAATGATTGTATCTTTTTTAGCACAAGGTCTTCTTTCCTGAAGATGCGAGGTCGAACTTTTTGTCAAACGCCTTCTTCCTTCTTTGTTGATACAACTGACTATGGCATAGAGCCGTGATTCATTTTTCTTCTATCAGATTTAGTTCGTTGTGCCGACTTTGACACCACTCAGCTTCTGTAAGCTTCGCTTCCATCAATACCCGGATTGATGGGATCTCGACTTTTATGGGGAGCACTGCCTCTATGCCATATACTAGAGAGAAAGGGGTTGCCCCTGTTGAAGTTCGGACAGATGTGCAATAACCGTGAAGAGCAAAGGGTAGCATCTCGTGCCAATCTTTGTAGGTTACAACCATCTTTTGAACGATCTTCTTGATGTTCTTGTTAGCCGCTTCTACTGCTCCGTTCATCTTGGGTAGGTAGGGAGATGAGTTATGGTGTTCGATCTTGAACTCAGCGCACAACTCTTTCATCATCTTATTGTTCAAGTTAGATCCATTATCGGTAATGATCTGGCTTGGAACACCGTAACGGAAGATGATATAGTTTTTGATAAATCGGACCACCACTTGTCGGGTTACATGGGCGTATGACGCTGCTTCGACCCACTTGGTGAAATAGTCAATGGCTACTAAGATAAACCGATGTCCGTTTGAAGCCTTGGGTTCAATCATGCCTATTATGTTGATTCCCCATATGGAAAAAGGCCATGGGGAAGAAAGAACTTTGAGATACGTTGGCGGTACATGAATTTTGTCGGAGTATATCTGACACTTGTGACAATTTCTCATGTACTTGTAGCAGTCGGATTCTGTGGTCAACCAGTAGTACCCTGCTCTGAGAATTTTTCTCGCCATTGTGTGTCCATTGGCATGAGTGCCAAAGGAACCTTCATGAATTTCTTTTATCAGCATGTATGCTTCTGGTCTGTCTACGCATCGGAGCAAGACCATGTCAAAATTTCTCTTATAGAGAGTGTCACCGCTCAGGAAGAAACTGCCTGCCAGCCTTCTGAGGGTTTTTCTGTCCTTCCTTAGTGTCCCAGGTGGGTACTCTTTTTTCTGAAGGAAGCATTTGATATCGTGATACCAAGGTTTGTCGTCAATGACCGCTTCAATTGTGAAGATGTAAGCGGGCCTTTCAAGGCGCATTATGTTGATCTTAGGTAGGTCATTCCATTGACCTACACTAATCATGGAAGAGGGAGTGGCTAAGGCATCAGCCATGTGATTCTCATTACGAGGGATATGATGAAACTCGATTCTTTTGAAGAAAGGTAACAACCTTCTTGCGTAATCTTTGTAAGGAATCATTCCTAATTGGTATGTGTTCCAATCTCCTTTAATCTGATTGATAACCAGGGCTAAGTCGCCATATACATCCAAGTTTTTGATCCTTAAGTCGATTGCTTCCTCGAGACCCATGATACATGCTTCGTATTCGGCCTCATTGTTTGTACACTGGAATGTTAGTCGGGCGGTGAAAGGAATGTGGGTACCCTGAGGTGTTATGATGTTTGCCCCAATTCCATTTCTATAATGATTGACAGCTCCGTCAAAAATTAGTTCCCATTGGGAACCTGGTTCTGGCCCTTCACTGGGTAGCGGTTCATCGTAATCTTTCATTTTTAAATACATGACATCTTCGTCTGGGAAGTCAAACCCGATTGATTCCTGATCGTCAATCGGTTAATGAGCCAAATGATCGGCTAAAATACTCCCTTTAACGGCTTTCTGAGCATGGTACTCGATGTCGTATTCTGATAACAACATCTGCCAACGGGCGATTCTTCCCGTGAGAGCAGGTTTTTCAAAGACATACTTGATTGGATCTAATTCTGTGATCAACCAAGTAGTGTGACGAATCATCTACTGGAGAAGATGTTTGGCTGCCCAAGCTAGAGCACAGCAAGTTTTCTCAAGCATAGTGTACCGAGTCTCGCAGTCGGTGAATTTCTCGCTCAAATAGTAGATGGCAGACTCTTTCCATTTTGTTTCATCTTGTTGGCCAAGTACACAGCCCATGGAGTCCTCCAAGACTGTTAAGTAGATGATCAGTGGTCTTCATTCCACTGGAGGTGATAGAATCGGTGGGTTCAACAAGTATCCCTTGATACTGTCGAAGGCGGTTTGGAAGTCTTCTGACCAAACACAGTCCAGGTTCTTTTTAAGTAGTTTGAAAATTGGCGCACATGTCGCGGTCATGAGGAATATGAATCTGGAAATGTAGTTCAAACGTCCCAGGAATCCTCTGACTTGTTTTTTAGTTTTCGGAGAAGGCATTTTTTGAATGGCCTTGACCTTGTTAGGATCAACCTCAATTCCTTTCTGGCTGACGATGAACCCTGAGAGTTTCCCTGAACGGACACCGAATGTGCACTTATTGGGATTCAAGTGGAGTTTGTACTTTCTCAGTCGCTCGAATAGTTTTGACAGGTGGGTCACATGCTCCTCCTCTGTTTTAGATTTGGCAATCATATCATCGACATATACCTCGATTTCCTTGTGTATCATGTCATGAAAAAGAGTAGTCATGGCCCTTTGATAGGTTGCCCCGGCGTTCTTTAAACCGAACGGCATTACCTTGTAACAAAAGGTACCCCATGGGGTAATGAATGAAGTTTTCTCCATGTCTTTCGGCGCCATTTTTATCTGATTATAGCCCGAGAATCCATCCATGAAGGAGAAAACTTTGAACTTTATTGTACTGTCTACCAACTTGTCAATGTGTGGTAAAGGAAAGTTGTCCTTTGGACTAGCCTTGTTCAAATCCCTGTAGTTTACACACATTCTGACCTTTCCGTCCTTTTTTGGAACAGATACTATATTGGCTAACCATTGAGGATATTCTGATGTGGCGAGGAAGCCTGCGTCAATCTGTTTCTGTACCTCCTCTTTGATTTTGATGGCCATGTCTGGGTGAGTTCTTCTCAACCTTTGTTTAATTGGAGGACATTTTGACCTTAACGGTAGATGATGTTCCACGATGCTGGTATCCAACCCTGGCATGTCCTGATAGGACCAAGCAAATACATCGGGAATTCTTTGAGAAGCTTTATCAAACTTTCTTTGGCAGTTGGACTGAGCGGTGCCCAGATCCTGATTTCTTTTCTTTCTTTTTCCGAACCCAAGTTGACCGTTTCCAACAGCTCTTTGTGAGGTTCAATGGACCTTTCCTCCTGTCTGAGTAATCGGGAGATCTCTTCCGGAATTTCGTCGTCAACTTCTTCTTCAGCCCCAAATACCGGGAATTCAAAGTTGGGAGAAGGCATTAGATCGTATGTTTTAATGGGGTTTAAAACAAGCAATCTGAATGACGTGATGATTGTTTTTTAGAAGAGATAGAGAGAATGCAAGAGTGTATGCAGTGTTTTTTATGAAAACTGCTTGTTTTTATTATTCAGTCGTTTTTTAGGATTACCATTTTCTGAAAAAGCAAAAAGAGAAAACAGCAATTAATGCGGAAATTACAGAACGACGTTATTTTATTCATGAACAAGTCGATTCTTGAAACTACAGCCCTATAAAACAAAACTCAGTCGCTTTGGGCAAAGCGAAGAGGGAAATTTACAGAAAGTGAGCCCTATCAAAACATCTGTTTCACCTGGGCAGGGTGAAAGGTTAAGATAAAGACGGCAATTACTTTGACTTATGAACAATCTTCGGAACATCGACAGTAACCCATTGGCAGTGAACTCCTCGGTGAATCACAAAGTCTGGCACCTTCTTTCTTGACTTGTCTTCAGAAATGACGCTGATTTCTGGCAGAGCGGGATCGTTGGAATCTGTCTCCCAGACGGAGTTGTCGTAGGAGGATTCCTCAGTTGTATTTTGCATAGTAATTGTACTCTCAGGCATATCTCCCAATCCAGTTGGCTAGATGTCTTCGATTCTGATACGAGAGCTCTCAGGAGCAGTGTACTTGACCATAAAGTCGTATTTTCCACTTGGTTGTCCTAAGGTGTCCCACACTTCTGTGGAACTGGAGGAATCATCTCTTTCGATGACGTTGACCTTGGGAAAAGCATAGTTGATGAATTCTAGTCCGACAAGCTTTGCCAATTCATCGTCGTACTGTATATTTTTAGAATGACCTGAGTAATGATCCCATGACATGGTGGAGACGCAGGTATTCTGTTTAATGATGCTCAGCTTATTTTCATTGTTCGGCTGATTTTCTTGTCCCAAGTCTCCTGGGTACGGCTGCCAGATATGCAGGCCATCCATTGGGCCATAATAGTCATGGTCAAAGTTGTCCTTCATCAGAGTGTCCTCCTCTAATGAGTTTGGTGGAGCACGACATCCTTCCGGATCACAATCTCCGTATATCATTTTGACGTCTGACCTGGGTATAAATCTCAGACTCTGTGCAGGATAGTAAAATGGCGTAGGCACCTCTTCCTGAGACATATAACTGTCCTCGTTAAGATAGGACTTCCACTCTTCATCCGCATCGGAGGAATCTCCCTTATTGATGGTGTGCACTTCCTGATGCACTGGGTGAAGGAAACCTCCACTGTGGAAAAAGTCCTGAATGGGATGAAGATTTTCATCGTTAGTAGCAGTATGGGTACAGGTTGCAGAAAAACCAAGACCCTTTTTTGTTTTGATATCAGTAGGAATGACAAGTTGTCCCCACCCTTTTGCATTGTTACTTTTGATTACTTTGAGAGCATCTCTGTATGAGGAAATTGAGGTTCCTTTCTCTAATTGATTCTCATTGCTCACCGGCAGTGCTTGGAACTGAGTTCCAACAACCTCCTTTAGTTCTACACAAGTAGATAATGATAAGTTACTCATAAGCAAAGCTTGTTCTCCATAGACCGTGACGAGTTGATCATTCTTGACGAACTTCAGCTTTTGGTGCAGCGTCGAAGTGACAGCCCCAGCCTGGTGTATTCAAGGTCTTCCTAATAAACAGTTGTATGCTGCTCGGACGTCCATGACCTGGAAAGTGATTAGGAAAGTGTGAGGACCGATAGCTATGGGAAGGTCGACTTCGCCAATAACTGCTTTCCGAGATCCGTCAAAGGGTTTGACGATGACCTCACTGCCCCTCATCTGGGATCCTTTGAATGATAGTCGCATTAATGTAGACTTCGGCATAACATTGATGGTCGATCCAGTATCTACCAGTACGCTAGCTAAGGCATCGTCCTGGCAGTTGACTGTAATATTGAGAGCCAAGTTGTGGCTTTTGCCCTCCTCTGGCAAATCCTCATCACTGAATCCTAAGTTGTTGCAGGAAATGATGTTAGAGATGATGCTATCGAACTGTCGTATTGATACATCCTGTTCCACAAAGGCCTGCTCTAAAACTTTCTGCTGAGCTTCTCTGTGGGCTTCGGAACTGAGTAAAAGTGATAGCACATAGATCTTTGAAGGAGTTTGCAACAGCTGATCAACAATGTTGTAATCACTCCTTTGGATGAGCTTTAGCATCTCATCATTGTTTTTCGAAAGGTCGGGATTACTGGATTGACCGACTGGTGGATCAGGAGCTTCTATCTGAAGTTCCTTCTCTTTGTTAGGTTCTCCATCTCCTCGGTTGAAGATTCGACCGCTCCATGTTACTCGACTGATGTCTGCAATATTCACGACGGAGGGTAATGGAATTTCCTTTCCATTCTCAATTATTGTTGCACCGTATTTGTAAGGGATCGCCTTAGCTGATTCATACGCTAATGGTCCCGGTAGATAGATAACTACAGGAGCCTTCTGATTTTTCAAACTGTCGTAAGTAACTTCAATCAGTTCCTGGCTAGGATCTTTTGATTCGTCTAGTAGAGGGATGATGGTACAAACATCCTTGTTCTGTTGATGATCAGAGATTATGACAACGTCTCTGATTTGATCAGCAAAGTAGTCCGGTGTCCAGTTGATTGGCTCAGGACTCGGACATGGGTGAATCTCTTTACGATCCAACTGACCTTGAAGAGTTGCTCGCACGAGGTAACATCCTTGGTTATTCTCCGAGCAGACTCTACAGCGTTCATAGTTGTGTGGTGGCACCTAGCCAGGCCCGCTTTGAATGCAGTGCAACCTTACCATGTCAGTTTCGATATATCGAACATCTTGACTTTGACGCCTGGTAGGGTTTCCATTAAGCACACTGATTTGTTGTGTGTCTTCGTCTAGATAGATCGGTGTTGCACCCCAAAATTTGCTCTCCTTACTTTAGTACTAACTGGCTTATGTTTCATTTCATTTTTTGCATTATCATGTATGCATATCATTAGCATGGGTTCAAGGTTCATGAGGCAGTTCAAGAAGGTCATATCTGGTCTATCCCATCATCAAGAGTTCACAAGTGGCAAGGGCTCTCAAGGGATCACTCTCTCCTAACCAGTGCATGAATTAGGGTTTTGAGATTCTTGGGTTTATTGCTTCAATGGGCAAGCTCCTTGGGTTTTTATCATCATCAAATGGCATATCTTATCTTTGTTGGAGAGGATACACATCATATTCAGAGGAATTTAGATTTGGAGACTGTGTTATTTCCTCCTAGACTGAGGGTACCACAACTAGGGTTTGCTATAAAGTCAGTTTATTTCTGATTTTTTTGGCGAGTCTTTATTCCATGGTACTCCTTGGGTCCCCAAGTACCTAGGGATGGGAGGTTGTCCATCAGTGTGGTTCAGGAGAAGTCCAATTGGCCAATGGATTGAAAATCAGGTGAAAGGAGAAAAGTCAACCATGGGATTTTGGGGTTCTCTTCAAGGTTTTCAAGGTCTCACATCCTCATATGGTCTCCAAGGGTCAAGTTTCATACATATTTATCAGGAATCAGGAGTTGGTGCAAAGTTTCTAAATTTGGAAAGTGACCTATAATGAAAAGTTTCCTTTTTGGGCAAGTTCTTGCACTGCATTCAACTTGACTTTTCATCATCAATAAAGCTTCAAATGAATTTTTCTCCAACATGAAGGTTGAAGATCTTTTTCTCCTCTTTCCAACAAGTACTAGTAGGTCTCCATATCATTTGTGAAACTCCAGTTATGATCAAAAGAAGGAAAAGTGGTTTTTAGGGTTTCTCATGATCCCATTTTCACAACTTTGGGCATAATGACCTATAATCAATTCCATTGCTTCATGCCACATTACAATATTAAAAGACATTCCTTGAGGATTATTTTAGGCCCAAGAATGAAGAAATTCCATGGTCTGTTCTTCACTTATTCTCCATTGTTCAAAAATGCCAAATTATTCAAAAGTCATGAATCAAAAAGGTTTCAAGGCCCAATTTAAATGTGGTGTGATTAGCAACTCAAATGCAAGTGATCCATCATGAAACTTTCAAATATCCATGCATGGAGGAGGTGTACTTAAAATAATGTGTTTTTCCAAAATCATTCAAAAAATCATTAAACATGGAATTACCCAAGCCCAATTCCTCATCAGAAGAAAACCCTAGTCTGTATAAACCTATCCATGCACTGGTTAGGATTCATTCATGTGCATTTGGAGGAGAACAACAACTTATACCCTAATTCTTGAAATTATTGGATCTCTCAATTCACAAAGAGTTTCGAAGAAATTCTTTCACCAACAGAGTCCTGGTGATCCACAGAGTAGAAATCAACCACCATTCGCAGCCAAAAGCAAAGGGTAGAGTTGCACCATCTCAGGTTGGTAGGTTTTTTACCATCATAAAAATCTCCTTTTAAGCATGAATATTGACGTGTGATGAATGGTGATTGTCCTGATCTATTTATTTTTAATTTTGGATGTGTGTATGGCTTGTTATGTGTGTTTAAAGTTTTGTGCCCTAATGGTTTTTCATTCGTTTTTTATTATACACTAACAATTTGGGGTTTTTGATGCCATATTTGGATTCCTGACGAAATTCTGGGTCGGATAGTGTACCCCATTGCATTTTCTGGGCAGTTTGGTGGTTACAGGTGGTGGCCGGCGGTAGGGTTCCGGCGGCTGACGGTGGTCCGGCGAGGGGAGGAGTTCCAAGGTTGAAAATGAAATCCTGGCCCTTCATTCTCTTAATCCAACGGTCTAAATCATGCCACCTATTATTTTCTTTTATTTTTTTTCTGAATTATAATTATGGATCCTGTGTTATTAACTCCACGAGTCTTACCATGCACGTCCAATTGTTTTGTTTGGTTTTGTTTACTTTTATATTAGTTGACTAATCGTGGATCATTGGATGGATCAAACGAACCACAGCATGCCACCACATTAATGAGGTCACACGCATGGCACATGGGGGAACACGGTGGTCTCCCTCTTATTTTTGTTTTTTTTTCTGATCAATTAATGGACCGGGCTGCTATTCACACCCTCCCTCTCTGGCCCAACCTTCATTTCCACTTTATTTCTTTACTGTTCGCACCCCTAGCCCATTGTATTTCATTTTTATTTTATTTAATTTATTATTTTCATTTTTAATTATTAAAAATACATTCTTGCATTTTAAAATTCCCATAAAATTCATATATCATCTTTATTATTTTATAAAATTTTTACAATTTTTATTTTTTATTTTTATTTTATTTTTATCATTTAAACTAATTATTTATTCAATTTCTTTTTGCATTACTCATATCATGCATACTTAAAATTATTTAATTTATTTCTCTACAACCATAAAATATTTTTGATCCGTTCTTTTTGTATTTGTTCACTAACATCCTAAATTGCATAAAAATATTTTTATTTCATTTTTAAATTTATTTCATATTGCATTTTGGTCATTCTCTTTGGCACACTGAACCCCACTTCCCACCTAAACTTTGCCTAATTATTTAGATGACTAATATCTTGATTTTTTTTGCAGGGATTTTTTATATTTGGTTTATCTCTGGTTGAATAATATTGATGCTTAATTTGGGAATTTTAGGAGTCATTTTTCCAATTGTTTGATTTATTTTCACTTGAGATCTGCTTATATGTGTATTTCTGACCACATCTGATTATCTGTTTGAAAAGGCACTTGTGCCATTTGCTTTGGGGTTGTTCCTTTAATTTCTGAATTCATGTTTGGATTATAATCATTGTTGTTTGCCATTGTTTGATTTTCATTCACCTCATCTCTCTTACTTATGTCTATTCTGTACTAATCTTTTATGCAGGGACTAAGGTAAGTTCTTTAAGGGTGTGGATAAGCATCCATATTCACCTTTACTATTCTCTCCTTCTCTCATCTCTTTCCTTTAGGATTTAGGTTGTCGTCAAACCTCACTAACCGTAGGTCACCCATGCATGATAACTTTAGGACTCATAGTCCCCCTTTAGAGTTACCCTTGTGTCTTCTCTCTTCTCATCTCAAATTTCTTTAAAAACACTTAATAAGAATAAGGTGTATTGCGCACGAGCCTTAAGTATGGGGAATGAGAAATGAGGGGCTTCCTCTCATCTTTCTAGAGTGCTTAGCGAGCGTCCTGTCTTAGGACGATGCGTTAAGTATTCGCCCCTGTGCCCTAGACTTTGGTGCAATGCGACTCAGGAACTAACTTAAGCCACTTCTGTCCTAAAAGATACAAACCAACCTCAAATTTTTTGTCCTTCGGGATCGTCAAACCTAAAGGCTATTTTCAAAAAGGGCACGTTACCTTCCGTCTGAGACGCAAACAGGCATCGACCCTAACTGCCGGACGCGAACTTAACGTCGCTCATAAAAAACACAAAAAGAACTTGGTCCGAACTACGTTGACTCTGAATTTCCCATTGCACAAAGGGAGTACGTAGGCCTAGGACGTCGACGTCCTACCGAGTCGGTCTTTGTTTTCCCTCCCGTCTTAGTACAGCCATAGATGATAGGATAACTCACCCTTAGAATGGACAACAAGCGTGGATCCCATCGAGTACGATGGACGCGTGGGGTGCTAGCACCTTCCCCTCGCGTAACCGACTCCCGAACCCAGGTTATGGTTGCGATGACCATTCCTTTCTCTCTTCCTTAGGTTTATGCGGTGTTCCATTTCCCTCTCTTGGGATAAATTTACACGGCTGGCGACTCTGTTTTTCCGCGCCACTCTCGCGTTTGTACCTGGATGAAAATCCTGGGAGCGACAATCAGAAGCCACCAGTGGTTTAACAAGTGTTGTAAAGTTCTTTGAACGAGAGCGCAACCTTGGTTACTCTTACTGGATACTTTACAGTTCAGATAATCGTGAGAAGTGAGAAAACTGAGCTGGACTTGCTTATCGTGTAATTCCACCAAGCTGGTATTCATCAGACGAATATCAAAGATTTGAATCATGTTGATCTGATAAGGATTTCTATCCTGGTAGTCCTGGATCCACCCAAGATCCATCTGACGCTGGAGGCCCTCTTGTACAAAAGAGCATCCCTGATTGTTTACCGAGCAAACCAGACAGGAACTGTAATCGTGCCGCGGTAGATTATGATACTGGCTTTGCCTTGAGTGCATTTCCACCAGGTTGACATTCATTGCACGGATGTCGTGGTTCTAAATGATGTTGGAATTTGTATAGGTCATGTTGACTCCACGAACTCGATGCTCTTGGATCCACCCGAGATCCAATTATTCCTGTAGAGCTAACTGCACCATAGAACATCCTTGATTGTTTTTAGAGCAGATATCACACTGGTGATAATTATGAGGTGGCATGTGGCCATACCCACTCTGTCTGCGATGCATCTTGACCAGATTGGTCCTCAATAAGAGTACATCATAAGTTTGATAGTTGTTGTTAGACTCTTCCTCTATCAAATTGACTGCAGCTTTCTCGTGTTGAGGCAACGGGTTCGTGAGAACATTTGGATTCGTATCTTTGAAAGATAAGACCCCGTTCCTAACAAGCTTTTGTACGTCTGATTTGAAACTGAGACAGTTTTCTATGTTATGCCCTAGTCCTCCTTGATGGTAAAGACAAGTCTGATCCGTTTTGAACCAAAAAGGCAAATTTTCCGATACTGTATGAGGAGACTTGGTTTGGACGTGCCCCTTGACTAGTAGTAACGGAAATAATTCTGCATACAACATTGGTATAGAATCAAACCCTGGTGGTCGTGTTGTACGATTGTTGTTATATGGAGGACGAGCCTGCTGAAGAGGTTATTGTGTCCTTTGCTGATATTGTTGTTGATTAGGTTGGCTCTGCGCAACCTGAGGTTGATACATAGGAATAGATGCGGGATTGATAGTAGGAGTTACGGCTGCTACTGGTTGATATCGTCGCCTTTGCTTTCCGAGAGAGATATTCCCAATATCTTGCTCTTTTTTCTTAGGGAGAGCACTACCGTATCGTTTTGTATTACTTGATGATCCAGCGTCTTTAACTAAATGTCCTTCTCAGAAGGCTTCCTCAAGATGAACTCCCATGCCTACCATCTTGGTGAAGTCACTGGGCGCACTAGCAACCATTCTATCGTAGTAAAATGAGCTCAAGGTCTTCAAGAAGATCTTTGTCATCTCCTTTTCCTCCAGAGGTGGAGAAATCTGAGCGGCAATTTCACGCCATCTCTGAGCGTATTCTTTAAAGGTTTCTTTGTCCTTTTGTGACATTGATCTGAGTTGATCTCTGTCTAGTGCCATGTCCAAATTGCATTTATATTGTTGAACGAAGGCAGCGCCCAGACCTCTAAATGTGTCGATCGTGGCGCAGTTTAAACCCATGTACCATTTTAATGCAGCACCGGTTAAACTATCCTGAAAGTAGTGAATTAGTAGCTCCTGGTTCTTTGTCTGAGCCGACATTCGCCGAGCGTACATCACTAAATGGCTCTGAGGGCAAGAGTTACCCTTGTACTTTTCAAAGTCGGGTACCTGGAACTTGTGCGGAACTTTCACATTGGAGACCAAGCAGAGGTCTGCGGCGTCCTTTCCAAATAGATCTTGACCGCGAATGGCATGCAGTTCTTTCTGCAACTCCAGGAATTGTTCCTGGAACTCATTCATTCTGTTAAACATGCTTTCGTTTCCACCAGAAGGTATCTATGGAATCTGTCTTTCCGGGACAATGTGTACCACGGGTGGTGGTATAGTCATTATTGCCGAGACTCTTGGTGTCTCCCGAAGTTTGTAACCTTCAGGAATTGCTGTCAAGCCCCTAGCATCTTCACTTTCCGAAAGTTTGTAACCTTCAGGCCCAGCGGTTCCTGCTATGGTTCCCTGATCCTAATTGATCGGCGGAACATATCCTTCCGGGATATAGTTGAGTGACATGCCCCAGGGACGATCTTTCGACATTTTGTACCTAGGATCATATCTTTCCACTATGGGCATCGATGTGATCTCTGAGATCACAGTCCTTTGTTGCTCTATTTAAGCTTCTGTTAGAGCTTGCATGTCGTTATGAAGCTTTCTCAGATCCTCTTTCAGAGTGTCGATCTCTTCTGTTAACTCTCTGTTCTTTTCCTCGAGATCATCCATCTTTTTCTGACGATTGGCCCGAGTATTGTACGAATGAGACAGTTTGACTCTAGAATCGAGACGCAAATGTGAGATTCGTAGGGAAGAAGAATGTGTTATGCGAGAATGATGAATGATATGCAATGATTATATTAATTGTATGTTTTAGTTTATTCAAATTAAACTTCGACAATGGGATTGCAAATATCAAACAGTGGGGAAACCCCGTTTTATTGAATTTGAAAGATTGCATAAATGGAAATACAGTAGATTACAAAGTGCTGTAAAAGGAAATCTAAACTAATGGATCCTGAGCCCTCTCTGAGGAGAGCCCAGGTGCTAGTTCTGGTACTTTCCTTTTCTTTGACCGGGGCTCTTGAACCGTTGTCGGGTTGTCATTCCTTTGCCAATTGAAGGGAGCGAGCAAATTCCTTTGGTCATCCTGATTCTCTACAGCATATTGCTCTAAAATCTCAATCAGAGCATCTTTTTCTTTTAATAGCTGATGTAGTTTCTTACACTCTACATTGAGAATACGGTACTTGTTCCTCCAAGACCTCCTCTCCTGCTTAACTTTGCTGAGAGTAACCTGAAGCTTTTCCATCTCAGACATAAAATAAAGGGCAGAGTCCCTTAATGGAAGAACTTCCTGACGAGGGTAAGGCATCCTCAGCTTGATAGCTCTAGTTTGTACCCAGTGGAGATAAGGCTCCACCGAGACACAGTCTGGTTTCCTAGAGACTCTTGTCCTTTCCTATGAACGTGTTTCCAAGCTTGCAGTATTTCTGTCTTTAGTGCCCTGTCATTTTCTCCTTCCTTGAAGAAAAGACCTTCCAGATGAGCATTGCGCGGGACATGCCTCATTGGGTATCCAAATTGACGACGAACCAACACCAGATGATAGTTGATTCCTCCCTTAGTTCCTATAAGGGGTACATTTGGGAAATTTCCACAATGGTCAATAATTCTGATCCCTTCGTAGATTCGATTGTACCAATCGATGTCGGAGTTGGTAAGAGACATGATTCTCTGCGACCAACGTAAAGTATTCTTTTGATCCCAAAATACAGCAGACTTGGGCAAATGGGAAGTGAACCATTTGTAAAGCAATGGTACACAGCATGTGATCATTCCTCCGATGTATAAATTCCTTAAGTGTACAGAATGATACGCATCTGCAAGTAAGGTTGGTACGGACATATCTTAATGGCATTGATGTCTACGAAGTTATCAATGTTGGGAAACAAAAATAACCTGTAGGTGAGCAAAACAAAGATGCTCTCGAAAGCAGCCACATTCCCTATATTTACAAAGTACATGGCTTTCTTTATCAAGAATTGGGCTGGCAAACCTTGGATGCCACCCTTAGTGGTCAGGTGAGTCTTGACTTCTGACTCGTCCAAATAAATTGGTCTTGCAATAGTTTGATCCTTTGGAATTTATTCCAGTCCAGAAAAGGGAGCTTGATCAGTAATGTGTAAATCAGTCAGGTGAGAGTACTCCTCCAGCGTTGGTGCTAGTTGATAATCCGGGAATGTGAAACAGTAATAGACCGGATTGTAGAACTGGATTAGCGTGGACAGGATTCCTTCGATTACATGGACCCTTAATAGAGACAGGAGTCCCCCATACTTGGCTCTGAAAGCCTCAGGGTTGGTGATCATCCTCGTCAAACCTCTCAAATCCTCTAACTTTGGAACCTTGAAGGTGTACTTATGAGTCTTCCTTCTACCGAAATCCATTAACGCGATCTCTGTATCTGACATTTGCAATCATTGTCTCAGTTTAATTTGAAAAAGATAGACTAGAAGAGAAGATTTTTTTTAATGTTTTTTAAATGAATGTATGAATGCAGGACACAAAAACATAGAAAAAACATGGGGTCAAAGGGTCGGTGTCATGAAGTCAAGGCTCTACCCCCCCCCCCCCTCCCCCCAAAGGTTTATACTGGTGATTTTTTGTACCTATCCGCAAAATCATTGACCCCTCCTGGGATGACAATAGCAAGCGGATCGCCAGCGAGCTGATGCATCCTATAGTGATCTTAGATGAGGGTAGTATCGCGTGACAACAATTTCCTATAGCTTCCGCACTACAAAATGGTTTCAGCCTACTAAAAACATCAGCTTCTCAGATAACCCAGTCGACCACACTACTTTCAACAACCGAAGTCGTATAGGCAATGTATCTGCAAAGGGAGTCTCCAATGAGTTTGATGGTCGATCGGGGACTCTTAACTGGGATTCACTCCCCGCAAGATTGTCCGCATTGCCATCACCTATCTTAGAAACCCTAAATTTGTTTTCCTTTAAAAGTAAATATTAAAAGAAAATCAAATAAAATGATAAAAAATACCAAATAAGTTTGAATAAACCACTTTTGATTTTTGATTAAGGTTTGGAAAATGAGGTTTTAATCACTAGATGAATTAAAACTCATTTGGTTTTGATTTTCAAGGTAAATATTCACTTTTAAATGTTTAAAAATAATTAAAAATGAATTTATTCACAAAAATACTAATTATATTAAATAACTAATATAAATTTGATTTTTTTTGTGGAATAAAATATTTCAACATTTTTGTGATTTTTTGCAAAAAGAACCAATAAAAAATAATTAAAATTGAGAGAGTTATTAATTTTTCAAATCATTAAAAATAATAAGAAAAATAATAAAAAAAGTGGAAAAAAATAGCAAAAAGATGATCTGGGGCGAGAGGGATTCGAACCCCAGACCTCTTGTGTATAGGGTGTGCACCTTACCACTGGGGTGGTGATACATCCGTTGATTGAAACACAACCACAAATATACAAGGCTTGCCTTGATTTTGGCCTGGCCCAAGGCAAGGCAAGGCAAGATTTTGGTTAAAAACGTGAAGGCCATAACTTTCTCATTTCTCCATGGATTGGGACAAAATTTAGGTCTATCCTGCCTAGAATTTCACAAGGAATCCAATGGTGGTGGTGTTTTTTTCCAGATCATGCTCCTATTGAAAAACCCGATAGTGGTTTTGAAATAGGCCATGATTTGCATTTTCTGTGCCATCTCTTGGTACAGGTATGAATTACATGATAAATTGGTGCAAACACAACACATATAACATGTATAAGATGTGGACATCAAAAGAGAGCATGATTCAAAGAATCCAAGTTGTGATGCTTACCTCTTTTTGGAGCTTTTGTGCAATCTGCCAAGTACCTTGTTCCAGAAATGATTTGATGCTTTGGACACCCTCAAATGATCTCTTTGAAGCTTTTAGGATGGTTGGAATCAGCTGGAAACCTCAGGAACAAGTTTGAGCCCTTTCTTGCAAAAGGGGCAAAAGTGGCCAAAATAGCAACTCTCTTAAATGGTGTTCCAGATGTGTGGAACCATTTGGGACAGTTCAAGGATGATATTTGGAGTGTGTTTGAGGTTTTATTTGGTTTGGAAAGTGACTGAATCAAGACATGGCTTGAAAAATGCACAAATGTCCAATTTTGAGGTTTTGAGAGGTGACTTTGTGATTTTGGTGTTACAGGTCACTTGTGAGAGTTTGGACAGCTTAGATATGACATATTGGATATGTTTGGATCATGAGATGTGGTGGAATTGCTCTCTAACTCAAAAACTCAGAGTTACCTTGCTAAAGAAGGTATTTTTGCTTAGAGAAAGAGATTTTGAGGAAAGCAAGTGTTGTGGTGCTTTGGTGTACTCAAACTGAACACAATTGAGCTCTATTTAAAGTAGGGGAAGTTTGTTTTGGCTGCAATAGTGAATGGCAACTGCAGCAAAGGTTTAGCCAATGTTGAGCAATGAGAATCCAAGTCTCCTCTAGCCATTGACTAAAGGTTAGGGCACAGGCTGCTGGTCCCCTAGTTGTTGGATAAGTCTTGACTGAATTCAGTTGGAAATGGCTCAGTCCATGCCACCTTGGTGCATTCATTAAATGCTCCAAAACAAAATTGGAGTCTTGTCCCTCTTTTAGGCATTTCTAGGTTTGGCATGCTACTTTTGGCTCCAAAGACTTGGAAGGCTGATGGATCAGTGTTTGTCCCTCCATGGTCCCCCCTTGAGATGTTCAGATGGATATATTTTCTTGCCCTTTGCAAAATTTGAGCAAATCGAGCAAAACTCCCAAATCTGCCTTGCCGTGACAGTTTGCAGCAAGGCATATTGGCATTGTCATATCTCATGGCTCAAGTGGACTTTGATGGAGTTCTTGGCCATTTTGGAAAGCCCTCATATAATACAACAACTGTTTGATCATAGTTGGTTTTGATAACTTTTGGATCCAAGTGAAAAATGCCCCAACATTTGGAAAAAAGTGAAGGCAGATTCTGACTTAGTGAAAATTTCACTAAGTGTTGGAAAAAAGTGACATTTTCACTTTTTGTGATTTTGATCATTCCATAACTTAAAATCCATGAGGAATTGGAATGAGTTGTGTTTGAAGCTTTTGTAGAGGGCCATGAGGGCTACAAATACAGCTTTGAATGGGGAAAAATGGCCTTGTGGTTTAGGAGATATGATCCTCCAAAGTTGGTACCCTTGCCACTTTGTTCCATAACTTAGAAAATTTTCTAAGTTTTTATGGTTACCCCTTTTACAAGTTATCTCACTTTTCTTGATTTTTCTTGATGAATGATGATTCCAACCATACATTAACATCATTTTAAGGTCAAAGAACCATAATTGTGAAAAATCTCAAAAAGTCAAAGTTGACTTTTGTGCACAATTGACTTTTTATCAGATGAACTCCAAACTGTGCGATCCTTTATGAAATCAAGTCCTTGACCTAAATCAAACTTCATGGATTGATTTCATAGGTGTTATAGGGTGTATTGAATCATCTCCTAGGGTTTGGGAGCATGTCCTGGTCAACAGTCAAAGGTACAATTGACTTTTCCCACGAAACCCTAATTGTGGTTCTGATGAACCTGAAACTTGGGAATCAAGCTTCTTAGACCAATCCATTGTGGCAAATGGATCAATGTGGTGTATTAGAGACCCTCAAATTATGTCTTGAGGTCTTGGCTCATGATTTGTCCCAAAAGTCAACTTAGGGGTGAATTAGGTCAAGAAACCCTAATTCCTGATTTTTTATGAATGCATCCCCTGAGGCAAAATTGACTTGATGATTGGGTTCATGATGTCCCTTAGAGCATCTTAGGTTATGCTTTGAAGCATTAGCTCATGCCCAGAGGAATATTTCCATCTGGAGGCCCTGGTCGACCGAAACCCTAATTTGGTGACACTAGCGATCTTGAGGCTTAATCCACTCAGAATGCTGCAACATTGTGCTTGATTCTTGAGGTGGGAGTCCTATTGATCCTTTGTGGGTGTTGGAGAGTTTTAGACAAGTTGAAGATCATGTCATTCCTTGATTGATCCTTTGTCTAAGAGCTCTGAGAGGGCTTGAAACCCTAGTTCTGATTGTAGTGAATGCTCACCCATCTTTGAAGAGACTGGTGAGGTATGAAGGTTCCTCCATATGGTGATGATGATATGCACAATGATGGGAAATCTTAGTGGTCAAAATTTGGGGTATGACACAAAGATATACTTGATTGGATCCGTTTTAGATATCAACCAAGTTTTATGATTCAACATATACTGGCGGAGGCGCTTGGCAGCCCAAGCTAAAGCACACCATGTTTTTTCAAGCATTAAGTACCGAGAGTGTCAATCGGTGAACTTCTTGCTCAAATAATAAATGGAAAACTTTTTTCGACCAGATTCATCTTGTTGTCCCAGAACACAACCCATAGACTCTTCTTGCACAGACAAATACATGATCAAAGGTCTTTCTTCCACGGGAGGAGACAAAATCGGAGGTTCAAGAAGATACTCTTTAATTATTTCAAAAGCTTTCTGACAATCCTCTGTCCAAACACAGCCCTGATCTTTGCGAAGAAGCTTGAAGATCGGCGCACAAGTGGCAATCATACTAGATATAAATCGGGAGATGTAATTCAAACGTCCCAAGAATCCTCTTACTTGTTTTTCTGTTTTGGGCGCATGCATTTTCTGAATAGCTTTACCTTTACCAGGATCAACTTCACTGCCTTTTTAGCTGACAATAAAGCCCAACAATTTTCCAAAATAGACACCAAAAGTACATTTATTAGGATTCAAACGGAGCTTAAACTTTCTCAAACATTGAAACAACTTCAATAAGTACTCAATATGATCTTCTTCAGTCTTCGACTTACAAATCTTATCAACCACATAGACCTCAATTTCTTTATGCATCATATCATGGAACAAAGTAGTCATAGCTCTCTGGTACGTTACACCAGCATTTTTCAAACCGAAGGGCATCACTCTGTAACAGAATGTTCCCCAGTAGGGGTGTACATGGGTTGGGTCAACCCACAAAACCCGGTCAAACCCACCCAAAAAAATCCAAAAAAGTGGGATGGGTCGGGTGATTGGGTGGATATGGGTTTAAATAATAAAAAAACCCATTAAAAAAATCGGGTTTCGGGTAAAACCAGACCCAACCCAAAAAACTCACTGACCCACTAATCAAACATTTATTTTTATAATTTTAATAATTTTGATAAATATTAACTTAGTTGTCGCAACTTTAGTCTCTTAATATTTACTATTTTAGTGAATCACGACTTTAACTAATTTTGAATGTTTTACTTTTTAGATATTTTGATACTAATACAATTTTATGTCATGCAACTTTAGTTTGTTGCTAATATTTTATGATAATTTTTATTTGTTGATGATATCATTTATTATTTTATGACGTTAAAAGATAGTAAAAATAAGTTATCAAATTTATTTTAAAAAAATAAAAATATTGAGTAATTTTTATGAAAAAAATATGACGAATTATCATTTAGTTATTTAATATTAATAAAATAGAAAAATTATTTGGGCAACCCACTACCCAACCCAATCCAACCCGAAAATTAGTGGGTTTGCCCAAACCAACCCATTGGTGTAACGGGTGGTTATTTTACCTCACCCAAACCACAATGTTTTATATGGATTGGATATGGGTTTGGCCAAACCCAGCCCAAACCGGCCCATGTACACCCCTATTCCCCAGGGTGTAATGAATGTTGTTTTTTCCATATCCTCAAGTGCCATCTTTATTTGATTATAACCGGAAAAGTCATCCATAAAAGAAAAGATACTGAATTTAGCAGTATTATCTACCAGGATATCAATGTGTGGCAGTGGAAAATCATCTTTTGGACTCGCTTTATTCAAATCTCTATAGTCAACGCACATTCGGACTTTTCCGTCTTTCTTTGGAACAGGCACAATATTGGCCACCCATTGGGGATACTCAGAAGTCACAAGAAAACTAGCATCAATTTGGTTTTGAACCTCCTCTTTGATCTTCACAGCCATGTCGGGATGAGTTCTTCTCATTTTCTGTTTCACAGGTGGACATTCAGGCTTCAATGGCAATTTATGCTCCACAATATCAGTATCAAGACTAGGCATGTCTTGATAGGACCAAGCAAACACGTCAACATATTCTCTAATAAGCTCCACAATCCTCTTCTTAACATCTGATTGAAGCACTGCCCCAATCTTGACTTCTTTTATATCATCCTCTGAACCCATATTAACTAATTCCACTGGCTCTTCATGAGGCTGAATGGCTTTTTCCTTGTGCTCAAGCAACCGAGAAATTTCATCTGGAATCTCCTCAATATCCTCTTCTTCAGCTCCAAACACAGGGAACTCAAAGTTGGGAGAGGGCATAGGGTCATTGTTTTCAATGGGTTTAACAATCAATCTACACAATGATTTATGTTTGATTTTAGAATGTGAACAGGAAGTGCAACTATTGTACAGATAAAAGCGATTAACACATTATTATATTTTTTTGGTTGTTTATGTTACTATTTTTCAGAAATAAAGCAAAAAGGGAAAAACATAATATGGATAAACAAAATAACATTTTATTGATGATGATAAAATTTGAAACAATGCCCTCACAAATTCACTTTCACCTTGGGCAGAGTGAAAGGATTTTTGAAAGAAACAAAAACATATTACTTTGAAATATGAACAATAGTGGGAACATCAACAGCTATCCAACTCTGGCAGATTTGTCCATGTGTCACAAAATTGGGAAGTTCTTCTTCTTTGTCATCTTCAATGATGGCAGCAGTAGAGTGATCTTTGTTGATGAATCCGGCAATTTGAAATGCCTTATTAATACGCTTCAAATCTCTTCTGACTGTACCAGGCATAAAGCCTAAACTAGTTTTTCCCAGGTTCTCAACCACATCAATGACTCGGCCCCAACCATCAGACCGACCAGTCTCTAACACATGCAGAGCATCTTTCAAAGAAGACATGGGCAACTCATTCTTCTTAACAGCTTTATCATCAACAAAAAGAGCTTGGAACGGAGTCCCAACAGTCTCATCAGCATCAACATACGAAAAGGATGAAAGGTGGCTCACCAGCATCGCTTGCTCACCTCCAACAATTACTAACTTATCATTCTTAACAAATTTCAATTTCTGATGAAGAGTCGAAGTCACTGCCTCAGCCTCATGAATCCAGGGTCGGCCAAGCAAACAACTATAAGTCGGACGGATATCCATTACTTGAAAATTAATTTGGAAGAAGCATGGTCCTATCTTGATCGGAAGATCAACTTCTCCAATCACAGTCTTTCGAGATCCATCAAAAGCTTTAACAATAACTCCACTATACCTCATGGGAGGACCTTGGTACGAAAGCCTCGACAAAGTAAATTTTGGAAACACATTCAAAGAAGAGCCAGTATCGACCAACACATTGGAAAGCGTATCTTCTTGACAGTTCATGGAGATATGTAAAGCCAAATTGTGATTTCTCCCCTCCTCGGGTAACTCTTCATCACAGAAACTCAAATTATTACATGTTGTGAGGTTGGAAACAATTCCATCAAACTGATTAACAGTCACATCATTCTCAACATATGCTTGTTCTAATACCTTCTGCAAATATTTCCTATGAGCTTCAGAATTCATCAGTAAGGACAACACTGAAATCTTGGACGGGGTGTGCAAGAGTTGATCTACAACACTGTACTCACTCTTCTTGATTAATTTCAATACTTCATCCTCACAGGCCTTCGAACCACTGGACTGACTAGAAACATCGACATTACTCTCATCTTGATGTCGTTTGCCAACAACAACACTCTCCACAATCTTTGGGGGCTCAAGAGCAAAGACTCGACCACTCCGGGTCATTCTAATAACATCAGCGATGCTTACCACAGAAGACAAAGAAGGAATGGGCACTTTCTTACCATCTTCTACCATGGTAGCATTGTACTTATACGGAACAGCCTTGTCAAATTCATAGGGTACCGGACCGGGCAACCGAATAACCAAAGGCGTAACAACGGTCTTCCTACTATCATAAGAGATAACAACTCTTTAAAGAATATTAAAGCGTGGTGAAATAACATTCACCTCATTCTGATATTCATCTCTTTTAGCAGTGACCTCAATTAAGTTCTCATCCACATTCTTTGAATATCCCTCTTCACTATCACACAACCACGCGGATTCACGGAACAGATGCAACAAGCTGCATAGTCATGATCAATATCATGGTATTCACTCAAAAGTGCATGCATTTCCACAAGAGATATTTGGATCCAACAGACATCAAAAATTTTGAATGTACCAGGACAACCATAAACCATATTGACAGACACCTTGCCATGATTAGGCAGTGGATTCGATTGTACATTAGGGTTGGAATCTTCGAAAGACAAAATACCACTCCTAGCCAACCTTTGAACTTCCATCTTCAATGGATAACAGTTCTCAATATCACGTCCCGCTCCTCCCTGATGGAAAGTGCAACGAGCTTCAGGCTTATACCACCATGGCGAATATTTTGGAACAGCATGTGGTGCACAGGTCTGAACAATATTCTTTTGAATTAAACAAGGAAGCAACTCCGTGTAGGTCATCGGAATCGGATCAAAATCCTTCTGAAAATGGCCCCGTTGATTATTCTGTTGATTAGAACGTTGTTGCTGAGCAGGAGCTTCCTGAACAATAGGAGTTAAACTGATAATAGGAGTGACAGATGCAACATGTTACTGACACTGATTATTCTTACTATAACTCTTTGTGCGTCCTCCACGGGAAATAGCATTGGTCTCACCTTCTTTCTTCTTGGAAAATCCTCCACCATACTTCTTGGAATTATCAGCAGAATTACCATCTTTTGACAAACGTCCCTCACGGACACCTTCTTCAAATCGTATCCCCATATTAACCATCTCAGTGAAATCACTCAGGGCACTAGCAATCATACGCTCATAATAGAAAGGACTCAAAGTTTTCATAAAAATCTTAGTCGTCTCTTTTTCTTCCAAAGGAGGATTAATTTGAGCAGCAATCTCGTGCCACCTCTGCGCGTATTCTTTGAATGTCTCCTTATCTTTCTGAGTCATTGCCCGAAGCTGGTCACGATCAGGAGCCATATCCATATTATACTTATACTGTTTCACAAACGCTTCACACAAATCTTTGGAAGTGTGAATTCGAGTACTGTCGAGCCCCATGTACCATTTCAAGGCTGCACCAGACAAACTATCTTGAAAGTAGTGAATGAGAAGCTGATTATTATCATTCTGAGTCGACATTTTACGAGCATACATAGTTAAGTGACTCAACGGACAAGAATTACCCTTATAATTTTCAAAGTCAGGGACCTTGAACTTATGTGGGATCTTCACATTAGGAACCAAGCATAACTCATGACCATTCTTTCCAAATAGTTCTTTACCCCTCAAAGCTTTGATCTCTTTCTGCATTTCAGCAAACTGGTCTTGATCTCTTCCATTCTATCATAAGCACTGGCATTTTCACTTGGGACAGTGTGAAAAATCTTCTCTTCACCAAAGGGAATGGTATGAACCACAGACGGTGGTACAGTCATCACGGGTTGAACAGTAGGAACAAATGGAACTTCAGGAGGCGGTGGTGGTGGTTGATAACCTTCAGGAACAAAGTTAACAGGTATGCCCCAGGGGAAGCCAGGAGGCATGGAGTGTTGAGGAACACTAGCAGGCGCCACAGAGATGGGCATGAAGACAGTCTCAGAAATGACTGTCCTTGGCCCAAGAGTTGAAAATGGAGGAGGAGGGGGTTGATTCTGAGCAGCAACCATTGCTTCCATCATAGCAGTGAGTCTCTCCAAACTATCCTTCAAATTTGCCACTTCCTCACGAAGCTCATGATTCTCTTGTTGAAACTGGTCCATCTTCTTCTTCAGATTAGCCCGAGTATTATACTGGTGCGACAGCTTGGCTGAATGAAGACCAAAGGGAAACAATAAGACACCTGGAAAAGGCAAGAAACAATGCAGGATGATACGAATGCTAATGCAAAAATGCAAACGTTTCATTCAAATTTCAAGGATCTTTAAAATATAAAGCAATTGCAAACTTCACAAAGAAATAACACTTTGTTTTTAAATACTGATAAATATCTCATTTTATGTTTCCAAAAGGAAAATCTCTAAAATCCTTGAAAATCGACTGAAACAGAATGTCCATGAATGCATGAGTGCATGTATGCAGCAACCACAAACAAGATCACACAAAGCACACGGGTCAAAGGTTCTGAGTCACGAGTATGGAGTCAAGGGTTAAGAACCTCCCACAATGGTATGTTCTAAGGGTATAACACCTGCCGAACAAGGTTCTAAAGAAGTTCCCAGAGTCTACAACCCATCTTTCGGATATTATCGATTTCCCAACTTTCTTGGTAGTCAATAATATTCTCAAGAGAGTCTCGTCTGAGTGTGGTATAACGTAACAACTGATTCAAATCTGCACCTGAATAGCCACCGCACCACGTCCTAATAAGGCCAAGATGGGTTAAGGGTTCTAAAGTCCTCAGCTTCGGGTCCTCGGATCAAGAAGCATAACGGGTTTTCCATTTCTGGTCTGCCATTATTGCCTCTTGGGAGGAGTGCCTCTACTGAGTCCTCGGGAATGGTCGCCAGAGTCGACAGCTCTCTAGATTACATTCTATCGTCTGCACCAATGCGCGGGATAGAACATTACCAAAGAAAACCTAGTCTGGATGTGGAATTTTCGTGTATACTAAGTCTGGCCAAATGCCACACAAATCACACTAGTTTCCACCCTAGTCCTAGGTGTATACTCAAGCCTGGGTATTGGGCTTATCTCACCACACAGATCACCAAACACCCTGACAGAATAATCAATAACAAATAAATCAAACAAAAAGCGATAAATAAATCAAAGTTGGCTAAACCCCTTAAGGGAGGAGATCCCCAGTAGAGTCGCCACTTTTCTGTAGCGGTAAAAATCATGAGTATAAGCTATTGATTAACTTAACTCAAGGAAAACAAGAGTCACCACCGCACTTTTATTTTATCCAAAAAAAGGAAAGAAAAAAGAGCGAACAAAACCTAAGGAGTTCTAAAAAACAAGAACAAACGGAGAATGGGTAAAGGGGGTTGGTTACGCAATGGAAAGGTGTTAGTACCCAAAACTTCTATAGTACTCTATAGGAACCCTTTAAAATATCTACCGCTTCTTGGTCTGAAAATGGTTTGTTTGAAAAAGAGATTGGGGAGATGAGAAGAGAAATATTTTTTAAGATTTTTTTGTTTGGAGAGACTTATCACCTCATGCCTCCGTACCCACGAAGTGCAATGTAGGATCAAAACCCCGTAGTTCGTGGTACAAAGAACAAAATTTTGTTTGTTATGATTGATTTTAAATGTAAAGACAAGTCGTCATTTCCAAGCGAATAATTCCGCTTAAAGAAATGAATCATGTCTAAACTTATGAAAACGTTTTAAAGGGAAAAAGTGCACAAAGCACAAAAAAGAGTATGATGAGTTTTGTATTTTTTGTGTCTTTTTGAACTGGTCAAAATATGATTAACATGGATTGACATTTATTAAAGAAAAGCAAAGTTTAAAAAAATCACTTGACCGAAGTCAAGGTTTTATTATGAAAGCGGTTTCAAGTTTGAAAACAAGAAAGTTTTGAAAAAGGGAGAAGGTTTTGAAATTTTGAGAAGTGGTGGAGAAGAAGTGATTATCCTAGTGCATAAAATAAAAGCTAAGGATAAGAAAGATCTAACCACATGGAGACATTCTTCAAAGCATAATAAGAATAGAATTCCGTCCTCTTGAGCCAATAAGCAAGCCAAATAAAGGCTAGAATATCAAACTCTGAAATGATCCAAAGCATAAGGGAAAGAATCCTAATTCTAAGTCCATAAATCCATAATCAAGAGCATCGGTCCTCCAATGCAAAGGATAGTGGCCATAGTCCAACAATTAAGAGCACAAGTCTTTTAGTGGTTTAATCCTTTATTAATGTTTTTGAGTCCAAAATGGATAAAGAAAAACAAAAGCACAAGATAATATGGTCCAAGTGGACAAAAGAAAAATGACATAAACATAAACATGATATGATAGATGGCATAAAGCATAAAAAATAAAAAGAGATAGAGAGCGAGAAGAAAAAAAATAAAAGTTAGTACAATAATATTGTTAGTAAGTTAGTGATTAGTAGCACAAGGCTCTAGTGCCATAAGCCTTCACCGATTATTCCATTTCGTGTCTTGAACTATAGTGATTAAACAATGTACTTAGGTCAAGGTTAATGAAGACTTGTTAGAAGATTGATAGAATCAAAGCCTCTACAACAACAAGCTTCAAAGATTTTGAACCTAATACAAAAATCAATCACCATTGGGTTGACGCGACCAATCAAGGTCCGGACCATGAAAGTTCAAATTCTGAATTGGATAAAGAGGGACAAATGTTGCGTTATGTTAAACAATCGCCGAGTAATTTACGGAGTAATTACCCTACAATGAGGCCGGTCAATATATCTTTGTGCTAATGTATGCTAGATGAACGATATGTAAATCGTCATCCGAAAGCAATACCGCACGAAAAGAAAATAGGTAACGATCTAGTCTTGATCAAGAATTCAACAAAGAAATTCTAAGATCCATAAGACTTTCATCGATCAAAATGAAAAAAGAAGAAGAAAGAGGATAAGATGAAAAGAAACATCAAGAATTTGAATTTTAAATCGATTAAATCATCATCAATATCAATCACCTCTCTTGGTGGATAAAATCAACACCAAAAGACCATTGATATTGATGAGATCTTATCAAGATTCAAAATCCAAAACAACCAACAATTAATCAATATAAAAATTCAAAATAAAATGAAGAATGAAGTAACTTCAAATAAAATTTCAAAGAAAGTTTTCAAAACAAAATTTAAGATGCAAAGATAAAAAAAAAATTCAAATCTATTTTTAAAAAGAAGTCATAAAAAAATAAAAATAAAATAGTACCAAAAATAAACTTGAATTAAGGAATATTTTTAAAAGAAATTTTAAAAGAAGAAAGAAGCAGATGGAGGTTTTGAAAGAAAATAGGAGATGATGAGATTTAAAGGCCACACGGCCCAAATACAAGTCATGTACCTTTAAAAAAAACAATACAACAAAAAATTGAATCAGAAACATAAAACGTTTCATCATCTTCATCTTCTAACTCTCACACGGCACTGTTCACACGCCATAGCTAGCATTCGAAACTTTCTCAAATCAGAGCGGCGGGATGCGGAATACACACGGTTGTGACCGAAATCAAGAGATGAACACAATGGTACCAACAATTCAAAGAAACACGACGAAGAGTAACGGATTGAAAACGACGGTGAAGCTTCAAACTACGTTCAATGGCTCAGGTAAGAATCAATTGAACTTCCTTCTTCTTCTTCTTTTGTTCTGGATGATTTCTGGTTCGAAATTGGTCTTAGTTTGAGGTTAATTTGAAGAACAAAGTAGAAGAATGAAAGGAGTGGTGAAACGGTTTTACGAAGTGAAAAAATGAGAAAGAAATTCTGCAGAGTTTTGGAGGCTTTGAAGCTTGAGAAAAATGAGTGAGAGGTGGGTTCTATTTATATATGGAGAGTGAGGTGAATGAGTGTCGTTTGTGAGAATTTGCTGCGGTTTGAAATGAATCCGTTGTGCGTGACTTGCTGAAATTTGCTCATGTCGTTTTGAATTGGTTTGTGTTGTGCGTGTCCGTTGAAGCTGAACTTTTCTGTGTGTCGTTTTGCCAATTTTTATATAGCTCATTCTTGTGACGTGTACACAAGTTCATTTTTTACTTTGATGAAATTTGACGTCGTTTTCATTTTGGCAGCTGTAGCTTATTTGTGATGTGGATTGTTTTTGCTCATGTGAATTGAAGACTTTGTATCAGGTGTTCGTGACCGTAAAATTAAGCACGTGCGAAGTCTTGTTTTATTCCACGATATGTTGCATTTCTTCTTTAAAACCTTTTTCGAAAGTTCCAAGTCCTTCAACAGCTGAAGCCAGTGTTTAAGCTCCAAGGTAAGAGATCTTTTATCATCTTGTGACTGAGAGTCTGATTTTGGTGAGCAATGAGAATAAGAGCTCCGGAGAAACACTATACTGTTCAATGCATCTTTTCAACAATGGCAAGTTGTCTTCTTTGCATATCTAGCAAGTGTATAACTTTCAAACTTGCGGAAACTATATATACATTTTGATCCCTGCTTTGGTATTTTTATCAATTCCATTTGCTGCTATCTTTATCTATATAATCACCGAGGAACGTTGTTGCAGGATCACAATTAATCTTGATAATACAATTGCCAATTCCCAGTAATGCACCAGCAATGACATGGTTGGAAGTAATAGCTGCAGACTTTTAATGACCATATTGCAAATAAACTCTTCCACAGGGAGGATCAATACGGTGACCAGGCATTGTTAGTCTTGGCAAGACAGGTACGGCACATTGGCCTTCAGTTTGCAACACATCACAAACTGCTGCAAGTAAACCATCACGAGATGTGCTTGCGTAAACATGAACGGGGCATCCATTACCGAATTCAATTGTAAACACCTGGGGTTCTTCAGCAAACCGAACAAAAGCACACACCGAAGATAAAGGACGAACACTAACAGCTTCATAATTCTCAGGACCATGGATAGTTGGACACCAAGCTGATTTGAGGCACAAATACTGTCATTAGTATCCTTCACGTTATCAACACATCTAGTGCCAAGAAAACCTGCAGTCAGATCCGCATTCGAATCGCTCACACTTTCATCATCCTTGGATGGAATGAACCACGCATGACAGATATACATGTACGCGAATGTCAGTTCTAGATGTGAATGGTTTAATCACTAATTGTTTTTGTGCAGACTAGAAACTGAAATCCTCACAGCCAAGGTAGCATAGCCAGGATGGATAACCGTCATACCAGCGACAGTTTCAGCTGCGAGTTCATCGAGATAAAAGGTGGTAACACCCTTGTAGATACCGGCGCAAACTTTATGAGAAACTAAAACGGGATCACTGTGCTAAGGGTTCAATCCATGACTGAGTTCCCTGATAGGTGCAGTTATCTTGTTGAATCGAACAGGTTCTTGGCTTCTTTCTCTCTTATTCACATTCATTTTGGTTTTTGGTGGGTTTGAATCGTTTGATCGAAAACCGGAATGCAAAGAGGAACACTATGGTTGAAGAGTGAAAAATGAGTGAAGTGGCTAGCCTTGTCAACCAAGAAAATGTTGTACACTTGAAACTAGTGGTTGCCAATGTCTAAGGCGAGCAATGACAAAAAGATCAGGTCAGGCTTGCATAGTTGGGATAGAACTACAAGAAAACAAGCTGTACTAATCCAGTCTACTACCATATCCCACACAGCTCTGCTATTTTCTCTGATGCACATGGTCTTTGTTATCAATGACAGTAAATGGTATGTTCCCTAGTCATAATACTGCAGCAAGCATAGCAAATACAGTCTCTTGGTTTTCTTTACTGATGTGGACATCATCAAGAGCTTCCCTGATTATGCGAAACTCTTCAGCATCGTTAATACCAGTAATCGAATAATCAATTACTCGGCTTCAAATATTTACAATCTTCCGCATTTTTAGGTTGACATCTTCTCGGCAATGGTATCAGATGTAAAAGCCAGCTTAACCACAACTTGCAACACAAATATAACGATGTTGCCTTCATCAGTTGCAATGCCGTCAAATGTTGTTCACCTGTCAGTACATTAACTAAAACATCCAAGAATACCAAAGGAACCATCACCTTGAGATTTGAACATCCTAGAGCCAACATGCACAGATAGCGATGAACTCATGGTCGCTGCAAAATGAAGACATATATTGACAACAAAATCATCTGCAAAATCTGTGAAAATATGGTTCACTGTTGGCAGCAATGATAGTCATCATGTCTTGGTGGATTAGATGAATATTAATCAATTGTCCTTGAAATCCAGGTAGCTTGATCGCGCCAAGCACTATGAGCAGATGTCGGCTGCTGCAACACACGTTTCAAGTTGTAGGAATGAATTGTTGAGTCAAACGTCGCAATTCCCACCTGTGTACGAGGACTTTCAGTAAGGTCCGCAATTACTTGATTTATGGTACTGCAAGCTGCAGTTGTTGCATCAGTTTGAGCAGCATTCATTGATACATCAACGAAAAAGAAATACACAGTGGGCATTGGCAAGTATCGTGTGAATCATCAAGCACATGTTTTAGAAGCTTCAATGCCGAGTACATGGTGAAGACGGTGTTGCAATCAAAGTCTCAAGATCCTTCATGAGAACTTCTTTCTACTTTCATGAGTTAGCCTCAATGATTTTCTTAATATAGCAGCCACAAATGTTGATCTAAGGCGAAAACTGACACGCATTGTCTTGAACCATCGTATCCTCTATAGCAGTAGCAACATCAGGACCAACTGAGGTTACCTCCCTGTGGCTTAACTTCAACAATACGATGGTGTCTCTTAACAAGTGTCTGTTCATTAGCAAGAACACATTCCAAGTGATCCAACAACTCTTTGGCCTAGCGGGAACCAAACTCAGGATCTGCATCTTGACGATGCCACACCAAAGCACTTTCCTTAATTTCAATATTAGATCTATCAGTTGCTTCTGTATTAACTGCGGTATAGGCTCCACTATCTGTTTACAATCAAGGTCGGCAGATAAGTGATTGGTTTCTCACGACGTGGATTGGCTTTGATGCGTACTGAACGCGGGGGAGCTTATTTTGGCAAGAAGCTTGGCTTAGTTGGAATGTGGTAGTCATGAGATGGTTTCTTCTTGTTTTTTTTGGAATTTTTATGATTTTTGTAAAATGGACAAATGGTTAGAAATATAAAACAATGGATTTAAGTGGATATTGGAAATGGATTATTGAAAAATAGATTTAAAATGGATAAACATGGTTTAATGGAATTTGGTTATTAAAATGGATAATGGATTTGGAAATATGAATTAAATTGGTTATTATTTGGATAAAATGGATAATAGTTGAGAAAATGGTTAGGAAAATGATTTAGAAAAAGGAAGTTGAACTCAAATGGATAATGAATGGTTTAGCTAAAATAGACATGCACTTCCACCATTCTTTTCCACACATGGCCATGAAACTTTTGATCTTTAACCTCAACACTTTGAATAATGAACATGAACCCATCATCAAAAGCCACGGATGCACGCCTTGATTGAATTTAATCCAACACCACACTTAAGCTTTCTCCACCAACCTCTAATAAAAATGAATGAACAAATCTTGGTCCACTGGATAACTTGCGACCGAATCAACTGTCATCTAAACCCACTTGAACTTTTCCATAATTCTTAGAATGAAGTAAGTTCTGAACCACTTTGAACTTGTCTGGATCAATCTCTAGGAAAATAAATCCACAGATGAATACAACTTAGACTGATGGACCATGATGAACCTGTTTTTATTGTAAACCACTGCTTGATAACCTGATGGATTCCACACAAGACAACCTTGACTTGTGATACACATTGCCTGAGAAATAGTCCACTGCCATAACCAATTTGTAATTGAAGGAAACTCTTGTTAGTTTGACCAAGATTAGGTCAAACTTCTATCTGACTTTAACCACAACTGAATAACCATACTTGATTCCAGCCAATACCTTTGCCATCAATCTCCCTGCAAAACCCTAATCACAAAGAGAAGAAGAAACAAGCAAAATTGCAAAATATTTTTGGTATTTTTGGTTAAAGGTTAGTAAATATAAACAAACATAAAGCAATTAAGAAACACCCAGATACTGGTGATCTTGTTTGTGGTATGAGATGCAAATGACATGTGGGATCTTAAGGGTAAAAATTAGGGTATTACAATAACATTCAAAGTTGTTGATCTTCCAAGAGCTTCCTCATCTTCAGCATCCATATATTCAGCTTTTGGTTTTAAGCTCATAGTTATATCTTCACAAGTGATCACTGGATGTTTCCATCCTTTTATCATTGTTTTCCTTCCCATGGATTTGAGAAAAACCAACATCATTGACTTCCAATAATTATAATTGGTTTCATCCAAGACAGGTGGTTTGTCGACTAATCATCCATCTTTCATTGTGTCCATTTGAGCAAAATGTATCTTCCCAAGAGCTCAGCCAACAAGATAGGGTGTCTGCTCTGATGCCAATTTAAATTATGTTCCTCAGGGGTCAGATGTAGAAAATGATGTCTAAGGCAATTGGTTTCACAAGTTAAGCCAGAAAAACTACAATGGCAAGTACTTGATGATGGAGCAGAAAAGTAGTAAATAACACGATAATTGTTTATCCAATTCGGTGAAACCACGCCAACGTTTGGGGGGTTGAGTCCACAACCCAAGAAAGGAAATTCACTATTAGTAACTTAGTATAATTAGTCTTACAAGCAACAACAAACCTTATGTTGTTCAATGCCTCTTCCTAACACTACCCAATGACTTTCTATTTATGGTCCCCCTAAACATAAGAACCTACTCACTTTCTTCTCAATCACACAACCTGTGATTGGAGATAACAACTCAATAATAAATGTTGAATACTACCACTCAACTTTAGAAAAACCTTCTATTCCAAGTTACTGAAACATAGAGGTGTACAAACAACAATGACAAGGACTCAAAATAAACCCTAGAACTCTAAATCTTCAATCATTGCTTGGCTTCCAATGTAGGTTTTGAGATCCTTATATAGAATAATAATTATGGGCTTTTTTTTCATGGGTTCGAGATTTGATTTAGTCTAGAATTAATGCAGTATTTGTTGGATATTTGATTTGTTCCTTGAATATCTCCAACAAGATATGATTTATTTTAATTTAAATTCAAATTTATATCTTCGTTTAAATATGAATCAATCATCGTCTAGATGTCAAACAAATCACATAATTATATTGCTAAATAAAAGTAATAAAATAGAACTGAATATTCACAAAATATTTATTCAAAATGTAACAATCTGATGTTTGTTGAGCAAGGCCCGAATGTCATACCAACATGCTGGAGCATCGCGCCCAACATGTATCCTTTGTGCAGCCTAAACAAGCTAGATCAATATTGAACACTTGGACACTTTTCCAAGTTGTTTTTTTTTTTCTAAATACAGCTAATCCAAATGGTCGATCCAATAGGAACCACAAATCTAAACCCGTTAAAATGGATGAGGTTTTAAGTAATCCAAAATTGATTTTTGTTAAAAAGAAGGAGTTGAAATTGGTTCAGAAGAGCAAGACTTGGGATATAGTTGATTTTCCTAAAGGGAAAATACCTATAGTTGCGATATGGGTGTACAAGGTCAAAGCAAATCCCAAAGGAGAAGTTGTAAAGCACAAAGCAAGGTTAGTAACTAATCAATTTTTACAAATGAAGGATAGACTTTGATGAAGTATTCGCAACAGTAGCAAGAATTTAGACCATCATATTTGTTGTTAGGATTGCAAACAACAAAAATTGGTTCATTTATCAACTAAACGTCAAATTTGTGTTTTTGAACGGACCATTGGAAAATGAGGTATACGTGGAGAATCCCCCGGGTTTCCTTGAAAAAAACCAAGAATCAAATTTCTACAAATTGAAGAAGTCTTTGTACGATTTGAATCAAGCTTCAAAAGCTTGGAACAAAAGGATAGATGGTTTCTTAAAATAGACAGACTTCAACAAATGTGTATCCAAACATGGTGTGTATGTGAAGAATGATGTAAATGAATGGGTGATCGATCTTTGTCTTTATATGGATGATTTGTTGTTTACAGGCGGCGATGAAAGCTGCATTTCTAAGTTCAAGGGTGAGCTAATGGAGGAATTTGTGATGAATGACCTTGGCCACACGACATACTTCCTTGACATTGAGTTTCAAAAGTCCAAGAAGGGACTGCTTCATGCACCAAAGAAGGTATACTCTTGAAATTTTGAAAAAAATATGAAATGGAACATTGTAACGATGTCTTAACTCCTGCTAAACTAAGGTTGCAGCTATCAAAAAATGAACATGAGTGAGTTGTTAATCCAACTCAGTATTTGAGGTTGATCGGATCCTTACGTTACTTGTGTAATACGAGATTAGATTTGGTCTTTAGTGTCAGAATTGTGAGCAGATTTGTGAGAGATTAAAGGTGTCTCAATTACAATAATCAGGAGGATTCTAAGATACATCGAAGGTTCTATTGGCTGCGGAATTTTGTTTTCTGCAACAGACAAGGGTAGAAAGTGCAGTTTACTCGGATATACCAATTCCAATTGGTGCAAAGCTAAAGATGATTGAAAATCCCCAACTGGATACATATTTATGCTTGAAGAAACACCAATCTCATGGTGTTTGAATAAGGAACCGGTAGTGACGCTCTCTTTTTATGAGGTCGAGTATATTGCAGGTTCGTTGTGTGCATGCTCAGTCGTATGGTTGATGAATTTGTTGAAAAAGTAGTGCAGTGAAAAGGATGAGGCTGTAACACCCATGGTTGATAACGTTTCTGCTATAAATCTTGCTAAGAATCGCATGGCACATGGGAGAAGCCAACATATTAAGATGAGATTTCACTACTCGAGAGAACTTGTTAGTGAAGGAAGATTGAGGTTGGGATATTGTACAAGTGAAGAACAAGTAACTGATTTGTTGACCAAAGGAGGATCGATTGAAGTATTCAAGAGATTGAAGAAGCATTTGGGCATGGAAGACTTAAAGCACGTGAATTACGGTGGTGCTTTATGTGAAAAAGGTAATCCAAATGCGTGTAACTGGTTACTACAGGGGTGTAACCGATTACATCCCCTTTAAAAAAGAATCAGAATGTTGGCGTAACTTGTTACACTTTATCAGTAACCCATTATAGTAGAAACAAAATCATTCAATAATAGATTACACTATAAATGTAACTGATTACATCTGTGGCTTTTTTTTACCTGTACCTTACTTAATGGAATTGTATATATACTCTTAAGGCTTTTTTTTACCTGTACCTTACTTAATGGAATTGTATATATACTCTTAAGGTATATCATTGACGAATGGTGATTTAATGTAATTGTATATATACTGTCAATGTTCAGATAACCATAAGCATAATCGTGTGAAAAGAAGAAGATGAATTCCATATTCATCAAAGAAGAAGAAGAAGCAAAAAAGGAGTTAGGAAACAGTCAGAAAATCCAACTGAAAATATTTTCTATTTCATTATTTCACATTATCCATAATGAGGATATATATACAATAGCAGTACAAGAAATGTGTGGCTAGGATTAAAGTAACAAATATGCCACGTGGCAGATAAATAACCAACTAAAACTAAGCAAAATACAAAGATATGACTAATGTATATGCTAATATCCCCCCTCAAGTTGGGCATTGGATATTGCAAAGACCCAACTTGCCAATACAGTCTTGCAAACTTGGTGAATGTAAAGGTTTAGTGAACATGTCGGCGAGCTGATTATGTGTGGAAACTGGCAGAAGATGAACCAGCTTGCAATTGATCTTTTCTCTCATAATATGGCAATCTAACTCGATGTGTTTACTTCGTTCATGAAAGGATGGATTATGAGCTAGATAGATGGCAGATTTGCTATCACAGAATACTGAAGCAGGCTGGTCAAATTCCACAAGCAGATCATGAAACAAATACTTCAACCATTGAATTTCACAAGTTATGGATGCCAAAGCTCTATATTCAGCTTCTGTCGAGGATCTGGAGACTGTTTGCTGCTTCTTGGACTTCCAACACAAAATAGAAGAGCCAAGCATGACACAATAACCAGTCACAGATTTTTTGGTATCAGGGCATCGAGCCCAATCTGAATCTGCAAATCCAAATAACTGCATTTTGCTAGATGAAGAAAATAGAATACCTTTGGAAGGAGCAGATTTCAAGTATTTTAGGATGAGCATTGCAGCTTGATAATGAGGGACACGAGGTTTAGCCACATATTGACTTAAGTGTTGTACAACATACGAAATATCAGGTCTGGAGTTGGTAAGATATATCAATCTTCCAATTAGTCTTCTGTAGGAAGAAGGATCATCCAACAAACTGCCTTCATCAATAGATAATTTAACAGTAGGAGGAAATGGAACTGCAGAAGGTTTGGCTGCAAGCATACCTGCATCTTCTAACAATTCTAGAGTGTATTTTCTCTGATTGAGTAAAATACCAGTTGTAGACCTGGCTATTTCAAATCCCAGAAAAAATCTCAGTTGCCCCAGGTCTTTAATTCTAAACTGCTGGTCTAGAAGATGCTTGACCTTATGAATCTCAGAGATAGAGTTTCCTGCTAGCACTACATCATCAACATAAACCAATAAAGCAGTAAACTCATGGTTGGTAGATTTGACATACAATGAGTGGTCTGCTTGAGATTGCTTGTACCCTATAGAGATAAGAAAAGAGGATAACTTGGCATACCACTGTCGACTAGCTTGTTTAAGGCCATACAAGGATTTTTGCAATTTACAAACTTTAGAATCATCAAAACTAGTTATGCCAGGGGGAAGAGACGTATACACTTCTTCATGTAAATCACCATGAAGAAAGGCATTATTTACATCAAGTTGCTCAAGGTGTCAACCCTTAATGGCTGCTAGAGATAATAGCACACGAACTGTAGTGACTTTAGCTACAGGAGAGAATGTGTCAAAGTAATCTATACCCTCCATTTGTGTATATCCCTTAGCAACTAGCCTAGCTTTATACCTTTCTATAGAACTATCTGCCTTGTGTTTGATTTTATAGATCCATCTACAACCAATTGGAGATTTGCCATGAGGAAGATCTACCACAACCCAAGTGTGATTTTCTGCAAGAGCCAGTAATTCAGCATCCATGGCTTTCCTCCAGCAGTCATGTTTAATAGCTTGGTTATAGGTCTTAGATTCAATGGTGGATGATATAGAGTAACAATAGTTTTTGTAGGAGGGTGAGCAATGTTTATAGGATATGACAGAGGATAAGGGATAAGGGACATTGGGTTTATTGGTTTTGGATGAAGATATATTGTGTGTGATATTATAGCAGTGGTAATCTGCTAAGTAGCTAGGAGGATGGGAAGTACGAGCAGAGTGTCTCAAGGTATTATCATTATTAGTACTGTTAGGTGCATTATTGAGGTTTTGAGATGGACCAGTGGATAAAGAAGGGGATTCAGAAGATGTACTGGCAGGAGTATGATATTGATAGGACTATTGTTTGTTTGTGGTACATGGCTATGTATAAGGGGATTCACTGATGACAGATTTGGAGAGATGTTTTGGTCAGGCTGCAGGGAAGAATTAGTAGATGTACTGATATTATCAGTAGGATGTGATGTATCAGTGGGGCTAGTCAATTGATGAATATTATTAGGGTCATCATATATAGGAAAAACTGAAGGGTCGGGATGGTTATTTTGTGTAGGTACAGAAGGGCTAAAAGGAAACTGAGTTTCATAGAAAACCACATGCCTAGAGACAAAAAGATTATGACTTTGTAAATCATATAATATGTAACCTTTTGTACCATCTTGAAAACCAAGAAAAACAGATTTTCTAGCTCTAGGCTCAAATTTTGATCTATGAGCTTGCAAAGTGGAAGCATAAGCCAAACAACCAAAGACTTTTAAATGAATTAGGATAGGAGGTGTTTGGTATAAAAGTTCATAAGGACATTTTAGTTTTAACAAAGGTGAAGGAAGTCTATTGATTATGTGTACAGCATGTTGAATGCAAAAATTCCACATGTTTAAAGGGATGGAAGATTGAAAGAAAAGGGTTATAGCAATATTTAAAATGTGTTGATGTTTTCTCTCAACCACCCCATTTTGTTGGGGTGTTTCAACACAAGATGTTTTATGAACAATACCTTTAGACATAAGAAATTCTTTAACTACAACAAATTCAGTTCCATTGTCTGATCTTAAGCATTTCAAAGAGGTTTTAAATTGGTTTTCAATATAGGCTATAAACTGAATAAGTCTACTCTTAGTTTGATCTTTAGACTTAAGAAATATGACCCAAGTATGTCTAGAAAAATCATCAACTAAGGTTAAAAAATATCTATGACCTAAGATAGATATAGTAGAAAAAGGACCCCAAAGGTCAGCATGTAGTATTTCAAAAGGAACATTGGTAGCAGTGTTACTATGAGGAAAAGATAATTTCTTTTGCTTACCAAAGTGGCAAGAATTACAAGGTGTGGTATTATTTACATAAGGAATGAAAGGGAAAACTTT
The DNA here is from genome assembly GCA_022829125.1 of Lathyrus tuberosus. NCBI lineage: Eukaryota > Viridiplantae > Streptophyta > Magnoliopsida > Fabales > Fabaceae > Lathyrus > Lathyrus tuberosus. The sequence goes on from JALAZF010000071.1 coordinate 14,292,159, forward strand.
GGAAATTTGTTTTAAACTTTCATTAGAAATGTGGCCTAACCTAAGATGCCAAAGATTACTTGAGGCTTGAGAACTAGAATGGTGAGCTTGAGAATGATTTTCAGCATCAAGCACATATAACCCTCTTTGTAGGCTAGCTGTACTAATCATCTCCTTTGAAAGGTTCTGCAGAATTTGGCACGAATTAGAAGTGAAATGTACATGACAGTCATTGTTACTGACAAGTTTAGCACATGGAATGTGGGAATGTATAAAACATTGTGTAAGGTTAAGGTGGGAGATATAATAACACTACCAGCCATAGATGCAGTGGCTTGTGAGCCATCTGGCAGACTGACATATACAGGGACAATGGTTTTACATGAATGGAAAACTTCTAAAACATAAGATATGTGATCAGTAGCCATTGTATCGAGGATCCATAAGTTAGGATTATTACCATTATTATTGGAAGCATGTGAGTTCAAGACAAAGGGAGAGGTTGATATGGAATTGGCTTGGGGTGTAAGTTTTGACTGCTGAAGCAATTCCATAATGCTGTTATACTGATCTTGAGTAAAACCAAACTTTGGTTGTGAGGCATCAGTTCTTGCATTAACAGAATCACCTGATTGAGAAGATGCATTGTTAGTTGAAGATTTACATTTACCCTTGAAGCCGGGAGGGTAACCATGTTTGAGGAAGCAAGTCTCTATTGTGTGGTTAGTTCTGCCACAATGAGTGCAGACACGGTTATGTCCTCGAGGCCCACCATTTCCTTGAGTCTTGTTTCTGGACGAATTCTGGCCATTTTTACTATTGTAATTGCTTGAAGTATTGTTGGCCTGCAATGTAGTAACTTCTTCATTGGAAGATGCAGAAGGGGGCACAACAGATCCAACATGATTAATTTCCCTTTCTTGTTGTATGACCAGTGAAAAAGCTTTCTCCACATCAGGGAGAGGATTCATCATCATAATTTGGGACTTCGAATGAGCGAATTATTCATTTAAGCCCTTAAGAAACCTGATTACATAGTCCTGCTCACGATACTTCTTCACAGATGCAATGGCACCACATGAGCAAGCAACAACACAAGAACACGCAGGAATGGGTCTGTAATTTTCAAGTTCATCCCACATGATTTTCAGCTGAGTAAAGTAATTTGAAACATCAAGAGTACCTTGGCGGAAAGTATATAAATCTTCTTGGATATCTGATATGCGGAAAATGTCACCTTGGGAGAAACGAAGTTGCAAATTCTTCCATACACCTACTGCATTTTCAATCCATAGTACCGACTTGACGATGGACTCTGAAATGGATCTGTGAATCCAAGCCAACACCATGGTGTTACAGCGTATCCAAAGAGCATATAAAGGATCGGAACTAAGAGGCTTCGTGAAGGTTCCATCTATAAACTTTTCTTTGTTCTTAGATATCAATGCAATGTGCATCGATCTCGCCCATGTGTGATAATTCTTGTCATCAAGAAGCGGGGAAACAAGAACAAGAGAGTGATTTTCGTTTGGATGCAAATAGTATGGGTTTGAAGAATTGGTGGAGAAATCACTGAAACTCTGGTTAGCCATGAATAAAGATCGAAATATCAGAAGAAATCAGCAGCACAAACTGAGAAAGAAAATCGATCGAAAAAGGGAAACAATCCAGAGAAAACAAAGAACGATTGATGAGAAAGAGAAGAAAAATGGCAACCAGAGCTTGTTAGGCTCTTGATACCATGTCAATGTTCAGATAACTAGAAGCATAATCGTGTGAAAAGAAGAAGATGAATTCCATATTCATCAAAGAAGAAGAAGAAGCAAAAAAGGAGTTAGGAAACAGTTAGAAAATTCAACTGAAAATATTTTCTATTTCATTATTTCACATTATCCATAATGAGGATATATATACAATACCAGTACAAGAAATGTGTGGCTAGGATTAAAGTAACAAATATGCCACGTGGCAGATCAATAACCAACTAAAACTAAGCAAAACCCACAATCATCATTCTCTCTCATACTCTCACATTCAAAATCACCACTCTTTTGTTATAACACTTCTCTCTTCTTTTCAAAGTCCTACAATTATTTACTTCTCTCTCTTATTTTCAAACCGTGACATTTACTTTATGAATGAAGATTTGCAAAGGTTAATTATTAAATTAATTAAAACATCAACGTTATTACAAAGTTACATGTTTGCTATGACCGGTCAGATCCACCTTCAAGTATGAAGGTGTTATAAAGTATATAAATGGTGGAAAAATCATTTTCTCAGGAACCATATGCTTACTTTAGAAATCAAGGACAGAGTAGCATGACACAATATGGAGAACTCGCTATTTGGTACTGGACTTTAAAAGGATTTCTCAAACACTTATGATAGAAAATTCTTTACTACGCAATTTTGTGTGAGATTTTAATTACTATTCCTAGCATCCTAGTTTGCCATGAGAAATCAAATTTTTATGACATCTGAGAAACTATTTGCGACACCGCAACTGCAAACCAATATTATATTTAAAAAAATTCTTATCTACTCACTTCAAAAAGTCGGATAAAGTTACCAATAGAGTAAATTAGGCTACATTACATTAAAAATCTATAAATTTTAAATTATTAAATAAATAATTAAATATAATAAAATGATATGACATTAGTGAATTAGTTGAAAATAGACTATCCAACTTTTTGTAATGGGTAACGAACTTGTTCCCTTATATTATATTTATGGTCACCACAAAATCATCAAGTCACTCGTGATGACTTGGCGCAAAACCATTTATATACTTTATAAAACCAAATCAAATACTAGTAGAAAAATGTCAAAATGGATATATTACAAAGTTATGGTATTTACAACTAGCAGTAAGATAAAATCCTATAAGAATATCTACGCGCATGAATCTATAGATTACGATTCGTGAATTAAATTGTTTATATATTGGAAATGTTAAATAATAAATGTCATTAAAACTTTGATTTTACATATCGACATATATGGAATAAAAATAAATACGAATTTTACCTTTTGAAAAATGCCAGCTGGAAAACTATTCAGAGTACATCTATCCACGTGTACATGTATTGAATCTGGTCTCTATATATACAACGCATTGTCACAGCAAGAAAAATCACAACCATCCACTTTTCTTCTTTTTGCTATCAATTTTCATCTTAGTCTAAATCAAAACCATGACTAGAACAAAGGTGAAGCTTGCTTACTTTGAGAATAACTCCGCAAGGAAAGCAACTTACAAGAAAAGGAAGAACGGTTTACCAAAGAAGGTTGATGAACTAACAACCCTTTGCGGTATTGATGCTTGTGCAATCATTTATGGCCCCTACATCCTCAACCTATGATCTGGCCATCGCCATCTGGAGTCTTGCTTTCGAAATTCATGACAGTGCCGAAATTGGAACAAAGCAGAAAGATGGTGAATCAAGAGAGTTTCCTGAAACAAAGGATTTTGAAGGCTGAAAAGCAAATTTATAAAGCAATGCAGAGACAACAGAGAGAAAGAATTAAACAACCATGCTCCTGATCTTACTTGGATGATTGTATTAGGAATTAATAATTTATATTTTAATTCACAAACTTGGTGACCAAGTTTGTTCGAGGGTATTTTAGTATTTTTTTATTATTGTTTTGTAGCCCTAGTTTTTAGCTTATAAATAGGGTAGTGTAGATGTCATTTAATCATTGTATTGTATCCTTATCATTGTAGCCGTCATTCTCAATCTAATATATTCTTCTCCTTTTCACCATTATTTCACCTTGTACACCAACAATTGGTATCTAGAGCTCCGGTTAAAAATCAACGGGAAACACGAGTGAAATGTGAGGATTTCTTGTGTGGTTGAATTTTTGTTCTTGATTTGTGTTGAATCTTGAACGAAGTTCTGATCGGAATCATAAATTTGTGATTTTGTGGGTTGGGAAACACTGTGTGCGGTGAGATTCTGAGTGTACTGTACAAGAAGGTTGAAGATGATGAACGGCGGCGGCGGCATGAACACCAAGCTTCCAGTATTTGATGGGAAAAACTGGAATCGTTGGATGATTCAGATGCGTGTACTGTTCGGTGCTCAAGATGTTCTAGATCTTGTCACCATCTTGTCACCGACGGTTATGTTCCGGTAACAGCAGATGCGACGGAGGAGCAGAAGAACGCGCAGAAGGATACAAGGAAGAAAGATCAGAAAGCATTGTTCTACATCCATCAGTGTGTGGATGCGAATGTGTTTGAGAAGATTGCAGATTCTACGACGGCGAAGGCGGCGTGGGACACACTGGTCAGATGTTACGGTGGTGACGCATCAGTGAAGAAGGTGAAGCTTCAGTCTCTACGTAAGCAGTACGAGAATCTAAACATGAAGAACAATGAGAAAGTTTTTGAGTACATCTCTAGAGTGATTCTGATCACTAATGAGATGAAGGCGTGTGGAGAAACTCTTTCTGAACAAGTAATCATTGAGAAGGTATTGAGATCTCTTACTCCTCAATTTGATTACATTGTGGTAGCAATAGAACATTCTAAAGATCTGAGTACCATGAGAATTGAAGAGCTGCAAAGCAGTCTAGAAGCGCAAGAGTTGCGTCTGACTGAGAGAACTTCTGAAAGGGAAGTAGAGCAGCAGACTCTGAAAGCAGTTTCTGATAAGAAGCATCAGAAGCAGAGAAGATCTGATGGTGGTCAGAAGTCAGAAACCTCAACTTCTGATAGGCAAAAGAATGCTCAGAAGGGAAAAGAGAAGTATGACAAGAAGAAGATCCAATGTTACTGTTGCAAGAAGTTTGGTCACTTTGCTAGAGATTGTTGGTCAAACAAAGAAAGGAAGTCAGAAGAAGCAAATATAGCCAGAAGTTCTGATGATGAATCTGTGCTACTGATGGCTTCTGAATCTGATGATACGAATTTGACAGACTGGTGGTATATGGACACTGGCTGCTCAAATCATCTTACTGGAAATAAGAAATGGCTGGTTGATTTTGATTCTGAGAAGAGGACAAAGATCAGATGTGCTGATGACAAATATCTTAACGCTGAAGGTATGGGGAATGTCAGAGTTGTTCTGAACAATGGGAAAACAGCATTGATTCAGAAAGTGTGGTATGTACCTGGCATCAAAAGCAATCTGATGAGCGTGGGACAATTAATTGAGAAAGGTTTTTCAGTTACCATGAAGGACAATCTTCTGAAGCTGTATGACTGTAATCAGAAGCTGATTATGGAGTCAGAACAAGGAAGGAATAGAACATTCAAGGTGAATGTCAGAACTTCTGACTCTGAATGTCTTAGTGCAACAAGTGTTGTGAAAGAAAGTGAGCTGTGGCACAGAAGATTTGGTCATCTGAATTTCAGAAGCTTAGAACATCTGAATTCGAAGAAGTTGGTACATGAAATTCCTACAATTAAGAAGCCTGAGAAGTCATGCAAAGTGTGCATGGAAGGAAAGCAACCAAGATTTCCATTTGCATCAGAAGTTGCTCCAAGAGCAAAACATGCCCTGGGAGTAGTACATTCTGATGTGTGTGGTCCATTTCCAGTAGAATCGTTCGGAGGGAATAAATACTTCGTGTCATTTGTTGATGAATTCACGAGAATGATATGGGTATCCCTTATTAAGTTCAAACACGAGGTGTTTGCTGAATTCAAGAAGTTCCGAATGAAGGTTCAGAATCAGAGTGGTCAGAATCTGAAGATTCTCAGAACCGATGGTGGGGGTGAGTATAACTCCAAAGAGTTTCAGAAGTTCTGTGAGGAGAATGGAATTGAGCATGAGGTTACTGCTCCTTACACTCCTCAACACAATGGTCTTGCTGAAAGAAGAAATCGTACTTTGCTTGATATGGTGAGAAGCATGCTGAAGGAGAAGAAGCTTCCTCAGAACTTCTGGGGAGAAGCTGTTGCAACCGCAGCATATGTGCTCAACAGATGTCCAACGAAGAAGCTGAAGGAAATAGTTCCTATTCAGAAGTGGACGGGAGAAAAGCAAAGTGTTAGTCATATAAAGGTGTTTGGTTCTGTTTGTTACAAACATGTTCCAGAAGCTAGAAGACAGAAGTTGGATGATAGAAGCAAAGTAATGTTACTGGTGGGGTACCACAGTACGGGTGCGTACAAGCTTTATTGTCCAGAAACTAATAAAGTTGAGTTCAGCAGAGACATTATTGTGAAGGAATCAGAAGCTTGGAATTGGGATAAGTCTCAATCTGATTCTGATGTGAGAACTTCTGAAGAAAGGTCAGAAATAAGAATTTTTGAAACTGATGGTGATTCTGATTCTGAAGGAGACTCAGAAGATGAAGGTGATTCTGATGATCCAGATTCTGATGATGATCAAGATTCTGGTGGTGATTCAGACTCTGGGAATATGCCAGACTCTGAAAGTGGTCAAGGTTCTGGAGGAAGTCAACTCTCTGAAGCAAGAACTTCTGAAGGAGAAACTTCTGAGGTTAGAACTTCTGAGGTTCAAGCATCCGGAGAAAGTTCTGAACGAGGTCAGAGGCCACAGAGAATCAGAAACATTCCAAGAAGACTTGAAGAGTTTGACATGTTGCAAGACACTGAAGTAGATTCTGAAGGAGAAATTATTCAGTGTGCCATGTTAGTAGACTCTGAACCTGTGAGTACATAAGAGGCTCTCAAGCAGAAGTTCTGGCTAAAGGCCATGAAAGAAGAACTTGAGGCCATAGAGAGAAACAAGACTTGGAAGCTGACAGAACTTCCAAAGGACAAGAAAGCCATCAGCGTCAGATGGGTTTTCAAGCAGAAGCTAAAGCCAGATGCATCAATTGGCAAATACAAAGCGAGGTTGGTAGCAAGAGGATTTCTGCAGAAACTTGGGCTGGATTATTCTGAAGTGTTTACACCTGTAGCGAGACATGAAACAATCAGATTGGTGATTGCAATAGCTGCTAACAGGAATTGGCCTCTGATGCATTTAGATGTGAAATCTGCATTTCTGAACGGTCCATTAGAAGAAGAAGTTTATGTGTCATAACCTCCTGGATTTGTGAAAGAGAATAAGGAAGGGATGATGTACAGATTACATAAAGCTTTGTATGGATTGAAGCAAGCGCCCAGAGCTTGGAATCAGAAGATTGATTTTTTTTTCAAGAAGCAGGGTTTTCAGAAATGTGAGATGGAATACGGTGTTTATGTTCAGCATATTTCTGAAGGCAATATGATTCTGGTGTGTTTGTACGTTGATGACATATTGCTGACCGGAAGTTCTGAACAAGAATTAGCTAAGTTCAAGAAGGTGCTGATGAATGAGTTTGAAATGACTGATCTCGGGAAAATGACATACTTTCTAGGGATGGAGTTCAGATATTCTGAGAAAGGTATCATTTTGCATCAACTGAAGTATGAACGAGAACTTCTGAAGAGATTTAAGCTGCAGAATTGTAAGGCTGCTATCACACCTGCAGATACGAATCAGAAACTAGATTCTGATTCTAATGGTGAGGATGTGGATGCTACAACCTTCAAACAGTTGGTTGGTTCTCTGAGGTATTTGTGTAATACCAGACCTGATATTTGCTATGCAGTTGGAATGGTTAGCAGATTCATGAGTAAACCTAAGTGGTCCCATTACCAAGCTGCTGTCAGGATTCTGAGGTATATCAAGGGAACTCTGAAGTATGGAGTGCTGTTCCCTTCTGGAAGAAAGACTGAATCAGAACTTCTGAGTTACTCAGATTCTGATTGGTGTGGAGACAGAGTTGATAGAAGAAGTACTTCTGGATACTTGTTTAAGTTTCTGGGAGGTCCTATTTCTTGGTGTTCCAAGAAACAACCTGTTGTTGCGCTATCAACCTGTGAAGCTGAATATATTGCAGGTGCTGTTACTGCATGTCAAGCTGTGTGGATTCTGAACTTGCTGGAGGATCTGAAGATCAAAGTTGACAAACCTCTGAAGCTGATGATTGATAACAAGTCTGCAATCAATCTTGCCAGAAACCCAGTGTTGCATGGGAGAAGCAAGCATATTGAGACCAAGTATCACTATCTGAGAAGTCAAGTTCAGAATGGAGTGTTAGAAGTTCTGCACTGTAGTACCCAGAAGCAGTTGGCAGATGTTCTGACGAAGGCTATCAAGACTGATCAATTCCTTCGCTTAAGGGATGGAATTGGTGTAGTTAGTTTTGAGAAAATATAAATTAAGGGATGGTATTAGGAATTAATAATTTATATTTTAATTCACAAACTTGGTGACCAAGTTTGTTAGAGGGTATTTTAGTATTTTTTATTATTGCTTTGTAGCCCTAGTTTTTAGCTTATAAATAGGGTAGTGTAGATGTCATTCAATCATTGTATTGTATCCTTATCATTGTAGCCATCATTCTCAATCTAATATATTCTTCTCCTTTTCACCATTATTTCACCTTGTACACCAACAGATTGATCATAATCTGAAGGAGATTGGTAGAAGGATGGAATCTGGTGACAACGAAATGAATATCCATCAAAATCAAAGTGAAAGTCAACTCCATCTCCAAATGGTACCACCGCCACCACCGCCAACCGAGCCTAATAATGATGAAATTGCAATGATGGGTCATGACCATGTTGGGATGGTTGTGAATAATAATGACATCATGTTTATGGAGATGATGATGAATGGTGCTCAACCTGATAAAACAATTCCGTTTGGTTATGATGCCAATCTTCATGATGGATTTTGACCTAATCTTCTATGTTGAATAAAATCACGTGTGTATGGACTTAATGATGCGTATCCTTTGAGGTGGATATGACGAATTTAGTCCAAAATTTTAATTATATGATGTTTTATTTTTGTGTATGTGAAGATACAATCATTGGTTATTATGGTGTAATTTTCACATGTTTTACGTATTGGTGTTTCATAGAATAAAGAGTCTATATTGTGTGTGACTTTCAATGCTTTTGCAGTAGTATCATTATTTTTTTACTATTATTTACAATTACATTTATCTATAGTTGCTGGAATGTGTTCAATTTAGACGAATTCAAATTACGAAAACATGAGTGAAAAGGTTGTGAAAGTTGAGTGCAAAGTTTTGAGATACAAATAAGGAAAACTAGAAAAATTAATTTTGCTTTCAATTCATGCTATTTTAGAGAATGGTATTTCATGAGTATTAGTTTATTGTAAAATGGAAACAACGACTAGATAAAGAAGGAATTAAAACCAATGATTTTCACAATCAATTATGATATATAAAAATGAATTAATAAAAGATAATCAATTAGAATCATTGAAAAAATAATTAATAAAAGATAAACACAATTAAAGGATAGGCCACATTTAGCTAAACCAATGCCATGGCCACATCCGACCGGTTCGACACCTTACCAAGAAACGCATGCATAGTAGTCAAGTGTAATCTCGCAAAAGACTTGAGGTTATTTACACTTTAAGTAAATATTTACGGCTCTTTATAACAAACAAACTCTATGAATTGTACGGGTTAAAATCAAACCCTAACAATCCCTCGCTCTTTGTCGATTGAAGATTACAACTAAAAGAAACACGATACGAAATCAAACGTACATGCATGCAAAAGGTAATAATATATAATTGAATACTGTTGACAAACTGAGGCCTAAAGCCCGACAAAACCTTACAAAAAATACAAAGAGAGGCTACTCAAGGAAAAAGACAATCCTTCCATCTCAGAGTATCTGAGCCGGTCGGATCTGCTCCCGCGAAATAATCTGTGAACGGTGAAAATGCTCCACCTATTGTAGCACATTGTCAAAATACTATGTAGCCATCACAAGGCTCAAAGAAGAATATTCTTTCAATTTTGGATCATGGAAGCATTTTAACCACGCAAAAATTCCAACTCCTTCTGAGCAGAATCAAAAGCCTCACTCTTCCTCTCCATCATTCCCGTCTGGTGCAATACCTGACTAATCGTAGTACTAGGAAAATTAAACAAAGTCAGAGCTTTGTTTGCTTCTCTCAAAGAGGCGGAAATCTTTTGTAGTTCTCTTGAATACCTATCTCATTGAAGAGTCAAACTATTGATGTTCCTCTCCAACTAATGCTTTTCGTCACGTGCTCGATCTATCCAAAGAGCTTCCCCGCAGCAAGATCCACCTATAGTTAAAGCAACAAAAGCTCGCCTAGCAGGCCGCACTAAATTGTTTAGCTCTTCCCCCAAAGCCTACCCTAGAAAGAATGGTAAAGAAAGCTCAATCATCACCAAAGATTAAATCTTGGTGTTCACGAGAAGGGTCGAGACCAGTCTTGGGACCCATTCGTAATCCCCCTAGATGTAGGTGACGTCATACTGAATTGGATTAGCAATTCTCTTGTGTTCTTTATTTCTTTCTGCTTAAAATTCCTTAATCTGTAATAATCTGATACAAATTAATTTTGTGGTACACATTGTCTAAAACATTATGTCCAACATATGTCTTGTGTAGAACATAATTTCAATTGGCATTAGAGAAGACACCTTGTTATATTTGGCTGAGCTTCAGGAAAAGTATTTTCTGTTCAAATGGGCATTACTATGGAAGGATGGTCAACCAATATACCACATGTCTTGGATGGTACCAACTATAATTATTGGAAAGCTAAAATGATTTCTTTTCTTAAATCCATGGACAACAAAATATGGAAGGCTATAATAAAAGGTTGGAAACACCCTATGACTACCTCTCGAGATGCAACATCAATTTTAAAGCCAAAAGTTGAGTGGTTTAATGTTGAATATGAGGAAGCTATTGGAAATTCCAAATCTCTAAATTCTATTTTTCAATGGTGTGGACAAGAACATGTTTAGATTAACTAACACATGTAGTGAGGCCAATGAGGCATGGGAAATTCTCAAAACTGGACAGGAAGGCACATCTCAAAACTGCACATGTCAAGGTTGTAGCTCTTTACAACAAAGTTTGAAATATGAGAATGAAGGTAGACAAACCCATATCTAACTTCAACATTAGGTTTGTGACATTTCCAACACCTCTTTTGCATTATAAGATAAGGTATGTGAAGAAAATCTGACCAGAAAGATATTAAGGTCCATACCTAAAAGGTTTGATATAAAGGTCATAACTATTTAAAAAGCCCAAGACATTAGCACCATCAAATTGGATGAACTTATTTGATCTTTGCAAACCATAGATATCGAAATAAATGATAGAAGTGAAAAGAAAAACAAGAGTTGCCTTTATATTTAACATTGAAGATAATGAAGATCAATGTGAGAAAGATACTAAAGAAAGTATCTCAGATTATATAGCTCTTGTTCGTAGAAAGTTTAATGTTGAAGACAAAGTTCCAGACAACTTCGAGAACATTGGTCCCCAGTGCAAAAGCAAAGATGAAGACAAACCAAACAAAGTAAAATGAATACAATGTCATGAAAATGAATCTGGTAGTGAGTCTAGTTATGAAGAAATAACTGATGAAGAGTTAGCTGAAACATACAAACTTGTGTACAGTCAGTGGAAGGAAGCATGCATGGTAGGAGAGAAACAAAAGAAAACTATAAGTGTTTTTATTCTAGAAAAAGAGAAGCTTTGCTCAACCATTACAGGTCTAGAAGAGGAATTCACCTTGTGAAAGTCCAAACTTGATAATATGATAAAGTTTGTACGTATGTTGAACAATGGTTCTAAGGCTCTTGATGAAATCTTAGAAGTTGGAAAGATGTTTTATGATGTGAAGGGGATAGGATTTGACTACAGCTCTATGAGAAAAGAAACAAAAGTTCCCTTTGAGAATAAAATTGAATTTCTGATGGAGGACCATATGTCCAAGCAACCTACTCGACATGTCTACCCTCGGTACATAAGAAACAAGAACTCTACTTGGAAATGTCACTGATGTGGATGATATGGACTTATAAGGCCCTACTGCTATAGATTATATGGATATCCTCAGTCTTATAGTCAGCCAAGATTCAACAAAAAAAAGGCAAGAACATCTAAGCTAGGAAAATATGGAAACCCAAAGAAACATTCACAAGTCTCGTAGCTTATACATAACATAGAGTTTCCTCAAGATAATATTGGTACTTTGATAGTGGTTGTTCCAGGAACATGATTCGTGAAAAGAACTATCTAGAAGAGTTGAAACCATACTCCAATAGTTATGTTACCTTTGATGATGGAGAAAGAGGAAATATCAAGGCTATAGGAAAACTAGTCTATCCAAGTCTCCCTAACCTTGGTGATGTACTCCTTGTAGAAGGATTAACGGCAAATTTGATCATTATAAGTGAACTATGTGATCATGGTTTGAATGTGAGCTTCAACAAATCAGAATGCATTGTTTCTAGCAAAGATTAAGAAGTGTTATGAAAGAATTAAGATCCAAATACAATTGTTATATGTGGGTATCACAAAACAAAAGTCAACCATCAACATGTTTGATATCCAAGGTATATGAGACCAAGCTATGGCACCAATTCAAAATTTTATTATAGATACTCCTTCCTCACACACAAAAACAACATGTCTCTCTCTCTCTCTCTTTCTCTCTCTCTCTCTCTCTCTCTCTCTCTCTCTCTCTCTCTCTCTCTGTTATTCTACCGCATATGCTCAACTTCTTCTCTCTCAAGTTCCTCAAACCAATTCAAAAATAAGTCTAAAAACTAATGAAGCAAAAATATCTAGGCCCACCTGTTACTAATATGTATGGGATCAAAATGTTATGAGTAAAAATACGAGAGAAAGTAACACCGAAGAAAACTAGGGTTTATGGATCAAGCATCAATATTGATGAACCTAATGTGATTCTCAACCCTGTACCATAACAAATGGTTGTTCCAGCTGACATTTCAACAAAAAAGATCAAAAAGTGATGCCACCAAAAATAAGAAAACATCTAAAAAGGTTTGTACCTCTAAAAAGAAACCATCTGTGCATCTTTATAATCCTATTGAATCTATGAATATCTCTAAGAAATCTTATTCCAACCCCATTTGGAAAATCATTGATCATGCTAAAACCACTCAGGAGGAACCACATGTTGAATCACATGTTAATCCACATGTTGAATCAATTGTTGAAACATCTAGTGAACCACATGTTTACCCCCTACTGAACTAGTTGTTGATATGCATGTCTTTGACACATATTTGACTGAAATATTGGATATAAGCATAGATTCCTCTGATGAGAACTCTCAAAATAAAGAGCCTGTAGTTCAAGATGAAAAGAATATGGAAGCAGACATGGATGATGACATTCCTATTGCCAATATCAAGAAGATAACTATTGAAAATGTTACCAAGTCTCAAGAGAAACATGCAGAAAAAGAAGTGGTGAATATTGATGAAGAAACTGAGATTGATGATGAACCAATAGTGATAGTAATGAGAAGTGTTTCCAAGTCAGTAGATGATAGATTTAAAGGAAAAGAGAATCAAAAAATTGTTTCTCTAAGTCTGCTAAAAAGAAGACTAAGATGGCAAACCAGAACTCTCCTAAAGAAAAGCATGTGAAATGGAGGAAAGTATAGGAAAAGGTTAATAAGAAGAAGTCTCTAAAGAGAAAACTTATGCAAACAATTTACTCTGAGACAGATGATGAGCCATATGTCCTAGACATTATGACCTCTTCTAGGAGAAATATTGGTGAAAAAAGAATTCTTATTAATATTCCAGCGCCCCCTTGGATAATGTATCCTTCCACTCATAAGAAAGTGTGCAGAAGTTGAAGTATGTTTTTCAAATAAGAATTGATCCTCAAAGAGATCTTAGCAAAGAAGTTTTTGATTGTCATGAGATTATGGATTTGCTGAAGGATGCTAGACTAATGAGGATTGTTCCAGACATTGGTCCTTGTTATGAGAAATTAGTCAAGGAGTTCATTGTAAACATATTCAATGAATGCAATGTTGAAGTAAGAAAGTAATTTAGGAAGGTGTATGTATGAGGTTGATGTGTGAAATTCTCTCATGAAATATTTAATGAATATTTACGGAGAAGGAAGACTGAGGAATATTGATAACACACTTTTAGTGTGCCATTATGCTCCATTTTCAAATAGGTTTTTAGCTTAAGTTTAATGTTTGCTTAATTAATTTTTTGATATTTAACTTATTTTATTTTAAGCACGCTAGGTGCTTCCCGTTGTAGTTTTTATGTGTGTTTTCATTTTGAAAGAAAATTTTAAGACAAGCTAAGGCATGACCGGTCAAGACAAAATCTGGAGTGGGAACGATTTGAAGCAATAGAAGTTGCTAAGGATCACAATCAGCAATTCACCAAGAGTTTGGAGGGAATTTGCTGCTAGTGCCTACGTGGCAGGAATATGCTTGGAAATACTAAAGAAGCAAAAATATAAGATCAATTGCGCATATGGACAAAAAGCATAGTACAGTGGTGACCATGTTTGCAAAAGTATGCCCTGCACCAGCCATCAGCCGCCCTCGTCTCTGCGCCACTATTTGCTGCAACAGCCTGTAGCAAACGCTTTGTCTTGCATTATTGTTGTACTGGAAACTTGTTCACTAAGAATGAGGGACAACAGGAGAATTTGTTGATTTGATTTGGGCTGAAACCTCATTTGAATCAAAGGCCCATGATCCAAAGCCTAACATTGTTTGTCCTATTTTTGTTTTCCTGGAGAGTTGTTTTGAGGCCTTTGGTGATGTTGAGACATCTTTCTTGACATCACCTCGGCTGAGTTCCCTCTAGTCCTATGTCTTTTGATCTCAACTTGATCACTATAGCCAAGACTCTTTCCACTTCCGGAATTTCTTCCTGACATAAGGATTTCATATATCATATCTGAGTTGTTGTTCATCATCCTTATATACTTGGTCATATTGTTGAACATGGAGTTTAACCACTCTACTTTATTCTCTAAATCTGAGATTGTCTCTAAGTGATTCAGTCTTTCATCACACAGTTGTGAGATAAGGTTCTGCTGATCTTGTCCTAGTTGATACAATTCAGCAACGTCCTTGGGGTTGAGTGATCCGTTCTCTGACTCCTTGTCAGAATCATACACTTCAGCCATTGCAGACACATTCTTAATGGTCTCTCCATCGCTTAGGGAGTCATCCTCAGACCACGAGGTGGATAAACCCTTTTTTTCTCCTTCTTGTGGTATGTGGGACACTCACCTCTTGTGTGTCCAAAACCTCCACACTCAAAGCACTGGACTCCCTTTCCACGATTGGGTTTTATATCATAGGTGGGTCTTCTCCCAAAATTTCTTGATCTATGGATGTCAGAAGTCTGAGCCTTAACTTTTGAATTCGACTTCTTATCCAATTGCTTTTCCAGTTGTTGAAACTGTTTTTTAAGGAACCCTATAGCTTTGGACAAATCCTCTTTAGTGTCACCCTCTTCTTGGTTGGTCACAAGAGAAAGACTTTTCTTCTTTTCATCTTTTTGGTTAATAGCCATCTCAAAAGTTTGAAGAGATCCCATAAGCTTATCTACCTTCATGGTATTTATGTCCTGAGCTTCTTCAATGGCTGTCACTTTCATATCAAACCTCTTGGGGACAGACCTGAGAATTTTCGGAACCAACTTAACTTCTGGAATTTTTTCTCCAAGGTCACTGGATGTGTTCGCAATATCAACAATATTCATATGAAAGTCTTGTATACTTTCATCTTCTCTCATCCTCGGGTTCTCAAACTTGGTAGTGAGAAGCTGGAGTCTTGAGGATTTGACTCGACAGGTGCCTTCATGTGCAGTCTTCAGGATTTCCCACGCATCCTTTGCAACAGTACAATTTTTTATGAGTCTGAAGATGTTTTTGTCCACCCCATTGAACAAGGCATTCAAGGTTTTGGAGTTTCCTTGAGCAAGTTTATCATCTTCATCGTCCCAATCTTCTTCAGATTTCAGCACCGCAGTGAGCTTCCCATCTTTGTCTTTGATCTTTGGTGGATCCCACCCCTTGACCACAGATTTCCACATAAGAATACCTTTTTCCTCCAAGACTTTCGACCTGCATAGGTCCCATTAAATCCATACGGAGAAGCTCTAAGTTCCTTGAGGTGGTTTGTTGTTGAAGCCTTTTGTGTGACATTCTCGTTTGTTTACCATTATGGCATTCCCCACATATCTTTCCTTCATGTATCTTAAGATTTGGAATTCCTCTGGCAGCTTCCTTGGATATGACTTCTTTCACTCCTTTTAAGTGCAAATGCCCCAGTTTCTGACGCCACAGTTCCTTTAAAATAAAAGTTAAAAAACAAACTACTTATTATCACTATTTTTTATCCGTATAAGCAATAAAAGGTTAAAAAAAGAAAGGTGGTCAAAATTTGGGGTACGACACAGAGCATTCGTAGTTCTCCTAAATATGGGTAAGGAACTCTTGACTGAAGTCAAGATTCCAAAGGGAAGAGGTAAGTGTCTATGGCAAGACACCTACGTAGAGTGCGGCGACTCTAAACCTATGGCTTGGTTAAAAGAGAAAGAAAGTGTAAGTGTTCATGGCAGGAACTTATATAAAGTACGACGACTCTAATCTTAAGGCTAGGATGAAATGGAAGGAAAGTGTCCATGGTAGGACACTACATAGAGTACGACAGCTCTAATCCTAAGGCTAGGATAAAGGGAAAAGTAAGTGTTCATGGTAGAAAAATTGCATAGAGTGCGACGACTCTAATCCTAAGGATAGGATAAACGAGTAAAAGAAGGAGTAAGCTCGGCTAAGCTATGACATGGCAGTCAGCGGGTGTCCTTTCTTTTGGAATTTTGGAATGCAAGCAACAGAGGGATTTGATTGAGAAAAAAACTTAACCTTCAGTTGACTGATTTAAACGTAACATTTATTATTGGACCAAAAGATGGATTACTACTGTATGACAGTTTAATCAACATCAATAATTAATCAAAATTTCTTTAATGTTCTAACAATATATAAATAGGCAAATAAATAAAGAAATAAGAAGATTAAAAGCAAATTGAAAAAATAATTAGCTTTTTACACTTTATTAAAAGAAACAAAAGAAAAAAGCAAGTTTGAATACATTTAATTATTAACACAAATTCAGATTAGTATTATTATTAGAACAAAACCTAGTCTTGATCTCTATTCTTATTGTATTCTTTTTAAGTTTCTTTAAAAAAAAACTTAATAACCTACCAGTCTCAAAACAAATAAAACAATAATAATAAAAAGATGGGCCAACACAAAAGAAGAAACGGGCCCAAAGAGACATGGCTTGGGCGGATGGGTGGAAAGAAGTGGGTCAAACCGACCCATCAACAACAACATAGTATCCTTGAAACAAAATGGAAAGAAAACATCATCAGTATTTTATTCACTTTTTCTCTCTCGCGACACACAATCCTGTTTTCTTTCTCTTGTTTTCTCACTCACTCGTTCTATTCTCACACGCATCTTCCGTCTCTCTCGATTCATTCTCATACGCGTTCTCCTCTCATAAACAAACTAGATAATCTCCTAAAACAAAATTTCCAAACAATCATGAAATTAATGGTGGTGATCGAAACTTATTGGCATAAAAGAGGGATTTGCGGTGGCGGTATGGTGTCAGCGACGGTTGTGTGGTTGTCGCGGCGGCTTGCGAGCAAGGGTGTGGTGGTGGCTTTATCGTCGCGACTGCAGTGGTTGTTGCGGTTTCGACAATGTCGGTAATTTTGACGGTACGTTTTCTCCTTTCTTTGATCCTCCTCTCCAATTGTATTATGCTTGAACCTTGTGTGTTACTGCTGAAATTCTGCCATTGTCGTGCGTGAATTGTGTTGGTGATATTTTTGCCTTCGATGCTTTTTCAGATTGTTGTTTGAATTTCTGCGGCTGGTTTTTGCGATACTGCTTGTAACCTTTTTTTGTGTTAATATATGTGATGATGTGTGTGAATTTTCTGTGAATTTTTTCTTGGTGTGAATGGCTATGCGTGTTGCTCCCTACTGGGCTGGTGTTTCTATGCTGTTTGTGAAAGTGGTATGAGTTTTTTTTCAGTGTGAATCGTGAATTTTTTTTCTGGTGTGAGTATGTGTTTCCACTGGTGTGATTTTTGTTTCTGTGTTTTTCAACTGTTCCCTCCTGTCCTGCTGCTCACTCTGTTCTTCTTTATATAAGCTTCAACATATTGAATTTTCAATTCCAATTAAAAATTTGTCGAATCTTGTTTTGGAAACATATTATGAATTGTGATTCTTGCATTGAACACATGATTTTCGTGGTGAATACGTTTCTGTTTTGTCTCAGACATGTTCCGACATTTTCGAATATTTTCCTTTTTCGGTTTTGATTGTGTCTGAGAATGCTTAATTGTGTCTACTGAATCAAAGTTTGCCATGATGATTGTTTAATTGTGTTTGGAAAGGAATTGAACGGTATTTTGAAGATTCAAGATTTGTTGTGCCTTTCCTTCTTCTCATTTTCACTACTAGGACTCATGTTTTCCTCCACACGGTTGTGGTTGTTTGCAGGTTGCTTGAGGACTTTGAAGTTGAATCACGGTGCAAGAGTATTGGATTATCTTTGACGCTCATTGGAAGGCCAGCGAAGATTTTACGTCCGGATCGAACAACGACTGCTGCCATAGCTCACCTCAAGTACTATGTGAGCAGGTTATGATATAATGCAATAACAAACTAGCTGCATCAGAATCTCACAGCAAGCACATTATCATCCAAACACCCATACCACTAGTGAATGATGATGTCCCTGGGAAAAGTTTTCTTGACCAAAGCAATTATGGACCCTGTCTGCGGCTTTGTTTCTAGGCAAAGATAATTCAGCCCACAAACCTTAAGCGTACAACTATTTAAAAGAATGCTTGATGAGTACAATGTGGCTCGCATGACTTTTCGTTAATGTATGACTTGTTATGCAATTTCTTGTGTTTCTGATGGTAATGTATTCTATGTTTATGACCATGATCAGTTTGAGTATCATCATCAATGCCGCTACTCTCATGACAAGCACGAGAAAGATGCTTTCTTGTTATTTTGTCAAAAGACCAAAGTTTTACCTTTTCCCCATCTTTTGAAGAAGCCTAATTAGTTTCATGGGATTTACATCACCAATAACTGTTACTTTCCTTTCACTTTGATCAATGGAAATAGATTTCACTCCCTTAATTTGTTTCAACGTGCGCTGACATCTTCTGAGCAGCTTTTTCAAAATCAACTTTCAAGGTAGAAATAGGGAGTTCTTTACTGTTTTCCATTAGAATTAGAATAAAGTATGATAAACTTCTTGCTTATGGAGAATTTCCATGATGACATACAAATTCCTTCTTGAATCATGACTTGATTAAATCTTGAACTTTGAACTTTGATGATAAATTTCTAATAAAACAATCCCCTCCTTTACGTTGTCCTTGAACTTTCAAAGCTTTTATTTTGAATTGTACCTTGAATTTGATAGGACTTGACCTTCTTTGATTATGTCAACAATTCCCTTTGTTAAACTTGAATTAAAAACTCTTCTCATAACGGCTTATGGCATAATATCAACAAAATTGTAACTTGGATATAAATCTTTGAATTTAGACTTGAAGTTTACAAAAGTAATGAACCAATTTAAGCCTTTATGAAAAACATGGATTTTGAACTTCACTTCGAAAACTTCTTGCCTACACTTAATTCAAATCTTTATCCAAACTAACAAAATTAAAATTCCCCGTTCAAGATCAAAAGGAAACTGATGGTCCACCCTCATGAATAAGAACAGAGTCTTGCTTGACTTTTGTCATCCACATAATCAAAGTTTTGGATGATGACGAACTCGGTACAAGAACCATGAATATACAATTTGTAATACCTCTTGCCACAACTCCAATCAGCCCTCAAATGCTCAAAACCAACGGACATAACCCTAATCCTCCTTGAGGAAATCTCTGCTGAATCTTGAGGAACAATGACCTTGTATTGACTAAGGGACTAAAAGAATGAGGGCATATCTTTCATTTATCTCCACAGGAATTCAACACAACTCGCAAGGAACGAGAATCCCAATGAGCACACACAAGACCTCCATGACTCTTGAACCTTTTGCAGCAACACCTAATTTCACAAATGAAATCAATCAAACAAAGTTTAATAAATCGGTTAGCTATGCATGGATGATTGACCTAAGATGATATGTAAAAGATCAAGGAATCTAAAGGTAAAACTTGGGGTATGACACATGTCAAGTACTTAAGCTCAGAAGTGGAAAAGAATGAAATTCTGGTATGCAGATCTCAGATGTCCTAAGAGATGTCGAGACACTTGATCTTTTCTTTAAACACAATGACAAGAAGGAGCACAATAAAAATTACAGAAAGTAAACGAACACACAGTAATTGTTAACCCAGTTCGGTGTACAACAACACCTACGTCTGGGAGCTACCAAGCCAGGAATGAAATCCACTAGATAGTATTAATTCTAAGCTAAACAACCTCCAGTTTACAACTTATCACTTAATCTCTACCCGTGCTTAATTTCTACCTAAGACTCTCCTAGGTATGAGACCATTCTAAATTCCCTTTCAATTACAACTGTGATAGAAATTACAACTTAATGCAAACAATCCAGCTCTAGTATCAACACGATACAAGAGAGGCTCACAAATACACAAACCCTAAAACTCACTAAGCAAGAATGTATTTTTCACACTTTGATTAGGTTAAACCCATCCTATTTATCACCATAAACTAGACTGGATTTGGGCTTCAAAAACGCAGCAGTTCTGTTACACAGAATCTGCAACTTATTCTCCTCAAGAATAGTTTCTTCAATCCAAAGTTTCCTAAAATTTCTCCACACTTAGAAAACGACATCTTCAAATTCAAACAGAATCTATGATTCCTCAATCTTGAACGCCATCTAGGATAAACAAATATTCTCACAATATTATGAAATCTGGAAATAAATTAGCAGTATCAAAACTACAAAGTAACATACAAAGATGTCGAATCATCATAATAGGACATCTTGTCCAACATCTTGCTGTCATGTTAGTTTTACCAAAATTAATGCCAATCTCAAAAGCTTGGATTTATCAATCTCCCCCTTTGGCAGATTTTGGCTAAAACTAACTAAATAACCCTTGCATACAAATACACAAAAAGTTAGAGGCAAAAATCATAACAACAACAAAAATAATATAGCCTCCCCCTCAATCATTTCCTTCTTCTGCAGTAAGTGGTTAGCACTCTCCCCTTCAACAGCAGCAGCCAATGGTTAGCAGTGGTTAGTTAAGTTAGTATTACTCTCCCTTTTTAGCCAGAATATGACAAAGGTAGTTAACTAACTAAACAACCAAGCATTAATAAAATCAGAACAAGAGTTTAAAGTACAGATCAAGCACATGAAGTGCCAAAAATATCCTAGACATTTAGCCCTTACAAAACATAACCACAAAAAAAATGAATACTACTAACAAACTTCGTCTTTAGTAGCCTCATCATCCTCTTCCTCTTCCTCTTCAAGGTCCTCACCATCTGACTCACCATCTTTATCAGCAGCATCATCAACAACAACATTTGATATGACAATGTCTTGGACATGATCACCAGCAAACAATTTGTAATGTAAAGTCAAAGGAGACTCCCTTTTCATGACTTTATCATCATTAAGCAAAATACCAGGATATTGTTGCAGAATTATGCTACAAATGACAGTTAGGTTTGAGAACCTCTCTTTATTTGGTGGGAACACACATACACTCACTCTAATAGTATTCCCACACCAAATTAACTGCTATAAATCTTCAGACAGGCAAATCCCAAGCTTGGCCCTCAACACCTCAAATTGATTAGCATCCAAAGCTTTAGTAAAGATGTCAGCTAGCTGATTCTCTGTGGCAACATTCTCCAATGTTATAACTTTATCTTCCATAAGATTTCTAATGAAATGATGCCTAATGTCAATGTGTTTGGTTCTACTATGCTATATGGGATTCTTTGAAATATTGATCGCACTCAAGTTATCACAGAATAATGTCATGACATCTTGTATGACATTATACTCAGTCAGCATTTGCTTCATCCATATCATTTGAGAACAACTACTACATACTGTTATGTACTCAACCTCAGCAGTAGATAGAGAAACATAATTCTGCTTCTTACTGAACCGTGAAATCAAGTTGTTTCCCAAAAAGAAACATCCTACATAGGTGCTTTTCTTATCACCAGCACTACCTGCCCAATCAGCATCACAATATCCCATCAACATGGAATTAGAATTATGAGAATACAAAATACCATAGTCACATGTACCATTCACATACTTCAGAATTCTTTTGACTTGATTAATATGACTGACTTCAGGTTCAACTTGATATCTAGCACAAACTCTAACATCAAAAGTTATGTCAGGTCTGCTTGTAGTAAGGTATAGAAGACTGCCAATCATGCTTCTATACAAACTCTAATAAACACTAACACCCTTTTCATCCTTAGACAACTTCAAGTGTGTAGGAGCAGGAGTCCTTTTGTGGCTAGCATTCTCCAAACCAAACGTCTTCACAATACTCTTTGCATACTTCCCTTGAAAAAGAAATATGGAGTCTTCCATCTGTTTGACTTGGAGACCAAGAAATTAGGTTAATTCACCCACCAAACTCATCTCAAACTCAGATTGCATTTGCTTGATAAAATGTTGAACCTTCTCATTCGACACCCCTCGAAACACAATATCATCTACATAGATTTGTGTTATCACGAGTTTTTCGTCCTTCTCTTTAACAAAGAGAGTTTTGTCAATTCCACATTTTATGTATCCATGGTTGATGGGGAATGCAGTTAGCCTCTCATACCAAGCTCTTGGAGCTTGTTCAACCCATACAAGGCCTTCTTCAATTTGAACACATGATCTGTGTTATTTCTGTGCTTTTGTGGTTGGCATTTATTTTGCTAAAACTATTATAGCAGCAAGATGTTGAATCTTATTGTTCTAAGTGGCTGCTTTCAACATGTCGAATGAAGATGTTCCATGGCAGCTCATAGGACATCGCGCTGTGAAGTCAGTTTTATTGCAGATTCTGTTACTATGATTTGTAATTGAATATTCTGTGAATATTTGGTTATCCTATGTGGCATCCAAAGCATTTTTGGATTAGGGTTAACAATTTCTGGTGTTCTTTACATTTTCTGCACACTATTGTTTTGAACTTGTTCATTGTTGTCGTATATCAGTGTCTCGACATCTCGATAGGACATCTGATATATAGGCCAGAATTTCAATTGGCATCAAGAGCAGGCACCCTTAGTTGTTTCTGGGTGAGATTCAGGGAAGGTACTTTCTGGTACAATGGACAAGGATGGAGGAGCTCTGAATAAACCACCTCTGCTGGATGGTTCAAACTATGAGTATTGGAAACCTAGGATGATAGCTTTCATCAAATCCATGGATGATCAAGCATGGAAAACTGTTATCAAAGGATGGGAGCCCCCTAAGGTTAAAGATGAAAAAGGTAACCCTACTGATGTGGTGAAGGAAGAGGAAGACTGGGATGATGCTGACTACAAAGGGTCTGTTGGAAATTCTAAAGCCATGAATGCATTGTTCAATGGTGTCAACAGAAATATCTTCAGGCTGATTGAGCATTGTACTATTGCCAAAGAAGCTTGGCAGGTCTTGAAAGTCACACATGAAGGAACCTCAAAGGTGAAGTTGTCAAAGCTTCAACTCATCACTTCCAAGTTTGAAAATCTGAAGATGAAGGAAGATGAGAGTATTCATGACTTCCACATGAATATCATTGAGATAGCAAATGCCTCAAGTGCTTTAGGAGAAAAGATGTCTGACAGCAAGCTGGTCAGGAAGATTCTCAGGTCTCTACCTAAGAGATTTGATATGAAGGTCACTGCTATAGAGGAAGCTCAGGACATTGACAAGATGAAGGTGGATGAGCTTATGGGATCACTCCAAACTTTTGAGTTAGGATTCAGTGAAAAAGCTGAAAAGAAGAAGAGTATAGCATTTGTGTCGAATGCTGATGACTCAGATGATGAAGGTGACCTGGTCAGAGATGAAGGGGTGTCTAAAGATCTGGTATTACTTGGAAAACAATTTAACAAAGTGTTGAAAAGGATTGACTGGAAGTCGAGAGCAAATGCTCAGAACAAGTCACTCGACATCAGTAAGAACCAGGATGGAGGCAGAAGATCCAGAACTGAAGAAGACTCCAATCAAGGGAAGAGAGTTCAATGCTTTGAATGTGAGGGATATGGGCACATAAAGACTGAGTGTCCCAGGTATCTCAAAAGGCAGAAGAAGGGCCTATCCGTGTCTTGGTCAGAAGGAGAGTCTGAGAGTGATGTTGAATAAGAATCAGCAAAATTGGTGACAGCTTTGACTGGAATCTGTAAGGCTGATGGAGAAACTTCGTGTGAATCTGACTCTGACAAAGAATCCTATGTTGGAGAACTCACCAAGGAAGAAGTATTCACAGGGTTTTCAAAATTGTGTATCAAGAATGAAGAAAGGAGCTAGATTATATTGGAACAGAAGATTTTGATAGCTCAACTAGAAGCTGAGAAGGAAGAACATCTATCAACCATTGCTGATCTGAAGGAGGAGGTTGAATGGCAAAAGTCAAAACTTGACAATATGACCAAATCTATAAGAATGCTGAACAATGGTACCACGCAGCTGGATGAGATCCTTCAGAATGGGAAAGAAGCTGGAAATGTGCAAGGCCTTGGCTTTAACAATCAAGCAGAGACTTCTAAGAAGATTGTATTGAAGTTTGTTCCTCAGAAAATAAAGCAAGAAGTGGGGATGTCAAATCACATGTTTCAACATCAGATGAACCATCAGAAAAGAGTTTGTAGATCAAAGTATAAACCATGGAGATGCCATTACTGTGGCAAGATTGGTCACTTAAAGTCCTTTTGCTACAAGCTGCACGGCTATCCCAAAATTGCTCAGCAACAAAATAAAGAACAGAGTTGGGCTAAAGTGAAGAGAAGATGGATTCCTAGACAAATGATGGCTGGTCTCATAGCACATACTTCTCTTAGAGCATCTGCAAGAGAAGATTGTTACTTTGACAGTAGTTGTTCAAGACACATGACTGGTGTGAAGAAATTCTTGTCAGATATTAAGCCTCACTCCACCAATTATGTCACTTTTGGGGATGGATCAAAGGGTGAGATAAAAGGTGTTGGAAAGCTGGTCTACACAGGACAACCAAATCTGGATCGTGTTCTACTTGTCAAAGGGTTGACCGCAAATTTAATCAGTATAAGCCAACTGTGTGATGTAGGCCTCAAAGTAAATTTCACCAAATCTGAATGCCTAATAACCAATGAGAAAGATGAAGTTGTTATGAAGGGAACCAGGTCTAAGGATAACTGCTATCTGTGAAATCCTCAAGAACTTGAAAGCCTGTCTACTTGTTTGATGACAAAGGAAGATGAAACCAAACTGTGGCATTAGAAATTGGGTCACTTACACCTGAAAGGGATGAAGAAAGTTATGTCAACTGAAGCTGTTAGAGGTATTCCCAAGCTGAAGATCGATGAGGATAAAATATATGGTGAATGTCAAGTTGGGAAGCAAACAAGGGTGTCACACAAGAGGCTTCAACATCTTACTACAACTTGTAGAGTCCTAGAACTTCTTCACATGGACTTAATGGGACCTATGCAGGTTGAAAGTCTTGGTGGGAAGAAGTATGCCTATGTTGTCGTAGATGACTACTCCAGATTCACTTGGATAAGTTTTATCAGAGAAAAGTCCGAAGTGTTTGCAGCCTTTAAAGAACTGTGTCAAAGAATCCAACGGGAAAAGGATTGTGGTGTTGTTCGAATCAGAAGTGACCATGGGAAAGAATTCGAAAATAGCAGGTTTGAAGATTTCTGCTTATCTGAGGGTATCACTCATGAATTCTCATCACCAATCACCCCTCAGCAGAATGGTGTGGTGGAACGCAAGAACAGGACCATACAAGAATGTGCAAGAGTCATGATTCATGCCAAAAAACTTCCATATCATTTTTGGGCTGAAGCCATGAATACTGCTTGCTATATACACAATAGGGTGACTATCATATCAGGTACTTCTGTCACTCTTTACGAACTATGGAAAGGTAGAAAGCCAAATGTGAAGTATTTCCATGTGTTTGGTAGTAAGTGCTATATCTTAGCGGATCGTGAACAAAGGCGAAAGATGGATCCTAAGAGTGAGGAAGGAATATTTTTGGGTTACTCTACAAACAGTAAAGCATATAGGGTATTTAATTCCAGAACTCAGGTGATGATGGAATCCATAAATGTGGTGGTTGATGACTCTGGAAAAGATGAAGATGTCCCAGATGATGTTGGAGCATGTCTGCCCATGAACAATGAAAACTCTCAAGACAATGAGGCTGTAGAAGATAATGCTCAAGAAACCAACACTAGACCTGAGAATGAAGAGATAGAGGATGCTAACAGGGGACCCTCTATAAGGATTCAGAAGGATCACCCTAAGGAATTAATTATTGGAGATCTGAATGAAGGTGTAAGAACCAGAACAAGGGAGACTGTGTCAAATGCTTGCTTCGTGTCAAAGATCGAACCAAAGAATGTCAAAGAAGCATTGACAGATGAGTTCTGGATAAGTGCTATGCAAGATGAACTTTGTCAGTTCAAGAGGAATGAAGTTTGGGAATTGGTACCACGACCAGCAGGAACAAATGTAATTGGAACAAAATGGGTTTATAAGAATAAGTCTGATGAGCAAGGAGTTGTTACCAGGAACAAAGCCAGATTAGTAGCTCAAGGGTACACACAGATTGAAGGAGTAGACTTCGATGAAACATTTGCGCCTGTGGCTCGTTTGGAATCCATCAGACTGTTGCTAGGAGTGGCATGTTTGTTGAAATTCAGATTGTTTCAAATGGATGTCAAGAGTCCCTTTCTGAATGGCTATCTTAATGAGGAAGTCTATGTTGAGCAGCCTAAAGGGTTTGTGGATCCAAACTTTCCTGATCATGTTTACAAGCTGAAGAAGGCTTTGTATGGGCTGAAACAAGCTCCACGAGCTTGGTATAAAAGACTGACTGAGTTCTTAGTTAATAATGGGTACAGGAAGGGTGGTATTGATAAAACTCTTTTTGTCAAGGAGAAGGATGGGAAACTAATGATTGCTCAGATTTATGTAGATGATATTGTGTTTGGCGGGATGTCGGATGAAATGGTCCAACATTTTTTCACTCAAATGCAGTCTGAATTTGAGATGAGCTTGGTGGGTGAATTGACTTACTTTCTTGGATTACAAGTCAAGCAGATGGAAGACTCCATTTTTATCTGTCAGAGCAAATATGCGAGGAACATTGTGAAAAAGTTTGGACTGGATAATGCCAACCATAAGAGGACTCCTGCTCCTACTCACTTGAAGTTATCCAAAGATGAAAAGGGAGTGAATGTTGAACAAAGTCTGTATAGAAGTATGATTGGCAGTCTGCTGTATCTTACAACAAGTAGGCCAGACATAAATTTTGCTATTGGTGTGTGTGCAAGATATCAAGAAGAACCCAAGGTCAGTCACATCAATCAAGTAAAGAGAATTCTAAAGTATGTAAGTGGTACATGTGATTATGGGTTGCTTTACTCCCATGACTCAAGTCCCATTTTATTAGGATATTGTGATGCTGATTGGGCTGGAAGTGCTGACGATAGGAAGGGTACCTCTGGAGGATGCTTCTTTTTGGGAAATAATCTTATTTCATGGTTTAGCAAGAATCAGAATTCAGTATCCCTCTCTACTGCTAAAGCTGAGTACATAGCAGCTGGTAGTAGTTGTGCACAACTGGTATGGATGAAGCAGATGTTGTCTGAGTATAATGTCACACAAGATGTCATGACACTATTTTGTGACAACCTGAGTGCTATTAATATTTCCAAAAATCCCATTCAACATAGCAGGACTAAGCACGTTGACATCAGGCATCACTTCATCAGAGAACTTGTGGAGGACAAAGTCATAACTCTTGAGCATGTGAGCACAGAAAATCAGCTTGCTGACATATTTACCAAGGCTCTGGATGCAGTTTAGTTTGAAAACCTGAGGAGCAGACTTGGGGTGTGCATTCATGAAGAACTATAGCAATCAATGTTCCTTCTGGCTGCCAGATTGAAAAGACTAAAGGAGGTTATGGTAGTGCAGTGTGTGAATGAAGGGAAAATGATGAAGTTTGTGCATGCCTTTTGGGCATGTGATGTGGTGTGCATCTACTCTCTGATGCAGTTTACTCTGGATTAGTTTTACTTTGACTTGTTCTACTTGCCTTTGTCATATTTATGGCTAAAAAGGGGGAGTAGTATGTTGTGTGGGGAGTGCTTCTGTGCTGCAGGTAGATTGTGTGATGCATTGTGTGATGCTGCAGTTGTTGAGGGGGAGAATGTGGAATGTTGTTGCTGCTGTTGAGGGGGAGTTTTGCCAGTTTACTATGATGAGTGTTTTTGCTTATGCAACTGAAGGGGAGTGCTGCTATGCTGATTTTTTTTGGTGTTTTCGCTGCTGTCTGATATGCTGCTGTTTGATATATGGATTTTTTTTTGCTATTTGTGCTTCTTTACAAGTTTGTTTGTGAGTGTGTAGTTTTAGCCAAAATAAGCCAAAGGGGGAGATTGTTATTTCTGTGCTTTTGTGGTTGACATTTATTTTGCTAAAACTATTATAGCAGCAAGATGTTGAATCTTATTGTTCTAAGTGGATGCTTTCAACATGTCGAATGAAGATGTTCCATGGCAGCTCATAGGACATCGCGCTGTGAAGTCAGTTTTATTGCAGATTCTGTTACTATGATTTGTAACTGAATATTCTGTGAATATTTGGTTATCCTATGTGGCATCCAAAGCATTTTTGGATTAGGGTTAACAATTTCTGGTGTTCTTTACATTTTCTGCACACTATTGTTTTGAACTTGTTCATTGTTGTCGTATATCAGTGTCTCGACATCTCGATAGGACATCTGATATATAGGCCAGAATTTCAATCTGGAAATGTAGGATCAACAAATCCTTTCGGTTGTTCCACATATACTTCTTCATTCAAGTATCCATTTAGAAATGCGCTCTTAACATCCATTTGAAACAACTTGAATTTCAACAAACAAGTCACTCCAAGTAACAATCTAACAGACTCCTGCCTAGCAACAGGAGCAAAAATTTCATCAAAGTCTACCCCTTCAATTTGAGTGTACCCTTGAGCAACAAGTCTAGCCTTGTTTCTAGTGATCACACCTTGCATATCAGACTTGTTTTTAAACACCCATCTTGTACCAATAACATTTGACCATTTAGGTCTTCGCACAAGATCCTAGACCTCATGCCTTTTGAACTGCTCCACCTCCTTGACATTCTTGGGTTCCAATTTTGAGACAAAGCAAGAACCAACAACAACTTCTCTTGATCTGATCATTCTTCCACTATTAGGGTCTCCTATTATAAGCTCCTTAGGATGATCTTTCTGAATTCTGATGGAGGGTCCCTTGTCTACTGTCTCAGTCTCTACAGGTTCAGGATTAACACTTGAGTATGCAGCATCTTCAGGAACATCGTGCAATGTTCCAACATCTTCTGTGACATCTTCAGGAACATCACTCATTAGAAAGAATATTCCAATATATTCTGTGACAGCAGCTTCTGTAGTTGAGTCATCAACCACAACATTTATAGATTCTAACACAACATTAGTTCTGGAGTTGAATACTCTATAGGCTCTGCTATTTGTAGAGTATCCCAGAAAGATTCCTTCATCACTTTTAGGATCCATCTTTCTCCTTTGCTCACGGTCAGCCAAAATGTAACATTTGCTTCCAAAGACATGGAAGTACTTCACAATTGACTTTCTTCCTTCCCATAGCTCATATAAAGTAGCTGATGTGCCAGATCTGATGGTTACTCTATTCAGGATATAACAAGCAGTATTCATGGCTTCAGTCCAAAAATGATATGGAAGTTTCTTGGCATGAAGCATGACCCTTGCACATTCTTGAATTGTCATATTCTTTCTCTCAACCACACCATTCTGTTGAGGAATGATGGGTGAAGAGAACTCATGACTAATTCCTTCAGAGGAACAGAAATCATCAAACTTGCTATTTTCAAATTCTAACTATGCCACAATCCTTCTCTCTTTGAAGTTTTTGACAAAGTTCTTTGGACACTTTAAACACCTCAGACTTCTCTTTGATGAAATTCACCCAGGTGAATCTTGAGAAGTCATCAACCACAACATAAGCATACCTCTTTCCTCCAAGACTTTCAACCTGCATAGGTCCCATCAAGTCCATATGAAGTAGCTCTAGAATTTTTGAAGTGGTCAGATGATAAAGCTTCTTATGTGACATCCTGGTATGCTTTCTAATTTTACATTCACCACAAACTCTTCCTTCATCAATTTTAAGATTAGGAATACCTCTGACAGCTTCTGTTGACAAGACTTCCTTCATTCCCTTCAAGTGTAAGTGGCCAACTTTCTTATGCCACATCTTCACCTCATCTTCTTTTGACATCAAGCAGATGGAGGAACACTTTGTTTCTAGAGGAGTCCACAAGTAACAATTATCCTTAGATCTGGCTCCCTTCATGGTAACTTCATCTTTATCATTTGTTACCAGACACTCAGATTTAGTAAAGTTAACCTTGAGACCTTGGTCACATAGTTTACTAATACTTATTAGATTAGTAGTCAGCCCTTTGACAAACAACACCTTATCAAGACTAGGCTGCCCAGCATAGTCCAGCTTCCCAACACCCTTTATTTCACCTTTTGATCCATCTCCAAAAGTGACATAGCTAATGGAATGTGGTTTCATATCAACCTAAAATTTCTTGACACCAGTCATGTGTCTAAAACAACCACTATCAAAATACCAGTCTTCTCTAGCGGAAGCTCTTAGAGAGGTGTGTGCTATGAGACCAGCAGTGCTATTCTTGGAAATCTGCTTCTTCTTTGTTTTAACAGCAACCTCTTTCCTTCTGGATTGAGTCACAGATATGGGATAACCATGTAGATTATAGCAATAAGGTTTTATGTTGCCAAACTTACCAGAATGATGACATTTACAGTCTTGGTTCTTTCTTCCTAAGGAATTCTTCTGATGTCTTTTTTGATGTTGGGACCTCTTACTTGACATCTTTCGATTCTGCTTTCTTTTGGTTTAAGCATAATTCATGGCATGCTCTTTTTCTTTATTCTCAACTTGATCATTATAACCAAACCCTTTAACATTTCCAGCATACCTTCCTGATTGAAGAATTTCATCCAGCACATCAGAACTGCTATTGAGCATTCTTACATATTTAGTCATATTGTCAAGTTTAGAGTTAAGCAATACAACTTCATCCTCTAGGTTAGAGATGACAACCAAGTGCTTCAATATTTCATCATGAAGTTGAACAATAAGATTCTGTTGATCCTTTCCTAGTTGACATACTTCTGCACTTCTGATGCACAACTCCTTGTACGAGGCATCTAGTTCATCAAAAGTGAGTTCTTCACCATCTAATTCTTTATCAGAATCATATACTCCAGAAAGAGCAGAAACCTGTTTAGCAGATTCTCCTTCACTTGTAGAATCATCTTCAGACCAAGATGCAGACAAGCCTTTCTTCTCCTTCTTGAGAAAGGTAGGACACTCAACTTTTGTGTGTCCAAACCCTTCTTGAGAAAGGCAGGACACTCATCTTTTTCAGCGGTTGGTTATACTGTTTTTCAAGAAGCACAACAGCCTTAGACAATTCTTCATTGGAATTTGGATCACATTCACCTTGATTAGACACCAAGGCTATGCTTTTCTTCTTTCTCACTGATAGCCAATTCAAAAGTCTGAAGAGATTCTATGAGTTCATCCACCTTCATGGTGTTTATGTCTTGGGCTTCTTCAATGGCAGTTGTAACACCCCATTTCTACCCAGCGAATATTATTAAAAATCAGAGTTACAAAATTTCAACAAACAAATGAGATGCTACACTTACTTCTTAAAATCAACTTCATTTAATCTCATGTAAAACAGATACATAACACATTAACTCGGATGAACCGATAACAATATAATTAGCCTTTGAAAAACAAAACCACTTTTATTAACTAAGTAGTGGAATCACAATTTTCAACTTAATTGTCATAACATCTTTTGTTCAACTAAAAACAACTTCAACACAACAAGTATTCGATGACATCAACTTATAATTCAACAACTGAAATATAACAACTATAAAACAACGATCGTTCATCCCCCCGAGTGTTACGTATTAGAGCAAGACCCTATTGACTTGCAATAAAGCAACATAAGGACTCCAAAACTATTCCGAGCTGCCACTGCTATTCTTGAGTACCTGCCCATTTCCCATGGTAGGGGAAATATCAGCAGAAGGGGTGAGATATCTAACAATATAATAAGATGTATGATAAATAATATATTAGAATTTAGATCATATAAAATTACCACTTTATAGCTTATAACAACAATTATCACATCCAGTCATCAACTTAATATCACAGCAATTTAACCAACTTAATATAACAACTTTCAAACCACAAATATAACAACAAAACCCTCAATAGGTTATAACAACATTTTTATAGCTTTCAGACAGTACCTGTCACAACAAGTCAACAACATACTAACAACGAATATATCATCACAACAACTCAAAATGCAACATGAAATGCGACTCATTACGATGCACATGCATGTGGTACCATTGGAGCAGAACTCCCAACTTAATAACGGAGCAAAACTCCCAACTTAATAATTGCCAATTAATAGAGGCATCAACAAGGCATAACCCTTCTGCTTAATATTTTGCCAATCCAGGCCAGCTTAATGTTTTGCCAATCCAGGCCAGCTTAATGTTTTGCCAATCCAGTCCAGCTTAATGTTATGCCATGTGACCCAACATGAACATCATAATAACAACACTGATAATTATATCTATCAGCACAACAGCAAATCAGCATTGCCCATAGGCATACAACTTGGTATCAACATCTCAACAACAACGCCACTTAACAATGACAACGCAACAACAACAATTCGACAGCAACTTAACAACAATTCAACATTGGCCACATGCCTACAACTTAACAACAATTCAACACTGGCCATAAGCCTACTACTTTATATTTTAGCAACAACATATCATCAACAATAATTAAACAGCAACTTAACAATAATACTCAACATTGACAATAAGTCTACAACTTCATCTTGCCATTAAATAGAGGCAACACAACATATAATCACCACCTGCAATTTCACAGATTAACAACGACAACAACACAGCAACTTATATATACTAATACTATTATCACAAGTCCTATTAATACTACTTGTGTATCACTGCCAATTTTACCTATTACAACTAAGTATACAACACACCATATCAACTAAAATATACAACAAATGTTCTGTATAGTTATTCGGACAATTCGACTAAATCTGGCTAATTAATCTTCTGCTAAAATACTTGATACTTTCTACTCTGAACCAATGTATTTATTAGCTCTCTATTAATTTAATACTACACTGCCACCAAATATAGGTATACCAGTTACTGTTGACTTTTCCACCAATACTACTAATTCTGCTACTACTGATTAATTAACTCCCTGCTAAATAAATGAAACTATCATTTTTCTGCCACTAATTCATACATACTGCTACTACGAAATTATTCTGCTTGTTATCAACCACACTGCTATTTAATAACGCTTTTAAATTAATCGTCTACTAAAATTACCAACATTTCTGCTTGTCCTGCCATTTATCAAATCTATACTGTTATTACTAATATCAGTATTACCTCTACACTTGCCACTAAAATTATAGTTTACTACTAGTTACTATTATTTCCGAATAAATTACTGAAATATGCTATTCACTGCTACCAAATATCTCTGCCTTATGTGATATTATTCTGCTACTCAATTTTCTATACCGTTAATATTTATCAACTACTAATATTGTTACTGGAACTCCCCTAATTATATATAACTAACTATGATTAAAGTGGACTAATTAATATAGTTGATGCCATGGTTATATGTATTGACCTGCTACTAAATTAAATGAATTAAACTAAATTCTAGAACAACACTATATGCCTACCATCACCAATTCCATGCCTATCGTCACAAAAACCCATGTTATGTTTTGTATATTGTGTATCAGTTTTGTATATGGTGTCGGTCGGCACATTCTCTTCACCATATCCTGCCGATCGTCACATTTTCATGACTTTGTGTGTGTGACGGTCGTAAGACGTGTGACGGTCGTCATGCCCCCCAGACGGCGTCACATTCTTCTCTGTTCGTCTTTCGTTTCAACACAAAGTCTCCAATTAATTCCATCGAGCCATAATCTCAGACCACAACAACATGAATTTCACAATAATGTGACAAATCCATCCACCATAGATTAATTTCCAACAACAATTGCATTGATTGGATTTCTGCAACTTTATAAGAAAATAAACATGACAGTAGCAACAAGGTAACAATTTTTCACACCGGATTAAACATACACACACGATAATTTCATATAAACCAATCCCCACATATCATTCATCATCAACCCAATTATAGAGTCAGAACCCCACCCTTACCTTGGATTGGAGACCGCTCTATTCCACTGATTGCACCAAGTTTTTCCATGACTTCAAACCTTTGCCTCTTCTCTCTTTTTCCTCCTCTGCAACTTTTCATGATCAATTCTCCACGACCTTTCTCTTTTCTCTACAACTTCCACGTACAACATGTTTTACTCCTTCTCTCAACCCTTATTTCCTCTACTAATCAAAACCTAATTTTCTTTTATTCCACTTACTCAATATAATAACACTATTATTTTATTATTCTTATTGGGCCTATTATCAACACCCCCAATAATTTTACTTCTAACCATTAAAAGACCATAATACATAATAATAGTATTATTCTAATACTATTTCTACCACTTAATCAATTCATGTATCAACTAACAACAACACAACTTAAATCAACATTTCACAACATCAACAATTAATTCGAAAATATTTAATTAAATAATTAATTAAATATCGGGCGTTACAACTCTCCGCCACTTAGAATATTTTCGTCCTCGAAAATCTACTCGATACCACCACTCTTAACGCGAATTTCGCATCTAACTCTCTGATCCCCAAGTCGCATTTGGCAACCCTTCGACCACTACTTTTCCGACATAACTACAACTCAACATGATTTCAATCCAATGCACACATGTTAATCATTTAACATCTTCGCGACATAATCGTCAATAATTTATTAACCACTCGATAATATCTTGACATATCAACATCTAAGTAGCCACATCCATACACACTTATACCTGGATATACAACATCACATTATCATCTTAACATCTTCAACACCGAAACACTTACACAATTTCATTCTCGTGTATATATGTATGTCAATTATCAACAAAATATCAACAACTCTATCCATATCGTCGTATCGCTCTTATAGTGACATCAACATAGCCAACATAATCAACTTCGTCATATTATGGAGTATTATTCATCATTTACGGTAACCAACAACAACATCACGACACCGGGAACAAAATCATTATAACGTCAACTTAACAGTATAACTCAACAAATATACACACAACTTACCATAAACCAACAACCACAATAATATCCTTATAAAATCAACAAATATTTACGAGAATACACAATATCCTGTCACACCATCCTTATATCAACAATCCACCAAATTAAGCATGTAGATCAAGGCATATCATTCCCATAGGCTTCTGATATTTAGTCCTTCACTTCTAACGAGTCGTACACGCATAGCAACTGCGCCACATCACGCTTCAGCTGCGTAACTCTGATCATCCATCTTATGTCACCGTCCTTATTAAAATTTTCGGCAACTATATGGTTTACAAGTTTCAATCTAGTTTCGGACTTTCTTTAACATCCACCATAAAATCGTCGTTCACTTGATATCCTCAATCTTTCACCTTGCGACATTAGCTCGCATATAAACCCGCTATTCCAAATTGTTCAATACGTCTCAACTCTTTCCTAGCCACTCGCTATTAATCCACACCAACTGGTGAGCGACTATCCTCACAATATACATCAATCACTTTACACACTATTAAGATAGCAAGACAAGTCTATACCATCCAACATGATCTCGTCTACTATCAACAAGAGATTAAGGGTGATCAGTTCCTCAATTTGTCAATAGATAGCCGACAACAATAATGGAGTATAAACCCTCGTTACCAAACTATAATAGTGTTCCTTTAGAACTTGTACACAAGTCATCTAAAGCACTCTGATCCAATAATTTCCAATGAGGTTTACAAATACTCCCACAATTCCCTCTCATTCGATCTTGTCGATGAGACACCAACGCCCAACACATTACACGGTCCATATTAAACTCACTTAGCCTCACACGAAGGTTAAGTATTCTCCAACTCAAGAATTACTACTATGCCAGTACATTACACGTCGTCTAGTTCCAATTGAAATCTCACAATGCCGTTCCACACCGTTTTGGTCATAGAACCTCTCCACTTCTTCTTTTACACATGCCACTACATTGGCATCATAAACACGACTCTAATTCCTCTTAAAAGCATTTTCCTTTAAAAGGACATCTTCATTCTAATCATTGTTAATCATCATAAGCCGCACCTCTATGCGCTTCTCCAATACTTTCACATCTTTTTTTTTTAATGCAGGACATCTCATTTCTCAGCTTATTCGTCAACAACGTATTACGCTTGACCTCATCTCGAACAACTGCGATAATAACCATTTATGCCCAAAAAGCCTTTAGTTCCATAACTGACTTCAGAGTCCCTCCATATAGGAATGCATCTACCATATTTGAAAACACTTTCATAGGATAGAATATATTTTTATCTCCTCATAGGTTCAAACAGAACATCAATCCGATACTCGGAACACAAGATATGAATTTCCAAAGTTATCAGAAAATGCGAACACCGACGTCATGCAGCGACATACTATTACACACCTTACGATAACATCAGAACAGAATTTCTTTGCACCAGTACCAACGCTTACCATCCTTGAAATCGTACTCATCTCCTCGCATTTTCTAACTCTGACCCGCGATTCAAAACATTCCAACAACATCAACAACTTTTACAGTCACTCACAAGGATCCCACGACACGGTCTACAACAATCTGCCATTCTATCACCGTTCAAACGTCAACATCTTACGCAAGGGCTACTCAAACCGGCAACTTCACAGTCCACCAGCAGCGCAGAACATCGCAACTTTCTAAATTCCATCTTCTAAAAATTATCCTTGTCACTTAACAATCACCTTCAGAAACATCAGGTATTTACACTCTACTCATATATCAACAACCGTTATATTGCTCCTCATCCTTCGAGAAGTAAACATCAACAATGTCTGATCATCCTCCCTCAAGATGTTCCAACTTGATTAACAAACAAAATCTTGAATCCATGTCTCCTCCGGATTCGGGAAACAACATACTTCAACAATACTTGCACTGTCGCCATCAGCAGCATACCGAACCAACATCTTACAACCGAAACATATCCGAGAAGCAAAACTTCTCCCCTACTTATCCTCAAACCTACTCCTGCATACAATCTATTAGAAAAGCAAGAAAGCACCGACAGTGTTCCACACACTTGTCGCATACTAAGGGATAAACAACATTAGACAACTTGGCCGGACAGACCGACCTGCTTTGATACCACTAATGTAACACCCCATTTCTACCCAGCGAATATTATTAAAAATCAGAGTTACAAAATTTCAATAAACAAATGAGATGCTACACTTACTTCTTAAAATCAACTTCATTTAATCTCATGTAAAACAGATACATAACACTTTAACTCGGATGAACCGATAACAATATAATTAGTCTTTGAAAAACAAAACCACTTTTATTAACTAAGTAGTGGAATCACAATTTTCAACTTAATTGTCATAACATCTTTTGTTCAACTAAAAACAACTTCAACACAACAAGTATTCAATGACATCAACATATAATTCAACAACTGAAATATAACAACTATAAAACAATGATCATTCATCCCCCCGAGTGTTACGTATCAGAGCAAGACCCTCTTAATGTAATACCCCGTAAAATTCTGAACATTTTGGATAATATTATTATGATCAACTGGGTTCCGGTGTACTCTGAGCAATTATTGGATAAAATAATTAGAGTAAACTGACGAACTCAGATGGATTAGATTAATACTATTTAACTTGGAATTTTATTAATTGGTGCAATTGAGATAATTTGGATAATTAGTAGTATTACCAATTAATGTTTCCTATGTCTATTTTCTTTTCCTTTTCCTTATTTGAAAGATAGTAACTTGGAGAAAGAATACGAAGAGAAGGAAAAAGGAAGGAAAAAGGAAGGGAAAAGAAGAGGAAAATTTCTCAAGAGCTCAAGGATTTGATTCATCAACCCATCTTCATCTTTTCATCTCAACTTCATCCTCCTCATCTTGTAATCCAGGTGGGTTCTAGTTAGACACTTTAGAGTAGAGTTTTATTGAGTTTTAGAGTTAGTTTGATATTGTTAGAAAATGAGAAATTTTGCACGAAAATCATGTTTTGATATTCCTTATGATTGATACATGTTAGATATGTGTTGTTGTGTATCCAATTGGTATTTTTCTGGTGTTTAGAAGTGATTTGGAAGGGAAAATGGATCATTTTCGCAGAACCAATTATGCAGGAAAAATTTTGGTTTTCCACTGCCCATACACGTATCACTCAAGGTAACACGCGTATTGGTTAAGGCAATACGCGTATGGCAATGAAGAAATGTGGGCAATACGCGTATGGGGTTCCATTTTCTCGGCCATCTGCTCATTTGCTTAATGGTACGCATAGGGTTTTGGGCAATACGCGTATGAAGTGAGGCAATACGCGTATTGGGGTTTTAAAAGGGATTTTTGGGAAAAATACGTCTCTGTCCATATGCGTATCACTTTGGGCAATATGCGTATGGATGGGCGAGTGAGCAAGGCAATACGCGTATGGCTTGGGGTAATACGCGTACGGCCAGGAGGGTGCAGAATTGTGTTTTTTTTTGCGATACCATTTCTCGTTATGTCCATAACTATTGCCTCGTTTATTCGATGTGAGTATTCTTGGTGTTGTTATGAAGCTATGAATATCCTCTAGCTAATGGTAGTGAGAAATATCTGTTTATTTCCCGATTAAATAAATCGGAGGGAACCGTGAATTGGTGTAAGGGTGATATGTTGAATTATGTGTTTCCATTATGCGATTGATGATTATTTACCTATACTCTTATTGTTAAACATGTTTGAATATGTATGCATGCTAAAATACGAAATAGGTAGAGTGAGGATTTAGCGTAAACAATGTCGGAAAGTGTGAAATGTCATAGTGACAACGCTCGCGCATGAAAGGTCGAGGCCTGTGTCTAGTAATCATAACCAGTTTATCCTATGGTGTAGTTTCATGAGACTCGAGCACCTCCTCTGAAACGTATGCACAATTACTTGGCAGGTTTGATTCCCGCGTGTAGTACGAATGGAACCTATATGGTAAAGATACTTGTGATGGTTAACAGGCCATGAGAAGTGACGGTTCATGGCTAACAGGCCGATGATCCTGAATCCATTTCGTATGCCAAGTAACTTCAAGGATCCATGATTCGGGTCGTCTTCTAGACATAGAAGTGGACAGGAAAAGGGGATGCCTTGGTATGGTTATTGATTAGCGAGATTCTTGAGTTAACAGGCTCAGGCCATAATTTGGTACTAGTGTGAGTTAACAGGCTCACGAGTGTGGATACATATATAGTGTGTGTACTCAAAGTCACTTCCCTTCCCTTTGACTTGAGTTAGGTTTATTAGAACCTTGTAAAGCCGAGAGGACTTTAAGATAGGGAACTCACTGAGATTTGATGTATCTCACCCCACTGTTGTTGTTTACATCACAGGTACTGCAGGTTCCGAGAAGGGTAAGGATAAGGCTGTGTGATTATCCTTACTTATCTGATGGCTTTGCTTCCGTTGTGGAGTTTTTGAGATCATTATTTGATCTAGTTCTTAGTATTTGTCTTTGGAACATCTTGTAGATATACTATGCCGTAGTTTTTTTGTATTAGGCTTTTTGGGCATGTATATATATAATGTGTTTACTAGGAACTTATTGTATATTTCAGTACCAGAAAGTGGAATTCATGTATAATATATGCTTTGATGTATGTATTTATATATGGGCTTTACAGTTGGTATCAAAGCAGGTCGTATCCTCGACCTAGCCATGAAATAGAATAAGTTTTCTTTCCGTTTCATATGCGGCGTGTCGCCATTGGTCTTGCGTGTTATATTTATGGTATTGAGTCTGATCAACTTAATCCTATCTGTATGAAATTCAGGAACATGGCTGACAAGCGCAGAAACAACTGTGGTAGACCGAGAACCACTCCAGCAGGGACTAATCCGCCAGGTGACGAGGGGAATGCCCCTTTATACCAATTTATGCAACAGATGCAGCAACAGCAGAATCAGTTTGTATAACAAATGGTACAGCAAATGGCTGGTGGCGTGCATCCTCCAGTGGTTATTCCTGAAGTTGCAGGAGGAAACTTTAGGGGTTTCATTCGTATGAATCCTCCAGAATTTCAGGGAGGGTTAGATCCAGTAAAGGCTCATGAATGGATATCAGGTATGGAACAAATTTTCTTAATAGTTCAGTGCAGTGAGGAAAACAAGGTGGTCTTCGCTTCTCACTTGTTGAAGGGTCCCGCCATGAGGTGGTGGGAGAGCGCTTCAGCCTTAATGACAATTCAAGAGGTACCAAAGGTATGGGAGCAGTTTAAGGTAACTTTTATGGAGAAATACTTTCCAAGTTCCTTGGGGTCTCAGAAGGAATTCGAGTTTCAACAATTGAGACAAGGCAACTTGACTGTGGCTTCTTATGCGGAGAAATTTGAGACTATGGCCGCTTATTCTAGACAAGCCATGTATGCCCCTGATGAGAGATGGAAGATTGATCAGTTTCTGTTTGGTTTAAGGGCTGAAATTTCACATAGCGTATCTCAGTAGGAATTCACTAGCTATACCGAATTGTTAAAGCAGTGTTATGTGGTGGAGCATAGTTTGAAGAAGGTACAAATGGAAGGAGATTTGAGTAGGATGAATCAAAGTGATCGAGGGAGACCGAATCAACAAGTTAGACCAAGGCAGCAATCATTCAAAGGGAAGCAAGTTCAGAGTTCTAGGACTAGTGTGCCTCCGGTATGCCGTACTTGTGGAAAGAATCATTATGGTAGGTGCAGTTTATAGGGAATAAGGTGTTATCAGTGTAATAAGGTGGGCCATGTATCGAGGGATTGTCCTCAGGGTAGGAATCAGACACAAGGGAGGAATACCGGCCGAGTGTATACCTTGGATGCGAGGAAAGCAAAGAATGATAACTTCTTGATTGCGGGTACGTGTTTCGTAAATGGACATCCTTGTTTTGTTTTATTTGATTGTGGGGGAACGCATTCTTTTGTGTCCACGCGATGCGTGAAACGACTTGGGTTACAAGCTGTTCCTTTGTTTCCTCCTATGGTGGTTACTACTGCCATGGGTGAGATTGTTGAAACACCGTTTATGTGTGAAAATTGTGTATTATCGGTGAATGAGCGAGTTTTCCAGATTGATCTTATTTGTTTGCCGCTCAAGAAAGTGGCTGTTGTTCTGGGAATGGATTGGCTTTCTGCTAATTCAGTTTTTATCGGTTGTGAGGAGAAGTTAATTATTATCCCATTTACCGAGGCCACTCCGAAGGATGTGTTAACTACTATTTTAGAAGGTACGGTTGGAATGATAAATTTCTTGTTTGAGGAGGAAAAGTCTGTTCGTTTGATTCTTACTAAGGAAGAGAGTAGTAACATTCAAGTTTTGAGTATTCCGGTAGTTTGTGATTTTCCTGAAGTTTTCCCCGAGGATATCACTTCTCTTCCTCCGGAGCGGGAAGTGGAATTCTCTATTGACCTGATACCAGGAACGGCTCTAATATCTGTTTCTCCGTATCGGATGGCACCACTTGAATTAAGGGAACTAAAGGATCAATTGGAAGAGTTGTTGGCTAAGCATTTCGTTCAACCCAGTGTTTTGCCCTGGGGAGCTCCAGTGTTATTGTTAAAGAAAAAGGATGGTGGAATGCGGTTATGTATTGATTACCGTCAATTGAATAAGGTCACCATCAAGAACAAATACCCATTACCAAGGATAGACGACCTGTTAGATCAATTGAAAGGAGCCTGTGTGTTCTCGAAGATTGATCTACGGTCGGGCTGTCATCAGATTCATGTGAAGAGTTCAGATGTACCAAAGACCGCGTTTAGAACCCGTTATGGTCATTATGAATTTTTGGTGATGCCTTTCGGTGTGACGAATGCTCCGAAAGTTTTCATGGATTATATGAATCGGATATTCCAACCTTACTTGGACCAATTTGTGGTGATTTTCATTGATGACATTCTTATTTATTCTCGTGATCTTGAAGAGCACGGAGAACACCTAAGGATTATTTTATCCATCTTACAAGAGAAGCAACTTTTTGCTAAGTTAAGTAAGTGTGAGTTTTGGATGTCCGAGGTTAGTTTTCTCGGTCATGTCATATCCCAGGGAGGTGTAGCGGTCGATCCATCAAAAGTTGAAGCAGTGATTAATTGGGAGAGACCAAAGAATGCTTCTGAAGTTAGAAGTTTCTTGGGATTGGCAGGGTACTACAGAAGGTTTATCAAGGGATTTTCGCAACTGGCTTTACCATTGACAAGACTTACTCGGAAGGATTATTCGTATGAGTGGGATTCGGCTTGTGAAAGAAGTTTTAGGAGTTTGAAGGAGAGATTGACGACCGCTCCTGTTTTGGTTATTCCTGATCCGAGCAAGTCGTATGAGGTATATTGTGATGCATCAAAGAAGGGATTAGGCGGTGTGTTAATGCAAGATGGACATGTAGTGGCTTATGCTTCACGACAATTGAAAGTCCATGAAGAGAATTACCCAACGCATGATTTAGAATTGGCGGCAGTTGTATTTACTTTGAAAGTGTGGCGTCACTATTTGTATGGTGTACGTTTTGAGATGTTTAGCGACCACAAGAGCTTAAAGTACTTATTTGATCAGAAAGAGTTAAACATGCGTCAGAGGAGATGGATGGAATATTTGAAGGATTATGACTTGGAGTTAAAATACCATCCGGGTAAAGCAAATAAGGTGGCGAATGCATTGAGTAGAAAGGTGTTGCATAATGCCGAGTTGATGATGTTAGAGTATACTTTAATGGAAAAGTTTAGAGATCTAAATCACCAATTTAACTGGACTCCTAATTGTGTAATTATGGGGAATTTAAATGTCACCTCTACTCTTAGGGAGGAAATCCGACGAGGACAAGAGTTGGATGAGAAGTTAAAAGAGATGTTGACTCAACTGGGTTTTGTGCGAGCTACCGACGGAATTATTTTGTTTAACCAAAGGATTTGTGTTCCGGATAACACGGAGTTAAAACAAAGGATTTTGGAAGAAGCGCATAAGGGTGCTTTTACTATACATCATGGTGCTTCAAAGATGTATCAAGATTTAAAGAGGGAATATTGGTGGCCCGGGATGAAAAAGGATATTGCGGTGTATGTGTCGGAATGTGCGGTGTGCCAACAAGTGAAGATTGAGCACCAAAGGCCGGGTGGCTTGTTGCAACCTTTAGAAATTCTGACGTGGAAATGGGATAGCATTTCAATGGACTTCGCAGTGGGATTACCCCG
Organism: Lathyrus tuberosus; assembly: GCA_022829125.1. Lineage (NCBI taxonomy): Eukaryota > Viridiplantae > Streptophyta > Magnoliopsida > Fabales > Fabaceae > Lathyrus > Lathyrus tuberosus. The sequence continues at coordinate 14,335,853 of JALAZF010000071.1, forward strand.
TGCACAAGGCAGTTATGATTCGATTTGGGTAATCGTGGATCGGTTAACGAAATCCGCGCATTTCTTAGCTGTGAAGACTACCTACAACGCGAGTCATCTCGCAAGGTTGTTCATTTCAGAGATAGTGAGATTGCATGGTATTCCTACTAGTATCGTTTCGGATAGAGATCCAAAGTTTACCTCCAGATTTTGGAGAGCTTTTCAACAAGCCATGGGAACGAGATTATGTTTGAGTACGTCGAATCATCCGTAAACGAACGGTCAGACGGAACGGACAATACAAACTATGGAGGACATGTTGAGAGCTTGTGTACTTGAAAGTGGAGGAAATTGGATAGAACTTTTGCCGTTGATCAAATTCTCTTATAATAACAGTTATCATGCAAGTATTGGTATGGCACCTTATGAGGCGTTATATGGTAGGAAGTGTAGAACGCCATTGTGTTGGGCGGAGGTTGGCGACGATAGAATTTTGGGACCTGAGATTATTCACGAGACCACTGAAAAGATTAGAATGATACGTGGAAAAATTAAACAAGCCCAAGATCGTCAAAAAAGCTATGCGGACAACCGTAGGAGTCCGTTGGAGTTTGATGAGGGTGATCATGTATTTTTGAAGGTTACTTCGAGATTGAGATTGAAAGGACCATTTAAATCGCGGAAGTTAAGTCCAAGATACGTGGGACCGTATCAAATCTTAGAAAGAATTGGAGAAGTAGCTTACAGATTAGCCTTACCACCTTCTCTGTTAGAGATGCACGACGTTTTTCATGTGTCTCAGCTTCGGAAATTTGTCCCAGATCCTCTTCAGCCACTTTTACCAGATACAATTGAGATAGAAGCTAATTTGATGTTTGAGCCTCAACCGAGTCGTATCACAGGAAGAGAAACTAAAGTGTTATGGAATAAAGAGATTCCTCTTGTTAAGGTCCAGTGGGATGAGACGCATCCAGGCGATGCAAATTGGGAATTGGAATCGGAAATCCGGGAGGTCTACCCTCATCTGTTCAGGTAATCTTTTAAATTCGTGGGCAAATTTCTATTTAAGTGGGGGAGGATGTAATACCCCATAAAATTCTGAACGTTTTGGATAATATTATTATGATCAACTGGGTTCCGGTGTACTCTGAGCAATTATTGGATAAAATAATTAGAGTAAACTGACGAACTTGGACGGATTAGATTAATACTATTTAACTTGGAATTTTATTAATTGGTGCAATTGAGATAATTTGAATAATTAGTAGTATTACCAATTAATGTTTCCTATGTATATTTTCTTTTCCTTTTCCTTATTTGAAAGATAGTAACTTGGAGAAAGAATAAGAAGAGAAGGAAAAAGGAAGGAAAAAGGAAGGGAAAAGAAGAGGAAAATTTATCAAGAGCTCAAGGATTTGATTCATCAACCCATCTTCATCTTTTCATCTCAGCTTCATCCTCCTCATCTTGTAATCCAGGTGGGTTCTAGTTAGACACTTTAGAGTAGAGTTTTATTGAGTTTTAGAGTTAGTTTGATATTGTTAGAAAATGAGAAATTTTGCACTAAAATCATGTTTTGATATTCCTTATGATTGATACATGTTAGATATGTGTTGTTGTGTATCCAATTGGTATTTTTCTGGTGTTTAGAAGTGATTTGGAAGGGAAAATGGATCATTTTCGCAGAACCAATTATGCAGGAAAAATTCTGGTTTTCCACTGCCCATACGCGTATCACTCAAGGCAATACGCGTATTGGTTAAGGCAATACACGTATGGAAATGAAGAAATATGGGCAATACGCGTATGGGGTTCCATTTTCTTGGCCATCCGCTCATTTGCGTAATGGTACGCGTAGGGTTTTGGGCAATACGCGTATGAAGTGAGGCAATACGCGTATTGGGGTTTTAAAAGGGATTTTTGGGAAAAATCAGTCTCTGTCCATACGCGTATCACTTTGGGCAATACACGTATGGATGGGCGAGTGAGCAAGGCAATACGCATATGGCTTAGGGCAATACGCGTACGGCCAGGAGGGTGCAGAATTGTGTTTTTTTCGCGATACCATTTCTCGTTATGTCCATAACTTTTGACTCGTTTATCCGATGTGAGTATTCTTGGTGTCGTTATGAAGCTATGAATATCCTCTAGCTAATGGTAGTGAGAAATAACTGTTTATTTCCCGATTAAATAAATCGGAGGGAACCGTGAATTGGTGTAAGGGTGATATGTTGAATTATGTGTTTCCATTATACGATTGATGATTATTTACCTATACTCTTATTGTTAAACATGTTTGAATATGTATGCATGCTAAAATACGAAATAGGTAGAGTGAGGATTTACCGTAATCAATGTCGGAAAGTGTGAAATGTCATAGTGACAACGCTCGTGCATGAAAGGCCGAGGCCTGTGTCTAGTAATCATAACCAGTTTATCCTATGGTGTAGTTTCATGAGACTCGAGCACCTCCTCTGAAACGTATGCACAATTACTTGGCAGGTTTGATTCCCGTGTGTAGTACGAATGGAAACTATATGGTAAAGAGACTTGTGAGGTTAACAGGCTATGAGAAGTGATGGTTCACGGCTAACAGGCTGATGATCCCGAATCTATTTCGTATGCCAAGTAACTTCAAGGATCTATGACTCGGGTCGTCTTCTAGACGTAGAAGCAGACGGGAAAAGGGGATGCCTTGGTATGGTTATTGATTAGCGATATTCTTGAGTTAACAGGCTCAGGGCGTACTTTGGTACTAGTGTGAGTTAACAGGCTCACGAGTGTGGATACATATATAGTGTGTGTACTCAAAGTCAGTTCCCTTCCCTTTGAATTGAGTTAGGTTTATTAGAACCTTGTAAAGCCGAGAGGACTTTAAGATAGGGAACTCACTGAGATTTGATGTATCTCACCCCACTGTTGTTGTTTACATCACAGGTACTGCAGGTTCCGCGAAGGGTAAGGATAAGGCTGTGTGATTATCCTTACTTATCTGATGGCTTTGCTTTCGTTGTGGAGTTTTTGAGATCATTATTTGATCTAGTTCTTAGTATTTGTCTTTGGAACATCTTGTAGATATACTATGCCGTAGTTTTTTTGTATTAGGCTTTTTGGGCATGTATATGTATAATGTGTTTACTAGGAACTTATTGTATATTTCAGTACCAGAAAGTGGAATTCATGTATAATATATGCTTTGATGTATGTATTTATATATGGGCTTTACACTTGACTTGCAATAATGCAACATAAGGACTTCAAAACTATTCCGAACTGCCACTGCTATTCTTGAGTACCTGCCCATTTCCCATGGTAGGGGAAATATCAGGAGAAGGGGTGAGATATCTAACAATATAATAAGATGTATGATAAATACTATATTAGAATTTAGATCATATAAAATTACCACTTTACAGCTTATAACAACAATTATCACATCCAGTCATCAACTTAATATCACAGCAATTTAACCAACTTAATATAACAACTTTCAAACCACAAATATAACAAAAAAACCATCAACAGGTTATAACAACATTTTTATAGCTTTCAGACAGTACATGTCACAACAAGTCAACAACATACTAACAACGAATATATCATCACAACAACTCAAAATGCAACATGAAATGCGACTCATTACGATGCACATGCATGTGGTACCATTGGAGCAGAACTCCCAACTTAATAACGGAGCAAAACTCCCAACTTAATAATTGCCAATTAATAGAGGCATCAACAAGGCATAAGCCTTCTGCTTAATATTTTGCCAATCCAGGCCAGCTTAATGTTTTTCCAATCCAGGCCAGCTTAATGTTTTGCCATGTGACCCAACATGAACATCATAATAACAACACTGCTAATTATATTTATCAGCACAACAACAAATCAGCATTGCCCATAGGCCTACAACTTGGTATCAATATCTCAACAACAACGCCACTTAACAATGACAACGCAATAACAACAATTCGACAGCAACTTAACAACAATTCAACACTGGCCACAGGCCTACAACTTAACAACAATTCAACACTGGCCATAAGCCAACTACTTTATATTTCAGCAACAACATATCATCAACAATAATTAAACAGCAACTTAACAATAATACTCAACATTGACAATAAGTCTACAACTTCATCTTGCCATTAAATAGAGGCAACACAACATATAATCACCACCTGCAATTTCACAGATTAACAACGACAACAACACAGTAACTTATATATACTAATACTATTATCACAAGTCCTATTAATACTACTTGTGTATCACTGCCAATTTTACCTATTACAACTATGTATACAACACACCATATCAACTAATATATCCAACAAATGTTTTGTATAGTTATTCGGACAATTTGACTAAATCCGACTAATTAATCTTCTACTAAAATACTTGATACTTTCTACTCTGAACCAATGTACTTATTATCTCTCTGTTAATTTAATACTACACTACCACCAATTATAGGTATACCAGTTACTGTTGACTTTTCCACCAATACTACTAATTCTGCAACTACTGATTAATTAACTCCCTGCTAAATAAATGAAACTATCATTTTTCTGCCACTAATTCATACATACTGCTACTACAAAATTATTCAGCTTGTTATCAACCACACTGCTATTTAATAACGCTATTAAATTAATCGTCTACTAAAATTACCAACATTTCTTCTTGTCCTGCCATTTATCAAATCTATACTGTTATTACTAATATCAGTATTACCTCTACCCTTGCCACTAAAATTATAGTTTACTACTTGTTACTATTATTTCCGGATAAATTACTGAAATATGCTATTCACTGCTACCAAATATCTCTGCCTTATGTGATATTATTCTGCTACTCAATTTTCTATACCGTTAATATTTATCAACTACTAATATTGTTACTGGAACTCCCCTAATTATATATAACTAACTATGATTAAAGTGGACTAATTAATATAGTTGATGCCATGGTTATATGTATTGACCTGCTACTAAATTAAATGAATTAAACTAAATTCTAGAACAACACTATATGCCTACCATCACCAATTCCATGCCTATCGTCACAAAAACCCATGTTATGTTTTGTATATTGTGTATCTGTTTTGTATATGGTGCCGGTCGGCACCTTCTCTTCACCATATCCTGCCGATCGTCACATTTTCATGACTTTGTGTGTGTGACGGTCGTAAGACGCGTGACGGTCGTCATGCCCCCCCAGACGGCGTCACATTCTTCTCTGTTCGTCTTCCGTTTCAACACAGAGTCTCCAATTAATTCCATTGAGCCATGATCTCAGACCACAACAACATGAATTTCACAATAATGTGACAAATCTATCCACCATAGATTAATTTCCAACAACAATTGCATTGATTAGATTTCTGCAACTTTATAAGAAAATAAACATGACAGTAGCAACAAGGTAACAATTTTTCACACCGGATTAAACATACACGCACGATAATTTTATATAAACCAATCCCCACATATCATTTATCATCAACCCAATTATAGAGTCAGAACCCCACCCTTACCTTGGATTGGAGACCGCTCTATTCCACTGATTGCACCAAGTTTTGCCATGACTTCAAACCTTTGCCTCTTCTCTCTTTTTTCTCCTCTGCAACTTTTCATGATCAATTCTCCACGACCTTTCTCTTTTCTCTACAACTTTCACGTACAACATGTTTTACTCCTTCTCTCAACCCTTATTTCCTCTACTAATCAAAACCTAATTTTCTTTTATTCCACTTACTCAATATAATAACACTATTATTTTATTATTCTTATTGGGCCTACTATCAACACCCCCAATAATTCTACTTCTAACCATTAAAAGCCCATAATAAATAATAATAGTATTATTCTAATACTATTTCTACCACTTAATCAATTCATGAATCAACTAACAAAAACACAACTTAAATCAACATTTCACAACATCAACAATTAATTCGAAAATATTTCAAAAATATTTAATTAAATAATTAATTAAATATCGGGCGTTACAACAGTCACCTTCATGTCAAATTTCTTTGGAAGAGATCTTAGGATGTTTTGGACCAACATAGCTTCTGAAATCATTTATCCTAGATCACTTGATGTATTGGCTATATCAACAATGTTCATGTGAAAGTCTTGAATACTTTCATCCTCCTTCATCTTCAAGTTCTCAAACTTGGTTGTAAGAAGTTGAAGTCTTGATGATTTCACCCTAGAAGTTCCTTCATGAGCAGTCTTTAAAATCTCCCAAGCATCTTTGGCAACAGTACAATTATTTATCAATTTGAAGATGTTCTTGTCTACTCCATTGAATAAGCCATTCAATGCTTCAGAATTACCCTGAGCTAGCCTGTCATCTTCATCATCCCAGTCTTCCTCTGGCTTTATCATATCAGTAATCTTACCTTCTTGATCTTTAGCCTTTGGTGGATCCCATCCTTTGACCACAGATTTCCAAGCTTTACCATCCATGGACTTAATAAAGGCCACCACGTGCACTTTCCAATATTCATAATTGGATTCATCAAGGATGGGTGGTCTGTTCAATATTCCTTCTTCCTTGTCCATTGTACCAGAAAGTAACTTTCCTGAATCCCACCCAGATACAAAGCAGGATGTCTGCTCTAATACCAATTGAAATTCTAGTATGCAGATCTCAGATGTCCTAAGAGATGTCGAGAAACTTGATCTCTGCTTTAAACACAATGAAAATAAAGAGCGCAATAAAAATTGCAGAAAGTAAACGAACACACAGTATTTGTTAACCCAGTTTGGTGTACAACAACTCCTACGCCTGGGGACTACCAAGCCAGAAATGAATCCACTAGATAGTATTAATTCTAAGCTAAACAACCTCCAGTTTACGACTTATCACTTAGTCACTACCCGTGCTTAATTTCTACTTAAGACTCTCCTCGGTATGATACCCTTCTCAATTCCCTTTTAATCACAACAGTGAAAGAAATTACAACTCAAAGGAAACAGTCCAGCTCTAGTATCAACACGATACAAGATAGGCTCAAAAATACACAAACCCTAAAACTCACTAAGCAACAATGTATTTTTCACACTTTGATTAGGTTAAATCCATCCTATTTATATCCATAAACTAGATTGGATTTGAGCTTCAAAAACGCAAAAATTCTATTACATAGAATCTGCAACTTATTCTCCTCAAGAATTGTTTCTTCAATCCAAAGTTTCCTAAAATGTCTCCACACTTAGAAAACGACATCTTCAAATTCAAACAGAAACTCTGATTCCTCAATCTTTAATGCCACCTAGGATAAACAAATATTCCCACAATATTCTAAAATCTGGAAATAAATTAGCAGTATCAAAACTGCAAAGTAACATACAAAGATGTCGAATCATCATGATATGACATCTTGTTCTTCAGTTTGTTCTTCATGTTATGACATCTTGTCCAACATCTTGTTGTCAAGTTAGTTTTACCAAAATTAATGCCAATCTCAAAAGCTTGGATTTATCAAAGAAGTAGAAGATTCTGCTTCAAGAAACAAAGAGGCAAGTGAAGAACTTCCTGAACAAGTCAGTTATGGAGCAAGAAAAGAATCTGATGAAGAACCGTCTTCATCTGGACACATAAAAACAATGATGGCATAACTGCTGTTGACATGACTTCTCATCCAGAAATACCACAGGAAGTCATGAATGAAGTCAACAAGACTCAGAAGTTTGTTCAAGAAAGGCCTACACCACCTTTCCCACAAAGGATTAGGAAGGTCAAAGAGGAACAACAATTTGGAAAATTTATGGATATTCTGAAGCATCTTCACATCAACATACCATTGATTGAAGCCATTCAACAAATACCAAATTATTCAAAGTTTATGAAAGATGTGCTTACTAAAAGAAAGAGAGTAGGAGAATTTGTAACGGTTGCACTCACTCAAGAGTGTAGTCAGCTGGTGCAAGGAAAGCTCCCACCTAAGTTGAAGGATCCTAGAAGTTTTAACATTTCATGCACCATTGGAGACACTTTTTATGGAAAGGAACTTTGTGATTTGGGGCCAAGCATTAATCTCATGCCTTAGTCCATTTTCAAAAAGCTGGGGATAGGCGTTGCCAGGCCTAGAACCATCACTCTTTAGTTGGCGGATAGAAGTGTTTGCCACCCTCAAGGAAAGATAGAAGATGTACTGGTTAGGGTTGAAAAATTTGTCTTCCCTGCGGATTTCATTATCATGGATTTTGATGCAATTGAAGAAACACCTATTTTGTTAGGTAGGTCTTTCCTAGCCACGGGTAGAACCTTAATTGATGTAGAAAGAGGAGAACTCACTATGAGAGTTAATGGAGAGCAAGTTATGTGTAATACCCCATATTATTTAATTGCTCAATTGGATATCAAAAGAGATCAATTATTTTATTAAAGAGACAGATTGATATTTATTAGTTTAAAAGAGAGGATTTAATGGTAACTCTGATAATTGATCAATTGGTTGACACGACAAAATATCAATCGGGGATATTTTACTCTATTGGAGTATATTCTATAATATTGGTTTATATATATATATATATATGGAAAGAGAAAGAAAGATAAAGAAGAAGAAGAAGAAGGAAATGGAGAGAAAGAAGAAGAGAAGAGAAAGTGGAGAAAGATGAAGGAGAGAAACTCATGGATCATCGTCATCTTCTTCAAACTCCTCTTCAATTATTAGGTGGGTTCTAGTTAGACACTCTAAGTTCTAGAAATAGATGTTTGGAACTTAGGTTAGAAATTGAGAGAAAATGATAAATTGTTGAATTAATGGAATCTAACGGATAAAATGAGTTATAAACTGTGTTGTATGATCAATAAGTGTGTAGAATCATCTATTAATGCTTGTTTGTGCATTGGGTGGTGTTTGGAATGGGTTTTGGACCCCGAAGGACCAGCTGTTACGCTGCTGAGATTTCTGAGTTTTCCAGGGTTCGCCTAGCGAACCTGGGGCGAAGCCCAGCGAACAGCTTTCGAGGCGAACCCGGCAACGAAGGTCAGCAAATGTTTGCCAAGTTGTTCGCCTAGCGAACTTTGTATCTTTTCAGTTCTGTTTGGTTCTGCCTTGGTTCGCCCAGAGGTTCGTGAAGCGATGGGCAAAGCGAAGGGCAAGGCGAAGGTTTGCCAAGGGGTTCGTCTAGCGAACTTTGTGTCTGTGCTGGTATGTTTATTAATTCGCCTGGAGCTTCGCCTAGCCAAGGCGCTAGCGAACGCTCGCTGGGAGGTTCGCCTAGCGAAGGCGGTAGCGAACGCTCGCTGGGAGGTTCGCCTAGCGAACATGACAGTTTGTGCAGTTTTGTTTCCTTCATAACTTTTGATCCGTAACTCGAATCGGGACGTTCTTGGTGGGATTAATTAATTAGTGGCATTTGAATGATAACAATGTTTTATGTTATGTTGGAATCCACATCATTTGGATCGTAAATCTGATCGCGGCATAGTGATAGCCGATGTAAAGCTGTGGAAATATCCTACGGGATAAGAGTGAGAAATATTGATTTCGTTACCCAATTAAATAAATCAGAGGGAACCTAAGAATGTCGTTAACTACGTAGTTGAGTGGAAAATAATGTTTATGTGATAGGTTATGTTAAATGTTTTACATTGTGTTATATCATATCTATTTAATTGTGAACTGTGAATGGAAGAAAATATGCATGTTTAAAATATGAATTAGGAAGAGTGAGGAAACTTTACCCCCAGAACAAATGATATGATTCTAGGTTGTGACTAGAAATTGATGGAAACTGTAACACCCCGATTTTTAACAGCGGGAGTGTATATTTTTTTTTTGAATGCCATACATAATATTGACAACTGTCTTTTCAGGAAAATAATAAAAATGATTAATCAGAGTACGAGCTTTCGATCTAAGTCTTTTCCATACATAGGACCAGCGTAATGCCCACTGTTATAAATATTTGTCCATACACATAAAAATAAGCACTCAGCTTTAATAATAACAGCAACAACAGCATGGACAACCTCAAAGCATGACCCTAAGCTGATCTTGAATTCCTAGCCCCAAGACATCGCATCTTACAAGCCTTCACGACACCTGGATACCTTAACTATCACAACTTCTAAACCTGGGTGGTCGTTAGCCACATCATAATAATAGTAGAGGGTCACGATCTAAAAACAGCATATATGGAAGAATACACACATGCCAGCAGAACATGATATACATAACAACATTAATAAGATGACAATATGATATGCAGAGCATCATAAATGAGGTGACAGTATGATATATCTAACAATCACAACATTTAATTTAACACACAAATGCAATGCACAAACATTTAATTTAACACACAAGTGCAATGTACAAACATTTAATTTAACACACAAATGCAATGCACAAACATTTAATTTAACACACACGTGCAATGCACACACATCCTAAATGCAGACCTATATGAATTTGGTGGTCCCAATTCGTAGGGTACCCTCACCATCCATGAATTCTGGAATTTAACCTCTCCGCAGAGAGTCGTGATACCCCCTTGGGTCCTCACTAACCGTGCTGCCTCGCAGACACAAAAGTGTTGCCCTTGCAAACACCCGGAGTTGCCTCCCTCGCATTCTCCTGACTCAATTTGATCTCAAAGGATCGATGACGGCTCAGTCACATCACCTGGTGCAGTAGAATTCCCTTCAAGATTAGGTGATGATTCAGAACCCATCACCCTGGCCCATTCGGCGCCAACTACCTACACGCAACTATGGTATGCATGACTCACACATGCAAATGCAACAGTTTATATAAACCCAATATGTATAAACACAATTCACAATTCACAATTCACAATTCACAATTCAGTTCATATATCTATCACAGATCATATGAACAATTCTCAATACCAACAGGTGGCTCAGACACACCTCGTGTTGTCCTCCTCGACATACACATCAATCGCAATTCATATATTTATCACAAATCATATGAATGCACATCACAAGTTTAGCATCATAGCATAAACACACATCCCCAACTGGGCACACAATCATGTATATAACCACATATCCCCAACTGGGCACACAATCATCACATCCCCATAAGGGCACACAACCATGAATACAAACACACATGCATTCAATCACATATAATATCGTTAGAAAGTGCCCTTACCTGAGCAAGCTTCCAACCTAACCAACTTACGCTACGTAAGATCAATTCGTCCCTCACGATGAAACCTCGTACCCGGATCCCACTGTAAGCCTTTATAATACACAAAGGACTTATGTTAAAACCACTCGAATATATCCTACAACAAGGCTGGGTCTTGGTCGCTAACCTACTCAACTAGGTTTAGGTTAAGACACTGATTTCTAACCTAACAAAATAGTGATATAAAAATAACACGTTTCAAACAAGAAAGAAAATAGTTTTTCTCTTACCAAAATAAATATCAAAATCAAAGAAAATTTATAACATACTATTTTAAATTCTTTTACTTGAAGCAACAATTTCGTCAAATTATTTTTCTCGCACTATGAATAAGTTCAGCGAAAACGAAATATATAAATAACCAAAATAATATTTTAACCCCCAAAATAAAACAACCTACTATATAATAAATACCAAAAAAATAACCAAAATATTTATTTCATATCTATAAAATTTAATGACCTCCTTGTATCAAAATACTTTAATCATATTATAAATAAAATTAATTAACCAAATAAAATACTAAATAATATTCCAATTTCAATAATATTCTAAATTAAAATTTAGAATAAATAATAGTTTTCCAATCACAATAAATTATTTTGGATCTAAAAATATTTCGACACAAAACTAGTTAACAATTTTTCCAACGGTACCAAAAATCAGCACAGATCGTACTTTAAAATACTAATCCGAACGTATCCGGAAAATTCTGAAAAAATAAAATAATGATCTAAAAATATATAAATAAAGATAAATAATTATTCTTTCAGTTAAAAAAAACCGGGATAAAAATATCAAACAGAATAAAAATTACGAGACCGGAAGTAAAAACAGCGGGACGCCCACCACAGAAAATGGGCATGGCGCCCGTCACACAAAAGAAGTGACGATCGTCACATGAACAAAGATATAATGGGTGGGTCCTGCCACCCACTTATTTCTTTATTATTATTTTATTTAACCAAAATTTAAATTAATGAATAGTAAATATATAACAAAAAAGGTGTTACGGTCGTCATCCCCTGTTACGACTGTAACACGCCTCTTAAGAGCGTGACGACCGTCACGCTTTGGTTACGACCGTAATACGCTGTTATATTATAAAAAGTGCCCGTAACCAAGTCATGACGATCGTAATAATTTTTTTTTCTCTCCTTCTTTTATTTTCTTTTCTTAAGATAAAATAATAAAAATAATAATAATTCCAATAATATACCCACATATACCCACAGATAAATTAAATCGGTACCAATATATTTTTACTTTAACAAAAATAATCCGATAATAGGATAGAAAATATTTTCCGTGACCGGTAATAATAATTTCTAACTCAAAACTGTAAATAGGGGATATTCTATCGGTGTAAAAATTTACCAAAACTAACCACATAATTTAATACTAAAATAAAATAAATAATTAACATGAAAAAAACTTAAAGAACACTCACTATTCTTTTCCTTCCATGCTAGGCGAGAGAGAGATATCCAAAAAGAAGAAAAATGAAACAAGTTACCATTATATAGTTTTTTCAAAATCAGTATCACTCACTCTCTCTCCCACGTGCAATTTTTCTGCCGCCTCCAAATAAAATATCATGATAGTAATTTGCCGCCTTACTATACAATTAAACCCGTTAATTCGTTCGGTCTCCTCGTTCGCTCACAGACGAGTCGTAAAACACTCCCGAATAACTTTTCCGAAAACGGAAAAATTCTACTGTCATCTTTAAAATAAAACACAACATTATTTTCGACAAAATAATTATTCCGAACAAATAAATTTTTCCGCCGCTTAGAAAAATAAAGTGAGATTAAATTTTTATTTCCGGCGATAAATAACTCCTATTTAAAATTTCCGATGATAAATAAACTCCTATTTAAAATTTCCGACGATACTCGGAGTCCGTGGAAAATAAAACGACGGCTATATTTTTCTCGTTTTCTCAAAACATCAACAGAGTCACGTTTTCAGAATTTTCGATACCATAAAAATATCTGAAATCAATTATAATCCTCGCCAATTGAAAAAGTCTGATCGATTGCCAAAAGAAAACCTATGGGTCAATTCGATCCACAACCGGAACCCTAAAAATATCGAGTATAATCTGCTCGCTACTCAAAATTTAGTAGAAAAACAGATTAAAATGATAAAACATCATAATATCATACAGACTAAAATATACGAGTCTTACATTACTACCCACCAAAAAAGAGTTTCGTCCTCGAAACTCGAGGTAAATGTAACAACTTACCAAATTATCACTAACACACTCACTAGAGCGACCGCGCACCTATTGCAACCCTCTACAAAGTCACATTGACTCAGACTCTAGACGCAACGCTAAAACCCCACACTATCTAAGCCAGCAAGAATCATTCATTCCATTCAACACAATCTTGTCTACTATCAACAACAGATTAAGGATGATCAGTTCCTCAATTTGTCAATAGGTAGGCGACAACCATGATGGTGGAATAAATCATCATTACCAACTACAATAGTGTTCTCCTCATCCTGTTCTCAATTTTATGCAAGACACAAGGGTCCAATAATCACTTCGAGGTTTCCTAAATGTTTCCCCCCATGTCCCGTTACTTCGCTCTCGACCGTGAGACACAATCTCCCAACACAAGATACAGTTTCCTACACGCTTACTTAGCTCGGAACAATCTGCTGAGTACCTCTCAAAGCAGTAACAGCTAAAACCCAAGTACAAATTCAATTTATTTCACTCCAAACGAAGTAGTCATCTAGGTAGAGAACTCCACATTTTCCCCAATGTCCATAATTCCTTAATTATTCCTTTAATCTCATAATGGTGATGATCCGTATATGTTCAGATTCAAACTTCATTCCAAATTACAATCTGAATTATAACATCCCAACATCCGGTTGGTGATTGAAACTTCCCTAATCTTTCTTCCACCTGCCAAACTATGCCATCTAACAATACCCCAATTTCCTTTTCACCAGTCTTACACTCTTTCGTCACCCTCTAACACAACTACCTTATTTCCAAATCATACTTAGCTTACTCTCATATGCCTTAACATTAAACGTTCCTCATCATTGGCTATCCCCATTTGACCTACCACGTCTTTCGTATCATCCTACATTAGCTTCTGAAAATTCATTGAGTTTCCTTTTCCTCTTACAACTAAATTCCTTCTTCCTCAAAGAGCTCATCAATCAACCCATTTTTGATTGTTCCTCTATCTCATCTTCTGTTGTTCAAACTGTTCTCCACGTCAACCTCTAACATCCAATATTTTCTCAATGCATATTTCCCATTATGTTACTCTACTCTTTGTCATAACCAGTACGATGAATCCAAGTCTTACTAGTCTCCACCAAACATTTCCATTTCATACTTGATTTCGTCCTAATAGGCAAATATTTAATCTTCTCTACTTCCGAATATGCCCAATGCTCCTTATGTGACCCAATCTAGTTGTACCTTCAACTCTTAAGCATACACTTACAATCACATTTTCCATATTATGGGTGAGGTAATTTCTTGCACGAATTCTAAATCGCCCTAATCCACATCTCTAACCGTTCCTCTCACACTTTGTCTTAACACCTATTCCCCAAAACCAATCTTTTCACTCCACCCATTCGTTCATCAATGACATAATGTACTTAACCTCGTCCAGACTTCTCATGTCTCATGTGGAATCTCCAACAGGCTTTTCACTTAGTAACTTCATCATCCTAATTCTGAATATGACAACCCATCTAGTCACTAATACACTACCCATTAGCCTTGTGATATCAAAATTTCCAACTGCAGGATTATTCTCTTACCACTTACACCGCTTCTTAAATATCAACTTTACGTCCGAGCGCAACCCCATCATCTATATCATTCACTCTTGAGGAAATGCTTAGTATCCTTCCCATTTCCATTTGGGCCATATCCTTGGTAGTCCTTCCTAAGCAACGAGGTAGTCAACCTTCTTATTAAAAAATCTGTGTTACCTGAGCACTTTCTTGCTTGCATACACCCTTATTCTTCCTTTGTAACCACCTTTACGATACTGCAACTCCAAAGTCCCTTATACTAGATCCTCTTATAACATCTAGGAGTTTCCAACTTCAAAAATCTTAGCAACCAAAAGCCTATAGTCGTTTCCCAACCTACCATGACCTCTATCTTGTCAACTTCAACCCACATCTTTACTCTCCTTCACCCAATCTAAATATCCTTGTTCCAAATCAATGTTCGTCCTATCCAACCTACTCTTCGTTGTTCTATCTATCTTCAATTTCTTATGACTATCCAATGGTCATAATATCCTTTTATAACACAACCCAATCCTCTTTCGCATAAGTTCTTGCTAAACATCAGGACACATCCATTCACTCCTCAGTTTCTTATTCAATCCTAGTTTTTTCTAAGGTATCAACCAACATTATTACTCTACAATCTAACACTCTACAAGAATCATCCTTCCAAAACAGACATATCTTACTCCTCCACTAGTCACTTAGCACTTATCTCAAATCTTAACACTCAATCTTTTAGGAATAAAACCAACCCATATATCCTTTTGCTAACTTTTCTTTATTCTCAGGTTCGATCCCTAAATCCAAATCTAAACTTTGATCTTCACGAAATCCATATACTTGTTACACCATATAACTCCATTCATTAATTCTTCATACATGGCTCTGTGTCCTTCCAGATATTAACTTTCAGCGTCCTATCGTCCTCCTAATAAACCATTGTCTACCCGCGGTCTGATATTTCTAGTAAAACCATGTCACCTATACTTGAATTGCTTTAGCACTTCCCTACTCCACTCATATGATTAATTAGATCCATGGTGCTACTTCCACCTCTTCCTCCTATAAACCGTAATACTCTTTCTCTCCCAAACTCCTACTTCTAATTTTTCCGATGACAACTCCACTGATGGTCACTTCCACTAAAACTTGTCCATGTGATACTTGGTTTCCTTCCTTTTAACATCACATGATTCCTCCTTACGGTATTTAGTCACCTATCTAACCTAGCTTAAGAAACTAAATTAAACCCTCAAGCACCTACCACTCGTATAACCTTCCTCCAACTTTCCTAGGTTTCGGCCACTTTCAACGTGCAACCCGCTTTCTTCCTAGAGAAGATGTTCCATTAATCTCCAAGTATAGTAATTGTCTCCAAACGACATCTATAACTGCTCTTTGATTCCAAAGAAATATCACCTTTTTCATAATCCATAACCTGCATCTCATCTCATTCGGAACTCACCGGAATGAACATCCAATCATTTTTCTCTCAAAAGGTCCTCCAATTCAAGTCCTTACTTACAATCCTTTGAAACCTTGACTTCCACTCATCCCTACTCAACACCTCGGAGTGATAAGGACAAACAAAACCTCTCATCCATAGCATTACTGCAGAAAACCTTATAGTCCTTACTCGATTCAATCTCACCACCTCTAGCTCACTACCTCTAAAGAAAACAGAGACATATGTCGACCAACGTCGACAAATGCTCAAGGGGTTTAACTAAGCTTCTTACTGAAGTACTATGGGAGACCTCAACTTCAGTTAAGAAATAAACGATTACATAAACACATAACCTGCTGGACTCAAGACATAAACCACATAACACATAGGACTCCACACATTTACTCCCACTAAACCCGACACTTGATCAGCTTAGGACACCCGACTCACAACCCCATGAAAATCTTAGACCAAAGCTCTGATACCACAATGTAACACCCCGATTTTTAACAGCGGGAGTGTATATATATATATTTTTTGAATGCCATACATAATATTGACAACTGTCTTTTCAGGAAAATAATAAAAATGATTAATCAGAGTACGAGCTTTCGATCTAAGTCTTTTCCATACATAGGACTAGCGTAATGCCCACTGTTATAAATATTTGTCCATACACATAAAAATAAGCACTCAACTTTAATAATAACAGCAACAACATCATGGACAACCTCAAAGCATGACCCTAAGTTGATCTTGAATTCCTAGCCCCAAGAGATCGCATCTTACAAGCCTTCACGACACCTGGATACCTTAACTATCACAACTTCTAAACCTGGGTGGTCGTTAGCCACATCATAATAATAGTAGAGGGTCACGATCTAAAAACAGCATATATGGAAGAATACACACATGCCAGCAGAACATGATATACATAACAACATTAATAAGATGACAATATGACATGCAGAGCATCATAAATGAGGTGACAGTATGATATATGTAACAATCACAACATTTAATTTAACACACAAATGCAATGCACAAACATTTAATTTAACACACAAATGCAATGCACAAACATTTAATTTAACACACAAATGCAATGCACAAACATTTAATTTAACACACACGTGCAATGCACACACATCCTAAATGCAGACCTATATGAATTTGGTGGTCCCAATTCGTCGGGTACCCTCACCATGCATGAATTCTGGAATTTAACCTCTCCGCAGAGAGTCGTGATACCCCCTTGGGTCCTCACTAACCGTGCTGCCTCGCAGACACAAAAGTGTTGCCCTTGCAAACACTCGGAGTTGCCTCCCTCGCATTCTCCTGACTCAATTTGATCTCAAAGGATCGATGACGGCTCAGTCACATCACCTGGTGCAGTAGAATTCCCTTCGGGATTAGGTGATGATTCAGAACCCATCACCCTGGCCCATTCGGCGCCAACTACCTACACGCAACTATGGTATGCATGACTCACACATGCAAATGCAACAGTTTATATAAACCCAATATGTATAAACACAATTCACAATTCACAATTCACAATTCAGTTCATATATCTATCACAGATCATATGAACAATTCTCAATACCAACAGGTGGCTCAGACACACCTCGTGTTATCCTCCTCGACATACACATCAATCTCAATTCATATATTTATCACAAATCATATGAATGCACATCACAAGTTTAGCATCATAGCATAAACACACATCCCCAACTGGGCACACAATCATGTATATAACCACATATCCCCAACTGGGCACACAATCATCACATCCCCATAAGGGCACACAACCATGAATACAAACACACATGCATTCAATCACATATAATATCGTTAGAAAGTGCCCTTACCTGAGCAAGCTTCCAACCTAACCAACTTACGCTACGTAAGATCAATTCGTCCCTCACGATGAAACCTCGTACCCGGATCCCACTGTAAGCCTTTATAATACACAAAGGACTTATGTTAAAACCACTCGAATATATCCTACAACAAGGCTGGGTCTTGGTCGCTAACCTACTCAACTAGGTTTAGGTTAAGACACTGATTTCTAACCTAACAAAATAGTGATATAAAAATAACACGTTTCAAACAAGAAAGAAAATAGTTTTTCTCTTACCAAAATAAATATCAAAATCAAAGAAAATTTATAACATACTATTTTAAATTCTTTTACTTGAAGCAACAATTTCGTCAAATTATTTTTCTCGCACTATGAATAAGTTCAGCGAAAACGAAATATATAAATAACCAAAATAATATTTTAACCCCCAAAATAAAACAACCTACTATATAATAAATACCAAAAAAATAACCAAAATATTTATTTCATATCTATAAAATTTAATGACCTCCTTGTATCAAAATACTTTAATCATATTATAAATAAAATTAATTAACCAAATAAAATACTAAATAATATTCCAATTTCAATAATATTCTAAATTAAAATTTAGAATAAATAATAGTTTTCCAATCACAATAAATTATTTTGGATCTAAAAATATTTCGACACAAAACTAGTTAACAATTTTTCCAACGGTACCAAAAATCAGCACAGATCGTACTTTAAAATACTAATCCGAACGTATCCGGAAAATTCTGAAAAAATAAAATAATGATCTAAAAATATATAAATAAAGATAAATAATTATTCTTTCAGTTAAAAAAAACCGGGATAAAAATATCAAACAGAATAAAAATTACGAGACCGGAAGTAAAAACAGCGGGACGCCCACCACAGAAAATGGGCATGGCGCCCGTCACACAAAAGAAGTGACGATCGTCACATGAACAAAGATATAATGGGTGGGTCCTGCCACCCACTTATTTCTTTATTATTATTTTATTTAACCAAAATTTAAATTAATGAATAGTAAATATATAACAAAAAAGGTGTTACGGTCGTCATCCCCTGTTACGACTGTAACACGCCTCTTAAGAGCGTGACGACCGTCACGCTTTGGTTACGACCGTAATACGCTGTTATATTATAAAAAGTGCCCGTAACCAAGTCATGACGATCGTAATAATTTTTTTTTCTCTCCTTCTTTTATTTTCTTTTCTTAAGATAAAATAATAAAAATAATAATAATTCCAATAATATACCCACATATACCCACAGATAAATTAAATCGGTACCAATATATTTTTACTTTAACAAAAATAATCCGATAATAGGATAGAAAATATTTTCCGTGACCGGTAATAATAATTTCTAACTCAAAACTGAAAATAGGGGATATTCTATCGGTGTAAAAATTTACCAAAACTAACCACATAATTTAATACTAAAATAAAATAAATAATTAACATGAAAAAAACTTAAAGAACACTCACTATTCTTTTCCTTCCATGCTAGGCGAGAGAGAGATATCCAAAAAGAAGAAAAATGAAACAAGTTACCATTATATAGTTTTTTCAAAATCAGCATCACTCACTCTCTCTCCCACGTGCAATTTTTCTGCCGCCTCCAAATAAAATATCATGATAGTAATTTGCCGCCTTACTATACAATTAAACCCGTTAATTCGTTCGGTCTCCTCGTTCGCTCACAGACGAGTCGTAAAACACTCCCGAATAACTTTTCCGAAAACGGAAAAATTCTACTGTCATCTTTAAAATAAAACAAAACATTATTTTCGACAAAATAATTATTCCGAACAAATAAATTTTTCCGCCGCTTAGAAAAATAAAGTGAGATTAAATTTTCATTTCCGGCGATAAATAACTCCTATTTAAAATTTCCGATGATAAATAAACTCCTATTTAAAATTTCCGACGATACTCGGAGTCCGTGGAAAATAAAACGACGGCTATATTTTTCTCGTTTTCTCAAAACATCAACAGAGTCACGTTTTCAGAATTTTCGATACCATAAAAATATCTGAAATCAATTATAATCCTCGCCAATTGAAAAAGTCTGATCGATTGCCAAAAGAAAACCTATGGGTCAATTCGATCCACAACCGGAACCCTAAAAATATCGAGTATAATCTGCTCGCTACTCAAAATTTAGTAGAAAAACAGATTAAAATGATAAAACATCATAATATCATACAGACTAAAATATACGAGTCTTACATTACTACCCACCAAAAAAGAGTTTCGTCCTCGAAACTCGAGGTAAATGTAACAACTTACCAAATTATCACTAACACACTCACTAGAGCGACCGCGCACCTATTGCAACCCTCTACAAAGTCACATTGACTCAGACTCTAGACGCAACGCTAAAACCCCACACTATCTAAGCCAGCAAGAATCATTCATTCCATTCAACACAATCTTGTCTACTATCAACAACAGATTAAGGATGATCAGTTCCTCAATTTGTCAATAGGTAGGCGACAACCATGATGGTGGAATAAATCATCATTACCAACTACAATAGTGTTCTCCTCATCCTGTTCTCAATTTTATGCAAGACACAAGGGTCCAATAATCACTTCGAGGTTTCCTAAATGTTTCCCCCCATGTCCCGTTACTTCGCTCTCGACCGTGAGACACAATCTCCCAACACAAGATACAGTTTCCTACACGCTTACTTAGCTCGGAACAATCTGCTGAGTACCTCTCAAAGCAGTAACAGCTAAAACCCAAGTACAAATTCAATTTATTTCACTCCAAACGAAGTAGTCATCTAGGTAGAGAACTCCACATTTTCCCCAATGTCCATAATTCCTTAATTATTCCTTTAATCTCATAATGGTGATGATCCGTATATGTTCAGATTCAAACTTCATTCCAAATTACAATCTGAATTATAACATCCCAACATCCGGTTGGTGATTGAAACTTCCCTAATCTTTCTTCCACCTGCCAAACTATGCCATCTAACAATACCCCAATTTCCTTTTCACCAGTCTTACACTCTTTCGTCACCCTCTAACACAACTACCTTATTTCCAAATCATACTTAGCTTACTCTCATATGCCTTAACATTAAACGTTCCTCATCATTGGCTATCCCCATTTGACCTACCACGTCTTTCGTATCATCCTACATTAGCTTCTGAAAATTCATTGAGTTTCCTTTTCCTCTTACAACTAAATTCCTTCTTCCTCAAAGAGCTCATCAATCAACCCATTTTTGATTGTTCCTCTATCTCATCTTCTGTTGTTCAAACTGTTCTCCACGTCAACCTCTAACATCCAATATTTTCTCAATGCATATTTCCCATTATGTTACTCTACTCTTTGTCATAACCAGTACGATGAATCCAAGTCTTACTAGTCTCCACCAAACATTTCCATTTCATACTTGATTTCGTCCTAATAGGCAAATATTTAATCTTCTCTACTTCCGAATATGCCCAATGCTCCTTATGTGACCCAATCTAGTTGTACCTTCAACTCTTAAGCATACACTTACAATCACATTTTCCATATTATGGGTGAGGTAATTTCTTGCACGAATTCTAAATCGCCCTAATCCACATCTCTAACCGTTCCTCTCACACTTTGTCTTAACACCTATTCCCCAAAACCAATCTTTTCACTCCACCCATTCGTTCATCAATGACATAATGTACTTAACCTCGTCCAGACTTCTCATGTCTCATGTGGAATCTCCAACAGGCTTTTCACTTAGTAACTTCATCATCCTAATTCTGAATATGACAACCCATCTAGTCACTAATACACTACCCATTAGCCTTGTGATATCAAAATTTCCAACTGCAGGATTATTCTCTTACCACTTACACCGCTTCTTAAATATCAACTTTACGTCCGAGCGCAACCCCATCATCTATATCATTCACTCTTGAGGAAATGCTTAGTATCCTTCCCATTTCCATTTGGGCCATATCCTTGGTAGTCCTTCCTAAGCAACGAGGTAGTCAACCTTCTTATTAAAAAATCTGTGTTACCTGAGCACTTTCTTGCTTGCATACACCCTTATTCTTCCTTTGTAACCACCTTTACGATACTGCAACTCCAAAGTCCCTTATACTAGATCCTCTTATAACATCTAGGAGTTTCCAACTTCAAAAATCTTAGCAACCAAAAGCCTATAGTCGTTTCCCAACCTACCATGACCTCTATCTTGTCAACTTCAACCCACATCTTTACTCTCCTTCACCCAATCTAAATATCCTTGTTCCAAATCAATGTTCGTCCTATCCAACCTACTCTTCGTTGTTCTATCTATCTTCAATTTCTTATGACTATCCAATGGTCATAATATCCTTTTATAACACAACCCAATCCTCTTTCGCATAAGTTCTTGCTAAACATCAGGACACATCCATTCACTCCTCAGTTTCTTATTCAATCCTAGTTTTTTCTAAGGTATCAACCAACATTATTACTCTACAATCTAACACTCTACAAGAATCATCCTTCCAAAACAGACATATCTTACTCCTCCACTAGTCACTTAGCACTTATCTCAAATCTTAACACTCAATCTTTTAGGAATAAAACCAACCCATATATCCTTTTGCTAACTTTTCTTTATTCTCAGGTTCGATCCCTAAATCCAAATCTAAACTTTGATCTTCACGAAATCCATATACTTGTTACACCATATAACTCCATTCATTAATTCTTCATACATGGCTCTGTGTCCTTCCAGATATTAACTTTCAGCGTCCTATCGTCCTCCTAATAAACCATTGTCTACCCGCGGTCTGATATTTCTAGTAAAACCATGTCACCTATACTTGAATTGCTTTAGCACTTCCCTACTCCACTCATATGATTAATTAGATCCATGGTGCTACTTCCACCTCTTCCTCCTATAAACCGTAATACTCTTTCTCTCCCAAACTCCTACTTCTAATTTTTCCGATGACAACTCCACTGATGGTCACTTCCACTAAAACTTGTCCATGTGATACTTGGTTTCCTTCCTTTTAACATCACATGATTCCTCCTTACGGTATTTAGTCACCTATCTAACCTAGCTTAAGAAACTAAATTAAACCCTCAAGCACCTACCACTCGTATAACCTTCCTCCAACTTTCCTAGGTTTCGGCCACTTTCAACGTGCAACCCGCTTTCTTCCTAGAGAAGATGTTCCATTAATCTCCAAGTATAGTAATTGTCTCCAAACGACATCTATAACTGCTCTTTGATTCCAAAGAAATATCACCTTTTTCATAATCCATAACCTGCATCTCATCTCATTCGGAACTCACCGGAATGAACATCCAATCATTTTTCTCTCAAAAGGTCCTCCAATTCAAGTCCTTACTTACAATCCTTTGAAACCTTGACTTCCACTCATCCCTACTCAACACCTCGGAGTGATAAGGACAAACAAAACCTCTCATCCATAGCATTACTGCAGAAAACCTTATAGTCCTTACTCGATTCAATCTCACCACCTCTAGCTCACTACCTCTAAAGAAAACAGAGACATATGTCGACCAACGTCGACAAATGCTCAAGGGGTTTAACTAAGCTTCTTACTGAAGTACTATGGGAGACCTCAACTTCAGTTAAGAAACAAACGATTACATAAACACATAACCTGCTGGACTCAAGACATAAACCACATAACACATAGGACTCCACACATTTACTCCCACTAAACCCGACACTTGATCAGCTTAGGACACCCGACTCACAACCCCATGAAAATCTTAGACCAAAGCTCTGATACCACAATGTAACACCCCGATTTTTAACAGCGGGAGTGTATATATATATATTTTTTGAATGCCATACATAATATTGACAACTGTCTTTTCAGGAAAATAATAAAAATGATTAATCAGAGTACGAGCTTTCGATCTAAGTCTTTTCCATACATAGGACTAGCGTAATGCCCACTGTTATAAATATTTGTCCATACACATAAAAATAAGCACTCAACTTTAATAATAACAGCAACAACATCATGGACAACCTCAAAGCATGACCCTAAGTTGATCTTGAATTCCTAGCCCCAAGAGATCGCATCTTACAAGCCTTCACGACACCTGGATACCTTAACTATCACAACTTCTAAACCTGGGTGGTCGTTAGCCACATCATAATAATAGTAGAGGGTCACGATCTAAAAACAGCATATATGGAAGAATACACACATGCCAGCAGAACATGATATACATAACAACATTAATAAGATAACAATATGACATGCAGAGCATCATAAATGAGGTGACAGTATGATATATGTAACAATCACAACATTTAATTTAACACACAAATGCAATGCACAAACATTTAATTTAACACACAAATGCAATGCACAAACATTTAATTTAACACACAAATGCAATGCACAAACATTTAATTTAACACACACGTGCAATGCACACACATCCTAAATGCAGACCTATATGAATTTGGTGGTCCCAATTCGTCGGGTACCCTCACCATGCATGAATTCTGGAATTTAACCTCTCCGCAGAGAGTCGTGATACCCCCTTGGGTCCTCACTAACCGTGCTGCCTCGCAGACACAAAAGTGTTGCCCTTGCAAACACTCGGAGTTGCCTCCCTCGCATTCTCCTGACTCAATTTGATCTCAAAGGATCGATGACGGCTCAGTCACATCACCTGGTGCAGTAGAATTCCCTTCGGGATTAGGTGATGATTCAGAACCCATCACCCTGGCCCATTCGGCGCCAACTACCTACACGCAACTATGGTATGCATGACTCACACATGCAAATGCAACAGTTTATATAAACCCAATATGTATAAACACAATTCACAATTCACAATTCACAATTCAGTTCATATATCTATCACAGATCATATGAACAATTCTCAATACCAACAGGTGGCTCAGACACACCTCGTGTTATCCTCCTCGACATACACATCAATCTCAATTCATATATTTATCACAAATTATATGAATGCACATCACAAGTTTAGCATCATAGCATAAACACACATCCCCAACTGGGCACACAATCATGTATATAACCACATATCCCCAACTGGGCACACAATCATCACATCCCCATAAGGGCACACAACCATGAATACAAACACACATGCATTCAATCACATATAATATCGTTAGAAAGTGCCCTTACCTGAGCAAGCTTCCAACCTAACCAACTTACGCTACGTAAGATCAATTCGTCCCTCACGATGAAACCTCGTACCCGGATCCCACTGTAAGCCTTTATAATACACAAAGGACTTATGTTAAAACCACTCGAATATATCCTACAAAAAGGCTGGGTCTTGGTCGCTAACCTACTCAACTAGGTTTAGGTTAAGACACTGATTTCTAACCTAACAAAATAGTGATATAAAAATAACACGTTTCAAACAAGAAAGAAAATAGTTTTTCTCTTACCAAAATAAATATCAAAATCAAAGAAAATTTATAACATACTATTTTAAATTCTTTTACTTGAAGCAACAATTTCGTCAAATTATTTTTCTCGCACTATGAATAAGTTCAGCGAAAACGAAATATATAAATAACCAAAATAATATTTTAACCCCCAAAATAAAACAACCTACTATACAATAAATACCAAAAAAATAACCAAAATATTTATTTCATATCTATAAAATTTAATGATCTCCTTGTATTAAAATACTTTAATCATATTATAAATAAAATTAATTAACCAAATAAAATACTAAATAATATTCCAATTTCAATAATATTCTAAATTAAAATTTAGAATAAATAATAGTTTTCCAATCACAATAAATTATTTTGGATCTAAAAATATTTCGACACAAAACTAGTTAACAATTTTTCCAACGGTACCAAAAATCAGCACAGATCGTACTTTAAAATACTAATCCGAACGTATCCGGAAAATTCTGAAAAAATAAAATAATTATCTAAAAATATATAAATAAAGATAAATAATTATTCTTTCAGTTAAAAAAAACCGGGATAAAAATATCAAACGGAATGAAAATTACGAGACCGGAAGTAAAAACAGCGAGACGCCCACCACAGAAAATGGGCATGGCGCTCGTCACACAAAAGAAGTGACGATCGTCACATGAACAAAGATATAATGGGTGGGTCCTGCCACCCACTTATTTCTTTATTATTATTTTATTTAATCAAAATTTAAATAAATGAATAGTAAATATATAACAAAAAAGGTGTTACGGTCGTCATCCCCTGTTACGACTGTAACACGCCTCTTAAGAGCGTGACGACCGTCACGCTTTGGTTACGACCGTAATACGCTGTTATATTATAAAAAGTGCCCGTAACCAAGTCATGACGATCGTAATAATTTTTTTTTCTCTCCTTCTTTTATTTTCTTTTCTTAAGATAAAATAATAAAAATAATAATAATCCCAATAATATACCCACATATACCCACAGATAAATTAAATCGGTACCAATATATTTTTACTTTAACAAAAATAATCCGATAATAGGATAGAAAATATTTTCCGTGACCGGTAATAATAATTTCTAACTCAAAACTGTAAATAGGAGATATTCTATCGGTGTAAAAATTTACCAAAACTAACCACATAATTTAATACTAAAATAAAATAAATAATTAACATGAAAAAAACTTAAAGAACACTCACTATTCTTTTCCTTCCATGCTAGGCGAGAGAGAGATATCCAAAAAGAAGAAAAATGAAACAAGTTACCATTATATAGTTTTTTCAAAATCAGCATCACTCACTCTCTCTCCCACGTGCAATTTTTCTGCCGCCTCCAAATAAAATATCATGATAGTAATTTGCCGCCTTACTATACAATTAAACCCGTTAATTCGTTCGGTCTCCTCGTTCGCTCACAGACGAGTCGTAAAACACTCCCGAATAACTTTTCCGAAAACGGAAAAATTCTACTGTCATCTTTAAAATAAAACACAACATTATTTTCGACAAAATAATTATTCCGAACAAATAAATTTTTCCGCCGCTTAGAAAAATAAAGTGAGATTAAATTTTCATTTCCGGCGATAAATAACTCCTATTTAAAATTTCCGACGATAAATAAACTCCTATTTAAAATTTCCGACGATACTCGGAGTCCGTGGAAAATAAAACGACGGCTATATTTTTCTCGTTTTCTCAAAACATCAACAGAGTCACGTTTTCAGAATTTTCGATACCATAAAAATATCTGAAATCAATTATAATCCTCGCCAATTGAAAAAGTCTGATCGATTGCCAAAAGAAAACCTATGGGTCAATCCGATCCACAACCGGAACCCTAAAAATATCGGGTATAATCTGCTCGCTACTCAAAATTTAGTAGAAAAACAGATTAAAATGATAAAACATCATAATATCATACAGACTAAAATATACGAGTCTTACATTACTACCCACCAAAAAAGAGTTTCGTCCTCGAAACTCGAGGTAAATGTAACAACTTACCAAATTATCACTAACACACTCACTAGAGCGACCGCGCACCTATTGCAACCCTCTACAAAGTCACATTGACTCAGACTCTAGACGCAACGCTAAAACCCCACACTATCTAAGCCAGCAAGAATCATTCATTCCATTCAACACAATCTTGTCTACTATCAACAACAGATTAAGGATGATCAGTTCCTCAATTTGTCAATAGGTAGGCGACAACCATGATGGTGGAATAAATCATCATTACCAACTACAATAGTGTTCTCCTCATCCTGTTCTCAATTTTATGCAAGACACAAGGGTCCAATAATCACTTCGAGGTTTCCTAAATTTTTCCCCCCATGTCCCGTTACTTCGCTCTCGACCGTGAGACACAATCTCCCAACACAAGATACAGTTTCCTACACGCTTACTTAGCTCGGAACAATCCGCTGAGTACCTCTCAAAGCAGTAACAGCTAAAACCCAAGTACAAATTCAATTTATTTCACTCCAAACGAAGTAGTCATCTAGGTAGAGAACTCCACATTTTCCCCAATGTCCATAATTCCTTAATTATTCCTTTAATCTCATAATGGTGATGATCCGTATATGTTCAGATTCAAACTTCATTCCAAATTACAATCTGAATTATAACATCCCAACATCCGGTTGGTGATTGAAACTTCCCTAATCTTTCTTCCACCTGCCAAACTATGCCATCTAACAATACCCCAATTTCCTTTTCACCAGTCTTACACTCTTTCGTCACCCTCTAACACAACTACCTTATTTCCAAATCATACTTAGCTTACTCTCATATGCCTTAACATTAAACGTTCCTCATCATTGGCTATCCCCATTTGACCTACCACGTCTTTCGTATCATCCTACATTAGCTTCTGAAAATTCATTGAGTTTCCTTTTCCTCTTACAACTAAATTCCTTCTTCCTCAAAGAGCTCATCAATCAACCCATTTTTGATTGTTCCTCTATCTCATCTTCTGTTGTTCAAACTGTTCTCCACGTCAACCTCTAACATCCAATATTTTCTCAATGCATATTTCCCATTATGTTACTCTACTCTTTGTCATAACCAGTACGATGAATCCAAGTCTTACTAGTCTCCACCAAACATTTCCATTTCATACTTGATTTCTTCCTAATAGGCAAATGTTTAATCTTCTCTACTTCCGAATATGCCCAATGCACCTTATGTGACCCAATCTAGTTGTACCTTCAACTCTTAAGCATACACTTACAATCACATTTTCCATATTATGGGTGAGGTAATTTCTTGGACGAATTCTAAATCGCCCTAATCCACATCTCTAACCGTTCCTCTCACACTTTGTCTTAACACCTATTCCCCAAAACCAATCTTTTCACTCCACCCATTCGTTCATCAATGACATAATGTACTTAACCTCGTCCAGACTTCTCATGTCTCATGTGGAATCTCCAACAGGCTTTTCACTTAGTAACTTCATCATCCTAATTCTGAATATGACAACCCATCTAGTCACTAATACACTACCCATTAGCCTTGTGATATCAAAATTTCCAACTGCAGGATTATTCTCTTACCACTTACACCGCTTCTTAAATATCAACTTTACGTCCGAGCGCAACCCCATCATCTATATCATTCACTCTTGAGGAAATGCTTAGTATCCTTCCCATTTCCATTTGGGCCATATCCTTGGTAGTCCTTCCTAAGCAACGAGGTAGTCAACCTTCTTATTAAAAAATCTGTGTTACCTGAGCACTTTCTTGCTTGCATACACCCTTATTCTTCCTTTGTAACCACCTTTACGATACTGCAACTCCAAAGTCCCTTATACTAGATCCTCTTATAACATCTAGGAGTTTCCAACTTCAAAAATCTTAGCAACCAAAAGCCTATAGTCGTTTCCCAACCTACCATGACCTCTATCTTGTCAACTTCAACCCACATCTTTACTCTCCTTCACCCAATCTAAATATCCTTGTTCCAAATCAATGTTCGTCCTATCCAACCTAGTCTTCGTTGTTCTATCTATCTTCAATTTCTTATGACTATCCAATGGTCATAATATCCTTTTATAACACAACCCAATCCTCTTTCGCATAAGTTCTTGCTAAACATCAGGACACATCCATTCACTCCTCAGTTTCTTATTCAATCCTAGTTTTTTCTAAGGTATCAACCAACATTATTACTCTACAATCTAACACTCTACAAGAATCATCCTTCCAAAACAGACATATCTTACTCCTCCATCTAGTCACTTAGCACTTATCTCAAATCTTAACACTCAATCTTTTAGGAATAAAACCAACCCATATATCCTTTTGCTAACTTTTCTTTATTCTCAGGTTCGATCCCTAAATCCAAATCTAAACTTTGATCTTCACGAAATCCATATACTTGTTACACCATATAACTCCATTCATTAATTCTTCATACATGGCTCTGTGTCCTTCCAGATATTAACTTTCAGCGTCCTATCGTCCTCCTAATAAACCATTGTCTACCCGCGGTCTGATATTTCTAGCAAAACCATGTCACCCATACTTGAATTGCTTTAGCACTTCCCTACTCCACTCATATGATTAATTAGATCCATGGTGCTACTTCCACCTCTTCCTCCTATAAACCGTAATACTCTTTCTCTCCCAAACTCCTACTTCTAATTTTTCCGATGACAACTCCACTGATGGTCACTTCCACTAAAACTTGTCCATGTGATACTTGGTTTCCTTCCTTTTAACATCACATGATTCCTCCTTACGGTATTTAGTCACCTATCTAACCTAGCTTAAGAAACTAAATTAAACCCTCAAGCACCTACCACTCGTATAACCTTCCTCCAACTTTCCTAGGTTTCGGCCACTTTCAACGTGCAACCCGCTTTCTTCCTAGAGAAGATGTTCCATTAATCTCCAAGTATAGTAATTGTCTCCAAACGACATCTATAACTGCTCTTTGATTCCAAAGAAATATCACCTTTTTCATAATCCATAACCTGCATCTCATCTCATTCGGAACTCACCGGAATGAACATCCAATCATTTTTCTCTCAAAAGGTCCTCCAATTCAAGTCCTTACTTACAATCCTTTGAAACCTTGACTTCCACTCATCCCTACTCAACACCTCGGAGTGATAAGGACAAACAAAACCTCTCATCCATAGCATTACTGCAGAAAACCTTATAGTCCTTACTCGATTCAATCTCACCACCTCTAGCTCACTACCTCTAAAGAAAACAGAGACATATGTCGACCAACGTCGACAAATGCTCAAGGGGTTTAACTAAGCTTCTTACTGAAGTACTATGGGAGACCTCAACTTCAGTTAAGAAACAAACGATTACATAAACACATAACCTGCTGGACTCAAGACACAAACCACATAACACATAGGACTCCACACATTTACTCCCACTAAACCCGACACTTGATCAACTTAGGACACCCGACTCACAACCCCATGAAAATCTTAGACCAAAGCTCTGATACCACAATGTAACACCCCGATTTTTAACAGCGGGAGTGTATATATATATATTTTTTGAATGCCATACATAATATTGACAACTGTCTTTTCAGGAAAATAATAAAAATGATTAATCAGAGTACGAGCTTTCGATCTAAGTCTTTTCCATACATAGGACTAGCGTAATGCCCACTGTTATAAATATTTGTCCATACACATAAAAATAAGCACTCAGCTTTAATAATAACAGCAACAACAGCATGGACAACCTCAAAGCATGACCCTAAGCTGATCTTGAATTCCTAGCCCCAAGACATCGCATCTTACAAGCCTTCACGACACCTGGATACCTTAACTATCACAACTTCTAAACCTGGGTGGTCATTAGCCACATCATAATAATAGTAGAGGGTCACGATCTAAAAACAGCATATATGGAAGAATACACACATGCCAGCAGAACATGATATACATAACAACATTAATAAGATGACAATATGATATGCAGAGCATCATAAATGAGGTGACAGTATGATATATGTAACAATCACAACATTTAATTTAACACACAAATGCAATGCACAAACATTTAATTTAACACACAAATGCAATGCACAAACATTTAATTTAACACACAAATGCAATGCACAAACATTTAATTTAACACACACGTGCAATGCACACACATCCTAAATGCAGACCTATATGAATTTGGTGGTCCCAATTCGTCGGGTACCCTCACCATGCATGAATTCTGGAATTTAACCTCTCCGCAGAGAGTCGTGATACCCCTTTGGGTCTTCACTAACCGTGCTGCCTCGCAGACACAAAAGTGTTGCCCTTGCAAACACCCGGAGTTGCCTCCCTCGCGTTCTCCTGACTCAATTTAATCTCAAAGGATCGATGACGGCTCAGTCACATCACCTGGTGCAGTAGAATTCCCTTCGGGATTAGGTGATGATTCAGAACCCATCACCCTGGCCCATTCGGCGCCAACTACCTACACGCAACTATGGTATGCATGACTCACACATGCAAATGCAACAGTTTATATAAACCCAATATGTATAAACACAATTCACAATTCACAATTCACAATTCAGTTCATATATCTATCACAGATCATATGAACAATTCTCAATACCAACAGGTGGCTCAGACACACCTCGTGTTGTCCTCCTCGACATACACATCAATCGCAATTCATATATTTATCACAAATCATATGAATGCACATCACAAGTTTAGCATCATAGCATAAACACACATCCCCAACTGGGCACACAATGATGTATATAACCACATATCCCCAACTGGGCACACAATCATCACATCCCCATAAGGGCACACAACCATGAATACAAACACACATGCATTCAATCACATATAATATCGTTAGAAAGTGCCCTTACCTGAGCAAGCTTCCAACCTAACCAACTTACGCTACGTAAGATCAATTCGTCCCTCACGATGAAACCTCGTACCCGGATCCCGCTGTAAGCCTTTATAATACACAAAGGACTTATGTTAAAACCACTCGAATATATCCTACAAAAAGGCTGGGTCTTGGTCGCTAACCTACTCAACTAGGTTTAGGTTAAGACACTGATTTCTAACCTAACAAAATAGTGATATAAAAATAACACGTTTCAAACAAGAAAGAAAATAGTTTTTCTCTTACCAAAATAAATATCAAAATCAAAGAAAATTTATAACATACTATTTTAAATTCTTTTACTTGAACCAACAATTTCGTCAAATTATTTTTCTCGCACTATGAATAAGTTCAGCGAAAACGAAATATATAAATAACCAAAATAATATTTTAACCCCCAAAATAAAACAACCTACTATACAATAAATACCAAAAAAATAACCAAAATATTTATTTCATATCTATAAAATTTAATGATCTCCTTGTATCAAAATACTTTAATCATATTATAAATAAAATTAATTAACCAAATAAAATACTAAATAATATTCCAATTTCAATAATATTCTAAATTAAAATTTAGAATAAATAATAGTTTTCCAATCACAATAAATTATTTTGGATCTAAAAATATTTCGACACAAAATTAGTTAACAATTTTTCCAACGGTACCAAAAATCAGCACAGATCGTACTTTAAAATACTAATCCGAACGTATCCGGAAAATTCCGAAAAAATAAAATAATTATCTAAAAATATATAAATAAAGATAAATAATTATTCTTTAAGTTAAAAAAAACCGGGATAAAAATATCAAACGGAATGAAAATTACGAGACCGGAAATAAAAACAGCGGGACGCCCACCACAGAAAATGGGCATGGCGCCCGTCACACAAAAGAAGTGATGATGGTCACATGAACAAAGATATAATGGGTGGGTCCCCCGACCCACTTATTTCTTTATTATTATTTTATTTAACCAAAATTTAAATAAATGAATAGTAAACATATAACAAAAAAAATGTTACGGTCGTCATCCCCTGTTACGACCGTAACACGCCTCTTAAGAGCGTGACGACCGTCACGCTTTGGTTACGACCGTAACGCGCTGTTATATTATAAAAAGTGTCCGTAACCAAGTCATGACGATCGTAATAATTTTTTTTCTCTCCTTCTTTTATTTTCTTTTCTTAAGATAAAATAATAAAAATAATAATAATCCCAATAATATACCCACATATACCCACAGATAAATTAAATCGGTACCAATATATTTTTACTTTAACAAAAATAATCCGATAATGGGATAGAAAATATTTTCCGTGACCGGTAATAATAATTTCTAACTCAAAACTGTAAATAAGGGATATTCTATCGGTGTAAAAATTTACCAAAACTAACCACATAATTTAATACTAAAATAAAATAAATAATTAACATGAAAAAAACTTAAAGAACACTCACTATTCTTTTCCTTCCATGCTAGGCGAGAGAGAGATATCCAAAAAGAAGAAAAATGAAACAAGTTACCATTATATAGTTTTTTCAAAATCAGCATCACTCTCTCTCTCTCCCACGTGCAATTTTTCTGCCGCCTCCAAATAAAATATCATGATAGTAATTTGCCGCCTTACTATACAATTAAACCCGTTAATTCGTTCGATCTCCTCGTTCGCTCACAGACGAGTCGTAAAACACTCCCGAATAACTTTTCCGAAAACGGAAAAATTCTACTGTCATCTTTAAAATAAAACACAACATTATTTTCGACAAAATAATTATTCCGAACAAATAAATTTTTCCGCCGCTTAGAAAAATAAAGTGAGATTAAATTTTCATTTCCGGCGATAAATAAACTCCTATTTAAAATTTCCGACGATAAATAAACTCCTATTTAAAATTTCCGACGATACTCGGAGTCCGTGGAAAATAAAACGACGGCTATATTTTTCTCGTTTTCTCAAAACATCAACAGAGTCACGTTTTCAGAATTTTCGATACCATAAAAATATCTGAAATCAATTATAATCCTCGCCAATTGAAAAAGTCTGATCGATTGCCAAAAGAAAACCTATGGGTCAATCCGATCCACAACCGGAACCCTAAAAATATCGGGTATAATCTGCTCCCTACTCAAAATTTACTAGAAAAACAGATTAAAATGATAAAACATCATAATATCATACAGACTAAAATATACGGGTCTTACAGAAACTCTGGATGGCGACGCTCGTGCATTCATTGACGAGTTCTGGCCTGGAGTAGATAACCTAGATGGCGATGCTCGGGCACTTGATGTATAACGGTGCATCCGTGACGAGTATTGGTCTAGGAGAGAATGAATACTAGTATGGAACACGTGTATTTATTATGTTAAATTAATAAAGGCCAAAGAGGCCTAAAGGCTAATGTGTCCTAGAAATGTTGAATACAATTATGGTTGTATGTGGAATCACGAAATCGTAACCATTATCCTATTATTGTGCCGTCTATAGAGTAACAAGCTCCTCTGGAATGATGCACGATTTCTTGGTAGGTTTGATTCCCAATGTTATAGTACAAATGGAGCCTACGGGTAAAGAGACTTGTGACGGTGTACGGGCCGTGTGAAGTGACGATTTAAGGCGATAATATGTCCCTTATTTCCGAATCCATTTCGTATGCCAAGAAATCCACGAGGGTCCATGACTCATTCCTACTTCTAGACGTAGAAGAGGTCGGGAGAAAGGGGATGCCTTGACAGGTTATCGATTAGTGATACTTTTGAGTAGCGGGCTCAATAGTGTGTTTCCATATAGTGTGAGATAGTGTGAGTTTGTGTACTCAAGGTCTTTTCCCTTCCCCTTGACTTGAGTTAGGATTGGTAGAACCTTGTAAAGCCGAGAGAATCTATAAGATAGGGAACTCACTGAGATTTGATGTATCTCACCCCACTATAGTTTCTTTATTTTAGGTGTGGTTTTCAGGTCTGAGTTACAAGTGGAGCGATGCTTGGATGTTTCAAGAGAAATTTAGTTAAGCTTATTCCGCTGTGTATTTTATTGTTCTTGTACAATGAGGAATATTGTATAATGTTCTTAGATTTTTATTTTTGGCTAATTTCCATAGCTTGTACCATAGTTTGTATTTATGTTTTAGAATGGTCAAGTATGTGAATTACGCCATTAGGCACTTATGATGGTGTCAATACCAAATAAAATGCCCGTATTGTATTATTCTAGGTATATATTATACAGGGCATTACATTATGTTCAATGTCATCAATGCCTTGTAGTATCTATAGGAGAATGTAGCTGACTGTTCCATGATTTCTAGCTAGGATGGAATAATTCATAAAAATCTACTCAAGACCAGCAACGTGTTGAAACAAGAGCTAGGAAAATTGGAAAAAGAAGAAGTGCCATACGAAGGAATCATCAATGGTCCAATAAAGCGATGTGTGGAAGAACCTGTGGAAGTATTGGAATCAACAATTGTGACTCAGACGCAATATTTACCTTCAATAGAAATTTCACCTTAACGAGAATTGAAGCAACTGCTGGATCATTTGCAATATGCTAATTTGGAGGCAGGATAGAAGCTTCCCGTGATCATCGCTATAGATTTGGAAGAAGATCAGAAGGATCAACTGTTAACATTGTTAAAGAAGCACAAGAAGGTTATTGCTTGGAAAATCTCTGACATAAAAGGGACCGGTCCCACAGTTTATATGCATAGAATTTTGTTGGAAGATAATGCCAAGAATAGTATTGAAAGTCAAAGAAGGTTGAATCCTATTATGAAAGAATTTGCCAAGAAAGAGATCACCAAGTGGTTGGATGCTGGTATTATCTACCCTATCTCTGATAGTGTGTGGGTGAGCCTTATTCAATATGTGCCTAAAAAGGGAGGCATGGTTGTGATTATCAACGAGAAGAATGAATTGATCCCTACAAGAACAGTTTTTGGATAGAGAATCTGTATGGACTACAGGAAGTTGAACAAAGCCACAAGGAAGGATCATTTTCCTCTACTATCCATTAACCAGATGTTGGACAGATTGGCTGGAAAGGAGTATTATTGTTTCTTGGATGGATATTCGGGATAAATCAAATTGCCATAGCTTTGGAAGACCAAGTAAAGACAACATTCACATGTCCTTATGGTACTTTCGCTTTCAGAAGAATGCCCTTTAGGCTGTACAATGCTCCATCCACCTGTCAACGTTGCATGATGGCCATATTTTCCAGATATCATTGAGAATTCCATGGATTTTTTCATGGATGATTTCTCTGTCTTTGGAGAATCGTTCAAGAAATGCCTTGAAAATCTGTATTTTGTGCTCGCTAGTGTGAAGAAAATAATTTGGTACTAAACTGGGAGAAGTACCATTTTATGGTAAAAAAAGGAATTATTCTTGGACATAAGATCTCAAAGAAAGGTTTGGAGGTAGATCAAGCCATAGTGGAAGTCATAGAGAAGCTTCCACCAACAGTAAACATAAATGGAATTAGAAGTTTTCTAGGGCATGCTAGATTTTATAGAAGGTTTATCAAGGATTTTTAAAAAATTACCAAACCATTGTGCCAGCTGCTGCAACATGACGTGCCATACGTCTTCAGCCAAGAATGCATGGATTTTTTCAATTTATTGAAGAAGACCCTGATTTCTGCACCCATTGTGAAGACTCCTGATTGGTCAAAACCCTTTGAGCTAATGTGTGATGCAAGTGATTTTGCTATTGGAGCAGTGTTGGGTCAAAGAAATAACAAAGTCTTTCATACTATCTACTATGCTAGTAGAACTTTGATTGAAGCACAAATTAATTACACCACAACTGAGAAAGAGTTGCTTGCTATAGTTTTTGCATTTGACAAGTTTAGACCTTATTTGGTTGGAACAAAAGTTATTGTATACACAGATCATGCAGCCATCAAGTACTTGATTACTAAGAAGGATGCTAAGCTGAGGCTCATTAGATGGGTATTCTTGCTACAAGAGTTTGACCTAGAGATTAGAGACAAAAAAGGTGTGGAGAACTCACTGGCAGACCATCTCTCAAGATTGCCAGAGGAAATGCAAAACAACAAAAATGGAGAAATCCAGGAAGTTTTCCCTGATGAGAAATTATTGTTGATAACCACTGGCGTGATGCCATGGTATGCTGTTATCGTCAATTACCTGGTCAACAGATATGTTCCCCCTGATTTCAACTTCTAACTGAGGAAAAAGATATTCCATATGACCAAAAGTTATTTTTGGGATGAGCCTTTCCTCTACAAAAGATGTGCTGACTAACTGCTGAGAAGATGTGTAGATCAACCAGAGGCACGACATATATTGTCTGCCTGTCATAATGCTCCTTATGGAGGACATTTTAGAGGTACCAGAACTGCTGCAAAAGTGTTGCAATTAGGTTATTTCTGTACCTCTCTTTTTAAAGATGCTCATGAATTGGTCAAGAAGTGTGATAGATGTCAAAAAGTAGGAAATATCTCCATGAGACAAGAAATGCCTCTTACCAACATCCTTGAAATTGAAATATTTGATGTTTGGGGAATTGACTTCATAGGGCCATTCCCTCAATCTTTTGGAAATTTGTACATTTTAGTGGCTGCAAATTACATGTCTAAATGGATAGAAGTAGTAGAAACTCCCACTAATGATGCCAGAGTCGTGACCAAATTTTTGATAAAAAACATTATGTCAAGGCATGGCACACCTCGAGTCATCATCAGTGATGGGGGTTCCCATTTTTGAAATAAAATTTTTGAAAATCTGATGGCAACATATGGGATCATATGTTCTTTAGAGTTACTATGGTAACTAATGTCGATCGTGCGTTAAAGTCTAAGAAGCTTATGTCGCGTTTCATTGGTCCTTATCAGATTCTCCAGAAAGTATGAGCGGTGGCCTACTGAGTTGTGTTACCTCCGCATATTTTGAATATCCATGATGTGTTTCATCTGTATCAGCTTCAAAAGTACATTCATGCTCTGTCTCATGTGATTCCGTTGGATGATGTACAAGTTAAGAAGAATTTCACAGTTGAGACTTTTCCGTTGAGGATTGAGGATTGTGAAGTGGAGCGCTTGCGAGGCAATGAGATGGTTCAAAAAAGTTGTTTGGGGAGCTCCTGCTGATGGCAGTGTGATGTGGGACTCGAAAGTATGATGAAAGAGTCTTATCAAAAGCTTTTCCTGTCACCTAATTTTCGGGGCAGACAATTCTTTAAGTGGGGGAAAGTTGTAATACCCTAATTTAATTAATTCTTATTTATTTATTTCTTAATTTATTTAATTAGTATTTCGTGCTATTTTTGGCGGTTTAGCCAGTTAGTGGTGATTTCGCAGAATTGTGCTAATTAATTCAATTTTAGTGGAATTTAATAATTTAGTTAATTGAAAATTGGAAGGTTATTAAGAGATAGGGTAAAAAGTGAAATTATAGGAAAATAATGAGCAAATAGATAGAGCTTATCTTTTAGTTGGGCCATAATTGAATTAAACATAATTTAATTAGGTTAGTATATATTTTAAGATAAATAGAAAAATAAGAGTTTTGGGAGTTTTTCTGTGAATGTGAAAAGGGGAGAGTTAGAGAGCTTTTGAAGGGAGCTAAAGCTTGAGGAAGGAGACCCGATAGAGATTGCTTGTTTGCTTTTGCTGTAATTACAAGATAAGGGAAAATTTTCATCTAAGGGTGCCTTAATCATGAAAGGAAATAGAGGTTTCCGTAAACCTACAACAAGGTTCTCTTTTCTCTATTGTTTGATATTATTAATTATAAATGATGATTGTGATTTTATTTTTATGCCATGAATGAATTGATGTGAAATTCGTGTTTGACATTATGCTGCTTTATGTTCATGAGTTAATTGATTTATTGATGAAATTATATTCAAATTGGGTGTATTAAGGTATGAACATAATTGAGTTAATTCATGATAAAGTGATGGGTTAAGTGTTTAATCAATGCGTAGTTAATGTATTAATCATAGTATGATATGTATATGATGTTTCCAATTCAATTTGAGTGACTAGGGATCAAATCGAAGCTTTGATAGGGCTCCAATGGAAAAATCGTGCTTCTGGTTTTTGCAGGTCTGGAGGATCTTGCCCAACGAGCTTTGCCTGGTGAGAATAACAGCCAGAGTTGCGATTTTTGACTCAATATGTAGTGAAATGCAAGTATAATTATGTAAATTATTTTACATGCTTGTTGACGATTGATAAGATGAGTAGTTCGAAGTGAGATCTACTAACGATGCATTAAATGCATGATTGTTTACAGTCAGAAGTGGGGATGTAATCATTGGGTTGTTGTTGTTGTTATTACATGATTATTTACAATCAGAGTGGAGTTGTATTCATTGATATGCATTGTTGTTGCATGATTGTTT
This sequence comes from Lathyrus tuberosus, assembly GCA_022829125.1. Lineage (NCBI taxonomy): Eukaryota > Viridiplantae > Streptophyta > Magnoliopsida > Fabales > Fabaceae > Lathyrus > Lathyrus tuberosus. The sequence continues at coordinate 14,375,846 of JALAZF010000071.1, forward strand.
ATAGTCAGATTTGGGGTTGTACTCATTATTATGTTGTTGTCATTGCATTGCTATATGTCATACATCATATGTGTTCGTTGTTGTGAAAAAGGCGAGTCGCAAATTTAGAGAGGGGCCTAGTGACTTGTCCAAAAATCATAGTGGGGGATTTGAGCTCAGAGAAGGGGCCCAAGGTTCAGAGTGGGGTCCCGGTTTGTATGACGAACCATTTGTTAAGTTGGAACCACATGCATGAGTTGAGTGGATGTTGTATTGCATTACATAAAAGTTGTGCATATGAGATGTTTGAGTGTTGTTGAATACTCATGTATGTATTTGTTTGATTTTGAATGTGATGAATAACATTGTGATCAGTGATTAATTGTGATGTGGGTGAAATATGAATATGTGATATTGTGGTTCATGTTTGATACGTGTATGATTTATGATGGGTGAATCTACCCTGATGTTTTGTACACTGATTATTAATTTAACATATTGTCACCCCATTTTGTGTTGTTGTGTCTGTGCTCCTCTGGAGTATAGACAATCAAATACCTCAGCAGGAGCTTGATGTAGAGCATGACATTGTGCCTCTTTAGTTTCCTATCGATCGAGTCTATAGTTGGTGTCACTCTGATATGTAGCACAAGGGGAACATGTTATTCTTTTATATGTTTTATGTTGCATATATTTCCTTTGATTTTGATGTTGAACCATTTTTCAAACTTATTGTAGTTGAGGCTTTTTATTCCAACTATTTTATAATTTCCGCTGCTTATCAAATGATTTAATTTTCAATTATGTGGTTCATGAATGTTTTATTGTTGTATGAATAGAATTCTACGTGAAGGATTTATGTGTTATACATGTTATATTTAATTATTTATCGAGTCGAGATATAGGGTGTTACAGAGTTCACTAGCCATAGCAGACTGTCAATGACTAGTTTGGGCAGCCTGTTTATATGTGCGGAGTTCTTGGTTGACAGTGATGACAAACATGTAAAAGAGATGTGTAGTAGATAAATTTTCATAATAAAGAAATTTACGTAAGGGATAATTAGCATTAGTTGTGATATTATAGCATTTAAAATCTTGTAATAAGCAGGGGTTTTGGAAATCCATTTCCTAATGTTTTGCTCTTCCATATGTGTTAGTTTTTCCTTTGATGTTGGTTCATCCAAATGACCAATGTAAGAATTAGTGTCATATGTGGGAGAGGTAACAGACGTGGTGTTATTATTGCGAGGAAGTTATGTTATGAGTGAGGAAAGAATCATCAAAATAAGCAGTATCAATGGTGTCATTAGTGCAGTTTTTGCCATTTTAGTTGTATGATAATTGTAAGGAAAAATATTTTCATGAAAGATAACTTGTTTAGAGATGAAAATTTGCAAATAAAAAATAACATATCCCTTAGTTCAAGTTTCATAGCCCAAAAAAAGAGATTTCCTTGCTCAAGGATCTAGTTTATCTTTCTTTTGCATTACAGTAGATGCAAAAGAAACACAACCAAAGATCTTTAGGTTAAGAGAGGTGGGAGGTTGGTTGAAAATGAGTTCATAGGGTGTTATATGATTGAGGACAGGGGTCTGAAGGCGATTTATAATGAAAACATCAAGTAGTAAAGCATGTGACCAAAAAAATTTTGGGAGGTGGGTTTGAAAAGTAAGGTTCTAGTAACATTTAATAAATGGTGATGTTTTCTCTCAACAATGGAGTTTTATTGTGGTTTTTTTACACAAGAGATTGGTGTAAAATGACCAAGTAGGAGAATAGAAAGTTTATTTTGAACTCTAATCCATTGACAGTCCTTATGGTCTTTACTTTGGCCGAGTGTTGTGAAGAAATGAAAGTTAAAATTTTTTTAATACATGTTCTAGTTTCACCCTTGTTTTTCATGAAAAAATACAAGTAAAACAAGAAAAAAATTAACTATAGTTAGGAAATATTGATAACCATCTATAGAGTTAGAGACAATAGGACCCCAGATATCCATATGTAAAAGGTCAAAACATTTGACAGAAACAATATCACAATGGGGAAATGGAAGTTTGGATTGTTTGGCCATGTGAGAGTGATCAAAAATAATATTTTTATTGCCATAAATGTAGGGAAATTTATTGCATAATTGTTTTAAAATAGAATCAAATGGGTAGCCTTGTCTAAAGTGCCATTTATCAAAGGTTATAATAGGTGTAGATCTTAAAGTATTATTAATAAATTGATTATGAACAATTGTGATCGTACTTGATCATAATTGGATCGGTGGCCAACTGCACGTCGTGAGCTCCGCTACTCCGGTGGTGGTGAGACGGTGGGGGGTGTACCTGCAAGGTAATCCGATGCTAAGGTCAAGAACAGAGCAAGCAAGTATAGAAAGGTAGTGAGAGTGAGAATTAGAATACCTGACCCTCTAGTGAAAGAGGATATTTATATTGTGCCCTCAGCGCTGGGCCAACGGTCGTCTACACTGGGTTGGGTCACTAGGCCCAATGCAGATAACTGCTAAGGCTTGTGTGGCGTAGGGAAGACCAGCACGTGGTCTTCGTCCTGGAATAACTGCCCCGAGATTTTTGAAAAGTGGGTTGACCAGCTCTTCCGGAGGTGAGTAGTTACCTGATGACGTGTCCCCGCAGGGGGAGCACGTGGAGTACGCGGGAAGGACGTCCGTTCTTTCCCCGAGTCATGTGATGTTCTGCTCGATGATGATGGGAATTGGATGTGCCTGATGAGGGAGAGGATTGGGCCTTAATGAGCTGCTTAGCATGACATTGGGTTGGGCCTGCCCGACTGGGGGGCAAGCGCTGGCCCGGTCCAGAATAAATTTTGACATTGTTTGTAGCCACAAATGACTTGAAATCCATTAGAGTGTTACCCTTTGCAGAGTGTTGGAAAATGCTGAGGTTATTAAGTAGCCTAACATATCCAATCATCTTCTGGGTAGACAGGTACCAGATGTAACAAGAGTTATGGGAGATAGTAAGTTGGAAATTAAGTTGTTTAGTAAGTTGTGAAGTAGGCATTAAGTTTAAATTAAAATGAGGTAAAAATAACACATTATGTATGATGAAGTGATCTGAAAATTGAAATGTGCCACAGTAATATGCAAACAGGTTGCTACTGTTTGGAAAATGTACAAAAATAGGTTTGATTTTGAAAAGAGTTTTGAAGGAATGCAAGTTAGGGAAACAGAAGGTAAATTTAAGGTATTACCCGGTTTGTGAATGCTTTAGACAATGTGATTGTCAAGATATGCATCAAGTTAATTGTTGTTGTTGGATGATTCCGATCTTAATGATTTCAGGAGATTCTCCAGGTATCAATATTCTTCACTAGAGGGAGAAAGGTTGGTGTTATTTGATGAAGGGGTCCCAGTGTTGTTGTTGATGGCCATGTTAGGAATTCTTGAGTTGGAGGGGATGGTTTTGTCTGTTTTGGTCTTAGGTCGATAGCCGGGGGAAGCCATGTTTAAAATATCAATGGTCGGTTGTGTGGTTTGTTTTAAGCTAGTGAATGCTTAGAATGGGGTACAATTACCTCTGCCTCTACCCTTTGATGGATACTATAGAGAATTTGTGTTAATAGAAAGTGTTGTGGAATCCAAAGGTTTTTTAGAAGGATCAAAATCCTGTTGATATACAAGGGATTAAAATTGGAAATGGAGGAGAGAGGATCCATCAAAAGGATCTTGGTACGAGCGTTTTCATAACTGCCATTGAGACCCTTAAGGAAGAAAATTATGTACTATGTGTTCTTTATCTCTCTGACTGAAAGTAAGCATTTGCATTGAACCAAACAAGAATATATCAGAGTAGGTCGAAGATCCTTTAATTCATCCCATAGGATTCTCATATCAGTGAAGTACCACTACAAGAAAAAAAGTATTTTGCGACATATAAGTTACGACGGTTCCCTGAAAACCGTCCTCCTTCGTAAGTTATGACGGGTTCCACGACAGTTTTAGACAACCGTCGTTAAATTGTTTTTAAAATTAAACATTTTACGATGGTTGTAGATCTAACTGCCCTAAAAAGAAGTCTGCGACAGTTCAACAACAGTCGCCCCCAAATAAAATAAAAAACCTTATACTTTTTGGAAAAAAATAGGGCTACGATGGTTCTTGAAGGGCCTTCCACAAAAAATTGAAGAGGAGGGGGGTGCTACTTTCTAACTTCTTATTTATCCCGTGAAGCTGGAAAGGAAAGGGAAGCTATCTATTACTAACCTTGCACACAAATGTTTAACTGAACAAACGCTTAAAGAGATTGGGGGTCCGGGGCCAGGTTATACAATGGGGAGTTGTCAATTACCCATCCTATATGTGGTTATCCACAGGATATTAGCTTTAGGTTTCGCTTTGTACTTGATGATGTTTATCCGTTAATGGGTTGGGAAAGTTTCTTGGGAAATATGAGAGGGAGAGTGAGTTTTTGTTGATGTTCAGGTGTTTTTGGTAAGGTACTGGACCTAAGTTTTGATTGGTATGAAGGTACTGGACCTAGAGTTTTTGTTTAGTATGCTCGTTAAGATTTCGCAATCTTATGCCTATGTATTCCCGTTTAAATGAAACAGGGAAATCAGAGCAATCGTAGTTCCTCCTATTCTAAGGGAGGAAAAGATATTTAGTGTCTTATTCAAAGCCCAAGATTGAAGCTAAAAGGTTTGACTGAGAGAATTTGTCATCTCTAAAGAGGGATTGGACTTCCTCTTAGGGGATTGTTGATTTTTGTGTGCCTTGATCAAAGCCCAAGGTTGAAGTTAAGAGGTTGATTGACTCCACTAGGGAAGTCCTTATACAAAGCCTAAGAGTAGGCTGAAAGAGATTTTGCTCTTTGGGGATGTCATTATACAAAGCCTAAGAGAAGGCTAGAAGCTTGACTTTTCCGGGGAAAGTGTCCTATCTGTCTTGTACAAAGCCCAAGATTGAGGCTGAAATGGGAAATTTTACTGACTCGGATGAGGATATTTTTATGTGTCTTGTACAAAGCACAACATTGAGGCTGAAATGAGTTCGACTCTGTTTAGGAAATTGTTTCTCAAAGCCTAAAAGAAGGTTAGGAGGGATTGACTCTGTTGGGGAAGATGTTTGTCCCAAGCTTAAGAGAAGGTTATGAATATTTATGCCTTGGACAAAGCCCAAGTTTGAGGCAAAAAGGGTTTGACTCAACAAGAGAGTGCTTGTATCTGTCCTGTACAAAGCCCAGGATTACGGCTAAACAAGCTGAAGAAATCATTATACAGAGCCTAAGAGGAGGCTGACTTCTGCTAGGGGAAATCTTTATACCAAGCCTAAAGGAGGCTGGAAAAGATTGACTCAACAAGAGAGTATTTTTATCTGTCTTGTACAAAGCCCAAGATTAAGGCTAAAGGGGTTGACTCAACAAGAAAGTGCTGAAAGGTGATTGACTCAACATGAGAGTCTGAAAAGTGATTGACTCAACAAGAGAGTCTGAAAAGGTTAGCTTCGCTGGGGAAAATCATTGTACAAAGCCCAAGAGGAGGCTGACTGTGTTGAGGAAAGGTCATTATACAAAGCCTAAGAGGAGGCTATCTTTTTGCCGGGGATAGTTGAGATCCCGAGGCAGGCCCTCATGGGGAATCAACTCTTACTGAGGGTTACAGAAGAGTTGAGGTATCAGATACCTTGAGGTTCTGATTTGGGATAGTGTTATACTGATGATAAACTGACCCTGGCTTAGGGATTTTAGGAGAAAGACTGGGTTTTAGAACCCAAGGGTTTTAACTCAGCTGGAGATTGATCGGATGATCAAGGTTTCTCCTATGTTTGTAGGAAACTTGAGAATGTCTTTGAGACTCAAGGTTAGACTATCCAAGTCTATTGGCGCGAAAGAGTTTTATCTTTTGTATGATGCCCAAGAGGAGGCAGGTGTTTTAAGGGATGAGAATCAACCCTAAGTCCGAGGTTTGACACTGGAAAAACTACTTTAGCAAAGGATGACTAAGTTCTGTCTTATACCTTTAGGAGGTCTTTAGGGTCCTTGTATTAAGCCCAAGAGAAGGCATGAGAACTTCTAAGAAGCCGGAGGGTCCTTGTACAAAGCCCAAGAGGAGGCGGGGATGCTTTTAGGAAGCCTGTGGGTCCCAAACCAAATAAAATTTCAAGAAATGCTATTCACAGAGAATAGATCATTTAGTGAAAGTTCTGAGGTTTGAAGAAATTCAAGAGATGCTATTCACCGAGAATAGATAAACTCTGGGAAGTAGAATTTCTTTGACAATTTCTAATAGTGACAATCTTAGAAAAGGTTCACTGAGAATACTGCCTTTCTCTTTGTTCCATATTGTTTAAGCCCAAGAGAAGGCAAGACTGTATCTGGAAATCCTATGAGGATCTAGTTTTGACTGTATTTAAAGAGTGACCAACTGGCTTTACCTAGGTCTAGACCTAGTTTCCTGGGAAAACTCTAAATAACTATACTAGTATATATATAGTTGATATATGACAAGTATTTAAAAGGATATGAAAGAAGGACTTACAGTGCGCAGCTTCCCACAATACAGTTATATATATGAAAGCGAGTAAATGAAAGCTGTTAAAACTTACAGGTGAGCAAGCTTCCATGCTGTATTGTTAGTTGTTCAAAGAAATTAGAGAAAGTTTTGATAACAATAGGTATATTTGAATATAAATCAAAAGGGAGGTTGTTTTTGGAAAGATTGTTGGGGCTTATACTCAAGGAGAGGCCCAAGGTTTAACAGTGATCGCACCGTTGTTTTGAATATCGTATCGGGACTTATACAATGAATGAGGCCCAAAAAGGTTCATTGTACAAAGGGATGGGTCTTACAACTCAAGGATAGGCCCAAAGAGGTTTTGAAAAAGAAAGATGGGACTTACAACACGAGGAGAGGCCCAATGAAAGACAGTGATCGCACCGTTGTTTTGAGAATCGCAGAGGGACTTATACAATGACTGAGGCCCAAAATTATTTTTGTACAATAAGGGATTGGGTCTTACACTCTATTAGAGGCCCATGAGTGTTTTGAAAGGTTTGATAAAGATTAAGAACCAAAGAAACCCTAATTTCATTTTCTTTTAAAAGTAATCCTTTTAATAAAATGAATAAAAATGACAAAAATGCCAAATAAGTCTAAATAAACTACTTGTGATTTTTGATTAAGGGTTTAAAAATTAGGTTTTAATCACAAGATGATTTAGAACTCATTTGATTTTGATTTTCAAGATGAATATTCATTTTTGAAATGTTTAAAAACAATAAAAATGAATTTATTTACAAAAATATCAACTATATTAAATAAATAATATAAATTTTATATTTTTGTGAACTAAAATATTTAAACATATTTGTGATTTTTTGCAAAAAGAACCAATAAAAAATAATTCAAATTGAGAGAGAAATTAATTTTCCAAATCATTTAAAATAATATGAAAAACATTAAAAAATGGTACAAGTGGTAAAAAAGGAGGGTCTGGGGCGAGGGGGATTTGAACCCCAGACCTCCAAGATAAACACATGCGCGCGCAACCACTAGGGTGGTGATACATCCGTGTATCAAAACCACCCCATAAATACATATGGGATACCAAGTTTCAGGCCTGGCCAAGGCAAGTTCTTAGGCCAAAAACGTAAAGGCTGTAACTTTCTCATTTCTCCATTGATTGGGACAAAATTTAGGTTTATCTTGCCTAGAATTTCACAAGGAATCCAATGGTGCCCTTAGTTTTTTCAGATGAGGTCCCCATTTTAAAACCCGATGGTGGTTTTGAAATAGGCCATGGTTTGCATTTTCTGTGCTACCTCATGGTACAGGCTAGAATTGTATGATGAATTGATTCAAACACAACATATATAACATGTATGAGATGTTTATGAGCAGTGGACTTCAAAGCAATGCATAATTCAAAGAGTTCAAGTTATGATGCTTACCTCTTTGGGAGCTTTTTGTGCTATTTTCCAAGTTTATTGTGCCAGAAGTAATTTGATGCTTTGGACACTCTCAATTGATCCCTTAAAATCTTTTAGAATGGTTAGAACCAGCTGGAATCCTCAGGAATAAGTTTGAGCTATTTCTTGCAAAAGGGGCAAAAATGACTAATATGGCAACTCTCTCAAATGGTGTTCCAGATGAGGGGAACCAATTGAGACAGTTCAAGGATGATATTTGAAGTGTGTTTGAGGTCTTATCTGATTTTGAAAGTGACTGAATCAAGACATGGCTTGAAAAATGCAAAAAAGTCCAATTTTGAGGTTTTGGAAGTGGACTTTGAGATTTTGGTGTTACAGGTCACATGTTAGTATTTGGACAGCTTAGATACAACATATTAGAGGTGTTTGGATCATGAGCTGTGATGGAATTGTTCTCTAACTCAAAAACTCAGAGATACCTTGCAAAAGAAGGCATTTTGGCCTAAAGAGAGGGATTTTGAGGAAAACATCAATTTGAGTGCTTTGGTGTACTCAAACTGATCACAATTGATGTCTATTTATAGTGTGTCAAGTTTGTTTTGGCATCAATAGTGAATGGAGGCTGCAGCAGGCCTTTGGCCAATGTTATGCAAAAGGAATCTCAAGTCTCCTCTAGCCATTGACTTGAGATTAGAGAACAAGCTTTGTAGCTTTGGTTCAGAGATAAGTTTAGACTGAATTTAGTTGAAATAGGCTCATTTCATGCCACCTTGATGCATTCATTAAAGGCTTGGAAACAAAATTGGAGTCTTGGCATCTTTTAGCCTTTTTAGGTTTGTTAAGGCTACTTGTAGATTCTTGGACTTTGAAGGCTTGGGGATCAGATCATTCCCTTCTTGTTTTATCCTAAGATGTTTCCAAATGGATGACAAGGCATGGATTTATCAGATTTGGACAAATCAAGCAAAATGCACAAATTCTGCCTTGTAAAAACCAGTTCATGATGCCATGTTCCAAGGGTTGTATCTCCTTGCTCAAATGGAATTTGGAGATGATCTGGTACTTGTTGGAAAGCCCTTATGGCATATTTTAACTTTTATGTTCACCCCTAGACCTGGTTGGACTTGGATCAAGGTGAAAAATATCCCTACATTTTGGAAAAAGTAAGGCAGATTCTGACTTAGTGAAAATTTCACTAAGTGTTGAAAAAATGTCATTTTCATGTTTTCTGCCATTTTGATCACTCCATAACTAAAAATCCATGAGGAATTGGAATGAGATGTAGTTGAAGCTTTTATAGAGTGTAGCAAGACCTACAAATCCAGCTTTGGATCATCTAAAATGGTTGCTTGGATCTCAAGTTATGGTCCTTGGAAGTTGGTACCCTAGCCACTTTGTTCCATAACTTAGAAAAATTCTATGTTTTTTATGGTTACCCCCTTTTACAAGTTAACTCCCTTTCTTTGATTTTTCTTGATGATGATTCAAATCACATATTAACATTGTTTTAGGGTCAAGGAACCATAATTGTGAAAAATTCCAAAAAGTCAAACTTGATTTTGTGCACAGTTGACTTTTTATCGGATAAAATCCAAAATGTGCGATCCTTTGTGAAATCAAGTCCTTGACCTAAATCAAACCTAATGGATATGTTCCCTAGGTGTTATAGGGTGTATTGAATCATGTCCCAAGGTTTGGGAGCATGTCTTGATCAAAAGTCAAAGGTACAATTGACTTTTTCCTCGAAACTCTAATTGTGGTCCTGATGAAATAGAAACTTGTGAATCAAGCTTCTTGGGTCAATCCATTGTTGCAAATGGATCAATGTAGTGTATTGGAGACCCTTAAATCATGTCTTGAGGTCTTGGCTCATGCTTTGTCCCAAAAGTCAACTTAGCGGTGAATTAGGTCAAGAAACCCTGATTCCTGGTTTTTGGGTAAATGTATCCCCTGAGGTTAAATTGACTTGATGATTGGGTCCATGACATCCCTTGGAGTATCTTGGGTTGTGCCTTGAAGCATTGGCTCATGCCCAGAGGAAAATTTTCATCTGGAGGCCTTGGTCTACTGGCGATCTTGAGGCTTGATCCACTTGGAATGTTGCAACCTTGTGCTTGATTCTTGATGTGGTGAATGCTCAAACATCTTTGAGGATATTTGTAATGTCCCGATTCCGATTTTTCCCATTTTGTTGAGTCTTTTATTTAAATTGAGTGATAAATTATTTTATCTGTGAAATTGGCGTGTTAATATGCTATGTTGACATGTTATGATATTTTACCGTTATTGAGAGTTTTCGGGGAAATTAGAATGGAGGGTATTTTGGACATTTCTTAATTAATGATAAGTTAGAAATTTAGTGGAAATAGAATTGCGTGAGAAAATGAATTAAATTTAATTTGAGTAGAAAATAAGAAATAGAAAAGAAAAAGAGATAAGAAGAGGAAATAGGAGAGAAAGAGAAAGAAAAGAAAAATAGAGAGAAAAAGGAGAGAAAGAAAGAGGAAGAAGAGAAAAGAGAAGAAAAACTTGGAAAACCTAGAAAACCATCAAGACCAATCATCTAGCAAGCTTGGAATCTGGGTAAGGGTGTGAAATCTTATTATCTTATCAATGTATATCATTATGTATGATTGTGTTGTTGTTGTTGTTGTTGATTTTTATGAGTTTTTGTATAAACCCATTTTTGGTAAAATTGATTAGAAATTGATTAAAGGTGGTTGAAATCATGTTTGTAGTATCCATAATTGTTGGTACATGATAGATACTTGTTATTGGACATTGTATTGTCAATTTTCTGGTATGTAGGTGGAATTTGGGGTATTTTGGATTGGAACCCGTAGAACAAATTATGCAGAAGAAATTTTTCTGGTTTTTCCAGGTCATACGCGTATGGGGCATGTTCATACGCATATGGACCTTGGAAATACGCGTATGGTGGGCGAGGCATGGGCCAATACGCGTATGGGATGTTATTTTGCTCGGCCATCTGCCCATTTGCGTATGATACGCGTAGCATTTCAGGGCAATACGCGTACGAGCTTGGGCATTACGCGTACGGACTTTTACACGTGAACTTTGGGAAAAATGAGTCTCTGCTCATACGCGTATGGCTCAGGGCAATACGCGTATGGACAGGACAAATGGTAAAATGGGATTTTTCAAAATGTCGTTTTCGTTTTCGTCCGTAACTTTTGTTCCGTTTATCCGATTTTTACATTCTTGGTATTGTTGTGAAGCTATTGAGCTGTACTTTCTTATTATGATGATTTGGAAATTGTTAGCCGATTTAATTATGTTGGAAAGTTGGGAATAGTGTTATTTAGCGACTTTTACCGTTTTGAAGGTGTGTTTTGGATGTGAATCATACAATAGTGCATTGATGTGAATGTATATAGATTGTATGTGATAGTATGAGGTGAATGCATGAATATATTGTAAAATATGTATGCATTTCAAGAATGTCTTGAGTCATTTTGTATGTGAAGCATAATGATGTATATTCTTGCGTTGTGTGATTCTAATGAGAATCCGTTGTAACGTCGTGTGCCTATGTGAGGTGTGAGCGATGATTACAAACGATTGTGTGCCTATGTGAGGTGTGAGCAATCAGATTGTGTGCCTATGTGAGATGTGAGCAATCCCTAAACATTGTGTGCCTATGTGAGGTGTGAGCAATGGGTGAACATCGTAGGCCCGACGGGGAGTTACATTGGTAACGAGCGATGGTTCCAATAAGTTCCTGAGTGAACTTGAGATGATTGAGTCGGTACCGCATTGCATTTGCATAGAGTCGTGAGTCGGTCTCTATGATTTGCATTTATCATCTTTATAATGGTGCATTGATGAATAAACATAAATATGTATGTTTATGTGGAATGATAAGAATTGTGAAAGTATGCATGATGATTATGCTTGGCTTTGTATATATATACATTGTGATGTATATGAGTGAGTTGTGATGAATTATGGTGAGAATGTGGAATATGTGTATTTTTATGCTAAGATATATAGTTATATGCATTGTTATTATGATAATATTTCTCACCCTTCTGCTGTTTTATGATGCTCTATGACGCATTGCAGAGTAGGTATGCTGGTGGTCTTTTTGTGAAGCGTGTCTTCATTATTTTGGTCGGTCGGCTCTGATATGTAGCACCGGGTAGCTAGGATGTATATGATTCTTTTGTGATACATTTGTACATGTATCTGGTTGATGAATGTTTATGTAAACATGAATTATGTTGGTGGATAATACTTGATGATATATATATATATGTATATATGTTTGATGTTATTCAATGTTTAGATTTTCCGCTTTTATTCTAAATATTGAGATGTGGGTGTAAGGACTAAGTTCCTCTGTTGCAAAGTTACCCCACAGTTGCATATCAATTGTTGATCAGGTGTTGAATGTTTTAATTTCATGTATAATGTGACATACCTCTTTTATACTATGTTTGTAATTATACTCTGACGGAATTTTTAATATGTGCCTAAATGATTATGTGTTTATTTGGGGGTATAGAAAGGGGGTGTTACAATATTGATGAGGCATGATGGCACATCCATATTGTGGTAATGATCCTCACAATGATGGGAAATCTTGGTGGTCAAAATTTTGGGCATGACAACTGGCTAAGGAAGCATATTGATCAAACATATTAGCATATGATTCACATTCCTCTAAGGATATATTCACTGTTCAACGCCTCGATCTGTAGGTACAAATCCTAGAGTATATTATATCTTATAATTATTTCATTAAATATATTGTCTAAATTGATCTTATGTAGTTAATCTCTCGTGCCTTGACAGTATAAATACCTGTTACTGGGAATTTTTATAATTCTTTCATTCTGACCAAAAGCTTCAAGAATAGGGGCAAATTGAATGGTTAATTAGTAAGAATAAATTATTGAACAAAATTAATATAGATTAAAGGATGTTTTTTATGTTTGAATTCCAAGTTTAACGGTAACATCATATTTAGAGAACATTTGGCGGTGGAGTCAGAGCTGCTGTTAGTGGAGATCTTACCGAGATCAGTGCATATTTAATAGGTCTTTTTAATTCTCATTCTCCTCAGTTATTTGAACAAATACTGTTCTTGACAGATGACCAAGAAGCTAAGGCATATTCTAAAGATATCTCTTCTTATTGTGGAAGGTAAGAGTTAATTAGGTTTACATTTTAACTTTAACATGCTTTAACATAAGACATTTATGGCATCAACATATTTCCTTTTGTTGGTGCAATGGTACCTTGTGTGATGCTTCATAAGAGAAACATTCATGAGGTACATTTGTAGGCTATTAATATTGTGAGTCCTAAATTGGTAAAGAAAGCCAAATATGAAATCAAAAGTAAAGTCAAATTGGTTATGCAGAATGTTTTCACATTGTCACATATTGGAGTCCAACCCACATGGTCTTCTCCATACTGTCCCACAATCATACCTTCACTTGTATGCATAGTAAGTAATTTGATTCTCTCCTCCATCCCAAACCTAAATTTTTGTTATGGTTCAATTTTGTTTTGATTGATGATCAGGTATAGTTTGAAACAATGTCTACCAATTATGTTATAATGATTCAAAACAGTAACAAGAATATTATGAAATATTGAAGTGGGTGTTGAATGTGAAGTTTAAATGATTTGTTAATAGTAGTTCACAATATATGGTGCTTCTGAGGTAACTTATGAATGTTAAGCAATTGATATAAAGGTAGGTTTCTCATCTAACTATCCATATCTTCCTGGTCGTTAGTGTCGCTGTTTTGCAGAAGGGGGCAGAGGTAAATCAAGCAAAAGCTGCATGAGTTGTTATAATTGCTGGTAAAGAGCTTATTAAAGAGATTTATATTAATGATTGGATATTTTTCTCCAAGAAATTTTTTTGATCATGCTGGTATCCTTTTCCCGTGCTAAATTTATGGTGAGACTGTGCAGATGCAAATTATTTCTTGTTGGTTGCATACTTGTTTTTCTCAAACACATTTTTTCTCCATTTGTATATGTATTCCATTTGTTGTATATGCTTATTGTCGCTCCCGGGATTTTCATCCTGGTACAAACGCGAAAGTGGCACCAAACAGAGTCGCCAGCAATGTGTATTTATCCCATGAGAGGGAAAGGAAACACCGCATAAACCTGAGGGAAGGATAGAGCATGGTCTTGCGACCAAGAGAAACTGGGTTCGGGAGTCGGTTACGCGCAGGGAAGGTATTAGCACCCCCACGCGTCCATCGTACCCGATGGGATCCACGCTTGCTTGTCTCGATAAATGGGTGATAAAAAAAATACTGGAAAAAGAACTGAAAGAAAGAAAGGAGAAAGAATGGAAAAGGAACGAGAAACAAATGTAGGGAAAATAAAAGAAGTGCTCGCATGGGCCCTACCCCACTGCCTACGTATCTCATCGGGATCATGAGAATCAGAGCGACGTAGTTCCCCTCACCTAGGGAAAGTTGTTTGTGTTTTTAAGTGGAATACGTCAACGTTCGCGTCCTAGCAGTTTAGGTGTTGCAGCTCCCTGTAGGGAGACTTAGGCGTTACCTGTTTGCGGTAGAACGGAAATGACGCATCCTTAAGGAATGAGTGAAGAAGATGAGAAGAGAATTGTTGTTTGTTTGAAGTTTATTAGAAAAGAAGTGTTTTGAATGTTTTTGTGTTTTGTAACAAGTATTGTATTTAAGTCCCTCATGTGAGATTGAATGCCTCGCACATCGTCCCCAGACGGTACGTATGCTAAACATTCTCCCAAAGAAATGAGAGAAAACCCCTCACCTCCTTGTTCCCACATGAAAGGCCTAAATACAATAGGTGTTATGCCTTTATTAAGTATTTTTTTACTTTTATCACGAGATGAGAGAAAAGAGACTCAAGAAAGAGGTAAAGGTGAAAACTAAGGGAAGACTAAGACACACCCTAGTGTTAGCATGCTTGGAGGTCCTATGGTTAATGGGGTTTAAGAAACCTACTTCTTAAAGAAAGAAGAAGAAAAGCAAAAGAAACAACTTACTTCCAAAATGGAAGTTAAGTTGATCTTAAAGAGGGATGGAGATGAATTATTCAAGGAAAGCATATGAATGCTTATCAAACACAAATTGAATTATTTAAAAGAGATAAGAAAAGATGAGGGAGAGAAGTGTATGTGGAACTATGTCCCCACACTTACTTACCATGCACCTACATGAAAAATGTTAGTCCACAATATTTACAAGTATGAAATAAAGGAAAAAACAACAAGTGATGATCAAATCAATTAAGAACCAAAGAAATAAGATCCTAAGAGATAAAACCTAATCAAAGTCAGAATCTAAAAAATAAGAGTATTCTCTAACATTAAGACATCAAACACACATCAACTATGTACAAGTAATGTCCTAAACATTAAAGAAGTGAATCATAGAAGAAATAGATGAAGAATGGATGGAAATGCAAAGTAATCATGCATTTATGCTTCATATAAAGTCAAGGTCAGAATTAAATTCAATTCACAAAGGTCTTACAAAGCATATGAACCATCATGTAATTCAAGAATAGAAGAGTGCAAGTGGAAGAGATAAGATGAAGTAGAAGAAAAGAGAAGTGAAACATGTTCAATTAAATGTACAAAATAACATATTATAAATGCATAACATGTGAGATGGTTAATGAATTCACATGGGCAGTAGAATATTATACATGAGATGTAAATGGCATGAAGGAAATGGTACACCAAAATGCAAACATGAATCACATATAGCATAAGAAGTAGTGAGAGATGAAAACAAGTCATAATTCAACTTAGAATGCACAAACTCATGTCAAATGTAAATGCAAACCAAAATGACTTATAATGCAATCAAAGGTGACCTATAATATCATACAAATGACCTATAATACCACATGAGTGGATCATAAAATATGCAAATGCTCATACAAATATGCACAAAAGAAATCATGCAAACATGCACTAAAGTTAGAATGATTATGACATGTTATTATGCTTCAAATGTAAATGCATCAAACAAAAGTTAAATGGGCTTAGGAAAATTATACAAGCATGGTATTAGAATGCCTAAGTCAGAAGTAAATCATACATCAAGATAGCATGTCAAAATTCAAAGAAAAATGACTTCAAACAATGCATTAGGTCAAATTAAAATGTCATGCAAAATGGTGCAAAAACAAGTATCAAAACATGTCATAAAGTGATTTAAAAAATCAAACAAAAATCATATAACACACTTCAATGTATTAGTGAATCAATGCAAAATGAATCAGGTCAAAACAGTTTGTAATGAGCAAGAACAAAATTCCACAAATTCATGTATCATATTTGGCATGCAAACAAATGGAAATTCAAAGAAAATTAAGAAACAGTGGCAAAAATATAATAAAATCACGAAATAAAAACATCAAAAATTTCATAAATGTCTTAATAATGTTCATGAATGTTTCCAGAATTTTATAATGATTTTTAGTATTTTTAAAAAATAAAATTGAAACGTATATGAAATGAAAAAAATAAATGCAAGAGAATTGGCAAGGGGGGTGCAACAAAAGTAATTGTTGTGTGAAAAAACCATGGGCCTAAAAAGAGAGAGGTGCGAAAAGCAATTAATTCAGTCCAATAAACTCAGAAAATCGCATGTGATAGTGGTGCACGATTGGTTCCATGGGCCTTAACATCCAACCACATGATCAAGTCAATATCTCAGATCAATGGCTCTCGGTGCTCACTCACATAACCTACGATGGACACACACGCACAGGATCTGCCTGAAACTCCAAAATTTGTCACGTGCTGGCCACTTGGACTCATTAATGCGGTGCTTATTACTGATTGGCCAGCCGCAAAGCACACTCCCTCCACCAATCAAAACGCGCCATTCCTTCTCTCTCTCTTTCTAATCATGCTCTCATCATTAATTAATCATGTCTAATCATTATTTAATGATTACAGCACAAGAACAAACCCAATAAAACGCTGCCACGTGGCAGCCTTCATGCAAAAACGAAAATTAAATGCAGCAACATAAGAAAACGCAACATATTTTTTCAAACTTCTACACCACATAACTTCCTCATTTCTTGATGAAAATTAACAAAATAAGATACCAAACTGAAGCCCAAACTTCATAGATCATGAATATACCAATTAAATCACCAAAAGATCATTCTAACATCAATAACAATGGCCCAAAAGTGACACATTTCAACATGGAATTCACAAAAATCACAAAATCACATAAACTTCAAATTAAACAACAGTGGTGTGCCATCATTTCAGGACTTCCAGATGCAATGCATGAGTACTAATTTCACATGTAAATTTCTAAAATTATGATGAACTAAAGAAAAAGTTTCAAGATCTCTAACCTTGTGTGATGCAATTTTTTTGTTTTAGAAATCCGAAAACTTCCTGCAAGATCTTCAAATCAACACTTTATGCCAAATAAAGGCGAAAATAGATTCAATACTTGCTTGGAGTAGAAATTGGAAGTGATGAGTGAAACTTGCGATTTTTCGATGGTGGATTCAATCGAATCTAATGCATACAGTAGAAAGAGGAGATTATGGAGATGATTCTGCTTCAAAGATCTTCGAAAATGATGAAGAAACGAGAGAGAAATCTGAATCTGAATTCTTGAGAGTGAAAGAGAAATTTGAGATTTCTTGAGAAATTGTGATGAAAAGTGTGAGGAATGTGTGAGATTAGAGAGAAAATTGAGAGAATGATTGAGAATGAATTCTGAGAAATGTGGAAAAATGAGAGAGAGGATTGAAATTGTGTGTGTATTTGTTTATATAGTTAGGGTTTAGTGTGATTAACCATGGTAAACTGAGTGAGTTAAGTGAGTTAGAGTTGGGTTAACTGAGTGGGTTCTAACTAACTGAGTCATGACAGTTAGAGGTGAGTTGAAAAAATTTATTATGGTGTGGGTGAGTTTATGAAGTGTATGGTGGGGGTTTAAAATGGAGGGTGGTGATGTAAAGGAATTTTTAGTTTAATGAAATGGAATGTGGACTGGTGTGTAGCATGTATGAGTATTTGAATTAACCACAACAACAATGTTATTTTTCTGTTTTTATAGCAGCATAAAATCAATTAAAACAAGCAAGTTTGATGATGAAATTCTCTCACTTTATTGAATGAAAATGTGTAATTTTTGTGGCAAATGAAAGAGTAGATATAGGAGAATAATTTTGATGTTGAAATTGAATTGAATAGAGGCTTGTAGGATAGTGTAAAATGACTCCAAACATCATAGTTCAGAACTGGTGCAAGGGCGTGGCAATTTGGTAGGGTGGCATGGCAATCTGACTTGGAAAATTCAGCATGAACAAGTCAACTTGGGACTGTCATAACTCCATCATAACTTGCTCAAATGGAAAAATGTCAAACATCAAAGTTGAAGAGGACATTGAGATGAACAACTTTGATGTTCAACATTTTTTCGTTTGGAGCTTCCATCCATGATAAATTAAGATTGACATTTGGCCCACCAAGTGTTTGTAAAAATGATGGCCCATGGGCCTGACAAGACTTAGTCATGGCCTGATTTTGGACCTACTTTGCTCAAACTTTGATCAATCATATCTCACTCAATTTTTATCCAATGGAGCTGTTCTTTATATGGATTTGAAGCTTGAAACAAGATCTTTTGTTGTGGCCTGGTGGAATATTTATTTGATGCCTCAATTTTGAATGGCCTTGGTTCAAAGTTTGGTGCAAAATGGCCAAAATTTACTATTTTTGGAAACTCCAAAATTTCTATTTTTGGCAGTTTTACAATTTCTTGATTTTTCGTGATCCCTTTGGAGTTTCTTGATCAAATTTTGTACCTTGGTCACATGTAACATGAATTTCATGAATTTGGCCTCAAAAAGTCAAGAGTTGACTTTTTCCTCTGATTATTTGACTTGGCCCCGAATTCCCTGATTTTTTATCTTTCTTCCAATTGAACCACTTCTAAAACCAATTGAGAGGCAATCTTCCACACACATACACTTAAGGACATGTAGAATACCATGACATCAAGTTTTGTCCAAAAAATCAGAGATAACCTGATTTAATTGGAGACCCTAGTTTTGACCCCCTCTGGTTAGGAGGAAAAAGTGCAGTCTTCAATTTCAAATTCCTCAGAGTATGTCGTGTATCCTCTTAAAGGATGATGAGATATGCCACTTGAGATTGATTTTGGATCAATGAGCTATCTCTTTTGAGGGTTTTCCTTCAGTTTTTGAACCTCTTGCATGTTAAAGTATGTATTGCTTCAATCTCCCATTGGATCTCACTTCCTTGAGATTGTGGATGATCAATTGAGATGGTATGAGACATGAGAGACTCTTGGCTTGCCTGGAGGCAACTTGATTGACCTTCTTGTGCTTTGAACGATCCCTTGATTGTCCATCTTCCCCCTGATCACATGCCTTGATGGTAAGAGGAATGCTATGCTTCATTTTTCTATGTTAAATGCAATGCAATGCTAATGAGATGGATATGATATTGTAAATGATAATGCTATGCTAAGATGCAAAAAAGGGAGAGCAAATTTTAGGGTATTACAGCTGCCCCTATTCAAATACTGTAGACCTGAATGTCTGAAAGCGAATGCTTTCAGACTTTCAAGGTATATAGTGATTGAATACCAAATATAACCAAAAATTTGCTCTGGATGATGAAAAAGAAAAGGGATATAAACCCCCTACGATGGTTGGACTGAATCTTCAAGTGTCGGAGATATCTGTCTTTTGAACAACGCCAGACGACTACTGGCCTGCCATACTGTCGATGGACTTGGGCTGTTCTGCCAATCTGTCGTAGGACTTCTGGTGCTTACCAAACTATCGTTGGTAGCTTCGCCAAACTGTCGTTGGACTTTCAACCATGTCTTTTTGAATGACGCCAGACGACTACTGGCTTGCCATACTGTCGATGGACTTTCGCTGCTCTGCCAATCTGTCGTTAGACTTCCTACCAAACTGTCGTTGGATTTCTAGTGCTTACCAAACTGTCGTCGGAAGCTTCGCCAAACTGTCGTTGGACTTTTACCAATTTGCGTTGGATTTCTACCAATCTGTCGTTGGATTTTAATGATTACCAAACTGTCGTTGAATCTCACACTTATCATTTTCAGATGGACTTTAGCAGCTTTTACCAATTCGTGTTGGATTTCTACCAATCTGTCGTTGGATTTTAATGATTACTAAACTGTCGTTGGAATCTCTGCCAAACTGTCGTTTGGACTTGAACGCTTACCAAACTGTCGTTGGAAGCTTTGCCAAACTGTCGTTGGACTTTCATGATTACCAAACTGTCGTTGGAAACTTAAAATTGCCAGATGATCACTCCACCTGCTGGAATAACATGACCAAACTGTACGCATGCCAAAAATAAATTGGACTTTGGATTGTAAATGAGCATTGTGGAGAATTACACCCCTTACTGGGTAATATCATACGTTGACATCTTGCTGAAGGAGAGATTCTGTCGATCTCTTTAAACCCTGCTGGGGAACCTACCGCGACTCGGCTGGGGAGTATAGCAGACAAGATTCAATGCTGAACTCTGTGGGGGTACCATTACCGGAGATGCGATCTTGCTGGGGATCAGGGCTGCTCTGCCGTGGATATGCAAATCTTGGTTGAAAGACAATCCGTTGCAACATGCTGAGAAAGAGTCCCTAGAGATCTGTTAGGGAAACCCAAAGCAATTCCTCGGTAATCTGGTGAGGAAGATGACTGTCGAGTTTAGGATAAACGTCACAATGCCCCATGTTGGGCAAACTTTCCCTTTGACGACTCCGCTGGGGATAATGAGTTTACAACACACTCTGCTAGCGAAAATTGCTTTAAAGCGTCTCATGCTGGGGAATTCCCTTTTAAGAGGATTTTACAGAAGACCAAGTGTCTCCAAACTCTACTGGGGATATTAGATCTGGAACATCTTTTGCTGGGGAGATAATATGCCCCAGGCTTGGGAGGGTCAACAACTCCGCTGGGGATTATTCTTTGACAAATTTCACATGCTGAAACCTGCGGGATATATGATACTACCACTCGCTGGTACATCCTGCCAAGAGTAAACTCCACAAGGGATGTTGGTACTACAAGTTTCGTCTCTTAAGAGGATTTTATAGAAAACCAAACGTTTTCAAACTCTTAGACAAACACTCTGCCTTGAACTACCTTTCACATCGTCTGCAAGGTACCGGAGGATTGGCACTTGTTGTCAACCTGGAGTCTTCACTGCATTAATAACCGTTATCAACACAGAAGAAATCCATCTTCGAATACCGTTGCCGTCACGAAACTCGGTGGGATCTCTTGAATGGAAGAATAGACTTAATAAGATACAACAGTATCAAGTCATAGCAAATATCTGCTCGTGGTTACGATCATGCTGCTTGGATCGATCGCACTCATTACCTGTAACAAAAAAAGAATATGCACATGCCCCAGGATATTGCGTGGTCTTTTGAATCCACCATCCAAGGTCGTTCAACAAGCAACGTAATTTTAATTGTCTTTTTGCATGTTTTTGCAAGACCAAGATATTTTCAAAGTAATGCTTTATTATAAAAAATTGGACGTTTTTGCAAACAAAACAGTAAAATGAAAATAAAAGCATGTGATTGAATATTCAACTTTATTGATGAAATGCCAAAAATTGGCGAATTTACAATCAGAAGCAAACCCCTGAAAGAGGCGATTGCCATAAAATTGAGAAAAGAAATCTATCCTAATGATAATGCGGAAATTGGATTCCAACTGATTTCTGATTCTGTTATAGCTAGTATATACTCCAACTCTCCTGATTATCTTTGCCTTCAGAAGCTCATGATTGGACCAATTCCTCCTTTGGAATTTTGCCAATTTGCTGAAGAGTAGAAGACGTACAGATTAATTCAGACTGCAGTCATTCGCTTTAATCCCTCTTTTGCGTGGATCGCCTTTTCAGGTTTTCAATCCACCGGGATACCCTTTTTTGCCTAAGTTGCCCTTTCGGGTTTTCAACTTACCGGGTGTACAATTTTTTCAATTATATCCCTAATTTTTGCCCGAACCTTTATTTTGTTTTTGGTTCGCCGGGATGCCCTTTTTTGCCTGGATTCTTTTTTTTTTTTTTTATCCAGCGGGTCTCTTTATACGAAGTATTTTTTAACTGCATCTGAATTAACAGGGGATGAAAAATCTTCACCATCTATGGTTGTCAGCAACAAGGCTCCACCTGAGAAAACCTTTTTTACCACAAACGGACCTTCATAGTTAGGAGTCCATTTGCCCCTGTGATCTGTACTCGGAGGAAGTATTCTCTTGATTACCAAATCCCCGACCTTGTAGACTTGAGGTCGAACCTTTTGATCGAATGCCCTCTTCATTCTGCGCTGATATAACTGGCCATGGCATACCGCTGCTAAACGCTTCTCCTCAATAAGGCTCAGCTGATCAAATCTGGCTCGTACCCATTCAGCTTCATCTAGCTTAACGTCCATCAATATTCGGAGAGAGGGAATCTCCACTTCTATCGGTAGAACTGCCTCCATACCATATACAAGCGAGTATGGTGTTGCCCCAGTGGACGTGCGGACTGATGTTCGATACCCATGCAAAGCCAATGGTAACATCTCATGCCATTCTTTGTATGTGACAACCATCTTCTGCACAATCTTCTTGATATTTTTGTTGGCCGCTTCGACCGCGCCGTTCATCTTCGGGCGGTACGGAGAAGAATTATGGTGCTCGATTTTGAAGTCCCGGCATAGCTCAGCCATCATCTTGTTGTTCAAATTAGAACCATTATCAGTAATGATTCTTTCGGGCACTCCATATCGACAAATGATATCTCGCTTCAGGAAACGAGCCACTACTTGCTTAGTGACATTGGCGTAAGATGCTGCTTCAACCCATTTAGTGAAGTAATCAATGGCGACCAAGATGAAACGATGGCCGTTTGAAGCAGTAGGCTCAATTTTTCCGATCATATCAATGCCCCACATTGCAAATGGCCACGGAGAGGACATGATACTCAACGGGTTGGGAGGAACGTGCACTTTGTCTGCATAGATCTGGCATTTGTGGCACTTGCGAGCATACTTGCAGCAATCTGACTCCATGGTCAGCCAATAATACCCTAATCTCAACAATTTCTTAGCCATCGCATGTCCTCCGGCATGGGTACCGAAAGAGCCTTCGTGCATTTCAATCATCAACAAGTCTGCCTCGAGTCTATCCACACATCTGAGCAGAACCGCGTCAAAATTCCTTTTATACAGCACACCATCTTTGTTCAAGAAGAAACTACC
Organism: Lathyrus tuberosus; assembly: GCA_022829125.1. Lineage (NCBI taxonomy): Eukaryota > Viridiplantae > Streptophyta > Magnoliopsida > Fabales > Fabaceae > Lathyrus > Lathyrus tuberosus. Next base: position 14,399,018 of record JALAZF010000071.1, read on the forward strand.
AGCTAGCCTTCTTAATGTCTTCTTGTCATTAGAAGATGCCCCAGGCGGGTATTCTTGATTTTTCAAGAAGCATTTGATGTCATGGTACCAAGGCTTATCGTCAGACACTGCATCAACCTCAAACACAAAAGCAGGCCTATCCAGACGAGAGACATCAATCCTGGGCACAAAGTTCCAACCATGCACCTTGATCATCGAAGAGATAGTGGCCAAGGCGTCTGCAACCTTATTTTCATCTCTAGGAACATGGTACAACTTGACAGTTGTAAAGAATGTCAGCAATCTCCTCGTATAATCTCTATACGGAATCAAATTTTGCTGATGTGTGTGCTAAGTTCCCTTTACTTGATTGATTACCAGTGCTGAATCACCAAAGATATCGAGGGTCTTGATTCGTAAATCAATAGCTTCCTCGATCCCTAGTATGCAAGCTTCGTATTCTGCTTCATTGTTGGTACACCCGAAAGTTACTCGGGCAGTGAAGGGCATGTGAACACCTTCAGGCGTAATAAGGACTGCACCAACTCCGCACCCATTCATATTAACCGCCCCATCAAACATCAAACTCCATTTGGATTCAGGGTCAGGCCCCTCCTCCAGAAGTGGTTCCTCGCAGTCTTTCGCTTTGAGAAACATGATGTCCTCATCAGGGAAATCAAATCTCATGGGCTGGTAATCATCGAGAGGCTATTGCGCAAGATAATCTGACAGTATACTTCCTTTGATTGCCTTTTGCGAAGTAAATTGAATATCGTACTCTGTCAGTACCATCTGCCACCTTGCAACTCTACCTGTAAGTGCTGGTTTCTCAAAAATATACTTGACCGGATCCAATTTAGAGATCAACAGGGTTGTATGTGTGAGCATGTATTGTCTCAATCGCTTGGCGGCCCATGCGAGTGCACAGCATGTCTTCTCAAGCATTGAATAACGCGATTCACAATCTGTAAATTTCTTGCTCAGGTAGTAGATAGCATGTTCTTTCCTACCTGTCTCGTCGTGTTGACAAGAACACAACCCATGGATCCTTCGAGCACTGTCAAGTACATAATCAGTGGTCTCCCTTGAACTGGAGGTATCAGAATCGGAGGTTCCTGCAAATATCTTTTTATTTTATCGAATGCATTTTGACAATCATCATTCCACCTGACCGTTTGATCTTTTCTTAGCATTTTGAAAATCGGTTCGCAAGTAGCAGTTAGGTGAGATATGAACCTTGAAATGTAGTTCAATCTCCCTAGAAAGACGCGAACTTCTTTCTCAGTTCTCGGTACAGGCATATCTTGTATAGCTTTCACTTTAGCAGGATCAACCTCTATCCCTTTTTCACTGACAATGAAACCAAGCAATTTTCCGGACCGCACGCCGAAAGTACACTTGTTAGGATTCAGTCTCAACCTGAATTTCCTCAGCCTCTCAAACAAATTCTTCAAGTTAATCAGATGTTCCTCTTCTGTCTTTGATTTAGCAATCATGTCATCCACATAGCACTCGATCTCTTTATGAATTAGATCGTGGAATAACGTCACCATTGCTCTTTGATAAGTTGCCCCCGCGTTCTTCAACCCAAAAGGCATTACTTTGTAACAGAAGGTACCCCACGGGGTAATGAATGTCGTCTTCTCCATGTCCTCAGGCGCCATCTTTATTTGATTGTACCCGGAGAATCCATCCATAAATGAGAACACTGAAAACTGAGCAGTATTATCAACAAGCACATCAATATGAGGGAGTGGAAAGTCATCTTTAGGGCTCGCCCTGTTGAGATCTCTGTAATCCACACACATTTTGACTTTGCCATCTTTCTTCGGCACCGGTACTATATTGGCCACCCAGGGAGGATAGTTGGTTACTGCCAGGAAACCTGCATCCAACTGTTTCTGTACTTCTTCCTTGATCTTCAAGGCCATTTCTGGTTTTGTCCGGCGCAGCTTCTGTTTGACCGGTGGGCAGTACTCTTTCAATGGTAGTCTATGCACAACTATGTCTGTATCTAAACCTGGCATATCTTGGTATGACCAAGCAAAGATGTCAACATATTCACGTAGCATGACTATCAGCTCTTGCTTTACCTCAGCCCGCAGACTCGCACCAATCTTGATCTCTTTCTTGCTTTCCTCTGACCCAATATTGATGATCTCAAGAGCTTCCTGATGAGGCTGAATGGTCTTCTCTTCCTGTTTCAACAACCTAGCCAACTCTTCCGGGAGTTCATAGTCTTCATCACTTTCTTCCTCAGCTTGATAGATCGGATTGTCGAAATCATACGTGGGCATAATAGAATCATTTTCAGAGAAATCCACAGAATCCAGTCTGCATGATTGGGTTTATACTTTATTTTAGATTATTTTTGCTTGAAAACAAAAGAAAAGAAAGTGCATTATCATTTTTAATTTTCTTTGTGCAAAAATAAAAATAAAGAAAGAGTAAAGGAACACAAATTTGTAAACAAAAACGTCCTTTTATTGATATTTGAACATTATATGAGAAAATATGGTGGCCCTACAAATGGATCCTCACACCTTGGGCAGAGTGTGGGATTTCATGCATTATGAAAGACAAGAATTATTACTCTGAATGATGAACAACATGAACGATTTCTTCACTAGACCAATTTTGCAACGCCTCGCCTGGAGCCAGTGCATATACCCATCTGTCCAGATACTCTGAGCTTTCAGCGCCATCTTCTATTGCTGAGCATGACTGATTGGGGTTGATAATTCCTCCACTGTTGAAACTGATTGGCCCACGGAATCGGGGAACTGGCGTCCGGCCCGGCTGGTATCCAATGCCAAACTTATCTTCTTTCACAAACACGTCAATAGCTTTACCCCAACCCTGGGCATTCCCGCTTTCGACCACTTCTCTGGCCTGCTTGTATGACGCAATTGATGCACTCGGCCCACCTGGCACATTCGACACCACTGCTGCTGAAGTAGATTCTGGTAAGTTATTAATATTCAGGGCTTCAAAAGATTGGCACAATGTTTCATGAATTTCTCCATCCATTTCCACATACTTGAAAGTGGATAGATGACTCACGGATATATCTTCCTCCCCGCAAACGGTAACCACTTGACCCTCAAACACATACTTGAGCTTCTGATGAAGTGTGGAGGTAACTGCGCCTGCTGCGTGAATCCACGGTCGGCCCAACAAACAGCTATAAGCAGGCTGAATGTCCATAACATGAAAGGTCGTCTTGAATATCTGTGGACCGACCTGTATAGGTAGTTCAACCTCCCCAAACACCGATCTTTGGGATCCATCGAAAGCTCTCACAATCAGATCGCTGGGTCTCAGAACCAATCCATCTACTTCAATTTTCATCAGGGCTTTTTTGGGTAACACATTTAAGGAAGAACCTGTGTCAACCAGCACATGCGACAAAACTGCTCCTTTGCATTCAAGTGTGATGTGCAGTGCTTTGTTGTGGTTACATTCGTCCGATGTCAAATCCCTGTTCGTAAACCCCAACCCGTGGCTCACATTCACATTAGAAATTACTCCCTCCAATTGATTCACTGTAATCTCTTGGGGAACGTATGCCATATTCAGAACTTTCAACAAAGCAGCCCGGTGTGCATCTGAACTCATTAACAGGGATAATATCGAAATTTTAGAGGGTGTCTGATTAAGTTGATCAATGATCTTGTAATCACTCTTTTTGATAACCCTCATAAATTCCTCAACATCATTATCAAAATTGACTTTAGGGTCCTCTTCCTGAGCAGGCACCCTGTCATCAACAACCTGTTTTCCTTTCGCTCTTGCAGCGGCTTCAGCCTCTTTATCATTCCTTAGAGTCTGGGGAGCAAACAGTCGACCGCTCCTGGTGAAACCACTCGGTCCACTGACATTCTCAATGCTAGTACCCACGGCCTCTGCCTTCTGCCGACTTCCTCCTTGACGAGTATCAGTTCCATACTGCCACGGAACTGCCCTATTAGACACATAAGCAGCCGATTTAGGAACTATAATCGTAACTGGTCTCGGCCTCTCGGGCACGATGATAGCAACAGGCTCTGCAACAGGCACCTGTATCTCGACTGGATTATAGTAAATGGTAACGGCAGAAACATCCTGTTCTTTCTCTACTTTATCAAACTGAAGGCTTCCTTCGTCCATAAGACTCTGCAGTCCAGCTTTCAATTTACTGCAGCCATTAACCTGCTTCGCACAGCCCTCACAATCAGAACCACACCCAGGAAATACTTGTCCCTTTAACAAACGTTCTTTTACGGTCAACAACGGAGTCTTTACCAAGTTAATGTCGGTGATCAGATTCAATTTCTCACCATCAGAAATAGCATTCGTGCTCGCACCTCCATGATTAGGCATTGGATTGTCACGAACACTCGGCGGCCTGGAGAAATTAATAGCTTTCGCGTCAATCAAGTCCTGAACTATGTGTTGAAAAGCCCAACACTTTTCTATTGTGTGACCTTGCGCGCCAGAATGAAATTCACACCGAGCACTAGCATCATAACCCTGAGGTAATTTCCCAGCATCTAGCGGCCTCATAGTCCGGAGTTCAACCAATTTCTCTTTGAGCAATTGTGGTAACAAAGCAGCATACGACATAGGCAAAGGATCAAACTTACGGTCCCTTGGTCTATTATTCTGGAATCGGGGTCTACCTTGCTGATTGGGAGCTTGCTGTCCAGCTGGAACCGGAATGGTTACAGCATCCACTTGATGATAGGGCTGAGTCCTGCCTCTGCCCCCTCCTCTATACATAGCGCTGGACTCCCCTTCTCTCTTCCTGGGTCCATTAGCAAAGGGTTTCTTTGAACTTGAAGCAACATCTTGAATCTTACCCAATTTCAACAGACTTTCTATTCGTTCCCCAGCAATAACAATGTCGGCAAACCCTGTGGAAGGACATGCAGCCAATCTATCCAGATATGACCCTTGGAGCGTGCTCATGAACATATCAGCCATCTCGCGATCACCCAGAGGTGGTTGAACTCGAGCAGCCAATTCTCTCCATCTCTGGGCGTATTGCTTAAAGCCTTCCTTAGGATCCTGAGTCATACTCTGCAGCTGAGTACGATTGGGTGCCATATCCAAATTATATTGGTATTGCTTCAGAAATGCAGCACATAAATCTTTCCAACTCTTTATACGAACCCCGTCCAGCTTAATGTACCATTCCAGGGAAGCGCCTGACAGGCTATCCTGGAAAAAGTACATCCAGAGCTTTTGGTCCTCGGTGTAAGCGGCAATCTTGCGATTGTAAGCTTGCAAATGGGTTTTGGGACATGTACTGCCGTTGTACTTATCTAGTGTAGGAAGCTTGAACTTGGGAGGAATTCGCACACCCTGCACGAGACCCATGTCTTTTACATCAATTCCAAGAGGATTTTGGCTCTCAATAGCCTTGAGTCTTTCATCCAGCCCTTCATACTTCCGGTCGTCATTGTAGAAACCCGTGTCATTGTTGAACGCAGTGAACTGGTCCTCCTGACCATCCTCGTTGTTATCAAATCCCAGATGTGCCCCACCAGCAGGGATTGTGCCAACAGGAGGAGTGCGCATGTTGCGATTTGGGATTTCAGTTTCTAGCCTCTGGATAGTGGTTCTCATAGCTTCTTGTCCAATCCTCATGTTTTCTTGACCGGTCCTTAGCTCTTGCTGACCTTGAGCAATCCCCTGCATGAGGTTCATGAACTGTTCCATCCTTCCCCTCAAATCGGCTAACTCTGTCTGAACTTGCTCCATTACTCTTGCTTGATTGCGTCGGGTAGAATATCGGTGAACTGGGGTATCAGCTATTGTGCCTGAAAACCAAATAAAGGTTAGCAGGCGCCTGCAAAAAGAAAACCTGCAATGCAAAAAATGATATGCCATGCAAATGCAAATGCCATGTTTATCATTTCTGAGGTGGCTCCCACCCTGATTCCAATCTTAACCACGGAAATCTGAAGACCAGAAATCGTGATATAAAGAGACGTGTCGTGGTCATGTGCTTGTGTACAGATATATGATGATGACTAATTCTGAATAACATTGCTCATCCCCATTCAATTAAAGTGTTCAAATACATTCAAAAGAGATTCATCAATAACTGGCGTACAAAGGAAAGATGGATCCATCAACAAGCCTGATGGTAACCATTAACGACAAAATACAAGAAAACAAAGAACATCAATCTGACAATTCCACGCTCTTCAGCTTATCACTTGTGTATTTGATCTCCTCGAAGAGTATGCGAGTACGCTGGTGATTCGGCTTTTCAATCATCTCTCTGATCAAAACATCCCTTTTCTCCAAAGCCTCTTTTAAGGAACCCATATGCAATATCAAAGCTTCGTCATCGCACACTCCTTTGTGTCTTTTTATGCCAGCTTGCATCTTGAGTATCTCCCTTTCCATCAGGACTTCTTCAAGCTCTTTCTTGGTATTCTTCAGCTCTCTTCTGGCTTCTTCTAACTGTTCTTGACTTTTACCGAGACTTTCCCTATACCTTCTCCTCTGCTCATGTGCCTTCTTAAGCTCTTCGTCTTTAATCTGCGATTGTTCCCGTAACTCAGTATTCTCGAGCCTGACCTCATCCCAAGCTTGCTGAAACTTAGATAACTTCTCTTTGTTCTGCGCTAAGGCCTGTTTGGTTTGATTATGGGCTTGAGTAGCATCATCAGCACCTCTGCTAACTTTCTGAAAATGTTGCGCTCTTTCGGCAAAATCCTTTTCTTTTGCTGCTAGGACTCTTTCAGCATCTTGGGCCTTCCGTTCCAGTTCTTTGTTGGCATGTAGAGCATTCTGAAGACGGCTACTCAACTCGGAATTCTCTCCTTGAAGCTTTTTCACCAAGGCTTGCAACTTGTCAACTTCTTCCACAGTAGCAGTGCTTCTTGCTTTCTCGTTCTCCGGATACAAAAGGGGTGCCTTACCAAAAGGCAAGAGAAAATCTTCAACTCTTTTCTTCACCCACTCTTCATATGCTGGACAGGCCTGGTTGTTGGGTCTGCCTAGAGCGACTTTCCCCTTCTTCCGTATGCTACCCCAGCTTTCAGATGCTTTTTGTGCTGTTTCCCAACCATCTGATGCATGAAAATATAGGGACTCCCTACATCTCTCTTAATAGGCGGACCCGTCAGGGCGTACCCAAATTGCCGAATGGCCAAAGAAGGATTGTAGTTAATTCCCCCCATTCTTCCTATCAGTGGAACATTAGGGAACTTACCACAGCTGTGGATAATATTCTTGCCAATCAGCCCATGATCTACCCATACGATGTCCTTGGCCACTAATCCCATCAAACGCCGACTCCACTCTAGAGAATCTTTGGAATCCACAAAAGCCCCTGATTGTGGTAAGCAACTTGCGAACCACTTATAGAACAAGGGTGCACAACAACGAATTATCCCTCCTCTTTTCTTTTCGTTTCGGTTGTACAAGGAATAGTGAAGATCTCCCAGCAGTGTTGGTACCCGGATTTTTCATCATGAATATCCGTATGGCATCCGTATCAATGAAATCCGGCTCGTTGGGAAACAATACAATGCCGTATACACAAAGGGCTAGCAAAGCATTAAAAACAACCCAATTCTCGCCTTTAGCTGCTTCCTGGGCCTTCTTAATCAGATATTCCAGCTTGTAACCACGAATCTTTCCTTTGTTGGAGACATTGGCGTCTAACTCTGATTTGCTCAAATAAAGAGCACCAGCCACCTTTCCAAAGTCAAGATCCCCCACCGATCCAAAGAAAGGGGGCTCCTCCTTGATAGCAATCCCCAACATGTTGGAATACTCCTCCAAGGTAGGAACCAACACATAGTCTGGAAATACAAAACATCTCAGAGGCGGATCATAGAACTGCATCAACGTATGGAGACCTCTGGCTTCATAATCACTGACATTACGGACCATAGATAAAATCCTCCCATATTTCTCTTCAAAAGCTTCTCGTACTGCAGGACTCGCCATTCCCTTCAGCATAACAATAGGGCCCAAAGTAGGCGTAAGGAACTTATAGCTGATGATATTCTTCCTCTCTTTAGTGTTCATCTTTGCAGGGACCTGATGACTGGAATCAAGGGTAATATATGCACCTGGAAATGAATAAACATGTATGTTAGGATATGATAATGCAATGCAAAGGGCAATGTGATCAGGTAATCAGGTGTCTGTGCTGGACTGTGCACGGTGTCAGTGTAGCTCTGAGAACAATATAGAACCATAGATAAAGACCATCTGAAGGGATGGTCACCAGAGTCGACAGTTCCTCAAGAGAATAACTACTGGCCTGCATAACATGCAGTAGCAGAAAGCTCCTGATAGAACCTCGTCTGGTTGTGGGTCTCATGAACAACAATACGTGGTCACCACCACGCAAGCGTCATGACTATCCACTCTAATACCTATGTGTGTACTCAAGCCTTGGTAGTGAGCTTATCTCTCAGAACACCCCGGCCGCCAAACAGAAAACAACAGCACAGTCCAGCACAATAATGATATGTAATGCAGTAAATGCGATAAATACAGTAATGTACAGTAAAGCAGTAAGTAACCATACAATAAAACGGTAAATATAGCACAACAGTAAACACCCAATGAAAGAAAAGCAAACAAGCGCTAGGATTGACTCACTTAGGATGGACCAGCAATAGGTCAATCTGTCCCCAGCAGAGTCGCCAGCTGTCGCTCCCGGGATTTTCATCCTGGTACAAACGCGAAAGTGGCACCAAACAGAGTCGCCAGCAATGTGTATTTATCCCATGAGAGGGAAAGGAAACACCGCATAAACCTGAGGGAAGGATAGAGCATGGACTTGCGACCAAGAGAAACTGGGTTCGGGAGTCGGTTACGCGCAGGGAAGGTATTAGCACCCCCACGCGTCCATCGTACCCGATGGGATCCACGCTTGCTTGTCTCGATCAAAGGGTGATAAAAAAAATACTGGAAAAAGAACTGAAAGAAAGAAAGGAGAAAGAATGGAAAAGGAACGAGAAACAAATGTAGGGAAAATAAAAGAAGTGCTCGCATGGGCCCTACCCCACTGCCTACGTATCTCATCGGGATCATGAGAATCAGAGCGACGTAGTTCCCCTCACCTAGGGAAATTTGTTTGTGTTTTTTAGTGGAATACGTCAACGTTCGCGTCCTAGCAGTTTAGGTGTTGCAGCTCGCTGTAGGGAGACTTAGGCGTTACCTGTTTGCGGTAGAACGGAAATGACGCATCCTTAAGGAATGAGTGAAGAAGATGAGAAGAGAATTGTTGTTTGTTTGAAGTTTATTAGAAAAGAAGTGTTTTGAATGTTTTTGTGTTTTGTAACAAGTATTGTATTTAAGTCCCTCATGTGAAATTGAATGCCTCGCACATCGTCCCCAGACGGTACGTATGCTAAACATTCTCCCAAAGAAATGAGAGAAAACCCCTCACCTCCTTGTTCCCACATGAAAGGCCTAAATACAATAGGTGTTATGCCTTTATTAAGTATTTTTTTACTTTTATCACGAGATGAGAGAAAAGAGACTCAAGAGAGAGGTAAAGGTGAAAACTAAGGGAAGACTAAGACACATCCTAGTGTTAGCATGCTTGGAGGTCCTATGGTTAATGGGGTTTAAGAAACCTACTTCTTAAAGAAAGAAGAAGAAAAGCAAAAGAAACAACTTACTTCCAAAATGGAAGTTAAGTTGATCTTAAAGAGGGATGGAGAAGAATTATTCAAGGAAAGCATATGAATGCTTATCAAACACAAATTGAATTATTTAAAAGAGATAAGAAAAGATGAGGGAGAGAAGTGTATGTGGAACTATGTCCCCACACTTACTTACCATGCACCTACATGAAAAATGTTAGTCCACAATATTTACAAGTATGAAATAAAGGAAAAAACAACAAGTGATGATCAAATCAATTAAGAACCAAAGAAATAAGATCCTAAGAGATAAAACCTAATCAAAGTCAGAATCTAAACAATAAGAGTAGTCTCTAACATTAAGACATCAAACACACATCAACTATGTACAAGTAATGTCCTAAACATTAAAGAAGTGAATCATAGAAGAAATAGATGAAGAATGGATGGAAATGCAAAGTAATCATGCATTTATGCTTCATATAAAGTCAAGGTCAGAATTAAATTCAATTCACAAAGGTCTTACAAAGCATATGAACCATCATGTAATTCAAGAATAGAAGAGTGCAAGTGGAAGAGATAAGATGAAGTAGAAGAAAAGAGAAGTGAAACATGTTCAATTAAATGCACAAAATAACATATTATAAATGCATAACATGTGAGATGGTTAATGAATTCACATGGGCAGTAGCATATTATACATGAGATGTAAATGGCATGAAGGAAATGGTACACCAAAATGCAAACATGAATCACATATAGCATAAGAAGAAGTGAGAGATGAAAACAAGTCATAATTCAACTTAGAATGCACAAACTCATGTCAAATGTAAATGCAAACCAAAATGACTTATAATGCAATCAAAGGTGACCTATAATATCATACAAATGACCTATAATACGACATGAGTGGATCATAAAATATGCAAATGCTCATACAAATATGCACAAAAGAAATCATGCAAACATGCACTAAAGTTAGAATGATTATGACATGTTATTATGCTTCAAATGTAAATGCATCAAACAAAAGTTAAATGGGTTTAGGAAAATTATACAAGCATGGTATTAGAATGCCTAAGTCAGAAGTAAATCATACATCAAGATAGCATGTCAAAATTCAAAGAAAAATGACTTCAAACAATGCATTAGGTCAAATTAAAATGTCATGCAAAATGGTGCAAAAACAAGTATCAAAACATGTCATAAAGTGATTTAAAAAATCAAACAAAAATCATATAACACACTTCAATGTATTAGTGAATCAATGCAAAATGAATCAGGTCAAAACAGTTTGTAATGAGCAAGAACAAAATTCCACAAATTCATGTATCATATTTGGCATGCAAACAAATGGAAATTCAAAGAAAATTAAGAAACAGTGGCAAAAATATAATAAAATCACGAAATAAAAACATCAAAAATTTCATAAATGTCTTAATAATGTTCATGAATTTTTCCAGAATTTTATAATGATTTTTAGTATTTTTAAAAAATAAAATTGAAACGTGTATGAAATGAAAAAAATAAATGCAAGAGAATTGGCAAGGGGGGTGCAACAAAAGTAATTGTTGTGTGAAAAAACCATGGGCCTAAAAAGAGAGAGGTGCGAAAAGCAATTAATTCAGTCCAATAAACTCAGAAAATCGCATGTGATAGTGGTGCACGATTGGTTCCATGGGCCTTAACATCCAACCACATGATCAAGTCAATATCTCAGATCAATGGCTCTCGGTGCTCACTCACACAACCTACGATGGACACACACGCACATGATCTGCCTGAAACTCCAAAATTTGTCACGTGCTGGCCACTTGGACTCATTAATGCGGTGCTTATTGCTGATTGGCCAGCCGCAAAGCACACTCCCTCCACCAATCAAAACGCGCCATTCCTTCTCTCTCTCTTTCTAATCATGCTCTCATCATTAATTAATCATGTCTAATCATTATTTAATGATTACAGCACAAGAACAAACCCAATAAAACGCTGCCACGTGGCAGCCTTCATGCAAAAACGAAAATTAAATGCAGCAACATAAGAAAACGCAACATATTTTTTCAAACTTCTACACCACATAACTTCCTCATTTCTTGATGAAAATTAACAAAATAAGATACCAAACTGAAGCCCAAACTTCATAGATCATGAATATACCAATTAAATCACCAAAAGATCATTCTAACATCAATAACAATGGCCCAAAAGTGACACATTTCAACATGGAATTCACAAAAATCACAAAATCACATAAACTTCAAATTAAACAACAGTGGTGTGCCATCATTTCAGGACTTCCAGATGCAATGCATGAGTACTAATTTCACATGTAAATTTCTAAAATTATGATGAACTAAAGAAAAAGTTTCAAGATCTCTAACCTTGTGTGATGCAATTTTTTTGTTTTAGAAATCCGAAAACTTCCTGCAAGATCTTCAAATCAACACTTTATGCCAAATAAAGGCGAAAATAGATTCAATACTTGCTTGGAGTAGAAATTGGAAGTGATGAGTGAAACTTGCGATTTTTCGATGGTGGATTCAATCGAATCTAATGCATACAGTAGAAAGAGGAGATTATGGAGATGATTCTGCTTCAAAGATCTTCGAAAATGATGAAGAAACGAGAGAGAAATCTGAATCTGAATTCTTGAGAGTGAAAGAGAAATTTGAGATTTCTTGAGAAATTGTGATGAAAAGTGTGAGGAATGTGTGAGATTAGAGAGAAAATTGAGAGAATGATTGAGAATGAATTCTGAGAAATGTGGAAAAATGAGAGAGAGGATTGAAATTGTGTGTGTATTTGTTTATATAGTTAGGGTTTAGTGTGATTAACCATGGTAAACTGAGTGAGTTAAGTGAGTTAGAGTTGGGTTAACTGAGTGGGTTCTAACTAACTGAGTCATGACAGTTAGAGGTGAGTTGAAAAAATTTATTATGGTGTGGGTGAGTTTATGAAGTGTATGGTGGGGGTTTAAAATGGAGGGTGGTGATGTAAAGGAATTTTTAGTTTAATGAAATGGAATGTGGACTGGTGTGTAGCATGTATGAGTATTTGAATTAACCACAACAACAATGTTATTTTTCTGTTTTTATAGCAGCATAAAATCAATTAAAACAAGCAAGTTTGATGATGAAATTCTCTCACTTTATTGAATGAAAATGTGTAATTTTTGTGGCAAATGAAAGAGTAGATATAGGAGAATAATTTTGATGTTGAAATTGAATTGAATAGAGGCTTGTAGGATAGTGTAAAATGACTCCAAACATCATAGTTCAGAACTGGTGCAAGGGCGTGGCAAGTTGGTAGGGTGGCATGGCAATCTGACTTGGAAAATTCAGCATGAACAAGTCAACTTGGGACTGTCATAACTCCATCATAACTTGCTCAAATGGAAAAATGTCAAACATCAAAGTTGAAGAGGACATTGAGATGAACAACTTTGATGTTCAACATTTTTTCGTTTGGAGCTTCCATCCATGATAAATTAAGATTGACATTTGGCCCACCAAGTGTTTGTAAAAATGATGGCCCATGGGCCTGACAAGACTTAGTCATGGCCTGATTTTGGACCTACTTTGCTCAAACTTTGATCAATCATATCTCACTCAATTTTTATCCAATGGAGCTGTTCTTTATATGGATTTGAAGCTTGAAACAAGATCTTTTGTTGTGGCCTGGTGGAATATTTATTTGATGCCTCAATTTTGAATGGCCTTGGTTCAAAGTTTGGTGCAAAATGGCCAAAATTTACTATTTTTGGAAACTCCAAAATTTCTATTTTTGGCAGTTTTACAATTTCTTGATTTTTCGTGATCCCTTTGGAGTTTCTTGATCAAATTTTGTACCTTGGTCACATGTAACATGAATTTCATGAATTTGGCCTCAAAAAGTCAAGAGTTGACTTTTTCCTCTGATTATTTGACTTGGCCCCGAATTCCCTGATTTTTTATCTTTCTTCCAATTGAACCACTTCTAAAACCAATTGAGAGGCAATCTTCCACACACATACACTTAAGGACATGTAGAATACCATGACATCAAGTTTTGTCCAAAAAATCAGAGATAACCTGATTTAATTGGAGACCCTAGTTTTGACCCCCTCTGGTTAGGAGGAAAAAATGCAGTCTTCAATTTCAAATTCCTCAGAGTATGTCGTGTATCCTCTTAAAGGATGATGAGATATGCCACTTGAGATTGATTTTGGATCAATGAGCTATCTCTTTTGAGGGTTTTCCTTCAGTTTTTGAACCTCTTGCATGTTGAAGTATGTATTGCTTCAATCTCCCATTGGATCTCACTTCCTTGAGATTGTGGATGATCAATTGAGATGGTATGAGACATGAGAGACTCTTGGCTTGCCTGGAGGCAACTTGATTGACCTTCTTGTGCTTTGAACGATCCCTTGATTGTCCATCTTCCCCCTGATCACATGCCTTGATGGTAAGAGGAATGCTATGCTTCATTTTTCTATGTTAAATGCAATGCAATGCTAATGAGATGGATATGATATTGTAAATGATAATGCTATGCTAAGATGCAAAAAAGGGAGAGCAAATTTTAGGGTATTACAGCTGCCCCTATTCAAATACTGTAGACCTGAATGTCTGAAAGCGAATGCTTTCAGACTTTCAAGGTATATAGTGATTGAATACCAAATATAACCAAAAATTTGCTCTGGATGATGAAAAAGAAAAGGGATATAAACCCCCTACGATGGTTGGACTGAATCTTCAAGTGTCGGAGATATCTGTCTTTTGAACAACGCCAGACGACTACTGGCCTGCCATACTGTCGATGGACTTGGGCTGTTCTGCCAATCTGTCGTAGGACTTCTGGTGCTTACCAAACTGTCGTTGGTAGCTTCGCCAAACTGTCGTTGGACTTTCAACCATGTCTTTTTGAATGACGCCAGACGACTACTGGCTTGCCATACTGTCGATGGACTTTCGCTGCTCTGCCAATCTGTCGTTAGACTTCCTACCAAACTGTCGTTGGATTTCTAGTGCTTACCAAACTGTCGTCGGAAGCTTCGCCAAACTGTCGTTGGACTTTTACCAATTTGCGTTGGATTTCTACCAATCTGTCGTTGGATTTTAATGATTACCAAACTGTCGTTGGAATCTCACACTTGCCATTTTCAGATGGACTTTAGTAGCTTTTACCAATTCGTGTTGGATTTCTACCAATCTGTCGTTGGATTTTAATGATTACTAAACTGTCGTTGGAATCTCTGCCAAACTGTCGTTTGGACTTGAACGCTTACCAAACTGTCGTTGGAAGCTTTGCCAAACTGTCGTTGGACTTTCATGATTACCAAACTGTCGTTGGAAACTTAAAATTGCCAGATGATCACTCCACCTGCTGGAATAACATGACCAAACTGTACGCATGCCAAAAATAAATTGGACTTTGGATTGTAAATGAGCATTGTGGAGAATTACACCCCTTACTGGGTAATATCATACGTTGACATCTTGCTGAAGGAGAGATTCTGTCGATCTCTTTAAACCCTGCTGGGGAACCTACCGCGACTCGGCTGGGGAGTATAGCAGACAAGATTCAATGCTGAACTCTGTGGGGGTACCATTACCGGAGATGCGATCTTGCTGGGGATCAGGGCTGCTCTGCCGTGGATATGCAAATCTTGGTTGAAAGACAATCCGTTGCAACATGCTGAGAAAGAGTCCCTAGAGATCTGTTAGGGAAACCCAAAGCAATTCCTCGGTAATCTGCTGAGGAAGATGACTGTCGAGTTTAGGATAAACGTCACAATGCCCCATGTTGGGCAAACTTTCCCTTTGACGACTCCGCTGGGGATAATGAGTTTACAACACACTCTGCTAGCGAAAATTGCTTTAAAGCGTCTCGTGCTGGGGAATTCCCTTTTAAGAGGATTTTACAGAAGACCAAGTGTCTCCAAACTCTACTGGGGATATTAGATCTGGAACATCTTTTGCTGGGGAGATAATATGCCCCAGGCTTGGGAGGGTCAACAACTCCGCTGGGGATTATTCTTTGACAAATTTCACATGCTGAAACCTGCGGGATATATGATACTACCACTCGCTGGTACATCCTGCCAAGAGTAAACTCCACAAGGGATGTTGGTACTACAAGTTTCGTCTCTTAAGAGGATTTTATAGAAAACCAAACGTTTTCAAACTCTTAGACAAACACTCTGCCTTGAACTACCTTTCACATTGTCTGCAAGGTACCGGAGGATTGGCACTTGTTGTCAACCTGGAGTCTTCACTGCATTAATAACCGTTATCAACACAGAAGAAATCCATCTTCGAATACCGTTGCCGTCACGAAACTCGGTGGGATCTCTTGAATGGAAGAATCGACTTAATAAGATACAACAGTATCAAGTCATAGCAAATATCTGCTCGTGGTTACGATCATGCTGCTTGGATCGATCGCGCTCATTACCTGTAACAAAAAAAGAATATGCACATGCCCCAGGATATTGCGTGGTCTTTTGAATCCACCATCCAAGGTCGTTCAACAAGCAACGTAATTTTAATTGTCTTTTTGCATGTTTTTGCAAGACCAAGATATTTTCAAAGTAATGCTTTATTATAAAAAATTGGACGTTTTTGCAAACAAAACAGTAAAATGAAAATAAAAGCATGTGATTGAATATTCAACTTTATTGATGAAATGCCAAAAATTGGCGAATTTACAATCAGAAGCAAACCCCTGAAAGAGGCGATTGCCATAAAATTGAGAAAAGAAATCTATCCTAATGATAATGCGGAAATTGGATTCCAACTGATTTCTGATTCTGTTATAGCTAGTATATACTCCAACTCTCCTGATTATCTTTGCCTTCAGAAGCTCATGATTGGACCAATTCCTCCTTTGGAATTTTGCCAATTTGCTGAAGAGTAGAAGACGTACAGATTAATTCAGACTGCAGTCATTCGCTTTAATCCCTCTTTTGCGTGGATCGCCTTTTCAGGTTTTCAATCCACCGGGATACCCTTTTTTGCCTAAGTTGCCCTTTCGGGTTTTCAACTTACCGGGTGTACAATTTTTTCAATTATATCCCTAATTTTTGCCCGAACCTTTATTTTGTTTTTGGTTCGCCGGGATGCCCTTTTTTGCCTGGATTCTTTGTTTTTTTTTTATCCAGCGGGTCTCTTTATACGAAGTATTTTTTAACTGCATCTGAATTAACAGGGGATGAAAAATCTTCACCATCTATGGTTGTCAGCAACAAGGCTCCACCTGAGAAAACCTTTTTTACCACAAACGGACCTTCATAGTTAGGAGTCCATTTGCCCCTGTGATCTGTACTCGGAGGAAGTATTCTCTTGATTACCAAATCCCCGACCTTGTAGACTTGAGGTCGAACCTTTTGATCGAATGCCCTCTTCATTCTGCGCTGATATAACTGGCCATGGCATACCGCTGCTAAACGCTTCTCCTCAATAAGGCTCAGCTGATCAAATCTGGCTCGTACCCATTCAGCTTCATCTAGCTTAACGTCCATCAATATTTGAAGAGAGGGAATCTCCACTTCTATCGGTAGAACTGCCTCCATACCATATACAAGCGAGTATGGTGTTGCCCCAGTGGACGTGCGGACTGATGTTCGATACCCATGCAAAGCCAATGGTAACATCTCATGCCATTCTTTGTATGTGACAACCATCTTCTGCACAATCTTCTTGATATTTTTGTTGGCCGCTTCGACCGCGCCGTTCATCTTCGGGCGGTACGGAGAAGAATTATGGTGCTCGATTTTGAAGTCCCGGCATAGCTCAGCCATCATCTTGTTGTTCAAATTAGAACCATTATCAGTAATGATTCTTTCGGGCACTCCATATCGACAAATGATATCTCGCTTCAGGAAACGAGCCACTACTTGCTTAGTGACATTGGCGTAAGATGCTGCTTCAACCCATTTAGTGAAGTAATCAATGGCGACCAAGATGAAACGATGGCCGTTTGAAGCAGTAGGCTCAATTTTTCCGATCATATCAATGCCCCACATTGCAAATGGCCACGGAGAGGACATGATACTCAACGGGTTGGGAGGAACGTGCACTTTGTCTGCATAGATCTGGCATTTGTGGCACTTGCGAGCATACTTGCAGCAATCTGACTCCATGGTCAGCCAATAATACCCTAATCTCAACAATTTCTTAGCCATCGCATGTCCTCCGGCATGGGTACCGAAAGAGCCTTCGTGCACTTCAATCATCAACAAGTCTGCCTCGAGTCTATCCACACATTTGAGCAGAACCGCGTCAAAATTCCTTTTATACAGCACACCATCTTTGTTCAAGAAGAAACTACCAGCTAGCCTTCTTAATGTCTTCTTGTCATTAGAAGATGCCCCAGGCGGGTATTCTTGATTTTTCAAGAAGCATTTGATGTCATGGTACCAAGGCTTATCGTCAGACACTGCATCAACCTCAAACACAAAAGCAGGCCTATCCAGACGAGAGACATCAATCCTGGGCACAAAGTTCCAACCATGCACCTTGATCATCGAAGAGATAGTGGCCAAGGCGTCTGCAAACTTATTTTCATCTCTAGGAACATGGTACAACTTGACAGTTGTAAAGAATGTCAGCAATCTCCTCGTATAATCTCTATACGGAATCAAATTTTGCTGATGTGTGTGGCAAGTTCCCTTTACTTGATTGATTACCAGTGCTGAATCACCAAAGATATCGAGGGTCTTGATTCGTAAATCAATAGCTTCCTCGATCCCTAGTATGCAA
Source organism: Lathyrus tuberosus (assembly GCA_022829125.1). Classification (NCBI taxonomy): domain Eukaryota; kingdom Viridiplantae; phylum Streptophyta; class Magnoliopsida; order Fabales; family Fabaceae; genus Lathyrus; species Lathyrus tuberosus. Next base: position 14,417,346 of record JALAZF010000071.1, read on the forward strand.
GCTTCGTATTCTGCTTCATTGTTGGTACACCCGAAAGTTACTCGGGCAGTGAAGGGCATGTGAACACCTTCAGGCGTAATAAGGACTGCACCAACTCCGCACCCATTCATATTAACCGCCCCATCAAACATCAAACTCCATTTGGATTCAGGGTCAGGCCCCTCCTCCAGAAGTGGTTCCTCGCAGTCTTTCGCTTTGAGAAACATGATGTCCTCATCAGGGAAATCAAATCTCATGGGCTGGTAATCATCGAGAGGCTATTGCGCAAGATAATCTGACAGTATACTTCCTTTGATTGCCTTTTGCGAAGTAAATTGAATATCGTACTCTGTCAGTACCATCTGCCACCTTGCAACTCTACCTGTAAGTGTTGGTTTCTCAAAAATATACTTGACCGGATCCAATTTAGAGATCAACAGGGTTGTATGTGTGAGCATGTATTGTCTCAATCGCTTGGCGGCCCATGCGAGTGCACAGCATGTCTTCTCAAGCATTGAATAACGCGATTCACAATCTGTAAATTTCTTGCTCAGGTAGTAGATAGCATGTTCTTTCCTACCTGTCTCGTCGTGTTGACCAAGAACACAACCCATGGATCCTTCGAGCACTGTCAAGTACATAATCAGTGGTCTCCCTTGAACTGGAGGTATCAGAATCGGAGGTTCCTGCAAATATCTTTTTATTTTATCGAATGCATTTTGACAATCATCATTCCACCTGACCGTTTGATCTTTTCTTAGCATTTTGAAAATCGGTTCGCAAGTAGCAGTTAGGTGAGATATGAACCTTGAAATGTAGTTCAATCTCCCTAGAAAGCCGCGAACTTCTTTCTCAGTTCTCGGTACAGGCATATCTTGTATAGCTTTCACTTTAGCAGGATCAACCTCTATCCCTTTTTCACTGACAATGAAACCAAGCAATTTTCCGGACCGCACGCCGAAAGTACACTTGTTAGGATTCAGTCTCAACCTGAATTTCCTCAGCCTCTCAAACAAATTCTTCAAGTTAATCAGATGTTCCTCTTCTGTCTTTGATTTAGCAATCATGTCATCCACATAGCACTCGATCTCTTTATGAATTAGATCGTGGAATAACGTCACCATTGCTCTTTGATAAGTTGCCCCCGCGTTCTTCAACCCAAAAGGCATTACTTTGTAACAGAAGGTACCCCACGGGGTAATGAATGTCGTCTTCTCCATGTCCTCAGGCGCCATCTTTATTTGATTGTACCCGGAGAATCCATCCATAAATGAGAACACTGAAAACTGAGCAGTATTATCAACAAGCACATCAATATGAGGGAGTGGAAAGTCATCTTTAGGGCTCGCCCTGTTGAGATCTCTGTAATCCACACACATTTTGACTTTGCCATCTTTCTTCGGCACCGGTACTATATTGGCCACCCAGGGAGGATAGTTGGTTACTGCCAGGAAACCTGCATCCAACTGTTTCTGTACTTCTTCCTTGATCTTCAAGGCCATTTCTGGTTTTGTCCGGCGCAGCTTCTGTTTGACCGGTGGGCAGTACTCTTTCAATGGTAGTCTATGCACAACTATGTCTGTATCTAAACCTGGCATATCTTGGTATGACCAAGCAAAGATGTCAACATATTCACGTAGCATGACTATCAGCTCTTGCTTTACCTCAGCCCGCAGACTCGCACCAATCTTGATCTCTTTCTTGCTTTCCTCTGACCCAATATTGATGATCTCAAGAGCTTCCTGATGAGGCTGAATGGTCTTCTCTTCCTGTTTCAACAACCTAGCCAACTCTTCCGGGAGTTCATAGTCTTCATCACTTTCTTCCTCAGCTTGATAGATCGGATTGTCGAAATCATACGTGGGCATAATAGAATCATTTTCATAGAAATCCACAGAATCCAGTCTGCATGATTGGGTTTATACTTTATTTTAGATTATTTTTGCTTGAAAACAAAAGAAAAGAAAGTGCATTATCATTTTTAATTTTCTTTGTGCAAAAATAAAAATAAAGAAAGAGTAAAGGAACACAAATTTGTAAACAAAAACGTCCTTTTATTGATATTTGAACATTATATGAGAAAATATGGTGGCCCTACAAATGGATCCTCACACCTTGGGCAGAGTGTGGGATTTCATGCATTATGAAAGACAAGAATTATTACTCTGAATGATGAACAACATGAACGATTTCTTCACTAGACCAATTTTGCAACGCCTCGCCTGGAGCCAGTGCATATACCCATCTGTCCAGATACTCTGAGCTTTCAGCGCCATCTTCTATTGCTGAGCATGACTGATTGGGGTTGATAATTCCTCCACTGTTGAAACTGATTGGCCCACGGAATCGGGGAACTGGCGTCCGGCCCGGCTGGTATCCAATGCCAAACTTATCTTCTTTCACAAACACGTCAATAGCTTTACCCCAACCCTGGGCATTCCCGCTTTCGACCACTTCTCTGGCCTGCTTGTATGACGCAATTGATGCACTCGGCCCACCTGGCACATTCGACACCACTGCTGCTGAAGTAGATTCTAGTAAGTTATTAATATTCAGGGCTTCAAAAGATTGGCACAATGTTTCATGAATTTCTCCATCCATTTCCACATACTTGAAAGTGGATAGATGACTCACGAATATATCTTCCTCGCCGCAAACGGTAACCACTTGACCCTCAAACACATACTTGAGCTTCTGATGAAGTGTGGAGGTAACTGCGTCTGCTGCGTGAATCCACGGTCGGCCCAACAAACAGCTATAAGCAGGCTGAATGTCCATAACATGAAAGGTCGTCTTGAATATCTGTGGACCAACCTGTATAGGTAGTTCAACCTCCCCAAACACCGATCTTTGGGATCCATCGAAAGCTCTCACAATCAGATCGCTGGGTCTCAGAACCAATCCATCTACTTCAATTTTCATCAGGGCTTTTTTGGGTAACACATTTAAGGAAGAACCTGTGTCAACCAGCACATGCGACAAAACTGCTCCTTTGCATTCAAGTGTGATGTGCAGTGCTTTGTTGTGGTTACATCCGTCCGATGTCAAATCCCTGTTCGTAAACCCCAACCCGTGGCTCACATTCACATTAGAAATTACTCCCTCCAATTGATTCACTGTAATCTCTTGGGGAACGTATGCCATATTCAGAACTTTCAACAAAGCAGCCCGGTGTGCATCTGAACTCATTAACAGGGATAATATCGAAATTTTAGAGGGTGTCTGATTAAGTTGATCAATGATCTTGTAATCACTCTTTTTGATAACCCTCATAAATTCCTCAACATCATTATCAAAATTGACTTTAGGGTCCTCTTCCTGAGCAGGCACCCTGTCATCAACAACCTGTTTTCCTTTCGCTCTTGCAGCGGCTTCAGCCTCTTTATCATTCCTTAGAGTCTGGGGAGCAAACAGTCGACCGCTCCTGGTGAAACCACTCGGTCCACTGACATTCTCAATGCTAGTACCCACGGCCTCTGCCTTCTGCCGACTTCCTCCTTGACGAGTATCAGTTCCATACTGCCACGGAACTGCCCTATTAGACACATAAGCAGCCGATTCAGGAACTATAATCGTAACTGGTCTCGGCCTCTCGGGCACGATGATAGCAACAGGCTCTGCAACAGGCACCTGTATCTCGACTGGATTATAGTAAATGGTAACGGCAGAAACATCCTGTTCTTTCTCTACTTTATCAAACTGAAGGCTTCCTTCGTCCATAAGACTCTGCAGTCCAGCTTTCAATTTACTGCAGCCATTAACCTGCTTCGCACAACCCTCACAATCAGAACCACACCCAGGAAATACTTGTCCCTTTAACAAACGTTCTTTTACGGTCAACAACGGAGTCTTTACCAAGTTAATGTCGGTGATCAGATTCAATTTCTCACCATCAGAAATAGCATTCGTGCTCGCACCTCCATGATTAGGCATTGGATTGTCACGAACACTCGGCGGCCTGGAGAAATTAATAGCTTTCGCGTCAATCAAGTCCTGAACTATGTGTTGAAAAGCCCAACACTTTTCTATTGTGTGACCTTGCGCGCCAGAATGAAATTCACACCGAGCACTAGCATCATAACCCTGAGGTAATTTCCCAGCATCTAGCGGCCTCATAGTCCGGAGTTCAACCAATTTCTCTTTGAGCAATTGTGGTAACAAAGCAGCATACGACATAGGCAAAGGATCAAACTTACGGTCCCTTGGTCTATTATTCTGGAATCGGGGTCTACCTTGCTGATTGGGAGCTTGTTGTCCAGCTGGAACCGGAATGGTTACAGCATCCACTTGATGATAGGGCTGAGTCCTGCCTCTGCCCCCTCCTCTATACATAGCGCTGGACTCCCCTTCTCTCTTCCTGGGTCCATTAGCAAAGGGTTTCTTTGAACTTGAAGCAACATCTTGAATCTTACCCAATTTCAACAGACTTTCTATTCGTTCCCCAGCAATAACAATGTCGGCAAACCCTGTGGAAGGACATGCAGCCAATCTATCCAGATATGACCCTTGGAGCGTGCTCATGAACATATCAGCCATCTCGCGATCACCCAGAGGTGGTTGAACTCGAGCAGCCAATTCTCTCCATCTCTGGGCGTATTGCTTAAAGCCTTCCTTAGGATCCTGAGTCATACTCTGCAGCTGAGTACGATTGGGTGCCATATCCAAATTATATTGGTATTGCTTCAGAAATGCAGCACATAAATCTTTCCAACTCTTTATACGAACCCCGTCCAGCTTAATGTACCATTCCAGGGAAGCGCCTGACAGGCTATCCTGGAAAAAGTACATCCAGAGCTTTTGGTCCTCGGTGTAAGCGGCAATCTTGCGATTGTAAGCTTGCAAATGGGTTTTGGGACATGTACTGCCGTTGTACTTATCCAGTGTAGGAAGCTTGAACTTGGGAGGAATTCGCACACCCTGCACGAGACCCATGTCTTCTACATCAATTCCAAGAGGATTTTGGCTCTCAATAGCCTTGAGTCTTTCATCCAGCCCTTCATACTTCCGGTCGTCATTGTAGAAACCCGTGTCATTGTTGAACGCAGTGAACTGGTCCTCCTGACCATCCTCGTTGTTATCAAATCCCAGATGTGCCCCACCAGCAGGGATTGTGCCAACAGGAGGAGTGCGCATGTTGCGATTTGGGATTTCAGTTTCTAGCCTCTGGATAGTGGTTCTCATAGCTTCTTGTCCAATCCTCATGTTTTCTTGACCGGTCCTTAGCTCTTGCTGACCTTGAGCAATCCCCTGCATGAGGTTCATGAACTGTTCCATCCTTCCCCTCAAATCGGCTAACTCTGTCTGAACTTGCTCCATTACTCTTGCTTGATTGCGTCGGGTAGAATATCGGTGAACTGGGGTATCAGCTATTGTGCCTGAAAACCAAATAAAGGTTAGCAGGCGCCTGCAAAAAGAAAACCTGCAATGCAAAAAATGACATGCCATGCAAATGCAAATGCCATGTTTATCATTTCTGAGGTGGCTCCCACCCTGATTCCAATCTTAACCACGGAAATCTGAAGACCAGAAATCGTGATATAAAGAGACGTGTCGTGGTCATGTGCTTGTGTACAGATATATGATGATGACTAATTCTGAATAACATTGCTCATCCCCATTCAATTAAAGTGTTCAAATACATTCAAAAGAGATTCATCAAAAACTGGCGTACAAAGGAAAGATGGATCCATCAACAAGCCTGATGGTAACCATTAACGACAAAATACAAGAAAACAAAGAACATCAATCTGACAATTCCACGCTCTTCAGCTTATCACTTGTGTATTTGATCTCCTCGAAGAGTATGCGAGTACGCTGGTGATTCGGCTTTTCAATCATCTCTCTGATCAAAACATCCCTTTTCTCCAAAGCCTCTGTTAAGGAACCCATATGCAATATCAAAGCTTCGTCATCGCACACTCCTTTGTGTCTTTTTATGCCAGCTTGCATCTTGAGTATCTCCCTTTCCATCAGGACTTCTTCAAGCTCTTTCTTGGTATTCTTCAGCTCTCTTCTGGCTTCTTCTAACTGTTCTTGACTTTTACCGAGACTTTCCCTATACCTTCTCCTCTGCTCATGTGCCTTCTTAAGCTCTTCGTCTTTAATCTGCGATTGTTCCCGTAACTCAGTATTCTCGAGCCTGACCTCATCCCAAGCTTGCTGAAACTTAGATAACTTCTCTTTGTTCTGCGCTAAGGCCTGTTTGGTTTGCTTATGGGCTTGAGTAGCATCATCAGCACCTCTGCTAACTTTCTGAAAATGTTGCGCTCTTTCGGCAAAATCCTTTTCTTTTGCTGCTAGGACTCTTTCAGCATCTTGGGCCTTCCGTTCCAGTTCTTTGTTGGCATGTAGAGCATTCTGAAGACGGCTACTCAACTCGGAATTCTCTCCTTGAAGCTTTTTCACCAAGGCTTGCAACTTGTCAACTTCTTCCACAGTAGCAGTGCTTCTTGCTTTCTCGTTCTCCGGATACAAAAGGGGTGCCTTACCAAAAGGCAAGAGAAAATCTTCAACTCTTTTCTTCACCCACTCTTCATATGCTGGACAGGCCTGGTTGTTGGGTCTGCCTAGAGCGACTTCCCCTTCTTCCGTATGCTACCCCAGCTTTCAGATGCTTTTTGTGCTGTTTCCCAACCATCTGATGCATGAAAATATAGGGACTCCTCTACATCTCTCTTAATAGGCGGACCCGTCAGGGCGTACCCAAATTGCCGAATGGCCAAAGAAGGATTGTAGTTAATTCCCCCCATTCTTCCTATCAGTGGAACATTAGGGAACTTACCACAGCTGTGGATAATATTCTTGCCAATCAGCCCATGATCTACCCATACGATGTCCTTGGCCACTAATCCCATCAAACGCCGACTCCACTCTAGAGAATCTTTGGAATCCACAAAAGCCCCTGATTGTGGTAAGCAACTTGCGAACCACTTATAGAACAAGGGTGCACAACAACGAATTATCCCTCCTCTTTTCTTTTCGTTTCGGTTGTACAAGGAATAGTGAAGATCTCCCAGCAGTGTTGGTACCGGATTTTTCATCATGAATATCCGTATGGCATCCGTATCAATGAAATCCGGCTCGTTGGGAAATAATACAATGCCGTATACACAAAGGGCTAGCAAAGCATTAAAAACAACCCAATTCTCGCCTTTAGCTGCTTCCTGGGCCTTCTTAATCAGATATTCCAGCTTGTAACCACGAATCTTTCCTTTGTTGGAGACATTGGCGTCTAACTCTGATTTGCTCAAATAAAGAGCACCAGCCACCTTTCCAAAGTCAATATCCCCCACCGATCCAAAGAAAGGGGGCTCCTCCTTGATAGCAATCCCCAACATGTTGGAATACTCGTCCAAGGTAGGAACCAACACATAGTCTGGAAATACAAAACATCTCAGAGGCGGATCATAGAACTGCATCAACGTATGGAGACCTCTGGCTTCATTATCACTGACATTACGGACCATAGATAAAATCCACCCATATTTCTCTTCAAAAGCTTCTCGTACTGCAGGACTCGTAATTCCCTTCAGCATAACAATAGGGCCCAAAGTAGGCGTAAGGAACTTATAGCTGATGATATTCTTCCTCTCTTTAGTGTTCATCTTTGCAGGGACCTGATGACTGGAATCAAGGGTAATATATGCACCTGGAAATGAATAAACATGTATGTTAGGATATGATAATGCAATGCAAAGGGCAATGTGATCAGGTAATCAGGTGTCTGTGCTGGACTGTGCACGGTGTCAGTGTAGCTCTGAGAACAATATAGAACCATAGATAAAGACCATCTGAAGGGATGGTCACCAGAGTCGACAGTTCCTCAAGAGAATAACTACTGGCCTGCATAACATGCAGTAGCAGAAAGCTCCTGATAGAACCTCGTCTGGTTGTGGGTCTCATGAACAACAATACGTGGTCACCACCACGCAAGCGTCATGACTATCCACTCTAATACCTATGTGTGTACTCAAGCCTTGGTAGTGAGCTTATCTCTCAGAACACCCCGCCCGCCAAACAGAAAACAACAGCACAGTCCAGCACAATAATGATATGTAATGCAGTAAATGCGATAAATACAGTAATGTACAGTAAAGCAGTAAGTAACCATACAATAAAACGGTAAATATAGCACAACAGTAAACACCCAATGAAAGAAAATCAAACAAGCGCTAGGATTGACTCACTTAGGATGGACCAGCAATAGGTCAATCTGTCCCCAGCAGAGTCGCCAGCTGTCGCTCCCGGGATTTTCATCCTGGTATAAACGCGAAAGTGGCACCAAACAGAGTCGCCAGCAATGTGTATTTATCCCATGAGAGGGAAAGGAAACACCGCATAAACCAGAGGGAAGGATAGAGCATGGACTTGCGACCAAGAGAAACTGGGTTCGGGAGTCGGTTACGCGCAGGGAAGGTATTAGCACCCCCACGCGTCCATCGTACCCGATGGGATCCACGCTTGCTTGTCTCGATCAAAGGGTGATAAAAAAAATACTGGAAAAAGAACTGAAAGAAAGAAAGGAGAAAGAATGGAAAAGGAACGAGAAACAAATGTAGGGAAAATAAAAGAAGTGCTCGCATGGGCCCTACCCCACTGCCTACGTATCTCATCGGGATCATGAGAATCAGAGCGACGTAGTTCCCCTCACCTAGGGAAATTTGTTTATGTTTTTTAGTGGAATACGTCAACGTTCGCGTCCTAGCAGTTTAGGTGTTGCAGCTCGCTGTAGGGAGACTTAGGCGTTACCTGTTTGCGGTAGAACGGAAATGACGCATCCTTAAGGAATGAGTGAAGAAGATGAGAAGAGAATTGTTGTTTGTTTGAAGTTTATTAGAAAAGAAGTGTTTTGAATGTTTTTGTGTTTTGTAACAAGTATTGTATTTAAGTCCCTCATGTGAAATTGAATGCCTCGCACATCGTCCCCAGACGGTACGTATGCTAAACATTCTCCCAAAGAAATGAGAGAAAACCCCTCACCTCCTTGTTCCCACATGAAAGGCCTAAATACAATAGGTGTTATGCCTTTATTAAGTATTTTTTTACTTTTATCACGAGATGAGAGAAAAGAGACTCAAGAGAGAGGTAAAGGTGAAAACTAAGGGAAGACTAAGACACATCCTAGTGTTAGCATGCTTGGAGGTCCTATGGTTAATGGGGTTTAAGAAACCTACTTCTTAAAGAAAGAAGAAGAAAAGCAAAAGAAACAACTTACTTCCAAAATGGAAGTTAAGTTGATCTTAAAGAGGGATGGAGAAGAATTATTCAAGGAAAGCATATGAATGCTTATCAAACACAAATTGAATTATTTAAAAGAGATAAGAAAAGATGAGGGAGAGAAGTGTATGTGGAACTATGTCCCCACACTTACTTACCATGCACCTACATGAAAAATGTTAGTCCACAATATTTACAAGTATGAAATAAAGGAAAAAACAACAAGTGATGATCAAATCAATTAAGAACCAAAGAAATAAGATCCTAAGAGATAAAACCTAATCAAAGTCAGAATCTAAACAATAAGAGTATTCTCTAACATTAAGACATCAAACACACATCAACTATGTACAAGTAATGTCCTAAACATTAAAGAAGTGAATCATAGAAGAAATAGATGAAGAATGGATGGAAATGCAAAGTAATCATGCATTTATGCTTCATATAAAGTCAAGGTCAGAATTAAATTCAATTCACAAAGGTCTTACAAAGCATATGAACCATCATGTAATTCAAGAATAGAAGAGTGCAAGTGGAAGAGATAAGATGAAGTAGAAGAAAAGAGAAGTGAAACATGTTCAATTAAATGCACAAAATAACATATTATAAATGCATAACATGTGAGATGGTTAATGAATTCACATGGGCAGTAGCATATTATACATGAGATGTAAATGGCATGAAGGAAATGGTACACCAAAATGCAAACATGAATCACATATAGCATAAGAAGAAGTGAGAGATGAAAACAAGTCATAATTCAACTTAGAATGCACAAACTCATGTCAAATGTAAATGCAAACCAAAATGACTTATAATGCAATCAAAGGTGACCTATAATATCATACAAATGACCTATAATACCACATGAGTGGATCATAAAATATGCAAATGCTCATACAAATATGCACAAAAGAAATCATGCAAACATGCACTAAAGTTAGAATGATTATGACATGTTATTATGCTTCAAATGTAAATGCATCAAACAAAAGTTAAATGGGCTTAGGAAAATTATACAAGCATGGTATTAGAATGCCTAAGTCAGAAGTAAATCATACATCAAGATAGCATGTCAAAATTCAAAGAAAAATGACTTCAAACAATGCATTAGGTCAAATTAAAATGTCATGCAAAATGGTGCAAAAACAAGTATCAAAACATGTCATAAAGTGATTTAAAAAATCAAACAAAAATCATATAACACACTTCAATGTATTAGTGAATCAATGCAAAAAGAATCAGGTCAAAACAGTTTGTAATGAGCAAGAACAAAATTCCACAAATTCATGTATCATATTTGGCATGCATACAAATGGAAATTCAAAGAAAATTAAGAAACAGTGGCAAAAATATAATAAAATCACGAAATAAAAACATCAAAAATTTCATAAATGTCTTAATAATGTTCATGAATTTTTCCAGAATTTTATAATGATTTTTAGTATTTTTAAAAAATAAAATTGAAACGTGTATGAAATGAAAAAAATAAATGCAAGAGAATTGGCAAGGGGGGTGCAACAAAAGTAATTGTTGTGTGAAAAAACCATGGGCCTAAAAAGAGAGAGGTGCGAAAAGCAATTAATTCAGTCCAATAAACTCAGAAAATCGCATGTGATAGTGGTGCACGATTGGTTCCATGGGCCTTAACATCCAACCACATGATCAAGTCAATATCTCAGATCAATGGCTCTCGGTGCTCACTCACACAACCTACGATGGACACACACGCACAGGATCTGCCTGAAACTCCAAAATTTGTCACGTGCTGGCCACTTGGACTCATTAATGCGGTGCTTATTGCTGATTGGCCAGCCGCAAAGCACACTCCCTCCACCAATCAAAACGCGCCATTCCTTCTCTCTCTCTTTCTAATCATGCTCTCATCATTAATTAATCATGTCTAATCATTATTTAATGATTACAGCACAAGAACAAACCCAATAAAACGCTGCCACGTGGCAGCCTTCATGCAAAAACGAAAATTAAATGCAGCAACATAAGAAAACGCAACATATTTTTTCAAACTTCTACACCACATAACTTCCTCATTTCTTGATGAAAATTAACAAAATAAGATACCAAACTGAAGCCCAAACTTCATAGATCATGAATATACCAATTAAATCACCAAAAGATCATTCTAACATCAATAACAATGGCCCAAAAGTGACACATTTCAACATGGAATTCACAAAAATCACAAAATCACATAAACTTCAAATTAAACAACAGTGGTGTGCCATCATTTCAGGACTTCCAGATGCAATGCATGAGTACTAATTTCACATGTAAATTTCTAAAATTATGATGAACTAAAGAAAAAGTTTCAAGATCTCTAACCTTGTGTGATGCAATTTTTTTGTTTTAGAAATCCGAAAACTTCCTGCAAGATCTTCAAATCAACACTTTATGCCAAATAAAGGCGAAAATAGATTCAATACTTGCTTGGAGTAGAAATTGGAAGTGATGAGTGAAACTTGCGATTTTTCGATGGTGGATTCAATCGAATCTAATGCATACAGTAGAAAGAGGAGATTATGGAGATGATTCTGCTTCAAAGATCTTCGAAAATGATGAAGAAACGAGAGAGAAATCTGAATCTGAATTCTTGAGAGTGAAAGAGAAATTTGAGATTTCTTGAGAAATTGTGATGAAAAGTGTGAGGAATGTGTGAGATTAGAGAGAAAATTGAGAGAATGATTGAGAATGAATTCTGAGAAATGTGGAAAAATGAGAGAGAGGATTGAAATTGTGTGTGTATTTGTTTATATAGTTAGGGTTTAGTGTGATTAACCATGGTAAACTGAGTGAGTTAAGTGAGTTAGAGTTGGGTTAACTGAGTGGGTTCTAACTAACTGAGTCATGACAGTTAGAGGTGAGTTGAAAAAATTTATTATGGTGTGGGTGAGTTTATGAAGTGTATGGTGGGGGTTTAAAATGGAGGGTGGTGATGTAAAGGAATTTTTAGTTTAATGAAATGGAATGTGGACTGGTGTGTAGCATGTATGAGTATTTGAATTAACCACAACAACAATGTTATTTTTCTGTTTTTATAGCAGCATAAAATCAATTAAAACAAGCAAGTTTGATGATGAAATTCTCTCACTTTATTGAATGAAAATGTGTAATTTTTGTTGCAAATGAAAGAGTAGATATAGGAGAATAATTTTGATGTTGAAATTGAATTGAATAGAGGCTTGTAGGATAGTGTAAAATGACTCCAAACATCATAGTTCAGAACTGGTGCAAGGGCGTGGCAAGTTGGTAGGGTGGCATGGCAATCTGACTTGGAAAATTCAGCATGAACAAGTCAACTTGGGACTGTCATAACTCCATCATAACTTGCTCAAATGGAAAAATGTCAAACATCAAAGTTGAAGAGGACATTGAGATGAACAACTTTGATGTTCAACATTTTTTCGTTTGGAGCTTCCATCCATGATAAATTAAGCTTGACATTTGGCCCACCAAGTGTTTGTAAAAATGATGGCCCATGGGCCTGGCAAGACTTAGTCATGACCTGATTTTGGACCTACTTTGCTCAAACTTTGATCAATCATATCTCACTCAATTTTTATCCAATGGAGCTGTTCTTTATATGGATTTGAAGCTTGAAACAAGATCTTTTGTTGTGGCCTGGTGGAATATTTATTTGATGCCTCAATTTTGAATGGCCTTGGTTCAAAGTTTGGTGCAAAATGGCCAAAATTTACTATTTTTGGAAACTCCAAAATTTCTATTTTTGGCAGTTTTGCAATTTCTTGATTTTTCGTGATCCCTTTGGAGTTTCTTGATCAAATTTTGTACCTTGGTCACATGTAACATGAATTTCATGAATTTGGCCTCAAAAAGTCAAGAGTTGACTTTTTCCTCTGATTATTTGACTTGGCCCCGAATTCCCTGATTTTTTATCTTTCTTCCAATTGAACCACTTCTAAAACCAATTGAGAGGCAATCTTCCACACACATACACTTAAGGACATGTAGAATACCATGACATCAAGTTTTTTCCAAAAAATCAGAGATAACCTGATTTAATTGGAGACCCTAGTTTTGACCCCCTCTGGTTAGGAGGAAAAAGTGCAGTCTTCAATTTCAAATTCCTCAGAGTATGTCGTGTATCCTCTTAAAGGATGATGAGATATGCCACTTGAGATTGATTTTGGATCAATGAGCTATCTCTTTTGAGGGTTTTCCTTCAGTTTTTGAACCTCTTGCATGTTGAAGTATGTATTGCTTCAATCTCCCATTGGATCTCACTTCCTTGAGATTGTGGATGATCAATTGAGATGGTATGAGACATGAGAGACTCTTGGCTTGCCTGGAGGCAACTTGATTGACCTTCTTGTGCTTTGAACGATCCCTTGATTGTCCATCTTCCCCCTGATCACATGCCTTGATGGTAAGAGGAATGCTATGCTTCATTTTTCTATGTTAAATGCAATGCAATGCTAATGAGATGGATATGATATTGTAAATGATAATGCTATGCTAAGATGCAAAAAAGGGAGAGCAAATTTTAGGGTATTACACTTATTAGTAGACTTTTGTTTTCCTTTATATGCTTATGTAAAAACTATAGTAGTGTGTGTTGTTTTTGTTAAATGTGTGACATTAATATTTTACTCAGCTTGGCCACTGAATATAAAATGTTCATTAGGGTTGACTCTCTAGTTTTATAGATGTAGCCTTTTGCGACAACCTGGGAATTGCATGTTAGGATCTTGATGGAATGTGGTGCTCAAACCCCTCCAACTTTGTGGTTTGAGGTAATGATGTTTTGTTGATGAGCACCTCTATAACACCTTAATGTTGTGGCTAACAATAACACTAATGTTTTGTTGATTAAAGACATGGTGACATGGTCTTCTATTGTTGTAGACTTGATGACAGCAGTAGATGGATGAGTTGCAATCTAAAAGATAGATCGCTGTGAACATAATACTACTGGTAAAAACAATTGCAAATCCGCAGTAATACATTATTTGATTTTAATTATAGTAATATATACATATATACATGCGACTGTTTGATTTCAGTGACAAATATGACTTGGTGAGATTCATAAAAGAAATTCAAAGTCCAGGACTCTATGTCTCAGAATTAAACCCTTCATTGAAAGTGAATTGACATATTCTATTTGTGTCTAATCTGTTTGTGTTGTTGTAGTTTAACTGGTTCGTTAACTTGGTTTCATCAAATATGACCTTCTTCTATAATTTCAAAATTAAAATTGAATTCACCTACCCCAAGTTCTACTGGGTTTTTGATATAATCTCCACCTTCTGGAGGCTACTCGGTTGCCATGTGTGGAAATAAGTTTGCATGGGAATTTTAACACAATCACTAACTATCCACTAGTTTATAGTGGAATTTCAACTTAATGTTGTCACTGATTGTTGTACCCGGATAATTTGATGGTTAAAAATTAAGCATACTTAGAGGTGTTGTGAGCATATCAAAATTTTCAAAATTTGAATAAGTAGTTCACTTGCTTTTCTTCTATGTCCATTCTAAATTATGGTATGCCAGTTTTTTTATCTTATATATTTAACTTGCTTCGTGTGGTATTGAGCATAATTTTGGATTACGGTGACCATTTATTACTCTTTGTTGTTAAGGTATTTTAGGAGTCTGTAGATAACAAAAGCAGCAAGTGATACATGTAATTTATTATTTTTATTATTATGATCAGTGATCAATACCTCTTATAGAGAGGAGATTGAAGTATAGTTGTTAGTCATACATTAAAAAATGGTTTTCTTTCGGAACTTCGTAAATGATACAGTCTCACACAGTGTCATGGAAGATAAAGGCATATGACAGGATACTAATAATATTCTTAGACCAATAGGTAATGAGTGTACTGATGCAACTTCTAGTGAGAAAGAATTTGATATGAAATTTCATAAAGATTGTTTCTCATGCATGAAATACTAATTTTTAAAATTAGATAATAATGTCTAGGCCTTGTTACTTAGTACACTGATTATTGATGAACTCTCATGATGCACTTTTTGCCGATACCATGCAGAACATGATCCTGATGATGCCGATTTTGAGCCTGCTGAGAATATCCATACCTTAAAACAAGTGTTGCTTCAGTGATATTTTGGAGTTTTGGAACAATCTCTCTTTTTTTATTTGGACACGGCATGCTAGTTGTAGTCAATTTTTTTATTGTTTACAATATTTTAGAGCTTTATTTTGATAATCAACATTTCACAATTCTATAATAATTTTAGTGTTGAAATTAAATAATATATGATTGAAATAATGACAGTGTTACTAATCATTTAGTTTGAAACTGTTTTAGGGTTATTGTTATGGATGAAGCCCATGAAAGGTCACTAAACACAGATGTCCTTTTTGGAATATTGAAGAAAGTTGTAGCCAATTGTCGTGATTTCAAACTAATTGTCACAGAAATCATAGTCAGATAGATTTTAATTACAAAAATATTCTTCAATGCATTTGATTCCTTATTTGAATATAATTGTAATATGTTAAACTTCTAACTTATAAAGTGACATGGTGATTCTATAAATGTAATATGAAATATATGTTTAGTTTAATGAAGAATATATGTGATTTTCTACCCCCATTATGTTCATATTTCTACAAATAAATTATTTTTTAATTTTAAAAATAAATTACCTGCGGATTTACCTGTGGAAAGGAATTTTCCTACGGATTTACATGTGGAACAGAAAGTTACAATAGTTGGAACCGTCGTAATCAACAATAAAAACAAAAATCAAATGGAAAGTTACGATAGTTGGTAACCGTCGCAATACGCAGATTACGGCAGTTCCCTACCCGTCGTGAGAGACAATGACAGTTGGTATGAAGGTTTTGACAACCGACGCGATACGACATCGCGACACACGTTTTTGCGACAATGCTGCAACCTTCGTGAATTGCAAATTACGACGGTTTTAACCGTCGTAATCTGCCAAATAACCGTCGCAATCTGCCAATTTTCTTGTAGTGTACACCGAAAGATTGAGTTCATCTTGTTGAATAGAATCAAGGTCACGGAGAAGATCCAAAACCCTAAAGAAGTTACCTTTTGTGAATCGATCTTCAAGATCTTTCTAGAGTTCAAAGGCGAATTTGATGCAGATCGTGCTCTGAAAAATTGGAGGAAAGGGTGTCTGAGTGACCCAAGAGATGACCATATTGTTGCAATATTATTATGTTTCTCATTAATAAGAAAAAAAGAATTTATTAATGCACCAAAGATTCTTCTACTGCACCACGTGAATTTCCACAAATGCCCCCCGTTTTCGAAGATGTACCTCCGGACGCACGTTTGCACACTCAACATAGACAATTCTGAGAGGCGACTCATATGTCTGGTTATTTTTATTCCAGAGATACATCTCTTGAACATTTTAAGAAAAAATTCAATTGTTTAGTTCAGTAGATATTTTTGAGATACATCTCCCGAATTATGGGGGGCATTTTGAAATTTTTTGTCTTTGTTGCATGTCAGATATTTCCAGAGATGTATCTTTGGAAATATTTGATATAGAAACCAGTTGCAAGATCACTCAGCCATTGTTGACATACTTAGTTTTCAACTAAACCCTTCACCTTAAAAACCTTTCATTCTTAATCCATTTTTTCACTCCAAATCTCCATCCTTTTAGTTCAACATACCATACGGAGCAAAAGAAAATAGAATTTCAGGTAAAGATTCTTCTTTTCCCTCTGCATTGCTTATATTAATCATTTATTTTTTCTTAGAAAAGTTACGCTGTGTCCGGAAATGTATCTTCGGAACATATATGAACTTGTCCGAAGATGCATTTCTGGAAGTTTTCTGTGTTCATTTTTGAAGTCATTTTGCAGCATTAGTTGACCTTATGTTTTGTTATTGTTTTAAATTTTTTCATTTGATATGGTGCACCCCGATGTTTTCCCAAAACAAGTTGTTTCTCCGAATGTCCAAGGTGTGGTTGTTTCTAAGAATGTTCAAGGTGTTGTTATGAAGACAGTAGATGTTGGCAACGATCTTAAAAACAAGCAAGAGTTTAAATCTCATGATCAAATGCTTGAATGGATTTATTGCCCCATAAGTAGTTCTATTTAGAAATAATAAGAGTAGTGTTGTTTGATGAGAGCCGCATTCCAATATTGCATCTTTGAATTTGTAAAAATTTTATTATTTCATTTTGTTACTATTTCTAAAACCTTTTTACAATCGCCTTAGATAAACACCGTAGCAATTGAAGACGATAGATTGACCTTTAGGTCTCTGTTGGAATCGACAAACTTTTATATTAGTCTGTTACACTCCGTATACTTGCAGAAAGCACACACCAGTCCCTTGTATGTCTAACTGTTGCACAAGATTTGGGATTGTCTGAGGTGGATGTACAACAGGAGTTTGGCGTTAACAGGGGTGCACACCTTCGTATGTCTTGGCTTCGAAAGACATACGACCAGCTTGTAGGTGTTGGGAGGATTGAGCTTGTCGCTAGGGCGTACATGTTACATATAGTAGCATGTACTCTCTTTGTAGACAAGTCTAGTTTTTATATCGATGCTCGATACACGTCCCTCTTTAGTAGCCTCAGGAACACTAGTCGGGCTTGGGGGTGAGCTGTGTTGACCCTTGTGTATACAACCGTTTGAGTGGTGATGGTCTTTGTGACCAAACATCTTGCTGGCTATTTGAGTCTGTTACAGGTATACATGAAATTATTATTTGTAGTTGATTTCTTATTTAATTGTTACGAATATCATTTCTTATTTATTATTTATTATGTCTCTGTTTTGATATCATTGCTGGATATAGGAGCATTTCCGCGCCATCTATGATATGATGGTGCAGCATTGCGAGGTGGGGTCCCCACAGATGAAGAGATGGAAGCCTTGGAAGGCATACCCCGATGATGTTGTTGAGTACAGGATGAGGCTCGATTCGCTGAATGTAGATGATGTCATTTGGAAGCCATACACTGGTAATAGAGTCCTCCGTGAGTTCGAGGATTCGTCATTATATTCAGGTTATATGCGGTTGGAGACCATGGTTCCTAGAAACTTTTCTAAGAGGTGTCTGCGATAGCTTGGTTATGTTCAGAGTATTCCACAACCAATTCCAAATATACCATCTGCGAGTATTAATTGGTGGTTTCAGAGTAACTTCATCAGTGATGGTCGTCCAATTAGAGACTGAGCAATTGTTGTTCAGCACCCCTTGCAGTGTGATGATGGTTACTTATAGTGGTATCTCACTGTATCACACCCTTACATCACCCTCATCTATAGGTCGTGCTGAACCTTCTAATGTCGGAGTACTTATTGATGACCTGTCGCTGCCGCCTCCTCCAACAGATGATGCCGATGACCAGGAGTGTCTCTAGATGATTGCAGTTATTATGGATTACCTCATGGGTTTGGTAAACCCAGATGACAAGTTTTTTACTAGATTATCTCGGGCTGCACACACAGCCCGTGAGGGGCCTATTTAAACATCTTTTCTATATCATGGATTTGGCCTATTATATATTATATGTATCATTTGTATATTATTCAAACATCTTCATTATAACTCGTTATTTGCTAATATTTTTTATCATTCAAAAATTGCAACGTCAATATTAACTAACATCTGACAATGGATTACGTAACTTAAATAGAAAAAACTAAACACTACTAGATGATTAATAAATAAGAAAAACCTAAACACTACCTGGTGATTTTGAATGTTCCAACATCTCCATTACGTTGTCAACAGATCTAGAAAGTTTAGCATCTAACTCGATCGGTCCCTTTGTTATTCTAATGCGAAATGATCTTCAAATTCCCTACACATCGTCAGTCTTCAACTCAATAAGGTTGTATTTCACTCTTCCATTAGTATCAATCCAATCTTCACGAAACTCGATCTTTCTCACCTTTATATTTTTGGTAACAAGAAACAATTCATTCAACTTGGATGTCAGACCAGCAAGAGATGTGGTGTCATCCGAAAGCCAAAATTATACAGCAGTAGAAGCTTCGTTGAAGTACACTTCTGCCTTAATCAAAATTTAAGGAAGAGTCATTTTTTAAGATGTGTTTATCAAACAACTTGTGACCCTCTATTTATATAACTTTGCATTTACTCTGGACCATACAAAGTTGTTGGTGCAATCATAGTCATCCAAAACTGTCGGCAAAATCTTGAAAGTCTAAAAAATCAAACCAATAATACTATCAAAAATTTCATTTAGATTAACATTTTCGATATCAACATGTAAATTTCAAATTTCCTGAACTTAATGAAATTGACCAGAAATTCGAGAATTTTCGCTATACCGAATATTTCAAATACAATATCAGAAATATATGTATGTACGTGAAATAACATTAAGGCTATCATCAATTTTTTCAATGTCCATCTTCTCCTTATCAGTCTTCTGTGTCCCTTTGGTTGACCTTGGTGGCAATATCAGTTGAGGTTAACTGGTATCTTTGGCTTAAACTCTTAGCCTTAGGGCTAGGAGCCTTGGTATCAGTTTGAGTTCTTCTGTTTATTAGCGTTCTTGGATTCTTTTTCGTTTGTTTTCGTGAGTTCTCTGTGTTTGTGGTTTGTCTGCTGCACTATGGATTGGAAGAAAGTTACCCGTAAGAAACCTTTTTCTGCTACTTCTAGCTTTTCAGTATGGAAGGAAAACGGAGGTAGAGGTTCTGCTGTTGGTGAAATCTTCACTTCTTTCTTCATTGCAAACTTCCCAGAAACCATGCATGCTAAGGAGCTTTTTGAGGTGTTTAAGGTTTACAGAGTGATTTCTGAGGTTTTTATCCCTGGTAGAAGGGATAAAAGAGGGTTGAGGTTTGGGTTTGTGCGTTTTAGAAAAGTTTTTGATTCAAGGATTATAGTGGCGAAACTCGATAACATTTTTATCAAAGGTAAGAAATTGCACGCAAATATCCCTCATTTCCAGAAGGATGTTTCTATTCCTAGGGTTGTCCTCCAGAATGCTTCTTCTGAAGTTGTTCGTAAGGTTTCTCGGAGTCATAGGACTGGTTCTGCTGCTAAGGTTTCCTATGCTCATATGGTTAACAATGGTGCTAACCCTTCTTCTAGTAGAATTAAGCTTGAAATTCAGGATCTTAAGAGGTTTGTTGACTCCTATGTTGGAGTGGTTCATGTTGACTGTGACCCGTTCGCGATTCAGCAATTGCTCTTTGAGGAAGGTTTTTTTGACATTGTGGCTACTCCTCTAGGAGCTAGCAAATGCTTACTAGAATCTAAAACTCACGGTGTAATTCATGAGTTTGTCAGGCAATCTAACCTTTGGCGTAATTCTTGGTTTTCTGATCTTAAACCTTGGTCCATTGTGGACGTTGATTATGAGAGGCACGTGTGGGTTAGATGTTTGGGCTTGCCATGCTTTGCTTGGACCAAGGAAGTGTTTTGTTGTTTGTTCAAGAAGTTTGGTTCCTTCATCAAGGTGGATATTGATACGTTAAAGACTACTAGATTTGATGAAGCCAGAATCTTTATCAAAACTAGTTGGAGGATTATCTTCAATGAGAAGTTGGATTTGGACATCAACGGATCTCACTTTTCTGTTTTTTTGTTCGAAGGTTGTTCGGTGCCTGGTGCAGATTCCCAGGTTGAAGGTGGGTTTGACGAAGAGCCTTTTGACTCTTTAGCTTTTGACGATAGTGAGTACGACCCTTCTTGGTCGCCTGGGGACGATGCAGTAGTTGAAGAGTCTTCTCCTTTTCGTACTAATGAGGTGTCTAATGTCAAGATGGATGTGATTTACTCTGACGTCGCAGGTAGTTCTTCAGGTAGCATACCATCCCTTGTTTGTGAAACGCCTGGGGGAGAGGATGGCAGGGCTATGTCTGATGCTATTAGGGAGGTTGTTGGTCAGATTAAGGTCAATAGGGTGGCTGATTTGGCGCCTGTACCTTTAGGAGGGGCCAACAACTTTATCGAGGATTGTGCCTTTGCTGATTCTGAAAACGATGTTTGTTTAGAGGTGGGCCAGAATCTGAATAAGGACTTGAACCTTGAGGTTTCGGATTCTCTTTTCTCCGTCTCTGGTGGGCCTGTGGGGCATGTTATTGGGCCTAGACTTAAAAAGAAAAAACCTCTTATTGATTTTTACAAGTCACAGATTCCTTTTTCACCCTCTTTCTTTTCTTCTCTCATCAACACAACCCCTTCTTCCCTGCTGAAACGAGGTACTTCTAATTCCAGAAATCATGCGATTCTTTCCCAGCGTTTGAGGTCCTCTCTCCCAATTGTTGTCGAAGAGGTTGAGAATTCTGTGGTGCCTGATAGCTCTTTTTTGGTGGTTGATTCTTATATTGTTAGATGTAATTCTAGATGTAAAGTGGACCTGGACAATGTCCCGCGAAAGGTGTTGGAGTCGGTTAAATTGTTGGGAATTGAGGCTGAGGAAGCGTTCGAGGGAGTCATTAGAGATTTGGAAACTCGAGACAGAGCTCAATTCCTTGCCAAGAAGGGTGTTGACATCGGTGATAAATGATTCTTGTGTCTTATAACGTTAGAGGGTGCAACTTATCTCTTAAAAGGAGGGTTATTCTAAACTCCCTTTCGAAAGGTAATGTTGATCTTTGTCTTCTCCAAGAAACTAAAATTACTAATATGTATGATGTTGTGGTTAAGAGTCTTTGGGGTAATATGGATTGTGATTGGTCTGCCTGTGCCTCTGTGGGAGCTTCTGGTGGCATGCTGACTGTCTGGAGAAAAGGAATTTTTTGCCCTGTGTCCTCTGTTAAAGGAACTGGTTTTCTTTGTTCCTTGTTTGATTGGAATAATAGTCGTCTCTTTGTTGTTAATGTTTATTCCCCTTGTGGCATCAGAGAGAAACGTCGTCTTTGGGATGAACTTATCGATCTCAAGAACCGGAATTCAGATGGTTTTTGGCTTATAGGTGGTGATTTCAACTCTGTGAAAAGCTGTGTAGAGAGGAAGGGTAGGCGGTCTTCTGGTTCGATAGAGTGTACGGAATTCAGTGCATTTATTGACGAGTTGAACCTCATCGACCTTCCTTTTGTCGGTAACCGGTTTACTTGGTTCAATTCTAACGGGAGAAGCTGTAGTAAGCTTGACCGATTTCTCGTTGACGCTAGCCTGATTGATCTTTGGGATTTCAAGGCTCAATATGTTGGTAAACGCGATATCTCTGACCATAGATCAGTTTGGATCAAATCCAACAGTTCTAATTCAGGCCCTAAACCGTTCCGGTTCTTCAATTGCTGGCTGGATCATAAGGATTTTCTTCCTTTTGTTCGGGAAACTTGGGACTCGCTTTCTTTCCAAGGTTCTCCTTCTTTTGTCTTCAAAGAAAAACTCCGTGGTCTTAAATGTCGTTTGAAATGGTGGAATGTGCACGTCTTTGGCTGGCTTGACCTCAAGCTTGATAATTCTATATCTGTCATTAATGACATTGATGAGGTCATGGAGGGCAGTTTGGAAGCTTTGTCCGATGGAGAGATTAAAAAGAGAGGTGAGGCTCAGGAACTTCTGTGGAGTACGCTCCATTTCAAGGAAATTATGTTATGCCAAAAGTCCAGATCTAAATGGTTAAAAGAAGGGGATATTAACAGCAGGTTCTTTCACTCTTCCTAGAAGGCCAGGACTAGATCGAATTACATTGCGGCGATAGGTGTAGACGAGAACGTGATTCAAGATCCTGGCTGTATCAAAAAGTCTGCTTATGATTTTTTCAAGGCTAAATTTTTGAAGAATACCTACACCAGGCCTATCCTTAATCTTGATGATATCAACAAACTTAGCCATGAGGATCACTGTAGGTTGGATTTGCCTTTCACGTGTGATGAAATCCGGAATGCGGTGTTTGAGTGTGCGGGCAATAAATCACCTAGGCCTGATGGCTTTTCTTTCAAATTCTTTAAGGACTGTTGGGATATGGTTGGTTCAGACTTTGTCAAATGCTTGCTCCATTTTTCTTGTTCTGGTGCGTTACCTAAAGTTTTCACGTCGTCTTTTATTGCTCTAATTCCCAAACTTGATTGCCCCCAACAGTTTGGGGATTTCAGGCCCATATCTTTGGTGGGTTGTGTCTCTAAAGTAATCTCTAAAATGCTTGCGTTACGGCTGTCTTCTATCATTTCCAGCCTTGTTTCTCCAGCTCAAACTGCCTTTATTCTTGGCCGTAATATGCTTGACGGTGTTCTTCTCGCGAATGAAATTATTGATTTGGCCAAAAGAGATAAGAGAAAGTGTCTTCTCTTCAAAGTCGACTTTGCCCAAGCGTATGATTGTGTCGACTGGGACTTTTTGTTTCATGTTCTTAGATCAGTGAATTTTGGGCCTAATTGGATCAAATGGATTAAAGGGTCGGTTTGCTCCTCTTTCGCATCTGTTCTGATCAATGGTAGTCCATCGGCGAATTTTGTTGTTTCTAGGGGCCTCAAGCAAGGCGATCCGATTGCTCCACTTCTTTTTACTCTTATTGCTGAAACTTTGGCTATTCTGGTTAGACGTGCTTCTAACATCAATGCTTTTTCGGGTTTTGGGTTTAACGACGAAGTGTTGGTCGAATTATTACAATTTGCTTATGACACTTTGCTGTTTTGTGAAGGAGGATATAACAACATTTGGGCTTTGAAAGTTATTCTTAGGGGTTTTGAAGCTGTTTCTGGCTTAAAAATCAACTTCTCCAAAAGTCGTATTTTCGGAATTGGTCTTAAACCTTCTTTCCTTAAAGCTGCAGAATCCTTCTTATTCTGTAGTTTGGACGTTATTCCTTTCGTTTTTCTTGGCGTTACGGTAGGTGGGAATCACAGGAAAGTGGCTTTTTGGAATCCGGTTTTTGACGTGTTAAAAAGGCGTTTAAACACTTGGGTTGGTAGAAACATGTCTTTCGGTGGTAGATTAACTCTACTTAACTCTGTGCTTACTAATCTCCATATTCATTACCCGTCCTTTTTCAAGGCTCCAGTGAAAGTTATTAAACAAATCATTAGGATTCAACGACGATTCCTTTGGTCAGGTTCTGCAGATAAAAGTAGTATTGCTTGGGTTAGTTGGAACAAGTTATGTAATCCAATTGATAAGGGCGGTCTGGGAATTAGGCATATTGGTCTTCTCAATCAGGCCTTTTTGTCCAAGTGGCTCGGGAAATTTGTTGATGGTGGCAACGAAATTTGGCGGAATTTCTTGACGGGTCGCTACGGTAACCTTTCGTTCTGGGCTACTTGTTCTAATTTGGATGACTTCCCTACTAATGCTTCCCTCTGGCTGCGTGACGTCCTTGCTTCTAAATCATATGGTACGTCTTACAGCTTCCACAATGCCATTCATTTTGTGCTTGGTAGTGGATCTCACCTTCTGTTCTGGAAATCAAATTGGATCGGGGAGGGTCTGCTGAAGGACTTTTTTCCTAATTTATTTATAGCAGCCACTGATGACGATGGTGTGGTTGCTGATTACAGCTGTTGGGTTCATGACAGGTGGGTTTGGAACCTTGACAACTGCTGGAGGGTTGAGGTCGATCCTATTTCGATCAACCTGTTGCACAACCTGCTGGTGCATGTTCAGCCGAAGCAAGACGTGATGGACAAGTGGATTTGGAAGTCAGATTCAACTATGAATTTCTCTGTCCATTCCTGCTATGCTTTGTTGGTTACTGGCCTCCCTAGACTTGAGTTTCAAGTTCCTGAAGAACTTCTCCTAAAGGCTATTTGGAAAACTAAAGTTCCTTTGAAAATTAAAATTTTCAGTTGGAGATTGATTTGTAACAGACTCCCCACTCGTGATAATCTCGCGCTTAGAGGTATTGCCATTTCCTCTCATGAAAAAGTTTGCGTCTTGTGCTTTCATGATAACGAGGACGTTGCTCACTTATTCCTTAAGTGTCCTAAAGTGCTTCAGTTTTGGAACAAGATAGCGGGGTGACTTGGTTTTTCGCAGGTCCCGTCTAACTCTATCACCGAGCACGCCCTTCGTTGGTTTTTGACGTTGTACGACAAGGGAAAGGAGGATATGAGTTGCTTTGTTTGGATTATAGCTTCTTGGTGTCTTTGGAACACAAGAAAAAACATTATCTTTAACAATGCTATTTTTGATGCGGAGACCATTTTCAATAACGTTATCACTATCTCTTGGAAATGGTTGGAATTTGGGCGTAGAAGATGTAATTTTTATGATTGGTTTAAACATCCTTTAGATCATTTGTAATTTATAGGTTTTCGCTTTTGTTTCTTGTGTGTTTGGACTTTTGTATTGGGTTGGAGAATCCCTTTTTCTCCCTTTTTCTCCTAATTGCTTATAAAAAAAACATTAAGGCTATCGAAAATTTTGTATGGAAATTTAAACCAAATTTGTATTAGGGACAATTTTAAAAATATGAAAGTTTGGGAGGAAGATAAGTATAATTCGGGGTAGGTTAAAATCTCCAAAGTAAACTAATGATACACTAATACTTTATATGCATGCATGTGAGTTCCTTTTCAATCAGGGTGGTTCAAATAGGAGAGATAATAAGAGGTCCTTTGCTGAAGTGGTGAGCAAGGAGGTTTTGGGTCAGAGAAAGGAGGTGTCGTTGGAGAAGGTGGATGAGAATAAGGCGGTTGTCTTCTCTTCTGAGGTAGTTAACAAGGATATGCTGCGTCAAGCTTATGTGGGAGTGGTACATAGGCCAGGGATGTCGTTTAATGTGCAGTTTGGTTTGGAAGTTGAAGGTTTCTCCTCTATCAGGGTCACTCCGATGGGGTTGTCATTATGTTTGTTGGCGAAAGCAAAGGAGGGAGATATCCACAACTTGATCGTTGAAGGGGAGCATTGCTGGAAGAAATGGTTTCAGGAGTTAAGACCATGGAGAGAAACTGACGTTGATTCCGATAGAGTGGTTTGGCTGTGTTTAAGTGGAGTTCCGCTTCATGCATGGTGCGACAATTTCTTCAAGGTTCTGGCGGACTTGATTGGAACGTTCATATGCATGGATGAAGCAACTTCGTCTGGAACTATCAAAGCTGTGGCGAGGATCTCGTTGAAGGTGCCGCAAGGTTTCGTCTTCAAAAATTCTATGCAGGTTTTGATAGATAATGTTTACTTTACAATCCATCTTCGTGAAGAATATCTAGGATCGTTGATGGAGGACTCGGTTGGAAGCCATGGAACGGTTTTGGAGTCTGACGAGGATTCGGTTTCTTTATTCGAAGGTCTCAGGAGCCATTTTGATGGATTTTTTGAGGAAGATGGCGATGGAAGGTCGGAGGAGTTGGGTTTCCATGAACGCTCGCCGGTGTCTATCGAGGAAGACGGGGTGGCAGCTGGGTTGGTCCATGGAGGTGGGTTTTGTCCTTTGGATAAAACCATGGAGGGTTTAGCTTCTATTACTAGTATAGCAGTGAATGATGATACGAGACGTGATGAGGACGGTGTGTCAGAAAAAGGGTCTTTTGACAATGTAATTTTTTCCTTAAAAGAAAAGTCACTTTTTGAATCTAATCCGGGTGGGGACTGTAGCATCGCTGAGTCTTCTATGCAGGGGTCCATCGTACCCTGCTCTTTACCTGCTGTAGATAATTCGCTTTCTCCTAAAGTTGGACTTTGTTTGGAAAGTGGGGACCACCCTTTGGTCCGCTCGAAGGGTCACGATTTGAATATTAGGAAAGTGTTAAAAAGTTTGAAATTAAAACATATATATGAAAAAGGAGGCAACGGTTTCATCAGGAGGAAGAGAAAGAATAAAGGGACAAAAAAAGTTAGAGGGGCACATGGCAGTTCGTCTCAAAGGACTGGAATGAATAAGAGGACTAGTGATAATAGTTGGGATTCTATAAAGAGGGTTTGTTTTCATGGTGAAAATTCTGAGGAAACTGGAATTGGAAGGTGTAACCTTAGACTTTTTGAAAATTTGGATCCTTTTCTTGGAGAAAAATTATGGAGGGCAATTTCCAATTTAGGTGTAGAGAAGGGTGAATCGATGGGAGATTTCCAAAAACGTATAGCTGAAATGGAGAGAGCGGATAAAGTAAAGTTGTGTAGAGAGAAGGCGAACTTAATTTTGTTGAAATGATCGTGGGATCTTTAAATATTAGAGGGGGATATAGTAGAGTTAAAAGGAGTAGGATATCTCAAATTATTTCAAAGGGCAAAGCGAACTTGTTTTTAATTCAAGAAACGAAGATCCAAGATTTGTCGGAGGTTGTTGCGAGGAGCTTTTGGCGTAGGGAGGATATTGAGTTTTTTTTTGTAAATTCGGAAGGTATGTCGGGAGGATTACTTATTTTGTGGAAAACTAATTCGGTGGAGGTCATTTGTAGTTTTAGAGGTGCGGGGTATTTGGGAGTAAAAGTTAGTTGGAAAAATAAATTCTATTATGTGGTTAATATTTATGCCCCTTGCTCTTTTGCTTTGAAGAGGATTTTATGGATGAAGTTGTTAGACTTGAAGGCTAATTTTTCGGATGGAGGGTGGTTGTTTGGGGGCGATTTTAATGCGGTGAAAAAAGCAAATGAACTAAGCGGTAGAACCGTCTTCAATGCGTCATCGGAATGGAGGTACTTTGAGAAGTTTATTGAGGATGGTAATTTAGTAGATTTACCGTGTAAGGGTAAAAAGTTTTCTTGGTATAGTGGCGAT
The DNA here is from genome assembly GCA_022829125.1 of Lathyrus tuberosus. NCBI lineage: Eukaryota > Viridiplantae > Streptophyta > Magnoliopsida > Fabales > Fabaceae > Lathyrus > Lathyrus tuberosus. Next base: position 14,445,136 of record JALAZF010000071.1, read on the forward strand.
GGAAAGGGTAAAAGTAGGATTGATCGGTTTTTGGTTTCAAATGGTTTAATTGACGAGTGGGGGGCCGTCGGTCAATTGATTGGGGATAGGGATGTATCCGATCATTGTCCTATATGGCTTATTTTGGACAAAGCGGATTGGGGTCCGAAACTTTTTCGGGTTAACAATGAGTGGTTTTCTAATTCTTCTTTTCTTCCTTTTGTTGAAAAAGAGTGGAGGAAGATTTATGTGGTGGGAAGAAGAGATTTTGTTCTTAAGGAAAAATTGAGGATTTTAAAAGAAAGCCTTAAGTGGTGGAACACTACTATTTTTGGAAGGTTTGATTTAAATATGAAGGAGGGTGTAAAGGATTTGAATGAAGGGGATGATGACAAGGTTGTTTTAGGGGAGGTGGAGGAGGAAGTTTTGTTGAAAAAGAAAAAGAGTGGAAGTGGTAAGTTTTGGTTGAATTTAAAGATTAATTAAAATATGCTTATTCAAAAGGCTAGAATGTAGTGGATTAATGATGGAGATACTAATAGTAAGTATTTCCATAGAGTTATGAAAGAGAGGAGAAGACGTAATTTTAATGGTTCCATTAGAACGGACAACGGAGTCATTGATAAGGTGGAGGATGTTAAGGAAGAAGTGAGGATTTTTGCCTCTAAATTTGTTGAGGCGGACTTTGTTAGACCGGTGTTAGAAGGTATTAATTTTAAGGGTATTAGTCCTACGGAAAATTCTTTTCTTGAAACACCTTTTTCGGAGGAGGAAATTAAAAAGGCGGTTTGGAGTTGTGAAGGATCTAAAAGCCCGGGTCCCGATGGTTATTCTTTTCTTTTTATCAAGAAGTGTTGGCATTTTATGAAGGATGATTTTATAGGTTATTTTCAAAGCTTCTATTCCGGAGCTATTCTCTTTAAATCTTTTATCCCTTCTTTTTTGACCTTGGTTCTAAAATCTTCTAACCCTTTGTGTTTGGATGACTATAGACCTATTTGTCTCGTTAGGTGTGTTTATAAAGCTTTATCTAAACTCTTGGCGTCGAGGTTGAAGTTGGTGTTGAACTCGATTATTTCTAGTTGTCAAAGCGCTTTTGTTCCCGGAAGGCAACTTCTTGACGGAGTTTTGGTGGCTAATGAGGTGGTTGATTTCTCTAAGAAGGAGGGAAAAGGTTGCTTACTTTTCAAGGTTGATTTCGAGAAGGCGTACGATAAGGTTAGTTGGAATTTTCTTACCTTTATGCTTCGTAAAATGGGGTTTGGGGAAACATGGTTGAGATGGATGGATGCTTTGGTTTTTCGAGTAAGATGTCGGTTTTAGTTAACGGTAGTCCTACGAAGGAATTTATTGTGGAGAGAGGCTTGAGACAAGGAGATCCTTTATCTCCTTTTCTTTATGTGATAGTAGCGGAAGGGTTAAAGGGCTTGGTTACTAGATCGGTGGTGAACAGGGAGTTTGAGGGATTCAACATAAGGGGAAGGTGCTTTGTGGACATCCTTCAATTTGCGGACGATACTTTGTTGTTTGGTGAGGACACTTGGAAACATCTTTGGGCCATGAAAGCGGTCTTGAGAGGTTTTGAATTAGTGTCCGGTTTGGGCATTAATTTTCATAAGAGCAAACTTATTGGGGTTAATATTAATTCAAGGTTTTTGGAGTTGGCTTCTTTTTTCCTTTCTTGTAAAAGGGAGGAAAATAATTTTGTTTTTCTCGGAATTCCTATTGGTTACAACTCTAATAGTAGAGATATGTGGAGGGATTTGGTGGGGAAGTTGAAACGGAGACTATCTTGTTGGAACAACTGGTTACTTAGTTTTGGAGGAAGACTTACTCTTTTAAAATCGGTGCTTTCTAGTCTCTCTATTTTCATGCTCTCTTTTTATAAAGCTCCGGCGAAGGTTGTGAGAGAAATTACTAGCATTCAAAGTAACTTCCTTTGGGGGAGTAATGGGGACAAGAGGAAAATTCATTGGGAGAGTTGGAATAAGGTTTGTCTTCCTTTTGAAAAAGGGGGGTTGGGTTTGAGAAGGGTGGATGATTTTAATTTGGCATTAATTAACAAGTGGAGATGAAGGATTTTGAATGAACCTAATGCTTTTTGGCATAAAGTTTTAAAACTAGATATGGAGACATTTTTTTGAAGATGGTGGATTCCGGAATTTCTTCGTTGAAGGGGAGTTGTGTTTCTTTTTGGTGGAGGGACTTATGTGGTATGGTGAGTACTTGTTCGGATAATTTTTTTGTGCCTAATTGTAAATTTTCCATGGGCAACGATTTTTCTATCTCTTTTTGGTCTTCTTGGTGGATCGGGGAAGGTTGCTTAAAGGATTGGTTTCCATCTATCTTCCATTTGTCGCACCTTAAGGGTGTTTCGCTAGCTTGCATGGGAGGTTGGATTGATGATAGGTGGATTTGGGGTGATTTTGGGGTAGTCGGGCCGGTAGATGGTGAGGCGAGTGCAGAATTGCTAAGGTTGAGGAATTTATTAATTGATGTTCGGCCGTCTAATGGGGATGTTGGTAAGGTGGCGTGGAGGGGGTGTGCTTCGGAGGTATTTTCGGCGAGGGCTTTCTATAATTTAATCTCTTCCTCTCGTTATCCTTTTGGTCCGTATAATAAATTTGATGAAGTTTTCTCTCTTATTTGGAAAGAGGTGGTTCCGTATAAGATTAAGGTTTTTGGGTGGAGGTGCTTTTTAAATAGACTCCCTACTAAGTTTGCTCTTAGTTGTAGAGGTTGTGTGTTTCCGAATAGAGGATTAGAGTGTGTTTTTTGCTCCTTGGAGGTTGATTCTATTGACCATATCTTTTTGTTATGTTGTGTTTCTCAATTGGTGTGGAGGGAGGTGGCCGATTAGATTGGTTTTGATAATTGGAGGGCTAGTGATACTAAAGAAAGCTTCTTATCGTGGCATTCTTTCTCCAAGCATAATAGGGTGAAGAAAGGGAGACAAGGTTGTGTGTGGTTGGCCACGACTTGGTATTTGTGGACTTTGCGCAACGCTACTATTTTTAGTAATGATAGTTGGAACGTGCTCGATACGGTTTGGAACATCAAGGTGTTGGTGTGGAAGTGGTCTTTTGTTGGGAAAATTACTCGCTCCAATTATAGCTTTTATGAGTTTTGCAAATTTGCTTTGTATTACTTGACTTAAGATTTAATTGGGTGTAATTTTCTTTTGTTGCGAGGTCTTCCTCGGTTTTTTGTAAGTGATTCGATAACCCATTGTTCTCGCTTTCAATTTAGTCTCTTGCTTACCAAAAAAAAAACTTTATATGCATGCACGTAAATTAATTACAACATCAACCACCACCAAATCAAATGGATAAATGTCAAATGGATATTTATAAATTTATGGTATAAAATCCTATTATGCATGAATCTATAGATTACGATTCTGGATAACAATAGCATTTGAATCACGTCAATTAAATTATTTAAAAATTATAAATGTTAAAAATTAAATGTCATTAAAGCCTTGATTTTATTTATGGACATAGATGGAATAAAAATAACCGTTGAAAAATGCCAGTTGGAAAACGACTCACACATACATCTAACCTCTTAAGTATATCTAATTTGGTCTCTATATATTCAACCCATTTTCACAACAAGAAATATCGATTCACACATCTAACCATCAACTTTTCTTCTTTTTCTCTATCGATTTTATCTTATTCTTGTCAAGACCATGGCTAGAAATAATGTGAAACTTGCTTTCATTGAGAATAATACTGCAAGGAAAGCAGCTTACAAGAACAGGAAGAAGAGTTTAGTAAAAAAGGTTGATGAACTAGCAACCCTTTGTGGCGTCAATGCTTGTGCTATCATTTATGGTGCTTACAATGCTCAACCTGAGATCTGGCCATCACCGTGTGGAGTCGAAAAGTTGCTTTCGAAATTCAAGACAATGACAGAGAAGGAACAAAGCAAGAAGATGGTGAATCAAGAGAGTTTTCTGCAACAAAGGATTTCAAAAGCTGAAAAGCAATTTGAAAAGCAATGGAAAGATAACAGAGAGAAAGAGACAACCATGGTGATGTTTCAATGTCTCTATGCTGCGAACGTCGTGCAGAACGATATGTCCCTGGAAGGTTTGAATAATCTTACTTGGATGATCGATAAGAATTTGAAGGAGATTGGTAGAAGGATACAATCAGATGATAGCAACAGTAATATTCATCAAAATCAAAGTGAAAATCAAATCATGACGGCTCAAAGCCAAGTGCAACTCCAAACAGCACCGCCACTATTACCACTGCCGCCGACACCACCAACTGCGTCTAATAATGAAGAAATTGCAATGACGAGTCATGGCGATGTTGCGATGGCTACAAATGATAATGATGACATCATGTATATGGACATGGTGCTGAACGGTGGTGGAATTGAAACAATTCCATTTGGTTATAATGCCAATCTTCACAATGGATTTTGACCTAATCTACTGTCTTTAATAAAATCATGTGATTATGGACTTGATGATGCATATCTTTTGAGGTGGATATGAAGAATTTAGTCCAAATTTTTAATTAAATATGATGATTTGTATTTTTGCTTTTTTCATTTTGTGTGTATGTAATGATACATCCATTCGTCATTATGGTTTAACTTTCAAATGTTTTATGTATTGGTATTTGATTGAATAAAGAGTCTATTGTGTGTGCTTTACTGCTTTCAATACTTTTGCACTATCGTTAGTCTTGACTATTAACTCGAATGAAAGGGGTCGTGAAAGTAGATTGCAAGTTTTGAGACACGAATAAGGAATAATTGAAAATAATTAATTTTGCTTTCAATTCATGCTGTTTTAGAGAATGGTGTTTATAAGAATTGGTTTATTGTGAAATGGAAACAAGGACGGGATAAAGGAGGAATTATAAAGTTAATTTGAAAAAAAATTATTTTGTTTTAGTATTTTTATAATTTGAAAAAAATTGTCCTTAATTATCCATTGATTACTTATTTAATACTATAACTCCAATAATTTAATGCATAAATTATTTGAAATAATTATGTCAAAAACAAAGTTATTTAAAAATACTGTATTAATTATATAAAATAAATTAAGAAATTAAAACATATTTAGGTAATAAAATATTTGTGAAATACTTTTCTTTTTTATTTAAACAGATCATAATGCTATATTATTTAAAACAAATTTGAAGCTCGCCTAATTGAAAGTTATCATATGCTCATCTCTTATTTGTTAGATTGTTAAACATGAACACAATGACCAGCCCTAAGAAACATGGAAAATGTTAGTTGATGGTATACTTTATGAAAGTACACAAAACATTCTAAATAATTATGTTTTTTATTTCATTAGAACAATCGGTTAGGATCTTGCAATATCTGAGCTTTGTATTTTTCTATTTCTTCATTAATTTATAATAATTTCTTCATTTTTCAATTAACAAATATAGATACAGTTTTAAATTTTGAGTTCCTCAAAATTGTGATGCAAATGATTTTTAAATTCTTCTTACTTATATACCTTAGTTTCAATATGCCACGCATATGTTCTTGAGCACATATTTGCACATTTCTGAAGATGAGTTGCAAAATCTTTGTTTAATAGAGTTAGAAAAATTGCTAATGTGCAATGGTAGATCGTCGAGAGATTTCAAGTGTCTACCGTATCCAACTTTTGAATCTTTGTTTGCCAGAGAAAATAAGTTGGCATATGATGAATTGAATTATGATAGAGTTCAATTATATCGGTTGGATGAATCGTTAGTGCAAAAACTCACTAATGAACGACAGAACGTCTGCACCACTATAGTTAAATATGTGTTGGCTCAAGATGGACAATTTTATTGTTTGTATGGATATGGTGAAATGGGAAAGACATTTTTTTTGGAGAAAACATGGTACACATCATGCAAATTCGACAAATTTGGTGGCAATGACACTCTATAAGCAGTAGCTCAAACTCTTACTGATATTTGATACGGACCAATAAACCAAGCTTCCTCGACTTCAAAGCACGTTCGACACCGACCACAGAAGTGACTCTCAAGAATACATGGTCTCCCTCTTGAAACTCAAGATCCTTTCTCCTCTTGTCATGATAACTCTTCTGCCTACTCTGCGAGCTTTCATCTTCTCCCGAATCAGCTTCACCTTCTCAGTAGTCTGTTGGACAATCTTAGGTCCAATCACCACACTCTCACCAGATTCATGCAAACACAGAGGTGTCATACACCTCCGACCATACAATGCTTCAAAAGGCGACATTCCAATAATAGAATGGTAACTGTTATTATAAGTGAACTTAATCAACGATAAATAACTATCACAAACACCTCCTTGTTCAAGAACACAAGCCCTCAACAAATCTTCCAAAGACTGAATGGTCCTCTCTATCTGACCATTTGTCTGCAGATGATAAGCAGAACTAAACCTCAGCATTGAACCCAAAGTCTCTTGCAAACTCTCCTAAAATATGGAAGTAAACTGTGCATCTCTATCTAACACAATACTCAACAGAATTCCATGCAGCTTCACAATTACTCGGATATAAATCTCTACCACCTTCTGCAAAGAAAAACTGATGTTAATCGGAATAAAATGCGCCGACTTCGTCAATCTATCAACAACCACCCAAATGGCATCATCCCCCCTCGAGGTATTCGGCAACCCAATCACAAAATCTATAGAAATGTTGTCCTATTTCGACATTGGAATATCCAACGGTTGCATCAATCCTACAGATCCCTGATGTTCAACTTTCGAATTCTCTGACAAGAGTAACACCCTACTCTCCCCATTCATTTCATTATAAAATTAGTTTGCGGAAAAATCAGAGATACACTAGTAGGATGCCACATCACTTACACTCATGAAGTATCAAGTCACTTCATATCTTTATTCCTCATAAAATTATTCAAACAGTGGGATAATTAAATTTTTTATTCAACAGCACTAAGGCTTCAACATACAATAACCTCCACAAAATTTGTGGTTCAACATAATTTAGAAAACAAGATACGTAACAAATGAAAAATAACACAAAAAATATAGTAAATCCCCATCCTTCTCGTGTTACGTATCAGAGCGACTCCTAAGACTCGATCAATAGCAACACATGGTCCAAGCACTACTCAGGTACCTGATTATCTATACTCCACAAGGAGCACAGACACAACAATAGAAAAGGGGTGAGAATTACATTCAATAATTATACGGTGAATATCACATGCTAAGGAGTAGTAATCACACAATTCACACCAATCAAATAGTTATAACGCACATACAAGAGCCACATCAATATTCAGCATGTTCAGTCCACATTTAATCACACATATGTGAAATGTGACTCAACTGACACCACACCATGCATGCGGTACCAACACAATCCATACTGTTAAGTCTTTGAACCCGATTACCTCTGAACTACAACTTATCTCCAACTCGACTCCCACATGAGTCCAAACGAGACTAGGCACCCATCAAGGATTCCCACCTAAGCTCATTTCCACATGATCGACTTCGCAGCCTCCCATTGTAGAACTGCATCTACTTTGGATAGATCCACAACAATACCATCACCTGAAATAACATGACCAAGAAATCTCACCTCTTTCAATCAGAACTCACACTTCGACAATTTAGCATAAAGCTTTTTCTCTTTCAATACTTGCAATACAATCCATAAATGCTCAACATGCTCTTCTTCCGACATAGAATAAATCAGAATGTCATCAATGAAAATCACCACAAACTGATTTAGATATGTGTGAAATATTTGGTTCATATATTCCATAAAAACACCAGGTGCATTAGAAATGCCGAACGACATTATCGAATACTCATAATGTCCATACCGAGTTCTGAATGTCGTCTTTGAATATCTTCATCCTTTACTCGAATTTGGTGATAACCCGACCTCAAGTAAATTTTTCTAAACACACGTGCACCCACCAACAGATCCATCAAGTCATCTATTCTTGGAAGCGGATACTTGTTCTTAATCATTACTTTATTCAATTGTTTGTAATCCACACACAACCTCATACTGCCCTCTTTCTTCTTTACCAATAACACCGGAGCTCCCCAAGGCGATACACTTGGTCTTACAAATTTTTTTCCAATAACTCTTCTAATTGATTTTTCAACTCTGCCAACTCTGATGTTGACATCCTGTATGGTGCCATAGAAACAGGTCTGGTACCAGGGACAAAATCAATAGCAAACTCTACCTCTCTCTCTGGCGGCACATCTGAAATATCATTTGGAAACACATATGGAAATTCACGCACCACTTGCAACTCATCAATCACTGCTTGACTCTCCACAGATAAGGATGCAAACAAAGCAAGCACTTGAGCTTCTTCTTCCAAAAGCTCCTTCAACTCTCTAGCAGACAGAAAACCAGTTTCCTTCTCATAAATTTTACAAATATCCACCAACTCTGGGAATCTCCTAATCTGTCGATATCCAACCGCTTGCTTGATCTTAGGACGCAAACCATTCTCAAATTTGACACACCTTGAGAACTCAGCAATCACCTCACTATAATGCGGATAGAACTTAGCAAGTTCCACAAATCTGGCAGCATACTCAGTAATAGTTAGATTACCCTGCTTCAGCAACAGAAATTCAATCTCCTTCTTCCCACGAACATCCTTAGAAAATTACTTCCTCGGGTACTCCCTACAAAACACAGCCTAGGTAACAACTTCACCTGACATTCCTAACACTTGACTAGTGTTGACCCACTAGCCATCAACCTCCTCAACTAGCATATGAGTACCAAACCGTACCTTATTCTCTTCAGAATAATTCATCAGTCGAAAGATCCTTTCGATCTCCTTGAGCCATGCTTGCTGTAACGCCCCGGTTTTGTCTTATTTAATTAATCGAGTCCATTTAATTATTTTTATTATTATATTATTTTATTCTTGACTTTTATTTGAGAATATATTATTTTTCATCGTGATTATGTTTTATCGCGTTTTGAGAGCGGTTGCGAGATATTTGAGTGTAGGGGTATTTTGGTCTTTTTGTTGGGTTAGATATTTGTTTTATTAAAATAGAAAGTTAGAGGTGAGAAAGAGAAAAAAAACAGAATTTTGAGAGACAAAGAGAAGAAGAAGGAAAAGAGAAAGAAAAGAAGAAAAAGGGAGAAAACTTGGAGAGAAAGAAATTGATTCAACCGACTTTTCAAACACGATTTAATCGAACGGGTAAGGGTGTGAAATATTGTTATCCTAACTTTGTGTATGATTATGTATGTGTTTTGTGTGGATGTTTTGGTTGGTTTTCCATATGTTTCCGTTTATGCCGTATTTGACGAAATCGATAGAAACCGATGTTTTTACGGTCGAAAAGTCGTATAAATACATGTGTTGGTTGGTTATATGTATGTGAGCTGCTGTTTAAAGTTTCATGAAGTTTGGTTATGTTTTGGTTAGTTTTCGTTATGTTTCCGTTGTTTTTTTCCGTTTAGGTCGAATTGTAGGAAATCGATAGAAATCGATGTTTTCACGGATGAATTTCGAAATAAATTACGTAGTTGTATCGAGTAAGGTTAGGTCGTCGTATAGCGTGCTTTTTATTCGATTTGGTGATGTTTGAAAATTCTGGTTTTTGAAAGGTTGAAATTTAATCGAAAAATCGAACGTCGTAGAAATTTCGTTTACGTGTTCTAAATTGTTCTTATGTATTTGGTGGTTGCGCGTATATGTTTATTTCGGTGAAAATGTTCGATTTAGTCGAGTTTTCGGGCATTTGGAAAAAGTTACAGCAAGGGTACAATTGAGAAATCTGGTTTTTGAGAAAAACAGAGTTATGTATCGATACATAACAGCCATGTATCAATACGAAATGGTTTATGTATCGATACATAACCCTTATGCATCGATACATACTGTAGAATTTTAAGAAAACGAAATTTTCACTACAGCATGCATCGACACATGCGTGCTATGTATCGATACATGTTGCCTTTTTGTATCGATACATAAGCCTATGTATTGATACATACTGAGCTGAACCAGAAAATTCTGGTTTATCGGGCAAACTTCGGAAATTCATATCTTTTGATCCGTAAGTCGGTTTTGACCCCCGTTCGAAGCGTTAGGAAGCTAACGAGATGTTCTTTCTAGGAAAAATGGTTTTGAGGTCTAAAACTGGTCCAATTGGAACAGTATTTTCGAACCGTTTCATAGTGTCGGGCCTCCGGTTTATGTTTTTGCGTTATTTTGAAATATACCTATCTTCTTTGTTGTTTATCGGATTTAAGTGTTCTTTATATCGAATCGAAGCTGTGGATGAGTACTTTTTGATGATGATGGAAAATATTATTTTTAGCCGACTTTTGGCCGACTTTTCTAATCAAATGTAAAGTGCGGTTTGTTGTCGTTTGGCTTGATTGAGGTGAATGTGTATGGATTGTATGTGATATGTATGAGATAAATGCATGACTATATAGTGACTATGTATGCATTTCAAGAGTGTCATGAGTCATGTTGTATGTGAAACATCATGATGTGCATTCTTGCATTGAGGGGTTCTAAGATGAATCCGTTGTAACGTCGTGAGCCTATGTGAAAGGTGTGAGCGATGATTACAAATGATTGTGAGCCTATGTGACAGGTGTGCGTAGTCGGGTTGTGAGCCTATGTGATAGGTGTGAGCAATCTATAAACCTTGTGAGCCTATGTGATAGGTGTGAGCAATGGGTGAACGTCGTGAGCCTATGTGATAGGTGTGAGCAAATGGTTCCAACAAGTTCTTCAATTGAGCTTGAGATGAAAGGAGTCGGTACCGCATTGCATCTGCATAGAGTCGCGAGTCGGTCTCTATGATTTGCATTGGTCATCTTTGTATATGTGCATTGATGAATGAACATGAATATATGTATTTATGTTGAATGATAAGCATTGTGATGAATATGCTTGGTTTTGTATATATATATATGCCTTGCGATGTATATTGAGTAAGATGTGATGAATGGCGATAAGAGTTGTATCTTTGTAATGATACATTGGTGAATAAACATGTATGTGTGTTATGTTGAATGAATGGTGATGAATTGAGATGTATTGGGGATACATGTATTTGAGCATGAATGAATATGCCTATGTGAAGGATGCGTTAATTACAGATTGTTATGCCGTGTATTTGATTTATGGTATATGCTTGGTGTTATATGTATATATACATGCATAGTGATGAGTTGTGGTGAGAATGTGGTATATGTGTATTATATGTTGAGATATATAATTATATGCAACGTTATTATGATAATATTTCTCACCCTTCTGCTGTTTTATAATGCTCTACGAGGCATTGCAGAGTAGGCTTGCTGGCGGTCTTTTTGTGAAGCGTGGCTTCATGTCCGTGTTAGTCGGTTGGCTCTGATATGTAGCACCGGGTAGCTAGGATGCTTTTGATTTCCTTTTTGTGATACATTTGCATATGTATCTGGTTGATGACTTTGTGTATATACCATGACTGATGTTGATGAATCATACTGGTTGATATATGTATATATATGATGTTTATATATGTGGTTGTTATTCAATGTTTAGTTGTTCCGCTTTTATGCTAAATATTGAAATATGGGTGTAAGGACGTATATTCCTTGATTGATAAGTTACCCCACTGTTGCATATCTTATGAGCAGGTGTTGTATGTGTTTTAATTTCATGTATGTTGTGGCATATCTCTTTTATACCATGTTATGATTATACTCTGATGAAATTTTGAATACGTGCCTAAATGATTAATTGATATATTTGGGGGTATAAATGGGGGTGTTACAATAGTGGTATCAGAGCCAGTGTTGAGTCAGTTGTTGAGTCTGTTGGTGTGACAGTTGAATACTGTCGTTGTTGTTTGCCCTTAGTACGTGATATGTGTGTGAAACACTGTCAGTGCTTTCTGGTTTCTAATCCTTTGTTTTCAGGAGTTAGAATGAGATAAGTGGGGGTGAAGCTGGTACTTCTCCCTGTTGCTTCAGGTGTGGAGCGCCGGCTCAGTGTGTTGTGAATTGCAAGATTGTAAGTGTTGTTTGGACAGTGTTGTTCCCGATTCCATGAGAAATGCGGAGGTAAGGTTTATGTCAACTAAGGATTTGTGCCTTAGGTAGTTTTGTGTATGGGATGCAAGAAAGGCTATTATAGTTTGGTAAAGACGGTTTATGCCCCATCATGATTGTCGACTGTCTATTGGAAAATTGAGGAACTGATCACCCTTAATCTCTTGTTGATAGCAGACAGAAATTATGTTGGATGGAATAGGCGGGTCTTTCCGGCTTTGATAGTGTGTGAAATGAATTGTTTGGAATTTAAGGAGATGATTACAGATTGTTTTGATGAGTCGATGAAGATGCTAATATCGGAAGATGAAATGGATTAGAGGTTTTGGTATGTTAGTCCAGTTGGGAAGTCGTTGAGAGAGAATGATTGGGTTTTATTTAAGGACTGCTTCACAGAGAGTAGAGATTGAACTTAATTGGACGAAGGTGAATAGTTGAGGTTTATATCTGCTAAGTAAGTAGGAAACTCTTAGTAGATGGGAATAAGATGTTTGTTTTGTCTGTGATGGTAGTGTTCTGGGAATTGGCAGGAAGTCGCAGTGATGGGCCGTCAGTTGGGCATAGTTTTCAGATGTGTTTTTGGATGGAACATTAAGGTGTTGTCTTAGAGAGCTCCAGTATTGTTGGTAACAAAAGGAAGGATGATGGAATGGAATAACAAGTATAATGGTATTGAGACTATGGACAGCAAACTTAGAGTTCTGGTGGGTTTGGAGTCTTTGGAGTTTTAAGGCATTAATGGAAATTGTGAGGAAACCCTTGTGGGTGGATGTAACATTGTGTTTGAGAATTCTTTTTGGTTGGTTGTTGATACATGTTGGAATTGCGGAATTGGACGGTCAGGAGAAGAAATTGGGTATGGATTACTAACAGTCGAATAAGGTAATGATTGAGAATAAGTGTCCACTTTCATGAACAGATGACTAGAATGGTTTGGTTGAGTTTGAGTGAGTTACAATTGTTTGGAATGTTTGATAAGAGTGGTGAATTGTGCGAGTTGAGGCTTTGATCGATTTAATGTGACTGGTTAGGTTTGTTATCCTTGGAATAGGTTGTTATTTACTCGGTTAAGCTTGTATGTGAGTAACCAGTTACCCGGTGAAAAGTTTTGCAAAAGCTTTAAGGATTTATATCTTTTGGATTTTGGTTGGGAATTGCAACGTACAGTGATGGTATTTGGTGTTAGTAACGCGTCTCTAATGTTTATGGAGTAGAGGAATCGTATCTTCCATATTTAATTGGATAAGTTCGTAGTGGTTTCGATTGAGGATATTTGGATTTGTTATAAACTCAGAGGAAGAATGAGTAAAGTGTTTGAGATTTGAATTACAAGTGTTGAAAAGAGACGAAATTTTATGCTAAGTTATTCGAGTGAGAATTTTGGTTGAAAAGGGTTAGTTTCTTGGAAATGTTATTTCAGATGAGAGTATGGTTAATGGATCCATCGGAAGTAGATGTAGTTCTACATGAGTGGCTCCGAAGTTAGTTAAGGAGATTAGGAACTTTTGGGCTCAGTTGGTTGTTATTACAGGTTATGGAAGACTTTGTTAAGTTCGTACTTCTGGTATCTCAGTTGACTTACAAAGGGTGAGTCGTTTGTTTGGATGTTCGTTGTGAGTAAGTTTTGGTGAGCTGGAGTAGAAGTTGTCTACGGTTTCAGCTTTGATTTTGTGTGATCCTAATAAACCGGTTGTGGGGTATTGTGATGTGTCTTTGATGAGTTTAGTCAACGTGGTAATGCAAGAGAGTAAAGTCGTGGTTTATGCTTTATGACATTTGAGGATTCATAAAAGGATCTATACTATTTTGGATTTGGAATTGGTTGCGGTTGTATTGTTTTGGGAAATTTGGAGGTATTATCGTTATGGTTCTAGGTTCGAAGTGTTTGGTAATCGCAAGGATATTGAGTACTTGTTTGGTCTAAAGAAATAGAGTATGAGACAACAAGGATGGTTAGAGTTCGTGATGAGTTATGAATTTGGCTTGGATTATCCTTCGGGGAAAAGCTGTTGTTGTGCCTGAAAAGTTAAGTCGGAAGTTTCTATGCATGTCTGTTTTGATGGTCAGGGAGTTAGAACTATTTGAGCAATTCCGAGACTTGTGTATGGTGTATGAGATAACATAGGAGAGTGTGAGGTTGGTAATATTAAAGTGAACAGTGATTTTTGGCGAATATGAGAAAGAGTTAGACTTTGGACGTGAAATTGATAGTTTTGATGGTTGCGAGTAATCAGAGTGCTCAGCGGAAGCGGGAGGTGACACATTTTGTATTTACGTGTGGGACTTGTAAGAGTTCATAGGTTGAACATTGAGAACATGTAGGAATGATGAGACCATTGGACGTTTCAGAATGGAAGTGTTAGGTGAAAGGTTTAAATATTATTCATGCGCTACTATGTAGATGGATGTTTTGGTTATATGTTCAATTGGGAATCGTAGCATTGTTTTAATAAGGTTGTGTGACAAGGATGTTGGTATTCTGGTTTGTAGAGGTTGTGGAATCGATGTTGTGTCGTGGAACTTTATGCTTTTGTGTGTGTTGTTGCCTCGTTTCTATCGTGTGGTTCGAGTGTGTGTAGCTAATTCCTATGATGGGGAATTAGGGGAGTGTTACCTACGGTGATGGTAACGATCTTGTTGTGTTTCGGTTCTAGAGTGAACCTGTGTGTTGGTATCGTGGTATTCCTTGAGTCGTGAGTTGGTCGTCAAGTGCATTGTAGGGGCTTTGCATCTTGTCGTTGTTGTTGTCGTCGTGCCGTTGTAGTTGTTGTTGTTAGCAAGGTGTTTGTCAGTTGTGTTATTCGTGTTGTGCCTTTTGTTGGCATGTTGGTTTGTTAGTCGGATGCGAGAGTCGTATCCGGAGTTGTTCGTATCGGTTAGATTTTCGAGGACGAAAATTTCTAAGTGGGAGAGAGTTGTAACGCCCCGGTTTTGTCTTATTTAATTAATCGAGTCGATTTAATTATTTTTATTATTATATTATTTTATTCTTGACTTTTATTTGAGAATATATTATTTTCATCGTGATTATGTTTTATCGCGTTTTGAGAGCGGTTGCGAGATATTTGAGTGTAGGGGTATTTTGGTCTTTTTGTTGGGTTAGATATTTGTTTTATTAAAATAGAAAGTTAGAGGTGAGAAAGAGAAAAAAAACAGAATTTTGAGAGACAAAGAGAAGAAGAAGGAAAAGAGAAAGAAAAGAAGAAAAAGGGAGAAAACTTGGAGAGAAAGAAATTGATTCAACCGACTTTTCAAACACGATTTAATCGAACGGGTAAGGGTGTGAAATATTATTATCCTAACTTTGTGTATGATTATGTATGTGTTTTGTGTGGATGTTTTGGTTGGTTTTCGATATGTTTCCGTTTATGCCGTATTTGACGAAATCGATAGAAACCGATGTTTTTACGGTCGAAAAGTCGTATAAATACATGTGTTGGTTAGTTATATGTATGTGAGCTGCTGTTTAAAGTTTCATGAAGTTTGGTTATGTTTTGGTTAGTTTTCGTTATGTTTCCGTTGTTTTTTTCCGTTTAGGTCGAATTGTAGGAAATCGATAGAAATCGATGTTTTCACGGATGAATTTCGAAATAAATTACGTAGTTGTATCGAGTAAGGTTAGGTCGTCGTATAGCGTGCTTTTTATTCGATTTGGTGATGTTTGAAAATTCTGGTTTTTGAAAGGTTGAAATTTAATCGAAAAATCGAACGTCGTAGAAATTTCGTTTACGTGTTCTAAATTGTTCTTATGTATTTGGTGTTTGCGCGTATATGTTTATTTCGGTGAAAATGTTCGATTTAGTCGAGTTTTCGGGCATTTGGAAAAAGTTACAGCAAGGGTGCAATTGAGAAATCTGGTTTTTGAGAAAAACAGAGTTATGTATCGATACGTAACAGCCATGTATCAATACGAAATGGTTTATGTATCGATACATAACCCTTATGCATCGATACATACTGTAGAATTTTAAGACAACGGAATTTTCACTACAGCATGCGTCGACACATGCGTGCTATGTATCGATACATGTTGCCTTTTTGTATCGATACATAAGCCTATGTATTGATACATACTGAGCTGAACCAGAAAATTCTGGTTTATCGGGGAAACTTCGGAAATTCATATCTTTTGATCCGTAAGTCGGTTTTGACCCCCGTTCGAAGCGTTGGGAAGCTAACGAGATGTTCTTTCTAGGAAAAATGGTTTTGAGGTCTAAAACTAGTCCAATTGGAACAATATTTTCGAACCGTTTCATAGTGTCGGGCCTCCGGTTTATGTTTTTGCGTTATTTTGAAATATACCTATCTTCTTCGTTGTTTATCGGATTTAAGTGTTCTTTATATCGAATCGAAGCTGTGGATGAGTAATTTTTGATGATGATGGAAAATATTATTTTTAGCCGACTTTTGGCCGACTTTTCCGATCAAATGTAAAGTGCGGTTTGTTGTCGTTTGGCTTGATTGAGGTGAATGTGTATGGATTGTATGTGATATGTATGAGATAAATGCATGACTATATAGTGACTATGTATGCATTTCAAGAGTGTCATGAGTCATGTTGTATGTGAAACATCATGATGTGCATTCTTGCATTGAGGGGTTCTAAGATGAATCCGTTGTAACGTCGTGAGCCTATGTGAAAGGTGTGAGCGATGATTACAAATGATTGTGAGCCTATGTGACAGGTGTGAGTAGTCGGGTTGTGAGCCTATGTGATAGGTGTGAGCAATCCATAAACCTTGTGAGCCTATGTGATAGGTGTGAGCAATGGGTGAACTTCGTGAGCCTATGTGATAGGTGTGAGCAAATGGTTCCAACAAGTTCTTCAATTGAGCTTGAGATGAAAGGAGTCGGTACCGCATTGCATCTGCATAGAGTCGCGAGTCGGTCTCTATGATTTGCATTGGTCATCTTTGTATATGTGCATTGATGAATGAACATGAATATATGTATTTATGTTGAATGATAAGCATTGTGATGAATATGCTTGGTTTTGTATATATATATATGCCTTGCGATGTATATTGAGTAAGATGTGATGAATGGCGATAAGAGTTGTATCTTTGTAATGATACATTGGTGAATAAACATGTATGTGTGTTATGTTGAATGAATGGTGATGAATTGAGATGTATTGGGGATACATGTATTTGAGCATGAATGAATATGCCTATGTGAAGGATGCGTTAATTACAGATTGTTATGCCGTGTATTTGATTTATGGTATATGCTTGGTGTTATATGTATATATACATGCATAGTGATGAGTTGTGGTGAGAATGTGGTATATGTGTATTATATGTTGAGATATATAATTATATGCAACGTTATTATGATAATATTTCTCACCCTTCTGCTGTTTTATAATGCTCTACGAGGCATTGCAGAGTAGGCTTGCTGGCGGTCTTTTTGTGAAGCGTGGCTTCATGTCCGTGTTAGTCGGTTGGCTCTGATATGTAGCACCGGGTAGCTAGGATGCTTTTGATTTCCTTTTTGTGATACATTTGCATATGTATCTAGTTGATGACTTTGTGTATATACCATGACTGATGTTGATGAATCATACTGGTTGATATATGTATATATATGATGTTTATATATGTGGTTGTTATTCAATGTTTAGTTGTTCCGCTTTTATGCTAAATATTGAAATATGGGTGTAAGGACGTATATTCCTTGATTGATAAGTTACCCCACTGTTGCATATCTTATGAGCAGGTGTTGTATGTGTTTTAATTTCATGTATGTTGTGGCATATCTCTTTTATACCATGTTATGATTATACTCTGATGAAATTTTGAATACGTGCCTAAATGATTAATTGATATATTTGGGGGTATAAATGGGGGTGTTACAATAGTGGTATCAGAGCCAGTATTGAGTCAGTTGTTGAGTCTGTTGGTGTGACAGTTGAATACTGTCGTTGTTGTTTGCCCTTAGTACGTGATATGTGTGTGAAACACTGTCAGTGCTTTCTGGTTTCTAATCCTTTGTTTTCAGGAGTTAGAATGAGATAAGTGGGGGTGAAGCTGGTACTTCTCCATGTTGCTTCAGGTGTGGAGCGCCGGCTCAGTGTGTTGTGAATTGCAAGATTGTAAGTGTTGTTTGGACAGTGTTGTTCCCGATTCCGTGAGAAATGCGGAGGTAAGGTTTATGTCAACTAAGGATTTGTGCCTTAGGTAGTTTTGTGTATGGGATGCAAGAAAGGCTATTATAGTTTGGTAAAGACGGTTTATGCCCCATCATGATTGTCGACTATCTATTGGAAAATTGAGGAACTGATCACCCTTAATCTCTTGTTGATAGCAGACAGAAATTATGTTGGATGGAATAGGCGGGTCTTTCCGGCTTTGATAGTGTGTGAAATGAATTGTTTGGAATTTAAGGAGATGATTACAGATTGTTTTGATGAGTTGATGAAGATGCTAATATCGGAAGATGAAATGGATTAGAGGTTTTGGTATGTTAGTCCAGTTGGGATGTCGTTGAGAGAGAATGATTGGGTTTTATTTAAGGACTGCTTCACAGAGAGTAGAGATTGAACTTAATTGGACGAAGTTGAATAGTTGAGGTTTATATCTGCTAAGTAAGTAGGAAACTCTTAATAGATGGGAATAAGGTGTTTGTTTTGTCTGTGATGGTAGTGTTCTGGGAATTGGCAGGAAGTCGCAGTGATGGGCCGTCAGTTGGGCATAGTTTTCAGATGTATTTTTGGATGGAACATTAAGGTGTTGTCTTAGAGAGCTCCAGTATTATTGGTAACAAAAGGAAGGATGATGGAATGGAATAACAAGTATAATGGTATTGAGACTATGGACAGCAAACTTAGAGTTCTGGTGGGTTTGGAGTCTTTGGAGTTTTAAGGCATTAATGGAAATTGTGAGGAAACCCTTGTGGGTGGATGTAACATTGTGTTTGAGAATTCTTTTTGGTTGGTTGTTGATACATGTTGGAATTGCGGAATTGGACGGTCAGGAGAAGAAATTGGGTATGGATTACTAACAGTCGAATAAGGTAATGATTGAGAATAAGTGTCCACTTTCATGAACAGATGACTAGAATGGTTTGGTTGAGTTTGAGTGAGTTACAATTGTTTGGAATGTTTGATAAGAGTGGTGAATTGTGCGAGTTGAGGCTTTGATCGATTTAATGTGACTGGTTAGGTTTGTTATCCTTGGAATAGGTTGTTATTTACTCGGTTAAGCTTGTATGTGAGTAACCAGTTACCCGGTGAAAAGTTTTGCAAAAGCTTTAAGGATTTATATCTTTTGGATTTTGGTTGGGAATTGCAACGTACAGTGATGGTATTTGGTGTTAGTAACGCGTCTCTAATGTTTATGGAGTAGAGGAATCGTATCTTCCATATTTAATTGGATAAGTTCGTAGTGGTTTCGATTGAGGATATTTGGATTTGTTATAAACTCAGAGGAAGAATGAGTAAAGTGTTTGAGATTTGAATTACAAGTGTTGAAAAGAGACGAAATTTTATGCTAAGTTATTCGAGTGAGAATTTTGGTTGAAAAGGGTTAGTTTCTTAGAAATGTTATTTCAGATGAGAGTATGGTTAATGGATCCATCGGAAGTAGATGTAGTTCTACATGAGAGGCTCCGAAGTTAGTTAAGGAGATTAGGAACTTTTGGGCTCAGTTGGTTGTTATTACAGGTTATGGAAGACTTTGTTAAGTTCGTACTTCTGGTATCTCAGTTGACTTACAAAGGGTGAGTCGTTTGTTTGGATGTTCGTTGTGAGTAAGTTTTGGTGAGCTGGAGTAGAAGTTGTCTACGGTTTCAGCTTTGATTTTATGTGATCCTAATAAACCGGTTGTGGGGTATTGTGATGTGTCTTTGATGAGTTTAGTCAACGTGGTAATGCATGAGAGTAAAGTCGTGGTTTATGCTTTATGACATTTGAGGATTCATAAAAGGATCTATACTATTTTGGATTTGGAATTGGTTGCGGTTGTATTGTTTTGGGAAATTTGGAGGTATTATCGTTATGGTTCTAGGTTCGAAGTGTTTGGTAATCGCAAGGATATTGAGTACTTGTTTGGTCTAAAGAAATAGAGTATGAGACAACAAGGATGGTTAGAGTTCGTGATGAGTTATGAATTTGGCTTGGATTATCCTTCGGGGAAAAGCTGTTGTTGTGCCTGAAAAGTTAAGTCGGAAGTTTCTATGCATGTCTGTTTTGATGGTCAGGGAGTTAGAACTATTTGAGCAATTCCGAGACTTGTGTATGGTGTATGAGATAACATAGGAGAGTGTGAGGTTGGTAATATTAAAGTGAACAGTGATTTTTGGCGAATATGAGAAAGAGTTAGACTTTGGACGTGAAATTGATAGTTTTGATGGTTGCGAGTAATCAGAGTGCTCAGCGGAAGCGGGAGGTGACACATTTTGTATTTACGTGTGGGACTTGTAAGAGTTCATAGGTTGAACATTGAGAACATGTAGGAATGATGAGACCATTGGACGTTTCAGAATGGAAGTGTTAGGTGAAAGGTTTAAATATTATTCATGGGCTACTATGTAGATGGATGTTTTGGTTATATGTTCAATTGGGAATCGTAGCATTGTTGTAATAAGGTTGTGTGACAAGGATGTTGGTATTCTAGTTTGTAGAGGTTGTGGAATCGATGTTGTGTCGTGGAACTTTATGCTTTTGTGTGTGTTGTTGCCTCGTTTCTATCGTGTGGTTCGAGTGTGTGTAGCTAATTCCTATGATGGGGAATTAGGGGAGTGTTACCTACGGTGATGGTAACGATCTTGTTGTGTTTCGGTTCTAGAGTGAACCTGTGTGTTGGTATCGTGGTATTCCTTGAGTCGTGAGTTGGTCGTCAAGTGCATTGTATGGGCTTTGCATCTTGTCGTTGTTGTTGTCGTCGTGCTGTTGTAGTTGTTGTTGTTAGCAAGGTGTTTGTCAGTTGTGTTATTCGTGGTGTGCCTTTTGTTGGCATGTTGGTTTGTTAGTCGGATGCGAGAGTCGTATCCGGAGTTGTTCGTATCGGTTAGATTTTCGAGGTCGAAAATTTCTAAGTGGGGGAGAGTTGTAACGCCCCGGTTTTGTCTTATTTAATTAATCGAGTCCATTTAATTATTTTTATTATTATATTATTTTATTCTTGACTTTTATTTGAGAATATATTATTTTTCATCGTGATTATGTTTTATCGCGTTTTGAGAGCGGTTGCGAGATATTTGAGTGTAGGGGTATTTTGGTCTTTTTGTTGGGTTAGATATTTGTTTTATTAAAATAGAAAGTTAGAGGTGAGAAAGGGAAAAAAACATAATTTTGAGAGACAAAGAGAAGAAGAAGGAAAAGAGAAAGAAAAGAAGAAAAAGGGAGAAAACTTGGAGAGAAAGAAATTGATTCAATCGACTTTTCAAACACGATTTAATCGAACGGGTAAGGGTGTGAAATATTGTTATCCTAACTTTGTGTATGATTATGTATGTGTTTTGTGTGGATGTTTTGGTTGGTTTTCGATATGTTTCCGTTTATGCCGTATTTGACGAAATCGATAGAAACCGATGTTTTTACGGTCGAAAAGTTGTATAAATACATGTGTTGGTTGGTTATATGTATGTGAGCTGCTGTTTAAAGTTTCATGAAGTTTGGTTATGTTTTGGTTAGTTTTCGTTATGTTTCCGTTGTTTTTTTCCGTTTAGGTCGAATTGTAGGAAATCGATAGAAATCGATGTTTTCACGGATGAATTTCGAAATAAATTACGCAGTTGTATCGAGTA
The DNA here is from genome assembly GCA_022829125.1 of Lathyrus tuberosus. Taxonomy (NCBI): domain Eukaryota; kingdom Viridiplantae; phylum Streptophyta; class Magnoliopsida; order Fabales; family Fabaceae; genus Lathyrus; species Lathyrus tuberosus. The sequence goes on from JALAZF010000071.1 coordinate 14,466,914, forward strand.
AGGTTAGGTCGTCGTATAGCGTGCTTTTTATTCGATTTGGTGATGTTTGAAAATTTTGGTTTTTGAAAGGTTGAAATTTAATCGAAAAATTGAACGTCGTAGAAATTTCGTTTATGTGTTCTAAATTGTTCTTATGTATTTGATGGTTGCGCGTATATGTTTATTTCGGTGAAAATGTTCGATTTAGTCGAGTTTTCGGGCATTTGGAAAAAGTTACAGCAAGGGTGCAATTGAGAAATCTGGTTTTTGAGAAAAACAGAGTTATGTATCGATACATAACAGCCATGTATCAATACGAAATGGTTTATGTATCGATACATAACCCTTATGCATCGATACATACTGTAGAATTTTAAGAAAACGGAATTTTCACTACAACATGCGTCGACACATGCGTGCTATGTATCGATACATGTTGCCTTTTTGTATCGATACATAAGCCTATGTATTGATACATACTGAGCTGAACCAGAAAATTCTGGTTTATCGGGGAAACTTCGGAAATTCATATCTTTTGATCCGTAAGTCGGTTTTGACCCCCGTTCGAAGCGTTGGGAAGCTAACGAGATGTTCTTTCTAGGAAAAATGGTTTTGAGGTCTAAACCTGGTCCAATTGGAACAGTATTTTCGAACCGTTTCGTAGTGTCGGGCCTCCGGTTTATGTTTTTGCGTTATTTTGAAATATACCTATCTTCTTCGTTGTTTATCGGATTTAAGTGTTCTTTATATCGAATCGAAGCTGTGGGTGAGTACTTTTTGATGATGATGGAAAATATTATTTTTAGCTGACTTTTGGCCGACTTTTCCGATCAAATGTAAAGTGCGGTTTGTTGTCGTTTCGCTTGATTGAGGTGAATGTGTATGGATTGTATGTGGTATGTATGAGATAAATGCATGACTATATAGTGACTATGTATGCATTTCAAGAGTGTCATGAGTCATGTTGTATGTGAAACATCATGATGTGCATTCTTGAATTGAGGGGTTCTAAGATGAATCCGTTGTAACGTCGTGAGCCTATGTGAAAGGTGTGAGCGATGATTACAAACGATTGTGAGCCTATGTGACAGGTGTGAGCAGTCGGGTTGTGAGCCTATGTGATAGGTGTGAGCAATCCATAAACCTTGTGAGCCTATGTGATAGGTGTGAGCAATGGGTGAACGTCGTGAGCCTATGTGATAGGTGTGAGCGAATGGTTCCAACAAGTTCTTCAATTGAGCTTGAGATGAAAGGAGTCGGTACCGCAGTGCATCTGGATAGAGTCGCGAGTCGGTCTCTATGATTTGCATTGGTCATCTTTGTATATGTGCATTGATGAATGAACATGAATATATGTATTTATGTTTAATGATAAACATTGTGATGAATATGCTTGGTTTTGTATATATATATATGCCTTGCGATGTATATTGAGTAAGATGTGATGAATGGCGATAAGAGTTGTATCTTTGTAATGATACATTGGTGAATAAACATGTATGTGTGTTATGTTGAATGAATGGTGATGAATTGAGATGTATTGGGGATACATGTATTTGAGCATGAATGAATATGCCTATGTGAAGGATGCGTTAATTACGGATTGTTATGCCGTGTATTTGATTTATGGTATATGCTTGGTGTTATATGTATATATACATGCATAGTGATGAGTTGTGGTGAGAATGTGGTATATGTGTATTATATGTTGAGATATATAATTATATGCAACGTTATTATGATAATATTTCTCACCCTTCTGCTGTTTTATAATGCTCTACGAGGCATTGCAGAGTAGGCTTGCTGGCGGTCTTTTTGTGAAGCGTGGCTTCATGTCCGTGTTAGTCGGTTGGCTCTGATATGTAGCACCGGGTAGCTAGGATGCTTTTGATTTCCTTTTTGTGATACATTTGCATATGTATCTGGTTGATGATTTTGTGTATATACCATGACTGATGTTGATGAATCATACTGGTTGATATATGTATATATATGATGTTTATATATGTGGTTGTTATTCAATGTTTAGTTGTTCCGCTTTTATGCTAAATATTGAAATGTGGGTGTAAGGACGTAGATTCCTTGATTGATAAGTTACCCCACTGTTGCATATCTTATGAGCAGGTGTTGTATGTGTTTTAATTTCATGTATGTTGTGGCATATCTCTTTTATACCATGTTATGATTATACTCTGATGAAATTTTGAATACGTGCCTAAATGATTAATTGATATATTTGGGGGTATAAAAGTGGGTGTTACACTTGCGCTCCATCCGGGTCATACCTACCCTTGAAAATAGTTAGATAATTGGCTAGCCATCTTAGCAATCCCCATAGAGTCTGTTTCACATTTCATATCCCAAACCAAAAAAAGTCCATGAATTCATAGCATATCATATCATTTCATCTACATCTACATCTAGGACCAAAATTTGAGTCTTTTAATATTTAACTCTCTCCCGCTATGATCATATGATGAATGACATTCTCCATATTCTCTAGTTGAAGTTTTTTAAATAGGGGCAACTATCATACCCTAATTTTGTTTGGGAATTTTAAATTCATCTGATACATGTCCATTTGTCAAGTTTTGCATTTTTAGCCTTATGCATTTTTATCATCAAATATAGTCACCATAATCATGCATATATGCATTATAGTAAAAAAAATCAACATAAAGTCAACATTTTACATGTTGAAGAAATTGAATAAAATTGCATTTTTTTCATTATTCATTTTGAAAATTAAATTCAACATCATTTTATTTATCATCAAAATATTCATTTGAACTTTATGCATCATAAAACAAAAATCAATGTTTCTAGAAGGTCCAAAATATGTCTCTTTATAACATCATTATTCCATGCATATATTACATCATTATTCACTATTTAATTAAATAAGTTTCTAGAAGGCACTCACACTCTTTGCATTTCTTTTTTTTTTCTTCATTATTTCTAAACTATCTTTTCCAAAGTCTATAAAAAAGTCTCATTTCATTCACAAATGACACCAAGTATCACTCACAAGAACAAGCCAAAACTTTGCACAAATTTCTCTCCAATTTTCAAGTCACTTTGTATTCTTCTTTATTTAGGTAGGATTTTAATTTTTTTGTATTTAATTTAATTTGAATATTTTTCTTCCTACACTTAATTAGTACCTTAATCATCACCATTTTACATGGAAGCTCCATTGATTCAAAATCATGAGTTTAAAGTGTTCTTGAACCTCCATGAGCCAAAGTGATTAAATATGATTTTATTTTTGTGTATTTATTTTTCTTTGCATTATTTTTCTTACTACACTTAATTAGTACCCTAATCATCACCATTTTGAATGAAAACTCAACTGATTCAAAATCAAAAGTTTAAAGTGTTCTTGAACCTCCATGAGCAAAAGTGATTAAATGTAATTTAATTTTAATTTTTTTTTTAATTTTTTTCAGTATTATTCTTGCTACACTTAATTAGTACCTTAATCGTCACCAATTTGCATGGAAACTCCATTGATTCAAAATCAAGAGTTTAAAATGTTCTTGAACCTCAATGAGCCAAAGTGATTAAATGTGATTTTATTTTTGTATATTTATTTTTCTTTGCATTATTATTCTTGTTGCACTTAATTTGTATATTAATCACCAATATTTTGTATGGAAACTCCATTGATTTAAAATCAAGAGTTTAAAGTGTTCTTGAACCTTCATGAACAAATAGGATAAAATGTCAATTAATGCTTGTTTTACATAAATAATTCATCTAATAGCTTCCCAACATCACCCTGAGCATGAATCCATGGTTTGCTTGTCATAAGGGTGGATATAATGACTGAATCGAGCAAATATATGTTGCTTTATTTTTTGTTGAATTTCAAAGTTTTATTGGTTTTTATTTTATGATTCTAAATATTCTATTATGTTTGTGCGATCGAGTAGATAAATTTTCATTATTTATTTGCTTAATTTCATAAAAAATAGAGAAAGTTATGGTGTTTTTACATTTTCGTTGGAACTTTTTTCTTCCATTTTTGTTGCTACGAGAATAGTAACCAAATGTGGGAATGGGGAAGATGAAATCTCCCCACACCCCCTGATTGCTTAGCTCACCCGTGCAGGGCCCCCCTCCTTTCGGCCTAGAGCAATTTCCTAGCTACACCTCCAATTTTCAGCATGTATTTGTCTTTTGTATATTTTTTTATTTATTGTTTTCTTATTATTGCTTTATTTTTTCCTTTTATTTCCATTAGTTTTTTTTAATTATGTTACCTTTTGTATTGATAGTGTGCCCCCTCCCTTTTATTATTTCTTTTATCTTTTTTTTATTACTTTATTTTTTAATTTATTTTATTGAATTTTTAATGGATGCATAATTGTTAATCCAAAAAGAAAAAATGACCTTTAAAATTAACCTTTCAAAAATACTAAAATCAAGGTGCTTGATCAACATCAAGTACATTTTTCAAAATCACACCAAAATCTTTCCAAACCAAAATCAATCGCTTAACATCCATTAACCTTCACACATAAAATCAATCATTTGAAAAAAAATCAACTTAGTTAACACCAAGCCCTTTTCTTTAATAAGAACCTCGTATCACCTTAAACCATTTCAATATAATTTTCAAACCAAGCTCATTTAATCCCATTCATATTCAAAACCATTTTCACAATTCACTTTGCAAACGCAAATCAAATGCTTGACTCAACAACAAGCTCTTTTCATAATCAAATTCAAAATGATTAATTCAAAAAGAAAAAGACTACCTGGGTGAAATGTCTAATCGTAGTCCCGAACACTAGGCCCAAGTGGTAATCACTTTAAAACTCAAGTGTTTCTCTTTCATTCAATACACTTATAACTAATCAAACATTTTCACAATAAATCTAAAGAAAAATACTTCCTGGGTGAAAGGTGCTTTCATAGTCCCGAGTATTAGGCCTAAGTGGTAATCTTTTGTAAGTCAGGAATACTCGTGTTTTAAGCTTAAAACATAGTTAAACCAATCAAACCTCTCTTTTCTCGCTTCCCGTGTGATTAAACCCTCTTTATAAACAAAAGATGCTTCGTCCATTCCGAGACGATGCAAACAAGCTTCGTTCCTACATGCGCAAGAAGTTATAACGCTTTCTGTTCGAATGTGACGAGAACAAATCAATGAGAATCTGAATTATGTTATCTATTCTGATGCGATGTCAATGTTGACATCTCAATGTTTTGGATAGTAAGCAATGTTTTCCGCTCGATTACGACAAAGTCCCTTTCGCTAAAATTGACGAAATCAAACATACATTTTCTACCTAGAACTACGTAGCTTTTAGTTCTCCATCGCACCCGAAGATACGTAGGAGCAATACCAACAATCTTGTCAAGCACATTAACAAAAAACCTTTTATGCAGACCTTTCTTTTTCTCTTTTCTTTTTAATCACTTCAAGAAAACAAATGACATAAGCTAGCATTCCAATAAATTTTTTAACTAAATGGTTCCCTTTGAGTACAACAGGCATGAGGCATGTTAATACCTTTCCCTTGCGTAATCAACTCTCGTTGGAATAAATAAAGTTTGGTGGCGACTTTGTTCGAACTATTTTTCCCGAGTGTGCAATATACACTTCGCGAAGGATCATATTTTTTTTAGGTACAACACATGGTTATCCTTAACTTTGGTTACATCTTCTTCAACGTCTTCATGAAATTGATCATCATTCTTCTTATGCACTTGAGATTTTGTCAACATCTTGGACAAAATGTCTGGCACATTCTCATCACCATTTAGACTACTCAATCTAGTTTCCTATGAGTCTTCACCAGAAGAGATTTAACTTTCATGATGACTTCTCATAGGTCTATACTTGAATGGAGAGAAATTAATTTTCCAAATCATTTAAAATAATATGAAAAACATTAAAAAATGGGACAAGTGATAAAAAAGGAGGGTCTGGGGCGAGGAGGATTTGAATCCCAGACCTCCAAGACAAACACATGCGCGCGTAACCACTGGGGTGGTGATACATCCATGTATCAAAACCACCCCATAAATACATATGGGATACCAAGTTTCAGGCCTGGCCAAGGCAAGTTCTTGGGCCAAAAACCTAAAGGCTATAACTTTCTCATTTCTCCATTGATTGGGACAAAATTTAGGTCTATCTTGCCTAGAATTTCACAAGGAATCCAATGGTGCCCTTAGTTTTTTCAGATGAGGTCCCCATTTTAAAACCCGATGGTGGTTTTGAAATAGGCCATGGTTTTCATTTTCTGTGCTACCTCATGGTACAGGCTAGAATTGTATGATGAATTCATTCAAACACAACATATATAACATGTATGAGATGTTTATGAGCAGTGGACTTCAAAGCAATGCATAATTTAAAGAGTTCAAGTTATGATGCTTACCTCTTTGGGAGCTTTTTGTGCTATTTGCCAAGTTTCTAGTGCCAGAAGTAATTTGATGCTTTGGACACTCTCAATTGATCCCTTAGAATCTTTTAGAATGGTTAGAACCAGCTGGAATCCTCAGGAACAAGTTTGAGCTATTTCTTGCAAAAGGGGCAAAAATGACTAATATGGCAACTCTCTCAAATGGTGTTTCAGATGAGGGGAACCAATTGAGACAGTTCAAGGATGATATTTGAAGCGTGTTTGAGGTCTTATCTGGTTTTGAAAGTGACTGAATCAAGACATGGCTTGAAAAATGCAAAAAAGTCCAATTTTGAGGTTTTGGAAGTGGACTTTGAGATTTTGGTGTTACAGGTCACATGTTAGTATTTGGATAGCTTAGATACAACATATTAGAGGTGTTTGGATCATGAGTTGTGATGGAATTGCTCTCTAACTCAAAAACTCAGAGATACCTTGCAAAAGAAAGCATTTTGGCCTAAAGAGAGGGATTTTGAGGAAAACATCAATTTGGGTGCTTTGGTGTACTCAAACTGATCACAATTGATGTCTATTTATAGTGTCAAGTTTGTTTAGGCATCAATAGTGAATGGAGGCTGCAGCAGGCCTTTGGCCAATGTTATGCAAAAGGAATCTCAAGTCTCCTCTAGCCATTGACTTGAGATTAGAGCACAGGCTTTGTAGCTTTGGTTCAGAGATAAGTTTAGACTGAATTCAGTTGGAATAGGCTCATTTCATGCCACCTTGATGCATTCATTAAAGGCTTGGAAACAAAATTGGGGTCTTGGCATTTTTTAACCTTTTTAGGTTTGTTAAGGCTACTTGTAGATTCTTGGACTTTGGAGGCTTGAGGATCAGATCATTCCCTTCTTGTTTTATCCTAAGATGTTTCCAAATGGATGACAAGGCATGGATTTATCATATTTGGATAAATCGAGCAAAATGCACAAATTCTGCCTTGTAAAAACCAGTTCATGATGCCATGTTTCAAGGGTTGTATCTCCTTGCTCAAATGGAATTTGGAGATGATCTGGTACTTGTTGGAAAGCCCTTATGGCATACTTTAACTTTGATGTTCACCCTTAGACCTGGTTTGACTTGGATCAAGGTGAAAAATATCCCTACATTTTGGAAAAAGTAAGGCAGATTCTGACTTAGTGAAAATTTCAATAAGTGTTGAAAAAATGTCATTTTCATGTTTTCTGCCATTTTGATCACTCCATAACTAAAAATCCATGAGGAATTGGAATGAGATGTAGTTGAAACTTTTGTAGAGTGTAGCAAGACCTACAAATTCAGCTTTGGATCATCCAAAATGGTTGCTTGGATCTCAAGTTATGGTCCTTGGAAGTTGGTACCCTAGCCACTTTGTTCCATAACTTAGAAAAATTCTAAGTTTTTTATGGTTACCCCTTTTACAAGTTAACTCACTTTCTTTGATTTTTCTTGATGAATGATGATTCAAATCACATATTAACATTGTTTTAGGGTCAAGGAACCATAGTTGTGAAAAATTCCAAAAAGTCAAACATGATTTTGTGCACAGTTGACTTTTTATCGGATAAAATCCAAACTGTGGGATCCTTTGTGAAATCAAGTCCTTGACCTAAATCAAACCTAATGGATATGTTCCCTAGGTGTTATCGGGTGTATTGAATCATGTCCCATGATTTGGGAGCATGTCTTGGTCAAAAGTCAAAGGTACAGTTGACTTTTTCTCGAAACTCTAAATGTGGTCCTGATGAAGTTGAAACTTGTGAATCAATCTTCTTGGGTCAATCCATTGTTGTAATTGTATCAATGTAGTGTATTGGAGACCCTCAAATCATGTCTTGAGGTCTTGCCTCATGTTTTGTCCCAAAAGTCAACTTAGGGGTGAATTAGGTCAAGAAACCGTGATTCCTGGTTTTTGGGTAAACGCATCCCCTGAGGTTAAATTGACTTGATGATTGGGTCCATAAGGTCCCTTGGAGTATCTTGGGTTATGCCTTGAAGCATTGGCTCATGCCCAGAGGAAAATTTTCATCTGGAGGCCTTGGTCTACCAAAACCCTAATTTGGTGACACTAGCGATCTTGAGGCTTGTCCACTTAGAATGTTGCAACCTTGTGCTTGATTCTTGATGTGATGAATGCTCAAACATCTCTGAGGATATTGATGAGGCATGATCGCACATCCATATTGTGGTAATGATCCTTACAATGATGGGAAATCTTAGTGGTCAAAATTTGGGGCCTGACAACTGGCTAAGGAAGCATATAGATCAAACATATTAGCATATGATTCACATTCCTCTAAGGATATATTCACTGTTCAACGCCTCGATCTGCAGGTATAACTCTTAGACTATATTATATTTTATAATTATTTCATTAAATATATTGTCTAAATTGATCTTATGTAGTTAAGCTCTCGTGCCTTGACAGTATAAATACCTGTTACTGGGAATTTTTATAATTCTTTCATTCTGACCAAAAGCTTCAAGAATAGGGGCAAATTGAATGGTTAATTAGTAAGAATAAATTATTTAACAAAATAAATATAGATTAAAGGATGTTTTTTATGTTTGAATTCCAAGTTTAACGGTAACATCATATTTAGGGAACATTTGGCGGTGGAGTCAGAGCTGCTGTTAGTGGAGATCTTTCCGAGATCAGTGCATATTTAATAGGACTTTTTAATTCTCATTCTCCTCAGTTATTTGAACAAATACTGTTCTTGACAGATGACCAAGAAGCTAAGGCATATTCTAAAGATATCTCTTCTTATTGTGGAAGGTAAGAGTTAATTAGGTTTACATTTTAACTTTAACATGCTTTAACATGAGACATTTATGGCATCAACATATTTCCTTTTGTTGGTGCAATGGTACCTTGTGTGATGCTTCATAAGAGAAACATTCATGAGGTACATTTGTAGGCTATTAATATTGTGAGTCCTAAATTGGTAAAGAAAGCCAAGTATGAAATCAAAAGTAAAGTCAAATTGGTTATGTAGAACATTTTCACATTGTCACATATTGGAGTCCAACCCACATGGTCTTCTCCATACTGTCCCACAATCATACCTTCCCTTGTATGCATAGTAAGTAATTTGATTCTCTCCTCCATCCCAAACCTAAATTTTTGTTATGGTTCAATTTTGTTTTGATTGATGATCAGGTATAGTTTGAAACAATGTCTACCAATTATGTTATAATGATTCAAAACAGTAACAAGAATATTATGAAATATTGAAGTGGGTGTTGAATGTGAAGTTTAAATGATTTGTTAATAGTAGTTCACAATATATGGTGCTTCTGTGGTAACTTATGAATGTTAAGCAATTGATATAAAGGTAGGTTTCTCATTTAACTATCCATATTTTCCTGGTCGTTAGTGTCGCTGTTTTGCAGAAGGGGGCAGAGGTAAATCAAGCAAAAGCTGCATGAGTTGTTATAATTGCTGGTAAAGAGCTTATTAAAGAGATTTATATTAATGAGTGGATATTTTTCTCCAAGAAATTTTGTTGATCATGCTGGTATCCTTTTCCCGTGCTAAATTTATGGTGAGACTGTGCAGATGCAAATTATTTCTTGTTGGTTGCATACTTGTTTTTCTCAAACACATTTTTTCTCCATTTGTATATGTATGCCATTTGTTGTATATGCATATTAGTAGGCTTTTGTTTTCCTCTATATGCTTATGTAAAAACTATAGTAGTGTGTGTTGTTTTTGTTAAATGTGTGACATTAATATTTTACTCAGCTTGGCCACTGAATATAAAATGTTCATTAGGGTTGACTCTCTTGTTTTATAGATGTAGCCTTTTGCGACAACCTGGGAATTGCATGTTAGGATCTTGATATAATGTGGTGCTCAAACCCCGCCAACTTTGTGGTTCGAGGTAATGATGTTTTGTTGATGAGCACCTCTATAACACCTTAATGTTGTGGCTAACAATAACACTAATGTTTTGTTGATTAAAGACATGGTGACATGGTCTTCTATTGTTGTAGACTTGATGACAGCAGTAGATGGATGAGTTGCAATCTAAAAGATAGATCGATGTGAACATAATACTACTGGTAAAAATAATTGCAAATCCGCAGTGATACATTATTTGATTTTAATTATAGTAATATATACATATATACATGCGACAGTTTGATTTCAAAGACAAATATGACTTGGTGAGATTCATAAAAGAAATTCAAAGTCAAGGACTCTGTGTCTCAGAATTAGACCCTTCATTGAAAGTGAATTGACATATTCTGTTTGTGTCTAATTTGTTTGTGTTGTTGTAGTTTAACTGGTTTGTTAACTTGGTTTCATCAAATATGACCTTCTTCTATAACTTCAAAATTAAAATTGAATTCACTACCCCAAGTTCTACTGAGTTTTTGATATAATCTCCAACTTCTGGCGGCTACTCGGTTGCCATGTGTGGAAATAAGTTAGCATGGGAATTTTAACACAATCACTAACTATCCACTAGTTTATAGTGGAATTTCAACTTAATGTTGTCACTGATTGTTGTACCCGGATAATTTGATGGTTAAAAATTAAGCATACTTAGAGGTGTTGTGAGCATATCAAAATTTTCAAAACTTGTATAAGTAGTTCACTTGCTTTTCTTCTATGTCCATTCTAAATTAAGGTATGCCAGTTTTTTATCTTATATATTTAACTTGCTTCGTGTGGTATTGAGCTTAATTTTAGATTACGGTGACCATTTATTACTCTTTGTTGTTTAGGTTTTTTAGGAGTCTGTAGATAACAAAAGCAGCAAGTGATACATGTAATTTATTATTTTTATTATTATGATCAGTGATCAATACCTCTTATAGAGAGGAGATTGAAGTATAGTTGTTAGTCATACATTAAAAAATGGTTTTCTTTAGGAACTTCGTAAATGATACAGTCTCACACAGTGTCATGGAAGATAAAGGCATATGACAGGATGCTAATAATATTCTTAGACCAATAGGTAATGAGTGTACTGATGCAACTTCCAGTGAGAAAGAATTTGATATGAAATTTCCTAAAGATTGTTTCTCATGCATGAAATACTATTTTTTTAAATTAGCTAATAATGTCTAGGCCTTGTTACTTAGTACACTGATTATTGATGAACTCTCATGATGCATTTTTTGCCGATACCTTGCAGAAGATGATCTCGATGATGCAGATTTTGAGCCTGCTGAGAATATCCATACCTTAAAACAAGTGTTGCTTCACTGATATTTTGGAGTTTTGGAACAATCTCTCTTTTTTTATTTGGACACGGCATGCTAGTTGTAGTCAATTTTTTTATTGTTTACAATATTTTAGAGCTTTATTTTGATAATCAATATTTCACAATTCTATAATAATTTTAGTGTTGAAATTAAATAATATATGATTGAAATAATGACAGTGTTACTAATCATTTAGTTTGAAACTGTTTCAGGGTTATTGTTATGGATGAAGCCCATGAAAGGTCACTAAACACAGATGTCCTTTTTGGAATATTGAAGAAAGTTGTAGCCAATTGTCGTGATTTCAAACTAATTGTCAAAGAAATCATAGTCAGATAGATTTTAATTACAAAAATATTCTTCAATGCATTTGATTCCTTATTTGAATATAATTGTAATATGTTAAACTTCTAACTTATAAAGTGACATGGTGATTCTATAAATGTAATATGAAATATATGTTTAGTTGAATGAAGAATATATGTGATTTTCTGCCCCCATTATGTTCATATTTCTACAAACAAATTATTTTTTAATTTTAAAAATAAATTACCTGCGGATTTACCTGTGGAAAGGAATTTTCCGACGGATTTACATGTGGAACAGAAAGTTACAATAGTTGGAACCGTCGTAATCAACAATAAAAACAAAAATCAAATGGAAAGTTACGATAGTTAGTAACCGTCGCAATACCCAGATTACGTCAGTTCCCTACCCGTCGTGAGAGACAATGACAGTTGGTATGACGATTTTGACAACTGACGCGATTCGACATCGCGACACACGTTTCTGCGACAATGCTGCAACCTTCGTGAATTGCAAATTACGACGGTTTTAACCGTCGTAATCTGCCAAAATAACCGCCGCAATCTGCCAATTTTCTTGTAGTGTACACCGAAAGATTGAGTTCATCTTGTTGAATAGAATCAAGGTCACGGAGAAGATCCAAAACCCTAAAGAAGTTACCTTTTGTGAATCGATCTTCAAGATCTTTATAGAGTTCAAAGGTGAATTTGATGCAGATCGTGCTCTGAAAAATTGGAGGAGAGGGTGTCTGAGTGACCCAAGAGATGACTATATTGTTGCAATATTATTATGTTTCTCATTAATAAGAAAAAGAGAATTTATTAATGCACCCTAGATTCTTCTACTGCACCCCGTGAATTTCCACAAATGCCCCCTGTTTTCAAAGATGTACCTCCGGACGCACGTCTTGCACACTCAACATAGGCCATTCTAAGAGGCGACTCATATGTCTGGTTATTTTTATTCCAGAGATACGTCTCTTGAACATTTTAAGAAAAAATTCAATTGTTTAGTTCAGTAGATATTTTCGAGATGCATCTCCCGAATTATGGGGGGCATTTTGAAATTTTTTGTCTCTGTTGCATGTCAGATATTTCCGGAGATGTATCTTTGGAAATATCTGATATAGAAACCAGTTGCAAGACCACTCAGCCATTGTTGACATACTTAGTTTTCAACTAAACCCTTCACCTTAAAAACCTTTCATTCTTAATCCATTTTTTCACTCCAAATCTCCATCCTTTTGGTTCAACATACCATACGGAGCAAAAGAAGATAGAATTTCAGGTAAAGATTCTTCTTTTCCCTCTGCATTGCTCATATTAATCATTCATTTTTCCTAAAAAAAAGTTACGCTGTGTCCGGAAATGTATCTTCGTAGCATATAAGAACTTGTCTGAAGATGCATTTCTGGAAGTTTTCTGTGTTCATTTTTGAAGTCATTTTGCAGCATTAGTTGACCTTATGTTTTGTTATTGTTTTAAATTTTTTCATTAGATATGGTGCACCACAATGTTTTCCCAAAACAAGTTGTTTCTCCGAATGTCCAAGGTGTGGTTGTTTCTAAGAATGTTCAAGGTGTTGTTATGAAGACAGTAGATGTTGGCAACGATCTTAAAAACAAGCAAGAGTTTAAATCTCGTGATCAAATGCTTGAATGGATTTATTGCCCCATAAGTAGTTCTATTTAGAAATAATAAGAGTACTGTTGTTTGATGAAAGCCGCATTCCAATATTGCATCTTTGAATTTATAAAAAATTTATTATTTCATTTTGTTACTATTTCTAAAACCTTTTTACAATCGCCTTAGATAAACACCGTAGCAATTGAAGACGATAGATTGACCTTTAGGTCTCTGTTGGACTCGACAAACTTTTATATTACTCTGTTACACTCCGTATACTTGCAGAAAGCACACACCAGTCCCTTGTATGTCTAACTGTTGCACAAGATTTGGGATTGTCTGAGGTGGATGTACAACAGGAGTTTGGCATTACCAGGGGTGCACACCTTCGTATGTCTTGGCTTCGGAAGACATACGACCAGCTTGTAGGTGTTGGGAGGATTTAGCCTGTCGCTAAGGCATACATGTTACATATAGTAGCATGTACTCTCTTTGTAGATAAGTCTAGTTTTTATATCGATGCTCGATACACGTCCCTCTTTAGTAGCCTCAGGAACACCATTCGGGCTTGGGGGTGTGCTGTGTTGACCCTTGTGTATACAACCGTTTGAGTGGTGATGGTCTTTGTGACCAAACATCTTGCTGGCTATTTGAGTCTGTTACAAGTATACATGAAATTATTATTTGTAGTTGATTTCTTATTTAATTGTTACGAATATCATTTCTTATCTATTATTTATTGTGTCTCTGTTTTGATATCATTGCTGGATATACGAGCATTTTCGCGCCATCTATGATATGATGGTGCAACATTGCGAGGTGGGGTCCCCACAGACGAAGAGATGGAAGGCTTGGAAGGCACACCCCAATGGTGTTGTTGAGTACAGGAGGAGGCTCGATTCGGTGAATGTAGATGATGTCATTTGGAAGCCATACACTGGTAATAGAGTCCTCTGTGAGTTCGAGGAGTCGTCATTATATTCAGGTTATATGCGGTGGGAGACCATGGTTCCTAGAAACTTTTCTAAGAGGTGTCTGCGACAGTTTGGTTATGTTCAGAGTATTCCACAACCAATTCCAAATATACCATCTGCGAGTATTGATTGGTGGTTTCAGAGTAACTTCATCAGTGATGGTCGTCCAATTAGAGACCGAGCAATCCTTGTTCAGCACCCCTTGCAGTGTGATGATGGTTACTTATAGTGGTTCTCACTGTATCACACCCTTACATCACCCTCATCTATAGGTGGTACTGAACCTTCTAATGTCGGAGTACTTATTGATGACCTGTCGCTACCGCCTCCTCCAACAGATGATGCCGATGACCAGGAGTGTCTCTAGATGATTGCAGTTATTATGGATTACCTCATGTGTTTGGTAAACCCAGATGATGAGGTTTATACTAGATTATCTCGGGCTGCACACACAGCCCGTGAGGGGCCTATTTAAACATCTTTTCTATATCATGGATTTGGCCTATTATATATTATATGTATCATTTGTATATTATTTAAACATCTTCATTATAACTCGTTATTTGCTAATATTTTTTATCATTCAAAAATTGCAACGTCAATATTAACTAACACCTGACAATGAATTACGTAACTTAAATAGAAAAAACTAAACACTACTAGATGATTAATAAATAAGAAAAACCTAAACACAACCTGGTGATTTTGAATATTCCAACATCTCCATTACGTTGTCAAAAGATCTAGAAAGTTTAGCATCTAACTCGATCGGTCTCTTTGTTATTCTAATGCGAAATGATCTTCAAATTCCCTTCACATCGTCAGTCTTCAACTCAATAAGGTTGTATTTCACTCTTCCATTAGTATCAATCCAATCTTTACGAAACTCGATCTTTCTCACCTTTATATTTTTGGTAACAAGAAACAATTCATTCAACTTGGATGTCAGACCGGCAAGAGATGTGGTGTCATCCGAAAGCCAAAACTATACAGCAGGAGAAGCTTCGTTGAAATACACTTTTGCCTTAATCAAAATTTAAGGAAGAGTCGTTTTTAAGATGTGTTTATCAAACAACTTGTGACCCTCTATTTATATAACTTTGCATTTACTCTGGACCATACAAAGTTGTTGGTGCAATCATATAGTCATCCAAAACTGTCGGCAAAATTTTGAATGTCTAAAAAATCAAACAAATAATACTATCAAAAATTTCATTTAGATTAAAATTTTCGATATCAACATGTAAATTTCAAATTTCCTGAACTTAATGAAATTTACCTGAAATTCGAAAATTTTCGCTATACCGAATATTTCAAATACAATATCGGAAATATATGTATGTACGTGAAATAACATTAAGGCTATAGAAAATTTTGTATGGAAATTTAAACCAAATTTGTATTAGGGACAATTTTAAAAATATGAAAGTTTGGGAGGAAGATAAGTATAATTCGGGGTAGGTTAAAATCTCCAAAGTAAACTAATGATACACTAATACTTTATATTATATGCATGCACGTAAATTAATTACAACATCAACCACCACCAAATCAAATGGTTAAATGTCAAATGGATATTTATAAATTTATGGTATAAAATCCTATTATGCATGAATCTATAGATTACGATTCTGGATAACAATAGCATTTGAATCACGTCAATTAAATTATTTAAAAATTATAAATGTTAAAAATTAAATGTCATTAAAGCCTTGATTTTATTTATGGACATAGATGGAATAAAAATAACCGTTGAAAAATGACAGTTGGAAAACGACTCACACATACATCTAACCTCTTAAGTATATCTAATTTGGTCTCTATATATTCAACCCATTTTCACAACAAGAAATATCGATTCACACATCTAACCATCAACTTTTCTTCTTTTTCTCTATCGATTTTATCTTATTCTTGTCAAGACCATGGCTAGAAATAATGTGAAACTTGCTTTCATTGAGAATAATACTGCAAGGAAAGCAGCTTACAAGAACAGGAAGAAGAGTTTAGTAAAAAAGGTTGATGAACTAGCAACCCTCTGTGGCGTCGATGCTTGTGCTATCATTTATGGTGCTTACAATGCTCAACCTGAGATCTGGCCATCACCGTGTGGAGTCGAAAAGGTGCTTTCGAAATTCAAGACAATGACAGAGAAGGAACAAAGCAAGAAGATGGTGAATCAAGAGAGTTTTCTGCAACAAAGGATTTCAAAAGCAGAAAAGCAATTTGAAAAGCAATGGAAAGATAACAGAGAGAAAGAGACAACCATGGTGATGTTTCAATGTCTCTATGCTGCGAACGTCGTGCAGAACGATATGTCCCTGGAAGGTTTGAATAATCTTACTTGGATGATCGATAAGAATTTGAAGGAGATTGGTAGAAGGGTACAATCAGATGATAGCAACAGTAATATTCATCAAAATTAAAGTGAAAATCAAATCATGACGGCTCAAAGCCAAGTGCAACTCCAAACAGCACCGCCACTATTACCACTGCCGCCGACACCACCAACTGCATCTAATAATGAAGAAATTGCAATGACGAGTCATGGCAATGTTGCGATGGCTACAAATGATAATGATGACATCATGTATATGGACATGGTGCTGAATGGTGGTGGAATTGAAACAATTCCATTTGGTTATAATGCCAATCTTCACAATGGATTTTGACCTAATCTACTGTCTTTAATAAAGTCATGTGATTATGGACTTGATGATGCATATCTTTTGAGGTGGATATGAAGAATTTAGTCCAAATTTTTAATTAAATATGATGATTTGTATTTTTGTTTTTTTCATTTTGTGTCTATTGTGTGTATTTGATTGAATAAAGAGTCTATTGTGTGTGCTTTACTGCTTTCAATACTTTTGCACTATCGTTAGTCTTGACTATTAACTCGAATGAAAGGGGTCGTGAAAGTAGAGTGCAAATTTTGTGACACGAATAAGGAATAATTGAAAATAATTAATTTTGCTTTAAATTCATGCTGTTTTAGAGAATGGTGTTTATAAGAATTGGTTTATTGTGAAATGGAAACAAGGACGGGATAAAGGAGGAATTATAAAGTTAATTTGAAAAAAAATTATTTTGTTTTAGTATTTTAAAAATTTGAAAAAAATTGCCCTTAATTATCCATTGATTACTTATTTAATACTATAACTCCAATAATTTAATGCATAATTTATTTGAAATAATTATGTCAAAAATAAAGTTATTTAAAATTACTGTATTAATTATATAAAATAAATTAAGAAATTAAAACATATTTAGGTAATAAAATATTTGTGAAATACTTTTCTTTTTTATTTAAACAGATCATAATGCTATATTATTTAAAACAAATTTGAAGCTCGCGTAACTGAAAGTTATCATATGCTCATCTCTTTTTTGTTAGATTGTTAAACATGAACACAATGACCGGCCCTAAGAAACATGGAAAATGTTAGTTGATGGTATACTTTATTTTTTTTAAAAAGGCAATGAGATTAATAAAACCGAGTACAAGGGGTACTCGAACCCTTACAACGAATAAAACGTTAAGAGATACACGCTAGAGGGTTAGATGTCCAAACCGACCAATTACACGAAGAAGACAACTTAAGGTCCTTCCCTAACCACAGCCACACAGACACCTTGACAGCTTTCACGATACCTTCAATAGAGACACCTCTATTATTAAAAATGACTTCGTTACGACTCAACCACAAATGCCACACGACTGCACACCAGACAAACATACCGTAGTTATTACGACTACTACGCCTAACGAGGGAAAAGGCTTCTGAAAAATTTGAAGTACAAGAATAATTAGTAGAGAGTTTTATCTTCAGCCAAGCACTAAGAGAATCCCACAATGCAACAGCCACTGTACAACTACAAAAGATATGGTCTACATTTTCCAGGTGGTCTCTACAAAAGGGACATAAAACTTGATCACCTGAAAATTTCACATCTCTCAAACTGAGCTTCTCCTTGGTTGAGAGACGATTTTGCAATAGGCGCCACACAAAACATTGAATCTTCGACAGGATTGCTACCTTCCACACCTTGCTCAACAACTCCGAATCCACAATGTCAGAAACGTTACCTAATGCAACCATAGATAGAGCTTCATAACCACTAGATACTGAGTATTCCCCATCTTCAGTCCACGGCCAGGTAATAACGTCTTCAACATTTTCCTGCAAAACACCAACACCCTGCAACGCAACACGCAAAGGGAAAAAAGCGTTACTGCTGAAACCAGGATCAGAAGCATTGTCAGTACAGTCCAACGACCAAGAATCAGGAGAACTAAATCTGGTTAATCCTTCTGCAACATTATCATAAACCAAACTGTTGGCCTAGGCCTGCAGAGGAAAACACTTGTTTAAAGCAACATCATCCTTCCACTTGCTATACCAGAAAGATAACCTCTTTCCGTCTCCTAATTCACAATATAAGTTGTCTCCAAACAAGTCTACAGCAGAGGCTTTGTCATATGAGATAAGCACAATATCTCTCCACCAAATCGACCCTTTCCTTGAAGCACGATGGTCCGGATTATTAAACACAGCCAGGGGATTACAGCGATTTAAATACCTGAACCAAATAACACGCTTCCACTTTTCTTCCGATACCGACAGCAGCCTCCACCTCCACTTGAGCAATAAGGCCGTATTAAACCGAAACAGATTTTTCACCCCAAGACCTCCATCTTCCTTAGACCTACACACAAAATTCCAATTGACCCAGTGAATCTTCCTGACAGAATCCGTTCCTCCCCACAGGAAGTTTCTCTGAATGCTAACAATTTCCTGAAGAACTCGGGCCGGAGCTTTATAGAAGGACAACGTATATATAGGGAGAGTATTCAAAACAAAGTTAATGAGAACAACACGACCCCCTATCGAAAGAAACTTCCCCCTCCACACTGCTAACCTCTTCCTAATATTGTCAATAACATGCTTCCAGGACTCATATCTTCTAGGGCTAGAGCCAACTAACACACCGAAAAATTTAAATTGAAGACTCCCCTTTCTACAGCAAAGGAAGTCCTCTGCAGCCTGAATGAAACCACCAGGGGCATTAACTCCTAAGATACAAATCTTGAAAACATTTACCTTCAACCCGGACACCATCTCAAACCCACGCAGGATTCCCTTGATGCACCACAAGTTATCCCAAGAGTACCTTCCCAGAAACATTGTGTCGTCCGCAAACTGGACAATACTAATGCTGAGATCTTCAGAGAAATCAAAACTGCTAAAAGCTTCAGTATCCACAGCCCTTTTCATAAGGAGTGTGAGACCCTCCATCACTATCAAGAAGAGGAAAGGCGAGAGGGGATCACCTTGACGTAATCCACGAGAAACAGTGAAATCTTTAGTAGCACTACCATTGACCAAGACAGAGCAGAAACCTTTGAAAACCAAGGCCTTCATCCACTTTTTCCATTTAGAACCAAAGTTTATCTTGTCAAAGAGAAACCGCAAATAACTCCAAGATACACAATCGTAAGCCCTTTCGAAATCCACTTTAAACGCAAAACAATCTTTCTTCTCTCTTTTGGCATAATCCAAGACTTCGTTGACTATAACTACTCCATCACCAATGCTTCTACCCGACAAAAATGCAGACTGTTCTTCAGAAATCAGCCTACCAATGACTATCTTAATACGGTTTGCCAGCATCTTAGCCAGAATTTTTTGCACATAGCCAACCAAACATATAGGACGAAAATCAGTGAGGGATAGAGGGCACTGAACCTTCGGGACTAAGGTTAGAAATGTTGTTGTAGACGCTTTAGTTAAAGTAGGATTGGAACTAAAGTCACTCACCATCTTAATAACATCATCATTGACCACCTCCCAACAATCCTGCAAAAAAGCAAAAGATACCCCGTCTGGCGTTACGGTAGGTGGGAATCACAGGAAAGTGGCCTTTCGGAATCTGGTTTCTGACGTGTTAAAAAGGCGTTTAAACACTTGGGTTGGTAGAAACATGTCTTTCGGTGGTAGATTAACTCTACTTAACTCTGTGCTTACTAATCTCCATATTCATTACCCGTCCTTTTTCAAGGCTCCTGTGAAAGTTATTAAACAAATCATTAGGATTCAACGGCGATTCCTTTGGTCAGGTTCTGCAGATAAAAGTAGTATTGCTTGGGTTAGTTGGAAAAAGTTGTGTAATCCAATTGATAAGGGCGGTCTGGGAATTAGGCATATTGGTCTTCTCAATCAGGCCCTTTTGTCCAAGTGGCTCTGGAAATTTGTTGATGGTGGCAACGAAATTTGGCGGAATTTCTTGACGGGTCGCTACGGTAACCTTTCGTTCTGGGCTACTTGTTCTGATTTGGATGACTTCTCTACTAATGCTTCCCTCTGGCTGCGTGACGTCCTTGCTTCTAAATCATATGGTACGTCTCACAGCTTCCACAATGCCATTCATTTTGTGCTTGGTAGTGGATCTCACCTTCTGTTCTGGAAATCATATTGGATCGGGGAGGGTCTGCTGAAGGACTTTTTTCCTAATTTATTTATAGCAGCCACTGATGACGATGGTGTGGTTGCTGATTATAGCTGTTGGGTTCATGACAGGTGGGTTTGGAACCTTGACAACTGCTGGAGGGTTGAGGTCGATCCTATTTCGATCAACCTGTTGCACAACCTGCTGGTGCATGTTCAGCCGAAGCAAGACGTGATGGACAAGTGGATTTGGAAGTCAGATTCAACTATGAATTTCTCTGTCCATTCCTGCTATGCTTTGTTGGTTGCTGACCTCCCTAGACTTGAGTTTCAAGTTCCTGAAGAACTGCTCCTAAAGGCTATTTGGAAAACTAAAGTTCCTTTGAAAATTAAAATTTTCAGTTGGAGATTGATTTGTAACAGACTCCCCACTCGTGATAATCTTGCGCTTAGAGGTATTGCCATTTCCTCTCATGAAAAAGTTTGCGTCTTGTGCTTTCATGATAACGAGGACGTTGCTCACTTATTCCTTAAGTGTCCTAAAGTGCTTCATTTTTGGAACAAGATAGCGGGGTGACTTGGTTTTTCGCAGGTCCCGTCTAACTCTATCACCGAGCACGCCCTTCGTTGGTTTTTGACGTTGTACGACAAGGGAAAGGAGGATATGAGTTGCTTTGTTTGGATTATAGCTTCTTGGTGTCTTTGGAACACAAGAAAAAACATTATCTTTAACAATGCTATTTTTGATGCGGAGACCATTTTCAATAACGTTATCACTATCTCTTGGAAATGGTTGCAATTTGGGCGTAGAAGATGTAATTTTTATGATTGGTTTAAACATCCTTTAGATCATTTGTAATTTATAGGTTTTCGCTTTTGTTTCTTGTGTGTTTGGACTTTTGTATTGGGTTGGAGAATCCCTTTTTCTCCCTTTTTCTCCTAATTGCTTATAAAAAAAACATTAAGGCTATCGAAAATTTTGTATGGAAATTTAAACCAAATTTGTATTAGGGACAATTTTAAAAATATGAAAGTTTGGGAGGAAGATAAGTATAATTCGGGGTAGGTTAAAATCTCCAAAGTAAACTAATGATACACTAATACTTTATATGCATGCATGTGAGTTCCTTTTCAATCAGGGTGGTTCAAATAGGAGAGATAATAAGAGGTCCTTTGCTGAAGTGGTGAGCAAGGAGGTTTTGGGTCAGAGAAAGGAGGTGCCGTTGGAGAAGGTGGATGAGAACAAGGCGGTTGTCTTCTCTTCCGAGGTAGTTAACAAGGATAAGCTGCGTCAAGCTTATGTGGGAGTGGTACATAGGCCAGGGATGTAGTTTAATGTGGAGTTTGGTTTGGAAGTTGAAGGTTTCTCCTCTATCAGGGTCACTCCGATGGGGTTGTCGTTATGTTTGTTGGAGAAAGCAAAGGAGGGAGATATCCACAACTTGATCGTTGAAGGGGAGCATTGCTGGAAGAAATGGTTTCAGGAGTTAAGACCATGGAGAGAAACTGACGTTGATTCCGATAGAGTGGTTTGGCTGTGTTTAAGTGGAGTTCCGCTTCATGCATGGTGCGACAATTTCTTCAAGGTTCTGGCGGACTCGATTGGAACGTTCATATGCATGGATGAAGCAACTTCGTCTGGAACTATCAAAGCTGTGGCGAGGATCTCGTTGAAGGTGCCGCAAGGTTTCGTCTTCAAAAATTCTATGCAGGTTTTGATAGATAATGTTTACTTTACAATCCATCTTCGTGAAGAATATCTAGGATCGTTGATGGAGGACTCGGTTGGAAGCCATGGAACGATTTTGGAGTCTGACGAGGATTCGTTTTCTTTATTCGAAGGTCTCAGGAGCCATTTTGATGGATTTTTTGAGGAAGATGGCGATGGAAGGTCGGAGGAGTTGGGTTTCCGTGAACGCTCGCCGGTGTCTATTGAGGAAGACGGGGTGACAGCTGGGTTGGTCCATGGAGGTGGGTTTTGTCCTTTGGATAAAACCATGGAGGGTTTAGCTTCTATTACTAGTATAGCAGTGAATGATGATACGAGACGTGATGAGGACGGTGTGTCAGAAAAAGGGTCTTTTGACAATGAAATTTTTTCCTTAAAAGAAAAGTCACTTTTTGAATCTAATCCGGGTGGGGACTGTAGCATCGCTGAGTCTTCTATGCAGGGGTCCATCGTACCCTGCTCTTTACCTGCTGCAGATAATTCGCTTTCTCCTAAAGTTGGACTTTGTTTGGAAAGTGGGGACCACCTTTTGGTCCGTTCGAAGGGTCACGGTTTGAATATTAGGAAAGTGTTAAAAAGTTTGAAATTAAAACATATATATGAAAAGGGAGACAACGGTTTCATCAGGAGGAAGAGAAAGAATAAAGGGACAAAAAAAGTTAGAGGGGCACATGGCAGTTCGTCTCTAAGGACTGGAATGGATAAGAGGACTAGTGATAATAGTTGGGATTCTGTAAAGAGGGTTTGTTTTCATGGTGAAAATTCTGCGAAAACTGGAATTGGAAGGTGTAACCTTAGACTTTTTGAAAATTTGGATCCTTTTCTTGGAGAAAAATTATGGAGGGCAATTTCCAATTTAGGTGTAGAGAAGGGTGAATCGATGGGAGATTTCCAAAAACGTATAGCCGAAATGGAGAGAGCGGATAAAGTAAAGTTGTGTAGAGAGAAGGCGAACTTAATTTTGTTGAAATGATCGTGGGATCTTTAAATATTAGAGGGGGATATAGTAGAGTTAAAAGGAGTAGGATATCTCAAATTATTTCAAAGGGCAAAGCGGACTTGTTTTTAATTCAAGAAACGAAGATCCAAGATTTGTCGGAGGTTGTTGCGAGGAGCTTTTGGCGTAGGGAGGATATTGAGTTTTCTTTTGTAAATTCGGAAGGTATGTCGGGAGGATTACTTATTTTGTGGAAAACTAATTCGGTGGAGGTCATTTGTAGTTTTAGAGGTGCGGGGTATTTGGGAGTAAAAGTTAGTTGGAAAAATAAATTCTATTATGTGGTTAATATTTATGCCCCTTGCTCTTTTGCTTTGAAGAGGATTTTATGGATGAAGTTGTTAGACTTGAAGGCTAATTTTTCGGATGGAGGGTGGTTGTTTGGGTGCGATTTTAATGCGGTGAAAAAAGCAAATGAACGAAGCGGTAGAACCGTCTTCAATGCGTCATCGGAATGGAGGTACTTCGAGAAGTTTATTGAGGATGGTAATTTAGTAGATTTACCGTGTAAGGGTAAAAAGTTTTCTTGGTATAGTGGCGATGGAAAGGGTAAAAGTAGGATTGATCGGTTTTTGGTTTCAAATGGTTTAATTGACGAGTGGGGGGCCGTCGGTCAATTGATTGGGGATAGGGATGTATCCGATCATTGTCCTATATGGCTTATTTTGGACAAAGCGGATTGGGGTCCGAAACTTTTTCGGGTTAACAATGAGTGGTTTTCTAATTCTTCTTTTCTTCCTTTTGTTGAAAAAGAGTGGAGGAAGATTTATGTGGTGGGAATAAGAGATTTTGTTCTTAAGGAAAAATTGAGGATTTTAAAAGAAAGCCTTAAGTGGTGGAACACTACTATTTTTGGAAGGTTTGATTTAAATATGGAGGAGGGTGTAAAGGATTTGAATGAAGGGGATGATGACGAGGTTGTTTTAGGGGAGGTGGAGGAGGAAGTTTTGTTGAGAAAGAAAAAGAGTGGAAGTGGTAAGTTTTGGTTGAATTTAAAGATTAAGGAAAATATGCTTATTCAAAAGGCTAGAATGAAGTGGATTAATGATGGAGATACTAATAGTAAGTATTTCCATAGAGTTATGAAAGAGAGGAGAAGACGTAATTTTAATGGTTCCATTAGAACGGACAACGGAGTCATTGATAAGGTGGAGGATGTTAAGGAAGAAGTGAGGATTTTTGCCTCTAAATTTGTTGAGGCGGACTTTGTTAGACCGGTGTTAGAAGGTATTAATTTTAAGGGTATTAGTCCTACGGAAAATTCTTTTCTTGAAACACCTTTTTCGGAGGAGGAAATTAAAAAGGCGGTTTGGAGTTGTGAAGGATCTAAAAGCCCGGGTCCCGATGGTTATTCTTTTCTTTTTATCAAGAAGTGTTGGCATTTTATGAAGGATGGTTTTATAGGTTATTTTCAAAGCTTCTATTCCGGAGCTATTCTCTTTAAATCTTTTATCTCTTCTTTTTTGACCTTGGTTCTAAAATCTTCTAACCCTTTGTG
Source organism: Lathyrus tuberosus (assembly GCA_022829125.1). Taxonomy (NCBI): domain Eukaryota; kingdom Viridiplantae; phylum Streptophyta; class Magnoliopsida; order Fabales; family Fabaceae; genus Lathyrus; species Lathyrus tuberosus. Next base: position 14,492,086 of record JALAZF010000071.1, read on the forward strand.
TTTGGATGACTATAGACCTATTTGTCTCGTTGGGTGTGTTTATAAAGCTTTATCTAAACTCTTGGCGTCGAGGTTGAAGTTGGTGTTGAACTCGATTATTTCTAGTTGTCAAAGCGCTTTTGTTCCCAGAAGGCAATTTCTTGACGAAGTTTTGGTGGCTAATGAGGTGGTTGATTTCTCTAAGAAGGAGGGAAAAGGTTGCTTACTTTTCAAGGTTGATTTCGAGAAGGCGTCCGATAAGGTTAGTTGGAATTTTCTTACCTTTATGCTTCGTAAAATGGGGTTTGGGGAAACTTGGTTGAGATGGATGGATACTTTGGTTTTTCGAGTAAGATGTCGGTTTTAGTTAACGGTAGTCCTACGAAGGAATTTATTGTGGAGAGAGGCTTGAGACAAGGAGATCCTTTATCTCCTTTTCTTTATGTGATAGTAGCAGAAGGGTTAAAGGGCTTGGTTACTAGATCGGTGGTTAACGGGGAGTTTGAGGGATTCAACATAAGGGGAAGGTGCTTTGTGGACATCCTTCAATTTGCGGACGATACTTTGTTGTTTGGTGAGGGCACTTGGAAACATCTTTGGGCCATGAAAGCGGTCTTGAGAGGTTTTGAATTAGTGTCCGATTTGGGCATTAATTTTCATAAGAGCAAACTTATTGGAGTTAATATTAATTCAAGGTTTTTGGAGTTGGCTTCTTTTTTCCTTTCTTGTAAAAGGGAGGAAAATAATTTTGTTTTCCTCGGAATTCCTATTGGTTACAACTCTAATAGTAGAGATATGTGGAGGGATTTGGTGGGGAAGTTGAAACGGAGACTATCTTGTTGGAACAACCGGTTACTTAGTTTTGGAGGAAGACTTACTCTTTTAAAATCGGTGCTTTCTAGTCTCTCTATTTTCATGCTCTCTTTTTATAAAGCTCCGGCGAAGGTTGTGAGAGAAATTACTAGCATTCAAAGTAACTTCCTTTGGGGGAGTAATGGGGACAAGAGGAAAATTCATTGGGAGAGTTGGAATAAGGTTTGTCTTCCTTTTGAAAAAGGCGGGTTGGGTTTGAGAAGGGTGGATGATTTTAATTTGGCATTAATTAACAAGTGGAGATGGAGGATTTTGAATGAACCTAATGCTTTTTGGCATAAAGTTTTAAAAGCTAGATATGGAGACATTTTTTTGAAGATGGTGGATTCCGGAATTTCTTCGTTGAAGGGGAGTTGTGTTTCTTTTTGGTGGAGGGACTTATGTGGTATGGTGAGTACTTGTTCGGATAATTTTTTTGTGCCTAATTGTAAATTTTCCATGGGCAACGGTTTTTCTATCTCTTTTTGGTCTTCTTGGTGGATCGGGGAAGGTTGCTTAAAGGATTGTTTTCCATCTATCTTCCATTTGTCGCACCTTAAGGGTGTTTCGCTAGCTTGCATGGGAGGTTGGATTGATGATAGGTGGATTTGGGGTGATTTTGGGGTAGTCGGGCCGGTAGATGGTGAGGCGGGTGCATAATTTCTAAGGTTGAGGAATTTATTAATTGATGTTCGGCCGTCTAATGGGGATGTTGGTAAGGTGGCGTGGAGGGGGTGTGCTTCGGAGGTATTTTCGATGAGGGCTTTCTATAATTTAATCTCTTCCTCTCGTTATCTTTTTGATCTGTATAATAAATTTGATGAAGTTTTCTCTCTTATTTGGAAAGAGGTGGTTCCGTATAAGATTAAGGTTTTTGGGTGGAGGTGCTTTTTAAATAGACTCCCTACTAAGCTTGCTCTTAGTTGTAGAGGTTGTGTGTTTCCGAATAGAGGATTAGAGTGTGTTTTTTGCTCCTTGGAGGTTGATTCTATTGACCATATCTTTTTGTTATGTTGTGTTTCTCAATTGGTGTGGAGGGAGGTGACCGATTGGATTGGTTTTGATAATTGGAGGGCTAGTGATATTAAAGAAATCTTCTTATCGTGGCATTCTTTCTCCAAGTATAATAGGGTGAAGAAAGGGAGACAAGGTTATGTGTGGTTGGCCACGACTTGGTATTTGTGGACTTTGCGCAACGCTACTATTTTTAGTAATGATAGTTGGAACGTGCTCGATACGGTTTGGAACATCAAGGCGTTGGTGTGGAAGTGGTCTTTTGTTGGGAAAATTACTCGCTCCAATTATAGCTTTTATGAGTTTTGCAAATTTGCTTTGTATTACTTGACTTAAGATTTAATTGGGTGTAATTTTCTTTTGTTGCGAGGTCTTCCTCGGTTTTTTGTAAGTGATTCGAGAACCCATTGTTCTCGCTTTCAATTTAGTCTCTTGCTTACCAAAAAAAAAACTTTATATGCATGCACGTAAATTAATTACAACATCAACCACCACCAAATCAAATGGTTAAATGTCAAATGGATATTTATAAATTTATGGTATAAAATCCTATTATGCATGAATCTATAGATTACGATTCTGGATAACAATAGCATTTGAATCACGTCAATTAAATTATTTAAAAATTATAAATGTTAAAAATTAAATGTCATTAAAGCCTTGATTTTATTTATGGACATAGATGGAATAAAAATAACCGTTGAAAAATGCCAGTTGGAAAACGACTCACACATACATCTAACCTCTTAAGTATATCTAATTTGGTCTCTATATATTCAACCCATTTTCACAACAAGAAATATCGATTCACACATCTTACCATCAACTTTTCTTCTTTTTCTCTATCGATTTTATCTTATTCTTGTCAAGACCATGGCTAGAAATAATGTGAAACTTGCTTTCATTGAGAATAATACTGCAAGGAAAGCAGCTTACAAGAACAGGAAGAAGAGTTTAGTAAAAAAGGTTGATGAACTAGCAACCCTTTGTGGCGTCGATGCTTGTGCTATCATTTATGGTGCTTACAATGCTCAACCTGAGATCTGGCCATCACCGTGTGGAGTCGAAAAGTTGCTTTCGAAATTCAAGACAATGACAGAGAAGGAACAAAGCAAGAAGATGGTGAATCAAGAGAGTTTTCTGCAACAAAGGATTTCAAAAGCTGAAAAGCAATTTGAAAAGCAATGGAAAGATAACAGAGAGAAAGAGACAACCATGGTGATGTTTCAATGTCTCTATGCTGCGAACGTCGTGCAGAACGATATGTCCCTGGAAGGTTTGAATAATCTTACTTGGATGATCGATAAGAATTTGAAGGAGATTGGTAGAAGGATACAATCAGATGATAGCAACAGTAATATTCATCAAAATCAAAGTGAAAATCAAATCATGACGGCTCAAAGCCAAGTGCAACTCCAAACAGCACCGCCACTATTACCACTGCCGCCGACACCACCAACTGCGTCTAATAATGAAGAAATTGCAATGACGAGTCATGGCGATGTTGCGATGGCTACAAATGATAATGATGACATCATGTATATGGACATGGTGCTGAACGGTGGTGGAATTGAAACAATTCCATTTGGTTATAATGCCAATCTTCACAATGGATTTTGACCTAATCTACTGTCTTTAATAAAATCATGTGATTATGGACTTGATGATGCATATCTTTTGAGGTGGATATGAAGAATTTAGTCCAAATTTTTAATTAAATATGATGATTTGTATTTTTGTTTTTTTCATTTCGTGTGTATGTAATGATACATCCATTCGTCATTATGGTTTAACTTTCAAATGTTTTATGTATTGGTATTTGATTGAATAAAGAGTCTATTGTGTGTGCTTTACTGCTTTCAATACTTTTGCACTATCGTTAGTCTTGACAATTAACTCGAATGAAAGGGGTCGTGAAAGTAGATTGCAAGTTTTGAGACACGAATACGGAACAATTGAAAATAATTAATTTTGCTTTCAATTCATGCTGTTTTAGAGAATGGTGTTTATAAGAATTGGTTTATTGTGAAATGGAAACAAGGACGGGATAAAGGAGGAATTATAAAGTTAATTTGAAAAAAAATTATTTTGTTTTAGTATTTTTATAATTTGAAAAAAATTGTCCTTAATTATCCATTGATTACTTATTTAATACTATAACTCCAATAATTTAATGCATAAATTATTTGAAATAATTATGTCAAAAACAAAGTTATTTAAAAATACTGTATTAATTATATAAAATAAATTAAGAAATTAAAACATATTTAGGTAATAAAATATTTGTGAAATACTTTTCTTTTTTATTTAAACAGATCATAATGCTATATTATTTAAAACAAATTTGAAGCTCGCCTAACTGAAAGTTATCATATGCTCATCTCTTATTTGTTAGATTGTTAAACATGAACACAATGACCAGCCCTAAGAAACATGGAAAATGTTAGTTGATGGTATACTTTATGAAAGTACACAAAACATTCTAAAAAATTATGTTTTTTATTTCATTAGAACAATCGGTTAGGATCTTGCAATATCTGAGCTTTGTATTTTTCTATTTCTTCATTAATTTATAATAATTTCTTCATTTTTCAATTAACAAATATAGATACAGTTTTAAATTTTGAGTTCCTCAAAATTGTGATGCAAATGATTTTTAAATTCTTCTTACTTATATACCTTAGTTTCAATATGCCACGCATATGTTCTTGAGCACATATTTGCACATTTCTGAAGATGAGTTGCAAAATCTTTGTTTAATAGAGTTAGAAAAATTGCTAATGTGCAATGGTAGATCGTCGAGAGATTTCAAGTGTCTACCGTATCCAACTTTTGAATCTTTGTTTGCCAGAGAAAATAAGTTGGCATATGATGAATTGAATTATGATAGAGTTCAATTATATCGGTTGGATGAATCGTTAGTGCAAAAACTCACTAATGAATGACAGAACGTCTGCACCACTATAGTTAAATATGTGTTGGCTCAAGATGGACAATTTTATTATTTGTATGGATATGGTGAAATGGGAAAGACATTTTTTTGGAGAAAACATGGTACACATCATGCAAATTCGACAAATTTGGTGGCAATGGCACTCTATAAGCAGTAGCTCAAACTCTTACTGATATTTGATACGGACCAATAAACCAAGCTTCCTCGACTTCAAAGCACGTTCGACACCGACCACAGAAGTGACTCTCAAGAATACATGGTCTCCCTCTTGAAACTCAAGATCCTTTCTCCTCTTGTCATGATAACTCTTCTGCCTACTCTGCGAGCTTTCATCTTCTCCCGAATCAGCTTCACCTTCTCAGTAGTCTGTTGGACAATCTTAGGTCCAATCACCACACTCTCACCAGATTCATGCAAACACAGAGGTGTCATACACCTCCGACCATACAATGCTTCAAGAGGCGACATTCCAATAATAGAATGGTAACTGTTATTATAAGTGAACTTAATCAACGATAAATAACTATCACAAACACCTCATTGTTCAAGAACACAAGCCCTCAACAAATCTTCCAAAGACTGAATGGTCCTCTCTATCTGACCATTTGTCTGCAGATGATAAGCAGAACTAAACCTCAGCATTGAACCCAAAGTCTCTTGCAAACTCTCCTAAAATATGGAAGCAAACTGTGCATCTCTATCCAACACAATACTCAACAGAATTCCATGCAGCTTCACAATTACTCGGATATAAATCTCTACCACCTTCTGCAAAGAAAAACTGATGTTAATCGGAATAAAATGCGCCGACTTCGTCAATCTATCAACAACCACCCAAATGGCATCATCCCCCCTTGAGGTATTCGGCAACCCAATCACAAAATCTATAGAAATGTTGTCCTATTTCGACATTGGAATATCCAACGGTTGCATCAATCCTACAGATCCCTGATGTTCAACTTTCGAATTCTCTGACAAGAGTAACACCCTACTCTCCCCATTCATTTCATTATAAAATTAGTTTGCGGAAAAATCAGAGATACACCAGTAGGATGCCACATCACTTACACTCATGAAGTATCAAGTCACTTCATATCTTTATTCCTCATAAAATTATTCAAACAGTGGGATAATTAATTTTTTTATTCAACAGCACTAAGGCTTCAACATACAATAACCTCCACAAAATTTGTGGTTCAACATAATTTAGAAAACAAGATACGTAACAAATGAAAAATAACACAAAGTATAGTAAATCCCCATCCTTCTCGTGTTACGTATCAGAGCGACTCCTAAGACTTGATCAATAACAACACATGCTCCAAGCACTACTCAGGTACCTGATTATCTATACTCCACAAGGAGCACAGACACAACAATAGAAAAGGGGTGAGAATTACATTCAATAATTATACGGTGAATATCACATGCTAAGGAGTAGTAATCACACAATTCACACCAATCAAATAGTTATAACGCACATACAAGAGCCACAACAATATTCAGCATGTTCAGTCCACATTTAATCACACATATGTGAAATGTGACTCAACTGACACCACACCATGCATGCGGTACCAACACAATCCATACTATTCATTCTTTGAACCCGATTACCTCTGAACTACAACTTATCTCCAACTCGACTCCCACACGAGTCCAAACGAGACTAGGCACCCATCAAGGATTCCCACCTAAGCTCATTTCCACATGATCGACTTCGCAGCCTCCCATTGTAGAACTGTATCTACTTTGGATAGATCCACAACAATACCATCACCTGAAATAACATGACCAAGAAATCTCACCTCTTTCAATCAGAACTCGAACTTCGACAATTTAGCATAAAGCTTTTTCTCTTTCAATACTTGCAATACAATCCATAAATGCTCAACATGCTCTTCTTCCGACATAGAATAAATCAGAATGTCATCAATGAAAATCACCACAAACTGATTTAGATATGTGTGAAATATTTGGTTCATATATTCCATAAAAACACCAGGTGCATTAGAAATGCCGAACGACATTATCGAATACTCATAATGTCCATACCGAGTTCTGAATGTCGTCTTTGAATATCTTCATCCTTTACTCGAATTTGGTGATAACCCGACCTCAAGTAAATTTTTCTAAACACACGTGCACCCACCAACTGATCCATCAAGTCATCTATTCTTGGAAGCGGATACTTGTTCTTAATCATTACTTTATTCAATTGTTTGTAATCCACACACAACCTCATACTGCCCTCTTTCTTCTTTACCAATAACACCGGAGCTCCCCAAGGCGATACACTTGGTCTTACAATTTTTTTCCAATAATTCTTCTAATTGATTTTTCAACTCTGCCAACTCTGATGTTGACATCCTGTATGGTGCCATAGAAACAGGTCTGGTACCAGGGACAAAATCAATAGCAAACTCTACCTCTCTCTCTGGCGGCACATCTGAAATATCATTTGGAAACACATATGGAAATTTACGCACCACTTGCAACTCATCAATCACTGCTTGACTCTCCACAGATAAGGATGCAAACAAAGAAAGCACTTGAGCTTCTTCTTCCAAAAGCTCCTTCAACTCTCTAGCAGATAGAAAACCAGTTTCCTTCTCATAAATTTTACAAATATCCACCAACTCTGGGAATCTCCTAATCTGTCGATATCCAACCGCTTGCTTGATCTTAGGACGCAAACCATTCTCAAATTTGACACACCTTGAGAACTCAGGAATCACCTCACTATAATGCGGATAAAACTTAGCAAGTTCCACAAATCTGGCAGCATACTCAGTAATAGTTAGATTACCCTGCTTCAGCTCCAGAAATTCAATCTCCTTCTTCCCACGAACATCCTTAGAAAATTACTTCCTCGGGTACTCCCTACAAAACACAGCCTAGGTAACAACTTCACCTGACGTTCCTAACACTTGACTAGTGTTGACCCACTAGCCATCAACCTCCTCAACTAGCATATGAGTACCAAACCGTACCTTATTCTCTTCAGAATAATTCATCAGTCGAAAGATCCTTTCGATCTCCTTGAGCCATGCTTGCTGTAACGCCCCGGTTTTGTCTTATTTAATTAATCGAGTCGATTTAATTATTTTTATTATTATATTATTTTATTCTTGACTTTTATTTGAGAATATATTATTTTTCATCGTGATTATGTTTTATCGCGTTTTGAGAGCGGTTGCGAGATATTTGAGTGTAGGGGTATTTTGGTCTTTTTGTTGGGTTAGATATTTGTTTTATTAAAATAGAAAGTTCGAGGTGAGAAAGAGAAAAAAAATAGAATTTTGAGAGACAAAGAGAAGAAGAAGGAAAAGAGAAAGAAAAGAAGAAAAAGGGAGAAAACTTGGAGAGAAAGAAATTGATTCAACCGACTTTTCAAACACGATTTAATCGAATGGATAAGGGTGTGAAATATTGTTATCCTAACTTTGTGTATGATTATGTATGTGTTTTGTGTGGATGTTTTGGTTGGTTTTCCATATGTTTCCGTTTATGCCGTATTTGACGAAATCGATAGAAACCGATGTTTTTACGGTCGAAAAGTCGTATAAATACATGTGTTGGTTGGTTATATGTATGTGAGCTGATGTTTAAAGTTTCATGAAGTTTAGTTATGTTTTCGTTAGTTTTCGTTATGTTTCCGTTGTTTTTTTCCGTTTAGGTCGAATTGTAGGAAATCGATAGAAATCGATGTTTTCACGGATGAATTTCGAAATAAATTACGTAGTTGTATCGAGTAAGGTTAGGTCGTCGTATAGCGTGCTTTTTATTCGATTTGGTGATGTTTGAAAATTCTGGTTTCTGAAAGGTTGAAATTTAATCGATAAATCGAACGTCGTAGAAATTTCGTTTACGTGTTCTAAATTGTTCTTATGTATTTGGTGGTTGCGCGTATATGTTTATTTCGGTGAAAATGTTCGATTTAGTCGAGTTTTCGGGCATTTGGAAAAAGTTACAGCAAGGGTGCAATTGAGAAATCTGGTTTTTGAGAAAAACAGAGTTATGTATCGATACATAACAGCCATGTATCAATACGAAATGGTTTATGTATTGATACATAACCTTTATGAATCGATACATACTGTAGAATTTTAAGAAAATGGAATTTTCACTACAGCATGCGTCGACACATGCGTGCTATGTATCGATACATGTTGCCTTTTTGTATCGATACATAAGCCTATGTATTGATACATACTGAGCTGAACCAGAAAATTCTGGTTTATCGGGGAAACTTCGGAAATTCATACTTTTGATCCGTAAGTCGGTTTTGACCCCCGTTCGAAGCGTTGGGAAGCTAACGAGATGTTCTTTCTAGGAAAAATGGTTTTGAGGTCTAAAACTGGTCCAATTGGAACAATATTTTCAAACCGTTTCGTAGTGTCAGGCCTCCGGTTTATGCTTTTGCGTTATTTTGAAATATACCTATCTTCTTCGTTGTTTATCGGATTTAAGTGTTCTTTATATCGAATCGAAGTTGTGGATGAGTACTTTTTGATGATGATGGAAAATATTATTTTTAGCTGACTTTTGGCCGACTTTTCCGATCAAATGTAAAGTGCAGTTTGTTGTCGTTTGGCTTGATTGAGGTGAATGTGTATGGATTGTATGTGATATGTATGAGATAAATGCATGACTATATAGTGACTATGTATGCATTTCAAGAGTGTCATGAGTCATGTTGTATGTGAAACATCATGATGTGCATTCTTGCATTGAGGGGTTCTAAGATGAATCCGTTGTAACGTCGTGAGCCTATGTAAAAGGTGTGAGCGATGATTACAAACGATTGTGAGCCTATGTGACAGGTGTGAGCTGTCGGGTTGTGAGCCTATGTGATAGGTGTGAGCAATCCATAAACCTTGTGAGCCTATGTGATAGGTGTGAGCAATGGGTGAACGTCGTGAGCCTATGTGATAGGTGTGAGCGAATGGTTCCAACAAGTTCTTCAATTGAGCTTGAGATGAAAGGAGTCGGTACCACATTGCATCTGCATAGAGTCAGGAGTCGGTCTCTATGATTTGCATTGGTCATCTTTGTATATGTGCATTGATGAATGAACATGAATATATGTATTTATGTTGAATGATAAGCATTGTGATGAATATGCTTGGTTTTGTATATATATATATATGCCTTGCGATGTATATGGAGTAAGATGTGATGAATGGCGATAAGAGTTGTATCTTTGTAATGATACATTGTGAATAAACATGTATGTGTGTTATGTTGAATGAATGGTGATGAATTGAGATGTATTGGGGATACATGTATTTGAGCATGAATGAATATGCCTATGTGAAGGATGCGTTAATTACGGATTGTTATGCCGTGTATTTGATTTATGGTATATGCTTAGTGTTATATGTATATATACATGCATAGTGATGAGTTGTGGTGAGAATGTGGTATATGTGTATTATATGTTGAGATATATAATTATATGCAACGTTATTATGATAATATTTCTCACCCTTCTGCTGTTTTATAATGCTCTACGAGGCATTGCAGAGTAGGCTTGCTGGCGGTCTTTTTGTGAAGCGTGGCTTCATGTCCGTGTTAGTCGGTTGGCTCTGATATGTAGCACCGGGTAGCTAGGATGCTTTTGATTTCCTTTTTGTGATACATTTGCATATGTATCCGGTTGATGACTTTGTGTATATACCATGACTGATGTTGATGAATCATACTGGTTGATATATGTATATATATGATGTTTATATATGTGGTTGTTATTCAATGTTTAGTTGTTCCGCTTTTATGCTAAATATTGAAATGTGGGTGTAAGGACGTAGATTCCTTGATTGATAAGTTACCCCACTGTTGCATATCTTATGAGCAGGTGTTGTATGTGTTTTAATTTCATGTATGTTGTGGCATATCTCTTTTATACCATGTTATGATTATACTCTGATGAAATTTTGAATACGTGCCTAAATGATTAATTGATATATTTGGGGGTATAAAAGTGGGTGTTACACTTGCGCTCCATCCGGGTCATACCTACCCTTGAAAATAGTCAGATAATTGGCTAGCCATCTTAGCAATCCCCATAGAGTCTGTTTCATATTTCATATCCCAAACCAAAAAAAGTCCATGAATTCATAGCATATCATATCATTTCATCTACATCTACATCTAGGAACAAAATTTGAGTCTTTTAATATTTAACACTCTCCCACTATGATCATATGATGAATGACATTCTCCATATTCTCTAGTTGAAGTTTTTTAAATAGGGGCAACTATCATACCCTAATTTTGTTTGGGAATTTTAAATTCATCTGATACATGTCCATTTGTCAAGTTTTGCATTTTTAGCCTTATGCATTTTTATCATCAAATATAGTCACCATAATCATGCATATATGCATTATAGTAAAAAAAATCAACATAAAGTCAACATTTTACATGTTGAAGAAATTGAATAAAATTGCATTTTTTCCATTATTCATTTTGAAAATTAAATTCAACATCATTTTATTTATCATCAAAATATTCATTTGAACTTTATGCATCATAAAACAAAAATCAATGTTTCTAGAAGGTCCAAAATATGTCTCTTTATAATATCATTATTCCATGCATATATTACATCATTATTCACTATTTAATTAAATAAGTTTCTAGAAGGCACTCACACTCTTTGCATTTCTTTTTTTTTCTTCATTATTTCTAAACTATCTTTTCCAGAGTCTATAAAAAAATCTCATTTCATTCACAAATGACACCAAGTATCACTCACAAGAACAAGCCAAAACTTTGCACAAATTTCTCTCCAATTTTCAAGTCACTTTGTATTCTTCTTTATTTAGGTAGGATTTTAATTTTTTTGTATTTAATTTAATTTGAATATTTTTCTTCCTACACTTAATTAGTACCTTAATCATCACCATTTTACATGGAAGCTCCATTGATTCAAAATCATGAGTTTAAAGTGTTCTTGAACCTCCATGAGCCAAAGTGATTAAATATGATTTTATTTTTGTGTATTTATTTTTCTTTGCATTAATTTTTTTACTACACTTAATTAGTACCCTAATCATCACCATTTTGAATGAAAACTCAACTGATTCAAAATCAAAAGTTTAAAGTGTTCTTGAACCTCCATGAGCAAAAGTGATTAAATGTAATTTAATTTTAATTTTTTTTTAATTTTTTTCATTATTATTCTTGCTACACTTAATTAGTACCTTAATCGTCACCAATTTGCATGGAAACTCCATTGATTCAAAATCAAGAGTTTAAAATGTTCTTGAACCTCAATGAGCCAAAGTGATTAAATGTGATTTTATTTTTGTATATTTATTTTTCTTTGCATTATTATTCTTGTTGCACTTAATTTGTATATTAATCACCAATATTTTGTATGGAAACTCCATTGATTTAAAATCAAGAGTTTAAAGTGTTCTTGAACCTTCATGAACAAATAGGATAAAATGTCAATTAATGCTTGTTTTACATAAATAATTTATCTAATAGCTTCCCAACATCACCCTGAGCATGAATCCATGGTTTGCTTGTCATAAGGGTGGATACAATGACTGAATCGAGCAAATATATGTTGCTTTATTTTTTGTTGAATTTCTAAGTTTTATTGGTTTTTATTTTCTGATTCTAAATATTCTATTATGTTTGTGCGGTCGTGTAGATAAATTTTCATTATTTATTTGCTTAATTCCATAAAAAATCGAGAAAGTTATGGTGTTTTTACATTTTCGTTGGAACTTTTTTCTTCCATTTTTGTTGCTACGAGAATAGTAACCAAATGTGGGAATGGGGAAGATGAAATCTCCCCACACCCCCTGATTGCTTAGCTCACCCGTGCAGGGCCCCCCTCCTTTCGGCCTAGAGCAATTTCCTAGCTACACCTCCAATTTTCAGCATGTATTTGTCTTTTGTATATTTTTTTATTTATTGTTTTCTTATTATTGCTTTATTTTTTCCTTTTATTTCCATTAGTTTTTTTTAATTATGTTACCTTTTGTATTGATAGTGTGCCCCCTCCCTTTTATTATTTCTTTTATCTTTTGTTTTATTTCTTTATTTTTTAATTTATTTTATTGAATTTTTAATGGATGCATAATTGTTAATCCAAAAAGAAAAAATGACCTTTAAAATTAACCTTTCAAAAATACTAAAATCAAGGTGCTTGATCAACATCAAGTACATTTTTTAAAATCACACCAAAATCTTTCCAAACCAAAATCAATCGCTTAACATCCATTAACCTTCACACATAAAATCAATCATTTGAAAAAAAATCAACTTAGTTAACACCAAGCCCTTTTCTTTAATAAGAACCTCGTATCACCTTAAACCATTTCAATATCATTTTCAAACCAAGCTCATTTAATCCCATTCATATTCAAAACCATTTTCACAATTCACTTTGCAAACGCAAATCAAATGCTTGACTCAACAACAAGCTCTTTTCATAATCAAATTCAAAATGATTAATTCAAAAAGAAAAAGACTACCTGGGTGAAATGTCCAATCGTAGTCCCGAACACTAGGCCCAAGTGGTAATCACTTTAAAACTCAAGTGTTTCTCTTTCATTCAATACACTTATAACTAATCAAACATTTTCACAATAAATCTAAAGAAAAATACTTCTTGGGTGAAAGGTGCTTTCATAGTCCTGAGTATTAGGCCTAAGTGGTAATCTTTTGTAAGTCAGGAATACTCGTGTTTTAAGCTTAAAACATAGTTAAACCAATCAAACCTCTCTTTTCTCGCTTCCCGTGTGATTAAACCCTTTTTATAAACAAAAGATGCTTCGTCCATTCTGAGACGATGCAAACAAGCTTCGTTCCTACATGCGCAAGAAGTTATAACGCTTTCTATTCGAATGTGACGAGAACAAATCAATGAGAATCTGAATTATGTTATCTATTCTGATGCGATGTCAATGTTGACATCTCAATGTTTTGGATAATAAGCAATGTTTTCCGCTCGATTACGACTAAGTCCCTTTCGCTAAAATTGACGAAATCAAATAAACATTTTCTACCTAGAACTACGTAGCTTTTAGTTCTCCATCGCACCCGAAGATACGTAGGAGCAATACCAGCAATCTTGTCAAGCACGTTAACAAAAAACCTTTTATGCAGCCTTTCTTTTTCTCTTTTCTTTTTAATCACTTCAAGAAAACAAATGACATAAGCTAGCATTCCAATAAATTTTTTAACTAAATGGTTCCCTTTGAGTACAACAGGCATGAGGCATGTTAATACCTTTCCCTTGCGTAATCAACTCTCGTTGGAATAAATAAAGTTTGGTGGCGACTTTGTTCGAACTATTTTTCCCGAGTGTACAATATACACTTCGTGAAGGATCATATTTTTTTTAGGTACAACACATGGTTATCCTTAACTTTGGTTACATCTGCTTCAACGTCTTCATGAAATTGATCATCATTCTTCATATGCACTTGAGATTTTGTCAACATCTTGGACAAAATGTCTGGCACATTCTCATCACCATTTGGACTACTCAATCTAGTTTCCTATGAGTATTCACCAGAAGAGATTTAACTTTCATGATGACTTCTCATAGGTCTATACTTGAATGGAGAGAAATTAATTTTCCAAATCATTTAAAATAATATGAAAAACATTAAAAAATGGGACAAGTGATAAAAAAGGAGGGTCTGGGGCGAGGGGGATTTGAATCCCAGACCTCCAAGAGAAACACATGCGCGCGCAACCACTAGGGTGGTGATACATCCATGTATCAAAACCACCCCATAAATACATTTGGGATACCAAGTTTCAGGCCTGGCCAAGGCAAGTTCTTGGGCCAAAAACGTAAAGGCTATAGCTTTCTCATTTCTCCATTGATTGGGACAAAATTTAGGTCTATCTTGCCTAGAATTTCACAAGGAATCCAATGGTGCCCTTAGTTTTTTCAGATGAGGTCCCCATTTTAAAACCCGATGGTGGTTTTGAAATAGGCCATGGTTTTCATTTTCTGTGCTACCTCATGGTACAGGCTAGAATTGTATGATGAATTCATTCAAACACAACATATATAACATGTATGAGATGTTTATGCTCAGTGGACTTCAAAGCAATGCATAATTTAAAGAGTTCAAGTTATGATGCTTACCTCTTTGGGAGCTTTTTGTGCTATTTGCCAAGTTTCTAGTGCCAGAAGTAATTTGATGCTTTGGACACTCTCAATTGATCCTTTAGAATCTTTTAGAATGGTTAGAACCAGCTGGAATCCTCAGGAACAAGTTTGAGCTATTTCTTGCAAAAGGGGCAAAAATGACTAATATGGCAACTCTCTCAAATGGTGTTTCAAATGAGGGGAACCAATTGAGACAGTTCAAGGATGATATTTGAAGCGTGTTTGAGGTCTTATCTGGTTTTGAAAGTGACTGAATCAAGACATGGCTTGAAAAATGCAAAAAAGTCCAATTTTGAGGTTTTGGAAGTGGACTTTGAGATTTTGGTGTTACAGGTCACATGTTAGTATTTGGATAGCTTAGATACAACATATTAGAGGTGTTTGGATCATGAGTTGTGATGGAATTGCTCTCTAACTCAAAAACTCAGAGATACCTTGCAAAAGAAGGCATTTTGGCCTAAAGAGAGGGATTTTGAGGAAAACATCAATTTGCGTGCTTTGGTGTACTCAAACTGATCACAATTGATGTCTATTTATAGTGTCAAGTTTGTTTAGGCATCAATAGTGAATGGAGGCTGCAGCAGGCCTTTGGCCAAGTTATGCAAAAGGAATCTCAAGTCTCCTCTAGCCATTGACTTGAGATTAGAGCACAGGCTTTGTAGCTTTGGTTCAGAGATAAGTTTAGACTGAATTCAGTTAGAATAGGCTCATTTCATGCCACCTTAATGCATTCATTAAAGGCTTGGAAACAAAATTGGGGTCTTGGCATTTTTTAACCTTTTTAGGTTTGTTAAGGCTACTTGTAGATTCTTGGACTTTGGAGGCTTGAGGATCAGATCATTCCCTTCTTGTTTTATCCTAAGATGTTTCCAAATGGATGACCAGGCATGGATTTATCATATTTGGACAAATCGAGCAAAATGCACAAATTCTGCCTTGTAAAAACCAGTTCATGATGCCATGTTCCAAGGGTTGTATCTCCTTGCTCAAATGGAATTTGGAGATGATCTGGTACTTGTTGGAAAGCCCTTATGGCATACTTTAACTTTGATGTTCACCCCTAGACCTGGTTTGACTTGGATCAAGGTGAAAAATATCCCTACATTTTGGAAAAAGTAAGGCAGATTCTGACTTAGTGAAAATTTCAATAAGTGTTGAAAAAATGTCATTTTCATGTTTTCTGCCATTTTGATCACTCCATAACTAAAAATCCATGAGGAATTGGAATGAGATGTAGTTGAAACTTTTGTAGAGTGTAGCAAGACCTACAAATTCAGCTTTGGATCATCCAAAATGGTTGCTTGGATCTCAAGTTATGGTCCTTGGAAGTTGGTACCCTAGCCACTTTGTTCCATAACTTAGAAAAATTCTAAGTTTTTTATGGTTACCCCTTTTACAAGTTAACTCACTTTCTTTGATTTTTCTTGATGAATGATGATTCAAATCCGATATTAACATTGTTTTAGGGTCAAGGAACCATAGTTGTGAAAAATTCCAAAAAATCAAACTTGATTTTGTGCACAGTTGACTTTTTATCGGATAAAATCCAAACTGTGCGATCCTTTGTGAAATCAAGTCCTTGACCTAAATCAAACCTAATGGATATGTTCCCTAGGTGTTATAGGGTGTATTGAATCATGTCCCCTGATTTGGGAGCATGTCTAGGTCAAAAGTCAAAGGTATAGTTGACTTTTTCCTCGAAACCCTAATTGTGGTCCTGATGAAATTGAAACTTGTGAATCAAGCTTCTTGGGTCAATCCATTGTTGTAATTGGATCAATGTAGTGTATTGGAGACCCTCAAATCATGTCTTAAGGTCTTGCCTCATGTTTTGTCCCAAAAGTCAACTTAGGGGTGAATTAGGTCAAGAAACCCTGATTCCTGGTTTTTGGGTAAATGCATCCCCTGAGGTTAAATTGACTTGATGATTGGGTCCATAAGGTCCCTTGGAGTATCTTGGGTTATGCCTTGAAGCATTGGCTCATGCCCAGAGGAAAATTTTCATCTGGAGGCCTTGGTCTACCAAAACCCTAATTTGGTGACACTGGCGATCTTGAGGCTTGTCCACTTGGAATGTTGCAACCTTGTGCTTGATTCTTGATATGGTGAATGCTCAAACATCTCTGAGGATATTGATGAGGCATGATGTCACATCCATATTGTGGTAATGATCCTTACAATGATGGGAAATCTTAGTGATCAAAATTTGGGGCCTGACAACTGGCTAAGGAAGCATATAGATCAAACATATTAGCATATGATTCACATTCCTCTAAGGATATATTCACTGTTCAACGCCTCGATCTGCAGGTACAACTCTTAGACTATATTATATTTTATAATTATTTCATTAAATATATTGTCTAAATTGATCTTATGTAGTTAAGCTCTCGTGCCTTGACAATATAAATACCTGTTACTGGGAATTTTTATAATTATTTCATTCTGACCAAAAGCTTCAAGAATAGGGGCAAATTGAATGGTTAATTAGTAAGAATAAATTATTGAACAAAATAAATATAGATTAAAGGATGTTTTTTATGTTTGAATTCCAAGTTTAACGGTAACATCATATTTAGAGAACATTTGGCGGTGGAGTCAGAGCTGCTGTTAGTGGAGATCTTTCCGAGATCAGTGCATATTTAATAGGTCTTTTTAATTCTCATTCTCCTCAATTATTTGAACAAATACTGTTCTTGACAGATGACCAAGAAGCTAAGGCATATTCTAAAGATATCTCTTCTTATTGTGGAAGGTAAGAGTTAATTAGGTTTACATTTTAACTTTAACATGCTTTAACATGAGACATTTATGGCATCAACATATTTCCTTTTGTTGGTGCAATGGTACCTTGTGTGATGCTTCATAAGAGAAACATTCATGAGGTACATTTGTAGGCTATTAATATTGTGAGTCCTAAATTGGTAAAGAAAGCCAAGTATGAAATCAAAAGTAAAGTCAAATTGGTTATGCAGAACATTTTCACATTGTCACATATTGGAGTCCAACCCACATGGTCTTCTCCATACTGTCCCACAATCATACCTTCCCTTGTATGCATAGTAAGTAATTTGATTCTCTCCTCCATCCCAAACCTAAATTTTTGTTATGGTTCAATTTTATTTTGATTGATGATCAGGTATAGTTTGAAACAATGTCTACCAATTATGTTATAATGATTCAAAACAGTAACAAGAATATTATGAAATATTGAAGTGGGTGTTGAATGTGAAGTTTAAATGATTTGTTAATAGTAGTTCACAATATATGGTGCTTCTGTGGTAACTTATGAATGTTAAGCAATTGATATAAAGGTAGGTTTCTCATCTAACTATCCATATCTTCCTGGTCGTTAGTGTCGCTGTTTTGCAGAAGGGGGCAGAGGTAAATCAAGCAAAAGCTGCATGAGTTGTTATAATTGCTGGTAAAGAGCTTATTAAAGAGATTTATATTAATGAGTGGATATTTTTCTCCAAGAAATTTTGTTGATCATGCTGGTATCCTTTTCCCGTGCTAAATTTATGGTGAGACTGTGCAGATGCAAATTATTTCTTGTTGGTTGCATACTTGTTTTTCTCAAACACATTTTTTCTCCATTTGTATATGTATGCCATTTGTTGTATATGCTTATTAGTAGACTTTTGTTTTCCTCTATATGCTTATGTAAAAACTATAGTAGTGTGTGTTGTTTTTGTTAAATGTGTGACATTAATATTTTACTCAGCTTGGCCACTGAATATAAAATGTTCATTAGGGTTGACTCTCTTGTTTTATAGATGTAGCCTTTTGCGACAACCTGGGAATTGCATGTTAGGATCTTGATATAATGTGGTGCTCAAACCCCGCCAACTTTGTGGTTCGAGGTAATGATGTTTTGTTGATGAGCACCTCTATAACACCTTAATGTTGTGGCTAACAATAACACTAATGTTTTGTTGATTAAAGACATGGTGACATGGTCTTCTATTGTTGTAGACTTGATGACAGCAGTAGATGGATGAGTTGCAATCTAAAAGATAAATCGATGTGAACATAATACTACTGGTAAAAATAATTGCAAATCCGCAGTGATACATTATTTGATTTTAATTATAGTAATATATACATATATACATGCGACATTTTGATTTCAAAGACAAATATGACTTGGTGAGATTCATAAAAGAAATTCAAAGTCAAGGACTCTGTGTCTCAGAATTAGACCCTTCATTGAAAGTGAATTGACATATTCTGTTTGTGTCTAATTTGTTTGTGTTGTTGTAGTTCAACTGGTTTGTTAACTTGGTTTCATCAAATATGACCTTCTTCTATAACTTCAAAATTAAAATTGAATTCACTACCCCAAGTTCTACTGAGTTTTTGATATAATCTCCAACTTCTGGCGGCTACTCGGTTGCCATGTGTGGAAATAAGTTAGCATGGGAATTTTAACACAATCACTAACTATCCACTAGTTTATAGTGGAATTTCAACTTAATGTTGTACCCGGATAATTTGATGGTTAAAAATTAAGCATACTTAGAGGTGTTGTGAGCATATCAAAATTTTCAAAACTTGTATAAGTAGTTCACTTGCTTTTCTTCTATGTCCATTCTAAATTAAGGTATGCCAGTTTTTTATCTTATATATTTAACTTGCTTCGTGTGGTATTGAGCTTAATTTTAGATTACGGTGACCATTTATTACTCTTTGTTGTTTAGGTTTTTTAGGAGTCTGTAGATAACAAAAGCAGCAAGTGATACATGTAATTTATTATTTTTATTATTATGATCAGTGATCAATACCTCTTATAGAGAGGAGATTGAAGTATAGTTGTTAGTCATACATTAAAAAATGGTTTTCTTTAGGAACTTCGTAAATGATACAGTCTCACACAGTGTCATGGAAGATAAAGGCATATGACAGGATGCTAATAATATTCTTAGACCAATAGGTAATGAGTGTACTGATGCAACTTCCAGTGAGAAAGAATTTGATATGAAATTTCATAAAGATTGTTTCTCATGCATGAAATACTATTTTTTAAATTAGCTAATAATGTCTAGGCCTTGTTACTTAGTACACTGATTATTGATGAACTCTCATGATGCATTTTTTGCCGATACCTTGCAGAAGATGATCTCGATGATGCAGATTTTGAGCCTGCTGAGAATATCCATACCTTAAAACAAATGTTGCTTCACTGATATTTTGGAGTTTTGGAACAATCTCTCTTTTTTTATTTGGACACGGGATGCTAGTTGTAGTCAATTTTTTTATTGTTTACAATATTTTAGAGCTTTATTTTGATAATCAACATTTCACAATTCTATAATAATTTTAGTGTTGAAATTAAATAATATATGATTGAAATAATGACAGTGTTACTAATCATTTAGTTTGAAACTGTTTCAGGGTTATTGTTATGGATGAAGCCCATGAAAGGTCACTAAACACAGATGTCCTTTTTGGAATATTGAAGAAAGTTGTAGCCAATTGTCGTGATTTCAAACTAATTGTCAAAGAAATCATAGTCAGATAGATTTTAATTACAAAAATATTCTTCAATGCATTTGATTCCTTATTTGAATATAATTGTAATATGTTAAACTTCTAACTTATAAAGTGACATGGTGATTCTATAAATGTAATATGAAATATATGTTTAGTTGAATGAAGAATATATGTGATTTTCTGCCCCCATTATGTTCATATTTCTACAAAAAAATTATTTTTTAATTTTAAAAATAAATTACCTGCGGATTTACCTGTGGAAAGAAATTTTCCGACGGATTTACATGTGGAACAGAAAGTTACAATAGTTGGAACCGTCGTAATCAACAATAAAAACAAAAATCAAATGGAAAGTTACGATAGTTAGTAACCGTCGCAATACGCAGATTACGTCAGTTCCCTACCCGTCGTGAGAGGCAATGACAGTTGGTATGACGGTTTTGACAACCGACGCGATTCGACATCGCGACACACGTTTCTGCGACAATGCTGCAACCTTCGTGAATTGCAAATTACGACGGTTTTAACCGTCGTAATCTGCCAAAATAACCGTCGCAATCTGCCAATTTTCTTGTAGTGTACACCGAAAGATTGAGTTCATCTTGTTGAATAGAATCAAGGTCACGGAGAAGATCCAAAACCCTAACAAGTTACCTTTTGTGAATCGATCTTCAAGATCTTTCAAGAGTTCAAAGGTGAATTTGATGCAGATCGTGCTCTGAAAAATTGGAGGAGAGGGTGTCTGAGTGACCCAAGAGATGACTATATTGTTGCAATATTATTATGTTTCTCATTAATAAGAAAAAGAGAATTTATTAATGCACCCTAGATTCTTCTACTGCACCACGTGAATTTCCATAAATGCCCCCTGTTTTCAAAGATGTACCTCCGGACGCACGTCTTGCACACTCAACATAGGCCATTCTGAGAGGCGACTCATATGTCTGGTTATTTTTATTCCAGAGATACATCTCTTGAACATTTTAAGAAAAAATTCAATTGTTTAGTTCAGTAGATATTTTCGAGATGCATCTCCCGAATTATGGGGGGCATTTTGAAATTTTTTGTCTCTGTTGCATGTCAGATATTTCCGGAGATGTATCTTTGGAAATATCTGATATAGAAACCAGTTGCAAGACCACTCAGCCATTGTTGACATACTTAGTTTTCAACTAAACCCTTCACCTTAAAAACCTTTCATTCTTAATCCATTTTTTCACTCCAAATCTCCATCCTTTTGGTTCAACATACCATACGGAGCAAAAGAAGATAGAATTTCAGGTAAAGATTCTTCTTTTCCCTCTGCATTGCTCATATTAATCATTCATTTTTCCTAAAAAAAAGTTACGCTGTGTCCGGAAATGTATCTTCGTAACATATATGAACTTGTCTGAAGATGCATTTCTGGAAGTTTTCTGTGTTCATTTTTGAAGTCATTTTGCAGCATTAGTTGACCTTATGTTTTGTTATTGTTTTAAATTTTTTCATTAGATATGGTGCACCACAATGTTTTCCCACAACAAGTTGTTTCTCCGAATGTCCAAGGTGTGGTTATTTCTAAGAATGTTCAAGGTGTTGTTATGAAGACAGTAGATGTTGGCAACGATCTTAAAAACAAGCAAGAGTTTAAATCTCGTGATCAAATGCTTGAATGGATTTATTGCCCCATAAGTAGTTCTATTTAGAAATAATAAGAGTACTGTTGTTTGATGAAAGCCGCATTCCAATATTGCATCTTTGAATTTATAAAAAATTTATTATTTCATTTTGTTACTATTTCTAAAACCTTTTTACAATCGCCTTAGATAAACACCGTAGCAATTGAAGACGATAGATTGACCTTTAGGTCTCTGTTGGACTCGACAAACTTTTATATTACTCTGTTACACTC
This sequence comes from Lathyrus tuberosus, assembly GCA_022829125.1. NCBI lineage: Eukaryota > Viridiplantae > Streptophyta > Magnoliopsida > Fabales > Fabaceae > Lathyrus > Lathyrus tuberosus. The sequence continues at coordinate 14,514,421 of JALAZF010000071.1, forward strand.
CGTATACTTGCAGAAAGCACACACCAGTCCCTTGTATGTCTAACTGTTGCACAAGATTTGGGATTGTCTGAGGTGGATGTACAATAGGAGTTTGGCATTACCAGGGGTGCACACCTTCGTATGTCTTGGCTTCGGAAGACATACGACCAGCTTGTAGGTGTTGGGAGGATTTAGCCTGTCGCTAAGGCATACATGTTACATATAGTAGCATGTACTCACTTTGTAGACAAGTCTAGTTTTTATATCGATGCTCGATACACGTCCCTCTTTAGTAGCCTCAGGAACACCAGTCGGGCTTGGGGGTGTGCTGTGTTGACCCTTGTGTATACAACCGTTTGAGTGGTGATGGTCTTTGTGACCAAACATCTTGCTGGCTATTTGAGTCTGTTACAGGTATACATGAAATTATTATTTGTAGTTGATTTCTTATTTAATTGTTACGAATATCATTTCTTATTTATTATTTATTGTGTCTCTGTTTTTATATCATTGCTGGATATACGAGCATTTCCGCGCCATCTATGATATGATGGTGCAGCATTGCGAGGTGGGGTCCCCACAGACGAAGAGATGGAAGGCTTGGAAGGCACACCCCGATGGTGTTGTTGAGTACAGGAGGAGGCTCGATTCGGTGAATGTAGATGATGTCATTTGGAAGCCATACACTGGTAATAGAGTCCTCTGTGAGTTCGAGGAGTCGTCATTATATTCAGGTTATATGCGGTGGGAGACCATGGTTCCTAGAAACTTTTCTAAGAGGTGTCTGCGACAGTTTGGTTATGTTCAGAGTATTCCACAACCAATTCCAAATATACCATCTGCGAGTATTGATTGGTGGTTTCAGAGTAACTTCATCAGTGATGGGCGTCCAATTAGAGACCGAGCAATCCTTGTTCAGCACCCCTTGCAGTGTGATGATGGTTACTTATAGTGGTATCTCACTGTATCACACCCTTACATCACCCTCATCTATAGGTGGTGCTGAACCTTCTTATGTCGGAGTACTTATTGATGACCTGTCGCTGCCGCCTCCTCCAACAGATGATGCCGATGACCAGGAGTGTCTCTAGATGATTGCAGTTATTATGGATTACCTCATGTGTTTGGTAAACCCAGATGACGAGGTTTATACTAGATTATCTCGGGCTGCACACACAGCCCGTGAGGGGCCTATTTAAACATCTTTTCTATATCATGGATTTGGCCTATTATATATTATATGTATCATTTGTATATTATTCAAACATCTTCATTATAACTCGTTATTTGCTAATATTTTTTATCATTCAAAAATTGCAACGTCAATATTAACTAACACCTGACAATGAATTACGTAACTTAAATAGAAAAAACTAAACACTACTAGATGATTAATAAATAAGAAAAACCTATACACTACCTGGTGATTTTGAATGTTCCAACATCTCCAGTACGTTGTCAACAGATCTAGAAAGTTTAGCATCTAACTCGATCGGTCTCTTTGTTATTCTAATGCGAAATGATCTTCAAATTCCCTTCACATCGTCAGTCTTCAACTCAATAAGGTTGTATTTCACTCTTCCATTAGTATCAATCCAATCTTTACGAAACTCGATCTTTCTCACCTTTATATTTTTGGTAACAAGAAACAATTCATTCAACTTGGATGTCAGACCGGCAAGAGATGTGGTGTCATCCGAAAGCCAAAACTATACAGCAGGAGAAGCTTCGTTGAAGTACACTTTTGCCTTAATCAAAATTTAAGGAAGAGTCGTTTTTAAGATGTGTTTATTAAACAACTTGTGACCCTCTATTTATATAACTTTGCATTTACTCTGGACCATACAAAGTTGTTGGTGCAATCATAGTCATCCAAAACTGTCGGCAAAATTTTGAACGTCTAAAAAATCAAACAAATAATACTATCAAAATTTTCATTTAGATTAAAATTTTCGATATCAACATGTAAATTTCAAATTTCCTGAACTTAATGAAATTTACCTGAAATTCGAAAATTTTCGCTATACCGAATATTTCAAATACAATATCGGAAATATATGTATGTACGTGAAATAACATTAAGGCTATAGAAAATTTTGTATGGAAATTTAAACCAAATTTGTATTAGGGACAATTTTAAAAATATGAAAGTTTGGGAGGAAGTTAAGTATAATTCGGGGTAGGTTAAAATCTCCAAAGTAAACTAATGATACACTAATACTTTATATTATATGCATGCACGTAAATTAATTACAACATCAACCACCACAAAATCAAATGGTTAAATGTCAAATGGATATTTATAAATTTATGGTATAAAATCCTATTATGCATGAATCTATAGATTACGATTCTGGATAACAATAGCATTTGAATCACGTCAATTAAATTATTTAAAAATTATAAATGTTAAAAATTAAATGTCACTAAAGCCTTGATTTTATTTATGGACATAGATGGAATAAAAATAACCGTTGAAAAATGACAGTTGGAAAACGACTCACACATACATCTAACCTCTTAAGTATATCTAATTTGGTCTCTATATATTCAACCCATTTTCACAACAAGAAATATCGATTCACACATCTAACCATCAACTTTTCTTCTTTTTCTCTATCGATTTTATCTTATTCTTGTCAAGACCATGGCTAGAAATAATGTGAAACTTGCTTTCATTGAGAATAATACTGCAAGGAAAGCAGCTTACAAGAACAGGAAGAAGAGTTTAGTAAAAAAGGTTGATGAACTAGCAACCCTTTGTGGCGTCGATGCTTGTGCTATCATTTATGGTGCTTACAATGCTCAACCTGAGATCTGGCCATCACCGTGTGGAGTCGAAAAGGTGCTTTCGAAATTCAAGACAATGACAGAGAAGGAACAAAGCAAGAAGATGGTGAATCAAGAGAGTTTTCTGCAACAAAGGATTTCAAAAGCTGAAAAGCAATTTGAAAAGCAATGGAAAGAAAACAGAGAGAAATAGACAACAATGGTGATGTTTCAATGTCTCTATGCTGCGAACGTCGTGCAGAACGATATGTCCCTGGAAGGTTTGAATAATCTTACTTGGATGATTGATAAGAATTTGAAGGAGATTGGTAGAAGGATACAATCAGATGATAGCAACAATAATATTCATCAAAATTAAAGTGAAAATCAAATCATGACGGCTCAAAGCCAAGTGCAACTCCAAACAGCACCGCCACTATTACCACTGCCGCCGACACCACCAACTGCGTCTAATAATGAAGAAATTGCAATGACGAGTCATGGCGATGTTGCGATGGCTACAAATGATAATGATGACATCATGTATATGGACATGGTGCTGAATGGTGGTGGAATTGAAACAATTCCATTTGGTTATAATGCCAATCTTCACAATGGATTTTGACCTAATCTACTGTCTTTAATAAAATCATGTGATTATGGACTTGATGATGCATATCTTTTGAGGTGGATATGAAGAATTTAGTCCAAATTTTTAATTAAATATGAAGATTTGTATTTTTGTTTTTTTCATTTTGTGTGTATGTAATGATACATCCATTCGTCATTATGGTTTAACTTTCAAATGTTTTATGTATTGGTATTTGATTGAATAAAGAGTCTATTGTGTGTGCTTTACTGCTTTCAATACTTTTGCACTATCGTTAGTCTTGACTATTAACTCGAATGAAAGGGGTCGTGAAAGTAGAGTGCAAATTTTGTGACACGAATAAGGAATAATTGAAAATAATTAATTTTGCTTTCAATTCATGCTGTTTTAGAGAATGGTGTTTATAAGAATTGGTTTATTGTGAAATGGAAACAAGGGCGGGATAAAGGAGGAATTATAAAGTTAATTTGAAAAAAAATTATTTTGTTTTAGTATTTTTAAAATTTGAAAAAAATTGTCCTTAATTATCCATTGATTACTCATTTAATACTATAACTCCAATAATTTAATGCATAAATTATTTGAAATAATTATGTCAAAAACAAAGTTATTTAAAAATACTGTATTAATTATATAAAATAAATTAAGAAACATGGAACACAATGACCAGCCCTAAGAAACATGGAAAATGTTAGTTGATGGTATACTTTATTTTTTTTTTAAAGGCAATGAGATTAATAAAACCGAGTACAAGGGGTACTCGAACCCTTACAACGAATAAAACGTTAAGAGATACACGCTAGAGGGTTAGATGTCCAAACCGACCAATTACACGAAGAAGACAACTTACGGTCCTTCCCTAACCACATCCACACAGACACCTTGACAGCTTTCACGATACCTTCAATAGAGACACCTCCATTATTAAAAATGACTTCGTTACGACTCAACCACAAATGCCACACGGCTGCACACCAGACAAACATACCGTAGTTATTACGACTACTACGCCTAAGGAGGGAAAAGGCTTCTGAAAAATTTGAAGTACAAGAATAATTAGTAGAGAGTTTTATCTTCAGCCAAGCACTAAGAGAATCCCACACTGCAACAACCACTGTACAACTACAAAAGATATGGTCTACATTTTCCAGGTGGTCTCTACAAAAGGGACATAAAATTTGATCACCTGAAAATTTCACATCCCTCAAACTGAGCTTCTCCTTGGTTGAGAGACGATTTTGCAATAGGCGCCACACAAAACATTGAATCTTCGACAGGATTGCTACCTTCCACACCTTGCTCAACAACTCCGAATCCACAATGTCAGAAACGTTACCTAATGCAACCATAGATAGAGCTTCATAACCACTAGATACTGAGTATTCCCCATCTTCAGTCCACGGCCAGGTAATAACGTCTTCAACATTTTCCTGCAAAACACCAACACCCTGCAACGCAACACGCAAAGGGAAAAAAGCGTTACTGCTGAAACCAGGATCAGAAGCATTGCCAGTACAGTCCAACGACCAAGAATCAGGAGAACTAAATCTGGTTAATCCTTCTGCAACATTATCATAAACCAAACTGTTGGCCTAGGCCTGCAGAGGAAAACACTTGTTTAAAGCAACATCATCCTTCCACTTGCTATACCAGAAAGATAACCTCTTTCCGTCTCCTAATTCACAATATAAGTTGTCTCCAAACAAGTCTACAGCAGAGGCTTTGTCATACGAGATAAGCACAATATCTCTCCACCAAATCGACCCTTTCCTTGAAGCACGATGGTCCGGATTATTAAACACAGCCAGGGGATTACAGCGATTTAAATACCTGAACCAAATAACACGCTTCCACTTTTCTTCCGATATCGACAGCAGCCTCCACCTCCACTTGAGCAATAGGGCCGTATTAAACCGAAACAGATTTTTCACCCCAAGACCTCCATCTTCCTTAGACCTACACACAGAATTCCAATTGACCCAGTGAATCTTCCTGACAAAATCCGTTCCTCCCCACAGGAAGTTTCTCTGAATGCTAACAATTTCCTGAAGAACTCGGGCCGGAGCTTTATAGAAGGACAACGTATATATAGGGAGAGTATTCAAAACAAAGTTAATGAGAACAACACGACCCCCTATCGAAAGAAACTTCCCCCTCCACACTGCTAACCTCTTCCTAATATTGTCAATAACATGCTTCCAGGACTCATATCTTCTAGGGCTAGAGCCAACTAACACACCGAAAAATTTAAATTGAAGACTCCCCTTTCTACAGCAAAGGAAGTCCTCTGCAGCCTGAATGAAACCACCAGGGGCATTAACTCCTAAGATACAAATCTTGAAAACATTTACCTTCAACCCGGACACCATCTCAAACCCACGCAGGATTCCCTTGATGCACCACAAGTTATCCCAAGAGTACCTTCCCAGAAACATTGTGTCGTCCGCAAACTGGACAATACTAATGCTGAGATCTTCAGAGAAATCAAAACTGCTAAAAGCTTCAGTATCCACAGCCCTTTTCATAAGGAGTGTGAGACCCTCCATCACTATCAAGAAGAGGAAAGGCGAGAGGGGATCACCTTGACGTAATCCACGAGAAACAGTGAAATCTTTAGTAGCACTACCATTGACCAAGACAGAGCAGAAACCTTTGAAAACCAAGGCCTCCATCCACTTTTTCCATTTAGAACCAAAGTTTATCTTGTCAAAGAGAAACCGCAAATAACTCCAAGATACACAATCGTAAGCCCTTTCGAAATCCACTTTAAACGCAAAACAATCTTTCTTCTCTCTTTTGGCATAATCCAAGACTTCGTTGACTATAACTACTCCATCACCAATGCTTCTACCCGACAAAAATGCATACTGTTCTTCAGAAATCAGCCTACCAATGACTATCTTAATACGGTTTGCCAGCATCTTAGCCAGAATTTTTTGTACATAGCCAACCAAACATATAGGACGAAAATCAGTGAGGGATAGAGGGCACTGAACCTTCGGGACTAAGGTTAGAAATGTTGTTGTAGACGCTTTAGTTAAAGTAGGATTGGAACTAAAGTCACTCACCATCTTAATAACATCATCTTTGACCACCTCCCAACAATCCTGCAAAAAAGCAAAAGATACCCCGTCTGGCGTTACGGTAGGTGGGAATCACAGGAAAGTGGCCTTTTGGAATCCGGTTTTTGACGTGTTAAAAAGGCGTTAAAACACTTGGGTTGGTAGAAACATGTCTTTCGGTGATAGATTAACTCTACTTAACTCTGTGCTTACTAATCTCCATATTCATTACCCGTCCTTTTTCAAGGCTCCTGTGAAAGTTATTAAACAAATCATTAGGATTCAACGGCGATTCCTTTGGTCAGGTTCTGCAGATAAAAGTAGTATTGCTTGGGTTAGTTGGAACAAGTTGTGTAATCCAATTGATAAGGGCGGTCTGGGAATTAGGCATATTGGTCTTCTCAATCAGGCCCTTTTGTCCAAGTGGCTCTGGAAATTTGTTGATGGTGGCAACGAAATTTGGCGGAATTTCTTGACGGGTCGCTACGGTAACCTTTCGTTCTGGGCTACTTATTCTGATTTGGATGACTTCCCTACTAATGCTTCCCTCTGGCTGCGTGACGTCCTTGCTTCTAAATCATATGGTACGTCTTACAGCTTCCACAATGCCATTCATTTTGTGCTTGGTAGTGGATCTCACCTTCTGTTCTGGAAATCAAATTGGATCGGGGAGGGTCTGCTGAAGGACTTTTTTCCTAATTTATTTATAGCAGCCACTGATGACGATGGTGTGGTTGCTGATTACAGCTGTTGGGTTCATGACAGGTGGGTTTGGAACCTTGACAACTGCTGGAGGGTTGAGGTCGATCCTATTTCGATCAACCTGTTGCACAACCTGCTGGTGCATGTTCAGCCGAAGCAAGACGTGATGGACAAGTGGATTTGGAAGTCAGATTCAACTATGAATTTCTCTGTCCATTCCTGCTATGCTTTGTTGGTTGCTGACCTCCCTAGACTTGAGTTTCAAGTTCCTGAAGAACTGCTCCTAAAGGCTATTTGGAAAACTAAAGTTCCTTTGAAAATTAAAATTTTCAGTTGGAGATTGATTTGTAACAGACTCCCCACTCGTGATAATCTTGCGCTTAGAGGTATTGCCATTTCCTCTCATGAAAAAGTTTGCGTCTTGTGCTTTCATGATAACGAGGACGTTGCTCACTTATTCCTTAAGTGTCCTAAAGTGCTTCAGTTTTGGAACAATATAGCGGGGTGACTTGGTTTTTCGCAGGTCCCGTCTAACTCTATCACCGAGCACGCCCTTCGTTGGTTTTTGACGTTGTACGACAAGGGAAAGGAGGATATGAGTTGCTTTGTTTGGATTATAGCTTCTTGGTGTCTTTGGAACACAAGAAAAAAAATTATCTTTAACAATGCTATTTTTGATGCGGAGACCATTTTCAATAACGTTATCACTATCTCTTGGAAATGGTTGGAATTTGGGCGTAGAAGATGTAATTTTTATGATTGGTTTAAACATCCTTTAGATCATTTGTAATTTATAGGTTTTCTCTTTTGTTTCTTGTGTGTTTGGACTTTTGTATTGGGTTGGAGAATCCCTTTTTCTCCCTTTTTCTCCTAATTGCTTATAAAAAAAACATTAAGGCTATCGAAAATTTTGTATGGAAATTTAAACCAAATTTGTATTAGGGACAATTTTAAAAATATGAAAGTTTGGGAGGAAGATAAGTATAATTCGGGGTAGGTTAAAATCTCCAAAGTAAACTAATGATACACTAATACTTTATATGCATGCATGTGAGTTCCTTTTCAATCAGGGTGGTTCAAATAGGAGAGATAATAAGAGGTCCTTTGCTGAAGTGGTGAGCAAGGAGGTTTTGGGTCAGAGAAAGGAGGTGCCGTTGGAGAAGGTGGATGAGAACAAGGCGGTTGTCTTCTCTTCTGAGGTAGTTAACAAGGATAAGTTGCGTCAAGCTTATGTGGGAGTGGTACATAGGCCAGGGATGTAGTTTAATGTGCAGTTTGGTTTGGAAGTTGAAGGTTTCTCCTCTATCAGGGTCACTCCGATGGGGTTGTCGTTATGTTTGTTGGAGAAAGCAAAGGAGGGAGATATCTACAACTTGATCGTTGAAGGGGAGCATTGCTGGAAGAAATGGTTTCAGGAGTTAAGACCATGGAGAGAAACTGACGTTGATTCCGTTAGAGTGGTTTGGCTGTGTTTAAGTGGAGTTCCGCTTCATGCATGGTGCGACAATTTCTTCAAGGTTCTGGCAGACTCGATTGGAACGTTCATATGCATGGATGAAGCAACTTCATCTGGAACTATCAAAGCTGTGGCGAGGATCTCGTTGAAGGTGCCGCAAGGTTTCGTCTTCAAAAATTCTATGCAGGTTTTGATAGATAATGTTTACTTTACAATCCATCTTCGTGAATAATATCTAGGATCGTTGATGGAGGACTCGGTTGGAAGCCATGGAACGGTTTTGGAGTCTGACGAGGATTCGTTTTCTTTATTCGAAGGTCTCAAGAGCCATTTTGATGGATTTTTTGAGGAAGATGGCGATGGAAGGTCGGAGGAGTTGGGTTTCCGTGAACGCTCGCCGGTGTCTATCGAGGAAGACGGGGTGACAGCTGGGTTGGTCCATGGAGGTGGGTTTTGTCCTTTGGATAAAACCATGGAGGGTTTAGCTTCTATTACTAGTATAGCAGTGAATGATGATACGAGACGTGATGAGGAAGGTGTGTCAGAAAAAGGGTCTTTTGACAATGAAATTTTTTCCTTAAAAGAAAAGTCACTTTTTGAATCTAATCCGGGTGGGGACTGTAGCATCGCTGAGTCTTCTATGCAGGGGTCCATCGTACCCTGCTCTTTACCTGCTGCAGATAATTCGCTTTCTCCTAAAGTTGGACTTTGTTTGGAAAGTGGGTACCACCTTTTGGTCCGTTCGAAGGGTCACGGTTTGAATATTAGGAAAGTGTTAAAAAGTTTGAAATTAAAACATATATAGGAAAAGGGAGACAACGGTTTCATCAGGAGGAAGAGAAAGAATAAAGGGACAAAAAAAGTTAGAGGGGCACATGGCAGTTCGTCTCAAAGGACTGGAATGGATAAGAGGACTAGTGATAATAGTTGGGATTCTGTAAAGAGGGTTTGTTTTCATGGTGAAAATTCTGCGGAAACTGGAATTGGAAGGTGTAACCTTAGACTTTTTGAAAATTTGGATCCTTTTCTTGGAGAAAAATTATGGAGGGCAATTTCCAATTTAGGTGTAGAGAAGGGTGAATCGATGGGAGATTTCCAAAAACGTATAGCCGAAATGGAGAGAGCGGATAAAGTAAAGTTGTGTAGAGAGAAGGCGAACTTAATTTTGTTGAAATGATCGTGGGATCTTTAAATATTAGAGGGGGATATAGTAGAGTTAAAAGGAGTAGGATATCTCAAATTATTTCAAAGGGCAAAGCGGACTTGTTTTTAATTCAAGAAACGAAGATCCAAGATTTGTCGGAGGTTGTTGCGAGGAGCTTTTGGCGTAGGGAGGATATTGAGTTTTCTTTTGTAAATTCGGAAGGTATGTCGGGAGGATTACTTATTTTGTGGAAAACTAATTCGGTGGAGGTCATTTGTAGTTTTAGAGGTGCGGGGTATTTGGGAGTAAAAGTTAGTTGGAAAAATAAATTCTATTATGTGGTTAATATTTATGCCCCTTGCTCTTTTGCTTTGAAGAGGATTTTATGGATGAAGTTGTTAGACTTGAAGGCTAATTTTTCGGATGGAGGGTGGTTGTTTGGGGGCGATTTTAATGCGGTGAAAAAAGCAAATGAACGAAGCGGTAGAACCGTCTTCAATGCGTCATCGGAATGGAGGTACTTCGAGAAGTTTATTGAGGATGGTAATTTAGTAGATTTACCGTGTAAGGGTAAAAAGTTTTCTTGGTATAGTGGCGATGGAAAGGGTAAAAGTAGGATTGATCGGTTTTTGGTTTCAAATGGTTTAATTGACGAGTGGGGGGCCGTCGGTCAATTGATTGGGGATAGGGATGTATCCGATCATTGTCCTATATGGCTTATTTTGGACAAAGCGGATTAGGGTCCGAAACTTTTTCGGGTTAACAATGAGTGGTTTTCTAATTCTTCTTTTCTTCCTTTTGTTGAAAAAGAGTGGAGGAAGATTTATGTGGTGGGAATAAGAGATTTTGTTCTTAAGGAAAAATTGAGGATTTTAAAAGAAAGCCTTAAGTGGTGGAACACTACTATTTTTGGAAGGTTTGATTTAAATATGAAGGAGGGTGTAAAGGATTTGAATGAAGGGGATGATGACGAGGTTGTTTTAGGGGAGGTGGAGGAGGAAGTTTTGTTGAGAAAGAAAAAGAGTGGAAGTGGTAAGTTTTGGTTGAATTTAAAGATTAAGGAAAATATGCTTATTCAAAAGGCTAGAATGAAGTGGATTAATGATGGAGATACTAATAGTAAGTATTTCCATAGAGTTATGAAAGAGAGGAGAAGACGTAATTTTAATGGTTCCATTAGAACGGACAACGGAGTCATTGATAAGGTGGAGGATGTTAAGGAAGAAGTGAGGATTTTTGCCTCTAAATTTGTTGAGGCGGACTTTGTTAGACCGGTGTTAGAAGGTATTAATTTTAAGGGTATTAGTCCTACGGAAAATTCTTTTCTTGAAACACCTTTTTCGGAGGAGGAAATTAAAAAGGCGGTTTGGAGTTGTGAAGGATCTAAAAGCCCGGGTCCCGATGGTTATTCTTTTCTTTTTATCAAGAAGTGTTGGCATTTTATGAAGGATGATTTTATAGGTTATTTTCAAAGCTTCTATTCCGGAGCTATTCTCTTTAAATCTTTTATCTCTTCTTTTTTGACCTTGGTTCTAAAATCTTCTAACCCTTTGTGTTTGGATGACTATAGACCTATTTGTCTCGTTGGGTGTGTTTATAAAGCTTTATCTAAACTCTTGGCGTCGAGGTTGAAGTTGGTGTTGAACTCGATTATTTCTAGTTGTCAAAGCGCTTTTGTTCCCGGAAGGAAACTTCTTGACGGAGTTTTGGTGGCTAATGAGGTGGTTGATTTCTCTAAGAAGGAGGGAAAAGGTTGCTTACTTTTCAAGGTTGATTTCGAGAAGGCGTACGATAAGGTTAGTTGGAATTTTCTTACCTTTATGCTTCGTAAAATGGGGTTTGGGGAAACTTGGTTGAGATGGATGGATGCTTTGGTTTTTCGAGTAAGATGTCGGTTTTAGTTAACGGTAGTCCTACGAAGGAATTTATTGTGGAGAGAGGCTTGAGACAAGGAGATCCTTTATCTCCTTTTCTTTATGTGATAGTAGCAGAAGGGTTAAAGGGCTTGGTTACTAGATCGGTGGTGAACAGGGAGTTTAAGGGATTCAACATAAGGGGAAGGTGCTTTATGGACATCCTTCAATTTGCGGACGATACTTTGTTGTTTGGTGAGGGCACTTGGAAACATCTTTGGGCCATGAAAGCGGTCTTGAGAGGTTTTGAATTCGTGTCCGATTTGGGCATTAATTTTCATAAGAGCAAACTTATTGGGGTTAATATTAATTCAAGGTTTTTGGAGTTGGCTTCTTTTTTCCTTTCTTGTAAAAGGGAGGAAAATAATTTTGTTTTTCTCGGAATTCCTATTGGTTACAACTCTAATAGTAGAGATATGTGGAGGGATTTGGTGGGGAAGTTGAAACGGAGACTATCTTGTTGGAACAACCGGTTACTTAGTTTTGGAGGAAGACTTACTCTTTTAAAATCGGTGCTTTCTAGTCTCTCTATTTTCATGCTCTCTTTTTATAAAGCTCCGGCGAAGGTTGTGAGAGAAATTACTAGCATTCAAAGTAACTTCCTTTGGGGGAGTAATGGGGACAAGAGGAAAATTCATTGGGAGAGTTGGAATAAGGTTTGTCTTCCTTTTGAAAAAGGGGGGTTGGGTTTGAGAAGGGTGGATGATTTTAATTTGGCATTAATTAACAAGTGGAGATGGAGGATTTTGAATGAACCTAATGCTTTTTGGCATAAAGTTTTAAAAGCTAGATATGGAGACATTTTTTTGAAGATGGTGGACTCCGGAATTTCTTCGTTGAAGGGGAGTTGTGTTTCTTTTTGGTGGAGGGACTTATGTGGTATGGTGAGTACTTGTTCGGATAATTTTTTTGTCCCTAATTGTAAATTTTCCATGGGCAACGGTTTTTCTATCTCTTTTTGGTCTTCTTGGTGGATCGGGGAAGGTTGCTTAAAGGATTGTTTTCCATCTATCTTCCATTTGTCGCACCTTAAGGGTGTTTCGCTAGCTTGCATGGGAGGTTGGATTGATGATAGGTGGATTTGGGGTGATTTTGGGGTAGTCGGGCCGGTAGATGGTGAGGCGGGTGCATAATTGCTAAGGTTGAGGAATTTATTAATTGATGTTCGGCCGTCTAATGGGGATGTTGGTAAGGTGGCGTGGAGGGGGTGTGCTTCGGAGGTATTTTCGGTGAGGGCTTTCTATAATTTAATCTCTTCCTCTCGTTATCTTTTTGGTCTGTATAATAAATTTGATGAAGTTTTCTCTCTTATTTGGAAAGAGGTGGTTCCGTATAAGATTAAGGTTTTTGGGTGGAGGTGCTTTTTAAATAGACTCCCTACTAAGCTTGCTCTTAGTTGTAGAGGTTGTGTGTTTCCGAATAGAGGATTAGAGTGTGTTTTTTGCTCCTTGGAGGTTGATTCTATTGACCATATCTTTTTGTTATGTTGTGTTTCTCAATTGGTGTGGAGGGAGGTGGCCGATTGGATTGGTTTTGATATTTGGAGGGCTAGTGATATTAAAGAAAGCTTCTTATCGTGGCATTCTTTCTCCAAGCATAATAGGGTGAAGAAAGGGAGACAAGGTTGTTTGTGGTTGGCCACGACTTGGTATTTGTGGACTTTGCGCAACGCTACTATTTTTAGTAATGATAGTTGGAACGTGCTCGATACGGTTTGGAACATCAAGGCGTTGGTGTGGAAGTGGTCTTTTGTTGGGAAAATTACTCGCTCCAATTATAGCTTTTATGAGTTTTGCAAATTTGCTTTGTATTACTTGACTTAAGATTTAATTGGGTGTAATTTTCTTTTGTTGCGAGGTCTTCCTCGGTTTTTTGTAAGTGATTCAAGAATCCATTGTTCTCGCTTTCAATTTAGTCTCTTGCTTACCAAAAAAAAAAAACTTTATATGCATGCACGTAAATTAATTACAACATCAACCATCACCAAATCAAATGGTTAAATGTCAAATGGATATTTATAAATTTATGGTATAAAATCCTATTATGCATGAATCTATAGATTACGATTCTGGATAACAATAGCATTTGAATCACGTCAATTAAATTATTTAAAAATTATAAATGTTAAAAATTAAATGTCATTAAAGCCTTGATTTTATTTATGGACATAGATGGAATAAAAATAACCGTTGAAAAATGCAAGTTGGAAAACGACTCACACATACATCTAACCTCTTAAGTATATCTAATTTGGTCTCTATATATTCAACCCATTTTCACAACAAGAAATATCGATTCACACATCTAACCATCAACTTTTCTTCTTTTTCTCTATCGATTTTATCTTATTCTTGTCAAGACCATGGCTAGAAATAATGTGAAACTTGCTTTCATTGAGAATAATACTGCAAGGAAAGCAGCTTACAAGAACAGGAAGAAGAGTTTAGTAAAAAAGGTTGATGAACTAGCAACCCTTTGTGGCGTCGATGCTTGTGCTATCATTTATGGTGCTTACAATGCTCAACCTGAGATCTGGCCATCACCGTGTGGAGTCGAAAAGTTGCTTTCGAAATTCAAGACAATGACAGAGAAGGAACAAAGCAAGAAGATGGTGAATCAAGAGAGTTTTCTGCAACAAAGGATTTCAAAAGCTGAAAAGCAATTTGAAAAGCAATGGACAGATAACAGAGAGAAAGAGACAACCATGGTGATGTTTCAATGTCTCTATGCTGCGAACGTCGTGCAGAACGATATGTCCCTGGAAGGTTTGAATAATCTTACTTGGATGATAGATAAGAATTTGAAGGAGATTGGTAGAAGGATACAATCAGATGATAGCAACAGTAATATTCATCAAAATCAAAGTGAAAATCAAATCATGACGGCTCAAAGCCAAGTGCAACTCCAAACAGCACCGCCACTATTACCACTGCCGCCGACACCACCACCTGCGTCTAATAATGAAGAAATTGCAATGACGAGTCATGGCGATGTTGCGATGGCTACAAATGATAATGATGACATCATGTATATGGACATGGTGCTGAACGGTGGTGGAATTGAAACAATTCCATTTGGTTATAATGCCAATCTTCACAATGGATTTTGACCTAATCTACTGTCTTTAATAAAATCATGTGATTATGGACTTGATGATGCATATCTTTTGAGGTGGATATGAAGAATTTAGTCCAAATTTTTAATTAAATATGATGATTTGTATTTTTGTTTTTTTCATTTTGTGTGTATGTAATGATACATCCATTCGTCATTATGGTTTAACTTTCAAATGTTTTATGTATTGGTATTTGATTGAATAAAGAGTCTATTGTGTGTGCTTTACTGCTTTCAATACTTTTGCACTATCGTTAGTCTTGACTATTAACTCGAATGAAAGGGGTCGTGAAAGTAGATTGCATGTTTTGAGACACGAATAAGGAATAATTGAAAATAATTAATTTTGCTTTCAATTCATGCTGTTTTAGAGAATGGTGTTTATAAGAATTGGTTTATTGTGAAATGGAAACAAGGACGGGATAAAGGAGGAATTATAAAGTTAATTTGAAAAAAAATTATTTTGTTTTAGTATTTTTATAATTTGAAAAAAATTGTCCTTAATTATCCATTGATTACTTATTTAATACTATAACTCCAATAATTTAATGCATAAATTATTTGAAATAATTATGTCAAAAACAAAGTTATTTAAAAATACTGTATTAATTATATAAAATAAATTAAGAAATTAAAACATATTTAGGTAATAAAATATTTGTGAAATACTTTTCTTTTTTATTTAAACAGATCATAATGCTATATTATTTAAAACAAATTTGAAGCTCGCCTAACTGAAAGTTATCAAATGCTCATCTCTTATTTGTTAGATTGTTAAACATGAACACAATGACCAGCCCTAAGAAACATGGAAAATGTTAGTTGATGGTATACTTTATGAAAGTACACAAAACATTCTAAAAAATTATGTTTTTTATTTCATTAGAACAATCGGTTAGGATCTTGCAATATCTGAGCTTTGTATTTTTCTATTTCTTCATTAATTTATAATAATTTCTTCATTTTTCAATTAACAAATATAGATACAGTTTTAAATTTTGAGTTCCTCAAAATTGTGATGCAAATGATTTTTAAATTCTTCTTACTTATATACCTTAGTTTCAATATGCCACGCATATGTTCTTGAGCACATATTTGCACATTTCTGAAGATGAGTTGCAAAATCTTTGTTTAATAGAGTTAGAAAAATTGCTAATGTGCAATGGTAGATCGTCGAGAGATTTCAAGTGTCTACCGTATCCAACTTTTGAATCTTTGTTTGCCAGAGAAAATAAGTTGGCATATGATGAATTGAATTATGATAGAGTTCAATTATATCGGTTGGATGAATCGTTAGTGCAAAAACTCACTAATGAACGACAGAACGTCTGCACCACTATAGTTAAATATGTGTTGGCTCAAGATGGACAATTTTATTGTTTGTATGGATATGGTGAAATGGGAAAGACATTTTTTTGGAGAAAACATGGTACACATCATGCAAATTCGACAAATTTGGTGGCAATGACACTCTATAAGCAGTAGCTCAAACTCTTACTGATATTTGATACGGACCAATAAACCAAGCTTCCTCGACTTCAAAGCACGTTCGACACCGACCACAGAAGTGACTCTCAAGAATACATGGTCTCCCTCTTGAAACTCAAGATCCTTTCTCCTCTTGTCATGATAACTCTTCTACCTACTCTGCGAGCTTTCATCTTCTCCCGAATCAGCTTCACCTTCTCAGTAGTTTGTTGGACAATCTTAGGTCCAATCACCACACTCTCACCAGATTCATGCAAACACAGAGGTGTCATACACCTCTGTTAGATGTCAATCATGATATATTTTTGTATGAATTATTTGGCATTTTCCATGACTTTTCCATGTGGGATATGTTGATTTTAGTGTGGAATGTGGTTGTTGTGCATTATTTGAAATATACTTGTGGTGCTTGTAATGTGTGTGCTAATATGCAGAAATAGGAGTGAAATGATCAAAGTTTGAAGACACAAAGAAATAGTGCAAGCTGCCAAAGAATTGAAATCAACAACTGCATTTGCTAGGCGAGTGTTGGTGAAGATGCCAGCGAAGGTTCGCCTAGCGAACGTTAGCGAAGATGCCAGCGAGGGGGTGGCAGAAAGTATGCAAAACTTACAGTAGGAAAACTGGGTAAATTTGCTGGGCGAGGAAACCAGCGAATGCTCGTTGTCTTGTTCGCGAGGCGAAGGTGCCAGCGAGGGGGTGGCAGAAACTTCCACTTTTGAAAACACCCAAACTTCGCTGGGGCGAGTGAGCTAGCAAAGCTTCGCGTCGCGAGTGAAGTGGTTCGCCTAGCGAACCCGCGATAATTCCATTGGGCGGTTTAAGTCTGAGGCACTTAAATGTGCCATGTTTTTAGTCATTCGCTAGGCGAATGAATCCTTCGCTAGGCGAAGGGTGCTGAAAGTAAAGTGTATAAATAGATTTTTTACTTTTTGTAATAGGATCTTTTGCTCATTTTCCATCAGAATTGATAGTTTACAGTATTTTGTTCCTCAAAGAGTGTATTTTCGATTGGAGAAGCTGAAGTCGCATCCATTATCGATTAATCGTCGTGGATGCTCATTCATCTCCTCTCTTTACTTGTCATCCAAGCTACCATGAGAAGTGGTAGCTAATCACTCAATGTTGAGGTTGGATGTAGTTGATTCTGTTTTTATGTATTGCTTTTGATCTATTGTATATGAACAAAGTCTTTGATCAATATAGATGAAGTTGTTTTCTCTTAATACTTTATGTTTGATTTGTTTTGCTCTAGACATAGATTCCACAAATCTTGACCTAACAATTTCATCTCTTAAAAACCAAACTCTAGACATAGATTTGGGATTTGCTATTCGCATTGGATTGATCTTAATGATCGTTGCTTAGATTGTTAGCGTGAGACATCATCTAACGGTCTAAACAACGGTACTCACGATTTCGCTTTAGACATAAACGTAGTCGGGAGGATACGCGGTTGTATTGGTCGGAAACCGAGTTCATATGCTTGATTAATCGTTTATACATGGAAGGGGTTAGCGAAACCTAACCTTAACATGTTTTTATAAAACCTTTTACAAAAAGCTTTGTCATAGCTTAATCTTTGCTACAAGTGAATGATAACACCAATTGAAACTTTTGAAACTATTAACTTAGAATAGCGCAACTATTGAACGGCAGGCATCAAATATCCGACAATCCCTGTGGATACGATAACAAAAACCCACACTATTACTCTTCTAACAAATTGGCGCCGTTGCCGGGGATTGTTTGTTGATATTGCAAGCATTGAGATAGTTGAGTTATTGTAAGCTGTTACCACTTTATCTTGAACTTGTTAATCTGTTTGTTTAGTGTGCAGACTTAGTTTATGCGAGGGAAACTACCGGCGGACCAACTTCTTTTCGATCCTGAGATTGAAAGAACCGCTCATAGAATCAATAGTCGAACTAGAAGAAGGAGGCAGCTAGCGAAACAGAGGCGAGAACAAGAGGAAAGTACTTCTACACCACCACCATTTCCACAAATACTTCCAGTTATGGAGGGAGATCCACCACCACCACCACCACCTGCTTCTAGGCCATGTACAAATAGTCCAAGGCACAATGCTCAGTTCGCCCGTCATGCACACAATGGTCGTCATACTGAGATGAAGACCGGAATCCTCCAACTGTTATACCAAAGTCCATTTACGGGTATGGATAATGAAGATCCTTTCACCCATTTGACAAAATTTTATGAAATCGCTGGAGCGACGGGTGCACCGGAAGCAGAAGAGGAGTCTCTGTTCAAGAGACTATTCCCGCATTCCCTCATTGGGAAGGCCAGGGAATGGTACCTTGATCAGTCAACTGCCATAATGACTGATTGGAATGCCTTGGAAGAAAAATTTTTGGAAAGATTTTTTCCGCACACTCGGTTTATGGAAGCAAAGACTGCCATTGCGGTATTCACACAAGGAGCTAATGAATCTCTCAATGAAGCTTGGGAGAGGTTCAAATCAATGTTACGAAAGTGCAAAGGCCATGGTTTCGATGAATTGTCACAAATTCATATATTCAGAAATGGGCTGCAGCTAGTACACAAAACCTTGTTGGATGCCACCGCGGGTGGGTCTTTGTTAAGCAAAACTGCAGCGGAAGCCACAGCTATCATTGATAAAATGGCCTTGAACGATCATTAAGGTAGTCACAATCGTGGACCTGCTCAACGAACGCCGGGTGTGTTGGAATTAGGAACAAGTGACGCTATCCTTGCACAAAACAAATTGTTATCACAACAGGTTGAGCTGTTAACAAAGCAAATGTCTAAGCTGCCTCAACAATTCAAGGAGATGCATGAATCTTCAAGTAAAAATGTGCAAGTGTTAGTGTGTGAGTTATGCAGAGGTGACCATTTGACCAGTTATTGTCCTCCCGTTGAGGAGGAAGCAAATTATGCGGGAAATCAAGGTTACCAACCCCGACCTCCGTATCAACAAGCAAACCAAGGTTACCAACAAAGGCCTAACCAAGGTTATCAACAACAATGGAGACCACAAGAAGCCGGACCATCATACCGCCAACAATATCAGAATTACACTCAACCTCCGCAAGCTCCCGTTGGAAATACAAAGATGGAAGATACTCTTACACAATTTATGCAAATGGCAATCTCAAATCAAAAGAATATCGATGCCGCCATAAGGAACCTTGAAACACAAGTCGGGCAATTATCAAAACAATTGGCCGACCAACAAAAAGGGCCCTTTACGGCAAATACACTTCCTAATCCAAAGGATTGTAAAGCAATTCTCACAAGAAGTGGAAGAGAGATTGACATGGGTGTAGGTAAGAAGAGAGTGGAGGAGGAGGTTGTAGTTGAAAAAGAGAAAGATAGGGAAGAGATTGAAGTAGAAAAAAATGTTGAGGGTGTGTTAGTTGAAAATGAGATAGAAAAAAATGAGAAAGAAAAAGAAGAGAATGAGAAAAAAATAGAGAGTGAAGAAAGAGTGAAGAGAACCAAGAAGGGAAAGGAGCCGATGAACAATATTCCAATTCAACATCTACCATATCCGCATGCTCCTACAAAGAAAGATAGTGCGCGGCACTATTCTCGGTTTATGGATATCTTCAAGCAATTACAAATAAATATTCCATTTTCCGAGGCTTTGGAGCAGATGCCTAAGTATGCAAAATTCATGAAAGATATCCTCACGAAGAAGAAAAGGTATACTGATCAGGAGACAATTATGGTGGATGCAAGTTGTAGTGCAATCATTCAACGGACGCTCCCGCGAAACGAGTGTGATCCGGGACGAGTTACATTGCCCGTTACGATAGGAAACATGTATGTAGGCAATGGGTTGATTGATTTGGGTTCTAGCATCAACTTGATACCATTGTCGATTGTGAAACGGCTAGGCCACATGGAATTGATGTCCACGTAAATGACGTTGCAACTCGCCGATAAATCCACTACCCGTCCACACGGTGTAGCGGAAGACGTGTTGGTCAAGGTGGACAAATTTTTGTTTCCAATTGATTTCGTTGTCATTGAAATGGAGGAGGACGATGATACACCTTTGATTCTTGGAAGGCCTTTCATGAAAACTGCCCGTATGGCAATTGACATGGACGATGGTCTCATGAAAGTGAGAGTCCAAGATGAAGAGGTGTGTTTCAATCTTTACGATGCCATGAAGCACAAGAAGGATAAGGGTGATTGTTTCCGAATCGATGTAACGGAGGAAGCAAGTTTGGAAGTTACAAGGAAAATTAATATCATTGATCCTTTTCAAAGAGCTTTGGATGAATCCTTGGAAGTATTCTCGGTTGAAGAAGAGCAAGCTCTTGAAGAGTGTTTGTTGGAGCTTGACGCTTTGGAAGAATTGCAACCGTGGGAGTATGAAGAGGAAATTCTGAAAAAAGAGGTGAATGATGAACCATCCAAACTTGAGCTGAAAGTGTTACCTTCCACATTGAAATATGCTTTTCTCGATGACGGTGGTAATAAACCGGTTATCATAAGTAGTATTTTGTCTGAAGTGGAGGAAAGCCGCTTAATTCAAGTGTTGAGGAAAAATCAAGATGCAATGGGATGGACGTTGTCTGATCTCAAAGGCATCAGCCCTTCATATTGCATGCATAGGATATTCATGGAGGAGGACTTTAGACCGGTTGCTCAACCTCAACGCCGCTTAAATCCTGTCATGAAAGAAGTGGTTAGAAAAGAAGTAGTGAAGATGTTAGATGCCGGGATGATTTATCCTATTTCCGACAGCCCGTGGGTTAGTCCCGTGCATGTGGTACCAAAAAAAGGAGGATTTACGGTGGTCCGAAACGAGAACAATGAGCTTATACCAACAAAGACCGTAACCGGGTGGAGAATGTGTATCGACTACCGTAGGTTGAACAAGGCTACGAGAAAAGATCACTTCCCTCTACCTTTTATGGATCAAATGCTAGAGAGGCTTTCCGGTCAACAATTTTACTGTTTTTTGGATGGTTATTCGGGTTACAACCAAATAATTGTGAACCCGGATGATCATGAAAAAACAGCTTTTACATGTCCGTTTGGAATCTTTGCTTATAGGACGATGCCTTTTGGATTATGTAATGCACCGGCGACTTTTCAGCGGTGTATGCAAGCTATCTTCTCGGATTTGATCGAAAAGACTATCGAGGTTTTTATGGATGATTTCTCTGTTTTTGGACAATCGTTTGATTTGTGCTTGAAAAATTTGGATACGGTGTTAGAACGGTGCGTGGAAACTAACTTGGTGCTTAATTGGGAGAAATGCAACTTCATGGTGAACGAGGGAATTGTGCTCAGTCACAAGGTTTCGGAAAAAGGCCTTGAAGTTGATAAAGCCAAAGTGGATGTTATCGAGAAATTACCACCGCCGATGAATGTCAAAGGTATAAGGAGCTTTCTTGGACACGCCGAGTTCTACCGGAGATTTATCAAGGACTTCGCCAAGGTCGCAAAGCCGTTGAGCAACTTGCTTGTCCAAGGTAAGGTTTTCGACTTTGACGAGTCTTGTCATTTTGCTTTTAATTTTCTGAAAAAGAGTTTAACAACCTCACCCATAATCGTTGCACCAAACTGGAAATTAGATTTTGAATTGATGTGCGATGCGAGCGATTATGCGGTTGGGGCTGTTTTGGGTCAAAGGAGAACGAAAGTTTTCCACGCTATACATTATGTGAGCAAGGTTTTAAACGAAGCTCAGATTAACTATGCAACAACTGAAAAAGAGTTGCTTGCCATAGTGTATGCGTTGGAGAAATTTCGTGCCTATTTGATTGGTTCACGTGTCATCGTTTATACGGACCATTCGGCTATAAGGTACATGCTCACCAAGCCTGATTCAAAACAGCGGCTGATTCGGTGGATCCTTTTGTTACAAGAATTTGATCTTGAAATTCGTGACAAAAGGGGTTCCGAGAATTTGGTGGCGGATCACTTATCCCACCTGGTCAACATTGACGTGACCAAGAATGAATTTGAGGTAAAAGAGGAGTTCCCAGATGAAAAACTTTTTAGAGTGCAGGTTAGACCGTGGTTCGCCGACATGGCTAACCACAAAGCCACCGGATTGATACCGGACGGTCTAACGCACCACCAAAAACGGAAATTTTTGTCTGATGCCAAGTCATTTGTATGGGATGAACCCCATTTATTTAAACTTGGTGTCGACAACCTCCTCAGAAGGTGTGTGTCAGTGGAGGAAGCCACGAGTATTCTGTGGCATTGTCATAACTCTCTTTACGGAGGACACTTTAATGGGTTGAGAAAGGCCACTAAAGTCCTACAATCGGGCTTTTATTGGCCGTCCTTATTCAAAGATGTGCATGCGCATGCCCTTAGTTGTGACAAGTGCCAGAGAAGCGGCGGTATTTCACAGCGGCAAGAAATGCCATTACAAAATATGTTAGAAATCGAAGTTTTTGACTGTTGGGGGATCGACTTTGTCGGTCCATTCCCATCTTCATTTTCTAATGAATATATTTTGGTCGTTGTGGATTACGTTTCCAAGTGGGTTGAGGCGATAACATGTGCCAAAGCCGACGGAAAAACGGTGGTGAAGTTTTTGAAAAGAAATATTTTTGCGCGTTTTGGTACACCTCAAGTGTTAATAAGTGATGGAGGATCTCACTTCTGTAACACTCAGCTTGACAAAGCTCTTGAGCAATATGGTGTGAAGCACAAAGTTGCTACACCATATCATCCTCAAGCTAACGGTCAAGCAGAGGTATCCAATCGTGAGATTAAGCGTATTTTGGAGAAAACTGTTTCGGCCTCGAGAAAGGATTGGGCGAACAAACTTGATGACGTATTGTGGGCGTATCGGACTGCTTTTAAGGCTCCGATCGGTCTCACACCGTTTAAAATGGTTTATGGTAAGAATTGTCACTTGCCGGTAGAGTTGGAGCACAAGGCGTTTTGGGCCTTAAAATTTTTGAATTTTGATCCAACTCTAAGCGGCGAAAAGAGAAAAGTGCAATTACACGAGTTGGATGAAGTACGCCTTCAGGCGTACGATTCCAACAAATTGTATAAGGAATGTGTAAAGTCTTACCATGACAGAAAAATTGTCATCAAACAGTTTGAGGTCGGACAGCTGGTCTTATTGTTCAATTCTCGATTAAAATTGTTTCCCGGAAAATTAAGATCTAAATGGTCCGGTCCGTTTCAGATTGTGGAAATCAAGCCTTATGGAGCAATCGTAATTGAGGACACAACGTCAAAAGAAAATTGGACAGTTAATGGACAGAGATTGAAAATTTATCTTGGAGGATATTTCGAGCGGAATCCCGCCATTGTTCCCTTCCGCGATCCGTGAGATTGCGGTAGACCGTCGAGCTTAGCCGACGTTAAACAAGCGCTAGTTGGGAGGCACCCCAACATTGTAAGTATTACTGCTCATTTCTGTTTTAAGTCTGTTTAGTTATCATTTTGAAGCCTTTAAAGATGTGGAAAAATTTGAAAGTTTTTTGAAAATTCTGCTGTGTTCGCTGGCGTTCGCCTAGCGAGCTGGGGCGAGCATTCGCTGGCCTTCGCTCCGCGAACCCAGCGTGACAGACCAACCCAAGTTTTTACTACATCAGTAAAAATGAATTGTGGGTGGGCCATCCAAATTGGGCCCATGACCCATTTCGAAATCTGAATAGAGGGGGAAAAACCCTAATGCATTTGCCTCCATTTCCTTTTCCACCGTTTGCAATTTTCTTCTCCTTTTCTCTCAAGAACTAAGTAACACTCATCTCTTTCGATTTTCCAATTTCCCTAATCCACCACTAACCGTGCGAAATTCAGGTTTGCATACTCTTTATTGTTTATTTCGTTTTGCATTGTTTATGTTCTTGGTTGATCAAGTAGGATTTTGAGAAACATTTGGAACCTCTGTCTAGGGCTGGTGCTGATGATGCTGCTGAAGCTGGGGGAGGTTCTGAACCGGCGTCGCCTGCCTTTTATCCATTTCAGCAGGAGATCTGCCAATATAATTGGGATTGGATGGCTGCCCAGCAGCGTGCCATGATAGATATTCATGATTCTTTGCAGGTTCTCCAATTGCAGATCCGTGACCCTTCTTCTCAGCAGATGATGATGTCTAGGGAGCAGTTCCTAGCGCATGCTGGTTGGCCTGAGGCCAGGCCAATTTTAGGAGAGGGTGAGGACGAGGCTGATGATGAAGAGGCTGGAGTTGAGACTGTTGGTGACGATGATGATGATGAGGAGGCTACTTCTGCTGGCGGTGATGAGGATATTGAGGTGTCGGATGAGGATTGATGTGATTTTTTTTGTGATCTTAGACTTGTACACTTCCTTTGGACTCCAAAGTGAAGTTTTCTTATTATATTTATTTTTTTCAGCTTTTACTAGTCTTATGTATCCACATTAGTGGAATATTTTGATATGGGTGTACTTGTACCCTAGTGGTACTATTTTTGATATTGTAGGTGTTCTTACACCAAGCACTTTATTTATATTGAGTAATGTTAAGTGTTTTGTTAAAAAAAAAATTTTTTGGTTTGCTTTTACTAATAATTTGGTAGTTTTTAATTGTTAGTATGTTTACATGTAATTTGTCTTTCTTGTATGATGGAAGTTTGAAAGTAGGTAGGACTCTTGATTTTAACGAAGGATTCATCCAAGATGTGAGGGCTATGATAGTACCGTAAGCATTGTGTTGCGACAAGGTATCGTTACCCTGTTCAAGAATTTTTTATGTTTTAGAACTTTGTGTCTTTGTGCGATTGAAATTGTGTTTCATGTACAACTTCTTTTGAATGCGTATGTCATTTTAGGATCATAAACCATTAAAGTGAGAAGCCTCCAATGTATTATTATATGCTAAGGATTGTGATTAATGTTGTCTTTACTTTTAATTCATGCCTTATCTTATGACCATGTGATTTTGTGGAAGTAGGAGAAGTGATCAAGGCACTTTTTGAAGTTGAGCACAGCCATGTCCATATATTAATTCACCCGTGAGTAGTGAGCATTTGGTAACCCCTTTGAGCCTAAATAGTTTAGAACTCAATTGAATGATGAACTTGTTTTATGTACATAATTTGCAAGTTTGGTTCATCATTGAATTTGGTGAGTTTCTAACATTTTCTTCTTTAACCTTTGAAAATTGTATACTTTGACTTCCTTGCCTTAAAAAGCAAGGAACATTCACTTTAGGTTGAGTTGAAAATGAGTTGGGGAGAATAAAAAGAAGATGGGTGCATTACTCCAAAATTTGAAAAATATTCAAGTAAGCGTGTAAAGAAAAGAGTGTGAGTATGTTGTACAAATGCGAAAACGCTTGCTTGAATGAAAAAAAAAAAAAAGAGAAATTCAATAATTGTGAGGTAGTTTGTGAAGGTGTGATGAAAATTTGGTGGAATGAAATTGAGATGTATGTGTATAGTGAATGTTCTTTTGCTTCGGCAATTTCGTTTCCATGACCTTTAGAAATGACCCTTTTTTGTTCACCCGACCAAGTTACATCCTTGTAGTCCTTAGTGATCTTGTACTTCCATGAGTTCTTTTGTGTTCATTGAGATATGATATGAATTGCTTAGTATTGCATCATTGGTCATTTGAGTGTAATTGTCCCGTGCTTGTATGCACGTTTGCCTTCAATCCTTTTTCGAAGAGGAGTGTAGAATGACATGTGTATGATGAGTTAGTTGTCTCTTGAAACATTGTTGAAATTGTTTAAGAGTCAATTTCTTTTACATTTTGAGTTCTTGAATTGCGTAATTGTTGCATTGTTGTGATCGTTATTTAGTTGAGCCGTTTTTCGTGTCTTGGTCGAATTGAATCCTCGAGCAAATCCTCGTAAGAGGCAGACTTTGCTTGAGGACAAGCAATGAGTTAGTTGGGGAGAGTTTGTTAGATGTCAATCATGATATATTTTTGTATGAATTATTTGGCATTTTCTATGACTTTTCCATGTGGGATATGTTGATTTTAGTGTGGAATGTGGTTGTTGTGCATTATTTGAAATATACTTGTGGTGCTTGTAATGTGTGTGCTAATGTGCAGAAATAGGAGTGAAATGATCAAAGTTTGAAGACACAAAGAAATAGTGCAAGCTGCTAAAGAATTGAAATCAACAACTTCATTCGCTAGGCGAGTGTTGGCGAAGATGCCAGCGAAGGTTCGCCTAGCGAACGTTAGCGAAGATGCCAGCGAGGGGGTGGCAGAAAGTATGCAAAACTTACAGTAGGAAAACTGGGTAAATTCGCTGGGCGAGGAAACCAGCGAATGCTCGCTGTCTTGTTCGCGAGGCGAAGGTGCCAGCGAGGGGGTGGCAGAAACTTCCACTTTTGAAAACACCCAAACTTCGCTGGGGCGAGTGAGCTAGCGAAGCTTCGCGTCGCGAGTGAAGTGGTTCGCCTAGCGAACCCGCGATAATTCCATTGGGCGGTTTAAGTCTGAGGCACTTAAATGTGCCATGTTTTTAGTCATTCGCTAGGCGAATGAATCTTTCGCTAGACGAAGGGTGCTGAAAGTAAAGTGTATAAATAGATTTTTTACTTTTTGTAATAGGATCTTTTGCTCATTTTCCATCAGAATTGATAGTTTACAGTATTTTGTTCCTCAAAGAGTGTATTTTCGATTGGAGAAGGTGAAGTCGCATCCATTCTCGATTAATCGTCGTGGATGCTCATTCATCTCCTCTCTTTACTTGTCACCCAAGCTACCATGAGAAGTGGTAGCTAATCACTCAATGTTGAGGTTGGATGTAGTTGATTCTATTTTTATGTATTGCTTTTGATCTATTGTATATGAACAAAGTCTTTGATCAATATAGATGAAGTTGTTTTCTCTTAATACTTTATGTTTGATTTGTTTTACTCTAGACATAGATTCCACAAATCTTGACCTAACAATTTTATCTCTTAAAAACCAAACTCTAGACATAGATTTGGGATTTGCTATTCGCATTGTATTGATCTTAATGATCGTTGCTTAGATTGTTAGCGTGAGACATCATCTAACGGTCTAAACAACGGTACTCACGATTTCGCTTTAGACATAAACGTAGTCGGGAGGATACGCGGTTGTATTGGTTGGAAACCGAGTTCATATGCTTGATTAATCGTTTATACATGGAATGCATTAGCGAAACCTAACCTTAACATGTTTTTATAAAACCTTTTACAAAAAGCTTTGTCATAGCTTAATCTTTGCTACAAGTGAATGATAACACCAATTGAAACTTTTGAAACTATTAACTTAGAATAGCGCAACTATTGAACGGCAGGCATCAAATATCCGACAATCCCTGTGGATACGATAACAAAAACCCACACTATTACTCTTCTAACAACCTCCGACCATACAATGCTTCAAAAGGCGACATTCCAATAATAGAATGGTAACAGTTATTATAAGTGAACTTAATCAACGATAAATAACTATCACAAACACCTCCTTGTTCAAGAACACAAGCCCTCAACAAATCTTCCAAAGACTGAATGGTCCTCTCTAATTGATTCTTCCAAAGACTGAATTTTCCAATAACTCTTCTAATTGATTTTTCAACTCTGCCAACTCTGATGTTGACATCCTGTATGGTGCCATAGAAACAGGTCTGGTACCAGGGACAAGATCAATAGCAAACTCTACCTCTCTCTCTGGCGGCACATCTGAAATATCATTTGGAAACACATATGGAAATTCACGCACCACTTGCAACTCATCAATCACTCCTTGACTCTCCACAGATAAGGATGCAAACAAAGCAAGCACTTGAGCTTCTTCTTCCAAAAGCTCCTTCAACTCTCTAGCAGAAAGAAAACCAGTTTCCTTCTCATAAGTTTTACAAATATCCACCAACTCTGGGAATCTCCTAATCTGTCGATATCCAACCACTTGCTTGATCTTAGGACGCAAACCATTCTCAAATTTGACACACCTTGAGAACTCAGCAATCACCTCACTATAATGCGGATAGAACTTAGCAAGTTCCACAAATCTGGCAGCATACTCAGTAATAGTTAGATTACCCTGCTTCAGCTCCAGAAATTCAATCTCCTTCTTCCCACGAACATCCTTAGAAAATTACTTCCTCGGGTACTCCCTACAAAACACAGCATAGGTAACAACTTCACCTGAAGTTCCTAACACTTGACTAGTGTTGACCCACTAGCCATCAACCTCCTCAACTAGCATATGAGTACCAAACCGTACCTTATTCTCTTCAGAATAATTCATCAGTCGAAAGATCCTTTCGATCTCCTTGAGCCATGCTTGCGCTCCATTCGGGTCATACCTACCCTTGAAAATAGTCAGATAATTGGCTAGCCATCTTAGCAATCCCCATAGAGTCTGTTTCATATTTCATATCCCAAACCAAAAAAAGTCCATGAATTCATAGCATATCATATCATTTCATCTACATCTACATCTAGGAACAAAATTTGAGCCTTTTAATATTTAACTCTCTCCCACTATGATCATATGATGAATGACATTCTCCATATTCTCTAGTTGAAGTTTTTTAAATAGGGGCAACTATCATACCCTAATTTTGTTCGGGAATTTTAAATTCATCTGATACATGTCCATTTGTCAAGTTTTGTATTTTTAGCCTTATGCATTTTTATCATCAAATATAGTCACCATAATCATGCATATATGCATTATAGTAAAAAAAAATCAACATAAAGTCAACATTTTACATGTTGAAGAAATTGAATAAAATTGCATTTTTTTCATTATTCATTTTGAAAATTAAATTCAACATCATTTTATTTATCATCAAAATATTCATTTAAGCTTTACGCATCATAAAACAAAAATCAATGTTTCTAGAAGGTCCAAAATATGTCTCTTTATAACATCATTATTCCATGCATATATTACATCATTATTCACTATTTAATTAAATAAGTTTCTAGAAGGCACTCACACTCTTTGCATTTATTTTTTTTTCTTCATTATTTCTAAACTATCTTTTCCAGAGTCTATAAAAAAATCTCATTTCATTCACAAATGACACCAAGTATCACTCACAAGAACAAGCCAAAACTTTGCACAAATTTCTCTCCAATTTTCAAGTCACTTTGTATTCTTATTTATTTAGGTAGGATTTTAATTTTTTTGTATTTAATTTAATTTGAATATTTTTCTTCCTACACTTAATTAGTACCTTAATCATCACCATTTTACATGGAAGCTCCATTGATTCAAAATCATGAGTTTAAAGTGTTCTTGAACCTCCATGAGCCAAAGTGATTAAATATGATTTTATTTTTGTGTATTTATTTTTCTTTGCATTATTTTTCTTACTACACTTAATTAGTACCCTAATCATCACCATTTTGAATGAAAACTCAACTGATTCAAAATCAAAAGTTTAAAGTGTTCTTGAACCTCCATGAGCAAAAATGATTAAATGTAATTTAATTTTAATTTTTTTCATTATTATTCTTGCTACACTTAATTAGTACCTTAATCGTCACCAATTTGCATGGAAACTCCATTGATTCAAAATCAAGAGTTTAAAATGTTCTTGAACCTCAATGAGCCAAAGTGATTAAATGTGATTTTATTTTTGTATATATATTTTTCTTTGCATTATTATTCTTGGTGCACTTAATTTGTATATTAATCACCAATATTTTGTATGGAAACTCCATTGATTTAAAATCAAGAGTTTAAAGTGTTCTTGAACCTTCATGAACAAATAGGATAAAATGTCAATTAATGCTTGTTTTACATAAAAAATTTATCTAATAGCTTCCCAACATCACCCTGAGCATGAATCCATGGTTTGCTTGTCATAAGGGTGGATAAAATGACTGAATCGAGCAAATATATGTTGCTTTATTTTTTGTTGAATTTCTAAGTTTTATTGGTTTTTATTTTCTGATTCTAAATATTCTATTATGTTTGTGCGATCGAGTAGATAAATTTTCATTATTTATTTGCTTAATTCCATAAAAAATCGAGAAAGTTATGGTGTTTTTACATTTTCGTTGGAACTTTTTTCTTCCATTTTTGTTGCTACGAGAATAGTAACCAAATGTGGGAATGGGGAAGATGAAGTCTCCCCACACCCCCTGATTGCTTAGCTCACCCGTGCAGGGCCCCCCTCCTTTCGGCCTAGAGCAATTTCCTAGCTACACCTCCAATTTTCAGCATGTATTTGTCTTTTGTATATTTTTTGATTTATTGTTTTCTTATTATTGCTTTATTTTTTCCTTTTATTTCCATTAGTTTTTTTAATTATGTTACCTTTTGTATTGATAGTGTGTCCCCTCCCTTTTATTATTTCTTTTATCTTTTTTTTTATTTCTTTATTTTTTAATTTATTTTATTGAATTTTTAATGGATGCATAATTGTTAATCCAAAAAGAAAAAATGACCTTTAAAATTAACCTTTCAAAAATACTAAAATCAAGGTGCTTGATCAACATCAAGTACATTTTTCAAAATCACACCAAAATCTTTCCAAACCAAAATCAATCGCTTAACATCCATTAACCTTCACACATAAAATCAATCATTTGAAAAAAAATCAACTTAGTTAACACCAAGCCCTTTTCTTTAATAAGAACCTCGTATCACCTTAAACCATTTCAATATCATTTTCAAACCAAGCTCATTTAATCCCATTCATATTCAAAACCATTTTCACAATTCACTTTGCAAACGCAAATCAAATGCTTGACTCAACAACAAGCTCTTTTCATAATCAAATTCAAAATGATTAATTCAAAAAGAAAAAGACTACCTGGGTGAAATGTCCAATCGTAGTCCCGAACACTAGGCCCAAGTGGTAATCACTTTAAAACTCAAGTGTTTCTCTTTCATTCAATACACTTATAACTAATCAAACATTTTCACAATAAATCTAAAGAAAAATACTTCCTGGGTGAAAGATGCTTTCATTGTCCCGAGTATTAGGCCTAAGTGGTAATCTTTTGTAAGTCAGGGATACTCGTGTTTTAAGCTTAAAACATAGTTAAACCAATCAAACCTCTCTTTTCTCGCTTCCCGTGTGATTAAACCCTTTTTATAAACAAAAGATGCTTCGTCCATTCCGAGACGATGCAAACAAGCTTCGTTCCTACATGCGCAAGAAGTTATAACGCTTTCTATTCGAATGTGGCGAGAACAAATCAATGAGAATCTGAATTATGTTATCTATTCTGATGCGATGTCAATGTTGATATCTCAATGTTTTGGATAGTAAGCAATGTTTTCCGCTCGATTACGACTAAGTCCCTTTCGCTAAAATTGACGAAATCAAACAAACATTTTCTACCTAGAACTACATAGCTTTTAGTTCTCCATCGCACCCGAAGATACGTATGAGCAATACCAGCAATCTTGTCAAGCACATTAACAAAAAACCTTTTATGCAGACCTTTCTTTTTCTCTTTTCTTTTTAATCACTTCAAGAAAACAAATGACATAAGCTAGCATTCCAATAAATTTTTTAACTAAATGGTTCCCTTTGAGTACAACAAGCATGAGGCATGTTAATACCTTTCCCTTGCGTAATCAACTCTCGTTGGAATAAATAAAGTTTGGTGGCGACTTTGTTCGAACTATTTTTCCCGAGTGTGCAATATACACTTCGCGAAGGATCATATTTTTTTTAGGTACAACACATAGTTATCCTTAACTTTGGTTACATCTGCTTCAACGTCTTCATGAAATTGATCATCATTCTTCTTATGCACTTGAGATTTTGTCAACATCTTGGACAAAATGTCTGGCACATTCTCATCACCATTTGGACTACTCAATCTAGTTTCCTATGAGTCTTCACCAGAAGAGATTTAACTTTCATGATGACTTCTCATAGGTCTATACTTGAATGGAGAGAAATTAATTTTCCAAATCATTTAAAATAATATGAAAAACATTAAAAAATGGGACAAGTGATAAAAAAGGAGGGTCTGGGGCAAGGGGGATTTGAATCCCAGACCTCCAAGACAAACACATGCGCGCGCAACCACTGGGGTGGTGATACATCCATGTATCAAAACCACCCCATAAATACATATGGGATACCAAGTTTCAGGCCTGGCCAAGGCAAGTTCTTGGGCCAAAAACGTAAAGGCTATAGCTTTCTCATTTCTCCATTGATTGGGACAAAATTTAGGTCTATCTTGCCTAGAATTTCACAAGGAATCCAATGGTGCCCTTAGTTTTTTCAGATGAGGTCCCCATTTTAAAACCCGATGGTGGTTTTGAAATAGGCCATGGTTTTCATTTTCTGTGCTACCTCATGGTACAGGCTAGAATTGTATGATGAATTCATTCAAGCACAACATATATAACATGTATGAGATGTTTATGAGCAGTGGACTTCAAAGCAATGCATAATTTAAAGAGTTCAAGTTATGATGCTTACCTCTTTGGGAGCTTTTTGTGCTATTTGCCAAGTTTCTAGTGCCAGAAGTAATTTGATGCTTTGGACACTCTCAATTGATCCCTTAGAATCTTTTAGAATGGTTAGAACCAGCTGGAATCCTCAGGAACAAGTTTGAGCTATTTCTTGCAAAAGGGGCAAAAATGACTAATATGGCAACTCTCTTAAATGGTGTTTCAGATGAGGGGAACCAATTGAGACAGTTCAAGGATGATATTTGAAGCGTGTTTGAGGTCTTATCTGGTTTTGAAAGTGACTGAATCAAGACATGGCTTGAAAAATGCAAAAAGTCCAATTTTGAGGTTTTGGAAGTGGACTTTGAGATTTTGGTGTTACAGGTCACATGTTAGTATTTGGATAGCTTAGATACAACATATTAGAGGTGTTTGGATCATGAGTTGTGATGGAATTGCTCTCTAACTCAAAAACTCAGAGATACCTTGCAAAAGAAGGCATTTTGGCCTAAAGAGAGGGATTTTGAGGAAAACATCAATTTGGGTGCTTTGGTGTACTCAAACTGATCACAATTGATGTCTATTTATAGTGTCAAGTTTTTTTAGGCATCAATAGTGAATGGAGGCTGCAGCAGGCCTTTGGCCAATGTTATGCAAAAGGAATCTCAAGTCTCCTCTAGCCATTGACTTGAGATTAGAGCACAGGCTTTGTAGCTTTGGTTCAGAGATAAGTTTAGACTGAATTCAGTTGGAATAGGCTCATTTCATGCCACCTTGATGCCTTCATTAAAGGCTTGGAAACAAAATTGGGGTCTTGGCATTTTTTAACCTTTTTAGGTTTGTTAAGGCTACTTGTAGATTCTTGGACTTTGGAGGCTTGAGGATCAGATCATTCCCTTCTTGTTTTATCCTAAGATGTTTCCAAA
The DNA here is from genome assembly GCA_022829125.1 of Lathyrus tuberosus. Taxonomy (NCBI): domain Eukaryota; kingdom Viridiplantae; phylum Streptophyta; class Magnoliopsida; order Fabales; family Fabaceae; genus Lathyrus; species Lathyrus tuberosus. The sequence continues at coordinate 14,547,892 of JALAZF010000071.1, forward strand.
TGGATGACAAGGCATGGATTTATCATATTTGGACAAATCGAGCAAAATACATAAATTCTGCCTTGTAAAAACCAGTTCATGATGCCATGTTTCAAGGGTTGTATCTCCTTGCTCAAATGGAATTTGGAGATGATCTGGTACTTGTTGGAAAGCCCTTATGGCATACTTTAACTTTGATGTTCACCCCTAGACCTGGTTTGACTTGGATCAAGGTGAAAAATATCCCTACATTTTGGAAAAAGTAAGGCAGATTCTGACTTAGTGAAAATTTCAATAAGTGTTGAAAAAAATGTCATTTTCATGTTTTCTGCCATTTTGATCACTCCATAACTAAAAGTCCATGAGGAATTGGAATGAGATGTAGTTGAAACTTTTGTAGAGTGTAGCAAGACCTACAAATTCAGCTTTGGATCATCCAAAATGGTTGCTTGGATCTCAAGTTATGGTCCTTGGAAGTTGGTACCCTAGCCACTTTGTTCCATAACTTAGAAAAATTCTAAGTTTTTTATGGTTACCCCTTTTACAAGTTAACTCACTTTCTTTGATTTTTCTTGATGAATGATGATTCAAATCACATATTAACATTGTTTTAGGGTCAAGGAACCATAGTTGTGAAAAATTCCAAAAAGTCAAACTTGATTTTGTGCACAGTTGACTTTTTATCGGATAAAATCCAAATTGTGCGATCCTTTGTGAAATCAAGTCCTTGACCTAAATCAAACCTAATGGATATGTTCCCTAGGTGTTATAGGGTGTATTGAATCATGTCCCATGATTTGGGAGCATGTCTTGGTCAAAAGTCAAAGGTACAATTGACTTTTTCCTCGAAACCCTAATTGTGGTCCTGATGAAATTGAAACTTGTGAATCAAGCTTCTTGGGTCAAACCATTGATGCAATTGGATCAATGTAGTGTATTGGAGACCCTCAAATCATGTCTTGAGGTCTTGCCTCATGTTTTGTCCCAAAAGTCAACTTAGGGGTGAATTAGGTCAAGAAACCCTGATTCCTGGTTTTGGGTAAATGCATCCCCTGAGGTTAAATTGACTTGATGATTAGGTCCATAAGGTCCCTTGGAGTATCTTGGGTTATGCCTTGAAGCATTGGCTCATGCCCAGAGGAAAATTTTCATCTGGAGGCCTTGGTCTACCAAAACCCTAATTTGGTGACACTGGCGATCTTGAGGCTTGTCCACTTGGAATGTTGCAACCTTGTGCTTGATTCTTGATGTGGTGAATGCTCAAACATCTCTGAGGATATTGATGATGCATGATGGCACATCCATATTATGGTAATGATCCTTACAATGATGGGAAATCTTAGTGGTCAAAATTTGGGGCCTGACAACTGGCTAAGGAAGCATATAGATCAAACATATTAGCATATGATTCACATTCCTCTAAGGATATATTCACTGTTCAACGCCTCGATCTCCAGGTACAACTCTTAGACTATATTATATTTTATAATTATTTCATTAAATATATTGTCTAAATTGATCTTATGTAGTTAAGCTATCGTGCCTTGACAGTATAAATACCTGTTACTGGGAATTTTTATAATTCTTTCATTCTGACCAAAAGCTTCAAGAATAGGGGCAAATTGAATGGTTAATTAGTAAGAATAAATTATTAAACAAAATCAATATAGATTAAAGGATGTTTTTTATGTTTGAATTCCAAGTTTAACGGTAACATCATATTTAGAGAACATTTGGCGGTGGAGTCAGAGCTGCTGTTAGTGGAGATCTTACCGAGATCAGTGCATATTTAATAGGTCTTTTTAATTCTCATTCTCCTCAGTTATTTGAACAAATAATGTTCTTGACAGATGACCAAGAAGCTAAGGCATATTCTAAAGATATCTCTTCTTATTGTGGAAGGTAAGAGTTAATTAGGTTTACATTTTAACTTTAACATGCTTTAACATAAGACATTCATGGCATCAACATATTTCCTTTTGTTGGTGCAATGGTACCTTGTGTGATGCTTCATAAGAGAAACATTCATGAGGTACATTTGTAGGCTATTAATATTGTGAGTCCTAAATTGGTAAAGAAAGCCAAGTATGAAATCAAAAGTAAAGTCAAATTGGTTATGCAAAACGTTTTCACATTGTCACATATTGGAGTCCAACCCACATGGTCTTCTCCATACTGTCCCACAATCATACCTTCCCTTGTATGCATAGTAAGTAATTTGATTCTCTCCTCCATCCCAAACCTAAATTTTTGCTATGGTTCAATTTTGTTTTGATTGATGATCAGGTATAGTTTGAAACAATGTCTACCAATTATGTTATAATGATTCAAAACAGTAACAAGAATATTATGAAATATTGAAGTGGGTGTTGAATGTGAAGTTTAAATGATTTGTTAATAGTAGTTCACAATATATGGTGCTTCTGTGGTAACTTATGAATGTTAAGCAATTGATATAAAGATAGGTTTCTCATCTAACTATCCATATCTTCCTGGTCGTTAGTGTCGCTGTTTTGCAGAAGGTGGCAGAGGTAAATCAAGCAAAAGCTGCATGAGTTGTTATAATTGCTGGTAAAGAGCTTATTAAAGAGATTTATATTAATGAGTGGATATTTTTCTCCAAGAAATTTTGTTGATCATGCTGGTATCCTTTTCCCGTGCTAAATTTATGGTGAGACTGTGCAGATGCAAATTATTTCGTGTTGGTTGCATACTTGTTTTTCTCAAATACATTTTTTCTCCATTTGTATATGTATGCCATTTGTTGTATATGCTTATTAGTAGACTTTTGTTTTCCTCTATATGCTTATGTAAAAACTATAGTAGTGTGTGTTGTTTTTGTTAAATGTGTGACATTAATATTTTACTCAGCTTGGCCACTGAATATAAAATGTTCATTAGGGTTTACTCTCTTGTTTTATAGATGTAGCCTTTTGCGACAACCTGGGAATTGCATGTTAGGATCTTGATATAATGTGGTGCTCAAACCCCGCCAACTTTGTGGTTCGAGGTAATGATGTTTTGTTGATGAGCACCTCTATAACACCTTAATGTTGTGGCTAACAATAACACTAATGTTTTGTTGATTAAAGACATGGTGACATGATCTTCTATTGTTGTAGACTTGATGACAGCAGTAGATGGATGAGTTACAATCTAAAAGATAGATCGCTGTGAACATAATACTACTGGTAAAAACAATTGCAAATCCGCAGTGATACATTATTTGATTTTAATTATAGTAATATATACATATATACATGCGACAGTTTGATTTCAAAGACAAATATGACTTGGTGAGATTCATAAAAGAAATTCAAAGTCAAGGACTCTGTGTCTCAGAATTAGACTCTTCATTGAAAGTGAATTGACATATTCTGTTTGTGTCTAATTTGTTTGTGTTGTTGTAGTTTAACTGGTTCGTTAACTTGGTTTCATCAAATATGAACTTCTTCTATAACTTTAAAATTAAAATTGAATTCACTACCCCAAGTTCTACTGGGTTTTTGATATAATCTCCACCTTCTGGCGGCTACTCGGTTGCCATGTGTGGAAATAAGTTAGCATGGGAATTTTAACACAATCACTAACTATCCACTAGTTTATAGTGGAATTTCAACTTAATGTTGTCACTGATTGTTGTATCCGAATAATTTGATGGTTAAAAATTAAGCATACTTAGAGGTGTTGTGAGCATATCAAAATTTTCAAAACTTGTATAAGTAGTTCACTTGTTTTCTTCTATGTCCATTCTAAATTATGGTATGCCAGTTTTTTATCTTATATATTTAACTTGCTTCGTGTGGTATTGAGCATAATTTTACATTACGGTGACCATTTATTACTCTTTGTTGTTTAGGTTTTTTAGGAGTCTGTAGATAACAAAAGCAGCAAGTGATACATGTAATTTATTATTTTTATCATTATGATCAGTGATCAATACCTCTTATAGAGAGGAGATTGAAGTATAGTTGTTAGTCATACATTAAAAAATGGTTTTCTTTAGGAACTTCATAAATGATACAGTCTCACACAGTGTCATGGAAGATAAAGGCATATGACAGGATGCTAATAATATTCTTAGACCAATAGGTAATGAGTGTACTGATGCAACTTCCAGTGAGAAAGAATTTGATATGAAATTTCATAAAGATTGTTTCTCATGCATGAAATACTATTTTTTTAAATTAGCTAATAATGTCTAGGCCTTGTTACTTAGTACACTGATTATTGATGAACTCTCATGATGCATTTTTTGCCGATACCATGCAGAAGATAATCTCGATGATGCAGATTTTGAGCCTGCTGAGAGTATCCATACCTTAAAACAAGTGTTGCTTCACTGATATTTTGGAGTTTTGGAACAATCTCTCTTTTTTTATTTGGACACGGCATGCTAGTTGTAGTCAAGTTTTTTATTGTTTACAATATTTTAGAGCTTTATTTTGATAATCAACATTTCACAATTCTATAATAATTTTAGTGTTGAAATTAAATAATATATGATTGAAATAATGACAGTGTTACTAATCATTTTGTTTGAAACTGTTTCAGGGTTATTGTTATGGATGAAGCCCATGAAAGGTCACTAAACACAGATGTCCTTTTTGGAATATTGAAGAAAGTTGTAACCAATTGTCGTGATTTCAAACTAATTGTCACAGAAGTCATAGTCAGATAGATTTTAATTACAAAAATATTCTTCAATGCATTTGATTCCTTATTTGAATATAATTGTAATATGTTAAACTTCTAACTTATAAAGTGACATGGTGATTCTATAAATGTAATATGAAATATATGTTTAGTTGAATGAAGAATATATATGATTTTCTGCCCCCATTATGTTCATATTTCTACAAACAAATTATTTTTAAATTTTAAAAATAAATTACCTGCGGATTTACCTGTGGAAAGGAATTTTCCTACGGATTTACATGTGGAACAGAAAGTTACAATAGTTGGAACCGTCGTAATCAACAATAAAAACAAAAATCAAATGGAAAGTTACGATAGTTAGTAACCGTCGCAATACGCAGATTACGTCAGTTCCCTACCCGTCGTGAGAGACAATGACAGTTCGTATGACGGTTTTGACAACCGACGCGATTCGACATCGCGACACACGTTTCTGCGACAATGCTGCAACCTTCGTGAATTGCAAATTACGACGGTTTTAACCGTCGTAATCTGCCAAAATAACCGTCGCAATCTGGCAATTTTCTTGTAGGGTACACCGAAAGATTGAGTTCATCTTGTTGAATAGAATCAAGGTCACGGAGAAGATCCAAAACCCTAAAGAAGTTACCTTTTGTGAATCGATCTTCAAGATCTTTATAGAGTTCAAAGGTGAATTTGATGCAGATCGTGCTCTGAAAAATTGGAGGAGAGGGTGTCTGAGTGACCAAAGAGATGACTATATTGTTGCAATATTATTATGTTTCTCATTAATAAGAAAAAGAGAATTTATTAATGCACCCTAGATTCTTCTACTACACCACGTGAATTTCCACAAATGCCCCCTGTTTTCGAAGATGTACCCCCGGACGCACGTCTTGCACACTCAACATAGGCCATTCTGAGAGGCGACTCATATGTCTGGTTATTTTTATTCCAGAGATACATCTCTTGAACATTTTAAGAAAAAATTCAATTGTTTAGTTCAGTAGATATTTTCGAGATGCATCTCCCGAATTATTGGGGGCATTTTGAAATTTTTTGTCTCTGTTGCATGTCAGATATTTCCGGAGATGTATCTTTGGAAATATCTTATATAGAAACCAGTTGCAAGACCACTCAGCCATTGTTGACATACTTAGTTTTCAACTAAACCCTTCACCTTAAAAACCTTTCATTCTTAATCCATTTTTTCACTCCAAATCTCCATCCTTTTGGTTCAACATACCATACGGAGCAAAAGAAGATAGAATTTCAGGTAAAGATTCTTCTTTTCCCTCTGCATTGCTCATATTAATCATTCATTTTTCCTAAAAAAAAGTTACGCTGTGTCCGGAAATGTATCTTCGTAACATATATGAACTTGTCCGAAGATGCATTTCTGGAAGTTTTCTGTGTTCATTTTTGAAGTCATTTTGCAGCATTAGTTGACCTTATGTTTTGTTATTGTTTTAAATTTTTTCATTAGATATGGTGCACCACAATGTTTTCCCAAAACAAGTTGTTTCTCCGAATGTCCAAGGTGTGGTTGTTTCTAAGAATGTTCAAGGTGTTGTTATGAAGACAGTAGATGTTGGCAACGATCTTAAAAACAAGCAAGAGTTTAAATCTCGTGATCAAATGCTTGAATGGATTTATTGCCCCATAAGTAGTTCTATTTAGAAATAATAAGAGTACTGTTGTTTGATGAAAGCCGCATTCCAATATTGCATCTTTGAATTTATAAAAAATTTATTATTTCATTTTGTTACTATTTCTAAAACCTTTTTACAATCGCCTTAGATAAACACCGTAGCAATTAAAGACGATAGATTGACCTTTAGGTCTCTGTTGGACTCGACAAACTTTTATATTACTCTGTTACACTCCGTATACTTGCAGAAAGCACACACCAGTCCCTTGTATGTCTAACTGTTGCACAAGATTTGGGATTGTCTGAGGTGGATGTACAACAGGAGTTTGGCATTACCAGGGGTGCACACCTTCGTATGTCTTGGCTTCGGAAGACATACGACCAGCTTGTAGGTGTTGGGAGGATTTAGCCTGTCGCTAGGGCGTACATGTTACATATAGTAGCATGTACTCTCTTTGTAGACAAGTCTAGTTTTTATATCGATGCTCGATACACGTCCCTCTTTAGTAGCCTCAGGAACACCAGTCGGGCTTGGGGGTGTGCTGTGTTGACCCTTGTGTATACAACCGTTTGAGTGGTGATGGTCTTTGTGACCAAACATCTTGCTGGCTATTTGAGTCTGTTACAGGTATACATGAAATTATTATTTGTAGTTGATTTCTTATTTAATTGTTACGAATATCATTTCTTATTTATTATTTATTGTGTCTCTGTTTTGATATCATTGCTGGATATACGAGCATTTCCGCGCCATCTATGATATGATGGTGCAGCATTGCGAGGTGGGGTCCCCACAGACGAAGAGACGGAAGGCTTGGAAGGCACACCCCGATGGTGTTGTTGAGTACAGGAGGAGGCTCGATTCGCTAAATGTAGATGATGTCATTTGGAAGTCATACACTGGTAATAGAGTCCTCTGTGAGTTCGAGGAGTCGTCATTATATTCAGGTTATATGCGGTGGGAGACCATGGTTCCTAGAAACTTTTCTAAGAGGTGTCTACGACAGTTTGGTTATGTTCAGAGTATTCCACAACCAATTCCAAATATACCATCTGCGAGTATTGATTGGTGGTTTCAGAGTAACTTCATCAGTGATGGTCGTCCAATTAGAGACCGAGCAATCCTTGTTCAGCACCCCTTGCAGTGTGATGATGGTTACTTATAGTGGTATCTCACTGTATCACACCCTTACATCACCCTCATCTATAGGTGGTGCTGAACCTTCTAATGTCGGAGTACTTATTGATGACCTGTCGCTGCCGCCTCCTCCAACAGATGATGCCGATGACCAGGAGTGTCTCTAGATGATTGCAGTTATTATGGATTACCTCATGTATTTGGTAAACCCAAATGACGAGGTTTATACTAGATTATCTCGGGCTGCACACACAGCCCGTGAGGGGCCTATTTAAACATCTTTTCTATATCATGGATTTGGCCTATTATATATTATATGTATCATTTGTATATTATTCAAACATCTTCATTATAACTCGTTATTTGCTAATATTTTTTATCATTCAAAAATTGCAACGTCAATATTAACTAACATCTGACAATGGATTACGTAACTTAAATAGAAAAAACTAAACACTACTAGATGATTAATAAATAAGGAAAACCTAAACACTACCTGGTGATTTTGAATGTTCTAACATCTCCATTACGTTGTCAACAGATCTAGAAAGTTTAGCATCTAACTCGATCGGTCTCTTTGTTATTCTAATGCGAAATGATCTTCAAATTCCCTTCCCATCGTCAGTCTTCAACTCAATAAGGTTGTATTTCACTCTTCCATTAGTATCAATCCAATCTTTACGAAACTCGATCTTTCTCACCTTTATATTTTTGGTAACAAGAAACAATTCATTCAACTTGGATGTCAGACCGGCAAGAGATGTGGTGTCATCCGAAAGCCAAAACTATACAGCAGGAGAAGCTTCGTTGAAGTACACTTTTGCCTTAATCAAAATTTAAGGAAGAGACATTTTTAAGATGTGTTTATCAAACAACTTGTGACCCTCTATTTATATAACTTTGCATTTACTCTGGACCATACAAAGTTGTTGGTGCAATCATAGTCATCCAAAACTGTCGGCAAAATTTTGAATGTCTAAAAAATTAAACAAATAATACTATCAAAAATTTCATTTAGATTAAAATTTTCGATATCAACATGTAAATTTCAAATTTCCTTAACTTAATGAAATTTACCTGAAATTCGAAAATTTTCGCTATACCGAATATTTCAAATACAATATCGGAAATATATGTATGTACGTGAAATAACATTAAGGCTATAGAAAATTTTGAATGGAAATTTAAACCAAATTTGTATTAGGGACAATTTTAAAAATATGAAAGTTTGGGAGGAAGATAAGTATAATTCGGGGTAGGTTAAAATCTCCAAAGTAAACTAATGATACACTAATACTTTATATTATATGCATGCACGTAAATTAATTACAACATCAACCACCACCAAATCAAATGGTTAAATGTCAAATGGATATTTATAAATTTATGGTATAAAATCCTATTATGCATGAATCTATAGATTACGATTCTGGATAACAATAGCATTTGAATCACGTCAATTAAATTATTTAAAAATTATAAATGTTAAAAATTAAATGTCATTAAAGCCTTGATTTTATTTATGGACATAGATGGAATAAAAATAACCGTTGAAAATTGACAGTTGGAAAACGACTCACACATACATCTAACCTCTTAAGTATATCTAATTTGGTCTCTATATATTCAACCCATTTTCACAACAAGAAATATCGATTCACACATCTAACCATCAACTTTTCTTCTTTTTCTCTATCGATTTTATCTTATTCTTGTCAAGACCATGGCTAGAAATAATGTGAAACTTGCTTTCATTGAGAATAATACTGCAAGGAAAGCAGCTTACAAGAACAGGAAGAAGAGTTTAGTAAAAAAGGTTGATGAACTAGCAACCCTTTGTGGCGTCGATGCTTGTGCTATCATTTATGGTGCTTACAATGCTCAACCTGAGATCTGGCCATCATCGTGCGGAGTCGAAAAGGTGCTTTCGAAATTCAAGACAATGACAGAGAAGGAACAAAGCAAGAAGATGGTGAATCAAGAGAGTTTTCTGCAACAAAGGATTTCAAAAGCTGAAAAGCAATTTGAAAAGCAATGGAAAGATAACAGAGAGAAAGAGACAACCATGGTGATGTTTCAATGTCTCTATGCTGCGAACGTCGTGCAGAACGATATGTCCCTGGAAGGTTTGAATAATCTTACTTGGATGATCGATAAGAATTTGAAGGAGATTGGTAGAAGGATACAATCAGATGATAGCAACAGTAATATTCATCAAAATTAAAGTGAAAATCAAATCATGACGGCTCAAAGCCAAGTGCAACTCCAAACAGCACCGCCACTATTACCACTGCCGCCGACACCATCAACTGCGTCTAATAATGAAGAAATTGCAATGACGAGTCATGGCGATGTTGCGATGGCTACAAATGATAATGATGACATCATGTATATGGACATGGTGCTGAATGGTGGTGGAATTGAAACAATTCCATTTGGTTATAATGCCAATCTTCACAATGGATTTTGACCTAATCTACTGTCTTTAATAAAATCATGTGATTATGGACTTGATGATGCATATCTTTTGAGGTGGATATGAAGAATTTAGTCCAAATTTTTAATTAAATATGATGATTTGTATTTTTGTTTTTTTCATTTTGTGTGTATGTAATGATACATCCATTCGTCATTATGGTTTAACTTTCAAATGTTTTATGTATTGGTATTTGATTGAATAAAGAGTCTATTGTGTGTGCTTTACTGCTTTCAATACTTTTGCACTATCGTTAGTCTTGACTATTAACTCGAATGAAAGGGGTCGTGAAAGTAGAGTGCAAATTTTGTGTCACGAATAAGGAATAATTGAAAATAATTAATTTTGCTTTCAATTCATGCTGTTTTAGAGAATGGTGTTTATAAGAATTGGTTTATTGTGAAATGGAAACAAGGACGGGATAAAGGAGGAATTATAAAGTTAATTTGAAAAAAAATTATTTTGTTTTAGTATTTTTTAAATTTGAAAAAAATTGTCCTTAATTATCCATTGATTACTTATTTAATACTATAACTCCAATAATTTAATGCATAATTTATTTGAAATAATTATGTCAAAAACAAAGTTATTTAAAATTACTGTATTAATTATATAAAATAAATTAAGAAATTAAAACATATTTAGGTAATAAAATATTTGTGAAATACTTTTCTTTTTTATTTAAACAGATCATAATGCTATATTATTTAAAACAAATTTGAAGCTCGCCTAACTGAAAGTTATCATATGCTCATCTCTTTTTTGTTAGATTGTTAAACATGAACACAATGACCAGCCCTAAAAAACATGGAAAATGTTAGTTGATGGTATACTTTATTTTTTTTTTAAAGGCAATGAGATTAATAAAACCGAGTACAAGGGGTACTCGAACCCTTACAACGAATAAAACGTTAAGAGATACACGCTAGAGGGTTAGATGTCCAAACCGACCAATTACACGAAGAAGACAACTTAAGGTCCTTCCTTAACCACAGCCACGCAGACACCTTGACAGCTTTCACGATACCTTCAATAGAGACACCTCCATTATTAAAAATGACTTCGTTACGACTAAACCACAAATGCCACACGGCTGCACACCAGACAAACATACCGTAGTTATTACGACTACTACGCCTAAGGAGGGAAAAGGCTTCTGAAAAATTTGAAGTACAAGAATAATTAGTAGAGAGTTTTATCTTCAGCCAAGCACTAAGAGAATCCCACACTGCAACAGCCACTGTACAACTACAAAAGATATGGTCTACATTTTCCAGGTGGTCTCTACAAAAGGGACATAAAACTTGATCACCTGAAAATTTCACACCTCTCAAACTGAGCTTCTCCTTGGTTGAGAGACGATTTTGCAATAGGCGCCACACAAAACATTGAATCTTCGACAAGATTACTACCTTCCACACCTTGCTCAACAACTCCGAATCCACAATGTCAGAAACGTTACCTAATGCAACCATAGATAGAGCTTCATAACCACTAGATACTGAGTATTCCCCATCTTCAGTCCACGGCCAGGTAATAACGTCTTCAACATTTTCCTGCAAAACACCAACACCCTGCAACGCAACACGCAAAGGGAAAAAAGCGTTACTGCTGAAACCAGGATCAGAAGCATTGCCAGTACAGTCCAACGACCAAGAATCAGGAGAACTAAATCTGGTTAATCCTTCTGCAACATTATCATAAACCAAACTGTTGGCCTAGGCCTGCAGAGAAAAACACTTGTTTAAAGCAACATCATCCTTCCACTTGCTATACCAGAAAGATAACCTCTTTCCGTCTCCTAATTCACAATATAAGTTGTCTCCAAACAAGTCTACAGCAGAGGCTTTGTCATACGAGATAAGCACAATATCTCTCCACCAAATCGACCCTTTCCTTGAAGCACGATGGTCCGGATTATTAAACACAGCCAGGGGATTACAGCGATTTAAATACCTGAACCAAATAACACGCTTCCACTTTTCTTCTGATACCGACAGCAGCCTCCACCTCCACTTGAGCAATAGGGCCGTATTAAACCGAAACAGATTTTTCACCCCAAGACCTCCATCTTCCTTAGACCTACACACAGAATTCCAATTGACCCAGTGAATCTTCCTGACAGAATCCATTCCTCCCCACAGGAAGTTTCTCTGAATGCTAACAATTTCCTGAAGAACTCGGGCCGGAGCTTTATAGAAGGACAACGTATATATAGGGAGAGTATTCAAAACAAAGTTAATGAGAACAACACAACCCCCTATCGAAAGAAACTTCCCCCTCCACACTGCTAACCTCTTCCTAATATTGTCAATAACATGCTTCCAGGACTCATATCTTCTAGGGCTAGAGCCAACTAACACACCGAAAAATTTAAATCGAAGACTCCCCTTTCTACAGCAAAGGAAGTCCTCTGCAGCCTGAATGAAACCACCAAGGGAATTAACTCCTAAGATACAAATCTTGAAAACATTTACCTTCAACCCAGACACCATCTCAAACCCACGCAGGATTCCCTTGATGCACCACAAGTTATCCCAAGAGTACCTTCCCAGAAACATTGTGTCGTCCGCAAACTGGACAATACTAATGCTGAGATCTTCAGAGAAATCAAAACTGCTAAAAGCTTCAGTATCCACAGCCCTTTTCATAAGGAGTGTGAGACCCTCCATCACTATCAAGAAGAGGAAAGGCGAGAGGGGATCACCTGGACGTAATCCACGAGAAACAGTGAAGTCTTTAGTAGCACTACCATTGACCAAGACAGAGCAGGAACCTTTGAAAACCAAGGCCTCCATCCACTTTTTCCATTTAGAACCAAAGCTTATCTTGTCAAAGAGAAACCGCAAATAACTCCAAGATACACAATCGTAAGCCCTTTCGAAATCCACTTTAAACGCCAAACAATCCTTTTTCTCTCTTTTGGCATAATCCAAGACTTCATTGACTATAACTACTCCATCACCAATGCTTCTACCCGACAAAAATGCAGACTGTTCTTCAGAAATCAGCCTACCAATGACTATCTTAATACGGTTTGCCAGCATCTTAGACAGAATTTTTTGCACATAGCCAACCAAACATATAGGACGAAAATCAGTGAAGGATAGAGGGCACTGAACCTTCGGGACTAAGGTTAGAAATGTTGTTGTAGACGCTTTAGTTAAAGTAGGATTGGAACTAAAGTCACTCACCATCTTAATAACATCATCTTTGACCACCTCCCAACAATCCTGCAAAAAAGCAAAAGATACCCCTTCTGGCCCCGGACTCTTGCTACCATTACACTCCTACACAGCCGCCTTGATTTCATCTAGATGGAAATCCCTATCCAAAGCTCTCCTCTCCTCCTCCGAGAGAGACATAAAGACCAACCCATCAAGAACGGGTCTATTACACTTAGATTCAGAAAAATTAAGCTTAAAATGATCGAAAACTGTTGTTCTAACCTCATGAACTCCTTCTTTCCTTCCTTCCTCCGTAAGAACCGAAGCAATGAAATTTCTCCTTTGCTTCCCTTTCAACACCCTATAGAAATTCCTCGTGTTTAAATCTCCTTCTTTAATCCATAACTGCCTCGACTTATGGCTTATAATACTCTCCTTTACTTTCAAAACATTCCATATCTCTTCTGCGGCTTTTACTCTTTTAAGTTGCAACTCTTCGCTATCCTGCACAGAGACCTGATTCATACTAACAAACTTGTCAAGTTCATGAAGGGCATCCACGTTTTTTTCCACTCTAAGGTCAATCCACCCGAAAACATCAATACTTCACTTACGCAAACTCTTCTTCAATAAGTACAATTTCACTTTTAACACATAATCACCTCTTCCCGCTACTTTAAAAGATTTCCACTCATTGGTTACAAACTCCAAAAATTGAGGGTTCTTAAGCCAACCATTGAAAAACTTAAAGGGTTTAGGGCCCCAATCTTCCCGATTCGACTTCAACCATATGGGGCAAGGGTCAGAAAATTCCCTTTTCCCAACTGATTCACCCATAACACCCCACTCCTCCGAAATGTCACCTGAAACAAAGAAACGATCCAGACTGCTCATCGATGTCCCACTACTATTTAACCAAGTAAAACAACCATCAGTACATGATAAGTCTACACAATCTAATTCGTCAACGAACTCCCTGAAAATCTGAATTTCGTAATTACTACTACCTTCTGTCTTGCCTTTCCTCTCGCTCTCCCTTAACACCGCATTAAAATCTCCTCCCACTATCCATCTGCTACCACCAAACCTGACTTTAACTTCAAGAAACCCTTTCCAAAACTTCCTCTTGAGAGCTAAGTTGCATGGGGAATACACATTGACGAAGAAGTACTCATTACCTTTCCAAACAGCGCAAACACCAACAAACCCCAGACCTCTAAAGCTATAGAGAAGATTGAGAAGGCCCTTTCTTCACAATATAACAATACCACTAAACGCCCCCATAGCTCCAGAGTCAGACCACTCCACCTCCTTATCACCCCACAAAGATTCTGTAGTAACCTGATCAATGGAAGCCATTTTCGACTCTTGGATAAAACACATATTTGCCTTCCCGGATTGGATTAAACGCGCGACTCTCTTCCTTTTGATGACACTTCCTCCCCCTCTAATGTTAATTGAAACTATATTCATTTTTCACCTTTGGATTTTTTCGCCTTCTTGACACGTTCCCTCTTATCTCTGAGTTCCAACGCCCTAATTTCTTCAACAATGTCATCTGAGTTTACCCCTCCTGAAACACCAAGAGAAGAAATCATTTCCTTCACCTTCGCTGCCACTTTAGATTCCAACTCTGCCTAGAACCTTTTGTTACCCTAAAACACTTCCGAATCCGTAACCGAATGGCAACGGGAGACTGAATCCTTCAATTTTCCCAATACAGGATTGCCTTGGGATTTATTTCTACTTTTGCTAGAATCAGACAAGAACGGGCTTCTACTATTGCTAGATTCAGACAAGAACGAGCTTCTACTCCCATGGTGGTTGACTTCAGGTTGAGCATCCATCTTCGTAGTAGGCACCAAAGAAGGAAACGGTGTACAAGCTACTAGGGTTTCGGAGTTGACTACTTTTTCCGTTAGGCTAACCGCCTGGAAAAGAGGCAAGTTATTCTCTGACTCTCCTATCTCAATTGGGTCTTCCGTCTCCTTCCCTAACCCAAGAACCTTATGGGCTTTCAGGACATTATCCAAGATAATATCAGTATCACGACCCAGACCCACTTTTACTAACCCAGAGAAATCCGAACTAGTAAGGTTTCCTCCTAACATAGCCCCACTAGCTTCCAAATCAGCCTTTTCTGGGACACTAGACTCTACATCTGCAGCAGGCAAATTAACTCTGCCCCCTACTTTACCCCAATCACTTTTAAGGAAACTCTGCCCTGACACAGAAATACCCGGGACAGCAGCGGACTTTTTACCAAAAGCAGCTTTATATGACCTTTCACCATCACCTTCTTGGGACTCACCATCTTCAAACAGCGACTGATCATCTTCTTCCATGAACGATTTCCAAGAGGAGCTTGCCATGGTATCACTATCCTCTGAGTCAACCCGATCTTTAGCCGGAATTTTGACCACCCTAGTAGACGGACCAAGGGAGTCCTCTATCATCCGAATCCTAAACCCCTTCCATTGATCTTGACAGAAAGAACCTCATTATTCAAAGAACCGCAACAGGTCATTACCATGATACTAGCAACTTTTAACTTTGATAAGTCCAAAGTTGAACTCTCGCTACACACATATTTGCCCACAGTAGAAGCCAGGTACTCAAAGAAATCCACGCTTCATACAAAACTTGGAACACCATAGACCCGTAACCATATTAACCGTTCAAGATCGACATCATCCACCCTCCATCTTCTTACTTCCAAAAACCACTGGCTTAACCAGCCTGCGGCCCCCTCCATCAGCGCTTCCAACTCTCCCTTATCGTCTTCTTCGAGCAAGCAAAGATTTGCTCCCAAAGGCGTAACCTTTAGAGCAAAATAACCTTCCTCATTTAATAATCTTTGAATGTTGTAAGACGAGCCCGGATGAATAACCTTGCCCACATACGCTTCTTTGAACCTTTTCATTTGAGAATCTTCCACCACGTATTCCAACTGGTTGACTTTCTTAGTCGTCGGAACCGGACCCCTTTTAAGACCCACCGCTTCTGCAAAAGACTTCCCTCTCTCTTTGAATCTTGGTTCCTTTCTAAATATCTGCTTGTTCCTCCGCTCTGAAGCTACAAATGAAGGCTCTTCTCTATAGCCCTTACCTCTATCGTAGCCCTCTTGCCCTGGGAAAACAGCTTTAACTGCGCGAGGAAACCTTGGAACATTTACATGTAGTTTCCTGCCTTCAATCCACAGATTGTCCATTCTTAGCACTAACGATCTTTCATCTCTAACTCCGAAGAACCGAACAAACTCGTATTTCCTACCATATTTGTCCCTTTTTGCCGGAATAACGACCTCGTCAATCACACCGAACTCTTCAAAATGATTGAATAGGTCCTTAGCCCTAAAGTATTCAGGGAACTCAGTGAAAAAAATCGTTACACTAATCAAATCCTCCTTTGAACCCCTCTTAATCTTGCTGGTTTCAGTATCCCACTTCGTATTCGAGCTCTTCTTACGCTTAGGGACCCTAGTCCAAGCTCCTTCTTCATTGGGTGAATCTTCCATTGAATTGCGGCTCCTATTCTCTAGAAAATAACTTTGATTAGTTGTGCCTCCTCCAATTTTTCAGCTACTTTATGAAAGTACACAAAACATTCTAAATAATTATGTTTTTTATTTCATTAGAACAATCAGTTAGGATCTTGCAATATCTGAGCTTTGTATTTTTCTATTTCTTCATTAATTTATAATAATTTATTCATTTTTCAATTAAAAAATATAGATACAGTTTTAAATTTTGAGTTCCTCAAAATTGTGATGCAAATGATTTTTAAATTCTTCTTACTTATATACCTTAGTATCAATATGCCACGCATATGTTCTTGAGCACATCTTGCACATTTCTGAAGATGAGTTGCAAAATCTTTGTTTAATAGAGTTAGAAAAATTGCTAATGTGCAATGTTAGATCGTCGAGAGATTTCAACTGTCTATCGTATCCAACTTTTGAATCTTTGTTTGCCAGAGAAAATAAGTTGGCATCTGATGAATTGAATTATGATAGAGTTCAACTATATCGGTTGGATGAATCGTTAGTGCAAAAACTCACTAATGAACGACAGAACGCCTGCACCACTATAGTTAAATATGTGTTGGCTCAAGATGGACAATTTTATTGTTTGTATGGATATGGTGAAACGGGAAAGACATTTTTTTGGAGAAAACATGGTACACATCATGCAAATTCGACAAATTTGGTGGCAATGGCACTCTATAAGCAGTAGCTCAAACTCTTACTGATATTTGATACGGACCAATAAACCAAGCTCCCTCGACTTCAAAGCACGTTCGACACCGGCCACAGAAGTGACTCTCAAGAATACATGGTCTCCCTCTTGAAACTCAAGATCCTTTCTCCTCTTGTCATGATAACTCTTCTGCCTACTCTGCGAGCTTTCATCTTCTCCCGAATCAGCTTCACCTTCTCAGTAGTCTGTTGGACAATCTTAGGTCCAAGCACCACACTCTCAACAGATTCATGCAAACACAGAGGTCTCATACACCTCCGACCATACAATGCTTCAAAAGGTGACATTCCAATAATAGAATGGTAACTGTTATTATAAGTGAACTTAATCAACGATAAATAACTATCACAAACACCTCCTAGTTCAAAAACACAAGCCCTCAACAAATCTTTCAAAGACTGAATGGTCCTCTCTATCTGGCCATTTGTCTGCAGATGATAAGCAGAACTAAACCCCGGCTTTGAACCCAAAGTCTCTTGCAAACTCTCCTAAAATATGGAAGTAAACTGTGCATCTCTATCCAACACAATACTCAACAGAATTCCATGCAGCTTCACAATTACACGGATATAAATCTCTACCAACTTCTGCAAAGAAAAACTGATGTTAATCGGAATAAAATGCGCCGACTTCGTCAATCTATCAACAACCACCCAAATGGAATCATCCCCCCTAAAGGTATTCGGCAACCCAATCACAAAATCTATAGAAATGTTGTCCTATTTCGACTTTGGAATATCCAACGGTTTCATCAATCCTACAGATCCCTGATGTTCAACTTTCGACTTCTGACAAGAGTAACACCCTACTCTCCCCATTCATTTCATTATAAAAATAGTTTGCGGAAAAATCAGAGATACACCAGTAGGATGCCACATCACTTACACTCATGAAGTATCAAGTCACTTCATATCTTTATTCCTCATAAAATTATTCAAACAGTGGGATAATTAAATTTTTTATTCAACAGCACTAAGGCTTCAACATACAATAACCTCAACAAAATTTGTGGTTCAACATAATTTAGAAAACAAGATACGTAACAAATGAAAAATAACACAAAGTATAGTAAATCCCCATCCTTCTCGTGTTACGTATCAGAGCGACTCCTAAGACTCGATCAATAGAAACACATGCTCCAAGCACTACTCAGGTACCTGATTATCTATACTCCACAAGGAGCACAAACACAACAATAGAAAAGGGGTGAGAATTACATTCAATAATTATACGGTGAATATCACGTGCTAAGGAGTAGTAATCACACAATTCACACCAATCAAATAGTTATAACGCACATACAAGAGCCACATCAATATCCAGCATGTTCAGTCCACATTTAATCATACATATGTGAAATGTGACTCAACTGACACTACATCATGCATGCGGTACCAACACAATCCATATTGTTCAGTCTTTGAACCCGATTACCTCTGAACTACAACTTATCTCCAACTCGACTCCCACACGAGTCCAAACGAGACTAGGCACCCATCAAGGATTCCCACCTAAGCTCATTTCCACATGATCGACTTCGCAGCCTCCCATTGTAGAACTGCATCTACTTTGGATAGATCCATAACAATACCATCACCTGAAATAACATGACCAAGAAATCTCACCTCTTTCAATCAGAACTCACACTTCGACAATTTAGCATAAAGATTTTTCTCTTTCAATACTTGCAATACAATCCATAAATGCTCAACATGCTCTTCTTCCGACATAGAATAAATCAGAATGTCATCAATGAAAATCACCACAAACTGATTTAGATATGTGTGAAATATTTGGTTCATATATTCCATAAAAACACCAGGTGCATTAGAAACGCCGAACGACATTATCGAATACTCATAATGTCCATACCGAGTTCTGAATGTCGTCTTTGAATATCTTCATCCTTTACTCGAATTTGGTGATAACCCGACCTCAAGTCAATTTATCTAAACACACGTGCACCCACCAACTGATCCATCAAGTCATCTATTCTTGGAAGCGGATACTTGTTCTTAATCATTACTTTATTCAATTGTTTGTAATCCACACACAACCTCATACTGCCCTTTTTCTTCTTTACCAATAACACCGGAGCTCCCCAAGGCGATACACTTGGTCTTACAAATTTCTTTTCCAATAACTCGTCTAATTGATTTTTCAACTCTGCCAACTCTGATGTTGACATCCTGTATGGTGCCATAGAAACAGGTCTGGTACCAGGGACAAGATCAATAGCAAACTCTACCTCCCTCTCTGGCGGCACATCTGAAATATCATTTGGAAACACATATGGAAATTCACGCACCACTTGCAACTCATCAATCACTGCTTGACTCTCCACAGATACGGATGCAAACAAAGCAAGCACTTGAGCTTCTTCTTCCAAAAGCTCCTTCAACTCTCTAGTAGACAGAAAACCAGTTTCCTTCTCATAAATTTAACAACTATCCACCAACTTTGGGAATCTCCTAATCTGTCGATATCCAACCGCCTGCTTGATCTTAGGACGCAAACCAATCTCAAATTTGACACAACTTGAGAACTCAGCAATCACCTAACTATAATGCGGATAGAACTTAGCAAGTTCCACAAATCTGGCAGCATACTCAGTAATAGTTAGATTACCCTGCTTCAGCTCCAGAAATTCAATCTCCTTCTTCCCACGAACATCCTTAGAAAATTACTTCCTCAGGAACTCCCTACAAAACACAGCCTAGGTAACAACTTCACCTGACGTTCCTAACACTTGACTAGTGTTGACCCACTAGCCATCAGCCTCCTCAACTAGCATATGAGTACCAAACCGTACCTTCTTCTCTTTAGAATAATTCATCACTCGAAAGATCCTTTCGATCTCCTTGAGCCATACTTGTGCTCCATCCCGGTCAGACCTACCTTTGAAAATAGACAGATAATTGGCTAGCCATCTTAGCAATCCCCATAGAGTCTGTTTCACATTTCATATCCCAAACCAAAAAAAAGCCCATGAATTCACAGCATATCATATTGTCGTACCCTAAATTTTGACCCGTTTTATATGCTTTCTAGTGCCACTTTATTTCGAATAAGTAAAATGGCACAATTGGTAGAAAGAGGGGTTTAAGGGCTATAAGCGTGAGAGGTTGTGAGTTCAAATCCCACCTTCCTCACTTTTATTGTTTTATTTGTTTTTTCTTTATTACTAACTTTTTCTATTTTATTTTTAATAAATAAAATCATAAAAATATCATTTTTTAATATTTAATTTTTAATTTTCGTATTTTTATTTAATGCATATTCAAAAAATATGATTTTTTCATTAAAATCATTATTTTATGAAAAATCTCAAAAAAATCATAAAAATAAAATAAAAATCAAATATTTTTTTCATTATCATTAATAAACTTTTTTTTTCTCTCACTATTATTATTTAAATTAATTATTTATTTATTTAAATTCACCAAGCCATGAATCCATCCAGATTCATTGGCTTGGGCTCTAAGAAATAAATAAAATCAGGTCAAATTAAATCTTTCCTAAACTGATAAATCACATTCAATTTTCTTGACCTAATTTTATCTATAAATAGAGCTTAATTTCCACAATATTTCCCATCCACAATTCATAGAAATACTATCCAAAAGTTGTTGTTCCTCACGTTGAAGAACATCAACACCTAACCCTTACTAACAATTCCTCACCATGAAATGCTTCATCACCTATTTTTCACGTTAAAACTCCTTTGCAGCTCTGCCATACTCACATCTTCATCGCACTCTCTCTCCGACGCCACCGGTTCAGGCCACCATTTACCTTCCCTTGCGATTGTTTGAACCCCATGATTTGCTAAGTTTTGTTTGGTTTTTGTTTTAATTTACAGAGTACTATATGTTTGGATGCATTCTGATTGGAGAATGAAGAAGAAGCTTGATGTGTGAGAAAGGGAAACAAGGATGATGAATTTCGATGAGAGAGAATAAACCAAGAAGAAAAGTATTTGTTTTTGCTTCAGTCACTGCGTGAAAAATAGAGGTATGTTTGGGGGTTTATTTAAATTTAACATAAAATTTATTGATTTGTTTCTAGCCTTCCTATATTATGTAAAAGAATAAGAAAAGGACGCTGCAACTGACATCCACGATTTCACATTATTTTTTTTTTATTTTTTTTTTTATTTTTGTTTATTTATCATTTAACTTCTTATTTAATTGAATCGCTTTTTAGATTAATGGTACCGTGAAAAAATGTCAATAATAAGGGGATCTATTTTTTAAATAGAAAAATACAAAAATTATTAAGTTTTATTAGGATTTTAGTCATTTTTTATTAATTTTAGTTAATTAATAAAATACCAAAAACAATAAAGAAAGAACAAAAATCTACCATTTTCATATCATTAGAGCATATAATTTTGGGGTTTAATTTAATTTATCATATTTATTTAGTTAGTTTTTGTAAAAACAAAACAGCTAGTAATTCTTTCATTCTTACCCAAACTTTATTAAAATCAACAAAAATTACATCTCATTTAATTTGGGTCCATTGGACTTTGTTTTACTTAATTAGACTTAACGTTACTAGATTATTTTATTTATTAAATATTAAAAATCCCAAAAAATAACAAAAGATTAATTAGGTAGGATTAATTAGTATAGGAATAGGGTTAGATTCTAGATAAAACTTAGGGTTAATTATCCTAAATTAGACATAATTATATTTTGGTTAATATATTTTTAATTTTCTTATTTCATTTAGTTACTTAGGGATAATTTGTTTAACTAATTTTTTATAATTAATTATTTAGATTCAGATTAATTTACTAAATCAACCTAAGGTTTTGTGTGATCAGGTTCAATTAATATAATATTTTTTAACTGGGGTTAATTCTTTTAATTAGGGTTTAATTCATATAATTAGGATTGTGTTTCTAACTTAATATTCATTTGGGGTTTTTTTTTTTAAATTTAGATTATTTATAATTTTGGGGTTTATATAACTTATTTTATACTTTAAATAAATTGAGGTTTATAATCTTGAACTCATAAAAATAAATATGGATTTATTTACGTGGGGTTTAATTTATAATTTGAGAATTATCATACTTTATGTATAATTTTGGATTCTTTTGGATCTAATGTATATTTTGGAGTTTTCTTATAGTTTATTTATTTTTTAGAAAGGATTAACTTATAATTTTGGGTTTTATTATAAATAAATAATGTAGGTTTATAATTTTGGGTTTATTGCGATAAATACGAGTTTATTTATTCTAAAATTAATCAATTTGATTATTTGTGATTTTGAGAGATTTATTATAATTTTTATAATCAAATGAATATGGGTTTATAATTTTGGATTTAGGTGGATTTATTTATAAGTATGGGTTTAGTTATTTTTATAAAGCTGGGTTTGTTTATCATGAATAGGGGTTGAGGTTTTCCTATAATTTATTTATTTTGGGTATTAATTAATTTATTTTTAATATATTTAATTGAGATTAAACTTCGTCAATTAATTTTATAATAAAATTTACTTAGTATTAGGCCATGTTAGGATTATGGGATTTTTTTTTATTAAGATTTTGATTTTAAATTTTAGGGATAATCAAGGGATAATTAAATGGAATAATTAGGGATTTTAATAATTTTAGAATAATTAAGTCAAGGGTTATTTGTTTTTTTTAAAGAATTAAGGGATAAGGATATGGGATAGCACTCTTGATATCCGAGAGTATAAATAAAAGGATTAAGGGATAAAACTCTTCCTCCGAGAGTCTAAATAATGGATAGGGATTTAAGGGATTTAAGGGATAGAACTCCTCATCTAGGAGTATAAACACTAGATTTAAAGGATATAACTCTTTATCCAAGAGTATAAATAGTGGATTGGGATTTAGGGTTAGGTTAGGGGATTTAGGAATAGGATTAGGGGGTAGGAATAGGGGAGGTGAACTACGGTTACTCTGATCCTTAATTTTGAGGGTACGTAGGCATAGGGTTGCAAACCAACCCTATCGAGTATAATTAGGAAAAAACTTAGGTTTTCTTTTCATTTAGACAAACAAACATGCCCTAAACTCAAAGGTGGATCCCATTGAGTACAATGGAAGTAAGGGGTGCCTAACACCTTCCCTTTACTTAACCGACTCCCAAACCGTAGGAATCTCTACCTTAGGATTAAGGACTTTTTAGGTTTATCATTATTTTCCTAAAAAAAATATGATGGCGACTCGAATATTTTTGCCGGCCGCGATAGCTGGCGACTCTGCTGGGGACTCCTTCCTAGCGAGAGTCAATCCTAGCCTTAGGATTTAGGGATTTGTTTGTCTTGGATGTTATTTTGGTTTTTTTATTTTTTTATTGTTACTTATTTATTTTTATTTCATATATTTATTTATTTAACATTTTGTTTTTTGTATTATCATGCAAGGGATTGGGACATAAAAAAGGAGTGAAGCTAAAACCCAAAGCTTGGAGGATAACCCTAGAACCTAAAGTGGAACGGAAATGTTTTTGCGGGGGACGCAACGTCCCCTAAAATGCATTGATGCCACACTCAGAGTAGATCCTTCCAAAGTCGTCCTCACGAAAGGGCTAGCCCCTCTCGTAGTGGAATGATTTGGATGTGGTTCGTGACTCTGAGAACCTTAACCTACCCCACACCAATCATGGACCTTATGTATTCAACCCTCGAGGGTTATTACTAGGGTCCTATCCCAAATGAGACTTATCCCGAAGGATTACCGTAGGAAGGCTTGCTCCTTCTCATGGTAAAACAAGGGTATAGTCTAAACATTTTGGGGTCGTTATGCTGGCCAAATTTAGGTAACCTACCTGTGAGGGGATTGGGTAGTCTTAACTTAGACCCAGCCTGTTCTAGGGAAGCCCACCTTACTAGGGGCATGTTTACACTTTACCTTTACCCTAATCAATACATCATGTGCATTCATCATCCTCATAAATTTTTTTGCATTATCACGTCACAGGAATCTTAAACTTGTTCAAAAAAAAGAGATTAAAATCAAAGGCAATGGAATTTGGAAAAAGGAAGAGGGTTACCCCTAATTTGGTTTTTGTAATACCCCATATTATTGAAATGCTCAATTGGATATCATATGAATATCTATGTGCCATATCTTTGGATAATTGGATTAATGGAATCCTCTAAGTACTTTAAGTATTATCAATTGGGATCAATAGAGCAACGGGTGAACTCTGAAGAGATCAATTATTTTAATTCAAGAAAGGATTTTGAGGTAACTCTAATAATTGATCGATTGGTAGAGATGACAAATATCAATTGGAGATATTTTACTCTATTGGATTATATTATATAATAATAGTATTATATATATATATATATATACTTGTTAGTAAGAAAAGAAAAAGAAAATGGAAAGAAGAGAGAAAGAGAAGGAAGAAGGGGAAAAGAGAAAGAGAGGTTGGATCATCATCATCAATTCATCATCTTCTTCAAACTCCTCTTCGGTTATCAGGTGGGTTCTAGTTAGATGCTTTAGTGGTAGAGTTGTTGAGTTAGAGTTAGGTTTTTGGTTTTGTGAGGAAATGAGTAATTTTGCTAAATCAAAGAATCTAACGGATGAAACGCGATATAAATTGTGTAGTATAATCAATATATGTGTGGAATCATCTGTTGATAATTGTTTTGATGTCCCAACATGTTTAGGTATGAGTTCCAATGGTTTTAGTATGAGAAAAATAGGGTTTTTGAGCTTCTGCAACAGGGTTAACCGGTTAACGGTATGGGTTAACCGATTAACCCATGGAAAAATGGTGTTTTACGTGAAAATTGAACTGGTTAACCGGTTAACCAAATGTGTTAACCGATTAACACTGTAACTTTTGGAAAATATTTTCTAAAATTCATAACTTTTTACTCGGGTGTCCGATTTAAGCGTTCTTTTTATCGATGTGAAGCTAAGGAAATATTCTATGCAATGGAGCTGATATATGTCGAATTTACCGACCGATTAAATAATTGGGAAAGTTCGAAAGTGATATAATTATGTTTTAAATTATGGTATATTATTCTATTATGCCATTATGATGTGTTTTGCCTATCCTATTATTGTTTAACATGTTGTGAGTGAATATGCATGTTAATGTAAAATGAAATAGGAAGAGTGAGGAAGACGTCAACCTTGACAATAAGAAAACCTAGGAAGAACTAGGAATGGTAGACAACTCTAAATGGCAATACTTGGGCACGTGTTGTAAGAAAGTGCATCCTTGCCGGTATTGGCCTAGTCGAGAGTGGAACACTAGTATGGAACATGAGGTTAACTTTGTGGTTTAAAGGACAAGAAAGGCTGTAAAGCCCACATATACATACATACAACAAAGCATATATCATACATGAATAATACGTTTGGTACTGAAATATATATGTACAAGTTCCTAGTTAACACATTGTATACACAACATGCCCTAAATACAAAGTTCTAAAGCCTACGGCATAACGTATACAAGACGTTCCAAAAAGCACTAAGAACTAGATCAATATAATGATCTCAAAATAAAACTCCATAGCGGAAGCCATGCCATCTCAAAAGCTACGATCCGTAAGGAAAAGTCAAACCACCTTGTCCTTACCCTTCGCCGAACATGCAGAACCTGTGATGTAAACAACAACAGTGGGGTGAGATACATCAAATCTCAGTGAGTTTGCTATCTTATAGTCCTCTCGGCCCTACAAGATTCTAATAAACCTAACTCAAGTCAAAGGGAAAAGGGAAGTGACTTAGAGTACACACACACTATATGGAAACATGTTATGAGTTCATCAACTCACACTATCACTAATCGGTAACCACACCAAGGCATCCCCTTTTCCCGTCCGCTTCTACGTCTAGAAGTCGACCCTAGTCATGGATCCTGGTAACCTACCTGACATACGAATGGATTCGGGTTCTAAGGGCCATTAACCGTTATGAACCGTCACTTCACACGGGCCATTAACCATCACAAGCATACGCTCCCAGAGCGACATTCGTACTGCACGCGGGAATCAAACCTGCCAAGTAATTGTGCACATGTTTCAGAGGAGCTCGAGACCCATGAAACGCACTCACAAGAATAACCGATTACGATTACGTGATAACACTCACAAACGGGATCGTATTCGACGATCACAAGGCCATAACGCCTTAGCATAACCACTAAGGTTAACACACATGTTCCATACTAGTGTTTGTTCCATTGACACTTGTCGACACTGTTTATGGTAATATTCCTCACCCTACCTAATTCGTATTTTCGCATACGTACATAAAGGAAACACATAATGCAACATATTCCACCAATTTACAGTTCCCTCCAATTCATTTAATCAGGAAAATAACCAAATGTTCACACTACTATCAGCTAGAATACGTTCCTAGCTTCACAACGATATCAATAATACGCAAAACGGATAACCGGGTCAAAAGTTATGAAAGAAACAAGTTGGATGTTCTGCTATGTTCGCATTGCGAAGGAGCCAGCGAACGCTCGCTACTTCATTCGCAGTGCGAAGTGTCCAGTGAACGCCTAGCCAACACTTGTTCGCTGCACCATTCGCAGTGCGAGCTCTGGCGAACTAAGGCAGTTGCAAAAACAACATAAGGTTCGCAGTGCGAACCACTGGCGAGCCACTGGCGAACGCTCGCCTTCGCATTCGCAGTGCGAGATGCCAGCGAGTCCACGATTTCCCCCTTCGCTGGGGGATTCGCAGTGCAAATCTGGGAATTTCATAAACTCCATCAGCATAACAGCTGATCTCCCATGGTTCCAAAACCCCACCAACACATATCCCAACATCATACAATCAAATATAAATGATTCTACACTTCTATAACTCATACTACTCAGTTTATAACACATTTTAACAGTTAATTTCCAAGATTTTTCAATTTATCCAATTTCCTTACAATCCTAACCTAAGTCTTAGAATCTAAGAGAGTCTAAAACAAAAGCATCTAACTAGAACCCACCTTGAATAGATGAAGATGGTGAAGATTTGAAGATGATTGGATGAAGATTTGATGATGTTCTTGATGATTTTGATCTTGAACTTTTCTCCTCTTTTTCTCTTCCTTTCCTTCTCTTTTCTTTCTCTCCAAAATCCTTTCTATCTTTTTTGGAAAATGAAAGGAAAGAAAATAATATAGGAAAAATATCATCAATTAGCAACACTACCAATTGTCCGAAAAGTCTCTAAAGTCCAAATAATTAAACATCTCAGAGTGAGATAATATTAATTGGATTTACTCTAAATCTGACAGTTACCCTAATTATCTCTGCAGATAATTTATCAGAGTACACTGGGACTCAGTTGATCACAACTAATATTATCCAGAGAAAAATAATTTACGGGGTATTACATCCTCCCCCCTTAAATAGAAAATTCGCCCATGAATTTAAAACAATTACCTGAAAAGATGAGGATAGACCTCCCGCATCTCCGATTCCAATTCCCAAGTTGCATCACCCGAATGCGTCTCATCCCACTGGACCTTAACAAGAGAAATCTCTTTATTCCTTAACACTTTAATTTCTCTTCCGATGATACGACTCGGTTGAGGCTCAAATGTCAAATCTGCTTCTATCTCAATTGTATCTGGTAAAGTTGGCTGAAAAGGATCTGGGATGAATTTCTGAAGCTGAGATACATGAAAAACGTCGTGCATCTCTGACAGAGAAGGCGGTAAGGCTAATCTGTAAGCTACTTCACCAATTCTCTCCAAGATCTGATACGGTCCTACGTATCTCGGACTTAACTTCCGCGACTTAAATGGTCCTTTCAATCGCAATCTCGGAGTAACTTTCAAAAATACGTGATCGCTTTCTTCAAATTCTAAAGGTCTTCTACGGTTATCTGCATAACTCTTCTGACGATCTTGGGCTTGTTTGATCTTGTCACGGATCATCTTAATTTTCTCTGTAGTTTCATGAATAATCTCGGGTCCCAACATACTATATTCCCCCACTTCTGCCCAACACAACGGTGTCCTACACTTCCTTCCATATAATGCTTCATAAGGTGCCATACCAATACTTGCATGATAACTGTTATTATAAGAGAACTCAATCAATGGCAAAAGTTCTATCTAATTTCTGCCACTTTCCAACACACAAGCTCTCAACATATCCTCCATGGTATGTATTGTCCGTTCCGTCTGACCATCCGTTTGCGGATGATTCGACGTGCTCATACACAACTTCGTCCCCATAGCTTGTTGAAAGGCTCTCCAAAATCTAGAGGTAAATTTTGGATCTCTATCCGAAACAATACTAGTAGGAATACCATGCAACCTCACTATCTCCGAAATAAACAACCTTGCGAGATGACTCGCCTTATAGGTAGTCTTTACGGCCAAGAAATGAGCAGACTTCGTTAACCGATCTACTATTACCCAAATCGAATCATAACCACCTTGCGCACGGGGTAAACCCACCGCAAAGTCCATCAAAATACTATCCCATTTCCACACCGGAATTTCTAAAGGTTGGAACAAGCCACCCGGCCTTTGGTGTTCGATCTTCACTTGTTGACACACCGCACATTCCAACACATATACCGCAATATCTATTTTCATTCCAGACCACCAATAGTCTCTCTTTAGATCTTGGTACATCTTTGAAGATCCCGGATGTATAGTAAAAACACCCTTATGCGCTTCATCCAAAATCCTCCTTTTTAACTCCGCGTTGTCCGAAATACGAATCCTTTGGTTAAATACAATAACTCCATCAGTATCCCGTGTAAAACCCGGTTGCAGTAACATTTCTTGCAACTTCTCATCTAGCTCTTGTTCTTGTTGGATTTCTTCCCTAAGAGTAGAATTGATATCCAAATTCCCCATAACCACACAATTAGGAGTCCAATTAAATTGAAGATTTAGATCACGAAATTTCTCCAATAAAGTATACTCTAGCATCATCAAGTCGGCACTGTGCAACACTTTCCTACTTAAAGCATCCGCCACCTTATTCGCTTTACCCGGATGGTATCTTAGTGCCAAGTCATAATCTTTCAAATATTCCATCCACCTTCTTTGCCGCATGTTCAACTCTTTTTGATCAAAGAGGCACTGTAAGCTCTTGTGGTCACTAAACATCTCAAAACGCACACCATACAAATAGTGACGCCACACCTTCAAGGTAAATACAACCGCCGCCAATTCTAAATCATGCGTTGGATAATTCTCTTCATCGACTTTCAACTGTCGTTAAGCATAAGCCACTACATGTCCATCTTGCATTAGCACCCCTCCTAATCCCATCTTCGACGCATCACAATATACCTCATACGACTTGTTAGGATCGGGAATGACCAAAACAGGAGCGGTCGTCAACCTCTCCTTCAAACTCATAAAACTTTGCTCACAAGCCGAATCCCATTCATAAGAACAATCTTTCCGAGTAAGTCTCGTCATCGGTAAAGCCAGTTGGGAAAAGCCTTTAATAAACCTTCTATAATATCCTGCTAGTCCCAAAAATCTTCTAACTTCGGACACAGTCTTCGGTCTCTCCCAATTTATCACTGCTTCTACTTTTGATTGGTCAACCGCTACACCTCCCTGAGATATGACATGTCCAAGGAAAATCACCTCCGACATCCAAAATTCACACTTACTTAGCTTAGCGAAAAGTTGTCTCTCTTGCAAAATGGATAAAACGATTCTTAGGTGTTCCCCGTGCTCTTGAGGGTCACGGGAATAGATAAGAATGTCATCAATGAAAATTACCACAAATTGATCCAAGTAAGGTTGAAATATCCGATTCATGTAATCCATGAAAACTGCCGGAGCATTCGTCACACCGAAAGGCATCACCAAAAATTCATAATGACCATAACGGGTTCTAAATGCAGTCTTTGGTATGTCTGAACTCTTCACCTGAATCTGATGATAACCCGACCGTAAATCAATCTTCGAGAACACACAGGCTCCTTTCAATTGATCTAACAAATCGTCTATCCTTGGCAATGGGTATTTGTTCTTGATGGTGACCTTATTCAATTGACGGTAATCAATACACAACCGCATTCCACCATCCTTCTTCTTTACCAACATCACTGGAGCTCCCCAGGGTGAAACACTTGGTCGAACAAAATGCTTAGCCAAAAACTCTTCCAATTGATCTTTTAATTCTCTTAATTCAAGTGGTGCCATCCGATACGGAGAAACGGATATTGGAGCCGTTCCCGGTATCAGGTCAATAGAGAATTCCACTTCCCGTTCCGGAGGAAGAGAAGTGATATCCTCGGGGAAGACATCAGGAAAGTCACAAACTACTGGAATACTCAAAACTTAAAGGTTACTACTCCCCTCCTTAGTAAGAATCATAAGAACAGACTTTTCCTCTTCAAACAAGAAATTAATCATTCCAACCGTACCTTCTAAAATAGTAGTTAACACATCCTTTGAAGTAGCTTCAGCAGATGGAATAATGATTAACTTCTCCTCACAACCGATAAAAACTGAATTAGCTGAAAGCCAATCCATTCCCAGAACAACATCCATTTTCTTAAGCGGCAAACAAATAAGATCAATCTGGAAGATTCTTTCGTTCACCGACAATACACAATTTTCACACATCAACGGTGTTTCAACAATTTCATCCATGGCAGTAGTAACCACCATGGGTGGAGATAAAGGAACAGCTTGCAACCCAAGTCGCTTCACGCACCGCGTGAACACAAAAGAATGCGTTGCCCCACAATCAAATAAAACAAAACAAGGATTCCCATTCACAAAACACGTACCCGCAATCAAAGAGTTGTCACCCTTTGTTTTCCTTGCATCCAAGGTATACACTCGCCTGGTATTCTTCTTTTAAGGACAGTCTCTCGCCAAATGGCCCATTTTCTGACACTGATAACACCTCACACCTTCGATACCACACCTCCCCTGATGATTTCTACCACAAGTACGGCATACCAGAGGCACGCTAGTCCTGGAACTCTGAACTTGTTTCCCTTTGAAAGATTGTTGTCTCGGTCTAAAATGTTGATTCGATCGCCCCCGATCACCTTGATTCACCCTACTTAACTCTCCTTCTGCTTGTACCTTTTTCAAACTATGCTCCGCCACATAACACTGTCGTAACAACTCAGCATAGCTAGTTAATTCTCTCTGAGACACACTATGTGAAATTTCAGCCCTTAAACCAAACAAAAATTGATCAATCTTCCACCTTTCATCGGGAGCATACATGGCTTGTCTAGAATAAGCAGCCATATCTTCAAACTTTTCCGCATAAGAAGCCACCGTCAAGTTACCTTGCCTCTGCTGTTGAAATTCAAATTCTTTTTGAGACCTTAAGGAACTTGGAAAATACTTCTCCATAAAAGTTATCTTAAACTGCTCCCACACTTTCGGTACCTCTTGAATTGTCATCAAGGCTGAAGCGCTTTCCCACCATCTCATAGCAGGCCCCTTTAACAAGTGAGAAGCAAAGACAACCTTATTCTCTTTACTACACTGAACGATCAAGAAAATCCGCTCCATACCGGATATCCATTCATGAGCCTTTACTGGATCTAACCCTCCCAGAAACTCCGGAGGATTCATGCGAATGAAATCCCTAAAGGTTCCCCCTGCAGCTTCAGGAACAACCACTAGAGGATGCACACCACCAGCCATTTGTTGTACCATCTGTTGTACAAACTGATTCTGCTGTTGCTGCATCTGTTGCATGAATTGATACAAAGGGGCATTCCCTTCGTCCCCTAGCGGATTTGTCCCTGCTGGAGTAGTTTTAGGTCTACCACGGTTATTTCTGCGTCGGTCGGCCATGTTCCTAAATGTCATACAGATAGGATTAAGTTGATTAGGCTCAATACCATAAATATAACACGTAAGACCAATGGCGACACATCACATATGAAACGGAAAGAAACACTTATACTATTTCATGGCTAGGTCGAGGATACGACCTGCTCTGATACCAACTGTAAAGCCCACATATACATACATACAACAAAGCATATATCATACATGAATAATACGTTTGGTACTGAAATATATATGTACAAGTTCCTAGTTAACACATTGTATACACAACATGCCCTAAATACAAAGTTCTAAAGCCTACGGCATAACGTATACAAGATGTTCCAAAAAGCACTAAGAACTAGATCAATATAATGATCTCAAAATAAAACGCCTAGCGAAAGCCATGCCATCTCAAAAGCTACGATCCGTAAGGAAAAGTCAAACCACCTTGTCCTTACCCTTCGCCGAACCTGCAGAACTTGTGATGTAAACAACAACAGTGGGGTGAGATACATCAAATCTCAGTGAGTTCGCTATCTTATAGCCCTCTCGGCCCTACAAGGTTCTAATAAACCTAACTCAAGTCAAAGGGAAAAGGGAAGCGACTTTGAGTACACACACACTATACAGAAACATGTCATGATTTCATCAACTCACACTATCACTAATCAGTAACCACACCAAGGCATCCCCTTTTCCCGTCCGCTTCTACGTCTAGAAGTCGACCCGAGTCATGGATCCTGGTAACCTACTTGACATACCAATGGATTCGGGTTCTATGGGTAATTAACCGTCACAAGCATACGCTCCCAGAGCGCCATTCGTACTGCACGCGGGAATCAAACCTGCCAAGTAGTTGTGCACATGTTTCAGAGGAGCTCGAGACCCATGAAACACACTCACAAGAATAACCGATTACGATTACGTGATAACACTCACAAACGGGATCGTATTCGACGATCACAAGGCCATAACGCCTTAGCATAACCACTAAGGTTAACACACATGTTCTATACTAGTGTTTGTTCCATCGACACTTGTCGACACTGTTTATGGTAATATTCCTCACCCTACCTAATTCGTATTTTCGCATACGTACATAAAGGAAACACATAATGCAACATATTCCACCAATTTACGGTTCCCTCCGATTCATTTAATCAGGAAAATAACCAGATGTTCACACTACCATCAGCTAGAATACGTTCCTAGCTTTACAACGATATCAAGAATACGCAAAATGGATAACCGGGTCAAAAGTTATGAAAGAAACAGGTTGGATGTTCTGCTATGTTCGCATTGCGAAGGAGCCAGCGAACGCTCGCTACTTCATTCGCAGTGCGAAGTGTCCAGCGAACGCCTAGCCAACACTTGTTCGCTGCACCATTCGCAGTGCGAACTCTGGCGAACCAAGGCAGTGGCAAAAACAACATAAGGTTCGCAGTGCGAACCACTGGCGAACGCTCGCCTTCGCACTCGCAGTGCGAGATGCCTGCGAGTCCACGATTTCCCCCTTCGCTGGGGGATTCGCAGTGCAAATCTGGGAATTTCAGAAACTCCATCAGCGTAACAGCTGATCTCCCATGGTTCCAAAACCCCACCAACACATATCCCAACATCATACAATCAAATATAAATGATTCTACACTCCTATAACTCATACTACTCAGTTTATAACACATTTTAACAGTTAATTTCCAAGATTTTGCAATTTATCCAATTTCCTTATAATCCTAACCTAAGTCTTAGAATCTAAGAGAGTCTAAAACAAAAGCATCTAACTAGAACCCACCTTGAATAGATGAAGATGGTGAAGATTTGAAGATGATTGGATGAAGATTTGATGATGTTCTTGATGATTTTGATCTTGAACTTTTCTCCTCTTTTTCTCTTCCTTTCCTTCTCTTTTCTATCTCTCCAAAATCCTTTCTATCTTTTTCTTTGGAAAATGAAAGGAAAGAAAATAATATAGGAAAAATATCATCAATTAGCAACACTACCAATTGTCCGAAAAGTCTCTAAAGTCCAAATAATTAAACATCTCAAAGTCAGATAATATTAATTGGATTTACTCTAAATCCGACAGTTACCCTAATTATCTCTGCAGATAATTTATCAGAGTACACTGGGACTCAGTTGATCACAACTAATATTATCCAGAGCAAAATAATTTACGGGGTATTACAAAGGCCTTGAGGCATTATGGCCTAGGCATTGTCGAATACATTATTTTGTTGGGTCATCATGTAATCGTAACCATTTTATTTTGAGTTTCCCTTGAAAGGCCTTCATGAGTCTCGAGCTCCTCTGAAGTGCAGGCAGGATTACTTGGTAGGTTTGATTCCCTACGTGTAGTACAATTGGAAGCCTATGCAATGGGTACGAGACTTGTGATGGTTAACAGGCCTTGAGAAGTGATGGTTCACGGTTAACAGGCCGATGATCCCGAATCCAATTGTATACCAAGTAACTACAAGGATCTATGACTTGGGTCGCCTTCTAGACGTAGAAGCGGACGCGAATAAGAGATACCTTGGTACCGATTATCGATTAATGATGTGGTGAGTTAATGAACTCATGTCATGTTTCCATATAGTGTGAGATTGTGAACTCAAGGTCATTTCCCTTCCCCTTGACTTGAGTTAGGATTGATAGAACCCTGTAAAGCCGAGAGAATCTATAAGATAGGGAACTCACTGAGATTTGATGTATCTCACCCCACTATAGTTGCTTTATTTCAGGTGCAGGTTTGATTTTACAAGTGGAGCTATGCTTGGATGTTTCAAGAGAAGCTTAGTTAAGCTTATTCCGCTGTGTATTCTTTTGTTGTATACAATTGAGGATATTGTATATCATTCTTAGTTTTATTATTTTTGGCTAGTTTCCATGACTTGTTCCATGTGTTGTATTTATGTTTTAGAAATGGACAAGTATGTGAACTAGGCCATTAGGCACTTTTGATGTGTCAGTACCAAATAAAATGCTTGTATGGTATTATTCTAGATATATATTATACAGGGCATTACAGTTTTTCTCATGTAATAAATGGGGCTTCGACCCTAGTACCTTCTTTTATTAATAAGAGTATTTGAATTTCCATTACCTTTGGCTTGACTCTTAATAAGTTAAAAGTTTAAGATCCCTAAAAAACAAAAACATTTAATTACAATATTCATTCATCATTTTCATAAAAATATATTTTTAAAATAAAAATATTTTTTTTTGCATACCCCATGCATTTTCATGCATTTGCATACACACACATACATTTGCATATCCTTTATGCTTTCGCCCTTATCCAACTACCAAGAGCTAAGCGGTTTCCCGATACTTATAAATGAACTTAAAGGATACCTCAAGAAGCTATGGTGGAATTCAAGAGAGGCAAGTACCATTAAAGAGAGAAGGTAACCCTTCACCATGCCAGCCTGAGGCCTACATAGAGTCTCAAATACAACAACCCAGGATGATGCCTCCGTAACAGGTCTGTAACAATATCTACTTCAGCAACAACCTCATGTGCCTTATCAATTAAAACAAAGGAAGCTTGGAAGGGAAGTAGATCATATACCAATGTCTCATGATTTACTCAGAGGTGCCTTAGTGAAACTGCAGTTATTTGACCTACAGTTGACTTTTCCCCATTGGTGAGAGGTGACCCTTATGTTGACAAAGTGCAAGGACTTCAATAAGTGTCTCCTAAATTCGGTGGATCAACAAGGAAGCTCATCCCTAGAATCATAGCCTTTATCATTTCCAGTTGTAATTTCCTTTTTTGCTAAGTTTTGCTTGTATCTAAAAGTTGTACTCTTTGAGAAGTAATTTTAATAAAACGAGCATGCATATTTTTGGAATCAATCCATTCGTTTACACTCTCTTCTATACCATCATTTGCAAAACAATCAAAGCTTTTCCATTTCACTTCTCACCTATTGACAAACTTAGGAGGAGAATGAGGTAAATTAAAACAATCGAATTTGCTGACGTATGCTTTTAATAGTAAGACCTGGCTGACGATGTAAGGCATTGTTTCACTCCCTAAACACTGGAGAAATAAGGAGATAATCCGTAGTCAACCCCTTGAGCTAGAAGTCGGTGTTCTTTATATTTTAAAAAAACCCTTAATCTTAACCAGGGGCAGGGTAGATTTCAATTAATTCAACATTGCGTCCTAATGCAAGCGGATCAGTACACATAATCACCAGGATAAAGGTTTAAGCACATATTCTTCCTCACACCATTCAACATTGAAGAAGAAAAAGGGATAATAGCTCATAATATCTAATATGGCTGTCACACCCTTTCTAAGTCAAAAGAAGATAACTCAAGAATTGTTCCAAAAAAAAAGAGAAAAAGCCCGCTAAGTCAAGAAGAAAAGGAAAAAGCTGAAAAACAGTGGACTTTGACTTAGGCAAAATAAGGGTATCCCGATGGACTACTAAGTTTAGAAGAATTGGTCCATGCAAAAATAAGGGATTAAAAGAAAGGAAAAAGGAAAATAGGGAACAATCTTATAAACAGGAGTGGGTGACTGCACCTCAAAAAAAAATCTCATCAAGTGCTTAAACCAGTATACCTTTTAATCACCGTGACTGAAAAGGTTCTCTTGTAGGATGAACGCATCAATTGGGTTAATTGGATTTAGGAATGGAGAACATCAAGTAGAATAGGGTGGGTTAAATTTCAAATTTTGAGCCTTGTATCTTTGTTTTTTTAAAAACCGTGAACCAGGCCACGTTACAACATATAAAAGTCCTAATTGAAGCTAGGGGAACTATAAAAGCATACTCGGCAAAGTCGTTGTTAAACTGACTCCGAATCCCAATGTTTGTTAAAACATCATTTTTCAATCTTCGTTTGTGCCAATCTCATGGCCAAATATCATCTGTATACGCCATATCCATTTCTAACAATTCTCGATTTCAAAACTTGCATGAGCATTAAGTTGGAATTACGTTTCAAAGGGAATAACTTTACTCGCAAATCAATACTTGACATCAGGGAAATATCAATAATGGTCTAATCAGGGGCATATCATTTCAAGGAATGTCTGACTAGGGGCAAGTCACCTAAGGATCCTCCCAATCAAGGGGCAAATCTTGATGGTCATAAGAGCATATTATCTGGAGATCCTACTAACTAGGAGCAAAGCATCCCAAGACTTGACACACTGATGCTGAGTCACCTCCACGACTCTAATGATAAGGGGTGGACTTTTCAAGAGGTTCACGCTGGGGCACGCCAACTCAAGGGTGCATTGAGGCCAATCACTCTAGGAGTCATCTAATTAGGGGCGAAGACATGATAATGGGGCAGTTCATATTAAGGTCATATCATAGCATGGCAGGATCCAAGTTCTTTTTCAAGCCACTCCTCCATACCCAATTAATTAAGGGGCATACCTTTTGAAGATTCAAAATCTGGGGCATATTTTCCAAGGTTGAAATACTGGGGCAGTTCATCTCAAGGTCGTATCAAGGCATGGTGGGATCTGAGGTCCTTTTCAGGCATAATCCTTCGAAACTCAATCAATCAAGGGCAAACCCTCTTCATACTTCCAAGAGGCACATGCAAGCTCTGTCCTACATCAATAATCGTCAAGTTCAAAACGAGTATCAGGATATCAGGCTAGCTCAATGCACCCTACCATATCAGTTAATAAATATCATGGAGACATCCAACACTGGGGCACTTATGGAAACATTCAAATCATTGGCATGCATTAATCAGGTCGCTACGCCCTAGCATCTAATCATGCATATATAACATAACATCACATACATACATGAACATACATACATGCACTCATGCATACATAGATAAGGTTCATAATTACTCTTAGGGGTTTAATCCCCAACTTGGCAACATGGCTTTCATAAGGTATCGTGTTTCTTCAATTATCTAAGGGTTTTTATCTAGGGTTCCATTAAGGGTTTTGTTAAGGGTTTCATTAGGATTTTTCATTAGTTTTTGTCAGAGGGATTATATCTAGGGTTTCATTTAAAGGATTTCATTTAAAGGTTTCCTCTAATGGTTTTATCAAGGGTCTATCGAGGTTTTTTTTCCTCATGGGATTTTATCAAAGAATTTTTAATTTTTTTTCCAAGGGATTTATCGGGGGTTCTACAAAAATTCCTATCCAGGGATTTTATATCATCAAGGGATTTCATCAAGGGATTTATCAGGGGTTCTACAAAAATTCCTATCTAGGGATTTTTCATCATCAAGGGATTTCATCAAGGGATTTATCAGGGGTTCTACAAAAATTCCTATCCAAGGATTTTTCATCATCTAGGGATTTCATCAAGGGGTTCTATCAAAGGGTTTACATCGAACATTCTACACAGGAATCGACCAAAAGGGGTTTACCCAGGAATTTTATCAAGGGGTTCTACCAGAATTTTATCAAGGGGTTATACCAAAGGGTTTTCATCAAAAGGAGTTCTATCGGAATTTTGTCAAGGGGGTTCTACCGGATTTATATCGAAGGGGTTTTATCAAGGGATTTTTATCCAATGGGTTCTATTAAGGGATTTTCATCCAAATAAGGGGTTCCATCAGGGGGTTTTACCAGAACTTTAACAAGGGGTTTCACCAAAGTCTTAGCAAAAGGGGTTTCATCCAGAGTAATTGGGGTATCACTAAAGTCCTACCTGATTCCAATAGCATGATCGGAGGATCATAGGAATCATAGGCAATTTCCACCCGAAAGGGTTGAAACTAATCATCAGGGTTTTATTATCATGGATACATCAAAGTCGGATACTAACAGATCATTGAGGATTATTCAATCCTTGCTCATCTCCAGAGTTTATCCACTCCGCGGTCAAAATTAGGGTTCCTCTTTTATATTTAATCACCTCCACCATGAGAGGATGAGAACTCATCGTCATCATCATCTCAGTTTGAAGCTGATTAAATAGGGGCAGCTGTCGTACCCTAAATTTTGACCCGTTTTATATGATTTCAAGTGCCACTTTATTTCGAATAAGTAAAATGGCACAATTGGTAGAAAGAGGGGTATAAGGGCTATAAGCGTGAGAGGTTGTGAGTTCAAATCCCACCTTCCTCACTTTTATTGTTTTATTTGTTTTTTCTTTATTACTAACTTTTTCTATTTTATTTTTAATAAATAAAATCATAAAAATATCATTTTTTAATATTTAATTTTTAATTTTCGTATTTTTATTTAATGCATTTTAAAAAAATATGATTTTTTCATTAAAATCATTATTTTATGAAAAATCTCTAAAAAATCATAAAAATAAAAAAAAATCAAATCTTTTTTTCATTATCATTAATAAACTTTTTTTTTCTCTCATTATTATTATTTAAATTAATTATTTATTTATTTAAATTCACCAAGCCATGAGTCCATCCAGATTCATTGGCTTGGGCTCTAAGAAATAAATAAAATCAGGTCAAATTAAATCTTTCCTAAACTGATAAATCACATTCAATTTTCTTGACCTAATTTTATCTATAAATAGAGCTTAATTTCCACATTATTTCCCATCCACAATTCATAGAAATACTATCCAAAAGTTGTTGTTCCTCACGTTGAAGAACATCAACACCTAACCCTTACTAACAATTCCTCACCATGAAATGCTTCATCACCTATTTTTCACGTTAAAACTCCTTTGCAGCTCTGTCATACTCACATCTTCATCGCACTCTCTCTCCGACGCCACCGGTTCAGGCCACCATTTACCTTCCCTTGCGATTGATTAAACCCCATGATTTGCTAAGTTTTGTTTGGTTTTTGCTTTAATTTATAGAGTACTATATGTTTGGATGCATTCTGATTGGAGAATGAATAAGAAGCTTGATGTGTGAGAAAGGGAAACAAGGATGATGAATTTCGATGAGAGAGAATAAACCAAGAAGAAAAGTATTTGTTTTTGCTTCAGTCACTGCGTGAAAAATAGAGGTATGTTTGGGGGTTTATTTAAATTTAACATTAAATTTATTGATTTGTTTCTACCCTTCCTATATCATGTAAAAGAATAAGAAATGGACGCTGCAACAGACATCCACGCTTTCACTTTATTTTTTTTTTATTTTTGTTTATTTATCATTTAACTTCTTATTCAATTGAATCTCTTTTTAGATTAATGGTACCGTGAAAAAATGTCAATAATAAGGGGATCTATTTTTTAAATACAAAAATACAAAAATTATTAAGTTTTATTAGGATTTTAGTCATTTTTGATTAATTTTAGTTAATTAATAAAATACCAAAAACAATAAAGAAAGAACAAAAATCTACCATTTTCATCTCATTAGAGCATATAATTTTGGGGTTTAATTTTATTTATCATATTTATTTAGTTAGTTTTTGTAAAAACAAAACAGCTAGTAATTCTTTCATTCTTACCCAAACTTTATTAAAATCAACAAAAGTTACATCTCATATAATTTGGGTCCATTGGGCTTTGTTTTACTTAATTAGACTTAACGTTACTAGATTATTTTATTTATTAAATATTAAAAATCCCAAAAAATAACAAAAGATTAATTAGGTAGGATTAATTAGTATTGGAATAGGGTTAGATTCTAGATAAAACTTAGGGTTAATTATCCTAAATTATACATAATTATATTTGGGTTAATATATTTTTAATTTTCTTATTTCATTTAGTTACTTAGGGATAATTTGTTTAACTAATTTTTTATAATTAATTAATTAGGTTCAGATTAATTTACTAAATCAACCTAAGGTTTTGTGTGATCAGGTTCAATTAATATAATATTTTTTAACTGGGGTTAATTCTTTTAATTAGGGTTTAATTCATATAATTAGGATTGTGTTTCTAACTTAATATTAATTTGGGGTTTTATTTAATTAATTAATTAATTAATTTGGTTTTTTTTTATTAAATTTAGATTATTTATAATTTTGGGGTTTATATAACTTCTTTTATACTTTAAAAAAAATGGAGGTTTATAATCTTGGACTCATAAAAATAAATATGGATTTATTTACGTGGGGTTTAATTTATAATTTGAGAATTATCATACTTTATGTATAATTTTGGATTTCTTTTGGATCTAATGTATATTTTGGAGTTTTCTTATAGTTTATTTATTTTTTAGAAGGGATTAACTTATAATTTTGGGTTTTATTATAAATAAATAATGTCGGTTTATAATTTTGGGTTTATTGCGATAAATACGAGTTTATTTATTCTAAAATTAATCAATTTGATTATTTGTGATTTTGAGAGATTTATTATAATTTTTATAATCAAATGAATATGGGTTTATAATTTTGGATTTAGGTGGATTTATTTATAAGTATGGGTTTAGTTATTTTTATAAAGCTGGGTTTGTTTATCATGAATAGGGGTTGAGGTTTTTCTATAATTTATTTATTTTGGGTATTAATTAATTTATTTTTAATATATTTAATTGAGATTAAACTTCGTCAATTAATTTTATAATAAAATTTACTTAGTATTAGGCCATGTTAGGATTATGGGATTTTTTTTTTATTAAGATTTTGATTTTAAATTTTAGGGATAATTAAATGGAATAATTAGGGATTTTAATAATTTTAGAATAATTAAGTCATGGGTTATTTGTTTTTTTTTAAGAATTAAGGGATAAGGATATGGGATAGCACTCTTGATATCCGATAGTATAAATAAAAGGATTAAGGGATAAAACTCTTCCTCCGAGAGTCTAAAT
This sequence comes from Lathyrus tuberosus, assembly GCA_022829125.1. Classification (NCBI taxonomy): domain Eukaryota; kingdom Viridiplantae; phylum Streptophyta; class Magnoliopsida; order Fabales; family Fabaceae; genus Lathyrus; species Lathyrus tuberosus. The sequence continues at coordinate 14,589,675 of JALAZF010000071.1, forward strand.
AATGGATAGGGATTTAAGGGATTTAAGGGATAGAACTCCTCATCTAGGAGTATAAACACTAGATTTAAGGGATATAACTATTTATCCAAGAGTATAAATAGTGGATTGGGATTTAGGGTTAGGTTAGGGGATTTAGGAATAGGATTAGGGGGTAGGAATAGGGGAGGTGAACTACGGTTACTCTGATCCTTCATTTTGAGGGTACGTAGGCATAGGGTTGCAAACCAACCCTATCGAGTATAATTAGAAAAAAAAACATAGGTTTTCTTTTCATTTAGACAAACAAACATGCCCTAAACTCAAAGGTGGATCCCATTGAGTACAATGGAAGTAAGGGGTGCCTAACACCTTCCCTTTACTTAACCGACTCCCGAACCGTAGGAATCTCTACCTTAGGATTAAGGACTTTTTAGGTTTATCATTATTTTCCTAAAAAAAATATGATGGTGACTCGAATATTTTTGCCGGCCGCGACACATATCATTTCATCTACATCTACATCTAGGGACAACATTTGAGTCTTTTAATATTTAACTCTCTCCCACTATGATCATATGATGAATGACATTCTCCATATTCTCTAGTTGAAGTTATTTAAATAGGGGCAACTATCATACCCTAATTTTGTTCAGGAATTTTAAATTCATCTGATACATGTCCATTTTTCAAGTTTTGCATTTTTAGCCTTATGCATTTTTATCATCTAATATAGTCACCATAATCATGCATATATGCATTATAGTAAAAAAAAATCAACATAAAGTCAACATTTTACATGTTGAAGAAATTGAATAAAATTGCATTTTTTTCATTATTCATTTTGAAAATTAAATTCAACATCATTTTATTTATCATCAAAATATTCATTTGAACTTTATGCATCATAAAACAAAAATCAATATTTCTAGAAGGTCCAAAATATGTCTCTTTATAACATCATTATTCCATACATATATTACATCATTATTCACTATTTAATTAAATAAGTTTCTAGAAGGCACTCACACTCTTTGCATTTCTTTTTTTTCCTTCGCTATTTCTAAACTATCTTTTCTAGAGTCTATAAAAAAATCTCATTTCATTCACAAATGACACCAAGAATCACTCACAAGAACAAGCCAAAACTTTGCACAAATTTCTCTCCAATTTTCAAGTCACTTTGTATTCTTCTTTATTTAGGTAGGATTTTAATTTTTTTGTATTTAATTTAATTTGAATATTTTTCTTCCTACACTTAATTAGTACCTTAATCATCACCATTTTACATGGAAGCTCCATTGATTCAAAATCATGAGTTTAAAGTGTTCTTGAACTTCCATGAGCCAAAGTGATTAAATATGATTTTATTTTTGTTTATTTATTTTTCTTTGCATTATTTTTCTTACTACACTTAATTAGTACCCTAATCATCACCATTTTGAATAAACACTCAACTGATTCAAAATAAAAAATTTAAAGTGTTCTTGAACCTCCATGAGCAAAAGTGATTAAATGTGATTTAATTTTAATTTTTTTTTAATTTTTTTCATTATTATTCTTGCTACACTTAATTAGTATCTTAATCGTCACCAATTTGCATGGAAACTCCATTGATTCAAAATCAAGAGTTTAAAATGTTCTTGAACCTCCATGAGCCAAAGTGATTAAATGTGATTTTATTTTTGTATATTTATTTTTCTTTGCATTATTATTCTTGTTGCACTTAATTTTTATATTAATCACCAATATTTTGTATGGAAACTCCATTGATTTAAAATCAAGAGTTTAAAGTGTTCTTGAACCTTCATGAACAAATAGGATAAAATGTCAATTAATGCTTGTTTTACATTAATAATTTATCTAATAGCTTCCCAACATCACCCTGAGCATGAATCCATGGTTTGTTTGTCATAAGGGTGGATAAAATGACTGAATCGAGCAAATATATGTTGCTTTATTTTTTGTTGAATTTCGAAGTTTTATTGGTTTTTATTTTCTGATTCTAAATATTCTATTATGTTTGTGTGATCGAGTAGATAAATTTTCATTATTTATTTGCTTAATTCCATAAAAAATCGAGAAAGTTATGGTGTTTTTACATTTTTGTTGGAACTTTTGTCTTCCATTTTTGTTGCTACGAGAATAGTAACCAAATGTGGGAATGGGGAAGATGAAGTCTCCCCACACCCCATGATTGCTTAGCTCACCCGTGCAGGGCCCCCCTCCTTTCGGCCTGGAGCAATTTCCTAGCTACACCTCCAATTTTCAGCATGTACTTGTCTTTTGTATATTTTTTTATTTATTGTTTTCTTATTATTGCTTTATTTTTTCCTTTTATTTCCATTAGTTTTTTTTTATTATGTTACCGTTTGTATTGATAGTGTGCCCCCTCCCTTTTATTATTTATTTTATCTTTTTTTTTATTACTTTATTTTTTAATTTATTTTATTGAATTTTTAATGGATGCATAATTGTTAATCCAAAAAGAAAAAATGACCTTTAAAATTAACCTTTCAAAAATACTAAAATCAAAGGTGCTTGATCAACATCAAGTACATTTTTCAAAATCACACCAAAATTTTTCCAAACCAAAATCAATCGCTTAACATCCATTAACCTTCACACATAAAATCAATCATTTGAACAAAAATCAACTTAGTTAACACCAAGCCCTTTTCTTTAATAAGAACCTCGTATCACCTTAAACCATTTCAATATCATTTTCAAACCAAGCTCATTTAATCCCATTCATATTCAAAACCATTTTCACAATTCACTTTGCAAACGTAAATCAAATGCTTGACTCAAGAACAAGCTCTTTTCATAATCAAATTCAAAATGATTAATTCAAAAAGAAAAAGACTACCTTGGTGAAATGTCCAATCGTAGTCCCGAACACTAGGCCCAAATGGTAATCACTTTAAAACTTAAGTGTTTCTCTTTCATTCAATACACTTATAACTAATCAAACATTTTCACAATAAATCTAAAGAAAAATACTTCCTGGGTGAAAGGTGCTTTCATAGTCCCGGGTCTTAGGCCTAAGTGGTAATCTTTTGTAAGTCAGGAATACTCGTGTTTCAAGCTTAAAACATAGTTAAACCAATCAAACCTCTCTTTTCTCGCTTCCCGTGTGATTAAACCCTTTTTATAAACAAAAGATGCTTCGTCCATTCCGAGACGATGCAAACAAGCTTCGTTCCTACATGTGCAAGAAGTTATAACGCTTTCTGTTCGAATGTGACGAGAACAAATCAATGAGAATCTGAATTATGTTATCCATTCTGATGCGATGTCAATGTTGACATCTCAATGTTTTGGGTAGTAAGCAATGTTTTCCGCTCGATTACGACTAAGTCCCTTTTGCCAAAATTGATGAACAAACAAACATTTTCTACCTAGAACTACGTAGCTTTTAGTTCTCCATCGCACCCGAAGATACGTAGGAGCAATACCAGCAATCTTGTCAAGCACATTAACAAAAAACCTTTTATGCAGACCCTTTTTTTTTCTCTTTTCTTTTTAATCACTTCAAGAAAACAAATGACATAAGCTAACATTACAATAAAATATTTAACTAAATGGTTCCCTTTGAGTACAACAGGCATGAGGCATGTTAATACCTTTCCCTTGCATAATCAACTCTCTTTGGAATAAATAAAATTTGGTGGCGACTTTGTTCGAACTATTTTTCCCGAGTGTGCAATATACACTTCGCGAAGGATCGTATTTTTTTAGGTACAACACATGGTCATCCTTAACTTTGGTTACATCTGCTTCAACATCTTCATGAAATTGATCATCATTCTTCTTATGCACTTGAGATTTTGTCAACATCTTGGACAAAATGTCTGGCACATTCTCATCACCATTTGGACTACTCAATCTAGTTTCCTATGAGTCTTCACCAGAAGAGATTTAACTTTCATGATGACTTCTCATAGGTCTATACTTGAATGGAATTTTACTCATATATCCACCAGAAAATAGATCAGATTTATCTAATACATACTCCTTGAGACTGGACTTTAACACACTAGCTTCTACTTCTCCAAACATTATATCATGTTGTTAGTTATTCACACATTCACACACGTGAGAAGGAAATATTTCATATCCACTATTATTTTACAGCTCCTTCTTCTGAACCATAGTAGGATGTTCAAAATTTGGATGACCTCTAGCCTGACCATCAACCTTCCTTTTAATGACCCAAATCATATGAGATAATTCAAACTTCATGAGAAATATGTTGAGACATCTTCTATGGCATCTTGGTTGTTCTTCCCTCTTCATACATAAAGACTTTATCAACCCTGAGGTCTTGTAAATCCCTGAAGTCTTCTCAGATATTACCTTCTTCATAAAAAATTCTTTACCTTTGTTGTTGACAAAATGTGTAGACTTGTTAAAGTTCATATTCCACCTTTGATCACACAGTTGCTTCATGTTGGTAAATAATCATTTTCTTAATAAAATCTCTTCTTGACTGGAATTGAAAATTTTCCCTGATCCCTTAATTCTTCCTTTTGCTCTATTTCCATGAGCTATGTTATCTTTAGTCACGAGCCTGGTATTTTCTCAATTAAAATACCAACCTAAAATTGAGGAACTTTTGTGTTTTGTGTGAGCAATGGAGCCATGGGTTATAGCATTGTATTTCCTCTTCTTCTTGGCATGAACTTCCTTGCATCCTCTACTCTTTAACTTAAGCCATTCGAAACAATAAGGCCTTGTATTTTCATATCTACCATTATGGTTACATATCAAATGTTGTTTCTTATTATGATGGGGTGGCACATGTTGAACCCGATGTTGTGACATGTGATCCAACATCACAATCTCATACATCTCTTCAGGAATAACAAACTTTGATGTGAGAATCTTCTTGTTTCTATCTATCATGTTCGTCCCAACATTGATTCCCTTCACATCTCACAAAACATTATTTTTTTCATCAAGTAAATTTGAACTAATACTGTCAAAATGAGACATGTATTTAATTGCGATTTTAGTGATGAAATCTCATTCTCTAAACTTGTGATGGTTGAGGCAATTTTCTTTGTTTCCTCCTGAAGCACTCCTATGATTTTATTTTGAGTATGCACGCTTCTTCCCATTTGGAGAGTAGGAGCCTGTATGAATAAAGATCTTATTCAATATTGGATTCACTATCAGATTTACATCGACAAGAATAAGCGATCCCAATGTTGGTAAATTCTTCCTCACTTTCAGAATTAGACCATGTGGTGGAAAGGCCCTTTTTCTGATTCTTTAGAAAAGTATAACATTTTTCTTTAATGTGTCAAAATCCTTCACACTCAAAGCATTGAATACCCTTGTCATGATTGGTTTATTCTTCACTCCTGACTTTGATCTGAGGACTGATGTCAGACCTTTTGTCTTGGACATTTTTCCTCCACTATCTATTCAGATATTTCAGGAAATTATTGTACTTTTTACTAAGGAGAGTTGTATCATCTGACAAGTTCTCTTCTACATCCCCTTTGACGCGGCGGCAAAATGATAGAGTAGCCATCATCCTTTATTTGTTCCTAAGAAACGGGAAAATAATGATAAAACCTACAAACTAAGCCTGAGACGCTAAGGTTCGGGAGTCAGTTAAGTGAGTGGAAGGTGTTAGGAACCCCTAACCTCTATTGTACTCAATAGGATCCTCATTCGATTCTAGGGTTAGTTGTTTGCCTAAGATGTGTTTGCTTATTGCTCAAATATTTATTTATTTACAACATTATTTTATAATTTACAAAAAAAAGATAAGAAACCTAGAAAAGTTTCTTATAATTGTACTCGCTAGAGTTTACAACTCTATGCCTACGTACCCTTATATTAAGTGAAGAATCGGAGTACCGTAGTTCTTCTTAAAAAAATTGTTGGTTGTTTTTATCCCTTAAAATAATTCTCACACAATAGGGGCCAAGAAAAGTTTGGTTAGAAAAATGCCTCAATGCACAAGGGAAGAGGTCTTACAATTTAAATGAGTGGTGTTGATTTTATTCCATTGTTTAATTTATTCTGAAAATATCCCTTTAATTTATTTAGAAAATAAATTAATTATGTTAATATATTTAAAAAAAAAATCTCATGTTTTATCCCTTATACCAAATCCTAATTTTATACTCTTTGAGCCCTAAGAGTTTTATCCCAAAAATCTATCAATTACTTTATCTCATATTATCCATTGATTTTATTTAAAAAATACCCCTTTAATTTATTTAGAAAATAAAATTAATTGTAATAATTTAGAAAAAAACTCATATTTATCCCTTGTCCCAATCCTAATTTTTGTACTCTTTGGATCATCCCAAAAATCTATCCCTTTCTATCCCATTAATTTATCACATTTTATCACTTGATTTTATTTAAAAATATCCATTTAATTTATTTAGCAAATAAATTAATTGTAATAATTTATTAAAAAATAAACCCATGTTTTATCCCTTATCTCAATCCTAATTTTTATACTCTTTGGACCCTAAGAATTTTATCTCAAAAATCTATTCCTTTTTTATCCCAAAATTTATCCCATTTTAAGCCATGAATTGTACATTGATTATCCCTAATATTTATCTCTTAGAATTATCCCATTGGATATTTTATATTATAAAGAAAATATTTATCCCTTATCCCTTATTTTATCCCCAATTTTTATCCTGAAATTTTTGAAATTCTCCTATAATTTTATCCCATAATTATCCCTAAAATTATGCCAAAAAATTATCCCAAAGATATCCCTTAATTATCCCGTAAAATGTCTCATAATATTCCAATTTAATTAATTAATATCTCATATTTAATCTCATTATTATTATTATTTTATTTATTTATATAAACCCATTCTTAAGAATTAATCCCTAATTTACCCCGTAACATTAATTTAATCCCAAATCCTATTTTGATATTTTTACTTCATGTTTATAATGATTATCTTATTATTTCATGTTAATTAATCCCTAAATATACTAATTATTCCAATTAACCCAAATTATAACATTAATTTATAAAATATTAATGGAAACTTTACTTATCCTAATTAATTTTTTATTTTGTTCTTTTTATTATTAATTAAAAGGAAATTATAGTAACCCAATTACTAATAAATTATTCCTATTATAATAATTTTAATAATGTTAAATAATTAATTATTATTTTTGTATTATTATTTGTGAATTATGAACTCTAATTGTCCTAACTAAATATTTTGACCCTAATTATCCTTATAATTCTTAAATTACCTTAACATTATTATAAAATATGAATATCAATTACTTATTTGTTTTTTGGGTTTTTAATATTAGACATGTATGAGATGTAATATTTTATTATAAGTTATTAACTATAAAACTACTCTAATTATATTAACTAATTTCCTAATTGATCCTAATAATCCTAATAATAATAATAATAATAATAATAATAATAATAATTAATTTTATAATACCCCTAAAATCCTAATATTAAAATGTAAGACATTAAATTTTTTTTTTTTTTATTTCACAATAGGTTCTAGTTCTTGACTTTAAAAAAAAGTTATTTATAGATTATTAACTTTTGATTATATTTCATTTTAATTGTGATATAATATTTGACTTAAAAATTAACTTTTTAATTATAATTTGAAAGAGGGAATTATGATATTAATATAACTTTAATTTAAAAATTGCTTATGACTTATTTCCGTAAGAAAAAAACTAAGCTATCAAAATAGGATAAAACCTTAATTGTTTATAAAGTTTTTATGTTATTATTTTTTTTAATGTAGTTTTCATAATAATAATTGTCTAATTAATTATTTAAAATAGAAAAAACTTAATATGAAAATGTTCCGCAACAAATAAAACAATGAATCAATATCCTAGGCAAATATCATGTATCAGACAAAAAACAACCTATCAAATAATAATTATATAAGTGAGGGAGTAAGTGAAACCGACCTACAGAGAGGAGATTGTCCTCAGTTAAACAGTAAGATTCAATCCCTTTTTTCTTTTGTTGCTATTTCTTCTTGTCCTTTATGTTTTTAATCCTAGCTTTCTCGTAATTCTCCTTTGTTTTTACTCGTGCCTTTGTTGAGAAGATAGATGATGATGATGGAGGCCTTAGATTTTTGGTATAATTGTTATTCGGTGTGAAGAACAACAACTTTTTAGAGTACTATTTATAAATTGTGGATGTATATAAGTTATTAAATTGTTGACATGTGAATTATTTGTGGATGAGAGGGTTAGTATAAGGGCTAGTTGATGGATGTTAGTAAAATATATGAGATTATTTCTAACATAAGCAATTAGGTTAAAAAAAATTTGAAAGAGAATAAAATCTTGTAATTATAATCAATAAAAATAATCAAGAGCCTAAGAATAAATTTATTAGACTTTGATTCATGATTAATTTTTATCAGTTATGTTGATTATCTCCTAAAATATAAAAGACTGTCTAAAATGAAAAAGAGAATGAAATCCCTTTTTAAATTACTATCCTAAAATAAAAATGAACAAAATTTTTCAATATTTTTTATTTTTATGATTTTTCAATAGTTTCTATATTATTAAATAAAAATGAAAAAAAAAAACAATTTTTATGTTTTTTTCTTCCGACTATTTTATGACTATTTTTGAATTAAAAAGTGCATAAAAATTAATATTTGAAAATCACTAATTACCAAAATACAAAAATAGTAATTAAATATTAAAAAAATGCAATTTTGATGTTTTTTATTTTATATTATTTTAAATCATTAAAATATTACAAAATAAAATAAATCCTAATAGACAAATAATTCTAATCTAGTAATAATGATAGTAAAATAGTAATAATAATCCTAATAAATTATAATAATCCCTAAATAAAATTAATATTAATTAATTAATAATAATAATAATAATAATAATAATAATAATAATAATAATAATAATAATAATAATAATAATAATAATAATAATAATAATAATAATAATAATAAAAATAGTAGAAAAAGTGAAAACGATAAAACAATAATGAAAGTAAAATTTTATTTGAAATGATTTGTAGTATAAATAAAAATATTTTTTTATTTGTTGTTATTTTTTTATCATTTTTACTAAGAATAAAAAAAAATTATTTATTATTTAATATATATTAATAAAAACGAAATTTAATAATAAAATATATAAAAAATGCAAATTTTGACCTTTCGAATAATAAAAGCAAAAACAAAGTTAAAAAACAACATACAGGATTCGAACCCACAACCTCACACCTAACAACTATGGAGACTTACCAACTAGGCTAACTTGACACTTTTGATTTTATTTCCATTTAAAAGTACTAAAAAATAACAGATAATTATAGCGTCGGTTTTATGGTGACGCGACCACCTACCGCATTTGGTGCTACTTTCTGATTTCTATATTTATCCTGTGAAGCTCTAAAGGAAGGGGAAGATATCTTAAACTAACCCTGCTCGTAAGTGTTTTCTTTAACAAATGCTAAGAGATTGGGGGTCGGGGTTTGGTTATACAAAGGGAAGCTATTAACACCCAGAGTATCTATAGTAATCTATAGGAACCTTCTTTTACATATATTTTCTACTGTTTGAAGTGCTTTCTTGAGTTTATCTGCTATTGATTGGGAAAGTTTCTCCTTTGGGGAGGGTTGAGAGAATTTTTTTTTCGGGTTTTCTATTGTTTTTGGGAAGGTATTGGACCTAAGATTTTTTTTATTTGTGTGCTCGCTCAGATTTCGTAATCATATGCCTACGTATTCCCGTAAAGAGATTTTGGGAAATCAGAGCAATCGTAGTTCCTCCTATTCTATGGGAGGAAAAATGTTTGGTGTCTTATTCAAAGCCCAAGGTTGAAGCTAGATGAGTATTTTATGTCTTGTTCAAAGCCTAAGATTGAAGCTAAAAGTTTGTTTGTGACTTGTTTAAAGCCCAAGATTGAAGCTAAAAGTGTTTTTTTAGAGCTAATTTGTCATCTCTAAAGGGAGATATCTTACCTATTCATCACAAAAAGATCAGGTAATTGGTTATAAGGGAAATTACTTTAACTGGGATATGGGATCCATCAATGCCATAATTTACTTTATAAGAGGGATGTCATGAAGGAAAAAGCTTTAACTCAATGTAGAGCAATGCCATTTTTCCTTATGAGTCTTCCATGCTAAGAGAGGGACATTAGCTTGGATGTGTAGAATCCAGAGGTTTGCCACTTAAAGGAAGGACATTGGCTTGGATGTGTAAAATCCAGAGGTGTGCCACTTACAGCAGTTATCTAGAAAAAGGTTTTTTATTGTTTATTTTGATATGTGATGTACAGAGAAAATATCTTCCTACAGAGACAACTCTTGGTCTCATCTAAGGGGATGTTGATTTTTGTGTGCCTTGTTTAAAGCCCAAGGTTGAAGCTAAAGAAAACTGACTCCACTGGGGAGTGTTATAGCTGTCTTGTACAAAGCCCAAGATTGAGGCTTGTCAGGGAAAATCATTATATAAAGCCTAAGAGGATGTTGTTTCTTTATGAGGATTATTGAAATCCAAGGGAAAGTCTGAATTGTATTGGGGAATCCAAAGGGAAATCAAATCTTGCTGAGGATTGAAGAAGAGTTGATGCATCAGATGCCATGAGGCTCTGATTCTTTTAAGGATTTGTGGATGGTAATCTGACCTTGGCTGGAGATATTTTAAAGTGAAAGTCAAGCCTTGTTGGGGATCAGTAAGGACTGAAAAAGATAAGCTTGAATGCTTTAGGAGCTTTTGACTCTCCTAGGAATTGATGTAGGGATAGAGTTGTCTAGGACTTATCCTAAGTTTTTAGTAAGTCTGAAGGATCTTTGTATTAAGCCCAAGAGGAGGCTGGGATAATACTTTACAAGTCTATTTGTATAAAGCCCAAGAGGAGGCTGAGATAATACTTTCCAAGTCTACTTTTATGAAGCTCAAGAGGAGGTTGAGACTACCCAAGTCTTTAAAAGGAGAGGTAGATTCTGGTTGGAGACAGGTCATTGTATGATGCCCAAGAGGAGGCAGAGGGTTGAAGATCAAACCTTGAATGACTGGATGTTCTTAGGGTTTTGACTTTCTTGAGGATTGACTAGTAGAGATGACTAAATTCTTTCATATGCTTTTAGGAAGCCTTTGGGTCCTTGTACTAAGCCCAAGAGGAGGCTGGGGGAACTTCTAAGAAGCCTATTGGTCCTTGTACTAAGCCCAAGAGGAGGCTATGGGGAACTTTTATGAAGCCTGTTGGTCCAAACCTAAGAAAATTTCAAAGAAGGTTTCACCAGGAATAATCCTTTCCTCGTTGAACAGTTCTAGGGTTTGAGGAAATTCAAAAGAGGTTTCACCGGGAATTAATCGTCTTTGGGGAAATGAATTCCTTTGTATAAGTTTCTAAGTTTTGACAGTCTTGAGAAAAGTTTCACCGAGAATAATGCATTTCTCTGTTCCATATTGAATAAAGCCCAAGAGGAGGCAGACTATATTGAGGGAGTTTCCTATGAGGGAACTAGTTATTGAACTAAGTTATAAGTATCATACTATTTGACTTAAAGAGTAAATTAAGGATGACCTAACTTCTAGGGAAACTCTATAGAGGTGTGCACAAGTATATACAAATAAGTGAATCAACAAGTATATAGACAAGTATGCATTTAATTGAAAAGATGTTAAGTTTCACACTCTGGAAAGAGACCCAAGTGTATTGTGATTGGTTGTATGATTTCAACTGTATGATTAGAGTTTTGAGAAATTGAAGAAAGTTTTGAGAAAACTTTGAGTTTGTATTTAAAGAATGATTGTTGTTTGAGAATGTTTGGGACTTATAACTCAAAGAGAGGCCCAAGTGGTCTAAGAGCAGTTTCACCGGGAATAATGCTCCTCTTAGTACCAGTTTAAAACATATAGATGATTTTGAAAACAGAGGTGTGGGGCTTACAACTCAAGGAGATGCCCATGGAGGTTTTTTATTGTGTAAAACAAAAACATGTACAAAATATTGGGGCTTATACTCAAAGAGAGGCCCAGATGACTTATTTTGAAAACAGTGATCGCACTGTGATACCGAAAGACGTTGTGGGACTTATACTATAGCAGAGGCCCAAAAATATATTTATGTACAAAGAGGTTGGGTCTTAAACTCTATTAGAGGCCCAAAATGTTTATTGAAAGAAAGAAAAGTGGGACTTATACTCAAGGAGAAGCCCAGATGAAAATAATGAACGCGACGTTATTTTGAAAATTGCACCGGGACATATACTATAACAGAGGCCTAAAGTTTATTTATTTACAAGAAGGGGTTGGGTCTTACTCTCTAAAAGAGATCCAAAATGTTTATTAAAAGAAGGGAAAATTTAAAATTAAGGAAAAACCCTAATTTTAATTTTTAATATATTTTTCAAAGGAAAATCATTTAAAAAATGATGAAAAATACCAAACACATTCACAAAACAAGTTATGAGTCAAGTTTAGGTTTTGAAAAATAATGTTTTATCCTCATGATGATTTGAAATCAAATTGGTCTTGAAAAGTCAAGAGAAAGAATTTGTTTAAAAATGTTTAAAACAATTAAAAAGGAATTCTATGAAAAATTCATAAATATATCAAATATAAAATATTATTTTATTTTTTTGTGGAATAAAATATTTAAATATGCAAAGGATTTATGTTTAAAAAATCATTTGAAAAATATTAAAAATGAGAGAGATATGAATTGTTTGAAATTAAATATCAAAATATCAAAATAATTAAAATTTTAAAAAATTTGAAAAAAGGTGCCAAGAACATTTGTTCTTGCTCGTGCCACCCTTTTTTTCAGATTTGCAAAATCCCCTTAATCTTCTCTAGCTTGACTCAATTCAATTTCTGCAGGTTTGAACACTCAGAGCTTTGGACTGAATCTTGACTGGTTTGGATTGGTATGGCTTAGTTAATGACACCTCAATGCATTGCATTAATGTAACCTTGCGAAATTGAAATTCAAGGTCCATGACATGATGAATTTGCACATGCTAAGTGGAGTTATTGCCCCTTTGATCAAGTAACAAGTTAGCCATCAGAAGTTTTATGTTTTTGGAAGATGACAAAGTTGGCAAAGTGACAAAATTTGAAGGAGAAAATTGTGTGGCATAAGTCATGCATCCATGTTGTTGTGTAGCCAGGGTGAAAAATGCCATTTTGTGAGATCCATAACTCCTAGCTCAAATTGAATCATGGGAGGCTCTTGTACTTTTTAGAAATCCCATATATCATACTTCAACTTTGATGTTTAACTTTGGTCCTGATTCGTCTTGGATCATGATGAAAAATGCCTCCAAAGTTGTACTAAACATGAGACAGATTCTGTCTCAAATTTTTCTAAGTATCTAGAAAAGGTCCATTTCTTAATTTTTGTGATTTTGATCAATCCACAACTCAGAATCCATGAGGATTTGGAATGGGGTGTAGTTGACAGTCTTGCAGTATGTAATGAGAGATTTCATTTGAGCTTTGAATGGGAGAAAATGGTTACTTGGATCACAGGTTATGGCCTTGCAAAGTTGGGTAAAAATCGTTTTTTTCATAACTTAGTGAAATTTCAAGTTTCTCAAGGTTGCCCTTTTTGCAAGTAACCTCACTTTTCTTGATTTTTCTTGATTGATTATGATCCAAACCATGAGTTAACATTGTTTTTGACTTAAAGAAGTCATGTTTGTCAAAAAATCTCAAAAGTCAAACTTGGTTTTGGGCACAGTTGAATTTTTATCAGATGAATTTCAAACTTAGTGATCCTTAATGAAATCAAATCCTTGGGCTAAATTGAACCTAATGGATGGATTCCATAGGTGTTTTAGAGTATATTTAATCATGTCCCAAGGTTTGAGATCATTTCTTGGTCAAAAGTCAAAGGCATAGTTGACTTTTATCATAAACCCTAATTGGTGGTCCAGATGAATTTGCATCTCTATATTGCTCATGAATGAAGTTCTTTGTGTCAATTTAAACTTGTGAGAGGATAAATATAAGATATTGGAGGTCTAAAAACATTTCTTGAGGTCTTGGCTCATGCCTTGCTTCAAAAGTCAACTTAGGGGTGAATTAGGTCAAGAAACCCTAAATTCCTGATTTTTTATGAATGCATCCCCTGAGGCTATTTTGAACTTATGAATGGACTCATAAGGTCCCCTTGAGCTTCTTGAATCATGTTTTTGAGGTATTGGCTCATGCCCAGAGGAAAATTTCCCTTTGGAGGCCTTGGTCGACCAAAACCCTAGTTTGGTGACACTGGTGATCTTAAGGCTTGATCAACTTGGAATGTTGCAACCTTGTGCTAAATTCTTAATGAAGGAGACCTCTTGATCCTTTATGGATGTTTGAGAGGCTTGACAAGTTAAAGATCATATCAATTCTTGATTTATCCCTTGCCTATGTGTTTTGAGAGGGCTCAAAACCCTAATTCTTGGTTGAGGTGAATGCTCAACAATCTTTGAATTGAGTGGCGAGGTATGAAGATACCTCCATATTGTAGTGATGATTTGCTCAAATGATGTAAAGTCTTGTGGTCAAAATTTAGGGTATGACAGATGCCTCTATTTAATCTTCTTGGACCTGAAGGTGTGAATGGAGAAGTCGTTCAGACGTTCAAGGTAAAAGAGGATTAAATATCGGAATACCTGAAATTTTGATTGTGGTTGTGAATGGTAGCTAATTTGCTCGTCCATCTTCTTTTACTAAGTAATATTACTCAGAAAAAGGTATAATTCCCCTCGTTCCTGGTCTTCAGCCAAGGAACTGGTCTCAATTTTCTTCTTGAATAAAATTCCCCTCGATCCTGGTCTTCATCCATGGAACTAGTCTTAGTTTCTTTTAAAATAAACTTCCCCTCGATCCTGGTCTTTAGCCATGGAACTGGTCTTAGTTTCTTTTGAAATAAACTTCCCCTCGATCCTGGTCTTCAGCCATGGAACTGGTCTCAGTTTTTTCTTGTCAAGTTCTTCTCTTAACAAGGAACCCTATCTGTGTCGGTTTTCATCAAACTCCTCACCGAGGTTTACTGGGGATACGCCAATTGATGGAAAAAGATTTGATGTCAGACTTGCTAGGGAGATCCATTTGTCTGAACTACAGAGGTAAGCAAACTTCTCTTGTGGGAGATGCCATTTGTCGACCCATTGGGGAAAAACAAGTCTCTCGAGAGATTTCTTTTTGCTTAGTGATTGATAGAGATTTCTTTGGAGGATGTGACGTCCAAGAGTCTTTTTTTGAGAAACTTTTACTAGGGATTTTCTTTAATCTGGGAAAGCAAAATATAATCTTCATTGGTGAAGAGCGATGTCCCAAAGGTGCATATCCAAATGTCTTCTAGTTTTTTTTCAGAGGTTCAAGTTATCAAAGCGGTCAAGGACCGATTTTAATCCAAGAACAAACAGGAGAGAGATTGTTTAGATGATACTCTTACTGACGAGGAAAGAACTTAAACCAGGATTTTATCATATCTGTCGTAGAAAGGAAAAATGACAACTCTAATGGAGAGAGAACATTTATCACTTGGGGATAAACGTGACTAAAGTGATCGAAATATGATATGCAATATGAATATGAATCAATTATACGTGATGTATGTATGAAATGCTTATGCTGACAAAACAGACATGACATGCGGACTGAAGATGAGTTCAACTGGATACTCGGCCACTCTGGGAGATGGGGGTATCACTGAAGATTTTGAAAGTTGTATTTTTGTTTGGGAACAGGGATTCATGTGTTTGTTCTAGTTTTCGGAGATACTAACTTGCTAGGGATAGAAACTCGTTCTTGCTTTTCAAGGGTAGACTTTACTGGGGAGAAAAACTAAACATTGGTTCTCAGAGGTAAAAACTCTACCGGGGATGATAGATGGGACATTCCATCTGAAGTAATAGATCATTCATTTAGGGTGTACTGATCAAAAGGAGTATTTTAATTCTGCATTTGGAAGTTTGATCACTTTTGGAGAAGCCGTCGATGTTCCTTTTCGTGCTCAGTGATCAAAAAGAAATTGTCATCTTTATTTTAAAAGCAGAAGTAAAAAAAATTGAAATCTCTGTTTTGAAAACAAAAGTAAATTCATTTTTTTCAAGAATGTTAATCATATTAAAAATGCCATTTTTCAAAGCAGAATAAATAAAAATTGCAAATAAAGGGCACAAGGGCTCAAATTTTTATTGATGGAATTGTAATCAGCCTATTGTGTGATCCCATGGAGCATTACAAAGTTTATAAAATGGTAATTTAAAGGAAAATAGGCTACATTGAAACATAACGACCATTATCCTTCCACCAACTTTGAATTCTGGGTATTTTTGAGCTTCTGTCGAAGGTGACTTTGACTGAGAATTTCTTGACAGATGACGTTGTTGCTGAGGAGCCAATCTTGTCGGATGTAGTTACTTTCCATGAATCCCTAACTTTTGCCTAGATTGCCCTTTCAGGTTTTCAATCCATCGGGATGATTATTGTTTGTGTATCTAATTTTTTCCTGGACCGCCCTTTCGGGTTTTCAAACCAACGAGACGTTTCCCCCTTTTTTTAATTATTTAGGCGGAGTATTTCTTGACTACATCAACATTTGTAGGATAAGTAAACTCCTCTCCTTCCATGGTTACGAGTCTCAAGGCACTGCATGAGAAGGCTTTCTTAACAACATAGGGCCCATTGTAATTCAGAGTCCATTTGCCCCTGGAATCAGTGAGAAATGAGTGTATCTTTTTTAGCACGATGTCTCCTTCTCTGAAGACACGAGGTCGGACCTTTTTGTCAAATTCTTTCTTTATTCTGTGCTGATATGACTGACCATGGCATAAAGTCGTCATCCTTTTTCCTTCAATGAGGTTCAGTTTATCGTATCTGTTTTGACACCATTCAGCTTCTATTAATTTGGCTTCCATCAATACTCTCATTGATGGGATTTCTACTTCTATGGGGAGCAATGCTTCCATGCCATATACTATAGAGAAAGGGGTTGCCCCTGTTGAAGTGCGGACGGATGTGCGATAACCGTGAAGATAAAAGGGTAGCATCTCATGCCAATCTTTGTAGGTTACAACCATTTTCTGAACGATTTTCTTAATGTTCTTTTTAGCTGCTTCGACCGTTCCATTCATTTTCGGCCGATAGGGAGACGAGTTATGGTGTTCGATCTTGAACTCAGTACACAACTCTTTCATCATCTTGTTGTTTCGGTTCGATCCATTATCCGTAATGATCTGACTTGGAACATCATAACGGCAGATGAGATTATTCTTGATGAATCAGACTACCACTTGCCTAGTCACATTGGTGTATGATACTGCTTTGACCCATTTAGTGAAGTAATCAATGGCTACTAGGATGAATTGATGTCCGTTTGAGGCTTTGGGTTCAATCATTCCAATCATGTCGATTCCCCATATGGAAAAAGGCCATGGAGAAGAAAGAACTTTGAGATTATTTGGTGGCACATGGATTTTGTCGGCGTATATCTAACACTTGTGACACTTCCTCATGTTCTTGTAACAATCGGATTCCATTGTCAGCCAATAATATTCTGCTCTCAGAATTTTTCTTGCCATTGTGTGTCCATTGGAATGAGTACCAAAGTATACTTCGTGAATCTCTTTCATTAACATGTTTGCTTCTTGTTTGTCCACGCATCTGAGCAAAACCATGTCGAAGTTTCTTTTGTAGGGAATATCATTGTTTAGGAAGAAGTTGCCAGCTAGTCTCTTGAGAGTCTTCCTATCTTTTCTTGATGCCCCAGGCGGGTATTCTTGTCTTTGAAGGAAACACTTGATATCATGATACCAAGGCTTGTCGTCTATGACTGCTTCGATTGCAAAGATGTAAGCAGGTCTGTCAAGGCGCATAATATCAATCTTGGGTATGTCATTCCAATGATTTACAGTAATCATGGAAGAGAGAGTAGCCAATGCATCTGCCATCTGGTTTTCTTCACGAGGAATATGATGAAACTCAATCTTGTTGAAGAAGGGTAACAACCTTCTTGCGTAGTCTTTGTAAGGAATCAATCCTGGTTGATATGTATTTCATTCCCCTTTGATTTTATTTATAACCAGGCTGAGTCTCCATACACATCCAAGTTCTTTATCCTTAAATCGATTGTTTCTTAGAGACCCATGATACAAGCTTCATATTCGGCCTCATTGTTTGTACATTTGAATGCCAATCTGGCGGTGAAAGGAATATGGGTACCTTGAGGGGTAACAATGATTGCCCCAATTCCATTTCCATAAGCGTTGACAGCTCCGTCGAATATTAGTCCTCATTGGGATCCTAGCTCTGTCCCTTCACTTGGTAGCGGTTCATCGCAATCTTTCATTTTTAGGTACGTGACATTCTTGTCTGGGAAGTCAAATTTGACTGATTCCTGATCATCAATCGGTTGATGAGCTAAGTGATCGGCTAAGATACTTCCTTTGATGGGTTTTTAAGCATGGTACTCGATGTCGTATTCTGATAAAAACATCTGCCAAAGGGCAATCCTTCCTGTGAGAGCAGGCTTTTCAAAAACGTACTTGATTGGATCCATTTCAGAGATTAACCATGTAGTATGACAAATCATGTACTGGCGGAGACGTTTCACAGTCCGTGAATTTCTTACTTAAGTAGTAAATGGAAAATTCTTTTTTTTTCGTCTTGTTGGCCAAGCACACAACCCATGGAGCATTCTAAGACTGTTAAGTATATGATCAGTGGTCTTCCTTCCACTGAGGAGACATAATTGGTGGATTCAACTGATATTCTTTGATGTTGTCGAAAGCCTTTTGGCAGTCTTTTGTCCATACATAGCTTTGGTTCTTTCTAAGTAGCTTGAAAATCGGTGCGCATGTCGCGGTCATAAGGGATATGAATCTTGAGATGTAATTGAGACGTCCCAAAAATCCTCTTACTTGTTTCTCAATCTTTGGAGAAGGCATTTCTTGAATGGCCTTAACTTTGTCGGGATCAACCTCGATTCCTTTCTGGCTGACGATGAATCCCAAGAGCTTTCCTGAGCGTACACCGAATGTGCACTTATTGGGATTCAAGAAGAGTTTGTATTTTCTCAGACGCTCGAATAGTTTTGACAAATTCTCCATGTGTTCTTCTTCTATTTTAGATTTGGCAATTATGTCATCGACGTACACTTCAATCTCTTTATGCATCATGTCGTGAAACAGAGTTATCATGGCCCTTTGATAAGTTGTCCCTACGTTCTTTAGACCGAACGACATTACTTTATAACAAAAGGTGCCTCATGGGATGATAAATGAAGTTTTCTCCATATCTCCTGGCACCATTCTGATCTGATTATAGCCCGAGAATCCATCCATGAAGGAGAATACTTTGAATTTTGTTGTGCTGTCAACCAACATGTCAATGTGTGGTAGGGGAAAATCATCCTTTGGACTTGCTTTGTTTAAATCCCTGTAGTCTACACACATTCTGACTTTTCTGTCTTTCTTGGGAACTGACACTATGTTGGCCAGCCATTGAGGATATTCTGAGGTGGCAAGGAAACCTGCGTTAATCTGTTTCTGCACTTCCTCCTTAATTTTGATGGCGATATCAGGGTGAGTCTTTCTTAGTTTTTGTTTAACCAGAGGATATTCTGGTTTCAGGGGTAAGTGATGTTCCATGATGTTGGTATCCAACCCTGGCATGTCTTGGTAAGACTAAGCAAACACATCTGGAAATTCTTTGAGCAGTTCTATCAAGTTTTCTTTGACAGTGGACTGAGCAGTGCTCCAATTTTAAATTATTTTATCTCTTCTTCTGAACCCACATTGACCGTTTCCAATAGTTCTTTGAAAGGTTGAATTGACATTTCCTCCTGTATGAGTAGTCGAGAGATCTCTTCTAGAATTTCTTCGTCCTCTTCTTCTTCGGCTTTGAATACCGGGAACTCAGAGTTGGGAGAAGGCATTGGATCGTATGTTTCAATGGGGTTTAAAACGAGTAATCTGCATGACGTGATGATTCCTTTTTAGAAAAGGTAAAGAGAATGCAAAAGTGTGTGCAATGTATTTTTGGAAAACGTTTTTTTATAATTTTGGGTTTTTTTTTAGGATTACCATTTTCTGAAAAAGTGAAAAGTGAAAATAGCAATAAATGCAGGAATTCAGAATGACATTATTTATTCATGATTTGTCGATTCTTGAAACACAACCCTATAAAACAAAACTTTGTCGCTTTAGGCAAAGCGAAGAGGGACATTTACAGAAAAGTAAGCCCTATAAAACATCCATTTCACCCGAGAAAAGTGAAAGATCAAAACTAAGATGCGGAAATTACTTTGATTTATGAACAATATTCGAGACATAGACCGCGACCTAATGGCGACGAACTCCTCTGTGGATCACAAAGTCCGGTATCTTTCTTCCAGATTTATCTTCAGAAATAACACTAATTTCGGGCAGAGTGGGATTATTGGAGTCCACTTCCCATGCAGAGTTATCATAGGAGGATTTTTCTGTTATATCTTTGACGATACTTTCATCCTCAAGAGAGTCTCCTCATCCAGTTAGTTGGATGTCCTCGTATCTGATGCGAGAACTTTCTGGAGCAGTATACTTCACTAGGAAGTCATACTTGCCGCATGGTTGCCCAAGGTATCCCAAGTTTCTGTGGGAATGGATGACTCATTTTCTTCAATGACGTTGATCTCAGGAAATGCATTGTTAATAAACTCTTATCATGCGATCCTTGCAAATTCATCAATGTGGCGTTGGACGTTTTCGGAATTTTCTGAGTAAGGAATCCATGACTCTGGGAGAACAAGTGGATTTTTCTCAAAGTCGCTTAGCAGGTATGCATTATCTGGATGACTCTTTTGCCCCGAGTTTTCCATGTAAGGTTTCCAAATAGGCAAATCATCCATAGGATCATACAGGTTGTTATCAAAGTTATCCTTCATCAGAGTGTCTTCTTCCAATGAGTTGGGCAGAGCACGAGATCCTTCAGGATCGCAATCTCCGTAGATAATTCTGACGTATGGTCTTGGGATATATCTGGGACTTTGCTTTGGAAAGAAGAATGGTATGAACGTTTCTCCCTGAGATATATAACCCTCATCATTAAAATATGATTTCCACTCTTCATCTGTATCAGAAGAGTTGTTCTCCTCGATGGTGTGAACTTCTTGAGATATTGGGTGGAGGAAGCCTCCATTGCGGAAGAAATCCTGAATGGGATGAAAACTTTCATCCTTCTTTGTAGTTTAGGTACATGTTGGAGAAAAACCAAGACCTTTTCTTGTTTTGTTATCGGCAGGAATTATAATCTGCCCCCATCCTTTTACATCACCGCTCCTTATTACTCGGAGAGCATCTCTGGCGAGGAAATTGACGTTCCTTTTTCCGGGTGATTCTCGTTGCTCACCGAGAGTGCTTGAAACTGGGTTGCAATAACCGCCTCTGGTTCTATATATGAAAATGATGATAAGTTGCTCAATGTTGTACTCGCTCTTCTGGATGAGGTTTAGCATTTCATCGTTGTTCTTTACGGGTTCTGTGTTGTTGGATAGACCAATTTGTTGATTAGGAACCTCAGCTTGGGGTTCCTTTTCTTTTGCAGGTTCTCTAACTCCTCTGTTGAAGATTCGACCGCTTCGAGTGACCCAACTGATATCAACGACATTTACAACGGATGGTAGTGGAATTTATTTTCCATCTTCTATGGTAGTCGCACTGTACTTGTATGGAATGGATTTTTCTAACTTCTATGGTATGGGTCCTGGCAAGTAGATAACCATAGGGGCTTTTTTGTTCTTTTGACTGTCATAAGCAACCTCAATTAGTTCCAGATTGGGACTGTTGGGTACCTTTCTATTGTCAAGATGGAATTATGGCAAAAACATCCTTGTTAATTCCATGACTGATAGGTCCTCTTTTGTCGGAGACTGTGATAGTACTTTTGTACAGTAGTCCTTGGACCTTGTTTTGGACAGGGAGGCAACCTTGCATCATGTTGATTGATTGAGAACTCAAACATGGTTGAGTTTTTCTTTGGTCTACCAGATGCTGGAGAGCTGCTCGTAAGAGGTAGCATCCTTGGTTATTTTCTTAACATATTCCACAACGTTCATAATTATGAGGTGGTACTCGACCGTACCCACTTTGTATTCAATGCATCCTTACCAGATCTTTTTCTAGTAAGTGGGTATCACAGCTTTGGTGGCTATCAGGATTTCCATTAGTGATGCTAACTTGACACGTGTCTTCATCCTGGTAGATTGGAAGCCACTAGTGGTCTAATAGATGTTGAAGAGTTCTCTGCACAAGCGCGCAACCTTGGTTGTTTTCAGAGCAAGCCTCACAGTCCTGATAATTATTTGAGGTCAAAAAATCGAGTCTGGCCTGCTTGGCATGCAATTCTACCAAGTTGGTATTCATTAAACAGATATCGAAAATCTGAACCATATTGACTTGACGATCATTCCTTTCATGGTAGTCTTGGATCCATCCAAGATCCATTTGACGTTGGAGGGCCTCTTGTACAAAAGAGCATCTCTGATTGTCTTTTGAGCAAAGTGAGCAAGCACTATAATCGTGCGGTGGTAAATTATAGTACTGACTTTGTCTTGAATGCATTGCCACCAAATTGACATTTATTGCACAGATGTCATGATTTTGAACAATGTTTGGATGTGAATGGGCCATATTTACTTCACAAATCTTGTGATCCTGAATCTAGCCTAAATCCATTTGCTCTTGGAGAGCTGCTTGTACGATGACACATCCTTGATTGTTTTTAGAATAGATATCACATTGATGGTAGTTATGAGATGGCACATGGCCGTACCCGCTCTGCCTACAATGCATTTTCTCCAAATTTGCCCCCAGTAAGTGCACATTGTGAATTTGATAACTGCTACCGGGTTCTCCTTCTATTAAGTTCATTGTAGTTTTTTCATGTTGCGGCAACGAATTCATCTGAACATTCGGGTTCATATCTTTGAAAGAAAGAATTCCGCTTCTAACGAGCTTTTGTACATCAGATTTGAAGCTGAGACAGTTCTCAATGTTATGTCTCGATCCTCCTTGATGATAAGGGCAAGTTTGATCGGCTTTGAACCAAAAAGGAGGGTTATCTGGTACTGTGAGAGGAGTCCTGGTTTGAACGTGCCCCTTGGCTAACAGAAGTGGAAATAACTCTGCATACATCATTAATATAGGGTCTAACCCTCGGGACCGCGTAGTACGATTATTGTTATTGTACTGCGGATGAACCTGCTGAAAAGGTTGTTGTTGCCTTTACTGATACTGTTGTTGATTTGGTTTCTGCTGAGCAATCTGGGGTTGATATGTTGGAGTCGGCGCTGGGTTGATAGCGGGAGTTACCACTGCCACCTGCCAAGGTTGATACCTTCTTCTTTGCTTACCTAGAGAGATATTTCTGATATCTTGCTCTTTCTTCTTTTGGAAAGCACTACCATATCTTTTAGTACTATTGGATGGCTCTGCATCCTTAACCAATCGTCCTTCTCGGACTGCTTCTTCAAGGCGTACCCTCATGTTCACCATTTCAGTAAAGTCACTAGGTGCACTGGTGACCATTCGGTCATAATAGAACGATCTTAATGTTTTCAGGAAAATATTTGTCATTTCTTTTTCCTCGAGAGGAGGACAGATCTGGGCGGCGATTTCACGCCATCTCTGAGCATACTCCTTGAAGGTTTCTTTATCCCTTTGGGGCATGGCTCTGAGTTGATCTCTATCGGGTTCCATGTCCAAATTATATTTATATTGCTAAATAAAAGCTTCCCCCAAGATCTCTGAAAGTACTGTTCTTTGTACGGTTTAAACCCATGTACCATTTGAGTGCGGCATCGGTTAAACTGTCTTGGAAGTAATGGATTAATAGTTGTTGGTTTTCTATCTGAGTAGACATTTTTCGAGCGTACATTACCAAATGACTTTGAGGGCAAGTACTATTTTGACTCCGACAAGAATGAATGGTACTTTCAAACTCAGCTTTCTCGAGTTTATGAGAATTCCTTTGTGAATCCTGACAATGCTCCTCTCGGCCATACTCCTCTTGCTACCTTTCTTCTGACTGGTGCCTTTTCATCAACTAACCATGGTACTGATGTTGCTACTTGAGTTGATCTTGATAGGTAGGGTGAATGTGATCGTATTTTGCCAGAACAAAGGACGTTGTCTGCACAACATCACGTTAAATAGGATCTAATTCTTGCCAAGCTTGCTGCTCACAACATTGGTCAGTCCAGCGTGTCTGCAGATCATGAAGACGTTAAGATAGAGGAATCATGATTCATCATTTTGCATTTTTGCATTGTTACATTTTATTTATCTTCCTTCATTTTGATACATTTTGGGTTGTAATATGTTTGTTTCAACCTTAACTTTGTTACTTAGCTTCATATTCTCTAACCCAACTGAAATTGCTTGAGATGTTTGTTTATGGTTATTGCACTTTCAGTTTTTTTGCTGGATTATGCTTTGGTAATTGTTTATGTGTTATCACAATGTGTTTCCTTTTGTTTTTGTCCCACTTCATTTTCAATTTTGTTAAATGGGGAGAAAGGATTCCCCTTTGGAAATTGTAATTTGTGTGATTAAGTCTTTAATGCAGGGGGAGCATGGCTCCGTGTAACTCAAAATTAATCATGTTTCCAAGCATAAAAAAGGGGGAGACTGAAATTGCCCTTTATCAAGACATCGGTTATTTTGTAATTTTGATGCTTTGTTTTACGTTTAATGTTTAATTTTAGTTTACTCGCTTATTAATCATCAAACACATGCTAAATAAGTTTGTCCATGCATTTGTTAAGTTGACTAGTTGTCATAGATGTTTGAATTGATACATAAGCTTTCTTGACTAGATTTAAAGTTTTTTTGTCTTCTGACTCGAGTCAAGGATTTCATGAATCGATTCATGAAAGTGTCTCAAAAGTTGATTTTGATTCTACTTTTTCAGAATCGAGTCAGGAGCAATTTTGAATCAAGTCACAGGTCTGGAAATTCCAAATTGAATTGATTCAGTCAGGGTTGCGAGTTGATTCAGAATGCTAATTTGAATTGGTTCATTTTAGACTCGACTCAGGTCAATTACCTTAACTGAATTGAGTCATGGAAAGTATGAATTGATTCATGTAGTTCATTTTTACTCATTTATTGTACATTATCTCTTGCACCTATAAATATGGGTTTCATTTCCTCATTTTAAGAGAGATCAAATTCTTCATTTAGAAAAACCTTTGCAAACACAACTTCTTTCTCTCTCTCTCTCTCTCTCTCTCTCTCTCTCTCAAATATTCATCTTAATCATACCCATCGAAACCTTTTTCTTGTCTGTCTGTGTATACGTGATTATTAATTGTAGGGAAACATTACAGATCTAATTGTTCATTGAAGTGTGCAAATTTTTTCAAAGAGGTATTTTGATCTTGGAAATTTCAAAGGGTTGAAATTTCCTGAAGAAAAAAGAAGAAGGAGCTTTTCTCCATTGTTGTGGAGTTTTCCTGTGGATTTGTCAACTTGTTGAAGAGAATGATTTAAGGCTTGGAATTTCAAGATTGAGTGGAGATTGGGAAATTCATCAAAATAAGAATCCATCAAAAGTTGAAAATCAAGATCTTGGGTAAAGATCAAAGTTTAGTGGTGGTAGCTAGTTACAAACAAGTTCTAACATGAAGCAAGGAAGAAGATAGATTGTATTGTTATAGTTTATCTTTTGCTTTTCTGAATTATTGTAACACGAATCGAATCCAATATCATTTTAATGGAAGAAATAACTCTTCTGTGGTTCACCATGGATGACTAGATGTAGGTGCCTACGAGGACGATAGCACCAAACTAGTATATATCATAGTGCACTCTCTCATTCTCTGTCCCTCTCTCTCTCTCTCTCTCTATATATATATATATATATATATATATATATATATATATATATATATCGTTTAAAATTGCATGCTTGGGGTAGCTGTTTAGATTCATTGCATTCATAGTCTTGATTTGAAAAAGCTTAGGTTTTATTAGATTTGTTTTTCTAAAGGATCCTGTTAATTGATTATCGTGTGAGAATTGAAATTAGAATTGCCTTTCAAATTGAAGAATAGTTAAAGTCTTTAAACATCTCGTTGAAAATTGAACCATTAGTTGTAGCGTGCAATTTTTTTCGGTGATGTGACCACCTTACCGCAATGATTGGAATTGGGTGCTACTTTCTGATTTCTTATTTATCCTATGAAGCTGGAAAGGAAAGGGAAGAAATCTAAAACTAACCTTGCACACAAATGTTTTCTTTAACAAATGCTAAGAGATTCGGGGTTCGGGGTCAGGTTATACAAAGGGAATCTATTAACACCCAGTGTATATATGGTTATCCATAGACCTTTTATGGCATGTTTCTCCATTATCTTTAAATACTTTCTGATGTTTATCGGTTGTGGGTTGGGAAAGTTTCTCCTTTGGGAGTGTTGAGAGAGTGTTTTTGTTGTTTTCAGGTTTTCCGTTGTTTTTGGGAAGGTACTGGACCTAAAGTTTTTTATTTGTGTGCTCGCTAAGATTTCGCAATCTTATGCCTATGTATTCCCGTTAAATAAAACAGAGAAATCAGAGCAATCGTAGTTCCTCCTATTTTTATGGGAGGAAAATGTTTGGTGTCTTGTTTAAAGCCCAAGATTGAAGCTAAAGGTTATTTGTGTCTTGTTCAAAGCCCAAGATTGAAGCTAAAGATTTGACTGAGAGAGAATTTGTCATCTCTAAAGGGAGATATCTCACCTATTCATCATAGTTGTTGAAGGATTGGTTATAAAGTGGAATTACTTTAACTGAATGCATGGAATCCAGCAATGCCATAATTTCCTTTTATAAGGGAGGTGTCCTGAAGGAAGAAACTTTAACTCAGTGTTGAGCAATGTCATTTTTCCTTATGGACCTTTCATGCTAAGAGAAGAACATTAGCTTGGATGTAAATAATCCAGAGGCTTGTCATTTACAGCAATTTAGATGAAAGAAGAAGTTTACAAGAATAAAAGAGGGACTACAGCTTGGATTTTTGAGTCAACAAGTGTGCCACTTATAGTAGTTATCTGTAAATTGGGTTTTTTTTATTGTCTGTTTTGATATGTGATGTACAGAGAAATGCCTTCCTACAGAGAGAACTCTTGATTTCCTCTGAGGGGATGTTGATTTTTGTATGCCTTGCTCAAAGCCCAAGGTTGAAGCTAAAAGATTGACTCTACTTAGGGAGTTTTATATTTGTCTTGTACAAAGCCCAAGATTGAGGCTGAAAAGAGATTGACTCCACTGGGGAGGTTTTATCTGTATTGTACAAAGCCCAACATTGAGGCTAAATCTACTGAGGAAAATCATTATACAAAGCCTAAGAGGAGGCTGGCTTCTGTAGAGGATTATTAAAATCCAGAGACAGGTCCAATATGTATTGGGGAATCCTAAAGGTTTTACTCTTTTTGGGGATAAAAGGGAAAGTTACAGTATCAGATACCATGGGGCTCTGATTCTGTTAGGGTTTTATTGATGGTAAATTGACCCTGGCTGGGAATTTTTAAGGTGATGGTTAAACCTTGTTGGGGGTATAAGTGTAGTTTAGAGTTGAGTTTGAAAACCTTTGAGGTTTTAACTCTGCTGGAGATTAGTATATTGATGAAATGATCAAGGTTTTTCCTGTGCTTTTAGGAAACTTGAGGGTTTCTTTGAGATCTAAGAGGAGATGAGACTTTCCAAGTCTACTGGTATAAAGAGGTTGATTCTTAACTGGAGGATGATCTTTGTATGATGCCTAAGAGGAGGCTGAGACTGTCCAAGTCTACTTGTATGAAGCCCAAGAGGAGGCTAAGGGTTTAAGGGATGAAGATCTACCCTACAATGGTTTGTTGTTTGGGAATTCTGACTCTCCTGAGGATTGAACTAGTAGAGATGACTAATTTCTATCCTATACCTATAGGAGGCCTTTGGGTCCTTGTAATAAGCCCAAGAGGATGCTGGGAACTTCTTAAAAGCCCGGGGGTCCTTGTACTAAGCCCAAGAGGAGGCTAGGGATGCTTTTAGGAAGCCTGTGGGTCCAAGCCTAAGAAAATTTCAAGAAAGGTTTCACCGGGAATTAATCCTTTCTTTGCAGAATAGTTCTAAGGTTTCAAGAAATTCAAGAGAGGTTTCACCGGGAATTAATCCTCTCTGGAGAAATGAATTTCTTGTACACATATATTTCTAAGTTAGTAAAGTCTTGAGAAAAGTTTCACTGGGAATAATGCTTTTCTCTATTCCATATTGTATAAGCCCAATAGGAGACAAGACTGTATCTGGAATTTCCTATGGGGAACTAGTTTAACTATGTTGAAAGAGTAACCACTGGTTTGATCTAGACCTAGACCTAACTGCTGGGGAAAACTCTAAGCAAGTGTGTACAAGCATATATATATATATATATATATATATATATATATATATATATATATATACAGATGAAATATATAAACAAGTATGTATTGAAGAGATAGTGGGACTTACAGTCTGATGAAAGCCCAAGCATATTAACTACAGCTGTATGGTTAGTTCTTCAAGAAATTAAAGAAAGTTTGGATAAAACTTTGAAATTGAATTTGAATAAAAAAGAAATTTGTTTTAAAAGGAAATTTGGGGCTTATACTCAAGGAGAGGCCCAGATGAACTCTTTTGAAAAGGCGACGATCGCGTCGTAGTTTTGAAAATCACAAAGGGACTTATACAATGACTGAGGCCCAAATTATTGTATTTACAAAGAGGATGGGTCTTACACTCTATTAGAGGCCCAAAAGTGTTATTTTATACAAGAGTTGGGGCTTATAACTTAAGGAGATGCCCAGATGAAAAACAGTGATCACGCCGTTTATTTTGAAAATCGTGTCGGGACTTATATAATGACTGAGGCCCAAATTATTTATTTTCAAAGGAGGTGGGTCTTACACTTTATTAGAGGCCCAAAAATGATTGAAAAAGAAGAAAGATAGGGCTTACAACTCAAGGAGAGGCCCAGTTGAAAATTGTTTTGAAAACAGCGATCGCGTCGAGATTTTTAAAATCGTATCGGGACTTATACAATGACTGAGGCCCCAATTTTTTTATTTACAAAGGGGTGGGACTTCACTCTATTAGAGGCCCAAAAGTGTTTGAAAAATTAAATTTAATAGAAACCCTAATTTTAAATAAAAAAATAATAATTTTTAAAGGAAATTGAATATAAAATGATACAAAATATCAAATATATTCAAAAACAAGCTGTCAACTTTAAAAAATATTTTGAAAAATCATGTTTAATCACATTAAAGCTCGAAATCCAATTGGTTTTGAAAAATCAAGGTGAGAATTTCATTTAAAAATGTTTTAAAACAAATAAAAAATTAAATTAAATTCAAAAATCAAACTATATTAAATAAATAATATAAATATGATTTTTTTGCAGAATAAAATAATTTAACATTTTTGCGACTTTTTAAAAAAAGAACCAATCAAAAATGATAAAAAATGAGAGAGAAATAAATTTTTGAAATCACTTAATAAAAAATAAAAATTCAAATATTCAAATATTTAAAAATGGCGCCAAGAACACATGTTCTTGCTCGCGCGTGTTCTTCTTCCGCAGATTTGCAAAACCTATCATATCTCTCTGATTACTCAATGGTTTTGACTTTTGTAAACATGAAACTTGCTCGTTTTTGAACAAGGATTCTAATGGTACCAATTAATTGCATTTATATTAAGTGTGGAGTGAGAAATCAAATGATGAACTCAAGAACCCTAATTTCTACAAGAACACTATGAAATCCTATACACGCTTCATACATAGCAATTGATTGAGGGGAAACACTCTACATAAGTGCAGAAACATGTTTGTAACTTGAAAATACATTTATGATACATGGATCATAGAGTTTGAGAGTGTTTGGCTTACCTCTTGCAAGAAGAATTCAAATTCTTTGTTGGAGGTGTTACAAATGTTGTGTAATGATCTGGACATCTTCAATGGACCTTAAGTAATGTGTTTGAAGGCTTGGAATGGATTGAATCAGCTTGGAACTTGTTGTGGAACCTCAACTGCAAATAGGCTAAAAAGCTTGAGAAAATGGAGGGTGACTTTGTGATTCTGATGTTCTAGATGTGTTTTAAGGTTATGGATCACTCATGTATGATGTATGTGAGGTGTTGCCATGATTGGTTTGGATTGAATTGCTCTCAAATTGAAAATTCGATAATGACTTGAAAGAGAAGCAAAAATCTGGTTTTTTAGTGAGATTTAGAGGAAAGCATGTATTGCTATGCTTTGGTGTACTTGAATTGATTAGAAAGAAGCTCTATTTATAGTAGAGCAATTTTTTTTTGGGAGAAATAGTGAATGGAGGCTGGATCACTCCATTATCCATTGAACTTTGTCTTGTTGCCAAAGTCTCCTCTAGCCATTGACTTGGGTCAATCTTGCAGGCCTAGGGTCCTCTGATGCTTGAGTTTATCTTGACTCATTTAGTTGATCATGGACTGATACATGTCAGCTCTATGCATCCCTGTTTACTGTGAAAATTGGTAAACAACCGCTGATCTTCCAAATCTAACTTTAGTGACTCACAGGATCGATCAGATTGATCCTAGGACATGTGCTAACCATTGATCGAAGTTAAATTCTAGAATAATAAACATTGCGACGATATTCAAAAGGAAAGTTTGTTGAAAATACGGTACAAAATAACGCGTCCAAATGTAAAGTTAAAAGGGGCTTTAAAGGTAAAAGAAAAGGTCGAACATGTGCGAATAAAAATGTATAAAACGAAAGTAAGTGCAGAAATAGGACTGATTCCTAAGAAAAATAGAACTTTAAGTAAATATCAAAGTAAATTGCATTAAAAATAAATGGTGTTTTACATCACGTACATTCTCACAATACTCTTTTCTCAACACGCGGATACTTTGAGTAAATTCAGAGTTACTTGTACAAAGTGAACACAACACCCCTAATCCTATTGCTAGGGCCCTTATTTATAATACTAAAACTAACTGCTAAAAACTGCCTGAAATAATCAACAAATGACTGTAGCACCCCAAAATTTTCCCTCCGTTTTTTAACCTTAATTGGCTTGTGTTTCTCTTTCATTTGCATCTTCATTAGGTCATAACTCATAATCATATCATTGCATTGGGCTCCTAAGGCGTGGGATCAAGGTATTGTGTGCAAGTTCGAGATTCTCTTTTGTTGTGAGATTCTCGTCTCCATTAAGGCTGAATTCTCATCATCATGTGTATATTCTTATCAAAGTTCGTCAAGTAGGAATTTCGATTTCAAGTCAAGGGTGGTTGTTCAGTCACGATCCAATTCAGGTGGATGTTTGACCTAATCTTGGTCAAACTATCAAGAGATTGTTTCAGATTCAAATTACCAGTATCCATGGACTATTTCTCAGTCAGTGCGCATCCAAGGTCAAATTATACGGTGCGGAGGTCATCAGGTTATCAAAGGTTAATTCATGAGGAGTTCGGCTCAGTTATCAGATGGCAGCTGTTTCAGTTGCGAGTTGTGATTGCGTTCAAAGGCTGTCGTGATGTGGTGAAAACTTTGAAATTAGTGTAATGTGGTTGTCCATTTTTTAAAACTATTTTTCTTTGTCCGTGTACAAATCCATAATCCATATCTAATTTTTACCTTAAACCACATTCCATTTTTTTACCTATATCCAAAAATCCAAACTAATTAACAATTTCAGTTTTCAATAAATGTTTATTAAGCCATGCTACAATTTAAGCTCAAGCTATTCATTACACCATCATCACTTACAAAATACATGAGCCCATGCCAAAGGCCCATGAAGGGGTCAAAATAGAGAGAGTTGACCTAGCTATAAAAAAGGTGATGGCGCAGAAACCTAGGGGGAGGAGGCGTTGATTCAGAGGAAAAGAAAAAGAGAGAAAACAAAATCTGGAGAAAAAGAAGAAAACAGCGCCACATCACATCGTGAATCCGCTGTGATTTCAGCTTCACCGCATCAACGGGCATCTCTGTCGATTATCATCTTCATCGCATCGCGCAAAGCTTCACCGAATTTCCTTCAACTCTCTGTCGGTTATCATCTTCATCGCACCTCTCCGTCGTGGTTTCAACAAGGTTCTCCGCCAATCAGAACAGTTCCTCCGCCGTTCATTTCATTTCCAGCGTTCACCGCAGCTGCCACGTTCCGCAACGAGAAAGACAAATAATAACAACATGCAGTAGCAGAGTTTCGGCAATTCGGTAGTGATTTTGAGTTTTCGTGCATATTTATCATAAGGTTGTTACATTACTATCTGTTTTTTTGATTTTTTGGTAGCTACGATTCAATCACAATGCCGTGTTGGTTTTAAATTTCTTTGTATGTATGGATTTTTGTTATCAATTTCCTTGGATTGATTGTCATGTTAATGTCAAATTGGTGTTTATGATTTGATTTTGAATTGTTCTTCGTACCGATTCCACCTGTTAGAAGTTTTCCGCATTGTCGATTTCGTCGGTTTGTTTTGTTATTCTGCTATTGCAGCTTAATGTTCATATTGTTAATTGTGACTTCAAAGTTATTGAAACAAACATGTTGCTGCTAGATCTTATTAGTGTAATACTAATTTTCCTGGATTGTAAACATTGCATTGGTGTGGGTTTGTTCATCGGTTTCAGAATGTGATTGGTGTTCTTACAAATTTTAATTTCAATTCTTATAGTCATGTGTGAGTTAACTTCATATGCTATGCTAGAATTTATTATGCTAGACTAATTTTGTATGCTAATTTCATGTGCTGCTTGTGGTTGTAAAATGTTGAAATTGTTTTTTCTAGATACACTTGTTCAAATTTTGTAAATAGTTTATAATGTTCTTTTTATGATAGAAATAGTTTTCTAAATTCATGTGAGCTATAATTGTTTTCTAAATTCACTGTTGGTTTTTACGAAAGAAATAGTTTATAATAATGGGACCCAATCCAATTTTGAGAAACTCCCATCTTGGCTTAATCAAATTCGTACAATGATATATATTAATGGTATATTGTTTTTTTTAGTATCAAAAGTCCTATGTTGGTGTTTAATCTAAGATAAAATTTCCTCTGCATTTGTTGTACAATGTTGTAAATATGTAGATAATTAAACTCATTATCACTTAGATTGTTTTGTTAATTCTTGATTAAATTTTGATTTTAATCGTGATTAATTTTCTTGTCGACTTTAATTGAACTCCTATTTGAATATTTGTTGAACTTGGGTTTAGTTTCCAATTGAATCTCATTGAATTTTTGATTGAATATTTGGTGAATTTTTGATTTGGTTTCTTGTGAACATTTTGATTAAATTCCATTAAAATCTTGTTGATTATCTTTGGTTATTTCTCTTGATGATTATTAAATAGTCTTGATGAGATTTGTGCTTTGATACTTGAGATGTTAGTGCTTGCTTGATTTCGTTGTTGCTAAACTCTCCTTGTGCATAAGTTGATTGAATGTAGGAAATGATGCTGATGTATACACTGGTGTTCTGTACATACATGCTGTTAAATGCTCCTATTCTATCAAGCTGGATTTTACACCTGTTCTGTTCTTAAGATAGAAGCTGTTAAATGCTGTTCTTGCTTGCTTGCTGGAATTTACTGCTGCGTTGTGCTGAAGCGCTGTTGTTGCTGCTGTTTTTGGTTTGGTTTATACTTGCTTTGCTTTAACATCTTTCTCATCTTCATCTCCTTTCTTCTCCTTTTGAGTTTTGAATATTTTTGTTGTTTGAGATTGAGTTAGTATAATGTTTACTCTGTATTCACATGCTCCCTTAAGGCTCCTAGTCCGACTTAATTTTTGATTAAGCTCGGAGTAGGATAGACATTAGGCTCTCAATCCAAGCATGATAACATTAGGTAGATTTCCCTCCTAATCCTTACCTTAGGGCCATTTTGTATGATAACTGGTAGGATTCAGTTCCCTTAGACCTTCCGTGCGTCTCCCCCTTTTCTCTCGCCTCAGTGTGATCGAGATCCCGTTTTCCCGTAGTTCCACGAACTACGGACGCTCTGACTTCCTCTATCTGGATAGATTGAGGATACGTAGGCACGAGATGCGATATCTCGGCGAGCACACTAACAACTAACTTCCCTCTCTGTTTTCTCTCGCCTCCGTGTGATCGAGACTTATTGATTGAAACCTTTTTCTCTCGCCCTAGTGCGATCAAAACCTTTTCACCGACCCGTGGGTCGAACTACGACTGCTCTGATTTCCTCTTTCTCGTCTGATTGAGGATACGTAGGCACAGGATGGTGATGTCTTGGCGAGCAACCTCCCCCCTTAGTTCGTGTCCGAACTACGTTGACTCTGACTTTCCCATTGCACGAGGGAATACGTAGGCGTAGGACGAGTGATGTCCTATCGAGTCACTTCTTTTTCTTTTCTCCCTCGTTTCTTCGTTCCTTTCTGTTCCCGTTTCTTCTCCTTTCCAGTAGCAGTGGAGCTCCAGATGAAGACACCCTTTGATCGAGACAACAAGCGTGGATCCCATCGAGTATGATGGACGTGTGGGGTTCTAACACCTTCCCTTCGCGTAACCGACTCCCTTACCCGTTTCTCTCGGTCGCGAGACCATGCTCTTTCCCTTCCCTCAAGTTTACGCAGTGTTTCCTTTCCCTCTCTTGGGATAAATACACATTGCTGGCGGCTCTATTTTCCGCACCACTTTCGCATTTGTACCATGGATGCAAATCGTCGGGAGCAACAGCTGGCGACTCTGCTGGGGAATGGTTGACCTCTTGCTGGTCCATCCCTTTTTGCGAGTCAATCCTAGCGCTTGTTTGTTTGTTTTCATTGGGTGTTTATTTTGTGTGCTTTGTTTTATTGTATATTGTTGTATTACTATTTTACTGTATTTACCGTATTTATTGCATTGCATTTCATTATTATGATGTACTGTTCTGCTGCTGGATTTTCTGTTTGTAGGGTGGGTTGGATTCATGAGAGAAAAGCCCAATACCCAGGCTTGAGCATACACCTATGATTAGCGTGGAAAGTAGTGTGACTTGTGTGGCATTTGGCCAGACTTAGTATACATGAAAACTCCACATCCAGACGAGGTTTCCTTGGTAATGTTCTATCTTGCTCATTTGGGGCAGATGATGGAATATAACCTAGAAAACTGTCGACTCTGGTGACCGTCTCCCGAGGACTCAGCAACGCCTTTCCTCCCGACATGTGATAATGGCAGACCAGAAATGGAAAACCCATTACACTTGTCGATCCGAGGACCCAATGTTGGGAACTTGCCATAGGATGTCTTTTTTGAAAGTGAATCAATGGATGCGCTCCTCGATTGGCGATAGTACTGTACCCCGAGGGATGAATGTACTATTTCTTCTCGACCTCAGTGCCAGAAGCTGAGGACCTTTCATTTTGGAGAATCAGTTGAGGCCTCCTTGATTGATGATGATGCCAAACCAGAAGTGGTGAACGTATCATCATTTCTCGACCTGAGAGCCCGGGATACTGAGGATCTTAGTACCCACATGTGAGAAGGGATGGGTGTTTGCAGGTCTGCAGGTAACCGACACCTTCAACCTACCCGGTTTTCTGGATTTCTCATCAGTGTACTGTTATCATCCTGATATTCTGTCAGTTCGAATGGACCGTTATTCTGGATTTCTGGGCTTCTGATGTTTTGGGTCTTATCTATGCAGCAGCACAGCAGTACAGAGCTTTATGGAAGCCTTGATCCCATGTCTGTTGCATCTGCATCATCATTTTTTGCATACATGTTCTTGTATTTCCAAGGGATATTAACTTTGAGACTCGCTGCAGATCATTTCCATCTTTTTCTTGTGGTTTGTACAAAAAAAACTTGAGGAAAAACAGAATGATTCCTTGGAAATATTCGAACATGGCGTTTGCATTGCATAATCATTTGCATAACAGGTGTTCGAGGCTTGGTTATTCTTGTCCTGATCTGGTTTTCTTCAGAATTTCAGACTTAACTACTCAAGCCACTCAGAAGAATTATGGAGCAAATGCAAGCAGAGATGACTGCCATGCAAGCTCGCATAGCCCAGTTCATGGAATTGATGCAGGGTGTTGCCCAAGGGCAAGAGAAATTGAGGACTCTGGTCCAACCCTTAGTGGCAAGAGTGGATGAAGACGGGGTTCTTCATGACGGAATCCATAATGGCGTTGCTGGTAACGGTACTCAGGGAGGACCTGCGGGCGTAGAGATCCCTATTCCTGGTGTGGTGATCCCTCCGGGCGAAGGAGAGCAGCTTGTGATTCCTTCTGTTGTGGGAGGAGGAAGTGTTTGTGCTGTTCATGGTCGTCGTTTCAAAGACCAACAAGATGACGTTTTCTCTATGTCAGGCGGGGATGCTAGTCCTCAGGCCGACAATGATCAAAGGTTAAGATTGATTGAAGAACAACTAAGGGGTGTGGTGAATCAGAATTCTGTAGGTATGGATCTGGAGGATTTGGGGCTGGTTCCTGGTGTTGTGATTCCTTATAAATTTTAGGCGCCCACTTTTGAGAAATACAATGGTACCACTTGTCCCAAGACGCATGTCAGGGCATACGCGAGGAAGATGGCCGTGTACTCTAAAGATGAGAAATTGCTGATGCATTTCTTTCAGGACAGCCTATCTGGGGCATCCTTAGAATGGTATATGCAATTGGAGAGATGCCATTTCCATAATTGGAGGGAGCTGGTGGAGGCCTTTATCAAGCACTACCAATATAATACTGATATGGCTCCCAATCGGACCCAGTTACAGAATATGTCTCAAAAGAGCAATGAAAGCTTTAGAGAGTACACCCAGACGTGGCGTGAATTGGCTTCCCGAGTTCAACCTCCGATGTTGGAAAGAGAGCTCGTTGAGATGTTCATGGATACGCTTCAGGGGCATTATTATGAGAAATTGGTTGGATGTTTGTCAGCTGGATTTTCAGGTCTTGTATTGGCAGGAGAAAGAGTCGAAAATGGCATCAAAACGGGAAAGATTCGAATTGCTGCTGAAGATGCAAAGAAACCTTATGCTAGGTCCTCCAAGGGAAAGGAAGGAGAAACTAGTGTTGTGTATATTCCTCCTGTTGTTCAACAGCCTGTTCGGTATCAGCGACCTTATGCTCCTCAGCAACAGAGACAACAAAGATCACGAAGGCCTGCGAGAAGGTTTGATCCACTCCCTATTCCTTACAGTGATGTTCTTGCCCATCTACTTAAGAGTTCTCTGGTTGAACTAAGGGATGCCAAGCCTGTCCCTGACCCCATTCCTCCTGATTATGATCTGGATGCTAGATGCGAGTATCACTCAGACACATCGGGTCATTCCATTGAAAATTACAACGTGTTCAAGCACAAGGTGCAAGACCTGGTGGACTCAGAGATCATTGCATTCACTGAAGATGATAGGTACATCAATTGAAGCCTCCTGTCACAAGTGAGCACTCAGTTTGCAAGGATGTCCAGACAGAATCAGGCCTCCTCAGCGATGGCGATATTTAGTTTCTTTACTGCATTTTCATTTGTAGTTTTTCCTTTCTTGTTAAAGCATTGTATGCCTAAAAAACTTGTTTGTGTTCTGAATGATGTTTTAATGCAATGAATGTGTCGTTCTTGAAGTATTTTACTTTTATGCAATCATATCATGTTTATATGCACTGCAATACCAGCTTTCTTGTTTTAAACTCTTGAGGGAGGATGATGAGGTAAAAACGCAAAATCTTCGGTTGTGTGCTTTTGGATAAAACCTTGTTGAGGATGTACATGCATTGCTTCAAATCCCTAAACACTGGAGATATAAGGGAGATAGACCCTTGTCAAACCCTTTGAGCCTGGAAGTAGGAGTTTCTCTTTATTCGAAAAAACCCTCACATCTAACACAGGGGCAGGGTAGTTGTCAGTAATTTGACCGAGCGCCCAAATTTCAAAAGGAATGTGCATCTGAGGATCCATTCCCTCTCTTCCCTCACACACCAGGAGATCAAGGGACGTGAAACCACAATGATTATCCCTCATCAACTAAGGAATTAGGCAGTCACAACCCCTTCAAACAAGTCAGACAACCAGTGTCACACGATTTGTTCAAAAAAAAATGGAAAAAGAAATGATCAAGAGAAAATCCTCGATAAAGAATAAGTCGTGTGATCGTAAAACACTGAAGACAAAAGGGGTGACTGTCATTTCAAAAACCTCGTGGGTTCCTTAACTGTCACTCGTCACAGAATCCTTTTGGGAGATGAGCGCTTGTGCCAAATTAACTGAACATAGAACTGGAGAACATCAAGGAGAATGGGTGGGTACAAACAAAATTTTGAGCCATAAATCTTTCTTTCTAAAAAACCACGAACCAGGCCACGTTACAGCCCTTAAAAGTCCTAATTGAAACAGGGTTTATTCTGAAGGCGTACTTCAACGAGATGGAGTTCCTGACTCCCATGAGTTATGCTAATAAAAATTTTGTTGTTATTGCATGTGCGTATTGTTTTCCATTCAAAAATCAATGTCGCATCACAGCTAGTGATTCGTTCACAAAGCTCGGCGACGCATTTTCAATAAAATTTCAAGGTTAACATGTTTGTTGCATTAGAATTATCATTCTCATAATAAACTTGTTCCGCTTGCAGACATATGCTTAAGCATCAAGGAAGCTTACACAATGAGCCTCAGTCAAGAAACTTGATCCTGCCAAGTTGGGATGCTTGAGAATTCTGAAGGACAGTCGTATCAAGGAGCATATTTCCAAGAGGCTTTGTGAAGCATGGGTTGTCCCCAGTAAGTCGTGTTAAGATGTAGCCAATCTGGGGCAGTCACGTCGAGAAATCTCTCTGAAGTTCAGCTATTCTGGGGCATTCATTCGAAGATCAGAAGCAAAATTACTTCAAAGCTCATATCGAGGTAGGCCACCTTCGGAGCATGAGAAGTTATCCTCTCCAGAAGACGGTTAATCAGAAGCACCTCTTCAAGGTTCAAAATACTGAAGCAGAGTATTTCAAGTCATTATAAGTCCTCTCGAGGAAAATTCCTTCAAAGATCATACAGTCTGGGGAAGTTACGTCGAGATCCAATGAATCTCTCCAAGAGTTTGAAGACCCTGGGGCATTGTCGAACGCCCGGTCTTCTATAAAATCCTCTTGAGATGATTTCTTCCATCGAACCCTGTGGTTTGGGTCAAGTCAGGAAGGAACCATTGTTCACTCTTGATGATCAGTATGCAGTGATCAGAAGAAACTTGAAGTACTAAGTCTCTCCCCCAGCAAGGAGCCCAAAGGTATCTTTGTCCTAGCAAGGTGCTGGAATTGATATTCTTCCCCAAGCAGAGAATCGTCCTCAAATCGAAAGGGGTTCTTTATGAAGATTCCTTATCCTCAGCAGTGCAGGTGGATTCCTCGTTCTCAGCAGGGTAAGACGATAGAATATTTTCAAGCAGGTTGAAGATGGTGAGAAGTCAGAGTTTTCTTTTCCTCAAAAGTCAGGTTTGGTATTTTCCCGCAAGGAAAAGTCCAATGGTTATTGGCATTCTCAGCAGTTCAAAGTCCAATCTTCATTGGCATCTCCCCAACAGAGTTCGCAATTCAGCTTGCGGTTCCCCAACAGGGTTTGCAGCACCAGTGGTTATTGGTGGTAGAGTTGGTTATCTCCCCACAAGAGATCAGATATTGGTGACCCCTTCCTCAGTGAAGTCTGCTTGTTCTATTTTGTGCATTCCCCAGTGGAGTGTCCTCTCATTCTTGCATTTAGTAATCATCATTGCATTGCATCTTCAAAACGCGTAGCATTTCCATTTTCGTATGGATCATTACGCCATAGAAAGAGAATTCAAACATATGCATGCGGAGCATAAGCCAGATTTGGTACCTTGTGTGAAAGCCCAGATCAACCCTCAATCAAAACAGTGATCCCAACCTCAAAGTTGACGCTTATTTTGTCCAACCTCAGAGTTGTCACCTTTCTCCAACCTCAGAGTTATCGTACATCTCTTTCTTCCCCAACCTCAGAGTTGACGCCCTCCTTTACCAACTTCAAAGTTGTCGTGGTTCTTTTCTTGACCTCAGAGTTAATGAAATATCCTTTCCCTTTTACCAACTTCAAAGTTGTCACGTACCTTTTCTCAACCTCAAAGTTGATGAATATTCCCTTTTCTTCTCCAACCTTAGAGTTGTTGCATATCTTTTCTCGACCTCAGAGTTGAAGCCTTTTGTCCCCAACCTCAGAGTTGTCGTATCTCCTTTCTTCCCCAACCTTAGAATTGACGCTTTTCTCCAACTTCAAAGTTGTCGTTTACCTTTTCTCGACCTCAGAGTTGTCGTACCTCCTTTCTTCCAGCCTCAGAGTTGACGCTTGTTTTCACCAACCTCAGCGTTGTTGTATATCTTATCTCCAACCTCAGAGTTGAAGCCTTTAGTCCCCAACCTCAGAGTTGACGCCTTTCGTCCCTAACCTCGGAGTTGACGGCCCTTTGTCCAACCTCAGAGTTGACGTCCCTTTGTCCAACCTCAGAGTTGACGTCCCTTTGTCCAACCTCGGAGTTGACACCCCTCTTTACCAACCTCAGAGTTGTCGTATATTGTGGCATGTCTCCAAGCTCAGAGTTGACGTATATCCTTCTTCTGACCAACCTCAGAGTTGATGTCTACCGTGTCCTCAACCTCAGTGTTATTGTTTACTTCAAATTTTCTCAATCTCAGAGCTGATGCTATTTTTTCCTCAACCTCAGAGTTGATGATCTACCTTCTTATCCCCAGCGGAGTCATCTTTGTAGGTCCGTTGATTCAACAAACCTCCGGTTGTAAGTCCATATTCGGCTGGCAATCACTATGTCATTTCTCACCCCACAGTGCAAATTTTTGGGTTCTTTTTGTATTCAATCACCTTCTACCTTGAATGTCTGAAAGTTGTTGCTATCATCCTTTCAGGTCCAAGAAGATTGAATAGGGGCAGCTGTAGCACCCCAAAATTTGCCCTCCATTTTTTAACCTTAATTGGCTTGTGTTTCTCTTTCATTTGCATCTTCATTAGGTCATAACTCATAATCATATCATTGCATTGGGCTCCTAAGGCGTGGGATCAAGGTATTGTGTGCAAGCTCGAGATTCTCTTTTGTTGTGAGATTCTCGTCTCCATTAAGGCTGAATTCTCATCATCATGTGTATATTCTTATCAAAGTTCGTCAAGTAGGAATTTCGATTTCAAGTCAAGGGTGGTTGTTCAGTCACGATCCAAGTCAGGTGGATGTTTGACCTAATCTTGGTCAAACTATCAAGATATTGTTTCAGATTCAAATTATCAGTATCCACTATTTCTCAGTCAGTGCGCATCCAAGGTCAAATTATACGGTGCGGAGGTCATCAGGTTATCAAAGGTTAATTCATGAGGAGTTCAGCTCGGTTATTAGATGGCAGTTGTTTCAGTTGCGCGTTGTGGTTGCGTTCAAAGGCTATCGTGATATGGTGAAAAGTTTGAAATTAGTGTAATGTGGTTGTCTATTTTTTAAAACCATTTTTCTTTGTCCATGTACAAATCCATAATCCATATCTAATTTTTACCTTAAACCACATTCCATTTTTTTACCTATATCCAAAAATCCAAACTAATTAACCATTTCAGTTTTCAATAAATGTTTATTAAGCCATGCTACAATTTAAGCTCAAGCTATTCATTACACCATCATCACTTACAAAATACATGAGCCCATGCCAAAGGCCCATGAAGGGGTCTAAATGGAGAGAGTTGACCTAGCTATAAAAAAGGAGATGGCGCAGAAACCTAGGGGGAGGAGATGTTGATTCGGAGGAAAAGAAAAAGAGAGAAAACAAAATATGCAGAAAAAGAAGAAAACGGCGCCGCATCACATCGTGAATCCGCTGTGATTTCAGCTTCACCGCATCAACGAGCATCTCCGTCGATTATCATCTTCATCGCATCGTGCAAAGCTTCACTGAATTTCCTTCAACTCTCTGTCGGTTATCAACTTCATCGCACCTCTCCGTCGTGGTTTCAACAAGGTTCTCCGCCGCTCAGAACAGTTCCTCCGCCGTTCATTTCATTTTCGGCGTTCACCGCAGCTGTCACGTTCCGCAACGAGAAAGACAAATAATAACAACCTGCAACAGTAGAGTTTCGGCAATTCGGTAGTGATTTTGAGTTTTCGTGCATATTTGTCATAAGGTTGTTACATTACTATCTGTTTTTTTTATTCTTTGGTACCTACGATTCAATCACAATGCCGTGTTGGTTTTAAATTTCTTTGTATGTATGGCTTTTTGTTATAAATTGCCTTGGATTGCTTGTCATGTTAATGTCAGATTGGTGTTTATGATTTGATTTTGAATTGTTCTTCGTACCGATTCCACCTGTTAGAAGTTTTCCGCATTGTCGATTTCATCGGTTTGTTTTGTTATTCTGCTATTGCAGCTTAATGTTCATATTGTTAATTGTGACTTCAAAGTTATTGAAACAAACATGTTGCTGCTAGATCTTATTAGTGTAATACTAATTTTCCTGGATTGTAAACATTGCATTGGTGTGGGTTTGTTCGTCGGTTTCAGAATGTGATTGGTGTTCTTACAAATTTTAATTATAATTCTTATAGTCATGTGTGAGTTAACTTCATATGCTATGCTAGAATTTATTATGCTAGACTAATTTTGTATGCTAATTTCATGTGCTGCTTGTGGTTGTAAAACGTTGAAATTGTTTTTTCTAGATACACTTGTTCAAATTTTGTAAATAGTTTATAATGTTCTTTTTATGATAGAAATAGTTTTCTAAATTCACGTGAGCTATAATTGTTTTCTAAGTTCACTGTTGGTTTTTACGAAAGAAATAGTTTATAATAATGGGACCCAATCCAATTTTGAGAAACTTCCATCTTGGCTTAATCAAATTCGTACAGTGATATATATTAATGGTATATTGTTTTTTTGTAGTATCAAAAGTCCTACGTTGGTGTTTAATCTAAGATAAAATTTCCTCTGCATTTGTTGTACAATGTTGTAAATATGTAGATAATTAAACTCATTCTCACTTAGATTGTTTTGTTAATTCTTCATTAAATTTTGATTTTAATTGTGATTAATTTTCTTGTCGACTTTAATTGAACTCCTATTTGAATATTTGTTGAACTTGGGTTTAGTTTCCAATTGAATCTCATTGAATTTTTGATTGAATATTTGGTGAATTTTTTATTTGGTTTCTTGTGAACATTTTGATTAAATTCCATTAAAATCTTGTTGATTATCTTTGGTTATTTCTCTTGATGATTATTAAATAGTCTTGATGAGATTTTTGCTTTGATACTTGAGATGTTTGTGCTTGCTTGATTTCGTTGTTGTTAAACTCTCCTTGTGCATAAGTTGATTGAATGTAGGAAATGATGCTGATGTATACACTGGTGTTCTGTACATGCATGCTCTTAAATGCTGCTATTCTGTTCTGCTGGATTTTACACCTGCTCTGTTCTTAAGATAGAAGCTGTTAAATGTTGTTCTTGCTTGCTTGCTGTAATTTACTGCTGCGTTGTGCTGAAGCGCTGTTGTTGCTGCTGTTTTTGGTTTGGTTTATACTTGCTTTGCTTTAACATCTTTCTCATCTTCATCTCCTTTCTTCTCCTTTTGAGTTTTGAATATTTTTGTTGTTTGAGATTGAGTTAGTATAATGTTTACTCTGTATTCACATGCTCCCTTAAGGCTCCTAGTCCGACTTAATTTCTGATTAAGCTTGGGGTAGGATAGACATTAGGCTCTCAATCCAAGCATGATAACATTAGGTAGATTTCCCTCCTAATCCTGACCTTAGGGCCATTTTGTATGATAACTGGTAGGATTCAGTTCCCTTAGACCTTCCGTGCGTCTCCCCCTTTTCTCTCGCCTCAGTGTGATCGAGATCCCGTTTTCTCGTAGTTCCACGAACTAAGGACGCTCTGACTTCCTCTCTCTGGATAGATTGAGGATACGTAGGCACGAGATGCGATATCTCGGCGAGCACACTAATAACTAACTCCCCTCTCTGTTGTCTCTCGCCTCCGTGTGATCGAGACTTATTGATTGAAACCTTTTTCTCTCGCCCCAGTGCGATCGAAACCTTTTCACTGACCCGTGGGTCGAACTACGACTGCTCTGATTTCCTCTTTCTCATCCGATTGAGGATACGTAGGCACAGGACGGCGACGTCTTGGTGAGCAACCTCCCCCTTTAGTTCG
Source organism: Lathyrus tuberosus (assembly GCA_022829125.1). Taxonomy (NCBI): domain Eukaryota; kingdom Viridiplantae; phylum Streptophyta; class Magnoliopsida; order Fabales; family Fabaceae; genus Lathyrus; species Lathyrus tuberosus. The sequence goes on from JALAZF010000071.1 coordinate 14,633,825, forward strand.
TGTTCGAACTACGTTGACTCTGACTTTCCCATTGCACGAGGGAATACGTAGGTGTAGGACGAGCGATGTCCTATCGAGTCACTTCTTTTTCTTTTCTCCCTCGTTTCTTCGTTCTTTTCTATTCCTGTTTCTTCTCATTTCCAGTAGCAGTGGAGCTCCAGATGACGACACCCTTTGATCGAGACAACAAGCGTGGATCCCATCGAGTACGATGGACGTATGGGGTGCTAACACCTTCCCTTCGCGTAACCGACTCCCTTACCCGTTTCTCTCGGTCGCGAGGCCATGCTCTTTCCCTTCCCTCAGGTTTACGCAGTGTTTCCTTTCCCTCTCTTGGGATAAATACACATTGCTGGCGACTCTGTTTTCCGCGCCACTTTCGCGTTTGTACCATGGATGCAAATCCTCGGGAGCGACAATGACAAGTGTCATATTGCATGCTCCCATTGCTTGGATACACGCCACCTGTCCTTCTTCAGGAGCGAACTGGAATAACTACTCCCTCCTTTATTTGAATTTGAATCTCCAACGTCAGGCAGCATCAAAGTTCTCGGTCGAAGGTTCCTCCTTCAATTCTTAGAAATATTTTCTAAGTCCCAAATGGTCTCCTTTCCTCTCATGAGTACCTTCGACTATACCTTATCACATAAACCCTGTCAAAAGCTTTTCTAACCCCCTTCCAGAGCTTATCATTTCCCTCAAAACTTCCAACTTCATATGGGCGTCGAATTTATGAGCTAACAAATTGCCCTCCAAAAATGTCTTTTTCGACAATACTAAAGAAAAGGGCATTTTTTGATAGCGTCCATTCGACGCCATCTTTCGACCATGCATAAGCGTGCAAAAAACTGACAGACCCACGTTCTAAGAAACTATTCAGTTTCTTTTCAATCAGAGTTATGACATCACAACTAATTATGATTAGGACTGAAACGTCCCCTCGTAAGTCACATCAAGCCGCAAATCACCATAACCTCCCCTAAAGCCTAGGAAATCATGGGAGTAGGTAGCAACTGCCACCGCCCCTACTTTGGCTCTTGGGAAGACACGTGTCCCACTAGACTTAGCCCTCAATGATGGTCAATGAGCCCTTTCACGTCTTCACATCACTTTATAAATAGTTCTTCAGAAACTACCTTTCATTTTCTTTCCCATTCTCAAATATTTCCTACGCACCTTCTCCTCTTTCCAAAACACTTAAACCCTTCACCTTCAACAAACCCATTTTCTTCAAACTTCTTCACCAATGGCTTCTTCAACCGCTACTACCCAGGACCCGAAGAAAAGCCAAAAGCTTAAAGGTCAAAAGGGCGTCCCATTGCTTCCTACATTTGCTACATTGAAAGGACCCAAGGTGGTAAAGAACCAACAATTCATTCCTGAGCCTCTCAAGGAGGAGAAAAGACACATCTAAAAAACTCAGGTACTGATCCCTATTACTGTTTCTGGGAAATCGTTAGCCTTGTCTGGACCTTTATCTTCCTTAGACATTGATTATACTGCCATTAGTGATTTCTTCCCATCCTATCGCAAAACCAAACCCCTAGGGCAAAAAGACAAAACTAGGGTACCCTCAGAATCCCATGACAATGTAGCTCTAAAGAGCCTGGATTTGAAGTATCTGAATGACGGGTCTAGGCTATTTAGGGCAACTCCGTACTTTAAGGATTCTGACCTTTATTTGAACTGGTTGGCAAAATTAGAAAAAGTGAAAGTAGAAACCTGGAAGAGCTCAGGAATCTATGATTTGATCATGATGTCGAAGACTGGTCCATCCTACTGTCCAACTTTACTGGCGTCATCTTTGTATTTTTGGGATATTACCCACTATACCTTCCATCTCCCTTGTGGGATGATGACACCTACTCTGTTCGACATAGCCGCTATCACAGGGTTAAAACCTCATGGTTTACTATACAACCCTGAAATAGATGCTATAGACACTATAGGGTTCGCTACCACCAAACACACTTACACTCACTTCATCAACCACTACCATAACAGGCACACTGAAACAGTCGAAGACGAAGAACACATAGCATTCTTGGCTATGTGGATTTCTCGCTGCGTCTTTTGCACCAAATCTTTGCAAGTGGCATGAAAGTATCTGACCCTGGCCAATCAGCTACACCTTAATCGAGGCATCTGCCTAAGTGAGACCATTTTGGCCAGTCTATATGAGTCTCTAAGCAAAGGTGCGGGTCACGGGAACCTGCTACTGTCTGGACCATTTTGGCTACTTTAACTCTGGCTCAATGCTACTTTTGAAGCAAGCCTCCCCAACAAAGGGTCTGTGGACGAGGATGCTGCTGAGATTAGGGAGAGACGAGTCGAATGGGTTCGACTGGTGCAGCTAACTCCAAACGAAGAAGGCCAGTCACTCAGGGCATCCTTTTCTGGCTTCGTCAAGATGTTTGCTAAACGTTACGAATTCACCGCAAGGATGGCGCCCTTTGCTGAACGAAGATACGGCCCTGAATGGTTCACTAGACCCTTTCCTCCCTCGTTTAAGAAACATGAAGAAGAGTCTCAGCGTGTCTGGAAGGCATTTCTGATTCCTCACTTCATCAACCACTACCACAACAGGCACACTGAAACAGTCGAAGACGAAGAACACATAGCATTCTTGGCTATGTGGCTTTCTCGCTGCGTCTTTTGCACCAAATCTTTGCAAGTGGCATGAAAGTATCTGACCCTGGCCAATTAGCTACACCTTAATCGAGGCATCTGCCTAAGTGAGACCATTTTGGCCAGTCTATATGAGTCTCTAAGCAAAGGTGCGGGTCACGGGAACCTGCTACTGTCTGGACCATTTTGGCTACTTTAACTCTGGCTCAATGCTACTTTTGAAGCAAGCCTCCCCAACAAAGGGTCTGTGGACGAGGATGCTGCTGAGATTAGGGAGAGACGAGTCGAATGGGTTCGACTGGTGCAGCTAACTCCAAACGAAGAAGGCCAGTCACTCAGGGCATCCTTTTCTGGCTTCGTCAAGATGTTTGCTAAACGTTACGAATTCACCGCAAGGATGGCGCCCTTTGCTGAACGAAGATACGGCCCTGAATGGTTCACTAGACCCTTTCCTCCCTCGTTTAAGAAACATGAAGAAGAGTCTCAGCGTGTCTGGAAGGCATTTCTGATTCCTCGACTTTTCGTTCATCGACTCAACCTGTTAAAAGGCCAAACTTCCCTGATAGCTTATCAACCAAATCTTGTCTCTCGATAATTTGGTTTAGTTCAGACTCTTCCCAAGTGCCAATATGAGAAGAAGGCTCATGTTATTCTCCCTAACTCTATCTACGATGCCATTGAAAGCTCGACACACCTTGCTCGACATGCACATTGATCATACCTGACTCCCATCTACTTCGAACCCTCTTATCTCTGCACCCAAGAATTTCACGATTGGTGGTCGGCACATTACGCTGCGGAGTTACTTGATGTTTCTAGCTTTGCTCAGTTGATTAACCAAGCTTTTGTTCATGTGCAGGAGAAGATCAAGAAAGTTACATTCGTTCATATTAAAGAGATTCACGCCTTCCAGAAGTACTTTGAAACTGTTTATCGACCAAAGGATATTAGTCGAACTGTCTGCGAAGCTGCAGTTACCCTAAAGGAGAAATTTTTACAAAAAATGGAGAGTTTGAAACTCCCGTCATACATCCCTCCCGAGAAACGCTATGAAGTGGCTTTCGCACTACATCCTGCCAGGACACCTCGACTACCGTCTGCTGATTTTGGAGTGGCTTATGCCCCTCCATTTCCAGATTGGTTCATCTGTGGGGATTCTATAAAGATCCTTCACCAGCAGTCAAAACCCAAGGCTCAGCGGGTGGTTCCGACTAAGCATACGCTAGACAGTTTCAAAGGACATCTTCATGTCGGTATCGAAGATGTTCGCATCGAATCCGAAATACATGAAGGTTTGGATTATCCAATTTTATGCTCTCTTACTTGAACTTTATCACTACTGATGTGTGGTTATTTGGCTTGTTTCGCAGCTGTTCCCAAAAAGAGCACCCCTCAATACCCAGTCGAAGCCAAAGGCGAAGGCGGCAAGGTACATTACACCTTTTCATTTTTCATTGATTATTCTTTCTTCCCCTAATGCTTCTCCATTTCAGGCCCCTCGCAAGCCACCTCCGACGCCTCAAAGGAAGCCAAAAAGGGGTGTTGCCCAAATTATCATCGATTCAGAGGATGAAGACCAATCTCCTCCCGAAGACTTGAAGCACAAAAAGAGGAAGAAACCAAACCAAGAATCTGGTGCTGCGACAGTTAAAGTTCCCAAACAAACCACTCCTACAAGCAAAGCCGCAAAAACCCCTTCTGGAACCACCTCTAAACCAGCTGGAGGTCATGCTGAAAACAATAACTCTAGCCCCGATGCTGAAGGAGTCAAGGTAACTCGTTGCTTCTTAAATAAGAACTTATTTACCTGGTTTCCCTTGATCTGACTTCCTTTCGATTTGACTCAGGCTGATGTCAATGGTCCCAAACCAATAGTGGATCAGCCTCCTTCTCCCATCACCCTCCTGAATAGCCAAGGTAAGCCCACTTATCATCCTACCTCTGACTTGGGTTCGGGAATGAGTTCACTAGGGGAAATTAACAAGCCTAGTTTTGAAACAGCTCCCCCTTCGCCAGCAAAGACTGCTACCCAGCAATCTCAAACAGATGAATCTGACCATGAGGCACACGACGACACTCAGCAGAATCCTGACACGGTGAATCCATAAACTGCTGCCATGGATGAAAACCCGGCCTTGGTCAGTGAAGAGGGATCCCCAACTGACGAACCCACTAGGGTTGTCAATGTCAGCCCAGAAGTAGATGAAGAGATGGAAGAAGATGATGAGGAGGCCATGCACCAATCTGAACTCGATGGCCATGATGATGACAACGAAGATGAGGACAAGATGGATAAAGATGAAGAGGAGGGGAACACAGACGAGGATGAGAAAGCTGACAAAGGACCCACCAACGAGCCAACCCATGTCGAGGCCATTGTCACCCCAGCACCCACTGCTACGGCTGAAGTCAAAGCCATGTCAACTGTGCATGGAGCAGCCCTTTCTGAAAAAGAACTCAATGCCCTGAAGGCTAGTAATACTCGTCAATACATAAAGATCCTTCTTGGAGGTCGAGGAAGCTCATCTGATAAGACTCCTAGTGCTTCAGCTTCCTCTGGGGATCAGACTTCGAGCAAACCTGAAGACAATATCCTTTTGAAGATCAAAAACAAGATCTTTAAGGGTGACCTTTTCTCCCTCTTGCAGATGGACGACATTACTCACATCTCTCTAAAAAACCTCCTCCAACAAGTCGACATCCACGCCATTTCCCCAGAATCTGCCAACGTCATCTTAGAGATAGGCTGTATGATTGATCAAGTCCATGGTGACCTGAAACGCCTGCCTCAAATCGAAAAGGCCATTTCAAGTACAACTGGAAGTGAGGCTGCTGCTTGGACTGCTGCCACTGATTCTGAGAACAGAATAGCAGAGTTGGAGGAAACAAAAGAGAAGAACAAGCAGGAAATCACATGCAACGAAGAAAATATTGCTTCTTGGGAGCGAAAAATAAAAAGACTTCGAGCCAAGATCTCAAAGGCGAAAAAGCGTAGCGCTGAGTTATCTGCTTTCGGTGAATCTGGCCTGTCAAAAGAGCTTGAGAATGCCATCAGTTTTGCTGAAAAAGCTCAATGACTGGAGAAAGAAGTTGCGCATTTAAAATCTGACAAGGCCCTGTGTGAAAAGCGTCTTGCTCTTCAGAAGTCAAAATTTTTGCAGATGAAGGAGAGCCTCCCTTTTTAGCTTGTTACTTTCTCTGTAAAAATTGCTTTTTATTTTGATGCTCTATGGCCCTTTGAGGCTTTTATATATAATGACTACTGAGCCATCTTGGCATTTATAAATACCATTATTGGCTTTGCCCTCGTTATGTCGAATTACTCTTTAACAATTTTAATTTCTTGAAGTGCTGGTTTATATTTTTTCAAATACTTGCCATTTACTTTCAAGATTCTTTTATCCTCGTTTAACTCTTCAACTTCGTAGGCTCCATTAGAAAATACTTGCGTAATTTGAAACGGGCCTTCCCATTTTGGGGACCATTTGCCCAGGGCTCTAACCTTTCGATCCATATGGAGGATTACCTTCCAAACTAAATCTCCAGGTGAGAAAGTTTTAATTCTAGCCTTTTTATTATAAGACCTCTCCACTCTTTTCTTTTGTCTCCTCAGATGTTCCAAGGCTTTAAGTCTTTCATCATCCAAATCTACTAGTTCGTCTAACATCATATTCCAATGAAACTCAGAAGGAATTTCATGATGTCTCTGAATCCTAGTGGACTGGAGGTATATTTTAATGGGCAACACTGCATCGTGGCCAAACGTCAATCGAAAGGGAGTGGTGTTGGTTGCTTCTTTGGGAGAAGATTTACATGCCCAGAGGATCTGGTCCAATGTCTTATGCCAATTTCTAAGCTTTTTTCCCACATGTTTCTTGATCGGACCAATCACCACTTTATTAGCTGTTTCGATTTGACCATTAGCCTGAGCATAATAAGGTGTAGAAGTTAAGAGTTTGAAACTCATTTCTTTTGCAAACTCTTGCATCTTTCGACCAGTGAAGACTGATCCTTGATCTGTTGCGATCGTTTCTGGGATTCCAAACCTGTAAATGATATATTTTTTAATGAACTCGATCACATCCTCTTGATCCACATTTTGCAAGGGTATTACCTCAATCCATTTCGTAAAGTAGTTGATCCCCACCAAAATGTATCTCTGATTCTTGGAGGATGCCGGTCGAATCTCTCCAATCAGATCTAAGGCCCAACCTCTAAAAGGCCATGGCTTGACTATGGAATGCAACTCACTTGCAGGGATATGCTGTATACCAGCATGAACTTGACATTCTTGGCAACCCTTGGCGAACTCAACGCAATCTTTTAGCATCGTGGGCCAATACATGCCTTGTCGAAACAAAAGCCACTTCATCTTATGGCCTATCTGATGCGCCCCACTATGGACAGTAGAAAGGGCTAAATATGCTTCTGTTTCACTAAGACACTTAAGTAAGACCCCCTCAGGTGTCTTTTAAAACAATTTGTTGCCTAGAAGGACATAACTTAGGGCTTGATACCTGACCTTTCGCTCTGTGGACCCTGTCGGGTTTTTAAAATACTCGACTATAGGCTTCCTTCAATCTTTATCCGGCAAACCGTCTATTGCGAAAATCTCAAAATTTTCTTCGTCAGCATATCCCAGCTTTGTCACCTCTTGTAAATTTTCCTTCGAAACCTTATACCCAGAAGCCACCTGAGCCAAATCATTGGCCACTTGGTTTTCTAGTCGAGGTATGTGTCGAATGCTCACCACTTCGAATTTCCTCAATAGTCTGTTGGCCACTACGAAGTACATGATAAGATTCTCCTTAACGCATTTATACTCCTTTGTGATTTGCTTTATGACCAACTCTGAGTCTCCCATTATTTCAACTCGAGTTGCCCCCAATTCTAACAAAATTTCAAGTCCAACTATTAAGGATTCATACTCAGCCTCGTTGTTGGAACAAAATCCCTCGACCCTGTATTTGAATTTTGTTGGAATTTTATCTGAAGAAATAATCAGCACACCTACCCCTGTGCCATCTTTGTGGCTGGAGCCATCGAAGTATAGCTTCCAAGGCTCCACTTCGACATAATTCAACATGTTTTCATTTATGGAGTGGTCGACTATAAAGTCTGCCACTACTTGTCCCTTAACTGCCTTCAAAGGCTTACATGTTAAAGAATACTCAGTTAATGATAGTGCCCATTTACCGATTCGACTATGCAAGATAGGTTTTAACAACATATGCTTAATAACATCAAAATGAGACGAAACATAAACATCAACTGGCTTTATATATTGCTTCAATTTTGTACAAGAGAAATACAAGCATAAGCATAACTTTTCTATCATGCTATACCTAGTTTCTGCATCATTCAAAACTCTACTGAGGTAATAAATGGCTCTTTCGACGCCATCCTCATCCTCTTGAGCCAACATGCTCCTTATGGTTTTGTCTGATGCTGCTATGTACAATCTCATACTCCTCCCCCTACAAGGTGGGGAAAGAATTAGGGGATGACTCAGGTATTCCTTGATCTTGTTGAAGGCAACCTGCTGCTCCTGCCCCCATTGGAATCCATCTTTATTGAATCGAAGCAATGGTGAAAAGGCCTGCGTCTTTCCAATTAGGTTTGATATGAATCTCCTCAAGAAATTGATCTTGCCCAGCAGCGACTGCAACTCCTTTTTCTTTGATGGCGCTTTCGCTTCCATGATGGCCTTGGTCTTATTTTGGTTGATCTCGATCCCCTTTTTATGAACCACAAAGCCTAAAAAATCCCCTGCCTGCACACAAAATGTACATTTAAGAGGATTCATTTTAAGACCATACCTTCTCATCCTTTCAAAGGAGTGTCGAAGATGGTCCAAGTGACTCTTCCCTGAAACAAACTTAACCACAATATCATCAATGTATATTTGCATAAAAGTCTCTATATAATCGTGGAAAATCGAGTTCATTGCTCGTTGATATGTTGCCCCAGCATTCTTGAGGCCAAAAGGCATCACCACCCACTCGTAGGTGCCTAAGGCTCCAGGGCAACGAAAAGCTGTTTTAGGGACATCATCCTCAGCAATGAATATTTGGTTATAACCAGAGTACCCATCTAACATACTGAGATACTCATGTCCTGCAGCGGAATCGACTAGCATTTCTGCCACAGGCATAGAATACTCATCGTTAGGAGTTACAGAATTTAAATCTCTAAAGTCTATACAAACCCTCTAGGAACCATTCTTTTTAATGACAGGTACAATGTTAGCTAACCATTCGACATACCTGGTTGTGCGGATAAACTTGCATCGAAGGAGTCTTTCGACTTCCTCCTTTATCTTTGAGAGAATCTCTGGGGCAAACCATCTTGGATTCTGTTGTATCGGCTTTTTCCCAGGCTTTATCAGCAACCTATGTTCGACCAACTCTCTACTCAAACCAGGCATCTCATCGTAGTCCCAGGCGAAACAGTCTTTAAACTCCTGCAACAACTGGGTGATTTCGACCTTAAGTTGTGGGTCAAGCTTGGCACTAACATATGTTGGCCTTCTGGTTGGCCCTTCGCCTAGGTCGATCTCTTCTAATGGATCATGCGCCAGCACTTAACATTATTCGCCAGCGGATCTTTTTCAAATCCCAAAGGCTCATCGTCATAAATAGCGTCAAGCCTCTGGCCTTGTTCTACACCTTGAGCCTTACCAGGTGGCTCTGGGTCGAAGTCCTTACCAGGACCTTCTTGGTGGAACTCAAGATTGGCTTCGCCAGCCATATATTCGTTAGCAGCCTCCAAAGCCGCTTGTAGTCTGGTTTCAGCCACGTAGGCCGAAATTCTTCTCAATGCTTCGAACTCAGTCATTATCACTGAATTTGCTACCCCAGCCTGTGGGGTCTACTGCAGGCTCAGCAAGGTATGGAAGTCTTTCCCCTAGCACCTCTTTATCCCAATGGAAACCCTAGACGGGATGTAAGTACATTGAACAAAATGTCTCGTCATCTGGGACAAACTCAAAATCTGCTGGACCACAGGGGGCAATGTGAGCCAAATGTTTGTCGAACTGACGTCTGTCTACATGATTGATAGGTGCTTTAAAATACCCCTGGTCAGCCTCAATGTTTTCGACTATGTCGTCTGGTCTCCAGATGGTGATGCGTTGGTGCATCAAAGATGGCACTGCCCCAATGCCATGTATCCACTCTCGTCCTAAGAGCAGATTGTAGTTGGCTTTTGTCTCTACTACCATGAAGACAGTAGGCCTGGTGATTGTTCCCACTGTTAAGTCGACTTGTATTACCCCCAGAGTAGAGCCAACTTTTCCTTTGTAATTCGAAAGAACTATGTTATGTGGCTTAGTATTAGTATCATACTTGCCAATCTTGCTCAGTAAGAAGTGTGGCATCAAATTCACTGTGGCGCCATAATCAACTAATATTTTATTTATTGGCACATTCTCTACCTTGCCAGTAATATAGAGGGGCTTGAGGTGACTCCTCATCTCTTCTGTGGGTCGTTCGAAAAAAGCATTCTGCTCTTCGACACACCCATTGTTCATAATATAGTAGCATACTGGCTTGTGTGCTGCCATCTCTGCCTCAGTGCAGGCATCCAAATATTCAACTTCGGTGAGCTGGTCGAACTCTCTGGGCATCACAGATACCACATTGACTATGATGTCAAGAGAAGCATCAGATTCAGAATCGAAATTGTCTGTCATTTCGGCATCGTCTTCGATAGTCTTCTCAAATTTATCCTCTTGAGAAGCTAACAGTTTTCGTCCTACAGGCACTTTTTCATCAGCTCTCAATGGATTCCCTCCCTTATTGTCAGTAGAGATATTAGCACTGGACTCTCCCTGATCCTTCGACTGGGCTTCCCTAAGAGCCTTCCTTCGACGTTGCTCTCTCCTCCATTGAGATCGCGACATCGGGTTCTTTCCCTTATAGTTTTCATAAACATACGCCGATTTGTTAGAAGTCTGAAACTCCTTTCGATATTCTACTGAAGAACCTCTACCCACATCAAACTTCTGCCACTTTCTCTGCCTTTTTTTCCTTTCCTTCGACAGGTTTTATCCAGCTCCCTATAGGTGCATTGCTTGTTGGTTTGAAGGTATTGGGTCTGGCCCCTGGGCATTGTGTTTTTCCCCCTAATTGTTTTGAAAAGGACCTTCTAGGGTCGAAACCCCTTTGACCATCCCTTCTTTCTTTAGCCTTCCTAATCCCTTCAAGATTGTGAGCAGCCTTTTGATCGAAGATTGCACTGCATCTGGGGCATAACATGACACCTGATCCCTTCTTTTGGCAGCGGTGAAGGAATTCGATGATAGTTTCATCCTGTTTTGGATACGCCACCTTGTTACGCTCTTCTTGGAGGCTTGCTTCGTCCATCTCCATAGTCTGATGTTGCGTAATTTCGACCATATTGATGTCCATGTCGGCATCAGCACTAAGGTCCAGCTTGCAGAAGTCCACCTCAAGGCCCTCGGCAGCCTTGTCCATCTTCACGAAACTCTCAGCAGTTTCTTTAGTAACCAGCATCAGGTTGGAACCCTCAGTAGTCCCATCAGTCAAGTCCTCAGTAGTTTTGTCGAAACCCTCCATGGCCTTGCCCGTGAGTTTCTCTACAGCATAGCTGTCAAGGTCTTCAGTAACCTTGGCAATCACAGCGTTGTTGGCGAAATCATCAGTTATTTCCACCATATGTATCTCTGGCTCAGCGTAATGGGCCTCTGCTGTTGGCAAGGGGTCGGAGTCAATTTTCATCTGACCTTTGCTCTTCTCTCCGAATTTCAGCCTTCCCTCCTGAATAGCATTTTGCACCAGATCCCTGAAAAGAAAACACTGAGAAGTTTTATGACCCAAAAAATTATGGTACTTACAAAATCCTCTCTTTTTTCTTTGTTCTAAAGGTGGCATTTTAGCGCTAGGAGGCACTATCATCTGCCCATATTTTACCAACAAATCAAAAATTTTGTCACATTTAGTGATATCGAAAGTATATGTTTTCTTGGGAAACTTATTATTTTTTTCAGAATCACCAGCATTTTTCCCAGTCGAAGGGGCTAACATTTTACAAGCATATGGAGGACCTTGCTTTAACTCAGCAACGTCTACTTCACTTTCGTCGAAGAACAATGGTTCGTCATGTAAACCTTCGACGTCCTCATTATATTCAACATAAGCTACATTTTTACCCTTAGTAAACCTAGCCTTTTCATCTTTCAGACGTTCTAACTGTCGAACCCTATCAGCTAACTGGGCCATATCCCTCAGATACTAGGTGTCCAGTTTTTTCCTAATAGAGTAATCTAGGCCACCAGCGGCCATTTTGACAAGTTCATGCTCAGGCACTTGTGTAAAGCACCTAGCCTTGAGTAGTCCAAACCTATTCAAGTAATCATCTATTGGCTCATTGAACTTTCGTTTCACACTAGCCAACTCTTTCAAACTAATTTCCGTCTGCCCCATGTAAAATTGTTCATGGAACAATCGTTCTAACTGGGTCAAATTACAAATCGAACCCGATGGTAACGTAGTGAACCATGTGAATGCATTTTTAGTGAGGGAACTAGGGAAGTACTTCACCCTTAGACTCTCATCATTCGCAATCTCACCAGCTTCAATGAGGTACCACGCCACATGTTCGCCGGTGGATTCCGTAGTATCTCCTGAAAACTTGGTAAACTTTGGTACTTTTGTCCTGGGAGGCAATTTAGCTTGAAGTATATAGTCCACTATAGGCAAAGTGAAGTTTGGCCTAGAAAAACCCATACTCAGGCCATTTCGAGCCATTATTCTCTCGACCATGGCTGCCAAATTGTTCTCTACTGCTACATTATTGCGTCGAACCTGATTCACCACACGATCAGCATTTTGATTTCTGTTTACCAGCACCATCCTTGGTTCCTCCTCTTCAAGTATAGGTATTTGATTCCTAGGAGGCTCCTCCCCAGGTGGTTCGACCAACTCTGGATTTCCTGGATTCACTTGTTGAGCATTTTCCCTCATCTCGACTCCCTGATTTTGGTGTTGAACCGGAGCGGGCATTCCCATGAATTCTGCCATACGCGCCATCTGGGATGTCATCATTTGATTGGTTTGAGTAGTATTTTGGATCAATGGCTAGAAAATCTCTCCCATCGTCTGAGACAAAGTATGTACCATTTGCATGTTACTCTCATCCGTTTGTTGTCTTAAACACTATACAGGCGTGTTTGTTAGGCTAGGACCTTGAGTGGAATACCCTACACCTACACTCTGGCTATTTCAACCCGCATTTATCCCAGATCCTGACCCCTGTAATGGCGAAGACATTACATTGTCTGAGAAAATTGGGGGGGCATTTTGGAGGCTTTGCATTATTGACGTTGGCATTCCATAAGGTGGATTCCTTGTTAAAGGTTGTGAAAATCCTTGGGGGGGGGGGGGGGGGGGGGGGAGATGCCTAAATGTCGAAGTTCCTCCTGGTGGAGTTTGGGGATTAGATGCTTGTGGGCCTATGTACTCCAAAACAGGTTGGGTGTAAGCCCTTATATATGTCGACCCTGGTCCTGTCATTGACGGGTCTGGCATAACAGGAGATGGGATTGGCTCTCTGGTCGAAGAAACTGGGGGTGGTACCACGTCATTCCTATACACAGTTTGAGGGTTTGCGCTACTAGGCTGGGCGTTTGAATTACTTGGATGTGGGTTAGAACCACTCCCTTGAGGATTTGGGTTGTTTGGCTGACTAGTGTTTGTCGCCATTTTTCTAGTATATCTTCTCCTTGGTCTTTCTTCGTTTGTAGTGGCTAACTTACCACTTCTTAATAACATGCAACGAAGCTTTTTAAGGAGAAAGGGATTGATAAATGATGATTTTCAAAAATCTAGAAAAATCTTTATATAGTTAGCACTGTCCCACTGGGCGTGCCAATTTGTTTACCGTGAAAATTGGTAAACAACCGCTGATCTTCCAAATCTAACTTTGGTGACTCACAGGATCGATCAGATTGATCCTAGGACACGTGCTAACCATTGACCGAAGTTAAATTCTAGAATAATAAACATTGCGACGATATTCAAAAGGAAAGTTAGTTGAAAATACGGTACAAAATAATGCATCCAAATGTAAAGTTAAAAGGGGCTTTAAAGGTAAAAGAAAAGGTCAAACATGTGCGAATAAAAATGTATAAAACGAAAGTAAGTGCGGAAATAGGACTGATTCCTAAGAAAAAATAGAACTTTAAGTAAATATCAAAGTAAATTGCATTAAAAATAAATGGTGTTTTACATCACGTACATTCTCACAATACTCTTTTCTCAACACGCGGATACTTTGAGTAAATTTTGAGTTACTTGTACAAAGTGAACACAACACCCCTAATCTTATTGCTAGGACCCTTATTTATAATACTAAAACTAAATGCTAAAAACTGCCTGAAATAATCAACAAATGACAAGTGTTATATTGCATGCTCCTATTGCTTGGATACACGCCACCTGTCCTTCTTCAGGAGCGAACTGGAATAACTACTCCCTCATTTATTTGAATTTGAATCTCCAACGTCAGGCAGCATCAAAGTTCTCGGTCGAAGGTTCCTCCTTCAATTCTTAGAAATATTTTCTAAGTCCCAAATGGTCTCCTTTCCTCTCATGAGTACCTTCGACTAGACCTTATCACATAAACCCTGTCGAAAGCTTTTCTAACCCCCTTCCAGAGCTTATCATTACCCTCAAAACTTCCAACTTTATGTGGGCGTCGAATTTATGAGCTAACAATCCCTTAAATGCCTCATGACAAAATTGGAGTTTTTGGATTTTGAACTTTGAATGTCGCATGCCAAATGATGAGGTTTTGAACTTGCAAGGCTTTATGGTGTTGTAGCTCTACAGAGATCATGTTCATTGCACTTTATAAACTTGTCTTGTATGGTGACAAGGCTTGCCAATTCATGAAAATGACAAATTCGTGTGGCATGTACAAGGCTGTCTTGCAAAACCAGACTTGGAGGTGTCATGTTTCCATGCTTGTAACTCCCTACTCAAGTTGAATTAGGATGAGTTCTGGTACTATTTGGAAAGCTTGTATATCCTACTTTAACTTTGATGTCAAACATTGGTCTTGAACCAACTTGGATAAAGGTGAAAAATGGCCTCAAAGTTGGTGAAAATCCAAGACTGACTAAGTCCAAAATTTTCACTAAGTGTTGGAAAAAGTGGCAATTTTCATGTTTTAGGGATTTTGATCAATCCATAACTCAAAATCCATGAGGATTTGGAATCTGATGTAGTTGACAATTTTGAAGTATGTAATTAGAGCTTTCATTTGAGATTTGGATGGAAGCAAATGGCTTTGTGGTTTAGGAGTTATGACCTTGCAAAGTTGGTACCAAATCAATTTTGTTCCATAACTTAGAAAAATTTAAGTTTCTTATGCTTGCCCCTTTTTCAAGTAACCTCACTTTTCTTTATTTTTCTTTATGGATGATGATCCAAACCATGAATTAACATTGTTTTTTACTTAGGGAAACCTTGTTTGTCGAGAAATTCAAAATGTCAAACTTAGTTTTTTGGCACAGTTGACTTTTTGTCAGATGAACTTCAAACTTTGTGATCCTCTATGAAATCAAGTCCTTGACCTTACTCAAACCTAATGGATATATTCCATAGGTGTTTAGAGTGTCTTGAATCATGTCCCAAGGTTTGGGAACATGTCTTGGTCAAAAGTCAAAGATACAGTTGACTTTTCATCAGGAAACCCTAATTGGTCCAAATGAAAATGAATCCTTGTACTGCTCATGAACCAAGTTCTTTGGATCAATACAACCTTTTAAATGGATTAATATGATTTATTGGAGGTCTTCAAGACACTTCTTGAGGTCTTGGCTCATGTCTTGCTCCAAAAGTCAACTTAGGGGTAAATTAGGTCAAGAAACCCTAATTCCTGATTTTTGATGAATACATCCCCTGAATTTATTTTTACTTGATGATTGGGTCCATGAGGTCCCTTTAAGCTACTTGGGTCATTTTTTGAAGTATTGACTCATGCCCAGATGAAAATTTTCATCTGGAGGCCTTGGTCGACCAAAACCCTAATTTGGTGACACTGGCGATCTTGAGGCTTGATCAACTTGGAATGTTGCAAACTTGTGCTTGATTCTTGATGTGGGAGACCTCTTGATCCTTTATAGATGCTTTAGAGGCTAGACAAGTTGAAGATCATGTCAATTCTTGATTGATTCTTTGTATGAGTACTTTGAGAGGGATCAAAACCCTAATTCTTGGTTGAGGTGAGTGCTCAACAATCCTTGAGAAGATTGATGAGGTATTATGGTATATCCATTTTGTGGTGCTGATTTGCACAATTATAGGAAATCTTTGTGGTCAAAATTTGGGGTATGATGTTAGTCAATACATTGCATTTTACCTCATTACAAACCTTTGGTGTATGTATAGCAGAAATTCTCTTCCAATATCATAAAACTTTTTCAAAACAAGTTTTCACCATATCAGTTTCTGCTTGCGTAATCTGATTTTTTAAATCGAAAAGAAGGGATTTTAATTGTCTATTCAACCCCCTCCCTTCTAGACAAATTACTCCATATTCAAACCAACAGTAATCGGTTACCAAGATTTGGGTAACCGGTTACACTACGTGTATTTTGCGTGTCTGGACTGGTTACAAGGGGTGTAACCTGTTACCTCATTTGGTGTAACCGGTTACACTGGGAACAATTTTTTTGAAAAACTTCTAAAATTCGTAACTTCAGTTACAGGTCTCCGATTCGGGTGTCGTTCGAAGCGTCAGGAAGCTGACGTGACGAACTTTATTCTAAAATGGTTTTCATACCAGAAACTGAATAATTTGTTGTGTGATGGTGCTAAATACATTGTAACGCTTATGTTGTGGTGTGACATAATTTTGAATGCATTGTTGTTGGTTGATATATTACTTTGACACTGAACTGTTGTAGCATGTGTTTGTGCATGGTGGCCAGTATTGGCGGAGTACATTCACTATGGAGGTGTTGCTCATTGTGCTTTGTGTTGTTGTTGCATGTATAATATATTGCATGCATTCATGTTGTTGGACAATGGTCTGTTGTTGGTGAGCCTCAATCCCAGGAGGTGGCGATTGAGCGCGAGTAGCTGATTTCGGAGGTGATGGAATTAGTGAAGTGTTATCGGTGGTGATGGTAACTAATTGGTGACCTCTAAACCTAGGAGGTGAGGATCGGAGTGGTGAACCTGAGTGTTCACGTATTGGTACCAAATGCATTGACTCAAGTTGTGTATCTATTGGTTGTGTTGTTATTATGTTGAATGATTGTTGTGTTGATTGTGTGGAGGTGTGTTATGGAATGGGTGATGTGCATGTAATAAACTATTGCTTACTTATTATCATGTTTTCATTTATATAATTATGATATCTCACCCCTTCTGTTTGAATGTTGTCTTCACATGGGCATCGTGCAGATAACTCGCAGTAAAGGAGTTGATGTGAGTGAAAGATAGAGTCTTCCTTTTTATTTAATAGAGTCGGCATCTGCTCTGATGTGTAACACGTGATAATAAGTAAGCAATCGATTATTTGGATTATATCATACATTTTCTCAAAAATAAAATCTAACAATTTACAATATCTTCATTGTATATCAATCCACAACGAAATATCACAATAAATAGCATACCTTAAAACATCAATGCACAACTCCTCTTGCATATATAACCTACAAACAACACCTGAAAAAACAACAACAATATTGGGGTGAGATAAAAATCTCAGTGAGTTCTCCTATCCTATGGGTCCACTCGGCTCTACAAGGTTTTTAATCGATTCCTAACTCAAGTCTTCATCTTGTTACTTGTGTATCATTCACACAAGATAACTAAGACTTAAGTGTCTAAGGGATATTCGCAATGTATGAAAAACATGTCACTAAGTTCTCGTAACTCAAACAATCACAATTAGGATTAACAAAACACCAATCCCTGAACGGACCTACGTTTAAGCCAAGCTCAGTTCACGCATTCTCATATTATTCGAATTTCGCAGTGGATATTAGGCCCTCTATGAGACTCAAACTAAGTTCAAGTGATCGTCACCCGTGTGGGACTCTAACCCACTTAGGGTATCTTTTGCCATATGGGACTCTAACCCACTTAGGTGTCCACATTTCCCCCATGTCCACCATGGTTGGGACTCAAACCTAATTGAGGAACGAATCATTGGTGCCACATCCTCACTTACCGCTTTATCTAAGCCTTGGAAGTGGTATGTGCAAAAACAGATCCAGATATGTGATTAGGTTCAACAATAAATAGGACTTTTAGAACAAAGGTTCCTCACAAAATATCAAACTAGTTCTCACGGTGTTCATCAATTACTAGGTGTTCATCTTCACCCACTCACATATTATTCCACACGTTCCATACAAATCATATTGATTCGTTAATCAAGCGAATACTTGCCCGCTATACACACCTAGGTACCGTTGCGTCCAAGCATCACAGAAGTTTTCTAGGTTTGGATTGTTATTACAAGAGGTTCACCAAAGGTTTTTCAAGATTAGTATTTCCTTTGACTCAGTTGACTCGGAAGGGTCAAGCTTATGTTTGGGATGTGCAATGTGAAGAAAGTTTCCAAGAACTCAAGAAGAAGTTGACGACTGATTTAGTGTTGAATTTTCCATATTCAAGTGAGTCCTTTGTGATGTATTGTGATGCGTCAAAGATGGGTTTAGATGGTGTGCTGATGCAAAATGGTCAGGTTGTGGCCTATGCTTCTCGACAGTTAAAAGTTCACGAGAGGAATTATCCTACGCATGATTTAGAGTTAGCAGTTGTGATTTTTGTCTTGAAAATTTGGAGACATTATCTCTTTGGTTCTATATTTGATGTGTTAAGTGATCACAAAAGCTTAAAGTATCTTTTCGATCAGAAGAAATTGAACATGAGGCATAGAAGGTGGATGGAATTCATGAAGGATTATAATTTTAGCTTAAGCTACCATCCCTGTAAGACTTCCTGATGTGTTGAGCAGGAACTCTTTACAAATGTCGATGTTGATGGTCAGAGAGTTAGAATTGATCAAGCAGTTCAGAGACATGAGTTTGGTATGTTAAGAGACTCCTAATAGTGTGAAGATGAGTATGTTGAAGCTGATGAGTGGTATTCTTGAAGAGATCAGAGAGGGTCAGAAGATCGATGTGGGATTGGTTGACTGATGTGGGATTGGTTGACCGACTTGTGTTAATAAATCAAGACAAGGGTGGTGATTTAAGAATTGACGAGAATGGTGTGGAGAGGTTCAGAGACAGGGTTTGTGTATCAGATGTACCTGAGCTTAAGAAGAATATTTTTGAGGAGGGTCATAGGGGTGGTTTGAGTATTCATCCAGGTGCCATAAAAATGTATCAAGACTTGAAGAAGATGTTTTGATGGCCAGGAATGAAAAAAAGAGGTTTTCGAATTTGTATATGCTTGCTTGACTTGTCAAAAGTCAAAGATTGAATATTAGAAATTATTAGGTCTGATGCAACCGTTGAATATTCTATAGTGGAAATGGGATAGCATTTACATGGATTTTGTGACAGGTTAGCCAAAGACTTCGAAGGGATGCAATTGCATTTGGGTGATTGTGGATAGGTTGACCAAATCGACTCATTTTATATCGATGAGGATCAGTTATTCCTCATAGAAGCTGGATGAATCATATATTAGTGAGATTGTGTGACTGCATGATATTCCTTCATGTATTGTGTCAGATAGATATACGAGATTTACATCGAAGTTCTGGGAGAGTCTACAATCTACTTTGGGTACTAAGCTGAAGTTGAGTTCTGCATATCATTTGCACCAGACGGTCATATAGATAGGATTATCTAGTCTTTGGAGGATTTTTTTAGGGCTTGTGTGCTAGAAAAAGGAGGTGTTTGGGATAGTTACTTGTCGTTGATTGAGTTTACCTACAATAACAATTTCCATTCTAGTATCAGAAAGGCACCATATGAGGCGTTGTATGGTAGGAAGTGTAGAACTCCATTGTGTTGGTATGAGTCAGGCGAGAGTCTTATGCTCAGACATGAGATTGTTCAGCAGATGGCAAAGAAGATCAAGATGATCCAAGAGAAGATGAAAGCATCACGGAGTCTTAAGAAAAGTTACCATGACAAGAGGAGGAAAGTACTTGAGTTATAGGAGGGAGATCATGTGCTTTTGAGGGTTACGCCGGTAACTGGTGTTGGTCAATCTTTGAAGTCTCGAAAGCTCATATCACATTTTATTGGTCCATACCAGATCTTGAGAAGGATAGGAGAATTGGCCTATCGGATTGCTTTGTCGCCACCGCTTGCTAATCTTCATGATATGTTTCATGTGTCTCAGTTGAAGAGATACATTCTGGATCGGTCTCATGTGATTCTACTGATTAATTATGTATATTCGTTGATTTATTTATTTGTTGGAATGTTTGTACGGGTGTGAGTCCTTAAGTTAAGAGCATGGTAAAATATCAATGGGAGTATAGAACAATTTAGAATAATTTTTATTAAGTAAATAATATTTTTGTTATATTATTTAGTAAAAATAAGAAAAATAGAGTGATTGAGCCAAATATGAGAATCTAGGAAAATTAGTGGGGGGAAGGAATAAGAAATATTTTAAGTTGGGCCAAGTTTATAATTTTGAGAAGTTTAACCCTAAGTATAAGTTTATGAGATAAACCTAGGTTTAGGGCAATTGTTACAGTATGTAGAATTTGGAAACAAAAGAGGAGGAGGCAAAGTTGGCTAGAGGTAGAAGGAGAAGACTTCAAGGGATAATTTCATTACTTGCTAGGGAAATGAAGATAAGGGGGGAGATGTGCTTCTCTAATGGGTGTCAGAGCATGAGGGGAAGATGGAGGAACCCTTAACCTCCTTAGGAATGGGTGTTTTGATTCATATTTTTGAATTGTGATGCTATGATAGTTGTTATATGGTGATTGTCGTGTTTTCTTATGAATCAATGTTTGAATGATGTTTATGGTGTTCATATGTATGATTGTGTGACTGAAATTATATTGGACTTACCTTGATTTTAATATGTATGAAAATATGTCATTGATGGATGTTTGGAGGTTGTGACCTTAAGTGTGATAATAATGATTTAGAGATGATGAATACGATGATATTGTTGTAATATGTTGTTGATTCATGAATCCATGCAGTTATATATGGGTTTAGAGTACTATAACAATAGGAAATTGGATTAATTTGATAGATTTTCATAAAATAAGTTGATGTCACATAAGGTAGTGTTTGGATAGTTTAAAAACTATTTTTTGTGTGGCAATAACAGTAGTTAGAGTCGGCCCATACGTGTTTGGAGTCGACTCCAAACCAACATAATGGCATTTTTTAGAAAATTTACGGTATACATCGATGCATACATGCTATGAGTCGACCTGTAGCTGGAAAAATTGCCCATGCATCGACCTATAACCCTGTGAGTTGACCTCTAGCTTCCAGAATGCCTGTTTTGTCTTTTGCTGCATTGTTCGATGATTTTAGTTGTAAATTTTGATTCGTAAGTCCAAATGAGTTGTTGTTCAAAGCGTTGGAAAGCTAACTCATTTTAATATCTAATGCAATTCATTTCATTGGCTGATAAGGTCGTGATAACATGAATAATTGATGATAATTGTGTGTATTTGACGATGTTTTAATGTTGAGAATGTTAATTGCATTTGTTTAACTATGTAAATGTTAAATATTGATGATGTTGTTATAATGGTGTGGTTATAATAATGTTGTGTGGGAGATGCTTATATGTGTCAATAATGAATTGTTGAGTATGAATAATTGTGGTGATTGTTAAAGATGTTGCATATTTAATTATACATATGTTATGTTTATGTGGATAATGTTGCTGGTGGCATACATGGTCAGAAGAGAGGCAAATGTGTATGTGTTGTTGTTGCATGTTGAAAGTCGATGCATTCATGTTATCGGAACTTCGGTTCTCTTGGTGAGCCTAAATCCTATGGTGATGGATTGGGTGCGAGTAGCTAATTCCTATTAAGGGGGATTAGTGAAGCATTATCTATGGTAGCAATTTGGTGTGCTCTGGTTCGAATAGTGATCCTATGGTGGGGATCGGGGAGTGAAATGAACCTGAGTGTTCATATTTGGCATCACATGTATGTCGAGTCGGTGTTGAGTACATTGCATAAGTGTTGCATTTGTGTCAATTGTTGTTGATGTCTTGTTGGATCAGAATACTTAATATGTTGGTGTTGATTGAGTAATGTGAATTTTGTTGCTTTGTGATAATATACTCCCGCTTGTTTTCATCAGTAATAATTGAAGTGTATCCTCACCTCTTTGCTTTAATGTTGTCCATCATGGACAACTTACAGATACTCAAAAGTAGCATTTTTGAAGAAAGTGGAAGATAGCTCTTGGAGTGGCTTCCATTAGTTTGTTGTTTTTATTAGTAGGGTCTTGCTCTAATCATGTAACATTGGGTTGAGAACGTTTGCTTACAGATACTCAAGAAGAAAATTTCTCGATCACCAGTAAAGAAATCTCACAGACTATGAGGATTAGACTAACCACATTGGTGAACCAAGATAAACATCTTGTGTGATCTCTCTTAAACTCTACTCTATTTATTTATTATATTGTTAATCACATTCATACAAATACAACAATAAATATTATATTAGTTACTCTAATGTTTCTTCTCTAAGGATTCTTTGCGAGATTGTGCTTTTTAAGCTAAAGCTAAATTTTAATAAGGTCACAATTCAAACCCCCTTCTCGTGACATTTCTAGTTACTTCAAAAGAATATCTCCCATGAGGGGCTACATCTTCTTGACCTTCACGTGAAGTCTCCTTTGACACATTTCTTCAGGTAACCTTCTTGGATCGTACGTTATATCTCCTTCTTGAGTTGACAACAATCTTCTGTATGGTGCCCCTTGACTTTTTGGAACTTGCACCATCAGCTAGGTTCAGGCTCTATGACATCTCACTTTGGATTGGGTGATTTTGGAATGTCAAGCATGTGGAAGAATTCTCTCCATATCTACTCACGACGATTGTTTAGAAGCATGAAGCTCTCTGCAGGTTTTCTGATTCATTTGAATGTAGTCTTGTCGTTGATTGCTGAGTCGTTGTGATTCTTCTGAGACTGCTGTGAGCTATTTGGATTGGAGGTACATTATTTTTCATCTCAAGCATTCTTTTAGCATTGCTTTCATTGCCCTTTATATAAGATCTCGCACATGTCAATGTAAGAACAAGTTTGGTTCTACATCTACATACCTTTATGTTTTGGTGATAATAAAGTGTAGAAGAACAATTTTGTGCACTAACCGTTTGTTAAGTGTGCAAAAACTCAAAGATCAGAAAAAAAAATCTAAATGGAAAGAGCAAAAGCTGATTAAAGCAAATTTTGATCAAAGAACTTCAATTGTTACATCAGGAGGAAACTCTGATAGTTGAAGACTCTGAAGAAGTCAACTATGATTGTCAACCCAGAAGACAACAAAGGCTTATGGAAAGCAAACTTCAAATCAAAGCAAAGTCTGAAGCAATGTCTGAACAACATCAAGTTATAAAAGCCTCTAAAGAAAGTTACCATTGAAGAAGTCAACCTGAAAACATACAAAGTCTGGAGACAGCTGACACATGTTTAACAAAGGAAGAATACAAAAATGTTTTTAAAGAAAGTCAAGCTTCAAGATTATCAAGATTATCAAGTCAACATTTCAGAAAAGCAATCATCCAGACAAACTCTAATAAAGCTCTGACTACAAGTTTGTGTTAAGTCTCAGAACTCAGTACTCCAAGGTGTTAGGTTGTTTGCTTTATGGTTGGTTGCATTTTGTTAAAACAAGTATTCTAGCGAGATGTTGTACAAGATGTCGTGACATGTTAGTGCGATACTAAAGCATATCTTGTTTCGCATTCTTAGAAGATTTGTTTTTAAGCGTGAGATCTCTGAAGATTCTTTGAAGATTTGATTCACATATTTTGTGGTCCAAGAAGCGTGTGTTTTTAGATGCAAAGGCCGGTTTTATCTTTGCCTTGCTTCCTAAGAAAGGATGACAAATCATTTAAAGAAACATTATATTTGATTTGATTTGATTCTTCAGAAGATTGTACAGCAACTATAGTTGGATCTGCATTTAAGGAAATAATATGTTCTCTTCCATAATATTATGGATCTACATTTAATAATATATTCTCTTCAAAATTATTATGGATTTGCTATTTATTTTAGCCTGATTTGCTCATAAAGCCCATATTATTCGAAGGTTGTTTATAAGAAGACTCTAAACCTAAAGAAAGCGAGAGCAGCCATATTGTGTGAGAGTTTTGTTCTAGGGTTTTGTTTGTTCATTGTTGCTTGTGAGTCACTCTTGTATCACCTTGATACTATGGCTGGACTGTTTTAGTTAAGTTATAATTGTTAATCACTCATAAGCTTTTAAGCAAGAGTATATTCTGTTTATTAGAGTGTGTCTCCTTCTTGATTGTTATCTTTTGTCATGAATTGTTTGTTCTGAGAGGAAGTGAGAGGGGTGTCATATATAAGAAAGTCTTAGATAGAAATAGCAAGGGTAGTGATTAGGTGCGAAGTTTGTAAAACCAGAGGTAGTTTAGAACTTCAAACTAATACTATTATAGTGGATTTCCTTCAAGGCTTGGATGCCCCTAAATGTAGGTGACGTTGCATCGAACCGAGTTAACAATTGATCTGTGTCATTTACTTTGTGCAATTTTTTTTAAATTGTTCGTTGTTATTTCTGTTGTCATGACGTCTTGACATCGTATTCGATATTCTGGTGTCCTGACATCGTATACGACATCTGTCCTCTTAGTGCCAGAATTTCACAAGGAATCTAAAGTCTCACCAAGGTCTGAAGATAGCTTCTAAGAACTCTACACAAGGTTTATCAACATTATATTTGAAGCCTTTGACTAGAAGTTGGTAAACAAAGGAAATATTCTCATACAGTCAATGCATCTGATCTGAACAAACTATTAAATGCTTATGCATTTCTTGTTCACATTCATTATAGATTGTTCTACTTTTAAACCTCACTCTGAATAGACTTTGTAGTTTACATTATTTAGGCTCTGGACTTTGATCAAGTTTCAATTCGTCTTTTTATGAGGCCTCTGATTATGACGAGTAGTATACTCAAGGAAAGTACAAGAAAAAAGAGATTTCCTTATGTTAACAGATTTTGATCTCTAATCAAGCTTTAAACAACTTTCATAAGAAGCCTCTGACTAGAAGATTTGAATTAAAGGCCATTACTATTTGATGTGATAGAAGTTCAAAAAGCAATTCTACTTTTAAAGTAAAGATACTTTCACGTCCCATCATCAACAACTTTCTACGGCAAAGTGTCGCTCTATTGCTGCATATGAAGTGACCCCTATACAACGACTACTTTGAGGATAATTTCTTTTTTATCCTACAATGGATCTATCCTCTAACAGGTCTATCCTCCAACGGATCTATTCATATCCTATATATTCTAAAGAATATTAAAGGTGTGAAGAAGCCAAAGAGAGGCAGACCAAGCAACAAAGAAGAATGTAGAAAGGAGAAAAAGAAGTGGATGTAGGTGCGTGTGTGGAAGGATATGGGTGTGAATCTTCGCAGAAGATGAAGCCACAACACAACAAAGAGAGAAACACTTAGAACTTTCATTGTATATCTTTTAAGTGTATTCATTTGTTCTTCATCTTATGTGTTATTAGCTTATCAAGAAGCAAACTCTGTATACACAAATTGTTATTACCCGGTTTGGTTGTGTTCCTCAAGCGACCAGGTTGGTCAAGATCTTGAGAAGTCAGTGATAGGTAGTAATTGAGGGATAAATCTTCTTAAGCGAACGAGTAGGTTAGGTCTTAAGGATTCAATGATCGTTAGGGTTTTTCAAGCGACTGGGTAGGTCAGGATTTTGATGAATCAGTGACAGGTTATCATTGCATTTGTAATCAGGTTTTGATTATGGGATTAAGTCTTTGTCTAAAGCGAAATCACCCAGGGGAGTGGATTGTAGGTAGCTTAGTTAACGGTGAACCATGATAAAATGCTTGTGTCTTTTATCATTGTTCTTCATATTATTGTTGTTATTATTGCATTTGCTTGGGAAGCGAAAAGTTATCAAGCTGGAAACCCAATTGAAACCCCATTTCTTATGTTTCCTGCACCTTCAGTCATTACATTATATAAGGAAGTCATCGGCCTTTGGGTGACAGATTCATTAAAATGTCCTACCTTGAGCCCATTTTGAAATGCTCCTACAAACATTTGTTGGTTGGGGTTGACAACCATGATTATTTCCTAATTAAAATAGACGAGGTACTCCCTCAGAGATTCAGATGAGCCTTGGAAAATGTTGAAAAGGTTGGTGGCAGCCATCTTTGTGTGCATGCTTGCTACAAAATGATGAATTAGTTTCTTCATCAAGTCCTGATAGTTGATGATGGAGAACTGAAACAGACCCATATACCACCTCAGGGTCGCATCTTTGAAGGTGCCATAGAGGAGTTTACACTTCAAGGAATCAAGAAATAAATTGGTAAACTTGAAACTGACAAGAAATCCAATTTTTTTTAGAAAAGTGACTAAAATCCTCATTTTTAAAAAAGAGGAACCAAAAACTCAAAAAGAAGGGAAGAAAAAAGTTCGCCAAATTTTAGGGGTGTTCGTAGTGCAATTTTGATGGTTTTTACGTTAAAAGTCATCTGAGCTGTAGAAGAAAAAAATGTGTAGCTCAGTTTGGTTTGGCTGGTTCTTAGAAATAAAATTAAACCAAACTAATGCGGTTCAATTGTTGATTCGGTTCTTACAAGATTTTTATTGAATCATGCATACATTTATAAAGGATAACATATTTTATATTTAGTCATTCATACATTACTAAATAAAAAATAACAATGTCAATGAGTACAAGTATATTTTTGTTTGACACAAGTACAAGTATATAGAAACCAATATTTAAAAGTAAATTGTGCATCTAACACATCTTATATACACAACTCAAAACTCATTTAAAAATTTGACAATTCTCAAAACCAAACCAAACAAACATTAGGGACAATAGCATGTCAAAACAACATTTACATGTGTTCAATGAAATAACTTATATGAATAAATTTGCAAGATGCTAATATGTTTAATGAAACACTTAATATAAAAATATATAGGGATTAAATGTACTTTTGATCCTTCTAGTTTGATGTTTTTTTAACTTTTAGTCCTTTTATTTTAAAAATTAGATTTTTTATTCCTAAACTTTACATCATTTGGGATTTTGATAGTCCTCTCTATTTTTTCATAAGTCGTCTCCTCATTAATGACGTGACACTGCTATAGTTGAGCCATGTTAGATTTTATTTTATTTTTAATTAAAATTAATTGTTTTCCATTTTGTAAATTAGTATTTATATTTTATATTCCGTGTAAAACCTCATTTTTGAAGGAAATAAAACAAGAATCAAGAACTCTCATTTCTGTTACAATGTTTTTATTTTAAATTTAAATTTGCAAAATTGCAACAATCTCCCAATCCCTCATTTCTGAATAAACCAAGAACCATCATTCAGATAAGGCAAAAAGAAAGTTACCCATGCCCAATCTCAATCTCTTGACCACAAGACATTAACCCCACCATCCACCATTGATGACTTTTCTGTTCAGATTCATATCTCAAACACCTTAGCAATTCTCAAAGAAACCACTGACCACAGAAAGCGTATTCAAGCTCTTCTTCGTTCAAATTGCACTGCCATGGATGTTGAAGCTCAAGTCTCTAAGATGAGTTTTTCGATAAGGCATTGTTGAGGGATCTGTGAAGAAGGATCTAGAAAAATTAGAGGAAGTTGTTGTTGTTGATGGTGTTGATGATGGTGTTGGGTTTGCTAAAGAGCAGGATGTTTGAGGTTGTTGTAGTTGACAAATACAAGTAGATGTGGAGAGGTACCATGCATAAGTTTAAGTTGTTCCTATGTTTTTACTCTTTTCATTGTTTCATGGAAAATCAAAATTGTCATAAAAATATTATCAACCAAAAGCAACTTGCATCTTACAACAAATGGTAAATTTAACAACTTTTTCAATTTTAATTTGCAACGTGAAATGCAATTTTGGAAATAGTGAAAACAATATATTGTGGATTTTGGCCAATTTATTTTTAGATCTTTTAGAGTTGGAGTGTTCCTGGATCTGTTTGTTCATTTTCCGAGTTGAAGATAATAATGTATGAGTTTATGAATTGTTTAGGTTGAAGATGATAATGAACGAGTTTATGAAATTTTTAAGTTGAAGATGATGATGGATGAGTTTATTCATTTTCTGAGTTTGGACTATGATGTTGTATGTGGTGAAGATGAATGTAATGTTTATTTCTTTAATTATTAGTAGTCAGTATTTTTTAATAATGTACAAATTGTGAAAATAAATCATTTCCATTAAAATTTTCAAAAAATGTGATCTGGCTCTACAGTACTATTGCCACGCAATTAATTTATCCGAATCCACTTGCCCAAACCAAAGCAATCCATAAATTACCCGAACTCATTTATTTATGGGTATACACAACTCAACCAATAACAACCCGTATAATTTTGGTTAGGGTATCGGATTTGAGTTTTGCAACCCGTTGACTCAACCCATTGACGTGATTTTAGTAATTTCTTATTATTTTTAATATTATTTTAAATAAAAATATAAAATTAATATCTCACTAATAACTATAATTTTTCCAAAAAAAAATTATTCTCCAGCAATAATACTACTAGACCAATGAGTTTACGTAATTCTAAGATTAAATATTGTTTCTTATTTTCTTTTTATCATTTTTAACTTATGTATTTTATGGAAATAATGTGTCTTGTTGAATATTATACTATTATCAAGTGTTATGTCATGTTGGTGAATTTTATTAGATATTGTATGATGTGTTTCATCGAGTTTGAGTGTTATAAATAAGTATGATTGCATTGAGTTGTGTTACATTTTTTTAAACCGATAAAAAAAATCATAAAAGTTTTTTTATTTGAAACACAACTTAACCCAACCCATTGAAGCTTGAACGGGTCGGGTAACGCATTAGGCTAAACCTAGTCCAACCCAACTCGTTGTTTACATTGAAAAAATGGGAAACAACCGATGATCTCCTAATTATAGGTCACTTGCGGAATCAACCACTGAATTCTAGGACATAGTGTCAAATAACCACTTTTTTACTTTCTTGTTATGATAGTAACTCTGATTTCGACTTCAGAAATGTATAAAGAAATGGTGAAGACTAGAAATGTTGAAGGAAAATAACTTGAACGGTGTTGAAAGTAAATGAAATAAAGCAAAGCAAAAAAGTAAAATTATAAACTTTGCATAGAAAATTAAAGGATGGTGATTCACTTGTTCTTACATTCTCTTAGTCATTCGCTCGTTTCTCTAGACGCCGATACTTTGAGTTTTTCAAAGAGATTTTTGTAATACAATGAACACCACCAATTCAATAAAATGAACTCTTATATATATAAGTATGAAATAACTACTTCTAACATTTTTATCTTTAGAATTCGCCACGTGAAGCCCTACATGTAGCCCACTTTTGTGCATTTTCCACGTGTCCTTTCAGAAAGAAACCTATAAGTGGTTATGAGTATTCAAACATAACATTGTGCGCTCAAAAAACTACCTTTTCAACCAACTTGACATTGTCGCAAGCATCACATGGTCTAAATATTCCTCGCAATCTCCAAAAACACTAAGTACACATCCTGGTCGAACCAAGACTCCTTTGTATAGCTTCGCTTCTAACCTCTTTTGCTGAGGTTTTTTCCTTTGTCTAAAATCCTAGCTAACAAATATTCCCCCAAAAATGCCTTTTTCGATGATCCTAGGAGATAAAGGCGTTTTTGAACATTCTAGTCACTATTCACCTAGTGGGCTAACATCATCATCATCATGACGTTTCTACCAATCGTCACCTCAGAAACGTGCGCTTCCCATTCTCCCATACCTCTACTCATCATGGCGTCGAATTTGTCGAGTAGTACGGCTATGTGTAGCCAATCACCCTAACTTCTTCCTCTAGGGAAGTGCCATGGGACACCTAATTTGTGTCAAGTGATTAATTGAGGGAACTGAAGAGTCTCAAATTCTTCCACTATAAATTGTGTGTCTTCACTCTTTCAACATTTTCCAGCATTTCTTCTAAAATCTTCACTATAGAGAGTTTCTTGTCCAAATTTTATTCAGAAAAATCTCAAAGTCTTTCAACAATGGCACCTTCTACCAAGAATGTCAAGGCTTCAAAGGAACCTCTTCCTCAAGCCTACATGCTGAACAACGCCATTGTAATAGGGAATCAAGAGTATGTCCCAGAACCTCCAAATTTTGAAGAAAAGCTTCAAATCTATAAATCTCAGGTACTCATCCCTTTTAACATTTTTGGAACTGATCATGCTCTTATGGGTCCTGATCGTGGAGGTTGATCAGATCCTGTGACGAGCCATGAAGAACGTCTGCGATGCTGGATACGAGATGAGGAGGAGGGGGTGTACGTGTAAGGCACTCCGACGCTCAAGTAAGAAAAAGTCAGAGAAAAGGGCAAGTACAAAGTGTGTTTCTAGGATGATTATTGGATACCTGACCCTCTCAAGTGAGAGGGTTTATATAATGCCCTCAGCGCGTGGCCAACGGTCCCTATTTTTGGGTCGAAATAACCGTTTCCCGAAGAATAGGTAACTGCCAAAAACTAGCCGTTATGTCGGGTAGGGTGCCCAAAACTAGCCGTTATGTCAGGCAAAGACGTAGTTTCGGGCACATACCCATGACTATTCCTGGATAATGAAGTCGTGCGTGACGGGCAAAATATACCAGGGAGGAGCAAATGACCCTTGGGAGCCATCCGTCCATATGTACCCGGTTGGAGGGCAGAAAGGTAAATTCTGCCCCTTATCGACTGAACTTAGGCAATTGGGCCATTTTGGGAGCAGAAGTGGATTAGGCCATGTCTAGCCATTGGTCCAGTCCAAAACAGGAGCCCCCCAAGTTGTTGCTCCCGAGCATGGGAGTGATGGCTTAAGGATAACCCGTAGCTCCGGGGAATTGTGACGGAGTTGTCGTTTGGTGACAGCGGGGAGTTGTCTCGTGGTGCCCGAGAGTTTCATTGCTCGCGAGATTCATAACGCTCTTTGGTTTGCCTATCGTTCGGGGAGACCAGTGGGTAGAAGAAACTGAACTGATGGGGCGCCACGTGTGCCTCGAGCCCTGTGCTGTATTGAATAGGCAATGATGGCAAGTCTAGGGCCATAATGACCTATTCGAGTGTGCTTTTGCACGTGCTCTCCAGCTGTATATAAGGAGAAGGGATCTATTCATTTGAATTTTCGTTTCTCTCTCTTCTTCTTTATTTTCCTCAGAGAGCTTAGTTCGTCGCCGTCGTTGACTGCGGTTTTACCTACCGTGAGTAGCTTCGAGCACCTCTTCAACCACGTAAGTCACCTGATTTCTCCCTTTCTTCCAGTTTTTTCCTCTTTGTTTAGAATGGATGCGGTTAGGTTAACTTAGATGAGATAGTGGTGTTTCTGCGGCGTCTGTTGGTGGTGGACGGTGGCTAGGCCATCTTCTGTTGCTAATGTGGTCATCAGAGCCCTTTAGAGAGCTAAAAGTAAGTTCGTTTCCAGCGCTATCGCGACGATGACGCAAGTGTAATCGGTCGTAGCCACCCAGTTTTCCGGCGTTCTGATGAAGTTTTCGGTGGATCTTCAAACGGAAACTGGGTAGTGGTCCGGGGAAGGTCCTCGTTGTATGAGGGGTTTGCCCCGAGCATCTCCTCGAGGGAGACTCTTGTGTTTTTGTTTAATTTAGGGCTTAGGCCAGGGACGCCACCCTCAGCCCTTTGCGCGCCCTTTCACTTGACTAGCTGTGGAAGGGTGGATTTGATTTCGCGGTCGAATTCACTTTTGTCCTCTGCTTTTCAGGTGATCAAGATGGCGTCAAGGCCAGAAAGAGAGATCCTTATAGATTCGTCCGAGGAGAGTTCCTCGGAGAGTAGTGACACAGAGATTTCAAATGCCCCGAACGGAGTCGGGAAGGAGCTTGAATATGATTCCGCGGAGGAATAGACGGTGGTGGAGCCTACCGAGCATGAATCTACACTCGCGTCTTACACGGGAGATGTCTTCCCGGTCGTGGGACCAGAGGGGGAGTGGAAGGTGCATTTCCCCTCCCAAAATGATCATATTTGCATGGATTATGGGGAGAGATTCTCCATGTATGAGTACGCCTTTAAGGAGCTAGGGTTGAGGCTGCCCTTCACTGACTTCCAACAGTCCATATTTGTACACCTGGATCTGGCCCCGTCACAATTGCACCCTAACTCGTTGGTGTTCATACGCGCCTTCGAGCTAACTTGTGAGTTCCTGAAGATAGGATCCACTTTCCCTTTGTTCTTCACTATCTTCCACCTTCAGAGGCAGGTCACGGGGAGAAGATATGGCTGGGTGTCGCTGAAGCAACCTCGGAAGTTGTTTAAGCCCTTCTCGAAGTCTATCTGAACATTCAAGGAGAGGTTCTACGTTATTAAGCATGTGTCTGAGCAGGCCCAAGATAGCATGTATGTTTGGGCTGTGTCTACAGAAGAGGATGGTAACGTCATGCATGATGAGGAAGGGAAAGTGATCGAGGATAGGGAGTTCAAATTTCCTTCCATTGGAGTGGGAGTCATTTTTCTCGAGAGCCTAATGGTTATGTCGCTCAGCCGAGCATGTTGGACGAGCAAGACTTGTTCGGCTATGAGACGTTGGTGAACTATGTTGTAACACCCATATATAATATAATACATCAAAGGCATTTATATCATACATGAATTCACGTTGTGGTACTGAAATACCATAAGTCCCTAGTTAACACATTATACATATACATGCCCAAAATACCTAATACATAAAACTATGGCATCATATATACAAGATGTTCCAACACTAAGAACTAGATCAACTAATGATCTCAAAAATCTTCACAACGGAACTCTTGCCACACAAAGCTACGATCCGTAAGGAAAAGTCAAACAACCTTGTCCCTACCCTTCGCCAAACTTGTAGTACCTGTGATGTAAACAACAACAACATGGGGTGAGATACATCAATCTCAGTGAGTTCCCTATCTTATACGTCCTCTCGGCTTTACAAGGTTCTAATAAGCCTAACTCAAGTCAAAAGGGAAGGGAAGTGACTTTGAGTATTCACACACTATATGAAAACACGTTATCGAGTCCGTTATCTCGAAAGTGGATCACTATCGTCAACCCTGTCAAGGCATCCCCTTTCTCCCGCCCTCTTCTACGTCTAGAAGTAGGAACGAGTCATGGACCCTCGTAGATTACTTGTCATACGAGATGGATTCGGAAATAAGGGACACATTATCACCGTACACCGTCACATCACACGGCCCGTACACCGTCACAAGTCTCTTTACCCGTAGGCTCCATTCGTACTCTAACATTGGGAATCAAACCTACCAAGTAATCATGCATTAATTACAGAGGAGCTCGTTACTCATGAAATGGCACATAATAGAATAATGGTTACAATTTCGTGACTCCACATACAACCGTAATTATATATATAACATTTCTATATCGTTCAGTAATAGACGCACGCCTCGGCCTCTCATGCACAAGCGTTGTCGTTATGTTATTCATCATTTTTCCTAGCCGTTACTAGGTTCCAACATAGTTTATGGTAATATTCCTCACTTTACCTATTTCATACTTTTAACATGCATTACTCTCAATCATGCTCAACATCAATAGTAGGCAAAACATACTACAATTACACAATAGAATTACATGTAATAATTCAACCATAAACTCTACCACTTTTGGGTTTCCTCCAATTATTTAATCGGGCTATAACCTCAACAATTTCCACTTTCATCATATAGATTATTTCTACAGCTTCCTATCGGTACCAAGAACATTTAAAACGGATAAACGAGTCAAAAGTTAAGAATTTAAAGAAAAATAGTTTTTCTTTTTATTCCAAGTCGCACTAAGCGGGCCCCACCCCGTGCTAAGCGCGCTCCTCTCGGCCTAATGGAGGCGAGAATTCTCAAGACCGTGCTAAGCGGGAAACACCGCGCTAAGCGCGCTCTGCGTTATGCAGAAAAATACCCCTTCTGACAGCCGAAAAACCATTCCCCCAATTCATTCTCCACTCCATACCCAACAACCAATAGAGGTATATTTTCATGTTTCTATTATGATTTATCCATCAAACTTCATAAAACATGAGTTTTCAACATCAATGCATAATTTCTACACAAAACCTAATATTCTCATACCAATCAAAACCACTCTAAAACTTCATAACAATATCAATATATGATTCTACACATGTTATAATCATGCTACACAATTTATAACACATTTCAACTGTTAGATTCTTTGATTTTCCAAAACATCCATTTTTTTTCTCAAAACCTAACATAACTCAAAACCTCAAGAAATTCTACTCTAAAGTTTCTAACTAGAACCCACCTTGGTTAGAGGTTGAAGATGAAGAAGATGAGATGATTTGATGAAGAGTTGATGATGATTCTTGCTCTTGAAATGTTGGATTTTCCCTTCTTTTCTGTATCCCCTTTTCTTTCCTTTCTTCTTCCTTGTTTCTTCTTTTTCTCTCTATGTTACTATATTTCTCTTTTTATGTTTGGCACGTGGGAGGAAAGAAAACATATAGTAAGTATTATTAGTAAATAATACTACTAAACGTTCAAAAGTCTCTAAAGCTCCAATAATTAATTACCTCAGAGTCAGATAATATTAATTGGATTTGCTCTGAGCTCAACAGTTACTCTAATTATTTGTTGTAAATAATTTCTCAGAGTACACTGGGACTCCGTTGATCATAACTAATTTTATCCAGAGCAATTTAAAATACGGGGTATTACATCCTCTCCCCCCCCCCCCCCCCCCCTTAAATAGAATTTGTCCTCGAATTTAAAAGATTACCTGAACAGATGAGGGTAGGCCTCTCGCATCTCCGATTCAAGTTCCCAAGTATCATCACCCGGATGCGTCACATCCCATTGCACCTTAACAAGAGGAATGTTCTTGTTCCTCAATACCTTCGTTTCTCTTCCCACAATACGACTCGGTTGAGGCTCAAAAGTTAAGTCTGCTTCTATTTCAACGGAGTCTGGTAGAACTGGCTGAAGAGGATCAGGAACAAACTTCCGTAGCTGAGACACATGAAAAACATCATACATTTCTGACAGAGAGGGCGGTAAGCCCAACCTGTAAGCTACTTCACCAATCCTATCAAGAGCTTGATACGGTCCCACGTATCTCGGACTTAACTTGTGCGACTTAAACGGTCCTTTCAATCTCAATCTCGGAGTAACTTTCAAAAATATATGGTCACCTTCCTCAAATTCTAAAGGTCTCCTACGATTGTCCGCATAACTCTTTTGGCGATCTTGCGCTTGTTTAACTTTCTCACGGATCATTCGAATCTTTTCCGTAGTCTCTTAGATAATTTCGGGTCCCAAAATTCTATCTTCACCAACTTCCGCCCATCACAAGGGTGTTCTACATTTTCTTCCATACAACGCTTCATAAGGAGCCATACCGATACTCGCATGGTAACTATTGTTATACGAAAACTCAATCAACGGTAAAAGTTCCTTCTAATTCCCTCTACTTTCTAGCACACAAGCTCTCAACATGTCCTCTATCGTTTATATTGTTCGCTCAGTTTGACCGTCCGTTTGAGGATGATTCGACGTGCTCAAACACAACCTCGTACCCATAGCTTGTTATAAAACCTTCCAAAACCTTGAAGTAAACTTTGGATCTCGATTGGACACAATATTATAGGGAATACCATGCAATCTCACAATTTCAGCAATGAACAACCTTGCAAGATGACTTGCTTTAAAAGTAGTTCTCACGGCTAAGAAATGCGCAGATTTCGTTAGTCGATCCACAATCACCCAAATCGAGTCATATCCGCCTTGCGTATGGGGTAAACCTATTGTAAAGTCCATAGAAATACTATCCCACTTCCAAACTGGAATTTCTAAAGGTTGCAACAGGCCTCCCGGTCTTTGATGTTCAATCTTTACCTGTTGGCACACTGCACATTCCGACACATACACCGCAATATCCTTTTTCATTTCGGACCACCAATATTCTCTCTTCAAGTCTTGATACATCTTCGAAGAACCAGGATGTATCGTAAAAGTACTTTTATGAGCTTCATCCAAAATCCTTCTTTTTAACACCGCATCGTCCGAAATACAAATCCTTTGGTTAAACTTAACTATTTCGTCGGTAGCTTGAACAAAACCCGGTTGTACTAACACTTCTTGTAACTTCTCATCCAACAATTTTTCTTGTTGAATCTCAACTCTTAGAGTAGAATTGACATTCAAATTTCCCATAATTACACCATTTAGAGTCCACACAAATTGAAGATTAAGATCCCTAAACTTTTCCAACAGAGCATACTCCAATATCATCAATTCTGCACTATGAACTACTTTCCAACTTAATGCATCTGCCACCTTATTTGCTTTTCCTGGATGATACTTCAATTCTAAGTCATAATCCTTTAAGTACTCCATCCACCTTCTTTGTCGCATATTTAACTCCTTCTGGTCAAATAAATACTTCAAACTTTTATGGTCACTGAACATTTCGAAACGTACACCATGCAATTAATGACGCCACACCTTCAGTGCAAAAACAACCGCTGCTAGCTCCAAATCATGAGTTGGATAATTCTTCTCGTGAACTTTCTATTGTCGAGAAGCATAAGCTACAACTTGACCGCCTTGCATCAGAACACCTCCTAATCCCATCTTAGAAGCATCGCAAAATACTTCGTAAGAGTTGTTAGGGTCAGGAATAATTAACACTGGAGCCGTCGTCAAACTTTCCTTCAATTTCATAAAGCTTTGTTCACAACCCGAATCCCACTCATAAGGACAATCCTTCCGAGTAAGCTTTGTCATTGGTAAGGCCAATTGAGAAAAACCTTTGATGAACCTTCTATAGTAACCTGCCAATCCCAAGAAACTTCTAACCTCTGAAGCATTCCTCGGTCTCTCCCAATTAATCACTGCTTCTACCTTCGACGGATCCACTGCCACACCCCCTTGAGATATAACATGTCCCAGAAAATTAACTTTTGACATCCAAAACTCACACTTGCTTAACTTAGCAAAAAGTTGCTTCTCTTGCAATACCGATAAGACAATTCTCAGATGTTCTCCGTGCTCTTGTGGAGTATGAGAATAAATAAGAATGTCATCAATAAAGATTACGACAAATTTGTCCAAGTAAGCTTGAAAGTACGGTTCATATAATCCATAAAAATAGCTGGAGCATTAGTCACACCGAAAGGCATCACCAAGAATTCGTAATGACCGTAACGGGTTCTAAATGCAATCTTAGGCACATCGAAACTCTTCACTCGGATCTGATGATAACCCGACCGTAAATCAATCTTTGAGAACACGCAGGCTCCCTTCAATTGATCTAACGGGTCGTCTATCCTGGGTAAGGGATACTTGTTCTTAATGGTGACTTTGTTCAACTTACGGTAGTCGATGCACAGACGCATCCCACCATCTTTCTTCTTTACCAACAAAACTGGAGCTCCCCATGGTGAAACACTAGGTCTAACAAAATGCTTAGCCATTAAGTCTTCCAATTGGTCCTTTAATTCTCTTAATTTAAGCGGTGTCATCCGATATAGAGAAACGGATATAGGAGTCGTTCCCGGTACCAGGTCAATAGAGAATTCAACCTCTCTCTAGAGGAAGAGAAGTAACGTCCTCAGGAAAAAATTCAGGAAACTCACAGACTACAGGAATACTCAGCACTTGCTGGTCACTACTCCCATCCTCAGTAAGAACCAGAAAAACAGATTTCTCCTTCTCAAACAAGAAATGTATCATTCCCACCGTACCTTCTAAAATAGTTGTTAACACATCCTTCGGGGTAGCCTCAACAAATGGAATGATGATTAGCTTTTCCTCATAACCGATAAACACTGAATTAGCAGAAAGCCAATCCATCCCCAAAACGACATCAACTTTCTTTAGCGGTAAAGAGATAAGGTCAATATGAAAAACTCTATCATTCACAGACAAAACACAATTCTCACACATCAAAGGTGTTTCCACTATCTCATCCATGGCAGTAGTAACCACCATGGGTGGAGACAACAAAACAGCTTGCAACCCAAGTCGCTTCACACATTGCATCGATACAAAAGAGTGTGTAGCTCCACAATCAAATAACACAAAACAAGGATGTCCATTAACGAAACTCGTACCAGCAATCAAAGAGTTGTCACCCTTTGCTTTCCTCGCATCCAAGGTATATACTCGGCCGGTATTCCTTTCCTGCATTTGATTCTTATTTTGAGGATAATCCTTCGCCATATGGCCCACTCCATGACACCGATGACACTCCCCTCCTTCGAAGCGACACCTACCGAAATGCATCCTCCCACAAGTACGGCACACCGGAGGTGCACTAGTCTTAGAACTCTGAACTTGTTTCCCCTTAAAAGTTTGTGATCTCGGTCTAAATTATTGATTTGATCTTCCTCGATCCCCTTGATTCAACCTACTCAAGTCTCCTTCCGCTTGCACCTTCTTCAAACTGTGTTCTGCCACATAGCACTGCCTTAACAATTCGGCATAGCTAGTGAATTCCCTCTGAGACACGCTATGTGAAATTTCAGCCCTCAAACCAAACAGAAATTGATCGATCTTCCATCTCTCGTCAGGAGCATACATGGCTTACCTAGAATAAGCAGCCTTAATCTCGTACTTTTCCGCATAAGAAGCCACGATCAAGTTGCCTTGTCTCAACTATTGAAACTTGAATTCCTTCTGAGACCTTAAGGAACTTGGAAAATACTTCTCCATAAAATTTATCTTAAACTGCTCCCACCTTCGGTACCTCTTGAATTGTCATTAAGGCTGAAGAACTCTCCCACCACCTCATGGCAGGACCCTTTAACAAGTGAGAAGCGAAACCACTTTATTTTCCTCACAACACTAAACTACCAAGAAAATCCGCTCCATACCGGATATCCATTCATGAGCCTTTACCGGATCTAACCCTCCCTGAAACTCCAGAGGATTCATACGAATGAAATCCCTAAAGGTTCCCCCTGCAGCTTCAGGAACAACCACGTGAGGATGCAGGCCACCAGCCATTTGCTATACCATTTGTTTCACAAACTGATTTTCTTGTTGCTGCATCTGTTGCATGAATTGATACAAAGGGTATTCCCCTTGCCACCTGGTAGATTTGTCCCTGCTGGAGTGGTTCTCGGTCTACCATGGTTGTTCCTGCGCCTGTTAGCCATATTCCTGAATTTTATACAGATAGGATTAAGTTGATCAGGCTCAATACCATAAATATAACACTCAAGACCAATGGCGACACGCCGCATATGAAACGGAAAAAAAATACTTATACTATCTCATGGCTAGGTCGAGGATACAACCTGCTTTGATACCAACTGTAACACCCATATATAATATAATACATCAAAGGCATTCATATCATACATGAATTCACGTTGTGGTACTAAAATACCATAAGTCCCTAGTTAACACATTATACATATACATGCCCAAAATACCTAATACAAATAACTATGGCATCATATATACAAGATGTTCCAACACTAAGAAGTAGATCAACTAATGATCTCAAAAATCTTCACAACGGAAGTCTTGCCACACAAAGCTACGATCTGTAAGGAAAAGTCAAACAACCTTGTCTTTACCCTTCGCCGAACCTGTAGTACCTGTGATGTAAACAACAACAACATGGGGTGAGATACATCATTCTAAGTGAGTTCCCTATCTTATACGTCCTCTCAGCTTTACAAGGTTCTAATAAGCCAAACTCAAGTCAAAAGGGAAGGGAAGTGACTTTGAGTACTCACACACTATATGAAAACACATTATTGAGTCCGTTATCTCGAAAGTGGATCACTATCGTCAACCCTGTCAAGGCATCCCCTTTCTCCCGCCCTCTTCTACGTCTAGAAGTAGGAACGAGTCATGGACCCTCGTAGATTACTTGGCATACGAGATGGATTCGGAAATAAGGGACACATTATCACCTTAAATCGTCACTTCACACGGCCCATACACCGTCACAAGTCTCTTTACCCGTAGGCTCCATTCGTACTCTAACATTGGGAATCAAACCTACCAAGTAATTGTGCATTCATTACAGAGGAGCTCGTTACTCATGAAATGGCACATAATAGAATAATGGTTACGATTTCGTGACTCTACATACAACCGTAATTGTATATATAACATTTCTATACCGTTCGGTAATAGACGCACGCCTCGGCCTCTCATGTACGAGCGTCGCCGTTATGTTGTTCATCATTTTTCCTAGCCGTTACTAGGTTCCAACATAGTTTATGGTAATATTCCTCACTTTACCTATTTCATACTTTTAAGATGCATTACTCTCAATCATGCCCAACATCAATAGGAGGCAAAACATACTACAATTACACAATAGAATTACATGTAATAATTCAACCATAAACTCTACCACTTTTGGGTTTCCTCTGATTATTTAATTGGGCTATAACCTCAACAATTTCTACTTTAATCATATAGATTATTTCTACAGCTTCCTATCGGTACCAAGAACATTTCAAACGGATAAACGAGTCAAAAGTTAAGAATTTAAAGAAAAAATAGTTTTTCTTTTTATTACAGATCGTGATAAGCTGGCCCCACCCCGCGCTAAGCACGCTCCTCTCGGCCTGATGGAGGCGAGAATTCTCAAGACCGCGCTAAGCGGGAAACACCGCGCTAAGCGCGCTCTGCGTTATGCAGAAAAATACCCCTTCTAACAGCAGAAAAACCATTCCCCCAATTCATTCTCCACTCCTTACCCAACAACCAATAGAGATATATTTTCATGTTTCTATTATGATTTATCCATCAAACTTCATAAAACATGAATTTTCAACATCAATGCATGATTTCTACACAAAACCTAATATTCTCATACCAATCAAAACCACTCTAAAACTTCATAACAATATCAATAGATGATTCTACACATGTTATAATCATGCTACAAAATTTATAACACATTTCAACTGTTAGATTCTTTGATTTTCCAAAACATCCATTTTTTTTCTCAAAACCTAACATAACTCAAAACCTCAAGAAATTCTACTCTAAAGTTTCTAACTAGAACCCACCTTGGTTAGAGGTTGAAGATCAAGAAGATGAGATGATTTGATGAAGAGTTGATGATGATTCTTGCTCTTGAAATGTTGGATTTTCCCTTCTTTTCTTTCTCCCCTTTTCTTTCCTTTCTTCTTCCTTCTTTCTTCTTTTTCTCTCTATGTTACTATCTTTCTCTTTTTATGTTTGGAAAGTGGGAGGAAAGAAAACATATAGTAACTATTATTAGTAAATAATACTACTAAACATTCAAAAGTCTCTAAAGCTCCAATAATTAATTACCTCAGAGTCAGATAATATTAATTGGATTTACTCCGAGCTCAACAGTTACTCTAATTATTTGTTGTAAATAATTTCTCAGAGTACACTAGGACTCCGTTGATCACAACTAATATTATCCAGAGCATTTTAAAATACGGGGTATTACATACGTTAACTCCTTTAGGCTTGCTGATTGCTGGACGAAGAAGGGCGATCTGATTTTTTAGGACGATGGTAGTCAACGGGTGGAGTACTGTTATATTAATACGAATGCACTTTTGGAGTGCAAGACTCCTGCAGACGCTTTTAAACTGCTCGGTAGTTTTAGCTTTTTGACTTGCCCAAATTGTATTTTCTTCGACGTTTGACATGTTTGTTATGTTCTCGCAGGTGAGATGCCTTATGCCCACGATAGAATGGTGAAGAATGCCTTGGCGAGGAGCAAGCCTGGGGCAGTCGCTTCAAAGTCTCGATTTACACAACGTGCTCCTCCTCCTCATTCTGCTCCGGGGAGCTCTTCGCCTGCTCCTACCCAGGGATCCCCCTTGCCTTTGATCTCAAGGTTTAAGCGGACCAGAGCTAATGAGACGGTGGATCTCAGTCGGGCGCCTGAGAAAGGGAAGTTCAAACTTCCTCATTATATCCTTGACAGAAAATTTTTTGAGGGGACGTCTTTGGTGGTGCCGCAGGCAGAGTCTCTCCAACTGGAAGGTATGGATCGCCCAAGCAAGAGGGCACTGCTGGTGCAGGATGCCTCTGCGCTGGTCAGGGTCTTGGAGATGGCGGCGATCTATGCCGAGGGAGATTCCTCCTCTGAGTCTGAACTCAAGAATGCCCGGGCGACCATAGCGTCTTTGGAAGAGACGGCGAGGAAGGCC
This sequence comes from Lathyrus tuberosus, assembly GCA_022829125.1. NCBI lineage: Eukaryota > Viridiplantae > Streptophyta > Magnoliopsida > Fabales > Fabaceae > Lathyrus > Lathyrus tuberosus. The sequence goes on from JALAZF010000071.1 coordinate 14,675,839, forward strand.
AGGGAAGAGGCTAAGGCTGCCAATGATGGCAGCAAGTAATCAGACGAGGGGGCTACCAGGCTGAGGGGGGAGAACGCTACACTGGTGGTGGAGAAGAAGGCTGCTGAGGATATTAGCTTTAGGTTTCTCTTTGTAATTGATGGTGTTTATCTGTTAATGGGATGGGAAAGTTTCTTGGGAAATGATACGGGGAGTGAGTTGATGTTGATGTTTTTGGTAAGGTGCTTGACCTAGGGTTTTGATTGATGTGAAGGTGCTGGACCTACGGTTTTGATTGATGTGAAGGTGCTGGACCTAGAGTTTTTGATTAGTATGCTCGCTAAGATTTCGCAATCTTATGCCTACTTATTCCCGTTTAACGAAACAGGGAAATCAGAGCAATCGTAGTTCCTCCTATTCTATGGGAGGAAAAAAATGTTTTGGTGTCATGTTCAAAGCCCAAGACAGAGGCTAAAAGGTTGACTGAAAGAGAATTTGTCATCTCTAAAGAGGGATTGTGTGCCTTGATCAAATCCCAAGGTTGAAGCTAAGAGGTTGATTGACTCCACTAGGGAAGTCCTTATACAAAGCCTAAGAGGAGGTTGGAGATGACCGGCTCAACAAGAGAGTGGATATATGGGTGTCTTGTATAAAGCCCAAGACGGAAGTTAAAAGAGACTGACTCTTTGGGGATATCATTATATGAAGCCTAAGAGGAGGCTAACAGTTTGATTTTTCTGAGGAAAATGTTCTTTCTGTCTTGTACAAAGCCCAAGATTGAGGCTAAAAGAGATTTTTGACTCTGTTGGGGAGATTTATGTATCTTGTACAAAGCCCAAGACGGAGGCTGAAATGGGTTGACTCAACGAGATAGTGCTTTTATATGTCTTGTACATAGCCCAAGAAGGAGGCTAAAGTAGTTGACTCAACAAGAGAGTGCTTTTATACTTAACAAGAGAGTCTTTTATACTCAACAAGAGAGTGATTTACTGTCTCGTACAAAGCTTGAGATGGAGGCTAAAAGGAGATTGACCCAACAAGAGAGTCTTGAAAAGTGATGGACTTAACAAGAGAGTCTGAAATATGTTTGACTCAAAAAGGGAGTCTGAGAAGTGATTGACTCAACAAGAGAGTCCGAAAAGGTTAGCTCCGCTGGGGGAGGATATTTGTACAAAGCCCAAGAGGAGGCTGACTTTCCTGGGGAAAGGATCATTATACAAAGCCTAAGAGGAGGAAATCTTCTGCTGGGGACTACTGAGATCCCGAGGCAGGTCCAAGGGTGGGGAACTCTCACCAGAGAGACCGGGTTTCTGCTGGAGATTTATCCAGAGTGATCGGTGCTTTTTCCTATGTTTTAAAGGAACTTGAGAATGTCTTTGAGACTCAAGGGGTTTAGACTATCCAAGTCTATGGGTGTTGAAGAGTTTTATCTTTTGTAGGATGCCCAAAAGAGGGCAAGGGCCTTAAGGGATGAGAATCAACCCTAAGGTGGCCAGAGGTTTGACACTGGAAAGACTACTCTAGCAAAGGATAACTAAGTTCTATCTTATACCTTTAAGAGGTCGTTAGGGTCCTTGTATTAAGCCCAAGAGAAGGCATGAGAACTTCTAAGAAGTCGAAGGGTCCTTGTACAAAGACCAAAAGGAGGCGGGGATGCTTTTAGGAAGCCTGTGGGTCCCCAAACCAAGAGAAGTTCAAGAAATGCAATTCACTGAGAAGAGATCATTCCAGGAAAGTTCGAGTATTTGGAAGAAACTCAAGAGATGTTATTCACGGAGAATATATCAACTCTGGAGAGTAGAATTTCTTTGACAATTTCTAGGGGTGACAGTCTGAGAAAAGGTTCACCGAGAATACTGCCTTTCTCTTTGTTCCATATTGATTAACCCCAAGAGAAGGGAAGAATGTATTTGGAGATCCTATGGGGATCTAGTTTTGTTTGTTTTTAAAGAGTGACCAAAGTGGTTTTACCTAGTTCTAGACGTAGTTGCCGGGGAAAACTCTAAATAACTATACTATTATATATACAATTGATATATGACAAGTATTTAAAGGAGTATGAAAGAAGACTAACCATGCGCAGCTTCCCACAATACAGTTATGTATATGAAAGCATTTTAAAAGAATGAAAGAAGACTAACCATGCGCAGCTTCCCACAATTCAGTTATGTTTATGAAAGCATATAAAAGAAAGCGGATAAACACTTACCCGTTGTAGAGCTTCCATGCTGTTTTGTTAGTTGTTCAACAAAGAAATTAAAGAAAGTTTTGATAGCAACTATACATTTGGATTCAAAATCAAAGGAGAAACTATTTTGAACAGAGATCGGGGCTTATAGCTCAGGGAGAGGCCCAAATTTTAACAGTGATGACATTGTTGTTTTGTATCGTATCGGGACTTATACAACGACTGAGGCCCAAAAGTTTTGGTTAAAATGGCATTGGGTCTTACACTCCACTAGAGGCCCAAAAATTTATTTTTGTACAAGTGATGGGGCCTACAACTCAAGGAGGTGCCCGGATGATTTTGAAAAGGCGATGATCGCGCCGTTCTTTTGAAAATGTACAGAGGGACTTATACAATATGTGAGGCCCAAAAAAATTATTTATTTACAAAGGGGTTGGGTCTTACACTCTATTAGAGGCCCAAAAGTGTTTTTGTACAAATGATGGGGCTTACAGCTCAGGGAGAGGCCCAGATGATTATTTGTTTGAAAAATGGCGACCGCGCCGAGGTTTGAAAACACGGTGGGTCTTATACGATAACCGAGGCCCAAATTATTTGGTTTTCAAAAGGGGTTGGGTCTTACACTCTATTAGAGGCCCATGAGTGTTTGAAAAAGATTTGTTTAGGGTGATTAAGATCAAAACCCTAAATTAATTTCAAAATGTATTTTAATTAAATAAAAATTTGATTAAAATAATCAAAATTATCAAACATGTGTGAAAAACAAGTTGTGATCTTGGATTAATGTTTGAAAAATCATGTCTTTATCCACAAAATGATTGGAAACCATTTAAGTTTGGAAAATCAAGGAGGAAAAAATATTTTAAGTGTTAAAAAACAAATAAAAATTAATTCTTTGCAAAAATATAAAATATATGAAATAAATAATATTTTTGTAAATTTTTGGTAAAATAAAATATTTTAACATTTTTGTGAATTATTAGAAAAAGAATCAACTCAAAATCATTAAAAACCAGAGAGAAATTAATTTTTGAATCAATTAAATAAAATCACAAAAATTCAAATATTTGAATTTATGAAAAAGGCGCCAAGAACATGGGCCAAGAACACGCGCGAAGGGAGTTTTGCTCAGATTTGCATTTTCTATCTAATCTCACTGAATACTTGATGAAATCACACAATCCACATATCAATCTACTCGTTTTCACCTCACGATCATGTCTATGGTCTTTAATTTCATTTATTTTAAGCATGGAATAAGAAATCAAGACAAAACCTCAAGAACCCTAAATTCTGTATGAAGGCTGAGAAATTCTATACACGATTCATTCAAAGCAATTAATTGAGGGGAAACATTCTATGCATGATTATGAACATTTGGCAAAAGTATTGTGCGAGGAAATATGCATAGATTAAGAGATGACCAAGTTGTGGCTTACCTCTTGTAGCTGGTGATCGTGTTTTGTGTTGGAGGTGTTACAGCTTGGTTCCAATGATGTGAACAGCTTCCCTAGGTGCTATGGAGTGTGTCTGAATGCTTGGAGTGAATGGAAATGATCTGGAACTTGAGATGGTACCCCAACTGCAAATCTGTCAAGAACTTGAGCAATTGGCTGGTTATTTTGTGAAATTGGTGTTCCAGATGTTGTTTAAGTGTTTGGATCACTTCTATATGATGTTTATGAGGTGTGTGTGTGATTGGTTTGGTTGGAATTGCTCTCAAACTCAAAACCCGAAAGTGACTTGCTTTAGAAGGCAATTTTGGAAGTGAGAATGTAATTTTGAGGAAAGCATCAGTTTAAGAGCTTTGGTGTGCTTAAACTGAGCACAAATGAGCTCTATTTATAGTAGAGCAAGTTTGTTTTGCAAGTAATAGTGAATGGTGGCTGCAGCAGGCTGTTGGCCAATCGAATCACTTTAGAATCTTAAGTCTCCTCTAGCCATTGACTAGAGGTTAGAGCACAGGCATATGGTTCTTTGATTCAGAGCTTATCCTTGACTCATTCAGTTGGAAATGGCTCAGTTCATGCCACCTTGGTGCATCCATTGAATGTTCCAAAACAAAATTGGAGTCTTGGCCTCTTTTAGGCTTTTTAGGGTTTGGCATGCTACTTTGGGAATCTTGGACTTGGGAGGCTGATGAATCAGTTCTTGTCCCTTGGTTGTTCCCCCTTGAGGTGTGCAGATGGATAAGCATGCTTAGAATTGCACAATTTGAGAAAATCGAGCCTTTATGCACAAATCTGCCTTGCCAAGACAGTTTGCAGCGAGGCATGTTGCAGTTGTCATAACTCTTAGCTTATATGGAATTTGATGAAGTTCTTGGCTATTTTGGAAAGCTCTCATATGATACAACATATGCGTGATCATATTTTGTCTTGACACTTTTTGGATCCAAGTGAAAAATTCCCCTACATTTTGGAAAAAGTGAAACAGATTCTGACTTAGTGAAAATTTCACTAAGTGTTGGAAAAAGTGGCATTTTCATGTTTTTGTCATTTTGGTCACTCCATAACTTAAAATCCATGAGGAATTGGAATGAGGTGTAGTTGACACTTTTAAAGTATGCCATGAGAGCTACAAATCCATCTTTGGATCAGCCAAAATGGTTGCTTGGATCTCAAGCTATGATCCTTGGAAGTTGGTACCCTAGCCACTTTGTTCCATAACTTAGAAAATTCCTAAGTTTTTTATGGTTACCCCTTTTACAAGTTATCCCACTTTCTTTGGTTTTTCTTGATGAATGATGATTCCAATCACACATTAACATCATTTTAGGGTTAAGGAACCCTGATTGTGAAAAATCTCAAAAAGCCATACTTTGACTTTTGTGCATAGTTGACTTTTTATCAGGTGAATTCTAAACTGTGCGATCCTCTATGAAATCAAGTCCTTGAACTAAATCAAACTTGATGGATATGTTCCATAGGTGTTATAGGGTGTATTGAATCATGTCCCAAGGTTTGGGAGCATGTCTTGGTCAAAAGTCAAAGGTACAATTGACTTTTTTCTTCAAAACCCTAATTGTGGTTCAGATGAAATTGAAACTTGTTGATCAAGTTTCTTGGATCAATCCATTGTTGCAAATGGATCAATGTATTGTATTAGAGACCCTTAAATCATGCCTTGAGGTCTTGGCTCATGTTTTGTCCCAAAAGTCAACTTAGGGGTGAATTAGGTCAAGAAACCCTAATTCTTGATTTTTGGTAAATGCATCCCCTGAGGTTAAATTGACTTGATGGTTGGTTCCATAAGGTCCCTTAGAGTATTTTGGGTTGTGCTTTGAAGCATTGGCTCAGGCCTGGAGGAAAATTTCCATATGGAGGCCTTGGTCGACCAAAACCCTAGTTTGGTGACACTGGCGATCTGGAGGCTTAATCCACTTGGAAAGTTGTAACCTTGTGCTTGATCCTTGATGTGGGAGTCCTCTTGATCCTTTGTGGGTGTTTGAGAGATTATACAAGTTGAATATCATGTCATTCCTTGATTGATTCTTCGTCTAAATGCTCTGATAGGTGTTGAAACCCTAATCCTTGTTTGTAGTGAATGCTCACCCATCTTTGGGGAGACTAATGAGGCATAATGGTACATCCATATTGTGGTGATGATTTGCACAATGATGGGAAATCTTAGTGGTCAAAATTTGGAGTATGACAATATGCTTTTGTCCCCGTAACAGGGATCACTTTGATTTTTTTTAAGCTTTAGGGAATTGCTCGAAGTAGATGTGTTCGGCAGTGAGGGGGACTGGTCGAACGGCCAGGGAATTTTTGAGCGAGAAAGCGGAGCTCAGGTCGCGTTTAAGGCTTGAGTTCACGGCGTGAACCTCCCATCGCGAGTTGGGTGTTCTGCCTATCATGGTACTTTGACGACGGCGGTGCTCGGTTGAGGGACCGCTGTCAAACAAGGACCTGGCTCGTTCTTGAGCGGGGTCCTGCCTTAGCTGACATGAAACGCTTGTACCTAGGCGTGCATCATGGTTAGGACGTGACGTTCGTCATTTTGACAAAGTAAACCAACAGTTAAGGCCTTAGCTATAGTATTGCTTTAGCTTTTCGGTGTTCCATGGTCAAGCAAGTTCTTCCCCATTAAGATGTTCTATGTAGTAGGCCATATTCTCTGTTTTTGCTCAGACGCGATAGGGTCATTCCCAGTTAGCAGCGAGTTTTCCTTCGCGACAGTCTTTATGGTTCCTTCTCAGGACAAGGCTTCCCACTTCAAACTCTTGTCGTACAACTTTGGCGTTGTGCTGGATGGCAATTTTTTGTTATAATGAGGCTTCGCGGAGGGCTGCCCCTGATCGGACTTCCTCGACGAGGTTGAGCTCCTCCCTTAGTGCCTCGTTGTTTATTTCCTCGTCCAGGGGTGATTCGGTCCGCCTGGAGGGTACGTGAACTTCAATGGGAATTACGGCTTCGGTCCCATAGGCCACGCGGAAAGGAGTTTCCCTGGTTGAAGAGTGCGGTATGCCCACAGGACGTTGTGCTGCTCCTCGACCCAAGCTTTCTTCTTTTCGTCTAGCCTTCACTTGAGGCCTCGAAGGATGACTCGGTTTGCCGCTTTGGCTTGCTCGTTAGTCTGGGGATGCTCGACAGATGCGAAGTGTTGTTTCGTGCCCACCTGGGCGAGGAAATCCTGAAACTTCTTGTCCGTGAACTGTGTCCCGTTGTCTGTGACTATTGCCTAGGGAATGCCAAAACGTGCAAGGAAGTTTTGTTTGTAGAAACGCAGTATGTTAAGGGTTGTTATCTTAGCTATAGCTTCCGCCTCTATCCATTTTGTGAAGTAATCAACGCCTACTATTAAGTATTTGTTCTGGTTTGATCCTACTCCCAGGATGTCCAGGCCCCACCAGGCCAATGGCCACGGGGAGGACATAGCCTTGAGCTCGTTAGGCAGAGCTAGGTGCATGTCCCTGTGTCGTTGGCATTTATCGCCCTTCCTCACGTGCTCTTTAGCATCTTACTACATGGTTGGTCAGTAGTACCCTGCCCGAAGGGCTTTCTGGGCGAGGGATCTTCCTCCGAGATGTTGGGCGTTGATTCTTTCATGGATTTCATGCAAGACATGGGTGACCATCTCCTCCTCGACGCACTTGAGTAGTGGGATGGAGAACCCTCGCCCGTAGAGTGTGTCTTCAACCAGGACGTAGGAGCAGGCCATGCGCCTGACTGTGTTGGCTTCTTTGGGATTGGACGGAAGTTTATCCCTAGTGAGGTAGTTATATACGGGGGTTATCCAGTAGTTACTGTCGCCGATTACCTGCACGTCGAGGTTCGGGGATGCCTCCTCGATACTAGGTCGAGGAAGTACCTCCTGGATGACGGACTTGTTTTCGCCCTTTTTCTTCGTGCTTGCTAGTTTAGACAATACGTGTGCTCTGACGTTATGTTAGCTGGGAACATGCTTCACCTCCACTGCAGCGAACTTCGTCATCTTTTCTTTGACTAGGGCTAAATATTCGGACAGACTGTCATTTTTGGCTTGTTATTCCCCTCGAACCTGGAGGGCCACGAGTTGTGAATCCGTGCATATGATGACCTCTTCTGCCCCGAGATCTTCGGCCAGGCGCAAGCCGGCGAGGAAGGTTTTGTACTCAGCCTGGTTGTTAGATGTGGGGAAGGATAAAGTAAGTGATACATCTACGATGATTCCTTCGTCGTTTTCCAATATGATGCCTGCCCCGCTTCCTGCCAAGCTGGAAGCCCTGTCTATGAAAATGGTCCACTTGCGCGCCCCGCATGTAACACCTTTTTCTACCCCACGAATATACATGACAAAATACACAAATTATCAGAGTAAAAATACCTCAAAAGGGTGCACATTTCTCAATAAACTCAAAATAAAACATTTGCTCCGTAAACAACGGGTTTTTCCTCAAAATAATAAAAAAGCCATCTAATAGCAGCGGAACCACCATAACCACAATAATCCAAAATCAAAAGGGATTCCAAATAAAACCATAATAAATAAATAACAACAAAAATAAAGACTCAACATGGTTCGACTCAACGACCCAACCCGATGTTACAATATCAGAGCAAGACCCTCTACATCGACCAAAAGCAAATAAACTCCAAAAGTCCTCGAAGGCATCCACAACTAAGCCTGATCACCTGCACGTTACCCACGTGGAGCCAACATTCAAACAGGCAGGGTGAGTAATCACAATTCATTATAATCAATATAAAAACAAGATATGCATAGAATGGCGTCATCGTCATATACAACATCTTCAGGGTTATCACAAGGAAAACATCAAAATCGCAACATCATAAAATACATCAATGCCAAATAAATGCAATGCACAACAAGACTCATGCATGTGGTACCAATCGTCATAGTCGATGGACACTAGGCCATCACCCTTATAAAATCCCCGTCATTAGGATCGATTCCACACAAGAACCAGAGCACGTCAAAAAACACCTCACATCCACACAATGGGATGGAAGCCTCAATAGACCGAAGTCTAACTCACTGAAATGCTATGCATGCATGATACACAACGTCATAATCATCATCATCAATAAAAGTCATTACGTGCATCATCATCCATCAAAATCTCATATTTAATCATGTCATCAATTATTCATCAAAACATCACGAAATCATCATCTCATAGTCATCAATAACATCATGATAAATCATCAGAAAAATCACAGTATCAAAACATCAAGACAACACAGAAATCACAAAACAAATTCGCGAACAGCAGACGTTCGCTACAAAGTTCATCGTGCGAACCTATTCACTAGGATGTTCGCTTTGCGAGCTTCCAGCGAACCCCCAAACTCCATACAAAAACCAGAGAAATCCCATTCTGTCATGCTCGCTACTTTATTCGCTTTGCGAAGTCATTCGCTGGGGAGTTCGCCGTGCGAACTCTAAATCATAATTAAATTTCATCTCAGTACTATCAAACAAAATTATCGCACATTCGCTGCGCTACTCGCTTTGCGAGTCTGGGGCAAATGTTCGCCTTGCGAAGGAATTGTTCGCTTTGCAAACTCGCGATTTCAGAAAATCGCTGCTACGCATCAGTAGCATAACAGACCCAAAAACTCACGAATTCAACCTCCTTTTACCTCAACCACATCCCCAAAACATTCCTCAGGCACTACGGCAATCAAAGAAACAAAACCTACAACTATTAGGTCGATTCATTACACTATCTTGACCTCAAAATCCCCTAAACCTTCGCAACCCCAAAGATTCTCATAAACTCCATAAATCTCTTTCTCTACAAGATCCCACATATCATCAACAGAAGGTTTAGCCTCAAAGGCCTACTTTTATCCGATTCAATTTAACCCTTAATAATCAATCCACAAAAATGTCCTAAAGCACTAATTTACTCAAAAACCCACAAACCCACATAAACTTCAAAAATCAGCTTTAAACACATCAAATTCCTATATCGAAAACAATGAAAGGCAATACTCCCCATACCTTAGATTGTCGATTCAGAGCTTTCTCTATTGAGTCTTTGGAAACCTTCTCGAATCCTCACCTTTCCCTTTTTCCTCAGAGCTCTCGCCTTCTTTCCTTCTTTTCACGGTCTAACAAAATGAATCCTATTGTCAAATTCTCCTTTTTGTTAAACCTAACTCTTGGGCTTCTAAAATGGGCATTCCCCATAATACCCTCACTAATCCTCCTCAAAAGTCCATCTTACCCTTAATTCCTCTAATATTATTTAAATTAATAATAATACTAATATATTCCATATTATATACTATTATTTAAATAAATAACCAAAACTCCACAAAATTACAAACATCAACACAAACCACCAAAATTCACAAAAATTCATGAATATTATATTTAAATAAATTAAATAAATATTCTTACAAAATTTAGGGTGTTACACCGCAGGTGAGGGAATCCGCGAACGTCATCTCGGCGACGAAGTTAGCCAAAGCCTAGGCTTTGAGGGCTTTTATGCTTTCATACTGAATGTCAAATTCGGATAGCTCCAGCGACCATCTGAGCATTCTGTCGGCCATGTCTGGTCGTCCCAGCAGCTGCTTTACGGGTTGATCTGTCCGTTGTGTGGGCCAAAAAGTAGTGTATTAGTCTTCTGGCGGCGTTGATGAGGGCCAGTGTTACTTTCTCTATCTCATGATATCTCAGCTCTGGTCCCTGCAATGCTTTGCTGGTGAAATATATGGGCTTTTGCTCGTCAGGTGTTTCGCGAATAAGAGCGGCGCTCACGGCCTCAACTGCTACGGCGAGATACAGATATAGAGTTTCGCCGCTGTCTGATCAAGAGAGGATTGGTGGCTTAGACAGTGCTTGTTTCAGATGGAGGAGAGCCTGGTCGCATCCTTCGTCCATTCAAACGCTGCCTCCTTAAGGAGGAGTTTGAAGAATGATAGGACGTGCTGGCCAGACTTGGCCACGAAACGGGACAAGGACGCGAGCATCCCATTGAGGACTGGATGGATTTCTTCGAATTGGGCGTTGGAAATTCGGATAATGCCCAGTGTAACACCCCAAATTTATTAGAATATTTGTTTAATTTATTTAAATATAATATTTGTGAATTTTCGGTGAATTTTGGTGGTTTGTGTTGACGTTGGCATTTTCGTAGAGTTTCGGTTATTTAATTAAATAATAGTATATAATATGAATATATTATTATTATTATTAATTTAAATAATATTAGAAGAATTAAGGGCAAGATGGACTTTTGAGGAGGATTAGTGAGGGTAAATTGGGGAAAGTCCATTTTGGAAGCACAAGGGTTTAACAAAAAGGAATTGGGAGGAATAGGATTCGTTGTGTGAGATCGTGAAAATAAGGAGAAAGTGCAGAGCTCTGAGGAAAAAGGAAAAGGCGAGGATTCATGAAGGTTTCCAAAGACTCAATAGAGAAAAACTCTGGATCGACAATCTAAGGTATGGGGAGTATTGCCTTTCATTATTTTCAATATAGGAAGTGATGTGTTTAAAGTGGATTTTGGGGTTTTTGGGGTTTATGAAGGGTTTACTAGTTATTGATGATTTAGAGGTATTTCTGAGGATCGATGATGGATTATTAAGGGTTGAATTGATTCGGGTAAAAATAAGCCTTCGAGGCAAAGCCATTGTTAAAGTCCAACCGTAGAGTGGCAAGCCAGTAGAGTGGCAAGCCATTGTTAAAGTCCACCCGCAGAGTGGCAAGCCAGTAGTCGTCCGGCGTCGTTCAAAAGACGTTCTTAATTTCCATCCGCAGTATGGCAAGCCAGTAGTCGTCTGGCGTCGTTCAAAAGACATCTCTCCAGTGTTATTCTTCCTATCAGGGTTTTTATCCAAGCAGAGTTCATTTGGTTGGGTTTATATCCCTTTTCTTCTTCTCCACAGAGTGCAAATTTTCTGGTTATTCTTGGTATTCAATCCCTCCATGCCTTGAAAGTCTGAAAGCAACCGCTATCATCCATTCAGGACTACAGTGATTGAATAGGGGCAGCTGTAACACCCTAAAATTTACCCTCTCTTTTTTTCATATCATTTAGCATGTGCTTTCATTTCATTACATTGCATTCAAGTCATAGAAAAAATAAAGCATTCAACTTTGCATTCAGCATAGGGCATGTGATCAGGTGATTTCAGAGTTTTGATCATCCAAAGCAAGAGAGCTAGAGCCAAGGGTCTCCCAACAAGCCTCAAGAGCCTCTTACATCTCATATGATCTCAGTTGATCCCACAAGTCATTGGAAGAGGAGAATTCACCAAGAAGATTGGACAGTTCATCATCTCCTATCAAAAGCAGTCCAAATTAGGGTTTGTGATTCAAGCAGTCTCCTGATGAAATTTTGGTTCAAACTTGATCTCAATGTTTTCTACATGATGTCAAGTACCTAAGGATGGAAGATTGCCCATTGGTTCATTTTAGAAGAGGTTCAATTGGTCAGTTGCTTGAGAATCAAGAAATTGGGGAAAAAAGTCAATTGTGCAGTGAAAAAGTCAACTCTTGACTTTTAAGGTCAAATTCATGAAATTCAAGTCACATATGTTCATTGGACAAGATTTGATCAAGAAATGATGGAGGAATCATCAAAAATAAAGAAATGTACAAAGTTTCCATCTTTAGAAACTTAGGGTTTCCAAAAATGGCAAGTTTGGACCATTTAGCACTACACTTCAAGACATTCTTTCTTCAAGATAAAAGCTTCAAACTTCAGGCCCAGTTGATCCAATTAAAGATCACATTCCAAGCTTCAAATCCATACCAAGAACTCTTCCATTGGATCAAAATTGAGGGAGTTATGATCAATCAAAGTTTGGTAAAATCAAGGCAAATTTCAAGTCATGGCAAGGCAAGTTCAGGCCCCCGGGCCATAATTTCATCAAACACTTGGTGTGCCAAATGTCAAGCCAATTTTCTCCATCAATAAGGCTTCAAATTGAAAATTGTTGAACATCAAAGTTGTTCATTTGCATGTCCTTTTCAACTTTGATGTTGGACATTTTTTCATTTGAACAAGTTATAAGGGTCATATGAGGGTTCAAAGAGGGATGCTCATAACTGAAAACATGCCCAAAAATGCTTGCCCCATGGCCGCATTCTCTTGCCCACCAAAGTCAGTTTTGCACACTTGATTTCTAAGCCATTTTTTATCATCTTCCAAGCCCTCATTCAATCCAATTTCAACACCAAACATGTTCTACCATGTTCCCTCTTTCCATAGCCATCAAAAACTCACCATTCCATCCACCATACACAAAGAAATCCCTCTTCAAACATCAACATTTCCATTGTTTTGTGGTGCTGCCAAGAATGAGATGTTTGGCATTGTTTGTTGTTGTTTCCATCAGTTCTCACGCATGCACCTCTCACACCATTCACATTGCCTCATTTGAACACACACATGCTCTTACACATACATGTCATGCTTGCTCCATACACCAAAGAGGAAATAGAACAAACTTGCATGACAAGTTTCTGCAGCATGCTACATAACTTCACCATCATCATTCCATGTTCTCACCATACATAATCAACACAACACACGAGTTATCTTTCCTCTCATTTTCAAATTGCTATCTTCACCCTTCCTTTGCTTCTAACACCACAATTAACTTAACTCAGGTTCTAACCATCAACTGAGTTGGTTAAGTCTTAACTCAACATATATAAGCTTCACTTTAACTGTTTTTGAGGGAACACTTCATTTTGCTTCATTTCTCACAAAACACTCTCTGAATTTCTCTCTGAATTCTCTCTTTCTCTGCACGATTTCATCATCATCTTCATCCATATTTCATCATTATCATCATCAATGGTTCATCATTGATCAAGAACAAGGAAGAATCAAGATCATTTCCTCAAGTGCAGTTTCAGTTCAGTTGGAATTTCATTCTGTTTTCTTCAAGATCTCAAGTTCCATAGCATTTATTTTGCTCTATTGAAGCTCAAGAACAAGCCTACATCTCTGGTTTTCTTTTGCTTCAAGATTTCTTCAAGTTTCAGGTTCATTATTTCTCAACTTGTTTGCACGAATTCACTTTGTTTAAGCTTGTTTTTGTTGTTTATGAAGCTTACTAGAAGCTATGAATGATTTGGCTAGTTGATAGACCTTTTAGAGGTGTAGATTCATTTTTTAGGGCAAACTGAAATGCTTCGATTCTTTCTGTGCTTGCATGATTTATGAATTTTAATGCTAGATTCGTGATGTGCATGACACTAGCTTTCGAATGATGTATGATTTGTGAGGTTCTGGGAGGTTTAAGGAATTGCAGGTGACCGGAGATGGCCGGAGAAGATGACCGGAGGTCATTCTCCGGTCGGTGAGGTTTGACTAGGGTTTAAGACTCAGTTTATATCACAGCCGTACGATTTTGATTGATCTTGCGTTCCACAATGTGCCAGCACATTAATGAACATGCGCCTCACGCATGCTCCCTTTTTTCTCTCAGCTTGGTTGCATGTGTGTGCGTGCGTGTTACTTACCATGTGCATGCTTTGTGAAACGTTGGATAGAATTACTTTCATGATTGATATACTCTGACTGCATCATGTGGATGTGAATGAATCAAACTTTTGACTAAAGTGTACCATGTTTTCACATACACACACGTGCCTTTGGGCCTGGATCCTTGTTTCTATTCACACACCCTGCTTGTTGAGCCCAATTACTTGTGAACGTGGTAATTGCTATCTCTGCACCCTCCTTGTTTATTTCTCTTTTTTTTTTAATTTCCTTTTGACATTGTTTCATTTTCTTTTATCAAAAATACTAAAATGCATTAAATAATTCTACAAAAATTCATATAGCATCAAAATTCATTAAACTAATTTTATATAATTTTTATTTCTGATTTTAATTGATTTTGGTCATATTTGCATATTTTTCTTTTAATTTCTTATTAAGTGTTGTTCTTCATTACACATGCCCATTTCACATTTATTTTTGCATAGTTCTAAAATTTTTTTGCACTCATTCTTTTTGTCATTTCTAAAAAACATCTTAATGCATTTAAAAACATTTTTCTCATATTTTTAAAATCATTTTTTCTTAGCATTCGAATCTTATCTTTGTGCATTATTCATTGTTAACCTAAGGTAACCTTGATGACTTGTTTGCACTAGTTTCTTCTTGAATTTTGCCATGAACCTTTGATGCATGTTTAACTTCTGACTTAGGTGCTTGGTGAATTAATTTCATAATTTTCCTAAGGTTATTCCTATTTTTTCCTTGTTGATTGTTATAAGTCACATTTTATGTGCTTTTGTTTGACTTCTAAATCTTGTTTGATTAGGAGGCACTTGTGCCATTGCATTAGGACTTGTGTGATAATTTTACAAGACATTTCTTGAATATTATAGGTCATCCATGTTAGATTATAGGTCATTTGTCTTCATGTTTTGGTTCATAAATGCTTGTTGCTTATGTGAACTACTTTGACCTAATTGTGTGCATCTTCTCCTACATGTCTCAACTTGTTATGTGTGCATCTTTGTGACATCACTCTTGCATTCTAATATGATCAAGCATATCATATATTAATGTCTTGCATCCATTCTTATTCATGTTCATGTTTCATTCTTTATTCATAACTTGCATTACAAGTATGTCAAATCTTTTGAACTTGAGCATTGTTTGAACATCTTTTCATCTTGTCTTTTCTTCTACTTGAATCATTTCATCCATGACTTGTATGATTGTTCATATGCATTATGAGGCATTCATAAATGATGTATACTTCTGACCTTGACATTTCATCAAGCATAAATATATGTTCATTTTGCATTTTTACTCATCTTTCATCAATTACTTTCATGGTACATTTCTTTGATGTTTAAGACATTGTTTGTGCAAAGTTTGCTTGTGTTTGGTACCTTAACCTTAGAGGACTTTCTTAGAGTATAAGTTCTGACCTTGAGTACTTCTCAACCTTTAGGACCTTTCTTCTTTAGTTCTTAACTTGTTTGATCTTTACTTGTCATTCTTTCTTTATTTCTTTACTTGCAAATTGTTTTTTTGCTAACATTTTCAGGTTGTGTGCACCCACATACAACCTCTTCTTTTATCTCTTTAAGATTTTAAGTTGTGATTGTGATAAGCATCTAATGTTTTCTTTGTTCAATCTCTTTCATCCCCTTTGAGTTCTTAACTTAGCTTCCATTTTTGAAGTAAGTTAGAACTCACTCTTCTTCTCTTTTCTTTTAGAGTTAGGTTTCTAAACCACACTTAACCATTAGGAACATCCATGTATGATAACTTTAGGGTTTGAATCTTAGTCCCCCTCATTAAATTTTACCTTTCTTAACCTTTGAGTCTCTCTTCTTCTCATCTCAAAACAAAAAGCAAAAAACACTTAATAAAGGCATAACATATATTGCATTTGAGCCTTTCATGTGAGAATAAGATAGTGAGGGGTCTTCTCTCATTTTCTTAGAATGTTTAGCATACGTCTCATCTTGGGTCGATATGTGAGGCATTCGATCCTACGTGAAAGACTTAAATACAATATGCGTTGTAAACACCAATAATCAAAATACTTCTTTCTAAAATACAAAAACAAAAAAATTCTCTTCTCATCTCCTTCATTCCATTCCTTAAGGATTCGTCACATCTATTCTACCGCAAATAGGTAACGCCTAAGTCTCCCTACAGCGAGTTGCAACACCTAACTGCTGGGACGCGCACTCTGACGTTTCCACTAAAAAACACAAACAAAGCAACCCTGGTTTAGGGGAACTACATCGCTCGGATTCTCATGTTCCCGATGAGATACGTAGGCAGTGGGGTAGGGCCCATTTGAGCACTTCTTTTATTTTCCCTACATTTGTTTCTCGTTCTCTCTCAGTTCCTTTTTGTGTATCACCCTTTGAGCAGTACTTCAAGCGTGGATCCCGTCGAGTACGACGGACGTGAAGGGGTGTGATAACCTTCCCTTCACGTAACCGACTGCATTACCCATTCTCTTTGGATCGCGAGACCTCGTTATTTCCTTCCTCCCGGGTTTGTGCAGCATTACCTTTCCCTTTCTCTGGGATAAAAATGTCTGGCTGGCGACTCTCTTTCTTTCTTCCGCGCCACCTTCGCGTTTGTACCTGGATGAAAATCCCGGGAGCGACACATTCCAAAAAAATTCTTTAGATTTTCTAAAGATACACTATCAAAGTGAATAATGACACAAAAATGACAGTTAGTATAGATCAGTCATAAAATTCATAATTATTTAGAGAATCATAATAGGTTAGAAGTTTAGATTACATTACTAAGAGTTATCATTAAAATACTGATAAAATTTAATCAATACTTAAATAATACTAAACTCAAGACAATAAATATAACAAGTCTATAAAAGGACTCTAGTAAGCTTTCTTCCATCGTCACTTAATCCCGAGAACACCAAGATGTATAAGCAAAAGCAAATATGGGTTCCAAAGAGAGATTTCAAGAAAGCAGCACTACTGAATGCAGCAACTCAAGAAAATCAAAGCAAAACACCAGCTAAAGAGTAGCTTCAGAAGTGCTCTCCTCTTCAGCATCCTTTGTGAAGACACACAGAAAAAAGAAGTCTTCTAGATCCAAACGCAGGAACAAACTGAGGAAGGAGGCTTTGCAGTTTGCTAAGGAAGAATGGCAAGATTTCTTAGATAATCTAGACATGTCAGAAGATCCTAGGGAATTCCTTGGGACACATCCATTAGACTAGAAAAATATAATTGTCTTGTAATAACTTCCTTTTTATTAATGAAACAAGTTGCAAACATTTGAGCTCTTTTATCTGTTTCAGATTCTCACAGAATAACATGAATAAATATCAATCAGTTAAAACTGAACACAAGCATGAACAAACTCATAATTAATTAATAAGATGCTTAATACAAATATTTCAACAACAATACAAAGCATAACTAAGCAGAAAATCTAGCATCAGAATCTTTTGTAGATAGCTTCAAACTTGTCTCTCCAAATTTTGGAAGAACTAGCCTCAGAACATATGTTAACCTATTGTTGAACAAGTAATTCAGAAATAACTCGTCCAAAAGGTATGAAGAAGGTTTTTCCCTTTTTAAAAGAAGAAAGAGACATCTTCAAATGGTCAAACATAACTTGAGGAAGATCAATCTTGAAATCTGAATTGAGAAGTAGAAGCAGATCCTTTTCAATAGGGTCCACTTGGTCTAAATCTTGATCCTTTGGTAGTAAGTTTGAATTCAGAATCTGACTCCAAACAACAGAATCAGGAAGAAGATTAGAAACCACTGATGTATTAGATGGATCTACAAAGATATGCCAAGTAGGAAGATAGTGCTCCCAAACAAGAGTTCTTGGAATTTCTTCAATCTCCTCACAATTAATCACATTTGCAACCGCTTTAGAAGTTACTGTAATAGAAACACCAGTTACTCTAGACAGAATAACATACTCTGAATTTAGCTCAACAATGGAGGCATTAATCCTAAACTCTTTGACAAGACTTGGCTAAGCGAAACCATAGAGCATCTCAAAGTAGCCATTCCACCTTTGTTTAGACACAGTCTCCTAGAAGTTGAAACCAATCTTAAGCAACTCATCAAAATCCACAAACTTTTCATTGATGACAATCAGCTGATTCAAAGGAGAATAAACTGAAAAACTCATCTCAAGTTTGGTTTGGTCAGCACACAAACAAGAGGAAAAGAAGAAAGAGAAGAAGAAGAAGAAGAAGAAGAAGAAGAAGGAAAAGAAACTGAACAAGAATCGTACAGAATTGAGAATCTTGTCAGAAAAAGGACACAATGATGTTTCACATGACAGAGAATAGTAACAGCAAGTACTAAAAGAGAAAACATCATTATCCAAAGGTTCTTTATCCAGCAGATATTTCAATTCCACCAGATGAGTTTCACCTTTATGAAAGCTTAAGTATTATAAAGCTTTCATAAATTTTTTTACTTAAACTGCTTAAGACAATAAAAAATAATCTTCTTCTAAACCTCAGAAACTGACAACTTTCAGAAGCTATCAACCATCAAAGTCTAGTGAGTCTAGACTTAGACAAAGATATCATCTGTCAGTTACAAGTCTCTAAGATTCTATTCAGAACTAGCACTTTATCTTGAAATAAGAGTCATGAGTGATAGATGAATATTGAATTATCTTCTTTAGATAGCTAACAAACAACAATATCAACACACGGGTGAGAAAACTGTTTTCATAAACATGATCATCATCTGGTTTGATAAGACATTCAGTATAGACAAACACAACAAAGTTTCCTCTTAAAGACTTCTGAAGTTCTCTTTTTAAAAGGAACTTTTCTAGAGATCTAACAGAAACTTTGTATTTAAATCTAAACAAATGTTTCATTGAATCAAAAGATACGCCATAAAAGAACAAGCATACCACTTTTTTTTTATTAGACTTGATTCAATATTCAGACTTGACCAATAGAGTCTGAACACAACTTTGAGTGGATTCTGATTCAATGGTTGTCTAACCACTGATTCCACTACTCTCACCAAATTCAGTATCACCAGTACATGAATATGGGCTGTTAGCTCTTCTTCCAAACAATGTTGTAAACAACCTTATGGAAGATGCCTCTGCTTCTTTCCTTGATATTTGTAGCAGATACATTATGATACTCATATTTCTATAAAACCATACATGTAAGTACAAACAGACTCTTATGTGCCTTACATCTCAATCTAACAGCAAATCATAAGTCACTCCAGAGTATGAGTCTAGAATGAGATATGATAGGAACAAAATCGTGTTATAAGCAATGTCAATAATCTCATTATCTTGGATTAAATCTTTTGACTTTGAAATCATTGACAAGCTCAGAATCAGATGACGTTAACTATCAGAGATTGACATAAAGCATATCAGAGTATTGTCTCAGTACAACTAACAGAACTCATAGAGAAGTTGAAGACTTCTCATAGAAATGTCTTTTAAAACTACTTCCATAATGATCCTCAACCAAGAAGCAATGGAGTTTCTTAAAATATCACCTTAAAGAACAAACTCCATATAATCAAATATTTTGGAACAAGATATAGCTTTAGCAACATCTCTTGTTTTTCAATATTTGATTTTTATTTCAGAACACAGATGCTTCTCTTCATCTGCATCCTGCACTAATATCAGCTTCAAATGATTAAACATTGATGAGCATCTGATATTAAGTTCTGGTAGAAATTACTTCTTGCTTTCAGATTTAGGAAATCAGTTGAAATACAAATATTTCAGAAGCTCTTGAAGTTACTCTTCTATCAACAGATATCATAATCCATTTAGCCAATATGAAAATCCTTCTGACAAGAAACCTAAGTTTCTCATCATTAGTTATTCCACAGAACTTAAGCTAAAAATGAGAAGGTGATCTGTTGAATAGTTTTTCATCATCCAACTTCATTTCTTTTCTTTAAAGGCTGCAAGACAAACCTTCAGAACACAGCAGATTCAGGATATAAACATAAAAAAGAAAAAAACTGTGACTTTAGATTTAAGTCAAGAAACAGTCTTCTCCCTATAATTATAGTAGCAACATATTTCCATTGGCTTAACATGAAGATGTTCAAACATGATTAACTATTCATCATTATCATTTTGAAAGAACTTGAATGTATTATATTATCATTTCATTGTCCCCTGTGCCTGCTTGAAGGCACGACATTTCCGGTGTCGGTAGAAATATCAAATGGTTTGATGCTGAAGGTTATGAATTAGTGGGCATGAAACTAGTGTTTCTCGGACTATTGTATTTTAATTAGTGGGTCTGAAACTGGATGAAGATTAACTAAGATACAAGTAGTCAACAAATATTTGAGATCTTACCAAATTGTATTTTAATTCGACCATTATATGAAGATTATTTTTAGTAATAAATACAAAATTTTAGCACTAAATACAAAAGATCTAATATGTCTATTATATATTATAACCATAGAGATTGTTAAGTTATTGTCCTTTTATAAAACTTATTGTATTGTATTTGACCGTTTGAATACTTATAACTTAACAAGGGTATATAATTAGATGTTCAGCCATATTATTCCTACTCAACATGTTACACTAAATACATACACCAACAGTGTTTTTTAAATAAAATAATATTTTTTATGAACAGTACGAGAACAATACATTTGAATAGTGCGTGAACACAATCCATGAATAGTGTTCGCAAACAGTAACTTTAAAATAGTGAAACAAAGTTGGTTAGTGAAATATAAAAAGTTGGTTAATGAAGTCATGAAGTTGGTTAATAAATGCTCAGATTTTAAAAATAATTTTTAGAAGTAAACTAAAGTTGGTTAATGAAGAGTAAAAAGTTGGTTAACGAAGTTATGAAGTTGGTTAATAGACGTATAGTATTGAAAATAATTTTTAGCAACAAATAAAGTTGGTTAATAAAATGTAAAATGTTGGTTAATGACATTATTCTGAGGGGAAGTTGTCGCTCTACTCGGTTTTAATGATGTCAAAACTATCATGCTTAGCATATGTAGAATATCATATATAATGCACATTAGCCGTTTTAAATGTGTTTGATCATGTTGGCAATGTTCTAGGTGCATTAGGTGTGGTTGAGAACCTTAGGAATGTCGAGATAGTGTTTTTTGCATGTTTCAAGGGTGTGAGTCGACTCACAACCCTGTTCTGGTCGACCCAGACAAGGTACATTTCTTAGGGTCAGCAGCTGGAATGCTCGCGTCGACCCTCCGGTCGACTCGTACAACTGACATTTATAATTGTCAAAAACTAGAAGGAATGCGTTGACGCATATCCTGTTCTGGTAGATGCATAGGCTATTTTTCTGCGTATATTGGTTGACTGCCTTGCTCAGGTCGACCCTCCCACCTGCATAGGTCGACCGTTCGCTGTTTTGCACCAAGTTTCTGCTATGTTGTTTACTTCAAAATTCTGTTATTCCTGTTATATTTCCAAGTATAATATATATATATATTGTTTTGGCTCATTTTTTTTACAGGTAGAACAAGAAACATGAAAATAGATATTGATTTTTCTCTTCATCTTCATCTTCAACTTTACATTCTCTAACATCTACACATAACCATCTTTGTTAGTGTTGTGTATTTTTGAAGTGATAACGTTCAGACCTAGGTGTGTGAATCCTTCGTGCTGGGTTGAGAATCAATAGGTGTTTCTTGAATAAAACCCTAGGTTTTGTCCTCCAAGAATCCAAGTGATTTTGGGGGTTTTTGCACAAATCGGTTTCTCAACAAGGATTCATTCGTGCGAAGGTAACTGAAGAACGGGTTGTTTGGTTCAGTTTAGTAGCTACAGTCGGAAGATCGTACGAGAAAGATTTGGGTTCGAATTGTGGAAGATCGAAATCGACCGAGTGAAGGTGATTGAAGAGCGGTGGATTCTTTTAATCTAGTAGCGTGAGACGGTGATTTGTTCGACCAAATTTGAGGCACTTGATTCATCTTGAATCAAGGGGAGAGAAAACTTTGCATCAACATCAAAGACGTTTGAGGGTTTGATTGTTCAGTTTTCTCTTGTAAAAACAATTGCAACCGTAATATATACATATCTCAATTCCATGTTCGGAATTGGGGGCAGAGGTACCCTTAGCGAGGACGGTAGGGGAACTGCCTAAACAAATCATGTTTGTTCTCTCTTTCCCTTGTCTCTTTTACATTTTGATATTAATCGAATTTGTGAAGTATTAATTGATCGAAAAGTTCTAACATAGTGTAATTTAGAGCTGAGAAAGTACTTTGTAAAAGTGATATAATCCCTTGGATTGTATTTAGGATCAACTTTACATTCACATCATTTGGAAATCTGCACTTGGTGTGTTTGCGCACGCCAAGTGTTCAATAAATTGATTAAGTGCAAAATCGAAGGCAATTTACGATTAAGTTTTTTCAAACTATCTCGTTGGTAATTGGATAAACATCAAGTAAACAAAACTTGGTTGATTGCGTTTAGTTTTTTGTTGATTGATCTGTATTTTTCTCTTCCGTTGTATCATTCCTAATATCGTTACGCATATCTGATCCTTTTAGTAGAGGTTCGTTGTAGACGTGTGATTCAGTGGTTGCTTCCGTAAAAATATTTTTAAAACCAATTTTGGAACACCATTTGCGTGTATAAAATTGTGGGATCTATTCAACCCCCCCTCCCCTTCTAGATCCTAGCCATCGTCTAACAAGTGGTATCACGAGCTCCAGTTTATCTGGTGCTCCGGTAAAACTTCTTGGAATATGGCAAACAAACATAAAGGGGCTTATAATAGAGCTCCAATTTTTACAGGCGAGAATTACAGCTACTGGAAGGATTGTATGCGCGTCCATATAAATTCCATTGATCGGAAGGTTTGGAATGTCATTTTAAATGGTCCTATGGAAATTACCATGACCAATGCAGAAGGTGTTGTCATTCCCAAACTCGAAGCACAATGGAATGCGGAGGACGAGAAAAAGTACAGCTATGACTGGAAGGCTCGAAATATTTTGATCTCCTCTTTGGGAGTTGACGAATATTATCGAGTCTCTCATTGTGAAACGGCCAAAGCCATGTGGGATGCTTTACAAGTAGCCCACGAAGGCACTAATGATGTGAAAATGGCCTGAATCAACACACTAATGCAAGAGTTCGATCTTTTTTACATGAAGAAAGGGGAAACCATTGCGGATATGCAAAAACGATTTACTCACATAATCAACAAATTGGATGTATTTGGTAAATCGATTCCCAATGAGGTTGCTACTAATAAAATCTTGAGGTGTCTTAACAGGGAATGGCAGCCGAAGGTCACCACGATCAAGGAGGCCAATAATCTAGCTACTCTAGACGTCATGACATTATTTGGCAAACTCGATGAACATGAGCAAGTGCTCATCAGCTTGGAAAAACATGAGAATAGTATAAAGAAGGAGAAAACAAAAGATACGGAAAAAAGTCGATTGCTCTTAAGGCTTCTTGTTCAAAGTCCACATCTCAAGAGCAAAGTGATAATGAAACCAACAATGACGAAGATGATGACTCCGGTGATGACATGGGCCTATTTGTGAAGAGATACAATAGATACGTTCGGAAGAATGAGATTTAACACTCGGATAAAAATCTAGTCAAATTTAGGAGGCAATCTTGAAATGAAGGCAACAAGAATGGCAAGGTGAAAGGATCATGTTACAACTGTGGAAAATCCGGGCACTACAAGCCAGATTGCCCATCACTTAAGAAAGACAAGGATAAGGATAAGGATAAGAGTCGTCAACACAAAAAGTCAAACAAATCTAGATGAGCATACATCACTTAGGAGAGTGATAGCGAGTCGAAAAAAGATGACAGCTCAAGTGACGAAAGTGAATCCGTTAATCTATGTCTTATGGTACGTCAAAACAAGAAGAAAGAGGTAAAACACTCTAAATATGATCATTCTAATTGTATGTCTCATTTAGAATTACAAAAGGCTTTTGATATGTTGCACCACGAGGCTAAGGAAGCTTTTCAACGCTTAGCCTCGAACAAAAAGATTTTTTCATATTTGGAGAAAAAGGATTCCGATTCCGAAAAGGAATTGGAAGCTTTAAAAACTCCATGGTGGATGCATCAAAAGCTGAGATTGATGAGAATAAGTCTCAATGGTTCAATTGGGGCTGTGATACTTGTCATATTTGGCAAAAAGAGGTGAGAACCCTTAAGGCCAAATTAGACAAGGCTCTTAAGCCTAAAGTTACGTTTGCTATTGATCGATCACATTATCGAGAAAGTATGAATAATTCGTATCAAAAGTATACGTATGTGATTCGAGATAGAGATAGCAAAGGTAAATTCCAAATGAAACGTAATTGCCTATATTGTTGCAAGCCTGGTCATACTATTGCTAAATGTCATTTTAGAAGATTTCTTGTTCCAAAAGGCATTTATCAATGGTTGCCCAAGTGCGGTCTTGGTTTCACTCACCGTAAAGGACCTAATGAGAATTGGGTACCTACTCTCCCTTGATTGTTTTGTAGGTACAAAGTCTTGAGACCATCGAAAGAAGATGGGTTCTGGATAGTGGCTGCTCAAGACATATGACAGGAGACATATCTCTTTTCATCGACTTTGTGGCGAAGAAAAAGGGGTTTGTCACCTACGGAGATAACAACAAGGGACAGATTCTCGGCAAAGGTAGTGTAGGTAACCCCTCATCTACTACTATCTCTGATGTGCTTCTTGTGGAAGGCCTTAAACACAACCTTTTAAGCATTAGTTAACTATGTGACAAGAATTATAAAGTATCATTTTCAAAAGATTGTTGCATAATTGAAGATAGTGACAAAAATGATGTGTTTAAGGGCTTGAGGGTGAATAATGTCTATATACTAGACTTAAATGAGGTATCGTTGAATGGAGATAAGTGTCTAGTCACTATGAATGAAGATTCATGGTTGTGGCATAGACGGTTGGCTCATATCAATTTTTATTTGCTTAACAAAATAGCCTCTAAAGACCTAGTCATCGGTTTGCCCAAAATCAAATTCACAAAGGATCATCTTTGTGATGCTTGTCAAATGGGGAAGCAAACAAGGATCTCTTTCAAATCTAAAAACATTGTTTCAACTATGAGACCCCTTGAGCTCCTCCATATGGACCTCTTTGGACCATCTAGGGTTAAAAGCCTAGGTGGTAACTATTATGGTTTTGTAATAGTCGATGACTTTTCTAGGTTTTGCTGGACTATTTTCTTAGCAAATAAGAGTGATACCTTTTCGGCCTTTGAAAAATTTGCTAAGTTATCTCAAAACAAGTTAAACACGAACATTGTGTCAATTCGAAGTGATCATGGGGGTGAGTTTGAAAATCATTTGTTTGGAGCATTTTGTGAATCCCATGGAATTGATCATAATTTTTCCGCACCACGTACCCCTCAACAAAATGGGGTGGTGGAACGTAAAAATAGAATTTTGGAGGAACTTGGAAGGACTATGATCAATGAAAGTGGACTTCCAAATTACTTTTGGGCCGACGCCATTAGTACGGCTTGTTACGTTTTGAATAGAGTGCTCATCCGGCCTATTCTAAATAAGACACTGTATGAGCTTTTAAAAGGGCATAAGCCAAATATCTCTCACCTTCATGTCTTTGGTTGCAAGTGTTTCGTGTTAAACAATGGAAAAGAGACACTTGGTAAGTTTGATGCCAAGGCCGACGAGGGTATTTTTCTTGGATACTCTCAGTCAAGTAAAGCTTATAGAATTTATAGTAAAAGGTTACGAATTTTTGAAGAGTCGGTACACGTTATTTTTGATAAGTCTTATCCAAAAAATGTCGGAGAAGGTAGTTCTTTTCATGGTGCAGGTGTATCTTTTGAAGACATACTCAAGGACACTGATAAAGGAACTGATCAGCCTGAAGCAGTGCGTATTGAGGAGGAAAAGGATCACCAACCAATGAAGAGTGAGGAGGATCATCATTCTGATAAAGATGAACTTCCTCCAGCTTGGAAGTCTTCCAAAGACCATCCGATCGACAACATTCTCGGTGATATCTCTAAGGGAGTAACCACTCGCTCTAAACTTAGTAACTTTTGTTATTACTCCGCTTTTGTGTCACAACTTGAACCTAAAAATGCAAAGGAGGCGTTACTCGATGAGCATTGGTTTTTATCAATGCAAGATGAACTAAATCAATTCAGGAGAAATGAGGTTTGGGACCTTGTCCCCCCTCCGCGAGGTCATCGAGTAATCGGCACCTGATGGGTGTCTAGGAATAAACTTAATGAAAATGGAGTTATAACACGTAACAAAGCGTGGCTTGTAGCGCAAGGCTATAGCCAAGAGGAAGGAATCGACTATGAGGAAACTTATGCACCGGTTGCCCGACTCAAGGCTATACGCCTTTTACTTGCTTATGCTTGCACTAAAAACTTCAAATTATTTCAGATGGATGTTAAAAGTGATTTCCTTAATGTATATATAAATAAAGAGGTTTATATTGCCCAACCTCCGGGTTTTGAATCTCATGAATATCCCGATCATGTTTATAAACTTAAACGTGCTTTGTAGGGACTTAAACAAGCCCCTAGGGCTTGATATGAACGTCTAAGCAAATTTTTACTTGATCAAGGGTATTCAAGAGGGAAGGTTGACAAAACCCTCTTTATTAAACATCAAGGAAAACATTTAATCTTGGTACAAATTTATGTTGACGATATTATCTTCGGGTCTACTAACATGACCTTGGTCAAGGAGTTTTCTAGTTTGATGCAGGGGGAGTTTGAAATGAGCATGATGGGGGAGCTCAACTATTTCTTCGGATTGCAAATCAAACAACTCAAAGAAGGCATGTTTGTGAGTCAAACAAAATATTTTCTTGAGCTTGTCAAACGTTTCGACATGCTAAACTGCAAGGCAATAGATACATTTTTATACTTTTTAAACTGCAAGTCAAACTCTTGGGCTTCGCGCGATTTTGATTCATTTAATTGCTTTTTATACTTTTTATGAGTCTTTTATGTATCAAGTCATTGCATAATTCTTCTCATCTCCTCCTCTTCCCTAAATCCTCTATAAACAAACCCTAACTCTGCATCTCTTACCAATCACATTTGGGTTTCACACAACATTGAAAGAAATCAGTTACTGTTCATCCTTCTCTAGCATCACTATCAATGGTTTCTCAAAGAATCACCCGGAAAAGAGTCACAAGAGAACCTTCATCTCAGCAGGTCCTTCTCAACCTCCTCTCAATCCACCGGTAACACTTTCCTCTCTTGTTTCTGATGAATTTACTGATCTATATGAGAAGAAGTTAGGTAAACGGTCTATTATAAAGCAATTTGTTTACTATCGTCGTACTGCTGAGCGTATGCATATAGAAGAAGTTATAAAGTTATTGGATTTTTCAGAACTTCAGAAACTTTTTGGAATGTGATATCAAATACAATGAGGATTTGGTTAGGATTTTCTATTCTGGTTTAATGGGTAAATTTGATGGTTACATGTTTAATGTAACACCCATATATAATATAATACATCAAAGCATCCATATCATACATGAATTTACGTTTTGGTACTGAAATAACATAAGTCCCTAGTTAACACATTATACATATACATGCCCAAACTACTATACCCAAAAAAACTATGGCATCTTATGTACAAGATGTTCCAACACTAAGAACTAGATCAAATAATGATCCCAAAAATCTTCACAACGGAAGTCCTGCCACACAAAATCCACGATCTGTAAGGAAAAGTCAAACAACTTTGTCCTTACCCTTCGCCGAACCTGTAGTACATGTGATGTAAACAGCAACATGGGGTGAGATACATCAAATCTCAGTGAGTTCTCTATCTTATAAGTCCTCTCGGCTTTACAAAGTTCTAACAAACCTAACTCAAGTGAAAGGGAAGGGAAGTGACTTTGAGTACTCACACCCAC
This sequence comes from Lathyrus tuberosus, assembly GCA_022829125.1. Taxonomy (NCBI): domain Eukaryota; kingdom Viridiplantae; phylum Streptophyta; class Magnoliopsida; order Fabales; family Fabaceae; genus Lathyrus; species Lathyrus tuberosus. The sequence goes on from JALAZF010000071.1 coordinate 14,703,843, forward strand.
TATATGGAACACGTTATCGAGTCCACTAATCTCGAAAGTGGATCACTAGCGTCAACCCCGTCAAGGCATCCCCTTTATCCCGCTCTTTTCTACATCTAGAAGTAGGAATGAGTCATGGACCCTCGTTGATTACTTGGCATACGAGATGGATTCGGAAATAAGGGACACATTATCACCTTAAATCGTCACTTCACACGGCCCGTACACCTTCACAAGTCTCTTTTCCCGTAGGCTCCATTTGTACTATAATATTGGGAATCAAACCTACCAAGTAATCGTGCATTCATTACAGAGGAGCTCATTACTCATGAAATGGCACATAATAGAATAATGGTTACAATTTCGTGACTCCACATACATCCGTAATTGTGTAACATTTCTATACCATTCGGTAATAGACGCACGACTCGGCCTTTCTTGCACGAGCGTCGTCGTTATGTTGTTCAACAATTTCCTAGCCATTACTAGGTTCTAATATTGTTTGATGGTAAGAATTCTCACTCTACCTATTTCACTTCCTTTCAACATGCATATTCACTCACACTTATGATAAACAACAAGAGAAATAGGAAAATAACAAGTCAATAATATAATAGAAACACATAAAACAACATATCACAATTCACACCGATTCCGGTTCCCTCTGATTTATTTAATCGGGCATCACAACTAATATTTTTTACTCCCAATAGGTAGAATATTTCCCTAGCTCTCCATCGGTACCAAGAACACTTAAATCGGGTAAACGAGTCGAAAGTTACGGATTTTTGAAATAATCTTTTTTTTCCTTTTTGTTCCAGGTCGCGCTAAGTGCGCACCCTTCTGCGCTGAACGCATTGCTCTCGGGTTAGAGAGGTTGAAAATTCTACATACCGCGCTAAGCGGGCATCTGCGCGCTAAGCGCGCTCTGCGATTTTCAGAAGAAAAAAAACATCTTTTGACAGCAGAAAATTTCAACCCCCCAATCCATACCAAATCAGCAAATAAGGGTTTATGATCATGATTCCATCATACTTCAACCAACAAACATCAAAACACACAATTTCCAACAATCCCACAAAGTTTCTACACAAACCCTAACATTTTTCAAAAACCCATTTTCATTCAAAATCATTCCAATCAATACCAACCTCAATATAATGATCTATAGATGTTTCTAGACACACATTGATCATACTACACAATTTATATCGATATCCAACCGTTAATTTCATGGATTTAGCAAAATTAATCCTTTTCTCTCAAAACCAAACCTAACACTAGAACTCAAGAAATCCTTGAACTAAAGTATCTAGCTACAACCCACCTTGAAAAGATGATGATGATGAAGATTGGAGGAGGTTTGATGAAGAGGAGATGATGATTCAAGCTTTCTCTTCAAATTCCAAGTTTTCTCCCTTTTTCTTTCCTTCGCTCTTCCTTCCCTCTACTTTCTCTCTCTCAATTGCTACTAACTTGGAAAATGAGAGGAAAGAAAAGATATAAAGAAAATATCATTAATTTAGTAATACTACTAAATGTCCAAATTATCTCAAATGCCCCAATAATAAAACCTCAGAGTTAAATAATATTAATCTGATCAGTTCTGAGTTTGCCAGATTACTCTAATTATTTTATCCAATAAATTCTCAGGGTAACCCGGAACCCAGTTAATCACTACTAATATTATCCAGAGTAAAATCATTTACGGGGTATTACATCCTCCCCCCTTAAATAGAAATTCGTCCACAAATTTAAAACAATTACCTGAAAAGATGAGGATAAACTTCTCGCATCTCGGATTCCAATTCCCACGTTGCGTCACTCAGATGCGTCTCATCCCACTGAACCTTAACAAGAGGAATCTCTTTATTCCTTAACACCTTAGTTTCCCTTCCTGTGATACGACTCGGTTGAGGCTCAAACGTTAAATCTGCTTCTATCTCAATTGTATCAGGTAGAATTGGCTGAAGAGGATCAGGAACAAACTTCCGAAGCTGAGATACATGAAAAACATCGTGCATCTCCGACAGAGAAGGCGGTAAGGCCAATCTGTAAGATACTTCACCAATTCTTTCTAAAATTTGATACGGTCCCACGTATCTCGGACTTAATTTCCGCGACTTAAATGGTCCTTTTAACCTCAATGTCGGAGTAACTTTCAAAAACACGTGATCACCCTCATCAAACTCCAAAGGTCTTCTACGATTATCCGCGTAACTCTTCTGACGATCTTGTGCTTGTTTAACTTTATCACGGATCATCTTAATCTTTTCCGTAGTTTCGTGAATAATCTCGGGTCCCAAAATTCTCTCTTCGCCAACCTCGGCTCAACACAATGGCGTCCTACACTTCCTTCCATACAATGCCTCGTAAGGTGCCATGCCAATACTTGCATGATAACTGTTATTATAAGAGAACTCAATCAACGACAAAAGTTTTATCCAATTTCCTCCACTTCCAAGTACACAAGCTCTCAGCATATCTTCCATGGTTTGTATTGTCCGTTCCATCTGACCATCCGTTTGCGGATGATTTGACGTACTCAAACACAACTTCGTTCCCATAGCTTGTTGAAAAGCTCTCCAAAATCTCGAAGTAAACTTTGGATCTCTATCCAAAACAATACTAGTGGGAATACCATGCAACCTTACAATTTTCGAAATGAACAATCTTGTGAGATGGCTCGCCTTGTAGGTAGTCTTTACGGCTAAGAAATGCGCAGATTTTGTCAATCGATCTACAATTACCCAAATTGAATCATAACCACCTTGGGTACGGGGTAATCCAACTGCGAAGTCCATAAAAATACTATCTCACTTCCACACCGGAATTTCTAACGGTTGTAGTAAGCCACCCGGTCTTTGGTGTTCAATCTTCACTTGTTGACACACTGCACATTCCGACACATACACCGCAATATCCATTTTCATCCCGAACCAACAATAGTCCCTCTTCAAATCTTGATACATCTTTGAAGACCCCAGATGTATAGTAAAAGCACCCTTATGCGCTTCTTCCAAAATCCTCCTTTTCAACTCCGTGTTATCCGGAACACAAATCCTTTGGTTAAACAAAATAATTCTGTCGGTAGCTCGTACAAAACCCGGTTGTACTAACACTTCTTGTAACTTCTCATCTAACCCTTGTCCTTGTTGGATTTCTTCTCTAAGAGTAGAATTCACATTCAAATTCCCCATAATCACACCATTAGGAGTCCAAACAAATTGAAGATTTAGATCCCTAAACTTTTCCAATAAGGTATACTCTAACATCATCAACTCGGCCTTATGCGACATTTTCCTACTCAATGCATCAGCTACTTTATTCGCTTTACCCGGATGGTATTTTAGTTCCAAATCATAATCCTTCAAATACTCCATCCACCTCCGTTGACGCATGTTTAACTCTTTCTGATCAAAAAGATACTTTAAGTTCTTGTGGTCGCTGAACAACTCAAAATGTACACCATACAAATAATGGCACCACACTTTCAAGGTAAGCACAACTGCCGCCAATTCCAAATCGTGCGTTGGAAAATTCTCTTCATGGACTTTCAACTGTCGAGAAGCATAAGCCACCATATGTCCATCCTGCATTAACACACCTCCTAATCACATCTTCGATGCATCGCAATATACCTCATACAACTTGCTAGGATCAGGAATAATTAAAACAGGGGCGGTAGTCAGTCTTTCCTTCAAACTCAGAAAACTTCTTTCAAAAGCCAAATCCCACTCATACGAACAATCCTTCCGAGTAAGTCTCGTCATTGGTAAAGCCAGTTGGGAAAAACCTTGAATAAATCTTCTATAATAACCCGCCAAACCCAAGAAACTTCTGATTTCCACAATGTTCTTCGGTCTCTCCCAATTAATCACCGCTTCAACTTTTGATGGATCTACCGCTACACCTCCCTGGGATATGACATGACCAAGAAAATTAACCTCCGACATCCAAAACTCACACTTACTTAGCTTAGCAAAAAGTTGCCTCTTTTGTAAGATGGATAAAATGATTCGTAGGTGTTCTTTGTGCTCTTGAGGATCACGAGAATAGATAAGAATGTCGTCAATGAAAATCACCACAAATTGGTCCAAATAAGTTTGAAATATCCTATTCATATAATCCATGAAAACTTCTGGAGCATTCGTCACACCGAAAGGCATCACCAAAAATTCATAATGACCATAACGGGTTCTAAACGCAGTCTTTGGTACATCCGAACTCTTCACACAAATCTGATGATAACCCGACCGTAAATCAATCTTCGAGAACACACAGGCTCCTTTCAATTGATCAAAATAATCGTCTATCCTTGGTAATGGGTATTTATTCTTGATGGTGACCTTATTCAACTGACGGTAATCAATAGACAACCGCATTTCACCATTCTTCTTCTTTACTAACAAAACTGGAGCTCCCCAGGGCGAAACACTGGGTCGAACGAAATGCTTAGCCAATAACTCTTTCAACTGATCCTTTAATTCTCTTAACTCAAGCGGTGTCATCCGATACGGAGAAACGGATATTGGAGCCGTTCCCGGTATCATGTCAATAGAGTATTCCACTTCCCTCTCCGGAGGAAGAGAAGTGACATCCTCGGGGAAAACTTCCGGAAACTCACAAACTACCGGAATACTCAAAACTTGAAGGTTACTACTCTCCTCCTTAGTGAGAATCAAAAGAACAGATTTTTCCTCCTTAAACAAGAAAGTTATCATTCCAACCGTACCTTCTAAAATAGTAGTCAACACATCCTTCGGGGTAGCCTCTACGGATGGAATAATGATTAGCTTTTCTTCACATCCGATAAATACCGAATTAGCTGAAAGCCAATCCATTCCCAAAACAACATCCACTTTCTTAAGCGGTAAACAAATCAGATCAATCTGGAAAACTCTTCCATCCATAGATAAAACACAATTTTCACACATTAAAGGTGTTTCAACCATCTCATCCATGGCAGTAGTAACCACCATGGGTGGAGACATTAGAACCGCTTGCAACCCAAGTCACTTTACATATTGCATCGATACAAAAGAGTGTGTAGCTCCACAATCAAATAACACAAAACAAGGATGTCCATTTACGAAACACGTACCAGCAATCAAAGATTTGTCACTCTTTGCTTTCCTCGCATCCAAGGTATATACTCGGCCGGTATTCCTTTCTTGCATCTGATTTCTACTCTGAGGACAATACTTCGCCATATGGCCCACTTTATGACACCGATGACACTCCACCCCTTCGAAGCGATATCTACCGAAGTGCATCCTTCCACGAGTACGGCACACCGGAGGTGCACTAGTCCTGGAACTCTGAACTTGTTTCCCTTTAAAAACTTTATGTCTTGGTCTAAATTATTGATTCGATCTTCCACGATCTCCTTGGTTTGACCTACTCAATTATCCTTCTGCTTATACCTTCTTCAAGCTATGTTCTGCCACATAGCACTGCCTTAACAATTCGGCATAGCTAGTGAACTCCCTCTGAGACACACTATGTGAAATTTCAGCCCTCAAACCAAAAAGAAACTGATCAATCTTCCACCTCTCGTCTGGAGCATACATAGCCTGCCTAGAATAAGCAGCAATTACCTCAAACCTCTCAGTATATGCGGCCACAGTCAGAGTACCCTGTCTCAACTGTTGAAACTCGAATTCTTTTTGAGACCTTAAGGAACTTGGAAAATACTTCTCCATAAAATTAATCTTAAACTGCTCCCATACCTTCGGTACCTCTTGAATTATCATTAAGGCTGAAATGTTCTCCCACCATCTCATGGCAGGACCCTTTAACAAGTGAGAAGCGAAGACCACCTTATTTTCCTCACTGCACTGAACTATCAAGAAAGTCCGCTCCATACCGGATATCCATTCATGAGCCTTTACCGGATCTGACCCTCCCTGAAACTCCAGAGGATTCATACGAAGGAAATCCCTAAAGGTTCCCCCTGCAGCTTTGGGAACAACCACTGGAGGATGCAGGCCACCAGCCATTTGCAGTACCATTTGTTGCACAAACTGATTTTGTTACTGCTGCATCTGTTGCATGGATTGATACAAAGGGGCATTCCCATCGTCACCTGGTGGATTTGTCCCTGCCGGAGTAGTTCTCGGTCTGCCACGATTATTTCTGCGCCTGTCAGCCATGTTCCTGAATGTCATACAGATAGGATTAAGTTGATCAAGCTCAATACCATAAATATAACACGTAAGACCAATGGTGACACCACGCATATGAAACGGAAAGAAATACTTATACTATTTCATGGCTAGGTCAAGGATACGACCTGCTCTGATACCAACTATAACACCCATATATAATATAATACATCAAAGCATCCATATCATACATGAATTTACGTTTTGGTACTGAAATAACATAAGTCCCTAGTTAATACATTATACATATACATGCCCAAACTACTATACCCAAAAAAACTATGGCATCTTATGTACAAGATGTTCCAACACTAAGAACTAGATCAAATAATGATCCCAAAAATCTTCACAACGGAAGCCTTGCCACACAAAAGCCACGATCCATAAGAAAAAATCAAACAACTTTGCCCTTACCCTTCGCCGAGCCTGTAGTACCTGTGATGTAAACAACAACATGGGGTGAGATACATCAAATCTCAGTGAGTTCGCTATTTTATAAGTCCTCTCGGCTTTACAAGGTTCTAACAAACCTAACTCAAGTCAAAAGGAAGAGAAGTGACTTTGAGTACTCACACCCACTATATGGAACACGTTATCGAGTCCACTAATCTCGAAAGTGGATCACTAGCGTCAACCCCGTCAACGCATCCCCTTTCTCCCACCTTCTTCTACGTCTATAAGTAGGAACGAGTCATGGACCCTCGTGGATTACTTGGCATACGATATGGATTCGGAAATAAGGGACATATTATCACCTTAAATCGTCACTTCACACGGTCCGTAAACCGTCACAAGTCTCTTTACCCGTAGGCTCCATTCGTACTATAACATTGGGAATCAAACCTACCATGTAATCGTGCATTCATTACAGAGGAGCTCATTACTCATGAAATGGAACATAATAGAATAATGATTACGATTTCGTGACTCCACATACATCCGTAATTGTGTAACATTTCTATACCATTCGGTAATAGACGCACGCCTCGGCCTTTCTTGCACGAGCGTCGTCGTTATGTTGTTCAACAATTTCCTAGCCATTACTAGGTTCTAATATTGTTTGATGGTAAGAATTCTCACTCTACCTATTTCACTTCCTTTCAACATGTATATTCACTCACACTTATAATAAACAACAAGAGAAATAGGAAAATAACAAGTCAATAATATAATAGAAACACATAAAACAACATATCACAATTCACACCGATTCCGGTTCCCTCCGATTTATTTCATCGGGCATCACAACTAATATTTTTCACTCCCAATAGGTAGAATATTTACCTATCTCTCCATCGGTACCAAGAACACTTAAATCGGGTAAACGAGTCGAAAGTTACGAATTTTTGAAATAATCATTTTTTTCCTTTTTGTTCCAGGTCGCGCTAAGCGCGCACCCTTCCGCGCTGAGCGCGTTGCTCTCGGGTTAGAGAGGTTGAAAATTCTACATACCGTGCTAAGCAGGCATCTGCGCGCTAAGCGTGCTCTGCGATTTTTAGAAAAAAAAAACATCTTTTGACAGCAGAAAATTTCAACCCCCCAATCCATACCAAATCAGCAAATAAGGGTTTATGATCATGATTCCATCATACTTCAACCAACAAACATCAAAACACACAATTTCCAACAATCCCACAAAGTTTCTACACAAACCCTAACATTTTCCAAAAACCCATTTTCATTCAAAATCATTCCAATCAATACCAACCTCAATATAATGATCAATACCAACCTCAATATTCTGAATCAAATCGTGTTAGAGATGACTAAGCAATTGGACTTGCAACCTCCACCACCTCCTCATAATTATCAATTTCGCAGAAGAGGCCATTCATTTAGGGGGAGGAGGCCTTGAAGACCTTTGTTGCATCTCTCATCATATCTAATTGTGCTTTGTTTCTTGCATTGTCTTTTAAATAACTTTACTATATTTCTTTTCGTTATGTGTTTTTCGATTTCCGTGATCTTGTACTTTTGTTTTCCGGCGTTCCTATTTCGTAACAATGTACTGCTATATACTTTGTGTTCATTAAGCATTTTGGTTTGATTTACTATTATGTTTCTATTTGTTCTTGATATGTTTATCTTTCTCTCTTTTTGATGTTGTCAAACGGGGAGAAGACACTGGTAACAAGTATTGAGAGTGATCAAACAACAACAATGGATGCATAAAGTCAGGGGGAGGATGATACACCAGCTTGACCTTTTCCTACTGTTTTGCCATCATAAAAAAGGGGGAGTATGTGAGGGGAAGTTGTCTATATAGTCGGTTTTAATGATGTCAAAACTATCATGCTTAGCATATTTAGAATTCACATATAGAATATCATAGACAATGCACATTAGGAGGTTTAAATGTGTTTGATCATGTTGGCAATGTTCTAGGTGCATTAGGTGTGGTTGAGAACCTTAGGAATGTCGAGATAGTGTTTTTTGCATGTTTCAAGGGTGTGAGTTGACTCACAACCCTGTTCTGGTAGACCCAGACAAGGTACATTTCTTAGGGTCAGCAGATGGAATGCTCGCATCGACCCTCCTGTCGACTCATACAACCTGCATTTATAATTGTCAAAAACTAGAAGGAATGCGTCGACGCATAGGCTGTTTTTCTGCGCAGATTGGTTGACTGCCTAACTCAGGTCGACCCTCCCACCTGCATAGGTCGACCGCTCGCTGTTTTGCACCAATTTGCTGCTATGTTGTTTACTTCAAAATTCTGTTATTCCTGTTATGTTTCCAAGTATAGTATATATATTGTTTTGGCTCATTTTTTACAGCTAGAACAAGAAACGTGAAAATAGATATTGATTTTTCTCTTCATCTTTATCTTCAACTTTACATTCTCTAACATCTACACATAACCATTTTTGTTAGTGTTGTGTATTTTTGAAGTGATACGTTCAGACCTAGGTGTGTGAATCTTTCATGCCGGGTTGAGAATCAATAGGTGTTTCTTGAATAAAACCATGGGCTTTGTCCTCCAAGAATCCAAGTGATTTTGGGGGGTTTTTGCACAAATCGGTTTCTCTACAAGGATTCAGCCGTGCGAAGGTAACTGAAGAACGGGTTGTTCGGTTCAGTTTAGTAGCTACAGTCGAAGGATCGTACAAGAAAGATTTGGGTTCGATTTGTGGAAGATCAAAATCGACCGAGTGAAGGGGATTGAAGAGCGGTGGGTTCTTTCAATCTAGTAGCGTGAGACGGTGATTTGTTCGACCAAATTCGAGGCACTTGATTCATCTTGAATCAAGGGGAGAGAAGACTTTGCATCGACATCAAAGACGTTTGAGGGTTTGATTGTTCAGTTTTCTCTTTTAAAAACAATTGCAACCGTAATATATACATATCTCATTCCATGTTTGGAATTTGGGGCAGAGGTACCCTTAGCGAGGACGGTAGGGGAACTACCTAAACAAATCGTGTTTGTTCTCTCTTTCCCTTATCTCTTTTACGTCACTACTACAAAATGCTAAAACAACAACGCCAGGCTTACAACGCATCCTTTTATGTCATTGTAATAGATTAAAAATTTCTTGCCCATGTAAAAGCTGAGTCATTTCATGACGGTTGAATGAAACCACCGTAGTAATAAATAAAATGTATCTAGCTTCGATTCCCTGCAACTACATTTTTTCCATTTTTTAGAGTACATTTAGCGTGTGACAATTAAGTCCATTATTTTAAAAATAAATTGTAAATTATTTTACAACGGTTAAGATGAACAACCGTAGTAATAAATGAAATGTAACAAGCTTCGATTCCCTGCAACACATTTTTTCCTTTTTTTTAGGATACATTTAGCGTGTGTCACTTAAGATTCCACGACGGTTTTTTTCTCCAACCGAGATTAAAAGTTTTACTGATAAATTAAAACAAAACTTATTATGTATTTCTTTCATAAGACGCCCTAATCGAACAAGTGAGCCAGAGACGCCCTAACCTTTACCCTCTTCATATCCATTCATTTGGAGCTCAAATAAGGTACTCTTCAACATCTTCATTCCTTTTTTCTTGGTTTATGCTCAAATATTGACTGTCTTCATCATTCATTTGCTTCTTTAGCTTCGAAGTAAGGTTCTCTTCAACATCTTCATTCCTTTTTTCTTGGTTTATGCTCAAATATTGACCGTCTTCATCATTCATTTGCTTCTTCAGCTTCGAAGTAAGGTTCTCTTCAACATCTTCATTCCTTTTTTCTTTGTTCGTATTGTATATGCTCAAGTCAGAATGAGATGTTTCATATGCTTTACGTTTAGTATGAGAGTACATCTTCATTGATTTTTTTCTTTGTTCATATTGTATATGCATATGCTTGAGTTTTTGGATTAGATTTTGGTGTGTCATTCACATTATTATACATGTATAAATTTCAGAAGTTGTACTGGATCGTAGTTGGATAAAAGCCAATAGATTAGATCCGGTTTATGAGAACGGAGTTTGTGAATTCCTTGAATACGCTGATAAACATCTTCACGGCAATGACGGTATCTTTTATTGTCCTTGTGTTATTTGTGCTAATATCAAAAAGGGTACAAAGAAAGAAATACACAATCACCTTTGTTGTGATGGTATATGTCAAAATTATATAATATGGACGTGGCATGGTGAGGTGGATAATAAGGAAAGTTGGGCGTCACAAAGTCAAAGAGTGGAGGAAGATAAATATATGGAAGATCACCTAGAGGATATGTTCCGTGATATTGGGGAATCTTCTTTTATGAATGCTCATATTTATGATAATTTATGTCGTGATAAAGACACCCCTTTATATAAGGGATGCACAGAGTTCACACGATTGTCGGCGGTGTTAAAGTTGTTTAATCTGAAGGAAAAAAATGGATGGTCGGATAAAAGCTTCACGGAATTACTTGAATTGCTACAGCAAATGTTACCAGAAGATAACAAATTTGTTAGTTTTGATGTTGGCAGCAATATTGGTAAAACAATGTGCTGGTTCAAGATGTCTTGCTTGATTTCTTAACATGTGCTCATTTGTGTATATGTTAGTGTTGCAGGTTTGTGTACTGATGTCAAACACGATGTCCTGACATCTGTTGACAGTACATCAGTTTGGTTTGTTTCTAGAGCTGCGCTGTTATTAGTATATCTTGGGAGATTTTGTTTGAGAGATTGCAGGAGAATTTATTGGAGAAGATTTATTCTGATACAATCAATTCCTATTACTTTGTGGAGTATATTTTGTTACTATTTTAGGGCGAAGAGATTTGGAGAATAAATCTTCTTTATTGTAAATCAAATCTGTGATTTTATAATGCACAAGCCCAATGTAAGGAATGTTTCTGGGAATATTATGGTATCCTTTGTGGAGCTGATTTAGAGGTCTGGAAGATTCAAGATAAAATCAAGAGAAGATTGAGTATTTAAATATGGAGATATTTTAGGAAGATTTGATTGAAGATCTAATTTGTAGGAGAATCTTTTGCAGATTTGTAGCAGCTGATATGCTGTGATTTGAAGCCCAAATCCAGTTGGTTTAGGTTATAAATAGAAGCATTGTAACCTAGAAAAAGAAGCCAGCCGTCATGTAAATTATAAGGGCTGTGTTGGTTGATGAACCACCCAGTTTGTGGGATGGTCATCGTGTGTATCTCGAAGCCTGTAGGTAAGAGATGTATTGTTCTTGGAGGAAGCTGTTAAGCAACTCTAAGTATTGTTCTTAGTCATGTGTGTCATGTCTAGGTATTGTCATTGAAGTGTGTCTTCTATTTTTCTGTGATTGAAGAGTTGTTGGAAATCAAGTTGTTGATGCAGTGGCTGAGGTGTTGACTGCTAGACATCATTATGATGATTGGAAGTGAGATGGAGTCTCTTATCTAGGGTGGACTTAGGTAGAAGGGTCATTGGGTAGTGATTAAGTGAGTAGATCATCAACGGGTGTGTTGATTGTAGGGTCTATGAATTGATACTGCTGATAGTGAACTTCCTTCCTGGCTTGGTATGCCCCCAGATGTAGGTTGTTAGACCAAACTGGGTGAACAAATTCTGTGTGTTGTTTATGCTTTTTAGTACTGTTATTGTTTATACCTTGCCATGTTATCTATAACAGACCAGATGTCTCGATATCCTGTAGGACATCTAGGATCTATCATACCAGAATTTCAATTGGTATTAGAGCAGGCATCCTGTTCTGTTTCTGGGTGAGATCCTAGGGAAGATACTTTCTGGTCATGGGCAAGGTAGGTGGTACCTACTGAAAAGTTGTTTGAACTTGGAGAAGTTCATATTGTTATTTGAATAGTCCCTAGAAGTGGAGGATGGACTGTTCATGACATGGTGTGTTTTGGACCTGTCTGTTATCAGGCTTGTAGCTTTGGTGGTGAGCTGTTGTGTGGTTTGATTTATTTTCAAACCTATGTTGACCTATTGCACATGGATTGTGGTGGTTGTGCAAAGGTTATTAAGTTTTGCCTGAAGGTTGTTGAGGGGTTTTCTTTATCTGTGTTCCGCAGCTTATGTATCTGTTAGAAAACTCCTGGTGGTTTTGGGTGTTGAGGCTGCAACACTCTGTTCTCCTCTTTAGGTGCAGAAGGATGGCATCCAACATCTCAAAGTCAGACAAGAGGTCTGAACATTAGAAGTTTGAGAAGAAGATTCTTGAGATGTAGAGTATGCAGGTTCCTGCATGTGTGTATGATCTGGTTTTAAAGGTTGGTCAGCTATTGATGGTTGATCCTCTTATGTCCCTTGCAAGAGATGTGTGTGGATTACTATGGTGGTTGTCTCCAAAGCCATAGTAGTTGTTTAATGTGGTTTAAACTGATGTCAGAACTGATGTTGAAACATCATTTCAGTTCTTTGCTTTCTCAGCCAAAGAAAGTTAGTTGTGCTCATGGTGGAGTATCAGGTCAATCCACTTACCTAATCTGAAGTGATTAGTGGTGTGGATTAATAAAAGAGGGATCAGCAAGTGCCACAAGTGTGCAGGAAAAGAATGTCAGACCAGACCAAATGTCGTACCTTGTGTGAGAAGGTTACCTTATTATATATGATAAATAGCTTGACAGTTGTTGAGTATTTGTCTGCTTTTGATAAGGTTGTGCATCTAACCGATAGTGAATACTCTGACGGGAGCTGAGCGTTTATCTAAGATGTTGTGCATTCAACTAATGACAATATACATTGACGGGAGACTATGTATATGTCTGATGTAAAAGTGCATGCCTGTAGAAGTGTTGAGAATTTACTTTTCTCTATGAGGCTGTTTATTTCTCTATGTGGTGTGTTGGTGTGTGATGACCTGGGATTATTGCTTAGCATATGTTCCTAGAAAGTATTGTGGATGACTTGTCCAGATGGTGGTGTTGTTGAAGATGAAGATGGAAGACTATGAAGACATCATAATCTTGATGGTTACAGCTTGGATCAGTTTATTTCTGATCTAAGTGGTTTAGAGCATGGTGTTTGCTCTGGTTGTGAAGGTCGAGGATAAGTGGCAGTTATCTCTGGCTTTCTACTGACGGTTCTACTAAGGGAAGTGGCATTCTTTAGTATTGTTATGGGGTAGTCTTGGACTACTTATTTTCTGAAGATTCGGATGTGGTAGGTTTGAAGTCTTTGGAGTTTCTAAGTAGGATAGAGGTTGTCTACTCAAACTTAATTGTTGAATCAAGTCTATGAGAGCATGGAAATCTGGTTCTGCAAAGGGAGGAGGTTATTCTGAGTGGCAGAAGGAAGAGCTTCATTCAACAGTTGGATATCATAATGTTCTGACATCTAGCTTAACATCAGAAGTCTCAGCTGGTGATGTGGCACATCAGCTTATGATAGGGTGATCTACAGGAATAAACAATAGGATGGTTCAAAAAGATCGTTCTCATGGCAGTTTGCGGGAGCTGCAGGAAGGAGAGGATGTTACATGACCATGGCTTAGAGAGTCTAAGTGTGTTTGCTATTGAGCAATTGGAACATGTGACTTGAAGATCAAGTTTCCTTGGTGGATCAGGATATCTTTGTGAGAGTTCTGACAAACGTGAAAAAGGTCAAAAGGTGGCATTTGGTTGTTTTCATATGAGGATTCATGAATGAGGTGATCAAACTGTGGCATTTGGTTGATCTTAGAAGTGGATTCGAAGAATCAAGATAATCAGAGTGTGGCAGCTGGTTATTATTGAGGATTGTCTTAGAAAAAGTTACTCTTGGGCAGAAGGGTGATGAGTTGAAGACTCAAGGAGATTATTCTTCTTGAAGGTGGAATAGAGTTTATTTCTCTAGTTCTTTGGATTACTATGCTATAGTAAGTCCAGTTGGTGGAGCATATCAAGAATCATGGTGATGATGTCTTGGTGTGTGGCAGATGTTCTAACTTATGTTGGGACATTATCTGGTCGGATATCCTTGGTGAAGGATGATTATGCTCTGGTTCAGAAGCGTGGTGCCTACATTATGCCTAAGGAGCGTCTACATAGTCATACGGAAGAATGGTGAAGTAGAAGGTCTACCTTGGATGGAGAATGTAGAAAAGACTGAAGTAGGTCAGGTATTGATTGATTGGAAGTCTGAAGATGAAGAGTATGATAGGGAATGACTGCCTTTGGAGAGTTGGGGGATCTATGTGACTTTGATCCTTATCTAACAGTTTGTTTGAAGGAGGATGGTGATTCTTATGTTCCTCACGAATAGCCTAATTGTAACTTCATGTGGAGTTGGATGCTCAAGCATTATTTTCAGAAGAGGTGTTTCTGACTATTTGGATTAGAATGTGGAGATTCTGAGCTTGTTTTTAGTAGTATGTTCTGGAAAAGCATGACTACTAATTTTGAAGACTTCACTAGTATCAACAACTACTAGTGAAAGTAATGGCAGAGGAATTGTGTCGTATGATGGGATCTGATCAGAAAGTTTTTTTAGAGCTGTTCTTTCTTCTGCTGCAAGTATCTCTTGAAGAGATTGGATCTCAGTAAAGCTTTTAAGTAAGCTGAGAATTCGTGGGGTCTGTATGAGCATGAAGATGTTTATGTGCTTGAACTGAGGATTGGTGTTTTTGTTTCCGTTGTGTGCCTCAGGGGGAGTAAAGTGGTGTTTTGTTTGATGTTTATGATGTCAGATCAGATGTCACGACGTTATGTCATGTGTGTACTACTGGTTAGGAAGAGTAGTTACATTTTTGTTGCTGAACTTGTGCAACTATTTAGGGGGAGCATGATAGTCTGTCATGCGTGATTGCTGTTGCTGAAAAGATGTGGAACTCCTTACTGTGTCTGGGAGAATTTATTTTTCTCTGCAGTTTTTTTTGGAAGAACTCTGTAGGGTCTTGGTTGATGGGAGATGTCACACTTGTCTTGGTGTGTGTTATTAATTCAAAGTAAGAGGACTTTACTTAGAGTATAGTGGAAGGCAATGTGTTTGTGCTTCAGAACTTGTGGGTGATTTGGTGGTGGTTCTTGTTAAATGTACTAGTGTTGTTTAAGGATCAAGCATTATGTGATTGCGTTCAGCAGGTGTGTTGAACAGAGGGTGTGCTCTTGAAGACATGAAGATGAGTCTTACGTTTTCCATTCATTTAAGGTGTTCATCTTGCAAAGGAGCACTGGTTATCTTAGATAGGGGGAGTTGATCATTTGTTGTTGAATTAGTGCAGATGTTTGTGGCTCTGGTGAAGGTGTTATGTCAGACAAGATGTCGTGACATTGTGTTACTGGTGAAGTTCATGGTGGACATGACAGTTTAGACCTGGTGTGTCAATGGATTAAACTAGAAGTTTAGACATGACAGTTTACCCCAATGCTTGTCAATGCTTGGCCAAAAAGGGGGAGAGAAGTAGGTTTGTTTAGCTATTGTGAGATGTAGAATAGTCTGTTCTGGTCTGAGTATATTGGTTGGATGATTCAGAGTTTGCCTTTGGAATTTTTTTTGTGCTTGCTGCTATGTTCAGAGTTTGTTCAATTATGGCTAAAAAGGGGGAGAGTAGCCTTATTCTTTGGAGAGGAGCTGCGTTGTGGTGTGCTTGTTAGATATGGTTGTGGTGTGCTTGTTAGATATGGTTGTGGTTCTGTTTATGGTGTTGTTTCTGCTGTTGGTATCCCTGATGTATGCTGATATTGTTTTAGCCAAAATTTGCCAAAGGGGGAGATTGTTAGTTCTGATGTTGGCAGCAATTTTGGTAAAACAATGTGCTGGTTCAAGATGTCTTGCTTGATGTCTTAACATGTGCTCTTTTGTGTATATATTAGTGTTACAGGTTTGTGTACTGATGTCAAACACGATGTCCTGACATCTGTTGACAGTACATCAGTTTGGTTTGTTTCTAGAGCTGCGCTGTTATTAATATATCTTGGGAGATTTTGTTTGAGAGATTGCAGGAGAATTTATTGGAGAAGATTTATTCTGATACAATCAATTCCTATTACTTTGTGGAGTATATTTTGTTACTATTTTAGGGCGAAGAGATTTGGAGAATAAATCTGCTTTATTGTTAAATCAAATCTCTGATTTTATAATGCACAAGCCCAATGTAAGGAATGTTTCTGGGAATATTATGGTATCCTTTGTGGAGCTGATTTAGAGGTCTGGAAGATTCAAGATAAAATCAAGAGAAGATTGAGTATTTAAATATGGAGATATTTTAGGAAGATTTGATTGAAGATCTAATTTGTAGGAGAATCTTTTGCAGATTTGCAGCAGCTGATATGCTGTGATTTGAAGCCCAAATCCAGTTGGGTTTAGGTTATAAATAGAAGCATTGTAACCTAGAAAAAGAAGCCAGTCGTCATGTAAATTATAAGGGCTGTGTTGGTTGATGAACCACCCGGTTTGTGGGATGGTCATCGTGTGTATCTCGAAGCCTGTAGGTAAGAGATGTATTGTTCTTGGAGGAAGCTGTTAAGCAACTCTAAGTATTGTTCTTAGTCATGTGTGTCATGTCTAGGTATTGTCATTGAAGTGTGTCTTCTATTTTTCTGTGATTGAAGAGTTGTTGGAAATCAAGTTGTTGATGCAGTGCCTGGGGTGTTGACTGCTAGACATCATTGCGATGATTGGAAGTGAGATGGAGTCTCTTATCTAGGGTGGACTTAGGTAGAAGGGTCATTGGGTAGTGATTAAGTGAGTAGATCATCAACGGGTGTGTTGATTGTAGGGTCTATGAATTGATACTGCTGATAGTGAACTTCCTTCCTGGCTTGGTATGCCCCCAGATGTAGGTTGTTAGACCGAACTGGGTGAACAAATTCTGTGTGCTGTTTATTCTTTTTAGTACTGTTATTGTTTATACCTTGCCATGTTATCTGTAACAGACCAGATGTCTCGACATCCTGTAGGACATCTGGGATCTGTCATACAAGAATTTCAAAATTCCCGGATCGTTGCTATGAGGCCAAGAAGATATTGTGTCCACTGGGTCTGGAGTATATCAAGATACATGCTTGCCCTAATGATTGCATATTATACCGGAAAGAGTATGAAGACTTGTTTCAATGTCCGAAATATGGTGTGTCGCCTTACAAGCTGAAGGCTAGCAATGGTGATGACAATGATCACTATGACAATGTTAGTAGGAAGCATCCTCCTGCTAAAGTGTTATGGTACTTGCCAATACTTTCACGATTAAAGAGACTTTTTGCTAATTCGAATGACGCAAAGAATCTTAGATGGCATGCAGATTAAAGGATTTGTAATGGAAACATTCGCAATGTAGCTGATTCTTTGCAATGGAAGAAAATTGATTCGTTGTTTCCAGATTTTGGAGTCGAGCCAAGAAATCTTAGGCTTGGGCTTACCACCGATGGAATGAACCCCTTTGGTAATATGAGCACTAATCATACTTCATGGTCTGTTCTTCTCACTATTTACAACCTATCTCCTTGGTTGTGCATGAAGCGCAAGTATATACTGTTAAGTATGATGATTTCTGGACCACGACAACCTGGTAACGACATAGATGTTTATCTTAGTCCATTAATTGATGATTTACGACTCATGAGGGATGAAGGCGTTGAAGTTGATGATGCATATTCTGGGGAAAAGTTTAATATGCGTGCAATGTTATTTTGCACAATTAACGACTTTCCGGCTTACGGTAACTTGCCGGGATACAGTGTCAAAGGATATAAAGTGTGTCCTATATGTGAAGATGATACTTGTTATCACCAACTTGAGTTTGGAAAAAAGACTGTTTACCTTGGGCATCGAAAATTTCTAAAACCGAGTCATCCTTATCGTAGATTGCGAAAGGCTTTTAATGGAGAGCAAGAGTTTGGCGAGGCTCCTAAACCTTTAATCGGGGATGAAGTTTATCAACGGCAGGAATACATTAATGTTGTCCTTGGAAAGAGAGAAAAAGAAAAAGGTGGGAAGAGAGAAAAAGAAAAAGGTGGGAAGAGAGGAAAAGAAAAAGGGGCAGTTGCGAAAAATATATGGAAAAAGAGGTCCATCTTCTTTGATCTTCCATATTGGTCAAGTCTTGATGTTAGACATTGTCTTGATGTGATGCACGTGGAGAAAAATGTGTGTGATAGTTTGATTGGCACACTTCTAAACATTCCGGGCAAGACTAAAGATAGTAAGACTTTCCGTCTTGATATGGAGAAGATGGGTATACGAAAACAGTTGGCTCCAATAGAGAAAGGAAAAAGAACTTATCTGCCTCCAGCATGTCACACTCTATCTAAAAAGGAAAAGAAGATGTTCTGCGAGTGTTTGCAAGGTATTAAAGTTCCGCAAGGTTACTCATCAAACATCAAGAAACTTGTATCAATGAAAGATCTCAAGTTAATTGGTTTAAAATCTCATGATTGTCATGTATTGATGCAACAACTTCTACCTGTGGCTATCCGTGGGATCCTTCCAAAAAATGTGTGAGTAACTATAACGAGACTGTGTTTATTCTTCAATGCCATATGTAATAAAGTTCTTTATTTCCAAAAATTGGATGAATTAGAAGATGAGGCTGCCATAATCTTGTGTCAATTGGAGATGTATTTTTCGCCATCAATTTTTGACATTATGGTTCACTTACTTGTTCATCTCGTAAGAGAAATCAAAATTTGTGGTCCAGTTTATTTAAGGTGGATGTATCCAATAGAGCGATATATGAAGATCTTTAAAGGATATATGAAGAATCATCACCGACCAGAAGCTTCGATTGTTGAAAGGTACATCACAGAAGAAGCTGTTGAGTTTTGTATAAACTATTTGTCGGATGCAGATTCTATAGGAATTCCAAAGTCTCGTCATGCTGACATAGACGGAAGAGGTATTCAAGGTCTAAATGTTAGGTCAATGGCTCGGGATGTAGTTATTCAATCACATTTCTATATATTGAATAATATAGATGAGGTTCAACCTTTCATAGATACTCACAAAAGACTTATGAAGAAAAAATATCCCCGAATGAATGACAAGTTGTTGTTGATAGAGCATAACAATAGATTCATGGATTGGTTTAATAAAAGTGTATCTAATGATCCTAGTGCATCCGAGATACTTAGATGGTTGTCGTACGGGCCAAAATTTTGTGTCATTACCTGGAGTGCATACGACATTGGTCATTATACCTTTTATACAAAATCAAAAGATGATCGTAGTATAATGCAAAATAGTGGGGTTATGGTTGAAGCCGAATCGATGTATTTCTCTAGTTCGAAAGATAAGAATCCGGTATTGGCAACTATCGCGTTTTATGGTGTCATTGATGAGATTTGGGAGATTGATTATGTTATTTTCAAAGTGGCTTTATTTAAATGCAAGTGGGTTCCCAATAATAGTAATGGTGTAGACATTGATGACTTAGGATTCACCCGGATCGACCTTGGCAAGGCATCTTTTAATACAGAACCATTCATCATGGCTTCTCAAGCAAAATAAGTTTTCTATGTTTCCGATCCATCGGACAAATCGGGGAAATGGTTAATCGTTCTCCAAGGAAAATACATTCCTCTTAGTGATGAAAGTCTTGATATTCCGTCCACACCTTCTTACACAACACAAGTTCCTACCTCATATGATGAAGTTGATGGAGATGCCGTGCATGCTATACGACTCGATCATGAAGAAGGCATATGGGAAAATTAACATGTACGTAATTTATTATTTATTCATAATATATTAATTGTATGTTATAGTTTATAAGTATTTTTTACCAACAAGTATAATTATTTGAAATCATAGGTACACCAGGCCAGGAGACAAGACACCAGGCCAGGAGACAAGACACTAAGAGACACGATACCAATACACCAAGTTACAATTATGTGAAGTTATGTAATGTGTGTAAACTGTAATATGGTATATGTGATATTTTATTTATGTAGGTTGTTTGTTCTGATAAACTGTAATCTGGTATATGTGATATTATGAATATGATACTATTAATATTATTATGAAAACTGTATCACAAAATGTGAATTGTATTTTTCTGCTGTGTTGAGATATGGAGAATAATAATACAGGTAAAAAATGGGATTAATTATAAAATCAGGATGATATTTGTTAATTTTACAGAAACTTTAACGACGGTTATATTTCCTAACCGTTATAATATCTGGCGCGCTGTCCAGCAAAAAATAAATATCAAAAATGTGCTGCTGGGAATCGAACCGAGGACAATTATATTTATTACAACGGTGTAATGTAAAACTGTTGTGATAGTTAGCGCGCTTTCCTGTTTATTACAACGCATACAAGGTCGTCGTTGTAAGTATCATATATACAATAACAATCTACATAACAACGCCCTCGCCCGCGTCATTATATGTCATTCCCAACCGTTGTTAAATGGGTTTTTCGTAGTAGTGTGTTTTGATATTAATCGAATTTGTGAAGTATCAATTGATCGAAAATTTCTGACATAGTGTAATTTAGAGTTGAGAAAGTACTTTGTAAAATTAATATAATCCCTTGGATTGTATTTAGGATCGGCTTTGCATTCACATTATTTGGAAATCTGCACTTGGTGTGTTTGCGCACGCCAAGTGTTCGATAAATTGATTAAGTGCAAAATCGAAGGAAATTTGCAATTAATTTTTGTCGACCTATCTCGTTGGTAATTGGATAAACATCAAGTAAACAAAACTTGGTTGATTGCGTTTAGTTTTTTGTTGATTGATCTGTATTTTTCTCTTCCGTCGTATCATTCCTAATATCGTTGCGCATATCCGATCCTTTTAGTAGAGGTTCGTTGTAGACGTGTGATTCAGTGGTTGCTTTCAGTAAAAATATTTTTAAAACCAATTTTGGAACACCATTTGCATGTATAAAATTGTGGGATCTATTCAACCCCCCTTCTAGATCCTAGCCATCGTCTAACAGTTATGAAGTTGGTTAATCACACAATTTTATGTTAATATCATTTAATTTAAAAATAAAAAAAAAATATTTTTATTTTTTTTTTAAATATATATATTATTATAATATTTCACTGTTCACCGTATAGGTGAACAGTGAAATACGGTGTAGGTGTATAATTTGGTGTAGGAATAACATTTTTCTTAGATGTTATCACAATTTCTACTATTGTACAATTGTCTCTATTTATGTCCGTTTGTTTAATTGTGTTGCAAATTTATTTTTATTTTGAATTAGAAAGCAATAAATAAATGTCCTAATCAATTTATTTAATTTCCTTTAATGTGTGAATTTGAATATTATTCTTATCTTGAATTGGAAAACAGCTAATAAATGAAATTATTTAATTTATAGAATAAATTATTTTACATATAAAAAATTTGAAAAATAAATTTAAACAAGATTATAATAATTTTATTTAAAAATTTTAAAAATGTTTTTCCTTGAACCTCAACAC
Organism: Lathyrus tuberosus; assembly: GCA_022829125.1. Classification (NCBI taxonomy): domain Eukaryota; kingdom Viridiplantae; phylum Streptophyta; class Magnoliopsida; order Fabales; family Fabaceae; genus Lathyrus; species Lathyrus tuberosus. The sequence continues at coordinate 14,725,746 of JALAZF010000071.1, forward strand.
ACGTTGAACCAACACTTGCTTCTGTGTATGATCGTCAAAGCTATCATTAAATAACTTAAAACTATGATGTAATATCATCAAAATGTGTGAATATGGTCATCAAAACAAGGGTTAATAGCCATTTTGCCCCCTGTCATATAGGCGATGTTCGAAAAATTCCCCTGTAAAAGAAAACTTGCAAAAAAAACCCTAACATTTGAAGATTCTCTCAATTTTGACCTTCATCACATCCAGTCACCAAAAACCTGTCATTTTGACTCCTGCCATTTTGGCAGCATTTTTATTTTGTCCCCTGCCATTTTGACAGCGTTTTTATTTTGACCCTTGCAATTTTGGCAGCGTTTTTATTTTGACCCCTGTCACATAGCTTTTTTTGTGACTAGATGTGATGAAGGTCAAAATTGAAAGAATCTTCAAATGTTAGGATTTTTTTTGCAAGTTTTTTTTTACAGAGGGATTTTTCCAACATCGCCTATATGGCAAGGGGCAAAATGGCTATTAACCCTCAAAACAATGATTGAATAAGCTAGAATAATAATATACCAAAGTAATAACTTAAGTTATTATTATAACAAAGAAATTATTTTAGACCTTGAATTTTATAGATAAAATTGATTTAAACTTAAATAATTTTTTAAAAATAATATGAAAGAATAAATGACAACTTAATGATTTGACAATGAACACCAACAAATCTCAATAATTCTAGAGTATTCACTTAAAATAATATATCATACAAATATTTATATATATATATATATATATATATATATATATATATATATGAACAACTTTATTATTAATTCAAATATTTTTATAAATATTGTTAAAACAAAAATAATATTTATATACGGAAAAAAAATATTGTTGATTCAAATATTTTTATATACATGTATAACTTTACTATTGATTCAAATATTTTTATAAATAAGAAAAAATACACTGTTGATTCAAAATTTTTTATATACGAGAACAAATTTACTATTGATTCAAATATTTTTATAAATATTTTCAAACCAAAAATAATATTTATATACGGGAAAAATATATTGTTGATTCAAATATTTTTATATACATGAACAACTGTACTATTGATTCAAATATTTTTTTAAATTTTGTCAAAATAAAAATAATATTTATGTACGGGAAAAAATACATTGTTGATCCAAAAAAATTTATATACGAGAACAAATTTAATATTTATTCAAATATTTTATAAATATTGTAAAAGCAAAAATAATATTTTTATACAGGGAAATGTACATTGTTGATTCAAATATTTTTATATACGAGAACAATTTTATTATTGATTTAAATATTTTCATAAATATTGTTAAAATAAAAATAATATTTATATACCGAAAAAAATATATTGTTGATTTAAATATTTTTATATACGAGAATAACTTTACTATTGATTCAAGTATTTTTATAAAGGGTTAAATAAGTAATAGGTCCCTGAAAATAACCCAACATTCAAGTTTGGTCCCTATAAAAATTTTCTTCAAGGTTTGGTCCCTCTAATGTTTTCCGTTTCCAAATGTAGTCCCTCCCGTTAGTTTTCACTAACGGAGGGTGACATGGCGTGCCATGTGTGCTGAAATCCATTGCCAACTGTGTATCATTTGGTTGACCAGTCAAAATGTATAATTCTTTAATTCATTCTCAGTTGCCTTATACGTTTGGCTTCTTCTTCTTCTCCTCATTCACGAACAAATCCCTAAACCTCCAATTCTTCTTATTCTCTCAATCTTGTTTGTCTTTATTTTTTCCATTCAGATTCGTCATGTCTACATCTTCTAGGCTCAGCAAGGTAGTTTCGCGTCACTCCAAGAGTTTAAACAACAGTGAAGGGAGAAAGTGTGGTTGCAAGGGAAGTTTGATTTCATACGTGTGCAAGAGGGGGAAGAATGAAGGTAGATTGTTTTGGAGATGTCAGTTTTGTAAGAATGAGGGAATGTGCAATATGTTTCTTTGGGATGATGAAATTGGAGGTGGGATTGAAGAACTTCAATGGGGGATGTAGAATGGAGCAAGGAAGAGAGGGAAATGAAAATAGTCGAAACCGTTAAGGATCTTTATGAAAGTTCGATGAAGAAGAACAACAAGCTGAAGATGAAGCTCAAGGCAGTGGAATTCTATGGAAATTTGAAGACTTTTTTTGTTATAATTTTAGTAGTGGTGAACATGTATTTTGTGGTTAGGTGTAATTGTAGAATTGAGTGAATGACATTTGTTGTCGTTGTAATGAGATTGTAATGTTTGTTTTGTTTTTAGGAGTTGTAATGTTGTTTTGTTTTGAGAAAGTCTTCAAATTGTAAGAATGTTGTTATATGGTTTAGTTTGGAAAATGTAAGACCTGGTTGTGTTAAATGATATCTATTATGTATTGTTGTTTTATAGGTGGTGATACCAAATTAAATGTTGTTTTGTAATGTTGTAATGATATCTGTGTTAAATGGTATCTGTTGTTGTCTTGTTATGAAATGTTGTTTTGGTATAGATCCAAATTAAATGTTGTTTTGGTATAGATCCAAATTAAATGTTGTTTTATAGGTGGTGATACCAAAAGAGACATATTCAAATGACCTGTAATTCAAAATGAAATTTAACAACAGAGAATTTCACTCAAAAGAGATGACATATATTTCAGTGACATTTAACAACAGACAATTAAACTTTAGTACCCTTACATAACATCATAGCATAGTAAGGAAATGTATTTTGGGCCTAAAGACCACTTCAGTACCCTTACATCAGAAATTAGAATACATAAAATTGACCAAAACATGATAACAGGTGTTCAAAAAACATCAGTTAAACAACAACAGGATCTACTTCATTGTGTGTGCCCCTTGGCATTGATGCCTTCATCCTCAGGTATAATCACAGGATCTACATGGTCTTTCCCAGGGCCTGGCATGCTCTTTGTTTTGAGTGTCTTCAACCTCTGACTTTCTCTTTTTTTAGGCAACCCACATTCATAGGCCTTGTATCTGCTCTGTGTCCTGATTTTTGGTGGTTCACTACTGCTTGGTTTTGACAAAGTTGTTCTTATACCAGGTGGTTTGAAAGGAGTATTCCTGCCCACCTTTGGTTGACTCCCAAAGAAAACCCTTGGGCCACTTGGAATTGGCTTAGAAGTCTTGCATGGTGACATCCTTTATCATCAACATCTTTGCTTCATGAGCTTCAAAATATGTAGCTTTGGCAGCAGCCATCATTAGATCTCTGAACAAGGTTCCTCCACTAAATCTCTTCTTGAAGTTTGCATAGAGATGCCTTAGGCAGAACCTATGCTCATATGCTGGATACTCTTCCTCAAAAACCTGTACTAAACCCTAAACAAGGAATACAATAAGGCATTAGAACAGTGTAATGTATGTAAAACAATACAATCCAATAATGCACTAAAACTACCTTTTGTTGATCAGATATAAAGCACCACCTACCAGCTCCAATATCCTCAATCAACAACTTCAGAAACCAGCTCCACGAATCCTTTGTCTCCATCTCAACCACAGCAAATGCAATAGGTAGGTATTGATCATTGGGGTCTCTTCCAACGACAATCAAAAGAATACCACCACATTTATGTTTCAAGTGGCATCCATCCAAACCAATGAAAGGCCTACATGTTTTAGTCAATGCTTTCTTAGTTCCATCAAATGACATATAACATCTCTCAAACCTTGGTTTCAATCCTTCACTTGGAGAACTAGTACTGATTTTAAATGTGTTACCAGCTGAAGCCTTCTTCAATTCAGCAACATAAGACCAAAGTAGGCTATACTGTTTGCTTGAGTCACCTTCTACAATTGTTCTTGCTATTTGCCTAGCCTTAAATGCCCTACAACCTGGAATTTCTGTAGCATACCTCTTTCTTACATCAGCAACTACCTCAGTCAACCTCATTCTAGGATTATTCTTCAAGCCATCTACAATTACCTTGGCAACCCACTCAGCTCTAGCATTTCTATTAAAGAATTGTCTACCACACTTGTGTTTGGCAAACAAGGTTTTTATTCTAAAAGTGGTTGAGGTTAATACCCTACTACACAACACTGTATAGTCACATTTCTTCTTGTCCTTGCACACAACCCTGCATCTATTTTTATCATTCTTTTCAAACTTTACCTCCCTTCCATTCAACACATTGTGTTCTAAAATGGCATCCTTAAACTGCCTTAAGGATGAAAACTCCATCCCAACTTTGAACACATAATCCTTGCTCAATGACTCCTCCTCACTAAACCTCAAAACACAAGGCCTCTCATCACAACTATCATCATCCCCACCACTGTCCAACTCATCAGTCAAGTATTCATCCTCAATGACATGTTCCTTTCCCAACTCCTCTGTTATACATACCTTCTGCTCTTTCTCACTCTTCTGCTCTTGCTCACTCTTGTTGCCTTTCCCAACAACCCTATTAGGCAGCATCTCATCAAGCCCTTCCTCAAATCCACCCATTATCTCCTCCTCACTATCTTCAAAATATACATCTTCCACAGAGTCTTCATCACACTCTTCACTTGATCCACTCCTGTTGCCAATTTCCTCTTGACAATTAGGTGCATTTCCTTTCTCTCTAATCCTCTCCATAGTTGTGTGCTCTCCATGAACCCTATTTTCACAGTAAATTTCAATCTCACACTTGTACCCCATGGCATACAAGGCCAACTCAAACGCATCTCCTTCATCCTTGAATGGTTTCAAGTCATTTTCAAATGATCCTTCCTCATGCTTCCACCACATCTTAACCAAATTGTAATCAAACTTAGGTACCACCTCCTTAACTAAGTCACATGCCTCAACAAAACTCCAAAAATCAGGATCCTGACCCTTGAAAGCATGCACCTCCCCTCCTTCATATGTTACGTTGGTGTCTTTTACAAAAGACCCCTTTAGATAAAAAACAACAGTGAATTTATCCATACCCATGCACACGAAAGTTAAAACTAACTTTCACTTTTGCCATTTTCGTAAAAAAACATGAGTAAACGTAATGGCAGACAACGGACAACTATTGAAATAAACAAATAAAAGAAACAAAACATGGAGGGACCACAACGTAATGGCAGACAAGCATGGAGGGACCACAAACGTATTCTAATCAGTAACCAATAAAAGAAACAAAACAATGGGAGACTACTACATTTACCTGGGACCACAGCTTCGAATCGTGGAAGACCTACTTTGGGACCAATTCTGAGACTTGCGAAGAAATGACGAAGGCGTTCTTCTGCTAGGGCACAAGGTCTTGGACGAAGAAACGATTTGGGAAAAATGACTTCTGAGCTTCTTTCTCTTCTATGTCAATGAGTTTTGTCTTTTGCTCTTCTTCCATTTCCTAATTTTCCACCGTGTCCTTATCAAAATAAAGCGTGAGCACACATGGCACGCCATGTCACCCTCCGTTAGTGAAAACTAACGGGAGGGACTACATTTGGAAACGGAAAACATTAGAGGGACCAAACCTTGAAGAAAATTTTTATAGGGACCAAACTTGAATGTTGGGTTATTTTCAGGGACGTATTACTTATTTAACCCTTTTATAAATAATGTCAAAATAAAAATAATATTTATATACGGGAAAAAATACATTGTTAATTCAAATATTTTTATGTACAAAAAATATTATTATCATACACGGGTGCAACTTTACTACTGATTCAAATATTGAATAATAAAAATTTATCGATCATTTTTTTCAAATATGTGAAAAAATTAAGGGAGTTTTAAAAAGACTTAGTATATATTTTAAAATTGTTTTCTCTCTTATAAAATCATTGTCTTATTTGTAAAAAAATTAAAATGATTGATTTATCTAATATAAGTTTTCATAGTTTTTATTTTTAATCATATTATTTATAATATTGTTGTTTACATTTTATCTTCTACATGTATTACTATTTTAATTTAAATTTACTATTATTCTTAAGTTTATTATTTTTTCAACTTCTTATTTTTATGACAATCTAAAAACAAATGTGCGTCCAAAATCATATCCCGCTAAAAAATGTATTTCGTGCTTAGTCACAGATTTGTTGCTAGTTTAAATAACAACAACATTTGACAAGACTAAAAGGAGATTATCATAAGAATATATAATATTTTATTTGTTTTAGTTGTTATGTTGTATTGATCCCTATCGAAAAAAAGAAAGGAAAAAGGGTGATGCATTGACAGTGTAAATTTTTTTTACACTGTCAACCAATAACAATCATGCATCCCACCAGGACCGTCTTTGAGGTGTGCAAGGCAACCTACAACACAGGGCCTCGCATTTTTTTCATGATTAAACTATGGATAAAAGGGCCTCTAAACATATATTCTACTGTTAATTTACGGTTAAATAAAGCCACTTAAAAAAATACGACTCAATTAAAACTTACATTAGTTTCTTACACAGAGCCTCTTAAAAGTTTGAGACGGCTCTGTATCCCGTCAAGTCATATTGAAAATTTTAAATTAATTATATGACGTGGCAGAATGATATATTTCTATTAAATTATAGTGTAAAATATTTTTACACTGTCAGTGCATAACAATTAAACCCAAAAAGAAAATGCTTAATGATATTGGCCCGTTTGTTTTAGCTTTAAAAAAATGGATTTTTCTTTGTATTTTCAAAAATGGATTTTATAAAATCGTTTTTCAAGATATTATAAGTTTTTTTATATTATTTTTTTCTAAATTGCAAGACTAATTTTGACATCAAACAACATAAACACACATTATTGAAGATCAAAACATAGTCGAAATCGCAATTTTTGTTAAAAGTTGTATTTCAAAAATGATTTTTATAAAAAGTTATTTGAAATAGCTTCCAAATTAAGTGATTCTTTGAAATTTTGATATCAAAAAAAAAATCAATAAAATGTTGATATATCTAAAATAACATTTTAAAAATAACTATTCAAACCATCATTAAAAACTTTTATGAAAAGTTATTTATAAAAAAAAATTTCACAAAATTTTATTACACTATAAAAATCATTTTTAAAAAAACCAAAACAAACGGACCCATAATATATGTCTAATTGGTTTGTACCATTCACTTTACAAATTTAGGCTGCACTTCATAATGTTTACTAATAAGAGGCCTAACACACTCAATCTCCGAACCAAATACATTTTTTTTACCATATATATTTTTTAAAAATTCTTTAAAATTTAGATTCAATTAATAAAATATCATTCTTTCAATCCTTTAACCTATAATAATTTATTTAAAAGGTTAAAATTGTTGAGAAAAATCGATTTTGAATATTTTTTAATATTTATGAACTAATATAATTTAGTAAACTAGTTGCAACTATTAAACTTAGATGGAAAGATTGAAAAATGGAGAGTATTTTACTAGAGCTTTCAAAGTAAAAATTTTGGTGTATTTTTACATTAGCCAAGGGTGGTATTTATACTACTAGAAGTGTAGCTATCACACTAATGTAATAATTGGACTTACTATTTTATCTTTGACAAATTGTGTATCTACAATAATTTGTCATTACTATTTAGATAGATATTTCTAAATAATAATATAATAATAATAATAACAATAATATTATAACACTCCTCCTTTGAAATATCTATTACGATGCTCCATTGAAGTCTTATCAAGGAGAAATTTATGGGAACATATATTGCCTCGTTAAAAACCTTATTAGGAAAAACCCATTGGGATAAAAACCTTAATAAGGGAAAAAGAGTACAACATGATGCTCCCCCTAGAGCACGTATAATTCTTCTTTAAAGATCTCAAAGTTGACGCATTCCAATATTTTGTACATGCTTATTGAAAATTGATGTAGGAAGAGCCTTTGTGAAGAGATCTGCTATATTATCACATGAACGGATATATTGAATATTAACTTCTTTGTTTCTTTCAAGTTCTTATGTGAATGAGAAGAACTTTGGAGGGATATGCTTGGTTCTGTCACTTTTGATGTAACCTTCTTTCATCTGGGTAACACATGCAGCATTGTCTTCATACAAAATTGTTGGATTATTATCAATGGGTAAACCAGATGCTCCTTGGATATGTCTAGTTACCGATCGTAACCATCTACATTCTTTGCTTGCTTCATGAAGAGCAATTACTTTAGCATGATTTTAAGAAGTTGCTACAAGTCTTTGCTTTTGTGATCTCCATGATATTGTAGTGTTACCATGTGTAAATATATATCCAGTCTGTGATTTAGCATTATGTGGATCTGACAAATATCCTGCATATGCATAACCAAGTAAAACTGGTTTTGTATTGTTAGAATAAAATAAACCAAGTTCTGATGTACCTCGAAGATATCAGAATATATGCTTTATTCATTTCCAATGTCTTTTTGTAGGACATGAACCAAATCTTGCTAATAAATTTACTGCAAAAGCTATATCAGGTCTTGCATAGTTAGCAAGATACTTAAGTGCCCCAATGGCACTGAGGTATGGTACTTCAGAGTCAATATTTTTTTCATTACCTTCCTTAGGTCTAAATGGATCATTTTTAATGTTAAGTGTTCTACCCATCATTGGAGTACTTAAAAGGGTTTGCTTTGTCCATGTTAAACCTTTTCAATACCCTTTCTGTATAATTTGATTGATGTACCAATATACCATTTTTAGTATACTCAATTTGTAAACCAAGGCAGAACTTTGTTTTTCCCAAATCTTTCATTTCGAATTCTTTCTTGAAGTAATCTCTTGCTTCCTTTATTTCTTTATTAGTTCCAATGATATTTAAATCATCAACATAGACAACAATTATTACAAAACCGGATATTGTTTTTCTTATAAAAATACAAGGGCAAATTGGATTATTTTCATAGCCTTCTTTAAGTAAATATTCACTTAGCCTATTATACCACATGCGCCCTGATTGTTTTAATCCATACAATGACCTTTGCAACTTAATTGCATACATTTCTCTAGGTTTTGATGTCTCGGGCATTTTAAATCCTTCTGGGATTTTCATGTATATATCAATATCAAGTGATCCATACAAATAAGCAGTAACAACAACCATAAGATACATATCAAGATTGTTAAATACTGATAAACCAATTAAATAACAAAAAGTAATGGCATCCATAACAGGAGAATAAGTTACCTCATAATCGATTCCTGGTCTTTGGTAAAAACCTTGTGCAACAAGATGAGCTGTAACACCCATATATAACAACATACATCAAAGCATATATATTATACATGAATTCCCGTTTTGGTACTGAAATACCATAAGTTCCTAGTTAACACATTGTATACATTAGATGCCCTAAATACAAAGTACTAAAAGTATACGACATACATATACAAGATGTCCAGAAATACACTAAGAACTATATCAATACAATGATCTCAAAATAAAATGTCATAGCGGAAGCCATGCCATCCCAAAAGCTACGATTCGTAAGGAAAAGTCAAACCACTTTATCCTTTCCCTTCGCGGAACCTGTAGTACCTGTAATATAATCAACAGCATGGGGTGAGATAACAAATCTCAGTGAGTTCCCTATCTTATGGATCCTCTCGGCTTTACAAGGTTCTAACCAATCCTAACTCAAGTCCAAGGGAAGGGGAAAGGACTTTGAGTTCACATTTCAATTCTCAAACTATATGGAAACATGTTCATGAGTTCATCAACTCAAAATATCACTAATCGATAACCTGTACCAAGGCATCCCCTTTTCCCATTCGCTTCTACGTCTAGAAGTCGACCCGAGTCATGGATCCTTGTAACCTACTTGACATACAAATGGATTCGGGTTCTACGGGCCATTAACCGTTATGAACCGTCACTTCACACGGGCCATTAGCCGTCACAAGCATACGCTCCATGGGCGCCATTTGTACTGCACGCGGGAATCAAACCTGCCAATTAGTCATACATACGTTTTAGAGGAGCTCGAGACTCATGAAACTGCAACTCAAGATAAACGGTTATGATTATGTGATCTCATACACAAACGTGATTGTATTCGACAATAACAAGGCCATGGTTCAAGGGTTCAAAAATCCATCTTTCTTAAGCCAAAACATTTCCAAACAACCAAAACAAGCATCATCAATGATTATATGCATAATACGATTATATTGCACAATTTATATCGATTTTCAACTGTTAGATTCATGATTTTAGCAATATTACTCATTTTCTCACAATATCAAACCTAACTCTAAAACTCAAGAAACTCTACAACTAAAACATCTATCTAGAACCCACCTTGATTAGAGGATGATGATGAAGAAGATGAGATGATTTGATGAAGAAGAGATGATGATCTTGACTTTTCCCTCTTCTAGGTTTTCTTCTCATTTTCTTTCCTTTCCTTTTTCTTCTCTCTAACTTCTTTCTATCTTTTTCTCTCTTTGTTTCTATCTAAGGAAAAAGGGTGGAAAGGAAATGATATAGAGAAATATCATTAATTAGTAACATTACTAATTGTCCAAAAAGTCTCTATAGCTCCAATAATTAAAACCTCAGAGTCAGATAATATTAATTGGATTTGCTCTAAACTCATCAGTTACTCTAATTATCTGTACAGATAGTTTCTCAGAGTACCCGAAACTCAGTTGATCACAACTAATGTTATCCAGAGCAAAATAAAATACGGGGTATTACACGAGCCTTGTATTTGACAATCTCATTTTTCTCATTTCGTTTTCTTACAAAGACCCACTTATACCCAACTGGTTTCACATCTTTTGATATAGTCGTAATGGGGCCAAATACTTTTTGATTTTTAAGAGAATTTAATTCAGTATCTATTGCATCCTTCCAATTTTTCCAATCATGTCTATTTTGACATTCATTCACAGTTCTTGGTTCGGGATCATCATTTTCATTCATAATTTCACATGCAATGGAGAATGAAAATATTTCATCTATATTTATATCTTTTCGGTTCCACAAAGTTCCCGTATCAACATAATTAATTGAAATTTCAAGATCATTCTTGTTTTCATTTTCATCATCAATGATTTCATTATCATCATCTCATGCTTCTTCAAGAGCACGTTTTTCAATTGTGGATTTATTATTATCTAGTGTCTTTTCAAGATTACTTTCAATCATATTCACCTTTTCTATTCCTTTTCTTTTTCGGGGATTTTTGTCTTTAGATCCCATAGGTCGGCCACTCTTCAATTGTGCCTTAGATGTACTTGCTACATCATTTAGATTTGAAATCTCAATTCGAGATGGGACATTTATAGCTGGTACGTGTGACTTTGTCACTCTTTTCAAATCAGTAAAAGAATCTGGCAATTGATTTGCTAAATCTTGTAAGTGCATAATTTTCTTTACATTCTCTTCCTGTGATTTATTATATGGGTTCAAATGTAATAAATGGGGTACAGACCATGTTATCTCATTTTCTAATTTTTTATTTTCTCCCCCTAGTGTTGAAAATTTTGTTTCGTCAAAATTCCTGAAAAACATCACCTGTTAAAGGTTCAAGATATCTAATAATAGAAGGTGATTCATACCCCACATATATTCCCAACCTCCTTTGAAGTCCCATCTTTGTTCTATGTGGTGGAGATAATGGGACATATACTGCACAACCAAATATCTTTAAATGAGAAATATTTGGTTCCTTACCAACTGTATGTTGATAAGGGGTATGTTTATGATTAGCACTTGGCCTTAGACAGATGAGTGCTGCAGCATGTAAAATTGCATGACCCCAAACGGTAACTAGTAGTTTAGTTTTCATAATTAATGGTCTAACAATAAATTGAAGACGTTTGATTAAAGACTCGGCTAAACCATTTTGTGTATGCACATGAGGAACAGGGTGTTCAACAGTAGTTCCAATTGACATGCAATAATTATTAAATGATTCAGATGTAAATTCACCAGCATTGTCAAGTCTAATTTTCTTTATAGTGTAATTAGGAAATTGAGCCCTTAGTTTAATTATTTGTGCAAGAAATTTTGCAAATGCCATATCACGACTTGACGGTAAACATACATATGACCATCTACTAGATGCATCAATTAATACCATAAAATACCTGAATGGTCCTGACGGTGGATGGATAGGTCCACATAAGCCTTGAATTCTTTCAAGAAATGCAAGTGATTCTGTCTGAATCTTACCTGGTGAATGCTTTGTTATTAGTTTGCCAAGAGAGCAAGCTTCACATGGTTTATCTCCTTTTGTAAGTTTTAAACCTTTCAATGGATGACCGTGGGTACTTTCAACTATTTTACGAATCATTGTTGAACCAGGGTGACCTAAACGATCATGCCATAAAGTTATCATTTTGGGATCTTCTTTTACTGCTAAATTACATTCAATTGCATGTATATAATTATAATGTAATCCAGAAGGCAATTTTGGTAGTTTTTCTAAAACTTTCTTCTTTCCCAAAACATTGGTAGTAATGTTAATATATTTCATATTACCTTCAGTTGTAGTTTCAGGATCATATCCTTGACGATATATGTCATTAAAACTCAACAAATTTCTCTTTGATTTTGAAGAGTATAAAACATTATTAATGACAAACTTTGTTCCATTTGGTAATTTGAACATAGCATTACTTGTTCCTTCGATCAATTCTGCAGGACCTGAGATTGTATTTATTACACCTTTAGTAGGATTTATTTCAGTAAAATATTTCTTACATTTGAGGATTGTGTGGGTAGTTCCACTGTCTAGAATGCAAATGTCTTCAACATGTTCCATGTCTAACCTTTTTGAAATAGAAATAAGATTAAATAGAATGTAAATCAACACAACATATTTAACATTATTATTTCAAACATTGGATACACCAAACAACATACAAATACTTAAGTTTGTAGATAGTTCAAACATAAAATTAATACAAGCATATCACACACATTATTCAAAAAGTTTCTTAATCCATTGTTCCTTCAACAAAATCAGAAACCTCAAGACATGTAGTATCATTTTCAGGTTCAATTTCATTAAAATTTACTTCCTTCTCCTTTCCCTCTATAGATGCCTTGTTTCTTTTACACAAATGTTCTAGTGTTCTACAGGTCTTAGACCAATGACCTTTCTTTCCGTATCTATAGCACAAATCATCATGATTCCTCGAGGGACCCTCTTGGCTATAAGTACCCCTACCTTGACGATATCTGTTAGTTTGGTCATATTTGGGAAATCTATAATTATTCACATAACTTCGTCCACGACCTCGACCACGAAAGTGGTTTTGACCGTGAAATCCGCCTCAACTATGATCCTCAAAATGAGCATAACCTCCACGTTTTTTATTAAGATTATAGCCACCACGCCTTTGATTAAATGTTGTGGCATTTATCTCAAGATATGGTATTGTCTGTAATGCCCTGTATAATATTTATCTAGAATAATACAATACAAGCATTTTATTTGGTACTGACACCATCATAAATGCCTAATGGCGTAATTCACATACTTGACCATTTCTAATACATAATACAATCTATGGTACAAGCTATGGAAACTAGCCAAAATATAAAATCTAAGAATAATATACAATATCCTCAATTATATACAACAAATACACAGCGGAATAAGCTCAACTAAGCTTCTCTCGAAACATCCAAGCATAGCCCCACTTGTAAATCAAACCTGTACTCAATACCTGAAAATAATCAACAATAGTGGGGTGAGATACATCAAATCTCAGTGAGTTCCCTATCTTATAGATTCTCTTGGCTTCACAGGGATTTAATAATCCTAACTCAAGTCAAGGGGAAGGGAAAAGACCTTGAGTTCACAATCTCACAATCTCACACTATATGGAAACATGCCATGAGTTCACTAACTCAAAATATATCACTAATCGATAACCTCACAAGGCATCCCCTTTTCCCGTCCACTTCTACGTCTAGAAGTCGACCCGAGTCATGGATCCTTATAACCTACTTGACATACGAATGGATTCGGGTTCTACGGGCCATTAACCGTTATGAACCGTCACTTCACATGGGCCATTAAATGTCACAAGCATACGCTCCCTGAGCATCATTCGTACTGCACGCGGGAATCAAACCTGCCAAGTAGTCTTGCCTATGTTTCAGAGGAGCTCGAGACTCATGAAACTGCAACTCAAGATAAACCGGTTACGATTACGTGATCTCACACACAAACGTGATTGTATTCGACAATCACAAGGCCACAATGCCTTAAGGCCACATTCGCATTTTCTCAAAAATCACAAAGGTTCACACATGTTCCATACTAGTGTTTACTCTCTCCTAGACCATTACTCGTCACGGATGCACCTTTCTACATCAAGTGCCCAAGCATCGCCATCTAGGTTATCTTCTTCAGGCCAGAACTCGCCAATGAATGCACGAGCGTCGCCATTCAGAGTTTCTATCACAATTCTATTCACAATCTAGAATTATAACAATCTTAACTATGCTATTTGTTTTGGGGTAAAGTTTCCTCACTCTTCCTAATTCATTTTAACATGCATATTCTCTCATTCACAATTCACAATTAGATAGATATGGTATAATCACAAATATTACAAGTAACCACATATGATAGCATAACATGACAAACATAATCCACCTAGTGGTTCACACACATTTTTAAGGCATACAAGCCACTACTATACTCTACCAAGCATCCTTGGTAAAAACTCATGGTTTCTTATTACCATTCGTAGCACGTTACATAAAACGTCACTTTCGGTTCCCTCCGATTCATTTAATCAATTAAAGAAATCAATACTTTCATTTTTATATTAGCATACATAATCACTCGCAATCACAATAAGTCAACAATAGGATAAGTAAAGCATGCAACAATTGTACAATAGAACATAATTAATAGTTTATCAATATTGTACTACTTCGGGTCTCCTCCGATTATTTAATCGGGCAATAAAACCGTCATCTTTTACCATCATCGTGAAGATTATTTCCATAGCTTTCTATTGATATCAAGAACACTCAAATCGGAATTATGGTTCGGGAGTTATGAATTTTTAAAGAAAAGAACTAGTTTCTTAGTTCCAGGTCACGCTGAGCGCGCCCTACCCGCGCTAAGCGCGCTCCCCAGTTCCTGGAAGGAGTGGAAATTCTCCAGACCACGCTAAGCGCACTCTGCGTTATGCAGAAAAATACCCCTTTTTGACAGCAGAATTCCAACCCCCAATTCATTCACAACACCATACCCAAACAACCAATAGAGGTATATTATCATGTTTCAATCATGGTTATCCATCAAACTTCATAAAACATGTCATCCAACATAAATACATAGTTTCTACACAAACCCTAAGATTTTCAATCAATCCAAACCAATCCAAACTTCATAACAATTATCAATAGATGTTTCCACATGTATAATGATCATGCTACATAATTTATACCACATTTCAACCGTTAGATTCTTTGATTTTGCAAAAAGACCCGTTTTTCCCAAAATCCAACCTAACTCTAAACCTCGAGAAATTCTACTCTAAAGTCTCTATCTAGAACCCACCTGGTAATCGAAGAGGAGTTTGAAGAAGATGTTGAACATTGAAGATGATCCATGGCTTTTCTCTCTTCTTCCTCTTTCTCTTCTCTTCCTTTCTCCTTTTCTTCTTCTTTCTCTTCTTTCTCTTTACTATCTTTTCTTCTTTTCCTTTTTCTTATAACAAATATATATATATATATATATATATATATATATATATATATAATACCAATATTATATAATATAATCCAATAGAGTAAAATATCTCCAATTGATATTTTATCGTCTCAACCAATTGATCAGTTATTAAAGTTACCTTAAAATCCTTTCTTGAACTATCACTTATTAATCCGTCGCTTTAATAAAATAATTAATCTCTTCAGAGTTCATTAGTTGCTCTATTGATTCCAAATGTCACTACTTAAAGTACTTAGAGGATTCCATTAATCCAATTATCTAAAGATAGAGCACATATGTACTCATCTGATCTCATCTGATATCCAATTGAGCATTTAAGGTAATATAGGGTATTACACTCTCCCCCTTAAATTGAAATTCGCCCCCGAATTTCCTCTATTCGACAATAATCACAACTTGCATCATTGTCTTAGTCCCGCACTCAACTTTACTTCCGTTAGAATTTCTAACATAATCCAAAAATCCAACTTGACTTCACAGACCAAAGTCTAAAATTTCACGAATTACCAAACTTCAGTTCCTTAGTCATACTCTTATTCCAATATTGGGTTAACTTCTAACTTTGCTTCCCCTCAATTCATCTGTTATTTTATACTAAAACACTTGGTCGCATTCTACCTTCGGAAAGAATGTACTATTCCATATTCCTCTACTGAGTCACAAACAAAACTGTAGCATCTTATCTCAAATTAGGACAAGAACACTTAACACATCCTCACGATGTAATTCAGTGACTTCTTTCCTTTATGCCATTACCAGCAACTATCATTCATAAGTCCTTTAACATTCAAACCACTTCATAACTAGTCGAACGACTTCTTATTTCCAATCTTACAATCAATTTCCCCTCCGATTCTTATAAATCTGACTGAGCTCTTTCATTTGTCACCTTCCACTGCACAACTCCAATACTAACAATGGGGTACCACCAATTCTTACGCATTACCAAGTAGCTAATAGTCCACGGAGAAACACACTTATCCACTGGGGTCCTTACTAACCGGCGGTACAAGAAACTTACTGACGTCCTATAGTAGCACAATTTCTTTACCAACACACAATATTATAACATCTGCCCAACACTCTCCAGGCAATAGGGTTACAGGAGTTACACCGTTACAACCATAACATTCACAACTCCAAATCCATTCTAAACTCAAAATAATATATCCGAAATAGTTTAACAACCTCTGATTCCAGTTACCACATTCCAAATTGATTCTTCTTGCGGGGTTTCGACTGGCCCAAGGTTTCTTGTTAATATGAGATCTCAATCAAATAACAACGTAACACCAACATAGAACTGCCACCATATACGAGTCACCACTTATCAAAACTTAACCCATTCAAGGTACAATTGTGAGTTTTCATACGACTCACCAATCCACATACAACACTCCACCATCGAAGTCCATGCCACGTTTCTCAATTGAATCAACTTCTCTCCGGATAAGTACAACTGTACACATCTGGTACCACTCTCACAGAGCCTAAATCCAATACCATGAACTCACAGAAGATAGCACTTACTAAGTCTGACCAACTGCTCATATCTTACTAACACCATAAATTAAATTACCAACACAATCTTTACAAGATCAACACTTCGAGAGTATTTTCCAATTTCGTCCTTAAGACTCGCAACAACAATAATAACAATACACCTAAGACTTTCTCACATTCAACATAATTCACACAATTATTTCTCCAAAAGTTAAACTCACACTATCGATACCACACCTTCCATGATGATTCCTACCACAAGTGCGACACACAAGAGACGCACTAGTCCTAGACCTCTGAACTTGCTTCCCTTTGAAAGCTTGTGGTCTCGGCCTAAATGGTTGATTTGATCTTCCATGATCACTTTGATTCGACCTACTCATATCCCCCTCAGCTTGAACTTTCTTCAAACTATTCTCTGCCACATAACACTGCCTTAGTAATTCAGCATAACTAGTGAACTCTCTTTGAGACACGCTATGCAAAATATCGACCTTTAAACCAAAAAGAAACTGGTCAATTTTCCACCTCTTGTCCGGAGCATACATGGCCTCCCTAGAATAAGCCGCCATAATCTTGAATTTCTCGACATAAGCAGCCACGGTCAAAGTACCTTGTCTCAATTGTTGAAAGTCAAATTCCTTCTGGGTCCTCAATGAACTAGGGAAATAGCTCTCCTGATAACGCGAAATTATATCGTGTATTTGACTTGACATGCATGAATTTATACTGTGTTTTAATTGGTTTTCCCCGATTTATGTTTTATTCTACCCGTTTTTGTTTATGTTTTTCAGGCACTCGAGTCGAACCGGGATTTAAAGGAAAATAAATATTTATTGAAGAAATTGAAGAGAAAAGAAATGAAGAGGAAAGAAAATGAATTGAAGAAATTGAAATGGAAAGAATTGGAAAGGAAAGAAAAAAAGAAGCAAAGAATAGAAAAAAAAATATAAAGGGTGGGCCCACCACCACACATATGGCGCAAGCCACATTGTGGGTGGCGCCCACCACCAAAGGAGAAAGTGGCGCAAGCCACATCCATGAAGAAAGATGAGGTGGCACGAGCCACCTATTTCTGGGGAGAGAAAAAAGAAATTTTGCACCACTCCTCCTATTTTCTCTAGGTTCCAACTTCCGTCCGTTATTTTCTCAAGCATTTTCCACACGACTGAGACGTAAATTTCTCAACGGCCAGACAACTCATATAAATGGAACTGAAGCCCTCCTTTGAGGGGGTCCGTGAATTTTCAAGAGAGCTCTGAGTGAAATATTTTTCTGCACTTATTTTCAATTAAACAGTTCTTAGTCTTTAGTTATTTTTTTCTGCACTTCTGCACTTCGAGTTTTCATTGTTTCCTTGAGTAAGAAATTGTACCGGATCACTTCAAGTTTGTACCAAGGATTCGTTTGCCAGATTATTTCAATTCCAGGTTTTTATTATATGCTTTATTCTGTCGTTTATTGCAACATGATTAATAGTAGTTATATATATATTGTTAGCATGTTTTCCATTTCAACCATGTCTGGCTAGGTTATTTGGTGTCAGTATGTAAACAAGTTATTCAGATGGAATTAAGTAATAATCGGTGCTATATTTTTACAAATTAGTTTTTAGGCTTTGGTTTCTTATTTTTAATCGATCGGTTTTTCTTACGAAAGTAAAAAGGCATTTAAGGTTAAGGTCAAGATAAACGAGAGTTTGAGAGTTTAACCAGATAGCTGAAACTAGGCATTGATTTTAAACACAGCGGAAGCACTTTAGAATTGATTAGGACTTATTCATTTTCAAAAAGTATTTTTAAATGCAAATGATACAGCGAGAGCGCTCATTCTGATTTAACGGTATAGTCCAAATCAATAAACACGAGAGTGTGAGATAAGGTCTTTTAAATGAGTATATTATACTCAAAAGTAATTTGACACTTAACCCTGCACCGATGACTTACTAAATTCCAGACGATTAATGTGTTACATACTGATATCTCGTTATTGATTATTCTTATTAAAAGTTAGTATTCTTAGATTTAATTTCTGTCTTCTCATTTCCCTTAGAACAATTAGCCTTAGCTAAACATAGTAACAATCTGATAGCACTAGTTTGATTATCAGTCCTTGTGGGATCGATATCTTTTTAAAACTACGCGATAGACTGTGCGCTTGCAGTTAGTAACCCCATTCGACTCATAAAGTCGCAATCAAGTTTTTGGCGCCGTTGCCGGGGACTTTGATTTAGTCATTAGTGCGATTCATTTGTTGCGCAGTATAGACTAAGGCAACAAATTTTATTTTCCTTTTTCTCGATTGTATGCCAAGTACTCGCTCACAAAGCGAAGACTTGCAACCACCAGTCGCCGAATTAGAGCGTTTCTTACATTTAAGACGCAGACTACTTGAGTATCAACGCAAGTATAATATTCCCGATCTCCCTGCTCATACCCCTAAACCAGTCAAAGAACAAAACATGGGTGAAAGACCACAAAACCGTCCTCTTAAGTTCTATGCCACCCCGTCTGAGCAAGAACCACATAGTAGCATTGCTGCCCCTGCCATCAACCGAAACGATTTCGAGTTAAAACCTTCATTGCTGTCAGCCGTACAACAACATCAGTTTTCTGGAAACCCTACGGAAGATCCTAACGAACATTTGACCAAGCTTGTGCAGTACGCAGACACAGTAAAGGCAAATGGTGTAATTGCGGACGCGATAAGACTACGTCTTTTTCCTTTCTCATTAAGAGACAGAGCTTGGGCTTGGTTGCAATCCTTGCCATCAAACTCTGTTACTACGTGGGATGAGTTGAAAAAGGTATTCTTAGCACGATATTTCCCCCAAGCAAAACAACTATGTTGAGAGCCCAAATTAATAGTTTTCGACAGAAGGATAACGAATCTCTTTACCATGCATGGGAAAGATATAAAGACATGATGAGGATGTGCCCGCATCACGGTCTTGAAGATTGGTTAATCATCCACACATTTTACAATGGTCTCTTGTACAATACAAGATTGACAATAGATGCCGCCGCTGGTGGTACGCTTATGGATAAACCATATGAAGAAGCCCACCAACTAATCGAGAGCATGGCTCAAAACCACTACCAATGGGGCGGAGAAAGAACTGCAGTGGAAAAATCCCAAACAAAAGGTGGAATGTACGAGGTTAGTAGCCTTGATCATGTCAATGCTAAGGTAGATGCCCTTGCCCAAAAGATCGATAACTTGACCATAACGCCTGCAGCCACCGTGGCTGCTGTAGCTCAAAACTGCGAATTATGCGGAAACCCTGGACATGCTGCCACTGAATGTCAAATTCTGGCAGGAGTCTCCAGTGACCAAGTAAATTATGCTCAAGGAAACCCTTATGCAAATACCTACAATCCGGGCTGGAAGAACCACCCAAACTTCTCTTATAAAAACAACAATGCATTATATGAACCTGGTCAAGCACCTGCTGCACCACCAGGCTACCAAAAGGCTGCTGCAACTACCCCTAATGTTCCTAGGAAGTCCAACCTTGAACTAATGATGGAAAAATTTATAGCTACCCAGGCTCAAACAAACAAAGACTTCCTGAATCAAAACATACACACTAGTGAGCAAATTAAGCAATTAGCAAACAAAGTAGACGCTTTAGCCACCCACAACAAAATGCTTGAAACGGAAATTTCGCAAGTGGCACAACAACAAGCACCTACTGCTGCTCCTGCAGGAACATTTCCTGGACAACCACAACCTAATCCGAAAGGACATGCAAATGTTGTTATATTGAGAAGTGGTAAAGAACTAGAAGGACCCATTGATCCAAAACTTCAGAATCCGCCCATGTACCAAAAGCCTAATACTGAGAAGGAGAATGAACCCAAGGAAAAGGAAGATAATGACCAAGAGGCCGTGGAGAAGCCTTATGTGCCTCCACCACCATATAAACCCCCGATTCCGTATCCTCAAAGATTCGCAAACTCTAAAACTGCAGGGCAATTTAAGAAATTTGTTGAACTTCTGAAATAATTGAACATCACAATACCTTTTACAGAAGCTATCACTCAGATGCCCTCATATGCTAAGTTCCTTAAAGAAATCCTATCTAATAACAAAAAGATTGAGGATAACGAAACAGTTACACTTACTGCTGAGTATAGCGCAATAATCCAAAACAACATGCCTCCTAAGCTGAAAGACCCAGGTAGTTTCTCCATACCCTGTGTAATTGGAAAGTTCGTCATAGACAAGGCTCTGTGCGACTTAGGTGTCAGTATCAGTGTAATGCCCTTATCCATATGCAAGAAGCTTGATATGGGAGAATTAAGACCAACTAAGATGTTCGTTCAATTAGCCGACCGCTCTATTAAATATCCCGTTGGTATACTAGAGAATGTTCCAGTTCGTATAGGGCAATTCTATATTCCTACCGATTTCATAATCATGGACATTAAAGAAGACTCCAGTACGCCTATCATATTAGGAAGACCATTCTTAGCTACCGCCGGAGCCATTATTGACGTAAAGAGAGGTAAGCTAACCTTTGAAGTCGGTGAAGAAAAGGTTGAATTTATCCTGACACAATTCTTACAAGCACCAGCCATAGAGGACACATGTTACCTATTAGATGTCATAGATGAGTGTGTAAGAGAAATGGAAATGGAACCAACCATATATTCAGATATTATAAAAATTTCAATACCTCCGATTTTTGAAGATGATAATTGGCGTGAACCATACCAAGATGATAGCCTAAGCGAATGTTTAGCACTTACGCCCTATCATCTTCCTTGCCCAAAGAAACCAACTTTAGAACTAAAAACACTACCCGATAGTTTAAGGTACGAATTCCTAGACACCGAACTCGAACGACCTGTAATAGTCAATGCAGACTTAGGACAACCCGAAACTAAGAAACTTTTAGATGTCTTAAGAAAATATCCAACTGCGTTAGGCTACAACATCGCTGACCTTAAAGGAATAAGTCCTTCTATCTGTATGCATCGCATTATGCTAGAGGAAGACTGTAAGACCTCTAGAGAACACCATAGAAGGATTAATCCAATATTAAGTACTGTAGTTAAGGATGAAGTGAAAAAGCTCTTAGATGCGGGAATTATATACCCGATATCAGACAGTAAATGGGTTAGCCCAGTACATGTCGTACCTAAGAAAGGAGGTGTTACAGTTGTTAAGAACTCAAAAGGTGAATCTATAACGCAAAGAGTCGTAACAGGAAGTAGAATGTGTATCGATTATAGAAAATTGAACAAAGTTACTCGTAAAGATCATTTCCCATTACCGTTCATTGACCAAATGTTGGAACGATTGGCAAAACATTCTTACTTCTGCTATTTAGACGGTTACTCAGGATTCTTCCAAATCCCTATTCATCCTGATGACCAAGAAAAGACAACTTTCACATGTCCCTATGGTACATTTGCTTACCGACGAATGCCGTTTGGACTATGTAACGCTCCCGCAACATTCCAAAGATGCATGATGTCAATTTTCGCTGATTTTATAGACGACATTATGGAAGTGTTTATGGACGATTTTTTTGTTTGTGGGCAGAGTTTTGAAGGATGTCTATCGAACCTAGAAATGGTGCTTGAAAGATGTGTAAAAGTCAATCTCGTACTAAACTGGGAGAAATGCCATTTTATGGTCAATCAAGGAATCGTACTTGGACACGTAGTATCTGATAGAGGGATTGAAGTTGATAAAGCAAAGATAGAGATTATAGAAAATCTCCAACCTCCAAAATCCGTACGAGAAATAAGAAGTTTCTTAGGACACGCCGGTTTCTACCGACGATTCATTAAAGATTTCTCGAAAATTACCAAACCACTGACAGGTTTACTAATGAAAGACGCTGAATTTATCTTCGATGAGAAATGCCTAAAAGCGTTTGAGCAATTAAAAACGGCTCTCGTTACCGCACCTATCATGCAACCACCTGATTGGAGATTACCATTTGAAATCATGTGTGATGCGAGTGACTATGTCGTAGGCGCAGTCTTAGGACAAAGAAAGGACAGAAAGCTCCATGCAATTTACTACGCAAGTAGAACCCTAGATCCTGCCCAAATGAACTACGCCACCACTGAAAAGGAACTCCTAGCTGTCGTGTTCGCTCTGGATAAATTCCGTTCCTACTTGGTAGGAGCGAAAATCATTATCTATATCGATCATGCCGCGATAAGATACCTATTAAGTAAGAAAGATGCCAAACCTAGACTTTTAAGATGGATCCTACTCTTACAAAAATTCGATTTAGAGATAAAGGATAAAAAGGGCACCGAAAATGTAGTCGCAGACCATTTATCAAGAATAGAAGGTATTAAGCCTGAGCAAGTGCCTATTAATGATGACTTCCCATATGAGCGACTGATAGCCCAACTGGAAAGCAATATGTCTGAATTAACCGTGAACGATATCAAACCAAAGGAATTAGTGGAAGAAATTCAAACGAATACAACACTGCCATGGTATGCTGACTTTGTTAACTACCTAGCTGCCGGGGTACTTCCACCAGATCTAACTTACCAACAAAAGAAGAAGTTCTTTCATGACCTTAAACAATATTATTGGGATGAGCCTCTACTTTTTAAGAGAGGTGCCGTTGGAATTTTCCGTCGATGTGTCCCCGAAGATGAAATAGAAAACATAATCTCACATTGTCATTCTGCTCCTTATGGTGGACACGCAAGCACTTCAAAGACTTGCGCTAAGATCTTACAATCTGGCCTATTCTGGCCTAATCTATGGAAAGATGTCCATATCGCGATATTAAACTGCGACCGGTGCCAACGCACGGGTAACATCTCTAGACACGATGAAATGCCACAAAAGGGTATTTTAGAAGTGGAAGTCTTTGATGTATGGGGGATTGACTTCATGGGGCCATTCCCATCTTCTTTTGGTAATAAATATATACTCGTCGCTGTTGATTACGTTTCAAAATGGATCGAGGCTGTAGCTTTTCCAACAAATGACACACGAGTAGTAATCAAGCTTTTCAAGAACATAATCTTCCCTAGATTCGGTGTGCCCAGACTTGTCATCAGTGACGGAGGCTCCCATTTCATATCTAAGATATTTGAAAAACTTCTACTGAAGTATGGAGTCCGACACCGTGTAGCAACACCATATCATCCACAAACAAGTGGACAAGTCGAAGTCTCGAACAGAGAAATCAAACAAATCTTAGAAAAGACTGTTGCAACCTTTAGAAAAGACTGGTCATCAAAATTACACGAAGCTCTGTGGGCATATATGACAGCTTATAAAACCCCAATAGGAACCACACCTTTTAAGTTAGTCTACGGAAAATCATGCCATCTCCCTATAAAATTAGAGCACAAAGCCTACTGGGCCATTAAGACCCTCAACTTAGACCATACTGCCGCAGGTGAGAAAAGAATCTTAGACATTCACGAACTAGAGGAACTTCGATTAGACGCATACGAGAATGCTAGGATATATAAAGAAAGAACTAAAAAATGGCATGACAAATGAATTTCCCGTAAAGAATTTAATGAAGGCGACATAGTACTCCTTTTTAATTCGCGCCTTAAACTCTTCCTAGGAAAACTTAGATCTAGGTGGTCAGGTCCCTTCATAATAAGTAAGGTTTTCCCAAGTGGTGCCGTAGAAATAAAAGGTAGATCTAGTCAACCATTTATAGTAAACGGACAGCGTTTAAAACATTATCACTGCGTAGACAATAGAGATTACTCGGCTAGTCTAAAGCTACTAGAGCTGCCCGTTCATTCTGAAAACCGACATTGCACTAGAACTATGTCAGGCTTAAGACATTAAAAACAGCGCTTGGTGGGAGGCAACCCACGTATTTTTAATACCCGAATTTTAAATGCTTTATTTTATTTCGTCTCATTTTATTTTATTTTGTTTTATTTGATTTTATTTTCCTCCTTGTTTAGTTTTTTACCTTTTATTATTTTTTTTTCTATTTCCTCTCCTTCTCCCATTTCTTGACGCCATAATTTACATGTTCATCACTAATTTTGCATGACTATCTACTCACTTACAGGCTAACTTAGCTTAGTTAGTAACTAACTTTCAAGATGCAACAAGTGGATTACATGAACATTGTTTTCAGAGGCAGAGCTCAGAGGAGGAGATTTGAGATGTTAGCTCAGAGAGATATGGCTTTGACTATTTACTATGATGGACCTACCATGGCTGAGTTAGGTATCAGGGACAGCATCCTGTTTCTGTTTAGCCAACTAGGGTGGGAGACTGCTTCTATCAGACAAAGGTTTACTTCTTATCGTAGGCTGACACTTGAGTTCCTTAGCTCCCTTACTCACATACCTAACCATGGTTATGGATTCCATAGAGGGCTGGTTACTTTTAGACTGTTTGATAATGACTATACCTATAACCATAGAGAACTTGCTGAACTCCTAGGATTTCCTAGTGGACCTGATGTGGTAACTGCATACCAAGATGAACTGCACTTTGATCTCGACCTGAACTATTTTTGGGGTAACATAACTGGTAATTATAATCCTGAACCCTTTGGCATGTTTTCTGAGAATATCCACAACCCAGCCATCCGGTATTTTCACAAAATCCTCGCCCATACCATTTTCGGTAAGGAAGAAAATGACACCTCTGTATCCAGAACTGAGCTTTATATTTTGTATTGTGCTTCACAGGGCCGCCCAGTAAATGCTGCTACCTTTATGATAACTAATTTTGTGAGTCTTGTACGGGATGCTCGCGCCCCTATCATAGTAGGAGGTTTAGTCACCGTGATAGCAAATGCCATAGGACTGAGACATCCTCTGATCAGGTTTAACCCTCTTGGTACTTTCCGACCTATGAACCTTAACTTCTGCTTTAACCGCCGTATCATAGGAAACCTCGGACCGGATACCTTTGACTACCTAATTAATAATGAGGTCGTCCGTCTTTTCACTTTACCTAACCATGAGCGCACCAGTGTCCATAATAGAAACAATTGGTTTTATGACTTGACCGACCCACTTCATGCTCCACCATCACCACCTGATACACCACAGATTTATGAATTTGATGCAGACTATATTTCTGATGTTGAATCTCACACACCTACTATAGCTCCTATAGCTCCTCCTCCACCAATTGATTTCACTACTGCCATAACAGCCTTGGAGAACCGAGTGACTGACGTTCAAACAGAATTCACCACTATTCGCACTGAATTTCATGGATTTATGGATATAGTGGTAGAACAATTGGATCATTTTCATCAGCAACTGTTTTCTAGAGGACTTGCTAACAATCCAAATCAACGTGGCTAGGGCAGTATTTGCTTCACATCCGGGCTTCTGCATTTTAACAGTGAGGACACAGTTAATTCTAAGTGTGGGAGACGGAAGCTAACTTTTCATTCAGTTTTTCGCATTTCCGTAATTCAATTCAGTTTTTCTAATTTTTGTAATTTAATTCTTTCTACTGTTACAAATTTATCATTTCAGTTGCACTTGGGTTTAATGTATTTTGGTTTAAATTGACTTAAATTTCAAGTTTTAATTTCTTTCAGTCTGTTGTTTTGCTTTGGCTCCATTTATTGTTTTGTTTTGGTTGCATTTACTGTCGATTTAGTTATTTTCACTGACTATGACCAATGTGATACTGACTGCTATTTCATTCATTATCCTGCTATTTCATTATTTCAGTATTATTCATATGCTTGTTGTATCATCTATCATTACTCTGCTACATGATTTAATGTTGGTAAAAGTAAGGACACGCATGGTCCTAATAAAAATGTCATGTAGTAGCTTGCTTGCATTTACTATGACCAATCTTATCACATGCAGAAGAAAAAAAAATTAGAAGGAATCTCTCACATGCATGCAGGGAAGTGTGGGATTGGAAGATAAAAACAAAAATTAATATATATATATGTGTTAGAAGTGGCTTCCGCCACCACATGAACATGTGGCTCCCGCCACCCATGGGAATGTGGCTCGCGCCACCTTGAGGAAATGTGGCTCTCGCCACTTTAAATCATGTGACTTCCGCCACTCCTACCTTGGCTATGCATGCAAAAATGCATGTGCATGTGTGACTCCAAAATTATTGCCTTTTTTCTGCCACCTATCAAATCTCTGCATGCATAATTGCATGCGTATTCCTCCTCACATGCATTTGTCCACCCCTACTTTATTTTCCTTTGACCGCCACCTACCACAACTACACAAATTTAATAATACATCCTTCTACTATAAATTCACACTTTCAGTAACATTCACTCACACACATATTTAGGGTATTTAGAATATTTTGGTCTGCACGTCTAAGTTGTGAGAGTGAAATTTCTATCAACAAAAAAATGGAACCAGCACCAACAGCACAAGGGTTTACATTACTTTGCAGAGATCAAAACCAAGCTACTCTTCTCCAGTCGCTTAGACAACGCGAGATCGAGCCAACAAGGTATGCGGATACTAATTGTTTAGAAGTTTTAGGACTTACCGAAAGCGTAGACTTCTTATTAAAACGAGTAAATTTGAAACAATTTTTGTCTAAAAGAGACCCTGTCTATGTCCCGCTTACCTTAGAATTTCTTAGCTCGCTTATTTATGACCCCGAAGGGACGGTCCAGTTTCGAATGTTTAATTTTGAATTTAATTTCACTTTTGATGAACTGGCTGCTAAACTAAATTTCCCAGTAGGAAACAATGTAATGTATAGTATCCCGAGTGGACCTGGCTGGGTTCACAGTTACAAGTGTCTTTGGAGAGGTCTAACGGGAACTCATACGTAAAGTTGTGAAGGAAATAAGGCCACTCTCATTCAAAACCCGGCTTTTCGTTATTTTCGCCAACTATTGGCTACTACAATTTTTGGCCGGTCTAATTCAAACAAAGTGAATGAGAAGGAATTTTCCTATTTACTTACCACCTTTGCTAACCGCCGAATAAACCATGTTCCATTCATGATTAATCATATGTGCTCCATTACCGCCTCAAACAAAGGCGCCATAACAGTCGGTGGTCTAATAACAACTATAGCTCGTGCCCTTGGGCTCGAAGGACATTTTGCAGTCTTAACACCACTTCCTTCTCTTACCATTGATTTGAAAATGACTGAACGTATGAAGCTGGTTAAGAAAAGAGAAGACGGTAAATATGATCTACTGATTGACAATAAAGTTTTCCCAAATTTTACACTTCCTAACCCAAGCCGCACAGATGTGCAGCGAGAGGAAAACTATTATTATACTGATAACCCAGGCCCCGCGCACATTCTTGAGAATGTAGCTGCTGGCGGGGACGAAACTAACGCACAAGCACACACCGCACCCTCCTCCTCTAATATTGTTGCAGGTACATCATCCAGACGCAGGCCTAGGAGACGAGAGGAAGAACCATCCGGAACTCTAGAAAGCATATACGCTGAGGTGATGAGACAAAGTGAAGCAAACGCACTCCGCGACCAAACCATACAAAGCATCGCAGCTCAGGAAGCTCAAATGATGGCTCAGCAAACCCAGATGTACAACCAACAAGCGGAGATGATCCAGGTTTTACAACGAATGCAGCAAGGCCAGAACAACATGGCAGAGCTGATCCAAGGGATGACCGGTATGAATGTGCAAGCACATGAACAACATCAGGATCTGGGTGCATCAGAACAACAAACCAAAAACACCAGGCGAGCACGGACTCGAGGAAGAGGCCGCCAGTAGCCCGTTTTTCCAGGTTTCTCCTTCCTTTTTCACCTTACGTTGTTATATTGGGGACAATGCTCAATTTAAGTGTGGGGGAGGAAGTTTTGTCGCTTTCATTTAAATTATTTTGGTTATTTACTGCTTTTCTAGGTAGATTTAAAATTTTTCATGCTTATTTTCCTTTCATTAGTATGCTCAGTTTTTTGTATTCAATAAAAGAAATTCATGTGCTGTCGAGTCTCTACACATAGTTTCTGCTATTACTTAGATTCTCCCAACTTTCTTGAGCCATAACAAAAAAAAAATTATTTTGGTTTGATACATGACATGGCACTTTAAAAGCTTAGAAGGCTAAGTTAGGAAGACTTGGGAAAGTGTTAATAAAATCGGTACTGTTTTGACACCCTGAACCCCCGAATATACAGATGAATCTGGGTACTTATTATGCCGAGACCTGAAATTTGAAAATAACCTCTTGATTAGTTTATAGTAGCAGTCAGCACCATCCTAAGGCACAAACTAAGTAATAAACTGATGCAAATATGTGTTCGATCTCAAAAGTGAATTTAATGAATTAATAGAAAAGGAGAATAAAAGACATGTTCCCTCTAAGTTAGGTGGTCCTCACCCGACCATTTAGCCCAACGGATCGGACTCTGGAAATTCGAAACTAAAAGAAAAAAAAATGCAAAAGATTTGGAAAATGAGATCACTGAACACTAACAGGTTTACTTACCATGGGCGTGCGTGGATAACGGGCTTAATGTGATTGCGCGAGAATGAAAAAGAGGTGAAAGAAAATAGGTCGAGTTATAATACCATGATTCGGATCTGTCTGTATAAGGTGGGAGTTTTTGATTACATGATGTAATTCTGTGTCATTACGGTATCCTTGGTATTGATATTTAGTACCTATCTTTCTGACAAGGCTTGGCATCACTGTATGATATGTGTCGTGTTTTTGTTTCAAACCCGTGTTTAGATGTTTCATTTGCTTGAGGACAAGCAAAGGTTCAAGTGTGGGGGAGTTTGATAACGCGAAATTATATCGTGTATTTGACTTGACATGCATGAATTTATACTGTGTTTTAATTGGTTTTCCCCGATTTATGTTTTATTCTACCCGTTTTTGTTTATGTTTTTCAGGCACTCGAGTCGAACCGGGATTTAACGGAAAATAAATATTTATTGAAGAAATTGAAGAGAAAAGAAATGAAGAGGAAAGAAAATGAATTGAAGAAATTGAAATGGAAAGAATTGGAAAGGAAAGAAAAAAAGAAGCAAAGAAAAGAAAAAAAAATATAAAGGGTGGGCCCACCACCACATATATGGCGTAAGCCACATTGTGGGTGGCGCCCACCACCAAAGGAGAAAGTGGCGCAAGCCACATCCATGAAGAAAGATGAGGTGGCGCGAGCCACCTATTTCTGGGGAGAGAAAAAAGAAATATTGCACCACTCCTCCTATTTTCTCTAGGTTCCAACTTCCGTCCGTTATTTTCTCAAGCATTTTCCACACGACTGAGACGTAAATTTCTCAACGGCCAGACAACTCATATAAATGGAACTGAAGCCCTCCTTTGAGGGGGTCCGTGAATTTTCAAGAGAGCTCTGAGTGAATTATTTTTCTGCACTTATTTTCAATTAAACAGTTCTTAGTCTTTAGTTATTTTTTTCTGCACTTCTGCACTTCGAGTTTTCATTATTTCCTTGAGTAAGAAATTGTACCGGATCACTTCAAGTTTGTACCAAGGATTCGTTTGCCAGATTATTTCAATTCCAGGTTTTTATTATATGCTTTATTCTGTCGTTTATTGCAGCATGATTAGTAGTAGTTATATATATATTGTTAGCATGTTTTCCATTCCAACCATGTCTGGCTAGGTTATTTGGTGTCAGTATGTAAACAAGTTATTCAGATGGAATTAAGTAATAATCGGTGCTATATTTTTACAAATTAGTTTTTAGGCTTTGGTTTCTTATTTTTAATCGATCGGTTTTTCTTACGAAAGTAAAAAGGCATTTAAGGTTAAGGTCAAGATAAACGAGAGTTTGAGAGTTTAACCAGATAGCTGAAACTAGGCATTGATTTTAAACACAGCGGAAGCACTTTAGAATTGATTAGGACTTATTCATTTTCAAAAAGTATTTTTAAATGCAAATGATACAGCGAGAGCGCTCATTCTGATTTAACGGTATAGTCCAAATCAATAAACACGAGAGTGTGAGATAAGGTCTTTTAAATGAGTATATTCTACTCAAAAGTAATTTGACACTTAACCCTGCACCGATGACTTACTAAATTCCAGACGATTAATGCGTTACATACTGATATTTCGTTATTGATTATTCTTATTAAAAATTAGTATTCTTAGATTTAATTTCTGTCGTCTCATTTCCCTTAGAACAATTAGCCTTAGCTAAACATAGTAACAATCTGATAGCACTAGTTTGATTATCAGTCCTTGTGGGATCGATATCTTTTTAAAACTACGCGATAGATTGTGCGCTTGCAGTTAGTAACCCCATTCGACTCATAAAGTCGCGATCATCTCCATAAAAGAAATCTTAAATTGCTCCCATACCTTAGGTACCTCTTGAATAGTCATCAGGGCTGAGGCACTCTCCCACCACCTCTTGGCAGGACCCTTCAGCGAATGAGAAGAAAATACCACCTTATTCTCCTCACTACAATGGACTATCAAGAAAATTCTCTCCATGCCAGCTATCCATTCCTGAGCTTTCATAGGATCTAATCCACCATGAAATTCATGAGGATTCATGCGGATGAAATCTCGGAAACTCCCACCTACAGCTTCTGGAACAACCACCTGAGGATGAAGACCTACATTCATTTGTTGTACCATCTGCTGCATGAATTGGTTCTGTTGTTGTTGCATCTATTGCATAAACTGATACAAATGGGCATTCCCATCGCCGCCTGGCGGAGTCGTCCCAGCTGGAGTAGTTATGGGTCTACCACGATTGCTTCTGCGTCCATCAGCCATGTTCCTAAAGGCTCAATACCATAAATATAACACTTAAGACCAATGGCGACACCACGCATATGAAATGGAAAGAAACACTTATAGTATTTCATGGCTAGGTCGAGGATACGACCTGCTCTGATACCAACTGTAACGCCCATATATAACAACATACATCAAAGCATATATATTATACATGAATTCCCGTTTTGGTACTGAAATACCATAAGGTCCTAGTTAACACATTGTATACATTAGATGCCCTAAATACAAAGTACTAAAAGTCTACGGCATACATATACAAGATGTCTAGAAATACACTAAGAACTAGATCAATACAATGATCTCAAAATAAAACGTCATAGCGGAAGCCATGCCATCCCAAAAGCTACGATTTGTAAGGAAAAGTCAAACCACTTTATCCTTACCCTTCGCGGAACCTGTAGTACCTGTAATATAATCAACAACATGGGGTGAGATAACAAATCTTAGTGAGTTCCCTATCTTATGGATCCTCTCATCTTTACAAGGTTCTAACCAATCCTAACTCAAGTCCAAGGGAAAGGGAAAGGACTTCGAGTTCACATTTGAATTCTCACACTATATGGAAACATGTTCATGAGTTCATCAACTCAAAATATCACTAATCGATAACCTGTACCAAGGCATCCCCTTTCCCCGTTTGTTTCTACGTCTAGAAGTCGACCCAAGTCATGGATCTTTGTAACCTACTTGACATACGAATAGATTCGGGTTCTACGGGCCATTAACCGTTATGAATCGTCACTTCACACGGGCCGTTAACCTTCACAAGCATACGCTCCATGGGCGCCATTCGTACTGCACGCGGGAATCAAACCTGCCAAGTAGTCATGCATACGTTTTAGAGGAGCTCGAGACTCATGAAACTGCAACTCAAGATAAACGGTTATGATTACGTGATCTCGTACACAAACGCGATTGTATTCGACAATCATAAGGCCACATTCTCCTTTTCTCATAATCATCATAGTTCACACATGTTCCATACTAGTGTCTCACTCTCGTCTAGACCATTACTCGGCAAGGATGCACCTTTCTACAACACATGCTCGAGCATCGCCATCTAGAGTTCTCTATCAATTTCTAGTCTCACTACTAGATTCTACTATAGTTTCATGTTGAGGTTTACTCACTCTTCCTATTCCATTTTCATTTTAGCATGCATATTCACTCACAACCATGTTTAATCGACAATAGGATAAGCAAAGCATACTACAATTGCACAATAGAATTACATATGATAATTCAACATAATTGTACCACTTTTGGATTTCCTCCGATTATTTAATCGGGCAATAAAACTGACATTTTTCACCTTCATTATATAAATTATTTTCACAACTTTTTATCGGTACCAAGAACTTTTAAATCGGATAAACGAGTCAAAAGTTATGGAATTTAAAAGAAAAGAAAACATTTGAAAAAGTCCCAGGAGCGCCCGACGCTCAAGGCTTCGCCCGGCGCTGCCCCCTTCGCCTCTACTTCGCCCGGCGAAGCAGAGGCATAAGACCCTTGCTAAAAACTTAAAAGTTATAGAAGTGTTCCACACTGCGCCCCTTGCCCATCACCCGACGGAGCAGAGGCGCACGCTTTGCGTCGCCCGGCGCTCTGCACCAGAAGCAGAAATTCTGCTTGCGTTTTACATGGTTCAAGGGTTCAAAAATCCTTCTTTCTCAAGCCAAAACATTTCCAAACAACGAAAACAAGCATCATCAATGATTATATGCATAATACGATTATACTACGCAATTTATATCGATTTTCAACCATTAGATTCATGATTTTAGCAAGATTACTCATTTTCTCACAATATCAAACCTAACTCTAAAACTCAAGAAACTCTACAACTAAAGCATCTATCTAGAACCCACCTTGATTAGAGGATGATGATGAAGAAGATGAGATGATTTGATGAAGAAGAGATGATGATCTTGACCTTTCCCTCTTCTAGGTTTTCTTTTCCTTTTCTTTCCTTTCCTCTTCCTTCTCTCTAACTTCTTTCTATCTTTTTCTCTCTTTGTTTCTATAAGGAAAAAGGGTGGAAAGGAAATGATATAGAGAAATATCATTAATTAGTAACACTATTAGTTGTCTAAAAAGTCTCTATAACTCCAATAATTAAAACCTCAGAGTCAGATAATATTAATTGGATTTGCTCTAAACTCATCAGTTACTCTAATTATCTGTACATATAGTTTCTCAGAGTACACCGGAACTCAGTTGATCACAACTAATGTTATCCAGAGCAAAATAAAATACGAGGTATTACACGAGCCTTGTATTTGACAATCTCATTTTTCTCATTTCGTTTTCTTACAAAGACCCACTTATACCCAACTGGTTTCACATCTTTTGGTATAGTCGTAATGGGGCCAAATACTTTTCGATTTTTAAGAGAATTTAATTCAGTATCTATTGCATCCTTCCAATTTTTCCAATCATGTCTATTTTGACATTCATTCACAGTTCTTGGTTCGGGATCATCATTTTCATTCATAATTTCACATGCAATGGAGAATGAAAATATTTCATCTATATTTATATCTTTTCGGTTCCACAAAGTTCCCGTATCAACATAATTAATTAAAATTTCAAGATCATTCTTGTTTTCATTTTCATCATCAATGATCTCATTATCATCATCTCATGCTTCTTCAAGAGCACGTTTTTCAATTGTTGATTTATTATTATCTAGTGTCATTTCATGATTACTTTCAATCATATTCACCTTTTCTATCCCTTTTCTTTTTCGGGGATTTTTGTCTTTAGATCCCATAGGTCGACCACTCTTCAATTGTGCCTTAGATGTACTTGCTACATCATTTAGATTTGAAATCTCAATTCGAGCTGGGACATTTATAGCTGGTACGTGTGACTTTGTCACTCTTTTCAAATCAGTAAAAGAATCTGGCAATTAATTTGCTAAATCTTGTAAGTGCATAATTTTCTTTACATTATCTTCCCATGATTTATTATATGGGTTCAAATGTAATAAATGGGGTACAGACCATGTTATCTCATTTTCTAATTTTTTATTTTCTCCCCCTAGTGTTGAAAATTTTGTTTCGTCAAAATGCCTGAAAAACATCACCTGTTAAAGGTTCAAGATATCTAATAATAGAAGGTGATTCATACCCCACATATATTCCCAACCTCCTTTAAGTCCGATCTTTGTTCTATGTGGTGGAGATAATGGGATATATACTGCACAACCAAATATCTTTAAATGAGAAATATTTGATTCCTTACCAACTGCAAGTTGATAAGGGGTATGTTTATGATTAGCACTTGGCCTTAGACAGATGAGTGCTGCAGCATGTAAAATTGCATGACGCAATCGGTAACTAGTAGTTTAGTTTTCATAATTAATGGTCTAACAATAAATTGAAGACGTTTGATTAAAGACTCGGCTAAACCATTTTGTGTATGCACATGAGGAACAGGGTGTTCAACAGTAATTCCAATTGACATGCAATAATTATTAAATGATTCAGATGTAAATTCACCAGCATTGTCAAGTCTAATTTTCTTTATAGTGTAATTAGGAAATTGAGCCCTTAGTTTAATTATTTGTGCAAGAAATTTTGCAAATGCCATATCACGACTTGACAGTAAACATACATATGACCATCTACTAGATGCATCAATTAATACCATAAAATACCTGAATGGTCCTGACGGTGGATGGATAGGTCCACATGTATCGCCTTGAATTCTTTCAAGAAATGCAAGTGATTCTGTCTAAATCTTACCTGGTGAATGCTTTGTTATTAGTTTGCCAAGAGAGCAAGCTTCACATGGTTTATCTCCTTTTGTAAGTTTTAAACCTTTCAATGGATGACCGTGGGTACTTTCAATTATTTTACGCATCATTGTTGAACCAGGGTGACCTAAACGATCATGCCATAAAGTTATCATTTTGGGATCTTCTTTTACTGCTAAATTACATTCAATTGCATGTATATAATTATAATGTAATCCAGAAGGCAATTTTGGTAGTTTTTCTAAAACTTTCTTCTTTCCCAAAACATTAGTAGTAATGTTAATATATTTCATATTACCTTCAGTTGTAGTTTCAGGATCATATCCTTGACGATATATGTCATTAAAACTCAACAAATTTCTCTTTGATTTTGAAGAGTATAAAACATTATTAATGACAAACTTTGTTCCATTTGGTAATATGAACATAGCATTACTTGTTCCTTCGATCAATTCTGCAGGACCTGAGATTGTATTTATTACACCTTTAGTAGGATTTATTTCAGTGAAATATTTCTTACATTTGAGGATTGTGTGGGTAGTTCCACTGTCTAGAATGCAAATGTCTTCAACATGTTCCATGTCTAACTTTTTTGAAATAGAAATAAGATTAAATAGAATGTAAATCAACACAACATATTTAACATTATTATTTCAAACATTGGATATACCAAACAACATACAAATACTTAAGTTTGTACATAGTTCAAACATAAAATTAATACAAGCATATCACACACATTATTCAAAAAGTTTCTTAATCCATTGTTCCTTCAACAAAATCAGCAACCTCAAGACATGTAGTATCATTTTCAGGTTCAGTTTCATTAAAATTTACTTCCTTCTCCTTTCCCTCTATAGATGCCTTGTTTCTTTTACACAAATGTTCTAGTGTTCTACAGGTCTTAGACCAATGACCTTTCTTTCCGCATCTATAACACAAATCATCATGATTCCTCGAGGGACCCTCTTGGCTATAAGTACCCATACCTTGACGATATCTGTTAGTTTGGTCATATTTGGGAAATCTATAATTATTCACATAACTTCGTCCACGACCTCGACCACGAAAGCGGTTTTGACCATGAAATCCGCCTCGACTATGACCCTCAAAACGAGCATAACCTCCACGTTTTTTATTACGATTATAGCCACCACGCCTTTGATTAAATGTTGTGGCATTTATCTCGGGATATGATATTGTCCCTGTGGGACGCGACTGATGGTTTTTGATAAGAAGCTCATTATTTTGTTCTGCTACTAGAAGGACTGCAACTAAGTCAGAATACTCAGAAAATTCCCTCATTCTGTATTATTGTTGCAACAATGCTTGGGATGCATGAAAAGTTGAATTTTTTTTTTCCAATTTTTCTTCTTCAGTTATAACTATGCCACAAAATTCTAATTGTGCTATAATTTGGTGCATGGCAGAATTATATGCAACAACACTTTTATAATCTTGGAACCTTAATTTGTTCCACTGATCCATTAATGAGGGCAACAAGACTTTTCTCTGGTGTCCAAATCTTGCCTTAAGTTTGTCCCACAAAATCTTGGGATCTTTTGCATTTGAATATTCTGTTTGTAAACCATCGTCAAGGTGGTGTTTGATTATTCGATTTACTTTTGATTTTTTTCATTGCCATCTCTTCTGGGTCAACAACTGACTTTCCTGAAATTTCTCCTTCAAGGATTTTATCAAGTCCCTCACATGCAAGATACTCTATTAAGTTGTTATTCCAGGTTATGTAGTTGTCCCCAGTTATGCTTAAAATTTTGAAGTGATGCTTAACATTTGACATGATTCTATCTAGAATTCAAAAGAACATAATCAATATTTAATACATAAACAAAAAAGTATATGTCAATTTATTCAATAACAACGATTACAACAACCATGACCATGTTTTAATCAAAAACCTCTATTAATAAACCAAGATAAGACTAATAATGGTAAAACAATAAGTATCATTATTGCTACATAATCTTTACCTAGTTCTTCATGCTTGATAATACCGATGAGGAATAAAATAATTACAAGTAGAGTGATGAACAAAAGAAAACATTTAGCCATTTGAAAAATATGGATAAATTTTTTAGAATGATATATAATTTGTGAAAGAAGTTGAAATATATATAGATAAATCTGTAAAACGGCCATTATAGTTACCGTTAGGGAAAAGAAAAGAAAAAGCAAAGAAAAAAAAATCATCAAATCAAATTTAAAGTGTGTTAAATATCAACTAGCTATTACAAGTGTTTAGAGATAATTATAAGATAACATATGCGGTTTTATACCTCCACTAATTATGAAAATTTAGTAACTGCAGATGGGATTTTAGACCACCATTGAATATAAAAGTTAGCAACTGAATATAAAAGTTAGGAACTGAAATACAAAAGTTAGTAAGTGTATATGGGGTTTTAAACCTCCATTAAATATAAAAATTAGTAACTGAATATAAATATTAGTAAGTGCAGATGGGGTTTTAAACCTCCACTAAATATAAAAGTTAGTAACTGAATATAAACGTTAGTAAGTGCAGATGGGGTTTTAAACCTCCACTAAATATAAAAGTTAGTAACTGAATATAAAAATTAGTAAGTGCAGATAAGGTTTTAAACCTCCACTAAATATAAAAGTTAGTAAGTGCAGATGGGGTTTTAAACCTCCACACAAAATATATAAAAACCACACTTATTCCAGAGCACTTGACAAGTTGCCAGTTTTCTATAACAAGGGGGTAAAGTAAAAATAACGATAAAAATCATTCTAGTTATAAATCACTTGACTAATTGTCAGTTTTCTATAACCATGATAAATAATAAAAATTATAGCAATAATGAGATTAAAGAGATAAGTTTAGAATATATATCTAGTGTGGTAATAACTTCCGATAGAAACGATCGTGCTGATAACGTGTTAAGAAAAATCGATTTTGAATATTTGTTAATATTTATGAACTAATATAATTTAGTAAACTAGTTGCAACTATTAAACTTAGATGGAAAGATTGAAGAATATAAAGTATTTTACTAGAGCTTTCAAAGTAAAAGTTTTAGTGTATTTTTACATTAGTTAAGGGTGGTATTTATACTATTAAAAATGTAACTATCACACTAATGTAATAATTGAATTTACTATTTTATATTTGATAAATTATATATCTACGATAATTTGTCATTACTATTTAGATAAATATTTCTAAATAATAATAATAACATTAATATTATAACAAAAATAACATTGTTTGTCGACCTTATTTTCTTCTGAAAACGGAGAGTATCAACCAAAGCACATTGTTCTTCTTCTTCCCCAAACAAAATGGCAATTCGACGTTAGAAAACTGAAAACTCCGAAATCTGATATGAAAACAATGGACAAAGACATATCAAACTGGATCATGGAGTTTCTCCTTCGAAGCTCCGTACCCGATTCACTCATTCAAAAAACCCTAACCGTTCTTCCACTTTCCGGCGCGGATTCTCGCCTTAAAAAAACCCTCCTCCTCCGTACCCTCCAAACTCACCTCCGCAACGCCTCACTCTCGGAAACCTCTCTTCAAATCATCGAACACCTCGAGGAACTTTACCGTGGAGAAGCAGTTCCGATCTCCGCGGCAATGCAAAGCGCTTATTGCGCTGTTGCTGTTGAGTGTACCGTGAAATATCTCATTACCTCTCATGAGGATCCGTCTGGTGAGTATTTTTCTGCCGTCCGACGGATCTGGCGGGGTCGTGTTGTTCAATTGTCGGGTGAGGGACGTCGGAGTGAGCTTCTCTCTGATGAGTTGTCGCGTTGGGGGGAAGACATTGAAGCGGCGCTTTGGGATGTTAAGGTTTCGGAGAGGCTTGCGGGGTTG
This sequence comes from Lathyrus tuberosus, assembly GCA_022829125.1. Classification (NCBI taxonomy): domain Eukaryota; kingdom Viridiplantae; phylum Streptophyta; class Magnoliopsida; order Fabales; family Fabaceae; genus Lathyrus; species Lathyrus tuberosus. The sequence goes on from JALAZF010000071.1 coordinate 14,765,208, forward strand.
AATACAAGGAGAGATGCGATGAATGAAGTTAAGAGGTTTTTGAAGGATGCGTGGAAAATTATGGGACCTTCGTTTCTTGATTCAGTGGCAATGTGTTCTAAAGGGAATGGTTTGCGTCCTGAAGGTGTTTGTGGAATTGCTTTGGGTAATGAAAAGTTGAAAAAGAGTGATGGTAGGTTAGAAAGTTCGGGAAAGGAGAAAATGTGCTCTGTTGGGGATGATAACAATGATAATGTTGATGATGATGGTGGTGGTGATGATGATGACGTGGCAGCGATGGGTGAAAACCATGGCGATGAGCGATTGGAAGAGAGAGTTGGTACTTCTGTTGATGCAAATCAGGAAGTGGGTGGGTATGATTCTTCAAATGTAGATAAAGGTGTGTTTTTTATTTTATTTTTTGTGTCAATCCCTTCAACACAACACTTTGAGGGCTGTAAAGTTTTGATTTTGTGTTTTAAACTTTGAGTGTTTGTTTAATCAAACAAGTTTTGATGATACAAGTTATGACACTGCTCAAGAATTGCTATGCCTACACCTATTTGATTATTGTTTAGATTCTCTTAACTGTATCTGTATTTAGTAGAAATTCGGAAAGACAATCTTCAGCTCAAACGCAAGCACTCTGCACTAAGAACATGCCATAGGGGAGTTAAAATCTCTGGTGCTGAGGAATTGAGTCCAACAAATTTATCGAGCAAATGTAAAATCTTGCCTAGTGCTGAAGTAAAGAAAGTCCGGGAATCCCTTAAATCAAGTTCTATGGAGTTAAAGGCATTGGTCAAAGATCCTCTTCCCGATGCATTGCGATCATATGAAGATGTAAGATCCAAATTGGCGACAAAACATATAAACCTTGGGCCACCCAGTGAAAATCAGAGTGGACATGTAGATGTACGACAGTCGGATGGATGCAAAACTGTTGTACTTTATCAGTCTAATGATGCCAATCTTGCAAAGAAGTCTTCTGTTCCTTGTAGTAATGATCGTCGCCCCAACTTTATGGGGCAGGCAAGTTCTGCTCATACTTACGAGGTAATGATCTATGTAATGATCTGTTCTAATCTGGGGGTAGATTCTTTATTATATTCATATGTTCTCAGTAAGGGAATATGGCATCTTGTAAAGAATATTTTTTCAGTAAAAATGCTTGACATCTCATGGTGGAAATTCTTTCAAAAGATGTGGTTGCGAGCGGTAAAGGAAGCTTTCATTCCTGCTACGTGTTGTGGTGTTCAGTTGTACTTGTGTGTACTTTCAATTGGGCACTGGCTCATTAGTTAGTTCCTTCTTTATGCAGTGGAATGATTCAATAGATAACTCACCGCACGAAAGACTGCCAAGAAGGAAGAAAAGGAAATGGACTTCATTGGAAGAGGAGACACTAAGGGCTGGTGTAAAAATGTATGTTTTTGTTCTTCGAAACTTGTCAAATCATTAATTTCCTAGTGAACTATCATGGATGCAAGTTATACATGAAACGTAAAGTTAATTACTATTGTGACAGCATATATTTTGATTCCATGTTCTCATTAACTGTATTTCTTATCCAGGTTTGGAGAAGGAAACTGGAGGACAATTCGTGACTTCTACAGCAACATATTCGAATATAGAAGTGGAGTATGCAATCTATACAACAAAAACTTTGTGTTGTTTCTTTTGGGACTCGTGCTTTCATTAACACTTCATTTTTTATCATTTGAGGTTGATCTAAAAGACAAGTGGAGAAATATGACGCGGTGACACGGAGGAGTTATTTAAATTTCCATGTGTATATATCTCAGGAAGGTATTATTTTCTTGCATCTGTTCTGTGAAATTGTATTTCTTTAGACTATGTATTAATTGGGTTGGTAGTTTTATTGACATTTTTTGCTTCATTCTAGCCTGGTTCTTTATGTTTTAAAGGAAAAGAGAGGTAGAAGGACATCTTTAGTTGTGGAACTCTCACCTGGTGAACTGAAAAAAAAACAAAACAAAAGGCTCTCTATATCCGGCTCATTATGAAAAAAAAAAGTGATAATAGTGATTTGAAAAAAAATGATTAACTTTGCTAAATTAGTATATATAAATGAATATTTAATGATTTACTCTCAAATATCAATCATTAACAGTTTAGTTAGTTTCCCTCACGAAAAAATTCACTAAAGTTAGTTTTGGTGAAAAATCATGTTTTGCGGTATTTTCTTTTATCTTGTGCCAAACTAAGCATCACCTTTTTAAATGACTAGTGTGTGTCTCCTTGCTACTGCTAATCCCTTGATCTGAGCCATTAGTGTTTCTTTGCTCTTAATCAAGTGTACGCAATGCATGATGGAGCAAACCAAAAACCTTCCATGGAGTTGTGGTAGATGGCAAATAGAGGTGTCAATTTAGGGGCTGGGGGCTCCAAAAAATAGAAGGGCTCAAAATTTTAAAAATAAATGAGCTCCAAAATTTGTAGGCCCCTAAATTAAGGGCCCCTAAAATTCAAGTAGGGCCTCAAAGCCCCAACATTTTCAAAACTTGACATTTTTTTTTAAAATAGATTTTTTCAATCAACTATTTTTAAAATTGTTTTTTTTTTAATTTTTGGAAAAAATCATTTTATTTTTATTTTCGGAAAAAATTAATTTTTTTTTATTTTCGAAAAAAATAATTTTTTTTTTATTTTCGAAAAAAATCGTTTTTATTTTTCATTTTAAGAAAAAATCGTTTTTTTATATTCGGAAAAAATCGGGTTTATTCATTTTCAAAAAAAATAGGTTCTTTTATTTTTGAAAAAAATCAGTTTTTTTTATTTTCGGAAAAATTTGGTTTTTTTATATTCGGAAAAAATCAATTTTTTTCATTTTTGGAAAAGGTCGGTTTTTTAATATTCGAAAAAAATCGGTTTTTTTCATTTACAAAAAATATCGGTTTCTTTTTTATTTTCGGAAAAAATCGGTTTTTTCAATTTCGGAAAAATTGATTTTTCGTATTTGTAAAAAAACTGTTTTTTTCATTTTCAGAAAAATCGGTTTTTTTATTTTCGGAAAAAATCGTTTTTTTTTTTTGGAAAAAAATCGAGTTTTTCTTTTTCGGAAAAAATCGGTTTTTTATTTTCGAAAAAAAAACATTTTTTTTTCGTAAAAAATCGAGTTTTTTTATTTAAAAAAAAAACAGTTTTTTTTTAATTTTTTCGGAAGAAATTGAGTTTTTTTTTTGGAAAAAATCTAATTTTTTTATTTTCGGAAAAAATGAGTTTTTTACTATTTTCGAAAAAAATCGGTTTTCTTGTATTTTCGGAAAAAATCGGTTTTTTTTTTTATTTTTGAAAAAAATCAGTTTTTTTTTAATCTTCGAAAAAATTCGGTTTTTTTTTTTATTTTTTGAAAAAAATTGTTTTTCTTAATTTTCAGAAAAAATCGGTTTTTTATTTTTTCGGAAAAAAAATCGGGTTTATTTTTTCGGAAATAATCAGTTTTTTTTTTCTTCTGAAAAAATCGGTTTTTTTATTTTCGGAAAAAATTGGTTTTTTTTGTTTTCGGAAAAAATCAGTTTTTTTTATTTTTTGAAAAAATTGGTTTTTTTTTTAATTTTTGGAAAAAATCGGTTTTAGGAAAAAAACAGTTTTAAGAAAAAATCGGTTTTAGAAAAAAATCGGTTTTATAATATAAAATATTTTATTTCAAATAAATTAGATTTTGAGCCCTTCATTTAAGTCTCATTAAAGACAAAAATATGAAGGGGTTCAAAAATTAGGGGCCAAAAAAATATTCATTTAGTAAAGAGTTTAAAAAAATGGGGTCAACAAGGAGTTTAATTATTGAGACTTTGTCTTTTAGAGCTTTTTTTGACACCTCTAATGGTAAATGGTGGACTCTTGACAGCCACATAATAACTTAAAAATATACGAGGGAATATGACTTCTAACAACTATATTAAGAAAAATAAACATAGCTGAAACATTTGTAGGCACATCAAACTTGTTTAAAATTTACAAACATTGATCTAGTATGTAATGCAACGCATGTGATATGCGATTAAAAGTAAAATATGACATTGGTATGGGACCTTTGATGGAATCTTCTGGTTTTGTGATCATGGATGACTGACTGTTTTGAAAGTGTTTTGCCAGTTCCTGGTCTCTCCTTGGTTCATACTTAACAGTTGTTTCTCAAGTTGGCCAGTGGGATAAACTGCATTACATATTTACAGTATATTCCTATCTAGGAATGTAAATGGATATCCATGAGGACGGATACTATGATATCCATATCTGCCCCATATCTATGCAGATATCCGTTAAACGGGTAATCCGCGGGTTTTACGATATCCGCGGGTATTTATATATATCCATGGATAATATTTTTTATGAAAATTATTTTTTGAAAAATTTTATTTTTAACTTCTTTTAAAGACACAAAAATTTAGCATCACATAACATCGATACAATTCGCTCCTAATTTAACAAAAAAAAAAAATTCATCGCATTAATTTTCTTCTTATTCGCCAAAACATAATTAGATTCAAACATAATATTCATACATTTTAGTTTTAACCAAACAAATAAAAGATATTGTGATTGTGAGTTATGATGGAAGAGCGGACGATAAAAAAGTAGGAAGAGAGACATTGGTTTGACAGAGGAATGACGACACTAGTTGGTTAGATTATGAAATTGTTGAAGTGAGATATGAAGTAATTAAAAATTTAAATATGAAATGTCTAATCGAATTTGAATAAAATGTGAAAGATTTTCTTCAAAGAATTTAAAAAATATATATATATATATATATAAGAAGACTAATTTTTTTTAGAAGATGAAATGATAAGGTATAATAAATTAATAATATTTAAATGATTTTTATGATTTATTAACGAATATGGATATCCGCAGGTATGATTAAACCCGTATCCATATCCATTAACAAACGGATATTTAAATATCCATTTATTTTATCCGTGAATATCCATTAAAATATCCGTCTCATATCCATGACGGATTTTATCCGCGGGTACGGATATTTTTGCCATCCCTATTCCTATCTGATTTTTTAAATCATATATCAGATAATGATAATTTTGATAGAAGGTTTTATCAATGCAATGCAGTTTTGTTGAAGCACAGTTCAGCTAGTACTGGTAGTGAAGAGTGCGCACCAACTGGTAACCCAAAATCCATGTTAGGACCACTCAAACCACTCCCTTCTCCTTCATCTCTGCATTCTTGTCTTAAGGTTAGACTAAAGTTCAGGTTTTGATGATGCATATTGCACACTTATAAGCTACCTTTGCTAAAACTAGCTTATAGTAATTCAGTTGAGAAAATGATTTCCTGTCGTAATGTGCAACTTATACTTAACTCCTGCATTTGTATCTTAAAAGGTCAATACCAATATTTTTTACCTTGCTGAATAATCTAGAGCTGTGTTATTTGAACTTGAACATTAAAATATAGACACCATATATGTTTGTCTCTCTCTTTTTTTCTTCTTTATCTTCTACAATTTACACTCATTTAGAAAATACACATGAAAACCTAATGACTCCGAATTTTGAAATCCTAACTTTGGGGATAAAATATCATTTCTCAATAATCTATTTGAACTGGGTAATAATAGTTTTACTTATATACATATATTAGTAGCTACTATGTGTAATATTAATACATATTGGTGCATCATATAGAAATACAAACACAACCTGGTATTGTTAGCGTAGCATTTGACTAGTTCTGGTATTGAAGTGTTATACTAGAAAAGGTCTATTGACTTGCTATATAAGTTCCAGGGTTATCTTTTTGTGATTACAGGAAGCTCGAAAAGGAAAGAAATCATACTAACTTAGAGATCTGAATTGTTCTACTAAACTGATACACAAAGGAGGCCATTTGATGCCGCCTTTTGTTTGATAACCTAAATGCTTAATTTAATATGTTTTTCTTTTTTATTTTATTTTTAGCCATCTAGGGTGTTTGTAATCTACATCGGCTACTAGTACATGAAAAACACTTTTGTGACTTGTGTATATTTGAACCGTTTAAATTATGGCAACACACGTGGCTGCTCTTCAATTCAAATCGTTCACTTGTACTTAGTAGGGGTTGAGCGAATTTTTTTTAATATAACTTGTTTTTTCAAAAAAAAAAACTAAAAAAATTAGTTTTTCAAAATTTTTTTTAAATTGGCATGGCTTGGTAGGGACCCATAAGGGTGGCGCCATATGGGATGACGCCTCATGCTATTCAAAAATGCCCTATTATTTTCAAATTTTTTTTAAGGGTGGCGCCATCCCAGATGGCACCTTAGTTATGCTTCCCTTTTTTTTTATTTATTTTATTTTAAGAATGGAAAAAAAAAACATTAATTTTTTTTTTAATATTTAGTACAATAGTACAATAGTTGGATACAAAAAGAAAATCAATGATTGTGCCTATTTAATCGACCACCGGTTCCACAATCAGGGGCTCTTGTTTGATGTCTCTGTCTAGCACCACGAGGTTGTTGAGGTGTGGTTGGTCTCTGTGTTTGTTTAGATGGCCCCGACGCATCAGACGATGGTCCTGGAGCATGAGACAAATTCTGCAGCATCTGTCCCCAATAGCCGGGGGGTTGCCGCCGACAGCACTTCCATAATCTAGCTGCATGCCCATGTTCATGTAATTTGTATGAGGGGGTTGGGTTGGATCCATACGGTATGGTTGGCCAAAATGATGCATTGATGGGTGTTGGTATTAATGCAGTGGTTGATGTGGGGTTTGATAGTTGAAAAGAGGGGGGGGGGGGGGGTTGTTGGGTGTATGATGATTGTGGTTCTGAGTGGTAGGAGGATGGGGTCATCATTTGTGGGGGGTTCATTTGTGGGGGGCTCATTTGTGGGGGGCTTTGGTGTGCTTCGGTAGGTTCGAATGACTCGTCAGGGCTATAGTAAGGGTTTTGTTGTTGTGGTGGAGAGGTCGGTGAATGATGTTGGGCATATTGTTGGGAGGAAGACGCACGTTGGCGTGGGTCAACTAGATACGTCGGCTGAGAGAGGAAAGGTTGTGGTGTGGTAACAGACCTAAATCAGCTCATATATAGTTCTGTTGGCCGAGCAGGTTGTACAACGGGGTCTGTTAAGACGAGCTGGTGTCGCATCTCCCACTGGTGACACAACGTTGCTGCAAAGTTGGTCCACACACCATCCTTCCACTGCGTGTCGACTCTGCGCAGGTGCCACTTTCCCAAGTTGGTAGGATCCACCGGAATGTCCTGATGCATACCGAATTATAATTTCACTCGGTCGCTTTGGTGCATCTCAACAGTTGTGAACCGAATTATTGGTGTTTTCGAAGTCCACACAGCAACATCATTTGCGTTGGGCTGGTGGTCGAGATCGTCGTAAGGCCTCCAGACAAACTTCAAGAAAAAATTGTTTAATGAGTAAGTATACAAAATGTTAGAAGTATCTATGGATGAAATGTTACAAAAGTTGTAGGAAAATATACGTCATCAGGGCCAATGTGGTCTAGCAGGTTGCGGTAGACTGTTATGGCGTTCCGGGGGTTTCTATCGTAGCTCATTTTCGGAACTGCCCACCTGAAAATGTAGTTATAAAATGAATTAGTTACATTTGAACATATGAGTATAAGTGCATGGATGTGTATAGTCTTACCTTAATGCGTATGGGAATGTGAAGGGGTTCCGGTTTATTGGAGCTAGTGTTGGATTCTCGACCAATCCCACGCCTGAAGGAGATAGGCGCAACCATAAAATGTACACACATTTTTTTTGGCATTTTTGCAAAGTGCACTATACAGATGTGTCAGGACAGCTGAACCCCAACTATAGTCGTGCACACTGTTAATGTTAAACAACAACGGGAGATACATAATATTTACAGTGTTTCCAGTGCTCTCTGGAAACAAAAAACGACCGAACAATAGCAACAAATAACATCTAGTTTTTTGTATTATGTTTAAGGGGAGGGAATCCTCGTCTAATACGATGGAGTCATGGTATTCCCTAAGGCGTTTTAAGTTAATACCTTGCCCCCTACACCTACCGTCGGGTGAAGGCTCAGCTTCTGCAATCTCTAGAGGGTGCCCAACAAATTGAAGCATAATTGGCTATTTATATTTACGGGGCCGTTGACGGCCATGCCATCTATGCGGAGGCCCAGTAACATATACACGTCTTGTAGGGTGACCGTGCATTCACCAAAAGGAAGGTGAAAGGTGTGGGTCTCCGGCCTCCATCTTTCTAGCAAGACCAGAATGAACTTTGGGTCTACATGGTATGATGGGATTTTAATCACATCTCCAAATCCACATCTTGTTAGATATGATTCAGTGATAGGGTCGTGAGGGAAGTATGGGTGCCCACGGCAACGGAACCTTGAAACTTCCTGAACAAAAAAAACAAGCAAAATTACTAAGAGAATAAAAGGCATCAAGGTCTAATATTGTAAAACAAAATAATACAGGAAAACTTACGAAGTCTTCAATGTTTTCCGACGTTCCTCAGTGGTTGCTTCCCATCGTGAGCAAAGTCATTTTCGTAACTGGTTGTGAGATGCAAAGGTTTGAACAGAAAATAAGAGAAGAAGAAGATAAAGTAGTTTGGGATGAAATGAAAATTGTAAATGCTGAGAGGGTTTTTATAATGGTGTAAAAAGGGAGTCACATGAGTAGGCATGTGTTCTCTTGCATGCTTCTTAGCCTTTGCAGTCTGCCATGTGTAGGCATGCTTGTGTAGTCATGTCAACAGTGGCCTGAAACAAAAATAAAGGAGCAGAGGCATGCGAATGAATAGTATATGCAGTGTATAGGGCTGCAAATTCATCAGTCTAGAGGCATGCGAATGAATAGTAGATGCAAACTATAGGGCTGCAAATTCATCAGTCTAGAGGCATGTGAATGAATAGTAAACGTTTTAAAATAAAAAAAAAATAGTAAACGTTTTAAAATAAAAAAAAAAAAAGAAAAAAAAAACTTTGAACTGTGGCGCCATCTGGGATGGCGACTCTCAGTTGGTTTTTTCCAAAATTTTTTACACCCGAGGCGCCATATGAGATGGCTCCTGGCCTTTAACTGAGGCGCCATCCCATATGGCGCCACCCTTATGGGTCCCTACCAAACCATGCCATTTTGGAAAAAATTTTGAAAAACTTGTTTTTTAAGTATTTTTTTTGAAAAAACAAGTTATATTAAAAAAAAATTCGAGTTGAGCGATTGGTCATGTTTGTTTTTAATTTAAAATAAAAAACATTTTTTCTTTGTATTTTCAAAAATAATTTTATAAAAATGTTTATTAAAAAGTGAACAGTGGTACCCACAACTTTTAGTTGGATACTAGTATAATACTGTTTCCGCACGAGCAAATTTAACTTGTAATTATAGAGATTAATTATTTACATATATATGTATAATGCTCAAATGAAAGTATAACCAAGAGCAATGAAATTGAATTTTTGCCAAAAATAATTGCATTGCATTTCTTTAAAAGAAGTTGTAAAGCTGACAACATAGGACTAATATTATAATTATGATAAAAAAAGGAAGTGCAATTTCAACTTGACTTGCAAACAATAAACATAAAAGTTACAAAAGTCACATGACTCTTCAAGTTGGCTTCAAAGTTTCCACCTGAAAATAAATAAATAAATAAAGTATATAACAATTAATTCAATGTGAAAAATTTCCATGAATATAACTTTAGTGGTAGTTGTTGAATTTTTATCTTTGTTATGAATTAAAATTTTAGGATCTTCTTTAGTCTTAACACGAGACATTGTCGCATATAATTGACCATAACTAAAAACATTATTTGGTAAGTATAATCCAACATTATCTAAAGATTGTTTTTGAGATTTGTTAATTGTCATAGCAAAAGAAATAATAAGGGGGAATCGTCTTCTCACCAACATAAATGACCATGGGAATATAAATGATGTTAAAACCTTGTTACAATGAGCCTTGTATTATTGCATAAACCTTCAGATTGATCTAAGTTGTGCATAAATATAACAGTGGCACCAATCTTCAACTTGATTGAATGATTAGGCAAACCAAAAATTTCCAGAGGATTTAGAAATTCAAGAGTCAAGTGCTCAAATGCATCAAAGTGTGTAGCTGCAGATTTCTCAATAGAATCACTACTAAAGTATTCATTTTCTTCTCCTATATTTAAAAAAAAAAAAAAAAGACCAATGTCAAAAGATATTAATAGAAAGTATAATATATTATTAGCATTAAAACAATGAAACAACATGTGTAGTACCTCGAAGAAGATTTGTGATATATTAATTAATATCATCGACAATTTCAATTGTTAAAGCCAATATTGCACGACTTTGTAGATAATTGAGATCATGGTAGTTATGAATGAGATCATGATAGGTACTCTCAACATTAGCCTTAATAGGATGTGAAAATTTAAAAATTAGAAACTCATATGGAATTGAAATGTCAACATAACCATGGTTAGGCTCAAACATGGTTCTATCTCCAATATGCAATATCCACTATGAAAATATGTGGACTTCCTCTTTGTTAGAAGTAATTACACCACTTTGAAGGCGCATGTTTTTTGTAAACTTGAGGACTCTTCACTGATCTAAAATATAAGAAGCATTAATTGTTGCATGAATAATATATGATCTACTACCTCTTGGAATAACTGGCAGAATTTGTCTAAACCCACCACCAAAAACTACTACTTTTCCTCCACGTAGTCATTTCCTTTTACTTTCCATTTTTGTATCTTGCTCTTAGATTTTTTTTCTTGTTTTCTTTTTTATGTAGATTCTCAGATTCAATGTTTATGATATTCTTTCTTGTTTTGGATCGTAAGACTTGTAAAGCATCTCCAATCAATGAATGTATATTGTAACACATTCTGACTCTTAGTGTATTTTGATGTTTTCTTTCTTAACAACTGATTGTATAACCAAAGAAATTTCTATGGTTAATTGGATGTATCAAATGAATCTGATGAAAAAGAAATATCAAGTTAAGAGTGTTGTTTTATTTTGATTCTGTACTTCTTAATCAGTTGACATTAAAGGAAATAATTATGATTAAAAGAATGGTATGCAATTATTAAAACGAGAAAAGAACTTCATTTTATCATGGGTAGTTTCAATCTTCAACGGATCTATTTTCAACATCTATATAAGAAGAAGATTGAAAACATTCAAATTGAGAGAGAATGAATATGAGTTGAAAAATACGTGAGTGTGTTCACATGGATGTGATACCAGTTCACATATATGGATTGAGAGAGACTGTGTTACACAGAAAACACAGATGAGAGAAACACACTAAAAAAAATAACTAGAAGGGTTAAGTGTGTAAGAGTAGAGTGAGACATATTCACATATGACTTAAAGAAAAAAATATGTGAATATGATTAAGAAGGTCAAAAAAACAGAAAGGCACAACAAGAAGAAAATCTGTGCAGGGAGAGAAGAAGAATGAAAACTTCATTCTTTTACACTTTGGAGCATACAATTTGTATTCTACTCAAGAGTGTAAACCTTTGTGTATCTACTTAACTAAGAAGCACATATATAAACACAAGGTTAATACCAAACTCTTTGTTAAGAGAATCTAAAGACTCTAGTCTCTGTGCTCAGAGTAAGTCTCTTTATGATGATTGAGCATTGAAGTCTCATGCTCGAGGGCATAACAGGAAGTTTCGATCAGTGTGATTGAGCATTGAAGTCTCATGCTTGAGGGGAGAGCAGGAAAACTTGATGAGTGTGATTGAGCAGGAAGTCTTGAACCTAGGATTTAAGCAAAGAAGTCTCGATCAGTGTGATTGAGCAGGAAGTCTTGAACCAAGGGCTTAAGTAAGGAAGTCTTAGTCTAGTTTGATTGAGCAGGAAGTCTTGAATCTAGGGTTTAAGAAAGGAAGTATCGATCAGTGTAATTGAGTAGGAAGTCTTGAAAAAAAGATTTAAGTAAGGAAGTCTCATTCTAGTTTGATTGAGCAGGAAGTCTTGAGTTGTTGGCTTAAGCAATTGTAATCTGACTGATTATAGTTAAAAGCTCTAGTGTTGTAAGGGGACTGAACTACTCTCGGTTGAGAGGAACTAAGATATATTGTGTCTCTTTATTTACTTCTGCAATTACATTGCGCTGTGCAACAAACTTTGAAGTCAGACTCTGGTCTGATTCAGCCTCTTACTTGGATCAGAATCTAAGCTTGACATCTTAGGTTCTAAAACAGGGCTAAGAAAAGGAATTGAACTTTCACTGCTATTATTCACATTGATATCAGACTCTGAATGTGGTTCAGAATCATTACTGAAAAGAGATTTTTGGGTATACACAATTCAATCCCTCTTTGTGTGTATTTTTATCACCTTTAATTAATGCTCTAAACAATAACACAATAAATCACAAAGCATACCAAAAATTCAAATAAAATACAATAAAAAGGCTAATAAAATTTTAATAAAACTTCTGGAGCGTTATAGAAACAATTATCAGGTTAGAGGTGTTAATAAAAACGACATAACATAAAATGTTATTAAATGTCTTTGGATACTTTTTAAAGTCGAACCATGCTGTCACACCCCAATTTTGACCCTGAATCATCAAATCGATACATTTACCATAACTTTCATCTGCGTAGCATAACATGCATTTTATCTTGCATAATGTCTAAAATGTCAACCATAATACATTCTCGGATTTACAGACAGATCGGTTAAACTGATTCTCAAATGTACGTGAAATTAGCGGGAGAAAAATTTCAAAATTGAGCTTGTAGACGTCAATTTTATTAATTTACGGTTCGCGTAGTTTAACCCGATGCACTTGTTTTATTTTTTGATGATTTTTTCGATCGCATTTTGACCAACCTAAGCTTTTAAACCGATCATTTTTTATTTCAAAATTTGATCAAAACATGTATGTTTCCGAGAATTTTATTTCACGCTGATCATTTTAATGAATTCAGTTTAATTTTTTGAACATTTTTGTGTCCGATTTTTTACTATTTAATCCTTTATTTTCTTTTCTTCATCAAAGTGTTCATAAAAAAATAGAAATAAATAAAACAATTAGTTTTGTTTTGTTTGTTTTTATTAAAAATATCAATTTTATTTCATTAATTTATCTTGAGTTCATTTTATCATTTTAAGGGACAATCTTGGAATTTGAAAAAAAATACAAATCCTAACGTGTAGTATATAATATGAATGACATTGAGCAATGGAGAACAAATCATTCAACAACAGCGGCATCTATCCACTCTACCCTCTCTCATTAATGTTTTTAAAAATGAAAAATAACATAAAGAAAAGGTTGGAAAACGAATTGAAGGACATCATCTTCATACGTATCCCCTCAATTTACATCATACAGACCCAGCCACGCATCCCTCTTTCTCTTTTCATGCACGCACAGTGAACAACAATACCATTGTGACCTCTCCATTTCAAAACCCCCTTCCTCATTCCACTCAAAATAAAACAACAACAATCTTCTTTTAAATATCACACATTGCCATCCTCCTCAACAAAAAAAAAAAGCTTCATAGTAAATTTTTACTCATCAAATAACCAAAACCCCCACCAACAATACACAAACAACAACTAAACAACAATAAAAAATAAGGTGTCAGTAACAAAGACTCAACAGAGAGATCCGTGAGAAACAGCTGCAAGAAGAACCTTAGCAAAGTTCCTGCGAACGTTGTTGCAAACATGGAAAATGTTGAACCCGAGGTCACCACACAAGGAGTGCCAAATAAGAGAACGTTTAAAAAGTTTAGTTTCAAAAGTGTCGATCTGGAATACACTCTTAGATATGTAAACTGATGAGCTCGTCAATCTCCGCAAAGTTAAACGTGAGGCTCCTGCTAGTGAGAAGCTTGAACCTACTGTTAAGCACAGGAGGCATGCTATTGGTGTTACTCACTCCTTCTGATTTATTTCTTTTAAGTGAAGATCTTCACCATAAACCCAACCGTTAACAACCACGCTCCGACGAGCTGACCATCAAACACACCAGCTGCCAGCGAGTACAACAACTCGCAACCACTTCCCTTTTCCTACAACCAACCTCCTTGTTTTCGTTAACCTACCATCGCCTTAGGTAACGTTTTTTTTTTCATTTCGTTGTGTGTCGTTGAAATGTTGAGTTTGAAGTGAGATTATAAGAGAAAGAGTTTGGAAAAAGAAACTAAAAACGTTGCTGCTACTGTTTCCCTTTTGGTGAATTCTTATCTACCTTTTTTAAAAAGTTGGGTAATCTAACCCAACTGAGTTGTCAAATTTAAAAATGCTTATTGTCAATTTTTTTAATTATTATTTACATTTAAACTTTTAGATAATTGCATATTACCTCAAATTCATTAATGACACTTTATATTTTCAAAGCTATTTTGTGCTTATTCCATTCCATTTTATGACTTCAAGTCGGTTCAAATTATGATCATTTAAATTATTTGTTTCACTTCATTTATTTGATATATGCATCTTTAGTTTATTCACATATTCATACATCAACAAAATAATGATGCTTTCAAATATTAACCACCAAAAAAATAATTTCTATATCTTTACATCTATATTAAATAATTTGTTAAAATAAATTATTTTTTATATATTTTATATTAATATCAATTGTTATACATTCTACCAAATCACATTAACTTATCACTTTTACAAGTAAGTTTTTAAAATATTTATATGTGTGATTAGATTAAGGTATATGTAAAAAACCTTTACAAAATGAATATATATATATATATATATATATATATATATATATATATATATATATATATATATATATATATATATATATATATATATATATATATATATATATATATATATATATATTACTATTTAAATATTTTAAATTAATTAAATATAATCTAAAGTTTATATTTTATTTTTAAAAAACATATGAAAGTCGGTATAAATCTTGACTTCGAATTCTCCAAGATAGACCTTGGCCCTCTTAGTTATTTTTAGAGTATTTTTTTTGATAAGGGCCTTTTATAATGTAATGGTTGTGAGTTATGATCTCAGAAGCTGATGGTTGGTTTCTGGGAGGATGATTGTTTAAATTTTTGAATTTCTATGTTTGTTAGTGTGTTATACACGTTGTTTGATCCAATGCTGAAAATCAGAGTCAACGTTCTTCCAGGATTAGAAAGAATCAGTTGATAAGGACCTTTCTTGTGTGATACTTATGAATTGTGATATAGGAATGTGATGGCGAACCTCTGGAAGTTCGATTGATCAAATTTTTTAATTTAATTTTTTCTTAGTCTATTTTAAACAAGATGGTCGGTTTAATATTGAATATTCTAGTTGATGTTCTTTCAGTAAAGGAGATAGTTAGTTGAGAATGACCTTTTATAGTGTGATAGTTTTGAATTATGATTTGGGAAAGTGATGGTGGACCTCCGGGAGTCGGATTGTTTAAATTTTTTAGCTTCTATGTTTTTTAGTTTGTTTTATACATTGTGGATTGTCTGATGTTGAAATATGAGTCAGTGTTCGTCCAAGGTTGGAAAGAGTCGGTTAAGAAGGACCCTTTTCTAGTGTGATACTTATGAATTGTGATTTAGGAAGGTGATGGTGGACCTCATAGAGTCCGATTATTGATTTGTTTTTTAATTTTTATGTAAGCTAATCACTTTGACATGTTAACGGTTCGTTGTTGAAAATTTGAGTCAGTGTTTGTGTAGGGTTGGAAAGAGTTAGTTAAAAAGTGTCGTTTATAGTGTAATAATTATGGATTGTGGCCTAGGAAGGTGATGGTGGACTTTCGATAATCCTATTGTTTAAAATTTTGAATTTTCGATGTGAAGGAAACAGTAAGTTAAAAGGACTCTTTCTGGTGGAAGGCTTGTGAATTTTGATATTGGAAGGTGATGACGGACCTCTAGGAGTCGGATTGATGAAATTTTTTAAATTGAATGTTAGTCTATTTTACACGATTTAGATGGACCAATATTGAAAATTATAGTCTGTGTTCTTTTAATGAAGGAAAAAGTTAGTTGAGCATGACACTTTCTATGGAAGACCTGTGAATTGTGATCTATAATGGTGATGGTGGACCTCTTAGAGTCAGATTGATAAAATTTTTGAATTTATTTGTTTGATAGTCCATTTACACAATATGGACATTCCAATATTGAAAATTTTAGTCGGTGTTCTTTTAGTGAAAGAAATAGTTACTTGAGAAGAATCGCTTTCTAGTAGAAAACTTGTGAATTGTGATTTGAGAAGGTGATGGGGGACCTCCAGGAGTCTGATTAATAAAATTTTTAAATTTGTTTGTTTTTTCCTCCATTTTACACGATGTAGATGGTTTGATATTGAAAATTCTAATCAGTATTATTCTAGAGAAGAAAAAAGTTTGTTGAGAATGACCATTTATATGGATGACCTATGAATTATGATTTAGAAAAGCGATGTCGGACCTCCGGGAGTTCGATTGATGAAATTTTTGAATTTATTTGTTTCTTATTTCATTTTAGAAAATGTTAAAGATCTGATATTAAAAATTTTGATCGGTGTTCTTCCAGTGAAAGAAAGAGTCAGTTAAAAATGACATTTTCTAAAAGACTAGGTATCCAATGATCCAATACCTTGATCGAATTAATCATCGATTAAAGTTTTAAAATATTGATTTAGTATGTAATTAAAATTCTAAGAAATATATTATATTATATTTTAAAATTTAAAATTTTAAAACAACAAAATAAATATGTTGAAACAATAGAAAAATGCTAAATTATAATTATTCAGGAGCATATTTAAGAAAATAAAAAATAGTTATATAAAGATTAAGTTTGCTCAACTTATTAAATTTTTTTTACTAATTTACTACTAATATTATTAAAATGTTATAAGTATTTTGAAAAAAAAGAAGTTAATTATAACACATAAATTAAATAAATGAAAATAATATTTTTGCTACATATGTTAGTTAGTTTTTATCGATAGATGAAATATGTATGAATGACCAATGACTACAAGGTTGATTTTAATGATACGGTGAATTGAATTTCTATGGGAACTTTCACATTCTTAGTGATAGTGGTAGATTTATAATAATTATTAAAAGAAGTGTTGTTTGAAATTTTTATAGTTTTAATGATATCACATGTGTACATTTTTAGACCAATCTAATTAAGACAAGTCAGTTGGGTAAAGTACCTAATATTTTTAATTGGGTAATGAAGTTGTCCCCTTCCCTTTTTGTTTTTGTGGCTTGTAATTTTTGTTTTAGTGAGCCACATGTCATTGTTTGATTTGGTGTTTTTATTTTTTTTTCTATTTTTGCTGAAACCTCTATGAGGGGCGGCTGCCCATGTGCTAAGAAGTACTACTCCGTTGTACTCCCTCTGTTCTATATTATAAGCAAAATTTATCTTTTAGATATATTGAATTATTAATGTATTTAGTCTATATATAGACCAGATACATTAATTATTTAATGTATCTAAAAAGTAAAATTTGTTTATAATATGGAACGGAGGGAATATATTATAAATAAAAGTTATTTTTTAGACACATTGAATAATTAATGTATCTGACGTATATATAGACCAGATACATTAATTATTCAATGTATCTAAAAAATAATTTTTGCTTATAATATGAGACGGAGGGTGTATGATTTTATTTTTCCATTCTTCTTATTACCATATTTTTTATTTTTATTAAACTAGGTGCTTTAGTTTTTTTTTGTTAGGCCCAGTTTTTTTAATATACCCTCATATTCATGGTTGCGCCATTGTGTTTTTTGTTGTTGTTTTATTTATTTATTAGTAATTAATTGATTAGATTTGATTATTAATTTATTAGTAATTAATTGATTAGATTTGTAATACCCCGTATTATTTAATTGCTCAATTGGATATCAGGAGAGATCAATTATTTTATTAAAGAGATGGATTGATATTTATTAGTTTAAAAGAGGATTTTCAGACAACTCTAATAATTGGTCGATTGGGTTGAGATGACAAAATATCAATTGGAGATATTTTGCCCTGTTGGATTATATATTATTATAAGTTAATATATATATATATATATATATATATATATATATATATATATATATATATATATATATATATATATATTTGTTAGAAAGAAAAAGAAAAAAAAAGATAGAAAGGAGAAAGAAGAGAAAGGAAGAGAAGGAGAAGAGGAAAAGAGGAAAATGGAAAAGAGGGAAGAAAACTTGGATCATTGTTCATCATCTTCTCCAAACTCCTCTTCGATTATCAGGTGGGTTCTAGTTAGACACTCTAAGTTCTAGAAATAAATGTTTGGAACTTAGGTTAGAATTGAGAGAAAATGATAAATTGAGGAATCAATGGAATCCAACGGATAAAATGAGTTATAAACTGTGTTGTATGATCAATATGTGTGTAGAATAATCTATAAATGCCTGGTTGTGCATTGGGTGGTGTTTGGAATGGGTTTTGGACCCCAAAGGACCAGCTGTTACGCGCTGAGATTTCTGGGTTTCGCATGGTTCGCCTAGCGAACCGGGGCGAAGGGGACAGCGAGCGTTGTCGAGGGTTCGCCTAGCGAACCCGGCAGCGAAGGTCAGCGAATGTTCGCCAGCGATGTTCGCCTAGCGAACTTTGTATCTTTTCAGTTCTGTTTGGTTCTGCCTTGGTTCGCCCAGAGGTTCGCGAAGCGAACGGTAAGGCGAAGGTTCGCCTAGCAAACTTTGTGTCTGTTCTGGTCTGTTTGTTGATTCTCCTAGAGCTTCGCTCAGCGAAGGCAAAATCGAATGCTCACTGGGGATATGCCTAACGAACATGGCAGTTTCTGGAGTTTTGTTTCCTTCATAACTTTTGATCCGTAATTCGGATCGGGACGTTCTTGGTGTCATTAGAAAGCTATGACGACCCTCTACCCGATAAAATGTGGAAATATTGAGTATGATGTGGGATTAATTAATTAGTGGCATTTGAATGATAATAATGATATGTGATATGTTTAGGAATTGATATCTTTTGGATCGTAAACCCGATCAAGGCATAATTACAGCCGACGTAAAGTTGTGGAAATATCCTACGGGATAAAAGTGAAAAGTATTAAATTTTGGTACCCGATTAAATGAATCGGAGGAAACCCAAAAGGGGTGTTTTATGTGATGAATCATTATGCGTGATTCTAGTATACAATTGTAATATGCCTTTGAATAGCTTATGATGGAATTATTATATGTAATTCAAAATGTGCAATTGTCATATGCTTTGCCTAATTGATGTTAAACTTGATTGAACATAAATGCATGTTAAAATATGGAATAGGTAGAGTAAGGAAACTTTGGCATAGTTAAGATTGTTATAATTCTAGGTTGTGAATAAAATTGTGGAAAACTCTGAATGGCGACGCTCATGCATTCATTGACGAGTTCTGGCCTAGAGTAGATAACTTAATGACAACGCTCGTGCATGAGAGGCCGAGGCGTGTGTCCTTTCCGAATGGTATAGAATGAGTGAAACACTAGTATGGAACATGTGTAATTGTTATGTTTTATTGTTAAAGGCATGAGAGGCCTAAAGGCTATTGTGGCCTGGTGATTGTCGAATACAATCACGTTTGTGTATGAGATCACGTAATCGTAACCATTTCTTTGAGTTGCCCTTGAGAGGCCTTCATGAGTCTCGAGCTCCTCTGAAGTGCAGGCAGATTACTTGGCAGGTTTGATTCCCAGTGTTATAGTACGAATGGAACCTACGGGTAGAGACTTGTGATGGCATGAGAGGCCATGTGAAGTGACGAATTAAGGTGATAATGCGTCCCTTAATTCCGAATCCATTTCGTATGCCAAGTAACTACAAGGATCCAGGACTCGGGTCGACTTCTAGACGTAGAAGCGGACGAGCAAGAGGGATACCTTGGTACGGTTATCGATTAGTGATATTGTGAGTTGATGAACTCATGACATGTTTCCATATAGTGCGAGATTGTGAGATTGTGTACTCAAAGTCATTTTCCCTTCCCCTTAACTTGAGTTAGGATTATTAGATCCCTGTAAAGCCGAGAGAATCTATAAGATAGGGAACTCACTGAGATTTGATGTATCTCACCCCACTATAGTTGCTTTATTTCAGGTGTGATTTGCAGGTCTGATTTACAAGTGGAGCTATGCTGGGATGTTTCAAGAGAAGCTTAGTTAAGCTTAATCCGTTGTGTATCTTATTGTTCTTGTACAATGAGGAATATTGTATATTATTCTTAGATTTTTATCTTTGGCTAGTTTCCATACCTTGTACCATAGATTGTTTATGTTTTTAGGAAATGGTCAAGTATGTGAATTACGCCATTAGGCACTTATGATGGTGTCAGTACCAAATAAAATGCTTGTATTGTATTATTCTAGATAAATATTATACAGGGCGTTACAAGATTTTTAATTGAATAGTTGATTATAGTTTTAATTAATTATTTGCTAATTTCTAAGTGTATTGCTGGATCTTTTTTTATTAGTCAAGTTTCATGTGTTTAGTATTTTAATTGTGCAATTTCTCCCCATGTTCATATGACAATGTAAATAATATGTGTGGTTTATTATTGCGTTGCGATTTTGGAGTTTATATTCAATTTAGTTTTCGAAAATTATTTGAACGCATTTATTCAGATGCTCAACTACGTATAGAGTGATTCCTTCATGAATCCACTTTAAGTTATCTTAACTTAAAGCTAAATTCAGTTTTTTTTTATTTCAGCTTATATCCGATCCCGTGGCTTGATCTTGGGCTTTCTTACAATGAAATATTTTTGTTTGCGTTCACTTGTTTGATGGGCTTGTATGTTAATGGCTTTATTATATCCTCATTCGACAAAATGTACCCCAATTTCCATGAAGTGTAATAATTTTATCGCTTTCCTCTTGATTATTTGATGTCTTAGTTTAATTCTAACTTAAGGTTAAAATCAATCACTTTTCAAAAAGAACAAAAAAAATAACGCTCGATCCAATGTCGATCAATTTTCACAAATGAAACCGTTCACCAACGCGAGTTCTTGATCAAAAGTCAAGTACCTCTTACGCTTTATTCAAAATCTTTTTCGTAATCATTTTGAGACGTTTGATCCAACGTCAAGTCGTTGATACGCAAAATTTCTTTTCATTATAAAAATTGAAAGACAAAGAAACGAGAGATGCACATCTCTCCACACCCTTTAATAGTCAAGTGTTTGGAGCACACCAGATTCAAAACGACTATTAGTCTTTCAAATCAAAAACATATTAACTAAACTTGGAATAAAGGGACATTGGAAGCACATCCATGTGAATTTCGAGTAAACACATGCTTGGTGCACACCTATGCTCAAATGTTTACTCATATTTCTCGTCGTTGTGCGATCTTCAATTTTTTTTTCAAAATGAAAGACATTTCGACTCGAGTCGATGCAAAACAATGCTTCGTCCACAATCATGTGAGTTGAGATAAGTGATGTTTTCCCATGAATGTTCATATGTACAAATCCATTCAATATGATGCAAACGCCCGCTCCTCTTTTGTTTTGGGTAGCAAACAATGTTTTTCTGTTGATTGAGACAAAATAGCTTTCGCTAAAATCGACCAACAAATAAGCATTTTCGGATGCTGAACTACGTAGCTTTGAGTTCTCCGTTGCACTCAGAGATACGTAGGAGCGAGATTCAAAGTCTCGTCAGGCACCCTAATAAAAAATAAGCTTTTTGTCCTATTCTTTTCCATCTTAATAACTCGAGAAGCCTAACATTTCAAAGCTAACACTAACGCGCACAACTAACCAAATGGTTCATGTTGAGTACAACTGACGTGAGGGGTGATAATACCTTCCCCTTGCCTAATCGACTCCTGAACCCTTATTTGGTTGCGATGACCATATCCTTATCGTTATTTTAGGGGATGTATCGATATTTTCCCTTTCCCTTTCTAGGAATAAATAAAGTTCAGTACTACTCTATTTAGTCCATCCCGCGAGCGTGCGATTGTGCTCCACAGGCGTCGTGCTCTCTTTTTTTCGAGGTGCGACAGATGGCGAATCTGCTATGGACTCTTCCCTAAGCGTGTCAAGTCTAGTTAGGTTTTGTTGTGTGTGCCTTTTGATTGCTTTACTTGTATAGATTTTATTTATTGTTTACTTTTATAATCTCTATATTGTTATATAACATGTTGTATGGTTCCATTATGCTGTGGTATTGGATTGATACTCTGATTGGAAACCTTGTGGGAAAGACTCTCTACCCGATTTGAGAGTGCAGACATAAGATAGGACTAGGTTGAGTAGTGTGAATTCCTGAGGTGAATACTTCATAAGGATCGGAACAAGAACCTCACTTAGAGTAGATCATTTTGAATTTGTTGTCGTCTGACAAGTATTTGCTGTAAGATTCAATGTTTCAAAGGGGTCTGAGACTCTAAGGACCTTTGTAGAATATTGAACCCTTTGGCGACTAGGAATAATGGTTGCGTAGTATGGATCCCCAATGTGGATATATCATAAAGGTCGATACAAAAACCTCGCTCAGAATAAATTCTCTCAAAAGAGTTAACGCCCGACAAGTATATGCTGTAAGCGGAAAACATTCTAACGAACCCATGACTCTAGGAACCATGTATAGAATCGGCGTCAATGTTTTCATAATGCGGTTCCCAGGGGTGGATACCTCGTAAGGGTCGGTATGAAAACCTCACCCAGAATATATTCCCTTGAAGAAGTTGATGACCAACAAGTATTTTCCATAAGTGATAAACATTCTTGTGGATCTATGACTTTGGGGTCCTTTGTAAAAACCCTATATCATACATGGTGAGAACCCTGTTATGGAAAACAATTAGATTTATCCGTACCTCAGACCTTTGAACCTATGCTAAAAAAATACATGGCATCATATTGCATCAATTCACATGCAATTACATCTACATCCATCAGCATGCATGCATAACATTTTCACAAAAAAAAAACTCATTCCACCTTTGTCCATAACCATCTAGTTGATTTCCCGATACCCATATTGAACCCATGTATCTGTTGAAGGATGATAGAGAATTTGAAGCAAGATCAAGCAGAAATAAGAGAATATATACGCCTTAAAAGGCCAGGTAGACCAGATGTTGGAAGTTGTTCTAGCTATGGAAAAGAAAAATCTGCAGTATACTGTTGCGGAGAATGTCAATCCCCTAACAGGCTTTACCATGGTGACTAACGCAATGTATGGTCTTTCCCCTGAATATCCTCCTCCACAAGTGGATGTTCCTACTCAACCTTAGACATTGCATATCCCGGTATCTAATGAGGTCCCCATTCTACAAGAGAACCCCATTGTTCATATTGATGAAAAGGGTCATCTTTTTACAAGGAACCTGGAAAAATTTTAGGATACCCACCTGAGGACAATAATGGAGCGTTCTCAAGTTGCCGAACACTACTACAAAACGCGTAAACAACTACGCCATGGTCACCACGCTTATTCCCTACACCATTGTGACATCTCTAAACTAAGGCGCTATCATGATATTAATTTTTTTTATTAAAAATTATTTGTATATAACAACGGTTAAGGTGCCAACCGTTGTGATACCCCTAAGCTTTCATGGGTTCGAACCTCAGGGCTCTCATATATGTTATTCCTTTACTGTTAAGTGGCGCCTTTTTTTTAAATTATTTTTAAATAAAAAACTTAAAAGTTTATGACGAAGGTTGAAGAGTTCCACCGTTGTTAAATTGGGCCTTTTCATTTTTAATTATTTTTAAATAAAAAACATAAAATTTTATGACGACGGTTGAAGAGCCCACCATTGTTAAGTCGCGCCTTTTCTTTTTTATTTATTTTAAAAAAAAAAACTTAAAGGTTTGTGACTACGGTTGGTGATTACAACCGTTGTGATATATTTTGTTTTTTATTTAAAATTTTTAATTATAAATACTCTGGCGTTTTTATATGAAATTTCACCATGAAAGTAAAATATCATCATGGTTGCCTGTATTGGCCGTTGTGGTAGCTTGATAATATTATACACTCCTAGTTAGCTTGTATCTTCAGTATCCTTTTTTCCATTGCAAATAGAAACTAGACGAAACAATACATGATTTCAACTCAAACCCTAACGTTCAATACTGTGAAACATTACACGATTTCATCCAAAACACCATCATTCACACTTCACTTTGTATTTGCCATTGTCGTCATCATCGTCAACCAAGTTAACAAGACCATCACGATCAACCAAGTTGTTACCGTCTAGAAGGAAAACAACAGCAACATCGTCATCACCATAAGGAAGGAAGACAACACCATCACCAACACCAACATCATTTACTTACTCATCACGTTTAGGGTACGTAAAATATTTTTCCCTATGCATCTACACTAAACATCATTTGCCATTGTTGTGGTTGTTGTTGTTTTATTTTTTGGTTGATGTTTATTGTTCTTGTTGTTCATGTTGTTGTTGTTGTTTTTGAACTTAGATGTCGACCTTGTTGATTTCTTCATCAGAAACCAACGAAGAAACTCAAACAAATGAGAGGTTAGCCAATGAAACTCAAACAACTGAAAGTCAAACGAAAAGATCACAAAGAGGTGTTACAATGATGCCCCAATTCACATCAGTCCGAAACTCATCAGGTGAAAAAATTCCTATCCAGTTTGATTCGTTGTACAGAGTAGTGGATTATCAACACTACTCTACTTTTAAGAGTTATGTATCGTTCCTTGCACGTAGCAAGGTGAGTATATTGATTGATGATTGGAATCAAGTTGATGATAACGTCAAAGAAAGCATATGAACAGACATTAAGGTATTACATACTATAATTTGCATATATTTCCGATATCAATATCTATAATATCTATACATACTTATATATTGATTTAAATGTAGCTGAATTTTGAGTTTACTGATGACTCAAATTTGAAAAAAAAATGGATATCATATGCTGGTACTCGTTGGAGGGGATTTAAGGCACAACTCACGGCTGACTACATTAGGAGGCGTAAGAGTGGTCTTTCTCATCCATGGATTCGATATAGTTTTATATCGAAGAAGCAATGGAAAAAGTTTTCAAAGATATGTTGTTCTGAGGAGTTCAAGGTTAATACTATTCTCATGTAACCGATAATGTTATGCTAATGAGTTATAGATACTAATCATATATATTTTTTCACTATGTTCATAACAAGTTAAAAGCGAAGTCGGAATACTCAATAAGGCCAAGAACATGTACCCCCATAGATTGTCTCGTGGGGGTTATAGGAAACTTGGGAAAAATATCATGCTTGAAAGACAATCAGAAACAGGAGATGATCGCATCCCATCTCCACCTTAAAGACATGAGAAATGGAAGATGGCTCGATTAAGTCCAGATGGAGAGTACACCTCTGAGGCGTCAAGAGTAGTTGCCGAAAAAACTGTAAGTATAATTTGTTTTGCTTATGTTATTTTTTATTTAAATGCGTTGGTAACAATATATGTAAGTTTATCATGTTGTGTAGGATAAGTTGGTTGAAGCAGCCCTTGAAGGCATATTTGTTCCAAGCACGACATGACATATTAGTAGAAGCTATCGAATCAGATGAGCATGGTGGGCGTGTCCGTGCTGTTGGAGAAGGTGTCGGCTTGAGGTCATTCTTTGGTTCTAAAAGAAAAAGTACCGAAAGCCCGAAAATTATTGCACAAAGACAAAAGATTAAAAATTTTGAGAAGCAATTAGAAGAACAATGGAGAATGTTAGAAGAGGAGAAGGAAAAAAAGGAGAAAGATATGGAAAAGTTTCAAGAGTTATATTCGGTATGTACTTTACTTCAGATGTTAGTGTTTTATCGGAAATGTATGATATATATTGTGCTTATTTTTGTTTTATGTTTTAATTGAATATTATGATGTAGAGATTAAGTGAAAACCTTGAACAACAGACAAATGAAGATCACCGTAATGTTGATGGTGATGATGATGATCGAACTCCTAGTAGAAGTGTTGTACGTCATGCTTCTACAAAAGGAAGTAATTGTTCATCCCACCCTTTTGCGGATAACCGCAATGATATAGTGGACCCTAATCCAAATGAAATCACAATGTTATACTTGAAAGTTGCGGTGATAAATGAAACGCAACATCTCCCGCTAGAACATTGTCCACATTTGGATTTATTCTATTATAGTCCTGAAGATGTAAGGGATTTTCTTGGTGGGTATAAGTGGCTGGACATCGGGAAATTGCAAGTTTGGTGCACGTAAGTATATATAGTTGAATATATATGTCATTATAGAACATTATCATTTATAGAACATCACCCCTAATTTATCCATTTTCTTTAACCATTTAGGTACATTCACTGTCTTTGTATAGAGTTGAATACATTGAGTACTCACGGAATCTTGGATCCACTTTTTTATTCATTGGGCTTTTAATGAACCAAAAGATATCTGAGAGTAATTGAAAACACGGTTATATGAGGGAGGAAAAGAATGTTACTTAGCATCATTCTTCTGTTCGTAAGTATTTTTGGAATTGATGTTTATGTATTCTATATGTAGTCTTGCTTTAGCAAATATCATTAACCTATATATACTCTTAATTATTCAGTGGTCATTTGCAATTGATCATCATATCATTTAGGACGAATACAATAACTTTTCTGTGTTCCTTGCATGATCCACTGGAAAACAAAATGAAAGATATGATTAATTCGTAAGTGTGTGCTTAATTCATTTTCTTTGACATTGTAATTAGTTTATAATGTAATATGTTTAATTCAAATTCAATGTACAGTGTTGTGGAGCAAGTGAATATGATGAACAATGTTAGAAAAAAGCCCAGATGGATCTGTCCTAAAGTAAGTGGCACGATTATGTTTCTTTCATTTACATTTATGTGTGGTTGTATTCATGTGATTTTTGCTTAAATTTGTAGACAAGGAAACAACCCGGGAATTACGAGTGTGGTTATTATGTCATAAATCACATGTTAAACATCATCCTTGCTGACATTGTTGATTCATGGGATAAGGTATACATGTCATAAAATGTTTACCTATATTAATATATAAGTTGACTATTGAATTATTATCATACATGTTACTGCCTCTTTCTTATGTAGATGTTTAACGACGAAATCCTATTCCCCGTTGAGGACTTCGTAGATCTTCGTAAACGTTGGGCATGTATCCACAATGTTCTTAAGGGTCCTGCTGATTGATGATGTGAATAACACTTTTTTGTAGAGATGATGTGAATAACACATTTCTGTATTGATGACATGAATATAGTGTTTGGTGTAAATATGGTTATAATAGTTACAATACTTATAGAATGTATACCTTATCTATTAGATGTATTTTATGGTTATAATAGCGGTGTAAATATGGTTATAATAGTTACAATACTTACAAATGAACAATGTTACCTGTATTTTATGCTCTTTATGCATGTATACCTTATCTGTTATGGTTAAAATGGTTACAGGTTAAAAAATGGGATGAATTTGAATTGCTGAGAAATGCATATTTAAAACATAGGAAGTATTTTATGCTCTTTATACATGTATACCTTATCTGTTATGGTTAAAATGGTTACAAGTTCAAAAATGGGATGAATTTGAATTGCTGAGAAATGCATATTTAAAACATAGGAAGTTTTGACAGCGGTTATAAAACCTAGCCGTGGTTGTATATTTGTGTCTGCAGAATATAAAACGACGGTTATATAATATAACTGTCATAATATCTCGCGCGCTACACAGAAAAAAATAAATATCAAAACGGCGCAGCTGGGAATCGAACCTAGGACCATTGTATTTATCACAACGGTTCGTTTGAATAACCGTTGTGATAGGGAGCGTTGTTTCCAGGTTATTACAACGGTTAATGGGCCGTGATTATAAGTATCAATTTAAAAAGACACTCTACATAACAACGCCTGCGCCAGCGTCATTATATACCTTTCCCAACCGTTGTTAATTGGTATTTGCGTAGTAGTGGAAGTCGCAGAAAAAACTCATGATCTGGAGAAACGATTGAGGTGTATGAAATGCTTTAATGTATTGAGACTTGACGACATGTGTTTGGTACTAGACCTGGTTATACCTCCAAAGTTTCAAGTACCCAACTTCGAGAATTAAAAAGGGGATAGCTGTCCAAGGCACCATTTGGTGATGTTCTATCGAAAAATGACCTCTCATACTCATGACGATAAGCTGATGATTTATTGTTTTCAAGATAGTTTGAGTGGGGCATCGTTGAGTTGGTACATGAAACTAGAAAGAAGCCATATTCAGTTATGGGAAGACTTGGCCAATGTATTTTTAAAGCAGTACCAGTACAACTTGGACATGGATCCAGACCAAAGGCAGCTGCAAAGCTTATCTCAAAAGAGCAATGAATCCTTCAAAGGATATGCACAACGATGGAGAGAATCAGCAACTCAAGTGCAAGTACCACTCTTAGACAGGGAATTGGTTGACATGTTCATGGATACCCTGTAGAGCTCATACTTTGAAAGAATAGTAGGTAGTGCATCATTAGGTTTCTATGACTTGGGGAAAGTTTGAGAAAACATCGAGAGCAGCCTCAAGAACAGAAAAATCCAAGATGCCTCGAGTATCCAGGCTAGTGAGAATGAATCCCCTATCAGTTCCCAAGAGTAAGAAGAGTATGAGTTTAAGGCAGTCATGACAAATGTCAAGTATTCTCATGGTGAACCAGGAAGACCTTAATGTTCTCCATCTTTTCAGCGGTCACCATTTCCAGCATCACACTATCCTTATGGGAAACCAACAGTGCCTAAAGCGCCATACCAGCAACCTTGGTTCGCTTCTCACTCTAATTGGTGAACCAAAGGACGAGGATATTAGAATCAATATCAAAATCAACATAGGCCTCAAAACAACTTGGAAAGAAGGAATGCTCATCTTGATCTAATTCATATGGCGTACAATCAACTTCTACAACCTCTGATTCAAATTTCGTTGGTGGTGCCAAGTCTCTCAAGCCGGTTCCCCAACCATTTCCGTTGTGTACGATTCTTATGAACAATGTGGTTATCATGCTGGATCGATAAAGCACTCGACCGAAGATTTCAAAGCTTTTAAATCTAAAGTACAACAATTGATTAAAAACTAGTACATAACATTTTAAGAAGGAAACCTGGTGGTGAACTTTAACCTCTCGCCCTGATAAATGCGAAGACCTCAAGGGGAATCTCATAAAGATAATGGATCAAACATGAAGTCATCCTCAACGCTGACAGTCATGAGGCATTGTTATCATTTGCATTTGTATTTTCTTTGTCCATTAAATGCTACTCTTTTTTAAACATTGTTGTTTTTAATGGTAATATTAATGAAGTGATCATGCATTTTCTTAAACTATTCATTCGCAGTCACTCTTGCTATTTTATTTTCATTTATGCAATAAAAAACAATATAAACTCTTTTCCCATTCACTTATCTTTATCAAACTCTTGTTTAAGCAAAGATTGGAAGGAGGATGATGAAAACCAGATACCTAAAATTGTTGTGGTATGATTTCGATTAGAACTTTGCTGATGATGTAAGGCATTTGCTTCAAATCCCCAAACACCAAAGAGATAAGGAGTTAATCCCCATTTAACCACTTTGAGCCTAGAAGTTGGTGTTACTTTCAGAATTAAAAACCCTTAATCTTAACCAGGGGCAGGGTAGTTTGTTTAGTTAATCTGACTTTTGCATTCAAATTAGAAGAGAAAACATCCCTCATGAGGATTAACCATATGTTATCCTTCGCACACAACTTGAAGTGTTGAAAAAATCATGAAAAACCAAGAAAGTTTGTATTGGTTGTTCCTCAATAGCCAATAACACGACAGTCACAACCTTTCAAAGAAAAGCCCACAAAGTCGAACACCATAAAGGAAGACTTAGGCAAAAGTCAGGGCATCCCGGTGGACCGAAAGCTTCAAAGAAGTGCTCTAGGAAAAATTAGGGATAAAATCCATCAAAAGATGTAATCAAAATCCTCAAATAAGGTGACTGCCATTTCAAGAAAATCTCATCTTGAATCATCATCTTTACCCCTGCATTACCAAATTCTTTTGAGATTTGAATGCGTGTGCAAAATTAGCTGAACGTAGGACTGTAGTCATCAAGAAGAAGAGGTGGGTTAAAATTAAATTTTGAGCCTTATATCCTTTTGTTTCGAAAATCGTGAACCAGACCACTTGCAGCCCTTAAAAGACCTAATTGAGACATGATTCATTTTGAAAGCATACTACGACAAGGTTGAATTAACCTGACTCCCAAACGATCTTTGCTGATCATTTTTGTTGATCACACAACCTTGTACACTTTGAAGGACTAGATCAACATTGTGTTATGATTATTTACCCGTTCATTATATTTCATTAAGTTGATATCAATAAATGTTGATTTCAAAATTTTGCATAAGAATTGCATAAAAATTACCATTTTTGAATGAATTATTTTAATCGCAAGTCAACACTTAGCATCAAAGGTATCCTAACAATGCGCAATCAGTTGAGGAACTTGATCAGGTGAAAGAAGTCTAGTCCGGGGAATATCACTTTGAGCATCGGTCAATTCGAGCCAATCACTCCAAGAGTCATTTAGTCAAGAGTAAATCGCTTCAAGACTCAGACTAAGGCGAGCTACCACAAATAACTCAACGAGTCTAACCATCCAAAGGCCAGTCAATCAAAAGTCTACCACTCTAAAAGTCGGTTAGTCAAGGACCCCTTCAAAGTTCAGAACATTGGGGCCATCAGTCTCAAGGTTATGACGAGATTCTTCTAAATTCCTTGTAAGGTGAACGTCTTTAAAGGCCCAACAGACTGGGGCAAGATGAGCCATAGAGGGGGGCAAGTCCTCTCCAGGCTTTCAAGCTGCTTAAGAAAACTTTGTCGTACATCAGCAATCGTTGAGTTTAAGACGAGTGCCCGAGAATCATGCTATCACTTTATCCTATAACCCTTTGCCTTTTGACAAAGAATTTTTGCTGCAAAAGACCACCCATCCATTACCCACCATAGGGGCATCTTTAGAAAATTTTAAGTCATTGCATAAATCATTCTCATATATTAATCATGTCGTTTTGCTCTAGCGTTAAGTCGTGCATATCATCTCATTGATCGAGCATATGCCTATAGCATGAAAGAACAAGCTTCTAATCCAGTTCTCGCCTGATAGACTATTTGAAAGTCACTTCTCATATAATAGTCAGTTTTTAAACATCAGTTCATGTCTGGTAGCCTTTTCTTAAAACCAGTTAACGTCTGGTAGCCTATTTTTAACTCAAGTTCCTGTTTGGTAGTAAGTATTTCAAAACTAGTTCTCGTTTGGTAGCCCATTTTAAAGTTAGTTCCCATCTGACAATAAATCATAAAAAAAACCAGTTCTCGACTGGTAAACTATCTTAAAGTTAGCTCTCATATGACAAACTAAAAACTAAAACACCAGTTCTCGTCTGGTAATCTACCCTTCAAGTCTAGTTCTCGTCTGTGAATTCATCTTCAAAGTCCAATTTTCATTTGGCGCCGTCAAACCATAGTTTGTTTTTCGCAGGCATAAAAGTCCAACCTCGCCTGGAAAACTCCATTTGAAGTCGATATATATTTTACTAATGCCTGCGGTCAAGTATAGTCTCGTATGGAAAACTAAGTTTGAAGTCGATATATATTTTACTGATGCCTGCGGTCAAGTTTAGTCTCGTCTAGAAAACTTTGTTTGAAGCCGGTATATATTTTATTGATGCTTGCGCTCAAAGTCCAGCTTTGTCTGGCAACCTCTATTTGAACCCTATATATATTTTACTGATGCCTACGGCCAAAGTCCAGTTTTGTCTGGCATTGCATTTTAAAGTCCAACGCTATCTGACATTCTGTATTTTAAAGTCCAGCGCCGTCTGGCATTCTATCTTTTAAAGTCCAGCGACGTCTGACATTCTGTCTTCTAGAGGTCCAGCGTCGTCTGGAAATCTTCCCAGTGTCTTTTCTCCAACATAATTATTATCCCTATTGAGTCTTCACCCCATTGTCTTTGTCATTTCATGTGGATCACCACTACCACATGTCTCCATTATCCCTACAGGCCTACCTTTCATACTTCATCTATCATAAGACATCATGCTAGGGTTCGTCTCGCATCACTTAATATCGCTAGAAAATCAAAATGAAAAAATTGTCCTTTATGCATTCCTAACATATCATGTCATGTCATCTGCATTCAGGGACGAAATTCGGGTCTTTTATTATTTAACTATCTCCCACCATGATCATATGAAGAACGTCCTTCTTCATATTCTATGGTTGGATATACTTAAATAGGGGCTGCTGTCACACCCCAATTTTGACCATGAATCATGAAATCGATACATTTATCATAACTTTCATCTGCATAGCATAACATGCATTTTATATCTCATAATGCCTAAAATATTAACCATAATAAATTCTCGAATTTACCGAAAGATTGGTTGAACTGATTCTCAAACGTGAGTGAAATTAGCGGGCAAAAAATTTCAAAATGGAGCTTGCAAACGTCAATTTTATTAATCTACGATTCACGCAGTTTAACCTGACGTGCTCGTTTTATTTTTTCGATGACTTTTTTGGTCGCATTTTGATCAGTCTGAGCTCTTTAACCAGTCATTTTTTATTTCAAAATTTGATCAAAACTTGTATGTTTCTGAGAAGTTTATTTCACGCTAATCATTTTGGTGCATTCAGTTTATTTTTCTGAGCATTTTTGCGCTCGATTTTTTACTCATTTAAATCCCTTTTTTCTTTTCTTCATCAAAGTGTTCATAAAAAATAAATAGAAATAAATCAAACAATTAATTTTGTTTTGTTTGTTTTTATTAAAAATATCAATTTCATTTCATTAATTTATCTTAAGTTCATTTTATCATTTAAAGGGGCAATCTTGGAAATTGAAAAATAATACAAACCTTAACATGTAGTATATAATATGCATGACATTGAGCAATGGAGAACAAATCATTCAATAACAGTGACGCCTATCTACTCTACCCTATCATTAATTTTTTTTAAACGAAAAAGAACAAAAAGAAAAGGTTGGAAAACAGATTGGAGAACATCATCTTCATCCGTATCCTCTTAATTTACATCCTACAAATCCAACTGTAGAGGTGAAAATTGTGAGTGTAAGCTATTTATTAACTTAACTCGCAAAACCAGAGTCGACGCCACACTTTTATTTTATCCTAAAGGAAAGGAAAAAGAGCGAACAAAACCTAATCCAGTTCTAAAACAAGAACAAATAAACAGAGACTGGGTAAGGGGGTTGGTTACACTGAGGGAAGGTGTTAGGACCTAAAATGTCTATAGTACTCTATAGGAACCCTTTGAAATATCCACGCTTTTTGGTTTGAAATGGTTTACTTGAAATGAGATTGGGGAGATAAGAACATAAATATTTTTTAAGATTTTTGGGTTTGGAGAGACTTCTTGAGCCTCATGCCTACGTACCCATAAAGTGCAATATAGGATCAAAACTCCGTAGTTCGTGGTACAAATAACAAAATTTGTTTGTTATGATTGATTTTAAATGAAAAGACAAGTCATCATTTTAAGGAGAAAACTACGAGTTGTCGCCCACAAGTATAAGAAAACAACATTTGCATCATCTTAAAATGGAGGATTTTTGCTTGGATAAAAATCAACAAGTCTATCACTCAACATCCAAGTGGAAAATGTCAACATCTTTAATACTATGGGGAATAGGAGAATTACATATCAACTATGAAAATGAATCATGTCTAAACTTTATGAAAAGTTTTAAATGAAAAAGTGCACAAAGGCACAAAAATTTGAATGAGTTTAAGTGTTTTTTTATGTCTTTTTGAGATGGTCAAAGTATCATTAACATTGATTGACATTTATTCAAGAAAATGAAGTTTTAAAAATCACTTGACAAAATTCAAGGTTTATTGTGAAAGAGGTTATAGTTTGAAAACAAGAAGGTTTTGAAAAGGGAGAAGATTTTGAAAATTGAAGAAGGGGAGGAGATGAAGTGACTATCCTAAAACATAAAATAAAAACTAGAGAAGGGAACATCTAACCGCACAAGGAGTAAACACTTGACAACAAGTCAACATGAACATTCCTCTTCCTTTTGGATTTAAACCACAAGCATAATAACCTTATGAAATAAAGCATCCGAAGAAAGCCCCAAGTTAAGCCATAGCAAAGTCAAAGGAAGGTCTTCCCAAGGTTTAGAAGCCAATTAGGAAAGTCATGTATCAGATTATTTTTATAATGCCAAAGTATCAACACCTACACACATAAAATTTCCATAAAACCATACAAAAGCAACACAAAAGTCCAAGGTCTCGAATCTCCAAGAGCATAGGGCAAGGATCCTAGATCTAAGTCTGAAGTCAAAAGTCCAAGCATAAGGCCATAACAGTCCGAGATTAAGAGAACCAAGTTTTTTAGTGTTTAAGTATTTATTAGTGTATTAAGAGGAGTATGGTCCAAGTGGACAAAATAAAAATAGCATAAGCATAAACATGTGTCCAAGTGGACAAAGAGAAAATAAGATGATAATATGATAAAAAAAATGCAAAGAAAAGTAAAAGCATAAAAAAAATGTCAAGAAAATAAATAGCAAAAATTAAAAGCCATATAGTAAAGTTAGTGCAATTATATAGTTAGTATGTTAGTGTTAGTGTTAGATGTAATGCCCCGGTTTTTGTCTTATTTATTTAATCGAGTCGATTTAATTATTTTTGTTTTTATATTATTTTATTCTTGACTTTTATTTGACAATATATTATTTTTCATTGTTATGATGTTTTATCGCATTTTGGGAGCGTTTGCGAGATATTTGAGAGTAGGGGTATTTTGGTCTTTTGCTTGGGTAAGTTTTATGTTTTTCATTTAAATAGAAAAATAGAAAGAAAAAGAGAGAAAAGAAAGGGAAAGGAAAAGAAAAGAAAGAAAAGGAGAAGAGGGGAAAGAGAAGGGAAAAAGAGGAAAAGAGGAAAAATCGAAATAGCTCCGTTTCAAGCGCGATTAATCGGGTAAGGGTGAGAAGTTTCAATTATATCTTGCTTGTGTATGTATATGTGTTGTTTGTTGTAATTGTTTTGGTTGTTTCAAAACTTGATGAATAATTGATAAAAATCGATGTTTTCGCGGTTGAAACTCGATATAAACTGCGTAGAATACTTGTTGATTATGTTGGGACATGTTTGGGTTGATATATTGTGATTTGGAAGTGTTTAGGTGAGATTTGGAGAGGTTTTGGGGTGAAATTCGTAACAAAATTGATGCAGGAAAAATTCTGGGTTTCGCTGCCCATACGCGTATGGGACAGGGCAATACGCGTATGGGGTAGGGCAATACACGTATTGGTTAGGGCAATACGCGTATGGCAAGGAAGGAAAGTATGCAATACGCGTATGGGGCTGGGCAATACGCGTATGGCTTAGGGCAATATGTGTATGGCTCAGAGCAATACGCGTATGGCCAGCAAGGGTGCAGAATGTTGTCTTTTCGCGATTACTTTTCTTGTTAAGTCCGTAACTTTTGATCTGATTATCCGTTTTGAACGTTCTTTATATCGTTGGAAAGCTAATGAAATGTTCTTTCTTATTAAAATGATTTCGAGATTGTTGGCTAATTTAATTATGTCGGGAATTTGGAATAGTGTCGTTCTGTCGACTTTTACCGTTTTAATGGTGTGTATTTTAGGTGTTATCATGCAATATGCTTTGGATATATATTGTATGACTTGTGTGATGTTATATGATGCGAATGCATATGATGAAATGTTGTGATGATGGTTTGTGACCTAAGGGCAAGTAAATGCATTGTGTTGTGTTTGATTGTATATGCATGATTATGGATGTTGAAATGGTTCACATGGTTGTATATGTGTATACATTGGATTGTTGTGGTTTGTGGATTATGATGAAATGCATTGTTTATGTGAAATTCAATGTGTGTTATTTGGTGGCCATATGGCAAGTGAATGCATTATTTGAATTGGTTTCCAATGCATGAATAATGATGATGAGATAATTCATATTGTTGAATTGTGGTGATGCATTTAATTGTCATGAGTTATTGTATGTCAAGCATCATGATATGCATCTTGTGATGTCGTGTCCCCTTGTGGGGTGTGAGCGACGAATCGATTCCAGAGGGAATCCGCTATAACATTGTGTGCCTTATACAAAGGGGTGTGAGCGATGATTATAGACGATCGTGTGCCTTATACAAAGAGGTGTGAGCGATCGGGTCATGTACCTTATACAAAGAGCTGTGAGCGATCCATAAACGTAGTGTGCCTTATACAAAGAGGTGTGAGCGACGGGGAACATCGTTTTCCTGACGGGGAGTTACACTAAGTAACAAGCGATGATTCCAATAGTTCCTGAGTGAACTAGTGATGAGAAATGATGGATGGATGGTACCTGTCACTCCCGGGATTTTCATCCAAGTACAAACGCGAAAGTGGCACCAAAACAGAGTCGCCAGCAATGTGTATTTATCCCAAGAGAGGGAAAGGAAACACCGCATAAACCTGAAAGGAAGGAAAAGAGCATGGTCTTGTGACCAAGAGAACTGGGTTCGGGAGTCGGTTACGCGTGAGGAAGGTATTAGCACCCCCACGCGTCCATCGTACCCGATGGGATCCACGCTTGCTTGTCTCGATCAAAGGGTGTCGCCAACTGGAACTCCACTGCTACTGGAAAGGAAAAGGAATGGGAAGAAGGAAAAAGAAAAGGAGAGAGAGAGAGAGAGAGCAAGAAACAAATGTAGGGAAAATAAAAGAAGTGCTCGCATGGGCCCTACCCCACTGCCTACGTATCTCATCGGGAGCATGAGAATCAGAGCGACGTAGTTCCCCTCAACGAGGGTCGCTTTGTTTGTGTTTTTTGGGAACGACTGACGTTCTAGCTCAGGTGTTGCAGGCTCGCTGGTCCGAGTGCGTTACCATCTTGCAAGAGAACGATGAGGAGCACGTTCGTACGCTGAGAGTGAATGAGATGAGAAAAGAATTCCCGAAGAAAAGACGTTATTGTTTGCTGGAAGTTTTTTTTAGAAAGAAGTGTTTTGATTGTTTTGTGTTTTGTAATGCACATTGTATTTAAGTCCCTCATGTAAGATCGAATGCCTCGCATAACGACCCGAGATGGGACGCACGCTAAACATTCCAAGAAAATGAGAGAAGATCCCTCACTATCTTGTTCTTGCATGAAAGGCCTAAATACAATGTTTGTTTTGCCTTTATTAAGTGTTTTTTACTTTTAATGTTTTGAGATGAGAAGAGAGAAAACGCAAAGGAAAATCTAAAGGGAAACTAAGAGTCCTAATGTTATCATGCATGGATGACCTAAGGTTAGTGAGGTTTAGGAGAAAATACTACCCAACCTAATGCTAATCCTACTCCAAGCTTAATCTAAAATTAAGTTGGACTAGGTAGCTCTAAAGGGAAAGAATCCAAGACTTAAACAAGTCTTGAGATTCATGGGAGGAAAAGAGTGAAAGAGAAGAAAAGAGGAAGAGATAGATAAGAAAAGAGATGGGGCAGCAAGCACATCATAATCATCATATCCAAATCACATCATAAAACATGCTTCAAAGATCACACAAGAACATCTCAAGTGTACAAGTGAAAGCACACAAAAAAGGATACAAGTAAACTTGCATAAGAAGTACAATTAAGCATCAATGAACTTTACACAAAGATGAAATGGATAAAGTAAGATGAACATGAATCCAAGTCAGAACTTAAGACACCTCATAATCAATCAATTCAAGCATACAAAAGTATTTCGCATCATGATGCATTATGAGCCAAAGAAGCAACAAAACATTTGATAATGATATGCATCATACAAATCATCCCAAAATGAACATGTGAAGTGAAAACCAAGTAATGAACTCAAGAGGGCAGTAGCATGTGCATCAACAACATATCAAGATCAAACTCAAGTCACACAAGATGAATCATTAAGTAACACATTCAAAACATGCATCAAAGTTAATCAAAACATCCACTCATCAATCATGCAAGCAAAGCAAAGGACATGTGAAGCAAAGAGCGAGAACATGTCACATAAAGCAACTTAAACCCAAAGGGTCAGAACCTCTAACATGTCATTCAAGTCATACAAAAAGCCTCATGCATTGGTGGTATCAAACAAGGAAACAATTCACATGATTAATTCAAACACACCAAAGGATTCAAGTCAAAACATAGTCAACTTGTAAAATTAAGAACAAATAGGAAAATGGACCAATGTGAATGATTACAAAGCCACAAACAATCTCAAACAGAATAGGATCACACCAAGTAATCATTCCAAGCATCACTTAATCACGAGCAAACAAAAGCACCCAAACTAGTTCAAGTGTCTAAACATGCCTCCATCGAATTCAAACCACAAGTAGATATCAACCAAAAATAGCAAAGTGGTTCAATAAATTCCCAAAGAATAATCAAAGGCAATTTTGATCATCCAATTAACAAGTTCAAAAATATTGGAACAGAACTAGATCAATAGCATGTTCAAAAGTGCTTCACAAGTCAAGATATGCACATAACTGAACAAAGATCGAGGGTCCATAAAAGTTGAATGGCAAGTCACTAAAAGCAACTCAGACCATCCTTAAACTAGCATCAAAACAATCTCATATCAAGGTCTAAGAATGACAAAAAAAATCAGCTTCATAAGGATGAGCAAAGTCACAAAACATAAGTATGAATCACATGAATAAGCATGGAGGACACTTTGGAAAAGAAAATCAGAATTAATTATTAAAACAAATGGAAAATGAAAATAAAATTCATAAAAAATTAAATAAGACACTAAAAAAAGTTAATGAATTTTTTTAGAATTTTTTGATAAAATAAAGTATTTTTAATAATTAAAAAAGTAACGAAAATAAATAACAAAAAAAAGAAAATAAAGAGTGATTTAAAAGAGGGGTGTATTAGCAAGAGAAACAACATGGCCACGACTGGGCCTGAACGGTGGGGTGTGAACAGAATTTTTCATAAGCCCAATGAGAAACATATCATGTAAGTTCAGAATTTATTTATGAAAAAAAATATATGGAATAAGTTGTAACAAATATTATGTAGACTAGACATCAATTGGTCACAACAACTTAAGTCACTAGAAGACAAAACAAATACCAACCAACCAGACGCTGCCATGCGTCCTTCTTCTTCCTTTTTCATGCAAAAAACGCAGCAACATATTCATGAACAAGTGCATAATTCGTATTTCCAACAAGAGCAACCATCAAACTTCAAATCTCCATAACTCACTCAATTCTCAACGAAATCAAACGAAATTTAAACCAAAATTGAAGTACAAAGAACAAGGATCATCATTGTACCATTAGTTTCTCAAAAAAATCACTCAAACACAAAGATAATAGGCATGAAAGTCATAGGTTCAAGTATGTAAACCAACACACATTCAAAAATAGCACGGAATATTTGAGCCTAGCTCTAATGCCTATGTGAAAAGGACTTCAGATGCAAGATGTGGATGCTTCTAACATACATTAAAACCCTAAAATGAGAGAGATAGAAAGGAAGCAACTTACTAAGTGGAGAATGGTCCACTGCCTTCTTCAACTTCCAGTACAAAAGAAACCCAATAATCTTGATCTTTAAGCTCCAATGATGAGGAATAAACCCAGAAATCAAAGCTCCCTTGAGTGGATTGAGAGAAATAATGAAAACTTTGGAAAACAAGCAAAAAGTTCAGATCCAGAAATGAGCCAATGTGTGGCGTCCTCCTCCAAATGAAGGGTATAAACCACTTATATATCATGTGAAATTAGGGCTTGTGTGAAAAAAATCTTGAGAAACCGTTGGGAAGGCATAATAGGAAGTTTGGACACATTTTGTAAGGTGTGGTGAAAGATGCGTTTTGTGTACATAGAGAGTGGCTATTTGTGCGTTTTGGGGAGCATGTGATACCATGAGGATGGTGTGAACAAGTGACCACGTGACAGACAATGTGCAGCCAGTTTCATACAATTTGCAAAAAAATGCCTTTTTTAGTAAACTTGAAAAAAGGTGGTGTATGCCTTGCTTGCCTTGTTTGGTTGTTTTTGGTAGTGAAAAGGACACAAAAGAAATGCTCTATAAGGCGTGTGGTACTGGTATATTATCATGCTACAAGAAAAGTTCAATAATATACCTACAACAAATGCCCTAAAATCCACTTAAACATCTTACTTTGCATGAAAATATCTTGAAGCATCCTTAGACAAATGAGGTGTTCTTGAGCTTAATGGAAACTAGGAAGAAATGTGAACAAGTTTGGCGTGGAAAGCAAGTATAAATGATGCTTTAATCAATGAGAAAAATCAGGTTGAAAGTATGTGTACAAATCTGTCCAATAATAACTTAGAAAAATTTCTAATTTTCAAATTTACAACTTGGAACCTTGAACTTTAAGAAACCATATCTCTCTCAATATTGATCCAAATGAGACATTCTTTTAATGGTTGGAAAGCTTGAAGAATGATCTAAAACTTTCATGTGAAAAAGATTTCCAAATGGAGCTTGCATCATAGTGTAAAATGCCCATGAATGTTGGTTCTCAAAACTGCCCAAAGTAACTTAGAAAAATTTCTAAGTTTTTGAACTTGGTAAAGTAAAAATGTCCAACTTTAGTGCACCATAACTCATTCAATAATAACTCAAACACCATGGTTTTTGTGCCCATTTTGAAGGGAAAACTTCAAACTACAATTTTCATGTGGAGAAGATTTTGAAATGAGGCCTTGAACATAGTGAAAAATAGCATAGAAAGTGATTAAAAATTTACTAAAAATAGTAAGTTTCTAAAAACATAATTTTCCAATTTTAGTAACTTTTCCACATTCTTGATTTTTCATGAACCCTTGAACATCTCTTGACCAAATCTTGTCCATGGACCATATTTGACTTGAAAGTCATGATGTTGGCCTCAAAAGGTCAAGAGTTGACTTTTTCACTGCATAGTTGACTTCATTCCCAATTCTTCTGATTTTCAAACCTCTGATCAATTGAAACCTTCTGAAACAAATTAATGGGAAATCTTCCATCCCTAGACACTTGAGGACATAAGGATACCATGAGAACAAGTCTTGCCCAAAAAATCATAAATAAACTGATTTTAAAGCCAACCCTGATTTTGGTACCCTCTGGTTAGGAGGAGATAACACATCCTCCAAATTCAAATTCCTCTGAATATGATGTGTATCATGTCCACCAATGATGACATGTGCCACTTGGAGATGATAAAGAATCAAAGAGCTTGCTCATTTGGGGTCAGATCCCAACTTTTGACTGCCTTGTATAGGAGATCATGCACTGTCCAATCTTCTTGATGAATTCTCCTCTTCCCATGACTTGTGAGATCAAATGGAGATGATACATGATGTAAGAGGTCCTTGAAGCTTGTGAGAAACACTTGGTCTTCTTCTTTGATGATCAACACCTTAGAGAATCACCTGATCACATGCCCTTATGCAAGATGCAATGCTAAATGCTTGATGCTTTGTTTTTTCTATGCTTGAATGCAATGCAATGAAATAAAAGCTCATGCTAAATGATATGAAGAAAAGAGAGGGCAAATTTTGGGGTATTACAGCTGCCCCTATTCAATCACTGTAGACCTGAACGGATGATATCGATTGCTGTCATACTTTCAAGGTATGGAGAGATTGAATACTGACAATAACCCAAAAATTTGCACTCTGCAGGGAAGAAGAAAAGGGAAATAAACCCAACCAAACGAACTTTGCTTGAAGAAAACTCTGGTGAGAAGAAAACCACTGGAAGTATGTTTTTTATACAACGCCAGACGACTACTGGCTTGCCACACTACGGGTGGACTTTAGCAACGTCTTTTGTACAATGCCAGACGACTACTGGCTTGCCACACTACGGGTGGACTTTAGCAACGTCTTTTATACAACGCCAGACGACTACTGGCTTGCCACACTACGGGTGGACTTTAACAATGTCTTTTGTACAACGCCAGATGACTACTGGCCTACCAAACTACGGGTGGACTTTTGCCAATCTACGGTTGGACTTTGCAGCTGAATTACCACACTACGGGGGACTTTTGCCAATCTACGGTTGGACTTGCTGAGATGCCACACTACGGGGGACTTTTGCCAATCTATGGTTGGACTTTGCAGCTGAATTGCCACACTACGGGGGACTTTTGCCAATCTACGGTTGGACTTGCTGAGATGCCACACTACGGGGGACTTTTGCCAATCTACGGTTGAACTTAGCTGCAGTCTTTTAAAGGGAGTCAGACGACTACTGACTTGCCACACTACGGGTGGACTTTTGCCAAGCTACGGTTGGACTTTCCAATGATTTGCCACCCTTGGATGGACCTTTTGAGAATTTGCCACCCTTGGATGGACCTTTCGCCAATCTACGGTTGGACTTTGCTGTTTTGCCACCCATGGATGGACCTTTCGCCAATCTACGGGTGGACTTTGCTGTTTTGCCACCCTTGGATGGACCTTTCGAGAATTTGCCACCCTTGGATGGACCTTTCGCCAATCTACGGTTGGACTTTGCTGTTTTGCCACCCATGGATGGACCTTTCGCCAATCTACGGTTGGACTTTGCTGTTTTGCCACCCTTGGATGAACCTTTCGCCAATCTACGGTTGGACTTTTCAATGATTTGCCACCCTTGGATGGACCTTTTGCCAATCTACGGTTGGACTTTTTTTAAAAAATTTGCCACCCTTGGACGGACCTTTTGCCAATCTACGGTTGGACTTTAAAAATTCCAAAATTGGATTACTCTCTGCATCCGTGTCAGACATCTCTGCTGACTCTGCTGAGGAACAATGATTAATAATTTGATTCCGGAGACTCCTGAAAGGATAATATCTCTGCTGGAGAATGAATGAACAATCCGTCTGCTTCGAATCGTCAAGTTTGCCAAAAATAAATTGGACTTTGGAAATATGGGGAAATGATGATTCTGCCAGGAATTACTTCATCTGTCTGGGATGAATTCTGGTCACAGCAACTCCGATGGGGATGAGAATTTCTTTGCATGACGTTCTGCTAGGGAAACAAGTCATTAAAACTCTGCTTGAGGATCTATCACGCCGGAGATCCTTTGCGGGGAGAATCAACCTTCTAACCCGGCTGGGGCAAGAATATACTATCACTCTGCTAAGGAATAGGTTTTATTGATCAATAAACCTCTGTGGGGACAAAACAAACTCAGCTGGGGAATACCTTTTTTAGAGGATTTTACAGAAGACCAAACGTCCTCAAACTCTACTGGGGATAATAAATCTGGAACATCTCCTGCCGGGGAAATTCAATATGCCCCATGCTTGGGAAGGTCAACAACTTGCTTTTTGCCCCATGATACAAGACTTATCTGAAGAAAACGTCATAAGAGGATTTTATAGAAGATTAAGCATCTTCAAACTCTTAGCGACTTCACTGGTCTTGACCATCAACTTTGGTGTCTGCGAAGCAACTCTACTGGGGATTCGCAACCATTATCGACACAGAAAAGCTTGTAGCTGTTGGAAGTACTGAATGAGAGAATTGACTTAATAAGATACAACGATACCCAGTTGAATTCCATTCCCTGATATCGAGACATCGCAAACGATCGTCAACCGTCTGATGGACTCAATCAGTAAATGTTGTGACAAAAGGGTAACAAGTAAACCCTTCCCCGAACACGATTGCCCCAGTCTCCTGTGTGGGAATAAATGATTACTCGTCTAGGAGAGAAATGGCCCATGCTTTTGAAAAGGCTTCAATCTTGCTTTTGAACCTGGTATGAGGCTGCTATCTGCAAGCAAAAGGATATGCACGTATGCCCCGTGCTGGATATGACTTCTGCAACTAAGAAAATCCAACTCTGAACCATCACTTGCTGGGAGAAAGGTTTCGATGAGTCTCGTGCTAGGAACATGATTAATGTAGCCTACTGAAGACGGGGACCATAAATGCCTCGTGTTGGAATGCCCATTTGTTTCAAACCTTTTGGCTGATTGACTGCATATGCGTGAACAACAGTTTTTTTCCTTTTTCACTTGCCCCAGACCAACATGGTCCACTAGAAGAAATTGCCTCAAGAGGATTTTACAGAAGACTTGGCATGCTCAATGCTTCAATGTCTTTAAACTCTTGTAGAGATTCGTCGGATCTTGACGTAACTGCCCCAGACCGCATGGATTACTTAGAAGAAGTCATCTCAAGAGGATTTTACAGAAGACTTGGCAAGCTCAATGCTTCAGTGTCTTCAAACTCTTGGAGGGATTCAATGTATCTCAAATTAGCTGCCTCAGATTATATGGTCTACAGAGGAATTCTCCTCGAGAAGATTCATGAACAATTTCATATCACCGTGAGATATTCTGCCCCACTACTCTGAACCCTGGATAGGCTGATCAGCCCTCTGGATGGACTACCTTCTCATGCTCTGGGGATAGCCTGCCCCAGTATGATCCTTGAAGTGGTTTTGCCCCTGACTACTGATCTTCGAAGGAAGACCAAGAATGCCTGCATTTGTAGGGATTTGAGTCTCGAAGTAATTGCCCTAGCTTGGCTGAACTTTGGAGAGATTTCTCGACGTGATTGGCCCAAATTGACTACACCTTAAAGAGATGGTTTGACGTGACTGCCCCGAATCGACTACGTCTTAGCACAACTTGTTGGGAAAGCTCCTGCTCAACAAAGTTTCCTGAGGAAGTACCA
Organism: Lathyrus tuberosus; assembly: GCA_022829125.1. NCBI lineage: Eukaryota > Viridiplantae > Streptophyta > Magnoliopsida > Fabales > Fabaceae > Lathyrus > Lathyrus tuberosus. The sequence continues at coordinate 14,809,890 of JALAZF010000071.1, forward strand.
TTGGATGTGGCTGCCCTTCGGGAGTTTCAGGATTCTCAACTCGGAAAGATTAAGCTTCTGGACTGAATTTCCATATGTAAACTTCTTTTGATGTCAAACAAATGTGTGCAAGCAGAAAATGTTTTAACCTGAGAATGAAAATTCTAATGCAACACACATGTTGATCTTGAAGTTTTTACCGAAAAGATGTCGCAAGGCAGCGAACGAATCACTACGTAGGACACGACATTAATCTTTGAATGAAAGAATGCAATGCACATGTAACACCAACAAAGATCTTTTAGCACAACTCATAGGAGTCAGGAACGCTATCTCTTGGTAGTGTGCTTTCGAAATAACCCTGTTTCAATTAGGACTTTTGAGGATTGTATCGTGGCCTGGTTCACGGTTTTGAGAAAAAAGGTTTATGGCTCAAAGTTTAATAGTGCCCACCCAATCTTCGTGATGTTCTCCAATCCTACATTCAGCTAATTTGGCACAAGCGCTCATCTCTTGAAAAGATTTTGTGATCCTTGAGGAACCCATGAAACTGATGGTTTGATACCTAATGAGGTTTTGGAGTAACAGTCACCCCCTTTGTCTTTTGTTCGTAGTCACACGACTTTGTTCTCGCTCGAGGATTTTCTTATGTAATATCTTTTTCCCATTTTTCGCTTTTTATTTCCCTGGTTTTGCCTGGACCGATTCTTTTTTTTTTTTTTTGAATCTTTCAATCTTGAAGTCCAGCGGGACGCCCTAACTTTTGCCTAAGTCACTTGTTTTCAAGTTTCAACTTAGCGGGCTTTTTCTTCTTCTTTTTTTATTCTTTTTATTTTGGAACAAAACATGTGACACCGGCTTGTCTTGACTTTGCTGAAGGGGTTGTGACTGCCTCACTCTTGGATTGTTGATGGATAACCGTTGTGGTTTCACATCTCTTGACCTCTTGACGGTGGAACAGAAGGTAATGGGTCCTCAGATGCACATTCCTTTTGAAACTTGAACGCTTGGTCAAATTAACTAACGCCTACCCTGCCCCTGGGTTAAATGTGAGGGTTTTTTCATACGAAAATAAACTCCTACTTCAAGGCTCAAAGGGGTTAACGAGGGTCTATCTCCCTTATCTCTCCAGTGTTTGGGGGGTTGAAACAATGCCTGTACATCCTCAACAGGGTTCTGTTCAAAAGCACACAATTAGAGATTTTTGCATTTTTGCCTCATCATCCTCCCTCATAGAGTTTAAACAAGAAAATTGGTATTGCAGTGCACATTAGCATTAAATGAGTAAACAAAGATGAAATTAATCAAGAAAATATATCCATTGCATTAAAATCATCAAACCAAATACAAACATGCAAACAATGTCTGAACACACAAATAAAGACTACATATGAAAATGCAGCAAAGAAACTAAATGGTTGTCCTTGTTGAGGAGGCTTGACTCCGTCTGGACTGGCTGCTTCTGATGATGTCTTTCCCTTTTTACGTGCTTGCCTGGGAAACTTTTAGTTAACATACAAACCATCTGCAGTGAAGATAATGACCCCAGCGTCAATCAGATCTTGCACTTTATGCCTGAACACCTTACAATCTTCAATGGCATGCCCCGGTGCCCCTGAGTGGTACCGGTACCTAGCATTCTTGTCATAGCCTGGCGGGAGAGGACACGGGACTGGAGCAACTTCCTTTAACTGAATCAAAGAGTCTTGAAGCAAACGGTCGAGCAGCTGACTGTGAGGAACAGTAATAGGATCAAATTTTCTCTCAGGCCTCCTGGGTCTTTGATATCTCCTCTGGGAGCTAGCCTGCTGTTGACACTGATTCGGGTACTCCTTTTTTCTCATCACTTTTCTTTTCAAACTTGGCCTAAGATCGGGAACAAGTTGCTGATATAGGGATTTTGAGACCAAAGACTGCAAGATAGGCCCTTGACTAGATGCTGCTTCAAGAGGGAACGCTGGGGAATTCACATTTTCTGCAGCAGGAGGAGTAGAGTTACTCTGTATGCTTACGCCGCCCGGCGCGAAATTTATCGCCTTTGAATCAATCAGATCTTGAACCACATTATGAAAGGCTTTGCATTTTTCCACATTGTGCCCCGGCGCACCAGAGTGAAAGTCGCAATGGGCACTTGCATCATAATTGAGTGGGAGCTTTCCATCAGGACGATTTATCGTTCGCAGTTCAACCAATTGGAGTTGAAGCAGGTGCCTCAACAGCTGAGCATAAGACATGGGAAGCAGATCAAAGATTCTGTCAGGTTTCTTCGACTTCGGTAGGTACTTCCTAGCCTTGGGGCCATCTTGGGAAACAAGAGGTAACTGCTGGTGAGTAAGTTTCAGAACTCCAGGTGGTGCAGAAAATCCGTGAGACACATCACTCTTGGGAATAGGTTCCACAGGCATGGGTGGAACGACAACTTATGTCATAGCCTCAGGTGTGGGATTGCCATCCTTTCTGAGCACATTTCTCACAACTTCCATAACAAAACTCATCTGGGTCTTCACTTGATTGACCTCTTCTTTCAGCATCTTCTGGCCCTGAATCAAAGCTTGCATGTCCACCATAAAGTGCCCCAGTTGGGCTTTCATCTCAGTCACCTCCGCTCGGAGTTGTTCCAAATCCGAACCTTGACTGTGGTGAATGGAGTAGTTGGAAGAAGTCATGTTTGCTAACCAAAAGAGAATACCCAGTCAGAATAAGAAATCCGCTCCGGAACACCTGTTATGCAAAAATGCTTATGATTATGAGGATGCAATGCAGAATGCCATGTTCAAATATTCCCAAGGGATCATTATGCTTTGATTCACAAAATTTTTTTTAGAAAAATCATGAGAAATGGATGGAAATACTCAGTGGCAAGTCTCAAAGTTAGTATCCCTTGGAAATACAAGAACATGTATGCGAATATGATGATGCAGATGCAACAGACATGGGATCAAGGCTTCCATATAATCTGGATAACTGCTGCGCTGGTGACCGAATAAGCTCACAGGTCGGCTCTGAAGAGAATACCCAAATACCATAACATCCGAATACCCAGAATAGCAGAATAACCAGCATATCGGCATAAACAGAATACCAGAATGCCAGGGTGCCGGAATAATCAGAATACCATAATACCAGGCTGATGAGTCCACACTGATAAGAGAACCAGAATACCAGGTAGGATGAAAGTCAAGGTTACCTGCAAACCTGTAAATAACCCGCCCTTCTCACGTGTGGGTACTAGGATGTTCAGTATCCCGGGCTCTCAGGTCGAGAAATGATGATACGTTCACCATTTCTGGTTTGGCATCATCATCAATCGAGGAGGCCTCAACTGATTCTCCAAAAATGAAAGATCCTCAGCTTCAGAGGTTTGAGAAGCAATAACACATTCAACCCGAAGGATACAATGCTATCACCAATCAAAGAGGTCGTCCGCTGATTCACCTCAAAATAAAGAGGGGTCATCCTAACAGGTCATCCAGACTTAGCAGCTCTTCCAGATAGCTCTACCATCGTGGGAAATCCACAACGCAGAATTCTCTAGAGAGAACCACATCCAGATTGTGTTTCATATTCCCTCCTCGAACCGAGATGGAACGCGAGAGGACATGAAACACGCTAAACATAGGTGCACTCAGGCCTGTGTATTGGGCCTATCTCTCAGAATACCCCATCCCGCCAAATAGAAAACAGTACAGCAGTGCAACATAACATAATATATCATATGAAATGAAAGATGCTAAAGTATAGTAAATGCAGTAATATACAGTAATATACAGTAGAGCAGTAATAAAGTAAATAGCAATACAATACAACAGTAAATACAGCAAAATACAGCTCCAAAATAAACACCCAATGAAAGAAAAACAAACAAGCGCTAGGATTGGCTCGCTAAGGAAACCAGAGATTCTGGGTTTGGAATCTCCCCAGCAGAGTTGCCAGCTGTCGCTCCCGGGATTTTCATCCAAGTACAAACGCGAAAGTGGCACCGAAACAGAGTCGCCAGCAATGTGTATTTATCCCAAGAGAGGGAAAGGAAACACCGCATAAACCTGAAGGGAAGGAAAAGAGCATGGTCTTGTGACCAAGAGAACTGGGTTCGGGAGTCGGTTACGCGTGAGGAAGGTATTAGCACCCCCACGCGTCCATCGTACCCGATGGGATCCACGCTTGCTTGTCTCGATCAAAGGGTGTCGCCAACTGGAACTCCGCTGCTACTGGAAAGGAAAAGGAATGGGAAGAAGGAAAAAGAAAAGGAGAGAGAGAGAGAGAGCAAGAAACAAATGTAGGGAAAATAAAAGAAGTGCTCGCATGGGCCCTACCCCACTGCCTACGTATCTCATCGGGAGCATGAGAATCAGAGCGACGTAGTTCCCCTCAACGAGGGTCGCTTTGTTTGTGTTTTTTGGGAACGGCTGATGTTCTAGCTCAGGTGTTGCAGGCTCGCTGGTCCGAGTGCGTTACCATCTTGCAAGAGAACGATGAGGAGCACGTTCGTACGCTGAGAGTAAATGAGATGTGAAAAGAATTCCCGAAGGAAAGACGTTATTGTTTGCTGGAAGTTTTTTTTAGAAAGAAGTGTTTTGATTGTTTTGTGTTTTGTAACGCACATTGTATTTAAGTCCCTCATGTAAGATCGAATGCCTCGCATAACGACCCGAGATGGGACGCACGCTAAACATTCCAAGAAAATGAGAGAAGATCCCTCACTATCTTGTTCTTGCATGAAAGGCCTAAATACAATGTTTGTTTTGCCTTTATTAAGTGTTTTTTACTTTTATTGTTTTGAGATGAGAAGAGAGAAAACACAAAGGAAAATCTAAAGGGAAACCAAGAGTCCTAATGTTATCATGCATGGATGACCTAAGGTTAGTGAGGTTTAGGAGAAAATACTACCCAACCTAATGCTAATCCTACTCCAAGCTTAATCTAAAATTAAGTTGGACTAGGTAGCTCTAAAGGGAAAGAATCCAAGACTTAAACAAGTCTTGAGATTCATGGGAGGAAAAGAGTGAAAGAGAAGAAAAGAGGAAGAGATAGATAAGAAAAGAGATGGGGCAGCAAGCACATCATAATCATCATATCCAAATCACATCATAAAACATGCTTCAAAGATCACACAAGAACATCTCAAGTGTACAAGTGAAAGCACACAAAAAAGGATACAAGTAAACTTGCATAAGAAGTACAATTAAGCATCAATGAACTTTACACAAAGATGAAATGGATAAAGTAAGATGAACATGAATCCAAGTCAGAACTTAAGACACCTCATAATCAATCAATTCAAGCATACAAAAGTATTTCGCATCATGATGCATTATGAGCCAAAGAAGCAACAAAACATTTGATAATGATATGCATCATACAAATCATCCCAAAATGAACATGTGAAGTGAAAACCAAGTAATGAACTCAAGAGGGCAGTAGCATGTGCATCAACAACATATCAAGATCAAACTCAAGTCACACAAGATGAATCATTAAGCAACACATTCAAAACATGCATAAAAGTTAATCAAAACATCCACTCATCAATCATGCAAGCAAAGGACATGTGAAGCAAAGAGCGAGAACATGTCACATAAAGCAACTTAAACCCAAAGGGTCAGAACCTCTAACATGTCATTCAAGTCATACAAAAAGCCTCATGCATTGGTGGTATCAAACAAGGAAACAATTCACATGATTAAGTCAAACACACCAAAGGATTCAAGTCAAAACATAGTCAACTTGTAAAATTAAGAACAAATAGGAAAATGGACCAATGTGAATGATTACAAAGCCAAAAACAATCTCAAACAGAATAGGATCACACCAAGTAATCATTCCAAGCATCACTTAATCACGAGCAAACAAAAGCACCCAAACTAGTTCAAGTGTCTAAACATGCCTCCATCGAATTCAAACCACAAGTAGATATCAACCAAAAATAGCAAAGTGGTTCAATAAATTCCCAAAGAATAATCAAAGGAAATTTTGAACATCCAATTAACAAGTTCAAAAATATTGGAACATAACTAGATCAATAGCATGTTCAAAAGTGCTTCACAAGTCAAGATATGCACATAACTGAACAAAGATCGAGGGTCCATAAAAGTTGAATGGCAAGTCACTAAAAGCAACTCAGACCATCCTTAAACTAGCATCAAAACAATCTCATATCAAGGTCTAAGAATGACAAAAAAAATCAGCTTCATAAGGATGAGCAAAGTCACAAAACATAAGTATGAATCACATGAATAAGCATGGAGGACACTTTGGAAAAGAAAATCAGAATTAATTATTAAAACAAATGGAAAATGAAAATAAAATTCATAAAAAATTAAATAAGACACTAAAAAAAGTTAATGAATTTTTTTGAAATTTTTTGATAAAATAAAGTATTTTTAATAATTAAAAAAGTAACGAAAATAAATAACAAAAAAAAGAAAATAAAGAGTGATTTAAAAGAGGGGTGTATTAGCAAGAGAAACAACATGGCCACGACTGGGCCTGAACGGTGGGGTGTGAACAGAATTTTTCGTAAGCCCAATGAGAAACATATCATGTAAGTTCAGAATTTATTTATGAAAAAAAAAATATATGGAATAAGTTGTAACAAATATTATGTAGACTAGACATCAATTGGTCACAACAACTTAAGTCACTAGAAGACAAAACAAATACCAACCAACCAGACGCTGCCACGCGTCCTTCTTCTTCCTTTTTCATGCAAAAAACGCAGCAACATATTCATGAACAAGTGCAGAATTCGTATTTCCAACAAGAGCAACCATCAAACTTCAAATCTCCATAACTCACTCAATTCTCAACGAAATCAAACGAAATTTAAACCAAAATTGAAGTACAAAGAACAAGGATCATCATTGTACCAATAGTTTCTCAAAAAAATCACTCAAACACAAAGATAATAGGCATGAAAGTCATAGGTTCAAGTATGTAAACCAACACACATTCAAAAATAGCACGGAATATTTGAGCCTAGCTCTAATGCCTTTGTGAAAAGGACTTCAGATGCAAGATGTGGATGCTTCTAACATACATTAAAACCCTAAAATGAGAGAGATAGAAAGGAAGCAACTTACTAAGTGGAGAATGGTCCACTGCCTTCTTCAACTTCCAGTACAAAAGAAACCCAATAATCTTGATCTTTAAGCTCCAATGATGAGGAATAAACCCAGAAATCAAAGCTCCCTTGAGTGGATTGAGAGAAATAATGAAAACTTTGGAAAACAAGCAAAAAGTTCAGATCCGGAAATGAGCCAATGTGTGGCGTCCTCCTCCAAATGAAGGGTATAAACCACTTATATATCATGTGAAATTAGGGCTTGTGTGAAAAAAATCTTGAGAAACCGTTGGGAGGGCATAATAGGAAGTTTGGACACATTTTGTAAGGTGTGGTGAAAGATGCGTTTTGTGTACATAGAGAGTGACTATTTATGCGTTTTGGGGAGCATGTGATACCATGAGGATGGTGTGAACAAGTGACCACGTGACAAACAATGTGCAGCCAGTTTCATACAATTTGCAAAAAAATGCCTTTTTTAGTAAACTTGAAAAAAGGTGGTGTATGCCTTGCTTGCCTTGTTTGGTTGTTTTTGGTAGTGAAAAGCACACAAAAGAAATGCACTATAAGGCGTGTGGTACTGGTATATTATCATGCTACAAGAAAAGTTCAATAATATACCTACAACAAATGCCCTAAAATCCACTTAAACATCTTACTTTGCATGAAAATATCTTGAAGCATCCTTAGACAAATGAGGTGTTCTTGAGCTTAATGGAAACTAGGAAGAAATGTGAACAAGTTTGGCGTGGAAAGCAAGTATAAATGATGCTTTAATCAATGAGAAAAATCAGGTTGAAAGTATGTGTACAAATCTGTCCAATAATAACTTAGAAAAATTTCTAAGTTTTCAAATTTACAACTTGGAACCTTGAACTTTAAGAAACCATATCTCTCTCAATATTGATCCAAATGAGACATTCTTTTAATGGTTGGAAAGCTTGAAGAATGATCTAAAACTTTCATGTGAAAAAGATTTCCAAATGGAGCTTGCATCATAGTGTAAAATGCCCATGAATGTTGGTTCTCAAAACTGCCCAAAGTAACTTAGAAAAATTTCTAAGTTTTTGAACTTGGTAAAGTAAAAATGTCCAACTTTAGTGCACCATAACTCATTCAATAATAACTCAAACACCATGGTTTTTGTGCCCATTTTGAAGGGAAAACTTCAAACTACAATTTTCATGTGGAGAAGATTTTGAAATGAGGCCTTGAACATAGTGAAAAATAGCATAGAAAGTGATTAAAAATTTACTAAAAATAGTAAGTTTCTAAAAACATAATTTTCCAATTTTAGTAACTTTTCCACATTCTTGATTTTTCATGAACCCTTGAACATCTCTTGACCAAATCTTGTCCATGGACCATATTTGACTTGAAAGTCATGATGTTGGCCTCAAAAGGTCAAGAGTTGACTTTTTCACTGCATAGTTGACTTCATTCCCAATTCTTCTGATTTTCAAACCTCTGATCAATTGAAACCTTCTGAAACAAATTAATGGGAAATCTTCCATCCCTAGACACTTGAAGACATAAGGATGCCATGAGAACAAGTCTTGCCCAAAAAATCAGAAATAAACTGATTTTAAAGCCAACCCTGATTTTGGTACCCTCTGGTTAGGAGGAGATAGCACATCCTCCAAATTCAAATTCCTCTGAATATGACGTGTATCATGTCCACCAATGATGACATGTGCCACTTGGAGATGATAAAGAATCAAAGAGCTTGCTCATTTGGGGTCAGATCCCAACTTTTGACTGCCTTGTATAGGAGATCATGCACTGTCCAATCTTCTTGATGAATTCTCCTCTTCCCATGACTTGTGAGATCAAATGGAGATGATACATGATGTAAGAGGTCCTTGAAGCTTGTGAGAAACACTTGGTCTTCTTCTTTGATGATCAACACCTTAGAGAATCACCTGATCCCATGCCCTTATGCAAGATGCAATGCTAAATGCTTGATGCTTTGTTTTTTCTATGCTTGAATGCAATGCAATGAAATGAAAGCTCATGCTAAATGATATGAAGAAAAGAGAGGGCAAATTTTGGGGTATTACAGTACCGCATTTGCATAGAGTCGTTGTGTCGGTCTCTTTGCATTTGCATAAATCATGAATGGATTGATTATGTGTGGAAAATCATGAATGGATTGATTATGTGTGGAAAATCATGAATTGATTGAGTGTGTGTTGAGATTTATGTTTGAATTGGTAAATGGATGTGCATATGTGATAAATGCATTGGTTGTTGATGATATATTTTATGTATAGCCATGTGCTAGGTTTTGTGGAGACATGGTGAGTTACACTGATGATATTAATTCTCTATGGTATGTTATATGTGAATATCCGTGGTGTGGTGGTGTGTTTCTATATGTGATAACTTTGGGATGCATTATGTGAGAATATGTGATTATGTTAGTATAATCGATATGTGTTATGTATTTGTGGCATGTTATAGGTATTAACGTGTGATCCTTGTGGTGAGAATAACTATGCATGTGAATTTTTATGTGTGGGCATATTATTATGCAATCTTGATTTAGTTGTTATTTCTCACCCTTCTGCTGTGGTTTGTTGCTCTATGAGGCAATTGCAGATTAGTAGTCTTGGAGGCTTTTGTGAAGATTAGTTTTCCATCCTTTTGTCGGTCTGTCTGCTCTGATACGTAACACGGGAGTCGGGGAACGCTGTTGTTGTATATACATTTGTTGAATATATTTTGTATTACTTTTGTATGTATATTTTGATGTTATAAAACGATTTATTTTGTAAAACAAGGCAGTTATGGGTTTTTCCGCTTTATTCCATAATTGACCTTTCCTTTTACATGGAAAAAAGTTCCCTTTGAGGTTATTCCATTTTGTATTATGTATCAAAATATATGAGCAGGGATTGTGTTTTCTTTCTTTAAATTGTGGCATCCTTGTTTCTGTCGGAAAAATAAATTTTTACTTACTCTGATTTATTTATGTATTATTTATTCGTGATGGGAATTGGGGTGTTACAAGAGTGGTATCAGAGCAGGTCGGTCCGTCCGGCCAAGTTGTTGAGTCAGTTGGTGTGACAGTTGAATATTGTCGATGTTGTTTGTTCCTTTAGTATGTGATATGTGTGTGAGACACTGTCAGTACTTTCTGGTTGTTCTATTCCATTGTCTGCAGGAGTTAGAATGAGATAAGTGGGGGAGGAGCTGGTACTTCTCCATGTTGCTTCAGGTGTGGAGCGCTGGCTCAGTGTGTTGTGAATTACAAGATTGTAAGTGTTGTTTGGATAGTGTGGTTTCCGGTTCCATAAGGAATGAGGAGGTAAGGTTGTGTCAACTAAGGATTTGTGCCTTAGGTAGTTTTGTGCACAGGATGTAAGGAATTCTACTATAGTTTTGTAAAGACGGTTTATGCCCAATCATGACTGTCGGCTGTCTATTGACAAATTGAGGAACTGATCACCCTTAATCTCTTGTTGATAGCAGACGGGAATTATGTTGGATGGAATAGACGTGTCTTTCCGGCTTTGATAGTGTGTGCAATGAATTGTTTGGAATTAAGAAAATGATTACGGATTGTTTTGATGAGTTGATGAAGATTCTTATATCGGAAGATGAGGCGGATTAGAGGTTTTGGTATGTTGGTTCAGTTGGGAAATCATTGAGGGAGAATGATTGGGTTTTATTTAGGGCTGCTTCTCAGAGAATAGAGATTGAACTTAATTGGACAACGGTGAATAGTTGAGGTTTATATCTGCTAAGTAAGTAGGAAACTCTTGGTAGATGGGACTAAGATGTGTGTTTTGTATGTGATGGCAGTGTTCTGGAAATTGGCAGGAAAGTCACAGTGATGGGCCGTCAGTTGTGACTGGTTTTCAGATGTGTTTTTGGATGAAACTTTAGTGTGTTAACTTGAAGAGGTCCAACATGGTTGGTAAGGAAAAAGATGATAGCAGGAGGTTGCGTGTTAATCAGTGAGTAGTATGGAAACTTGCGGTCATGTTCTGGATAGCTTGAGTTTTAAATTATGACGAATCGCAAACGATTTGAAATTCCTTGATGGTATTGAGACTATGGAAATCTTGAGAAAACCCTTAAGCGTGGATGTAATATTTGAGAGTTCTTTTGGTTGGTGGTTACTACATGTTGGGATTTATGAGAATTTGGACTGTCAAGAGAAGAAATTATGTATGGATTACTGACAGTTGGATAAGGTAACGATTGAGAATAAGTGTCCACTTTCAGGAATAGATAACTGGAATGGTTTGGTTGAGTTGGAGTGAAATTACAATTGGTTAGAATGTTTGATAAGAGTGGTGAATTGTGTGAGTTGAGGCTTTGATCGAAGTAATGTGACTAGTTATGTTTGTTATCATTGGGATAGGCTGTTATTTACTCGGTTAAGCTTGTATGTGAGTAACCAGTTACCCAGTGAAAAGTTTTACAAAAGCTTTAAGAATTTATATCTTTTGGATTTTGGTTGGGAATTACAACGTACAGTGATGGTATGTGGTGTTAGTAATGCGACTGTAATGTTTATGGAGTAGATGAATTGTATCTTCCATATTTAATTGGATAAGTTCTTAATGGCTTTGATTGAGGATATTCGGATCTGTTATAAACTCAGAGGAAGAACAGGTAGAGTGTTTGAGATTTGAATTACAAGTGTTGAAAAGAGACGAAGTTTTATGCTAAGTTATTCAAGTGAGAATTTTGGTTGAAAAAGGTTAGTTTTCTTGGATATGTTATTTCATATGAGAGTATGGTTAGGGATCCATCGGAAGTAGAGGCAGTTCTACAATGAGACGCTCCGAAGTTGGTTAAGAAGATTATAATCTTTTTGGACTTTAGTCGGTTATTACTGGAGGTTGTGAATGGTTTTTCCAAGTTAGCATTTTCGTTACTTCAGATGACTTATAAAAGTTAAGTCCTTTGCTTTGGATGTTCATTGTGAGGAAAGTTTCAGAGAGCTGAAGTAGAAGTTATCTACGGCTCCGACTTTGATTCTGCGGGATCCTGATAAACTGTTTGTGAGGTATTGGGATGTGTCTTTGATGAGTTTAGTCAGTGTGTTAATACAAGAGGGTAAAGTTGTGGCTTATGCTTTACAACAGTTGAGGATTCATAAAAGGATCTATACTATTCAGGAGTTGGAAGTGGTTGCGGTTGTACTATGTTGGAATATTTGAAGGTATTATCCTTATGGTTCTAGGTTCGCGGTGTTTGGTAATCACAAGAGTTTAGAGTATTTGTTTGGTTTGAAGGAATAGAGTGTGAGAAAGAGTTAGACGTTGGACGTGAGATTGGTAGACTTGATAGTTTTGATGGTTATGAGAAATCAGAGTGCGCAACGGAAGCGTGATGTGGCACATTTTGTATTTGCGTGTGTGACTTGTAAGAGTTCATAGGTTGAACCTTGGGAACATGTAGGAGTGATAAGACTATTGGACGTTTCAGAATGGAAGTGGTAGGTGAAAGGTTTAAATATTATTCATGGGCTACTATGTAGATGGATGTTTTGGTTATATGTTCGATTGGGGAATGCTAGCATTGTTGTATTAATGTTGTGTGACAAGGATGTTGGTATTGTGGTTACGTAGAGGTTGTTGAATTGATGTTGTGTCGTGGAAATTTATGTTCTTGTTTGTGTTGTTGTCTCGTTTCCATCGTGTTTGTTCGAGTGCGAGTAGCTAATTCCTGTGTGTGTTCGTAACTTGGGTATCCTCTGAGTCGTGAGTTGGTCGTCAAATGCATTGTATGGGCTTTGCATCTTGTCGTTACAGTTGTCGTCGTTGTCGTGTCATTGTGGTAGTTGTTGTTAGCAAGGTGGGTTGTCAGTTTGTGTTATTCGTGGTGTGCCTTTGGTAGGCCTGATAGTTTGTTAGTCGGCTGTGAGGGTCGTATCCGAAGTTGCTCGTATCGGTTATATTTTCGAGGACGAAAATTTCTAAGTGGGGGAGAATTGTAACACCTCGGTTTTTGTCTTATTTATTTAATCGAGTCGATTTAATTATTTTTGTTTTTATATTATTTTATGCTTGACTTTTATTTGACAATATATTATTTTTCATTGTTATGATGTTTTATCGCATTTTGAGAGCGTTTGCGAGATATTTGAGAGTAGGGGTATTTTGGTCTTTTGCTTGGATAAGTTTTATGTTTTTCATTTAAATAGAAAAATAGAAAGAAAAAGAGAGAAAAGAAAGGGAAAGGAAAAGAAAAGAAAGAAAAGGAGAAGAAGGGAAAGAGAAGGGAAAAAGAGGAAAAGAGGAAAAATCGAAATAGCTCCGTTTCAAGTGCGATTAATCGGGTAAGGGTGAGAAGTTTCAATTATATCTTTCTTGTGTATGTATATGTGTTGTTTGTTGTAATTGTTTTGGTTGTTTCACAACTTTTTCTCTAATTGATAAATTGATGAATAATTGATAAAAATCGATGTTTTCGCGGTTGAAACTCGATATAAACTGCGTAGAATACTTGTTGATTATGTTGGGACATGTTTGGGTTGATATATTGTGATTTGGAAGTGTTTAGATGAGATTTGGTGAGGTTTTGGAGTGAAATTCGTAACAAAATTGATGCAGGAAAAATTCTGGGTTTCGCTGCCCATACGCGTATGGGACAGGGCAATACGCGTATGGGGTAGGGCAATACGCGTATTGGTTAGGGCAATACGCGTATGGCAAGGAAGGAAAGTAGGCAATACGCGTATGGGGCTGGGCAATACGCGTATGGCTCAGGGCAATACGCGTATGGCCAGCAAGGGTGCAGAATGTTGTCTTTTCGCGATTACTTTTCTTGTTAAGTCCGTAACTTTTGATCTGATTATCTGTTTTGAACGTTCTTTATATCGTTGGAAAGCTAATGAAATGTTCTTTCTTATTAAAATGATTTCGAGATTGTTGGACGATTTAATTATGTCGGGAATTTGGAATAGTGTCGCTCTGTCGACTTTTACCATTTTAATGGTGTGTATTTGAGGTGTTATCATGCAATATGCTTTGGATATATATTATATGACTTGTGTGATGTTATATGATGCGAATGCATGTGATGAAATGTTGTGATGATGGTTTGTGACCTAAGGGCAAGTAAATACATTGTGTTGTGTTTGATTGTATATGCATGATTATGGATGTTGAAATGGTTCACACGGTTGTATATGTGTATACATTGGATTGTTGTGGTTTGTGGATTATGATGAAATGCATTGTTTATGTGAAATTCAATGTGTGTTATTTGGTGGCCTTATGGAAAGTGAATGCATTGTTTGAATTGGTTTCCAATGCATGAATAATGATGATAAGATAATTCATATTGTTGAATTGTGGTGATGCATTTAATTGTCATGAGTTCTTGTATGTCAAGCATCATGATATGCATCTTGTGATGTCGTGTGCCCTTGTGGGGTGTGAGTGACGAATCGATTCCAGAGGGAATCCGCTATAACATCGTGTGCCTTATACAAAGAGGTGTGAACGATGATTATAAACGATCGTGTGCCTTATACAAAGAGGTGTGAGCGATCGGGTCGTGTGCCTTATACAAAGAGGCGTGAGCGATCCATAAACGTCGTGTGCCTTATACAAAGAGGTGTGAGCGACGGGGAACATCGTTTGCCCGACGGGGAGTTACACTAAGTAACAAACGATGATTCCAATAGTTCTTGAGTGAACTAGTGATGAGAAATGATGGATGGATGGTACCGCATTTGCATAGAGTTGTTGTGTCGGTCTCTTTGCATTTGCATATATCATGAATGGATTGATTATGTGTGGAAAATCATGAATGGATTGATTATGTGTGGAAAATCATGAATTGATTGAGTGTGTGTTGAGATTTATGTTTGAATTGGTAAATGGATGTGCATATGTGATAAATGCATTGGTTGTTGATGATATGTTTTATGTATAGCCATGTGCTAGGTTTTGTGGAGACGTGGTGAGTTACACTGATGATATTAATTCTCTATGGTATGTTATATATGAATATCCGTGGTTTGGTGGTGTGTTTCCATATGTGATAACTTTGGGATGCATTATGTGAGAATATGTGATTATGTTAGTATAATCAATATGTGTTATGTATTTGTGGCATGTTATAGGTATTAGCGTGTGATGCTTATGGTGAGAATAACTATGCATGTGAATTTTTATGTGTTGGCATATTATTATGCAATCTTGATTTAGTTGTTATTTCTCACCCTTCTGCTGTGGTTTGTTGCTCTATGAGGCAATTGCAGATTATTAGTCTTGGAGGCTTTTGTGAAGATTAGTTCTCCATTCTTTTGTCGGTCTGTCTGCTCTGATACGTAACACGGGAGTCGGGGAACGCTGTTGTTGTATATACATTTGTTGAATATATTTTGTATTACTTTTGTATGTATATTTTGACGTTATAAAACGATTTATTTTGTAAAACAAGGCAGTTATGGGTTTTTCCGCTTTATTCCATAATTGACCTTTCCTTTTACATGGAAAAAAGTTCCCTTTGAGGTTATTCCATTTTGTGTTATGTATCAAAATATATGAGCAGGGATTGTGTTTTCTTTCTTTAAATTGTGGCATCCTTGTTTCTGTCGGAAAAATAAATTTTTACTTACTCTGATTTATTTATGTATTATTTATTCGCGATGGGAATTGGGGTGTTACATTAGAGAACAATTTTGTAGTTTTTTGGAGAATACTCGACTATTCAACCATAGGCATGAAAACATGAATCCATACATCATTAAGGGAAGGGCGTCAACTCGGATAAAATCAACGAGTATGCCAACTAGCTCTCTTAATGACAAAGAGGCAATCTATTTCACACCACACTATGGAGAGTAGGAGATTGATAACTCACTTACAAAAACAACTCGATTTCCGATTTCGGGAAAAAATGTAGCACTATGTTAAGAAATCATAGCACGACCTATCAAGAAGGCCGTACTATGGGAGGACGGTCAATACACTATTTGTGTTAATACAAGCTAGAGAAATGACATGTAAGTCACTCTCCTAAAGCTTGCCATACTAAAAGAAAAGAGGTAGTGGTCTCATCTTGATCAAAAATTCAAAGAGAAGTTTCATGATATTTAAGATTTTCATTGACCAAAAGAAAAAAGAGAAGAGGGGAGAAGGGAAACCAAATTGAATCACTACATTTGGATCATTCCATCTTCAATTTCGAGCACTCTTCTTGGTGGATTAAAGTACTAAACCTATCACTAATTCAAAGCACCTAAAAAGAATCCAATGATTCACTTAAAGATAGATTTGAACTAATGAAGGTTTATCCAACTTCATCAAACACCCAAAGTCCATGGAATTTGAAGAGAAAATTAATCAAAAAGCATTATAATTCAAGGTAAAACAAAGGGAAATGGAAGAAGGGAGAAAAGGAACCAAAACAGTCCCAAAACAAGCAAAAAACAACATTCTAACTTGTGTTAATCGATTAACAGTATATGGTTAATCGATTAAAATTGCTATGATAACAAAAAAAGTTTAAAAAATTGCATTTCCACGATTCATTCATTTCTTCAAACACCTCATGATCATGTATGAAATTGAGCACGGAAATTCCATCAAATTAAGAGCAATAAACACCAATGTAATCACAAATGTAGCTCAAGAAGTCAAGTAACAAGAATCAACAAGAGATCACATTGTGGAAGATGAGCATTAAGCACAATAATGGTGGAACTAGAGATTTATCAATCCAAATCTGATTTTTCTTCAAATCAACTTCAACAATCACTGTCCAAAGCTTTGATCTATAAATTTTGATGTTGATGAAATATTTTGATGGAGGTTTAACTTAAAGATTAGTAAGCTTCAATGAAAAGCATACTAACTTTTAATGGAGGAAGAGCTTTAGTGAATTTGGGTAGATGAAGAAAATTGAGAATGAGAAAGAATTTTGACAAGGTGAATTTAGCTCTCAAAAGCTTGCTCAATGAATAAAATTATGGGTGTTTATATAGAGTTTAGGCTTAGAATGAGTGGTGGCTTGGAATTTGGTTTAGAGCCAAAATTAGGCTTGGTAATTGTCTTTGGAGTGCAAATCAAAGATCAAGTGGTGCACATGTGTGATTAAATGAGGGTGTATGTTGGAATTAATTGTGATTATTGTTATACCCCAAATTTTACCCTTAGGTTCCTCGATCTTTTGCATATCACTTCTAGGCCAATCATCCACGCATAGCTAACCAATTTACTAGACTTTGTTGTTGGTTTCATTTGTGAAGTTAGGTGCCGTTGCAGAAGGTTCAAAGGTTATGGAGGCTGTGTGTGTGCTCATGTGGATTATGGTCTTTGCAAATTGTGTTGAATTCCTGTGGAAACGAATGAGAGGAGTACCCTAATGCTTATGGTCCAGCAGTCGTGACGTGATCCATGGCCTAAGTTGTAGGATGGTGTCAACTCTAAGATAATTCGTCCGGAAGGTTCATGGCATGTTGGAATTAAGATTATGAACAAGTCACGAATGGACCTTTGTACTTCAAAGTAATGCAAGGTCAATTTGCCTCAGAATTTCTCGGAAAGTTTCAGGGTTTGTTCTTGAAGATATAGTGCATTGATCTCCAACTTGGGTTTGTTGGGCTTTAGTACATTGTGATTTGTAGTCTGGAATTTCAAGCTTGGTTGCAATATGGTGTTATCTGGGGAGTATTATTCTTTGAAGGAGTTTGGACATTGTTAAGAGTTTCATGGTTTCAAGAATAGCAAAACAGTGGTTTGATAGCATAATCATGATACAGTCAATCATCCAAACGTCCCAATTCGAAGGAATGGTTTGGCATGATAGTATTTTTCAGGAAATGAACTAATGGATTTCAAAACTCGTGATTCAAATTGATTTCAAGATTCAGGTTGTGAATATCCAACTCGTGTTTCAAGATTCTTATTCGAGTTGTGATATCTTCCCACTTTCAAATTCAAAGAGTAATTCAAGTGGAAGATTCACTAGTTCATGAATACAAAATGCAAGGTGCTTCTGTATATGCTCATTACAAACAATTTCTAGTTTCAACATTATTTCCATATTCAATATTTAAAGTACAAGGACTTCACATGTTAAATGCAAATCACTTTCATTACAAAAGTCCATTCCAAGTTCCAAGTGCAAACTTCAAATCGATGTTCAAAGGTGCTTTCTAATGTCAAAAGGACGGAGTTTTATCCAATTTCGTAATAAAGTTCGAAGATTTTTTTTGTGTGTAAGCAAGATATATTAAAACGGGAGAACTAAGGGTTCTCCAACCTGTTTACACGAGAGCGGGAAAAAACCCGACAAAAGGAAAAATTACTAACCAATTAAACTACGAAATAAAAAGCAAAGGATCTTTGCTATATTCGTAGAAACTACAATTAGGATGAGTAATTTGACCACAAAAAGCCCACTTCCAAACCAAAAATTTTATACCCCACACCGTATTGTTAATGTTCCATGCTTCTGATCAGAAGCATATACCATTCCTCAAAAGCCAAATACTCCTAGAGGTAGCTAACCAAACCATCCCAAGTTTGCCATCTTTAACTTTTTTCCACGGCAAAATAAATACCACTCCATAAAATTCGGAAGGCATTCGTCCTCCATCCCTTCCGATTTACCAATCCACAAAGCTATCTTCCTCCAAATCTTCTTAGCCACATGACAATTGAAAAAAAGAATGGTTTCTACTTTCAAAATCTAAACCACAAAGCGAACATATCAAAGAATCATTAGAAAAGTTAATGCCTCTATACACCAAAAGATCCTTCATAGGAAGTCTATTCACAAAAAGTCTCCAAGCGAAGGCCTTTATCTTAAAAGGAACCTCCGTTTTCCACATCAAACCGAACGCCGTATCACACTTATTAGGGGGACCATAAGGCAAACGGAAAGTAGCATAGTGAGTGTAGCAGGATGCTACTGAAAAACCGAGAACCGGATCCTTATCCCACAAAAACACATCCGCCCCCCCTCCACCAATCCGTGATTTCTAAGCCGAGCTTTTAAAGAGACTAAATCGGCCACAAAATTAGAATCAATCTCCTCTACTCCTTTCAAACCAAAATCACCCCAAATCCATCTACCGTTGCTCCAACCCCCCATACTAGCAATGGAAACTCTCTTCAAACTAGAAGCTACAAATAATTCCGGGTAAACCTCCTTCAAAATATCATTCCCCAACCATCTAACCTCCTTCGAAGATTGAGTGCATGCTTAATCAAAAGCATTTGGAATTTCAAGGCCAATGTGAAAGAGAAGGTTATTTTAAATGTTTGGAATTTTTCATCAAATTCAAGGTACAAAATGCAAAGGTGATTCAAATATTTCCATGAAACATTGCATCATTCAAGTTCTTTCATTACAAGGAAATTTGAATCTAGTCCTAAAGAAGAACAAACAACTCTAACTCTATTATCCACAAGATAACCCAAAATCTCCAAATATTTCTTGCTAAAAAGCTCCCATGCTAAGCCAAGTACCCAAAATGGTCTCTACAAGAGGTTCCCATAAGAAAGCATAAACATGCTGCTACCAATTTCTGAGCCGTGAAAACAGGTTATGCTACACCGTATTATGCAAGTCTGCCAAGCTGTTGCAATTGCCGTGACCAAATTCACGTAAGCCTTGAATCCACAAGTCCTCCTGCTACAAGTTCTAAGCCTTGAAAACAATTTGAGATCCACCAAGCTTCACGAGGACTAACCATAACAATTTAATCCTGAAAAAAACAGCAGCAACCATAAAGACACGTAAGGACCAAAATCAAACATGTTGGGATAAAAACGGCAAGCGAATAAAATCGTCATCAAGCATTCAAGAAAATCAAAATCAAGTAAGGAAAAATCAGACGTGTTTGAACATGTCTGGATCGAAAAGGAAACGACATTATCATCTTAAGAAATATGTTCATAGCAGAAATGTTAATTTCCAAAACAAGTTCTGATCCGTAATCAATTCGCGGAGCCTATAAAATTAGCAGACAAGCATCAAAGAGAGGACAATTCATGACACACAACATTACATCAGAAAACTTATACACACCTGCAGAGGTTCATCTATACACAAACCATCCACAAACATCATTCACATTCACATTCACGCACAGGGCAGAGAAATTCACAGAAACATACACATACGTATTGAAGGGGAATTAAAGAGAAAATCACAAAGATACACAAGCAGGGATTAACAGAAAAATTCACAGGAATACATATTCACTCGCACAAACCTGAGAAAAGAACACAGTATACGTTCGAAAAAGTTCAAAGCAACACAACAACAACATCAGTTTCGCAGGAGTACAAAAGACACAGTTTGGGGGCGAAAAAGTTTCACAGAGTTTACATACCATACAAACACACGAAGAAGAGGATAGTAGTGAAAAAAGCAGTACACAAAGGAGCTTCACACAACAGAATTCACATACCTACAACATTCACCAGAAAGAGTTCACTCAAGAAGCATTACCGTACAAAATTCACGCACACAACTTGAGGCAGTAGCAGTATATCATCATCAATTAAAACACATACACACGCAAAGAGGAGGAAGGGCACCTGTGTCAAGCCGTGTCAATATCGCCGTCGAAGACGTGTCGGACGAACTCTGACAGGTAATTTCATTCATCTCCATCCTTGTATCGCTTATGTAGTATTCAATTTCTGATTGTCGCCCTCAATTTGTTCGAGTCGCCGAAAAATGCGAAAAGGAGAAAAGTCGTGCGAAGGCGAGAGTTAACGATGAGTGCGCGACGCGAGAAGTTGCGAGGGAGATTCGAGCGAAAGAAGTAGGGATTGTGAGACATGAGAGGCGAGGAAATCTTGAGAGAGCCATGGTTGTGGTTTTGATTTTCTCAGTTCCATTCTTGTTGTGTCATTTTTTACTGATAATGAAAGCTGGGCAGCCGTGTTTGCCCTTAAACTTGGTTTGGTTGATTATATGAGCCAAACGGGTTCCAATGGAGCGACCCGCTCCATATGGTTGACCCATTTCCCCTTTCAAATCGGGCTAGGCCAATGGAGATCCCAAACCTCCACCCCACCTTTGCTTTTATTTTAAAGTTTGGTTAGTTTTTGTTACTTGTTTTAACTCCGATTTTGTTAATAATTTTATTAATCATCTTGTTAATAATCTTTGTTAAAGTCTTTTTTCATAATTTTCATTTGAAATTTTTGTTAATCATTTTTATTCAAATCACGTTGTTAATCATATTAAAATGTCTTTAGATTTAAATTAGTTTTTCTTTACATTTTCTAATTTTACTTTTGTTAAAATATTAAAAAACTCAAAAATATTTTCTATTTCATTAATCATTTAATTCATGTTTATATTTTATCTTAAGAATTTAATCATTTACCACTTAGATTTCGTTTAATTTCTATCAACTTCTTTGACCTTTAAGCTTGTGAGTTTTACAATTTAAATTCATACTGGTTTGACCTTGTGATTCTGATTCTTGTATTGGCTGTCTCTTTATCATTTGTCTTGTGATCAATATCACTTGTCTCATTCATGCATCTTTTGACATATCATTTCTCTTTGCCTGATTTTATATCTGATACTTTCATGACTTGATCCTATTCTCTCGTAGTATTTGTCTAATCTCATTCCAAAGGAAAGGTTTCCCCCCGTTGACTCCACGTCACATTTAGGTGAACTTCCCTACCCTTTATCTTAGCCTTAGGATTTGGAGCCGCCGTGCTCTATGTAACTGTTCCGCCGTGAACACCCCCTCTATCCTAGCCTTAGGATCGGAGTCGCCGCACTCCATGTAGATGTTCTACCATGAACACTTTCGTCCCTTTCAACTTAACCTTAACTTTGGATTCGGCGCACTCCATGTAAGTGTCTTGCCACAGACGCTTACTTCCACCTTGGAACCTTGACCATAGTCAATAGTTCCTCACCCTGTTTGAGGGGAACTACGAATGCCATGATTCCATTCCCGTCAGGATACGTAGGCACGAGATGCGATGTCTTGGCGAGCATACTTAAATACTAACCCCCTAGGTCTTTACCTTAGCACATACCCTTAGCAAGCAAACAATAGATAACATAAATAATAACAAGAGGTTCCTGTAGAGTACTACAAATACTTAGGATGCTAACACCTTCCCTAAGTATAACCAACCCCCAAACCTTAGATCTCTTAGCTGTGTTCCTACATAGCACACTTAGGGTTTTCGATCTTTAACCTTTACGTCGGATAAATCAAAGTTCGGTGGTGAATTAAGATTTGTGATTCAAGTTAATCAATAGCTTGATATCTGATTCTCACCACGACAATTATGTAGGGGAATTATTTTTGTGATGATTTTGCATGATCTAGAATATTCCACATGAGGTCACATTTGAAAATTGATGCCAAAATGCTGTAGAACTTGAAAATGGTGTTTCTGGCCAAGAATTGCACGTGTTAATCGATTAACCTCAGGGTGTGAATCGATTAACACAGTGAAAAAGTGAGGAAAATGGCTTTTTGCTGTGCTATCTTGGCTCTGGCTCCTTTTTTTACTTGTCAGAGAAGGCATGAAAATAAACACATAAACCTTAGAATTTCTTGGGCAATAAGTGATCAAATCTTTGGGAAACTCTTGATCAACCAGGGATTGGATAATACTTGAAAATCATTGTTTACCAAACTTTGACTTTGTTCAGATGAATTACAATCGAGCTGAGGAACTAGTGTTTGATGTACTTGATCCAAACCTCTTCCTGAAAAAGTTAGTAAAGGGAATACATACATATTTCTTCAATTTTGATGAAGGGTTAGTAAACATAAACATAAACAAATATAAAGCAACAAGAAAACATGGGTGCTTGGTGATCTCCCTCAAGAAAAACCTACAGAGGAGGGCAAGAGAGGCAAAGCTTGTGATCTTGTTTGTGATATGAGATGCAAATTGCATGTGGGATCTTAAGAGTAGAAATTAGGTATTACACCAGCCATCCATCCCTCCTTCTCTTTTCATGCACGCACAGTGAACAACAACAATACCATTGTGACCTCTCCATTTCACAAACATTTTTCCTCATTCCACTCAAAATAAAACAACAACCATCTTCTTTTAAATATCACACACTGCCATCCTCCTCAACAAAAAAAAAGCTTCATCGTAAACTTTCACTCATCAAATAACTACAACCCTCCACTAATAATACATAAAAAACAACTAAACAACAATAAAAAACAAGATCTCGGTGATAAAGACTCAACAGAGAAAGATTTATGAGAAAAAATGCAAGAAAAACCTTATCATAGTTCCTGCAAAGTTGTTGCAGCCATGGCAAATGTTGAAGCCAAGGTCACCACACAAGGAGTGCCATATAAGAGAACGTTTAAGAAGTTTAGTTTTAGAGGTGTCGATCTCGAATACTCTGTTAGATATGTCAACTGATGAACTCGTCAAACTCTTCTATGCTGGTGAACGTAGGAGGTTTCAACTCGGTTTGACCCGCAAGCCTATGAAACTAAACATGAGACTCCTGCTGGAGAGAAACTTGAACCTCCTGTTAAGCACAGGAGGCCCGGTATTGGTGTTACTCACTCCTCAAGATTTATTCCTCTCAAGTGAAGATCTTTACCATAAATCCAACCTCTAACAACCATGCTCCAACGAGCTCACCATCAAACACACCAGCTGCCAACAAGTACCACAACGTGTAACCATTTCCCTTTTCCGGCGACCAACCAACCTCCCTGTTTCTGGTGACCTACCATCTTCGTAGGTAACATTTTTTTCATTTCGTTATATTTGTTTCTTTGAAATGTTGAGTTTAAAGTGAGATTATAAGATAAAGAGTTTGGAAAAAGAAACTAAAAACGTTGCTGCTACTGTTCCCCTTTTTGGTTTTTGGCTTGTTAGTAATTTTTGTTTTAGTGAGCCACATGTCATTGTTTGATTTTGTGTTTTTTTAATTTTTTTTTTCTATTTTTGTTAAAACCTCTATGACAGGCGGCTGCCCATGTACTAGGGAGTATGAATTTATTTTTTCGATTCTTCTTATTACCTTATTTTTTACTTTTATTAAACTAGGTTTTTTACTTTTTTTTTTGGGGAGGTTGGGCCTAGTTTTTTTTATATACCCTCATATTCATGGTTGAACATTTGTGTTTTTTTTGTTTCATGTATTTATTTTTTGATTTTATTAATAATCTATTAGTATTTAATTTTTAAATTTTAACTGAATAATTAATTATAGTTTTAATTAATTATTTTCTAATTTCCGAGTGTATTGCTTGATCTTTTTCGATTAGTCAAGTTTCATGTGTTTAGTCTTTTAATTGAGTAATCTCTCCTCATGTTCATATGGCAAAGTAAATAATCTGCGTGGTTTATTATTGCGTTGCAATTTCAGAATTTAAATCCAATTTACCTTTCGAAAATTGTTTGAACGCATATATTTAGTTGCTCAACTACTTATAGACTGATTCCTACATGAAGTCACTTTAAGTTAGCATAACTTAGAACTAAACTCAGTTGATTTTGATTTCGGTGTATTTTCGGTCCTGTGATTTGCTCTTGGGCTTTCTTACAATGAGATCTTTTTGTTTACGTTCACTTGTTTAATGGGCTTGTATGTTAATCGCTTTATTATATCCTCATTCGACAAAATGTACCCCAATTCCCATGACGTGTAATAATTTTACCGCTTTCCTTTTGATTATTTGTCGTCTTAGTTTACTTCCAATTTAAGATTAAAATCAATCACTTTTCAAAAAGAACAAAAAAGTAACGCTTTATCCAACGTTAAGCAATTTTCACAAATCAAACTGTTCACCAACGCGGGTGTTTGATCCAACGTCAAGTACCTCTTCCGCTTCATTCAAACTCTTTTTCATAATCATTTTGAGACGCTTGTTCTAGCGTAAAGTATTTGATACGCAAAAACTCTTTTCATAATAAAAATTGAAAGACAAAGGAATGAGAGATGCACATCTCTCTACACCATTTAATAGTCGAGCGTCCGAACCACGCTGGATTCAAAATGACTATTAGTTTTTCAAATCAAAAATACGTTAAATAAATTTGGAATAAAGGGACGATGGAAGCACATTCATGTGAATTTCGAGTAATCGCACGCTTCATGCACACCTATGCTCAAATGGCTACTCATGTTCTGCAAAGATTTAATTTTCATATAAAAGAAATCTAACGAATCATACTCTTTTCTCTCCTCCGTGCGATCTTCAAAATCTTTTTCAAAATAAAAGACATTTCGTCTCGAGACGATGCATAATAATGCTTCGTCCACAATCGTGTGAGTTGAGATAAGCGACGTTTTCCCGTGAATGTTGATATGTAAAAATCTACTCAATGTGATGCAAACGTCCGCTCCTCACTTGTTTTGGGTAGCATAAATGTTTTTTCGTCAATTAAGATAAAATAGCTTTCGCTAAAATTGACCAACAAATAAACATTTTCGGATGCTGAACTACGTAGGCTTGAGTTCTCCATCGCACCCGGTGATACATAGGAGCGAGATTCAAAGTCTTGTCCTGCACCCTAATAAAAAATAAACCTTTTTGTCTTATTCCTTTCCCTCTTAATAACTTGAGAAGCCTAACATTTCAAAGCTAACACTAATGCGTACAACTAACCAAATGGTTTGAATTAAGTACAACAGACGTAAAGGGTGTCAATACCTCCTTGCGTAATTGACTCTTGAACTCTGATTTGGTTGCGACGACCATATCATTGTCGATCTTTTAGAGGTTTTATCGATATTTTTCCTTTCCTTTTTCCAGAATAAATAAAGTTCAGTGGCGACTCTGTTCAGTCCATCCCGCGAGCGTCTTGTTCTCTTTTTTTCGAGGTGCGACATATACCATGTACACAAATTTTTGTTTTTATTTATATTTTATTTTATTAATATGAGATACCCCTCTTTTTTTATATAAGTCATTTTGGAGAAAAAAAATTATACCAAATTATAAGTTATTATGCAATACCAAAAAATCATTAATATTATTATTTCTTTTATACCCTTATGTATTTATTATCTCATATTCTTTTAATTATTTAAATTTATTTTTTCCATGCAATTAATAAAGGATAATATTGTAAAATTCTTTCTAATTTATATTTTTCATACAATAATGATTACTTTGTTTAATACGTGTGAAAAGTTCAAAATGATTTATAAAAAAATATATTTATTTTTCACTATTTCACATGCTTCAAACATGATAGATAATTGTTATTGTATAAAGTTAATTTTTAATATATTTGTCTACATGAGCTGATTTAGAGTAAAACAAACATTTACACCTTATTAGATTCGACGCTCGGTGGAATGTGGTATGACCATTAGGGATGGCAGGCAGACCCAAACCCACGGGGCCCACCCGCACCCGAACCCGAGTCAACGGGTGTAAACCCGAGTTGACTGGGTTCGGGTTCGGGTTCGGGTGCCACCCGATATTTCGGGTGCCACCCGATATTTCGGGTGCGGGTTTGGGTAGTGTAAAACCCGTGCCCGAAACCCGAAACCACACCCGCTATATATATATATATATATATATATATATATATATATATATTATTATTATTATTATTATTTTTGAGTTTTTGCTACGGGTTCGGGTTTGGGTGAATAAACGCGAACCCAACGGGTGTGGGCGTGAGTGTTATTTTGCCACCCGAATAGCCTTTGGATTCGGGTTCGGGTTTGGGTGGTGATTTCGGGTGTGGGTTTGGGTAGTGTGAAACCCGCACCGACCCGACCCGTTGCCATCCCTAATGACCATGCCCGCTTTCATTACGCTTTGACCATGCGTGGTAAGTGTAGCTCAAGAGTTTGATGTACACCTTACTTCCACTTGCCCAATTTTGAGCTTCACCTTAAAAGCTACACCAAAATCCTCCCCGAAATTGTGGTCTCCTAAGGGTTACTCAATGGCATGTGCCTCGTCCTGCACGGACAAGTGACATAAGCCGTGCATACTCAACTCTATACTTCTGAGTTTGCGTGTGTGTGGCCTAGTGAGGAAATGCTTGAGTCTTGAGAGTGTGCTCCTCTCAAGGTCTCAGGTTCGAATCCTGCTGGATACAAATTACTTATTAAAAAAAAAAACTCTATGCTTTTGCATGAATGAGTGATATAAGTTGCAAGTACTCAACTCCAAGCTCCTGCATGGACGAGTAGAAAATCTGGCAGATTGATCTAGGGAAAGTGGCAAATTGATCTAGGGAAAACAATGTACTTTATCATTATTGATTTTCATATAGTATGATTGGTATTTCTTCTAAGGCTTTCCATTGAGTAGCTCAACTGCTGTAACTATCTTGTGCCTACATACTTGGACATATATTTATATATGGGTTAAATATACAAAACCTCTTGCAATGTTAACGAGTTCTCATTTTAGTCTCTGGCAAAGTTTTTATTTAAAAACCCCCTTATCTTAGTTAGATTCTCTCACTTAGGCCCCTGATTGCCACATTGCAGCAAAGATTCTTTCATATTGCTTGCGTGGCAGTCCACGTGACATTTTTAATATTTTTTTATTATTTTATTATTTTTTTTTATTTTTTTATTTTTTTATTTTTTTTATTTTTTTATTTTATTTTTATTTTTTTTATATATTTTTTATTTTTATATAATTTTTTTAAAATTATTGTTTCGTTTTTTTTAATTTTTTTTAATTTTTTTTCGTTTTTATTTATATTTTTTTTATTTTTTTATTTTTTGTTTTTGGACCGGATTTTTTTTTTGTTTTTTCGTTTTTAAAAAATTACAGAGGCTAAAACCAAATATCGCTAACAATCTTAAAATAGAAAAAAAAGGCTAAGAGAATTATGCTTGCTTGAGGGTGGTTTTGAGAGCTGGGAGAACAAGGTCATGGTGAGCATCAGTACACCATAACTTTGAAGTAATGAATAATTCGTCGCGATTTTTAACGAGACCTTCCTCTAAAGCTTTTGACACAGCTTGGCCTAGAAGTTATTCAGTATTATACAAAAAAGCAGTATCAAAATGTCTGTAGCCAATGTCAATAGCATCAATCAAAGTTATTGGAGGAGGAAGAGTCGTTGTTCCATATCCTATCGATGGCATCTTTTTTCCTGAATTTAGTACCACATCTGAAACTTTCTTTGCTTCCATCTTCTTTTTTCTTTTTTGTGTTCGTTTAAAGCACAAGCTTCACACAATTCACAATTTTCTCTTATGATATGAATGGTAACTTTGAGATTTGAGATAATATAATCGGTTTTATAATTTTTTTTAATATTTTACAATTTATCAAATTAAATAGCTTTGTTTTCGGAAGTGTTTTTTGTCAAAGATATCAATTCCAATTTCCAATACATGTGCAGTATTCCACTATTCAATTTTCTGAATAATTTAAGTCTTTTTTCGAAACAAAATTATTTTAAATAATTATAATACATAGATAATAGTATTAATTACACAGAAGTACAAAAGAAGAGAATAACAATGCGCATCTATCTTTTTAGAAAAACTGAAGTATTCATTTTTTTCACTATTTTAGTCCTTGTTATTTTATGGGTTAAATATACAAACCCCCTGAAAAAAATAAAAAATAAAAAAATAAAAAAAAATAAAAAATATTAAAAAAACAAAAAAAAAATTAAAAAAAACGAAAAAAAATAAAAAAAAAATAAAAAATAAAAAAAATAAAAAAAAAACAAAAAAAAGCGAAAAAAATTAAAAAAATTAAAAAAATAATTAAAACAATAATAAAACACTACGCCAAAATTACTCTTTGGCAGCACTTCATAGGCAGCGCTTTATTACAAAAGCGCTGCTATAAGTTAAAAAATTTAGAAAACACAGAAACTGTTCACTTAGAAAAATAAAAGCGCATCTAAATATAAGACCTTAGACAACGCTTTTGAGGAAAGCGCTTTCTAAGGTCTTATAAATTAAAAAAAAAAATTAAAAAAATATTAGACAGCGCTTTCCTTAAAAGCGCTGTCTAAGGTCTTATAAATTAAAAAAAATATATAAGACCTGAGACAGCGCTTTTGAGGAAAGCGCTTTCTAAGGTCTTATAAATTAAAAAAAAATTTAAGGAAAATATTAGACAGCGCTTTGCTCAAAAGCGCTGTCTAAGGTCTTATAAATTAAAAAAAAATAAAATCAAAAGCGCTGTCTAAGGCCCATATGAGACAGCGCTTTCAAAAACGCTTTCTAAGGCCCACCTTAGACAGCGCTTTCATTCAAAGCGTTGTCTAAGGTCTTTTTAATTAAAATAAAGATTGAAACTGTATCAGTATTCTATACTGTTTCATTTCATTCTTTCCCTCTTTCCCTCTCTTTCTGCGAACAAGAACGAACCAGAGCTGAAACCACCGCCGTCGTCCGTCCTTTCACCGCCGTCGTCCGTCCTTTCTCGCCGTCGTCCGTCTGACCGTCGTCTTTCCTACATTGTCCTCCACCATCCTCCACCGTACTCCACCGTGCTCCACTGTTTCGGTAAGAGTTTTTCTTTTTATGTTAGGTTTTAAGTGAGTTTCATATTTTTCTGTTAGGTTTTGTTCTTGTTACCATATTTTTGGAGTTCTTTAGATATAATGATGTTCTGTTAGGTTTTGTTCTGTTAGGTTTTGGAGTTCTTTTGATAGAATGATGTTCTTTTGATAGAATATGAGTAGTTTAGATTAGTGTTATTGTAGTTTAGGTTAGTTTAGGTTAGTGTTATTGTAGTTTAGGTTAGTGTTAATGTTGCTCTACATTGTTATTGCTATATAATGTGTTAGTTTAGTTTAGGTTAGTTTAGGTTAGTGTTAGTGTTAGTGTTAATATTGCTCATTATTTTAATATTGTAAATCCTTGAGGTTGTTGTTCTAAAGAACCGGAATGAGTTGAATAGAAATGATCAAGATGAGGATCTTATAGCGGATGAGTCATATATCATAAATGACCATAACGAGGGAATTTGGATCCATTCATCTGTCCGCATTGCTAAGAAACAAGTAATTCATATTCCAACCAAGAAAAGAACGAGATGTTAGTGAAAGAGGTAAAATAATAAAATGTTATATATTATGTCATATTATATTTGATATCCTTGATTTCCTTGATTTCTTTATCCTTGATTTCTTTATTATATTTGTTATATATTATGTCATATTATTTGTTATATAATATATTTGATATCCTTGATTTCTTTATTACAGGTTAGATGGCTACTAACGATGATCACCCACATGATGATGATGATTACCCACATGATGATGATCCTATTCAGGATGAAAGTCAAAAATCTATGGAAGAAGAGATTAAAAGAGGAATAACCGTTATGAAGAAAGTGATCCGTGCGAGAGAGCAAGGCATCATTTTAGATGTGCATTAGAGCCCTTCAGGCAATCTTGTTGAGCCTAACAGTCATACCTTGACAAGTTTCATTGGTGCACTTGTAAGGAATGCGATTCCTATTACTTGTGATGATTGGAGAAACAAACAGTTGAAGGAAGTCAAAGAAAAAATTTGGAATGAGATAAAGGTACCATAATTATGTCTTTAATTATGCCAACTAATCATGTATTTTAAATTATTTGTACTTACCAATGTGTATGGTTTTTTTAGAGGTGCTTCAACGTTGAGGAAGAAAGAAAAGCTTATTTCATCAGATTGGCAGGGAAGCTCCTAAGAGGGTTTAGGACATATTCAAACCGTACCTTTCTTAAGGATGCTGAAGGTAACTTTGTTGATGCAGAGTATCCATCTAAATATGCAAGTTTGATTTCACCAAAAGAATGGGTAAAGTTTAAAGCCAAACGACAAACCCCGACATTTAAGAGTTTTAGTGCAATTAATCGGGAAAGAGCATCAGCTCCCCAGTATCGATACAGGAAAAGACGTGTTGGATATGGACGTTTGGAGCAATCTTTGGTAAGTATCAATAAATTGCAATATAATAATTGTTCATCATGAGTTATATTTGATCATATTATTTGGCTTTATATGTAGTTACAAAAGGCGAATAGCTCTGAAACATCTCTTCCTGCACATGTCTTGTGGAAGGAAGCCCGTGTGGGCAAGTCTGGAGTTGTTGCAGAAGAGGTTCTACAAGTATTTGAGAAATGTGTAAGTATAACAATATTTCTTTAATTAAATCAAAAATTTATTAACAAATATTTGACAAATATTCAATATTCATCTGATTTTCAGGAGGCGTTATCTCAGTCTGTATCTCTAGATGATTCCAGGAGCATACTTAGTCGGGCATTAGATGTCCCTGAGTATTCTGGTCGGGTGAGGGGTAAGGGATTTGGGATCACTCCGACCTCATTGAATATTAAAAAAGGAAAGGCTCCTAGTAATACAGAACTTCAAGCTAGATTGGAAGCACTGCAAGCTGAAGTTCGGGAATTAAGAAAGGAGAAAGAAAGGGATAACACTTCAGGTTTTAGAGATGGATCGGAGAAAGATAGTATCAACTGCAGCTTTCGACCGAATATTCCAGAGGTAACTATATATATTTTTATGAAATTAAATTAGTAGCTTAAATTATTTAAATGACATATATACACATTAACAATGTCATATTTATTTTTGGTTTTAGGGCGTTTCCCATTGTCAACTTTTCTTATCTTCACCAACTTATCAGAAGGTTGGCAAGGGAAAAGTGTATAACACTTCGGTAGAATTACTTCACAATAACCCACTCCCTACTGGATGCATGAATGTATCGGTTGATATTGCTACAGAGACGGGTGCATTATTACCCTATCCTGACGATGTTTCGGATGCAACATTGGTGGGAGATGCTATAGGGTCGTAAGTTGCATGGCCGTCAAACCTCATACTCGTAGGATATGAGGTATGCTTAAAACCGTTATGAACCTTTGTTAACCTTAATGTGTAGATTCAAAGATTTTACGAGCATTTTATTTTCATTTTTTACATGGTAATGTTATTTAGACTCCAACAAGATCCAAAACAAAGGATAAGGGGATTCCGGAGCATACCGAGTCCGTTGTCTCAAAAAAAGAGGTACATCACAATTATATGATATTTATGCATGGAAAATGTTAAATTGGATATCTTATACTTCATCTAACAAATTATATGATATATAGCTGCCTGGTAAAGAGATTAGCAACGTTTCAACACAGAAAAATGTTGGTGCTAAGAAGAACAGGGCTAGAAAACAACCTATCTCCAAGTTTAGGTCGTGCCTTCAGACGTTTCTACAATTGACAGATATTCCGACCGGAGGTGTTCGTCTTATACATATGGAGAAAGGTATATATGGCTTTGAACATGAACAAAATATTGGTAATGAAGACTTCCAGCAAGTTTTCAATCATGAAGAATTGGGCGTCAGTGTTGTCAATACATACGTGAGGTATATATCCGATATACTTTCGTATATTAATTGAACAACTTATTTACTTTATGTTTCAAATGAATAGTCTAATGTTAATGATGTTTTTATTTAAGGTTTCTGTATGACAAAGTTATGCGCCCACGTGAATTGCAGCAAAGATTTGCATTCTTATGCCCCACGTCTGTCAACTTATCCTTAATAATAAATAAACCAGATGAGGTCCTGGCGTATGTACGCGACGTCTTTATGGACAACCAAGAAACGAAAAAGTTGTTCCTTTTACCGTTTAATACTGGGTTAGATTTTCATTCTAAATTCATCTATTACAGTTTTTTTGTATTTTGACGTCGTGTAGAAAGTTTCCATCTAACACTTGTTTAATCTTACAGTGGACATTGATTGTTGGTCGCAATTAATCCTAGCAGAGAAGTGGTGTATTATCTGGATTCGTTAGGAAATGATTGGACAACATACCCGGATATGAAGAAATGTATTGACACGTAAGTGAGATTGTTCTAAATATGAATGTGTATATTTATTTGTTTGTTTATTTATTTATGTGAATTGTTCTAAATATTCATTTATATTTTATTAGCGTTATACAAGCTTTCCGAGCACTACGAGATGGCCAAGTACCAAAGAGGAGAGTCAACCCCATTACATGGAATACAATGAAGGTATATTAATTATCACATGTTTTATTATATTAGTGATGCTACTTGATAAAACTTAGGATTTATCCATATTTTCTTTTTATTTGTAGTGTCCTCGGCAACGTAATGAAATAGATTGCGGATATTTCATGTTGAGGTTTATGAGAGACACTCTTTTTTTGGATCGAATAGAGATTCAATCCGATGTATGTATTTCTAACTTATGAGTTATTTTAATATTTAACACATATCTCTCATATAATGATATAGTTAAAAC
The DNA here is from genome assembly GCA_022829125.1 of Lathyrus tuberosus. NCBI lineage: Eukaryota > Viridiplantae > Streptophyta > Magnoliopsida > Fabales > Fabaceae > Lathyrus > Lathyrus tuberosus. The sequence goes on from JALAZF010000071.1 coordinate 14,843,132, forward strand.
TAAATCAAACTATGTTATATTATTATGTAGTACTTTGAAGAATGCAAGTGTGCTCATTACTCAATTTCTCAATTGGATGAAATTAAAGAGGATTGGTGTCAATACATTATGGAGCTCGGAGTTTTATCAGGTATAATATTGTACTCTTACTTTAATTGATGAGAATTTAAATATGTGTAACTTTCTAACTATAGACATTGTTGATGTATTCTTTTAATTGAATTACAATCTTTGTGTTCTTTCAGGACCTATGTAGATTTGAAGCAATGCTTTGGTTGGATGCAAAAGTACTAGTATAAGTAATATGTACATTTGTAGAAAAAATGTAATGATTTGTAATTATAAATTGGTGTATATATATATATATATATATATATATATATATATATATATATATATATATATATATATATATATATTGGTTTGAATTGCCAATTGTTTTGGATATATAATTTTGGTGTAAATTGGTACATTTAAATAGGCTAAATTGGATTGATTTGAATCTCCAAACTGTGGTATTTTTCTGGAAAAAAATTGGTTGAAAAACAGGTCAAATTCTGGTTGAAAAACCTGGTAAAAATTGTGGTTTAAAAAATTTATATAAAAATTTTCGTATACCTTAGACAGCGCTTTACACTAAAAGCGCTGTCTAAGATGGGGCTTAGAAAGCGCTTACACCAAAAGCGCTGTCTAAGGTATGCCTATAAAAGTTCAAAAAGGTGGGGCTTAGAAAGCGCTTTTTGTGAAAGCGCTGTCTAAGGTATACCTAAAAAATGTAAAAAAGGTGGGGCTTAGACAGCGCTTTTACCAAAAGCGCTGTCTAAGGTATACCTAAAAAATGTCAAAAAGCGCTGTCTAATGGTACCATAGACAGCGCTTTTCATTAAATATACCCCCCTTTAGACAGCGCTTTTGGTATTACCCAAAGCGCTGTCTAAACCTTTAGCAGCGCAGGTTTAGACAGCGCTTAAAAGCGCTGTCTAAGATCTTGTTTGGCGTAGTGAAAAAATAAAAAAAATAATAAAAAAAATATTAAAAATGCCACGTAGACTGCCACACAAGTAATATGAAAGAATCTTTGTTGCAATGTGGCAGTCAGGGGCCTAAGTGAGAGAATCTGGATAATACGAGAAGGTGTTTAAAAAAAAAAAATTTACAGGAGCTAAATTGAAAACTTGCTAACATTGCAGGGGGTTTGTATATTTAACCCTATAAATATTAATAATTTTTTAATAATTGTAATTCAGAACAATAAAAAATGGATTTAAATTAATCCATATATAATTGAATCATAATATATAATAAAATGCTATTTGTCCTTTTTAAGAATAAGAGATGTAGAGATTTTATATGATTTTGTTGAAATATGATATAATTTGTATATAAATATTATGATTGATATGCATTTTTAGGATTGATTATGTATTGATTAATCTTCTTTAATCACAGAGATTCTCATTGTACTTGTAGTGTACTCAATATAAATGAGAATAAGCTGGAGCTAATCTCTCAAGTGATTTAGTATCAATTTGTTATTTTCAAGTTGGTACTAGAGTAACGATCCCGAGACAGTCAAAACCCTACCTATTATAGTTAGGGGTGATCGTATCCGAACCAATCCAAAAGCAAAACCGCAAATCGAACCAATCCAAACCGAAAATCGCAAAAACCGCATTTGGTTTGGATGATTTTGGATGATTTTTTTACTGAACCGCACGGTTTGGTTCGGTTTGCTGTTTTCATTTTACAAAACCGAACCAAACCGCATTTTAAACTTAAGTTACTAATTTATATTATTATATTTTTAATTCCACGTGACTCACTTCCAATTTCATTCAGTCATTAGCTTTCAATACTAATATCTAATTTTTATTATCATATTAAACTTGTTTTCTTTTTTAATGCAGTAATACTACTATTTTAATTTTAAATTAAACTTTCAATTTCAATTTCAATTTATTGAGTGCAATTTCAATTTCAAATTGTATTTTCTTTGTTAGTGATAAGATTCCCTTCTAAAATGACTGCAGTATCTCTATTAATTTAATTCTAGTAATGTTTGTTTTATTTTATTATTATTATTATTATTTTTTTGTTGAAGATTAAATTTTTATGGATATGTTTTATATGCGGTAACTATTACCCCTGTCAGAAAAACATGGCCATATAACTAGCATTTTTTAATAAATAACTTATTTGTAATAAACAACTTGCTTTGTATGATTGTTCTGTTTAAGAAATTATATTATTAGTTTCTTAGTTTTATAATTCCATAATCAAAAAGTCTATAAACCGCAACCACCGAACCGATTCTAACCGCATTGGTTTGGTTTGGATGAATTTTTAAAAATCAACCGAACCAAACCGAACCGCATACATTTTTATCTCGCGGTTAGGATGATTTTTATGCTCAAAACCGAACCAAACCGCACCGCGAACACCCCTAATTATAGTCATACGAAACTGTTACACTGAAAGTTAAAGATACACAATCTTAGGGGTGGACAATCGGTCGGGTTTGGTCGGTTTCAGGCCAAAAACTTAAATCCTTCGTAAATCACAGTTTTATTTTTATGACCCAATTTCGACCGATAAAATTTTGGTTTTCGTCGGATTCGGTTAAGTCGGTTTGACGGTTAGTCAGATCAGTTTAGTCGGTTTAATATTTATTTGAACAACCCTATAAAAATAGCTATTTTTCTAAATTTATTATAAAAAATATCAAATATTTAGAATAGAATAATTTATTTTATTATTAAAAAAAATTATTATTACTGAATAATATTTTCAATATTATTTGACATTAATTTTGATCATTATCATACTTTAAACCATAAACTAAATAATATTCAAAATTTTATATTGCATATTTTATATTTTTGGAAGTACACAATGCCATCATTAAGTTATTAAAATGATAATATCCTGCAAAATTATAAATCTCATTTTTATAGTGAGCCAGTCATATAAAAATAAAAATAAATAAAATATATATTAATTAAATTTGGTCGGTTTCAGCCCGACCGAAGCAACTCTATACTATCCAAATTAAGTAACCGAATCAACCTGACACCCGACCCGACCCATTTGCAGAAAAAAGACAATGGATCGATCGGTTGAAATTTGTCCAGCCCTACACAATCCTTTTATTCACACCGACCATTCCATCCGACTCATCGTCATCATATCGACTAGTCACTGAAAAATTCATTGTTGCACTCAGACTTACGTGCCACCATGTGCATCTCGTCTTTGTTCAACCTCTGTTAGTGTGTGTTCCCCATGTGACACCCTTCAAGCCTACGATGAGGTTACTGCCAATTCCATTCTTCTCGTCAGCCGCATATCTACACGTTCTGACCCTATTCGGTTAGTGGGTCTCCTTTTTTTCCTAATATTTGCTATCGTTACCTCTGATTTGCTTTTCTACACAAAAAGAGGAGTACACACGCGCGCGCACACAAACGTACGCACGCGCACACACATGTTAGAACAAGATTTGTTCATGACATATATTCCTTGGGTTTTGATGATAACAAAGTATTAAAAGAACAATGGTTATATTTGATGTCTGTTTCATGTATGCATGTTCTAATATTTGAATATATATTAGAACATATAAGGGCACACTTGGGAGAAGCTGAATTGCTAGCTTCTGGTGGTGTAGAATCTGAAGAATACTCTTTAAGTGATGTCTGACGTAGATTCTGAAGCTGAATGTCTCAGCATCAAAAGAAGCAACATTATTGTCTCTACACTTGGTGAATGCAAATTGGCTTCTGGTGATCATTCATAGTTAGTGATAAAGCTGAAGTTATCTGTACTGCAGAAAGCAAGTTGGATTGTCAAATCAGTTTGTCAGCTAGAGTCTTAGTTCACAAGGCTTAAGAAAAGTTGGCATGCTTTACGTATATCTACTCTCAATGGCTCTATAATACAGGATCTCTTTGAAGACTCAATGGTTAAACATGATACACAATGGATCAAGATCTTTTGGTGTATCTATCTTCAACGTCTCTTGTACTTTGGAGAAAGCAAAGACACTTGATCAAGTTATCTATCCAACGGCTAGTCTTATGCAAATGCTATATAAGTAGCTAAAGGTTAAAACTTAATCTTTAATAAGGATCAACCTGATGGAGGAGTAATAAGATCAACAATTATCAACGCAATTGGTTATGCAGAATTTATTTTGTAGGTTATAATTGTAAAAGCCTTAAGATTTCTTAAACACTGAATATCTTAATAAATCTTAAGAGCTTTAGGTCTTTGTTATGGTGATTTCCCTGTACCTTTGATATTTGTATCAAGTACACCTTGTTCTCTATTTTGCTCAACATGTTGTTTAGCATTTTAGATCAAAGTCTCTCGCCAAGATGCTTGAGCCATGTAAGTCTCATGCTATCTGCTAGAGCAATGAAAGTCTTAATCAAGTAGATTGATTGAACAAACCAAGTATCTTGCCAAGATGCTTGAGCCATGTAAGTCTCTTGCTATGTGCTAGAGCATTGAAAGTTTTAATCAAGTGGATTGATTGAGCAGAAGTCTTGGGTTCGTGGAACCTGAGCAAAGGAACTCTCGGATCGAGGTCCTGAGCAGAAGACTTAATCATGAGGGGCTTGAGCAGGAAAGTCTTAGGATGTGATCTAAAAAGGAAGACTTGAACCTGAGGGGTTTAAGCTGGAAGTCTTGGGAAAAAGGGGCTTCAGCAAGAAGTCTCGGGTCTGAAGGACCTGGGCATGAAAGTCTTAGGCTAAGGGTCTAAGCAAGGAAGTTTTGAGTCTGTAGGACTTTAGCAAGTGTCATACCCTAAATTTTGACCACAAGAATTTACATCAGTGTGCAAATCATCACCATAATATAGATGTATTTTCATACTACAATAATCCTTTAAAAGATTGTTGAGTGTTCACTCTAGCCAAGAATTAGGGTTTTGAGTCCTCTCAGAGCACTCTGGCAAAGGATCAATCAAGAATTGACATGATCTTTAACTTTTCAAGCCTCTCAAACATCCATGAAGGATCAAGAGGTCTCCCACATCAAGAATCTAACACAAGAATGCAACATTTCAAGCTGATCAAGCCTCGAGATTATCAGTGTCACCAAATTAGGGTTTTGATCGACCAAGGCCTCCAGAGAGAAATTTTCATCTAGGCATAATCCAACACTTCAATATATGATTCAAGAAGCTCAAAAGAACCTCATAAATTCATTCATAATTAAAAATAGCCTCAGGGGATGCATTCATAAAAAAAAATCAGGAATTAGGGTTTTAACCTAATTCAATCCCATGAGCCAAGACCTCAAGAAATGATTTAAGGACCTCAAATGCATCATAATGATCCATTCATAAATTTGAATTGATTCAAAGAACTTGGTTCATAAGCAATGCAAGAATCCAAATTCATCTAGACCACAAACTAGTGTTTTTTGGAAAAAGTCAACCATACCTTTGACTTTTGACCAAAACATGATCTCAAACCTTGGGACATGATTCAAGACACTCTAAAACACTTATAGAATCCATCCATTAGGTTCAATTTATCCCAAGGACTTGATTTCATAAAGGATCACAAAGTTCAAAATTAATCTGATACAAAAAGTCAACTGTGATCAAAACCAAGTTTAACTTTTGGGATTTTTTGACAAATATGGCCTCTTCAAGTCAAAAACAATGTTAACGTGTGATTTGTATCATGATTAATCAAGAAAAATCAAGAAAAGTGAGGTTACTTGAAAAAAGGGCAACCTTGAGAAACTTGAAATTTCACTAAGTTATGGAAAAAAGTGATTTTTACACAATTTTGCAAGGCCATTACTTGTGATCCAAGCAACCATTTTTTTCCATCCAAAGCTCAAATGAAAGATCTCATTACATACTACAAAAGTGTCCTACTGATCCATGGTAATAAAAATGCCTAGATTTTGTTATAAAACCATAAAGTTAGGGTCTCATAAAATTTGAACTTTGACACTTAGAAAAAGTTTAGGCAGAATCTGCCTCATGTTTTGTCCAACTTTGGAGGTGTTTTTCATTATAATCCCAGAGGAATCAAGACCAAATGTAAACATCAAAGTTGAAGTATGATATACAAGCTTTCCAAAGAGTACAATAACATCCATTGATTCAACTTGAGCAAGGAGTTATTAACCTCACAATATACCTTGATACAAACTATTTTTTTGACAGCATTTGCACGTAACTTGCATCCCACGATTTCTTGAGCCAATTTCGGACACTTGCATCATTGGATTTCTGTCCAATATCAACCTAAATGATGAAGAATCTGAACCATAAGGCCATTTAGTCAAGAACCCTATCCCTTTGGCATGTGATCATCAATGTTGCAAATCCAAAATCCAATTTTGTCATATGGAATTGAAAGGATGCATTGAGGTGTCATGAACCAAGCCATATCAGTCCAAATGAGTAAAGATTTATCCAAGGATCAGAAGACCTAAACCTGCAAAGTATAACTCAAGTCAATGGCTAGAGGAGACTTTGAACACATAGCCATATCCATTGGACAATAGGGTGATCCAGCCCGTATTCACTATTCCTTGCAAAACAAACTTCCTTTACTATAAATAGAGGTCATTTCTAATGTTTCAAATGACACCAAAACAATATCAAAGCCTTGTTTTTTCATTCTCCCTCTCTTACTTCAAATTTCAAAGTTTCAAGGATCAAACTTGAAATTCTCAAAACTAGAGCTTGAACCACTAAAACCACCATCCAAACACATCACAAATCATCCATTAGAGGTGTTCAAACATTCATCTTCATCTCACAACCCCAAAATCAGAAAGTCAACCATCAAAACCTCAAATCTTCACTTTTCTGCATTTTTCAAGCCATGTCTTGATTCAATCACTTTCAAAGCTAAACAACGCTTCAAACACTCTCCAAATATCCTCCCTAAACTGTTCCAACAAGTGTTCCTCAACTGTAACACCAATTGAGGGAGTTACCATTTTGGTTACTTTTGCCAATTTTGCAAGAAGGAGCCAGTTTCTGTTCTCGAGGTTTCCTTTTGATTTGGATCATCCTAAAAGCTTCTAAGAGGTCTTTTAAGAGTGTCCAAGGCATTGGATTACTTCTGTCACAAGTATCTTGAAAGATAATAAGTGGGGCTTCAAGAGGTAAGTGCATAACAACTTGAACTTTTTGAAATATGCATTGCTTTGATGTACATTGAACATGAACATGTAATACATATCATATTTGTTGTGTTTGAACTAATTTGCCATGTTATTATTTCTTGTATGGAGTTGTAGCATAGAACTTGCAAATATCGACCTATTTTGAAACCACTATCGGGTTTTAAAATGTAGACATTTTTAGAAAATTTCAAAATCACCATTGGATTCCTGATGAAATTCTAGGTAGGATCCATCTTTATTTCATCCATTTTCATGGAGAAACAAGAAAGTTATGGCCTTCTTGCAAAGGCACCAAAACTGGCCTCCCTTGGGCAAGGGCCAGGCCATGACGCCTTAGTTTGGCCTAGAAATCAAGTCACCCATATATGTCTATGGGGTGGTTTTGATACACAGATGTATCACCACCCTAGTGGTAGTAGCGTGTGTTTTAAAGTGTGTTTGTGTTGGAGGACGTGTGTTCAACACCCACCCATGCCATTTTGTCATTTTTTTTTGTCATTTTTGATATTTTTCTATTTTATTTTCAATAACTATTTTTGTTAATCAATTTTAATTATTTTAAAATGATTTTTTTGCACAAAATCACTCATACAATAAAAATATTTTATTCACCAAAAAATCACAAAAAAATATTTTTATTTGATATATTTTTAAATATTTTTAAGAATTTTATTTTAATTTGTTTTAAACATTTTAAATACTTTATTTTTCTTGATTTTTCAAAACCTATTTGATTTTAAATCATCGTGTAAATAATACCTTATTTTCCAAACCTTAAACATAATTCATAACATGTTTATTGGATTTATTTGATATTTTTTATCACTTCTAATTAATTTCCCCTTTTAAAAACACAAAAAAATAGGAATTAGAGTTTCCTTTGATTTGATCTTTCAAAACTTCATTTCAACACACTTGGGCCTCTATTAGAGTGTAAGACCCAACCCCTTATGTACATAAATACATTTTGGGCCTATGCTATAGTATAAGTCCCACAACGTCTTTCGGTATCGCGGTGTTATCACTATTTTCAAATAAATCATCTGGGCCCCTCCTTGAGTATAAGCCCCAATCTTTTGTACATAAACTTTGTTTTAAACAATAAACAACCTCCATGGGCCTCTCCTTAAATTGTAAGCCCCATACCTCTGTTTTCAAAACTATCTGTCTATTTTAATCTGTCTGAAAACACCTGGGCCTCTCCCAGGGTATAAGACCCAATACTATTCTTTCTTTCAAAAAAAATATACTAACTTGGGCCTTTTAATAGAGTGTAAGTCCCATCCTTTTCCCTTTTTACAATAAAAAGAAGATTCAAATTACACTGGTACTAAGAAGAGCATTATTCTCGGTGATACTGCTTTTTGACCACTCGAGCCTCTCTTTGAGTTATAAGCCCCAAAATTTCTTTTCAATTCATTCAAATAACAACAACATTCTTTTTAATACAATTTCAAATTCAAAGTTTTCTCAAAACTTTCTTCAATTTCTCAAAACCCTAACCATACAGTGATAATTAATACAATCAATCATCATACACTTGGGCCTCTATCTAAAGAATCAGACCCATCACCTTTTCAATTCATGCTTGTTTATATATTTGTATATATACTTGTGCATATCTGTTTAGAGTTCCTTTAGTAGTTAGGTCATCCTCAGTTCACCCTTAGGTCAAACAGTAAGATACTCATAACTTAGTTCAATCAACTAGTTTATTCTTATACAAAGAAATTCATTTCCCCAGAGAGGATTAATTCCCGGTGAAACCTCTTTTGAATTTCTTCAAACCTTAGAACTGTTCAGCAAAGAGAGGATTATTTCCCAGTGAAACCTTTCTTGAACTTTTCTTAAGCTTGGACCCACAGGCTTCCTAGAAGTTCCCCATATCATCCTTTTTGTCTTAGTATAAGGACCCACAGGCTTCCTAGAAGCATCCCAGCCTCCTCTTGGGCTTAGTACAAGGACCCAAAGGCTTCCTAAAAGCATAGGATATAATTTAGCCAGCTCTACAAGTTCAATCCTAAGGATAGTCAAAAACTCTAGAGCATCTAATCATTCAAGGATTAATCTTCATCTTTAGAACCCTTAGCCTCCTCTTGGGAATCATACAAAGATATTTCTTCAACCAGAGTCTGTCTCTTCTAAGAGACTTGGTTAATCTCAGCCTCCTCTTGGGCTTCATACAAGCAGCTAGACTTGGAAAGTCTCATCCCCATAGCCTCCACTTGGGCTTAACACAAGAACCCTTAGGCTTCCTAAAAGTTTAAGATAAATCCTAATCATATTTACGAATACATCAACCCCCAGAAGAGTTAAAACCTCTATGGAATTCAAACTCATCTTTAAATACCTTCTGGCCCCCCAACAAGGCTTGACTTTCACCTTAAAATCCCCAGCCAGGGTCAGGTTACCATCAACAAATCCCAAAAAAAAAAGTAATAGAGCCTCATGGCATCTGATAATTCAACTCTTCTCTAATCACCAGCAAGAGTTAGTTTCCCTTTGGATTCTTCAAAATAATTTAGACATTCTCTTGAATTTGAATAAATCTTCAGCAAGAGTCAGCCTCCTCCTAGGCTTCATATAATGATTTAACCAGCCAGCCTCAATCTTGGGCTTTGTACAAGACAAATATCATACTCTCCAGTTGAGTCAGTCTTCTTTAAAGGTATACTCAAACTCTTCAGCTTCATCATCTTGGGCTTCAAACAAGATACTCCAATAAAACATCTCCAGTGGAGTCAATCCCCAAACCTTTTTTTTAGCTTCAACCTTGGGCTTTGATCAAGGCACAAAAATCCATCATCTCCATAGATGAGACCATGAGTCCTCTCAATAAGAAAATATCCCATCTATGCATCACATATCAAAGCAAACAATCAAAACCTTTTTTCCAGATAATTGATGTAAGTGGCACACTTGTTGATTCAAAATCCAAGCTTGGGTCCATCCATTATCATGGCTAAAATTTCTCTTTCATCTAACTGATGTAAGTGGCAAGCCTATGGATTCTACACATCCAAGCCAATGTCCCTCTCTTAGCATGAAAGATTCATAAAGCAAAAAGTTGCATTGCTCTACACTGAGTTAAAGCTTCTTCCTTCATGAAATTTCTCTTATAAAGGAAGATATGGCATTGTTGGATTCCACACATCCCAGTTAAAGTAACTTCCCTTATAACCAATTACTCAACATTTGTGATGAATAAGTGAGATTTTTCCCTTTAGAGATAACAAATTCTCTCTCTCAATCAAACTTTTAGCTTCAATCTTGGGCTTTGAACAAGACACTTTTAGCTTCAACCTTGGGCTTTGAACAAGACACAAATACTCTTTTAGCTTCAATCCTGGGCTTTGAACAAAACACCAAATTTCCTCCCATAGAATAGGAGGAACTACAGTTGCTCTGATTTCCCAAATCTCTTTACGGGAATACGTAGGCATAAGATTGCGAAATCTTAGCGAGCACACAAATAAAAAAATCTTAGGTCAAACACCTACCTAAAAATAATAGAAACCCCAAAAACAACAAAAACATTCCCTCAGTCCTCATAAAGGAGAAACTTTCCCCAATCAACAGCAGATTGACTTAAGAAGGCATTCAAAGCAGTAGAAAATATGTGTAAATGGACGTTCCTATAGATTACTCTAGATACTCTGGGTGTTAATAGTTTCCCTTTGTATAACCAAACCCTGATCCCCGATCTCTTCACATTTGTTAAAGAAAACACTTGCACGCAAGGTTAGTTTAATATATGTTCCCCTTCATTTTAAGCTTCATAGGATAAATACAGAAATTAGAAAGTAGCGTTAAAAGCGGTAGTGGTCACGTCACTAAAACCGATGCTACAGAAAAATGGTGACTCTACTGGGGAGTGATGTTTATCTGTCTAGATTTCTTAATAGGTTTAGGCATTGCATTGCATTTATTTTGTGCTATTTTTATTTGCATTCTCATTTTATATCATTTGCTATCATACTATTTGTTTACCTATTATACTTGTTTAAATTACTGTTATCTGAGAATGTGATTAATACACTTGTGGTGAGTCTGAGAACACATTAAGATAAGTGGTGGAAGATTCAGGAAGGCTTATAGGGAGTGAGCCCTGACCAAGCCAACTTGAAAGTCCACCAAATATGTGGAGGTGCCCTTTTGGAATTACTGATGTTGAACGAGCGAGTCGTAAAAACATTACTTTTTCCACGGGGCACCCTTGAAGCTGAGGATTAGTAGACATTTACCCATTTAACCTTTGTTAGAACGTAGTGCGGTGACTATTGGGAATAGTTGATACATGATACTACACTCAAAAGAGATTAATCTTGAGGATATTGCAGCTCTCATGAGTCAGTTGATTTGCTGTCAATATTCTTAAGAGGGGTCAATGATTTCGGGAACCTTTGTTAGAACCCATTCTACAGGTACAAAAATTGGACCCTAGTACACACCTTGGGGATGGGTAGATCCATAACTCCATGCTCGTGACGATGAACTCTTAAACCCATGTTTTCAAATGTTTTTGTTTGCTGCATTCATGCATCCATGTATTTCATTCATTAAAAAACTTTTTTTTTTCAAAAAAAAATCTTTTTCTAAAGGAACTAAAACAATCGTTGCAAATATCAGAAGTCGTGCAATGGATTTCGGTAGAAGAAAAACGCACAAGTACACCTTCAAAATTCCAAAACTGGAAGACCTAAGAAAAGTGGGAAGGATGATTACTAATCCCAAAGCTTTCAGAGCTAAGCACGGAGGACTGTCGCCCCTTTTGAAGGTCAACATGGTGGAAGGAGTCCTTTCTACATTGGTTCAGTTCTATGATCCAGTATACCACTGCTTCACATTTCTGGATTATCAGCTTACACCAACACTAGAAGAATACTCTCATCTGATCGATTTACCTATCACTGATCAAGATCCATTTTCTAGACTGGAAGAAATTCCAAAAGATCAAGCCATTGTAAGAGCTACTTCTTTGGATGAGTCAAGATATCAAAACTCACATGACCACTAAGGGAGGAATCTAGGGTTTACCAGCTAAATTCCTGATGGAGAAAGCCCTATTCTTTTCCAGCATAGGAAACATAACTTCCTTCGAGGATGTCTTTGTTCTACTAATATATGGGTTATTTCTCTTTCCCAACATTGACAATTTCGTCAATATTAATGCTTTCAAGATATTCTTAATTGGGAATTCAGTCCCAACTTTGCTCGCGGATACTTATCATTCAGTACATTTAAAAACTTTGTACAATAGAGGAATGATCACATGCTGTGTACCATTACTCTAGAAATGGTTTATCTCCCACTTACCCAAGTCTGCTGCTTTTTGGGATCTCAAGAGTGGTATGCGATGGTCACAGAAGATTATGTCTCTCACTCATTCTGACATAGATTGGTACAATCGGATCTATGACGAAATAAAAATCATCGACAAATGTGGAAATTTCCCTAATGTACCCCTCATTGGTACTAAAGGAGGGATAAACTATCATCCAATTTTAGCTCGTCGTCAACTTGGATACCCGATGAAGAATGTACCACATAACATTTATCTAGAAGGTGTTTTCTTCAAGGAAGGAGATAACGACAGAGCACTAAAGAAAGAAATTGTGCATGCCTGACAACATGTTCATAGGAAGGGAAGAGAGTCCTTAGGAAGGCTAAACTGCATCTCTACAGAGCCTTACCTCCGATGGGTGCAAACCAAAGCCATCAAATTGAAGATGCCTTACCCTTGTCAAGAATTTTTTCCCTTAAAAGAGTCTATTCTCTATTTCATGTCCGATACAAAAAAACTTCAGGTTGCTTTCAGCAAGGTCCAACGCGAGAAGAACTCTTGGAGGAACAAGTACTAGATTATCAGCTTGGAATGCAAAAAAATCCAAGAGCTTTTGAAAGAAAATGATGCTCTGATTGAGATATTAGAGCAACATGCTATAGAAAGTCAAGAGGAATGAAGAAGTTTACTCTCTCCTTTAACATGCAAAAGGATCATCGATCCGACCACGATTGAAGGGTCTCAATCAAAGAAGAGAAGAATTCAGCAACCAGTATCTGGGCTTTCTTCAAGAATACCTTAGGATCCATAGGCCTAGTTTTCCTTCTCACACTTTGTAAAATAATGTACTTTTCCCTATAAGATACTGCAATCCTTTGAATTCAATAAAAGGTTTCCACTGTTGTATGATATTTGCAACATAATTGTTAAAAGTTCTTTTGAGAACAAAACAAAAAGATCATTCTCATTCTTTGCATATCATTCATCATTCTTACAAAACACATCTTTGTCATTGAGTCTCACACATGTGTCACGCTTTAGAGTCAAACTGTCTCATTCGTACAATACTCGGGCCAATCGGCAAAAGAAAATGGACGATCTCGAGGAAGATAACCGAGAACTAAGAGAAGAAATCAACACTCTGAAGGAGAGTTTGGAGAAACTCCACAACACGATTGAATCCCTGGCACCAGCTCAGGATAAACCACCTCAAAGGACTGCGATCTTAAATATTATGTCTACACTAGCATTTGAAACACCTAGCAGTCATCCTCAGTACAACATGCCTAAAGGTTTTCCCTGGGATATGCCTTTCAATTTTGTGTCTGAAGGATATATACCTTTGGTCACTGAAGACCTAGAAGTTATAGCAGGAACCTCCAGACCTGAAGGTTACAAACTTTAGGCAAATGAAGACACGAGGGTTACAACGGAGATTCCTTTACCTGAAGGTTACAAACTTTATGTCATTGAAGCGCCAAGATTTACCGCCGTAATGTCTATACCACAATCTGTAATACATACTATCCCAGAGGAGCAGATTCTGCAGGCCACTTCTGGCAGAAATGAAGAAGTATACGAAAGAATAAATGAATTCCAAGAACAGTTCTTGGAAATTCAGAAAGAACGACATGTCATTCATGGATATGACTTGTTTGGCAAGGACGCCACTGACCTCTGTTTGGTCCCTAATGTAAAGATACCGCACAAATTCAAGGTGTCTGACTTTGAAAAATACAAAGGCAACTTTTGCCCTCAAAGTCACTTGGTAATGTACGCATGGAAAATGTCTACCCAGACAGAAAACCAGCAACTACTTATCCACTACTTTCAAGACAGTTTAACCGGTGTCGCCCTCAAATGGTACATAGATTTAAACCGTACCAAGATCAGCACTTTCATAGATCTTGGGGCAGCTTTTGTTCAGCAGTATAAATATAATTTGGACATGGCACCAGATAGGGACCAACTCAGTGCAATGTCCCAGAATGATAAAGAAACCTTCAAGGAGTATGCTCAAAGATGGCGTGAAATCTCCGCCCATATCTGTCCTCCACTCGAAGAGAAAGAAATGACAAAGATTTTCTTGATATCTTTAAGTTCATTTTATTATGACCGAATGGTCGCCAGTGCGCCTAGTGGCTTCACTTAGATGGTGACCATGGGGGTACGCCTTGAGGAAACGGTCTGAGAAGGACGTTTGGTCAAGGACGCAGAGTCGTCTAGAGGTACTAAAATATACGGGAGTGCTTTCCAAAAGAAGAAATAGCACGATAGGTAATATCTCTCAAGGTAAGCAAAGGCGAAGATATCAACCTCGGCAGGTAGCGGAAGTAGCTCCCTCTATCAACCCAACACCAGCTCCGACATATCAACCACAAATTGCTCAAGCCAGCCAAATCAACAACAATATCCGCAAACGCAGCAACAACCTCTTCAGCAGGCTCGCTCGCAGTACAATAGCAACAATTGTATCACACGATCTTCAGGGTTTGACCCATACCAATGTTATATGCAGAATTATTTCCACTTTTGCTAGCCAAGGGGCACGTTCAAACAAAGACTCCTCTTAGAGTACCGGATAATCCATCTTTTTGGTTCAAAGTCGATCAATCTTGCCCTTACCATCAAGGAGGACAAGGACATAACATTGAGAATTTCCTCAGCTTCAAATCCGACATACAAAAGCTCGTCAGAAACGGGATTTTATCTTTCAAAGATATGAACCAGAATGTTCAAACAAATCTGTTGCCGCAACATGAAAAAACTTCAGTAAACCTGAAAGAAGGAGAACCCGGCAGCAGATATCAAATTCACGATGTACGCCTACTAGGAACAAATCTGGTAAAAATGCATTGCAGGCAGAGCGGGTATGGCCATGTACCATCTCAGAACTATCATCAATGCGATATATGTTCTAAGGACAATCAATCGTGTGTTGTTGTACAAGCAGCTCTTCAAGAGCAGACGATCTACGCTGGATTCAGGATCACAGGATTCGTGAAGTAAATATGGCCTATAAACATCCAAACATTGTTCAAAATCATGACATCCACACAATGAATGTCAATCTAGTGGCAATGCATTCAAGACAAATTCAGTACTATAATTTGTTGCTGTACGACTACAACGCTTGTCCAATTTGCTCAAAAGACAATCAGGGATACTCTATTGTACAAGAGGCCCTCCAGCGTTAAACGGATCTTGGATGGATCCAAGTCTACCATGAAAGGAATAATCATCAGGTCAGCAAGATTCAGATCTTCGACATTCGTTTAATGAATACCAGTCTAGTAGAATTGCATGCCAAGCAAGTCAGACTCAGTTTTCTGTCCTCGCGTAATTATCAGGACTGCAAAGATTTCTCTGAAAACGATCAAGGTTGTGCGCTTGTACAAAGAGCTCTTCAACATCTGTTGGACCATTGGTGGCTCCCAGTCTACCAAGATGAAGGCACGCAACAAGTTAGCATAACCAACTGAAATCCAGACAGACACCAAACCTGTGACATCCGCTTGTTGGAAACAGATTTGGTAAAAATGCACTGTATATAGAGTGGGTACGGCAGGGTGCCACCTCACAATTATGAATACTGTGGAATATGTTCAGTAAATAGTCAAGGATGCTACCTCGTGCGAGCAGCTCTCCAGAATCAGGTAGACCATGGGGAAACCCAACTATGCCTGAATTCTTAGTCAATCAACATGGTGCAAGGTTACCTCCTCGTCCAAAACAAGATCCAAGGACTACTGGACAAAAGGGCTATCACGGTCTCCAATAAAAAAGAACCTATTAATTTTGGAATTAACAAGGATGTTTTCACCATAATTTCTTTGTTCAAGGAACCAAAGCGCGTGGAAATCCTTCTTGACAGTAGAAAAGTTCCCAACCTAGAACCGATTGAGGTTAATTATGACGGTCGAAAGACCCATATAACCCCTGTAGTCATCTACTTTCCAGGACCTATACCATATAAGTCAGAGAAAGTTATTCCATACAAGTACGGTGCAACTACAATAGAAGATGGAAATGAAATTCAACTACCATCCGTTGTCAACATTGCTGATATCAGTCGGGTCACCTGAAGCCGCCGAATCTTCAACAGAGGAGTTGGAGAACCTGCAAAAGAAAAGGAACCTCAAACTGAAGTTCCTAATCAACAAATTGGTCAATCCAGCAGCGCAGAGCCTGTGAAAAATAACGATGAAATGTTAAAACTCATCCAGAGAAGTGAGTACAACATTGTGGATCAATTATTACAAACTCCTTCTCGGATATCCGTTTTATCTCTCTTACTCAGTTTGGAAGCTCACAGAGAAGCTCTACAGAAAGTCTTGGAACAGGCCTTTGTAGAATAAGATGTGACAGTGGGTCAGTTTAACAACATTATTTCCAACATCACTTCCTGCAACAATTTAGGTTTCAGTGATGAAGAACTTCCTGATAAAGGCAAGAATCATAACATGGCACTCAATATCACATTCAGTTCCCAGGACGATGCTTTAGCCATCGTACTGGTAGACACAGGTTCACCCTTAAATGTCATGCCAAGATCAACTTTGGTACGACTATCTTTTCAAGGTACTCTCATGAGAGGCAGTGAGATCATAGTCAAAGCCTTTGACGGATCCAGGAAAACAATTATCAACGAAGTTAACCTTCCCATAACCATTGGTCCCCTCACTTTCCAAGTCATGGACATCTGAGCAGCGTACATCTGTTTATTAAGGAGACCTTAGATACATGAAGCAGGGGCAGTCACTTCAACACTTTACCATAAGATGAAGTTTGTCAAGAACGATAAGTTGGTCACAGTATGCGGGGTACAGGCTTTAATTGTGAGCAACCTATCATCATTTATATATTTGGAACCAAAGGAATTTGTTGGGACTTAATTTCAAGCACTCTCAGTGGGCAATGAGAATCACCAAGAAAAAGAAACGTCGATTTCCTCATACAAAGACACTCTCCAAGTAATGGGAAGCAGTGACATAAAAGGATATGGGCAAGTTGTGGTTCCTGTTGATAACAAGACAAGAAAAGGTCTCGGTTTTTCTTCAGCACTTACCAAGACTACAAAAAAGAATGAGAGCATTCGTCCCATTTAAGATTTCTTCCACAGTGGAGTCTTCCTACACCCAATATCTCAAGAAGTCCACACCATCGAGAAGAATAGTTACTCTGATCCAGATGAAGAGTGGAAATCCTATTTCAACGAGGAAGGATACATATCTCAGAAAGAAACATACATGCCATTTTTCTCTCCGAAGCAAAGTCCCAGATATATACCAAGATCAGACGTCAGAATGATCTACGGAGATTGCGACCCCGAAGGATGTCGTGCTCCACCCAACTTATTGAAAGAAGATACTCTGATGAAAGACAACTTTGATTACAACTCATATGATCCCATAGATTATTTGCCCATTTGGGAGCCTTACATGGAAGATTCAGGGCAAAAAAGTCAGCCAGAGAATGCATATCTGCTGAATGACCTTGAGAAAAATCCACTTGTTCTCCCAGAATCATGGAAACCTTGCCAGGAAAATTCTGAAAATGTCAAACATCACAGTGATGAGTTTGCAAAGATCGCAGGACAAGAATTTATCAATTATGCATTTCCTGAGGTCAACTTCATTGAAGAAGATGACTCATCTATCCCCTCAGAAACTTGGGATACCTTGGGGTAGCCAAGCGGCAAGTACGACTTTCTAGTAAAGTACACTGCTCTCGAAATCTCTCGCATCAGATATGAGGACATCCAGCAAACAGGGTGGGGAGATCCTCTTGAAAATGAAAATATTATTGAAGATGCAACAGAAGAGTCCTCTTATGATAACAGTGCATGGGAAGAAGACTCTAGTGATCCAACTCCGCTAGAAATCAATGTCATTACTGAAGACAATCCTGGAAGAAAAGTACCGGACTTTGTGATCCACAGAGGAGTTCGTCGCCATTGGGTCGCGATCGATGTCCCAAATATCGTTCATAAATCAAAGTAATTGTCTCGTATTTGTTTTGACCTTTCACTTCGCCCGGGTGAAAAGGATGTTTTATAGGGCTTGCTTTTCTATAAATGTCCCTCTTCGCTTCGCCCAGAGCGAAAAAGTTTTGTTTTATAGGGTTGTGTTTCAAAAATCGACAAATCATAAATAATGTCATTCTGAATTCCTGCATTTTATTGCTATTTTTATTTTTTTCTTTTTTCAGAAAATGGTAATCCTAAAAAAACAGACCAAAATAAAAACAAGCGTTTTAAAAAAAAAATACACTGCACACACTTTTGCATTCCCTATGTCTTTTCTGAAAAGAATCATCACGTTATGCGGATTATTTGTATTAAACCCCATTGAAACATACGATCCAATGTATTCTCCCAACTTTGAGTTCCCGGTATTTGGAGCCGAAGAAGAAGAGGACGAAGAAATTCCAGATGAGATCTCCCGACTACTCAGAGATGAGGAGCAGTCCATTCAACCTTACAAAGAACTGTTGGAAACGGTCAATTTGGGTTCAGAAGAAGATAGAAAAGAAGTTAAAATTAGAGCACTACTCAGTCCAACTGTCAAAAAAGGCCTGATAGAACTACTCAAAGAGTTTTCAGATGTGTTTGCTTGGTCTTACCAAGACATGCCAGGGTTGGATACCAACATCGTGGAACATCACTTACCACTAAAATCAGAATGTCCTCCGGTTAAACAAAAATTGAGAAGGACTCACCTTGATATGGTCATCAAAATTAAGGAGGAAGTACAGAAACAGATCGACGCAGGTTTCCTTGCCACCTCAGAGTATCCTCCATGGCTAGCCAACATAGTGCCAGTTCCCAAGAAAGACGGAAAAGTCAGAATGTGTGTGGACTACATGGATTTAAACAAAGCAAGTCCAAAGGATGATTTTCCCCTACCACACATTGACATGCTAGTTGACAGCACCACAAAATTCAAAGTATTCTCCTTCATGGATGGATTTTTGGGATATAATCAAATCAGATTGGCACTAGAAGACATGGAAAAAACTTCGTTCACCACCCCGTGGGGCACCTTTAGTTACAAAGTAATGTCGTTCGGTCTAAAGAACGCTGGAGCAACTTATCAAAGGGCTATGACAATTCTGTTTCACGACATGATGCATAAAAAAATTGAAGTGTACGTCGATGACATGATTGCCAAATCTAAAACAGAAGAAGAACATGTGGAGAATTTGTCAAAGCTATTCAAGCGTTTGAGAAAGTACAAACTCTGCTTGAATCCCAATAAGTGCACATTCCGTGTTCGTTCAGGAATCCTAATAAGTACAAACTCTCTGATATTTGCAATCATTGTTTTAGTTTAATTTGAAAAAAGGAGAGAGACTAGAAAAGAAGATTTTTTTCTTTGTTTAAAAGTTTTTTAAATGAATGCATGAATGCAACACACAAAAACATAGAAAAAACATGGGTTCAAAGGTTCAGCGTCACGAGCATGGAGTCATGGCTCTAGCCATCCCCAAAGGCTGTACTATTGTGAATTTTTGTACCTGTTCTCAAAATCATTGACCCCCCTTGGGATAACAACAGCAGGCTGGTTCACCCGAGCGAGCTGTAGCATCTTAGGGTAATCTCAATTGAGTGTAGTATCGCGTGTCAACTATTTGCGATAGCTACCACACTACTAAATAGCCACATGGTTACTGTCTACTAAATCCTCATTTTCATGGATACCACAATCAGACAATCTGCTTTCACAACCGAAGTTGTTAGACGTTGAATCCACAAAGGGTACCTCCACTGATTTGATGGTCTACCGGGACAGCTTATTCGGGATTCACTCCCTGTAAGACCGCCCGTCTCTGCCATCACCTATCTTAGGTATCACTCAAACTTTTCGCATGTGATATCACTCGCATTCCTATTGACAGAAAAATAAACACGGATATCAAGTAGGAAAAGCGATATATATATATATATATATATATATATATATATATATATAGTATGATTCCTAAAACTAACATCCTAGACCTCTTAAGAGCTATAAACCTAGTCCCTAACAGACAAAATATCTTCCCCAGCAGAGTCGCCATTTTCCTGTAGCGTGCGATTTTTGTCGGTGACGCGACCACCTTATCTCCATTGGGTTCTCTCCTCACCGTTGTGAGGGGGAGTGGCGTGCTACTTTATGATTTCTTATTTATCCCGTGAAGCTGGAAGGGAAAGGGAGGCTATCTAAAACTAACCTTACACGCAAATGTTTAACTGAACAAATGCTTAAAGAGATTGGGGGGTCCGGGGTCAGGTTATACAATGGGGAGTTATCAATTACCCGTCCTATATGTGGTTATCCACATGTTGTTAGTTTTAGGTTCTGCTTTGTACTTGATGGTGTTTATCTGTTGATGGGTTGGGAAAGTTTCTTGTTTGAGAGAGAGAGAGAGTTTTTGATGATTTTGGTGAGGTATTGGACCTCAGTTTTGATTAGTATGTGTGAAGGTACTGGACCTAGAGTTTTTGATTGGTATGCTCACTAAGATTCCACAATCTTATGCCTACGTATTCTCATTTAAAGAAACAGGGAAATCAGAGCAATCGTTGTTCCTCTTATTCTATGGGAGGAAAAGATATTTGGTGTCTTGTTCAAAGCCCAAGATTGAAGCTAAAAAGGTATTTGTGTCTTGTTCAAAGCCCAAGATCGAAGCTAAATGGTTGACTGAGAGAGAATTTGTCATCTCTAAAGGAGATATCTCATCTGTTTATCACAGTTTGTTGGGTAACCGTTTATAAAGGAAAATTACTTTAACTGGGATATGTGAATCCAGCAATGCCATAATTTCCTTTATAGGGGTATTGTCCTGGAGGGGAAAACTTTAATTCAGTGTAGAGCAATGCCATTTTTCCTTAGGAATTTCTCATGATAAGAGAAGGACAGTAGCGTGGATGTAAATAATCCAGAGGCTTGCCACTTACAACAATTAGATGGAAGAAAGGGTTTTACCCGGATAAGAGATGGACGACAGCTTGGATATTTGAATCAATAAGTGTGCCACTTACACCAGTTATCTGGGATTAAGGTTTGTTTTGAGTTATCTATTTTGATGTGTGATATACAGAGAAATGTTTTCTTGTAGAGAGATTGATTTCCTCTGAAGGGATTATGATTTTTGTGTGCCTTGATCAAAGCCCAAGGTTGAAGCTAAGAGGTTGATTGACTCCACTGGGAAAGTCCTTATACAAAGCCTAAGAGGAGGCTGGAAAAGACTGACTCAACAAGAGAGTATTTTTATCTGTCTTAAACAAAGCCCAAGATAGAGGCTAAAAAGAGACTGACTCTTTTGGGGATATCATTATACAAAGCCTAAGAGGAGACTAAACGTTTGACTTTTCCGGGGAAATATTTTGTCTGTCTTGTACAAAGCCTAAGATTGAGGCTAAAAGAGATTTTGACTCCGCTGGGGAGGGTTTGTATATGTCTTGTACAAATCCCAAGATTGAGGCTGAAAAGAAGACTGACTCTGTGGGAAAGAAATCTTTATCTGTCTTGTACAAAGTCCAAGATTGAGGCTAAAGTGAGACTTTACTGACTCAGCTGAGGATATTTTAGGTGTCTTGTACAAAGCCCAATATTGAGGCTGAAAAGATTTTGACTCTGCTGGAGGGTATTATCTATCTTGTACAAAGCCCATGATTGAGGCTGAAAAGAGGACCGACTCTGCTTAGGGATATTATTTCTCAAAGCCTAAAAGAAGGCTGGGAGGAATTGACTCCGATGGGGAAGATATTTATCCAGAGCGTAAGAGAAGGTTATGAAGATTTTGACTTTGTTGTAGAAAGCTTATATGTCTTGTACAAAGCCCAAGATTGAGGCTAAAAAGAGGACTAACTCAACAAGAGAGTGCTTATATGGTGTTTTGTACGAAGTCCAAGATTGAGGCTGAAATGTTAATGATTGACTCAACTAGAGAGTGTTTTTATCTGTCTCGTACAAATCCTGAGATTGAGGCTGAAAGGGTTGACTCAACAAGAGAGTGTGGAAAGGTGATTGACTCATCAAGAGAGTCTAAAGAGGTTTTCTCAGTTGGGGAAAATCATTGTACAAAGCCTAAGCGGAGGCTGACTATGCTGAGGAAAGGAAGGATCATTATACAAAACCTAAGAGGAGGCTAGCTCCTGCTGAGGATTATTGAGATCCAGAGGCAGGTCTAAATGGGGAATCAACTCTTACTGAGGGTTTACAGAAGAGTTGAGATATCAAATGCCTTGAGGTTATGATTTGGGATAATGTTATACTGATGATAAATTGACCATGGCTGGGGAATTTTTAGGAGAAAGACTGGGTTTTAGAACCCACGAGTATTAACTCTACTGGAGATTGATTAAATGACCAGGGTTTCCTCTGTATTTATAGGGAACTTGAGAATGTCTTTAAGATCTAAGAGGGGATTAGACTGTCCAAGTCTACTGATATGGAAGAGTTTATCTTTGTATGATGCCCAAGAGGAGGCTGATGTTTTAAGGGATGAGTGTCAACCCTAAAATGGGTTGATATTTTGACACTGGAAAGACTGCTATAGCAAAGGATGACTAAGTTCTGTCCTATACCTTTTAGAGGTCTTCAGGGTCCTTGTACTAAGCCCAAGAGAAGGCATGAGAACTTCTAAGAAGCCGGAGGGTCCTTGTACAAAGCCCAAGAGGAGGCGGGGATGCTTTTAGGAAGCATGTCGGTCCAAACTTAAGAAAAGTTCAAGAAAAGTTTCACCGAGAATAATCTTTTCTTTAATGAACAGTTCTAGGGTTTGAAGAAATTCAAGAGAGGTTTCACCGGGAATTAATCCTTTCTGGGGAAATGAACTTCTTTGACAATTTCTAATAGTGACAGTCTGAGAAAAGTTTCACCGGGAATAATGCCTTTCTCTTTGTTCCATATTGTTTAAGCCCAAGAGAAGGCAAAAGTGTATCTGGAAATCCTATGGGGATCTAGTTTTGACTGTATTTAAGAGTGACCAACTGGCTTTACCTAGTTCTAGACCTAGTTGTCGGGGAAAACTCTAAGCAGATATACAAGTATATATATAGTTGATATATGACAAGTATTTAAAAGGATATGAAAGAAGGACTTACAGGTGAGCAAGCTTCCAGCAATACAGTTATATATATATATATATATATATATATATATATATATATATATATATATATATATGAAAACGAGTAAATGAAAGCTGATAAAACTTACAGGCGAGCAAGCTTCCATTGTAACAGCTGTATGGTTAGTTGTTTAAGAAATTAAAGAAAGTTTTAATAACAACTATGAGTTTAAACATAAATCAAAAGGGAAAGTTGTTTTTGAAAATATTATTGGGGCTTATACTCGAGGAGAGGCCCAGATGAAAAAACAGTAATCGTACCGCTGTTTTGTAGACTGTACTGGGGCTTATACAATTACTGAGGCCCAAAAAGGTTTTCTGTACAAAGGGATGGGTCTTACAACTCAAGGAGAGGCCCAAAGGTTTTTATTTACATGGAATGGGTCTTAAACTCTATTAGAGACCCAAAATTTATTTTATTTACAAAGGGATGAGACTTACACTCTATCAAGAGGCCCGGATGATTTTTGTTTATAAGGCGACGGCCGCGCCGAGATTTTAAAATCGTAGTGGGACTTATACAATGACTTAGGCCCAAAGTATTTAATTACAAGAGGGGGTTGGGTCTTACACTCTATTAGAGGCCCAGAAGTATTTTGAAAAGATTTGTTAGGGTGATAGTGATCAAAACCCTAATTTGATTAAAAATGGAATTAATTTTGATTAAAAATTAATGAAAATTATTGAAACATGTGAAAAAATAAATTGTGATCTTGGATCAATGTTTCAAAAATAAGGTTTTTATCCATAGAATGATTAAAAATCATTTTAGTTTCTAAAATCAAGAGGAATACATATTTTAAATGTTAAAAACAAATAAAAATTAATTCTTTGGAAAATGATCAAATATATGAAATAAATAATATTTTTGTGAAATTTTTGTAAAATAAAATATTTTAACATTTTTGTGAATTTTGAAAAAAAGAATCAACTTAAAATCATTAAAATTCAGAGAGAAATTAATTTTTGAATTAATTAAATAAAATAGCAAAATTCAAATATTCAAATTTTCAAACAAAGGCGCCAAGAACAACCAAGAACACGCGCGTGTTCTGATTTTTGCAGATTTGCAAAATCAATGATTTCTCACTGATTACTTGATGAAATCACATGATCCAAATATCAAACTTGCTCGTTTTTGATTCACGATCATGACTATGACATTTAATTTCATTTATTTTCAGTGTGGAATGAGATAATCGTGATGAACACAGATGAACCCTAATTTGCAGAAACCAATATGAAATTCCATACACGATTGATTCATGGCAATTGATTGAGGGTTATTACTCTATATACATTCAGAAACAAGATGGTAACTAAAAAATTCATTTATGATGCATGGATCATGGAGTTTGAGAGAGTCAGGCTTACCTATAGCAGCTGATGATCGAATTCTAATTTGGAGGTGTTATAAGTTGGTTCCAATGATATGGACAACTTCCTTAGGTGCCAAGGGATGTGTCTGAATGCTTGGAGTGATTTGAAATGGGCTAGAACTTAAGATGGTACCTCAACTGCAACTCTGTCAAGAACTTGAGCAGTTGGCTGGTGATTTTGTGAAATTGATGTTCCAGATGTTATGTAAGAGTTTGGATCCCTTCTATATGTTATATATGAGGTGTGTGATCCATTGGTTTGGTTGGAATCACTCTCAAATGCAAAACCCGATAGTGACTTGCAAAAGAAGGTGTTTTTGGAGTGAAAGTTTAGATTTTGAGAAAGGCATCTGTTTAGGAGCTTTGGTGTACCCAAACTGATCATAATTGAGGTCTATTTATAGTGGAGCAAGTTTGTTTTGGCAGCAATAGTGTATGGCAACTGCAACAGGTCTGTGGCCAATGTGGATCAAATGGAATCTCAAGTCTCTTCTAGCCATTGACTTGAAGTTAGAGCACATTCCTATGATCACCTGGTTCAGAGATAAGGCTTGACTTATTCAGTTAAAATTGTCTTAGTTCATGCCACCTTGATGCATCCATTGAATGCATTGAAACAAAATTGGAGTCTTGGCAATTTTTAGCTCTTTTAGGTTTGGCATGGCTATATGTAGATTCTTGGACTTGGGAGGGTTGAGGATCAGATCATTCTACTTTTGTTTTATCCTCATATGTGTCCAAATGAATGACAAGGCTTGGAGTTGTCCAAATTTTCCAAATCGAGCAAATGCACCAAATCTGCCTTGCTTGGGACAGTTGGAAATGGTGATTTTGAGGGATTCATATCTCCCTGCTCAGGTTGAGTTATGGGAGGCTCTTGTGCTTTTTAGAAAGCCCTCATATGATACAAAAAATGTGTGATCATAGTGTGTTTGTAAACTATTTGGATCCCATTGAAAAACCATCATGAACATTGATGTTCAAGGCTGATAACTTAGGCAAATTTTCACTAAGTGTTGGAAAAAGTGTCATTTTCATGTTTTTGTCATTTTGATCACTCCATAACTTAAAATCCATAAAGAATTGGAATCTGAGGTAGTTGAAGCTTTTGTAGGGTGTAGCAAGACCTACAAATCCAACTTTGGATCACCCAAAATGGTTGCTTGGATCTCAAGTTATGGTCCTTGAAAGTTGGTACCAAAACCACTTTTATTCCATAACTTAGAAAAATTTTGGTTTCTCAAGGTTGCCCCTTTTGCAAGAAACCTCACTTTTCTTGATTTTTCTTGATGGATGATGATCAATATCATACATTAACATTATTTTTGACTTAGGGGAACCATATTTGTGAAAAATCCCAAAAAGTCAAACTTGATTTTGTGCACAGTTGACTTTTTATCGGATGAAATCCAAACTGTGAGATCCTTTGTGAAATCAAGTCCTTGACCCAAATCAAACCTAATGGATGGATTCCATAGGTGTTATAGGGTATATTTAATCATGCCGCAAGGTTTGGAAGCATGTCCTGTCCAAAAGTCAAAGGCACAGTTGACTTTTTCCTCGAAACCCTAATTGTGGTCCAGATGAAATTGAAACTTGTGAATCAAGCTTCTTGGATCAATCCATTGTTGTAAATGGATCAATGTGGTGTATTGGAGGCCCTCAAATCATGTCTTAAGGTCTTGGCTCATGCTTTGTCCCAAAAGTTAACATAGGGGTGAATTAGGTCAAGAAACCCTAATTCCTGATTTTTTGGTAAATGCATCCCCTGAGTTTAAATTGACTTGATGATTGGGTCCATAAGGTCACTTGGAGTATCTTGGGTTGTGATTTGAAGCATTGGCTCATGCCCAGATGAAGATTCCCATCTGGAGGCCTTGGTCGACAAAAACCCTAATTTGGTGACACTGTCGATCTTGAGGCTTGATCCACTTGGAATGTTGCAACTTTGTGTTTTATTCTTGTTGTGGGAGTCCTCTTGATCCTTTATAGGTGTTTGAGAGGTTAGACAAGTTGAAGATCATGTCATTTCTTGATTGATCCTTTGTCTAAGTGCTCTAGGAGGGCTCAAAACCCTAATTCTTGATTATGGTGAATACTCAACTATCCTTGACAAGATTGATGAGGCATGGAGGTACATCCATATTGTGATGATGTCTTGCACAATGATGGGAAATCTTGGTGGTAAAAATTTGGGGTATGACAGACATGTGCGCCAATCTTCAAACTACTCAGAAAAAACCAAAGCTGTATATGGACAGAGGACTGCCAAAAAGCTTTTGACAACATCAAAGAATATCTGCTGAATCCACCAATTCCGTCTCCTCCAGTGGAAGGGAGACCACTGATCATCTACTTAGAAGTCTTGGAAGACTCCATGGGCTGTGTACTTGGCCAACCAGAAAAGACAAAAAGAAAAGAGTCTGCCATTTATTACTTAAGCAAGAAGTTCACGAACTGTGAAACTCGATACACTATGCTCGAGAAAACTTGTTGCGCTCTAGCTTAGGCAGCTAAACATCTTTGCCAGTACATGATTTGTCACACTACTTGGTTAATCTCTGAAATGGATCCGATCAAGTACGTCTTTGAAAAGCCTGCTTTAATGGTAAGAATTGCCCGTTGGCATATGTTGTTGTCAGAATACGACATCGAGTACCATGCTCAGAAAGCTGTCAAAGGAAGTGTTTTAGCCGATCATTTGGCTCATCAACCAATTGACGATCAGGAAATGATCAAATTTGACTTCCCAGACAAAGATGTAATGTACCTCAAAATTATAGATTGCGATGAACCGCTACCAAGCGAAGGGCCTGAGCCAGGATCCTAATGGGGACTAATATTCGACGGAGCTGTCAACGCATATGGAAATGGAATTGGGGCAATCATTGTTACACCACAGGGTACCCATATTCCTTTCACCGTCAGATTAGCATTCAAATGTACAAACAATGAGGCCGAATATGATGCTTGCATCATGGGTCTCGAAGAAGCTATCTACTTAAGGATAAAGAACTTAGATGTGTATGGAGACTCAGTCCTGGTAATAAATCAGATTAAAGGAGAGTGGAACACATATCAAATGGGATTGATTCCTTACAAAGACTACGCAAGAAGGTTGTTACCCTTCTTTAACAAGATTAAGTTTCATCACATTCCTTGTGAAGAAAACCACATGGCAAATGTACTGGCTACTCTATCTTCCATGATTGTTGTGAATCGATGGAACGACGTACCCAAGATTGACATAATGCGCCTTGATAGGTCTGTTTACATATTTGTAATGAAAGTCGTCATCAACGGCAAACCATGGTATCCTGATATCAAGTGCTTCCTTCAAAGACAAGAATACCCGCCTAAGGCATCAAGAAAAGATAGGAAGACTCTAAGAAGATTAGCCGACAACTTCTTCCTGAACAATGATGTACTCTACAAGAGAAACTTCGACATGGTTTTTCTCAGATGCGTAGATAGACACGAAGCAAACATGTTAATAAAAGAGATTCACGAAGGATCCTTAGGAACTCATGCCAATGGACACACAATGGCAAGAAAGATTCTGAGAGCAGGATATTATTGGCTGACAATGGAATCCGATTGCTACAAGTGCACGAGGAAATGTCACAAGTGTCAGATATACGCAGACAAAATCCATGTACCACCAACGCGTCTCAAAGTTCTTTCTTCTCCATGGCCTTTTTCTATATGGGGAATCGACATAATTGGCATGATTGAACCCAAAGCTTCAAACGGACATCAATTTATCCTGGTAGCCATTGACTACTTCACCAAATGGGTCGAAGTAGTACCATATACCAATATGACCATACAAGTGGTGGTCCGATTTATCAAGAACAATCTCATATGTCGTTATGGTGTTCCAAGCCAGATCATTACTGATGATGGATCAAACCTGAACAACAAAATGATGAAAGAATTATGTGCTGAGTTCAAAATAGAACACCATAACTCATCTCCCTACCGACCTAAAATGAATGGAGAGGTAGAAGCAGCCAAGAAAAATATCAAGAAGATCATTTAGGAGATGGTTGTAACCTACAAAGATTGGCACGAAATGCTCCTATTTTCCCTTCACGGTTATCGCACATCTGTCCACACTTCGACAGGGACAACCCCTTTCTTTTTAGTATATAGCATGGAAGCAGTGCTCTCCATAGAGGTTGAGATCCCATCAATGAGAGTATTGATGGAAGCCAAGCTAACAGAAGATGAATGGTGTCAAAGCAAATATGATGAACTGAACCTAATCGAAGAAAAGAGAATAACGACTTTATCCCATGGTCAGTTATATCAACAAAGGATGAAGAAGGCGTTTGAAAAAAAGGTCTGACCCTGTGTCTTCAGAGAAGGAGACCTCGTGCTCAAGAAGATACAATCATTTCTCATCGATTCTAGGAGAAAATGGACTCTGAATTACGATGGCCCCTATGTTGTTAAGAAAGCCTTCTCAGTCGGTGCCTTAAAACTCGCAACCATGGATGGAGAAGAGTTTACTTATCCCACAAATATTGATGCAGTCAAGAAATACTTCGCCTAAAAACAAAAAAAAAAGAAAAGAAAAAGCTCGCTAAGTTGAAAATCTGAAAGGGTGACTTAGGCAAAAAAGAGCGTCTCGGTGGACTAAAAACCTGAAAGGGCGGTCCAGGTAAAAATTAGAGACATAAACAATAATCATCCCGATAGATTGAAAAGCTGAAAAAGGCGATCTAGGAAAAAATCAGGGATTCATGGCAAGTAACTGCATCCGACATGATTGACTCCTCAGAGGCTACGTCATCTGTTGAGAAATCCTTAACCAGAGGTCACCTTCAACAGAAGCTAAAAAATATCCAGAATTCAAAGTTGGTGGAAGGATAGTGGTTGTTATGTTTCAATGTAGCCCCTTTCCCTTTAAATTACCATTTTCTAAAACTTTTTAATGCTCCATGGAATCACGCATCAGGCTGATTATCATTCTATCAATAAATTTGAGCCCTTGTGCCTTTTGTTTGCAATTCTCATTTATTCTGCTTTGTAAAATGACATGTTTATCTGATTAACATTCTTGGAACACAGAAAATGAAATTACTTTTGTTTTCAAAACATGAATTTTGATTTTTTTACTTCCGCTTTTAAAATAAAGACGACAATTTCCTTTGGATTAATGAACACAAAAAGGAACATCGACGGCTTCTTAGGAAGTGATCAAACTTCAAAATACAGAATCAAAATACTCCTTGTGATCAGTCTGGATGAAAGATCAATTACTTCAAATGGCGTGTCCCATCTGTCATCCCAGTAGGGTTTCTATCCTGAAGAATAATGGTAGGAACAAGATTTCCTTCCGCTGACAAGCTGCTACCTTCAGAAAACACCAGTAAAAGTTTTCACTCTTCAAGAGTCACATCTTGTTACTGCCAAGGGTAGTTGAGGATCAACTGTAGAGCTTTGTGTTCCTCAATACTCGTCAGCATTGATACTTTTTATTCCCCGTAGCGGCCGAGTATCCAACTGTGATCACCACCACTCCGTATGTCATGTCTGTTTTGTCAGCATAAACATTTCATACATACATCATGTATAATTGATTCATATTCATATTAATTTTGCATCTCATATTCCGATCACTTTGGTCACGTTTATCCCCAAGTGATAAATGTTCTCTCTCCATTAGAGTTGTCAGTCTTCCTTCCCACAATCGGATAGAGTAAAATCCCGGTTCGAGTTCTTTCCTCATCAGGAAATGTATCGTCTAAACAATCTCTCTCCAGTTTATTCCTGAATTGAAATCAGTCTTTGACCACTTTGATAACTTGAACCTCTGAAAAGCAAGAAGACATTTGGTTATACACCTTGGGAACTTCACTCTTCACCATTGAAGATGATATTTTGCTTTCCCGGATTAAGGAAAATCCCCTGCGGAAGCTTCTCAACAAAATACTCTTGGCAATATGGACATCACATCCTCCAAGAAATTCATACCTTTTGGCAAAACAAAGAAATATGTCTTTGCCCCCATAAATTCCAATAAGTTGATAAATGCCAATCTCTCTCCGAGAAGTTTTTCCTACTTTCAAGGAAGTCATCAACACCTCAAAATTGAATTACATCACATGGCATCTCTCAGAAGAAGTCTCGAAGGGAAGTATGATGTAACCTCTCCCGCAAATGGTATCTCCAACAGAGAAGTTTGCACACCTCTGCAGTTCAGACAAATGGTTATCCCCAGCAAGTCTGACATCAAATATTTTTTCATCAAATGGCATCTCCCCAGTAAATCTCGGCGAGAAGTTTGATAAAAAAAATCACAAATAGCATTCCTTGTCAAGAGAAGAACTCGACAAGAAGAAACTGAGACCAGTTCCGTGGCTGAAGACCAGGATCGATGGGAAGTTAATTCCAAAAGAAACTAAGACCAGTTCTGTGGCTAAAGGCCAGGATCGAGGGGAGGATTATTTCAAAAGAAATTAAGACCAGTTCCGTGGCTGAAGACCAGGATCGAGGGGAAGTTTATTTCAAAAGAAACTAAGACCAGTTCCGTGTCTGAAGACCAGGATCGAGGGGAAGTTTTACCCTTTTATTAAGTAAGGTTACTTAGTAAAAGAAGATGGATGAGAAAAGTAGCTACCATTCGCAACCACAATCAAAATTTTGGGTATTCTAATATTTAATCCTCTTTTACCTTGAATGGCCGAATGTCTTCGTCATTCACACCTTCAGGTCCAAGAAGATTAAATAGGGGCATCTGTCATACCCTAAATTTTGACCACAAGAATTTACATCAGTGTGCAAATAATCACCATAATATGGATGTATTTTCATACTACACTAATCCTTTCAAATTTTGTTGAGTGTTCACTCTAGCCAATAATTAGGGTTTTGAGCCCTCTCAGAGCACTCATGCAAAGGATCAATCAAGAATTGACATCATCTTCAACTTGTCAAGCGTCTAAAACATCCATGAAGGATCAAGAGGTCTCCCACATCAAGAATCTAACACAAGAATGCAACATTTCAAGATGATCAAGCCTCAAGATTATCAGTGTCACCAAATTAGGGTTTTGATCGACTAAGGCCTCCAGAGAGAAATTTTCATCTAGGCATGAGCCAACACTTCAATATATGATTAAATAAGCTCCAAAGAACCTCATAAGTTCATTCATAAGTACAAAATAGCCTTAGGGAACGCATTTAATAAAAAAATCAGGAATTAGGGTTTTAACCTAATTCAATCCCTAAGTTGACTTTTAGAGCAAGGCATGAGCCAAGACCTCAAGACATGCTTTAAGGACCTCAAATGCATCATATTGATCCATTCACAAATTTTAATTGATTCAAAGAACTTGGTTCATAAGCAATGTAAGAATTCAAATTCATTTGGACCACAAACTAGGGTTTTTGAGAAAAAGTCAACCATACCTTTGAATTTTGACCAAAACATGATCTCAAACCTTGGGACATGATTCAAGACACTCTAAAACACCTATAGAATCCATACATTAGGTTTTTTTAGCCCAAGGACTTGATTTCATAAAGGATCACAAAGTTCAAAATTCATCTGATACAAAAAGTCAACTGTGATCAAAACTAAGTTTGACTTTTCGGATTTTTTTGACAAACATGGCCTCTTCAAGTAAAAAACAATGTTAAATTGTGATATGGATCATGATCAATCAAGAAAAATTAAGAAAAGCGAGGTTACTTGCAAAAATGGCAACCTTGAGAAACTTGAAATTTCACTAAGTTATGGAAAAAAGTGATTTTTACCCAACTTTGCAAGGCCATAACTTGTGATCCAGACAACTATTTTCTTCCATCCAAAGCTCAAATGAAAGCTCTTATTACATACTATAAAAGTGTCCTATAGATTCATAGTAAAAAAATGCCTAGATTTTGAGTTATAAAACCATAAAGTTATGGTTTCATAAAATTTGAACTTTAACACTTTGAAAAAATTTAGGCAGAATCTGCCTCATGATTTGTCCAACTTTGGAGGTGTTTTTCATTATGATCCAAGAGGAATCAAGACCAAATGTAAACATCAAAATTGAAGTATGATATACAAGCTTTCAAAAGAGTACAAGAAAATCCTTTGATTCAACTTGAGCAAGGAGTTATGAACCTCACAATATGCCTTGATACAAACTGATTTTTGACAGCATTTACACATAACTTGTATCCCACGATTTCTTGAGCCAATTTTGGACACTTGCATCATTGGATTTCTGTCCAACATCAACCTAAATGATGAACAATCTGAACCATGAGGCCATTTAGTCAAGAACCATATCCCTTTGGCATGTGATCATCAATGTTTCAAATCCAAAATCCAATTTTGTCATATGGCATTGAAAGGATGCATTGAGGTGTCATGAACCAAGCCATATCAGTCCAAATAAGTCAAGATTTATCCAAGGATCAGAAGACCTAAACCTGCAAAGTATAACTCAAGTCAATGGCTAGAGGAGACTTTGAACACATAGCCATATCCATTGGACAATAGGGTGATCCAACCCCCATTCACTATTCCTTGCAAAACAAACTTCCTCTACTATAAATAGAGGTCATTTCTGATGTTTCAAATGATACCAAAAGAATACCAAAGCCTTTTTTTTCATTCTCCATCTCTTCCTTCAAATTTGAAATTATTAAAATCAGAGCTTGAACCACTCAAACCATCATCCAAACACATCACAAATCATCCATTGGAGGTGTTCAAACCTTCATCTTCATCTCACAACACCAAAATTAGAAAGTCAACCATCAAAACCTCAAATTTTGACTTTTCTGCATTTTTCAAGCCATGTCTTAATTCAATCACTTTCAAAGCCAAACAACATTTCAAACACTCTCCAAATATCATCCCTAAACTGTTCCAACAAGTGTTCCTAAACTGTAACACCAATTGAGGGAGTTGTCATTTTGGTCACTTTTGCCAATTTTGCAAGAAGGAGCCAGTTTCTGTTCTAGAGATTTCCTTTTGATTTGGATCATCCTAAAAGTTTCTAAGGGGTATATTAAGAATGTCCAAGGAATTGGATTACTTCTGTCACAAGTATCTTGAAAGATAGCAAGTGGAGCTTTAAGAGGTAAGTGCATAACAACTTGAACTTTGTGAAATATGCATTGCTTTGATGTACATTGATCATGAACATGTCATACATATCATATTTGTTGTGTTTGAACTAATTTACCATGCTATTATTGCTTGTATGGAGTTGTAGCATAGAACTTGCAAATATTAACCTATTTTTAAACCACTATCGGGTTTTAAAATGTAGACATTTTTAGAAAATTCCAAAACCACCATTGGATTCCTCATGAAATTCTAGGTAGGATCCATATTTATTGCATTCATTTTCATGGAGAAATAAGAAAGTCATGGCCTTCTTGCAAAGGCACCAAAACTGGTCTCCCTTGGGCAAAGGTCAGACCATGGCGCCTTGGCCTAGCCTAGAAATCAAGTCACCCATATATGTTTATGGGGTGGTTTTGATACACGGATGTATCACCACCCCAGTGGTAGCAGCGTGTATTTTCAAGTGTGTTTGTGTTGGAGGGTGTGAGTTCAACACCCACCCATGCCATTTTGTCATTTTTTTTTGTCATTTTTCATATTTTTTTGATATATTTCTATTTTATTTTCAATAATTATTTTTGTCAATCAATTTTAATTATTTTAAAAAATAATTTTGCACAAAAATCACTCATACATTAAAAATATTTTATTCACCAAAAAATCACAAATTTTTTTATTTGATATATTTTTAAATATTTTTAAGAATTTTATTTTGATTTGTTTTAAACATT
The DNA here is from genome assembly GCA_022829125.1 of Lathyrus tuberosus. Classification (NCBI taxonomy): domain Eukaryota; kingdom Viridiplantae; phylum Streptophyta; class Magnoliopsida; order Fabales; family Fabaceae; genus Lathyrus; species Lathyrus tuberosus. The sequence continues at coordinate 14,877,890 of JALAZF010000071.1, forward strand.
TTAAATAATTTCTTTTTCTTGATTTTTCAAAACCAATTTGATTTTAAAACATAATGTGAATAAAACCTTATTTTCCAAACCTTAACATAATTCATAACATGTTTATTGTATTTATTTGATATTTTTTTTTATCATTTCTATTTAATTTCCGCTTTTAAAAACACAAAAAAAATAGGAATTAGGGTTTCCTTTGATTTGATCTTTCAAAACTTCATTTCAACACGCTTGGGCCTCTATTAGAGTGTAAGACCCAACCCCTATGTACATAAATAAATTTTGGGCCTCTGCTATAGTATGAGTCCCACAATGTCTTTCGGTGTCGCGGTGCGATCATTGTTTTCAAATAAATTAGCTGGGTCTCTCCTTGAGTATAAGCCCAATCTTTTGTACATAAACTTTGTTTTAAATAATAAACAACCTCCATGAGCCTCTCCTTGAGTTATAAGCCCCATACCTCTATTTTCAAAATTATCTGTCTGTTTTAATCTATCTGAAAACACATGGGGCTCTCCCCGAGTATAAGACCCAATACTACTCTTTCATTCAAAAAAATATATTAACTTGGGCCTCTTAATAGAGTGTAAGTCTCATCCTTTTCCCTTTTTACAATAAAAAGAAGATTCAAATTACACTGGTACTAAGAGGAGCATTATTCCCGGTGAAACTGCTCTTAGACCACTTGGGTCTCTCTTTGAGTTATAAGCCCCAAAATTTATTTTCAATTCATTTAAATAACAACAACATTCTTTTTAATACAGTTTTCAAATTCAAAGTTTTCTCAAAACTTTCTTCAATTTCTCAAAACCCTAATCATACAGTGATAATCAATACAATCAATCATCATACACTTGGGCCTCTATCCAAAGAATAAGACCCATCACCTTTTCAATTCATGATTGTTTATATACTTGTTTATATATCTGTATATATACTTATGCATATCTGTTTAGAGTTTCCTTAGTAGTTAGGTCATCCTCAGTTCACCCTTAGGTCAAACAGTAGGATACTCATAACTTAGTTCAATCAACTAGTTTATTCTTATACAAAGAAATTCAGTTCCCCATAAAAGATTAATTCCCGGTGAAACCTCTTTTGAATTTATTCAAACCTTAGAACTCTTCAGCAAAGAGAGGATTATTTCTTGGTGAAACCTTTCTTGAATTTTTCTTAGGCTTGGACCCACAGGCTTCCTAGAAGTTCCCCACTGTAACACCCCGATTTTTAACAGCGGGAGTGTATTTTTTTTCAAAACTAATACCACACAAAATATTGACAACTGTCTTTTCTGGAAATAATAAAAATGATAAATCAGAGTACGAGCTTTTCGGTCTAAGTTTTTTCCATAAATAGGACCAGAGCAATGCCCAAGGTTAGAAAATATTTGACCACTTGAATATAATTTCGTACAAAGTATCTGACCACAAGTAAAGGTCAAAACCACATACACAAATTAAGCATTCAGCTTAAACAACCAACTTCCGAATAAACAAACATGGACAACACTCCGAAAGCAAACCCTAAGTTGATCTTGAATTCCAAGCCAATGCTGACTTAGTACAAAAGACTCACTAAGACATCGAGTCTTGATGATTCTGACCGCCAAAGACACTCACATCTTGCAAGTCTTCACGACACCTGGATACTCTAACTATCACAACTTCTAATAACCTGTGTGGTCGTTAGTCACATCATAATAATAGTAGAGGGTCACAATCTAAAAATAGCATATATGAAAGAATACACATATGCAAGTACATCATGATACATATCACAATTATAGCAGTTATTTTAATTCATAAAGCAATGCACAAATATCCTAATGCAGACTCTATATGAGTGTGATCCCCCTACCCGGGTTCCTCACATGCATGAATTCCGGAATTTAACCTCTCCGCAGAGAGTCGTGATCCCCCTAACCGGGTTCCTCACTAAAAAGGTTCTGCCTCACTAAAAGTGATCCCAACAGACACCGAGGTACTGCCTCACTAAACGTGATCCCAACAAACACCAAGGTACTGCCTCACTAGAAGTGATCCCAATAGACACCGACTCAATAAAATCCCGCAGGATTAGGTGACGGTACAGGCACGCTCACCTTGGTGCTGTAGAATCCCTCATGGATTAGGTGACGGTTCAGGCACATACACCCCGGTACATGTAGACCCAACTACATACACGCAACTATGATATGCATGAGCAACCATATGCAAATGCAACAACGTAAATAATCTCATCATGTGTAATCACAATTCACAATTCAGTTCACATATTTATCATAAATCATATGAATAAATCTCCGTACAATCAGGTGGGCTCCGTCCTCTAGAGTCCTCACCCCGTGTTGTCCTCTCGACATACACTTCACAGGAAAAATCATATATTCCTCACAAATCATATGAAAGCACATTCACAAGTTTAACATCATAGCATAAACACGCATCCCCAACTGGGCACACAATCATGAATATAACCACATATCCCCAACTGGACACACAATCATCACACATCCCCAAAAGGGCACACAACCATGAATACAAACACACAAGCATTCAATCACATATAATATCGTTAGAAAGTGCCCTTACCTTGGAAAGCTTCCAGCAAGTTCATCTTACATTATGTGAGTCCTATATATCCGTATCTCTCGACAAAGTCTTCGATCTGATTCACACTCTAAACCTTTTAAATTACACAACTTATTTAAGTTATTACAAACCAGACTACATCCAAATTTAGGGTATTGTCTTGGCCACTTACATATTCAATTAAAGTTAGGCTTTCTCATAGTTTTACTAACCTAATCAAGTTCAATCAACTTGGTGAAATTCTAGTCTAGACACTTGGGCAATAATGAACTTCAAAACCCTTTTCAAAACATCAAATAGATTTTAGGAAAAATGAGTTCTATCGATTTTAAAACAAACGTGCTTCAAGCACAAACTGATCACAATTAAATATTTTCGACGACGACACCACTAGCAATTGGTTTCAGTTGACAGAAAATATTTCCAGTTCAAATCTGATGGTAAAACTGTTTCAAAATTAAAAGGCTATAACTCATTGAATTTTTGTCCGATTATAGCGAACCATATATCTATTTTGATCATTTAAAAAAATCTAATGATTCACTTCATAAAACAGGTGACCAATTATAAAATGAGTTAAATACCCTTTTAAATTTTGGCCAATGATCAAAATTTAACTAAGTCATTATTTTTTTTTTCAAAAATCAATTTAATTAAAAAAAATATAAAATTACTAATTTCACATGTCTAAGTTATTCATCAAATTTAAAATTTGTTTTAAGAAATTGAAATGTCATAATTTGGCTAAACATAGAATGATTCTATTTCAATTTCTCTTGTATTTTGCAAATATCCATTTTAAAGACTTGTTTATAAATATATTTTAGAAAACTTTTCAATTGTAGTAAACTAAAACAATACCCACTTTTTATGTAGTTTAAATGTAAAGTCATAAAACTTAAATTAAATCATAAATATAAACACAACAATTAAAAAAACGGAGGGTTTTAATGTAAAAATATCTTAAGAGACTTATCATGTATATATGTAAACTTCTAAGTACATTAATATCTTCTTCTCAAAAAGTCATTTTGTAATAAAATAGTTTAGGTAAATAAAATATTTTCATGACCATTTATAAGTAGTAATTAATCTTTGCTCCTTTAAAAAACTAACATTCGTCAGTCATATGGGTAGAATGAATGAAACTAATATACTAAATAAAATATTCCTATAAACACACTATGTTGTTTGAGAATTTTGGCAAAATCTAAAATCTCTATTTTTTTTCAAAAAGAGAAATGATTTGATAGCAAAAATTAATTGAGAAATATCAAATTGTTTTTTTTTAACCACCGGCATAAGTTTCCATTTTAGATTTACGTTTTAATGAGTTATAACATATGCAAGGAAAAGTAAAAATTTTATTTCCCAAACATTTGAAGTCTAATTTTAGAAATTATGGAAATGAAACCTTGCCATTGAAAAGGATGAAGCCATAAGTTTTCTTCATTCAATAAAAAACACCATCTACTGGTGGCATATGAGAAACATATGAAGTTGTTCAAAGTATGAAATCATTTTGTCCACTAGGATGCCCTTGTAACAAGTTTAGCTACGTCATTCTATTTTTTTCTCATATAGGCATGGGTGGTATTAGTGTGGTAGCTATGTAGAGAAAGATAAGAAAGAATATAAGAGATGGAAATGTGTTTGTGTAGTAGTACAAAGTAAGGTGATATTTATAGGCTAACTCATGAGAAAAGAGTAAAGCAAATAATAGTAAAATTTTTGAAGCAAGTGGCTCTCACATAATATGAAAACGTGGGTAACAAGTGAATTGAAAGGAAAAATATCTAATTGAATTTATCCTGAAATCATATTATTATTATTATTATATTTTTATCAAATAAAATAATAATATATCTAAAAAATATCTAGATATTTTTATGATCTAATCTCATTAGCTCATTCAGTCTCTTAGTTTGCTCTCAGACGAGTTGTAATTTGTTCGAAAACAACTTTTACGAATATAAAAAATTCCACCGTAACCTTTTAATTATAACAAGACACAATTTTTGAATAAATTTTTATTCCGAATAAATTTTTGTTCCTTAGTTTAGAAAAATATATTGAGATTAAATTATCATTCTAGACGATATATAAAACTCCTATTTAAATTTTGATGACAATCGGAGTCAGTGAAAATTTAAACGACGGGTATATTTTGCTCTTTTTCTTATGAATAAGAAGAAATATATTTTTGAAATTTCGACACAATAGAAACATTTGAAATCAAATAAAAATATAGAGCCAATTGAAAAAGTCTGATTGGATTAAAGAAGAAAACATGTGAATCAATCTGGACCACCAACGAAAGTCCTTGAAATAACAGGTATATTTTGTTCGCTACTCAAAATTTAGTAGAAAACATAGATTAGAATGATAAACATTGCAATCTAATGAGGACTAAAATATACGGGTGTTACATTACTACCCTCCAAAAAGAAGTTTCGTCCTCGAAACTCGAGGCAAGTGTAACAACTTAACTAGTTCTCACTAACACATTCACTAGAACGACCGTGCACCTATCACAACCCTCTACAAAGTTGCATTGACCGAGACTCTAGACGCAAGGCTAGACATCACACTATGATTTCAACACTCAAAATTAATCTTACAAGAGCACATTCATAAATGATAGGTCCTCTAGGATCCTAGGTTCATGCTCAAACTTTGCACACTATCAAGCCGACAAGAATCATCCATTCCGCTCAACACAATCTCGTCTACTATCAACAAGAGATTAAGGGTAATCAGTTCCTCAATTTGTTAATAGGTAGGCGACAACCATGATGGTGGAATAAACCATCGTTACCTAACTACAATAGTGTCCTTTGCAACTTGTTCTCAAATTAATGCGAGGCACAAGGGTCCAATACCCCTTCGAGATTTTCTAAATGCTTCCTCAATTTTCTACTACCTCGATCTCAACAATGAGACACAATTTCCCAAAACAAGTTACAGTTTCCTTTACGCTCACTTAGGTCGGAACAACTGTTGAGTATCCCGCAAAGCAGTAAACGCTAATACCCGAGTATAATTTAACCGGTTTCGTTCCAAACGAAATCGTCATCCATGTAAATAACTTCACCACTCCGCCAATGTCCATAAATCTTTAGTGATTCCTTTAATCACATAATTTTGGCGATCTGTATAGGTTCAGATTCGAATCTCATTCCAAATTACAATCTGAATAATAACATCCCAAAATCCGATTGGTGATTGAAACTTCCCCAACTTTCTTTCACCTGCCAAAACTATGCCATCTACAGCACACAAATTCCCTTTTCACCAGTTTTAAACTATTGGATCCCACTCTAACCCAACTACCTTATTTCCCAATCATTACTTCGCTTACTCTCGTTTGCCTTAACATGAAATGTTCCTCTTCGTTGGCCATCACCTTTGGCACACCCCGTCTTCCGTGTTATCCTACATCGGCTTCAAAAATCTATTGAGTTTCTTTCCTCTCACAATTAAATTCTATTTTCCTCAAAAGAACTCATCAATCTAACCATTCTTAATTGTTCTAACATCTTATATTCTGTTGTTAAACTGTTTGCGATGTCAACATCTGACGTCCAATATTTTCTCAGCGCATGTTTTCCATTATGCTACGTTAATATTCATTATAACAAGTACAATGAATCCAAATCTTACTAGTCTCCACCAAACTTTTCCATCTCCTACTTGAATCGTCCTAATAAACAAATGTTTGATCCTCTTAATTTGCGAATATGACAAATGCACCTCATGTGATCAGTTTAAGTTGTACCTTTAAGTTTTAAGCATACACTTACAATCACAATTTCCAAATTATAGGTAAAGAAATTCCTTGCACGAATTCTTAATTGACATAAGTTGTGTCTCCATGCGCTTCACCAACACCTTTTTACACGACTTTCCTAATACAAGTATTTTCACTCTATCCATTACTTAACCTCATATCGACTTGAAAGTCTCATGTGGAATTCTCCAACATGTTTTTCACTTAGTGATTTCATCGTCCTGATTCTAAATGTGACATTCCATTTAGTCACCAATACATTACTCATTATCCTTGTGATATAAGATTTTCAACTGCACGATTAATCTCGGGCCAATTATATCACTTCTTAAATCCCCGCTTTACATCCTAAAGCAACCTCATCATCTATAGCTAGCATACACCCTAGAAGTAATGCTCAGTCTCCTTCCCATTTTCTGCCGATGTATATCACTACAACCCTTCTTACAACTCCTTTAAATTTGACAGATTTAAACAATGAGATGATCAACCCCTCTATTAAAATGTGAGTAACCATTCCCCTTCCTTGTTCGCATACATCTTCAATCTTCTATAGTCACTACCTTTTCGAAGTCACAACTCTAAAAATCCTTATATTAGATCATCTAGAAATTTGCAACTTCAAAATTTCAGCAACCAACTACCTATAGTTGTTTCCCTAATATACCATGACATCTATCTTGTTGATTGCAACAACCTCTTTAATTATTGTGACTATCCAAAGGTCGTAATACACTTTTATAACACAAACCAATCTTTTGCGCTTAAGTTCTTTCTAATCATCCTAAACATCTATTCCCTCACCAATTTCTTATTTATTTCTAAGCTTTACTAAGTTACCAACCAACAATTTCTCTGAAATCTGACGCTCTAAAGAATTATTCCTCCAAATTCCTAGTATATCTCCAAACATTGTCATCCATGACTTGAATAATTTAACACTTGCCCATCTAAGTACTATGATTACGTAATTCATGGTGCTACTTGTACCTTTATCTCATACCAACCTTTATACTCACTAACTCCTAAACTAATTATAGATCATAACTTATCCATGTGATACTTGATTTCCTACCTTCAACATCACATGATTCATCCTTAAGGCATTTAGTTACAGTTCTAACATAGCTCAAGAAACCAAATTAAACCCTCAAGTACCTACCAATCACATAACCTTCCTCTAACTTTCCTAGGTTCGACCACTTTTAACGTGCAACCTGCTTTCTTCCAAGAGAAGATGTTCCATTGATATACAAGATGCTCTTCGATTCCAAAGAAATATTATCTTCTTCCTAGTCAATAAACTTCATCGCATCTCGTTCTGAACTCACCGGAATGAACATCCAATAATTTTTCTCAAAAAGGTCCCCTAAATCAGGTTCTTACTTGAAATCCTTTATGAACTTGACTTCCACTTATACCCACTCAACATCTCTGAGTGACAAGAATAATTACAACTCCTAATCCAGAGTCATTGCAGAAAAAACCTTGTAGTTCTTGCTCGATCCAATCTCGTTCCATCTAGACCAACACATCCAAAGAATTTAGAGACACATGTCGACCAAAGTCGACTAGTGCTCAATGGGTTTAATTATGCTTCTTACTGAAGTACTCTAGGAGACATTAACTTCAGTTAAGAAACAATCGATTACCTAAGCATATATCATGCTTGACTCAAGACAGAAAACACATAACACATAGGACTCCAAACATTTACTCCCACTAAACCCGACACTTGATCAGCTTAGGACACCCAACTCACAACCCCACGAAAATCTAGACCAAAGCTCTGATACCACAATGTAACACCCCGATTTTTAACAGCGGGAGTGTATTTTTTTTCAAAACTAATACCACACAAAATATTGACAACTGTCTTTTCTGGAAATAATAAAAATGATAAATCAGAGTACGAGCTTTTCGGTCTAAGTTTTTTCCATAAATAGGACCAGAGCAATGCCCAAGGTTAGAAAATATTTGACCACTTGAATATAATTTCGTACAAAGTATCTGACCACTAGTAAAGGTCAAAACCACATACACAAATTAAGCATTCAGCTTAAACAACCAACTTCCAAATAAACAAAAATGGACAACACTCCGAAAGCAAACCCTAAGTTGATCTTGAATTCCAAGCCAATGCTGACTTAGTACAAAAGACTCACTAAGACATCGAGTCTTGATGATTCTGACCGCCAAAGACACTCACATCTTGCAAGTCTTCACGACACCTGGATACTCTAACTATCACAACTTCTAATAACCTGGGTGGTCGTTAGCCACATCATAATAATAGTAGAGGGTCACAATCTAAAAACAACATATATGAAAGAATACACATATGCAAGTACATTATGATACATATCACAATTATAGCAGTTATTTTAATTCATAGAGCAATGCACAAATATCCTAATGCAGACTCTATATGAGTGTGATCCCCCTACCCGGGTTCCTCACATGCATGAATTCCGGAATTTAACCTCTCCGCAGAGATTCGTGATCCCCCTAACCGGGTTCCTCACTAAAAAGGTTCTGCCTCACTAAAAGTGATCCCAACAGACACCGAGGCACTGCCTCACTAAAAGTGATCCCAACAAACACCAAGGTACTGCCTCACTAGAAGTGATCCCAACAGACACCGACTCAATAAAATCCCGCAGGATTAGGTGACGGTACAGGCACGCTCACCTTGGTGCTGTAGAATCCCTCATGGATTAGGTGACGGTTCAGGCACATTCACCCTGGCACATGTAGACCCAACTACATGCACGCAACTATGATATGCATGAGCAACCATATGCAAATGCAACAACGTAAATAATCTCATCATGTGTAATCACAATTCACAATTCAGTTCATATATTTATCACAAATCATATGAATAAATCTCCGTACAATCAGGTGGGCTCCGTCCTCTAGAGTCCTCACCACGTGTTGTCCTCTCGACATACACTTCACAGGAAAAATCATATATTCCTCACAAATCATATGAAAGCACATTCACAAGTTTAACATCATAGCATAAACACGCATCCCCAACTGGGCACACAATCATGAATATAACCACATATCCCCAACTGGACACACAATCATCACACATCCCCAAAAGGGCACACAACCATGAATACAAACACACAAGCATTTAATCACATATAATATCGTTAGAAAGTGCCCTTACCTTGGAAAGCTTCCAGCAAGTTCATCTTACATTATGTGAGTCCTATATATCCGTATCTCTCGACAAAGTCTTCGATCTGATTCACACTCTAAACCTTTTAAATTACACAACTTATTTAAGTTATTACAAACCAGACTACATCCAAATTTAGGGTATTGTCTTGGCCACTTACATATTCAATTAAAGTTAGGTTTTCTCATAGTTTTACTAACCTAATCAAGTTCAATCAACTTGGTGAAATTCTAGTCTAGACACTTGGGCAATAATGAACTTCAAAACCCTTTTCAAAACAGCAAATAGATTTTAGGAAAAATGAGCTCTATCGATTTTAAAAACAAACGTGCTTCAAGCACAAACTGATCACAATTAAATATTTTCGACTACGACACCACTAGCAATTGGTTTCAGTTGACAGAAAATATTTCCAGTTCAAATCTGATGGTAAAACTGTTTCAAAATTAAAAGGCTATAACTCATTGAATTTTTGTCCGATTATAGCGAACCATATATCTATTTTGATCATTTAAAAAAATCTAATGATTCACTTCATAAAACAGGTGACCAATTATAAAATGAGTTAAATACCCTTTTAAATTTTGGCCAATGATCAAAATTTAACTAAGTCATTATTTTTTTTTTCAAAAATCAATTTAATTAAAAAAAATATAAAATTACTAATTTCACATGTCTAAGTTATTCATCAAATTTAAAATTTGTTTTAAGAAATTGAAATGTCATAATTTGGCTAAACATAGAATGATTCTATTTCAATTTCTCTTGTATTTTGCAAATATCCATTTTAAAGACTTGTTTATAAATATATTTTAGAAAACTTTTCAATTGTAGTAAACTAAAACAATACCCACTTTTTATGTAGTTTAAATGTAAAGTCATAAAACTTAAATTAAATCATAAATATAAACACAACAATTAAAAAAACGGAGGGTTTTAATGTAAAAATATCTTAGAGACTTATCATGTATATATGTAAACTTCTAAGTACATTAATATCTTCTTCTCAAAAAGTCATTTTGTAATAAAATAGTTTAGGTAAATAAAATATTTTCATGACCATTTATAAGTAGTAATTAATCTTTGCTCCTTTGAAAAACTAACATTCGTCAGTCATATGGGTAGAATGAATGAAACTAATATACTAAATAAAATATTCCTATAAACACACTATGTTGTTTGAGAATTTTGGCAAAATCTAAAATCTCTATTTTTTTTCAAAAAGAGAAATGATTTGATAGCAAAAATTAATTGAGAAATATCAAATTGTTTTTTTTTTAACCACCGGCATAAGTTTCCATTTTAGATTTACGTTTTAATGAGTTATAACATATGCAAGGAAAAGTAAAAATTTTATTTCCCAAACATTTGAAGTCTAATTTTAGAAATTATGGAAATGAAACCTTGCCATAGAAAAGGATGAAGCCATAAGTTTTCTTCATTCAATAAAAAACACCATCTACTGGTGGCATATGAGAAACATATGAAGTTGTTCAAAGTATGAAATCATTTTGTCCACTAGGATGCCCTTGTAACAAGTTTAGCTACGTCATTCTATTTTTTTCTCATATAGGCATGGGTGGGATTAGTGTGGTAGCTATGTAGAGAAAGATAAGAAAGAATATAAGAGATGGAAATGTGTTTGTGTAGTAGTACAAAGTAAGGAGATATTTATAGGCTAACTCATGAGAAAAGAGTAAAGCAAATAATAGTAAAATTTTTGAAGCAAGTGGCTCTCACATAATATGAAAACGTGGGTAACAAGTGAATTGAAAGGAAAAATATCTAATTGGATTTATCCTGAAATCATATTATTATTATTATTATATTTTTATCAAATAAAATAATAATATATCTAAAAAATATCTAGATATTTTTATGATCTAATCTCATTAGCTCATTCAGTCTCTTAGTTTGCTCTCAGACAAGTTGTAATTTGTTCGAAAACAACTTTTACGAATATAAAAAATTCCACCGTAACCTTTTAATTATAACAAGACACAATTTTTGAATAAATTTTTATTCCGAATAAATTTTTGTTCCTTAGTTTAGAAAAATATATTGAGATTAAATTATCATTCTAGACGATATATAAAACTCCTATTTAAATTTTGATGACAATCGGAGTCAGTGAAAATTTAAACGACGGGTATATTTTGCTCTTTTTCTTAAGAATAAGAAGAAATATATTTTTGAAATTTCGACACAATAGAAACATTTGAAATCAAATAAAAATATAGAGCCAATTGAAAAAGTCTGATTGGATTAAAGAAGAAAACATGTGAATCAATCTGGACCACCAACGAAAGTCCTTGAAATAACAGGTATATTTTGTTCGCTACTCAAAATTTAGTAGAAAACATAGATTAGAATGATAAACATTGCAATCTAATGAGGACTAAAATATACGGGTGTTACACCCACAGCCTCCTCTTGGGCTTAGTACAAGGACCCACAGGCTTCCTAGAAGCATCCCAACCTCCTCTTGGACTTAGTACAAGGACCCAAAGGCTTCCTAAAAGTATAGGATATAATTTAGTCATCTCTACTAGTTCAATCCTCAGGAAAGTAAAAAACTCTAGAGAATCCAATCATTCAAGGATTGATCTTCATCTCTAGAACCCTCAGCCTCTTCTTGGGCATCATACAAAGATCTTTCTTCAACCAGAGTCTGTCTCTTCTAAGAGACTCGGGTAGTCTCAACCTCCTATTGGGCTTCATACAAGTAGACTTGGAAAGTCTCATCCGCATAGCCTCATCTTGGGCTTAACACAAGAACCCTTAGGCTTCCTAAAAGCTTAAGATAAATCCTAATCATCTTTACCAATACATAAACCCCATAAGAGTTAAAACCTCTAAGGCATTCAAACTCATCTTTAAATCCCCTCTGACCCCCCAACAAGGCTTGACTTTCATCTTAAAATCCCCAGCCAGGGTCAGGTTACCATCAACAAATCCAAAAAAAAGTATCAGAGCCTCATGACATCTGATAATTCAAATCTTCTCCAATCACCAGCAAGAGTTAGTTTCCCTTTGGATTCTTCAAAATAATTTAGACCTTCTCCTAGATTTGAGTAAATCTTCAGCAAGAGTCAGCCTCCTCTTAGGCTTCATATAATGATTTAACCAGTCAACCTCAATCTTGGGCTTTGTACAAGACAAATATCACACTCTCCAGTTGAGTCAGTCTTCTTTAAAGTTATACTCAAACTCTTCATCTTCAACATCTTAGGCTTCAAACAAGATAATCAAATAAAACATCTCCGGTGGAGTCAATCCCCAAACCTTTTTTTAGCTTCAACCTTGGGCTTTGATCAAGGCACAAAAATCCATCTTCCCCACAAATGAGACCATGAGTCCTCTCTGTAAGAAAATATCCCCTCTATGCATCACATATCAAAGAAAACAATCAAAACTTTTTTTTCCAGATAATTGATGTAAGTGGCACACTTATTGATTCAAAATCCAAGCTGGGGTCCATCCATTATCATGGCTAAAATTTCTCTTTCATCTAACTGATGTAAGTGGCAAGCCTCTGGATTCTACACATCCAAGCCAATGTCCCTCTCTTAGCATGAAAGATTCATAAAGGAAAAAGTAGAATTGCTCTACAATGAGTTAAAGCTTCTTCCTTTATGACATTTCTCTTATAAAGGAAGATATGGTATTGCTGGATTCCACACTTCCTAGTTAAAGTAACTTCCCTTATAACCAATTACTCAACATTTGTGATGAATAGGTAAGATTTCTCCCTTAAGAGATGACAAATTCTCTCTCTCAATCAAACTTTTAGCTTCAATCTTGGGCTTTGAACAAGACACTTTTAGCTTCAATCTTGGTATTTGAACAAGACACCAATACTCTTTTAGCTTTAATCTTAGGCTTTGAACAAGACACCAAATTTCCTCCCATAGAATAGGAGAAACTATGGTTGCTCTAATTTCCCAAATCTCTTTACGGGAATACATAGGCATAAGATTGTGAAATCTTAGCTAGCACACAAATAAAAAAATATTAGGTCAAGCACCTACCCAAAAACAATAGAAAACCCAAAAACAACAAAAACATTCCCTCAGTCCTCACAAAGGAGAAACTTTCCCCAATTAACATCAGATAGACTTAAGAAGGCATTCAAAGCAGTAGAAAATATGTGTAAATGGAGGTTCCTTTAGATTACTATAAATACTCTGAGTGTTAATAGCTTCCCTTTGTATAACTAAACCCCGATCCCCGATCTCTTCGCATTTGTTAAAGAAAACACTTTTACGCAGGGTTAGTTTAAGATATCTTCCCCTTCCTTTTAAGCTTCATAGGATAAATATAGAAATCAGAAAGTAGCGTTAAAAGCGGTAGTGGTCGCGTCACTAAAACCGATGCTACATCAAGGAAGTCTTGAGCCTTAGGGGTTTAAGCAAGAAGTCTCGGACTTTGGGTTTGAGTATTGTAAAAGTCTTATGCAGAATGCATAAGCAATTGTAATCATGATTTGGTTATAGTGAAAGAAGCGAGCCAGAGCCAAGACATCACATCAAAAAGCCATTTTTCTCACTTTTTCACTGTGTTAATCGATTAACACATTTGTATATGCAAATGGTTAATCGATTAACTAGTGCGTTTTTTGAGAAAATTAGCCAAATTCAAATTCTGCAGCATTTTGGCACCAATTCACCTTGTTTCATCATGAGAATATTCTAGACCATCTCATTTTAATTCCCCCACCACATCATAATTAATTCCCACCATACACCCTCATTAATCACCACTTGATCTTGATTTTGCCTCCAAATTCAAATTCCAAGCCTAATTTTGGTTCCAAACCAAGCTCCAAACCACCAAAATTTCCAAGCCTAAATTCTATAAATAGAGGCCCCATTTTACTCATTCGACAAGCTTTTGATAGCCAAATTCACCTTGCAAAAATTTCTCTCACTTCTTTATCTACCCAAATTCACCAAAGCTCTTTCTTCCATTGAAAGTTAGTAAGTTCTTCATTGGAGCTTACTAATATTTGAGCTAAACCTCCATCCAAACACTTTTTTATAATCAAATTCTGTAGATTAAAGCATTAGAGTGTGGTTCTTGAAGTTGATTTAAAGCAATTTCAGATTTGGAAGTGGTAAACTCTTGATCTACTATTGTTGTGCTTGAATGATCTTCCACAATGTGATCTCTTGTTGATTCTTGTTGCTTGATTTTTGGATCTTGCAAATTATGTTTTATAGGTGTTATTTACTATTGTTTTACTTGAATTTTTGTGCTAATTTGCATTCATGATCATGAGGTGTTTGAAGAAATGATTGGATCATGAATGCTGATTTTTTTTTCAATTTTTTTTGCTGTAATAGCAGTGTTAATCGATTAACACATTTGCACATGAAAATGGTTAATCAATTAACCAGTAGCAGATTTGTGTTTTTGGTTCTGTTTTGGAACTGTTTTGGTTCCTTTCTCTTCTTCTTCCATTTCCTTTTGATCTTTGCCTTGGTTTGCAATTTTAAAAGTCATATTCCTCTTTAAATTCAATGAACTTAGGGTGTAGATGAAGTTGGATAAACATTCACTAATTCAAACCTATCTTTAAAGTAAATTGTTCAATTCATTTTAGGTGCTTTGAGTTAATGATATGTTTAGTGTTTTAATCCACCAAGGTGAGTGGTTGAACTTAAAAGATGGAATGAAAATATTCGATATCATTGGAACTTATTTTAAGTTCTTGATGAAGATGAGATCGTTACCACATTTCTTTTCGTGCGGTATTGCTTTTGGAGAGTGATCTACATATCGCTTCTCTAGCATGCATTAGCACTAACATTGTTACTGACCGGCCTCAGATAGTCGTGACTTCTACATAAGCCCGATTACGATTGCTTAACATAGCGCTAAATTGTCCCGAAATCGGAAAACCGTTGTGATTTGTAAGCAAATTATCAGTTTCCTATTCGTCCATGGCGTAGTTTGAAATAGATTAGCTTTCTCTTGTTAACCGTGGGGGTTAGTTGGCATACTCATTGATTTTATCCGAGTTGGAGCCCTCCCCCATGGTAATGTATGAGACCATGTTTTCATTCTCATGGATGTCTATTCGAGCATTTCCGAAAATACAACAAAACTTGTTCTCTCATTTTGGATCATTTTTCTCTATATTGTATATTAATTTGTGCTTTGTTTATGCTTCCTTCTCACTCCACATCTCTCTTTATTTTTTATGCTTTATGTCATCATATCATATCATATATTGTTTATGCTTCCGCTATTTTTCCTTTGTCCAGTTGGACATTTGTTTATGTTTATACTCTTTTTCTTTTGTCCATTTGGACCAAAAACATTAATATAGGCTCAAACCTCTAAAAAACTTGTTCTCTTAATAGTGAACTATGGTTACTATCCTTTGAATTGGACATGGAACTTTGGACCTAGAATTAAGATCTTAACCTATGCTTGGAAGCTTGGGATGTCAAACCTTGGATTTTTGGGTACTTGGAGTTTTCTTTTGAAGACTTATTTTGATCAAGGCCTAATCTAAAGGAAGAATGTTTATTGTGGAGCTACTTGTGTGGTTAGACCGTTCTTATCCTTAGCTTTTATCTGTTTGCTTTAGGATTGTCACTTCTTCTCCACCCCTTCTTTAATTTTCAAAATCTCCTCCCTCTTTTTCCAAACTTTCTTGTTTTCAAAAAAACTTGAACCTCTTTCATAATAAACCTTGACTTTTGTCAAGTGTTTTTTTTCAAACTTCTCTTTCTTGAATAAATGCTTCAATTGATTTAAGCATACTTTGACTTTTTTTTTTCTCAAAAGACTTAAAAAATACAAAAATTCATTCAAATTTTTTGTGTGCCTTTTGTGCATTTTTCTCTTTAAAATATTTTCAAAAGATTAGACATGAGTCATCTTCTTTGATGAGATGTAAAGTTCCTAACCATGGTTTTGTGTAAAGTATGGTCGTTTTCCACTTAGATGTGATGCAAATGCCTCTTTCGCATACCATTGGATAATTAGTTGAGTATTCTCTCTTGAGAATGAAAAGTTGTCTTTTCAAGTTAAAATGAATCATAACCAATAATTTTTGTTATTTGTACCACGAACTACAGAGTTTTGATCCTATATTGCACTTTGTGGGTACGTAGGCATAAGACAATAAGTCTCTCCAAACACACAAAAATATAAAAAATATTTCTCTTCTCATCTCCCCGATCTCATTTCAAACAAACCTTTTCAAACCAAAAAGTGTATATATTTCAAAGGGCTCCTATAGAGTACTATAGACGATTTGGGTGCTAACACCTTCCCTTAGTGTAACCAACCCCCTTACCCATTCTCTGTTTATTTTTTTTTAGAACTCTTTAGGTTTTGTTCGCTATTTTTCCTTTCCTTTTTTGGATAAATAAAAGCGCGGTTGCGACTCTTGTATTTTTGAGTTGAGTTAATCAATACCTTATACTCACAAATTTCCCCGCTACAGTAAGCCGGTTCCCTTTTTGATATTGTTCATTATGATGTATGAGAGGATCTACCCCAACCAATTTAGCTATAGATTATAGATATTTTGTTACCGTTATTGATGAGTTTTCTAGATGTATGTGGATATACATACTAAAGGATAAATCCGAACTATTTAGTGTCTCTCAAATATTTTTTAAAGGTTTGTGCAATGATAATGTAAAAAGTATTTTTTTTCCGCAACTTTTAATTCTTTTATGATTGAGAATAGATTAATACATCAGTCATCTTGTCCCTAAACCCCTCAATAAAATGGTATTATTGAACGCTAGCACCATCATATAATTGAAACAACACATATTATGCTATGCATGCTAATGTTTCCTTAAAATTATGAGGGGATATTATCCTTACACTAGAGTACCTGATTGATAGAATGCCATATTCCGTTATCCAAAATAGTGTTCCTCACTCTATATTGTATCCTCATGAACCACTATTTCGTTCTGAATCTCTCATTGAGTCTCTAAATCAACTTGTTTTGTTCATGATTTATCTCCAGGAATTGATAAATTATCTGCTCGTTCAATTAAGTGTGCATTCCTTGATTACTCAAGAGTTTAGAAAGGGTATTCGTACTATTTTCCTTCCAGACACCTTTTCTACACGTGTGCCGGTGTCACTTTCTTTGAGGATGAACCCTTATTTGCATTGCCCAGTGCTTATGAGTCTTCTTCTCAAGTATTGCAAATTTCTTTACCCGTCTTGATAGTTCCATCACTGTCTATCATTGACCTGTGAAATTCACGTCTTCATGTGGAGTTACCAAATTTTCCTAGTCATCCTTCCCTACAAACATATCAGCATCGTGAACGTCTTCCTACTTCAGATCTGTTGGGGGAGTTTACTAGAAAGCATTGATACATAGTGTAGGACTAGACACCTTTGTGAGAGACACACCACTAGTCCACCTAAAACCTTAAGGTGATAGGTGAGGGGACTATTTCCCCACTTACTCACATTTGCTTATATTATTTCAATATTCCCCCTTAAGTGTGAGTCCGCAATGTTCCCCTTTTTTTATACTTGTATTGCCGTTGACACTTTTTTCAAGGGCATTTCGATACACCTCTTCCTGGACGTCGATTTCAATAGAACACCACTTCCTAGACATTTCAATACAAGTAATTCGATCCTTTTACGAACCACAGGCTCATGATACCATTTGTTGGGGGAAGTTTACTAGGGAGCATTGATACATAGTGTAGGACTAGACACCTTTGTGAGAGACATACCACTTGTCCACCTAAAATCTTAAGGTGATAGGTGAGTGGGTTCTCCCACTTATAAATGCTCAAGTCACCACATTCTTATCCAATGTGAGACTATTTCCCCACTTACTCACACTTACTTATATTATTCCAATAAGATCCACCCGATACAAAAAGTCCAACTGACTTATCTCCGTTCTAGTTTTTTTTCTTCATATTTCATAATTAGCAAATGAAATACGTTAGGATCCATTCTATGATAACTAGTGAGATGAATAATTTATGTGTTTATGTGCTATAGTTGAATTTAGGAGTGTTTATAATTAAAAAACTGCATTGAACCGAACCATTTTTATGGTTTAGTTCAGTTTGAAATAATTACTTTAAAAAAAAATTCAGTTAACTATTAAAATAGTTTCAATTCAATTTAAAACCAATTTAGAATTAATTTATATTTATAAACTAGTTTATAATCTGTTTACAATTTTAAATCAATTATATATTTTGAACTCTTTTAAAACCAAATTTTTTAAGTTCATAAAAATTTAATATTTTTTATACTAAAAAAATATATTATTTTAAATCTTTTGAAAAAAAAAAAATATATTCAATTTTTTTTATATTTTGTATTTTCGAAAAAAAATTCAAATTTTCTTGTTTCTAAAAAACTAGATTTTTTCATATTTTTGGAAAAAATATTGATTTTTTGTGTTTTAAAAAAATACTCGAATTTCCTTTTTCCTAAAATACTTGATTTTTTTTATTTCCAAAAAAATTCGACTTTTTCATATCTCCGAAAAAACGTGAATTTTTTTCATATTTCTGAAAAAACTCGATTTTTTGTATTAAAAAAAAACTCGATTTTCTATATTTCCAAAAAAAATCGATTTTTTGTATTTCCAAAAAAAATGGATTTTCTGTATTTCCAAAAAACTCTATTTTTTATATTTCCAATAAATCTCAATTTTTCATATTTCAGAAAAAACTCGATTTTTTTTCATATTTCCAAAAAAAAACTCAATTTTTTCATTTTTCTGAAAAAAATTTGACTTTTTCATATTTTCGAAATAACTCTACTTTTTCATATTTTAGAAAAAATTCGAATTTTTTCTATTTACGAAAAAACTCTACTTTTTCATATTACCGAAAAAAATCTACTTTTTTCATATTTCCAAAAATAAATTAATTTTTTATATTTCAGAAAAAACTCGATTTTTTTTGTATTTTTGAAAAAACTCGATTTTTTAATATTTCTGAAAAAACTCTACTTTTTTTGTATTTATGAAAAAACTTGATTTTTTTTTCATATTTTCGAAAAAACTCGACTTTTTCATATTTTCGAAAAAATTCGAATTTTTCATATTTCTGAAAAAACTCGATTTTTTGATCTTTTCTGAAAAACTCGTTTTTTTTTCATATTTTGAAAAATAACTTGATTTTTTGCATTTCCGAAAAAACTCAATTTTTTTCGTACTTTTGAAAAAAATCGGTTTATTGTATTTCCGAAAAAAATCGATGTTTTGTATTATCGAAAAATCGATTTTTCAGATAGTTATTAGTTTTTTTTTTATTTTCATGAAAAAAATTATTTGTAGGAAATAAAAAATATATTTTCTAAAATTTATTATAATTTTTTTTAATTTTCAAAAAAGTTTATTTATTTTTAATTTTTAATTTTTTTTACTCTCAAATAATTTTTTATTCTTTATTAAAAACTAATTAATTTATATAATTAAGCCAGTTTATAAAAGAAAATTGTTTCTGAATCAGTTTTAAACTGAATTTAAATTGTTTTAATTAAATGGTTCTGTTCATTAACTATTTAAGTGGTTCAATTTATTTATAATGCATTGCAGTTCAATTCAAGTATACAATTCAGTTAACCATATTTTTGAACATTCCTAGTTGAATTAGAAGAGAGATACAAAATTAAGAGTAGTGCTATTTGTTACAAATAATTTGAAGAAGAACAACAAGATTAGACATGTCATTATTTTAGAGGATAATTTTTAATATATTATAAATTTATTTATTTTTTAATAAAAATAATGGGATAGTATTCATAATAAATAGTTGAGATTTATTCTTATGTTTCTTATTTTTACTTTTTCTTACAAATAAGCATTTTCTCAAAATTAAATGTTTAAAAAATGCATTTTATAATTTAAAGGAGTCATGATTAGCCAACATGTATATTATTGACTTTTCAAATTAATCAATATACAATAATAAAAAGAATAGTACCTGGAAATGCACTAATTACCCCTCTAACTACAATTAACAACTTATCTAATTTCAAGGGTAGATTAGGCTTTTTGTACCATACTATCACCATATTCTTTTGGCAATTAATATTGCTGATGTGTCATCACAAAACATTTTGATACATTTTTTTATTTATTTTAATAGTTTTTTTAACTTTAATTGCTCCACTAATGCAGTATTTTAAACATTTAACCTTATCTCCATGTCTTTATTACACGTTCATGTATAATTCAGAATTAAAAAAATGCACTTTTCATATGCCCACAATCACAACTTCCCATATCCATTTAATTGTACCAATTTTCGGTAAACCCTAAATTGATAAAAAGTCGCTTCTCTCTCTTTCTCCCTCACCCGTTTTTTCTCATCTCTCTTTCCCCTCAAAACCCTATACATCCGCCGCTCCCTTTCTCCTTCGTCTACGCTTCAATTGGATTTTGAACAATTTATCTTCTGATCACTCTATGGTTTCTTAGATTCAAAAGCTTTCAAAGTTTTGATTTTTACATGTTTCTTCGTCTTCTTCACGCCTCATCCCCTTTTAACATTATCCTTCAGTATTGTTTCACCGTGATGCTTCATCTGTGTCTCTGTTTTTATCGTTTTCTTTGTATAAACCATTGATTTTGTTGCGTTAACTTCATATGAGTTTTAACTTATCAGTCTTCGAAGCCACAAAGTCGGGTTTTTATGAGCTTCTGATTCACAGAGTATTGGCTTCGAATCAACTCGGTATTCGGCTGATTCGAGTTTGGTTTGGTTACACTATTTAACATTAGTTTTGATTTTGTGCACAGGTGATAAAAGAAAATTGATGATTTTTTGTTTCTGCATTATTTTATAATTTTTTTTAGTTTCAAACCACCCTGTTACATTATTCATAAGCAAGCATAAGAATGGTGGAAGATGGAAGAAGATGGTCTGTCTAACCACCATCAAACACGAAACAAATCCAACAATGTAGGGAGCCGTCGATCTGGGAACCGAAGACCACCACACTACAACACAAAATTTCAATCCGCTTTTTGCTCCTCAGGACTTTGTTAAGGTAGTGACTTAATAATACCGTTTTGTTTCGTTATCTCTTTGATCTGTATTTGAATTTGAGAAGTTAGATTTGTGTTATGTTGAATTCGATTCAAAGTTATGTGATGTGATTGAGATTGACAGAGATTGACAAAGCTGAATGAGTGTGAATGCAATTCAGAATAGTCTCACGGTTCTGCTTCTGATTATTTGACTTTGTTAGCTGATTTAGTTTGATTGTTGGTTTTGCAGGTGTGGGTTCGTTATAATACCTGATTTTGAAGATAATTCTTTATGAATGTGGACCAATTGTGTTGTTTATTATTTTTTATTGGGAATACTATGTTTAAATTTATGTTTTTCTGCAGAATTGTGTTGGTTGTGTTTCAATGCATTGATTGGATTTTTTTTATGGTTGTAGATTTTGCGGGGAAGTAAAATTGATATGTTGAGAAAAAAATATCGTTGAGATACATAGTAAGGGAACTCAAAGAAACGAGGGATACGATTGGTAACACATTGAGGCCAAGTAGAATATCTGAAGCAATTGCTTACTGTTTTGTGTTAAGGACTTATCATTTTACAAGTATTGTATTTACTAATTCTTATGTTTTCTCATGTCTACTTCATTATTGTTGTCTACCCTTAAAATAAAGAGTAATATTTATATAATTAAATGAGAAATATTATTAAAAAATATGATTATCATAACTTCATCATCATTTTTACTTTAAATAAAGAATGTTTAAATGAAGAATATTTAAATTCAGTTTTATTAATATATCAAATTATATTATGATATTGCTACAAATAATAATAATATTATTATTATTATATTTGATTAATATGTAGCACGATAAACATTATTAATCAATATAAATAATTATATTATTAATTTCATTATTAATATAAAGGGATAATATTATTCTTATTATATTAAACTAATATTTAGCAATATAAATATTATTAATAGCAATATTAATAAAGTAAATTAATAATAATAAAGTATTATAGGTAATACATATACAATAATGAATTTAAATTATTCAGTTCCCAAAGAACTTAGTCTACCATTTACCACTATTCTTTATTATAATTGTTAGAGTTATTAGGTGGTATTAATAGTATATAGGTAGATTAAAAGATACACTAAATGCATGCATTCAGCCTTGGCAAACGTATAAGCATTGGAAACATGCAAAAGTAATAGTAGTAGTTTTATATGCAAATAGTTGTAATAATAAAACATGCAAAAGTATTTGCTGACACGTTATTCATAGCCTATCCATACCATAGCCTATCAGCATGCAAAAGTATTTTATATTCGATGTAGTCCTTGAAAATGGAATTCTTTTAAAATAAAAAAAAAATAGAAATCTTTGAAAATTATAGTCAACAAAAATGAATATTATTCTTTTAAAATAATAATAATAATAATATTATTATTATATTTAATTAATATGCAGCACGATAAACATTATTGATCAATATAAACAATTATATTATTAATTTCATTATTAATATAAATGAATAATATTATTCTTATTATATTAAACTAATATTTAGCAATATAAATATTATTAATAGCAATATTAATAAAGTAAATTAATAATAATAAAGTATTATAGGTAATACATATGCAATAATGAATTTAAATTATTCAGTTCCCAAAGAACTTATAGTCTTCAATTTACCACTATTATTCATTATAATTGTTAGAGTTATTAGGTGGTATTAATAGTATATTGGTAGATTAAAAGATACACTAAATGCATGCATTTGAAAAGGAAAAAAATCATGATTTGTTCAGCCTTGGCAAACGTATAAGCATTGGAAACATGCAAAAGTAATAGTAGTAGTTTTATATGCAAATAGTTGTAATAAAAAAACATGCAAAAGTATTTGCTGACACGTAATAAAAAAAAATAGAAGTCTTTGAAAATTATAGTCAACAAAAATGAGAGAGTCAATAGTTATTTTCTGTATAGTCTTTGAAATTGGACCATGTTATACTTATGTTTGATTACACGTAGTATTAAAAATAAGATTTTGCACTATTTTATTTTTCTTTTTAACAAAACTTTCAATATCTCCATTAATTTTTTATTTATTATTGAAGAATATTTGTGGTAACAAACAAGTCAAACAAAACATCTTTAAATTAATTAAGATTATCAATGTTTATATCATGATTTGCAATTAAACCAATTGATATTATTGTTTATAAAATAAAAATTATTAAAATTATTAGATTATAATTTTACTCATTATAAAATTTATATATTACGTTGCTATTTATTGAAATTTCTTGATCATAACTTTATGGAATTTTTTTGATAATACAAAACTATACCGTAAAATTCACATCTCTTTAATGTGTTTAAGAAAAAAAATAAGTTTTATATAGGTCATCAATTTTCATTAAACTAATTGATATTACATTGTTTATAAAATCAAAACAAATAAAATTATTAGATTACACCCATTAAACTTATTTTTATTTTTTACTACACATTTTAAATATTATTTTGTATTGTATTTAAAAATAAAACAATTTTATTATTTACATTAAGTGAATAGAACATGAATAAATTTAAAGAAAATAAAAAAAAAAGTGAAATTTGTTTAAAAATAAGAAGACACTATTTTGTATTGTATTCAAAAAGTCTACACGTTGATACAAATATTTTTATAAATAAGCATTTGACGGGAGCTGTCATATATTTTAGGTTTGGAAAAATGGGCTAATATCTAAAATTGGTTTAATAAATTATTGGAATTAAATATAATTAAATATGATAAAAAGTGATACCAAAATATATTTAAAATAGGTTTAATAATATTTTTGTCAAAAATATACTAAATATATTTTTTAAAATTTACAAAAGTTTAAAAATTCTGTACAGTTAAACTTCTATTATGAAATTCTCCTAGACAAAAATATAGATAAAATATTTATTTATAACTGAAATTTCAAGATACCATGGAGTGTAGATATTCATTTAGAACTGAAATTTGAGGTTTGTGTAAAAATTGTAAATATGATATAATAAGAAGGATTTAAAATTGATATTTAACGGGAAGCTGTTATAAATTTTAGGTTTTGAAAAATTGACTAATATCTAAAAGGTAATGTTATTTGAATTGGAAAAATGATTTTATTCAAATATGTAGTTTTAAAATTAAGTCATCTCGATTCAACTAAATTTTGTTAACTCATCTGGATTTACGGGTAAATGTAAACGTATCTATGAGATACCAGCTGTAGACTGTTCATTTTAATGGTCATCTTTTAAATATTTCTCTTGCTGCTGTTTTATATAATTGAAGTTAGAGAATCGGTTGTATGATTTATTGTAAGTACAATTTAATGCTTAAAAGTTGGTGCATATTATTGTAAGTACGAACCAATTGAAAAATGAATTCAAACTTTACAAATAATGATTTGATATACATGTGATGTGAATCCAGAAATCGCACGGATTTCTTACTAGTATCTTATCTTAAATTCTTATCTCGACTAGAATTATCTTACTCTATATATTGGTCAAAGAAAAATATAATTTTCTACTTAATTTTCTACTTATAACTACGGTTTCTCCAATTATTCAAGGTTAGCACACTAATAACAACAAAAACATCTGACCAAAGAGTCCATAATGCTACGTATATATTTTGGAATTGTGCATCCTAAAATCTATCCCTAGGCTCTAATTTCTATATCATTTCCATCTCTTTGAAATTTCCTCTTAAGTTCCTAACATTGAATTTTCAACGATGAGAAAAATCAGTGACAACCTATAAATTTCTCGCAGCCTTAACATCCATCTTAATCACTAACTCCACTTTCGTGTCTATATAAACCATCATTAACGCCACTAATCAATACCAAAAAGCAACATAGAACATCTTTTCAATATTCAAAACAATTAAAAATGAGTAAAGTTGCATTAATTAGTGTGATGATGCTTTGCATGTTAATATCAAGCACTCATGGTAATGGTAATGAAACTTTCACATGTGAACAAGTAACCGTATGGCTAACTCCATGCATACCCTATGCAACGTTGGGAGGAAGTGTGTTACCTTTGTGTTGCCAAGGTATTCATTCCTTAAACGCTGCTTACAAGAATGGTGATGATAGAAGACTTACTTGTCACTGTGTTCAAGATAGGGCTGCGTTAATCCCTTTGATTGATTATACTCGTGTTAATCAAATTGGTGAACTTTGTGGATCTAAATGTCCCTTTACAGTTTACCCTTCCACTGATTGCGATAAGTAAGTTCTCACTAAGTTTAATTATTTTTTATTATGCTATTTACCGAACACGTCGTAGTTATTTATTTTGATGTGGTTGTGCAGGGTTCAATAAGCAGCAAAGGGTGTGCAACGTGTAGCAAGTGGTGGTTGATTGTTATATGGAGAGAAAATAAATACTGTGTTTTATTATAGAAAAATAAAGTGTACTGATCGTATGTAACGATCTGGGGAATGTCTGGAACAATATATTCATATTTCGGCAATAAAAACAACATATTAAATAAACAAGACATATTGATATTTAGATATTTTGAACCGTTATAACTCAATTAATAGTTTTTCAAAGATATTGAATTATAGAGACGTAAACTTGAACTGACGACATTCTATTTATTAATATTTATAAAAGTAAAATTTTGTCTACTAAACTATTTGATAAAATATGTAAAAAAAAAAGTTTACTAAACTATTTGATAAAATATATAAAAAAACAAAGTTAGCCTAGTAAAATGAAGTCAAGTTTTTCTATATCCTTAAGTAACTTTATCTAAGATTTCACGTAAATCAATTATTTCTTTTACAAGGAAGATTAGACGCTTACATTATTCGCTTGAGATTTTAATCTTGAATGAATAATTTATTTCTTAAAGATATCTTAATGATTTCTTAAGACTTAAGATGAGTTCTCTCAGTTTATCATTTTCTTCCACTAATTGACTGCTCATTCTAAACTGTTATGCATAAGATGGTTTCATACCTGTAATATTCATTTTCTTCATTGGAAAGTGATTCTTTCATATTTCTCTCTGAGATTGATATCTCTCCCCCTTTTATTCGTTTGAGTAATGAAGAAACTTATTCTTCTTCACTACTATGGATAACACATTTTACTACGGTTTCTTCACTACTACAGATACCACATTTCACTACGGTTGATTAACCTTTGTGTGAGATATTGGATCGAACTCTAGTTTTAGCATGCCGTCGAAGTCCGCTCACATGCTGTTGTCGAAGACCTACATGCTGTAGTCGAATTGTGTTCTAGTATATAGGAGATCGAATTGGGTCTTGTGTTATGGATCCAATTGTTTAAGTTAGCTTGTACCCTAAGTTAGCTTGTAATGGATAATTGTTAAAAAGCCCATTAGTTTAGTATGTTAGGTTTATTATAAATAGCATACTAGTCTCTCTTCCTAAGGTGTGACAAAACCTTATTAGGTAGAGAGAGGTTAATTGTTGGTATTCACTTGTAATCTTTGAACCCTATTGAGAAAGTGAATAGTAAAATAGATTTAAACAATTCTCTATTCTTCTTCCTCTTTTCTCTTCCTTTATGAACCCTAATAGGGTTTAGTTTGTTTGTTCAATTTTTTTTCCTTCTTTTCTACCCTTATGGATTTCTTGGTGTTCAAGAAACCAAATATACTTTGTTATTTTGATATCGTTTTTCACAACAAATTGGTGCGGTGAGCGTGGAGAAGATGCCTTCAACAAAGTATGAGATTGAAAAGTTCACCGGAGTGAACGATTTCGGTCTGTGGCGCTTGAAGATGAAAACCCTACTGGTTCAGCAGGGTTGTTTGAAAGCGTTGAAGGGAGAGGCAACCATGGATGCCGCGTTAACGGTAAAAGAAAAGACGGCCATGATAGAGAAAACCCACATCGCAATATTGTTGAGCCTTGGTGATAAGGTTCTTCGATAGGTATCAAAGGAGACTACGGCATCGGGGTTATGGTTGAAACTTAAAAATTTGTACATGACCAAATCTCAGGTGAATCGACTCTACCTGAAGCAAGCTTTGTATTCATTCAAGATGAGTGAAGACAAAGTTTTGGCTGAGCAGTTCGATATGTTCAACAAGCTGATTCTTGATCTTGAAAATATTGATGTGAAGATCGATGACGAAGATCAACCGATGTTGCTGTTGTGTGCTTTGCCCAGAATACATGCTCACTTCAAAGAAACTCTCTTGTATGGAAGGGAGTCCCTGAGCTTTCAAGAAGTTTAATTAGCCTTGTATTCTAAGGACCTGAACGAACGAAAGGAGCATAAACCTTCGACGGTTGGTGAAGGTTTGGCCGTTAAGGGGAAATTCTTGCGAAAGGATGGTAAGTTCGACAAGAAGAAAGGTAAAAGTCAGCAGAAGTCTTATAGTGGCAAAACATCTGGTATTCGATGCTATCATTGTAAGAAGGAGGGTCACACAAGAAAGGTGTGCCATGAACGCTTGAAAGATCATGGAGGTAAGGATAATGGCAACGCTGCCATTATTCAAGATGACTTCGACTCATCAGATGTCCTTGTAGTTTCAAGCGGCGACTCAAGAAAAGAGTGGATTATGGATTCAAGTTGCACTTGGCCCATGACTCTAAACAGAGAATTGTTCGAGGAGCTATGTGATCAAGATGGTGGATCGGTGCTACTGGGAAACAACAAATCCTGCAAAGTTGCAGGTATTAGATCCGTAAGATTCAAGCTCCATGATGAGTCAATAAGGTTATTGACTGAAGTCAGGTATGTACTTGATTTGAAGAGAAATTTAATTTCTCTTGGTGAATTCGATAGGAAGGGATATGTTTTTCAAGGAGAGAAAAGTATCCTAAGAGTCATAAATGGGTCGAAGGAAGTCTTGAGAGGCGTGAAGAAACAAGGCTTGTATACCCTTGAGGCTAAGGTTGTAAGTGGTTCGACAAATATTGCATCCACGAAACCTGTGTCGAAGACAGAATTATGGCACATAAGATTGGGCCATGTCAGCGAAAGAGGCATGGTCGAATTGGGGAAGCAGAATCTGCTAGGTGGTGACAAAGTCGAAAAGTTGGAGTTTTGTGAATCTTGTGTATTTGGTAAATCCTGTAGGGCGAAGTTTAACAAAGGCAAGCAAAGAACACATGGATCCCTGGATTACATTCATGATGATCTTTGGGGGTCTGCAAGGAATCCTTCACACTCAGGTGCAAGGTATTTTCTATCCATCATTGATGACTATTCCAGAAAGTTATGGGAATTCATTCAGAAGACGAAGGATGAAACTTTTTGAGAATTTCAAAAGTTGGAAGGTTCTGGTCGAAACTCAAACTGGCAGAAAGGTTAAGAGGTTGAGAACCGACAATGGCCTTGAGTTCTACAACGAAGCGTTCGACATTTACTGTGTTGAGTTTGTGATTGCAAGGCATAAGACTGTAGCAAGTATTCCTTAACAAAATGGCTTAGCTGTGAGATTCAATCGAACAATCCTTGAAAGGGTTAGATGCATGTTGGTTACTGCTGGATTGAAGAAGGTGTTTTGGGCGGAGACTGTTTCGACAGCAGCTTATCTGATAAATAGATGTCCCTCGACTGCCTTGGGAATGGAGACACCTGAAGAAGTTTGGTCAGGACATCCACCTAGTCTCGATGTACTGAGAGTATTTGGCTGTGTGGCCTATGCTCATATTAGGCAAGACAAGGTCGAACCTAGAGCACTGAAATGCATTTTCATGGGATACCCTGAAGGAGTCAAAGCTTATAGGCTATGGTGCCTAGTGCCAGGTCATAGGAGGTGTATCACCAGTCGAGATGTAGTTTTCAATGAAGCTGAGATGGCTTTCAAGAAAACTGATGATACTGACGAAGAGCTAGAACAAGGAGAGATTCATGTTGAGGTGAAGCATGTTGATGCTGAATTGCATATCCCAGATGAAGTCGAAGAAGAAGCAAAAGATGTTGTCGAAAATGAGGAGACTGATAATGACTACCTACTAGCAAGAGACAGGTCGAGGAGAGTCATCAAGCCACCTCAGAGACTTGGGTATGCAGATCTTATAACTTATGCCTTAATCTTTGCAAGTGAGGTTCTCGACGAAGACCCTAGAGACTATAAGGAAGTTATGAGGAGTCGAAAGAAGACTGAATGACTGAAGGCCATGGATGATGAGATGAAATCTCTTCATGACAATAACACATGGGAACTGATCAAGAAACATGTTGGAGCCAGGTTAGTCAGTTGTAAATGGATTTTCAAAGTTAAGGAAGGAATTGAAGGAGTGGCGTCGAAGAGATATAAGACAAGGTTGGTTGCTAGGGGGTTCACTCAGAAAGAAGGTTTCGACTTCAATGATGTGTTCTCTCCTGTTATGAAGCACATGTCCATTAGAATGCTGCTTGCCATGGTGGCACAGTTCGACCTTGAATTGGAACAGATGGATGTGATGACTGCGTTCTTGTATGGTGATCTAGATGAAACAATCCTGATGAGGCAACCTGAAGGGTATGTCGAAAAGGGGAAGGAAGATTATGTGTGCAAACTGAAGAGATATTTATATGGATTGAAACAATCTCCTCGAAAGTGGAATAGGAGATTCGACAAGTTCATGGCATAAATAAGTTTCATTAGAAGTCAGTTCAATCACTGTGTTTACTTCAGATTTTGACCTGGTAATTCATTTGTTATTTTGTTACTTTATGTGGATGATATTCTAATAGCAAGCAACAATGTCGAAGATGTAATGAGGGTGAAGGCTGAACTTAATAAGGAGTTCGAAATGAAGGACCTGGGAGCCGCGTCCACGATTCTTGGGATTGACATCCGAAGAGATAAAAAGCAGTCGAAATTATGCTTATCTCAAGAGGCATACCTACAGAAGATTCTCGAAAAGTATGGTATGTCGAATTCAAAGCTTGTTGTGGCTCTGACAAACCCTTAATTCAAGCTGAGTATAGATCAGTGTCCTAGTACTGATGTCGAAAGAGCTTATATGAATAGCATTCCATATGCTAATATAGTGGGTTCTTTGATTATGTTATGGTATGTACTAGACCTGACATAGCATATGCAATAAGTCTTGTAAGCAGGTACATGGCGAATCCTTGAAAGGCTCATTGGCAAGCATTGAAGTGGATTTTAAGGTACATAAATGGGTCTCTGAATAGAGTCCTAATTTATGGTGGAGCCTTGGGTGAAGATAGTAAAGCAGCAATTGAAGGATATGTCGACTCTGATTATGCAGGTTGTATGGATTCCAGAAAATATATTTTTAGATATGTGTTTACTATGTTTGGGACAACAATCAGTTGGAAAGCAACACTACAGAAGGTTGTTGCCTTATTAAACACTGAAGCGGAATATATCGCCCTAACTGAAGCTGTAAAGGAAGCATTATGACTTGAAGGTTTTGCAAAGGAGCTGAAACTTCAAGGTCCAGTTATCACTGTTAAATGTGATAGTCAAAGTGCAATACACCTGTCAAAGAATTCAGCCTATCATGAGCAAACCAAGCACATTGATGTGAGGCTGCATTTCGTCAGAGGGGTAATCGAGCGTGGAGAAGTCCAAGTGCTGAAGGTTTCCACAGATCATAATGTTGCTGATATGATCACCAAGACGTTGCCCAGTGTAGCGTGCGATTTTTGTCGGTGACGCGACCACCTTATCGCCATGGGTTTCTCCTCACCGCAATGGTAGGAGTAGGGTGCTACTTTCTGATTTCTTATTTATCCTATGAAGCTGGAAAGGAAATAAAAGCTATCTAAAACTAATCTTGTACACAAATGTTTAACTAAACAAATGCTTTAAAGAGATTCAGGAAGTTCGGGGTCAGGTTATACAATGGGAAGTTGTAAATTACCCATCCTATATGTGGTTATCCACAGGTTGTTAGAAATTTTCCTTACTGCTTTCTACTTACTGGTGTTTGTCTGTTGTGGGTTGGGAAAGTTTCTCCTTTGGGAGGATTTTGAGAGAGAGAGAGAGAGAGAGAGAGAGAGAGAGAGAGAGAGAGAGAGAGAGAGTTTTTGTTGATGTCGGGCTTGCCGATGTTTTTGGTAAGGTACTGGACCTAAGGTTTTTGTTTGCTCTGCTCGCTAGGATTTCTCAATCTTATGCCTACGTATTCCAGTTAAAGATAAATAGGGAAATCAGAGCAATCGTGGTTCCTCCTATTCTATGGGAGTAAAAAGATGTTTTGGTGTCTTGTTCAAAGCCCAAGATTGAAGCTAAATAAGTATTTGTGTCTTGTTCAAAGCCCAAGATTGAAGCTAAAAGGTTTGACTGAGAGAGAATTTGTCATCTCTAAAGGGAGACAACTTGTCTATTTATCACAACTGTTGGGTGACTGATTATAAAGGAGGATTACTTTAACTAGGATATGTGAATCCAGCAATGCCATAATTTCGTTTATAGGGGATTTGTCCTGAAGGAGAAAATTTTAACTCGGTGTAGAGTAATGCCATTTTTCCTTTAGGAATCTTTCTTGCTAAGGGAGGGACAGTGGCGTGGATGTAAATAATCTATAGGCTTGCCACTTAAGTTAATTAGATGAAAGAGAAAGTTTACCAAGATAAGAGATGAACTACAACTTGGATATTTGTGCCACTTACAGCAGTTATCTGGAATTAGGGTTTGTTTTGATTTTATGTTTTGATGTATGATATAAAGAGAAATGTCTTCCTACAGAGAGATTTTAATTTCCTTTGAGGGGAAAGTTGAATTTTGTGTGCCTTGATCAAAGCCTAAGGTTGAATCTAAAAGATTGATTGACTCAACTGTGGAAGTCCTTATACAAAGCCTAAGAGGAGGCTGGAAAAGACTGACTTAACAAGAGAGTGTTTATCTGTCTTGTACAAAGCCCAAGATTGAGGCTAAAAAGAGACTGACTCTTTGGGGGATATCTTTATATAAAGCCTAAGAGGAGGCTAAAAGTTGACTTTCAGGTGAAATATTTTGTCTGTCTTGTACAAAGCCCAAGATTGTGGCTGAAAGAGGATTCACTCTACTTAGGGAGATTTATATGTGTCTTGTACAAAGCCCAAGATTGAGGCTGAAAGATATTTGACTGGCTCAGCTGAAGATATTTATGGGTGTCTTGTACAAAACCCAAGATTGAGGCTGACTTTGCTGAGGAAAAGAAGGATCATTATACAAAGCCTAAGAGGAGGCTGAAATGATGATTGAATCAACAAGAGGGTGCTTTAAGAAAGAAGATTGAATCAACAAGAGAGTGTTTGACTCAACAAGAGAGTGCTAAAAAAAGTGATTGACTCAACAAGAGAGTGCTAAAAAAGGTGATGGACTCAACAAGAGAGTGCTTTAAAAAGGTAAATTCTGTTGAGGAAAATCATTATACAAAGCCTAAGAGGAAGCTGTCTTCTGCTGAGGACTATTGAGATCCAGAGGCAGGTCCAAGTCGGGGTATCAACTCTTGCTGGGGATTGCAAAAGAGTTGAAAGATCAGAGACCTTGAGGTTCTGATAGAGGATTTATGGCTAGTAATTTGACCCTAGCTGGGGAAATTTAGGATGAAAGACCGAGTTTTAGAACCCATGAGGGTTTTAACTCTACTGGAGATTGGTTAAATGACCAGGGTTTTTCCTGTGTTTGTAGGGAACTTGAGAATGTCTTTGAGATCCAAAAGGAGATTAAACTGTCGAAGTCTACATGGTATGGAAGAGTTCATCTTTGTATGATGCCCAAGAGGAGGCTGGTGTTTTAAGGGATGAGAAACAACCCTAAAATTGGTCTGAGGTTTTGACTCTTCGGAAACACTGCTCTAACAAAGGATGACTAAGTTCTATCTTATACCTTTAAGAGGTCTTCAGGGTCCTTGTATTAAGCCCAAGAGAAGGCATGAGAAATTCTAAGAAGTCGGAGGGTCCTTGTACAAAGCCCAAGAGGAGGCGGGGATGCTTTTAGGAAGCCTGTGGGTCCAAACTTAAGAAAAGTTCAAGAAAAGTTTCACCGGGAATAATCTTTTCTTTAGTGAACATTTCTAGGGTTTGAAGAAATTCAAGAGAGGTTTCACCGGGAATTAATCCTCTCTGGGGAAGTAAATTTCTTTGACAATTTTCAAATAGTGACAGTCTAAGAAAAGTTTCACCGAGAATAATGCTTTTCTCTTTGTTCCATATTGTATAAGCCCAAGAGGAGGCAAAACTGTATCTGGAATTCCTATAGGGAACTAGTTTTGACTGTGTTGAAAGAGTGACCACTGGCTCTATCTAATTCTAGACTTAATTACTGGGGAAAACTCTAAGCAGATAATATACAAATATATATATACAGATGAAATATATATACTGTATGTAAAAAGAGGGTAGGAGGACTTACACGTGAGTAATCTTCTAGCACAAACAAATATATATATGTGCAAGTATGTAAAAGAAAGTTGTTTAAAACTTACAGGCGAGCAAGGTTCCATTGTAACAGTTGTATGATTAGTTGTTCAAGAAATTAAAGAAAGTTTTGATAACAACTATGAGTTTGAACCTAAATCAAAAGGGACAGTTGTTTGTAAAATGAAATTGGGGCTTATACTCAAGGAGAGGCCCAGATGAAAACAGTAATCATACCATTGATCTGAGAACTGTACTGGGACTTATACAATGACTGAGGCCCAAAAAGGTTTTCTGTACAAAGAGATGGGTCTTACAACTCAAGGAGAGGCCCAAAGGTTTGAAAAAGAAAAGAAATGGGACTTACAACACAAGGGTAGGTCCAGATGTAAATGTTTTGAAAAGCGACGATTGCGCCGAGATTTTGAAAACACAGTGGGACTTATACAATGACTGAGGCCCAAAATTATTTATGTACAAAAGAGGGTTGGGTCTTATACTCTATTAGAGGCCCATGGTATTTTGAAAAAGATTTGTGAGGGTGAAAATAATCAAAACCCTAATTTGATTTTTTAAATGTATTTTAATTGAATAAAAAATCAATTAAAATGATCAAAATTATCAAACATGTGTGAAAAAACAAGTTGTGACCATGGATTAATGTTTGAAAAATCATATTTCATTCATAGAATAATTTGAAAATTATTTGAATTTGCAAAATAAAGAGAAAGAAATACTTTTAAATGTTTAAAAACAAATAAAACATAATTCTTTGCAAAAATACTAAATATATGAAATAAATAATATTTTTGTGAAATTTTTATGGAATAAAATATTTTAACATTTTTGGGAATTTTCAAAAAAAGAACCAATAAAAAAATAATTAAAATTGAGAGAGAAATTAATTTTGGAATTAACTAAACAAAAACCATAAAAAATGAAAAATAGCAAAATATGGGAAAATGATAAAATGGTCTGGGTGGGTGTTGAACCCACGACCTCAACAACAAACACACATGGGCGCTACCACTGGGGTGGTGATACATCTGTGTATCAAAACCACCCCATAAACATATATGGGATGCCAAGTTTCTAGGCCTGGCCAAGGCGCCATGGCCTGGCCCTTGTCCAAGGCAAGGCCTAATTTTGGAAATTTGCATGAAGCCTCTAA
Source organism: Lathyrus tuberosus (assembly GCA_022829125.1). Classification (NCBI taxonomy): domain Eukaryota; kingdom Viridiplantae; phylum Streptophyta; class Magnoliopsida; order Fabales; family Fabaceae; genus Lathyrus; species Lathyrus tuberosus. The sequence goes on from JALAZF010000071.1 coordinate 14,912,981, forward strand.
CTTTCTCATTTCTCCATGGATTGGGACAAAATCTAGGTGTATCCTGCCTAGAATTTCATGAGGAAGCCAATGGTGCCCTTGGAATTTTCAAAAATGTTTCCATTTTAAAATCCGATAGTGATTTCAAAATAGGCCAAATTTTGCATGTTCTATGCTATCTCATGGTACAGGCAATAATAGCATGATAAATTGGTTCAAACACAACACATGTGATATGTATGGGAGGTCCATGATCAATGGACCTCAAAGCAATGCATGATTTAGAGAGTTCAAGTTATGATGCACTTACCACTTGGAGATTTTTGTGCTATCTGCCAAGTTCCTTGTGCCAGAAGTAATTTAATGCTTTGAACACTCTTGATTGATCCCTTAGGAGCTTTTAGGAGGATCAAAACCAGCTAGAATCCTCAAGAACAAGTATAGGCCTTTTATTGCAAAAGGGGCAAAAGTGACCAAGATAGTAACTCTCTCAAATGGTGTTCCAGATGACGGAAACCAATTGGGACAGTTTGAGGATGATATTTGGAGTGTGTTTGAGGCCTGGTTTGGTTTTGGAAGTGACTGAATCAAGACATGGCTTGAAAAATGCAGAAAAGTCAAATTTTGAGGTTTTGGAGGTTGACTTTCTGATTTTGGTGTTTCAGATAACAAGTGAGTGTTTGGACAACTTAGATATGACATATTGGATGTGTTAGGATCAAGAGCTATGGTGGAATTTCTCTCTAACTCAAAAACTCAGAGATGACTTGCAAAAGAAAGCATTTTGGTATAAAGAGAGAGATTTTGAGGAAAACATCAGTTGTAGTGCTTTGGTGTACTCAAGCTGAGCACAAATGAGCTCTATTTATAAAGCAACATATTTGTTTTGCAACCAATAGTGAATGGAAGCTGGTACAGGCCTTTGGCCAATGTTGATCCAAGGGAATCTTTAGTCTCCTCTAGCCATTGACTTGAGGTTATGGCACAGGCCTATGGTCCTTTGATTCAGAGCTGAATCTTGACTCATTCAGTTAGAAATGTCTCAGTCCATGCCACCTTGATGCATCCATTAAATGCTTGGATACAAAATTGCAGTCTTTTACACTTTTTAGCCTTTTTAGGTTTGTTTAGGTTATTTGTAGATTCTTGGACTTGAGAGGCTTGGGGATCAGATCATTCCCCTTGGATTTTATTCTCTGGTGTGTCCAAATGAATGACAAGGCTTGGAGTTGTCCAATTTTGCCAAATCGAGCAAAATACCAAATTCTGCCTTGTTCAAGACAGTTGGAAATGGTGATTTTGAGGGAATCATATCTCCTTGCTCAGGTTGAGTTATGGGAGGCACTTGTGCTTTTTAGAAAGCCCTCATATGATACAATACATGTGTGATCATAGTTTGACTTGAAACTATTTGGATCCAACTGTAAAATCCTTATGAACATCGATGTCCAAGGCTGGTAACTTAGGCAGATTTTCACTAAGTGTTTGAAAAGTGTAATTTTCTTCATTTTTGTCATTTTGACCAGTCCATAACTCAAAATCCATGAGGATTTGGAATCTCTTGTAGTTGACACTTTTAAAGTATGTCATATGGACTTTCATTTGAGCTTTTAATGGGAGAAAAAAGCCTTGTGGTTTAGGAGTTATGATCTTGCAAAGTTGGTACAAAATCACTTTTGTTCCATAACTTGGAAAAATTTTGGTTTCTCATGGTTGCTCCTTTTTCAAGAAACCTCACTTTTCATGATTTTTCCTGATGAATGATGATAAATACCATACATTAACATTATTTTTGACTTAGGGGAACCATATTTGTGAAAATTTCCAAAAAGTCAAACTTGATTTTGTGCACAGTTGATTTTTTGTCAGATGAAATCCAAACTGTCTGATTCTTTGTGCAATCAAGTCCTTGACCTAATTTAAACCTAATGGATGGGTTCCATAGGTGTTATAGGGTGTATTGAATCATATCCCAAGGTTTGGGAGCATGTCCTGGTCAAATTTCAAAGGTACATTTAACTTTTTCTTCAAAACCCTAATTGTGGTCCAGATGAAATTGAAACTTGTGAGCCAAGCTTCTTGGGTCAATCCATTTTTGCAAATGGATCAATGTAGTGTATTTGAGGCCCTAAAATCATGTCTTGAGGTCTTGGCTCATGCTTTGCCCCAAAAGTCAACTTAGGGGTGAATTAGGTCAAGAAACCCTAATTCCTGATTTTTTATGAATGCATCCCCTGAGGCTAAATTGACTTAATGATTGGGTTCATGAGGTCCCTTGGAGTGTCTTGGTTTGTGCTTTGAAGCATTGGCTCATGCCCATAGGAAAATTTCCATCTAGAGGCCTTGGTCGACCAAAACCCTAATTTGGTTACACTGGCGATCTCGAGGCTTAATCCACTTGGAATGTTGCAACTTTGTGCTTGATTCTTGATGTAGGAGTCCTCTTGATCCCTTATGGGTATTTGAGAGGTTAGACAAGTTGAAGATCATGTCATTTCTTGATTGATCCTTTGTCTAATTGCTTTGAGAGGGCTTAAAATCCTAATTCTTGATTGTAGTGAATGCTCAACAATCCTTAAGGAGATTGATGAGGCATGATTGCTCATCCATATTGTGGCAATGATTTGTACAATGATGAGAAATCTTGGTGGTCAAAATTTGGGGTATGACAGATGCCCCTATTTAATCTTCTCGGACCTGAAGGTGTGAATGGCAAAGATGTTCGGACATTCAGGGTGCATGAGGATTAAATATCGGAATACCCTAAATTTTGATTGTGGTTGTGAATGGTAGTTTGCTCATCCATCTTCTTTTGCTAAGTAACGATACTTAGAAAAGGGTGAAACTTCCCCTCGATCCTGGTCTTCAGCCAAGGAACTGGTTTTAGTTTCTGAAATAAACTTCCCCTTGATCCGGGTATTCAGCCACAGACCTGGTCTTGGTTTATTTTGAAATAAACCTCCCCTCGATCCTGGTTTTTAGCCACGGGACTGGTCTTAGTTTCTTCTTGTCGAGTTTCTTTCTTGACAAGGAACGCTATTTGTAGAGGTCTTCATCAAACTTCTCGCCGAGCTACACTGGGGAGACGCCATTTGATGGAAAAATTTGATGTCAGACTTGTTAGGGAAACCCATTAGTCTGAGCTGTAGAGGTGTACAAACTTCCCTGTTGGATATGCCATTTGTTGACTCTACTGGGGAAAACGAGTCTCTTGAAAGACCGTTTTCTGCTTGAGGATATTACATCATACTTTTCTTCGAGATCTTCTCGGAGAAATGCCATGTGATGTAATCCAATTTTGAGGTGCTGATGACTTCATTAACATTGACTTTCTAGAGAGAAAAACCAATGTGTTACTGAGAGTCTTCGGTCGAGAGGCTTTCTCTGGGGATTTTCTTTAATCCGGGAAAGCGAAGATATCATCTTCAATGGTGAAGAGTGACGTTTGTCGAATGCCTTCTTGCCTTTCAGAGGTTCAAATTACCAAAGTGGTTGAGGAACGTCTCCAATCCAGAAATAAACTTGGGGAGAGAGATTGCTCAGACAATACATTTCCTGACGAGGAAAGAACTGACAACTCGATTGATAAAAGGACTTTTATCACTTGGGGGATGAATATAACCAGAGTGATAGTAATGCAATATGAATATGAATATGACTCAATAATGCATGACGTATGTATGTTTATGCTGACAAAACTGACGCGACATACAGACCGGTGAATGAACACGACTAGATACTCGACCATTACGGGGGATAAAAAGTATCACTGGTTCCAAAATAACAATCCTGCCTTGCTTAAGAAAGACTGTCCCTGTGGGGAGACAGAATTGCTCAATCGGTCTTAAGAGGTACGAACTCTGCCTGGGATGTCAGATGGGACATTCACATCTGAAACAGTTGACTCTTCATTCAGATGCTCTAGTTTAGAAGGAGTACTTTGATTCTGCACTTTGAGGTTCAACCACCCTCGGAGAAGCGATCGATGTTCTTTTGATGTTCAACAGTCAAATGAATTGCCACCTTTATTTTAAAAGTAGAAAAATTTTGACAAGTAAATTCATTTTTGTTTTATTTCAAGAATCATTGGTCATGTTAAAATGTCATTCTGTAAAGTTAAAACAAATAATAATTGCAAACAAAAGCATTAAGGCTCAAATTTTATTGATAGGATGGAAATCAGCCAAGCGCGTGATCCCATAGAGTATTTACAAAGTTTAGAAAATGGTAATTTAAGGGAAAAGGGCTACATTGAAACATAACGACTGTTATCCTTCTACCATCTTTGAATTCTGGACATCCTGAGCCTCTGTCTTTTCTTGATGCCCCAGATGGGTACTCTTGTTTCTGAAGGAAGCACTTGATATCATGATACCAAGGTTTGTCGTCTATGACTGCTTCAATTGTGAAGATGTAAGCGAGCCGTTCTAGGCGCATTATATCAATCTTAGGTACGTCGTTCCATTGACCTACACTAATCATGGAAGAGAGAGTGGCTAGTGCATCAGCCATGTGATTCTCTTCATGAGGGATGTGATGAAACTCGATTCTGTTGAAGAATGGTAACAACCTTCTCGCGTAATCTTTGTAAGGAATCAGTCTTGATTGGTATGTGTTCCAATTTCCTTTGATCTGATTGATAACTAGGGCTAAGTCCCCATACACATCCAAGTTCTTGATCCTTAAGTCAATTGCTTCTTCGAGACCCATGATACAAGCTTCGTATTCAGCCTCGTTGTTTGGGCACTTGAATGTCAGTCTGGCAGTGAAAGGAATATGGGTACCCTGAGGTGTTACGATGATTTCCCCAATTTCGTTTCCATAAGTGTTGACAGCTCCGTCAAAGATTTTTCCCCATCAGGAACCTGGTTCTGGCCCTTCACTGGGTAGCGGTTTATCGCAATATTTCATTTTTAAATACATGACATCTTCGTCTGGGAAGTCAAATCTGACTGATTCCTGATCGTTAATCGGTTGATGAGCCAAATGATCGGCTAAAATACTTCCTTTGACGGCTTTCTGAGCGTGGTATTCAATGTCATATTCTGATAACAACATCTGCCAACGGGAGATCCTTCCCGTGAGAGCAGGCTTTTCAAAGACGTACTTGATCGGATCCATTTCTGAGATTAATCAAGTAGTGTGACAAATCATATACTGGCGCAGACGTTTGGCTGCCCAAGCCAGAGCACAGTAAGTTTTCTCAGGCATAGTGTACCGAGTTTCACAGTCGGTAAACTTCTTGCTTAAATAGTAGATGACAGACTCTTTTCTTTTGGTTTCATCTTGTTGGCCAAGTACATAACCCATGGAGTCTTCCAAGACTATTAAGTAGATGATTAGTGGTCTTCCTTCCATTGGGGGTGATAGAATCAGTGAATTCAACAAGTATTGTTTGATATTGTCGAAGGCTGTTTGGCAGTCTTCTGTCCATACTCAACTTTGATTCTTTCTGAGTAGTTTGAAGATTGGCGCACATGTCACAGTCATGAGGGATATAAATCTGGAAATGTAATTCAGACGTCCCAAGAATCCTCTGACTTATTTCTCAGTCTTTGGCGAAGGCATTTCTTGAATGGCCTTGACTTTGTCAGGATCAACCTCAATTCCTTTCTGGCTGACGATGAACCCTAAAAGTTTTCCTGAGCGGACACCAAACATGCATTTATTAGGGTTTAAACAGAGTTTGTACTTTCTCAGATGCTCGAATAACTTTGACAGGTGGGTCACATACTCCTCTTCTGGTTTAGATTTGGCAATCACATCATCGACATACACTTTGATTTCTTTGTGCATCATGTCATGAAACAGAGTAGTCATGGCCCTTTGATAGGTTTCCCCTGCGTTCTTCAAACCGAATGGCATTACCTTGTAACAAAAGGTGCCCCATGGGGTGATGAATGAAATTTTCTCCATGTCTTTCGCCGCCATTTTGATTTGATTATAGCCCGAGAATCCATCCATGAAGGAGAAGACTTTGAACTTTGTTGTACTGTCTACCAGCATGTCAATGTGTGGCAAGGGAAAGTCATCCTTTGGACTAGCTTTGTTCAGATCCCTGTAGTCTACACACATTCTGACTTTTCCTTCCTTTTTCGAAACTAGCACGATGTTAGCTAGCCATTGAGGATATTATGAGGTGGCAAGGAAACCTACGTCAATCTGTTTCTGCACTTCCTCTTTGATTTTGATAGCCATATCTGGGTGAGTCCGTCTCAGCCTATGCTTCACTGGCGGACATTCTGATCTTAACGGTAAATAATGCTCCACGATACTGGTATCCAACCCTGGCATGTCCTGATAGGACCAAGCAAACACATCTGGAAACTCTTTGAGAAGTTTTATCAAGTCTTCTCTGACAGTTGGACTGAGCAGTGCCCCAATCTTGACTTCTTTCCTCTCTTCTTCTGAACCCAAGTTGACAGTTTCCAACGACTCTTTATGAGGCTCAAAGGACCTTTCCTCTTGTCTAATTAATTGAAAAATATCTTCTGGAATTTCTTCGTCTTCTTCTTTTTCAGCCTCAAATACCGAGAATTCAAAGTTGGGAGAAGGCATTGGATCGTATTTTTCAACGGGGTTTAAAACAAGCAATCTGCATGACGTGATGATTTGTTTTAAAGAAGAGATAGAGAGAAATGCAAGAGTGTGTGCAGTGTCTTTTCTGAAAAATGCTTGTTTTTATTTTGAGTTGTTTTTAGGATTACCATTTTCTGAAAAAACAAAAAGTGAAAACAACAATAAATGCGGAAATTACAGAACGACATTTATTTATTTATGGTTTTGTCTATTCTTGAAACTACAGCCCTATAAAAAAAAACTATGTCGCTTTGGACGAAGCAAAGAGGGACATTTATAGAAAAGTGAGCCCTATAAATACATCTGTTTCACCTGGGCAGGGTGAAAGGTTAAAACGAAGACAACAATTACTTAGACTTATGGACGACTTTCGGGACATCGACAGCAACCCATTGGCGGCGAACTCCTCGGTGAATCACAAAGTCTGGTACCTTCTTTCTTGGGTTGTCCTCAGAAATGACGCTGATTTCTGGCGGAGCAGGATCATTGGAGTCTTCCCCTCATACAGAGTTGTCGTAGACGAACTCTTCTGTTGTATCTTGTACAATGTTTTCATTCTCAGGCGGATCCTCCCATACTTTTGTGGGACTGGAGGAGTCATCCTTCTCGATGACGTTGACCTTGGGAAAAGCATAGTTGATGAATTCTTGTCCTGCAATCTTTGTATATTCATCATTGTGCTGGATATCTTCAGAATGTCCTGAGTAACGATCCCATGATTTGGTGGGGACGCAGGTATTCTTTTCAATATTACTCAGCTGATAAGCATCGTTTGGCTAACTCTTTTGCCCCAAGTCTTCCAGGTACGGATACCAGATAGGCAAGTCATCCAGTGGAGCAAAATAGACATAGTCGAAGTTGTCTTTCATAGGAGTGTCCTCCTCTAATGAGTTTGGTGGAGCAGGACATCCTTCAGGATCGCAATCTCCGTACATCATCTTGACATCTGATCTTAGTATATATCTCAGACTCTGCGTAGGATAGCAAAAAGGCGTATACACCTCTCCCTGAGACATATAACCGTCCTTGTTGAGATAGGACTTCCACTCTTCATCTGTATCAGAGGAGTCACCCTCATTGATGGTGTGTACTTCTTGAGACACTGGGTGGAGGAAGCCTCCATTGTGGAAGAAATCCTGAATGGGATGAAAACTTTCATCGTTAGTGACTGCCCCAGCCTCGTGTATCCAAGGTCTTCCTAATAAACACCTGTATGTTGTCCGGATGTCCATGACCTGGAAAGTGACTTGGAAAGTGTGAGGGCCAATGGTTATGGGAAGATCAACTTTGCCGATAACTATTTTTCTGGATCCGTGAAATACTTTGACGATGACCTCACTACCTCTCATCGGAGATCCTTGAAATGATAGTCGCACCAGAGTAGATTTTGGCATAACATTCAGAGCCGATCCTGTATCGACCAGTACGCTGGCTAAAGCATCGTCCTGGCAGTTGACTGTAATGTTAAGCTCCATGTTGTGATTTTTGCCTTCTTCTGGCAGTTCTTCATCACTGAATCCTAAGTTGTTGCAGGAAGTGATGTTGGAAATGATGCTGTCAAATTGTCTTATCGTCACATCTTGCTCCACGAAAGCTTGCTCTAAGACTTTCTGCAAAGCTTCCCTGTGAGCTTCGGAACTGAGCAAAAGAGATAGCATAGAGATTCTCGAAGGAGTTTGCAGTAGTTGGTCTACAATGTTGTACTTGTTTTTCTGGATGAGCTTCAGTATCTCATCGTTGTTCTTTGAAAGGTCAGGATTACTGGATTGACTGGTTGATTGGGAACTTCTGTTTGAGGTTCCTTTTCTTTGGTGGGTTCTCCAACTCCTCGGTTGAAGATCCGACCGCTCCGTGTCACTCGACTGATGTCAGCAATGTTTATGACGGAGGGTAATAGAGTTTCCTTTCCATTCTAGATTGTTGTTGCACCGTACTTGTAAGGGATAGCCTCATCAGATTTGTACGGTATTGGTCCTGGAAGATAGATAATCACAGGAGCCTTTCAATTTTTCTGACCATCGTAGCCAACCTCAATTGGTTCGAGGTTGAGAATCTTTCTACTATCAAGAGGAACTCCTGATTTATGGAGTAGAGGGATTATGGCGCATACATCTTTGGTCATTTCACGCTTAGGGATTAAGACAACATCTTTGTTTTGATCAGGGAGATAGTCGGGTATCTCGTTGGTCGACCTAGAACTTGAACATGGTCGGATCTCTTTGTGGTCTAACTCATTTTGAAAAGCCGCTCGCAAAAGGTAGCATCCTTGGTTGTACTCTGAGCAAACTCTATAATGCTCATAATTGTGTGGTGGCACCCAGCCATGCCTGCTTTGTATGCAGTGCAACTTCACTAGATCTGTTTCCATCGAGCGGACATCTTGACTTCGATACCTATCAGGATTCTCGTCAGTCATACTGATCTGTTGTGTAGCTTCATCCAAGTAGATTGGAAGCCACCAGTGGTTCAACAAGTGTTGAAGTGTTCTTTGGACAAGTGCACATCCTTGGTCATCTTTACGACACACTTTACAGCCTTGATAATCCTGTGAAGCCAGAAAACCGAGCCCGACTTGCTTAGCGTGTAATTCTACAAGACTGGTATTCATCAAGTGATTATCAAAGATCTGAATCATATTGACTTGATGGTTATTTCTCTCCTGATAGTCTTGAATCCATCCGAGATCTATCTGACGCTGGAGGGCCTCTTGTACAAAAGAGCATCCATGATTGCTTATTGAGCAGATCAGACATGAATTGTAATCGTGCCGTGGAAGATCGTGGTATTGACTTTGCCTTGAGTACATTGCCACCAAGTTGACGTTCATCATCAAAATGTTATGGTTTTGAACAATGTTGGGATTTGCGTGAGCCATATTGACCTTAAGGATTCAATGATCCTGAATCCATCTGAGATTTATTTGCTCTTGTAGAGCTGATTGCACTACAGAACACCCCTGATTATTCTTTGAACAGGTATCACAATGGTGATAATTGTGAGGCGGTACATGACCATAATCGCTCTGTCTGCAATACATCCTGACCAGATTGGTTCCAAATAGGAGTACATCGCTAATTTGATAACTGTGGCTAAATTCTTCCTCTATCAAATTTACAGCAGTCTTCTCATGTTGAGGCAACAGGTTAATCTAAACATTTGGATTAGTATCTTTGAAAGATAGAAACCCGTTCCTGACAAGCTTTTGCACATCAGATTTGAAGCTGAGACAGTTTTCAATGTTGTGCCTCAGTCCTCCTTGATGATAAGGGCAAGTTTGATCCGCTTTGAACCAAAAAGGCAGATTTTCTGGTACTGTAAGAGGAGACCTGGTTTGGACGTGCCCCTTGACGGATAAGAGTGGAAACAATTCTGCGTACAACATTGGTATATGGTCGAACCCTGATGGTCGTGTCGTACGATTGTTATTTTTGTATTGAGGACGAGCCTTCTAAAGAGGCTGTTGTGTCCTTTGTTGATACTATTGTTGATTTGGTTGGCTCTGAGCAACCCGAGGTTGATACGTTGGAGCCGGTGCAGGGTTGATAGCAGGAGTTACTGCTGCTACTGGTTGATACCTTCGCCTTTACTTTTTGAGAGAGATATTACCAATATCTTGCTTTTTTTCTTTTGGAAAGCACTACCGTAGTTTTTGGTACTGCTTGATGGTCCTGCATCTTTGATTAGATGTCCTTCTCGGACTACTTCTTCAAGGCGTACTCCCATGGTCACCATTTTAGTGAAGTCACTGGGCGCACTGGCGTCCATTCGGTCATAATAGAATGAGCTCAAGGTTTTCAAAAAGACCTTTGTCATCTCTTTTTCCTCAAGAGGGGGACAAATTTGGGCGGCAATTTCTCACCATCTCTGAGCATATTCCTTGAAGGTTTTCTTGTCCTTTTGCGACATTGCTCTGAGTTGATCTCTGTCTGGTGCCATGTCCAGGTTATACTTATATTGCTGAACGAAGGCAGCGCCAAGATCTCTGAAAGTGTTGATCTTGGTGCGGTTTAAACCCATGTACCATTTGAGTGCAGCACCGGTTAAACTGTTTTGGAAATAATGGATCAATAGCTATTGATTCTCTGTCTGAGTTGACATCTTACGAGCGTTCATCACCAAATGACTTTGAGGGCAAGAGTTGCCCTTGTATTTTTCAAAGTCAGGCACCTTGAATTTGTGCGGGATTTTCACGTTGGGGACCAAACAAAGGTCTGCGGCGTCCTTTCCAAATAAATCCTGGCCGTTAATGGCATGTAGTTCCATCTGCATCTCCAGGAATTGCTCCTGGAACTCATTCATTCTTTCGTACATGTTTTCGTTTCCACTAGAAATTACTTGTGGAATCTGTCCTTCCAAAATAGTGTGTACCACTGGTTGTGGTATAATCATTACGGCGGTGACTCTTGGTGCTTCCATGCCCCAAAGTTTGTAACCCTCAGGAGTTGCCATCATAACTCTTGCATCTTCGCTTTCCCAAAGTTTGTAACCTTCAGGCCCAACGGTTCCTGCTGTAGTTTCTGGGTCTTCTGTGACCGGCGGGATTTATCCCTTAGGGACAAAGTTGATGGGTATGCCCCAGGGGCGATCTTTAGGTATGTTGTACTGAAGATCATATGTCTCCACTATGGGTGTAGATGTGATCTCTGAGATAACAGTTCTTTGTTGTTGCTTCTGAGCTGCTGCCAGAGATTGCATATCACTATGAAGTTTCCTCAGATCTTCCTTCAGAGCGTCGACTTCTTCTCTCAACTCTCTGTTCTCTTCCTCGAGATCGTCCATTTGCTTTTGTCGATTGGCCCGAGTATTGTACGAATGAGACAGTTTGACTCTAGAATCGTGACATATACGTGAGATTCGACGATAAGAAGAACGCGTTATGTGAGAATGATGAATGCAATGATATAAATTTTTTTGTTTTTTTCTTTAATAAAAAAGAAACTTCAACAAATAGATTGCAAATATCGTATAGTAAAGGGTAGAGACCCTGTTTTATTGAATTCGAAAGATTGCAGAAATGGAAAATACAGTATTTTACAAAGTGTTGTAAAAGGAAATGTCTAAGCTTATGGATCCTGAGTCCTCTCTGAAGAGAACTCAGATGCTGGTTCTGGTATTTTCCTTTTCTTTGACCGGGGCTCTTCAGCCGTTGTTGGGTTGTCAGTCATTTGCCAATTGAAAGGAGCGAGCAGATTTCTTTGGTCTTCCTGACTTTCTATAACATGTTGCTCTAATATCCTAATCAGAGCATCCTTTTCTTTTAACAGTTGCTAAATTTTGGTACACTCCACATTGAGGATTCGATATTTGTTTTTCCAAGAGCTTTTCTCCCGTTGAACTTTGTTGAGAGCGACCTGGAGTTTTTCCGTATCAGACATAAAATAAAGGACAAATTCCTTTAATGGAAGAACTTCTTGACAAGGGTAAGGCATCCTTAGCTTGAGAGCTCTAGTTTGTACCTAGTGGAGATAAGGTTCCACGGAGATACAGTCTGGTCTTCCTAGAGGCTCTCTTCCTTTCTTGTGAACATGGTGCCAGGCGTGCACTATTTCCTTCTTTAGTGCTCTGTCTTTTTCTCCTTCCTTGAAGAAAAGACCTTCCAGATGAACATTACGTCGGATATGCTTCATTGGGTATCCGAGTTGACGGCGAACTAAAATTAGGTGATAGTTGATTCCTCCTTTAGTTCCTATGAGGGGTACATTAGGGAAATTTCAACATCGGTCGATGATCTTTATCCCCTCATAAATCCTATTATACCAATCTATGTCAGAGTTGGTAAGGGACATGATTCTCTGTGACCAACGTAGAGTACTCTTACGGTCCCAAAAAGCAGCAGACTTGGGTAAATGGGAAGTGAACCATTTGTAAAGCATGGGTACACAGCATACGATCATTCCTCCGCTATACAGATTCCTTAAGTGTACAGAATGATAAGCATCTGCGAGCATGGTCGGTACGGGGTTTCCAATTAGAAATATCTTAATGGCATTAGTATCGACGAAGTTATCGATGTTGGGAAAAAGGAATAACCCATATGTGAGCAGAACGAAGATATCTTCGAAAGAAATTATGTTTCCTATACTGGCAAAGTATAGGGCTTTCTCCGTCAGGAATTTAGCTGGTAAACCTTGGATTCCTTCCTTAGTGGTCTTGTGAGTCCTGACTTTTGACTCGTCCAAATAGATTTCTCTTGCAATGGTTTGTTCTTTTGGAATTTCTTCCAGTCCAGAAAAGGGAGATTGGTCAGTGATAGGTAAATCAGTCAGGTGAGAGTACTCCTCCAGTATTGGTGCTAGTTGATAATCCGGGAATGTGAAACAGTGATAAACCGGATCGTAATACTGAATTAACGTAGACAGGATTCCTTCAACTACGTGGACCCTTAACAGAGACAACATCCCTCCATTCTTAACTCTGAAAGCATCAGGGTTGGTAATCATCCTTGACAGCCTTCTTAAATCCTCTAGTTTTGGAGCCTTGAAGGTGTACTTGTGCGTATTTCTTCTATCGAAATCCATAACGCAATCTTTCTCTCTGATATTTGTAATTATTGTTTTAGTTTAATTTGAAAAAAAAAGATAATAGAAAAGAGAAGAAATTTTTCTTTGTTTAATAGTTTTTTAAATGAATGCATGAATGCAGCACACAAAAACATTGAAAAAACATGGGTTCAAGGGTTCAACGTCACGATCATGGAGTCATGGCTCTACCCATCCCCAAAGGTTGTATTCTGGTCAATTTTTGTACCTGTAGAACGGGTTAAAAGTTCCCAAAATCATTGACCCCCCTAGGGATAACAACAGCAAGCTGGTTCACCCGAGCAAGTTGTAGCATCCTAGGGTAATCTCAATTTGGGTGTAGTATCGCGTATCAACTATTTCCGATAGCTACCGCACTACCAAATGGCCACATGGTTAATGTCTACTAAATCCTCAGGGTCACGGGTGCCACACTGGGATATCATCTATTTTCACGACGTTAGTCGTTCAACATAGTATCCACACGGACCCTCACCTGATTTGATGGTCTACCAGGATCGCTTATTCGGGAATCACTCCCTATAAGACCACCCGTCTATGCCATCACCTATCTTAGGGTTCTCTCAAACTTTCCACATGCGATATCACTCGCATTCCCATTGACAAAAAAAACACGGATATCAGGTAGGAAAAGCAGTATATATATAGTATGTAGAAAATTTCTAACAACCTAGACCTCTTAGGAATTCTAATCCTAGTCCTATACCGATAAAATGACTCCCCAGCAGAGTCGCCAATTTACTATAACGTGCAATTTTTGTCGGTGACGCGACCACCTTATCGCCATGGGTTTCTCCTCACCCCAATGGTAGGAGTGGGGTGCTACTTTCTGATTTCTTATTTATCCTATGAAGCTGGAAAGGAAAGGAAATGAAAGCTATCTAAAACTAACCTTGCACGTAAATGTTTAACTGAACAAATGCTTTAAAGAGATTCGGGGAGTTCGGGGTCAGGTTATACAATGGGAAGTTGTCAATTACCCATCCTATATGTGGTTATCCACAAGTTGTTAGCAAATTTCCTTACTGCTTTCTACTTACTGGTGTTTGTCTGTTGTGGGTTGGGAAAGGTTCTCCTTTGGGAGGTTTTTGAGAGAGAGAGAGTTTTTATTGATGTCGGGCTTGCCGATGTTTTTGGTAAGGTACTGGACCTAAGGTTTTTGTTTGGTTTGCTCGCTAAGATTTCGCAATCTTATGCCTACGTATTCCCGTTAAAGATAAACAGTGAAATCATAGCAAGCATAGTTCCTCCTATTCTATGGGAGGAAAAAGATGTTTTGGTGTCTTGTTCAAAGCCCAAGATTGAAGCTAAATGAGTATTTGTGTCTTGTTCAAAGCCCAAGATTGAAGCTAAAAGGTTTGACTGAGAGAGAATTTGTCATCTCTAAAGGGAGACATCTTGTCTGTTTATCACAATTGTTGGGTGACTGATTATGAAGGAGGATTATTTAACTGGGATATGTGAATCCAACAATGCCATAATTTCCTTTATAGGGGATTTGTCCTGAAGGAGAAAACTTTAACTCGGTGTAGAGTAATGTCATTTTTCCTTTAGGAATCTTTCTTGCTAAGAGAGGGACAGTGGTGTGGAAGTAAATAATCTAGAGGCTTGCCACTTACATCAATTAGATGAAAGAGAAAGTTTACCAAGATAAGAGATGGACTACAACTTGGATATTTGTGCCACTTACAGCAGTTATCTGGAATTAGGGTTTGTTTTGATTTTCTGTTTTGATGTATGATATAAAGAGAAATGTCTTCCTACAGAGAGATTTTAATTTCTTCCGAGGGGAATGTTGATTTTTGTGTGCCTTGATCAAAGACCAAGGTTAAAGCTAAAATATTGATTGACTCCACTGGGGAAGTCCTTGTACAAAGCCTAAGAGGAGGCTGGAAAAGACTGACTTACCAATATAGTGTTTATCTGTCTTGTACAAAGCCCAAGATTGAGGCTAAAAAGAGACTGACTCTTTGGGGGATATCTTTATATAAAGCCTAAGAGGAGGCTAAAAGTTTACTTTCTTGGGAAATATTTTGTCTGTCTTGTACAAAGCCCAAGATTGAGGCTAAAAGGGGAAACTGACTCTACTGGCGAGAGGTTTTATCTGTCTTGTACAAAGCCCAAGATTGTGGCTGAAAGGGGATTTACTCTACTTAGGGAGATTTATATGTGTCTTGTACAAAGCCCAAGATTGAGGCTGAAAGATATTTGACTGACTCAGGTGAAGATATTTATGGGTGTCTTGTACAAAGCCCAAGATTGAGGCTAACTTTGCTGAGGAAAAGAAGGATCATTATACAAAGCCTAAGAGGAGGCTATCTTCTGCTGAGGATTATTGAGATCCAGAGGCAGGTCCAAGTCGGGGGATCAACTCTTGCTGGGGATTGCAGAAGAGTTGAAAGATCAGAGGCCTTGAGGTTCTGATAGAGGATTTATGGCTAGTAATTTGACCCTAGCTGGGGAAATTTAGGTTGAAAGACTGAGTTTCAAAACCCATGAGGGTTTTAACTCTACTGGAGATTGGTTAAATAACTAGGGTTTTTCCTGTGTTTGTAGGGAACTTGAGAATGTCTTTTAGATCCAAAAGGAGATTAGACTGTCCAAGTCTACATGGTATGGAAGAGTTCATTTTTGTATGATGCTCAAGAGGAGGCTGGTGTTTTAAGGGATGAGAATCAACCCTAAAATTGGTCTGAGGTTTTGACTCTTCGGAAAGACTGCTCTAACAAAGGATGACTAAGTTCTGTCTTATACCTTTAAGAGGTCTTCAGGGTCCTTGTATTAAGCCCAAGAGAAGGCATGGGAACTTCTAAGAAGCCAGAGGGTCCTTGTACAAAGCCCAAGAGGAGGCGGGGATGCTTTTAGGAAGCCTGTGGGTCCAAACTTAAGAAAAGTTCAAGAAAAGTTTCATCGGGAATAAACTTTTCTTTAGTGAACAGTTCTAGGATTTGAAGAAATTCAAGAGAGGTTTCACCGGGAATTAATCCTCTTAGGGGAAGTGAATTTCTTTGACAATTTTCTAATAGTGACAGTCTGAGAAAAGTTTCACCGGGAATAATGCATTTCTCTTTGTTCCATATTGTGTAAGCCCAAGAGGAGGCAAGACTGTATCTGGAATTCCTATGGGGACCTAGTATTGACTGTGTTGAAAGAGTGACCATTGGCTCTATCTAATTCTAGACTTAATTGTCGGGGAAAACTCTAAGAAGATAATATACAAATATATATACAGATGAAATATATATACTGTATGTAAAAAGAGGGTAGGAGGACTTACATGTGAGTAAGCTTCCAGCACAAACAAATATATATATGTGTAAGTATGTAAAAGAAAGCTGTTTAAAACTTACAGGTGAGCAAGCTTCCATTGTAACAGCTGTATGGTTAGTTGTTCAAGAAATTAAAGAAAGTTTTGATAACAACTATGAGTTTGAACCTAAATCAAAAGGGAAAGTTATTTGTAAAAGGAAATTGGGGCTTATACTCAAGGAGAGGCCCAGATGTAAAACAGTAATCGTACCGTTGGTCTGAGAACTGTACTGGGAATTATACAAAGACTGAGGCCCAAAAAGGTTTTCTGTACAAAGAGATGGGTCTTACAACTCAAGGAGAGGCCCAAAGGTTTGAAAAAGAAAATAAATGGGACTTACAACACAAGGGTAGGTCCAGATGAAAATGTTTTGAAGAGCGACAATTGCGCCGAGATTTTGAAAACACAGTGGGACTTATACAATGACTGAGGCCCAAAATTATTTATGTACAAAAGAGGGTTGGGTCTTACATTCTATTAGAGGCCCATGGTATTTTGAAAAAGATTTATGAGGTTGAAAATAATCAAAACCCTAATTTGATTTTTTAAATGTATTTTAATTGAATAAAAATTCAATTAAAATGATCAAAATTATCAAACATGTGTGAAAAACAAGTTGTGACCTTGGATTAATGTTTGAAAAATCATGTTTCATTCATAGAATAATTTGAAAATTATTTAAATTTGCAAAATCAAGAGAAAAAATATTTTTAAATGTTTAAAAACAAATAAAACACAATTCTTTGCAAAAATACTAAATATATGAAATAAAAAATATTTTTGTGAAATTTTTATGGAATAAAATATTTTAACATTTTTGGGAATTTTCAAAAAAAGAACCAATAAAAAATAATTAAAATTGAGAGAGAAATTAATTTTGGAATTAACTAACAAAAACCATAAAAAATGAAAAATAGCAAAATATGGCAAAATGATAAAATGGCCTGGGTGGGTGTTGAACCCACGACCTCAACAACAAACACACATGCGCGCTACCACTCGGGTGGTGATACATCCCTGTATCAAAACCACACCATGAACATATATGGGGTGCCAAGTTTCTAGGCCTGGCCAAGGCGCCATGGCTTGGCCCTTGCCCAAGGCAAGGCCTAGTTTTGACAATTTGCATGTAGACTCTAACTTTCTCATTTCTTCATGGATTGGGACAAAATTTAGGTGTATCCTGCCTAGAATTTCATGAGGAATCCAATGGTGCCCTTGGAATTTTCAGAAAATGTTTCCATTTTAAAATCCGATAGTGATTTCAAAATAGGCCAAAATTTGCATGTTCCATGCTATCTCTTGGTACAGGCAATAATAGCATGATAAATTGATTCAAACATAACACATATGATATGTATGGGAGGTCCATGATCAATGGACCTCAAATCAATGCATGATTTAGAGAGTTCAAGTTATGATGCCCTTACCTCTTTGAGCTTTTTGTATTATCTGCCAAGTTCCTTGTGCCAGAAGTAATTCAATGCTTTGAACACTCTTGATTGATCCCTTAGAAGCTTTTAGGAGGATCAAAACCAGCTGGAATCCTCAGGAACAAGTATAGGCCTTTTCTTGCAAAAGGGGCAAAAGTGACCAAGATAGTAACTCTCTCAAATGGTGTTCCAGATGAGGGAAACCAATTGGGACAATTTAAGGATGATATTTGGAGTGTGTTTGAGGCCTGGTTTGGTTTTGGAAGTGACTGAATCAAGACATGGCTTAAAAGATGCAGAAAAGTCAAACTTTGAGGTTTTGGAGGTTGACTTTCTGATTTTGGTGTTTCAGATCACAAGTGAGTGTTTGGATAGCTTAAATATGACATATTGGATGTGTTTGGATCATGAGCTGTGGTGGAATTGCTATCTAACTAAAAAACTCAGAGATGACTTGCAAAAGAAAGTATTTTGGCCTAAAGAGAGATATTTTGAGGAAAGAATCAGTTGTAGTACTTTGGTGTACTCAAACTGAGCACAAATGAGCTCTATTTATAGTGCAACGAGTATGTTTTGCAAGCAATAGTGAATGACAGCTGGTACAGGCATTTGGCCAATGTTGATCCAAGGGAATCTTTAGTCTCCTCTAGCCATTGAATTGAGGTTAGGGCACATGCCTATGGTCCTTTGATTCAGAGCTGAATCTTGTCTCATTCAGTTAGAAATGTCTCAGTCCATGCCACCTTGATGCATCCATTAAATGATTGGAAACAAAATTAGAGTCTTTTGCACTTTTTAGCCTTTTTAGGGTTGTTATGGCTATGTGTAGATTCTTGGACTTGGGAGGCTTGGGGATCAGATTATTCCCCTTGGATTTTATCCTCTGAGGTGTCCAAATGGATGACAAGGCTTGAAGTTGTCCAATTTTTCCAAATCGAGTAAAATACCAAATTCTGCCTTGTACAAGACAATTGAAAATGGTGATTTTGAAGGAATCATATCTCCTTGCTCAGGTTGAGTTATGGGAGGCTCTTGTGCTTTTTAGAAAGCCCTCATATGATATAATACATGTGTGATCATAGTTTGTCTTGAAACTATTTGGATCCAACTGAAAAATCGTCTTGAACATTGATGTCCAAGGCTGGTAACTTAGGCAGATTTTCACCAAGTGTTGGAAAAGTGCCATTTTCTCCATTTTTGTCATTTTGATCAGTCCATAACTCAAAATCCATGAGGATTTGGAATCTCTTGTAGTTGACACTTTTAAAGTATGTCATATGGACTTTCATTTGAGCTTTGAATGGGAGAAAAAGGCCTTGTGGTTTAGGAAATATGATCTTGCAAAGTTGGTACAAAAATTTTGGTTTCTCATGGTTGCCCCTTTTGCAAGAGACCTCACTTTTCTTGATTTTTCTTGATGAATGATGATCAATACCATACATTAACATTATTTTTGACTTAGGGGAACCATATTTGTGAAAAATTCCAAAAAGTCAAACTTGATTTTGTGCCCTGTTGACTTTTTGTCAGATGAAATCCAAACTGTGTGATTCTTTGTGAAATCAAGTCCTTGACCTAATTCAAACCTAATGGATGGGTTCCATAGGTGTTATAGGGTGTATTGAATCATGTCCCAAGGTTTGGGAGCATGTCTTGGTCAAAATTCAAAGGTACATTTGACTTTTTCTTCAAAACCCTAATTGTGGTCCAGATGAAATTGAAACTTGTGAACCAAGCTTCTTGGGTCAATCCATTGTTGCAAATGGATCAATGTAGTGTATTTGAGGCCCTCAAATTATGTCTTGAGGTCTTGGCTCGTGCTTTGCCCCAAAAGTCAACTTAGGGGTGAATTAGGTCAAGAAACCCTAATTCCTGATTTTTTTATGAATGCATCCCCTGAGGCTAAATTAACTTGATGATTGGGTTCATGAGGTCCCTTGGAGTATCTTGGGTTGTGCTTTGAAGCATTGGCTCATGCCTAGAGTAAAATTTCCATCTGGAGGCCTTGGTCGACCGAAACCCTAATTTGGTGACACCGACGATCTCGAGGCTTGATCCACTTGGAATGTTGCAACTTTGTGCTTGATTCTTGATGTGGGAGTCCTCTTGATCCCTTATAGGTGTTTGAGAGGTTAGACAAGTTGAAGATCATGTCATTTCTTGATTGATCCTTTGTCTAAGTGCTCTGAGAGGGCTTAAAACCCTAATTCTTGATTGTAGTGAATGCTCAGCAATCCTTGAGGAGATTATGAGGCATGATGACACATCCATATTGTGGCAATGATTTGCACAATGATGAGAAATCTTGGTGGTAAAAATTTGGAGTATGACACCCAGTTGCAAGTTTTTCCACTGTATGCCGTTGATAAAGCTGCATGAAGAAAGCTAGTTTATTTCTTGAGGATATAGAGTTAGATCAAAGGTGGAGATATGTGAGATATTGGATCAAACTCTAGTTTTAGCATGTCGTCGAAGTCCGCTCAAATGCTGTTGTCGAAGGCCTACATGCTATAGTCGAATTGTGTTCTAGTACGTAGGAGATCGAATTGGGCCTTGTGTTATGGATCCAATTGTTTAAGTTAGCTTGTAATGGGTAATTGTTAAAAAGCCCATTAGTTTAGTATGTTAGGTTTTTTATAAATAGCATACTAGTCTCTCTTCCTAAGGTGTGACAAAACCTTATTAGGTAGAGAGAGGTTAATTGTTGGTATTCACTTGTAATCTTTGAACCCTATTGAAAAAGTAAATAGTAAAACAGACTTACCCAATTCTCTATTCTTCTTCCTCATTTCTCTTCCTTTGTGAACCCTAATAGGGTTTAGTTTGTCTGTTTAAATTTTTTCCCTTCTTTTCTACCCTTGTGGATGTCTTGGTGTTCAAGAAACCAAATATACATTGTTATTTCGATATCGTTTTTCACAACACTTTGTAAAGTAGCATGTGGTTGTAAATAGGTTAGTTACAACCATGGTCTATTGGCTGTGGTAGAAACTTAGTAGCGCGTAATATACCACAAGAGTTGTTTAAAACAACCGTAGTTAATGGTCGAGGTCATGGGTTTGATACCAACACCTTACTTTTTGTAGATTTCAATACATTTTCAACGGTTATAGAGTCCAACCGTAGTGAAAGACTTAGCACACAACATTTCACAATGTTTCTTGATTCCAACTGTGGTGATATGCTTGCTTGAGTTTATTATAACTTATGTGGAATGCTTATTTCACCGACTGCTCACTAAACATATATCCATTTCAATCTAATTTAGAATTTAATAATATGACAAATTAAGTTATATTTAGAATTTAATCTTTCTACAACTCATTATTCGTATCCCGTTCATTGACTATTAGAATTTAGTTTAATGCTTGTAGATCTTCAATAAACACTTCCACTTTTTAATACTAGTTCATTATGCAAAATATTAACTTTGCATAAATACCATAGTAAAAAAGAGAGTGTTGATTGAAGAACTATAGACATTAAATAAAATTTTATCCGTCATAGAGAGAGATGCTGATAATGGACTAAAGAAAACATGTAAAATATTGATTAATGTAATTTGTTTTCTAACATAACTTAAATTTTCATATTATTAATTTCTAATTCAATTTTTTGAAAGATTATATATTAAATGAGGGATTCAAAAAACACTCAAACCACATACAATATAATAAACTCATCTTTTAGGACATGTTGCACAAAAAACATGATAGCTGCAGTGTCCAAGTAATAACATTATCAATATCATAAAAACTATCACACCTTAAACAACATACAACTTTTATAAAAAAACATAGAACTTTTATCAACAACAACATACTTTAAATAATATACAATATAACTAAACAAAAACAAAATAATCAACAACATAGAACTTTTATCAACAATAACATACTCAAAACAATATACAACATAGCTAAAAAAATAAAATTATCAACAACATATAACTTTTATCAACAACAACATACCATATAGCTCAACAAAAACAAAATCTTCAACAACATAAAACTTTTATCAACAATAAGATACTCTAAACAATATAAAACATAGCTAAAAAACAAAATCATCAACAACATATAACTTTTATCAACAACAACATACTTTAAACAACATACAATATAGCTCAACAAAAACAAAATCATCAACAACATAGAACTTTTATCAACAACAACATACCATAACCAACATACAACATTGCTCAACAAAAACAAAAACATTAACAACATACAAATTTTATCAACAACGACATACCATAAACAACATACAATATAGCTCAACAAAAACAAAACCATCAACAACATACAAATTTTATCAACAAAGACATATAATATAGCTCAACAAAAACAAAATCATCAACAACATATAATTTTTATCAACTAAAATGTGAAGAAGGAGTGAAAGGTGGAAATGTCTACATACTTGAAATGTGAAAAGGATGAAGTGAAAGAAATATGTTTTATGCAACACATTTCCTTGGTATGCAACTGTTCATGGAGGCGTGAGAGAATCTTAGAGTTTTGTTAAAAGAGATATGTCTATCTGTCCTAAAAGAGAGAAATTTCGCTTAAAGATAAGTTATAATTTTCACCACAGTTGAATAGATGACTATGATTTAATTTAAGTAAATTTCACGACGCTTGCTACTATTGACCTTGGTTAAAGGTATTTTAATTTTAATATAAATATTAAAACTATAAGTGATACACCTATTTTGTGACCAAAATAGAAAACTACTAGTGTTGGGATTCGAAGCCACTAACACTTAACATATCACTACGATTGTTATTATGGTTCGCAATGAAATGTCTTTTAATAAAAGAAATAAAATTTAAGGCGCTTAATTATGAGTTATTACTTCAGTTGACATAATATTCAAGGTAATAACATGTTACATTAGATGCTTTTTGTAGTAGTGCTTCTTTGATGTATCTTGAACAAGAGGTTCCTTCGTTTGATGTTGAATCTTCTAAGAATCGTTCAAATACTGGGTATATTCTTTCGAAGGATTGCACTAGAGTTGTATGATTGAAGTATGATGATGATTATGATGATGAAATCATCAAACTTTGACTGACCAAATACTTGGTCTTCTTAATGCTATGCACATGATGCAACTAACAATGATGGAATCTAGGGGGTAAAATTTGGGGTATGACACAACGTCAAATGGAATTTTCTCGAATAAACTCAAAAGTACAATAAAAGGAGATTAGGATTGCGTACCACGAGCCTTAAGTGGTGGAGAAGGCGTGAGAATGGAGCTTTCCTACATTCACTCTGAGTATTTAGGACACAAGACGTTTGGCTTAGTGATTCAAAATATTCACCTCAACCCATAATCATTAGCGCAATCCAAATAAAAAACAATCTCTTCTCAAAACCCTAAAAAACAACATTAACACACCAAACTTGTCTTCCCCCCGTGCGACTGAAACTCCTCAAGACACTAATTCCTCGCCCTCGTGCAATCCACAACTCAAACACTATTGCAAATGAACATTGTTTAGTCTTTTCTATCGCACATATAAACTAGTGCTTCAGCCTTCCTCAGTGAGCAGACAAGCCAACATTTAGCAGTTAGAATGCAATCTAAACACTCGTTTGTTAAAAGACACTAACCAGTCGTAGTCCCCCGAACTACGATTGCTCTGACTTCCTCATTGTGCTATGAGGGTACGTAGGCATATTATTGTGAGATCCAGCCGAGCTGCCTTTTCTTTTTTCTACCTAAACCTTTTCTCCATAGTCCTTCGAACTACAAACACTCTTATTTCTCATTTCATAATGAGAATACGTAGGCACAAGGGCCCTAATCCTTGGTGAGCACCCTTATAGATAACTTCCCATTTTTCCCTTTAGCAGTTTCCTTTCCTTTCTATTTAGTTATTTTATCATTCGAAGAAAGTAAATAAACATGTGCTAACATTCAATCACAAATCTAACTAAGAGGTTCTCGTTGAGTACAACGGACGTGAGGGGTGCTAATACCTTCCCTTTGCATAATCGACTCCCGAACCCATAATATGGTTGCGATGACCATTTTTTATCATAAAAGGTTTTATCGATATTTTTGAAATTCTGGTATCAGATATGAGATGTCGAAAGAGATGTCACGACACTAATATCTGAACAATGATCAATTTATGAACAATGTAAAATGCAGTAAACAATGATAAAGAGACACAAGCAATTGTTAACCCAGTTCGGTGCAATCACACCTACGTCTGGGGGCTACCAAGCCAGGAAGGAAATCCACTAAAACAGAATTAGTTTGAAGATTCTAAGTAAACACTCTCCAGTTTACAATCTTCTCACCTAATCTCTACCTGTGGTATTTCTATCTAAGACACTCTCAGATAAGAGACACCTCTCACTCCCCCTCAATCACATGCAGTGATAACTACAGAAAAGTACAAAGTTTAGAAGGACACACTTCAATGACAACACTTGATCTTGCTTAAAAGCTTCAATTAAGAACAAAGCACTCGTGCTTAAAAGCTTAGAGTGAACAACATACAACTCAAAGACTCAGTCCAATTCAAACATCTAAATGATGAATGAATTACTCACAAGAAAACAACCAACAAAAGACTTAAATCCTAATACTTGAAAACGCAACTTTCAATATCTTCTCCCCATCTTGCAAATAGGGTTAGCACGCCTTTTAAACAGAAACAATCTTCTTAAGCTTGGGCATTAGCAAATCTCAGATTTAATTCACAATTAAAACTGATTATACTCCAAATCTTTTTGCATGAAAATAGTTACAAACTATACTTCAAAAATAACAGAATGTGCTTGCTTCAAAATAATGTCACGCCATGATTTTCGCACGCAATCACTGGAACTAAACACACAAAAGATTGCAAATAAAGCGCATCAACTAAACAAAAACATTCTGGACAGGATGTTTTGTAAACAGATGTTAGGACATCAGGCTCGAAATCATGAACAGAGACCTACAACAATAAGAAGTACCACCTGTAGAATGTTAGAATCACATGTCAAGACATCAAGCATAGCATCTTGATGTAACACCTTGTTTTAGCAAAATTGCTGCCAATACAGAACTAACAAATTTCCTATTCCTTCATTGGAATGAATAAAGTTCGGTGGTGACTCTGTTCGAAATTTTTTTTCCGAGTCCATCGCGAAGGATCATATTTTTAAAGGTACGATAGTAGGCTATAAGAACATGCATTAAGGTATTTTTGGACTATTAGGGCAAATATGGCGTTTCTGCTATGGGAGACAATTGCAGGTTTGTCCGAAGATGCATCTTCGGATTTGCTTTGCATTGTTTTCAGAGATACATCTCTGAATTGGACTTAGGAAAAAATTTGGTTGATTTTATGGAATTTGTTAATTTGTCTAGAAATGCTGTTTATATTTGTCCTTGTTTTAACGCAGGTGCAATGGCTAAAAGCAACATTGATTTAATTAGACTCGGGTGTGTGTCCCAAACTGCGTCAGTACGACGTGAGAGTACCAAAGCGAGAACCACGAGGCCATAATTTGCTGATAACTCATTTGATGATGCTTCTACCTCACAGCCTCGAGGTTCCCCTTGTCTAGTTCACGTAGCCGACTCTCTCAAGCATATGATGCAACATATCCTGAAGTTCTTGAAGAACCTAAAGCGTAGGAGGAAGCCGCAGTCGATGCTCCTTTAGAGAGTTATTCAAGAAGCCTATTTGACACCTCCTTATTTCATCTATATGTCGATCATACTGCTAGGCGTGTATGGGAAGGAGATATATATATATATATATATATATATTTTCTTTTGAAACTCATATGTTTTCTAGTACTTACATCGATATTAATTATGATATCTTTTTTATAGGACCATTTGTGTTTGAAATCAGTGAACCACGACCAAAAGATATTGGAGCTAGAATATCCCACTGCTTCTTGGTTCATTAGCGTTATCCGCTATTCTGGTCTTGCCAATTTATGTTATGTTGCGAACATGACCATAAACCACGACATGCAGAAGAATTTTGTTAAGAGATGGCATCTAGAGACGTCATCTTTCAACCTTCCTATAGGGGAGATAAACATCACCTTGGATGATGTCTCATGTTTCATGCATCTTCTCATAAGAGGAGAATACTAGACCACGAGAAGATCAGGCAAGAGGAAGTCGTCGATAAGATGGTCACCCGTTTCGGAGCTTACCCAGGTAACGCTGCACAGGAGGTAGCTGACACAAGTGGTGCTCATACAAGATTTAGTTTTTTGGAAAAACATTATAAATAACACCTGTAAGGGGCCTTGAATGCCAAAGGTGATGATTTGCAGGCTAAGTACTAACGATAATGTGCATTAAGGTGCTACCTCTTATTCCTGGTTGACACGTCCATATTTGTGGACAAAGGTGCAACTTATGTCGATGTGGTCTATCTTAAGTACTTCATCAAATAACTTTTATTCACAAGTACATCTGGGGGCCCACCTATTTGGCCTACAAGTACTCAAAGTTGGGAAATGGTTGTCTTTGGAAGATAAAGCAGATGACAGGGAGCTGCACGTTGCTTACTGTATTTTCTTGTTACTAATATTTTCATAATTTATTTGTTACACTTGTCATTAATATTGTATTCGAACCATTTTCAGGAATGAATCATCTCCCTCTTCCCTCACACCGGATGGGAAGCTGCACCTACCTACGATAAGGATTGGCCACATGCAGCCGCATTTTTTTTGTACAGGGGGAATAGTGCGATTGAGCCATTCAGAGTCTCTCTCGACCGTATGGTACGATTTCCCATACGAGGATCACCTCCAGATGCATCAGTTTGACGTCATTTCCTTATACTCTAGATGGTTGACATGTAGGTCATCTCTTATGCATCCTTATCTTCCCGAGTGAACGATGTGCCAATTTTACTACTTGCAAATTATTCCGAGACCTCCCTACGAGTCCTCTCCCTTTGGCATCCACTACATAAATCTTAGTGTGATGCTGGATGATTTCAAGAGTCACTTGGTACTAGACGAGTATCGTCGGGTGCCAGCCCCTTTTCAGTGGGCTTATGCTGAGGACTAAATGACATGGCTCTATAGGGGTGTCACACCCTAACATGACACCAGAGGCTCTTGGAAGACCACCTAGGTCAGCTAATCAGGAGGTACTTTTTGCTCAGGATGACCACACCGAGGATGTGACGGCGGTCTGTCGGCATCTTGTGGAGATGGGTATAGTAGGCTTAGGGGTAGGACTTTTTGAGGATGTCAGATCCTAGTTGGCCCTCGTGGATAACATGACTGCCGAGTTATACAAAATGTCAAGTACAGGTAGAGGAAAACGCAGAGGGTTGGACATACCTAATAGGTTATGTTTGGATGTATTTTTTTCGTATTTTCAAACAAATGTCATGTATTGTGTTTACTTTTAATTAATATATGACTATTTAACTTTCATTTGAGTTTAATATCACTACGCCAAAAATAGCCTTAGGCAGCACTAAAAAGACAACGCTTTTATCACAAAGCACTGCTATAAGGAATAAAAAAAATTCGCTAAAAAAAAGCGCTGGTAAAGGATACCTTTAGAAAGCGCTTTCTAAAAGCGCTGCTAAAGGCCGTAAATAGTCCCCACCTTAGAAAGCGCTTTTTAAAAAGCGTTGCTAAAGGTATAACCTTAGAAAGCGCTTTTAAAAAGCGCTGCTAAATGATAGCCTTAGAAAGCGCTTTTAAAAAGCGCTGCTATAGGCCAATTAAAAGATAACCTTAGAAAGCGCTTTTAATAAGCGCTGCTATAGGCCTATTCAAAGAAAGCGCTTTATTAGTAAAAAGCGTTGTCTTAGGTCAATAATTATTAAAAAATAAAATAACACTAAATTTTCAGAACCCTATTCATTTTCACTCAAGACTTCTACCTCCTTTCTCTCTCGCGATTTCTCCGACCACCATCGTTCTCCCACCAGCATTCTATTCTCTGACCACCGATGTTATGTTCATTCTCCCACCGCCGTTGTTCGGTTCGCGTCTGTTCTCGCGACTGCTCCCTCATCTCTCTCTCTCTCTCTCGCGTGAAGTAAGAAGAGGTACGTTGTTGTTGATACAATGTTGTTGTCTTTTACGTTGTTGTTGATACATTTTGTGTCAAGGTATTGTCAATGCGTTTGGTTTACCATTTTCTATGACTGTCTTTTTCTGGTTTGCCATTTGTTATCTATTTAGTTTCAAGAATGAAGAAGATGAAAGTTTATATTTAGTTTATATTCGATTCAAGAATGAAGAAGATGAAAGATTATATGACTGCCTTTTGACTAATTTTGGTGTCACAAAATTAGATACAAAGAATGAAGAACTGGATTTATTTTGTCATTTTACGCTATGCGAAGTATTGTTCGTGTTGCGAACTTGCTCGCTCTCTCTCGCTTCCTTCGCTTCAAGGATGGTTTGGTTCTGTCTTGTGTCGCTTCCTATCGCTGTCCCTCGCTGTCCATCACTTTTCTCTCGCGTTCTGTCGCTTCAAGCAAAGTCTGTCATTTTGATTCTGCTTTGTTTTTCCTTGCTCGCTTCCTATCGCTGTCCGTCGCATAGCGAAGCATTTGGTCGCGATGCGAAAGTTGCAGGGCATGGCCTTTTCTTTGTTTCAACTGGTTTTTCTTGAGCCTAATACCTGCAAAACCATTCAAATCCCCAACTACCAACCTTTTGGGTATTTTGTTAGTCAATTCTCATAAAAAAATGCAAAGGAACAATGCGATTCATATAAGTTTTGACTAATGATATTTGTACTTTTGGATTGTTATCAAATTCTCACCAACTTAGTTTCTTGTTTGTCCTCAATCAAGAGCATGAGATTTTTAACAAAGCAAGGACTTTCATCAATCAATTTGTCGTAAACAAACATGCGAAAATCACACAAGTTCCAACATCTTACAAAACAACAAAATTCCAGACATGATGAAATTAAACTTGAAAACTAAAAATGGAAACATATAAAATTAACTTTGAAAGCAATAAATTTCCTGTTTTTGGCGCGTTTTCCTTCATGATTTCAGCATCCTACTCCTCATCCATCTCCTCACTTCCATTATCTCTCACTTCCTCTTCTTCTCCTTCCTCCTCTTCTTCGTCTTCATTTTCATCCCCCTCATTTTCTGCAGTCTCAGTTGCTGCATCAACTGTACCTTCACCAGCAGCCCCTCCTAAATAGAATGGCTTGTCCCCAGGCCAAGATACATGATTCTGATAAGCCTCGGGGTAAGGATCTGCTGCTCAGCGTCCTCGGGCCTGCCCATTTGCAATTGCATCCGATACATGGAATTCTGAATACTAGTCATGGCACGGTTGGTGGCCTCATTTTGGCCCCATGTATAGGAGAATGAAGCGCGGAACCGTGGATCCCACTCATCGAAATTCAAGTTGTCAGAACTAGGTTGGTCGGGAGCTGCCCTTGTGTTTGGTTCCTCCTTGCAAAAACAAGTAATATATGCATCATTCACAGTCCCCTTGAGAGTTTGGTGCACTTGGTTAGGGATTACCATGCGGGCAGCCCGTAGTAATCCCATGATTAGCCCCGAAAAAACCAATGGACACGATGCTTTGGTTCCCAATCCTGGTTCTGTCCCACTTTCCGCCACAATTTTCATTTCATTTGAAATGATGCGTGCCACACACACACTTTTACCTTTCAAGATGAAATAGATTAACCGAGCGGTATCCATGATGAATGTTGTGGTGTGACTCCGAGGACGAATGTTGTGTAGAATAAGCATTAATATCACCTGAGCATGTTGCCCGAGGTCCTTATGGAGAAAGTGTGTTGCCACCCCTGCTGCATTCTTCTGCACTCTCTTTCCTTGACATAAAAGGTACTTGGTGAGTTGTTTGACATCTGGTGATGCATTATAATTAAACTCATAATCACAAGCGTGGCCTTCTGAAATAACCAGAGGATTTCTAAGATATTCGTTGATGGCTTTGCGGCTGAAATCAATAGTGCGACCTTGGACCATGGTTTTGTAAGTAAAGGTTCCGTCACTTGAAGGAAGAGCGTTGGCGTAGAACTCTCTGACCATGTCATAATTGAGATGCTTGGGAGGGGTGGCCAACTTTTCCCATTTCCGAATTGTTATCACTTTCATGATCTCGTGGTAATCACCTTCCCCATCTATTTCAAACCTACGCTCAGGCCAGATACTTCTTGACTCAAGTTCTCTGAACCGTTCTGCTTGTTCAGGGCCGACAAAACGCGATTGATCAAAGGGTCTGCTTCTTGAAGTTTCTCCTCCCACCTTTTGCTTCTTTTGTTGGACTTGCTTTCTTGGTGCCATGTCTACAAAACAGAAAATTTTTTACAGCACAAGGATAACTTTGGTTAGCACAATATATTTATGAATTTGTTTGGCTGGGATTTACTGTGAACAAGGATTCGGTGGCTGCAATTTGATTTGCATTTCTAAGTTCTTAGCCAAATCTTGACAGCTTGTACTATAAAACTACCCAACAATGATAATCACAGTAAGTTTCTCATATACCACAACAAGAGTTTAAAATATCCTTCAAGCTCCACAGTAAAACTAAAAACCCTAATTTTTTAAAAGAGTGAACAAAAATTTCAAAACTCAAAGCCTAAGGATTTAGCAAGAATGATTCAGGCCAAGGAGATTCACGGTGTTTTCTTTTTTCATTTTTTTCCAAAGGTTTTGTTCAAGTTTTGAAGATTTAACAAGTAAAGAGATGGAGCCCTTTAAAATCTAGATTTACGGAAAAAAATTAGTGAAAATGAACATACCTTGAAGCTCTTGAGAGAAGTGAGACATGCAAACTTGTTTTCTTGAGATTTGATAATTGTGTGAATTGATTTTTGTGTGAAAAGTGAAGAGATAAAGTGAGAAAAGTAAAGAAATAGAGAAGTAGAGGCGCGGCAGATGAGCAAACACGGTCTTCTAGGGTATGCAGAGAGTGGGTGTGTGCAGTAACTGTCATAAATGCAGGTTTGACCAACCTAATTTCCCGTTGCAAAATATTCGTCGCGTCGCGGACTTTCGTATAGCGAAATAAGTTTCGCGATGCGAAAGTTGCAGGGCATGGCCTTTTCTTTGTTTCAACAGGTTTTTCTTGAGCCTAAAATCTGCAAAACCATTCAAATCCCCAAGTACTAACCTTTTGGGTCTTTTGTTATTCAATTCTCATAAAAAATGCAAAGGAACAATGCGATTCGTATAAGTTTTGACTAATGATATTTGTACTTTTGGATTGTTATCAACTTGCAATGATTGAGAACTAACTTATTGAATTTGCTATATATAGGGGTTACTTGTGATCAGAGTGTGAAAGTCGGATCGTTTCCCTACAGGCAATTTTTTTTTTATTTTGTTTTTGTTTAGCTTAATTAGTATAACTATGGATAAGAAATGGATGTCTTCAAGTCGATTGTCGAAAGAGTACGAGAATGGGGTATCGGAATTCGTTAAGTTTGCTGTTGCGCACGCCGATGACCC
Organism: Lathyrus tuberosus; assembly: GCA_022829125.1. Taxonomy (NCBI): domain Eukaryota; kingdom Viridiplantae; phylum Streptophyta; class Magnoliopsida; order Fabales; family Fabaceae; genus Lathyrus; species Lathyrus tuberosus. Next base: position 14,944,287 of record JALAZF010000071.1, read on the forward strand.
CAGTCGAATGATATGTCCTTGTTTGGGTTGCTATTTTGGGAGTCGGGTTGACGCGGTTCAGTTGGCGTCGCATTTAAAGAGGCGTGGAATTTATAGAAGTTATACATGTTGGAATTTGCATGGTGAGAAAATTAACGGGAATGTTGAACCGGGGGATACTACGACCTATTCTTCAATTGACAATGGCACAGATACATACGATTATGATCGAGTCGAAGAGATTGCAAAAGCGCTTGAAGAAGATCTTAAGGATTGTCCCAAAATGTTTAAGAGGTTGGTTAGAGATGCAGAGAAACCGTTGTATAATGGTTGCACTAAATTCACAAGATTGTCTGTGGTATTAAAGTTGTATAACTTAAAGGCGGGCAATGGATGGTCGGATAAAAGTTTCACAGAGTTATTGGCCCTTATGAAAGATATGCTTCCAGCGGATAATGTTCTTCCAGTTCGAACATATGAGGCCAAAAAGATGTTGTGCTCTATTGGCATGAGCTATGATAAGATACATGCATGTCCAAACGATTGCCTTTTGTTTCGAAATGAGTATGCATTGTTAAATGAGTGTCCTAAATGCGGTGTCTCTCGATATAAGAAAAAGTTGTCTCCAGCAAAAGTCTTATGGTATTTTCCTATAATTCCGAGATTTAGACGCATGTTTCGTAGTGAGACCGATTCAAGACACTTGACTTGGCATGCAGATGAAAGAATTATTGATGGAAAGTTTCGACATCCGGAAGATTCACCACAGTGGATGAAAATTGATGATGATTATCCTGAATTTGGAAAAGAAGCAAGAAACCTTCGCTTGGCATTATCTACTGATGGAATGAACCCACACGGTCTTCAAAGTATCTCACATAGCACTTGGCATGTGATCATTATGATTTATAACCTACCTCCATGGCTATGTATGAAGCGTAAGTACATGATGTTATCTATGTTAATTTTTGGGCCTAGACTGCCAGGGAATGACATAGACGTATAATTGGCACCCTTAATCGAAGATTTAAAGTTTTTGTGGCAGAACGGTTTGAAGGTTTATGATGGGTATAGGAAAGAAAGTTTCAACTTGAGGGCGATGTTGTTTGGCACAATTAATGATTTTCCAGCATACGGAAATCTATCAGGGTACAGCATAAAAGGTCAATGTGCGTGTCCTATTTGTGAAGATAAAACAGATTCGACGCGATTGGAGTTTGGTCAGAAGAATGTCTTTCTCGGTCATCGTAGATTCTTAAATTCTAATCATCACTACCGTGGGTGGAGAAAAGCATTCAATGGAGAGCCAGAACAAGGTAGAGCTCCACCTATATTGACAGGTGATCAAATTTTTGAAAAGGTGAAAGATTTGAGTACTCAGTTTGGCAAGCCTTTTGCACATACCCTTGTCAAGAGAGGGTGGAAGAAGAGGTCAATTTTTTTTGAATTGCCATATTGGAAGTCATTGTATGTAAGACATTTTCTTGATGTTATACATATTGAAAAAAACGTATTTGACAGTGTTATTGGTACGTTACTCAATATACAAGGAAAGTCTAAGGATGGCCTTAAAGCAAGAAAGGACTTAATAGCGATGGGGATAATAACTGAATTAGGACCCTTGAAGAAAGGAAAATGAACATATCTACCACCTGCTGCGTATACTCTATCTAGAAAGGAGAAAAAAGTATTGTGTAAGTTTCTAAGTGACGTTAAAGTTCCAAAAGGATACTCTTCAGATATTAGAAGACTTGTGTCTATGAAAGACCTCAAGTTAAAGATTTTAAAGACGCATGACTGCCATGTTATAATGGAACATTTTCTACTAATAGGTATACGTTCTATTCTTCCAGAAAAAGTTAGAAGCGCAATAACTAAATTGTGTTTTTTCTTCAAGTCAATTTGCAGAAGGTGATCGATCCTGCGATCTTTCCAACATTGCAAAAAGAAATAGTTATTACTTTGTGTGATCTTGAAATGTATTTTCCTCCCTCGTTTTTTGACATAATGGTTCATCTAGTTGTTCATCTGGTGAAAGAGACACAATTGGGTGGACCGGCTTATATGAGATGGATGTACCCTACTGAACGTTATATGAAAATATTAAAAGGGTATGTGAAAAACCGAAGTTGACCAGAGGGTTGTATTGCCGAACGATACATTATTGAAGAAGCGATTGAGTTTTGTACTGAATATCTGTCCAATGTACAATCAATTGGACTCCCCAAATCTCATATTGTCGAAAAAAAAGAAGGAAAAAAGTTAATTGGAAATGAAGTTGTGACAGTATCAAGGGTCGAACGAGATCAAGTGCATTTGTATGTTCTGCACAATGAGAATGAGGTTGAGCCGTATGTTGAAATGCACAAGGATGTTCTCCGAGGTTTAAATCCGAATAGAAATGAGAATTGGATAGTACGAGAGCACAATCGAAGTTTCACACATTTGTTTAAGGATCATATTTAATCAACGTATTGGTCAGATCTCGATTCAATAACAGAAAGGTTGTGATGTTTAGCATATGGTCCAAGTTTGGTTGTGTTTTCTTATAGCGCATACGCAATTAATGGATACACATTTTATACCAAAGAACAAGATGATAAAAGTACTATGCAAAATAGTGGTGTCACCGTGGTAGCTGAAGCAATGCACATTTCAAGTGTGAAGGACTTAAACCCCAAATTTGCAAATCTGTCATATTTTGGGGTTATCGAGCGCATTTGGGTGTTTGATTATGAGAAGTTTCAGATTCCTATATTTCGTTGCAAGTGGGTTGAAAATAATAATGGCATACGAATGGATAAGTCAGGATTTTTGCAAGTGGATCTTAATAGGGTGGGGTACAAAGATGAGCCTTTTATTCTAGCCTCTCAAGCTAAACAAGTATTCTATGTCACTGATCCGACAAGTACAAAATGGTCTATAGTGCTTTTATCTAACAAAGTAATTGATGAAAACATTAGAGATCAGGGTGATATTGATGTTGATATTGAATCATTTACTAGAAATGATCAAGATGAAAATATTATAGCGAATGAATCATATACTAGAAATGATCATAATGAGGGTATTTGGATCAATCCAGCCGTCCGTGTTGTTAAGAGACAGGTAGAACATATTCCAACCAAGAAAAGAAAGAGACGTTAGTGAAAAAGGTACTAGTTATAAAATTATAGCTTATATCATTCAATAATATTAAATAGTTATCATGTTATATATATTCAATGGATTATGGATTATGGATTTTTATATTTGTCATTTAATTTTTGTTTTTTTTCTTTCTTACAGGTCAAATGGCTAGTAACCAGGAAGACTCACACGAGACACATGATACAAATGAAGCTCAGAATGTAGAAAGTGAAATTAAACGAGGAATAACTATTATGAAGTCAATCATCCATACAAGAGATAAAGGGATCAAATTTGATGTACATTGGAGTGATGAAAACCAACTAATTGAGCCAAACGGTTCAATGTTGACTAGTTACATAGGTTCCCTTGTCCGTCAGCACATTCCAATCACCAGTGATAATTGGAGGAATCCATTGTTGCAAGCCGGTAAAGATAAAATATGGACTGAGATACAGGTACTTACCAAATGTGATTGATGTTATTAGATTTTTTTTGACGATTAAGTCTTTAATTTACTTATACTAACACACTCTATGTGTATGTTTTTTGGTAGAGGTCTTTTAATATTGATGAAAACCGAAGAAAGTATTGTCTTCAATTGGCCGGAAAAAGACACAAAGGCTTTCGAACTATGTTATCAAACAAATATCTTAGGGATGCGGAAATTTTTTTTGTTGAAGCAGAACTTCCACAGTTGTATGCGGACTTGATTGCATCTGAAGAATGGAGCACTTTTGTAGCCAAACGAAAATCCAAAAAATTCAATGTAATGTTAATTTGTCATGTCTATTAATTGTATTATATACTTGTTACATTAGTTTGTTCTGACATGACTTAAACTTGTTCATCCAGGAATTGAGTGCCATTAATCGCAAAAGAGCATCAAAACCCGCGTATCCATACAGAAAAGGGCGTGTGGGATATGCACGCTTACAGCAAAAATTGGTAAGTATATATAAATGTTATGATTTTATTAATTGTCTTATTGTGTTATAATTGATGATCTTATTATTTATCTCAATGTGTAGTCAGAAGAGACGAAAAGTGAAGAAACATCACTTCCGGACCATGTTTTGTGGAAGGAAGCTCGTGTGGGCAAGGATGGAGTTGTTAGGGAAGATGTTCAGCATGTTTATGACGAATGTGTAAGTATACCATTATGTCTTTAAGTTAATCGAAATTTTATTAAAATATAATTAATTTTTAATCCTCACTAATAATTTTCGATATGTCAATGAATTTCAGGAGACTCTATCTAAATCCATAACCACAGGTGAGGAGGATTGCAGGAGCATACTTAGTCGAGTACTAAATGTTCTTGAGTATTCCGGTCGGGTGAGGGGTAAAGGATTTGGTGTGACTCCATCTTCCTTGTATAAGCAACCAAAGAGAAAAAATCCTAGCAATCGCGAAGTGATGCAATCGTTGGATGAATTAAAAGTACAAGTCCGTGAATTGCAAAAGGATAAAGAGAGATATGAGGCGGAAAAGCGCGGTTTAGAGTTGAAAGATATTAGTGACATAGCTAGTATCAATTGTCAAAAGAAAATTCCTGAGGTAATTAGCACGTTTATTTTAATTGACATATATTTATTTTAATTAAATTAGCACGTTTATTTTAATTGACATATATACACATTAACAGTTACATATTTATTATTGCTTTAGGGCATTTCATCTTGTCAGCTATTTTTATCGTTGCCGACTTATCGCATAGTTGGCAAGAGAAAAATGCATAACACTTTGGGAGATTTACTTCACCATAAACTGCTCCCTGATGGATATCTGAAATTAACAGTTGATATTGCATTAGAGCTTGATGCGTTGCTACCGATACCTGACGTTGTTTCAGAGACAACATTGTTGTGGGATGCAATAGGATCGTTTATTGCATGGCCGTCAGACCTCATTTTCATAGATGATGAGGTATGTTGAAAACCATTATGAATCTTTTAGTATTCAAATGTCAATTCTGAACCATTATGAAAATCATTCTGAACCATTACGTACATTTTTTTACATGGTAATGTTAGACTCCTACAAAACCCGCATCTAAGGATAAAGGGATTTTGCCGCACAACGAGTCTGTTGCATCACAAAAAGAGGTACATTGAAAGTGTTATTCTATGATCCGAATTCAAAAGCTTCATGATTTTCTACTTTACCTAACTTATATGATTTTTAGATTCCTGCTCAAGTTTCACAAGAAGCCAGCAAGAAAAGAGCTCCTACAAAGACCGGGCAGGCAAAAAGAGCTCTGACACCTCGCTTTCGGATGTGTCTTGAAACACTTGTGGCAACATCAGATTTGATGGATGGTGCTATTCGTCAAATAGACATGGACGAAGGTGTTTTTGGTTTTCCTCATTCCGAAATAATTTCAAAAGAGGACATGGAACAGATTTTTTGACATCTTGAATTTGGCATCGGTGTTATGCATTCATACATCTGGTACTCCGGTCAATATATAATTTAATTTGTTGAACAATTTATTTACACATTTCAATGAAAATTGTCTAATGTTTATTATGTTTTTATTTAAGGTGCTTGTATGAGAAATTGATGCGCGGGAATCAATTGTCAAACAGATTCTATTTCTTGTCTTGCACCCGTGTCAATGCACCGACAATTGCTATTGATTCAAATTCAGTAAGAAATCACTTACTCGAGAGATTTATGGCCAGCAGTACAGAAAGTTTGTATCTTTTACTGTATAATACTGGAAACTAGTAAGATTTTCATTCTAATCTTTGTATCTTTTGCCTAGAAATTATCCATTTAAACTTTTGTTATATTTTACAGTGGACACTGGTTGTTGGTTGCTATTAATCCTACAAGAGAAATGGTGTATTATCTGAATTCATTAGATCATGATTGGACAATATATCAGAATATGAAGGATTTGGTTGATACGTAAGTGAGATTGTTCTAAATATTCATGTGTATTTGTATATTTAATTATTTCTGTGAGATTGTTCTAAATTTACGTTTTTCTTTTATAGAACAATACTAGTATACCGAGCACAAAGAGAAGCTCGAGTATCACGGTCTAAAGCAAACAACATTACATGGATCAAAGTGGAGGTATATTAATTTTCACAATGTTGCTTATAATAGTGATGCTACTTGATAACACAAGACAATTATATATTAATTCTTATTTGTTTTTCTATGTGTAGTGTCCTCGTCAGCATAACGGTATAGACTGCGGTTATTTCGTTTTGAGCTTTATGAGAGAAATCCTTGATTTGGATCGATTTGAGATTCCCATCACGATATGGATTTATAACTTAGGATTTATTTTAATACTTATCGGATATTTCTTATAATTTATTATTTTAAACTAAATCATGCATATTATGTTTTGTGATGTAGTACTTTGATGAATACCCGTGTGATCATTACACGAAAGATAAATTGGAACAAATCAAGGAGGAATTGTGTGAATACCTTATTGAGAAAATAATCATATAAGGTATGGAAGTTGGTGTGTAGTTATGGAGTGTAATTGTATAGTTTTGGAAGTTGTTGTATATTAGGAGATCTTTAGAAGTTAAAGGATTAGAATGGTTTAATTATGTGAATGGTTTATGTGAATGGTTTATGGATTATAATAGTTTAATTATGTGAATGGTTTATGTTAATGGTTTATGTTTAATTATGTGAATGGTTTATGTTAATGGTTTATGTTTAATTATGTGAATGGTTTATGGATTTGAATGGTTTAATTATGGAAATGGCCTAAAATGTGAATCATGGATTAGAATGGTTTATGTGATTTATAAAGATTAGAAATGGCCTAAAATGTGAATCATGGATTAGAATGGTTTATGTGATTTATAAAGATTAGAAATGGCCTAAAATATGAAGGATTGGAAATGGCCTAAAATGTGAAGGAAAATATATACAGGTTTCTGCATAAAAAAGAAGGAAAATTTGATTTTTAAAAAAAATCATTAAAAAAACGTGAAGAAAAGACAGCGCTTTTAAGAAAAAGCGCTGCCTATAGTGAGAATAAAAAAAAATTTTAGACAGCGCTTTCTGTAACACCCCCAATCTATACCCCCAATCTAACAAAGCGATAAATAAAATTCAAAATTTCATCAGAGTATAATTAAAAATTCACGGCATAGACCGAGGGATCACATCAATTTGAAACAAACATACAACACCCTGCTCATATAGATATGCAACAATTCAGGTAGCACAAAACAAAGGAACTGAGTTCCTACAACCCACAATTCAATTACAGAATAAAATCCGAAAATCCGTTACTGAATACCATATATATATCATAAAAATTTTGTCTGTCATATACAACATCATACATGTACAATCTAAAAGATCCGTGTATACATAATACAAAATAATCCCACTCGATCACCCCGACTACCCGGTGCTACATATCAGAGCCGATCGACAAAAGAATGAAGACCTAAGCTTCACAAAAAGACCTCCAGCATCTAATCTGCAATGCCTCATAGAGCATTAAAAACAGTAGAAGGGTGAGAAACACAATCATAATACAATTGCATATAATTATATAATAACACACGAATACACAAACATAATATTCTCACCACACTATAAGTCATAAATCAAGTACAAACCAACACAATGAAGTTTCTCACATATCGGTCACAAAAGCATATCAATCGTACCCAATTCAATTATCACCAACACGTGTATTTATACATTAACTCATCACTTTCATCCACAATTCCACACATAATTAAACCATTCATGAGTTATGCAGATGCAAGAGACCGACACAGCGACTCTATGCATATGCATATGCGGTACCGACTCCCATCAATTCTCAACACCAGTTCACTCAGGAACTATTGGAACCATCGCTTGTTACTTAGTATTACTTATGTAACACCTCGTATGGCAAACGACGTTCCCCGTCGCTTTAGGTCCTCTTATTTTTTTAAGGCACACGACGTTTATGGATCGCTTTAGGTCCTCTTGGTATAAGGCACACGATCTGATCGCTTTAGGTCCTCTTTGTATAAGGCACACGATCGTCTATAATCATCGCTTTAGGTCCTCTTATTTTTTTAAGGCACACGATGTTATAGCGGATTCCCTCTGGAACCATTTCGTCGCTCACAGTCACTAGGGCACACGACATCACCAGAATGCACATCACGATGCTCAGCATACAATGACTCATGACATTCAAATGCACACATATATGCAACCATCTCAAGCAACAATAAACATGCTTTGCCATTCAAGCCCAAAACAATGCATTTATTTTCCATACGACCACAAATCATCATTACACCATCCAAACACATACATTCACATCACATAACATCACACCAGTCATACAGTACATATCACACGCATATTGCATAATAACACGTCAAATGCACATCATTAAAACAATAAAAGCCAACAAACAACACATTCCAAATTCCCGACATAATTAAATCGACTAACAATCTTGAAACCATTAATATAAGAAAGAACATGCCAAAAGCTCTCCAACGCATCAAACCTCGCCTCAAACCGACTCACGGATCAAAAGTTATAAAGAAAATAAATAGGGAAAAACTGTCACATTTGCAGTGCGAAGCTCCTAGCGAGTCCTTCGCTTCTTCATTCGCAGTGCGAATGTCCCAGCGAACCAAGTCAGAAGCAAAAATAGCCTAAAAATTCCCCAACGTTCCCAGTGCGAACCATCTAGCGAATGCTCACTACCCTATTCGCAATGCAAATCCTCCAGCGAACAGTGGCAGAATGAAAAATAATACAACGTTCGCAGTGCGAATCTCACGCGAACGCTCGCCGCCCATTCGCAGTGCGAACCTATGATTTCAGCAAAACCCAGCAGCGCACCAGATCATCCAAAAATGATATTTTGTTAACCAAAACATTTCCAAACCAACATATAACAACCAGAACCTAGTATAATCATGGTAACAAGTATTCTACCGCATTTACATTGATTTTCAACCGCGAAAACATCGATTTCTACCATTCCGACCTAGAATTGGAATCCATATAACACGACAACCACCCACACACATACATACATAATCATACACAAGCATAGTATAATCGAGTTTCGCACCCTTACCCGATTAAATAACGTGTAGAAAAGTCGGTTGATCGATTCCTAGATTTTCCAAGTTTTCTCTCTTTCTCCTTTTCTTTCTCTTTTCTTTCTTCCTCTTTTTCTTCTCTTCTTTTTCTTTCCTTTCTATTTTCCCTCTTTTCTTTCTATTTATGTTTCTAACTTAGGGAAAATTAAAGGGAAATGACCAAAATACCCCTACTCTCAAATATCTCGCGAACGTTCCCAAAATCCGATAAAACATAATCACGATGAAAAATAACATATTTTTGTATAAAAGTCAGAAATAAAATAATATAATAATAAAATAATCAAATGAATCAATTAAATAAAAATACTAAAACTGGGGCGTTACAACTCTCCCCCACTTAGAAATTTTCGTCCTCGAAAATATACCTGAGACGAACAACTCTGGATACGACTCCCGCATCCGACTCTCCAACTCCCAAGTCAAATTGCCCTCAGCAGTGCCTCCCCAAGCCACTTTCACAAGTGCAATGTCCTTGCCCCTCAACCGCTTCACCTCGCGATCCAAAATCCTAACGGGTAATGCCTCAACCGTAAGGTTCCCCCTTACCTCAACCTCATCCATCAGAATCACATGCGACGGATCCAGAACATACTTCCGAAGCTGTGAAACATGGAATACATCATGCAAGTTCGACAAATTCGGAGGCAACGCCACCCTATAAGCCACAACACCAACTCTCGCGGATATCTGGTAAGGACCAATAAACCGAGAAGTAAGCTTCTTCGATTTCAATGCACGACCAACACCCGTTACTGGCGTAACTCTCAAAAATACATGATCGCCCTCTTGGAACTCGAGATCTTTCCTCCTTCGATCATGATAACTCTTTTGCCTACTCTGAGAAGCCTTCATTTTCTCACGAATAAGCTTCACCTTTTCCGTAGTCTGTTGCACCAACTCTGGTCCAACCACCAAACTCTCACCAGATTCGTGCCAACACAACGGTGTTCGACATCTTCGTCCATACAACGCTTCAAACGGTGCCATTCCAATACTCGAATGGAAATTGTTATTATACGTGAATTCAATCAATGCAAGATAACTATCTCACGCACCACCTTGTTTAAGAACACAAGCCCGTAACAAATCTTCCAACAACTGAATCGTTCTCTCGGTCTGTCCATCCGTCTGCGGATGATAAGCCGAACTCAATCTCAATTTAGATCCTAAAGCCTTTTGTAAACTTTCCAAAAACCTCGAAGTAAACCTCGAATCTCGATCAGAAACAATGCTCAATGGAACACCATGCAACTTCACAATCACACTGATGTAAATCTCAGCCAACCTCTCCAAAGAAAAACTGATGTTAATCGGAATGAAATGAGCCGATTTAGTCAGCCTATCTACAACCACCCAAATAGCATTATGCCCTCGCTGAGTATTCGGCAACCCTGTTACAAAATCCATCGAAATGATATCACACTTCCACTCAGGAATATCTAACGGTTGCAACAAACCACTAGGCCTCAGATGTTCTACCTTCAACTTCTGACAAGTCAAACATGCATAAACAAAGTGAGCCACATCTCTTTTCAATCCAGTCCACCAGAAAATCTTCTTCAAATCTTGGTACATCTTATTAGCTCCCGGATGTATACTCAAATTACTCCGGTGTCCTTCCTCCAGAATCATCCTTTTCAAATCCGAATCATTCGGAATACAAAATCGACCACGAAACCTCAAAACACCTCTATCATCCACTTTAAAGTCCTCACTTTCACTTTTATCCCCAACCGTCATCAAATCCACAAATTTCACATCCAATTTCTGTTTCTCACTAACCGACAACAGAAAATCATTAGTAACCTTCAACATTCCAAGCCTCATGCTATCCGACGTCACTTCACATACCAAACTCAAATCTCTAAACGATTCTAAAAGTTACCACTCCTTAACCATTAAAGCAGACATATGTAATGATTTCCGACTCAACGCATCGGCTACCACATTAGCTTTACCAGGATGGTAATTCAAGCCAAAGTCGTAGTCCTTCAAAAATTCCAACCATCTACGTTGCCTCATATTCAACTCTTTCTGATCAAACAAATATTTCAAACTTTTATGATCACTAAAGACTTCGAATCTTGCACCGTAGAGATAATGCCTCCAAATCTTCAACACAAAAACTACAGCCGCTAATTCAAGATCATGAGTAGGATAATTTTTCTCATGAACCCTCAATTGCCTTGAAGCATAAGCCACCACCTTACCTTCTTGCATCAGAACACCACCTAGACCAATCAAAGACGCATCACAATACACCACAAACGGTTCATTAGGATCCGGTAAAATCAAAATCGGAGCTGCCGTCAATCTTCTCTTCAGCTCAATAAAACTTTCCTCACACCGAATATCCTAAACGAACGCTTGACCTTTGCAAGTCAACTGGGTCAAAGGAAGTGCTAACTTAGAAAAACCTTCAATAAACCTCCGATAATATCTGGCTAATCCCAAAAAGCTTTGAATTTCAGTAACAGATCTCGGAGCCTCCCATTGTAGAACTGCATCTACTTTAGATGGATCCACAACAATACCATTACCTGAAATCACGTGCCCAAGAAAACTCACTTCCGACAACCAGAATTCACACTTGGACAACTTAGAAAAAAGTTTCCTTTCTTTCAAAACCTACAAAACAATACGCAAATGCTCCGCGTGCTCCTCCCGGGACTTAGAATAAATCAAGATATCATCAATAAACACAACCACAAATCGATCCAAATGCTCGTGGAAAATACGATTCATGTACTCCATAAACACACCTGGCGCATTAGAAACCCTGAACGACATCACCAAATATTCATAATGACCGTATCGTGTCCTAAAAGTCGTCTTCTAAATATCTTCCTCTTTCACCCTAATCTGATGATACCCTGACCTCAAGTCAATCTTACTAAACACATACACACCAACCAACTAATCCATCAGATCATCAATTCTCGGAAGAGGATACTTATTCTTAATTGTCACTTTATTCAACTGGCGATTATCAATACACAATCGCATACTTCCATCTTTCTTTTTCACCAATAAAACAGGCGCATCCCAAGGCGACACACTTAGTCTCACAAACTTCTTCTCCAACAATTCATTCAACTGCTTCTTTAACTCAACCAACTCAGATGCCGACATTCGATATGGTGCCATTGATACAGGTCTAGTACCAGGAACTAGATCTATAGAAAACTCCACCTCCCTCTCTGGCGGCACATCTGAAATATCCTCGGGAAACACTTCCAGAAATTCACACACAACAGGAAACACATCAAGTGAAACTTGACTATCCATAGATAACAAAGCAAACAACCCGAACAACTGAGCTTCATCCACCAAAAGCTTCTTCAACTCCTTGGTAGACAAGAAACTCGAGTCTTCGTCTTCCTAAAGAGAAGGAAACCTTACTAGCTTATGATAACAATCAATATGGACCCGGTTGAATTGCAACCAATTCATTCCCAGAACCACCTCTAAACCCTCCAATGGCAAACACACCAAATTCATCTCAAGGTCTTTACCATACATGGTCAAAGGACAACTTAAACAAACCAAAGAAGTAGTTACTGACCCCATTGCTGGAGTATCAATAATCATCTCTTCACCCATCAAAGACAACACAAGATTCAAACGCTTCGCGCACTCAGACGAAATAAACGAATGAGTCGCTCCAGTATCAATAATAGCAACTAAAGGCGTACTATTAATAAAACAAGTACCTCTGATCAGACGATCTGCACTTGAAGTCTGAGTTCCCGCCAAGGCAAAAACTTTCCCACCAGCTGGAGCTTGCTTCGGTTTCGGACACTTCGTACTAACATGTCCAGTTTTGCCACAATTGAAACACTTCACCATGTTCCTCTTACAATCAGCTGCAATATGTCCTAAACCTCCACAATTAGAACACTTCCTCATATCTTTTCTGCATTCAAACTGATGATGTCCTAATTCACCACACCTAAAACATCTCGGAGTATTAGACATACCTCCTCCACTTGACCTTCGCTCAAAATTTCCCCTTTGTTTACCCTTATCTGCCGGTGTTACATACGGACCACCACGGAACTGTTGCTTCCCTTTCCTCTCACTCACACTCTTATAATGAGTAGAACGAGCCTTACTATCCTCCTCATAAATCCTATAACAATACACCAAATCAGAAAACCTCCTAATCCTTTGATAACCGATTGCCTGCTTTATCTCAGGACGCAATCCATTCTCAAACTTCACGCACTTAGAAAATTCCGCAGTCGCTTCCGCATAATGTGGATAAAACGGCACAAGCTCCAAAAACTTAGCAGTATAATCAACAATAAACATACTACCTTGTTTCAAGAACTCAATCTCCTTCTTTCCTCTTACATCTTCAGGAAAATACTTCCTCAGAAACTCAATGCTAAACACAACCCAAGTAATCTCCTCCTCTGCAGCTTCCAACACATGACGTGTACTAACCCACCAATCATCAGCTTCTTCTAGTAACATGTGAGTACCCAGTCTCACCTTCTGATCCTCAGCACAATCCATCACTAGAAAGATCCTTTCAATCTCTTTAAGCCAAATCTGAGCACCATCAGGATCATATCTTCCTTTGAAGATAGGCAGTTTGTTCTTCCTGAACTCATCATTACCAGCAGCATTAGGTGCACCCTGCACAGCCCGAGCCATAGCTTGCATCGCAGCAGCTAAAGCAGCGTCATTCCTACCAGCCATATTCTGTTCATTTCCAATAACAACAACTATGGTTAAACAAACAGCTCACCGAACCACAAAGACCAACAAGGACTGACACAAACTGACACGGACTGACTCTGATACCACTTAATGTAACTCCCCCAATCTATACCCCCAATCTAACAAAGCGATAAATAAAATTCAAAATTTCATCAGAGTATAAATAAAAATTCACGGCATAGACCGAGGGATCACATCAATTTGAAACAAACATACAACACCCTGCTCATATAGATATGCAACAATCCAGGTAGCACAAAACAAAGGAATTGAGTTCCTACAACCCACAATTCAATTACAGAATAAAAGCGGAAAATCCGTAACTGAATACCATATATATATCATAAAAAGTTTGTCTGTCATATACAACATCATACATGTACAATCCAAAAGATACGTGTATACACAATACAAAATAATCCCACTCGATCACCCCAACTACCCGGTGCTACATATCAGAGCCGACCGACAAAAGAATGAAGACCTAAGCTTCACAAAAAGACCTTCAGCATCTAATCTGCAATGCCTCATAGAGCATTAAAAACAGCAGAAGGGTGAGAAACACAATCATAATACAATTGCATATAATTATATAATAACACACGATTACACAAACATAATATTCTCACCACACTATACGTCATAAATCAAGTACAAACCAACACAATGAATTTTCTCACATATCGGTCACAAAAGCATATCAATCGTACCCAATTCAATTATCACCAACACGTGTATTCATACATCAACTCATCATTTTCATCCACAATTCCACACATAATCAAACCATTCATGAGTTATGCAGATGCAAGAGACCGACACAACGACTCTATGCATATGCACATGCGGTACCGACTCCCATCAATTCTCAACACCAGTTCACTCAGGAACTATTGGAACCATCGATTGGTACTTAGGATTACTCATGCAACACCCCGTCGGGCAAACGACGTTCCCCGTCGCTTTAGGTCCTCTTATTTTTTTTAAGGCACACGACGTTTATGGATCGCTTTAGGTCCTCTTTGTATAAGGCACACGATCCGATCGCTTTAGGTCCTCTTTGTATAGGGCACACGATCGTCTATAATCATCGCTTTAGGTCCTCTTATCTTTTTAAGGCACACGATGTTATAGCGGATTCCCTCTGGAACCGTTTCGTCGCTCACACCCACTAAGGCACACGACATCACCAGAATGCACATCACGATGCTCAGCATACAATGACTCATGACATTCAAATGCACACATATATGCAACCATCTCAAGCAACAATATTCATGCTTTGCCATTCAAGCCCAAAACAATGCATTTATTTGCCATACGACCACAAATCATCATTACACCATCCAAACACATACATTCACATCACATAACATCACACCAGTCATACAGTACATATCACACGCATATTGCATAATAACACGTCAAATGCACATCATTAAAACAATAAAAGCCAACAAACAACACATTCCAAATTCCCGACATAATTAAATCTGCTAACAATCTTGAAACCATTAATATAAGAAAGAACACGCCAAAAGCTCTCCAACGCATCAAACCTCGCCTCAAACCGACTCACGGATCAAAAGTTATAAAGAAAACAAATAGGGAAAAACTGTCACATTCGCAGTGCGAAGCTCCTAGCGAGTCCTTCGCTTCTTCATTCGTAGTACGAATGCCCTAACGAACCAAGTTAGAAGCAAAAATGGCCTAAAAATTCCCCAACGTTCGCAGTGCGAACCATCCAGCGAATGCTCGCTACCCTATTCGCAATGCGAATCCTCCAGCGAACAGTGGTAGAATGAAAAATAATACAACGTTCGCAGTGCGAACCTCACGCGAACGCTTGCCGCCCATTCGCTGGCCATTCGCAGTGCGAACCTGCGATTTCAGCAAAACCCAACAGTACACCAGATCATCCAAAAATGATATTTTCTCAACCAAAACATTTCCAAACCAACATATAACAACCAGAACCTAGTCTAATCATGGTAACAAGTATTCTACCGCATTTACATCGATTTCCAACCGCGAAAACATCGATTTCTACCATTCCGACCTAGAATTGGAAACCATATAACACCACAACCACCCACACACATACATACATAATCATACACAAGCATAGTATAATCGAGTTTCGCACCCTTACCCGATTAAATAGCGTGTAGAAAAGTCGGTTCATCGATTCCTAAATTTTCCATGTTTTCTCTCTTTCTCCTTTTCTTTCTCTTTTCTTTCTTCCTCTTTTTCTTCTCATATTAAGTAACAAATTTTATGACATAACTTATAAGTAGTTGAGATATCTGTTTTTCATGTTTCTCATATTAAGGTTCTTTTTGAAAATTTTAATTAATTAAATTTTAAATTAATATTTAAAATCATAATTTAAGTTATTAATGATTTATTTTGTAAGAAAATATTTAAAGTTTATTATAATTTTATTTGGAATTTTTAATTTTTTTTAAATATAAATATTTATTATATTATTAAATAATATTATGAATTTTAATTAATAATTTTTCTTATTTTTAATCTTAATCAATCATCAAAAATAATTTTTGATCCCAATGATTAATATTTCATCTATAAAAGTGAAGGTGAAAAATCTTAAAAAAAAAAGAAAGGAAAAAAAACTCAGTTTTAAAACCCAGAACAAATGTTAAAACTATTAAAATAAAGTATCAAATTACATTTAAGTCTTTTAAAATCAAGTAATTATGTAGTGATTGATGAGTTATAGTTATTGCATGAGGAGCGTATTCAATTTCTACTAATTTTTTATAATTATATTATATTTACAATATAAGATATTGCATTATCCATTATATATATATATATATATATATATATATATATATATATATATATATATATATATATATATATATATATATATATATATATATCACAGGATAGATAATTATAATTTTATAACGGTAAATTTTTAATATATTGGATTGACATGCATGAGCTGATTTAATGAAAAACAAATGTTCATGCCTTATCAAGTTGGATGCTCGGTGGAATGCGGACTTTCCATGACATGTAGCTTTCGCTATGCTTTGACGACGCATGACAGGTCAATCTCTGCTCAATCGTTTGAAGCATTTAGCTCTATTTGACCATTCAATTTATTTTGAGCTTCACTTTAATGAGCTACATTAAAATCTTTCTCAAAATCGTGGTCCTTCAAAAGATCTCTATGGCAGGGTAGAGTTGTTTTTGAGGGTATTCAAGGAGAATTACAACACATGAACTCACTGGAGAATCTTGTTTAAAATATTAAGTGGTGCGATAATTTTTTTTTAATTCATAAATGTATACAATTTTTTTTTTTTTGGATTCTTTTTTAAATTTATATCAATTTTCTAATGCATTATTATTGCCTCTCTTCTTAAAAATATGTATTTTTTTACTAAGCAAAATGGATTCAAACGGATACAAAGGGGTATCCGAACCCGATTACAAAATCAACTACGGACCCACCGTTACAAAAAGTCTATCGGTGATTTGATCCAATTGTAATAATTACAAGTAAAATTAGATTTTTTCCCAACCCATCTCCATGTTAAATTCACAATGTTGTGATACACGGAATCGTCGTTCCACAACTCGTCTTTAAACATAATACTATTTCTAACAATCCACAAACTCCAACAAATAGTAAGCCAAATCCCGACCGCATTTTGAATTGAAGCACCCAAACAATGCAACGAAGATGTCCAACTCCTCAAAATATCCACCACAGAACCATTAAAGAAAACCACAACACCAAGCCAATCCGAAATCTTCTTCCAAATGTGAGCAGATTTAAAACAATAAAATAACAGATGGACCATTGTTTCCTCAACCTGAAAGCATAAAGGACACACCAAATCATGACTTGAGATGACAATACCGCGAGCCCTAAGGTTATCTCTAGATGGGAGACGGTCATGGAGAAGACGCCAACCAAACACCAAAGTCTTAATCGGCGATGAAGCAGACCAAATTAATTTAAAAGCCAACAATGTATCAGCAGAAAAACTAACATCAGGTATTTTCGTACTAACGAGAAATTCGCAAGCTGAATGAACTGAGAAAACTTGATTCTGATTTAGAACCCACCTGAAACTATCCAAAGCATTCTTACGCAGAGAAACGTGTTGAATCATACTAAGTAAATTCTCCAACTGATGCGAGAAAATCATATTTTCTTCTGATTCCTGCAGATCCACCTTCCAATTCCAACTGTCACCAATCCAAAAACCGTTTTCAGCAATTACACTACAAGGATCTTTCGCCGATGTGAACAAGATTGGAAAAAGATCAGCCAATGTACTGCTACCACACCAGATCGAAGACCAAAAGGAAAGCGAATCTCCGTTCCCTACCGTGGCTACTGAGTTTCTGAAGAAGGAATGGCCTCCAAAATCTCTCGACAGATGACAGATATCACGCCACCAAAGAGAAGCTTTAAACGAACCTACATTAGACTCTCCCCTAGCCAAATGCATCATAAAATTTCCGTACCTGCACTGAAAAATATCAGACCAAATGTAATTATAGTGAGACGAGCATTTCCTAATCCATTTAGCAAGTAAGGCTTCATTCAAACATTGGATGTCGATAATCTCCAGACCACCAGCTTCTCGCAGTTTGCAAACTAAGATCCCGTTTATCCAAGCAATGCCCTGTTTTATAGGTGAGCCATTCCATAAGAACCTCCTCTGTAAAGCTGTTAAAATTTTGACCACCTTCTTCGGCATCCGGTAAAACGACATATAGTGAATAGGCAGATTGGTAAGGACAAATTTGATTAACGTATATCTGCCATCAATTGACAAAAGTCTGCCTTTCCAAGAAGCAAGTCTAGCATGAACTTTGTCGATAACCGGCTTCCAAAAAGATATCAATCTATGGTTCCCGCCAATCTGGATACCAAGGAATTTGAACGGACATGCTTGAATCTTGCACGCAAGGAATCTTTCTGCAGCCTTCATAAAAGTATCGTCTACCTCGCACCCAATGAGACTTCTCTTGTTGAAGTTAATTTCTAGGCCAGACATAAGTTGAAAACCTCTCAGAATTACTTTCATAGCCCAAACATTATTCCAATTGGCTTCTCCTATGATGATAGTGTCATCTGCATATTGCAGCAAACAGAGCATCTCCTTCTGATTAATTTTGATGCCATGGAATAGCCCAACGTCTTTTGCCTTTTCCATCAAAATTGCTAAACCTTCTGCGGCAATTGCAAAGAGGTAAGGTGATAAGGGATCACCTTGACGAAGACCACGAGAAACCTGAAACTCACGAGACGGGCTACCGTTGACAAGCACAGACATAAAACTTTTAAAAACAGTCCCTTCAATCCACTGCATAAACTTGTTACCGAACCCCATATGCTTCATTACCTGACGAATGTAAGGCCACTCAACACAGTCATAAGCCTTTGCGAAGTCGACTTTAAGTATAAGACTCTTACTCTTGCTTCTTCTAGAATAATCCACCATCTCATTCAAAGCTAAAATGCCGTCTAGCAGATTTCTCCCAGCAATAAACGCAGTTTGAGCAGGGGAAATAACCGTATCCAAGACACTTTTAAGCCTGCCCGCCAATAGCTTAGAAATCACATTGTACACGCAACCGACTAGACAAATCGGTCTATAACCATCAAGATTCCTGGGCTTCTCTTCTTTTGGAATGAGCACCAAGAAAGAAGAAGATAGAATCTTAGGCAATTTAGAATATAGAAAGAACTCTTTGACACAGTTAGTAAAATCTTTACCAACTATCTCCCAACATCTCTGAATAAACTCTAAACTAAAGTCGTCCGGTCCCGGAGTCTTATCACCACTACATTGGAACACAACATCTTTGATTTCAGCATCCTCAAAGTCCTCCTCTACTGAGACTCTATCCACCTCATTAAGGGATTTGAATTACTCAAAATTCAACTGAGGAATCGGTTTGTTGGTCGATTTCATCCTCTTTTCAAAGTGGCGGGCAACTCCATCTTTGACCCCTGCTACATCTTCAACAATTTTGTTATCCACCTCTACTTCAGATATAGTATTCATAAGATTACGGTGTCTCATAACGGAATGGAAATAAGCTGTATTTCGATCTCCGTCCTCAATCCATTTGGTTCCAGCTTTTTGATGGAGCAAACTTTCTTTAATTCTCAGAAACTTCCATAACTCATCTTCAGCATCTTTACGTTTGCGTTTAACAGAATCATTAGAAAAGTCTTCCTTCTCTGCTAGGTCCTCTTCTACCGAGTTAATGAAATCAATAGAGTCTTCGATATTAGTGTCTATCCAACCGAATATATTCCTGTTCCACCACCTGAGTTTAGCACGGAGTAACTGAAACTTCTTAGTCAATATAAAGGAATAAGTGCCTTGAAATTTGACAGAATCCCACACTTGTTTAGTGAAATTCAAGAACTGAGGATGTTGAAACCAACATTTCAATGAACGGAAAGGTTTTGGCCCCCAGTTAACGTTCCTAACAGATATCCAAACCGGACGATGGTATGATATATCACGCCTTCCCACCTTTTGACAAGCCACGTTCCAACCATTCTGTAAACCAATCGAAATGAGGAAACGATCTAACCTGCTACAAGTATTACCATCAGAATTATACCAAGTAAATATGTTCCATAATGTCACCAGATCAATGCACCCGGTCATATGGATAAAATCTTCAAACTCAGTCATCAGTTTTCTATTGTTGATGCCACTGCCTTTTTTTTCCCTAGAATTCTTTATAGCATTGAAGTCGCCCCCAATTAACCACTCTCCTGGTTCCTGCTTGGATTTGAGATCTAACAAGTTGCTCCAAAGGGCTCTTTTCTCAGAGTTGATACACGACGAGTAAATATTGAAGAGGTAAACCAGCTTATTATTCCAAACAGCCTTCAGCCCCAAGAAACCTTTACCTTTGTAGCTACAAATTGGCTCTAAAACATTCTTCCTCCATATGGTGAGAATCCCACCCGACATACCTTCAGCCTGAGAAGCTGACCATAAACAAGTCTCGTTACCCCAGATATCGTGAACAATGGCATCCTTCATAATTTCACACTTTGTTTCCTGAATGAAAACAATGTCAGGCCCACCCGCTTTCAGCATCTCACGAATCTTCCTTTTCTTAATCAAACTCCCACATCCTCTCACATTGTAAGTAACTACATTCATAAGGGACCAATAGCTGACTCCTTCATAACTTTCCTGGGGTTTCTTTCTTCTTCTTCCAAATTCCGAATTATGGACTCGAACACCTCATCATCTTCATCAGCTTTAATTCCTATTTTCCTGATAGATTTCCAAACTCTAGAAGGGAGGTCAACCAGCTTTTGTTTAATTCTAGAGTTGCTTTAAAGAATCTCTTCGTCACCAATGGAACCTGAGCTATGCCTATTAGAATCCTCTGAAAAACCTGATATAGACTCATTCGGACGATCAGGTGAGGATACATAACCACCCGCTAAAAGATTAGACCTGGAGTTGTCAGCTAAGAGAAGAGACGAGTAATAGGAAGGTTTAAAAGGGATTTTTAAATTCTTATATATATCACCCAAAGATTTCTTCTTTCTATCAGTCTTAGGACAACCCAAATGTTGTAAAGAGATGGGCCCAACAACAGAATCCTTAACCAGCCCAGAACCCATCACACAATCCATATTATTTGGGCCACCAATCTCAACTAAGTTTGACTTCTCCTTTTCAATGTTTAAAAAATTCCTGCCTTTAATCGATCTTGAGATAGACAAATCATTTTCAGCAAGATACGACACCCCAACACCCTTTTGCAGACCTTTATGACCTATGTTATCATTCCTTGGCACAGACGAGGTCCCCACCAAATCCTGTACATCCAAATCCTGCTAGTTTTCAAAACATAAATCATACGCTTCAGAAACCTTGCCTCTAGACTGATAACCTCCTTTATTGGTAACTGTGATTGTCCTAGAATTAAGACAATCCTTTTCACCTGCTGCACAGACATCGTGACAATCCCAATGGTTATTGACCAACAGATCAACCAACAGATCAACTTCTTGCACCGTCTCTTCCACTTCACTACCAGAAGATTCAACCTCTGAACTGTCTTCCACACTTCCTCCATTAAACTTACAGGACAACTTTGAGCAAAATCCAAACGCCTCTTCAACAACTTTGATCCTGAAAATTTGTTCATTAACGTCAATATTGAACACTTCATTCAAGTTAATGGCAAACTTCGTCCTAATAAGGATTCTCGCAACATCCAGCTTTTCATGCCTCTGAGTATCAACGTCAGCCTTAACAAAAGCACCTATAGTTCCAGCCAAAAACTTAAAAAAAATTTCACTCCAGACATGACATGGTAAACCAAAAATGTTTACCCATGTCAACCTCTCAGAGTCCACGTCCAGCGGAGACCAAGGATGAACATTTGAGAACCATTTCTCAACCCAAGACTTATCCTCAATGATCATCTTCTTGATATCACCAGTAACCTCCTCTTCTTAAAAATATATATAAATCTATTACTAATAATTAATTGTCAAGAGTTGAGTTTTTTTTTACAAGCAACTTGTATTAATATGGAGAAAAAGGCTTCTCAAAACCAATACAAGGATAAAAAAGATAGAAACAGGAAAAACTCCTAGAAGTTACATAAAATCAAGAGGGAATTTCAACCAGTTATGCAAACTACACTTGACTCCTCCTATCTCCAGCCATCTCCAAGAAAGGATCAAAATACGGTTAAACATATCGTCGACGTCTCCAAAGTCATCACCAAAAATGATGTTATTCCTAGTACTCTAGATACACCAATTTACAATCTGCCAAATATAAGTCGACATACCTTTCTTACAAGAATCTCTCAAAGAATTTGACCACGCCAAAGCATGGTTGGGAACGGAAATAACAAACATCGGCTGGGTTCCCAACCAAGAGGAGATCTTAATCCACAGGACTTGAATTTTCAGACAAGAGAGAAAAAGATGCAGAGCATTTTCTTCTTCCAAAAAGCATATAGGACAGACCTTTTCTTGTGAAGAAATAACTACTCCTCTAGCCTCCAAATTATCGCGAGTGGGCAGCCTATTTATCAGCATCCTCCAAATGAAAATTTTGACTTTCATAGGAATTTTAGAACACCACGTCTCTTCAAGAACAGATACAATATCTGCATTGATTCTCAGACCAGCAAACTCAGAGCAAAAAGTAGAATAGACAAACTTCACAAAAAAATCAGAATTGGATTCCAAATTCCAGACCCATTGACCTTCCTTCAAAAAATCCAGCGTGGAACCTGTAACCAAAGCAATCAAAGCCTGAACCGATCTATCATCATGCTGCCTCTCTTGAAGACGCAAGGAATAAAGATTCCAAGACCAATTCGCATGGGTCCAAAGGCCGACGTCAGAAAGGACACACTCCTTATTGTCTGTTGCATCAAATAAAGCAGGAAAAACGGATTTGATAGCAAAATCACCACACCAATGATGGTGCCAGAAATGAATGAACCTCCCTTTACCAACAATAGGTCTGACCAAATCCACAAAAACTGTATTTGTGTTAAGAACTCTAAGATTCAAAACATCCCTAATCCAAGCAGAACATTTAGAAGGAAGTTCAAAAACATCCGAGCCTGCCACGAGATTGGACAAGTTCCCATAACGGTTATTCAACAAACTTCTCCAAATCTCATTCCCATGATTAAGGAATTTCCACAACCATTTAACTAACAAAGCCTTATTAAACAACCCTATGTGCTTGATTCCTAAACCTCCTTCCTTCTTAGATTTACAAACCGAACTCCAATTAACCCAAGCAATACTCTTTTTTTCCATCGATCCCGACCAAAGAAAACGCCGCTGGATAGAAATAATAGCTTTTACTACCTTGGAAGGAGCCTTGAAAAAAGACAAGTAGTGTATAGGTAGATTGGTTAGGACTGAGTTGATGAGAGTGGCTCTGCCTCCAAGGGAGAAATTCCTCCCTATCCAAGAACTGAGTCTAGCTTTGACAGACGATAAAACTGGTTCCCAAAACGAGAGTCTTCTATGATTCCCTCCAATAACTATTCCAATAAATTTAAAAGGAAGAGCTCCCGACTTACAATATAAGAAAGTTTTAGCAACAAGTAGAAAGTTTGGGTCAAGACAAACACCATACAAGCAACTTTTACCAAAGTTGATTCTAAGGCCATAAACGATCTCAAATCCACGGAGGATAGCTTTCACCGCCCACAAATTCAAGTACTCACCATTACAGACCAAGATGGTATCATCAGCAAATTGCAATAACTCTATCGATTCATCTTCTTTAAAACAAAAACCAGAAAGTAAATTTGAATTTGTCGCTCTCTTAATCATAAGCGAAAGAACCTCAGCCAAACCGCAAAAAGGAAGGGGGCTATAGGATCCCCTTGCTTGAGTCCCCTCGTCGCCTCAAAATCCCTAGAAGGACTTCCGTTGACAAGGACAAAAATAAAACTGGAACACACATTCCCTTTTATCCACTTTATCCAGTTAGGCCCAAAATTCATTGCCTCAAGAATAGATAATAAGAATCCCCAATCTACACAATCGTAAGCTTGCGCAAAATCCACCTTAAAGAGCATGCATTTATGCTTTTTTCTTTTAGCAAGATCGATGATTTCATTCGCCACAAGCACACCATCTAAGAGATTCCTACCCGGTATGAAAGCAGTTTGAGTCGGAGAAACCAGATTGCTAATGACTGCAGAAAGTATTTTAGCTAGCAACTTAGAAATGACTTTGGAAACACAACCTACGAGGCTTATAGGCCTATACTCCACGAAAGATTGCGGATTATCAACCTTCAGAACCAAGACTAAGAAAGAAGATGTGAAGGCTTTAGAAAGCTTGCCTGTCCTAAAAAAATGAAGAACACAGTTGGTGAAATCACCTCCAACAATCTCTCAACCTTCTTTGAGAAAATTGAAGGAGAAGCCATCAGGACCTGGTGATTTATTCCCGTCACAGTCGAACATAGCCAACCTGATATCTTCTGGAGAAAAATCAGAATCCATCCATACTCTGTCTGCAGGGGAAAGCGTATTAAACCAGACAAATCCACTTTAAATCTAGGAGAATCCACCTTTTTGAATTTCGAAGCGAAAAACTCCAAAGCTACATCCTTTATAATAACAGGATCCTCAATAAGGTTATCTGAGGATCCTATAGCCGTTATAGCATTAATTCTGGTTCTCGCTTTAAGGGTAGAGTGAAAGAACCGAGTATTAATGTCGCCTTCCATAACCTAGTTAGATCTAGATTTCTGAAAAATCAAGGCCTCTTTAATACGAAGGGTACTCCAAAAATCTTCCTGAAGATTAGCCCTCATCTTAATCACGTCTTCAGACAAGGAGCAATCAGCATAAGCTATATCTAAATCAATACCGTTAATTCCTTTCTTGCTATCTTCCAACTTAAGATCTATCTAACCAAAACACATGGCGATTCCACCAATTTAAACGGGACTTCAAGAACTTAAGTTTTTCCTTAAAAACAAAAGGAGATGAGCCGTGAAAGTTAGCAGAATTCCATTGAGTTTTTACAAATCCCATGAAATCCTTCTGTTGTAACCAACAATTAAAGAAGAGAAAAGGTTTTGGCCCCCAGTTAGAAGTAGCGAACTTAATCCAAATAGGCCGGTGATCAGAAACGTCGTGCGAACCAATAAATTGAGCTTTAAGCTCCCACCTATCGACTAGGAAGTCGTCAATAAGAAATCTATCAATTTTACTGCAACTTCCTACATTTGGTTTAAACCAAGAGAACTTATTGACCACGAAGGGAAGATCAACCAAATTCGAATTATTGATAAACAAATTAAACTCTTCGTATTCCCGTCTGTTTGACAAACCACAACCTTTCCTTTCATCACGAGATTTAACAGCATTAAAATCTCCACCAAATAACCACCTGCCTTCTTTACAACTATTTTTAAAAGACAAGAGATCTTACCAAAGAATCCTTTTATCCCTCAAATCACAGGGAGAATAAATATTTACAACATACAAATTAATACCTCTCCAGAGAAGGTTAGAACAGAGAAAGCCTTTACCTCTGAAACTGGAGATAGGGATAAATGAGTCCTTTCTCCAAATTGTCAGAATACCTCCCGAGGCTCCTTCAGAACCAACCGCGGACCAACCGAACCCAAGGTCACCCCACAAACTTTTAACTACAATATCATTCAACTTTTGAATCTTGGTTTCCTGAATCAAAACCAAATCAGCTCTTCCTTTCAATAAAGAATGACAAATTCACCTCCTCTTGATAGAAGAATTGCAGCCTCGAACATTGTAAGTTACCACTATCATAAATCCTTTTTTCCTACAACCTTCTTGCTAGCGAATTCTATGTTGTCCCTAATCTCCATTTTGTTAACAATCTTTACACAATCTTCTTCATCCTCATCAGCTTCTACCCCTAGGAGTTTACAGGATTCCCAAATAATCTGTGGGACATGATTCAAACTCTTTGAATACTTAGAGTTGCTTCGAATGATGTCTGAATCATCCACCGACGCACATAAGGAGGGTTCCGAAACTGAGCAAGGACCCCCAAATTCATTGATTGTAGAGAGATTCAGCTTCTTCTTAATTTTTCGTTTTCTTCAAAATCGCTTTAGAAGCAGAAGGAATGTCGAGGAGAGTAGAGTAAAAAGATGGGGAAAAAGGGATCTGAAAATCCCCATAGATCTCTGCAAAGGGTTTTTTCCTTTTCACTCTTGGCCCAACAAGAGGCCCACTTTGCAAGCCTTCCGAAAGAGAGATTGGATCAGACTTAATAGAAGAGGAAACTATATTTCTGTCTGGCCCAAGATGAAACTCCAACTGAGAGGGTGGGTCTACATTAACCCCAACCGAAACCAAATCGTCAAGTTTGGAAGTGACCGGACCAGTTGATGAATGGTTATCCAAAGCAAGGTCAACATCAGTATTAAATGCTTCATTCTGAGCTGTCGAGTTTTTAAGGATTTCCCTCATTAAAAAATAGCAAGAGTTTAGATTTTAAAATTGATTTTTTAATAAGCAAAGTTATATTAAAGTAGAGTATTAGGGGTACTCTAACCCGATAATAAAAAAATATCAAACAATATAAGTGGGTTGGAATTCAAGTTGATGCAGAGTTGTCTTGAAATTTATTAACTCTTCTAGCAAGAAATTTGGTTTTGAATTGTGTCTGTTTATATGGGCAGCAACTGTGTGGTCCTGTTGGATCTGAAGGAATAATCTAGTGTTTAGGGGTACCCCAATTTCAGTCGAGGATACAATCAATTCAGTTAAGATCCTTTCTTGGAGGTGGAGGTTTGGGGGTGATGTTTTCCCAAAGTGTCTGTTTTACGAATGGTTTAATGATCCATTAGATTGTATTGAGCGGATGTAATATTTCTGCTTTTGTATCGGATTTAAGCACCCTTTGTGCTTTTTGATTTTATTGCTTATTAAAAAAAATATAAAGATCAAATGAGTTTTAGACAAATGAGAGAATTTTTATACCAATCATAAAGATTATATAATTTATTGGGACTAAAAGCTACACTACGCCAGAACCAAAATAGAGCTTTGATGTTGAAGATCAACTCAATCACACTAACTATAACATCACTAAAAATTATATCATTCTTTTTGTTCCAAATCAACCAACAAAAAGTCATCCCTATGATGACTTCTTTGTAAAAAACCACAATTAGATTACCAAAACACTAAAATTAAATTAGTATAACAACAATAAAAATAAATATCTAATAACATGTCTAACATCGAAACACTAAAATCAAATTTGTCTAACACCAAGAACAAAAAAAACTTAATTTAAAAAAAAAAACATTAGGACTTGCATAATCATGCAAATACAAACATAAAAATATCAATTGTTAAAAATCTAGAGAAAAAAAATCATTTTTTATCTAACCTTTAAATATAGTTGATTTAAAGATATTTTTAATCAAATTATTTAAGTAAATTATAGTTAAAAAATATTTTTAAGAAATAATATATAAATAAAATAAGTAATTTAATATAATTAAAAAACTTTTTAAATCAATTTTACTATTACTCACAAAATTTATTATTAAACCATTAGAAATAAAACAACCCTAATCAATATTCATGTATTGGAACATAAGAGTGAAAAAATAATACTACAGGATTTTTCTTAAAAAAGTCATAATATATTTATAAAAAAATAGTTACTTTTGAGGGGTGCAGTGGCATCCTCCTGCCCCTATGTTCCTCCGCCACTACATGACCTTAAATTTTACAAGGTTAAATTGTTAGAAAATAGAGTTTCATAATAGATTGCATGTCTCTTCTTGCTCTTTTTAGACTGGTTCAACTAACCCATCTGCTGTTTGAATTGTTAGTTTCTGCTCTTGTTTCTTTGTATGGTTATTGCACCCCTGGTGTTGTTTAATGAATTTCTTTGCCTATTAAAAAAATAATAGATTGCATGTTAGAAGACTCATTTTAATCGAATAGATTGAGACTAGAATGATGATCGAAATTATATTTCTTATTAATATTTCAAGCACTTTCAAATATTTTAGAGTTGAAACGCATGCATACCTCAAAATAATTCAGCCTATTCTCGAGTTTGCACAAGATCGATGAAAACTCGAATGTAGGGAAGATGATACCCAAAATTTTGTGTGAAGAGGATATGCTTTTCTCATGTTTTTTTTTGGAATTTGGAATGCTCAATTTATAGATCAAATTGGTGTTATTTCAAAAAATTGTGACCCTTGATGAAACACACACTTTTAGCAACACTTTTTCAAAATGTTGCATTGTTTTGCCTACAACAGCACTTTTAAAACGTTGCACTGTTTCGCTTACAACAAAAATTTTACCAAATGTTGCACCGTTTTACCTACAACAACAGTTTTCAAAGGTTATACTATTTCTCATTCTGCAGCACTTCACGAAGTGTTGCTTATTTTCAAATCCAAACCTAATGCAACACTTCACAAGTGTTACCTATTTATGAATTCAAACCTACTGGAACAAGTGTTGCCTATTTTAAATTCAAAAATTAATCTTCACTTAAATATTTTCTTGTCATTTTAGAACACACTCAAGATTATTAATTATTAATAATTTACAATAATCCCCACTTGTTATAATAATGACAAGGCCAATTCCAGAAAAAGAAAGGAAAAGAATGTTAATAGATTTAAGTATCTTTCAATATGAATTTAACCTTAGTAAAGATAACACAAATTTTTATCGGAACATTATGTAGCTATGTTTTAAACCGTTATCCCTTGTGATTATACCGACGTTATCTTACACACATTCTTTAATGGTTATTCGCCTACATCTCTCGGCTAACACTATTTATGGTTATGTGTTTTTCCTGTTTTCGTGAATTTTTCATGAGAGAAACTCCAACTCTCACTTTGAGATGACGCTATCTCGAAATTCTTATAGGTGAAATTCATTTTCTATCTATTTCTTGAGATACATATCCTCGATATAGAACTTCATTAAGATTTTGAAAAAACTCAACCCCTAAATATGTAATAGTCAACATTGTCAAAGAATATTGCACAAACCTCCAAATCAACAACTTGTTGTTACCCATTTAATCTTAGGTTAAGGTTTGTTAACTTCAGATTGGGTTACTTCCATTGTCGGAACTCTTATTCAAGGAGTTTCAATCTCATACCTCTCGAGGTAGTTTTACTAAATCTCCGGCCATGGTTTAGTAAATGGACCAAGAAAATCATATCTCGATCATATATATGTGAATGTAATGATCACATCCTTAATCAATTTTCCCACAAAAGAATGTCTAAGTCATACTTGTCTATACTTTCTATTATACACTTCTTGTATGCTCTAAGTAAAGTGGCTTGACTACCTAAATGTATCAACACCTTTGAAACATTATCTTTAAACAATCGAACTTCCAACAGAAGGTCCCTTAACCATTCAGCTTCTTCACGAGCGCAAGCATGAGCCTTGAACTCCGATTCTATGGTTGAGAGAGTGATCCACATTTGTTTCTTACTCTTTTAAGAAATTGCAGCCCCGACTAGTGTAAATATCCACCCAAATGCAGATTTATGATATTCAACACTTGATATCCAACTCGCATCGGTATATGCTTCTAATATGCCAAGAAATCTACCATAATGGAGACCAATATTTTTTGTTTTCATTAAATATCCTAAAACTTTAATGATGACATTTCAATGCTCACCATTTGGATTACTAGTAAAATCTACTCATTTTGCAAATTGCAAATGCTATGTCGGGTCTAGTATATTGCATGCACTGGCATATTCCAATTGAGTCACAACTCTTCCATCATTATTTTGAATTTTGACACTAGGATCAAATGGATTACTCACTTTCTTGATATGTAAGTGTATGAAGTTATCAAGTACTTTCTCAATATAATGTATTTGACTAAGTTCATAACTCCCACTATTTTACTTTACTTTGATCCCCAAAAGTGTGTCAACTAGTCCAAGATCATTCATCTTGAATGTGGATGTTAGAAACCTCTTTGTTTCTAAAATTCCATTCACCTTATTACTAATGATCAATATGTAATCAACATAGAGACAGGAATATCACAATGTTCTCACCCAAATTTTTGTACAAACACTTGTCACAAGAATTAAATGAAAAAGATTTTAAATAATCATGCATTATGATGCAAGGTTTTTAGATGAAGTGAAAGCTTAAATTATGAGAAATTTAAAGTAGTATAATATAAATTGCAATGAACACCTTAGTCATGTTCACTTACCTCAAATCTTCACTTGAATTTCTATGTTCAACCTTCTTGATCAACTTCATCATTGATGCACATGACACTTTTGATCCTTTTATTCTTTGATAATCTTTGTCTTCATAAAAACTGAACTCGATATAAGATATATTCTTCATAATCCCCTCTTTTGATGATGAAAAACTCTTTGAAACTGTGTTTTGATAATGATTGAAAATATCACTTTAAGTTGTGTGTATCTCCTTAATTGGTGAATCTTACAATGACAAAGTTAAACTTTTGATGCCGTTGTTTCAGTGCTTGTTTTAATCAATAAAAGGATTTGTCAAAATTTCACACCTTTTGTTCATTACCACATAACCTTCTAGCTGCTCCATGTAAATCTCCTCATTGAGATCTCTATTTAGGAATGCTATTTTGACATCCATTTGAAGAACTATAAAGTCATGCAAAGAAGCTAATGCAAATGATATTCTAGTTTTCATTGTGCTTGCTACTAATGCATATGTGTCAAAATGATAAACACCTTCTTTTGTTTAAAAGCCTTTGGTCATTAATCTAAACTTGCAAGTGTTTAGTGTATCATCACACTATGATACTTCTTTCTAAACAAGAGGAGTCCCTTGAAGCTATTACTTCCTTATAAGTCTTAGGATCATCTTCCACTCGAAGAATAATAGGAATCTTACAAATAAAATTTGTATTATTTCCTTCCATTAGATAAAATAAATAAATTGATTATCAATTTTGTTTGGTCCTAGATCCTTAGCCTCTCAGACTCTCTGCTTATTCTAAGTTATGGTTGTTTTTCAACAATTAGTGACAAACTTTCGCTTTGTGTTTTAACAATCCGTGGAGAACCTTCCTCACAAGTTTCTTTGCTTATGGGAATCTCGAATTCCATATCATTCATAATGAAGTTCTCAATGAATTTCACATCTCAAGATTTAATAGTTACATTAGACTCCAAATTCAAAAGTCTATATGTTTTACATTTAGGTGTATAGTCTCCAAAAGCATACTTGATCCCATGATAACCCAACTTGTTCATTTTGGGTTCCATGTTCTTATAATAAGCTACACACCCTCACATTCAAAAATAACTGATATTTTGCACTCTGCCTTTCTATACCTCATGGAGAAATATCATTTTCTGCCTTTCCACATTCAAAAGAATACTATTCATTATATGACATACAGACTTTGTGACACAACAAATTTTATGTCATTCTCCCATTGTCAATAAAATATTTAATAAAAATCATTTTACTTTGAATACTTGAATATATTTAAAATATATTCAATGCATTAAATATTTTTAGCAATCGACAACCATGATCATAACTTTTATTTTATAAAAAGGTTTAAAACATAAAAGTCATATACACCATATTTACTAACACTCATTTATTTTTATTCTCTTAAAATAAATATTTTATTGCATAACCAACATATGCATAATGAATTATATTTCTTAACTTCATGTTTAACAATGTTCTATGTTATATCCATATAAGAATCGTATTAGAAAATAAACAACCAATATCAATTATATTTTCTATAACTTTTTTCATCAACATTTGTCAACTTTCAGCAATAAAGAAAATATACAAATTACTTTTAATATCAAGATGATCAAGAAAAAACTTTTTTATATTAGCATACACATATAATATGATATAGTAATTTTAAATTTAATAAGTTATATTATGCAAACAACAATACAATGAAACATGTCCTTCAAAATACTATTATTATTATTATTATTATTATTATTATTATTATTATTATTATTATTATTATTATTATTATTATTATTATTATTATTATTATTATTATTATTATTATAATTATTATTAATACCATTTTATGTTTATGTTTCCTATACATGAAAGATAACTTCACATTCATACTATTTAAAAAAATTATTTTATCCACATATAAATTCATTTTTCATCTTATGACATTTTAAGTATTCATTATAAGTCAATATAATTTTCTTATTGAAGGAGACACAAACAAATGTCAAAATAACAATTAAAGTCAAAAGATTAATTTATTTTAATGGTACATGCAAATTGATTTCTCATGAATATATGATCTATTTATCATTCACTCGTTCGTCTTTATTCATTTTTTAAATACATTAAGCATATTAACAACATCTCAATATATTTAATATCAATATCAACTTGCATAGAAAATAACTAATAATCAACAAAAATTATTTGCATGAAAGAGTAATTTAATATCACATGTTAAATATGTACCTTTCATTATTATTATGAATAAACAAACATTGATATTTATTTCTCCTTAAAAATTGCATCAAAAAATTAATCACAAAAAATCATAAATTAAAATTTTATAAATTTTTAAATATGATACAAATTAATTTTGTACCTTTTACCATCATATAATTTTTTTTTAAAGTAACAATCTTTAATATTAATCACAAATAAAATATCTTCATGACAATTAGAAAGGAGAAGATCTTGTCTTGGTTAATCACTTTGATGCTTGAAACATAAGTCTCGGTTGTCGCACTACTACAAAACGCGCAAACAACAATGCTCAAGTCACCACGAATCTTCTAAAAACTGTGGTGATATCTCTAAACTCAGGCGCTAACTTTATATTATATTTTTTAATTAAAATTTTATAGGATATAATAACGGTTGTAAGTATAACCGATATGATAGAATCAATCTTTAATGGGTTCGAACCTCAGCTGTGGCAATTCTTTTTTCATTTAATGTTAAGGCGCTCCTTTCTTTTTTATTTATTTTTAAACCGTAACGAAATTGATATTTTTTAATATATATAAACGAAACTGTAATGCCCTGTATAATATATACCTAGAATAATACAATACAAGCATTTTATTGTGGTACTAACACATCAAAAGTTCCTAATGGCATAGTTCACATACTTGTCCATTCATAAAACATAAATACAACACAAGGCACAAGTCATGGGAACTAGCCAAAGAAAATAAAATCTAAGAATATACAATATCCCCAATTGTACGTCTAGAAGACAACCTGAGTCATGGATCCTTGAAGTTACTTGGCATACGAATTGGATTCGGGATCACCGGTCTGTTAACCGTGAACCGTCACTTCTCATAGCCTGTTAACCATCACAAGTCTCTACCCAATGCATAGGCTCCAACCGTACTACACGTAGGGAATCAAACCTACCAAGTAATTGTGCATACGTTTCAGAGGAGGAGCTCGAGTCTCATGAAACTACACCTTAAGATAAATGGTTACGATTACGTGATCACATACACAACGTGATTGTATTCGACAATCACAAGGCCATAATGCCTTAAGGCCACATTCACCTTTCCCATAATCACTATGGTTCACACATGTTCCATAATAGTGTTTACTCTCTCCTAGACCAATACTCTTCACGGATGCACCATTGTACATCAAGTGCCCGAGCATCGCCATCTAGGTTATCTACTTCAGGCCAGAACTCGTCAATGAATGCACGAGCATCGCCATCCAGAGTTTCTATCACAATTCTATTCACAACCTAGAATTATATCGTTTATTTTGGGGTAAAGTTTCCTCACTCTACCAAATTTCTTATTTTAACATGCATACTCTCTCGATCAAGTTAAACATCAATAACAGGCAAAGCATATCACAATTGTACATATAATAATTCAATCACAAGTTATACAAAAGCATAATAGAATCACATATTGGTTCATCGCATAAAACAACCCTTTCGGGGTCCCCCCGATTCATTTAATCGGGTATCAGATCAATATCGACCACTGTTATCCCATAGGATATTTCAACAGCTTTACATTGGCTACAACCATGCCTCGATCGGATTTATGATCCAAAAGGTGTCAATTCCAACATTTCACAAAACATTATTTCCTTCATTTTCCACTAACTCATTTATCCCACATCATACCCAATATTTTCACTTTTTATCGGATAGAGGGTCGTCATAGCTTTCTAATGAAACCAAGAACGTCCCGATCTGAGTTACGGATCAAAAGTTATGAAAGAAACAAGTTGGAGGATCTGCTATGTTCGCAATGCGAAGTGCCCAGTGAATGCTCGCTTTCTCATTCGCAGTGCGAAGCTCCCAGCGAATGCCTAAATACACTGGGTTCGCTGTCCCATTCGCAGTGCGAACGTCTGGCGAACCGTGGCAGAACCAAAACAGGGTAATGTTCACAGTGCGAACCTCTGGCGAGTCTCTGGCAAATGTTCGCCTTCACCTTCGCTGTGCGAACAAGCAGCGAATGTTCGATTTCCCCTTCGCTAGGGGATTCGCAGTGCGGACCTGCGAAAACCCAGAATCGCAGCAGCGTAACAGCTGGGGCCTTTGGGTCCAAAACTCATTCCAAACACTACCCAATGCACAAATAAGCATCAATAGATGATTCTATACACATATTGATCATACAACATAGTTTATAACTCATTTTATCCTTTAGATTTCATTGATTCAACAATTTATCATTTTCTCTCAAATTCTAACCTAAGTTCCAACCACCTATTTCTAGAACTTAGAGTTTCTAACTAGAACCTACCTGATAATCGAAGAGGAGTTTGAAGAAGATGGTAATGATGATGATCCATGGGTTCCTCTCTTCTCCCTTCTTCTCCTCTTCTTCACTTTCTCTTCTTTCTCTTCTTTCTTTCAATTTCCTCTTTTCTTTTCTTTTTCTTAACATATATATATATATATATATATATATATATATATATATATATATATATATATATATATATATAATACTATTATTATATAATATAATCCAATAGAGTAAAATATTTCCAATTGATATTTTGTCATCTCAACCAATTAATGAATTATTAGAGTTATCATAAAAGTCTCTCTTTAACTAATAATAAATTGATCTCTTCAGAGTTCATTAGTTGCTCTATTGATCCCAAGTGTCGATACTTAAAATACTTAAAGGATTCCCTAAATCCAATTAATCAAAGATAGAGCACATAGATGCTCATCCGACCTCATCTGATATCCAATTGAGCATTTAAATAATACGGGGTATTACACTCTCCCCCCCTTAAATTGAAATTCGCTCCGAATTTCCTCTATTCGGCAATAACCACCAATTGTATTCTGGTCTTAGATTCACACTTAACTTTACTTCCGTTCAAATTTTCTGACGTAATCCAATTCCAAATTAACTTCACAGGCCTAAATACTTATTTTCACGAATTATCAAACTTCGGTTCCTTAGTCATACTCTTATTCCAGTATTGGGTTAACTTCGAACTTAGCTTTTTCCCATAGTTCATCTGTTGTTCCATACTACAACACTTGGTCGCATTCTACCTTCGGAAAGAATGTACCATTTCATACTCCTCTACTGAGTCACAACAAAACCGTAACACTTTCTATTGGTTTGGATGACAAACACTCAACAAATCTTCGCGAGGTAATTTAGTGATTCCTTATCCCCATGCAATTTCTGACAACTTATCCTTTCATGAATCTTTCAACATCCATAACCACTTCATAATTATTCAACGACTTCTTTACCAGTTCCATCTGGTCTGATGCTGTACATTGTACTCACTAAATCCAATATTTCCTTCCTTTCATCTCAGACCAAAAGGTAACACACTTAGAACAAAATCTTCTTATTTCCAATCTTACAATCAATTTCTCCTCTGATTCTTATAAATCCGACTGAGCCCCGTTCATTTGTCACCTTCCACTGTGCAACTCCAATTCTAATAGTGGAACACCACGAATTCTTAAGCACTAACTATTAGCTATCAGCCCACGGAGAACACACTTATCCACTGGGGTCCTCACTAACCAACGATACAAGAATCTTATTGGCGTCTTATGGTAAAACAATTTCCTCGTCAACACACAAAGTTATTACATCCGTTCAACACACTCCAGGCAAAAAAGTACATGAGTTACATCGTTACAACCTTAACCACACAACTTTTAATCCATTCTAAACTCGGACCAATATATCCAAAATAGTTTAACAACCTCCGGTTTTGGTCACCATAATCCAAATCGATTCTTCTCACGG
Organism: Lathyrus tuberosus; assembly: GCA_022829125.1. Classification (NCBI taxonomy): domain Eukaryota; kingdom Viridiplantae; phylum Streptophyta; class Magnoliopsida; order Fabales; family Fabaceae; genus Lathyrus; species Lathyrus tuberosus. Next base: position 14,981,068 of record JALAZF010000071.1, read on the forward strand.
GGTTTCGACTCACTCAAGGTTTTCTTGATGACTTCGAAATCTCAACTCAAAATGACATAACACCATCGCGATGCTTCAATCATATGCGAGTTACCACTTATTAGAACTTAAACCATCCAAAGCATGATTGTGAGTTTCCATACTACTCACCAATCCACACACAACACTCTACACGTACCCACGCCCTTAAAGGACATGCCACGTTCTCAATTGAATCCACTTTTCACATTCGTTCCGTTCCACAAACGATTCCAAGTTACATGCTTAACTTCGGAACGTCCATTTCTTACTCGTACTTGGAAGATAACTTTCAAATTCCTTCTCTGGGTCAACCACAATTGCACACAACTAGTACCACTCTCACGGAGTCCAAAATACCATAATTACCCACCGAAATATTCCTTGTAAGAACAATACTTCGTGAGTATTTTCCAACTTCGTCCTTAAAGTTCTCAACAGTAGTACACTTAAGACTTTCCCATACTCAACCCAGTTCATAAGATTACTTCCCCGAAGTCAAATTCCTTTGTCATCTAACCAGATGATCGACTAAGTAACACCCTTCCTCAAGTTCTTACTTCAAAACACAAATCCGTCATTCCTTTACTTACTATCCTGTTTTCCATTTACACAATACTCTCCGCTTGGAGCAACAAAGGTAACAAAATGCAGATGATGGTCTCTAAGGGATTTCACCACTTACACACACACGTTAATCGATTAACCCTCTAAGCCAATCGGTTAACTCCTCAAAATTCAATGTAAAACACTTTCCATGCACGTGTTACTCGGTTAACACTGCTGTAGAAGCTGAAAATAACCAATTTCGGTTAACACGACTTTCAAATTCCGACGTAATCACACGACAACACCTCAGCGGGGTAGTTCATTCTCTGCTTATACAACTACTCTAAATGAAAGCCGATAATGACGACATTATAGGGTTTCAACCCCCACTCATACTTGATTTGTCCATAAGCAAAATCCAACACACAACCATCACACGGTACTACGAAAATGATGGACATCTCATGTCAAGCATACAACCTTGTTCTCTCACTTGAATTCCTTGGTTAGAAATAATACTACAACGTTCTTAGTCCAACTAAAGGTAGATTCCGAATATTCCGACTATTCACAATTACAGAAGGTCCTTTATACTTGAAAATAGATCGGGGTAATGCATCCTCTTGAAGAACTTTTCCATCACTTCGTACATACTAACCGGGATTTCTTACCCTTACTATCCATTAGACACCACACTTACACCAAATTACTTAACGGAAAATCCGCAACTGACAATTCTTATCAACTACTTACAAAACCCTTTCCGGTATAAATCGTTCCATGATTTACACTTAGTCCGTAATAAGTCCTAAATTGTTTTTCGTTGTTTTACCACAGTCTTACCTCTTAGGATACAATACTCACTACTTCACAAGGTACGTCCCTTCACACTGGTCTCAAGAATAAGATTCCATCACGTACACTTGTAACCACGGTGCTACTATTACGCTTGTCCTTACCACCAAGGTGTAACTTTCTCATTCCACGTCATGCTAACAGGGTCCTCATGGGTGAACCATCCTTTATTACACTTCCTTAACTATAGGTTCACTACCACCTTAAAACCTTATTGCACACTCGTCCAAAATACCTTCCGTTGTCAATTCCTCATAATATACTGTCGATACCATTTCTACATCGCGTTTACTTTGCTCTCCATGGTAATCCTCTTAGGTCCAAATATAAAATCATCATACTAAACTTTCCTTAAATCCACGATACTTACTCTGCTTCTTAATACCACTTACTCCGGTCCATATCACTAAACTTTCTGTTACTAATTGAAGCTCATTCTTTCTCCAACACGATTCCTTATACAGTTCCTTGGGTAACTTGACATTTCCTAAATTCCAAATTGGTCTCTTACGGAAAATAGAAAACCTGAAGTATTACCTTGAACTTAATCTCCACGCATAACTGAAGATACACAACTCATTTCTTACTCTTCTTTCGGCTCACACTTGTTTCACTTGAAGCATGTAGACACATCCTGGCGTTCCTTCACACACTTCTCTACTACTTTAGGTTCCCATAGAAACCGAACGTCCTTAACTCTCAACTTTTAACCAGTTGAAAGACATTGTTCCGAACACATTCCTTAAGGTATTCTCGTCCATTCAAGGTATTATAGCGACCTTAGAAACGGAAGCACCAAAACTTACCTCACTTTCGGACCTTATGCCACGCGTTCCACAAAACAACCTTTCATTTTCACGGAATGAGATTACTTGAAATCTTATCCATACTAGTGGTCAATCCAGCTCCACTAGCGATTTTACGTATTCCTTGATACCTTGACCCATCGTCCGGTAGAGGTCCTCAACTTTCAGACTCCATCCATTCCAAAGGATTGCTTAACAACGCACCACTCTTTCATTTCCATGCTACCCATGCACAACTTCTACCACGATCTCAACTGAGCTGATCAAAACTCCTCACTACTAACTCTTGGCTTGAGCCAACCCTCACAGCACAAGTTCCGACAACACTTCGGAGTCCTCGTGGTCGCTCAACCATGATTCTACCTATCACATACATAGTATTAGGTTGATCAAACCCACCACTACATAGTATGATATTAAGTTTCATGATGGCGAGACACACTTAAGAGGCAGGAATAGATTTACTTATGATGTTTCAAGGCTAGGTCGAGGACACGACCTGCTCTGATACCTACTGTAATGCCCTGTATAATATATACCTAGAATAATACAATACAAGCATTTTATTGTGGTACTGACACATCAAAAGTGCCTAATGGCATAGTTCACATACTTGTCCATTCATAAAACATAAATACAACACATGGCACAAGTCATGGGAACTAGCCAAAGAAAATAAAATCTAAGAATATACATTATCCCCAATTGCATACAACAAACAGAATACACAGCGGAATAAGCTTAACTAAGCTTCTCTTGAAACATCCGAGCATCGCTCCACTTTTAACCAAACCTGCACCTGAAATAAAGCAACTATAGTGGGGTGAGATACATCAAATCTCAGTGAGTTCCCTATCCTATAGATTCTCTCGGCTTTACAGGGTTCTATCAATCCTAACTCAAGTCAAGGGGAAGGGAAAATGACTTTGAGTTCACAATCTCACACTATATGGAAACATGTCATGAGTCTGTTAACTCATGAATATCACACGGAAGGAATTACGTCCTGAGCCTGTTAACTCAAGTTTTCTTACGAATCGATAACCGGTACCATGGCATCCCCTTTTCCCATCCGCTTCTACGTCTAGAAGATAACCCGAGTCATGGATGCTTGAAGTTACTTGGCATACGAATTAGATTCGGGATCACCAGCCTGTTAACCGTGAACCGTCACTTCTCATAGCCTGTTAACCATCACAAGTCTCTACCCAATGCATAGGCTCCAATCGTACTACACGTAGGGAATCAAACCTACCAAGTAATTGTGCATACGTTTCAGAGGAGGAGCTCGAGTCTCATGAAACTACACCTCAAGATAAATGGTTATGATTACGTGATCACATACACAACGTGATTGTATTCGACAATCACAAGGCCATAATGCCTTAAGGCCACATTCGCCTTTCCCATAATCACTATGGTTCACACATGTTCCATACTAGTGTTTACTCTCTCCTAGACCAATACTCGTCACAGATGCACCATTGTACATCAAGTGCTCGAGCATCACCATCTAGGTTATCTACTCCAGGCCAGAACTCATCAATGAATGCATGAGCATCGCCATCTAGAGTTTCTATCACAATTCTATTCACAACCTAGAATTATACCGTTTATTTTGGGGTAAAGTTTCCTCACTCTACCTAATTTCATATTTTAACATGCATACTCTCTCGATCAAGTTAAACATCAATAACAGGCAAATCATATCACAATTGCACATATAATAATTCAATCACAAGTTATACAAAAGCATAATAGAATCACATACTGGTTCATCGCATAAAACATCCCTTTCGGGGTCCCCCCGATTCATTTAATCGGGAATCAGATCAATATCGACCACTGTTATCCCATAGGATATTTCCACAGCTTTACATTGGCTATAACCATGCCTCGATCGGATTTACGATCCAAAAGGTGTCAATTCCAACATTTCACAAAAAATTATTTCCTTCATTTTCCGTCATAGCTTTCTTATGACACCAAGAACGTCCCGATCTGAGTTACGGATCAAAAGTTATGAAAGAAACAAGTTGGAGGATCTGCTATGTTCGCAATGCGAAGCAGCCAGCGAATGCTTGCTTTCTTATTCGCAGTACGAAGCTCCCAGCGAATTCCTAAATACACTGGGTTCGCTGTCCCATTTGCAGTGCGAACGTCTTGCGAACCGTGGCAGAACCAAAACAGGGTAATGTTCGCAGTGCAAACCTCTGGCGAGTCTCTGGTGAATGTTCGCCTTCACCTTCGCCATGCGAACAACCAGCGAATGTTCGATTTCCCCTTCGCTAGGGGATTCGCAGTGCGAACCTGCGAAAACCCAGAATCGCAGCAGCGTAACAGCTGGGGCCTTTGGGTCCAAAACCCATTCCAAACACTACCCAATGCACAAATAAGCATCAATAGATGATTCTATACACATATTGATCATACAACACAGTTTATAACTCATTTTATCTGTTAGATTTCATTGATTCAACAATTTATCATTTTCTCTCAAATTCTAACCTAAGTTCCAACCACCTATTTCTAGAACTTAGAGTTTCTAACTAGAACCCACCTGATAATCGAAGAGGAGTTTGAAGAACATGGTTATGATGATGATCCATGGGTTCCTCTCTTCTCCCTTCTTCTTCTCTTCTTCACTTTCTCTTCTTTCTTTTCATTTCCTCTTTTCTTTTCCTTGTCTTAACATATATATATATATATATATATATATATATATATATATATATATATATATAATACTATTATTATATAATATAATCCAATAGAGTAAAATATCTCCAATTGACATTTTGTCATCTCAACCAATTGATCAATTATTAGAGTTATCCTAAAAGTCTCTCTTGAACTAATAATAAATTGATCTCTTCAGAGTTCATTAGTTGCTCTATTGATCCCAAGTGTCGATACTTAAAATACTTAAACGATTCCCTAAATCCAATTAATCAAAGATAGAGCACATAGATGCTCATCCGACCTCATCTGATATCCAATTGAGCATTTAAATAATACGGGGTATTACAGAAAGTATCTGTTGCCCAGTTCATAACCGCCGTTTCTCTCTAAAGAAAACCCTAACACAACCCTCTCCTCTCATGAATATTAACCAATACTGTTACAAATGAATGGCGAAAAGAAGCTTAAGGGATATCTGACGGGAGCAACGTCCGACGCAAACTCCTACGGCGGTGAAGATGATATGTTCTCCTGCTCTTTTCTTTCTACTCTTCTTCTGGATACTGTCGATGTTTAGAATTTAGGATTATTGTTTTAGGGTTTGATTTTAGGATGCTGTGGAAAATATTATGTTATTGATGTTTCAGGGTTAAGTTTGATTTTTGTCGTGTTTTCTGGTAGATACATGGTGATGATGGTGGTAGCAAGCGTATAGTGGTAGAAAGCGTATAGTATGGTGATGGTCATATGGTTTTTATTGCCATGGAAAAATAAATGAGAAGTATGAAGTTATGTATAAACTTCATCCACCTTATATTTTTTCTTCATGGCGTCACAAACTAGATGAAATTAATATATCTTGATTTATTACAGTTCCACGATTATTTTCAATAAGAGGTGCGTTATTGACTCAATGTATCTTGATTTGTTACAGTCCCACTTGGGGTTTTGATGCTTAAATAATGTATGCTTTTTTTATTGTTTTGCAAGGATTTCTTGTATGTTATTGTTGTTGACAAATATTCTCAAAACAAGAACAAAACATTGCTAAGTCACAAGATAGAGGTTTCTTATGACTTAGCAATGTTTTGTTCTTTAAATTCTTATACAGGTTGACAAGTTTAGTTTATTATATACTATGTATATTGTTTGTTTCACTAACCTTTTAATGAAAATGCAATCATTTATATTGACATAGAAACTTATATTTTGAAAATTAAGATGTATTTAAAAACCAACCTATATCAATCAATGTTTTTGGAATCGCATTCGTCTCATTCATTACATTTTATGTTCCTTAACAAATAATATATGGTTCAATGGTCTGTTTGCTTCAATTCATCGATATTTACAATCGTGATGGTAAGCGAAGATGATTAGGTAAACTATAATAAAAGATATCGATGTATTGAAGGAATCTAACCATTGAACCGTATATGTGTTAAAGAACATAAAATGTGCAGAATGAGACAGATTCAATTCAGAAAACATTTGTGTGTTTAAGTTGGTTTTCAAGAATAGTTTAATTTTCAGATTATATATTTCTTTTCTAATTTTAATGGTTGTATTTCTTTAAATAGGTGTATGGTAAACCAAGAAATATACATTGGCATATAATAAACTATGGGTACTTTCCACAACGGTTTTATACATTAATCGTGATCTAATGTAATTTATTTGCTGTTGCTGGGTTTCGAACCCAGTACCTTGTGTATCACAACAGTTGTTAGGCATAACCGTTGTAACAACGGTCCAAGGGTCGTGATTATAAGTAATGCATTTACCACAACACTCTACATAACAACGCCTTGATCTGCGTTATTATATGTATTTTTCAACCGTTGTTAAAGGGGTTTTCCGTAGTAGTGTCATTATATGAACTACTTATAAGATTGTTAGAAGACTCATTTAAATCGAATGGATCGGGGCTAGAATCGTGAACGAAATAACTTTCCTTATAAGTATTTCAAGCACTCACTACAAGAAAATCACATTTTAGCATAAAAAATATAGCGTCGGCCCCGACACCGACGCTGGTAGCGTTACTTACGTGTCCCCAAAGGCCTACGCTAATAGTGTGAAAGCATTTCTTTTTTTTTATAAATTAATTCTTTAGCAGTAACGTCGGTTGTAGCCGACGCTATTAACACGTGATTAAATGTATATTTTAAGTAATTATTTTATTTTAATTAATAGAAGCGGATACTAAGAAAATTTCTTGTTTATTTTGGTTGCGTCGGTAATAGCCGACGCTAATTTTAGCGGAAAAAAATTTCTTTCCCCCCATAAATTTTGTTTGCCTCCATTTTTTACTTGTATTAAAAAATTCTTTATTTATAATAGTAGCGTCGGCCACAGCCGACGCTATTTTTTGTACAAAAAATTTCCTTCCCGCCTTAATTTTGTTTGCCTCATTTTTTTATTATAATAAAAAATATTTATTTTTAGCGGCGGCCACAGCTGACGCTATGTTTGGTACGAAAAGAAAAAATAATTTTGTAAATTCACTCAACCATTCATCAGTCTTCGTCTTAATTTGAACAAAAAGAAAAAAATTGAACCCAAAAAGCCATTCATCAGTTGACGTCTCTCAGTCACTCTCAGTCATCGTCTCCAACTCTCAGTCACTCTCGCTGCATTCAACAACTCTCATAGAGGTATGAACAATCGTTCAATTCATTTTTATGCAGTGAAAACAACTGTTTAATTCGTCATTTCAATTCAATCTTCATTAATTTTTTCTCCAACAAATCGCTTATTAATTTCGTTTTTGTGCAGAGAAAACAACCGCTCAATTCAATTAACCGTTCGTTAATCTCCATCGTTGTTGTGTAGAGGTATGAACAACCATTCTATTCATCATTTCAATTCTCCGTTTTGATTTGTTGTTTCAATTTATCTTTTCGGTTTGTATTTTAGTTCGTCTTTTTGATTTATTTTTGCGATTCGCCGTTTCAAGTTGTTGTCAATCAATGAAGCACTTGGGCAATAATCTATACAATGGCGTGCAGATGATGCTGTGAGGTGCTGTTGTATTGATTAGTTTTTTTCGTTTCAATGATAAAATAAAGGGTTAATACCCATTTTGCCCCCTGCCGTATAGGCGCTTTTTGAAAAACCCCCCTGTAAAAAAAAACTTGCAAAAAAAACCCTAACATTTGAAGATTCTCTCAATTTTGACCTTCATCACATTCAGTCACAAAAAACCTGTCATTTTGACCCCTGCCATTTTGGTAGCGTTTTTATTTTGACCCCTGCCATTTTGGCAGCGTTTTCATTTTGACCCCTGTCATTTTGGCAGCGTTTTTATTTTGACCCCTGCCATTTTGGCATTTTTAGTGACTGGATGTGATGAAGGTCAAAACTGAGAGAATCTTCAAATGTTAGGGTTTTTTTTGCAAGTTTTTTTTTTACAGGGGGATTTTTCGAAAAGCGCCTATATGGCAGGGGGCAAAATGGGTATTAACCCTAAAATAAAGCAATGTCTTGCGATTCCATGTACGAACATGTCGCAGTTAGGTTCTGATATGATTTTGCTTTTGTTATGATGCAATGCAAAGCAACTTAAATTAACCATATAGTAAATGAAGTTAAATGAAGTTAAATGTGATATTCGGTTGTAGTAATCCAAAGCAACTTGTAAGCAATCAATGAAGCACTTGGGCTTGGGACACACCAACTCGAACCAGAAAATATTGGAAAAGAATTCACATGTTTTAGAAACAGAACAGACAAACTAATTCAGTCATAATTTTAAATTCAGGTTCAAGTAGGACATAAAATGAAGAAACAAGACATGTCAATGTACAAAGACATGAAGTCAGACAACAATTTACTAAAAAAATTTCCACTGTCCAAAAAGATATCACAACTCCAATTACCACCATACCAACAATTTCAACACCTCCATTTTTCAACCCTAATTCAAATCCAGATACAGTTTCACCAACTTCCACATTTCCATTTACCTCTCCAAACACAGTGAATTCTTTTCCAATCTTTCTGGTTCGAGTTGGTGTGTCGGCCCAAGTGCTTCATTGAAAAATTATATATAGTGTTGTTGTTGTTTCTCTCCATTAGATAAAGTTTATCACCCTATTAAATTATATATAGTGTTGTTGTTGTTTCTCATTTCTCAATCACTCGTTTTCTCCTATTTGCTCAGGCTTTGACAATGATTTCTCAGAAGCAGAAGGCTGCATTGAGGGAAGTTTACAAGAACAAGATCTATAATTAGTTTCAGAACAATTTCAATAAATCATGTTGCGATATAGTACTTGTTTCCTGCTGTTTTTTAAAGGGTTCATTATTTATGAATACTTACGATATTGCTATAATGTAATATTGTTTCTTACTGCATCTTATCTTTTTCATTTTAGGATTTTTGGTAAAATCACATCAGTATTCCGGCCTTCATCTTTTCAGTTGAAAATCGCATCACACGACTTCTTACAAATCCGTAAGTTCTCAACTTCATATCATGTTTGTGTTTGAAAAGACATTGCAAAACACTAGAAACTTAGTCTGAAGTCAAACTTTGAAATACTCTATAGTCTATAGTCAGTAGTTTATTTTATCAAATGAGATTAAGAACTCACAAATACTGCAACATGGTGAGCTTTGATATAGAAGATGCTATCTACCCTGTCAATCCACTTGAAGATAGATTCGTGATCACATTTCCAAACATAATTTCAGTGGAAAATCAATGTTTTTCAGTATATGCATATAGTTTATTTAATGGATTGCAAACTTACAAAGATGTGATTCTTGGAGGGTTGAGGCCATCATGATTACTGCAGTTTAGACCTTCCCACATATACTTCCCAGGACCACATGGATCTCCTTCCCAATTTCTAGCCACCCCATAAGACTTCTTGATGTTTGTGATAGCATCAACTAGTATTTGATATTCAACACAAAATAATGTTTAAAGGGAATTCAAACCAATTTGCACATATAGTTTACTTTACACCACAAATGACACAAAATCACATGAAAATTTAAAAGATTAACATACCATCATCCTGGTTTGTTTCTGATAGTGAGAAGTCTATTAGTTTATAAACCTCCATGGCATTGAGGATGGGTGGAAGAGTTGAATTCTCTGTCTTAGAAAGGTTAAATATATACCTTTTGGCTCCAGTCAGAGGTCTTAGACTATATATGGTATCTAGTGATTGGTATGCAGGTATCTCAGGTCCATACAAAAGTTTTCCATTCACTGTGATATTGAATGCTCTTGTTTCACTTTCAGCCAGCTTCTCAACCTCATTAAAGTACATGTAGAAGTAGTATTGGTCACTTACATTATCTGAATTCCAACTGAATTGTATAGGGACACTGACATTAAATGGTGTAACATTAGTTCCCTCTTTTCTCTTGTGATCGATTCTCGCTCTTATCTCTCTCTTTCATTTCCAGTTTCTGATCTGATACATAAATAACTGAATAAGCAATTTAATTAAGCACTTATAGCATAATCACTTATCACAAGTGTTTATGTATAAACATTAGATTGTTTTCATAAATTATCGTGAAGAGCTTGGAAAAATAAGTTGAAAATAGCTTTTGGATAATGTCATAAGTTGTTTTCGTTAACTCTTTCAAACAGTTTGACAAGTGCTTATTGAATGAGAAAGTAATCTTTTTTATCCACTTGCGTTCTTTTTGGTGGTTTTAGCATCTATTGGTTTAATACAGTATGTTTTGTTCTTTGCATTAGAAATTTTCTAGTTTAAGAAACTGAAGCATTATCACTCACTACGAGTTTTTGTGGTGTTTGAGCAACACTCTGTCTCTATGTCGTTGCTGGTAATCCAATACACATTTCGTCTAATGCGATGTAACTGATTTGGAATTCTCAGTAACTAGATATAATTAAACATTGCTAGAATTATGTTAATTGCATTTCCAAACTCTTATGGGCCATGTTTATTTATAATGATGTTTTATATAGCTATGCAATTGGCAGTACTGGGTAGAGTTGTTTCTGTAGTTTGGGTTGGTGAATTTGGATCCTAACAATTTTATCACCCTTTGTTATATTTATAAGTTCTACGACAACCATTCCGCCTCCATTTTCGGCACTCTTTGCTCTTTTTTCAAAATCTTTTGGTGTTACTTCCAAGAGGTATACACTTACTGCTTAAATTCTCATAGTCAGTATTGAATACTATTATTCTAGATTGTTCAATTTTTTATTTTTAACAGTTTATTAGATGTATGCTCTATAGGTTGTATGTGTCATGTGAATGTGTAAATGTATGTTCTATAGGTTGTATGTGTCATGTGAATGTGTAAATGTATGCTCTATAGGTTGTATTGTATGTGTCAGCTATATTTTTTGGGGTAGGAACATAGGTTGGAGTGATGACGAAATCATGAGTTCAATTTCCCTCACTAACTAAATATAACTTACACTTAATTTTGCAAAAAAATGTATGCTCTATAGGTTGAGTGTCAATTATATATTTTTTATTTCAAGTTAAATTAGCAAATCTTCCCTTAAAAAATGTTAAGTTAATAAACCTTAGTTTCCAGTTTAAAATTCCATATGATTAAGTATAATTGATTATAATACTAATCATTATATTGAATCTTGAAATATCCATGCTAGACATTTTGAGCAGAAGACTTGATCTATAGTTAGTACTAGAAGTTAAATCTCATATCTAAGATTTGATGAAATTTTGGTATACTACATTTCTTTTCTTTAACATATACAGATTCTTTTGTGTTTGAATAAAAATACTAAGCAAAATAAGTTTAGAAGTTTAACTTGTAGTGAAGGTACAATATTAGATAAAAATTGATATTTCTTACGGTACAATTGAATGTCACACAGTATTTTGTGTGCAATTGAGATGAAAATTATCAATATAAGAGGAAAATAAGTGGTCCTATTAGATATAAAGGTATTAAAAAATAAGGTGAATGGAGAGATAACATGGAGTTCAATTATTTAAAGTGAATTTAATAATTGTTTTTCAAAATAATAATGCCCTGCATGTGATGTTCTCTTTATTAGTTTTAGAGTTATATGAAAATGATGTAAGGAATAGAATATATTAGCATGATTTTACTTTCAATGCATAACTTTTTTCATGTTTCATTTGACTCTTAAGAAATTTATGATGTGTTGCAACTTCTTATCTTGTTGTTACTAAGTGTTGTGCATATTGTTACTCAGTGTTGGCAGTTTTGATACAAATTTAATTGAAATGACTAGACAAAACGGAAAGAGAAAAGCACCATCGAGCACATCTAAGTAAGATGACTAAACTTTTTCTCTTATTTGGTTTTTTTGATCTAATGAATTAATAATGTTTGGATTTAGACTTTTTTTTTTATGGTTTCTTTGTAAAAAAGAGGTGTTGACAGGTTATGCCGTCAACGACAGATACCACCTGGGACTCTTGCTATAAACAACTCTCGTAAGGTCCATAGCAAACCTGGTTCAACGAACCCACCACCACCTACTCAGAGAAACCCACCACCACCTACTAAGAGAAACCCACCACTGCCTACTCAACCTCCACCATTGATTCAAACAAATCCAACACCATCACATACTCAACCTCCACCACCTACTCAGCTTTCACCACCTACTCAGCCTCCACCACCTACTCCACATTCGCCACTTACTCAGCCTCTAGCACCGATTCTGACAAACCCAACACCACCACCTACTCAGCCTCAACCGGCAATCCCGACTTCTGAGGAGTTCATATTCATTCCTACTCTAGGATATACTCAGCCTCAGCCGCAAAGTCCTCCCCATCACACCACAGACGAGGAAGTGCAGAGGGACCAAACAGTTTCTAATGAGGAACAACAACACGGTGGTGGGCAAAAACCGAAGATCCATATTGTGGAAACAACTAATGCGTAAGAAAATAATTTTATCCTAAGTTCTCAATATTAAACTATGTAACTGCTTTAGGTACTCAAAATTATTAATAAGGGTGAAAGGGAAAGAGAGGGGATTAGGCATTTTATATGTTGGTTGGTTTGTGAGAGTCTGTGCTACATAAAAAATCAATTTGCTGTTTGTAATAGTTTATAATGGTACAAATTTCATACCTCAGTGAACCAGGTAATAGTTTATAATGGTACAAATTTTATACCTCAGTGCTGTTTGTAGTTTTGGACATAATCTCTAGCCTTTTTGGAAATGACTAATAATTAGAAACAAATAAGCCACTTATTGTAAAATCACTTTTAAGCTCAAAACAAAAACAAAAATTATTATTTCCTTTTCTATACAAGAAAGATATATAATTTGAAATAGCACTAACCTTGCTCAATGTGAGACTGAGAAGTTGGTTTCTTTCTTCTTCCTGGCAATTCTCAAACTAAATGAAAGAAATACGGAAGAATGGATGGATGTGTAAAGAAATAAAAGAAAGTGAGATATTCATGAAAAAGATGCTTCACTTGATAAATCTATATATGTAATTAGAAGAACTCGAGATGATAATGATTCATTAGCACTTGCCTTGTGAAGAAAGAAAGTAACTGTGTTGAATGAATATGAATGATGAGAATGTAATTGTGAGAATATATAGAAGCAAGTTAGGTACTCTATGCTAATGAAAAGGAAGCAAAAAGTTAGTTAGTTAGTCAGTTAGTTAGATAAAATGTGTGTTTGGATTCTGTTGAACCAACTAACTGCCAAACTAACTCATGTTTTGTTTGTTACTGCTCTATGGATTCTGTTCCACCACATTGATTACAAATGATATAGCAAATTAAACTGATAATTTATTTACTATGTACTACTCTAGTATATCAGCTACTACTCTATGGATTCTGTTCCACCACTTTCTTTCAACTTAGTTAAAGGTGTTGAGTTCAAATTGAGCTTTTAAAATGTGATATTAATTGATTTTTGGAAGATGAGTTTTGTCATCTTTGAAATGATTTGACTCAAGAGATAAATCTTACTTTTAGTTAAAGTGTTTTTGTTTTTGTTTTGAACTTAATTGTTTATATGTAGGTTAAGTCCAGCTGATCTTGTTGCCGCAATGGTTCGAAAAGTTATTGAAAAGAATTATCGAGGAACATTCGTTAATTATGGTGACCTTAAATGCGACGGAAGAGACGACGTGAGAAAGGAATGGTTCAACGATTTTAAAGTAAGACATGGCCTTTCTTTTTTAGTAGTTTGATGATGATGATGTATATTGTTGAGTTTTATTTATTATTTGTATATTTTGTAAGAGACTTGTATGTTGGGACTGTTGTGATGATGCAAATATAGAAGAATTGTTTCATCAGAAATGTGGAAAACGACTGTCTGATATACAACGAAAGGCTAGAGAAAAGGGACGGAAGCCGGGTTGGATGGGTGTAGATACATGGAAGTATCTTCTAGATAAGTGGAAGACAAATGAATTCATAGTTGTATCCCAACAAAATAAGATTAATCGATCATCCAAGAAAGGTGGGGCAGTCCATACAACAGGTCGTAGAGCTCATCATGATGTTGCACTTGAATTGGTATATATATACTTTGTAATTACAATGCGTTAATATAATTATATCTGATATACATTGTGACCATATATACTGCCTCTAATGATAGGCTAAAAAACTCAATCGACCCGCACATCCAGATGAGATTTTCATTGCCATCCATAAAAGGAAGAATGAGGAGTGGGTTGATGCTTGTGCAACAACAACACATGTAATTTACCATTTTATTATTCAGAATTAGATTGAGTATTATTATTATTCCACCCAAAATTAGGCTTTTGTTGGGTATATTCTAGGTATATTCTAATTTTTCTATTGTTGTAATGCAACTTTCTTTTGTTGGGATACTACTCTCTTAAAATGTCTTCATTTCTTATCTCCAAAGCAAAATTAGGCTTAATAATATATGTTGTTGAGAAGGTAATGCTTTTATTCCATCACTTCATGTGCTTTAGAGTTTGGTGAAGCTTCTGACTGCATATAATAGTAGAATCTCATCTTAGGAAACTTTGACATGTATGGGATCAAACCTTTGAGATTCTGTGGTGAATGTCTTTCTTTCTTTTTTTGGTCAAAATAAGTGAGTTTCTATCTTTGATCTTATACATGATAGAGAATCATGGGCCCATATGATCTATGTATCTGACTGCATCTGGTGGGAAAAGATTTCATTGTTCTTTTTGCATTGATCTATGGCATGCCATGAAAACCTAAGTAAAATATTTTAGCTAATATGATTTGATATCATTATTATTAGAATCATTATGTTTCCATGATAAAATTGTTACGGTCCTTTGATCTAAATGCTTGTCCTAACAAACCATAAAATATGCACAAAAGAATGTGTATGCTTTGATGGTTTAGTTTACCTATTATCTATAGTATTAGTAGCTATAGGTTTAGCACGTCCTTCAAAAGCTGACACTCATTGAGAAAAAAAAAGGAGTTTGCAGAAGAATTTAATGGCTGGTTTTGAGTGCAACATAATAACATAACATACAACATTCAATTTTGTTTCATCAATCAACAACGTTTTTCTTTTCATACACGTCTTCTTAAATCTTAACCAACAGTACTTGAAGATTTTTGTTTATTTAGTTTGTGTTACATTATATATAATATATTAACGTTGTCTAAATAATGTGCACAGGAAAAATTCTGCAGTAGTTTGACACAAGTTGGTGATGAAGTGGAAGGATCAACAAGAATACAAATTTGGAAAGAAGCTGCAGGGGGTGAAACACGAGGGCGGTGTTATGGAACTGGACAATTGGCACGTAACATAAGATATGGAGTAAACTTCTTGACACAGGTATCAATTACAAACCCACATAGAGAAGCAGATAACCAGGCCATTGAGGCTGCCAGAGCTGAAGCTGCTGCTGCACATGAAGAGGCTGCACGGGCTAATGCGCGGACAGAGGAATTGGCAAAGAAATTTGATGAATTGTCAAAGAAATTTGATATGTTGCATTCTCTTCAGGAGGGTCCTTCTAGTGCTCCTGCGAATGGTCATCCTGATTATAACGATTCGGTACGTTCTATTGTTTCATGGCTTCTTTTGTTTCGTGGCTTGGTTTTGTACTGCAGCTTGTGCATTGTTCATGGCTTGAAATTTGTTTTTGTATAGCTGCTGAGTTTTTATGTCTTGCAAGGTTGCAATTGTAACTTGGGGATTGTTTTGGCTCTTTTTGTTGGACTGGTTTGACTTAAATCAAAAGTCATGTTAGAATGTGTTAGGGGCTGCTATTAGTTTGAAATTGGGGTTTGTAGGTTGATTAAAAAGGATAGTGAAATTGGTTGTTGACGAATGTTAATGGTCGTAGCTTGTGTGTTAACATGGTTTATGGTTTTTGTGAATTAGGCCAGTGTGTAGGTTAATTGGTTTTATGAATTGATGTTAATGGCAATAGGTTTTATGAACTGTTTTGATTATTTTTCTGTTGGTAAGTGTTGGAGATTTGGATGTTGAAAAATTGTGATGGCTTGATGTCGATTGTTAAATTAATTGTGCCATATGGGTATTAATGTTTAAACTGGTATGCTGAATGCATTAGGGACCAAACTGGTGAACTCCTAGCTATTATGAACTAAGCTTGAGATATTGAGTCAAATGTTATATGAAATGTTTTGACATGGTACTGCTATGAGGCTTTGAGTTATTAGAAATTAGGGATTGTTGTGGAACTTCGTTGGATTGTCTTAGAAGTTGTAGGTTAAAATGTGAACTGATGTGCCATGTTACTTGACTGAGTGTGTATGCTAACTATGTGCACGAGGAGTTCTGTTTTTCTGTTTCATTGGTACTATCATTATGTGTCTGACTATTTATTTTGAATCTTTGTGTGTCTGACTCGTGACTATTTATTTTGGATGTTGCAGGAGGAGGAGGATTATGAGGATGATGATGAGGAAGTTGATATTGGTTATCATGATTAGTACATAGATCGTTTAGGAGATTATCAGGGCTTTTGGAACTCATTAGTATTTTGATGTTGGTGTATTTTGATGTTGGTGTCTTTTGGAACTCATTAGTATTTTGATGTTGGTGTATTGAGATTATGTATTTTTAAGTAAATTTGTTTTGGATCACATGAATTGTGGATTGATGAATCTTTTTTGAAATGCCATTGGTCTGTTGGAGTTATGAGCTACGAAGTTTGCTATGAATCCATGCATTAAGTTTGACAATTGGGAAAACTCTGTTGGTTGTTTGAATGGTTCACTGCTCCAGTCGATTGTATAAAGCGGAGGTTTTGATCAGAACAGGTTACAATCAACCAAATCAAAACCCTGACGACTAAATCCAGTAGTGTCGACCACGACACCGACGCTACGATAATATAATCTATTGACTAAATCTACTAGTGGTGGCCACGAGGCTGACGCTAATGTAATATATTATGGTGTCTAAATCTACTAGTGGCGTCCACGTGGCCGACGCTATAATAAAATAATCTGCTGTCTAAATCTCATAGTGGTGGCCACGAGGCCAACGCTAATGTAATATATTATGGTGTCTAAATCTACTAGTGGTGGCCATGTGGCCGACGCTATAATAAAATAACCTGTTGTCTAAATCTAGTAGTGGCGGCCACGAGGCCGACGCTAATGTAATATAATATGTTGTCTAAACCTACTAGTGGCGGCCAACTAGCCGACACTATATATTGACGTGGACAAAACCTTGATGACAGCCAACTCAATCAAAAAATGACTGTAACGCCCACATATATATACATACGTCGAAGCATATATTATACATGAATAATATGTTTGGTACTAAAATATACAAGTTCCTAGTAACACAGTATACATATAAATGCCCAAAAGCCTAATTACAACAACTATGGCATGTTATATATACTAGGGGTGGCAAAATGGATGAATTGGATGGATATGGATTGGATTGTTAATGGATAGATCAAAACAATCCATTAGTCCATTAACAATCCACTAAAATTTTCTTACAATTATCCAATCCAATCCATCCGTTAAGAATAAAATCCATCTAATCCATCCATTAACATATTTTTAATGGATGGATATCCATCCATCAATTTTTTTTATTTTAAAAAAATTGGTTTTTTTCTGGAAAAAAAGTCGGCTTTTTTTAGGAAAAAAAGTCAGTTTTTTCCGGAAAAAAAAGGTCAGTTTTTTTTACGGAAAAAAAAGTCGGTTTTTTCCGGAAAAAAAAGTCAATTTTTTTTTTCGGAAAAAAATCGGCTTTATTTAAGGAAAAAAACCAGTTTTCTTTTTCGGGAAAAAAAGTCGGTTTTTTTGGGGAAAAAAGCAGTTTTTTTTTCGGAAAAAAAAATCGGTTTTTTTCGAAAAAAAAAGTCAGTTTTTTTTTCGGAAAAAAAACTCGGCTTTTTTTCGAACAAAATCAGTCTTTTTTTGGAAAAAAAAGCAGTTTCTTTTTTCGAAAAAAAAGCAGTTTTTTTTTTCAGAAAAAGAAGTCGGTTTTTTTTTTCAGAAAAAAAAGTCGGTTTTTTTTTGGAAAAAAAATTGGCTTTTTTTTGGAAAAAAAAATCAGTTTTTTTTTTATGAAAAAAAAGTCATTTTTTTTTCACAAAAAAAATCGGTTTTTTCCGGAAAAAAATCGGTTTTTTTTTCGAAAAAAAATAGTTTTTTTGGGGAAAAAAATTCATTTTTTTTTGGAAAAAAAATAAATTCTTTTAAAAAAAAAATCCATTTTTAATTATTTTTAAAAAAATAAATCTAACGGAGATAAAAAATAATCCATTGGATCTATAAAATATGTTGAATGGATTGAACCAATCCGTGCATATAAATGGATGGATTTAATTCAATCCATTAACTTACTTTTTTGTGGTGGATGGATTGGATGGATTTTTTGATGGATGGATTGGATGGATTTTGCCTTAATGGATCCAATTGCCACATCTAATATATACAAGATGTTCCAAAAGATAAAACTAAGAACTAGATCAACTAATGATCTCAAAATCTCCACAACGGAAGCCTTGCCACACAAAAGCTACGATCCATAAGGAAAGTCAAACAACTTTGTCCTTACCCTTCGTCGAACCTGTAGTACCTGTGATGTAAACAACAACATGGGGTGAGATACATCAAATCTCAGTGAGCTATCTATCTTAAAGTCCTTTCGGCTTTACAAGGTTCTAACAAACCTAAATCAAGTCAAAGGGGAAGGGAAGTGACTTTGAGTACACACACACCCTATATGGATCCGCACTCGTGAGCCTGTTAACTCACACTAATACAAAGGTAAGTCCTGAGTCTGTTAACTCAAGAATCTCGCTAATCAATAACCGTACCAAGGCATCCCCCTTTTCCCGTCCGCTTCTACGTCTAGAAGACGACCCGAGTCAGGGATCCTTGTAGTTACTTGGCATACGAATTGGATTCGGGAGCATCGGCCTGTTAACCGTGAACCGTCACTTCTCATGGCCTGTTAACCATCACAAGTCTCTACCCATAGCATAGGCTCCAATCGTACTACACGTAGGGAATCAAACCTACCCATTAATTGTGCATATGTTTCAGAGGAGGAGCTCGAGTCTCATGAAACTACACCTCAAGATAAACTGGTTATGATTACTAGACACACGCCTCGGCCTCTCATGCACGAGCGTAGTCACTATGTCATTCCACACTTTCGTACATTGTTTATGGTAATATTTATCACTCTACCTATTTCGTATTTTAACATGCATTCATATTCAAACATGTTTAACAAAAAGAGCATAGGCAAATAGTCATCAATCACATAATGGAAACACATAATTCCACATACCACCAATTACACTAATTCACGGTTCCCTCCGATTTATTTAATCGGGCATCACCACTCACATTTTCCACTTCCATTATATAGTATATTTCCATAGCTTCACATCGATACCAAGAATACTCAAATCGGATAAACAAGTCCCAAGTTATGAAAGAAACAAGTTGAAGGATCTGTCTTGTTCACATTGCGAAGCAGCCAGCGAATGCTCGCTTCCTCATTCGCAGTGCGAATCTCCCAGCGAATGCCTAAACAACACTTGGTTCGCTACCCCATTCGCAGTGCGAATCTCTGGCGAATGTTCGCCCTCACCTTCGTCGTGCGAGTAACCAGCGAATGCTCGCTTTCCCCTTCGCTAGGGGACTCGCAGTGCGAACCTGCTAAAACTGGGTTTCCCAGCAGCGTTAAAACAGAGCTTTGGGGCCAAAAACCCATCCAAAACTTCACCCAACACACAAACTTACATTAACAGATGATCATACATGGCTAGGGATTATACTACATAGATTATACCGCATTTCAACCGTTAAAGTCAAGATTATTCATTTTCTCACAATTCTAACCTAGATTCTAGACCTCAAGAAAATCTAAAACAAAAGGTTCTATCTATAGCCCACCTTGAATAGATGATGAAGATGAAGATTGGAAGATGATTTGATGAAGGATGATTGATGGTTGATGATCTTGTGTTCTTGGACTTTTTCCTGTTTTTCTCTTCCTTTCCTTTCCTTTCTTTCCCTTCTCTTCTCAAAAGTTTCTATGTTTGGAAATGACAGGAAAAGAAATGATATAGAAAATATCATCAATTAGTAACACTACTAATTGTCCAAACAGTCTCTAAAGCTCCAACAATTAAAACCTCAGAGTCAAAAAATATTAATTTGATCTGCTCTGAGCTCATTAGTTTACTCTAATTATTTCATCCAATAAATTCTCAGAGTAAACCGGAACCCAGTTGATCATACCAATATTATTCAAAGTAAAATAATTTACGGGGTATTACATCCTCCCCCCCCCCCCCCCTTAAATAGAAATTCGCCCACGAATTTAAAACAGTTACCTGAAAAGATGAGGATAAGCGTCTCGCATCTTTGATTCTTGTTCCCACGTTGCATCTCCCGGATGCGTCTTATCCCACTGAACCTTAACCAGGGGAATCTCTTTATTTCTTAACACCTTATTTTCTCTTCCCGTAATACGACTCGGTTGAGGCTCAAACGTTAAATCTGCTTCTATCTCAATAGTATCGGGTAGAATTGGCTGAAGAGGATCTGGAACAAACTTTCAAAGCTGAGATACATGAAAAACATCGTGCATCTCTGACAGAGAAGGCGGTAAGGATAATCTGTATGCTACTTCACCAATTCCTTCTAAGATCTGATACAGTCCCACGTATCTTGGACTTAACTTCCGCGATTTAAATGGTCATTTCAATCTCAATCTCGGAGTAACCTTCAAAAATACATGATCACCCTCATCAAACTCCAAAGGCCTCCTACGGTTGTCCGCATAGCTTTTCTGATGATCTTGGGGCTGCTTAACTTTTTCACAAATCATTCTAATCTTTTCCGTGGTCTCGTGAATAATCTTGGGTCCCAAAATTTTATCGTCTCCAACCTCCGCCCAACACAATGGCGTTCTACACTTCCTCCCATATAACGCCTCATAAGGAGCCATACCAATACTTGCATGATAACTGTTGTTATAAGAGAACTCAATCAACGGTAGTAATTCTATCCAATTTTCTCCACTTTCCAATACACAAGCTCTTAACATATCTTCCATGGTTTGTATTGTTTGTTCCATTTGACCATCTGTTTGCGGATGATTCGACGTGCTCAAACGCAACTTCGTTCCCATAGCTTGTTGGAAAGCTCTCCAAAATTTTGAAGTAAACTTTGGATCTCTATCCGAAACAATACTAGAAGGAACACCATGCAATATCACAATTTCCGAAATGAACAACTTTGCGAGATGACTCGCCTTATAAGTAGTTTTTACGGCCAAGAAATGAGCAGACTTCGTCAACCGATCTACAATTACCCAAATTGAATCATAACCGCCTTGCGCGCGGGGTAATCCTACTGCGAAGTCCATCTAAATACTATCCCACTTCCACACCGGAATTTCTAATGGTTGCAACAAGCCACCCGGTCTTTGGTGTTCAATCATCACTTGTTGGCATACCGCACATTCCGACACATTTACCGCAACATCCTTTTTCATCCCGGACCACCAATAGTCTCTCTTTAAATCTTGATACATCTTCGAAGAACCAGGATGCATAGTAAAAATACTCTTATGCGCTACTTCCAAAATCCTTCTTTTTAACACCGCGTCATCCGGAACACAAACTCTTTGGTCAAACGAAATGATCCCATCGGTAGTTCGCACAAAACCCAGTTGAGTCAACATCTCTTGTAACTTCTCATCCAACTCTTGTCCTTGTCGGATTTCCTCCCTAAGAGTAGAGGTGACATTCAAATTCCCCATAATCACACAATTAGGAGTCCAATTAAATTGAAGATTTAGATCTCTACACTTTTCCATTAAGGCATACTCTAACATCATCAAGTCGGCACTGTGCAACACTTTCCTGCTTAAAGCATCCGCCACATTATTCGCTTTACCCGGATGGTACTTTAATTCCAAATCATAATCCTTCAAATACTCCATCCACCTCCTTTGACGCATGTTCAACTCTTTCTGATCGAAAAGGTACTTTAAGCTCTTGTGGTCACTGAACATCTCAAAACGTACACCATACAAATAGTGACGCCATACTTTCAAAGTAAATACAACTGCCGCTAATTCTAAATCATGCATTGGATAATTCTCTTCATGGACTTTCAACTACCGAGAAGCATAAGCCACTACATGTCCATCTTGCATTAACACACCGCCTAATCCTTTCTTCGATGCATCACAATATACCTCATACGACTTCCTAGGATCAGGAATAACCAAAACAGGAGTGGTCATCAATCTCTTCTTCAAACTCATAAAACTTCTTTCACAAGCCGAATCTCATTCATACGAACAATCCTTTTGAGTAAGTCTCGTCATCGGTAAAGCCAACTGGGAAAAGCCTTTAATAAACCTTCTATAATAACCTGCTAATCCCAAGAAACTCTTAACTTCTGCAACGTTCTTCGGTCTCTCCCAATTAATCACCGCCTCTACTTTTGATGGATCCACTGCCACACCTCCTTGAGATATGACGTGACCAAGAAAGTTTACCTCCGACATCCAAAACTCGCACTTACTTAGCTTGGCAAAAAGTTGTCTCTCTTGTAAGATGGATAAAACGATTCTTAGGTGTTCTCCATGCTCTTGAGAATCATGAGAATAGATAAGAATGACATCAATGAAACTCACCACAAATTGGTCCAAATAAGGTTGAAATATCCGATTCATATAATCCATAAAAACTTCCGGAGCATTCGTCACACCAAAAGGCATTACTAGGAATTCATAATGACCATAACAGGTCCTAAACGCAGTTTTCAGTATATCCGAACTCTTCACCCGAATATGATGATGACCCGACCGTAAGTCAATCTTCGAGAACACGCAGGCTCCTTTCAATTGATCTAAGAGGTCGTCTATCCCTGGCAATGGGTATTTGTTCTTGATGGTGACCTTATTCAACTGACGATAATCAATACACAACCGCATTCCACCATCCTTCTTCTTTACCAACAATACTGGAGCTCCCCAAGGCGAAACACTTGGTCTAACAAAATGCTTAGCCATCAATTCTTCCAATTGATCCTTTAATTCTCTTAACTCGAGTGGTGTCATCCGATACAGAGAAATGGATATTGGAGCCGTTCCCGGTATCAGGTCAATAGAGAACTCCACGTCCCTCTCCGGAGGAAGAGAAGTGATATCCTCGGGAAAAACTTCTGGAAACTCGCAGACTACTGGAATACTCAGAACCTGAAGGTTGTCGTTCTCCTCCTTAGTGAGAACCAAAAGAACAGATTTTTCGTTCTCAAACAAGAAATTAATCATTCCCACCGTACCTTCTAAAATAGTAGTCAACACATCCTTCGGAGTAGCCTCCACGGACGGAATAATAATTAACTTTTCCTCACAACCGATAAAAACCGAATTAGCAGAAAGCTAATCCATTCCCAAAACAACATCCACTTTCTTAAGCGGCAAGCAAATAAGATCTATTTGAAAAACTCTTCCATCCACCGATAATACACAATTTTCACACATCAACGGTGTTTCGACAATCTCATCCATGGCAGTAGTAACCACCATGGGTGGAGACAACGAAATAGCTTGCAACCCCAGTCGCTTCATACATTGCATCGATACAAAAGAATGTGTTGCTCCACAATCAAATAACACAAAACAAGGATTTCCATTAACAAGACACGTACCAGCAATCAAAGAATTGTCACCCTTTGTTTTCCTTGCATCCAAGGTATACACTCGCCCGGTATTCTTCTCTTTCATTCGATTCCTATTTTGAGGACAATCCTTCGCCATATGGCCCACCTTGTTACACTGATAACACCTTATTCCCTCTAAACTGCACCTACCATGATGATTCTTAACACAAGTACGGCATACCGGAGGCGCACTAGCCCTGGAACTCTGAACTTGTTTCCCTTTAAACATTTGTTGTCTCGGTCTAAACTGTTGATTCGATCTTCCACGATCACTTTGATTCATCCTACTAAACTCTCCTTCTGCTTGCACCTTCTTTAGGCTATGCTCCGCCACATAACATTGTCGTAACAATTAAGCATAGTTAGTGAATTCCCTCTGCAACACGCTACGTGAAATTTCAGCCCTCAAACCAAAAAGAAACTGATCAATCTTCCACCTCTCATCAGGAGCATACATGGTCTGCCTAGAATAAGCAGCCATAACCTCGAACTTTTCCGCATAGGAAGCCACGGGCAAGTTACCTTGTCTCAGCTGCTGAAACTCAAATTCCTTTTGAGACCTTATGGAACTTGGAAAATACTTCTCCATAAAAGTTATCTTAAATTGTTCCCATACCTTCGGTACCTCCTGAATTGTCATTAAGGCTGAAGCGCTCTCCCATCACCTCATGGCAGGACCCTTCAACAAGTGAGAAGCGAAAACAACCTTATTTTCCTCACTACACTGAACTATCAAGAAAATACGCTCCATACCAGATATCCATTCATGAGCCTTTACTGGATCTAACCCTCCATGAAACTCTGAAGGATTCATGCGAATGAAATCCCTAAAGGTTCCCCCTGCAGCTTCAGGAACAACCACCGGAGGATGCAGGCCACCAGCCATTTGTTGTACCATTTGTTGCACAAACTGATTCTGTTGTTGCTGCATCTGTTGCATGAATTGATACAAAGGGGAATTCTCTTCGCCACCTAGTGGATTTGTCCCGGCTGGAGTGGTTCTCGGTCTACCTCGGTTGTTTCTGCGCCTGTCGGCCATGTTCCTAAATGTCATACAGATAGGATTAAGTTGATCAGGCTCAATACCATAAATATAACACGTAAGACCAATGGCGACACAACACATATGAAATGGAAAGAAAATACTTATACTATTTCATGGCTAGGTCGAGGAAACGACCTGCTCTAATACCAACTGTAACGCCCACATATATATACATACATCAAAGCATATATTATACATGAATAATACGTTTGGTACTGAAATATACAAGTTCCTAGTAACACAGTATACATATAAATGCCCAAAAGCCTAATTACAACAACTATGGCATGTTATATATACAAGATGTTCCAAAAGATAAAACTAAGAACTAGATCAACTAATGATCTCAAAATCTCCACAACGGAAGCCTTGCCACACAAAAGCTACGATCCGTAAGGAAAGTCAAACAACTTTGTCCTTACCCTTCGCCGAACCTGTAGTACCTGTGATGTAAACAACAACATGGGGTGAGATACATCAAACTCAGTGAGCTATCTATCTTAAAGTCCTCTCGGCTTTACAAGGTTCTAACAAACCTAACTCAAGTCAAAAGGGAAGGGAAGTGAATTTAAGTACACACACACCCTATATGGATCCGCACTCGTGAGCCTGTTAACTCACACTAATACAAAGGTAAGTCCTGAGTCTGTTAACTCAAGAATCTCGCTAATCAATAACCGTACCAAGGCATCCCCCTTTTCCTGTCCGCTTCTACATCTAGAAGACAACCCGAGTCAGGGATCCTTGTAGTTACTTGGCATACGAATTGGATTCGGGATCATCGGCCTGTTAACCGTAAACCGTCACTTCTCATAGCCTGTTAACCATCACAAGTCTCTACCCATAGCATAGGCTCCAATCGTACTACACGTAGGGAATCAAACCTACCAAGTAATTGTGCATACGTTTCAGAGGAGGAGCTCGAGTCTCATTAAACTACACCTTAAGATAAACTGGTTATGATTACTAGACACACGCCTCAGCCTCTCATGCACGAGCGTAGTCACTATGTCATTCCACACTTTCGTACATTATTTACGGCAATATTTCTCACTCTACCTATTTCGTATTTTAACATGCATTCATATTCAAACATGTTTAACAATAAGAGCATAGGCAAATAGTCATCAATCACATAATGGAAACACATAATTCCACATACCACCAATTACACTAATTCACGGTTCCCTCCGATTTATTTAATCGGGAATCACCACTCGTATTTTCCACTTCCATTATATAGTATATTTCCATAGCTTCACATCGATACCAAGAATACTCAAATCGGATAAACAAGTCCCAAGTTTTGAAAGAAACAAGTTGAAGGATCTGTCATGTTCGCATTGCGAAACAGCTAGCGAATGCTCGCTTCCTCATTCGCAGTGCGAATCTCCCAGCGAATGCCTAAACAACACTAGGTTCGCTACCCCATTCGCAGTGCAAAGCTCCCAGCGAATCGTGGAAGAACCAAAACAAGGTAAAGTTCGCAGTGCGAACCTCTGGTGAATGTTTGCCCTCACCTTCGCCGTGCGAGTAACCAGTGAATGCTCGCTTTCCCCTTCGCTAGGGGACTCGTAGTGCGAACCTGCGAAAATTGGGTTTCCCAGCAGCATGAAAACAGAGCTTTGGGGCCAAAAACCCATCCAAAACTTCACCCAACACACAAACTTGCATTAACAGATGATCATACATGGCTAGGGATTATACTACACAGATTATACCGCATTTCAACCGTTAAAGTCAAGATTATTCATTTTCTCACAATTCTAACCTAGATTCTAGACCTCAAGAAAATCTAAAACAAATGGTTCTATATATAGCCCACCTTGAATAGATGATGAAGATGAAGATTGGAAGATGATTTGATGAAGGATAAGTGATGGTTGATGATCTTGTGTTCTTGGATTTTTTTCCTCTTTTTCTCTTCCTTTCCTTTCCTTTCTTTCCCTTCTCTTCTCAAAAGTTTCTATGTTTGGAATTGACAGGAAAATAAATGATATAGAAAATATCATCAATTAGTAACACTACTAATTGTCCAAACAGTCTCTAAAGCTCCAACAATTAAAACCTCAGAGTCAAAAAATATTAATTTGATCTGCTCTGAGCTCATCAGTTTACTCTAATTATTTCATCCAATAAATTCTCAGAGTTAACCGGAACCCAGTTGATCATACCAATATTATTCAGAGTAAAATAATTTACGGGGTATTACAATGACATTTGGCATTCCTTAGCGTCGGGTAAAACCGACACTAACTCAGTAATTAGTTGTGTGGTTAAGGTCAGCAATTAGTGATGCTTTAGCGTAAACGAAAGCCGACGCAAAGCTAGTGTCACGCAAAAGCCAACGCTAAATGTAACTAACTTCCAGCTTTGGAAAGTCCGCCCCGACCCCCACACTAATCCGACGCTAACACCTTGTAGCGTCGATTTTTTTGTTGTTAGCTAGGGCTTCTGGCCGACGCTAAAACAGTGTTTTCTTGTAGTGACTCTCAAATGTCTTAGAGTTGAAACGCAGGAATACTCATAATAATTAAGTCTATACTCGAGTTTCATTAAGACCGATGAAAACTTGAATGTAGGGAAGATGACACCCAAAATTTTGTGTGAAGAGTATAGATTTTTTTTATATATTTTTCCGAATCCATAATACTCAATTTATAATTCAAACTGATATTGTTTCATAAAATAGATCTGATAGTTGTGTGAAAACTATATAGGAGAAGCCCATTACATTCAGACAGTGAGAAGTATTAAAGACAATACTTGAGAAAAAGTGAGTAAATTGATCTAGGAAAAGCAATATATTTTATCATTAGTATTTTTTAAGAGTATTTTAGTATTTCTTTTAAGTCATTCCATTGAGTAGCTTATATGTGGTAACTATCTTGTATCTACGTACATAAAAATATATAAATATTAATAATAATTTTTTAATAATTGAATTTGAGAATAATAAAAAATAGATTTTAGTTAATCCCTATATAATTGAATAGTATTATATGAAATGACATTTGTCCTTTTTAAAAATTGAAGGAATTGGGAAAATAAATACACTAATATCTACCCTATGATAATCAATGAGATGGATAATTTTATGTGTTTATTTGTTAGTTGATTTAGAAGAGAGATTCAAAATTACGAACCTGTTTAATTTAGTTTTATAAAATTGTTTTTAGTTTTTAAAATTTAAAAATAATAACAAATTATTTGAAAGTCTAATTTAAAAAAAAAACATTATTTTTAAAATAAAAAAAATAAATTAGATTTTAGAGGTTTTTATTATTAATTTTTAATTTTTAATTTTTTAAATTAAATAGAAAAAAAAAACAAAAAATTTACACTTTTTATTAATGATAAATTCGTAATATAGTACAATTTAAAAATAATTTTTAAAAATAAGTTTAAGATACAAGTTTTCTTTTATTTTTTTCTTCAAATCTATTTTTTAAAATTGATTTATAAAATAGTTTGTAAAAACTAAAACTCATAAAAATAGTTCACAAATAATTAAAAAGTGCATTTTATAATTAAAACAATCATAATTGACATGTGTAACTGTTGGAACATGTCAATATTTTTATAAAGAGATAAATTAAAAAAAAATCCTTAAGTCTCGTATTGTTAGAAAAATTAATTGTGTTTGTGTATTAATTGAAAATATTCTTTAGTTCCATATTGCATATATTACATATTTTGGTTAACTTATTTCATTATATAAAGAAATAGCTTGTTTCATTTCAAAACACACCAAAAACTTCTAATAATTTTTTTTCTTCCTCACTATCATAACTCTCGGTCTTTTGAATTGTCGAAACGCCAACTTATCTCCCTTCCTTTCTACTCATTAGATTTTCTGAGTATTTTTTTGAATTCTCTTTAGAGAAATATTTTAATTTCTCCTCGTTTGTGTTGAGAAATTATCAAGTATTATTTTTGCATTTTCTTTGGAGAATTATTTGAATTTATCTTTGTTAGAGAAATTATTTTGAGTGGTCAAATGACCATTATTGAATTCATTTTGGAGAATTATTGGAATTTCTTCTCATTTGAAAAATTATTACGACTGATCTTTATAGCAAATACTACGAGTGATATTTAAACCATAGTCGAATGGTGTTTCTTCCAGCGGACGGTGTATTTCTAGACTGATTATCTAACGTGCAAATAGTAATCGTACAATATAAAATTGAGTTGTTTTATTTTGGAGGCGTCGTGGTTGAGTGACTTCTTTGCACAATTTTGAGTAGTGTCATGAAACGTCTTAAAGAGAGCGATCTAGTCTGTGACTCGACCTAGTAATTTCTTTAGTGGAAACATTTTTCAATAGTAAAACAATAATTTTAATACGTTTTTGAACTGCCATGGTTGCTGAAGAAGTTTTTGTCCTTCTGTTGTTATCTCTAACAAATCGTTCAAGTTTTTAGGAATTCATTTCAAACGTTGGCGACCAAAAAACATTCTTAACCTTAAAAAGGTTGCTAACGTTCTGAACGATGAAATTCCTGTTGACCTTTTTGGATCAACCGAGCAAACTAACAGTAAGAAATATGTGGATTCAGATGGAATACTTAATAGTGTTAAAGCTGAATCTGATGTACAAATTAAATAAAACTGTTTACAGCTCAGAAGGAAATTACCATATGGAAATAGAATGATTATCTCTACGAAAACATATTAAGAATAGAGTTGTGGATGATCTGTATGATTATTACAGAAGCTCCGATACTACAAAATAGGTTTGGGAATCTCTAAAAAAAAAGTATGATACCGAAGAAGCAGAAACAAAGAAGTATGTTGTTAGCCGCTACCTTAAGTATCTAATGATATAGTTCAAAGACTCGTGAAGGCTCAATGTTACGAACTTCAAAATATTTCTTATGAGATCATCTCCAAAGAAAAATCTCAAAGAAAATATAAAAAAGAAAAAGTCTTAGTTGTTTCAAATAACAAAAAGAAATTTGATGTAGTTCTAAAGCCACTTGGAAAATGACTAAAGAGTTAAAATTGTAATGTTGTGAACCAAATTATAAATGAGAACCCTTTAAGGGCCCCAATTACTCCAATTGATAGAATCAACCTTGTTCTGCCCCAAATGCACAAGTTAACCTGACTAATAAGAAATTTATTGATTTGATAACTAAAGTCAATATGATTGGTGAATATGATGGTTGTTTAATAGACGTTCACTACTACGGAAAACTCTTTTAACAACGGTTGGGAAAGATATATAATGACGCGGGCACATGTGTTGTTATGTAGAGTGTCGTTGTATATATGATACTTACAATCACGGCCCAGTAAGCGTTGTAATAAACTGGAAAGCGCGCTACCTATAATGACGGTTATTTTAAATACCCGTTGTTGTATGTCTTTTAATAAAATAAAATAAAATGTAGCATTAAAAATACCTATAATGACGGTTATTTTAAAAAATCATTGTTGTATACTACCTATAATAACAGTTATTTTAAATACCCGTTGTTGTATGTCTTTTAATAAAATAAAATAAAATAAAAATTGCAGCATTAGAACAAGAACAACAGCAAGAACAACAAGAACAATAAGAACATCAAGAACAACAATAATAACAACAACAAGAACAATAAGAACATCAAGAACAACAATAATAATACCAGTAAGAACAACAAGAACATCAAGAACAACAATAATAATAATAACAACAACAACAACAACAGTAACAACAACAAGAAGAACAAGAACAAGAACAACAACAATAATAATAACAATAATAACAACAAGAACAACATTAATAAAAAGAACATCAAGAACAACAATAATAAAAAAGAACAACAAGAACAACAATAATTAAAAAATAACACCAACAACTAACATTGCTAACTTAAGTTCTGAAATTTGTTCTGAAATTTGGTTTAGTGGAGAAATAGAGTATCGTAAATGAAAGATGATGTTTGGAGGTAGAAGATGTAGTTCGTCTAACTTTTAGGTTTCATGCGGATCACTAATAGTAGTGTCTTGGCCGTTGATAATAAATAAATGGACGACCAAGATTTGTTTAAGGATAGTGAATAAACTCAATATGTGCCACCTATAATGTTGGTAATGGGACTTGAAAAAATAAGTAAAAAAGGAAAAATGTTGGTGCTGAGACTTGAACCCATGAGAAGATGCTACCTATAATGACGGTTGTTTTAAATACCCGTGGTGAAATGTCTGTCAACATTTTGAAAAAATAAGTAAAAAACGCTACCGATAATGACAGTTGTTTTAAATACTCGTGGTGAAAGGTCTGTCAGCATTTTGAAAAAATAGGAAAGAAGTAACATGATTAAAATAAATTCAGAAAAATCTAAAAATACAAAATTTAATCTAATTAGGTAAAATAAGAATTTTGAGATTTATTTTGGAGTTTTTTGAGACTATGAAAACCGTAAAAAATTCATTAAAAATAAAAAAAAAAAGATGAATTTTGGGTTTTGAGGGTGAAGTCCCGCAACTCTTCCAGAGTAAGGGACTAATGACCGCACGATTTTTCTACTTCAAATGCACGAAATAGATCTCAAAAAGGAGATTTTCCCTAAAACCGATTTTTTGAAGAGCAATACCTAAAACTAAACTATAGGCTATAATGACGGGTTTTTAAATACCCGTGGTGAAAGGATGTCAGTATTTTGAAAAAATATGTAAAAAAACCATAAATGTTGGTGCTGGGACTTGAACCCATGACCAGACGCTACCTATAATGAAGTTCTTTTAAACACCCGTGGTGAAAGGCCTCACATTTCACCACGGTTGGAATTTAAACCATCACTAAAATCATTTTGTATATGATTTAAAAAAATGCGCGCATCCAGCTTGCCTTATTACAACGGTGTATATGATGTCGTTGTAAACCTGACGTTGTTGTTTGGGCGTTTTATAGTAGTGGTTGGCTCCTCTCGTCATGTCTGGTATGATCGTACAATGTTGAAAACATACATGTATAAGAAAGTGTTGTTGGGAGTTGTCCACACCATTAATGTTGCCGATATTGGATAAGTGAAGTTGAAGTCCATCTTCGAAAAGACTTTTATTTTGAAGGATGTCAAACATACTCCTGAGATTATAAAGAAACTTCTTTATGGTTTTCTTCTGAATAAGGTGGGGTTTAGTCAGTCTATTGGGATAGATTTTTACACAATCACTAAGAATGATATTTTTTTGAATGCAATAGATATGTTTAAGATTTTTATAAATAAAATTGAAAATCAATTTATTAAGAAGATTAAGAGACTTTGTGGTGATATGGGAACTGAATTTGATTCCAGTTTATTTAATGAATTATATAAACAGCATAAAATTTTACATGAAACAACTGCACCATATTCTCTTGAAATGAATGCACCATAGGCAAAGGAAAAATAGATTTCTTCGATACTTTTTCTCTAGTCACTAGAATTACATCCATTAGGGCATTGGTTTCAATTTCTTCTATTTAAAACTTAGTAGTACACCAAATGAATGTTAAAGAAGTTTTTTTTAACACTAATTTAGAAGAAGAAATCTATATGGACCAACATGAAGGGTTTGTGATTCATGGTAAAGAAAACAAGGTCTG
Organism: Lathyrus tuberosus; assembly: GCA_022829125.1. NCBI lineage: Eukaryota > Viridiplantae > Streptophyta > Magnoliopsida > Fabales > Fabaceae > Lathyrus > Lathyrus tuberosus. The sequence continues at coordinate 15,013,766 of JALAZF010000071.1, forward strand.
TAAGTTACATAAGTAAATGTATGGTCTAAAACAAGCTCCAAAGCAATGACATGAAAAGAACTTAATGATATCAAATGGGTACAAAGTGAATGAAAGTGAGAAATGTGTATATCACAAATCTGAAAATTGACATTTGCACTATCATATGTCTCTGTGTAAACGACTTACTCATATTTGGATAAAAAGCTTCATGTTGCTAATGATGTGAAATCAATGTTGTATAAAAACTTTGATATAAAAGACCTTTGATTAGGCAAAGTGATTCTTGGAACAAAGATCACTGGATCTGAAAAGGAAATATCTTTAGATCAATCTCACTATGTATAGAAGATCTTAAAGAAATATATTTATTTTGACTGTAAATCTACTTGCATACGATCCTAGTGTTGAACTATTTAAGAACACAATTGATAGTGTTAGATAAATTGAGTATGAGAGCATCATTGACAGTCATAGGTATGTCACTGATTGTACTAGACTCGATATTGCATATGTCATAGGATTGTTGTGTAGGTTTATAAGTAGTCTGAGCATTTAGCATTGGAAAGACATTGAGAGAGTCGCGTGATACCTTAAGAGGACCATGAATCTCGATTTATATTATCAAATATTTCTTAATGTACTTGAAGGATAATTGATGTTGTTTGGAACACCTTATCAGATGATTCCAAAGCAACTAGTGGCTATATATTCACTATAGATGGAGAAGATGTATCTTGGAAATCAAAGAAACAGAGTAACTTGGCTTATCCATGAAGGAGTCTAAAATGATAGCATTAGCGCCTGCTAGTGAAGAAGTAAGTTGGTTGATATCCTTGCTAGCAGAGATCCCTTTATGGGAAAACCTATGTCATATGTGTTGATCCACTACGATTGTACCACAACTATTGCAAAAATTGAGAACCACTGTTAGGGTAAGAGATGTCAAATAAGAAGGAACACAACATTATTAAAGACTGTACATCTAAAGAAGTTGTAAGAGTGGATCATGTACACACTGATGAAAATTTAACAGATCCTTTTACGAAAGGATTAGCTAGAGAGAAAGCCCATAATACATCCAAGAAGACAGGACTAAAATGTATAGAGAAATGAATTGCTCATGATGGTAGATCGATCTAATAGACTAGAGATCCCAAGAAATAGGTTCAATGGGTAATAACAAGTTATGAGTAATATGAGATGGTCAAGTTAGTATAAAAAAGAGAAGCATGAATCCTGAAGCGAAAAGAGGATGAGATGATATAAACTCTTACTTAGTTACAAGAGTACTCTTGATAGACTCACTTGTGTGATTGTGGAACTTAGGCCAATTGCTATAAATTTTTGAAACAGAATTCTTAGAGTCTTCACTAAATCAGGATAGACGCGAAGGGTCATTAAAGCATTGATTTATTAGAATACACCTTAAGAAAAGGTTGTGTGCGAGTTTGATGTCTTAGATGGAGTTCAAGACAATTGTGTCACTCTTATTGAACCAGAATCCTACTTGCTACGCAAAGGTTTAAGTCATAGACACCTCGATTTATTCACAATCTTAGAAACGTATGACGTTACTTCTAAAACACTTTTTAAATTTTGGTGGGAGATTATTGGAACATGTCAATATTCCAATAAGGAGATGATTTTGAAAAAGTTCCTTAAGTCCCATATTGTAAGGAAAAATATCTGTTTGTGTGTTAGTTGAAAATATTCCTTAGTCCCATATTGCTTAGATTAGATATCTTGAGTACCTTACTTCATTGTATAAAGGAAATCGATTGTTTCATTCCAAAACACACCAAAGTTTTCTATTAAGTTTTCTCTTCCTCACTCTCATAACTGTGCATCTTTCGAATTGACGAAGAGCCAACTCCTCCCCCTTTCTTTCTACTCGTTGAATTTTCGTGTATTTTCTTAAATTCTCTTTAGAGAATTATTTTAACTTCTCCTCGTTTGAGTTGAGAAATTGTCAATTATTATTTTTGGATTATCTTTGGAGAATTATTTGAATTTCTCTTTGATTGAGAAATCATTTTGAGTCATACAATGACCACTGTTGAATTCTCTTTGGAGAATTATTTGAATTTCTCATAGTTTGAGAAATTATTACGACTAATCTTTATACCAGATACTACGAGTGATTCAAATGATCTTTGTACCATTGGTGGGTGTATTTCTAGATAGATTATCTACCGTACAATGTGTAATCATACAATATAGAACTGAATTGTTTTATCATAGAAGAATCATTATTGAATGACTAATTTCCACAATTTTGAACAGTGACGCGAAACATTTAAAGAAATTTAACAATATATATATTATTGACTTTTCAAATTAATATCTTATTATAAATTCTTCCTTTAACGTCATACAAATTACGTAGAAAGTTATCTTACGCTATATATTCCCCAAAAATATAATTATTTTTATACACAATTCCACCTATAATTACGGTATCTCCAATTATTTGAGGTTGGCACACTAATAACAACAAAAACACCTTACCAAAGAGTCCATAATGCTATATATATTGGCATTGTGCCTAAAATCTATCCCTAGGCCACAATTTCTACATCATTTCCATCTCTTTGACATTTCCTCTTAAGTTCCTAACATTGAATTTTCAACGATGAGAAAAATTAGTGACTCAACCAATAAATTTCTCGCAGCCTTATCATCCATCTTAATCACTAACTCCACTTTCGTGTCTATATAAACCATCATTAACGCCACTAATCAACACCAAGCAACATAGAACATCTTTTCAATATTCAAAACAATTAAAAATGAGTAAAGTTGCATTAATAAGTGTGATGATGCTTTGCATGTTAATATCAAGCACTCATGGTAATGGTAATGCAACTTTGACATGTGAACAAGTAACCGTATGGTTAACTCCATGCATACCCTATGCAACGTTAGGAGGGAGTGTGTTACCTTTGTGTTGCCAAGGTATTCATTCCTTAAATGCTGCTTACAAGAATGGTGATGATAGAAGACTGACTTGTCACTGTGTTCAAGATAGGGCTGCGTTAATCCCTTTGATTGATTATACTCGTGTTAATCAAATTGGTGAACTTTGTGGATCTAAATGTCCCTTTACAGTTTACCCTTCCACTGATTGCGATAAGTAAGTTCTCACTAAGTTTAATTATTTTTTATTATGCTATTTACCGAACACGTCGTAGTTATTTATTTTGATGTGGTTGTGCAGGGTTCAATAAGCAGCAAAGGGTGTGCAACATGTAGCAAGTGGTGGAAGATAAATACTAGTTTTATTATAGAAAAACAAATACTATGTTTTATTATAGAAAAATAAAGTGTACTGATCGTATCATTCGTATGTAACGATCTGCTGAATGTCAGGAACAATATATGCATTATTTCGGCAATAAAAACAACATATTAAATAAATAAGACATTGATATTCATGTATTTTGATCCGATTTAACTCAGTAAATAGTAGTGCAAAGATATTAGATTATAGTGACGCAAACTTGAATCGCCGACATTCTATTTATTAATATTTTAAAAAGTAAAATTTCGTCATCTATACTATTTGATAAAATATATAAAATAAAAGTTAGCCTAGTAAAATGAAGTCAAGTTTTTTATGTATCTTTAAAGAACTTTATCTAAGATTTCACGTAAATCAATGGAATTAATTGAAATGCACTGACAGTGTAAAAGGATTTTACACTGTCAGTTAATTATAACCGTTGGATGTAAAGAAGAGTTTGACTTTTAATTTAATAATTTATGTGTGGGCCTTATGGCATTAGTGGGGTAAAACACCCTCTTAAAAACAGAAGGAGGACTAAAAAACAGATTCGCGGCTCTTCGGAAGCTGGAAAAAATTCTAGGGAAGGTGGTAATGTTGTTTCATTTTCTTCGGTTTTCCATGGGATTAATTCGGAAGAGTCGGATATTTATAGAAACAATGCCAGAATGTGGGAGAACTTGAACTTTAATATTGGAGGTAAACTTTGGGAGGCTATGACTTTGCTTGGTGTGGTGGCGACCGATCTGCAGAGGGATTACCATTCTAGATTAAACGTTATGGAAAGGAATGATAAGGAGAAAAAGGAGGGAAGGAAGGAGAATTTATTAATTTGCCAATGATTATAGGATCATTAAATATTAGAGGGGGAGGTAGTTTGATTAAAAGGAAAAGGATTAGCAACATCATTAAAAAAGGAAAAGCAGACTTATTCTTGATTCAAGAAACGAAGTTGAAAGTAATTAACAAGGATTTAGCTAGGAGTTTTTGGGCTAAGGAGGAGATTGGTTGGTCTTATTCTAGTGCATCAGGTTCCTCCGGTGGACTTCTTATTCTTTGGAAAGAAGGTAGAGTGGAGGTGTTGAGTAGCTTTAAAGGTGATAATTATGTTGGAGTTAAAATTCGGTGGAAGAACAACGTTTTCTACATTGTTAATGTTTATTCTCCTTGCGAGTTGGTTTTGAAAAGGAACCTTTGGAGGAATTTGGGGGAGTTAAAGAGCCGTTTTTCGGACGGAGGTTGGTGCATTGGAGGGGATTTCAACGCAGTCACTAATTCTAGGGAGAGGAAGGGAAGGGGTAATAACCATCGTAAAAGGGAGATGAAAGATTTCGCGGATTTTATAGTAAGTAATGCGTTGATCGATGTTCCTTGTAAAGGGAAGAATTTTTCTTGGTTTAGTGGTGATGGTTCGTCGATGAGTAGAATCGATAGATTTTTACTTACCGATGATCTCATTGATAGGTGGGGAGTCGTGGGCCAATTTATTGGTGAGAGAGATTTATCGGATCATTGTCCGGTTTGGTTGAAGGTGGATTCGTCGGATTGGGGCCCTAAACCGTTCAAATTCAATAATGAATGGTTTAAAGACAAGGATTTTATATCTTTTGTTGAAAAGGAATGGCTCAATATTCACATTGAAGGGAGAGGGGATTTTGTGTTGAAAGAGAAACTTAGAATTCTTAAAGATAGCCTTAGAAGGTGGAATGTTGAAGTTTTCGGGAAGCATGATTTAAATATTGATGAATGCGTTAAGAGAATCAATGAAGGTGATTTGGAGGCCGAAGTGAATAATGGTTTTGTTTCGGATGATTTCATTTTTGATCGGAAGAATGTAATGGGTCGATTTTGGTTGAATTCGAAAATAAAAGAAAACATGCTCATTCAAAAGGCCAAGTTGAAGTGGCTAAATGATGGTGATAACAATTCTCGTTACTTCCATAGTATTATGAAGGAAAGGAGAAGGCGAAACTTTATTGGTTCGATAAATACGGATAGGGGAGTTAAGGAGTCGGTTAAGGAGGTTAAGGAAGAGGTGAGAAGTCATTTCGCGAGTTTATATGTGGAATCGGATTCGATGCGCCCTATTTTGGAAAATGTCCAATTCAAGAAGCTTAGTGAGGAGGATAGGGTGGCTCTTGAGAAACCTTTTTCCGAAGAGGAAATTAAAGAGGCAATTTGGAGTTGTGATGGGACAAAAAGTCCGGGTCCGGATGGTTATTCTTTTTTGTTCTTCAAGAAATGTTGGCGGTTTATTAAAGAGGATTTTTGTCGTTTCTTCAATGATTTCCATAGAGGGGCTATCTTGTCTAAGGCAATTGTTTCTTCCTTCCTCACCTTGATTCCTAAAAGAGAGAATCCCATGGGCCTCGACGAGTATAGACCCATTTGCCTTGTGAGTAGTTTGTATAAAGCTTTATCAAAGCTTTTGGCGGGTAGATTGAAATTGGTTTTGAATTCCATCATTTCTAATTGTCAAACGACTTTTGTTCCGGGTAGGCAACTTCTCGATGGAGTGTTGGTGGCAAACGGGTTGGTGGATTTTGCGGTTAAAGAGAAAAAGGATGTCTCACTTTTCAAGGTGGATTTCGAGAAAACCTATGATAAAGTTAGTTGGGGATTTCTTAGATTTATGATGAATAAAATGGGCTTCGGTGAGATTTGGTTACGGTGGATGGAGGCTACTATTTTTTCGAGCAAAATGTCCGTCTTGGTAAATGGTAGTCCGACAAAGGAGTTTGAAGTGGAGAGGGGTTTGAGGCAAGGAGATCTGCTTTCTCCGTTTCTTTTTGTAATGGTTGCGGAAGGTTTAACGGAATTGGTAAAGAAGTCGGTTAGAGTAGGAGAGTTTGTGGGATGCAATTTGAACGATAGTTGTTTTATTGATATCCTTCAATTTGCGGATGACACTTTATTGGTTGGCGATGGTAGTTGGAAGCACATGTGGGATATCAAGACTATTTTGAGAGGTTTTGAATTAATTTCGGGACTCCGTATTAATTATCACAAGAGAAAGTTAATTGGTATCAATGTTCCTCCTTCTAATCTTGAAGCGGCGGCATTATTCCTTGCGTGTAGAACGGAGAAGAAAGAATTCACCTTCCTTGGTATGCCAATCGGTTATAATCCTAGGAGGTTATCCACTTGGATTCTGTTGATAGATAAGTTGAAAAGGAGGCTTCGTAGTTGGCATAATCGGTTTTTAAGTTTCGGAGGAAGAATCACCCTCCTTAAATCCGTTTTAAGTAGTTTATCCATTTTTCAACTATCTTTTTACAAGGTTCCGGTGAAAATCCGTAAGGAAATTACCAAACTTCAAACTAGTTTTCTTTGGGGTAGCTCGGAGGCTAAGAAGAGAATGCATTGGATTAGTTGGGATTTTTTGTGTTTACCTTTCGAGAAAGGGGGTTTAAATCTTAGAAGGATCGAGGATTTCAACATTTCTCTCTTGCATAAGTGGAGATGGAGAATTTTAAAAGGTTCGGAGGAGCTTTGGTTTAAGGTTTTGAAGGCTAGGTACGGTGATATTAGACTTCAAATGGCGGGGTGTGATTGTTCCCGGCCAAGAGGGAGCTCTTTTTCTAATTGGTGGATGGATCTTCTCACTATAACTAGGTCTCTCCCGGCGGATGTTTTCTTGGATAACACCTCGTTTAGAATCGGAGATGGTTTTGCCACCCCTTTTTGGCATGTTGATTGGTGTGGTGATGGTGTTCTGAAGCTAAAGTTCCCCACTTTGTTTTCTTTGTCCCTTTTACGCCACGTGTCGGTCGGAGCTATGGGTGGGTGGTCGGACGACGGGTGGAGGTGGGGTGATTTTGGTGTGCCTCCGGAAGTCTGCCTGGTTTCTTCACCTGTTGCTGTAGTAAGGCAGTTGGATATGGTTAATGTGGAGGGCGGTTTCGGTTCTGATAACTTGCAGACTGTTTTGGAGTATCAGAGGAATAGCGGATTTCCTGAATGTGTTGCGCATGCTGCTGCCTTAAGGCAGCCGGATATGGTTAGTACAGAGGGTGGTTACTGTTCGAATCATTTGCAGAATTTTTCGGAGGTTTCTTTGAACATGCAGGCTCATGCTTCTGAGGACGCTGTGACGGAAGCTCAGCATAGGAGGGTTGGGGGCTCGGATGCTGTTTCTGCAGAAGTGGTTCAGAGGGAGATGGTGGTTTTGAGGAAGCTGCTGGAGGGAGTTAGGTTAGATTACAAGGTGAAAGATTCAGTTGATTGGATGCGGGAAATTAACAAGAAATTTTCGGTTAGTTCCTTTTTTAATAAAACTTTGAAATGTAAGGCCTTCGGTTGGAGATGTTTTCTCAATAAACTTCCGACGAAGGACCTTTTAATAGTTAGAGGAATTTTGGTTACGGATGGCAATAGCAATTGCGTGTTTTGTGATCGTCATTTGGAATCTTTGAGGCATTCCCTCTTGGAGTGTGGTGTCGCGAAATTGGTTTGGAAAGAGGTTGCGGAGTGGTTTGGATTATCGAATCACGGAGGAGCCGATTTTAAGGAGACCTTTTTAATTTGGTATAATTTTGGTAAATTAAAGAAGGTGAGATCCGGCAGGGAAGGTGTTATTTGGCTTTCAGTTTGTTGGAATTTATGGATCCTCAGGAACGGTATCATTTTTGAGAATGCCGTCTGGAATGTTAATGATACGGTTTGGATGGTGAAATACACTGCTTGGAGATGGGCTTTTATTGGAGAAATTACTCACCCCAATTGCAATTTTTATGAATTCAACAAAGATCCTTTGTTTTATTTATCTTAGTTTTAATTGGTTGGTAATTTCTCTTTTTTGTCGAGCGCTGTCTCATTTTTTTGTAATCAGGTTGGAGTACCCTTTGTACTCCGCTTAATATATTTCTGGCTTACAAAAAAAAAATAAAGTAATCCAAACGGATGATGGTGATGTATTGACAGTGTTAAACTTTCTACACTGTCAGTGCATAGTAATTAAACTCTTAAAACTTCCTTTATATAAAGGAGATTAAACGCTTACGTTTTTCGCTTGAGTTTTTAATTTTAGTTATTTCAATTTTAAATGAATAATTTATTTCTTTAAGATATCTTACTGATTTTTTAAGACCTAAGATGAGTTCTCTTAATTTATCATTTTCTTCCACTAATTTACTGCTCATTCTAAACTGTTGTGCATAAGATGGTTTCATACCTGTAATATTCATTTTCTTCGTTAGAAAATGATTCTTTCATATTTCTCCCTGAGATTGATATCTCTCCCCCTTTTATTCTTTTGAGTAATGAAGAAACTTATTCTTCTTCACTACTATGGATAACACATTTCACTACGGTTTCTTCAATATTACGGATACCACATTTCACTACAGTTGATGGACCTTGGTAAAGTAGCATGTGGTTGTAAGTGGGTTAGTTACAACCATGGTCTATTGGCAGTGGTAAAAACACAGTAGCGCGTAATATACCACAAGAGCTGTTTAAAACAACCGTAGTAAATGGTCGAGGTCATGGGTTCGATACCAACACCTCATTTTTTTGCAGATTTCAATATATTTTTCACGGTTATAGAGTCTAACCGTAGTGAAAGACTTATCACACAACATTTCACAACGTTTCTTGATTTCAACCGTGGTGATATGCTTTCTTGAGTTTATTATAATTTATGTGGAATGCTTATTTCACCGACTGCTCACTAAACATATAACCATTTCAATCTGATTTAGAAATTAATAATATGACAAATTAAGTTATATTAGAAGAACAAAGTACATTAATCAATATTTCTCGAGCTTTCTACAACTCATTATTCGTATCTCGCTCATTGACTATTAGAATTTGGTTTAATGCTTGTAGATCTTCAATCAACATTTCCTCTTTTTAATACTAGTTCATTATGCAAAATATTAACTTTACATAAATACCGTAGTAAAAAAGAGAGTGTTGATTGAAAAACTATAGACATTAAATCAAATTATATCCGTCATAGAGCGAGATGCTGATAATGGACTGAAGAAAACATGTAAAATATTGATTAATGTAATTTGTTTTCTAGCATAACTTAATTTTTCATATTATTAATATCTAATTTAATTTGAAAGATTATACATTAAATGAGGGATTGAAGAAACACTCAAACCACATACAATATAATAAACTCATTTTCTAGGACATGTTGCACGAATAACATGATGACTGCAATGTCCAAGTAATAACATTATCAATATCATAAAAAATACCATACCTTAAACAACTTACAACTTTTATAAAAAAAAACATAGAACTTTTATCAACAACAACATACTTTAATTAACATACAATATAACTCAAGAAAAACAAAATAATCAACAACATATCAATTTTATGAACAATAACATACTCTAAACAATATACAACATAGCTAAGAAAACAAAATCATCAACAACATATAACTTTTATCAACAACAACATACTTTAAACAACATACAATATAGCTCAACAAAAAAAATCATCAACAACATAGAAATTTTATCAACAATAACATACTATAAACAATATACAACATAGCTAAAAATACAAAATCATCAACAACATATAACTTTTATCAACAACAACATACTTTAAACAACATACAATATAGCTCTATAAAAATAAAATCATCAACAACATAGAACCTTTATCAACAACAACATACCATAAACAACATACAACATTGCTCAACAAAAACAAAAACATTAACAACATACAAATTTTATCAACAATGACATACCATAAACAACATACAATATAGTTCAACAAAAACAAAACCATTAACAAGATACAAAATTTATCAACAAAAACATAAAATATAGCTCAACAAAAACAAAATCATCAACAACATACAATTTTTATCAACTAAAACGTGAAGGAGTGAAAGGTGGAAATGTCTACATACTTGAAATGTGAAGAGGATGAAGTGAAATAAATATGGTGTATGTAACACATTTCCTTGGTATGCAACTGTTCATGGAGGCGTGAGAAAGTGTTAGAGTTTTGTTAAAAGAGATACGACTATCTTACCTGAAAGAGAGAAATTTCGCTTAAAGATAAGTTATAATTTTCACCACTGTTGAATAGATAACCTTGATTAAATTTAAGTAAATTTCACGACGCTTGCTACTATTGACCTTGGTGAAAGGTATTTTAATTTTAATATAATTATTAAAATTATAAGTGATAAGCCTATTTTGTGACCAAAAAATAAAACTACTGATGTTGGGATTTGAAGCCAGTAACACTTAACATATCACTACGATTGTTATTATGGTCTGCAGTGAAATACCTTTTAATAAAAGAAATAAAATTGAAGTCGCTTAATTATGAGTTATTACTTCAGTTGACATAATATTCAAGGTAATAACATGTTACATTAGGTGTTTTTTGTAGCAGTGCTTCTTTGATGTGTCTTGAACAAGAGGTTCCTTCGTTTGATGTTGAATCTTCTAACGATCGTTCAAATACTGGGTATATTCTTTCGAAGCATTGCACTAGAGTTGTATGATTGAAGTATGATGATGATGATGATGATGAAATCAAACTTTGACTGACCAAATACTTGGTCTTCTTAATGCTATGCACATGATGCAACTAACAATAATGGAATCTAGGGGGTAAAATTTGGGGTATGACACAACGTCAAATGACATTTTCTTGAATAAAATAAAAAACACAATAAAAGGCGATTAGGATTGCGTGCCACGAGCCTTAAGTGGTGGAGAATGGGTGAGAATGGAGTTTTTCTACACCCACTCTGAGTATTTAGGACACAAGACGTTTGGCTTGGTGATTCGAAATATTCACCTCTACCTATAGTCTTTAGCGCAATCCAAATAAAAAACAATCTCTTCTCAAAACCCTAAAAAACAACATCAACACACCAAACTTGTCTTTTCTCGCCCTCGTGCGACTGAAACTCCTCAAGACACTAATTCCTCGCCCCCGTGCGATCCACAACTCAAACACTTTTGCAAAAGAACATTTTTAGTCCCTTCTATTGCACATATAAACCAGTGCTTCAGCCTCCCTCAGTGAGCAGAAAAGCCAATGTTTAGCAGTTAGAATGCAATCTAAACACTTGTTTGTTAAAAGACACCAACCAACCATAGTCCCCCGAACTACGATTGCTCTTACTTCTTCATTTCACTATGAGGGTACGTAGGCACATGATTGCAAGATCCAGGCGAGCTACCTTTTTCTTTTTTCTTCCTAAATCTTTTCCCCATAGTCCTCTAAACTACAGACGCTCTGACTTCTCATTTCATAATGAGAATACGTAGGCACAAGGGCCCCAATCCTTAGTGAACACCCTTATAGGTAACTTCCCCTTTTTCCCGTTAGGAGTTTCCTTTCCTTTCTATTTAGTTCTTTTATCATTCGAAGAAAGTAAAATAAACACGTGCTAACATTCAATCGCAAATCTAACTAAAAGGTTCTCGTTGAGTACAACGGACGTGAGGGGTGCTAATACCTTCCCTTAGTTTAATCGACTCTGTAACCCAAAATATGGTTGTGATGACCATTTTCTTATCATAACAGGTTTTATCGATATTTTCCTATTCCTTCATTGAAATGAATAAAGTTCGGTAGCGACTATGTTCGAACAATTTTTTCTGCGTCCATCGCGAAGGAATATATTTTTCAAGATACGATAGTAGGCTAGAAGAACATGCATTGAGGTATTTTTGGACTGTTGGGGCAGATATGAGATTTATGCCATGGGAGACAATTACAGGTTTGTTCGAAGATGCATCTTCGGATTGGCTCTGCATTATTTTAGGAGATACATCTCCGAATTGGACTGAGGAAAAAATTTGGTTGATTTTGTGGAATTTGTGAACTTGTCTTGACATGCTGTTTATATTTCTCCTTGTTTTTAACGCAGGTGCAATGGTTGAAAATAACACTGACCGAATTAGACTTGGGTGTGTGTCCAAAACTGCGTCGGTACGACGTGAGGGTATCATAGCGAGAACCATGAGGCCATAATTTGCTGATAACTCATTTGGTGATGCTTCTACCTCGCAGCCTCGAGGTTCCCCCTGTCTGGTTCACGTAGCCGACCCTCTCAAGCATATGATGCAACATATCCTGAAATTCTTGAAGCACCTAAAGCGTAGGAGGAAGCCGCTGTAGATGCTCCTTTAGAGAGTTATTTAAGAGGCCTATTTGACACCTCCTTATTTCATCTATATGTCGATCATACTGCTATGCGTGCATGGGAATGAGAGATATATATATTTTCTTTTGAAAATCATATGTTTTCTGGTACTTACATCGATATTGATTACGATATCTTTTTTATAGGAGCATTTGTGTTTGAAATCAGTGAACCACAACCAAAAGATATTGGAGCTGAAATATCCCACTGCTGCTTGGTTCATTGGCATAATTCGCTATTCTGGTCTTGCCAATTTATGTTATGATGCGAACATGACCATAAATCACGACATGCAGGTGAATTTTGTTGAGAAATGTCATTCAGAGACGTCATATTTCCACCTTCCTATAGGGGAGATGAACATAACATTGGATGATGTCTCATGTTTCATGCATCTTCTCATCAGGGGAGAATACTAGACTACGAGAGGATCAGGCGAGAGGAAGTCGTCGATAAGATGGTCACCCGTTTTGGAGCTTACCTAGGTAAGGCTGCACAGGAGGTAGCTGACACAAGAGGTGCTTATACAAGATTTAGTTTTTTTGGAAAAACTTTATAAAGAACACCTGTAAGGGGCCTTGAATGCCAAAGGTGATGATTTGCAGGCTAAGAACCAACGATAATGTGCATTAAGGTGTTACTTCTTGTTCCCGGTTGACACGTCCATGTTTGTGGACAAAATTGAAACCTATGTCGATGTGGTATATCTTAAGTACTTCATCGACCTGACTTCTATTCACGAGTACATATGGGGGCCCACCTGTTTGGCCTACAAGTACTCAAAGTTGGGAGATGGTTGCCTTTGGAAGAGAAAACAGATAACAGGAAGTTGCGCGTTGCTTACTGTATTTTCTTGTTACTAATATTTTCATAATTAATTTGTTACACTTGTTATTAATATTGTATTCGAACCATTTTCAGGGATGAGTCATCTCCCCCTTCCCTCACATCGGGTGGGAAACTGCATCTACCTTTGATAAGGATTGGCCACATGCAGCCGCATTTGTTTCGTACAAAGGGAATAATGCGATTGAGCCATTCAGAGTCTCTCTCGACCGTATGGTACGATTGCCCATACGAGGATCACCTCCAAACACACCAGTTTGACGTCATTTTCTTATACTCTAGATGGCTGACATGTGGGTCATCTCTTATGCTTCCTTATCTTCCCGAGCGAGCGATGTGCCAATTTGACTACTTGCAAATTATTCTGCGACCTCCCTACGAGTCCTTTCCCTTTGGCATCAACTACATAAATCATGGTGCGATTTTGGATGATTTCAAGAGTGACTTGGTACCAGACGAGTATCGTCGGGTGCCAGCTCTTTTTCAGTGGGCTTATGCTGAGGGCTACATGACATGGATCTATAGGGTGTCACACCCTATAATGACACCAGACGCTCTTGGAAGACCACCTAGGTCAGCTAATCAGGAGGTACTTTTGGCTCAGGATGACCATACCGAGGATGTGATGGCGGTCTGTCGGCATGTTGTGGAGATGGGTAGAGCAGGCTTAGGGGCAAGACTTTTTAAGGATGTCAGATCCTAGTTGGCCCTCGTGGAGAACATGATTGCCGAGTTATATAAAATGTCATGCAGTACAGGCAGAGGAGAGCGCAAGGGGTTGGACATACCCAATAGGTTATGTTTAGATGTATTTTTTTTTTTTGTATTTTCAAATAAATGTTATTTACAGTCTTGACTTTTAATTAATGTATGACAATTTAACTTTCAGTTTAAAATAGTTTAATATTATTTGAGTTTACTTTAAAGTAACTTTGCTTCAAAAAATTACAATAACTTTGCTTCAAAAAAATACAATGGTTTTGCCCTAAAATCATTTGAGGGACATTTCAGAGATACATATTTGAGATATACCTAAATAATATACAGAGATGCATCTTATGATTATATTTTGTTCAAAATGGGATGAACCTAAAAATAGTGTTTTCTAGTGTAATTATAGATGCGCCCGAAGATGCATCTCTGAATATTAGAAGGACATTTTTTTATTTTCGAAAGTGTGAGACCCTTAAGGGTTAAGGGTGGAAAGAACATTTTTTTAAAGCAATGTAAATTAAGCAAGACCACAATTTTAGTAACAAATTTAATGACATAACTTATAAGTAGTGGACATATCTGTTTTTCATGTTTCTCATATTCAGGATCTTTTTAAAAATTTTAATTAATTAAATTTTAAATTAATATTTAAAATCATAATTTAAATTAGTAATGAAAAATTTATTCTGTAAGAAAATATTAAATTTTATTATAATTTTATTTTTATTTTTAAATTTTTTTTAATTATAATTATTTATTATATTATTAAATAATATTATGAATTTTAATTAACAATTTTTCTTATTTTAAATCTTAATCAATATCAAAAGTAAGTTTAGATCCTAATGATTAATATTGCATCTATAAAAGTGACGGGGAAAAATCTTAAAAAATATACAAGAAAGGAAAAAAAAACTCAGTTTTAAAACCCAGAACAAGTGTTAAAACTATTAAAATTAAGTATCAAATTACATTTAAGTCTTTTAAAATCAAGTAATTATGTAGTGGTTGATGAGTTATAGTTATTGCATGAGGAGCGTATTCAATTTCTACTAATTTTTTATAATTATATTATATTTACAATATAAGATATTGCATTATCCATTATATATATATATATATATATATATATATATATATATATATATATATATATATATATATATATATCACAGGGTAGATAATTATAATTTTACAACGGTAGATTTTAAATATATTGAATTGACATGCATGAGCTGATTTAATGAAAAACAAATGTTCATGCCTTATCAAGTTGGATGCTCGGTGGAATGCAGCCTTACCATGACATGCAGCTTTCGCTATGCCTTGACGACGCATGACAGGTCAATCTCTGCTCAATCGTTTGAAGCATTTAGCTCTATTTGACCATTCAAGTTACTTTGAGCTTCACTTTAATGAGCTACATTAAAATCTTTCTCAAAATCGTGGTCCTTCAAAAGATCTCTATGGCAGGGAAGAGTTGTTTTTGAGGTTATTCAAGGTGAATTACAACACATCACTGCAGTGGCGGATCTTGTCTAAAATATTAAGGGGTGCGATTATTTTTTTTTTAATTCATAAGTGTATGTAATTATTTTGGATTTTTTCTTAAATTTATATCAATTTTCTAATACATAATTATTGCCTCTCTTCTTAAAAATTTATACAAATCAATTACTAATAAATAATTGGCAAGAGTTTAGCTTTTCAAATTGATTTTTTTAATAAGCAAAACTATATTAAAGTTATTAGGGGAACTCTAACCCGATATTAAAAAAAATATCAAATCATACAAAAATCAAATGAGTTTTAGACAAAGAAGAGAATTTTTGTATCAATCATAAAAATTATATAATTCATTGGGACTAAAATCTACACTAAGCCAAAACCAAAATAGAACTTTGATGTTGAAGATCAACACAATCACACTAGCTATAACATCCTTAAAAATTATATCATTCTTTTGGTTCTAAATCAACCAACAAAAAGCCATCCATATGATGACTTCTTTGTAAAAAAAGCACAATTAGATTTCCAAAACACTAAAATCAAATTAGTGTAACAACAATAAAAATAAATATCTAATATCATGGCTAACATCAAAACACTAAAATCAAATTTGTCTAACACCAAGAACAATAAAAACTTAAATTAAAAAAAAAACATTAGGACTTGCATAATCATGCAAATACAAACATAAAAATATCAATTGTTAAAAAACTAGAGAGAAAAAAATCATTTTTCATCTAACCCTTAAATATAGTTGATTTAAAGATATTTTTAATCAAATTATTTAAGTAAATTATAGTTAAAAAAATATTTTTAAGAAATAATATATAAATAAAATAAATAATTTAATATAATTAAAGAATTTTTTAAATCAATTTTACTATTACTCTTTAAATTTAATATTAAACCATTAGAAATAAAACAACCCTAATCAATAAAACTATTTTAAAAAATAGTTACTTTTGAGGGGTGCAATGGCAACCTCCCACCCCTATGTTCCTCCGCCACTGCATGACCTTAAATTTTACAAGGTTAAATTGTAAGTAAATAGAGTTTCATAATAGATTGCATGTTAGAAGACTCGTTTTAATCGAATGGATCGAGTCTAGAGTCGTTAACGAAATCATACTTATAAGTATTTCACACACTCTCAAATATTTTTGAATTGAAACGCAGGCATACCCAAAAATAATTTAGCCTATACTCGAGTTTGCACAAGATCGATAAAAACCCAAATGTAGGGAAGATGAAACCCAGAATTTTGTGTGAAGAGGATATGTTTTTCTCATATTTTTATGAATCTGGAATGTTCAATTTATAGGTCAAATTGGTGTTATTTTATAAAATTGCGACCCTTAATGGAACACACTCTCAGCAACACTTTTGCAAAATGTTGCATTGTTTCGCCTACAACAGCACTTTTCAAACGTTGCACTGTTACGCCTACAACAAAATTTTTAGCAAATGTTGCACCGTTTTACCTACAACAACAATTTTCAAAGGTTATAAGATTTCTCATTCTATAGCACTTCATGACGTGTTGCTTATTTCCAAATTTAAACCTAATACAACACTTCACAAATGTTGCCTATTTATGAATTCAAACCTGCTGGAACACTTCACAAGTGTTTGCCTATTTTTAAATTCAAAAACTAATCTTCACTTGAATATTTTCTTGTCATTTTAGAACACACTCAAGATTATTAATTATTAATAATTTACAACAATCTCCACTTGTTCTAATAATGACAAGACCAATTCCATAAAAAAAAGGAAAAGAATTGTAATACCCCGTATTATTTAAATGCTCAATTGGAGATCAGATGAGTATCTATGTACTCTATTAATGGAATTCTCTAATTACTTTAGGTATTGACATTTGGGATCAATAGAGCAACTAGTGAACTCAGAAGAAATCAATTATTTTTTAAAGGGACAGATCAATATTGATTAGTTCAAGAGAGCATTTAAAGGTAACTCTAATAATTGATCAATTGGGTTGAGATGACAAAATATCAATTGGAGATATTTTACCCTGTTGGATTATATTATATAATAAGGTTATATATATATATATAAGAAAAAGAAAAGAAAAGAAAAAAAGATAGAAAAGAAGAAGAGGAAAGGAAAGGAAGAAAAGGAAAGAAGAGAAAGAGAGAAAGTGGAGAAAGATGAAGAAGAGGAACTCAGGGATCATCACCATCTTCTTCAAATTCCTCTTCGATTACCAGGTGGGTTCTAGTTAGACACTCTAAGTTCTAGAAATATAAGTTTGGACTTAGGTTAGATTTGAGAGAAAATGAAATCTAACGGATGAATTTCGATATAAATTGCGTAGTGTAGTCGTAATATGTATGTGATCAATTGTTGATACTTGTTTTGTTGTGGGTAAAGGATCTGATGTGGAAAGGGTGGGTTTTGGAACCCTTGGATCCATGGAAACGCAGCAGAAAATTCTGCTTCTGGTACGAATCGTCGAGCGGCGCTCAGAGTGTCGGGCGACGCGAAGCGAGCGCCCCTGCTTTGCCTGGTGATGCCCAAGAGGCGCAGCATGTAACGCCTCTGTAACTTTCAAGTTTTTGAAGAATTTTTTACGCCCCTGCTTCGCCGGGCGAAGCGAGAGGCAAAGGGGATTCCGCCGGGCAAAAATTGGAGCGCGGGGCGTTCCTGGGACTTTTTCAAATGTTCCCCTTTCCTTTTAAATTCCATAACTTGTGATCTGTTTATCCGATTCTAGTGTTCTTGACACCGATAGAAAGCTGTGAGAATAATTCATTTGATGGAGGTGAAAAATGTCGGTTTTAGTGCCTGATTAAATAATCTGCGGAAACCCGAAAGTGATGTTTTAGGGGAAGTGTTGCTAAATGGTATTGTGAGACCATGATTTAACCAAGGATGCTTGGTAGAGGATAGTAGTGGCGTATATGCCTTGAAAATGTGTGTGAACTACTATGTGAATTATGTTTGACATGTTATGCTATCATGTGTGGTTATGTGATTCTATTATGCAATTTGTGATATGCTTTGCCTAATATTAATGTTAACATGATAAGAGAATATGCATGCTTAAAATGAATTAGGAAGAGTGAGGAAACTTTACCCCAAAACAAATGGCATAGTTAAGATTATTATAATTCTAGGTTGTGAATAGAATTGTGATAGAAACTCTGGATGGTGACGCTCATGCATTCATTGGTGAGTTCTGGCCTAGAGTAGATAACCTAGATGGCGATGCTCGGGCACTTGATGTAAAGGTGCATCCATGACGAGTAATGGTATATAAATGAGTGAAACACTAGTATGGAATATGTGTGTAAACCTTTGTGGTTTTGTGAAAAAGGAAAAGAGGCCTTAAGGCAAATGTGGCCTTGTGATTGTCGAATACAATCACGTTGTGTATATGATCACGTAATCGTAACCATTTTCTTTGAGTTGCCCTTGAGAGGCCTTCATGAGTCTCGAGCTCCTCTGAAGTGCAGGCACAATTACTTGGCAGGTTTGATTCCCGCGTGTAGTACGAATGGAACCTACCGGTAGAGACTTGAGATGGTTAACAGGCCATGAGAAGTGACGATTCACGACTAACAGGCTGATGCTTCTGAATCCATTTCGTATGCCAAGTAAATTACAAGGATCCATGACTCGGGTCGACTTCTAGTCGTAGAAGAGGACGGGAAAAGGGGATGCCTTGGTACGGTTATCAATTAGTGAGATTCTTGAATTAACAGGCTCAGGACATATTGTTGAGTTAACAGACTCATGACATGTTTCCATATAGTGTGAGATTGTGAACTCAAAGTCATTTCCCTTCCCCTTGACTTGAGTTAGGATTTGGTTAAAACCTTGTAAAGTCGAGATAATCCATAGAATAGGGAACTCACTAAGATTTGATGTATCTCACCCCACTATTGTTGATTATTTTCAGGAGGTATTTACAGGTTTGATTTACAAGGGGAGCTATGCTGGAATGTTTCAAGAGAAGCTTAGTTGAGCTTATTCCTCTGTGTATTTGTAGTATACAATTGAGGATATTGTATATTGCTCTTAGATTTTATATTTTTGGCTAATTTCCATATCTTGTACCATAGATTATGTTATGTATTAGAACTGGTCAAGTATGTGAATTACGCCATTAGGCACTTATGATGGTGTCAGTACCAAATAAAATGCTTGTATTGTATTATTCTAGATAAATATTATGCAGGGCATTACAAGAATGTTAATACATTTAAGTATCTTTCGATTTGAATTTAACCTTAGTAAAGATAATACAAAGTTTAATCGAAACATTATGTAGATATGCTTTGAACCGTTATCCCTTGTGATTATACCGACGTTACCTTACACACATTCTTTAATGGTTCTTCGTCTGCATCTCTCGCCTAACAGTATTTATGGTCATGTGTTTTTCCTGTTTTTGTAAATTTTTCATGAGAGAAACTCTAACTCTCACTTTGAGATGGCACCATCTCGAAATTTATATAGGTGATGTTCATTTTCTATCTATTTCTTGAGATACATATCCTCGATATAAAACTTCATTAAGAGTTTGGAAAAACTCAGCCCTCAATATGTGATAGTCAACATTGTCAAAGAATATTGCACAAACATCCAAATCAACAACTTGCTGTTACCCATTAAATCTTAGGTTAAGGTTTGTTAACTTAAGATTGGGTTGATACCATTGTCGGAACTCTTATTCAAGGAGTTTCAATCTCATACCTCTCGAGGTAGTCTTACTAAATCTCTGGCCAGTGGTTTAGTAAATGGATTAAGCAATTCATATCTAGATCATATATATGTGAATGTAATGATCACATCCTTAATCAATTTTCTCACAAAAGAATGTCTAAGTCATACTTGCCTATACTTTCTGTAATAAACTTCTTGTATGCTCTAGGTAAAGTGGCTTGACTACCTCAATGTATTAACACCTTTGAAACATTGTCTTTAGTCAATGGAACTTCCAACAAAAGGTCCCTTAACCATTCAGCTTCTTCACGAGCGCAAGCAAGAGCCTCGAAATCTGATTCTATGGTTGAGAGAGTGATCTACATTTCTTTCTTACACTTTTAAGAATATGCACCCCCGACTAGTGTAAATATCCACACAAATGCAGATTTATGATATTCAACACTTGATATCCAACTCACATCTGTATATCCTTCTAATATGCCAGGAAATCTACCATAATGGAGACCAATATTTTTTGTTTTCATTAAATAGCCGAAAACCTTAATGATGACATTCCAATGCTCGCCATTTGGATTACTAGTAAAATTTACTCATTTTACAAATTGCAAATGTTATATCGGGTCTAGTATATTGCATGCACTAACATATTCCAATTGAGTCACAACTCTTTCATCATTATTTTGAAGTTTGACACTAGGATCAAATGAAGTACTCACTTTCTTGAGATGTAAGTGTTTGAAGTTGTCAAGTGCTTTCTCAATATAATGTATTTGACTAAGTTCATAACCCCCACTATTTTGCTTTACTTTGATCCACAAAAGTGTGTCAACTAGTCCAAGATCATTGATCTTGAATGTGGACGTTAGAAACCTCTTTGTTTCTAAGATTCCATTCACCTCATTACTAATGATCAATATGTAATCAACATAGAGACAAAGGAATATCACAATGTTCTCACCCAAATTTTTGTACAAACACTTGTCACAAGAATTAAATGAAAAATATTTTAGATAATCATGCATGATGATGCAAGAAGGTTTTTTGATGAAGTGAAAGATTAAATTATGAGAAATTTAAAGTAGTATAATATAAATTGCAATGCACACCTTAGTCATGTTCACTTATCTCAAATCTTCACTTGAATTTCTATGTTCAACCTTCTTGATCAATTTCATCATTGATGCACATGACACTTTTGATACTTTTATTCTTTGATAACTTTGTCTTCATCAAAACTGAACTCGTTATAAGATATATTCTTCACAATGCCCCCTTTTGATGATGACAAACTCTTTGAATTTGTGTTTTGATAATTGTAACGACCCAGTTTTTGTGTGAGTTTTATTTAATCGAGTCGTTTGATTATTTTATTATTATTTTATTTTATTTTTGACTTTTATCTGAAAATATGTTGTTTTCCAATGTTGTGATATTTTATCGGGTTTTAGGACCGTTTGCGAGATATTTGAGTGTAGGGGTATTTTGGTCATTTTAGGATATTTTTCATTAAGTAAGAAAATAGAAAATAGAAAATAGAAGAGAGAAAAATAGAAAGAAAGAAAGGGAGAAGAAAGAAAAAGGAGAGAAAAGAGAAGAAGAAGAGAAATAGTGAGAAAAGCTTGGGAGATCAAGAAAAATCAACTTCTAGAATCGATTTAATCGGGTAAGGGTGCGAAACTCAATTATTGTATGATTGTGTATGATTATGTATGTGTATTTGTGGTGTTTGTTGTATTGAAATGAAAATATTTAGTAAAACCCATATTGTGTCAAATTGATTAGAAATTGATTAAATGTGTTGGAAATCATGCTTTTAGTGTTCATTATTGTTGGTATATGATAGATATATGTTGCTATGCATTGTATTGGTAATTTTTCTGGGTGTAGGTGAAAATTGGAGGACTTTCAGTTAGAAAACGCAGAACTTCGTTCTGCAGAAATTTTTCTATTTTTCCAGGTCATACGCGTATGGGGCATGTTCATACGCGTATGGACCTTGGCAATACGCATAACGTGGGCGAGCCATGGGCCAATACGCGTATGGGTCTTCAATTTTCTCGGCCATCTGGTGATTTGCGTATGATACGCGTAGCATTTCAGGGCAATACGCGTACGAGGTTGGCATTTCGCGTACGGACTTTTACACGTGAACTTTGGGGAAAATGAGTCTCTGCTCATACGCGTATGGATCAGGGTAATACGCGTAAGGACATGACAATTGCAAAATGGGACTTTTCAAAATATCGTTTTTCGTTTTCTTTCGTAACTTGAGTTCCGTTTGTCCGATTTTTACATTCTTGATATCGTCGTGTAGCTATTGAGCTGTACTTTCTTATTATGATGATTTTGAAATTGTTAGCCGATTTAATTATGTCAGGAAATTGGGAATAGTGTCGGTCGTCGACTTTTGTCATTATAACTGTGCGTAATTGATGTGTATTATGCAAGGTGCTGTTGTATGAGGTAAATGTATATGTTTAGATGGGGTTGTGATGATTTGTAGCCGTATGGAAATTAAATGCATTGTTTTAGGCATAAGTGCAAAGTTTGATTTTGTCGATGTAAATGAATGTATTTATGTGTGCATATTAAATGTCATGGGTCATTGTATGCCAAGCATCATGATATGCATTATTGAGACGTCCTGAGTGACGGTTTGGATTCTAGAGGGAATTCGCTATAATGTCGTGTGCCTTATACACAGAGGTGTGAGCGATGATTATAGACGATCGTGTGCCCATGTGGGGTGTGAGCGATCGGGTCGTGTGCCTTATACAAAGAGGTGTGAGCGATCCATAAACGTCGTGTGCCTTATACAAAGAGGTGTGAGCGACGGGGAACATCGTATGCCCGACGGGGAGTTACAGTGATGTAACGAGCGATGATTCCAGCAGAGTTCCTGAGTGAACTAGTGATGAGAAACAATGGAAGTCGGTACCGCATGTGCATATGTATAGAGTCGTTGTGTCGGTCTCTTGCATTGCATAAATCATTATGGTTGCTTTATGTGTGGAATTGTGGATAAATTGATATATGGATATGTGTTGGTGATGGAAATATGAATCATACCTTTTGTTGCATGGTGTTGGAATTATGGTGTGAGTTGTGGTGAGAAACGTATATATGTGTATTTTTGTGTTATATATATGATTGTATGCAATTATATTATGGTTTTTTTTTCTCACCCTTCTGTTGTTTTATAATGCTCTATGAGGCATTGCAGATTTGAGTTGCTGGAGGTATTTTTGTGAAGCTTTGCGTCTTCATTCTTTTGTCGGTCGGCTCTGATATATGACACCGGGTAGTTAGGGTGGCCGTTAGTGATTATTGTGTATTCTGTATATATATCTTTTGGCTTGTGCATGTACAACTCAATGTATGACAAACTTTTCATGTGATATATATATGTATGTTATTCAGTTTTAGATTTTCCGCTTTTATTCTAAATTCTGAAATGTGGGTGTAAGGAACTGAGTTCCTCTGTTGATAGCTACCCCACTGTTGCATATCTTTATGGGCAGGTGTTGTATGAATTGTTTCAATTTGATGTGACCCCTCGGTCTATGCCATGATAATTTAAATATACTCTGACGAAATTTTGAATTTTCTTTTACTGTTTTAATTAATTGGGGGTATAGATTGGGGCGTCACATTAAGTGGTATCAGAGCCAGTTTGTGTCAGTCCGTGTCAGTTGTGTCAGTCCTTGTTGGTCGTTGTGGTTGGATGAGTTATTTGTTTAACCATAGTTTCTGTTATTGGAAATGAACAGAATATGGCTGGTAGGAATGATGTTGCTTTGGCTGCGGCTATGCAAGGTATGGCTCGTGCTGTGCAGGGTGCACCTAATGCTGCTGGTAATGATGAGTTCAGGGAGAACAAACCGCCTGTCTTCAAAGGAAGATATGATCCAGATGGTGCACAGATTTGACTGAAAGAGATTGAAAGGATTTTCTGAGTGATGGATTATGCTGAAGATCAGAAGGTGAGACTGGGTACTCATATGTTATTGGAAGAAGCTGATGACTGGTGGGTTAGTACTCGTCGTGTGTTGGAAGCTGCAGAGGAGGAGATTACTTGGGCTGTGTTTAGTATGGAGTTTTTGAGGAGGTATTTTCCTGAAGATGTGAGAGGAAAGAAGGAAATTGAGTTTCTGGAACTAAAGCAAGGTAGTATGTCTGTTGTTGATTATACTGCTAAGTTTGTGGAACTTGTGCAGTTTTATCCTCATTATGCTGAAGCGGCTGCTGAATTTTCTAAGTGTGTAAAGTTTGAGAATGGCTTGCGTCCTGAGATAAAATAGGAAATTGAATATCAAAGGATTCGAAGGTTTTCTGATTTGGTAGACTGTTGTAGGATTTATGAAGAAGACAGTAAGGCTCGTTCTACTCATTACAAGAGTGTGAGCGAGAGAAAAGGGAAACAACAGTTCTGTGGTGGTCCGTATGTGACACCAGCTGATAAAGGTAAACAAAGAGGGAATTTTGAGAAAAGGTCAAGTGGAGGAGGAATGTCTGGTCCTATGAGATGTTATAGGTGTGGTGAAGTGGGGCATCGTCAGTTTGAGTGCAGGAAAGATTTTAGAAAGTGTTCTAACTATGGAGGTATAAGACACATTATAGCTGATTGTAAGAAGAACGTGGTGAAGTGCTTTAATTGTGGGGAGCTGGGACATGTTAGTACAAAGTGTCCGAAACCGAAACAAGCTCCAGCTAGTGGGAAAGTGTTTGCATTATCAGGGACTCATACTTCGAGTGCAGATCGTTTGATCAGAGGTACTTGTTATATTAATAGTACTCCTTTGATTGCCATTATTGATACCGGAGCGACTCATTCGTTTATTTCGTCTGAGTACGCGAAGCATTTGAATCTTGTGTTGTCTGTGATGGGTGGTGAAATGGTTATTGATACTCCAGCAATGGGGTCAGTAACTACTTCCTTGGTTTGTCTAAGATGTCCTTTGACCATTTATGGTAAAGACTTTGAGATGGAGTTGGTGTGTTTACCGTTGGAGGGTTTAGATGTGGTCTTGGGTATGAATTGGTTGCAATTCAATCGGGTTCATATTGATTGTTATCATAATCTAGTATGGTTTCCTTCTCTTGAGGAAGACGAAGACTCGAGTTTCTTATCAACCAAAGAGTTGAAGAAACTTTTGGCGGATGAAGCTCAGTTGTTTGGTTTGTTTGCATCTTTAACTGTGGATAGTCAAGTTTCACTTGATGTGTTTCCTATGGTGTGTGAATTTCCGGAAGTGTTTCCTGAGGATATTTCAGACTTGCCGCCAGAGAGATAGGTGGAGTTTTCTATAGATCTAGTCCCTGGTACTAGACCTGTATCTATGGCACCTTATCGTATGTCGGCATCTGAGTTGGTGGAGTTAAAGAAACAGTTGAATGATTTGTTGGAAAAGAGGTTTGTGAGACCTAGTGTTCCTCCTTGGGGTGCTCCAGTGTTATTGGTGAAAAAGAAAGACGGAAGCATGCGATTATGTATTGATTATCGCCAGTTGAATAAGGTGACGATCAAGAATAAGTATCCTCTTCCAAGAATTGATGATCTGATGGATCAGTTAATTGGTGTGTGTGTGTGTTTAGTAAGATTGACTTGAGGTCAGGGTATCATCAGATAAGGGTGAAGGAGGAAGACATTCAGAAGACGGCTTTTAGAACACGATATAGTCATTATGAATATTCGGTGATGCCGTTCGGGGTTTCTAATGCGCCAGGTGTGTTTATGGAGTACATGAATCGTATTTTTCACGAGCATCTGGATCGTTTTGTGGTGGTGTTTATTAATGATATCTTAATTTATTCTAAGTCTCGGGAGGAGCATGCAGAACATTTGCGTATTGTTTTGCAGGTTTTGAAGGAGAGGAAGCTTTTTGCTAAATTATCCAAGTGTGAATTCTGGTTGTCGGAGGTGAGTTTCTTGGACACGTAATTTCAGGTAATGGTATTGCTGTGGATCCATCTAAAGTAGAAGCAGTCCTACAATGGGAGGCTCTGAGATCTGTTACTGAAATTCGAAGCTTTTTGGGTTTGGCTGGTTATTATCGCAGGTTTATTGAAGGTTTTTTGAAACTATCACTTCCTTTGACCCAGTTGACTTGTAAAGGGCAAGCGTTCATTTGGGATATTCGGTGTGAGGAGAGTTTTACTGAGCTGAAGAGAAGATTGACGATAGCTCCGATCTTGATTTTGCCGAATCCTAATGAACCGTTTGTGGTTTATTGTGATGCTTCTTTGATTGGTCTAGGTGGTGTTTTGATGCAAGAAGGTAAGGTCGTGGCTTATGCTTCGAGACAGTTAAGAGTTCATGAGAAAAATTATCCTATTCATGATCTTGAGTTAGCGGCTGTGGTGTTTGTGTTGAAGATTTGGAGGCATTATCTCTACGGTGCAAGGTTTGAAGTCTTTAGTGATCATAAAAGTTTGGAATACTTGTTTGATCAGAAAGAGCTAAATATGAGGCAACGTAGATGGTTGGAATTCTTGAAGGACTACGACTTTGGCTTGAATTATCATCCTGGTAAAGCTAATGTGGTAGCCGATGCATTGAGTCGGAAATCGTTACATATGTCCGCTTTAATGGTTAAGGAGTGGGAACTTTTGGAATCGTTTAGAGATTTGAGTTTGGTTTGGGAAGTGACGTCGGATAGCGTTAGGCTTGGTATGCTAACGATTACTAATGATTTTCTGATGACTGTTTGTGAGAAGCAAAAGTTGGATGTGAAACTTGTGGATTTGATGTTGGTTGGAGGAAAAGATGTGAATAGTGATTTTCAAGTGAATGTTAATGGTGTTTTGAGATTTCGAGGTAGGATTTGTATTCCAGATGATGCGGAGTTGAAAAAGATGATTTTGGAGGAAGGACACCGGAGTAATTTGAGTATACATCTGGGAGCGAATAAGATGTATCAGGATTTGAGGAAGATTTTTTGGTGGTCTGGATTGAAAAGAGATGTGGCTCAGTTTGTTTATCCATGTTTGACTTGTTAGAAATCGAAGGTGGAACATCTGAGGCCTAGTGGTTTGTTGCAACCGTTGGATATTCCTGAATGGAAATGGGATAGTATTTCCATAGATTTTGTAACAGGGTTACCGAATACTCAGCGAGGGCATAATGCTATTTGGGTGGTTGTTGATAGGCTGGCTAAATCAGCTCATTTTATTCCGATTGATATCAGTTTTACTTTGGAGCGATTAGCTGAGATTTACATCAGTGTGATTGTGAAATTACATGGGGTTCCATTGAGTATTGTTTCTGATCGAGATCCTAGATTTACATAGAGATTTTGGGAAAGTTTACAGAAGGCGTTGGGTTCTAAATTGAGATTGAGTTCGGCTTATCAACCGCAGACGGATGGTCAGACGGAGAGGACGATTCAGTCTTTGGAGAATTTGTTGAGAGCTTATGTTTTGGAACAAGGTGGTGCGTGGGATAGTTATCTTGCATTGATTGAGTTTACGTATAATAACAGTTTTCATTATAGTATTGGAATGGCACCGTTTGAAGCATTGTATGGACGAAGGTGTCAGACACCGTTGTGTTGGCACGAATCTGGTGAGCGAACGATGGTTGGGCCAGAATTGGTGCAACAGACGACGGAGAAAGTGAAGTTTATTCGTGAGAAGATGAAAGCTTCTCAGAGTAGACAAAAGAGTTATCATGATCGGAGACAGAAGGATCTTGAGTTTCTAGAGGGCGATCATGTATTTTTGAGGGTTACGCTGGTAACGGGTGCGGGTCGTGCATTGAAATCGAAGAAACTTACTTCTCGATTTATTGGTCCTTACCAGATATCCGCGAGAGTGGGTGTTGTGGCTTATAGGGTGGCGCTGCCGCCGAATCTGTCGAATTTGCACGATGTGTTTCATGTTTCACAACTTCAGAAGTATGTTCGAGATCCGTCGCATGTGATTCCGATGGATGAGGTTGAAGTAAGGGAGAACCTTACAGTTGAGGCATTACCAGTTAGGGTTTTGGATCGCGAAGTGAAGAGGTTGAGAGGCAGGGACATTGCACTTGTGAAAGTGGCGTGGGGAGGCGCTGCTGAGGGCAATTTGACTTGGGAGTTGGAGAGTCGGATGCGGGAGTCGTATCCAGAGTTGTTCATCTCAGGTAATATTTTCGAGGACGAAAATTTCTAAGTGGGGGAGAGTTGTAACGACCCAGTTTTTGTGTGAGTTTTATTTAATCGAGTCGTTTGATTATTTTATTATTATTTTATTTTATTTTCAACTTTTATCTGAAAATATGTTATTTTCCAATGTTGTGATATTTTATCGGGTTTTAGGATCGTTTGCGAGATATTTGAGTGTGGGGGTATTTTGGTCATTTTAGGATATTTTTCATTAAGTAAGAAAATAGAAAATAGAAGAGAGAAAAATAGAAAGAAAGAAAGGGAGAAGAAAGAAAAAGGAGAGAAAAGAGAAGAAGAAGAGAAATAGTGAGAAAAGCTTGGGAGATCAAGAAAAATCAACTTCTAGAATCGATTTAATCGGGTAAGGGTGCGAAACTCAATTATTGTATGATTGTGTATGATTCTGTATGTGTATTTGTGGTGTTTGTTGGATTGAAATGAAAATATTTAGTAAAATTCATATTGTTTCAAATTGATTAGAAATTGATTAAATGTGTTGGAAATCATGCTTTTAGTGTTCATTATTGTTGGTATATGATAGATACATGTTGCTATGCATTGTATTGGTAATTTTTCTAGGTGTAGGTGAAAATTGGAGGACTTTTGGTTAGAAAACGCAGAACTTCGTTCTGCAGAAATTTTTCTGGTTTTTCCAGGTCATACGCGTATGGGGCATGTTCATACGCGTATGGACCTTGGCAATATGCGTAACGTGGGCGAGCCATGGGCCAATACGCGTATGGGTCTTCAATTTTCTCGGCCATCTGGTGATTTGCGTATGATACGCGTAGCATTTCAGGGCAATACGTGTACGAGGTTGGGCATTACGCGTACGGAATTTTACACGTGAACTTTGGGGAAAATGAGTCTCTGCTCATACGCGTATGGATCAGGGTAATACGCGTATGGACAGGACAATTGCAAAATGGGACTTTTCAAAATATCGTTTTTCGTTTTCTTTCGTAACTTGAGTTCCGTTTGTCCGATTTTTACATTCTTGATATCGTCGTGTAGCTATTGAGCTGTACTTTGTTATTATGATGATTTTGAAATTGTTAGCCGATTTAATTATGTCGGAAAATTGGGAATAGTGTCGGTCGTCGACTTTTGTCATTATAACTGTGCTTAATTGATGTGTATTATGCAAGGTGCTGTTGTATGAGGTAAATGTATGTGTTTAGATGGGGTAGTGATGATTTGTGGCCGTATGGAAATTAAATGCATTGTTTTGGGCATAAGTGCAAAGTGTGATTTTGTCGATGTAAATGAATGTATTTATGTGTGCATATTAAATGTCATGGGTCATTGTATGCCAAGCATCATGATATGCATTATTGAGACGTCCTGAGTGACGGTTTGGATTCTAGAGGGAATTCGCTATAATGTCGTGTGCCTTATACACAGAGGTGTGAGCGATGATTATAGACGATCGTGTGCCCATGTGGGGTGTGAGCGATCGGGTCGTGTGCCTTATACAAAGAGGTGTGAGCGATCCATAAACGTCGTGTGCCTTATACAAAGAGGTGTGAGCGACGGGGAACATCGTATGCCCGACGGGGAGTTACAGTGATGTAACGAGCGATGATTCCAGCAGAGTTCCTGAGTGAACTAGTGATGAGAAACAATGGAAGTCGGTACCGCATGTGCATATGTATAGAGTCGTTGTGTCGGTCTCTTGCATTGCATAAATCATTATGGTTGCTTTATGTGTGGAATTGTGGATAAATTGATATATGGATATGTGTTGGTGATGGAAATATGAATCATACCTTTTGTTGCATGGTGTTGGAATTATGGTGTGAGTTGTGGTGAGAAACGTATATATGTGTATTTTTGTGTTATATATATGATTGTATGCAATTATATTATGGTTTTTTTTTCTCACCCTTCTGTTGTTTTATAATGCTCTATGAGGCATTGCAGATTTGAGTTGCTGGAGGTATTTTTGTGAAGCTTTGCGTCTTCATTCTTTTGTCGGTCGGCTCTGATATATGACACCGGGTAGTTAGGGTGGCCGTTAGTGATTATTGTGTATTCTGTATATATATCTTTTGGCTTGTGCATGTACAACTCAATGTATGACAAACTTTTCATGTGATATATATATGTATGTTATTCAGTTTTAGATTTTCCGCTTTTATTCTAAATTCTGAAATGTGGGTGTAAGGAACTGAGTTCCTCTGTTGATAGCTACCCCACTGTTGCATATCTTTATGGGCAGGTGTTGTATGAATTGTTTCAATTTGATGTGACCCCTCGGTCTATGCCATGATAATTTAAATATACTCTGACGAAATTTTGAATTTTCTTTTACTGTTTTAATTAATTGGGGGTATAGATTGGGGCGTCACATTAAGTGGTATCAGAGCCAGTTTGTGTCAGTCCGTGTCAGTTGTGTCAGTCCTTGTTGGTCGTTGTGGTTGGATGAGTTATTTGTTTAACCATAGTTTCTGTTATTGGAAATGAACAGAATATGGCTGGTAGGAATGATGTTGCTTTGGCTGCGGCTATGCAAGGTATGGCTCGTGCTGTGCAGGGTGCACCTAATGCTGCTGGTAATGATGAGTTCAGGGAGAACAAACCGCCTGTCTTCAAAGGAAGATATGATCCAGATGGTGCACAGATTTGACTGAAAGAGATTGAAAGGATTTTCTGAGTGATGGATTATGCTGAAGATCAGAAGGTGAGACTGGGTACTCATATGTTATTGGAAGAAGCTGATGACTGGTGGGTTAGTACTCGTCGTGTGTTGGAAGCTGCAGAGGAGGAGATTACTTGGGCTGTGTTTAGTATGGAGTTTTTGAGGAGGTATTTTCCTGAAGATGTGAGAGGAAAGAAGGAAATTGAGTTTCTGGAACTAAAGCAAGGTAGTATGTCTGTTGTTGATTATACTGCTAAGTTTGTGGAACTTGTGCAGTTTTATCCTCATTATGCTGAAGCGGCTGCTGAATTTTCTAAGTGTGTAAAGTTTGAGAATGGCTTGCGTCCTGAGATAAAACAGGAAATTGAATATCAAAGGATTCGAAGGTTTTCTGATTTGGTAGACTGTTGTAGGATTTATGAAGAAGACAGTAAGGCTCGTTCTACTCATTACAAGAGTGTGAGCGAGAGAAAAGGGAAACAACAGTTCTGTGGTGGTCCGTATGTGACACCAGCTGATAAAGGTAAACAAAGAGGGAATTTTGAGAAAAGGTCAAGTGGAGGAGGAATGTCTGGTCCTATGAGATGTTATAGGTGTGGTGAAGTGGGGCATCGTCAGTTTGAGTGCAGGAAAGATTTTAGAAAGTGTTCTAACTATGGAGGTATAAGACACATTATAGCTGATTGTAAGAAGAACGTGGTGAAGTGCTTTAATTGTGGGGAGCTGGGACATGTTAGTACAAAGTGTCCGAAACCGAAACAAGCTCCAGCTAGTGGGAAAGTGTTTGCATTATCAGGGACTCATACTTCGAGTGCAGATCGTTTGATCAGAGGTACTTGTTATATTAATAGTACTCCTTTGATTGCCATTATTGATACCGGAGCGACTCATTCGTTTATTTCGTCTGAGTACGCGAAGCATTTGAATCTTGTGTTGTCTGTGATGGGTGGTGAAATGGTTATTGATACTCCAGCAATGGGGTCAGTAACTACTTCCTTGGTTTGTCTAAGATGTCCTTTGACCATTTATGGTAAAGACTTTGAGATGGAGTTGGTGTGTTTACCGTTGGAGGGTTTAGATGTGGTCTTGGGTATGAATTGGTTGCAATTCAATCGGGTTCATATTGATTGTTATCATAATCTAGTATGGTTTCCTTCTCTTGAGGAAGACGAAGACTCGAGTTTCTTATCAACCAAAGAGTTGAAGAAACTTTTGGCGGATGAAGCTCAGTTGTTTGGTTTGTTTGCATCTTTAACTGTGGATAGTCAAGTTTCACTTGATGTGTTTCCTATGGTGTGTGAATTTCCGGAAGTGTTTCCTGAGGATATTTCAGACTTGCCGCCAGAGAGATAGGTGGAGTTTTCTATAGATCTAGTCCCTGGTACTAGACCTGTATCTATGGCACCTTATCGTATGTCGGCATCTGAGTTGGTGGAGTTAAAGAAACAGTTGAATGATTTGTTGGAAAAGAGGTTTGTGAGACCTAGTGTTCCTCCTTGGGGTGCTCCAGTGTTATTGGTGAAAAAGAAAGACGGAAGCATGCGATTATGTATTGATTATCGCCAGTTGAATAAGGTGACGATCAAGAATAAGTATCCTCTTCCAAGAATTGATGATCTGATGGATCAGTTAATTGGTGTGTGTGTGTGTTTAGTAAGATTGACTTGAGGTCAGGGTATCATCAGATAAGGGTGAAGGAGGAAGACATTCAGAAGACGGCTTTTAGAACACGATATAGTCATTATGAATATTCGGTGATGCCGTTCGGGGTTTCTAATGCGCCAGGTGTGTTTATGGAGTACATGAATCGTATTTTTCACGAGCATCTGGATCGTTTTGTGGTGGTGTTTATTAATGATATCTTAATTTATTCTAAGTCTCGGGAGGAGCATGCAGAACATTTGCGTATTGTTTTGCAGGTTTTGAAGGAGAGGAAGCTTTTTGCTAAATTATCCAAGTGTGAATTCTGGTTGTCGGAGGTGAGTTTCTTGGACACGTAATTTCAGGTAATGGTATTGCTGTGGATCCATCTAAAGTAGAAGCAGTCCTACAATGGGAGGCTCTGAGATCTGTTACTGAAATTCGAAGCTTTTTGGGTTTGGCTGGTTATTATCGCAGGTTTATTGAAGGTTTTTTGAAACTATCACTTCCTTTGACCCAGTTGACTTGTAAAGGGCAAGCGTTCATTTGGGATATTCGGTGTGAGGAGAGTTTTACTGAGCTGAAGAGAAGATTGACGATAGCTCCGATCTTGATTTTGCCGAATCCTAATGAACCGTTTGTGGTTTATTGTGATGCTTCTTTGATTGGTCTAGGTGGTGTTTTGATGCAAGAAGGTAAGGTCGTGGCTTATGCTTCGAGACAGTTAAGAGTTCATGAGAAAAATTATCCTATTCATGATCTTGAGTTAGCGGCTGTGGTGTTTGTGTTGAAGATTTGGAGGCATTATCTCTACGGTGCAAGGTTTGAAGTCTTTAGTGATCATAAAAGTTTGGAATACTTGTTTGATCAGAAAGAGCTAAATATGAGGCAACGTAGATGGTTGGAATTCTTGAAGGACTACGACTTTGGCTTGAATTATCATCCTGGTAAAGCTAATGTGGTAGCCGATGCATTGAGTCGGAAATCGTTACATATGTCCGCTTTAATGGTTAAGGAGTGGGAACTTTTGGAATCGTTTAGAGATTTGAGTTTGGTTTGGGAAGTGACGTCGGATAGCGTTAGGCTTGGTATGCTAACGATTACTAATGATTTTCTGATGACTGTTTGTGAGAAGCAAAAGTTGGATGTGAAACTTGTGGATTTGATGTTGGTTGGAGGAAAAGATGTGAATAGTGATTTTCAAGTGAATGTTAATGGTGTTTTGAGATTTCGAGGTAGGATTTGTATTCCAGATGATGCGGAGTTGAAAAAGATGATTTTGGAGGAAGGACACCGGAGTAATTTGAGTATACATCTGGGAGCGAATAAGATGTATCAGGATTTGAGGAAGATTTTTTGGTGGTCTGGATTGAAAAGAGATGTGGCTCAGTTTGTTTATCCATGTTTGACTTGTTAGAAATCGAAGGTGGAACATCTGAGGCCTAGTGGTTTGTTGCAACCGTTGGATATTCCTGAATGGAAATGGGATAGTATTTCCATAGATTTTGTAACAGGGTTACCGAATACTCAGCGAGGGCATAATGCTATTTGGGTGGTTGTTGATAGGCTGGCTAAATCAGCTCATTTTATTCCGATTGATATCAGTTTTACTTTGGAGCGATTAGCTGAGATTTACATCAGTGTGATTGTGAAATTACATGGGGTTCCATTGAGTATTGTTTCTGATCGAGATCCTAGATTTACATAGAGATTTTGGGAAAGTTTACAGAAGGCGTTGGGTTCTAAATTGAGATTGAGTTCGGCTTATCAACCGCAGACGGATGGTCAGACGGAGAGGACGATTCAGTCTTTGGAGAATTTGTTGAGAGCTTATGTTTTGGAACAAGGTGGTGCGTGGGATAGTTATCTTGCATTGATTGAGTTTACGTATAATAACAGTTTTCATTATAGTATTGGAATGGCACCGTTTGAAGCATTGTATGGACGAAGGTGTCGGACACCGTTGTGTTGGCACGAATCTGGTGAGCGAACGATGGTTGGGCCAGAATTGGTGCAACAGACGACGGAGAAAGTGAAGTTTATTCGTGAGAAGATGAAAGCTTCTCAGAGTAGACAAAAGAGTTATCATGATCGGAGACAGAAGGATCTTGAGTTTCTAGAGGGCGATCATGTATTTTTGAGGGTTACGCTGGTAACGGGTGCGGGTCGTGCATTGAAATCGAAGAAACTTACTTCTCGATTTATTGGTCCTTACCAGATATCCGCGAGAGTGGGTGTTGTGGCTTATAGGGTGGCGCTGCCGCCGAATCTGTCGAATTTGCACGATGTGTTTCATGTTTCACAACTTCAGAAGTATGTTCGAGATCCGTCGCATGTGATTCCGATGGATGAGGTTGAAGTAAGGGAGAACCTTACAGTTGAGGCATTACCAGTTAGGGTTTTGGATCGCGAAGTGAAGAGGTTGAGAGGCAGGGACATTGCACTTGTGAAAGTGGCGTGGGGAGGCGCTGCTGAGGGCAATTTGACTTGGGAGTTGGAGAGTCGGATGCGGGAGTCGTATCCAGAGTTGTTCATCTCAGGTAATATTTTCGAGGACGAAAATTTCTAAGTGGGGGAGAGTTGTAACGACCCAGTTTTTGTGTGAGTTTTATTTAATCGAGTCGTTTGATTATTTTATTATTATTTTATTTTATTTTCAACTTTTATCTGAAAATATGTTATTTTCCAATGTTGTGATATTTTATCGGGTTTTAGGATCGTTTGCGAGATATTTGAGTGTGGGGGTATTTTGGTCATTTTAGGATATTTTTCATTAAGTAAGAAAATAGAAAATAGAAGAGAGAAAAATAGAAAGAAAGAAAGGGAGAAGAAAGAAAAAGGAGAGAAAAGAGAAGAAGAAGAGAAATAGTGAGAAAAGCTTGGGAGATCAAGAAAAATCAACTTCTAGAATCGATTTAATCGGGTAAGGGTGCGAAACTCAATTATTGTATGATTGTGTATGATTCTGTATGTGTATTTGTGGTGTTTGTTGGATTGAAATGAAAATATTTAGTAAAATTCATATTGTTTCAAATTGATTAGAAATTGATTAAATGTGTTGGAAATCATGCTTTTAGTGTTCATTATTGTTGGTATATGATAGATACATGTTGCTATGCATTGTATTGGTAATTTTTCTAGGTGTAGGTGAAAATTGGAGGACTTTTGGTTAGAAAACGCAGAACTTCGTTCTGCAGAAATTTTTCTGGTTTTTCCAGGTCATACGCGTATGGGGCATGTTCATACGCGTATGGACCTTGGCAATATGCGTAACGTGGGCGAGCCATGGGCCAATACGCGTATGGGTCTTCAATTTTCTCGGCCATCTGGTGATTTGCGTATGATACGCGTAGCATTTCAGGGCAATACGTGTACGAGGTTGGGCATTACGCGTACGGACTTTTACACGTGAACTTTGGGGAAAATGAGTCTCTGCTCATACGCGTATGGATCAGGGTAATACGCGTATGGACAGGACAATTGCAAAATGGGACTTTTCAAAATATCGTTTTTCGTTTTCTTTCGTAACTTGAGTTCCGTTTGTCCGATTTTTACATTCTTGATATCGTCGTGTAGCTATTGAGCTGTACTTTGTTATTATGATGATTTTGAAATTGTTAGCCGATTTAATTATGTCGGAAAATTGGGAATAGTGTCGGTCGTCGACTTTTGTCATTATAACTGTGCTTAATTGATGTGTATTATGCAAGGTGCTGTTGTATGAGGTAAATGTATGTGTTTAGATGGGGTAGTGATGATTTGTGGCCGTATGGAAATTAAATGCATTGTTTTGGGCATAAGTGCAAAGTGTGATTTTGTCGATGTAAATGAATGTATTTATGTGTGCATATTAAATGTCATGGGTCATTGTATGCCAAGCATCATGATATGCATTGTTGAGACGTCCTGAGTGACGGTTTGGATTCTAGAGGGAATTCGCTATAACGTCGTGTGCCTTATACAAAGAGGTGTGAGCGATGATTATAGACGATCGTGTGCCCATGTGGGGTGTGAGCGATCGGGTCGTGTGCCTTATACAAAGAGGTGTGAGCGATCCATAAACGTCGTGTGCCTTATACAAAGAGGTGTGAGCGACGGGGAACATCGTATGCCCGACAGGGAGTTACAGTGATTTAACGAGCGATGATTCCAGCAGAGTTCCTGAGTGAACTAGTGATGAGAAACAATGGAAGTCGGTACCGCATGTGCATATGTATAGAGTCGTTGTGTCAGTCTCTTGCATTGCATAAATCATTATGGTTGCTTTATGTGTGGAATTGTGGATAAATTGATATATGGATATGTGTTGGTGATGG
Source organism: Lathyrus tuberosus (assembly GCA_022829125.1). Lineage (NCBI taxonomy): Eukaryota > Viridiplantae > Streptophyta > Magnoliopsida > Fabales > Fabaceae > Lathyrus > Lathyrus tuberosus. The sequence goes on from JALAZF010000071.1 coordinate 15,050,688, forward strand.
AAATATGAATCATACCTTGTGTATTCTGTATATATATCTTTTGGCTTCTGCATGTACAACTCAATGTATGACAAACTTTTCATGTGATATATATATGTATGTTATTCAGTTTTAGATTTTCCGCTTTTATTCTAAATTTTGAAATGTGGGTGTAAGGAACTGAGTTCCTCTGTTGATAGCTACCCCGCTGTTGCATATCTTTATGGGCAGGTGTTGTATGAATTGTTTTAATTTGATGTGACCCCTCGGTCTATGCCACGATAATTTAAATATACTCTGACGAAATTTTGAATTTTCTTTTACTGTTTTAATTAATTGAGGCTATAGATTGGGGGCGTCACAATAATGATTGAAAAATCTCCCTTTAAGTTGTGAGCATCCCTTTAATTGGTGAATCTTACAATGACAAAGTCAAACTTTTAATGTCATTGTTTCAGTGCTTGTTTTAATCCATAAAAGGATTTGTCAAAATTTCACACCTTTTGTTCATTACCATATAACCTTCTAGCTGCTCCATGTAAATCTCATCATTGAGATCTCTATTTAGGAATGCTATTTTGACATCCATTTGAGGAACTATAAAGACATGCAAAGAAGCTAATGCAAACAATAGTGTAGTTTTCATTGTGCTTGCTATACTAGTGCATTTGTGTCAAAATGATAAACACCTTCTTTTGTTTAAAAGCCTTTGGTCATTAATCTAAACTTGTAGGTGTTTAATGTACCATCACACTATAATACTTCTTTCTAAACAAGAGGAGTCCCTTGAAGCTATTACTTCCTTATAAGTCTTAGGATCATCTTCCACTTGAAGAATAATAGGAATCTTACAAACAATATTTTTATTATTTCCTTCCATTAGATAAAAGAAATAAATCGATTATCAATTTTGTTTGGTTCTAGATCCTTAGCCTCTCCGACTCCCTTGCTTATTATAAGTTCTTGTTGTTTTTCAACAATTAGTAACGAACTTTCGCTTTGTGTTTCAACAATCCATTAAGAACATTCCTCACGAGGTTTTTTGTTTATGGGAATCTCGAATTCCATATCATTCATAATGATGTTCTCAAAGAATTTCACATCTCGAGATTCAATAGTTACATTAGACTCCATATTCAAAAGTCTATATGTTTTACATTTAGGTGTATAGTCTCCAAAAACATATTTGATCCCATGATGACCCAACTTGTTCATTTTAAGGTCCATGTTTTTATAATAAGCTACACACCCCCACATTCTAAAATAACTAATATTTTGCGCTCCTCCTTTCTATACCTCATATGAAAAAATATCATTTTTTCTTCAAAAGAATATTATTCATTATATGACATACAAACTTTGTGACACAACAAATTTTATGTCATTCTCCTATTGTCAATAAAATATTTAATAATAATCATTTTACTTTGAATACTTGAATATATTTAAAATATATTTAATGCATTAAATATTTATAGCAATCGACAACCATGATCATAACTTTTATTTTATTCTCTTAAAATAAATATTTTATTGCATAACCAACATATACATAATGAATTATATTTCTTAACTTCGTGTTTAACAATGTTCTATATTATATCCATATAAGAATCGTATTAGAAAATAAACAATGAACCAATATCATTAATATTTTCTATAACTTTTTCATCATCATTTGTCAACTTTCAGCAATAAATAAAATATACAAATTACGTTTAATATCAAAATAATCAAGAAATAACTTTTTCATATTAGCAGACACATATAATATGATATAAGTAATTTTAAATTTAATAAGTTATTGCACAAACAACAATACAATTGAAACATATCCTTCAAATTATTATTATTATTATTATTATTATTATTATTATTATTATTATTATTATTATTATTATTATTATTATTATTATTACCATTTTATGTTGATGTTTCCAATACATGAAACATAACTTCACATTCATAATATTTATAAAAAAATTATTTTAGCCACATATAAATGTATTATTCGTCTTATGACATTTTAAGTATTTATTATAAGTCAATATAATTTTCTTATAGAAGGAGACACAAACAAATGTCAAAATAACACTTAAAGTCAAAAGATTAATTTATTTTAATGGTACATGTAAATTGCTTTCTCATGAATATATGATATATTTATAGTTCACTCATTCGTCTTTATTCATTTTTTAAATACATTAAACATATTAACAACATCTCAATATATTTATTATCAACATCAACTTGCATAGAAAATAACTAATAATCAACAAAAAAAATATTTGCATGAAAGAGTAATTTAATATCACATGTTAAATATGTACCTTTCACTATTATTATGAATAAACAAACATTGATATTTATTTCTTCATAAAAGCTACATAAAAAAATTAATCACAAAAAATCATAAATTAAAATCTTATAAATTTTAAAATATTACTAGTAAAAAACCCGTGCGGACGCACGGGTTATTGTTGTTTGGTTTAAAATGAAGTAATATAAAAACATTAAAAAGTAAATAATAATAAATATTAATTAGGTAGAAATTAAATTAACAATGAAAAGAGTAATTGAGAAAAAAATAAAATAATTAAAAAAGAATAAAAAGTAATATTGTTATGTAAGGAGAAAAAGAGAAGTTGTAAAAGAAATAAAAATAAATAAAAAACAAATGGGGTCACGTGATGAAATGTTTGGGTATAAGATGCGGACAAAGACACTAAAAAGGGTCCAATTTAGTATTGTATTTTTTTGTTAGGGTTTAGTTCAGAGTTGAAAACAAAAGGATATTGTTATGGTAGTGACCCGTGAGGATTTGAATAAGTATCTGTACTATACAATTGTACTAAAATGCATATGGAAACTAATGAGCCACGAAAGTCCATGTATTCAACGTAGAAAGTCACCAATATTATAAATCCAATATGTCTAATAACTATAAATATTTATAAATATCATTAATAATTATAAATATTTATAAATATTTGGTTGATTAAAAAAAAGGTATTGTGGTGATAGTGACCCGTGAAAATAGTGAGTATTAGTGCGTTCGCACGGGTTAAAGTTGTTTTATTTAAAATGTAAAATTTAAAATAAATATAAAAAAATTATTATTTAATATACATAACTTAAAATCATGAATTGTTAATAGAATAGTTTATATAAAAGAAAATGTATTTATAATTATGTTTAGAAAAAAGAATAATATTAATAGTATAATAATATTAGAAGAAGATAGTAATTGATAAATAAATAAATATAATTTTGTAAATATTTACAAATATGACAAATATAATATAAATATTTACGAATACGTTGTTGATTAAAATAAAAATAAAAATAAAGGTATTGTGGTGTTAGTGTCCCGTGAAAATAATAAATTTCAGTGATAAAAGTTAAATGAAAGTTGATCATATAAATTTAATTGTATTAAATAACAATATAAAAAAATGACTCATGAAAAGGAGAAAAAAAATAAAAGATAAATTTTTACATTTGATAATAAGAAAAATGACTCATGTATTATATTGATAGTGACCCGTGGAATGAAAATTTGTATTATCATATTTATCTCAAAATGATTTTTAACCATATTCCAAGTGTGACACTGCTGAGGCTATATGGTTAATCATATTTCTGACACAACCAATGTGTGATCGGATCATACCTTTTCAGCTCATGTCTTAAGGCCATTCATTCTTCAAGCCATACTATAATTTATTTTAAGTTATATTCACAAGCCGTGTTCAAGTTTTTCTCTTGAAGCCATGAGTTTAAAGCTCCCTTTGAACCAAAGGTTGTTTCAAGTCATGTTTAAATAATACAAGTCATTCCTAGATCATTCATGAGCCTATTTGGAAATGGGTACTAAGTTGTTTATCAAGCATATTTTCACACATGAGGACATGTCTAAATGATATCATCATCAATTCTATTTGGAAAACTAACCATGACAAGAACTATTCTTCAATATACTTCATAGGCTAAGGAAAAGTGACGATTAATTTATAGAGGCTCCAAGTTGCTAACTCAAAATTAAATCCAAGGACTAAAAGGTCAACAATTGGAAAGATAGTTTCAAGAACGTAAGTCCAAGTGCAAAATTGAATGAATTTAAAGAAAAAACACTTCCAAAGGTACAAGTTTCAAACGTTACAAAGATTAGATTCTATTCTATTACTTGGACTCAAAGGTTACAAATAAGTACAAATTCTATCACAAAATGAGCACCAAAATTTAGCTAAGTTTCAAGCATTGCTGCATTCAAGACCCTACAAATTACAGCTAAGCATAGCAGCAGTAATCTTTGCATAGCCATAGTCCTTTCACCGTCGTGCCAAATTCCATCGATCTAAGCATTCCAACAAGTCTCTCCAAGTGCAAGAGTGTCTTTGATTTTCTTCCTTATCATGCCATTACCATGCCAAGTTGCTCCATACATGAAAAGGAAAGGAAATAAACGATTAATGAGGGCCAATGATAGTATGCAAAAGAGAACAATTCACAACAATAACCACATGAGAAAACAACCTAAAAAAGCAGATGGGATAAATGGTATCAATAGCAGCCATGAAGAAGATAGCAGCATGTGGAGTTGCGCTTTGTTATTGGTAATACTACTCGAAACAATACAACCTGCGTAAAGGAGAACGATCATGTTTCCATACATGAACCAGGTGGGAAAAACAGCAAGGCACCAACTTAAAAAAGGAGTCAAAGATTAATGCCAATACATTTTTCGATTGAATTCAATGAGACAAGGCCTTCCACAAGCAAAAAGCTAACCGTGTACCAATGGAAAGTTCCTTGTGCAGTAAAGAGCTTGGCACCTTCAAACAACAAGAAATTGTTGCATCAATAATAAGATTCTTAACATGAATACAAGGACCAAAATCTTCTTAAACTAATAAACAAATTAAACTAATAGAAATAGAAGGACTTACAACATCACAATCCTCATTAAATGACCTGAATTGGGACCTTCACTGTCTCAATAAACTGATTTAGACGTCCAATTTTTGAGTCCACAGCTTTTTGTCTTTGATTTTTCCAACGATCAATATTGGATTCATTGGTAAAAATGACCTGCAGTAGACAACAAGCACCACAGTAGAGAGCATACTACACCGTAAGTTTCACACTGGTAGCACCATTTAATAGGAAAATGTATTTCAGTTAGAAAGAATGGGGTAGAATTACAATAGCAAATTGATAGTAGGCCTCCAGTTAATATGTAAGGCGCAGAAGCCAAATAGGCAAGCCAACCAGTGTTATCAATGGCGAAGAGCCAAAATCCCACCATGCTGGCTGCTTTGTGGCATCGTGTGAGCAGATTAAGGCGGAAAAACAAGCAATATCGGATGATATTTGCCATTGTGGCCAGCTCAAAAACCGCCATTGATATCTGGCATAGCGCCGCCATGGCAGATATTTGATAACACAGCATCCAGCCTATTCTAGAATCATGTTGTAGTTGAATAAAAGGAAATAGAAGGGTATTCGTTTGTTTTGAGGTGGGTTTGGGCGGTTGGGAGGGAGGCAGGCTCTCTAACTCCTGTTTATGTGTAACTTAAATTAGTAACTACCGATCTGCACTCTTCTGTCACAGTGAAACAAGTTGTTTGGGTATTTTCAGCAATAAATTTGTCTTTAATTCAGTAATTTCTATTAACATATAGACCAGTTCAAGATGCATTTCTATGATCAGTCAAAAATTTATTATAAGCTCTCTTTTACAGATAAAAGGAACACACCAGTTTATACCCGTTGTTGTATAAGCTTTGCAGTTTATCAAGAATTAAAGGATACATGAGGGACCAAGCATTAGGACCTGTTCTGAAAGAAAAATATAATTTTCTCAAAAATCAGAAACTTTGTGCAAGATGATAATAATAATAATAACAACAATAATATTAATATTAATGTTATTATTAAAAATAATAATAATAATAATAATAATAATATATACATTCTAAGAACTTATCAGTGCAAGCACTACTTAACCTCACCAGAAGCCTTTAACACTACCATTTACATCCAAAAAAATAGCATTTAATTTAATAATCAGAAAGGCATGACTTCAGATGTAGACATACACTTTCACAGAAGTTTTCGCAAGACACCCATCAAAATCAAATGCAGCAATTTTACTTGAATCTTGCAAACCATCATCCTGCAAATTATCAAAGCATAAAACAAGGGGGAACATGTAAACCATAAATAGTAGAAGTATGCATTTTTTGGATATTCCTTGAAATTTTTTAGCTGAATAGTTTATTGAAAAGTTAAAGCATGAAAAGCGACAATTGAAATATTAAGGAAAGGAACATTTAAATTTTGCAATAAATTTGGTCAAATGTGAATTAAAAAATATGACAATAAGCGCCGACATACTTCATTTGTTGTCGTAGCAGTCACTCCAAACCTTTGTGATCAATCTTCCAGTGTGCAGATTAACGAATCCGATGTTCGAATTGAACAATTTTGCTCTAATAGTGCAGCTGGACAACATGTTAATACTACTGAGAGTGCTGTAAAAATAACTCATATTCCTACAGGAGTTACTTCAACTTGTCAGAATGAAAGGTATGAAATATGTGAACAAATTCATGCGCAGAGGTTATCATGTTCTTTAATATATGTGAACAACTTGTCAGAATGAAAGTTAAGGAAGAATGAAACTTAGAATTTTCAATCACATCACATTCAAAGCTATAAAAACACAGCTCAACCTGCTGTCAATTAAGCCAAAAGCATTCAAAGCTATAACATACTATGTAAACTTCCACTGCTTCTTTGCCAATCCAGAACCACAAACAGTCGGAACAAACTCATAAAACCTGAACTGAAAAAACATATAAAACCCAGAACAATAAAAAATCATGAACTGTGTGTACCATCATGAACTGAAAAAAAAAATGATAAAACCAGAAGAAAGTATCAAGCATTAGCCAAACAAAGTGTGGAACCGTGTAACATCATGAACTGAAAAAAAGCAGAACAAACTCGTGAATCTGAAATGAAAAAACCAGAAATAAACCATAACATACATAATCGATGAACATAAACATTTAAAAGGAAAAAGAAATATTCAATGAAAACATTACCAGTGGGTAATTCGGGATCAGAGCTGGAAAAATGAAACGATGTGGGGAATGAAATGTGTTGCTTTACCTCAAAGAACAAAGTTGTGCCATACTATACCTTTGCCCCATTTCTTACAACAGCATTGTACCAAACCCTAAACCAGATTCAGATCAGAAAGTCTCACAAGACCCTTGCAGAACTCATTCTTTTCAAATCAGGGGGAAAGGGTGTGACGAGAAGGAGAAGAAAATAAGAGATAGGGGGAAAGTCTGATGAGAAAGAGGGAAGAAGAGGAAAGAACAGAGAGAGAGAGATCTGCGAGAGAGGGAGAGAGAAAGAAACGAAAAAAAGAGAGAGATATGTGAGATGAGAAAGAGAGAAAGAAAAGGGAAAAAGAGAGAGAGAAAGAGGAAAAGAGGGGAGATGAGTGATAGAGGGAAAAATTCAAATTTGTTGTGCCATGTGTACAAAAGGAGTTATGTGATTGGTGAAAGAATATTGAGATAGCAAATTACCAAAAAGGGCATGAAATGGTCTTGGAGTAAATAAGGAGTTAAGGGCAAAGATGCGCATGCCTAAGCATGTTCCAATCTTTGGTAGGTAGTTGATATGAATTAATTTTGTCCCTTTTACCATCGTATAATTTTTTTTAAAGTAACAACCTTTAATATTAATCACAAATAAAAGATCTTCATGACAATTAGAAGGGAGAAGATCTTGTCTTGGTTCATCGCTTTGATGCTTGAAACATAAGACTAGGTTGTCGTTATATGAACTACTTATAAGATTGTTAGAAGACTCATTTAAATCGAATGGATCGAGACCTATGATGCATAGGTACGGGTACGTACCCGATGCGGGTACTAGTACCGGTAAGGGATACGTCATTTAAAAAAAAAAAATCAAGATACGAGTACTTTAATAAGAAATAAAAATTGTCTATAAAATGTATGAATAAAGAACTAAATTATTAGGTTCATAACAAAATACAACTCTAAAAAATTGAAAAAACCAAAAATAATGATAAGACACAATATTAAAAAAATTAAAATACATAAATAGACTATATTGATATTTGAAAAAGCTACAAATTTCATTCAAAATCAAATAATGAGAAAAAATGAAATATCACGAGTACGGTACGAGTACCCGGTGCGGGTGCGTACCCGGTACGGGTACTTCACCATTTTAGAAGTACCCATGCTTCATAGATCGAGACTAGAATCGTGAACGAAATAACTTTTCTTATAAGTATTTCAAGCACTCTCAAATGTCTTAGAGTTGAAACGCAAGAATACCCATGATAATTCAGCTTATACTCGAGTTTGCACAAGATCAATAAAACCTTGAATGTAGGGAAGATGAAACCCAAAATTTTGTATAAAGAGTATAAATTCTTTTATGTATTTTTCTGAATCCAAAATTCTCAATTGATAAAACAAAATTAGGTTGTTTCATAGATCTGATAGTTGTGTGAAAACTATATAGGAGAAGCCCATTACATTCAGACAGTGAGGAGTATTAGGGTGTGTTTGGTAGGCAAGAAATAGGTAAGAGAGAAATAGAATAGAGAGATTAAGAAGAGAAGTGAGGTCTTTATCTTGATTGGAGCAAGAGAAATAGGAGAGAGACCAAAATATCATGGGTCCCACCTTTTTTTTTCTTCTTCTCAAATATGCGAAGAAAGTAACAAGAGAAGCCTTTTTTTATGTTATTCCTACCATACCCTTATCTCTAAAATTTTAACACAGTTGTTTTTTTGGTGGATCCTGTTAATAAAAAAACACCAATATCATACTCTCTTAAAATGGTAAATCTTGATTATATGATGGACAACTAATAATTATTATTTATATACATGGAGTTGTTGTTGAAATTGATGATAAAATGGGATGAGGTGGAAGAGTTTTAATAAATATACACAAGCAAATTTAAATGGTAATTAAATTAATGAATATTTAAACTAATTAAAAATGTATTTGAGTCATTTTATAAATTAGTTATAAACAAATTTAAATAAAAAAATTAAATTGATTAGGATGAAATGTAGTTTATATTTTTTTATAAATTAATTTACTAACAATCTTTAATTATTTCATATTTTTTAAAATAAGGGTACTTTTGACTTTTTAAAAAATACTACACTTCTCTCTCTTCTATTTCTTTCATCTTTTTTTAGACCATACAATATCTTAAATCTATTCTATTTCTCATATATTTCTCTCTTCTTATACTCTCTCTCACATATTTCTCTCTTTTCATTTTCACTCCTCAACCAAACACACCCTTGAAAACGACACTTAAGAGAAAAAGTGAGTAAAGTGATCTAGGAAAAGCAATATACTTTATCATTACTGATTATTTAAGAGTATTTTTGTATTTCTTTTAAGTCATTCCATTGAGTAGCTTATATGTTGTAACTATCTTGTATCTACGTACATAAAAATATATAAATATTAATAATAATTTTTTAACAATTGTATTTGAGGATAATAAAAAATATATTTTAGTTATTCCCTATATAATTGAATAATGTTATATGAAATGACATCTGTCCTTTTTAAGAATTGAATTGGGAAAATAAATACACTGATATCTACACTATGATAATCAATGAGAAGGATAGTTTTATAAAATTGTTTAGTTTTTAAAATTAAAAAATAATAAAAAATTATTTGATAGTCTAATTTTGCAAATAAATATTATTTTTAAAATTAAAAAATTAAAATAGATTTTAGAGGTTTTGATTTTTAATTTTTATTTTTTTTAAATTAGAAAGAAAAAAAAAACAAAGAAAATGGTACACTTTTTGTTAATGGTAAATTCATAATATAATACAATTTTAAAATAATTTTTAAAAATAAGATTAAGGTACAAGTTTTTTTAATATTTTTTCTTCAAATTTATTTTTTTAAATTGATTTATAAAATAGTTTTTAAAAACCTAAAACTCATTAAAATAATTCACAAATCATTAAAAAAATGCATCTATAACTAAAACAATCATAATTGACATGTCTAATGGTTGGAAAATGTCAATATTTTAATAAGGAGATAAATTTGAAAAAATTTCTTAAGTCCCATATTGTTAGAAAAATAATTGTGTATGTGTATTAATTGAAAATATTCTTTAGTCCCACATTGCATATATTACATATCTTGGTTAGCTTACTTATATAAAGAAATAACTTGTTTCATTTCAAAACTCACCAAATACTTCTAATAAGTTTTTCCTTCCTCACTATCATAACTCTCGGTCTTTCGAATTGTTGAAGCGACAACTTATCTCCCTTTCTTTTTACTCATTAAATTTTCCGAGTATTTTCTTAAATTCTCTTTAGAGAGTTATTTTAATTTCTCCTTGTTTGACTCAAGAAATTATCAAGTATAATTTTTGAATTTTCATTGGAGAATTATTTGAATTTATCTTTGTTAGAGAAATTATTTTGAATGGTTAAATGACCTTATTGAATTCATTTTGGAGAATTATTGGAATTTCACATCATTTGAGAAATTATTACGACGGGTCTTTATAGCAGATACTACGAGTGGTATTTAAACCAAAGTCGAATGATCTTTGTACTAGCGGGTGGCGTATTTCTAGAATGATTATCTAACGTGCAAATATTAATCGTACAATATAAAGTTGAATTGTTTTATTTTGGAGGCTTCGTGGTTGAGTGATTTATTTGCACAATTTTGAGCACCGGCACGAAACGTCTTAAAGAAAACAATCTAATCTGTGACTCGACCCAGTAATTTCTTTAGTGGCAAAATTTTTCAATAGTAAAACAACAATTTTAATATGTTTTTGAACTGCCATGGTTACTGAAGAAATTTTGGTCTTTCTGTTGCTGTCTCTAACAAATCGTTTAAGTTTTTGGGAATTCATTTCAAATGTTGGCGATCAAAAAACATTTTGAACCTTAAAAAGGTTGCTAACGTTCTGAACGATGAAATTCCTGTTGTTTTTTTTTTGGATTAACTGAGCAAACTCACAGTAAAAATATGTGGATTCGAATGGAACACTTAATAGTGTTAAAACTGAATTTGATTTACAGATTAAAGAGAACTATTTACAGCTTAGAGAGAAATCACCTTATGGAAAGAGAATAATTATGTCTACGAAATAATATTAATAATAGAGTTGAGGATGATCTGTATGATTATTACAATAGCTCTGATATTACAAAACAGGTTTGGGAAGCTTTGAAAAAAAGTATGATACCAAAGAAGCTGAAGCAAAGAAGTATGTTATTAGCCGTTACCTCAAGTATCTGATGGTATAGATGAAAGGCCCGTGGAGGTTGAATGTTACTAACTTTAAAATATTTCTTATGAGATCATCCCTGAAGAAAAATCTCAAAGACAATATCAAAAAGAAAAAGTCTTAGTTGTTTCAATTAACAAAAATAAATTCGATGTAGTTCTAAAGCCGCTTGAAAAATGATTAAAGAATTAAACTTATAATGTTGTCAACCGAACTAAGAATGATAATCCTTCGAGGGCCCTAATTACTCTAATTGATAGAAACAACCTTGTCCTGCCTCTAATGCACAGGCTAACCTGACAAATAAGAAATTTATTGATCTGATAACTAAAGTCAACATGATTGGTGAATATGATGGTTGTTGAATAGACATTGGCTCCTTTCGTCATGTCTGGTATGATCGTATAATGTTCAAAACATACATTTATAAGAAAGTGTTGTTGGGAGTTGTCCACGCCAATAATGTTACTGATATTGGATAAGTGCAACTGAAGTCCACCTCCGAAAATACTTTAATTTTGAAGGATGTAATACATACTCCTGAGATTATAAAGAATCTTCTTTTTGGTTTTCTTCTGAATAAAGTGGGGTTTAATTAGTCTATTGGGGTAAATTTTTACATAATCACTAAGAATTATTTTTTTGTAAAGGCAATTGATATGTTTAAGATTTTTATAAATAAAATTGAAAATCAATTTATTAAGAAGATTAAGAGACTTTGTAGTGATAGGGGAACTGAATTTGACCCCAGTTTATTTAATGAATTATATAAACAACATAAAATTTTACATGAAACAACTGCACCATTTTCTCTTGAAATGAATGGTAAAGAAAAAAAATAAGAATAAAGATCTTATTGAATTAGTCATTGCTATTATGTTGAATTTTGGTGTTGTATCTCACTAGTTAAGGGAAATTTTGTTGACTGTTTGCTATGTCCCGAATAGAGTTCCCAAATTTAAAAATAAGATACCTTCTTATGAGACATTGAAGAAAAGGAAATCAAACTTGTCTTACTTTAGAATTTATGGTTGTCTGGCTTATGTCAGAATTCCGGATCGAAGTGAGTTAAACTCGATAGTAAATCCTATGAATGTGTATTCATTGGATATACAACAAAAAATAAAGCATATAGGTTTTATGACCTAAATGCTAAAGTGATAATAGAATCAGAATGATGTTTAATTCTATGAAAACAAGTTTCTTTTCAAATCAATAAATAATGAGGCAACTAAATCGAATCACATTCATGTGATAATAAACACTAAAAGCAACGAAGAGGTAGAAACAGAACTTCAACGATGTAAAAGAGTAAGAGCTACTAAAGACTATAGGTCGTATTATACGGCTTATATAGTAGATGAATATCCAAATAGTCTTCAAGAAGACTTGGCATTTTTAGATGCAGATTTCTGGCAAGAAGCTATTAATCATGAGATAGATTCTCTAGAATCTAACAGAACCCAAAACTTAGTAGACATTCCTCCTGGCTGTAAACCAATTGGATTTAAATGAGTTTTGAAAAAGAAACTTAAACCTGATGGAATTGTTGATAAGTACAAGGTTCTCCTTGTAGCTAAAGGTTTTAGGCAAAGAAGAAAATATTTCTTCGATACTTTTTCTCCAGTCACTAGAATTACATCCATTAGGGCATTGGTTTCAATTTCTTCTATTTAAAACATAGTAGTACACCAAATGAATGTTAAAGAAGTTTTTTTAAACACTAATTAGAAGAAGAAATTTATATGGACCAACATGAAGGGTTTGAGATTCATGGTAAAGAAAACAAGGTCTGTAAGTTACAAAAGTCAATGTATGGTTTAAAACAAGTTCCAAAGCAATGACATGAAAATAACTTAATGATATCAAATGGGTACAAAGTGAATGAAAGTGAGAAATATGTTTATACCAAATCTGAAAATTAAAATTTGCACTATCATATGTCCCTGTGTAGACGACTTACTCATATTTGGATAAAAAGCTTCATGTTGTTAATGATGTGAAATCACTATTGTGTAACAACTTTGATATGAAAGACCTTTGAGTAGGAAGAATGATTCTTGGAACAAAGATCACTAGATCTGAAAAGGAAATATCTTTGGATCAATCTCACTATGTATAGAAGATCTTAAAGAAATATATTTATTTTTACTGTAAATCTTCTTGCACACGATCCTAATGTTGAACTATTTAACACAGTTGATAGTTTTAGATAAATTGAGTATGAGAGCATCATTGGCAGACATAGTGATTGTACCTATCAAAAAGTAGATCAGTGGCGAGCAAGCGTCGTGAGCTCCGCTACTCCGGCGGTGATGAGACGGTGGGGGGTGTACCTGCACAGTATTCCGATGCTAAAGTCAGGAACAGAGCAAGCAAGTACAGAAAGTGAGAGTAACAGAATATAATACCTGACCCTCTCATGAGAGAGGGTATTTATATTGTGCCCCCAGCGTTGGGCCAATGGTCGTCTGTACTGGGTTGGGTTGCTAGGCCTAATGCAGATAATTGGCAGGACTTACGTGGCGTAGGGAAGACCAGCACATGGTCTTCGCCCTGGAGTAACTACCCCGAGATCTCCGGAGAGTGGGTAGACCAACTCTTTCAGAGGTGGATAGTCACCTGATGACGTGTCCCTGCGGGAGGAGCGTGTAGAGCACTCGAGGAGGATGTGCGTTCTCTCCTCGAGCCAAGAAGTCTCTGCCCGACATTAATGGGATCTGGACGTGCTCGACGAGAGAGAGGATTGGGCCTTAATGGGCCTCCCATAGTATGGGGTTGGGACTGCCCGACTGGTGGGCAGGCGCCGGCCCAGTCCAGAACACACAGGCATGCCATTGATTGTACTAGACCCGGTATTGCATATGTCGTAGGATTGTTGTGCAGGTTTATAAGTAGTCTAAGCAATTAGCATTGAAAGACATTAAGAGTGTCTGTGATACCTTAAGAGGACCATGAATCTTAATTTATATTATCAAAGATTTCTTGATGTACTTGAAGGATACATCAATGTAGTTTGGAACACCTTATCAATTGATTCCAAAGCAACTAGTTGCTATATATTCACTATAGCTGGAGGAGATGTATCTTGGAAATAAAAAAAATAGAGTAACTTGGCTTAGTCCGTGATGAAGTCTGAAATGACAGCGTTAGAAGCTGCTAGTGAAAAAGTAAGTTGGTTGATATGCTTGTAGCAAAGATCCCTTTATGGGAAAAACCTATGTCAAATGTCTTGATCCACTACGATAATACCACAATTATTGCAAAAATTGAGAACCGTTGTTATAATGACAAGAGACATCAAATAAGAAGGACCATAACACTTATAAAGATTATATCTCTAAAGGAGTTGTAAGAGTCACTACAAGAAAAACTTGAATTAGCCAGGTGATTATGCCAGGTGTTTTTCACCTCGCAAAAAAATACACTTGCGGGGTGTTTTTCACCTCGCAACCCAGTTTAAAAAAAATAAAAACTAATAAGTGTTTCCTTCTCGCAACTGAGGAAGGGAAATTTGAAAATTTTAAAAAGAAAGTTGTGAAGTGAAAAACACCCCGCAACTTAGTTTTAAATAATTGGGGGGAAATTAAATGATGCAAATATTAGTAGTCAGAGTGGCAGGTGAATGGTTTAACTCTTTTTCTGACACAAGAGTTGCTAGGTGAATTCCACTTCGCAAAGTAAAGTAATCACCTGCGTTGCCAGGTGAAAAACACCTCGCAAACCACAACGGTCAAATCATAAATGCTTTGCAGAGGAGCAGGTGAACGTTGTGTGTACCTTTTGACCGTTTTTGAATTTTTCTTCTGACACAATGTTGCGGGGTGGAATTTACTTCGCAAGCCCCAACGGATAAATAATTTGCGGGGTGCTTTTCACCTCACAAATCTCTTATAAATTCAAGGCACTCAGCATTAAATCTGCATCTCTCACTCTTCTTCTCTCTTCTTCATTCCAACGATCTCTTCTTCTCCCAACTTCTCTCACATTATTTTTCGTAAACCCTTCCAAATCTCTTCCATTTTATTCAGTTTTTTTCCTGGATTCGGATTTGCATCAAGATATTCATCAAATCCATTTTTTAAGGTATGTATATTGTTTATTATTTTACAATGGTTGTATGAGTTGGATTGGATTTTTTTTTAAGTTTTTATGATAAAATAGTATAGTTAGATTTGTGTAGTATATTTTATAAATTATTGATGAAATTTGTTGAGAGTTAGAGTTGTGTAGTATATTTTAGTGATAGTTTTTAAGGTATGTATAAATTTCTTTCCTTTTTTCTTCGTTTTTTTAGAAGTTAGTAAATAATAGTATTGATGTTGGTTTATTTTTTGTGTAAATATATAGATTTTAGAAATATTATAGAAACAGAATATTATTATTGTTAATATTATTTATAGAAACATAATATTATTTTTAGAAATATAATAGAATTGATTTTGCTTTATTATTTGTTAAAAACATTTCTAAAAATATTAATAGAAATATAATATTATTTTTTAAAAATAGAATATTATTATTAATATTATATTTCTTAAAGCAGAATAATATTATTGTTAAAAATATTTATATTATTATAATATTTTAAAAACAGGAAAATCTTTTTTGTAAAACAAAATTTTATTATATTAAAATTATTTATATTAATATTATATTTTAAAAATAGAATGTTATATATTTTTTTTAAAACAGAATGTTAATTCAAAAAAACAGAATGTTATTATAATATTTTGAAAAACAGAAAATCTAATTTTTTAAAAACAGATTGTTTTTTTTTAAAACGGAATATTATTATAAATTATAAAAATAAAATATTATTAATTCTATTAAAACATAATAATATTCGTTTTTTAGAAAACCGAATTTATTAAATTTTTTAAAAACAGAATATTGTTATTTAAAATAAAAACAGAATATTATAAATTATAAATACAGAATATTATATAATAAACAATATTTTAGTGATAGTTTTTAAGGTATGTGTAAATTTCTTTCCTTTTTATCCGTTTTTTTAGAAGTTAGTAAATAATAGTATTGATTTTGGTTTATTATTTATGTAAATATATAGATTTTAGAAAAATTATAGAAACAGAATATTATTATTGTTAATATTATTTATAGAAACATAATATTATTTTTAGAAATATAATAGTATTAATTTTGGTTTATTAATTGTTAAAAATATTTCTAAAAAAATTTATAGAAAAAGAATATTATTTTTTTTAAAAACAGAATATTATTTTTAATATTATAATTATTAAAGCAGAATAATATTATTTTTAAAAATATTTATATTATAATAATATTTTTAAAAACAGAAAAATCGTTTTTTTTTTACAACAGAATTTTATTATATTAAAAATATTTATATTAATATTATATTTTAAAAATAGAGTGTTATTTTTTTAAAAACAGAATGTAATTAAAAAAAAAAACAGAATGTTATTATAATATTTTTAAAAACAGAAATTCTAATTTTTTTAAAAACATAATGTTTTTTTTAAAACAAAATAATATTATAAATTATAAAACAGAATATTATATTTTATAAAAACATAATAATATTTGTTTTTTAGAAAACCGAATTTAATAATTTTTTAAAAACAGTATATTGTTATTTTTTTTTTAAAACAGACTATTATAAATTATAAAAACAGAATATTATATATTTATAAAAACAGAATAATATTTTTATTTTAAAAAACAGAATTTTATTAATTTTTTAAAAACGGAATATTGTAATTTTTTTTTAAAACAGAATATTATTATAAATTATAAAAACAGAATATTATATATTTTATAAAAATAGAATAATATTTTTATTTTAGAAAACATAATATTATTATTTTTTCTATATATTATTGTAAAAAGTAGAATATTATTAAAAATAGCATATTATTATTAAAAAACAGAATAATAAAAAACAGAAAAATATCATGTAAGTTTAAAATTGAAATATTATACATTTTATAAAAGCAGAACAATATTATTATTTAAAAAACAAAATATTAATTTTTTAAAAACAGAATATTATTATTATTATTTTAAAAACAGAATTTAATTTATTATTTAAAATAGATTTTATAAATTTATATTTTTTTAAGTAGCATATTATAGTAATATAGTTAATGATATTATGCTAAACATAATTAATACATAAATATATATTGTAGTAACATAAATATTAGATTATCATTTTGTTACTTTTCTTTTAATATATTATTATTATATGATAGTAATAATATATTTTTAAAATTGTATTGTGACATATTTTTATAATAGCATTATAATTTAATAAATAGTACGTTATACTATAATTTAAAAATTGAAATGTAATTCATAGTAACATATATGTACTTGTTAATATATGTACATGTTATTTTATATAATTGACCAAAATTCCCGGAACTTTTGACCCATATACTCCTTATTTTCGAAAAAATTTCCAACAAACCCTGCGTTTTAGAAAATTTCCCAAATTGTCCCAATTAGGGTTTGGGTTTGTACATGGTCGCCAAATGAAATGGTGAGTCCTCTCTAAGGGTAATAAGTTGTCGCCAATTGTAATGACGAGTCCTCTTCAAGTCACCAGTGCAATTGGCAACCCTGTCTAAAGGCAATAACCCTGTCGCCAATTGATGTGGAGACAGGGTGTGTGTTGTTTTTTTTCCATAGTGAAATATTACATTGCTTTTGTTTGCACGATGATATAAAATTTTCATTAATATAATAAAATATTACATTAATTAATGTTGGTGACCGGGTGCATCCAACCGGCCACCAGTTCCACATCCCCTAGGGACCCTCACTCGTTGCACTCGTTGTACTCGGCCCCCTTGTTCCCCTTGTTGTTGATTCACGGCCGGTGTTTGAGGAGTTGAAGTCTCAGGAACATTTCGAGATGGTTCCCTTAGGATGTCTTGCATTCCCGTGAAGTCTTGGGGACTGAAACTGAGCTGCGACTCATGCCAGGGTAGTTTGAGGGGGTGATTAGTGTGCGGGCAGGCCGATTGAAGGGAGACATTGGTGTGAAGGATTCGTTGGTGAAAGGTTAAAATGGTGTTTGAAAGGCATAAGGCTGTTGAGAAGGTTGATTGTGTTAGCTAGGGTATGATGTTTGGGCGTCAGGGCTATGAAAAGATGTTTGCCCAATTTGGCTATGGTATGAAGTACCCTCGTTTTGGCTGTATCTTTGTGATGTGTTGGGGGCATAGACATATTGAGTCTCTTGATAGTAATCATTTTGTTGAAGATGGTACGGGGGACGCTCTTGGTATTGTGGTTGGGTGTATGGCATGTTTGGATGGATAATGGGTTGGTAATTTTGTTGGGTAGGGGTTGTGAGTAACATGGCCTTGGAGGTGGGTTAGACGTTGAGGCTTCTTGTGTGTAGGTGGTCTGGCGTGGGTCGTATAAATACCTGTCTTCGAAGACAAACCCAATTGCAACCGATCTGTACCAAGCCATGTAATTATTTGTTGGTATAGATGGGGTTGGCATCACCGGCTCACGTAAGACATAGTTGATGCGGTTCATCCATTTACGACGCTCAGTCTTTGCAAAATCCTTCCTGTTGTCAAAGTCCCATTGATCATTAACTTTTTTTAGATGCCATTTACTGATGTCAACAGGCGGATATGGGATGTCCTGATGCATTCCAAATTGTAGTTTGACACAGTAACTCTTGTGTAGCTCCACAGTTGTGAATCTGATGATCGGTACACATGCAGTCCAAATGGCAGCATCTTCCTCGCTGACTTCATGTAGGTCTTCCATGCCTAGATATGGACGCCATATGAACTGAAGAATAGAAAAATATTAGATAGTTAAATATATGATATAAAAGAAGAGAAATGTTTAGGCGGACTTACATCTGCGGGTGTTAGGTGATCCAAAAGATTACCGTATTGAATGATACAATGTTTGGGACATCTATTGTAACTCATACCCTTAGCCGACCATCTAAAAAAAAGAATTTTTAGTTGAGAATGTTAGACAAAATAATTTTTAAGGATAAAAAAAGTATTAAGTTATTAACTTACTTTTGTGCATACGGGAAGGAAAAGTCGTTGTGGTTGACAGGCGCTAGGGATGGCAATCTAGACCAGCCCTAAGCTTGGAGCAAAACAACGCATCCAAAAAAAGTAGATGCATCTTTTTTGGCGCACTTACACAAAGAGCTATACAAATAAGACAGACAAGCGGAACACCAACTATACTGTCTTGTTTGATTTAGATCTCTCAATAAGGGTAAGTACATAATGTGCATAGAAGAACCAATACCCTCAGGAAATAAAAATAAACCAATAAGAAGCATAAGGTAACACCTAGTTTTCTGTAGTTTCATTTCTTCTGTAGACTCTGCAGTTAAAATAAAACCGGCGCAACATGCTTTTAGTTGCGTGAGCAAGAGACTTTGTCCTCTCAAGTTTGTATCTAGCAAGTCGGCACCCAAAAGTTCCTCACAAATTGATGGGTCAAGGTTTGTTTTTCCATTGACTGCCTTACCATCGATACGCAAACCAAGTAACATGTACACATCCTCTAGGGTCACGGTACATTCACCGGTTGGAAAAAAAAAGGTGTGTGTCTCCGGGCGCCACCTTTCTTGCAAAGCTAGTATAAACTTTGCATCTACCGAATAAGATATGATTTTTCTTACATGTCCGAAACCGGCGAAATCAATATATGGTTGTATTAGTTCGTCGGGTGCAACATATTCGTGGGAACTAGACTGAAATCTAGAAACTTCCTGCGTAAATTAGAAACAGAGTAATTAGAGAGCACAAAAAATAATAGACAAAATTAACAATAGACCAAAAAAATTATAGACCAAAAAATATTAACAAAATTAATTAAAGATAACAAAGAACACAAAAAAAAATAGAGACATAAAAGGAACACAGACAACTGTAATAACAAACAACAATGTTAACAACAAACAACACAAACAACTTAAAACATTCCTAACAGATTACAACAATCAAACTAATTTCATTCGGTCAAAACATGACTTCTCTCGCATCTTTGTCAGTCTTCACACGAACCCATCCACGTAGCCGATTATGTCTCTCGATACTTCGGATTTTCTCCCCTTCACCAATGTCTCCCTCCAACCACCGATTCAGCTATCTCTTAAGTTGATTGAAACCTTGTATGTTCCAAAACAACATGTCGATCGGTGGCTTGTCTCGCGAAAAAATAACTTTTCCCCAACGACGACGATACATTTTCTGAGTAGAACAAAGTTGGGAGAAGAGATATGGAACAAACTGAGTTGAACACCCCTATTTATAGTGAAAAAAATCAGTTTTTAGGGAGTTTCCACTTCAATTGGCGACTCCCTTTTGCCTTTAGACAGGGTCGCCAATTGCACTGGCGACTTGAAGATGACTCGCCATTACAATTGGCGACAGCTTATTACCCTTAGAGAGGACTCGCCATTTCATTTGGCGACCGTGTACAAACCCAAACCCTAACTGGGGTAGTTTGGGAAATTTTTTGAAACGTAGGGTATTTTGGGAATTTTTTCGAAAATGAGGGGTATTTGGGTAAAAATTTCAAATTCCCGAATTGGTCAATTGGTTAAAAATATTTTTGTGATTATAATGGTTACGAAATTGTAAATGTGCAGTATGGAATATTATAAGTACTATCATAGTTGAATGTACGATCGTATGTATGCTGGAAGACGCGGACTTAAACCACATTTTGAAGAAGGAGTTAAAACGTTTATTACATGGGCATTTAATCAAGAATGTTGTTAGAGAGAAGGAGGAGTAAGATGTCTGTGTCTTAAATGTGGAAGTAGACGTATAATAAGTAATCTGGAAGAGGTAGAAACTCATTTGAAGGAAAGGGATTTAAGGAAAATTATTGGGTTTGGACAATAAATGGGGAAGAAATGCCGATGAATATGCCACTGACTAGAAATTTACAACAGGGTTTAAGTAGTCGATCACAGATGGAATATGAAGAACATTTTAATCTACACGATTACATAATTGGCGATGCTTTAGGGGTGAACGTGGCCTACAATGAACATCAAGATAGTGATGGGGAAGAGTTGCCGAATGAGAAAGCTCAAAAATTTTATCAGTTGTTGAAAGAAATAAACATGCCATTGTTTGAGGGTTCGTCAAACTCTAAATTATCTATGTGTGTGAGATTATTGGCCGCGAAGTCAAACTGGAATGTTCCTGATCACTGTTTGGAATTCTTTAAATGATGTTAGATGCGACTCCTACGAAAGACAATTTGCCTAGAAGTTATTATGACGCGAAGAGGTTGGTTATGAAGTTGGGTTTAGAAGTAAGGAAGATTGATTGTTGCATTAGGGGTTGCATGTTGTTCTATGACAATGAGTTTGGTACAAACGATGGAACGTTAGAGGAATGTAAGTTTTGTAACAGTCTAAGGTATATAGTGCGCACTAAAGCCATTGATCGTAATAAAAAATGCATAGCAGTGAAATCAATGTTTTATCTGTCGATAATACCAAGGTTGATGAGAATGTTTGCTTCAATGCACAGTGCAAGTCAAATGACATGGCATCATACAAATAAAACAAGTCTAGGCACTATACGACATCCATCTGATGATGAGGCATGGAAGCACTTTGATCGAATGCATCCTGATTTTGCTGTTGAACCTAGAAATGTCAGACTAGGAGTGTACTCTAATGGTTTTACTCCATATGTCTAATCGTCGGGAACTGGATATCCTTGTTGGTCGGTTATTTTTACCCCTTATAACCTCCTCCCTGAGATGTGCATGACAAAGCCTTACATGTTTTTGACTTGCCTCATTCCAGGGCCGTCGAGTCCAAAAGCAGGAATTGATGTGTTTTTACAATCTTTAATTAATGATTTAAAGAGGTTGTGGATTGGAGAATGTACTTATGACATATCTCGTAAACAAAACTTCAATATGCGAGCTGCTTTGATGTGGACTATTAACGACTTTCCTGCATATGCCATGTTGTCTGGTTGGGGTACACATGGTAAAATGGGATGTCCTCAATCATATGATGTTAATTCAAAGAATTAAAAGGAATGAAGTTAATGTTACAGAAAGAAGTCAATTCACCTTATCAGTCTTTGGTCTTCCTGGTCAGAGTTCTGGAAAGACGAATGTGCACTGGCTGACCGAAAAGGAATTCCAATCTGCTCATGTTCATGTATTGATTAATTGCTGATCAATGTATTTTAATGAACATTCTCTTATGTTTGTACTTAAGCATTTCCTTAGTTTGTTTTTTATTTTATTTTAGTGTTTTATTATGTTTTTATAATTAAGTCTTTGTTTGCCGTTAATCTATTTTCGCAACTTATTTTCAGCTTTAGCGGTAATTTGACATCTGTCCACTGTTCGGATCATAACTAGAGCTACGAGAATCAAATTTGCGCGTTCTACCAGGCGTTGGAAAGATAAGACAAAGAGCTACAACTTTCATGTTTTATGAAGAAGCTGATTCGGAGTGTAGAAGGCTCGAATAATTCTTTGAAGTCAGGACCCGAATTCTGCCTTGAGAAATATTTAGTTTAGGGCTGGGTTTTTTATGTTTTTCGACCCAGTTGGGTTAGAACCAGATTTTGTGATGCTTCCCTATACATAGTAGCGGCCGTGCTACTGATCTTAACCTTCTTTTCACAGTTTTATTTTGTTTTTTACGATTGTAATGGAGAACTAATTCTCGAAGGCAAATCCTGCTGCTTACGGGTTCCATCATTTTGAGTGTATTCTAATACCAATTTAATTCGATTTCTGTTCAATTCTTTTCTATGAAGTCATTTGCTTAATTTAATTGCAATCTTTTGCTTAATTCGATTGTGTTCATAGTATATAATTGATTAAGTTTGATTGTATGCATGTTCCTAAATTTAATTGTGTGTTATTGTTTGCTTAATTCGTTAACTCGTCATATTCTTAATCGTTTGCTTAATACGGTAAGCAGGAACATAATTCATTTGTTTTGATAAGTGCTTGTCTAATTGATCTCATAATCAGATAGGATCGAATCCGCTTAGGGATTTGTGTTATAATAGTCGATGATAAATCGAAAACCGAATCAATAGGATTAGTTGTTTTAGCTTATTTTTATAATCACTTATTTTAATCACTTTTTCTCTTGTTTTCTAAAATCATAATCCAAACCCCATAAACCGTTATTATAGTTGGTTAAATTCAATACAAGAACCCTTGCGAGACGATATTCGAGTTGTCGTTACCGTACCTATACTTTTTCAAAAATACTCGTCTTTGATCTGTGCGCGACAGTGGATAAAATTGGCGCCGTTGCCGAGGATTCTTGTAGATTTTAACCAATTTTAGGATTTTAGTTTAGAGTTTTATTAGATTATTTTTTGTTTTTTGTTTTTTGTTTTTGCTTGTTGATTTTCAGGGTTATAGTGCAGTGTTAAAAATTCCGGCCTGTCAGGTATGTTTGGAAGCTACAGTTTCGATCTGCGTTTTTCTATTTTATTTGATTTATTTTCTATTTTCATATTTTCAAAAAAATCTGAAAAAAATTATGCAATCTTTATTTGATTTAATTAGATTTTTTGCGTTATTTTTATATTTTTTAGATTTTATTTTAATCCCTTTTCTTATTTTCCATTCTTTTTAAATTTGTAGTGATTTTATTTGATTCTGTGTTGAAATTGATAATCATATCATGGATGATCAAATGACTCTGAGAGAACTGGTTGCACTTTGTGTGAATTATAACTCTTTATGTATTGAACATCCTACTGTTGTTGTACCTTTCTAATTTAAATATGGTTTAACACACTTGTTGCTAAGTTTTAATGGTTTTGCAGGTGAGGATCCAAATAAGCATCTGAAGGAATTAGAAGTTGTGTGCTCTGCACCTTCCGAACCTTCACTAGAGGACCTTGTCAACCAAATGGCTACAAATAATATCAAGTCTCAACAACAAATAGATTCTAATTTTCAGACTTTAGAAATACAGATTGGACAATTTACCACTTTAATGAATGCCATGCAACAAGCTCAAGGATCAAACCAACAACCCCTGGAAGAGCATTCTATTTTTCAAATAGAGTTGCCTTCTGAAATTGTTGATGAAGTTTATTCTGAGTTGTTATATGATTTTCCATCATTTTCTGATTTTGATGATGTTTACTCTTGTGATGTATGTACTAACACTAATGTTTGCTCTGTTTGTACCGAAATAAATGTTGCCCTGCAGGCTGATGTTTTTCATGTGGATGAGGCTATAGATGAAGTGGTTTGTGCGGTTGAGGCTCTTGACATCCATGCTGCCCGGACCATTCCGTCCATTGAACAACCTCCTTCTTTAGATTTCAAACCACTCCTGGAAAATCTTAAATATGCCTACTTAGAGAGAAATCAAAACCTTCACGTTATTATTTCGTCTAACCTTGATTTCGATCAAGAAAGTAAGCTTTTGCAAGTCTTAAAGAGGCATAAAAAGGCGATTGTGTGTACCTTGGCAGACATTCCCGGTATTATGTTAGGTGACCCTCACCCGGTCACTTAGGCTAACGGTTGTGAAACCTTCAAAAAAAAGAAAAAAAATATTGTTGCTAAAGTGGTTAACTTTGATTTGTCGACAAGATATGGATCATAGTCACTAACAAGCTTATTTACTATGTGTATGAATAGAAAATTGGCTTAATATGATTGCATTAGAATGAAAAAGAGCAAAAAGGAGGATGAGTAAGTTTGGCTTAAGCATAATAACATAATTCGGTTTGGTTTGTTTAGGAGGGAGGTTTATGACCGCATAATTGTGGATTTGTGTTCTTACGATATCCTTAGTGTGCAAAATTAGTACCTATCGATGCAATCTTGACCAAAGAAGAGTTTCTAGCCTATAATGAGTTTTTGAATGCTATTGTTTTTCATGAGTCTTGATACTATTTTGCTCGGAGTGCAAAAGTTCAAGTGTGGGAGAATTTGATCAGTGCATTTTAATGAACATTCTCTTATGTTTGTACTTAAGCATTTGCTTAGTTTGTTTTGTTTATTTTAGTGTTTTATTATGTTTTTATAATTAAGTCTTTATTTACCGTTAATATATTTTCGCAACTTATTTTCAGCTTTAGCTGTTATTTGACACCTGTCCACGGTTTGGATCATAACTGGAGCTACGAGAATCAGATTTGAGCCTTCTACTTGGCGTTGGAAAGCTAAGACAAAGAGATAAAACTTTCATGTTTTACGAAGAAGCTGATTTGAAGTGTAGAAGGCTCGAATAATTCGTTGAACTTTGGACCCGAATTCTGCCTTTAGGAATATTTAGTTTTGGGCCGGGTTTTTTATATTTTTCGACCCAGTTGGGTTAGAACCAGATTTTGTGATGCTTCCCTATACCTAGTAGCAGCCGGGCTACTGATCTTAACCTTTTTTTCACAATTTTATTTTGCTTTTTACGATTGTAATGGAGAACTAATTCACGAAGGCATATCCTGCTACTTACGGGTTCCATCGCTTTGAGGTTATTCTAATACCAATTTAATTCAATTTCTGTTCAATTCTTTTCTATGAAGTCATTTGCTTAATTTAATTGCAATCTTTTGCTTAATTCGATTGTGTTCATAGGATATAATTGATTAAGTTTTATTGTATGCATGTTCCTAAATTTAATTGTGTGTTATTGTTTGCTTAATTCGTTAACTCGTCATATTCTTAATCGTTTGCTTAATTCGGTAAGCAGGAACATAATTCATTTGATTTTGATAAGTGCTTGTCTAGTTGATCTCATAATCAGATAGGATCGAATCCGCTTAGGGATTTGTGTTATAATAATCGATGATAAGTCGGAAACCGAATCAATAGGATTAGTTGTTTTAGCTTATTTTTATAATCACTTATTTTAATCACTTTTTCACTTGTTTTCTAAAATCATAATCCAAACCCCATAAACGGTTATTATAGTTGGTTGAATTCAATACAAGAATCCTTGAGAGATGACACTCGAGTTGTCGTTACCGTACCTATAGTTTTTCAAAAATACTCGTCTTTGATCTGTGTGCGACAGTGGATTAAATTGGCGCCGTTGCCGAGGATTCTTGTAGATTTTAACCAATTTTAGGATTTTAGTTTAGAGTTTTATTAGATTATTTTTTGTTTTTTGTTTTTTGTTTTTGCTTGTTGATTTTCAGGGTTGTAGTGCAGTGTTAAAAATTCCGGCCTGTCAGGTAAGTTTGGAAGCTACAGTTTCGATTTGCGTTTTTCTATTTTATTTGATTTATTTTCTATTTTCATATTTTCAAAAAAATCTAAAAAAAAAATTATGCAATCTTTATTTGATTTAATTAGATTTTTTGCGTTATTTTTATATTTTTTAGATTTTATTTTAATCGCTTTTCTTATTTTCCATTATTTTTAAATCTGTAGTGATTTTATTTGATTCTGTGTTGAAATTGATAATCATATCATGGATGATCAAATGACTCTGAGAGAACTGGTTGCACTTTGTGTGAATTATAACTCTTTATGTATTGAACATCCTGCTGTTGTTGTACCTTTCTAATTTAAATCTGGTTTAACACACTTGTTGCTAAGTTTTAATGGTTTTGCAGGTGAGGATCCGAATAAGCATCTGAAGGAATTAAAAGTTGTGCGCTCTGCACCTTCCGAACCTTCACTAGAGGACCTTGTCAACCAAATGGCTACAAATAATATCAAGTCTCAACAACAAATAGATTCTAATTTTCAGACTTTAGAAATACAGATTGGACAACTTACCACTTTAATGAATGCCATGCAACACGCTCAAGGATCAAACCAACAACCCTTGGAAGAGCATTCTGTTTTTCAAATAGAGTTGCCTTCTGAAATTGTTGATGAAGTTTATTCTGAGTTGTTATATGATTTTCCATCATTGTCTGATTTTGATGATGTTTACTCTTGTGATGTATGTACTAACACTAATGTTTGCTCTGTTTGTAACGAAATAAATTTTGCCCTGCAGGCTGATGTTTTTCATGTGGATGAGGCTATAGATGAAGTGGTTTGTGCGGTTTAGACTCTTGACATCCATGCTGCCCCGACCATTCCGTCCATTGAACAACCTCCTTCTTTAGATATCAAACCACTCCCGAAAAATCTTAAATATGCTTACTTAGAGAGAAATCAAAACCTTCACGTTATTATTTTGTCTAACCTTGATTTTGATCAAGAAAGTAAGCTTTTGCAAGTCTTAAAGAGGCATAAAAAGGAGATTGTGTGTACCTTGGCAGACATTCCCGGTATTATGTTAGGTGACCCTCACCCGGTCACTTAGGCTAACGGTTGTAAAACCTTCAAAAAAAAAGAAAAAAAATATTGTTGCTAAAGTGGTTAAATTTGATTTGTCGACAAGATATGGATCATAGTCACTAACAAGCTTATTTACTATGTGTGTGAATAGAAAATTGGCTTAATATGATTGCATTAGAATGAAAAAGAGCAAAAAGGAGGATGAGTAAGTTTGGCTTAAGCATAATAACATAATTCAGTTTGGTTTGTTTAGGAGGGAGGTTTATGACTGCATAATTGTGGATTTGTGTTCTTACGATATCCTTAGGGTGCAAAATTAGTACCTATCGATGCAATCTTGACCAAAGAAGAGTTTCTAGCCTATAATGAGTTTTCGAATGCTATTGTTTTTCATGAGTCTTGATACTATTTTGCTCGGAGTGCAAAAGTTCAAGTGTGGGAGAATTTGATCAGTGCATTTTAATGAACATTCTCTTATGTTTGTACTTAAGCATTTGCTTAGTTTGTTTTTTTTATTTTAGTGTTTTATTATGTTTTTATAATTAAGTCTTTGTTTACCGTTAATATATTTTCACAACTTCTTTTCAGCTTTAGCTGTTATTTGACACCTGTCCACGGTTTGGATCATAACTGGAGCTACGAGAATCAGATTTGAGCCTTCTACTTGGCGTTGGAAAGCTAAGACAAAGAGATAAAACTTTCATGTTTTACGAAGAAGCTGATTTGAAGTGTAGAAGGCTCGAATAATTCGTTGAACTTTGGACCCGAATTCTGCCTTTAGGAATATTTAGTTTTGGGCTGGGTTTTTTATATTTTTCGACCCAGTTGGGTTAGAACCAGATTTTGTGATGCTTCCCTATACCTAGTAGCAGCCGGGCTACTGATCTTAACCTTTTTTTCACAATCTTATTTTGCTTTTTACGATTGTAATGGAGAACTAATTCACGAAGGCATATCCTGCTGCTTACGGGTTCCATCGCTTTGAGGTTATTCTAATACAATTTAATTCGATTTCTGTTCAATTCTTTTCTATGAAGTCATTTGCTTAATTTAATTGCAATCGTTTGCTTAATTCAATTGTGTTCATAGGAAAGAATTGATTAAGTTTGATTGTATGCATGTTCCTAAATTTAATTGTGTGTTATTGTTTGCTTAATTCGTTAACTCGTCATATTCTTAATCGTTTGCTTAATACGGTAAGCAGGAACATAATTCATTTGTTTTGATAAGTGCTTGTCTAATTGATCTCATTATCAGATAGGATCGAATCCGCTTAGGGATTTGTGTTATAATAGTCGATGATAAATCGAAAACCGAATCAATAGGATTAGTTGTTTTAGCTTATTTTTATAATCACTTATTTTAATCACTTTTTCTCTTGTTTTCTAAAATCATAATCCAAACCCCATAAACCGTTATTATAGTTGGTTAAATTCAATACAAGAACCCTTGCGAGACGATATTCGAGTTGTCGTTACCGTACCTACACTTTTTCAAAAATACTCGTCTTTGATCTGTGCGCGACAGTGGATAAAATTGGCGCCGTTGCCGAGGATTCTTGTAGATTTTAACCAATTTTAGGATTTTAGTTTAGAGTTTTATTAGATTATTTTTTGTTTTTTGTTTTTTGTTTTTGCTTGTTGATTTTCAGGGTTATAGTGCAGTGTTAAAAATTCCGGCCTGTCAGGTAAGTTTGGAAGCTACAGTTTCGATCTGCGTTTTTCTATTTTATTTGATTTATTTTCTATATTCATATTTTCAAAAAAATCTGAAAAAAATTATGCAACCTTTATTTGATTTAATTAGATTTTTTGCGTTATTTTTATATTTTTTAGATTTTATTTTAATCGCTTTTCTTATTTTCCATTCTTTTTAAATCTGTAGTGATTTTATTTAATTATGTGTTGAAATTGATAATCATATCATGGATGATCAAATGACTCTGAGGGAACTGGTTGCACTTTGTGTGAATTATAACTCTTTATGTATTGAACATCCTACTGTTGTTGTACCTTTCTAATTTAAATCTGGTTTAACACACTTGTCGCTAAGTTTTAATGGTTTTGCAGGTGAGGATCCGAATAAGCATCTGAAGGAATTAGAAGTTGTGTGCTCTGCACCTTCCGAACCTTCACTAGAGGACCTTGTCAACCAAATGGCTACAAATAATATCAAGTCTCAACAACAAATAGATTCTAATTTTCAGACTTTAGAAATACAGATTGGACAACTTACCACTTTAATGAATGCTATGCAACAAGCTCAAGGATCAAACCAACAACCCTTGGAAGAGCATTCTGTTTTTCAAATAGAGTTGCCTTCTGAAATTGTTGATGAAGTTTATTCTGAGTTGTTATATGATTTTCCATCATTTTCTGATTTTGATGATGTTTACTCTTGTGATGTATGTACTACCACTAATGTTTGCTCTGTTTGTACCGAAATAAATGTTGCCCTGCAGGCTGATGTTTTTCATGTGGATGAGGCTATAGATGAAGTGGTTTGTGCGGTTGAGGCTCTTGACATCCATGCTGCCCCGACCATTCCGTCCATTGAACAACCTCCTTCTTTAGATCTCAAACCACTCCCGGAAAATCTTAAATATGCCTACTTAGAGAGAAATCAAAACCTTCACGTTATTATTTCGTCTAACCTTGATTTCGATCAAGAAAGTAAGCTTTTGCAAGTCTTAAAGAGGCATAAAAAGGCGATTGTGTGTACCTTGGCAGACATTCCCGGTATTATGTTAGGTGACCCTCACCCGGTCACTTAGGCTAACGGTTGTGAAACCTTCAAAAAAAAGAAAAAAAATATTGTTGCTAAAGTGGTTAACTTTGAATTGTCGACAAGATATGGATCATAGTCACTAACAAGCTTATTTACTATGTGTGTGAATAGAAAATTGGCTTAATATGATTGCATTAGAATGAAAAAGAGCAAAAAGGAGGATGAGTAAGTTTGGCTTAAGCATAATAACATAATTCGGTTTGGTTTGTTTAGGAGGGAGGTTTATGACCGCATAATTGTGGATTTGTGTTCTTACGATATCCTTAGTGTGCAAAATTAGTACCTATCGATGCAATCTTGACCAAAGAAGAGTTTCTAGCCTATAACGAGTTTTCGAATGCTATTGTTTTTCATGAGTCTTGATACTATTTTGCCCGGAGTGCAAAAGTTCAAGTGTGGGAGAATTTGATCAGTGAATTTTAATGAACATTCCCTTATGTTTGTACTAAAGCATTTCCTTAGTTTGTTTTGTTTATTTTAGTGTTTTATTATGTTTTTATAATTAAGTCTTCGTTTACCGTTAATATATTTTCGCAACTTATTTTCAGCTTTAGCTGTTATTTGACACCTGTCCACGGTTTGGATCATAACTGGAGCTACGAGAATCAGATTTGAGCCTTCTACTTTGCGTTGGAAAGCTAAGACAAAGAGATAAAACTTTCATGTTTTACGAAGAAGCTGATTTGAAGTGTAGAAGGCTCGAATAATTCGTTGAACTTTGGACCCGAATTCTGCCTTTAGGAATATTTAGTTTTGGGCCGGGTTTTTTATATTTTTCGACCTAGTTGGGTTAGAACCAGATTTTGTGATGCTTCCCTATACCTAGTAGCAGCGGGGCTACTGATCTTAACCTTTTTTTCACAATTTTATTTTGCTTTTTACGATTGTAATGGAGAACTAATTCACGAAGGCATATCCTGCTGCTTACGGGTTCCATCGCTTTGAGGTTATTCTAATACAATTTAATTTGATTTCTGTTCAATTCTTTTCTATGAAGTCATTTGCTTAATTTAATTGCAATCGTTTGCTTAATTCAATTGTGTTCATAGGAAAGAATTGATTAAGTTTGATTGTATGCATGTTCCTAAATTTAATTGTGTGCTATTGTTTGCTTAATTCGTTAACTCGTCATATTCTTAATCGTTTGCTTAATTCGGTAAGCAGGAACATAATTCATTTGATTTTGATAAGTGCTTGTCTAATTGATCTCATAATCAGATAGGATCGTATCCGCTTAGGGATTTGTGTTATAATAGTCGATGATAAGTCGGAAACCGAATCAATAGGATTAGTTGTTTTAGCTTATTTTTATAATCACTTATTTTAATCACTTTTTCTCTTGTTTTCTAAAATCATAATCCAAACCCCATAAACCGTTACTATAGTTGGTTAAATTCAATACAAGAATCCTTGAGAGACGATACTCGAGTTGTCGTTACCGTACCTATACTTTTTCAAAAATACTCGTCTTTGATCTGTGCGCGACAGTGGATAAAATTGGCGCCGTTGCTGAGGATTCTTGTAGATTTTAACCAATTTTAGGATTTTAGTTTAGAGTTTTATTAGAATATTTTTTGTTTTTTGTTTTTTGTTTTTGCTTGTTGATTTTCAGGGTTGTAGTGCAGTGTTAAAAATTCCGGCCTGTCAGGTAAGTTTGGAAGCTACAGTTTCGATCTGCGTTTTTCTATTTTATTTGATTTATTTTCTATTTTCATATTTTCAAAAAAATCTGAAAAAAATTATGCAATCTTTATTTGATTTAATTATATTTTTTGCGTTATTTTTAAATTTTTTAGATTTTATTTTAATCGCTTTTCTTATTTTCCATTCTTTTTAAATCTGTAGTGATTTTATTTGATTCTGTGTTGAAATTGATAATCATATCATGGATGATCAAATGACTCTGAGAGAACTGGTTGCACTTTGTGTGAATTATAACTCTTTATGTATTGAACATCCTGCTGTTGTTGTACCTTTCTAATTTAAATTTGGTTTAACACACTTGTTGCTAAGTTTTAATGGTTTTGCAGGTGAGGATCCGAATAAGCATCTGAAGGAATTAGAAGTTGTGTGCTCTGCACCTTCCAAACCTTCACTAGAGGACCTTGTCAACCAAAAGGCTACAAATAATATCAAGTCTCAACAAAAAATAGATTCTAATTTTCAGACTTTAGAAATACAGATTGGACAACTTACCACTTTAATGAATGCCATGCAACAAGCTCAAGGATCAAACCAACAACCCTTGGAAGAGCATTCTGTTTTTCAAATAGAGTTGCCTTCTGAAATTGTTGATGAAGTTTATTCTGAGTTGTTATATGATTTTCCATCATTTTCTGATTTTGATGATGTTTACTCTTGTGATGTATGTACTACCACTAATGTTTGCTCTGTTTGTACCGAAATAAATGTTGCCCTGCAGGCTGATGTTTTTCATGTGGATGAGGCTATAGATGAAGTGATTTGTGCGGTTGAGGCTCTTGACATCCATGCTGCCCCGACCATTCCGTCCATTGAACAACCTCCTTCTTTAGATCTCAAACCACTCCCAGAAAATCTTAAATATGCCTACTTAGAGAGAAATCAAAACCTTCACGTTATTATTTCGTCTAACCTTGATTTCGATCAAGAAAGTAAGCTTTTGCAAGTCTTAAAGAGGCATAAAAAGGCGATTGTGTGTACCTTGGCAGACATTCCCGGTATTATGTTAGGTGACCCTCACCCGGTCACTTAGGCTAACGGTTGTGAAACCTTCAAAAAAAAGAAAAAAAATATTGTTGCTAAAGTGGTTAACTTTGAATTGTCGACAAGATATGGATCATAGTCACTAACAAGCTTATTTACTATGTGTGTGAATAGAAAATTGGCTTAATATGATTGCATTAGAATGAAAAAGAGCAAAAAGGAGGATGAGTAAGTTTGGCTTAAGCATAATAACATAATTCGGTTTGGTTTGTTTAGGAGGGAGGTTTATGACCGCATAATTGTGGATTTGTGTTCTTACGATATCCTTAGTGTGCAAAATTAGTACCTATCGATGCAATCTTGACCAAAGAAGAGTTTCTAGCCTATAATAAGTTTTCGAATGCTATTGTTTTTCATGAGTCTTGATACTATTTTGCCCGGAGTGCAAAAGTTCAAGTGTGGGAGAATTTGATCAGTGAATTTTAATGAACATTCTCTTATGTTTGTACTTAAGCATTTCCTTAGTTTGTTTTGTTTATTTTAGTGGTTTATTATGTTTTTATAATTAAGTCTTTGTTTACCGTTAATATATTTTCGCAACTTATTTTCAGCTTTAGCTGTTATTTGACACCTGTCCACGATTTGGATCATAACTGGAGCTACGAGAATCAGATTTGAGCCTTCTACTTGGCGTTGGAAAGCTAAGACAAAGAGATAAAACTTTCATGTTTTACGAAGAAGCTGATTTGAAGTGTAGAAGGCTAGAATAATTCGTTGAACTTTGGACCCGAATTCTGCCTTTAGGAATATTTAGTTTTGGGTCGGGTTTTTTATATTTTTCGACCCAGTTGGGTTAGAACCAGATTTTGTGATGCTTCCCTATACCTAGTAGCACTCGGGCTACTGATCTTAACCTTTTTTCACAATTTTATTTTGCTTTTTACGATTGTAATGGAGAACTAATTCACGAAGGCATATCCTGCTGCTTACGGGTTCCATCGCTTTGAGGTTATTCTAATACAATTTAATTCGATTTCTGTTCAATTCTTTTCTATGAAGTCATTTGCTTAATTTAATTGCAATCGTTTGCTTAATTCAATTGTGTTCATAGGAAAGAATTGATTAAGTTTGATTGTATGCATGTTCCTAAATTTAATTGTGTGTTATTGTTTGCTTAATTCGTTAACTCGTCATATTCTTAATCGTTTGCTTAATTCGGTAAGCAGGAACATAATTCATTTGATTTTGATAAGTGCTTGTCTAATTGATCTCATAATCAGATAGGATCGTATCCGCTTAGGGATTTGTGTTATAATAGTCGATGATAAGTCGGAAACCGAATCAATAGGATTAGTTGTTTTAGCTTATTTTTATAATCACTTATTTTAATCACTTTTTCTCTTGTTTTCTAAAATCATAATCCAAACCCCATAAACCGTTACTATAGTTGGTTAAATTCAATACAAGAATCCTTGAGAGACGATACTCGAGTTGTCGTTACCGTACCTATACTTTTTCAAAAATACTCGTCTTTGATCTGTGCGCGACAGTGGATAAAATTGGCGCCGTTGCCGAGGATTCTTGTAGATTTTAACCAATTTTAGGATTTTAGTTTAGAGTTTTATTAGAATATTTTTTGTTTTTTGTTTTTTGTTTTTGCTTGTTGATTTTCAGGGTTGTAGTGCAGTGTTAAAAATTCCGGCCTGTCAGGTAAGTTTGGAAGCTACAGTTTCGATCTGCGTTTTTCTATTTTATTTGATTTATTTTCTATTTTCATATTTTCAAAAAAATCTAAAAAAAATTATGCAATCTTTATTTGATTTAATTAGATTTTTTACGTTATTTTTATATTTTTTAGATTTTATTTTAATCGCTTTTCTTATTTTCCATTCTTTTTAAATCTGTAGTGATTTTATTTGATTCTGTGTTGAAATTGATAATCATATCATGGATGATCAAATGACTCTGAGAGAACTGGTTGCACTTTGTGTGAATTATAACTCTTTATGTATTGAACATCCTGCTGTAGTTATACCTTTCTAATTTAAATTTGGTTTAACACACTTGTTGCTAAGTTTTAATGGTTTTGCAGGTGAGGATCCGAATAAGCATCTGAGGAATTAGAAGTTGTGTGCTCTGCACCTTCCAAACCTTCACTAGAGGA
Organism: Lathyrus tuberosus; assembly: GCA_022829125.1. NCBI lineage: Eukaryota > Viridiplantae > Streptophyta > Magnoliopsida > Fabales > Fabaceae > Lathyrus > Lathyrus tuberosus. Next base: position 15,085,918 of record JALAZF010000071.1, read on the forward strand.
CCTTGTCAACCAAAAGGCTACAAATAATATCAAGTCTCAACAAAAAATAGATTCTAATTTTGAGACTTTAGAAATAGAGATTGGACAACTTACCACTTTAATGAATGCCATGCAACAAGCTCAAGGATCAAACCAACAACCCATGGAAGAGCATTCTGTTTTTCAAATAGAGTTGCCTTCTGAAATTGTTGATGAAGTTTATTCTGAGTTGTTATATGATTTTCCATCATTTTCTGATTTTGATGATGTTTACTCTTGTGATGTATGTACTACCACTAATGTTTGCTCTGTTTGTACCGAAATAAATGTTGCCCTGCAGGCTGATGTTTTTCATGTGGATGAGGCTATAGATGAAGTGATTTGTGCGGTTGAGGCTCTTGACATCCATGCTGCCCCGACCATTCCGTCCATTGAACAACCTCCTTCTTTAGATCTCAAACCACTCCCAGAAAATCTTAAATATGCCTACTTAGAGAGAAATCAAAACCTTCATGTTATTATTTCGTCTAACCTTGATTTCGATCAAGAAAGTAAGCTTTTGCAAGTCTTAAAGAGGCATAAAAAGGCGATTGTGTGTACCTTGGCAGACATTCCCGGTATTATGTTAGGTGACCCTCACCCGGTCACTTAGGCTAACGGTTGTGAAACCTTAAAAAAAAAGAAAAAAAATATTGTTGCTAAAGTGGTTAACTTTGAATTGTCGACAAGATATGGATCATAGTCACTAACAAGCTTATTTACTATGTGTGTGAATAGAAAATTGGCTTAATATGATTGCATTAGAATGAAAAAGAGCAAAAAGGAGGATGAGTAAGTTTGGCTTAAGCATAATAACATAATTCGGTTTGGTTTGTTTAGGAGGGAGGTTTATGACCGCATAATTGTGGATTTGTGTTCTTACGATATCCTTAGTGTGCAAAATTAGTACCTATCGATGCAATCTTGACCAAAGAAGAGTTTCTAGCCTATAATGAGTTTTTGAATGCTATTGTTTTTCATGAGTCTTGATACTATTTTGCCCGGAGTGCAAAAGTTCAAGTGTGGGAGAATTTGATCAGTGAATTTTAATGAACATTCCCTTATGTTTGTACTGAAGCATTTCCTTAGTTTGTTTTGTTTATTTTAGTGTTTTATTATGTTTTTATAATTAAGTCTTCGTTTACCGTTAATATATTTTCGCAACTTATTTTCAGCTTTAGCTGTTATTTGACACCTGTCCACGGTTTGGATCATAACTAGAGCTACGAGAATCAGATTTGAGCCTTCTACTTGGCGTTGGAAAGCTAAGACAAAGAGATAAAACTTTCATGTTTTACGAAGAAGCTGATTTGAAGTGTAGAAGGCTAGAATAATTCGTTGAACTTTGGACCCGAATTCTGCCTTTAGCAATATTTAGTTTTGGGTCGGGTTTTTTATATTTTTCGACCCAGTTGGGTTAGAACCAGATTTTGTGATGCTTCCCTATACCTAGTAGCAGCCGGGCTACTGATCTTAACCTTTTTTCACAATTTTATTTTGCTTTTTACGATTGTAATGGAGAACTAATTCACGAAGGCATATCCTGCTGCTTACGGGTTCCATCGCTTTGAGGTTATTCTAATACAATTTAATTCGATTTCTGTTCAATTCTTTTCTATGAAGTCATTTGCTTAATTTAATTGCAATCGTTTGCTTAATTCAATTGTGTTCATAGGAAAGAATTGATTAAGTTTGATTGTATGCATGTTCCTAAATTTAATTGTGTGTTATTGTTTGCTTAATTCGTTAACTCGTCATATTCTTAATCGTTTGCTTAATTCGGTAAGCAGGAACATAATTCATTTGATTTTGATAAGTGCTTGTCTAATTGATCTCATAATCAGATAGGATCGTATCCGCTTAGGGATTTGTGTTATAATAGTCGATGATAAGTCGGAAACCGAATCAATAGGATTAGTTGTTTTAGCTTATTTTTATAATCACTTATTTTAATCACTTTTTCTTTTGTTTTCTAAAATCATAATCCAAACCCCATAAACCGTTACTATAGTTGGTTAAATTCAATACAAGAATCCTTGAGAGACGATACTGGAGTTGTCGTTACCGTACCTATACTTTTTAAAAAATACTCGTCTTTGATCTGTGCGCGACAGTGGACAAAATTGGCGCCGTTGCCGAGGATTCTTGTAGATTTTAACCAATTTTAGGATTTTAGTTTAGAGTTTTATTAGAATATTTTTTGTTTTTTGTTTTTTGTTTTTGCTTGTTGATTTTCAGGGTTGTAGTGCAGTGTTAAAAATTCCGGCCTGTCAGGTAAGTTTGGAAGCTACAGTTTCGATCTGCGTTTTTCTATTTTATTTGATTTATTTTCTATTTTCATATTTTCAAAAAAATCTGAAAAAAATTATGCAATCTTTATTTGATTTAATTAGATTTTTTGCGTTATTTTTATATTTTTTAGATTTTATTTTAATCGCTTTTCTTATTTTCCATTCTTTTTAAATCTGTAGTGATTTTATTTGATTCTGTGTTGAAATTGATAATCATATCACGGATGATCAAATGACTCTGAGAGAACTGGTTGCACTTTGTGTGAATTATAACTCTTTATGTATTGAACATCCTGCTGTAGTTGTACCTTTCTAATTTAAATTTGGTTTAACACACTTGTTGCTAAGTTTTAATGGTTTTGCAGGTGAGGATCCGAATAAGCATCTGAAGGAATTAGAAGTTGTGTGCTCTGCACCTTCCAAACCTTCACTAGAGGACCTTGTCAACCAAAAGGCTACAAATAATATCAAGTCTCAACAAAAAATAGATTCTAATTTTCAGACTTTAGAAATACAGATTGGACAACTTACCACTTTAATGAATGCCATGCAACAAGCTCAAGGATCAAACCAACAACCCATGGAAGAGCATTCTGTTTTTCAAATAGAGTTGCCTTCTGAAATTGTTGATGAAGTTTATTCTGAGTTGTTATATGATTTTCCATCATTTTCTGATTTTGATGATGTTTACTCTTGTGATGCATGTACTACCACTAATGTTTGCTCTGTTTGTACCGAAATAAATGTTGCCCTGCAGGCTGATGTTTTTCATGTGGATGAGGCTATAGATGAAGTGATTTGTGCGGTTGAGGCTCTTGACATCCATGCTGCCCCGACCATTCCGTCCATTGAACAACCTCCTTCTTTAGATCTCAAACCACTCCCAGAAAATCTTAAATATGCCTACTTAGAGAGAAATCAAAACCTTCACGTTATTATTTCGTCTAACCTTGATTTCGATCAAGAAAGTAAGCTTTTGCAAGTCTTAAAGAGGCATAAAAAGGCGATTGTGTGTACCTTGGCAGACATTCCCGGTATTATGTTAGGTGACCCTCACCCGGTCACTTAGGCTAACGGTTGGGAAACCTTCAAAAAAAAGAAAAAAAATATTGTTGCTAAAGTGGTTAACTTTGAATTGTCGACAAGATATGGATCATAGTCACTAACAAGCTTATTTACTATGTGTGTGAATAGAAAATTGGCTTAATATGATTGCATTAGAATGAAAAAGAGCAAAAAGGAGGATGAGTAAGTTTGGCTTAAGCATAATAACATAATTCGGTTTGGTTTGTTTAGGAGGGAGGTTTATGACCGCATAATTGTGGATTTGTGTTCTTACGATATCCTTAGTGTGCAAAATTAGTACCTATCGATGCAATCTTGACCAAAGAAGAGTTTCTAGCCTATAATGAGTTTTCGAATGCTATTGTTTTTCATGAGTCTTGATACTATTTTGCCCGGAGTGCAAAAGTTCAAGTGTGGGACAATTTGATCAGTGAATTTTAATGAACATTCTCTTATGTTTGTACTTAAGCATTTCCTTAGTTTGTTTTGTTTATTTTAGTGGTTTATTATGTTTTTATAATTAAGTCTTTGTTTACCGTTAATATATTTTCGCAACTTATTTTCAGCTTTAGCTGTTATTTGACACCTGTCCACGGTTTGGATCATAACTGGAGCTACGAGAATCAGATTTGAGCCTTCTACTTGGCGTTGGAAAGCTAAGACAAAGAGATAAAACTTTCATGTTTTACGAAGAAGCTGATTTGAAGTGTAGAAGGCTAGAATAATTCGTTGAACTTTGGACCCGAATTCTGCCTTTAGGAATATTTAGTTTTGGGTCGGGTTTTTTATATTTTTCGACCCAGTTGGGTTAGAACCAGATTTTGTGATGCTTCCCTATACCTAGTAGCAGCCGGGCTACGGATCTTAACCTTTTTTCACAATTTTATTTTGCTTTTTACGATTGTAATGGAGAACTAATTCACGAAGGCATATCCTGCTGCTTACGGGTTCCATCGCTTTGAGGTTATTCTAATACAATTTAATTCGATTTCTGTTCAATTCTTTTCTATGAAGTCATTTGCTTAATTTAATTGCAATCGTTTGCTTAATTCAATTGTGTTCATAGGAAAGAATTGATTAAGTTTGATTGTATGCATGTTCCTAAATTTAATTGTGTGTTATTGTTTGCTTAATTCGTTAACTCGTCATATTCTTAATCGTTTGCTTAATTCTGTAAGCAGGAACATAATTCATTTGATTTTGATAAGTGCTTGTCTAATTGATCTCATAATCAGATAGGATCGAATCCGCTTAGGGATTTGTGTTATAATAGTCGATGATAAGTCGGAAACCGAATCAATAGGATTAGTTGTTTTAGCTTATTTTTATAATCACTTATTTTAATCACTTTTTCTCTTGTTTTCTAAAATCATAATCCAAACCCCATAAACCGTTATTATAGTTGGTTAAATTCAATACAAGAATCCTTGAGAGACGATACTCGAGTTGTCGTTACCGTACCTATACTTTTTCAAAAATACTCGTCTTTGATCTGTGCGCGACAGTGGATAAAATTGGCGCCGTTGCCGAGGATTCTTGTAGATTTTAACCAATTTTAGGATTTTAGTTTAGAGTTTTATTAGATTATTTTTTGTTTTTTGTTTTTTGTTTTTGCTTGTTGATTTTCAGGGTTGTAGTGCAGTGTTAAAAATTCCGGCCTGTCAGGTAAGTTTGGAAGCTACAGTTTCGATCTGCGTTTTTCTATTTTATTTGATTTATTTTCTATTTTCATATTTTCAAAAAAATCTAAAAAAAATTATGCAATCTTTATTTGATTTAATTAAATTTTTTGCGTTATTTTTATATTTTTTAGATTTTATTTTGATCGCTTTTCTTATTTTCCATTCTATTTAAATCTGTAGTGATTTTATTTGATTCTGTGTTGAAATTGATAATCATATCATGGATGATCAATTGACTCTGAGAGAACTGGTTGCACTTTGTGTGAATTATAACTCTTTATGTATTGAACATCCTGCTGTTGTTGTACCTTTCTAATTTAAATTTGGTTTAACACACTTGTTGCTAAGTTTTAATGGTTTTGCAGGTGAGGATCCGAATAAGCATCTGAAGGAATTAGAAGTTGTGTGCTCTGCACCTTCCGAACCTTCACTAGAGGACCTTGTCAACCAAATGGCTGCAAATAATATCAAGTCTCAACAACAAATAGATTCTAATTTTCCGACTTTAGAAATACAGATTGGACAACTTACCACTTTAATGAATGCCATGCAACAAGCTCAAGGATCAAACCAACAAGCCTTGGAAGAGCATTCTGTTTTTCAAATAGAGTTGCCTTATGAAATTGTTGATGAAGTTTATTCTGAGTTGTTATGTGATTTTCCATCATTTTCTGATTTTGATGATGTTTACTCTTGTGATGTATGTACTACCACTAATGTTTGCTCTGTTTGTACCGAAATAAATGGTGCCCTGCAGGCTGATGTTTTTCATGTGGATGAGGCTATAGATGAAGTGGTTTATGCGGTTGAGGCTCTTGACATCCATGCTTCCCAGACCATTCCGTCCATTGAACAACCTCCTTCTTTAGATCTCAAACCACTCCCGGAAAATCTTAAATATGCCTACTTAGAGAGAAATCAAAACCTTCACGTTATTATTTCGTCTAACCTTGATTTCGATCAAGAAAGTAAGCTTTTGCAAGTCTTAAAGAGGCATAAAAAGGCGATTGTGTGTACCTTGGCAGACATTCCCGGTATTATGTTAGGTGACCCTCACCCGGTCACTTAGGCTAACGGTTGTGAAACCTTCAAAAAAAAGAAAAAAAATATTGTTGCTAAAGTGGTTAACTTTGAATTGTCGACAAGATATGGATCATAGTCACTAACAAGCTTATTTACTATGTGTGTGAATAGAAAATTGGCTTAATATGATTGCATTAGAATGAAAAAGAGCAAAAAGGAGGATGAGTAAGTTTGGCTTAAGCATAATAACATAATTCGGTTTGGTTTGTTTAGGAGGGAGGTTTATGACCGCATAATTGTGGATTTGTGTTCTTACGATATCCTTAGTGTGCAAAATTAGTACCTATCGATGCAATCTTGACCAAAGAAGAGTTTCTAGCCTATAATGAGTTTTCGAATGCTATTGTTTTTCATGAGTCTTGATACTATTTTGCCCGGAGTGCAAAAGTTCAAGTGTGGGACAATTTGATCAGTGAATTTTAATGAACATTCTCTTATGTTTGTACTTAAGCATTTCCTTAGTTTGTTTTGTTTATTTTAGTGGTTTATTATGTTTTTATAATTAAGTCTTTGTTTACCGTTAATATATTTTCGCAACTTATTTTCAGCTTTAGCTGTTATTTGACACCTGTCCACGGTTTGGATCATAACTGGAGCTACGAGAATCAGATTTGAGCCTTCTACTTGGCGTTGGAAAGCTAAGACAAAGAGATAAAACTTTCATGTTTTACGAAGAAGCTGATTTGAAGTGTAGAAGGCTAGAATAATTCGTTGAACTTTGGACCCGAATTCTGCCTTTAGGAATATTTAGTTTTGGGTCGGGTTTTTTATATTTTTCGACCCAGTTGGGTTAGAACCAGATTTTGTGATGCTTCCCTATACCTAGTAGCAGCCGGGCTACTGATCTTAACCTTTTTTCACAATTTTATTTTTCTTTTTACGATTGTAATGGAGAACTAATTCACGAAGGCATATCCTGCTGCTTACGGGTTCCATCGCCTTGAGGTTATTCTAATACAATTTAATTCGATTTCTGTTCAATTCTTTTCTATGAAGTCATTTGCTTAATTTAATTGCAATCGTTTGCTTAATTCGATTGTGTTCATAGGAAAGAATTGATTAAGTTTGATTGTATGCATGTTCCTAAATTTAATTGTGTGTTATTGTTTGCTTAATTCGTTAACTCGTCATATTCTTAATCGTTTGCTTAATTCGGTAAGCAGGAACATAATTCATTTGATTTTGATAAGTGCTTGTCTAATTGATCTCATAATCAGATAGGATCGAATCCGCTTAGGGATTTGTGTTATAATAGTCGATGATAAGTCGGAAACCGAATCAATAGGATTAGTTGTTTTAGCTTATTTTTATAATCACTTATTTTAATCACTTTTTCTCTTGTTTTCTAAAATCATAATCCAAACCCCATAAACCGTTATTATAGTTGGTTAAATTCAATACAAGAATCCTTGAGAGACGATACTCGAGTTGTCGTTACCGTACCTATACTTTTTCAAAAATACTCGTCTTTGATCTGTGCGCGACAGTGGATAAAATTGGCGCCGTTGCCGAGGATTCTTGTAGATTTTAACCAATTTTAGGATTTTAGTTTAGAGTTTTATTAGATTATTTTTTGTTTTTTGTTTTTTGTTTTTGCTTGTTGATTTTCAGGGTTGTAGTGCAGTGTTAAAAATTCCGGCCTGTCAGGTAAGTTTGGAAGCTACAGTTTCGATCTGCGTTTTTCTATTTTATTTGATTTATTTTCTATTTTCATATTTTCAAAAAAATCTGAAAAAAATTATGCAATCTTTATTTGATTTAATTAGATTTTTTGCGTTATTTTTATATTTTTTAGATTTTATTTTAATCGCTTTTCTTATTTTCCATTCTATTTAAATCTGTAGTGATTTTATTTGATTCTGTGTTGAAATTGATAATCATATCATGGATGATCAATTGACTCTGAGAGAACTGGTTGCACTTTGTGTGAATTATAACTCTTTATGTATTGAACATCCTGCTGTTGTTGTACCTTTCTAATTTAAATTTGGTTTAACACACATGTTGCTAAGTTTTAATGGTTTTGCAGGTGAGGATCCGAATAAGCATCTGAAGGAATTAGAAGTTGTGTGCTCTGCACCTTCCGAACCTTCACTAGAGGACCCTGTCAACCAAATGGCTACAAATAATATCAAGTCTCAACAACAAATAGATTCTAATTTTCAGACTTTAGAAATACAGATTGGACAACTTACCACTTTAATGAATGCCATGCAACAAGCTCAAGGATCAAACCAACAACCCTTGGGAGAGCATTCTATTTTTCAAATAGAGTTGCCTTATGAAATTGTTGATGAAGTTTATTCTGAGTTGTTATATGATTTTCCATCATTTTCTGATTTTGATGATGTTTACTCTTGTGATGTATGTACTACCACTAATGTTTGCTCTGTTTGTACCGAAATAAATGTTGCCCTGCAGGCTGATGTTTTTCATGTGGATGAGGCTATAGATGAAGTGGTTTATGCGGTTGAGGCTCTTGACATCCATGCTGCCCAGACCATTCCGTCCATTGAACAACCTCCTTCTTTAGATCTCAAACCACTCCCGGAAAAACTTAAATATGCCTACTTAGAGAGAAATCAAAACCTTTACGTTATTATTTCGTCTAACCTTGATTTAGATCAAGAAAGTAAGCTTTTGCAAGTGTTAAAGAGGCACAAAAAGGCGATTGTGTGTACCTTGGCAGACATTCCCGGTATTATGTTAGGTGACCCTCACCCGGTCACTTAGGCTAACGGTTGTGAAACCTTCAAGAAAAAGAAAAAAAATATTGTTGCTAAAGTGGTTAACTTTGAATTGTCGACAAGATATGGATCATAGTCACTAACAAGCTTATCTACTATGTGTGTGAATAGAAAATTGGCTTAATATGATTGCATTAGAATGAAAAAGAGCAAAAAGGAGGATGAGTAAGTTTGGCTTAAACATAATAACATAATTCGGTTTGGTTTGTTTATGAGGGAGGTTTATGACCGCATAATTGTGGATTTGTGTTATTACGATATCCTTAGTGTGCAAAATTAGTACCTATCGATGCAATCTTGACCAAAGAAGAGTTTCTAGCCTATAATGAGTTTTTGAATGCTATTGTTTTTCATGAGTCTTGATACTATTTTGCTCGGAGTGCAAAAGTTCAAGTGTGGGAGAATTTGATCAGTGCATTTTAATGAACATTCTCTTATGTTTGTACTTAAGCATTTGCTTAGTTTGTTTTGTTTATTTTAGTGTTTTATTATGTTTTTATAATTAAGTCTTTATTTACCGTTAATATATTTTCGCAACTTATTTTCAGCTTTAGCTGTTATTTGACACCTGTCCACGGTTTGGATCATAACTGGAGCTACGAGAATCAGATTTGACCCTTCTACTTGGCGTTGGAAAGCTAAGACAAAGAGATAAAACTTTCATGTTTTACGAAGAAGCTGATTTGAAGTGTAGAAGGCTCGAATAATTCGTTGAACTTTGGACCCGAATTCTGCCTTTAGGAATATTTAGTTTTGGGCCGGGTTTTTTATATTTTTCGACCCAGTTGGGTTAGAACCAGATTTTGTGATGCTTCCCTATACCTAGTAGCAGCCGGGCTACTGATCTTAACCTTTTTTTCACAATTTTATTTTGCTTTTTACGATTGTAATGGAGAACTAATTCACGAAGGCATATCCTGCTGCTTACGGGTTCCATCGATTTGAGGTTATTCTAATACAATTTAATTCGATTTCTGTTCAATTCTTTTCTATGAAGTCATTTGCTTAATTTAATTGCAATCGTTTGCTTAATTCGATTGTGTTCATAGGAAAGAATTGATTAAGTTTGATTGTAGCATGTTCCTAAATTTAATTGTGTGTTATTGTTTGCTTAATTCGTTAACTCGTCATATTCTTAATCGTTTGCTTAATTCGGTAAGCAGGAACATAATTCATTTGATTTTGATAAGTGCTTGTCTAATTGATCTCATAATCAGATAGGATCGAATCCGCTTAGGGATTTGTGTTATAATAGTCAATGATAAGTCGGAAACCGAATCAATAGGATTAGTTGTTTTAGCTTATTTTTATAATCACTTATTTTAATCACTTTTTCTCTTGTTTTCTAAAATCATAATCCAAACCCCATAAACCGTTATTATAGTTGGTTAAATTCAATACAAGAATCCTTGAGAGACGATACTCGAGTTGTCGTTACCGTACCTATACTTTTTCAAAAATACTCGTCTTTGATCTGTGCGCGACAGTGGATAAAATTGGCGCCGTTGCCGAGGATTCTTGTAGATTTTAACCAATTTTAGGATTTTAGTTTAGAGTTTTATTAGATTATTTTTTGTTTTTTGTTTTTTGTTTTTGCTTGTTGATTTTCAGGGTTGTAGTGCAGTGTTAAAAATTCCGGCCTGTCAGGTAAGTTTGGAAGCTACAGTTTCGATCTGCGTTTTTCTATTTTATTTGATTTATTTTCTATTTTCATATTTTCAAAAAAATCTGAAAAAAATTATGCAATCTTTATTTGATTTAATTATATTTTTTGCGTTATTTTTATATTTTTTAGATTTTATTTTAATCGCTTTTCTTATTTTCCATTCATTTTAAATCTGTAGTGATTTTATTTGATTCTGTGTTGAAATTGATAATCATATCATGGATGATCAATTGACTCTGAGAGAACTGGTTGCACTTTGTGTGAATTATAACTCTTTATGTATTGAACATCCTGCTGTTGTTGTACCTTTCTAATTTAAATTTGGTTTAACACACTTGTTGCTAAGTTTTAATGGTTTTGCAGGTGAGGATCCGAATAAGCATCTGAAGGAATTAGAAGTTGTGTGCTCTGCACCTTCCGAACCTTCACTAGAGGACCTTGTCAACCAAATGGCTACAAATAATATCAAGTCTCAACAACAAATAGATTCTAATTTTCAGACTTTAGAAATACAGATTGGACAACTTACCACTTTAATGAATGCCATGCAACAAGCTCAAGGATCAAACCAACAACCCTTGGAAGAGCATTCTGTTTTTCAAATAGAGTTGCCTTATGAAATTGTTGATGAAGTTTATTCTGAGTTGTTATGTGATTTTCCATCATTTTCTGATTTTGATGATGTTTACTCTTGTGATGTATGTACTACCACTAATGTTTGCTCTGTTTGTACCGAAATAAATGGTGCCCTGCAGGCTGATGTTTTTCATGTGGATGAGGCTATAGATGAAGTGGTTTATGCGGTTGAGGCTCTTGACATCCATGCTGCCCAGACCATTCCGTCCATTGAACAACCTCCTTCTTTAGATCTCAAACCACTCCCGGAAAATCTTAAATATGCCTACTTAGAGAGAAATCAAAACCTTCACGTTATTATTTCGTCTAACCTTGATTTCGATCAAGAAAGTAAGCTTTTGCAAGTCTTAAAGAGGCATAAAAAGGCGATTGTGTGTACCTTGGCAGACATTCCCGGTATTATGTTAGGTGACCCTCACCCGGTCACTTAGGCTAACGGTTGTGAAACCTTCAAAAAAAAGAAAAAAAATATTGTTGCTAAAGTGGTTAACTTTGAATTGTCGACAAGATATGGATCATAGTCACTAACAAGCTTATTTACTATGTGTGTGAATAGAAAATTGGCTTAATATGATTGCATTAGAATGAAAAAGAGCAAAAAGGAGGATGAGTAAGTTTGGCTTAAGCATAATAACATAATTCGGTTTGGTTTGTTTAGGAGGGAGGTTTATGACCGCATAATTGTGGATTTGTGTTCTTACGATATCCTTAGTGTGCAAAATTAGTACCTATCGATGCAATCTTGACCAAAGAAGAGTTTCTAGCCTATAATGAGTTTTCGAATGCTATTGTTTTTCATGAGTCTTGATACTATTTTGCCCGGAGTGCAAAAGTTCAAGTGTGGGAGAATTTGATCAGTGCATTTTAATGAACATTCTCTTATGTTTGTACTTAAGCATTTCCTTAGTTTGTTTTGTTTATTTTAGTGGTTTCTTATGTTTTTATAATTAAGTCTTTGTTTACCGTTAATATATTTTCGCAACTTATTTTCAGCTTTAGCTGTTATTTGACACCTGTCCACGGTTTGGATCATAACTGTAGCTACGAGAATCAGATTTGAGCCTTCTACTTGGCGTTGGAAAGCTAAGACAAAGAGATAAAACTTTCATGTTTTACGAAGAAGCTGATTTGAAGTGTAGAAGGCTAGAATAATTCGTTGAACTTTGGACCCGAATTCTGCCTTTAGGAATATTTAGTTTTGGGTCGGGTTTTTTATATTTTTCGACCCAGTTGGGTTAGAACCAGATTTTGTGATGCTTCCCTATACCTAGTAGCAGCCGGGCTACTGATCTTAACCTTTTTTCACAATTTTATTTTTCTTTTTACGATTGTAATGGAGAACTAATTCACGAAGGCATATCCTGCTGCTTACGGGTTCCATCGCCTTGAGGTTATTCTAATACAATTTAATTCGATTTCTGTTCAATTCTTTTCTATGAAGTCATTTGCTTAATTTAATTGCAATCGTTTTCTTAATTCGATTGTGTTCATAGGAAAGAATTGATTAAGTTTGATTGTATGCATGTTCCTAAATTTAATTGTGTGTTATTGTTTGCTTAATTCGTTAACTCGTCATATTCTTAATCGTTTGCTTAATTCGGTAAGCAGGAACATAATTCATTTGATTTTGATAAGTGCTTGTCTAATTGATCTCATAATCAGATAGGATCGAATCCGCTTAGGGATTTGTGTTATAATAGTCGATGATAAGTCGGAAACCGAATCAATAGGATTAGTTGTTTTAGCTTATTTTTATAATCACTTATTTTAATCACTTTTTCTCTTGTTTTCTAAAATCATAATCCAAACCCCATAAACCGTTATTATAGTTGGTTAAATTCAATACAAGAATCCTTGAGAGACGATACTCGAGTTGTCGTTACCGTACCTATACTTTTTCAAAAATACTCGTCTTTGATCTGTGCGCGACAGTGGATAAAATTGGCGCCGTTGCCGAGGATTCTTGTAGATTTTAACCAATTTTAGGATTTTAGTTTAGAGTTTTATTAGATTATTTTTTGTTTTTTGTTTTTTGTTTTTGCTTGTTGATTTTCAGGGTTGTAGTGCAGTGTTAAAAATTCCGGCCTGTCAGGTAAGTTTGGAAGCTACAGTTTCGATCTGCGTTTTTCTATTTTATTTGATTTATTTTCTATTTTCATATTTTCAAAAAAATCTGAAAAAAATTATGCAATCTTTATTTGATTTAATTAGATTTTTTGCGTTATTTTTATATTTTTTAGATTTTATTTTAATCGCTTTTCTTATTTTCCATTCTTTTTAAATCTGTAGTGATTTTATTTGATTCTGTGTTGAAATTGATAATCATATCATGGATGATCAATTGACTCTGAGAGAACTGGTTGCACTTTGTGTGAATTATAACTCTTTATGTATTGAACATCCTGCTGTTGTTGTACCTTTCTAATTTAAATTTGGTTTAACACACTTGTTGCTAAGTTTTAATGGTTTTGCAGGTGAGGATCCGAATAAGCATCTGAAGGAATTAGAAGTTGTGTGCTCTGCACCTTCTGAACCTTCACTAGAGGACCTTGTCAACCAAATGGCTACAAATAATATCAAGTCTCAACAACAAATAGATTCTAATTTTCAGACTTTAGAAATACAGATTGGACAACTTACCACTTTAATGAATGCCATGCAACAAGCTCAAGGATCAAACCAACAACCCTTGGAAGAGCATTCTGTTTTTCAAATAGAGTTGCCTTATGAAATTGTTGATGAAGTTTATTCTGAGTTGTTATGTGATTTTCCATCATTTTCTGATTTTGATGATGTTTACTCTTGTGATGTATGTACTACCACTAATGTTTGCTCTGTTTGTACCGAAATAAATGGTGCCCTGCAGGCTGATGTTTTTCATGTGGATGAGGCTATAGATGAAGTGGTTTATGCGGTTGAGGCTCTTGACATCCATGCTGCCCAGACCATTCCGTCCATTGAACAACCTCCTTCTTTAGATCTCAAACCACTCCCGGAAAATCTTAAATATGCCTACTTAGAGAGAAATCAAAACCTTCACGTTATTATTTCGTCTAACCTTGATTTCGATCAAGAAAGTAAGCTTTTGCAAGTCTTAAAGAGGCATAAAAAGGCGATTGTGTGTACCTTGGCAGACATTCCCGGTATTATGTTAGGTGACCCTCACCCGGTCACTTAGGCTAACGGTTGTGAAACCTTCAAAAAAAAGAAAAAAAATATTGTTGCTAAAGTGGTTAACTTTGAATTGTCGACAAGATATGGATCATAGTCACTAACAAGCTTATTTACTATGTGTGTGAATAGAAAATTGGCTTAATATGATTGCATTAGAATGAAAAAGAGCAAAAAGGAGGATGAGTAAGTTTGGCTTAAGCATAATAACATAATTCGGTTTGGTTTGTTTAGGAGGGAGGTTTATGACCGCATAATTGTGGATTTGTGTTCTTACGATATCCTTAGTGTGCAAAATTAGTACCTATCGATGCAATCTTGACCAAAGAAGAGTTTCTAGCCTATAATGAGTTTTCGAATGCTATTGTTTTTCATGAGTCTTGATACTATTTTGCCCGGAGTGCAAAAGTTCAAGTGTGGGAGAATTTGATCAGTGCATTTTAATGAACATTCTCTTATGTTTGTACTTAAGCATTTCCTTAGTTTGTTTTGTTTATTTTAGTGGTTTCTTATGTTTTTATAATTAAGTCTTTGTTTACCGTTAATATATTTTCGCAACTTATTTTCAGCTTTAGCTGTTATTTGACACCTGTCCACGGTTTGGATCATAACTGTAGCTACGAGAATCAGATTTGAGCCTTCTACTTGGCGTTGGAAAGCTAAGACAAAGAGATAAAACTTTCATGTTTTACGAAGAAGCTGATTTGAAGTGTAGAAGGCTAGAATAATTCGTTGAACTTTGGACCCGAATTCTGCCTTTAGGAATATTTAGTTTTGGGTCGGGTTTTTTATATTTTTCGACCCAGTTGGGTTAGAACCAGATTTTGTGATGCTTCCCTATACCTAGTAGCAGCCGGGCTACTGATCTTAACCTTTTTTCACAATTTTATTTTTCTTTTTACGATTGTAATGGAGAACTAATTCACGAAGGCATATCCTGCTGCTTACGGGTTCCATCGCCTTGAGGTTATTCTAATACAATTTAATTCGATTTCTGTTCAATTCTTTTCTATGAAGTCATTTGCTTAATTTAATTGCAATCGTTTTCTTAATTCGATTGTGTTCATAGGAAAGAATTGATTAAGTTTGATTGTATGCATGTTCCTAAATTTAATTGTGTGTTATTGTTTGCTTAATTCGTTAACTCGTCATATTCTTAATCGTTTGCTTAATTCGGTAAGCAGGAACATAATTCATTTGATTTTGATAAGTGCTTGTCTAATTGATCTCATAATCAGATAGGATCGAATCCGCTTAGGGATTTGTGTTATAATAGTCGATGATAAGTCGGAAACCGAATCAATAGGATTAGTTGTTTTAGCTTATTTTTATAATCACTTATTTTAATCACTTTTTCTCTTGTTTTCTAAAATCATAATCCAAACCCCATAAACCGTTATTATAGTTGGTTAAATTCAATACAAGAATCCTTGAGAGACGATACTCGAGTTGTCGTTACCGTACCTATACATTTTCAAAAATACTAGTCTTTGATCTGTGCGCGACAGTGGATAAAATTGGCGCCGTTGCCGAGGATTCTTGTAGATTTTAACCAATTTTAGGATTTTAGTTTAGAGTTTTATTAGATTATTTTTTGTTTTTTGTTTTTTGTTTTTGCTTGTTGATTTTCAGGGTTGTAGTGCAGTGTTAAAAATTCCGGCCTGTCAGGTAAGTTTGGAAGCTACAGTTTCGATCTGCGTTTTTCTATTTTATTTGATTTATTTTCTATTTTCATATTTTCAAAAAAATCTGAATAAAATTATGCAATCTTTATTTGATTTAATTAGATTTTTTGCGTTATTTTTATATTTTTTAGATTTTATTTTAATCGCTTTTCTTATTTTCCATTCTATTTAAATCTGTAGTGATTTTATTTGATTCTGTGTTGAAATTGATAATCATATCATGGATGATCAATTGACTCTAAGAGAACTGGTTGCACTTTGTGTGAATTATAACTCTTTATGTATTGAACATCCTGCTGTTGTTGTACCTTTCTAATTTAAATTTGGTTTAACACACATGTTGCTAAGTTTTAATGGTTTTGCAGGTGAGGATCCGAATAAGCATCTGAAGGAATTAGAAGTTGTGTGCTCTGCACCTTCTGAACCTTCACTAGAGGACCTTGTCAACCAAATGGCTACAAATAATATCAAGTCTCAACAACAAATAGATTCTAATTTTCAGACTTTAGAAATACAGATTGGACAACTTACCACTTTAATGAATGCCATGCAACAAGCTCAAGGATCAAACCAACAACCCTTGGAAGAGCATTCTGTTTTTCAAATAGAGTTGCCTTATGAAATTGTTGATGAAGTTTATTCTGAGTTGTTATGTGATTTTCCATCATTTTCTGATTTTGATGATGTTTACTCTTGTGATGTATGTACTACCACTAATGTTTGCTCTGTTTGTACCGAAATAAATGGTGCCCTGCAGGCTGATGTTTTTCATGTGGATGAGGCTATAGATGAAGTGGTTTATGCGGTTGAGGCTCTTGACATCCATGCTGCCCAGACCATTCCGTCCATTGAACAACCTCCTTCTTTAGATCTCAAACCACTCCCGGAAAATCTTAAATATGCCTACTTAGAGAGAAATCAAAACCTTCACGTTATTATTTCGTCTAACCTTGATTTCGATCAAGAAAGTAAGCTTTTGCAAGTCTTAAAGAGGCATAAAAAGGCGATTGTGTGTACCTTGGCAGACATTCCCGGTATTATGTTAGGTGACCCTCACCCGGTCACTTAGGCTAACGGTTGTGAAACCTTCAAAAAAAAGAAAAAAAATATTGTTGCTAAAGTGGTTAACTTTGAATTGTCGACAAGATATGGATCATAGTCACTAACAAGCTTATTTACTATGTGTGTGAATAGAAAATTGGCTTAATATGATTGCATTAGAATGAAAAAGAGCAAAAAGGAGGATGAGTAAGTTTGGCTTAAGCATAATAACATAATTCGGTTTGGTTTGTTTAGGAGGGAGGTTTATGACCGCATAATTGTGGATTTGTGTTCTTACGATATCCTTAGTGTGCAAAATTAGTACCTATCGATGCAATCTTGACCAAAGAAGAGTTTCTAGCCTATAATGAGTTTTCGAATGCTATTGTTTTTCATGAGTCTTGATACTATTTTGCCCGGAGTGCAAAAGTTCAAGTGTGGGAGAATTTGATCAGTGCATTTTAATGAACATTCTCTTATGTTTGTACTTAAGCATTTCCTTAGTTTGTTTTGTTTATTTTAGTGGTTTCTTATGTTTTTATAATTAAGTCTTTGTTTACCGTTAATATATTTTCGCAACTTATTTTCAGCTTTAGCTGTTATTTGACACCTGTCCACGGTTTGGATCATAACTGTAGCTACGAGAATCAGATTTGAGCCTTCTACTTGGCGTTGGAAAGCTAAGACAAAGAGATAAAACTTTCATGTTTTACGAAGAAGCTGATTTGAAGTGTAGAAGGCTAGAATAATTCGTTGAACTTTGGACCCGAATTCTGCCTTTAGGAATATTTAGTTTTGGGTCGGGTTTTTTATATTTTTCGACCCAGTTGGGTTAGAACCAGATTTTGTGATGCTTCCCTATACCTAGTAGCAGCCGGGCTACTGATCTTAACCTTTTTTCACAATTTTATTTTTCTTTTTACGATTGTAATGGAGAACTAATTCACGAAGGCATATCCTGCTGCTTACGGGTTCCATCGCCTTGAGGTTATTCTAATACAATTTAATTCGATTTCTGTTCAATTCTTTTCTATGAAGTCATTTGCTTAATTTAATTGCAATCGTTTTCTTAATTCGATTGTGTTCATAGGAAAGAATTGATTAAGTTTGATTGTATGCATGTTCCTAAATTTAATTGTGTGTTATTGTTTGCTTAATTCGTTAACTCGTCATATTCTTAATCGTTTGCTTAATTCGGTAAGCAGGAACATAATTCATTTGATTTTGATAAGTGCTTGTCTAATTGATCTCATAATCAGATAGGATCGAATCCGCTTAGGGATTTGTGTTATAATAGTCGATGATAAGTCGGAAACCGAATCAATAGGATTAGTTGTTTTAGCTTATTTTTATAATCACTTATTTTAATCACTTTTTCTCTTGTTTTCTAAAATCATAATCCAAACCCCATAAACCGTTATTATAGTTGGTTAAATTCAATACAAGAATCCTTGAGAGACGATACTCGAGTTGTCGTTACCGTACCTATACATTTTCAAAAATACTAGTCTTTGATCTGTGCGCGACAGTGGATAAAATTGGCGCCGTTGCCGAGGATTCTTGTAGATTTTAACCAATTTTAGGATTTTAGTTTAGAGTTTTATTAGATTATTTTTTGTTTTTTGTTTTTTGTTTTTGCTTGTTGATTTTCAGGGTTGTAGTGCAGTGTTAAAAATTCCGGCCTGTCAGGTAAGTTTGGAAGCTACAGTTTCGATCTGCGTTTTTCTATTTTATTTGATTTATTTTCTATTTTCATATTTTCAAAAAAATCTGAATAAAATTATGCAATCTTTATTTGATTTAATTAGATTTTTTGCGTTATTTTTATATTTTTTAGATTTTATTTTAATCGCTTTTCTTATTTTCCATTCTATTTAAATCTGTAGTGATTTTATTTGATTCTGTGTTGAAATTGATAATCATATCATGGATGATCAATTGACTCTAAGAGAACTGGTTGCACTTTGTGTGAATTATAACTCTTTATGTATTGAACATCCTGCTGTTGTTGTACCTTTCTAATTTAAATTTGGTTTAACACACATGTTGCTAAGTTTTAATGGTTTTGCAGGTGAGGATCCGAATAAGCATCTGAAGGAATTAGAAGTTGTGTGCTCTGCACCTTCCGAACCTTCACTAGAGGACCCTGTCAACCAAATGGCTACAAATAATATCAAGTCTCAACAACAAATAGATTCTAATTTTCAGACTTTAGAAATACAGATTGGACAACTTACCACTTTAATGAATGCCATGCAACAAGCTCAAGGATCAAACCAACAACCCTTGGAAGAGCATTCTATTTTTCAAATAGAGTTGCCTTATGAAATTGTTGATGAAGTTTATTCTGAGTTGTTATATGATTTTCCATCATTTTCTGATTTTGATGATGTTTACTCTTGTGATGTATGTACTACCACTAATGTTTGCTCTGTTTGTACCGAAATAAATGTTGCCCTGCAGGCTGATGTTTTTCATGTGGATGAGGCTATAGATGAAGTGGTTTATGCGGTTGAGGCTCTTGACATCCATGCTGCCCAGACCATTCCGCCCATTGAACAACCTCCTTCTTTAGATCTCAAACCACTCCCGGAAAAACTTAAATATGCCTACTTAGAGAGAAATCAAAACCTTTACGTTATTATTTCGTCTAACCTTGATTTAGATCAAGAAAGTAAGCTTTTGCAAGTGTTAAAGAGGCATAAAAAGGCGATTGTGTGTACCTTGGCAGACATTCCCGGTATTATGTTAGGTGACCCTCACCCGGTCACTTAGGCTAACGGTTGTGAAACCTTCAAAAAAAAGAAAAAAAATATTGTTGCTAAAGTGGTTAACTTTGAATTGTCGACAAGATATGGATCATAGTCACTAACAAGCTTATTTACTATGTGTGTGAATAGAAAATTGGCTTAATATGATTGCATTAGAATGAAAAAGAGCAAAAAGGAGGATGAGTAAGTTTGGCTTAAACATAATAACATAATTCGGTTTGGTTTGTTTAGGAGGGAGGTTTATGACCGCATAATTGTGGATTTGTGTTCTTACGATATCCTTAGTGTGCAAAATTAGTACCTATCGATGCAATCTTGACCAAAGAAGAGTTTCTAGCCTATAATGAGTTTTTGAATGCTATTGTTTTTCATGAGTCTTGATACTATTTTGCTCGGAGTGCAAAAGTTCAAGTGTGGGAGAATTTGATCAGTGCATTTTAATGAACATTCTCTTATGTTTGTACTTAAGCATTTGCTTAGTTTGTTTTGTTTATTTTAGTGTTTTATTATGTTTTTATAATTAAGTCTTTATTTACCGTTAATATATTTTCGCAACTTATTTTCAGCTTTAGCTGTTATTTGACACCTGTCCACGGTTTGGATCATAACTGGAGCTACGAGAATCAGATTTGAGCCTTCTACTTGGCGTTGGAAAGCTAAGACAAAGAGATAAAACTTTCATGTTTTACGAAGAAGCTGATTTGAAGTGTAGAAGGCTCGAATAATTCGTTGAACTTTGGACCCGAATTCTGCCTTTAGGAATATTTAGTTTTGGGCCGGGTTTTTTATATTTTTCGACCCAGTTGGGTTAGAACCAGATTTTGTGATGCTTCCCTATACCTAGTAGCAGCCGGGCTACTGATCTTAACCTTTTTTCACAATTTTATTTTTCTTTTTACGATTGTAATGGAGAACTAATTCACGAAGGCATATCCTGCTGCTTACGGGTTCCATCGCCTTGAGGTTATTCTAATACAATTTAATTCGATTTCTGTTCAATTCTTTTCTATGAAGTCATTTGCTTAATTTAATTGCAATCGTTTGCTTAATTCGATTGTGTTCATAGGAAAGAATTGATTAAGTTTGATTGTATGCATGTTCCTAAATTTAATTGTGTGTTATTGTTTGCTTAATTCGTTAACTCGTCATATTCTTAATCGTTTGCTTAATTCGGTAAGCAGGAACATAATTCATTTGATTTTGATAAGTGCTTGACTAATTGATCTCATAATCAGATAGGATCGAATCCGCTTAGGGATTTGTGTTATAATAGTCGATGATAAGTCGGAAACCGAATCAATAGGATTAGTTGTTTTAGCTTATTTTTATAATCACTTATTTTAATCACTTTTTCTCTTGTTTTCTAAAATCATAATCCAAACCCCATAAACCGTTATTATAGTTGGTTAAATTCAATACAAGAATCCTTGAGAGACGATACTCGAGTTGTCGTTACCGTACCTATACTTTTTCAAAAATACTCGTCTTTGATCTGTGCGCGACAGTGGATAAAATTGGCGCCGTTGCCGAGGATTCTTGTAGATTTTAACCAATTTTAGGATTTTAGTTTAGAGTTTTATTAGATTATTTTTTGTTTTTTGTTTTTTGTTTTTGCTTGTTGATTTTCAGGGTTGTAGTGCAGTGTTAAAAATTCCGGCCTGTCAGGTAAGTTTGGAAGCTACAGTTTCGATCTGCGTTTTTCTATTTTATTTGATTTATTTTCTATTTTCATATTTTCAAAAAAATCTGAAAAAAATTATGCAATCTTTATTTGATTTAATTAGATTTTTTGCGTTATTTTTATATTTTTTAGATTTTATTTTAATCGCTTTTCTTATTTTCCATTCTATTTAAATCTGTAGTGATTTTATTTGATTCTGTGTTGAAATTGATAATCATATCATGGATGATCAATTGACTCTGAGAGAACTGGTTGCACTTTGTGTGAATTATAACTCTTTATGTATTGAACATCCTGCTGTTGTTGTACCTTTCTAATTTAAATTTGGTTTAACACACATGTTGCTAAGTTTTAATGGTTTTGCAGGTGAGGATCCGAATAAGCATCTGAAGGAATTAGAAGTTGTGTGCTCTGCACCTTCCGAACCTTCACTAGAGGACCCTGTCAACCAAATGGCTACAAATAATATCAAGTCTCAACAACAAATAGATTCTAATTTTCAGACTTTAGAAATACAGATTGGACAACTTACCACTTTAATGAATGCCATGCAACAAGCTCAAGGATCAAACCAACAACCCTTGGAAGAGCATTCTATTTTTCAAATAGAGTTGCCTTATGAAATTGTTGATGAAGTTTATTCTGAGTTGTTATATGATTTTCCATCATTTTCTGATTTTGATGATGTTTACTCTTGTGATGTATGTACTACCACTAATGTTTGCTCTGTTTGTACCGAAATAAATGTTGCCCTGCAGGCTGATGTTTTTCATGTGGATGAGGCTATAGATGAAGTGGTTTATGCGGTTGAGGCTCTTGACATCCATGCTGCCCAGACCATTCCGCCCATTGAACAACCTCCTTCTTTAGATCTCAAACCACTCCCGGAAAAACTTAAATATGCCTACTTAGAGAGAAATCAAAACCTTTACGTTATTATTTCGTCTAACCTTGATTTAGATCAAGAAAGTAAGCTTTTGCAAGTGTTAAAGAGGCATAAAAAGGCGATTGTGTGTACCTTGGCAGACATTCCCGGTATTATGTTAGGTGACCCTCACCCGGTCACTTAGGCTAACGGTTGTGAAACCTTCAAAAAAAAGAAAAAAAATATTGTTGCTAAAGTGGTTAACTTTGAATTGTCGACAAGATATGGATCATAGTCACTAACAAGCTTATTTACTATGTGTGTGAATAGAAAATTGGCTTAATATGATTGCATTAGAATGAAAAAGAGCAAAAAGGAGGATGAGTAAGTTTGGCTTAAACATAATAACATAATTCGGTTTGGTTTGTTTAGGAGGGAGGTTTATGACCGCATAATTGTGGATTTGTGTTCTTACGATATCCTTAGTGTGCAAAATTAGTACCTATCGATGCAATCTTGACCAAAGAAGAGTTTCTAGCCTATAATGAGTTTTTGAATGCTATTGTTTTTCATGAGTCTTGATACTATTTTGCTCGGAGTGCAAAAGTTCAAGTGTGGGAGAATTTGATCAGTGCATTTTAATGAACATTCTCTTATGTTTGTACTTAAGCATTTGCTTAGTTTGTTTTGTTTATTTTA
The DNA here is from genome assembly GCA_022829125.1 of Lathyrus tuberosus. Lineage (NCBI taxonomy): Eukaryota > Viridiplantae > Streptophyta > Magnoliopsida > Fabales > Fabaceae > Lathyrus > Lathyrus tuberosus. Next base: position 15,109,019 of record JALAZF010000071.1, read on the forward strand.
GTGTTTTATTATGTTTTTATAATTAAGTCTTTATTTACCGTTAATATATTTTCGCAACTTATTTTCAGCTTTAGCTGTTATTTGACACCTGTCCACGGTTTGGATCATAACTGGAGCTACGAGAATCAGATTTGAGCCTTCTACTTGGCGTTGGAAAGCTAAGACAAAGAGATAAAACTTTCATGTTTTACGAAGAAGCTGATTTGAAGTGTAGAAGGCTCGAATAATTCGTTGAACTTTGGACCCGAATTCTGCCTTTAGGAATATTTAGTTTTGGGCCGGGTTTTTTATATTTTTCGACCCAGTTGGGTTAGAACCAGATTTTGTGATGCTTCCCTATACCTAGTAGCAGCCGGGCTACTGATCTTAACCTTTTTTCACAATTTTATTTTTCTTTTTACGATTGTAATGGAGAACTAATTCACGAAGGCATATCCTGCTGCTTACGGGTTCCATCGCCTTGAGGTTATTCTAATACAATTTAATTCGATTTCTGTTCAATTCTTTTCTATGAAGTCATTTGCTTAATTTAATTGCAATCGTTTGCTTAATTCGATTGTGTTCATAGGAAAGAATTGATTAAGTTTGATTGTATGCATGTTCCTAAATTTAATTGTGTGTTATTGTTTGCTTAATTCGTTAACTCGTCATATTCTTAATCGTTTGCTTAATTCGGTAAGCAGGAACATAATTCATTTGATTTTGATAAGTGCTTGTCTAATTGATCTCATAATCAGATAGGATCGAATCCGCTTAGGGATTTGTGTTATAATAGTCGATGATAAGTCGGAAACCGAATCAATAGGATTAGTTGTTTTAGCTTATTTTTATAATCACTTATTTTAATCACTTTTTCTCTTGTTTTCTAAAATCATAATCCAAACCCCATAAACCGTTATTATAGTTGGTTAAATTCAATACAAGAATCCTTGAGAGACGATACTCGAGTTGTCGTTACCGTACCTATACTTTTTCAAAAATACTCGTCTTTGATCTGTGCGCGACAGTGGATAAAATTGGCGCCGTTGCCGAGGATTCTTGTAGATTTTAACCAATTTTAGGATTTTAGTTTAGAGTTTTATTAGATTATTTTTTGTTTTTTGTTTTTTGTTTTTGCTTGTTGATTTTCAGGGTTGTAGTGCAGTGTTAAAAATTCCGGCCTGTCAGGTAAGTTTGGAAGCTACAGTTTCGATCTGCGTTTTTCTATTTTATTTGATTTATTTTCTATTTTCATATTTTCAAAAAAATCTGAAAAAAATTATGCAATCTTTATTTGATTTAATTAGATTTTTTGCGTTATTTTTATATTTTTTAGATTTTATTTTAATCGCTTTTCTTATTTTCCATTCTATTTAAATCTGTAGTGATTTTATTTGATTCTGTGTTGAAATTGATAATCATATCATGGATGATCAATTGACTCTGAGAGAACTGGTTGCACTTTGTGTGAATTATAAATCTTTATGTATTGAACATCCTGCTGTTGTTGTACCTTTCTAATTTAAATTTGGTTTAACACACATGTTGCTAAGTTTTAATGGTTTTGCAGGTGAGGATCCGAATAAGCATCTGAAGGAATTAGAAGTTGTGTGCTCTGCACCTTCCGAACCTTCACCAGAGGACCCTGTCAACCAAATGGCTACAAATAATATCAAGTCTCAACAACAAATAGATTCTAATTTTCAGACTTTAGAAATACAGATTGGACAACTTACCACTTTAATGAATGCCATGCAACAAGCTCAAGGATCAAACCAACAACCCTTGGAAGACCATTCTATTTTTCAAATAGAGTTGCCTTATGAAATTGTTGATGAAGTTTATTTTGAGTTGTTATATGATTTTCCATCATTTTCTGATTTTGATGATGTTTACTCTTGTGATGTATGTACTACCACTAATGTTTGCTCTGTTTGTACCGAAATAAATGTTGCCCTGCAGGCTGATGTTTTTCATGTGGATGAGGCTATAGATGAAGTGGTTTATGCGGTTGAGGCTCTTGACATCCATGCTGCCCAGACCATTCCGTCCATTGAACAACCTCCGTCTTTAGATCTCAAACCACTCCCGGAAAATCTTAAATATGCCTACTTAGAGAGAAATCAAAACTTTCACGTTATTATTTCGTCTAACCTTGATTTCGATCAAGAAAGTAAGCTTTTGCAAGTCTTAAAGAGGCATAAAAAGGCGATTGTGTGTACCTTGGCAGACATTCCCGGTATTATGTTAGGTGACCCTCACCCGGTCACTTAGGCTAACGGTTGTGAAACCTTCAAAAAAAAGAAAAAAAATATTGTTGCTAAAGTGGTTAACTTTGAATTGTCGACAAGATATGGATCATAGTCACTAACAAGCTTATTTACTATGTGTGTGAATAGAAAATTGGCTTAATATGATTGCATTAGAATGAAAAAGAGCAAAAAGGAGGATGAGTAAGTTTGGCTTAAACATAATAACATAATTCGGTTTGGTTTGTTTAGGAGGGAGGTTTATGACCGCATAATTGTGGATTTGTGTTCTTACGATATCCTTAGTGTGCAAAATTAGTACCTATCGATGCAATCTTGACCAAAGAAGAGTTTCTAGCCTATAATGAGTTTTTGAATGCTATTGTTTTTCATGAGTCTTGATACTATTTTGCTCGGAGTGCAAAAGTTCAAGTGTGGGAGAATTTGATCAGTGCATTTTAATGAACATTCTCTTATGTTTGTACTTAAGCATTTGCTTAGTTTGTTTTGTTTATTTTAGTGTTTTATTATGTTTTTATAATTAAGTCTTTATTTACCGTTAATATATTTTCGCAACTTATTTTCAGCTTTAGCTGTTATTTGACACCTGTCCACGGTTTGGATCATAACTGGAGCTACGAGAATCAGATTTGAGCCTTCTACTTGGCGTTGGAAAGCTAAGACAAAGAGATAAAACTTTCATGTTTTACGAAGAAGCTGATTTGAAGTGTAGAAGGCTCGAATAATTCGTTGAACTTTGGACCCGAATTTTGCCTTTAGGAATATTTAGTTTTGGGCCGGGTTTTTTATATTTTTCGACCCAGTTGGGTTAGAACCAGATTTTGTGATGCTTCCCTATACCTAGTAGCAGCCGGGCTACTGATCTTAACCTTTTTTTCACAATTTTATTTTGCTTTTTACGATTGTAATGGAGAACTAATTCACGAAGGCATATCCTGCTGCTTACGGGTTCCATCGATTTGAGGTTATTCTAATACAATTTAATTCGATTTCTGTTCAATTCTTTTCTATGAAGTCATTTGCTTAATTTAATTGCAATCGTTTGCTTAATTCGATTGTGTTCATAGGAAAGAATTGATTAAGTTTGATTGTAGCATGTTCCTAAATTTAATTGTGTGTTATTGTTTGCTTAATTCGTTAACTCGTCATATTCTTAATCGTTTGCTTAATTCGGTAAGCAGGAACATAATTCATTTGATTTTGATAAGTGCTTGTCTAATTGATCTCATAATCAGATAGGATCGAATCCGCTTAGGGATTTGTGTTATAATAGTCAATGATAAGTCGGAAACCGAATCAATAGGATTAGTTGTTTTACCTTATTTTTATAATCACTTATTTTAATCACTTTTTCTCTTGTTTTCTAAAATCATAATCCAAACCCCATAAACCGTTATTATAGTTGGTTAAATTCAATACAAGAATCCTTGAGAGACGATACTCGAGTTGTCGTTACCGTACCTATACTTTTTCAAAAATACTCGTCTTTGATCTGTGCGCGACAGTGGATAAAATTGGCGCCGTTGCCGAGGATTCTTGTAGATTTTAACCAATTTTAGGATTTTAGTTTAGAGTTTTATTAGATTATTTTTTGTTTTTTGTTTTTTGTTTTTGCTTGTTGATTTTCAGGGTTGTAGTGCAGTGTTAAAAATTCCGGCCTGTCAGGTAAGTTTGGAAGCTACAGTTTCGATCTGCGTTTTTCTATTTTATTTGATTTATTTTCTATTTTCATATTTTCAAAAAAATATGAAAAAAATTATGCAATCTTTATTTGATTTAATTAGATTTTTTGCGTTATTTTTATATTTTTTAGATTTTATTTTAATCGCTTTTCTTATTTTCCATTCTTTTTAAATCTGTAGTGATTTTATTTGATTCTGTGTTGAAATTGATAATCATATCATGGATGATCAATTGACTCTGAGAGAACTGGTTGCACTTTGTGTGAATTATAACTCTTTATGTATTGAACATCCTGCTGTTGTTGTACCTTTCTAATTTAAATTTGGTTTAACACACTTGTTGCTAAGTTTTAATGGTTTTGCAGGTGAGGATCCGAATAAGCATCTGAAGGAATTAGAAGTTGTGTGCTCTGCACCTTCCGAACCTTCACTAGAGGACCTTGTCAACCAAATGGCTACAAATAATATCAAGTCTCAACAACAAATAGATTCTAATTTTCAGACTTTAGAAATACAGATTGGACAACTTACCACTTTAATGAATGCCATGCAACAAGCTCAAGGATCAAACCAACAACCCTTGGAAGAGCATTCTGTTTTTCAAATAGAGTTGCCTTATGAAATTGTTGATGAAGTTTATTCTGAGTTGTTATATGATTTTCCATCATTTTCTGATTTTGATGATGTTTACTCTTGTGATGTATGTACTACCACTAATGTTTGCTCTGTTTGTACCGAAATAAATGGCGCCCTGCAGGCTGATGTTTTTCATGTGGATGAGGCTATAGATGAAGTGGTTTGTGCGGTTGAGGCTCTTGACATCCATGCTGCCCTGACCATTCCGTCTATTGAACAACCTCCTTCTTTAGATCTTAAACCACTCCCGGAGAATCTTAAATATGCCTACTTAGAGAGAAATCAAAACCTTCACGTTATTATTTCGTCTAACCTTGATTTCGATCAAGAAAGTAAGCTTTTGCAAGTCTTAAAGAGGCATAAAAAGGCGATTGTGTGTACCTTGGCAGACATTCCCGGTATTATGTTAGGTGACCCTCACCCGGTCACTTAGGCTAACGGTTGTGAAACCTTCAAAAAAAAGAAAAAAAATATTGTTGCTAAAGTGGTTAACTTTGAATTGTCGACAAGATATGGATCATAGTCACTAACAAGCTTATTTACTATGTGTGTGAATAGAAAATTGGCTTAATATGATTGCATTAGAATGAAAAAGAGCAAAAAGGAGGATGAGTAAGTTTGGCTTAAGCATAATAACATAATTCGGTTTGGTTTGTTTAGGAGGGAGGTTTATGACCGTATAATTGTGGATTTGTGTTCTTACGATATCCTTAGTGTGCAAAATTAGTACCTATCGATGCAATCTTGACCAAAGAAGAGTTTCTAGCCTATAATGAGTTTTCGAATGCTATTGTTTTTCATGAGTCTTGATACTATTTTGCCCGGAGTGCAAAAGTTCAAGTGTGGGAGAATTTGATCAGTGCATTTTAATGAACATTCTCTTATGTTTGTACTTAAGCATTTGCTTAGTTTGTTTTGTTTATTTTAGTGTTTTATTATGTTTTTATAATTAAGTCTTTATTTACCGTTTATATATTTTCGCAACTTATTTTCAGCTTTAGCTGTTATTTGACACCTGTCCACGGTTTGGATCATAACTGGAGCTACGAGAATCAGATTTGAGCCTTCTACTTGGCGTTGGAAAGCTAAGACAAAGAGATAAAACTTTCATGTTTTACGAAGAAGCTGATTTGAAGTGTAGAAGGCTCGAATAATTCGTTGAACTTTGGACCCGAATTCTGCCTTTAGGAATATTTAGTTTTGGGCCGGGTTTTTTATATTTTTCGACCCAGTTGGGTTAGAACCAGATTTTGTGATGCTTCCCTATACCTAGTAGCAGCCGGGCTACTGATCTTAACCTTTTTTTCACAATTTTATTTTGCTTTTTACGATTGTAATGGAGAACTAATTCACGAAGGCATATCCTGCTGCTTACGGGTTCCATCGATTTGAGGTTATTCTAATACAATTTAATTCGATTTCTGTTCAATTCTTTTCTATGAAGTCATTTGCTTAATTTAATTGCAATCGTTTGCTTAATTCGATTGTGTTCATAGGAAAGAATTGATTAAGTTTGATTGTAGCATGTTCCTAAATTTAATTGTGTGTTATTGTTTGCTTAATTCGTTAACTCGTCATATTCTTAATCGTTTGCTTAATTCGGTAAGCAGGAACATAATTCATTTGATTTTGATAAGTGCTTGTCTAATTGATCTCATAATCAGATAGGATCGAATCCTCTTAGGGATTTGTGTTATAATAGTCAATGATAAGTCGGAAACCGAATCAATAGGATTAGTTGTTTTAGCTTATTTTTATAATCACTTATTTTAATCACTTTTTCTCTTGTTTTCTAAAATCATAATCCAAACCCCATAAACCGTTATTATAGTTGGTTAAATTCAATACAAGAATCCTTGAGAGACGATACTCGAGTTGTCGTTACCGTACCTATACTTTTTCAAAAATACTCGTCTTTGATCTGTGCGCGACAGTGGATAAAATTGGCGCCGTTGCCGAGGATTCTTGTAGATTTTAACCAATTTTAGGATTTTAGTTTAGAGTTTTATTAGATTATTTTTTGTTTTTTGTTTTTTGTTTTTGCTTGTTGATTTTCAGGGTTGTAGTGCAGTGTTAAAAATTCCGGCCTGTCAGGTAAGTTTGGAAGCTACAGTTTCGATCTGCGTTTTTCTATTTTATTTGATTTATTTTCTATTTTCATATTTTCAAAAAAATCTGAAAAAAATTATGCAATCTTTATTTGATTTAATTAGATTTTTTGCGTTATTTTTATATTTTTTAGATTTTATTTTAATCGCTTTTCTTATTTTCCATTCTTTTTAAATCTGTAGTGATTTTATTTGATTCTGTGTTGAAATTGATAATCATATCATGGATGATCAATTGACTCTGAGAGAACTGGTTGCACTTTGTGTGAATTATAACTCTTTATGTATTGAACATCCTGCTGTTGTTGTACCTTTCTAATTTAAATTTGGTTTAACACACTTGTTGCTAAGTTTTAATGGTTTTGCAGGTGAGGATCCGAATAAGCATCTGAAGGAATTAGAAGTTGTGTGCTCTGCACCTTCCGAACCTTCACTAGAGGACCTTGTCAACCAAATGGCTACAAATAATATCAAGTCTCAACAACAAATAGATTCTAATTTTCAGACTTTAGAAATACAGATTGGACAACTTACCACTTTAATGAATGCCATGCAACAAGCTCAAGGATCAAACCAACAACCCTTGGAAGAGCATTCTGTTTTTCAAATAGAGTTGCCTTATGAAATTGTTGATGAAGTTTATTCTGAGTTGTTATATGATTTTCCATCATTTTCTGATTTTGATGATGTTTACTCTTGTGATGTATGTACTACCACTAATGTTTGCTCTGTTTGTACCGAAATAAATGGCGCCCTGCAGGCTGATGTTTTTCATGTGGATGAGGCTATAGATGAAGTGGTTTATGCGGTTGAGGCTCTTGACATCCATGCTGCCCAGACCATTCCGTCCATTGAACAACCTCCGTCTTTAGATCTCAAACCACTCCAGGAAAATCTTAAATATGCCTACTTAGAGAGAAATCAAAACTTTCACGTTATTATTTCGTCTAACCTTGATTTCGATCAAGAAAGTAAGCTTTTGCAAGTCTTAAAGAGGCATAAAAAGGCGATTGTGTGTACCTTGGCAGACATTCCCGGTATTATGTTAGGTGACCCTCACCCGGTCACTTAGGCTAACGGTTGTGAAACCTTCAAAAAAAAGAAAAAAAATATTGTTGCTAAAGTGGTTAACTTTGAATTGTCGACAAGATATGGATCATAGTCACTAACAAGCTTATTTACTATGTGTGTGAATAGAAAATTGGCTTAATATGATTGCATTAGAATGAAAAAGAGCAAAAAGGAGGATGAGTAAGTTTGGCTTAAACATAATAACATAATTCGGTTTGGTTTGTTTAGGAGGGAGGTTTATGACCGCATAATTGTGGATTTGTGTTCTTACGATATCCTTAGTGTGCAAAATTAGTACCTATCGATGCAATCTTGACCAAAGAATAGTTTCTAGCCTATAATGAGTTTTTGAATGCTATTGTTTTTCATGAGTCTTGATACTATTTTGCTCGGAGTGCAAAAGTTCAAGTGTGGGAGAATTTGATCAGTGCATTTTAATGAACATTCTCTTATGTTTGTACTTAAGCATTTGCTTAGTTTGTTTTGTTTATTTTAGTGTTTTATTATGTTTTTATAATTAAGTCTTTATTTACCGTTAATATATTTTCGCAACTTATTTTCAGCTTTAGCTGTTATTTGACACCTGTCCACGGTTTGGATCATAACTGGAGCTACGAGAATCAGATTTGAGCCTTCTACTTGGCGTTGGAAAGCTAAGACAAAGAGATAAAACTTTCATGTTTTACGAAGAAGCTGATTTGAAGTGTAGAAGGCTCGAATAATTCGTTGAACTTTGGACCCGAATTCTGCCTTTAGGAATATTTAGTTTGGGGCCGGGTTTTTTATATTTTTCGACCCAGTTGGGTTAGAACCAGATTTTGTGATGCTTCCCTATACCTAGTAGCAGCCGGGCTACTGATCTTAACCTTTTTTTCACAATTTTATTTTTCTTTTTACGATTGTAATGGAGAACTAATTCACGAAGGCATATCCTGCTGCTTACGGGTTCCATCGATTTGAGGTTATTCTAATACAATTTAATTCGATTTCTGTTCAATTCTTTTCTATGAAGTCATTTGCTTAATTTAATTGCAATCGTTTGCTTAATTCGATTGTGTTCATAGGAAAGAATTGATTAAGTTTGATTGTAGCATGTTCCTAAATTTAATTGTGTGTTATTGTTTGCTTAATTCGTTAACTCGTCATATTCTTAATCGTTTGCTTAATTCGGTAAGCAGGAACATAATTCATTTGATTTTGATAAGTGCTTGTCTAATTGATCTCATAATCAGATAGGATCGAATCCGCTTAGGGATTTGTGTTATAATAGTCAATGATAAGTCGGAAACCGAATCAATAGGATTAGTTGTTTTACCTTATTTTTATAATCACTTATTTTAATCACTTTTTCTCTTGTTTTCTAAAATCATAATCCAAACCCCATAAACCGTTATTATAGTTGGTTAAATTCAATACAAGAATCCTTGAGAGACGATACTCGAGTTGTCGTTACCGTACCTATACTTTTTCAAAAATACTCGTCTTTGATCTGTGCGCGACAGTGGATAAAATTGGCGCCGTTGCCGAGGATTCTTGTAGATTTTAACCAATTTTAGGATTTTAGTTTAGAGTTTTATTAGATTATTTTTTGTTTTTTGTTTTTTGTTTTTGCTTGTTGATTTTCAGGGTTGTAGTGCAGTGTTAAAAATTCCGGCCTGTCAGGTAAGTTTGGAAGCTACAGTTTCGATCTGCGTTTTTCTATTTTATTTGATTTATTTTCTATTTTCATATTTTCAAAAAAATATGAAAAAAATTATGCAATCTTTATTTGATTTAATTAGATTTTTTGCGTTATTTTTATATTTTTTAGATTTTATTTTAATCGCTTTTCTTATTTTCCATTCTTTTTAAATCTGTAGTGATTTTATTTGATTCTGTGTTGAAATTGATAATCATATCATGGATGATCAATTGACTCTGAGAGAACTGGTTGCACTTTGTGTGAATTATAACTCTTTATGTATTGAACATCCTGTTGTTGTTGTACCTTTCTAATTTAAATTTGGTTTAACACACTTGTTGCTAAGTTTTAATGGTTTTGCAGGTGAGGATCCGAATAAGCATCTGAAGGAATTAGAAGTTGTGTGCTCTGCACCTTCCGAACCTTCACTAGAGGACCTTGTCAACCAAATGGCTACAAATAATATCAAGTCTCAACAACAAATAGATTCTAATTTTCAGACTTTAGAAATACAGATTGGACAACTTACCACTTTAATGAATGCCATGCAACAAGCTCAAGGATCAAACCAACAACCCTTGGAAGAGCATTCTGTTTTTCAAAAAGAGTTGCCTTCTGAAATTGTTGATGAAGTTTATTCTGAGTTGTTATATGATTTTCCATCATTTTCTGATTTTGATGATGTTTACTCTTGTGATGTATGTACTACCACTAATGTTTGCTCTGTTTGTACCGAAATAAATGTTGCCCTGCAGGCTGATGTTTTTCATGTGGATGAGGCTATAGATGAAGTGGTTTGTGCGGTTGAGGCTCTTGACATCCATGCTGCCCTGACCATTCCGTCTATTGAACAACCTCCTTCTTTAGATCTCAAACCACTCCCGGAGAATCTTAAATATGCCTACTTAGAGAGAAATCAAAACCTTCACGTTATTATTTCGTCTAACCTTGATTTCGATCAAGAAAGTAAGCTTTTGCAAGTCTTAAAGAGGCATAAAAAGGCGATTGTGTGTACCTTGGCAGACATTCCCGGTATTATGTTAGGTGACCCTCACCCGGTCACTTAGGCTAACGGTTGTGAAACCTTCAAAAAAAAGAAAAAAAATATTGTTGCTAAAGTGGTTAACTTTGAATTGTCGACAAGATATGGATCATAGTCACTAACAAGCTTATTTACTATGTGTGTGAATAGAAAATTGGCTTAATATGATTGCATTAGAATGAAAAAGAGCAAAAAGGAGGATGAGTAAGTTTGGCTTAAACATAATAACATAATTCGGTTTGGTTTGTTTAGGAGGGAGGTTTATGACCGCATAATTGTGGATTTGTGTTCTTACGATATCCTTAGTGTGCAAAATTAGTACCTATCGATGCAATCTTGACCAAAGAAGAGTTTCTAGCCTATAATGAGTTTTCGAATGCTATTGTTTTTCATGAGTCTTGATACTATTTTGCCCGGAGTGCAAAAGTTCAAGTGTGGGAGAATTTGATCAGTGCATTTTAATGAACATTCTCTTATGTTTGTACTTAAGCATTTGCTTAGTTTGTTTTGTTTATTTTAGTGTTTTATTATGTTTTTATAATTAAATCTTTATTTACCGTTTATATATTTTCGCAACTTATTTTCAGCTTTAGCTGTTATTTGACACCTGTCCACGGTTTGGATCATAACTGGAGCTACGAGAATCAGATTTGAGCCTTCTACTTGGCGTTGGAAAGCTAAGACAAAGAGATAAAACTTTCATGTTTTAAGAAGAAGCTGATTTGAAGTGTAGAAGGCTCGAATAATTCGTTGAACTTTGGACCCGAATTCTGCCTTTAGGAATATTTAGTTTTGGGCCGGGTTTTTTATATTTTTCGACCCAGTTGGGTTAGAACCAGATTTTGTGATGCTTCCCTATACCTAGTAGCAGCCGGGCTACTGATCTTAACCTTTTTTTCACAATTTTATTTTGCTTTTTACGATTGTAATGGAGAACTAATTCACGAAGGCATATCCTGCTGCTTACGGGTTCCATCGATTTGAGGTTATTCTAATACAATTTAATTCGATTTATGTTCAATTCTTTTCTATGAAGTCATTTGCTTAATTTAATTGCAATCGTTTGCTTAATTCGATTGTGTTCATAGGAAAGAATTGATTAAGTTTGATTGTATGCATGTTCCTAAATTTAATTGTGTGTTATTGTTTGCTTAATTCGTTAACTCGTCATATTCTTAATCGTTTGCTTAATTCGGTAAGCAGGAACATAAATCATTTGATTTTGATAAGTGCTTGTCTAATTGATCTCATAATCAGATAGGATCGAATCCGCTTAGGGATTTGTGTTATAATAGTCGATGATAAGTCGGAAACCGAATCAATAGGATTAGTTGTTTTAGCTTATTTTTATAATCACTTATTTTAATCACTTTTTCTCTTGTTTTCTAAAATCATAATCCAAACCCCATAAACCGTTATTATAGTTGGTTAAATTCAATACAAGAATCCTTGAGAGACGATACTCGAGTTGTCGTTACCGTACCTATACTTTTTCAAAAATACTCGTCTTTGATCTGTGCGCGACAGTGGATAAAATTGGCGCCGTTGCCGAGGATTCTTGTAGATTTTAACCAATTTTAGGATTTTAGTTTAGAGTTTTATTAGATTATTTTTTGTTTTTTGTTTTTTGTTTTTGCTTGTTGATTTTCAGGGTTGTAGTGCAGTGTTAAAAATTCTGGCCTGTCAGGTAAGTTTGGAAGCTACAGTTTCGATCTGCGTTTTTCTATTTTATTTGATTTATTTTCTATTTTCATATTTTCAAAAAAATCTGAAAAAAATTATGCAATCTTTATTTGATTTAATTAGATTTTTTGCGTTATTTTTATATTTTTTAGATTTTATTGTAATCGCTTTTCTTATTTTCCATTCTTTTTAAATCTGTAGTGATTTTATTTGATTCTGTGTTGAAATTGATAATCATATCATGGATGATCAAATGACTCTGAGAGAACTGGTTGCACTTTGTGTGAATTATAACTCTTTATGTATTGAACATCCTGCTGTTGTTGTACCTTTCTAATTTAAATTTGGTTTAACACACTTGTTGCTAAGTTTTAATGGTTTTGCAGGTGAGGATCGGAATAAGCATCTGAAGGAATTAGAAGTTGTGTGCTCTGCACCTTCCGAACCTTCACTAGAGGACCTTGTCAACCAAATGGCTACAAATAATATCAAGTCTCAACAACAAATAGATTCTAATTTTCAGACTTTAGAAATACAGATTGGACAACTTACCACTTTAATGAATGCCATGCAACAAGCTCAAGGATCAAACCAACAACCCTTGGAAGAGCATTCTGTTTTTCAAAAAGAGTTGCCTTCTGAAATTGTTGATGAAGTTTATTCTGAGTTGTTATATGATTTTCCATCATTTTCTGATTTTGATGATGTTTACTCTTGTGATGTATGTACTACCACTAATGTTTGCTCTGTTTGTACCGAAACAAATGTTGCCCTGCAGGCTGATGTTTTTCATGTGGATGAGGCTATAGATGAAGTGGTTTGTGCGGTTGAGGCTCTTGACATCCATGCTGCCCTGACCATTCCGTCTATTGAACAACCTCCTTCTTTAGATCTTAAACCACTCCCGGAGAATCTTAAATATGCCTACTTAGAGAGAAATCAAAACCTTCACGTTATTATTTCGTCTAACCTTGATTTCGATCAAGAAAGTAAGCTTTTGCAAGTCTTAAAGAGGCATAAAAAGGCGATTGTGTGTACCTTGGCAGACATTCCCGGTATTATGTTAGGTGACCCTCACCCGGTCACTTAGGCTAACGGTCGTGAAACCTTCAAAAAAAAGAAAAAAAATATTGTTGCTAAAGTGGTTAACTTTGAATTGTCGACAAGATATGGATCATAGTCACTAACAAGCTTATTTACTATGTGTGTGAATAGAAAATTGGCTTAATATGATTGCATTAGAATGAAAAAGAGCAAAAAGGAGGATGAGTAAGTTTGGCTTAAGCATAATAACATAATTCGGTATGGTTTGTTTAGGAGGGAGGTTTATGACCGCATAATTGTGGATTTGTGTTCTTACGATATCCTTAGTGTGCAAAATTAGTACCTATCGATGCAATCTTGACCAAAGAAGAGTTTCTAGCCTATAATGAGTTTTCGAATGCTATTGTTTTTCATGAGTCTTGATACTATTTTGCCCGGAGTGCAAAAGTTCAAGTGTGGGAGAATTTGATCAGTGCATTTTAATGAACATTCTCTTATGTTTGTACTTAAGCATTTGCTTAGTTTGTTTTGTTTATTTTAGTGTTTTATTATGTTTTTATAATTAAGTCTTTATTTACCGTTTATATATTTTCGCAACTTATTTTCAGCTTTAGCTGTTATTTGACACCTGTCCACGGTTTGGATCATAACTGGAGCTACGAGAATCAGATTTGAGCCTTCTACTTGGCGTTGGAAAGCTAAGACAAAGAGATAAAACTTTCATGTTTTACGAAGAAGCTGATTTGAAGTGTAGAAGGCTCGAATAATTCGTTGAACTTTGGACCCGAATTCTGCCTTTAGGAATATTTAGTTTTGGGCCGGGTTTTTTATATTTTTCGACCCAGTTGGGTTAGAACCAGATTTTGTGATGCTTCCCTATACCTAGTAGCAGCCGGGCTACTGATCTTAACCTTTTTTTCACAATTTTATTTTGCTTTTTACGATTGTAATGGAGAACTAATTCACGAAGGCATATCCTGCTGCTTACGGGTTCCATCGATTTGAGGTTATTCTAATACAATTTAATTCGATTTCTGTTCAATTCTTTTCTATGAAGTCATTTGCTTAATTTAATTGCAATCGTTTGCTTAATTCGATTGTGTTCATAGGAAAGAATTGATTAAGTTTGATTGTATGCATGTTCCAAAATTTAATTGTGTGTTATTGTTTGCTTAATTCGTTAACTCGTCATATTCTTAATCGTTTGCTTAATTCGGTAAGCAGGAACATAAATTATTTGATTTTGATAAGTGCTTGTCTAATTGATCTCATAATCAGATAGGATCGAATCCGCTTAGGGATTTGTGTTATAATAGTCGATGATAAGTCGGAAACCGAATCAATAGGATTAGTTGTTTTAGCTTATTTTTATAATCACTTATTTTAATCACTTTTTCTCTTGTTTTCTAAAATCATAATCCAAACCCCATAAACCGTTATTATAGTTGGTTAAATTCAATACAAGAATCCTTGAGAGACGATACTCGAGTTGTCGTTACCGTACCTATACTTTTTCAAAAATACTCGTCTTTGATCTGTGCGCGACAGTGGATAAAATTGGCGCCGTTGCCGAGGATTCTTGTAGACTTTAACCAATTTTAGGATTTTAGTTTAGAGTTTTATTAGATTATTTTTTGTTTTTTGTTTTTTGTTTTTGCTTGTTGATTTTCAGGGTTGTAGTGCAGTGTTAAAAATTCCGGCCTGTCAGGTAAGTTTGGAAGCTACAGTTTCGATCTGCGTTTTTCTATTTTATTTGATTTATTTTCTATTTTCATATTTTCAAAAAAATCTGAAAAAAATTATGCAATCTTTATTTGATTTAATTAGATTTTTTGCGTTATTTTTATATTTTTTAGATTTTATTTTAATCGCTTTTCTTATTTTCCATTCTTTTTAAATCTGTAGTGATTTTATTTGATTCTGTGTTGAAATTGATAATCATATCATGGATGATCAAATGACTCTGAGAGAACTGGTTGCACTTTGTGTGAATTATAACTCTTTATGTATTGAACATCCTGCTGTTGTTGTACCTTTCTAATTTAAATTTGGTTTAACACACTTGTTGCTAAGTTTTAATGGTTTTGCAGGTGAGGATCGGAATAAGCATCTGAAGGAATTAGAAGTTGTGTGCTCTGCACCTTCCGAACCTTCACTAGAGGACCTTGTCAACCAAATGGCTACAAATAATATCAAGTCTCAACAACAAATAGATTCTAATTTTCAGACTTTAGAAATACAGATTGGACAACTTACCACTTTAATGAATGCCATGCAACAAGCTCAAGGATCAAACCAACAACCCTTGGAAGAGCATTCTGTTTTTCAAAAAGAGTTGCCTTCTGAAATTGTTGATGAAGTTTATTCTGAGTTGTTATATGATTTTCCATCATTTTCTGATTTTGATGATGTTTACTCTTGTGATGTATGTACTACCACTAATGTTTGCTCTGTTTGTACCGAAATAAATGTTGCCCTGCAGGCTGATGTTTTTCATGTGGATGAGGCTATAGATGAAGTGGTTTGTGCGGTTGAGGCTCTTGACATCCATGCTGCCCTGACCATTCCGTCTATTGAACAACCTCCTTCTTTAGATCTTAAACCACTCCCGGAGAATCTTAAATATGCCTACTTAGAGAGAAATCAAAACCTTCACGTTATTATTTCGTCTAACCTTGATTTCGATCAAGAAAGTAAGCTTTTGCAAGTCTTAAAGAGGCATAAAAAGGCGATTGTGTGTACCTTGGCAGACATTCCCGGTATTATGTTAGGTGACCCTCACCCGGTCACTTAGGCTAACGGTCGTGAAACCTTCAAAAAAAAGAAAAAAAATATTGTTGCTAAAGTGGTTAACTTTGAATTGTCGACAAGATATGGATCATAGTCACTAACAAGCTTATTTACTATGTGTGTGAATAGAAAATTGGCTTAATATGATTGCATTAGAATGAAAAAGAGCAAAAAGGAGGATGAGTAAGTTTGGCTTAAGCATAATAACATAATTCGGTTTGGTTTGTTTAGGAGGGAGGTTTATGACCGCATAATTGTGGATTTGTGTTCTTACGATATCCTTAGTGTGCAAAATTAGTACCTATCGATGCAATCTTGACCAAAGAAGAGTTTCTAGCCTATAATGAGTTTTCGAATGCTATTGTTTTTCATGAGTCTTGATACTATTTTGCCCGGAGTGCAAAAGTTCAAGTGTGGGAGAATTTGATCAGTGCATTTTAATGAACATTCTCTTATGTTTGTACTTAAGCATTTGCTTAGTTTGTTTTGTTTATTTTAGTGTTTTATTCTGTTTTTATAATTAAGTCTTTATTTACCGTTTATATATTTTCGCAACTTATTTTCAGCTTTAGCTGTTATTTGACACCTGTCCACGGTTTGGATCATAACTGGAGCTACGAGAATCAGATTTGAGCCTTCTACTTGGCGTTGGAAAGCTAAGACAAAGAGATAAAACTTTCATGTTTTACGAAGAAGCTGATTTGAAGTGTAGAAGGCTCGAATAATTCGTTGAACTTTGGACCCGAATTCTGCCTTTAGGAATATTTAGTTTTGGGCCGGGTTTTTTATATTTTTCGACCCAGTTGGGTTAGAACCAGATTTTGTGATGCTTCCCTATACCTAGTAGCAGCCGGGCTACTGATCTTAACCTTTTTTTCACAATTTTATTTTTCTTTTTACGATTGTAATGGAGAACTAATTCACGAAGGCATATCCTGCTGCTTACGGGTTCCATCGATTTGAGGTTATTCTAATACAATTTAATTCGATTTCTGTTCAATTCTTTTCTATGAAGTCATTTGCTTAATTTAATTGCAATCGTTTGCTTAATTCGATTGTGTTCATAGGAAAGAATTGATTAAGTTTCATTGTATGCATGTTCCAAAATTTAATTGTGTGTTATTGTTTGCTTAATTCGTTAACTCGTCATATTCTTAATCGTTTGCTTAATTCGGTAAGCAGGAACATAAATCATTTGATTTTGATAAGTGCTTGTCTAATTGATCTCATAATCAGATAGGATCGAATCCGCTTAGGGATTTGTGTTATAATAGTCGATGATAAGTCGGAAACCGAATCAATAGGATTAGTTGTTTTAGCTTATTTTTATAATCACTTATTTTAATCACTTTTTCTCTTGTTTTCTAAAATCATAATCCAAACCCCATAAACCGTTATTATAGTTGGTTAAATTCAATACAAGAATCCTTGAGAGACGATACTCGAGTTGTCGTTACCGTACCTATACTTTTTCAAAAATACTCGTCTTTGATCTGTGCGCGACAGTGGATAAAATTGGCGCCGTTGCCGAGGATTCTTGTAGATTTTAACCAATTTTAGGATTTTAGTTTAGAGTTTTATTAGATTATTTTTTGTTTTTTGTTTTTTGTTTTTGCTTGTTGATTTTCAGGGTTGTAGTGCAGTGTTAAAAATTCTGGCCTGTCAGGTAAGTTTGGAAGCTACAGTTTCGATCTGCGTTTTTCTATTTTATTTGATTTATTTTCTATTTTCATATTTTCAAAAAAATCTGAAAAAAATTATGCAATCTTTATTTGATTTAATTAGATTTTTTGCGTTATTTTTATATTTTTTAGATTTTATTGTAATCGCTTTTCTTATTTTCCATTCTTTTTAAATCTGTAGTGATTTTATTTGATTCTGTGTTGAAATTGATAATCATATCATGGATGATCAAATGACTCTGAGAGAACTGGTTGCACTTTGTGTGAATTATAACTCTTTATGTATTGAACATCCTGCTGTTGTTGTACCTTTCTAATTTAAATTTGGTTTAACACACTTGTTGCTAAGTTTTAATGGTTTTGCAGGTGAGGATCGGAATAAGCATCTGAAGGAATTAGAAGTTGTGTGCTCTGCACCTTCCGAACCTTCACTAGAGGACCTTGTCAACCAAATGGCTACAAATAATATCAAGTCTCAACAACAAATAGATTCTAATTTTCAGACTTTAGAAATACAGATTGGACAACTTACCACTTTAATGAATGCCATGCAACAAGCTCAAGGATCAAACCAACAACCCTTGGAAGAGCATTCTGTTTTTCAAAAAGAGTTGCCTTCTGAAATTGTTGATGAAGTTTATTCTGAGTTGTTATATGATTTTCCATCATTTTCTGATTTTGATGATGTTTACTCTTGTGATGTATGTACTACCACTAATGTTTGCTCTGTTTGTACCGAAACAAATGTTGCCCTGCAGGCTGATGTTTTTCATGTGGATGAGGCTATAGATGAAGTGGTTTGTGCGGTTGAGGCTCTTGACATCCATGCTGCCCTGACCATTCCGTCTATTGAACAACCTCCTTCTTTAGATCTTAAACCACTCCCGGAGAATCTTAAATATGCCTACTTAGAGAGAAATCAAAACCTTCACGTTATTATTTCGTCTAACCTTGATTTCGATCAAGAAAGTAAGCTTTTGCAAGTCTTAAAGAGGCATAAAAAGGCGATTGTGTGTACCTTGGCAGACATTCCCGGTATTATGTTAGGTGACCCTCACCCGGTCACTTAGGCTAACGGTCGTGAAACCTTCAAAAAAAAGAAAAAAAATATTGTTGCTAAAGTGGTTAACTTTGAATTGTCGACAAGATATGGATCATAGTCACTAACAAGCTTATTTACTATGTGTGTGAATAGAAAATTGGCTTAATATGATTGCATTAGAATGAAAAAGAGCAAAAAGGAGGATGAGTAAGTTTGGCTTAAGCATAATAACATAATTCGGTATGGTTTGTTTAGGAGGGAGGTTTATGACCGCATAATTGTGGATTTGTGTTCTTACGATATCCTTAGTGTGCAAAATTAGTACCTATCGATGCAATCTTGACCAAAGAAGAGTTTCTAGCCTATAATGAGTTTTCGAATGCTATTGTTTTTCATGAGTCTTGATACTATTTTGCCCGGAGTGCAAAAGTTCAAGTGTGGGAGAATTTGATCAGTGCATTTTAATGAACATTCTCTTATGTTTGTACTTAAGCATTTGCTTAGTTTGTTTTGTTTATTTTAGTGTTTTATTATGTTTTTATAATTAAGTCTTTATTTACCGTTTATATATTTTCGCAACTTATTTTCAGCTTTAGCTGTTATTTGACACCTGTCCACGGTTTGGATCATAACTGGAGCTACGAGAATCAGATTTGAGCCTTCTACTTGGCGTTGGAAAGCTAAGACAAAGAGATAAAACTTTCATGTTTTACGAAGAAGCTGATTTGAAGTGTAGAAGGCTCGAATAATTCGTTGAACTTTGGACCCGAATTCTGCCTTTAGGAATATTTAGTTTTGGGCCGGGTTTTTTATATTTTTCGACCCAGTTGGGTTAGAACCAGATTTTGTGATGCTTCCCTATACCTAGTAGCAGCCGGGCTACTGATCTTAACCTTTTTTTCACAATTTTATTTTGCTTTTTACGATTGTAATGGAGAACTAATTCACGAAGGCATATCCTGCTGCTTACGGGTTCCATCGATTTGAGGTTATTCTAATACAATTTAATTCGATTTCTGTTCAATTCTTTTCTATGAAGTCATTTGCTTAATTTAATTGCAATCGTTTGCTTAATTCGATTGTGTTCATAGGAAAGAATTGATTAAGTTTGATTGTATGCATGTTCCAAAATTTAATTGTGTGTTATTGTTTGCTTAATTCGTTAACTCGTCATATTCTTAATCGTTTGCTTAATTCGGTAAGCAGGAACATAAATTATTTGATTTTGATAAGTGCTTGTCTAATTGATCTCATAATCAGATAGGATCGAATCCGCTTAGGGATTTGTGTTATAATAGTCGATGATAAGTCGGAAACCGAATCAATAGGATTAGTTGTTTTAGCTTATTTTTATAATCACTTATTTTAATCACTTTTTCTCTTGTTTTCTAAAATCATAATCCAAACCCCATAAACCGTTATTATAGTTGGTTAAATTCAATACAAGAATCCTTGAGAGACGATACTCGAGTTGTCGTTACCGTACCTATACTTTTTCAAAAATACTCGTCTTTGATCTGTGCGCGACAGTGGATAAAATTGGCGCCGTTGCCGAGGATTCTTGTAGATTTTAACCAATTTTAGGATTTTAGTTTAGAGTTTTATTAGATTATTTTTTGTTTTTTGTTTTTTGTTTTTGCTTGTTGATTTTCAGGGTTGTAGTGCAGTGTTAAAAATTCCGGCCTGTCAGGTAAGTTTGGAAGCTACAGTTTCGATCTGCGTTTTTCTATTTTATTTGATTTATTTTCTATTTTCATATTTTCAAAAAAATCTGAAAAAAATTATGCAATCTTTATTTGATTTAATTAGATTTTTTGCGTTATTTTTATATTTTTTAGATTTTATTTTAATCGCTTTTCTTATTTTCCATTCTTTTTAAATCTGTAGTGATTTTATTTGATTCTGTGTTGAAATTGATAATTATATCATGGATGATCAAATGACTCTGAGAGAACTGGTTGCACTTTGTGTGAATTATAACTCTTTATGTATTGAACATCCTGCTGTTGTTGTACCTTTCTAATTTAAATTTGGTTTAACACACTTGTTGCTAAGTTTTAATGGTTTTGCAGGTGAGGATCGGAATAAGCATCTGAAGGAATTAGAAGTTGTGTGCTCTGCACCTTCCGAACCTTCACTAGAGGACCTTGTCAACCAAATGGCTACAAATAATATCAAGTCTCAACAACAAATAGATTCTAATTTTCAGACTTTAGAAATACAGATTGGACAACTTACCACTTTAATGAATGCCATGCAACAAGCTCAAGGATCAAACCAACAACCCTTGGAAGAGCATTCTGTTTTTCAAAAAGAGTTGCCTTCTGAAATTGTTGATGAAGTTTATTCTGAGTTGTTATATGATTTTCCATCATTTTCTGATTTTGATGATGTTTACTCTTGTGATGTATGTACTACCACTAATGTTTGCTCTGTTTGTACCGAAACAAATGTTGCCCTGCAGGCTGATGTTTTTCATGTGGATGAGGCTATAGATGAAGTGGTTTGTGCGGTTGAGGCTCTTGACATCCATGCTGCCCTGACCATTCCGTCTATTGAACAACCTCCTTCTTTAGATCTTAAACCACTCCCGGAGAATCTTAAATATGCCTACTTAGAGAGAAATCAAAACCTTCACGTTATTATTTCGTCTAACCTTGATTTCGATCAAGAAAGTAAGCTTTTGCAAGTCTTAAAGAGGCATAAAAAGGCGATTGTGTGTACCTTGGCAGACATTCCCGGTATTATGTTAGGTGACCCTCACCCGGTCACTTAGGCTAACGGTCGTGAAACCTTCAAAAAAAAGAAAAAAAATATTGTTGCTAAAGTGGTTAACTTTGAATTGTCGACAAGATATGGATCATAGTCACTAACAAGCTTATTTACTATGTGTGTGAATAGAAAATTGGCTTAATATGATTGCATTAGAATGAAAAAGAGCAAAAAGGAGGATGAGTAAGTTTGGCTTAAGCATAATAACATAATTCGGTATGGTTTGTTTAGGAGGGAGGTTTATGACCGCATAATTGTGGATTTGTGTTCTTACGATATCCTTAGTGTGCAAAATTAGTACCTATCGATGCAATCTTGACCAAAGAAGAGTTTCTAGCCTATAATGAGTTTTCGAATGCTATTGTTTTTCATGAGTCTTGATACTATTTTGCCCGGAGTGCAAAAGTTCAAGTGTGGGAGAATTTGATCAGTGCATTTTAATGAACATTCTCTTATGTTTGTACTTAAGCATTTGCTTAGTTTGTTTTGTTTATTTTAGTGTTTTATTATGTTTTTATAATTAAGTCTTTATTTACCGTTTATATATTTTCGCAACTTATTTTCAGCTTTAGCTGTTATTTGACACCTGTCCACGGTTTGGATCATAACTGGAGCTACGAGAATCAGATTTGAGCCTTCTACTTGGCGTTGGAAAGCTAAGACAAAGAGATAAAACTTTCATGTTTTACGAAGAAGCTGATTTGAAGTGTAGAAGGCTCGAATAATTCGTTGAACTTTGGACCCGAATTCTGCCTTTAGGAATATTTAGTTTTGGGCCGGGTTTTTTATATTTTTCGACCCAGTTGGGTTAGAACCAGATTTTGTGATGCTTCCCTATACCTAGTAGCAGCCGGGCTACTGATCTTAACCTTTTTTTCACAATTTTATTTTGCTTTTTACGATTGTAATGGAGAACTAATTCACGAAGGCATATCCTGCTGCTTACGGGTTCCATCGATTTGAGGTTATTCTAATACAATTTAATTCGATTTCTGTTCAATTCTTTTCTATGAAGTCATTTGCTTAATTTAATTGCAATCGTTTGCTTAATTCGATTGTGTTCATAGGAAAGAATTGATTAAGTTTGATTGTATGCATGTTCCAAAATTTAATTGTGTGTTATTGTTTGCTTAATTCGTTAACTCGTCATATTCTTAATCGTTTGCTTAATTCGGTAAGCAGGAACATAAATTATTTGATTTTGATAAGTGCTTGTCTAATTGATCTCATAATCAGATAGGATCGAATCCGCTTAGGGATTTGTGTTATAATAGTCGATGATAAGTCGGAAACCGAATCAATAGGATTAGTTGTTTTAGCTTATTTTTATAATCACTTATTTTAATCACTTTTTCTCTTGTTTTCTAAAATCATAATCCAAACCCCATAAACCGTTATTATAGTTGGTTAAATTCAATACAAGAATCCTTGAGAGACGATACTCGAGTTGTCGTTACCGTACCTATACTTTTTCAAAAATACTCGTCTTTGATCTGTGCGCGACAGTGGATAAAATTGGCGCCGTTGCCGAGGATTCTTGTAGATTTTAACCAATTTTAGGATTTTAGTTTAGAGTTTTATTAGATTATTTTTTGTTTTTTGTTTTTTGTTTTTGCTTGTTGATTTTCAGGGTTGTAGTGCAGTGTTAAAAATTCCGGCCTGTCAGGTAAGTTTGGAAGCTACAGTTTCGATCTGCGTTTTTCTATTTTATTTGATTTATTTTCTATTTTCATATTTTCAAAAAAATCTGAAAAAAATTATGCAATCTTTATTTGATTTAATTAGATTTTTTGCGTTATTTTTATATTTTTTAGATTTTATTTTAATCGCTTTTCTTATTTTCCATTCTTTTTAAATCTGTAGTGATTTTATTTGATTCTGTGTTGAAATTGATAATCATATCATGGATGATCAAATGACTCTGAGAGAACTGGTTGCACTTTGTGTGAATTATAACTCTTTATGTATTGAACATCCTGCTGTTGTTGTACCTTTCTAATTTAAATTTGGTTTAACACACTTGTTGCTAAGTTTTAATGGTTTTGCAGGTGAGGATCGGAATAAGCATCTGAAGGAATTAGAAGTTGTGTGCTCTGCACCTTCCGAACCTTCACTAGAGGACCTTGTCAACCAAATGGCTACAAATAATATCAAGTCTCAACAACAAATAGATTCTAATTTTCAGACTTTAGAAATACAGATTGGACAACTTACCACTTTAATGAATGCCATGCAACAAGCTCAAGGATCAAACCAACAACCCTTGGAAGAGCATTCTGTTTTTCAAAAAGAGTTGCCTTCTGAAATTGTTGATGAAGTTTATTCTGAGTTGTTATATGATTTTCCATCATTTTCTGATTTTGATGATGTTTACTCTTGTGATGTATGTACTACCACTAATGTTTGCTCTGTTTGTACCGAAATAAATGTTGCCCTGCAGGCTGATGTTTTTCATGTGGATGAGGCTATAGATGAAGTGGTTTGTGCGGTTGAGGCTCTTGACATCCATGCTGCCCTGACCATTCCGTCTATTGAACAACCTCCTTCTTTAGATCTTAAACCACTCCCGGAGAATCTTAAATATGCCTACTTAGAGAGAAATCAAAACCTTCACGTTATTATTTCGTCTAACCTTGATTTCGATCAAGAAAGTAAGCTTTTGCAAGTCTTAAAGAGGCATAAAAAGGCGATTGTGTGTACCTTGGCAGACATTCCCGGTATTATGTTAGGTGACCCTCACCCGGTCACTTAGGCTAACGGTCGTGAAACCTTCAAAAAAAAGAAAAAAAATATTGTTGCTAAAGTGGTTAACTTTGAATTGTCGACAAGATATGGATCATAGTCACTAACAAGCTTATTTACTATGTGTGTGAATAGAAAATTGGCTTAATATGATTGCATTAGAATGAAAAAGAGCAAAAAGGAGGATGAGTAAGTTTGGCTTAAGCATAATAACATAATTCGGTTTGGTTTGTTTAGGAGGGAGGTTTATGACCGCATAATTGTGGATTTGTGTTCTTACGATATCCTTAGTGTGCAAAATTAGTACCTATCGATGCAATCTTGACCAAAGAAGAGTTTCTAGCCTATAATGAGTTTTCGAATGCTATTGTTTTTCATGAGTCTTGATACTATTTTGCCCGGAGTGCAAAAGTTCAAGTGTGGGAGAATTTGATCAGTGCATTTTAATGAACATTCTCTTATGTTTGTACTGAAGCATTTGCTTAGTTTGTTTTGTCTATTTTAGTGTTTTATTCTGTTTTTATAATTAAGTCTTTATTTACCGTTTATATATTTTCGCAACTTATTTTCAGCTTTAGCTGTTATTTGACACCTGTCCACGGTTTGGATCATAACTGGAGCTACGAGAATCAGATTTGAGCCTTCTACTTGGCGTTGGAAAGCTAAGACAAAGAGATAAAACTTTCATGTTTTACGAAGAAGCTGATTTGAAGTGTAGAAGGCTCGAATAATTCGTTGAACTTTGGACCCGAATTCTGCCTTTAGGAATATTTAGTTTTGGGCCGGGTTTTTTATATTTTTCGACCCAGTTGGGTTAGAACCAGATTTTGTGATGCTTCCCTATACCTAGTAGCAGCCGGGCTACTGATCTTAACCTTTTTTTCACAATTTTATTTTTCTTTTTACGATTGTAATGGAGAACTAATTCACGAAGGCATATCCTGCTGCTTACGGGTTCCATCGATTTGAGGTTATTCTAATACAATTTAATTCGATTTCTGTTCAATTCTTTTCTATGAAGTCATTTGCTTAATTTAATTGCAATCGTTTGCTTAATTCGATTGTGTTCATAGGAAAGAATTGATTAAGTTTCATTGTATGCATGTTCCAAAATTTAATTGTGTGTTATTGTTTGCTTAATTCGTTAACTCGTCATATTCTTAATCGTTTGCTTAATTCGGTAAGCAGGAACATAAATTATTTGATTTTGATAAGTGCTTGTCTAATTGATCTCATAATCAGATAGGATCGAATCCGCTTAGGGATTTGTGTTATAATAGTCGATGATAAGTCGGAAACCGAATCAATAGGAT
The DNA here is from genome assembly GCA_022829125.1 of Lathyrus tuberosus. NCBI lineage: Eukaryota > Viridiplantae > Streptophyta > Magnoliopsida > Fabales > Fabaceae > Lathyrus > Lathyrus tuberosus. The sequence goes on from JALAZF010000071.1 coordinate 15,134,556, forward strand.
TAGTTGTTTTAGCTTATTTTTATAATCACTTATTTTAATCACTTTTTCTCTTGTTTTCTAAAATCATAATCCAAACCCCATAAACCGTTATTATAGTTGGTTAAATTCAATACAAGAATCCTTGAGAGACGATACTCGAGTTGTCGTTACCGTACCTATACTTTTTCAAAAATACTCGTCTTTGATCTGTGCGCGACAGTGGATAAAATTGGCGCCGTTGCCGAGGATTCTTGTAGATTTTAACCAATTTTAGGATTTTAGTTTAGAGTTTTATTAGATTATTTTTTGTTTTTTGTTTTTTGTTTTTGCTTGTTGATTTTCAGGGTTGTAGTGCAGTGTTAAAAATTCCGGCCTGTCAGGTAAGTTTGGAAGCTACAGTTTCGATCTGCGTTTTTCTATTTTATTTGATTTATTTTCTATTTTCATATTTTCAAAAAAATCTGAAAAAAATTATGCAATCTTTATTTGATTTAATTAGATTTTTTGCGTTATTTTTATATTTTTTAGATTTTATTTTAATCGCTTTTCTTATTTTCCATTATTTTTAAATCTGTAGTGATTTTATTTGATTCTGTGTTGAAATTGATAATCATATCATGGATGATCAAATGACTCTGAGAGAACTGGTTGCACTTTGTGTGAATTATAACTCTTTATGTATTGAACATCCTGCTGTTGTTGTACCTTTCTAATTTAAATTTGGTTTAACACACTTGTTGCTAAGTTTTAATGGTTTTGCAGGTGAGGATCCGAATAAGCATCTGAAGGAATTAGAAGTTGTGTGCTCTGCACCTTCCGAACCTTCACTAGAGGACCTTGTCAACCAAATGGCTACAAATAATATCAAGTCTCAACAACAAATAGATTCTAATTTTCAGACTTTAGAAATACAGATTGGACAACTTACCACTTTAATGAATGCCATGCAACAAGCTCAAGGATCAAACCAACAACCCTTGGAAGAGCATTCTGTTTTTCAAAAAGAGTTGCCTTCTGAAATTGTTGATGAAGTTTATTCTGAGTTGTTATATGATTTTCCATCATTTTCTGATTTTGATGATGTTTACTCTTGTGATGTATGTACTACCACTAATGTTTGCTCTGTTTGTACCGAAATAAATGTTGCCCTGCAGGCTGATGTTTTTCATGTGGATGAGGCTATAGATGAAGTGGTTTGTGCGGTTGAGGCTCTTGACATCCATGCTGCCCTGACCATTCCGTCTATTGAACAACCTCCTTCTTTAGATCTTAAACCACTCCCGGAGAATCTTAAATATGCCTACTTAGAGAGAAATCAAAACCTTCACGTTATTATTTCGTCTAACCTTGATTTCGATCAAGAAAGTAAGCTTTTGCAAGTCTTAAAGAGGCATAAAAAGGCGATTGTGTGTACCTTGGCAGACATTCCCGGTATTATGTTAGGTGACCCTCACCCGGTCACTTAGGCTAACGGTTGTGAAACCTTCAAAAAAAAGAAAAAAAATATTGTTGCTAAAGTGGTTAACTTTGAATTGTCGACAAGATATGGATCGTAGTCACTAACAAGCTTATTTACTATGTGTGTGAATAGAAAATTGGCTTAATATGATTGCATTAGAATGAAAAAGAGCAAAAAGGAGGATGAGTAAGTTTGGCTTAAGCATAATAACATAATTCGGTTTGGTTTGTTTAGGAGGGAGGTTTATGACCGCATAATTGTGGATTTGTGTTCTTACGATATCCTTAGTGTGCAAAATTAGTACCTATCGATGCAATCTTGACCAAAGAAGAGTTTCTAGCCTATAATGAGTTTTCGAATGCTATTGTTTTTCATGAGTCTTGATACTATTTTGCCCGGAGTGCAAAAGTTTAAGTGTGGGAGAATTTGATCAGTGCATTTTAATGAACATTCTCTTATGTTTGTACTTAAGCATTTGCTTAGTTTGTTTTGTTTATTTTAGTGTTTTATTATGTTTTTATAATTAAGTCTTTATTTACCGTTTATATATTTTCGCAACTTATTTTCAGCTTTAGCTGTTATTTGACACCTGTCCACGGTTTGGATCATAACTGGAGCTACGAGAATCAGATTTGAGCCTTCTACTTGGCGTTGGAAAGCTAAGACAAAGAGATAAAACTTTCATGTTTTACGAAGAAGCTGATTTGAAGTGTAGAAGGCTCGAATAATTCGTTGAACTTTGGACCCGAATTCTGCCTTTAGGAATATTTAGTTTTGGGCCGGGTTTTTTATATTTTTCGACCCAGTTGGGTTAGAACCAGATTTTGTGATGCTTCCCTATACCTAGTAGCAGCCGGGCTACTGATCTTAACCTTTTTTTCACAATTTTATTTTGCTTTTTACGATTGTAATGGAGAACTAATTCACGAAGGCATATCCTGCTGCTTACGGGTTCCATCGATTTGAGGTTATTCTAATACAATTTAATTCGATTTCTGTTCAATTCTTTTCTATGAAGTCATTTGCTTAATTTAATTGCAATCGTTTGCTTAATTCGATTGTGTTCATAGGAAAGAATTGATTAAGTTTCATTGTATGCATGTTCCAAAATTTAATTGTGTGTTATTGTTTGCTTAATTCGTTAACTCGTCATATTCTTAATCGTTTGCTTAATTCGGTAAGCAGGAACATAAATTATTTGATTTTGATAAGTGCTTGTCTAATTGATCTCATAATCAGATAGGATCGAATCCGCTTAGGGATTTGTGTTATAATAGTCGATGATAAGTCGGAAACCGAATCAATAGGATTAGTTGTTTTAGCTTATTTTTATAATCACTTATTTTAATCACTTTTTCTCTTGTTTTCTAAAATCATAATCCAAACCCCATAAACCGTTATTATAGTTGGTTAAATTCAATACAAGAATCCTTGAGAGACGATACTCGAGTTGTCGTTACCGTACCTATACTTTTTCAAAAATACTCGTCTTTGATCTGTGCGCGACAGTGGATAAAATTGGCGCCGTTGCCGAGGATTCTTGTAGATTTTAACCAATTTTAGGATTTTAGTTTAGAGTTTTATTAGATTATTTTTTGTTTTTTGTTTTTTGTTTTTGCTTGTTGATTTTCAGGGTTGTAGTGCAGTGTTAAAAATTCCGGCCTGTCAGGTAAGTTTGGAAGCTACAGTTTCGATCTGCGTTTTTCTATTTTATTTGATTTATTTTCTATTTTCATATTTTCAAAAAAATCTGAAAAAAATTATGCAATCTTTATTTGATTTAATTAGATTTTTTGCGTTATTTTTATATTTTTTAGATTTTATTTTAATCGCTTTTCTTATTTTCCATTATTTTTAAATCTGTAGTGATTTTATTTGATTCTGTGTTGAAATTGATAATCATATCATGGATGATCAAATGACTCTGAGAGAACTGGTTGCACTTTGTGTGAATTATAACTCTTTATGTATTGAACATCCTGCTGTTGTTGTACCTTTCTAATTTAAATTTGGTTTAACACACTTGTTGCTAAGTTTTAATGGTTTTGCAGGTGAGGATCGGAATAAGCATCTGAAGGAATTAGAAGTTGTGTGCTCTGCACCTTCCGAACCTTCACTAGAGGACCTTGTCAACCAAATGGCTACAAATAATATCAAGTCTCAACAACAAATAGATTCTAATTTTCAGACTTTAGAAATACAGATTGGACAACTTACCACTTTAATGAATGCCATGCAACAAGCTCAAGGATCAAACCAACAACCCTTGGAAGAGCATTCTGTTTTTCAAAAAGAGTTGCCTTCTGAAATTGTTGATGAAGTTTATTCTGAGTTGTTATATGATTTTCCATCATTTTCTGATTTTGATGATGTTTACTCTTGTGATGTATGTACTACCACTAATGTTTGCTCTGTTTGTACCGAAATAAATGTTGCCCTGCAGGCTGATGTTTTTCATGTGGATGAGGCTATAGATGAAGTGGTTTGTGCGGTTGAGGCTCTTGACATCCATGCTGCCCTGACCATTCCGTCTATTGAACAACCTCCTTCTTTAGATCTTAAACCACTCCCGGAGAATCTTAAATATGCCTACTTAGAGAGAAATCAAAACCTTCACGTTATTATTTCGTCTAACCTTGATTTCGATCAAGAAAGTAAGCTTTTGCAAGTCTTAAAGAGGCATAAAAAGGCGATTGTGTGTACCTTGGCAGACATTCCCGGTATTATGTTAGGTGACCCTCACCCGGTCACTTAGGCTAACGGTCGTGAAACCTTCAAAAAAAAGAAAAAAAATATTGTTGCTAAAGTGGTTAACTTTGAATTGTCGACAAGATATGGATCATAGTCACTAACAAGCTTATTTACTATGTGTGTGAATAGAAAATTGGCTTAATATGATTGCATTAGAATGAAAAAGAGCAAAAAGGAGGATGAGTAAGTTTGGCTTAAGCATAATAACATAATTCGGTTTGGTTTGTTTAGGAGGGAGGTTTATGACCGCATAATTGTGGATTTGTGTTCTTACGATATCCTTAGTGTGCAAAATTAGTACCTATCGATGCAATCTTGACCAAAGAAGAGTTTCTAGCCTATAATGAGTTTTCGAATGCTATTGTTTTTCATGAGTCTTGATACTATTTTGCCCGGAGTGCAAAAGTTCAAGTGTGGGAGAATTTGATCAGTGCATTTTAATGAACATTCTCTTATGTTTGTACTGAAGCATTTGCTTAGTTTGTTTTGTCTATTTTAGTGTTTTATTCTGTTTTTATAATTAAGTCTTTATTTACCGTTTATATATTTTCGCAACTTATTTTCAGCTTTAGCTGTTATTTGACACCTGTCCACGGTTTGGATCATAACTGGAGCTACGAGAATCAGATTTGAGCCTTCTACTTGGCGTTGGAAAGCTAAGACAAAGAGATAAAACTTTCATGTTTTACGAAGAAGCTGATTTGAAGTGTAGAAGGCTCGAATAATTCGTTGAACTTTGGACCCGAATTCTGCCTTTAGGAATATTTAGTTTTGGGCCGGGTTTTTTATATTTTTCGACCCAGTTGGGTTAGAACCAGATTTTGTGATGCTTCCCTATACCTAGTAGCAGCCGGGCTACTGATCTTAACCTTTTTTTCACAATTTTATTTTTCTTTTTACGATTGTAATGGAGAACTAATTCACGAAGGCATATCCTGCTGCTTACGGGTTCCATCGATTTGAGGTTATTCTAATACAATTTAATTCGATTTCTGTTCAATTCTTTTCTATGAAGTCATTTGCTTAATTTAATTGCAATCGTTTGCTTAATTCGATTGTGTTCATAGGAAAGAATTGATTAAGTTTGATTGTATGCATGTTCCAAAATTTAATTGTGTGTTATTGTTTGCTTAATTCGTTAACTCGTCATATTCTTAATCGTTTGCTTAATTCGGTAAGCAGGAACATAAATTATTTGATTTTGATAAGTGCTTGTCTAATTGATCTCATAATCAGATAGGATCGAATCCGCTTAGGGATTTGTGTTATAATAGTCGATGATAAGTCGGAAACCGAATCAATAGGATTAGTTGTTTTAGCTTATTTTTATAATCACTTATTTTAATCACTTTTTCTCTTGTTTTCTAAAATCATAATCCAAACCCCATAAACCGTTATTATAGTTGGTTAAATTCAATACAAGAATCCTTGAGAGACGATACTCGAGTTGTCGTTACCGTACCTATACTTTTTCAAAAATACTCGTCTTTGATCTGTGCGCGACAGTGGATAAAATTGGCGCCGTTGCCGAGGATTCTTGTAGATTTTAACCAATTTTAGGATTTTAGTTTAGAGTTTTATTAGATTATTTTTTGTTTTTTGTTTTTTGTTTTTGCTTGTTGATTTTCAGGGTTGTAGTGCAGTGTTAAAAATTCCGGCCTGTCAGGTAAGTTTGGAAGCTACAGTTTCGATCTGCGTTTTTCTATTTTATTTGATTTATTTTCTATTTTCATATTTTCAAAAAAATCTGAAAAAAATTATGCAATCTTTATTTGATTTAATTAGATTTTTTGCGTTATTTTTATATTTTTTAGATTTTATTTTAATCGCTTTTCTTATTTTCCATTATTTTTAAATCTGTAGTGATTTTATTTGATTCTGTGTTGAAATTGATAATCATATCATGGATGATCAAATGACTCTGAGAGAACTGGTTGCACTTTGTGTGAATTATAACTCTTTATGTATTGAACATCCTGCTGTTGTTGTACCTTTCTAATTTAAATTTGGTTTAACACACTTGTTGCTAAGTTTTAATGGTTTTGCAGGTGAGGATCCGAATAAGCATCTGAAGGAATTAGAAGTTGTGTGCTCTGCACCTTCCGAACCTTCACTAGAGGACCTTGTCAACCAAATGGCTACAAATAATATCAAGTCTCAACAACAAATAGATTCTAATTTTCAGACTTTAGAAATACAGATTGGACAACTTACCACTTTAATGAATGCCATGCAACAAGCTCAAGGATCAAACCAACAACCCTTGGAAGAGCATTCTGTTTTTCAAAAAGAGTTGCCTTCTGAAATTGTTGATGAAGTTTATTCTGAGTTGTTATATGATTTTCCATCATTTTCTGATTTTGATGATGTTTACTCTTGTGATGTATGTACTACCACTAATGTTTGCTCTGTTTGTACCGAAATAAATGTTGCCCTGCAGGCTGATGTTTTTCATGTGGATGAGGCTATAGATGAAGTGGTTTGTGCGGTTGAGGCTCTTGACATCCATGCTGCCCTGACCATTCCGTCTATTGAACAACCTCCTTCTTTAGATCTTAAACCACTCCCGGAGAATCTTAAATATGCCTACTTAGAGAGAAATCAAAACCTTCACGTTATTATTTCGTCTAACCTTGATTTCGATCAAGAAAGTAAGCTTTTGCAAGTCTTAAAGAGGCATAAAAAGGCGATTGTGTGTACCTTGGCAGACATTCCCGGTATTATGTTAGGTGACCCTCACCCGGTCACTTAGGCTAACGGTTGTGAAACCTTCAAAAAAAAGAAAAAAAATATTGTTGCTAAAGTGGTTAACTTTGAATTGTCGACAAGATATGGATCGTAGTCACTAACAAGCTTATTTACTATGTGTGTGAATAGAAAATTGGCTTAATATGATTGCATTAGAATGAAAAAGAGCAAAAAGGAGGATGAGTAAGTTTGGCTTAAGCATAATAACATAATTCGGTTTGGTTTGTTTAGGAGGGAGGTTTATGACCGCATAATTGTGGATTTGTGTTCTTACGATATCCTTAGTGTGCAAAATTAGTACCTATCGATGCAATCTTGACCAAAGAAGAGTTTCTAGCCTATAATGAGTTTTCGAATGCTATTGTTTTTCATGAGTCTTGATACTATTTTGCCCGGAGTGCAAAAGTTTAAGTGTGGGAGAATTTGATCAGTGCATTTTAATGAACATTCTCTTATGTTTGTACTTAAGCATTTGCTTAGTTTGTTTTGTTTATTTTAGTGTTTTATTATGTTTTTATAATTAAGTCTTTATTTACCGTTTATATATTTTCGCAACTTATTTTCAGCTTTAGCTGTTATTTGACACCTGTCCACGGTTTGGATCATAACTGGAGCTACGAGAATCAGATTTGAGCCTTCTACTTGGCGTTGGAAAGCTAAGACAAAGAGATAAAACTTTCATGTTTTACGAAGAAGCTGATTTGAAGTGTAGAAGGCTCGAATAATTCGTTGAACTTTGGACCCGAATTCTGCCTTTAGGAATATTTAGTTTTGGGCCGGGTTTTTTATATTTTTCGACCCAGTTGGGTTAGAACCAGATTTTGTGATGCTTCCCTATACCTAGTAGCAGCCGGGCTACTGATCTTAACCTTTTTTTCACAATTTTATTTTGCTTTTTACGATTGTAATGGAGAACTAATTCACGAAGGCATATCCTGCTGCTTACGGGTTCCATCGATTTGAGGTTATTCTAATACAATTTAATTCGATTTCTGTTCAATTCTTTTCTATGAAGTCATTTGCTTAATTTAATTGCAATCGTTTGCTTAATTCGATTGTGTTCATAGGAAAGAATTGATTAAGTTTCATTGTATGCATGTTCCAAAATTTAATTGTGTGTTATTGTTTGCTTAATTCGTTAACTCGTCATATTCTTAATCGTTTGCTTAATTCGGTAAGCAGGAACATAAATTATTTGATTTTGATAAGTGCTTGTCTAATTGATCTCATAATCAGATAGGATCGAATCCGCTTAGGGATTTGTGTTATAATAGTCGATGATAAGTCGGAAACCGAATCAATAGGATTAGTTGTTTTAGCTTATTTTTATAATCACTTATTTTAATCACTTTTTCTCTTGTTTTCTAAAATCATAATCCAAACCCCATAAACCGTTATTATAGTTGGTTAAATTCAATACAAGAATCCTTGAGAGACGATACTCGAGTTGTCGTTACCGTACCTATACTTTTTCAAAAATACTCGTCTTTGATCTGTGCGCGACAGTGGATAAAATTGGCGCCGTTGCCGAGGATTCTTGTAGATTTTAACCAATTTTAGGATTTTAGTTTAGAGTTTTATTAGATTATTTTTTGTTTTTTGTTTTTTGTTTTTGCTTGTTGATTTTCAGGGTTGTAGTGCAGTGTTAAAAATTCCGGCCTGTCAGGTAAGTTTGGAAGCTACAGTTTCGATCTGCGTTTTTCTATTTTATTTGATTTATTTTCTATTTTCATATTTTCAAAAAAATCTGAAAAAAATTATGCAATCTTTATTTGATTTAATTAGATTTTTTGCGTTATTTTTATATTTTTTAGATTTTATTTTAATCGCTTTTCTTATTTTCCATTATTTTTAAATCTGTAGTGATTTTATTTGATTCTGTGTTGAAATTGATAATCATATCATGGATGATCAAATGACTCTGAGAGAACTGGTTGCACTTTGTGTGAATTATAACTCTTTATGTATTGAACATCCTGCTGTTGTTGTACCTTTCTAATTTAAATTTGGTTTAACACACTTGTTGCTAAGTTTTAATGGTTTTGCAGGTGAGGATCCGAATAAGCATCTGAAGGAATTAGAAGTTGTGTGCTCTGCACCTTCCGAACCTTCACTAGAGGACCTTGTCAACCAAATGGCTACAAATAATATCAAGTCTCAACAACAAATAGATTCTAATTTTCAGACTTTAGAAATACAGATTGGACAACTTACCACTTTAATGAATGCCATGCAACAAGCTCAAGGATCAAACCAACAACCCTTGGAAGAGCATTCTGTTTTTCAAAAAGAGTTGCCTTCTGAAATTGTTGATGAAGTTTATTCTGAGTTGTTATATGATTTTCCATCATTTTCTGATTTTGATGATGTTTACTCTTGTGATGTATGTACTACCACTAATGTTTGCTCTGTTTGTACCGAAATAAATGTTGCCCTGCAGGCTGATGTTTTTCATGTGGATGAGGCTATAGATGAAGTGGTTTGTGCGGTTGAGGCTCTTGACATCCATGCTGCCCTGACCATTCCGTCTATTGAACAACCTCCTTCTTTAGATCTTAAACCACTCCCGGAGAATCTTAAATATGCCTACTTAGAGAGAAATCAAAACCTTCACGTTATTATTTCGTCTAACCTTGATTTCGATCAAGAAAGTAAGCTTTTGCAAGTCTTAAAGAGGCATAAAAAGGCGATTGTGTGTACCTTGGCAGACATTCCCGGTATTATGTTAGGTGACCCTCACCCGGTCACTTAGGCTAACGGTTGTGAAACCTTCAAAAAAAAGAAAAAAAATATTGTTGCTAAAGTGGTTAACTTTGAATTGTCGACAAGATATGGATCGTAGTCACTAACAAGCTTATTTACTATGTGTGTGAATAGAAAATTGGCTTAATATGATTGCATTAGAATGAAAAAGAGCAAAAAGGAGGATGAGTAAGTTTGGCTTAAGCATAATAACATAATTCGGTTTGGTTTGTTTAGGAGGGAGGTTTATGACCGCATAATTGTGGATTTGTGTTCTTACGATATCCTTAGTGTGCAAAATTAGTACCTATCGATGCAATCTTGACCAAAGAAGAGTTTCTAGCCTATAATGAGTTTTCGAATGCTATTGTTTTTCATGAGTCTTGATACTATTTTGCCCGGAGTGCAAAAGTTTAAGTGTGGGAGAATTTGATCAGTGCATTTTAATGAACATTCTCTTATGTTTGTACTTAAGCATTTGCTTAGTTTGTTTTGTTTATTTTAGTGTTTTATTATGTTTTTATAATTAAGTCTTTATTTACCGTTTATATATTTTCGCAACTTATTTTCAGCTTTAGCTGTTATTTGACACCTGTCCACGGTTTGGATCATAACTGGAGCTACGAGAATCAGATTTGAGCCTTCTACTTGGCGTTGGAAAGCTAAGACAAAGAGATAAAACTTTCATGTTTTACGAAGAAGCTGATTTGAAGTGTAGAAGGCTCGAATAATTCGTTGAACTTTGGACCCGAATTCTGCCTTTAGGAATATTTAGTTTTGGGCCGGGTTTTTTATATTTTTCGACCCAGTTGGGTTAGAACCAGATTTTGTGATGCTTCCCTATACCTAGTAGCAGCCGGGCTACTGATCTTAACCTTTTTTTCACAATTTTATTTTGCTTTTTACGATTGTAATGGAGAACTAATTCACGAAGGCATATCCTGCTGCTTACGGGTTCCATCGATTTGAGGTTATTCTAATACAATTAAATTCGATTTCTGTTCAATTCTTTTCTATGAAGTCATTTGCTTAATTTAATTGCAATCGTTTGCTTAATTCGATTGTGTTCATAGGAAAGAATTGATTAAGTTTGATTGTAGCATGTTCCTAAATTTAATTGTGTGTTATTGTTTGCTTAATTCGTTAACTCGTCATATTCTTAATCGTTTGCTTAATTCGGTAAGCAGGAACATAATTCATTTGATTTTGATAAGTGCTTGTCTAATTGATCTCATAATCAGATAGGATCGAATCCGCTTAGGGATTTGTGTTATAATAGTCGATGATAAGTCGGAAACCGAATCAATAGGATTAGTTGTTTTAGCTTATTTTTATAATCACTTATTTTAATCACTTTTTCTCTTGTTTTCTAAAATCATAATCCAAACCCCATAAACCGTTATTATAGTTGGTTAAATTCAATACAAGAATCCTTGAGAGACGATACTCGAGTTGTCGTTACCGTACCTATACTTTTTAAAAAATACTCGTCTTTGATCTGTGCGCGACAGTGGATAAAATTGGCGCCGTTGCCGAGGATTCTTGTAGATTTTAACCAATTTTAGGATTTTAGTTTAGAGTTTTATTAGATTATTTTTTGTTTTTTGTTTTTTGTTTTTGCTTGTTGATTTTCAGGGTTGTAGTGCAGTGTTAAAAATTCCGGCCTGTCAGGTAAGTTTGGAAGCTACAGTTTCGATCTGCGTTTTTCTATTTTATTTGATTTATTTTCTATTTTCATATTTTCAAAAAAATCTGAAAAAAATTATGCAATCTTTATTTGATTTAATTAGATTTTTTGCGCTATTTTTATATTTTTTAGATTTTATTTTAATCGCTTTTCTTATTTTCCATTCTTTTTAAATCTGTAGTGATTTTATTTGATTCTGTGTTGAAATTGATAATCATATCATGGATGATCAATTGACTCTGAGAGAACTGGTTGCACTTTGTGTGAATTATAACTCTTTATGTATTGAACATCCAGCTGTTGTTGTACCTTTCTAATTTAAATTTGGTTTAACACACTTGTTGCTAAGTTTTAATGGTTTTGTAGGTGAGGATCCGAATAAGCATCTGAAGGAATTAGAAGTTGTGTGCTCTGCACCTTCCGAACCTTCACTAGAGGACCTTGTCAACCAAATGGCTACAAATAATATCAAGTCTCAACAACAAATAGATTCTAATTTTCAGACTTTAGAAATACAGATTGGACAACTTACCACTTTAATGAATGCCATGCAACAAGCTCAAGGATCAAACCAACAACCCTTGGAAGAGCATTCTGTTTTTCAAAAAGAGTTGCCTTCTGAAATTGTTGATGAAGTTTATTCTGAGTTGTTATATGATTTTCCATCATTTTCTGATTTTGATGATGTTTACTCTTGTGATGTATGTACTACCACTAATGTTTGCTCTGTTTGTACCGAAATAAATGTTGCCCTGCAGGCTGATGTTTTTCATGTGGATGAGGCTATAGATGAAGTGGTTTGTGCGGTTGAGGCTCTTGACATCCATGCTGCCCTGACCATTCCGTCTATTGAACAACCTCCTTCTTTAGATCTTAAACCACTCCCGGAGAATCTTAAATATGCCTACTTAGAGAGAAATCAAAACCTTCACGTTATTATTTCGTCTAACCTTGATTTCGATCAAGAAAGTAAGCTTTTGCAAGTCTTAAAGAGGCATAAAAAGGCGATTGTGTGTACCTTGGCAGACATTCCCGGTATTATGTTAGGTGACCCTCACCCGGTCACTTAGGCTAACGGTTGTGAAACCTTCAAAAAAAAGAAAAAAAATATTGTTGCTAAAGTGGTTAACTTTGAATTGTCGACAAGATATGGATCGTAGTCACTAACAAGCTTATTTACTATGTGTGTGAATAGAAAATTGGCTTAATATGATTGCATTAGAATGAAAAAGAGCAAAAAGGAGGATGAGTAAGTTTGGCTTAAGCATAATAACATAATTCGGTTTGGTTTGTTTAGGAGGGAGGTTTATGACCGCATAATTGTGGATTTGTGTTCTTACGATATCCTTAGTGTGCAAAATTAGTACCTATCGATGCAATCTTGACCAAAGAAGAGTTTCTAGCCTATAATGAGTTTTCGAATGCTATTGTTTTTCATGAGTCTTGATACTATTTTGCCCGGAGTGCAAAAGTTTAAGTGTGGGAGAATTTGATCAGTGCATTTTAATGAACATTCTCTTATGTTTGTACTTAAGCATTTGCTTAGTTTGTTTTGTTTATTTTAGTGTTTTATTATGTTTTTATAATTAAGTCTTTATTTACCGTTTATATATTTTCGCAACTTATTTTCAGCTTTAGCTGTTATTTGACACCTGTCCACGGTTTGGATCATAACTGGAGCTACGAGAATCAGATTTGAGCCTTCTACTTGGCGTTGGAAAGCTAAGACAAAGAGATAAAACTTTCATGTTTTACGAAGAAGCTGATTTGAAGTGTAGAAGGCTCGAATAATTCGTTGAACTTTGGACCCGAATTCTGCCTTTAGGAATATTTAGTTTTGGGCCGGGTTTTTTATATTTTTCGACCCAGTTGGGTTAGAACCAGATTTTGTGATGCTTCCCTATACCTAGTAGCAGCCGGGCTACTGATCTTAACCTTTTTTTCACAATTTTATTTTGCTTTTTACGATTGTAATGGAGAACTAATTCACGAAGGCATATCCTGCTGCTTACGGGTTCCATCGATTTGAGGTTATTCTAATACAATTAAATTCGATTTCTGTTCAATTCTTTTCTATGAAGTCATTTGCTTAATTTAATTGCAATCGTTTGCTTAATTCGATTGTGTTCATAGGAAAGAATTGATTAAGTTTGATTGTAGCATGTTCCTAAATTTAATTGTGTGTTATTGTTTGCTTAATTCGTTAACTCGTCATATTCTTAATCGTTTGCTTAATTCGGTAAGCAGGAACATAATTCATTTGATTTTGATAAGTGCTTGTCTAATTGATCTCATAATCAGATAGGATCGAATCCGCTTAGGGATTTGTGTTATAATAGTCGATGATAAGTCGGAAACCGAATCAATAGGATTAGTTGTTTTAGCTTATTTTTATAATCACTTATTTTAATCACTTTTTCTCTTGTTTTCTAAAATCATAATCCAAACCCCATAAACCGTTATTATAGTTGGTTAAATTCAATACAAGAATCCTTGAGAGACGATACTCGAGTTGTCGTTACCGTACCTATACTTTTTCAAAAATACTCGTCTTTGATCTGTGCGCGACAGTGGATAAAATTGGCGCCGTTGCCGAGGATTCTTGTAGATTTTAACCAATTTTAGGATTTTAGTTTAGAGTTTTATTAGATTATTTTTTGTTTTTTGTTTTTTGTTTTTGCTTGTTGATTTTCAGGGTTGTAGTGCAGTGTTAAAAATTCCGGCCTGTCAGGTAAGTTTGGAAGCTACAGTTTCGATCTGCGTTTTTCTATTTTATTTGATTTATTTTCTATTTTCATATTTTCAAAAAAATCTGAAAAAAATTATGCAATCTTTATTTGATTTAATTAGATTTTTTGCGCTATTTTTATATTTTTTAGATTTTATTTTAATCGCTTTTCTTATTTTCCATTCTTTTTAAATCTGTAGTGATTTTATTTGATTCTGTGTTGAAATTGATAATCATATCATGGATGATCAATTGACTCTGAGAGAACTGGTTGCACTTTGTGTGAATTATAACTCTTTATGTATTGAACATCCAGCTGTTGTTGTACCTTTCTAATTTAAATTTGGTTTAACACACTTGTTGCTAAGTTTTAATGGTTTTGTAGGTGAGGATCCGAATAAGCATCTGAAGGAATTAGAAGTTGTGTGCTCTGCACCTTCCGAACCTTCACTAGAGGACCTTGTCAACCAAATGGCTACAAATAATATCAAGTCTCAACAACAAATAGATTCTAATTTTCAGACTTTAGAAATACAGATTGGACAACTTACCACTTTAATGAATGCCATGCAACAAGCTCAAGGATCAAACCAACAACCCTTGGAAGAGCATTCTGTTTTTCAAAAAGAGTTGCCTTCTGAAATTGTTGATGAAGTTTATTCTGAGTTGTTATATGATTTTCCATCATTTTCTTATTTTGATGATGTTTACTCTTGTGATGTATGTACTACCACTAATGTTTTCTCTGTTTGTACCGAAATAAATGTTGCCCTGCAGGCTGATGTTTTTCATGTGGATGAGGCTATAGATGAAGTGGTTTGTGCGGTTGAGGCTCTTGACATCCATGCTGCCCTGACCATTCCGTCTATTGAACAACCTCCTTCTTTAGATCTTAAACCACTCCCGGAGAATCTTAAATATGCCTACTTAGAGAGAAATCAAAACCTTCACGTTATTATTTCGTCTAACCTTGATTTCGATCAAGAAAGTAAGCTTTTGCAAGTCTTAAAGAGGCATAAAAAGGCGATTGTGTGTACCTTGGCAGACATTCCCGGTATTATGTTATGTGACCCTCACCCGGTCACTTAGGCTAACGGTTGTGAAACCTTCAAAAAAAAGAAAAAAAATATTGTTGCTAAAGTGGTTAACTTTGAATTGTCGACAAGATATGGATCGTAGTCACTAACAAGCTTATTTACTATGTGTGTGAATAGAAAATTGGCTTAATATGATTGCATTAGAATGAAAAAGAGCAAAAAGGAGGATGAGTAAGTTTGGCTTAAGCATAATAACATAATTCGGTTTGGTTTGTTTAGGAGGGAGGTTTATGACCGCATAATTGTGGATTTGTGTTCTTACGATATCCTTAGTGTGCAAAATTAGTACCTATCGATGCAATCTTGACCAAAGAAGAGTTTCTAGCCTATAATGAGTTTTCGAATGCTATTGTTTTTCATGAGTCTTGATACTATTTTGCCCGGAGTGCAAAAGTTTAAGTGTGGGAGAATTTGATCAGTGCATTTTAATGAACATTCTCTTATGTTTGTACTTAAGCATTTGCTTAGTTTGTTTTGTTTATTTTAGTGTTTTATTATGTTTTTATAATTAAGTCTTTATTTACCGTTTATATATTTTCGCAACTTATTTTCAGCTTTAGCTGTTATTTGACACCTGTCCACGGTTTGGATCATAACTGGAGCTACGAGAATCAGATTTGAGCCTTCTACTTGGCGTTGGAAAGCTAAGACAAAGAGATAAAACTTTCATGTTTTACGAAGAAGCTGATTTGAAGTGTAGAAGGCTCGAATAATTCGTTGAACTTTGGACCCGAATTCTGTCTTTAGGAATATTTAGTTTTGGGCCGGGTTTTTTATATTTTTCGACCCAGTTGGGTTAGAACCAGATTTTGTGATGCTTCCCTATACCTAGTAGCAGCCGGGCTACTGATCTTAACCTTTTTTTCACAATTTTATTTTGCTTTTTACGATTGTAATGGAGAACTAATTCACGAAGGCATATCCTGCTGCTTACGGGTTCCATCGATTTGAGGTTATTCTAATACAATTAAATTCGATTTCTGTTCAATTCTTTTCTATGAAGTCATTTGCTTAATTTAATTGCAATCGTTTGCTTAATTCGATTGTGTTCATAGGAAAGAATTGATTAAGTTTGATTGTAGCATGTTCCTAAATTTAATTGTGTGTTATTGTTTGCTTAATTCGTTAACTCGTCATATTCTTAATCGTTTGCTTAATTCGGTAAGCAGGAACATAATTCATTTGATTTTGATAAGTGCTTGTCTAATTGATCTCATAATCAGATAGGATCGAATCCGCTTAGGGATTTGTGTTATAATAGTCGTTGATAAGTCGGAAACCGAATCAATAGGATTAGTTGTTTTAGCTTATTTTTATAATCACTTATTTTAATCACTTTTTCTCTTGTTTTCTAAAATCATAATCCAAACCCCATAAACCGTTATTATAGTTGGTTAAATTCAATACAAGAATCCTTGAGAGACGATACTCGAGTTGTCGTTACCGTACCTATACTTTTTCAAAAATACTCGTCTTTGATCTGTGCGCGACAGTGGATAAAATTGGCGCCGTTGCCGAGGATTCTTGTAGATTTTAACCAATTTTAGGATTTTAGTTTAGAGTTTTATTAGATTATTTTTTGTTTTTTGTTTTTTGTTTTTGCTTGTTGATTTTCAGGGTTGTAGTGCAGTGTTAAAAATTCCGGCCTGTCAGGTAAGTTTGGAAGCTACAGTTTCGATCTGCGTTTTTCTATTTTATTTGATTTATTTTCTATTTTCATATTTTCAAAAAAATCTGAAAAAAATTATGCAATCTTTATTTGATTTAATTAGATTTTTTGCGCTATTTTTATATTTTTTAGATTTTATTTTAATTGCTTTTCTTATTTTCCATACTTTTTAAATCTGTAGTGATTTTATTTGATTCTGTGTTGAAATTGATAATCATATCATGGATGATCAATTGACTCTGAGAGAACTGGTTGCACTTTGTGTGAATTATAACTCTTTATGTATTGAACATCCAGCTGTTGTTGTACCTTTCTAATTTAAATTTGGTTTAACACACTTGTTGCTAAGTTTTAATGGTTTTGCAGGTGAGGATCCGAATAAGCATCTGAAGGAATTAGAAGTTGTGTGCTCTGCACCTTCCGAACCTTCACTAGAGGACCTTGTCAACCAAATGGCTACAAATAATATCAAGTCTCCACAACAAATAGATTCTAATTTTCAGACTTTAGAAATACAGATTGGACAACTTACCACTTTAATGAATGCCATGCAACAAGCTCAAGGATCAAACCAACAACCCTTGGAAGAGCATTCTGTTTTTCAAAAAGAGTTGCCTTCTGAAATTGTTGATGAAGTTTATTCTGAGTTGTTATATGATTTTCCATCATTTTCTTATTTTGATGATGTTTACTCTTGTGATGTATGTACTACCACTAATGTTTTCTCTGTTTGTACCGAAATAAATGTTGCCCTGCAGGCTGATGTTTTTCATGTGGATGAGGCTATAGATGAAGTGGTTTGTGCGGTTGAGGCTCTTGACATCCATGCTGCCCTGACCATTCCGTCTATTGAACAACCTCCTTCTTTAGATCTTAAACCACTCCCGGAGAATCTTAAATATGCCTACTTAGAGAGAAATCAAAACCTTCACGTTATTATTTCGTCTAACCTTGATTTCGATCAAGAAAGTAAGCTTTTGCAAGTCTTAAAGAGGCATAAAAAGGCGATTGTGTGTACCTTGGCAGACATTCCCGGTATTATGTTAGGTGACCCTCACCCGGTCACTTAGGCTAACGGTTGTGAAACCTTCAAAAAAAAGAAAAAAAATATTGTTGCTAAAGTGGTTAACTTTGAATTGTCGACAAGATATGGATCATAGTCACTAACAAGCTTATTTACTATGTGTGTGAATAGAAAATTGGCTTAATATGATTGCATTAGAATGAAAAAGAGAAAAAAGGAGGATGAGTAAGTTTGGCTTAAGCATAATAACATAATTCGGTTTGGTTTGTTTAGGAGGGAGGTTTATGACCGCATAATTGTGGATTTGTGTTCTTACGATATCCTTAGTGTGCAAAATTAGTACCTATCGATGCAATCTTGACCAAAGAAGAGTTTCTAGCCTATAATGAGTTTTCGAATGCTATTGTTTTTCATGAGTCTTGATACTATTTTGCCCGGAGTGCAAAAGTTCAAGTGTGGGAGAATTTGATCAGTGCATTTTAATGAACATTCTCTTATGTTTGTACTTAAGCATTTGCTTAGTTTGTTTTGTTTATTTTAGTGTTTTATTCTGTTTTTATAATTAAGTCTTTATTTACCGTTTATATATTTTCGCAACTTATTTTCAGCTTTAGCTGTTATTTGACACCTGTCCACGGTTTGGATCATAACTGGAGCTACGAGAATCAGATTTGAGCCTTCTACTTGGCGTTGGAAAGCTAAGACAAAGAGATAAAACTTTCATGTTTTACGAAGAGCTGATTTGAAGTGTAGAAGGCTCGAATAATTCGTTGAAGTTTGGACCCGAATTCTGCCTTTAGGAATATTTAGTTTTGGGCCGGGTTTTTTATATTTTTCGACCCAGTTGGGTTAGAACCAGATTTTGTGATGCTTCCCTATACCTAGTAGCAGCCGGGCTACTGATCTTAACCTTTTTTTCACAATTTTATTTTGCTTTTTACGATTGTAATGGAGAACTAATTCACGAAGGCATATCCTGCTGCTTACGGGTTCCATCGATTTGAGGTTATTCTAATACAATTTAATTCGATTTCTGTTCAATTCTTTTCTATGAAGTCATTTGCTTAATTTAATTGCAATCGTTTGCTTAATTCGATTGTGTTCATAGGAAAGAATTGATTAAGTTTCATTGTATGCATGTTCCAAAATTTAATTGTGTGTTATTGTTTGCTTAATTCGTTAACTCGTCATATTCTTAATCGTTTGCTTAATTCGGTAAGCAGGAACATAAATTATTTGATTTTGATAAGTGCTTGTCTAATTGATCTCATAATCAGATAGGATCGAATCCGCTTAGGGATTTGTGTTATAATAGTCGATGATAAGTCGGAAACCGAATCAATAGGATTAGTTGTTTTAGCTTATTTTTATAATCACTTATTTTAATCACTTTTTCTCTTGTTTTCTAAAATCATAATCCAAACCCCATAAACCGTTATTATAGTTGGTTAAATTCAATACAAGAATCCTTGAGAGACGATACTCGAGTTGTCGTTACCGTACCTATACTTTTTCAAAAATACTCGTCTTTGATCTGTGCGCGACAGTGGATAAAATTGGCGCCGTTGCCGAGGATTATTGTAGATTTTAACCAATTTTAGGATTTTAGTTTAGAGTTTTATTAGATTATTTTTTGTTTTTTGTTTTTTGTTTTTGCTTGTTGATTTTCAGGGTTGTAGTGCAGTGTTAAAAATTCCGGCCTGTCAGGTAAGTTTGGAAGCTACAGTTTCGATCTGCGTTTTTCTATTTTATTTGATTTATTTTCTATTTTCATATTTTCAAAAAAATCTGAAAAAAATTATGCAATCTTTATTTGATTTAATTAGATTTTTTGCGTTATTTTTATATTTTTTAGATTTTATTTTAATCGCTTTTCTTATTTTCCATTATTTTTAAATCTGTAGTGATTTTATTTGATTTTGTGTTGAAATTGATAATCATATCATGGATGATCAAATGACTCTGAGAGAACTGGTTGCACTTTGTGTGAATTATAACTCTTTATGTATTGAACATCCTGCTGTTGTTGTACCTTTCTAATTTAAATTTGGTTTAACACACTTGTTGCTAAGTTTTAATGGTTTTGCAGGTGAGGATCCGAATAAGCATCTGAAGGAATTAGAAGTTGTGTGCTCTGCACCTTCCGAACCTTCACTAGAGGACCTTGTCAACCAAATGGCTACAAATAATATCAAGTCTCAACAACAAATAGATTCTAATTTTCAGACTTTAGAAATACAGATTGGACAACTTACCACTTTAATGAATGCCATGCAACAAGCTCAAGGATCAAACCAACAACCCTTGGAAGAGCATTCTGTTTTTCAAAAAGAGTTGCCTTCTGAAATTGTTGATGAAGTTTATTCTGAGTTGTTATATGATTTTCCATCATTTTCTGATTTTGATGATGTTTACTCTTGTGATGTATGTACTACCACTAATGTTTGCTCTGTTTGTACCGAAATAAATGTTGCCCTGCAGGCTGATGTTTTTCATGTGGATGAGGCTATAGATGAAGTGGTTTGTGCGGTTGAGGCTCTTGACATCCATGCTGCCCTGACCATTCCGTCTATTGAACAACCTCCTTCTTTAGATCTTAAACCACTCCCGGAGAATCTTAAATATGCCTACTTAGAGAGAAATCAAAACCTTCACGTTATTATTTCGTCTAACCTTGATTTCGATCAAGAAAGTAAGCTTTTGCAAGTCTTAAAGAGGCATAAAAAGGCGATTGTGTGTACCTTGGCAGACATTCCCGGTATTATGTTAGGTGACCCTCACCCGGTCACTTAGGCTAACGGTTGTGAAACCTTCAAAAAAAAGAAAAAAAATATTGTTGCTAAAGTGGTTAACTTTGAATTGTCGACAAGATATGGATCGTAGTCACTAACAAGCTTATTTACTATGTGTGTGAATAGAAAATTGGCTTAATATGATTGCATTAGAATGAAAAAGAGCAAAAAGGAGGATGAGTAAGTTTGGCTTAAGCATAATAACATAATTCGGTTTGGTTTGTTTAGGAGGGAGGTTTATGACCGCATAATTGTGGATTTGTGTTCTTACGATATCCTTAGTGTGCAAAATTAGTACCTATCGATGCAATCTTGACCAAAGAAGAGTTTCTAGCCTATAATGAGTTTTCGAATGCTATTGTTTTTCATGAGTCTTGATACTATTTTGCCCGGAGTGCAAAAGTTTAAGTGTGGGAGAATTTGATCAGTGCATTTTAATGAACATTCTCTTATGTTTGTACTTAAGCATTTGCTTAGTTTGTTTTGTTTATTTTAGTGTTTTATTATGTTTTTATAATTAAGTCTTTATTTACCGTTTATATATTTTCGCAACTTATTTTCAGCTTTAGCTGTTATTTGACACCTGTCCACGGTTTGGATCATAACTGGAGCTACGAGAATCAGATTTGAGCCTTCTACTTGGCGTTGGAAAGCTAAGACAAAGAGATAAAACTTTCATGTTTTACGAAGAAGCTGATTTGAAGTGTAGAAGGCTCGAATAATTCGTTGAACTTTGGACCCGAATTCTGCCTTTAGGAATATTTAGTTTTGGGCCGGGTTTTTTATATTTTTCGACCCAGTTGGGTTAGAACCAGATTTTGTGATGCTTCCCTATACCTAGTAGCAGCCGGGCTACTGATCTTAACCTTTTTTTCACAATTTTATTTTGCTTTTTACGATTGTAATGGAGAACTAATTCACGAAGGCATATCCTGCTGCTTACGGGTTCCATCGATTTGAGGTTATTCTAATACAATTAAATTCGATTTCTGTTCAATTCTTTTCTATGAAGTCATTTGCTTAATTTAATTGCAATCGTTTGCTTAATTCGATTGTGTTCATAGGAAAGAATTGATTAAGTTTGATTGTAGCATGTTCCTAAATTTAATTGTGTGTTATTGTTTGCTTAATTCGTTAACTCGTCATATTCTTAATCGTTTGCTTAATTCGGTAAGCAGGAACATAATTCATTTGATTTTGATAAGTGCTTGTCTAATTGATCTCATAATCAGATAGGATCGAATCCGCTTAGGGATTTGTGTTATAATAGTCGATGATAAGTCGGAAACCGAATCAATAGGATTAGTTGTTTTAGCTTATTTTTATAATCACTTATTTTAATCACTTTTTCTCTTGTTTTCTAAAATCATAATCCAAACCCCATAAACCGTTATTATAGTTGGTTAAATTCAATACAAGAATCCTTGAGAGACGATACTCGAGTTGTCGTTACCGTACCTATACTTTTTCAAAAATACTCGTCTTTGATCTGTGCGCGACAGTGGATAAAATTGGCGCCGTTGCCGAGGATTCTTGTAGATTTTAACCAATTTTAGGATTTTAGTTTAGAGTTTTATTAGATTATTTTTTGTTTTTTGTTTTTTGTTTTTGCTTGTTGATTTTCAGGATTGTAGTGCAGTGTTAAAAATTCCGGCCTGTCAGGTAAGTTTGGAAGCTACAGTTTCGATCTGCGTTTTTCTATTTTATTTGATTTATTTTCTATTTTCATATTTTCAAAAAAATCTGAAAAAAATTATGCAATCTTTATTTGATTTAATTAGATTTTTTGCGCTATTTTTATATTTTTTAGATTTTATTTTAATCGCTTTTCTTATTTTCCATTCTTTTTAAATCTGTAGTGATTTTATTTGATTCTGTGTTGAAATTGATAATCATATCATGGATGATCAATTGACTCTGAGAGAACTGGTTGCACTTTGTGTGAATTATAACTCTTTATGTATTGAACATCCAGCTGTTGTTGTACCTTTCTAATTTAAATTTGGTTTAACACACTTGTTGCTAAGTTTTAATGGTTTTGCAGGTGAGGATCCGAATAAGCATCTGAAGGAATTAGAAGTTGTGTGCTCTGCACCTTCCGAACCTTCACTAGAGGACCTTGTCAACCAAATGGCTACAAATATTATCAAGTCTCAACAACAAATAGATTATAATTTTCAGACTTTAGAAATACAGATTGGACAACTTACCACTTTAATGAATGCCATGCAACAAGCTCAAGGATCAAACCAACAACCCTTGGAAGAGCATTCTGTTTTTCAAATAGAGTTGCCTTATGAAATTGTTGATGAAGTTTATTCTGAGTTGTTATATGATTTTCCATCATTTTCTGATTTTGATGATGTTTACTCTTGTGATGTATGTACTACCACTAATGTTTGCTCTGTTTCTACCGAAATAAATGTTGCCCTGCAGGCTGATGTTTTTCATGTGGATGAGGCTATAAATGAAGTGGTTTATGCGGTTGAGGCTCTTGACATCCATGCTGCCCAGACCATTCCGTCCATTGAACAACCTCCTTCTTTAGATCTCAAACCACTCCCGGAAAATCTTAAATATGCCTACTTAGAGAGAAATCAAAACCTTCACGTTATTATTTCGTCTAACCTTGATTTCGATCAAGAAAGTAAGCTTTTGCAAGTCTTAAAGAGGCATAAAAAGGCGATTGTGTGTACCTTGGCAGACATTCCCGGTATTATGTTAGGTGACCCTCACCCGGTCACTTAGGCTAACGGTTGTGAAACCTTCAAAAAAAAGAAAAAAAATATTGTTGCTAAATTGGTTAACTTTGAATTGTTGACAAGATATGGATCATAGTCACTAACAAGCTTATTTACTATGTGTGTGAATAGAAAATTGGCTTAATATGATTGCATTAGAATGAAAAAGAGCAAAAAGGAGGATGAGTAAGTTTGGCTTAAGCATAATAACATAATTCGGTTTGGTTTGTTTAGGAGGGAGGTTTATGACCGCATAATTGTGGATTTGTGTTCTTACGATATCCTTAGTGTGCAAAATTAGTACCTATCGATGCAATCTTGACCAAAGAAGAGTTTCTAGCCTATAATGAGTTTTCGAATGCTATTGTTTTTCATGAGTCTTGATACTATTTTGCCCGGAGTGCAAAAGTTCAAGTGTGGGACAATTTGATTAGTGAATTTTAATGAACATTCTCTTATGTTTGTACTTAAGCATTTCCTTAGTTTGTTTTGTTTATTTTAGTGTTTTATTATGTTTTTATAATTAAGTCTTTGTTTACCGTTAATATATTTTCGCAACTTATTTTCAGCTTTAGCTGTTATTTGACACCTGTCCACGGTTTGGATCATAACTGGAGCTACGAGAATCAGATTTGAGCCTTCTACTTGGCGTTGGAAATCTAAGACAAAGGGATAAAACTTTCATGTTTTACGAAGAAGCTGATTTGAAGTGTAGAAGGATCGAATAATTCGTTGAAATTTGGACCCGAATTCTTCCTTTAGGAATATTTAGTTTTGGGCCGGGTTTTTTATATTTTTCGACCCAGTTGGGTTAGAACCAGATTTTGTGATGCTTCCCTATACCTAGTAGCAGCCGGGCTACTGATCTTAACCTTTTTTTCACAATTTTATTTTGCTTTTTACAATTGTAATGGAGAACTAATTCACGAAGGCATATCCTGCTGCTTACAGGTTCCATCGATTTGAGGTTATTCTAATACAATTTAATTCGATTTCTGTTCAATTATTTTCTATGAAGTCATTTGCTTAATTTAATTGCAATCGTTTGCTTAATTCGATTGTGTTCATAGGAAAAATTGATTAAGTTTGATTGTATGCATGTTCCTAAATTTAATTGTATGTTATTGTTTGCTTAATTCGCTAACTCGTCATATTCTTAATCGTTTGCTTAATTCGGTAAGCAGGAACATAATTCATTTGATTTTGATAAGTGCTTGTCTAATTGATCTCATAATCAGATAGGATCGAATCCGCTTAGGGATTTGTGTTATAATAGTCGATGATAAGTCGGAAACCGAATCAATAGGATTAGTTGTTTTAGCTTATTTTTATAATCACTTTTTCTCTTGTTTTCTAAAATCATAATCCAAACCCCATAAACCGTTATTATAGTTGGTTAAATTCAATACAAGAATCCTTGAGAGACGATACTCGAGTTGTCGTAACCGTATCTATAGTTTTTCAAAAATACTCGTCTTTGATCTGTGCGCGACAGTGGATAAAATTGGCGCCGTTGCCGAGGATTCTTGTAGATTTTAACCAATTTTAGGATTTTAGTTTAGAGTTTTATTAGATTATTTTTCTTTTTTGTTTTTTGTTTTTGCTTGTTGATTTTCAGGGTTGTAGTGCAGTGTTAAACATTCCGGCCTGTCAGGTAAGTTTGGAAGCTACAGTTTCGATCTGCGTTTTTCTATTTTATTTGAGTTATTTTCTATTTTCATATTTTCAAAAAAATCTGAAAAAAATTATGCAATCTTTATTTGATTTAATTAGATTTTTTACGTTATTTTTATATTTTTTAGATTTTATTTTAATCGCTTTTCTTATTTTCCATTCTTTTTAAATCTGTAGTGATTTTATTTGATTCTGTGTTGAAATTGATAATCATATCATGGATGATCAAATGACTCTGAGAGAACTGGTTGCACTTTGTGTGAATTATAACTCTTTATGTATTGAACATCCTGCTGTTGTTGTACCTTTCTAATTTAAATCTGGTTTAACACACTTGTTGCTAAGTTTTAATGGTTTTGCAGGTGAGGATCCGAATAAGCATCTGAAGGAATTAGAAGTTGTGTGCTCTGCACCTTCCGAACCTTCACTAGAGGACCTTGTCAACCAAATGGCTACAAATAATATCAAGTCTCAACAACAAATAGATTCTAATTTTCAGACTTTAGAAATAGATTGGACAACTTACCACTTTAATGAATGCCATGCAACAAGCTCAAGGATCAAACCAACAACCCTTGGAAGAGCATTCTGTTTTTCAAATAGAGTTGCCTTCTGAAATTGTTGATGAAGTTTATTCTGAGTTGTTATATGATTTTCCATCATTTTCTGATTTTGATGATGTTTACTCTTGTGATGTATGTACTACCACTAATGTTTGCTCTGTTTGTACCGAAATAAATGTTGCCCTGCAGGCTGATGTTTTTCATGTGGATGAGGCTATAGATGAAGTGGTTTGTGCAGTTGAGGCTCTTGACATCCATGCTGCCTCGACCATTCCGTCAATTGAACAACCTCCTTCTTTAGATCTCAAACCACTCCCGAAAAATCTTAAATATGCCTACTTAGAGAGAAATCAAAACCTTCACGTTATTATTTCGTCTAACCTTGATTTCGATCAAGAAAGTAAGCTTTTGCAAGTCTTAAAGAGGCATAAAAAGGCGATCGTGTGTACCTTGGCAGACATTCCCGGTATTATGTTAGGTGACCCTCACCCGGTCACTTAGGCTAACGGTTGTGAAACCTTCAAAAAAAAGAAAAAAAATATTGTTGCTAGAGTGGTTAACTTTGAATTGTCGACAAGATATGGATCATAGTCACTAACAAGCTTATTTACTATGTGTGTGAATAGAAAATTGGCTTAATATGATTGCATTAGAATGAAAAAGAGCAAAAAGGAGGATGAGTAAGTTTGGCTTAAGCATAATAACATAATTCGGTTTGGTTTGTTTAGGAGGGAGGTTTATGACCGCATAATTGTGGATTTGTGTTCTTACGATATCCTTAGTGTGCAAAATTAGTACCTATCGATGCAATCTTGACCAAAGAAGAGTTTCTAGCCTATAATGAGTTTTCGAATGCTATTGTTTTTCATGAGTCTTGATACTATTTTGCCCGGAGTGCAAAAGTTCAAGTGTGGGAGAATTTGATCAGTGAATTTTAATGAACATTCTCTTATGTTTGTACTTAAGCATTTCCTTAGTTTGTTTTGTTTATTTTAGTGTTTTATTATGTTTTTATAATTAAGTCTTTGTTTACCGTTAATATATTTTCGCAACTTATTTTCAGCTTTAGCTGTTATTTGACACCTGTCCACGGTTTGGATCATAACTAGAGCTACGAGAATCAGATTTGAGCCTTCTACTTGGCGTTGGAAATCTAAGACAAAGAGATAAAACTTTCATGTTTTACGAAGAAGCTGATTTGAAGTGTAGAAGGCTCGAATAATTCGTTGAAATTTGGACCCGAATTCTGCCTTTAGGAATATTTAGTTTTGGGCCGGGTTTTTTGTATTTTTCGACCCAGTTGGGTTAGAACCAGATTTTGTGATGCTTCCCTATACCTAGTAGCAGCCGGGCTAATGATCTTAACCTTTTTTTCACAATTTTATTTTGCTTTTTACAATTGTAATGGAGAACTAATTCACGAAGGCATATCCTGCTGCTTACAGGTTCCATCGATTTGAGGTTATTCTAATACAATTTAATTCAATTTCTGTTCAATTATTTTCTATGAAGTCATTTGCTTAATTTAATTGCAATCGTTTTCTTAATTCGATTGTGTTCATAGGAAAGAATTGATTAAGTTTGATTGTATGCATGTTCCTAAATTTAATTGTATGTTATTGTTTGCTTAATTCGCTAACTCGACATATTCTTAATCGTTTGCTTAATTCGGTAAGCAGGAACATAATTCATTTGATTTTGATAAGTGCTTGTCTAATTGATCTCATAATCAGATAGGATCGAATCCGCTTAGGGATTTGTGTTATAATAGTCGATGATAAGTCGGAAACCGAATCAATAGGATTAGTTGTTTTAGCTTATTTTTATAATCACTTATTTTAATCACTTTTTCTCTTGTTTTCTAAAATCATAATCCAAACCCCATAAACCGTTATTATAGTTGGTTAAATTCAATACAAGAATCCTTGAGAGACGATACTCGAGTTGTCGTTACCGTATCTATAGTTTTTCAAAAATACTCGTCTTTGATCTGTGCGCGACAGTGGATAAAATTGGCGCCGTTGTCGAGGATTCTTGTAGATTTTAACCAATTTTAGGATTTTAGTTTAGAGTTTTATTAGATTATTTTTTGTTTTTTGTTTTTTGTTTTTGCTTGTTGATTTTCAGGGTTGTAGTGCAGTGTTAAACATTTCGGCCTGTCAGGTATGTTTGGAAGCTACAGTTTCGATCTGCGTTTTTCTATTTTATTTGAGTTATTTTCTATTTTCATATTTTCAAAAAAATCTGAAAAAAATTATGCAATCTTTATTTGATTTAATTAGATTTTTTGCGTTATTTTTATATTTTTTAGATTTTATTTTAATCGCTTTTCTTATTTTCCATTCTTTTTAAATCTGTAGTGATTTTATTTGATTCTGTGTTGAAATTGATAATCATATCATGGATGATCAAATGACTCTGAGAGAACTGGTTGCACATTGTGTGAATTATAACTCTTTATGTATTGAACATCCTGCTGTTGTTGTACCTTTCTAATTTAAATCTGGTTTAACACACTTGTTGCTAAGTTTTAATGGTTTTGCAGGTGAGGATCCGAATAAGCATCTGAAGGAATTAGAAGTTGTGTGCTCTGCACCTTCCGAACCTTCACTAGAGGACCTTGTCAACCAAATGGCTACAAATAATATCAAGTCTCAACAACAAATAGATTCTAATTTTCAGACTTTAGAAATACAGATTGGACAACTTACCACTTTAATGAATGCCATGCAACAAGCTCAAGGATCAAACCAACAACCCTTGGAAGAGCATTCTGTTTTTCAAATAGAGTTGCCTTCTGAAATTGTTGATGAAGTTTATTCTGAGTTGTTATATGATTTTCCATCATTTTCTGATTTTGATGATGTTTACTCTTGTGATATATGTACTACCACTAATGTTTGCTCTGTTTGTTCCGAAATAAATGTTGCCCTGCAGGCTGATGTTTTTCATGTGGATGAGGCTATAGATGAAGTGGTTTGTGCGGTTGAGGCTCTTGACATCCATGCTGCCTCGACCATTCCGCCCATTGAACAACCTCCTTCTTTAGATCTCAAACCACTCCCGGAAAATCTTAAATATGCCTACTTAGAGAGAAATCAAAACCTTCACGTTATTATTTCGTCTAACCTTGATTTCGATCAAGAAAGTAAGCTTTTGCAAGTCTTAAAGAGGCATAAAATGGCGTTTGTGTTTACCTTGGCAGAAATTCCCGGTATTATGTTAGGTGACCCTCACCCGGTCACTTAGGCTAACGGTTGTGAAACCTTAAAAAAAAAGAAAAAAAAATTGTTGCTAAAGTGGTTAACTTTGAGTTGTCGACAAGATATGGATCATAGTCACTAACAAGCTTATTTACTATGTGTGTGAATAGAAAATTGGCTTAATATGATTGCATTAGAATGAAAAAGAGCAAAAAGGAGGATGAGTAAGTTTGGGTTAAGCATAATAACATAATTCGGTTTGGTTTGTTTAGGAGGGAGGTTTATGACCGCATAATTATGGATTTGTGTTCTTACGATATCATTAGTGTGCAAAATTAGTACCTATCGATGCAATCTTGACCAAAGAAGAGTTTCTAGCCTATAATGAGTTTTCGAATGCTATTGATTTTCATGAGTCTTGATACTATTTTGCTCGGAGTGCAAAAGTTCAAGTGTGGGAGAATTTGATCAGTGCATTTTAATGAACATTCTCTTATGTTTGTACTTAAGCATTTCCTTAGTTTGTTTTGTTTATTTTCGTGTTTTATTATGTTTTTATAATTAAGTCTTTGTTTACCGTTAATATATTTTCGCAACTTATTTTCAGCTTTAGCTGTTATTTGACACCTGTCCACGGTTTGGATCATAACTAGAGCTACGAGAATCAGATTTGAGCCTTCTACTTGGCGTTGGAAATCTAAGACAAAGAGATAAAACTTTCATGTTTTACGAAGAAGCTGATTTGAAGTGTAGAAGGCTCGAATAATTCGTTGAACTTTGGACCCGAATTCTGCCTTTAGGAATATTTAGTTTTGGGCCGGGTTTTTTGTATTTTTTGACCCAGTTGGGTTAGAACCAGATTTTGTGATGCTTCCCTATACCTTGTAGCAGCCGGGCTAATGATCTTAACCTTTTTTTCAGAATTTTATTTTGCTTTTTACGATTGTAATGGAGAACTAATTCACGAAGGCATATCCTGTTGCTTACGGGTTCCATCGCTTTGAGGTTATTCTAATACAATTTAATTCGATTTCTGTTCAATTATTTTCTATGAAGTCATTTGCTTAATTTAATTGCAATCGTTTGCTTAATTCGATTGTGTTCATAGGAAAGAATTGATTAAGTTTGATTGTATGCATGTTCCTAAATTTAATTGTATGTTATTGTTTGCTTAATTCGTTAACTCGTCATATTCTTAATCGTTTGCTTAATTCGGTAAGCAGGAACATAATTCATTTGATTTTGATAAGTGCTTGTCTAATTGATCTCATAATCAGATAGGATCGAATCCGCTTAGGGATTTGTGTTATAATAGTCGATGATAAGTCGGAAACCGAATCAATAGGATTAGTTGTTTTAGCTTATTTTTATAATCACTTATTTTAATCACTTTTTCTCTTGTTTTCTAAAATCATATTCCAAACCCCATAAACCGTTATTATAGTTGGTTAAATTCAATACAAGAATCCTTGAGAGACGATACTCGAGTTGTCGTTACCGTACCTATACTTTTTAAAAAATACTAGTCTTTGATCTGTGCGCGACAGTGGATAAAATTGGCGCCGTTGCCGAGGATTCTTGTAGATTTTAACCAATTTTAGGATTTTAGTTTAGAGTTTTATTAGATTATTTTTTGTTTTTTGTTTTTTGTTTTTGCTTGTTGATTTTCAGGGTTGTAGTGCAGTGTTAAAAATTCTGGCCTGTCAGGTATGTTTGGAAGCTACAGTTTCGATCTGCGTTTTTCTATTTTATTTGAGTTATTTTCTATTTTCATATTTTCAAAAAAATCTGAAAAAAATTATGCAATCTTTATTTGATTTAATTAGATTTTTTGCGTTATTTTTATATTTTTTAGATTTTATTTTAATCGCTTTTCTTATTTTCTATTCTTTTTAAATCTGTAGTGATTTTATTTGATTCTGTGTTGAAATTGATAATCATATCATGGATGATCAAATGACTCTGAGAGAACTGGTTGCACTTTGTGTGAATTATAACTCTTTATGTATTGAACATCCTGCTGTTGTTGTACCTTTCTAATTTAAATCTGGTTTAACACACTTGTTGCTAAGTTTTAATGGATTTGCAGGTGAGGATCCGAATAAGCATCTGAAGGAATTAGAAGTTGTGTGCTCTGCACCTTCCGAACCTTCACTAGAGGACCTTGTCAACCAAATGGCTACAAATAATATCAAGTCTCAACAACAAATAGATTCTAATTTTCAAACTTTAGAAATACAGATTGGACAACTTACCACTTTAATGAATGCCATGCAACAAGCTCAAGGATCAAACCAACAACCCTTGGAAGAGCATTCTGTTTTTCAAATAGAGTTGCCTTCTGAAATTGTTGATGAAGTTTATTCTGAGTTGTTATATGATTTTCCATCATTTTCTGATTTTGATGATGTTTACTCTTGTGATGTATGTACTACCACTAATGTTTGCTCTGTTTGTACCGAAATAAATGTTGCCCTGCAGGCTGATGTTTTTCATGTGGATGAGGCTATAGATGAAGTGGTTTGTGCGGTTGAGGCTCTTGACATCCATGCTGCCTCGACCGTTCCGCCCATTGAACAACCTCCTTCTTTAGATCTCAAACCACTCCCGGAAAATCTTAAATATGCCTACTTAGAGAGAAATCAAAACCTTCACGTTATTATTTCGTCTAACCTTGATTTCGATCAAGAAAGTAAGCTTTTACAAGTCTTAAAGAGGCATAAAAAGGCGATTGTGTGTACCTTGGCAGAAATTCCCGGTATTATGTTAGGTGACCCTCACCCGGTCACTTAGGCTAATGGTTGTGAAACCTTCAAAAAAAAGAGAAAAAAATATTGTTGCTAAAGTGGTTAACTTTGAGTTGTCGACAAGATATGGATCATAGTCACTAACAAGCTTATTTACTATGTGTGTGAATAGAAAATTGGCTTAATACGATTGCATTAGAATGAAAAGGAGCAAAAAGGAGGATGAGTAAGTTTGGGTTAAGCATAATAACATAATTCGGTTTGGTTTGTTTAGGAGGGAGGTTTATGACCGCATAATTGTGGATTTGTGTTCTTACGATATCATTAGTGTGCAAAATTAGTACCTATCGATGCAATCTTGACCAAAGAAGAGTTTCTAGCCTATAATGAGTTTTCGAATGCTATTGATTTTCATGAGTCTTGATACTATTTTGCTCGGAGTGCAAAAGTTCAAGTGTGGGAGAATTTGATTAGTGCATTTTAATGAACATTCTCTTATGTTTGTACTTAAGCATTTCCTTAGTTTGTTTTGTTTATTTTAGTGTTTTATTATGTTTTTATAATTAAGTCTTTGTTTACCGTTAATATATTTTCGCAACTTATTTTCAGCTTTAGCTGTTATTTGACACCTGTCCACGGTTTGGATCATAACTGGAGCTACGAGAATCAGATTTGAGCCTTCTACTTGGCGTTGGAAAGCTAAGACAAAGAGATAAAATTTTCATGTTTTACGAAGAAGCTGATTTGAAGTGTAGAAGGCTCGAATAATTTGTTGAACTTTGGACCTGAATTCTGCCTTTAGGAATATTTAGTTTTGGGCCGGGTTTTTTATATTTTTCGACCCAGTTGGGTTAGAACCAGATTTTGTGATGCTTCCCTATACCTAGTAGCAGCCGGGCTACTGATCTTAACCTTTTTTTCACAATTTTATTTTGCTTTTTACGATTGTAATGGAGAACTAATTCACGAAGGCATATCCTGCTGCTTACGGGTTCCATCGCTTTGAGGTTATTCTAATACAATTTAATTCGATTTCTGTTCAATTATTTTCTATGAAGTCATTTGCTTAATTTAATTGCAATCGTTTGCTTAATTCGATTGTGTTCATAGGAAAGAATTGATTATGTTTGATTGTATGCATGTTCCTAAATTTAATTGTATGTTATTGTTTGCTTAATTCGT
Organism: Lathyrus tuberosus; assembly: GCA_022829125.1. Taxonomy (NCBI): domain Eukaryota; kingdom Viridiplantae; phylum Streptophyta; class Magnoliopsida; order Fabales; family Fabaceae; genus Lathyrus; species Lathyrus tuberosus. The sequence goes on from JALAZF010000071.1 coordinate 15,167,342, forward strand.
TAACTCGTCATATTCTTAATCGTTTGCTTAATTCGGTAAGCAGGAACATAATTCATTTGATTTTGATAAGTGCTTGTCTAATTGATCTCATAATCAGATAGGATCGAATCCGCTTAGGGATTTGTGTTATAATAGTCGATGATAAGTCGGAAACCGAATCAATAGCATTAGTTGTTTTAGCTTATTTTTATAATCACTTATTTTAATCACTTTTTCTCTTGTTTTCTAAAATCATATTCCAAACCCCATAAACCGTTATTATAGTTGGTTAAATTCAATACAAGAATCCTTGAGAGACGATACTCGAGTTGTCGTTACCGTACCTATACTTTTTAAAAAATACTAGTCTTTGATCTGTGCGCGACAGTGGATAAAATTGGCGCCGTTGCCGAGGATTCTTGTAGATTTTAACCAATTTTAGGATTTTAGTTTAGAGTTTTATTAGATTATTTTTTGTTTTTTGTTTTTTGTTTTTGCTTGTTGATTTTCAGGGTTGTAGTGCAGTGTTAAAAATTCTGGCCTGTCAGGTATGTTTGGAAGCTACAGTTTCGATCTGCGTTTTTCTATTTTATTTGAGTTATTTTCTATTTTCATATTTTCAAAAAAATCTGAAAAAAATTATGCAATCTTTATTTGATTTAATTAGATTTTTTGCGTTATTTTTATATTTTTTAGATTTTATTTTAATCGCTTTTCTTATTTTCTATTCTTTTTAAATCTGTAGTGATTTTATTTGATTCTGTGTTGAAATTGATAATCATATCATGGATGATCAAATGACTCTGAGAGAACTGGTTGCACTTTGTGTGAATTATAACTCTTTATGTATTGAACATCCTGCTGTTGTTGTACCTTTCTAATTTAAATCTGGTTTAACACACTTGTTGCTAAGTTTTAATGGATTTGCAGGTGAGGATCCGAATAAGCATCTGAAGGAATTAGAAGTTGTGTGCTCTGCACCTTCCGAACCTTCACTAGAGGACCTTGTCAACCAAATGGCTACAAATAATATCAAGTCTCAACAACAAATAGATTCTAATTTTCAAACTTTAGAAATACAGATTGGACAACTTACCACTTTAATGAATGCCATGCAACAAGCTCAAGGATCAAACCAACAACCCTTGGAAGAGCATTCTGTTTTTCAAATAGAGTTGCCTTCTGAAATTGTTGATGAAGTTTATTCTGAGTTGTTATATGATTTTCCATCATTTTCTGATTTTGATGATGTTTACTCTTGTGATGTATGTACTACCACTAATGTTTGCTCTGTTTGTACCGAAATAAATGTTGCCCTGCAGGCTGATGTTTTTCATGTGGATGAGGCTATAGATGAAGTGGTTTGTGCGGTTGAGGCTCTTGACATCCATGCTGCCTCGACCGTTCCGCCCATTGAACAACCTCCTTCTTTAGATCTCAAACCACTCCCGGAAAATCTTAAATATGCCTACTTAGAGAGAAATCAAAACCTTCACGTTATTATTTCGTCTAACCTTGATTTCGATCAAGAAAGTAAGCTTTTGCAAGTCTTAAAGAGGCATAAAAAGGCGATTGTGTGTACCTTGGCAGAAATTCCCGGTATTATGTTAGGTGACCCTCACCCGGTCACTTAGGCTAACGGTTGTGAAACCTTCAAAAAAAAGAGAAAAAAATATTGTTGCTAAAGTGGTTAACTTTGAGTTGTCGACAAGATATGGATCATAGTCACTAACAAGCTTATTTACTATGTGTGTGAATAGAAAATTGGCTTAATACGATTGCATTAGAATGAAAAGGAGCAAAAAGGAGGATGAGTAAGTTTGGGTTAAGCATAATAACATAATTCGGTTTGGTTTGTTTAGGAGGGAGGTTTATGACCGCATAATTGTGGATTTGTGTTCTTACGATATCATTAGTGTGCAAAATTAGTACCTATCGATGCAATCTTGACCAAAGAAGAGTTTCTAGCCTATAATGAGTTTTCGAATGCTATTGATTTTCATGAGTCTTGATACTATTTTGCTCGGAGTGCAAAAGTTCAAGTGTGGGAGAATTTGATCAGTGCATTTTAATGAACATTCTCTTATGTTTGTACTTAAGCATTTCCTTAGTTTGTTTTGTTTATTTTAGTGTTTTATTATGTTTTTATAATTAGGTCTTTGTTTACCGTTAATATATTTTCGCAACTTATTTTCAGCTTTAGCTGTTATTTGACACCTGTCCACGGTTTGGATCATAACTGGAGCTACGAGAATCAGATTTGAGCCTTCTACTTGGCGTTGGAAAGCTAAGACAAAGAGATAAAATTTTCATGTTTTACGAAGAAGCTGATTTGAAGTGTAGAAGGCTCGAATAATTTGTTGAACTTTGGACCTGAATTCTGCCTTTAGGAATATTTAGTTTTGGGCCGGGTTTTTTATATTTTTCGACCCAGTTGGGTTAGAACCAGATTTTGTGATGCTTCCCTATACCTAGTAGCAGCCGGGCTACTGATCTTAACCTTTTTTTCACAATTTTATTTTGCTTTTTACGATTGTAATGGAGAACTAATTCACGAAGGCATATCCTGCTGCTTACGGGTTCCATCGCTTTGAGGTTATTCTAATACAATTTAATTCGATTTCTGTTCAATTATTTTCTATGAAGTCATTTGCTTAATTTAATTGCAATCGTTTGCTTAATTCGATTGTGTTCATAGGAAAGAATTGATTATGTTTGATTGTATGCATGTTCCTAAATTTAATTGTATGTTATTGTTTGCTTAATTCGTTAACTCGTCATATTCTTAATCGTTTGCTTAATTCGGTAAGCAGGAACATAATTCATTTGATTTTGATAAGTGCTTGTCTAATTGATCTCATAATCAGATAGGATCGAATCCGCTTAGGGATTTGTGTTATAATATTCGATGATAAGTCGGAAACCGAATCAATAGCATTAGTTGTTTTAGCTTATTTTTATAATCACTTATTTTAATCACTTTTTCTCTTGTTTTCTAAAATCATATTCCAAACCCCATAAACCGTTATTATAGTTGGTTAAATTCAATACAAGAATCCTTGAGAGACGATACTCGAGTTGTCGTTACCGTACCTATACTTTTTAAAAAATACTAGTCTTTGATCTGTGCGCGACAGTGGATAAAATTGGCGCCGTTGCCGAGGATTCTTGTAGATTTTAACCAATTTTAGGATTTTAGTTTAGAGTTTTATTAGATTATTTTTTGTTTTTTGTTTTTTGTTTTTGCTTGTTGATTTTCAGGGTTGTAGTGCAGTGTTAAAAATTCTGGCCTGTCAGGTATGTTTGGAAGCTACAGTTTCGATCTGCGTTTTTCTATTTTATTTGAGTTATTTTCTATTTTCATATTTTCAAAAAAATCTGAAAAAAATTATGCAATCTTTATTTGATTTAATTAGATTTTTTGCGTTATTTTTATATTTTTTAGATTTTATTTTAATCGCTTTTCTTATTTTCTATTCTTTTTAAATCTGTAGTGATTTTATTTGATTCTGTGTTGAAATTGATAATCATATCATGGATGATCAAATGACTCTGAGAGAACTGGTTGCACTTTGTGTGAATTATAACTCTTTATGTATTGAACATCCTGCTGTTGTTGTACCTTTCTAATTTAAATCTGGTTTAACACACTTGTTGCTAAGTTTTAATGGATTTGCAGGTGAGGATCCGAATAAGCATCTGAAGGAATTAGAAGTTGTGTGCTCTGCACCTTCCGAACCTTCACTAGAGGACCTTGTCAACCAAATGGCTACAAATAATATCAAGTCTCAACAACAAATAGATTCTAATTTTCAAACTTTAGAAATACAGATTGGACAACTTACCACTTTAATGAATGCCATGCAACAAGCTCAAGGATCAAACCAACAACCCTTGGAAGAGCATTCTGTTTTTCAAATAGAGTTGCCTTCTGAAATTGTTGATGAAGTTTATTCTGAGTTGTTATATGATTTTCCATCATTTTCTGATTTTGATGATGTTTACTCTTGTGATGTATGTACTACCACTAATGTTTGCTCTGTTTGTACCGAAATAAATGTTGCCCTGCAGGCTGATGTTTTTCATGTGGATGAGGCTATAGATGAAGTGGTTTGTGCGGTTGAGGCTCTTGACATCCATGCTGCCTCGACCGTTCCGCCCATTGAACAACCTCCTTCTTTAGATCTCAAACCACTCCCGGAAAATCTTAAATATGCCTACTTAGAGAGAAATCAAAACCTTCACGTTATTATTTCGTCTAACCTTGATTTCGATCAAGAAAGTAAGCTTTTGCAAGTCTTAAAGAGGCATAAAAAGGCGATTGTGTGTACCTTGGCAGAAATTCCCGGTATTATGTTAGGTGACCCTCACCCGGTCACTTAGGCTAACGGTTGTGAAACCTTCAAAAAAAAGAGAAAAAAATATTGTTGCTAAAGTGGTTAACTTTGAGTTGTCGACAAGATATGGATCATAGTCACTAACAAGCTTATTTACTATGTGTGTGAATAGAAAATTGGCTTAATACGATTGCATTAGAATGAAAAGGAGCAAAAAGGAGGATGAGTAAGTTTGGGTTAAGCATAATAACATAATTCGGTTTGGTTTGTTTAGGAGGGAGGTTTATGACCGCATAATTGTGGATTTGTGTTCTTACGATATCATTAGTGTGCAAAATTAGTACCTATCGATGCAATCTTGACCAAAGAAGAGTTTCTAGCCTATAATGAGTTTTCGAATGCTATTGATTTTCATGAGTCTTGATACTATTTTGCTCGGAGTGCAAAAGTTCAAGTGTGGGAGAATTTGATCAGTGCATTTTAATGAACATTCTCTTATGTTTGTACTTAAGCATTTCCTTAGTTTGTTTTGTTTATTTTAGTGTTTTATTATGTTTTTATAATTAAGTCTTTGTTTACCGTTAATATATTTTCGCAACTTATTTTCAGCTTTAGCTGTTATTTGACACCTGTCCACGGTTTGGATCATAACTGGAGCTACGAGAATCAGATTTGAGCCTTCTACTTGGCGTTGGAAAGCTAAGACAAAGAGATAAAATTTTCATGTTTTACGAAGAAGCTGATTTGAAGTGTAGAAGGCTCGAATAATTTGTTGAACTTTGGACCTGAATTCTGCCTTTAGGAATATTTAGTTTTGGGCCGGGTTTTTTATATTTTTCGACCCAGTTGGGTTAGAACCAGATTTTGTGATGCTTCCCTATACCTAGTAGCAGCCGGGCTACTGATCTTAACCTTTTTTTCACAATTTTATTTTGCTTTTTACGATTGTAATGGAGAACTAATTCACGAAGGCATATCCTGCTGCTTACGGGTTCCATCGCTTTGAGGTTATTCTAATACAATTTAATTCGATTTCTGTTCAATTATTTTCTATGAAGTCATTTGCTTAATTTAATTGCAATCGTTTGCTTAATTCGATTGTGTTCATAGGAAAGAATTGATTATGTTTGATTGTATGCATGTTCCTAAATTTAATTGTATGTTATTGTTTGCTTAATTCGTTAACTCGTCATATTCTTAATCGTTTGCTTAATTCGGTAAGCAGGAACATAATTCATTTGATTTTGATAAGTGCTTGTCTAATTGATCTCATAATCAGATAGGATCGAATCCGCTTAGGGATTTGTGTTATAATAGTCGATGATAAGTCGGAAACCGAATCAATAGCATTAGTTGTTTTAGCTTATTTTTATAATCACTTATTTTAATCACTTTTTCTCTTGTTTTCTAAAATCATAATCCAAATCCCATAAACCGTTATTATAGTTGGTTAAATTCAATACAAGAATCCTTGAGAGACGATACTCGAGTTGTCGTTACCGTACCTATACTTTTTCAAAAATACTCGTCTTTGATCTGTGCGCGACAGTGGATAAAATTGGCGCCGTTGCCGAGGATTCTTGTAGATTTTAACCAATTTTAGGATTTTAGTTTAGAGTTTTATTAGAGTATTTTTTGTTTTTTGTTTTTCGTTTTTGCTTGTTAATTTTCAGGGTTGTAGTGCAGTGTTAAAAATTCTGGCCTGTCAGGTAAGTTTGGAAGCTACAGTTTCGATCTGCGTTTTTCTATTTTATTTGATTTATTTTCTATTTTCATATTTTCAAAAAAATCTGAAAAAAATTATGCAATCTTTATTTGATTTAATTAGATTTTTTGCGTTATTTTTATATTTTTTAGATTTTATTTTAATCGCTTTTCTTATTTTCCATTCTTTTTAAATCTGTAGTGATTTTATTTGATTCTGTGTTGAAATTGATAATCATATCATGGATGATCAAATGACTCTGAGAGAACTGGTTGCACTTTGTGTGAATTATAACTCTTTATGTATTGAACATCCTGCTGTTGTTGTACCTTTCTAATTTAAATCTGGTTTAACACACTTGTTGCTAAGTTTAAATGGTTTTGCAGGTGAGGATCCGAATAAGCATCTGAAGGAATTAGAAGTTGTGTGCTCTGCACCTTCCGAACCTTCACTAGAGGACCTTGTCAACCAAATGGCTACAAATAATATCAAGTCTCAACAACAAATAGATTCTAATTTTCAGACTTTAGAAATACAGATTGGACAACTTACCACTTTAATGAATGCCATGCAACAAGCTCAAGGATCAAACCAACAACCCTTGGAAGAGCATTCTGTTTTTCAAATAGAGTTGCCTTCTGAAATTGTTGATGAAGTTTATTCTAAGTTGTTATATGATTTTCCATCATTTTCTGATTTTGATCATGTTTACTCTTGTGATATATGTACTACCACTAATGTTTGCTCTGTTTGTTCCGAAATAAATGTTGCCCTGCAGGCTGATGTTTTTCATGTGGATGAGGCTATAGATGAAGTGGTTTGTGCGGTTGAGGCTCTTGACATCCATGCTGCCTCGACCATTCCGCCCATTGAACAACCTCCTTCTTTAGATCTCAAACCACTCCCGGAAAATCTTAAATATGCCTACTTAGAGAGAAATCAAAACCTTCACGTTATTATTTCGTCTAACCTTGATTTCGATCAAGAAAGTAAGCTTTTGCAAGTCTTAAAGAGGCATAAAAAGGCGATTGTGTGTACCTTGGCAGAAATTCCCGGTATTATGTTAGGTGACCCTCACCCGGTCACTTAGGCTAACGGTTGTGAAACCTTCAAAAAAAAGAGAAAAAAATATTGTTGCTAAAGTGGTTAACTTTGAGTTGTCGACAAGATATGGATCATAGTCACTAACAAGCTTATTTACTATGTGTGTGAATAGAAAATTGGCTTAATACGATTGCATTAGAATGAAAAGGAGCAAAAAGGAGGATGAGTAAGTTTGGGTTAAGCATAATAACATAATTCGGTTTGGTTTGTTTAGGAGGGAGGTTTATGACCGCATAATTGTGGATTTGTGTTCTTACGATATCATTAGTGTGCAAAATTAGTACCTATCGATGCAATCTTGACCAAAGAAGAGTTTCTAGCCTATAATGAGTTTTCGAATGCTATTGATTTTCATGAGTCTTGATACTATTTTGCTCGGAGTGCAAAAGTTCAAGTGTGGGAGAATTTGATCAGTGCATTTTAATGAACATTCTCTTATGTTTGTACTTAAGCATTTCCTTAGTTTGTTTTGTTTATTTTAGTGTTTTATTATGTTTTTATAATTAAGTCTTTGTTTACCGTTAATATATTTTCGCAACTTATTTTCAGCTTTAGCTGTTATTTGACACCTGTCCACGGTTTGGATCATAACTGGAGCTACGAGAATCAGATTTGAGCCTTCTACTTGGCGTTGGAAAGCTAAGACAAAGAGATAAAATTTTCATGTTTTACGAAGAAGCTGATTTGAAGTGTAGAAGGCTCGAATAATTCGTTGAACTTTGGACCTGAATTCTGCCTTTAGGAATATTTAGTTTTGGGCCGGGTTTTTTATATTTTTCGACCCAGTTGGGTTAGAACCAGATTTTGTGATGCTTCCCTATACCTAGTAGCAGCCGGGCTACTGATCTTAACCTTTTTTTCACAATTTTATTTTGCTTTTTACGATTGTAATGGAGAACTAATTCACGAAGGCATATCCTGCTGCTTACGGGTTCCATCGCTTTGAGGTTATTCTAATACAATTTAATTCGATTTCTGTTCAATTATTTTCTATGAAGTCATTTGCTTAATTTAATTGCAATCGTTTGCTTAATTCGATTGTCTTCATAGGAAAGAATTGATTATGTTTGATTGTATGCATGTTCCTAAATTTAATTGTATGTTATTGTTTGCTTAATTCGTTAACTCGTCATATTCTTAATCGTTTGCTTAATTCGGTAAGCAGGAACATAATTCATTTGATTTTGATAAGTGCTTGTCTAATTGATCTCATAATCAGATAGGATCGAATCCGCTTAGGGATTTGTGTTATAATAGTCGATGATAAGTCGGAAACCGAATCAATAGCATTAGTTGTTTTAGCTTATTTTTATAATCACTTATTTTAATCACTTTTTCTCTTGTTTTCTAAAATCATAATCCAAATCCCATAAACCGTTATTATAGTTGGTTAAATTCAATACAAGAATCCTTGAGAGACGATACTCGAGTTGTCGTTACCGTACCTATACTTTTTCAAAAATACTCGTCTTTGATCTGTGCGCGACAGTGGATAAAATTGGCGCCGTTGCCGAGGATTCTTGTAGATTTTAACCAATTTTAGGATTTTAGTTTAGAGTTTTATTAGAGTATTTTTTGTTTTTTGTTTTTCGTTTTTGCTTGTTAATTTTCAGGGTTGTAGTGCAGTGTTAAAAATTCTGGCCTGTCAGGTAAGTTTGGAAGCTACAGTTTCGATCTGCGTTTTTCTATTTTATTTGATTTATTTTCTATTTTCATATTTTCAAAAAAATCTGAAAAAAATTATGCAATCTTTATTTGATTTAATTAGATTTTTTGCGTTATTTTTATATTTTTTAGATTTTATTTTAATCGCTTTTCTTATTTTCCATTCTTTTTAAATCTGTAGTGATTTTATTTGATTCTGTGTTGAAATTGATAATCATATCATGGATGATCAAATGACTCTGAGAGAACTGGTTGCACTTTGTGTGAATTATAACTATTTATGTATTGAACATCCTGCTGTTGTTGTACCTTTCTAATTTAAATCTGGTTTAACACACTTGTTGCTAAGTTTAAATGGTTTTGCAGGTGAGGATCCGAATAAGCATCTGAAGGAATTAGAAGTTGTGTGCTCTGCACCTTCCGAACCTTCACTAGAGGACCTTGTCAACCAAATGGCTACAAATAATATCAAGTCTAAACAACAAATAGATTCTAATTTTCAGACTTTAGAAATACAGATTGGACAACTTACCACTTTAATGAATGCCATGCAACAAGCTCAAGGATCAAACCAACAACCCTTGGAAGAGCATTCTGTTTTTCAAATAGAGTTGCCTTCTGAAATTGTTGATGAAGTTTATTCTAAGTTGTTATATGATTTTCCATCATTTTCTGATTTTGATGATGTTTACTCTTGTGATATATGTACTACCACTAATGTTTGCTCTGTTTGTTCCGAAATAAATGTTGCCCTGCAGGCTGATGTTTTTCATGTGGATGAGGCTATAGATGAAGTGGTTTGTGCGGTTGAGGCTCTTGACATCCATGCTGCCTCGACCATTCCGCCCATTGAACAACCTCCTTCTTTAGATCTCAAACCACTCCCGGAAAATCTTAAATATGCCTACTTAGAGAGAAATCAAAACCTTCACGTTATTATTTCGTCTAACCTTGATTTCGATCAAGAAAGTAAGCTTTTGCAAGTCTTAAAGAGGCATAAAAAGGCGATTGTGTGTACCTTGGCAGAAATTCCCGGTATTATGTTAGGTGACCCTCACCCGGTCACTTAGGCTAACGGTTGTGAAACCTTCAAAAAAAAGAGAAAAAAATATTGTTGCTAAAGTGGTTAACTTTGAGTTGTCGACAAGATATGGATCATAGTCACTAACAAGCTTATTTACTATGTGTGTGAATAGAAAATTGGCTTAATACGATTGCATTAGAATGAAAAGGAGCAAAAAGGAGGATGAGTAAGTTTGGGTTAAGCATAATAACATAATTCGGTTTGGTTTGTTTAGGAGGGAGGTTTATGACCGCATAATTGTGGATTTGTGTTCTTACGATATCATTAGTGTGCAAAATTAGTACCTATCGATGCAATCTTGACCAAAGAAGAGTTTCTAGCCTATAATGAGTTTTCGAATGCTATTGATTTTCATGAGTCTTGATACTATTTTGCTCGGAGTGCAAAAGTTCAAGTGTGGGAGAATTTGATCAGTGCATTTTAATGAACATTCTCTTATGTTTGTACTTAAGCATTTCCTTAGTTTGTTTTGTTTATTTTAGTGTTTTATTATGTTTTTATAATTAAGTCTTTGTTTACCGTTAATATATTTTCGCAACTTATTTTCAGCTTTAGCTGTTATTTGACACCTGTCCACGGTTTGGATCATAACTGGAGCTACGAGAATCAGATTTGAGCCTTCTACTTGGCGTTGGAAAGCTAAGACAAAGAGATAAAATTTTCATGTTTTACGAAGAAGCTGATTTGAAGTGTAGAAGGCTCGAATAATTCGTTGAACTTTGGACCTGAATTCTGCCTTTAGGAATATTTAGTTTTGGGCCGGGTTTTTTATATTTTTCGACCCAGTTGGGTTAGAACCAGATTTTGTGATGCTTCCCTATACCTAGTAGCAGCCGGGCTACTGATCTTAACCTTTTTTTCACAATTTTATTTTGCTTTTTACGATTGTAATGGAGAACTAATTCACGAAGGCATATCCTGCTGCTTACGGGTTCCATCGCTTTGAGGTTATTCTAATACAATTTAATTCGATTTCTGTTCAATTATTTTCTATGAAGTCATTTGCTTAATTTAATTGCAATCGTTTGCTTAATTCGATTGTGTTCATAGGAAAGAATTGATTATGTTTGATTGTATGCATGTTCCTAAATTTAATTGTATGTTATTGTTTGCTTAATTCGTTAACTCGTCATATTCTTAATCGTTTGCTTAATTCGGTAAGCAGGAACATAATTCATTTGATTTTGATAAGTGCTTGTCTAATTGATCTCATAATCAGATAGGATCGAATCCGCTTAGGGATTTGTGTTATAATAGTCGATGATAAGTCGGAAACCGAATCAATAGCATTAGTTGTTTTAGCTTATTTTTATAATCACTTATTTTAATCACTTTTTCTCTTGTTTTCTAAAATCATAATCCAAATCCCATAAACCGTTATTATAGTTGGTTAAATTCAATACAAGAATCCTTGAGAGACGATACTCGAGTTGTCGTTACCGTACCTATACTTTTTCAAAAATACTCGTCTTTGATCTGTGCGCGACAGTGGATAAAATTGGCGCCGTTGCCGAGGATTCTTGTAGATTTTAACCAATTTTAGGATTTTAGTTTAGAGTTTTATTAGAGTATTTTTTGTTTTTTGTTTTTCGTTTTTGCTTGTTAATTTTCAGGGTTGTAGTGCAGTGTTAAAAATTCTGGCCTGTCAGGTAAGTTTGGAAGCTACAGTTTCGATCTGCGTTTTTCTATTTTATTTGATTTATTTTCTATTTTCATATTTTCAAAAAAATCTGAAAAAAATTATGCAATCTTTATTTGATTTAATTAGATTTTTTGCGTTATTTTTATATTTTTTAGATTTTATTTTAATCGCTTTTCTTATTTTCCATTCTTTTTAAATCTGTAGTGATTTTATTTGATTCTGTGTTGAAATTGATAATCATATCATGGATGATCAAATGACTCTGAGAGAACTGGTTGCACTTTGTGTGAATTATAACTATTTATGTATTGAACATCCTGCTGTTGTTGTACCTTTCTAATTTAAATCTGGTTTAACACACTTGTTGCTAAGTTTAAATGGTTTTGCAGGTGAGGATCCGAATAAGCATCTGAAGGAATTAGAAGTTGTGTGCTCTGCACCTTCCGAACCTTCACTAGAGGACCTTGTCAACCAAATGGCTACAAATAATATCAAGTCTAAACAACAAATAGATTCTAATTTTCAGACTTTAGAAATACAGATTGGACAACTTACCACTTTAATGAATGCCATGCAACAAGCTCAAGGATCAAACCAACAACCCTTGGAAGAGCATTCTGTTTTTCAAATAGAGTTGCCTTCTGAAATTGTTGATGAAGTTTATTCTAAGTTGTTATATGATTTTCCATCATTTTCTGATTTTGATGATGTTTACTCTTGTGATATATGTACTACCACTAATGTTTGCTCTGTTTGTTCCGAAATAAATGTTGCCCTGCAGGCTGATGTTTTTCATGTGGATGAGGCTATAGATGAAGTGGTTTGTGCGGTTGAGGCTCTTGACATCCATGCTGCCTCGACCATTCCGCCCATTGAACAACCTCCTTCTTTAGATCTCAAACCACTCCCGGAAAATCTTAAATATGCCTACTTAGAGAGAAATCAAAACCTTCACGTTATTATTTCGTCTAACCTTGATTTCGATCAAGAAAGTAAGCTTTTGCAAGTCTTAAAGAGGCATAAAAAGGCGATTGTGTGTACCTTGGCAGAAATTCCCGGTATTATGTTAGGTGACCCTCACCCGGTCACTTAGGCTAACGGTTGTGAAACCTTCAAAAAAAAGAGAAAAAAATATTGTTGCTAAAGTGGTTAACTTTGAGTTGTCGACAAGATATGGATCATAGTCACTAACAAGCTTATTTACTATGTGTGTGAATAGAAAATTGGCTTAATACGATTGCATTAGAATGAAAAGGAGCAAAAAGGAGGATGAGTAAGTTTGGGTTAAGCATAATAACATAATTCGGTTTGGTTTGCTTAGGAGGGAGGTTTATGACCGCATAATTGTGGATTTGTGTTCTTACGATATCATTAGTGTGCAAAATTAGTACCTATCGATGCAATCTTGACCAAAGAAGAGTTTCTAGCCTATAATGAATTTTCGAATGCTATTGATTTTCATGAGTCTTGATACTATTTTGCTCGGAGTGCAAAAGTTCAAGTGTGGGAGAATTTGATCAGTGCATTTTAATGAACATTCTCTTATGTTTGTACTTAAGCATTTCCTTAGTTTGTTTTGTTTATTTTAGTGTTTTATTATGTTTTTATAATTAAGTCTTTGTTTACCGTTAATATATTTTCGCAACTTATTTTCAGCTTTAGCTGTTATTTGACACCTGTCCACGGTTTGGATCATAACTGGAGCTACGAGAATCAGATTTGAGCCTTCTACTTGGCGTTGGAAAGCTAAGACAAAGAGATAAAATTTTCATGTTTTACGAAGAAGCTGATTTGAAGTGTAGAAGGCTCGAATAATTCGTTGAACTTTGGACCTGAATTCTGCCTTTAGGAATATTTAGTTTTGGGCCGGGTTTTTTATATTTTTCGACCCAGTTGGGTTAGAACCAGATTTTGTGATGCTTCCCTATACCTAGTAGCAGCCGGGCTACTGATCTTAACCTTTTTTTCACAATTTTATTTTGCTTTTTACGATTGTAATGGAGAACTAATTCACGAAGGCATATCCTGCTGCTTACGGGTTCCATCGCTTTGAGGTTATTCTAATACAATTTAATTCGATTTCTGTTCAATTATTTTCTATGAAGTCATTTGCTTAATTTAATTGCAATCGTTTGCTTAATTCGATTGTGTTCATAGGAAAGAATTGATTATGTTTGATTGTATGCATGTTCCTAAATTTAATTGTATGTTATTGTTTGCTTAATTCGTTAACTCGTCATATTCTTAATCGTTTGCTTAATTCGGTAAGCAGGAACATAATTCATTTGATTTTGATAAGTGCTTGTCTAATTGATCTCATAATCAGATAGGATCGAATCCGCTTAGGGATTTGTGTTATAATAGTCGATGATAAGTCGGAAACCGAATCAATAGCATTAGTTGTTTTAGCTTATTTTTATAATCACTTATTTTAATCACTTTTTCTCTTGTTTTCTAAAATCATAATCCAAATCCCATAAACCGTTATTATAGTTGGTTAAATTCAATACAAGAATCCTTGAGAGACGATACTCGAGTTGTCGTTACCGTACCTATACTTTTTCAAAAATACTCGTCTTTGATCTGTGCGCGACAGTGGATAAAATTGGCGCCGTTGCCGAGGATTCTTGTAGATTTTAACCAATTTTAGGATTTTAGTTTAGAGTTTTATTAGAGTATTTTTTGTTTTTTGTTTTTCGTTTTTGCTTGTTAATTTTCAGGGTTGTAGTGCAGTGTTAAAAATTCTGGCCTGTCAGGTAAGTTTGGAAGCTACAGTTTCGATCTGCGTTTTTCTATTTTATTTGATTTATTTTCTATTTTCATATTTTCAAAAAAATCTGAAAAAAATTATGCAATCTTTATTTGATTTAATTAGATTTTTTGCGTTATTTTTATATTTTTTAGATTTTATTTTAATCGCTTTTCTTATTTTCCATTCTTTTTAAATCTGTAGTGATTTTATTTGATTCTGTGTTGAAATTGATAATCATATCATGGATGATCAAATGACTCTGAGAGAACTGGTTGCACTTTGTGTGAATTATAACTCTTTATGTATTGAACATCCTGCTGTTGTTGTACCTTTCTAATTTAAATCTGGTTTAACACACTTGTTGCTAAGTTTAAATGGTTTTGCAGGTGAGGATCCGAATAAGCATCTGAAGGAATTAGAAGTTGTGTGCTCTGCACCTTCCGAACCTTCACTAGAGGACCTTGTCAACCAAATGGCTACAAATAATATCAAGTCTAAACAACAAATAGATTCTAATTTTCAGACTTTAGAAATACAGATTGGACAACTTACCACTTTAATGAATGCCATGCAACAAGCTCAAGGATCAAACCAACAACCCTTGGAAGGGCATTCTGTTTTTCAAATAGAGTTGCCTTCTGAAATTGTTGATGAAGTTTATTCTAAGTTGTTATATGATTTTCCATCATTTTCTGATTTTGATGATGTTTACTCTTGTGATATATGTACTACCACTAATGTTTGCTCTGTTTGTTCCGAAATAAATGTTGCCCTGCAGGCTGATGTTTTTCATGTGGATGAGGCTATAGATGAAGTGGTTTGTGCGGTTGAGGCTCTTGACATCCATGCTGCCTCGACCATTCCGCCCATTGAACAACCTCCTTCTTTAGATCTCAAACCACTCGCGGAAAATCTTAAATATGCCTACTTAGAGAGAAATCAAAACCTTCACGTTATTATTTCGTCTAACCTTGATTTCGATCAAGAAAGTAAGCTTTTGCAAGTCTTAAAGAGGCATAAAAAGGCGATTGTGTGTACCTTGGCAGAAATTCCCGGTATTATGTTAGGTGACCCTCACCCGGTCACTTAGGCTAACGGTTGTGAAACCTTCAAAAAAAAGAGAAAAAAATATTGTTGCTAAAGTGGTTAACTTTGAGTTGTCGACAAGATATGGATCATAGTCACTAACAAGCTTATTTACTATGTGTGTGAATAGAAAATTGGCTTAATATGATTGCATTAGAATGAAAAGGAGCAAAAAGGAGGATGAGTAAGTTT
This sequence comes from Lathyrus tuberosus, assembly GCA_022829125.1. NCBI lineage: Eukaryota > Viridiplantae > Streptophyta > Magnoliopsida > Fabales > Fabaceae > Lathyrus > Lathyrus tuberosus. The sequence continues at coordinate 15,182,888 of JALAZF010000071.1, forward strand.
GGGTTAAGCATAATAACATAATTCGGTTTGGTTTGCTTAGGAGGGAGGTTTATGACCGCATAATTGTGGATTTGTGTTCTTACGATATCATTAGTGTGCAAAATTAGTACCTATCGATGCAATCTTGACCAAAGAAGAGTTTCTAGCCTATAATGAGTTTTCGAATGCTATTGATTTTCATGAGTCTTGATACTATTTTGCTCGGACTGCAAAAGTTCAAGTGTGGGAGAATTTGATCAGTGCATTTTAATGAACATTCTCTTATGTTTGTACTTAAGCATTTCCTTAGTTTGTTTTGTTTATTTTAGTGTTTTATTATGTTTTTATAATTAAGTCTTTGTTTACCGTTAATATATTTTCGCAACTTATTTTCAGCTTTAGCTGTTATTTGACACCTGTCCACGGTTTGGATCATAACTGGAGCTACGAGAATCAGATTTGAGCCTTCTACTTGGCGTTGGAAAGCTAAGACAAAGAGATAAAATTTTCATGTTTTACGAAGAAGCTGATTTGAAGTGTAGAAGACTCGAATAATTCGTTGAACTTTGGACCTGAATTCTGCCTTTAGGAATATTTAGTTTTGGGCCGGGTTTTTTATATTTTTCGACCCAGTTGGGTTAGAACCAGATTTTGTGATGCTTCCCTATACCTAGTAGCAGCCGGGCTACTGATCTTAACCTTTTTTTCACAATTTTATTTTGCTTTTTACGATTGTAATGGAGAACTAATTCACGAAGGCATATCCTGCTGCTTACGGGTTCCATCGCTTTGAGGTTATTCTAATACCAATTTAATTCGATTTCTGTTCAATTCTTTTCTATGAAGTCATTTGCTTAATTTAATTGCAATCGTTTGCTTAATTCGATTGTGTTCATAGGATAGAATTGATTAAGTTTGATTGTATGCATGTTCCTAAATTTAATTGTGTGTTATTGTTTGCTTAATTCGTTAACTCGTCATATTCTTAATCGTTTGCTTAATTCGGTAAGCAGGAACATAATTCATTTGATTTTGATAAGTGCTTGTCTAATTGATCTCATAATCAGATAGGATCGAATCCGCTTAGGGATTTGTGTTATAATAGTCGATGATAAGTCGGAAACCGAATCAATAGGATTAGTTGTTTTAGCTTATTTTTATAATCACTTATTTTAATCACTTTTTCTCTTGTTTTCTAAAATCATAATCCAAACCCCATAAACCGTTATTATAGTTGGTTAAATTCAATACAAGAATCCTTGAGAGACGATACTCGAGTTGTCGTTACCGTACCTATACTTTTTCAAAAATACTCGTCTTTGATCTGTGCGCGACAGTGGATAAAATTGGCGCCGTTGCCGAGGATTCTTGTAGATTTTAACCAATTTTAGGATTTTAGTTTAGAGTTTTATTAGAGTATTTTTTGTTTTTTGTTTTTCGTTTTTGCTTGTTAATTTTCAGGGTTGTAGTGCAGTGTTAAAAATTCTGGCCTGTCAGGTAAGTTTGGAAGCTACAGTTTCGATCTGCGTTTTTCTATTTTATTTGATTTATTTTCTATTTTCATATTTTCAAAAAAATCTGAAAAAAATTATGCAATCTTTATTTGATTTAATTAGATTTTTTGCGTTATTTTTATATTTTTTAGATTTTATTTTAATCGCTTTTCTTATTTTCCATTCTTTTTAAATCTGTAGTGATTTTATTTGATTCTGTGTTGAAATTGATAATCATATCATGGATGATCAAATGACTCTGAGAGAACTGGTTGCACTTTGTGTGAATTATAACTCTTTATGTATTGAACATCCTGCTGTTGTTGTACCTTTCTAATTTAAATCTGGTTTAACACACTTGTTGCTAAGTTTAAATGGTTTTGCAGGTGAGGATCCGAATAAGCATCTGAAGGAATTAGAAGTTGTGTGCTCTGCACCTTCCGAACCTTCACTAGAGGACCTTGTCAACCAAATGGCTACAAATAATATCAAGTCTAAACAACAAATAGATTCTAATTTTCAGACTTTAGAAATACAGATTGGACAACTTACCACTTTAATGAATGCCATGCAACAAGCTCAAGGATCAAACCAACAACCCTTGTTAGAGCATTCTGTTTTTCAAATAGAGTTGCCTTCTGAAATTGTTGATGAAGTTTATTCTGAGTTGTTATATGATTTTCCATCATTTTCTGATTTTGATGATGTTTACTCTTGTGATGTATGTACTACCCATAATGTTTGCTCTGTTTGTTCCGAAATAAATGTTGCCCTGCAGGCTGATGTTTTTCATGTGGATGAGGCTATAGATGAAGTGGTTTGTGCGGTTGAGGCTCTTGACATCCATGCTGCCTCGACCATTCCGCCCATTGAACAACCTCCTTCTTTAGATCTCAAACCACTCCCGGAAAATCTTAAATATGCCTACTTAGAGAGAAATCAAAACCTTCACGTTATTATTTCGTCTAACCTTGATTTCGATCAAGAAAGTAAGCTTTTGCAAGTCTTAAAGAGGCATAAAAAGGCGATTGTGTGTACCTTGGCAGAAATTCCCGGTATTATGTTAGGTGACCCTCACCCGGTCACTTAGGCTAACGGTTGTGAAACCTTCAAAAAAAAGAGAAAAAAATATTGTTGCTAAAGTGGTTAACTTTGAGTTGTCGACAAGATATGGATCATAGTCACTAACAAGCTTATTTACTATGTGTGTGAATAGAAAATTGGCTTAATATGATTGCATTAGAATGAAAAGGAGCAAAAAGGAGGATGAGTAAGTTTGGGTTAAGCATAATAACATAATTCGGTTTGGTTTGCTTAGGAGGGAGGTTTATGACCGCATAATTGTGGATTTGTGTTCTTACGATATCATTAGTGTGCAAAATTAGTACCTATCGATGCAATCTTGACCAAAGAAGAGTTTCTAGCCTATAATGAGTTTTCGAATGCTATTGATTTTCATGAGTCTTGATACTATTTTGCTCGGAGTGCAAAAGTTCAAGTGTGGGAGAATTTGATCAGTGCATTTTAATGAACATTCTCTTATGTTTGTACTTAAGCATTTCCTTAGTTTGTTTTGTTTATTTTAGTGTTTTATTATGTTTTTATAATTAAGTCTTTGTTTACCGTTAATATATTTTCGCAACTTATTTTCAGCTTTAGCTGTTATTTGACACCTGTCCACGGTTTGGATCATAACTGGAGCTACGAGAATCAGATTTGAGCCTTCTACTTGGCGTTGGAAAGCTAAGACAAAGAGATAAAATTTTCATGTTTTACGAAGAAGCTGATTTGAAGTGTAGAAGGCTCGAATAATTCGTTGAACTTTGGACCTGAATTCTGCCTTTAGGAATATTTTGTTTTGGGCCGGGTTTTTTATATTTTTCGACCCAGTTGGGTTAGAACCAGATTTTGTGATGCTTCCCTATACCTAGTAGCAGCCGGGCTACTGATCTTAACCTTTTTTTCACAATTTTATTTTGCTTTTTACGATTGTAATGGAGAACTAATTCACGAAGGCATATCCTGCTGCTTACGGGTTCCATCGCTTTGAGGTTATTCTAATACCAATTTAATTCGATTTCTGTTCAATTCTTTTCTATGAAGTCATTTGCTTAATTTAATTGCAATCGTTTGCTTAATTCGATTGTGTTCATAGGATAGAATTGATTAAGTTTGATTGTATGCATGTTCCTAAATTTAATTGTGTGTTATTGTTTGCTTAATTCGTTAACTCGTCATATTCTTAATCGTTTGCTTAATTCGGTAAGCAGGAACATAATTCATTTGATTTTGATAAGTGCTTGTCTAATTGATCTCATAATCAGATAGGATCGAATCCGCTTAGGGATTTGTGTTATAATAGTCGATGATAAGTCGGAAACCGAATCAATAGGATTAGTTGTTTTAGCTTATTTTTATAATCACTTATTTTAATCACTTTTTCTCTTGTTTTCTAAAATCATAATCCAAACCCCATAAACCGTTATTATAGTTGGTTAAATTCAATACAAGAATCCTTGAGAGACGATACTCGAGTTGTCGTTACCGTACCTATACTTTTTCAAAAATACTCGTCTTTGATCTGTGCGCGACAGTGGATAAAATTGGCGCCGTTGCCGAGGATTCTTGTAGATTTTAACCAATTTTAGGATTTTAGTTTAGAGTTTTATTAGAGTATTTTTTGTTTTTTGTTTTTCGTTTTTGCTTGTTAATTTTCAGGGTTGTAGTGCAGTGTTAAAAATTCCGGCCTGTCAGGTAAGTTTGGAAGCTACAGTTTCGATCTGCGTTTTTCTATTTTATTTGATTTATTTTCTATTTTCATATTTTCAAAAAAATCTGAAAAAAATTATGCAATCTTTATTTGATTTAATTAGATTTTTTGCGTTATTTTTATATTTTTTAGATTTTATTTTAATCGCTTTTCTTATTTTCCATTCTTTTTAAATCTGTAGTGATTTTATTTGATTCTGTGTTGAAATTGATAATCATATCATGGATGATCAAATGACTCTGAGAGAACTGGTTGCACTTTGTGTGAATTATAACTCTTTATGTATTGAACATCCTGCTGTTGTTGTACCTTTCTAATTTAAATCTGGTTTAACACACTTGTTGCTAAGTTTTAATGGTTTTGCAGGTGAGGATCCGAATAAGCATCTGAAGGAATTAGAAGTTGTGTGCTCTGCACCTTCCGAACCTTCACTAGAGGACCTTGTCAACCAAATGGCTACAAATAATATCAAGTCTAAACAACAAATAGATTCTAATTTTCAGACTTTAGAAATACAGATTGGACAACTTACCACTTTAATGAATGCCATGCAACAAGCTCAAGGATCAAACCAACAACCCTTGGAAGAGCATTCTGTTTTTCAAATAGAGTTGCCTTCTGAAATTGTTGATGAAGTTTATTCTGAGTTGTTATATGATTTTCCATCATTTTCTGATTTTGATGATGTTTACTCTTGTGATGTATGTACTACCCATAATGTTTGCTCTGTTTGTTCCGAAATAAATGTTGCCCTGCAGGCTGATGTTTTTCATGTGGATGAGGCTATAGATGAAGTGGTTTGTGCGGTTGAGGCTCTTCACATCCATGCTGCCTCAACCATTCCGCCCATTGAACAACCTCCTTCTTTAGATCTCAAACCACTCCCGGAAAATCTTAAATATGCCTACTTAGAGAGAAATCAAAACCTTCACGTTATTATTTCGTCTAACCTTGATTTCGATCAAGAAAGTAAGCTTTTGCAAGTCTTAAAGAGGCATAAAAAGGAGATTGTGTGTACCTTGGCAGAAATTCCCGGTATTATGTTAGGTGACCCTCACCCGGTCACTTAGGCTAACGGTTGTGAAACCTTCAAAAAAAAGAGAAAAAAATATTGTTGCTAAAGTGGTTAACTTTGAGTTGTCGACAAGATATGGATCATAGTCACTAACAAGCTTATTTACTATGTGTGTGAATAGAAAATTGGCTTAATATGATTGCATTAGAATGAAAAGGAGCAAAAAGGAGGATGAGTAAGTTTGGGTTAAGCATAATAACATAATTCGGTTTGGTTTGCTTAGGAGGGAGGTTTATGACCGCATAATTGTGGATTTGTGTTCTTACGATATCATTAGTGTGCAAAATTAGTACCTATCGATGCAATCTTGACCAAAGAAGAGTTTCTAGCCTATAATGAGTTTTCGAATGCTATTGATTTTCATGAGTCTTGATACTATTTTGCTCGGAGTGCAAAAGTTCAAGTGTGGGAGAATTTGATCAGTGCATTTTAATGAACATTCTCTTATGTTTGTACTTAAGCATTTCCTTAGTTTGTTTTGTTTATTTTAGTGTTTTATTATGTTTTTATAATTAAGTCTTTGTTTACCGTTAATATATTTTCGCAACTTATTTTCAGCTTTAGCTGTTATTTGACACCTGTCCACGGTTTGCATCATAACTGGAGCTACGAGAATCAGATTTGAGCCTTCTACTTGGCGTTGGAAAGCTAAGACAAAGAGATAAAATTTTCATGTTTTACGAAGAAGCTGATTTGAAGTGTAGAAGGCTCGAATAATTCGTTGAACTTTGGACCTGAATTCTGCCTTTAGGAATATTTTGTTTTGGGCCGGGTTTTTTATATTTTTCGACCCAGTTGGGTTAGAACCAGATTTTGTGATGCTTCCCTATACCTAGTAGCAGCCGGGCTACTGATCTTAACCTTTTTTTCACAATTTTATTTTGCTTTTTACGATTGTAATGGAGAACTAATTCACGAAGGCATATCCTGCTGCTTACGGGTTCCATCGCTTTGAGGTTATTCTAATACCAATTTAATTCGATTTCTGTTCAATTCTTTTCTATGAAGTCATTTGCATAATTTAATTGCAATCGTTTGCTTAATTCGATTGTGTTCATAGGATAGAATTGATTAAGTTTGATTGTATGCATGTTCCTAAATTTAATTGTGTGTTATTGTTTGCTTAATTCGTTAACTCGTCATATTCTTAATCGTTTGCTTAATTCGGTAAGCAGGAACATAATTCATTTGATTTTGATAAGTGCTTGTCTAATTGATCTCATAATCAGATAGGATCGAATCCGCTTAGGGATTTGTGTTATAATAGTCGATGATAAGTCGGAAACCGAATCAATAGGATTAGTTGTTTTAGCTTATTTTTATAATCACTTATTTTAATCACTTTTTCTCTTGTTTTCTAAAATCATAATCCAAACCCCATAAACCGTTATTATAGTTGGTTAAATTCAATACAAGAATCCTTGAGAGACGATACTCGAGTTGTCGTTACCGTACCTATACTTTTTCAAAAATACTCGTCTTTGATCTGTGCGCGACAGTGGATAAAATTGGCTCCGTTGCCGAGGATTCTTGTAGATTTTAACCAATTTTAGGATTTTAGTTTAGAGTTTTATTAGATTATTTTTTGTTTTTTGTTTTTTGTTTTTGCTTGTTGATTTTCAGGGTTGTAGTGCAGTGTTAAAAATTCCGGCCTGTCAGGTAAGTTTGGAAGCTACAGTTTCGATCTGCGTTTTTCTATTTTATTTGATTTATTTTCTATTTTCATATTTTCAAAAAAATCTGAAAAAAATTATGCAATCTTTATTTGATTTAATTAGATTTTTTGCGTTATTTTTATATTTTTTAGATTTTATTTTAATCGCTTTTCTTATTTTCCATTCTTTTTAAATCTGTAGTGATTTTATTTGATTCTGTGTTGAAATTGATAATCATATCATGGATGATCAAATGACTCTGAGAGAACTGGTTGCACTTTGTGTGAATGATAACACTTTATGTATTGAACATCTTGCTGTTGTTGTACCTTTCTAATTTAAATCTGGTTTAACACACTTGTTGCTAAGTTTTAATGGTTTTGCAGGTGAGGATCCGAATAAGCATCTGAAGGAATTAGAAGTTGTGTGCTCTGCACCTTCCGAACCTTCACTAGAGGACCTTGTCAACCAAATGGCTACAAATAATATCAAGTCTCAACAACAAATAGATTCTAATTTTCAGACTTTAGAAATACAGATTGGACAACTTACCACTTTAATGAATGCCATGCAACAAGCTCAAGGATCAAACCAACAACCCTTGGAAGAGCATTCTGTTTTTCAAATAGAGTTGCCTTCTGAAATTGTTGATGAAGTTTATTCTGAGTTGTTATATGATTTTCCATCATTTTCTGATTTTGATGATGTTTACTCTTGTGATGTATGTACTACCACTAATGTTTGCTCTGTTTGTACCGAAATAAATGTTGCCCTGCAGGCTGATGTTTTTCATGTGGATGAGGCTATAGATGAAGTGGTTTGTGCGGTTGAGGCTCTTCACATCCATGATGCCCCGACCATTCCGCCCATTGAACAACCTCCTTCTTTAGATCTCAAACCACTCCCGGAAAATCTTAAATATGCCTACTTAGAGAGAAATCAAAACCTTCACGTTATTATTTCGTCTAACCTTGATTTCGATCAAGAAAGTAAGCTTTTGCAAGTCTTAAAGAGGCATAAAAAGGCGATTGTGTGTACCTTGGCAGACATTCCCGGTATTATGTTAGGTGACCCTCACCCGGTCACTTAGGCTAACGGTTGTGAAACCTTCAAAAAAAAGAAAAAAAAATATTGTTGCTAAAGTGGTTAACTTTGAGTTGTCGACAAGATATGGATCATAGTCACTAACAAGCTTATTTACTATGTGTGTGAATAGAAAATTGGCTTAATATGATTGCATTAGAATGAAAAGGAGCAAAAAGGAGGATGAGTAAGTTTTGGTTAAGCATAATAACATAATTCGGTTTGGTTTGTTTAGGAGGGAGGTTTATGACCGCATAATTGTGGATTTGTGTTCTTACGATATCATTAGTGTGCAAAATTAGTACCTATCGATGCAATCTTGACCAAAGAAGAGTTTCTAGCCTATAATGAGTTTTCGAATGCTATTGATTTTCATGAGTCTTGATACTATTTTGCTCGGAGTGCAAAAGTTCAAGTGTGGGAGAATTTGATCAGTGCATTTTAATGAACATTCTCTTATGTTTGTACTTAAGCATTTCCTTAGTTTGTTTTGTTTATTTTAGTGTTTTATTATGTTTTTATAATTAAGTCTTTGTTTACAGTTAATATATTTTCGCAACTTATTTTCAGCTTTAGCTGTTATTTGACACCTGTCCACGGTTTGCATCATAATTGGAGCTACGAGAATCAGATTTGAGCCTTCTACTTGGCGTTGGAAAGCTAAGACAAAGAGATAAAATTTTCATGTTTTACGAAGAAGCTGATTTGAAGTGTAGAAGGCTCGAATAATTCGTTGAACTTTGGACCTGAATTCTGCCTTTAGGAATATTTTGTTTTGGGCCGGGTTTTTTATATTTTTCGACCCAGTTGGGTTAGAACCAGATTTTGTGATGCTTCCCTATACCTAGTAGCAGCCGGGCTACTGATCTTAACCTTTTTTTCACAATTTTATTTTGCTTTTTACGATTGTAATGGAGAACTAATTCACGAAGGCATATCCTGCTGCTTACGGGTTCCATCGCTTTGAGGTTATTCTAATACCAATTTAATTCGATTTCTGTTCAATTCTTTTCTATGAAGTCATTTGCATAATTTAATTGCAATCGTTTGCTTAATTCGATTGTGTTCATAGGATAGAATTGATTAAGTTTGATTGTATGCATGTTCCTAAATTTAATTGTGTGTTATTGTTTGCTTAATTCGTTAACTCGTCATATTCTTAATCGTTTGCTTAATTCGGTAAGCAGGAACATAATTCATTTGATTTTGATAAGTGCTTGTCTAATTGATCTCATAATCAGATAGGATCGAATCCGCTTAGGGATTTGTGTTATAATAGTCGATGATAAGTCGGAAACCGAATCAATAGGATTAGTTGTTTTAGCTTATTTTTATAATCACTTATTTTAATCACTTTTTCTCTTGTTTTCTAAAATCATAATCCAAACCCCATAAACCGTTATTATAGTTGGTTAAATTCAATACAAGAATCCTTGAGAGACGATACTCGAGTTGTCGTTACCGTACCTATACTTTTTCAAAAATACTCGTCTTTGATCTGTGCGCGACAGTGGATAAAATTGGCTCCGTTGCCGAGGATTCTTGTAGATTTTAACCAATTTTAGGATTTTAGTTTAGAGTTTTATTAGATTATTTTTTGTTTTTTGTTTTTTGTTTTTGCTTGTTGATTTTCAGGGTTGTAGTGCAGTGTTAAAAATTCCGGCCTGTCAGGTAAGTTTGGAAGCTACAGTTTCGATCTGCGTTTTTCTATTTTATTTGATTTATTTTCTATTTTCATATTTTCAAAAAAATCTGAAAAAAATTATGCAATCTTTATTTGATTTAATTAGATTTTTTGCGTTATTTTTATATTTTTTAGATTTTATTTTAATCGCTTTTCTTATTTTCCATTCTTTTTAAATCTGTAGTGATTTTATTTGATTCTGTGTTGAAATTGATAATCATATCATGGATGATCAAATGACTCTGAGAGAACTGGTTGCACTTTGTGTGAATGATAACACTTTATGTATTGAACATCTTGCTGTTGTTGTACCTTTCTAATTTAAATCTGGTTTAACACACTTGTTGCTAAGTTTTAATGGTTTTGCAGGTGAGGATCCGAATAAGCATCTGAAGGAATTAGAAGTTGTGTGCTCTGCACCTTCCGAACCTTCACTAGAGGACCTTGTCAACCAAATGGCTACAAATAATATCAAGTCTCAACAACAAATAGATTCTAATTTTCAGACATTAGAAATACAGATTGGACAACTTACCACTTTAATGAATGCCATGCAACAAGCTCAAGGATCAAACCAACAACCCTTGGAAGAGCATTCTGTTTTTCAAAAAGAGTTGCCTTCTGAAATTGTTGATGAAGTTTATTCTGAGTTGTTATATGATTTTCCATGATTTTCTGATTTTGATGATGTTTACTCTTGTGATGTATGTACTACCACTAATGTTTGCTCTGTTTGTACCGAAATAAATGTTGCCCTGCAGGCTGATGTTTTTCATGTGGATGAGGCTATAGATGAAGTGGTTTGTGCGGTTGAGGCTCTTGACATCCATGATGCCCCGACCATTCCGTCCATTGTACAACCTCCTTCTTTAGATCTCAAACCACTCCCGGAAAATCTTAAATATGCCTACTTAGAGAGAAATCAAAACCTTCACGTTATTATTTCGTCTAACCTTGATTTCGATCAAGAAAGTAAGCTTTTGCAAGTCTTAAAGAGGCATAAAAAGGCGATTGTGTGTACCTTGGCAGACATTCCCGGTATTATGTTAGGTGACCCTCACCCGGTCACTTAGGCTAACGGTTGTGAAACCTTCAAAAAAAAGAAAAAAAATATTGTTGCTAAAGTGGTTAACTTTGAATTGTCGACAAGATATGAATCATAGTCACTAACAAGCTTATTTACTATGTGTGTGAATAGAAAATTGGCTTAATATGATTGCATTAGAATGAAAAAGAGCAAAAAGGAGGATGAGTAAGTTTGGCTTAAGCATAATAACATAATTCGGTTTGGTTTGTTTAGGAGGGAGGTTTATGACCGCATAATTGTGGATTTGTGTTCTTACGATATCCTTAGTGTGCAAAATTAGTACCTATCGATGCAATCTTGACCAAAGAAGAGTTTGTAGCCTATAATGAGTTTTCGAATGCTATTATTTTTCATGAGTCTTGATACTATTTTGCCCGGAGTGCAAAAGTTCAAGTGTGGGAGAATTTGATCAGTGAATTTTAATGAACATTCTCTTATGTTTGTACTTAAGCATTTCCTTAGTTTGTTTTGTTTATTTTAGTGTTTTATTATGTTTTTATAATTAAGTCTTTGTTTACCGTTAATATATTTTCGTAACTTATTTTCAGCTTTAGCTGTTATTTGACACCTGTCCACGGTTTGGATCATAACTGGAGCTACGAGAATCAGATTTGAGCCTTCTACTTGGCGTTGGAAAGCTAAGACAAAGAGATAAAACTTTCATGTTTTACGAAGAAGCTGATTTGAAGTGTAGAAGGCTCGAATAATTCGTTGAACTTTGGACCTGAATTCTGCCTTTAGGAATATTTAGTTTTGGGCCGGGTTTTTTATATTTTTTGACCCAGTTGGGTTAGAACCAGATTTTGTGATGCTTCCCTATACCTAGTAGCAGCCGGACTACTGATCTTAACCTTTTTTTCGAAATTTTATTTTGCTTTTTACGATTGTAATGGAGAACTAATTCACGAAGGCATATCCTGCTGCTTACGGGTTCCATCGCTTTGAGGTTATTCTAATACCAATTTAATTCGATTTCTGTTCAATTCTTTTCTATGAAGTCATTTGCTTAATTTAATTGCAATCGTTTGCTTAATTCGATTGTGTTCATAGGATAGAATTGATTAAGTTTGATTGTATATATGTTCCTAAATTTAATTGTGTGTTATTGTTTGCTTAATTCGTTAACTCGTCATATTCTTAATCGTTTGCTTAATTCGGTAAGCAGGAACATAATTCATTTGATTTTGATAAGTGCTTGTCTAATTGATCTCATAATCAGATAGGATCGAATCCGCTTAGGGATTTGTGTTATAATAGTCGATGATAAGTCGGAAACCGAATCAATAGGATTAGTTGTTTTAGCTTATTTTTATAATCACTTATTTTAATCACTTTTTCTCTTGTTTTCTAAAATCATAATCCAAACCCCATAAACCGTTATTATAGTTGGTTAAATTCAATACAAGAATCCTTGAGAGACGATACTCGAGTTGTCGTTACCGTACCTATACTTTTTAAAAAATACTGGTCTTTGATCTGTGCGCGACAATGGATAAAATTGGCGCCGTTGCCGAGGATTCTTGTAGATTTTAACCAATTTTAGGATTTTAGTTTAGAGTTTTATTAGATTATTTTTTGTTTTCTGTTTTTTGTTTTTGCTTGTTGATTTTCAGGGTTGTAGTGCAGTGTTAAAAATTCCGGCCTGTCAGGTAAGTTTGGAAGCTACAGTTTCGATCTGCGTTTTTCTATTTTATTTGATTTATTTTCTATTTTCATATTTTCAAAAAAATCTGAAAAAAATTATGCAATCTTTATTTGATTTAATTAGATTTTTTGCGTTATTTTTATATTTTTTAAATTTTATTTTAATCGCTTTTCTTATTTTCCATTCTTTTTAAATCTGTAGTGATTTTATTTGATTCTGTGTTGAAATTGATAATCATATCATGGATGATCAAATGACTCTAAGAGAACTGGTTGCACTTTGTGTGAATTATAACTCTTTATGTATTGAACATCCTGCTGTTGTTGTACCTTTCTAATTTAAATCTGGTTTAACACACTTGTTGCTAAGTTTTAATGGTTTTGCAGGTGAGGATCCGAATAAGCATCTGAAGGAATTAGAAGTTGTGTGCTCTGCACCTTCCGAACCTTCACTAGAGGACCTTGTCAACCAAATGGCTACAAATAATATCAAGTCTCAACAACAAATAGATTCTAATTTTCAGACATTAGAAATACAGATTGGACAACTTACCACTTTAATGAATGCCATGCAACAAGCTCAAGGATCAAACCAACAACCCTTGGAAGAGCATTCTGTTTTTCAAAAAGAGTTGCCTTCTGAAATTGTTGATGAAGTTTATTCTGAGTTGTTATATGATTTTCCATGATTTTCTGATTTTGATGATGTTTACTCTTGTGATGTATGTACTACCACTAATGTTTGCTCTGTTTGTACCGAAATAAATGTTGCCCTGCAGGCTGATGTTTTTCATGTGGATGAGGCTATAGATGAAGTGGTTTGTGCGGTTGAGGCTCTTGACATCCATGCTGCCCCGACCATTCCATCCATTGAACAACCTCCTTCTTTAGATATCAAACCACTCCCGGAAAATCTTAAATATGCCTACTTAGAGAGAAATCAAAACCTTCACGTTATTATTTCGTCTAACCTTGATTTCGATCAAGAAAGTAAGCTTTTGCAAGTCTTAAAGAGGCATAAAAAGGCGATTGTGTGTACCTTGGCAGACATTCCCGGTATTATGTTAGGTGACCCTCACCCGGTCACTTAGGCTAACGGTTGTGAAACCTTCAAAAAAAAGAAAAAAAAATATTGTTGCTAAAGTGGTTAACTTTGAGTTGTCGACAAGATATGGATCATAGTCACTAACAAGATTATTTACTATGTGTGTGAATAGAAAATTGGCTTAATATGATTGCATTAAAATGAAAAAGAGCAAAAAGGAGGATGAGTATGTTTGGGTTAAGCATAATAACATAATTCGGTTTGGTTTGTTTAGGAGGGAGGTTTATGACCGCATAATTGTGGATTTGTGTTCTTACGATATCATTAGTGTGCAAAATTAGTACCTATCGATGCAATCTTGACCAAAGAAGAGTTTGTAGCCTATAATGAGTTTTCGAATGCTATTGATTTTCATGAGTCTTGATACTATTTTACTCGGAGTGCAAAAGTTCCAGTGTGGGAGAATTTGATCAGTGCATTTTAATGAACATTCTCTTATGTTTGTACTTAAGCATTTCCTTAGTTTGTTTTGTTTATTTTAGTGTTTTATTATGTTTTTATAATTAAGTCTTTGTTTACCGTTAATATATTTTCGCAACTTATTTTCAGCTTTAGCTGTTATTTGACACCTGTCCACGGTTTGGATCATAACTGGAGCTACGAGAATCAGATTTGAGCCTTCTACTTGGCGTTGGAAAGCTAAGACAAAGAGATAAAACTTTCATGTTTTACGAAGAAGCTGATTTGAAGTGTAGAAGGCTCGAATAATTCGTTGAACTTTGGACCTGAATTCTGCCTTTAGGAATATTTAGTTTTGGGCCGGGTTTTTTATATTTTTTGACCCAGTTGGGTTAGAACCAGATTTTGTGATGCTTCCCTATACCTAGTAGCAGCCGGGCTACTGATCTTAACCTTTTTTTCACAATTTTATTTTGCTTTTTACGATTGTAATGGAGAACTAATTCACGAAGGCATATCCTGCTGCTTACGGGTTCCATCGCTTTGAGGTTATTCTAATACCAATTTAATTCGATTTCTGTTCAATTCTTTTCTATGAAGTCATTTGCTTAATTTAATTGCAATCGTTTGCTTAATTCGATTGTGTTCATAGGATAGAATTGATTAAGTTTGATTGTATGCATGTTCCTAAATTTAATTGTGTGTTATTGTTTGCTTAATTCGTTAACTCGTCATATTCTTAATCGTTTGCTTAATTCGGTAAGCAGGAACATAATTCATTTGATTTTGATAAGTGCTTGTCTAATTGATCTCATAATCAGATAGGATCGAATCCGCTTAGGGATTTGTGTTATAATAGTCGATGATAAGTCGGAAACCGAATCAATAGGATTAGTTGTTTTAGCTTATTTTTATAATAACTTATTTTAATCACTTTTTCTCTTGTTTTCTAAAATCATAATCCAAACCCCATAAACCGTTATTATAGTTGGTTAAATTCAATACAAGAATCCTTGAGAGACGATACTCGAGTTGTCGTTACCGTACCTATACTTTTTAAAAAATACTCGTCTTTGATATGTGAGCGACAGTGGATAAAATTGGCGCCGTTGCCGAGGATTCTTGTAGATTTTAACCAATTTTAGGATTTTAGTTTAGAGTTTTATTAGATTATTTTTTGTTTTCTGTTTTTTGTTTTTGCTTGTTGATTTTCAGGGTTGTAGTGCAGTGTTAAAAATTCCGGCCTGTCAGGTAAGTTTGGAAGCTACAGTTTCGATCTGCGTTTTTCTATTTTATTTGATTTATTTTCTATTTTCATATTTTCAAAAAAATCTGAAAAAAATTATGCAATCTTTATTTGATTTAATTAGATTTTTTGCGTTATTTTTATATTTTTTAAATTTTATTTTAATCGCTTTTCTTATTTTCCATTCTTTTTAAATCTGTAGTGATTTTATTTGATTCTGTGTTGAAATTGATAATCATATCATGGATGATCAAATGACTCTAAGAGAACTGGTTGCACTTTGTGTGAATTATAACTCTTTATGTATTGAACATCCTGCTGTTGTTGTACCTTTCTAATTTAAATCTGGTTTAACACACTTGTTGCTAAGTTTTAATGGTTTTGCAGGTGAGGATCCGAATAAGCATCTGAAGGAATTAGAAGTTGTGTGCTCTGCACCTTCCGAACCTTCACTAGAGGACCTTGTCAACCAAATGGCTACAAATAATATCAAGTCTCAACAACAAATAGATTCTAATTTTCAGACATTAGAAATACAGATTGGACAACTTACCACTTTAATGAATGCCATGCAACAAGCTCAAGGATCAAACCAACAACCCTTGGAAGAGCATTCTGTTTTTCAAAAAGAGTTGCCTTCTGAAATTGTTGATGAAGTTTATTCTGAGTTGTTATATGATTTTCCATGATTTTCTGATTTTGATGATGTTTACTCTTGTGATGTATGTACTACCACTAATGTTTGCTCTGTTTGTACCGAAATAAATGTTGCCCTGCAGGCTGATGTTTTTCATGTGGATGAGGCTATAGATGAAGTGGTTTGTGCGGTTGAGGCTCTTGACATCCATGCTGCCCCGACCATTCCATCCATTGAACAACCTCCTTCTTTAGATATCAAACCACTCCCGGAAAATCTTAAATATGCCTACTTAGAGAGAAATCAAAACCTTCACGTTATTATTTCGTCTAACCTTGATTTCGATCAAGAAAGTAAGCTTTTGCAAGTCTTAAAGAGGCATAAAAAGGCGATTGTGTGTACCTTGGCAGACATTCCCGGTATTATGTTAGGTGACCCTCACCCGGTCACTTAGGCTAACGGTTGTGAAACCTTCAAAAAAAAGAAAAAAAAATATTGTTGCTAAAGTGGTTAACTTTGAGTTGTCGACAAGATATGGATCATAGTCACTAACAAGATTATTTACTATGTGTGTGAATAGAAAATTGGCTTAATATGATTGCATTAAAATGAAAAAGAGCAAAAAGGAGGATGAGTATGTTTGGGTTAAGCATAATAACATAATTCGGTTTGGTTTGTTTAGGAGGGAGGTTTATGACCGCATAATTGTGGATTTGTGTTCTTACGATATCATTAGTGTGCAAAATTAGTACCTATCGATGCAATCTTGACCAAAGAAGAGTTTGTAGCCTATAATGAGTTTTCGAATGCTATTGATTTTCATGAGTCTTGATACTATTTTACTCGGAGTGCAAAAGTTCCAGTGTGGGAGAATTTGATCAGTGCATTTTAATGAACATTCTCTTATGTTTGTACTTAAGCATTTCCTTAGTTTGTTTTGTTTATTTTAGTGTTTTATTATGTTTTTATAATTAAGTCTTTGTTTACCGTTAATATATTTTCGCAACTTATTTTCAGCTTTAGCTGTTATTTGACACCTGTCCACGGTTTGGATCATAACTGGAGCTACGAGAATCAGATTTGAGCCTTCTACTTGGCGTTGGAAAGCTAAGACAAAGAGATAAAACTTTCATGTTTTACGAAGAAGCTGATTTGAAGTGTAGAAGGCTCGAATAATTCGTTGAACTTTGGACCTGAATTCTGCCTTTAGGAATATTTAGTTTTGGGCCGGGTTTTTTATATTTTTTGACCCAGTTGGGTTAGAACCAGATTTTGTGATGCTTCCCTATACCTAGTAGCAGCGGGGCTACTGATCTTAACCTTTTTTTCACAATTTTATTTTGCTTTTTACGATTGTAATGGAGAACTAATTCACGAAGGCATATCCTGCTGCTTACGGGTTCCATCGCTTTGAGGTTATTCTAATACCAATTTAATTCGATTTCTGTTCAATTCTTTTCTATGAAGTCATTTGCTTAATTTAATTGCAATCGTTTGCTTAATTCGATTGTGTTCATAGGATAGAATTGATTAAGTTTGATTGTATGCATGTTCCTAAATTTAATTGTGTGTTATTGTTTGCTTAATTCGTTAACTCGTCATATTCTTAATCGTTTGCTTAATTCGGTAAGCAGGAACATAATTCATTTGATTTTGATAAGTGCTTGTCTAATTGATCTCATAATCAGATAGGATCGAATCCGCTTAGGGATTTGTGTTATAATAGTCGATGATAAGTCGGAAACCGAATCAATAGGATTAGTTGTTTTAGCTTATTTTTATAATAACTTATTTTAATCACTTTTTCTCTTGTTTTCTAAAATCATAATCCAAACCCCATAAACCGTTATTATAGTTGGTTAAATTCAATACAAGAATCCTTGAGAGACGATACTCGAGTTGTCGTTACCGTACCTATACTTTTTAAAAAATACTCGTCTTTGATATGTGAGCGACAGTGGATAAAATTGGCGCCGTTGCCGAGGATTCTTGTAGATTTTAACCAATTTTAGGATTTTAGTTTAGAGTTTTATTAGATTATTTTTTGTTTTTTGTTTTTTGTTTTTGCTTGTTAATTTTCAGGGTTGTAGTGCAGTGTTAAAAATTCTGGCCTGTCAGGTAAGTTTGGAAGCTACAGTTTCGATCTGCGTTTTTCTATTTTATTTGATTTATTTTCTATTTTCATATTTTCAAAAAAATCTGAAAAAAATTATGCAATCTTTATTTGATTTAATTAGATTTTTTGCGTTATTTTTATATTTTTTAGATTTGATTTTAATTGCTTTTCTTATTTTCCATTCTTTTTAAATCTGTAGTGATTTTATTTGATTCTGTGTTGAAATTGATAATCATATCATGGATGATCAAATGACTCTGAGAGAACTGGTTGCACTTTGTGTGAATTATAACTCTTTATGTATTGAACATCCTGCTGTTGTTGTACCTTTCTAATTTAAATCTGGTTTAACACACTTGTTGCTAAGTTTTAATGGTTTTGCAGGTGAGGATCCGAATAAGCATCTGAAGGAATTAGAAGTTATGTGCTCTGCACCTTCCGAACCTTCACTAGAGGACCTTGTCAACCAAATGGCTACAAATAATATCAAGTCTCAACAACAAATAGATTCTAATTTTCAGACTTTAGAAATACAGATTGGACAACTTACCACTTTAATGAATGCCATGCAACAAGCTCAAGGATCAAACCAACAACCCTTGGAAGAGCATTCTGTTTTTCAAATAGACTTGCCTTCTGAAATTGTTGATGAAGTTTATTCTGAGTTGTTATATGATTTTCCATCATTTTCTGATTTTGATGATGTTTACTCTTGTGATGTATGTACTAACACTAATGTTTGCTCTGTTTGTACCGAAATAAATGTTGCCCTGCAGGCTGATGTTTTTCATGTGGATGAGGCTATAGATGAAGTGGTTTGTGCGGTTGAGGCTCTTGACATCCATGCTGCCCCGACCATTCCATCCATTGAACAACCTCCTTCTTTAGATATCAAACCACTCCCGGAAAATCTTAAATATGCCTACTTAGAGAGAAATCAAAACCTTCACGTTATTATTTCGTCTAACCTTGATTTCGATCAAGAAAGTAAGCTTTTGCAAGTCTTAAAGAGGCATAAAAAGGCGATTGTGTGTACCTTGGCAGACATTCCCGGTATTATGTTAGGTGACCCTCACCCGGTCACTTAGGCTAACGGTTGTGAAACCTTCAAAAAAAAGAAAAAAAATATTGTTGCTAAAGTGGTTAACTTTGAATTGTCGACAAGATATGGATCATAGTCACTAACAAGCTTATTTACTATGTGTGTGAATAGAAAATTGGCTTAATATGATTGCATTAGAATGAAAAAGAGCAAAAAGGAGGATGAGTAAGTTTGGCTTAAGCATAATAACATAATTCGGTTTGGTTTGTTTAGGAGGGAGGTTTATGACTGCATAATTGTGGATTTGTGTTCTTACGATATCCTTAGTGTGCAAAATTAGTACCTATCGATGCAATCTTGACCAAAGAAGAGTTTGTAGCCTATAATGAGTTTTCGGATGCTATTGTTTTTCATGAGTCTTGATACTATTTTGCTCGGAGTGCAAAAGTTCAAGTGTGGGAGAATTTGATCAGTGCATTTTAATGAACATTCTCTTATGTTTGTACTTAAGCATTTCCTTAGTTTGTTTTGTTTATTTTAGTGTTTTATTATGTTTTTATAATTAAGTCTGTGTTTACCGTTAATATATTTTCGCAACTTATTTTCAGCTTTAGCTGTTATTTGACACCTGTCCACGGTTTGGATCATAACTGGAGCTACGAGAATCAGATTTGAGCCTTCTACTTGGCGTTGGAAAGCTAAGACAAAGAGATAAAATTTTCATGTTTTACGAAGAAGCTGATTTGAAGTGTAGAAGGCTCGAATAATTTGTTGAACTTTGGACCTGAATTCTGCCTTTAGGAATATTTAGTTTTGGGCCGGGTTTTTTATATTTTTCGACCCAGTTGGGTTAGAACCAGATTTTGTGATGCTTCCCTATACCTAGTAGCAGCCGGGCTACTGATCTTAACCTTTTTTTCACAATTTTATTTTGCTTTTTACGATTGTAATGGAGAACTAATTCACGAAGGCATATCCTGCTGCTTACGGGTTCCATCGCTTTGAGGTTATTCTAATACCAATTTAATTCGATTTCTGTTCAATTCTTTTCTATGAAGTCATTTGCTTAATTTAATTGCAATCGTTTGCTTAATTCGATTGTGTTCATAGGAAAGAATTGATTAAGTTTGATTGTATGCATGTTCCTAAATTTAATTGTGTGTTATTGTTTGCTTAATTCGTTAACTCGTCATATTCTTAATCGTTTGCTTAATTCGGTAAGCAGGAACATAATTCATTTGATTTTGACAAGTGCTTGTCTAATTGATCTCATAATCAGATAGGATCGAATCCGCTTAGGGATTTGTGTTATAATAGTCGATGATAAGTCGGAAACCGAATCAATAGGATTAGTTGTTTTAGCTTATTTTTATAATAACTTATTTTAATCACTTTTTCTCTTGTTTTCTAAAATCATAATCCAAACCCCATAAACCGTTATTATAGTTGGTTAAATTCAATACAAGAATCCTTGAGAGACGATACTCGAGTTGTCGTTACCGTACCTATACTTTTAAAAAAATACTCGTCTTTGATATGTGAGCGACAGTGGATAAAATTGGCGCCGTTGCCGAGGATTCTTGTAGATTTTAACCAATTTTAGGATTTTAGTTTAGAGTTTTATTAGATTATTTTTTGTTTTTTGTTTTTTGTTTTTGCTTGTTAATTTTCAGGGTTGTAGTGCAGTGTTAAAAATTCTGGCCTGTCAGGTAAGTTTGGAAGCAACAGTTTCGATCTGCGTTTTTCTATTTTATTTGATTTATTTTCTATTTTCATATTTTCAAAAAAATCTGAAAAAAATTATGCAATCTTTATTTGATTTAATTAGATTTTTTGCGTTATTTTTATATTTTTTAGATTTGATTTTAATTGCTTTTCTTATTTTCCATTCTTTTTAAATCTGTAGTGATTTTATTTGATTCTGTGTTGAAATTGATAATCATATCATGGATGATCAAATGACTCTGAGAGAACTGGTTGCACTTTGTGTGAATTATAACTCTTTATGTATTGAACATCCTGCTGTTGTTGTACCTTTCTAATTTAGATTTGGTTTAACACACTTGTTGCTAAGTTTTAATGGTTTTGCAGGTGAGGATCGGAATAAGCATCTGAAGGAATTAGAAGTTGTGTGCTCTGCACCTTCCGAACCTTCACTAGAGGACCTTGTCAACCAAATGGCTACAAATAATATCAAGTCTCAACAACAAATAGATTCTAATTTTCAGACTTTAGAAATACAGATTGGACAACTTACCACTTTAATGAATGCCATGCAACAAGCTCAAGGATCAAACCAACAACCCTTGGAAGAGCATTCTGTTTTTCAAATAGACTTGCCTTCTGAAATTGTTGATGAAGTTTATTCTGAGTTGTTATATGATTTTCCATGATTTTCTGATTTTGATGATGTTTACTCTTGTGATGTATGTACTACCACTAATGTTTGCTCTGTTTGTACCGAAATAAATGTTGCCCTGCAGGCTGATGTTTTTCATGTGGATGAGGCTATAGATGAAGTGGTTTGTGCGGTTGAGGCTCTTGACATCCATGCTGCCCCGACCATTCCGTCCATTGAACAACCTCCTTCTTTAGATATCAAACCACTCCCGGAAAATCTTAAATATGCCTACTTAGAGAGAAATCAAAACCTTCACGTTATTATTTCGTCTAACCTTGATTTCGATCAAGAAAGTAAGCTTTTGCAAGTCTTAAAGAGGCATAAAAAGGCGATTGTGTGTACCTTGGCAGACATTCCCGGTATTATGTTAGGTGACCCTCACCCGGTCACTTAGGCTAACGGTTGTGAAACCTTCAAAAAAAAGAAAAAAAATATTGTTGCTAAAGTGGTTAACTTTGAATTGTCGACAAGATATGGATCATAGTCACTAACAAGCTTATTTACTATGTGTGTGAATAGAAAATTGGCTTAATATGATTGCATTAGAATGAAAAAGAGCAAAAAGGAGGATGAGTAAGTTTGGCTTAAGCATAATAACATAATTCGGTTTGGTTTGTTTAGGAGGGAGGTTTATGACTGCATAATTGTGGATTTGTGTTCTTACGATATCCTTAGTGTGCAAAATTAGTACCTATCGATGCAATCTTGACCAAAGAAGAGTTTGTAGCCTATAATGAGTTTTCGGATGCTATTGTTTTTCATGAGTCTTGATACTATTTTGCTCGGAGTGCAAAAGTTCAAGTGTGGGAGAATTTGATCAGTGCATTTTAATGAACATTCTCTTATGTTTGTACTTAAGGATTTCCTTAGTTTGTTTTGTTTATTTTAGTGTTTTATTATGCTTTTATAATTAAGTCTTTGTTTACCGTTAATATATATTCGCAACTTATTTTCAGCTCTAGCTGTTATTTGACACCTGTCCACGGTTTGGATCATAACTGGAGCTACGAGAATTAGATTTGAGCCTTCTACTTGGCATTGGAAAGCTAAGACAAAGAGATAAAACTTTCATGTTTTACGAAGAAGCTGATTTGAAGTGTAGAAGGCTCGAATAATTCGTTGAACTTTGGACCCGAATTCTGCCTTTAGGAATATTTAGTTTTGGGCCGGGTTTTTTATATTTTTCGACCCAGTTGGGTTAGAACCAGATTTTGTGATGCTTCCCTATACATAGTAGCAGCCGGGCTACTGATCTTAACCTTTTTTTCACAATTTTATTTTGCTTTTTACGATTGTAATGGAGAACTAATTCACGAAGGCATATCCTGCTGCTTACGGGTTCCAACGCTTTGAGGTTATTCTAATACCAATTTAATTCGATTTCTGTTCAATTCTTTTCTATGAAGTCATTTGCTTAATTTAATTGCAATCATTTTCTTAATTCGATTGTGTTCATAGGATAGAATTGATTAAGTTTGATTGTATGCATGTTCCTAAATTTAATTGTGTGTTATTGTTTGCTTAATTCGTTAACTCGTCATATTCTTAATCGTTTGCTTAATTCGGTAAGCAGGAACATAATTCATTTGATTTTGATAAGTGCTTGTCTAATTGATCTCATAATCAGATAGGATCGAATCCGCTTAGGGATTTGTGTTATAATAGTCGATGATAAGTCGGAAACCGAATCAATAGGATTAGTTGTTTTAGCTTATTTTTATAATAACTTATTTTAATCACTTTTTCTCTTGTTTTCTAAAATCATAATCCAAACCCCATAAACCGTTATTATAGTTGGTTAAATTCAATACAAGAATCCTCGAGAGACGATACTCGAGTTGTCATTACCGTACCTATACTTTTTCAAAAATACTCGTCTTTGATATGTGAGCGACAGTGGATAAAATTGGCGCCGTTGCCGAGGATTCTTGTAGATTTTAACCAATTTTAGGATTTTAGTTTAGAGTTTTATTAGATTATTTTTTGATTTTTGGTTTTTGTTTTTGCTTGTTGATTTTCAGGGTTGTAGTGCAGTGTTAAAAATTCCGGCCTGTCAGGTAAGTTTGGAAGCTACAGTTTCGATCTGCGTTTTTCTATTTTATTTGATTTATTTTCTATTTTCATATTTTCAAAAAAATCTGAAAAAAATTATGCAATCTTTATTTGATTTAATTAGATTATTTGCGTTATTTTTATATTTTTTAGATTTGATTTTAATCGCTTTTCTTATTTTCCATTCTTTTTAAATCTGTAGTGATTTTATTTGATTCTGTGTTGAAATTGATAATCATATCATGGATGATCAAATGACTCTGAGAGAACTGGTTGCACTTTGTGTGAATTATAACTCTTTATGTATTGAACATCCTGCTGTTGTTGTACCTTTCTAATTTAAATTTGGTTTAACACACTTGTTGCTAAGTTTTAATGGTTTTGCAGGTGAGGATCCGAATAAGCATCTGAAGGAATTAGAAATTGTGTGCTCTGCACCTTCCGAACCTTCACTAGAGGACCTTGTCAACCAAATGGCTACAAATAATATCAAGTCTCAACAACAAATAGATTCTAATTTTCAGACTTTAGAAATACAGATTGGACAACTTACCACTTTAATGAATGCCATGCAACAAGCTCAAAGATCAAACCAACAACCCTTGGAAGAGCATTCTGTTTTTCAAATAGAGTTGCCTTCTGAAATTGTTGATGAAGTTTATTCTGAGTTGTTATATGATTTTCCATCATTTTCTGATTTTGATGATGTTTACTCTTGTGATGTATGTACTAACACTAATGTTTGCTCTGTTTGTACCGAAATAAATGTTGCCCTGCAGGCTGATGTTTTTCATGTGGATGAGGCTATAGATGAAGTGGTTTGTGCGGTTGAGGCTCTTGACATCCATGCTGCCCCGACCATTCCGTCCATTGAACAACCTCCTTCTTTAGATATCAAACCAATCCCGGAAAATCTTAAATATGCCTACTTAGAGAGAAATCAAAACCTTCACGTTATTATTTCGTCTAACCTTGATTTCGATCAAGAAAGTAAGCTTTTGCAAGTCTTAAAGAGGCATAAAAAGGCGATTGTGTGTACCTTGGCAGACATTCCCGGTATTATGTTAGGTGACCCTCACCCGGTCACTTAGGCTAACGGTTGTGAAACCTTCAAAAAAAAGAAAAAAAATATTGTTGCTAAAGTGGTTAACTTTGAATTGTCGACAAGATATGGATCATTGTCACTAACAAACTTATTTACTATGTGTGTGAATAGAAAATTGGCTTAATATGATTGCATTAGAATGAAAAAGAGCAAAAAGGAGGATGAGTAAGTTTGGCTTAAGCATAATAACATAATTCGGTTTGGTTTGTTTAGGAGGGAGGTTTATGACCGCATAATTGTGGATTTGTGTTCTTACGATATCCTTAGTGTGCAAAATTAGTACCTATCGATGCAATCTTGACCAAAGAAGAGTTTGTAGCCTATAATGAGTTTTCGAATGCTATTGTTTTTCATGAGTCTTGATACTATTTTGCTCGAAGTGCAAAAGTTCAAGTGTGGGAGAATTTGATCAGTGCATTTTAATGAACATTCTCTTATGTTTGTAATTAAGCATTTCCTTAGTTTGTTTTGTTTATTTTAGTGTTTTATTATGTTTTTATAATTAAGTCTTTGTTTACCGTTAATATATTTTCGCAACTTATTTTCAGCTTTAGCTGTTATTTGACACCTGACCACGGTTTGGATCATAACTGGAGCTACGAGAATCAGATTTGAGCCGTCTACTTGGCGTTGGAAAGCTAAGACAAAGAGATAAAACTTTCATGTTTTACGAAGAAGCTGATTTGAAGTATAGAAGGCTCGAATAATTCGTTGAACTTTGGACCCGAATTCTGCCTTTAGGAATATTTAGTTTTGGGCCGGGTTTTTTATATTTTTCGACCCAGTTGGGTTAGAACCAGATTTTGTGATGCTTCCCTATACCTAGTAGCAGCCGGGCTACTGATCTTAACCTTTTTTTCACAATTTTATTTTGCTTTTTACGATTGTAATGGAGAACTAATTCACGAAGGCATATCCTGCTGCTTACGGGTTCCATCGCTTTGAGGTTATTCTAATACCAATTTAATTCGATTACTGTTCAATTCTTTTCTATAAAGTCATTTGCTTAATTTAATTGCGATCGTTTGCTTAATTCGATTGTGTTCATAGGATAGAATTGATTAAGTTTGATGGTATGCATGTTCCTAAATTTAATTGTGTGTTATTGTTGGCTTAATTCGTTAACTCGTCATATTCTTAATCGTTTGCTTAATTCGGTAAGCAGGAACATAATTCATTTGATTTTGATAAGTGCTTGTCTAATTGATCTCATAATCAGATAGGATCGAATCCGCTTAGGGATTTGTGTTATAATAGTCGATGATAAGTCGGAAACCGAATCAATAGGATTAGTTGTTTTAGCATATTTTTATAATCACTTATTTTAATCACTTTTTCTCTTGTTTTCTAAAATCATAATCCAAACCCCATAAACCGTTATTATAGTTGGTTAAATTCAATACAAGAATCCTTGAGAGACGAGACTCGAGTTGTCGTTACCGTATCTATAGTTTTCAAAAATACTCGTCTTTGATCTGTGCGCGACAGTGGATAAAATTGGCGCCGTTGCCGAGGATTCTTGTAGATTTTAACCAATTTTAGGATTTTAGTTTAGAGTTTTATTAGATTATTTTTTGTTTTTTGTTTTTCGTTTTTGCTTGTTGATTTTCAGGGTTGTAGTGCAGTGTTAAAAATTCCGGCCTGTCAGGTAAGTTTGGAAGCTACAGTTTCGATCTGCGTTTTTCTATTTTATTTGATTTATTTTCTATTTTCATATTTTCAAAAAAATCTGAAAAAAATTATGCAATCTTTATTTGATTTAATTAGATTTTTTGCGTTATTTTTATATTTTTTAGATTTTATTTTAATCGCTTTTCTTATTTTCCATTCTTTTTAAATCTGTAGTGATTTTATTTGATTCTGTGTTGAAATTGATAATCATATCATGGATGATCAAATGACTCTGAGAGAACTGGTTGCACTTTGTGTGAATTATAACTCTTTATGTATTGAACATCCTGCTGTTGTTGTACCTTTCTAATTTAAATTTGGTTTAACACACTTGTTGCTAAGTTTTAATGGTTTTGCAGGTGAGGATTCGAATAAGCATCTGAAGGAATTAGAAGTTGTGTGCTCTGCACCTTCCGAACCTTCACTAGAGGACCTTGTCAACCAAATGGCTACAAATAATATCAAGTCTCAACAACAAATAGATTCTAATTTTCAGACTTTAGAAATACAGATTGGACAACTTACCACTTTAATGAATGCCATGCAACAAGCTCAAGGATCAAACCAACAACCCTTCGAAGAGCATTCTGTTTTTCAAATAGAGTTGCCTTCTGAAATTGTTGATGAAGTTTATTCTTAGTTGTTATATGATTTTCCATCATTTTCTGATTTTGATGATGTTTACTCTTGTGATGTATGTACTAACACTAATGTTTGCTCTGTTTGTACCGAAATAAATGTTTCCCTGCAGGCTGATGTTTTTCATGTGGATGAGGCTATAGATGAAGTGGTTTGTGCGGTTGAGGCTCTTGACATCCATGCTGCCCCGACCATTCCGTCCATTGAACAACCTCCTTCTTTAGATATCAAACCACTCCCGGAAAATCTTAAATATACCTACTTAGAGAGAAATCAAAACCTTCACGTTATTATTTCGTCTAACCTTGATTTTGATCAAGAAAGTAAGCTTTTGCAAGTCTTAAAGAGGCATAAAAAGGCGATTGTGTGTACCTTGGCAGACATTCCCGGTATTATGTTAGGTGACCCTCACCCGGTCACTTAGGCTAACGGTTGTGAAACCTTCAAAAAAAAGAAAAAAAATATTGTTGCTAAAGTGGTTAACTTTGAATTGTCGACAAGATATGGATCATTGTCACTAACAAACTTATTTACTATGTGTGTGAATAGAAAATTGGCTTAATATGATTGCATTAGAATGAAAAAGAGCAAAAAGGAGGATGAGTAAGTTTGGCTTAAGCATAATAACATAATTCGGTTTGGTTTGTTTAGGAGGGAGGTTTATGACCGCATAATTGTGGATTTGTGTTCTTACAATATCCTTAGTGTGCAAAATTAGTACCTATCGATGCAATCTTGACCAAAGAAGAGTTTGTAGCCTGTAATGAGTTTTCGAATGCTATTGTTTTTCATGAGTCTTGATACTATTTTGCTCGAAGTGCAAAAGTTCAAGTGTGGGAGAATTTGATCAGTGCATTTTAATGAACATTCTCTTATGTTTGTAATTAAGCATTTCCTTAGTTTGTTTTGTTTATTTTAGTGTTTTATTATGTTTTTATAATTAAGTCTTTGTTTACCGTTAATATATTTTCGCAACTTATTTTCAGCTTTAGCTGTTATTTGACACCTGTCCACGGTTTGGATCATAACTGGAGCTACGAGAATCAGATTTGAGCCGTCTACTTGGCGTTGGAAAGCTAAGACAAAGAGATAAAACTTTCATGTTTTACGAAGAAGCTGATTTGAAGTGTAGAAGGCTCGAATAATTCGTTGAACTTTGGACCCGAATTCTGCCTTTAGGAATATTTAGTTTTGGGCCGGGTTTTTTATATTTTTCGACCCAGTTGGGTTAGAACCAGATTTTGTGATGCTTCCCTATACCTAGTAGCAGCCGGGCGACTGATCTTAACCTTTTTTTCACAATTTTATTTTGCTTTTTACGATTGTAATGGAGAACTAATTCACGAAGGCATATCCTGCTGCTTACGGGTTCCATCGCTTTGAGGTTATTCTAATACCAATTTAATTCGATTACTGTTCAATTCTTTTCTATGAAGTCATTTGCTTAATTTAATTGCGATCGTTTGCTTAATTCGATTGTGTTCATAGGATAGAATTGACTAAGTTTGATTGTATGCATGTTCCTAAATTTAATTGTGTGTTATTGTTGGCTTAATTCGTTAACTCGTCATATTCTTAATCGTTTGCTTAATTCGGTAAGCAGGAACATAATTCATTTGATTTTGATAAGTGCTTTTCTAATTGATCTCATAATCAGATAGGATCGAATCCGCTTAGGGATTTGTGTTATAATAGTCGATGATAAGTCGGAAACCGAATCAATAGGATTAGTTGTTTTAGCATATTTTTATAATCACTTATTTTAATCACTTTTTCTCTTGTTTTCTAAAATCATAATCCAAACCCCATAAACCGTTTTTATAGTTGGTTAAATTCAATACAAGAATCCTTGAGAGACGATACTCGAGTTGTCGTTACCGTATCTATAGTTTTCAAAAATACTCGTCTTTGATCTGTGCGCGACAGTGGATAAAATTGGCGCCGTTGCCGAGGATTCTTGTAGATTTTAACCAATTTTAGGATTTTAGTTTAGAGTTTTATTAGATTATTTTTTGTTTTTTGTTTTTCGTTTTTGCTTGTTGATTTTCAGGGTTGTAGTGCAGTGTTAAAAATTCCGGCCTGTCAGGTAAGTTTGGAAGCTACAGTTTCGATCTGCGTTTTTCTATTTTATTTGATTTATTTTCTATTTTCATATTTTCAAAAAAATCTGAAAAAAATTATGCAATCTTTATTTGATTTAATTAGATTTTTTGCGTTATTTTTATATTTTTTAGATTTTATTTTAATCGCTTTTCTTATTTTCCATTCTTTTTAAATCTGTAGTGATTTTATTTGATTCTGTGTTGAAATTGATAATCATATCATGGATGATCAAATGACTCTGAGAGAACTGGTTGCACTTTGTGTGAATTATAACTCTTTATGTATTGAACATCCTGCTGTTGTTGTACCTTTCTAATTTAAATCTGGTTTAACACACTTGTTGCTAAGTTTTAATGGTTTTGCAGGTGAGGATCCGAATAAGCATCTGAAGGAATTAGAAGTTGTGTGCTCTGCACCTTCCGAACCTTCACTAGAGGACCTTGTCAACCAAATGGCTACAAATAATATCAAGTCTCAACAACAAATAGATTCTAATTTTCAGACTTTAGAAATACAGATTGGACAACTTACCACTTTAATGAATGCCATGCAACAAGCTCAAGGATCAAACCAACAACCCTTGGAAGAGCATTCTGTTTTTCAAATAGAGTTGCCTTCTGAAATTGTTGATGAAGTTTATTCTTAGTTGTTATATGATTTTCCATCATTTTCTGATTTTGATGATGTTTACTCTTGTGATGTATGTACTAACACTAATGTTTGCTCTGTTTGTACCGAAATAAATGTTGCCCTGCAGGCTGATGTTTTTCAAGTGGATGAGGCTATAGATGAAGTGGTTTGTGCGGTTGAGGCTCTTGACATCCATGCTGCCCCGACCATTCCGTCCATTGAACAACCTCCTTCTTTAGATATCAAACCACTCCCGGAAAATCTTAAATATACCTACTTAGAGAGAAATCAAAACCTTCACGTTATTATTTCGTCTAACCTTGATTTCGATCAAGAAAGTAAGCTTTTGCAAGTCTTAAAGAGGCATAAAAAGGCGATTGTGTGTACCTTGGCAGACATTCCCGGTATTATGTTAGGTGACCCTCACCCGGTCACTTAGGCTAACGGTTGTGAAACCTTCAAAAAAAAGAAAAAAAAATATTTTTGCTAAAGTGGTTAACTTTGAATTGTCGACAAGATATGCAACATAGTCACTAACAAGCTTATTTACTATGTGTGTGAATAGAAAATTGGCTTAATATGATTGCATTAGAATGAAAAAGAGCAAAAAGGAGGATGAGTAAGTTTGGCTTAAGCATAATAACATAATTCGGTTTGGTTTGTTTAGGAGGGAGGTTTATGACCGCATAATTGTGGATTTGTGTTCTTACGATATCCTTAGTGTGCAAAATTAGTACCTATCGATGCAATCTTGACCAAAGAAGAGTTTGTAGCCTATAATGAGTTTTCGAATGCTATTGTTTTTCATGAGTCTTGATACTATTTTGCTCGGAGTGCAAAGGTTCAAGTGTGGGAGAATTTGATTAGTGCATTTTAATGAACATTCTCTTATGTTTGTACTTAAGGATTTCCTTAGTTTGTTTTGTTTATTTTAGTGTTTTATTATGTTTTTATAATTAAGTCTTTGTTTACCGTTAATATATTTTCGCAACTTATTTCCAGCTTTAGCTGTTATTTGACACCTGTCCACGGTTTGGATCATAACTGGAGCTACGAGAATCAGATTTGAGCCTTCTACTTGGCGTTGGAAAGCTAAGACAACGAAATAAAACTTTCATGTTTTACGAAGAAGCTGATTTGAAGTGTAGAAGGCTCGAATAATTCGTTGAACTTTGGACCCGAATTCTGCCTTTAGGAATATTTAGTTTTGGGCCAGGTTTTTTATATTTTTCGACCTAGTTGGGTTAGAACCAGATTTTGTGATGCTTCCCTATACCTAGTAGCAGCCGGGCTACTGATCTTAACCTTTTGTTCACAATTTTATTTTGCTTTTTACGATTGTAATGGAGAACTAATTCACGAAGGCATATCCTGCTGCTTACGGGTTCCATCGCTTTGAGGTTATTCTAATACCAATTTAATTCGATTTCTGTTCAATTCTTTTCTATGAAGTCATTTGCTTAATTTAATTGCGATCGTTTGCTTAATTCGATTGTGTTCATAGGATAGAATTGATTAAGTTTGATTGTATGCATGTTCCTAAATTTAATTGTGTGTTATTGTTGGCTTAATTCGTTAACTCGTCATATTCTTAATCGTTTGCTGAATTCGGTAAGCAGGAACATAATTCATTTGATTTTGATAAGTGCTTGTCTAATTGATCTCATAATCAGATAGGATTGAATCCGCTTAGGGATTTGTGTTATAATAGTCGATGATAAGTCGGAAACCGAATCAATAAGATTAGTTGTTTTAGCTTATTTTTATAATCACTTATTTTAATCACTTTTTCTCTTGTTTTCTAAAATCATAATCCAAACCCCATAAACCGTTATTATAGTTGGTTAAATTCAATACAAGAATCCTTGAGAGACGATACTCGAGTTGTCGTTACCGTATCTATAGTTTTTCAAAAATACTCGTCTTTGATCTGTGCGCGACAGTGGATAAAATTGGCGCCGTTGCCGAGGATTCTTGTAGATTTTAACCAATTTTAGGATTTTAGTTTAGAGTTTTATTAGATTATTTTTTGTTTTTTGTTTTTCGTTTTTTCTTGTTGATTTTCTGGGTTATAGTGCAGTGTTAAAAATTCTGGCCTGTCAGGTAAGTTTGGAAGCTACAGTTTCGATCTGCGTTTTTCTATTTTATTTGATTTATTTTCTATTTTCATATTTTCAAAAAAATCTGAAAAAAATTATGCAATCTTTATTTGATTTAATTAGATTTTTTGCGTTATTTTTATATTTTTTAGATTTTATTTTAATCGCTTTTCTTATTTTCCATTCTTTTTAAATCTGTAGTGATTTTATTTGATTCTGTGTTGAAATTGATAATCATATCATGGATGATCAAATGACTCTGAGAGAACTGGTTGCACTTTGTGTGAATTATAACTCTTTATGTATTGAACATCCTGCTGTTGTTGTACCTTTCTAATTTAGATTTGGTTTAACACACTTGTTGCTAAGTTTTAATGGTTTTGCAGGTGAGGATCCGAATAAGCATCTGAAGGAATTAGAAGTTGTGTGCTCTGCACCTTCCGAACCTTCACTAGAGGACCTTGTCAACCAAATGGCTACAAATAATATCAAGTCTCAACAACAAATAGATTCTAATTTTCAGACTTTAGAAATACAGATTGGACAACTTACCACTTTAATGAATGCCATGCAACAAGCTCAAGGATCAAACCAACAACCGTTGGAAGAGAATTCTGTTTTTCAAATAGAGTTGCCTTCTGAAATTGTTGATGAAGTTTATTCTGATTTGTTATATGATTTTCCATCATTTTCTGATTTTGATGATGTTTACTCTTGTGATGTATGTACTAACACTAATGTTTGCTCTGTTTGTACCAAAATAAATGTTGCCCTGCAGGCTGATGTTTTTCATGTGGATGAGGCTATAGATGAAGTGGTTTGTGCGGTTGAGGCTCTTGACATCCATGCTGCCCCGACCATTCCGTCCATTGAACAACCTCCTTCTTTAGATATCAAACCACTCCCGGAAAATCTTAAATATACCTACTTAGAGAGAAATCAAAACCTTCACGTTATTATTTCGTCTAACCTTGATTTCGATCAAGAAAGTAAGCTTTTGCAAGTCTTAAAGAGGCATAAAAAGGCGATTGTGTGTACCTTGGCAGACATTCCCGGTATTATGTTAGGTGACCCTCACCCGGTCACTTAGGCTAACGGTTGTGAAACCTTCAAAAAAAAGAAAAAAAAATATTTTTGCTAAAGTGGTTAACTTTGAATTGTCGACAAGATATGGATCATAGTCACAAACAAGCTTATTTACTATGTGTGTGAATAGAAAATTGGCTTAATATGATTGCATTAGAATGAAAAAGAGCAAAAAGGAGGATGAGTAAGTTTGGCTTAAGCATAATAACATAATTCGGTTTGGTTTGTTTAGGAGGGAGGTTTATGACCGCATAATTGTGGATTTGTGTTCTTACGATATCCTTAGTGTGCAAAATTAGTACCTATCGATGCAATCTTGACCAAAGAAGAGTTTGTAGCCTATAATGAGTTTTCGAATGCTATTGTTTTTCATGAGTCTTGATACTATTTTGCTCGGAGTGCAAAGGTTCAAGTGTGGGTGAATTTGATTAGTGCATTTTAATGAACATTCTCTTATGTTTGTACTTAAGGATTTCCTTAGTTTGTTTTGTTTATTTTAGTGTTTTATTATGTTTTCATAATTAAGTCTTTGTTTACCGTTAATATATTTTCGCAACTTATTTCCAGCTTTAGCTGTTATTTGACACCTGTCCACGGTTTGGATCATAACTGGAGCTACGAGAATCAGATTTGAGCCTTCTACTTGGCGTTGGAAAGCTAAGACAACGAAATAAAACTTTCATGTTTTACGAAGAAGCTGATTTGAAGTGTAGAAGGCTCGAATAATTCGTTGAACTTTGGACCCGAATTCTGCCTTTAGGAATATTTAGTTTTGGGCCAGGTTTTTTATATTTTTCGACCCAGTTGGGTTAGAACCAGATTTTGTGATGCTTCCCTATACCTAGTAGCAGCTGGGCTACTGATCTTAACCTTTTGTTCACAATTTTATTTTGCTTTTTACGATTGTAATGGAGAACTAATTCACGAAGGCATATCCTGCTGCTTACGGGTTCCATCGCTTTGAGGTTATTCTAATACCAATTTAATTCGATTTCTGTTCAATTCTTTTCTATGAAGTCATTTGCTTAATTTAATTGCGATCGTTTGCTTAATTCGATTGTGTTCATAGGATAGAATTGATTAAGTTTGATTGTATGCATGTTCCTAAATTTAATTGTGTGTTATTGTTGGCTTAATTCGTTAACTCGTCATATTCTTAATCGTTTTCTTAATTCGGTAAGCAGGAACATAATTCATTTGATTTTGATAAGTGCTTGTCTAATTGATCTCATAATCAGATAGGATCGAATCCGCTTAGGGATTTGTGTTATAATAGTCGATGATAAGTCGGAAACCGAATCAATAGGATTAGTTGTTTTAGCTTATTTTTAAAATCACTTATGTTAATCACTTTTTCTCTTGTTTTCTAAAATCATAATCCAAACCCCATAAACCGTTATTATAGTTGGTTAAATTCAATACAAGAATCCTTGAGAGACGATACTCGAGTTGTCGTTACCGTACCTATACTTTTTCAAAAATACTCGTCTTTGATCTGTGCGCGACAGTGGATAAAATTGGCGCCGTTGCCGAGGATTCTTGTAGATTTTAACAAATTTTAGGATTTTAGTTTAGAGTTTTATAGATTATTTTTTGTTTTATGTTTTTCGTTTTTTCTTGTTGATTTTCAGGGTTGTAGTGCAGTGTTAAAAATTCCGGCCTGTCAGGTAAGTTTGGAAGCTACAGTTTCGATCTGCGTTTTTCTATTTTATTTGATTTATTTTCTATTTTCATATTTTCAAAAAAATATGAAAAAAATTATGCAATCTTTATTTGATTTAATTAGATTTTTTGCGTTATTTTTATATTTTTATATTTTATTTTAATCGCTTTTCTTATTTTCCATTCTTTTTAAATCTGTAGTGATTTTATTTGATTCTGTGTTGAAATTGATAATCATATCATGGATGATCAAATGACTCTGAGAGAACTGGTTGCACTTTGTGTGAATTATAACTCTTTATGTATTGAACTTCCTGCTGTTGTTGTACCTTTCTAATTTAAATCTGGTTTAACACACTTGTTGCTAAGTTTTAATGGTTTTGCAGGTGAGGATCCGAATAAGCATCTGACGGAATTAGAAGTTGTGTGCTCTGCACCTTCCGAACCTTCACTAGAGGACCTTGTCAACCAAATGGCTACAAATAATATCAAGTCTCAACAACAAATAGATTCTAATTTTCAGACTTTAGAAATACAGATTGGACAACTTACCACTTTAATGAATGCCATGCAACAAGCTCAAGGATCAAACCAACAACCCTTGGAAGAGCATTCTGTTTTTCAAATAGAGTTGCCTTCTGAAATTGTTGATGAAGTTTATTCTGAGTTGTTATATGATTTTCCATCATTTTCTGATTTTGATGATGTTTACTCTTGTGATGTATGTACTAACACTAATGTTTGCTCTGTTTGTACCGAAATAAATGTTGCCCTGCAGGCTGATGTTTTTCATGTGGATGAGGCTATAGATGAAGTGGTTTGTGCGGTTGAGGTTCTTGACATCCATGCTGCCCCGACCATTCCGTCCATTGAACAACCTCCTTCTTTAGATATCAAACCACTCCCGGAAAATCTTAAATATGCCTACTTAGAGAGAAATCAAAACCTTCACGTTATTATTTCGTCTAACCTTGATTTCGATCAAGAAAGTAAGCTTTTGCAAGTCTTAAAGAGGCATAAAAAGGCGATTGTGTGTACCTTGGCAGACATTCCCGGTATTATGTTAGGTGACCCTCACCCGGTCACTTAGGCTAACGGTTGTGAAACCTTCAAAAAAAAGAAAAAAAATATTTTTGCTAAAGTGGTTAACTTTGAATTGTCGACAAGATATGGATCATAGTCACTAACAATCTTATTTACTATGTGTGTGAATAGAAAATTGGCTTAATATGATTGCATTAGAATGAAAAAGAGCAAAAAGGAGGATGAGTAAGTTTGGCTTAAGCATAATAACATAATTCGGTTTGGTTTGTTTAGGAGGGAGGTTTATGACCGCATAATTGTGGATTTGTGTTCTTACGATATCCTTAGTGTGCAAAATTAGTACCTATCGATGCAATCTTGACCAAAGAAGAGTTTGTAGCCTATAATGAGTTTTCGAATGCTATTGTTTTCAATGAGTCTTGATACTATTTTGCTCGGAGTGCAAAAGTTCAAGTGTGGGAGAATTTGATCAGTGCATTTTAATGAACATTCTCTTATGTTTGTACTTAAGGATTTCCTTAGTTTGTTTTGTTTATTTTAGTGTTTTATTATGTTTTTATAATTAAGTCTTTGTTTACCGTTAATATATTTTCGCAACTTATTTCCAGCTTTAGCTGTTATTTGACACCTATCCACGGTTTGGATCATAACTGGAGCTACTAGAATCAGATTTGAGCCTTCTACTTGGCGTTGGAAAGCTAAGAAAACGAGATAAAACTTTCATGTTTTACGAAGAAGCTGATTTGAAGTGTAGAAGGCTCGAATAATTCGTTGAACTTTGGACCCGAATTCTGCCTTTAGGAATATTTACTTTTGGGCCAGGTTTTTTATATTTTTCGACCCAGTTGGGTTAGAACCAGATTTTGTGATGCTTCCCTATACCTAGTAGCAGCCGGGCTACTGATCTTAACCTTTTTTTCACAATTTTATTTTGCTTTTTACGATTGTAATGGAGAACTAATTCACGAAGGCATATCCTGCTGCTTACGGGTTCCATCGCTTTGAGGTTATTCTAATACCAATTTAATTCGATTTGTGTTCAATTCTTTTCTATGAAGTCATTTGCTTAATTTAATTGCGATCGTTTGCTTAATTCGATTGTGTTAATAGGATAGAATTGATTAAGTTTGATTGTATGCATGTTCCTAAATTTAATTGTGTGTCATTGTTGGCTTAATTCGTTAACTCGTCATATTCTTAATCGTTTTCTTAATTCGGTAAGCAGGAACATAATTCATTTGATTTTGATAAGTGCTTGTCTAATTGATCTCATAATCAGATAGGATCGAATCCGCTTAGGGATTTGTGTTATAATAGTCGATGATAAGTCGGAAACCGAATCAATAGGATTAGTTGTTTTAGCTTATTTTTAAAATCACTTATGTTAATCACTTTTTCTCTTGTTTTCTAAAATCATAATCCAAACCCCATAAACCGTTATTATAGTTGGTTAAATTCAATACAAGAATCCTTGAGAGACGATACTCGAGTTGTCGTTACCGTACCTATACTTTTTCAAAAATACTCGTCTTTGATCTGTGCGTGACAGTGGATAAAATTGGCGCCGTTGCCGAGGATTCTTGTAGATTTTAACAAATTTTAGGATTTTAGTTTAGAGTTTTATAGATTATTTTTTGTTTTATGTTTTTCGTTTTTTCTTGTTGAT
The DNA here is from genome assembly GCA_022829125.1 of Lathyrus tuberosus. NCBI lineage: Eukaryota > Viridiplantae > Streptophyta > Magnoliopsida > Fabales > Fabaceae > Lathyrus > Lathyrus tuberosus. Next base: position 15,220,061 of record JALAZF010000071.1, read on the forward strand.
TTTCAGGGTTGTAGTGCAGTGTTAAAAATTCCGGCCTGTCAGGTAAGTTTGGAAGCTACAGTTTCGATCTGCGTTTTTCTATTTTATTTGATTTATTTTCTATTTTCATATTTTCAAAAAAATATGAAAAAAATTATGCAATCTTTATTTGATTTAATTAGATTTTTTGCGTTATTTTTATATTTTTATATTTTATTTTAATCGCTTTTCTTATTTTCCATTCTTTTTAAATCTGTAGTGATTTTATTTGATTCTGTGTTGAAATTGATAATCATATCATGGATGATCAAATGACTCTGAGAGAACTGGTTGCACTTTGTGTGAATTATAACTCTTTATGTATTGAACTTCCTGCTGTTGTTGTACCTTTGTAATTTAAATCTGGTTTAACACACTTGTTGCTAAGTTTTAATGGTTTTGCAGGTGAGGATCCGAATAAGCATCTGAAGGAATTAGAAGTTGTGTGCTCTGCACCTTCCGAACCTTCACTAGAGGACCTTGTCAACCAAATGGCTACAAATAATATCAAGTCTCAACAACAAATAGATTCTAATTTTCAGACTTTAGAAATACAGATTGGACAACTTACCACTTTAATGAATGCCATGCAACAAGCTCAAGGATCAAACCAACAACCCTTGGAAGAGCATTCTGTTTTTCAAATAGAGTTGCCTTCTGAAATTGTTGATGAAGTTTATTCTGAGTTGTTATATGATTTTCCATCATTTTCTGATTTTGATGATGTTTACTCTTGTGATGTATGTACTAACACTAATGTTTGCTCTGTTTGTACCGAAATAAATGTTGCCCTGCAGGCTGATGTTTTTCATGTGGATGAGGCTATAGATGAAGTGGTTTGTGCGGTTGAGGTTCTTGACATCCATGCTGCCCCGACAATTCCGTCCATTGAACAACCTCCTTCTTTAGATATCAAACCACTCCCGGAAAATCTTAAATATGCCTACTTAGAGAGAAATCAAAACCTTCACGTTATTATTTCGTCTAACCTTGATTTCGATCAAGAAAGTAAGCTTTTGCAAGTCTTAAAGAGGCATAAAAAGGCGATTGTGTGTACCTTGGCAGACATTCCCGGTATTATGTTAGGTGACCCTCACCCGGTCACTTAGGCTAACGGTTGTGAAACCTTCAAAAAAAAGAAAAAAAATATTTTTGCTAAAGTGGTTAACTTTGAATTGTCGACAAGATATGGATCATAGTCACTAACAATCTTATTTACTATGTGTGTGAATAGAAAATTGGCTTAATATGATTGCATTAGAATGAAAAAGAGCAAAAAGGAGGATGAGTAAGTTTGGCTTAAGCATAATAACATAATTCGGTTTGGTTTGTTTAGGAGGGAGGTTTATGACCGCATAATTGTGGATTTGTGTTCTTACGATATCCTTAGTGTGCAAAATTAGTACCTATCGATGCAATCTTGACCAAAGAAGAGTTTGTAGCCTATAATGAGTTTTCGAATGCTATTGTTTTTCATGAGTCTTGATACTATTTTGCTCGGAGTGCAAAAGTTCAAGTGTGGGAGAATTTGATCAGTGCATTTTAATGAACATTCTCTTATGTTTGTACTTAAGGATTTCCTTAGTTTGTTTTGTTTATTTTAGTGTTTTATTATGTTTTTATAATTAAGTCTTTGTTTACCGTTAATATATTTTCGCAACTTATTTCCAGCTTTAGCTGTTATTTGACACCTGTCCACGGTTTGGATCATAACTGGAGCTACTAGAATCAGATTTGAGCCTTCTACTTGGCGTTGGAAAGCTAAGAAAACGAGATAAAACTTTCATGTTTTACGAAGAAGCTGATTTGAAGTGTAGAAGGCTCGAATAATTCGTTGAACTTTGGACCCGAATTCTGCCTTTAGGAATATTTACTTTTGGGCCAGGTTTTTTATATTTTTCGACCCAGTTGGGTTAGAACCAGATTTTGTGATGCTTCCCTATACCTAGTAGCAGCCGGGCTACTGATCTTAACCTTTTTTTCACAATTTTATTTTGCTTTTTACGATTGTAATGGAGAACTAATTCACGAAGGCATATCCTGCTGCTTACGGGTTCCATCGCTTTGAGGTTATTCTAATACCAATTTAATTCGATTTGTGTTCAATTCTTTTCTATGAAGTCATTTGCTTAATTTAATTGCGATCGTTTGCTTAATTCGATTGTGTTAATAGGATAGAATTGATTAAGTTTGATTGTATGCATGTTCCTAAATTTAATTGTGTGTTATTGTTGGCTTAATTCGTTAACTCGTCATATTCTTAATCGTTTGCTTAATTCGGTAAGCAGGAACATAATTCATTTGATTTTGATAAGTGCTTGTCTAATTGATCTCATAATCAGATAGGATCTATGATGCATAGGTACGGGTACGTACCCGGTGCGGGTACTGGTACCGGTACGAGATACGGCATTTTTAAAAAAATCAAGATACGGGTACGTTAGTAAGAAATAAAAATTGTCTATAAAATGTATGAATAGAGAACTAAATTATTAGGTTCACAACAAAATACAACTCTAAAAAATTGAAAAAACCAAAAATAATGATAAGACACAATATTAAAAAAATTAAAATACATAAATGGACTATATTGATATTTGAGAAAGTTACAAATTTCATTCAAAATCAAATAATGAGAAAAAATAAGGTATCACGAGTACGGTACGAGTATCCGGTACGGGTGCGTACCTGGTACCGGTACTTCACCATTTTAGAAGTACCCATGCTTCATAGGATAGGATCGAATCCGCTTAGGGATTTGTGTTATAATAGTCGATGATAAGTCGGAAACCGAATCAATAGGATTAGTTGTTTTAGCTTATTTTTATAATCACTTATTTTAATCACTTTTTCTCTTGTTTTCTAAAATCATAATCCAAACCCCATAAACCATTATTATAGTTGGTTAAATTCAATACAAGAATCCTTGAGAGACGATACTCGAGTTGTCGTTACCGTACCTATACTTTTTCAAAAATACTCGTCTTTGATCTGTTCGCGACAGTGGATAAAATTGGCGCCGTTGCCGAGGATTCTTGTAGATTTTAACCAATTTTAGGATTTTAGTTTAGAGTTTTATTAGATTATTTTTTGTTTTTTGTTTTTTGTTTTTGCTTGTTGATTTTCAGGGTTGTAGTGCAGTGTTAAAAATTCCGGCCTGTCAGGTAAGTTTGGAAGCTACAGTTTCGATCTGCATTTTTCTATTTTATTTGATTTATTTTCTATTTTCATATTTTCAAAAAAATATGAAAAAAATTATGCAATCTTTATTTGATTTAATTAGATTTTTTGCGTTATTTTTATATTTTTTAGATTTTATTTTAATCGCTTTTCTTATTTTCCATTCTTTTTAAATCTGTAGTGATTTTATTTGATTCTGTGTTGAAATTGATAATCATATCATGGATGATCAAATGACTCTGAGAGAACTGGTTGCACTTTGTGTGAATTATAACTCTTTATGTATTGAACATCCTGCTGTTGTTGTACCTTTCTAATTTAGATTTGGTTTAACACACTTGTTGCTAAGTTTTAATGGTTTTGCAGGTGAGGATCGGAATAAGCATCTGAAGGAATTAGAAGTTGTGTGCTCTGCACCTTCCGAACCTTCACTAGAGGACCTTGTCAACCAAATGGCTACAAATAATATCAAGTCTCAACAACAAATAGATTCTAATTTTCAGACTTTAGAAATACAGATTGGACAACTTACCACTTTAATGAATGCCATGCAACAAGCTCAAGGATCAAACCAACAACCCTTGGAAGAGCATTCTGTTTTTCAAATAGAGTTGCCTTCTGAAATTGTTGATGAAGTTTATTCTGAGTTGTTATATGATTTTCCATCATTTTCTGATTTTGATGATGTTTACTCTTGTGATGTATGTACTAACACTAATGTTTGCTCTGTTTGTACCGAAATAAATGTTGCCCTGCAGGCTGATGTTTTTCATGTGGATGAGGCTATAGATGAAGTGGTTTGTGCGGTTGAGGTTCTTGACATCCATGCTGCCCCGACAATTCCGTCCATTGAACAACCTCCTTCTTTAGATATCAAACCACTCCCGGAAAATCTTAAATATGCCTACTTAGAGAGAAATCAAAACCTTCACGTTATTATTTCGTCTAACCTTGATTTCGATCAAGAAAGTAAGCTTTTGCAAGTCTTAAAGAGGCATAAAAAGGCGATTGTGTGTACCTTGGCAGACATTCCCGGTATTATGTTAGGTGACCCTCACCCGGTCACTTAGGCTAACGGTTGTGAAACCTTCAAAAAAAAGAAAAAAAATATTTTTGCTAAAGTGGTTAACTTTGAATTGTCGACAAGATATGGATCATAGTCACTAACAATCTTATTTACTATGTGTGTGAATAGAAAATTGGCTTAATATGATTGCATTAGAATGAAAAAGAGCAAAAAGGAGGATGAGTAAGTTTGGCTTAAGCATAATAACATAATTCGGTTTGGTTTGTTTAGGAGGGAGGTTTATGACCGCATAATTGTGGATTTGTGTTCTTACGATATCCTTAGTGTGCAAAATTAGTACCTATCGATGCAATCTTGACCAAAGAAGAGTTTGTAGCCTATAATGAGTTTTCGAATGCTATTGTTTTTCATGAGTCTTGATACTATTTTGCTCGGAGTGCAAAAGTTCAAGTGTGGGAGAATTTGATCAGTGCATTTTAATGAACATTCTCTTATGTTTGTACTTAAGGATTTCCTTAGTTTGTTTTGTTTATTTTAGTGTTTTATTATGTTTTTATAATTAAGTCTTTGTTTACCGTTAATATATTTTCGCAACTTATTTCCAGCTTTAGCTGTTATTTGACACCTGTCCACGGTTTGGATCATAACTGGAGCTACTAGAATCAGATTTGAGCCTTCTACTTGGCGTTGGAAAGCTAAGAAAACGAGATAAAACTTTCATGTTTTACGAAGAAGCTGATTTGAAGTGTAGAAGGCTCGAATAATTCGTTGAACTTTGGACCCGAATTCTGCCTTTAGGAATATTTACTTTTGGGCCAGGTTTTTTATATTTTTCGACCCAGTTGGGTTAGAACCAGATTTTGTGATGCTTCCCTATACCTAGTAGCAGCCGGGCTACTGATCTTAACCTTTTTTTCACAATTTTATTTTGCTTTTTACGATTGTAATGGAGAACTAATTCACGAAGGCATATCCTGCTGCTTACGGGTTCCATCGCTTTGAGGTTATTCTAATACCAATTTAATTCGATTTGTGTTCAATTCTTTTCTATGAAGTCATTTGCTTAATTTAATTGCGATCGTTTGCTTAATTCGATTGTGTTAATAGGATAGAATTGATTAAGTTTGATTGTATGCATGTTCCTAAATTTAATTGTGTGTTATTGTTGGCTTAATTCGTTAACTCGTCATATTCTTAATCGTTTGCTTAATTCGGTAAGCAGGAACATAATTCATTTGATTTTGATAAGTGCTTGTCTAATTGATCTCATAATCAGATAGGATCTATGATGCATAGGTACGGGTACGTACCCGGTGCGGGTACTGGTACCGGTACGAGATACGGCATTTTTAAAAAAATCAAGATACGGGTACGTTAGTAAGAAATAAAAATTGTCTATAAAATGTATGAATAGAGAACTAAATTATTAGGTTCACAACAAAATACAACTCTAAAAAATTGAAAAAACCAAAAATAATGATAAGACACAATATTAAAAAAATTAAAATACATAAATGGACTATATTGATATTTGAGAAAGTTACAAATTTCATTCAAAATCAAATAATGAGAAAAAATGAAGTATCACGAGTACGGTACGAGTATCCGGTACGGGTGCGTACCTGGTACCGGTACTTCACCATTTTAGAAGTACCCATGCTTCATAGGATAGGATCGAATCCGCTTAGGGATTTGTGTTATAATAGTCGATGATAAGTCGGAAACCGAATCAATAGGATTAGTTGTTTTAGCTTATTTTTATAATCACTTATTTTAATCACTTTTTCTCTTGTTTTCTAAAATCATAATCCAAACCCCATAAACCGTTATTATAGTTGGTTAAATTCAATACAAGAATCCTTGAGAGACGATACTCGAGTTGTCGTTACCGTACCTATACTTTTTCAAAAATACTCGTCTTTGATCTGTTCGCGACAGTGGATAAAATTGGCGCCGTTGCCGAGGATTCTTGTAGATTTTAACCAATTTTAGGATTTTAGTTTAGAGTTTTATTAGATTATTTTTTGTTTTTTGTTTTTTGTTTTTGCTTGTTGATTTTCAGGGTTGTAGTGCAGTGTTAAAAATTCCGGCCTGTCAGGTAAGTTTGGAAGCTACAGTTTCGATCTGCATTTTTCTATTTTATTTGATTTATTTTCTATTTTCATATTTTCAAAAAAATATGAAAAAAATTATGCAATCTTTATTTGATTTAATTAGATTTTTTGCGTTATTTTTATATTTTTTAGATTTTATTTTAATCGCTTTTCTTATTTTCCATTCTTTTTAAATCTGTAGCGATTTTATTTGATTCTGTGTTGAAATTGATAATCATATCATGGATGATCAAATGACTCTGAGAGAACTGGTTGCACTTTGTGTGAATTATAACTCTTTATGTATTGAACATCCTGCTGTTGTTGTACCTTTCTAATTTAAATCTGGTTTAACACACTTGTTGCTAAGTTTTAATGGTTTTGCAGGTGAGGATCCGAATAAGCATCTGAAGGAATTATAAGTTGTGTGCTCTGCACCTTCCGAACCTTCACTAGAGGACCTTGTCAACCAAATGGCTACAAATAATATCAAGTCTCAACAACAAATAGATTCTAATTTTCAGACTTTAGAAATACAGATTGGACAACTTACCACTTTAATGAATGCCATGCAACAAGCTCAAGGATCAAACCAACAACCCTTGGAAGAGCATTCTGTTTTTCAAATAGAGTTGCCTTCTGAAATTGTTGATGAAGTTTATTCGGAGTTGTTATATGATTTTCCATCATTTTTTGATTTTGATGATGTTTACTCTTGTGATGTATGTACTAACACTAATGTTTGCTCTGTTTGTACCGAAATAAATGTTGCCCTGCAGGCTGATGTTTTTCATGTGGATGAGGCTATAGATGAAGTGGTTTGTGCGGTTGAGGCTCTTGACATCCATGCTGCCCCGACCATTCCGTCCATTGAACAACCTCCTTCTTTAGATATCAAACCACTCCCGGAAAATCTTAAATATGCCTACTTAGAGAGAAATCAAAACCTTCACGTTATTATTTCGTCTAACCTCGATTTCGATCAAGAAAGTAAGCTGTTGCAAGTCTTAAAGAGGCATAAAAAGGCGATTGTGTGTACCTTGGCAGACATTCCCGGTATTATGTTAGGTGACCCTCACCCGGTCACTTAGGCTAACGGTTGTGAAACCTTCAAAAAAAAGAAAAAAAATATTGTTGCTAAAGTGGTTAACTTTGAATTGTCGACAAGATATGGATCATAGTCACTAACAAGCTTATTTACTATGTGTGTGAATAGAAAATTGGCTTAATATGATTGCATTAGAATGACAAAGAGCAAAAAGGAGGATGAGTAAGTTTGGCTTAAGCATAATAACATAATTCGGTTTGGTTTGTTTAGGAGGGAGGTTTATGACCGCATAATTGTGGATTTGTGTTCTTACGATATCTGTAGTGTGTAAAATTAGTACCTATCGATGCAATCTTGACCAAAGAAGAGTTTGTAGCCTATAATGAGTTTTCGAATGCTATTGTTTTTCATGAGTCTTGATACTATTTTGCTCGGAGTGCAAAAGTTCAAGTGTGGGAGAATTTGATCAGTTCATTTTAATGAACATTCTCTTATGTTTGTACTTAAGGATTTCCTTAGTTTGTTTTGTTTATTTTAGTGTTTTATTATGTTTTTATAATTAAGTCTTTGTTTACCGTTAATATATTTTCGCAACTTATTTCCAGCTTTAGCTGTTATTTGACACCTGTCCACGGTTTGGATCATAACTGGAGCTACGAGAATCAGATTTGAGCCTTCTACTTGGCGTTGGAAAGCTAAGACAACGAGATAAAACTTTCATGTTTTACGAAGAAGCTGATTTGAAGTGTAGAAGGCTCGAATAGTTCGTTGAACTTTGGACCCGGATTCTGCCTTTAGGAATATTTAGTTTTGGGCCAGGTTTTTTATATTTTTCGACCCAGTTGGGTTAGAACCAGATTTTGTGATGCTTCCCTATACGTAGTAGCAGCCGGGCTACTGATCTTAACCTTTTTTTCACAATTTTATTTTGCTTTTTACGATTGTAATGGAGAACTAATTCACGAAGGCATATCCTGCTGCTTACGGGTTCCATCGCTTTGAGGTTATTCTAATACCAATTTAATTCGATTTCTGTTCAATTCTTTTCTATGAAGTCATTTGCTTAATTTAATTGCGACCATTTTCTTAATTCGATTGTGTTCATAGGATAGAATTGATTGAGTTTGATTGTATGCATGTTCCTAAATTTAATTGTGTGTTATTGTTGGCTTAATTCGTTAACTCGTCATATTCTTAATTGTTTTCTTAATTCGGTAAGCAGGAACATAATTCATTTGATTTTGATAAGTGCTTGTCTAATTGATCTCATAATCAGATAGGATCGAATCCGCTTAGGGATTTGTGTTATAATAGTCGATGATAAGTCGGAAACCGAATCAATAGGATTAGTTGTTTTAGCTTATTTTTATAATCACTTATTTTAATCACTTTTTCTCTTGTTTTCTAAAATCATAATCCAAACCCCATAAACCGTTATTATAGTTGGTTAAATTCAATACAAGAATCCTTGAGAGACGATACTCGAGTTGTCGTTACCGTACCTATACTTTTTCAAAAATACTCGTCTTTGATCTGTTCGCGACAGTGGATAAAATTGGCGCCGTTGCCGAGGATTCTTGTAGATTTTAACCAATTTTAGGATTTTAGTTTAGAGTTTTATTAGATTATTTTTTGTTTTTTGTTTTTTGTTTTTGCTTGTTGATTTTCAGGGTTGTAGTGCAGTGTTAAAAATTCCGGCCTGTCAGGTAAGTTTGGAAGCTACAGTTTCGATCTGCATTTTTCTATTTTATTTGATTTATTTTCTATTTTCATATTTTCAAAAAAATATGAAAAAAATTATGCAATCTTTATTTGATTTAATTAGATTTTTTGCGTTATTTTTATATTTTTTAGATTTTATTTTAATCGCTTTTCTTATTTTCCATTCTTTTTAAATCTGTAGCGATTTTATTTGATTCTGTGTTGAAATTGATAATCATATCATGGATGATCAAATGACTCTGAGAGAACTGGTTGCACTTTGTGTGAATTATAACTCTTTATGTATTGAACATCCTGCTGTTGTTGTACCTTTCTAATTTAAATCTGGTTTAACACACTTGTTGCTAAGTTTTAATGGTTTTGCAGGTGAGGATCCGAATAAGCATCTGAAGGAATTATAAGTTGTGTGCTCTGCACCTTCCGAACCTTCACTAGAGGACCTTGTCAACCAAATGGCTACAAATAATATCAAGTCTCAACAACAAATAGATTCTAATTTTCAGACTTTAGAAATACAGATTGGACAACTTACCACTTTAATGAATGCCATGCAACAAGCTCAAGGATCAAACCAACAACCCTTGGAAGAGCATTCTGTTTTTCAAATAGAGTTGCCTTCTGAAATTGTTGATGAAGTTTATTCTGAGTTGTTATATGATTTTCCATCATTTTTTGATTTTGATGATGTTTACTCTTGTGATGTATGTACTAACACTAATGTTTGCTCTGTTTGTACCGAAATAAATGTTGCCCTGCAGGCTGATGTTTTTCATGTGGATGAGGCTATAGATGAAGTGGTTTGTGCGGTTGAGGCTCTTGACATCCATGCTGCCCCGACCATTCCGTCCATTGAACAACCTCCTTCTTTAGATATCAAACCACTCCCGGAAAATCTTAAATATGCCTACTTAGAGAGAAATCAAAACCTTCACGTTATTATTTCGTCTAACCTCGATTTCGATCAAGAAAGTAAGCTGTTGCAAGTCTTAAAGAGGCATAAAAAGGCGATTGTGTGTACCTTGGCAGACATTCCCGGTATTATGTTAGGTGACCCTCACCCGGTCACTTAGGCTAACGGTTGTGAAACCTTCAAAAAAAAGAAAAAAAATATTGTTGCTAAAGTGGTTAACTTTGAATTGTCGACAAGATATGGATCATAGTCACTAACAAGCTTATTTACTATGTGTGTGAATAGAAAATTGGCTTAATATGATTGCATTAGAATGACAAAGAGCAAAAAGGAGGATGAGTAAGTTTGGCTTAAGCATAATAACATAATTCGGTTTGGTTTGTTTAGGAGGGAGGTTTATGACCGCATAATTGTGGATTTGTGTTCTTACGATATCTGTAGTGTGTAAAATTAGTACCTATCGATGCAATCTTGACCAAAGAAGAGTTTGTAGCCTATAATGAGTTTTCGAATGCTATTGTTTTTCATGAGTCTTGATACTATTTTGCTCGGAGTGCAAAAGTTCAAGTGTGGGAGAATTTGATCAGTTCATTTTAATGAACATTCTCTTATGTTTGTACTTAAGGATTTCCTTAGTTTGTTTTGTTTATTTTAGTGTATTATTATGTTTTTATAATTAAGTCTTTGTTTACCGTTAATATATTTTCGCAACTTATTTCCAGCTTTAGCTGTTATTTGACACCTGTCCACGGTTTGGATCATAACTGGAGCTACGAGAATCAGATTTGAGCCTTCTACTTGGCGTTGGAAAGCTAAGACAACGAGATAAAACTTTCATGTTTTACGAAGAAGCTGATTTGAAGTGTAGAAGGCTCGAATAGTTCGTTGAACTTTGGACCCGGATTCTGCCTTTAGGAATATTTAGTTTTGGGCCAGGTTTTTTATATTTTTCGACCCAGTTGGGTTAGAACCAGATTTTGTGATGCTTCCCTATACGTAGTAGCAGCCGGGCTACTGATCTTAACCTTTTTTTCACAATTTTATTTTGCTTTTTACGATTGTAATGGAGAACTAATTCACGAAGGCATATCCTGCTGCTTACGGGTTCCATCGCTTTGAGGTTATTCTAATACCAATTTAATTCGATTTCTGTTCAATTCTTTTCTATGAAGTCATTTGCTTAATTTAATTGCGATCGTTTGCTTAATTCGATTGTGTTCATAGGATAGAATTGATTAAGTTTGATTGTATGCATGTTCCTAAATTTAATTGTGTGTTATTGTTGGCTTAATTCGTTAACTCGTCATATTCTTAATCGTTTGCTTAATTCGGTAAGCAGGAACATAATTCATTTGATTTTGATAAGTGCTTGTCTAATTGATCTCATAATCAGATAGGATTGAATCCGCTTAGGGATTTGTGTTATAATAGTCGATGATAAGTCGGAAACCGAATCAATAGGATTAGTTGTTTTAGCTTATTTTTATAATCACTTATTTTAATCACTTTTTCTCTTGTTTTCTGAAATCATAATCCAAACCCCATAAACCGTTATTATAGTTGGTTAAATTCAATACAAGAATCCTTGAGAGACGATACTCGAGTTGTCGTTACCGTACCTATACTTTTTCAAAAATACTCGTCTTTGATCTGTACGCGACAGTGGATAAAATTGGCGCCGTTGCCGAGGATTCTTGTAGATTTTAACCAATTTTAGGATTTTAGTTTAGAGTTTTATTAGATTATTTTTTATTTTTTGTTTTTTGTTTTTGCTTGTTGATTTTCAGGGTTGTAGTGCAGTGTTAAAAATTCCGGCCTGTCAGGTAAGTTTGGAAGCTACAGTTTTGATCTGCGTTTTTCTATTTTATTTGATTTATTTTCTATTTTCATATTTTCAAAAAAATCTGAAAAAAATTATGCAATCTTTATTTGATTTAATTAGATTTTTTGCGTTATTTTTATATTTTTTAGATTTTATTTTAATCGCTTTTCTTATTTTCCATTCTTTTTAAATCTGTAGTGATTTTATTTGATTCTGTGTTGAAATTGATAATCATATCATGGATGATCAAATGACTCTGAGAGAACTGGTTGCACTTTGTGTGAATTATAACTCTTTATGTATTGAACATCCTGCTGTTGTTGTACCTTTCTAATTTAAATATGGTTTAACACACTTGTTGCTAAGTTTTAATGGTTTTGCAGGTGAGGATCCGAATAAGCATCTGAAGGAATTAGAAGTTGTGTGCTCTGCACCTTCCGAACCTTCACTAGAGGACCTTGTCAACCAAATGGCTACAAATAATATCAAGTCTCAACAACAAATAGATTCTAATTTCCAGACTTTAGAAATACAGATTGGACAACTTACCACTTTAATGAATGCCATGCAACAAGCTCAAGGATCAAACCAACAACCCTTGGAAGAGCATTCTGTTTTTCAAATAGAGTTGCCTTCTGAAATTGTTGATGAAGTTTATTCTGAGTTGTTATATGATTTTCCATCATTTTTTGATTTTGATGATGTTTACTCTTGTGATGTATGTACTAACACTAATGTTTGCTCTGTTTATACGGAAATAAATGTTGCCCTGCAGGCTGATGTTTTTCATGTGGATGAGGCTATAGATGAAGTGGTTTGTGCGGTTGAGGCTCTTGACATCCATGCTGCCCCGACCATTTCGTCCATTGAACAACCTCCTTCTTTAGATATGAAACCACTCCCGGAAAATCTTAAATATGCCTACTTAGAGAGAAATCAAAACCTTCACGTTATTATTTTGTCGAACCTTGATTTCGATCAAGAAAGTAAGCTTTTGCAAGTCTTAAAGAGGCATAAAAAAGCGATTGTGTGTACCTTGGCAGACATTCCCGGTATTATGTTAGGTGACCCTCACCCGGTCACTTAGGCTAACGGTTGTGAAACCTTCAAAAAAAAGAAAAAAATATTGTTGCTAAAGTGGTTAACTTTGAATTGTCGACAAGATATGGATCATAGTCACTAACAAGCTTATTTACTATGTGTGTGAATAGAAAATTGGCTTAATATGATTGCATTAGAATGAAAAAGAGCAAAAAGGAGGATGAGTAAGTTTGGCTTAAGCATAATAACAGAATTCGGTTTGGTTTGTTTAGGAGGGAGGTTTATGATCGCATAATTGTGGATTTGTGTTCTTACGATATCTTTAGTGTGTAAAATTAGTACCTATCGATGCAATCTTGACCAAAGAAGAGTTTGTAGCCTATAATGAGTTTTCGAATGCTATTGTTTTTCATGAGTCTTGATACTATTTTGCTCGGAGTGCAAAAGTTCAAGTGTGGGAGAATTTGATCAGTTCATTTTAATGAACATTCTCTTATGTTTGTACTTAAGGATTTCCTTAGTTTGTTTTGTTTATTTTAGTGTTTTATTATGTTTTTATAATTAAGTCTTTGTTTACCATTAATATATTTTTGCAACTTATTTCCAGCTTTAGTTGTTATTTGACACCTGTCCACGGTTTGGATCATAACTGGAGCTACGAGAATCAGATTTGACCCTTCTACTTGGCGTTGGAAAGCTAAGACAACGAGATAAAACTTTCATGTTTTACGAAGAAGCTGATTTGAAGTGTAGAAGGCTCGAATAAATCGTTGATCTTTGGACCCGAATTCTGCCTTTAGGAATATTTAGTTTTGGGCCAGGTTTTTTATATTTTTCGATCCAGTTGGGTTAGAACCAGATTTTGTGATGCTTCCCTATACCTAGTAGCAGCCGGGCTACTGATCTTAACCTTTTTTTCACAATTTTATTTTGCTTTTTACGATTGTAATGGAGAACTAATTCACGAAGGCATATCCTGCTGCTTAGGGGTTCCATCGCTTTGAGGTTATTCTAATACCAATTTAATTCGATTTCTGTTCAATTCTTTTCTATGAAGTCATTTGCTTAATTTAATTGCGATCGTTTGCTTAATTCTATTGTGTTCATAGGATAGAATTGATTAAGTTTGATTGTATGGATGTTCCTAAATTTAATTGTGTGTTATTGTTGGCTTAATTCGTTAACTCGTCATATTCTTAATCGTTTGCTTAATTCGGTAAGCAGGAACATAATTCATTTGATTTTGATAAGTGCTTGTCTAATTGATCTCATAATCAGATAGGATCGAATCCGCTTAGGGATTTGTGTTATAATAGTCGATGATAAGTCGGAAACCGAATCAATAGGATTAGTTGTTTTAGCTTATTTTTATAATCACTTATTTTAATCACTTTTTCTCTTGTTTTCTAAAATCATAATCCAAACCCCATAAACCGTTATTATAGTTGGTTAAATTCAATACAAGAATCCTTGAGAGACGATACTCGAGTTGTCGTTACCGTACCTAATTGGCGCCGTTGCCGAGGATTCTTGTAGATTTTAACCAATTTTAGGATTTTAGTTTAGAGTTTTATTAGATTATTTTTTATTTTTTGTTTTTTGTTTTTGCTTGTTGATTTTCAGGGTTGTAGTACAGTGTTAAAAATTCTGGCCTGTCAGGTAAGTTTGGAAGCTACAGTTTCGATCTGCGTTTTTCTATTTTATTTGATTTATTTTCTATTTTCATATTTTCAAAAAAATCTAAAAAAAATTATGCAATCTTTATTTGATTTAATTAGATTTTTTGCGTTATTTTTATATTTTTTAGATTTTATTTTAATCGCTTTTCTTATTTTCCATTCTTTTTAAATCTGTAGTGATTTTATTTGATTCTGTGTTGAAATTGATAATCATATCATGGATGATCAAATGACTCTGAGAGAACTGGTTGCACTTTGTGTGAATTATAACTCTTTATGTATTGAACATCCTGCTGTTGTTGTACCTTTCTAATTTAAATATGGTTTAACACACTTGTTGCTAAGTTTTAATGGTTTTGCAGGTGAGGATCCGAATAAGCATCTGAAGGAATTAGAAGTTGTGTGCTCTGCACCTTCCGAACCTTCACTAGAGGACCTTGTCAACCAAATGGCTACAAATAATATCAAGTCCCAACAACAAATAGATTCTAATTTTCAGACTTTAGAAATACAGATTGGACAACTTACCACTTTAATGAATGCCATGCAACAAGCTCAAGGATCAAACCAACAACCCTTGGAAGAGCATTCTGTTTTTCAAATAGAGTTGCCTTCTGAAATTGTTGATGAAGTTTATTCTGAGTTGTTATATGATTTTCCATCATTTTTTGATTTTGATGATGTTTACTCTTGTGATGTATGTACTAACACTAATGTTTGCTCTGTTTGTACGGAAATAAATGTTGCCCTGCAGGCTGATGTTTTTCATGTGGATGAGGCTATAGATGAAGTGGTTTGTGCGGTTGAGGCTCTTGACATCCATGCTGCCCCGACCATTCCGTCCATTGAACAACCTCCTTCTTTAGATATCAAACCACTCCCGGAAAATCTTAAATATGCCTACTTAGAGAGAAATCAAAACCTTCACGTTATTATTTCGTCTAACCTTGATTTCGATCAAGAAAGTAAGCTTTTGCAAGTCTTAAAGAGGCATAAAAAGGCGATTGTGTGTACCTTGGCAGACATTCCCGGTATTATGTTAGGTGACCCTCACCCGGTCACTTAGGCTAACGGTTGTGAAACCTTCAAAAAAAAGAAAAAAAATATTGTTGCTAAAGTGGTTAACTTTGAATTGTCGACAAGATATGGATCATAGTCACTAACAAGCTTATTTACTATGTGTGTGAATAGAAAATTGGCTTAATATGATTGCATTAGAATGAAAAAGAGCAAAAAGGAGGATGAGTAAGTTTGGCTTAAGCATAATAACATAATTCGGTTTGGTATGTTTAGGAGGGAGGTTTATGACCGCATAATTGTGGATTTGTGTTCTTACGATATCCTTAGTGTGTAAAATTAGTACCTATCGATGCAATCTTGACCAAAGAAGAGTTTGTAGCCTATAATGAGTTTTCGAATGCTATTGTTTTTCATGAGTCTTGATACTATTTTGCTCGGAGTGCAAAAGTTCAAGTGTGGGAGAATTTGATCAGTTCATTTTAATGAACATTCTCTTATGTTTGTACTTAAGGATTTCCTTAGTTTGTTTTGTTTATTTTAGTGTTTTATTATGTTTTTATAATTAAGTCTTTGTTTACCGTTAATATATTTTCGCAACTTATTTCCAGCTTTAGCTGTTATTTGACACCTGTCCACGGTTTGGATCATAACTGGAGCTACGAGAATCAGATTTGAGCCTTCTACTTGGCGTTGGAAAGCTAAGACAACGAGATAAAACTTTCATGTTTTACGAAGAAGCTGATTTGAAGTGTAGAAGGCTCGAATAATTCGTTGAACTTTGGACCCGAATTCTGCCTTTAGGAATATTAAGTTTTGGGCCAGGTTTTTTATATTTTTCGACCCAGTTGGGTTAGAAACAGATTTTGTGATGCTTCCCTATACCTAGTAGCAGCCGGGCTACTGATCTTAACCTTTTTTTCACAATTTTATTTTGCTTTTTACGATTGTAATGGAGAACTAATTCACGAAGGCATATCCTGCTGCTTACGGGTTCCATCGCTTTGAGGGTATTCTAATACCAATTTAATTCGATTTCTGTTCAATTCTTTTCTATGAAGTCATTTGCTTAATTTAATTGCGATCGTTTGCTTAATTCGATTGTGTTCATAGGATAGAATTGATTAAGTTTGATTGTATGCATGTTCCTAAATTTAATTGTGTGTTATTGTTGGCTTAATTCGTTAACTCGTCATATTCTTAATCGTTTGCTTAATTCGGTAAGCAGGAACATAATTCATTTGATTTTGATAAGTGCTTGTCTAATTGATCTCATAATTAGATAGGATCGGATCCGCTTAGGGATTTGTGTTATAATTGTCGATGATAAGTCGGAAACCGAATCAATAGGAATAGTTGTTTTAGCTTATTTTTATAATCACTTATTTTAATCACTTTTTCTCTTGTTTTCTAAAATCATAATCCAAACCCCATAAACCGTTATTATAGTTGGTTAAATTCAATACAAGAATCCTTGAGAGACGATACTCGAGTTGTCGTTACCGTACCTATACTTTTTCAAAAATACTCGTCTTTGATCTGTTCGCGACAGTGGATAAAATTGGCGCCGTTGCCGAGGATTCTTGTAGATTTTAACCAATTTTAGGATTTTAGTTTAGAGTTTTATTAGATTATTTTTTGTTTTTTGTTTTTTGTTTTTGCTTGTTGATTTTCAGGGTTGTAGTGCAGTGTTAAAAATTCCGGCCTGTCAGGTAAGTTTGGAAGCTACAGTTTCGATCTGCGTTTTTCTATTTTATTTGATTTATTTTCTATTTTCATATTTTCAAAAAAATCTGAAAAAAATTATGCAATCTTTATTTGATTTAATTAGATTTTTTGCGTTATTTTTATATTTTTTAGATTTTATTTTAATCGCTTTTCTTATTTTCCATTCTTTTTAAATCTGTAGTGATTTTATTTGATTCTGTGTTGAAATTGATAATCATATCATGGATGATCAAATGACTCTGAGAGAACTGGTTGCACTTTGTGTGAATTATAACTCTTTATGTATTGAACATCCTGCTGTTGTTGTACCTTTCTAATTTAAATCTGGTTTAACACACTTGTTGCTAAGTTTTAATGGTTTTGCAGGTGAGGATCCGAATAAGCATCTGAAGGAATTAGAAGTTGTGTGCTCTGCACCTTCCGAACCTTCACTAGAGGACCTTGTCAACCAAATGGCTACAAATAATATCAAGTCCCAACAACAAATAGATTCTAATTTTCAGACTTTAGAAATACAGATTGGACAACTTACCACTTTAATGAATGCCATGCAACAAGCTCAAGGATCAAACCAACAACCCTTGGAAGAGCATTCTGTTTTTCAAATAGAGTTGCCTTCTGAAATTGTTGATGAAGTTTATTCTGAGTTGTTATATGATTTTCCATCATTTTTTGATTTTGATGATGTTTACTCTTGTGATGTATGTACTAACACTAATGTTTGCTCTGTTTGTACGGAAATAAATGTTGCCCTGCAGGCTGATGTTTTTCATGTGGATGAGGCTATAGATGAAGTGGTTTGTGCGGTTGAGGCTCTTGACATCCATGCTGCCCCGACCATTCCGTCCATTGAACAACCTCCTTCTTTAGATATCAAACCACTCCCGGAAAATCTTAAATATGCCTACTTAGAGAGAAATCAAAACCTTCACGTTATTATTTCGTCTAACCTTGATTTCGATCAAGAAAGTAAGCTTTTGCAAGTCTTAAAGAGGCATAAAAAGGCGATTGTGTGTACCTTGGCAGACATTCCCGGTATTATGTTAGGTGACCCTCACCCGGTCACTTAGGCTAACGGTTGTGAAACCTTCAAAAAAAAGAAAAAAAATATTGTTGCTAAAGTGGTTAACTTTGAATTGTCGACAAGATATGGATCATAGTCACTAACAAGCTTATTTACTATGTGTGTGAATAGAAAATTGGCTTAATATGATTGCATTAGAATGAAAAAGAGCAAAAAGGAGGATGAGTAAGTTTGGCTTAAGCATAATAACATAATTCGGTTTGGTTTGTTTAGGAGGGAGGTTTATGACCGCATAATTGTGGATTTGTGTTCTTACGATATCCTTAGTGTGTAAAATTAGTACCTATCGATGCAATCTTGACCAAAGAAGAGTTTGTAGCCTATAATGAGTTTTCGAATGCTATTGTTTTTCATGAGTCTTGATACTATTTTGCTCGGAGTGCAAAAGTTCAAGTGTGGGAGAATTTGATCAGTTCATTTTAATGAACATTCTCTTATGTTTGTACTTAAGGATTTCCTTAGTTTGTTTTGTTTATTTTAGTGTTTTATTATGTTTTTATAATTAAGTCTTTGTTTACCGTTAATATATTTTCGCAACTTATTTCCAGCTTTAGCTGTTATTTGACACCTGTCCACGGTTTGGATCATAACTGGAGCTACGAGAATCAGATTTGAGCCTTCTACTTGGCGTTGGAAAGCTAAGACAACGAGATAAAACTTTCATGTTTTACGAAGAAGCTGATTTGAAGTGTAGAAGGCTCGAATAATTCGTTGAACTTTGGACCCGAATTCTGCCTTTAGGAATATTAAGTTTTGGGCCAGGTTTTTTATATTTTTCGACCCAGTTGGGTTAGAAACAGATTTTGTGATGCTTCCCTATACCTAGTAGCAGCCGGGCTACTGATCTTAACCTTTTTTTCACAATTTTATTTTGCTTTTTACGATTGTAATGGAGAACTAATTCACGAAGGCATATCCTGCTGCTTACGGGTTCCATCGCTTTGAGGTTATTCTAATACCAATTTAATTCGATTTCTGTTCAATTCTTTTCTATGAAGTCATTTGCTTAATTTAATTGCGATCGTTTGCTTAATTCGATTGTGTTCATAGGATAGAATTGATTAAGTTTGATTGTATGCATGTTCCTAAATTTAATTGTGTGTTATTGTTGGCTTAATTCGTTAACTCGTCATATTCTTAATCGTTTGCTTAATTCGGTAAGCAGGAACATAATTCATTTGATTTTGATAAGTGCTTGTCTAATTGATCTCATAATTAGATAGGATCGGATCCGCTTAGGGATTTGTGTTATAATTGTCGATGATAAGTCGGAAACCGAATCAATAGGAATAGTTGTTTTAGCTTATTTTTATAATCACTTATTTTAATCACTTTTTCTCTTGTTTTCTAAAATCATAATCCAAACCCCATAAACCGTTATTATAGTTGGTTAAATTCAATACAAGAATCCTTGAGAGACGATACTCGAGTTGTCGTTACCGTACCTATACTTTTTCAAAAATACTCGTCTTTGATCTGTTCGCGACAGTGGATAAAATTGGCGCCGTTGCCGAGGATTCTTGTAGATTTTAACCAATTTTAGGATTTTAGTTTAGAGTTTTATTAGATTATTTTTTGTTTTTTGTTTTTTGTTTTTGCTTGTTGATTTTCAGGGTTGTAGTGCAGTGTTAAAAATTCCGGCCTGTCAGGTAAGTTTGGAAGCTACAGTTTCGATCTGCGTTTTTCTATTTTATTTGATTTATTTTCTATTTTCATATTTTCAAAAAAATCTGAAAAAAATTATGCAATCTTTATTTGATTTAATTAGATTTTTTGCGTTATTTTTATATTTTTTAGATTTTATTTTAATCGCTTTTCTTATTTTCCATTCTTTTTAAATCTGTAGTGATTTTATTTGATTCTGTGTTGAAATTGATAATCATATCATGGATGATCAAATGACTCTGAGAGAACTGGTTGCACTTTGTGTGAATTATAACTCTTTATGTATTGAACATCCTGCTGTTGTTGTACCTTTCTAATTTAAATCTGGTTTAACACACTTGTTGCTAAGTTTTAATGGTTTTGCAGGTGAGGATCCGAATAAGCATCTGAAGGAATTAGAAGTTGTGTGCTCTGCACCTTCCGAACCTTCACTAGAGGACCTTGTCAACCAAATGGCTACAAATAATATCAAGTCTCAACAACAAATAGATTCTAATTTTCAGACTTTAGAAATACAGATTGGACAACTTACCACTTTAATGAATGCCATGCAACAAGCTCAAGGATCAAACCAACAACCCTTGGAAGAGCATTCTGTTTTTCAAATAGAGTTGCCTTCTGAAATTGTTGATGAAGTTTATTCTGAGTTGTTATATGATTTTCCATCATTTTTTGATTTTGATGATGTTTACTCTTGTGATGTATGTACTAACACTAATGTTTGCTCTGTTTGTACGGAAATAAATGTTGCCCTGCAGGCTGATGTTTTTCATGTGGATGAGGCTATAGATGAAGTGGTTTGTGCGGTTGAGGCTCTTGACATCCATGCTGCACCGACCATTCCGTCCATTGTACAACCTCCTTCTTTAGATATCAAACCACTCCCGGAAAATCTTAAATATGCCTACTTAGAGAGAAATCAAAACCTTCACATTATTATTTCGTCTAACCTTGATTTCGATCAAGAAAGTAAGCTTTTGCAAGTCTTAAAGAGGCATAAAAAGGCGATTGTGTGTACCTTGGCAGACATTCCCGGTATTATGTTAGGTGACCCTCACCCGGTCACTTAGGCTAACGGTTGTGAAACCTTCAAAAAAAAGAAAAAAGATATTGTTGCTAAAGTGGTTAACTTTGAATTGTCGACAAGATATGGATCATAGTCACTAACAAGCTTATTTACTATGTGTGTGAATAGAAAATTGGCTTAATATGATTGCATTAGAATGAAAAAGAGCAAAAAGGAGGATGAGTAAGTTTGGCTTAAGCATAATAACATAATTCGGTTTGGTTTGTTTAGGAGGGAGGTTTATGACCGCATAATTGTGGATTTGTGTTCTTACGATATCTTTAGTGTGTAAAATTAGTACCTATCGATGCAATCTTGACCAAAGAAGAGTTTGTAGCCTATAATGAGTTTTCGAATGCTATTGTTTTTCATGAGTCTTGATACTATTTTGCTCGGAGTGCAAAAGTTCAAGGGTGGGAGAATTTGATCAGTTCATTTTAATGAACATTCTCTTATGTTTGTACTTAAGGATTTCCTTAGTTTGTTTTGTTTATTTTAGTGTTTTATTATGTTTTTATAATTAAGTCTTTGTTTACCGTTAATATATTTTCGCAACTTATTTCCAGCTTTAGCTGTAATTTGACACCTGTCCACGATTTGGATCATAACTGGAGCTACGAGAATCAGATTTGACCCTTCTACTTGGCGTTGGAAAGCTAAGACAACGAGATAAAACTTCCATGTTTTACGAAGAAGCTGATTTGAAGTGTAGAAGGCTCGAATAGTTCGTTGAACTTTGGACCCGGATTCTGCCTTTAGGAATATTTAGTTTTGGGCCAGGTTTTTTATATTTTTCGACCCAGTTGGGTTAGAACCAGATTTTGTGATGCTTCCCTATACCTAGTAGCAGCCGGGCTACTGATCTTAACCTTTTTTTCACAATTTTATTTTGCTTTTTACGATTGTAATGGAGAACTAATTCACGAAGGCATATCCTGCTGCTTACGGGTTCCATCGCTTTGAGGTTATTCTAATACCAATTTAATTCGATTTCTGTTCAATTCTTTTCTATGAAGTCATTTGCTTAATTTAATTGCGATCGTTTGCTTAATTCGATTGTGTTCATAGGATAGAATTGATTAAGTTTGATTGTATGCATGTTCCTAAATTTAATTGTGTGTTATTGTTGGCTTAATTCGTTAACTCGTCATATTCTTAATCGTTTGCTTAATTCGGTAAGCAGGAACATAATTCATTTGATTTTGATAAGTGCTTGTCTAATTGATCTCATAATCAGATAGGATCGAATCCGCTTAGGGATTTGTGTTATAATAGTCGATGATAAGTCGGAAACCGAATCAATAGGATTAGTTGTTTTAGCTTATTTTTATAATCACTTATTTTAATCACTTTTTCTCTTGTTTTCTAAAATCATAATCCAAACCCCATAAACCGTTATTATATTTGGTTAAATTTAATACAATAATCCTTGAGAGACGATACTCGAGTTGTCGTTACCGTACCTATACTTTTTCAAAAATACTCGTCTTTGATCTGTGCGTGACAGTGGATAAAATTGGCGCCGTTGCCGAGGATTCTTGTAGATTTTAACCAATTTTAGGATTTTAGTTTAGAGTTTTATTAGATTATTTTTTGTTTTTTGTTTTTTGTTTTTGCTTGTTGATTTTCAGGGTTGTAGTGCAGTGTTAAAAATTCCGGCCTGTCAGGTAAGTTTGGAAGCTACAGTTTTGATCTGCGTTTTTCTATTTTATTTGATTTATTTTCTATTTTCATATTTTCAAAAAAATCTGAAAAAAATTATGCAATCTTTATTTGATTTAATTAGATTTTTTGCGTTATTTTTATATTTTTTAGATTTTATTTTAATCGCTTTTCTTATTTTCCATTCTTTTTAAATCTGTAGTGATTTTATTTGATTCTGTGTTGAAATTGATAATCATATCATGGATGATCAAATGACTCTGAGAGAACTGGTTGCACTTTGTGTGAATTATAACTCTTTATGTATTGAACATCCTGCTGTTGTTGTACCTTTCTAATTTAAATATGGTTTAACACACTTGTTGCTAAGTTTTAATGGTTTTGCAGGTAAGGATCTGAATAAGCATCTGAAGGAATTAGAAGTTGTGTGCTCTGCACCTTCCGAACCTTCACTAGAGGACCTTGTCAACCAAATGGCTACAAATAATATCAAGTCTCAACAACAAATAGATTCTAATTTTCAGATTTTAGAAATACAGATTGGACAACTTACCACTTTAATGAATGCCATGCAACAAGCTCAAGGATCAAACCAACAACCCTTGGAAGAGCATTCTGTTTTTCAAATAGAGTTGCCTTCTGAAATTGTTGATGAAGTTTATTCTGAGTTGTTATATGATTTTCCATCATTTTTTGATTTTGATGATGTTTACTCTTGTGATGTATGTACTAACACTAATGTTTGCTCTGTTTGTACGGAAATAAATGTTGCCCTGCAGGCTGATGTTTTTCATGTGGATGAGGCTATAGATGAAGTGGTTTGTGCGGTTGAGGCTCTTGACATCCATGCTGCCCCGACCATTCCGTCCATTGAACAACCTCCTTCTTTAGATATCAAACCACTCCCGGAAAATCTTAAATATGCCTACTTAGAGAGAAATCAAAACCTTCACGTTATTATTTCGTCTAACCTTGATTTCGATCAAGAAAGTAAGCTTTTGCAAGTCTTAAAGAGGCATAAAAAGGCGATTGTGTGTACCTTGGCAGACATTCCCGGTATTATGTTA
Organism: Lathyrus tuberosus; assembly: GCA_022829125.1. Taxonomy (NCBI): domain Eukaryota; kingdom Viridiplantae; phylum Streptophyta; class Magnoliopsida; order Fabales; family Fabaceae; genus Lathyrus; species Lathyrus tuberosus. Next base: position 15,243,890 of record JALAZF010000071.1, read on the forward strand.
GGTGACCCTCACCCGGTCACTTAGGCTAACGGTTGTGAAACCTTCAAAAAAAAGAAAAAAAATATTGTTGCTAAAGTGGTTAACTTTGAATTGTCGACAAGATATGGATCATAGTCACTAACAAGCTTATTTACTATGTGTGTGAATAGAAAATTGGCTTAATATGATTGCATTAGAATGAAAAAGAGCAAAAAGGAGGATGAGTAAGTTTGGCTTAAGCATAATAACATAATTCGGTTTGGTTTGTTTAGGAGGGAGGTTTATGACCGCATAATTGTGGATTTGTGTTCTTACGATATCCTTAGTGTGCAAAATTAGTACCTATCGATGCAATCTTGACCAAAGAAGAGTTTGTAGCCTATAATGAGTTTTTGAATGCTATTGTTTTTCATGAGTCTTGATACTATTTTTCTCGGAGTGCAAAAGTTCAAGTGTGGGAGAATTTGATCAGTGCATTTTAATGAACATTCTCTTATGTTTGTACTTAAGCATTTCCTTAGTTTGTTTTGTTTATTTTAGTGTTTTATTATGTTTTTATAATTAAGTCTTTGTTTACCATTAATATATTTTCGCAACTTATTTTCAGCTTTAGCTGTTATTTGACACCTGTCCACGGTTTGGATCATAACTGGAGCTACGAGAATCAGATTTGAGCCTTCTACTTGGCGTTGGAAAGCTAAGACAACGAGATAAAAATTTCATATTTTACGAAGAAGCTGATTTGAAGTGTAGAAGGCTCGAATAATTCGTTGAACTTTGGACCCGAATTCTGCCTTTAGGAATATTTAGTTTTGGGCCAGGTTTTTTATATTTTTCGACCCAGTTGGGTTAGAACTAGATTTTGTGATGCTTCCCTATACCTAGTAGCAGCCGGGCTACTGATCTTAACCTTTTTTTCACAATTTTATTTTTCTTTTTACGATTGTAATGGAGAACTAATTCACGAAGGCATATCCTGCTGCTTACGGGTTCCATCGCTTTGAGGTTATTCTAATACCAATTTAATTCGATTTCTGTTCAATTCTTTTCTATGAAGTCATTTGCTTAATTTAATTGCGATCGTTTGCTTAATTCGATTGTGTTCATAGGATAGAATTGATTAAGTTTGATTGTATGCATGTTCCTAAATTTAATTGTGTGTTATTGTTTGCTTAATTCGTTAACTCGTCATATTCTTAATCGTTTGCTTAATTCGGTAAGCAGGAACATAATTCATTTGATTTTGATAAGTGCTTGTCTAATTGATCTCATAATCAGATAGGATCGAATCCGCTTAGGGATTTGTGTTATAATAGTCGATGATAAGTCGGAAACCGAATCAATAGGATTAGTTGTTTTAGCTTATTTTTATAATCACTTATTTTAATCACTTTTTCTCTTGTTTTCTAAAATCATAATCCAAACCCCATAAACCGTTATTATAGTTGGTTAAATTCAATACAAGAATCCTTGAGAGACGATACTCGAGTTGTCGTTACCGTACCTATACTTTTTCAAAAATACTCGTCTTTGATCTGTGCGCGACAGTGGATAAAATTGGCGCCGTTGCCGAGGATTCTTGTAGATTTTAACCAATTTTAGGATTTTAGTTTAGAGTTTTGTTAGATTATTTTTTGTTTTTTGTTTTTTGTTTTTGCTTGTTGATTTTCAGGGTTGTAGTGCAGTGTTAAAAATTCCGGCCCGTCAGGTAAGTTTGGAAGCTACAGTTTCGATCTGCGTTTTTCTATTTTATTTGATTTACTTTCTATTTTCATATTTTCAAAAAAATCTGAAAAAAATTTTGCAATCTTTATTTGATTTAATTAGATTTTTTGTGTTATTTTTATATTTTTTAGATTTTATTTTAATCGCTTTTCTTATTTTCCATTCTTTTTAAATCTGTAGTGATTTTATTTGATTCTGTGTTGAAATTAATAATCATATCATGGATGATCAAATGACTCTGAGAGAACTGGTTGCACTTTGTGTGAATTATAACTCTTTATGTATTGAACATCCTGCTGTTGTTGTACCTTTCTAATTTAAATCTGGTTTAAAACACTTGTTGCTAAGTTTTAATGGTTTTGCAGGTGAGGATCCGAATAAGCATCTGAAGGAATTAGAAGTTGTGTGCTCTGCACCTTCCGAACCTTCACTAGAGGACCTTGTCAACCAAATGGCTACAAATAATATCAAGTCTCAACAACAAATAGATTCTAATTTTCAGACTTTAGAAATACATATTGGACAACTTACCACTTTAATGAATGCCATGCAACAAGCTCAAGGATCAAACCAACAACCCTTGGAAGAGCATTCTGTTTTTCAAATAGACTTGCCTTCTGAAATTATTGATGAAGTTTATTCTGAGTTGTTATATGATTTTCCATCATTTTCTGATTTTGATGATGTTTACTCTTGTGATGTATGTACTACCACTAATGTTTGCTCTGTTTGTACGGAAATAAATGTTGCCCTGCAGGCTGATGTTTTTCATGTGGATGAGGCTATAGATGAAGTGGTTTGTGCGGTTGAGGCTCTTGACATCCATGCTGCCCCGACCATTTCGTCCATTGAACAACCTCCTTCTTTAGATATCAAACCACTCCCGGAAAATCTTAAATATGCCTACTTAGAGAGAAATCAAAACCTTCACATTATTATTTCGTCTAACCTTGATTTCGATCAAGAAAGTAAGCTTTTGCAAGTCTTAAAGAGGCATAAAAAGGCGATTGTGTGTACCTTGGCAGACATTCCCGGTATTATGTTAAGTGACCCTCACCCGGTCACTTAGGCTAACGGTTGTGAAACCTTCAAAAAAAAGAAAAAAAATATTGTTGCTAAAGTGGTTAACTTTGAATTGTCGACAAGATATGGATCATAGTCACTAACAAGCTTATTTACTATGTGTGTGAATAGAAAATTGGCTTAATATGATTGCATTAGAATGAAAAAGAGCAAAAAGGAGGATGAGTAAGTTTGGCTTAAGCATAATAACATAATTCGGTTTGGTTTGTTTAGGAGGGAGGTTTATGACCGCATAATTGTGGATTTGTGTTCTTACGATATCCTTAGTGTGCAAAATTAGTACCTATCGATGCAATCTTGACCAAAGAAGAGTTTGTAGCCTATAATGAGTTTTTGAATGCTATTGTTTTTCATGAGTCTTGATACTATTTTTCTCGGAGTGCAAAAGTTCAAGTGTGGGAGAATTTGATCAGTGCATTTTAATGAACATTCTCTTATGTTTGTACTTAAGCATTTCCTTAGTTTGTTTTGTTTATTTTAGTGTTTTATTATGTTTTTATAATTAAGTCTTTGTTTACCGTTAATATATTTTCGCAACTTATTTTCAGCTTTAGCTGTTATTTGACACCTGTCCACGGTTTGGATCATAACTGGAGCTACGAGAATCAGATTTGAGCCTTCTACTTGGCGTTGGAAAGCTAAGACAACGAGATAAAAATTTCATATTTTACGAAGAAGCTGATTTGAAGTGTAGAAGGCTCGAATAATTCGTTGAACTTTGGACCCGAATTCTGCCTTTAGGAATATTTAGTTTTGGGCCAGGTTTTTTATATTTTTCGACCCAGTTGGGTTAGAACTAGATTTTGTGATGCTTCCCTATACCTAGTAGCAGCCGGGCTACTGATCTTAACCTTTTTTTCACAATTTTATTTTTCTTTTTACGATTGTAATGGAGAACTAATTCACGAAGGCATATCCTGCTGCTTACGGGTTCCATCGCTTTGAGGTTATTCTAATACCAATTTAATTCGATTTCTGTTCAATTCTTTTCTATGAAGTCATTTGCTTAATTTAATTGCGATCGTTTGCTTAATTCGATTGTGTTCATAGGATAGAATTGATTAAGTTTGATTGTATGCATGTTCCTAAATTTAATTGTGTGTTATTGTTTGCTTAATTCGTTAACTCGTCATATTCTTAATCGTTTGCTTAATTCGGTAAGCAGGAACATAATTCATTTGATTTTGATAAGTGCTTGTCTAATTGATCTCATAATCAGATAGGATCGAATCCGCTTAGGGATTTGTGTTATAATAGTCGATGATAAGTCGGAAACCGAATCAATAGGATTAGTTGTTTTAGCTTATTTTTATAATCACTTATTTTAATCACTTTTTCTCTTGTTTTCTAAAATCATAATCCAAACCCCATAAACCGTTATTATAGTTGGTTAAATTCAATACAAGAATCCTTGAGAGACGATACTCGAGTTGTCGTTACCGTACCTATACTTTTTCAAAAATACTCGTCTTTGATCTGTGCGCGACAGTGGATAAAATTGGCGCCGTTGCCGAGGATTCTTGTAGATTTTAACCAATTTTAGGATTTTAGTTTAGAGTTTTATTAGATTATTTTTTGTTTTTTGTTTTTTGTTTTTGCTTGTTGATTTTCAGGGTTGTAGTGCAGTGTTAAAAATTCCGGCCCGTCAGGTAAGTTTGGAAGCTACAGTTTCGATCTGCGTTTTTCTATTTTATTTGATTTACTTTCTATTTTCATATTTTCAAAAAAATCTGAAAAAAATTTTGCAATCTTTATTTGATTTAATTAGATTTTTTGTGTTATTTTTATATTTTTTAGATTTTATTTTAATTGCTTTTCTTATTTTCCATTCTTTTTAAATCTGTAGTGATTTTATTTGATTCTGTGTTGAAATTAATAATCATATCATGGATGATCAAATGACTCTGAGAGAACTGGTTGCACTTTGTGTGAATTATAACTCTTTATGTATTGAACATCCTGCTGTTGTTGTACCTTTCTAATTTAAATCTGGTTTAACACACTTGTTGCTAAGTTTTAATGGTTTTGCAGGTGAGGATCCGAATAAGCATCTGAAGGAATTAGAAGTTGTGTGCTCTGCACCTTCCGAACCTTCACTAGAGGACCTTGTCAACCAAATGGCTACAAATAATATCAAGTCTCAACAACAAATAGATTCTAATTTTCAGACTTTAGAAATACAGATTGGACAACTTACCACTTTAATGAATGCCATGCAACAAGCTCAAGGATCAAACCAACAACCCTTGGAAGAGCATTCTGTTTTTCAAATAGACTTGCCTTCTAAAATTGTTGATGAAGTTTATTCTGAGTTGTTATATGATTTTCCATCATTTTCTGATTTTGATGATGTTTACTCTTGTGATGTATGTACTACCACTAATGTTTGCTCTGTTTGTACCGAAATAAATGTTGCCCGGCAGGCTGATGTTTTTCATGTGGATGAGGCTATAGATGAAGTGGTTTGTGCGGTTGAGGCTCTTGACATCCATGCTGCCCCGACCATTCCGTCCATTGAACAACCTCCTTCTTTAGATATCAAACCACTCCCGGAAAATCTTAAATATGCCTACTTAGAGAGAAATCAAAACCTTCACATTATTATTTCGTCTAACCTTGATTTCGATCAAGAAAGTAAGCTTTTGCAAGTCTTAAAGAGGCATAAAAAGGCGATTGTGTGTACCTTGGCAGACATTCCCGGTATTATGTTAAGTGACCCTCACCCGGTCACTTAGGCTAACGGTTGTGAAACCTTCAAAAAAAAGAAAAAAAATATTGTTGCTAAAGTGGTTAACTTTGAATTGTCGACAAGATATGGATCATAGTCACTAACAAGCTTATTTACTATGTGTGTGAATAGAAAATTGGCTTAATATGATTGCATTAGAATGAAAAAGAGCAAAAAGGAGGATGAGTAAGTTTGGCTTAAGCATAATAACATAATTCGGTTTGGTTTGTTTAGGAGGGAGGTTTATGACCGCATAATTGTGGATTTGTGTTCTTACGATATCCTTAGTGTGCAAAATTAGTACCTATCGATGCAATCTTGACCAAAGAAGAGTTTGTAGCCTATAATGAGTTTTCGAATGCTATTGTTTTTCATGAGTCTTGATACTATTTTGCTCGGAGTGCAAAAGTTCAAGTGTGGGAGAATTTGATCAGTGCATTTTAATGAACATTCTCTTATGTTTGTACTTAAGCATTTCCTTAGTTTGTTTTGTTTATTTTAGTGTTTTATTATGTTTTTATAATTAAGTCTTTGTTTACCGTTAATATATTTTCGCAACTTATTTTCAGCTTTAGCTGTTATTTGACACCTGTCCACGGTTTGGATCATAACTGGAGCTACGAGAATCAGATTTGAGCCTTCTACTTGGCGTTGGAAAGCTAAGACAAAGAGATAAAAATTTCATGTTTTACGAAGAAGCTGATTTGAAGTGTAGAAGGCTCGAATAATTCGTCGAACTTTGGACCCGAATTCTGCGTTTAGGAATATTTAGTTTTGGGCCAGGTTTTTTATATTTTTCGACCCAGTTGGGTTAGAACCAGATTTTGTGATGCTTCCCTATACCTAGTAGCAGCCGGGCTACTGATCTTAACCTTTTTTTCACAATTTTATTTTGCTTTTTACGATTGTAATGGAGAACTAATTCACGAAGGCATATCCTGCTGCTTACGGGTTCCATCGCTTTGAGGTTATTCTAATTCCAATTTAATTCGATTTCTGTTCAATTCTTTTCTATGAAGTCATTTGCTTAATTTAATTGCGATCGTTTGCTTAATTCGATTGTGTTCATAGGATAGAATTGATTAAGTTTGATTGTATGCATGTTCCTAAATTTAATTGTGTGTTATTGTTTGCTTAATTCGTTAACTCGTCATATTCTTAATCGTTTGCTTAATTCGGTAAGCAGGAACATAATTCATTTGATTTTGATAAGTGCTTGTCTAATTGATCTCATAATCAGATAGGATCGAATCCGCTTAGGGATTTGTGTTATAATAGTCGATGATAAGTCGGAAACCGAATCAATAGGATTAGTTGTTTTAGCTTATTTTTATAATCACTTATTTTAATCACTTTTTCTCTTGTTTTCTAAAATCATAATCCAAACCCCATAAACCGTTATTATAGTTGGTTAAATTCAATACAAGAATCCTTGAGAGACGATACTCGAGTTGTCGTTACCGTACCTATACTTTTTCAAAAATACTCGTCTTTGATCTGTGCGCGACAGTGGATAAAATTGGCGCCGTTGCCGAGGATTCTTGTAGATTTTAACCAATTTTAGGATTTTAGTTTAGAGTTTTATTAGATTATTTTTTGTTTTTTGTTTTTTGTTTTTGCTTGTTGATTTTCAGGGTTGTAGTGCAGTGTTAAAAATTCCGGCCTGTCAGGTAAGTTTGGAAGCTACAGTTTCGATCTGCGTTTTTCTATTTTATTTGATTTATTTTCTATTTTCATATTTTCAAAAAAATCTGAAAAAAATTTTGCAATCTTTATTTGATTTAATTAGATTTTTTGCCTTATTTTTATATTTTTTAGATTTTATTTTAATCGCTTTTCTTATTTTCCATTCTTTTTAAATCTGTAGTGATTTTATTTGATTCTGTGTTGAAATTGATAATCATATCATGGATGATCAAATGACTCTGAGAGAACTGGTTGCACTTTGTGTGAATTATAACTCTTTATGTATTGAACATCCTGCTGTTGTTGTACCTTTCTAATTTAAATCTGGCTTAACACACTTGTTGCTAAGTTTTAATGGTTTTGCAGGTGAGGATCCGAATAAGCATCTGAAGGAATTAGAAGTTGTGTGCTCTGCACCTTCCGAACCTTCACTAGAGGACCTTGTCAACCAAATGGCTACAAATAATATCAAGTCTCCACAACAAATAGATTCTAATTTTCAGACTTTAGAAATACAGATTGGACAACTTACCACTTTAATGAATGCCATGCAACAAGCTTAAGGATCAAACCAACAACCCTTGGAAGAGCATTCTGTTTTTCAAATAGACTTGCCTTCTGAAATTGTTGATGAAGTTTATTCTGAGTTGTTATATGATTTTCCATCATTTTCTGATTTTGATGATGTTTACTCTTGTGATGTATGTACTACCACTAATGTTTGCTCTGTTTGTACCGAAATAAATGTTGCCCTGCAGGCTGATGTTTTTCATGTGGATGAGGCTATAGATGAAGTGGTTTGTGCGGTTGAGGCTCTTGACATCCATGCTGCCCCGACCATTCCGTCCATTGAACAACCTCCTTCTTTAGATATCAAACCACTCCCGGAAAATCTTAAATATGCCTACTTAGAGAGAAATCAAAACCTTCACGTTATTATTTCGTCTAACCTTGATTTTGATCAAGAAAGTAAGCTTTTGCAAGTCTTAAAGAGGCATAAAATGGCGATTGCGTGTACCTTGGCAGACATTCCCGGTATTATGTTAGGTGACCCTCACCCGGTCACTTAGGCTAACGGTTGTGAAACCTTCAAAAAAAAGAAAAAAAATATTGTTGCAAAAGTGGTTAACTTTGAATTGTCGACAAGATATGGATCATAGTCACTAACAAGCTTATTTACTATGTGTGTGAATAGAAAATTGGCTTAATATGATTGCATTAGAATGAAAAAGAGCAAAAAGGAGGATGAGTAAGTTTGGCTTAAGCATAATAACATAATTCGGTTTGGTTTGTTTAGGAGGGAGGTTTATGACCGCATAATTGTGGATTTGTGTTCTTACGATATCCTTAGTGTGCAAAATTAGTACCTATCGATGCAATCTTGACCAAAGAAGAGTTTGTAGCCTATAATGAGTTTTCGAATGCTATTGTTTTTCATGAGTCTTGATACTATTTTGCTCGGAGTGCAAAAGTTCAAGTGTGGGAGAATTTGATCAGTGCATTTTAATGAACATTCTCTTATGTTTGTACTTAAGCATTTCGCTAGTTTGTTTTGTTTATTTTAGTGTTTTATTATGCATTTATAATTAAGTCTTCGTTTACCGTTAATATATTTTCGCAACTTATTTTCAGCTTTAGCTGTTATTTGACACCTGTCCACGGTTTGGATCATAACAGGAGCTACGAGAATCAAATTTGAGCCTTCTACTTGGCGTTGGAAAGCTAAGACAAAGAGATAAAACTTTCATGTTTTACGAAGAAGCTGATTTGAAGTGTAGAAGGCTCGAATAATTCGTTGAACTTTGGACCCAAATTTTGCCTTTAGGAATATTTAGTTTTGGGCCGGGTTTTTTATATTTTTCGACCCAGTTGGGTTAGAACCAGATTTTGTGATGCTTCCCTATACCTAGTAGCAGTCGGGCTACTGATCTTAACCTTTTTTTCACAATTTTATTTTGCTTTTTACGATTGTAATGGAGAACTAATTCACGAAGGCATATCTTGCTGCTTACGGGTTCCATCGCTTTGAGGTTATTCTAATACCAATTTAATTCGATTTCTGTTCAATTCTTTTCTATGAAGTCATTTGCTTAATTTAATTGCGATCGTTTGCTTAATTCGATTGTGTTCATAGGATAGAATTGATTAAGTTTGATTGTATGCATGTTCCTAAATTTAATTGTGTGTTATTGTTTGCTTAATTCGTTAACTCGTCATATTCTTAATCGTTTGCTTAATTCGGTAAGCAGGAACATAATTCATTTGATTTTGATAAGTGCTTGTCTAATTGATCTCATAATCAGATAGGATCGAATCCGCTTTGGGATTTGTGTTATAATAGTCGATGATAAGTCGGAAACCGAATCAATAGGATTAGTTGTTTTAGCTTATTTTTATAATCACTTATTTTAATCGCTTTTTCTCTTGTTTTCTAAAATCATAATCCAAACCCCATAAACCGTTATTATAGTTGGTTAAATTCAATACAAGAATCCTTGAGAGACGATACTCGAGTTGTCGTTACCGTACCTATACTTTTTCAAAAATACTCGTCTTTGATCTGTGCGCGACAGTGGATAAAATTGGCGCCGTTGCCGAGGATTCTTGTAGATTTTAACCAATTTTAGGATTTTAGTTTAGAGTTTTATTATATTATTTTTTGTTTTTTGTTTTTTGTTTTTGCTTGTTGATTTTCAGGGTTGTAGTGCAGTGTTAAAAATTCCGGCCTGTCAGGTAAGTTTGGAAGCTACAGTTTCGATCTGCGTTTTTCTATTTTATTTGATTTATTTTCTATTTTCATATTTTCAAAAAAATCTGAAAAAAATTATGCAATCTTTATTTGATTTAATTAGATTTTTTGCTTTATTTTTATATTTTTTAGATTTTATTTTAATCGCTTTTCTTATTTTCCATTCTTTTTAAATCTGTAGTGATTTTATTTGATTCTGTGTTGAAATTGATAATCATATCATGGATGATCAAATGACTCTGAGAGAACTGGTTGCACTTTGTGTGAATTATAACTCTTTATGTATTGAACATCCTGCTATTGTAATACCTTTCTAATTTAAATCTGGCTTAACACACTTGTTGCTAAGTTTTAATGGTTTTGCAGGTGAGGATCCGAATAAGCATCTGAAGGAATTAGAAGTTGTGTGCTCTGCACCTTCCGAACCTTCACTAGAGGACCTTGTCAACCAAATGGCTACAAATAATATCAAGTCTCCACAACAAATAGATTCTAATTTTCAGACTTTAGAAATACAGATTGGACAACTTACCACTTTAATGAATGCCATGCAACAAGCTCAAGGATCAAACCAACAACCCTTGGAAGAGCATTCTATTTTTCAAATAGACTTGCCTTCTGAAATTGTTGATGAAGTTTATTCTGAGTTGTTATATGATTTTCCATCATTTTCTGATTTTGATGATGTTTACTCTTGTGATGTATGTACTACCACTAATGTTTGCTCTGTTTGTACCGAAATAAATGTTGCCCTGCAGGCTGATGTTTTTCATGTGGATGAGGCTATAGATGAAGTGGTTTGTGCGGTTGAGGCTCTTGACATCCATGCTGCCCCGACCATTCCGTCCATTGAACAACCTCCTTCTTTAGATATCAAACCACTCCCGGAAAATCTTAAATATGCCTACTTAGAGAGAAATCAAAACCTTCACGTTATTATTTCGTCTAACCTTGATTTCGATCAAGAAAGTAAGCTTTTGCAAGTCTTAAAGAAGCATAAAAAGGCGATTGTGTGTACCTTGGCAGACATTCCCGGTATTATGTTAGGTGACCCTCACCCGGTCACTTAGGCTAACGGTTGTGAAACCTTCAAAAAAAAGAAAAAAAATATTGTTGCTAAAGTGGTTAACTTTGAATTGTCGACAAGATATGGATCATAGTCACTAACAAGCTTATTTACTATGTGTGTGAATAGAAAATTGGCTTAATATGATTGCATTAGAATGAAAAAGAGCAAAAAGGAGGATGAGTAAGTTTGGCTTAAGCATAATAACATAATTCGGTTTGGTTTGTTTAGGAGGGAGGTTTATGACCGCATAATTGTGGATTTGTGTTCTTACGATATCCTTAGTGTGCAAAATTAGTACCTATCGATGCAATCTTGACCAAAGAAGAGTTTGTAGCCTATAATGAGTTTTCGAATGCTATTGTTTTTCATGAGTCTTGATACTATTTTGCTCGGAGTACAAAAGTTCAAGTGTGGGAGAATTTGATCAGTGCATTTTAATGAACATTCTCTTATGTTTGTACTTAAGCATTTCGTTAGTTTGTTTTGTTTATTTTAGTGTTTTATTATGCATTTATAATTAAGTCTTCGTTTACCGTTAATATATTTTCGCAACTTATTTTCAGCTTTAGCTGTTATTTGACACCTGTCCACGGTTTGGATCATAACAGGAGCTACGAGAATCAAATTTGAGCCTTCTACTTGGCGTTGGAAAGCTAAGACAAAGAGATAAAACTTTCATGTTTTACGAAGAAGCTGATTTGAAGTGTAGAAGGCTCGAATAATTCGTTGAACTTTGGACCCGAATTCTGCCTTTAGGAATATTTAGTTTTGGGCCGGGTTTTTTATATTTTTCGACCCAGTTGGGTTAGAACCAGATTTTGTGATGCTTCCCTATACCTAGTAGCAGTCGGGATACTGATCTTAACCTTTTTTTCACAATTTTATTTTGCTTTTTACGATTGTAATGGAGAACTAATTCACGAAGGCATATCCTGCTGCTTACGGGTTCCATCGCTTTGAGGTTATTCTAATACCAATTTAATTCGATTTCTGTTCAATTCTTTTCTATGAAGTCATTTGCTTAATTTAATTGCAATCGTTTGCTTAATTCGATTGTGTTCATAGGATAGAATTGATTAAGTTTGATTGTATGCATGTTCCTAAATTTAATTGTGTTTTATTGTTTGCTTAATTCGTTAACTCGTCATATTCTTAATCGTTTGCTTAATTCGGTAAGCAGGAACATAATTCATTTGATTTTGATAAGTGCTTATCTAATTGATCTCATAATCAGATAGGATCGAATCCGCTTAGGGATTTGTGTTATAATAGTCGATGATAAGTCGGAAACCGAATCAATAGGATTAGTTGTTTTAGCTTATTTTTATAATCTCTTATTTTAATCGCTTTTTCTCTTGTTTTCTAAAATCATTATCCAAACCCCATAAACCGTTATTATAGTTGGTTAAATTCAATACAAGAATCCTTGAGAGACGATACTCGAGTTGTCGTTACCGTACCTATACTTTTTCAAAAATACTCGTCTTTGATCTGTGCGCGACAGTGGATAAAATTGGCGCCGTTGCCGAGGATTCTTGTAGATTTTAACCAATTTTAGGATTTTAGTTTAGAGTTTTATTAGATTATTTTTTGTTTTTTGTTTTTTGTTTTTGCTTGTTGATTTTCAGGGTTGTAGTGCAGTGTTAAAAATTCCGGCCTGTCAGGTAAGTTTGGAAGCTACAGTTTCGATCTGCGTTTTTCTATTTTATTTGATTTATTTTCTATTTTCATATTTTCAAAAAAATCTGAAAAAAATTATGCAATCTTTATTTGATTTAATTAGATTTTTTGCTTTATTTTTATATTTTTTAGATTTTATTTTAATCGCTTTTCTTATTTTCCATTCTTTTTAAATCTGTAGTGATTTTATTTGATTCTGTGTTGAAATTGATAATCATATCATGGATGATCAAATGACTCTGAGAGAACTGGTTGCACTTTGTGTGAATTATAACTCTTTATGTATTGAACATCCTGCTGTTGTTGTACCTTTCTAATTTAAATCTGGTTTAACACACTTGTTGCTAAGTTTTAATGGTTTTGCAGGTGAGGATCCGAATAAGCATCTGAAGGAATTAGAAGTTGTGTGCTCTGCACCTTCCGAACCTTCACTAGAGGACCTTGTCAACCAAATGGCTACAAATAATATCAAGTCTCAACAACAAATAGATTCTAATTTTCAGACTTTAGAAATACAGATTGGACAACTTACCACTTTAATGAATGCCATGCAACAAGCTCAAGGATCAAACCAACAACCCTTGGAAGAGCATTCTGTTTTTCAAATAGACTTGCCTTATGTAATTGTTGATGAAGTTTATTCTGAGTTGTTATATGATTTTCCATCATTTTCTGATTTTGATGATGTTTACTCTTGTGATGTATGTACTACCACTAATGTTTGCTCTGTTTGTACCGAAATAAATGTTGCCCTGCAGGCTGATGTTTTTCATGTGGATGAGGCTATAGATGAAGTGGTTTGTGCGGTTGAGGCTCTTGACATCCATGCTGCCCCGACCATTCCGTCCATTGAACAACCTCCTTCTTTAGATATCAAACCACTCCCGGAAAATCTTAAATATGCCTACTTAGAGAGAAATCAAAACCTTCACGTTATTATTTCGTCTAACCTTGATTTCGATCAAGAAAGTAAGCTTTTGCAAGTCTTAAAGAAGCATAAAAAGGCGATTGTGTGTACCTTGGCAGACATTCCAGGTATTATGTTAGGTGACCCTCACCCGGTCACTTAGGCTAACGGTTGTGAAACCTTCCAAAAAAAGAAATCAAATATTGTTGCTAAAGTGGTTAACTTTGAATTGTCGACAAGATATGGATCATAGTCACTAACAAGCTTATTTACTATGTGTGTGAATAGAAAATTGGCTTAATATGATTGCATTAAAATGAAAAAGAGCAAAAAGGAGGATGAGTAAGTTTGGCTTAAGCATAATAACATAATTCGGTTTGGTTTGTTTAGGAGGGAGGTTTATGACCGCATAATTGTGGATTTGTGTTCTTACGATATCCTTAGTGTGCAAAATTAGTACCTATCGATGCAATCTTGACCAAAGAAGAGTTTGTAGCCTATAATGAGTTTTCGAATGCTATTGTTTTTCATGAGTCTTGATACTATTTTGCTCGGAGTGCAAAAGTTCAAGTGAGGGAGAATTTGATCAGTGCATTTTAATGAACATTCTCTTATGTTTGTACTTAAGCATTTCCTTAGTTTGTTTTGTTTATTTTAGTTTTTTATTATGCTTTTATAATTAATTCTTCGTTTACCGTTAATATATTTTCGCAACTTATTTTCAGCTTTAGCTGTTATTAGAAACCTGTCCACGGTTTGGATCATAACAGGAGCTACGAGAATCAGATTTGAGCCTTCTACTTGGCGTTGGAAAGCTAAGACAAAGAGATAAAACTTTCATGTTTTACGAAGAAGCTGATTTGAAGTGTAGAAGGCTCGAATAATTCGTTGAACTTTGGACCCGAATTCTGCCTTTAGGAATATTTAGTTTTGGGCCGGGTTTTTTATAATTTTCGACCCAGTTGGGTTAGAAACAGATTTTGTGATGCTTCCCTATACCTAGTAGCAGTCGGGCTACTGATCTTAACCTTTTTTTCACAATTTTATTTTGCTTTTTACGATTGTAATGGAGAACTAATTCACGAAGGCATATCCTGCTGCTTACGGGTTCCATCGCTTTGAGGTTATTCTAATACCAATTTAATTCGATTTCTGTTCAATTCTTTTCTATGAAGTCATTTGCTTAATTTAATTGCAATCGTTTGCTTAATTCGATTGTGTTCATAGGATAGAATTGATTAAGTTTGATTGTATGCATGTTCCTAAATTTAATTGTGTTTTATTGTTTGCTTAATTTGTTAACTCGTCATATTCTTAATCGTTTGCTTAATTCGGTAAGCAGGAACATAATTCATTTGATTTTGATAAGTGCTTATCTAATTGATCTCATAATCAGATAGGATCGAATCCGCTTAGGGATTTGTGTTATAATAGTCGATGATAAGTCGGAAACCGAATCAATAGGATTAGTTGTTTTAGCTTATTTTTATAATCACTTATTTTAATCGCTGTTTCTCTTGTTTTCTAAAATCATAATCCAAACCCCATAAACCGTTATTATAGTTGGTTAAATTCAATACAAGAATCCTTGAGAGACGATACTCGAGTTTTCGTTACCGTACCTATACTTTTTCAAAAATACTCGTCTTTGATCTGTGCGCGACAGTGGATAAAATTGGCGCCGTTGCCGAGGATTCTTGTAGATTTTAACCAATTTTAGGATTTTAGTTTAGAGTTTTATTAGATTATTTTTTGTTTTTTGTTTTTTGTTTTTGCTTGTTGATTTTCAGGGTTGTAGTGCAGTGTTAAAAATTCCGGCCTGTCAGGTAAGTTTGGAAGCTACAGTTTCGATCTGCGTTTTTCTATTTTATTTGATTTATTTTCTATTTTCATATTTTCAAAAAAATCTGAAAAAAATTATGCAATCTTTATTTGATTTAATTAGATTTTTTGCTTTATTTTTATATTTTTTAGATTTTATTTTAATCGCTTTTCTTATTTTCCATTCTTTTTAAATCTGTAGTGATTTTATTTGATTCTGTGTTGAAATTGATAATCATATCATGGATGATCAAATGACTCTGAGAGAACTGGTTGCACTTTGTGTGAATTATAACTCTTTATGTATTGAACATCCTGCTGTTGTTGTACCTTTCTAATTTAAATCTGGTTTAACACACTTGTTGCTAAGTTTTAATGGTTTTGCAGGTGAGGATCCGAATAAGCATCTGAAGGAATTAGAAGTTGTGTGCTCTGCACCTTCCGAACCTTCACTAGAGGACCTTGTCAACCAAATGGCTACAAATAATATCAAGTCTCAACAACAAATAGATTCTAATTTTCAGACTTTAGAAATACAGATTGGACAACTTACCACTTTAATGAATGCCATGCAACAAGCTCAAGGATCAAACCAACAACCCTTGGAAGAGCATTCTGTTTTTCAAATAGAGTTGCCTTCTGAAATTGTTGATGAAGTTTATTCTGAGTTGTTATATGATTTTCCATCATTTTCTGATTTTGATGATGTTTACTCTTGTGATGTATGTACTAACACTAATGTTTGCTCTGTTTGTACGGAAATAAATGTTGCCCTGTAGGCTGATGTTTTTCATGTGGATGAGGCTATAGATGAAGTGGTTTGTGCGGTTGAGGCTCTTGACATCCATGCTGCCCCGACCATTCCGTCCATTGAACAACCTCCTTCTTTAGATCTAAAACCACTCCCGAAAAATCTTAAATATGCCTACTTAGAGAGAAATCAAAACCTTCACGTTATTATTTCGTCTAACCTTGATTTCGATCAAGAAAGTAAGCTTTTGCAAGTCTTAAAGAGGCATAAAAAGGCGATTGTGTGTACCTTGGCAGACATTCCCGGTATTATGTTAGGTGACCCTCACCCGGTCACTTAGGCTAACGGTTGTGAAACCTTCCAAAAAAAGAAATCAAATATTGTTGCTAAAGTGGTTAACTTTGAATTGTCGACAAGATATGGATCATAGTCACTAACAAGCTTATTTACTATGTGTGTGAATAGAAAATTGGCTTAATATGATTGCATTAAAATGAAAAAGAGCAAAAAGGAGGATGAGTAAGTTTGGCTTAAGCATAATAACATAATTCGGTTTGGTTTGTTTAGGAGGGAGGTTTATGACCGCATAATTGTGGATTTGTGTTCTTACGATATCCTTAGTGTGCAAAATTAGTACCTATCGATGCAATCTTGACCAAAGAAGAGTTTGTAGCCTATAATGAGTTTTCGAATGCTATTGTTTTTCATGAGTCTTGATACTATTTTGCTCGGAGTGCAAAAGTTCAAGTGAGGGAGAATTTGATCAGTGCATTTTAATGAACATTCTCTTATGTTTGTACTTAAGCATTTCCTTAGTTTGTTTTGTTTATTTTAGTTTTTTATTATGCTTTTATAATTAATTCTTCGTTTACCGTTAATATATTTTCGCAACTTATTTTCAGCTTTAGCTGTTATTAGAAACCTGTCCACGGTTTGGATCATAACAGGAGCTACGAGAATCAGATTTGAGCCTTCTACTTGGCGTTGGAAAGCTAAGACAAAGAGATAAAACTTTCATGTTTTACGAAGAAGCTGATTTGAAGTGTAGAAGGCTCGAATAATTCGTTGAACTTTGGACCCGAATTCTGCCTTTAGGAATATTTAGTTTTGGGCCGGGTTTTTTATAATTTTCGACCCAGTTGGGTTAGAAACAGATTTTGTGATGCTTCCCTATACCTAGTAGCAGTCGGGCTACTGATCTTAACCTTTTTTTCACAATTTTATTTTGCTTTTTACGATTGTAATGGAGAACTAATTCACGAAGGCATATCCTGCTGCTTACGGGTTCCATCGCTTTGAGGTTATTCTAATACCAATTTAATTCGATTTCTGTTCAATTCTTTTCTATGAAGTCATTTGCTTAATTTAATTGCAATCGTTTGCTTAATTCGATTGTGTTCATAGGATAGAATTGATTAAGTTTGATTGTATGCATGTTCCTAAATTTAATTGTGTTTTATTGTTTGCTTAATTTGTTAACTCGTCATATTCTTAATCGTTTGCTTAATTCGGTAAGCAGGAACATAATTCATTTGATTTTGATAAGTGCTTATCTAATTGATCTCATAATCAGATAGGATCGAATCCGCTTAGGGATTTGTGTTATAATAGTCGATGATAAGTCGGAAACCGAATCAATAGGATTAGTTGTTTTAGCTTATTTTTATAATCACTTATTTTAATCGCTGTTTCTCTTGTTTTCTAAAATCATAATCCAAACCCCATAAACCGTTATTATAGTTGGTTAAATTCAATACAAGAATCCTTGAGAGACGATACTCGAGTTTTCGTTACCGTACCTATACTTTTTCAAAAATACTCGTCTTTGATCTGTGCGCGACAGTGGATAAAATTGGCGCCGTTGCCGAGGATTCTTGTAGATTTTAACCAATTTTAGGATTTTAGTTTAGAGTTTTATTAGATTATTTTTTGTTTTTTGTTTTTTGTTTTTGCTTGTTGATTTTCAGGGTTGTAGTGCAGTGTTAAAAATTCCGGCCTGTCAGGTAAGTTTGGAAGCTACAGTTTCGATCTGCGTTTTTCTATTTTATTTGATTTATTTTCTATTTTCATATTTTCAAAAAAATCTGAAAAAAATTATGCAATCTTTATTTGATTTAATTAGATTTTTTGCTTTATTTTTATATTTTTTAGATTTTATTTTAATCGCTTTTCTTATTTTCCATTCTTTTTAAATCTGTAGTGATTTTATTTGATTCTGTGTTGAAATTGATAATCATATCATGGATGATCAAATGACTCTGAGAGAACTGGTTGCACTTTGTGTGAATTATAACTCTTTATGTATTGAACATCCTGCTGTTGTTGTACCTTTCTAATTTAAATCTGGTTTAACACACTTGTTGCTAAGTTTTAATGGTTTTGCAGGTGAGGATCCGAATAAGCATCTGAAGGAATTAGAAGTTGTGTGCTCTGCACCTTCCGAACCTTCACTAGAGGACCTTGTCAACCAAATGGCTACAAATAATATCAAGTCTCAACAACAAATAGATTCTAATTTTCAGACTTTAGAAATACAGATTGGACAACTTACCACTTTAATGAATGCCATGCAACAAGCTCAAGGATCAAACCAACAACCCTTGGAAGAGCATTCTGTTTTTCAAATAGAGTTGCCTTCTGAAATTGTTGATGAAGTTTATTCTGAGTTGTTATATGATTTTCCATCATTTTCTGATTTTGATGATGTTTACTCTTGTGATGTATGTACTAACACTAATGTTTGCTCTGTTTGTACGGAAATAAATGTTGCCCTGTAGGCTGATGTTTTTCATGTGGATGAGGCTATAGATGAAGTGGTTTGTGCGGTTGAGGCTCTTGACATCCATGCTGCCCCGACCATTCCGTCCATTGAACAACCTCCTTCTTTAGATCTAAAACCACTCCCGAAAAATCTTAAATATGCCTACTTAGAGAGAAATCAAAACCTTCACGTTATTATTTCGTCTAACCTTGATTTCGATCAAGAAAGTAAGCTTTTGCAAGTCTTAAAGAGGCATAAAAAGGCGATTGTGTGTACCTTGGCAGACATTCCCGGTATTATGTTAGGTGACCCTCACCCGGTCACTTAGGCTAACGGTTGTGAAACCTTCAAAAAAAAGAAAAAAAATATTGTTGCTAAAGTGGTTAACTTTGAATTGTCGACAAGATATGGATCATAGTCACTAACAAGCTTATTTACTATGTGTGTGAATAGAAAATTGGCTTAATATGATTGCATTAAAATGAAAAAGAGCAAAAAGGAGGATGAGTAAGTTTGGCTTAAGCATAATAACATAATTCGGTTTGGTTTGTTTAGGAGGGAGGTTTATGACCGCATAATTGTGGATTTGTGTTCTTACGATATCCTTAGTGTGCAAAATTAGTACCTATCGATGCAATCTTGACCAAAGAAGAGTTTGTAGCCTATAATGAGTTTTCGAATGCTATTGTTTTTCATGAGTCTTGATACTATTTTGCTCGGAGTGCAAAAGTTCAAGTGTGGGAGAATTTGATCAGTGCATTTTAATGAACATTCTCTTATGTTTGTACTTAAGCATTTCCTTAGTTTGTTTTGTTTATTTTAGTTTTTTATTATGCTTTTATAATTAAGTCTTCGTTTACCGTTAATATATTTTTGCATCTTATTTTCAGCTTTAGCTGTTATTTGAAACCTGTCCACGGTTTGGATCATAACAGGAGCTACGAGAATCAGATTTGAGCCTTCTACTTGGCGTTGGAAAGCTAAGACAAAGAGATAAAACTTTCATGTTTTACGAAGAAGCTGATTTGAAGTGTAGAAGGCTCGAATAATTCGTTGAACTTTGGACCCGAATTCTGCCTTTAGGAATATTTAGTTTTGGGCCGGGTTTTTTATATTTTTCGACCCAGTTGGGTTAGAACCAGATTTTGTAATGCTTCCCTATACCTAGTAGCAGTCGGGCTACTGATCTTAACCTTTTTTTCCCAATTTTATTTTGCTTTTTACGATTGTAATGGAGAACTAATTCACGAAGGCATATCCTGCTGCTTACGGGTTCCATCGCTTTGAGGTTATTCTAATACCAATTTAATTCGATTTCTGTTCAATTCTTTTCTATGAAGTCATTTGCTTAATTTAATTGCAATCGTTTGCTTAATTCGATTGTGTTCATAGGATAGAATTGATTAAGTTTGATTGTATGCATGTTCCTAAATTTAATTGTGTTTTATTGTTTGCTTAATTTGTTAACTCGTCATATTCTTAATCGTTTGCTTAATTCGGTAAGCAGGAACATAATTCATTTGATTTTGATAAGTGCTTATCTAATTGATCTCATAATCAGATAGGATCGAATCCGCTTAGGGATTTGTGTTATAATAGTCGATGATAAGTCGGAAACCGAATCAATAGGATTAGTTGTTTTAGCTTATTTTTATAATCACTTATTTTAATCGCTTTTTCTCTTGTTTTCTAAAATCATAATCCAAACCCCATAAACCGTTATTATAGTTGGTTAAATTCAATACAAGAATCCTTGAGAGACGATACTCGAGTTGTCGTTACTGTACCTATACTTTTTCAAAAATACTCGTCTTTGATCTGTGCGCGACAGTGGATAAAATTGGCGCCGTTGCCGAGGATTCTTGTAGATTTTAACCAATTTTAGGATTTTAGTTTAGAGTTTTATTAGATTATTTTTTGTTTTTTATTTTTTGTTTTTGCCTGTTGATTTTCAGGGTTGTAGTGCAGTGTTAAAAATTCCGGCCTGTCAGGTAAGTTTGGAAGCTACAGTTTCGATCTGCGTTTTTCTATTTTATTTGATTTATTTTCTATTTTCATATTTTCAAAAAAATCTGAAAAAAATTATGCAATCTTTATTTGATTTAATTAGATTTTTTGCGTTATTTTTATATTTTTTAGATTTTATTTTAATCGCTTTTCTTATTTTCCATTCTTTTTAAATCTGTAGTGATTTTATTTGATTCTGTGTTGAAATTGATAATCATATCATGGATGATCAAATGACTCTGAGAGAACTGGTTGCACTTTGTGTGAATTATAACTCTTTATGTATTGAACATCCTGCTGTTGTTGTACCTTTCTAATTTAAATCTGGTTTAACACACTTGTTGCTAAGTTTTAATGGTTTTGCAGGTGAGGATCCGAATAAGCATCTGAAGGAATTAGAAGTTGTGTGCTCTGCACCTTCCGAACCTTCACTAGAGGACCTTGTCAACCAAATGGCTACAAATAATATCAAGTCTCAACAACAAATAGATTCTAATTTTCAGACTTTAGAAATACAGATTGGACAACTTACCACTTTAATGAATGCCATGCAACAAGCTCAAGGATCAAACCAACAACCCTTGGAAGAGCATTCTGTTTTTCAAATAGAGTTGCCTTCTGAAATTGTTGATGAAGTTTATTCTGAGTTGTTATATGATTTTCCATCATTTTCTGATTTTGATGATGTTTACTCTTGTGATGTATGTGCTAACACTAATGTTTGCTCTGTTTGTACCGAAATAAATGTTGCCCTGCAGGCTGATGTTTTTCATGTGGATGAGGCTATAGATGAAGTGGTTTGTGCGGTTGAGGCTCTTGACATCCATGCTGCCCCGACCATTCCGTCCATTGAACAACCTCCTTCTTTAGATATTAAACCACTCCCGGAAAATCTTAAATATGCCTACTTAGAGAGAAATCAAAACCTTCACGTTATTATTTCGTCTAACCTTGATTTCGATCAAGAAAGTAAGCTTTTGCAAGTCTTAAAGAGGCATAAAAAGGCGATTGTGTGTACCTTGGCAGACATTCCCGGTATTATGTTAGGTGACCCTCACCCGGTCACTTAGGCTAACGGTTGTGAAACCTTCAAAAAAAAGAAAAAAAATATTGTTGCTAAAGTGGTTAACTTTGAATTGTCGACAAGATATGGATCATAGTCACTAACAAGCTTATTTACTATGCGTGTGAATAGAAAATTGGCTTAATATGATTGCATTAGAATGAAAAAGAGCAAAAAGGAGGATGAGTAAGTTTGGCTTAAGCATAATAACATAATTCGGTTTGGTTTGTTTAGGAGGGAGGTTTATGACCGCATAATTGTGGATTTGTGTTCTTACGATATCCTTAGTGTGCAAAATTAGTACCTATCGATGCAATCTTGACCAAAGAAGAGTTTGTAGCCTATAATGAGTTTTCGAATGCTATTGTTTTTCATGAGTCTTGATACTATTTTGCTCGGAGTGCAAAAGTTCAAGTGTGGGAGAATTTGATCAGTGCATTTTAATGAACATTCTCTTATGTTTGTACTTAAGCATTTCCTTAGTTTGATTTGTTTATTTTAGTGTTTTATTATGCTTTTATAATTAAGTCTTCGTTTACCGTTAATATATTTTCGCAACTTATTTTCAGCTTTAGCTGTTATTTGACACCTGTCCACGGTTTGGATCATAACAGGAGCTACGAGAATCATATTTGAGCCTTCTACTTGGCGTTGGAAAGCTAAGACAAAGAGATAAAACTTTCATGTTTTACGAAGAAGCTGATTTGAAGTGTAGAAGGCTCGAATAATTCGTTGAACTTTGGACCCGAATTCTGCCTTTAGGAATATTTAGTTTTGGGCAGGGTTTTTTATATTTTTCGACCCAGTTCGGTTAGAACCAGATTTTGTGATGCTTCCCTATACCTAGTAGCAGCCGGGCTACTGATCTTAACCTTTTTTTCACAATTTTATTTTACTTTTTACGATTGTAATGGAGAACTAATTCACGAAGGCATATCCTGCTGCTTACGGGTTCCATCGCTTTGAGGTTATTCTAATACCAATTTAATTCGATTTCTGTTCAATTATTTTCTATGAAGTCATTTGCTTAATTTAATTTCAGTCGTTTGCTTAATTCGATTGTGTTCATAGGATAGAATTGATTAAGTTTGATTGTATGCATGTTCCTAAATTTAATTGTGTGTTATTGTTTGCTTAATTCGTTAACTCGTCATATTCTTAATCGTTTACTTAATTCGGTAAGCAGGAACATAATTCATTTGATTTTGATAAGTGCTTGTCTAATTGATCTCATAATCAGATAGGATCGAATCCGCTTAGGGATTTGTGTTATAATAGTCGAGGATAAGTCGGAAACCGAATCAATAGGATTAGTTGTTTTAGCTTATTTTTATAATCACTTATTTTAATCGCTTTTTCTCTTGTTTTCTAAAATCATAATCCAAACCCCATAAACCGTTATTATAGTTGGTTAAATTCAATACAAGAATCCTTGAGAGACGATACTCGAGTTGTCGTTACCGTACCTATACTTTTTCAAAAATACTCGTCTTTGATCTGTGCGTGACAGTGGATAAAATTGGCGCCGTTGCCGAGGATTCTTGTAGATTTTAACCAATTTTAGGATTTTAGTTTAGAGTTTTATTAGATTATTTTTTGTTTTTTGTTTTTTGTTTTTGCTTGTAGATTTTCAGGGTTGTAGTGCAGTGTTAAAAATTCCGGCCTGTCAGGTAAGTTTGGAAGCTACAGTTTCGATCTGCGATTTTCTATTTTATTTGATTTATTTTCTATTTTCATATTTTCAAAAAAATCTGAAAAAAATTATGCAATCTTTATTTGATTTAATTAGATTTTATGCGTTATTTTTATATTTTTTAGATTTTATTTTAATCGCTTTTCTTATTTTCCATTCTTTTTAAATCTGTAGTGATTTTATTTGATTCTGTGTTGAAATTGATAATCATATCATGGA
This sequence comes from Lathyrus tuberosus, assembly GCA_022829125.1. NCBI lineage: Eukaryota > Viridiplantae > Streptophyta > Magnoliopsida > Fabales > Fabaceae > Lathyrus > Lathyrus tuberosus. The sequence continues at coordinate 15,267,811 of JALAZF010000071.1, forward strand.
TGATCAAATGACTCTGAGAGAACTGGTTGCACTTTGTGTGAATTATAACTCTTTATGTATTGAACATCCTGCTGTTGTTGTACCTTTCTAATTTAAATCTGGTTTAACACACTTGTTGCTAAGTTTTAATGGTTTTGCAGGTGAGGATCCGAATAAGCATCTGAAGGAATTAGAAGTTGTGTGCTCTGCACCTTCCGAACCTTCACTAGAGGACCTTGTCAACCAAATGGCTACAAATAATATCAAGTCTCAACAACAAATAGATTCTAATTTTCAGACTTTAGAAATACAGATTGGACAACTTACCACTTTAATGAATGCCATGCAACAAGCTCAAGGATCAAACCAACAACCCTTGGAAGAGCATTCTGTTTTTCAAATAGAGTTGCCTTCTGAAATTGTTGATGAAGTTTATTCTGAGTTGTTATATGATTTTCCATCATTTTCTGATTTTGATGATGTTTACTCTTGTGATGTATGTGCTAACACTAATGTTTGCTCTGTTTGTACCGAAATAAATGTTGCCCTGCAGGCTGATGTTTTTCATGTGGATGAGGCTATAGATGAAGTGGTTTGTGCGGTTGAGGCTCTTGACATCCATGCTGCCCCGACCATTCCGTCCATTGAACAACCTCCTTCTTTAGATATTAAACCACTCCCGGAAAATCTTAAATATGCCTACTTAGAGAGAAATCAAAACCTTCACGTTATTATTTCGTCTAACCTTGATTTCGATCAAGAAAGTAAGCTTTTGCAAGTCTTAAAGAGGCATAAAAAGGCGATTGTGTGTACCTTGGCAGACATTCCCGGTATTATGTTAGGTGACCCTCACCCGGTCACTTAGGCTAACGGTTGTGAAACCTTCAAAAAAAAGAAAAAAAATATTGTTGCTAAAGTGGTTAACTTTGAATTGTCGACAAGATATGGATCATAGTCACTAACAAGCTTATTTACTATGCGTGTGAATAGAAAATTGGCTTAATATGATTGCATTAGAATGAAAAAGAGCAAAAAGGAGGATGAGTAAGTTTGGCTTAAGCATAATAACATAATTCGGTTTGGTTTGTTTAGGAGGGAGGTTTATGACCGCATAATTGTGGATTTGTGTTCTTACGATATCCTTAGTGTGCAAAATTAGTACCTATCGATGCAATCTTGACCAAAGAAGAGTTTGTAGCCTATAATGAGTTTTCGAATGCTATTGTTTTTCATGAGTCTTGATACTATTTTGCTCGGAGTGCAAAAGTTCAAGTGTGGGAGAATTTGATCAGTGCATTTTAATGAACATTCTCTTATGTTTGTACTTAAGCATTTCCTTAGTTTGTTTTGTTTATTTTAGTGTTTTATTATGCTTTTATAATTAAGTCTTCGTTTACCGTTAATATATTTTCGCAACTTATTTTCAGCTTTAGCTGTTATTTGACACCTGTCCACGGTTTGGATCATAACAGGAGCTACGAGAATCATATTTGAGCCTTCTACTTGGCGTTGGAAAGCTAAGACAAAGAGATAAAACTTTCATGTTTTACGAAGAAGCTGATTTGAAGTGTAGAAGGCTCGAATAATTCGTTGAACTTTGGACCCGAATTCTGCCTTTAGGAATATTTAGTTTTGGGCAGGGTTTTTTATATTTTTCGACCCAGTTGGGTTAGAACCAGATTTTGTGATGCTTCCCTATACCTAGTAGCAGCCGGGCTACTGATCTTAACCTTTTTTTCACAATTTTATTTTACTTTTTACGATTGTAATGGAGAACTAATTCACGAAGGCATATCCTGCTGCTTACGGGTTCCATCGCTTTGAGGTTATTCTAATACCAATTTAATTCGATTTCTGTTCAATTCTTTTCTATGAAGTCATTTGCTTAATTTAATTTCAGTCGTTTGCTTAATTCGATTGTGTTCATAGGATAGAATTGATTAAGTTTGATTGTATGCATGTTCCTAAATTTAATTGTGTGTTATTGTTTGCTTAATTCGTTAACTCGTCATATTCTTAATCGTTTACTTAATTCGGTAAGCAGGAACATAATTCATTTGATTTTGATAAGTGCTTGTCTAATTGATCTCATAATCAGATAGGATCGAATCCGCTTAGGGATTTGTGTTATAATAGTCGAGGATAAGTCGGAAACCGAATCAATAGGATTAGTTGTTTTAGCTTATTTTTATAATCACTTATTTTAATCGCTTTTTCTCTTGTTTTCTAAAATCATAATCCAAACCCCATAAACCGTTATTATAGTTGGTTAAATTCAATACAAGAATCCTTGAGAGACGATACTCGAGTTGTCGTTACCGTACCTATACTTTTTCAAAAATACTCGTCTTTGATCTGTGCGTGACAGTGGATAAAATTGGCGCCGTTGCCGAGGATTCTTGTAGATTTTAACCAATTTTAGGATTTTAGTTTAGAGTTTTATTAGATTATTTTTTGTTTTTTGTTTTTTGTTTTTGCTTGTAGATTTTCAGGGTTGTAGTGCAGTGTTAAAAATTCCGGCCTGTCAGGTAAGTTTGGAAGCTACAGTTTCGATCTGCGATTTTCTATTTTATTTGATTTATTTTCTATTTTCATATTTTCAAAAAAATCTGAAAAAAATTATGCAATCTTTATTTGATTTAATTAGATTTTATGCGTTATTTTTATATTTTTTAGATTTTATTTTAATCGCTTTTCTTATTTTCCATTCTTTTTAAATCTGTAGTGATTTTATTTGATTCTGTGTTGAAATTGATAATCATATCATGGATGATCAAATGACTCTGAGAGAACTGGTTGCACTTTGTGTGAATTATAACTCTTTATGTATTGAACATCCTGCTGTTGTTGTACCTTTCTAATTTAAATCTGGTTTAACACACTTGTTGCTAAGTTTTAATGGTTTTGCAGGTGAGGATCCGAATAAGCATCTGAAGGAATTAGAAGTTGTGTGCTCTGCACCTTCCGAACCTTCACTAGAGGACCTTGTCAACCAAATGGCTACAAATAATATCAAGTCTCAACAACAAATAGATTCTAATTTTCAGACTTTAGAAATACAGATTGGACAACTTACCACTTTAATGAATGCCATGCAACAAGCTCAAGGATCAAACCAACAACCCTTGGAAGAGCATTCTGTTTTTCAAATAGAGTTGCCTTCTGAAATTGTTGATGAAGTTTATTCTGAGTTGTTATATGATTTTCCATCATTTTCTGATTTTGATGATGTTTACTCTTGTGATGTATGTGCTAACACTAATGTTTGCTCTGTTTGTACCGAAATAAATGTTGCCCTGCAGGCTGATGTTTTTCATGTGGATGAGGCTATAGATGAAGTGGTTTGTGCGGTTGAGGCTCTTGACATCCATGCTGCCCCGACCATTCCGTCCATTGAACAACCTCCTTCTTTTGATCTCAAACCACTCCCGAAAAATCATAAATATGCCTACTTAGAGAGAAATAAAAACGTTCACGTTATTATTTCGTCTAACCTTGATTTCGATCAAGAAAGTAAGCTTTTGCAAGTCTTAAAGAGGCATAAAAAGGCGATTGTGTGTACCTTGGCAGACATTCCCGGTATTATGTTAGGTGACCCTCACCCGGTCACTTAGGCTAACGGTTGTGAAACCTTCAAAAAAAAGAAAAAAAATATTGTTGCTAAAGTGGTTAACTTTGAATTGTCGACAAGATATGGATCATAGTCACTTACAAGCTTATTTACTATGTGTGTGAATAGAAAATTGGCTTAATATGATGGCATTAGAATGAAAAAGAGCAAAAAGGAGGATGAGTAAGTTTGGCTTAAGCATAATAACATAATTCGGTTTGGTTTGTTTAGGAGGGAGGTTTATGACCGCATAATTGTGGATTTGTGTTCTTACGATATCCTTAGTGTGCAAAATTAGTACCTATCGATGCAATCTTGACCAAAGAAGAGTTTGTAGCCTATAATGAGTTTTGGAATGCTATTGTTTTTCATGAGTCTTGATACTATTTTGCTCGGAGTGCAAAAGTTCAAGTGTGGGAGAATTTGATCAGTGCATTTTAATGAACATTCTCTTATGTTTGTACTTAAGCATTTCCTTAGTTTGTTTTGTTTATTTTAGTGTTTTATTATGTTTTTATAATTAAGTCTTTGTTTACCGTTAATATATTTTCGCAACTTATTTTCAGCTTTAGCTGTTATTTGACACCTGTCCACGGTTTGGATCATAACTGGAGCTACGAGAATCAGATTTGAGCCTTCTACTTGGAGTTGGAAAGCTAAGACAAAGAGATAAAACTTTCATGTTTTACGAAGAAGCTGATTTGAAGTGTAGAAAGCTCGAATAATTCGTTGAACTTTGGACCCGAATTCTGCCTTTAGGAATATTTAGTTTTGGGCCGGGTTTTTTATATTTTTCGACCCAGTTGGGTTAGAACCAGATTTTGTGATGCTTCCCTATACCTAGTAGCAGCCGGGCTACTGATCTTAACCTTTTTTTCACAATTTTATTTTGGTTTTTACGATTGTAATGGAGAACTAATTCACGAAGGCATATCCTGCTGCTTACGGGTTCCATCACTTTGAGGTTATTCTAATACCAATTTAATTCGATTTCTGTTCAATTCTTTTCTATGAAGTCATTTGCTTAATTTAATTGCAATCGTTTGCTTAATTCGATTGTGTTCATAGGATAGAATTGATTAAGTTTGATTGTATGCATGTTCCTAAATTTAATTGTGTGTTATTGTTTGCTTAATTCGTTAACTCGTCATATTCTTAATCGTTTGCTTAATTCGGTAAGCAGGAACATAATTCATTTGAGTTTGATAAGTGCTTGTCTAATTGATCTCATAATCAGATAGGATCGAATCCGCTTAGGGATTTGTGTTATAATAGTCGATGATAAGTCGGAAACCGAATCAATAGGATTAGTTGTTTTAGCTTATTTTTATAATCACTTATTTTAATCACTTTTTCTCTTATTTTCTAAAATCATAATCCAAACCCCATAAACCGTTATTATAGTTGGTTAAATTCAATACAAGAATCCTTGAGAGACGATACTCGAGTTGTCGTTACCGTACCTATAGTTTTTCAAAAATACTCGTCTTTGATCTGTGCGCGACAGTGGATAAAATTGGCGCCGTTGCCGAGGATTCTTGTAGATTTTAACCAATTTTAGGATTTTAGTTTAGAGTTTTATTAGATTATTTTTTGTTTTTTGTTTTTTGTTTTTGCTTGTTGATTTTCAGGGTTGTAGTGCAGTGTTAAAAATTCCGGCCTGTCAGGTAAGTTTGGAAGCTACAGTTTCGATCTGCGATTTTCTATTTTATTTGATTTATTTTCTATTTTCATATTTTCAAAAAAATCTGAAAAAAATTATGCAATCTTTATTTGATTTAATTAGATTTTTTGCGTTATTTTTATATTTTTTAGATTTTATTTTAATCGCTTTTCTTATTTTCCATTCTTTTTAAATCTGTAGTGATTTTATTTGATTCTGTGTTGAAATTGATAATCATATCATGGATGATCAAATGACTCTGAGAGAACTGGTTGCACTTTGTGTGAATTATAACTCTTTATGTATTGAACATCCTGCTGTTGTTGTACCTTTCTAATTTAAATCTGGTTTAACACACTTGTTGCTACGTTTTAATGGTTTTGCAGGTGAGGATCCGAATAAGCATCTGAAGGAATTAGAAGTTGTGGGCTCTGCACCTTCCGAACCTTCACTAGAGGACCTTGTCAATCAAATGGCTACAAATAATCTCAAGTCTCAACAACAAATAGATTCTAATTTTCAGACTTTAGAAATACAGTTTGGACAACTTACCACTTTAATGAATGCCATGCAACAAGCTCAAGGATCAAACCAACAACCCTTGGAAGAGCATTCTGTTTTTCAAATAGAGTTGCCTTCTGAAATTGTTGATGAAGTTTATTCTGAGTTGTTATATGATTTTCCATCATTTTCTGATTTTGATGATGTTTACTCTTGTGATGTATGTGCTAACACTAATGTTTGCTCTGTTTGTACCGAAATAAATGTTGCCCTGCAGGCTGATGTTTTTCATGTGGATGAGGCTATAGATGAAGTGGTTTGTGCGGTTGAGGCGCTTGACATCCATGCTGCCCCGACCATTCCGTCCATTGAACAACCTCCTTCTTTAGATCTCAAACCACTCCCGAAAATTTTTAAATATGCCTACTTAGAGAGAAATAAAAACCTTCACGTTATTATTTCGTCTAACCTTGATTTCGATCAAGAAAGTAAGCTTTTGCAAGTTTTAAAGAGGCATAAAAAGGCGATTGTGTGTACCTTGGCAGACATTCCCGGTATTATGTTAGGTGACCCTCACCCGGTCACTTAGGCTAACGGTTGTGAAACCTTCAAAAAAAAGAAAAAAAATATTGTTGCTAAAGTGGTTAACTTTGAATTGTCGACAAGATATGGATCATAGTCACTTACAAGCTTATTTACTATGTGTGTGAATAGAAAATTGGCTTAATATGATGGCATTAGAATGAAAAAGAGCAAAAAGGAGGATGAGTAAGTTTGGCTTAAGCATAATAACATAATTCGGTTTGGTTTGTTTAGGAGGGAGGTTTATGACCGCATAATTGTGGATTTGTGTTCTTACGATATCCTTAGTGTGCAAAATTAGTACCTATCGATGCAATCTTGACCAAAGAAGAGTTTGTAGCCTATAATGAGTTTTGGAAAGCTATTGTTTTTCATGAGTCTTTATTCTATTTTGCTCGGAGTGCAAAAGTTCAAGTGTGGGAGAATTTGGTCAGTGCATTTTAATGAACATTCTCTTATGTTTGTACTTAAGCATTTCCTTAGTTTGTTTTGTTTATTTTAGTGTTTTAATATGTTTTTATAATTAAGTCTTTGTTTACCGTTAATATATTTTCGCAACTTATTTTCAGCTTTAGCTGTTATTTGACACCTGTCCACGGTTTGGATCATAACTGGAGCTACGAGAATCAGATTTGAGCCTTCTACTTGGAGTTGGAAAGCTAAGACAAAGAGATAAAACTTTCATGTTTTACGAAGAAGCTGATTTGAAGTGTAGAAGGCTCGACTAATTCGTTGAACTTTGGACCCGAATTCTGCCTTTAGGAATATTTAGTTTTGGGCCGGGTTTTTTATATTTTTTGACCCAGTTGGGTTAGAACCAGATTTTGTGATGCTTCCCTATACCTAGTAGCAGCCGGGCTACTGATCTTAACCATTTTTTCACAATTTTATTTTGGTTTTTACGATTGTAATGGAGAACTAATTCACGAAGGCATATCCTGCTGCTTACGGGTTCCATCACTTTGAGGTTATTCTAATACCAATTTAATTCGATTTCTGTTCAATTCTTTTCTATGAAGTCATTTGCTTAATTTAATTGCAATCGTTTGCTTAATTCGATTGTGTTCATAGGATAGAATTGATTAAGTTTGATTGTATGCATGTTCCTAAATTTAATTGTGTGTTATTGTTTGCTTAATTCGTTAACTCGTCATATTCTTAATCGTTTGCTTAATTCGGTAAGCAGGAACATAATTCATTTGATTTTGATAAGTGCTTGTCTAATTAATCTCATAATCAGATAGGATCGAATCAGCTTAGGGATTTGTGTTATAATAGTCGATGATAAGTCGGAAACCGAATCAATAGGATTAGTTGTTTTAGCTTATTTTTATAATCACTTATTTTAATCACTTTTTCTCTTGTTTTCTAAAATCATAATCCAAACCCCATAAACCGTTATTATAGTTGGTTAAATTCAATACAAGAATCCTTGAGAGACGATACTCGATTTGTCGTTACCGTACCTATAGTTTTTCAAAAATACTCGTCTTTGATCTGTGCGCGACAGTGGATAAAATTGGCGCCGTTGCCGAGGATTCTTGTAGATTTTAACCAATTTTAGGATTTTAGTTTAGAGTTTTATTAGATTATTTTTTGTTTTTTGTTTTTTTGTTTTTGCTTGTTGATTTTCAGGGTTGTAGTGCAGTGTTAAAAATTCCGGCCTGTCAGGTAAGTTTGGAAGCTACAGTTTCGATCTGCGTTTTTCTATTTTATTTGATTTATTTTCTATTTTCATATTTTCAAAAAAATCTGAAAAAAATTATGCAATCTTTATTTGATTTAATTAGATTTTTTGCGTTATTTTTATATTTTTTAGATTTTATTTTAATCGCTTTTCTTATTTTCCATTCTTTTTAAATCTGTAGTGATTTTATTTGATTCTGTGTTGAAATTGATAATCATATCATGGATGATCAAATGACTCTGAGAGAACTGGTTGCACTTTGTGTGAATTATAACTCTTTATGTATTGAACATCATGCTGTTGTTGTACCTTTCTAATTTAAATCTGGTTTAACACACTTGTTGCTAAGTTTTAATGGTTTTGCAGGTGAGGATCCAAATAAGCATCTGAAGGAATTAGAAGTTGTGTGCTCTGCACCTTCCGAACCTTCACTAGAGGACCTTGTCAACCAAATGGCTACAAATAATATCAAGTCTCAACAACAAATAGATTCTAATTTTCAGACTTTAGAAATACAGATTGGACAACTTACCACTTTAATGAATGCCATGCAACAAGCTCAAGGATCAAACCAACAACCCTTGGAAGAGCATTCTGTTTTTCAAATAGAGTTGCCTTCTGAAATTGTTGATGAAGTTTATTCTGAGTTGTTATATGATTTTCCATCATTTTCTGATTTTGATGATGTTTACTCTTGTGATGTATGTGCTAACACTAATGTTTGCTCTGTTTGTACCGAAATAAATGTTGCCCTGCAGGCTGATGTTTTTCATGTGGATGAGGCTATAGATGAAGTGGTTTGTGCGGTTGAGGCTCTTGACATCCATGCTGCCCCGACCATTCCGTCCATTGAACAACCTCCTTCTTTTGATCTCAAACCACTCCCGAAAAATCATAAATATGCCTACTTAGAGAGAAATAAAAACGTTCACGTTATTATTTCGTCTAACCTTGATTTCGATCAAGAAAGTAAGCTTTTGCAAGTCTTAAAGAGGCATAAAAAGGCGATTGTGTGTACCTTGGCAGACATTCCCGGTATTATGTTAGGTGACCCTCACCCGGTCACTTAGGCTAACGGTTGTGAAACCTTCAAAAAAAAGAAAAAAAATATTGTTGCTAAAGTGGTTAACTTTGAATTGTCGACAAGATATGGATCATAGTCACTAACAAGCTTATTTACTATGTGTGTGAATAGAAAATTGGCTTAATATGATTGCATTAGAATGAAAAAGAGCAAAAAGGAGGATGAGTAAGTTTGGCTTAAGCATAATAACATAATTCGGTTTGGTTTGTTTAGGAGGGAGGTTTATGACCGCATAATTGTGGATTTGTGTTCTTACGATATCCTTAGTGTGCAAAATTGGTACCTATCGATGCAATCTTGACCAAAGAAGAGTTTGTAGCCTATAATGAGTTTTCGAATGCTATTGTTTTTCATGAGTTTTGATACTATTTTGCTCGGAGTGCAAAAGTTCAAGTGTGGGAGAATTTGATCAGTGCATTTTAATGATCATTCTCTTATGTTTGTACTTAAGCATTTCCTTAGTTTGTTTTGTTTATTTTAGTGTTTTATTATGTTTTTATAATTAAGTCTTTGTTTACCGTTAATATATTTTCGCAACTTAATTTCAGCTTTAGCTGTTATTTGACACCTGTCCACGGTTTGGATCATAACTGGAGCTACGAGAATCAGATTTGAGCCTTCGACTTGGCGTTGGAAAGCAAAGACAAAGAGATAAAACTTTCATGTTTTACGAAGAAGCTGATTTGAAGTGTAGAAGGCTCGAATAATTCGTTGAACTTTGGACCGAATTCTGCCTTTAGGAATATTTAGTTTTGGGCCGGGTTTTTTATATTTTTCGACCCAGTTGGGTTAGAACCAGATTTTGTGATGCTTCCCTTTACCTAGTAGCAGCCGGGCTACTGAACTTAACCTTTTTTTCACAATTTTATTTTGCTTTTTACGATTGTAATGGAGAACTAATTCACGAAGGCATATCCTGCTGCTTACGGGTTCCATCACTTTGAGGTTATTCTAATACCAATTTAATTCGATTTCTGTTCAATTCTTTTCTATGAAGTCATTTTCTTAATTTAATTGCAATCGTTTGCTTAATTCGATTGTGTTCATAGGATAGAATTGATTAAGTTTGATTGTATGCATGTTCCTAAATTTAATTGTGTGTTATTGTTTGCTTAATTCGTTAACTCGTCATATTCTTAATCGTTTGCTTAATTCGGTAAGCAGGAACATAATTCATTTGATTTTGATAAGTGCTTGTCTAATTGATCTCATAATCAGATAGGATCGAATCCGCTTAGGGATTTGTGTTATAATAGTCGATGATAAGTCGGAAACCGAATCAATAGGATTAGTTGTTTTAGCTTATTTTTATAATCACTTATTTTAATCACTTTTTCTCTTGTTTTCTAAAATCATAATCCAAACCCCATAAACCGTTATTATAGTTGGTTAAATTCAATACAAGAATCCTTGAGAGACGATACTCGAGTTGTCGTTACCCTACCTATACTTTTTAAAAAATACTCGTCTTTGATCTGTGCGAGACAGTGGATAAAATTGGAGCCGTTGCTGAGGATTCTTGTAGATTTTAACCAATTTTAGGATTTTAGTTTAGAGTTTTATTAGATTATTTTTTGTTTTTTGTTTTTTGTTTTTGCTTGTTGATTTTCAGGGTTGTAGTGCAGTGTTAAAAATTCCGGCCTGACAGGTAAGTTTGGAAGCTACAGTTTCGATCTGCGTTTTTCTATTTTATTTGATTTATTTTCTATTTTCATATTTTCAAAAAAATCTGAAAAAAATTATGCAATCTTTATTTGATTTAATTAGATTTTTTGCATTATTTTTATATTTTTTAGATTTTATTTTAATCGCTTTTCTTATTTTCCATTCATTTTAAATCTGTGTTGAAATTCATAATCATATCATGGATGATCAAATGACTCTGAGAGAACTGGTTGCACTTTGTGTGAATTATAACTCTTTGTGTATTGAACATCCTGCTGTTGTTGTACCTTTCTAATTTAAATCTGGTTTAACACACTTGTTGCTAAGTTTTAATGGTTTTGCAGGTGAGGATCCGAATAAGCATCTGAAGGAATTAGAAGTTGTGTGCTCTGCACCTTTCGAACCTTCACTAGAGGACCTTGTCAACCAAATGGCTACAAATAATATCAAGTCTCAACAACAAATAGATTCTAATTTTCAGACTTTAGAAATACAGATTGGACAACTTACCACTTTAATGAATGCCATGCAACAAGCTCAAAGATCAAACCAACAACCCTTGGAAGAGCATTCTGTTTTTCAAATAGAGTTGCCTTCTGAAATTGTTGATGAAGTTTATTCTGAGTTGTTATATGATTTTCCATCATTTTCTGATTTTGATGATGTTTACTCTTGTGATGTATGTACTAACACTAATGTTTGCTCTGTTTGTACCGAAATAAATGTTGCCCTGCAGGCTGATGTTTTTCATGTGGATGAGGCTATAGATGAAGTGGTTTGTGCGGTTGAGGCTCTTGACATCCATGCTGCCCCGACCATTCCGTCCATTGAACAACCTCCTTCTTTAGATCTCAAACCACTCCCGGAAAATCTTAAATATGCCTACTTAGAGAGAAATCAAAACCTTCACGTTATTATTTCGTCTAACCTTGATTTCGATCAAGAAAGTAAGCTTTTGAAGGTCTTAAAGAGGCATAAAAAGGCAATTGTGTGTACCTTGGCAGACATTCCCGGTATTATGTTAGGTGACCCTCACCCGGTCACTTAGACTAACGGTTGTGAAACCATCAAAAAAAAGAAAAAAAATATTGTTGCTAAAGTGGTTAACTTTGAATTGTCGACAAGATATGGATCATAGTCACTAACAAGCTTATTTACTATGTGTGTGAATAGAAAATTGGCTTAATATGATTGCATTAGAATGAAAAAGAGCAAAAAGGAGGATGAGTAAGTTTGGCTTAAGCATAATAACATAATTCGGTTTGGTTTGTTTAGGAGGGAGGTTTATGACCGCATAATTGTGGATTTGTGTTCTTACGATATCCTTAGTGTGCAAAATTAGTACCTATCGATGCAATCTTGACCAAAGAAGAGTTTGTAGCCTATAATGAGTTTTCGAATGCTATTGTTTTTCATGAGTCTTGATACTATTTTGCTCGGAGTGCAAAAGTTCAAGTGTGGGAGAATTTGATCAGTGTATTTTAATGAACATTCTCTTATGTTTGTACTTAAGCATTTCCTTAGTTTGTTTTGTTTATTTTAGTGTTTTATTATGTTTTTATAATTAAGTCTTTGTTTACCGTTAATATATTTTCGCAACTTATTTTCAGCTTTAGCTGTTATTTGACACCTGTCCACGGTTTGGATCATAACTGGAGCTATGAGAATCAGATTTGAGCCTTCGACTTGGCGTTGGAAAGCTAAGACAAAGAGATAAAACTTCCATGTTTTACGAAGAAGCTGATTTGAAGTGTAGAAGGCTCGAATAATTCGTTGAACTTTGGACCGAATTCTGCCTTTAGGAATATTTAGTTTTGGGACGGGTTTTTTATATTTTTCGACCCAGTTGGGTTAGAACCAGATTTTGTGATGCTTCCCTATACCTAGTAGCAGCCGGGCTACTGATCTTAACCTTTTTTTCACAATTTTATTTTGCTTTTTACGATTGTAATGGAGAACTAATTCACGAAGGCATATCCTGCTGCTTACGGGTTCCATCACTTTGAGGTTATTCTAATACCAATTTAATTCGATTTCTGTTCAATTCTTTTCTATGAAGTCATTTTCTTAATTTAATTGCAATCGTTTGCTTAATTCGATTGTGTTCATAGGATAGAATTGATTAAGTTTGATTGTATGCATGTTCCTAAATTTAATTGTGTGTTATTGTTTGCTTAATTCGTTAACTCGTCATATTCTTAATCGTTTGCTTAATTCGGTAAGCAGGAACATAATTCATTTGATTTTGATAAGTGCTTGTCTAATTGATCTCATAATCAGATAGGATCGAATCCGCTTAGGGATTTGTGTTATAATAGTCGATGATAAGTCGGAAACCGAATCAATAGGATTAGTTGTTTTAGCTTATTTTTATAATCACTTATTTTAATCACTTTTTCTCTTGTTTTCTAAAATCATAATCTAAACCCCATCAACCGTTATTATAGTTGGTTAAATTCAATACAAGAATCCTTGAGAGACGATACTCGAGTTGTCGTTACCGTACCTATACTTTTTCAAAAATACTCGTCTTTGATCTGTGCGTGACATTGGATAAAATTGGCGCCGTTGCCGAGGATTCTTGTAGATTTTAACCAATTTTAGGATTTTAGTTTAGAGTTTTATTAGATTATTTTTTGTTTTTTGTTTTTTGTTTTTGCTTGTTGATTTTCAGGGTTGTACTGCAGTGTTAAAATTCCGGCCTGTCAGGTAAGTTTGGAAGCTACAGTTTCGATCTGCGTTTTTCTATTTTATTTGATTTATTTTCTATTTTCATATTTTCAAAAAAATCTAAAAAAAATTATGCAATCTTTATTTGATTTAATTAGATTTTTTGCGTTATTTTTATATTTTTTAGATTTTATTTTAATCGCTTTTCTTATTTTCCATTCTTTTTAAATCTGTGTTGAAATTGATAATCATATCATGGATGATCAAATGACTCTGAGAGAACTGGTTGCACTTTGTGTGAATTATAACTCTTTATGCATTGAACATCTTGCTGTTGTTGTACCTTTCTAATTTAAATCTGGTTTAACACACTTGTTGCTAAGTTTTAATGGTTTTGCAGGTGAGGATCCGAATAAGCATCTGAAGGAATTAGAAGTTGTGTGCTCTGCACCTTCCGAACCTTCACTAGAGGACCTTGTCAACCAAATGGCTACAAATAATATCAAGTCTCAACAACAAATAGATTCTAATTTTTAGACTTTAGAAATACAGATTGGACAACTTACCACTTTAATGAATGCCATGCAACAAGCTCAAGGATCAAACCAACAACCCTTGGAAGAGCATTCTGTTTTTCAAATAGAGTTGCCTTCTGAAATTGTTGTTGAAGTTTATTCTGAGTTGTTATATGATTTTCCATCATTTTCTGATTTTGATGATGTTTACTCTTGTGATGTATGTACTAACACTAATGTTTGCTCTGTTGTTACCGAAATAAATGTTGCCCTGCAGGCTGATGTTTTTCATGTGAATGAGGCTATAGATGAAGTGGTTTGTGCGATTGAGGCTCTTGACATCCATGCTACCCAGACCATTCCGTCCATTGAACAACCTCCTTCTTTAGATCTCAAACCACTCCCGGAAAATCTTAAATATGCCTACTTAGAGAGAAATCAAAACCTTCACTTTATTATTTCGTCTAACCTTGATTTCGATCAAGAAAGTAAGCTTTTGAAGGTCTTAAAGAGGCATAAAAAGGCAATTGTGTGTACCTTGGCAGACATTCCCGGTATTATGTTAGGTGACCCTCACCCGGTCACTTAGGCTAACTGTTGTGAAACCTTCAAAAAAAAGAAAAAAAATATTGTTGCTAAAGTGGTTAACTTTGAATTGTCGACAAGATATGGATCATAGTCACTAACAAGCTTATTTACTATGTGTGTGAATAGAAAATTGGCTTAATATGATTGCATTAGAATGAAAAAGAGCAAAAAGGAGGATGAGTAAGTTTGGCTTAAGCATAATAACATAATTCTGTTTGGTTTGTTTAGGAGGGAGGTTTATGACCGCATAATTGTGGATTTGTGTTCTTACGATATCCTTAGTGTGCAAAATTAGTACCTATCGATGCAATCTTGACCAAAGAAGAGTTTGTAGCCTATAATGAGTTTTCGAATGCTATTGTTTTTCATGAGTCTTGATACTATTTTGCTCGGAGTGCAAAAGTTCAAGTGTGGGAGAATTTGATCAGTGCATTTTAATGAACATTCTCTTATGTTTGTACTTAAGCATTTCCTTAGTTTGTTTTGTTTATTTTAGTGTTTTATTATGTTTTTATAATTAAATCTTTGTTTACCGTTAATATATTTTCGCAACTTATTTTCAGCTTTAGCTGTTATTTGACACCTGTCCACGGTTTGGATCATAACTGGAGCTACGAGAATCTGATTTGAGCCTTCTACTTGGCGTTGGAAAGCTAAGACAAAGAGATAAAACTTTCATGTTTTACGAAGAAGCTGATTTGAAGTGTAGAAGGCTCGAATAATTCCTTGAACTTTGGACCTGAATTCTGCCTTTAGGAATATTTAGTTTTGGGTCGGGTTTTTTATATTTTTCGACCCAGTTGGGTTAGAACCAGATTTTGTGATGCTTCCCTATACCTAGTAGCAGCCGGGCTACTGATCTTAACGTTTTTTTCACAATTTTATATTGCTTTTTACGATTGTAATGGAGAACTAATTCACGAAGGCATATCCTGCTGCTTACGGGTTCCATCGCTTTGAGGTTATTCTAATACCAATTTAATTCGATTTCTGTTCAATTCTTTTCTATGAAGTCATTTGCTTAATTTAATTGCAATCGTTTGCTTAATTCGATTGTGTTCATAGGATAGAATTGATTAAGTTTGATTGTATGCATGTTCCTAAATTTAATTGTGTGTTATTGTTTGCTTAATTCGTTAACTCGTCATATTCTTAATCGTTTGCTTAATTCGGTAAGCAGGAACATAATTCATTTGATTTGGATAAGTGCTTGTCTAATTGATCTCATAATCAGATAGGATCGAATCCGCTTAGGGATTTGTGTTATAATAGTCGATGATAAGTCGGAAACCGAATCAATAGGATTAGTTGTTTTAGCTTATTTTTATAATCACTTATTTTAATCACTTTTTCTCTTGTTTTCTAAAATCATAATCCAAACCCCATAAACCGTTATTATAGTTGGTTAAATTCAATACAAGAATCCTTGAGAGACGATACTCGAGTTGTCGTTACCCTACCTATACTTTTTAAAAAATACTCGTCTTTGATCTGTGCGAGACAGTGGATAAAATTGGAGCCGTTGCCGAGGATTCTTGTAGATTTTAACCAATTTTAGGATTTTAGTTTAGAGTTTTATTAGATTATTTTTTGATTTTTGTTTTTTGTTTTTTCTTGTTGATTTTCAGGGTTGTAGTGCAGTGTTAAAAATTCTGGCCTGTCAGGTAAGTTTGGAAGCTACAGTTTCGATCTGCGTTTTTCTATTTTATTTGATTTATTTTCTATTTACATATTTTCAAAAAAATCTGAAAAAAATTATGCAATCTTTATTTGATTTAATTAGATTTTTTGCGTTATTTTTATATTTTTTAGATTTTATTTTAATCGCTTTTCTTATTTTCCATTCTTTTTAAATCTGTAGTGATTTTATTTGATTCTGTGTTGAAATTGATAATCATATCATGGATGATCAAATGACTCTGAGAGAACTGGTTGCACTTTGTGTGAATTATAACTCTTTATGTATTAAACATCCTGCTGTTGTTGTACCTTTCTAATTTAAATCTAATTTAACACACTTGTTGCTAAGTTTTAATGGTTTTGCAGGTGAGGATCCGAATAAGCATCTGAAGGAATTAGAAGTTGTGTGCTCTGCACCTTCCGAATCTTCACTAGAGGACCTTGTCAACCAAATGGCTACAAATAATATCAAGTCTCAACTACAAATAGATTCTAATTTTCAGACTTTAGAAATACAGATTGGACAACTTACCACTTTAATGAATGCCATGCAACAAGCTCAAGGATCAAACCAACAACCCTTGGAAGAGCATTTTGTTTTTCAAATAGAGTTGCCTTCTGAAATTGTTGATGAAATTTATTCTGAGTTGTTATATGATTTTCCATCATTTTCTGATTTTGATGATGTTTACTCTTGTGATGTATGTACTAACACTAATGTTTGCTCTGTTTGTACCGAAATAAATGTTGCCCTGCAGGCTGATGTATTTCATGTCGATGAGGCTATAGATGAAGTGGTTTGTGCGGTTGAGGCTCTTGACATCCATGCTGCCCCGACCATTCCTTCCATTGAACAACCTCCTTCTTTAGATCTCAAACCACTCCCGAAAAATCTTAAATATGCCTACTTAGAGGGAAAACAAAACCTTCACGTTATTATTTCTTCTAACCTTGATTTCGATCAAGAAAGTAAGCTTTTGCAAGTCTTAAAGAGGCATAAAAAGGCGATTGTGTGTACCTTGGCAGACATTCCCGGTATTATGTTAGGTGACCCTCACCCGGTCACTTAGGCTAACGGTTGTGAAACCTTCAAAAAAAAGAAAAAAAATATTGTTGCTAAAGTGGTTAACTTTGAATTGTCGACAAGATATGGATCATAGTCACTAACAAGCTTATTTACTATGTGTGTGAATAGAAAATTGGCTTAATATGATTGCATTAGAATGAAAAAGAGCAAAAAGGAGGATGAGTAAGTTTGGCTTAAGCATAATAACATAATTCTGTTTGGTTTGTTTAGGAGGGAGGTTTATGACCGCATAATTGTGGATTTGTGTTCTTACGATATCCTTAGTGTGCAAAATTAGTACCTATCGATGCAATCTTGACCAAAGAAGAGTTTGTAGCCTATAATGAGTTTTCGAATGCCATTGTTTTTCATGAGTCTTGATACTATTTTGCTCGGAGTGCAAAAGTTCAAGTGTGGGAGAATTTGATCAGTGCATTTTAATGAACATTCTCTTATGTTTGTACTTAAGCATTTCCTTAGTTTGTTTTGTTTATTTTAGTGTTTTATTATGTTTTTATAATTAAGTCTTTGTTTACCGTTAATATATTTTCGCAACTTATTTTCAGCTTTTGCTGTTATTTGACACCTGTCCACGGTTTGGATGATAACTGGAGCTACGAGAATCAGATTTGAGCCTTCTACTTGGCGTTGGAAAGCTAAGACAAAGAGATAAAACTTTCATGTTTTACGAAGAAGCTGATTTGAAGTGTAGAAGGCTCGAATAATTCGTTGAACTTTGGACCCGAATCTGCCTTTAGGAATATTTAGTTTTGGGCCGGGTTTTTTATATTTTTCGACCCAGTTGGGTTAGAACCAGATTTTGTGATGCCTCCCTATACCTAGTAGCAGCTGGGCTACTGATCTTGACCTTTTTTTCACAATTTTATTTTGCTTTTTACGATTGTAATGGAGAACTAATTCACGAAGACATATCCTGCTGCTTACGGGTTCCATCGCTTTGAGGTTATTCTAATACCAATTTAATTCGATTTCTGTTCAATTCTTTTCTATGAAGTCATTTGCTTAATTTAATTGCAATCATTTGCTTAATTCGATTGTGTTCATAGGATAGAATTGATTAAGTTTGATTGTATGCATGTTCCTAAATTTAATTGTGTGTTATTGTTTGCTTAATTCGTTAACTCGTCATATTCTTAATCGTTTGCTTAATTCGGTAAGCAGGAACATAATTCCTTTGATTTTGATAAGTTCTTGTCTAATTGATCTCATAACCAGATAGGATCGAATCCGCTTAGGGATTTGTGTTATAATAGTCGATGATAAGTCGGAAACCGAATCAATAGGATTAGTTGTTTTAGCTTATTTTTATAACCACTTATTTTAATCACTTTTTCTCTTGTTTTCTAAAATCATAATCCAAACCCCATAAACCGTTGTTATAGTTGGTTAAATTCAATACAAGAATCCTTGAGAGACGATACTCGAGTTGTCGTTACCGTACCTATACTTTTTCAAAAATACTCGTCTTTGATCTGTGCGCGACAGTGGATAAAATTGGCGCCATTGCCGAGGATTCTTGTAGATTTTAACCAATTTTAGGATTTTAGTTTAGAGTTTTATTAGATTATTTTTTGTTTTTTGTTTTTTGTTTTTGCTTGTTGATTTTCAGGGTTGTAGTGCAGTGTTAAAAATTCCTGCCTGTCAGGTAAGTTTGGAAGCTACAGTTTCGATCTGCGTTTTTCTATTTTATTTGATTTATTTTCTATTTTCATATTTTCAAAAAAATCTGAAAAAAATTATGCAATCTTTATTTGATTTATTTAGATTTTTTGCGTTATTTTTATATTTTTTAGATTTTATTTTAATCGCTTTTCTTATTTTCCATTCTTTTTAAATCTGTAGTGATTTTATTTGATTCTGTGTTGAAATTGATAATCATATCATGGATGATCAAATAACTCTGAGAGAACTGGTTGCACTTTGTGTGAATTATAACTCTTTATGTATTGAACATCCTGCTGTTGTTGTACCTTTCTAATTTAAATCTGGTTTAACACACTTGTTGCTAAGGTTTAATGGTTTTGCAGGTGAGGATTCGAATAAGCATCTGAAGGAATTAGAAGTTGTGTGCTCTACACCTTCTGAACCTTCACTAGAGGACCTTGTCAACCAAATGGCTACAAATAATATCAAGTCTCAACAACAAATAAATTCTAATTTTCAGACTTTAGAAATATAGATTGGACAACTTACCACTTTAATGAATGCCATGCAACAAGCTCAAGGATCAAACCAACAACCCTTGGAAGAGCATTCTGTTTTTCAAATAGAGTTGCCTTCTGAAATTGTTGATGAAGTTTATTCTGAGTTGTTATATAATTTTCTATCATTTTCTGATTTTGATGATGTTTACTCTTGTGATGTATGTACTAACACTAATGTTTGCCTGTTTGTACCGAAATAAATGTTGCCCTGCAGGCTGATGTTTTTCATGTGGGTGAGGCTATAGATGAAGTGGTTAGTGCGGTTGAGGCTCTTGACATTCATGCTGCCCCGACCATTCCGTCCATCGAACAACCTCCTTCTTTAGATCTCAAACCACTCCCGGAAAATCTTAAATATGCTTACTTAGAGAGAAATCAAAACCTTCACGTTATTATTTCGTCTAACCTTGATTTCGATCAAGAAAGTAAGCTTTTGCAAGTGTTAAAGAGGCATAAAAAGGCGATTGTGTGTACCTTGGCAGACATTCCCGGTATTATGTTAGGTGACCCTCACCCGGTCACTTAGTCTAACGGTTGTGAAACCTTTAAAAAAAAGAAAAAAATATTGTTGCTAAAGTGGTTAACTTTGAATTGTCGACAAGATATGGATCATAGTCACTAACAAGCTTATTTACTATGTGTGTGAATAGAAAATTGACTTAATATGATTGCATTAGAATGAAAAAGAGCAAAAAGGAGGATGAGTAAGTTTGGCTTAAGCATAATAACATAATTCGGTTTGGTTTGTTTAGGAGGGAGGTTTATGACCGCATAATTGTGGATTTGTGTTCTTACGATATCCTTAGTGTGCAAAATTAGTACCTATCGATGCAATCTTGACCAAAGAAGAGTTTTTAGCCTATAATGAGTTTTCGAATGATATTGTTTTTCATGAGTCTTGATACTATTTTGCTCGGAGTGCAAAAGTTCAAGTGTGGGAGAATTTGGTCAGTGCATTTTAATGAACATTCTCTTATGTTTGTTCTTAAGCATTTCCTTAGTTTGTTTTATTTATTTTAGTGTTTTATTATGTTTTTATAATTAAGCCTTTGTTTACCGTTAATATATTTTCGCAACTTATTTTCAGATTTAGCAGTTATTTGACACCTGTCCACGGTTTGGATCATAACTGGAGCTACGAGAATCAGATTTGAGCCTTCTACTTGGCGTTGGAAAGCTAAGACAAAGAGATAAAACTTTCATGTTTTACGAAGAAGCTGATTTGAAGTGTAGAAGGCTCGAATAATTCGTTGAACTTTGGACCCGAATTCTGCCTTTAGGAATATTTAGTTTTGGGCCGGGTTTTTTATATTTTTCGACCCAGTTAGGTTAGAACCAGATTTTGTGATGCTTCCCTATACCTAGTAGCAGCTGGGCTACTGATCTTAACCTTTTTTTCACAATTTTATTTTGCTTTTTACGATTGTAATGGAGAACTAATTCACGAAGACATATCCTGCTGCTTACGGGTTCCATTGCTTTGAGGTTATTCTAATACCAATTTAATTCGATTTCTATTCAATTATTTTCTATGAAGTCATTTGCTTAATTTAATTGCAATCGTTTGCTTAATTCGATTGTGTTCATAGGATAGAATTGATTAAGTTTGATTGTATGCATGTTCCTAAATTTAATTGTGTGTTATTGTTTGCTTAATTCGTTAACTCGTCATATTCTTAATCGTTTGCTTAATTCGGTAAGAAGGAACATAATTCCTTTGATTTTGATAAGTGCTTGTCTAATTGATCTCATAATCAGATAGGATCGAATCCGCTTAGGGATTTGTGTTATAATAGTCGATGATAAGCCGGAAACCGAATCAATAGGATTAGTTGTTTTAGCTTATTTTTATAACCACTTATTTTAATCACTTTTTCTCTTGTTTTCTAAAATCATAATCCAAACCCCATAAACCGTTATTATAGTTGGTTAAATTCAATACAAGAATCCTTGAGAGACGATACTCGAGTTGTCGTTACCGTACCTATACTTTTTCAAAAATACTCGTCTTTGATCTGTGCGCGACAGTGGATAAAATTGGCGCCATTGCCGAGGATTCTTGTAGATTTTAACCAATTTTAGGATTTTAGTTTAGAGTTTTATTAGATTATTTTTTGTTTTTTGTTTTTTGTTTTTGCTTGTTGATTTTCAGGGTTGTAGTGCAGTGTTAAAAATTCCTGCCTGTCAGGTAAGTTTGGAAGCTACAGTTTCGATCTGCGTTTTTCTATTTTATTTGATTTATTTTCTATTTTCATATTTTCAAAAAAATCTGAAAAAAATTATGCAATCTTTATTTGATTTATTTAGATTTTTTGCGTTATTTTTATATTTTTTAGATTTTATTTTAATCGCTTTTCTTATTTTCCATTCTTTTTAAATCTGTAGTGATTTTATTTGATTCTGTGTTGAAATTGATAATCATATCATGGATGATCAAATAACTCTGAGAGAACTGGTTGCACTTTGTGTGAATTATAACTCTTTATGTATTGAACATCCTGCTGTTGTTGTACCTTTCTAATTTAAATCTGGTTTAACACACTTGTTGCTAAGGTTTAATGGTTTTGCAGGTGAGGATTCGAATAAGCATCTGAAGGAATTAGAAGTTGTGTGCTCTACACCTTCTGAACCTTCACTAGAGGACCTTGTCAACCAAATGGCTACAAATAATATCAAGTCTCAACAACAAATAAATTCTAATTTTCAGACTTTAGAAATATAGATTGGACAACTTACCACTTTAATGAATGCCATGCAACAAGCTCAAGGATCAAACCAACAACCCTTGGAAGAGCATTCTGTTTTTCAAATAGAGTTGCCTTCTGAAATTGTTGATGAAGTTTATTCTGAGTTGTTATATAATTTTCTATCATTTTCTGATTTTGATGATGTTTACTCTTGTGATGTATGTACTAACACTAATGTTTGCCTGTTTGTACCGAAATAAATGTTGCCCTGCAGGCTGATGTTTTTCATGTGGGTGAGGCTATAGATGAAGTGGTTAGTGCGGTTGAGGCTCTTGACATTCATGTTGCCCCGACCATTCCGTCCATCGAACAACCTCCTTCTTTAGATCTCAAACCACTCCCGGAAAATCTTAAATATGCTTACTTAGAGAGAAATCAAAACCTTCACGTTATTATTTCGTCTAACCTTGATTTCGATCAAGAAAGTAAGCTTTTGCAAGTGTTAAAGAGGCATAAAAAGGCGATTGTGTGTACCTTGGCAGACATTCCCGGTATTATGTTAGGTGACCCTCACCCGGTCACTTAGTCTAACGGTTGTGAAACCTTTAAAAAAAAGAAAAAAATATTGTTGCTAAAGTGGTTAACTTTGAATTGTCGACAAGATATGGATCATAGTCACTAACAAGCTTATTTACTATGTGTGTGAATAGAAAATTGACTTAATATGATTGCATTAGAATGAAAAAGAGCAAAAAGGAGGATGAGTAAGTTTGGCTTAAGCATAATAACATAATTCGGTTTGGTTTGTTTAGGAGGGAGGTTTATGACCGCATAATTGTGGATTTGTGTTCTTACGATATCCTTAGTGTGCAAAATTAGTACCTATCGATGCAATCTTGACCAAAGAAGAGTTTTTAGCCTATAATGAGTTTTCGAATGATATTGTTTTTCATGAGTCTTGATACTATTTTGCTCGGAGTGCAAAAGTTCAAGTGTGGGAGAATTTGGTCAGTGCATTTTAATGAACATTCTCTTATGTTTGTTCTTAAGCATTTCCTTAGTTTGTTTTATTTATTTTAGTGTTTTATTATGTTTTTATAATTAAGCCTTTGTTTACCGTTAATATATTTTCGCAACTTATTTTCAGATTTACCAGTTATTTGACACCTGTCCACGGTTTGGATCATAACTGGAGCTACGAGAATCAGATTTGAGCCTTCTACTTGGCGTTGGAAAGCTAAGACAAAGAGATAAAACTTTCATGTTTTACGAAGAAGCTGATTTGAAGTGTAGAAGGCTCGAATAATTCGTTGAACTTTGGACCCGAATTCTGCCTTTAGGAATATTTAGTTTTGGGCCGGGTTTTTTATATTTTTCGACCCAGTTAGGTTAGAACCAGATTTTGTGATGCTTCCCTATACCTAGTAGCAGCTGGGCTACTGATCTTAACCTTTTTTTCACAATTTTATTTTGCTTTTTACGATTGTAATGGAGAACTAATTCACGAAGACATATCCTGCTGCTTACGGGTTCCATTGCTTTGAGGTTATTCTAATACCAATTTAATTCGATTTCTATTCAATTATTTTCTATGAAGTCATTTGCTTAATTTAATTGCAATCGTTTGCTTAATTCGATTGTGTTCATAGGATAGAATTGATTAAGTTTGATTGTATGCATGTTCCTAAATTTAATTGTGTGTTATTGTTTGCTTAATTCGTTAACTCGTCATATTCTTAATCGTTTGCTTAATTCGGTAAGCAGGAACATAATTCCTTTGATTTTGATAAGTGCTTGTCTAATTGATCTCATAATCAGATAGGATCGAATCCGCTTAGGGATTTGTGTTATAATAGTCGATGATAAGCCGGAAACCGAATCAATAGGATTAGTTGTTTTAGCTTATTTTTATAACCACTTATTTTAATCACTTTTTCTCTTGTTTTCTAAAATCATAATCCAAACCCCATAAACCGTTATTATAGTTGGTTAAATTCAATACAAGAATCCTTGAGAGACGATACTCGAGTTGTCGTTACCGTACCTATACTTTTTCAAAAATACTCGTCTTTGATCTGTGCGCGACAGTGGATAAAATTGGCGCCATTGCCGAGGATTCTTGTAGATTTTAACCAATTTTAGGATTTTAGTTTAGAGTTTTATTAGATTATTTTTTGTTTTTTGTTTTTTGTTTTTGCTTGTTGATTTTCAGGGTTGTAGTGCAGTGTTAAAAATTCCTGCCTGTCAGGTAAGTTTGGAAGCTACAGTTTCGATCTGCGTTTTTCTATTTTATTTGATTTATTTTCTATTTTCATATTTTCAAAAAAATCTGAAAAAAATTATGCAATCTTTATTTGATTTATTTAGATTTTTTGCGTTATTTTTATATTTTTTAGATTTTATTTTAATCGCTTTTCTTATTTTCCATTCTTTTTAAATCTGTAGTGATTTTATTTGATTCTGTGTTGAAATTGATAATCATATCATGGATGATCAAATAACTCTGAGAGAACTGGTTGCACTTTGTGTGAATTATAACTCTTTATGTATTGAACATCCTGCTGTTGTTGTACCTTTCTAATTTAAATCTGGTTTAACACACTTGTTGCTAAGGTTTAATGGTTTTGCAGGTGAGGATTCGAATAAGCATCTGAAGGAATTAGAAGTTGTGTGCTCTACACCTTCTGAACCTTCACTAGAGGACCTTGTCAACCAAATGGCTACAAATAATATCAAGTCTCAACAACAAATAAATTCTAATTTTCAGACTTTAGAAATATAGATTGGACAACTTACCACTTTAATGAATGCCATGCAACAAGCTCAAGGATCAAACCAACAACCCTTGGAAGAGCATTCTGTTTTTCAAATAGAGTTGCCTTCTGAAATTGTTGATGAAGTTTATTCTGAGTTGTTATATAATTTTCTATCATTTTCTGATTTTGATGATGTTTACTCTTGTGATGTATGTACTAACACTAATGTTTGCCTGTTTGTACCGAAATAAATGTTGCCCTGCAGGCTGATGTTTTTCATGTGGGTGAGGCTATAGATGAAGTGGTTAGTGCGGTTGAGGCTCTTGACATTCATGCTGCCCCGACCATTCCGTCCATCGAACAACCTCCTTCTTTAGATCTCAAACCACTCCCGGAAAATCTTAAATATGCTTACTTAGAGAGAAATCAAAACCTTCACGTTATTATTTCGTCTAACCTTGATTTCGATCAAGAAAGTAAGCTTTTGCAAGTGTTAAAGAGGCATAAAAAGGCGATTGTGTGTACCTTGGCAGACATTCCCGGTATTATGTTAGGTGACCCTCACCCGGTCACTTAGTCTAACGGTTGTGAAACCTTTAAAAAAAAGAAAAAAATATTGTTGCTAAAGTGGTTAACTTTGAATTGTCGACAAGATATGGATCATAGTCACTAACAAGCTTATTTACTATGTGTGTGAATAGAAAATTGACTTAATATGATTGCATTAGAATGAAAAAGAGCAAAAAGGAGGATGAGTAAGTTTGGCTTAAGCATAATAACATAATTCGGTTTGGTTTGTTTAGGAGGGAGGTTTATGACCGCATAATTGTGGATTTGTGTTCTTACGATATCCTTAGTGTGCAAAATTAGTACCTATCGATGCAATCTTGACCAAAGAAGAGTTTTTAGCCTATAATGAGTTTTCGAATGATATTGTTTTTCATGAGTCTTGATACTATTTTGCTCGGAGTGCAAAAGTTCAAGTGTGGGAGAATTTGGTCAGTGCATTTTAATGAACATTCTCTTATGTTTGTTCTTAAGCATTTCCTTAGTTTGTTTTATTTATTTTAGTGTTTTATTATGTTTTTATAATTAAGCCTTTGTTTACCGTTAATATATTTTCGCAACTTATTTTCAGATTTACCAGTTATTTGACACCTGTCCACGGTTTGGATCATAACTGGAGCTACGAGAATCAGATTTGAGCCTTCTACTTGGCGTTGGAAAGCTAAGACAAAGAGATAAAACTTTCATGTTTTACGAAGAAGCTGATTTGAAGTGTAGAAGGCTCGAATAATTCGTTGAACTTTGGACCCGAATTCTGCCTTTAGGAATATTTAGTTTTGGGCCGGGTTTTTTATATTTTTCGACCCAGTTAGGTTAGAACCAGATTTTGTGATGCTTCCCTATACCTAGTAGCAGCTGGGCTACTGATCTTAACCTTTTTTTCACAATTTTATTTTGCTTTTTACGATTGTAATGGAGAACTAATTCACGAAGACATATCCTGCTGCTTACGGGTTCCATTGCTTTGAGGTTATTCTAATACCAATTTAATTCGATTTCTATTCAATTATTTTCTATGAAGTCATTTGCTTAATTTAATTGCAATCGTTTGCTTAATTCGATTGTGTTCATAGGATATAATTGATTAAGTTTGATTGTATGCATGTTCCTAAATTTAATTGTGTGTTATTGTTTGCTTAATTCGTTAACTCGTCATATTCTTAATCGTTTGCTTAATTCGGTAAGCAGGAACATAATTCCTTTGATTTTGATAAGTGCTTGTCTAATTGATCTCATAATCAGATAGGATCGAATCCGCTTAGGGATTTGTGTTATAATAGTCGATGATAAGCCGGAAACCGAATCAATAGGATTAGTTGTTTTAGCTTATTTTTATAACCACTTATTTTATTCACTTTTTCTCTTGTTTTCTAAAATCATAATCCAAACCCCATAAACCGTTATTATAGTTGGTTAAATTCAATACAAGAATCCTTGAGAGACGATACTCGAGTTGTCGTTACCGTACCTATACTTTTTCAAAAATACTCGTCTTTGATCTGTGCGCGACAGTGGATAAAATTGGCGCCATTGCCGAGGATTCTTGTAGATTTTAACCAATTTTAGGATTTTAGTTTAGAGTTTTATTAGATTATTTTTTGTTTTTTGTTTTTTGTTTTTGCTTGTTGATTTTCAGGGTTGTAGTGCAGTGTTAAAAATTCCTGCCTGTCAGGTAAGTTTGGAAGCTACAGTTTCGATCTGCGTTTTTCTATTTTATTTGATTTATTTTCTATTTTCATATTTTCAAAAAAATCTGAAAAAAATTATGCAATCTTTATTTGATTTATTTAGATTTTTTGCGTTATTTTTATATTTTTTAGATTTTATTTTAATCGCTTTTCTTATTTTCCATTCTTTTTAAATCTGTAGTGATTTTATTTGATTCTGTGTTGAAATTGATAATCATATCATGGATGATCAAATAACTCTGAGAGAACTGGTTGCACTTTGTGTGAATTATAACTCTTTATGTATTGAACATCCTGCTGTTGTTGTACCTTTCTAATTTAAATCTGGTTTAACACACTTGTTGCTAAGGTTTAATGGTTTTGCAGGTGAGGATTCGAATAAGCATCTGAAGGAATTAGAAGTTGTGTGCTCTACACCTTCTGAACCTTCACTAGAGGACCTTGTCAACCAAATGGCTACAAATAATATCAAGTCTCAACAACAAATAAATTCTAATTTTCAGACTTTAGAAATATAGATTGGACAACTTACCACTTTAATGAATGCCATGCAACAAGCTCAAGGATCAAACCAACAACCCTTGGAAGAGCATTCTGTTTTTCAAATAGAGTTGCCTTCTGAAATTGTTGATGAAGTTTATTCTGAGTTGTTATATAATTTTCTATCATTTTCTGATTTTGATGATGTTTACTCTTGTGATGTATGTACTAACACTAATGTTTGCCTGTTTGTACCGAAATAAATGTTGCCCTGCAGGCTGATGTTTTTCATGTGGGTGAGGCTATAGATGAAGTGGTTAGTGCGGTTGAGGCTCTTGACATTCATGCTGCCCCGACCATTCCGTCCATCGAACAACCTCCTTCTTTAGATCTCAAACCACTCCCGGAAAATCTTAAATATGCTTACTTAGAGAGAAATCAAAACCTTCACGTTATTATTTCGTCTAACCTTGATTTCGATCAAGAAAGTAAGCTTTTGCAAGTGTTAAAGAGGCATAAAAAGGCGATTGTGTGTACCTTGGCAGACATTCCCGGTATTATGTTAGGTGACCCTCACCCGGTCACTTAGTCTAACGGTTGTGAAACCTTTAAAAAAAAGAAAAAAATATTGTTGCTAAAGTGGTTAACTTTGAATTGTCGACAAGATATGGATCATAGTCACTAACAAGCTTATTTACTATGTGTGTGAATAGAAAATTGACTTAATATGATTGCATTAGAATGAAAAAGAGCAAAAAGGAGGATGAGTAAGTTTGGCTTAAGCATAATAACATAATTCGGTTTGGTTTGTTTAGGAGGGAGGTTTATGACCGCATAATTGTGGATTTGTGTTCTTACGATATCCTTAGTGTGCAAAATTAGTACCTATCGATGCAATCTTGACCAAAGAAGAGTTTTTAGCCTATAATGAGTTTTCGAATGATATTGTTTTTCATGAGTCTTGATACTATTTTGCTCGGAGTGCAAAAGTTCAAGTGTGGGAGAATTTGGTCAGTGCATTTTAATGAACATTCTCTTATGTTTGTTCTTAAGCATTTCCTTAGTTTGTTTTATTTATTTTAGTGTTTTATTATGTTTTTATAATTAAGCCTTTGTTTACCGTTAATATATTTTCGCAACTTATTTTCAGATTTACCAGTTATTTGACACCTGTCCACGGTTTGGATCATAACTGGAGCTACGAGAATCAGATTTGAGCCTTCTACTTGGCGTTGGAAAGCTAAGACAAAGAGATAAAACTTTCATGTTTTACGAAGAAGCTGATTTGAAGTGTAGAAGGCTCGAATAATTCGTTGAACTTTGGACCCGAATTCTGCCTTTAGGAATATTTAGTTTTGGGCCGGGTTTTTTATATTTTTCGACCCAGTTAGGTTAGAACCAGATTTTGTGATGCTTCCCTATACCTAGTAGCAGCTGGGCTACTGATCTTAACCTTTTTTTCACAATTTTATTTTGCTTTTTACGATTGTAATGGAGAACTAATTCACGAAGACATATCCTGCTGCTTACGGGTTCCATTGCTTTGAGGTTATTCTAATACCAATTTAATTCGATTTCTATTCAATTATTTTCTATGAAGTCATTTGCTTAATTTAATTGCAATCGTTTGCTTAATTCGATTGTGTTCATAGGATAGAATTGATTAAGTTTGATTGTATGCATGTTCCTAAATTTAATTGTGTGTTATTGTTTGCTTAATTCGTTAACTCGTCATATTCTTAATCGTTTGCTTAATTCGGTAAGCAGGAACATAATTCCTTTGATTTTGATAAGTGCTTGTCTAATTGATCTCATAATCAGATAGGATCGAATCCGCTTAGGGATTTGTGTTATAATAGTCGATGATAAGCCGGAAACCGAATCAATAGGATTAGTTGTTTTAGCTTATTTTTATAACCACTTATTTTAATCACTTTTTCTCTTGTTTTCTAAAATCATAATCCAAACCCCATAAACCGTTATTATAGTTGGTTAAATTCAATACAAGAATCCTTGAGAGACGATACTCGAGTTGTCGTTACCGTACCTATACTTTTTCAAAAATACTCGTCTTTGATCTGTGCGCGACAGTGGATAAAATTGGCGCCATTGCCGAGGATTCTTGTAGATTTTAACCAATTTTAGGATTTTAGTTTAGAGTTTTATTAGATTATTTTTTGTTTTTTGTTTTTTGTTTTTGCTTGTTGATTTTCAGGGTTGTAGTGCAGTGTTAAAAATTCCTGCCTGTCAGGTAAGTTTGGAAGCTACAGTTTCGATCTGCGTTTTTCTATTTTATTTGATTTATTTTCTATTTTCATATTTTCAAAAAAATCTGAAAAAAATTATGCAATCTTTATTTGATTTATTTAGATTTTTTGCGTTATTTTTATATTTTTTAGATTTTATTTTAATCGCTTTTCTTATTTTCCATTCTTTTTAAATCTGTAGTGATTTTATTTGATTCTGTGTTGAAATTGATAATCATATCATGGATGATCAAATAACTCTGAGAGAACTGGTTGCACTTTGTGTGAATTATAACTCTTTATGTATTGAACATCCTGCTGTTGTTGTACCTTTCTAATTTAAATCTGGTTTAACACACTTGTTGCTAAGGTTTAATGGTTTTGCAGGTGAGGATTCGAATAAGCATCTGAAGGAATTAGAAGTTGTGTGCTCTACACCTTCTGAACCTTCACTAGAGGACCTTGTCAACCAAATGGCTACAAATAATATCAAGTCTCAACAACAAATAAATTCTAATTTTCAGACTTTAGAAATATAGATTGGACAACTTACCACTTTAATGAATGCCATGCAACAAGCTCAAGGATCAAACCAACAACCCTTGGAAGAGCATTCTGTTTTTCAAATAGAGTTGCCTTCTGAAATTGTTGATGAAGTTTATTCTGAGTTGTTATATAATTTTCTATCATTTTCTGATTTTGATGATGTTTACTCTTGTGATGTATGTACTAACACTAATGTTTGCCTGTTTGTACCGAAATAAATGTTGCCCTGCAGGCTGATGTTTTTCATGTGGGTGAGGCTATAGATGAAGTGGTTAGTGCGGTTGAGGCTCTTGACATTCATGCTGCCCCGACCATTCCGTCCATCGAACAACCTCCTTCTTTAGATCTCAAACCACTCCCGGAAAATCTTAAATATGCTTACTTAGAGAGAAATCAAAACCTTCACGTTATTATTTCGTCTAACCTTGATTTCGATCAAGAAAGTAAGCTTTTGCAAGTGTTAAAGAGGCATAAAAAGGCGATTGTGTGTACCTTGGCAGACATTCCCGGTATTATGTTAGGTGACCCTCACCCGGTCACTTAGTCTAACGGTTGTGAAACCTTTAAAAAAAAGAAAAAAATATTGTTGCTAAAGTGGTTAACTTTGAATTGTCGACAAGATATGGATCATAGTCACTAACAAGCTTATTTACTATGTGTGTGAATAGAAAATTGACTTAATATGATTGCATTAGAATGAAAAAGAGCAAAAAGGAGGATGAGTAAGTTTGGCTTAAGCATAATAACATAATTCGGTTTGGTTTGTTTAGGAGGGAGGTTTATGACCGCATAATTGTGGATTTGTGTTCTTACGATATCCTTAGTGTGCAAAATTAGTACCTATCGATGCAATCTTGACCAAAGAAGAGTTTTTAGCCTATAATGAGTTTTCGAATGATATTGTTTTTCATGAGTCTTGATACTATTTTGCTCGGAGTGCAAAAGTTCAAGTGTGGGAGAATTTGGTCAGTGCATTTTAATGAACATTCTCTTATGTTTGTTCTTAAGCATTTCCTTAGTTTGTTTTATTTATTTTAGTGTTTTATTATGTTTTTATAATTAAGCCTTTGTTTACCGTTAATATATTTTCGCAACTTATTTTCAGATTTAGCAGTTATTTGACACCAGTCCACGGTTTGGATCATAACTGGAGCTACGAGAATCAGATTTGAGCCTTCTACTTGGCGTTGGAAAGCTAAGACAAAGAGATAAAACTTTCATGTTTTACGAAGAAGCTGATTTGAAGTGTAGAAGGCTCGAATAATTCGTTGAACTTTGGACCCGAATTCTGCCTTTAGGAATATTTAGTTTTGGGCCGGGTTTTTTATATTTTTCGACCCAGTTAGGTTAGAACCAGATTTTGTGATGCTTCCCTATACCTAGTAGCAGCTGGGCTACTGATCTTAACCTTTTTTTCACAATTTTATTTTGCTTATTACGATTGTAATGGAGAACTAATTCACGAAGACATATCCTGCTGCTTACGGGTTCCATTGCTTTGAGGTTATTCTAATACCAATTTAATTCGATTTCTATTCAATTATTTTCTATGAAGTCATTTGCTTAATTTAATTGCAATCGTTTGCTTAATTCGATTGTGTTCATAGGATATAATTGATTAAGTTTGATTGTATGCATGTTCCTAAATTTAATTGTGTGTTATTGTTTGCTTAATTCGTTAACTCGTCATATTCTTAATCGTTTGCTTAATTCGGTAAGCAGGAACATAATTCCTTTGATTTTGATAAGTGCTTGTCTAATTGATCTCATAATCAGATAGGATCGAATCCGCTTAGGGATTTGTGTTATAATAGTCGATGATAAGCCGGAAACCGAATCAATAGGATTAGTTGTTTTAGCTTATTTTTATAACCACTTATTTTAATCACTTTTTCTCTTGTTTTCTAAAATCATAATCCAAACCCCATAAACCGTTATTATAGTTGGTTAAATTCAATACAAGAATCCTTGAGAGACGATACTCGAGTTGTCGTTACCGTACCTATACTTTTTCAAAAATACTCGTCTTTGATCTGTGCGCGACAGTGGATAAAATTGGCGCCATTGCCGAGGATTCTTGTAGATTTTAACCAATTTTAGGATTTTAGTTTAGAGTTTTATTAGATTATTTTTTGTTTTTTGTTTTTTGTTTTTGCTTGTTGATTTTCAGGGTTGTAGTGCAGTGTTAAAAATTCCTGCCTGTCAGGTAAGTTTGGAAGCTACAGTTTCGATCTGCGTTTTTCTATTTTATTTGATTTATTTTCTATTTTCATATTTTCAAAAAAATCTGAAAAAAATTATGCAATCTTTATTTGATTTATTTAGATTTTTTGCGTTATTTTTATATTTTTTAGATTTTATTTTAATCGCTTTTCTTATTTTCCATTCTTTTTAAATCTGTAGTGATTTTATTTGATTCTGTGTTGAAATTGATAATCATATCATGGATGATCAAATAACTCTGAGAGAACTGGTTGCACTTTGTGTGAATTATAACTCTTTATGTATTGAACATCCTGCTGTTGTTGTACCTTTCTAATTTAAATCTGGTTTAACACACTTGTTGCTAAGGTTTAATGGTTTTGCAGGTGAGGATTCGAATAAGCATCTGAAGGAATTAGAAGTTGTGTGCTCTACACCTTCTGAACCTTCACTAGAGGACCTTGTCAACCAAATGGCTACAAATAATATCAAGTCTCAACAACAAATAAATTCTAATTTTCAGACTTTAGAAATATAGATTGGACAACTTACCACTTTAATGAATGCCATGCAACAAGCTCAAGGATCAAACCAACAACCCTTGGAAGAGCATTCTGTTTTTCAAATAGAGTTGCCTTCTGAAATTGTTGATGAAGTTTATTCTGAGTTGTTATATAATTTTCTATCATTTTCTGATTTTGATGATGTTTACTCTTGTGATGTATGTACTAACACTAATGTTTGCCTGTTTGTACCGAAATAAATGTTGCCCTGCAGGCTGATGTTTTTCATGTGGGTGAGGCTATAGATGAAGTGGTTAGTGCGGTTGAGGCTCTTGACATTCATGCTGCCCCGACCATTCCGTCCATCGAACAACCTCCTTCTTTAGATCTCAAACCACTCCCGGAAAATCTTAAATATGCTTACTTAGAGAGAAATCAAAACCTTCACGTTATTATTTCGTCTAACCTTGATTTCGATCAAGAAAGTAAGCTTTTGCAAGTGTTAAAGAGGCATAAAAAGGCGATTGTGTGTACCTTGGCAGACATTCCCGGTATTATGTTAGGTGACCCTCACCCGGTCACTTAGTCTAACGGTTGTGAAACCTTTAAAAAAAAGAAAAAAATATTGTTGCTAAAGTGGTTAACTTTGAATTGTCGACAAGATATGGATCATAGTCACTAACAAGCTTATTTACTATGTGTGTGAATAGAAAATTGACTTAATATGATTGCATTAGAATGAAAAAGAGCAAAAAGGAGGATGAGTAAGTTTGGCTTAAGCATAATAACATAATTCGGTTTGGTTTGTTTAGGAGGGAGGTTTATGACCGCATAATTGTGGATTTGTGTTCTTACGATATCCTTAGTGTGCAAAATTAGTACCTATCGATGCAATCTTGACCAAAGAAGAGTTTTTAGCCTATAATGAGTTTTCGAATGATATTGTTTTTCATGAGTCTTGATACTATTTTGCTCGGAGTGCAAAAGTTCAAGTGTGGGAGAATTTGGTCAGTGCATTTTAATGAACATTCTCTTATGTTTGTTCTTAAGCATTTCCTTAGTTTGTTTTATTTATTTTAGTGTTTTATTATGTTTTTATAATTAAGCCTTTGTTTACCGTTAATATATTTTCGCAACTTATTTTCAGATTTAGCAGTTATTTGACACCTGTCCACGGTTTGGATCATAACTGGAGCTACGAGAATCAGATTTGAGCCTTCTACTTGGCGTTGGAAAGCTAAGACAAAGAGATAAAACTTTCATGTTTTACGAAGAAGCTGATTTGAAGTGTAGAAGGCTCGAATAATTCGTTGAACTTTGGACCCGAATTCTGCCTTTAGGAATATTTAGTTTTGGGCCGGGTTTTTTATATTTTTCGACCCAGTTAGGTTAGAACCAGATTTTGTGATGCTTCCCTATACCTAGTAGCAGCTGGGCTACTGATCTTAACCTTTTTTTCACAATTTTATTTTGCTTATTACGATTGTAATGGAGAACTAATTCACGAAGACATATCCTGCTGCTTACGGGTTCCATTGCTTTGAGGTTATTCTAATACCAATTTAATTCGATTTCTATTCAATTATTTTCTATGAAGTCATTTGCTTAATTTAATTGCAATCGTTTGCTTAATTCGATTGTGTTCATAGGATATAATTGATTAAGTTTGATTGTATGCATGTTCCTAAATTTAATTGTGTGTTATTGTTTGCTTAATTCGTTAACTCGTCATATTCTTAATCGTTTGCTTAATTCGGTAAGCAGGAACATAATTCCTTTGATTTTGATAAGTGCTTGTCTAATTGATCTCATAATCAGATAGGATCGAATCCGCTTAGGGATTTGTGTTATAATAGTCGATGATAAGCCGGAAACCGAATCAATAGGATTAGTTGTTTTAGCTTATTTTTATAACCACTTATTTTAATCACTTTTTCTCTTGTTTTCTAAAATCATAATCCAAACCCCATAAACCGTTATTATAGTTGGTTAAATTCAATACAAGAATCCTTGAGAGACGATACTCGAGTTGTCGTTACCGTACCTATACTTTTTCAAAAATACTCGTCTTTGATCTGTGCGCGACAGTGGATAAAATTGGCGCCATTGCCGAGGATTCTTGTAGATTTTAACCAATTTTAGGATTTTAGTTTAGAGTTTTATTAGATTATTTTTTGTTTTTTGTTTTTTGTTTTTGCTTGTTGATTTTCAGGGTTGTAGTGCAGTGTTAAAAATTCCTGCCTGTCAGGTAAGTTTGGAAGCTACAGTTTCGATCTGCGTTTTTCTATTTTATTTGATTTATTTTCTATTTTCATATTTTCAAAAAAATCTGAAAAAAATTATGCAATCTTTATTTGATTTATTTAGATTTTTTGCGTTATTTTTATATTTTTTAGATTTTATTTTAATCGCTTTTCTTATTTTCCATTCTTTTTAAATCTGTAGTGATTTTATTTGATTCTGTGTTGAAATTGATAATCATATCATGGATGATCAAATAACTCTGAGAGAACTGGTTGCACTTTGTGTGAATTATAACTCTTTATGTATTGAACATCCTGCTGTTGTTGTACCTTTCTAATTTAAATCTGGTTTAACACACTTGTTGCTAAGGTTTAATGGTTTTGCAGGTGAGGATTCGAATAAGCATCTGAAGGAATTAGAAGTTGTGTGCTCTACACCTTCTGAACCTTCACTAGAGGACCTTGTCAACCAAATGGCTACAAATAATATCAAGTCTCAACAACAAATAAATTCTAATTTTCAGACTTTAGAAATATAGATTGGACAACTTACCACTTTAATGAATGCCATGCAACAAGCTCAAGGATCAAACCAACAACCCTTGGAAGAGCATTCTGTTTTTCAAATAGAGTTGCCTTCTGAAATTGTTGATGAAGTTTATTCTGAGTTGTTATATAATTTTCTATCATTTTCTGATTTTGATGATGTTTACTCTTGTGATGTATGTACTAACACTAATGTTTGCCTGTTTGTACCGAAATAAATGTTGCCCTGCAGGCTGATGTTTTTCATGTGGGTGAGGCTATAGATGAAGTGGTTAGTGCGGTTGAGGCTCTTGACATTCATGCTGCCCCGACCATTCCGTCCATCGAACAACCTCCTTCTTTAGATCTCAAACCACTCCCGGAAAATCTTAAATATGCTTACTTAGAGAGAAATCAAAACCTTCACGTTATTATTTCGTCTAACCTTGATTTCGATCAAGAAAGTAAGCTTTTGCAAGTGTTAAAGAGGCATAAAAAGGCGATTGTGTGTACCTTGGCAGACATTCCCGGTATTATGTTAGGTGACCCTCACCCGGTCACTTAGTCTAACGGTTGTGAAACCTTTAAAAAAAAGAAAAAAATATTGTTGCTAAAGTGGTTAACTTTGAATTGTCGACAAGATATGGATCATAGTCACTAACAAGCTTATTTACTATGTGTGTGAATAGAAAATTGACTTAATATGATTGCATTAGAATGAAAAAGAGCAAAAAGGAGGATGAGTAAGTTTGGCTTAAGCATAATAACATAATTCGGTTTGGTTTGTTTAGGAGGGAGGTTTATGACCGCATAATTGTGGATTTGTGTTCTTACGATATCCTTAGTGTGCAAAATTAGTACCTATCGATGCAATCTTGACCAAAGAAGAGTTTTTAGCCTATAATGAGTTTTCGAATGATATTGTTTTTCATGAGTCTTGATACTATTTTGCTCGGAGTGCAAAAGTTCAAGTGTGGGAGAATTTGGTCAGTGCATTTTAATGAACATTCTCTTATGTTTGTTCTTAAGCATTTCCTTAGTTTGTTTTATTTATTTTAGTGTTTTATTATGTTTTTATAATTAAGCCTTTGTTTACCGTTAATATATTTTCGCAACTTATTTTCAGATTTACCAGTTATTTGACACCTGTCCACGGTTTGGATCATAACTGGAGCTACGAGAATCAGATTTGAGCCTTCTACTTGGCGTTGGAAAGCTAAGACAAAGAGATAAAACTTTCATGTTTTACGAAGAAGCTGATTTGAAGTGTAGAAGGCTCGAATAATTCGTTGAACTTTGGACCCGAATTCTGCCTTTAGGAATATTTAGTTTTGGGCCGGGTTTTTTATATTTTTCGACCCAGTTAGGTTAGAACCAGATTTTGTGATGCTTCCCTATACCTAGTAGCAGCTGGGCTACTGATCTTAACCTTTTTTTCACAATTTTATTTTGCTTTTTACGATTGTAATGGAGAACTAATTCACGAAGACATATCCTGCTGCTTACGGGTTCCATTGCTTTGAGGTTATTCTAATACCAATTTAATTCGATTTCTATTCAATTATTTTCTATGAAGTCATTTGCTTAATTTAATTGCAATCGTTTGCTTAATTCGATTGTGTTCATAGGATATAATTGATTAAGTTTGATTGTATGCATGTTCCTAAATTTAATTGTGTGTTATTGTTTGCTTAATTCGTTAACTCGTCATATTCTTAATCGTTTGCTTAATTCGGTAAGCAGGAACATAATTCCTTTGATTTTGATAAGTGCTTGTCTAATTGATCTCATAATCAGATAGGATCGAATCCGCTTAGGGATTTGTGTTATAATAGTCGATGATAAGCCGGAAACCGAATCAATAGGATTAGTTGTTTTAGCTTATTTTTATAACCACTTATTTTAATCACTTTTTCTCTTGTTTTCTAAAATCATAATCCAAACCCCATAAACCGTTATTATAGTTGGTTAAATTCAATACAAGAATCCTTGAGAGACGATACTCGAGTTGTCGTTACCGTACCTATACTTTTTCAAAAATACTCGTCTTTGATCTGTGCGCGACAGTGGATAAAATTGGCGCCATTGCCGAGGATTCTTGTAGATTTTAACCAATTTTAGGATTTTAGTTTAGAGTTTTATTAGATTATTTTTTGTTTTTTGTTTTTTGTTTTTGCTTGTTGATTTTCAGGGTTGTAGTGCAGTGTTAAAAATTCCTGCCTGTCAGGTAAGTTTGGAAGCTACAGTTTCGATCTGCGTTTTTCTATTTTATTTGATTTATTTTCTATTTTCATATTTTCAAAAAAATCTGAAAAAAATTATGCAATCTTTATTTGATTTATTTAGATTTTTTGCGTTATTTTTATATTTTTTAGATTTTATTTTAATCGCTTTTCTTATTTTCCATTCTTTTTAAATCTGTAGTGATTTTATTTGATTCTGTGTTGAAATTGATAATCATATCATGGATGATCAAATAACTCTGAGAGAACTGGTTGCACTTTGTGTGAATTATAACTCTTTATGTATTGAACATCCTGCTGTTGTTGTACCTTTCTAATTTAAATCTGGTTTAACACACTTGTTGCTAAGGTTTAATGGTTTTGCAGGTGAGGATTCGAATAAGCATCTGAAGGAATTAGAAGTTGTGTGCTCTACACCTTCTGAACCTTCACTAGAGGACCTTGTCAACCAAATGGCTACAAATAATATCAAGTCTCAACAACAAATAAATTCTAATTTTCAGACTTTAGAAATATAGATTGGACAACTTACCACTTTAATGAATGCCATGCAACAAGCTCAAGGATCAAACCAACAACCCTTGGAAGAGCATTCTGTTTTTCAAATAGAGTTGCCTTCTGAAATTGTTGATGAAGTTTATTCTGAGTTGTTATATAATTTTCTATCATTTTCTGATTTTGATGATGTTTACTCTTGTGATGTATGTACTAACACTAATGTTTGCCTGTTTGTACCGAAATAAATGTTGCCCTGCAGGCTGATGTTTTTCATGTGGGTGAGGCTATAGATGAAGTGGTTAGTGCGGTTGAGGCTCTTGACATTCATGCTGCCCCGACCATTCCGTCCATCGAACAACCTCCTTCTTTAGATCTCAAACCACTCCCGGAAAATCTTAAATATGCTTACTTAGAGAGAAATCAAAACCTTCACGTTATTATTTCGTCTAACCTTGATTTCGATCAAGAAAGTAAGCTTTTGCAAGTGTTAAAGAGGCATAAAAAGGCGATTGTGTGTACCTTGGCAGACATTCCCGGTATTATGTTAGGTGACCCTCACCCGGTCACTTAGTCTAACGATTGTGAAACCTTTAAAAAAAAGAAAAAAATATTGTTGCTAAAGTGGTTAACTTTGAATTGTCGACAAGATATGGATCATAGTCACTAACAAGCTTATTTACTATGTGTGTGAATAGAAAATTGACTTAATATGATTGCATTAGAATGAAAAAGAGCAAAAAGGAGGATGAGTAAGTTTGGCTTAAGCATAATAACATAATTCGGTTTGGTTTGTTTAGGAGGGAGGTTTATGACCGCATAATTGTGGATTTGTGTTCTTACGATATCCTTAGTGTGCAAAATTAGTACCTATCGATGCAATCTTGACCAAAGAAGAGTTTTTAGCCTATAATGAGTTTTCGAATGATATTGTTTTTCATGAGTCTTGATACTATTTTGCTCGGAGTGCAAAAGTTCAAGTGTGGGAGAATTTGGTCAGTGCATTTTAATGAACATTCTCTTATGTTTGTTCTTAAGCATTTCCTTAGTTTGTTTTATTTATTTTAGTGTTTTATTATGTTTTTATAATTAAGCCTTTGTTTACCGTTAATATATTTTCGCAACTTATTTTCAGATTTAGCAGTTATTTGACACCAGTCCACGGTTTGGATCATAACTGGAGCTACGAGAATCAGATTTGAGCCTTCTACTTGGCGTTGGAAAGCTAAGACAAAGAGATAAAACTTTCATGTTTTACGAAGAAGCTGATTTGAAGTGTAGAAGGCTCGAATAATTCGTTGAACTTTGGACCCGAATTCTGCCTTTAGGAATATTTAGTTTTGGGCCGGGTTTTTTATATTTTTCGACCCAGTTAGGTTAGAACCAGATTTTGTGATGCTTCCCTATACCTAGTAGCAGCTGGGCTACTGATCTTAACCTTTTTTTCACAATTTTATTTTGCTTATTACGATTGTAATGGAGAACTAATTCACGAAGACATATCCTGCTGCTTACGGGTTCCATTGCTTTGAGGTTATTCTAATACCAATTTAATTCGATTTCTATTCAATTATTTTCTATGAAGTCATTTGCTTAATTTAATTGCAATCGTTTGCTTAATTCGATTGTGTTCATAGGATATAATTGATTAAGTTTGATTGTATGCATGTTCCTAAATTTAATTGTGTGTTATTGTTTGCTTAATTCGTTAACTCGTCATATTCTTAATCGTTTGCTTAATTCGGTAAGCAGGAACATAATTCCTTTGATTTTGATAAGTGCTTGTCTAATTGATCTCATAATCAGATAGGATCGAATCCGCTTAGGGATTTGTGTTATAATAGTCGATGATAAGCCGGAAACCGAATCAATAGGATTAGTTGTTTTAGCTTATTTTTATAACCACTTATTTTAATCACTTTTTCTCTTGTTTTCTAAAATCATAATCCAAACCCCATAAACCGTTATTATAGTTGGTTAAATTCAATACAAGAATCCTTGAGAGACGATACTCGAGTTGTCGTTACCGTACCTATACTTTTTCAAAAATACTCGTCTTTGATCTGTGCGCGACAGTGGATAAAATTGGCGCCATTGCCGAGGATTCTTGTAGATTTTAACCAATTTTAGGATTTTAGTTTAGAGTTTTATTAGATTATTTTTTGTTTTTTGTTTTTTGTTTTTGCTTGTTGATTTTCAGGGTTGTAGTGCAGTGTTAAAAATTCCTGCCTGTCAGGTAAGTTTGGAAGCTACAGTTTCGATCTGCGTTTTTCTATTTTATTTGATTTATTTTCTATTTTCATATTTTCAAAAAAATCTGAAAAAAATTATGCAATCTTTATTTGATTTATTTAGATTTTTTGCGTTATTTTTATATTTTTTAGATTTTATTTTAATCGCTTTTCTTATTTTCCATTCTTTTTAAATCTGTAGTGATTTTATTTGATTCTGTGTTGAAATTGATAATCATATCATGGATGATCAAATAACTCTGAGAGAACTGGTTGCACTTTGTGTGAATTATAACTCTTTATGTATTGAACATCCTGCTGTTGTTGTACCTTTCTAATTTAAATCTGGTTTAACACACTTGTTGCTAAGGTTTAATGGTTTTGCAGGTGAGGATTCGAATAAGCATCTGAAGGAATTAGAAGTTGTGTGCTCTACACCTTCTGAACCTTCACTAGAGGACCTTGTCAACCAAATGGCTACAAATAATATCAAGTCTCAACAACAAATAAATTCTAATTTTCAGACTTTAGAAATATAGATTGGACAACTTACCACTTTAATGAATGCCATGCAACAAGCTCAAGGATCAAACCAACAACCCTTGGAAGAGCATTCTGTTTTTCAAATAGAGTTGCCTTCTGAAATTGTTGATGAAGTTTATTCTGAGTTGTTATATAATTTTCTATCATTTTCTGATTTTGATGATGTTTACTCTTGTGATGTATGTACTAACACTAATGTTTGCCTGTTTGTACCGAAATAAATGTTGCCCTGCAGGCTGATGTTTTTCATGTGGGTGAGGCTATAGATGAAGTGGTTAGTGCGGTTGAGGCTCTTGACATTCATGCTGCCCCGACCATTCCGTCCATCGAACAACCTCCTTCTTTAGATCTCAAACCACTCCCGGAAAATCTTAAATATGCTTACTTAGAGAGAAATCAAAACCTTCACGTTATTATTTCGTCTAACCTTGATTTCGATCAAGAAAGTAAGCTTTTGCAAGTGTTAAAGAGGCATAAAAAGGCGATTGTGTGTACCTTGGCAGACATTCCCGGTATTATGTTAGGTGACCCTCACCCGGTCACTTAGTCTAACGGTTGTGAAACCTTTAAAAAAAAGAAAAAAATATTGTTGCTAAAGTGGTTAACTTTGAATTGTCGACAAGATATGGATCATAGTCACTAACAAGCTTATTTACTATGTGTGTGAATAGAAAATTGACTTAATATGATTGCATTAGAATGAAAAAGAGCAAAAAGGAGGATGAGTAAGTTTGGCTTAAGCATAATAACATAATTCGGTTTGGTTTGTTTAGGAGGGAGGTTTATGACCGCATAATTGTGGATTTGTGTTCTTACGATATCCTTAGTGTGCAAAATTAGTACCTATCGATGCAATCTTGACCAAAGAAGAGTTTTTAGCCTATAATGAGTTTTCGAATGATATTGTTTTTCATGAGTCTTGATACTATTTTGCTCGGAGTGCAAAAGTTCAAGTGTGGGAGAATTTGGTCAGTGCATTTTAATGAACATTCTCTTATGTTTGTTCTTAAGCATTTCCTTTGTTTGTTTTATTTATTTTAGTGTTTTATTATGTTTTTATAATTAAGCCTTTGTTTACCGTTAATATATTTTCGCAACTTATTTTCAGATTTAGCAGTTATTTGACACCAGTCCACGGTTTGGATCATAACTGGAGCTACGAGAATCAGATTTGAGCCTTCTACTTGGCGTTGGAAAGCTAAGACAAAGAGATAAAACTTTCATGTTTTACGAAGAAGCTGATTTGAAGTGTAGAAGGCTCGAATAATTCGTTGAACTTTGGACCCGAATTCTGCCTTTAGGAATATTTAGTTTTGGGCCGGGTTTTTTATATTTTTCGACCCAGTTAGGTTAGAACCAGATTTTGTGATGCTTCCCTATACCTAGTAGCAGCTGGGCTACTGATCTTAACCTTTTTTTCACAATTTTATTTTGCTTATTACGATTGTAATGGAGAACTAATTCACGAAGACATATCCTGCTGCTTACGGGTTCCATTGCTTTGAGGTTATTCTAATACCAATTTAATTCGATTTCTATTCAATTATTTTCTATGAAGTCATTTGCTTAATTTAATTGCAATCGTTTGCTTAATTCGATTGTGTTCATAGGATATAATTGATTAAGTTTGATTGTATGCATGTTCCTAAATTTAATTGTGTGTTATTGTTTGCTTAATTCGTTAACTCGTCATATTCTTAATCGTTTGCTTAATTCGGTAAGCAGGAACATAATTCCTTTGATTTTGATAAGTGCTTGTCTAATTGATCTCATAATCAGATAGGATCGAATCCGCTTAGGGATTTGTGTTATAATAGTCGATGATAAGCCGGAAACCGAATCAATAGGATTAGTTGTTTTAGCTTATTTTTATAACCACTTATTTTAATCACTTTTTCTCTTGTTTTCTAAAATCATAATCCAAACCCCATAAACCGTTATTATAGTTGGTTAAATTCAATACAAGAATCCTTGAGAGACGATACTCGAGTTGTCGTTACCGTACCTATACTTTTTCAAAAATACTCGTCTTTGATCTGTGCGCGACAGTGGATAAAATTGGCGCCATTGCCGAGGATTCTTGTAGATTTTAACCAATTTTAGGATTTTAGTTTAGAGTTTTATTAGATTATTTTTTGTTTTTTGTTTTTTGTTTTTGCTTGTTGATTTTCAGGGTTGTAGTGCAGTGTTAAAAATTCCTGCCTGTCAGGTAAGTTTGGAAGCTACAGTTTCGATCTGCGTTTTTCTATTTTATTTGATTTATTTTCTATTTTCATATTTTCAAAAAAATCTGAAAAAAATTATGCAATCTTTATTTGATTTATTTAGATTTTTTGCGTTATTTTTATATTTTTTAGATTTTATTTTAATCGCTTTTCTTATTTTCCATTCTTTTTAAATCTGTAGTGATTTTATTTGATTCTGTGTTGAAATTGATAATCATATCATGGATGATCAAATAACTCTGAGAGAACTGGTTGCACTTTGTGTGAATTATAACTCTTTATGTATTGAACATCCTGCTGTTGTTGTACCTTTCTAATTTAAATCTGGTTTAACACACTTGTTGCTAAGGTTTAATGGTTTTGCAGGTGAGGATTCGAATAAGCATCTGAAGGAATTAGAAGTTGTGTGCTCTACACCTTCTGAACCTTCACTAGAGGACCTTGTCAACCAAATGGCTACAAATAATATCAAGTCTCAACAACAAATAAATTCTAATTTTCAGACTTTAGAAATATAGATTGGACAACTTACCACTTTAATGAATGCCATGCAACAAGCTCAAGGATCAAACCAACAACCCTTGGAAGAGCATTCTGTTTTTCAAATAGAGTTGCCTTCTGAAATTGTTGATGAAGTTTATTCTGAGTTGTTATATAATTTTCTATCATTTTCTGATTTTGATGATGTTTACTCTTGTGATGTATGTACTAACACTAATGTTTGCCTGTTTGTACCGAAATAAATGTTGCCCTGCAGGCTGATGTTTTTCATGTGGGTGAGGCTATAGATGAAGTGGTTAGTGCGGTTGAGGCTCTTGACATTCATGCTGCCCCGACCATTCCGTCCATCGAACAACCTCCTTCTTTAGATCTCAAACCACTCCCGGAAAATCTTAAATATGCTTACTTAGAGAGAAATC
Source organism: Lathyrus tuberosus (assembly GCA_022829125.1). Taxonomy (NCBI): domain Eukaryota; kingdom Viridiplantae; phylum Streptophyta; class Magnoliopsida; order Fabales; family Fabaceae; genus Lathyrus; species Lathyrus tuberosus. The sequence goes on from JALAZF010000071.1 coordinate 15,312,426, forward strand.
AAAACCTTCACGTTATTATTTCGTCTAACCTTGATTTCGATCAAGAAAGTAAGCTTTTGCAAGTGTTAAAGAGGCATAAAAAGGCGATTGTGTGTACCTTGGCAGACATTCCCGGTATTATGTTAGGTGACCCTCACCCGGTCACTTAGTCTAACGGTTGTGAAACCTTTAAAAAAAAGAAAAAAATATTGTTGCTAAAGTGGTTAACTTTGAATTGTCGACAAGATATGGATCATAGTCACTAACAAGCTTATTTACTATGTGTGTGAATAGAAAATTGACTTAATATGATTGCATTAGAATGAAAAAGAGCAAAAAGGAGGATGAGTAAGTTTGGCTTAAGCATAATAACATAATTCGGTTTGGTTTGTTTAGGAGGGAGGTTTATGACCGCATAATTGTGGATTTGTGTTCTTACGATATCCTTAGTGTGCAAAATTAGTACCTATCGATGCAATCTTGACCAAAGAAGAGTTTTTAGCCTATAATGAGTTTTCGAATGATATTGTTTTTCATGAGTCTTGATACTATTTTGCTCGGAGTGCAAAAGTTCAAGTGTGGGAGAATTTGGTCAGTGCATTTTAATGAACATTCTCTTATGTTTGTTCTTAAGCATTTCCTTTGTTTGTTTTATTTATTTTAGTGTTTTATTATGTTTTTATAATTAAGCCTTTGTTTACCGTTAATATATTTTCGCAACTTATTTTCAGATTTAGCAGTTATTTGACACCTGTCCACGGTTTGGATCATAACTGGAGCTACGAGAATCGGATTTGAGCCTTCTACTTGGCGTTGGAAAGCTAAGACAAAGAGATAAAACTTTCATGTTTTACGAAGAAGCTGATTTGAAGTGTAGAAGGCTCGAATAATTCGTTGAACTTTGGACCCGAATTCTGCCTTTAGGAATATTTAGTTTTGGGCCGGGTTTTTTATATTTTTCGACCCAGTTGGGTTAGAACCAGATTTTGTGATGCTTCCCTATACCTAGTAGCAGCTGGGCTACTGATCTTAACCTTTTTTTCACAATTTTATTTTGCTTTTTACGATTGTAATGGAGAACTAATTCACGAAGACATATCCTGCTGCTTACGGGTTCCATTGCTTTGAGGTTATTCTAATACCAATTTAATTCGATTTCTATTCAATTATTTTCTATGAAGTCATTTGCTTAATTTAATTGCAATCGTTTGCTTAATTCGATTGTGTTCATAGGATAGAATTGATTAAGTTTGATTGTATGCATGTTCCTAAATTTAATTGTGTGTTATTGTTTGCTTAATTCGTTAACTCGTCATATTCTTAATCGTTTGCTTAATTCGGTAAGCAGGAACATAATTCCTTTGATTTTGATAAGTGCTTGTCTAATTGATCTCATAATCAGATAGGATCGAATCCGCTTAGGGATTTGTGTTATAATAGTCGATGATAAGCCGGAAACCGAATCAATAGGATTAGTTGTTTTAGCTTATTTTTATAACCACTTATTTTAATCACTTTTTCTCTTGTTTTCTAAAATCATAATCCAAACCCCATAAACCGTTATTATAGTTGGTTAAATTCAATACAAGAATCCTTGAGAGACGATACTCGAGTTGTCGTTACCGTACCTATACTTTTTCAAAAATACTCGTCTTTGATCTGTGCGCGACAGTGGATAAAATTGGCGCCATTGCCGAGGATTCTTGTAGATTTTAACAAATTTTAGGATTTTAGTTTAGAGTTTTATTAGATTATTTTTTGTTTTTTGTTTTTTGTTTTTGCTTGTTGATTTTCAGGGTTGTAGTGCAGTGTTAAAAATTCCGGCCTGTCAGGTATGTTTGGAAGCTACAGTTTCGATCTGCGTTTTTCTATTTTATTTGATTTATTTTCTATTTTCATATTTTCAAAAAAATCTGAAAAAAATTATGCAATCTTTATTTGATTTATTTAGATTTTTTGCGTTATTTTTATATTTTTTAGATTTTATTTTAATCGCTTTTCTTATTTTCCATTCTTTTTAAATCTGTAGTGATTTTATTTGATTCTGTGTTGAAATTGATAATCATATCATGGATGATCAAATGACTCTGAGAGAACTGGTTGCACTTTGTGTGAATTATAACTCTTTATGTATTGAACATCCTGCTGTTGTTGTACCTTTCTAATTTAAATCTGGTTTAACACACTTGTTGCTAAGGTTTAATGGTTTTGCAGGTGAGGATTCGAATAAGCATCTGAAGGAATTAGAAGTTGTATGCTCTACACCTTCTGAACCTTCACTAGAGGATCTTGTCAACCAAATGGCTACAAATAATATCAAGTCTCAACAACAAATAGATTCTAATTTTCAGACTTTAGAAATACAGATTGGACAACTTACCACTTTAATGAATGCCATGCAACAAGCTCAAGGATCAAACCAACAACCCTTGGAAGAGCATTCTGTTTTTCAAATAGAGTTGCCTTCTGAAATTGTTGATGAAGTTTATTCTGAGTTGTTATATAATTTTCTATCATTTTCTGATTTTGATGATGTTTACTCTTGTGATGTATGTACTAACACTAATGTTTGCCTGTTTGTACCGAAATAAATGTTGCCCTGCAGGCTGATGTTTTTCATGTGGGTGAGGCTATAGATGAAGTGGATAGTGCGGTTGAGGCTCTTGACATTCATGCTGCCCCGACCATTCCGTCCATCGAACAACCTCCTTCTTTAGATCTCAAACCACTCCCGGAAAATCTTAAATATGCTTACTTAGAGAGAAATCAAAACCTTCACGTTATTATTTCATCTAACCTTGATTTCGATCAAGAAAGTAAGCTTTTGCAAGTGTTAAAGAGGCATAAAAAGGCGATTGTGTGTACCTTGGCAGACATTCCCGGTATTATGTTAGGTGACCCTCACCCGGTCACTTAGTCTAACGGTTGTGAAACCTTCAAAAAAAAGAAAAAAAATATTGTTGCTAAAGTGGTTAACTTTGAATTGTCGACAAGATATGGATCATAGTCACTAACAAGCTTATTTACTATGTGTGTGAATAGAAAATTGGCTTAATGTGATTGCATTAGAATGAAAAAGAGAAAAAAGGAGGATGAGTAAGTTTGGCTTAAGCATAATAACATAATTCGGTTTGGTTTGTTTAGGAGGGAGGTTTATGACCGCATAATTGTGGATTTGTGTTCTTACGATATCCTTAGTGTGCAAAATTAGTACCTATCGATGCAATCTTGACCAAAGAAGAGTTTTTAGCCTATAATGAGTTTTCGAATGATATTGTTTTTCATGAGTCTTGATACTATTTTGCTCGGAGTGCAAAAGTTCAAGTGTGGGAGAATTTGGTCAGTGCATTTTAATGAACATTCTCTTATGTTTGTTCTTAAGCATTTCCTTAGTTTGTTTTATTTATTTTAGTGTTTTATTATGTTTTTATAATTAAGCCTTTGTTTACCGTTAATATATTTTCGCAACTTATTTTCAGATTTAGCAGTTATTTGACACCTGTCCACGGTTTGGATCATAACTGGAGCTACGAGAATCAGATTTGAGCCTTCTACTTGGCGTTGGAAAGCTAAGACAAAGAGATAAAACTTTCATGTTTTACGAAGAAGCTGATTTGAAGTGTAGAAGGCTCGAATAATTCGTTGAACTTTGGACCCGAATTCTGCCTTTCGGAATATTTAGTTTTGGGCCGGGTTTTTTATATTTTTCGACCCAGTTGGGTTAGAACCAGATTTTGTGATGCTTCCCTATACCTAGTAGCAGCTGGGCTACTGATCTTAACCTTTTTTTCACAATTTTATTTTGCTTTTTACGATTGTAATGGAGAACTAATTCACGAAGACATATCCTGCTGCTTACGGGTTCCATTGCTTTGAGGTTATTCTAATACCAATTTAATTCGATTTCTATTCAATTATTTTCTATGAAGTCATTTGCTTAATTTAATTGCAATCGTTTGCTTAATTCGATTGTGTTCATAGGATAGAATTGATTAAGTTTGATTGTATGCATGTTCCTAAATTTAATTGTGTGTTATTGTTTGCTTAATTCGTTAACTCGTCATATTCTTTATCGTTTGCTTAATTCGGTAAGCAGGAACATAATTCCTTTGATTTTGATAAGTGCTTGTCTAATTGATCTCATAATCAGATAGGATCGAATCCGCTTAGGGATTTGTGTTATAATAGTCGATGATAAGCCGGAAACCGAACCAATAGGATTAGTTGTTTTAGCTTATTTTTATAACCACTTATTTTAATCACTTTTTCTCTTGTTTTCTAAAATCATAATCCAAACCCCATAAACCGTTATTATAGTTGGTTAAATTCAATACAAGAATCCTTGAGAGACGATACTCGAGTTGTCGTTACCGTACCTATACTTTTTCAAAAATACTCGTCTTTGATCTGTGCGCGACAGTGGATAAAATTGGCGCCATTGCCGAGGATTCTTGTAGATTTTAACAAATTTTAGGATTTTAGTTTAGAGTTTTATTAGATTATTTTTTGTTTTTTGTTTTTTGTTTTTGCTTGTTGATTTTCAGGGTTGTAGTGCAGTGTTAAAAATTCCGGCCTGTCAGGTAAGTTTGGAAGCTACAGTTTCGATCTGCGTTTTTCTATTTTATTTGATTTATTTTCTATTTTCATATTTTCAAAAAAATCTGAAAAAAATTATGCAATCTTTATTTGATTTATTTAGATTTTTTGCGTTATTTTTATATTTTTTAGATTTTATTTTAATCGCTTTTCTTATTTTCCATTCTTTTTAAATCTGTAGTGATTTTATTTGATTCTGTGTTGAAATTGATAATCATATCATGGATGATCAAATGACTCTGAGAGAACTGGTTGCACTTTGTGTGAATTATAACTCTTTATGTATTGAACATCCTGCTGTTGTTGTACCTTTCTAATTTAAATCTGGTTTAACACACTTGTTGCTAAGGTTTAATGGTTTTGCAGGTGAGGATTCGAATAAGCATCTGAAGGAATTAGAAGTTGTATGCTCTACACCTTCTGAACCTTCACTAGAGGACCTTGTCAACCAAATGGCTACAAATAATATCAAGTCTCAACAACAAATAGATTCTAATTTTCAGACTTTAGAAATACAGATTGGACAACTTACCACTTTAATGAATGCCATGCAACAAGCTCAAGGATCAAACCAACAACCCTTGGAAGAGCATTCTGTTTTTCAAATAGAGTTGCCTTCTGAAATTGTTGATGAAGTTTATTCTGAGTTGTTATATAATTTTCTATCATTTTCTGATTTTGATGATGTTTACTCTTGTGATGTATGACCTAACACTAATGTTTGCCTGTTTGTACCGAAATAAATGTTGCCCTGCAGGCTGATGTTTTTCATGTGGGTGAGGCTATAGATGAAGTGGATAGTGCGGTTGAGGCTCTTGACATTCATGCTGCCCCGACCATTCCGTCCATCGAACAACCTCCTTCTTTAGATCTCAAACCACTCCCGGAAAATCTTAAATATGCTTACTTAGAGAGAAATCAAAACCTTCACGTTATTATTTCGTCTAACCTTGATTTCGATCAAGAAAGTAAGCTTTTGCAGGTGTTAAAGAGGCATAAAAAGGCGATTGTGTGTACCTTGGCAGACATTCCCGGTATTATGTTAGGTGACCCTCACCCGGTCACTTAGTCTAACGGTTGTGAAACCTTCAAAAAAAAGAAAAAAAATATTGTTGCTAAAGTGGTTAACTTTGAATTGTCGACAAGATATGGATCATAGTCACTAACAAGCTTATTTACTATGTGTGTGAATAGAAAATTGGCTTAATGTGATTGCATTAGAATGAAAAAGAGAAAAAAGGAGGATGAGTAAGTTTGGCTTAAGCATAATAACATAATTCGGTTTGGTTTGTTTAGGAGGGAGGTTTATGACCGCATAATTGTGGATTTGTGTTCTTACGATATCCTTAGTGTGCAAAATTAGTACCTATCGATGCAATCTTGACCAAAGAAGAGTTTTTAGCCTATAATGAGTTTTCGAATGATATTGTTTTTCATGAGTCTTGATACTATTTTGCTCGGAGTGCAAAAGTTCAAGTGTGGGAGAATTTGGTCAGTGCATTTTAATGAACATTCTCTTATGTTTGTTCTTAAGCATTTCCTTAGTTTGTTTTATTTATTTTAGTGTTTTATTATGTTTTTATAATTAAGCCTTTGTTTACCGTTAATATATTTTCGCAACTTATTTTCAGATTTAGCAGTTATTTGACACCTGTCCACGGTTTGGATCATAACTGGAGCTACGAGAATCAGATTTGAGCCTTCTACTTGGCGTTGGAAAGCTAAGACAAAGAGATAAAACTTTCATGTTTTACGAAGAAGCTGATTTGAAGTGTAGAAGGCTCGAATAATTCGTTGAACTTTGGACCCGAATTCTGCCTTTCGGAATATTTAGTTTTGGGCCGGGTTTTTTATATTTTTCGACCCAGTTGGGTTAGAACCAGATTTTGTGATGCTTCCCTATACCTAGTAGCAGCTGGGCTACTGATCTTAACCTTTTTTTCACAATTTTATTTTGCTTTTTACGATTGTAATGGAGAACTAATTCACGAAGACATATCCTGCTGCTTACGGGTTCCATTGCTTTGAGGTTATTCTAATACCAATTTAATTCGATTTCTATTCAATTATTTTCTATGAAGTCATTTGCTTAATTTAATTGCAATCGTTTGCTTAATTCGATTGTGTTCATAGGATAGAATTGATTAAGTTTGATTGTATGCATGTTCCTAAATTTAATTGTGTGTTATTGTTTGCTTAATTCGTTAACTCGTCATATTCTTTATCGTTTGCTTAATTCGGTAAGCAGGAACATAATTCCTTTGATTTTGATAAGTGCTTGTCTAATTGATCTCATAATCAGATAGGATCGAATCCGCTTAGGGATTTGTGTTATAATAGTCGATGATAAGCCGGAAACCGAACCAATAGGATTAGTTGTTTTAGCTTATTTTTATAACCACTTATTTTAATCACTTTTTCTCTTGTTTTCTAAAATCATAATCCAAACCCCATAAACCGTTATTATAGTTGGTTAAATTCAATACAAGAATCCTTGAGAGACGATACTCGAGTTGTCGTTACCGTACCTATACTTTTTCAAAAATACTCGTCTTTGATCTGTGCGCGACAGTGGATAAAATTGGCGCCATTGCCGAGGATTCTTGTAGATTTTAACAAATTTTAGGATTTTAGTTTAGAGTTTTATTAGATTATTTTTTGTTTTTTGTTTTTTGTTTTTGCTTGTTGATTTTCAGGGTTGTAGTGCAGTGTTAAAAATTCCGGCCTGTCAGGTAAGTTTGGAAGCTACAGTTTCGATCTGCGTTTTTCTATTTTATTTGATTTATTTTCTATTTTCATATTTTCAAAAAAATCTGAAAAAAATTATGCAATCTTTATTTGATTTATTTAGATTTTTTGCGTTATTTTTATATTTTTTAGATTTTATTTTAATCGCTTTTCTTATTTTCCATTCTTTTTAAATCTGTAGTGATTTTATTTGATTCTGTGTTGAAATTGATAATCATATCATGGATGATCAAATGACTCTGAGAGAACTGGTTGCACTTTGTGTGAATTATAACTCTTTATGTATTGAACATCCTGCTGTTGTTGTACCTTTCTAATTTAAATCTGGTTTAACACACTTGTTGCTAAGGTTTAATGGTTTTGCAGGTGAGGATTCGAATAAGCATCTGAAGGAATTAGAAGTTGTATGCTCTACACCTTCTGAACCTTCACTAGAGGACCTTGTCAACCAAATGGCTACAAATAATATCAAGTCTCAACAACAAATAGATTCTAATTTTCAGACTTTAGAAATACAGATTGGACAACTTACCACTTTAATGAATGCCATGCAACAAGCTCAAGGATCAAACCAACAACCCTTGGAAGAGCATTCTGTTTTTCAAATAGAGTTGCCTTCTGAAATTGTTGATGAAGTTTATTCTGAGTTGTTATATAATTTTCTATCATTTTCTGATTTTGATGATGTTTACTCTTGTGATGTATGACCTAACACTAATGTTTGCCTGTTTGTACCGAAATAAATGTTGCCCTGCAGGCTGATGTTTTTCATGTGGGTGAGGCTATAGATGAAGTGGATAGTGCGGTTGAGGCTCTTGACATTCATGCTGCCCCGACCATTCCGTCCATCGAACAACCTCCTTCTTTAGATCTCAAACCACTCCCGGAAAATCTTAAATATGCTTACTTAGAGAGAAATCAAAACCTTCACGTTATTATTTCGTCTAACCTTGATTTCGATCAAGAAAGTAAGCTTTTGCAGGTGTTAAAGAGGCATAAAAAGGCGATTGTGTGTACCTTGGCAGACATTCCCGGTATTATGTTAGGTGACCCTCACCCGGTCACTTAGTCTAACGGTTGTGAAACCTTCAAAAAAAAGAAAAAAAATATTGTTGCTAAAGTGGTTAACTTTGAATTGTCGACAAGATATGGATCATAGTCACTAACAAGCTTATTTACTATGTGTGTGAATAGAAAATTGGCTTAATGTGATTGCATTAGAATGAAAAAGAGAAAAAAGGAGGATGAGTAAGTTTGGCTTAAGCATAATAACATAATTCGGTTTGGTTTGTTTAGGAGGGAGGTTTATGACCGCATAATTGTGGATTTGTGTTCTTACGATATCCTTAGTGTGCAAAATTAGTACCTATCGATGCAATCTTGACCAAAGAAGAGTTTTTAGCCTATAATGAGTTTTCGAATGATATTGTTTTTCATGAGTCTTGATACTATTTTGCTCGGAGTGCAAAAGTTCAAGTGTGGGAGAATTTGGTCAGTGCATTTTAATGAACATTCTCTTATGTTTGTTCTTAAGCATTTCCTTAGTTTGTTTTATTTATTTTAGTGTTTTATTATGTTTTTATAATTAAGCCTTTGTTTACCGTTAATATATTTTCGCAACTTATTTTCAGATTTAGCAGTTATTTGACACCTGTCCACGGTTTGGATCATAACTGGAGCTACGAGAATCAGATTTGAGCCTTCTACTTGGCGTTGGAAAGCTAAGACAAAGAGATAAAACTTTCATGTTTTACGAAGAAGCTGATTTGAAGTGTAGAAGGCTCGAATAATTCGTTGAACTTTGGACCCGAATTCTGCCTTTAGGAATATTTAGTTTTGGGCCGGGTTTTTTATATTTTTCGACCCAGTTGGGTTAGAACCAGATTTTGTGATGCTTCCCTATACCTAGTAGCAGCTGGGCTACTGATCTTAACCTTTTTTTCACAATTTTATTTTGCTTTTTACGATTGTAATGGAGAACTAATTCACGAAGACATATCCTGCTGCTTACGGGTTCCATTGCTTTGAGGTTATTCTAATACCAATTTAATTCGATTTCTATTCAATTATTTTCTATGAAGTCATTTGCTTAATTTAATTGCAATCGTTTGCTTAATTCGATTGTGTTCATAGGATAGAATTGATTAAGTTTGATTGTATGCATGTTCCTAAATTTAATTGTGTGTTATTGTTTGCTTAATTCGTTAACTCGTCATATTCTTAATCGTTTGCTTAATTCGGTAAGCAGGAACATAATTCCTTTGATTTTGATAAGTGCTTGTCTAATTGATCTCATAATCAGATAGGATCGAATCCGCTTAGGGATTTGTGTTATAATAGTCGATGATAAGCCGGAAACCGAATCAATAGGATTAGTTGTTTTAGCTTATTTTTATAACCACTTATTTTAATCACTTTTTCTCTTGTTTTCTAAAATCATAATCCAAACCCCATAAACCGTTATTATAGTTGGTTAAATTCAATACAAGAATCCTTGAGAGACGATACTCGAGTTGTCGTTACCGTACCTATACTTTTTCAAAAATACTCGTCTTTGATCTGTGCGCGACAGTGGATAAAATTGGCGCCATTGCCGAGGATTCTTGTAGATTTTAACAAATTTTAGGATTTTAGTTTAGAGTTTTATTAGATTATTTTTTGTTTTTTGTTTTTTGTTTTTGCTTGTTGATTTTCAGGGTTGTAGTGCAGTGTTAAAAATTCTGGCCTGTCAGGTAAGTTTGGAAGCTACAGTTTCGATCTGCGTTTTTCTATTTTATTTGATTTATTTTCTATTTTCATATTTTCAAAAAAATCTGAAAAAAATTATGCAATCTTTATTTGATTTATTTAGATTTTTTGCGTTATTTTTATATTTTTTAGATTTTATTTTAATCGCTTTTCTTATTTTCGATTCTTTTTAAATCTGTAGTGATTTTATTTGATTCTGTGTTGAAATTGATAATCATATCATGGATGATCAAATGACTCTGAGAGAACTGGTTGCACTTTGTGTGAATTATAACTCTTTATGTATTGAACATCCTGCTGTTGTTGTACCTTTCTAATTTAAATCTGGTTTAACACACTTGTTGCTAAGGTTTAATGGTTTTGCAGGTGAGGATTCGAATAAGCATCTGAAGGAATTAGAAGTTGTATGCTCTACACCTTCTGAACCTTCACTAGAGGACCTTGTCAACCAAATGGCTACAAATAATATCAAGTCTCAACAACAAATAGATTCTAATTTTCAGACTTTAGAAATACAGATTGGACAACTTACCACTTTAATGAATGCCATGCAACAAGCTCAAGGATCAAACCAACAACCCTTGGAAGAGCATTCTGTTTTTCAAATAGAGTTGCCTTCTGAAATTGTTGATGAAGTTTATTCTGAGTTGTTATATAATTTTCTATCATTTTCTGATTTTGATGATGTTTACTCTTGTGATGTATGACCTAACACTAATGTTTGCCTGTTTGTACCGAAATAAATGTTGCCCTGCAGGCTGATGTTTTTCATGTGGGTGAGGCTATAGATGAAGTGGATAGTGCGGTTGAGGCTCTTGACATTCATGCTGCCCCGACCATTCCGTCCATCGAACAACCTCCTTCTTTAGATCTCAAACCACTCCCGGAAAATCTTAAATATGCTTACTTAGAGAGAAATCAAAACCTTCACGTTATTATTTCGTCTAACCTTGATTTCGATCAAGAAAGTAAGCTTTTGCAAGTGTTAAAGAGGCATAAAAAGGCGATTGTGTGTACCTTGGCAGACATTCCCGGTATTATGTTAGGTGACCCTCACCCGGTCACTTAGTCTAACGGTTGTGAAACCTTCAAAAAAAAGAAAAAAAATATTGTTGCTAAAGTGGTTAACTTTGAATTGTCGACAAGATATGGATCATAGTCACTAACAAGCTTATTTACTATGTGTGTGAATAGAAAATTGGCTTAATGTGATTGCATTAGAATGAAAAAGAGAAAAAAGGAGGATGAGTAAGTTTGGCTTAAGCATAATAACATAATTCGGTTTGGTTTGTTTAGGAGGGAGGTTTATGACCGCATAATTGTGGATTTGTGTTCTTACGATATCCTTAGTGTGCAAAATTAGTACCTATCGATGCAATCTTGACCAAAGAAGAGTTTGTAGCCTATAATGAGTTTTCGAATGATATTGTTTTTCATGAGTCTTGATACTATTTTGCTCGGAGTGCAAAAGTTCAAGTGTGGGAGAATTTGGTCAGTGCATTTTCATGAACATTCTCTTATGTTTGTTCTTAAGCATTTCCTTAGTTTGTTTTGTTTATTTTAGTGTTTTATTATGTTTTTATAATTAAGCATTTGTTTACCGTTAATATATTTTCGCAACTTATTTTCAGCTTTAGCAGTTATTTGACACTTGTCCACGGTTTGGATCATAACTGGAGCTACGAGAATCAGATTTGAGCCTTCTACTTGGCGTTGGAAAGCTAAGACAAAGAGATAAAACTTTCATGTTTTACGAAGAAGCTGATTTGAAGTGTAGAAGGCTCGAATAATTCGTTGAACTTTGGACCCGAATTCTGCCTTTAGGAATATTTAGTTTTGGGCCGGGTTTTTTATATTTTTCGACCCAGTTGGGTTAGAACCAGATTTTTTGATGCTTCCCTATACCTAGTAGCAGCTGGGCTACTGATCTTAACCTTTTTTTCACAATTTTATTTTGCTTTTTACGATTGTAATGGAGAACTAATTCACGAAGACATATCCTGCTGCTTACGGGTTCCATCGCTTTGAGGTTATTCTAATACCAATTTAATTCGATTTCTATTCAATTCTTTTCTATGAAGTCATTTGCTTAATTTAATTGCAATCGTTTGCTTAATTCGATTGTGTTCATAGGATAGAATTGATTAAGTTTGATTGTATGCATGTTCCTAAATTTAATTGTGTGTTATTGTTTGCTTAATTCGTTAACTCGTCATATTCTTAATCGTTTGCTTAATTCGGTAATCAGGAACATAATTCCTTTGATTTTGATAATTGCTTGTCTAATTGATCTCATAATCAGATAGGATCGAATCCGCTTAGGGATTTGTGTTATAATAGTCGATGATAAGTCGGAAACCGAATCAATAGGATTAGTTGTTTTAGCTTATTTTTATAATCACTTATTTTAATCACTTTTTCTCTTATTTTCTAAAATCATAATCCAAACCCCATAAACCGTTATTATAGTTGGTTAAATTCAATACAAGAATCCTTGAGAGACGATACTCGAGTTGTCGTTACCGTACCTATACTTTTTCAAAAATACTCGTCTTTGATCTGTGCGCGACAGTGGATAAAATTGGCGCCATTGCCGAGGATTCTTGTAGATTTTAACCAATTTTAGGATTTTAGTTTAGAGTTTTATTAGATTATTTTTTGTTTTTTGTTTTTTGTTTTTGCTTGTTGTTTTTCAGGGTTGTAGTGCAGTGTTAAAAATTCCGGCCTGTCAGGTAAGTTTGGAAGCTACAGTTTCGATCTGCGTTTTTCTATTTTTTTTGATTTATTTTCTATTTTCATATTTTCAAAAAAATCTGATAAAAATTATGCAATCTTTATTTGATTTATTTAGGTTTTTTGCGTTATTTTTATATTTTTTAGATTTTATTTTAATCGCTTTTCTTATTTTCCATTATTTTTAAATTTGTAGTGATTTTATTTGATTCTGTGTTGAAATTGATAATCATATCATGGATGATCAAATGACTCTGAGAGAACTGGTTGCCCTTTGTGTGCATTATAACTCTTTATGTATTGAACATCCTGCTGTTGTTGTACCTTTCTAATTTAAATCTGGTTTAACATACTTGTTGCTAAGTTTTAATGGTTTTGCAGGTGAGGATTCGAATAAGCATCTGAAGGAATTAGAAGTTGTGTGCTCTGCACCTTCTGAACCTTCACTAGAGGACCTTGTCAACCAAATGGCTACAAATAATATCAAGTCTCAACAACAAATAGATTCTAATTTTCAGACTTTAGAAATACAGATTGGACAACTTACCACTTTAATGAATGCCATGCAACAAGCTCAAGGATCAAACCAACAACCCTTGGAAGAGCATTCTGTTTTTCAAATAGAGTTGCCTTCTGAAATTGTTGATGAAGTTTATTCTGAGTTGTTATATGATTTTCTATCATTTTCTGATTTTGATGATGTTTACTCTTGTGATGTATGTACTAACACTAATGTTTGCCTGTTTGTACCGAAATAAATGTTGCCCTGCAGGCTGATGTTTTTCATGTGGGTGAGGCTATAGATGAAGTGGTTAGTGCGATTGAGGCTCTTGACATCCATGCTGCCCCGACCATTCCGTCCATCGAACAACCTCCTTCTTTAGATCTCAAACCACTCCCGGAAAATCTTAAATATGCCTACTTAGAGAGAAATCAAATCCTTCAGGTTATTATTTCGTCTAACCTTGATTTCGATCAAGAAAGTAAGCTTTTGTAAGTCTTAAAGAGGCATAAAAAGGCGATTGTGTGTACCTTGGCAGACATTCCCGGTATTATGTTAGGTGACCCTCACCCGGTCACTTAGGCTAACGGTTGTGAAACCTTCAAAAAAAAGAAAAAAAATATTGTTGCTAAAGTGGTTAACTTTGAATTGTCGACAAGATATGGATCATAGTCACTAACAAGCTTATTTACTATGTGTGTGAATAGAAAATTGGCTTAATATGATTGCATTAGAATGAAAAAGAGCAAAAAGGAGGATGAGTAAGTTTGGCTTAAGCATAATAACATAATTCGGTTTGGTTTGTTTAGGAGGGAGGTTTATGACCGCATAATTGTGGATTTGTGTTCTTACGATATCCTTAGTGTCCAAAATTAGTACCTATCGATGCAATCTTGACCAAAGAAGAGTTTTTAGCCTATAATGAGTTTTCGAATGATATTGTTTTTCATGAGTCTTGATACTATTTTGCTCGGAGTGCAAAAGTTCAAGTGTGGGAGAATTTGGTCAGTGCATTTTAATGAACATTCTCTTATGTTTGTACTTAAGCATTTCCTTAGTTTGTTTTGTTTATTTTAGTGTTTTATTATGTTTTTATAATTAAGCCTTTGTTTACCGTTAATATATTTTCGCAACTTATTTTCAGCTTTAGCTGTTATTTGACACCTGTCCACGGTTTGGATCATAACTGGAGCTACGAGAATCAGATTTGAGCCTTCTACTTGGCGTTGGAAAGCTAAGACAAAGAGATAAAACGTTCATGCTTTACGAAGAAGCTGATTTGAAGTGTAGAAGGCTCGAATAATTCGTTGAACTTTGGACCCGAATTCTGCCTTTAGGAATATTTAGTTTTGGGCCGGGTTTTTTATATTTTTCGACCCAGTTGGGTTAGTGCCAGATTTTGTGATGCTTCCCTATACCTAGTAGCAGCTGGGCTACTGATCTTAACCTTTTTTTCACAATTTTATTTTGCTTTTTACGATTGTAATGGAGAACTAATTCACGAAGACATATCCTGCTGCTTACGGGATCCATCGCTTTGAGGTTATTCTAATACCAATTTAATTCGATTTCTGTTCAATTCTTTTCTATGAAGTCATTTGCTTAATTTAATTGCAATCGTTTGCTTAATTCGATTGTGTTCATAGGATAGAATTGTTTAAGTTTGATTGTATGCATGTTCCTAAATTTAATTGTGTGTTATTGTTTGCTTAATTCGTTAACTCGTCATATTCTTAATCGTTTGCTTAATTCGGTAAGCAGGAACATAATTCCTTTGATTTTGATAAGTGCTTGTCTAATTGATCTCATAATTAGATAGGATCGAATCCGCTTAGGGATTTGTGTTATAATAGTCGATGATAAGTCGGAAACCGAATCAATAGGATTAGTTGTTTTAGCTTATTTTTATAATCACTTATTTTAATCACTTTTTCTCTTGTTTTCTAAAATCATAATCCAAACCCCATAAACCGTTATTATAGTTGGTTAAATTCAATACAAGAATCCTTGAGAGACGAAACTCGAGTTGTCGTTACCGTACCTATACTTTTTCAAAAATACTCGTCTTTGATCTGTGCGCGACAGTGGATAAAATTGGCGCCGTTGCCGAGGGTTGTTGTAGATTTTAACCAATTTTAGGATTTTAGTTTAGAGTTTAATTAGATTATTTATTGTTTTTTGTTTTTTGTTTTTGCTTGTTGATTTTCAGGGTTGTAGTGCAGTGTTAAAAATTCCGGCCTGTCAGGTAAGTTTGGAAGCTACAGTTTCGATCTGCGTTTTTCTATTTTATTTGATTTATTTTCTATTTTCATATTTTCAAAAAAATCTGAAAAAAATTATGCAATCTTTATTTGATTTAATTAGATTTTTTGCGTTATTTTTATATTTTTTAGATTTTATTTTAATCGCTTTTCTTATTTTCCATTCTTTTTAAATCTGTAGTGATTTTATTTGATTCTGTGTTGAAATTGATAATCATATCATGGATGATCAAATGACTCTGAGAGAACTGGTTGCACTTTGTGTGAATTATAACTCTTAATATATTGAACATCCTGCTGTTGTTGTACCTTTCTAATTTAAATCTAGTTTAACACACTTGTTGCTAAGTTTTAATGGTTTTGCAGGTGAGGATCCGAATAAGCATCTGAAGGAATTAGAAGTTGTGTGCTCTGCACCTTCCGAACCTTCACTAGAGGACCTTGTCAACCAAATGGCTACAAATAATATCAAGTCTCAACAACAAATAGATTCTAATTTTCAGACTTTAGAAATACATATTGGACAACTTACCACTTTAATGAATGCCATGCAACAAGCTCAAGGATCAAACCAACAACCCTTGGAAGAGCATTCTGTTTTTCAAATAGAGTTGCCTTCTGAAATTGTGGATGAAGTTTATTATGAGTTGTTATATGATTTTCCATCATTTTCTGATTTTGATGATGTTTACTCTTGTGATGTATGTACTAACACTAATGTTTGCTCTGTTTGTACCGAAATAAATGTTGCCCTGCAGGCTGATGTTTTTCATGTGGATGAGGCTATAGATGAAGTGGTTTGTGCGGTTGAGGCTCTTGACATCCATGCTGCCCCGACCATTCCGTCGATTGAACAACCTCCTTCTTTAGATCTCAAACCACTCCCGGAAAATCTTAAATATGCCTACTTAGAGAGAAATCAAAACCTTCACGTTATTATTTCGTCTAACCTTGATTTCGATCAAGAAAGTAAGCTTTTGCAAGTCTTAAAGAGGCATAAAAAGGCGATTGTGTGTACCTTGGCAGACATTCCCGGTATTATGTTAGGTGACCCTCACCCGGTCACTTAGGCTAACGGTTGTGAAACCTTCAAAAAAAAGAAAAAAATATTGTTGCTAAAGTGGTTAACTTTGAATTGTCGACAAGATATGGATCATAGTCACTAACAAGCTTATTTACTATGTGTGTGAATAGAAAATTGGCTTAATATGATTGCATTAGAATGAAAAAGAGCAAGAAGGAGGATGAGTAAGTTTGGCTTAAGCATAATAACATAATTGGGTTTGGTTTGTTCAGGAGGGAGGTTTATGACCGCATAATTGTGGATTTGTGTTCTTACGATATCCTTAGTGTGCAAAATTAGTACCTATCGATGCAATCTTGACCAAAGAAGAGTTTGTAGCCTATAATGAGTTTTCGAATGCTATTGTTTTTCATGAGTCTTGATACTATTTTGCTCGGAGTGCAAAAGTTCAAGTGTGGGAGAATTTGATCAGTGCATTTTAATGAACATTCTCTTATGTTTGTACTTAAGCATTTCCTTAGTTTGTTTTGTTTATTTTAGTGTTTTATTATGTTTTTATAATTAAGTCTTTGTTTACCGTTAATATATTTTCGCAACTTATTTTCAGCTTTAGCTGTTATTTGTCACTTGTCCACGGTTTGGATCATAACTGGAGCTACGAGAATCAGATTTGAGCCTTCTACTTGGCGTTGGAAAGCTAAGACAAAGAGATAAAACTTTCATGTTTTACGAAGAAGCTGATTTGAAGTGTAGAAGGCTCGAATAATTCGTTGAACGTTGGACCCGAATTCTGCCTTTAGGAATATTTAGTTTTGGGCCGGGTTTTTTATATTTTTCGACCCAGTTGGGTTAGAACCAGATTTTGTGATGCTTCCCTATACCTAGTAGCAGCTGGGCTACTGATCTTAACCTTTTTTTCACAATTTTATTTTTCTTTTTACGATTGTAATGGAGAACTAATTCATGAAGGCATATCCTGCTGCTTACGGGTTCCATCGCTTTGAGGTTATTCTAATACCAATTTAATTCGATTTCTTTTCAATTCTTTTCTATAAAGTCATTTGCTTAATTTAATTGCAATCATTTGCTTAATTCGATTGTGTTCATAGGATAGAATTGATTAAGTTTGACTGTATGCATGTTCCTAAATTTAATTGTGTGTTATTGTTTGCTTAATTCGTTAACTCGTCATATTCTTAATCGTTTGCTTAATTCGGTAAGGAGGAACATAATTTATTTGATTTTGATAAGTGCTTGTCTAATTGATCTCATAATCAGATAGGATCGAATCCGCTTAGGGATTTGTGTTATAATAGTCGATGATAAGTCGGAAACCGAATCAATAGGATTAGTTGTTTTAGCTTATTTTTATAATCACTTATTTTAATCACTTTTTCTCTTGTTTTCTAAAATCATAATCCAAAACCCATAAACCGTTATTATAGTTGGTTAAATTCAATACAAGAATCCTTGAGAGACGATACTCGAGTTGTCGTTACCGTACCTATACTTTTTCAAAAATACTCGTCTTTGATCTTTGCGCGACAGTGGATAAAATTGGCGCCGTTGCCGAGGATTCTTGTAGATTTTAACCAATTTTTGGATTTTAGTTTAGAGTTTTATTAGATTATTTTTTGTTTTTTGTTTTTTGTTTTTGCTTGTTGATTTTCAGGGTTGTAGTGCAGTGTTAAAAATTCCGGCCTGTCAGGTATGTTTGGAAGCTACAGTTTCGATCTGCGTTTTTCTATTTTATTTGATTTATTTTCTATTTTCATATTTTCAAAAAAATATGAAAAATATTATGCAATCTTTATTTGATTTAATTAGATTTTTTGCGTTATTTTTATATTTTTTAGATTTTATTTTAATCGCTTTTCTTATTTTCCATTCTTTTTAAATCTGTAGTGATTTTATTTGATTCTGTGTTGAAATTGATAATCATATCATGGATGATGAAATGACTCTGAGAGAACTGGTTGCACTTTGTGTGAATTATAACTCTTTATGTATTGAACATCCTGCTGTTGTTGTACCTTTCTAATTTAAATCTGGTTAAACACACTTGTTGCTAAGTTTTAATGGTTTTGCAGGTGAGGATCCGAATAAGCATCTGAAGGAATTAGAAGTTGTGTGCTCTGCACCTTCCGAACCTTCACTAGAGGACCTTGTCAACCAAATGGCTACAAATAATATCAAGTCTCAACAACAAATAGATTCTAATTTTCAGACTTTAGAAATACAGATTGGACAACTTACCACTTTAATGAATGCCATGCAACAAGCTCAAGGATCAAACCAACAACCCTTGGAAGAGCATTTTGTTTTTCAAATAGAGTTGCCTTCTGAAATTATTGATGAAGTTTATTCTGAGTTGTTATATGATTTTCCATCATTTTCTGATTTTGATGATGTTTACTCTTATGATGTATGTACTAACACTAATGTTTGCTCTGTTTGTACCGAAATAAATGTTGCCCTGCAGGCTGATGTTTTTCATGTGGATGAGGCTATAGATGAAGTGGTTTGTACGTTTGAGGCTCTTGACATCCATGCTGCCCCGACCATTCCGTCCATTGAACAACCTCCTTCTTTAGATCTCAAACCACTCCCGGAAAATCTTAAATATGCCTACTTAGAGAGAAATCAAAACCTTCACGTTATTATTTCGTCTAACCTTGATTTCGATCAAGAAAGTAAGCTTTTGCAAGTCTTAAAGAGGCATAAAAAGGAGATTGTGTGTACCTTGGCAGACATTCCCGGTATTATGTTAGGTGACCCTCACCCGGTCACTTAGGCTAACGGTTGTGAAACCTTCAAAAAAAAGAAAAAAAATATTGTTGCTAAAGTGGTTAACTTTGAATTGTCGACAAGATATGGATCATAGTCACTAACAAGCTTATTTACTATGTGTGTGAATAGAAAATTGGCTTAATATGATTTCATTAGAATGAAAAAGAGCAAAAAGGAGGATGAGTAAGTTTGGCTTAAGCATAATAACATAATTCGGTTTGGTTTGTTTAGGAGGGAGGTTTATGACCGCATAATTGTGGATTTGTGTTCTTACGATATCCTTAGTGTGCAAAATTAGTACCTATCGATGCAATCTTGACCAAAGAAGAGTTTGTAGCCTATAATGAGTTTTCGAATGCTATTGTTTTTCATGAGTCTTGATACTATTTTGCTCGGAGTGCAAAAGTTCAAGTGTGGGAGAATTTGATCAGTGCATTTTAATGAACATTCTCTTATGTTTGTACTTAAGCATTTCCTTAGTTTGTTTTGTTTATTTTAGTGTTTTATTATGTTTTTATAATTAAGTCTTTGTTTACCGTTAATATATTTTCGCAACTTATTTTCAGCTTTAGCTGTTATTTGTCACTTGTCCACGGTTTGGATCATAACTGGAGCTACGAGAATCAGATTTGAGCCTTCTACTTGGCGTTGGAAAGCTAAGACAAAGAGATAAAACTTTCATGTTTTACGAAGAAGCTGATTTGAAGTGTAGAAGGCTCAAATAATTCGTTGAACGTTGGACCCGAATTCTGCCTTTAGGAATATTTAGTTTTGGGCCGGGTTTTTTATATTTTTCGACCCAGTTGGGTTAGAACCAGATTTTGTGATGCTTCCCTATACCTAGTAGCAGCTGGGCTACTGATCTTAACCTTTTTTTCACAATTTTATTTTTCTTTTTACGATTGTAATGGAGAACTAATTCATGAAGGCATATCCTGCTGCTTACGGGTTCCATCGCTTTGAGGTTATTCTAATACCAATTTAATTCGATTTCTGTTCAATTCTTTTCTATAAAGTCATTTGCTTAATTTAATTGCAATCATTTGCTTAATTTGATTGTGTTCATAGGATAGAATTGATTAAGTTTGATTGTATGCATGTTCCTAAATTTAATTGTGTGTTATTGTTTGCTTAATTCGTTAACTCGTCATATTCTTAATCGTTTGCTTAATTCGGTAAGGAGGAACATAATTTATTTGATTTTGATAAGTGCTTGTCTAATTGATCTCATAATCAGATAGGATCGAATCCGCTTAGGGATTTGTGTTATAATAGTCGATGATAAGTCGGAAACCGAATCAATAGGATTAGTTGTTTTAGCTTATTTTTATAATCACTTATTTTAATCACTTTTTCTCGTGTTTTCTAAAATCATAATCCAAAACCCATAAACCGTTATTATAGTTGGTTAAATTCATTACAAGAATCCTTGAGAGACGATACTCGAGTTGTCGTTACCGTACCTATACTTTTTCAAAAATACTCGTCTTTGATCTTTGCGCGACAGTGGATAAAATTGGCGCCGTTGCCGAGGATTCTTGTAGATTTTAACCAATTTTAGGATTTTAGTTTAGAGTTTTATTAGATTATTTTTTGTTTTTTGTTTTTTGTTTTTGCTTGTTGATTTTCAGGGTTGTAGTGCAGTGTTAAAAATTCCGGCCTGTCAGGTATGTTTGGAAGCTACAGTTTCGATCTGCGTTTTTCTATTTTATTTGATTTATTTTCTATTTTCATATTTTCAAAAAAATATGAAAAATATTATGCAATCTTTATTTGATTTAATTAGATTTTTTGCGTTATTTTTATATTTTTTAGATTTTATTTTAATCGCTTTTCTTATTTTCCATTCTTTTTAAATCTGTAGTGATTTTATTTGATTCTGTGTTGAAATTGATAATCATATCATGGATGATCAAATGACTCTGAGAGAACTGGTTGCACTTTGTGTGAATTATAACTCTTTATGTATTGAACATCCTGCTGTTGTTGTACCTTTCTAATTTAAATCTGGTTAAACACACTTGTTGCTAAGTTTTAATGGTTTTGCAGGTGAGGATCCGAATAAGCATCTGAAGGAATTAGAAGTCGTGTGCTCTGCACCTTCCGAACCTTCACTAGAGGACCTTGTCAACCAAATGGCTACAAATAATATCAAGTCTCAACAACAAATAGATTCTAATTTTCAGACTTTAGAAATACAGATGGGACAACTTACCACTTTAATGAATGCCATGCAACAAGCTCAAGGATCAAACCAACAACCCTTGGAAGAGCATTTTGTTTTTCAAATAGAGTTGCCTTCTGAAATTATTGATGAAGTTTATTCTGAGTTGTTATATGATTTTCCATCATTTTCTGATTTTGATGATGTTTACTCTTGTGATGTATGTACTAACACTAATGTTTGCTCTGTTTGTACCAAAATAAATGTTGCCCTGCAGGCTGATGTTTTTCATGTGGATGAGGCTATAGATGAAGTGGTTTGTACGTTTGAGGCTCTTGACATCCATGCTGCCCCGACCATTCCGTCCATTGAACAACCTCCTTCTTTAGATCTCAAACCACTCCCGGAAAATCTTAAATATGCCTACTTAGAGAGAAATCAAAACCTTCACGTTATTATTTCGTCTAACCTTGATTTCGATCAAGAAAGTAAGCTTTTGCAAGTCTTAAAGAGGCATAAAAAGGAGATTGTGTGTACCTTGGCAGACATTCCCGGTATTATGTTAGGTGACCCTCACCCGGTCACTTAGGCTAACGGTTGTGAAACCTTCAAAAAAAAGAAAAAAAATATTGTTGCTAAAGTGGTTAACTTTGAATTGTCGACAAGATATGGATCATAGTCACTAACAAGCTTATTTACTATGTGTGTGAATAGAAAATTGGCTTAATATGATTTCATTAGAATGAAAAAGAGCAAAAAGGAGGATGAGTAAGTTTGGCTTAAGCATAATAACATAATTCGGTTTGGTTTGTTTAGGAGGGAGGTTTATGACCGCATAATTGTGGATTTGTGTTCTTACGATATCCTTAGTGTGCAAAATTAGTACCTATCGATGCAATCTTGACCAAAGAAGAGTTTGTAGCCTATAATGAGTTTTCGAATGCTATTGTTTTTCATGAGTCTTGATACTATTTTGCTCGGAGTGCAAAAGTTCAAGTGTGGGAGAATTTGATCAGTGCATTTTAATGAACATTCTCTTATGTTTGTACTTAAGCATTTCCTTAGTTTGTTTTGTTTATTTTAGTGTTTTATTATGTTTTTATAATTAAGTCTTTGTTTACCGTTAATATATTTTCGCAACTTATTTTCAGCTTTAGCTGTTATTTGACACCTGTCCACGGTTTGGATCATAACTGGAGCTACGAGAATCAGATTTCAGCCTTCTACTTGGCGTTGGAAAGCTAAGACAAAGAGATAAAACTTTCATGTTTTACGAAGAAGCTGATTTGAAGTGTAGAAGGCTCGAATAATTCGTTGAACTTTGGACCCGAATTCTGCCTTTAGGAATATTTAGTTTTGGGCCGGGTTTTTTATATTTTTCGACCCAGTTGGGTTAGAACCAGATTTTGTGATGCTTCCCTATACCTAGTAGCAGCTGGGCTACTGATCTTAACCTTTTTTTCACAATTTTATTTTGCTTTTTACGATTGTAATGGAGAACTAATTCACGAAGGCATATCCTGCTGCTTACGGGTTCCATCGCTTTGAGGTTATTCTAATACCAATTTAATTCGATTTCTATTCTATTCTTTTCTATAAAGTCATTTGCTTAATTTAATTGCAATCGTTTCCTTAATTCGATTGTGTTCATAGGATAGAATTGATTAAGTTTGATTGTATGCATGTTCCTAAATTTAATTGTGTGTTATTGTTTGCTTAATTCGTTAACTCGTCATATTCTTAATCGTTTGCTTAATTCGGTAAGCAGGAACATAATTCATTTGATTTTGATAAGTGCTTGTCTAATTGATCTCATAATCAGATAGGATCAAATCCTCTTAGGGATTTGTGTTATAATAGTCGATGATAAGTCGGAAACCGAATCAATAGGATTAGTTGTTTTAGCTTATTTTTATAATCACTTATTTTAATCACTTTTTCTCTTGTTTTCTAAAATCATAATCCAAACCCCATAAACCATTATTATAGTTGGTTAAATTCAATACAAGAATCCTTGAGAGACGATACTCGAGTTGTCGTTACCGTACCTATACTTTTTCAAAAATACTCGTCTTTGATCTGTGCGCGACAGTGGATAAAATTGGCGCCGTTGCCGAGGATTCTTGTAGATTTTAACCAATTTTAGGATTTTAGTTTAGAGTTTTATTAGATTATTTTTTGTTTTTTGTTTTTTGTTTTTGCTTGTTGATTTTCAGGGTTGTAGTGCAGTGTTAAAAATTCCGGCCTGTCAGGTAAGTTTGGAAGCTACAGTTTCGATCTGCGTTTTTCTATTTTATTTGATTTATTTTCTATTTTCATATTTTCAAAAAAATCTGAAAAAAATTATGCAATCTTTATTTGATTTATTTAGATTTTTTGCGTCATTTTTATATTTTTTAGATTTTATTTTAATCGCTTTTCTTATTTTCCATTCTTTTTAAATCTGTAGTGATTTTATTTGATTCTGTGTTGAAATTGATAATCATATCATGGATGATCAAATGACTCTGAGAGAACTGGTTGCACTTTATGTGAATTATAACTCTTTATGTATTGAACATCCTGCTGTTGTTGTACCTTTCTAATTTAAATCTGGTTTAACACACTTGTTGCTAAGTTTTAATGGTTTTGCAGGTGAGGATCCGAATAAGCATCTGAAGGAATTAGAAGTTACGTGCTCTGCACCTTCCGAACCTTCACTAGAGGACCTTGTCAACCAAATGGCTACAAATAATATCAAGTCTCAACAACAAATAGATTCTAATTTTCAGACTTTAGAAATACAGATTGGACAACTTACCACTTTAATGAATGCCATGCAACAAGCTCAAGGATCAAACCAACAACCCTTGGAAGAGCATTCTGTTTTTCAAATAGAGTTGTCTTCTGAAATTGTTGATGAAGTTTATTCTGAGTTGTTATATGATTTTCCATCATTTTCTGATTTTGATGATGTTTACTCTTGTGATGTATGTACTAACACTAATGTTTGCTCTGTTTGTACCGAAATAAATGTTGCCCTGGAGGTTGATGTCTTTCATGTGGATGAGGCTATAGATGAAGTGGTTTGTGCGGTTGAGGCTCTTGACATCCATGCTGCCCCGACCATTCCGTCCATTGAACAACCTCCTTCTTTAGATCTCAAACCACTCCCGGAAAATCTTAAATATGCCTACTTAGAGAGAAATCAAAACCTTCACGTTATTATTTCGTCTAACCTTGATTTCGATCAAGAAAGTAAGCTTTTGCAAGTCTTAAAGAGGCATAAAAAGGAGTTTGTGTGTACCTTGGCAGACATTCCCGGTATTATGTTAGGTGACCCTCACCCGGTCACTTAGGCTAACGGTTGTGAAACCTTCAAAAAAAAGAAAAAAAATATTGTTGCTAAAGTGGTTAACTTTGAATTGTCGACAAGATATGGATCATAGTCACTAACAAGCTTATTTACTATGTGTGTGAATAGAAAATTGGCTTATAATAATATGATTGCATTAGAATGAAAAAGAGCAAAAAGGAGGATGAGTAAGTTTGGCTTAAGCATAATAACATAATTCGGTTTGGTTTGTTTAGGAGGGAGGTTTATGACCGCATAATTGTGGATTTGTGTTCTTACGATATCCTTAGTGTGCAAAATTAGTACCTATCGATGCAATCTTGACCAAAGAAGAGTTTGTAGCCTATAATGAGTTTTCGAATGCTATTGTTTTTCATGAGTCTTGATACTATTTTGCTCGGAGTTCAAGTGTGGGAGAATTTGATCAGTGCATTTTAATGAACATTCTCTTATGTTTGTACTTAAGCATTTCCTTAGTTTGTTTTGTTTATTTTAGTGTTTTATTATGTTTTTATAATTAAGTCTTTGTTTACCGTTAATATATTTTCGCAACTTATTTTCAGCTTTAGCTGTTATTTGACACCTGTCCACGGTTTGGATCATAACTGGAGCTACGAGAATCAGATTTGGGCCTTCTACTTGGCGTTGGAAAGCTAAGACAAAGAGATAAAACTTTCATGTTTTACGAAGAAGCTGATTTGAAGTGTAGAAGGCTCGAATAATTCGTTGAACTTTGGACCCGAATTCTGCCTTTAGGAATATTTAGTTTTGGGCCGGGTTTTTTATATTTTTCGACCCAGTTGGGTTAGAACCAGATTTTGTGATGCTTCCCTATACCTAGTAGCAGCTGGGCTACTGATCTTAACCTTTTTTTCACAATTTTATTTTGCTTTTTACGATTGTAATGGAGAACTAATTCACGAAGGCATATCCTGCTGCTTACGGGTTCCACCGCTTTGAGGTTATTCTAATACCAATTTAATTCGATTTCTGTTCAATTCTTTTCTATAAAGTCATTTGCTTAATTTAATTGCAATCGTTTGCTTAATTCGATTGTGTTCATAGGATAGAATTGATTAAGTTTGATTGTATGCATGTTCCTAAATTTAATTGTGTGTTATTGTTTGCTTAATTCGTTAACTCGTTATATTCTTAATCGTTTGCTTAATTCGGTAAGCAGGAACATAATTCATTTGATTTTGATAAGTGCTTGTCTAATTGATCTCATAATCAGATAGGATCGAATCCGCTTAGGGATTTGTGTTATAATAGTCGATGATAAGTCGGAAACCGAATCAATAGGATTAGTTGTTTTAGCTTATTTTTATAATCACTTATTTTAATCACTTTTTCTCTTGTTTTCTAAAATCATAATCCAAACCCCATAAACCGTTATTATAGTTTGTTAAATTCAATACAAGAATCCTTGAGAGACGATACTCGAGTTGTCGTTACCGTACCTATACTTTTTCAAAAATACTCGTCTTTGATCTGTGCGCGACAGTGGATAAAATTGGCGCCGTTGCCGAGGATTCTTGTAGATTTTAACCAATTTTAGGATTTTAGTTTAGAGTTTTATTAGATTATTTTTTGTTTTTTGTTTTTTGTTTTTGCTTGTTGATTTTCAGGGTTGTAGTGTAGTGTTAAAAATTCCGGCCTGTCAGGTAAGTTTGGAAGCTACAGTTTCGATCTGCGTTTTTCTATTTTATTTGATTTATTTTCTATTTTCATATTTTCAAAAAAATCTGAAAAAAATTATGCAATCTTTATTTGATTTATTTAGATTTTTTGCGTTATTTTTATATTTTTTAGATTTTATTTTAATCGCTTTTCTTATTTTCCATTCTTTTTAAATTTGTAGTGATTTTATTTGATTCTGTGTTGAAATTGATAATCATATCATGGATGATCAAATGACTCTGAGGGAACTGGTTGCCCTTTGTGTGAATTATAACTCTTTATGTATTGAACATCCTGCTGTTGTTGTACCTTTCTAATTTAAATCTGGTTTAACACACTTGTTGCTAAGTTTTAATGGTTTTGCAGGTGAGGATCCGAATAAGCATCTGAAGGAATTAGAAGTTACGTGCTCTGCACCTTCCGAACCTTCACTAGAGGACCTTGTCAACCAAATGGCTACAAATAATATCAAGTCTCAACAACAAATAGATTCTAATTTTCAGACTTTAGAAATACAGATTGGACAACTTACCACTTTAATGAATGCCATGCAACAAGCTCAAGGATCAAACCAACAACCCTTGGAAGAGCATTCTGTTTTTCAAATAGAGTTGCCTTCTGAAATTGTTGATGAAGTTTATTCTGAGTTGTTATATGATTTTCCATCATTTTCTGATTTTGATGATGTTTACTCTTGTGATGTATGTACTAACACTAATGTTTGCTCTGTTTGTACCGAAATAAATGTTGCCCTGCAGGCTGATGTTTTTCATGTGGATGAGGCTATAGATGAAGTGGCTTATGCGGTTGAGGCTCTTGACATCCATGCTGCCCCGACCATTCCGTCCATTGAACAACCTCCTTCTTTAGATCTCAAACCACTCCCGGAAAATCTTAAATATGCCTACTTAGAGAGAAATCAAAACCTTCACGTTATTATTTCATCTAACCTTGATTTCGATCAAGAAAGTAAGCTTTTGCAAGTCTTAAAGAGGCATAAAAAGGCGATTGTGTGTACCTTGGCAGACATTCCCGGTATTATGTTAGGTGACCCTCACCCGGTCACTTAGGCTAACAGTTGTGAAACCTTCAAAAAAAAGAAAAAAAATATTGTTGCTAAAGTGGTTAACTTTGAATTGTCGACAAGATATGGATCATAGTCACTAACAAGCTTATTTACTAAGTGTGTGAATAGAAAATTGGCTTAATATGATTGCATTAGAATGAAAAATAGCAAAAAGGAGGATGAGTCAGTTTGGCTTAAGCATAATAACATAATTCGGTTTGGTTTGTTTAGGAGGGAGGTTTATGACCGCATAATTGTGGATTTGTGTTCTTACGATATCCTTAGTGTGCAAAATTAGTACCTATCGATGCAATCTTGACCAAAGAAGAGTTTGTAGCCTATAATGAGTTTTCGAATGCTATTGTTTTTCATGAGTCTTGATACTATTTTGCTCGGAGTGCAAAAGTTCAAGTGTGGGAGAATTTGATCAGTGCATTTTAATGAACATTCTCTTATGTTTGTACTTAAGCATTTCCTTAGTTTGTTTTGTTTATTTTAGTGTTTTATTATGTTTTTATAATTAAGTCTTTGTTTACCGTTAATATATTTTCGCAACTTATTTTCAGCTTTAGCTGTTATTTGACACCTGTCAACGGTTTGGATCATAACTGGAGCTACGAGAATCAGATTTGAGCCTTCTACTTGGCGTTGGATAGCTAAGACAAAGAGATAAAACTTTCATGTTTTACGAAGAAGCTGATTTGAAGTGTAGAAGGCTCGAATAATTCGTTGAACTTTGGACCCGAATTCTGCCTTTAGGAATATTTAGTTTTGGGCCGGGTTTTTTATATTTTTCGACCCAGTTGGGTTAGAACCAGATTTTGTGATGCTTCCCTATACCTAGTAGCAGCTGGGCTACTGATCTTAACCTTTTTTTCACAATTTTATTTTGCTTTTTACGATTGTAATGGAGAACTAATTCACGAAGGCATATCCTGCTGCTTACGGGTTCCATCGCTTTGAGGTTATTCTAATACCAATTTAATTCGATTTCTGTTCAATTCTTTTCTATAAAGTCATTTGCTTAATTTAATTGCAATCGTTTGCTTCATTCGATTGTGTTCATAGGATAGAATTGATTAAGTTTGATTGTATGCATGTTCCTAAATTTAATTGTGTGTTATTGTTTGCTTAATTCGTTAACTCGTCATATTCTTAATCGTTTGCTTAATTCGGTAAGCAGGAACATAATTTATTTGATTTTGATAAGTGCTTGTCTAATTGATCTCATAATCAGATAGGATCGAATCCGCTTAGGGATTTGTGTTATAATAGTCGATGATAAGTTGGAAACCGAATCAATAGGATTAGTTGTTTTAGCTTATTTTTATAATCACTTATTTTAATCACTTTTTCTCTTGTTTTCTAAAATCATAATCCAAACCCGATAAACCGTTATTATAGTTGGTTAAATTCAATACAAGAATCCTTGAGAGACGATACTCGAGTTGTCGTTACCGTACCTATACTTTTTCAAAAATACTCGTCTTTGATCTTTGCGCGACAGTGGATAAAATTGGCGCCGTTGCCGAGGATTCTTGTAGATTTTAACCAATTTTAGGATTTTAGTTTAGAGTTTTATTAGATTATTTTTTGTTTTTTGTTTTTTGTTTTTGCTTGTTGATTTTCAGGGTTGTAGTGCAGTGTTAAAAATTCCGGCCTGTCAGGTATGTTTGGAAGCTACAGTTTCGATCTGCGTTTTTCTATTTTATTTGATTTATTTTTTATTTTCATATTTTCAAAAAAATCTGAAAAAAATTATGCAATCTTTATTTGATTTAATTAGATTATTTGCGTTATTTTTATATTTTTTAGATTTTATTTTAATCGCTTTTCTTATTTTCCATTCTTTTTAAATCTGTAGTGATTTTATTTGATTCTGTGTTGAAATTGATAATCATATCATGGATGATCAAATGACTCTGAGAGAACTGGTTGCACTTTGTGTGAATTATAACTCTTTATGTATTGAACATCCTGCTGTTGTTGTACCTTTCTAATTTAAATCTGGTTTAACACACTTGTTGCTAAGTTTTAATGGTTTTGCAGGTGAGGATCCGAATAAGCATCTGAAGGAATTAGAAGTTGTGTGCTCTGCACCTTCCGAACCTTCACTAGAGGACCTTGTCAACCAAATGGCTACAAATAATATCAAGTCTCAACAACAAATAGATTCTAATTTTCAGACTTTAGAAATACAGATTGGACAACTTACCACTTTAATGAATGCCATGCAACAAGCTCAAGGATCAAACCAACAACCCTTGGAAGAGCATTCTGTTTTTCAAATAGAGTTGCCTTCTGAAATTGTTGATGAAGTTTATTCTGAGTTGTTATATGATTTTCCATCATTTTCTGATTTTGATGATGTTTACTCTTGTGATGTATGTACTAACACTAATGTTTGCTCTGTTTGTACCGAAATAAATGTTGCCCTGCAGGCTGATGTTTTTCATGTGGATGAGGCTATAGATGAAGTGGTTTGTGCGGTTGAGGCTCTTGACATCCATGCTGCCCCGACCATTCCGTCCATTGAACAACCTCCTTCTTTAGATCTCAAACCACTCCCGGAAAATCTTAAATATGCCTACTTAGAGAGAAATCAAAACCTTCACGTTATTATTTCGTCTAACCTTGATTTCGATCAAGAAAGTAAGCTTTTGCAAGTCTTAAAGAGGCATAAAAAGGCGATTGTGTGTACCTTGGCAGACATTCCCGGTATTATGTTAGGTGACCCTCACCCGGTCACTTAGGCTAACGGTTGTGAAACCTTCAAAAAAAAGAAAAAAAATATTGTTGCTAAATTGGTTAACTTTGAATTGTTGACAAGATATGGATCATAGTCACTAACAAGCTTATTTACTATGTGTGTGAATAGAAAATTGGCTTAATATGATTGCATTAGAATGAAAAAGAGCAAAAAGGAGGATGAGTAAGTTTGGCTTAAGCATAATAACATAATTCGGTTTGGTTTGTTTAGGAGGGAGGTTTATGACCGCATAATTGTGGATTTGTGTTCTTACGATATCCTTAGTGTGCAAAATTAGTACCTATCGATGCAATCTTGACCAAAGAAGAGTTTGTAGCCTATAATGAGTTTTCGAATGCTATTGTTTTTCATGAGTCTTGATACTATTTTGCTCGGAGTTCAAGTGTGGGAGAATTTGATCAGTGCATTTTAATGAACATTCTCTTATGTTTGTACTTAAGCATTTCCTTAGTTTGTTTTGTTTATTTTAGTGTTTTATTATGTTTTTATAATTAAGTCTTTGTTTACCGTTAATATATTTTCGCAACTTATTTTCAGCTTTAGCTGTTATTTGACACCTGTCCACGGTTTGGATCATAACTGGAGCTACGAGAATCAGATTTAAGCCTTCTACTTGGCGTTGGAAAGCTAAGACAAAGAGATAAAACTTTCATGTTTTACGAAGAAGCTGATTTGAAGTGTAGAAGGCTCGAATAATTCGTTGAACTTTGGACCCGAATTCTGCCTTTAGGAATATTTAGTTTTGGGCCGGGTTTTTTATATTTTTCGACCCAGTTGGGTTAGAACCAGATTTTGTGATGCTTCCCTATACCTAGTAGCAGCTGGGCTACTGATCTTAACCTTTTTTTCACAATTTTATTTTGCTTTTTACGATTGTAATGGAGAACTAATTCACGAAGGCATATCCTGCTGCTTACGGGTTCCATCGCTTTGAGGTTATTCTAATACCAATTTAATTCGATTTCTGTTCAATTCTTTTCTATAAAGTCATTTGCTTAATTTAATTGCAATCGTTTGCTTAATTCGATTGTGTTCATAGGATAGAATTGATTAAGTTTGATTGTATGCATGTTCCTAAATTTAATTGTGTGTTATTGTTTGCTTAATTCGTTAACTCGTCATATTCTTAATCGTTTGCTTAATTCGGTAAGCAGGAACATAATTCATTTGATTTTGATAAGTGCTTGTCTAATTGATCTCATAATGAGATAGGATCGAATCCGCTTAGGGATTTATGTTATAATAGTCGATGATAAGTCGGAAACCGAATCAATAGGATTAGTTGTTTTAGCTTATTTTTATAATCACTTATTTTAATCACTTTTTCTCTTGTTTTCTAAAATCATAATCCAAACCCCATAAACCGTTATTATAGTTGGTTAAATTCAATACAAGAATCCTTGAGAGACGATACTCGAGTTGTCGTTACCGTACCTATACTTTTTCAAAAATACTCGTCTTTGATCTGTGCGCGACAATGGATAAAATTGGCGCCGTTGCCGAGGATTCTTGTAGATTTTAACCAATTTTAGGATTTTAGTTTAGAGTTTTATTAGATTATTTTTTGTTTTTTGTTTTTTGTTTTTGCTTGTGGATTTTCAGGGTTGTAGTGCAGTGTTAAAAATTCCGGCCTGTCAGGTAAGTTTGGAAGCTACAGTTTCGATCTGCGTTTTTCTATTTTATTTGATTTATTTTCTATTTTCATATTTTCAAAAAAATCTGAAAAAAATTATGCAATCTTTATTTGATTTATTTAGATTTTTTGCGTCATTTTTATATTTTTTAGATTTTATTTTAATCGCTTTTCTTATTTTCCATTCTTTTTAAATCTGTAGTGATTTTATTTGATTCTATGTTGAAATTGATAATCATATCATGGATGATCAAATGACTCTGAGAGAACTGGTTGCACTTTGTGTGAATTATAACTCTTTATGTATTGAACATCCTGCTGTTGTTGTACCTTTCTAATTTAAATCTGGTTTAACACACTTGTTGCTAAGTTTTAATGGTTTTGCAGGTGAGGATCCGAATAAGCATCTGAAGGAATTAGTAGTTGTGTGCTCTGCACCTTCCGAACCTTCACTAGAGGACCTTGTCAACCAAATGGCTACAAATAATATCAAGTCTCAAGAACAAATAGATTCTAATTTTCAGACTTTAGAAATACAAATTGGACAACTTACCAGTTTAATGAATGCCATGCAACAAGCTCAAGGATCAAACCAACAACCCTTGGAAGAGCATTCTGTTTTTCAAATAGAGTTGCCTTCTGAAATTGTTGATGAAGTTTATTCTGAGTTGTTATATGATTTTCCATCATTTTCTGATTTTGATGATGTTTACTCTTGTGATGTATGTACTAACACTAATGTTTGCTCTGTTTGTACCGAAATAAATGTTGCCCTGCAGGCTGATGTTTTTCATGTGGATGAGGCTATAGATGAAGTGGTTTGTGCGGTAGAGGCTCTTGACATCCATGCTGCCCCGACCATTCCGTCCATTGAACAACCTCCTTCTTTAGATCTCAAACCTCTCCCGGAAAATCTTAAATATGCCTACTTAGAGAGAAATCAAAACCTTCACATTATTATTTCGTCTAACCTTGATTTCGATCAAGAAAATAAGCTTTTGCAAGTCTTAAAGAGGCATAAAAAGGCGATTGTGTGTACCTTGGCAGACATTCCCGGTATTATGTTAGGTGACCCTCACCCGGTCACTTAGGCTAACGGTTGTGAAACCTTCAAAAAAAAAAATATTGTTGCTAAAGTGGTTAACTTTGAATTGTCGACAAGATATGGATCATAGTCACTAACAAGCTTATTTACTATGTGTGTGAATAGAAAATTGGCTTAATATGATTGCATTAGAATGAAAAAGAGCAAAAAGGAGGATGAGTAAGTTTGGCTTAAGCATAATAACATAATTCGGTTTGGTTTGTTTAGGAGGGAGGTTTATGACCGCATAATTGTGGATTTGTGTTCTTACGATATCCTTAGTGTGCAAAATTAGTACCTATCGATGCAATCTTGACCAAAGAAGAGTTTGTAGCCTATAATGAGTTTTCGAATGCTATTGTTTTTCATGAGTCTTGATACTATTTTGCTCGGAGTTCAAGTGTGGGAGAATTTGATCAGTGCATTTTAATGAACATTCTCTTATGTTTGTACTTAAGCATTTCCTTAGTTTGTTTTGTTTATTTTAGTGTTTTATTATGTTTTTATAATTAAGTCTTTGTTTACCGTTAATATATTTTCGCAACTTATTTTCAGCTTTAGCTGTTATTTGACACCTGTCCACGGTTTGGATCATAACTGGAGCTACGAGAATCAGATTTGAGCCTTCTACTTGGCGTTGGAAAGCTAAGACAAAGAGATAAAACTTTCATGTTTTACGAAGAAGCTGATTTGAAGTGTAGAAGGCTCGAATAATTCGCTGAACTTTGGACCCGAATTCTGCCTTTAGGAATATTTAGTTTTGGGCCGGGTTTTTTATATTTTTCGACCCAGTTGGGTTAGAACCAGATTTTGTGATGCTTCCCTATACCTAGTAGCAGCTGGGCTACTGATCTTAACCTTTTTTTCACAATTTTATTTTGCTTTTTACGATTGTAATGGAGAACTAATTCACGAAGGCATATCCTGCTGCTTACGGGTTCCATCGCTTTGAGGTTATTCTAATACCAATTTAATTCGATTTCTGTTCAATTCTTTTCTATAAAGTCATTTGCTTAATTTAATTGCAATCGTTTGCTTAATTCGATTGTGTTTATAGGATAGAATTGATTAAGTTTGATTGTATGCATGTTCCTAAATTTAATTGTGTGTTATTGTTTGCTTAATTCGTTAACTCGTCATATTCTTAATCGTTTGCTTAATTCGGTAAGCAGGAACATAATTCATTTGATTTTGATAAGTGCTTGTCTAATTGATCTCATAATCAGATAGGATCGAATCCGCTTAGGGATTTGTGTTATAATAGTCGATGATAAGTCGGAAACCGAATCAATAGGATTAGTTGTTTTAGCTTATTTTTATAATCACTTATTTTAATCACTTTTTCTCTTGTTTTCTAAAATCATAATCCAAACCCCATAAACCGTTATTATAGTTGGTTAAACTCAATACAAGAATCCTTGAGAGACGATACTCGAGTTGTCGTTACCGTACCTATACTTTTTCAAAAATACTCGTCCTTGATCTGTGCGCGACAGTGGATAAAATTGGCGCCGTTGCAGAGGATTCTTGTAGATTTTAACCAATTTTAGGATTTTAGTTTAGAGTTTTATTAGATTATTTTTTGTTTTTTGTTTTTTGTTTTTGCTTGTTGATTTTCAGGGTTGTAGTGCAGTGTTAAAAATTCCGGTCTGTCAGGTAAGTTTGGAAGCTACAGTTTCGATCTGCGTTTTTCTATTTTATTTGATTTATTTTCTATTTTCATATTTTCAAAAAATCTGAAAAAAATTATGCAATCTTTATTTGATTTATTTAGATTTTTTGCGTCATTTTTATATTTTTTAGATTTTATTTTAATCGCTTTTCTTATTTTCCATTCTTTTTAAATCTGTAGTGATTTTATTTGATTCTGTGTTGAAATTGATAATCATATCATGGATGATCAAATGACTCTGAGAGAACTGGTTGCACTTTGTGTGAATTATAACTCTTTATGTATTGAACATCCTGCTGTTGTTGTACCTTTCTAATTTAAATCTGGTTTAACACACTTGTTGCTAAGTTTTAATGGTTTTGCAGGTGAGGATCCGAATAAGCATCTGAAGGAATTAGAAGTTGTGTGCTCTGCACCTTCCGAACCTTCACTAGAGGACCTTGTCAACCAAATGGCTACAAATAATATCAAGTCTCAACAACAAATAGATTCTAATTTTCAGACTTTACAAATACAGATTGGACAACTTACCACTTTAATGAATGCCATGCAACAAGCTCAAGGATCAAACCAATAACCCTTGGAAGAGCATTCTGTTTTTCAAATAGAGTTGCCTTCTGAAATTGTTGATGAAGTTTATTCTGAGTTGTTATATGATTTTCCATCATTTTCTGATTTTGATGATGTTTACTCTTGTGATGTATGTACTAACACTAATGTTTGCTCTGTTTGTACCGAAATAAATGTTGCCCTGCAGGCTGATGTTTTTCATGTGGATGAGGCTATAGATGAAGTGGTTTGTGCGGTAGAGGCTCTTGACATCCATGCTGCCCCGACCATTCCGTCCATTGAACAACCTCCTTCTTTAGATCTCAAACCTCTCCCGGAAAATCTTAAATATGCCTACTTAGAGAGAAATCAAAACCTTCACATTATTATTTCGTCTAACCTTGATTTCGATCAAGAAAATAAGCTTTTGCAAGTCTTAAAGAGGCATAAAAAGGCGATTGTGTGTACCTTGGCAGACATTCCCGGTATTATGTTAGGTGACCCTCACCCGGTCACTTAGGCTAACGGTTGTGAAACCTTCAAAAAAAAAAAAATATTGTTGCTAAAGTGGTTAACTTTGAATTGTCGACAAGATATGGATCATAGTCACTAACAAGCTTATTTACTATGTGTGTGAATAGAAAATTGGCTTAATATGATTGCATTAGAATGAAAAAGAGCAAAAAGGAGGATGAGTATGTTTGGCTTAAGCATAATAACATAATTCGGTTTGGTTTGTTTAGGAGGGAGGTTTATGACCGCATAATTGTGGATTTGTGTTCTTACGATATCCTTAGTGTGCAAAATTAGTACCTATCGATGCAATCTTGACCAAAGAAGAGTTTGTAGCCTATAATGAGTTTTCGAATGCTATTGTTTTTCATGAGTCTTGATACTATTTTGCTCGGAGTTCAAGTGTGGGAGAATTTGATCAGTGCATTTTAATGAACATTCTCTTATGTTTGTACTTAAGCATTTCCTTAGTTTGTTTTGTTTATTTTAGTGTTTTATTATGTTTTTATAATTAAGTCTTTGTTTACCGTTAATATATTTTTGCAACTTATTTTCAGCTTTAGCTGTTATTTGACACCTGTCCACGGTTTGGATCATAACTGGAGCTACGAGAATCAGATTTGAGCCTTCTACTTGGCGTTGGAAAGCTAAGACAAAGAGATAAAACTTTCATGTTTTACGAAGAAGCTGATTTGAAGTGTAGAAGGCTCGAATAATTCGTTGAACTTTGGACCCGAATTCTGCCTTTAGGAATATTTAGTTTTGGGCCGGGTATTTTATATTTTTTGACCCAGTTGGGTTAGAACCAGATTTTGTGATGCTTCCCTATACCTAGAAGCAGCTGGGCTACTGATCTTAGCCTTTTTTTCACAATTTTATTTTGCTTTTTACGATTGTAATGGAGAACTAATTCACGAAGGCATATCCTGCTGCTTACGGGTTCCATCGCTTTGAGGTTATTCTAATACCAATTTAATTCGATTTCTGTTCAATTCTTTTCTATAAAGTCATTTGCTTAATTTAATTGCAATCGTTTGCTTCATTCGATTGTGTTCATAGGATAGAATTGATTAAGTTTGATTGTATGCATGTTCCTAAATTTAATTGTGTGTTATTGTTTGCTTAAATCGTTAACTCGTCATATTCTTAATCGTTTGCTTAATTCGGTAAGCAGGAACATAATTCATTTGATTTTGATAAGTGCTTGTCTAATTGATCTCATAATCAGATAGGATCGAATCCACTTAGGGATTTGTGTTATAATAGTCGATGATAAGTCGGAAACCGAATCAATAGGATTAGTTGTTTTAGCTTATTTTTATAATCACTTATTTTAATCACTTTTTCTCTTGTTTTCTAAAATCATAATCCAAACCCCATAAACCGTTATTATAGTTGGTTAAATTCAATACAAGAATCCTTGAGAGACGATACTCGAGTTGTCGTTACCGTACCTATACTTTTTCAAAAATACTCGTCTTTGATCTGTGCGCGACAGTGGATAAAATTGGCGCCATTGCCGAGGATTCTTGTAGATTTTAACCAATTTTAGGATTTTAGTTTAGAGTTTTATTAGATTATTTTTTGTTTTTTGTTTTTTGTTTTTGCTTGTTGATTTTCAGGGTTGTAGTGCAGTGTTAAAAATTCCGGCCTGTCAGGTAAGTTTGGAAGCTACAGTTTCGATCTGCGTTTTTCTATTTTATTTGATTTATTTTCTATTTTCATATTTTCAAAAAAATCTGAAAAAAATTATGCAATCTTTATTTGATTTATTTAGATTTTTTGCGTCATTTTTATATTTTTTAGATTTTATTTTAATCGCTTTTCTTATTTTCCATTCTTTTTAAATCTGTAGTGATTTTATTTGATTCTATGTTGAAATTGATAATCATATCATGGATGATCAAATGACTCAGAGAGAACTGGTTGCACTTTGTGTGAATTATAACTCTTTATGTATTGAACATCCTGTTGTTGTTGTACCTTTCTAATTTAAATCTGGTTTAACACACTTGTTGCTAAGTTTTAATGGTTTTGCAGGTGAGGATCCGAATAAGCATCTGAAGGAATTAGAAGTTGTGTGCTCTGCACCTTCCGAACCTTCACTAGAGGACCTTGTCAACCAAATGGCTACAAATAATATCAAGTCTCAACAACAAATAGATTCTAATTTTCAGACTTTAGAAATACAGATTGGACAACTTACCACTTTAATGAATGCCATGCAACAAGCTCAAGGATCAAACCAACAACCCTTGGAAGAGCATTCTGTTTTTCAAATAGAGTTGCCTTCTGAAATTGTTGATGAAGTTTATTCTGAGTTGTTATATGATTTTCCATCATTTTCTGATTTTGATGATGTTTACTCTTGTGATGTATGTACTAACACTAATGTTTGCTCTGTTTGTACCGAAATAAATGTTGCCCTGCAGGCTGATGTTTTTCATGTGGATGAGGCTATAGATGAAGTGGTTTGTGCGGTAGAGGCTCTTGACATCCATGCTGCCCCGACCATTCCGTCCATTGAACAACCTCCTTCTTTAGATCTCAAACCTCTCCCGAAAAATCTTAAATATGCCTACTTAGAGAGAAATCAAAACCTTCACATTATTATTTCGTCTAACCTTGATTTCGATCAAGAAAATAAGCTTTTGCAAGTCTTAAAGAGGCATAAAAAGGCGATTGTGTGTACCTTGGCAGACATTCCCGGTATTATGTTAGGTGACCCTCACCCGGTCACTTAGGCTAACGGTTGTGAAACCTTCAAAAAAAAAAAAATATTGTTGCTAAAGTGGTTAACTTTGAATTGTCGACAAGATATGGATCATAGTCACTAACAAGCTTATTTACTATGTGTGTGAATAGAAAATTGGCTTAATATGATTGCATTAGAATGAAAAAGAGCAAAAAGGAGGATGAGTATGTTTGGCTTAAGCATAATAACATAATTCGGTTTGGTTTGTTTAGGAGGGAGGTTTATGACCGCATAATTGTGGATTTGTGTTCTTACGATATCCTTAGTGTGCAAAATTAGTACCTATCGATGCAATCTTGACCAAAGAAGAGTTTGTAGCCTATAATGAGTTTTCGAATGCTATTGTTTTTCATGAGTCTTGATACTATTTTGCTCGGAGTTCAAGTGTGGGAGAATTTGATCAGTGCATTTTAATGAACATTCTCTTATGTTTGTACTTAAGCATTTCCTTAGTTTGTTTTGTTTATTTTAGTGTTTTATTATGTTTTTATAATTAAGTCTTTGTTTACCGTTAATATATTTTTGCAACTTATTTTCAGCTTTAGCTGTTATTTGACACCTGTCCACGGTTTGGATCATAACTGGAGCTACGAGAATCAGATTTGAGCCTTCTACTTGGCGTTGGAAAGCTAAGACAAAGAGATAAAACTTTCATGTTTTACGAAGAAGCTGATTTGAAGTGTAGAAGGCTCGAATAATTCGTTGAACTTTGGACCCGAATTCTGCCTTTAGGAATATTTAGTTTTGGGCCGGGTATTTTATATTTTTTGACCCAGTTGGGTTAGAACCAGATTTTGTGATGCTTCCCTATACCTAGAAGCAGCTGGGCTACTGATCTTAACCTTTTTTTCACAATTTTATTTTGCTTTTTACGATTGTAATGGAGAACTAATTCACGAAGGCATATCCTGCTGCTTACGGGTTCCATCGCTTTGAGGTTATTCTAATACCAATTTAATTCGATTTCTGTTCAATTCTTTTCTATAAAGTCATTTGCTTAATTTAATTGCAATCGTTTGCTTCATTCGATTGTGTTCATAGGATAGAATTGATTAAGTTTGATTGTATGCATGTTCCTAAATTTAATTGTGTGTTATTGTTTGCTTAAATCGTTAACTCGTCATATTCTTAATCGTTTGCTTAATTCGGTAAGCAGGAACATAATTCATTTGATTTTGATAAGTGCTTGTCTAATTGATCTCATAATCAGATAGGATCGAATCCACTTAGGGATTTGTGTTATAATAGTCGATGATAAGTCGGAAACCGAATCAATAGGATTAGTTGTTTTAGCTTATTTTTATAATCACTTATTTTAATCACTTTTTCTCTTGTTTTCTAAAATCATAATCCAAACCCCATAAACCGTTATTATAGTTGGTTAAATTCAATACAAGAATCCTTGAGAGACGATACTCGAGTTGTCGTTACCGTACCTATACTTTTTCAAAAATACTCGTCTTTGATCTGTGCGCGACAGTGGATAAAATTGGCGCCATTGCCGAGGATTCTTGTAGATTTTAACCAATTTTAGGATTTTAGTTTAGAGTTTTATTAGATTATTTTTTGTTTTTTGTTTTTTGTTTTTGCTTGTTGATTTTCAGGGTTGTAGTGCAGTGTTAAAAATTCCGGCCTGTCAGGTAAGTTTGGAAGCTACAGTTTCGATCTGCGTTTTTCTATTTTATTTGATTTATTTTCTATTTTCATATTTTCAAAAAAATCTGAAAAAAATTATGCAATCTTTATTTGATTTATTTAGATTTTTTGCGTCATTTTTATATTTTTTAGATTTTATTTTAATCGCTTTTCTTATTTTCCATTCTTTTTAAATCTGTAGTGATTTTATTTGATTCTATGTTGAAATTGATAATCATATCATGGATGATCAAATGACTCAGAGAGAACTGGTTGCACTTTGTGTGAATTATAACTCTTTATGTATTGAACATCCTGTTGTTGTTGTACCTTTCTAATTTAAATCTGGTTTAACACACTTGTTGCTAAGTTTTAATGGTTTTGCAGGTGAGGATCCGAATAAGCATCTGAAGGAATTAGAAGTTGTGTGCTCTGCACCTTCCGAACCTTCACTAGAGGACCTTGTCAACCAAATGGCTACAAATAATATCAAGTCTCAACAACAAATAGATTCTAATTTTCAGACTTTAGAAATACAGATTGGACAACTTACCACTTTAATGAATGCCATGCAACAAGCTCAAGGATCAAACCAACAACCCTTGGAAGAGCATTCTGTTTTTCAAATAGAGTTGCCTTCTGAAATTGTTGATGAAGTTTATTCTGAGTTGTTATATGATTTTCCATCATTTTCTGATTTTGATGATGTTTACTCTTGTGATGTATGTACTAACACTAATGTTTGCTCTGTTTGTACCGAAATAAATGTTGCCCTGCAGGCTGATGTTTTTCATGTGGATGAGGCTATAGATGAAGTGGTTTGTGCGGTAGAGGCTCTTGACATCCATGCTGCCCCGACCATTCCGTCCATTGAACAACCTCCTTCTTTAGATCTCAAACCTCTCCCGGAAAATCTTAAATATGCCTACTTAGAGAGAAATCAAAACCTTCACATTATTATTTCGTCTAACCTTGATTTCGATCAAGAAAATAAGCTTTTGCAAGTCTTAAAGAGGCATAAAAAGGCGATTGTGTGTACCTTGGCAGACATTCCCGGTATTATGTTAGGTGACCCTCACCCGGTCACTTAGGCTAACGGTTGTGAAACCTTCAAAAAAAAAAAAATATTGTTGCTAAAGTGGTTAACTTTGAATTGTCGACAAGATATGGATCATAGTCACTAACAAGCTTATTTACTATGTGTGTGAATAGAAAATTGGCTTAATATGATTGCATTAGAATGAAAAAGAGCAAAAAGGAGGATGAGTATGTTTGGCTTAAGCATAATAACATAATTCGGTTTGGTTTGTTTAGGAGGGAGGTTTATGACCGCATAATTGTGGATTTGTGTTCTTACGATATCCTTAGTGTGCAAAATTAGTACCTATCGATGCAATCTTGACCAAAGAAGAGTTTGTAGCCTATAATGAGTTTTCGAATGCTATTGTTTTTCATGAGTCT
The DNA here is from genome assembly GCA_022829125.1 of Lathyrus tuberosus. NCBI lineage: Eukaryota > Viridiplantae > Streptophyta > Magnoliopsida > Fabales > Fabaceae > Lathyrus > Lathyrus tuberosus. Next base: position 15,354,123 of record JALAZF010000071.1, read on the forward strand.
TGATACTATTTTGCTCGGAGTTCAAGTGTGGGAGAATTTGATCAGTGCATTTTAATGAACATTCTCTTATGTTTGTACTTAAGCATTTCCTTAGTTTGTTTTGTTTATTTTAGTGTTTTATTATGTTTTTATAATTAAGTCTTTGTTTACCGTTAATATATTTTTGCAACTTATTTTCAGCTTTAGCTGTTATTTGACACCTGTCCACGGTTTGGATCATAACTGGAGCTACGAGAATCAGATTTGAGCCTTCTACTTGGCGTTGGAAAGCTAAGACAAAGAGATAAAACTTTCATGTTTTACGAAGAAGCTGATTTGAAGTGTAGAAGGCTCGAATAATTCGTTGAACTTTGGACCCGAATTCTGCCTTTAGGAATATTTAGTTTTGGGCCGGGTATTTTATATTTTTTGACCCAGTTGGGTTAGAACCAGATTTTGTGATGCTTCCCTATACCTAGAAGCAGCTGGGCTACTGATCTTAACCTTTTTTTCACAATTTTATTTTGCTTTTTACGATTGTAATGGAGAACTAATTCACGAAGGCATATCCTGCTGCTTACGGGTTCCATCGCTTTGAGGTTATTCTAATACCAATTTAATTCGATTTCTGTTCAATTCTTTTCTATAAAGTCATTTGCTTAATTTAATTGCAATCGTTTGCTTCATTCGATTGTGTTCATAGGATAGAATTGATTAAGTTTGATTGTATGCATGTTCCTAAATTTAATTGTGTGTTATTGTTTGCTTAAATCGTTAACTCGTCATATTCTTAATCGTTTGCTTAATTCGGTAAGCAGGAACATAATTCATTTGATTTTGATAAGTGCTTGTCTAATTGATCTCATAATCAGATAGGATCGAATCCACTTAGGGATTTGTGTTATAATAGTCGATGATAAGTCGGAAACCGAATCAATAGGATTAGTTGTTTTAGCTTATTTTTATAATCACTTATTTTAATCACTTTTTCTCTTGTTTTCTAAAATCATAATCCAAACCCCATAAACCGTTATTATAGTTGGTTAAATTCAATACAAGAATCCTTGAGAGACGATACTCGAGTTGTCGTTACCGTACCTATACTTTTTCAAAAATACTCGTCTTTGATCTGTGCGCGACAGTGGATAAAATTGGCGCCATTGCCGAGGATTCTTGTAGATTTTAACCAATTTTAGGATTTTAGTTTAGAGTTTTATTAGATTATTTTTTGTTTTTTGTTTTTTGTTTTTGCTTGTTGATTTTCAGGGTTGTAGTGCAGTGTTAAAAATTCCGGCCTGTCAGGTAAGTTTGGAAGCTACAGTTTCGATCTGCGTTTTTCTATTTTATTTGATTTATTTTCTATTTTCATATTTTCAAAAAAATCTGAAAAAAATTATGCAATCTTTATTTGATTTATTTAGATTTTTTGCGTCATTTTTATATTTTTTAGATTTTATTTTAATCGCTTTTCTTATTTTCCATTCTTTTTAAATCTGTAGTGATTTTATTTGATTCTATGTTGAAATTGATAATCATATCATGGATGATCAAATGACTCAGAGAGAACTGGTTGCACTTTGTGTGAATTATAACTCTTTATGTATTGAACATCCTGTTGTTGTTGTACCTTTCTAATTTAAATCTGGTTTAACACACTTGTTGCTAAGTTTTAATGGTTTTGCAGGTGAGGATCCGAATAAGCATCTGAAGGAATTAGAAGTTGTGTGCTCTGCACCTTCCGAACCTTCACTAGAGGACCTTGTCAACCAAATGGCTACAAATAATATCAAGTCTCAACAACAAATAGATTCTAATTTTCAGACTTTAGAAATACAGATTGGACAACTTACCACTTTAATGAATGCCATGCAACAAGCTCAAGGATCAAACCAACAACCCTTGGAAGAGCATTCTGTTTTTCAAATAGAGTTGCCTTCTGAAATTGTTGATGAAGTTTATTCTGAGTTGTTATATGATTTTCCATCATTTTCTGATTTTGATGATGTTTACTCTTGTGATGTATGTACTAACACTAATGTTTGCTCTGTTTGTACCGAAATAAATGTTGCCCTGCAGGCTGATGTTTTTCATGTGGATGAGGCTATAGATGAAGTGGTTTGTGCGGTAGAGGCTCTTGACATCCATGCTGCCCCGACCATTCCGTCCATTGAACAACCTCCTTCTTTAGATCTCAAACCTCTCCCGGAAAATCTTAAATATGCCTACTTAGAGAGAAATCAAAACCTTCACATTATTATTTCGTCTAACCTTGATTTCGATCAAGAAAATAAGCTTTTGCAAGTCTTAAAGAGGCATAAAAAGGCGATTGTGTGTACCTTGGCAGACATTCCCGGTATTATGTTAGGTGACCCTCACCCGGTCACTTAGGCTAACGGTTGTGAAACCTTCAAAAAAAAAAAAATATTGTTGCTAAAGTGGTTAACTTTGAATTGTCGACAAGATATGGATCATAGTCACTAACAAGCTTATTTACTATGTGTGTGAATAGAAAATTGGCTTAATATGATTGCATTAGAATGAAAAAGAGCAAAAAGGAGGATGAGTATGTTTGGCTTAAGCATAATAACATAATTCGGTTTGGTTTGTTTAGGAGGGAGGTTTATGACCGCATAATTGTGGATTTGTGTTCTTACGATATCCTTAGTGTGCAAAATTAGTACCTATCGATGCAATCTTGACCAAAGAAGAGTTTGTAGCCTATAATGAGTTTTCGAATGCTATTGTTTTTCATGAGTCTTGATACTATTTTGCTCGGAGTTCAAGTGTGGGAGAATTTGATCAGTGCATTTTAATGAACATTCTCTTATGTTTGTACTTAAGCATTTCCTTAGTTTGTTTTGTTTATTTTAGTGTTTTATTATGTTTTTATAATTAAGTCTTTGTTTACCGTTAATATATTTTTGCAACTTATTTTCAGCTTTAGCTGTTATTTGACACCTGTCCACGGTTTGGATCATAACTGGAGCTACGAGAATCAGATTTGAGCCTTCTACTTGGCGTTGGAAAGCTAAGACAAAGAGATAAAACTTTCATGTTTTACGAAGAAGCTGATTTGAAGTGTAGAAGGCTCGAATAATTCGTTGAACTTTGGACCCGAATTCTGCCTTTAGGAATATTTAGTTTTGGGCCGGGTATTTTATATTTTTTGACCCAGTTGGGTTAGAACCAGATTTTGTGATGCTTCCCTATACCTAGAAGCAGCTGGGCTACTGATCTTAACCTTTTTTTCACAATTTTATTTTGCTTTTTACGATTGTAATGGAGAACTAATTCACGAAGGCATATCCTGCTGCTTACGGGTTCCATCGCTTTGAGGTTATTCTAATACCAATTTAATTCGATTTCTGTTCAATTCTTTTCTATAAAGTCATTTGCTTAATTTAATTGCAATCGTTTGCTTCATTCGATTGTGTTCATAGGATAGAATTGATTAAGTTTGATTGTATGCATGTTCCTAAATTTAATTGTGTGTTATTGTTTGCTTAAATCGTTAACTCGTCATATTCTTAATCGTTTGCTTAATTCGGTAAGCAGGAACATAATTCATTTGATTTTGATAAGTGCTTGTCTAATTGATCTCATAATCAGATAGGATCGAATCCACTTAGGGATTTGTGTTATAATAGTCGATGATAAGTCGGAAACCGAATCAATAGGATTAGTTGTTTTAGCTTATTTTTATAATCACTTATTTTAATCACTTTTTCTCTTGTTTTCTAAAATCATAATCCAAACCCCATAAACCGTTATTATAGTTGGTTAAATTCAATACAAGAATCCTTGAGAGACGATACTCGAGTTGTCGTTACCGTACCTATACTTTTTCAAAAATACTCGTCTTTGATCTGTGCGCGACAGTGGATAAAATTGGCGCCATTGCCGAGGATTCTTGTAGATTTTAACCAATTTTAGGATTTTAGTTTAGAGTTTTATTAGATTATTTTTTGTTTTTTGTTTTTTGTTTTTGCTTGTTGATTTTCAGGGTTGTAGTGCAGTGTTAAAAATTCCGGCCTGTCAGGTAAGTTTGGAAGCTACAGTTTCGATCTGCGTTTTTCTATTTTATTTGATTTATTTTCTATTTTCATATTTTCAAAAAAATCTGAAAAAAATTATGCAATCTTTATTTGATTTATTTAGATTTTTTGCGTCATTTTTATATTTTTTAGATTTTATTTTAATCGCTTTTCTTATTTTCCATTCTTTTTAAATCTGTAGTGATTTTATTTGATTCTATGTTGAAATTGATAATCATATCATGGATGATCAAATGACTCAGAGAGAACTGGTTGCACTTTGTGTGAATTATAACTCTTTATGTATTGAACATCCTGTTGTTGTTGTACCTTTCTAATTTAAATCTGGTTTAACACACTTGTTGCTAAGTTTTAATGGTTTTGCAGGTGAGGATCCGAATAAGCATCTGAAGGAATTAGAAGTTGTGTGCTCTGCACCTTCCGAACCTTCACTAGAGGACCTTGTCAACCAAATGGCTACAAATAATATCAAGTCTCAACAACAAATAGATTCTAATTTTCAGACTTTAGAAATACAGATTGGACAACTTACCACTTTAATGAATGCCATGCAACAAGCTCAAGGATCAAACCAACAACCCTTGGAAGAGCATTCTGTTTTTCAAATAGAGTTGCCTTCTGAAATTGTTGATGAAGTTTATTCTGAGTTGTTATATGATTTTCCATCATTTTCTGATTTTGATGATGTTTACTCTTGTGATGTATGTACTAACACTAATGTTTGCTCTGTTTGTACCGAAATAAATGTTGCCCTGCAGGCTGATGTTTTTCATGTGGATGAGGCTATAGATGAAGTGGTTTGTGCGGTAGAGGCTCTTGACATCCATGCTGCCCCGACCATTCCGTCCATTGAACAACCTCCTTCTTTAGATCTCAAACCTCTCCCGGAAAATCTTAAATATGCCTACTTAGAGAGAAATCAAAACCTTCACATTATTATTTCGTCTAACCTTGATTTCGATCAAGAAAATAAGCTTTTGCAAGTCTTAAAGAGGCATAAAAAGGCGATTGTGTGTACCTTGGCAGACATTCCCGGTATTATGTTAGGTGACCCTCACCCGGTCACTTAGGCTAACGGTTGTGAAACCTTCAAAAAAAAAAAAAATATTGTTGCTAAAGTGGTTAACTTTGAATTGTCGACAAGATATGGATCATAGTCACTAACAAGCTTATTTACTATGTGTGTGAATAGAAAATTGGCTTAATATGATTGCATTAGAATGAAAAAGAGCAAAAAGGAGGATGAGTATGTTTGGCTTAAGCATAATAACATAATTCGGTTTGGTTTGTTTAGGAGGGAGGTTTATGACCGCATAATTGTGGATTTGTGTTCTTACGATATCCTTAGTGTGCAAAATTAGTACCTATCGATGCAATCTTGACCAAAGAAGAGTTTGTAGCCTATAATGAGTTTTCGAATGCTATTGTTTTTCATGAGTCTTGATACTATTTTGCTCGGAGTTCAAGTGTGGGAGAATTTGATCAGTGCATTTTAATGAACATTCTCTTATGTTTGTACTTAAGCATTTCCTTAGTTTGTTTTGTTTATTTTAGTGTTTTATTATGTTTTTATAATTAAGTCTTTGTTTACCGTTAATATATTTTTGCAACTTATTTTCAGCTTTAGCTGTTATTTGACACCTGTCCACGGTTTGGATCTTACTGGAGCTACGAGAATCAGATTTGAGCCTTCTACTTGGCGTTGGAAAGCTAAGACAAAGAGATAAAACTTTCATGTTTTACGAAGAAGCTGATTTGAAGTGTAGAAGGCTCGAATAATTCGTTGAACTTTGGACCCGAATTCTGCCTTTAGGAATATTTAGTTTTGGGCCGGGTATTTTATATTTTTCGACCCAGTTGGGTTAGAACCAGATTTTGTGATGCTTCCCTATACCTAGAAGCAGCTGGGCTACTGATCTTAACCTTTTTTTCACAATTTTATTTTGCTTTTTACGATTGTAATGGAGAACTAATTCACGAAGGCATATCCTGCTGCTTACGGGTTCCATCGCTTTGAGGTTATTCTAATACCAATTTAATTCGATTTCTGTTCAATTCTTTTCTATAAAGTCATTTGCTTAATTTAATTGCAATCGTTTGCTTCATTCGATTGTGTTCATAGGATAGAATTGATTAAGTTTGATTGTATGCATGTTCCTAAATTTAATTGTGTGTTATTGTTTGCTTAAATCGTTAACTCGTCATATTCTTAATCGTTTGCTTAATTCGGTAAGCAGGAACATAATTCATTTGATTTTGATAAGTGCTTGTCTAATTGATCTCATAATCAGATAGGATCGAATCCACTTAGGGATTTGTGTTATAATAGTCGATGATAAGTCGGAAACCGAATCAATAGGATTAGTTGTTTTAGCTTATTTTTATAATCACTTTTTCTCTTGTTTTCTAAAATCATAATCCAAACCCCATAAACCGTTATTATAGTTGGTTAAATTCAATACAAGAATCCTTGAGAGACGATACTCGAGTTGTCGTTACCGTACCTATACTTTTTCAAAAATACTCGTCTTTGATCTGTGCGCGACAGTGGATAAAATTGGCGCCATTGCCGAGGATTCTTGTAGATTTTAACCAATTTTAGGATTTTAGTTTAGAGTTTTATTAGATTATTTTTTGTTTTTTGTTTTTTGTTTTTGCTTGTTGATTTTCAGGGTTGTAGTGCAGTGTTAAAAATTCCGGCCTGTCAGGTAAGTTTGGAAGCTACAGTTTCGATCTGCGTTTTTCTATTTTATTTGATTTATTTTCTATTTTCATATTTTCAAAAAAATCTGAAAAAAATTATGCAATCTTTATTTGATTTATTTAGATTTTTTGCGTCATTTTTATATTTTTTAGATTTTATTTTAATCGCTTTTCTTATTTTCCATTCTTTTTAAATCTGTAGTGATTTTATTTGATTCTATGTTGAAATTGATAATCATATCATGGATGATCAAATGACTCAGAGAGAACTGGTTGCACTTTGTGTGAATTATAACTCTTTATGTATTGAACATCCTGTTGTTGTTGTACCTTTCTAATTTAAATCTGGTTTAACACACTTGTTGCTAAGTTTTAATGGTTTTGCAGGTGAGGATCCGAATAAGCATCTGAAGGAATTAGAAGTTGTGTGCTCTGCACCTTCCGAACCTTCACTAGAGGACCTTGTCAACCAAATGGCTACAAATAATATCAAGTCTCAACAACAAATAGATTCTAATTTTCAGACTTTAGAAATACAGATTGGACAACTTACCACTTTAATGAATGCCATGCAACAAGCTCAAGGATCAAACCAACAACCCTTGGAAGAGCATTCTGTTTTTCAAATAGAGTTGCCTTCTGAAATTGTTGATGAAGTTTATTCTGAGTTGTTATATGATTTTCCATCATTTTCTGATTTTGATGATGTTTACTCTTGTGATGTATGTACTAACACTAATGTTTGCTCTGTTTGTACCGAAATAAATGTTGCCCTGCAGGCTGATGTTTTTCATGTGGATGAGGCTATGATGAAGTGGTTTGTGCGGTAGAGGCTCTTGACATCCATGCTGCCCAGACCATTCCGTCCATTGAACAACCTCCTTCTTTAGATCTCAAACCACTCCCGGAAAATCTTAAATATGCCTACTTAGAGAGAAATCAAAACCTTCACGTTATTATTTCGTCTAACCTTGATTTCGATCAAGAAAGTAAGCTTTTGCAAGTCTTAAAGAGGCATAAAAAGGCGATTGTGTGTACCTTGGCAGACATTCCCGGTATTATGTTAGGTGACCCTCACCCGGTCACTTAGGCTAACGGTTGTGAAACCTTCAAAAAAAAAAAAATATTGTTGCTAAAGTGGTTAACTTTGAATTGTCGACAAGATATGGATCATAGTCACTAACAAGCTTATTTACTATGTGTGTGAATAGAAAATTGGCTTAATATGATTGCATTAGAATGAAAAAGAGCAAAAAGGAGGATGAGTAAGTTTGGCTTAAGCATAATAACATAATTCGGTTTGGTTTGTTTAGGAGGGAGGTTTATGACCGCATAATTGTGGATTTGTGTTCTTACGATATCCTTAGTGTGCAAAATTAGTACCTATCGATGCAATCTTGACCAAAGAAGAGTTTGTAGCCTATAATGAGTTTTCGAATGCTATTGTTTTTCATGAGTCTTGATACTATTTTGCTCGGAGTTCAAGTGTGGGAGAATTTGATCAGTGCATTTTAATGAACATTCTCTTATGTTTGTACTGAAGCATTTCCTTAGTTTGTTTTGTTTATTTTAGTGTTTTATTATGTTTTTATAATTAAGTCTTTGTTTACCGTTAATATATTTTCGCAACTTATTTTCAGCTTTAGTTGTTATTTGACACCTGTCCACGGTTTGGATCATAACTGGAGCTACGAGAATCAGATTTGAGCCTTCTACTTGGCGTTGGAAAGCTAAGACAAAGAGATAAAACTTTCATGTTTTACGAAGAAGCTGATTTGAAGTGTAGAAGGCTCGAATAATTCGTTGAACTTTGGACCCGAATTCTGCCTTTAGGAATATTTAGTTTTGGGCCGGGTATTTTATATTTTTCGACCCAGTTGGGTTAGAACCAGATTTTGTGATGCTTCCCTATACCTAGAAGCAGCTGGGCTACTGATCTTAACCTTTTTTTCACAATTTTATTTTGCTTTTTACGATTGTAATGGAGAACTAATTCACGAAGGCATATCCTGCTGCTTACGGGTTCCATCGCTTTGAGGTTATTCTAATACCAATTTAATTCGATTTCTGTTCAATTCTTTTCTATAAAGTCATTTGCTTAATTTAATTGCAATCGTTTGCTTCATTCGATTGTGTTCATAGGATAGAATTGATTAAGTTTGATTGTATGCATGTTCCTAAATTTAATTGTGTGTTATTGTTTGCTTAATTCGTTAACTCGTCATATTCTTAATCGTTTGCTTAATTCGGTAAGCAGGAACATAATTCATTTGATTTTGATAAGTGCTTGTCTAATTGATCTCATAATCAGATAGGATCGAATCCACTTAGGGATTTGTGTTATAATAGTCGATGATAAGTCGGAAACCGAATCAATAGGATTAGTTGTTTTAGCTTATTTTTATAATCACTTATTTTAATCACTTTTTCTCTTGTTTTCTAAAATCATAATCCAAACCCCATAAACCGTTATTATAGTTGGTTAAATTCAATACAAGAATCCTTGAGAGACGATACTCGAGTTGTCGTTACCGTACCTATACTTTTTCAAAAATACTCGTCTTTGATCTGTGCGCGACAGTGGATAAAATTGGCGCCATTGCCGAGGATTCTTGTAGATTTTAACCAATTTTAGGATTTTAGTTTAGAGTTTTATTAGATTATTTTTTGTTTTTTGTTTTTTGTTTTTGCTTGTTGATTTTCAGGGTTGTAGTGCAGTGTTAAAAATTCCGGCCTGTCAGGTAAGTTTGGAAGCTACAGTTTCGATCTGCGTTTTTCTATTTTATTTGATTTATTTTCTATTTTCATATTTTCAAAAAAATCTGAAAAAAATTATGCAATCTTTATTTGATTTATTTAGATTTTTTGCGTCATTTTTATATTTTTTAGATTTTATTTTAATCGCTTTTCTTATTTTCCATTCTTTTTAAATCTGTAGTGATTTTATTTGATTCTATGTTGAAATTGATAATCATATCATGGATGATCAAATGACTCAGAGAGAACTGGTTGCACTTTGTGTGAATTATAACTCTTTATGTATTGAACATCCTGTTGTTGTTGTACCTTTCTAATTTAAATCTGGTTTAACACACTTGTTGCTAAGTTTTAATGGTTTTGCAGGTGAGGATCCGAATAAGCATCTGAAGGAATTAGAAGTTGTGTGCTCTGCACCTTCCGAACCTTCACTAGAGGACCTTGTCAACCAAATGGCTACAAATAATATCAAGTCTCAACAACAAATAGATTCTAATTTTCAGACTTTAGAAATACAGATTGGACAACTTACCACTTTAATGAATGCCATGCAACAAGCTCAAGGATCAAACCAACAACCCTTGGAAGAGCATTCTGTTTTTCAAATAGAGTTGCCTTCTGAAATTGTTGATGAAGTTTATTCTGAGTTGTTATATGATTTTCCATCATTTTCTGATTTTGATGATGTTTACTCTTGTGATGTATGTACTAACACTAATGTTTGCTCTGTTTGTACCGAAATAAATGTTGCCCTGCAGGCTGATGTTTTTCATGTGGATGAGGCTATGATGAAGTGGTTTGTGCGGTAGAGGCTCTTGACATCCATGCTGCCCAGACCATTCCGTCCATTGAACAACCTCCTTCTTTAGATCTCAAACCACTCCCGGAAAATCTTAAATATGCCTACTTAGAGAGAAATCAAAACCTTCACGTTATTATTTCGTCTAACCTTGATTTCGATCAAGAAAGTAAGCTTTTGCAAGTCTTAAAGAGGCATAAAAAGGCGATTGTGTGTACCTTGGCAGACATTCCCGGTATTATGTTAGGTGACCCTCACCCGGTCACTTAGGCTAACGGTTGTGAAACCTTCAAAAAAAAAAAAATATTGTTGCTAAAGTGGTTAACTTTGAATTGTCGACAAGATATGGATCATAGTCACTAACAAGCTTATTTACTATGTGTGTGAATAGAAAATTGGCTTAATATGATTGCATTAGAATGAAAAAGAGCAAAAAGGAGGATGAGTAAGTTTGGCTTAAGCATAATAACATAATTCGGTTTGGTTTGTTTAGGAGGGAGGTTTATGACCGCATAATTGTGGATTTGTGTTCTTACGATATCCTTAGTGTGCAAAATTAGTACCTATCGATGCAATCTTGACCAAAGAAGAGTTTGTAGCCTATAATGAGTTTTCGAATGCTATTGTTTTTCATGAGTCTTGATACTATTTTGCTCGGAGTTCAAGTGTGGGAGAATTTGATCAGTGCATTTTAATGAACATTCTCTTATGTTTGTACTGAAGCATTTCCTTAGTTTGTTTTGTTTATTTTAGTGTTTTATTATGTTTTTATAATTAAGTCTTTGTTTACCGTTAATATATTTTCGCAACTTATTTTCAGCTTTAGTTGTTATTTGACACCTGTCCACGGTTTGGATCATAACTGGAGCTACGAGAATCAGATTTGAGCCTTCTACTTGGCGTTGGAAAGCTAAGACAAAGAGATAAAACTTTCATGTTTTACGAAGAAGCTGATTTGAAGTGTAGAAGGCTCGAATAATTCGTTGAACTTTGGACCCGAATTCTGCCTTTAGGAATATTTAGTTTTGGGCCGGGTATTTTATATTTTTCGACCCAGTTGGGTTAGAACCAGATTTTGTGATGCTTCCCTATACCTAGAAGCAGCTGGGCTACTGATCTTAACCTTTTTTTCACAATTTTATTTTGCTTTTTACGATTGTAATGGAGAACTAATTCACGAAGGCATATCCTGCTGCTTACGGGTTCCATCGCTTTGAGGTTATTCTAATACCAATTTAATTCGATTTCTGTTCAATTCTTTTCTATAAAGTCATTTGCTTAATTTAATTGCAATCGTTTGCTTCATTCGATTGTGTTCATAGGATAGAATTGATTAAGTTTGATTGTATGCATGTTCCTAAATTTAATTGTGTGTTATTGTTTGCTTAATTCGTTAACTCGTCATATTCTTAATCGTTTGCTTAATTCGGTAAGCAGGAACATAATTCATTTGATTTTGATAAGTGCTTGTCTAATTGATCTCATAATCAGATAGGATCGAATCCACTTAGGGATTTGTGTTATAATAGTCGATGATAAGTCGGAAACCGAATCAATAGGATTAGTTGTTTTAGCTTATTTTTATAATCACTTATTTTAATCACTTTTTCTCTTGTTTTCTAAAATCATAATCCAAACCCCATAAACCGTTATTATAGTTGGTTAAATTCAATACAAGAATCCTTGAGAGACGATACTCGAGTTGTCGTTACCGTACCTATACTTTTTCAAAAATACTCGTCTTTGATCTGTGCGCGACAGTGGATAAAATTGGCGCCATTGCCGAGGATTCTTGTAGATTTTAACCAATTTTAGGATTTTAGTTTAGAGTTTTATTAGATTATTTTTTGTTTTTTGTTTTTTGTTTTTGCTTGTTGATTTTCAGGGTTGTAGTGCAGTGTTAAAAATTCCGGCCTGTCAGGTAAGTTTGGAAGCTACAGTTTCGATCTGCGTTTTTCTATTTTATTTGATTTATTTTCTATTTTCATATTTTCAAAAAAATCTGAAAAAAATTATGCAATCTTTATTTGATTTATTTAGATTTTTTGCGTCATTTTTATATTTTTTAGATTTTATTTTAATCGCTTTTCTTATTTTCCATTCTTTTTAAATCTGTAGTGATTTTATTTGATTCTATGTTGAAATTGATAATCATATCATGGATGATCAAATGACTCAGAGAGAACTGGTTGCACTTTGTGTGAATTATAACTCTTTATGTATTGAACATCCTGCTGTTGTTGTACCTTTCTAATTTAAATCTGGTTTAACACACTTGTTGCTAAGTTTTAATGGTTTTGCAGGTGAGGATCCGAATAAGCATCTGAAGGAATTAGAAGTTGTGTGCTCTGCACCTTCCGAACCTTCACTAGAGGACCTTGTCAACCAAATGGCTACAAATAATATCAAGTCTCAACAACAAATAGATTCTAATTTTCAGACTTTAGAAATACAGATTGGACAACTTACCACTTTAATGAATGCCATGCAACAAGCTCAAGGATCAAACCAACAACCCTTGGAAGAGCATTCTGTTTTTCAAATAGAGTTGCCTTCTGAAATTGTTGATGAAGTTTATTCTGAGTTGTTATATGATTTTCCATCATTTTCTGATTTTGATGATGTTTACTCTTGTGCTGTATGTACTAACACTAATGTTTGCTCTGTTTGTACCGAAATAAATGTTGCCCTGCAGGCTGATGTTTTTCATGTGGATGAGGCTATGATGAAGTGGTTTGTGCGGTAGAGGCTCTTGACATCCATGCTGCCCAGACCATTCCGTCCATTGAACAACCTCCTTCTTTAGATCTCAAACCACTCCCGGAAAATCTTAAATATGCCTACTTAGAGAGAAATCAAAACCTTCACGTTATTATTTCGTCTAACCTTGATTTCGATCAAGAAAGTAAGCTTTTGCAAGTCTTAAAGAGGCATAAAAAGGCGATTGTGTGTACCTTGGCAGACATTCCCGGTATTATGTTAGGTGACCCTCACCCGGTCACTTAGGCTAACGGTTGTGAAACCTTCAAAAAAAAAAAAATATTGTTGCTAAAGTGGTTAACTTTGAATTGTCGACAAGATATGGATCATAGTCACTAACAAGCTTATTTACTATGTGTGTGAATAGAAAATTGGCTTAATATGATTGCATTAGAATGAAAAAGAGCAAAAAGGAGGATGAGTAAGTTTGGCTTAAGCATAATAACATAATTCGGTTTGGTTTGTTTAGGAGGGAGGTTTATGACCGCATAATTGTGGATTTGTGTTCTTACGATATCCTTAGTGTGCAAAATTAGTACCTATCGATGCAATCTTGACCAAAGAAGAGTTTGTAGCCTATAATGAGTTTTCGAATGCTATTGTTTTTCATGAGTCTTGATACTATTTTGCTCGGAGTTCAAGTGTGGGAGAATTTGATCAGTGCATTTTAATGAACATTCTCTTATGTTTGTACTTAAGCATTTCCTTAGTTTGTTTTGTTTATTTTAGTGTTTTATTATGTTTTTATAATTAAGTCTTTGTTTACCGTTAATATATTTTCGCAACTTATTTTCAGCTTTAGCTGTTATTTGACACCTGTCCACGGTTTGGATCATAACTGGAGCTACGAGAATCAGATTTGAGCCTTCTACTTGGCGTTGGAAAGCTAAGACAAAGAGATAAAACTTTCATGTTTTACGAAGAAGCTGATTTGAAGTGTAGAAGGCTCGAATAATTCGTTGAACTTTGGACCCGAATTCTGCCTTTAGGAATATTTAGTTTTGGGCCGGGTTTTTTATATTTTTCGACCCAGTTGGGTTAGAACCAGATTTTGTGATGCTTCCCTATACCTAGTAGCAGCTGGGCTACTGATCTTAACCTTTTTTTCACAATTTTATTTTGCTTTTTACGATTGTAATGGAGAACTAATTCACGAAGGCATATCCTGCTGCTTACGGGTTCCATCGCTTTGAGGTTATTCTAATACCAATTTAATTCGATTTCTGTTCAATTCTTTTCTATAAAGTCATTTGCTTAATTTAATTGCAATCGTTTGCTTAATTCGATTGTGTTCATAGGATAGAATTGATTAAGTTTGATTGTATGCATGTTCCTAAATTTAATTGTGTGTTATTGTTTGCTTAATTCGTTAACTCGTCATATTCTTAATCGTTTGCTTAATTCGGTAAGCAGGAACATAATTCATTTGATTTTGATAAGTGCTTGTCTAATTGATCTCATAATCAGATAGGATCGAATCCGCTTAGGGATTTGTGTTATAATAGTCGATGATAAGTCGGAAACCGAATCAATAGGATTAGTTGTTTTAGCTTATTTTTATAATCACTTATTTTAATCACTTTTTCTCTTGTTTTCTAAAATCATAATCCAAACCCCATAAACCGTTATTATAGTTGGTTAAATTCAATACAAGAATCCTTGAGAGACGATACTCGAGTTGTCGTTACCGTACCTATACTTTTTCAAAAATACTCGTCTTTGATCTGTGCGCGACAGTGGATAAAATTGGCGCCGTTGCCGAGGATTCTAGTAGATTTTAACCAATTTTAGGATTTTAGTTTAGAGTTTTATTAGCTTATTTTTTGTTTTTTGTTTTTTGTTTTTGCTTGTTGATTTTCAGGGTTGTAGTGCAGTGTTAAAAATTCCGGCCTGTCAGGTAAGTTTGGAAGCTACAGTTTCGATCTGCGTTTTTCTATTTTATTTGATTTATTTTCTATTTTCATATTTTCAAAAAAATCTGAAAAAAATTATGCAATCTTTATTTGATTTATTTAGATTTTTTACGTCATTTTTATATTTTTTAGATTTTATTTTAATCGCTTTTCTTATTTTCCATTCTTTTTAAATCTGTAGTGATTTTATTTGATTCTGTGTTGAAATTGATAATCATATCATGGATGATCAAATGACTCTGAGAGAACTGGTTGCACTTTGTGTGAATTATAACTCTTTATGTATTGAACATCCTGCTGTTGTTGTACCTTTCTAATTTAAATCTGGTTTAACACACTTGTTGCTAAGTTTTAATGGTTTTGCAGGTGAGGATCCGAATAAGCATCTGAAGGAATTAGAAGTTGTGTGCTCTGCACCTTCCGAACCTTCACTAGAGGACCTTGTCAACCAAATGGCTACAACTAATATCAAGTCTCAACAACAAATAGATTCTAATTTTCAGACTTTAGAGATACAGATTGGACAACTTACCACTTTAATGAATGCCATGCAACAAGCTCAAGGATCAAACCAACAACCCTTGGAAGAGCATTATGTTTTACAAATAGAGTTGCCTTCTGAAATTGTTGATGAAGTTTATTCTGAGTTGTTATATGATTTTCCATCATTTTCTGATTTTGATGATGTTTACTCTTGTGATGTATGTACTAACACTAATGTTTGCTCTGTTTGTACCGAAATAAATGTTGCCCTGCAGACTGATGTTTTTCATGTGGATGAGGCTATAGATGAAGTGGTTTGTGCGGTTGAGGCTCTTAACATCCATGCTGCCCCGACCATTCTGTCCATTGAACAACCTCCTTCTTTAGATCTCAAACCACTCCCGGAAAATCTTAAATATGCCTACTTAGAGGGAAATCAAAACCTTCACGTTATTATTTCGTCTAACCTTGATTTCGATCAAGAAAGTAAGCTTTTGCAAGTCTTAAAGAGGCATAAAAAGGCGATTGTGTGTACCTTGGCAGACATTCCCGGTATTATGTTAGGTGACCCTCACCCGGTCACTTAGGCTAACGGTTGTGAAACCTTCAAAAAAAAAATATTGTTGCTAAAGTGGTTAACTTTGAATTGTCGACAAGATATGGATCATAGTCACTAACAAGCTTATTTACTATGTGTGTGAATAGAAAATTGGCTTAATATGATTGCATTAGAATGAAAAAGAGCAAAAAGGAGGATGAGTAAGTTTGGCTTAAGCATAATAACATAATTCGGTTTGGTTTGTTTAGGAGGGAGGTTTATGACCGCATAATTGTGGATTTGTGTTCTTACGATATCCTTAGTGTGCAAAATTAGTACCTATCGATGCAATCTTGACCAAAGAAGAGTTTGTAGCCTATAATGAGTTTTCGAATGCTATTGTTTTTCATGAGTCTTGATACTATTTTGCTCGGAGTTCAAGTGTGGGAGAATTTGATCAGTGCATTTTAATGAACATTCTCTTATGTTTGTACTGAAGCATTTCCTTAGTTTGTTTTGTTTATTTTAGTGTTTTATTATGTTTTTATAATTAAGTCTTTGTTTACCGTTAATATATTTTCGCAACTTATTTTCAGCTTTAGTTGTTATTTGACACCTGTCCACGGTTTGGATCATAACTGGAGCTACGAGAATCAGATTTGAGCCTTCTACTTGGCGTTGGAAAGCTAAGACAAAGAGATAAAACTTTCATGTTTTACGAAGAAGCTGATTTGAAGTGTAGAAGGCTCGAATAATTCGTTGAACTTTGGACCCGAATTCTGCCTTTAGGAATATTTAGTTTTGGGCCGGGTTTTTTATATTTTTCGACCCAGGTGGGTTAGAACCAGATTTTGTGATGCTTCCCTATACCTAGTAGCAGCTGGGCTACTGATCTTAACCTTTTTTTCACAATTTTATTTTGCTTTTTACGATTGTAATGGAGAACTAATTCACGAAGGCATATCCTGCTGCTTACGGGTTCCATCGCTTTGAGGTTATTCTAATACCAATTTAATTCGATTTCTGTTCAATTCTTTTCTATAAAGTCATTTGCTTAATTTAATTGCAATCGTTTTCTTAATTCGATTGTGTTCATAGGATAGAATTGATTAAGTTTGATTGTATGCATGTTCCTAAATTTAATTGTGTGTTATTGTTTGCTTAATTCGTTAACTCGTCATATTCTTAATCGTTTGCTTAATTCGGTAAGCAGGAACATAATTCAGTTGATTTTGATAAGTGCTTGTCTAATTGATCTCATAATCAGATAGGATCGAATCCGCTTAGGGATTTGTGTTATAATAGTCGATGATAAGTCGGAAACCGAATCAATAGGATTAGTTGTTTTAGCTTATTTTTATAATCACTTATTTTAATCACTTTTTCTCTTGTTTTCTAAAATCATAATCCAAACCCCATAAACCGTTATTATAGTTGGTTAAATTCAATACAAGAATCCTTGAGAGACGATACTCGAGTTGTCGTTACCGTACCTATACTTTTTCAAAAATACTCGTCTTTGATCTGTGCGCGACAGTGGATAAAATTGGCGCCGTTGCCGAGGATTCTTGTAGATTTTAACCAATTTTAGGATTTTAGTTTAGAGTTTTATTAGATTATTTTTTGTTTTTTGTTTTTTGTTTTTGCTTGTTGATTTTCAGGGTTGTAGTGCAGTGTTAAAAATTCCGGCCTGTCAGGTAAGTTTGGAAGCTACAGTTTCGATCTGCGTTTTTCTATTTTATTTGATTTATTTTCTATTTTCATATTTTCAAAAAAATCTGAAAAAAATTATGCAATCTTTATTTGATTTATTTAGATTTTTTACGTCATTTTTATATTTTTTAGATTTTATTTTAATCGCTTTTCTTATTTTCCATTCTTTTTAAATCTGTAGTGATTTTATTTGATTCTGTGTTGAAATTGATAATCATATCATGGATGATCAAATGACTCTGAGAGAACTGGTTGCACTTTGTGTGAATTATAACTCTTTATGTATTGAACATCCTGCTGTTGTTGTACCTTTCTAATTTAAATCTGGTTTAACACACTTGTTGCTAAGTTTTAATGGTTTTGCAGGTGAGGATCCGAATAAGCATCTGAAGGAATTAGAAGTTGTGTGCTCTGCACCTTCCGAACCTTCACTAGAGGACCTTGTCAACCAAATGGCTACAAATAATATCAAGTCTCAACAACAAATAGATTCTAATTTTCAGACTTTAGAAATACAGATTGGACAACTTACCACTTTAATGAATGCCATGCAACAAGCTCAAGGATCAAACCAACAACCCTTGGAAGAGCATTCTGTTTTTCAAATAGAGTTGCCTTCTGAAATTGTTGATGAAGTTTATTCTGAGTTGTTATATGATTTTCCATCATTTTCTGATTTTGATGATGTTTACTCTTGTGATGTATGTACTAACACTAATGTTTGCTCTGTTTGTACCGAAATAAATGTTGCCCTGCAGACTGATGTTTTTCATGTGGATGAGGCTATAGATGAAGTGGTTTGTGCGGTTGAGGCTCTTAACATCCATGCTGCCCCGACCATTCTGTCCATTGAACAACCTCCTTCTTTAGATCTCAAACCACTCCCGGAAAATCTTAAATATGCCTACTTAGAGGGAAATCAAAACCTTCACGTTATTATTTCGTCTAACCTTGATTTCGATCAAGAAAGTAAGCTTTTGCAAGTCTTAAAGAGGCATAAAAAGGCGATTGTGTGTACCTTGGCAAACATTCCCGGTATTATGTTAGGTGACCCTCACCCGGTCACTTAGGCTAACGGTTGTGAAACCTTCAAAAAAAAAAATATTGTTGCTAAAGTGGTTAACTTTGAATTGTCGACAAGATATGGATCATAGTCACTAACAAGCTTATTTACTATGTGTGTGAATAGAAAATTGGCTTAATATGATTGCATTAGAATGAAAAAGAGCAAAAAGGAGGATGAGTAAGTTTGGCTTAAGCATAATAACATAATTCGGTTTGGTTTGTTTAGGAGGGAGGTTTATGACCGCATAATTGTGGATTTGTGTTCTTACGATATCCTTAGTGTGCAAAATTAGTACCTATCGATGCAATCTTGACCAAAGAAGAGTTTGTAGCCTATAATGAGTTTTCGAATGCTATTGTTTTTCATGAGTCTTGATACTATTTTGCTCGGAGTTCAAGTGTGGGAGAATTTGATCAGTGCATTTTAATGAACATTCTCTTATGTTTGTACTGAAGCATTTCCTTAGTTTGTTTTGTTTATTTTAGTGTTTTATTATGTTTTTATAATTAAGTCTTTGTTTACCGTTAATATATTTTCGCAACTTATTTTCAGCTTTAGTTGTTATTTGACACCTGTCCACGGTTTGGATCATAACTGGAGCTACGAGAATCAGATTTGAGCCTTCTACTTGGCGTTGGAAAGCTAAGACAAAGAGATAAAACTTTCATGTTTTACGAAGAAGCTGATTTGAAGTGTAGAAGGCTCGAATAATTCGTTGAACTTTGGACCCGAATTCTGCCTTTAGGAATATTTAGTTTTGGGCCGGGTTTTTTATATTTTTCGACCCAGTTGGGTTAGAACCAGATTTTGTGATGCTTCCCTATACCTAGTAGCAGCTGGGCTACTGATCTTAACCTTTTTTTCACAATTTTATTTTGCTTTTTACGATTGTAATGGAGAACTAATTCACGAAGGCATATCCTGCTGCTTACGGGTTCCATCGCTTTGAGGTTATTCTAATACCAATTTAATTCGATTTCTGTTCAATTCTTTTCTATAAAGTCATTTGCTTAATTTAATTGCAATCGTTTGCTTCATTCGATTGTGTTAATAGGATAGAATTGATTAAGTTTGATTGTATGCATGTTCCTAAATTTAATTGTGTGTTATTGTTTGCTTAATTCGTTAACTCGTCATATTCTTAATCGTTTGCTTAATTCGGTAAGCAGGAACATAATTCATTTGATTTTGATAAGTGCTTGTCTAATTGATCTCATAATCAGATAGGATCGAATCCGCTTAGGGATTTGTGTTATAATAGTCGATGATAAGTCGGAAACCGAATCAATAGGATTAGTTGTTTTAGCTTATTTTTATAATAACTTATTTTAATCACTTTTTCTCTTGTTTTCTAAAATCATAATCCAAACCCCATAAACCGTTATTATAGTTGGTTAAATTCAATACAAGAATCCTTGAGAGACGATACTCGAGTTGTCGTTACCGTACCTATACTTTTTCAAAAATACTCGTCTTTGATCTGTGCGCGACAGTGGATAAAATTGGCGCCGTTGCCGAGGATTCTTGTAGATTTTAACCAATTTTAGGATTTTAGTTTAGAGTTTTATTAGATTATTTTTTGTTTTTTGTTTTTTGTTTTTGCTTGTTTATTTTCAGGGTTGTAGTACAGTGTTAAAAATTCCGGCCTGTCAGGTAAGTTTGGAAGCTACAGTTTCGATCTGCGTTTTTCTAATTTATTTGATTTATTTTCTATTTTCATATTTTCAAAAAAATCTGAAAAAAATTATGCAATCTTTATTTGATTTATTTAGATTTTTTGCGTCATTTTTATATTTTTTAGATTTTATTTTAATCGCTTTTCTTATTTTCCATTCTTTTTAAATCTGTAGTGATTTTATTTGATTCTGTGTTGAAATTGATAATCATATCATGGATGATCAAATGACTCTGAGAGAACTGGTTGCACTTTGTGTGAATTATAACTCTTTATGTATTGAACATCCTGCTGTTGTTGTACCTTTCTAATTTAAATCTGGTTTAACACACTTGTTGCTAAGTTTTAATGGTTTTGCAGGTGAGGATCCGAATAAGCATCTGAAGGAATTAGAAGTTGTGTGCTCTGCACCTTCCGAACCTTCACTAGAGGACCTTGTCAACCAAATGGCTACAAATAATATCAAGTCTCAACAACAAATAGATTCTAATTTTCAGACTTTAGAAATACAGATTGGACAACTTACCACTTTAATGAATGCCATGCAACAAGCTCAAGGATCAAACCAACAACCCTTGGAAGAGCATTCTGTTTTTCAAATAGAGTTGCCTTCTGAAATTGTTGATGAAGTTTATTCTGAGTTGTTATATGATTTTCCATCATTTTCTGATTTTGATGATGTTTACTCTTGTGATGTATGTACTAACACTAATGTTTGCTCTGTTTGTACCGAAATAAATGTTGCCCTGCAGGCTGATGTTTTTCATGTGGATGAGGCTATAGATGAAGTGGTTTGTGCGGTAAAGGCTCTTGACATCCATGCTGCCCCGACCATTCCGTCCATTGAACAACCTCCTTCTTTAGATCTCAAACCACTCCCGGAAAATCTTAAATATGCCTAGTTAGAGAGAAATCAAAACCTTCACGTTATTATTTCGTCTAACCTTGATTTCGATCAAGAAAGTAAGCTTTTGCAAGTCTTAAAGAGGCATAAAAAGGCGATTGTGTGTACCTTGGCAGACATTCCCGGTATTATGTTAGGTGACCCTCACCCGGTCACTTAGGCTAACGGTTGTGAAACCTTCAAAAAAAAAAAAATATTGTTGCTAAAGTGGTTAACTTTGAATTGTCGACAAGATATGGATCATAGTCACTAACAAGCTTATTTACTATGTGTGTGAATAGAAAATTGGCTTAATATGATTGCATTAGAATGAAAAAGAGCAAAAAGGAGGATGAGTAAGTTTGGCTTAAGCATAATAACATAATTCGGTTTGGTTTGTTTAAGAGGGAGGTTTATGACCGCATAATTGTGGATTTGTGTTCTTACGATATCCTTAGTGTGCAAAATTAGTACCTATCGATGCAATCTTGACCAAAGAAGAGTTTGTAGCCTATAATGAGTTTTCGAATGCTATTGTTTTTCATGAGTCTTGATACTATTTTGCTCGGAGTTCAAGTGTGGGAGAATTTGATCAGTGCATTTTAATGAACATTCTCTTATGTTTGTACTTAAGCATTTCCTTAGTTTGTTTTGTTTATTTTAGTGTTTTATTATGTTTTTATAATTAAGTCTTTGTTTACCGTTAATATATTTTCGCAACTTATTTTCAGCTTTAGCTGTTATTTGACACCTGTCCACGGTTTGGATCATAACTGGAGCTACGAGAATCAGATTTGAGCCTTCTACTTGGCGTTGGAAACCTAAGACAAAGAGATAAAACTTTCATGTTTTACGAAGAAGCTGATTTGAAGTGTAGAAGGCTCGAATAATTCGTTGAACTTTGGACCCGAATTCTGCCTTTAGGAATATTTAGTTTTGGGCCGGGTTTTTTATATTTTTCGACCCAGGTGGGTTAGAACCAGATTTTGTGATGCTTCCCTATACCTAGTAGCAGCTGGGCTACTGATCTTAACCTTTTTTTCACAATTTTATTTTGCTTTTTACGATTGTAATGGAGAACTAATTCACGAAGGCATATCCTGCTGCTTACGGGTTCCATCGCTTTGAGGTTATTCTAATACCAATTTAATTCGATTTCTGTTCAATTCTTTTCTATAAAGTCATTTGCTTAATTTAATTGCAATCGTTTGCTTCATTCGATTGTGTTCATAGGATAGAATTGATTAAGTTTGATTGTATGCATGTTCCTAAATTTAATTGTGTGTTATTGTTTGCTTAATTCGTTAACTCGTCATATTCTTAATCGTTTGCTTAATTCGGTAAGCAGGAACATAATTCATTTGATTTTGATAAGTGCTTGGCTAATTGATCTCATAATCAGATAGGATCGAATCCGCTTAGGGATTTGTGTTATAATAGTCGATGATAAGTCGGAAACCGAATCAATAGGATTAGTTGTTTTAGCTTATTTTTATAATAACTTATTTTAATCACTTTTTCTCTTGTTTTCTAAAATCATAATCCAAACCCCATAAACCGTTATTATAGTTGGTTAAATTCAATACAAGAATCCTTGAGAGACGATACTCGAGTTGTCGTTACCGTACCTATACTTTTTCAAAAATACTCGTCTTTGATCTGTGCGCGACAGTGGATAAAATTGGCGCCGTTGCCGAGGATTCTTGTAGATTTTAACCAATTTTAGGATTTTAGTTTAGAGTTTTATTAGATTATTTTTTGTTTTTTGTTTTTTGTTTTTGCTTGTTTATTTTCAGGGTTGTAGTGCAGTGTTAAAAATTCCGGCCTGTCAGGTAAGTTTGGAAGCTACAGTTTCGATCTGCGTTTTTCTATTTTATTTGATTTATTTTCTATTTTCATATTTTCAAAAAAATCTGAAAAAAATTATGCAATCTTTATTTGATTTATTTAGATTTTTTGCGTCATTTTTATATTTTTTAGATTTTATTTTAATCGCTTTTCTTATTTTCCATTCTTTTTAAATCTGTAGTGATTTTATTTGATTCTGTGTTGAAATTGATAATCATATCATGGATGATCAAATGACTCTGAGAGAACTGGTTGCACTTTGTGTGAATTATAACTCTTTATGTATTGAACATCCTGCTGTTGTTGTACCTTTCTAATTTAAATCTGGTTTAACACACTTGTTGCTAAGTTTTAATGGTTTTGCAGGTGAGGATCCAAATAAGCATCTGAAGGAATTAGAAGTTGTGTGCTCTGCACCTTCCGAACCTTCACTAGAGGACCTTGTCAACCAAATGGCTACAAATAATATCAAGTCTCAACAACAAATAGATTCTAATTTTCAGACTTTAGAAATACAGATTGGACAACTTACCACTTTAATGAATGCCATGCAACAAGCTCAAGGATCAAACCAACAACCCTTGGAAGAGCATTCTATTTTTCAAATAGAGTTGCCTTCTGAAATTGTTGATGAAGTTTATTCTGAGTTGTTATATGATTTTCAATCATTTTCTGATTTTGATGATGTTTACTCTTGTGATGTATGTACTAACACTAATGTTTGCTCTGTTTGTACCGAAATAAATGTTGCCCTGCAGGCTGATGTTTTTCATGTGGATGAGGCTATAGATGAAGTGGTTTGTGCGGTAGAGGCTCTTGACATCCATGCTGCCCCGACCATTCCGTCCATTGAACAACCTCCTTCTTTAGATCTCAAACCACTCCCGGAAAATCTTAAATATGCCTAGTTAGAGAGAAATCAAAACCTTCACGTTATTATTTCGTCTAACCTTGATTTCGATCAAGAAAGTAAGCTTTTGCAAGTCTTAAAGAGGCATAAAAAGGCGATTGTGTGTACCTTGGCAGACATTCCCGGTATTATGTTAGGTGACCCTCACCCGGTCACTTAGGCTAACGGTTGTGAAACCTTCAAAAAAAAAATATTGTTGCTAAAGTGGTTAACTTTGAATTGTCGACAAGATATGGATCATAGTCACTAACAAGCTTATTTACTATGTGTGTGAATAGAAAACTGGCTTAATATGATTGCATTAGAATGAAAAAGAGCAAAAAGGAGGATGAGTAAGTTTGGCTTAAGCATAATAACATAATTCGGTTTGGTTTGTTTAGGAGGGAGGTTTATGACCGCATAATTGTGGATTTGTGTTCTTACGATATCCTTAGTGTGCAAAATTAGTACCTATCGATGCAATCTTGACCAAAGAAGAGTTTGTAGCCTATAATGAGTTTTCGAATGCTATTGTTTTTCATGAGTCTTGATACTATTTTGCTCGGAGTTCAAGTGTGGGAGAATTTGATCAGTGCATTTTAATGAACATTCTCTTATATTTGTACTTAAGCATTTCCTTAGTTTGTTTTGTTTATTTTAGTGTTTTATTATGTTTTTATAATTAAGTCTTTGTTTACCGTTAATATATTTTCGCAACTTATTTTCAGCTTTAGCTGTTATTTGACACCTGTCCACGGTTTGGATCATAACTGGAGCTACGAGAATCAGATTTGAGCCTTCTACTTGGCGTTGGAAAGCTAAGACAAAGAGATAAAACTTTCATGTTTTACGAAGAAGCTGATTTGAAGTGTAGAGGGCTCGAATAATTCGTTGAACTTTGGACCCGAATTCTGCCTTTAGGAATATTTAGTTTTGGGCCGGGTTTTTTATATTTTTCGACCCAGTTGGGTTAGAACCAGATTTTGTGATGCTTCCCTATACCTAGTAGCAGCTGGGCTACTGATCTTAACCTTTTTTTCACAATTTTATTTTGCTTTTTACGATTGTAATGGAGAACTAATTCACGAAGGCATATCCTGCTGCTTACGGGTTCCATCGCTTTGAGGTTATTCTAATACCAATTTAATTCGATTTCTGTTCAATTCTTTTCTATAAAGTCATTTGCTTAATTTAATTGCAATCGTTTGCTTAATTCGATTGTGTTCATAGGATAGAATTGATTAAGTTTGATTGTATGCATGTTCCTAAATTTAATTGTGTGTTATTGTTTGCTTAATTCGTTAACTCGTCATATTCTTAATCGTTTGCTTAATTCGGTAAGCAGGAACATAATTCATTTGATTTTGATAAGTGCTTGTCTAATTGATCTCATAATCAGATAGGATCGAATCCGCTTAGGGATTTGTGTTATAATAGTCGATGATAAGTCGGAAACCGAATCAATAGGATTAGTTGTTTTAGCTTATTTTTAAAATCACTTATTTTAATCACTTTTTCTCTTGTTTTCTAAAATCATAATCCAAACCCCATAAACCGTTATTATAGTTGGTTAAATTCAATACAAGAATCCTTGAGAGACGATACTCGAGTTGTCGTTACCGTACCTATACTTTTTCAAAAATACTCGTCTTTGATCTGTGCGCGACAGTGGATAAAATTGGCGCCGTTGCCGAGGATTCTTGTAGATTTTAACCAATTTTAGGATTTTAGTTTAGAGTTTTATTAGATTATTTTTTGTTTTTTGTTTTTTGTTTTTGCTTGTTGATTTTCAGGGTTGTAGTGCAGTGTTAAAAATTCCGGCCTGTCAGGTAAGTTTGGAAGCTACAGTTTCGATCTGCGTTTTTCTATTTTATTTGATTTATTTTCTATTTTCATATTTTCAAAAAAATCTGAAAAAAATTATGCAATCTTTATTTGATTTATTTAGATTTTTTGCGTCATTTTTATATTTTTTAGATTTTATTTTAATCGCTTTTCTTATTTTCCATTCTTTTTAAATCTGTAGTGATTTTATTTGATTCTGTGTTGAAATTGATAATCATATCATGGATGATCAAATGACTCTGAGAGAACTGGTTGCACTTTGTGTGAATTATAACTCTTTATGTATTGAACATCCTGCTGTTGTTGTACCTTTCTAATTTAAATCTGGTTTAACACACTTGTTGCTAAGTTTTAATGGTTTTGCAGGTGAGGATCCGAATAAGCATCTGAAGGAATTAGAAGTTGTGTGCTCTGCACCTTCCGAACCTTCACTAGAGGACCTTGTCAACCAAATGGCTACAAATAATATCAAGTCTCAACAACAAATAGATTCTAATTTTCAGACTTTAGAAATACAGATTGGACAACTTACCACTTTAATGAATGCCATGCAACAAGCTCAAGGATCAAACCAACAACCCTTGGAAGAGCATTCTGTTTTTCAAATAGAGTTGCCTTCTGAAATTGTTGATGAAGTTTATTCTGAGTTGTTATATGATTTTCCATCATTTTCTGATTTTGATGATGTTTACTCTTGTGATGTATGTACTAACACTAATGTTTGCTCTGTTTGTACCGAAATAAATGTTGCCCTGCAGGCTGATGTTTTTCATGTGGATGAGGCTATAGATGAAGTGGTTTGTGCGGTAGAGGCTCTTGACATCCATGCTGCCCCGACCATTCCGTCCATTGAACAACCTCCTTCTTTAGATCTCAAACCACTCCCGGAAAATCTTAAATATGCCTAGTTAGAGAGAAATCAAAACCTTCACGTTATTATTTCGTCTAACCTTGATTTCGATCAAGAAAGTAAGCTTTTGCAAGTCTTAAAGAGGCATAAAAAGGCGATTGTGTGTACCTTGGCAGACATTCCCGGTATTATGTTAGGTGACCCTCACCCGGTCACTTAGGCTAACGGTTGTGAAACCTTCAAAAAAAAAAAAATATTGTTGCTAAAGTGGTTAACTTTGAATTGTCGACAAGATATGGATCATAGTCACTAACAAGCTTATTTACTATGTGTGTGAATAGAAAATTGGCTTAATATGATTGCATTAGAATGAAAAAGAGCAAAAAGGAGGATGAGTAAGTTTGGCTTAAGCATAATAACATAATTCGGTTTGGTTTGTTTAGGAGGGAGGTTTATGACCGCATAATTGTGGATTTGTGTTCTTACGATATCCTTAGTGTGCAAAATTAGTACCTATCGATGCAATCTTGACCAAAGAAGAGTTTGTAGCCTATAATGAGTTTTCGAATGCTATTGTTTTTCATGAGTCTTGATACTATTTTGCTCGGAGTTCAAGTGTGGGAGAATTTGATCAGTGCATTTTAATGAACATTCTCTTATGTTTGTACTTAAGCATTTCCTTAGTTTGTTTTGTTTATTTTAGTGTTTTATTATGTTTTTATAATTAAGTCTTTGTTTACCGTTAATATATTTTCGCAACTTATTTTCAGCTTTAGCTGTTATTTGACACCTGTCCACGGTTTGGATCATAACTGGAGCTACGAGAATCAGATTTGAGCCTTCTACTTGGCGTTGGAAACCTAAGACAAAGAGATAAAACTTTCATGTTTTACGAAGAAGCTGATTTGAAGTGTAGAAGGCTCGAATAATTCGTTGAACTTTGGACCCGAATTCTGCCTTTAGGAATATTTAGTTTTGGGCCGGGTTTTTTATATTTTTCGACCCAGGTGGGTTAGAACCAGATTTTGTGATGCTTCCCTATACCTAGTAGCAGCTGGGCTACTGATCTTAACCTTTTTTTCACAATTTTATTTTGCTTTTTACGATTGTAATGGAGAACTAATTCACGAAGGCATATCCTGCTGCTTACGGGTTCCATCGCTTTGAGGTTATTCTAATACCAATTTAATTCGATTTCTGTTCAATTCTTTTCTATAAAGTCATTTGCTTAATTTAATTGCAATCGTTTGCTTCATTCGATTGTGTTCATAGGATAGAATTGATTAAGTTTGATTGTATGCATGTTCCTAAATTTAATTGTGTGTTATTGTTTGCTTAATTCGTTAACTCGTCATATTCTTAATCGTTTGCTTAATTCGGTAAGCAGGAACATAATTCATTTGATTTTGATAAGTGCTTGGCTAATTGATCTCATAATCAGATAGGATCGAATCCGCTTAGGGATTTGTGTTATAATAGTCGATGATAAGTCGGAAACCGAATCAATAGGATTAGTTGTTTTAGCTTATTTTTATAATAACTTATTTTAATCACTTTTTCTCTTGTTTTCTAAAATCATAATCCAAACCCCATAAACCGTTATTATAGTTGGTTAAATTCAATACAAGAATCCTTGAGAGACGATACTCGAGTTGTCGTTACCGTACCTATACTTTTTCAAAAATACTCGTCTTTGATCTGTGCGCGACAGTGGATAAAATTGGCGCCGTTGCCGAGGATTCTTGTAGATTTTAACCAATTTTAGGATTTTAGTTTAGAGTTTTATTAGATTATTTTTTGTTTTTTGTTTTTTGTTTTTGCTTGTTTATTTTCAGGGTTGTAGTGCAGTGTTAAAAATTCCGGCCTGTCAGGTAAGTTTGGAAGCTACAGTTTCGATCTGCGTTTTTCTATTTTATTTGATTTATTTTCTATTTTCATATTTTCAAAAAAATCTGAAAAAAATTATGCAATCTTTATTTGATTTATTTAGATTTTTTGCGTCATTTTTATATTTTTTAGATTTTATTTTAATCGCTTTTCTTATTTTCCATTCTTTTTAAATCTGTAGTGATTTTATTTGATTCTGTGTTGAAATTGATAATCATATCATGGATGATCAAATGACTCTGAGAGAACTGGTTGCACTTTGTGTGAATTATAACTCTTTATGTATTGAACATCCTGCTGTTGTTGTACCTTTCTAATTTAAATCTGGTTTAACACACTTGTTGCTAAGTTTTAATGGTTTTGCAGGTGAGGATCCAAATAAGCATCTGAAGGAATTAGAAGTTGTGTGCTCTGCACCTTCCGAACCTTCACTAGAGGACCTTGTCAACCAAATGGCTACAAATAATATCAAGTCTCAACAACAAATAGATTCTAATTTTCAGACTTTAGAAATACAGATTGGACAACTTACCACTTTAATGAATGCCATGCAACAAGCTCAAGGATCAAACCAACAACCCTTGGAAGAGCATTCTATTTTTCAAATAGAGTTGCCTTCTGAAATTGTTGATGAAGTTTATTCTGAGTTGTTATATGATTTTCCATCATTTTCTGATTTTGATGATGTTTACTCTTGTGATGTATGTACTAACACTAATGTTTGCTCTGTTTGTACCGAAATAAATGTTGCCCTGCAGGCTGATGTTTTTCATGTGGATGAGGCTATAGATGAAGTGGTTTGTGCGGTAGAGGCTCTTGACATCCATGCTGCCCCGACCATTCCGTCCATTGAACAACCTCCTTCTTTAGATCTCAAACCACTCCCGGAAAATCTTAAATATGCCTAGTTAGAGAGAAATCAAAACCTTCACGTTATTATTTCGTCTAACCTTGATTTCGATCAAGAAAGTAAGCTTTTGCAAGTCTTAAAGAGGCATAAAAAGGCGATTGTGTGTACCTTGGCAGACATTCCCGGTATTATGTTAGGTGACCCTCACCCGGTCACTTAGGCTAACGGTTGTGAAACCTTCAAAAAAAAAAATATTGTTGCTAAAGTGGTTAACTTTGAATTGTCGACAAGATATGGATCATAGTCACTAACAAGCTTATTTACTATGTGTGTGAATAGAAAACTGGCTTAATATGATTGCATTAGAATGAAAAAGAGCAAAAAGGAGGATGAGTAAGTTTGGCTTAAGCATAATAACATAATTCGGTTTGGTTTTTTTAGGAGGGAGGTTTATGACCGCATAATTGTGGATTTGTGTTCTTACGATATCCTTAGTGTGCAAAATTAGTACCTATCGATGCAATCTTGACCAAAGAAGAGTTTGTAGCCTATAATGAGTTTTCGAATGCTATTGTTTTTCATGAGTCTTGATACTATTTTGCTCGGAGTTCAAGTGTGGGAGAATTTGATCAGTGCATTTTAATGAACATTCTCTTATGTTTGTACTTAAGCATTTCCTTAGTTTGTTTTGTTTATTTTAGTGTTTTATTATGTTTTTATAATTAAGTCTTTGTTTACCGTTAATATATTTTCGCAACTTATTTTCAGCTTTAGCTGTTATTTGACACCTGTCCACGGTTTGGATCATAACTGGAGCTACGAGAATCAGATTTGAGCCTTCTACTTGGCGTTGGAAAGCTAAGACAAAGAGATAAAACTTTCATGTTTTACGAAGAAGCTGATTTGAAGTGTAGAGGGCTCGAATAATTCGTTGAACTTTGGACCCGAATTCTGCCTTTAGGAATATTTAGTTTTGGGCCGGGTTTTTTATATTTTTCGACCCAGTTGGGTTAGAACCAGATTTTGTGATGCTTCCCTATACCTAGTAGCAGCTGGGCTACTGATCTTAACCTTTTTTTCACAATTTTATTTTGCTTTTTACGATTGTAATGGAGAACTAATTCACGAAGGCATATCCTGCTGCTTACGGGTTCCATCGCTTTGAGGTTATTCTAATACCAATTTAATTCGATTTCTGTTCAATTCTTTTCTATAAAGTCATTTGCTTAATTTAATTGCAATCGTTTGCTTAATTCGATTGTGTTCATAGGATAGAATTGATTAAGTTTGATTGTATGCATGTTCCTAAATTTAATTGTGTGTTATTGTTTGCTTAATTCGTTAACTCGTCATATTCTTAATCGTTTGCTTAATTCGGTAAGCAGGAACATAATTCATTTGATTTTGATAAGTGCTTGTCTAATTGATCTCATAATCAGATAGGATCGAATCCGCTTAGGGATTTGTGTTATAATAGTCGATGATAAGTCGGAAACCGAATCAATAGGATTAGTTGTTTTAGCTTATTTTTAAAATCACTTATTTTAATCACTTTTTCTCTTGTTTTCTAAAATCATAATCCAAACCCCATAAACCGTTATTATAGTTGGTTAAATTCAATACAAGAATCCTTGAGAGACGATACTCGAGTTGTCGTTACCGTACCTATACTTTTTCAAAAATACTCGTCTTTGATCTGTGCGCGACAGTGGATAAAATTGGCGCCGTTGCCGAGGATTCTTGTAGATTTTAACCAATTTTAGGATTTTAGTTTAGAGTTTTATTAGATTATTTTTTGTTTTTTGTTTTTTGTTTTTGCTTGTTGATTTTCAGGGTTGTAGTGCAGTGTTAAAAATTCCGGCCTGTCAGGTAAGTTTGGAAGCTACAGTTTCGATCTGCGTTTTTCTATTTTATTTGATTTATTTTCTATTTTCATATTTTCAAAAAAATCTGAAAAAAATTATGCAATCTTTATTTGATTTATTTAGATTTTTTGCGTCATTTTTATATTTTTTAGATTTTATTTTAATCGCTTTTCTTATTTTCCATTCTTTTTAAATCTGTAGTGATTTTATTTGATTCTGTGTTGAAATTGATAATCATATCATGGATGATCAAATGACTCTGAGAGAACTGGTTGCACTTTGTGTGAATTATAACTCTTTATGTATTGAACATCCTGCTGTTGTTGTACCTTTCTAATTTAAATCTGATTTAACACACTTGTTGCTAAGTTTTAATGGTTTTGCAGGTGAGGATCCGAATAAGCATCTGAAGGAATTAGAAGTTGTGTGCTCTGCACCTTCCGAACCTTCACTAGAGGACCTTGTCAACCAAATGGCTACAAATAATATCAAGTCTCAACAACAAATAGATTCTAATTTTCAGACTTTAGAAATACAGATTGGACAACTTACCACTTTAATGAATGCCATGCAACAAGCTCAAGGATCAAACCAACAACCCTTGGAAGAGCATTATGTTTTTCAAATAGAGTTGCCTTCTGAAATTGTTGATGAAGTTTATTCTGAGTTATTATATAATTTTCCATCATTTTCTGATTTTGATGATGTTTACTCTTGTGATGTATGTACTAACACTAATGTTTGCTCTGTTTGTACCGAAATAAATGTTGCCCTGCAGACTGATGTTTTTCATGTGGATGAGGCTATAGATGAAGTGGTTTGTGCGGTTGAGGCTCTTGACATCCATGCTGCCCCGACCATTCCGTCCATTGAACAACCTCCTTCTTTAGATCTCAAACCACTCCCGAAAAATCTTAAATATGCCTAGTTAGAGAGAAATCAAAACCTTCACGTTATTATTTCGTCTAACCTTGATTTCGATCAAGAAAGTAAGCTTTTGCAAGTCTTAAAGAGGCATAAAAAGGCGATTGTGTGTACCTTGGCAGACATTCCCGGTATTATGTTAGGTGACCCTCACCCGGTCACTTAGGCTAACAGTTGTGAAACCTTCAAAAAAAAAAAATATTGTTGCTAAAGTAGTTAACTTTGAATTGTCGACAAGATATGGATCATAGTCACTAACAAGCTTATTTACTATGTGTGTGAATAGAAAATTGGCTTAATATGATTGCATTAGAATGAAAAAGAGCAAAAAGGAGGATGAGTAAGTTTGGCTTAAGCATAATAACATAATTCGGTTTGGTTTGTTTAGGAGGGAGGTTTATGACCGCATAATTGTGGATTTGTGTTCTTACGATATCCTTAGTGTGCAAAATTAGTACCTATCGATGCAATCTTGACCAAAGAAGAGTTTGTAGCCTATAATGAGTTTTCGAATGCTATTGTTTTTCATGAGTCTTGATACTATTTTGCTCGGAGTTCAAGTGTGGGAGAATTTGATTAGTGCATTTTAATGAACATTCCCTTATGTTTGTACTTAAGCATTTCCTTAGTTTGTTTTGTTTATTTTAGTGTTTTATTATGTTTTTATAATTAAGTCTTTGTTTACCGTTAATATATTTTCGCAACTTATTTTCAGCTTTAGCTGTTATTTGACACCTGTCCACGGTTTGGATCATAACTGGAGCTACGAGAATCAGATTTGAGCCTTCTACTTGGCGTTGGAAAGCTAAGACAAAGAGATAAAACTTTCATGTTTTACGAAGAAGCTGATTTGAAGTGTAGAAGGCTCGAATAATTCGCTGAACTTTGGACCCGAATTCTGCCTTTAGGAATATTTAGTTTTGGGCCGGGTTTTTTATATTTTTCGACCCAGTTGGGTTAGAACCAGATTTTGTGATGCTTCCCTATACCTAGTAGCAGCTGGGCTACTGATCTTAACCTTTTTTTCACAATTTTATTTTGCTTTTTACGATTGTAATGGAGAACTAATTCACGAAGGCATATCCTGCTGCTTACGGGTTCCATCGCTTTGAGGTTATTCTAATACCAATTTAATTCGATTTCTGTTCAATTCTTTTCTATAAAGTCATTTGCTTAATTTAATTGCAATCGTTTGCTTCATTCGATTGTGATCATAGGATAGAATTGATTAAGTTTGATTGTATGCATGTTCCTAAATTTAATTGTGTGTTATTGTTTGCTTAATTCATTAACTCGTCATATTCTTAATCGTTTGCTTAATTCGGTAAGCAGGAACATAATTCATTTGATTTTGATAAGTGCTTGTCTAATTGATCTCATGATCAGATAGGATCGAATCCGCTTAGGGATTTGTGTTATAATAGTCGATGATAAGTCGGAAACCGAATCAATAGGATTAGTTGTTTTAGCTTATTTTTATAATCACTTATTTTAATCACTTTTTCTCTTGTTTTCTAAAATCATAATCCAAACCCCATAAACCGTTATTATATTTGGTTAAATTCAATACAAGAATCCTTGAGAGACGATACTCGAGTTGTCGTTACCGTACCTATACTTTTTCAAAAATACTCGTCTTTGATCTGTGCGCGACAGTGGATAAAATTGGCGCCGTTGCCGAGGATTCTTGCAGACTTTAACCAATTTTAGGATTTTAGTTTAGAGTTTTATTAGATTATTTTTTGTTTTTTGTTTTTTGTTTTTGCTTGTTGATTTTCAGGGTTGTAGTGCAGTGTTAAAAATTCCCGCCTGTCAGGTAAGTTTGGAAGCTACAGTTTCGATCTGCGTTTTTCTATTTTATTTGATTTATTTTCTATTTTCATATTGTCAAAAAAATCTGAAAAAAATTATGCAATCTTTATTTGATCTATTTAGATTTTTTGCGTCATTTTTATATTTTTTAGATTTTATTTTAATCGCTTTTCTTATTTTCCATTCTTTTTAAATCTGTAGTGATTTTATTTGATTCTGTGTTGAAATTGATAATCATATCATGGATGATCAAATGACTCTGAGAGAACTGGTTGCACTTTGTGTGAATTATAACTCTTTATGTATTGAACATCCTGCTGTTGTTGTACCTTTCTAATTTAAATCTGGTTTAACACACTTGTTGCTAAGTTTTAATGGTTTTGCAGGTGAGGATCCGAATAAGCATCTGAAGGAATTAGAAGTTGTGTGCTCTGCACCTTCCGAACCTTCACTAGAGGACCTTGTCAACCAAATGGCTACAAATAATATCAAGTCTCAACAACAAATAGATTCTAATTTTCAGACCTTAGAAATACAGATTGGACAACTTACCACTTTAATGAATGCCATGCAACAAGCTCAAGGATCAAACCAACAACCCTTGGAAGAGCATTCTGTTTTTCAAATAGGGTTGCCTTCTAAAATTGTTGATGAAGTTTATTCTAAGTTGTTATATGATTTTCCATCATTTTCTGATTTTGATGATGTTTACTCTTGTGATGTATGTACTAACACTAATGTTTGCTCTGTTTGTACCGAAATAAATGTTGCCCTGCTGGCTGATGTTTTTCATGTGGATGAGGCTATAGATGAAGTGGTTTGTGCGGTTGAGGCTCTTGACATCCATGCTGCCCTGACCATTCCGTCCATTGAACAACCTCCTTCTTTAGATCTCAAACCACTCCCGGAAAATCTTAAATATGCCTACTTAGAGAGAAATCAAAACCTTCACGTTATTATTTCGTCTAACCTTGATTTCGATCAAGAAAGTAAGCTTTTGCAAGTCTTAAAGAGGCATAAAAAGGCGATTGTGTGTACCTTGGCAGACATTCCCGGTATTATGTTAGGTGACCCTCACCCGGTCACTTAGGCTAACGGTTGTGAAACCTTCAAAAAAAAAGAAAAAAAATATTGTTGCTAAAGTGGTTAACTTTGAATTGTCGACAAGATATGGATCATAGTCAGTAACAAGCTTATTTACTATGTGTGTGAATAGAAAATTGGCTTAATATGATTGCATTAGAATGAAAAAGAGCAAAAAGGAGGATGAGTAAGTTTGGCTTAAGCATAATAACATAATTCGGTTTGGTTTGTTTAGGAGGGAGGTTTATGACCGCATAATTGTGGATTTGTGTTCTTACGATATCCTTAGTGTGCAAAATTAGTACCTATCGATGCAATCTTGACCAAAGAAGAGTTTGTAGCCTATAATGAGTTTTCGAATGCTATTGTTTTTCATGAGTCTTGATACTATTTTGCTCGGAGTGCAAAAGTTCAAGTGTGGGAGAATTTGATCAGTGCATTTTAATGAACATTCTCTTATGTTTGTACTTAAGCATTTCCTAAGTTTGTTTTGTTTATTTTAGTGTTTTATTATGTTTTTATAATTAAGTCTTTGTTTACCGTTAATATATTTTCGCAACTTATTTTCAGCTTTAGCTGTTATTTGACACCTGTCCACGGTTTGGATCATAACTGGAGCTACGAGAATCAGATTTGAGCCTTCTACTTGGCGTTGGAAAGCTAAGACAAAGAGATAAAACTTTCATGTTTTACGAAGAAGCTGATTTGAAGTGTAGAAGGCTCGAATAATTCGTTGAACTTTGGACCCGAATTTTGCCTTTAGGAATATTTAGTTTTGGGCCGGGTTTTTTATATTTTTCGACCCAGTTGGGTTAGAACCAGATTTTGTGATGCTTCCCTATACCTAGTAGCAGCTGGGCTACTGATCTTAACCTTTTTTTCACAATTTTATTTTGCTTTTTACGATTGTAATGGAGAACTAATTCACGAAGGCATATCCTGCTGCTTACGGGTTCCATTGCTTTGAGGTTATTCTAATACCAATTTAATTCGATTTCTGTTCAATTCTTTTCTATAAAGTCATTTGCTTAATTTAATTGCAATCGTTTTCTTAATTCGATTGTGTTCATAGGATAGAATTGTTTAAGTTTGATTGTATGCATGTTCCTAAATTTAATTGTGTGTTATTGTTTGCTTAATTCGTTAACTCGTCATATTCTTAATCGTTTGCTTAATTCGGTAAGCAGGAACATAATTCATTTGATTTTGATAAGTGCTGGTCTAATTGATCTCATAATCAGATAGGATCGAATCCGCTTAGGGATTTGTGTTATAATAGTCGATGATAAGTCGGAAACCGAATCAATAGGATTAGTTGTTTTAGCTTATTTTTATAATCACTTATTTTAATCACTTTTTCTCTTGTTTTCTAAAATCATAATCCAAACCCCATAAACCGTTATTATAGTTGGTTAAATTCAATACAAGAATCCTTTAGAGACGATACTCGAGTTGTCGTTACCGTACCTATACTTTTTCAAAAATACTCGTCTTTGATCTGTGCGCGACAGTGGATAAAATTGGCGCCGTTGCCGAGGATTCTTGCAGACTTTAACCAATTTTAGGATTTTAGTTTAGAGTTTTATTAGATTATTTTTTGTTTTTTGTTTTTTGTTTTTGCTTGTTGATTTTCAGGGTTGTAGTGCAGTGTTAAAAATTCCGGCCTGTCAGGTAAGTTTGGAAGCTACAGTTTCGATCTGCGTTTTTCTATTTTATTTGATTTATTTTCTATTTTCATATTGTCAAAAAAATCTGAAAAAAATTATGCAATCTTTATTTGATCTATTTAGATTTTTTGCGTCATTTTTATATTTTTTAGATTTTATTTTAATCGCTTTTCTTATTTTCCATTCTTTTTAAATCTGTAGTGATTTTATTTGATTCTGTGTTGAAATTGATAATCATATCATGGATGATCAAATGACTCTGAGAGAACTGGTTGCACTTTGTGTGAATTATAACTCTTTATGTATTGAACATCCTGCTGTTGTTGTACCTTTCTAATTTAAATCTGATTTAACACACTTGTTGCTAAGTTTTAATGGTTTTGCAGGTGAGGATCCGAATAAGCATCTGAAGGAATTAGAAGTTGTGTGCTCTGCACCTTCCGAACCTTCACTAGAGGACCTTGTCAACCAAATGGCTACAAATAATATCAAGTCTCAACAACAAATAGATTCTAATTTTCAGACTTTAGAAATACAGATTGGACAACTTACCACTTTAATGAATGCCATGCAACAAGCTCAAGGATCAAACCAACAACCCTTGGAAGAGCATTATGTTTTTCAAATAGAGTTGCCTTCTGAAATTGTTGATGAAGTTTATTCTGAGTTATTATATAATTTTCCATCATTTTCTGATTTTGATGATGTTTACTCTTGTGATGTATGTACTAACACTAATGTTTGCTCTGTTTGTACCGAAATAAATGTTGCCCTGCAGACTGATGTTTTTCATGTGGATGAGGCTATAGATGAAGTGGTTTGTGCGGTTGAGGCTCTTGACATCCATGCTGCCCCGACCATTCCGTCCATTGAACAACCTCCTTCTTTAGATCTCAAACCACTCCCGAAAAATCTTAAATATGCCTAGTTAGAGAGAAATCAAAACCTTCACGTTATTATTTCGTCTAACCTTGATTTCGATCAAAAAAGTAAGCTTTTGCAAGTCTTAAAGAGGCATAAAAAGGCGATTGTGTGTACCTTGGCAGACATTCCCGGTATTATGTTAGGTGACCCTCACCCGGTCACTTAGGCTAACGGTTGTGAAACCTTCAAAAAAAAAAATATTGTTGCTAAAGTGGTTAACTTTGAATTGTCGACAAGATATGGATCATAGTCACTAACAAGCTTATTTACTATGTGTGTGAATAGAAAATTGGCTTAATATGATTGCATTAGAATGAAAAAGAGCAAAAAGGAGGATGAGTAAGTTTGGCTTAAGCATAATAACATAATTCGGTTTGGTTTGTTTAGGAGGGAGGTTTATGACCGCATAATTGTGGATTTGTGTTCTTACGATATCCTTAGTGTGCAAAATTAGTACCTATCGATGCAATCTTGACCAAAGAAGAGTTTGTAGCCTATAATGAGTTTTCGAATGCTATTGTTTTTCATGAGTCTTGATACTATTTTGCTCGGAGTTCAAGTGTGGGAGAATTTGATCAGTGCATTTTAATGAACATTCTCTTATGTTTGTACTTAAGCATTTCCTTAGTTTGTTTTGTTTATTTAGTGTTTTATTATGTTTTTATAATTAAGTCTTTGTTTACCGTTAATATATTTTCGCAACTTATTTTCAGCTTTAGCTGTTATTTGACACCTGTCCACGGTTTGGATCATAACTGGAGCTACGAGAATCAGATTTGAGCCTTCTACTTGGCGTTGGAAAGCTAAGACAAAGAGATAAAACTTTCATGTTTTACGAAGAAGCTGATTTGAAGTGTAGAAGGCTCGAATAATTCGTTGAACTTTGGACCCGAATTCTGCCTTTAGGAATATTTAGTTTTGGGCCGGGTTTTTTATATTTTTCGACCCAGTTGGGTTAGAACCAGATTTTGTGATGCTTCCCTATACCTAGTAGCAGCTGGGCTACTGATCTTAACCTTTTTTTCACAATTTTATTTTGCTTTTTACGATTGTAATGGAGAACTAATTCACGAAGGCATATCCTGCTGCTTACGGGTTCCATCGCTTTGAGGTTATTCTAATACCAATTTAATTCGATTTCTGTTCAATTCTTTTCTATAAAGTCATTTGCTTAATTTAATTGCAATCGTTTGCTTCATTCGATTGTGTTCATAGGATAGAATTGATTAAGTTTGATTGTATGCATGTTCCTAAATTTAATTGTGTGTTATTGTTTGCTTAATTCATTAACTCGTCATATTCTTAATCGTTTGCTTAATTCGGTAAGCAGGAACATAATTCATTTGATTTTGATAAGTGCTTGTCTAATTGATCTCATGATCAGATAGGATCGAATCCGCTTAGGGATTTGTGTTATAATAGTCGATGATAAGTCGGAAACCGAATCAATAGGATTAGTTGTTTTAGCTTATTTTTATAATCACTTATTTTAATCACTTTTTCTCTTGTTTTCTAAAATCATAATCCAAACCCCATAAACCGTTATTATATTTGGTTAAATTCAATACAAGAATCCTTGAGAGACGATACTCGAGTTGTCGTTACCGTACCTATACTTTTTCAAAAATACTCGTCTTTGATCTGTGCGCGACAGTGGATAAAATTGGCGCCGTTGCCGAGGATTCTTGCAGACTTTAACCAATTTTAGGATTTTAGTTTAGAGTTTTATTAGATTATTTTTTGATTTTTGTTTTTTGTTTTTGCTTGTTGATTTTCAGGGTTGTAGTGCAGTGTTAAAAATTCCCGCCTGTCAGGTAAGTTTGGAAGCTACAGTTTCGATCTGCGTTTTTCTATTTTATTTGATTTATTTTCTATTTTCATATTGTCAAAAAAATCTGAAAAAAATTATGCAATCTTTATTTGATCCATTTAGATTTTTTGCGTCATTTTTATATTTTTTAGATTTTATTTTAATCGCTTTTCTTATTTTCCATTCTTTTTAAATCTGTAGTGATTTTATTTGATTCTGTGTTGAAATTGATAATCATATCATGGATGATCAAATGACTCTGAGAGAACTGGTTGCACTTTGTGTGAATTATAACTCTTTATGTATTGAACATCCTGCTGTTGTTGTACCTTTCTAATTTAAATCTGGTTTAACACACTTGTTGCTAAGTTTTAATGGTTTTGCAGGTGAGGATCCGAATAAGCATCTGAAGGAATTAGAAGTTGTGTGCTCTGCACCTTCCGAACCTTCACTAGAGGACCTTGTCAACCAAATGGCTACAAATAATATCAAGTCTCAACAACAAATAGATTCTAATTTTCAGACCTTAGAAATACAGATTGGACAACTTACCACTTTAATGAATGCCATGCAACAAGCTCAAGGATCAAACCAACAACCCTTGGAAGAGCATTCTGTTTTTCAAATAGGGTTGCCTTCTAAAATTGTTGATGAAGTTTATTCTAAGTTGTTATATGATTTTCCATCATTTTCTGATTTTGATGATGTTTACTCTTGTGATGTATGTACTAACACTAATGTTTGCTCTGTTTGTACCGAAATAAATGTTGCCCTGCTGGCTGATGTTTTTCATGTGGATGAGGCTATAGATGAAGTGGTTTGTGCGGTTGAGGCTCTTGACATCCATGCTGCCCTGACCATTCCGTCCATTGAACAACCTCCTTCTTTAGATCTCAAACCACTCCCGGAAAATCTTAAATATGCCTACTTAGAGAGAAATCAAAACCTTCACGTTATTATTTCGTCTAACCTTGATTTCGATCAAGAAAGTAAGCTTTTGCAAGTCTTAAAGAGGCATAAAAAGGCGATTGTGTGTACCTTGGCAGACATTCCCGGTATTATGTTAGGTGACCCTCACCCGGTCACTTAGGCTAACGGTTGTGAAACCTTCAAAAAAAAAGAAAAAAAATATTGTTGCTAAAGTGGTTAACTTTGAATTGTCGACAAGATATGGATCATAGTCAGTAACAAGCTTATTTACTATGTGTGTGAATAGAAAATTGGCTTAATATGATTGCATTAGAATGAAAAAGAGCAAAAAGGAGGATGAGTAAGTTTGGCTTAAGCATAATAACATAATTCGGTTTGGTTTGTTTAGGAGGGAGGTTTATGACCGCATAATTGTGGATTTGTGTTCTTACGATATCCTTAGTGTGCAAAATTAGTACCTATCGATGCAATCTTGACCAAAGAAGAGTTTGTAGCCTATAATGAGTTTTCGAATGCTATTGTTTTTCATGAGTCTTGATACTATTTTGCTCGGAGTGCAAAAGTTCAAGTGTGGGAGAATTTGATCAGTGCATTTTAATGAACATTCTCTTATGTTTGTACTTAAGCATTTCCTAAGTTTGTTTTGTTTATTTTAGTGTTTTATTATGTTTTTATAATTAAGTCTTTGTTTACCGTTAATATATTTTCGCAACTTATTTTCAGCTTTAGCTGTTATTTGACACCTGTCCACGGTTTGGATCATAACTGGAGCTACGAGAATCAGATTTGAGCCTTCTACTTGGCGTTGGAAAGCTAAGACAAAGAGATAAAACTTTCATGTTTTACGAAGAAGCTGATTTGAAGTGTAGAAGGCTCGAATAATTCGTTGAACTTTGGACCCGAATTTTGCCTTTAGGAATATTTAGTTTTGGGCCGGGTTTTTTATATTTTTCGACCCAGTTGGGTTAGAACCAGATTTTGTGATGCTTCCCTATACCTAGTAGCAGCTGGGCTACTGATCTTAACCTTTTTTTCACAATTTTATTTTGCTTTTTACGATTGTAATGGAGAACTAATTCACGAAGGCATATCCTGCTGCTTACGGGTTCCATTGCTTTGAGGTTATTCTAATACCAATTTAATTCGATTTCTGTTCAATTCTTTTCTATAAAGTCATTTGCTTAATTTAATTGCAATCGTTTTCTTAATTCGATTGTGTTCATAGGATAGAATTGTTTAAGTTTGATTGTATGCATGTTCCTAAATTTAATTGTGTGTTATTGTTTGCTTAATTCGTTAACTCGTCATATTCTTAATCGTTTGCTTAATTCGGTAAGCAGGAACATAATTCATTTGATTTTGATAAGTGCTTGTCTAATTGATCTCATAATCAGATAGGATCGAATCCGCTTAGGGATTTGTGTTATAATAGTCGATGATAAGTCGGAAACCGAATCAATAGGATTAGTTGTTTTAGCTTATTTTTATAATCACTTATTTTAATCACTTTTTCTCTTGTTTTCTAAAATCATAATCCAAACCCCATAAACCGTTATTATAGTTGGTTAAATTCAATACAAGAATCCTTTAGAGACGATACTCGAGTTGTCATTACCGTACCTATACTTTTTCAAAAATACTCGTCTTTGATCTGTGCGCGACAGTGGATAAAATTGGCGCCGTTGCCGAGGATTCTTGCAGACTTTAACCAATTTTAGGATTTTAGTTTAGAGTTTTATTAGATTATTTTTTGTTTTTTGTTTTTTGTTTTTGCTTGTTGATTTTCAGGGTTGTAGTGCAGTGTTAAAAATTCCGGCCTGTCAGGTAAGTTTGGAAGCTACAGTTTCGATCTGCGTTTTTCTATTTTATTTGATTTATTTTCTATTTTCATATTGTCAAAAAAATCTGAAAAAAATTATGCAATCTTTATTTGATCTATTTAGATTTTTTGCGTCATTTTTATATTTTTTAGATTTTATTTTAATCGCTTTTCTTATTTTCCATTCTTTTTAAATCTGTAGTGATTTTATTTGATTCTGTGTTGAAATTGATAATCATATCATGGATGATCAAATGACTCTGAGAGAACTGGTTGCACTTTGTGTGAATTATAACTCTTTATGTATTGAACATCCTGCTGTTGTTGTACCTTTCTAATTTAAATCTG
Organism: Lathyrus tuberosus; assembly: GCA_022829125.1. NCBI lineage: Eukaryota > Viridiplantae > Streptophyta > Magnoliopsida > Fabales > Fabaceae > Lathyrus > Lathyrus tuberosus. The sequence continues at coordinate 15,396,798 of JALAZF010000071.1, forward strand.
GTTTAACACACTTGTTGCTAAGTTTTAATGGTTTTGCAGGTGAGGATCCGAATAAGCATCTGAAGGAATTAGAAGTTGTGTGCTCTGCACCTTCCGAACCTTCACTAGAGGACCTTGTCAACCAAATGGCTACAAATAATATCAAGTCTCAACAACAAATAGATTCTAATTTTCAGACCTTAGAAATACAGATTGGACAACTTACCACTTTAATGAATGCCATGCAACAAGCTCAAGGATCAAACCAACAACCCTTGGAAGAGCATTCTGTTTTTCAAATAGGGTTGCCTTCTAAAATTGTTGATGAAGTTTATTCTAAGTTGTTATATGATTTTCCATCATTTTCTGATTTTGATGATGTTTACTCTTGTGATGTATGTACTAACACTAATGTTTGCTCTGTTTGTACCGAAATAAATGTTGCCCTGCTGGCTGATGTTTTTCATGTGGATGAGGCTATAGATGAAGTGGTTTGTGCGGTTGAGGCTCTTGACATCCATGCTGCCCTGACCATTCCGTCCATTGAACAACCTCCTTCTTTAGATCTCAAACCACTCCCGGAAAATCTTAAATATGCCTACTTAGAGAGAAATCAAAACCTTCACGTTATTATTTCGTCTAACCTTGATTTCGATCAAGAAAGTAAGCTTTTGCAAGTCTTAAAGAGGCATAAAAAGGCGATTGTGTGTACCTTGGCAGACATTCCCGGTATTATGTTAGGTGACCCTCACCCGGTCACTTAGGCTAACGGTTGTGAAACCTTCAAAAAAAAAGAAAAAAAATATTGTTGCTAAAGTGGTTAACTTTGAATTGTCGACAAGATATGGATCATAGTCAGTAACAAGCTTATTTACTATGTGTGTGAATAGAAAATTGGCTTAATATGATTGCATTAGAATGAAAAAGAGCAAAAAGGAGGATGAGTAAGTTTGGCTTAAGCATAATAACATAATTCGGTTTGGTTTGTTTAGGAGGGAGGTTTATGACCGCATAATTGTGGATTTGTGTTCTTACGATATCCTTAGTGTGCAAAATTAGTACCTATCGATGCAATCTTGACCAAAGAAGAGTTTGTAGCCTATAATGAGTTTTCGAATGCTATTGTTTTTCATGAGTCTTGATACTATTTTGCTCGGAGTGCAAAAGTTCAAGTGTGGGAGAATTTGATCAGTGCATTTTAATGAACATTCTCTTATGTTTGTACTTAAGCATTTCCTAAGTTTGTTTTGTTTATTTTAGTGTTTTATTATGTTTTTATAATTAAGTCTTTGTTTACCGTTAATATATTTTCGCAATTTATTTTCAGCTTTAGCTGTTATTTGACACCTGTCCACGGTTTGGATCATAACTGGAGCTACGAGAATCAGATTTGAGCCTTCTACTTGGCGTTGGAAAGCTAAGACAAAGAGATAAAACTTTCATGTTTTACGAAGAAGCTGATTTGAAGTGTAGAAGGCTCGAATAATTCGTTGAACTTTGGACCCGAATTTTGCCTTTAGGAATATTTAGTTTTGGGCCGGGTTTTTTATATTTTTCGACCCAGTTGGGTTAGAACCAGATTTTGTGATGCTTCCCTATACCTAGTAGCAGCTGGGCTACTGATCTTAACCTTTTTTTCACAATTTTATTTTGCTTTTTACGATTGTAATGGAGAACTAATTCACGAAGGCATATCCTGCTGCTTACTGGTTCCATTGCTTTGAGGTTATTCTAATACCAATTTAATTCGATTTCTGTTCAATTCTTTTCTATAAAGTCATTTGCTTAATTTAATTGCAATCGTTTTCTTAATTCGATTGTGTTCATAGGATAGAATTGTTTAAGTTTGATTGTATGCATGTTCCTAAATTTAATTGTGTGTTATTGTTTGCTTAATTCGTTAACTCGTCATATTCTTAATCGTTTGCTTAATTCGGTAAGCAGGAACATAATTCATTTGATTTTGATAAGTGCTTGTCTAATTGATCTCATAATCAGATAGGATCGAATCCGCTTAGGGATTTGTGTTATAATAGTCGATGATAAGTCGGAAACCGAATCAATAGGATTAGTTGTTTTAGCTTATTTTTATAATCACTTATTTTAATCACTTTTTCTCTTGTTTTCTAAAATCATAATCCAAACCCCATAAACCGTTATTATAGTTGGTTAAATTCAATACAAGAATCCTTTAGAGACGATACTCGAGTTGTCGTTACCGTACCTATACTTTTTCAAAAATACTCGTCTTTGATCTGTGCGCGACAGTGGATAAAATTGGCGCCGTTGCCGAGGATTCTTGCAGACTTTAACCAATTGTAGGATTTTAGTTTAGAGTTTTATTAGATTATTTTTTGTTTTTTGTTTTTTGTTTTTGCTTGTTGATTTTCAGGGTTGTAGTGCAGTGTTAAAAATTCCGGCCTGTCAGGTAAGTTTGGAAGCTACAGTTTCGATCTGCGTTTTTCTATTTTATTTGATTTATTTTCTATTTTCATATTGTCAAAAAAATCTGAAAAAAATTATGCAATCTTTATTTGATCTATTTAGATTTTTTGCGTCATTTTTATATTTTTTAGATTTTATTTTAATCGCTTTTCTTATTTTCCATTCTTTTTAAATCTGTAGTGATTTTATTTGATTCTGTGTTGAAATTGATAATCATATCATGGATGATCAAATGACTCTGAGAGAACTGGTTGCACTTTGTGTGAATTATAACTCTTTATGTATTGAACATTCTGCTGTTGTTGTACCTTTCTAATTTAAATCTGGTTTAACACACTTGTTGCTAAGTTTTAATAGTTTTGCAGGTGAGGATCCGAATAAGCATCTGAAGGAATTAGAAGTTGTGTGCTCTGCACCTTCCGAACCTTCACTCGAGGACCTTGTCAACCAAATGGCTACAAATAATATCAAGTCTCAACAACAAATAGATTCTAATTTTCAGACCTTAGAAATACAGATAGGACAACTTACCACTTTAATGAATGCCATGCAACAAGCTCAAGGATCAAACCAACAACCCTTGGAAGAGCATTCTGTTTTTCAAATAGAGTTGCCTTCTGAAATTGTTGATGAAGTTTATTCTGAGTTATTATATGATTTTCCATAATTTTCTGATTTTGATGATGTTTACTCTTGTGATGTATGTACTAACACTAATGTTTGCTCTGTTTGTACCGAAATAAATGTTGCCCTGCAGGCTGATGTTTTTCATGTGGATGAGGCTATAGATGAAGTGGTTTGTGCGGTTGAGGCTCTTGACATCCATGCTGCCCCGACCATTCCGTCCATTGAACAACCTCCTTCTTTAGATCTCAAACCACTCCAGGAAAATCTTAAATATGCCTACTTAGAGAGAAATCAAAACCTTCACGTTATTATTTCGTCTAACCTTGATTTCGATCAAGAAAGTAAGCTTTTGCAAGTCTTAAAGAGGCATAAAAACGCGATTGTGTGTACCTTGGCAGACATTCCCGGTATTATGTTAGGTGACCCTCACCCGGTCACTTAAGCTAACGGTTGTGAAACCTTCAAAAAAAAGAAAAAAAATATTGTTGCTAAAGTGGTTAACTTTGAATTGTCGACAAGATATGGATCATAGTCACTAACAAGCTTATTTACTATGAGTGTGAATAGAAAATTGGCTTAATATGATTGCATTAGAATGAAAAAGAGCAAAAAGGAGGATGAGTAAGTTTGGCTTAAGCATAATAACATAATTCGGTTTGGTTTGTTTAGGAGGGAGGTTTATGACCGCATAATTGTGGATTTGTGTTCTTACGATATCCTTAGTGTGCAAAATTAGTACCTATCGAAGCAATCTTGACCAAAGAGAAGTTTTTAGCCTATAATGAGTTTTCGAATGCTATTGTTTTTCACAATTTTATTTTGCTTTTTACGATTGTAATGGAGAACTAATTCACGAAGGCATATCCTGCTGCTTACGGGTTCCATCGCTTTGAGGTTATTCTAATACCAATTTAATTCGATTTCTGTTCAATTCTTTTCTATGAAGTTATTTGCTTAATTTGATTGCAATCGTTTGCTTAATTCGATTGTGTTCATAGGATAGAATTGATTAAATTTGATTGTATACATGTTCCTAAATTTAATTGCGTGTTATCGTTTGCTTAATTCGTTAACTCGTCATATTCTTAACCGTTTGCTTAATTCGGTAAACAGGAACATAATTCATTTGATTTTGATAAGCGCTTGTCTAATTGATCTCATAATCGAATAGGATCGAATCCACTTAGGGATTGGTGTTATAATAGTCGATGATAAGTCGGAAACCGAATCCGTAGGATTAGCTGTTTTAGCTTATTTTTATAATCACTTATTTTAATCACTTTTTCTCTTGTTTTGTAAAGTCGTAATCCAAACCTCCATAAACCGTTATTATAGTTGATTAAATTCAATACAAGAATCCTTGAGAGACGATACTCGAGTTGTCGTTACCGTACCTATACTTTTTCAAAAATACTCGTTTTTGATCCGTGCACAACAGTGGATCAAATGCGTTGATGTTAAACCATACATTGAGTAAGTATACCAAGTGAATATTTATTTTGAACACATTCGATATAAACTTCTTACCTTCTAACTTACTTTTAATATGTTTCGATATAGGTCTTTTAATAACTACTATTATGAACTCACCGGTGAACAAGTAACAACCACTTACATACATGCTTATTTTCCATCATGGTTCAAGCAACAATTGGAATATAATGTTGTATCGTCTCCACAATTACTCCATTTGAGAAACTTGTCTAAAGGCCCTGTTAAACGTGTGAACAAATGGCACACATACTTTGTAAACGGGTATAAATTTCACACTGATGAATGGACAGAAGGAAAGAAAACCATAAATAGTGGTGTATTTGTAAAAGGGGTTACAGATGGTGGTGAATAGGACTTCTATGGTGTTATTACGCACATTTACGAGTTGGAATACAATTATTTGGACTCGGAAAACAAAGTTGTCTTGTTTTATTGTGATTGGTATGATCCATCTGCTAGAGGCACACAAATAAATAAAAAATATAACATTGTAGAGATTAAAATGGACCGAAGGTACAAACATTATGATCATTTCATCATGGCACATCTTGTCAGCCAAGTTTATTACGTCCCTTATCCTTCAATTCAGCGAAGTAAGCAAGATTGGTGTGTTGCAATCAAGTCAAAACCCATAGGCCATATTGAAACTGATGAACTTATGGAAGACCTTGCTTATCAAGTCGATGAAATGTCACAAAATAATAATGTGATTGAAGTTGAACAAATTACAAGTTTGTGTGATAACGAGGTTGAGGGTCAGCAAGTTGATGCGTCTATATTGTTGTCAGCGAATAATGTGGATGGAGATGATGAAGAGTCGGAATCCAAAGATAGTTTTGAATCAAATGAAGATAATGAAGATTTTGAGGATACATAATTTGAATAGATAGATTTTTTAAAATATTGTTGTCTATATTGTTGTCATGCCTTTAATATGTTCAAACTAAATAATACATATTGTGTATTTGAATGATGGGTCTACGGTGTCAACATATTGTTTATTAATTGTTTTATAATCAAATTATTTTCTTTTAATTAAGTAAAATGCCACTCCGTCCAGAGGATAAAGGTAAGGGTAAGAAAGGTCATCGCACGAGAATACGTGTAGTTTAGGTGCCTCAGTCTTCCATGTATTGTCATTTGCTTCAGTCTAGTCAGGGGGCTCAGCAGACTATGTCGCAGTCTATGAGCATGTATTGCCCGATCAGGAGGAGCAGGAGGAGGACGTTGAGGATGTGGATGTGGCTGCGATGGAAGTTCAACATGAGAAGTTTAAGGGAAGATGGGTTATTAGACCTGTTGGAAACTCGTAAGTTTCTTTCTTGTATTTTAAGCATATGCAAATGTTTCCATTTTTTAAAATTTAATTAATACTTATTCAATTTATTTTTGTTTAGTTTCTTGCTAGGTAGGCCTGCTGCAGTTAGCATAAAAGAAGTTATTCAAGAGTTATATAAACAATCTTGGAAGACTTTTGGACAACTTGTGAAGAAGGATTACGAGGAGTATAAAAAATGGTTTGACAAATTTTGGGTAAAATATTTTCTTTAAGTGATTAATTTTTTAATTACCAACTTTCTTGTTTTTTTAATTATCTAATAATTTTTTCAATATTGCAGGAGAAGTGTGTATGGCACAAACTAGATGAAGATATGGTTGAGCGTAATTTTAAGAAGAGAGCAACAACCCGACTTTCTGACATGCTTAGGCGTCCAAGGCTTGGTTGGGAAGAAAGAGTGATCAAGCCTCCATGGATGGGAGAAAATGTATTCAAAGAAATGTTTGCTTATTTGAAAACAGACGAGTTTAAGACAAAATCTGAAAAAGCAAAGCAACGTAGAGCGTTAGAAAATGGAGCCGCTAATCATAAGGCTGGAAGCATTAGTATTGCCGATCATGCTGAACGGATGGTAATTACATTTTCATCTCACTACATTTTTAAAATTATATTCTTAATTGTGATATATTTTTAATTGAAGTTATATGTGTATTAATTAGACTAATGCTAAAGGAAGAACCCCATTAATGCAAGAGCTTCATGAGAGAACTTATCGAGGAAAAGATGGAGAGTATAGCGACGAACGTGCGAGAAATACTCAAGTAAGATGATATTAATATTTAAATGTTATATTTAATTTTTTATTTAAATTAATTTCCTAAACTCTATTATTTAATTTAAATTTTTTACGTACGTGTAGGCGGAGTACCAAAGACTGAAGGCGGAATTTTTATCTCAACATCCTGAGTTAGGTGGTCCATGGGGGCAACATCCTCTTGATCCAGCTGTTAATCAATATCTTTGGTTGAAAGTAAGTAAGGGAAAGAATAAAAATGGGAAAATTTATACTACTGGACCTTTAGCTGGCAACTACAAAAAAGGGGATAGGTTTTCTTTATTTAGGAGAATTGCAGACGGAGAAGGGTCTTCACGTCCTCCGACATTAACCCCTCAAATGGCTGAAACAATTAGAGAATTAGCTCAAAGTGAAGTAGCACGTGAAGCAGCGACACATGAAACTGCAAAAAATGTTGAATTGGAAGAAATGAGAAGAAAGCAAATTGAGTTGGAAGAAGCATTGCGAATTTCACAGGAGCAAATATTGCGTACACAACAACAAATACAAGAACAAACACAACAACAAATGCAACAACAAATACAACAAATGCAACAAATGTTTCAACAACAATATGGTGGTGGCGGAGTTGGAGCGGTTGATAACCAAGGAGGAGTAAGCGAGAATGAGGAAGAAAACGAGAGTGACGAGGAGTAATGATGATAAATTTAAATATTTTGAATTAATATTAACTTTTTTAATTATGGATTTTTTAAAATTAAGTATGATTATAAATATTTTTAATTATTTATGAATTTAATATTTTTAATTAATTTCTAATTTAAAATTATTTATTATATTTATATTATTATAAATATTAAAATTAATATTTAGAATAATATAAATATATCATATTTTTTATTATATTATTTTTAGTTTGCGTGGTGTATTTCATTTGGCAAATTCAAAAATTTTGCTAGGTGAAATTCACTCAGCAAATTTTTTAATATTCAAAATTTGCCAGGTGAAATTCACCTCACAAGTTTCTGTCCTTTTTCTGCTCTACTCAGCTGCTCTGCTCTGACTCTTCTCTGCTCTGCTTTGGGCTCAGGATGCTGTGATGTTTGGGAAACGGGTTGCGAGGTGAAATACACCTGGCTAACTTGCGAGGTGATTTTCTCCTTGCAACTTTTTGCGACTAATGTTTTTGCGGTGTATTTTATACACCTCGCAAAAGTAACGTTGCAGGGAGATTTATCCATTTGCGAGGTGAAACTCACCTGGCTAATTTCAATTTTTCTTGTGGTGAGTGGATCATGTACACACCGATGAAGATTTAACAGATCTTTTGACGAAAGAATTAGCTAGAGAGAAAACACACAATACATCCAAGAAGATGAGACTAAAATGTATAAACAAATGAGTTGCTCATGATGGTAAATCGAGCTAATAGACTAGAGATACCAAGAAATAGGTTCGATGAGTAATAACTAGTTGTGAGTAATATGAGATGATCAAGTTAGTATAACAAAGAGAAGCATGAATCCTGAAGTGAAAAGAGGATGAGATGATATAAACTCTTAATGAGATCTATTATCTATATGAGATAGTACCTAGCTACAAGATTACTCTTGATAGACTCACCTGTGTGATTGTGGAACTTAGGCTGATTCCAATAGAATTTCGAAGCAGAATTCTTAGAGCCTTCACTAAATTAGGATAGACGTGAAAGGTCATTAAAATATTGCCTTATTAGAATACTCCTTAAGAAAAGGTTGTGTATGAGTTTGATGTCTTAGATAGAGTTCAAGACAATTGTGTCACTATTGTTGAACCAGAATTATTTGAATTTCTCATAGTTTTAGAAATTATTACGACTAACCTTTATATCAGAAACTACGAGTGATATTTATACCATAGTCAAATGATTTTTATACCATTGGAGGGTGACTTTTTAGATAGATTATCTAGCGTACAAATGGTAATTGTACAATATAGAACTGAATCGTTTTATTATGGAGAAATCATTGTTAAATGACTATTTTCCACATACGTTTAAAGAAAACGATCTAATCCGTGACTCACCCGTTAATTTCTCCAATAGAAAAATTTTCAAAATTGTAAAATAACAATAAAAAAAAAAGAAAGTTATATTATTGACTTTTCAAATTAATATCTTTTTTTAAATTCTTCCTTTATCGTAATAAAAATTACGTAGAAAGTTATCTTACGCTATATATTCCCCCAAAATAAAATTATTTTTCTAGACAATTCCACCTATAATTATGATATCTCCAATTATTTGAGGTTGACACACTAATAACAACAAAAACACCTTACCAAAGAGTCCATAATGCTATATATATTTTGGCATTGTGCATCCTAAAATCTATCCCTAGCCCTAATTTCTAAATCATTTCCATCTCTGAAGTTTCCTTATAAGCTCCAAATTTTGAATTTTCAACTATGAGAAAAATCAGTGACTCAACCAATAAATTTCTCGCAGCCTAATCACTAACTCCACTTTCGTGTCTATATAAACCATCATTAGCGCCACTAATCAACACCAAAAAGCAACATAGAACATCTTTTCAATATTCAAAACAGTTAAAAATGAGTAAAGTTGCATTAATTAGTGTGATGATGCTTTGCATGTTAATATCAAGCACTGATGGTAATGCAACTTTCACATGTGAACAAGTAACCGTATGGTTAACTCCATGCATACCCTATGGAACATTGGGAGGAAGTGTTTTACCTTTGTGTTGCCAAGGTATTCATTCCTTACACGCTGCTTACAAGAATCGTGATGATAGAAGACTTACTTGTCACTGTGTTCAAGATAGGGCTGCGTTAATCCCTTTGATTAATTATACTCGTATTAATCAAATTGGTGAACTCTGTGGATCTAAATGTTCCTTTACAGTTTACCCTTCCACTGATTGCGATAAGTAAGTTTTTACTAAGTTTAATTATTTTTTATTAAACTATTTACCGAACACGTCGTAGTTATTAATTTTAATGTGGTTGTGCAGGGTTCAATAAGCAGCAAAGGGTGTGCAACATGTAGCAAGTGGTGGAAGATTATAGAAAAATAAAGTGTACTGATCGTATGTAAACGATCTGGTGAATGTCAGGAAGAATATATGCATTATTTCGGCAATAAAAACAACATATTAAATAATAAGACATATTGATATTTAGGTATTTTGATTCAACTTTTAGATGATAGATGTATGAGTTTTCTCCATTATAAAGTATTCAACCCTCACTTTTTTAAGTAATGTGGGACTTCTAACTCACACTTGTACCCAACAATCTCATGATAACCCACATTCTATTTATTAATGAGGACAACTTCATTACTCATCACAAAAAGTTGGGTAGTGTACCTTCAACCAATTCAGTAATGCCATATCATTTTATTATACTTAATTATTTATTTAATAATTTAAATTTTGTAGATTTCCAATGCAATGTAGTCTAATTTACTATATGTGTAACTCTACCCAACTTTTTGAGGTGGGTAGATAAGAATTCACCTTTATTAATATTTAAATAGGTAAAATTTCGTCTACTAAACTATTTGATAAAATATATAAAAAAAAGACAAAATACTTTTTTTGGTTCTATATCTTAACTCCGGGATTCATTTTTGTCCCTTAACTTTAAAAAAGGTTCATATTGATCTCATAACTCTTCAAAACGTTACAAATTAGTCTTTTTTGTCTTATTAGCGACAAATTTAGCGACTGAATTTTGAATTTTTTCGTCACTAATAGGACAAAAATGACTAATATGGAACGTTTTGAAAAGTTAAGAGACCAATATGGACCTTTTTAAAGTTAAGGGACTAAAATGAACCCCGAAATTAAGATACGGGACCAAAAAGGGTATTTTGCAAAAAAAAAAAAAAAAAAAAGAGTTAGTCTAGTAAAATGAAGTCAAGCCTTTCTATATCCTTGAGTAAGCTTACCTAGGGTTTTACGTAAATCAGTTACTTCCATTATAAGGGAAACACAACGCTTACATTCTTCTCTTCAGTTTTTAATCTTAGTTATTTTAATCTTTAATGAATAATTTATTTCTTTAAAATATCTTAATGATTTCTTAAGACCTAAGATGAATTCTCTCAGTTTATCATTTTCTCCCACTAATTGATTGCTCATTCTAAATAGTTGTGTATAAGATAGTATCGTACCTGTAATATTCGTTTTCTTCGTTGAAAGAAGATTCTTTCATATTTTTCCCTGAGGTTGATATCTCTCATTCTGTTCTTTGTTCAACTATTGAAGAAACTTATTCTTCTTCACTCTACGGATAACACATTTCACTACAGTTGAGAAAGAAATATAACCACGGTTGATGAACCTTGGTAAAGTAGCGCCTGGATGTAAATGGGCTAATTACAACCATGGTCTACTGGTCGTGGTAAAAACACAGTAGCGAGTAATATACCATAACAGTTGTTTAAAACAACCGTAGTAAAAATTGAGGTCATGAGTTCGATACTAACACCTCAATTTTTGCAGATTTGAATATATTTTCCAAGGTTATAAAGTCCAACCGTAGTGAAAGACTTAATGCACAACATTTCACAACAGTTCTTGATTTCGATCGTGGTGATATGCTTGCATGAGTTTATTATAATTTATGTGGAATGTTTATTTCACTAACTTCTCACTAAACATAACCATTTCAATCTGATTTAAAAATTAATAATATGAAAAATTAAGTTATATTAGAATAACAAGTTACACTAATCAATATTTTCCAAGCTTTCTACAACCCATTATTCGTATCTCGCTCATTGACTATTAGAGTTTGGTTTAATGCTTGTAGTTCTTCAATCAACACTTCCATTTTTATTAGTTCACTAGTAAGATACCCGTGCGTCCGCACGGGTAAATTCATTTTGATACAATATAAAACACATGTGCGTCTGTACGGGTCAATTTATTTGATTCAGTATAAAATATATTTTAAATGTACATGTAAATTTGAAATCAGTAATTAAATTGTAAAATGAACAATGATCAAATAAACTCAATTATAGGTTCAATAATTGGTATTATGGATGTTTGAATCCTAACTAATTAGCATAAAGTATGAAAATGCATTGAAAAGAATTATATAATAGTTCTTTATTGAGCAAACAAAAAATGAATAAGAAGCTATGTTATAGTCCCATGTTTGATAGTTGGTTATGTAGTAGGAATATATGACATTAAAAATGTTAGCAGTGATTTAACATCTGACACTACATTTTAAAAGTTGTGTTAGTTTTTTTTAGGAAAGGTCAATAACATTAATATAAACAGGAAGTATAAGCCATGCCTTTACAATGTTCAAATTTAACATAACCTTGTACAATAAGCTAGATCCGACAGTAGTAGAATAAAAACACATAAGGATTCCCAAAATAACTAACCAAACACACATGTCTTCCACCAATAATTAACCAAAAACAAATATAAAAGCCTCAATCGACAACAAATAAAAATTACAACTGAAAACAAATATGATGTCTAACCACCGCACACTATTGGAGCAGTAAAGCGGCAAGCAACAAAAAGATTTGAAAGTATTTTTCCGATAATTTATCATGCTCACAGAGATCGGTGATATTGAACTGCCGTTCGATAATTTAAATGTTAAAGAGTTTGGGTTAAAATGGGTTTAAAGTAAATGCAGAAAAGTAAACATTAACACAAAAAGAATTCATTCTTCAGAGAGAAGAAACTTATCCGGCATGCACATAATCGACTCCTCGCAAACTTAAACCTATTGACCAGTTATACTCAACCAACAATATTCCTCAATATCATCCAGCATGGCTCACAACAGTGTCCATCTCTAACACACTGAGCTGAGAGAACAACCGTGTTACCCTCGTCGACACTCTCGCACCCGACTCGAGATATGGAGGCATTATGCTTCGACACCCATACAAATTGTTTGCTCTAAATCTATCTCTAGCATCCAGAAACTAACAGATAATCATCCCTAATCAAAGTTTGCGATGTTTATCTCTAACACAACACAAACCCCGAGCATAAAGCAAAAATTAAGGATAATCACCGATAAAGATTTGTAAAGCGGATTTTATACAACGCCATAGGCGACAAATATACATAAGATCAAAGTAAATACATATACAACAACCCAACAAAGAATAAATACACAAAGAAGAAAATAAATAAACCAAACATCTCGCGGTTTGTCAACGCCAATCGATGAGAAATCCACCCCGGATCATCCGTGTGCAAGCTTCAATGTTGTTTTCTAAGCTAATGTACTGAAAAATGAGTTTGATGGAGTTGGGAGCAAAAAACCCCAAAACCATCACCTAAAAAATGAATGAAATGACTTAAATAACATGTAAAAATCAGTCAAGTTCACATTGCGAACTTTTATTCGCAAAACGAACTCCAAAAATTGGCACTTAAGTGCCTCAGAATAGTTTAACCGCCTCTGCAATTCTGCAAAAGTTCGCAAAGCAAACTTTCTGGCGAACATTCGCTGGAAAGTTCGCAAAGCGAACTTTGGTCCCTTTTTCTCATGCCATAAGTCTGGGAGCATTCGCTGGAAAGTTCGCAAAGCGAACATTCGCTGGAAAGTTTGCAAAGCGAACTTGACAGCAAACCAGCCCTTATTTTGACCACAACTTCTAAACTGTAACTCGGATTGACGCATGGTCGGAAGCGCTGGAAAGCTTATTCAATGCTCTATACAACAACGGAAAAATATCATTGCTTGAATACCTACAAAAATGAGAGAAAATCAATTAAACTCAATGATATTTACCTGATACGCAATATATACGTTATAACGTAAACTAAACGTATTTACAAATAAAGCGGGGTTTATTCGTACGATATTAACAAAAAGTATCAATAAGTGCAACAAAACTTATATACACAAATAGCTACAATTTGCACTTATCAAACTCTCCCCAACTTAAACTTGTTTGTCCTCAAACAAGAATCAAGCGACTCAAAGAAACAGAGTGACAACCAAAGAATCACGAATCAACAGATTTTGAAAAAAATAAACAAATGAATGGTTCAAATGAAAAATGGTATATACAAAGTATATACTTACCACTAATCTATGATGATAACATAGTCACGAAACAAATGCAAAATACAAAAATCATGCCAAACATCTTAAAACAACACAAGTTCAAACGTGAATCACACCTAGCAAAAACAATCATCGGTAGATGAAAAACACAAAATGAGGTACTTTTCACTCACACAACAATCTTGCAAACAAAAGACCATCCAAAAATCATATTGAAAATATAAAAGCAAGAATCACAAGGGCTTTCAAGGTTGTAGTGTGGTCGGGTAAACAAACAAGGGGCAGTTTCTAAAGGTCATTGAAACAAAAACTTGCCTAAACCTAAGGGAGTGATCAACTCACAAAGACTCAAACACAAAATTCCAATCAACTTCTTCCAAAATCCCAAGTGTTACACAACACACGCATAACTTATTTAGCACAATTATTGTTACTTTTTTTCTTTCCTTTCTCAAGGATTTTCTTTTTCTTTATTTTTTCTTTTCTTTTCTTTTTTCATTTTTTTTATTTCTTTTTCTTTCAAACTCATAGCAATCAACAAATGAACAAGTAAACATATTTCTCTCCCCAACTTGAATTCAACCACATCATCTTGTGAATACTCCCTACTTTCTAAGGCAATGTAAAAATTCATACAACAACACAAAGTTAAGGGTTCAAGAAAAAACAGTCAATCAAAATCCATACAAAAAATGAATTCAATACTTATAGACAAGCATTAAGTTCAAACAACATGGATAATGATAGAAAGGCACAAATGGGTTTAACAAATGCTCACACACTCATAGGGTGAATGACAGTTTGGCTAGGTAGTTGTGCTACATATGAAACAAAGTGCCTTGATCCTTTTCATGCTTTCATATAATCAACACAAACAAAAGATTAAGCATAATAAAATCCAGTTAGAACAAGAATGTTGGTACTCCGCGCATATATGAACAATGGAAAGCTACCTCACAAAAAGGTGGAAACTAAAGTGATTCACATCAAGAACAAGTATACAAAAGAATGAATGGCATGGAAGTTTGTAAAAAGCCTAAGTATCATGAATATGCTAAAGTCTAGAAAGTGATAAACACATACCTTGGACGTGTACAAAACTTAACAATATCATTACCATACATCCGCAAGTTGAAACGATCAAACTTGGAACATCACCATAAATTTCCTCAAGCTACTCAAAACAAGCTCTTAGACAAACACACAAATTATTAATATAAACAAACTAAAAGACCGGGTGAAAATGCATTAAACAAGTTGTAAAGTGAAGATTTGAGAATTTTACGAATAATCAGAGTACAACTTGTTTAATGAATGTTCACCACACTACCTAAGCTAGAATGAAAAAGTAATAACGAAACAAAAAACTATAAAACATGCTTGTTTTACGCCGTAAGCTTGACGCCTCTACTGTGCTTAGCTAGTAACTTCCTTCATTCATGCCATGGTGATGCCTCACCGCGCAAACCAAAAGCAAGTGTCCTAACCAAACACTTATACAAACGTTACGGGAACAAAATATACAAGTATCAATATAAACAAGTGAAAATATATAATATGTACGATATCTAAAAATCTTAAAAACAAAGAAACTATTGCAATACGATTCAATAAAAACACCAATCCCCGGTAACGGCGCCATGTATTTTGTTGGAGCTGTAAAGCGGCAAGAAACAAAAAGATTTAGAAGTATTTTTCCGAGAATTTATCGTGTCCACAGAGATCGGTGATATTGAACTGCCATTCAACAATTTAAATGTTAAAGAGTTTGGGTTAAAATGGGTTTAAAGCAAATGCAGAAAAGTAAACATTAACACAAAAATAATTCATTCTTCAGAGAGAAGAAACTTATCCGGCATGCACATAATCGACTCCTCGCAAACTTAAACCTATCGACCAGTTATACTCAACCTACAATACTCCTCAATATCATCCAGCATCGCTCACAACAGTGTCCATCCCTGACACACTGAGCTGAGAGAACAACCATGTTACCCTCGTCGACACTCTCGCACCCGACTCGAGATACGGAGGCATTAAGCTTCGACACCCATAAAGATTGTTATCTCTAAATCTATCTCTAGCATCAAGAAACTAACAGATAAGCATCCCTAATCAAATTTTGCGATGTTTATCTCTAACACAACCCAAATCCCGAGCATAAAGCAAAAATCAAGGATAATCACTGATAAAGATTTGTAAAGCGGATTTTATAAAACGCCATGGGCGACAAATATACATAAGATAGAAGCAAATACATATACAACAACCCAACAAAGAAGAAATGCACAAAGAAGAAAAGAAATAAACCAAACATCTCGCGGTTTGTCAACGCCGATCGATGAGAAATCCACCCCGGATCATCCGTTCGCAAGCTTCAATGTTGTATTCTAAGCTAATCTACTGAAAAATGAGTTTGATGGAGTTGGGAGCAAAAAACCCCAAAACCATCACCTAAAAAATGAATGAAATGACTTAAATAACATGTCAAAATCTGTCAAGTTCGCAGTGGGAACTTTTATTAGCAAACCAAACTCCAAAAATTGGCACTTAAGTGCCTCAGAATAGCTAAACCGCCTCTGCAATTCTGCAAAAGTTCGCAAAGTGAACTTTCTGACGAACATTCGCTGGAAAGTTCGCAAAGCGAACTTGACAGCAAACCAGCCCTTATTTTGACCACAACTTCTGAACCGTAACTCGGATTGACGCACGGTCGGAAGCGCTGGAAAGCTTATTTAATGCTCTATACAACAATGGAAAAATATAATTTCTTGAATACCTACAAAAATGAGAGAAAATTAATTAAACTCAATGATATTTACATGATACGCAATATATACGCTATAACGTAAACTAAACGTATTTATAAACAAAGCGGGGTTTATTCGTACGATATTAACAAAAAGTATCGATAAGTGCAACAAAACTTATATACAAAAATAGCTACAATTTGCACTTATCACACACCAATCCTTGCTGCAAAGACAAACCAGAGGCTTAATAATGGCAGCCAAAACCAACGAAAAATACATAAATACTCATTTAATATATAGTCAATTTTAAATTTAGTAATTAATTACAACAAATTAAAGAACTTTTACACAATTTTGTTCATTAATTAGAGCTTGTAGACTATAGTCCAACACCTACAAAATGCATGTAGTCAATTTCACAATCACACTGGATTATATCAAATGGTGGTCCATACGATATTTATTCATGTTGAGAAATGATGTCACATGCACTTTCAATATCAATCAAAGTATATTTTGGAAAGTTCTGTCAAAAAAGTGCTCTTAGATATGAACCCCAACTTCGTTTTTATTCATACATGTGCAATAAGACAAAAGTAGATGGATATAACGTGACATGTGATAGGAAAAAAGGCAATATGAATTGTAAGTTAAAATGCAAAAATTAAGGAAACTTGATGGTTACAATTCTAATATGGCATGCCAATCTAAGAAATTGGAAAAACATTGCCCCAATTTCCATTTCATTCCAACCATTGCATTCTTTACTAACCTTTCTTATTTTGAAGATAAACTAAGAAATGTTAACTGCTAAATGGTGGTTAACAATACATTACAATCACATGTCTTTTTAACTGTTAATAAGACAAACTAAACAAACATTTTCAAACTAAATTGGAACAAATTCCTATGATTACAATATGATCTATATCAGAAGATCATGCTTCCCACCAATATGGAAGTGAGGGGAACTGTGAGATTATCATCAAGATCTGTGTTGATAGGAAGGGACTCCACAATTGCCATCATCACAGACACAACTAAGAAACCTATAACCTTGTTCCAGCTTCCCTCCATGTATCCAAATGACAAAAAATACCACATATACCTAACAAACCACTAACTGTTAATATCAAAATAGATTGCGGGTATGTTTGGTTTCACTTTTATTCCGTCTTGTTAATGGCGGATAGCAGAATATGGTGGAAGGACAAAGATCCGCTATATAAACATGCCATTGCAGACTATGACAGCGCCAATGGCGGGCATCCCTCCACGCCATGCTCTGACCATGACCACCATTTAACAACACTGCTTTTGAATAACAATAATGCATCACTGATTAACATAGTGAAATTTGCATTTCTCTCCCCTTCTATCTCTTAACAATATATGATCCCAAAAGTTCAAGCTATTGTAATGACAAATAAAGACTTTTTCATAACATGTCTCATGCATACTAAAAGTCAAATTTTTTAGAAATATAGACGCAGCACCATCGTATGCCTCCAAAAGACATGCCTGAAACAACCTATTTAAAAGCTGGTATCACCTGAAATTGAAAATACATGAGAAATTGCGCTTCATAGTAAGTGATGCAGACTCCAGAAATTAAGGCATACTTTGATTTCTTAATATGGTCTTAACCTAACATCAATAAGTTTAGTGAACTAACGTTTATGATGAATTCAGTTGTAAACAAATATGACAAAAACAAGTTGTATCAAAATCACAATAACACCTTTTAGTTAGGGAAGAGACGATGTGCAAAAAGTGTTTATCTCAAATCACAAAGGTGGTCATTGGGACCTCCCAGACTCAATAAAAAAAGAAAGCATATTGCATATGTCAGGTCCGGGTTTGGGTCTTAGCCCATCAAATAGAGTGAATTGCGTGTATAGATATACTATTAAAGTTGCAATGAACTATATCAATCATTACATAATGAGGTCTCTCACCTCTTGAGATTCTATTCTGAACTTGAAAAAGGCCTTATCATCACCTTGCATGATAGAAAAACAATAAAACAGTAATGTAATAATCAACTACACCCACCATGTCTAAATAGATGATGCAAAGAATTTCATACCTCAAAGGAACCACCTTTCATTTTATTCCGGGCTTCAAATATGCGACCATAATAACCTATGGTGTAGCCATCCCAGTCTACCTGAACGGAATTTGAAGCTCATAAGTTGCTGAATAATCTAATTTGAAGAGAAAACTAAATTGTCTAGAGAGAGTTCCCTATGAGAAAACAGGCTACTCAAATTTTCTTAAGAAACTTATCAAATCTATATCCAACCCAAAATCATTCCAGAGAAACCAACCTTCTTAAGAGACTAAACTCCGGTCATATATTGTTGCAATAATTTCAATAATTACCTTTGTTAGGAAAAAATCTCCTCAATGAAAAGGATAGTTTGACTATCAGCTTTAAGAGCAACTTTCATCCTATATTCAAATTCTCCTCGGTATTTTCCATCCACGCCACACGATCTTCACGTGACTCTACTCTAAAGTGGAGTCGCTTCATTCCTGTGAACACTGAAAATCGCTTGTCATATGATTTACTTTCTCGAATCATTGCCACCTAACATATCAAAAATCACAGGTTATTAAAATCAAAATTCAAATAATTGTGAATACCGATTCAAACAAAATTGTATTCTAAAATAGAAGAATTAATAAATAACCTTGAGATGGATTTTACCAAATGGCTTTCGAGGGTTTTGATTAGAACCTTCGAACCTTTCTCAGTTTCATGGTTATTGATGATCCAAATAAATAGTCTAACCATTTACTTTCATAAGCTATATATTTTGCAACCACTTAAGAAAACATGAACATAAAATAGCATTTAGAATAAAAATTAGCAGGTACTATTCTCCCATATCCTAGAAAGTCATTAATCGAAAATCAAGCTTCATCTTTCTCTGATGTCGAAATATCAGCCAAAGCTTCTCCTACTGTGAGATATACTCCTTTAAATCCAAAGGTATCCAAAATCTTCGACATATGTAACTTTTCCACCACATTTCCAATCAGATTTACCAACACAAACTGCAGTAATGATTAAGTTTGTGAAAAACATAGTTGAAAACCTGCATTAATAAAAAAATTAATAAAAATGGCAGAATGATCACCAAACATTTCTCAAAAATAGGGAAGACCAAAAGCACCACATTAATCCAAGTAATTCTCTAGGAAGTTGGCCTCAGATTGAGAGCCTGAATCACGCATACACTGAAAATCTAGAGCTAACATGATTTCATCTTCCTTATTTGTCTGCTTACCGTTTTCACTCAAAACCCAATTACTCTCACACCCAATCACCATTTCTGAAATAACACCAACTTGATTCTCCTTTACCTCCGCAGATACCATCATTTTCCTTTGCAGACTACCATCAACATGGTTTTCATTTCTAGTTGCAGGATTTAACATCAAAGCTGCCGAAGTATTTGCCATAAGCTTTAACCCAGTTATCTCCATGTCAGTCGTAACCGCAACATCTCGAAGATATTTCCTCCATTGCCTTTTAACAATAACCTAATTCCCGAATAACCTATAAGCTTCTACCTTTTAATAAATTTTTTTCTCCCTTTTCACTAAATGCTATTTTAGGAGAAGCTTTATTTCTATGACACACTTACAATCAGAATCAAAACATCTAGAATTTTCCTACGGCAAAATACTTAAAGGCTTTAGAAATAAAACTCCTAGAAAAGTCAAATAACTAAAACAAAAGTCAATTTTTCAGACTATATTCACATCAAAATCCAAAATTTGAAAAGAAATCTTATAGATCCTTTCTGAATTCACATGTTCTAAGCTTCTATTGTTTATCCTATCACCCTAAAAATGAATCAGCAATTGATTATTCAAGAAACAATTATCAAAAAAATCAAATAAAGAAATTGATGTAATTCCTGTATGTAGCATACCATTTGAAACGTTACACGATCTGTAGCAACAAAAACATCATACACATCTATTAACATACACAACAACAACAATAACTTGCAATCCCAAAGATCCCATCCTGCAACTGAACTAAACCTGCAACCAATATTAAACATTTCAACAACAGCAAGCGCAAATATCAATAACCGAGTAAATGTTTTGCATCGGTAACGCATCTGCAACAAATCGGTAAAGCAAGAACACAACTCCATCACCCTGAAGATCAAATTCGCAACAAGGCCTTCAAATAACTCGAAGCAGGGGAATCACAGTCTCCACATCAAACCGTAGAACTGGGAGGAAAGCAACATATCTACGCTTTTGCGACCAAGTTAAACTTACAAATAATTTTCAACACATCCTGTGACTGCCAAAGGAGGTTTAAAGGACAGCAGTTTAGTAGAAAAAAAGAATGCAATAACTAAATAGATAATAAACCTACCCCATTAGGAATTTCCACTAAGCATTTGTCAATGTTGTGAACTGCTAGATACGTAAGAGCAGTTAGACATCGTCCATATAAGGTTGTGTATCGGCTTCTTATTGTAGACACGTTGCTGCCACTGCTAGAGCTTCAAATAGTCCCTTCATTGGGAACATGCCTTTAAGCAAAGCCCGCACCCTCTATTGGAGTAATATTAGCAAGACCAAAATCAGAAAGCACATCCACTTTTAGTGTTCATATTCCTGCAAACCTTGTGACTCTGTCAAAGAAAGATTAACCATCAATAACAAAGCTTCAACAATTTATAATATTTCATGGTAAGAGGTCACTCACAGGATAGAGAGATGTAAATAACTCATTCATAACTCAGCCCCTAATGTAACTTAAACCTTTTAAGAGAATTGGTCCATATAAAATAATGAATGTTACACCAGTCATAACCTATATTCCTATACAAAGAAAATAATTGAACATCTCACTATAAAATCCAGTTTAATAAACTTCCATGATTTGCTACATCCTACTCCTCATTTCCCATACTCTCAAAAAAGGAAGGAGAACAGTTTTGCAAGGAAATAATGACATGTCTTTCAACACGGTTTACCAAAAAAAATGAAAAACTGTTCTGCAAGGAAGCATCAAATGTTATCTGTAAACAGAACAATGACAATCACACATACAGATAGCTTGTCAATCTCGAAGTCCAATGCTCTACCATGCCCTTTTCTAATATTTTCTTAAACCTTATTATTTTACCAGGGTATTTTGAATTATTAAGACCCGTTTTTTCTTTTCATTTTCCATTTCATAGATTTTGGTTTGGTAGTTTGTTGTCCATGCATGCTTTAAATGATTTATTGAAATTGCCTTCCAACAAAGAGAACGTGAATCTTCTAGCACCTAAACAACTATGTAAGGCCAGTAATTTCCAGTGCCAAATTACAACAAATTTTGAATTAAAGTGTATTTGTATGAAAGTATAAACAGGTTAAGAAGTACTCTTACCTGACTTCCAGTGTCCATGCAGCTTAAGAGTGAGTTTGTGGTTGTATTCCAGAAACGAAAACATTGGTCTGTAGTTCCTCCTCCAGATGCAAGAAGTCCATGAAGATGAGGAGACCATGCAATAGCTTTAACAGATGTCGTGTGCTCACAGTATTTCAGGACAGGTTGGGACGAGTGTTGATTCCAAACAAACAACTGCAAAGATATGAATAGAGTGAGTTTCAATAAAGGAGAAGAAAAAAATTACAAAGTAGTTAGATAGTTCAGATAAATGATTAAGTTTGCAATTGCTTACTTTGTTGTCGTTTCCCCTAGATGCCAATTCACGATTATCATAAGACCACTTCAGTCCACAAACCTTTGAAAAATCAAAAATCAAAAGGTATTGCGATACCTCTATGATCAGTGTGGTGAATCCTACATGAATCCTACTAAGCACATGTATTTAACTGCGAGAATTTCAATTGAGTAAAAACCATATCATATACTTATTTGTAAGTTTGCCACTTGTAATCGTCAGCCTCTTATGTGTCAAAATAAAAAGCACATTTAAATAAACCAAAAGCCATGATTAGTCAAGAAATGCCAGAGAAATTTCCTAAAACAAAGGACTTGTACAGTATCTGAGGCTTTACCTTACCATCCAAAATCTCTCTGTTACCATCTAGCATGATGACTCAGTTGACACATCTAGCATGATGACTCAGTTCGACACATCTAGCATATCTTTAACATCAAATGTTGTTCTACTCAACCTTGTACTTCAACTGAATGAGTGAAACAAATTTTCATGATACTTCAGACATTCAAAACAAAACATAAAATAAAAAATTACTTAATTAAAAAATTTTCAAACTTTCAAAACAAAACATAAACATAAACTAAAACCAGATCTCAGAACACAATCATTTCAAAACTTTTATTCAAACCAAAACAAAAACAAAAAAAATGTTTTTTACCCAAACAAAATCAAACCCAATTGTTCAAAGGATAAAAAAACGTAGAAAAGAATCACATGAAAACAAGAACCTACAAATAGATATGAACGGACCTTAAAAAAATTTCGTCGATCTCAGAACTGGATGAGTAAAACGCGATTATCGGGAAGAAATAGATAAGACATCGAATGAAATTTTTGGATGCAAGAGAGAGAGAGAGAGAGAGAGAGAGAGAGAAAGAGAGAGAGACAAAGGGTAGACGAGAGAGGGAGAGAGAGTATCGATTGATTTTTTCTTTTGGGGTTTTGGGAGAAGCAATGGGGAAAGAGTAAGAAAGAGAATGAGAAGGAGAGAGAGAGAGAGAGAGAGAGAGAGAGAGAGAGAGAGAGAGAGAAAGGAAAGAACAGAGACAAATCTGAGAGACGAGAAAGAGAGAAAGAGGGCGAAAGAGGGTATGCGTGAAGGAGAGAGAACGTGAGGGAAAGAGGGAAGGCAGAAAATTTCAAAAAACTGCTGCCACTGGGCAAATATGAACAATCCTATTGGTCAATGAATTTGTATTTAGTAAATTACCATAAAGGGCATTTTTAGGTGTAAATTAATTTTTATTAAAGGGTAAAATAGGGTGTTACTATGCATTTTCCAATCTTAGGTAGGTAGTTGATTATGCAAAGTATTAACTTTACAGAAATACCATAGTAAAAAAGAAAGTGTTAATTGAAGAACTATAGACATTAAATCAAATTCTAACCGTCATAGAACGAGATGCCAATGATGGACTGAAGAAAACACGTAAAATATTGATTAATGTAATTTATTTTCTAACATAACTTAATATTTCATAGGCAAAATACCCTTTTTAGTCCTTTATTTTTACCATGGGGTCCATTTTGATCCCTCAACTTTTAAAATGACCAATATAGTCCCTCAATTTTTAAAAATGTAGCAAGTTTTTCTTTTATAAGCAAAATGGATTAAAAAGAAGCACTAAGGGTGCTTAACCCAAAGATACAACCAAATAAAAAAAGAGGGACAAACCTCCTAAAAACACAACCAACCAACCCACTAGCCCGGAGTTAAACAAAACAAAGTCTAGGATTAATACACCAATCCTCCCAAGTGACTCTCTTATCCGCTCTAAATAACACCAAGAACCACTCCCAAGAAAGCTTTCTAATTAACCCCAAACCATCAAAATTAGCTAAAAGGAGATCGTTGAAGAGAATATCATTCCTACAATACCAAATAACCCAACAAATAACCAAACCAAAAAACCACCCCACTTCCTTACACCAAAGCAAAAGACAAGAATTTTCCAACAAGAGAAGACACTCCAAAGTAGTGGAAGCCAAAGAAGCATCATCCACACTAAGCCAACGACACGTCGATTTCCACCACAATTTAGAAATTGGACAACCAAGAAAGAGATGGTCAAAATCCTCATCAACCCTGAAACAAAGCGGGCAAACTAAGGAGTGACTACCCGACAAAATACCACGCTTCGATAACTCCATCTTCGTGGGAAGCCTATTCCAAATCAACCTCCAACCAAAAACTAAAATTCTACTAGGCACTTTAGTTTTCCATAACCGAGAAAAGGCCAAAGACATACCTTCATTCAAATGCGTTGAAGAAGCCAAAGAAGAGAAGATGACATCATAAGCATTAGAAACCGAAAACCCCTGCGGATTCTTCCACCAAACAATTTTGTCGACCACTAAGCGTTGGGGCTGCACTTGCGCCAATAAAAGCCGCAAATCAGTGAGCTGGATAGCGGCGAAGTTGTCGAGAAAAATGCCAGGAAACAAGTCGAACCAATCCCAACGGTCATCATTCCAAGCACCCATGTCAGCCACCTTAACATGACTATCAGCCACCAAAGCGTACAAAGCTGGAAAAAGGAGATTGAAAGGAGTGGAACCAAGCCAACAATCATTCCAAAACTCCAAAAAGAGACCCGAGCCAAGTTTAAAGGATATAGATGAAGAGAACCAATTAAAATCCTAGCTCAAATTACCACTACCAATAGTGCAAAGATCCCTCAACCAAAGGGAAACATGACTCCTGGAGCTAAAAGTCAGAGCAATAAGCATAGCCCTTTTTATGTCACCGTACCTGCAAGAAAGAAGGTTAGTCCATAAAGAATTCTCATCATTCAAAATCCGCCACTTCCACTTGCAAAGTAGCGCAAGATTGAACTTCCAACAATGCTTCACACCAAGACCCCCCTCTTTTTTCGGTCGGCAAACAATATCCCAACTAATCCAATTCACCTTCTTCTTAGCTTCATCCCCTCCCTATAAAAAAACTCGTTGAAGCATAATAATCTCCTTAATAATCACCTTAGGAGCCTTATAAAAAGAGAAGAAGAAAATTGGAATATTAGATAAAACGACATTCAATAGAACCACCCTACCACCAAAAGAAAGATGTCTATTATGCCACCCTCCAAGTTTTCTTCTAAGCTTCGAAACAATAGGCCGCCACACATCATATCTTCTTGGATTAATTCCCACCGGAATTCCAAAAAACAAGAAAGAAGAGGAGCCAATCACACAATTAAGAAATGCGGAAGCCGCTTGACAAAACTCCGGGGACAAATTAACACCAATAAGCTTGCTCTTGTTCAAATTTACCCGCAAACCGGACACAATCTCAAAACCACAGAGGATAGCCTTCCACGCCCAGAGATTATTTCAAGAGTCGTCACCAATAAAAATATTGTCATCCGCTAATTGAAGGAGTTCAAAGTGAGTCTGCTCATTCAAGTAAAAGCCCTTGAACTCCCCCAATGCGGAAGCCTTTCTAACCATACCCGACAAACTTTCCGCCACTAACAAGAAAAGAAAAGGAGAAAGCGGATCCCCTTGCCGTAAACCTCTAGAAACCGAAAAATCAGACGTCGGGCTACCATTCACAAGAATAGACATAGAACTCTTAAAAACCATCGCCTCTATCCAACTCCTCCACTTCACCCCAAAACCCATTCTACGCAACAGATATCTCAGGTAATCCCACGAAACACAATCATAAGCCTTCTCAAAATCCACCTTCATCACCATACAACTCTTCTTAAACCTCTTGGCATAATCCAAAAGTTCATTCACCACAAGCACACCATCCATCATGTTCCTATTGGGAATGAAAGCGGATTGGCAGTCCGACACTAATTTTCCCACCACCAACTTCAATCTATTAGCAAGCAACTTAGCCAAAATCCTATACATGCTATTGATGAGGCAAATAGGTCTATAATCATCCAAGGAAAGTGGATTATCAATCTTAGGAATCAAAGTCAAGAAGGAAGCCGTAACCGCCTTAGGCAAGATAGCAAAGGAATGAAATTCATTAACGAAGTCCAACAACTCAGATTTCAAGAAAGCCCAACCAACCTTGTAAAACTTCATAGTAAAACCATCTGGCCCCGGACTCTTATCATCAACACAACTCCAAATAACCTCCTTTACTTCCTCCTCCTATAATCCACTCCCCACCCGAAAACCTCCTCTTACACTCCTCCAACTCCTTCCATAGACGTCTCTTTTTAGAAAGGATACAAGAAGAATAAACATTTACCACATAAATCAAAGTATTATTCCAGCAACCACACACTCCAACAAAACCCTCTCCCCCAAAACTAAAATGCGAAGAGAAAGAACCAGAATTCCAAAGCAATAATAATCCACCCAAAAATCCTGAAGAAGGTTTAAAAGTCCACTCCACATTAGTACCTCCCCATAGCTCAAAGACCATAAGAGCCAAAAAAATAATCCATTTTAGTCTCTTGTAGAAGACAAAAATCAAAGCCTTCTTTCTTAACAAACATACAAATCCGCTTCCGTTTCAAAGCGCTATTCAACCCACGAACATTAAAGGAAAGCACATTCATGACTGACCTTTATTGAGAACATCCAGCGATAACTTTGACATGCTATCCCGAGTTTCTAACGATATAAAAGCTCCAATAACATCCTATTTAGACGTCCTCCCTTCATCCCAAATGCAGAGGCTTTGTCCCAAAGCGTAGAAACTACCACTTCTCTCTCTTTGGCCCAGAATCTTCGGTTGCCTTGAACCAAACAAGAATCAGAAATTTCATCACAAGCCGTAGAATAGGAAGGCTCCCTAGGTCCAACTGAAGCTTCATTACTAAGCCTTGGAACATGAACAATCGGCAAGTCATCCACCTTCAGAGAATTATCAGCATCAACCAAAAAACTAGCTTTAGAAGATGTAGTCTGCGGTCTTCTAAGAGGAAAAAAAGAATTACTAACGTGGACCGAAGAAAAGAGGGCATCAGCCTTCAAAGGAGAAGATTTAGTGGCTGAAAAGCTTGATTCAGCACAAACAGAAGAGAACGATCCCAAAGGCGAAGGAATTGGAGAAAGTGAAGGCGAAAGAATTGGAGAAAGTGAAGCCATTTCTCTCTCCTTGGTAGTTAGTCAAAGTCAACGATATAATCTATGTGGCACTGATGTGGAATCTGAAATGACACGTGTAGTATTATTTTGTCAAGGTGGATGCCATTTTGTATGCCACATAATTAATAACATTTATATAAATTAATTAAAAAAATCAAATTTCAGAAAAATAAAAAAACTTGTCCTGTTTCACTTTCGTCTTCTTCTCAACCCTCTTCCCACTCGCCACCACCTACAAACCCTAAACTCCGAAAATTCAAAACCAGCAACACAATTGAATCTATTGAAATCTGAGTACCCTCACAGTTTTCAAGATAGCTAATTAGTGTTGAGTTTTTTCCCACTGTGTTATTCATAGCTGAGAATCAAGTAGAATTATTCCTTCTAATTTTTTGGATTTAAAGTTTGTGCAAACTCCTGAGACGTCTATTTTCTGATTGAATAAAATCTAAGTCATGATTAAAAGGGTGGACAACATTATCATTGGGGGTACAACGGGATTATGGTGACGGGGATGATGGCCGTATTCAACGGCGGTCCAAGTGACGCCAACAACTTCAAGCACCGACTTCGCCACCTCTACGGCGTTATGTGTACGCATGATTATAATTTTAGGAATTGTGTACTTGGATGTTTGAAATTAGGGCAAATGAATGATTTGGTTTCTGAAATCCCTAATCGGATTTCTGTTTGTCGTAGGAAATGGGTTGTCGTCGTTTCCAAAACAATTTTGTCCACTTTAAAAACATTTTTTTCCAATTATGTACATTCCTAAACAAAAGTGTATTTGCTTTCATTATTTGTTGTACTTACATTTGACCTGAGCACCCATAGCACATGCATCTTCTTGTGATTCAATTTGGCTAGTTGTTTTGAATGAACTATTAAGAAAGAATTAGAAACAACGATATTCAAGGCCGGTGGCATTCGCGACAGTAATTTATTTTGCTTTGTGTTTTTCTTTTGGGTACATATTCACCTGAAGATGTTACTTGGATTGACAGATATATTAGGATTGTTGAGTTTGCTATGGATTTTTCATCATGTTAGATATATACACTAGTTTGTTAATATATATTTGATTTTTAAACTAATTAAACAAATGTAATGTGGCCTAGTGGTACACTGTCTTTATCATCAACCACGGTGTCCTTGGTTCGATTTCTGCTAAAAGAAATTTTTTAGAATTTATTTTTGGAATTTTGGTGATACAACTTTTATAAAAAAAAAATAGAACTTTTTATCAACAACAACATACTTCAAATAACATACAACATAACTTAACAAAAACAAGATAATCAACAACATAGAACTTTTATTAACAACAACATACTTTAAACAACATACAAAATAGCTCAACAAAAACAAAATCATCAACAACATATAACTTTTATCAACAACAACAACCTACTTTAAACAACATATAATATAGCTCAACAAAAACAAAATCATTAACAACATAGAACTTTTATCATCAATAACATACCATAAACAATATACAACATAGCTCAACAAAAACAAAAACATCAACAACATATAAATTTTATCAACAACAACATACCATAAACAACATAAAATATAGCTCAACAAACACAAAATCATCAACAATAAACAAATTTTATCAACAACAACATACCATAAACAACATACAATATAGCTCAAAAAAAACAAAATCATCAACAACATACAACTTTAATCAACAAAAACGTGCAGAGGAAGTGAAAGATGGAAATGTCTACATAGATAAAATATGAAGAGAATGAAGTGAAACAAATATGTTTTGTTAAGAGAGATATGATTGTTTGTCCTGAAAGAGTGAAATTTCGCTTACATATAATGAAATTCTGGTACCAGATATGTGATGTCATACACGATGTCACAACAACACACTCTGAACAATGGACAATAAAAACACACAGAATTGTTAACCCAGTTCAGTTCTAAAAACCTAATCTGGGGGCTACTAAGCCAGGGATGAATTTCACTACTTGTAGAATTAAATTACAGACTCAACAACCCAGTTGACAATCTCCTAATCTTAATTCCTACTAGTGACTTTCTACCTATGAAACCACTTAGATATGAGAACACTACTCAATCCCTAAAAACTCTCAAATTACACCCTCTTTGAGAAACCTTGATCCTGCTTCACAACTTTGATCAAGTTACACAAACTCTCTTTGCTTCACAGCTTTAAGAGAGGACAGAACTTACCAATTCACTCTTGAATTGTGTACACAAAAACACGCACAAAGACTATGATTAACCTCCAGTTAATGCTCTCAATCTTTTGTCTGCTTTCTGTACCTTCTTCCTTTGATCTATGCGCTTTATATAGCCACCTGAATTGGGCTTGGACTCATTGCAATATTTGATCTGATTTGTTATTTAAAACTGAATCTTCAAAACAGATTTTATCCCCAAAATCTTTTCAAATCTTCAACATTTTAAATCTCCTACAAATCTGCATCAAATCTCTATGCAACAGAGAATATCTAACCCAAGATATTCGCATCCAATAAGACTACCAGCTCTCCACAATTCTAGCTAAAACGCAAACCCTAACAACATCACTAAACCTAATGTTATTAATTCTCCAGATCTAATGTCACAACATCGCTTGTGACATCAGACATCCAACTTCACACTTAACACAGCCCAGTGTTAAGACTCAATGTTGTGACATCACCCATGTGACATCAACATTGAACATACTTTGTTTTACCAAAATTCTAGCCAATCCAAGAAACTAACAATCTCCCCCTTTGGCTAATTTTGGCTAAAACAATCTCTGAATCTTCAGAGACTTTAGCAGCGGATAAAAATATGATTTTTCCAACCTTTGCAGCAGCAGCACAGTCTTCTCAAACAGCTAAACTTCATAATGCTTTCAGCATGCTGCACAAACACTCTAATACTCTGCTGTACACAAACTTCAACACTAACCAGCAACATGGAATAAATCTCCCCCTCAAGGCTAGAACCAGCATACAAGCTGTTCAACAACTCTCCCCCTCAATATCTGCACTTCTGCATCACAACTAGCAGCACTCCTTGTCATTGCAGCACCTCTTGCATCTTGACTGACTCTTGACTATTTCTCCCCCTTTTTAGCCACAATTGGACAAACCTCAACAAGTAAGTCCTATGACACCCTATACAAAACCATACTTCTTCTGTCAGCAATATCCACATTTTGAAAATCCAAACATATTCTTCATCCATCCAGTTATGAAGGCTTCACACAATCATCCACAAGATCTGAAGCACACACACAATGCCTTCCACTAAACTCTAAGCCAACTCCTCACACTTAGAATAACACACACCAAGACAAGTGTACAATCTATTCAAGGCCATGATTCAATCTTGTCTTCAGACATCTCCTCAGAAGCATGTGCGCACAGGATTCAAACAAATAGCTTCACATGACTAGAACCATTCAAGACCCCACCAATCAATAGTCTAATGTCATAACATGTTATCTGACATTATATCCTCATAAGAGGCAACCAATCTCCACAAGCTTGATCAGCATGCAATCTTCAAAATAAATGCACCTTTGCTGCAAAATCCATAGACAAGTACTCCCCCTGTCATGATAAACAAATGCTCTAGATGGAGATGAACATTTGAGCACATTTTCTGAGTACATGCATTTTGGTACCACTGTCCCTTTCTCCAAAGGCTATCATACAATTCATCTTCACCATCCAAGGCAAACCTTCTACTTCATCATTCTCCCGTACGACTATGTAGATGCTCCTTAGATATAATGTAAGCACTAAGCTTCAGATCCAGAACAAAGACATCCTTCACCAAGGATACTCTTGACACTCTTGAAACCAGGGTATTACATATGCTCCACTACTGGATTTACTATCAGCAAAATAATCCAAACTCAACACTGTGTCACAAACTCCATAAATTCTCAGCTTACTTATAAGCTTTACTGAGATCCAGTCTCTTCAAGAGATCACAATTCCTCTATCCTTACATCCACCAGTAGTTGTTGAAACTGGTGAAGTCTTCAAAGACAGTAGTCATGCTTTGCTAGAACAAACTACTAAACACATGACCATAATCTCCACCTCTTGTGACCAAAAGTGCTAAAGCATCCAACTCCACATGTCCAATCTTAATCATCTTCCAGATATAACCACCAGCAAACATGATGTTATAACATCTTTTGGGACATAAGCTTCTCATCACCATTCAAAGGACTCATTGCACAAAGAAGTCCTTCAAGAAGCTCCCAATAAAACATAGTCAGAGCAACTTATTCATACACACCTGAATACCATAAGTTCCCACACCCTCTCTGAACCATATCCTAGCAAACTCAACCATATCCAGAGTATCTATACCAAATTTTTTTTCTAGAACATACTTCCACCATTTTATGAAAAGCACAGGAATGTTAGCTAGTATGGCCTTTTGAATTTTCTCAGAAGTTCTAACAACAACGGCTTCCTTCATTTGAGAGATATCCTGGACATTATCATCAGACTTATCTCTGATCTTCCTATTTCTGGAAGAGATGAACACTTTACTCCTGGATTTTGTAGTACCATTGTCTCGGTGAGAATCGGATATCAAGCTATTGGATTAACTTGAATCACAAATCTTAAGGTTCACCACCGTCTTTGATTTATCCAAAGGAAAGGTTCAAGAACGAAAAAAACCTAAGAGATCTAAGGTTCGGGGGTTGGTTACGCCTAGGGAAGGTATTAGCATCCTAAACGTCTGTAGTACTCTACAGGAACCTCTTGTTATTATTTATGTTATTTATTGCTCGCTTGCTAAGGGTATGTGCTAAGGGAAAGACCTAGGGGTTAGTATCTAAGTATACTCGCCAAGACATCGCATCTTGTGCCTACGTATCCTGACGGGAGTGGAATCAGAGTATCCGTAGTTCCCCTCAATGAGGGTGAGGAACTCTTGACTGTGGTCAAGGTTCCAGGGGGAGGTAAGTATCCATGGCAAGATACTTACATGGAGTGCGGTGACTCCAAAGTTAAAGTTAAGTTAAATCTAATTCAATTTGTCGGAAACAAAATCGAATCGAGGGCCTAAGGGAACATGTGGATTATGCACAAGTAAACAGTCAGGATATATACAAGCATAAAAATGAAATCACAAGATTGGCAGAAAGATCCTAAATTACGAATCACAAACGTTAGTGGTTAAATCAATTAAAGAAGATAATTAACAAGAAATAAATCTAAAATTATCGAAACAAATCCTAACTAATCATTCTAAGTACAAAATCAAAATTAAGAGAATTTATTTAATAAGATTAATCGAGAAAAAATGTTTTTTTG
The DNA here is from genome assembly GCA_022829125.1 of Lathyrus tuberosus. Taxonomy (NCBI): domain Eukaryota; kingdom Viridiplantae; phylum Streptophyta; class Magnoliopsida; order Fabales; family Fabaceae; genus Lathyrus; species Lathyrus tuberosus. The sequence goes on from JALAZF010000071.1 coordinate 15,429,335, forward strand.
GGATTTTTGATTAATTGAAAAGAAACAACTAAAATTATCAGTTTTAATAATTCTAATAAGAAAATATTCTTAATTTTTATTTTTTGTATTTTAAATATTTAATAATTAGACCAAATTTAATTATTATTAACTAATCTTGAAATTTGTTAAGTTAAAATAATAACAATAATTAACATAGAATAATCAATCAACAAAACTAATTAGTAGCTAGAAAACATGATAATAACAAAGAGAAACAAACTGGGGCGCTGTAGCCCATGGGCTGGGTCAAGCATGGATCGTTTCGAACCTCAACCCGGTTCGGTTTTCAGCCATGTAAAGAAAGAAAGGGTCAAGAACCCTAACAATTAGCCAAATCCCTTCTTCTCTCAAGCTCTCCATTCGCATTTCCATCTCTCTATCATTGCTCTCTCTCACTCTCGCTCACGGTCACTCTCGACTTCTCCATGAACTCAATAATTCAGCAATTAAAAAATCCAACACATCATAAAGCATCACAGCAAGAATTTCAAAAGTGAAGAACAACTAGAAAAGGAAATCGAACCTCTGATGATGCACTCACGGCGGTCAACGGATTTGAAAACGGAGGCGATTGGCGCAGTCGTGTCGTACGGTGGTCGGACTCAGCGCATGGTTCTGTCTTAATCCTCCGAGTAGCTTCGACACGGTGGTTTCGGTGACGTTGATGACCTCGAAGGTACTTCCTCCTTATTCTCCTTGTTCCCTGACTTTCTTCTTCTTTCTCAATTCAATGGCTATGCGTGTGCATTGTTCATATGTATGAATGATATTGATGCCTTCCCCTGTTGCTCTTCTGAATCATGTATGATTTTCCGTAATGTGATTTCTGCTATGTGAGTGTGACAGATGCCCCTATTTAAGTTTCTTTTATCCAGAGATATGGAGATTGAAATCTTCGTCTCGACGAGATAGGAGAGACTTAAATACAAACATGCGCAATTTTTGGCCATAAGATGCCACAAATGCATATGATATGTCATGAAATGATATGATATGAAATGAATGCAAAGACAAAGATCCTGTGAGGAATGATGTCACAAGGGAAAACTGTTACAGTCATGTCAGACATGAATAGAAACAAAGCAAAGTATCTGGAAAGCATCATCCAAGAACGACATTGGATGAAAAAAAGCACCAAACATCCAATAATGGCTTTGGATGAAAGGTAAACTCACAATATCTAAGAAGGAAACATATGATAATGAGACAAAGTAATGTAATCCGAGAAGGCATCGGACACAAAGAAACCAGTCGTCCAATAATGGCTTTGAACGAAAGGTACACTCACAATATCTGATAATGGCTTCAGATGAAAGTGAACAAGGTAAAGAAATCAGACATCCAATAAAGGCTTTGAATGAAAGGTATAATCACAATATCTAATAATGGTTTTAGATGAATGTGAACAAAGATATACCCAAGAAAGCATTGGATAGACACGAAAATATCTGTTTGGTAGGTTCCAAGTGAGTTGGAGTTTGACTGCAAAGGTAAGACGTGAATAACAATACGACCTATGGAGGATGCAAATGAGTGCAAATGAGGATGACACTCTTTCTATGCATATGTATATGAATTATGCAGATGATATATGATCAAATGCAAATGTAAATGCAATGCAGACGTCGAAGACACGGCTCGACTCTTTTGTGGAGAAGACAAGACTGGAATACTGATTCCTCAACACGTAGATCACTGCCATTCTGCTTGGGACTAAAGATGCTACTGAGCACAACTCTGCCACACTGGTAAATTGTATCAAAATTCATGATCCTTGTAGGAAGGATGGAAAGCTTCCTGAGGATTCTTCAAGTAAACTGCCCCAGATTGGCTGTCTGTTGTAGATGAACTGATAATTGCTTCAGCTGGAATGATTCTGTAAATGACTGAATTACTGTGCTCTTGGAAAGCTTGCCCCAGTTTGAGTCTTGAAAAAATCTTCTGTATAAACCAATTCCGAGAAGGGCTTGCACTGAAACAAATCTTGAACTGATTTTCAACCTGATCTGGAAAGAACTTGCCCCTGATTGGATCACAGACCAAGTTTCTCAAATGTTTGAAAATTCCTTAAGCGGAAGCCAGATTGCAAACAAAAGTGTTCATACAAACATAGTAAATACAAAGTTCATGCAACTTTTAAAATCAAAATCATTTTTGGAAAGAGGTAAAACAATAGGGTCACTGGTCAGAACACGGTGGTTCAAGATGTTTAAAAGTGAAAGATAAAGCAAAAAGGCGTGATGCCAAAAAAAATGATCTACAAAGATATTTAAGAGTCAGTTTACGCAACCTCGTTGTAGTATGCTTTCAAAATAACCTTGCTTCAATTAGGTCTTTTGAGGGTTATAACGTGGCCTGGTTCACGGTTTAAGAAACAAAAGATAAAGGCTCAAAGTTTATTTGTGCCCACCCAATCTTCGTGATGATATTCAGTCCTACGCTCAGTTAACTCAGACTATGCACTCAAGTTCTCATAGGTTAGGAATTGCACTGATGATAGTAATAATGGTTCATAAATCAATGGACTCTAAATGGCAGTCACCACTTCCCTATAACTTTTGGTTGTTTTCTTTTCATTGAGGATTTCATGGTAAGGATTTAAAGATTTCTCCTTTTTATTATCTCTAACTTTTGCCTGACCTGTTTCTCGTGAATCAGCGGGATGCCCTAGTTTTTTGTCTGCCTAAGTCTCCTTCACAGGTTTCGACTTAGCGGGCTTTTTCCTTTTTTGATTTTTTTAATCTTTTTTTTTTAAAAGAAAGTGACTGCTTGGTTTAATGATTACGGCGAACCATCATCGACTTTTGACTTGAAAGACATCTTCGACACTTGCTTGTTGTGTGCGAAGGAAAAATTGAGAATGCAACCTTTTTGTTGAAAGATGTCTTGCATGAAACTCTTGTATTTGAATGCACAATCCAGTTAACTGAGAACTACCCTGCCCCAGGTTAAGATTACGGGTTTTTATTTGTAAAGAAAAGAAACTCCTACTTCAAGGCTCAAAGGGGTTGACGAGGGTTTATCTTCCTTATTTCTCCAGTGTTTAGGAATTGAAACAATGCCTTACATTCTCAGCAAAGTTTTGATTTGAAAGCATACCGACAACAATTATGAGTATTTTGTATTCATCATCCTCCCTCCAATCTTTGCATAATCAGAAGAAAGTGGAAAAGAGATAAAATATAATTTTTGTTTTTGTTTTTTTGTTTTTTTTTTTGTTTTCATTTTGAAAAGGAAGGTATAAAAATGTAAATAGCAAACACAAATGAATTGAATCCAAAAGTCGCAATGCTCGTTTTATTAATTATGAAAGTACAAACATAAATTGAAAGCAAACAACCAATACAAATAAGGAAAATGCAAACGATAAGAAACATGGTCTAGTGACTAATCAGAAACAAGAGTGAGTTGTCCTGTCTGAACCACTGAAGTCTGCTGAAGCCGACTGAAGCTTCACTTGGCATGCCCTGGCAGAGGATTCGTCTGGACATTTGGATTGGTGTCACGAAAGTTGATGATTTCGACCTTAATCAAGTCACACACTCTAGCCTTTAGTGCATAGCAAGGTTCCAAGTCATGGCCGGCGGCACCTTCATGGAATGCACAGTGGAGATCAGATCTGAACCCAGGTGGAAGTGGATCTAGAGAAGGAGGCAAAGCCTTAGTGGTAATCAAACCTTTCTGAACCAGACCAGGATATAATTCAGTGCACGTCATTGGAATAGGATCAAAATGACTCCTATTATGGTATTGATTCTGTCTAACAGCTGGACGTTGAGTCTTAATCCTCCGAGTAGCTTCGACACGGTGGTTTCGGTGATGTCGACGACCTCGAAGGTACTTCCTCCTTATTCTCCTTGTTCCCTGACTTTCTTCTTCTTTCTCAATTCAATGGTTATGCGTGTGCATTGTTCATATGTATGAATGACATTGATGCCTTCCCCTGTTGCTCTTCTGAATCGTTATGATTTTCCGTAATGTGATTTCTGCTATGTGAGTGTGTAGTCGTTTGTCTGCGTGTGGGAATGGATTTTCTGCGATAACTGTGATGAATTTGCATCGGGTTTTTTTTTTGGTGGGGGAATGGATTTCATACAAAGATAATTTTCGGATGAACTCTCAAACTTTTTCTCCCCCCTTGCTTTGCTGCTGTGAATGTCATTTTATAGAGGAACATTGAGTTAATCCTTTGATGCAGCAATCAATGGTTTGAGATTCTTGTTGATTTTTGTTGAGGCATTATGACTGAACTTCCATTTTAAGATTATCATGTGTTTGGAAGTCTGATTGCTCCTAATTCTTTCCAAAATCGTGACCGACAGGGTGATAGAACTTGCCTTGTCCAGATTCTCTTGTTTAATCACGTTTTGATTTTTGATAACCACTATCGATTCTTTCCAAAACCGTGACTGATTTTTTATAACTGCCATGAACATTGTGTTGACTGCCCTTGATTTCTTGTACGATTCTGTGTTGGAACTGTTTTGGAATAAACATGTTTTAATATATTACCGATTTCGTCTAGACATGTTTGAACATATTTTGATTTCCTTCTTGTGCATAATTATGCAGGTGAATAATTAAGAGAGCTTCCTTCTTGAATTGCATTTGAGCCAACGTCATTCTTCTTGGACTAAAGGGGGAAACCTCACAGCTAGAGACACAAAGGCAGCTTGCTTCATTAATGACTTACCTGTGTAATCATCCACGGAGGCCAAAATCTTTAAATATGGTGTACCATTAGTAACACGCTCTACATTTCCTTAGAATCAATCACCAACGTTTTCTCCATATAGTCAGCCATGTGCCTTATTTGTGAAAGCTTTGTAGAAATGTTTTCATTAACATACTCCTTGTAACTTTTTGGTGTATAATGAAAAACTATGATATGGAACTTGGGCATAAACTTGAGCTTGTAATAAATCTTGATTTTTTTTTTCTTTTAGAACTAATGAACTTTATGAATCCATAATGACTTGGATTTGAGCTCTTGTAGCCTCGTCATAAAAAACTGAACTTGATATGGCTAAACTTGAAATTTGGAAACTCTTTGTACACTTTGAAATTAAAATTCCTTTTGCCATGGTTTATGGTATAATCAATATGTAATGATACACAAGAGTCTCTTTGAAATTATCACCTAAACATGAATCTTGAATTTGGACTTGAAGTTAAAAACAAAAATGAATCAATTTGAACTTTGTAACCATGAATCTCTTAATAACGGCCAACACTTTTTGAAGAATAAGTAATTAATCATGAATCATAATTCAAATCATAATGCATTGAAACCCAAAAAACTCAAGTTAGGATCGATGCACCACGTCCTCAAGAATACTCTGAACCATAAGTGAATCACAGCCCAGCCTTGACTTCATAGTGAGATATGGCCATGAGATCTATCCAAGCTACTTTTCAAGGTCTTGTCCCAAGAATAGACCATGAACGTGAAAGAATTCTAAAAGTGGATCCCAGATCAAGTAGAAACCCTAAGACTGCTTTAAATCAGGATTAACTGGTCACGTCTTGAAGTTCTTGACAGAGAGAACGAACGCCATTCTAACTTGAGGCCAAAGTTTCTGCACAAAACTGTTAGAAATAAAGCATGCAGACATGCAAGATGATGCACAAAGAGGTGGAATCTTATGGTAAAAAATTAGGGTATGACAACCATCCACATAGATCTTCTGCTTATCAGTTCTCATCTTTGGAGGTGACTCAATAGCTTTCCTCTTCCTTGATTTCAGTCGTTTAGCAACCCCAGGAACCACTTTTGCAATTAGTTCATCATCATTCTTCTTTATTTTAAGGCTAGAAGTACCTTTCTTGACTTGAGATGTTTTAACATCAGCTCTAACCTCTGCATCTTCCAACCTAAGGATTGTCAACTTGTGAAATTTTTCTTCTGAACTATAGGAGTCATTAGTCAGGTTGTCATTTTTCTTGGCCTTGCAAGTATTCAGCTCCCAACACTTTTTAAGGTCACAGCTTTTGATCCTTCCATCAGCATTGTTGACTCCTTCATCTTGCTCACATAACTGACTACTCAAGTTGGCTTTTAACACATCATCCAACTTAGGAGTACAGCACCATAAGTCATTAACCCATATTGACTTTTCACCATACTTTCACACTTGATGTCACCATCTGATGTTACAACATCAACCTTAACATCACTAGATAAGCTGTCCACTTGAGGTATCCACTGATAACAATTATCTTTGGATCTTACTCCCTTCATCACTTCCTCATTCTGCTCATCAGCTACCACACATTCATCTTTAGTGTAGCTTACCTTGTAAACTTCATCACAAAGTTGACTTATGCTAATTAAATTAGCACTCAACCCTTGAACAAGGAGCACATTATCAAGAGTAAGACCATCATGATTCTTCACTCTTCCAACTCCTTCTACTACTCCTTTTTCACCATTGCCAAAAATAACATCATTTGTATGGCAAGGATTGAACTCTACCAAATTCTTCTTGGATCCAGTCATGTGCTTTGAACATCCACTGTCAAAGTACCATGCATCCATAGCAAAATGCCCATCTGATGTGTGAGCCAATAGACATGTGACCTGAGCTTTAGGAACCCATTGTTTTACTACTTTGGGCCTGACCTCCTTCTATCTGGGTTGAGGAGAAGAATTTGGATAACCATGAAGCTTGAAGCAAGAGAACTGCATATGTCCAAATCTTCCACAATAGAAGCATCTGACTCTATCATCTCTGAAGTGGTTATTTCTTCTGCCACTTTGATGATGATACTGTTGGTGCTGCCACCCATAATGATGTCTCCTTCTACCATAGTTGGTCTGTCTTCTATGGTGCGGTTGTCTTCTCCTGTACTGAGGATGTTGTCTCCTAGGTTATCTCATATGGTGATGAGGCTTCCTTCTTCCATAGTAATGAGGCACAGCATTATTATATCCATACATGTTTCCTTGATGTTGAGACATCTGATGGAACATGTTCTGTTTGAACCTTGCAGCCTTCATGCTCTTGTGATATTGAGGTGGCATATACTGACTAGCTCCCTGAGACTGCACCTTCTTCTGATGATGAGCATTCTTCTTCTCAACATTCTGAGGTTGTGGATGAGTAACCTTCTTAGGTGTAGAATCATGTCTCTTTGTTTGATGCTGAGACATTGGTTGGGACACCTCCTTCTTTGTTCAAGAAGTGCTTGCTTCTGTAGAACTTTTTTCCTCAACCACATATCCTATACCTGATTTATCTCCAGCAACTTTCTCTGACTGAAGAATCTTATCAAGAGTGGTTGTACCACTGTTCATCATCCTAACAGATTTTGTCATCTGATCAAGTTGAGATTTAACTAGTACAACTTCATTTTCCAGATCAGCTTTTACATTCTCAAGCTGAGCAATCTGTTGCTTGTGACACTTGTTTTCTTGACAAATCTTAGCACTTTTTAAACACAGCTCTTGATAAGTAGATGCTAACTCCTCATAAGTTATTTCTCCATCACTATCATCATCAGAAACAACAATTCCTGTTAAGGCTCTAACATGCTTTGCTGACTCACCTTCACTTTCACTATCAGATTCAAACCAGGAAACTGTCATGCCCTTCTTCTGCTTCTTCAAGAATGTGGGACATTCTTTCTTGACATGTCCATAACCTTCACATTCAAAGCACTGAACTCCTTTATCTTGGGCAGTCTTCTCTTCATCCTTCTCTTTTGACTTGCTGATGTCAGAAGAGATGTTCTTGACATTAGGCCTGGAGTTATTGTTCATTATCTTGAACACCTTGTTGAACTACCTTCCCAACATTGCAATGGCCTGAGATATATCTTCCTGAGAATCATCATCTTTGACTTTCTTAGCTTCTGCAGGAGTGGAGACCAAAGCTATACTTTTGGGCTTCTTTTCTGGTTCTTCATCATTCAAACCAAGCTCAAAAGTTTGAAGAGATCCAATGAGCTCATCTACCCTCATCTGGCAGATGTCATGTGCTTCTTCAATAGCAGTCACCTTTATCTTGTACTTCTTAGGAAGAGACCTAAGGATCTTCCTTACAAGCTTTTCTTCTGACATCTTTTCACCAAGAGCACTGAATGCATTGGACAACTCAAGAATACTCATGTGGAAGTCATGGATAGTCTCATCTTCCTTCATCTTCAGACTTTCAAACTTCGATGTTAGAAGCTGAAGTCTTGACATCTTAACTCTAGATGTTCCTTCATGTGTAGCCTTCAAAATATCCCAAGCTTCCTTAGCAACTTCACAGGTACTGATCAACCTGAATATGTTCTTATCCACTCCATTGAAAATTGCATTTAAGGCTTTTGAATTTCCAAGGGCAAGCTCATCTTCTTCCTTGGTCCATTCTTCTCCAGGCTTCAGCTTAGAGGTGCCTTCTTTATCTTTACCAGCATCATCCTTCTCACACACAACAGGTGCTTTCCATTCTTTAATAATGGCCTTCCAAGCCCTACTGTCCAAGGATTTCAAGAAGGTGGTCATCCTAGGCTTCTAATAATCATAATTAGAACCATCCAATATAGGGGGTCTGTTGACAAATCCTCCAACCTCTTTGTCCATCTTTACACCAGAAAGTAACTTCCCCAGATCCCACCTAGAGACAGACAGGATGCCTGCTTTGATACCAATTGATATTCTGGTACCAGATATGTGATGTCACACACGATGTCACAACAACACACTCTGAACAATGGACAATAAAAACACACAGAATTGTTAACCCAGTTCAATTCTAAAAACATAATCTGGGGGCTACCAAGCCAGGGATGAATTTCACTACTTGTAGAATTAAATTACAGACTCAACAACCCAGTTGACAATATCCTAATCTTAATTCCTACTAGTGACTTTCTACCTAAGAAACCACTTAGATATGAGAACACTACTCAATCCCTAAAAACTCTCAAAGAACACCCTCTTTGAGAAACCTTGATCCTGCTTCACAGCTTTGATCAAGTTACACAAACTCTCTTTGCTTCACAGCTTTAAGAGAGGACAGAACTTACCAATTCACTCTTGAATGGTGTACACAAAAACACGCACAAAGACTATGATTAACCTCCAGTTAATGCTCTCAACCTTCTGTCTGCTTTCTGTACCTTCTTCCTTTGATCTATGCGCTTTATATAGCCACCTGAATTGGGCTTGGACTCCTTGCAATATTTGATCTGATTTGTTATTTAAAACTGAATCTTCAAAACATATTTTATCCCCAAAATATTTTCAAATATTCAACCTTTTAAATCTCCTACAAATCTGCATCAAATCTCTATCAACAGAGAATATCTAACCCAAGATATTCGCATCCAATGAGACTACCAGCTCTCCACAATTCCAGTTAAAACGCAAACCCTAACAACACCACCAAACCTGGTGTTATTAATTCTGCAGATCTAATGTCACAACATCGCTTGTGACATCATACATCCAACTTCACACTTAACACAGCCCAGTGTTAAGACTCAATGTTGTGACATCACCCATGTGACATCAACATTGAACATACTTTGTTTTACCAAAATTCTAGCCAATCCAAGAAACTAACATATAAGTTATAGTTTTAACAACGGATGCTACTACAAACTATGGTGAAAGGTATTTTATTTTTAATATAAATATTAAAGTTATAAGTGACACGCCTATTTTGTGATAAAAAAAGGAGAACTATTGGTGTTAGGTTTCGAAGCCAGTAACACTTAACATATCACTACGGCTGTTATTATTGACTGTAATGAAATGTCTTTAAAAAAATTGAAGGCTCCTAATTATAAGTTATTACCACGGTTGACATAATATTCGAGTTAATAACATGTTACATTAGGTGCTTTTTGTAGTAGTGCTTCTTTGATGTTTCTTAAATAAGAGGTTCCTTTGTTTGATGTTGAATCTTCTGAAGATCGTTTAAATGCTGAGTATATTCTTTCGAAGGATTGCGTTAGAGTTGTATGATAGAAGTATGATGAAGATGATGATTCTTTGTTTTCCAAGCATGTGTTTTCATATTTTAGTAATTGAATTAGCTCCTTCAATTTTTCTACAATTTCCTTCTTTTTTTTTTTTCCTGAAACTCATGAAGGTTTCCATTTTTTAGTTTAAGTATTGGATAAGGTTTCCAACTCTTAACTCTTAGATATTGATTAGTAACAAAGGTTACAATACAGTTTCCAATATTTCTAAGTTTTCAAAAACATTTAAAAGTAACTTCTTCTTTGCCTCGTGTGTACGTTCATTTCCGCATGCATTAAACTTCTTCTTCTCCGTAGATAATTTCAAGAGTATCCCACAATTCCTTGGCGGTATTGCATTGATGAACATAGTAAAATTTACTATCATCTATAGACATTGTTATAAAGCTTTGGTTTTAAAATCTATTTCAAATTTTCTCTTCTCCTATTTGGTCTAAAGGAAATCGGGTTTCTTTACTACTTCATTATTTACTTGATAAGTGAGGATAAATGGATTATTGATTATGGTTTCCAACCATTCATGATTTATACTTTATAGAAACATTTTAAACCTAGTTTGCCAAATATTAAATCTACTATTATTGAAAAGTGGTGGTGTGTTTAGAAAAGATCTCTTTTTGAAACTCATCTTCCTTCTAAGATGACTAGTCTTTAAACATGAGTTAGGCTCTGATTCCACTTATTGGACATGTGACTTCGCACACAAGATGTGGGTGAATTGTGTGGTTCAAACAGGTTTTGAAATATTTTTGGAATTTTCATTCAGTGTTTAAAAACATTTTGAAAATAGTTTTAATATTAAGCAGTGGAAAATTAAAATTGTAAAATATAAATTGCGGAAAATAAAGAGTTTAGGGAAAAGAGAGAAGTCCAAAAATTATATAGGTTTAGTCAGACAAGGAAAATACCTACTCCTCTCCCCAGGAATTGATCTTAAGAGTATCCATTAAACTTGAGGGCTTTTAATAGTTTATACTCTTGAACCCCCTTTTACAACGAAACAATGTAGTTTAAGGTTGACTTCAAACCAATCAACAAATTATATAGTGAAGCGACAAGTCTTCCTTCCAAACTTCAGATCGAAGCGGATAGTCTCATTTCCATGAGAATCCTGGAGAGGTTAGCATTCAATCTTCTAAACAAAATTTGCTAGCTTTTAATATTGGGATGAGCTCACGAACCTTAAGCCTTGGTTTTGCCACATGCTAACTAATAAATTGAGATATTTTAATATCAGACTAATCTCAAACCTTATTAAGCTTTTAATATCGAACTGAGCTTTAACCTAACCTTGGTTCTACCATGTGTTAATCAAGAACCTATGAAAGCTTTTATCACGAGCTGAGCCTTCGAACCTAAACAAGGGTTTGATCACACAATCCTCAAACCAAAGCTTTTTACCGGTTTTGCTTCTAACCCAAATAATTCATAATAAAATGATCAATAAAGGTATAAAAGTTACTTGGTATAAAATAAAGTCATTTAAGAATTCAATCTTAACATTTATTTAGTATAAAATAAAGTCATGATTGATAGCATAAGAGAGATGTAACTTGATTTCCTCTAACCTTGCGATTGGTGCAAAGGTTTCAAAAAATTTTATACCTTCTTGCTGACTATAGCCTTGAAGTACAAGTCTAGCCTTATTTCTTACCACTTCTCCTTGCTCATATAACTTGTTTTTGGATACCCATTTTGTTCCAATAATGTTCATCTCAAAAGGTTGGGTACCAGATCCTAGACACCATTTCTTTGAAACTAATTCAACTCTTCTTGCATATTCACAATCCAACCATCACTGGAAAGTGCTTCATCAATAGAAGTAAGCTCTGTAATGTAGAGTAGTTTTAACATAGAATGCTCTTCTCTAAAGGAAAACTTTGTCTTTCTAGGGCTATCTTTGTTTCTAAGAATTGGCTCTTCTAGATGATAAGACTTCTACTTGAAGGTCTTCTTGGATTGTGATGCATCTGAATATCCATCTTGAGCTTCTTCAGAATCTTCAACATCTGGATGAGCTTCTGAGGTTGGATCTGTAACACCCTAAATTCCCCCGCGTAATTTAATCGAAAAATCAGAGTAAAATCGATACACTTTAGAAATAAAGGGCATTACTTTTCGACAACATACTTGCTCTTTGTTAGACATGTAACATATAAATAGAAACAATAGAACAATTCGAATCCAACAAAAGAATCCTTACTACACAGCGGAAAATTATTCATTTCAAACATAAATGTAACGGTTCCAAATAACCAAAATATTAGTTTTCGAAAATATAAAAACAACTGTAATTCTTTAGCAAAGTAAAATCAAGCATAAAAGCGTTCCCGGCTCCTAACGTTACATATCAGAGCAGACGTCAACTAAAGTGAAGCACCTCGTCTTCACCGACCACGACTTCCACACTACTCCTGATTATCTGCACGTTACCCACGTGGAGGCAACATTCAAACAGAAGGGGTGAGATTCTCAATCAATCAAAAGAATAAGATGATATAATATGCAAGTATAAATCATCAAGTAATTCACCCAATCACAACTTTCAACAAGAATCACACACTTCAACACAAACACAGATAATCACACAAAGCATAATGCAACACAACTATCAACGAATGCAATGAGACACCAACTAGACTCAATACATGTGGTACCAATATCGATCCCTGTTTCATGATCACAATTCCCGTAGGAACGTCTATTTAGATCGCTCACACCCCACATTGGCAACCGACATCCGTGATTGCTCACACCCCACATGGGCACACAATCACCTCAACAACAACATTGACTCCACCAAGGAATCAGGATAAACGCTCACACCCCACATGGGCACACGTCATCCCACAACTCATGCATATGCTTATGCACCTTCAATGACAACATGCAACAACGACTCATGCATACCCATAGCATACTCATCTTCGTACCAACATCATTTAACAGTAAACATGTATTCATCTAAACATACATCATTGCACCAACACAACAACTACACATATTTGCATCATTAAATCATGCATTTCACATTATCACATCAATATCCACAAAACAAGCACATAACACCTCAATACATGCTCACCATACAACAACAACCACACAACATTAATATAATATAAAACAGATATTTTCCATGAATTTCAAGTCAATAAAAATAATATTTTTCAGTCCAGAACCGCGCTAAGCGCGACCCACCCACGCTAAGCACGCTACGCACTGCCTCGAGGAGGCGAAATTCCTCCAGACCGCGCTAAGCACGCCCTGCGATTTTGGCAGAAAAACCCTGTGATAACAACATCCCCTCAACTGCGACTTTCTGCACTCAAACTGATTTTTAACACACTTTTCCACAGATTATGCCATTACAACCTATTTCTAACACATGCATTCCAACAACACAAATCAACTACACTAATCTCATCAATTCCAATCATGTAAATATGAATTCTCCTCAAAACCCCAATCAACCCACAACAATATTCTTATGGATTCAACCTAACAATTCTACCCACATACATGTATCATCAAACCCTTAAGAGATAAAGAATTCTCACCCTTACCTTAAAGTGATGAGCTTTCCTAACTTCAATGGATTCTCCCTTTCTTCCTCTTGCCCTAACTCTTCTCCCTCTTTCACTTTTTCACGTACAATGAGAATAATGAACTCTCCCTCTCTAATCCTCTCATATACCCAAATTAATAAATTGCCTTAATTGCCCTCACTCATCCTTCTACAATTACCACAAAGTCCTTCCACTCACTACACCTCTTAATTATTTTAATTATCTTATTATATTATAATTAATATTTTTTATCCATATTATCAAATAATAATAATAATAATAATAATTCACATTACTCACATAATTCCACTAATATCCAACTTTACACCATTCTAACTAATTAAAAATAGATTAATTAATCTTACACTCTACACCACCAATTCTCTACGCTGTTAGTCACGCACCCCTACTACGCCCAAGACCTACTAATTAAGGCCACTACCCTTCACCACGGGTACACAAAACACAACGAAAGTACAACAACACATAATCGATCACAACAACATATAGTTATTCGCAAATAATAATTAAAAGGAAAATGGGGCGTTACAACTCTCCCCACTTAGAATATTTTCGTCCTAAAAAATTTACCTGACGCAAACAAACTCGGATACAACTCTCGCATCTTACTCTCCAATTCCCAAGTCATGTTCCCACCGGCAGCACCTCCCCATACCACCTTCACGAGAACAATCTCCTTGCCCCTCAACTGCTTCACCTTGCGATCATCAATACACTCTGGAAAGGCCTCGACTGTGAGATTATCTCTCAATTCCACATCATCCATCGGAATCACATACAACGGATCTGGAACATACTTCCGAAGCTGCGAAACATGGAACACATCATGCAAATTCGACAAACACGGCGGCAACGCCACTCTATAAGCAACAGGTCCAACTCTTGCCGAAATCTGATACAGACCAATAAATCTAGGAGTAAGCTTCCTCGACTTCAAGGCACGTGCAACACCGGTCACCGGAGTGACTCTCAAAAACACATGGTGTCCTTCTTGAAACTCGAGATCTTTCCGTCTCTTCTCGTGATAACTCTTCTGTCTACTCTGTGAAGTTTTCATCTTCTCTCGAATCAATTTCACATTCTAAGTAGTCTGCTGGACAATATCAGGCCCAAGTACCACGTTCTCACCTGACTCATGCCAACACAAAGGCATATTATTAGTGTAACAAATACCTCTGATCAGTCTATCTTCAGTGGAAGTCTGAGTTCCTGTCAAAGCGAACATCTTTCCTCCAGTTGAAGCTTTCTTTGGCTTTTGACAACGAGTACTAATATGGCCCTGCTCTCCACAATTGTTGCAAGTCACTATATTAACCTTGCAACCAGCAATCAAATGTCTGGATTGTCCACACTTGAAACACTTCTTCACATCACTCGTGCACTCACTTATACGATGACCCAACTCACCACATCGGTAGCACTTCAGAGGAACAGGGGCACCTCCCCCACTTGGGTTCTTGCCATCAGCATACCTCTGCTTACCTTTATCAGCAGGAGCTGCATACAGCTTCCCACGGTGCATCTGTTGTTTCCCTTTCCTTTCGCCCGGCTCGTTAAAGTGAGCCGATCCAGCTTTGCTATCTTCCTCAAAGATCCTACAGCAATCAACCAAATCTGGAAACCTCCTGATTCGCTGATACCCAATCGCCTGTTTAATCTCAGGCCTCAAACCATTCTCGAACTTGATACACTTCGAGAACTCAGCAGTCGCCTCACTGTAGTGCGGATAAAACTTGGCCAGATGTGAGAACTTGGCAGCATAATTCGTAACCAACATACTACCCTGCTTCAACTCCATAAATTCGATCTCTTTCTTTCCCCGAACATCTTCAGGAAAGTACTTCCTCAAGAACTCCCTACTGAACACAGCCCAAGTGATCACTTCCCCGGCCGCCTCCAACAATTGACGTGTGCTAACCCACCAGTCATCGGCTTCTCCAGCTAACATGTGAGTACCCAATCGTACCTTCCGTGCATCAGGACACTCCATAACCCGGAAGATTCTCTCAATCTCCTTGAACCAAGTCTGTGCTCCATCCTGATCATATCTTCCCTTGAAAGTAGGCGGGTTGTTCTTCTGAAACTCATCATTCTCGTTAGCACTCGGCAGATTCTGTACTACTTGAGCCATAGCTTGCATAGCAGTAGCAAGTGCAGCGTCGTTCCTCCCAGCCATTATAAATCTGTTACGCATCAACAACAGAAAACAATGGTTAAGGAACCTACATCGATAGTAATCAACTGTCACACATAACAACAACAACAACTCAACGACTCGACAACTTGGCCGGAAGGACCGACCTGCTCTGATACCACTTTGTAACACCCTAAATTCCCCGCATAATTTAATCGAAAAATCAGAGTAAAATCGATACACTTCATAAATAAAGGGAATTACTTTTTGGCAACGTACTTGCTCTTTATTAGACATGTAACATATAAATAGAAACAATAGAACAATTCGAATCCAACAAAAGAATCCTTACTACGCAGTGGAAAATTATTCATTTCAAACATAAATGTAACGGTTCCAAATAACCAAAATATAGTTTTCGAAAATATAAATACAACTGTAATTCTTTAGCAAAGTAAAATCAAGCATAAAACCGTTCCCGACTCCTAACGTTACATATCAGAGTAGACGCCAACTAAAGTGAAGCACCTCGTCTTCACCGACCAGGACTTCCACACTACTCCTGATTATCTGCACGTTACCCACGTGGAGGCAACATTCAAACAGAAGGGGTGAGATTCTCAATCAATCAAAAGAATAAGATGATATAATATGCAAGTATAAATCATCAAGTAATTCACCCAATCACAACTTTCAACAAGAATCACACACTTCAACACAAACACAGATAATCACACAAAGCATAATGCAACACAACTATCAACGAATGCAATGAGACACCAACTAGACTCAATACATGTGGTACCAATATCGATCCCTGTTTCATGATCACAATTCCCGTCGGAACGTCTATTTAGATCGCTCACACCCCACATTGGCACACGACATCCGTGATTGTTCACACCCCACATGGGCACACAATCACCTCAACAACAACATTGACTCCACCAAGGAATCCGGATAAACGCTCACACCCCACATGGGCACACTTCATCCCACAACTCATGCATATGCTTATGCACCTTCAATGACAACATGCAACAACGACTCATGCATACCCATAGCATACTCATCTTCGTACCAACATCATTTAACAGTAAACATGTATTCATCTAAACATACATCATTGCACCAATACAACAACTACACATCTTTGCATCATTAAATCATGCATTTCACATTATCACATCAATATCCTCAAAACAAGCACATAACACCTCAATACATGCTCACCATACAACAGCAACCACACAACATTAATATAATATAAAACAAATATTTTCCATGAATTTCAAATCAATAAAAATAATATTTTTCAGTCCAGAACCACGCTAAGCGCGACCCACCCACGCTAAGCGCGCTACTCACTGCCTCGAGGAGGCGAAATTCCTCCAGACCGCGCTAAGCGCGTCCTGCGATTTTGGCAGAAAAACCTTGTGATAACAACATCCCCCCAACTGCGACTTTCTGCACTCAAACTGATTTTTAACACACTTTTTCCACAGATTATGCCATTACAACCTATTTCTAACACATGCATTCCAACAACACAAATCAGCTACACTAATCTCATCAATTCGAATCATGTAATTATGAATTCTCCTCAAGACCCCAATCAACCCACAACAACATTCTTATGAATTCAACCTAACAATTCTACCCACATACATGTATCATCAAACCCTTAAGAGATAAAGAATTCCCACCCTTACCTTAAAGTGATGAGCTTTCCTAACTTCAATGGATTCTCCCTTTCTTCCTCTTGCCCTAGCTCTTCTCCCTCTTTCACTTTTTCACGTACACTGAGAATAATGAACTCTCACTCTCTAATTCTCTCATATACCCAAATTAATAAATCGCCTTAATTGACCTCACTCATCCTTCTACAATTATCACAAAGTCCTTTCACTCACTACACCTCTTAATTATTTTAATTATCTTATTATATTATAATTAATATTTTTGATCCATATTATCAAATAATAATAATAATAATAATTCACATTACTCACATAATTCCACTAATATCCAACTTTACACCATTCTAACTAATTAAAAATAGATTAATTAATCTTACACTCTACACCACCAATTCTCTACGCTGTTAGTCGCGCACCCCTACTACACCCAAGACCTACTACTTAAGGCCACTACCCTTCACCACGGGTACACAAAACACAACGAAAGTACAACAACACATAATCGATCGCAACAACATATAATTATTCGCAAATAATAATTAAAAGGAAAATGGGGTGTTACAACTCTCCCCACTTAGAATATTTTCGTCTTCAAAAATTTACCTAACGCAAACAAACTCGGATACGACTCTCGCATCTTACTCTCTAATTCCCAAGTCATGTTCCCACCGGCAGCACCTCCCCATACCACCTTCACGAGAACAATCTCCTTTCCCCTCAACTGCTTCACCTTGCGGTCATCAATACACTCTGGAAAGGCCTCAACTGTGAGATTATCTCTCACTTCCACATCATCCATCAGAATCACATGCAACGGATCTGGAACATACTTCCGAAGCTGCGAAACATGGAACACATCATGCAAATTCGACAAACGCGGCGGCAACGCCACTCTATAAGCAACAGGTCCAACTCTTGCCGAAATCTGATACGGACCAATAAATCTAAGAGTAAGCTTCCTCGACTTCAAGGCACGTCCAACACCGGTCACCGGAGTGACTCTCAAAAACACATGGTCTCCTTCTTGAAACTCGAGATCTTTTCGTCTCTTATCGTGATAACTCTTCTGTCTACTCTGTGAAGTTTTCATCTTCTCTCGAATCAATTTCACAGTCTTAGTAGTCTGCTGGACAATATCAGGCCCAAGTACCACGTTCTCACCTGACTCATGCCAACACAAATGCGTCCGACACCTCCAACCATACAAAGCCTCAAAAGGTGCCATTCCGATACTGGAATGATAACTGTTGTTATACGTGAAATCAATCAACGTAAATGGCTATCCCAAGCACCTCCTTGTTCAAGCACACAAGCCCTCAACAAATCCTCCAAGGATTGTATAATCCTCTTTGTCTGCCCGTCCATCTGCGGATGATAAGCGGAACTCAACCTCAACTTCGAACCCAAAGCTTCTTGCAAACTCTCCCAAAATCTAGAGGTGAACCTCGGATCTCTATCCGACACAATACTCAAAGGAATTCCATGCAACTTCACAATTACACGGATATAAATCTCTGCCAACTTCTACAAGGAAAAACTGATATTAATCAGAATAAAATGCGCCGACTTCGTCAGTCTATCCACTATTACCCAAATCGCATCATGTCCCTTCGGAGTATTAGGTAGCGCCGTAAGAAAATCCATAGAAATATTGTCTCATTTCGACTCAAGAATGTCAAACGGTTGCATCAAACTAGCAGGTTTTTGATGTTCTACTTTCGACTTCTGACAAGTCAAACAAGCATACACAAACTGCGCCACATCACGTTTCAGTCCAGGCCACCAAAATATTCTCTTCAAGTCTTGATACATCTTTGTAGCTCCTGGATGAATACTCAAGCTAGTTCTGTGGCTCTCCTCAAGAATCATTCTTTTCAACTCAGCATCATCAGGAATACAAATCCTATCACGGAACCTCAACACACCTTGTTCATAAATTCGGAAACCACTGCTTCCTGCACGTTCGTTCCCAACCATTAGGTCTACGAAATTTACATCCAACTTCTGACCCTCTTGATGCTGTTAAGAAAATCGTTGTTAACCTTTAGCATACCCAACATTACAATATGTGGTGTCCGTTCACAAACTAAACTCATATCTCTAAACTGTTTAATCAATTCCAATTCTTTAACCATCATAGCCGACATATGCAAAGTTTTCCGACTTAAAGCATCCGCCACGACATTAGCTTTACCGGGACAATAGTTCAAGCCGAAATCATAATCCTTCAAGAATTCTAACCAACGTCTCTGTCTCATATTCAATTCTTTCTGATCAAACAGATACTTTGAACTCTTATGATCGCTATACACTTCAAATCTGGACCATACAGATAATGCCTCCAAATTTTCAACATGAACACCACTGCAGCTAACTCTAAATCATACGTAGGATAATTCCTCTCATGAATTCTCAACTGTCGAGAAGCATAAGCTACCACTTGAACGTCTTGCATCAACACGCCACCCAAACCCAACCAAGAAGTATCGCAATACACCACAAATGGTTCATCTGGTTTAGGCAAAATCAAAACACGAGTTGTAGTCAACCTCTTCTTCGGCTCGACAAAACTCTGTTCACAATGAATATCCCACACGAAATATTTACTCTTGCAAGTCAACTAGGTTAACGAAAGTGCCAACTTCGAAAAACCTTCAATGAACCTGCGGTAATAACCAGCTAACCCCAAAAAGATTCGAATCTCAGTCACCGACTTCGCAGCCTCCCACTGTAGAACTGCATCTACCTTGGATGGATCCACAGCAATACCGTTACCTGAAATAACATGACCAAGAAAACTCACCTCTTTCAACCAGAACTCGCACTTCGACAACTTAGCATGCAGTCTCTTCTCTTTCAGCACTTGCAATACAATTCGTAGATGTTCAGCATGCTCTTCTTCTGATTTAGAATAAATCAGAATGTCATCAATAAACACAACCACTAACTGGTCCAAATAATTATGAAAATCTGATTCATATATTCCATGAATACTCCAGGCGCATTAGTAACTCCAAATGGCATCACAACATACTCGTAGTGCCCATATCGAGTCCTAAAAGCCGTCTTCTAAATATCTTCATCCTTCACTCGTATCTGATGATAACCCGATCTCAAATCATTCTTACTAAACACACGAGCGCCCACTAACTGATCCATCAAATCATCTATTCTTGGAAGCGGATACTTGTTCTTAATCGTCACTTTATTCAACTGTCTGTAGTCAATACACAACCTCATACTACCATCCTTTTTCTTCACCAGCAACACTTACGCTCCCCAAGGTGACACATTGGCCTCACAAATTTCTTTACTAACAATTCTTCCAACTGTTTCTTCAATTCTGATAATTCTGACGCCGACATCCGATGTGGAGCCATAGTAAAATGTCTAGTACCAGGTACAATATCAATGCTAAACTCCACTTCTCTCTCTAGCGGTACATCAGCAACATCATCCGGAAACACTTTTGGGAATTCTCGTACCACTTGTAACTCATTAATCACAGACTCGTTCTCCACCGACAAGGATGTAAACAATGCTAACACATGAGCTTCTTCATCTAAGAGCTCCTTCAACTCTCTAGCAGATAAGTAACCATCTTCCTCTTCTTCTTCTGAATCAAGGAACCGCACCGTCTTATTGTAACAATTGATATGAACATGATTGAATTCCAACCAGTTCATTCCCAAAATCATATCAAGACCCTCCAACGGCAAGCAAACAAGATTGACACCAAAGTCCTTACCGTAAATCGACAAAGGACATTTCAAACAAACTAGAGAAGTAGTCACCGATCCCTTCGCAGTAGTTTCGATAACCATTTCTCCCTTCATAGGAGAAACAACAAGGTCTAATCTTTTCACACAATCAGCAACGATAAAATAATGTGTAGCACCCTTCTCAATCATAGTATCAAGCTCCTTGAACCAAGTCTGCGTTTGTCGCTCCCAAAAGATTCACATCCAACGGGACAAACTCGACAGTGGCGCAGAAAACACAGAGTCGCCAGCAATGTGTATTTATCCCGAGAGAGGGAAAGGAAACACTGCATAAACCTGAAGAGAAAGGGGGAAAGACATGGTCATCACAACCATAGTCCAGGTTCGGGAGTCGGTTATGCGAGGGGAAGGTGTTAGCACCCCACGCATCCATCGTACTCGATGGGATCCACGCTTGTTGTCTAAACGGAGGGTGAGCTGTCCTACTATCTATGACTGCAAAAGAAAACGGGGATGAGGGTGACTAAGACGGACTCGGATGGACATATTCGATGCCCTAGGCCTACGTACTCCCTCAGTGCAATGGGAATGTCAGAGTCAACGTAGTTTGGACGAGAACTGTGGGGGAAGGTTGCTCGCCAAGACAATCACTGTCTTGTGCCTACATATCCTCAATCGGACGAGAGAGAGGAATCAGAGCTAATGTAGTTCGTGGGTACGACCACAGATGGGTAAGTGTTTTTTACGTGAGCGACGAGCTCTTTTCTGAAAATGAAATTTGAAACCCAACAATCCCGAAGGATAAAAAGATTTGAATTTGTTTTTGTGTTTTTAAGACAGAAGTGCTTTCTTCTTAAGTTAGTTCATAACTTGCATTACACCAGAGTCTAGGGCACAAGGACGAATACTTAACGAATCGTCCCAAGACAGGACGCCCGCTAAGCACTCTAGAAAGATGAGAGGAAGCCCATCATTTCTCATTCCCTACGCTTAAGGCTCGTGCGCAATACACTTTATCTTTATTAAGTGTTTTCAAGAAGTTTTGAGATGAGAAGAGAGAAGACCCAAAGGAAACTCTAAAGGGAAACTAAGAGTCCTAATGTTATCATACATGGGTGACCTGTGGTTAGTGAGGCTTAGGAGAGATGACTACCTAAAACCTAATGCTAATCCTACTCCAAGCTTAATCGAAAATTAAGTTGGACTAGGTAGCTCTAAAGGGAGAGACTCCAAGACTTAAACAAGTCTTGAGATTCATGGGAGGGAAATAGTGAAAGAGAAGAATGAGAAAGGGAAGGATGAGATAAGAAACAAGATAGGGCAGCAAGCACATCATATCAAGTACATCCGACTTACATCAATAAACATGTCTCAAAGATCATGCAAAACATCTCAAGTAAGCATGCAAAGATAATCATGAAAGAATGCAAGCATACTCATATGAAATGCACAATTAAGCACCAATGAACTTCATATCACAATGAAATGAGAAAAATAAGATGAAGATGAAAGCAGGTCAGAATCAAGATCATACCATCATCAACAATTCTCATGTGCAAGAAAAGATCAAAACATGATACATTATGCACCAAAGAAAGTCCACAAAAGGAAGTCAAAGCACAAGCACTTAAAGCATACCCAAACATGATCCACAAATTGTAAAATTTGGTCACAAGGGACCTCAACCAGGGGTAAACATCATATCAAAAACTCATGCAAAGAATCACAAAGAAACTCAATCAAACAAGCATGGCAAAGCAATTAGGGTTAAGAGATGTCAAGAGATGATCATGCATAATTCACTTAAGCACAAATAATCAAACATATATCAAATGACATTCAAAAATTGTGAAATTAAAACTCAAGTGACCTAAGTCAGAAGCTAGCAACATGTCAAAAGATCACACAAAAATTCACAAGTTAAGTACCTGAAACAATGCTTCAAAGTTGCATAAGAACAAAGAAGAAGAATGCACAAATAGAGGGACTAAAATGCAATATGTAAAGAGTTTAAAAATATGAGAAAAATATTTTTAAGGGCCTCAAGATGTCCTCTCAAATATGCAAAAAGAATCAGATGCAAATCATATACCAATGATGAGAACAAAAATCAACAAGGTAAGGTGTGCACAATTTGAAGAAATTCACAAAGAAAATAATCAAACAATTAATTCAGATGCACAAAATAAAATAAAAATGGAAAATAAAATTTGACAAAATTTTATAAAATTCCAAAGATGCTTCATGATCTTTTTAGTGATTTTTAGATGCATAAAACTATTTTTAAAAATAAAAATGAGAATGCAACAAATAAATAAAATAAAAAGAAAATAATACAAGCCAGGGGGTGCAACAAAGCAAATTACACGTTGGAAAATTGGGCTGGACCAAAGGAGGGGGTGCCAAAAGCAAAGAAGCCCAAAGCGCTTCTTATGAAGGCTCAGAGTCAACCAGATTGACTCAATCATTGCCCTTGGATCAATCCAGCGTGCCACATTCAGTCAACAAAATCAAAGTAATCATGATGAAAGGCCAGGATTAGAGGACACATGATAACAATGATACACGCGCGTACATCACACCAATCAGAAATTAAAACAAAGCACGTGAATAGCACATGGAAATTTTAATGTGTTGGCACAATCAAAACCATCAGATTAAATCAACGCAGCAGATCAAGTCAACAAATCATAAAATCATGCAAGATGTGTGGCTCAGATCTGTGTGTGCATAATAACAACCATGGAATAAAAACACATAATCAATAAAATAAATGAAGATTTTAAAAGACGTGGCTGAACTTGGACCATCAGATCTGAACCACCAACGGTCCAGATTGCATCTTCTTCCTCCAAACCTCGGGTGACCTGCAAATGAACCAGACGCCGGAGCCCTAGCTCCGGTCGTCTTCTCCGGCGACCATCAACTTAAAAATTCCCAGAAATCAAAAACACGTACACCATTCCACTCAGAATTTCACAAGGATCATGAATATCAAGTTCAAATTAACAGATCATGCAAGAATAAACCAAATCGAAGGAAAAAAGTTTGAACATAAAAATTTCAGATCCACATTACAACCATAATACACGTCCAAATCAAGATCTAAACACATCAGGATGATCAGCACAGCACAAGGAACATTATGTACATAAGAAAATCAAGTTCTAGGATCATGAATTTCACACTAACCTGAAACTTGTAGAGCTCAAAATACACCAAGAAATCCTTCAGAAAGCTGAAGATCTACTCCTTAGGACCTCTGATTGCAAAATAAATGCAACTAGAGACTTGAATCAAGCTGGATCTTGGATTTTGAAAGTGAGCAACTG
Source organism: Lathyrus tuberosus (assembly GCA_022829125.1). Lineage (NCBI taxonomy): Eukaryota > Viridiplantae > Streptophyta > Magnoliopsida > Fabales > Fabaceae > Lathyrus > Lathyrus tuberosus. Next base: position 15,453,806 of record JALAZF010000071.1, read on the forward strand.
AAATTCGTGTATGTTGAAAACCTTGCTTAGAGCTTCAAACAATGGTTGATTCTTGTTCTATGGAGTGTGTAGATCAAGAATATGGAAAAAATCTCCAGAAACCCTTGTGAGGAGAGAGTTTCGAAGGAGAGAAAGTTTGAGTGAAAAATGGAATTCTGAGTAAATGAGGGTGCATGATGTGTGAATGAACGTGTGAGTCTCCTTATATATACTTGGTTAGACCTCTGAGCATGATTAGGGTTTAGTTAATCCCTTGATTAAGGCTATCCAAAGTAATTTGCAAAAATGCAAGTTGTGATGCATCCACTAATCCACACGTGCAAAGGTCATGGAATAAGTATGATTCACCTCCATTTTACTTGCTGATCACAATGGAATTGAGTTTGGGCTTTGTAATGGCTTAAATTGTGAGATTCAATCCATCTTGCAAAAATGCATTTTGTGAAAATAGTGAGGTACATGGCACGGATTGGAGTGATTCAAGGGTCAAAAATGGTCCTCATGGAGTGTACTTGAATATGGCAATGTGGCTTCAGGCATTAGAGGTCAGTACAAGTCATTTTGAACCAAAATGTAAAAGGTGGAAAAAATGGATACATGAGAAAACCTTAAAAAGCACCTTGCCTTCTTTTGATCATAACTTGAGTTTCACAAATGGTATGGAGACAATCTGTACTTTTTGGAAATGGGAGAGAGAGATCTTCAACTTTCATGTTTGAGGAAAATTCATTTGAATCTTCCTTAATGATGAAAAGTCAAGTTGAAGATGGTTTTAAAAGTTACCAAAAATGGAAGTTTCACATTATAGGTCATTTTCCAAAAATAGTAACTTTTGCACAAACTCTTGATTCTTGATGAATGACATGAATCTTGACATTTGAGGACCATATGAGGGCATAGGACCTTAAAAATCATGAAGAGGACCTCAAAATTCCATGGTTGACTTTCCTCCTTACAGTTGACTTTTCTTGGTTCAGAAGCAACTGATCCACTGAACATCTTCCACAATGAACCACTAGCCAAGCCTTCCTCTATGAGTACTTGTGGGCCTATGGAACCCATGAGAGCATGCTTGAATCCAGAAAGCCCTTCAATATGCTCTTTGAACCCAAGAACCCTAATTTGGTCCCTCTGGTTAGGAGGGAAAGATTCACTTGAAATCCTTTGCCATTCTTGATCTTATGAAGATATGATGACCTCCACAAAACACCTTGAGGCTTGAGACTCCTTTGAGATGAACCAAGTACCTTGATCCCATGCAAAGAACCAATGCTATGCATAAATGCTAATGCAAGAAATGCAAAGAAACATAAGCCAAGTAACTAAAAACAAGAAGGCAAATTTTGGGGTGTTACAGCTGCCCCTATTCAATCAACTTGGTCCTGAAGGTATGATAGCAACGACTGTCATACGTTCAAAGGATTCACGGAGATTGAATACCAAAAGAAACCTGAAATTTTCAATCCTCAAAGGAGGGACGACTCTACTGGGGAACAAGCAATAAATACTGCACTGTCACAACACGGACGAGTGTTAGCTATGCTGGGAATAAACACGGACGGGTGTTAAGGAATCATAGATATCAGATACGGACGGGTACCGAAAAGATACACGGACGGGTGTAACAAGGTTCCATATGGACGGGTATCGAAAAGATACACGGACGGGTGTAAAAAGGTTCAATACGGACGGGTATCGAAAAGATACACGGACGGGTGTAAAAAGGTTAAATACGGACGAGTATCGGAAAAATACACGGACGGGTGTAAAAAGGTCAATACGGAAGGGTATCGAAAAAATACACGGACGGGTGTAAAAGGGTCAATACGGACGGGTATCGAAAAAATACACGGACGGGTGTAAAAGGGTCAATACGGACGGGTATCGAAAAGGTACACGGACGAGTGAAAAGAGGTTCAATACGGACGGGTATCGAAAAGATACACGGACGGGTGTAAAAAGGTTCAATACGGACAGGTATCGAAAAGATACACGGACGGGTGTAAAAAGGTTCAAAACCTTGAAAGGATGAATCCAAAGACCACCTGGACGAAAGGGGTGAAAAGAGATCATGGGTTCACAATCCTGGCAAAACACTCTGTCGTGGGACTGTCAAATATTGCTTTGAATGACTAAACCCAACACTTGTGGAGTGAAGTCGAATGATATTCTCCTGAGATCCGATTTTCCTGACGAAGGAAAACTCAAACCTGGCTTATGCTTCGGATGCATATGTTTGAATTTTACCATAATGCTCCACACGAAGTGGAAATGCTATGCATTTAGGAGGATGCCATGTAAAAAAATGCTTATGCAATGCAAAAAGACCGTCCCAGTGAAATAAACGCTGAGAACAGAAGGAGCTCCACCGAGGACGACGAACTACATTGTCATCAAACCAAAGAACATGCTGAGGAAAAGCTTCACCCTGCTAGGGAAGATCACAATCACCAATTCTTCTGGAGATGGACGAATCTCCGAGAGAAAACCCACTCTATCGGGGAGGAACTGAAAACTGAAGATGGAAACTCCTCCGCTGGGGATGACCAAATGTTTCAGAACCTGGATTCAAAACCCGCTGGGGATAATAATCGCCAACATATTCCGCTTGGGGATGGAAACCAAATACTGAAAATGGAAACTCCTCCACTAGGGATCACCAAATACTTCAGAACTTGGATTTGATGCCTACCAAAAACGATTGGACTTAAGACCTGCTGGGGATACCAATCACCACCAGACTCTGCTTGGGGATATGAGCACCTTTATCCTGCTGAAGAGTACTGATCAACATCCACTCTGCTAGGGGATAAACAAATGTTTCCTGACTAGCTGAGGAAAAAAACGACTGCCCCATATTCTGTGGGGAAACATCAACTTTGATCAAAGAAGATGCTCCATCAATCTCTTGCTGGAGAGGCTGTAGAAATGACAATTCCTGGCTACTTGCCGAGGAACGATGAATCAATCACTACTCTGGCTGGGGGGTAAACCTCTTATATCCTGCTGAAGGGGACGATCCTTAAGGACTCCACTTGGGGAATTACCTCTTTATACTCTGTTGTGGAAGACGATCCTCGATACTCTGACTGGGGAGAGCAGCAAACTGCTAAGGATGATCAGACTTCAAAGCTGAAGAGAGCAGCTTTACTGGGGAGGTACACCTGTCATTCTGCAAAGCCAACAGAAAGGTCTACGTGCAAAAAAAGATTACTTTGATTATCATCATTGTGACTGTCGTCTAAGAAATTGCCACTGTTTTCCCACTTGTTTCACAAAGCTCAACATTTAGCATGTAATGTTTATAAAAAATATCGGACATTTTCACAAATAAAACAGGTAAAACAAGAAACAAAAGCTCTTTGACTGAAATGCAAACTTTATTGAATGATCAGCCTGTAAATAGGCATTTACATTTGGAAGCAATTCCTGAAAAGAGGTAATTGCGCAAAAAGTAAAAGAAAATACACATGTCGGCAATGTGGGGAACAGACATCCACCATGACTCGACTCATCTATAACCCATATGCCTTGTTTATCCGCAGATGCTTTGGCCTTTGAAGATGACTGACTGGACTGATTCCTTTCCTTCGAATTTTCCAAGTGTGAATAGTGATCACAGATCGAACGCGGATCGTAGTCTCTGCTTTTAAATCCCTAACTTTTGCCTGGATCGCCCTTTTCGGGTTTTCAATCCACCGGGATACCCATTTTTGCCAAAGTTGCTTTTTCAGGTTTTCAACCTTGCGGGTTTATTTCTTTTTTCTTTTTATCCCTAATTTTTGCCCGAACCTTTTCTTTTTATGGTTCGCCAGGATGCCCCATTTTTGCCTGGATCTTCTTTTTATGTCCAGCGGGTCTTTTTTATGCAAAGTATTTTTTTACTACGTCCACGTTCACAGGGGACGTAAAATCTTCGCCATCCATAGTTGAGAGTAATAAGGCTCCACCAGAGAAAACCTGTCTTACTACATATGGCCCTTCGTAATTCGGAGTCCACTTGCCCCTGTGATCTGTTTGAGGAGGAGTGATCCTTTTCAGGACTAATTCACCAGTTTGGAAACACCGAGGACGCACTTTCTGATCAAATGCTTTTTTCATCCTGCTCTGATACAACCGGCCATACGCAATGGCTTTCAATCTCTTCTCTTCAATGAGGTTCAGTTCATTCAACCGGGAACGCACCCATTCAGCTTCATCAAGCTTCACGTCTGTCAGAATTCTCAAAGAAGGAATCTCAACTTCTAATGGCTGAACTGCTTCCATACAATACACCAGTGAGAAAGGGGTCACCCCAGTTGATGTGCGTACCGAAGTACGATATCCGTTTAAAGCGTAAGGCAACATCTCATGCCAGTCCTTGCATGTCACTACCATCTTCTGCACAATCTTCTTTATGTTCTTATTAGCCGCTTCAACAACCCCATTCATCTTCGGGCGATAGGGAGAAGAATTGTGATGTTCAATCTTAAAGCTCTGGCATAGCTCCTTCATCATCTTATTGTTCAAATTTGAACCATTGTCAGTAATGATCCTCTCCGGGACTCCATACCGGTAGATGATGTCCTTCTTAATAAACAGGGCTACCACTTGTCTGGTGACGTTGGCATACGATGCTGCTTCCACCCACTTCGTGAAATAATCAATAGCCACCAGGATAAAATGATGTCCATTGGAAGTAGTTGGCTCGATCTTCCCAATCATGTCAATTCCCCACATGGCAAAAGGCCAAGGTGACGACAAAAAATTCAGGGGAGTAGGCGGTACGTGCACCTTATTAGCATAAATCTGGCATTTATGACATTTTCGGGCGTATTTAAAATAGTCAGACTCCATAGTCATCCAATAATACCCCGCTCTCAACAGTTTTCTAGCCATAGCATGCTCATTAGCATGAGTACCGAAGGAACCTTCGTGAACCTCTTCCATTAACAAGTCTGCCTCGTGTTCATCAACACAACATAGCAAGACCATGTCAAAGTTTCTCTTGTATAACACATCGTCTTTGTTCAAAAAGAAGTTTCCTGATAACCTCCGCAACGTCTTCTTATCCTTGGAAGATGCCCCAGGTGGGTATTCCTGACTCTTCAGAAATACCTTGATATCATGATACCAAGGCTTGCCATCTAATACACCTTCAACCACAAATACAAAGCAGGTCTATCCAAGCGCATGATTCTGATTGAAGGAGTTTCATTCCAACAATTCACTTGATACATCGAAGATAATGTTGCCAACGCATCAGCCATCTGATTCTCTATCTGGGGTATATGATGGAAGTCCACTCTGTCAAAGAAAGGTAACAACCTTTTGGCATAGTTGTTATACGGAACAAGATTCGCTTGACGAGTCTCCCATTCACCTGTAATCTGATTAACCACCAACGCAGAATCACCATAAACATCGAGGTTCTTGATTCTCAAATAAATTGCTTCTTCTAACCCCATGATGCATGCTTCATACTCTGCCTCGTTGTTGGTGCATACGAATGCTAATCGGGCAGTGAAGGGTATATGAGAACCCTTTGGAGTCGTAATGATTGCCCCGATTCCGTTACCATATGAATTAACAGCACCATCAAAAACCATCTTCCACTGAGATCCAATCTCAGGTCCTTCATCGGGTAAAGGTTCTTCACAATCCTTCATCTTCAGATACATGATATGCTCATCCGAAAATTCAAACTTCATCGGTTGATAATCCTCAATTGGCTGTTCGGCAAGATATTCTGACAAAACACTTTCCTTAATGGCCTTTTGGGAAACATACTGAATATCGTATTTCGTCAGAACCATCTGCCAACGGGCTATTCTACCAGAAAGTGCTTGCTTCTCAAACACATACTTGATCGGAACTATCTTTGAAATCAAGAGGGTTGTATGGTTTAACATATACTGCCTCAAACGCTTAGCGGCCCAAGCAAGTGCACAACATGTTTTCTCCAGCATCGAGTACCTTGACTCGCAATCAGTGAACTTTTTACTCAAGTAGTAGATGGCGTGCTCCTTTCTACTTGACTCGTCTTGTTGACCGAGCACACAACCCATTGAATTCTCAAGAACCGTGAGATACATAATCAAAGGTCGTCCTGGCACTGGTGGTATAAGGACCGGAGGTTCCTGCAAGTATTCTTTTATCTTTTCAAACGCCTTTTGACAATTTTCATTCCACCTGACCGCTTGATCTTTTCTTAGCAACTTGAAGATTGGTTCACACGTGGCTGTGAGATGCGGGATGAACCTAGAAATGTAGTTTAATCTCCCCAATAAACCACGAACCTCTTTTTCTGTTTTTGGCAAAGGCAGTTCTTGTATGGCTTTTACCTTTGCAGGATCAACCTCGATACCTTTTTCACTAACAATAAACCCCAGCAATTTTCCTGATCTCACCCCGAAGGTGCATTTGTTTGGATTCAACCTCAGTCTGAATTTTTTCAATCTTTCAAATAGCTTCTGAAGATTCACCAAATGTTCTTCCTCCGTTTGTGACTTCGCAATCATGTCATCAACATAGACCTCAATCTCTTTGTGAATCATATCATGAAAGAGAGTCACCATCGCCCGCTGATAAGTTGCCCCTGCATTCTTCAATCCAAAGGGCATCACTTTGTAGCAAAAGGTTCCCCACAGTGTTATGAATGTTGTTTTCTCCATGTCCTCTGGGGCCATCTTAATTTGGTTATACCCAGAGAAGCCATCCATGAAGGAAAAAACTGAATACTGAGCAGTATTGTCAACTAACACGTCAATGTGAGGGAGCGGGAAATCGTCATTTGGGCTTGCACTATTCAAATCCCTGTAATCAACACACATCCTGACCTTCCCATCCTTCTTAGGTACAGACACGATGTTAGCAACCCATGGAGGATAATTTGTTACGGCAAGAAAACCGACATCTAGCTGTTTCTGAACCTCTTCCTTGATTTTGACAGACATCTCCGATTTAGTTCTTCTCAACTTTTGTTTGACCGGAGCACAACCTTCTTTAAGTGGTAGCCGGTGTACAACAATATCAGTATCGAGCCCAGGCATGTCTTGGTAAGACCAGGCGAAGATGTCCACATACTCACGGAGCATTTCAATCAATCTTCCCTTGACACTGTCTTCCAATGCAGCCCCTATCCTTACTTCCTTTCTGGCGTCCTCGGTTCCCAGATTCACAATCTCAATTTCCTCCTGATTAGGTAGGATGACCTTCTCCTCTTGCTTCAACAATCTGGCCAACTCTTCGGGAAGTTCACAATCTTCGTCAGTCTCTTCTTCAGCCTGATATATTGGATTGTCAAAGTCATACCGAGCTATAGCTGAGTCATGATCGGTGTCATCTGAACAAAGAGACCTGCATGATTGATGAGGTATGTTTTATTATGTATGCAACAAAAGAAACACATTGCCATTTTGATGTGGGTTTTTAATGCATAAAAATAAAACAGAAAGACAGAGATCAAAATATTTGAGTGTGAAAAGTCCTTTATTGATGATAAAGCAAAACATGCAACAGTTAAAAGCCCTACAAATAAAATCACTACGTCTTGGGCAGAACGCCGGATTAACATAATAGGAAAACAAAGCAATTACTCAAAGCCAGTCACTTGAATGACTTTTTCAGAAGACCAGTTGCACAGACTTTCTCCCGGGATGCAAGGGCGGATCCAGCTATCCATGTCACAATCACTGTCCCCTTCTTCCTCAATGGCATGAACACTGTCGAAGAAAACACCGGCGCTGGTGAAACGGACTGGGCCATAGAATTTGGGAGGATCCCTGGCTCTCCTGGGTGGCTTGTATCCCAATCCATAAGTATTCCCTTTCGGCTGAACTTCAACCACTTGGCCCCACCTCTGTGAGCTACCAGCCTCAACCACAACATTGGCGTCTTTAAAAGAAGATATAGAGATCTCAGGCTGATTTGCCTCTGCAGGCTGCTCTATGGTCTCGGACTGATCCTCAGACTGAATAACCTCTTCAGACACCTTCACTTTTTCAAACCCCTGACACGGCGTCTCATGGATTTCACCATCCACTTCCACATATTTAAAGGTTGACAGCTGACTAATCATTATGTCTTCTTCTCCGCACATTATCACCACGTGACCATCTACCATGTATTTCAGCTTTTGATGCAAAGTGGAGGTTACAACGCCTGCACCATGGATCCAAGGACGACCTAACAGACAGCTGTACGCTGGCTGAATATCCATTATATAAAATGTTACATCAAATATTTCCGGCCCAACCTTGATCAGAAGCACAATCTCACCAAAGACAGATCTCTTCGAGCCATCAAAAGCTCGCACCACCAAGTCGCTTGGTGTACAAATAAGTACCCTGGTATCTAACTTCATTAATGCTTTCTTTGGCAATACATTCAACGATGATCCAGTATCAACCAAAATATGTGACATCAGTGAACCACGACACTCAATCGAAATATGCAGGGCATTGTTATGATTCCTCCCAGCGGGAGTCAAATCAAGATCTGTAAAGCCCAAGCCATTACCCGCATTCACGTGCGCCATAACCCCTTCCAACTAGTTAACAGAAATCTCTTGAGGAACATATGCCGCATTCAAAACTTTCAGAAGAGCATTCCTATGAGCTTCAGAACACAACAACAACGACAGAATAAAAATCTTGGACGGGGTCTGATGTAACTGGTCCACAATTTTGTAATCACTTTTACGAATAAGTCTCATAAATTCCTCTACATTTTCAGAAAAAGTATCACCAGCCGGCTTTACCGTAGAATCAACAATCACTGGAGTCTGCACAAGACCATCAGCTACCTGTTTTCCCCTATCTTGCCTAGAAGTACTGGGTTGATCATTAATAGGAGTAAGCACTCTACCACTTCTCGTTATAGCATCATCTTCAACCTTAACCTCAGGACTAGAACTCACTGGTGGAGTAGCCATTAATTCCTGCTTTTGTCCATTGACAAACACCTCTGCACCGTAATTCCAGGGAATAGCCTTATTACTTTCATACGGAATGGGTCCAGCCCTTGTAATAATAACTAGTGGTGGCCTTGCCGGACCAGAAATAGTAATTGTTTTGAACGAAATGGTGATAGTAGCAACCTTCTCACTGACGACTTCTTCTTGCTGATTAACTCTATCAAACTGTAAGCAGCCTTCATTAATCATATTATGGATACCCATCTTCAACGAATCGCAACCATTATCCTTCGTCAAACAATCTGAACAGTTATCATCACAACCTGGATAGACGCCACCCTTCAATAACCTGTTTTTAACCACAGCCAGCGGAGTCTTCAGCTCCTCAACATTCATGACCAAATTCAAAGCTTCACATTCCTCAATTATCGCATTCACCCTCGGCCCATTGTGATCAGGCATCGGGTTTTAAACAACATTGGGCCTATCATTCGAGAAATTGATAGCCTTGGAGTCTACAAGGTCTTGCACCTTATGATTAAATGCCTTACACTTCTCCACAGTATGCCCCGGAGCACCAGAGTGAAAATCGCAGTGTGTGTTAGCATCGTAGCCTCGTGGGAGTTCCCTTGTTGGTGGAGCCAGGGTACGGAGCTCAACTAGATGCAACTGCAGCAAGTGTTGCAACAACTGTGCATACGACATCGGTGGTTGCTCAAAATGCCTCTCTGTATTTCTTTGTCTATTATGATACTAGCCCCTGCTGCCTGTTCTGATTAGCATTATTCCTTTATTGCTGTGGTGGAGGTAACGTTGCTGGGATAGTTACCGATGCTACTTGTTGATTATTGTTCTGGCGCTGTTTCCCTTTTCCCTTGTAAGATGATACAGCATTGGCCTCTCCTTTCTTCTTATAACCATCAAATGGCTTGTTTCCATTCCCGGAGGCCGATTCGTCACCACTAGAAACTTTTCCAGCCTTAATTCCAACCTCTACCTTCTGTCCGATCGCAATCACATCTGCAAACTTGCCTAGTGAACAAGGCAATATCTTCTCATAATAGTGCTTAGGCAGTATGTCCATAAACATATCCAACATCTCCTTTTCCAGCATTGGTGGCTGTACCCTAGCCACCAATTCACGCCACCTTTGCGCGTATTCTTTGAAACTTTCCTCATTTTTCTGGGACATGCTCAACAGCTGAGTTCTGTTGGGAGCCATGTCTGTGTTGTATTGGTAATGCTTGATAAAAGCTGCAACTAACTCTCTCCAAGTACGAACATCTCTACTTTCCAGCGCCATATACCATTCCAAAGACGCGCCGGACAGGCTGTCTAGGAAAAAGTGCATCATTAGTTTTTCGTCCTTGGCATGGGCAGCCATCTTCCTGGTATACGCCTTTACATGAGTTCTTGGGCAGGTAGAACCATTATACTTCTCCAGTGTAGGAATCTGAATCTTGTGTGGAATGACAATATCAGGGACCAACCCTAGGTCGTCCAAATCTATTCCCAGATCATCCTGTTTCACAACCCCTTTCAGTTGCGCCTCGATTAAACGGATCCTCTCATCACTGACCACAAGAGGGCCACCGTCCAAGCTTCTGACTAAAAAAACATCATCTTGTTGATCATCAAAATGATGGCCATGGATAGCTCGAATAGTACTTCCTTCTCCAACCACTGAAGGAATCCCACCTTGTCCACCAGCACCAGGGATAAGAATGTTGATACCAGCACCGCCTCCACCCAGAGGAATAACACGATTAAGAAGACCACCGTGTAAGATACCATTTTCATCAACCTGCGCCACCAAAGGCTGAACTAGAGTTCTGAATTCATTCTGGCTCTGCACCACACCTTGCATCATCTCCATGAATTGATCGATGCGAGCTTGCATAGCTGCCATGTCTGCCTGAACTTTGTCCATCACTCTGCTTTGATTAAGCCTGGTAGAATACCGATGAGCTGGTTGATCAATCCTGATTGTCAAAAAGAGAGAGCATAAGAAAACCAGAGAATCTGAGATAACCTGTAATGCAAAATGAGATGATTATGCAAATACAAACATGTGTGAACATTATAAAGGCGATCTATCCCTTGATTCCAGTTTTAACAACAGAAGAGAACTGAATTCCTGATCATATAAAAAGAATAAGCATCTGTTACAACACAAGTCTTGAATAAGCATAAATAAAGACCCCGACCAACAAGCCTGGCGGTGATCCCGGAAATACAAAGAAAACAACAGCAAGGAAACTAAGGCATGTCATCAAGACTCGGTCGTGCTAGAATTCCCCATTCGTCATTCTTTTTGCACCAGTTCTGCACTTCCTTGAGAAGCTTCTTGGTATTAGGATGCTCTGGTCTCTGAATCAACTCCTGAATCAAAAGATCCCTCTTGTGCAAGATTCCTGTTAAATAACGACTATGCAATTCTCAATCATCTTCTCCAGAAGCTCCACCTGAACTTGGACCTTCGCTTCTGGCTCTTTTTACTTCGGCTTGGATCTTCAGCTGTTCCATATCTGCCATGGTTTCCTTGAGCTTTTCCTCAATTGCTCTCCTCTCAAAGATCCCTGATAAAATCTCCTTATCCTTCTCCCGAAGCTTTGTCTTCAAACCTTCAATCTGCTCCAGATATTTGTCCTCTTTCAACCTGTTGGTAGTAATTGCTGTATTCCGACGGTCATGGAACCTGTGAATTCTTGACATAGCATAAGCCAACTCTTTCTTTTTGGACGAAAGGACCTTGCTAACACTTTTCAACGCTTGAGCCATTTTCTCTCTGGCTGTGGCTTCTTTAGACAATTCTTTCTCCTTCACAGCCAAAAGTTCTGATTTCAACCTGGCAACATGGATAGCTTCGCCTTTCTCGTGCTTCAACTGACCAACCTCTCTGCCCAGCTCACGATTCTCCTCTCGGAGTTTCTCCTTCTCAGCCCATAACTTATCATACTTCTCTATATCAATAGTCATGGGAGCCTCGATCATCAAAGGATACAAAGGTGGTTCCACCGGGAAAGGAAGAAGCTCCTCTTCTGCTCTTTTCTTAATCCACTCTTCATAGGAAGGAAAAGCCTGGTTATTACATTTCCCGAATGAAGTTTTTCCTTTCTTGGTCACCTGCTTCCAAGCATTCACGATCTTCCTTATCATCTCTTGATCCCCAGTACCATTGAAGAATAAGGACTCTCTGATATCTCGCTCTTCGGGTGGACCTCTCAAAGGATAACCAAACTGCCTGATAACAAGGGAAGAATTATAGTTAATTCCACCTTTTCTCCCTATTAAGGGTACATTAGGGAATTCTCCGCACTTGCAAATAATCTCCGTCCCTAGCAAGTCATGGTCGAACCAAACGATGTTGTCAGCAGTCAAGCCCATTAACCTCTTTAACCACTTCAGTGAATCTCTTGTGTCAACGAAAGCGCCAGCTTCTGGGAGATGACTCAGAAACCAAGTAGATAAGAGTGGTGCACAGCAACTCACAGTTCTTCCACGCCTATTCTCATTCTTGTAGTGGACTGAGTGATACACATCACCTAGCAAGGTAGGTATAGGATTCTTTGAAATAAAGATTCTCACAGCATGCATATCCACCAGATCAGGAACATTGGGAAACAGGACAATCCCATAGATGCACATAGCCAGAATAGCTTGGAAAGAAGTCCAATTCCTCTCCTTAACATGTATGCAAGCTTGATCAAACAAGAACTTCAATAAGAAACCCTTAGCTCCTTGTTTCTCCATAATATTATTGCTCAGAGCGGATTCACCAATATGAAGAGCCATGGCCATTTCTTTTATCCCGGGACATTCTTCAGAAAAGAATACTATGTCATGCCTGATGGGGATTCCCAAAATAATTGAGAACTCCTCCAACGTTGGAGCCAAGATATAGTCTGGGAAAGTGAAGCAATGCAAAGACGGATCATAGAACTGAAGAAGTGTATGAATGGCATCCTTCTCATACTTGGAGATATTGTAGACAAACTTCAGAAGTCTCCCATACTCTCCACCGAACTCTGTACGAACTCCGGGACCAGCCATACTAATCAACTTGTGAATCAACATCAAGGTCGGGTCTGGGAACGAATAAGCAACAATCTTCTTTCTCTGGACATCCATGCTAAGGCAACCTCAGAAAACTGGAATCAAGAGTAAGATGCAAGCCCTGAAAAATGTCAAACATGTTAGAATGCAAGAAAAATGATATGCACATGCAAGCATGGGATCAAGGCATCACTGCTGGATGTGCTGTGTTGTTAACTGAACGAAAACCACAACCCAGAAAACCAGAATTCTACAATACCGAACCACTGAGATAACCAGAAACCCAGATAATCAAACACTGATGAGAAATCCAGAAAACCGGATAGGTTGAAGGTTTCGGTTACCTGCACGCCTGCAAACACTCATCACATCTCACATGTGGGTTCTAGAAAGGCGAGGATCCTCAATATCACGGGCTCTCAGGTCGAGAAATGATGATACGTTCACCATTTATGGTTTGGCATCATCATCAATCGATGAGGCCTCAACTGATTCCCCTAAAAAATAAGGCCATCCAATGTGAGTCCCTCAGCATTAGGTCCTTGGATCGACAAGTGTAATGGGTTTTCCATTTCTGGTCTGCCATTATCACAGGTCGGGAGGAGAGGCGCAACTGAGGTATCGGAGAAATGGTCACCAGAGTCGACAGCTCTCTAGATCAACACCCTGAAATGCGCAAGACACGCACGTCAGAATGCGTTCCAAGATAGCCTCGTCTGGTTGTGAATTTCGTGAACACACAAATGCACTAAGATGGTACGTAGGTCCCACTACTCTCCACTCTAGTCCTAGGGTGTACTCAAGCCTGGGTATTGGGCTTATCTCTCAGAACAACCCAACCTTCCAAACAGAAACTAGCCAGCACAACACAACAATATCCAGTATGACAGTAATAAAATGAAATGCAATGCAATAAAAGCTGTAAAACAGTAATATACAACATAATAAAGCACAACAAATAAACACCCAACGAAAAAAGAACAAGCGCTAGGATCGACTCGCAAGAGGGGATGGACCAGCAAGAGGTTAACCTGTTCCCCAGCAGAGTCGCCAGCTGTCGCTCCCGAAAGATTCGCATCCAATGGTACAAACGCAAGAGTGGCACAGAAAACACAAAGTCTCCAGCAATGTGTATTTATCCCGAGAGAGGGAAAGGAAACACTGCATAAACATGAAGAGAAAGGGGGAAAGACATGGTCATCGCAACCATAGTCCAGGTTCGGGATTCGGTTATGCGAGGGGAAGGTGTTAGCACCCCACGCATCCATCGTACTCGATGGGATCCACTCTTATTGTCTAAACGGAGGGTGAGCTGTCCTACTATCTATGGCTGCAAAAGAAAATGGGGATGGGGGTGACTAAGAGGGACTCAGTATGACATATTCGATGCCCTAGGCCTACGTACTCCCTCAGTGCAATGGGAAAGTTAGAGTCAACGTAGTTCAGACGGGAACTGTGGGGGAAGGTTGCTCGCCAAGATAATCGTTGTCTTGTGCCTACATATCCTCAATCGGACGAGAAAAAGGAATCAGAGCTAATGTAGTTCGTGGGTACGACCACAGATAGGTAAGTGTTTTTTAAGTGAGTGATGAGCTCTTTTCTGAAAATGAAATTTGAAACCCAACAATCCCGAAGGATAAAAAGATTTGAATTTGTTTTTGTGTTTTTTAGACAGAAGTGCTTTCTTCTTAAGTTAGTTCATAACTTGCATTGCACCTGAGTCTAGGGCACAAGGACGAATACTTAACGAATCGTCCCAAGACAGGACGCCCGCTAAGCACTCTAGAAAGATGAGAGGAAGCCCATCATTTCTCATTCCCCACGCTTAAGGCTCGTGCGCAATACACTTTATCTTTATTAAGTGTTTTCAAGAAGTATTGAGATGAAAAGAGAGAAGACCCAAAGGAAACTCTAAAGGGAAACTAAGAGTCCTAATGTTATCATACATGGGTGACCTGTGGTTAGTGAGGCTTAGGAGAGACGACTACCTAAAACCTAATGCTAATCCTACTCCAAGCTTAATCAAAAATTAAGTTGGACTAGGTAGCTCTAAAGGGAGAGACTCCAAGACTTAAACAAGTCTTGAGATTCATGGGAGGGAAAGAGTGAAAGAGAAGAATAAGAAAGGGAAGGATGAGATAAGAAACAAGATAGGGAAGCAAGCACATCATATTAAGTACATCCAACTTACATCAATAAACAAGTCTCAAAGATCATGCAAAACATCTCAAGTAAGCATGCAAAGATAATCATGAAAGAATGCAAGCATACTCATATGAAATGCACAATTAAGCACCAATGAACTTCATATCACAATGAAATGAGAAAAATAAGATGAAGATGAAAGCAAGTCAGAATCAAGATCATACCATCATCAACAACTCTCATGTGCAAGAAAAGATCAAAACATGATACATTATGCACCAAAGAAAGTCCACAAAAGGAAGTCAAAGCACAAGCACTTAAAGCATACCCAAACATGATCCACAAATTGCAAAATTTGGTCACAAGGGACCTCAACCAGGGTTAAAAATCATATCAAAAACTCATGCAAAGAATCACAAAGAAACTCAATCAAACAAGCATGGCAAAGCAATTAGGGTTAAGAGATGTCAAGAGATGATCATGGATAATTCACTTAAGCACAAATAATCAAACATATATCAAATTACATTCAAAAATTTTGAAATTAAAACTCAAGTGACCTAAGTCTGAGGCTAGCAATATACCAAAAGATCACACTAAAATTCACAAGTTAAGTACCTCAAACAATGCTTCAAAGTGGCATAAGAACAAAAAAGAACAATGCACAAATAGAGGGACTAAAATGCAATATGTAAAGAGTTTAAAAATATGAGAAAAATATTTTTAAGGACCTCAAGATGTCCTCTGAAATATACAAAAATAATGAGATGTAAATCATATACCAATGATGAGAACAAAAATCAACAAGGTAAGGTGTGCACAATTTGAAGAAATTCACAAAGAAAATAATCAAACAATTAATTCAGATGCACAAAATAAAATAAAAATGGAAAATAAAATTTGAAAAAATTTTATAAAATTCCAAAGATACTTCATGATTTTTTTAGTGATTTTTAGATGGATAAAACTATTTTTAAAAATAAAAATGAGAATGCAACAAATAAATAAAATAAAAAGAAAATAATACAAGCCAGGGGGTGCAACAAAGCAAATTACACGTTGGAAAATTGGGCTGGACCAAAGGAGGGGGTGCCAAAAGCAAAGAAGCCCAAAGCGCTTCTTATGAAGGCTCAGAGTCAACCAGATTGACTCAATCATTGCCCTTGGATCAATCTAGCGTGCCACATTCAGTCAACAAAATCAAAGTAATCATGATGAAAGGCCAGGATTAGAGGACACATGATAACAATGATACACGCGCGTACATCACACCATTCAGAAATTAAAACAAAGCACGTGAATAGCACATGGAAATTTTAATGTGTTGGCACAATCAAAACCATCAGATTAAATCAACGCATCAGATCAAGTCAACAAATCATAAAATCATGCAAGATGTGTGGCTCAGATCCGTGTGTGCATAATAACAACTATGGATTAAAAACACACAATCAATGAAATAAATTAAGATTTTAAAAGACGTGGCTGAACGTGGACCATCAGATCTGGACCACCAACGGTCCAGATTGCATCTTCTTCCTCCAAACCTCAGGTGACCTGCAAATGAACCAGACGCCGGAGCCCTAGCTCCGGTCGTCTTCTCCGGCGACCATCAACTTAAAAATTCCCAGAAATCAAAAACAAGTACGGCATTCCACTCAGAATTTCACAAGGATCATGAATATCAAGTTCAAATTAACAGATCATGCAAGAATAAACCAAATCGAAGGAAAAAAGTTTGAACATAAAAATTTCAGATCCACATTACAACCATAATACACGTCCAAATCAAGATCTAAACACATCACGATGATCAGCACAGCACAAGGAACATTATGCACATAAGAAAATCAAGTTCTAGGATCATGAATTTCACACTAACCTGAAACTTGTAGAGCTCAAAATACACCAAGAAATACTTTAGAAAGTTGCAGATCTACTCCTTAGGACCTCTGATTGCAAAATAAATGCAACTAGAGACTTGAATCAAGCTGGATCTTGGATTTTGAAAATGAGCAACTCAAATTCTTGTATGGTGAAAACCTTGCTTAGAGATTCAAACAATGGTTGATTCTTGTTCTATGGAGTGTGTAGATCAAGAATATGGAAAAAATCTTCAGAAACCCTTGTGAGGAGAGAGTTTCGAAGGAGAGAAAGTTTGAGTGAAAAATGGAATTTTGAGCAAATGAGGGTGCATGATGTGTGAATGAATGTGTGAGTCTCCTTATATACACTTGGTTAGACCTCTGAGCATGATTAGGGTTTAGTTAATCCCTTGATTAAGGCTATCCAGAGTAATTTGCAAAAATGCAAGTTGTGATGCATCCACTAATCTACACGTGCAAAGGTCATGGAATAAGTATGATTCACCTCCATTTTACTTGCTGATCACAATGGAATTGAGTTTGGGCTTTGTATAGCTTAAATTGTGAGATTCAATCCGTCTTGCAAAAATGCATTTTGTGAAAATAGTGAGGTACATGGCACGGATTTGAGTGATTCAAGGGTCAAAAATGGTCCTCATGGAGTGTACTTGAATATGGCAATGTGGCTTGAAGCATTAGAGGTCAGTACAAGTCATTTTGAACCAAAATGCAAAAGATGGAAAAAATGGATACATGAGAAAACATTAAAAAGCACCTTGCCTTCTTTTGATCATAACTTGAGTTTCACAAATGGTATGGAGACAATCTAGTACTTTTTGGAAATGGGAGAGAGATATCTTCAACTTTCATGTTTGAGGAAAATTCATTTGAAGCTTCCTTGATGATGAAAATTCAAGTTGAAGATGGTTTGAAAAGTTGGCAAAAATGGAAGTTTCACATTATAGGTCATTTTCCAAAAATAGTAACTTTTGCACAAACTCTTGATTCTTGATGAATGACATGAATCTTGACATTTGAGGACCATATGAGGGCATAGGACCTTAAAAATCATGAAGAGGACCTTAAAATTCTATGGTTGACTTTCCTCCTTACAGTTGACTTTTCTTGGTTCACAAGCAACTGATCGATTGAACATCTTCCACAATGAACCACTAGCCAAGCCTTCCTCTAGGAGTACTTGTGGGCCTATGGAACCCGTGAGAGCATGCTTGAATCCACAAAGCCCTTCAAGAAGCTCTTTGAACCCAAGAACCCTAATTTGGTCCCTCTGGTTAGGAGGGAAAGATTCACTTGAAATCCTTTGCCATTCTTGATCTTATGAAGATATGATGACCTCCACAAAACACCTTGAGGCTTGAGACTCCTTTGAGATGAACCAAGTACCTTGATCCCATGCAAAGAACCAATGCTATGCACAAATGCTAATGCAAGAAATGCAAAGAAACATAGGCCAAGTAACTAAAAACAAGAAGGAAAATTTTGGGGTGTTACAGCGTTCCATCCTGATCATATCTTCCCTTGAAAGTAGGCGGGTTGTTCTTCCGAAACTCATCATTCTCGTTAGCCCGCGGCAGATTCTGTACTGCTTGAGCCATAGCTTGCATAGCAGTAGCAAGTGCAGCGTCGTTCCTCCCAGCCATTATAAATCTATTACGCATCAACAACAGAAAACAATGGTTAAGGAACCTACATCGATAGTAATCAACTGTCACACATAACAACAACAACAACTCAACGACTCGACGACTTGGCCGGAAGGACTGACCTGCTCTAATACCACTTTGTAACACCCTAAATTCCCCGCATAATTTAATCAAAAAATCAGAGTAAAATCGATACACTTCAGAAATAAAGGGAATTACTTTTCGGCAACGTACTTGCTCTTTATTAGACATGTAACATATAAATAGAAACAATAGAACAATTCGAATCCAACAAAAGAATCCTTACTACGCAACGGAAAATTATTCATTTCAAACATAAATGTAACGGTTCCAAATAACCAAAATATTAGTTTTCGAAAATATAAAAACAATTGTAATTCTTTAACAAAGTAAAATCAAGCATAAAACCGTTCCCGACTCCTAACGTTACATATCAGAGCAGACGCCAACTAAAGTGAAGCACCTCGTCTTCACTGACCACGACTTCCACACTACTGGTTATCTGCACGTTACCCACGTGGAGGCAACATTCAAACAGAAGGGGTGAGATTCTCAATTAATCAAAAGAATAAGATGATATAATATGCAAGTATAAATCATCAAGTAATTCACCCAATCACAACTTTCAACAAGAATCACACACTTCAACACAAACACAGATAATCACACAAAGCATAATGCAACACAACTATCAACGAATGCAATGAGACACCAACTAGACTCAATGCATGTGGTACCAATATCAATCCCTGTTTCATGATCACAATTCCCGTCGGAACGTCTATTTAGATCGTTCACACCCCACATGGGCACACGACATCCATGATTGCTCACACCCCACATGGGCACACAATCACCTCAACAATAACAACATTGACTCCACCAAGGAATCCGGATAAACGCTCACACCCCACATGGGCACACGTCATCCCACAACTCATGCATATGCTTATGCACCTTCAACGACAACATGAAACAACGACTCATGCATACCCATAGCATACTCATCTTCGTACCTACATCATTTAACAGTCAACATGTATTCATCTAAACATACATCATTGCACCAATACAACAACTACACATCTTTGCATCATTCAATCATGCATTTCACATTATCACATCAATATCCACAAAACAAGTACATAACACCTTAATACATGCTCACCATACAACAACAACCACACAACATTAATATAATATAAAACAGATATTTTCCATGAATTTCAAGTCAATAAAAACAATAATTTTTAGTCCCAGACCGCGCTAAGCACGACCCACCCGCGCTAAGCGCGCTAGTCACTGCCTCGAGGAGGCGAAATTCCTCCAGACTGCGTTAAGCGCGCTATACCGCGCTAAGCGGGCCCTGCAATTTTGGCAGAAAAACCCTGCGATAACAGCATCCCCCCAACTGCGATTTTCTGCACTCAAACTGATTTTTAACACACTTTTTCCACAGATTATGCCATTACAACCTATTTCTAACACATGCATTCCAACAACATAAATCAACTACACTAATCTCATCAATTCCAATCATGTAATTATGAATTCTCCTCAAAACCCCAATCAACCCACAACAACATTCTTATGGATTCAACCTAACAATTCTACCCACATACATGTATCATAAAACCCTTAAGAGATAAAGAATTCCCACCCTTACCTTAAAGTGATGAGCTTTCCTAACTTCAATGGATTCTCCCTTTCTTCCTCTTGCCCTAGCTCTTCTCCCTCTTTCACTTTTTCACGTACAATGAGAATAATGAACTCTCACTCTCTAATTCTCTCATATACCCAAATTAATGAATCGCCTTAATTTCCCTCACTCATCCTTCTACAATTATTACAAAGCCCTTCCACTCACTACACCTCTTAATTATTTTAATTATCTTATTATATTATTATTAATATTTTTGATCCATATTATCAAATAATAATAATAATAATTCACATTACTCACATAATTCCACTAATATCCAACTTTACACCATTCTAACTAATTAAAAATAGATTACTTAATCTTACACTCTACACCACCAATTCTCTAAGCTGTTAGTCGCACACCCCTACTACGCCCAAGACCTACTACTTAAGGCCACTACCCTTCACCACAGGTACCCAAAACACAACGAAAGTACAACAACACATAATCGATCACAACAACATATAATTATTCGCAAATAATAATTAAAAGGAAAATGGGGCATTACAGGATCAACTTCTGGATCACCAGCTTTTGAAGTTCTGATAGCTTCTGAGCATCTTGTTTTTGATGGATTGTTAGCTTATGAACTTCTAACTTTTGGACCTCTAGCTCCTAGCGTGTCTTCAGATACATTGATTTCTGAAATTTTTTAACTAGCTCTAACATATTATTGTCAGGCTCTTTGTCATCAAATTTGATGTGTATTGACTCTTCAACCATATAGGTTTCAGAGTTATACACCCTGTATGCCTTGGAGCATTTAGAGTATCCGAAAAAGACACCCTTTTGAGATTTGACATCCAAACTAATGAAAATAAGAAATGCTTGGCTTTCTTACCTTGAACATCTTATATGAAGTCTTGTTCATAATATGTCTAATATAGATTCTATTATGAATATAACATGTTGTATTCATAGCTTCTGCCCACAAGTACTTAGGTAGGTTATTTTCATAGAACGTGGTTCTAGCCATTTCTTGTAAAGATATGTTCTTTATATCTACAACTCCATTTTGCTATGGAATTCTAGGAGAAGAGAACTCATGGAGATAACCATGTTTTTCACAAAATAGTTTAAATGAATCATTTTCAAATTCACCACCATGATCACTTCTTTACCTTTAAATTTTTTTTATTTTTTTTCAATTTGTACTGTATACAGCGGTGCCAAACATCCATCTTAATCACTAACTCCACTTTCGTGTCTATATAAATCATCATTAACGCCACTAATTAACACCAAAAAGCAATAGAGAACATCTTTTCAACATTCAAAAAACTAAAAAAATGAGTAAAGCGACATTAATTAGTGTGGTGATGATTTGCATGTTAATATCAAGCTCATATGGTAAAGCAACTTTGACTTGTGAACAAGTAACCATATGGTTAACTCCATGCATACTATATGCAACGTCGGGAGGAAGTGTATTACCTTAGTTATTTTAATCTTAAATGAATAATTTATTTCTTTAAGATATCTTAATGATTTCTTAAGACCTAAGTTGAGTTCTCTCAATTTATCATTTTCTTCCACTAATTGACTGCTCATTCTAAATAGTTGTGTATAAGATAGTATCGTACCGGTAATATTCGTTTTCTTCGTTGAAAGAATATTCTTTCAAAATTTTCCCCGAGGTTGATATCTCTCATCCTCTTCTTTGTTCGACTATTGAAGAAACTTATTCTTCTTCACTACTACGGATAACACATTTCTCTACAATTGAGAAAGAAATATAACCCCGGTTGATGAACATTGGTAAAGTAGCGGCTGGTTGTAAATGGGCTAATAACAACCATGGTCTACTAGCCATGGTAAAAACATTGTTGCACGTAATATACCACAACATTATTAAGATAGATAATAATACTCTTACCATTGATCTTTTCGTTATGGTTTCCTCCAAATACCATAATTGCTCTCTTTTTCATAGTTAGGGTTTGGAACATATGCCTTTCTCCTATCATATGTTGTGAGTAACCACTGTCCAGGTACCATGACTACAACTTTTCTTCTCCCTTGAGGCATAATTGTAGCATAAACAGTTTGAGATTTAGGTACCCTTAGTATTATGGGTCGTTTAGGGTTAGTTTGGCAAGTTTCTTCTTGTTTTGTAACTTTTCTCTCATATGATAAGGCTTAGGATCATTCAAGACTTTTGATTTGAAAGTTTGTTGTCTTGAATAGACCATGGCCATAGGTGTTGAACCTTTCAAAACCTTATCTACTGGCATATTAGGTCCGGGATTCTTCAAAACCTCTGACTTTAAAGTATCAGGTTTTGATTTCTTTGGAATCCTCAACTCTACAAGTTTAGGTTCTGATTGATTCACAACCTTTGCATTCTCAATAACAGGTACAAAATAAAAGTCAAGCCATTTCTGAGTAGAGCTAGTAGAACAAGGATACGTTGGTTTGCTCAAGGTTTCAAACCTTGGATTAAGAGATTTATATGAGTAACCAAGATTTTCCCATTTGCTTCTACTTACTCCACAAATCATGGAAGTAAGTTTACTTTTATTGAAGCCAGTTATGATAAACTCTTGAAGAGCCATTTCATGCCCATCAAGAGGTTTTTTAAACACTTCCTTTACTAGAGCAATATGATCTTTCTCTAGAGCTTCGTTTTGACTTTGAACAAAATATAATTCTTCCTTCAAAATATCACATTGTTTTTTCAATAACTCCATGTTTATGTCTTTCTCTTAGCATATTCCCATAAGATCTTAAATGAATGTAATTAAATTAGAACAAGATAGTTTAGAAAATACCTCATCCTTTTCCTCAGACTCTGAACTTGAATCTGAGTTAGATTCTGCTTCAAAATATGTAAGAGACATCAAAGTAAATTTGGCTTGCTCTTCATCCTTCTCTCAGTCTTCTTCATTGTCAAGTTCATCTAATGTTTCCATGAGACTTTTCTTGAAATGTTTTTTGATGCTATCCTTCTGCAAGCTTCCCTTCTTTAAATTATCCTTTTGTAGTTCAAGATAGTTAGCAATGAAGTGACAAGACTTCTTGCAGTTAAAGCATCCTTTATGGACATCCTTCTTTTCTCTGGAACTAGATCCTCTGAAGCCATCGGTTCTGCCAAAGAATCTCTTGTTCTTCTTGGAAGATACTGAAACCTTTTAATGGTGAAGGCCATTTCCTCATCATTAGAGTAATC
The DNA here is from genome assembly GCA_022829125.1 of Lathyrus tuberosus. Lineage (NCBI taxonomy): Eukaryota > Viridiplantae > Streptophyta > Magnoliopsida > Fabales > Fabaceae > Lathyrus > Lathyrus tuberosus. The sequence continues at coordinate 15,477,327 of JALAZF010000071.1, forward strand.
TTCAAAACCTTCTACATTAGAAGCTCTTCAGACTCCAAACTTGAGGAGCCTTGGCAGCTTTCGAAATAGATTTCAAATCCAGAGACTTTAACTTTCTGACAAGTTCATCTCCATTGAGTTCAATCTCATGGCTCTGGAGATTGCTGATAAAACTTTCAAGACTTAATATGTTTAATTCTTTGGCCTCCTGGATACTTGTCACTTTAGGTCTGTATCTCACAGGACGACTCCTAAGAATCTTCTTGACATGATCAGATGTAGTGTAGGTCTTGTTCAGAACTTGAAGTCTAGACACAATAATTTGAAACCTAGAAAACATGGTTTCAATTTCTTCATCCTCCTTCATTCTGAACAACTCATATTGTTGAACTAGAAGGTTAGCCTTAGCTTCCTTAACATGTTTATTCCCTTCATAAGTGGCACATAGGGGTTCAAAAATGGGCTTAGTTGTAGACTTATTAGTTATTTTGATGTACTATGAATGAGGTAGAGCATCAACCAAGATGAATCTAACTCTATGGTGTTTTCTATAACTCTTTTTATGAGCTGGTGTGAGAGTGTTTCTATCAGACACCATTCCAACTCCATTGACTAGAATATCAATGCCATATTCTAGATTATACCATAATTCATCATCAAGACCTATGATATGAGTAAACATTTTTCTCTTCCACCATTTAAACTTAGTAGAGTCTCCACTGAAAGTTGGAGGTCTAGTTGGATAATTGTTCTTTTCTGAGTTGCTATAATCATGATTAATTGCAGAATGTGGATTGGGAGTACCACTTCTAGCATCAGAAACATCACACATAATTCAATATGTTTTTCTCAAGATCTTTCCTGTACCATTGTTAAGTGTTAAGCACAGACTATGCTCTGATACCACCTGAAGGTGAGAAAAACATAAGAAGGGTAGTTGAATTGTGTTAACTTTTTTTTTAAATCATTGGTCAGATTCTAAACTCCAAGGTATATAATCTTATTCAATCAGAGGTAGCCAACGAATATGAAATTGCAAGAAAGAAGAGTAACACACTGAGTTATCTTGGTTCCTCTCACAACTTGAGAGTAATCCAATCCCTTTGTACTTACAAGAGATTTTCACTATAATCAAACAAGATTACAATTTTCTCAAGGACACAAGCAAGAGACTTTCAATGCTCAAACACAAAGTAAGATACTTATATACTTAAGCACACAAGCAAGATACTTCTAATGCTCAAGTATACAAGCAAGAGACTTCTACGCTCAAGCACACAAGTAAGAGACATCAAATGCTCAAACACTTTTTAAGAGGCTTATAACAATCTACATAACAGATAAATAATTACTTGGAAAAATACACTTGATATACAATCAAAGGTGTATAAAGAATACAATCTAAATAGACTTTTTTTAAGACTTAGGAATCTCTAAGATATAAAGTTTAAAAAAGAGTATAAATGTATCAAAGAAAATTTGATGATGTAATTTGTCATTGTTAATTCCTTACTAAAACGTTTCTACTAAGTCTCTATAGATCATATACCTCGAATGGAGAATCAAGAGACAAATGAGTTACCCCAGGTTGCTTCAGGTTATAAAATCTCCAAGGAAAGATTGAAGGATTTGCTCCAAATTAAAGATAAGTTAATCTCAATAGACAACTCTTCCGAGACTTTGTCAATGTCAAAACTGGGGGGGATGGGGCAGACGAAACTGAGATATCATCAAACTTAGAAAATTTTGAGTTTTTTGAAAATTTTGAGGCCTTCGAAGTTTTGGCCATTGACCTAATGTTAGATAATGATTGGTGAAAACACATTGCCGAATATTTTGGAAACCCAACAGGAGTGATCGATCGAAAGATCAAGTATAGAACCTTGAGCTAGAGCTGTCAAAACGGACTAGCCGTCCTTAAACGGGTCAGCCCTGGCGGTCCTCGGGCTTTTCCTGGCTTGGCCCTAAAAGTCCATATTGAATATGAGCTCCAATTTTGCTATCCATGCTCTCAACTCTGTCTGGGCTGTGGACTACCCGGCCCTAAACGGGTCCATTTAAAAAAAATTAAAAGTTCAGGTGGAGTAAATAATGAAAGAGCTTTAAAATTTTCAAAAAAGAAAACCATAATTTTCAAGTTTCAAAAGAAAAACATAATTCTATAATGAAAGAACTTGAAAATTTTCTTATAATATTCTATACTGAACATCATTCTATACTTGAAACATACTTCTATACTAAAAACATAATTCTATATGATACAGAAGATAATTGAAAAATTACTTTTAGAAAAACCTTGATAATATAAGATTGGCTTAATACCCTTTTTGGTCCCCTAACTATAGGGGTGGGTCCAATTTAATCCTCTTTCTTTTAAAAGTTCCAATTTGGTTCCTTACGTTATCTAACAGAATCAAATTAGTCTTTTCCGTCAAATATTGATAACGGCGTTAGAAATAAGTGACGTGGCATCTGAGGTGGCGATTTTTGATGACGTGGCATACGATTTATTAATTTTTTATTATTCATATTTTTTTAATTATCCGTGTCATTTTATTAGTAAATTATTAATTAATTTTTTTCATTAATTTTTTATTTTGAAATTCATATAGAATTAAATTTATACAAATTTTAAAAACAAATTTATTAAATCAAATGGCTGGCTCATTTCTTAACCCCATAAACTTTTATAAGGCATTGTTTGTGTTATATATATATATATATATATATATATATATATATATATACAATCAATATAAGCATCATCCACACGATGTGGAATTTTAAAACCTACCACAAACCTTCACTTGTGATTACTGCTATTCAACCATGGCACACCACATGTAATACCCCGTATTTTATTACTCCAGATAATATTATATTGTGATCAACTGAGTCCGGTGTACTCTGAGAAAATATTTGATAAAATAATTAGAGTAACTGTGGAACTTAGAATAAATCCAATTAATATTATCTGACTCTGAGGTATTTTATTAATTTGGACTTAAGAGACTTTTTGGACATTTAGTAGTATTATTTCTAATACTAGTTTACTACATAATTCTTTTCCTCCCATTTTCCAAACAAAAGAAAAAGATAGTAAGAAAGAGAGAGAGAAAGAAGAAAGAAGGAAAGAAAAGGAGAAGAAGGAGAAAAAGAGGAATTTGAAGAAATTCCAAGAACTTCAAGAACAAGATCTTCATCCATTGATCCAAGCTTCATCCAATCATCTCATCTTACTCATTTTCAACCTCTATCCAAGGTGGGTTCTAGTTAGTACCATTGTTTAGAGATTTTGGATAATATGAGTTTTAGGTTAGAATGTGGAAATCGATGTTTTAACGGTTGGAATTTGATATAAATCGAAATTAATGATCAATATACTTTTCGAAACATATATTGTTAATTGTTTTGAAGTTTTGATTGTTTTAATTTGGTTGGAGATTTAGGGTTTATGAAGAATTTGTGATTTTGTGGAAAATTTGGTTTGTGAAGTTTGATGATGAAACTATGATAGAAACAGGTTGAATATGCCTCAAGTGGGTTGTTGGAACTAGTATTGAGGGTTTAGAGGAGCTGGTTTTGAACTGTTATAGCAGGTATTTTTCTGAGTTTCGCAGAGCGTGCTTAGCGCGCAGAAGTCCGTTCAGCGCGGTGTTGAAATCCTGCAACCCCAGATGACAGAGAGTTGCGCGCTTAGCGCGGACAGGGGCGCGCTTAGCGCGACCTGGGACTTAGAGTTTTTCTTCCCAAACGAGAAAATTCATAACTTTCGACTCGTTTATCGGATTCGATCATTTTTTATATCGATGTAAAGACGAGGAAATATTCTATGGAATGGAGATGAAATATGTCGAATTTACCGACCGATTAAATAATCGAGAAAATTCCAAAAGCGATATATTTATGTTTTAATTGTTATATATTATTCTACTATGCAATTATGACATGTCTTGCCTATCCTAATATTGTTTAACATGATTGTACTAGAGTATACATGTTAATATGAAAATAAGATAGGAAGAGTGAGGAAACCTCAAACTTGAACTATAGGAGAATCTAGTAAGGAACTAGAAATTGTAGACAACCCTAGATGGCGATGCTCGGGCACGTGTTGTTGGAAGATACATCCTTGCCGAGTATTGGCCTAGTTGAGAGTGAAACACTAGTATGGAACATGTGGTTAACCTTGTGGTTTTAGAAAGGCATGAGAGTCCTTAAGGCATTATAGCCTTGTGATTGTCGAATACAATCGTATTGTTGTATGTGATCATGTAATCGTAACCGGTTTATCTTGAGTGTAGTTTCATGAGTCTCGAACTCCTCTGAAATGGATGCACAACTACTTGGCAGGTTTGATTCCCTGTATTGTATAAATGGCGTCCATGGAGCGTATGCTTGTGACGGTAAATGGCCCGTGTGAAGTGACGATTCATAACGGTTAATGGCCCGTAGAACCCGAATCCATTTGTATGTCAAGTAGATTACAAGGATCTATGACTCGGGTCGCCTTCTAGACGTAGAAGCGGACGGGAACAGGAGGTACCTTGGTATGGTTATCGATTAGTGATACTTTTGAGTTGATGAACTCATGGCATGTTTCCATATAGTGTGAGAATTGAAATGTGAACTCAAGAGTCCTTTCCCCTTTTCCCCGGACTTGAGTTAGGATTGTTAGAACCTTGTTAATCCGAGAGAATCCATAAGATATGGAACTCACTGAGATTTGTTGTATCTCACCCCACGTTGTTGATGTATTTCAGGTGCTTCAGGTTCCGAGAAGGGTAAGGATAAGGTCGTGTGATCTTTTCCTTGCTTGTTGATGGCTAGCTTCCGTAGTGGAGTTTATTTTGAGATCATTGTTGATCTAGTTCTTAGTTTTTATCTTTTAAATATCTTATGTATATTATGCCTTTAGAACTTTTAGTTGTTGTATTTTGGGGCATGTAATATATATAATGTGTTAACTAGGAGCTTATGGTGTTTTAGTATCAAACACTTGGATTCGTATATAACATTTATGCTTTGATGTATGAGTTTTAGATATGGGTGTTATAGTTGGTATCAGAGCAGGTCGTATCCTCGACCTAGCCATGAAATAGTATAAGTATTTCTTTCCGTTTCATATGCGTTGTGTTGCCATTGGTCTTAATTGTTATATGTATAGTATTGAGCCTGATCAACTTAATCCTATCTATATGATGTTTAGGAACATGGCTGGCGGACGCAGAAACCGTGGTAGATCCGGAGCGAATCATCCCCTGGCGAATCCGTCGGGTGGCGATGGGAATGCTCCCTTGTATCGGTTTTTGCAACAGATGCAGTAGCAGCAGAACCTATTCATGCAACAGACGATACGACACATGAATGGGGGTTTTCATCCTCATGTGGTTATTCCAGATACTGTAAGTGGGAATTTCCTGGATTTCATCCGCATGAATCCTCCATAATTTCATGGTGGAGTAGATCCTGTGAAAGCTCATGATTGGGTGGCCGGGATAGAGAGAATCTTTCAGATACTTCACTGCAGGGAGGAGGACAAGGTAGCATTTGCTTCTCACTCGTTGAGAGGTTCTGCTAAGAGGTGGTGGGATATTGCTTCAGCTTTTATGACTATTCAAGGTGTGGCTAAAGTGTGGGAATAATTCAAGGCTACTTTTATGGAGAAGTACCTTCCTAGTTCTTTAAGGATCCAAAGAGAATTTGAATTCCAAGAGTTACGACAAGGTTATGTGATAGAGAACGATTTGAGGAATGTTCAAACAGAAGGGAATTCGCGTAGGTCGAACCAAAATGATTATGAGAGGTCAAGCCCACAGTTTAGGCCAAGGCAACAATCCTTCAAAGGGAAACAAGTTCAAGATTCAAGGGCGAGTACACCTCCTGTGTGTCGCACTTGTGGTAAGAATCATTCTGGAAGGTGTAGTCTTGAAGGGGTAAAGTGTTTCCAATGTCAGAAGGTGGGTCATCTGAAAAGAGATTGTCCTCAGAATAGGACGCAGACACAAGGAAGGGTTTATACCTTAGATGCAAGGAAGAAGAAGAGTGACAATTCCTTAATTGCTGGTACGTGCTTCGTTAACGGATTTCCTTATTTTGTTCTATTTGATTGCGGAGCTACACACTCTTTTGTATCGATACAATGTATGAAGTGACTTGGGTTACAGTCTGTTCCTTTGTCTCCTCCTATGGTGGTCACTACCGCCATGGATAAAATAGTTGAGACACCGTTGATGTGTGAAAACTGTGTTTTGTCTGTGGACGGTAGATTTTTTCAGATTGATCTTATTTATCTACCGCTTAAGAAAGTTGATGTCGTTTAGGGAATGGATTGGCTTTCTGCTAATTCGATGTTTATTGGGTGTGAAGAAAAGCTCATCATCATTCCATCTATTGATGCTACCCCGAAAGATGTCTTAACAACTATTCTAGAAGGTACGGTTGGAATGATAAATTTCTTGTTCGAAGAAGAGAAATCTATTCTTTTGGTTCTCACTAAGGAAAGGAGTAGCGACCTTCAAGTTATGGATATTCCAGTAGTTTGCGAGTTTTCCAAAGTTTTCCCCGAAGATGTCACTTCTCTTCCTCCGGAGAGGGAAGTGGAATTTTCTATTGACCTGGTACCGGGAACGGCTCCTATATCCGTTTCTCCGTATCGGATGGCACCGCTTGAATTGAGAGAACTGAAGGAATAATTGGAAGAGCTTATGGCTAAGCATTTTGTTAGACCTAGTGTCTCACCGGGGGGAGCTCCAGTATTGTTAGTAAAGAAGAAGGACGGTGGGATGCGGTTGTGTATCGACTATCGTCAGCTGAATAAAGTCACCATTAAGAACAAGTATCCCTTACCCAGGATAGACTACCTGTTAGATCAATTGAAAGGAGCCTGTGTGTTCTCGAAGATTGATTTGAGGTCGGGTTATCACCAGATTCGAGTGAAGAGTTCCGATGTATATAAGACTGCATTTAGGACCCGTTATGGTCATTACGAATTCTTAGTGATGCCTTTCGGAGTGACTAATGCTCCAGCTGTTTTTATGGACTACATGAACCATATATTTCAAGCTTACTTGGACCAGTTTGTTGTAATCTTCATTTATGATATTCTTATTTATTCTCGTACTTGACAAGAGCATGAAGAACATCTGAGAATTGTTTTATCCGTGTTGCAAGAGAGGCAACTTTTTACTAAGTTAAGAAAGTGTGAATTTTGGATGGCGGAAGTTAAGTTTCTTGGTCACGTTATATCACAAGGTGGTGTAGCAGTGGATCCGTCGAAGGTAGAAGTAGTGATAAATTGGGAGAGGCCGCGAAATGCTTCGGAAGTCAGAAGTTTCTTAGGACTGGCGGGTTATTATAGAAGGTTTATCGAGGGTTTCTCTCAGTTGGCTTTACCAATGACGAAACTTACCCGTAAAGATTTTGCTTTTGAGTGAGATTCAAGTTGTGAGCAAAGTTTCATGAAGTTGAAGGAAAGATTGACAACGGCTCCTGTGTTAATCATACCTGATCCTAACAACTCTTACGAAGTGTTTTGTGATGCTTCTAAGATGCGATTGGGAGGTGTCCTGATGCAAGGCGGCCAGGTAGTGGCTTATGCCTCCCAAAAATTGAAACTTCATGAACAGAATTATCCAACGCATGATTTGGAATTGGCGGCGGTTGTGTTTACACTGAAGGTGTGGCGACATTATTTGTATGGTGTACGTTTCGAAATGTTCAGTGACCATAAGAGTTTGAAGTATTTATTTGACCAAAGGGAGTTAAACATTCGACAACGAAGGTGGATGGAGTAGTTAAAGGATTGTGATTTAGAACTAAACTATCATCCAAGAAAAGCGAATAAGGTAGCAGATGCATTAAGTCGGAAAGTAGTTCATAGTGCGAAATTGATGATTTTGGAATATGCTTTGTTGGAGGATTTTAGAGATCTTAATCTTCAGTTTGTGTGGACTCAAGATGGTGTAATTATGGGAAATTTGAATGTAAATTCTACTCTAAGAGTTGAGATTCAACAAGGTCAAACATTGGATGAGAAGTTACAAGAAGTGTTACTTCTACCGGGTTTTGTTCAGGCTACCGACGAAATTATTATGTTCGACCAAAGAATTTGTGTTCCGAATGATGCGACATTGAAAAGAAGGATTTTGGAAGAAGCGCATAAAGGTGCTTTTACTATACATCCAGGTTCTTCAAAGATGTATCAAGATTTAAAGAAGGATTATTGGTGGTCCGGTATGAAAAGAGATGTTGCAGTCCTTGTGTCGGAATGTGCGGTGTGCCAACAAGTTAAGATTGAACATCAAAGACCGGGTGGGTTGTTGCAACCGTTAGACATTCCAGTGTGGAAGTGGACAGTATTTCTATGGACTTTGCAGTACGTTTACCCTGTACGCAAGGTGGTTATGATTCGATTTGGGTGATTGTGGATCGACTAACAAAATCTGCGCATTTCTTAGCCGTGAAGACTACTTTCAAGGCAAGTCATCTTGCAAGGTTATTTATTGCGGAAATTGTAAGATTGTCCGGTATTCCCTCAAATATTGTGTCGGATAGAGATCTGAAGTTTACTTCAAGGTTTTGGAAAGTTTTTCAACAAGCTATGGGGGCGGAGTTGCGTTTGAGCACGTCTAATCATCCTCAGACGGATGGTCAAACTGAACGAACAATACAAACAATGGAAGATATGTTGAGAGCTTGTGTACTAGAAAGTAAGGGTAATTGGAATGAACTACTACCATTGATTGAGTTTTCTTATAACAATAGTTACCATGCGAGCATCGGAATGGCTCCTTATGAAGCTTTGTACGGAAGAAAGTGTAGGACACCTTTGTGTTGGGCGGAAGTTGGGGAAGATAGAATCTTAGGACCCGAAATCATCCAAGAGACTACGGAAAAGATTCGAATGATTCGTGAGAAAATTAAGCAAGCACAAGATCGACAAAAGAGTTATGCGGACAATAGAAGGAGACCTTTAGAATTTGAAGAAGGTGACCATGTGTTTTTGAAAGTCACTCCTAGATTGAGATTGAAAGGACCATTTAAGTCACGCAAGTTAAGCCCGAGATACGTGGGACCGTATCAGATCTTAGAAAGGATTGGTGAAGTAGCTTACAGATTGGCCTTGCCGCCTTCTCTGTCGGAAATGCACGATGTTTTCCATGTATCTCAACTTCGGAGATTTGTTCCAGATCTTCTTCAGCCGATTCTACCGGATACGATTGAAATAGAAGCAGATTTAACTTTTGAACCTCAACCGAGTCACATTGTGGGAAGAGAAACGAAAGTATTAAGGAACAAGGACATTTCTCTCGTTAAGGTGCATTGGGATGTAACACATCCGGGTGATGTAACTTGGGAACTTGAATCGGAAATGCGAGATGCTTACCCTCATCTGTTCAGGTAATCTTTAAATTCGAGGACGAATTTCTATTTAAGGGGGGGAGGATGTAATACCCCGTATTTTATTACACTGGATAATATTATATTGTGATCAACTGAGTCCGGTGTACTCTGAGAAATTATTTGATAAAATAATTAGAGTAACTGTGGAACTTAGAATAAATCCAATTAATATTATCTGACTCTGAGGTATTTTATTAATTTGGACATTTTGGACATTTAGTAGTATTATTTCTAATACTAGTTTACTACATAATTCTTTTCCTCCCATTTTCCAAACAAAAGAAAAAGATAGTAAGAAAGAGAGAGAAAGAAGAAAGAAGGAAAGAAAAGGAGAAGAAGGAGAAAAAGAGAAATTTGAAGAAATTCCAAGAACTTCAAGAACAAGATCTTCATCCATTGATCCAAGCTTCATCCAATCATCTCATCTTCCTCATTTTCAACCTCTATCTAAGGTGGGTTCTAGTTAGTACCATTGTTTAGAGATTTTGGATAATATGAGTTTTAGGTTAGAATGTGGAAATCAATGTTTTAACGGTTGGAATTTGATATAAATCGAAATGAATAATCAATATACTTGTAGAAACATATATTGTTAATTGTTTTGAAGTTTTGATTGTTTTAATTTGGTTGGAGATTTAGGGTTTATGAAGAATTTGTGATTTTGTGGAAAATTTGGTTTGTGAAGTTTGATGATGAAACTATGATAGAAACAGGTTGAATATGCCTCTAGTGGGTTGTTGGAACTAGTATTGAGGGTTTAGAGGAGCTGGTTTTGAACTGTTATAGCATGTATTTTTCTGAGTTTCGCAGAGCGCGCTTAGCGCGCAGAAGCCCGCTCAGCGCGGTGTTGAAATCCTGCAACCCCAGATGGCAGAGAGTTGCGCGCTTAGCGCGGACAGGGGCGCGCTTAGCGCGACCTAGGACTTAGAGTTTTTCTTCCCAAACGAGAAAATTCATAACTTTCGACTCGTTTATTGGATTCAATCATTCTTTATATCGATGTAAAGCCGAGGAAATACTCTATGGAATGGAGATGAAATATGTCGAATTTACCGACCGATTAAATAATCGAGAAAGTTCCAAAAGCGATATATTTATGTTTTAATTGTTATATATTATTCTACTATGCAATTATGACATATCTTGCCTATCCTAATATTGTTTAATATGTTTGTACTAGAGTATGCATGTTAATATTAAAATAAGATAGGAAGAGTGAGGAAACCTCAAACTTGAACTATAGGAGAATCTAGTAAGGAACTAGAAACTGTAGACAACCCTAGATGGCGATGCTCGGGCACGTGTTGTTGGAAGATACATCCTTGCCGAGTATTGGCCTAGTTGAGAGTGAAACACTAGTATGGAACATGTGGTTAACCTTGTGGTTTTAGAAAGGCATGAGAGTCCTTAAGGCATTATAGCCTTGTGATTGTCGAATACAATTGTATTGTTGTATGTGATCATGTAATCGTAACCGGTTTATCTTAAGTGTTGTTTCATGAGTCTCGGACTCCTCTGAAATGGATGCACAACTACTTGGTAGGTTTGATTCCTCGTATTGTACGAATGGCACCCATGGAGCGTATGCTTGTGACGGTAAATGGCCCGTGTGAAGTGACGGTTCATAACGGTTAATGGCCCGTATAACCCAAATCCATTCGTATGTCAAGTAGATTACAAGGATCTATGGCTCGGGTTGCCTTCTAGACGTAGAAGCGGACGGGAACAAGAGGTACCTTGGTATGGTTATCGATTAGTGATACTTTTGAGTTGATGAACTCATGGCATGTTTCCATATAGTGTGAGAATTGAAATGTGAACTCAAGAGTCTTTTCCCCTTTTCCCCGGACTTAAGTTAGAATTGTTAGAACCTTGTTAATCCGAGAGAATTCATAAGATAGGGAACTCACTGAGATGTGATGTATCTCACCCCACGTTGTTGATGTATTTCAGGTGCTTCAGGTTCCGAGAAGGGTAAGGATAAGGTCGTGTGATCTTTTCCTTGCTTGTTAATGGCTAGCTTCCGTAGTGGAGTTTATTTTGAGATCATTGTTGATCTAGTTCTTAGTTTTTATCTTTTGAACATCTTATGTATATTATGCCTTTAGAACTTTTAGTTGTTGTATTTTGGGGCATGTAATATATATAATGTGTTAACTAAGAGCTTATGGTGTTTCAGTATCAAACACTTGGATTCATATATAACATTTATGCTTTGATGTATGAGTTTTATATATGGGTGTTATACCACACCATAACCATGTTGAGAATTCAATTGGAAGGCTTACATGCAGCAGCTTGACAGTGAAAACTATGTAACAGCTTCTTTTTTTTGTTCGTTCGTTAGGCTGTTTGGTTTCATATTTTTTAATTATGTTTATATTATTATCATTATTACTGTTATATATTTCACAGCTTGCATCGACAGTTTTGATATGGTTTTGCAATATAATGCATGGTTTGTACCTTTTTGTATATACTATCTACTGTTTTGCAATATAATGCATGTATGCGTGACATTTTGCATTGTCAAATTAGATCATAGATTTGTGATATGGTTTTTTTTTACTAATAATCGGCTTTTTATGCGTTTCTCAGTATCTTGCAAGTAGATGTATAGGGTGTAGAACTGAGTATAGGCGTTCAGAAACTTGATCAAATACTGTTTAACCGATGGAACATGAATTCTTCCCTTGGTAGAGTAATAGCATGTTTGGATACACGTTCAACTTCTTTTTTGCGCGTTTCAAGGCGTATGCGTTAACGTGAGAAAATAAAAGGTCTGCAGAAAAATAGGCACAAACACGGTTTCACTTAGTTTTCGAGAGTCTGGTTCTCTTCTTTTTGCCTGCAGAAGTCAACAAGTGCCTCCATGGCTACTTCCTATTGTTGATATGAAGCCCAATATTTGCTTTGTGCAAGCCTCAAAATTACACAAGAAAAAAATGCTTCTAGCTGTAACTTGAGTTATGTACGAAGATGATGATACAAATTTAAAACAATGCTACTTACCATGGAAAGTACAAGGGGACTCATTGACAAACCAAATTGCATAAGATTACAGAATAATTCATCCTGAATTATGCTCAACAGCCTAGGGTGTCGGTGAAAAGAAGAACCTCCCAATTCTATGGCTGAATTAATCAAAGTTAAGGCAAAAAGAGGAACGTCTTCATCAAATGCTATTGTGTTAGATACCCAAGTTTATTTATACATGTTCCCTCTCTCAAATTTTGCACCAGCAAATCAATTTGCAATATTGACAGTAAAAATATTAGTATTTGAATTCATCAAGACAATCTATCAAACCCCTAACTAGTAAGAATACAAACACACACAGCCTGCAACAATTATTTTTACCTCTTCTTTTAAAGCAGTGCTCCCATTTACGAATACATGCTCTGTAACGTCAATGTCTTGAAGGTGACAGCATCAACTACCAAGTGCATGGCATCCCCAACATTTCATTGTTGGTCATAGCTGGTGCAGAAAATTCACTAGTTTCTCTGAAATCTTGTTAAACGATGGCATCAAAATTTATGAATTCTGTAAGTATCAATGTCCAAATTTATTTTATCCATTTTCCTCAACGCTGGGCTGTGAAATTAGTGTGTGGGTGTGTGCTTGGTAATAGTGGAAACTGGTTTGTGAATTGCAAAAGAAAGAGGTTTGTGAAGTCCCACATTGAATATTCAATAACAAATCTAAGTCTATATATAGTTTGTTCACACAATAAAAATAAAACTTGACTATTGGGCCTATTGTAAAGAATATGGGCTTCAAGCCCAAATATTTTATATTAAAGTTTATGAAATTTAATTTAAATAGATTTTCTAAAAAGAAGTATATAAACCGTGCTACATCCCCATTCATTAACATACACATCCAATCCACGTCATTAACATTTTAAGTGAAATTTTAACTTTTCTAACGGCAAGGACAAACGTGGACCTATTTAATAACGTATGAGACCAATTTAGAACTTTTAAAAGAAAGAGGATCAAATTGAACCCACCCCTATAATTAGAGAACCAAAAAGAGTATTAAACCTATAAGATTCTATCCATTTATAACCCTTATAACCAAGACCCACAACAAGAATCGGACATGACAATATAAGATTCTATCCAATAGTACGTAACAATGATACATAATTCTAGTTTGTTTGTTAATTGAAATATTACTTTTATTCCAACAGTGAGTAATAATAAGATACCGGCCAATGATTAGAGTAACAACAAAAAGAGTACATCTTGCTTTTAGCAAACAAACAAATATTACTTTAGAACTAGCACACCAGCACAGTATGACCGGCAACCGATTCACACTAGCATAATATTACAACAAATATTATTTTAGAACTAGCATTGTTAGGACGCAGTAATGATGCAATACTAATGTTGGGCCACAATTACTAACGTTGTGCAAGCAATTGAATTTAGGTCCAATAAATTTAATTTTTTTAATTTATAATATGGACTAAGTAATCAAATTAAATTTTTTAAATTTTTTTATTGAGCTGTCGAGCTACCTATAGCCCATACGCTGGCCTATTTTTTTAGGGCTTTTTTAGGCTGGGCTCAAAAAGGCCCGGAAAAAATGGGCTCCAAAATTAAGGCCCAAGCCCTAACTTTTTTCGGGTTTGGTGGATCGGCCCATGGGTTTCGGCCCATTTTAACGGCTCTACCTTGAGCTATGTGACTATGCAGAACTAGTAGTTTAAGAAAATCCATGAAGGAACTTGGAGAAAATGAAGTATACTTAGGAATCTCTGAGGTGCATATAGGATCTGTGGCTCTCATCAAGCAGACCATAAAATGAAATGGTTGTTGCTTCGACTTGGGGTTTACTAGCCAACTATGCTGAAAGACTGGATGGACTTTGCCATAGGTTGTCAGGAATGCCAAAGGCATTCAGGTATTCAGCATGTATCTGCAAGTGAGTTACACTCAATAGTTAAGTCATGACCTTTTAGAGGACGGGCTTTAGACATAATAGGCAAAATTAAGCCCTCAACATCGAAAGAAAATAGACATATTTTGGTGGGGATAAATTATTTCACTAAGTGGGTAGAAGTCCTCCCTTTGCCTAATGTCGACCAAGAAGAAGTAATTAGTTTCATCCAAAATCATATTATAAACAGATTTGGAATACTTAAGACTATTACAACTGACCAAGGCTCAATATTTATAGGACGAAAGATGGTAGAGTTTGCTTCAGAAATAGAGTTTAAGTTGTAAACTTCAACACCTTTCTATGCCCAAGCTAATGGCCAGGTCGAAGCAACCAACAAAATTGTAATTGGATTAATTAAGAAGCACGTAGGTCAAAAGAAAAAAAATGGTATATGACTTTAAACCAAGTGCTTTGCGCATGTCGAAACTCTCCTAAGGAGTCAACTAATTTCACACCATTTCGAGTTGTCTACGGTCATGATGCATTACTCCCTTTAGAGATACATTTACAATCAATTATAGTTCAAAAGAAATTTGAAATTCCAACTGAGTATTATTGGGGTATGATGCTGGATGAGTTAAGTGACTTGGACGAAGAAAGATTGTTTGCTCTATATTCTATATGTCTTAATGAGACAAAAGGAAAGAGTAGCTAAGGCGTATAATAAGAAAGTTAAATAAAAAAAACTTTCATTTTAGGAGACTTAGTCTGGAAAGTCATCCTGTCCATGGAAAAAAAGATAGAGCCTTGGGCAAGTGGTCCCTTAATTGGGATGTGTCATTTAGAACCCTGCAAGTATCCACAAATAATGCATACGAGGTCGAAGAATTGACCCCTGAAGGTCGAATCTTGCGAAAAATGGTAAATATTCAAAGCAATATAGACCTATATTGCAGGAAGTATATTTTAACACAAAATACAAAATTTTACTTCAAAATTAAAAAAGGCTAAAAATATTAGCCTGAATGTCAAAATGCCACAAGGGGTATATTTAAAGATTACAAAACCGACGTGTCATTCAAAAAACATAAAACCTTAACAGAAATAATAAAAATGCAAGTCCTAGAAAGGAAACGTGGTTTTGAGCTTGTCATATTTGATCTTCATTGCAGATAGTCGACGACCAACATGTGAAACAGTAGAGGAAAAACCTTCAATCTCAACATCTAGATTAATGACATTTTCAAGAGTTTGGATTCCAATCAGGGCCTCTGCATCCAATTATTGTGGACTAGTTTTTCAAAGGTCAACCTTTTCATCTTCATCCCCTTTCACCTTTAACTACAACGCTTCAATTTCTTTCTTCCACTTGAGGATTTTTGCATCCAAGGCAGCAACATCTTCCTCTTCTTTACGAAGAGCGTATTTTAATTATTCAGCTCGGTCGTTGGATTCATTATCCAAGCTCCACTCTTTCGGCCGGATATCCTTCTTGGGTTTCGTCTTGGTTTGTGCTTCATTTTTCTCTGAAAATCGACAAAGATTTGATCAAAGACTGGTCCAAATATTACTACAAAGTTGAAAACAATGTTGGGGGCATCTGGAATGTCAATTTTCTTCACCAATGACTAGATTCCATAACCATAAACGAAGTTCTTTTCAAGCGCTTCAAACAAGTCAGCCTCTGCAAGTTTGGACTTAAATTACTGAAGAATCCCATCGACACTCTCAAGTGGAGTGTTTCCTCTGGAACCACTCGAAGAACTAGAGCCTTTATCAGTCGAACTACCTCTGGTACTCATCATTAGTTTTAAGTAGGCTCATGGATTTGTCTTTTTATCTCTGCCAACTCCTTTTGAGATAGAGAGTTACTTTGTAACACCCCAAATTTATTAGAATATCTATTTAATTTATTTAAATATAATATTTGTGAATTTTCGGTGAATTTTGGTGGTTTGTGTTGACGTTGGCATTTTTGTGGAGTTGTGGTTATTTAATTAAATAATAGTATATAATATGAATATATTAGTATTATTATTAATTTAAATAATATTAGAGGAATTAAGGGTAAGATGGAATTTTGAGGAGAATTAGCGAGGGTATTAGGGGGAAAGCCCATTTTGGAAGCTCAAGGGTTTAACAAAAAGGAATAGGAAAGGAATAACGATTCATTTTGGTTGGAACGTGAAAATAAGGAGAAAGTGCAAAGCTCTGAGGAAAAAAGGAAAGGCGAGGATTCGTGAAGGTTTCCAAAGGCTCAATAGAGAAAAGCTCTGGATCGACAATCTAAGGTATCGGGAGTATTGCCTTTCATTGTTTTCAATATAGGAAGTGATGTTTTTAAAGTGGATATTTGAGGTTTTTGGGGGGTTTTTGAAGGGTTTATGAGTTATTGATGATTTGGGGGTATTTCTGAGGATCGATGATGGATTATTGAGGGTTAAATTGATTTGGGTAAAAATAAGCCTTCGAGGCAAAACCTTTTTGATGATACGTGGGATCTTGTATGAGAAAGGGATTTATGGGGTTTATGGGAATCTTGAGATTTTGTGAAGTTCTAGGTGATTTTGAGTTAGGATAGTGGAATTAACCGACCTAATGTTTTGGAAGTGTTTTGGGGTTATTTGAAGTTAGAATCGTAAAGATTTTTGGGGCTGGGATGCTACTGGTGCGTAGCAGGGATTGCAGGAATCGCTAGTTCGCAAAGCGAACAAATCATTCGCAAGGCGAATATTCGCCCAGACTCGCAAAGGCGATAGATTGTGTGATGATACTGGGATGAATTCTGAGATTGATTATGTGGGCTCGCACAGTGAAGGGCTTCGCACAGCGAATATAGGAGCGAGGAGAGGAAGACTGGGGAACTCTCTGGTTTTTGTATGGGATTGAGGCTTTGCTGCCAACTTTGTAATGCGAAGGTCCCAGCGGGCAGGTTCGCACAGCGAACTCAGTAGCGAACTCCTGCTGTTCGTGAAATTTTGTTTATGATTTCTGTGATGTTCTGATGTTTGACGCTGTGATCTTTCTGATGGTTTACTATGATGTTACTGATGATTATGAGATGATGATTTGTTATATTTTGATGAATATATGATGACCTGATTAACATGATGTTTTGGTGAATGATGATGCACATAATGATATTTTTAATTATGATGATTATTGACGTTGTGTATCATGCATTCATAGCATATTTTGGTGATGATGTTAGGACTTAGGTCCAGTGATGATGATGTTAGACCTCGGACTATTGTGGCTTCCATCCCATTGTGTGGATGTGAAGTGGTTTATGACGTGCTCCAGTTCTTTTGGGGAACCGATCCTATTGAAGGGGATCTTTGGAGGGTGATGGCCAAAGTGTCCATCGATTGTGACGATTGGTACCACATGCTCGAGTCTTGTTGTGCATTGCGTTTATGTGGCATATTGTTGTGATTTATGATGTCGTGCTTTGATGTTTTCCTGTGATGACTCTGATGATGTTGTATATGATGATGACGCTATTTTTATGCATATCTTATTTTATATTGATTATAATGAATTGTATTACTCACCCTGACTGTTTGAATGTTGCCTCCACGTGGGTAACGTGCAGGTGATCAGGATTAGCCGTGGATGCTTCGAGGAACTTTTAAAGTATTATTTTCTTTTGGTCGATGTAGATGGTCTTGCTTTGATAGTGTAACATCGGGTTGGGTCGTTGAGTCGAACCATGTTGAGTTTTATTTGACTGTTATTTTATTGATTATTTGATGACTATGGTTTATTTTAATAAACCCTTTTGTGAGATTTTTGTGGTTATGGTGGTTCTGCTGCCCTTTGAAGGAATTTTGAGTTATATTGAGGCAAACCCGTTATTTGCGGAGCAATTTTGTTGATTTGAATTTATTGAGAAATGTGCACCATTTGAGGGGATTCTAATTTTACTATGATTTTATGTTTATTCCACTGCGATAATTGTGGGGTAGAAAAGGGTGTTACATTAGTGGTATCAGAACAAGTCGGTCCGTCCAGCCAGGTTTTTACGTGATGTCAGTCCCCTGTCGGTCGACAAGTGTGTGTACACTGTCGATGTTTTAGTTCTTCTAACCTTGTTGGTGGTGTGCAGATGGCTGGAAGAAATGATCGTGCTATTGCTGATGCTTTGGAATCAGTTGCTAATGTGGTGGCGCAACTCAATCTGAATGGTGGAGTTCCAGATGAGTTTCGTGCTTTGGGGAAGTTCAAAAGGAACAATCCGCCAGAGTTTGAGAGTACTCACGATCCAGCAAGTGCACACAAGTGGCTGAAGGCAATCGAGAAGATTTTCTGAGGAATAGGATGTACTGATGCGCAACAAGTTCAGTTTGGAACTCATATGCTGTCAGAGGAGGCTGAGGATTGGTGGGATAACACCCATCAGAGACTGGAAGATGTTGGAACTGTGATAACCTGGGCTGTGTTCAAGCAGGAATTTCTGGGAAAGTATTATCCAGAGGATGCTCGTGGTAAGAGAGAGGTGGAATTCCTTGAGCTGAAGCAAGGAGACATTACTGTTGCAGAGTATGTTGCGAAGTTCGAGAAGCTGGTGAAGTTCTGTCCTCACTACAACCGTGCTGATGCTGAGATGTCCAAGTGCGTCAAGTTCGAGAATGGGCTGAGACTAGAGATTAAGCAGGATATTGGGTATCAACAGATCCGCAGGTATGCTGAGTTGGTGGACAAGATCAGAATCTACGATGAGGATAGCCGAGCTTGATCTGCTTACTACAAGCAGTTGAGTGAGAAGAAAGGGCAGTATAGGGGGAAACCTTATACGACTTTAGCTGACAAAGGGAAGCAGAAGGCTTCAGATGGGAAAAAGACAAGTGGGGGAGCAGCTCCCGCTTTTGGGAAGGGTTATAGGTGTGGCGAGCAAGGTCACCGTGCTGATGTTTGTACCAATAATGTGTTGAGGTGCTACAGGTGTGGTAAGAAGGGTCATAGAGCTACTGATTGCAAGGATGAGGGTCCAACTTGTTTCAATTGTGGTGAGAAGGGTCACATCAGTACCAAGTGTCAGAAACCGAAGAAGACGGCTACTGCTGTTCAGACCAGTGGCAGAGTGTTTGCTTTGAGTGGTGCAGAAGTGTCAGAGAAGGACAACCTGATTCGAGGTACTTGTTTTATTAATGATATTGAGTTGGTTGCTATGATTGATATTGGTGCTACTCATTCTTTTATCTCGGTTGAATGTGCTAATAGATTGAGTTTGAAGTTGTCTGATATGAATGGTAGTATGCTAATAGAGACTCTTGCTAATGGTTCTATTACTACTACTTTTGTGTGTTTGAGATGTCCTTTGACGATTTTTGGGAAGAGTTTTGTGATGGATTGGGTGTGTTTACCCTTGCACCAAATCGATGTAATCCTTGGAATGAACTGGTTGGAGTTCAACCATGTTCATATCAATTGTTACACTAAGACTGTGGAGTTTCTTGAGTTTGCTAATAGTGGGGAGTTGATATTCTTGTCGGCGAAGCAAGTAGACAAACTTGTGGAAGATGAAGCCTTGGTGTTTGTAATGTTTGCATCATTGCAGATTGATTGTGAAGCTGTGAGTGTGGAGTTGCATGTTGTCTGTGAATTTCCAGATGTATTTTCAGATGACATCAGTGATTTGCCTCTAGAGCGTGAAGTAGAGTTTGTAGTGGACTTAATACCAGGTACGAGTCCAATGTCGATGGCTCCTTATCGGATGTCAGCTTCTGAGTTAAGTGAATTGAAGAAACAGCTGGAAGAATTGCTCGTGAAGAGGTTTGTTCGACCAAGTGTTTCTCCGTGGGGTGCTCTGGTGTTGTTAGTGAAGAAGAAGGATGGGAGTATGAGGTTGTGTGTTGACTATCGGCAGTTGAATAAAGTGACTATCAAGAATAAATATCCACTTCTGAGAATCGACAACTTGATGGATCAGTTAGTAGGTGCTTGTGTGTTTAGTAAGATTGATTTGAGGTCTGGTTATCATCAAATTCGTGTTAAGCCTGATGACAATCCAAAGGCGGCTTTCAGAACGAGGTATGATCACTATGAATACACTGTGATGCCGTTTGGTGTGTCCAATGCACCTGGTGTGTTCATGGAGTATATGAACCGGATTTTTCATGAGTATTTGGATCAGTTCATGGTGGTTTTCATTGATGATATTCTGATATATTCTAAGTCTGAAGAAGAGCATGTTGAGCATTTGAGAAATGTGATGCAAGTATTTAAGGAAAAGAAGTTGTATGCAAAGCTTTCGAAGTGTGAGTTTTGGTTGAAGGAAGTGAGTTTCCTTTGCCATGTGATTTCGAGTAGTGGAATTGCTGTAGATCCTTCCAAGATTGATGTTGTGTTACAGTGGGAGACTCCGAAGTATGCTACTGAGATACAAAGTTTTCTGGGATTGGCCGGTTATTACCGCAAGTTTATCGAGGGCTTTTCTAAGTTGGCATTACCTTTGACTCAGTTGACTCGAAAGGGCCAAGCTTTTGTGTGGGATGTAGCTTGTGAAGAGAGTTTTGTGGAATTGAAGAAGATATTAACGACCGCCCCAGTGCCGATTTTGTCTAATCTGAGTGAATCTTTTGTAGTGTATTGTGATGCGTCGAAGATGGGTCTTGGTGGAGTATTGATGCAGAATGGATAAGTTGTTGCCTATGCTTCGAGACAATTGCGAGTTCATGAGAGGAATTAGCCTACACATGACTTGGAATTGGCCGCTGTGGTGTTTGTGCTGAAGATTTGGAGACATTATCTGTTTGGATCTATGTTTAAAGTGTTTAGTGATCATAAAAGTATGAAGTACTTATTTGAACAGAAGGAATTGAATATGAGGCAGAGAAGGTGGTTAGAGCTGTTGAAGGATTTTGACTTTGATTTGAGTTATCACCCGGGCAAAGTAAATGTAGTGGCTGATGCATTGAGCAGGAAGTCATTGCATATGTCGATGCTTATGGTGAAAGAGTTGGAATTAATTGAGCAATTCAGAGATTTCAGTTTGGTATGTGAAGAGACTCCTGACAGTGTGAAGCTGGGAATGTTGAAGTTGACGAGTGGCAATCTGGAAGAGATCAGAGTGGGACAACAATTTGAATTGAAGTTAGCCGACCAGTTGACTTTGATCAACCAAGGTAACGAAGGAGAATTCCGAGTTGACGAGAATGGTGTGATGATGTTCAGAGACAGTGTGTGTGTTCCAGATGTCCCAGATATTAAGAAGAGCATTCTTGAAGAAGGACACCGAAGTAGGTTGAGTATTCATCCCGGTGCTACGAAGATGTACCAGGATTTGAAAAAGTTATTTTGGTGGCCAGGTATGAAGAAGGATGTTGTGGAGTTTGTTTATACGTGTTTGACTTGTTAGAAGTCAAAGATTGAGCATCAGAAGCCTTTAGGTATGATGCAGCCGTTGAGAATTCCAGAATGGAAGTGGGATAGTATTTCCATGGATTTTGTGGTGGGATTGCCGAAGACTGCTAAGGGAAATGATTCCATTTGGGTGATTGTGGATAGATTAACTAAATCGACTTATTTCTTGCCGATAAAGATTAATCATTCTATGCAGAAGTTAGCCGAGATGTACATTGAGGAGATTGTGAAGTTACATGGGATACCTTCGAGTATTGTGTCGGATAGAGATCCGAGATTCACATCTAGGTTCTGGAAGAGTTTTCAAGATGCTTTGGGTACTAAGTTGAGGCTGAGTTCTGCCTATCATCCGCAAACGGACGGTCAGACAGAAAGGACTATCCAATCCTTAGAGGATTTGCTGAGAGCTTGTGTGTTGGATCATGGAGGATCTTGGGATAGCCATTTGCCGTTGATTGAGTTCACGTACAATAATAGTTTTCATGCTAGTATTGGGATGG
Organism: Lathyrus tuberosus; assembly: GCA_022829125.1. NCBI lineage: Eukaryota > Viridiplantae > Streptophyta > Magnoliopsida > Fabales > Fabaceae > Lathyrus > Lathyrus tuberosus. The sequence goes on from JALAZF010000071.1 coordinate 15,499,472, forward strand.
CGCCCTATGAAGCTTTGTATGGGAGGAGGTGTAGGACTCCCTTGTGTTGGTATGAGTCAGGCGAGAGTGTTGTACTCGGACCTGAGATAGTGCAAGAGACGACCGAAAAGATTAAGATGATCCAAGAAAGGATGAGAGTGTCGCAGTGTCGTCAGAAGAGGTACCATGTTAAGAGAACGAAGACACTTGAATTCTAAGAGGGAGATCACGTGTTTTTGAGGGTGACGCCAGTGACTGGTGTGGGTCGGGCTTTGAAGTCTAGGAAGCTCACTCCACGTTTTGTTGGTCCATACCAAATCTCGTAGAGGATAAGAGAGGTAGCCTATCGAATTGCTTTACCGCCGTCACTTGCGAATTTGCATGATGTGTTCCATGTGTCTCAATTGAGGAAGTACATTCTGGATCCGTCGCATATGATTCAGATGGATGATGTACAAGTGCGGGATATCCTGACAGTGGAAGCTTTACCAGCGCGATTGACGGTCGAGAGATGAAGCAACTGTGAGGTAAAGGCATAACTTTGGTGAAGGTGTTGTGGGGCGGACCAACTGGCAAAAATTGGACTTGGGAACGCGAAGATCAGATGCGGGAGTCGTATTCGACTCTATTTCTTTGAGGTAATTTTCGAGGGCAAAAATTCTTTAAGCGGAGGAGAGTTGTAACACCCCAAATTTATTTGAATATTTATTTAATTTATTTAAATATAATATTTGTGAATTTTCGGTGAATTTTGGTGGTTTGTGTTGACGTTGGCATTTTTGCGGAGTTGTGGTTATTTAATTAAATAATAGTATATAATATGAATATATTAGTATTATTATTAATTTAAATAATATTAGAGCAATTAAGGGTAAGATGGAGTTTTAAGGAGGATTAGTGAGGGTATTAGGGGGAAAACCCATTTTGGAAGCCCAAGGGTTTAACAAAAAGGAATTGGAAAGAAATAAGGATTCATTTTGGTTGGAACGTGAAAATAAGGAGAAAGTGCAGAGCTCTGAGGAAAAAAGGAAAGGCGATGATTCGTGAAGGTTTCCAAAGGCTCAATAGAGAAAAGCTCCGGATTGAAAATCTAAGGTATGAGGAGTATTGCCTTTCATTGTTTTCAATATAGGAAGTGATGAATTTAAAGTGGATTTTTGAGGTTTTTGGGGTTTTTGAAGGGTTTATGAGTTATTGATGATTTAGGGGTATTTCTGAGGATCGATGATGGATTATTGAGGGTTGAATTGATTTGGGTAAAAATAAGCCTTAGAGGCAAAACCTTTTTGATGATATGTGGGATGTTGTATGAGAAAGGGGTTTATGGGGTTTATGGGAACCTTGAGAGTTTGTGAAGGTTTAGGTGATTTTGAGTTAGGATAGTGGAATTAACCGACCTAATAGTCGTAGGTTTTATGCCTTTGATTGCCTTGATGTTTCAGGACTGTTTTGGGAGTGTTTTGGGGTGATTTGAAGTTAGAATCATAAAGGTTTTTGGGGCTGGGATGCTACTGGTGCGTAGCAGCGATTGCAGGAATCGCTAGTTCGCAAAGCGAACAAATCATTCGCAAGGCGATTGTTCGCCCAGACTCGCAAAGCGAACAGCACAGCGAATGCGCGATAGATTGTGTGATGATATTAGGATGAATTCTGAGATTGATTATGTGGGCTCGCACAACGAATGTCCCAGCGAAGGGCTTCGCACAGCGAATGGAGGAGCAAGGAGAGGCAGACTGGAGAACTCTCTGGTTTTTGTATGGGATTGGGGATTCGCTGCCAGTTTCGCAAAACAAAGGTCCCAGCGAGCAGGTTCGCACAGCAAACTCAGTATCGAACTCCTGCTGTTCGCGAAATTTTGTTTATGATTTCTGTGATGTTCTGATGTTTGACTCTACGATCTTTCTGATGGTTTACTGTGATGTTACTGATGATTATGAGATGATGATTTGTGATGTTTTGATGAATATATGATGACATGATTAACATGATGTTTTGGTGAATGATGATGCACATAATGATATTTTTGATGATGATGATTATTGATGTTGTGTATCATGCATTCATAGCATATTCTGGTGATGATGTTAGGACTTTGGTCCAGTGATGATGATAATAGACTTCGGTCTATTGTGGCTTCCATCCTATTGTGTGGATGTGAAGTGGTTTATGACATGCTCCGGTTCTTGTGTGGAACCGATCCTATTGACGGGGATCTTTGGAGGGTGATGGCCTAAGTGTCCATCGATTATGACGATTGGTACCACATGCATAAGTGTTGTTGTACATTGCATTTATGTGGCATATTGTTGTGATTTATGATGTCGTGCTTTGATGTTTGTATGTGATGACTCTGATGATGTTGTATATGATGATGACGCAATTTTTATGCATATCTTAGTTTATATTGATTATAATGAATTGTATTACTCACTTTGCCTTTTTGAACGTTGCCTCCACGTGGGTAACCTGCAGGTGATCAGGATTAGCCGTGGATGTTGCGAGGAACTTTTGAAGTATTATTTGCTTTTGGTCGATGTAGAGGGTCTTGCTCTGATAGTGTAACATCGGGTTGGGTCGTTGAGTCGAACCATGTTGAGTTTTATTTGGCTGTTATTTTATTGATTATTTGATGACTATGGTTTATTTTAATAAACCCTTTTGTGGGATTTTTGTGGTTATGGTGGTTTTGCTGCCCTTTGAAGGCATTTTGAGTTATATTGAGGAAAACCTGTTGTTTGCGGAGCAATTTTGTTGATTTGAATTTATTGAGAAATGTGCACCCTTCGAGGGGATTCTGATTTTACTATTATTTTATGTTTATTCCACTGCGATAATTGTGGGGTAGAAAAGGGTGTTACATACTTGGTGACGGAGTTGGTTTAGTAGTTGAAGTTTTGCAGTTTCCTTCTCGACTTCTTGTGTAGTCTTTGTAGTTGGTTGTACAGTGTTCGCAAGGGAGTTAGTATTTTTTGGAGTCGTATGAGCATCATGGCTTTGTTTGGGGCCGCCAGGAGGATAGTTGATTTTTGGCCCTTCTTGCTCAAGAGTTTCGTCTTGAGAAGCATAGTCCATGTTCAATTCATTTTCATCTTCACCACCAGTTGTCGAAGATGATGTTTCAGATGGCTGGTCTTGTTAGCTGAATCATGAGATGAATTTTCATCTACTTCTATAGTTTTATTGACTTCTTCAGCAGATTCTTTGAGTGGAGTAGGTTGGATCGAAGAAGAGCTAATGGTTTGAGGTGTTGGACATTTGAAACTCGAAACAGGATTAGTATAAGCATTATCCTGCAAAAAACTTGAAATGTTAGTATTGAAAACATTATTAAATAGAGAAAAGTGATGGTTAAAACAATAAAACTCTCTTTAGAAGCATCTGCATATAGGCTAGAGTTGGCGCTTTCAGGATCAGTTGAGACAAGTTTTCTTGCTTTCTTGATTTCTTTTTCTCCCTTTCCTAAGGTTAGTTTCTTCTCCTTCTTTTCTTTATGAGTAAGAGCAACTTTTGGGCTAGGGCACAACCCTCCTAGAGCCGACCCCAAAGGTTTTTCGGTTTTTCTTCTTAATCTAAGGTTCAAGGGAAGAATCCTTGACAGGAATAGCTTGGGTTTCGCCATCATCCTGGATGATGACAAGAAATTTACATGGAGAAAAGGCAAGTAAGATTCATATGGAAAACTGATGAGTCCAAGCCTTTGAGGTTGGCATCAATTTTGGTAAAACTAACTTAACAGAAAGATGTTGGACAAGATGTCCTAACATGTTGAATTGACTGCAGGTTAAGTTATTAGACAAGATGTCTTATCATGTTGATTCGACATCTTTATCTGTTACAGTTTGGAATAACTGTTAACTGATTTCCAGTTGTATGGGAATGTGTTTTTGTCCTAGGTGGCATCTGAGATTTAGGAGTAAGAGATTTTGATTCTAAAAGGAATATGCTATTTCCAAGTGTGGAAACACTTTAGGAAACAAAGGATTGAAAAAACCGTTCTAGAGAAGAATAGGTCGCAGATTCAGTGGAGTTGAATTGTTGCGACACTGAAGCCCAAATCCAGTTTTGTTTAGTGTTATAAATATGATGGATTTAACCTAGAATAGGTAGTGAATATACACAATTGTTAGTGAGTACTAGGGTTTGTACTTTTTTGAGCCTCTCTTGTATTGTGTGAATACTTGAGTTGGATAATTTTATTGAGTTATAATTGTTCAATCACTGCTGTGATTGAAAGGGGATTGAGAAGGGTCTCATACCTAGGAGTGTCTTAGGTTGAAATCTAGCACGGGTAGTTTTAGGTGACAAGTTGTAAACGGTGGAGTTTAACTTAGAACTAATACTGCTTAGTGGATTTCATTCCTGGCTAGGTAGCCCCCAGGCCCAGACATAGATGTTGTTGTTCACCAAACTGGGTTAACAATTCTTGTGTGTCCTTACTTTCTATTGTTTGTATTCAGTTCCTCATTATCCTTGTGTGAGAAGCAGAGATCAAGTGTCACGACATCCTGTCCAACAACTTAGTGATCTGCTTGACCAAAATTTCAATTGGTATAAGAGCAGGCATCTTTCTCTGTATCTGGGTGAGATTCAGGGACGATACTTTCTGGTTCAATGGATAAAGAAGGAGGAATTTTAAATAGACCACCCATACTTGATGGTTCCAATTATGAATATTGGAAAGTGCGCATGGCGGCGTTCATCAAGTCCATGGATGGTAAAGCTTGGAAGTGTGTGGTTAAAGGGTGGGATCCACCAAAGACCAACGACAAGGATGGGAATATCACTGATGAGCTAAAACTTGAGGAAGACTGGGATGATAAAGATGGTAAGCTTGCTTAAGGTAATTCCAAAGCCTTGAATGCCTTGTTTAATACTGTGGACAAGAACATCTTCAGGCTCATCAAAAACTGCATTGTTGCCAAGGATGCATGAGAGATCTTGAAGACTGCCCATGAAGGAACTTCAAGAGTAAAATCTTCAAGACTTCAGCTTCTCACCACTAAGTTTGAGAACTTGAGGATGAAAGTATACACGACTTTCATATGAACTTTGTTGATATTGCCAACACATCTAGTGACCTTGGAGAGAAAATTCCATAAGCCAAGTTGGTTCAGAAAATCCTGAGGTCTCTCCCCAAGAGATTTGATATGAAGGTGACTGCTATTGAGGAAGCTCGAGATATAAATACTATGAAAGTAGATGAGCTCATGGGATCACTCCAAACTTTTGAGATGGCTATCAGCGAGAAGGATGAAAAGAAGAAAATTTTAGCCTTGGTAACTAACCAAAAAGAGGGTGACTCCAATGAGGATCTATCCAAAGTTGTGGGATTTCTTGAAAAATAATATAACCAACTGGTGAAGAAACTAGATGAGAAGTCTAAAACCAATGTCAAGGCTCAGGCTTCCAACATATATAGAAGAAATTTTTTTGGAAGAAGAACTAGCTATGATAAGAAACCAACAGAGGAAAAGGAATTCAATGCTTTGAGTGTGGGGGTTTTGGGCACCCAAGAGGTGAATGTCCCACCTTCCACAAGAAGGAGAAGGAAGGTTTATCCACTTCGTGGTCTGAAGATGACTCCTCGAGCGATGGAGAATCTGTTAAACGTGTTTCTGCACTCACTGGAGTATATGATTCAGACAAGGAATCAGATATTGGGGATCTCAACCCTGGTGAACTAGCTGCCTCATATAAGGAGGTATGCATTAGAAGTGCTGAATTGTATCAATTAAGGCTAGATCAGCAGAATCTTATTGCCTAAGTCTGTGATGAAAGACTAAATCATTTTGTCATACCCCAAATTTTGACCACCAAGATTTCCCATCATTGTGCAAATCATTGCCACAATATGGATGTGCTGTCATGCCTCATCAATTTCCTCAAGGATTGTTGAGCTTTCACTGCAACCAAGAATTAGGGTTTGGAGCTCTCTCAGAGCACTTTGACAAAGGATCAATCAAGAAATGACATGATCTTCAACTTTTCTAACCTCTCCAACACCCATAAAGGAACAAGAGGACTCCCATATCAAGAATCAAGCACAAATTTGCAATGATCCAAGTGGATCAAGCCTCAAGATCGCTAGTGTCACCAAATTTGGGTTTTGGTCGACCAAGGCCTCCAGATGAAAATATTCTTCTGGGCATGATCGAATGCTTCAAAGCACAACCCAAGACGCTCCAAGGGACCTCATAGACCCAATCATCAAGTCAAATTAGCCTCAGGGGATGCATTCATAAAAAATCAGGAATTAGGGTTTCTTGACCTAATTCACCCTTAAGTTGACTTTTGGAGCAAAGCATGAGCCAAGACCTCAAGACATGATTTGAGAACCTCAAACACACCACATTGATCCATTTACAACAATGGATTGATCCAAGAAGCTTGATTCACAAGTTACAATTTCACCAGGACCACAATTAGGGTTTTGAGGAAAAAGTCAACTGTATCTTTAACTTTTGACCAAGACATACTCCCAAACCTCGGGACATGATTCAATACACCCTAAAATACCTATGGAATCCATCCATTAGGTTTGAATTGGATCAAGAACTTGATTGCACAAAGGATCACACAATTTGGATTTCATCTGACAAAAAGTCAACTGTGCCCAAAATCAAGTTTGGCGTTTTGGAATTTTTCACAAATATGGTCCCCCTAAGTCAAAAACAATGTTAATGTATGATATTGATCAATTACTTCAAAAGTCCATCTTACATCAAAAGTGTCAACTACAAGAAATTCCAAATCTCCATGGATTTTGAGTTATGAATGGAGCAAAATCATAAAAAGCATGAAAATACCCTTTTTTTCCAACACTTAGACAAAAATTTTGTCCAAGACAGATTTCAAGCAAAACACCAAAACTTGGAGAACTTTTTCACCTAGTTGCAAGTTGAATCAATTCAAAGTATAAACATCAAAGTTATTGTGCATCTTGCTAGCAATTCAAAGAGTCCATCAGCATGGGAAAATACCATGGAAACCAAGAGATATGGTAGCCCAAAGTCATGTTGCTGAAACTGGTTTGGAAAACTAGTTTTGTTGTTTTCTTGCTCTACATGATTTTGGGTCAAGAAATAATGATCACTATGCCAAATTCATTTAATATGATCATGATATATTTGATCCAACCTGCAAAATTAGGCCATGATGCTTTAAAGTTCATCCTTTGGCATGATGAGTCTTTGAACAAAGACTTGGAATTCAAAGTGCATTTCTGTGCAATAGTGCACAATCAACAAAGCTGATCTTCTCAGTCAAGGTTCCTGCATAAACAACAATAAAAACATCTGAGGAATGTGGAATTGGTTAAATGTTGGCTATGCTACATAGAGAGCTATTGTGCCTTGCATGAGAAGTAAGAACACCTTGCCAAAATGCATTTAGTGAGCTCTCATTCATTGCTGCAACACTATTCCACCAAGACAAACTCACTCACCTATAAATAGAACTCCTTGTTGATCATTCAAGGGACACCAAAGCAGCTTACAACATTGCTTTCTCTCATTTCCTTCTTAAGCACAAAAACTCCATTTTCTTGAAAAAGCATTATCGGGTTTTGAGTTAGGGAGCAATGCAACTCAAAACAATGATTCACACACCTCATATGCAACATATAGGAGTGATCTAAACACTTACATTGAATCTGTAACACCCTGTATAATGTTTATCTAGAATAATACCATACAAGTGTTTTATTTGGTACTGACACCATCATAAGTGCCTAATGGCCTAATTCACATACTTGACCATTCCTAAAACATAAATACAACATATGGCACAAGACATGGAAACTAGCCAAAAATATAAAATCTAAGATCAATATACAATATCCTCAATTGTATACAACAAAATAATAAACAGCAGAATAAGCTCAAATAAGCTTCTCTTGAAACATCCAAGCATAGCTCCACATGTAAATCAAACCTGCAAATACCTCCTGAAAATAATCAACAATAGTGGGGTGAGATACAACGAATCTCAGTGAGTTCCCTATCTTATAGATTCTCTTGGCTTTACAAGGTTCTATCTTAGCCTAACTCAGGTCGGGGGAAAGAAACTAGACCTTGAGTTCAAACATTTCTGACTAGAGAAACAATCGCGTAAAACACAAAACGACAACTAGTTAAGGAATCTTTCACCGGCCATCCCGCTCAAAGAGATTAAACACGGGTCACGGATCCTTAACGTAGATAACTTTCTCTGGCCATCCCGCTCAAAGAGATTAAACACGGGTCACGGTTATCTATAATTGGTACTTTCCCCGGCCATCCCGCTCATAGAGATTAAGCACGAGTCACGGTACCAACCACTAAGTAACTTTCCCCGGCCATCCCGCACATGGAGATTAAACACGGGTCACGGTTACTAACCACTAAGTAACTTTCCCCGTCCATCCCGCACAAGGTGATTAAACACGGGTCACGGTTACTAACCAATAAGTAACTTTCCCCGGCCATCCCGCACAAGGAGATTAAACACAGGTCACGGTTACTAACCACTAAGTAACTTTCCCCGGCCATCCCGTACAAGGAGATTAAACACGGGTCACGGTTACTAACCACTAAGTAACTTTTCCCGGCCATCCCACACAAGGAGATTAAACATGGGCCATGATTACTTACCACTAAGTAAATTTCCCCGGCCAACCCGCACAAGGAGATTAAACACGGGTCACGGTTACTTAATTAATAAATACTTATCCCCGGCCATCCTGATCAAAGGGATTAAACACGGGTCACAGTACTTATTAAGGGATAAATGACAAACCTATACCAAGACCTAGTTACATCTCTAGGATCATAGAATTTGTTTGGGGTAATGTTTCTCACGCTTACTAATTCATTTTAAGCATGTCATTTTCTTAATTATGTTCAACAACAATATTAGACAAGCATATTACAACATCAATCACAAAACACACAAGCTAGCATAACATATCAAACATAATCCATATAGTAGTTCATCCACATTTTTAAAGCATACAAGCCACCACTACCCTCTACCAAGCATCCTTGGTTAAACATGGTCTAACATCACCATTTAATAGCACATTGGATTCTCTTTCCTAGGCTTCAAGTCCCATATCAATCGGCTTCCCGATTCATGAATTTTGGTGGAAACGAGGACTTCAATATTCACACATACATTACTTTTCCATATTTTTCTTATCCCTCCATAGTATATAACCAGGTTTCCACCCCCACCAACACAAAGAGCATTGAAATAGCTTTCCAACGCTTCCGACCGTGCGTCAATCCGAGATACGGATCAAAAGTTATGAAGGATACAAGATAGAAAAATCTGTCACGTTCGCTACTGTATTCGCTAGGCGAACCACTCAGTGAACCAAGTCTGAAGAAAAAGGGCATAAAGTTCGCTAAGTGAACACTGGGCGAACATTCGCCTTCCATTCGCTTTGGGCTTCGCTAGGCGAACCCTCGACCAACCATTCGCTTTTCCCTTTGCCAGGTTCGCTAGGCGAACCATGCGAAAACCAGAATTTCCCAGCTGCGTGTTTAGGGTTCCATGAGCTTCAAAAACCCATCCTTCCTACACTAGTTCATTCCCAAACAGCAAGGCAAGTATTATCACAGGATCGCATGCATAATACGACTATACTACGTAATTTATATCGAATTTCATCCATTAGATCTCATTGATTTATCTGTTTAATCATTTCCTCTCAAATCTAACCTAACTTCTAAATCCTTAATTCTAGAACTTAGAGTGTCTAACTATAACCCACCTGACAATTGAAGAGGAGTTTGAAGAAGATTATGATGATCCATGAACTTCTCTTCTTCATCCAAGTTCTTTCCCTCTTCCTCTCTTCCTTTCTCTTCTTCTGTTTTCTTTTTCTTTCTGGGCGACCATTCGCCTTCCATTCGCTTTGGACTTTGCTAGGCGAACCCTCGACTAACCATTCGCTTTGCCCTTCGCAAGGTTCGCTAGGAAAACCATGCGAAAACCAGAATTTCCCTGCTGCGTGTTTAGGGTTCCATGAGCTTCAAAAACCCATCCTTCCCACACCAGATCATTCCCAAACAGCAAGGCAAGTATTATCACATGATCACATGCATAATACGACTACACTACACAATTTATATCGAATTTCATCCGTTAGATCTCATTGATTTATCCATTTAATCATTTCCTCTTAAATCTAACCTAAGTTCCAAATCCTTAATTCTAGAACTTAGAGTGTCTAACTAGAACCCACCTGATAAACAAAGAGGGGTTTGAAGAAGATGATGATGATCCATGAACTTCTCTTCTTCATCCAAGTTCTTTCCCTCTTCCTCTCTTCCTTTCTCTTTTTCTGTTTTCTTCTTCTTTCTATTTCTTCTTCTTTTCTTTTTCTTACTAACAAATATATATAAACTTATTATATAATATAAATCCAACAGGGTAAAATATCTCCAATTGATATTTTGTCATCTCACACCAATTGATCAATTATTAGAGTTATCTTAAAATACTCTCTTGAACTAATAAATATTGATCCGTCTCTTTTATAACATAATTGATTTCTTTAGAGTTCACCAGTTGCTCTATTGATCCCAATTGATAATACCTAAAGTACTTAGAGGATTCCATTAATCCAATTATCCAAAGATAGAGCACAAAGGCACTCATCTGATCTCATCTGATATCCAATTGAGCATTTAGATAATACGGGGTATTATACTCTCCCCCCTTAAATTGAAATTTGCCCTCAAATTTCTTCTACTCAATAATAACCACAACTTGCCGCCGTCTTAGATCCATACTTAACTTTACTTCCATTAGAATTTCTGACGTATTCCAATTCCAACTTGACTTCACTGACCCAAAAATCCTTGTTTTCAAAATGATCAAACTTCACGTCCTTAGTCATATTCTTATTCCAATATTGGGTTAACTTTCAACTTACTTTTCCCAAAATTCATCTTTTGTTTCTTACTAAAACACTTGATCGCATTCTACCTTCGGCGAGAATGTACCTTTCTATACTCCTCTACTGAGTCACAACAAAACCTTAACACCTTATCTCAAATTAGTACAACAACACTCAACACATCTTCGCGATGTAATTCAGTGATTTATTATCTTCATGCAATTACTAATAACTATTCTTCCGTAAACCCCATTAACATTCAAACCACTTCACAATTAGTCAAACGACTTTTTTACCAAATCCATCTGGTCTGATGCTATACATTGTATCCATCACATCCGACATTTCATTCCTTTCGTATCACACCAAAAGTAACAGGCTTAGAACAAGATCTTCTTATTTCTATACTTACAAGTAACAATCATTCTAATCTCTTATTATTCTGACATAACTCTTTCATCTGTCACCTTCCACTGGGTAACCCAAATTCTAACAGTAGAACACCACGAATTCTTAAGCACTAGCAATTAGCTAACGGTTCACGGAGAAACACACTTATCTACTGGGATCCTTACTAACCAACGGTACAAGAAACTTACTGGCGTCCTATGGTAGAACAATTTCTTTGCCATTACACAATATTATAATATCCGTCCAACACTCTCCAGACAATAAAGACACATAAGTTACACTGCTACAACCATAACAACGTAACACCAACACATAACTGCAATCATATGCGAGTCACCATTGATCGAAACTTAAACCATCCAAAGCGCAATCTTGAGTTTCCATACCACTCACCAATTCACAACAACACCCCACATACACACACACTTTCGAAGACCATGCCACGTTTCTCAATCGAATCCACGTTTCTCATGCGTTCCGTTTCATAACCGATTCCAAGTTACATGCTTAACTTCGGAACGTCCAATTCTTACTCTTATTTGAAAGGATAACCTTCGAATTTCATACTTCTGATTAAAGTACCACTGTACACCCTTGGTACTACTCTCGCAGAGTCTAAATCTGATTCCATGAACTCACTGAATATAACAAATACTAAACTCTGATCAACTGCTCAAACCTTAATAATACCATAATTACACATCAAAATATATTCCCTTGCAAGATCAATACTTCGTGAGTGTTTTCAAACCTCGTCCTTAAAACTCACAACGGTAATACACCTAAGACCTTCTCATTCTCAACACAGTTCACAAGATTATTCCCCAAAGTCAACTCTCTTGTTGTCTGAACAAATGGCCAACTACGCAACACCTTTCCACAAGTTCCGATTTCAAAACAGAATTTCGTCTTTCATTTACTTGCAATCCCGTTTACATTCGCACAATACTCTCCACTTGGAGCAACATGAGGAAAAAAAACACAAATGATGGTTCCTTAGGGATTTCACAATTTACACACATGTTAATCGATTAACCATTTAAGCTAATCGGTTAACTCCTCAAAATTCAATATAAAACACCATCCTTGCACGTGTTAGTCGGTTAACCCCATTGTATTAATCAGTTAACATTGCTGCAGAAGCTGAAAATAAATAATTTTGTTTAATTCAAAGCCATCCCAAACCAAAACCATCAATCTGTCTTGCTCTATCTTGGAATATCATTCTCAACTCGTGGCTCTTTAACTTATATAACATTCACCAATCATGATCCACTCAAGGTAATACATAACAAAGTCGACGACACACTCCAACCAAGTGACAAGGCAAAATTCCAAATTCTATCGCAGTCACTCGACGAATCTTTGGCGGGATAATTCCTTCTTAGCTAATGACGACAATATATGGTTTCAACCACCACTCATACTTGATTCTTCCATAAGTAAAATCCAACACACAACCATCACACGGTACTACGAAAATGATGGACATCTCATGTCAAGCATACAACCTTGTTCTCTCACATGAATTTCTTGGTGAGAACTAAAACAACTACGTCCTTGGTCCAACAAAAGGTAGATTCTAATTATTCCGATTATTCACAAATACAGAAGTTTCTCTATACTTGCAAATAAATCAGGGCAATGCATCCTCTCGAAGAACCTTTCCATCACTTCCTACACACTAACCGGGATTTCTTACCCTTTATTATCCATTACACATCCCACTTACACCAATTTACTTAATGGAAGATTCACAACCGACAATTCTCATCAACTATTCACAAAACCCTTCTGGTATAAACCATTCCATGATTTATAATTAGTCTGTAATAAGTCCTGATTTGCTTTCCGTTGATTTACCGCAATCTTGCTTCTTAGAATACAATACTCACTGTTCCACAAAGTATGTCTCATCACACTTTCCTCAAGAGTAAGAATCCATCACGTACTCTTGTTACCACGGTGCTACCACTACGCTCATTCTTAATACCAAAGTGTAACTTTTCCCATTCCGGGTCATACTACTAGAGTTCTCACGGGTAAACCACTCGTAATTTCACTTCCTTAATTATACGTTCATCAACACCCTAGAAACTACATTGCACACTCGTCCAAAATACATTCCGTCGTCACTTCCTCATAACATACCGTTAATACCGTTTTCCACACTGTGTTTACTTCACTCTCCATTGTAATCTTCTTAGGTCCAAAAATAAAATCACCATACTACAATTTCCTTGAATCCAAGGTACTTACTATGTTTCTTGACGCAAACTTTTCCGGTTCGTCTCACTACACTTTCTGTACTACTTTAGGTTCCCATAAGAGTCGAACGTCCTTAACTCTCAACTTTTAACCAGTTGGAAGACATTGTTCCGAGCACATCCCTTAAGGTACTCTCGTCCATTCAGGATACCATAGTGACCTTAGAAACTGAAGCACCAAAATTTATCTCACTTTCGGACCTTACGTCACACATTCCACAAAACAACTTTTCTTTTCCACGGAATGAGATTACTTGAAATCCTTATCCATATCAGTGGTTAATCTAGCTCTACTAGCGACTTTACATATTCCTTGATACCTTATCCAATCGTTCAATAGAGATCCTTAACTTTCGGACTCCATCCATTCCAAAGGATTAGTCGAACAACACATCACTCTTTAATTCCATGCTACCCAAATCACAACTTCTACTAAAACCTCACTGAGCTGACCAAAACTCCTCACTACTAACTCTTGGCTTGAGCCTACCCTCACAGCACAAGTTCCGACAACACTTCGAAGTCCTCATGGTCGATCAAAAATGATTCTACCTATCACATACATAGTATTAGGTTGATCAAGCCCAACACTACATAGTATGATATTAAGTTTCATGCTGGCAAGACACACTTAAGAGGCAGGAATAGATTTACTTCTGATGTTTTAAGGCTAGGTTGAGGACACGACCTGCTGTGATACCAACTGTAACACCCTGTATAATGTTTATCTAGAATAATACCATACAAGTTTTTTATTTGGTACTGACACCATCATAAGTTCCTAATGGCCTAATTCACATACTTGATCATTCCTAAAACATAAATACAACATATGGCACAAGACATGGAAACTAGCCAAAAATATAAAATCTAAGATCAATATACAATATCCTCAATTGTATACAACAAAATAATACACAGCGGAATAAGCTCAACTAAGCTTCTCTTGAAACATCCAAGCATAGCTCCACTTGTAAATCAAATCTGCAAATACCTCCTGAAAATAATCCACAATAGTAGGGTGAGATACAACAAATCTCAGTGAGTTCTCTATCTTATAGATTCTCCCAGCTTTACAAGGTTCTATCTTAGCCTAACTCAGGTCGGAGGAAATAAACTAGACCTTGAGTTTAAACATTTCTGACTAGAGAAACAATCGCGTGAAACAGAAAACGACAACTAGTTAAGGAATCTTTCCCCGGCCATCCCTCTCAAAGAGAATAAACACGGGTCATGGATCCTTAACGTAGATAACTTTCCCCGGCCATCCCCCTCAAAGAGATTAAACACGGGTCACGGTTATCTACAATTGGTACTTTCCCTGGCCATCCCGCTCAAAGAGATTAAACACGGGTCACGGTACTAACCACTAAGTAACTTTCCCCGGCCATCCCGCACAAGGAGATTAAACACGGGTCACGGTTACTAACCACTAAGTAACTTTCCCCGGCCATCCCGCACAAGGAGATTAAACATGGGTCACGATTACTAACCACTAAGTAACTTTCCCCGGCCATCCAGCACAAGGAGATTAAACACGGGTCACGATTACTAACCACTAAGTAACTTTCCCCGACCATCCCGTACAAGGAGATTAAACACGGGACACGGTTACTAACCACTAAGTAACTATCCTCGGCCATCCCGCACAAGGAGATTAAACACGGGTCACGGTTACTTACTTAATGAATACTTCTCCCCGGCCGTCCCGCTCAAAGGGATTAAACACGGGTCACGGTTTTATTAAGGGATAAACGACAAACCTATATCAAGACCTAGTTACATCTCTAGGATCATAACATTTGTTTGGGGTAAGGTTTCTCACTCTTCCTAATCCATTTTAAGCATGTCATTTTCTTAATTATGTTCAACAACAATATTAGACAAGCATATTACAACATCAATCACAAAAAACACAAGCTAGCATAACATATCAAACATAATCCACAGTAGTTCATACACATTTTTAAAGCATACAAGCCACCACTACCCTCTACCAAGCATCCTTGGTTAAACATGGTCTAACATCACCATTTAATAGCACATTAGATTCTCTTTTCAAGGCTTCAAGTCCCATATCAATCGGCTTCCCGATTCATGAATTTTGGTGGAAACGAGGACTTCAATATTCACACATACATTAATTTTCCATATATTTCTTATCAAGCCATAGTATATAACCATGTTTCTACCCCACCAACACCGAGTTACGGATCAAAAGTTATGAAGGATACAAGATAGAAAAATCTGTCACGTTCGCTACTGTATTCGCTAGGCGAACCACTCAATGAACCAAGTCAGAAGAAAAAGGGCATAAAGTTTGCTAAGCGAACACTGGGTGAACATTCGCATTCCATTCGCTTTGGGCTTCGCTAGGCGGACCCTCGACCAACCTTTCACTTTGCCCTTCGCCGGGTTCACTAGGCGAACCATGTGAAAACCAGAATTTCCCAGCTGCGTGTTTAAGGTTCCATGAGCTTCAAAAACCTATCCTTCCCACACTATATCATTCCCAAAGAGCAAGGCAAGTATTATCACATGATCACATGCATAATACGACTACACTACACAATTTATATCGAATTTCATCCATTAGATCTCATTGATTTATCCGTTTAATCATTTCCTCTCAAATCTAACCTAAGTTCTAAATCCTTAATTCTAGAACTTAGAGTGTCTAACTAGAACCCACCTGATAATAGAAGAGGAGTTTGAAGAAGATGATGATGATCCATGAACTTCTCTTCTTCATCCAAGTTCTTTCCCTCTTCCTCTCTTCCTTTCTCTTCTTCTGTTTTCTTCTTCTTTCTGGGCGAACTTTCACCTTCCATTCACTTTGGGCTTCACTAGGCGAACCCTCGACTAACCATTCGCTTTACCCTTTGCCAGGTTCACTAGGCAAACCATGCAAATACCAGAATTTCCCTGCTGCGTGTTTAGGGTTCCATGAGCTTCAAAAACCCATCCTTCCCACACCAGATCATTCCCAAACAGCAAGGAAAGTATTATCACATGATCACATGCATAATATAACTACACTACACAATTTATATCGAATTTCATCCGTTATATCTAATTGATTTATCCGTTTAATCATTTCCTCTCAAATCTAACCTAAGTTCTAAATCCTTAATTCAAGAACTTAGAGTGTCTAACTAGAACCCACTTGATAATCGAAGAGGAGTTTGAAGAAGATGATGATGATCCATGAACTTCTCTTCTTCATCCAAGTTCTTTCCCTCTTCCTCTTTTCCTTTCTCTTCTTCTGTTTTCTTCTTCTTTCTATTTCTTATTCTTTTCTTTTTCTTACTAACAAATATATATAAACTTATTATATAATATAAATCCAACAGGGTAAAATATTCCCAATTGATATTTTATCATCTCACACCAATTGATCAATTATTAGAGTTATCTTAAAATACTCTCTTGAACTAATAAATATTGATCTGTCTCTTTTATAACATAATTAATTTCTTTAGAGTTCACCAGTTGCTCTATTGATCCCAATTGATAATACCTAAAGTACTTAGAGGATTCCATTAATCCAATTATACAAAGATAGAGCACAAAGGAACTCATCTGATATAATCTGATATCCAATTGAGCATTTAGATAATACGGGGTATTACACAATCTGTAACATCAAAATCTTCAAGTTACCATCCTTTTGCTCAACTTTGACTCAAAGTTGCAGATTGAGTTGTGTCAAGTGATTCAGAAGGTTTCAATCCAGTTTCAGCATTGGAACACCATCCTTGAGGGTCAAGGAAGCTATCCAGATCATCAAAAAACTTCTGTAACACCTCTACAAGAGAATTCGATTCTCACTTGCAAGGTTAGTTTCCTCAAAACTGAACTCAATGAATCATGCATCATAAACATGTTTTCAAGTTACCATTGTGTTTCTGGATGTTCATAGACCATTTTCCCTCAATCAATTGCTATTTATCTCGTGTGTATGAGATTTCATTTAGTTCTTGCATTAATTAGGGTTCATCTGGTTATGCCATGATACTTTCTATTACACTTAATTTAAATGAAATTAAAAAGAATTATTGTATTCCTTGTTTAAAAACACACGAATTTCATCTTTACATCTTGCCAAATGGTTGAGAAACGAGGGAGATGTAATGCTTTTTGCAAATCATAAGAGGGTTGGAGGAAGAAGATGGTCATGGCGCCATTTTCAAACTTTTAGAAACAAACATAGTATATATTATTCCCTTGCCACTATATATTTGAATTGGCATTGCGTCCCAGTGGTTGATCAGCTGGTTTTGTGTGTGTAGCAAGCAAAGGGTCTGGGGTTTGAATCCCCCTCGCCCCAGACCTTTTGGTTTTATTTTTTAAAAACATTTTCAAAAAGGATTTTTCATATATTATCTATTCTTTCCATTCTCTATCACCAGTACACGATGGCTCAGTTGGAAAAGGCATGTTTTGTGAGTTGGAGAGCGAGAGGTCGTGGGTTCAATCCCCACCCATGACCAATTTTTTATCACTTGTCCAATTTCTTATCTTTTTCATATTATTTTCTTAAATGATTTGGAAAATTAATTTCTCTCTCAATTTTTATGTTTTTAAATTGATTCTTTTTTTCAAAATTCATAAAAATGTTAAAATATTTTATTCTACAAAAATATTATTTATTTTGTATATTTAATATTTTTATAAAGAATTTATTTTTATTTGTTTTTTAAGCATTTAAAAATGTTTCTTTCTCTTGATTTTTCAAACTCAAATGATTTTTAAATCATTCTAGGTATATAACATGATTTTTCAAACATTAATCCAAGATCACAAATTGTTTTTCACACATGTTGATCATTTTAATTGAATTTTATTCAATTAAAATACATTTTTAAATCAAATTAGGGTTTTGATTATTACACACCATCACAGATCTTTTTCAAAGTCACTTTGGGCCTCTAATAGAGTGTAAGTCCTATCCCTTTGTAAATAAATAATTTGGGCCTCTAATAGAGTGTAAGTCCCATCCCTTTGTACATAAAATCTTTTTGGGCCTCAGTCATTGTATAAGTCCCTCTGCGATTTTTAAAAAAACAACAGTGTGATCACTGTCTTTCATTGGGTCTCTCTTTGAGTTATAAGTCTCATACTCTTTTCTTAAAATACACTTTTGGGCCTCTTTGTAGAGTGTAAGTCCCATCCTTTTCTAAATAAAATAAATTTTGGCCTTAGTCATTGTATAAGTCCCACTGTGTTTTCTAAAACTGCGGCGCGATCGTCGCCTTTTAAACAAAACTTTTTGGGCCTCTCCTTGAGTTATAAGTCCCATTCTCTTTTCTTAAAATACACTTTTGGGCCTCTTTGTAGAGTGTAAGTCTCATCCTTTTGTAAATAAAATAAATTTGGGCCTCAATCATTGTATAAGTCCCACCGTGTTTTCTAAAACCGCGACGCGATCGTCGCCTTTTAAACAAAACTTTATGGGCCTCTCCTTGAGTTGTAAGCCCCATCTTTTGTACAAAAATAAACTTTGGGCTTCTAATAGAATGTAAGACCCAACCTCTTTGTAAATACAATAATTTGGGCCTCAGTCATTGTATAAGTCCCGATACAATTTTTAGATCAACGGTATGACTACTGTTTTTCATCCGGGCCTCTCCTTGATTATAAGCCCCAATATTATTTTAAAACAACTTTCCCCTTTGATTTAGATTTAAATTCATAGTTGTTATAAAAAATTTCTTTAATTTCTTGAACAACTAACCATACAGCTGTTACAATGGAAGCTTGCTCACCTATAAGTTTTAAGACAGCTTTCTTTTACATACTTGTATATATATATATATATATTTGTTTGTAATGGTGGAAGCTTGCTCACCTGTAAGTCCTCCTACCCTCTTTTACATGCTTGTATATATTTCATCTATATATATATATATATATATTATCTGCTTAGAGTTTTCCCCGGCAATTAGGTATAGGAATGGATCATACTAGTGGTCACTCTTTCAACACAGTCAAAACTAGTTCCCCATAGAAATTTCTAGATACAGTCTTGCCTCCTCTTGGGCTTATACAATATGGAACAGAGAAAAGCATTATTCCCGGTGAAACTTTTCTCAAGACTGTCACTACTAGAAATTTGTCTAAGAAATTCATTTCCCCAGAGAGGATTAATTCCCGGTGAAACCTATCTTGAATTTCTTCAAACCCTATAACTGTTCACTAAAGAAAGGATTATTCCCGGTGAAACCTTTGTTGAACTTTTCTTAGGTTTAGACCCACAAGCTTCCTAAAAGCACCCCCAACCTCATCTTGGGCTTTGTACAAGGACCCTCAGGCTTCTTAAAAGTTCTCATGCCTTCTCTTGGGCTTAGTACAAGGACCTAAAGACCTCTTACAGGTATAGGACAGAACTTAGTCATCCTTTGTTAGAGCAGTAATTCCAAAGAGTCAAAACCTCGGACAATTTAGGGTTGATTCTCATCCCTTAAAAGGCCTGCCTCCTCTTGGGCATTATACAAAGATAAACTCTTTCATACCAATAGACTTGGACAATCTCATCTCCTAAAGGAAAAAAGAGAAACCCTGATCATTTCACTAATCACTAGCAGAGTTAAAACCTCCATAGATTTTAAAACTCAATCTTTAAACTCTCACTTTAATTTTCCCCAGCTAGGTTCAAAATGTTATCAATGAACCCTTTATCAGAACCTCAAGGCATCTGATATTTGAACTCTTCTTCATTCCCCAGCAAGAGTTGATTCCCCAATTTGGACCTGTCTCTGGATCTCAATAATCCTCAGCAGAAGATAGCCTTGTCTTAGGTTTTATAGAAGAGATCCCCAACTAGCCTCCTCTTAGGCTTTGTATAATGATTTTCCCCCAGCCCGTCTTTAGCCTCAATATTGGTCTTTGTACAAGACACCTATAAATATCCTCAGCTGAGTCAGTAAAATCGTTTTTCAGCCTCAATCTTGGGCTTTGTACAAGACAGATAAAAACACTCTCTTGTTGAGTCAGTATCTTTTTAGCCTCAATCTTGGGCTTTGTACAAGACACATACAAAATCTCCCTAAGCAGAGTCAATCCTCTTTTCAGCCTCAATCTTGGGCTTTGTACAAGACAAATCATACTCTCTAGCAGAGTCAATCTTCTTTTAGCCTCAATCTTGGGCTTTGTACAAGACAGATAAAACCTCTCACCAGTAGAGTCAGTTTCCCATTTTAGCCTCAATCTTGGGCTTTGTACAAGACACATATAAATATTCCCCAGTGGAGTCAAAAATCCCTTTTTAGCCTCAATCTTGGGCTTTGTACAAGACAGACAAAATTTCCCCAGAAAAGTCAACTTTTAGCCTCCTCTTAGGCTTTGTATAATTATCTCCCCAAAAGAGTCAGTCTCTTTTCAGCCTCAATCTCGGGCTTTGTACAAGACAGATATAAAATTCCTTAGTAGAGTCAACCTTTTAGCTTTAACTTTGGCCTTTGATCAAGGCACACTAAAAATCAACATCCCCTCAGAGGAAATCAAAATCCTCTCAGTAGGAAGACATTTCCCTATACATCACACATCAAAACAGAAATCAAACAAACCCTAATCCCAGATAACTGCTGTAAGTGGTACACTTATTGATTCAAAAATCCAAGCTGTAGTCCATCTCTTATCCTGGTAAATCCCTTATTTCATCTAATTGCTGTAAGTGGCAAGCCTCTAGATTATTTACATCCAAGCCAATGTCCCTCTCTTAGCATGAAAGATTCCTAAGGAAAAATGGCATTGCTCTACACTGAGTTAAAGTTTTTTCCTTCAGAACAAATCCCTCATAAAGGAAATTATGGCATTGTTGGATTCTTAATTCCCAGTTAAAGTAATTATTCTTTATAATCAGTTACCCAAAAACTATGATGAACAGATGAGATATCTCTCTTTAGATATGACAAATTCTCTCTCAGTCAAACCTTTTAGCTTCAATCTTGGGCTTTGAACAAGACACCAAACATTTTTTCCTCCCATAGAATAGGAGGAACTACGATTGCTCTGATTTCCCTATTTTCTTTAATGGAAATACGTAGGCATAAGATTGCGAAATCTTAGCGAGCATACTAATCAAAAACCATAGGTTCAATACCTCACCAAAAATATTGGAAAACCCGAAATCAACAAAAACTCTCTCTCTCTCTCTAAAACACTCCCAAAGGAGAAACTTTCCCAACCTCGATAGATAAACACCAGTAAATAGAAAATAATAGAAATTGCTAACAGTCTATGGATAACCATATATAGGATGGGTAATTGACAACTCCCCATTGTATAACCTGACCCCGAACTCCACAATCTCTTAAGCATTTGTTAAAGAAAACATTTTCGTGCAAGGTTAGTTTTAGATAGCTTCCCTTTCCTTTCCAGCTTCATAGGATAAATAAGAAATCAGAAAGAAGCACCCAATTCCAACCATGGTGATAAGGTGGTCGCGTCACCGACAAAAATCACACGCTACAGAAAAATGGAGACTCTGTTGGGGAGCCATACTAGGATTAAAATTCCTAAGAGGTCTAGGTTATTAGCAATCATACTATATATATTTACTGCTTTTCCTACTTGATATCCATGTTTATTTTTCTGTCAATAGGATTGTGATTGATACGCATATGGAAAGTTTGAGAGAACCCTAAGATAAGGGGTGGCATTGACGGGTGGACTTATAGGGAGTGAATCCCGAATAAGCGATCCTGGTAGACCACCAAATCAGGCGAGGGCCCGTGTGGATTCTGACTGTTGAAAGACCCATGGTCGTGAAAGTAGAGTTTTCCCAGTGCGGCACCCGTGACCCTGAGGATTTAGTAGACATTAACCCTATGACCATTTGGTAGTGCGGTGACTATCAGGAAAAGTTGATACGCGATACTACACTCAAATAAGATTACCTTAGGATACTACAGCTCGCTCGGGTGAACCAGCTTGCTGTTGATATCCCTAGGGGAGTAAATGATTTTGGGAACCTTAGGATCCGTTCTACAGGTGCAAAAATTGACCAGAATACAACCTTTGGGGATGGGTAGAGCCATGACTCCATGCTCGTACCGTTGAACCCCTGAACCCATGTTTTTTCAATTTTTTTTGAGTGATGCATTCATTTAAAAAACTCTTAAACAAATAAAAATCTTCTATTCTTTTTTTTCAAAATAAACTAAAACAATAATTGCAAATATCAGAAAGATTGCGTTATGGATTTCGGTAGAAGAAAGACACACAAGTACACTTTCAAGGCTCCAAAACTAGAGAATTTTGTTAGAACAAGATTTGGTTCTGCAGTAATACCTCTGAGTTTTGATGATAACAAACTAGTATGTTTGTATGAACAATTTTGGTATTCTAATGTTTGTTATTTTTGAGAATTTAACAAACAGGTTCTGCTTCAGATAAATAGCGTGGCTAAGTTATTAGAGGAGAATTGTTTCGCTTCTACGCTACATTTGTTCTGCTGAACAGTAGCACTTTCTTTAGAAGACTCTGATGTTGTATGACTCTGATATGATGACTTAAGAAAAACAAGTTCTGAAGATCTGAAGACAGAAGTTCTGATGAACAAGTCCAGATGCTGAAGACTTAAGAAAACAAGTTCTAAAGATCTGAAGACAGAAGTTCTGATGAACAAGTCCAGATGCTGAAGACTTATGCTTCTAAGACTACGGGTTCTGAAGACCAAGTGCTGAAGACTCTGAAGATGTAGCTCTGCAGACTCTGAAGACTTGAAGCTCTTAAGACCCAAGTAACCTTTTCCCTTCTTCTAACTCATGCTCTCAGAAGCCTCTGAAGTCAGGAAGTTGAGAAGATTATGCAACGAGGTACAACAGTACAACAGTATGATGAGGACGCTTTGCTCTACTCCCAGATAAGGCGGAAACAAGTGTACTATTTGTCCCCCAAGTTCTTTCAAGCCGCCATAATTCTAAAATGTCAGAAATATACTTCAACGGTCATATCTATGCATGGCTATATAAAGGCTTGAAGACTTCAAGAATGAGCTAGCAAATAATACCGGAATATTCACTGTCCATATGCTCTATTATTAATATCATTCTTAAGTCAATATTATTCTTAAAATCTGGTTACTCATCAGCTTGTGTAGAAGCATCATTATTGTAGACAAACCTTTATAACAAACAGTTGTTTGTGTTCCCTAAAGGATCAGGTAGGTCAGAAACTTTAGGAAGACTAAGACAGTGAGTTTTAGTGTTGTTAGTCACTTGCAGTTTGGCTTGTGCATTGTATTCCTTAAGAGACCGGTTAGGTCAGAATTCTTAAGAAGTCTAGGACTAGCGTGTCTTAGTGATTTTTTTTAGTCACCAGCAATTGCTAGTGCAGTTGTAATCAGTTTGGTTATAGTGGATTACGACCTCGCTTAAGAGAGGCAAAATCACCTTGGCGGGTGGACTAGACTAGCTTGAGGATTTCTCAAGTGAACTAGTATAAACATACTGTGTTCTTTCTTTTCAGTTTCTCTTGCTTTATTATCAAGAAGTGGGGATTATTTGTAAAGGGGATTATTTTTCAAGAATAGCTTTTTATTTTAAAAACCCAATTCAAACCCCTCTTTCTTGTGTTTTTCACACCTTCAATTAGCATCCGAGCTCAGGTTCTGAGAAGATAAATAGTTTGAATTTTTATCAAGCACCTAACAGTGTTCAATACCGATCCAAAGTGTGAAAAACAACGGCTGCCCCAACTGCTTCTAATGTCACTTCTGATAATAATGAAAGAGACTCATATAGTGCAAAATCTCCTATCTTTGATGGCGAGAAATTTGACTATTGGAAAGACAGAATCGAAAGTTACTTTCAGGGATTTGATTTGGATCTATGGGATCTGGTAGTTGATGGCTACAAATTCCCAGTAGACTCTGAAGGCAAAAAGATTGCTAGAAGCTCATTCACAGAGGCTCAAAAGTAAACCTACAAGAATCATCATAGAGCGAGAACGATTCTGCTAAATGCTATTTCATATACAGAGTATGAAAAGATTACAGATAGAGAGACTGCAAAGTCTATCTTTGACTCTCTTTAGATGACTCGTGAAGCAACGCTCAAGTCAAGGAGACAAAGGCTCTGGCCCTAATCCAGAAGTATGAGGCCTTCAAAATGGAAGACAACGAATCTGTGGAAACTATGTTTTGAAGATTCCAGATGCTTATTACCGGACTCAGAGTTCTGGACAATGGTTATTCTACTGCTGATCATGTCAAGAAGATTATTAGGAGTCTGCTTGTAAAATGGAGACCAATGGTAACTGCTTTGAAATTGGCAAAGGATCTGAACAACACGAGTCTTGAGGAACTGATTATTTCTTTAAGAAGTCATGAGATAGAACTTTCAGAAGATGAACCTCAGAGAAGAGGTAAGTCTGTTTCTCTGAAGTCTAAGTCTGAAAAGGCAAAGGCTTACCAAACAGAGGAGAACTCGGAAGAATCTAAAGAAGATTCAGACGAAGATGAACTGTCTCTCATATCAAGAAAGATAAATAAGATGTGGAAACACAGACAGAGCAAGTTCAGAGGGTCGAGAAGAAAAGGTAGATCTGAGTCTACATCTGGTCAAAGGAAAGTTTCTGAAAATGAAGCTACTTGCTATGAATGCAAGGAGCCTGGACATTATAAGAATGAATGTCCAAAGATCATGAAAGATAGAAAACCAAAGAAGGTTTTCAAAGCTAAAAAGGTTCTTATGGAAACATGGGATGATTCAGAATCAGAAGAAGAAGAATATGGTGAAGAACATGCCAACGTGGAACTTATGGCAAAGACCAGCATAAGCGAAGACTTATCAAAGGATCAATTGACACTTGAAGAAGAGTCAGACTTTGATGACGACAAAGAGGTACTTTCTTCCTTACCTCGTTCTGAACTTGAATTAGGTTTATCAGAACTTATGAAAAGGTATCAACTTCTTCTAAGTAAACACAAAATTCTGAAAAAGACTTTTGTGGTTGCTTCTGAGAATTCTACTAAGAGCGAGCCAAATATTTCTGATTTAAATAAAAAAAATTCTTTAGAAAAATATAATGTTGCTCTAAAAAGTAAATTCTCTAAGCTAGAAGAAGAGATTATT
Organism: Lathyrus tuberosus; assembly: GCA_022829125.1. Taxonomy (NCBI): domain Eukaryota; kingdom Viridiplantae; phylum Streptophyta; class Magnoliopsida; order Fabales; family Fabaceae; genus Lathyrus; species Lathyrus tuberosus. The sequence continues at coordinate 15,525,094 of JALAZF010000071.1, forward strand.
TTTAACATATCTGTTACTGATGAAGTAATCAGATATGATAGAGCTTTTCAGCACTTCCTTGCTAAAAGCATAGATAGAAGCAAGATGGCTTCAATGATCTATGGAGTTAGCAGAAACAGAAGTAGAGGTCTGGGATATTCAAGCCCATCAAAACCATTTGATGAGACTCTGAGTATTAAACTAAAACCTCTGTCTGAACATTTTGTGCATGCTGGCACCGAACTGAAATGTTCTGAACTAGAAGGATCTGATTCTGGTGCACCACAATCACAGACATAGAAGAAAACTTCTAAGCTTAAATATCATGCACAAATTCCACTTGATTATCCTGTTGCACAGAAATCCAAAGGTGTCAGAACCTCTAGAAATACTAACAAGAAAGGACCCAGAAAATAGGTACCTAAAAGTGAGATAATCTATGTTGTAGACATCCTTGATGGTGCCATTGAAACACCAATCATGGTACCTGGACAGTGGATGCTCGCGACACATGACGGGAGAAAGGCGTATGTTCCAAGATTTGGAACTTAAGTCTGGAGGCGTCGTTGGTTTCAGAGAAAATCAGAAGGGGAAGATTATTGGCTCTGGTACAGTTGGTAATGGTAAACTTCCTTCCATAAACAACGTTCTTTTAGTTGAGGGTCTAATGCATAACTTACTGTCAATTAGTCAACTTAGTGACAATGGTTATGACATTATCTTTAATCAAACGTCCTGTAAGGCTGTTAGTTAGAAGGATGGGCCAGTTCTGTTCAATGGTAACAGGAAAAAAAATACTTATAAGATCAGACTATCAGATTTGAAAAATCAGAATGTAAATTGTCTTCTGTCCGTTAATGAAGAGCAATGGGTCTGGCACTGACATCTGGGTCATGTTAGCTTGAGAAGAATTTCTCAGCTGAACAAGTTAGGACTTGTCAGGGGCTTGCCCAATTTGAAGTATTGTTCAGATGCTCTTTGTGAAGCATGTCAGAAAGGCAAGTTTTCAAAAAATTCTTTTAAAGCTAGACCGATTGTTTCTACCTTTAAACTATTAGAACTTCTTCACATTGACTTATTTCGACCAGTGAAAACTGCTTCAGTCAATGGAAATAAATATGGACTAGTCATCGTTGATGATTACAGTCGTTGGACATGGGTAAAATTCTTAAGACACAAGGATGAGTCACATTCTGTATTTGCTTCCTTCTGCACCAAAGTGTAAAATGAAAAGAATTGCAAAATTGTCAGAGTCAGAAGTTATCATGGTGGAGAATTTAAAAATAAATATTTTGAAAAACTTTTTGATTCTTATGGCATATCCCATGATTTCTCCTGTCCTAGAACTCCACAACAGAATGGGGTTGTAGAAAGAAACAATAGGACATTGCAAGAAACGGCTCGCACCATGATTCAAGAAACTGACATGGCTAAGCACTTTTGGGCAGAGGCAGTTAACACAACATGTTATATTCAAAATAGAATCTCAATAAGACCTATTTTGGGTAAGACTCCTTATGAATTGTGGAAGAAAAGAAGGCCCAACATTTCTTATTTTCATCCTTTTAGATGTGTCTGTTTTATGTTGAACACTAAAGAGAATCTGGGCAAGTTTGATTCCAAAGCACAGAAGTGTCTGTTGTTAGGATATTATGAATGCTCAAAAGGCTACAGAGTCTATAACACAGAATTACGAATTGTGGAAGAATCAATTCATGTCAGATTCGATGATAAGCTTGACTCTGAAAATTCAAAGCTAGTTGAAAAGTTTGTAGATTTGGAGATTAGTTTTTTAGAACCTAAGGAAAAGGCAGAGGAAATCAAAGATTCAGAAGCTCCTACTTCTGATATTGTTGTTGCTCCCACTGATCCTCCACAACAAAAGAAAAGCAGAGTTGCAACTTCACACCCTGAAGAATTAATTCTGGGAAATAAGGACGCTCCTATCAGAACCAGATCAGCCTTCAAACCTTCTGAAGAAACACTTCTGGGTTTGGTGTTCTTAATCGAGCCAACATCTGTTGATGAAGCTCTACTGGATAAAGACTGGATTCTGGCGATGGAAGAAGAACTTAACCAGTTTTCAAAGAACGATGTTTGGAATCTTGTTCAGAAGCCTAAAGGTGTCCACATTATTGGAACTAAATGGGTATTCAGAAACAAGCTCAATGAGAAGGGTGAGGTTGTCAGAAATAAGGCATGACTGGTTGCACAAAGTTATAGTCAACAAGAAAGAATAGACTATACAGAAACCTTTGCTCCAGTCGCCAGGTTAGAAGCCATACGTCTATTAATTTCTTTTTCTATAAATCATAACATCATCTTATATCAGATGGATGTTAAGAGTGCATTTTTGAATGGTTATATTTCAGAAGAAGTTTATGTCAAACAACCTCCTGGATTTGAAAACTCTGAGAAGTTAGATTATGTTTTTAAACTTAAAAAATCTCTCTATGGTCTGAAACAAGCTCCCAGAGCTTGGTATGATAGATTGAGTAATTTTCTTTTAGAAAATAACTTCACCAGAGGCAAGGTTGACACCACCCTCTTCTGTAAAATGTTTAAAAATGATATGCTTATAGGTCAGATTTACGTTGATGATATTATTTTTGGTTCTGCTAATCCCTCTATTTGTGAAGAGTTTTCTAAGCTAATGCAGGCAGAAATTGAGATGAGTCTGATGGGTGAATTGAAGTTATTTCTGGGAATTCAAATTGACCAAAAATCAGAGGCTACTTACATTCATCAAAGTAAGTACACCAAAGAACTTCTAAAGAAATTCAAAATGATGGATTGTAAACCAGCTAAGACTCTAATGCATCCAACATGTATTCTGGAAAAGGAAGAGGTAAGTGGAAAGGTTTGTCAGAAGCTCTATAGTGGTATGATAGGCTCTTTTCTGTACTTAACTGCTTCTAGACCTGATATTCTTTTCAGTGTTCATTTGTGTGCTAGATTTCAATCAGATCCTAGAGAATCTCATTTAACTGCTGTTAAAATAATTCTAAGGTATCTAAAAGGAACTATTAACCTTGGCTTGATGTATGAGAAAACATCAGAGTACTCTCTTTCTGGTTATTGTGATGCAGATTACGCAGGAGACAGATTGGAAAGAAAAAGCACCTCTGGAAACTATCAGTTTCTCAGGAACAATCTGATCTCATGGTCAAGCAAGAGGCAATCAACAATTGCTCTCTCAACAGCAGAAGCAGAGTACATATCCGTGTCTCTATGCAGTACACAGATGTTGTGGATGAAGAACCAACTAGAAGATTATCAGATACATGAGAGTAACATTCCTATATTTTGTGATAATACTGCTGCTATCTGTTTAAGTAAAAATCCAATCTTACATTCTAGGGCTAAGCACATAGAAATTAAACATCGTTTTATTAGAGACTATGTTCAGAAGGGAATCTTATGTTTAAAATTTATAGATACAGACCATCAATGGGCTGATATATTTACAAAACCCTTGGCTGAAGATAGATTTCTATTTATTCTGAAGCATCTGAAAATGGACTACTGTCCAGAGTAAGATTTCATCAGAATTAGATGTGTTTAGTCAAAGTCTGAAGATATCAAATTTTCATTTAAACTAATAAGCATTTGTTTTTAACCTTAGTCATCAGAAGATGCTTTGTCAGAAGTGTCTTTGATCAGACGGAAACCTTTTGGTTTTCCAGACTCTGAGGATATCAAAACGTGTCACTTAGAGTACACAATGAGCAGTACTTTTCTTGGAATTGGTTAAATCAAGATTACGTTCATTTATTAACCCCCATTATTATGTTTTCACTTCACTCACACGTTATACACCCACTCACATCACTTCACTCCACTTTTGTCTTAGAAACCCTAAAATCCCTTCAGTTCTCTGCAACTTCATCATCTTGATCAATGACGAAATCATCTCAAACTATCTCCAAAGCTAAGCTACTTGAATATCAATGTATTATTCCTGAAGAATGTCCTATCTCTCTAGACACGCTTGTAAATGAACTTCGAGTTCTTTGTGAATCCATGGTTAACTTCACAAACCTCAGGGATAATGGATGTGATCTTACTCAAACACTCAATTCTCAAGGATGGGATAATTACTTTAATAGATTGCAAGGATCCTCACTTTCAAACTTGGTTCAAGATTTCTGGATTCATGCAATCGCTAGAAGATATGTCATTGTTTCTACTGTGTTTGGAAAACAGATCATCATCACAAAAAAGACTATCAGCGACTTAATCTCTCATGATGGAAAGGGACTAAGAATCGTCAATATTCAACTAAATAAGCAAAGGGAAGCCAAGGTTACAACTGCTATTTTTAAAGAAGGAACTGCTCTAGACTCCAAAAAGGATCCACTATCATCGCTCTTAAAAGATACTTTAAGTATTTGGTTCAAAATCATGTTGGGAACTATGTATCATCGTCCATCCACTCATTCATCGGATTACATTAATTTATCGCAGAAGTAAGTTTTCTATTTCCTGTTGAAAGGAAAGAAAATACATCTCTCTTTCATTTTGTTTAACATTATGAGAGAATCTATAGTTAACTCAAGAACTGGCTCCACCAAGAAGGGAAATCATATCCCTTATGGTAGACTCCTATCTGATATTTTCATTGAGTCAGACTTAGTTGAAGATTTATTGGTTGTTGGGTTCACTAAGGAACTTGACAAATCTTCTGGACAAACTTTTTGGGCAAAAAACTTAAAGAATATAAAGATTTTTAAGAAGATCACTCATCGACCTACTATTCCAAACCAGTTTGAACTTACCTTTGTTCGATTTCCAATCTCTGGATTTACGCCTTTTTCAAATCACTATAATCCAGAAGAACTAGTAAACTATTTTGCTGGATGTGAAGAGGAACCATTAGATGCATGGATTGATCTGGAAAATCTACCAGATACTCTCCCTGAAATTGTTCAAAAAAACGGAAAGGCAAGAAAAAGAAAAGTGATGATGATGACGGACCATCAGCAAAGAAGATGAAGATGGTATCTACATCTACTTCCTCTGCTCCAGAACAAAATAAGTCTTTTGAATCGTCCTCTGTAACTACATCTATTTCTACTGACAGAAATTTGTCTTCATCTCTTCCCATCTCATCACCATCACTTACAACTCAACCATTTTTATCCACTCATCCACCAATATTCTCTACTGTTGTCACCACCTCTCCAACACCCATCTCATCTTCGGCAATTTCAATTACTACTTCATAACCTATTCCAGAATCAATAATTGATAATCCTGAATCTTCTTTAAACAATGATACCATCATTCTTGATGACTCTGTTGAAGATGATCAACCCTTAACTGAAAATCAAACCTCTGACCTTCCTCTCAACCTAGATGAAGCAATATCTATTATTAAGGACAATGTGGTTACAAGGTTCAAAACATTTTCTGATGAATCAAATTCTAGTGAAGACCCTTCTGATTTGGGTGCTTCATGGGATATGTTCAATCAGTGGATAGCTGAGGAATTTTAGAAGATTCAAGATTTTTTTGTTCAGACAAAGGATTATTTTGTTCAAAAAGGTGAAAATAGGTTGTAAGAGAAGAAGGAAGTCGAAGCTAAGCTAGCTGCAGAAAAGGAACTGGCAGTTAGCCAAAGAAGAGGCAGAAAGATTAGCTAAGGAGGCTAATGATCAAGCAGAAGAAGAAGCTAGATATGCTAAAGCTGTCAACACATCTGAACCTGCTTCCTCCTCTGAACCTGCTTTTGTGAGTTTGGAACATGCAATTGACGAAATCAAAGAAGATCATCAAGCAATGAAAGAAGAATAGAAGATCTTCAGAGAAAGCTTTGCTGAGCAGAAGGTTGTCAACAACTCTCTTCAGGATATGCTTCAACAGATCCTTACCAAGCTGTCTACAAATCCTTCATCCTCTGGAACTTAGGAACTTAGGCACTTAAGAACTTAGGCTCTGAACATTTGGATTCTACTTGTTTTGATCTTCTGGTCTATTAGATTTAAATGAAATTTCTACTTTTTGATTTTGACAAAAAAAGGGAGAAGTATAGAACATGATATTTTGATTCTCATAATCAATTTCTGAAAAACAAGCTGCTTACATTCTAACCAATAAACTCCTGTTTCTGTTAGATTTGTCTTCTTGTTTTCTTTTTTAGGAAATATGGAATCCGAATATTTTTGGCTCTGATATTTCAAGATCTCAATTGGTACAAATTAAATTCTAGAAACTGAATCAAGACTCTAAAGATCTCAATATCTGACCAATAGCAACCAAGGGGAGTTCACCCAGAAGGTTCACAATTCAGGATATTTGATCTTCATCCAGTCTGAGATTCAGGGGGAGATTCTCATCTGAAGGATAAGTATTCCATAACCTTCTTATCTCAGTTATCTTTTTATGATTATGTACAAAATTGTGTCATCAAAATACATAGTTTTGTCATCATCAAAAAGGGGGAGATTGTTAGAACAAGGTTTGGTTCTGCAGTAATACCTCTGAGTTTTGATGATAAAAAACAAGTATGTTTATATGGGCAATTTTGGTATTCTAATGTTTGTTATTTTTGAGAATTTAACAAACATGTGCTTCTGATAAATAGCGTGGCTAAGTTATTAGAAGAGAAATGTTTTGCTTCTGTGCTACATTTGTTCTGCTGAACAGTAGCACTTGCTTCAGAAGACTCTGATACAGTATGACTCTGATACGATGACTTAAGAAAAACAAGTTCTGAAGATCTGAAGACAGAAGTTATGACGAACAAGTCTAGATGCTGAAGACTTAAGAAAACAAGTTATGAAGATCTGAAGACAGAAGTTATGATAAACAAGTCTAGATGCGGAAGACTTATGCTTCTATGACTACGAGTTCTGAAGACCAAGTGATGAAGACTCTGAAGATGTAGCTCTGCAGACTCTGAAGACTTGAAGCTCTTAAGACCCAAGTAACATTTTCCCTTCTTCTAACTGATGCTCTCAGAGCCTCTGAAGTCATGAAGTTGAGAAGACTAAGCAACGAGGTACAACAGTACAACAGTACGATGAGGACGCTTTGCTCCACTACCGGATAAGGCGGACACAAGTGTACTATTTATCCCCCACGTTCTTTCAAGCTGCCATAATTCTGAAATGTCAGAAATATCCTTCAACGGTCATATCCATGCATGGCTATATAAAGGCTTGAAGACTTCAAGAATGAGATAGCCAATAATACCGGAATTTTCAATGTTCATACGCTCTATTATTAATATCATTCTTAAGTCAATATTGTTCTTAAAATCTGTCTACTCATCAGCTTGTGTAGAAGCATCATTATTGTAAACAAACCTTTGTAACAAATAGTTGTTTATGTTCCCTAAAGGACCGGGTAGGTCAGAAGCTTTAGGAAGACTAAGACAGTGAGTTTTAATGTTGTTAGTCACTTGTAGTTTGGCTTGTGCATTGTATTCCTTAAGAGACCGGTTAGGTCAGAATTCTTACGAAGTCTAGGACTAGTGTGTCTTAGTGATTGTTGTTAGTCACCAGCAGTTGCTAGTGCAGTTGTAATCAGTTTGGTTATAGTGGATTAAGACCTCGCTTGATAGAGGCAAAATCACCTTGGTGGGTGGACTAGACTAACTTGAGGTTTTCTCAAGTGAACTAGTATAAACATACTGTGTTCTTTCTTTTCAGTTTCTCTTGATTTATTATCAAGAAGTGGAGATTATTTGTAAAGGGGATTATTTTTCAAGAATAGCTTTTTATTTTAAAAACCCAATTTAAACCCCCCTTTCTTGTGTTTTTCACACCTTCAAATTTAAGGAGGTTGGAAAGGATGATCACCAACCCTGATGCTTTCAGAGCTAAGCATGGAGGACTGCTGTCTCTGTTAAGGGTCCACGTAGTTGATGGAATCCTGTCTATTTTAATTCAGTTTTACGATCTAGTTTATCACTGCTTCACATTCCCGAATTATCAACTGGCACGAATGTTAGAAGAATACTCTCATCTGATTGATTTACCTATCACTGATCAAGCTCTATTTTTTGGACTGGAAGAAATTCCAAAGGATCAGGCCATTGTAAGAGCAATCTCTTTGGACGAGTCAGAAGTTAGGACTCACATGACCACCAAAGGGGGAACCCAGGGTTTACCAGCTAAATTCCTGATAGAGAAAGCTATGTACTATGCTAGTATAGGAAATGTAACTGCTTTCGAAGATATCTTTGTCCTACTCGTATATGGGCTTTTCCACTTTCCCAACATTGACAACTTCGTTGACACCAACGCTGTTAAGATATTTCTGATTGGAAACCCCGTACCGACCTTGCTCGCAGATTCTTATCATTCTGTACACTTAAGGAATTTGTACAGTGGAGGAATGATCACATGCTGTGTACCCTTACTTTACAAATGCTTCATTTTCCATTTACCCAAGTCTGCTACATTTTGGGATCACAAGAGTACTTTACGTTGGTCACAAAGGATTATGTCTCTTACCAACTTTGACATAGATTGGTATAATAGGATTTATGAAGGGATAGAGATCATCAACAGTTGTTGAAATTTCCCTAACGTACCCCTCATAGGAACTAAATGAGGAATCAACTATCATCCAATTTTAGTTCGCCGTCAACTCGGATACCCGATGAAGAATATCCCGCATAATGTTCATCTGGAAGGTCTTTTCTTCAAGGAAGGGGAAAATGACAGGGCACTAAAGAAGGAAATAGTGCATGCCTGGCAACATATTCACAAGAAAGGGAGAGAGTCTCTAGGAAGACTAAACTGTATCTCCATGGAGCCTTATCTCCACTGGGTGCAAACTAGAGACCTCAAGCTGAGGATGCCTTACCCTCGCCAAGAAGTTTTTCCATTAAAGGAATCTGTCCTTTATTTCATGTCTGACACGGAAAAACTCCAGGTAGCTCTCAACAAAGTTCAACGTGAGAAGAGCTCTTGGAAAAACAAGTATCGAATCCTCAACGTGGAATGTACCAAGATTCAGGAACTGTTAAAAGAAAAGGATGCTAAGATTAAGATATTAGAGCAGCATGTTGTAGAAAGTCAGGAGGACCGAAGAAATCTGCTCGATCCTTTCACTTGGCAAAGGACTGACAACCCGACAACGGCTGAAAAGCGCCGATCAAAGAAAAGAAAAAAACTAAAACCAGCATCTGAGCACTCTTCAGAAAGGACTCAGGATCCATGAGCTTAGCCATTTTCCTTACAGCACTTTGTAAAATACTGTAATTTTCCTTGTAACATACTACAATCTTTCAAATTTAATAAAACAAGGTCTCCACCCTCCACTGTATGATATTTGCAATCTATTTGTTGAAGTTCTTTTTTATTAAAGCTAAAAAAATACATAACTTTGCATATCATTCATCATTCTCACATAACACATCTTCTTATCTTCGAGTCTCACGTACGTGTCACGATTCTAGAGTCAAACTGTCTCACTCATACAATACTTGGGCCAATCGACAAAAGAAAATGGATGATCTCGAGAAAGTAAATAGAGAGCTGAGAGAAGAAGTCGACGCTCTAAAGGAAAGTTTGGAAAAACTTCACAATGACATGCAATCCCTGGCAGCAGCTCAGAAACAACAACAAAGGACTGTGATCTCAGATATCACATCTACGCCCATTATGGAAACACATGAGAATCATCCTCGGTACAACATGCCTAAAGGTCGCCCCTGGGGCATGCCTCTCAACTTTGTCCCTGAAGAATACATCCCGCCGGTCACTGAAGACCAAGAAACTGCAGCAGGAACCATTGGGCCTGAAGGTTACAAACTTCGGGAAAATGAAGATGCAAGGTTTATAATAGCAACTCCTGAAGGTTACAAACTTCAGGACCCTTAAGCGCCAAGAATCACCGCTGTAATGTCTATACCAAAACCAGTGGTACATACTATCCCGGGAGGACAAATTCCACAAGTAATTTCTAGTGGAAACGAAGACATGTACGAAAAAATGAATGAGTTCTAGGAACAATTCCTGGAAATGCAGAAGGAACTGCATGCCATTCACGGTCAAGACTTATTCGGAAAGCACGCCGCCGACCTCTATTTGGTCCCTAATGTAAAAATCCCGCACAAATTCAAGATGTCTGACTTTGAAAAATACAAAGGAAACTCTTGCCCTCAAAGTCATTTGGTGATGTACGCTTGAAAGATGTCAACCCAGACAGAAAATCAACAGCTACTGATCCATTACTTCCAAGACAGTTTAAGCGGTGCCACACTCAAATGGTACATGGGTTTAAACCGCACCAAGATCAGTACTTTCAAAGATCTCGGCGTTGCTTCGTTCAGCAGTATAAATACAACCTAGACATGGTACCGGATAGGGATCAACTCAGAGCAATGTCGCAGAAGGACAAAGAAACTTTCAAAGAATATGCTCAGAGATGGCGTGAAATTGCCGCTCAGATCTGTCCTCCTCTTAAGGAAAAGGAGATGACCAAGATCTTTTTGAAAACATTAAGCTCATTCTATTATGACCGAATGGTTGCCAGTGCGCCCAGTGACTTCACTGAAATGGTGAACATGGGAGTACGCCTTGAAGAAGCAGTCTGAGAAGGACAATTGATCAAAGATGCAGAGCCATAAAGCAGTACCAAAAGATACGGTAGTGCTTTCACAAAGAAAAAAGAGCAAGATATTGGTAATATCTCTCTTGAAAAGCAAAGGCGAAGGTATCAACCAGTAGCAGCGGTAACTCACGCTATCCACCCTGCGCCGGCTCAGACGTATCAACCTCAGGTTGCTCAAAGCCAACCAAATCAACAACAGTATCAACAAAGGACACAACAGCCTCTTCAGCAGGCTCGTCCATAGTACAACAGCAACAATCGTATGACACGACCATCAGGGTTCGACCCTATACCGATGTTGTACGCAGAACTATTTCCACTTCTACTGGTCAAAGGGCACGTCCAAACTAGGTCTCCTCTTAGAGTACCAAAAAATCTCCTTTTGGGTTTAAAGCGGATCAAACTTGCCCTTACCATCAAGGAGGATCGGGGCACAAAATTAAGAATTGTCTCAACTTCAAGTCCAATGTGCAGAAGCTTGTCAGGAACGAGGCCCTATCTTTCAAAGATACTAATCCAAAGGTTCAGAAGAACCCGTTGCCTCAATATAAGAAGACTGCAGTAAATTTAATAGAGGAAGAATTTAGCCGCGGTTATCAAATTCACGATGTACTCCTATTAGGAACCAATCTGGTTTGGATGCATTGTATACAGAGCGGGTACGGTCATGTACCACCTCACAATTATCACCAGTGTGATATCTGCTCAAAGAATAACCAGGGGTGTTCCGTAGTGCAATTAGCTCTGCAAGAACAGATGAACCTAGGATGGATTCAAGATCACTGAATCCGTGAAATCAACATGGCCCATGCGCATCCCAACATTGTTCAGAACCACGAAGTCCACACAATGAACGTCAACTTAGTGGCGATGCATTCAAGGCAAAGTCAATACCATAATCTGTCACGACTCGATTACAATACCTGTCTGATCTGCTTAATAAGCAATCAGGGATGCTCTTTTGTACAAGAGGCCCTTCAACATCAGATGGATCTTGGATGGATCCAAGACTACCGTGAGAGAAATAACCACCAAGTCAATATGGTTTAGATCTTTAACATACGCTTGATGAATACCAGCCTGGTAGAATTACACGCTAAGCAAGTCAGGCTCGGCTTTCTGGCTTCACATGATTATCAAGACTGTGAAGAATAACGTGAAAACGATCAAGGGTGTGCACTTTTCCAAAGAACACTTCAACACTTGTTGGACCACTGGCAGCATCCAATCTACTTAGATGAAGCTACACAATAGGTTAGCTTGACTGATGGAAATCCTGATAGGCATCAAAGTCAGGGTGTCTGCTCGATGGAAACAGATCCAGTAAAGATGCACTACATACAAAGCGGGCATGGTAGGGTACCACCACGTAATTATGAGCGTTGTAGAGTTTGTTCAGAGAACAACCAAGGATGTTACCTCGTACGAGTGGCTCTTCAAAATCAGTTAGACCAAAAAGACATTCGACCATGTTCAAATTCTGGGTCGATCAACGTGATGCCCGACTATCTCCCTGATCAAAGCAAAGATGTTGTCATAATCTCTGATCATGGGAGGACCAAAAACTTTTGTGCCATAATCCCTTTGCTCAACAAGTAAAAAGTCTCTCTTGACAGTAGAAGAATCCTTAACCTGGACCCAATTGAGGCTTCCTATAATGGTCAGGGAAATCAGAAAGCTCCCGTGGTTATCTACTTGCAGGTCCAATACTGTACAATTCTGATAAGGCTATCCCTTACAAGTCCGATGCAACAACCATCGAAAATGGAAAGGAAACTCCATTACCCTCTGTCGTAAACATTGCCGACATCAGTCGAGTAACACGGAGCAGCCGGATCTTCAACAGAGGAGTTGGAGAACCGACCAAGTAAAAGGAACCTCAAACAGAAGTTCCTAATCAACCAGTCGATCAATCTAGTAATCCAGTACTGGTAAAAAACAGCGATGAGATGCTGAAGCTCATACAGAAAAATGAGTACAACATTGTAGACCAACTGTTGCAAACTCCTTTGAGAATCTCTGTGTTATCTCTCTTCCTCAGTTCCGAAGTGTAACACCTCAAAATTTGCCCTCTCTTTTTTCTAACCTCTAACTAGCTTATGTTTCATTTCATTCTTGCATTAGCATTTGTGCATATCATTGACTCTTAGCATGGGATCAAGGTACTTGGTTTAATTCAAGGGAAAAGGATGTTTTTAGGGTTTCAAGCAACAGTTCATGTACATTGTTCAAAGGGCTAAGGGGAGATAAGATTTTTGATACTATCAATTCTCGAGCGTAAGGGAACTGTAAGCCTCAAGGTGTCTTATTTGGTCCATCATCTCATCATAAGATCAAGATTGGCAGGAGAATTAAAATGATTCACAGTCTTCTAACCTGATTGCTTGAATTAGGGTTTTGGAGATTTTGAGATCTAACCCTCAAATGAGCAAGCTCTTTGAGTTTTTATCATCATCAAATGACACATCTCATCATTGTCTGACAGGATACACATCATAGTTAAAGGAATTTGGATTTGGAGGATGTGATGATTCCTCCTAGACTAAAGGCATCAAAACTAGGGTTTGCCATAAAATCAGTTTATTTCTGATTATTTGGGCAAGACTTGATTCCATGATATTCCTCATGTCCTCAAGTGTCTAGGATTGGAGAATTGCCCATCAAGTCGGTTTAGAAGGGTTTCAATTGATCAGAGGTTTGAAAATCAGGAAAATTGGGAATAAAGTCAACTGTGTAGTGAAAAAGTCAACTTTTGACCTTTTGAGGTCAACATGTTGATTTGCAAGTCATATATGATCCATGGAAGTGATTTGATCAAGATATGTTCAAGGAATCATAAAGAATCAAGAATTTGTGAAAGTTTCCATTTTTGGCCAAAATAGGGTTTTAGAACTTACTATTTTTGGCAAGTTTTCATGGTTTAGAGGTTACTTTCAAGGCCAGATTTCTTCATGATACAAGCTCCATTTCAATTTTCTTCAAACATGAAAGTTGTAGAGCTTGTTCCAAGCTTTCCAACCATGTAAAGTTTGTCTCATTTGGATTAATTTTTAGAGAGTTATGATGTTTTAAAGATGGAGGTTTCAAGTTGTAAAATTTGAAAACTTAGATTTTCTCTAAGTTATTTCTTTGGCAGACTTGTGGACATATCTTCATGGCTTGTCTTCACAATGTTCTAAGCCTCATATCATCTTATTTTTAACATGAATTTTGTTCTCCACATTTCCTACATTTCCTTGAATCTTTGGTTGTCTTAAATGGAACAAGGTGTACTAAGTAATGGCCATGAAAAATGATGGGTTCAAGTTGTGTTAAAGGCTTGTATTTGGTAATTTCTAGTGGGATGTTGTTGTAACATGGATATGATTCAAGACCATGCGAATTATAGCACACTCTTTGTGCCAAATTCACTACCAAATATAGCCAAGCAAAAACGCATGCCATGCATGTTTCATGTGTTTGTGTTGCCATAAAAGGTAAAAGGAGAAAATGTGTGAACTTTGCCTTATTTTCTTTCCCATGTACCAAACCTTTTCAGTACCCACACATATTCTTCATGTCCCATTTGAGCTCACAAAATCACTCCCTACACCCTTCATGAAGACCATTCGTACCACCCTCTCTCTCTCTTCCAATCTTTGTCAAAAAACTCCAAACAAACCATTCCACATTTCAGGCCCATTTAACCACTCATAACCCTTCATATATAAGCAAAAGAAACCCTAGAATAGAAAAAAAGGAGCAGCAGTTGGTAAGTTCAGGAAAAAATATACATGCATTCTCTCTTTTCTCTCCCATTCGGATTTGGAATTTTCGGACATTTCTCTCCATTCCACTGCTTGATTCTCATTCTCTGAAGCTTAAAAGAGGATTCTAACCAATTTTCTGAAGCTCTTGCAAGAAGTTAAAGGAGCAACGGACTCTCTCCGTTAGGTAAATTTCCTCCGTTTGGATCTCTCATGATAAACGCATATTGAACTTATTTCTGGTGCATCTGAAGTCCTCTTGTAGTAGAGGCAATGTTTGAATGGTTGTTGTTTTAGTTTGCTCCGATTCAAGTTTGTGTGTTGAACTTTCGAGTTCGTTTTTCATGGCTGTTAAGTGACTTTAAATGATTTTTTATGGTAGATTTGAGCTCTACCTGGAACCCTGTGCAAAATGGTATGCTGCTTGTTTTGATTTGAGTTGGTGAATTCATGTGTATGTTTTCTTTAAGCTTACTTTTCATGATCTTAGAGGTTTCTTTACTGAAAACTAAGTTGATATTTGCATTCTACGCGAAAAAATGAGTGGGGGTGTCTTTGTTTCTCCGTTTCCGACTGGACCAACCGCCGCCGGCGGTGGCCGACCGGACCGGCGCGGTGGCCGGCGAGCTGCTGCACTTTTTCGGTCAGCTACTGTTCACGTGGAGACTTGCATGGCTGAAGCTTGATGGTGATGATGTGGCAAGGTTTGGGTGATCATGTTTTATTTTTTGTCTTTTAGTCACTTAAAAGAAATGGACCAATTGATACATAAGTCACATGCTTTTTTGGTTACTCTTAAAACCATTTATTTTCTTTTTATATTAAAATTCTGAACACATGTGACATGGTCTCATGGGCCTGCATAAACTTCCTGTCCGCACCCCCATGTAGCAGGCCCAGTTGTGTGGCCTTGATTCTTTTCCTTCCTAACACACCTCCTTTTTAACACTTATTTTATTTTTTCTTTCTTTTCCATTTTCGTTTTCTTTTTGTAATTATTAAAAATACTTTATTTTATTGAAAAATTCTAAAAAAAATTATGAACGTATTATAATGTCTTATTTAATTTTTTATGAATTTTATTTTAGTTTTTAATTTGTTTTGATAATTAATTATGATTTTCTTTTCTAAGGTGTCTTTCATGTTTACCCACGTGATTCATGATTGTGTTTGATGAGTTTGCCATGCCTTCTTGAGCCGATTTTTTTTTACATGTCTTTACACTTGATTGAGGAATGTTTGAATGTTATCTTGCTGCCTTGGTGATCACCTTTGGTTGCTTTTCATGTGATTTTTGATGCTCCTCGATTCATACACGATCACTTGCGTACCTTGTCTTGTGGACCACTTTTGAACACGTTCTTGAGCTAGTTCTATTCCAATATTTTTGCACTTGTTAATTGGATGTTTAAACTTGCCTTTGATTACTTTTTGGGAATTTATTGAACCACTTTACTATTTTTGGTTGATTTTTACTTGTGGTTTGAATTTGGTTGAGGCATGCTTAGACACTTGACCTAGTTTGAGTGCATTTGTTTACTTGTGATTGATTGATACTTGAAATGATTATATGGTGTATTCCTATTCTGTTTGATCTTGTTTATGGCTTTAGAGTCATCCTCATTGATCCATTTTTCTATTTGATTTTGATTTTCTAAGTTGATGTTGTTTTGACTTGAATTCAATGGCATGTTTGACTTAATCTTGTGAAATGTTTCCTTGTTTGATACAACCAATGCATGAGGCCTTTTGTTTGACTTGAATGACATGTTAGATGTTCTGACCCTTTTGGTTTAAGTTGCTTTATGTGACATGTTATCACTCTTTGCTTCACATGTCCTTTGGTTTGCTTGCATGATTGATAAGTGGATGTTTTGATTAACTTTGATGCATGTTTTGAACGTGTTGCTTAATGATTCATCTTATGTGATTTGATTTTGATTTTGGTATGTTGTTAATGCATATTCTACTGCCCCCTCGAGTTCATTACTTGTTTTTCACTTCACATGTTCATTTTGGGATGATGTGTATGATGCATATCATTATCAAATGTTTTGTTGCTTCTTTGGCTCATAATGCATCATGATGTGAAATACTTTTGTATGCTTGAATTGATTGATCATGAGGTGTCTTAAGTTCTGACTTGGTTCCATCTTCATCTTACTTTATCTATTTCATTTTGGTGTGAGGTTCATTGATGCTTAATTGTATTTCTTATGCAAATTTACTTGCATCCTTTCTTGTGTGCTTTCACTCGTATACTTGAGATGTGCTTGTATGATCTTTGAAGCATGTTTTATGTTATGATTTGGACATGATGTTTATGATGTGCTTGCTGCCCTATCTTATTTCTCATCTTGTACCTCTTATTCTACTTCATTTATTTCACTATTTCTTTCCCATTGAATCTCAAGACTTGTTTAAGTCTTAGATTCCTTTCCCCTTAGAGCTACCTAGTCCAACTTAATTTCCGATTAAGCTTGGAGTAGGATTAGCATTAGGTCTTAGGTAGTTGCTTCTCTCCTAAACCTCACTAACCCTAGGGCATCCATGCATGATAACATTAGGACATTTATTTTCCCTTTAGAGTCACCTCTTCCTTTGAGTCCTCTCTCTTCTCATCTCATAACTTCTTTAAAACACTTAATAAAGATAAAGTGTATTGCGAACGAGCCCTAAACGTGGGAAATGAGGAATGAGGGGTTTCCTCTCATTCTTCTAGAGTGTGTAGTGGGCGTCCTGTCTTGGGACGATTCACTATGCATTCGTTCATATGCCATAGACTTTTGTGCAATGCAAGTTATGAACTAACTTAAAACACTTCTGTCTAAAAAACAAAAAAACCAAATTCAAATCTTTTTATCCTTCGGGATTGTTTGGTTCCAGACCATTTTCAGAAAAGAGCACGTTACCTTCCGTCTCGTCGCAAACAGGTATCGACCCTAACTGCCGGACGCGAATCTAACGGTGCTCAGAAAAAAACACTTACCGACTTCGTTAGGTCGAAGTACGACTGCTTTGATTTCCTTTTTCTTGTCCGATTGAGGATAAGTAGGCACAAGACGACGATGTCTTGGCGAGTAACCTCCCCCCTTAGTTTGTGTCCGAACTACGTTGACTCTGACTTTCCCATTGCACGGGGGAATACATAGGCATAGGACGAGAAATGTCCTATCGAGTCACTTATTTTTCTTTTCTTTTTCGTTTCTTCGTTCTTTTCCGTTCCCGTTCCTTCTCCTTTCCAGTAGCAGCGGAGCTCTAGACGACGACACCCTTTGATCGAGACAACAAGCGTGGATCCCATCGAGTACGATGGACGCGTGGGGTGCTAACACCTTCCCTTCGCGTAACCGACTCCCTTACCCATTTCTCTGGGTTGCGAGACCATGCTCTTTCCTCTTCCCTCAGGTTTACGCAGTGTTTCCTTTCCCTCGCTTGGGATAAATACACATTGCTGGCGACTCTGTTTTCCGCGCCACTTTCGCATTTGTACCATGGATGCAAATCCTCGGGAATGACAGCTGGCGACTCTGCTGGGGATTAGGTTGACCTCTTGCTGGTCCATCCCTCTAGCGAGTCAATCCTAGCGCTTGTTTGTTTTCATTGGGTGTTTACTGTTGTGCCTTATTATGTTGTATATTACTGTATATTACTGTTTTACCATGTTTTATTGCATCTCATTGTTATCATATGCTGGACTGTGTTGTGCTGTGCTGGTTTTCTGTTTGGCAGGTTGGGTTGTTTTGAGAGATAAGCCTAATACACAGGCTTGAGCATACACTTAGGACTAGAGTGGAAAGTAGTGGGACCTCCGCGCCGTCTTGGTGCGTTTGGTGTTCACAAAATTCACATCCAGACGAGGCTATCTTGGGAGATATTTTGACATGCGTGTCTTGCGCATTTCAGAATGTTGATCTAGAGAGCTGTCGACTCTGGCGACCGTTCCTCCGAGGACTCAGCAACGCCTCTCCTCCCAGTATGTGATAATGGCAGACCAGAAATGGCAAACCCATTACACTTGTCGATCCGAGTACCCAATGCTGGGAAATCGCATAGGATGACCTTATTTTTTAGGGGAATCAGTTGAGGCCTCCTCGATTGATGATGATGCCAAACCAGAAATGGTGAACGTATCATCAATTCTCGACCTGAGAGCCCGTGATATTAAGAATCCTCGGTTTTCTAGAACCCACATGTGAGAGGGGATGGGTGTTTGCAGGTCTGCAGGTAACCGAAACCTTCAACCGACCTGGTTTTCTGGATTTTTTCGTCAATATATATTTGATTACCTGGTTTTCTAGCTATCTCAGTGGCACGATGTTCTGGAATTCTGGTTTTTTAGGTTGTGGTCATTGTTCAGTTAATGGCACGACACGTCCAGAGTAGTGATACCTTGATCCCATGTTTGCAT
Source organism: Lathyrus tuberosus (assembly GCA_022829125.1). Taxonomy (NCBI): domain Eukaryota; kingdom Viridiplantae; phylum Streptophyta; class Magnoliopsida; order Fabales; family Fabaceae; genus Lathyrus; species Lathyrus tuberosus. Next base: position 15,543,799 of record JALAZF010000071.1, read on the forward strand.
CTGCATCATTTCTTGCATTCTAACATGTTTGGCATTTTTTCAGGGTTTGCATCTTACCTTTGATTCCAGTTGCTGGGGTTTTCTTGTCATGGATGCTCAGAGGAAGAAGACTGTGGCTTACACGTTCCCAGACCCAACTCTGACGTTGATTCATAAGATGATTGGTCCTAGAATTCGCACTGAGTTTAGTGGTGAGTATGGAAGGTTGCTGAAGTTCGTCTATAACATCTCCAAGTATGAGAAAGATGTTATCCACACACTCTTACAGTTCTACGATCCGCCGCTGCGCGGTTTTACTTTCCCAGATTACATCTTGGCTCCAACACTGGAGGAGTTCTCATTTATTTTGGGAATCTCCATCAAGCCAGGTATACCATTCTTCTCTGAAGAACGCCCAGGATTGGAAGAGATAGCTGCTGCTCTTCATATAGGAGAATCCTGTTTGAGTGATAATATGGTTGACAAACAAGGATCTAAGGGCTTTTTGTTGAAGTTTTTGTTTGAGCAAGCTAGCGCATATGCTAAAGTAAAGAATTGGACATCCTTCAAAGCCATTTTAGCTGTGTACATTTATGGGATTGTCCTGTTCCCCAATATCCCCGATCTTGTGGATATGCACGCTGTTCGGATCTTTATCTAGAAGAATCCTGTACCTACTCTGCTGGGTGATGTATACCATTCAGTTCACTATAAGAATGAGAATAGACGAGGAGGGACTGTAAGCTGTTGTGTGCCACTCCTGTCTACGTGGTTTTTTAAGGCATCTTCCTGAAACTGGAGCTTTCATTGATACAAGAGATTCCTTGAAGTGGTCTAAGAGGTTGATGGGATTGACCGCTGATAACATTGTCTGGTTCGATCATGATCTATTGGGGATAGAGCTCATTTATAATTGTAGAGAATTCCCAAATGTACCTTTAGTGGGGAGAAAAGGCGGAATTAATTATAACCCTTCTCTCACTATCAGGTAATTTGGGTATGCTTTGAGAGGTCCCCCTGAAGATCGTGATGTCGGAGAGTCCCTGTTTTTCAACGGCACCGAAGACCAAGAAATATTGGGAAGAGCTGTGAACGCTTGGAAGCATGTTTTTAAGAGAGGGAAGACTTCTTTTGGGAAGTGCAATAACAAAGCATTTGCTCCATACATGGACTGGATCCGAAAGAGATCAGAAGAGGAGCTTCTTCCTTTCCCAATAGAGCCACCCTTGTACCCTCTGATGATTGAGCCTCTGACTACAGTGGAGATAGAGAGGTATAACAAGCTGTGGGCTGAAAATGAGAAGTTGAGGGAAGAAAATCGTGAGTTGAGTAGAGAGATCGGCCAATTGAAGCACGAGAAAGGTGAAGCTATTCATGTTGCCAAGGTGAAGACAGAATTGTTCGCTAAGAAAGAGAAAGAGTTGTCTGATGAAGTTGCATCCAGATAGAAGGTAGCACAGGCCTTGAGGGGTACTAGTAAGGTTCTCACATCCAAGAAAAAAGAGGTAAGCAATGCTTTGTCAAAGATCCACAAGTTCAATTCTTACCAAAATACAGCAATTTCAACCAATAAACAGAAAGATGATAAGTACTTGGAGCAGATCGAGGGTTTGAAGTCAAAGCTCAAAAGGAAAGACGAGGAGATCTTATCAAGAATTTTCGAAGGCAGAGAAGTCGAAGAGAGACTCAAAGAGGCCATGGCAAATATGGAGGAGTTGAAGGCCCAAGCTGAGGTGAAGAGGCCCAGGGGTGAGCGTCCCAGTACAGGTGGTGTTTATGAAGAAGATGCTTGGGAGCTGCACAGTCGCTATTTGATGGAGATTATGCACAGAAGAGATCTTCTAATCCAAGAGTTAATCCAGAAGCCGAAACATCCCAACACCAAGAAGCTATTCAAAGAGGCGCAAGATTGGTGTAAGGAGCATGATGAATGGGGAATACTGGCACGGTTGAGTTTGGATGATTTGCCATAACTTGCTTTTCTTTATTTCATTGTACTTTTGGGATCACCACCAGACTTGTTGGTCGGGATCTTTTGTTTATCTTATTCAGACCTATGTCTTTATCTTGGGTTGTAACAGATGACAGATGATTATTTTCCGACTCTCCTATTATATGATCAGAAGTTCAGTTCCATATTGTTGTTAAACTAGAATCAAGGGGTAGATCACCCTTGTGAATATACAAACATGTTTGCATTTGCATTTCCATAATCATAATCATTTTTGCATAACAGTTTTATTTCTGGTTTTCTTATGTTCTCCTTTCTTCAGACAGGATTGCCGACCAACGTATTCATCGGTATTCTACCCGGTCCAACCAGAAGAGAATCATGGAACAGATGCAAGCGGAGATGGCTGCCATGCAGGCACGTATTGACCAATTCATGGAGATGATGCAAGGAGTCGCACAAGGGAAATAAGAGCTCAGAACCCTGGTGCAACCTCTTGTGGCAAGAGTAGACGAGAACAGTGTACTACATGGCGGTCATGTTATTCCTCCTGGCGGAGGTGGTAATGGAAATGTTGTTCATAATGGAGCTCAGGGTGGAGTGCCAATTCCTTCTTTGGTAGGAGGAGGGAGCACTATTCGTGCAGTTCATGGCCATCACTATGATGACCAGCAAGATGATGTTTTCTCTGTCCGAAGCATGGATGCTGGTATCCCTGTTGTTAATGATGAAAGAATCCGACTGATTGAAGAGCAGTTGAAAGGGGTTGTGGATTAAAATACTCTGGGCATGGACTTGGATGATCTGGGGCTGGTTCCAGGTGTCATTATCCCACACAAGTTTTAGACTTCTACTTTTGAAAAGTACAACGGTATGACTTGCCCAAGGACTCACGTGAGGGCGTACGCAAGTAAAATGGCTGCTCATGCAAAGAATGAGAAGTTGATGATGCATTGCTTTCAGGATAGCCTATCTGGGGCATCCCTGGAATGGTATATGCAGCTAGAGAGGAAATACGTTCGTAGTTGGAGAGAGCTGGCAGGGGCTTTTATCAAACACTATCAATACAACACCAACATGGCTCCCAATCGTACACAGCTACAGAGCATATCCCAGAAAAGCAGTGAAACCTTTAAGGAGTATGCGCAGAGATGGCGCGAGTCGACGGCGAGGGTGCAGCCGCCAATGTTGGAAAGAGAAATGTTGAAAATGTTCATGGACACCTTGCCCAAACATTATTATGAGAAATTGTTGCCTTGTACGCTAGGCAAGTTCACAGATTTGATCATGTTAGGTGAGATGGTAGAAAGTGGGATTAGAGCTGGGAAGGTCTCAGGCAGTGATGAATCATCTTCTGGTCAGGGGAAGAAGACGTACGTGAACTATAAAAGGAAAGAAGAAGCCAATTCTGTCTCATCCTATAGGGGAAAGGGGAAACAACAACAAAACTATAACCAGCAGGTGGCTTCAGTGGTTATTCCTACAGCACTTCCACCTCTAGCAGCGCCTCAACAAAAGAATCGTGCTCCGCGCCAACGACAATTCACACCTAAGAAGAACAGACACTTTGATACTCCACCTCTGCCATATTCACAATTGTTTCAGCATTTGCTTCAGTTGAAGTTAGTTGAAAACAGGACTTTGGCTCCTCCTATTGGCACTCCGCCTCCGGGTTATAACCCTAACGCCCACTGTGACTTTCATTCTGGGGCACCCGGACATCATCTTGAGGACTGCAAAGCTTTTAAGCATAAAGTCCAAGACTTGGTGGATTCAAAGGCTATCAGCTTTGCTAATGATGGACCTAATGTTGTGCAGAACCCAATGCCTAACCATGGTGGGCCAAGGGTTAATGCTGTGATAGAAGAGTGTGAGTCTTTGCACTTGGTTATGAATGTGAATGAGTTGAAGACACCGTTGAATGTAGTGAAGAGCAGGCTGCTAAAGGGTGGAGTATACCCCGGTTGTGATGAAAATTATTCAGAGTGCATGGTACAGATTAATGGGTGTGGTTTTTTGAAGTCAGGAATTCAAGGTTTGATTGATGAGGGTTGTTTGCAATTCGACCGATGTGATCAGCAAAAAGAAGTTGTTAATGATGATGTTGCCACTAATATTATTCCTTTCAAAACAGTTGTGATATCAGGACCAGCGAGACCAGCGTCGGTTGTTATATCAGGTCCTAAACCCATTCCGTATGAAAGTACCAAAGCCATCCCTTGGAATTATGGCGCTGATGTTTTTGTTAATGGGCAGAAGCATGAACTGGTGGAAACTTCGGCAGCAAATTCCAGCCCTGAAAGTAAAGTTGAAACTGATGCTGTTACAAGGAGTGGTAGGGTCCTTATCCCTGCTGATGGTCAACCCAGTGGTTCTAAACAAGACAAGGGAAAAAAGATCATGGATGATACCGTGCAGACACCGGTAGTGAGTGATTCTGCAATAAAGCCAGCTGACAACTCTTTTTCAGAGAATGTGGAAGAGTTTATGAGGCTTATCAGGAAAAGCGACTACAAGATTGTTGATCAACTGCACCAAACATCGTCAAAGATCTCCATCCTATCTCTGTTGTTATGTTCAGAAGCTCACCGAAATGCACTTTTGAAAGTTTTGAACGCTGCTTATGTTCCTCAGGAAATATCTGTCAATCAGTCAGAAGGGGTTGTATCTCATCTGAACGCTGGCAATGGTTTGGGTTTCGCTGATTTAGATCTGACTCCAGTTGGAAGAAACCACAACAATGCCTTGCATATTTCTGTTGAGTGTCGTGGGTCATTGTTGTCTCATGTACTTGTGGATACTGGGTCTTCGTTGAATGTTCTTCCTAAGAAAGCCTTGATGAAATTGGATACCTGTGGGTTGATATGCACACCGAGTGATTTGGTGGTGCGTGCTTTTGATGGTTCCAAAAGGTCTGTTTTCGGAGAGATTGTGCTACCAATTAAAGTAGGTCCAGAGTTCTTTGATGCTACTTTTTACATCATGGACATCCAGCCGAACTACCGTTGTTTATTGGGATGCCCATGGATTCACAGTGCTGGAGTTGTGACATCTACGCTACACCAGAAGCTGAAATATATGGTGGATGGTCACGTGGTAACAGTTTGTGGGGAGGAAGACATTATGATAAGCCAGTTGTCTACCTTCAAGTATGTAGAAGTTGATGGTGAGATACATGAGACTTTGTGCCAAGGATTCAAGACAGTAAAGATTTCTGATGAACCTCCTAAAGATGTTATCCAGTCTGAAGTGGTAGAGCAGCCTACAGTGGTGAGTCAGCCTGAGATCTCAATGTCTTCATTCAAAGATGCCAGGGCTATGGTTGAAGCTGGAAGTTCACAAAAGTGGGGTCAAGTTGTTGAGGTTCAAGAGAAGAGAAATACTTATGGGCTGGGATATAGGCCACCCAGAAGAGCTCAGGATCCACCCAAATTCTATGGTCCAGTCCGTTTTACCAGTGCTGGTGTTTTCTTTGACAGAATCAATGCTATTGACGAAGAAGGGGACAGTGACTGCGACATGGATAGTTGGATTCGCCCCTGTACACCGGGTCAAAGCCTCTGCAATTGGTCATCAGAGAAAGTCATCCAAGTGACCGGCTTAGAGTAATTGCTTTTGTTTTCCTGCTATGTTAATCCTACGTTTTGCCCAAGACGTAGTGATTCTTGTTTGTAGGGCTTTAACCTTTTTGCGTGTTTACTTCATCATTAATAAAGGACGTTTCCACAGTCAAATATTTTTTATCCCTGTTTTTCTATTTTTATTTTTGTGCATAAAAATCACATCAAAATGGCAATGTGTTTCTATTTGTTGCATACATAATAAACATAAATCATCAATTATGCAGGTTTCCTTGTTCAGATTCCACCACTCATGATTCAGCTATGGCTCGATATGACTTCGACAATCCCATTTATCAGGCTGAAGAAGAGACTGTCGAAGATTGTGAACTACCCGAGGAATTGGCCAGACTGTTGAGACAAGAGGAGAAGGTCATCCTTCCTCATCAGGAGGAGATTGAGGTTGTTAATCTAGGAACCGAGGACGCAAGAAAAGAGGTGAGGATAGGGGCCGCTCTGGAAGACACCGTAAAGGGAAGATTGATTGAAATACTTCGAGACTATGTGGATATCTTCGCCTGGTCTTACCAAGACATGCCTGGGCTCGATACTGACATCGTGGTACACCGGCTACACCTCAAAGAAGGATGTGCTCTAGTTAAGCAGAAGATGAGAAGGACGAAATCAAAAATGTCTGTCAAAATTAAAGAAGAGGTTCAGAAACAGTTGGACGCCGGATTTCTCGTTGTGACAAATTATCCTCCATGGGTTGCTAACATTGTGCCTGTGCCTAAGAAAGATGGAAACGTCAGGATGTGTGTTGACTATAGAGATTTGAATAGAGCAAGCCCGAAGGACGATTTCCCGCTTCCTCACATTGATGTGTTAGTTGACAACACTGCTCAATAATATGTGTTTTCCTTCATGGATGGTTTCTCTAGGTATAACCAAATCAAAATGGCCCCAGAGGACATGGAGAAGACGACATTCATAACACCGTGAGGAACATTCTGTTACAAAGTGATGCCCTTTGGATTGAAAAATGCAGGGGCAACTTATCACCTGGAAATGGTGACTCTCTTTCATGATATGATTCACAAAGAGATTGAGGTCTATGTTGATGACATGATTGCAAAGTCACAAACTGAGGAAGAGCATCTGGTGAATCTTCAGAAACTGTTTGAAAGGTTAAGAAAGTTCAAACTGCGGTTGAATCCGAACAAGTGCACCTTCGGGGTGAGATCTGGAAAACTACTGGGGTTCATTGTCAGCGAAAAAGGTATTGAGGTTGATCCTGCTAAAGTAAAAGCCATTCAAGAAATGCCTGAGCCAAGAGCGGAAAAAGAGGTTTGTGGTTTCCTAGGGAGATTGAACTACATTGCCAGGTTCATCTCTCATCTAACAGCCACGTGTGAACCAATTTTCAAATTGTTAATAAAAGATCAAGCGGTCAAGTGGAACGAGAATTGTCAAAAGGCATTCGAGAGAATAAAGGAATATTTACAGGAACCTCTGGTCCTTATGCCGCCAGTACCAGGAAGGCCATTGATTATGTATCTTACGGTTCTTGAGAATTCAATGGGGTGTGTGCTCAGTCAACACGACGAGTCAGGTAGAAAAGAGCATGCTATCTACTAGCTGAGTAAAAAGTTTACTGATTGTGAGTTGAGGTACTCAATGCTGAAGAAAACATGTTGTGCACTCGCTTGGGCAACTAAGCGTTTGAGGCAGTATATGTTAAACCACACAACCCTTTGGATTTTGAAGATGGATCCGATCAAGTATGTGTTTGAGAAGCAGGCGCTTTCTGGTAGATTAGCCCATTGGCAGATGGTTCAAACAGAATACGATATTCAATATGTTTCCTAAAAGGCCATTAAGGGAAGTGTTTTGTCAGAATATCTCGCTGAACAACCAATTGAGGATTATCAACCGATGAAGTTTGAATTTCCCGATGAGCATATTATGTATCTGAAGATGAAAGATTGTGAAGAACCTTTACCTGATGAAGGACCTAAAATTGGATCTCAATGGAAGTTAGTCTTTGATGGAGCTGTTAACTCATACGGCAACGGAATCGGGGCAATCATTACAACTCCAAAAGGTTCTCATATACCTTTTACTGCCTGGTTAGCGTTCGTATGCACCAACAATGAGGCGGAGTATGAAGCATGCATCATGGGGTTAGAAGAAGCAATTGATTTGAGAATCAAGAACCTCGATGTTTATGGTGATTCCACGTTGGTAGTTAATCAGATTACAGGTGAATGGGAGACTCCTCAAGCGAACTTGGTGCCTTATAACAACTATGCCAGAAGGTTGTTACCTTTCTTTGACAGCATTGACTTTCATCATATACCCCGGTTGGAGAATCAGATGGTTGATGCGTTGGCGACATTGTCTTCGATGTATAAGGTGAATCGTTGGAATGAAACTCCTTCGATTAGAATCATGCGTCTGGATAGACCAGCTTTTGTGTTTGCAATAGAAGGTGTGTCAGATGGTAAACCTTGGTATCATGACATTAAAGTTTTCCTGAAGAGTCAGCAGTATCCAGAGGGTGCATCCACCAAGGACAAGAAGACTCTGAGGAGGTTGGCAGGAAATTTCTTTCTGAACAAAGATGATGTGTTATACAAGAGAAACTTTGACATGGTCTTACTACGTTGTGTTGATGAACACGAGGCAAACCTGTTAATGGAGGAAGTTCATGAAGGATTTTTTGGTACCCATGCCAATGGGCATGCTATGGCTAGAAAGCTGTTGAGAGCAGGGTATTACTGGATGACTATGAAGTCTGATTGTTTTAAATATGCCCGGAAATGTCACAAATGCCAAATTTATACAGATAAGGTGCATGTATCGCCTACTCCTCTGAATGTGTTGTCATCGCCTTGGCCCTTTCCCATGTGGGGCATTGATATGATCGGAAAGATTGAACCTACTGCTTCCAATGGGCATCGTTTCATTTTGGTTGTCATCGATTACTTCTCGAAGTGGGTAGAAGCAGCCTCATTTGCCAACGTCACCAGACAAGTGGTAGCTAGATTTATCAAGAAGGACATCATCTGCCGGTATGGAGTCCCAGAGAGAATCATTATTGATAATGGTTCAAATTTGAATAACAAGATGATGAAGGTGCTATGTCAGAACTTTAAGATTGAACATCACAACTCTTCTCCCTATCATCCAAAGATGAATGGGGCTGTTGAAGCAGCAAATAAGAACATCAAGAAGATTGTGCAGAAAATGGTAGTGACCTATAAAGACTGGCATGAGATGCTACCTTATGCTTTACATGGTTATCGTACTTCAGTACGCACTTCGACTGGGGCAACTCCTTTCTCACTGGTATATGGTATGGAAGCAGTTCTACCATTAGAGGTTGAGATTCCTTCTTTAAGAATTCTGGCAGACGTGAAGCTTGATGAAGCTGAGTGGGTGTGTTCCAGACTGGATCAGTTGAACCTTATTAAAGAGAAAAAGTTGGCAGCCATTGCACATGGTCGGTTGTATCAGAGCAGGATGAAGAAAGCCTTTGATCAGAAAGTACGTCCTCGGTGTTTTCAAGATGGTGAATTGGTTTTGAAAAGAATCCTTCCTCCTTAAACAGATCACAAGGGCAAATGGATTCCAAACTACGAAGGGCCATATGTAGTAAGACAGGTTTTCTCTGGTGGAGCCTTATTACTCTCAACTATGGATGGCGAAGATTTTACGTCCCCTGTGAACGCAGACGTAGTCAAAAAATACTTTGCATAAAAGAGACCCGCTGGACACAAAAAGAAAGTCCAGGCAAAAAAAGGGCATCCCAACGAACCATAAAAAGAAAAGGTTCGGGCAAAAATTAGGGATAAAAAGAAAAGAATAAACCCGCAAGGTTGAAAACCTGAAAAGGCAACTTTGGCAAAAATGGGTATCCCGGTGGATTGAAAACCCGAAAAGGGCGATCCAGGAAAAAGTTAAGGATTTTAAAAGAAAAGGCTATGATCTGCGTTCGATCTGTGAACACTTTTGATATACGGAAATTTCGAAGGAAATAAATTAGTCCAGTCAGTCTTTTTGAAGGCCAAAGCATCTGCGGATAAGCGAGGCATATTGGGTCATAGCTGAATTGAATCATGGTGGATTTCTTTTCCCCACATTGCCGACATGTGTATTTTCTTTTATTTCTATTTGCACAATTACCTCTTTTCAGGAATTGCTTTCAGATGTAAATGTCTGTTTACAGGCCAATTCATTCAATAAAATTTCCATTTCACTCAAAAAACTTTCCATTAGTGTTTTTGCTTTTACTGTTTTGTTTGTGAAAAACATCTGATATTTTGATAAAACATTGCATGCGAAAATGATTGAGCTTCGCGAAGCATATTGGAAAACAGTGGTAATTGCTTAGGCAAGGGTCGCTGTGATGGTGATCAAAGTAGCTATTTTGCATATAGGACTTTCTGTTGGTTTTGTTTGCAGGGTAACAGGTTCGTCCTTCCCCAGTAGAGCTATTTTCTATTGCATTGAAAATTTCATCATCCTCAGCAGGTTGTTAATCTCCCCACCCAAGGTATCAAGGATTATTTTCCTTAGCAGAGTATAGAGATTTAATTCCCCAGCTAGAGTTGTGGTTGACTTATTACTCTGTCAGCGAGTAGCCATAAGTTGTCATTTCTGTATCCCCAGCAAGAGACTGATGGAAAATCTTCTTTGACCAAAGATGTTACCTCCCCATAGGGTCTGAGTACCCATTTTCCTCAAACACTTTTCTCACCAGCAACAATATGGGTTAATCCCTCCGGATGGGTAAGCTTGATGTTATCTCTAGCAGAGTTGATGTCGTCAATCACCGTTCTCCAAGCAGAGTTGCTATTGATGACTGATATCCCCCAGCAGATGAAGGTAAGAGCATCTCCCAGTAGCAGGTTAAGTTCAGTAATATCCCTAAGCAGGATCAGTATTATTGATTTGTCTCCCGAAGCAGAGTTCGGTGGTAATCCTCACAGTATTTTGTTCAAAAGCATTTGACATCTCCAGCAGGTCTTAAGTCCAATTGTTATTGGCATTCTTCAGATCCAGGTTGAGTTCTATCTTTAGTAGAAGTCATTGGTGATCCCCGACGAAGGGAGTTTCTCTTCAGGTTCCATCTTCAATATTCATTTTTATTCATCTCCAACCGAGTGGATATTCTCTCGGAGTTTTCATCTTCAGCAGAGTTGGTAATCAGGATCTTTCCCAGCAGGGTGGAGTCTTTTTTCAACAGCGACTTTTGATTCAGAGGACATTTTGATTTGTCATTCCCGGTGGAGTTGCCTTTGTCTTCAGCATTTATTTTGCTGAGATGTCTCTTTTGCATTGCATAAGCATTTTGCATAGCATCCTCCCAAACGCGTAGCATTTCCATTTCATATGGAGCATTACGCCATAGAAAAATTCAAACCTATGCATTCGAAGCATAAGCCAGGTTTGATATCTTTTATCAGTCTCTTTCCCTAGCAGAAGGTAACATGATTCAGGAGATGTTGTTTAGCATTACACCGCAACCAGTGGATTCGTCCTCCTTGTCGGTCCTCCTTACACTCCCCCCGCAGAGTTGTCTGTTCAAATTTCTCTTACCCCAGCAGAGTCATCTTTGTAGATCTGTCGATTCTACTAATCTCTGAAAGTCCATTTTCGGCCGGTCTTTCTTTTCGAGTCCGCTTTCGGTCGTTCTCGTTCTTTCTTCTTTGAATCCGCTTTCGGTCGTACTCGTTTGTTGTTGAAAGTCCGTTTTCGGCCGGTCTTTCTTTTCGAGTTCGTCTTCGGCCGTCCTCGCACTCTTTGTTATATCATTATCCCCAGTAGAAGTATCCTATGTGGTTTTTCCTCTCTTTGAAATTCCGCTTTTGGTCGGTCTTTCTTTTCGAGTTCGCTTTCGGTCGTACTCGTTTGCTGTTTGAAATTCCGTCTTCGGCCGGTCTTTCTTTTCGAGTCCGCTTTCGGTCGTACTCATTTTTCTTTGTATCCCCACTGAGTCCGCTTTCGGTCGTGCTCATGTGGTTGTTGAAATTCCACTTTCGATCGGTCTTTCTTTTCGAGTCCGCTTCGGTCGTACTCGTGTATTCTACAGCGAGTCCGCTTTCGGTCGTACTCGTCTGCTGTTTGAAATTCCGCTTTCGGTCAGTCTTTCTTTTTGAGTCCACTTTCGGTCGTACTAGTTTGTTGTTGAAATTCAGCTTTCAGTCGGTCTTTCTTCTCGAGTCCGCTTTCGGTCGTACTCGTGTATTCTACAGTGAGTCCACTTTCGGTCGTACTCGTTTGATTTCGCATCTTCACTGAGTCCGCTTTCGGTCGTACTCATTTTGGTTGTCGAAAGAGCGCTTTCGGCCGGTCTTTCTTTTCGAGTCCGCTTTCGGTCGTACTCGTATGTTCTTATATCCCCAGTGGGTCCGCCCTTGGTCGGTCTTTTATCACGAGTTCGCTTTTGGTCGTACTCGATTTTTGTTTATCCCCACAGGTTGCAAATTTCCAGGATATTTTGGTATTCAATCTCCATGTATCCCGATCATCTGGAAGCCTTCGCTTCCATATCCTCGAATCCAAGAAGTTTGAATAGGGGCAGCTGTAACACCTCAAAATTTGCCCTCTCTTTTTTCTAACCTCTAATTGGCTTATGTTTCATTTCATTCTTGCATTAGCATTTGTGCATATCATTGGATCTTAGCATGGGATCAAGGTACTTGGTTTAATTCAAGGGAAAAGGATGTTTTCAGGGTTTCAAGCAACAGTTCATGTACATTGTTCAAAGGGCTAAGGGGAGATAAGATTTCTGATACTATCAATTCTCGAGCCACAAGGGAACTTTAAGCCTCAAGGTGTCTTATTTGGTCCATCATCTCATCATAAGATCAAGATTGGCAGGAGAATTCAAAGGATTCACAGTCTTCTATCCTGATTGCTTGAATTAGGGTTTTGGATATTTTGAGATATAACCCTCAAATGAGCAAACTCTTAGACTGAAGGCACCAATACTAGGGTTTGCCATAAAATCAGTTTATTTCTGATTTTTTGGGCAAGACATGATTCCATGATATTCCTCATGTCCTCAAGTGTCTAGGATTGGAGAATTGCCCATCAAGTCGGTTCAGAAGGGTTTCAATTGATCAGAGGTTTGAAAATCAAGAGAATTGGGAATAAAGTCAACTGTGCAGTGAAAAAGTCAACTTCTGACCTTTTGAGGTCAACATGTTGATTTACAAGTCATATATGATCTATGGAAGAGATTTGATCAAGATATGTTCAAGGAAACATAAAGAATCAAGGATTAGTGAAAGTTTCCATTTTTGGCCAAAATAGGGTTTTAGAACTTACTATTTTTGGCAAGTTTTCATGGTTTAGAGGTTACTTTCAAGGCCAGATTTCTTCATGATACAAGCTCCATTTCAATTTTCTTCAAGAATGAAAGTTGTAGAGCTTGTTCCAATCTTTCCAACCATGTAAAGTTTGTCTCATTTGGATTATTTTTTAGAGAGTTACGATGTTTTAAAGATGGAGGTTTCAAGTTGTAAAATTTGAAAACTTAGAAATTTATCTAAGTTATTTCTTTGGCAGACTTGTGGACATATCTTCATGGCTTATTTTCACAATGTTCTAAGCCTCAAATCATCTTATTTTTAACATGAATTTTGTTCTCCACATTTCCTACATTTCCTTGAATCTTTGGTTGTCTTAAATAGAACATGGTGTACTAAGTAATGGCCATGAAAAATGATGGGTTCAAGTTGTGTTAAAGGCTTGTATTTGGTAATTTCTAGTGGGTTGTTGTTGTAACATGGATATGATTCAAGACCATGCGAATTATTGCACACTCTTTGTGCCAAATTCACTACCAAATATTGCCAAGCAAAAACGCATGCCATGCATGTTTCATGTGTTTGTGTTGCCATAAAAGGAAAAAGGAGAAAGTGTGTGAACTTTACCTTATTTTCTTTCCCATGTACCAAACCTTTTCAGTACCCACACATATTCTTCATGGTCTATTTGAGGTCACAAAATCACTCCCTACACCCTTCATGAAGACCATTTGTTCCACCCTCTCTCTCTCTTCCAATCTTTGCCAAAAAACTCCAAACAAACCATTCCACATTTCAGGCCCATTTAACCACTCATAACCCTTCATATATAAGCAAAAGAAACCCTAGAATAGAAAAAAAGGAGCAGCAGTTGGTAAGTTCAGGAAAAAATATACACGCATTCTCTCTTTTCTCTCCCATTCGGATTTGGAATTTTCAGACATTTCTCTCCATTCCACTGCTTTATTCTCATTCTCTGAAGCTTAAAAGAGGATTCTAACCAATTTTTTGAAGCTCTTGAAAGAAGTTAAAGGAGCAACGGACTCTCTCCGTTAGGTAAATTTCCTCCGTTTGGATCTCTCATGATAAACGCATATTGAACTTATTTCTGGTGCATCTGAAGTCCTCTTGTAGTAGAGGCAATGTTTGAATGGTTGTTGTTTAATTTGCTCTGATTCAAGTTTGTGTGTTGAACTTTCGAGTTCGTTTTTCATGGTTGTTAAGTGACTTTAAATGATTTTTGATGGTAGATTTGAGCTCTACCTGGAACCCTGTGCAAAATGGTATGCTGCTTGTTTTGATTTGAGTTGGTGAATTCATGTGTATGTTTTCTTTAAGCTTACTTTTCATGGTCTTAGAGGTTTCTTTACTAAAAACTAAGTTGATATTTGTATTCTACGCGAAAAACTGAGTGGGGGTGTCTTTGTTTTTCTGTTTCCGACCGAACCAGCCGCCGCCGGCGGTGGCCGGCGAGCTGCTGCACTTTTTCGGTCAGCTACTGTTCACGTGGAGAATTGCATGGCTAAAGCTTGATGGTGATGATGTGGCAAGGTTTGGGTGGTCATGTTTTATTTTTTGTCTTTTAGTCACTTAAAAGAAATGGACCAATTGATACATAAGTCACATGCTTTTTTGGTTACACTTAAAACCATTTATTTTCTTTTTATATTAAAATTCAGAACACATGGGACATGGTCTCATGGGCCTGCGTAAACTTCCTGTCCGCACCCCCACGTAGCAGGCCCAGTCGTGTGGCCTTGATTCTTTTCCTTGCTAACACATCTCTTTTTTAACACTTATTTTATTTTTTCTTTCTTTTCCATTATCGTTTTCTTTTTTTAATTATTAAAAATACTTCATTTTATTGAAAAATTCCAAAAAAAATCATGAACGTATTTTAATGTCTTATTTAATTTTTTACGAATTTTATTTTAGTTTTTAATTTTTTTTTAATAATTAATTATGATTTTCTTTTCCAAGGTGTCTTTCATGTTTACCCTCGTGATTCATGATTGTGTTTGATGACTTTGCCAAGCCTTATTGAGCCGATTTTTTTTGACATGTCATTACACTTGATTGAGGAATGTTTGAATGTTATCTTGCTGCCTTGGTGATCACCTTTGGTTGCTTTTCATGTGATTTTTGATGCTCCTCGATTCATACACGATCACTTGCGTACCTTGTGTTGTGGACCACTTTTGAACACGTTCTTGAGCTAGTTCTATTCCAATCTTTTTGCACTTGTTAATTGGATGTTTAAAATTTCCTTTGATTAATTTTTTGGGAATTTATTGAACCACTTTACTATTTTTGGTTGATTTTACTTGTGGTTTGAATTTGGTGAGGCATGCTTAGACACTTGACCTAGTTTGAGTGCATTTGTTTAATTGTGATTGATTGATGTTTGAAATGATTATATGGTGTGATCCTATTCTGTTTGAGCTTGTTTATGGCTTTAGAGTCATTATCATTGATCCATTTTCCTATTTCATTTTGATTTTCTAAGTTGATGTTGTTTTAACTTGAATTCAATGGCATGTTTGACTTAATCTTGTGAAATGTTTCCTTGTTTGATACAATCAATGCATGAGGCCTTTTGTTTGACTTGAATGACATGTTAGAGGTTCTGACCCTTTTGGTTTAAGTTGCTTTATGTGACATGTTCTCACTCTTTGCTTCACATGTCCTTTGGTTTGCTTGCATGATTGATAAGTGGATGTTTTGATTAACTTTGATGCATGTTTTGAATGTGTTGCTTAATGATTCATCTTATGTGATTTGAGTTTCATTTTGGTATGTTGTTAATGCATATTCTGCTGCCCCCTCGAGTTCATTACTTGGTTTTCACTTCACATGTTCATTTTGGGATGATTTGTATGATGCATATCATTATCAAATGTTTTGTTGCTTCTTTGGATCATAATGCATCATGATGTGAAATACTTTTGTATGCTTGAATTGATTGATCATGAGGTGTCTTAAGTTCTGACTTGGTTCCATCTTCATCTTACTTTATCTATTTCATTTTGGTGTGAGGTTCATTGATGCTTAATTGTATTTCTTATGCAAATTTACTTGCATCATTTCTTGTGTGCTTTCACTCGTATACTTGAGATGTGATTGTATGATATTTGAAGCATGTTTTATGTTATGATTTGGACATGATGTTTATGATGTGCTTGCTGCCCCATCTTATTTCTCATCTTGTACCTCTCATTCTACTTCATCTCTTTCACTCTTTCTTTCCCATTGAATCTCAAGACTTGTTTAAGTCTTGGATTCCTTTCCCCTTAGAGCTACCTAGTCCAACTTAATTTCTGATTAAGCTTGGAGTAGGATTAGAATTAGGTCTTAGGTAATTGCTTCTCTCCTAAACCTCACTAACCCTAGGGCATCCATGCATGATAACATTAGGACATTTAGTTTCCCTTTAGAGTCACCTCTTCCTTTGAGTCTTCTCTCTTATCATCTCATAACTTCTTTAAAACACTTAATAAAGATAAAGTGTATTGCGCACGAGCCTTAAACGTGGGAAATGAGGAATGAGGGGTTTCCTCTCATTCTTCTAGAGTGTGTAGTGGGCGTCCTGTCTTGGGACGATTCACTATGCATTCGTTCATATGCCATAGACTTTTGTGCAATGCAAGTTATGAACTAACTTAAAACACTTCTGTCTACAAAACACAAAAAAAAAATTCAAATCTTTTTATCCTTCGGGATTGTTTGGTTCCAGACCATTTTTAGAAAAGAGCACGTTACCTTCTGTCTCGTCGCAAACAGGCATCGACCCTAACTGCCGGACGCGAATCTAACGTCGCTCATAAAAAACACTAACCGACTTCATTAGGTCGAACTACGACTGCTCTGATCTCCTCTTTCTCGTCCGATTGAGGATACGTAGGCACAAGACGGCGATGTCTTGGCGAGCAACCTCCCCCCTTAGTTCGTGTCCGAACTACGTTGACTCTGACTGTCCCATTCCACGGGGGAATACGTAGGCATAGGACGAGAAATGTCCTATCGAGTCACTTCTTTTTCTTTTCTTTTTCGTTTCTTCGTTCTTTTCCGTTCCCGTTCCTTCTCCTTTCCAGTAGCAGCGGAGCTCCAGACGACGACACCCTTTGATCGAGATAACAAGCGTGGATCCCATCGAGTATGATGGACGCGTGGGGTGCTAACACCTTACCTTCGCGTAACCGATTCCCTTACCCGTATCTCTTGGTTGCGAGACCATGCTCTTTCCTCTTCCCTCAGGTTTACGCAGTGTTTCCTTTCCCTCGCTTGGGATAAATACACATTGCTGGCGACTCTGTTTTTCGTGCCACTTTCGCGTTTGTACCATGGATGTAAATCCTCGGGAGCGACACGAAGCTCACAGGGAAGTTCTGCAGAAAGTTTTAGAGCAATCTTTCGTAGAACAAGATGTGACAATAAGACAGTTTGACAGCATCATCTCCAACATCACTTCCTGCAACAACTTAGGATTCAGTGATGAAGAACTGCCAGAAGAAGGAAAAAATCACAATATGGCACTTAACATTACAGTCAACTGCCAAGACGATGCTCTAGCCAGCGTACTGGTAGACACAGGACCAACTCTGAATGTTATGCCAAAATCAACTCTGATACAACTATCATTTCAAGGAGCTCCGATGAGAGGCAGCGAGGTCATCGTCAAAGCCTTTAACGGATCTAGAAAAACATTTATCGGCGAAGTTGATCTTCCCATAACCATCGGTCCTCACACTTTCTAAGTCACTTTCCAGGTCATGGACATTCGGGAAGCATACAACAGTTTATTAGAAAGACCTTGGATACACGAAGCTGAGGCAGTCACTTCGACACTTCACCAGAAGCTGAAGTTCATAAAAAATGACAAGTTAGTCACAATATGCGGAGAGCAGGCCTTAATATTGAACAACTTATCCTCATTTTCCTGTGTAGAACCTGAGGAGGTCGTTGGAACCCAGTTTTAAGCACTATTAGTAAGCAATGAGAATCAATCAGAAGAAGGGACATTGATTTCCTCATACAAAGATGCTCTCAAAGCAATCGAGAGTAATAATGCAAAGGGATGGGGACAGCTCATAATTCCTATGGATAACAAGACAAAGAAAGGTCTTGGTTTCTCCTCAGCTAGTACCCAAACTGCAAAGAAAGATGAAAGTTTTCATCCCATTCAAGACTTCTTCCACAGTGGGGGTTTCCTCCACCCAGTGTCTCAAGAAGAACGCACCATCGATAAAATTGACTCCTCCGGTACAGATGAGGAATGGAAATATTATCTCAACGACAACGGCTATATGTCTCAGGAAGAAACGCACATGCCATTCTATTTTCCTAAGCAGGGCTCGAGATATATACCAAGATCAGATGTCTGAATGATCTATGGAGATTGTGATCCTGAGGGATATCGTGCTCCACCTAACATGTTAGAAGATGATCTAATGAAGAATAACTTCGATCAGGACTATTATGATCCCCTGGATGACTTGCCTATCTAGAATCCATACCCAGAAGACTTAGGACAAAAGAGTCTGCCAAACAACGCTTATTAGCTGAGTAATATGGAAAGGAATACCCATGTCCCCACTGAGTCATGGGATCATTACTCAGGACATTCCAAAGATATCCAGTACAATGATGAATCTGCAAAGATTACGGGACAGGAGTTCATTAACTATGCTTTTCCTGAGGTCAACGTCATTGAGAAGGATGACTCCTCTATCCCCACAGAAGTATGGGACACTTTAGGACAGCCAAATGGCAAGTACGACTTCTTAGTCAAGTACACCGCCCCTGAAAGCTCTCGTATCAGATACGAGGACATCCAACCAACTAGATGGGGAGATCCTCTTGAGAGTGAAAACACTAAGGAAGATACAACAGAAGAGTTTGTTTACGACAACTCTGCCTGGGAGGAAGACTCCAACGATCCTACTCCACTAGAAATCAGCGTCATTTCTGAGGACAAACCAATGAAGAAGGTACCAGACTTTGTGATTCACCGAGGGGTTCGTCGCCAATGGGTTGTTGTTGATGTCCCGAAAGTCAGCCATAAGTCTAAGTAATTTCCGTCTTTGTTTTAACCTTTCACACAGCCCAGGTGAAACATAGGTTTTTATAGGGCTCACTTTTCTGTAAATGTCCCTCTTTGTTTTGCCCAAAGCGACAGAGTTTTGTTTTATAGGGCTGTATTTCAAGAATCGACAAATCATAAATAAATAAACGTCGTTCTGTCATTTCCGCATTTATTGTTGTTTTCATTTTTCGTTTTTCAGAAAATGGTAATCCTAAAACAACCCAAAATAAAAACAAGCATTTTTCAGAAAATACACTGCACACATTCTTGCATTCTCTCTATCTCTTCTAAAAAATGAATCATCACATCATGCAGATTGCTTGTTTTAAACCCCGTTGAAACATACGATCCAATGCCTTCTCCCAACCTTGAATTTCCGGTATTTGAAGCTGAAAAAGAAGAGGACACAGAAATTCCAGAGGAGATCTCCTGATTACTCAGACAAGAGGAAATGTCCATTGAACCTCACAAAGAGCCATTGGAAATGGTCAATTTGGGATCAGAGGAAGAAAAGAAAGAAGTTATGATTGGAGCACTGCTCAGTCCAACTGTCAAAGAAAGCTTGATAAAACTTCTCAAAGAGTTTCCCGATGTATTTGCTTGGTCATATCAGGATATGCCAGGGTTGGATACCAGTATCGTGGAACATTATCTACCGTTGAAGTCAGAATGTTTGCCGGTAAAACAAAGGTTGAGACGGACCCATCCAGATATGGCTATCAAAATCAAGAAGGAAGTCCAGAAAAAAATTGACGCAGGTTTCCTTGCCACCTCAGAATATCCTCAATGGCTAGCCAACATAGTGCCAGTTCTTGAAAAGGATGGAAAAGTCAGAATGTGTGTAGATTACAAGGATCTGAACAAAGCCAGTCCAAAGGATGACTTTCCCTTACCACACATAGACATGCTGGTAGACAGTACAGCAAAGTTCAAAGTCTTCTCCTTCATGGATGGATTCTCAGGCTATAATCAAATCAAAATGGCACCGGAAGGGGCACCTTTTGTTACAAGGTAATGTCGTTCGGTTTGAAGAACGCTGAGACAACCTATCAAAGGGCCATGATAACTCTGTTTCATGACATGATGGACAAAGAAATCGAAGTGTATGTCGATGGCATGAGCCAAATCTAAAATAGAAGAAGAGCATGTGACACACCTGTCAAAACTATTCGAGCGTCTGAGAAAGTACAAACTCCGCTTAAATCCCAATAAATGCACGTTCGGTGTCCGCTCATGGAAACTTTTAGGGTTCATCGTCAGCCAAAAAGGAATTAAGGTTGATTCTGACAAGGTCAAGGCCATTCAAGAAATTCCTTCGTCAAAGACCGAGAAACAAGTCCGAGGATTTTTGGGACGTGTGAATTACATCTCAAGGTTCATATCCCTCATGACCGCAACATACGCGCTGATCTTTAAACTACTTAGAAAAAATCAAAGCTGCGTATGGACAGACGACTGCCAAAAAGCCTTCGACAGTATCAAAGAATATATGTTGAATCCACCAATCCTATCACCTCCAGTAGAGGGAAGACCTTTGATCATCTACCTAATAGTCTTGGAAGACTCTATGGGTTGTGTACTTGGCCAACAAGATGAAACAAAAAGAAAAGAGTCTGCCATCTACTATTTAAGCAAGAAATTCACGGACTGTGAAACCCGATACACTATGCTTGAGAAAACTTGTTGTGCTCTGGCTTGGGCAGCCAAACATCTTCGCCAGTATATGATTTGTCACACTACTTGGTTAATCTCCGAAATGGATCTGATCAAGTACGTCTTTGAAAAGCCTGCTCTCACAGGAAGGATCGCCCGTTGGCAGATGTTGTTATCAGAATACGACATCGAGTACCAAGCTCAGAAAGCCGTCAAAGGAAGTATTTTAGCCGATCACTTGGCTCATCAACTGATTGACGATTAGGAATCAGTCGAATTTGACTTTCTAGACGAAGATGTCATGTACTTGAAAATGAAAGATTGCAATGAACCGCTACCCAGTGAAGGGTCAGAACCAGGTTCCCAATGGGGACTAATCTTTGACGGAGCTGTCAACAATTATGGAAACCGAATTGGGGTAATCTTCGTAACACCTCAGGGTACTCATATTCATTTCACTGCCAGACTAGCGTTCAAATGCACAAACAACGAGGCCGAATACGAAGCTTGTATCATGGGTCTCGAAGAAGCGATTGACTTAAGGATTAAGAACTTGGATGTCTATGGAGACTTTGCCTTGGTTATCAATCAAAACAAAGGAGATTGGAATACATACCAATCTGGACTGATTCCTTAGAAAGATTACGCAAGAAGGTTGTTACCATTCTTTAATAGAATCGGGTTTCATCATATCCCTCATGAAGAAAATCACATGGATGATGCACTAGCTAGTCTCTCTTCCATGATTGTTGTTAATTAATAGAACGATGTACCTAAGATTGACATAATGCGCCTAGAACAGCCCGCTTACATCTTCACGTTTGAAGCAGTCATAGATGACAAACCCTGGTATCACGATATCAAGTGCTTCCTTCAGAAACAAGAGTACCCACCTGGGGCATCAAGAAAAGATAGGAAGACTCTTAGAAAACTGGCTGGCAACTTCTTCCTGAGCGGTCATACACTCTATAAGAGAAACTTCGGCATGGTTTTGCTCAGATGCGTAGACAGACAAGAAGCAAACATGTTGATGAAAGAAATCCACGAAGGATCCTTTGGCACTCATGCCAATGGACACACAATGGCGAGAAAAATTATGAGAGCAGGATATTATTGGTTGACCCTAGAATTCGATTGCTACAAGTACATGAGGAAGTGTCATAAGTGTAAGATATACTCAGACAAAATCCATGTACTGCCAACGCATCTCAAAGTTCTTTCTTCTCTATAGCCTTTTTTTATATGGGGAATCGACATGATTGGCATGATCGAATCCAAGGCTTCGAATGGACATCGGTTCATCCTGGTAGCCATTGACTACTTCACCAAATGGGTCGAAGCAGTGTCATACACCAATGTAACCCGACAAGTGGTGGTCCGATTCATCAAAAATAATCACATCTGCTGTTATGGTGTTCCAATCCAGATCTTTACTGACAATGGAAGAGTTATGTGCTGAGTTCAAGATCGAACACCATAACTCATCTCCCTACCAACCTAAGATGAACGGGGCGGTAAAAGCGGCTAACAAGAACATCTAGAAGATTGTTCAAAAGATGGTTGTAACCTACAAAGACTGGCATGAGATTCTACCCTTTGCTCTTCATGGTTATCGCACATCTGTCCGCACTTCAACAGGGGCAACCCCTTTCTCTCTAGTATATGGCATGGAAGCAGTGCTCCCTATAGAAGTAGAGATACCATCAATCAGGGTATTGATGAAAGCTAAGCTAACAGAAGCTGAATGGTGTCAAAGTCGACACAATGAACTGAACCTAATCGAAGAAAAACGAATAACGGCTCTGTGCCATGGTCAGTTGTATTAGCAAAGAATGAAGAAGGCGTTCGACAAAAATGTTCGACCCCGTGTCTTTAGGAAAGGAGACCTTGTGCTAAAAAAGATACAATCATTCCTCACTGATTCCCGGGGAAAATGGACTCCGAATTACGATGCCCCCTATGTGGTCAAGAAAGCCTTCTCAGGCGGCGCCTTGAGACTCGCAACCATGGATGGAGAAGAGTTTACCTACCCCACAAAGGTTGATGTAGTCAAGAAATACTTCGCCTAGATAAAAATATAATGAAATAAAAAAAAACATCTCGGTGGATTGAAAACCCGAAAGGGCGGTCCAGGAAAAAATTAGAGATATAAGCAAAAATCATCCCGATGGATTGAAAACCTCAAGAGACAATCTAGGCAAAAGTTAGGGATTCATGGCAAGTAACTACATCTGATCAGTTCAACTCCTCAGCAGTAGCGCCATCCATCAGGAGAACTTCAGTCAAGGTCATCTTCGACAAAAGCTTAGGATGTCCAGAATTTAAAGTTGGTAGAAGGATAACGGTTGTTATGTTTCAATGTAGCCATTTTCCCTTAAATTATCATTTTCTAAACTTTGTAAATACTCCATGGGATCACGCGCTTGGCTAATTTCCATCCTATCAATAAAATTTGAGCCCTAGTGCTTTTGTTTGCAATTCTCATTTGTTTTAGCTTTACAGAATGACATTTTTAAAATGATCAACGATTCTTGAAACGAAACAAAAATGAATTTAATTGTCAAAAAATTTTCTGCTTTTAAAATAAAGATGGCAATTCCTTTTGACGTTGAACATAAAAAAACATCTATAGTTTCTCCGAAGGTGATTGGACCTCAAAGTGCAGAATCAAAGTACTCCTTCTAAACCAGTACGCCTGGATGAAGGATCAACTGTTTCAGATGCGAATGTCCCATCTGATATCCTCGACAGAGTTCTTACCTCTTAAGACCGATTGAGGATTCTTTCTCCCCTACAGGGTCTACCTCTCCTTACCAAGGCAGGATTGCTATCTTGAACCGGTGGTACTTTTCATCTCCTGCAGTGGCCGAGTATCCAATCGTGTTCATCCACTAGTCTGTATGTCGCGTCAGTTTTGTCAGCATAAACATACATACATCATGCATAATTGATTCACATTCTTAATCATATTGCATTACTATCACTCTGGTCAGTCTCATTTCCAAATGATAAAACCCTATTGTCAATTAAGTTGTCAGTTGTCCTTTCCGTGTCAGATAAGACAAAATCACGGTTTAAGTTATTTCCTCGTCAAGAAATGTATCCTCTGAGCAATCTCTCCCCCAGTTTATTTCTAGATTAGAGACGGTCCTCAACTGCTTTGATAAATTGAACCTCTGAAAGGCAAAAAGACATTCGACAGACACCTCTGGAACATCACTCTTCACCATTGAAGATGATATCCTCGCTTTCCCGGATTAAGGAAAATACCTAGAGAAAGCCTTTCAACCGAAGACTCTCGGCAATACATCGATTTTTCTCCCAAGAAAGTCGATGTTAATAAAGTCATCAGCACCTCAAAAGTAGATCACACCACATGGCATTTCTCCGAGAAGAACTCGAAGAAAAGTATGATGTAATATCCCTAAGCAGAAAATGGTCTTTTAAGAGACTCATTTTCCCTAGTAGAGTCAAAAAATGGCATCTCCAACAGAGAAGTTTGCAAACCTCTACAGCTCAGACAGATGGGTACCCCCAGCAAGTCTGACATCAAATCTTTTTCCATCAAATGGCGTCTCCCCTATAAAACTCGGCGAGAAGTTTGATAAAAACCCCTACAAATAGCACCCCTTGTCAAGGAAGAAACTCGACGAGAAGAAACTGAGACCGATTCCTTGGCTGAAGACCAGGATCGAGGGGAAGTTTATTTCAGAAATTGAGACCAGATCCGTGGCTAAAGACCAGGATCGAGGGGAAGTTTATTTCAAAAAAAACTAAGACCAGTTTCGTGATTAAAGACCAGGATCGAGGGGAAGTTTATTTCAAAAAAAAACTAAGACCAGTTCCGTGGCTGAAGACCAGGATCGAGGGGAGTTTTTACCCTTTTCTAAGTAACATTGCATAGCATAAGAAGATGGATGGGCAAACAGCCATTCATAACCGCCGTCAAAATTTTGGGTATTCCGATATTTGATCCTCTTGCACCCTGAATGTCCGAATACCTTCGCCATTCACACCTTCGAGTCCAAGAAGATTAAATAGGGGCATTAATCATACCCCAAGTTTTGACCACCAAGATTCCCCGTCATTGTCCAAATCATTTCCATAATATGGATGTGCCATCATGCCTTATAAATTTCCTCAAGGATTGTTGAGTTTTCACTACAACCAAGAATTAGGGTTTTTAGCCCTCTCAGAGCACTTAGAAAAAGGATCAATCAAGAAATGACATGATCTTCAACTTGTATAACCTTTCCAACACCCATAAAGGATCAAGAGGACTCTCATATCAAGAATCAAGATCGCTAGTATCACCAAATTAGGGTTTTGGTCGACCAAGGCCTCCAGATGAAAATTGTCTTCTGGGCATGAGCCAATGCTTCAAAGCACAACCCAAGATGCTCTAAGGGACCTCATGGACCCAATCATCAAGTCAAATTAGCCTCAGGGGATGCATTCATAAAAAAAATAGGAATTACGGTTTCTTGACTTAATTCACCCTTAAGTTGACTTTTGGAGCAAAGAATGAGCCAAGACCTCAAGACATGATTTGAGGACCTCAAACACACCAAATTGATCCATTTACAACAATGGATTGATCCAAGAAGCTTGATTCACTAGTTTCAATTTCACCAAGACCACAATTAGGGTTTTGAGGAAAAAGTCAATTGTATCTTTAACTTTTGACCAAGACATGCTCCCAAACCTTGGGACATGATTAAATACACCCTAAAACACCTATGGAATCCATCCATTAGGTTTGAATTGGTTCAAGAACTTGAATGCACAAAGGATCACATAGTTTGGATTTCATCTGACAAAAAGTCAACTGTGCCTAAAATCAAGTTTGACTTTTTGGAATTTTTCACTAATATGGTTCCCCTATGTCAAAAACAATGTTAATGTATGGTATTGATCATCATTTATCAAGAAAAATCAAGAAAAGTGAGGTTTCTTGCAAAAGGGGTAACCATGAGAAACCAAAATTTTTCTAAGTTATGGAACAAAAGTGATTTTGTACCAACTTTGCAAGGTCATAACTCCTAAACCACAAGGCCTTTTTCTCCCATTCAAAGCTCAAATGAAAGCCCATCTTACATACTTCAAAAGTGTCAACTACAAGAAATTCCAAATCTCCATGGATTTTGAGTTATGAATGGAGCAAAATCATAAAAAACATGAAAATATCCCTTTTTTCCAACACTTAGACAAAATTCTGTCCAAGACAGATTTCAAGCAAAACACCAAAACTTGGAGAACTTTTTCACCTAGTTACAAGTTAAATCAATTCCAAGTATAAACATCAAAGTTATTGTGCATCTTGCTAGCAATTCAAAGAGTCCATCAGCATGGGAAAACTCCATGGAAACCAAGAGATATGGCAGCCCAAAGTCATGCTGTTGAAACTGGATTGGAAAACAAGTTTTCTTGTTTTCTTGCTCTACACTATTTTGGGTCAAAAAACAATGATCACTATGCCACATTCATTCAATATGATCATGATATATCTGATCCAACCTGCAAAATTAGGCCAAGATGCTTCAAAATTCATCCTTTGGCATGATGAATCTTTGAACAAAGACTTGGAATTCAAAGTGCATTTATGTGCAATAGTGCATATTCAACAAATCTGATATTCTCAATCGAGGTTCATGCATAAATAACAATAAAAACATCTGAGGAATGTGGAATTGGTCAAAAGTTGGCTATGCTACTTAGAGAGCTATTGTGCCTTGCATGAGAAGTAAGCATACCTTGCCAAAATGTATTTAGTGAGCTCTTATCCATTGTTGCAGCACTATTCCACCAAGACAAACTCACTCACCTATAAATAGAGCTCCTTGTTGATCATTCAGGGGACACCAAAGCAACTTACAACATTGCTTTCTCTCATTTCCTTCTTAAGCACAAAAACTCCATTTTCTTGAGAAAGCACTATCGGGTTTTGAGTTAGGGACCAATGCAACTCAAACAATGATTCACACACCTCATATGCAACATATTGGAGTGATCTAAACACTTACATTCAATCTGTAACATCAAAATCTTCAAGACACCATCCTTTTGCTCAACTTTGCCTCAAAGTTGCAAATTGAGTTGTGTCAAGTTATCCAGAAAGTTTGAATCCAGTTTCAGTATTGGAACACCATCCTTGTGGGTTAAGGAAACTATCCAGATCATCAGAAAACTTTTGTAACACCTCTACAAGAGAATTTGATTCTCACTTACAAGGTTAGTTTCCTCAAAACTGAACTCAATGAATCATGCATCGTAAACATATTTTCAAGTTACCATTGTGTTTCTGGATGTTCATAGATCATTTTCCCTCAATCAATTGCTATTTATCTCGTGTGTATGAGATTTCATTTAGTTTTTGCATTATTTAGGGTTCATCTGGTTATGCCATGATATTTTCTATTACACTTAATTTAAATGAAATTAAAAAGAACCATTGTATTCCTTGTTTTAAAACACACAAATTTCATCTTTACATCTTGCCAAATGGTTGAGAAACGAGCGAGATGGAATGCTTTTTGCAAATCAGAAGAGGGCTGGAGGAAAAAGATGGTCATGGCGCCATTTTCAAACTTTTAGAAACAAACATAGTATGTATTATTCCCTTGCCACTATATATTTGAATTGGCATTGCGCCCTAGTGGTTGATCAGCTGGTTTTGTGTGTCTAGCGAGTATAGGGTCTAGGGTTCGAATCCCCCTCGCCCCAGACCTTTTGGGTTTATTTTTTAAAAACATTTTCAAAAAGGATTTTTCATATATTATCTATTCTTTCCATTCTCAATCACCAGCACACGCTGGCTCAGTTAGCAAAGGCATGTTTTGTGAGTTGGAGAGCGAGAGGTCGTGGGTTCAATCCCCACCCATGACCAATTTTTTATCACTTGTCCAATTTCTTATCTTTTTCATATTATTTTCTTAAATGATTTGGAAAATTAATTTCTCTTTGAATTTTTATGTTTTTAAATTGATTCTTTTTTTCAAAAATTCATAAAAATGTTAAAATATTTTATTCTACAAAAATTTCACAAAAATATTATTTATTTTGTATATTTAATATTTTTATAAAGAATTTATTTTTATTTGTTTTTTAAGCATTTAAAAATGTTTCTTTCTCTTGATTTTTCAAACTCAAATGATTTTTAAATCATTATAGGGATAAAACATGATTTTTCAAACATTAATCCAAGATCACAAATTGTTTTTCACACATGTTGATCATTTTAATTGAATTTTATTCTATTAAAATACATTTTTAAATCAAATCAGGGTTTTGATTATTACACACCCTCACAAATCTTTTTCAAAATCACTTTGGGCCTCTAATAGAGTGTAAGTCCCATCCCTTTGTAAATAAATAATTTGGGCCTCTAATAGAGTGTAAGACTCATCCCTTTGTACAGAAAACCTTTTTGGGCCTCAGTCATTGTATAAGTCCCTCTGCGATTTTAAAAAAAACGACGGTGCGATCACTGTCTTTCATTGGGCCTCTTCCTGAGTTATAAGTCCCATTCTCTTTTCTTAAAATACACTTTTGGGCCTCTTTGTAGAGTGTAAGTCCCACCTTTTGTAAATAAAATAAATTTGGGCCTCAGTCATTGTATAAGTCCCACTGTGTTTTCTAAAACTGCGGCGCGATCGTCGCCTTTTAAACAAAACTTTCTGGGCCTCTCCTTGAGTTGTAAGCTCCATATTTTGTACAAAAATAAACTTTGGGCCTCTAATAGAATGTAAGACCCAACCTCTTTGTAAATACAATAATTTGGGCCTCAGTCATTGTATAAGTCCCGATACAATTTTCAGATCAACGGTACGATTACTGATTTTCATCCGGGCCTCTCCTTGAGTATAAGCCCCAATCTTCTTTTAAAACAACTTTCCCCTTTGATTTAGATTCAAATTCATAGTTGTTATCAAGACTTTCATTAATTTCTTGAACAACTAACCATACAGCCATTACAATGGAAGCTTGCTCACCTTTAAGTTTTAAAACAACTTTCTTTTACATATATATATATATATATATATATATATATATATATATATATATATATATATATTTGTTTGTAATGCTGGAAGCTTACACACCTGTAGTCCTCCTACCCTCTTTTACATGCTTGTATATATTTCATATGTATATATATATATATACATATGCCTGTCTATTATCTTCTTAGAGTTTTCCCCGAAAATTAGGTCTAGGAATAGATCAAACCAGTGGTCACTCTTTCAACACAGTCAAAACTAGTTCCCCATAGGAATTTCCAGATACAGTCTTGCCTCATCTTGGGCTTATACAATATGTAACAGAGAAAGGCATTATTCCCGGTGAAACTTTTCTCAAGACTGTCACTACTAGAAATTTGTCTAAGAAATTCATTTGCCCAGAGAGGATTAATTCTTGGTGAAACCTTTCTTGAATTTCTTCAAACCCTAGAACTGTTCAGTAAAGAAAGGATTATTACCGGTGAAACCTTTCTTGAACTTTTCATAGGATTGGGCCCACGGGCTTCCTAAAAGCATCCCCAGCCTCCTCTTGGGCTTTGTACAAGGACCCTCATGCTTCTTAAAAGTTATCATGCCTTCTCTAGGGCTTAGTACAAGGACCCAAAGACCTCTTACAGGTATAGGACAAAACTTAGTCATCCTTTGTTAGAGCAGTCTTTCCAAAGAGTCAAAACCTTAGACAATTTAGGGTTGATTCTCATCCCTTAAAACACCTGCCTCCTCTTGGGCATCATACAAAGATAAACTCTTTCATACCAGTAGACTTGGCCAGTCTCATCTCCTCAAGGAAAAAAGAGAAACCCTAATCATTCCTCCAATTACTAGCAGAGTTAAAACCTCCATAGGTTTTAAAACTCAATCTTTAAACTCTCACTTTAATTTTCCCCAACTAGGGTCAAAATGTTACCAATAAACCCTTTATCAGAACCTCAAGGCATCTGATATTTCAACTCTTCTTCATTCCCCAGCAAGAGTTAATTCTCCAATTTGGACCTGTCTCTGGATCTCAATAATCCTCATCAGAAGCTAGCATCCTCTTAGGCTTTATATAAGAGATTCTCCAACCAGCCTCCTCTTAGGCATTGTATAATGATTTTACCCAGCCCTTCTTTAGCCTCAATCTTGGGCTTTGTAAAAGACACCTATAAATATCCTCAGCTGAGTCAGTAAAATCCTTTTTCAGCCTTAATCTTGGGCTTTGTATAAGACAGATAAAAACACTCTCTTGTTGAGTCAGTCTCTTTTCAGCCTCAATCTTGGGCATTATACAAGACACATAAAAAATCTCCCTAAGCAGAGTCAATCCTCTTTTCAGCCTCAATCTTGGGATTTGTACAAGACAAATCATACTTTCTAGCAGAGTCAATCTTCTTTTAGCCTCAATCTTGGGCTTTGTACAAGACAGATAAAACCTCTCACCAGTAGAGTCAGTTTCCCATTTTAGCCTCAATCTTGGGCTTTGTACAAGACACATACAAATATTCCCTAGTGGAGTCAAAAACCCCATTTTAGCCTCAATCTTGGGCTTTGTACAAGACAAACAAAATTTCCCCAGAAAAGTCAACTTTAGCCTCCTCTTAAGCTTTGTATAATGATCTCCCCAAAAGAGTCAGTCTCTTTTCAGCCTCAATCTTGGGCTTTGTACAAGACAAATATAAAACTCCTTAGTAGAGTCAACCTTTTAGCTTCAACCTTGGGCTTTGGTCAAGGCACACAAAAAATGAACATCCCCTCAGAGGAAATCAAAAACCTCTCTGAAGGAAGACATTTCTCTGTACATCACACATCAAAATAGAAAATCAAACAAACCCTAATCCCAGATAACTGATGTAAGTGGCACACTTGTTGATTCAAAAATCCAAGTTGTAGTCCATCTCTTATCCTAGTAAATCCCCTCTTTCATCTAATTGTTGTAAGTGGCAAGCCTCTGGATTATTTACATCCAAGCCAATATCCCTCTCTTAGCATGAAAGATTCCTAAGGAAAAATGGCATTGCTCTACATTGAGTTAAAGTTTCTTCCTTCAGGACAAATCCCTCATAAAGGAAATTATGGCATTGTTGGATTCTTATATCCCAGTTAAAGTAATTCTCCTAATAATCAGTTACCCAACAATTGTGATGAACATATGAGATATCTCTCTTTAGAGATGACAAATTCTCTCTCAGTCAAACCTTTTAGCTTCAACCTTGGGCTTTGAACAAGACATAAATAACCTTTAGCTTTAATCTTGGGCTTTGAACAAGACACAAATAACCTTTAGCTTCAATCTTGGGCTTGGAACAAGACACCAAACATCTTTTTCCTCCCATAGAATAGGAGGAACTACGATTGCTCTGATTTCCCTGTTTTCTTTAACGGGAATACGTAGGCATAAGATTGCAAAATCTTAGCGAGCATACTAATCAAAAACCTTAAGTCCAGTACCTCACCAATAACATTGGAAAACCAAAAATCAACAAAAACTTTCTCTCTCAAACAGTCCCAAAGGAGAAACTTTTCCAACCTCGACAGATAAACACCAGTAAATAGAAAATAGTAGAAATTGCTAACAATCTATGGATAACCATATATAAGATGAGTAATTGACAAATCCCCATTGTATAACCTGACCCCGAACTCCCCAATCTCTTAAGCATTTGTTAAAGAAAACATTTGCATGCAAGGTTAGTTTTAGATAGCTTCCCTTTCCTTTCCATCTTCATAGGATAAATAAGAAATCAGAAAGTAGCACCCAATTCCAACCATGGCGATAAGGTGGTCGCGTCACCGACAAAAATCGCACGCTACACATTTGGGCACCATCTCTGATCTGGAGGATGAAGTTGTACTGTTAAACTCCAAACTTAACAACATGACCAAGTATATAAGAATGCTAAACAATAGCTCAGATGCGCAGGATGAAATTCTTAATTCAGGAAGGAATACTGGAAGTGGAAGAGGTCTCGACTACAATGATCAAGTTGAGAACAAAGGACAAAGGAAGTCAGTTCAATTGATGTCAAGTAGGATGTCTCAACATCGTCAAAGGCCTCAGAACAACTCCCCAGGAAGAAAGAATCAGGACAAGAAGTGCCATCACTATGGTAAGTACGGTCACTTAAAGGCTTACTGCTATAAGTTGAATGGTTATCCAAAATCATCAACTTGACCTAGAAGAAGAAATGGGGTTACTAAAGGAAAGAATAAGTGGATCCCTAAGAATCAAACGGTCGCCTTCATAGCTCATACTTCCTTGAGAGCTTTTGCTAAAGAAGACTGGTATTTTGATAGTGGTTGTTCTAGACACATGACAGGTGCCAAGAAGTTCTTGGTTGACATCAAACCTCATTCCACTGGTCATGTCACCTTTGGAGATGGTTCAAAAGGAGAGATAAAAGGTGTTGGTAAGGTGAAGTATGATGGTCAGCCCAGTCTAGATAAAGTCCAGTATGTCAAAGGATTGACAGTAAATCTAATAAGTATTAGCCAACTGTGTGACTATGGCCTTAAGGTTAACTTCTCTGAATCTGAGTGTCTGGTAACAAATGATAAAGAGGAACTTATCGTGAAAGGTACCAGATCAAAGGATAATTGTTACTTGTGGTCTACCCATGAAACTATGTGTCTTACCACCTGCTTGGCGTCAAGAGAAGATGAGGTGAAGATATGGCATCAGAAACTTGGTCATTTTCACATGAAAGGAATGAAAGAAGTCATATCCAAGGAGGCTGTCAGAGGTATTCCTAATCTAAAGATAGATGAAGGCAAAATATGTGGGGAATGCCAAATTGGAAAATAGACTAGGATGTCACATAAAAGGCTTCAACATTAGACCACCTAAAAAAACTTAGAGCTTCTCCATATGGACTTAATGGGACCTATGCAGGTCGAAAGCCTTGGGTACACTTCATCAAAGAGAAGTCAGAGGTATTTGATGTTTTCAATGGACTATGTCAAAAACTTCAAAGAGAGAAGGATTGTGGCATTGTCAGAATCAGAAGCGATCATGGGAAGGAGTTTGAGAACAGTAAGTTTAATGAGTTCTGCTCCTCTGAAGGAATTAGCCATGAGTTCTCTTCACCCATCACTCCTCAACAGAATGGTATGGTTAAGAGAAAAAATAGAATAATTCAAGAATGTGCAAGGGTCATGCTTCATGCCAAAAAAACTTCCTTATCACTTTTAGGCTGAAGCAATGAACATAGCTTGCTACATCTTAAACAGGGTAACCATCAGATCTGGGACATCTGCAACACTCTATGAGCTGTGGAAAGGTAGAAAGCCAACTATGAAGTACTTCCATTCCTTTTTAAGCAAATGTTACATTCTTGTAGACCGTCAGAAGAGAAGGAAGATGGATCCAAGAGTGATGAAGGAATCTTCCTGGGATACTCTACAAATAGCAGAGTCTACAGAGTCTACAACTCAAGAACTCAAGTAGTATTGGAGTCCCTAAATGTTGTGGTTGATGACTCACCTATAGAAGCCAAAGTTACAAATAATATTGGAGCATTCTTTCCGATGGGGGAGGAAGATGTCACAGAGGGTGTTGAAACACCACAAGATGACTCTGAGGGTACTGCAAAATCTAATGATGTCAATTATGAACCTACAGTGACTGAGAGGGTTGACAAGGGACCCTCCATCAGAATTCAGAAAGATCATCCCAAGGAACTCATAATAGGAGACCCAAATGGAAGAAGGATGACCAGGTCACGAGATGTTGTTCCCAGCGCTTGTTTTGTGTCGAAGATGGAACCTAAGAATGTCAAGGAAACCTTGATTGATGAATTATGGATTAATGCAATGTAAGAGGAGCTATGGCAGTTCAAGAGGCATGAGGTCTGGGATCTTGTACCAAGACCAGAAGGGTCAAATGTGATTGGGACAAAGTAGGTATTTAAAAACAAGTCTGACGAACACGGTGTAGTCACAAGAAACAAGGCTAGACTGGTTGCCCAAGGGTACACTCAGATAGAGGGAGTAGATTTTGATGAAAGTTTTGCTCCTATTGCTTGATTGGAGTCTGTAGACTGCTACTTGGAGTAGCCTGCCTGCTAAAGTTCAAGCTTTTTCAAATGGATGTCAAGAGTGCTTTTCTGAACGGATACTTAAACGAAGAAGTCTATATGGAACAACCCAAAGGTTTTGTTGATCCTACATTTCCAGATCATGTATACAAGCTGAAGAAAGCCTTGTATGGGTTGCATCAAGCTCTAAGCGCTTGGTATGAAAGGCTAACTAATTTCCTTGTCAGCCAGGGCTACAGAAAAGGAGGAATTGATAAAACCCTCTTTGTCAGAGAAAGGGAAGGAAAGCTCATGATAGCACAAATTTATGTTGATGATATTGTGTTTGGGGGAATGTCAAAAGAAATGGTTCAACACTTTGTCAAGCAAATGCAATCTGAGTTTGAAATGAGCTTAGTTGGTGAATTAACTTACTTCCTTGGTCTCCAAGGCAAACAAATAGAAGATTCTATATTTATCTGTCAAGGGAAATATGCTAAAAATATTGTTAAAAATTTTGGTTTGGAGAATGCAAAACATAAGAGGACTCCTGCTCCTACTCACTTGAAGTTGTCTAAAGACAAGAAATGGGTAAGTGTTAATCAGAGTCTGTATAGAAGCATGATTGGAAGTCTTCTATACCTTACAGCTAGCAGACCTGATATAACTTTTGCAGTAGGAGTATGTGCGAGATATCAGGATGAACCTAAAGTTAGCCATATTAATCAGGTCAAAAGAATTCTGAAACATGTTAATGGTACATGTGACTATGGACTGCTCTATACGCATAGATCTAACTATGTGTTAATAGGATACTATGATGCTGATTGGGCTGGGAATGCAGATGATATAAAGAGCACCTCTGGTGGTTGATTCTTTCTCAGAAACAACTTAATCTCTTGGTTCAGTAAGAAGCAAAAATGTGTCTCCTTGTCTACTGTTGAAGCTAAATACATCGCTGTAGGGAGTAGTTGTTCTCAAATGATGTAGATGAAGCAAATGCTGACTGAATACAATGTCAATCAAGATATTATGACACTATTCTATTACAACTTGAGTGCAATTGATATTTCAAAGAACCCTATTCAGCACAATAGAACTAAACATATTGACATCAGGCATCACTTCATTCGAGACCTTGTGGAAGACAAAGTCATAACCTCGGAGAATATTGCCACGGAGAATCGGTTAGCTGACGTCTTCACTAAAGTTTAGATGCGAATCAATTTGAAGTGCTGAGATGCAAGCTTGGAGTATGCCTATCTGAAGATATGTAACATAGCACTGGGCGTGGGAATGCTATTCAAGTATCTGGATGTGTATTCCTATCAAGTTTGAGAGGGTCTTCAAGCATTCTCTCAATTTCATTTTTGTTTTGGTTTTGTAAAGGCTTAATGCCCAGGATAATTTATTTTTTTGTGCTTGGTGTGTACTTTAAATACTCTATGC
The DNA here is from genome assembly GCA_022829125.1 of Lathyrus tuberosus. Taxonomy (NCBI): domain Eukaryota; kingdom Viridiplantae; phylum Streptophyta; class Magnoliopsida; order Fabales; family Fabaceae; genus Lathyrus; species Lathyrus tuberosus. Next base: position 15,578,804 of record JALAZF010000071.1, read on the forward strand.
TGTTTATTTGGTTATCTAGTTAGTCTTTATGCCTTTTTCATATTATGGTTAAAAAGGGGGAGTGATACTAACTTTACTAACCACTTCCGACTACTGGTAACCATTGAGGGGGAGTAGTGCTGCTTGCAGAAGAAGGAACTGGTTGAGGGGGAGACAACAAGGGTGTTTTTCCATTGTTGCTCTGATGATCTAGTAATTGTATCCTTGTTCTGAATAATTCTATCTGCAGGTTAATTGTAGTTAGTTTTAGCCAAAATCCGCCAAAGGGGGAGATTGATGAGTCCAAGCCTTTGAGGTTGGCATTAATTTTGGTAAAACTAACTTAACAGAAAGATGTTGGACAAGATGTCCTAAAATGTTGAAATGACTGCAGGTTAAGTTGTTAGACAAGATGTCATATCATGTTGATTCGACATCTTTGTCAGTTTTTGGAATAACTATTATCTGATTTCCAGTTTTATGGGAATGTGTTTTTGTCCTAGGCGGCGTCCGAGATTGAGGAATCAGTGATTCTGATTCTAAAAGGAATATGTTGTTTCTAAGTGTGGAGACACTTTAGGAAACTTAGGATTGAAGAAACTGTTCTAGAGAAGAATAGGTCGCAGATTCTGTGGAGCTGAATTACTACGATTCTGAGTCCCTAATCCAGTTCTGTTTAGTGTTATAAATAGGATGGATTTAACCTAGAATAGGCAGTGAAAATACACAGTTGTTAGTGAGTACTAGGGTCTGTACTTTTGTGAGCCTCTCTTGTATTGTGTGAATACCTGAGTTGGACAATTTTGTTGAGTTGTAATTGTCCAGTCACTGCTGTGATTGAAAGGGAATTGAGAAAGGTCTCATACCTAGGAGTGTCTTAGGTATAAATCTAGCACAGGTAGTTTTAGGTGACAAGTTGTAAACGGTGGAGTTTAGATTAGAACTAATACTGCTTATTGGATTTCATTCCTGGCTAGGTAGCCCCCAGACGTAGATGTTGTTGTTCACCGAACTGGGTTAACAATTCTTGTGTGTCTTTACTTTCTACTATTTGTATTCAGTTCCTCATTATCCTTGTGTGAGAAGCAGAGATCAAGTGTCACGACATCCTGTCCGACATCTTAGTGATCTGCTTGACCATAATTTCAAAAACAATTCAAAATCTAGTTTTAGATATTAGAACTGACCTGTGTGTTTTTTATTGGTGTCACTTTTACCATGGGTTTCTTTAAGGCTACGACGACACTAGCAGCATCTTTGGTTCTTTTCCTGTGTTCAACCGCTGAAAGCATACAATGACAAATGTAAACAAGAAAGAAAGAAAAAGGGGTTAAGTAGATTTTTGAGATATCATTTACTTTCCTCACTTTCATGTATAGGGGTTTCAACTTTCACAAGGTCTATGTTGATATGAAGATGGCCTTTGAAACTTTATACGTCATGCTTAGTTGAAGTCACTCGTTGAGTAGGTTTTAAGCTCTCGTTTTTTAATATCTTTAGGTCTTTCCCACAAATGAAGCACCGTGGAAATGGAGGTGCAAAATTAAAATCCATCTCACTTGTAATACCCCATACTTCCCTTAAATATTCAATTGGGTGTTAGTTGGGATCAACCGAGTTCTATGTACTCTATCATTTTTTAATTGGATTGATTGAAGCTCTTAAGTGCTATAAATATTGTCAATTGGGATCAATAGAGTAACTAGTGAACTCTGAAGAGATCAATTATTGATAAAAGAGATAGACCAATATTTTGGTAACTCTAATATTTGGTCAATTGGAGTTAGATGACAAAATATCAAAGGGAGATACTTATGTCATTAACTATTATATATATATATATATCTATATATATATATATATATATATATATATCTATATATATATATATATATATATGTGTGTGTGTGTGTGTGTGTGCGTGTGTGTGGTGGAAAAGAAAAAGAAGAAAGGTTGTAAGATGAGAGAAAGAAGAAAGAAAGAAGAGAAAGGAAAAGTAGAGGAGAAACTCATGGAAGGAAAACATAAGTTCTTGGATTCATCATCTTCATCATCAATGCATCTTCTACTTCGAGAAGGTGAGTTCCATTAGATAACATAGCATTGGAGGAAAAATATGAGAAATGTATGTGTTAGGTTTTGTGGAAAAATATGTTTAAATGTGAAATTTGATGTTGATGCATGATGATTTGATGAATTGTATGTTTAATCTTGTTCTACCATGTTTTTTGGAGCGTTTAGATGTATTTTTGTGGTTTTGGTAGAGGTTTTGGCCATGGAAGACCTGCTTTTCACGCTGCTGGAAATTCTGGTTTTGCATGAGTCGCACAATGAGTTGTAGGCGAGCCCTCGCCCAGATCTCGCACAACATACACTGAGGAAATTTTTTTCTGCCTCTTCCTCACCTAGAGCTAGCACATTGAACTCAAAGCGAGCATCCTCTCCTTCCTGTTGCATAACGACCATGACAGACTTATGTTTTCCCATTTCTTGTTCTCTTCATAACTTTTGAACCGTAACTGGGATCGAGGCACGGTTGAAAGTGTTGACAGTATAACATTGGATTGGAATTGATTATGGAATAACATGTGAAAAATGCGGTTTTGTTCTCACCATAATTCATGAATCCGGGATTCGATTGATATGGGACTTGAAGCACTGGAAGGATAATCCAATCGGCTATTAAATGGTGATGCGAGATCATGAGCTAACCAATAAAATTCTTGGTAGAGGACAGTAGTGGCTTTTATGCCTTATTATGTATGTGAACTACTATATTGGTTATTTTTGACATGTTGTATTACCATATGTGTGTTTTATGTATGATAATGTGTTATGTCATATATGTATATTGATTGAATGTTTGATTGTGTGATAACATGCTTAATAGACTATAAGAATGGTGAGGAAAACCCTCGGTATTATATAATGGAATAAACTAGTAAAGTGATTAGGAGATGATGAATAACATAAATGACAATGCTTGTGCATTTGACGCCTATGTGTGCATCATTGACAAGTTGTTGTCTAGTGGAGAGGAGAGACATTATATGGAACATGTGTTAGTTTTTGTGTTACTTTCAGAATAAGGTGAATGTGTTTGCCTTGTGATTATCGAATACAATCATGTTTGCATTTGTGATCATGTAATCGGAAACAACCCCTTGAGATGTGTCATTCCAAGAGTTAAGGCTTGTGTAGAGCGCTCCTTTGGAATATACGCACTATTACTTTGACAGGTTTGGTTCCCGTGTGTAGTACGAATGGAGCCTAAGGGTTAAATGCTTGAGATGGGGGTATTCCCATGGGAAGTGACGATTCAAGTGGAAAACACCTTGAATCGGAATCCATTTCGTACGTCAAAGTAGATACAAGGATTCATGACTCGTGCCAAAAGTCCTAGACATAGGAGAGGATGCGAAAAGGGGATGCCTTGGTATCGTTTCCGATTAGTGATAGTTTGAGTTGTTGGACTCAAGCAACATGTTTCCATATAGTGTGTGGTTTATGAACTCAAGTCTTATTCCTTTCCCGTTTGACTTGAGATAGTAATTTATTAGAACCCTGTAGAGCCGAGTGAACCCATAATGAAATTCTTGCAATGCAGACGGCAGATGTCCTAACACATGTCGAGACATTGTTCTGCAAAAACATTTAAACAAAGGATCACCACAGCAGACTGATACCTTGAATATCAGAACTGCAACAACACAGATGTTACGACATCTGTTCCAACATGTTTATCATGAACCCTAACAGAAAAGTAAATATGCGGAATGATAAAGAACACATCAATTGTTAACCCAGTTCGGTGCAATTCACCTACTTTGGGGGATACCAATCCAGGAAGAAGACTTCACTATCTTGTAGTATTACCCTAAAGCTAAACTCTCCCGTTTACAACTTTATTCTAATCACTACCCTTAATGAACATCTTTACCAAAGTTAAACTCCAACGTTTACAACTATGATATGAGAGACCTACTCACTTCCTTAATCACAACCTGTGATATCTCTGTCTTATGCCAATTCAGAATCTCTGTCATGTTTTCTTGACTAACAAGTTATCTTGGACTTGCTTCAAAGCTTCGTCCAAGATCGATACACAAACCATTACCTAAAGGTTTCTGGTTATGTCCCTGTACCAATGCCTTCCACTCTGCATCCCATGCTACAGAGGGAGACTTACAACTCCTAAGAGAACCGACGACTCTCAACCCCTAAACCCTTATTTTTCAAAAGAAAACTAGGTTACAAAGTTACAAGTGATACAAAGGTACATTCGGTACATACTAAAACCCTAGGTTTAAGTCTTCTTATATAGTCTTCTGTTGGGCTTTCTATCTTTGATCCTGTGATTCCTTGATCTGCTCCTTAATTCTTGCAACCGATTAAAACCTGTTAACTAAGTAAGTCAGCCAGGATGTCGAGACTCCAAGCTGGGACATCTTCTTCGACATCTTTTTCTTCTGTAGATTCTTCATTTATTTCATTAGTATGTTTTAGAAAAATTTAGTCAAACACCAGGAGCTTTCACATAAGATAGGGGAACTCACTGAGATTATTATCTCACCCCATTATTGTTGTTGTTTTTCAGGTATTGTTTGCAAATTTAGTTTTCAAGTGGAGCTATGCTTGGGTGTTTTAAGGGAAGCTTAGACTATGTTTTCCATTGTGTATTGCTTACCTTGTATCTTGTACAATGAAGAATATTGTCCCTTGATCTTTGTTTTATTGTTTTGGCACTTTCCATATCTTGTACCATAAGTTGTCTTTTATGTTTAAAAATGGTCAAGTATGTAAATTATGCCAATAGGCACTTACGATGGTGTCAATACCAAATAATAACTCTTGTATGGTATTATTCTAGATATATAGTATACAGGGCACTACATCGCTGGTAGGAAAATAGGGAAACTTGGGAGGATAGATGTTCAATGCAAATTTATACTTATCTTCCACATAATAAGGGATCTTAAAATTAGGAAGTTTTGCCATCATATTTTCTTTAAGAGTGACATTTTCTTCACGGATCAGCCGACTAAGATCATTAGGGTCATACGTAGTTTCAAAATATCATTGGAAAGCCTGGATCTCTTTGATGTGTTTGTCTCTACCTTTTTTGAACTATTGTTGCATAGAAGAGAAACCATTTGTTAAATAGTGACATAATCTTACGACCTCAAGAAATTCTTTTGCATGGTAGGCTCTCCACCAAGTGTCGAATTCTATGGTGCAATAGAAGGTTGGTTGAAAAGAAAATGGTGTGAGTACAACACGGTCAGAAGCATGTCGGTCAAGATGTTGAAGGTATTCATTTTTGCGACTAAAAAAGGGCTTGGGCATAATTTGGCTAATCCCAAATTGAGGTGACACCAAATTGGGTTGGTAGCATAGTATCTTCAAGCTTTCTTTAGAAGTCCCAAGTCTGGTATACAAAAGTTTTGGAGTAAGGAAAGCTGCCCATACCTCATTTAATTCATCCTCTTGTTCACCAGTAGCAATAAATTGTCTGGTAAACCACTCAAGTTCATGGCTTCGATTAACAAAAGAATCCATTGAGGGGGTGAAATTGTGTCATTTGGAAAAAAATAAAGTATTATGAGAATGCTTCCTTGTATGTTCGATTGGCATCAGTTGGTGTCATCCGTGCAAGCCGAATGCCTTCAATGCGCCTGTTCTTGATGGTTGTGTCAGTATCGCTAGATTTCTCGACATCCAATGAGGTTTAAAACATGGCATTTAGCTAAAGTTGAAGTAGCTAATAAGGTCCTGCTAACAATAGATTCTCTTTGGGTTTGATGTTTTATAGAGTTTCAGTGGCAAAACCTAATGATTCATAGAGTGATCCAAATATCAGTTGGCTAAGGAAAATATCACAGCCTTCATGTAATTGGTTAGCCAGAGTTAAATATCTCTTGGCTACCTTCAATGACTTGCAATAGAAAATACATCTTGACAACCACAAAGCTAAAAAGGCAATGTGTTATGCATCAGACACTTCTTCAGTGGTAAGGTTATGATGGTCTTCGATGTATTTTCCAAAGCTGACACGGTTTGTGTTGAAATTTATGGTATCCTCATCACTCTCATTGGGATCAAAGTTATCTCCAGTTGGGAAAAGGCCAATGGTGGCCGCTATGTCAAAAAGGGTGGGTGTCACCAATCCACAGAGGAGTTAAAATGTGTTGGTGGTACTTTCCCAGAAGTACAAAGATTCGACAAACATATTTTTGAAATAAAGAGTACTAGTCCTCGACAACTGAATTAGGTCATAAATTCCTCTAGAATTTCAGGTATCACTCATTTTCGCTTTTGTTCAGCCAACGGAAATAGTCCCCATTCCTTTTAGAGGAAGGGTCGGAACGAAAAACACGAAAAGTAGCAGCATGTATTCTAAATTTATGGGTTCCTTAATGCTCACTATAGGTTTTGTTCAGTGGTAAGAGGGAAAAAATTCCCTGAGCTTAGAAATATCTATTGTGGGATCACGAATTTAACTCATAAGTGCTTGGGTTTTACCAGAAATGGAATAAGGAATTAGTACCCGAGATATGAATATACAGAGACTTTCCTCTTTATTTGGTAGTTCTGGGACGCACTCTTGATTCCCAAAATGGATAGCATATTGTAATTTGGTAGCCAAAAAAAGAGAGTCCTTGGATTCTTTTGTTTTATTTTTCCTTAGAAGTCATTATTAAAGGTGATGGACTGAATGCTTGAAGAAGAGAAATTTTTTAAGAAGAGTTTCTGGGTGAAAATTAGTGGAAAAGAGAATAAGAAATAAAGTGAAGGTATTTATAGAGAGATAAAATAAAACTCTTCAGCTCTGTTTTTGGCAAATGGCGCTAACTTTTGTGACACGTCTCTTATTATTAGAGGCGGAATCGAAATGATTTTGTGAGCTTACCCACAATATCCTAAAAGAACGGAGCCATGATTGAGAGTTATGGGATTGTGGGAAAATGCATGTTTTCGAGGTGACGGTTGGTGAAAAAGTCATGATATCTATGATATCAGTCCATTAGGTGAAATTGTGTCAAAGAAAGTAAAAAATGCTCATATCTTCTTGCAATGGAAAGAGGTCTTTCGACATGATGTGTCATTTTAGGAAATTGAAGTCTCAAGATGAGAAATGAAGATTGGGACTTAGTATTTTCTGAAGGGAGATATTTCGTCCATCATTTCGACGGTGACTTGGTTCGAGATTTTGACATTAGAAGGCACGTAAGCGGACAATGTGTACTGTGAAGAAATACTTTCAAAACGAGTATTTACTTTTCAGTCTTATCCAAAAGGACACGGAATATAATTCCGAGACAAAAAAATGTAAGAATTACGTGTCAGGTGCTTTAAAGGAGAATGTTACAAACAGTTTATTCTACAATTAATATAAATAAGAGTTCTAGTGTTTGGATTCGAGTGTTGTGTTGCATTCACTATAGAACTCACAAACTCAAAGTACCTAACGTAGCGATAAACGAGTTTAACTTAGCAATATGTATGATTTATGAAACATCATTTCAATTAAATGCAAAGTTCTTTACTTCAATTTACTTTCTTTGCAATTTTGATTTCATCCTTTTGTTAATTTCTTGTCACTTTACATTAGTTTTTATAAACCTTTAATCACCTTACCAATGTTGAAATTGTTTACATTGCCAAATAATTTACCTTTTTTGCACTACTTTACCTAAAGATTTCGACCAAGTCGAGATCTTTCACTTTTTCACACAAAACTCAGAAAGTTTTTAGCACATTGTCCTAAGATTATCTGGTCGATCCTGCAAGTAACCTTTAATAAGAGACAAGCGTTTGTTTATCAAATTTCCAAGTATACAGTGGTATATTGTGAAGATCACATAATTCAAGTGTCGTAACTGGTTAATGCGTTTTGATAACCTATTACCATTGTATTGAAATTGTCTTGTTTAAAACAGTTGTAACCGGGTACTGCGTTTTGGTAATCGTTTACCACTGTGTTGAGAATTAATTTTAGAATACCTGTAACCGGGTTACCAGAAAGCTATAACCAGATTATAAGCATACAATTTCAATTTTTTTCTAATAGTTGTTTGTATCTCAATCAATTGTACTTATATATGTATACCTTTGAGGTATCGATGCATTATAATGAGAAGGTTGAATGCAAATACTTATCACCCCAATTATACTCTCTCTAATTCTCTCGCTCTCTTTCTTCCTCTCCACACTCAATTATTCAATTTTCACTAACCTTGTGGTTCCAAGTTCTAAAAGTGGATATTTGATTATATAGAAACACAATTGTAAGAAAAAAAATTAATTTTAAATTTAAAAGGTTAAAATAACATTGTTTGTGGACCTTATTTTCATTCTGAAAACTGAGTATCAACCGAAGCACATTGTTCTTTCCCCAAACAAAATGGCAAGTTGATCTTAGAAATCTGAAAATTCTGAAATCTTAAATGAAAACAATGGACAAAGACATATCAAATAGGGCCAAATTAATATCTTATCTTACACTAATAACAACAAAATCACCTGACCAAAGAATCCATAATCCTACTTCTAATACCAAACTCAATCATACATCAAACTCAATCTCAATGTAACTTATCGGATTTCTCCACCAGTTATACAAGTACATAATCATCCTACTTCTAATACCAATAACAAGCCAATTCCAAGACGCATTTTAATATAAATAATGGTTTCTTCCGCTCTTCTAACTTCATTATCGAAAATAATGTTGTTTGTCTTCGAAAATAATGCAGTTTGTCTTGATCCACAAGCACAAACATGTTGCAAATAGGGTCAAATTAATATCTTATCTTACACTAATAACAACAAAATCACCTGACCAAAAAATCCATAATCCTATGTATAGATTTTGGCATTGTGCACCCTAAAATCTATCCCTAGGCCCCAATTTATGAATCATTTCCATCTCTTTGAAGTTTCCTCACAAGCTCCCAATATTGAATTTTCAACGATGAATTATCACATACACATGAAAAAAATCAGTGACTCAACCAATTAATTTCTAGTAGCCCTAACATCCATCTTAATCACTTACTCCATTTTCCTCTCTATATAAACCATAATTAACACCAAAAAGAAACATAGAACATCTTCTCAATATTCAAAAAACAAAAAAATGAGTAAAGTGGCATTAATTAGTGTGGTGATGCTTTGCATGTTAATATCAAGCTCATATGGTAAAGCAACTTTCACATGTGAACAAGTAACCGTATGGTTAACTCCATGCATACCCTATGGAACATTGGGAGGAAGTGTTTTACCTATGTGTTGCCAAGGTATTCATTCCTTAAACGCTGCTTACAAGAATCGTGATGATAGAAGAGTCACATGTCACTGTGTTCAAGATAGGGCTGCTTTAATCCCTTTGATTAATTATACTCGTATTAATCAAATTGGTGAACTCTGTGGATCTAAATGCCCTATCAAAGTTTACCCTTCCACTAATTGCGACAAGTAAGTTTTTCCCTATGTTTAATTATTTTTTATTATGCTATTTACTAAAGACTTCATAGTTATTTATTTTTATGTGATTGTGCAGGGTTAAGTAAGCAGGGCGATCCGAATTTAAATTTACTACAGTCAAATATTTTTCGCATTCACGTCTCTGACATATTTTTAGTCGCTAGATTAATATCAATGACTGAGAATATGTCGAATGCATGAATGCAGAAATATGTGATTGTAGAGAAACATGATCCGGATGCAATATGTAGCCAGTGGTGGAAGATTATTATTTTATGAAGAAAATAAATACTGTGTTTATTATAGAATAATAAAGTGTACCGATCGTATGTAACGATCTGGTGAATGTTTGGAACAATATTTGTCATATTTCAGCAATAAAAACAACCTATTAGTTATCAAACAGTGTGTCACAATTCAAAAAATAACTGAATCTCTTAAGTGTATGATTATGTATTCCATCTTTGATTGGTGGATAGGATTATTTGGTGGGAGAGATTAAACCCTTAAGTGGATTTCGGTATTTTAAAAAGAGTAGTGTCTGGCTTACTCTATTTTAACTTTTGCAACCCGTTGTGTTCTTTGAGAAAAGACACTTTATAAAATTTAGGGTTAAACATGTTTTTTGTTTCTATAAAATTACCAAATTATATTTTTGGTCCTTATAAAAAATAGTGTGTTTTAATTCCTACAAAATAATTATGCACGTAATTTTATTCCCTACTGTTAAACTAATGTGTATTTTTGAATAATTATTTTTTAGATATGTTTACAACATTATAAAAAGATCCTCGAAAAAAAAAAAAGAACTCAAAATTTGATTTAAAAGTCGAGATTTTCATTACTTTTATCATTATCTTTTAAAATTTAAAAATTTCATATTTAATTCTCCTCATGTTAAAAAATTATATAATTTAGTAAAGAAATATTTTATAGTAATCTGAACACGTATAAAAAAAATTGTTCAAAAATTTAAAAGTTTAAGGATAATTAAATAGTTTTCAAAATTTTAGAAATTAGCAAGGACTAAAACTGCATGTATAAAATTTTTATAGAATTAAAATATGTCTTTTTTTAATAGGGACTAAAAATGAAATGTGAGATATTTATAAAAACCAAAAACATATTTAGTAGGATTCTCAAGAAGGATTTTCATATATTGCCCCACAACATTTTTGTGAAAATCCCTGGATGTTGTACTCATGATATTTAGTAGCAACACAATGATCTACTTTTTTTTTAAAGCTAATGGGATTAATAAAGAGAAAACTAGGAGTATTCCAATCCTTACAAAAAAGGGGAGAAAGAATTCCCCACCAACTTTACTTCCTAACTAAATAGGATTCATGCAAAAATCATAAAAAGTAGAGTTGGATTTAGAAATCTCCCAACAATTGCCCCATTTCCAAGCCAATAGTTTGGCATTCCAGCAAATATCATCTAAACAACACTTTCCACCATTGAAAATACAATCATTCCTCTCAAGCCAAATAGCCCAAACAACCCCCATCCAAATAGCAGCTCTACCATTCCTTCTCTTGAAGTCTATCCCTTCCCCACTATAAGCCATAAAATGATCCACAACATCTCCTCTAAAAGGGACTGTAATACCACTCCTAGACATAATGTTGTCCCACACTTTGTTTGCGGTACAGCAAGAAAAAAACATATGAATTAAATTCTCATGGAGATTGTTGCAATTCACACAAGAAGGATCAACATCCACTCCCCTTTTTAAGAGTTGATCTTTAGTAGGGAGTCTATTCCACAAAAGTTTCCAACCGAACAACTTGATTTTAGCTGGAATTTTTATTTTCCTTAAACAAGCAAAAGCCTTTTTGAATTCTTCCTCCCTCTCAAGGTTCACAGCATTCGCTTGTAAATCAAACATTACTTCGTAGACGTCTTTGACAGAAAAAGTATCAGTTTGATCCCCTCTCCAATAGAACAAATCTTCGTTATCCACAGATGGGACTCCATCGGCTATGAAGAGAAGAAAATCCTGATATTCATCCCACTTTTCTTCCACCAGCGTGATCTTCACCCCTAAATCACTCCACTGCCAGACATTGTTAATCCAAGATCCCATCTCTTTCACCGACGCGTTCTTCGCCTTACTGATCCTGTAAATATTCGGAAACAGTTTCGCCAGAGAAACTGAACTCTTCCAGCCGACATCCCAAAACGGAACACTATCTCCCTTGCCCAAAACGATACCAACTGAATCATTAAAGTTAAAGTTACCTGCATAAGAAAAAATGTTAGTTTTTAAGATATCAGACCACCAGTAAGAATGAGATCTTCTTCTACACACTTCCTCCTTCAAAATCCAAGAATTGACGTTTCCGTATCTGGCCTCTAACACCTGTTTCCAAAGACCCCGCGGAGAAGTTAACAACTTCCACTTCCATTTTACAAGCAAAGCTAAGTTGAATTCTTTTATGGATTTAATCCCCAAACCTCCGTCATTCTTACGTCTACAAACCGAAGCCCAATCCACCCAATGAATTTTGGATTTCTCTTCAGTATTGCCCCATAAAAAGTCTCTCCTTATCTTATCAATCATCTTCCAAACCGAGACGGGAGCTTTATAAAACGAGAATAAGAAAATCGGAAGACTCGAGAGAGTTGAATTAATCAACGCAACCTTGACTGCCATAGAGAGAAACCTGCTTTTCCAATTTGCCAGCTTGACCTTGAACATGTCAATCAAAGGTTTCCAAGTCTCAACTCTCCTAGTTGATGCTACAGGTTTCCAAGTCTCAACCACTGAATAGAAAGATCATTAAGTGCCAAACCACTAGTCTTTGATGGTAACAAGTTTGACTACTGGAAAGACAAAATATAAAGTTTCTTTCTTGGTTTTGATGTAGATCTTTGGGATTTGGTAGTCAATGGCTACACTCACCTAGTTGATGCTACAGGTGCTAAAATATCCAAAAGTGATATGACCAACCAACAAATGAAAGAATAGAAGAATCATCATAAGGCAAGAACCATATTGCTAAATGTTATCTCTTATACTGAGTATGAGAAGATAACAAATAGAGATACTCCCAAATATATCTTTGATTCTCTAAGAATGACTCATGAAGGTAATGCTCAAGTCAAGGAGACAAAGGTGTTAGCCCTAATCCAAAAATATGAGGCATTCAGAATGGACGATGATGAGACAGTTGAGACCATGTTTTCAAGGTTTCAAATGCTAGTCGCAGGACTGAAAATTCTGGACAAAGGTTACTCAACTGCTAATCATGTGAAAAAGATCATCATAAGTCTTCCTAAGAAATGTAGACCTATGATAACAGCTCTAAAGCTATCAAAGGATCTTAATAGCATAAGTCTTGAAGAGCATGTTAGTTCTTTTAGAAGTCATAAGATAGAGGTCGAAGAAGATGAACCTCAGAAGAAAAGCAAATCTATCGCTCTTAAGTCTAAACCTGAAAAGGCAAAGGCTTATCAAGCTGAGGAAGAATATGAAGATGAGGTGTCATTAATCTCCAGAAGAATCAACAAACTCTGGAAGCATAGGCAAGGAAACTTCAGAGGATCTAGAAGAAACAAAGACCGCTCTGAGTCATCATCTGGACAGAAGAAGAAGAACCCTGGAAAGGAAGTTATCTGCTACGAGTGTAATGAGCCAGGTCATTACAAGAACGAGTGTCCAAAGATCAAGAAAGACAAGAAGCCTAAGAAAAACTTCTCCAAAGCGTTTAATGGCAACTTGGGACGACTCTGATTCTGACGAAGAGGAATCCGAGGAAGAACAAGCAAATATTACACTAGTAGCAACAACTGAAGATGACGTTTCTGAAGAACCAGAAGACATAATATCATCAGAACCAGAATCTGACTCAGACTCAGACTTAGAGGTATTGTCTAAACTCTCTCGTTGTGAACTAGAGTCATATCTATCAGAAATGCTGGAAAAATATCAAACTCTTCAAAGTAAATGCAAAGATCTTAAAAAATATCTTGTAATTGCTTCTGAGGAAAAAGATAAGTTTGAGCAGAATAACTCTTCTCTAAATGTAAACATTTTTTGCTTAAAAAATAGTAATTATGCCTTAAAAAGAAAAGTTTCTAAATTAGAAGAAGAAATAATCTTCAATGTTTCTAACACAAGCTATATATACAAGTATGATAGAGAATTCCATTATTTTCTTGCTAAAAGCATAGATAGAAGAAAAAATAGCTTCCATGATCTATGGAGTAAGCAGAAATGGTAAGAAAGGTTTAGGTTGTACAGAATCATCTGATATTGACGAAACTCAAATTTTTAAACCAAAACCTCTCTACGACCATTTTGTGCCTTCTGGCACTGAGATTGTTTGCTCTGAACTTGCACAAAAACCTCCACCGACACAGAAGTTTGTTTCTAAAGTTAAATATCATGCACAAATTCCACTTGATTATCTTGTTGCACAAAAGCCCAAAGTTGTGAAACATTCTGAGAAAGCTAATAAGAAAGGACACAGAAAGTGGGTACCTAAGGACAAGATAATCTATGTTGCAGATATCCTTAGCAGCTCAGTTGAAACACCAGTCATGGTACCTGGACAGTGGTTGCTCGCGAAACATGACGGGAAGAAGGCATATGTTCCAAAGTCTAGAACTTAAGCCTGGAGGCTTCATCGGTTTCGAAGGAAACTAGAAAGGAAAAATCATTGGCTCTGGAACTGTTGGTAATGGTAACCTTTCTTCTATTACTAATGTTCTTTTAGTTGATGGTTTGATGCAAAACTTGTTGTTTATCAGTCAACTTAGTGACAATCGTTATGATATCATCTTTAATCAAAATTCCTGTAAGGCTGTTAAGGCCATATTAGCATGAGGAGGATTTCTTAGCTAAATAAGCTTGGACTTGTCAGAGGCTTGCCAAATCCGAAGTATTCTTCTGATGCTCTTTGTGAAGCATGTCAGAAAGGAAAGTTTTCCAAAACTTCCTTTAAAGCAAAGAATGTTGTGTCCACCTCTAGACCGTTAGAACTTCTGCACATTGAGTTGTTTGGACCAGTGAAAACTGTGTCAATCAGTGGAAAGAAGTATGGATTAGTAATCGTTGATGATAATAGTCGTTGGACATGGGTAAAATTCTTGAAACACGTGGATTAGTCTCATTCTGTGTTCTCTACCTTTTGCTCTAAAGTGCAAACAGAAAAGGATTGTAAAATAGTCAAAGTCAGAAGTGATCATGGCGGAGAATTTGAGAACAGATACTTTGAGAATCTTTTTTATTCTCATGGCATTTCCCATGATTTCTCCTGTCCTAGAACTCCACAACAAAATGGAGTAGTGGAAAGGAAGAATATGACTTTGCAAGAAATGGCTCGAACCATGATCCAAGAAATTGACATGGCTAAGCACTTCTGGGCAGAGGCAGTAAATATAACATGCTACATTCAGAACAGGATTTCTATAAGACCTATTCTGGGTAAGACTCCTTATGAATTGTGGAAGAATAGAAACCCAACATTTCATATTTTCATCCTTTTGGATGTATTTGTTTTATGTTGGACACTAAAGAGAATCTTGGCAAGTTTTACTCCAAAGCTCAAAAGTGTTTATTGTTAGGATACTCTGAACGCTCTAAAGGCTACATAATCTATAACACAGAAACACGAATTGTAGAGGAATCAATTCATTCCAGATTCAATGATTAGCTTGACCCTGATAAGTCAAAGCTAGTTGAAAAGTTTGCAGATCTGAAAATCACCTTATCAGAATCTAAAGAAGTAGTAGATTCAAGAGAAGCAGACAAAGATGCAGACTCTCCAGATTTAGATACAACCTTACCAGAAGCTGAAAATAACCCATCTCATCAAAAGAAGAATAGATTAAAGACTTCTCATTATGAAGAATTGATTTGGGGAGATAAAACTGGTCCAGTTAGACCTCGTTCATCCTTCAGACATTCCAAAGAAACCCTTATGGGTCTAGTGTCTCTGATAGAGCCTACAACAATTGATGAAGCTCTCAAGGAAAATGAGTGGATTCTGGCCATGCAAGAAGAACTGAATCAATTCATAAAAAATGACGTCTGGGGTCTTGTTCAGAAACCCAAAGGTGTCCACGTCATTGGAACTAAATGGGTATTCAGAAACAAGTTAGACAAGAAAGATGAGATCATAAGAAACAAAACACGACTGGTTGCACAGGGTTATAGTCAACAAGAAGGGAGAGACTATATAGAAACCTTTTCACCAGTTGCCAGGTTAGAATCTATTCGTATTTTAATCTCATTTGCTGTAAATCATGGAATTACTTTATATCAGATAGATGTAAAGAGTGAATTTCTAAATGGATATATTTCTGAAGAAGTGTATGTACACCAACCTCCTAGTTCTAAGAGTTCTGAAAACCCAGATTTTGTTTTCAAACTTAAAAAATTGTTATATGGTCTGAAACAGGCTCCCAGAGCTTGGTATGAATGGCTAAGTAACTTTCTTTTGGAAAATGACTTTACCAGAGGAAAAGTGGTTACAACACTATTTTGTAAAACCTTTAAGAATGACATTTTGATTGTTCAAATCTATGTTGATGATATTATATTTGGTTCTGCTAATATTTCCTTGTGCAAGGAACTTTCTATGTTAATGCGGGCTAAATTCGAAATGAGTCTGATGGGAGAACTCAGATTCTTTCAGGGAATTCAAATTGATCAAAGATCAGAAGGAATATACATTCATCAGAACAAGTATGTAAAAGAACTTCTGAAGAAATTCAACATGTCAGAAAGTAAACCTGCTAAGACTCCTATGCATCCGACATGCATTCTGAAGAAAGAAGAAGTAAGTAAAAAAGTTTGTCAGAAGCTATATCGTGATTATGTTGGAGACAGATTAGAAAGAAATAGTACTTCTAGAAACTGTTAATTTCTAGGAAGTAACCTCGTCTCATGGGCAAGCAAGAGACAATCAACAATTGCTCTCTCGACTGCAGAAGCAAATACATATCAGCATCTATGTGCAATACTCAAATACTCTGGATGAAGAATTAACTTGAAGATTATCAGATACACAAGTGTAACATCCATTTTTCTGTGATAATACTTCTGCCATTTGTTTATCTAAGAATCCTATTCTACATTCTAGGGCAAAACAGATTGAAATAAAACATCACTTTTTATGTGACTATGTTCAGAAGGGTACTTTTCAGTTAAAATTTGTGGATACATGTCACTAGTGAGCTGATATTTTCACAAAACCCCTTGCTGAAGATAGATTCATATTCATTCTGGAAAACTTATTTATCAAACCTTGTCCAGAATGAGATGATAATATTTTTGAAGTGTCAAACTACCAGAACGTCTGATATAAGATTCTGATGACTAAACAAAGTGTGTTTAATATTTGTTTATTGACTTTCTGATTCAAGATACTTCTACAAGTTAGAAAATATCATGATCAGAAATTAGTCCAGTCAGATACCTCTTGGTAATCTAGACGTTGGAAACATCAAAACGTGATCTCTTGAAAATAAACACCTATGATTATTTGTGACACGTGTCCAAAATCAAATCATACCTACTGTGGAAGAGACACCTCGAGCATTGTGATTTTATGAGACTAGGTTTCAAGTAATTATTACCTATTACTCCCACCTTGTCATAATTATTATAGTTGTTATAAATATGCACTCTCTCACTTCACACACTACGCTACTCTCACTTCCCACACTTTCGTCTTAGAAACCCTAAAACCCTTTTTCGCTCTGAAACTTCATCATCTTCTTACAATGGACACTCAATAACAAAGTGTTTTTGAATTATCTCAACAACATCAACAAGCAAAATTGACATCAATGGCCTCATCAACAACTGCTCAATCGGCATCAACTTCTCTCCATCAATCTCTCTCCACTTTTCAGAAGCCTCTGGTAGTTCACATAGTGGACCGTCCTGAACAAATTCATATGGCTACTCCATTCTCAGAACTTAATGTTTTAAGTGAATGGCTGATGGACTTTGAAAATTTAAAGGAAAACAGAATAGATTTGACCAAGAATCTAAATGCTCAAGGGTGGAAAACCTATTTTGATCGTCTTTACGGTACCATTTACATAAATCTTGTCAAGGAATTCTGGAGATATGCTGATGCTGATGAACACTTCATTGTTTCATATGTTAAGGGAAACAAGTTCATCATTGCTGAGAAGTCCATAGCAACGCTACTAGGAATGGTAAACTCTTGAGGAAAGAGAATCTACAAGATGAACCATAAATAAAAATTTCTATCTGATGTGGTTTACCCAGCTATTTTCACTCAATCGTCCAGTGGAGAACCACCCTTCAAATCTATGGATTTATCAAAGGAACTTAGTGTCTAGCTGAACATTATTCAGGGATGCATTTATAACAGACCAAATTCAATTTCTTCTGACTTTCTTAACACTGATCCAAAATTCATGATTTACTATCTGATGAAAGGAGAGAAAATCTATCTTCCATTAGTTCTATTCAGATATCTCAGAGATTTTATATTAGAAACAAGACATCAATCCAGGAAGTGTAAGAATTATATTCCTTTTGGTAGATTGATCTCAGATATTCTTGTTGAGAGTGGAATGATTGATCACTTGTCAACCATGCCAGTCGCAAATGAATTGGATGTCATCACTGGAACTCATCTTAACAGCAAAAATATGAAGAAAATGTAGATTATTGAGTAAATAAGAGTTGAACCAAGCATAGCTATAGATTCAATAACTCTGAAGTAAAAAAGAATGGCATTAGATTAATATCCTCTATTCACTAAACATGATAATCCAGAGGCTATAGAAGCATATATTCAGCTACGGGAGGAAGAAGGTTATGATTTGTCTAAATTCAACCTTGACAATCTGATGGATCAACCTTCTGATATGATGAAGAAAAGATCCTCCTCAAACACTGCTCCTCAAATGAAACCAGCAAAGAGAAAGAAGAAATACCCTAGTGAAACCAGCACAAGAAATATCTCTCTCAAATCATGTCCTGAACAACAAAGTAAGTCCCTTGAATATCCATCTATTACTGCATCTGTTTCTATTGACAGAAATTTGTCTTCATCTCTTCCCATTTCATCACCACCACTTACAACCCAACCACTATTATCCACCTCTCCACCAATATTTTCCACCATTCTCACCACCTCTCAAACACCCAATTTTAAATCTCCTACTATAGAAACCCCAGTCTCTACACCACTTTCTCCATAGGCTCTTGAACTCACCTCAGCCTGACCAACCTCCACCGTTTCTATCCAACCAACTCTTGTCACAACTGTTCCACCATTCCCAATCATTCAAATCACTGAAGAAATTCTCACTGAACCTCCTCAAACAACCATCTCAGCATCACAAACTACAATTACTGCTCAGTATCCTATTCCCGAATCTTCTCTGAACATTGATACAATCATTTTTGATGACTCTGTTGAAGATGACCAAAACTTAACTAAAAATAAAACCTGTGACCCTCCTCCTACCTTAGATGAAGCAATATCTGTTTTAAGGACGGTGTGGTTACGAAATTCAGGACTCAATCTGATGAATCAAATGCTAGTGAAGACCCCTCTGTTTGTAGAGCTTTAAGGGATCAATTCAATCAGTGGATGTCTGAGGAATTTCAGAAGATTCAAAATCTTTCTGTTAAGACAAAGGGTTATCTGGTTCAACAAGTTGAAAAGAAGTTACAAGAGAAGAAGGACACTGAAGCTAGAGAACTGGCAGAAAGGTTAGTCAAAGAAGAGGCTCAAAGATTAGCCAAGGAGGCTAAAGATCAGGCTGAAAGAAATGCTGCTGAAAACTCCTCTTCTGATCCAATGTTGAAAACTCTGGTTACTCTTCAGAAGGACCATGAGTCATTCAGAGCAAGGATGGACAAGCAAGATGAATTTACTGTCACCATTCAGAATGCTCTTGCTCAAATTCTTTAGAGGCTCCCTCCTCCGTCTCAACGTAAGGCACTTTCTAGGCTACCCCGTAGTTTATCTTTGACTGTTTGTTTATGGTTTGATGTACTCTTGGTTTAAAACTTTTTGTTACCCTTTTTTATTATGACAAAAAGAGGGAGTATTAATATGGAAAAGTTATTTTGATAAATATCTTGTCTCCAATCATAGCTCTAACATTCTAACACTTTAAATATCATATCTTTTTAGAATGTTTTTCAGGTAAAGTTATTATATTGGTAAAATGACTCTAATATCAATCAGGCTCTGATTTAGTTAATCAAGCGCTGTTATCAAAATGCATCACCACTATAATCAAGCTCTGATATTTTGGATCTATCTAAGATCTCTGCAATCAGGCTCTATATCCCAGATTTTATAAGATTGTGTTAAGTCTTAGATTCAGGGGGAGCTTGACAAAGGAAAGTTTACTATGAACTTATCTGAATCAATTCAAATTATCTTCGTACAAAATTGTGCTATCAAAATACATTGGTTTGTCATTATCAAAAATGGGGAGATTGTTAGAACAAGATTTGGTTATGCAAGATATCTCTTTGTTTTGATAATAACAAAGTTGTATTTTTATGAGAATAATTTTGGTATTCTAACATGTACTTTCTTAAGAATTGACAAACAGGTTCTGACTCTGATAGAGAAAGTTCTGACTCTGATAGATATCATGTGATACGTCACTCTGAAGTTCTTAATGGTCGCTTATGCGTCAAGAAGCAAGGTTTCTTCTGATCTACTGTGCGTCAGAAAGACTCCAAGAAGACACTATGTTACTGCTACAATGTTCTCTTGGATTCTGGCTCTGAATTTTACTCTGATACTTATCTTCTGAAGACTAAGTGCTGAAGACTCTGAAGACAAGGTTCTGATGAACAGCATTCTAAAGACTCTAAAGACTTAAGTTTCTGAAGACCAAGTGCTGAAGACTCTGAAGACAAGGTTCTGCTAAACAAGTTCTGATGACTCTGAAGACTTATGTTTCTGATAACTAAGGGTTCTGAAGAAGGAGTGCTGAAGACTCTGAAGACAAGGTTCTGCTGAACAAGTTCTGAAGACTCTAAAGACTCAAGACTCTGAAGACCCAATGATTCATTCTTCTGATCATGCTTCAATTATATCAACTCAGAAGCCTCTGATGAACAGAAGAAGATGAAACATTTGCGTGGGAAAATAATACATAGTACAGATCAAACACGTTCTTTTCCACTACCATTCCACTACCCTGATTTGGTGGTACAAAGGACAATTTCAGTGTACGATTTTCATCCCAGCATAACGACATTATTTCAAGTCGCCAGTATTTTTCTGATATTACTGATCTGCCCTTCAACAGATCTTTTTTTGGCTATATAAAGACTTGATCTTTCAACAAATAAAGTGTGACACTGAGTGTGAAAAAGAGAAATATTCAAAACACTGATTCTTACGAAGAAAGAACTCAAGAAATAGAGAAATACATGAGTGAACAGTAAATCACCACAATATAAAGAAGAAGATTGTTCATACTGTGTAGATTCGCTCTAAGTTAGATTGAGCTAGAAATTGTGTTTATATCAGTTTATGTAAGAAGCAATTCATTGTAAACATTTTATTTGATCAAACAGTTGTTTGAGTTCCTTAAGGGACCAGTTAGGTCAGAAGCCTTAAGAAGAGACGGTTAGTCTGTGTATTGTTAGTCACCAGTAGTTGCTAGTGCAGTTGTAATCAGTTTGGTTATAGTGGATTAAGTCCTTGTGTATAAGGCGAAATCACCTTGGCGAGTGGACTGGATTAACTTGATAGTTTTCAAGTGAACTAGGATATATCGTGTGTCTTTCTTTATTGTTAGTCTATTTGTAATCTCTGTTTGAGTTTCACAAAAAACCATCATTTTGAAAACCCAATTCAAACCCTCCCCCCCTTTCTTGTGTTTTTCTCACACCTTCAATTGTTATCAGAACCTGGTTCTGATTGTGATAAACGTTTTATCAACACTTAACAGTGTTCAATATGGATCCAATATTTGTGTGAGATATCATGGCATCTCCTGCTAATACCACTGAAGAGAAAGATCATTACAGTGCCAAATAACCAGTCTTTGATGGTGAAAAGTTTGACTACTGGAAAGACAAAATAGAAAGTTTCTTTCTTGGTTATGGTTGCACTCACCTAGTTGATGCTACAGGTGCTAAAATATACAGAAGTGATATGACCAACCAACAGAAGAAAGATTAGAAGAATCATCATAAGGCAAGAACCATATTGCTAAATGCTATCTCTTATACTGAGTATGAGAAGATAACAAATAGAGATACTGCTAAATCTATCTTTGATTCTCTTAGAATGACGCATGAAGGTAATGCTTATGTCAAGGAGAAAAAGGCGTTAGCCCTAATCCAAAAATATGAGGCATTAAGAATGGAGGATGATGAGACACTTGAGACCATGTTTTCAAGGTTTCAAATGCTAGTCGCAGTACTCAAAATTCTGGACAAAGGTTACTCAACTGCTGATCATGTGAAAAAGATCATCAGAAGTCTTCCTAAGAAATGGAGATCTATGGTAACAACTCTAAAGCTATCAAAGGATCTCAATAGCATAAGTCTTGAAGAGCTTGATAGTTCTTTGATAAGTCATGGGATAGAGCTCGAAGAAGATGAACCTCGGAAGAAAAGTAAATCAATCGCTCTTAAGTCTAAACCTGAAAAGGCAAAGGCTTATCAAGCTGAGGAAGAATCAGAAGATTCTGGTGAAGAATCAAAAGATGAGTTGTCATTAATCTCCAGAAGAATCAACAAACTCTGGAAGGATAGGCAAGGAAACTTCAGAGGATCTAGAAGAAACAAATGCCGCTTTAAGTCATCATCTGGACAGAAGAAGCAGAACCCTGGAAAGGAAGTTATCTGCTACGAGTGTAATGAGCCAGGTCATTACAAGAACGAGTGTCCAAAGATCAAGAAAGATAAGAAGCCTACAAAGAACTTATCCAAAGTGAAGAAATGTCTAATGGCAACTTGGGACAACTCTGATTCTGAAGAAGATGAATCTGATGAAGAACAAGCAAATGTTGCGCTAGTAGCAACAATTGAAGATGAAGTTTCTGGAGAACCAGAAGATAGAATATCATCAGAACCAGAATAAGATTCAGACTTTGACTCAGAGGTATTGTCTAAACTCCCTCGTTGTGAACTAGAGTCATGTCTGTCAGAAATGCTGGAAAAATATCAAACTCTTCAGAATAAATGCAAAGAAATTAAAAAATCTCTTGTAATTTCTTGTGAGGAAAAAGATAAGCTTGAGCAGAATAACTCCTCTCTAAATGAAAACATTTTTTGCTTAAAAATAGTAATTATGCCTTAAAAAGCAAAGTTGCTAAATTAGAAGAAGAATTAATCTCCAATGTCTCTGACACAAGCTGTATCTACAAGTATCATAGAGAATTCCAGTATTTTCTTACTAAAAGCATTGATAGAGGCAAAATAGCTTCCATGATCTATGGAGTAAGCAGAAATGGTAAGAGAGGTTTAGGTTGTACAGAATCATCTGATATTGACGAAAGTCAAATTGTTAAACCAAAACCTCTCTACGACCATTTTATGCCTTCTGGCACTGAGATTGTTTGCTCTGACCTTGTACAAAACCCCCACCGACACAGAAGTCTATTTCTAAAGTTAAATATCATGCACAAATTCCACTTGATTATCCTGTTGCACAAAAGCCCAAAGTTGTGAAACACTCTAGGAACGCTAACAAGAAAAGAACCAGAAAGTGGGTACCTAAGGACAAGATAATTTATGTTCCAGATATCCTTAGCAGCTCAGTTGAAACACCAGTCATGGTACCTGGACAATGGTTGCTCGTGACACATGATGGGAAGAAGGCATATGTTTCAAAGTCTGGAACTTAAGCCTGGAGGCTTCGTCGGTTTCGTAGGAAACCAGAAAGGAAAAATCATTGGCTCTGGAACTGTTGGGAATGGTAACCTTCCTTCTATTACTAATGTTCTTTTAGTCGATGGTTTGATGCATAACTTGTTTTCTATCAGTCAACTTAGAGACAACGGTTATGATATCATCTTTAATCAAAAGTCATGTAAGGTTGTAAGTCAGAAAGATGGTTCAATTCTATTTGTCGGAAAGAGGAAAAACAACATTTATAAGATTAGACTTTCTGATCTTTATGAACAGAATGTGAAATGCTTAATGTCTATTAATGAAGAGCAATGGTTATGGCATAGACGTTTAGGCCATATTAGCATAAGGAGGTTTTCTCAGCTAAATAAGCTTGAACTTGTCAGAGGCTTGCCAAGTCTGAAGTATTCTTCAGATGCTCTTTGTGAAGCATGTCAGAAAGGAAAGTTTTCCAAAACTTCCTTTAAAGTAAAGAATGTTGTGTTCACCTCTAGACCGTTAGAACTTCTGCACATTGACTTGTTTGGACCAGTGAAAACTGCGCCAATCAGTGGAAAAAAAGTATGGATTAGTAATCGTTGATGATTATAGTCGTTGGACATGGGTAAAATTATTGAAACATAAGGATGAGTTTCATTCCGTGTTCTCTACATTTTGCTCTCAAGTGCAAACAGAAAAGGATTGTAAAATAGTCAAAGTCAGAAGTGATCATGGCGGAGAATTTAAGAACAGATACTTTGAGAATCTTTTTTATTCTCATGGCATTTCCCATGATTTCTCCTGTCCCAGAACTCCACAACAAAATGGAGTAGTGGAAAGGAAGAATATGACTTTGCAAGAAATGGCTCGAACCATGATCCAAGAAATTGACATGGCTAAGCACTTCTAGGCTGAGGCAGTAAATACAACATGTTACATTCATAACAAGATTTCTATAAGACCTATTCTGGGTAAGACTCCTTATGAATTGTGGAAGAATAGAAAACCCAACATTTCATATTTTCATCCTTTTGGATGTATTTGTTTTATGTTGAACACTAAAGAGAATCTTGGCAAGTTTGACTCCAAAGCTCAAAAGTGTTTATTGTTAGGATACTCTGAACACTCTAAAGGCTACAGAATCTATAACACAGAAACACAAATTGTAGAGGAATTAATTCATGTCAGATTCAATGATAAGCTTGACCCTGATAAGTCAAAGATAGTTGAAAATTTTGCAGATCTGAAGATCACCTTATTAGAATCTAAAGAAGTAGAAGATTCAAGAGAAGCATACAAAGATGCAAATCTCCAGATTCAGATACAACCTTACCAGAAGCTAAAAATAACCCATCTCATTAAAAGAAGAATAGATTAAAGACATCTCATTCTGAAGAATTGATTCTGGGAGATAAAGCTGATCCAGTCAGAACTCGTTCATCCTTCAGACATTCTGAAGAAACCCTTCTGGGTATAGTGTCTCTGATAGAGCCAATAACAATTGATGAAGCTCTCAAGGAAAATGAGTGGATTCTGGCCATGTAAGAAGAACATAATCAATTCACCAATAATGACGTCTGGGATCTTGTTCAGAAACCCAAAGTTGTCCACGTTATTGGAACTAAATGGGCATTCAGAAACAAGTTAGATGAGAAAGGTGAGATCATAAGAAACAAAGCACGACTGGTTGCACAAGGTTATAGTCAACAAGAAGGGATAGACTATACATAAACCTTTGCACCTGTTGCCAGGTTAGAATCTATTCACATTTTAATCTCATTTGTTGTAAATCATGGCATTACTTTATATCAGATGGATGTAAATAGTGCATTTCTAAATGGATATATTTCTGAAGAAGTGTAAGTACACCAACCTACTGGTTTTGAGAGTTCTGAAAACCCAAATTTTGTTTTCAAACTTAAAAAATCGTTATATGGTCTCAAACAGGTTCCTAGAGCATGGTATGAAAGGCTAAGTAACTTTCTTTTGGAAAATGACTTTACCATAGGAAAAATGGATACAACACTTTTTTGTAAAACCTTTAAGAATGACATTTTGATAGTTCAAATCTATGTTGATGATATTATATTTGGTTCTGCTAATATTTACTTGTGCAAGGAACTTTCAAAGTTAATGCAGGCTGAATTCGAAATAAGTCTGATGAGAGAACACAGATGTTTATGGAAATTTAAATTGATCAAAGATCAAAAGTGTGAGAGCAAGGTGCTTCTCACTTGGTTTCTGTTTTAACGATGTCAACAATGTAGGCTAGATCTTAGTTTGTAATTTGAACGGTATCATGTTTTTGTTGTTCGCATTGCATGCAACAATTGATAATCATGTGTCTAAACATTTAGCAAGAGTCCTACACATTTCCGATATGTGTATCATCATGGTATTAGTGTTAGGTATGCATCATTAATGACTAAGTTGGTGACTAAGTTGGGCATGAGTCGACTCATACACTCTTGATCAATTTTATGAAATGACTGGGTAAGCGCATGCTGGCCCCTTTCTATGCATGCGGTAGACGCATGCTTCTGGGTTTTCTTATTCTGCATTTTCAGCATCCATGCGTCGATGCATGGTTCTGCAGCGGTCGATGCATGCTTGATCATTTTGCATAGAAGCTTCACCAGGTAAGTGCCCGCCGACCCTCATCCAGCGAGCGGTCGACTCTTCGCTGGTTTGGGTCATGTTTTCTGCATTCTGTTATGTTATTTTTGCTGCTACTTGATTCAGTTGGTTATTGCATCATATATATAGTTGGTTCCTCATATTTTCAAAAACAACAAGAAACGTGAAATAGGTACTGATTTTTCTCTTCATCTTTATCTTCAACCTTGTGTTCTCTAACAACTACACATAGCCATTTTTGTTAGTGTTGTGCATTGTGTGACGTGATAACGTTCAGACTTAGGTGTGTTGTATCCTTTGTGCTGGGTTGAGAATGAGTATGTGTTTCTTCAATAAAACCTTAGGTTTTGTCCTCCAAGAATCCGGGTGATCTTGGGGTTTTTTGCACAAATCAGTTTCTCTACAAGGATTCAGCCGTGCGAAGGTGATTGAAGAACGGAGTGTTCGGTCAGTCTAGTAGCAACAATTGGAGGATCGTACGAGAAATATTTGGGATCGAATTGTGGAAGATCGAAATCGGCCGAGTGAAGGGGATTGAAGAGCTGCAGGTTCTTGCAATCGAGTAGCGTGAGACGGTGATTTGTTCAACCAAATTCGAGGCACTTTATTCATCTTGAATCAAGGGGAGAGAAGACTTTGCATCGACATCAAAGACGTTTGAGGGTTTGATTGTTCAGTTTTCTCTTGTAAAAGCAATTTGCAACAGTAATATATACATATCTCAATTCCGTGTTCAGAATTGAGGGCAGAGGTACCCTTAGCGAGGACGGTAGCGGAACTGCCTAAACAAATCGTGTTTGTTCTCTCTTTCCCTAACCTTTTACATTTTGATATTGTTTAAACTTGTGAATTATCAATTGATTGAAAATTTCTGGTGTAGTGTAGTATAGAGCTAAATAATTGATTTGTAAAAACACTACAATCCCTTAGATTGTATTTGGATTAGCTCTACACTTACATTGCTTTGAAATTTACACTTGGAGTGCTTTGCACGACAAGTGTTTGGTAAATTGATTAAGCACAAGTTTACAAAGCACTTTGTGAATTAAGTTTGTTAAATTCACCCGTTGGTGATTGGATAATATCAAGTGAATATATTTGAGTTGATTAATTTGTGTATTGTTGATTCTGTTTGGTTTTTCTCATCCACTGCATCATTCGTAGTGGCTTTATGCATATCCGATTTTTCTAGTAGTGGTTCGTTGTAGACGAATTGATTCAGTGGTTGCTTCCGCATTAAATTTTTTAAAACCAATTTTTGGAACACCATAAGCGTGTATTAAATTGTGGGATCTATTCAACCCCCTTCTAGATCCAAGCCATCGTCTAACAAGTGGTATCTCGAGCTTCGGTTTATCTGGTGCTTCAATATAATTTCTTAGAAAATGGCGAATGAACCTAAAGGGGCTTATAATAGAGCTCCAGTTTTTACAGGCGAGAATTATAGCTACTGGAAAGATTGTATGCGCATGCATATAAATTCCATTGATCAGAAGGTTTGAAATGTTATTTTAAACGGTCCTATGGAAATAACCATGACCAATGAAAATGGTGTTGTCATTCCCAAGCCCGAAGCACATTGGAATAATGAGGATGAGAAAAAGTACAGCTATGACTGGAAGGCTCGGAATATTTTGATCTCCTCTTTGGGAGTTGACAAATATTATCGAGTCTCTCATTGTGAAACGGTCAAAACCATGTGGGATGCTTTACAAGTAGCCCACGAGGGCACTAATGATGTGAAAATGGCCCGAATCAACACATAAATGCAAGAGTTCGATCTTTTTTACATGAAGCAAGGGGAAACCATTGTTGACATGCAAAAACAATTCACTCATATAATCAACAAATTACATACACTTGGTAAACCGATTCCCAACGAGGTTGCTACTAATAAAATCTTGAGGTGTCTTAACAGGGAATGGCAGCCGAAGGTCACCGTGATCAAGGAGGCCAATGATCTAACTACTCTAGACCTCGCGACATTATTTGGAAAACTCGATGAACATGAGTAAGTGCTCATCGACTTGGAAAAACATGAGAAGAGTGTAAAGAATGAGAAAACAAAGGAAACGGAAAAGAAGTCAATCGCTCTTAAGACTTCTTGTTCAAAGTCCACATCTCAAGAGCAAAGTAACAATGAAACCAACAATGATGAAGATGATGATTCGAGTGATGACATGGGGCTATTTGTGAAAAGATACAATAGGTACATTCGAAAGAATGAAATTCACCACTCGGATAAAAATCTCGTCAAATTTAGAAGGCAATCAAAAAATGAAGGCAACAAGAGTGGCAAGTCGAGAGGATCTTGTTACAATTGTGGAAAGTCCGCACTATAAGTCGGACTTTCCATCACTCAAGAAAGACAAGGATAAGGATAAGAGTCGTCAACACAAGAAGTAAAATAAATCTAGACGAGCATACATCGCTTAGGAGAGCGATAACGAGTGTAGCGCGATTTTTGTGGTTTCGAATCACTATCACTTTGGTACTACAGCTTGATTCATTTTTTATCCTGAGGAGCTGATTAAGGAAGGGAAATAGATGTCTCCAATTAACCCTGCTTGCAAACTGAGGTTAAACAGTCAAAACTGTTGGTTTACAGATGCTATCAAAATAGGAGGGTTCTTCTTGAGAGTTATTTGCTTAAAAAATAGTGTCTAGGCTATTGGTAAGGTGTTAGGTTCGATGCTTTTCGATTGATGTATGAAGGTACGGGATTTTAGGTCTTTGATTAGTATGCTCGCTAAGATTTTGCAATCTTATGCCTACGTATCCCCGAAACTGGGAAATCAGAGCGATCGTAGTTCCTCCTATTCTATGGGAGGAAAGAGATTGTTTTGGTGTCTTGTTCAAAGCCCAAGACATGAAGCTAAAGGTGGTTTATATTTTGTTCAAAGCCCAAGATGTGAAGCTAAAGGGTTTTGGATGAGAGAGAATTTGTCATCTCTAAAGAGGAGTTGTTGATGTTTGTATGCTGTGAGCAAGGCAAAAATTTGATGCTAAAAGGTTGATTGACTCAACCGGGGTTTTTTTATACAAAGCCTAAGAGGAGGCTAGAAGTTTTGACTTTTTTGGGGAAAATATTCTTTCTGTCTTGTACAAAGCCCAAGATTGAGGCTAAAAGGGATTTTGACTCCGTTGAGAAGAATGTATCTTGTATAAAGCCCAAGATGGAGGCTGAAAGCATTTGACTCAACAAGAGAGTACTTTTATCTGTCCTGTATAAAGCCCAAGACGGAGGCTAAAAAGGTCGACTCAACAAGAGAGTCCGAAGGTTGATTGACTCAACGAGAGAGTCTTTTATACTCAATAAGAGAGTGTTTTTCTATCTCGTACGAAGCCCGAGATTGAGGCTAAAAAGAGATTGACTCAACAAGAGAGTCTTTTATACTCAATAAGAGAGTGATTTGTTGTCTTGTACAAAGCTCGAGATTGAGGCTAAAAGGAGATTGACTCAACAAGAGAGTCTTTTATACTCAAAAAAAGAGTGTTTTGCTGTCTCGTACGAAGCCCGAGATAGAGGCTAAAAGGAGATTGACTCAACAAGAGAGTCTTTTATACTCAACAAGAGAGTGTTTTATATGTCTTGTACGAAGCCCAAGACGGAGGCTAAAAGTTGACTCAACAAGAGAATCTTTTATACTCAACAAGAGAGTGTTTATTATATGTCTTGTACAAAGCCCAAGACGGAGGCTAAAAGTGGTTGACTCAACAAGAGAGTCTGAAAAGGTTAGCTCCGCTGGGGAGAATCATTTATACAAAGCCGAAGAGGAGTCTGTCTTACTACTGAGGATTATTAAGATCCTGAAGCGTGTCCAAGTGTGGGGAACTCTCATGAGAGAGACCGGATTTATGCTGGAGATTGATCCAGGGTGATCGGTGTTTTTTCCTATGTTTGAAAGGACTTGAGAATGTCTTTGAGACTCAAGAGGTTTAGAATGTCCAAGTCTAGAGTTTTATCTTTTCTACAATGCCCAAGAGGAGGCACGGGTATTAAGGGATGAGTATCAACCCTAAAATGGTCGGAGTTTTGATGCTGGAAAGACTGCTCTAGCAAAGGATGACTAAGTTCTATCTTATACCTTTAAGAGGTCGTCAGGGTCCTTGTATTAAGCCCAAGAGAAGGTATGAGAACTTATAAGAAGCCGAAGGGTCCTTGTACAACGCCCAAGAGGAGGCGGGATGCTTTTAGGAAGCCTGTGGGTCCCCAAACCAAGAGAAGTTCAAGAAATTCAATTCACAAAGAAGAGATCATTCTAGGAAAGTTCGAGAATTTGGAAGAAACTCAAGAGATGCCATTCACGGAGAAAAGATCATCTCTAGGGAGTTAGAGTTTCTTTGACAATTTCTAAGGGTGACAGTCTGAGAAAAGGTTCACCGAGAATATTGCCTTTCTCTTTGTTCCATATTGTTTAACCCCAAGAGGAGGGAAGACTATATCTGGAATCCTACGGGGGATCTAGTTTTGTTTGTATTTAAGAGTGACCAACATGGCTTTACCTAGTTCTAGACGTAGTTGTCGGGGAAAACTCTAAATAACTATACTAGTATTACACAGTGGATATGTGACAAGTATATAAAAGGATGTGAAAGAAGACTTACAGTGAAACAACCCTACAATACAGTTATATACATATGAAAGCGGATAAACACTTAACCGTTGTAGAGCTTCCATGCTGTTTTGTTAGTTGTTCAACAAAGAAATAAAAGAAATTTTTTATGACAACATATATTTTAATTCAAAATCAAAGGAGAAAGTACTTTGAAAAGATTGTTGGGGCTTACAGCTCAAGGAGAGGCCCACGTTTTAACGATGATCGCACCGTTGTTTTAAAAACTATACAGAGGGACATATACAATATGTGAGGCCCAAAAGGTTTTTATGTACAAGGGGATGGGTCTTACACTATAATAGAGGCCCATGAGTGATTTTAAGAAAAAGAATGGGGCTTACAACTCAAGGAGAGGCCCAGAAATTTTATTTTAAACTGGCGATAGCGCCGAGATTTTTGAAAACATCGTGGGTCTTATACAATGACTGAGGCCCAGACTATTTAGGTTTCAAAGAAGGATTGGGTCTTACACTCTATTAGAGGCCCATAGATTTATTTTTGTACAAGTGATGGGGCTTACAGCTCAAGGAGAGGCCCAATTTTTTGTTAAAATGGCGGCGATCGTGCCGAACTTTTTGATGGTATCGGGGCTTATACAATACACTGAGGCCCAAAATATTTTCATTTTTATGAAAGGATGGGACTTACACTCTCACAAGAGGCCCATGAGTGTTTGAAAATGATTGATGAGGGTGGGATCAATCAAAACCCTAATTTCATCATTTTTTAAAAGTGAATTCTTAAAGAAAATCAATAAAAAATGGTAAAATACCAAATAAGCTTGAATAAACAACTTGTAATTTTTGGTTAAGGTTCGAAAAATGAGCTTTTAATCACAAGATAAATTAAAACTCATTTGGTTTTGATTTTCAAGATGAATATTCACTTTTAAAATGTTTAAAAACAATTAAAAATGAATTTATACATAAAAATACCAACTATATTAAATAAATAATATAAATTTTATTTTTTTGTGGAATAAAATATTTCACAATTTTTGTGATTTTTAAGAAAAAGAACCAATCAAAAATAATTAAAATTGAGGGAGTTATTGATTTTTCAAATCATTAAAAATAATAAGAAAAATAACAAAATAATGGAAAAACATTAAAAAGGGGTCTGGGGCGAGGGGGATTCGAACCCCAGACCTCTTGTGTGCAGTGTGCGCCTCCTACCACTGGGGTGGTGATACATCCGTGTATCAAACCCCAGCCATAAATATACAAGGCTTGCCTTGCTTTTGGCCTGGCCCAGGCAAGGCAAGGCAAGGCAAGGTTTTTGGCCAAAAACGTGAAGCTTGTAACTTTCTCATTTCTCCATGGATTGGGACAAAATTTAGGTCTATCCTGCCTAGAAATTCACAAGAAATCCAATGGTGGTGGTGGTTTTTTTAGATGGGGTCCCCATTTTAAAACCCGATAGTGGTTTTGAAATAGGCCTCCATTTGCATTTTCTGTGCTACCTCATGGTACAGGCATGAATTACATGATGAATTGGTCCAAACACAACATATATAACATGTATGAGATGTGCATGATCAGTGGACTTCAAAGCAATGAATATTCTAAAGAGTTCAAGTTGAGATGCTTACCTCTTTAGGAGTTTTTTGAGCAATCCATCAAGTGCCTTGTTCCAGAAATGTTTTGATGCTTTGAACACTCTCAAATGATCCCTTAGAAGCTTTTAGGATGATTGGAATCAGCTGGAAACCTCAGGAATGGAAACTGGCCCTTTCTTGCAAAAGGGGCAAAAGTGACCAAAATAGCAACTCTCTCAAATGGTGTTCCAGATGTGGGGAACGATTTGGGACAGTTCAAGGATGATATTTGGAGTGTGTTTGAGGCTTTATCTGGTTTTGAAAGTGACTGAATCAAGACATGGCTTGAAAAATGCAAAAAAGTCCTATTTTGAGGTTTTGAGGAGGGACTTTGAGGTTTTGGTGTTACAGGTCACTTGTGAGAGTTTGGACAGCTTAGATATGACATATTGGATGTATTTGTATCATGAGCTGTGATGGAATTGCTCTCAAACTCAAAAACTCAGAGTTACCTTGCTAAAGAAGGAATTTTTGCCTAGAGAAAGAGATTTTGAGGAAAGCAAGTGTTGTAGTGCTTTGGTGTACTTAAACTGAGCACAAATGAGCTCTATTTATAGTAGATCAAGTTTGTTTTGGCTGCAATAGTGAATGGCAACTGCAGCAGAGGTTTGGCAAATGTTGATCAATAGGAATCCAAGTCTCCTCTAGCCATTGACTAGAGGTTAGAGCACAAGTCTTTGGTTCCCTAGTTCAGAGATCATCCTTGACCCATTCAGTTAGAAATGGCTCAGTTCATGCCACCTTCGTGCATCCATTGAATGCTCCAAAACAAAATTGGAGTCTTGTCCCCTCTTTAGGGTTTTTTAGGTTTGGCATGCTATTTTTAGTTCCAAAGACTTTGGAAGCTTGGAGATCAGATCACCCCCTTGGATTTGATCCTTAGATGTGTCCAAAATGATGACAAGGCTTGGAATTATCTGATCTTGCCAAATCGAGCAAAAGTGCAAAATTCTTCCTTGCCATGACAGTTGCAGCAAGGCATGTTGCAGCTGTCACAACTCTTAGCTCAAGTGGAATTTCATGGGGTTCTTGGCCATTTTGGAAAGCCCTCATATGATACAACATATGTGTGATCATAGTTTGTCTTGATACTTTTTGGATCCAAGTGAAAAATGCCCTTACATTTTGGAAAAAGTGAAACAAATTTTGACTTAGTGAAAATTTCACTAAGTGTTGGAAAAAGTGACATTTCATGTTTTTAGCCATCTTGATCCAACCATAACTCAAGATCCATGATGAATTGGAATGAGGTGTAGTTGAAACTTTTAAAGTATGCCATGAGAGCTACAAATCCATCTTTGGGTCAACCCAAATGGTTGCTTGGATCTCAAGTTATGATCCTTGGAAGTTGGTACCCTAGCCACTTTGTTCCATAACTTAGAAAATTTCTAAGTTTTTTATGGTTACCCCTTTTACAAGTTATCCCACTTTTCTTGGTTTTTCTTGATGAATGATGATTCCATCACACATTAACATCATTTTAGGGTTAGGGAACCATAATTGATCAAAAAATCAAAAAGTCAAACTTTGACTTTTGGGCAAAGTTGACTTTTTATCAAATGAATTCCAAACTGTACGATCCTCTATGAAATTAAGTCCTTGACCTAAATCAAACTTGATGGATTAATTTCATAGGTGTTATAGGGTGTATTGAATCATGTCCCAAGGTTTGGGAGCATGACCTGGTCAAAAGTGAAAGGTACAGTTGACTTTTCTCGCGAAACCCTAACTGTGATTCTGATGAACTTGAAACTTGTGAATCAAGCTTCTTGGATCAATCCATTATTGCAAATGGATCAATGTAGTGTATTAGGGACCCTCAAATCATGTCTTGCGGTATTGGCTCATGTTTTGTCCCAAAAGTCTACTTAGGGGTGAATTAGGTCAAGAAACCCTGATTCCTGATTTTTTATGAATGCATCCCCTGAGGCTAAATTGACTTGATGATTGGGTTTATGAGGTCCCTTAGAGTATCTTGGATTATGCTTTTGTCGCAACCTGTGAAAAAACAATCGGCGAGAAACACTAACAGAAGAGTCGCCACTGAACATTATTTATCCCGACGCAGGGAAAGGAAACGATCAGAGAAACCTGAAAGAGGGAAAGACATGGTCATCGCAACCATAGTCCGGGTTCAGGAGTCGGTTAGGTGAGGGGAAGGTATTAGCACCCCCACGCGTCCATCGTACTCGATGGGATCCACGCTTGTTGTCTAAACAAAGGGTGAGTTATCCTAAAGTCTATGGTTGAACAAAAACGGGGAGGGGGAGACTAAGACGGACTCGCAAGGATTTATCAAAATCCAATGCCTACGTATCTTCGTTGGCGAACGAAGAATCAGAGTCAATGTAGTTCAACGGACAACTCGAAAAAGGGGGGAAGGGTGCTCGCCAAGATATCATCAATCGGACAAGAGAGAGGAAGTCTGAGCAGTAGTAGTTTGACCTAACAAGGTCGGTAAGTGTTTTTTACGTGAGCGATGAGCTCTTTTCTAAAAACAGTTTGAAACTTAACAATCCCGAAGGATAAAAAGGGTTTGAATTTGTTTGTGTTTTTTAGACAGAAGTGGATTGAAGTTAGTTCGTAACTTGCATTGCACACAAGTCTATGACATAGGAACGAATGCGTCGCATATCGTCCCCAACGGGACGTACACTAAACATCCTAGAAGAACGAAGAGAGACCTCCCATTCCTCACTTCCCACATACAAGGCTCATACGCAATACACGTTAACTTTATTAAGGGTCTTAGAGTTGTTATGAGATGAGAAGAGAAGACTCAAAGAAAAGAAAATGCTACGGGGAAATCTATCCTAATATTGTCATGCAAAAGATGGCCCTAAGGTTGAGTTCAAAGGGGAAACATCTACCTAAGTTAGCATGCATGGTTCGAACCTAATGTCTATCCTACTCCGAGTTTAATCGAAAATTAAGTCGTACTAGGAGCCTAAGGGAGCATGCAAAAGCAAGGCAAACCAAACCGATAAATAAAAAAAAATGGCTACAACAGCGCTCAAACACCTGCACAGCGGTAAATTCCAGCCAATACACCAAACAACATTTAACACCTTAAGTTCCAGCTATCGCTCCCAGGATTTTCATCCAGGTACAAACGCGAGAGTGGCGCGAAAAACAGAGTCGCCAGCCGTGTAAATTTATCCCAAGAGAGGGAAAGGGAACACCGCATAAACCTGAGGAAGAGGGAAAGGAATGGTCATCGCAACCATATCCTGGGTTCGGG
This sequence comes from Lathyrus tuberosus, assembly GCA_022829125.1. Taxonomy (NCBI): domain Eukaryota; kingdom Viridiplantae; phylum Streptophyta; class Magnoliopsida; order Fabales; family Fabaceae; genus Lathyrus; species Lathyrus tuberosus. The sequence goes on from JALAZF010000071.1 coordinate 15,614,179, forward strand.
GGTCGGTTACGCGAGGGGAAGGTTCTAGCACCCCACGCGTCCATCGTACTCGATGGGATCCACGCTTGTTGTCTATTCTGAGGGTGAGTTATCCTAACATCTAGGGCTGCACTAAGACGGGGGAGGGAAAAACTAAGACAGACTCGGTAGGACGTCGACGTCCTAGGCCTACGTACCCCCTTCGTGCAATGGGGAATTCAGAGTCAACGTAGTTCGGACCAGTTTCTTTTTGTATTTTTTATGAGCGACGTTAAGTTCGCGTCCGGCAGTTAGGGTCGATGCCTGTTTGCGTCTCAGACGGAAGGTAACAGGCCCTTTTTGAAAATAGCCTTTAGTTTGACAATCCCGAAGGACAAAAAGGGGTGAAGTTTGTTTGTATTTTTTAGGACAGAAGTGACTTGAGTTAGTTCGTAACTCAACTTGAACCAAAGTCTATGACACGGGAACGAATGCGTCGCATGGTCGCCCCCAATGGGACGTATGCTCAACACTCTAGAAGAGAGAAGGGGGACCCCTCAATCTTTATTTCCTATGTTTAAGGCTCGTGTGTAAGGCAAGTTGACCTTATTAAGTATCTTAGAGATGTTATGAGATGAGAAGAGGGATTCAAAAGAAAAGAAAAAGACTACGGGGAAAAGTCTATCCTAATGTTATCATGCAAAGGTGGCCCTAAGGGGAGGTTTGACAACAACCTAAGCCTAAAGAAAATAAAATATGAGAGAAGGAAAGGGTGAGGGTGAACATGGATAACTATCCACATCCTCAAATAACTTACCTCGGCCTCTGCATAAAAGGTTAGTACAAACCAGACATAAGTAACAATAAGGCAAATGAAACCCAAACAAGTCACAAATCAAAGAGAAATGATTATAAACCAAATGAAATCAACCAAGACAGAATGTGGATGACCTAAACATGCATTGTGAAGTCAAAGAAACACACCTAAATGATGGCACAAGTGCCTTTTCAAACAAGTAATTAGACATAGTCAAAGATGTGCATACAAGAAGACCTCAAATAAAAGCAATCAAACAATTAGCAAAATATCTTCTAAAATCACCAAATTAATTATCAACATGTCTCAACCAGAATCAAACAACATGTCCAAAACTCATGCCAAAATTCAAAATAAAAGTCAATCAAACAATCATGCCAAGTTCAGACAAGAAACATGACTCCATATGCAAAAAGGGAGGACTAAAATGCAATATGAAATGATTTTAAAAATGAGAGAAAAATATTTTAATGTAATTCAATGAGTTGATGAATGAATGCAAAAGGAATGAGTTCAAAATATTTTGTGGATGATGAGAAATAAAATAAACAAGTCATGGTATGCATGTATGAAATAAATTCAAAAAGAAAATAAACAAATAATTAATTCAGATGATAAAAATAAAATAAAAATTAAAAATAAAATTTGAGAAAATTTTATAAAATGCCAAATGTGATTCATGAATTTTCTGGGAATTTTTTAATGCAATTATCTATTTTTAAAAATTAAAAGTGAATGCAATAATTAATTAAAATAAAAACAAAGAAATATGCAAGGGGGTGTGCCCAACAATAAAAATACGTTAAAAAATGTTAATGGGCTGCAAAGGGGGTGCGAACAGAAGGCCCAGAACACTAATCCATCAGAAAAAACAAAAAAAGATAACATGTGACTCAGTCAACCCAGTTGACTCACAAGAACCCTTGATCCATCTAACACACCTCACTCAGTCAACCAAACCAACACGTAATCATGATGAGAGGCCCAGATTGCAAGGACATGATAATAGACATGCACGCGCATACACCAAAGCACTCAGCATACCATAGAATTCCACGTGATAGGCACGTGACTATTTTAATGTGTTGTCAAATTAATATCCACAAGATCAATCACACGCACCCTAATTAGTCAACATAATAATAATCACGCATGATGAATGGCTATGACCAGAGGGTATATGATAAAAACCATGGGTGAGCAAACACATAACTAAATAAAATAAAACAAAATTAAAAGAAACGTGGCAGCATGATGACAGTAGAATCAAACAAATGAATGGCTGGGATTTCGTCTTCCTCATTCAAACCCTACCTTCGCCGGAACCCTTACCAGTCGCCGGAGCTAGGGTTCCGGCCACCACTTCCGGCCACCTGCAACTTAAAAGAACCCAGAAAATGCAAAAAAGCACACCTTCTTGACCAGAATTTGATGAGGATCTCAAATATGCCATTAAAAATTACAAACAACTAACATATAGAGCAAAACGAATGAAAGAAAGTTTGGTTCAAAAATTTCAAACACATCGTACAATCAATATACGCATCCAAACTCAAAAAAAACTACATCAGAATGATCAGTGGGCATCACACATCAATATTCATGTCAAAAAAAAAGAGTTTTAGGATCATGAGAAATACCACCAACCTGAGATCACGCCACCTATTCCCTAGTTATTAGCTTCAAGTAACGATTGCTTTGTGCTCTATGGATCCTCAGGACTCAGATGGTGAAGGAAGTTTTGGAAAAGCTTTCTTGATTGAGAGATACGAATGATTCAAGTTTTAGGGTTCAAACTTTTTTCCTCCTCCAAATCACGTGTGTTCCCCTCTAACCCTAGCATGAGTTAGCTTAAATAGATTAGGTTAATCCACTGATGATCACTTGGGCCTTACTAATCCCTCACTTAATGAGTTTTGGGTAATTTTGGAAATTTGAATAATGTGAAGTACACCCTCCTCCATGCATGTATACCCAAACTCTTGATGTTGGATCACTTATTTAACAATTGCTAATCACACCTGAATTTGATTTGGGCCTTGAGATGTATTGGTTCATGAGTTTTCAATAATTTGGCAATTTTGCATAATGGAAAATAAGTGATGAATAAACCATGGATCCACTTGATTCAAAGGCCAAAAATAGTCCTTATGGATTGTACTTTGAGGTTAGAATGTGACATGAAGCAATGGAATCAATTATAGGTCACTATGCCCCAAAATGCAAAAGTTGTGAAAATGGAACCCTAAAAACCACTTTGCCTTCTTTTGATCATAACTTGAGTTTCACAAATGATATGGAGACCCACTAGTACTTGTTGGAAAGGGGAGAAAAAGATCTTCAATTTTCATGTTTGAGGAAAGTTCATTTGAAGCTTTCTTGAGAAGTCAAGTTGAATGTAGTGTAAGGACTTGCCCAAAAAGGAAACTTTCAAATTATAGGTCATTTCCATATTTAGTAACTTTTGCACCAACCCTTGCTTCTTGATAAATGGTATGAGACTTGACTCTTGAAGGCCATATGAGGATGTGAGACCTTGAAAACCTTGGAGAGAACCTCAAAATTCCACAGTTGACTTCCCCTCCTACTGTTGACTTTTCCCTTAATTCTCCTGATTCCCAATCCATTGGCCAAGTGAACTTCTCATGAACCAAACTGATGGACAACCTTCCATTCCTAGATACTTAGGGACCCAAGGAATGCCATGGAATCAAGTTTTTCCCAAAAAATCAGAAATAAACTGACTTTATAGCAAACCCTAATCTTGATACCCTCAGTCTAGGAGGAAATAACACAGTCTCCAAATCCCAATTCCTCTGAATATGATGTGTATCTTCTCCAACAAAGATAAGATATGCCATTTGGTGATGATAAAAACCCAAGAAGCTTGCCCATTGGAGCAATAAACCCAAGAATATCAAAACCCTAATTTCTGCACTGGTTAGGACAGAGTGATCCACTTGAGCTCTCTTGGACAATATAAGGACTCTTGCTTGAAGAACATCTTCTCCTCTTGAACTGCCTCAGGGACCTTGACCCCATGCTAAGAACCAATGATATGCACACATGATAATGCAAAATGAGATGAAACATAAGCCAGTTAGTAATAAAGTAAGGAGAGCAAATTTTGGGGTGCAACAGTTGCCCCTATTCAATCAACTTGGTCCTGATGGTAAGATAGCGACGACTTTCAGACAATCGAGATACACGGAGATTGAATACCAAAGAACCCAAAAATTTGCAATCCTCAAAGGAGGGACGACTCCCTTGGGGAACAAGCAATAAATGCTGCACTCGCCATAACACGTACGAGCGTTGGAAAACAACACGAACAAAGTATTAGAATGTCATGAAATAAACACAAACGGATGTTAACTATGCTGGGGATAAACACGGACGGGTGTCAAGGAGTCAAAGATATCGGATACGAATAGGATACCGAAAGGATACATGGATGGGTGTGAAAAGGTTCAATTGGGACGGGTACCAAAAAGATACACTGACGTGTGGGAAAAGGGTCCAATACGGACGGATACTGGAAAGGTAAAAGTATTCAATACGGATGGGCATCGAAACAAAAGGTTCGAACACGGACGGGTGCTGAAAGGACACGGACGGGCATCAAAAGTCAATACGGATGGGCATTGAAACAAAAGGTTCAAACATAGACGGGTGCTGAAAGGACACGGACAGGCGTCAAAAGTCAATACGGAGGGGCATTGAAATAAAAGGTTCAAACACGGACTGGTGCTGAAAGGACACAGACGGGCGTCAAAGGTCAATACGAACGAGCATTGGCTTAAAAGGTTTAAACATGGATGGGTGCTGAAAGGACACGGACGGGCGTCAAAGGTCAATACGAACGGGGACGGGCGTCAAAGGTTCAAACACTGACGGGTGCTGAAAGGAACACGGACGGGTGCCAAATGTCAAAAACTCTTGAGGGAATAAACCAAAGGACCACCTGGACGAAGCGGTAACAATGAATCATGGATTAACGCTCATGGCAAACAACTCTGCTAGGGAATGCCAAATATTTCTTTGAATGACTAACCCAATACTTGTGAAGTAAAGTCGAAAGATATTCTCCGAAATCTGCTTGTTTCCCGACGAAGGAAAACTCAAACCTGGCTTATGCTTCGGATGCATATGTTTGAATTTTGCCGTAATGCTCCACGCGAAGTGGAAATGCTACGCTTTTAGGAGGATGCCATGCAAACCAAATGCTTATGATATGCAAAAAAAGGGTCCCTCCAGCAAAATAAATGCTGGAGAGAAAAGACCAAATCAGCTGGGGATGACAAAAATAAATTGTCCTCTGAATCCAGGAATTCTACTGAGAAGGATCACACTAACCGACTCTTTGGATCCACAACTTCTATCGGGGATGAAATCCAAAAGCATGTACACTCTACCGGGGATTACACATGTCCTGAACCTGAGATTCCTCCTCTGCTAGGGGAGTTGAGAATGAAAGCCGATAACGGAACCGGAAGTCTGTTACTGAGGATTGCCAATAACAGATGGGCTTAGGACCTGCTGGGGGATGCCAACCCATAATACCATCCTGCTTGGGGATACTGCTGAACTTAACCTGCTGACGGGGAGAATGACTTTACTCCCATCTTGCTGGGAATTAGAATATGACATCATCGATGAAGGCACGCTTCCTGACTGGATGGGGAGGGTGAACACCCTGATTCTGTGGGGAAATAACCTCTTGATCCGGAGAAAATACTTCCCAAGTCTCCTACTGGGGAAGGTCTGCTCTGCTGAGGAGAGGTGCAATCTCAATGCCGGGGAGAGCCACCCTACTGGGGAGTACAATGTTGTTGCCCTGCAAGTCAAATAATAACAACAAATAGACTATGCCACAACATGACTATCACCATTAATGCCTAAGTAATTTCTACTGCTTTTCGTTATGCTCCGCGAAGCTCAAAGTTTTATATGCAATGTTTATCAAAATTATCGGACGTTTTTGCAAACAAAACAGTAAAAGTAAAACAAACAATGGAAAGCTCTTTGAGTGAAATGAATATTTTATTGAGAAAAGTGGCCTGTAAATAGGCATTTACAACTGGAATCAATTCCTAGAAAGAGGTAGTTGCGCAAATACAAAAGGAAAATACATATGTCGGCAATGCGGGAACAGATATCCACCATGATTCGACTCAGCTATGACACATATGTCTTGCTTATCCACAAATGTCTTGATCTTCGAAGAGACTAACTGTACTGATTCCTTTCTTTCAGAATTTCCAGGTATTGAAAGTGCTCACAGATCGAACGCAGACCATAGCCTTTCGCTTATAAATCCCTAACTTTTGCCTGGATCGCTCTTTTCGGGTTTTCAATCCATCGGGATACCCATTTTTGCCAAAGTCGCCTTTATCGGTTTTCAACTTTGCGGGTTTACACATTTCTTTTTTACATTTTATCCCTAATTTTTGCCCGAACCTTTTTCCTTTTTTATGGTTTGCCAGGATGCCCCTTTTTTGCCTGGACTTTCTTTTTATGTCCAGCGGGTCTCTTTTATGCGAAGTATTTTTTGACTACGTCTGCGTTCACAGGGGATGTAAAGTCTTCGCCATCCATAGTTGAAAGTAGTAAGGCTCCACCAGAGAAAACCTTTCATACCACATATGGCCCTTCGTAGTTTGGAGTCCATTTGCCCCTGTGATCTGTCTGAGGAGGAAGGATCCTTTTCAACACTAATTCACCTGTCTGAAAACTCCGAGGACGCACTTTCAGGTTAAAGGCGTGCTTCATCCTACTCTGATACAACCGACCATGTGCGATGGCTGCCAATCTCTTTTCTTCAATAAGGTTCAACTGATCTAATCTGGAACACACCCATTCAGCTTCATCAAGCTTCACATCTGCCAGAACTCTCAAAGACGGAATCTCGACCTCTAAGGGTAAAACTGCTTCCATACCATATACCAATGAGAAAGGGGTTGCCCCAGTTGACGTACGCACCGAAGTACGGTAACCATGTAGGGCATAAGGTAGCATCTCATGCCAGTCTTTATACGTCACCACCATCTTCTGCACAATCTTTTTGATATTTTAATTCGCCGCCTCGACAGCACCATTCATCTTCGGACGATATGGAGAAGAATTGTGGTGTTCGATCGTGAAACTCTGACATAGTTCCTTCATCATCTTATTGTTCAAATTCGAGCCATTATCAGTAATGATTCTCTCCAGGACCCCATAACGACATATGATGTCCTTCTTTATAAACCGAGCTACCACTTGCTTGGTGACGTTGGCGTACGAGGCTGCCTCCACCCACTTTGTGAAATAGTCGATGGCAACCAAAATGAAACGATGCCCATTGGAAGTAGTGGGTTCAATCTTTCCAATCATATCTATGCCCCACATTGCAAAAGGCCAAGGAGATGATAACACGTTTAAAGGCGTAGGCGGTATATGCACCTTATCTGCATAAATCTGGCATTTATGGCACTTTCGGGCGTACTTGAAACAATCAGACTCCATAGTCATCCAATAATATCCTACCCTCAACAACTTTCTAGCCATGGTGTGTCCACTGGAATGAGTACCAAAAGAACCCTCGTGAACTTCCTCCATTAATAAACCTGCCTCGTGTTCATCAACACAACGTAGCAAGACCATATCGAAGTTCCTCTTATATAACACATCATCCTTGTTCAGAAAGAAGTTTCCTGCCAACCTTCTCAGAGTCTTCTTATCCTTGGTGGAGGCACCCTCTGGATACTCCTGCCTCTTCAGAAAGACCTTAATATCATGATACCACGGTTTTCCATCTGACACATCTTCAATTGCAAACACAAAAACTGGTCTATCCAGGCGCATGATTCTAATCGAAGGAGTTTCATTCCAACGGTTCACCTTATACATGGATGCCAACGTTGCTAACGCATCAGCCATCTGATTCTCAGCTCGGGGCACATGATGAAAATCCACCCTATCAAAGAAAGGTAACAACCTTCTGGCGTAGTTCTTATAGGGCACCAAATTCGCCTGACGAGTCTCCCATTCTCCTGTAATCTGATTAACTACCAACGCGGAATCACCATAGACATAGAGGTTCTTAATTCTCAAATCAATTGCTTCTTCTAACCCCATGATGCATGCTTCATACTCCGCCTCGTTGTTGGTACACACGAATACTAACCGGGCAGTGAAAGGTATATGAGAACCCTTTGGGGTCGTAATGATTGCCCCAATTCCATTACCATATGAGTTGACAGCCCCATCAAAAATCATCTTCCACTGTGACCAAATCTCAGGTCCTTCGTCAGGCAGAGGCTCTTCACAATCTTTCATTTTCAGAAACATAACATGCTCGTCCAAAAACTCAAACTTCATCGGCTGATAATCCTCGACTGGCTGTTTAGCAAGATATTCTGACAGAACACTTCCCTTAATGGCCTTCTAAGAAACATACTGAATATCGTACTCTGTCAAAACCATCTGCCAACGGGCTATCCTTCCAGAAAGTGCCTGCTTCTCAAACACGTACTTAATCGGATCCATCTTCGAAATCAACAAGGTTGTGTAGTTTAACATATACTTCCTTAGGCGCTTGGATGCCCAAGCGAGCGCACAACATGTCTTCTCCAACATAGAGTACCTTGATTCACAATCAGTGAACTTCTTACTCAGGTAGTAAATGGCGTGCTCCTTCCTACCTGTCTCGTCGTGTTGACCAAGCACACAACCCATCGAATTCTCAAGAACCGTAAGGTACATAATCAACGGTCTCCCAGACACCGGTGGCATAAGGACTGGAGGTTCCTACAAGTACTTCTTTATCCTTTCAAACTCCTCTCGACAATTTTCATTCCACCTGACCTCTTGATACTTTCTTAGCAACTTGAAAATTGGCTCACACGTGGCCGTCAGATGAGAGATGAACCTAGCAATGTAATTCCACCTCCCCAGGAAACCACGAACCTCTTTCTCTGTCCTTGGCTCAGGCATCTCTTGTATGGCTCTTATTTTTGCAGGATCAACCTCGATACCTCTTTCACTAACAATGAATCCCAGCAATTTACCAGACCTCACAGCGAAAGTGCACTTGTTCGGATTCAATCTCAATCTGAACTTCCTCAACCTTTCAAACAACTTCTGGAGGCTTACCAAGTGTTCTTCCTCTGTTTGTGACTTTGCAATCATGTCATCAACATAGACTTCAATATCCTTGTGAATCATATCATGAAAGAGAGTCACCATTGCCCGCTGATAGGTTGCCCCAACATTCTTTAATCCAAAGGGCATTACCTTGTAGCAAAATGTTCCCCACGGTGTTATGAATGATGTTTTCTCCATGTCCTCTGGGGCCATTTTGATTTGGTTATACCCGGAGAAGCCATCCATGAAGGAAAACACGGAATATTAAGCAATATTGTCCACCAACACGTCAATGTGGGGGAGCAGGAAATCATCCTTCGGGATCGCCCTATTCAGATCTCGGTAATCAACACACATCCTGACCTTCCCATCCTTCTTAGGTACAAGTACAATATTAGCAACCCACGGAGGATAATTTGTCATAGCAAGAAATTCGGCGTCCAACTGTTTCTGAACCTCTTCATTGATCTTGACAGCCATATCCGGTTTCGTCCTTCTCAGTTTCTGCTTGACTGGAATACAACCCTCTTTAAGCGGCAGCCGGTGTGCAACAATGTCAGTGTCAAGCCCGGGCATGTCTTGGTAAGACCAGGCGAAGATGTCCATATACTCTCGAAGCAACTCAACCAACCTTCCTTTAACAGTGTTTTCCAAGGCAGCTCCAACCCTTACTTCTCGTTTAACATCCTCGGTTCCCAGATTAATAGTCTCAACTTCCTCATGATGAGGTAGAATAACCCTTTCCTCTTGTTTCAGTAGCCTGGCTAATTCTTTGGGCAAGTCACAGTCTTCGTCAGTGTCTTCTTCGGCCTGATAGATGGGATTGTTGAAGTCATATCGAGCCATAGCTAAGTCATGATGGGTGGAATCTGAACAAAGGAACCTGCATGATGGGTGTTTTATGTTTATTATGAGTGCAACAAACAAGAAAACACATTGCCATTTTGATGTGGGTTAATGCAAAAAGTAAAAAACAGAAAGACAGGGATCAAAATATTTGAATGAAAAACGTCCTTTATTGATGATAAAAGTAGCAAATAAAACATCCAAGCCCTACAAATAAATATCACTACGTCTTGGGCAGAACGTAGGGCTCACCATAACAGAAAACAAAAGTAAATTATTCCGGGCGCGTCACTTGGATGACTTTCTCGGAATACCAGTCGCCTAAACTCTGACCAGGGGTGCAGGGACGGATCCATTCATCCATGTCACAATCACTATCTCCTTCATCCTCAATAGCATTGACTCTGTCGAAGAAAACACCGGCACTGGTGAAACGGACTGGACTATAGAACTTGGGAGGCTCTTCAGAACGCCTAGGTGGCTTGTAACCCAGTCCATGAGTATCCTGCTTTCTTTGAACATCAATGACACTGCCCCACTTCTGAGAACCACCAGCTTCAACTATAGCGCGCGCCTCTTTGAAAGAGGACATTGGAATCTCTGGTTGTTTGACAACTTCAGGTTGGGTAACCACCTCAGGCTGACTAACTGCCTTTGGGGGTTCCTCGGGAATTTTCACAGCTTCAAAGGCTTGGCACAAAGTTTCCTGTACTTCACCATCTACCTCTACATACTTGAAGGTTGATAGGTGACTCACCATAATATCTTCCTCACCACAAACAGTCACAACGTGGCCATCCACCATATACTTCAACTTCTGGTGCAGCGTAGATGTTACTGCCCCAGCACCATGGATCCAAGGGCGACCCAACAAACAACTATAGGCAGGCTGAATATCCATTATGTAAAAGGTGGTGTTGAAAATTTCAGGACCCACCTTGATTGGCGGAACTAACTCTCCAAAAACTGACCTCTTGGAACCATCAAAAGCACGTACCACCAAGTCACTTGGTGTACAAATCAACCCACGAGTATCCAATTTCATCAAAGCCTTCTTCGGTAAGACATTCAAAGATGATCCAGTATCAACTAACACATGCGACATTAAGGAACCACAGCATTCCACTGAAATATGCAGAGCGTTGTTGTGATTCCTCCCAGTTGGAGTCAGATCTAAATCGGTGAAACCCAAACCGTTACTAGCATTCACATGAGCCACAACCCCTTCTAACTGATTGACAGATATTTCCTGCGTTACATAAGCCATGTTCAGAACCTTCAGTAATGCATTTCGGTGTGCCTCAGAGCACAACAATAAGGATAGAATGGAAATCTTCGATGGAGTTTGGTGAAGTTGATCGACAATCTTGTAATCACTTTTTCTGATCAACCTCATAAACTCTTCTACGTCTTCTAAGGAAGTATCCCCAACTGGCTTTGTCATAGAATTATTTGCTTCCTGTCTCTGTATAGACTCATCCATCATCTGTTTACCTTTGTCTTGTCTTGAACTGCCAGCTTGATCCTCGGACGGAGTAAAGACTCTACCACTCCTAGTGATAACCCCTGCTTCAACAAGATTTTCAACCCCTGTATTCACAGCTGATGTCTCTTCCAATTCCTGCTTCTTACAATTAACAAACACCTCGGCCCCATAGTTCCATGGGATGGCCTTGGTACTCTCATACGGGACTGGTCCAGGAACAGTGATAGTGACCGGCGCTGGTCTCGCCGGCGCTGATATAGTTATTGTCTTGAATGGAATTGTTATTGTGGCAACATCAATCTTTCTGTTAGTAACTTTACTCTGCCTACAACCTCTGTCAAACTGTAATATCCCTTCACTGATCATTCTCTGAATACCTGCTTTCAATGAATCACAACCGCCTGGCTGCGACACACATTCTACATAACCTTCATCACAGCCTGGAAATACCCCTCCCTTCAACATTCTTCCACCAGATGAGGACCCATCACCGCCTGATATTTTTCCCGCCTTAATTCCACTTTCCACCATCTCTCCTACTAAGATCAAATCAGCAAACTTTCCAGTCATACACAGTACCAGCTTTTCATAGTAATGACCCTGCAAGGTGGCCATAAACATAGTTATCATTTCTCGCTCCAACATGGGAGGTTGAACCCTCACTGCCAGTTCTCGCCACCTCTGAGCATACTCCTTGAAACTCTCATTGTTCTTCTGTGACAAATTCTGCAGCTGTGTTCTGTTAGGAGCCATGTCAGTGTTATATTGGTAGTGTCTAATAAATGGCCCTGCCAGATCTCTCCAACTACGCACATTTTTCCTTTCTAGTTGCATATACCACTCCAGGGATGCCCCAAATAGGCTATCCTGGAAGCCATGCATCATCAGCTTCTCATTCTTCGCATGCGCAGCCATCTTACTCCCTTATGCCCTGACGTGAGTCCTTGGGCAAGATATACCATTATACTTCTCAAAAGTGGGAGTCTAAAATTTGTGCGGGATAACAACGCCTGGAACCAGCCCCAAATCCTCTAGATCCATACCCACAGAATCCCGATTCACAACACCCCTTAATTGTTCCTCAATCAACCTGAATCTCTGATCATTGTCAATCTGGGGACCAACATCGCCCCCTGGCACAGAAAATGCATCATCTTGAACATCATCATACTGACGGCCCTGAATAGCACTGACACCAATACCTCCTCCCCCAACATTTTCGGCCCCGCCCGGAGGAATCACAACACTAGAAGCAAGAATACCCCCGCCCGGAGGACCATTTTGAACATTATTACAATTGACACTAGTATGAATTCCCCCATGAAGGACACCCTCTTCATCAACTCTCGCAATCAGTGGCCGAACAAGAGTCCTTAACTGTTCTTGGCCTTGAGCAACCCCTTGCATTAACTCCATGAATTGGTTCATGCGAGTCCGCATCTCAATCATCTCATTTTGTAGCTGATCCATGAGTCTCTTATGATTTTGTCTGGTAGAATACCGGTGATTGTGTTGATCTGCAATCCTGTACTGCGGAGGAGAACAAAGTAAGAACACCAGAGATAAACACCTATCATGCAAAATGATTATGCAAAATGATTATGAATATGCAAACGCAAATAAACATGTTTGAATATTAGCAGGGCGATCCACCCCTTGATTCCAGTTTAACAACAAGATAGAACGGAACTTTTGCTCATATATTAAGAAAACCGGAGGAAAACTAAATGTCAACAATCACAAATCCAAGATAACAAGTCTGAACACAATAATCATAGATCCCAACCAACAAGTCTGGAGGTGGTCCAAATAATGAAAGAAAATAGAAAACTACGACATGTCATCAAAATCCACAAGTGTCAATCCCCCCCATCCATTATGCTTTTTGCTCCAGTGTTGAATTTCCTTGAACAGCTTTTTGGTGTCGGGATGCTTCGGTCTCTGAATTAGCTCCTGAATGAGAACGTATCTCCTATGCATGATCCCTTCCAAGTATCGGCAATGCAACTCCCAAGCGTCTTCTCCAGAAACACCATCCATGCTAGGACCCTCATTTCTAGGTCTCTTCACTTCAGCTTGGATCTTCAGTTCCTCTATGGAGGCTATGGCTTCATTGAGTCGACCTTCGACAGCTTGTCTCTTGAATACCCCTGACAGGATCTCAGCGTCTTTCTTCTTGAGCTTCAACTTCAATTGGTCAATCTTAGCTAGATAATCGTCTTTCTTTCGCTTATTCTCAGTCATTGCAGTGTCTCGGTGAGCATTGAACCTATGAATTTTTAACAAAGCCTTGTCCAATTCCTCCTACTTAGACTCGAGAACCTTACTGATACCATCTAGAGCTTGCTTCATCCTTTGTCTGGCTGCGACCTTGTCAGCTAGCTCCTGTTCTGTCTTAGCGAGAAGCTCTGTCTTCAACTTGGCGATATGAACAGCTTCACCCCGCTCATGTTTCAACTGATAAATCTCTCTTTATAGCTCACTGTTTTCTTCTCGCAGCTTTTCCTTTTCAGCCCACAACTTGTTAAACTTCTCTATCTCAACTGTGGTAGGAGGCTCAATCAGCAAGGGGTAAGATGGTGGTTCTTTGGAGAATGGTAAAAGCTCTTCCTCTACCCTTTTATGAATCCAATCTTCATATGCCGGAAATGTTCTGTTGTTGCTCTTCCCAAAATAAGTTTTCCCTTTCTTATGACGATCTCCCCAAGTATTTGCAGCTTCTTTCAACAGTTCTGGATGGATTTCCCCACTCAGATATAAAGATTGTTGGACCTCCTCGTCTCTTGGTGGCTCTTTCAAGGCATACCCGAATTGCCTAATAGCAAGAATAGGGTTGTAGTTAATTCCCCCTTTCTTTCCTATTAGAGGAACATTTGGGAGACCTCCACAACTAATCATGATATCTTGGCCCAACAAGTTACGGTTAACCCAAATTAGATTATTTTCTCTCAAACCCATCAATCTTTTGGACCACTCCAAAGTTCCTTGAGTATCTACAAATGCCCCAGATTCGGGAAGACGATCAGCAAACCATTTGTAGAAGACTGGCGCACAAAAATAAAGGGGTTCTCCCCTCCTCTTCTCGTTCTTATAATGCACTGAATAATACAGATCTCCAAGCAAAGTAGGTACCGGATTCTTCGTGGTGAATATCCGAACAGCGTGCATGTCCACAAAATCCTTCACATTTGGAAACAACACCGTCCCATAGACACACATAGCCAAGATGGCATTGAAAACTGACCAACATGTAGCCTTAGCATACACAGCAGCCTGTTCTATCAAAAATTTCACATGAAAACCTTTACACCCTCCCTTACTGGCAATATTATTTTTCAACAAAGATGGATCCAAATGCAAAGCCTTGGAGACCCTTTCTAAATCAAGAAGTTCTTCAGAAGGATAAAAAGGAGCTTCTTCTTTAATGGCAACATCCAGAATAAGAGAAAATTCCTCCAATGTCGGAGCCAAAAGATAATCAGTGAATAGAAAGCAACGCAGGTGAGGGTCATAGAATTGCACCAGAGTGTCCAAAGCCCTATACTCGTATTCAGTGATGTTGCGAGCAAAATTCAGAATTCTTCCATACTCATCTCTAAAGTTTGCCAATACCCCAGGTTCTGCCATAGACACAATCTTATGAACAGTATTCAGAAAAAGTGATGGGAACTTGTACACTGTGATGCTCTTTCTCTTCTCAGTACTCATCCTTAATAGTCTTCAAAAACCAGAATCAAAGTTAGGATGCAACCCTGCAAATGAACAAACATGTTAGGATGCAGAATGATGATGCAAATGCACACATGGGATCAAGAATGCCACATAGACTGGACAACTGCTGCACTGAATAACTGTATAATCTCAATGGTCTGCCCAAATATCCAGAATACCAACATAACCATAGTACCACACTGATAAATCTGTTGATCAGAAAACCGAGTATGTTGAAGGTCAATGTTACCTGCAAACCTGTAAACACCCTGCCCTCTCACATGTGGGTACTAGAAAGCCGAGGATTCTCAATATCACGGGCTCTCAGGTCGAGAAATGATGATACGTTCACCATTTCTGGTTTGGCATCATCACCAATCGAGGAGGCCTCAACTGATTCCCCTCTAAAAGAAAACATCCTATGGAAAGTCCTCGGCTTCGGCACTGAGGTCGAGAAGCAATAGTACATTCATCCCTCGGGGTACAGTACTATCGCCAATCGAGGAGCGCCTCCACTGATTCTTTTCCAAAAGGAAACCCTATAGCAAGTTCCCAGCATTGGGTCCTCGGATCGACATGTGTAATGGGTTTGCCATTTATGGACTGCCATTATCACGTCTCGGGAGGAGTGCCGTTACTGAGTCCTCGGGAATGGTCGCCAGAGTCGACAGTTTTCCAGGTTACATTCAATCATCTGCACCAATGCGCAGGATAAAACATTACCAAAGAGAACCTCGTCTGGATGTGGAGTTTTCAAATATATTACGTCTGGCCAAATGCCACACAAGTCACGCTAATCCTACGTGTATGCTCAAGCCTGGGTATTGGGCTTATCTCTCAGAACCCCAACCCGCCAAACAGAAAAACAGTGCAGCAGCTGATAATAATATGCAATGCAGAAAATGCGGTAAAAATAAAATACAACAAATAAACCAAAAGAAAAAACAGAAACACCCAAAGGGAACAAAGACAAGCAAGCGCTAGGATTAACTCGCTTAAGGGGATGGACCAACATAGGTCAACCAGAATCCCCAGCAGAGTCGCCAGCTGTCGCTCCCAGGATTTTCATCCAGGTACAAACGCGAGAGTGGCGCCGAAAACATAGTCGCCAGCCGTGTAAATTTATCCCAAGAGAGGGAAAGGGAACACCGCATAAACCTGAGAAAGAGGGAAAGGAATGGTCATCACAACCATAGCCTGGGTTCGGGGGTCGGTTACGCGAGGGGAAGGTGCTAACACCCCACGCGTCCATCGTACTCGATGGGATCCACGCTTGTTATCTATTCTAAGGGTGAGTTATCCTAACATCTAGGGCTGCACTAAGACGGGGGAAGGAAAAACTAAGACAGACTCGGTAGGACGTCGACGTCCTAGGCCTACGTACCCCCTTCGTGCAATGGGGAATTCAGAGTCAACGTAGTTCGGACCAGGTTCTTTTTGTTTTTTTTATGAGCGACGTTAAGTTCGCGTCCGGCAGTTAGGGTCGATGCCTGTTTGTGTCTCAGACGGAAGGTAACGTGCCCTTTTTGAAAATAGCCTTTAGTTTGACAATCCCGAAGGACAAAAAGGTTTGAAGTTTGTTTGTATTTTTTAGGACAGAAGTGACTTGAGTTAGTTCGTAACTCAACTTGAACCAAAGTCTATGACACGGGAACGAATACGTCGCATGGTCGCCCCCAATGGGACGTATGCTCAACACTCTAGAAGAGAGAAGGGGGACCCCTCAATCTTCATTTCCTATGTTTAAGGCTCGTGTGCAAGGCAAGTTGACCTTATTAAGTATCTTAGAGATGTTATGAGATGAGAAGAGGGACTCAAAAGAAAAGAAAAAGACTACGGGGAAAAGTCTATCCTAATGTTATCAGGCAAAGGTGGCCCTAAGGGGAGTTTTGACAACAACCTAATCCTAAAGAAAAGAAAAGATGAGAGAAGGAAAGGGTGAGGGTGAACATGGATAACTATCCACATCCTCAAATAACTTACCTCGGCCTCTGCATAAAAGGTTAGTACAAACCAGACATAAGTAACAATAAGGCAAATGAAACCCAAACAAGTCACAAACCAAAGAGAAATGATTATAAACCAAATGAAATCAACCAAGACAGAATGTGGATGACCTAAACATGCATTGTGAAGTCAAATAAACACACCCAAATGATGGCACATGTGCCTTTTCAAACAAGTAATCAGACATAGTCAAAGATGTGCATACAAGAAGACCTCAAATAAAAGCAATCAAACAATTAGCAAAACATAATCTAAAATCACCAAATTAATTATCAACATGTCTCAACCAGAAGCGAACAACATGTCCAAAACTCATGCCAAAATTCAAAATAAAAGTCAATCAAACAATCATGCCAAGTTCAGACAAGAAACATGACTCCATATGCAAAAAGTGAGGACTAAAATGCAATATGAAATGATTTTAAAAATGAGAGAAAAATATTTTAATGCAATTCAATGAGTTGATGAATGAATACAAAAGGAATGAGTTCAAAATATTTTGTGGATGATGAGAAATAAAATAAACAAGTCATGGTATGCATGTATGAAATAAATTCAAAAAGAAAATAAAAAAATAATTAATTCAGATGATAAAAATAAAATAAAAATAAAAAATAAAATTTGAGAAAATTTTATAAAATGCTAAATGTGATTCATGAATTTTCTGGGAATTTTTTAATGCAATTATCTATTTTTAAAAATTAAAAATGAATGCAATAATTAATTAAAATAAAAACAAAGAAATATGCAAGGGGGTGTGTCCAGCAATAAAAAATATGTTAAAAAATGTTAAGGGGCTGCAAAGGGGGTGCGAAAGAAGGCCCAGAACACTAATCCATCAGAAAAAACAAAAAAAAGATAACATGTGACTCAGTCAACCCAGTTGACTCACAAGAACCCTTTGATCCATCTAACGCACCTCACTCAGTCAACCAAACCAACACGTAATCATGATGAGAGGCCCAGATTGCAAGGACATGATAATAGACATGCACGCGCAGACACCAAAGCACTCAGCATACCATAGAATTCCACGTGATAGGCACGGGACTATTTTAATGTGTTGTCAAATTAATATCCACAAGATCAATCACACGCACCCTAATTAGTCAACATAATAATAATCACGCATGATGAATGGCTATGACCAGAGGGTATATGATAACAACCATGGGTGAGCAAACACACAACTAAATAAAATAAAGCAAAATTAAAAGAAACGTGGCAGCATGATGACCGTAGGATCAAACAAATGAATGGTTGGGATTTCGTCTTCCTCATTCAAACCCTACCTTCGTCGGAACCCTTACGAGTCGCCGGAGCTAGGGTTCCGGCCACCACTTCCGGCCACCTGCAACTCAAAAGAACCCAAAAAATGCAAAAAAACACACCTTCTTGACCAGAATTTGATGAGGATCTCAAATATGCCATTATAAAGCAAAACGAATTAAAGAAAGTTTGGTTCAAAAATTTCAAACACATCGTACAATCAATATACGCATCCAAACTAGAAAAAAACTACATCAGAATGATCAGTGGGCATCACACATCAATATTCATGTAAAAAAAAAGAGTTTTAGGATCATTAGAAATACCACCAACATGACATCACGCCACCTATTCCCTTGTTATTAGCTTCAAGTGCTGATTGCTTTGTGCTCTATGGATCCTCAGGACTCAGATGGTGAAAGAAGTTTTGGAAAAGCTCTTCTTGATTGAGAGATACGAATGATTCAAGTTTTAGGGTTCAAACTTTTTTCCTCCTCCAAATCACGTGTGTTCCCCTCTAACCCTAGCATGAGTTAGCTTAAATAGTTATGTTAATCCACTGATGATCACTTGGGCCTTACTAATCCCTCACTTAATGAGTTTTGGGTAATTTTGGAAATTTGAATAATGTGAAGTACACCCTCCTCCATGCATGTATACCCAATCTCTTGATGTTGGATCACTTATTTAACAATTTCTAATCACACCTGAATTTGATTTGGGCCTTGAGATGTATTGGTTCATGAGTTTTCAATAATTTGGCAATTTTGCATAATGGAAAATAAGTGATGAATAAACCATGGATCCACTTGATTCAAAGGCCAAAAATAGTCCTTATGGATTGTACTTTGAGGTTAGAATGTGACATGAAGCAATGGAATCAATTATAGGTCACTATGCCCCAAAATGCAAAAGTTGTGAAAATGGAACCCTAAAAACCACTTTGCCTTCTTTTGATCATAACTTGAGTTTCACAAATGATATGGAGACCCACTAGTACTTGTTGGAAAGGGGAGAAAAAGATCTTCAATTTTCATGTTTGAGGAAAGTTCATTTGAAGCTTTCTTAATGATGAGAAGTCAAGTTGAATGTAGTGTAAGGACTTGCCCAAAAAGGAAACTTTCAAATTATAGGTCATTTCCATATTTAGTAACTTTTGCACCAACCCTTGATTCTTGATAAATGGTATGAGACTTGACTCTTGAAGGCCATATGAGGATGTGAGACCTTGAAAACCTTGGAGAGAACCTCAAAATTCCACAGTTGACTTCCCCTCCTACTGTTGACTTTTCCCTTAATTCTCCTGATTCCCAATCCATTGGCCAAGTGAACTTCTCATGAACCAAACTGATGGACAACCTTCCATTCCTAGATACTTAGGGACCCAAGGAATGCCATGGAATCAAGTCTTGCCCAAAAAATCAGAAATAAACTGACTTTATAGCAAACCCTAATCTTGATACCCTCAGTCTTGGAGGAAATAACACAGTCTCTAAATTCCAATTCCTCTGAATATGATGTGTATCTTCTCCAACAAAGATAAGATATGCCATTTGGTGATGATAAAAACCCAAGAAGCTTGCCCATTGCAGCAATAAACCCAAGAATCTCAAAACCCTAATTTATGCACTGGTTAGGAGAGAGTGATCCGCTTGAGCTCTCTTGGACAATATAAGGACTCTTGCTTGAAGAACATCTTTTCCTCTTGAACTGCCTCAGGCACCTTGACCCCATGCTAAGAACCAATGATATGCACACATGATAATGCAAAATGAGATGAAACATAAGCCAGTTGGTAATAAAGTAAGGAGAGCAAATTTTGGGGTGCAACACCAGCACACAAATAGGTGTAAAAAGCCAAACAACAGCACATACAACAGCACATATGCGTATAGACAGCAGCGGAAACAGGGCAGCACACCATGGATTTGAAACGATGCAATCATAGCATAACGAACACGCATCAAACATCGCACATTAATCAATCAAACATGATCACCATCACACCACATACCATAGTGAAAAATTCTCAGAAACAATCATGAGAGAATGCACATTACTTGTCATTTGATCAAATTAATTCAAACATGCATTTCATGGAATTAAAAGCAAACAAGCATAGGCAACACAACTCCAGCACATAAGCAATAATCCACAATCAACAATGTTCAAGAAGTGTGTGCAACCTGTTCATCGCATCGGGAAACCGACAAAATAATCATGAACATTCATCGATGAAAAGCCAAGAACCGCGTGTCGGAAAATCATGTTAATACAATGGTGTGAGGTGTAACATCATCAAAATAGTCCAAAAACATGTGTCATATTAATCCATGAAGATTAAAAGTGAAACGAGATCGAATCATGCTAAAAAATGCACAAAAATCACACTCTGCGCCAGTGTTAATCGATTAACCAATTGCAGTTCATTTTGGTTAATCGATTAACAGCTCTCATTACGTAAATTTTACACTGGTTAATCGATAAACTAAAATGAACTGGTTTTGGTTAATCGATTAACCCTGTACCAAAAGCAGAAAATAGTTTGAAAAATCACTTTCAGCAACAAAATCACTTATGTAATCCCTTCCAATGACCAAGCAATCAACAATGCACGAAAATTAAGTTCAAACACAGTATTCAAACTTCACTTAGATCCAATAATCATCAACATGAACAATCAAATTCAAGCAAATGGATCAAATCACATGCAAAACCAAGGATCTACATTGCATAAGTTGGAATTAAGCTAGATTAAGCATAGATCTAAGGAAAACCAACCTACAAAGCTGAGAATTGCTTTGGTAAGTGTTACAAACAGAATTTGATGAATCCAAGCAAGAAATCCAAGATCCTATGAGCTCCTTGCAAGTAAAAGCTGAAAATCTAAGCAATAAGCTACCAATACTCCAAAATCACTTCCAATTAGCACTTCTGAATTTTCAGATCTAGATCCAAACGAAAATCAACAATGAAAAGCAAAAATGGAGTGATGATGAGAGGCTTTAGCTTAAGAATTAACAAGTTCCAATGAAGAACTTGTTAATCTCTATGGATGAGCTTTGAGCGTGGTTGAAAATGGAGGTTGAGAGTGAAAAAGTGAGAGAGAATTTAGAGAGAATTCTGAAAATTGAGAGTGAAAAATGATCAAGGTTCTGTGAGGTTTGGAGTTTATTAGATTAAATAATACCTAGGTTAGGAGTTAAGTTTGGGTCTGGAGTGAGGTTTAGTGGGTGGAATTGGAAGTGGAAAATGAGCTAGGAAAGGGATTATGGAATTAGAGTGGAAATTGTTGGAGGGAATTTGAATTTTGGGTGGAAAATCATTCTCTCTAGATCCTTCTACTGGTGTGAAATTTGAATTGGAAAAATACAGCACTGAAAAATGAAACATTTGGGCAAATTTTGCCTTGGTTAATCGATTAACCAATTTTAGTACAAATTGTGTTAATCGATTAAGACAAGGAAAATTTGAATTTGGCGCCTTTTGGAGGGAAACTTGGATATTCGCCTGATTCCACTTGTTCTGAGCCACATTAGACCTCTGAAACTTGCCATTTGATACTAACACTGAAACACACTTGATATATGCTGTGAATTCCATTTCGTTCTCGGAATACTGCTGAAAATGATCGTCTGGTGCTGAATCGCTGATCAAAAAATGACTGCCAGAGCTTCTGATTGTCAAATCATCTAATGAGTAAAATAAATGCTCAAAAAGACTTTGAAAGCTATCTGCTTGGCTCTGAACATTGTTGAAATGAAATTGGAACTAACGACGCCATGAGCTGCTGAAAGATACCTCGATCCCATGCTCAAAAGAACTATGCAAATGCATAAATGACGATGCAAATGAAATGAAGCATAAGCCAAAAAGGGTTAGAAACAAGGGGGAAAATTTTGAGGTGTTACAAATTTGAAGCATTGGCTCATGCCAAGAGGAAAATTTCCATCTGGAGGCCCTAGTCGACCAAAACCCTAATTTGGTGACACTGGCGATCTTGAGGCTTGATCCACTTGGAATGTTGCAACCTTGTGCTTGATTCTTGAAGTGGGAGTCCTCTTGATCCTTTGTGGATGTTTGAGAGGTTTAGACAAGTTGAAGATCATGTCATTCCTTGATTGATCCTTTGTCTAAGAGCTCTGAGAGGGCTTGAAACCCTAAGTTTGATTGTAGTGGATGCTCACCCATCTTTGGGGAGACTAATGTGCTATGATGGTTCATCCATATTGTGATGATGATTTGCATAATGATGGGAATCTTTGTGGTCAAAATTTGGGGTATGACAGCGAGTCGGAAAAAGGTGACAGCTCAAGTGACAAAAGTGAATCCGTCAATCTATGTCTTATGGCACATCGAAATAAGAAGAAATAGGTAAAACACTCTAAATACGATCACTCTAATAATATGTCTCATTTAGAATTACAAAAAGCTTTTGATATGTTGCACCATGAGGCTAAGGAAGCTTTTCAACGCTTAGCCTCGAACAAAAAGATTTTTTCATATTTGGAGAAAAAGATCTCCGATTCCGAAAAGGAATTGGAAGCTCTTAAAAACTCTATGGTGGATACATCAAAAGCTGAGATTGATGAGAACAAGTCTCCATGGTTCAATTGGGGCTATGATACTTGTCATATTTGGCAAAAAGAGGTGAGCACCCTTAAGGCCAAATTAGACAAGGTTCTAAAGCCTAAAGTTACGTTTGCTATTGATCGATCACACTATTGAGAAAGTATGAATAATCCGTATTAAAGGTATACGTATATGATTCGAGATAGAGATAGCAAAGGTAAACCTCAAATGAACCGTAATTTCCTATATTGTTGAAAACCGGGTCATACTATTACTAAATGTCGTTTTAGAAGATTTCTTGTTCCAAAAGGCATTTATCAATGGTTGCCCAAATGTAATCTTGGTTTCACTCACCATAAAGGACCCAATAAGAATTGGGTACCTACTTTCCCTTGATTGACTATGTAGGTACAAAGTCTTGAGACCACCGAAAGAAGATGGGTTTTGGATAGTGGCTGCTCAAGACATATGACAGGAGACATATCTCTTTTCATCGACTTTGTGGCAAAGAAAAAGGGGTTTGTAACCTACGAAGACAACAACAAGGGAAAAATTCTCGGCAAAGGTAATGTAGGTAACCCCTCATCTACTACTATCTCTGATGTGCTTCTTGTGGAAGGCCTTAAACATAACCTTTTAAGCATTAGTCACCTCTGTGACAAGAATTATAAAGTATCTTTTTCAAAGGATTATAATTGAAAATAGTGACAAAAAGGAGGTGTTTAAGGGCTTAAGGGTGAATAACGTCTATATGCTAGACTTAAATGAGGTATCGTTGAATGGCGACAAGTGCTAGTCACCATGAATGAAGATTTATGGTTGTGGCATAGACGGTTGGCGCATATCAATTTTGATTTGCTTAACAAAATAGTCTCTAAAGACCTAGTCATCGGTTTGCCCAAAATCAAATTCACAAAGGATCATCTTTGTGATGCTTGCCAAATGGGGAAGAAAACAAGGATCTCATTCAAATCTAAAAACATTATTTCAACTATGAGACCCCTTGAGCTCCTCCATATGGACCTCTTTGGTCCATCTAGGATCAAAAGCCTAGGTGGTAACTATTATGGTTTTGTAATAGTCGATGACTCTTCTCAGTTTTGCTGGACTATTTTCTTAGCAAACAAGAGTGATACCTTTTTCGGCCTTTGAAAGATTTGTTAAGTTATCTCAAAACAATTTAAACACGAACATTGTATCAATTAGAAGTGTCATGGAGGTGAGTTCTAAAATCATATTTTTGAAGTATTTTGTGAAAGCCATGGAATTGATCATAATTTTTCCGCACCACATACCCCTCAACAAAACGGGGTTGTGGATCGTAAAAAAAGAATTTTGGAAGAACTAGGAAGGACTATGATCAATGAGAGTGGACTTCCAAAATACTTTTGGAAGAACTAGGAAGGACTATGATCAATAAGTACGGCTTGTTACGTTTTAACTAGGGTGCCCATCCAGCCTATTCTAAACAAGACGCCATATGAACTTTTAAAAGGGAGAAAACCCAATGTCTCTCACCTTCACGTTTTTGGTTGTAAGTGTTTCGTGTTGAACAATGGTAAAGAGACACTTGGTAAGTTTGATGCCAAGGCCGACGAGGGTATTTTTCTTGGATACTCTCAGTCAAGTAAAGCATATAGGATTTATAATAAGAGGTTACATACTGTTGAGGAGTCGATACACGTTACTTTTGATGAGTCTTATCCGAAAAATGTCGGAGAAGGTAGTTCTTTTCATGGTGCAGGTGTATCTTCAGAAGATGTACTCAAGGACACTGATAAAGGAATTGATCAACCTGAAGCAGTGCGTATTGAGGAGGAAAAGGATCACCGACCTATGAAGAGTGAGGAGGATCATCCGACTAATAAAGATGACCTTCCTCCAGTTTGGAAGTCTTCCAAAGACCATCCCATCGACAACATTCTCGGTGACATCTCTAAGGGAGTAACAACCCGCTCTAAGCTAAGTAACTTCTATTATTACTCCGCTTTCGTTTTGCAAGTTGAGCCTAACAACACAAAGAAGGCATTACTCAATGAGCATTGGTTTTTATCAATGCAAGATAAACTAAATCAATTCAGGAGAAATGAGGTTTGGGATCTTGTCCCCCCTCCGCGAGGTCATCGAGTAATCGGCACCCGATGGGTGTTTAGGAACAAGCTCGACGAAAATGGAGTTATAACTCGAAACAAAGCGCGGCTTGTAGCGCAAGGGTATAACCAATAGGAAGGAATTGACTATGAGGAAACTTATGCGCCGGTTGCCCGACTCGAGGCTATACGCCTTTTACTTACTTATGCTTGCACTAAAAATTTCAAATTATTTCAAATGGACGTTAAGAGTGCTTTCCTTAACTAATACATCAATGAAGAGGTTTATGTAGCCCAACCTTCGAGTTTTAAATCCCATGAATATCCCGATCATGTTTACAAACATAAACGTGCTTTGTACGGACTTAAACAAGCCCTTAGGGCTTGGTATGAACGTCTAAGCAAATTTTTACTTGATCAAGGGAATTCAAGAGGCAAGGTTCACACAACCCTCTTTATTAAGCATCAAGGAAACCATTTAATTTTGGTACAAATTTATGTTGTTGATATCATCTTCGGGTCTATTAACATGACCTTGGTCAAAGAGTTCTCTAGTTTGATGCAGGGGGAGTTTGAAATGAGCATGATGGGGGAGCTCAATTATTTCCTCAGATTGCAAATCAAACAACTCGAAGAGGGCACATTTGTGAGTCAGATGAAATATTGTCTTGAGCTTCTCAAACGTTTTGACATGGTAAACTGCAAGGCAATTGATATTCCGATGCCTACATGTGCTAATCTTGATCATGACGAAAATGGTAAGGATGTAGAGGTAAGGAAGTATAGAGGTATGATTGGATCTCTCATTTATCTCACCCCATCACGACCTGACATTATGTTCAGTGTATGCATGTGTGCGAGGTATCAAGCACGTCCCAAGGAATCTCACTTAAAAGCTGTTAAGCGCATACTTCGATACCTCTCCGGTATTCTAAAGTATGGGCTTTGGTATTCCAAGGGTAGTGGTTATTCCTTAGTTGGCTATTCTGATTTTTACTTTGCCGGGTGCAAATCGGATACGAAAAGCACTAGTGGCACGTGTCACTTTTTCTCAAATTCCTTGGTGAGTTGGCATAGCAAAAAGCAGGTTTTTGTGGCTTTGTCAATAGCCGAGGCGGAATACGTTGTCGTCGGGAGTTGTTGTACTCAAGTCCTATGGCTTAAGCAACAATTGCTCGACTTTAATTTAAAACTTGAGCGTATTCCTATTTTATGCGATAACACAAGTGCCATTAACCTAACTAAGAACCCCGTATTGCACTCACAGACCAAGCATATCGAAATATGTCATCACTTCCTTAGGGATCATGTAGAGAAAGGTGATGTGATCTTTGAGCATGTTGATACTAAAAATCAACTTGCTGACATTTTTACAAAACCACTCGCTACAGAGCCTTTCTTTCACATCCGTAGGGAACTAGGCGTTCTCGACATCTCGGATCGTGCATGAGAATTCATCAATATATTAGCTCTCCATACACATATGTGCTTGTTTATATTTTTTTTACTAACAATGTAAAGAATTATTGAGCTACATGTGAGAGTATTCACCGTCAATCATGATTAAGGTAATATCGTTCCTCTTCATAAGTTTTTTTTAAATGTATGTACCATGTTAAGTGTTGAAGCTGATGTTTATTGCACAATTAAGCATCTTTTATTCATTTGAATGTTTGATTTTTTTGTTGGCATTTTTATTTATCATTGCTTGATGCACAAGTAGATGAAAACATAAATTTTTCCATTTTATGCTTGGTTGAGTCGACCAGAACATGTCATGGGTCGACTCAAGAAAAGTGAATTTTCTCATATGAAGGCGCGGGTCAGCGCATGCTGACCTATAGTCGACGCATCCCAAAATTTTTTCAAATTTGTCAAAATTCATTCAGCATGCGCCGACGCATGACTTGCTTCGGTCGACGCATCGTTGATGAACCCTGAATTTTTCTTTCTTGGGAAGGTGCGCGCCGTTTCATATTTTCAGAAAAGTAACTACAACATTATTTCTTTTCATTTTCTAAGTGCATGCATTCTATCTTGTGTCTCCTCATCTCTCCTCTCCTTCAATCTTCTAAACCCTAACAAATCAAAACCTCTACACTCTTCAAAACCCACAAAGTTCTTAAAAGGGGGTTCTCACTTTACATTGGAATCAAGATTATCTTTTAACCCTCTCATCATCATTAAACGTGCACTGTTCATCATCCCTTCACAGTTTAGAATTATTCATCTGACTTCATCAAATTGCTCAACAATGGATTCCCAAAGAGTAATAGGAAAAAGGTATACCAGAGCATCAACATCAAGGGTTGGGCCATCTTCAACTCCGGTAACTACTCTTTCTTTACTTTCTATTGCTTTATCTGAGGTTTTTAACAAAGACTTCAGAAATCGCTCTATTATCATCTCTCAGAAGTCATTGAACTGTTGAAAGTTCAAGAATTTGACGAATTCTTAGAATGTGACACTAAGTACAATGAAGATTTGGTGAGATTGTTTTATACTGGAATTTTGGATAAATTTGATGGTTCGGATTTTCAGTATCTTATTGATAATAAGACCTACTCTATGGATGATGCTGTTTGGAATAGTCTGTTTAAGTTGGAAACTGCAGATCTTCCCAAAGTGACTGATACTAAGTTTGTCGATAACTATGAGTTTAAGCCTGCATTGAACTCAATGTTGCGTGACCCTTACTCGGACAGTCTTGTGAACAACGATCTATTTCCCAAAACTGTCACAACAGGTACACTAAAACCTGTTGATCGTATTTTGCAATGGATTGACAGTCACATCTTGAGGCCTAAGAAAGGAGGATTTTCTCAGGTCGATCAAGCAGAAGTCCACTTAGTCTATCTGCTGAAAAATAAAATTCGCATCAACTGGCCATACTACTTCACATATCGAATGTTCGCACTCGGGGATACTACAAGAGGTACTTCTTTATGTTATGCTTCCTGTATTCCGTGCATTTTGAAAAAGGCTGGGATAAAGGTTTCAGATATTCCTTATGTAACCATTACCCCTGATCAAGAATTCACACAGAAAACCCTGACTATGATGGGTTATTTTTGGGACTCTGAAGATGAGGAGTTCAAATTCAAACACAAAGTAAATTACAATGACACTCGGTATGATGTTCCTGATGAACAAGTTGTTGCAGAAGACAATTTGCAGGAAGAACAAGCCAGAAATAACGTACAAGCTGAAGTAAACATGATGGAGGAAGACAATGTGGAATGGATGGGTTACTCTCCACTGCGCAATCCTTATGAAAATCAAGGTTGGGGAGAATGGAAACACACTGGTTGGACTTCCCTTGGTGCTGCTTATGTTCCTCCTACTTATGGCTGGCAATAACAAATTGAAGAATACGAATGGCAACAACCCTAGTATTCAATTCCTACACCTCCTCAGCCACAACAACAGAACACCGAAGAAATCCTGGCTATATTGAATCAAATGCAGCTGGAGCAAGAGAACTTTATGACCTTACAAGAGGAACGGTATACAGCTCAGGAGGAGAGGTTTACATCTCTTTCAAATCAGTTAGAAACCCACACTCAGAATTTCAACCGTTTTGCTAATGCTGCAATGAATAGATTCACTGCTTTGGATACTATAGTTGAACATCAGACTCGGAATATAACCAACAGTTTAGGTGTTCTCAATCGAGTTGTGATTGAGCTTAATGAATATTTAGAGGAACAACCACTCCCTCCACCACAAGGACAACACTTCAGAGGAAAAGGTCACCAATTTAGGGGGGGGAGACCATGAGACATAGGATTATATTTTGATGCATATTATATTTCGTATCTGGGTTGTATGACTTTAACTATTTGCATTTTGGTTTTGTACTTGGTTTCCTTTTTTGAACTATGTTACTTTTTGCACTTCTATGGAATGTTGTTGGTTCTATGTGTTTGCATCTCTCGTGCTTATTTTTTCATCTATCTTTGTTGTGTTATCATCATTCTATGTGAATGTGTGTTAATGCATTTTGTTTACAAATTATTGGGTGAATCCTCAAATATCATGATGTTTCCATTTGACCATCTTCTTTGTCTCTTTTTGATGTTGTCAAATGGGGAGAAGGATATATCTCTACAAGCAGCAATTGAATTTTAAAAGATCTCACAAAGACAGGGGGAGGCTTCAAATTACAAACCAAGCTAAAGTTGCCATCATAAAAAAGGGGGAGTATGTGAGGGTAAGGTGTTTCTCACTTGGTTTCTGTTTTAATGATGTCAACAATGTAGGCAAGTTCTTAGTTTGTAATCTGAATGGTATCATGTCTTTGTCGTTTGCATTGCATACAACAATTGATAATCATGTATCTAAACATTTAGGAAGAGTCCTACACATTTCCGATATGTGTATCATCATGGTATTAGTGTTAGGTATGCATCATTAGTGACTAAGTTGGTGAAAACTTATAGAAAAATCAACATTTGGGATTTCTTGTGTCTTGCGTCGACCAGACTTTGGCATAAGTCGACTCATGCACTCTTGATCAATTTTATGAAATGACTGGGTAAGCGCACGTTAACCCCTTTCTATGCATGCGGTCGACGCATGCTTCTGGGTTTTCTTATTCTGCATTTTCAGCATTCATGCATCGACGCATGGTCCTGTAGCGGTCAACACGTGCTTGATCTTTTTGCATAGACGCTTCACTGGGTAAGCGTTCGTCGACCCTCATCCAGCGATCGGTCGACTTTTCGGTGGTTTGGTTCATTTTTTCTACATTTTGTTATGTTATTTTTGCTGCTACTTGATTCAGTTGGTTATTCCATCATATATATAGTTGGTTCCTCATATTTTCAAAAACAACAAGAAACGTGAAATAGGTACTGATTTTTCTCTTCATCTTCATCTTCAACCTTGTGTTCTCTAACAACTACACATAACCATTTTTGTTAGTGTTGTGCATTGTGTGAAGTGATAACGTTCAGACTTAGGTGTGTTGTATCCTTTATGTTGGGTTGAGAATCAATAGGTGTTTCTTGAATAAAACCCTAGGTTTTGTCCTCCAAGAATCCGGGTGATCTTGGGGTTTTTTCCCTAAATCCGTTTCTCTACAAGGATTCAGTCGTGAGAAGGTGATTGAAGAACGGAGTGTTTGGTCAGTCTAGTAGCAACAATCAGAGGATCGTGCGAGAAAGATTTGGGATCGAATTATGGAAGATCGAAATCGACCGAGTGAAGGGGATTGAAGAGCTGCGGGTTCTTGCAATCGAGTAGCGTGGGACGGTGATTTGTTCAACCAAATTCGAGGCACTTGATTCATCTTGAATCAAGGGGAGAGAAGACTTTGCATCGACATCAAAAACGTTTGAGGGTTTGATTGTTCAGTGTTTTCTTGTAAAAGCAATTTGCAACAGTAAAATATACATATCTCAATTCCATGTTCGGAATGGGGCAGAGGTACCCTTAGCGAGGACGGTAGGGGAACTGCCTAAACAAATCGTGTTCGTTCTCTCTTTCCCTAACCTTTAACATTTTGATATTGTTTAAACTTACGAATTATCAATTGATTGAAAATTTCTGGTGTAGTGTAGTATAGAGCTGAATAATTGATTTGTAAAAATATTACAATCCCTTGGATTGTATTTGGATTAGCTCTTCACTTACATTGCTTTGAAATTTACACTTGGAGTACCTTGCACGACAAGTGTTTGGTAAATTGATTAAGCACAAGTTTACAAAGCACTTTGTGAATTAAGTTTGTTAAATTCCCCCGTTGGTGATTGGATAATATCAAGTGAATATATTTGAGTTGATTACTTTGTGTATTGTTGATTCTGTTTGGTTTTTCTCATCCGCCACATCATTCATAGTGGCTTTACGCATATCCGATTTTTCTAGTAGCGGTTCGTTGTAGACAAATTGATTCAGTGGTTGCTTCCGCATTAAATTTTTTAAAACCAATTTTTAGAACACCATAAGCGTGTATTAAATTGTGGGATCTATTCAACCCCCCTTCTAGATCCAAGCCATCGTCTAACAAGAAGGAACGTACATTCATCAGAGCAAGTATGCAAAAGAACTTCTGAATAAATTCAACATGTCAGAAAGTAAACCTGCTAAGACTCCTATGCATCTGACATGCATTCTGAAGAAAGAAGAAGTAAGTAAAAAAGTTTGTCAGAAGCTATATCGTGATTATGCTGGAGACAGATTAGAAAGAAAGAGTACTTCTGGAAACTGTCAATTTCTGGGAAGTAACCTCGTCTCATGGGCAAGCAAGAGACAATCAACAATTTCTCTCTCCACTGCAGAAGCAAAGTACATATCAGGATCTTTGTGTAGTACTCAGATACTCTGGATGAAGAATTAACTTGAAGCTTATCAGATACACGAGTGTAACATTCCTATTTTCTGTGATAATACTTCTGCCATTTGTTTATCTAAGAATCCTATTCTACATTCTAGGGCAAAACATATTGAAATAAAACATCACTTTTTGCATGACTATGTTTAGAAGGGTACTTTTCAGTTAAAATTTGTGGATACAGATCACCAGTGGGCTGATATTTTCACAAAACCCCTTGCTGAAGATAGATTCGTAATCATTCTGGAAAACTTATTTATCAAACCTTGTCCAGAATGAGATGATAATATTTTTGATGTGTCAAGCTACCAGAACGTCTAATATAAGATTTTGATGACTAAACAAAGCGTGTTTAATATTTGTTTATTGACTTTTTGATTCAAGATACTTCTACAAGTTAGAAAATATCCTGATCAGAAATTAGTCCAGTCAGATACCTCTTGGTATTCTAGACGTTGGAAACATCAAAATGTGATCTCTTGAAAACAAACGCCTATGATTATTTATGACACGTGTCCAAAATCAAATCATACCTACTATTGAAGAGACACCTCGAGCGTTGTGATTTCGTGAGACTAGGTTTCAAGTAATTATTACTTATTACTCCCACCTTGTCATAATTATTATAGTTGTTATAAATATGCACTCTCTCACTTCACACACTACGCTACTCTCACTTCCCACACTTTCGTCTTAGAAACCCTAAAACTCTTTTTCACTCTGAAACCTCATCATCTTCTTACAATGGACACTCAACAACAAAGTATTTTTGAATTCTCTCAACAACATCAACAAGCAGAATCGACATCAATGGCCTCATCAACAACTGCTTAATCGATATCAACTTCTCTCCATCAGTCTCTCTCCACTTTTCAGAACTTAATGTTTTAAGTGAATGGCTGGTGGACTTTGAAAATTTAAAGGAAAACGAAATAGATTTGACCAAGGATCTAAATGCTCAAGGGTGGAAAACCTATTTTGATCGTCTCTACGGTCCCATTTACGTAAATCTTGTCAAGGAATTCTGGAGATATGCTGACGCTGATGAACACTTCATTGTTTCATATGTTAAGGGAAACAAGTTCATCACTACTGAGAAGTCCATAGCAACTGTACTAGGAATGGTAAACTCTTGAGGAAATAGAATCTACAAGATGAACCATAAATCAAAATTTCTATCTGATGTGGTTTACCCAGCTATTTTCACTCAATCGTCCAGTGGAGAACCACCCTTCAAAACTATGGATTTATTAAAGGAACCTCGTGTCTAGTTGAAAATTATTCTGGGATACATTTATCACAAACCAAATTTAAGTTCTTCTGACTTTCTTAATACTGATCAGAAATTCATGCTTTACTATCTAATGAAAGGAGAGAAAATCTGTCTTCCATCAGTTATATTCAGATATCTCAGAGATTCTATATTAGAAACAAGACATCAATCCAGGAAGTCTAAGAATTACATTCCTTTCAGTAGATGGATCTCTGATATTCTTGTTGAGAGTGGAATGATTGATCACCTGTCAACCATGCCAGTCACAAATGAATTGGATGTCATCACTGGAACTCCTCTTAACAGCAAAAATATGAAGAAAATGCAGATTATTGAGGAAATCAGAGTTGAACCAAGCATAGCTACAGATTCAGAAACTCTGAACTAAAAAAGAATGGCATTTGATGAATATCCTCTGTTCACTAAACATGATAATCCAGAGGCTATAGAAGCATATATTCAGCTACGAGAGGAAGAAGGTTATGATTTGTCTAAATTCAACATTGACGATCTGATGGATCAACCTCCTGATATGATGAAGAAAATATCCTCCTCAAACACTGCTCCTCAAATGAAACCAGCAAAGAGACAGAAGAAATACCCTGGTGAAACCAGCACAAGAAATATCTCTCTCAAATCATGTCCTGAACAACAAAGTAAGTCCCTTTAGTCTCCATCTGTAACTGCATCTGTTTCTATTGACAGAAATTTGTCTTCATCTCTTCCCATTTCATCACCACTACTAACAACCCAACCATTATTATCCACCTCTCCGCCAATATTTTCCACCGTTGTCACCACCTCTCCAACACCCACTTTTAAATCTCCTACTATAGAAACCCCAGTCTCTACACCACTTTCTCCACAGGCTCTTGAACTCACCTCAGCCCGACCAACCTCCACCGTTTCTATCCAACCAACTCTTGTCACAACTGTTCCACCATTCCCAAACATTCAAATCACTGAAGAAATTCTCACTGAACCTCCTCAAACAACCATCTCAACATCACCAACTACAATTACTGCTCAGCAACGTATTCCTGAATCTTCTCTGAACATTGATACAATCATGCTTGATGACTCTGTTGAAGATCACCAAAACTTAATTGAAAATCAAACCTCTGACCCTCCTCCTACCCTAGATGAAGCAATATATGTTTTAAGGACGGTGTGGTTATGAAATTCAGGACTATATCTGATGAATCAAATGCT
Source organism: Lathyrus tuberosus (assembly GCA_022829125.1). Lineage (NCBI taxonomy): Eukaryota > Viridiplantae > Streptophyta > Magnoliopsida > Fabales > Fabaceae > Lathyrus > Lathyrus tuberosus. The sequence goes on from JALAZF010000071.1 coordinate 15,647,884, forward strand.
AGTGAATACCCCTCTGTTTTGGAAGCTTCATGGGATCAATTCAATCAGTGGATGTCTGAGGAATTTCAGAAGATTCAAAATCTTTCTGTTAAGACAAAGGGTTATCTGGTTCAACAAGTTGAAAAGAAGTTGCAAGAGAAGAAGGATGCTGAAGCTAGGGAACTAGCATAAAGTTTAGCCAAAGAAATGGATGAAAGATTAGCCAAGGAGGCTGAAGATTAGGATGAAAGAAATGCTACTGAAAACTCCTCTTCTGATCTAGTGTTAAAAACTCTAGTTACTCTTCAGACGGAACATGAGTCATTCAGAGCAAGGATGGACAAGCAAGATGAATTTACTGTCACCATTCAGAATGCTCTTGCTCAGATTCTTCAGAGGCTCCCTCCTCCGTCTCAACCTTAGGCACTTTCTAGGCTACCCCGTAGTTTATCTTTGACTGTTTGTTTATGGTTTGATGTACTCTTGGTTTAAAACTTTTTGTTGCCCTTTTTTATTAAGACAAAAAGGGGGAGTGTTAATATGGAAAAGTTATTTTGATAAATATCTTGTCTCCAATCATAACTCTAACATTCTAACACTTTATATATCATATATTTTTAGAATGTTTTTCAGGAAAAGTTATTATATTGGTAAAATGAATCTGATATCAAACATGCTCTAATTTAGTTAATCAAGCTCTGTTATCAGAATGCATCACCACTATAATAAAGCTCTGATATTTTGGATCTATCTAAGATCTCTGCAATCAGGCTATATATCCCAAATCTTATAAGATTGTGTTAAGTCTTAGATTTAGGGGTAGCTTGACAAAGGAAAGTTTACTTTGAACTTATCTGAGTCAATTCTAATCATCTTCGTACAAAATTGTGCTATCAAATAACATTGTTTTGTAATCATCAAAAAGAGGGAGATTGTTAGAACAAGATTTGGTTCTTCAAAATATCTCTTTGTTTTGATAATATCAAAGTTGTATTTGTGTGAGAACAATTTTGGTACTATAACGTGTACTTTCTTAAGAATTGACAAACAGGTTCTGACTCTGATAGAGATCATGTGCTACGTCACTCTGAAGTTCTCAATGATCGCTTCTGTGTCAAGAACCAAGGTTGCTTCTGATCTACTGTGCGTCAGAAAGACTCCAAGAAGACACTATATTGCTGCTGCAATGTTCTCTTAGTTTCTGGCTTTGAATTTAACTCTGATACTTATCTTCTGAAGACTAGTGCTGAAGACTCTGAAGACAAGGTTCTAATGGACAGCGTTCTAAAGACTATGAAGACTTAAGTTTTTGAAGACCAAGTGCTGAAGATTCTGAAGACAAGGTTCTGCTGAACAAGTTCTGAAGACTCTGAAGACAAGGTTCTGCTGAACAAGTTCTGAAGACTTATGTTTCAGATAACCAAGGGTTTTGAAGAAGGAGTGCTGAAGACTCTGAAGACAAGGTTTTGCTGAACAAGTTCTGAAGACTCAAGACTTTGAAGACCCAATGATTCATTCTTCTGATCATGCTTTAATCATATCATCTCAGAAGCCTCTGAAGAACAGAAGAAGATGAAACGTTTACGTGGGAAAATAGTACATAGTACAGATCAAACACGTTCTTTTCCACTACCATTCCACTACCCTGATTTGGTGGTACAAAGGACGGTTTCAGTGTACGATTTTCATCCCACATAACGACATTATTTCAAGTCGCTAGTATTTTCTGATATTATTGATATGCCCTTCAACGGATCTTTTTTTGGCTATATAAAGACTTGATCATTCAACGAATCAAGTGTGACACCGAGTGTGAAAAAGAGAAATATTCAAAACACTAATTCATACGAAGAAAGAACTCAAGAAATAGAGAAATACATGATTGAACAGTAAAGCACCACAATACAAAGAAGATTGTTCTTACTGTGTAGATTCGCTCTAAGTTAGATTAAGCTAGAAATTGTGTTTATATCTACTTATGTAAGAAGCAATTCATTGTAAACATTTTATTTGATCAAACAGTTGTTTGAATTCCTTAAGGGACCAGTTAGGTCAGAAACCTTAAGAAGAGACGGTTAGTATGTGTATTGTTAGTCACCAGCAGTTGCTAGTGCAGTTGTAATTAGTTTGGTTATAGTGGATTAAGTCATTGTGTATAAGGCGAAATCACCTTGGCGGGTGAATTGAATTAACTTGATAGTTTTCAAGTAAATCAGGATATATCGTGTGTCTTTCTTTATTGTTAGTCTATTTGTGATCTTTGTTTGAGTTTCACAAAAAGCTTTCATTTTGAAAACCCAATTCAAACCCCCCTTTCTTGTGTTTTTTTCACACCTTCAATAGATGATTACAGTCGAAAGTTGTGGACTTACCTCATCAAGAAGAAAAGTGATGCGATCGAGGTATTTGTCATATTCAAATCTATTGTTGAAAGACAGAGTGTTCGAAAGCTTAAAATTATGAGGAATGATGGTGGTGGAGAGTATTTGTCAAAAGAGTTCGATGAATTATGTGAAAAATAAGGGATTGAGCATGAGGTGGTGCCGCCCTACACTCCACAACAAAATCGAAATGCAGAAATAAAGAACAGAACCATCATGAACATGGTGAGAATTATGTTGAAAGGAAAGCATCTACCCAAAGAATTATGGGGAGAAGCAGTTTCGACATCAACATACATATTAAATAAATGTCCGACGAAGAAGCTTGAAGGAATCACACCAGAAGAATGTTGTTCTGGTGTCAAGCCTAGCCTCAGTCACTTGAAGGTGTTTGGATCTATAGCTCATAGACATGTGCCAGATCAGTTGAGAAGGAAGCTTGATGACAAGTCAAATCAAATGATCTTGATAGGATATTATTTAACTAGAGGTTACAAGATATTCGACCCAGTGAACAAGCAAGTAGTGATCAGCAGGGAGGTGATCATAAATGAGCTTAAATAATGGGATTGGACTGGGAATGTCAAGAAGGATTCAGTGAGAATCTCTTGTGAAAAACCATCCACTGAAGTCGAAAGAGAAGTTCGACAAGAACAAGTTAGAGATGAAGCAGACCTAAGAAGACCTCGACGAGCAAGACACATGCCTGCAAGGTTGCAAGAATGTGTGATTATATCAGATGATGTGGTCGATAAAGAGGGTGAGTTAGTACATTATGCTTTCTACGCAGATGTCGAACCAGTCAATGCAGCTGAGGCATTGAAAGATTTAAAGTGGGAGAAAGCAATGAATGAGAAGTTAGACATCATCGAAGTCAACAACACCTGGTCACTTGTCGAATTACCTTAAGGAAAAATGGCAATTGATGTGAAGTGGGTTTACAAGGTGAAGTTGCACCCTAAAGGAGAAGTAACTCGACACAAGGCGATACTTATGGCGAAAGGATTTCTTCAAAAGGAAGGAATCGACTTCAACGAAGTATTTTCACCTGTTGCTAGGATCGAAACAATTAGGTTGGTTGTTCGTATAGCAAATATGAACAATTGGCACACATGTCAGATGGACGTGAAATGTGCTTTCCTTAATGGCCTCTTAGATGAAGAAGTTAATGTCGCACAACCAGCTGGGTATGTGAAATGAGGTGAAGAAAGAAAGGTGTACAGGCTACATAAAGCCCTGTATGGACTTAAGCAATTAAGCTCCAAAAGCTTGGAATAAGAAAATCGACAGTTTCTTAAGGGAGAACGAATTTGTGAAGTGTACGACTGACCATGGAGTATATGTAACGAGAAGCAATAGTGAATTGCTTATACTATGCCTCTATGTCGATGACCTATTGATAACAGGATGTTGCAAGAAGGAGATCGAAGATTTCAAACATGACCTAAGTGAGGAGTTTGAAATGTCAGACTTAGGAAATCTCTCATATTTCCTTGACATTGAATTCTACAAGACTAGTAGAGGTTTGATGATGCACCAAAGAAGATATGCATGCGAAATACTCAAGATATTTGAGATGCAAGATTGCAACCCAACTTTGACTCCAGCTAAAACCAGATTGCAACTGTCGAATGATTCAAATGAAGATGATGTCGACCTAACCCAATATAGAAGACTTATTGGGTCACCTAGATACCTTTGTCACACAAGGCCTGACTTTGCATATAGTGTTGGTATGGTAAGTAGATTCATGCAGAAGGCAAAGGTATCACACCGAGTAGCAACGAATAGGATACTGAGGTATCTGAAAGGGACTCTCGACTACGACATTTTGTTTCCTGCAGTTGGTGAAGGAAAAGAATGAAAGTTAGTGGGATACACTGACTCAAGTTGGTGTAGTGATGCTGAGGATCGAAAATCCACAACTGGCTATATGTTTTTGTTAGGTGGTGCACCAGTTGCTTGGAGTTCGAGAAAGAAACCAGTAGTGGCATTGTCATCATGCGAAGCAGAGTACATAGCTGCTTCTCTTTGTGCATGTCAAGCAACATGGATGGTGAACCTGGTCAAAGAGATTACAGGGAACAGTCATGGAGCGATTACCATGAAGATCGACAGCATGTTAGCTATCAACTTGGCGAAGAATCCAATAGCACACGGTCGAAGCAAGCACATCGAAATGAGACTCCATTATCTTCGAGAGCAGTTAGCAGAAGGGAAGATGAACTTTGAACACTGCAGAACTGAGAATCAGATTGCAGATATCATCACAAAGGGAGTGCAGGTCGAAGTTTTCAGAAGACTAAGAGCCATTATGTATGTAGACAGCTTAGACACAATGAATTAGGTGGTGTGTTGAGTTGTAATTCCTTGTGTTGAAGCAGTGTAGCTCGACAGAAACAATGAGTAGTCAGATTGTTATAATGTGTGTTTGTCAAGTTGTAATAGTATGTCGAAGTGTCGAAGTAGGTTGCTTCACACAAGATTTCGACTTAGGCCAATTATACTAAAGTTAGCTATTTTGGGCTTTTATAGTTTTGGCCTTTGGCTTAGGGTGCAAGCTAACCTAAATCTATAAATAGGGAGAAACTCTTATTTTTTTTGTAAGAAGATATAACAGAATTCACAGTTTGCAGTTGCAAGTGAATAGTGAAAGTTTCCACAGTTTGTGGGGAGAGAGAAACTCTGCAGATTTTCATCTTCTTCTCCAACGTTATTATTTTCTCTTTCTCAACTCTATTCTTTTCATTGCCATTGTGTGATTGTCATTACATAATAATCTTGAGATCAAGATTGAATAGGAATTCTTCATAGGTTGTGGTTGAAAATTCCAACAAATGAAGTGTTTCACTTTAGAATTAAAGATCGTCATTGTTGTCTATGTCATTCGGGTGGTTTTCACCATGGTGGTGGCTATGAAAGTAGTACCAGTGACAAACTAACAACTTCATTATTCAAAACAAAGTTCCTTTTAAAGAGTTAAAGATTGTATCATTGAGAATATAGCCATTGAAGTTGTAGTAGTCATACCAACATGGTGCAGTTACTCTTTTAAATATATATGTTATTGATGATAAAACTAGCAAGTGTACTAATATGTATAGAAGTAATAAAATAAAATATGTCTCCACAGGAATTACGAATTTTAAATAAGGTGAATGATGTGCGAGTTAAACGTGGCAAAAATGGGGTTTTAGAAATTGGTTATTTATACGAAAACAAGAGAAAGTTAACTTTGAAAAAGATACCATGATTAAGGAGATATGGTATTTTTGTTAGAATCCCTTACTTCTATTCTATTTATGAAAAGCACATTAAAAGACATGAAGAGACATAAGAGTTACATGACAGATTAACCCTACTACTACACTAAATTCTTTGGTGTACAACTCACTAATCTAAGCGTTAATTCACCGATCCCTCGGGCCAATTGAAATGTGAGACTAGACATTAGAGCATGTTAATCCTTAAGTCACAATTCCTAATTAGATTATCCTTAGTTAATTAGAGAACCGAACAGTTATCCTATTTTCGATAAGTGGTCCTACGGTTAATATGTCACTACTTACCTAGATCGAATTGCGTGTCATAACATACAATAGGCAATTAACACAAGCGATATTTGAATAATAACAATATGTCAAAGCAATAACATTGACATCATCCACTCATATGTCCCAATAGAATAAAAATAGGTTCATCATACATAAAGACCTAACCTAGGAGAAATCTATCTACTCATTGTGTAAAATAAATATACCATACGTCTAGATTTAAAATATATGAAAAATCACTGAAGAAAATGCTCTCCAATGGTTTTAATGGCCTCCAAAAGCACCAAAAATCACCCGTGTTGTGACTATCAAACTTGGAATTCAAAATCCTTGCAAAAGTAGTAAATTTTTCAATTTAAACTGCTAAAAAAGTGTCTGATACACATCCCATCACGACTACTATATAAAGCATCATGATCGCGATAGCTTTTCATTGCATCCATAATAGTGGCATCATGACCGCGATAAAACCAGTAGCTAGAGCTCCTTTTTAGCTCTTTTTTCAAAAAACTTCATCTCAATATGAGTTACGAAACTTCAGATATGATAAATTTATTGAAACAGACGTCATGTTGCAAAATGTGCTGAAAAAAATACTCAGTTCTTCACAATTTCTTCAACTTTTCCACTAAGTGTTAATTCTTCCCCCTTTAACAATTTTATTCATATTTTTCCCACTTTAGCTTCTCTTTCGATCAATATTCATCCGTTTTATCATAAATTTCTTGTATAAAACATATTATGACAGCATGTCATCAATTATCCAAGACTATTTCAAGTTATATTAAACTTCTAGAGAAATAAAAAATTAGGCGGTCAAAGATGTTGAGTATCGAGGAAAAATTTGACTTGTTTGAAATTTTTTTAGTAAACGCTTTGTACGAGAGGCTTTCTCATTGATTATACATTATCTACCAAAGGAATGTTAGACTGTGTGATCAGACACTAGATCTTAGATAAGATAGTTCCATACCAGAGGAACAGTTTCTAATTCATATTGTAGTACCCTAAATTTTGACCCATTTTATATGATTTCTAGTGCCACTTTATTACAAATAAGTAAAATGGCACAATTGACAGAAAGAGGGGTATAAGGGCTATAAGTGTGAGAGGTTGTGAGTTCGAATTCCACCTTCCTCACTCATAATGGTTTATTTGTTTTTCCTTTATTACTAACTTTTTTCTATTTTTATTTTTTTTAATAAAAATCACAAAAATATTATTTTTTTAATATTTAATTTTTAATTTTCGTATTTTTATTTAATGAATTTTTTAAAATATGATTTTGTCATTAAATTCAATATTTTATGGAAAAAATCTCAAAAAATAATAAAAATAAATAAAAATCAAATCTTTTTTTATCATCATTATTAGACTTTTTATTACTATTTAAATTAATTAGAATTCACCAAGCCATGAATCTATCCAGATTCATTGGCTTGGGCCTTAAGAAATAGAGGAAATCAGGTCAGCTTGCATCCTTCCTAAATTAGACAATCACATTTAATTTTTTTGACATAATTCTATCCTATAAATAGAACCTCCTTTTTTTCAATTTTCTCATCCACAGTCTACAAATCCTTACCCAAAAGTTGTTGTTCCTCACATTGAAGAACATCAACAACTAAACCCTATAGCTCCTACCGGCGTTCATTCTTTCTAAGGCAAAGGGAAAAGGTCGAATCAAAAGGGCGAGGAGTGGAATTGATGGTGTGAAGGAAACGAAAAGTTCAAAGGGGATAATTTTTGCTCACCAGAAAAAACCTCCTCTCTGTAGGTTGGTTTTTTCTATTTATATTTTTCTTTAATTGTTTGCTCTGTTGTTGTATTCGTGTTAGGGTTTATTTGCGGTGGTGCCATTATTCTATAGATCAATTCAAGATAAAAATTATACCAAAAAATTATAAAGTGATCTTTTGCTTTTACCATTGTAACAGGTTTCTAAAACAAAAATTATGAATTTAACTTATATTAACGGTTTTGTAACACTAATCGATATGATAAAACATATTTTTTAAAATAACTGAAACATGTATACTGAAAACATAAAAAACAACGGCAGCTAGTAGAAACATAATTAAATTAAATTCTGAGGATATATAAAACAATCGTAAATCGTGTCTTGTTTTTGAAAGATAATAGTACCATTTGAAAACTCAAAAAGCATGACCTACAAAATCTAAACAAATAAATATGTAAAAGATCTGTACATTAAACTGGAAGCAATTCGTGGCAAAACATTGTAGAATTGAGTCGCGATTCGAAATCAAATCGAAAACCAAACCCCAACCAATTTGTTTAATTGAGATTTTATCTAAATTTATTTGATTAAGTTAACAGTGAAGTAATTAGGGTTAGTCATTTTTTTACAATAATTTTTAATTAGAATCTTATATTATTTACCTAATTAAGTTAATGGAATAATTTGTATTTATTTTAATACTTTGGATTTAATATTAATTCTATAATTAAAATTAGAGCTTAATTATTGTATATTTGCATTGCTTGAAAATAATAAAGGAGTTTCATATTTAACCAAGTCTTTTAGAAATAGCCGGACTTGTTTAGCAAAGGGGTCAAAATTAAATTTTTCGGTCTAATTTAATTATTTTTGATAATTAAATAAATTGGGATTAGCTTAAAAATATTAATTTTGGTTTTGTTTTAATTAATTAATAAATTTGGGTTTTACTTAATTTAATTAATTTACTAAATGATGATTAAGGGTTTTATGTAAATTATTTAATGATAATTTGGATTTGATTTAACCTACTTGATAATTAGGGGTCAGTAAGCCTTGTAATCAACGTTAATTCCTATGCATAGGATTTATTTAAATTTAATTATGATTTGGGTTTTATAACTAAATAATTAGGATTTAATTATTATATTTTATTTAGATACAATAAAGGATTTTTTTATTAAGTTTAATTATTTGAATTTACTTAATTTTGGAATCAACTTCAATTTTTGGGTTTAATATAGCTATTTGAATTTTAGATTAATTAATTAGGGTTATTATTTTGGTTTATTTATCTATTAATTTTTAATTATTTAATTTTTTGGGCTTGTTAATTAATTAGGTTAATTTCTAATTAGTCTATAACAATCTAATGAGGGGGTAATTTGGGATAAGAACAAGGGATAAGGGATTTTGGGATAACACTCTTATGTTCCAAGAGTATAAATATAGGCCAAGGGATAAGGGATTTTTGGGAGAAAACTCTCCACCCGAGAGTATAAACAATGGACAGGGATTTTGGGATAAAACTCTTCCTCCGAGAGTATAAATAAAAGGACCGGGATTTAAGGGATAGAACTCCTTATCTTGGAGTATAAATAATAGATTTAAAGGATAGAACTCTTTATCCAAGAGTATTAATAGTGGATTAGGTTTGGGATTAGGGTTAGGAATAGGATTAGGGGGTAGGAATAGGGGAGGTAAACTACGGTTACTCTGATCCTTCTAAATTGAGGGTACGTAGGCATAGGGTTGTAAACCCTAGCGAGTACAATAATTAGAAACTTAGGATTCTTTTGTAAGATAAATTAAAAGTTAGACGACAAACAAACATACCCTAAAACATAAGGAGGATCCCATTGAATACAATGGAGGTGAGGGGTGCCTAACACCTTCCTTTCGCTTAACCGACTCCCGAACCTTAGGAATCTCTACCCTTGGGAATAGGATTTTAGGTTTATCATTTATTTTCCTCTAAAAAAATATGATGGCGACTCGATATTTTTGCCGGCCGCGATAGCTGGCGACTCTGCTGGGGAAGTCTCCCTAAGGAGAGTCCATCCTAACCTTAGGTTTTAGGGTCTTTGTTTGTTTTGGGTGTTTATTGTTATTATTTTTTATTTTTGTTATGATTTATTTTATGTTTTAATTTATTTTAATTTATTATATTTGTCCATTATATTTTTATTTTTATTTTTTCATCATGCATTGGATTGGGGCATATGATGTGTGAAGCTAAAACCCAAGCTTGGAGTGCAACCCTAGATTAGGACGTAGAACGAATATGTTTTTGGGGGATGTGACATCCCAACAATTCATTGATGCTACACTCAGAATAGATCCTTCAAAGGTGTCCTCATGGTAGGGCTAGCCCCTAACATAGAGGATGATTTGGATGTGGTCCCAGACTCTGAGAACTTTTAGCCTACCCTTACCAACTCATGGAGACCCTATGTATTCAACCCTCAAGGGCTGTTACTAGGGTCCTACCCAGATGAGACTTATCCTGAAGGATTACCATAGGAAGGCTTGATCCTTCCCCTGGTAAAACGAGGGTATAGTCTGTACATTCTAGGGTTGTTATGATGTCCAAACTTTATATCCTACATGTGAGGGGATTGGGTAGACAAGACATAGATCTAACCTACCATAGGGAGCCTACCTTTACTAGGTCATGCTTGCATACTAATCAAGTGTATAAAATTTGCATTCATCATCCTCATGAAAACTTTTTTTTTTGCATTATTGTGTCACAGGAATCTTAAACGTTTTCAAAAAAAAGAGTTAAAGTCAAAGGCAATGAAATTCAGGAAGAAGAAAACTGTCACAATCAAAATAAGAAAGTCTGACATAGAGGGCTTAAAAGCTTATGCTATGGGGTTACCTCAGGAAAGGAGAAAGCCCTTAATTCGTAAGTATGGGGATATATTGAATCTTGTCACTACTCCTATCCAAGAAGAAGGTCTGACCGCCTTGGCTCAGTTTTACGACACAGAACTAAGGTGTTTCCAGTTTCAAGATTTTCAGACAGCCCCCACTCTAGAGGAATTTCGTAGGATGCTGGGTCTCCCCTAGAACAACAAAGGTCCATTCAAAGCAATAGGGTATCGACCTTCCTTCAAATAGACGGCTAGTTGTTTTCATATCCATGAGAAAGACTTGCAAGCTAACTTACGGATTCAAGAAGCCTTTCATGGGTTTTCTAAAGGGTTCCTGGAGAAGAGAGCCAGTCATTTTGCTACCTACAAAAATTGGGCAGCCATGGACACTATCATGGTACTCCTCATCTTTGTGCCAATTTTATTCCCGAGCGAGAAGAACTTTATGGACATCGCTGCCATTAATTTATTCTTGGTTGTATCCATTGAATAAGAAGATCCTACATCGGCTCTCCTCGCAGATATATACTTTACCCTTCACCAAAAATTTGAAAGAAGGGGAGGGGCTATGTTATGTTGCTCTCAGTTATTGTACAAATGGTTGTGCTTTCACCTAGTTAGGGATTTAAAGGACATGGAACAAATTAAAACGTACACTTGGTCTCAACATTTGGTCTCTCTCGTTGATAAAGACATCCTATGGTTCCCCCAAATACTCCATCGAGACGACGTGATCCTAAGCTGTGGGGATTTTCCTAATGTACCCTTTATAGGATCGAGAGGGTGCATTAGCTACAATCCTGTCTTAGCAATGAGGCAATTGGGGCATCCATTGGCCTACAAGTCGGAGGATAAGTTGTTAGAAGGTTTCCTCCTACAAAATGTAACTAGAAATCATCCCGATGTTCTAAAGATTGCTCAAGCTTGGAGGCAAAGTATCAAAGGGAATAACAGTCTTAAAATACCAAGGGAAGAATCTATGGTACCATATGTACAATGGATGAAAGAAAGGGTGAGCATAGTGAAGTTGCCTTTTACTGTGGATCGTCCTATTAATCCAAGGGTTCCCCCACCTGCTATAATCTCCATAGAAGAAAGTGAAAGACTCAAAGAGACTATTTCACAATTGAAAAAAGAAAAAGAAGAGTGGGAAGGTAAATTTTACCAAGCCATTGGAGAAAGAAGTCAATTAAGAAGGAGTCTCAATGAAGTTATGGAGCAGTCAAGGATCAATAAGGGGATAGCCTAGATAGAGGAAGAGAAAAAGGAACAAGCTTACGCCGACCTTCAAGCTGTGAGTTCACGTCTTAAGACTCATAAGGATGAGTTAGATAGAGCCTGACGTCAAAGGGATGAGTGGAGGGACTTTTGGATGACATCAACGCAAAGAGAGTTCAAGGAGGGATGTGATAGGCGTATCCACAACCTAGAAGCTGAAGTCCAAAGCTTGGCTAACGCTCTTCTCGAGAGCAAAAGGCAAGCCTTAGATGCAACTGTGCGGATGAGATCAGCTGAAGAACTTCTTGCCCTACGGCCAGAGGGATGGATAGAAACTCAAGAGGAGAACCATGAGCTTAGAAGGCTATATGGGGAACTTCAGGATTCCCATGAAGAACTTAGGGAGTGGGGCACCTATGTCGAGGCACGTAATTAATAATTGGAACGTACTGCTGAGGAGGATAGAGGAATCATGGCAAAGTTACAAAGAGAAGAGGTGTATTGTCGAGAGAGATATCAGAAGTTGGTTATACTATCTAATGATATGATTTATGAGATCCCTCGAAGCTTAAAGGAGGCGGAATACATGGCAAATATCTTCAAACCAGTAAAAGAGATCGCTGGTTTTCTTGAACTTTGTCGGGAAATGGTAGAGGAGTTTAGGGCAAGGATTAGGAGGCGGATTTAGTTTTTTTTTCCTCTATGTAATGGTTTCTTTTGTTTAGTTTATCATCCTTTTAGGTATGAATAATTTAAGGGTTTACCCTTAGTTTGGTTTCCTTATGTAATAAATGGGGCTTTAACCCTCGTACTTTCTTTTCATTAATAAGATTATTTGAATTTCCATTATTCTTGGCTTTGCACTCAATAAATAAAGGTTTAAGATTCCTATCACAAAATAATTTTTGCATACTCATACATTCATGCATGCATAAAAATATAAATCATTTTAAAAACATCAAACAGAAATCATTTTTCAATATCTTCTCTCAGAATCATCATAACAATCTAACGTCTCGACCCAACACCCGCGCCCACCAAAAGAAAGCTATGGAACAAATGGAACTGAACCACGCTGCTCTAAAGGGAGATGTGGATGATGTCAAAGGAAATGTGGAGGAAATGAAGGGCAAAATCGACCAACTGACTCGAGCTATTCAGAATCTGATAGCAAGAGACACCGAGGCTAGTAACCGTAGGAGTATCCCTACCCCTCCTCCCCAGTATGAAGATAATAATCCTCTCTTGGGATTTGTGGCTGACTTGGAACGTGAAGCATTGGAGGCTAGTAAAGGGAAGACTAACACTCATCCTCTTGTAGAGACTGTTCCTCCACCTGCGCATAACGGAGAATCACGACCTACACAGATACCTGTCACTCGTGAGGTCTCTGATGATTGGCACCTCCAATATGGAGAGGAGGATTCAAGGCAGGTAGTTCGTGAAATCAAACCAGCTACCATGGAAGGAAGAGAAGCGGATGAAAAGTATAAGATGATTGAAGAACGATTAAGGGCTGTGGAAGGATCCAAGGTCTTTGGGGTTGATGCTTTGGAAATGTGTCTGGTACCCGATGTGGTCTTACCTCCTAAGTTTAAGGCACCTGACTTCGAGAAGTATAAAGGGGTTAGTTTCCCAAAAAACCACATCCGGATGTTCACCCGAAAGATGGGTGCCCATGCTAAAAATGAGAAGCTGATGATACACACTTTCCAAGACAGCCTTAGTGGGGCTTCCTTGGACTGGTATATGAAATTGGAGAGGGCTCACATCAAGACTTGGGAAGACCTTGCAAGCGTCTTTCTGAAGCAGTACCAATATAATGTGGACATGGCGCCTAATCGTATGCAATTACAAAACATGTCCCAAAAAGGGAATGAATCTTTTAAGGAATACGCCCAGAGATGGAGGGAACTAGCCTCTCGTGTGCAACCTCCATTGCTGGAAAGTGAGCTGGTAGATATGTTCATGGGAACATTGCAAGGGCTATACTACAAAAAGATGATCGGGTCCGTCTCGACTGGATTTGCGGATTTAGTTATCATTGGGGAAAGGATCGAGAATGGATTAAAAAGCGGAAAGATTGGAAAGTCGTCTTCTAGTCAACATAACAACAAAAGGTACTCGGAAATAGCTCGAAGAAGGAGGCCAGTGCCATTTCTATTGATAGGTATGCTCAAGTACCTTATAACCCTTATGTGGCGGCTACGGCCTCTAATCAAGCATCTCCTACGCTCCAAATCCAACAACCAAGGGCGCCACCTCCGTAAAATCTACAACAACAGAAGTATCCCCGAAGGGAAAAAAGGAGGCCATGGAAGGATTTTGACCCTATACCCACCACATATACTCAGATCCTGCCTGTGCTAATCCAAAAGGGACTGGTAGAAATCAAGCCGTTAGGGCCCCCTCCTACGCCTCCTCCTCGAGGGTATGATGCTAATGCTAGATGTGATTATCATGATGGATCGTCGGGGCATACGACTGAAAAGTGTTTAGCCTTCAAGTTTAGGGTGCAAGATTTGTTGGATCAGAAGGTCATTAACTTCAGTTATGACAATCCAAATGTAGGAGATAATCCTTTTCCAGGGCACACTGGGCCAACTGTTAACTCCATTGAGGGACTGGGAGGGAATGTCCTAATCAGAGGGGTAGACCAAGTAAAGACTCCTATGACGAAAGTGAGGGAAGTATTAATTGGGTACGAGGAGTTTAAAAATATGCACGGTGACTGCGAGGATTGCGCGTCTGATCCTGACAACTGTAAGAAGATAAAGAAGGTCCTCCAACAATTAATGGACCAAGGGATAGTACAGATTGAGTACTTAAGGAATATGAATGAAGTGGCTGCCTTAGAATCACAGGGGCAAGTACCTTCTGAGATTCCATATCAAAGAAGGGACGTTGCGGCTCCCATTCAAATACCAGTTCCAAGGTCTGCACAGGCACCCATTCAAATACCAGTTCCAAGTTCTGCACATGCACCCATTCAAATACCAATTTCAAGGCCTGCACTTGCTCCTATTCAGATATCAATTCTGGTACCTGCACGAACACCAATTCAAATACATGTGACTGCACCAGTCAAAGTTCCAGTGCCTGCAAGGTCAGAAGGACCCATCACTTTCCATATTCCAGCACCATTTCCATATGAAAACACTAAGACTGTACCTTGGAAGTATGACATCACTGCGTCCGTGGGAGGAAAGACTATAATACCATCACCAGCCGTTACTAACATAGCCGGTATTGGAGGAATGACCCGTAGTGGAAGAGTATACTCCTCGGAACAACCTAAGAAGGATACCCCCGAAAGCTCAAAGCGGAAGGAAACCACAAATATAGGTGAGGGATCTTCCAAGAAGAGTATATCTCAAGAAGACGCCGAGGAATTTTTGAGAATCATAAAGAAAAGTGATTATAGGGTGGTGGACCAACTAAATTAAACACCGTCCAAGATCTCCATTCTATCCTTGTTGTTATGCTCGGAGGCACATAGGGAATCCCTGCTGAAGGTCCTGAATGAAGCCCATGTCACCAAAGATATATCAGTGATTCAGTTTGATGAGGTAGTAGCCAATATTGCCGCCAGCACCTGTCTGGGTTTCAGTAGTGAGGAATTACCTCCCGAGGGGCAAGCACGTAATAAGGCCTTGCATATATCAGTCAAATGTCAAGACACTATTCTCTCAAGGGTGCTAGTGGATACAGGGTCTGCTCTAAATGTCATGCCTAAGGATACCCTTATGAAATTAACATCTGTAAGGACCTTTATGAAGACCAGTTCCCTGATTGTTAGGGATTTCGACGGTTCGAAAAGAATGGTAATTGGGGAGGTAGACATACCTACAGTGGTGGGATTACATACCTTCATGATCACTTTCCAAGTCAAGGACATCAATCCCTCCTACACTTGTCTTCTAGGACGACCATGGATTCATGCTGCGGGCGCAGTTACTTCCACACTTCATCAGAAATTAAAGTTCATATCTGGGGACAAATTAATAATTGTTGATGGGGAGGAAGACATGTTTGTCAGCCATCTCTCGTCATTCAGATACATAGAAGTGGATGGGAAGACATTTGAAATACCTTTCCAAGCTTTGGAGAATGCAACGGTCAGTCGTAAGCAAGTCGTTCGACAAGAGGAAAGGCCAAAAAGGATCACATACTTAATCCAGAATGGAGATACTAGGGGCTGGGGCAAGGTGATAGAGGTACCCGGAAAGAAGGATCGGTTCGGGCTGGGTTACAAACCAGCTAATAAAGAGGTTCAGAAGTCTCGTTAGATGACATTTCCTCCTCTCGAAGAAACTTTCCATAATGCCGGATTCAGAGATGAAGATCAAGTGACTGCAATTGAAGAGGAAAATAAGGGGATACCAGATTGGGTGTGTCGTTGCTCACCAGATACAGTTCTCAACAATTGGAGGGCCATCGAGATTCCTGAGATGATTTCTGTTTTGAAGTAATTTACTTTTTTCTTTAAAATAATAATAAGTCCTTTGTTATGCCCAAGGCAAAAGGACAAGCTTTGTAGGGCCACCTTTTGTTTCTTTGAATTATTTAATAATAAAATCGCATTTTTGTTTTCAATCAAGATCTTTTTCTTTCATATTTGTTCCTTTCTTCAAATGGCAATACACTTCTTTTTCCAGTACTTTCATTCCCATCAATTCAAAAAATAGTAAACGATAAAAATCTCCCTCATGCAGATTTAAAAATGAACCTATTGAAAATGACACTACTATAATTCCTTACAACTTCGAGTTCCCGATTAACCAAGCGGAAGAGGGTGATGAGGACGATGGTGAACTTTCTGTAGAGTTGGCCAGACTATTAAAGCAAGAGGACAAAGTGATACAACCTCATCAGGAACCAGTGGATGTGATCAATCTGGGATCTGAAGAGGACAAAAAGGAGGTTAAAGTTGGTGCTTCTTTAAACAGGGACGTAAAGGAAAAGTTGATTAAATTACTACAAGAGTATGTAGATGTGTTCACTTGGTCTTACCAAGATATGTCTGAGTTGGATACGGACATTGTTGAACATAAGCTACCGCTCAAACCTGAATGTCCACCGGTTAAACAAAAGTTAAGAAGGACGAGACCGGATATGACTCTCAAGATCAAGGAAGAGGTTAAAAAACAGTTCGACGCAGGGTTCTTAGCCGCAGTAAAGTATCCAGAATGGGTGGCCAATATTGTGCCCGTGCCAAAGAAGGATGGGAAGGTTAGAATGTGTGTAGACTACCGGGATCTCTATAGAGCAAGTCCTAAAGATGATTTTCCACTACCCCATATTGACGTGTTGGTGGATAACACTGCTCAATTTTCATTCTTCTCATTTATGGATGGGTTTTCCGGATATAACCAGATCAAGATGGCTCCCTCCGACATGGAAAAAACTACCTTTATTACTCCATGGGGAACTTTCTGTTACAAGGTAATGCCCTTCGGGTTAAAGAACGCTGGGGCGACTTATCAAAGGGCAATGGTAACTCTCTTTCACGACATGATGCACAAGGAAGTAGAGGTTTACGTAGATGATATGATTGCTAAATCACAAACTGAGGAAGAGCACATAGTCAATTTACAAAAGTTGTTTGAACGGCTGAGGAAGTTCAAGCTACGACTAAATCCTGTGAAGTGTACTTTTGGGGTCAGATCTGGGAAGTTGTTGGGGTTCATAGTCAGTCAGAAAGGTATAGAAGTTGATCCTGACAAAGTAAAGGCCATCCAAGAAATGCCAGCTCTGAGGACAGAAAAAGAAGTGCGTGGGTTCCTGGGGAGACTAAATTATATTGCTAGGTTTATCTCCCACCTTACTGCTACTTGTGACCCAATCTTCAAGCTGTTAAGGAAAGGTCAAAGCATCGAGTGGGGTGAAAATTGTCAAAAGACCTTCGATCGAATTAAAGAAAATTTGCAAGAACCACCCATATTGGTGCCACCAGTACTTGGAAGACCACTCATAATGTACCTAACGGTGCTTGACAATTCGATGGGGTGTGTACTCGGGCAACAAGACGAAACAGGGAGAAAATAACGTGCAATTTATTACTTGAGTAAGAAATTCATAGATTACGAATCTAGATACTCACTCTTGGAGAAGACCTGTTGTGCTCTTGTATGGGCCGCTCGCCGATTAAGACAATACATGGTGTGCCATACTACTTTCTTGATATCAAGAATGGACCCCATCAAGTATATATTCGAGAAGCCTGAAGTGACTGGGAGAGTGGCTCGGTGGCAGATGTTACTGATTGAATATGAAATCCAGTATGTTACCCAAAAGGCTATAAAAGGGAGCGTGTTAGCTGATCATCTCGCTCATCAGCCAGTAGATGACTATCAACCTATGCAATTTGACTTCCCCGACGAGGATGTGATTGTGAGCAAGCCTTTAAGTTTTTGTATGATTGCAAATTGTGTGATATGCATGATATAAGATTTGTATGCATGATTAGTTTGTACATACATATGATTTCATACCTACTATGATTTAAAAGACAATGCAAATTGATTCATATCATCATTGTAATCATAAAAACGTTTTTCCCTATGTATGCATCGATTCATACGTGGCTTGTATCGACACATACCTTTGATAAACTCACAAAAAAAACCATTTTGCTTCAGTATGTATCGATTCATACGACACTTGTATCGATACATGATCCTTTGTAACTAGGGTATGTATCGACGCATACGCATCATGTATCGATGCATGATTTACTTCACATTCTGAAATAATTTTGCTTCAGTATGTATCGATTCATACGATACTTGTATCGACACATGTTCCTTTGTAATTGAGCTATGTATCGACGCATGTGCATCATGTATCGATGCATGATTTATTTTACATATTGAAAATTAACAGGTACAGTATGCATCGATGCATACAACCATGTGTCGACTCATGCATGTGTTATACTCACTATGTATCGACGCATACGACTCTTGTATCGATACATAGAGCTGTTTGTTGCTTTTAACCGTTTCTGTTTTCATATATAAGTGTCATGAACGTTCAGTTTGGAGGCAGAATTCTGGTTAGAGTGAAAAAGTGAAATCAAAGCAAAAGACAAGTTTGGTGTGCATGATTTTTCAAGAGCAGTGTTAGAAACCTGAAAGAGACTTTGTCTTCATCATCTTCTCAATCTCGTTAATTCAAGAACATCAACACATAATCATTTTTGTTCTTCAGATTAAGGGATCTTTGAGATAACGTTCAGTGGTACGATCATTGATCTAGCTGAGTTGAAGATACAAAGGGGGTTTCGAGGAAAAACCATTTGGTTTGTCCTTCAAGAACGGGTGTGTTCTTGAGGGTTTGTTAGTCACGATTGCAGAACAGATTCAGCCGCAGCGTAGGGTTTTGAAATCTGGAGATTTCGTAAACAGGTCGTGGAACCGGTGAATTGTCTGTATTTCTTGTAGGAAAATTCTTGATCAAGCTCAGATCAAGTGAAGGTTCATACAATAGGAAGATCTTGGGGTTTAGATTTCTGGATTTGTATTGTAACCTTGTAAAGAACGAATTCAGCATTATTGATATAACAGGTCTCAATTTCATTTTGAAATTGAGAGGGAGACGTACCCACACGCGAGGACGGAAGTGGGGAACTTCCTTACCAAATCTCTGCGTATCGTATTCTATCTTTATCTCTTTACGCTTTCAACAATTTTGTGATTCGTTTGGTGTGTTGCGTATTAAAGTTTCAAGATACAATAGTGGTACGAAAATCTTTATCAAAATCACCATTATTGTTAATCGTTGAATGCATACACGCCAAGTGTTTGACAAAATTGTTTGCTGTGTTTTTGTTCATTGGAAACAGTCTTTGTATGATAAGTGCATTTGAGTCGATTCATATCTGGTGTTAATATATCTTTGTCATCCTAATAAATCCAGGATAAACTCGTGTGTCCGGTTTTCTAGTAGCTGGTTCAGAATAGACGGATGTCGATTCGGGATCATAATTTTTCCGCTAACTTGAAAGACTCTGATAAACTTTTTTAAATCCTTGAGTTTCAAGGAGGTGATCTATTCACCCCCCCTCTCGATCACTAGCCACACCGTCTAACAAGTGGTATCAGAGCGCCGGTTCGCTGGTGCTTTGTGGCTGCTTGTAACGATATGGATTCTGAACCAAAGGGGGCGTATAATAGAGCGCCTGTTTTCAACGGTGAAAATTATGGCTACTGGAAAGACTGCATGCGAGTTCATATAAATTCTGTGGATAGGAATGTGTGGGCTGCCATTCAAAATGGTCCTTTTCAAATTACTATGAGAAATGAGGCTGGCGCCATAGTTCCTAAACCAGAAGATGATTACGATGAGAAAGATGAGAAAAAGTGGTCGAGTGATTGGAGAGCTCGAAATATGCTAATTTCAGCACTTAGTGCTGATGAGTATTATCGGGTATCCCATTGCTCGACAGCTAAAGAAATGTGGGATGCTTTAGAAATTGCCCATGAGGGTACTACTGAAGTAAAACAGTCCCGTATTAACACACTTAATCAAGAGTTCGAGCTCTTTCGCATGAAACAAGGAGAATCTATCTCTGACATGCAAAAGAGATTCGTTCATCTCATAAATCGGTTGAATGCACTTGGAAAACCTGTTTCCAATGAAATAGCCACTAATAAAATTCTGAGGTGTCTTAGCAGGGAATGGCAACCTAAAGTAACAGCTATTAAGGAAGCCAACGACCTCATGACGCTTACTATTACAACTTTATTCGGCAAGCTGGAAGAACATCAGCAAGAACTGGAAAGTCTCGAAATATTTGAGAAAAAGAGTAAAAAGGAAAAGAATAAAGACAAAGAGAGTGAGAAGAAGCCAATAGCTCTTGTGGCCTCTAACTCAAAGTCCTCACAAAAAGAGCAAAGCGACAATGATTCAAGTAGTGACGAAGATTCGGGTGATGAAGAAATGGGACTTTTTGTTAAGAGATATAATAGATTCATTCGAAAGAATGGAATCCAGCATTCCGACAAAAATCTCATTAAGTTTCGAAGACAATCTGTAGAGTCAAAACAGGAAGAGAATAAGAAGCATAGAGTAAAAGGATCGTGTTTTAATTGTGGTAAATCTGGACATTATAAAACAGAATGCCCTATGAAGAAAAAGGACAAAGGAAAAGCTCAACCAAGAAGGTCAAATAAACAAATAAGAGCTTACATAGCATGGGAAAGCGATAGTGACTCATCAAGCTCACAAAGTTCAAATGATAGTGATGAGACAGCAAATCTGTGTCTTATGGCTCACACCAAAAATCAGTCCTACCACAAGAAGAAAATCAACGATAAGAAAGTAAGACAAGCCTACTATAGTAATGTCTCCTCTATGTCTTTTTCTGAACTGAAAATCGCTTTTGAAAAACTGCATAACGAAGCTGTAGATGCTTTCAAAAGATTATCTTCTGATAAACAATTTTTTTCATTCTTGGAAGGTAAAGTATACAAAGCTGAAAAAGATTTAGAAAGCTTGAAAGCTAGTATTGCAGAAAATTCAAAAGATATTAATGTTAACGGATGTAGTAAAGTTAGGTATTGTGAAGCTTGTCATATTTGGCAACAAGAGGTTAAAACTCTTAAAGTCAAATTGGAAAAAGCTTTACAACCCAAGGTGACTTACGCCGTTGATTCTAGGTTGTTTAAGAAGTCATTAAATCCACCATATGCAAAATACTCCTTTATTCCAAAGGGTTTAATGATAAAAAATAAACAAATACATCATCGTGGCTTATGTCACTATTGTTGTCATACTGGTCATACCATTGAAAAATGCAAGTTTAGGAGATTTCTTGTTCCTAAAGGCATTTATCAATGGAGGCCTAAAGGCAACCATGTTACAACTTACCCACATGGACCCAATGAAAATTGGGTACCTGTTTCTCTCTTTTGATATTGTAGGATGAGTGTCTTGCATCCGTAGATAGAAGATGGTTTCTAGACAGCGGGTGCTCAAGGCACATGACGGGTGACATATCGCTTTTTATAGACTTCAAAGCAAAGAAGAAGGGATATGTTACTTATGGAGACAATAACAAAGGAGCTATACTTGGCAAAGGTAGTGTAGGTAATCCCTCTACCACTACTATTTCTGATGTCCATCTAGTTGAGGGGCTTAAACACAATTTGTTAAGTATTAGTCAATTGTGCGACAAGGGTTACAAGGTTTCTTTCACAAAAACTTGCTGCACAATTGAACATACTGAACAGAATATTGTGTTTAAGGGTGTAAGAGTAAACAATATCTATATGCTTGATCTTTTTGATGTACCTTTAACAAGCTCTAAGTGTCTAGTTGCCTTGAATGATGATTCTTGGCTTTGGCACAGACGCTTAGCGCATGTTAATTTCGATTTGCTTAATAAGGTTGTATCTAAGGATCTAGTAGTCGGTCTTCCAAAGATAAAATTTTCAAAAGACCATCTATGTGACGCGTGCCAAATGGGAAAGCAAACAAGGGTATCTTTTAAATCCAAAAATGTAATTTCAACTTCACGACCCCTTGAGCTTCTCCATATGGATCTCTTTGGACCTTCTAGGACAAAGAGTCTAGGCGGAAACTATTATGGTTTAGTAATCGTTGATGACTATTCTAGATTTACTTGGACTATATTCCTTCATAACAAAGATGAAACGTTTTCCGCTTTTAAGAGTTTTGCAAAACTGTCCCAAAATAAAATGAATTCTAAAATAGTTACAATTCGAAGCGATCATGGAGGAGAATTTCAAAACTATCTCTTTGATAAGTACTGTGATAAGTATGGTATTGAGCATAACTTTTCAGCTCCTCGAACTCCACAACAGAATGGCGTTGTGGAGCGTAAAAATTGCGTTTTAGAAGAGCTGGCAAGAACAATGCTAAATGAGGGTGGATTGCCAAAATATTTTTGGGCTGATGCAGTTAGCACAGCCTGTTATGTTCTAAACAGGATTCTAATTCGCCCTATTTTAAATAAAACCCCTTATGAGCTTTTAAAAGGAAGAAAGCCAAACTTATCACATCTTCACGTATTCGGTTGTAAGTGTTTTGTTTTGAATAATGGTAAGGAAAAACTTGGGAAGTTTGATGCAAAAGCGGATGAAGGTATTTTTCTTGGTTATTCACAATCAAGTAAAGCATATAGAGTGTATAATAAGCGTTTACTTTCCGTTGAAGAATCTGTTCATGTCTCTTTTGATGAGTCTTATCCGAAAAATGTCGGAAAAGGTATTTCTTTTAATGACACAGGTATATCTACAGAAGACATACTCAAAGAAGTTGTTTCGGAAACTGATCAGTCCAAAACAGAAGACAATGAGGAGGAGGAAGATACCAGTCATGTCAAAGATAAGGAAGAAGGACAAACTGAAGTGAATGTCCTTCCACCAACTTGGAGATCTTCAAAAGATCATCCTATTGACAACATCTTGGGAGACATTTCAAAGGGAGTCATGACTCGTTCTAGGATAAGTAATTTCTGCTCTCACTTCGCTTTTGTTTCACAAGTAGAACCTAAAAATGCCAAAGAGGGCTTGATTGATGAATTTTGGCTAATGGCCATGCAAGAAGAGCTTAATCAATTTAAAAGAAATGACGTTTGGGAACTTGTTCCTCGTCCACGAGATCATCATATCATAGGTACTAAATGGGTTTTTAGAAATAAGCTTGATGAAAACGGAGTGATAACTAGGAATAAGGCACGTTTAGTGGCACAAGGGTATAACCAAGAGGAGGGCATAGACTATGAGGAAACTTATGCTCCAGTTGCTCGCCTCGAAGCTATACGTCTCTTGCTTGCTTATGCGTGTTCTAGAGATTTTAAGCTTTACCAAATGG
This sequence comes from Lathyrus tuberosus, assembly GCA_022829125.1. Lineage (NCBI taxonomy): Eukaryota > Viridiplantae > Streptophyta > Magnoliopsida > Fabales > Fabaceae > Lathyrus > Lathyrus tuberosus. Next base: position 15,671,477 of record JALAZF010000071.1, read on the forward strand.
ACGTAAAGAGTGCGTTTCTAAATGGTGTCCTAAATGAAGAGGTATACGTCTCACAACCTCCTGGTTTTGAGAATGCTGAATATCCAGATTATGTTTACAAATTAAAACGAGCTTTGTACGGTCTTAAGCAAGCCCCTCGGGTTTGGTATGAAAGACTTAGCAAATTTCTACTTGATCATGGATATTCAAGAGGTAAAGTGGATACCACCCTCTTCATTAAACACAAGGGAAAACACATTCTTTTAGTTCAAGTTTATGTAGACGATATAATTTTTGGTTCAACTAACATACACTTGGTCGAAGAGTTTTCAAAAGTTATGCAGGGTGAATTTGAAATGAGTCTTATGGGGGAGCTTAATTTCTTCCTCGGTCTCCAAATAAAGCAGCTTGATGAGGGCACAGCTGTGAGTCAAACAAAATACTGCAGAGAGCTGCTCAAGCGCTTTGGAATGAACGACTCAAAATCAATAGACTCACCTATGCCTACCAACGGAAATCTAGATAAAGATGAACACGGTAAGTGTGTAGATGTCAAACAGTATAGAGGTATGATTGGGTCTCTCTTGTATCTTACTGCGTCTAGACCTGACATCATGTTTAGTGTCTGCATGTGTGCACGATATCAATCGAATCCTAAAGAGTCACACTTGAAAGCTGTCAAGCGCATATTTAGATATCTTCATGGAACATCTAAGTATGGGCTCTGGTATTCAAAAGGAAGCGATTGTAGCTTAGTAGGTTACTCCGATTCTGATTTTGCTGGCTGCAAATCAGATAGGAAAAGTACTAGTGGTACATGTCACTTATTTTCAAACTCTTTGGTCAGTTGGCATAGCAAGAAACAGGTGTCTGTCGCATTGTCAACTGCTGAGGCTGAGTACGTTGCAGCCGGTAGCTGTTGCGCTCAGATCTTGTGGCTGAAGCAACAACTACAAGATTTCGATATTCAACTCAAACGCATTCCAATAAAGTGTGACAACACCAGTACTATAAATCTTACTAAGAATCCTGTTTTACACTCACGCACTAAACACATAGAGATTAGGCATCACTTTCTTCGCGATCATGTTGAAAAAGAGGACGTTGTATTTGAGCATGTTGATACTAAAAACCAACTTGCTGACATTTTTACTAAACCATTAGCAACGGAACCGTTCTTCAACATTCATCGTGAATTAGGGATTTTAGATCTCTCCTCATCGATGTCTTAAGCATGTTGGTCCTTATTTATATATATCTCACTTTGGCTGTTAAGCTTTGTTTTTAGACATCACTCAGACTCCATAAGGTTTCATCAACAGAGGTAATATCATTCCTTTCTAAAATCTCTTTGGAACTTTGTGATTAGTGTATGGTAGAACAAATTCGTTAAGATCGTTTATATGTATTTCATTGCATATGTTGTTTGAACATTAACGTTTGATTCATGAATTGTACTTGAGCATCATTATCATGACATCATATATACTGCATTGACTCAAGAGCTGTTCACAGGTTTCTAACTCAACAGGTAGTCACAAATCAGTTAAAACATGTTGTAGCATCAAGTATGTATCGATACAACAAGAACATGTGTCGACACATTAGAGTTTCCGATCGATACATTCGTGATATGTGTCGATTCATGTCTTTTCATTTTCAATTTTTTTAAAACTTGTTTCAGTATGTGTCGATGCATCCGTGCTTTGTGTCGACACATAGGACACTTTCAAAAACAAAAATTTCGCGATATGAATCGATCCATACCCTTTGTATCGATACATACTGTTTCTTTTACAATAAATGCATGTTCAAATCAGTTGTGGATCGACACATCAGCTAATTTTAAAGGGATAATTCACTCTAACCTCTCTTCTTCTCTCATACCCACACGGCTAACCCTAACCTTCTCAAACATCTTCATCTCCAAAACCCTAATTCACATCTTAACCCCTCTACAATTCATCACCATGCCTCCCAGAATTATACCGGCTAGACAAAGAGGAAAAGGAAAGGAACCCATTGGGACGTCTGGTCAGTCTCCACAACCTCCAGAAATCCCTCCCAGTGCTCTCACTCTTCTTCATCCTGCCATCGCTGAGGAGTTTGAGACCTCTTTCAAGACAAGGTTAGTTATGAAACCTCATGTCTTTGATAAAACTGATGCATCTGCCCTCCATCTCAACGATGTCGTTGATTTATTGAAGGCACAAACCCTTGGTACATTTTTGGCCATAAATGATGCCTATCATGAGGATTTTATTCGTATATTTTATGCTGGTCTGCAAACTGGTAGAGGCTATATGTTCAGATGCTCAATTGGCACCAAAACTTACACTTTTGAAGCCACTGATTGGGAGAAAGTGTTTCAAATTCCGCTTGGGGTGCCTGGACTGAAAAAATGGCATGACCAAAGTTATGATACGGAGTTTAAAATAAGGGACTATGTTGCATCTATTTCCAAATTGGATAGACCTCTCGGAGAGGATGAACCCATCACTTCTGGTATGATTACAAGCATACCTAGAATACTTCACTGGATTGTCTCGCACATCTTGCGTCCAAAGTCTGGTGGTCATTCTAGGTTGGATCGATCAGACATTCATCTTGTGTACCTTCTTCACAAAAAGGTCCCACTTAATTGGCCAAACTACTTTGTGAAACGCATGTTTCTTATGCGTAACAGTATGAAGAATATCACACTTGGATATGCTGCCCAAATTATGCGAATCATCAAATACTGGAATGTAACCATCCCTTTAGTACCCCTTACATCTTCCTCTTCCGCCCAAGAGTTCAACACTGCTACTTTATCTCATATGGGATACCGGTGGGACAAGGAGCGTCAATGTTTTTATTTTCTGGACAGAGGATCCAAAACAAGGGTGTACAATTTTGATGTGCCATCTGAACAAGTGTTTGTGCCTGAAGACCAACTGGATGAAGAAATGCATGAGGCCAATGACGAGAATCAGCCTGAAGCAGATGCTAATGCTGGCTGGGGTGATTGGGTGCCACAAAGGTGGTCTCCAACAAATTATGAACCAGGTCCACGTGTTCCTCCGTTCTCTGGCGCTGCCTCCTCTTCAACTGCCCCTGAGTACTTGACTCAAATGTTTCAGCAAATGGAGCTTGCAAATCAAGCCCGTCATGAACAGGCGCTTGCTTGGCATGTGCAGCAAAATGAGTGGCATAAGGAGCATCGTGAGTGGCATGATGAACATACAAGGATGTATCATAATCAGCATGCTTGGCACACGGAATTGGTTAAATGGCATCAAGTCTTTTACAATGAAATGTCTGGTTTTATGGACGATTGTCGTGCACATCCTGGTATCATGGACAGATTCAGAAGTGTTGAAGTTCAGAACAGGTTCCGGCGATACAATTTCATGGGCCATAATCCTGATGAGATGCCTCCTCCGCCGCCTCCACCAAGCTTCAGAGATCCTGATAGAGAGGATGAGGAGTCCTGTGGAGGCCATAACCCTTTTTAGGCTAGCATCATGTCATTTCATTTCATCATCATGTTGTTTCAGTTTCCTTGCTACATTGTTCAAACTTCATTTGTTTTGGTTCTGCTTATGTAAACTCCAAGTACTTTCTTAAAATTTTAATGCTTATTTCTTTTAGTTCTGTTTACTTGTGTTAGTCTTTCCCTGTCTTATCATTCTCTGTGAATGATTCTGTTATGTTAAGCTTCATTCTTGGTGATTGTGAGCTTCTATATCAATATTGCTGTCTATTGTTACATCAATTTTGCTGTCTAAGCTTTGGGACTATTTCACCAGACTGTCTATCTCTTCTTTTTGATGTTGACAAAGGGGGAGAAGAAAGACAACAAGATGTTGACAGCCATGCACAAACTCAGGGGGAGTGCTCTATCACATCTTGCAAATTTGCCATCATCAAAAAGGGGGAGTTTGTGAGCAAGCCTTTAAGTTTTTGTATGACTGTAAATTGTGTGATATGCATGATATAAGATTTGTATGCATGATTAGTTTGTACATACATATGATTTCATACCTACTATGATTTAAAAGACAATGCAAATTGATTCATATCATCATTGTAATCATAAAAACGTTTTTCCCTATGTATGCATCGATTCATACGTGGCTTGTATCGACACATACCTTTGATAAACTCACAAAAAAAAAACCGTTTTGCTTCAGTATGTAACGATTCATACGACACTTGTATCGATACATGATCCTTTGTAACTAGGGTATGTATCGACGCATACGCATCATGTATCGATGCATGATTTACTTCACATTCTGAAATAATTTTGCTTCAGTATGTATCGATTCATACGATACTTGTATCGACACATGTTCCTTTGTAATTGAGCTATGTATCGACGCATGTGCATCATGTATCGATGCATAATTTATTTTACATACTGAAAATTAACAGGTACAGTATGCATCGATGCATACAACCATGTGTCGACTCATGCATGTGTTATACTCACTATGTATCGACGCATACGACTCTTGTATCGATACATAGAGCTGTTTGTTGCTTTTAACCGTTTCTGTTTTCATATATAAGTGTCATGACAGTTCAGTTTGGAGGCAGAATTCTGGTTAGAGTGAAAAAGTGCAATCAAAGCAAAAGACAAGTTTGGTGTGCATGATTTTTCAAGAGCAGTGTTAGAAACCTGAAAGAGACTTTGTCTTCATCATCTTCTCAATCTCGTTAATTCAAGAATATCAACACATAATCATTTTTGTTCTTCGGATTAAGGGATCTTTGAGATAACGTTCAGTGGTACGATCATTGATCTAGCTGAGTTGAAGATACAGAGGGGGTTTCGAGGAAAAACCATTTGGTTTGTCCTTCAAGAACGGGTGTGTTCTTGAGGGTTTGTTAGTCACGATTGCAGAACAGATTCAGCCGCAGCGTAGGGTTTGGAAATCTGGAGATTTTGCAAACAGGTCGTGGAACCGGTGAATTGTTTGTATTTCTTGTAGGAAAATTCTTGATCAAGCTCAGATCAAGTGAAGGTTCATACAATAGGAAGATCTTGGGGTTTAGATTTTTGGATTTGTATTGTAACCTTGTAAAGAACGAATTCAGCATTATTGATATAACAGGTCTCAATTTCATTTTGAAATTGAGAGGGAGACGTACCCACACGCGAGGACGGAAGTGGGGAACTTCCTTACCAAATCTCTGCGTATCGTATTCTATCTTTATCTCTTTACGCTTTCAACAATTTTGTGATTCGTTTGGTGTGTTGCATATTAAAGTTTCAAGATACAATAGTGGTACGAAAATCTTTGTCAAAATCACCATTATTGTTAATCGTTGAATGCATACACGCCAAGTGTTTGACAAAATTGTTTGCTGTGTTTTTGTTCATTGGAAACAGTCTTTGTATGATAAGTGCATTTGAGTCGATTCATATCTGGTGTTAATATATCTTTGTCATCCTAATAAATCCAGCATAAACTCGTGTGTCCGGTTTTCTAGTAGCTGGTTCATAATAGACGGAAGTCGATTCGGGATCATAATTTTTCCGCTAACTTGAAAGACTCTGATAAACTTTTTTAAATCCTTGAGTTTCAAGGAGGTGATCTATTCACCCCCCCTCTCGATCACTAGCCACACCGTCTAACAGTGATGGCTATAAGAGATGATGATATCCCGGATTCCTACGAAAGACCTGAGCCCGGATCTCGATGGAAGCTTATATTCGATGGAGCCTCAAATGCAGAAGGACATAGGGTAGGGGATGTTATAACTTCTCCAACAAGATTCCACATACCTTTCACTGCGAGAATATGTTTCACGTGTACCAACAATATGGCGGAATACGAGGCGTGTATCTTGGGAATCAGCTAAGCCATTAACCTCAGAATCAAGATCTTATAAGTGTATAGAGATTCGGCTCTCGTCATCAATCAAGTCAAGGAAGAATGCAGAACACTTAATGCCAAACTAACTCGATACCGAGATTGTGTCTGGAAAATGATCACCTATTTCGATGAGATCTCTTTCCATCATATTCCTCGAGAGCAAAATCAACTGGCAGATGCCTTGGCCACTCTGGCATCCATGTTCAAAGTCAAATGGTACAATGGAGCGCCGGCTATAAGAATCAATCGCCTGGATGAACCATCTTACTGTGCAGCAGTGGAGGCTGAAGTAGATGATAAACCATGGTTTCACGATATCAAACAGTTCCTCCAGAAACAAGAATATCCAGCAAATGCCTTAAGTAGGGATAAGAAAACGCTTAGAAGACTGGCCGTCCAATTCTTCCTTGACAGAGATTTACTTTATAGAAGGAATCATGACATGGTGTTGCTCCGATGTCTAGATGGACATGAACGAGACATGCTTATCAGAGAAATCCACGAGGGATCCTTCAGAACCCATGCAAACGGGCATGCAATGGTTACAAAGATTCTCCGAGCAGGGTATTATTGGTTGAATATGGAATCCGATAGCTTTAAGTACGTTAAGAAGTGCCACAAATGTCAAACCTACGCAGATAAAATTCATGTGCCACCAACCCCTTTGAACGTCTTAACTGCTCCGTGGCCTTTCTCCATGTGGGGAATAGACATAATCAGGATGATCAAACCGAAAGTATCGAATGGACACCGATTCATTCTAGTTGCTATAGACTACTTCACTAAATGGGTAGAAGGTGCTTCCTATACTAATGTGATAAGGCAAGTAATAGCACGGTTCATCAAGAAGGAGATAATCTGTCGATATGGGGTTCCTAGCAAAATCATCACGGATAATAGGCTTAATCTAAACAACAAAGTGATGGATGAGCTATGCGAGAGTTTCAAAATCGATCACCATGACTCGTCGCCCTATCGCCCGAAGATGAATGGCGCGGTAGAGGCAGCTAATAAGAACATCAAGAAGATTATCCAAAAAATGGTGAAGACCTACAAGGATTGGTACGAAATGCTCCCTTTCGCACTACATGGTTACGAAACCTCAGTCCGTACGTCAACAGGAGCTACGCCTTTTTCATTGGTATATGGCACAGAAGCGGTACTCCATATTGAAGTAGAGATTCCTTCACTGAGAGTCATAATGAAGACTAAGCTGGATGAAGCAGAATGGATACAAAATAGATTTGATCAACTGAATCTCATAGAGGAAAAACGCATGGTTGCTGTATGTCATGGTTAATTATATCAGCGAAGACTCAAAAAGGCATTCAACAAGAAAGTTCGTCCTCGCCTATTCGAAGAAGGAGACCTAGTATTAAGGAAAGTGCTACCCATCCATAAAGATCCTCGCGGCAAATGGGCCCCGAACTATGAACGCTACTACGAAAAACCCATTTAACAACGGTTGGAAATGACATATAATGACGCGGGCGAAGGGGTTGTTATGTAGATTGTCGTTGTAAGTTAGTTGTTTCTACAATGGGCTGGAAACCGTTATTGAAAGGTAGGGTGTGAGCCATATATCACAACGGTTATGATAATAAACCGTTGTGATACATACACTTAGGTTCTGGGTTTAAAACCCATCAGCAGTGAAATTATATAAAACGTAAATTACTTATGATATCGGTTACAATAGATAACCGTTGTTGTAAGTACCCTAAGTTTATTATATTAAATGTAGATTGCTTATTTTCCAAACACCTCACTAAATAAATATACATGGATTCAATTTGATGAAGATGTCTATAATCTGCAAATTAAACTGTTCTTGAAAACCAACTTAAACAACCCAATGTTGTTTTCTGATTGCATTCGTCTCATCGTGCATTTCACGCTCTTTTACATATATTGTGGTTTATTGATCTGACTCCTTCGATATATCGCTATATTCGATTATAGTTAAATTTCCATAAGATCAACAAGACATTGGATAATCTGCCTCATCTTTGATTTAACTATAATGGAAGATGGTGATGCATCTAAGGAGCCAGATCATTATACCATAATCTATATTTAAAAGAACGTGAGATAAATGACGAGAGGCATGCAATCAGAAAACAACAATGGTTTGTTTAAGTTAATTTTCAAATACAACTTAATTTGCAGATTATAAATATCTATGTCAAATTAACTGAATGTATTTTAAGTGAGGGTTAGTGAAACAAACAATCTACATAGAATATAATAAACTCAAACAACATTCTATACCAGATCCAGATATTATAAACTCATATAATACGCTTGCTACCACCAGTAAACTTTAAGTGAGGGTTAGTTAAACACACAATGTAAATAGAATATGATAAACTCAAACAACATTCTATACCAGATCTAGAAATTATAAACTGATATAATACGCTTGCTTCCACCAGCATCATCACCCTGTATCATCCCCTTAACCTGAAAGGAAACAAAGTAAACTTAAAAAATGAGCATCCTCAGTTGAAAACAAACCCTAAAACCATAATCCAGTGATGAGTAAAGAGAGGAACAGGAATAACACACCTTTTAATGAAACTAATCGCGGTACAGGAATCAATTATGATGTTGAACTAGTTTGGGAAGCTATGAAAAAGAAATATAAGGAGGAAGAAGCTTACACAAAAGCTTCATACTTCTTATACTTCTTTTCATTGCTTCTAAAACTAGATAAAGTTTGCTTACAATGTTGTTTCTTCATTTACTAACATCTTGTTCGTGATGCTATGAAAAAAAAGTATAAGGTGGATGAAGTTTCCATCATAGCTTCATGCTTCTTATACATTTTTCCATAGCAACACAAACATTATGAAGTTTCCAAAGTATGGTCTTTGTTAAGGTAGTGAAAACGAATCTGAAAAAATGAGAACAATCAACAAAAACAACATGCAACAAACGAGATAATGGGAAATATCTAACAATATCTGGAAGAAGACGAATACCTTAATGTATGATTCACGACTAATGGTGAAAACGAAGAGAAAAAATGGGTTCTAGGGTTTCACTTCGAAGGCAACGACGTTACTGTCAATTAAGTGAAAGTTATTTTGCTTATATATGGGTAAACTATTTCACAACCGTTAGCAATAACAACCGTATAGATAGGTATTTATTTATTATAAATATATCACTACGGTTAACTAGAATAACCGTAGTGATAACACTTTTATCTGTGAATTTTAAAACAAATAAAAACCCTATAGATAGGTATTTATTTATTATAAATATATCACTACGGTTGACCAGGAGAACCATAGTGATAACCCTTTTATTTGTGAATTTTAAAATAAATAAAAAAGAAAAGGTGCGCCTTAACTTCTCACTTAATGCATCTGCAGTTTAAACATCAACAATGTAATTCACAATGGATCTGTAGTTTAAACATCAACAATGTAATTCAAACCCTAATTCAACTATTACATTTCATAACAAAGTAAACATTAAACATAAAGGAGACAAGAAAACATAACATCTTGATATTTCCAGAAAATATCTCTGATTTCAGTTTGTTCTTCAAATTCTTGTTCTTTTTCTTTAAATCCTCATACATAACCTTCAGATAGCCCACAACTTCCAACTCTAACTTCATAATGCTCTCATCGTCATTTCCATCTCTTTCTCCCACGTCTTCATCCCATATGAACAAATTACATGTTTCATCGCTCCTCCAAAATGGACATCTCCAAAAAAGCCTTCCTTTATTTTGTCCCTTCTTGCATTGATACGAAACCATAAGACCATCACAACCACAAAAATTTCCAGATCGATATTTTACACTGGAAGAAGACGTAGAAACACCTTTGGATGATTTTGTCTTCAAATGTGACATTGCAACACCTTAAAGTAGAACACTTTCTTATTGTTATTGTCTTCTTCCCGACAATGGTGACGATGTTGGTGTTAGGGTTGTTTCGTCTTGTTTCTTTTTTCAATGGATAAATTGATATATACTTGGTGTTTAAAATACATAACAGTTTGTAACAACGGTTTAAAGAAAAAGCCGTCGTGATATCATTATTAGTTTTTAGTTAAATATTAATAAAACTTAAAAAGGGAGCATTTACGTCAAAGGGATAAACTATTTGAGGGCGATGAGGTTCGAACCCATGATAGTTAGATTGTATCACCACGGTTTTCGTAACAACCGTTATTATACCCTTGAGATTTCTAATTAAAATAATGCGCGCGTGTCCTGTACGCACTATAAGAATGGTGTATAGGATGTCGTTGTAAACCTCGCGTTGTTGATTGGGCGTTTTGTAGTAGTGGAAGGATCATATGTCGTAAAGAGCGCATTCTCTGGTGGAGCTTTGATGTTGACTACTATGAATGGAGCGGATTTACCACGACTGGTGAATTTTGATTCAGTCAAAAAAATACTATGCCTAGAAAAAGAGGATAAAAGCCCGCTAAGTCGAAAACCCTAAAGGGCGACTTAGGCAAACATTAGGGCGTCCCGGTGGATTGAAAACTTGAAAGAGCAATCCAGGCAAAAATTAGGGACTTAAATAAAAAATGATACCCGACAAGTCGAAAACCCTAAAGGGCGGCTTAGTTAAAAACATGGTATATCATCCTGGTGGACTAAGACTCGAAAAGAGCGGTCCAGGCAAAATTAAGAATATCCAAAAGGCATATGACTGATAGCACTTATGGTCACACAACGGGGAATTCGGAAGGGAATGATCAATCCAGTCGTCATCTTCAAAAGCGAAGTGTCATGGCCTCGAAGACTTAGGGATATTAGCTTGTTTCTGAATTCAATAGGGACATAGATAAATTTGTTTTCTCTTATTGCCATTTTTCACCTTTTGTAGTAATTCCTCCTTATGAGGGTTACTTTCCTTATGTACTATTTCCCGTTTATGGGCCCATTTCCAGTAAATAATATTTTCTTTGCTTTTCAATTACTCTTCTTGATTACAAAATGCTAATTAATTATAGAATAATGCATTGAAACATTGGGTACAATATAAAGCTTTTAAAAGGAAAAAATATTTTACTTCGATTTCGAAAAAGTAAAGGGATCATATTCCTCCAATTTAAATACAGGGTTTATATGTTAACAGTCACGATTCAATCATTGTGGGAGTTTCTTCGAGAAAATAATACGCATCTCCAAATATCAAGGGCATATGACTTGGTCACACTCATCAAGAAGTCAAGGGTTTAAGGGTCAGAAATTTGGAATGTTGCAGAAGATATTGATTTCCGTAAAACATGCATTGCATATCATAAAGGAGGCATTAGTCCAAATAATGCATCATGCATAAGAGCACACATACTTTTGAACATGCATACCTGGCATAAGGTTTATAACTACTCTCAGGGATACCAGGGTTTAATCGGATATTTCACTACGGGTTTATTACTAGGGATCTTAGGATAATCAGCGTAGTACCTATCGGACTCTGTGGTCAAAATTAGGGTCCTTCTTATATTTAATCATCTCCTCTTCAAAAGAGGAAGAAACATCAACATCCTCTTTCTGATTCGAAGACGATTAAATAGGGGCAGCTGTAGTACCCTAAATTTTGACCCGTTTTATATGATTTCTAGTGCCACTTTATTTCAAATAAGTAAAATGGCACAATTGGCAGAAAGAGGGGTATAAGGGCTATAAGTGTGAGAGGTTGTGAGTTCGAATCCCACCTTCCTCACTTTTAATGGTTTATTTGTTTTTCCTTTATTACTAACTTTTTTCTATTTTTTTTTTTAATAAAAATCACAAAAATATTATTTTTTTAATATTTGATTTTTAATTTTCGTATTTTTATTTAATGAATTTTTGAAAATATGATTTTTTCATTAAAATCAATTTTTTATGGAAAAAATCTCAAAAATTAATAAAAATAAATAAAAATCAAATCTTTTTTTATCATCATTATTAGACTTTTTATTACTATTTAAATTAATTAGAATTCACCAAGCCATGAATCCATCCAGATTCATTGGCTTGGGTCTTAAGAAATAGAGGAAATCAGGTCAGATTGCATCCTTCCTAAATTAGATAATCACATTCAATTTTTTTGACCTAATTCTACCCTATAAATAAAACCTCTTTTTTTCCAATTTTCTCATCCCTAGTCTACAAATCCTTACCCAAAAGTTGTTGTTCCTCACATTGAAGAACATCAACAACTAAACCCTATAGCTCCTACCGATGTTCATTCTTTCTAAGGCAAAGGGAAAATGTCGAATCAAAAGGGCGAGGAGTGGAATTGGTGGTGTGAAGGAAACGAAAAGTTCAAAGGGAATAACTTTTGCTCACCAGAGAAAACCTCCTCTCTGTAGGTTTGTTTTTTCTATTCGTATTTATCTTTAATTGTTTGCTCTGTTGTTGTATTCGTGTTAGGGTTTATTTGTGGTGGTACCATTATTCTATAGATCAGTTCAAGATAAAAAATTATACCAAAAAATTATAAAGTGATCTTTTGCTTTTAGCATTGTAATAGGTTTCTAAAACAAAAATTATGAATTTAATTTATATTAACGATTTTGTAACACTAATCGATATGATAAAACATATTTTTTAAAATAACTGAAACATGTATACTGAAAACATAAAAAACAACGGCAACTAGTAGAAACATAATTAAATTAAATTATGAGGGTATATAAAACAATCGTAAATCGTGTCTTGTTTTTGAAAGCTAATACTACCATTTGAAAACTCAAAAAGCATGTCCTACAAAATCTAAACAAATAAATATGTAAAAGATCTGTACATTAAACTGGAAGCAATTCGTGGCAAAACATTGTAGAACCGAGTCGCGATTCGAAATCAAATCGAAAACCAAACACCAACCAATTTGTTTAATTGAGATTTTATCTAAATTTATTTGATTAAGTTAACAGTGAAGTAATTAGGGTTAGTCATTTTTTTACAATAATTATTAATTAGGATCTTATATTATTTACCTAATTAAGTTAATGGAATAATTTGTATTTATTTTAATACTTTGGATTTAATATTAATTCAATAATTAAAATTAGAGCTTAATTATTGTATATTTGCATTGCTTGAAAATAATAAAGGAGTTTCATATTTAACTAAGTCTTTTAGAAATCGCCGGACTTGTTTAGCAAAGGGGTCAAAATTTAATTTTTCGGTCTAATTTAATTATTTTTGATAATTAAATAAACTGGGATTAGCTTGACAATATTAATTTTGGTTTTGTTTTAATTAATTAATAAATTTGAGTTTTACTTAATTTATTTAATTAAATAAATGATGATTAAGGGTTTTATGTAAATTATTTAATGATAATTTGGATTTGATTTAACCTACTTGATAATTAGGGGTCAGTAAGTTTTGTAATCAACGTTAATTCCTATACATAGGATTTATTTAAATTTAATTATGATTTGGGTTTTATAACTTAATAATTAGGATTTAATTATTATATTTTATTTAGATACAATAAAGGATTTTTTTTATTAAGTTTAATTATTTGAATTTACTTAATTTTGGGATCAACTTCAACTTTTGGGTTTAATATAGCTATTTGAATTTTAGATTAATTAATTAGGGTTATTATTTTGGTTTATTTATCTATTAATTTTTAATTATTAAATGTTTTGGGCTTGTTAATTAATTAGGTTAATTTCTAATTATTCTATAACAATCTAATGAGGGGGTAATTTGGGATAAGAACAAGGGATAAGGGATTTTGGGATAACACTCTTACGTTCCAAGAGTATAAATATAGGCCAAGGGATAAGGGATTTCTGGGATAAAAATCTCCACCCGAGAGTATAAACAATGGACAAGGATTTTGGGATAAAACTCTTCCTCCGAGAGTATAAATAAAAGGATCGGGATTTAAGGGATAGAACTTCTTATTTAGGAGTATAAATAATAGATTTAAGGGATAGAAATCTTTATCCAAGAGTATAAATAGTAGATTGGGTTTGGGATTAGGGTTAGGAATAGGATTAGGGGGTAGGAATAGGGGAGCTGAACTACGGTTACTCTGATCCTTCAAAATTGAGGGTACGTAGGCATAGGGTTGTAAACCCTAGCGAGTACAATAATAAAAAACTTAGGATTCTTTTGTAAGATAAATTAAAAGTTAGACAACAATCAAACATACCCTAAAACATAAGGAGGATCCCATTGAGTACAATGGAGGTGAGGGGTGCCTAACACCTTCCTCTCGCTTAACCGACTCCCGAACCTTAGGAATCTCTACCCTTGGGATTAGGATTTTAGGTTTATCATTTATTTTCCTCTAAAAAAATATGATGGCGACTCGATATTTTTGCCGGCCGCGACACATATTGTATAGTTCCTTGTATTACTTATTCTTCTTTGACTATAGGAAGCTACTAGATGCGTTGAATGATTACTTGTACTCCAAAGTCACATTATTAATCAATGTGGTTCTTATAAAGATACCTCATTTTTTTTAGCATTTCTTAATGCGCCACCCAGGTTTCTTAGGCACCACGTGAAATTATTTTTTTGCCCCCTGATTCCGGATGTGCACATCCGGACGCACCAAATTTTAAAAAACGCAGAGCTTTTCCAGATATGCATATCCGGAAACAATTCTGATGTGCACTTCCGGAAGGATTTCTTATTAATTCGTGCCAGACGTTCTTCCTCCCCTTCATTCTTCACTTTTCCATTTCCAAAATCTCTCAAACTCTCTCAAATTTTCAATCACCACAAATCTCGATTTTTTCCACTGGAGTTCGGCGCAGAGCAACTTCTACAACGGTCAACACACTCCAAATCATCAGTATCTCATTTTAATCGGTAAGTTTTTAAATTTTAGAGTTTCAGAGTAATTTTCGAGTAATCCATTCAGAGTAGACATTTAGGTGTAGAAATTGTTAGGTTGTATGAATAACATATGTTAGAGACAATGTAGGTCATTTTTACTGCTTCAAACGGACGATCAGGGTATTAAAATGCCCTTTTGTATGTTATAGTGGCCATGACTGCCATTTTTAAACTTCAAAATACATATCGGATGTGCAGATCCGGAAAGATTATAATGTTTAGTTTTCTGAGTGATTCCGGATGTGCACATCCGAAAATACCCAACGTTAAAAATTACGTGTCCTTCCGGATGTGCACATCCGGAAGACTATTTTTTTTTTGTTTAATTATTTTTAAACAAAATTTAATTTATTTATTATGATTTGCAAATTAGATGGCTGGCAGAGACAATCGTACCATACATGGACGGACAGCTCAGCACGCATCTGTCCGACGTGAGCGGGTGTAGTCTACAGCCGAGGCCACATCCTACACCACAGCCATCCACATCATAGGTTCAGGCCACTTCCACATCACAGGTTCAGGCCACTCCCCCGTCAGCCGCCGATTCTACATCTCGGAGGCGTCGGGATTCTACTACTAGTTCATCAGGGTCCCAGCCCGCACGCAAGCGTCGTCGGGAGACTCCAGCTCCATCAGCTGCTCCTCCTCGTTAACATGTTCCTGTTCCTGTTCCAGTTCCAGAGGGTGATCACCCAGCACATGAGGGTGTTGACGCTGATGAAGATTTCGATGAGTTGGACGGTTACCCCGGGGGACCGTCTGATATGTCCCTACTCGTGGGGTACTCTGAGCATACTGCCAGATATGTCTAGCTAGGACAGATAACCTTTCTCGA
The DNA here is from genome assembly GCA_022829125.1 of Lathyrus tuberosus. NCBI lineage: Eukaryota > Viridiplantae > Streptophyta > Magnoliopsida > Fabales > Fabaceae > Lathyrus > Lathyrus tuberosus. The sequence continues at coordinate 15,686,994 of JALAZF010000071.1, forward strand.
TTTATTTATAGAATTGTATTCATTGAAAATAAGTTCATTTGTAACATTGTTTTATTTGGAAATTTTCAGGAGAAGGATTCACAGAAGTTCTATAACCATGGGGGCAAGGTTATGGACACGATTGATATGCTGCCAGAGGCTGAGTGGTTCACGTCTGCACTTGCGGAGTCTGGTCTTAGAGGCCTGTCTAGGATTGGGTATTCCCAGATCCAGTACGGTATCCTGATGGCATTTGTTGAGAGATGGCACCCTGAGACATCCTTATTCCATCTACCGTACGGCGAGATCACGATCACGCTGGACGACATCTCGTGCCTCTTACGTCTACCGATCACAGGTACCCTTCTCCGTTATGGTAGGATGATGAAGGCGGACGTCATGGAGTTGCTGGTTACAGAGCTTGGGGCTAGCCCAGAGAAGGCACATGCGGAGGTGCACCAGTTGAGGGGTGCACACGTCTGGTTCTCGTTTCTGATGGATAGATTTGCTGAGGCGCTTGCAGAGGCAGGACGGGTAGATGGTGATCTAGCTGAGGTGGCGATCCACAGGACGCGTGCCCTGAGATGCTACTACTTGTTTTTGCTGGGCACACAGGTGTTTATTGACACCAGCGCCTATTATGTTGATATCGTCTACCTCGTGTACCTTTCGGATCAGACAAAGATCCATGGGTACAACTAGGGGGCGGCTGCGCTGGCATTCACCTATTCCAGACTCTTTGATGGTTGCCGCTGGGCAGCCAAGACTGTGGCAGGCAGTTGTATGCTATACGTGGTAACAATCTAATATTCTAAGTATTTTTTCATTTCTTTTCTTTCTGTATTCATTATAATGTTTAACACCCATGTTATGTTTTCCATTTCAGGCGTGGATTTTACAGCACTTTCCTTACATTACTGGTTGGGGGAGTGTCCAGGGGTACACTGAGGATATGCCACTGCTACTGCATTTGTCCTGCTCAGAGGGAACCAGGCGCCGGACCCCTTCAGAGTATATCTAGATCGGATGGCTGCTAAGGACGTTTTATATTGCCCCTATGCCGCTCACCGTGTGACGCGCCCGTTTGATGAGGTTTGTTTGTTCTCAGGATGGTTAGCATGCAGTTCGACTGTTACTGCCCGATACCTCCCGGAGCGCGTCTTGCGTCAGTTCGGTTATACGAAGACGATCCCCATGATGCCTCATGAGTCTGCTCCTCTAGGCTTGACCCGCAGGCAGATAGATGAGCTATATGCTGACTACCAGTCCCACTTGGTACCGGAGGAGGCTCGGGCGACCAGAGCAGAGACAGACTGGAGCGTTGCTGCCGGGTACATCGTGTGGTTCTACACCGTCTCACACCCATGCATGGTGCCCACTGCTGAGGGATCGCCTCCCAGACCTGCTCATCAGGAGATATTAGAGGAGCGTCAGTCTTAGCTGGACCATACTCAAGATGTCCTACCACGCCATCGACAGATAGTACAGATAGGGCAGCAAGCCATTGCGAACGGTCACCTCCCTAGGGCTCTGGTGCCAGACTTGCCGTGGATAGGATGATTGTGATTACTGGGGGGGCACTTCAGTACTGCAGACATCGATCCAGGTTGGGGGGTAGGGGCAGAGGAGCAGGGGAGCCAGGAGAGATCCTTCGCCATACGCAGTAGTTTTTTTTATGTATCATATTTATATTACATGTATGCATTGTATTTTGACAGAAGTTTATTATATATATATATATATATATATATATATATATATATATATATATATATATCATTTTATTTTATATATGGATGTTGTCAAATGTATATTAAGTTGCGACGATTTATTAACATATGCGACCAAGCAAAAAAATCGATTTAAAAAAAAAATAAAGTTCTGCTGTTTTCCGGCTCTGCAGATCAGGAATGTTTTCAGATGTGCACTTCCGGAACATATCAGCGTTTTTAAAAAGAAATGGTGCGTCCGGATGTGCACATCCGAAATCAGGGGGCAAAATCGAAAATTCAGATGGTGCCTAAGAAACAAGGGTGGTGTGATAAGAAATGCTCTTTTTTTTTATAGGCAGAAAAACATAACTAATAGAGAGATTAAGGGAGCATGAACTTTGGAAATTATTTGCATAGTTTATTTAAAATTTTGAATTGATTTGTTATTCTTCTATTTTCGTGTTTTCTAGTCCTAGTAAAAGTGAATTTGTCTTTATTTTTTTAGTCCTAGTAAAAGTGAATTTGTCTTTATTTTTTTAGTTCTAATAAATGGATTTTTAAACTAAAATTATCAGCTAATAGCACCATACATTGATACAAGGCTTGCCTTGTTTCTAAGCAAGCCCTCTAAATTTTGTTTTCAATGCTTATACATTTCTAAGTTTGCTGTTTTAGTTTTCTAACAAATTGAAATGTGTATTATAACATGTAAAGCTTGCTGTGATTTGGAATTTTGGGAAATTGTTACAAAATAATTAATTAAAAATAAATAATAATAATTGCTGCCAAGATAATAGTTAAGGTAAGAATAATTAAATAACAATAGTCAAAATAAAATAAAAGTAAATTATAGTTAAAATAAAAATAAGTAAATATTTATTTAAGATTAACTTTTTAAAATGTATATTGACGATACTTGATCTCAGATTAGGAAAAACTTAATTTTATATTATTAAGGTGAGAATAAATAGCTAACAATAATCTAAATCAAAGGAATAAATAATAGTTAAACTAAAAATAAGTAAAAACTTATTTAAGATGAATTTTTTTCAAATAAAATTGAATATAATGATTCTATTATCAACTAAAAAATATTAAATATAATTAATTAAAATTAATTAATATATAATTTAATTTTCAAAATATACAAATACAAAAATTTTAAAGACCGTATTTTAAAATTCGCCTCGGACCTCAATATGCTTTAGGTCGGCTCTGCTTCTAAGGGTTTCGACCAAATTGGAGGTTTAGACTATCATATAATATTTAGTCATGTTATCAAAATGATTACCATTAGACTTTTTCTCTCTATTGCTTCAACTCAAAATTAGTTTATACATCAACTAGATGTTAATAATTCGATTTTACATGACAATTTGGATGAAGAAGTCTATATAAAATGTCCGCTTGGACTAAATATTTTTGACAAAAACCATGTATGTAAATTAAAAAGATCCATCTATTGCCTAAAGCAAGAGAATAGCCAATGAAATCATAAGTTAACATCTTCCCTTATTGGTCTGGGTTCACTCAAAATTTGACTATTCTTTATTCACCAAGAAACACAATTCATGTTTTACTGTTATACTGCTTCGAGGAAATAACTTGTTTGAAATTACTCACATCAAACATGTTTTGGATAAACAATTTAACATTATAGATTTGTGAGTACTTAAATATTTCTTTGAATTTGAGATAGCCAGATCATCTCAAGGCATCTCACTATGCTAGAGAAAATATAGCTATCTTCTTCAAGAATATGGTTTATTGGCAACTAAACTGGCTTCCACCCGTATGGACACCAGTCATAATTTACAATCTGATCCAACAAAGGTTCTCTCTAATCCATCAAAATTAAAAAGTCCTATTGATAAGTTTCTTTATTTAACTCATCAAAATTTAGAAGTCTTATTGATAAGTTTCTTTATTTAACTCATTCACAGTCTAATATTGGTTTCTTTGTTTGCTCATTAAACCAACGCCTATCCAACCCCATTGCAGCATATTTACAAGTAGCTATGTGGATTCTAAGATACATCAAAGTTGCACCGTCAATGGAATGGGAATGCTATTTGTTCTTACTAAAAACACTAAAAAGTTGATTTACTTATTCTAAACCAAAGAGAGTCTAAAATGATTGATTGGAGTATCTGTTATGTATGTATTCACAGGTTTTTGCTTACATTTTCCTTCCACACCATCTCCTATTTATAGGTCTCAACCTATCTCTCTCCCCCCTCCATTTTTCTCTACATATTCCTTATAAAAAATCCCTCAAGTAACGTTTGTCATCTCTTATAATTGTGGTGTAACGTGATAACACTATTTTAGTGTGTCATGATGATCCATTTTCTGTTAGTAATGCAGTTAGATTTAATTAGGTTTATTTGTATTCACTTTTTTGCCTATGTCTTTGCCTTTAGTGCACTAGTTGCACCTTTTATGGTTTATTGCGTGTTTTTGTCTTAAAGAAAATCTGATAAAGGTAAGCTGAGGCATGACACCTCAAGACACAGTCTGGAGCAGAATGAAGATAAGAGGAAGGAAGATGTTAAGACTTGTTAATTGCAAATTCACCAAGAGCTTGGAAGAATGTCTATCACTAGGGAATACGTGGCAGAGGTTCATGTCAAGAAGGAGCTAGAGCATCAAGATAAGATCAAAGAAGTTAGAGGACAAAAGGTGGTACAGTGGGGACCACGTCTGCAAAAGCGCATCCTGCCCCCAACCACCCATCATCTGCTCTGCGCCACTACCTACTGCAGCAACCTGCCAAAGACGCCTTGTCTCCCAATGCTTTCTGTACATTGTAACTTGTTCCCGAAGGGAGAAGAGACAGCTGGAATTATTAGTGATTTGATATAGGCTAAACCTTATTTTCATCAAAAGCCCATGATCCAAGACCCATCAACTTCCACTCTCATTCTTAAAGTCTATAAAAGCACGCCATGTTCAGCAATGAAAGAGAGACCACAAGACAGAAATCACACATTTATATTTTTTGTTTTAGTTTAGTTACTTTGAGGATTAAAACGATTAAAGAGTTTTCTTCTTCTCACCTAATCCTGTATTCGCTGCTTGGAACTGTCGTGACTACGGAGGTCCAATGTTGTTTACCCAACACAAAGAATCTTCAAGTTATTACTAAGTTGTCATTTCTTTTACACATTTTGCTAAGAATCTGTCATCTTGTAGTTTTATTCCAGTAGCTTGTACTCAGCTCATTATGAGCTAAACTCGTATTTGATTAGCAAAGTAAAGTTAATATAAAGTTGATTTTATGTTGAAATGATGTGTTGAAGAGTGTCTTATTTTGTTATGTGTTCTTATTCTATACACCTGCTTCTTAGAATGATCAACTTAGAAAAAGGTACAAGTATGTTGTTGAGAGAGATCCAATAACGTGTTGATTTCATAACATAAGTGGTTAATAAAGTAGGATAGAGATATTCACTTAATTCAACTTGCTTAGAGATAAGAAGTTGAGACCATAAAGATTTTTCAAAATTAAAACCAGACGCATTTTAGGATTATAAGTGAGGGTTAGAGATTTGTTCCCTTGCCCTAGTTATGCATGCTTAGATGTTGTAGAAATACACCACTAGTTCACGTTCTGACCTTTTGAGGCATAACACTACACATCATGGATACATTTTAGCAACAATATATTAATGGATTCTAGCTCATCAATCATTCTCTTTGATATCTTATCTTCTCTTATTTAGTGTTTAGTTTGTAGTGTGAATTTCTTGCTGTTACCATTATTATTACTTTGTTGCGTTGCTTATACTAGTTTTAAACAAGAATTGAATACCTTAAAATTCAAAGCTACCTTAAAACCACTCCCTATAGGTACGATCTCTTATTTCATTACTTGTTGCAATCAAACATACATGTATACTTGCATGTGAAATATTTTCTTTAAAATAACTAACTTAGACTAAACACTTAGAAAGCAGACAACAAGTTTTTGGCGCCGTTGCCGAGGAGTGGAAGATATACTTTGAACTATTGTATTTGTTATTTTTGTTTAAAATTTGTATTTGAGCCTTTAACATTTTTGCTGTGATTTGGTGTTACGACAGATTTAAGCTATTGCATGTGCAGGTCGTTACAACCAACTTACAGTGGTTACCCTGAACCTGACAGAATTCTAAGAGCACGAAGGAGATTTTTGCGTTCTCAACAACTATCTGGAAATCCATCAACATCAGTTGTGGATGAACCAGAGGAAGAAGTACACGTAGAGACAAACGAAGAAACCTCGTCATCCTCAGATGAGACACAACCAGAAAGTTTCATGGTGGAGCAAGACATCATTGGCATTGCCAATGACCGGGCGTGCCACATTAGGGACTATGCTGTTTTTGATCCATCTGCCATGAGCACTGGTATTGTTAGACCACAGATCACTGCACCACAGTTTGAGTTCAAACCTATGATGTTCAAAATGTTGTAAACCACTGGTCAATACTCAGGCTCTCCTTATGAAGACCCACACTTGCACTTGAGACAGTTTCTAGATGTTGCTGACAATTTCAAGATTCCTGGCGTGACTGATGATGCCTTTAGGTTAAGGCTATTTCCTTATTATCTACGAGATAGAGCCAAAAGTTGTCTAAATTTCTTGGAACCAAATTCCATTACTACATGGAATACCTTGGCAGAAAAATTTCTGAAAAATACTCCCCCTTCAAAGAATGCAAAGATGAGAAATGAGATTACTTCATTTAGGCAAGGAGATGATGAATCGTTGTTTGATGCTTGAGAAAGATTTAAAGGTTTACTAAGATAATTCCCTCATCATGGGATCCCTATCTGCATTCAACTTGAGACTTTCTACAATGGATTAATTCTATCCTCAAGGAATATGCTAGATGCATCCAATGGTGGAGCCCTTTTGTCTAAATATTATGAAGAAGGCTACAAGTTAATTGAGAGCATTACGGCCAATACATACCAGTGGCCTGTCACTAGGGCTACAACAAACTCAACTCACAAAAAACCTGCTGGAGTTCATGAAGTCACTGAGACAACAGCTCTTGCTACTAAAGTGGCTCAAATTCACCTGATGATGAAGAATATGATGACCCCTGAAGTTGCAAGACCACGACCAGTGAAGGTGGTTACTAGTACGTCTGCCATTGCCTGTGTCTACTGTGGAGGACCCCATCTGTTTAAAGAATGTTCTTTAAATCCTGTTTCAGTCAACTATGTTAGCAACAGCAACAATAGATACAACAATCCTTACAGCAACACATACAATCTAGGGTGGCACAACCATCCAAATATTTCTTGGAGTAATAATAAAAATCAATTGAAGCCTCAAGCAACACCAACACCACAAGCTCCTCCTGGTTTTCCTACTCCTAACTATGTTGGGGGGAATCAGGGAAACAACCAGTTGGAGAATGTTTTGAAGTGTTTCATTCAAGAAGCAAAAAATCAGTTTCAAGCATAAGGAGTAAGTATCAAGAACTTGAAGAATCAAGTAGGTCAAATAGTTACTGCTTTGAGTTCAAGGAACATGGGAACTCTCCCAAGTTCCACTGAAACTCCAACAGCATCTGCTGGAGTAAAGAACGTTGAAACTTGTCAAGCCATCAAGCTGAGAAGTGGGAAAGAAGTTAAAGAATTCGTCTCAAAGGACAAAGAGACAAGTCCAGAATTGTCTGAGCCAGACAGTTCTGGAACGAAAAAAAAGTACTAATGGAGAACCGTCTCAATATCAGAAGCAAACTGAAGAGGTTACTAATGCAGATTTGACCTATCAAGAGACGTTGGAGGTCACGACTGACACCTGCAGGAAGCCAAAGTTTATTCAGGAAAGGCCGCCCCCAACTTTTCCACAAAGGATTAGGAAGGCCAAAGAAGAACAATAATTTGGAAAGTTCATGGAGATTCTGAAGCAGCTTCACATCAACATACCATTGATTGAAGCCATTCAACAAATGCCAAAGTACTCAAAGTTCATGAAGGATGTGCTCACCAAAATAATAAGGGTAGGAGAATTTGCCACGGTTACTCTCACTCAAAAGTGCAGTCAGTTAGTGCAAGGCAAGCTTCCACCTAAATTAAAAGATCCTGAGAGTTTCACTATTCCATGCACCATTGGAAATAATTTTTGTGGAAAAGCTCTGTGTGATCTTGGGGCCAGCATCAATCTTATGCCCTTATCCATCTTTAAGAAGTTAGGGATAGGAGATGGCAGACCTACAATGATCACCTTGCAACTGGCAGATATGAGTATTTGTTACCCCCAAGGAAAGATAGAAGTGTGTTAGTAAGGGTTGACAAATTTGTCTTCCCTGCTGATTTCATTATCATGGATTTTGATGATGATGAAGAAACCCCTATATTGTTGGGAAGATCATTCCTAGCAACGGGTAGAACTTTGATTGATGTGGAAAGAGGATAACTCACCATGAGAGTCAATGGACAGCAAGTAGTATTTAATGTACTCAATGCTCTACAATATTCTAACGAAGATGTAGCTGACTGTTCCATGATATCCAGCTAGGAAGGTATAATTCATAAAAATCTTCTCAAGACTAATGATGTGTTGGAACAAGAGCTAGGGAAATTAAAAGAAGAGAAAGAGCCACAAGGTGGAATCATTTATGGTCCAATGAAGAAGCATGAGGAAGAAATTATGGAAGTTATAAAATCAACAGTTGTTGGTCACAAGCAGCGTCTACCTTCCATAGAAGAACCTCCTGAACTGGAATTGAAACAACTGCTCGAGCACCTATAATATGCTTATATGGAGGCAGGACAAAAGTCGTCAGTCGTCATTGCTATAGATTTGAAAGAAGATCAGAAGGAGCAACTATTAACCTTGTTAAGGAAACACAAAAAGGCAATTGCTTGGCAGATCTCAGACATAAAGGGGATCAGTCCAAAACTTCGCATACATAAAATTTTGTTGGGAGAAAATGCTAAGAATAGCATCGAATGTCAAAGAAGGTTGAATCCAATTATGAAGGAAGTTGTCAAGAAGGAAATTATTAAGTGGTTGGATGCTGGAATTATCTACCCTATCTCTGATAGTGTATGGGTAAGTCCCATTCAATGTGTTCCAAAGAAATGAGGCTTGACTGTGATTGTCAACGAGAAGAATGAACTAATCCCCACAAGAACAGTTTTTGGTTGGAGAATGTGTATGGACTACAGAAAGCTGAATAAAGCAACAAGGAAGGATCATTTCCCCCTCCCTTTCATTGATCAGATGCTGGACATATTGGCTGGAAAAGAATACTATTGTTTCTTAGATGGATACTCGGGGTACAATCAAATTGCCATAGCCCTAGAAGACCAAGAAAATACAACATTCACTTGTCCTTATGACACTTTTGCTTTCGGAAGAATGTCGTTTGGACTGTGCAATGCTCCAGCCACCTTCCAATGTTGCATGATGGCCATATTTTCATATATCATTGAAAATTCCATGGAAGTAATCATGGGTGACTTCTATGTTTTTGGAGAATCATTCAAGAAGTGCTTGGAGAATTTAGATCTGGTATTTGCTAGATATGAAGAGAATAATTTGGTCCTTAATTGGGAGAAGTGTGATTTTATGGTAAAAGAAGGAATCATTCTTGAGCATAAAATCTCCAAGAAGGGTTTAGAGGTAGATCAAACAAAAGTGGAGGTGATAGAGAAATTACCACCCCCTATGAATATAAAAGGAATCAGAAGTTTTCTAGGGCATGGTGGCTTTTACATAAGGTTCATCAAGGACTTTTCAAAAATTACCAAACCTCTGTGTCAGCTGCTGCAGCATGACGTGCCATATGTTTTCAGTCAGGAATGTGTGGAATCCTTTAATCTGTTGAAGAAAGCCCTCATCTCTGCACCCGTTGTGAAGACTCCTGACTGGTCAAAACCCTTCGAGTTAATGTGTGATGCAAGTTGTAGTACCCCAAATTTTGACCACTCCTTTATCCATCTAGTTAGGGTATGACTGAATACCTTGAGTCGAGTTTAACCTAGTTGAGTCAGAATATATGATAGTGTCCTATCAATCTGGTAAGTTTCAATGACCTAAAAATTAAAGGAGGACCATCTAGATTTTTTTTAATCATTTTTTTCAAATTTGGTTTCATGCATTGCTATTGTTGGTTATTAGTTCTAACTAATTAATTAGAATATACCTTAATGTCTAAGCGTTCTTAGAAGTTTTTAGAATTATACTTTGATAGATTATTATTGAATAATTATTAAGTTAATTTTTAATTAGGCATTTTTAAAGTAAATATTCCATTTTTATGCATTTTTTTTAAAAGAGTCAAAAAACCCAAAAAATATATTATCAATATTTATTTGTTCTATTTTATGCATTTTTCATTTAAAAAGAATAAAAAAATAAAAATAAAATAATATATTTATTATTATATGGGTTTTTGTTCTATTTTATTTCAAATGATTTGGATAACCCATTTGGTAACCATTTGTAAGTCTAAGGTGGCTGGTTCAAATTCTACTTATATCTTTTGAGTTTTTAGCTTATCTCACTTTTCCTTATTCTACTTTTATATCTTTCTTTTCTTTTGATAATTGTTATTATTCTATTACTATTAATGATTATTTTATTATTAATGTTAATTATTATTATAAAAAACCAAAGAATCTTTCATTTTAGTTCCTAAGTTAACGTAGGAAATCAAACACACATATTTTACTATTATTATTAGTTGTATTATTAAAAGAAAAATAAATAAAAAAGGCATCCCAAGAGCAATCAAACACACATATTCAGTAAATCCAAACCAAATCATATCCCAATTTCTTAACTTTCATAATATTTCATCAATATCATATCAAAAAGGTTGAATTCAAATTAAACCCATTTTAGCTTCTTCCCAAAATCAAAGTAGAAAAGGATCAGAATATTAATCCCACAATTAAACCAATTTTAATGCTCAACCCCTATTTTATTACTATAACGTCCAAGAGAAACACGGTAGACAGGAGGAAATTGGAACAAAAAAAAATATACAGTATACTTCATAAACTCTATTAATCTTCCGACATACACACCATTTGCCACCTCTCTAACAATTAGGGATGCTCAAATAAATTGGTTATTTAAATAATCTATATTTATATCCAAATTTGGTTATTAAAAATCGGTTATTTATTAATATGATTTTAATCAAATCCATATTTTGGATATATTTTTAATATGGTTTTAATCAATTCATAATTTGGACATCCATATCCAAAATAAAAACTAAATTAGTCAATTTTTTTATAAAAAAAAATTTCATTTTGAATTTTTTTTTGGAATTTAAAAAAAATATTTTTTTCAGTAAATAAAAAAATACTGAAAATTTTAAAAAATTAATAAAAATAAAAAAATAATATTTTCAATAGTTTTGAGATTCTCGGTTGCAGGGTCTTGAGTTTTCTCTTATTTTGTATGCTTGTAAAAATGAGTAATTAAATAAAGGGTTAAATATGTTTTTAGTCCCTATAAAGTTTGAAATTTCATTTTTAGTCCCTCCTGGGTTTTGGCAACGGTTTTAGCTGGTTTTGGCAACGGTATTTTGTAAAAACCGTTGCCAAAAGGTACGGAGGGACTAAAAATGAAATTTCAAACTTTATAGGTACTAAAAACTTATTTAACCCTTAAATAAATACAAGAGATGAATCGTGTTATAGAGTGATGAACTGAAGTGATGTTTTGATTGGTAGATACAGTTTTCAACAATTATGTGATCAGATTATTATATAAACTGTTAAATACTTACCTTTTTAGATCTTATATTATTCTATCATATTTCAATGTTTGTTTTCAATTTTTTTTTTCCAATAATCACTCCAAGATTATTAGTATGATATTTGACTTTGAACAAGAATGAATTCTTTGACAGAAATTCAGTTTTAATCGGTTTTTTTTTTCCAAAAGTTTGGAGGACCTTTCTTCTATTCATACCATAAAAGTTAAGGGACAAAACAAATTTTGTTCACTTATGTTGCTAGTAGTTCACAGTTTAATGTTTAGCAGTTTTATCTAAACAGATTTAAAAATTACTTTATTTTTAAAAAAAAAATATTTATAAAAACTGGATTCTTATGTCAAAAACCGATTTTAGCTGGAAAAATCAATTGTTAAAAATGAATATCTAGTTTTAAAAACTGAATTTTTATATTCAAATTCGGTTTTAAATTAAAAACCGAATATGAACTTTAAAACCGGTTATAAAATATATAATCGATTATAAAATTTGGTTATGGATATAACCGGTTTATAATCGGTTTTATAAAAACAAAATCATTTATATAGATTGGCTATAATAACCGATTATGATAAATGATTTTATATCAGATATGGATCGGTTATGTGAATAAACCAACGTTGAACATAACAACTTTAAAAAATTTATCTCCACCTTAACCACCATTAACTATCTCTTTGCCTTCAACAAGAAACCAACAAATTTAAACCAGTATCATACAGCATAACCTTCAAGCCTCAACCAATCACTTTCAGATCCGTCACCATTCAAGACACGTTACTACTGATGCGGAATCAGTGCAACAATATAACTTTCAGTCGTTCCTCTGCCTCCGTCGTCGGAAAGAGAGAAGAAATACAGTGGTGTCGCCACCATAAACTCTCCACCACGCACACAATATCGCTTTTTATTCCAGACACGCAAAATTGCATTGGATCCGTTCTGCTTCGGTTGTGCCGGTAACTATTTCATTCTGGATTTGAGAAAGGTACATATGCAGTTCATTTTTGTTTTTGTTTGGAGTGAAAGCTCACATGTGAACTGTTTGTTTCTATGCTTTTGATAATTGCTGGTAATTTCTATGTTGCTGTTGATGTTTTTTCTTTATGAGAATAATGGTTGTTTTATTTGGGCCTATTAAATTAATTGATTGTGGTAACCTATAGATTGAACCAATTCTAACACCATTCTTGCTTTTCCATGGACTATACTGAACGAAAATTATATAAAATCAAGTTTTGGTTTTTTAATTATTTATTTATTTTAAATCCAATAAAAGAGCAAGATATATAATTTATTTTAAGAGTGTTTAGTTTCTTTGAAATTGGTTTTTTTATTTATTCTTGCTAATAAGATAAATTAAATGTCTTGTTCTCAAATAATGATAAATGTTATAAAAGTATACAAAAACAATAAATATTACAAAACTACTAAAATATCAATTTCTTAGTTGGCTTTAATTAATAGGTTATTCTTTTCATTGGTTTAATTTAAGTTAGTCTTTTAATAATTAACATAATAAAAAATAAAAAAATTAAAAATTAATTGATTAATATTAATTAATTAAGGTTTTGATTAGGATAATTTTGAGATTAATTCTAAGATAATACTAGGATTAATGTTAGGATTAATACCAGGATAGTGTTAGGGTTTTAATTAGGTTAATTAAAATAATTATTAATTGGGATTATAACTTAATTTAAGTTAATTAACATACTCAGGAATTAATTTAATAATTGGATTTATAAAAATAATTAAATAATTATTTAGGAAATTATAATCAATATGGAATTTAAAGTGGGATTAGCATTAATTTTATAAATCAAACATAATTGAATTAATAATGAGTTATAATGATTAATATTAGTTAAATAAATAATTAAATTATTAGGGTTAATTAGGATAATATCGGGATTAACTATAGCATAAAATTAGGATCAAAGTGGTTTAGTAAAAATAATTTATTAAACAATAATAAAATTACAAAAAAAATATAATTAGGAATTTAAATTGGGATTAGGATCAATTTTAAATTATTAATTAGTTTTAATAATTAATAGCTCCTCTTTAATATAAATATTATAAGGAATAAAAATAGAGATTAATTAGGGAATAATAATCAATTTGGAAGATTGGTGTTAATTCTTTGGGATAATTATAGGGATTAATTAGGGAATAATAATCAATTTGGGACATAGGATTAATTCTTTGGGATAATTTTGGGATAATTTTTGGGATGATTAAGGGATATAATTTGGGATAAATAGATAAGGGATAAGGGTTTTATAATAAATGTTATATCATTTTTTATAATCAAACCTAAAGCGATATTTGTTTACAAATTAAATGGGATAAAACTCTTAGGGTCCAAAGAGTATAAAAATTAGGATTGAGATAAGGGATAAAATATGGTTTTTTTATAAATTATTACAATTAATTTATTTTCTAAATAAATTAAAGGGATATTATTTTCATAAAATCAAGGGATTTTTAAATGGGATAAAACTTTGGAATAAAACTCTTAAGATCCAAGAGTATAAATATAAGACTAGGGATATGGGATAAAACTCTTAAGATCCAAGAGTATAACTATATGACTAGGGATATGAGATAAAACTCTAAAGATTCAAGAGTATAAATATAAGACTAGGGATATGAGATAAAACTCTTAAGATCCAAGAGAATAAATATAGGACTAGGGATATGGGATAAAACTCTTAAGATCCAAAAGTATAAATATGGGACTAGGGATAAGGGACAAAACTCTTAAGATCCAAGGGTATAAATATATGACTAGGGATAAGGGATAAAACATTAGGATAAAAACTTTGGGATATAACTCTAAAAATATGAGAGTATAAATAAAGGATTAGGGATAAGGGATACGAGATAATTACAACTTAAACATAAAGGGGTAAGGGATAAAATAAACCAACCAACCAAAATTAGGGAGGTGAACTACGGAAACTCTGATCCTTCAAAATTGAGGGTACGTAGGCATAGGGTTGTAAACCCTGGCGAGTACAAAATAATAAAAAACTTAGGGTCCCCCCTTATATCAAAGTCATCTTCTTTGGATAAAAATAAGGATTTTAGTAAATAAATATAACAGTCAAACATTTAAATAACAAGCAAACATACCCTAGAACTTAAGAAGGATCCTATTGAGTACAATGGAGGTGAGGGGTGCCTAACACCTTCCACTCACTTAACCGACTCCCGAACTTAGCGTCTCACCCTTAGGGATTAGGTTTTCTCATTATTTTCCCGTCCTTAGGACAAATAAAGTATGATGGCGACTCTGTCATTTTGCCTGCCGTGACATAAGTGACTTTGCTATTGGAGTTGTACTAGGTCAAAGGCACAACAAGGGTTTTCACACCATCTACTACGCTAGTAAGACATTGATTGAAGCACAAATCAACTACACCACAACTGAGAAAGAGTTTCTGGTTGTAGTGTTTGCATTTAATAAGTTCAAACCCTACTTGGTTGGAACAAAAGTCATTGTATACACAAATCATGCAGCTATCAAGTACTTAATTGCTAAGAAGGATGCGAAACCAAGGATTATAAGATGGATTCTCTTATTGCAAGAGTTTGACCTAGAGATTAGAGACAAGAAAGGGATAGGAAATTCTGTTGCTGATCATCTCTCAAGATTACCAGAAGAAGTACAAAGCAATAACAGTGGAGACATTCAAGAAACCTTTCCTGATGAGAAGTTATTGTTGATAAGAACTGACGTGACACCATGGTATGTTAATATAGTGAATTATCTAGTCAGCAGATATGTTCCCCCTGATTTTAACTTCCAACAAAGAAAAAGATTCTTTCATACAGTCAAGAGCTACATTTGGGATGAACATTTCCTTTACAAAAAGTGTGCAGATCAATTGCCAAGAAGATGTGTAGATCATACAGAGGCACGACAGATCTGGTCTCCCTGTCATGAAGCTCCATACGGAGGACACTTTAGAGGAACCAGAACTGCTGCAAACGTCTTGCAATCAGGTTATTTATGGGCCTCCCTTTTTAAAGATGCTCATGAGCTAGTTAAAAGATGTGATAGATGCCAGAAGGTAGGAAATATTTCCATGAGGCAAGAGATGCCACTCACCAACATACTTGAAATTGAAATTTTTTATGTATGGGGAATTGACTTCATGGGGCCTTTTCCTCCATCTTTTGGTAATCTATACACTCTTCTAGTTGTGGATTATGTCTCTAAGTGGATAGAGGCAGTAACAACACCCACTAATGATGCTAGAGTCGTGACCAAATTTTTGCTTAAAAACATTCTGACAAGGCATGGCACACCTAGAGAAATCATTAGTGATGGTGGATCACATTTTTGCAATAAAATTTTTGAGAATTTAATGGCAAAATATGGGATCAAACACAAGGATGCTACAGCCTACCATCCTCAAACAAGCGGCCAAGTGGAGCTATATAATAGAGAAATTAAAAGGATTTTGGAAAAGGTTGTTAACCCCACAAGGAAGGATTGGTCCAAGCATTTGGACGAGGCTATTTGAGCATACAGAATTGCCTACAAGACTCCCCTAGACATGTCTCCTTATAGACTTGTTTACGGGAAGGCTTGTCATCTACCATTGAATTAGAGCACAAAGCCTTTTGGGTCGTCAAGCAATTAAATTTCAACCTAAAAACTGCTGGCCAAGCTAGAATTCTCCAACTTAATAAGTTAGAAGAACATAGGCTATTCTCTTATAAAAATGCTAAGCTCTATAAGGAAAAGACCAAAAGATGGCATGACAGGAAATGCCAGAAAAGGGAATTAGTGGAAGGTCAAAGAGGTTTGCTTTTTAACTCTAGACTGAAATTATTCCCTGGAAAATTAAAGTCAAGGTGGTCAAGACCCTTCAAGTTAGTGACAATTTACCCTAATGGAGCTGTGGAATCGATGAATGAAAAGGATGGTGAAAAATTCAAGGTTAATGGTCAAAGGATTAAAACCTATTTTGGTGACCCTTCAAGTAACACTGGGGGAACCATTCATTTTATTGATTAAAGATTTTTGTGTTGGTCAGGCCATAAGACCTTAAAATAGCGCTATTGGGAGGCAGCCAGGCTTAATGAATTTTTATTTTTTAGTTGTACAGTTGAGTAGTTTTAGATGGCATCAACAGGCATTTGGAGTCGTGACAGTGGTACGGTAACAAGTGAGAAAAGAACAAAGTGACATTCAGAGCAAATATTCCTAAGTCCTAAGAATTAAATAAAATGCTGAGATGACAATTTATTTATTCTCTTAGACGAAAAATTGAAAGGTTTGAATGACGGAGAGAGAAACTGAAAGGGTGGACTGTACGCGCCTAGAGCCTTGTGCTAGGAAATCATGATGACAGTCTGACACGTCAGACTGGTGGGACGTAGCAGCACGCAATATCTCTTCCATGCCACAAATTCAAATTTTTGTCTTTTCCCACCCGTTACATTAACCAGCCTTTTCAGCTTCTTGCTCTAATTTCCAAAAAATATATACTTTTCACTTTTCTCTTTCCAACAATCCCATTTCACTATCACAATATCTCCCTTTCTCTCTCTCACACATTCCCATCACCGTATCAATTTTTCTTTTGTCTGTTCCTCACCATTTCTATTCAGACCTTAATCACTACTTTTCCTTCACCCCAAAACAATGGAGATACCTACTGGAAAACGAGTCAAGATGGCAGCAAGGAAAAATGTGACACCATATGTTGTTTACTCTGATGAAGAACAAGACGGACATGAGAAATTCATCAACAGTGAAGCTTCTCGTAGCTTCATGGAATAATTCAAAAAAGTGGGTTTTCACGCTGAAAGGGGTTTTATCTTTGACAACCAAGAAGAAAACTTAGAACTTGCTGGGGATTGGGGAACTACCATAAAAAAACTAGGGTGGATTAAGATCTGCCCAAGTACTATTCAAAAATTGAGGAATCCTCTCATGGATCCTTAAAGACAGAAGGAAAAGTAACTACTGGAAAAGACGAAGGTGAGGAAGCTGACAGTCAGTCAAGCAAGGAAGAAGCAGTGACAGACACACTTGTGACTACTTCTGTCGTGACCCCAATAAAGGCAGTTGCTAATAGAAAAGAAGAAATTGTTCAATAGCAGGTGACCAACCCAAGAAAAAGGGAAATGAAAAAAAAAAGATTGCTTTGGAGGAGTCAGTGCAGGAAGAAACTGTTATGCCGGAAGTCGTCAATGATCAAGCTAAGGAGATGGAGAAAGCTAAGGCTGCAAAGAAGGAAATCAAAAAGAAGAAGAAGGGAGACGTTCAGTCTGTGCGCAAAAGCACCAGGCTTAGAGCCTAATTGGTATCGTGCAAAGACTTGCCTAGTCTTGCCTCCCCTTGCCACTTGACAATGAGGACACTGTCCTTACTTTAAGTTTTTGGGGAGAGGCTGATAAAGCTTAAACCTCTCTTTCTTTCCCCTATCCTCTATTTGTTTTCAGATTCTATTTGTTGTTATGCTGCTGAGATGTTTGTTGTGTTTTGGATAATTGCTTGGTATTTTGGGAGGCCGTGTTTTGTCCATGGATTGATGTTTTTGGTATTTTGTTGTTTGGATAATTAACTCAACTGGTTTATGATTAATTTCTTTTTGTGTAGTTTATTTTTGTTTAATTTGCATGAGTAGTTTTTAGGACATATGAGAATTTAGTAAAGAACAACCAAGGATCAGAAAAATATTCATTTTGTGCTTAAAATAAAAAGCTGGATGATAAGTCTGCCTGTGACTCCATGAAGCAAAGCCAAGTTGTTACCTAGGATGTTGTTGGAGAAGGAAGCTGATGACTTCTGTCCCGCCTCCAGGAGTCTGTTGAATTAGTAAAAAAGAAATTTAGAAACCTAATTGTTGGAAATTGAGAAGTAAGTAGAAACCTTAGGGAATTACTCTGGAAAGATGAGCTGATTTTGATAAATATTTAGACTATTCATACAAAAAAAGAGCATACCTCAATCGTTGCTAATAAAACACACAAAAGTGTGCAAAAAGGTGGCAAATACCACTCTTGTTGAAAAGTTCATGTACCCAAAACTGGAGGAACAGCCAGCATCTTCATCACAATAGCCAGTTGGAATCATTACAAGTGAGATCCCGTTGAGTGAAAAGATGGAGTGTTGTGCTAAAAATAAAAGAGAAAGAAAGAAAGAAAATAAAATTGGAAAGGTGTGATCTAGAGTGTGATAGTCAAAAGTCAACATAAAAGTCAGAACAGAATTCCACCTTAAGACCCAAGAAGAAGAAAACTTAATTCACACAAATACTCAATTTGGAATCACAAAGAAAAATGAGCTCAATCTTCTGAAGATTAGTGTCGTGACAGTAGGTGTCTAATCACTTTGGTGATAGCATCTCTGGGCTAAGAACAGGCTGAGTTGTGCCAATTATTTCCTTGCCCAGGCTATTCATCCAGTAAATGACTGAGCCCCTTCCCTGATATGATCCTGAAGTGTTCTTGAAAATTTCTCTCGTCAATCACTGTCGCATCACCTGAGACAGGTGATAGTTTAAGTTTGGGGGAGTGATAACACTATTTTAGTGTGTCATGATGATCCATTTTATGTTAGTAATTCAGTTATGTTTAATTAGATTTATTTGTATTTCACTTGTTTGAATATGTCTTTGCCTTTAGTGCACTAGTTGCACCTTTTATGGTTTATTGTGTGTTTTTGTCTTAAAGAAAATCTGATAAAGGCAAGATAAGGCATGGCACCTCAAGACACAGTCTGGAGCAGAATGAAGATAAGAGGAAGGAAGATGTTAAGACTTGTTAAATGCAAATTCACCAAGAGCTTGGAAGAATGTCTATCACTAGGGCATATGTGGCAGAGGTTCATGTCAAGGAGCTAGAGCATTAAGATAAGATCAAAGAAGCTAGAGGACAAAAGGTGGTACAGTGGGGACCATGCCTGCAAAAATGCATCCTACACCCAGTCACCCGTCGTCTGCTCTGCGCCACTACTTGCTGCAGCATCCTGCCAAAGACGCCTTGTCTCCCAATTTTGTCTGTACCTGGTAACTTGTTCACGAAGGGAGAAGGGGCAAGTGGAATTATTAGTTATTTGATATGGGTTGAACCTTATTTTCATCAAAAGCCTATGATCCAAGACCCATCAACTTCCACTCTCATTCTCAAAGTCTATAAAAGCACGCCATGTTCAGCAATGAAAGAGAGACCACAAGCCAAATATCACACATTCATATTTTATGTATTAGTTTAGTTACTTTGAGGATTAAGACGATTAGAGAGTTTTCCTCTTCTCATCTAATCCTATATTCGCTGCTTGGAACTGTCGTGACTGTGGAGGTCTGATGTTGTTTACCCAACACAAAGGATCTTCAAGTTATTACTAGGTTGTCATTTCTTTTACACATTTTTCTAAGAATATGTCATCTTGTAGTTTCATTCCAGTATCTTATACTCAGCTCATTATGACCTAAAATCATATTTGATGAGCAAAGTGAAGTTAATATAAAGTTGTTTTTATGTTGAAATGATGTGTTGAAGAGTGTCTTATTTTGTTATGTGTTTTCATTCCATACACCTACTTCTTAGAATGATCAACTTAGAAAAAGGTACAAGTATGTTCTTGAGAGAGATCCAATAACATGCCGATTTCATACAAAAGTGGTTAATAAAGTAGGATAGAGATATTCACTTAATTCAACTTGCTTAGAGATAAGAAGTTGAAACCATACAGATTTTTCAGAATTAAAGTCAGACACATTTTAGGGTTATAAGTGAGGCTTAGAGATTTGTTCCCTTGCCCTAGTTATGCATGCTTAGATGTTGTAGAAATACACCACTAAATCACGTTCGGGCCTTTTGAGGCACAACACTACACATCATGGATACATTTTAGCAACAATATATTAATGGATCCTAGCTCATCAATCACTCTCTTTGATATCTTATCCTCTCTTATTTAGTGTTTAGTTTGTAGTGTGAATTTCTTGCTGTTACCATTATTATTATTTTGTTACCTTGCTCATACTAGTTTTAAACAAGAATTGAATACCTTAAAGTTCAAAGCTACCTTAAAACCACTCCCTGTGGGTACGATCTCTTATTTCTTTAGTTGCTGCAATCAAACATACATGTATACTTGTGTAGCGTGCGATTTTTGTCGGTGACGCGACCACCTTACCGCAATGGTTGGAATTGGGTGCTACTTTCTGATTTCTTATTTATCCTATGAAGCTGGAAAGGAAAGGGAAGCTATCTAAAACTAACCTTGCACGCAAATGTTTTCTTTAACAAATGCTAAGAGATTAGGGGATCCGGGGTCAGGTTATACAAAGGAAAGTTGTTAATTACCCAGCGTATATATGGTTATCCATAGATTCTTTGGCATGTTTTTCTATCATCTACTTACTGGTGTTTATCTGTTATAAATTGGGAAAGTTTCTCCTTTGGGAGTGTTGAGAGAGTGTTTTTGTTGTTTTTGGTTTTTTCGATGTTTTTTGTAAGGTACTGGACCTAAGGTTTTTGTTATGTGTGTGTGTGCCTGCTAAGATTTCGCAATCTTATGCCTACGTATTCCCGTAAAGATAACAGGAAAATCAGAGGAATCATAGTTCCTCCTATTCTATGGGAGGAAAGATGTTTGGTGTCTTGTTCAAAGCACAAGATTGAAGCTAGATGAGTATTTGTGTCTTGTTCAAAGCCCAAGATTGAAGCTAAAAGGTTTGATTGAGAAATAATTTGTCATCTCTAAAGGGAGATATCTCACCTGTTCATCACAGTTGTTGGGTAATTGGTCATAATGGAGAATTACTTTAACGGGAATGTGTGGAATCTAGCAATGCTATAATTTCCTTTAAGGGAGGTGTCCTGGAGGAGGAAACTTTAACTCAGTGTAGAGCAATGTCATTTTTCCTTAGGATTCTTCCATGCTAAGAGAGGGACATGGGCTTGGATGTAATTAATCTAGAGGCTTGCCACTTACAGCTGTTAGATGAAAAAGGAAGTTTACCGGGATAAAAGAGGGACCACAACTTGGATTTTTGAATCAATAAGTGTGCCATTTACAACAGTTATCTGGATTTAGGGTTTTTTGATTGTCTGTGTGATGTACAGAGAAATGTCTTCGTACAGAGAGAAGTCTTGATTTTCTCTGAGGGGATGTTGATTTTTGTGCCTTGATCAAAGCCTAAAGTTGAAGCTAAAAGGTTGACTCTGTTTAGGGAGTATGATATATGTCTTGTACAAAGCCCAAGATTGAGGCTGAAAAGAGTTGACTTTTTTAGAGAATATTTTATCTGTTTTATACAAAGCCCAAGATTGAGGCTAAAAGGGATTGACTCTACTAGAGAGAGGTTTTATCTATCTTGCACAAAACCCAAGATTGAGGCTAAAACTACTGAGGGAAATCATTATACAAAGCCTAAGAGGAGGCTGGTTGGGGAATTTCTTATATGAAGCCTAAGAGGAGGCTAACTTCTGCTGAGGATTATTGAGATCCAGAGACAAGTCCAAATTGGGGAATCAACTCTTGCTGAGGAATGGAAAAGAGTTGAAATATCAGATGCCTTGAAGTTCTGATTGAGGGTTTATTGATAGTAAACTGACCCTAGCTGGGAATTTGGAATGAAAGTTTAAAGATTGAGTTTTAATCTATGGAGGTTTCAAACTCTGCTGGTGATTGATGAAATGATCAGGATTTTTTCCTGTGCTCTTAGGAAACTTGAGGGTTTCTTTGAGATTCAAGAGGAGTTGAGACTTTCCAAGTCTACTGGTATGAAAAAAGTATATCTTTGTATGATGCCCAAGAAGAGGCTGATGTTTTAAGGGATTAGAATCAACCCTAAACTGGTCTGATATTTTGGAATCTCTGGATGATTGAACTAGCAAAAGATGACTAAGTTCTGTCCTATACCTGTAGGAGGTCTTCAGGTCCTTATGCTAAGCCCAAGTGGAGGCTGAGAACTTCTAAGAAGCCTGTGGGTCCTTGTATAAAGCCCAAGATGAGGTTGAGGATGCTTTTAGGAAGCCTGTGGGTCCAAGCCTGAAAAAAGTTCAAGAAAGGTTTTACCGGGAATAAACCTTTCTTTAGTAAACAGTTCTAGGGTTTGAAGAAATTCAAGAGAGGTTTCACCGGGAATAATCCTCTCTGGGGAAATGAATTTCTTGTACAAATTTCTAAGTAGTGACAGTCTTGAGAAAAGTATCACCTGGAATAATGCCTTTCTCTGTTCCATATTGTATAAGCCCAAGAGGAGGCTGTAGCGTCGATTTTTGTCGGTGACGCGACCACCTTATCACGAAGGGCCTTCTCCTCAAAATGAGGAGGAGTGGGGTGCTACTTTCTGATTTCTTATTTATCTCGTGAAAATGGAAGGGAAAGGGAAGCTATCTAAAACCAACCTTCCACGCGAATGCTTAACTGAACAAATGCTTAAAGAGATTGGGGGTCCGGGGTCAGGTTATACAATGGGGAGTTTTCAATTACCCATCCTATATGTGGTTATCCACATGTTGTTAGTTTTAGGTTCTGCTTTGTACTTGATGGTATGTATCTGTTGATGGGTTGGGGAAAGTTTTGGAATGTTTGAGAGAGATAGAGTTTTTGATGATTTTGGTGAGGTATTGGACCTCATATTTGATCGGTATGTGTGAAGGTACTGGACCTCAAGTTTTTGGTTGGTATGCTTGCTAATATTTCACAATCTTATGCCTACGTATTCCCGTTAAAGATAACAGGGAAATCAAAGCAATCGTAGTTCCTCCTATTCTATGGGAGGAAAAAGATGATGTTTTGGTGTCTTGTTCAAAGCCCAAGATTGAAGCTAAAAAGTATATTTGTGTCTTGTTCAAAGCCCAAGATTGAAGCTAAAGGAGTATTTGTGTCTTGTTCAAAGCCCAAGATTGAAGCTAAAAGGTTTGACTGATAGAGAATTTGTCATCTCTAAAGGAGATATCTCGTCTGTTTATCACAACTATTGGGTGACTGATTATAAAGGAGTGTTACTTTAACTGGGATATGAGAATCCAGCAATGCCATAACTTCCTTTATAGGGGGTTTGTCCTGAAGGAGAAAAATTTAACTCGGTGTTGAGTAATGTCATTTTTCCTTAGGAATCTTTCATGCTAAGAGAGGGACAGTGGCGTGGATGTAAATAATCCAGAGGCTTGCCACTTACAGCAATTAAATGAAAGAGAGGATTTACCAGGATAAAAGATGGACGACAGCTTGGATATTTGAATCAACAAGTGTGCCACTTATAGCAGTTATTTGGGATTAGGGTTTGTTTTGAATGTCTGTTTTGATGTGTGATATACAGAGAAATGACTTCCTACAGAGAGATTTTGATTTCCTCTAAGGGGATGTTGATTTTTGTGTGCCTTGATTAAAGCCCATGGTTGAAGCTAAGAGATTGATTGACTATACTAGGGAAGTCTTTATACAAAGCCTAAGAGGAGGCTAGAAAAGACTGACTCAACAAAAGAGTGCTTATATATATCATGTACAAAGCCCAAGATTAAGGCTAAAAAAGACTGACTCTTTTGGGGATATCATTATACAAAGCTTAAGAGGAGGCTAAAAGCTTGACTTTTCCGGAGAAAATATTTTGTCTGTCTTATACAAAGCCCAAGAATGAGGCTAAAAGGGATTTTGACTCCGCTGGTGAGGATTTTTATGTGTCTTGTACAAAGCCCAAGATTGAGGTTGAAAAGAAGACTGACTCAGTGGGAAAGAAATCTTTCCTGTCTTGTACAAAGCCCAAGATTGAGGCTAAAATGAGATTTTTACTGACTCGGTTGAGGATATTTTAGGTGTCTTGTACAAAGCCCAAGATTGAGGCTGAAATGAGTTTGACTCTGCTGGAGAGTATTATCTGTCTTTTACAAAGCCCAAGATTGAGGCTGAAAAGTGGATTGACTCTGCTTAGGAAATTTATATGGTGTCTTGTACAAAGCCCAAGATTGAGGCTGAACAAGCTGGAGAAATCATTATACAAAGCCTAAAGGGAGGCTGACTTCTGTTAGGGGAAATCATTATACCAAGCCTAAGAGGAGGCTGAAAAAGATTGACTCAACAAGAGAGTGTTTTTATCTGTCTAGGACAAAGGCCAAGATTGAGGCTAAAAGGGTTGACTCAACAAAAGAGTATTGAAAGGTGATTGACCCAACAAGAGAGTCTGAATGGGTGATTGACTCAACAAGAGAGTCTGAAAAGGTTAGCTCAGCTGGGGAAAATCATTATACAAAGCCCGAGAGGAGGATGACTTTGCTGAGGGAAGGAAGGATCATTATACAAAGCCTAAGAGGAGGTTATCTTTGCTGGGGAAGAACAAAGAAATAAATCTTTATACAAAGTCTAAGTGGATGCTGTCTTCTGCTAAGGATTATTGAGATCCAGAGGCAGGTCCAAATGGGGAATCAACTCTAGCTGAGGATTACAGTAGAATTGAGGTATCAGATACCTTGAGGTTCTGATTTAGGATAGTGTTATACTGATGACCCTGGCTAGGGAATTTGAGGAGAAAGACTGGGTTTCAGAACCCAGGGGTTTTAACTCTGCTGGGGATATATTAAAAAGGTCAGGGTTTCTCCTATGTTTGTAGGGAACTTGAGAATGTCTTTGAGATCCAAAAGGAGATTAGACTGTCCAAGTCTACTGGTATGGAAGAGTTTATCTTTGTATGATGCCCAAGAGGAGGCAGGTGTTTTAAGCGATGAGAATCAACCCAAAAATTGGTCTGAGTTTTGACTCTGGAAAGACTGCTCTAGAAAAGGATGACTAAGTTATGTCCTATACCTTTAAGAAGTCGCCAGGTTCCTTGTATTAAGCCCAAGAGAAGGCATGAGAACTTCTAAGAAGCCGGAGGGTCCTTGTACAAAGCCCAAGAGGAGGCGGGGATGCTTTTAGGAAGCTTGTGGGTCCAAACTTAAGAAGAGTTCAAGAAAAGTTTCACCAAGAATAATCTTTTCTTTAATGAACAGTTCTAGGGTTTGAAGAAATTCAAGAGAGGTTTCACTGAGAATTAATCCTCTATAGGGAATGAATTCCTTTGAAAATTTCTAATAGTGAAGTCTGGGAAAAGTTTCACCGGGAATAATGCCTTTCTCTTTGTTCCATATTGTTTAACCCCAAGAGAAGGCAAGACTGTATCTGGAAATCCTATGGGGATCTAGTTGTGACTGTATTAAAGAGTAACCAAATGGCTTTACCTAGTTCTAGACCTAGTTGCCGAGGAAAACTCTAAGTAAATATACAAGTATATATACAGTTGATATATGACCAGTATTTAAAAGGATATGAAAGAATGACTTACAGGTGAGCAAGCTTCCAGTAATACAGTTATATATATATATATGAAAGCGAGTAAATGAAAGCTGATAAAACTTACAGGCGAGCAAGCTTCCATTGTAACAACTGTATGGTTAGTTGTTCAAGAAATTAAAGAAAGTTTCGATAACAACAATAAATTTGAACCTAAATCAAAAGGGAAGTTGTTTTTGAACAGATTGGGGCTTATACTCAAGGAGAGGCCCAGATGGAAAACAATAATCGTACCGTTGTTCTGTAAATTGTAGTGGGGCTTATACAATGATGAGTCCAAAAAATGTTTTCTGTACAAAGGGATGAGTCTTAAAACTCATGGAGAGGCCCAAAGGTTTGAAAAAGAAAATAAATGGGACTTACAACACAAGGGTAGACCCAGATGAAAATGTTTTGAAAAAGTGACGATCGCGCCGAGATTTTGAAAACACAGTGGGTCTTATACAGTGACTGAGGCCCAAAAATGTTTATGTACAAAAGGGGTTGGGTCTTACACTCTATTAGAGGCCCAAAGGTTGTTTGAAAAAAAGATTTGTTAGGGTGATAGTGATCAAAACCCTAATTTTGGTTTTTAAATGTATTTTAATTGAATAAAAATTCAATTAAAATAACCAAATATGTGAAAAAAAGGTTGTGATCTTGGATTTATATTTGGAAAATCATGTTTCATTCATAGGATGATTTAAAAATCATTTGAATTTTGCAAAACCAAGAGAAAGAAATATTTTTAATGTTTAAAAACAAATAAAAATATAATTCTTTACAAAAATACCAAATATATGAAATAAATAATATTTTTGTGAAATTTTCATGGAATAAAATATTTTAATGTGTTTGTGAATTTTCAAAAAAATAATCAATAAAAAATAATTAAAATTGAGAGAGAAATTAACTTTTCAATTAATTAACAAAAACATGAAAATATGGAAAAATAACAAAAATGTGAAAAATGGCAAAATGGTCTGGGTGGGGTTTGAACCCACGACCTTGGAAACAAACACACATGTGCGCTACCACTGGGGTGGTGATACATCCGTGTATCAAAACCACCCCCATTAATTCATAAGGCATGCCTTGTTTCTAGGCCTGGGCAAGGCAAGACAAGGCAAGCTTTTGGGCAATTTACGTGAAGCCTCTAACTTTCTCATTTCTCCATGGATTGGCATAAAATTTAGGTGCATCTGACCTAGAATTTCATGAGGAATCCAATGGTGCCCTTGGAATTTTCCGAAAATGTTTCCTCCTCAAAATCTGATAGTGGTTTTAAAATATGCCTATTTTTGCATGTTCTATACTATCTCATGGTACAGGCAAGAATTACATGGCAAATTGGTTCAAACGCAATATATACAACATGTATGAGATGTTATGATCAATGGACATCAAAGGAATGCATAATTCAAAGAGTTCAAGTTGTCATGCGCTTACCTCTTGTAGCTTTTTGTGCTATCTGCCAAGTTCCTCGTGCCAGAAGTAATTTGATGCTTTGGACACTCTTAATTGATCTCTTAGAAGCTTTTAGAATGACTAGAACCAGCTGGAATCCTCAGGAACAAGTTGTGGCACTTTCTTGCAAAAGGGGCAAAAGTGACCAATATGGAAACTCTCTCAAATGGTGTTCTAGATAAGGGGAACCATTTGGGACAGTTTGAGGATGATATTTGGAGTGTGTTTGAGGCTTTGTTTGGTTTTGGAAGTGACTGAATCAAGACATGGCTTGGAAAATGCAGAAAAAGTCAAATTTTGAGGTTTTGGAAGTGGACTTTGTGATTTTGGTGTTTCAGGACACAAGTGAGTGTTTGAACAACTTAGATACAACATATTAGAGGTCTTTGGATCATGAGTTGTGGTGGAATTGCTCTCTAACTCAAAAACTCAGAGATACCTTGCTAAAGAAGGCATTTTGGCCTAGAGAAAGAGAATTTGAGGAAAGCAAGTGTTGTAGTGCTTTGGTGTACTCAAACTGAGCACAAATGAGCTCTATATATAGTAGAGCAAGTTTTTTTTGCAAGCAATAGTGAATGGCAGCCGCAGCAGGCCTTTGGCTAATGTTGAGCAAAAGGAATCTCAAGTCTCCTCTAGCCATTGACTTGAGGTTAGGGCGCAAACCTATGGTCCTATGATTCAGTGCTGATCCTTGACTCATTCAGTTAGGAATGTGTCAGTCCATGTCATCTTGGTGTATCAATTAAGTGCGTTGAAACAAAATTGGAGTCTTGGCACCTTTTTAGCCTTTTTAGGTTTGTTATGGCTAATATAAATTCTTGGACTTTGGAGGCTTAGGGATCAGATCATTCTTCTTTTTTTTTATCCTTAGATGTGTCCAAAATGATGACAAGGCTTGGAGTTGTTCAAAATTTCCAAATCGAGCAAAACAACAAAATCTGCCAAAATCTGCCTTGCCTAGGACAGTTGGAAATGGTGATTTTGAGGGATTCATATCTCCCTGCTCAGGTTGAGTTATGGGAGGCTCTTGTGCTTTTTAGAAATCCCTCATATGATACAAAACATTTGTGATCATAGTTTATTTTGAAACTATTTGGATCCAACTGAAAAAACCTCATAAACATTGATGTTCAAGGCTGGTAACTTAGGCAGATTTTCACTAAGTGTTGGAAAAAGTGTTATTTTTATGTTTTTGTCATTTTGATCACTCCATAACTTAAAATCCATAAAGAATTAGAGTCTGAGGTAGTTGAAGCTTTTGTAGAGTGTAGCAAGACCTACCAATCCAGCTTTGGATCACCCAAAATGATTGCTTGGATCTCAAGTTATGGTCCTTGGAAGTTGGTACCAAAACCACTTTTATTCCATAACTTAGAAAAATTTTGGTTTCTCAAGGTTGCCCCTTTTGCAAGAAATCTCACTTTTCTTGATTTTTCTTGATGGATGATGATCAATGTCACACATTAACATTGTTTTGGACTTATGGGAATCATATTTATGAAAAATTCCAAAAAGTCAAACTTGATTTTGTGCACAGTTGACTTTTTATCGGATAAAATCCAAACTATGCGATCCTCTATGAAATCAAGTCCTTAACCTAAATCAAACCTAATGGATGGATTCCATAGGTGTTATAGGGTATATTGAATCATGTCCCAAGGTTTGGGAACATGTCTAGGTCAAAAGTCAAAGGTACAGTTGACTTTTTCCCCGAAACCCTAACTGTGGTCCTGATGAAATTGAAACTTGTGAATCAAGCTTCTTGGGTCAATCCATTGTTGCAAATGGATTAATGTAGTATAGTTGGGGCCCTCAAATCATGTCTTGTGGTCTTGGCTCATGTTTTGTCCCAAAAGTCAACTTAGGGGTGAATTAAGTCAAGAAACCCTAATTCCTGATTTTAGGTAAATGAATCCCCTGAGGTAAAATTGACTTGATGATTGGGTCCATAAGGTCCCTTGGAGTATCTTGGGTTATTATTTGAAGCATTGGCTCATGCCCAGGTGAAAATTTCCATCTGGAGGCCTCAGTCGACCAAAACCCTAATTTGGTGACACTGGCGATCTCGAGGCTTGATCCACTTGGAATGTTGCAACTTTGTGCTTGATTCTTGATGTGGGAGTCCTCTTTATCCTTTATAGGTGTTTGAGAGGTTAGACAAGTTGAAGATCATGTCATTTCTTGATTGATTCTTTGTCTAATTGCTCTAAGAGGGCATGAAACCCTAATTATTGATTGTGGTGAATGCTCAACCATCTTTGAGGAGATTGATGAGGCATGAAGGTACATCCATATTGTGATGATGACTTGTACAATAATGGGAAATCTTGGTGGTCAAAATTTGGGGTATGACAGATGCCCCTATTTAATCTTCTTGGACCCGAAGGTGTGAATGGCAAAGGTATTCGGGCATTCGGGGTGCAAGAGGATTAAATATCGAAATACCTGAAATTTTGAAGGTGGTTGTGAATGGAAGTTTGCTCATCCATATTTTTTTACTAAGAAATAATGCTTAGAAAAGGGTGGAACTTCCCCTCGATCTTGGTCTTCAGCGAAGGAACTGGTCTCAGTTTCCAAAATAAACATCCCCTCGATCCTGGTTTTCAACCACGGAACTAGTCTCAGTTTCTGATGTAGACTTCCCCTCGATCCTGGTCTTCAGCCAAGGAACTATTCTTAGTTTCTTTTTTTAATAAACTTCCCCTCGATCCTGGTCTTTAGCCAAGGAACTGGTCTCAGTTTCTTGTATAAACTTCCCCTCGATCCTGGTCTTCAACCGCGGAACTGGTCTCAGTTTCTTATATAAATTTCCCCTTCGATCCTGGTCTTTAACCGCAGAACTGGTCTCAGTTTCTTGTATAAACTTCCCCTCGATCCTTGTCTTTAACCGCGGAACTGGTCTTAGTTTCTTTTTTCAATAAACTTCCCCTCGATCCTAGTCTTCAGCCACAGAACTGGTCTCAGTTTTTTTTGAGTTCTTTCCTTGACAAGGGACGCTATGTGTAGCGGTTTTCATCAAACTTATCGCCGAATTTTCCTGGGGAGATGCCATTTGATGGGAAAAAGTTTTTGTCATCAGACTTGCTGGGGAAACCCATTCGTCTGAGCTATAGAGGTGCTTAAACTTCTCTGTTAGAGACGCCATTTGTTGACTCTACTAGGGAAAACGAGTCTCATGAGAGACTATTTCCTGCTTGGGGATATTACATCATACTTTTCTTCGAGATCTTTTTGGAGAAATGGCATGTGACGTAATCCAATTTTGAGGTGCTGATGACTTCATTAACATTGACTTTCTAAAGAGAAAAACCAATGTGTTGTTGAGAGTCTTCGGTTGCGAGGCTTTCTCTGGGGATTTTCCTTAATCCAGGAAAGCGAGAACATCATCTTTAATAGTAAAGAGTGACGTTTGTCGAATGTCTTCTTGCTTTTTAGAGGTTCAAGTTATCGAAGTAGTCGAGGATCATCTCCAATCCAGAAATAAACTGGGGAGAGAGATTGTTCAGACAAAACATTTCCTGACAAGGAAAGAACTGACAACTCAATTGATAAGAGGACTTTATCACTTGGGGATAACACTGACCAGAGTGATAGTGATGCAATATGAATATGAATTAATAATGCATGATGTATGTATGTATATGCTGACAAAACTGACGCGACATACAGACTAATAGATGAACACGATTGGATACTCGGCCATTGCGGGGATGAAAACTATCACTGGTTCAAAATAGCAATCCTGCCTTGCTTAAGAAAGACGGTCCCTGTGGGGAGAAAGAATTGTTCAATCTGTCTTAAGAAATACGTATTCTGTCGGGGATGTCAGATGAAACATGGTTTCTGACACAGTTGATCCTTCATTCAGGCGTACTGGTTTAGAAGGAGTACTTTGATTCTGCACTTTGAGGTTCAATCACCTTCGGGGAAAGGATCGATGTTCTTTCGATGTTCAATAGTCCAAAGAATTGCCATCTTTATTTTAAAAGAAGAAAAATTTGACAAGTAAATTCTTTTTTTTTAATTTCAAGAATCGCTGATCATGTTAAAAATGTCATTCTGTAAAGCTAAAACAAATAAGAATTTCAAACAAAAGCACTAGGGCTCAAATTTTATTGATAGGACGGAAATTAGCCAAGCGCGTGATCCCATAGAGTATTTACAAAGTTAGAAAATGGTAATTTAAGGGAAAAGGGCTACATTGAAACATAACGACCGTTATCCTTCTACCAACTTTGAATTCTGGACATCCTGAGCTTCTGTCAAAGATGACCTTGACTGGAGTTTTCCTGATGAACGGTATTACCACTGAGGGATTTAACTTCGTCAGACGTAGTTACTTGCCATTAATCCCTAACGTTTGCCTGGATTGTACTTTGAGATTTCCAATTCATCGGGATGATCTTTTTTTGCTTATATCTCTAATTTTTGCTTGGACTGCCCTTTCGGGTTTTCTATCCACCGAGACTTTTATTTTTATTTAGGCGAAGTATTTCTTGACTACATCAACATTTTTGGGGTAGGCAAATTCTTCTCCATCACTGGTTGCGAGTCTCAAGGCACCGCCTGAGAAAGCTTTCTTGACCAGATAGGGGCCATCGTAATTCGGACTCCATTTTCCCCGGGAATCAGTGAGAAATGATTGTATCTTTTTTAGCACGAGATATCCTTTTCTAAAGACACATGGTCGAACCCTTTTGTCAAACGCCTTCTTCATTCTCTGCTGATACAACTGACCATGGCATAGTGCCATTATTCGCTTTTCTTCGATCATATTCAGCTCTTCGTGTCGACTTTAACACCATTCAGCCTCTGTTAACTTTGTTTCCATCAATACTCGGATCGATGGGATCTCTATTCTATGGGGAGCACTGCTTCCATGCCATATACTAGAGAGAAAGGGGTTGCCCATGTTGAAGTGCGGACAGATGTGCGATAACCGTGAAGAGTAAAGGGTAGCATTTTGTGCCAGTCTTTGTAGGTTACAACTATCTTTTGAACAATCTTCTTGATGTTTTTATTAGTTGCTTATACCGATCCGTTCATCTTAGGTCGGTAGGGAGATGAGTTATGGTGTTCGATCTTGAACTCAGCGCACAACTTTTTCATCATCTTATTGTTCAAGTTGGATCCATTATCCATAATGATCTGGCTTGGAACACCATAACGGCAGATGATATTGCTTTTGATAAAATGGACCACGACTTGTCAGGTTACATTGGTGTATGACACTACTTCGACCCACTTGGTGAAGTAGTCAATGGCTACCAGGATGAACTGATGTCCGTTTGAAGCCTTGGGTTCGATCATGCCAATCATGTCGATTCCCCATATAGAAAAGGGCCATGGGGAAGAAAGAACTTTGAGATGCGTTGGCGGTACATGGATTTTATCTGAGTATATCTGACACTTGTGACATCTCCTCATGTACTTGTAGCAATCGGATTCCATTGTCAACCAATAATACCCTGCTCTTAGATTTTTTCTCACCATTGTGCGTCCGTTGGCATGATTGCCAAAGGATCCTTCGTGAATTTCTTTGATCAGCATGTTTGCTTCTGGTCTGTGTACGCATCGGAGCAAGACCATGTCGAAGCTTCTCTTATAGAGTGTATCATCGCTCAGAAAGAAACTGCATGCCAATCTTTTGAGGGTCTTTCTATCTTTTCTGGATGCCCCAGGTGGGTACTCTTGTTTCTGAAGGAAGCATTTGATATCATGATACCAAGGTTTGTCGTCTATGATGGCTTCGATCGTGAAGATGTAGATGGGCCTCTCAAGGCGCATTATGTCAATCTTAGGTATGTCGTTCCATTGACCTATACTAATCATGGAGGAGAGAGTGGCTAACGCATCAGCCATGTGATTCTCTTCACGAGGGATGTGATGAAACTCGATTTTGTTGAAGAATGGTAACAACCTTCTCGCATAATCTTTGTAAGGAATCAGTCCTGATTGGTATGTGTTCCAATCTCCTTTGATCTGATTGATAACCAGGGCTGAGTCTCCATATACATCCAACTTCTTAATTCTCAAGTCGATCGCTTCTTCAAGACCCATGATACAAGCTTCCTATTCGGCCTCGTTGTTTGTACACTTGAATGTCAGTCGGGCGGTGAAAGGAGTGTGGGTACCCTGAGGTGTTATGATGATTTCCCCAATTCCATTTCCATAATGATTGACAGCGCCGTCAAAGATTAGTCCCCATTGGGAACCTGGTTCTGGCCCTTCACTAGGTAGAGGTTCATGAAATCTTCGTCTGGGAAGTCAAATCCAACTTATTCCTGATCGTTAATCGGTTGATAAGCCAAATGATCTGCTAAAATACTTCCTTTGATGGATTTCTGAGCGTGATACTCAATGTCGTATTCTGATAACAACATCTGCCAACGAGCGATCCTTCCCGTGAGAGCAGGTTTTTCAAAGACATACTTGATTGGATCCATTTCTGAAATTAACCAAGTAGTGTGACAAATCATATACTGGTAAAGACGTTTTGCTACCCAAGCCAGAGCACAGCAAGTTTTCTTAAGTATAGTGTACCGAGTATCACAGTCAATAAATTTCTTGCTCAAATAGTAGATGGTAGACTCTTTTCTTTTTGTTTCGTCTTGTTGGCCAAGTACACATCCCATGGAGTCTTCCAAGACTGTTAAATAGATTATCAGTGGTCTTCCCTCCACTGGAGGTGATAGAATTGGTGGGTTCAACAGGTATTCTTTGATAGTGTCGAAGGCAGTTTGGCAGTCTTCTGTCCATACGTAGTCCTGATTCTTTTTGAGTAATTTGAAGATTGGCGCGCATGTCGCGGTCATGAGGAATATGAATCTGGAAATGCAATTCAAACGTCCCAGGAATCCTCTGACTTGTTTTTCAGTCTTTGGAGAAGGCATTTCTTGAATGGCCTTGACTTTGTCGGGATCCTCCTCGATTCCTTTCTGGCTGACGATGAACCCTAAAAGTTTCCCTGAACGAACACCGAATGTGCATTTGTTAGGATTCAAGAAGAGTTTGTACTTTCTCAGACGCTCGAATAGTTTTGACAGGTGGGTCACATGTTCCTCTTATGTTTTTGATTTGGCAATCATATCATCGACATACAGTTCTATTTCTTTGTGTATCATGTCATGAAACAGAGTAGTCATGGCCCTTTGATAGGTTGCCCCGGCGTTCTTCAAACCGAAGGGCCTTGTAACAAAAGGTACCCCATGGGGTGATGAAGGAAGTCTTCTCCATGTCTTTCAGCACCATTTTGATTTGATTATAGCCCGAGAATCCATTCATGAAGAAGAAGACTTTAAACTTTGTTGTACTATCTGCCAGCATGTCTATGTGTGGTAAGGGAAAGTCATCCTTTGGACTGGCTTTGTTCAGATCCCTGTAGTCTACGCACGTTCTGACTTTTCTGTCCTTTTCGGAACTGGTACTATGTTGTCTAACCATTGAGGATATTCTAATGTGGCGAGGGAACCTGCGTCAATATGTTTCTGTACTTCCTCCTTGATTTTGATGGCCATGTCTGGATGAGTCCTTCTCAACCTTTGTTTTACTGGCAAACATTCTGATCTTAATGGTAGATGATGTTCCACGATGCTGGTATCCAACCCTAGCATGTCCTGATAGGACCAGGCAAATACATCGGGAAAACCTTTGAGAAGTTTTATCAGGCCTTCTTTGACAGTCGGACTGAGCAGTGCCCCAATCTTGACTTCTATCCTCTCTTCTTCTGTACCCAAGTTGACCGTTTCCAACGGCTCTTTGTGAGGTTCAATGGACCTTTCTTCTTGTTTGAGTAATCGGGAGATCTCTTTTGGAATTTCTTTGTCTTCTTCTTCTTTAGCGTCAAATACCGGGAATTCAAAGTTGGGAGAAGGAATTGGATCATATGTTTCAATGGGGTTTAAAACAAGCAATCTGCATGATGTGATGATTATTTTTTAGAAGAGATAGAGAGAATGCAAGAGTGTGTGCAGTGTATTTTCTGAAAAAGCAAAAAGTGAAAATAGCAATAAATGCGAAAATTACAGAACGACGTTATTTATTTATGATTTGGTCAATTCTTGAAACTACATCCCTATAAAACAAAATTCTGTCACTTTGGGCGAAGCGAAGAGGGACATTTACAAAAAGTGAGCCCTATCAAAACATCTGTTTTATCTGGGCAAGATGAAAAGTTAAAACAAAGATGGCAATTACTTAGACTTATGAACGACTTTCGGGACATCGAAAGCAAACCATTGGCGGTGAACTCCTCAACGAATCACAAAGTCTGAAACCTTCTTCCTTGGTTTGTCCTCAGAAATGACGCTGATTTCTGGCGGAGCAGGATCATTGGAGTCTTCCTCCCAGGCAGAGTTGTCGTAGACGAACTCTTCGGTTGTATCTTGCACAAGGTTTTCACTCTCAGGCAGATCTCCCTATCCAGTTGGCTGGATGTCTTCGAGCCTGATACGAGAGCTTTCAGGAGCGGTGTACTTGACCAAGAAGTCATACTTGCCACTCGGTTGTCCTAAGGTGTCCCATACTTCAGTGGAACTGGAGGAGTCATCCCTCTCGATGACGTTGACCTCGGGAAAGGCGTAGTTGATGAACTCTTGTCCTACAATCTTTACAGATTCATCGTCGTGCTGAATATTTTCGTAATGTCCTGAGTAATGATCCCATGATATGGTGGGGACGCGGGTATTCTTTTCAATGATGCTCAACTGATAAGTGTCATTTGGCTGACTCTTTTGCTCCAAGTCTTCTGGGTACGGCTGCCAGATAGGCAAGTCATCCATTAGGTCATAATAGTCGTAGTCGAAGTTGTCTTTCATCAGAGTGTCCTCCTCTAATGAGTTGGGTGGAGCACGGCATCCTTCCGGATCACAATCTCCATACATCATCTTGACATCTGATCTCGGTATATATCTCGGACTTTGCGTGGGATAGAAAAATGGCATATGCGTTTCTTCCCGAGACATATAGCCGTCCTCATTGAGATAGAACTTCCACTCTTCATCTGTATCAGAGGAATCCCCCTTATTGATGGTATGTACTTCTTGAGACACTGGGTGGAGGAAACCTCCACTGTGGAAGAAGTCCTGAATGGGATGAAAACTTTCATCGTTAGTAGCAGTCTGGGTACAAGTTGAAGATAAACCAAGACCTTTCTTTGTCTTGTTATCCGTATGAATAATAAGTTGTCCCCATCCTTTTGCATTGTTACTCTTGATTACTTTGAGAGCATCTTTGTATGAGTAAATCGATGTTCCTTTTTCTGATTGATTCTCATTGCTCACCGAGAGCGCTTGGAACTGAGTCCCCACGACCTCTTCTGGTTCTACACAGGTTGATGATGATAAGTTGCTTACGATTAAGGCTTGCTCTCCACAGACTGTGACTAGTTTGTCATTCTTGACGAACTTCAGCTTCTGGTGAAGTGTCGAAGTGACTGCCCCAGCCTCGTGTATCCAAGGT
Organism: Lathyrus tuberosus; assembly: GCA_022829125.1. Classification (NCBI taxonomy): domain Eukaryota; kingdom Viridiplantae; phylum Streptophyta; class Magnoliopsida; order Fabales; family Fabaceae; genus Lathyrus; species Lathyrus tuberosus. Next base: position 15,723,638 of record JALAZF010000071.1, read on the forward strand.
CTTCCTAATAAACAGCTGTATGCTGCCCAGATGTCCATGACCTGGAAAGTGACTTGGAAAGTGTGAGGACCGATGGTTATGGGAAGATCAACTTCACCGATAACTATTTTTCTGGATCCATCAAATGCTTTGACAATGACCTTATTGCCCCTCATCGGAGATCCTTGAAATGATAGTCGCATCAAAGTAGATTTTGGCATAACATTTCTAGTTGATCCGGTGTCTACCAGTACGCTGGCTAAAGCATCATCCTGGCCATTGACTGTAATGTTAAGTGCCATGTTGTGATTTTTGCCTTATTCTGGTAATTCTTCATCACTGAATCCTAAATTGTTGCAGGAAGTGATGTTGGAGATGATGCTGTCGAATTGTATTATCGTCACATCTTGTTCCACAAAGGCTTGCTCTAAGACTTTCTGTAGAGCTTCTCTGTGAGCTTCGGAACTGAGCAAAAGAGATAGCACAAAGATTCTTGAAGGAGTTTGCAACAGTTGGTCTACAGTGTTGTACTCGCTTTTCTGGATGAGCTTCAGCATCTCATCGTTGTTCTTTGAAAGGTCGGGATTACTGGATTGACCGACTGGTTGATTGGAAACTTCTGTTTAAGGTTCCTTTTTTCTGTTGGGTTCTCCAACTCCTCTGTTGAAGATCCGACCGCTCCGTGTTACTCGACTGATATCAGTAATATTCACGACGGAGGGTAATGGAGTTTCCTTTCCATTATCGATTGTTGTTGCACCATATTTATAAGGGATAGCCTTATCAGATTTGTACGGTACTGGTCCCGGCAGATAGATAACTATAGGAGTCTTTTGATTTTTCTGACCATCGTAGCCGACCTCAATTGGTTCGAGGTTGAGAATCTTTCTACTATCAAGAGGAACTCTTGATTCATGGAGTAGAGGGATTATGGCACATACATCTTTGATCCTTTCATGATCGGAGATTATGACGACGTCTTTCTTTTGATCAGGGAAATAATCTGACATTATGTTGGTCGACCCAGAATTTGAACACGGTCGAATCTCTTTTCGGTCCACCTGATTTTGAAGAGCAGCTCGCACAAGGTAGCATCCTTGGTTATTCTCTGAGCAAACTCTATATCGCTTATAGTTGTGTGGTGGTCCCAGCCATGTCCGCTTTGTACGCAGTGAAACTTCACAAGATCTGTTTTCATCGTGCGAACATCCTAACTGTGATGCCTAGTAGGATTCCCATCAGTCATACTGACTTATTGTGTGTCTTCATCTAGATAGATCGGAAGCCACCAGTGGTTTAACAAGTGTTGAAGCGTTCTTTGGACAAGTGCACATCCTTGGTCATTCACACAACATACTTTACAGTTCTGATAATCATGTGAAGCCAGAAAGCCGAGCCTGACCTGCTTAGCATGTAATTCCACCAGACTAGTATTCATTAACCGAATATCAAAGATTTGAATCATATTAACTTGATAGTGACTTCTATTATGGTAGTCCTGGATTCATCCGAGATCCATCTGACGCTGAAGGGCCTCTTGTACAAAAGAGTATCCCTGATTGTTTATTGAGCAGATCGGACATGAATTGTAATCGTGCCGTGGCAGATCATGATGTTGGCTTTGCCTTGAGTGCATTACCACCAAGTTTACATTCATGGCCAGAATGTTGTGGTTCTGGACAACGTTGGGATTTGTGTGAGCCAAATTGACCTCATGGATTCGGTGATCTTGAATGTCGCTCCCGGGATTTTCATCCTAGTACAAACGCGAAAGTGGCACCGAAACAGAGTCGCCAGCAATGTGTATTTATCCCAAGAGAGGGAAAGGAAACACCGCGTAAACCTGAGAGAAAGGAAAAGCATGGTCTTGCGACCAAGAGAAGTGGGTAAGGGAGTCGGTTACGCGAGAGGAAGGTATTAGCACCCCCTCGCGTCCATCGTACCCGATGGGATCCACGCTTGCTTGTCTCGATCAAAGGGTGTAAAGAAAAGATACTGGAAAAAAGAACTAAAAGAAAGAAAGGAGAAAGAAGAACAAATGTAGGGAAAATAAAAGAAGTGCTCGAATGGGCCCTACCCCACTGCCTACGTATCTCATCGGGAACATGAGAATCAGAGCGACGTAGTTCCCCTCACTAGGGATGAATTGTTTGTGTTTTTTAGAGAACGGCTGACGTTCTAGCTCAGGTGTTGCAGGCTCGCTGGTCCGAGTGCGTTACCATCTTGCAAGAAAACGAGTAGAAGCGCGTTCGTGCGTTGAGAGTGAATGAGGTGAGAAAAGAATTCCCGAAGGAAAGACGTTATTGTTTGTTTTTGTCTTTTAGAAAGAAGTGTTTTGGATTTGTTTGCATACGTCAGTGTATCTGGATCTTAGTCATTGGAATGTGTACATTCTCACATTCCAAGATGGAATGGGCAAGAAAGCACACTAAGGGTGAAGAAGACCCCCACACTTAGTTCCAATTGTCAAGGTTCAAACACACTAGCATACTTGTATTTATTAAGTGTTTTGTTGATTATGAAGTGAAGAAGTGTTTTTTATTATTTGCACCTTCAACAAGTATTGCATTTAAGTCCCTCATACAAGATCAAATGTTTAACACATTGACCCAAGATGGGCTATATGCTACACATTCTAAGATTACAAGAGAAGACCCCTTATAATCTTTTCTTTATATGAAAGGCCTAAATGCAATAAATGCCTACCTTTATTAGATATTTTGAATTTTCTTTGAGATGAGAAAAGAGACTCAAGGGAGGAGAAAAGGTAAAACCTATATGGACTAAGACTCAATCCTAATTGAAGATTAAAGAGAGTGATCCTAAAGGTTTGTGAGGTTTCAACCTAAAGTCTAAAGAAAGAATGAATTAAACAATTCACTTCTAAAGTAGAAGATGAATTGTAATTCACAAAGGGAAAGTGACGAGTTATTAAAAGAAAGCACATAAGTGCTTAGCAAAACACAAAATGGAAAGAGAAAGGATAGAAGTTGAATGTGGATTCCTTATCCACACTCAATTGAAACTTACCGAAGCCCCTACATGGTTAGCACAATCACTTACAAGTAAAGTAAGAAAATATAATGAACAAATCAAATTCAAACAAGTTGACAAACAAAGTAAAATGAGATTGAATGCTATACATGCTTCCAAGTCAGAATGTAACTCATATTTACACAACCTAATGTTATCCTAAATGAGCATACCAAATCATGCAAACAAAATCTCAATCCAACAAGAAGCAAAGAAGAAAAGGTGAAGTGATGTGAATGTGGTTCATACTTGTGAAACAAGTGACTTAAGGTGCAAGATAAACATCAAACATGCAAAGATGAAACCCAAATGTCACAATCAGAAGTCAATTAACATGCTATACATCCTCAAACAAAACCACAACTCATGGCACAAGTGCCTTCATGATCAAGCAAACCAAACATGAGGCATGCATTCACAAAATGAACAAGTTAAACTTCATGCTTCAAACAAATAGCAAACATGCTTCAAAAATTATGACTTTCACCAATCAAACACCTTAAACACATGCCATTAACATATCAAGTCCACAAGCAATGAATCAGAACCAAAGTCACTCAACAATTAGGTCAAAGTCTCATGGAAGTTTCATGCATTCATGCTCAAAGCAACACATCAAAAGTCATCCAAAAAAGACTTAAAAATCATCTCATAAATCTCAAACATACCTCAACATATTGTGACCACAATGCAAAAAGAAAGGCATCAAAATCATTTTTTATGATCAAGAACAAAAATGCACAAAATCACATGTCACATTAAGTATGCATGCAAATGGAAATTCAAAAGAAATAATGGAACAGGGGCAAAATGGTCATAAAATCAGAAAATAAAATCATGAAAAATTTCCTAAATGTTTTAAGAATACACATGAATTTTTGTAGAATTTTCCAATATCATTTGATATTTTTAAAAATCAATTATGAAACGTGTAGCAAAAATGAAAATAAAATATGAAATGCAATATGAATGGGGGTGCAACCATAGCAAATCCATAGTTCAATTTAATTGGGCTTGAAAACATGGGAGGTGTGGATATCAATCTGACTAAGTCCATTACACGCGCAATCCACAATAACTACCATGCTCTTCAGTCAACAATAGTCAAAACCACACAAGCCATTGGATCAAGTCACAGTCAACATCCAGTCAAAGTAAACAACATCAACGCGCACATGTGAATGTCCACACTCCCTATCGTGTACCATGCCACACGCTGTTTAAGTGGATTCAGAAAATACACATGTGACAAGCACATGCCTTTTAATGTGCTGTCACCATTCAAGCCACACGACCGCGCAAAATGAACGGACCCGATTAAAACGTGAGAAAGCCCTAGCATTCAAAGGTACCGGCCGGAGATGACTTCCGGTCACCTTCTCCGGCCAACAGCCACCGCCTGCAATTTTCGCCTCTCACCAAAACACACAATCCGCATACCAAAATGAAGAGGAAATTATGGAGATCAAGGATTCAGCCTTATTTTTCACATACCACACATACGCAGAGAGAACAGAGAAGATTAAAGTAAGCCCTAGGTTTTGCAACTAAGCCTTTAGGAGGCCTATCAACTAGCCGGTTTGAGCAGAGCTTCTAGCAAGCTTAAAACACAAAAAAAAACAAGTAAAAATAGGCAGAGATCGTGCAAGGTAATTTCAAGAGTTCAAACCTGAATGATGATGAAACTTGGAATGCACAAGAATACCAGAAGGAGATGCTTCTTCCTTGAGCTTCACTTGGCCAAATAAAGGCTTGAGAGCTTGAATTCGTGCAAAGAATCAACCAGAATTTCAACTCTCTTGATCCTGAACTTCTTTAACTGAACCTATGCACTCTTGTTCTTAATCTCCAAAGTAGAATCAAGATGAAGATGGAGATGAAATGTAGGAGATGATGATGAAATTCGTGTACAGAGAGGGAGAAAAAATCAGAGAATGTGGAAAGAATTTGAAGTGTTTTTGAGAGAATGTGGCTGGGAATGAAATTTGAGTGTGAGTTTTCTATTTATAGTATGAACTAACCATGGTTTAATGAGTGGAGTTAACTGAGTTGGATGAGTTAAAGTGAGTGCACCCTAACTAACTGAGTCAAGTTAGTTAGGGGCGAGTTATTGAGGCTGAGTTATGGTGAGGTCAAGCTCATGACAGTTATGGTGGAAGGGAGAAAAGGAGAGTGAAGCTGCCAATCTGTGCATCAGAAACTTGCTAAGCAAGTTTGTTCCTTCTATTCTCATGTATGGCACGTGACAGTGTGCATTATGTAAGTAACTTGTGCTTGGTTGAAAGAGGAAACAAAAGTGAGGAGGTGTTTGTGGTGTGACTGAACCAAATCATGCAGCATGTCATCAATGTATCAGTGTCAACATATGGTGGTTTATGGAGGTTTTTCTCTCTACTCAATGACTGCCTTAGGGAGTTTATGGGTTCATTTGAAAGAGGGTACATTGGGGAACAATATTGGTTTGAAAATTGAAGTGAAATGAGGTCTCAAACATGTCTAAAAATAGCTATGAACACAATGGTTCACAACTGGTTGGTGGGCGTGGCAAAAGGTTGGCTGGCAAGGCAATTGGGCACACAAAATTTCAGCACAAACAACATGACTTTGAACCCTCCAAACTATCTCATAACTTGGTTAAATCAAAATTTTCACAACATCAACATTGAAGAGGACACTACAAGGAACAACTTTGATGTTGAAAAGTTTTTCATTTGAGGCCTTTAACCATGAGAAAAATGAGTGGACATTTGGCCCACCAACTGTTTGTTAAAATGATTGCGCGCGTGACCTGAAAATCTTGGTCATGACCTAGTTTTGAACCTACTTTCCTCCAACTTTGATCAATCATATCTCTCTCAATTTTTATCCAATGGAGATGTTCTACACATGGATTTGAAGCTTAAAACAAGATCTTTCATTGAGGCAGAGTGGATTTTTCATTTGGTGCTCCAAATTTAAATGGCCTTGGTTCAAATTCTGATGCAAAATGGCCAAAACTTGCTATTTTTAGTAACCCTTCTTCATCCAAAAATGGCAACTTTCCACATCTTGATTTTTTCATGATTCCTTTGGAGTTTCTTGATCAAATTTTGTACATTGGACATATGTAACATGAATTTCATGAATTTGGCCTCAAAAAGTCAAGAGTTGACTTTTTCCTCTGATTATTTGACTTTGCCCCAATTTCTCTGATTCTTGATCTTTCTTCCAATTGAACCACTTCTAAAACTAATTGAGATGCAATCTTCCACACATATACACTTAAGAACATGTAGAATACCATGACAACAAGCTTTGTCCAAAAAATCAAAGATTCCTTGATTTAATGGGAAACCCTAGTTTTGACCCCCTTTGGTTAGGAGGAAATTGCACATCTTCCAAATCCAAATTCCTCAGAGTATGTTGTGTATCCTCTTAAAGGATGATGAGAAATGCCACTTGAGAATGATTCTGAATCAATGAGCTATCTCTTTTGAGGGTTTTCCTTCAATTTTTGAATCTCTTGCATAGTGAAAGATGTAGTGCTTCAATCTTCCATTGAATCTCACTTCCTTGAGGTTTTGGAAGATCAATTGAGATAGTATGAGACATGAGAGACCTCTTGGCTTGCCTAGAGCCAACTTGATTGACCTTTTTGTGCTTTGAATGATCCCTTGATTGTCCACCTTCCACCTGATCACATGCCCTGATGGTAAGAAGGATGCCATGCTTCATTTTTCTATGTTAAATGCAATGCAATGCTAATGAGATGGATATGATATGATAAATGATAATGCCAAGCTATGATGCCAAAAGGGAAGAGCAAATTTTGGGGTATTACAGCTGCCCCTATTCAAGCGCTGTAGACCTGAATGCCTGAAAGCAATTGCTTTCGGACTTTCAAGGTATATAGTGATTGAATACCAAATATAACCAAAAATTTGCTCTGGATGATGAAGAATAACAGGGATATAAACCCAACGAGACTGCTGGATTGAGTCCTCGATGAAACGTCGGAGAGATCTGTCTTTTGAACGATGCCAGACGACTACTGGCTTGCCACGCTACTGGTGGACTTTAATACTGTCTTTTTGAACGACGCCAGACGACTACTGGCTTGCCACACTACTGGTGGACTTTAATAATGTCTTTTATGCAACTCCAGACGACTACTGGCCTGCCACACTACTGGCGGACTTTGCAGCTTCGTGCCACCCGAAGATGGACTTTTTCCAATCCACTGTTGGACCTTTGCCACCCGAAGACGGACTTTTGCCAATCCACTGTTGGACTTTTGCCACCCGAAGACGGACTTTTGCCAATCCACTGTTGGACTTTTGCCACCCGAAGACGGACTTTTGCCAATCCACTGTTGGACTTTTGCCACCCGAAGACGGACTTTTGCCAATCCACTGTTGGACTTTTGCCACCCGAAGACGGACTTTTGCCAATCCACTGTTGGACTTTTAGCTGCTTTGCCACCCGAAGACGGACTTTTGCCAATCCACTGTTGGACTTTTAGAATATGCCACCCTTAGATGGACCTTTCGCCAATCCACTGTTGGACTTTTGCCACCCGAAGACGGACTTTTGCCAATCCACTGTTGGACTTTTGGAATTTTAAAATCGAATTACTCTCTGCCTCTGCGCCAGACATCTCTGCCGACTCTGCTGAGGAACCACAATCAATGATTTAATCTCGGAGACTCCTGAAAGGATAATATCTCTGCTGGCGAATGGATGAACAATCCGTCTGCTTCGAATTGTCAAGCTTGCCAAAAATAAATTGGACTTTGAGGGAATGACGACTCTGGCAGGAATTATTCCATCTGTTTGGGGCTGGATTCTGGTCACAGCAACTCCGCTGGGGATGAGAATTTTTAAATGACGTCCTGCTGGGGAAATGAGCCATTAAAACTCTGCTTGGGGATTTATTCAACCCAAGATCCTTTATAGGGATTATCAACCTTCTGACCCGGCTAGGGAAAGGCTGTACCATCCTTGTTGAGGAATAGATTCTGTCGATCTGATAAACCTCTGCGGAGAGAACAACAACTCAGCTGGAAGTTGCTGACACGATTCGATGCTGACCTCTGTGGGGATACCATGACCAGAGATACGATCTTGCTGGGTATCAGGGCTACTCTGCCAGGGATATGCAAATCCTGGTTAGAACATTCTACTGCAACTTGCTAGAAAGAGTCCTTAGAGATCTGTTGGGGAAACCCAAAGCAAATCCACAGTAGTCTGCTGAAGAATATGACTGTCAAGCTTAGGATGAGTACCACAATGCCCCATGTTAGGCGAGCTTTCCCTTTGGACAATTCCGTTGGGGATGACGAGTTTATAACAAACTCTGCTGGAGAAAACTGCTTTAAAGCGTCTCATGTTGGGGAATGCCTTCCGAGAGGGTTTTACAGAAGACCAACTGTCCTCAAACTCTACTGGGGGTGACCAACACTTCATGCTGGGGAAACAATCATGCCCCATGCTTGGACAACACAACAATTCGTCCCCGCAAAGGATGTCACAAGAGGATTTTACAGAAGATCTAGCCTCTTCAAACTCTTGTGACTTCGCTGGGGATAATGACCATCAGTTTCGGTGTCGACGAGACCACTCTTTTGGGGAACCTGTGACCGTTATCGATATAGAAAAGCTTGTAGCTGTTGGAAGTACTGAATGAGAGAATCGACTTAATAAGATGCAACGGTACCCAGTTGAACTTAATTCACTGATATCGACCCGTTATGAACAATCGTCGACCGAACGATGAACGCCGATCTCCTTACCCATAATTGCCCCAGTCTTTTGCGTGGGGTGATTTATTGCTGGTCTTGTGCTTAAAATCATCTGCACCTGCTACCTGCAACAAAAGAATATGCCCACATGCCCCGAATATTGCGTGGCTAGAATCCACCATCCGGGAGTATTCAACATTCGAAGTAATTTCAAATATTTTTTCTGCGCATGTTATTGCAGGGCTGCCATGTTTTCAAATGCAATGTTTTATCAAAAATTAGGACGTTTTTGCAAACAAAGCAATAAAACAAAAATAGAAAGCTTTTTACTGAAATTCAATTTATTGACTGAGAGCCCAGAATAGGCAATTACACCTGGAAGCAATCCTTGGAAAGAGGTGATCGCTGAAAATTGAGAAAAGAAACTATCCTAATGGCAATGTGAAAACGGAATTCCACTGAGTTTCCATTCTGTTATGACCAGTATGTCTTCAAAACTCCCCGACCTTGCCTTCTGAGGAATGATCAGACCGATTCCTATCTTTCAGAACGTCAGTTGTTCAAACGGTAATGGGTACAGATAACTCAGACTGTAGTCATTCGCTTAAATCCCTCTTTTGTGTGGACCGCCCTTTCAGGTTTTCGATCCACCAGGATACCCTTTTTTGCCTAAGTTGCCCTTTCGGGTTTTCAACTTACCGGGTGTACAAAATTTTTTTAATTATATCCCTAATTTTTGCCCGAACCTTATTCTGTTTTTTGGTTCGCCGGGATGCCCTTTTTTGCCTGGATTTTTTTTATTTTTATTATCCAGCGGGTCTATTCATGCGAAGTATTTTTTGACTACGTCCGAGTTGACAGGGGATGAAAAGTCTTCGCCATCCATGGTTGTAAGCAATAAAGCTCCGCCCGAAAAGACCTTTTTAACCACGAATGGACCTTCATAATTAGGAGTCCATTTGCCCCTGTGATCTGTATTGGGAGGAAGGATCCTTTTGAGTACCACATCTCCGACTTTGTAAACCCGAGGACGCACCTTTTGGTCAAATGCCTGCTTCATTCTGCGCTGGTATAGTTGCCCATGACATACAGCCGCCAATCGCTTTTCCTCAATAAGGCTCAACTGATCAAATCTGGCTCGTACCCATTCAACTTCATCTAGCTTAACATCCATCATGACTCTGAGGGACGGAATCTCTACTTCAACCGGTAGCACTGCCTCCATACCATATACAAGTGAGAATGGGGTTGCCCCAGTGGACGTGCGTACCGACGTTCGATACCCATGCAAAGCAAATGGTAACATCTCATGCCAATCTTTGTACGTGACAACCATCTTCTGTACAATCTTCTTGATATTTTTGTTGGCCGCTTCGACCGCGCCATTCATCTTTGGGCGGTACGGAGAAGAATTGTGATGCTCGATTTTGAAGTCCCGGCATAACTCAGCCATCATCTTATTGTTCAAATTAGAACCATTATCAGTAATGATTCTTTCGGGAACTCCATATCGGCAAATGATATCCCGCTTTAAGAAACGAGCGACCACTTGTTTTGTAACATTGGCATAGGATGCGGCTTCAACCCATTTGGTGAAGTAATCAATTGCCACCAAGATGAAACGATGACCATTGGAAGCTGTAGGCTCAATCTTTCCGATCATATCAATGCCCCACATGGCAAACGGCCAAGGCGACGACATGATGCTCAACGGATTTGGAGGCACATGCACCTTGTCTGCATAGATCTGGCATTTATGGCATTTGCGGGCATATTTACAACAATCTGACTCCATAGTCAACCAATAATATCCCGATCTTAACAACTTTTTAGCCATTGCATGCCCTCCGGCGTGAGTACCGAAAGAGCCTTCGTGCACTTCAATCATCAACAAGTCTGCTTCATGTCTATCCACACATCTAAGCAGGACCGTGTCAAAATTTCTTTTATACAGCACGCCATCTTTGTTCAAGAAGAAACTACCAGCTAACCTTCTCAACGTCTTCCTGTCTTTGGACGATGCCCCTGACGGGTACTCTTGACTTTTCAAGAAACACTTAATATCATGAAACCATGGCTTGTCATCAGACGTTGCATCGACCGCAAACACAAATGCTGGTCTGTCAAGGCGGGATACCTCAATCTTAGGTACATGGTTCCATCCTTGCACTTTGATCATGGAAGACAAAGTGGCCAAGGCATCCGCGAACCTATTCTCATCTCGAGGAATATGGTACAGTTTCACTGTTGTGAAAAATGTCAGCAATCTCCTCGTATAATCTCTATACGGCACTAGATTTGCTTGGTGCGTGTACCAACTCCCTTTCACTTGATTGATTACCAAAGCTGAATCACCGAATATATCAAGGGTTTTAATCCGTAGATTAATCGCCTCCTCGATCCCCATTATACAAGCTTCGTACTCTGCTTCATTGTTGGTGCATCCGAAAGTTATTCGGGCGGTGAACGGCATATGAACACCTTCCGGCGTGATAAGAACTGCTCCAACTCCGCACCCATTCATATTGACAGCCCCATCAAACATCAGACTCCATTTGGATTCAGGGTCTGGCCCCTCCTCCGGAAGTGGTTCCTCGCAGTCTTTAGCTTTGAGAAACATGATGTCTTCATCAGGGAAGTCAAACTTCATGGGTTGGTAATCATCAATCGGCTGTTGCGCAAGATAGTCGGACAAGATACTTCCTTTGACGGCCTTTTGTGAAGTGTACTGAATGTCATACTCTGTCAAGACCATTTGCCACCGTGCAACTCTGCCTGTCAATGCTGGTTTCTCAAAAATATACTTGATAGGATCCATTTTTGAAATCAACAAGGTCGTGTGCCTAACCATATATTGCCTCAATCGCTTAGCGGCCCATGCAAGCGCACAGCATGTCTTTTCAAGCATTGAGTATCGGGACTCACAATCATTGAACTTTTTGCTCAGGTAGTAAATAGCATGCTCCTTCCTACCTGTCTCGTCATGTTGACCGAGAACACAACCCATGGAACCTTCAAGCACTGTCAGATACATTATCAGCGGTCTCCCTTCAACTGGAGGCATTAGAATCGGAGGTTCCTGCAAGTATTCTTTTATCTTATCGAATGCCAATTGGCAATCGTCATTCCACTTGACCGTTTGATCTTTCCTTAACAATTTAAATATTGGCTCACACGTGGCTGTTAGGTGAGATATGAACCTTGCAATGTAGTTCAATCTACCCAAGAAACCACGAACCTCTTTTTCTGTTCTCGGTTCAGGCATTTCTTGTATTGCTTTCACCTTGGCAGGATCAACCTCGATTCCTCTTTCGCTCACAATGAAGCCCAGTAACTTTCCAGAACGCACCCCAAACGTGCACTTGTTTGGATTTAATCTCAGACGGAACTTTCTCAACCTTTCAAACAGCTTTTTCAGATTAACCAGATGTTCCTCTTCTGTTCTCGACTTGGCAATCATATCATCTACATAACATTCGATCTCCTTATGAATCAAGTCATGAAACAATGTCACCATCGCCCGCTGGTACGTTGCCCCTGCGTTTTTCAACCCAAAAGGCATTACTTTATAACAATATGTACCCCACGGAGTAATGAACGTGGTCTTCTCCATATCTTCAGGTGCCATCTTGATCTGGTTGTACCCGGAGAAACCGTCCATAAATGAGAACACTGAAAATTGAGCTGTATTATCGACCAGCACATCAATATGAGGTAGTGGAAAATCATCTTTCGGGCTAGCTTTATTAAGATCTCGATAATCCACACACATTCTCACTTTTCCATCTTTCTTCGGTACTGGCACGATGTTGGCTACCCATGGAGGATACTTTGTCACAGCAAGAAAACCAGCGTCCCACTGCTTCTGGACTTCCTCCTTAATCTTTAAAGCCATGTCGGGGTGAGTCCGACGAAGTTTCTGCTTGACTGGCGGATATTCTTCTCTCAATGGTAGCCTGTGCACGACAATATCCGTATCCAACCCCGGCATGTCTTGATACGACCAGGCGAAGACGTCAACATACTCGCGCAACATTTCCGTCAAAGTTTGCTTCACATCTGCTTGCAAGCTGGCACCAATCCTGATCTCTTTCTTGGCGTCCTTGGTACCAATATTGATGATTTCTACAGTCTCCTGATGAGGCTGGATGACCCTTTCCTCCTGTTTCAACAATCTGGCCAGTTCTTCAGGGAGTTCACAATCTTTCTCATCCCCTTCTTCGGCTTGATAAATCGGATTGTCAAAGTCATACATGGCCATATCAAAATCGTTATCAGTGGTATCCGGAGGATCAAGTCTGCATGAACGGGTTCATGCCTTATTTTAGAATTTATTTTTAAGCAAAACAAAAGAAAATGAAACATTGCCATTTTATATTTTTTGTGCAAAAATAAAAACTGAAAGACAGAGAACAAAATTTGATTGCAAAACGTCCTTTATTAATGATTAAACATTGCAAATGCAACCATGGTGGCCCTACAAATGAATCTATACGCCTTGGGCAGAGCGCAAGATTTTGTCATGCATTATGGTTAGAAAAAACAAAGAAAAATTACTCTGTCTGAAGAGTAACCCGGATGACTTCTTCAACGAACCAGTTCTGCACTTGTTGTCCCGAAGCATGAGGGCGTACCCAGTTGTCCAGGTCACAATTACTGTCAACACTATCCTCCGTGGCTGCACAAGACTGGTCCATGTAGATAATTCCCCCACTATTGAAAGTAATGGGTCCCCTGCTCCCCGCATCTGAAGTTGTAGAGGGATGATAACCAATACCAAATTTGTCTTCCTTCATTGGGGTCTCTATCAACCTGCCCCAACCTTGGGCGTTGCCTGCCCTGACGACCTCGACAGCTTGTTTGTAAGATGAAATGGAGGTACCAGCCCCAACTGGTACAGAAGAAGACTCAGGTGCATCGTCAATATTGACTGCTTCGAATGATTGGCACAGCATCTCATGAATTTCCCCATCCATTTCAATGTACTTGAACGTGGACAAGTGACTCACAAAGATGTCTTCTTCCCCACACACTGTCACAACCTGCCCTTCAAACTCATACTTCAGCTTTTGATGTAGAGTAGAAGTAACAGCCCCGGCTCCGTGAATCCAAGGGCGTCCCAATAGGCAGCTATATGCAGGTTGTATGTCCATTACATGGAACGTGGATTTGAATACCTGTGGTCCAATTTGTACGGGCAATTCCACCTCACCAAACACAGATCGTCGGGTCCCATCGAATGCTCTGACCACCAATTCACTAGGCCTTAAGATCAAACCATCAACTTCCAGCTTCATCAATGCCTTCTTGGGCAAGACATTGAGTGACGAACCAGTGTCTACCAGTACATGAGATAACACTGCGCCCTTACACTCCATCGTGATATGCAAAGCCTTATTATGGTTTCTTCCTTCAACAGTCAAATCTCTACTTGTAAAGCCCAAGCCATGGCTGACATTAACATTGGAGATTACGCCCTCGAGCTGATTAACAGTAATTTCTTGTGGCACGTACGCACTCTTCAACACTTTCAACAACGCCTGTCGGTGCGCATCAGAGCACATCAATAGTGACAAGATTGAAATCTTTGAAGGGGTCTGATTCAGTTGGTCCACAATCTTATAATCGCTTTTCTTGATTATCTTCATAAATTCTTCCATTTCCTTATCAAAAGTAATCTTTGTCTCTGCTTCAGGTGTAGGCGCACTTTCAACCACCTGTTTACCTTTAGCCTTTGCTGCGGCTTCTGCCTCTTTATCACTTCTCAAGGTTTGGGGAGCGAACAACCTTCCACTCCTTGTAAAGCCCCCTACACCCCCTACATTATCAATATTTGGGCTGACTGACGGCTCAACTTCCTGCTTTTTACCTTCGTAATATACATCTGCCCCATAGTGCCATGGGATAGCTTTCGTGGATGTGAACGGAATCGGTCCTGGCACCGTGATAGTGACAGGACTGGGCCTTTCTGGCGCAACACTCGCCACGGGAACTGCATTGACCGGCATTTGAATCTCAGCGGGAGTGTAATAGATGGTCACGGTTGATATCTCATCAGTGTCTTTCACAACTCTATCGAACTGTAGATATCCTTCATCGATCAGATTCTGTAAACCCATCTTCAACTTATCACAGCCGTTCTCCTGATTCACACACTCAGAGCAATCTTGATTACAGCCCGGGAACACCTGTCCCTTCAATAAACGATCTTTTACAACCAACAAAGAAGTTTTCACTTGATGAACGTCTAACACCAAATTCAATCTCCTCCCATCTTCAATAGCGTACACATTTGCTGCGCTATGATCAGGCATGGGATGCTGAGTAATATTAGGAGCGGGAGAGAAATTGATGGCTTTAGCATCAATCAAATCTTGTACTTTATGATGGAAAGCCCATCATTTTTCAATGGAGTGCCCCTGAGCACCTGAGTGGAACTCACAACGAGCATTAGCATCGAAGTTAGGTGGCAGGTTTCCAGCAACCGGAGCTTTCATAGTACGGAGTTCTACCAACTTTAACTCGAGTAGCCGGGGCAACAGCACGGCATAAGTCATAGGGAGAGGATCCATCTTGCGATCCCTCTGTCTAGACCTTTGCTGGAAAAAAGGTTGTTGCTGTTGAACTTGTTGTTGGGGTTGTTGTTTCTGAACAGACGGTGTGGGGATTGTCACAGCATCTACCTGATAATAAGCTCGAGAACGCCCTCTGCCTCGTCCTCTAAACACAGCATTCGTATCACCTTCTCTTCTTTTCTGGTTACTAGCAAACGGTTTCTTCGTCCCCGAAGAGCCAGCCCCACTCACATCCTGGATCTTTCCAAGCTTTAACAGACTTTCTATTCTTTCTCCCGCAATCACAATATCAGCAAACCCAGTTGACGGACAAGCAGCTAATCTATCCAGATAGGCCCCTTGCAAGGTGCCCATGAACATATCTGCCATTTCTCTGTCTGATAAGGGAGGTTGAACCTGGGCAGCCATTTCCCTCCACCTCTGTGCATATTCTTTGAAACTCTCCTTGGCATTTTGTGACAATCCCTGCAATTGGGTGCGGTTGGGCGCCATGTCAATATTATATTGGTATTGCTTCAGGAACGCTTCTGCCAGATCTTTCCAATTCTTCACAGCAGCTCTATTCAACTTCATATACCAGGTCAAGGACGCCCCAGCCAGACTGTCCTGAAAATAGTGCATCCATAGCTTCTCGTCATCCGTATGGGCTGAAATCTTCCCAAAGTAAGCTTGAAGATGCGTTTGGGGACACGCATTGCCGTGATACTTATCGAAAGTGGGAGGCTTGAATTTAGGGGGAATTCTGACTCCTGAGACCAGCCCCAAGCTGGTAACATCAATACCCATAGAGTTCTTGCATTCTATGGCCCTGATCTTCTCTGCTAACTCATCATACCTTCGATCACCTTGATTACCCACATCAGCATCCAGCAGAGTAAATTGGTCTTCCAGAGTATCCTCAAGAGTAACACCAGCATGCCTACCATTTCCATTACCCCGATTGTTACCACCAGGAGGAGGGTTACCACCGGGGGGAGGAATGCCATGTCCCTGTGAATTGTCATGATGATCACCTTCGGGCCCATTGTCGGGACGCTCTACCAGAAGCCTCAGTCTCTCCTGATTTTGCGCCATGCCAGTCATGAGGGTCATGAACTGGTCCATACGCGCCCTCATTTCAGCCAAATCACTTTGCACTTGATCCATGACTCTTACTTGATTCCTTCGCGTCGAATATCGGTGAATATGACTCTCCGCTATAATGCCTGAAACCAAATAAAGGTTAGAGACCCCGCAACGAGTACCTGAAAAGCAAGTAACAAAAAATGCAAAATGATATGCAATGCCATGCAATGCCATGTTTGTCATTTCCGAGGTGCTTTATACCCTGATTCCAATCCCACCACAGAAATCTGAAGACCAGAAATTGTGATATAAAGAGACGTGTCGTGGTCATGTGCTTGTGTGCAGCTATCTGATAAGGAATAATTCTGAATAAAACTGCTCATACTCATTCAACGAAGTAATCAAGTATATTTAAGAAAGGTTCAACCGCAAATGCAATACAAGGAAAAATGGATCCATCAACAAGCCTGATGGTAACCATTAACAACAAAATATAAGGAAAAGAACATCAGTCTGACAATTCCACACCCTTCAGCTTATCACTTGAGTATTTGATCTCCTCAAAAAGTATACGGGTACGCTGGTGATTCGGCTTTTCAATCATTTCTTTGATCAAGACATCCCTTTTCTCAAGAGCTTCAGTTAAAGAACCCATGTGCAGCATCAGAGCCTCGTCATCACACACTCCTTTGTGTCTCTTTATGCCAGCTTGCGTCTTGAGTATCTCCCTTTCTATCATGACTTCTTCAAGCTCTTTCTTGGTATTCTTCAACTGGCTTCTAGCTTCTTCTAACTGTTCTTGACTTTTATCGAGACTTTCCCGATACTTTCTCCTCTGCTCATGTGCCTTTTTAAGCTCCTCGTCTTTAGTCTTCGACTGATCCTTTAACTCGGCATTTTCAATTCTGACTTCATCCCAAGCTTGACGAAGTTGAGCTAATGAATCCTTGCTTCGGGCTAACGCCTGTTTTGTAATCTTGTGAGCCTGACTAGTGTCATCTGCTCCCAAAGTAAGTTTCCGAAAGTACCGAGCTCGGTCATCAAAATCTTCCTCTTTGTCAGCCAAGGTTTTTTCCGCTTTCAAGGCTCTCTTTTCCAACTCTTTGTTGTCAGCTAGAGCTTTCTGAAGGCATCTGCTCATTCCAGAATTCTCTATCTGCAACTCTCTGACCATTTTCTTCCACTTCTCACATTCTTCAATAGCCACCATAGTGGGTTGTTCTGGCTGTACTGCACATAAAAGAGGTCCCCTTGAAAAGGGTAAAAGCAATTCCTTTACTTTCGTTTCAATCCACCTGTCATATTCAGGATAAGATCTACAATCTCCTTTTCCAAAAACTGCTTTTCCAATTTTGTGCTTATCTTTCCAAGCATTCACTACTTCTACCACCTTTGCATCTTTAGTTCCTGTAAAGAATAAAGATTCTTCCACATCTTGCTCTGTAGGAGGATATCTGGAAGCATACCCAAACTGTCGGATGGCCAAAACTGGATTATAATTAATCCCTCCTTTTCTGCCAATCAAAGGCACATTTGGAAAATTTCCGCATCTTGTGACAAGCTCTATTCTCAACAACCGGTGATCAAACCATACAATGTTATCAGCAGTTAAACTCATCAATCTTTTAGACCATTTCGCCACATCTTTGGTTTCCACAAAGGCACCTGTCTGAGGCAAATGTTTGAAAAACCAATGACTCAGCAGTGGAGTGCAACAACTAACAGATCCTCCCCTCCTTTTCTCATTCTTGTAATGCATGGAATGATAAAAATCTCCTAACAAAGTAGGGACTGGATTTTTAAGGACAAAAACTCTCGTTGCTTGCATATCCACAAAGTCTTGCTGATTGGGAAAGAAAACTAGGCCATATATGCAGAGAGCCAGAATGGAATTGTAAACCGTCCAATTTTTAGCACTTGCAGCCTCTTGGGCCTGTCCAGCCAGAAATTCTAAATGAAATCCGCTAACTCCATTTTTACTGCTCACACCGCTCTTTATCAATGTCTGATCCATTTGTAAAGCAGCAGCAATTTCTTTTACGCTGGGAGAACTACCAGAGAAGAATGGTATTGCCGACGTGATCGGAATTCCCAAAATAAATGAGAATTCTTCCAGTGTTGGCATCAAAATGTAATTTGAAAAAAGAAAGCACCTCAACGAAGGCTCGTAGAACTGCAGCAGAGTGTGTAAAGCATCATGCTCATACTTGGTGATTGTACGGACCATCCCAACCAAATTCCCGTAGCTCTTCTGAAACCTATCAAGAATACCCGGACCGGCCATATCTATAACTTTGAGCAATGAATCCAAGACAGGATCTGGAAACTTGTAAGACACATTGTTCTTTCTCTCGGCGACGATCTCTGTTGAACCCATGGATTGGAATCAGAAATGTATTATGCACCTGAAAATGACAAACATAACTGTTATGATATGATAATGCAATGCAAAAGGGCATGTGATCAGGTAATCAAGTGTCGGTGTCTGTATTGAACTGTGTGCACTGTGTCTCTGTACTGAATCTGGCAATATCTGAGATGAACACTTAAATCACTGTCATAGGATACAATATCTGAAATCATCATAGAATCACAAGTAAGGTAGGTAGGAGGCTGGGTTTCCTGCAAACCTGTAAACATCCCGCCCATACTCACATGTGGTTCTTAGAAAATAAGGCTTGTCAGCTTCAGAGGTTTGAGAAGCAATAGCACATTCAGCCCGTAGGATACAATGCTATGCCAATCAAAGAGGTCGTCCACTGACTCCCCTTAGAAAATAAAAGTCATCCTATGCAAGTTCCAAAGTGGGCCCTCGGGTGCGAATGGGTTTGCCACAGAATGTGGTCTGCCATTGTCACCACTAAAAGGGATATCCCCACTAAGGTCCTCATGATCGGTCACTAGAGTCGACAGCTCTCTAGATCTACATCCTGGAATACGCAAGATGCGTATGCCACGACGTGTCCCAAGATAGCCTCATCTAGCTGTGAATTTCGTGAACACCCAACGCACTCCAAACGGCACGTAGGTCCCACTACTCTCCACTCTAATTCTAAGTGTATACTCAAGCCTGTGTAATGGGCTTATCTCTCAGAAATCCCGCCCGCCAAGCAGAAAACAACACAGTCCAGTATAGCATAATATATCATATGAAATGAAAATGCTAAAATACGGTAAATACAGTAATGTACAGTAAAGCAGTAAATAACCATACAATAAAACAGTAAATACAACACAACAGTAAACACCCAATGAAAGAAAAACAGACAAGCGCTAGGATTGACTCGCTTAGGGATGGACCAGCAATAGGTCAACCGCAATAGTCCCCAGCAGAGTCGCCAGCTGTCGCTCCCGGGATTTTCATCCTAGTACAAACGCGAAAGTGGCACCGAAACAGAGTCGCCAGCAATGTGTATTTATCCCAAGAGAGGGAAAGGAAACACCGCGTAAACCTGAGAGAAAGGAAAAGCATGGTCTTGCGACCAAGAGAAGTGGGTAAGGGAGTCGGTTACGCGAGAGGAAGGTATTAGCACCCCCTCGCGTCCATCGTACCCGATGGGATCCACGCTTGCTTGTCTCGATCAAAGGGTGTAAAGAAAAGATACTGGAAAAAAGAACTAAAAGAAAGAAAGGAGAAAGAAGAACAAATGTAGGGAAAATAAAAGAAGTGCTCGAATGGGCCCTACCCCACTGCCTACGTATCTCATCGGGAACATGAGAATCAGAGCGACGTAGTTCCCCTCACTAGGGATGAATTGTTTGTGTTTTTTAGAGAACGGCTGACGTTCTAGCTCAGGTGTTGCAGGCTCGCTGGTCCGAGTGCGTTACCATCTTGCAAGAGAACGAGTAGAAGCGCGTTCGTGCGTTGAGAGTGAATGAGGTGAGAAAAGAATTCCCGAAGGAAAGACGTTATTGTTTGTTTTTGTCTTTTAGAAAGAAGTGTTTTGGATTTGTTTGCATACGTCAGTGTATCTGGATCTTAGTCATTGGAATGTGTACATTCTCACATTCCAAGATGGAATGGGCAAGAAAGCACACTAAGGGTGAAGAAGACCCCCACACTTAGTTCCAATTGTCAAGGTTCAAACACACTAGCATACTTGTATTTATTAAGTGTTTTGTTGATTATGAAGTGAAGAAGTGTTTTTTATTATTTGCACCTTCAACAAGTATTGCATTTAAGTCCCTCATACAAGATCAAATGTTTAACACATTGACCCAAGATGGGCTATATGCTACACATTCTAAGATTACAAGAGAAGACCCCTTATAATCTTTTCTTTATATGAAAGGCCTAAATGCAATAAATGCCTACCTTTATTAGATATTTTGAATTTTCTTTGAGATGAGAAAAGAGACTCAAGGGAGGAGAAAAGGTAAAACCTATATGGACTAAGACTCAATCCTAATTGAAGATTAAAGAGAGTGATCCTAAAGGTTTGTGAGGTTTCAACCTAAAGTCTAAAGAAAGAATGAATTAAACAATTCACTTCTAAAGTAGAAGATGAATTGTAATTCACAAAGGGAAAGTGATGAGTTATTAAAAGAAAGCACATAAGTGCTTAGCAAAACACAAAATGGAAAGAGAAAGGATAGAAGTTGAATGTGGATTCCTTATCCACACTCAATTGAAACTTACCGAAGCCCCTACATGGTTAGCACAATCACTTACAAGTAAAGTAAGAAAATATAATGAACAAATCAAATTCAAACAAGTTGACAAACAAAGTAAAATGAGATTGAATGCTATACATGCTTCCAAGTCAGAATGTAACTCATATTTACACAACCTAATGTTATCCTAAATGAGCATACCAAATCATGCAAACAAAATCTCAATCCAACAAGAAGCAAAGAAGAAAAGGTGAAGTGATGTGAATGTGGTTCATACTTGTGAAACAAGTGACTTAAGGTGCAAGATAAACATCAAACATGCAAAGATGAAACCCAAATGTCACAATCAGAAGTCAATTAACATGCTATACATCCTCAAACAAAACCACAACTCATGGCACAAGTGCCTTCATGATCAAGCAAACCAAACATGAGGCATGCATTCACAAAATGAACAAGTTAAACTTCATGCTTCAAACAAATAGCAAACATGCTTCAAAAATTATGACTTTCACCAATCAAACACCTTAAACACATGCCATTAACATATCAAGTCCACAAGCAATGAATCAGAACCAAAGTCACTCAACAATTAGGTCAAAGTCTCATGGAAGTTTCATGCATTCATGCTCAAAGCAACACATCAAAAGTCATCCAAAAAAGACTTAAAAATCATCTCATAAATCTCAAACATACCTCAACATATTGTGACCACAATGCAAAAAGAAAGGCATCAAAATCATTTTTTATGATCAAGAACAAAAATGCACAAAATCACATGTCACATTAAGTATGCATGCAAATGGAAATTCAAAAGAAATAATGGAACAGGGGCAAAATGGTCATAAAATCAGAAAATAAAATCATGAAAAATTTCCTAAATGTTTTAAGAATACACATGAATTTTTGTAGAATTTTCCAATATCATTTGATATTTTTAAAAATCAATTATGAAACGTGTAGCAAAAATGAAAATAAAATATGAAATGCAATATGAATGGGGGTGCAACCATAGCAAATCCATAGTTCAATTTAATTGGGCTTGAAAACATGGGAGGTGTGGATATCAATCTGACTAAGTCCATTACACGCGCAATCCACAATAACTACCATGCTCTTCAGTCAACAATAGTCAAAACCACACAAGCCATTGGATCAAGTCACAGTCAACATCCAGTCAAAGTAAACAACATCAACGCGCACATGTGAATGTCCACACTCCCTATCGTGTACCATGCCACACGCTGTTTAAGTGGATTCAGAAAATACACATGTGACAAGCACATGCCTTTTAATGTGCTGTCACCATTCAAGCCACACGATCGCGCAAAATGAACGGACCCGATTAAAACGTGAGAAAGCCCTAGCATTCAAAGGTACCGGCCGGAGATGACTTCCGGTCACCTTCTCCGGCCAACAGCCACCGCCTGCAATTTTCGCCTCTCACCAAAACACACAATCCGCATACCAAAATGAAGAGGAAATTATGGAGATCAAGGATTCAGCCTTATTTTTCACATACCACACATACGCAGAGAGAACAGAGAAGATTAAAGTAAGCCCTAGGTTTTGCAACTAAGCCTTTAGGAGGCCTATCAACTAGCCGGTTTGAGCAGAGCTTCTAGCAAGCTTAAAACACAAAAAAAAACAAGTAAAAATAGGCAGAGATCGTGCAAGGTAATTTCAAGAGTTCAAACCTGAATGATGATGAAACTTGGAATGCACAAGAATACCAGAAGGAGATGCTTCTTCCTTGAGCTTCACTTGGCCAAATAAAGGCTTGAGAGCTTGAATTCGTGCAAAGAATCAACCAGAATTTCAACTCTCTTGATCCTGAACTTCTTTAACTGAACCTATGCACTCTTGTTCTTAATCTCCAAAGTAGAATCAAGATGAAGATGGAGATGAAATGTAGGAGATGATGATGAAATTCGTGTACAGAGAGGGAGAAAAAATCAGAGAATGTGGAAAGAATTTGAAGTGTTTTTGAGAGAATGTGGCTGGGAATGAAATTTGAGTGTGAGTTTTCTATTTATAGTATGAACTAACCATGGTTTAATGAGTGGAGTTAACTGAGTTGGATGAGTTAAAGTGAGTGCACCCTAACTAACTGAGTCAAGTTAGTTAGGGGCGAGTTATTGAGGCTGAGTTATGGTGAGGTCAAGCTCATGACAGTTATGGTGGAAGGGAGAAAAGGAGAGTGAAGCTGCCAATCTGTGCATCAGAAACTTGCTAAGCAAGTTTGTTCCTTCTATTCTCATGTATGGCACGTGACAGTGTGCATTATGTAAGTAACTTGTGCTTGGTTGAAAGAGGAAACAAAAGTGAGGAGGTGTTTGTGGTGTGACTGAACCAAATCATGCAGCATGTCATCAATGTATCAGTGTCAACATATGGTGGTTTATGGAGGTTTTTCTCTCTACTCAATGACTGCCTTAGGGAGTTTATGGGTTCATTTGAAAGAGGGTACATTGGGGAACAATATTGGTTTGAAAATTGAAGTGAAATGAGGTCTCAAACATGTCTAAAAATAGCTATGAACACAATGGTTCACAACTGGTTGGTGGGCGTGGCAAAAGGTTGGCTGGCAAGGCAATTGGGCACACAAAATTTCAGCACAAACAACATGACTTTGAACCCTCCAAACTATCTCATAACTTGGTTAAATCAAAATTTTCACAACATCAACATTGAAGAGGACACTACAAGGAACAACTTTGATGTTGAAAAGTTTTTCATTTGAGGCCTTTAACCATGAGAAAAATGAGTGGACATTTGGCCCACCAACTGTTTGTTAAAATGATTGCGCGCGTGACCTGAAAATCTTGGTCATGACCTAGTTTTGAACCTACTTTCCTCCAACTTTGATCAATCATATCTCTCTCAATTTTTATCCAATGGAGATGTTCTACACATGGATTTGAAGCTTAAAACAAGATCTTTCATTGAGGCAGAGTGGATTTTTCATTTGGTGCTCCAAATTTAAATGGCCTTGGTTCAAATTCTGATGCAAAATGGCCAAAACTTGCTATTTTTAGTAACCCTTCTTCATCCAAAAATGGCAACTTTCCACATCTTGATTTTTTCATGATTCCTTTGGAGTTTCTTGATCAAATTTTGTACATTGGACATATGTAACATGAATTTCATGAATTTGGCCTCAAAAAGTCAAGAGTTGACTTTTTCCTCTGATTATTTGACTTTGCCCCAATTTCTCTGATTCTTGATCTTTCTTCCAATTGAACCACTTCTAAAACTAATTGAGATGCAATCTTCCACACATATACACTTAAGAACATGTAGAATACCATGACAACAAGCTTTGTCCAAAAAATCAAAGATTCCTTGATTTAATGGGAAACCCTAGTTTTGACCCCCTTTGGTTAGGAGGAAATTGCACATCTTCCAAATCCAAATTCCTCAGAGTATGTTGTGTATCCTCTTAAAGGATGATGAGAAATGCCACTTGAGAATGATTCTGAATCAATGAGCTATCTCTTTTGAGGGTTTTCCTTCAATTTTTGAATCTCTTGCATAGTGAAAGATGTAGTGCTTCAATCTTCCATTGAATCTCACTTCCTTGAGGTTTTGGAAGATCAATTGAGATAGTATGAGACATGAGAGACCTCTTGGCTTGCCTAGAGCCAACTTGATTGACCTTTTTGTGCTTTGAATGATCCCTTGATTGTCCACCTTCCACCTGATCACATGCCCTGATGGTAAGAAGGATGCCATGCTTCATTTTTCTATGTTAAATGCAATGCAATGCTAATGAGATGGATATGATATGATAAATGATAATGCCAAGCTATGATGCCAAAAGGGAAGAGCAAATTTTGGGGTATTACATTGAATACATCCAAGATTCATTTGTTCTTGTAGAGCTAATTACACTACGGAACATCCTTGATTATTCTTTGAGCAGTTATCACACTGGTGATAATTGTGAGATGGTACATGACCGTATCTGCTTTGTCTGCAATGCATCCTGACTAGATTGGTTCCCAATAGAAGTACATCGTGAATCTGATAGCTGTGGTTGGACTCTTCCTCTATCAAATTTACTGCATCTTTCTCGTGTTGAGGCAACGGGTTCGTCTGAACATTTGGATTTGTATCCTTGAAAGATAGGACCCCGTTCATGACAAGCTTCTGTACATCAGATTTGAAGCTGAGACAGTTTTCTATGTTATGCCCCGGTCCTCCTTGATGGTAAGGGAAAGTTTGATCTGCTTTGAACCAAAAAGGCAGATTTTCCGGTACTGTAAGAGGGGACCTGGTTTGGACGTGCCCCTTGACCAGTAGTAGTGGAAAGAGTTCTGGGTACAACATCGGTATAAGGTCAAACCCTGGTGGTCGTGTCGTACAATTGTTATTGTTGTATTGAGGACGAGCCTGCTGAAGAGGTTGTTGTGTCCTTTGCTGATATTGTGTTTGACTTGGTTGGCTATGAGCAACCTGAGGTTGATACATCGGAACAGGCGCAAGGTTGATAGCAGGAGTTACTGCTGCTACTGGTGGATATCTTCGCCTTCGCTTTCCGAGAGAGATATTACCAATATCTTGCTATTTTTTCTTAGGGAAAGCACTACCGTATCTTTTGGTAATGCTTGATGGTCCTGTATCTTTGAGTAAACGTCCTTCCCGGACTGCCTCTTTAAGGCGTACTCCCATGTTCACCATCTCAGTAAAGTCGTTGGGCGCACTGGCAAACATTCGGTCATAATAGAATGAGCTCAAGGTTTTCAAAAAGATCTTTGTCATCTCTTTTTCCTCAAGAGGGGGACAAATCTGGGCGGCAATTTCATGCCATCTCTGAGCATATTCCTTAAAGGTTTCCTTGTCCTTTTGTGACATTGCTCTGAGTTGATCTCTGTCTGGTGCCATGTCTAGGTTATACTTATACTGCTGAACGAAGGCAGCGCCAAGATCTCTAAAAGTGACGATCTTAGTACGGTTCAAACCCATGTACCATTTGAGTACGACACCGGTTAAACTATCTTGGAAGTAGTGGATCAGTAACTGTTGATTCTCTATCTGAGTTAACATCTTTTGAGCGTACATCACCAAATGACTTTGAGGGCAAGAGTTGCCCTTGTATTTTTCAAAGTCAGGTACCTTGAATTTGTGCGGGATTTTCACATTAGGGACCAAACAAAGGTCTGCGGCATCCTTTCCGAATAAATCCTGACCGCGAATGGCATGTAGTTCCTTCTGCATCTCTAGAAATTGTTCCTGGAACTCATTCATTCTGTCGTACATACTTTCATTTCCACCAGAATGTATCTGTAGAATCTGTCCTTTTGGGACAGTGTGTACCACTGGTTGTGGTATAGTCATTACGGCGGTGACCTTTGGTGCTTCCCTATCCCGAAGTTTGTAACCTTCAGGAGTTGCTGTCATGACTCTTGCATTCTCGCTTTCCCGAAGTTTGTAACCTTCAGGCCCAGCGGTTCCTGCTGCAGTTTCTGGATCTTCTGTGACCGACAGAATATATCCTTCAGGGATAAAGTTGATAGGAATGCCCCAGGGACGATCTTTAGGCATGTTGTACCGAGGATCATATGTCTCCACTATGGGCGTAGATGTGATCTCTGAGATCACAGTCCTTTGTTGTTGCCTCTGAGCTTTTACCAGAGATTGCATGTCACTCTGAAGTTTTCTCAGATCTTCTTTTAGAGCGTCGATTTCTTCTCTCAGCTCTCTGTTCTCTTCCTCGAGATCATCCATTTTCTTTTATCGATTGGCCCGAGTATTATACGAATGAGACAGTTTGACTCTCTAGAATCGTGACACATACGTGAGACTCGAAGGTAAGAAGAATGCATTATGTGAGAATGATGAATGATATATTTATATATTTTTTTGTTTTAATCAAAAAGAAACTTCAACAAACAGATTGAAAATATCATACAGTAGGGAGACCCCGTTTTATTGAATTTGAAAGATTGCGGAAATGGAAATACAGTATTTTACAAAGTGCTGTAAAAGGAAAAGTATAAGCTTATGGATCCTGAGTCCTCTCTGAGGAGAGCTCAGGTGTTGGTTCTGCTATTTTCCTTTTCTTTGACTGGGGCTCTTGAGTCGTTGTCTGGTTATCGGTCCTTTGCCAAGTGAAAGGAGCGAGCAAATTTCTTCGGTCTTCCTGACTTTCTACAACATGTTGCGCTAATATCCTAATTAGAGCGTCTTTTTCTTTTAACAATTGTTGAATTTTGGTACACTCCATATTGAGAACACGGTACTTGTTCTTCCAAGATTTCTTTTCCCGTCGAACTTTGTTGAGAGTGACCTGGAGTTTTTCTGTATCAAACATAAAATAAAGGACAGATTCCTTTAACGGAAGAACTTCTTGACGAGGGTAAGGCATCCTCAGCTTGAGGGCTCTAGTTTGTACCCAGTGGAGATAAGGTTCCACAGAGACACGGTCTGGTTTTTCTAGAGACTCTCTTCCTTTCTTGTGAACATGTTTCCAGGCATGAATTATTTATGTCTTTAGTGCCCTGTCATTTTCTCCTTCCTTGAAGAAAAGACCTTCCAGATGAACATTACGCGGGATATGTCTCATCGGGTATCCGAGTTGTTGACGAACTAAAACTGGATGATAGTTGATTCCTCCTTTAGTTCCTAGAAGAGGTACATTAGGGAAATTTCCACATTTGTCAATGATCCTTATCCCGTCATAGATCCGATTGTACCAGTCTATGTCAGGGTTGGTAAGAGACATGATTCGTTGTGACCAACGTAGCGTACTCTTATGATCCCAAAAAGTAGCAGACTTAGGTAAATGGGAAGTGAACCATTTGTATAGTCGGGGTACACAGCATGTGATTATTCCTCCGCTGTACAAATTCCTTAAGTGTATAGAATGATAAGCATCTGCGAGTAAGGTCGGTACAGGGTTTCCAGTCAGAAATATCTTAATGGCATTGACATCAATGAAGTTATCGATGTTGGGAAAAAGGAATAATCCGTATGTGAGTAGAATAAAGATATCTTTGAAAGCGATTATGTTTCCTATACTGGTAAAGTACAGGGAATTTTCTACCAAGAACTTGGCCGGTAAACCTTGAATTCCATCCTTAGCGGTCATGTGAGTTCTGACTTCTGACTCGTCCAAATAGATTGCTCTTGCAATGGTTTGATCCTTTGGAATTTCTTCCAGTCCCGAAAATGGAGCTTGGTCAGTGATGGGTAAATCAGTCAGGTGAGAATACTCCTCCAGTGTTGGTGCTAGTTGATAATCTGGGAATGTGAAACAGTGATAAACCGGATTGTAAAACTGGATTAGCGTAGACAGGATTCCTTTAACTACATGGACCCTTAATAGAGACAGCAGTCCTCCGTACTTAGCTCTGAAAGCATCAAGGTTGGTGATCATACTTGCCAACCCTCTTAAATCCTCTAGTTTTGGAACCTTAAAGGTGTACTTGTGCGTCTTCCTTCTACTGAAATCCATAACGCAATCTTTTTCTCTGATATTTGCAATCATTATTTGAGTTTAATTTGAAAAAAGGAGTGAAGAGAAAAGAAGGTTTTATTTGTTTAAGAGTTTTTTAAATGAATGCATGAATGCAGCACACAGAAACATAGAAAAAACATGGGTTCAAAGGTTCAGCGTCACGAGCATGGAGTCATGGCTCTACCCATCCCCAAAGGTTGTACTATGGTAAATTTTTGTACCTGTACTCAAAATTATTGACCCCCCTTGGGATAACAACAGCAAGCTGGTTCACCCGAGCGAGCTGTAGTATCTTAGGGTAATCTCAATTGAGTGTAGTATCGCGTGACAACTATTTCTGATAGCTACTGCACTACTAAATAGTCACATGGTTACTGTCTACTAAATCCTCAGTTTCATGGATACCACAATCGAACAATCTGCTTTTACAACCGAAGTCGTTAGACATTGAATCCGCAAAGGGTATCTCCACTGATTTAATGGTCTACCAGGACAGCTTATTCTGGATTCACTCCCTGTAAGACCGGCCGTCTCTGCCATCACCTATCTTAGGTATCACTCATACTTTCCACATACGGCATCACTCAAATTCCCATTGACAGAAAAATAAACACGGATATCAAGTAGGAAAAGCGATATATATATATATATATTCATTTCTAAAACTAACATCCTAGACCTCTTAGAAATTCTAGTCTATAATCCTAAACAGACAAAATGAGTCCCCAGTAGAGTTGCCATTTATCTGTAGCGTGCGATTTTTGTCGGAGACATGACCACCTTATTGCGAAGGGTCTTCTCCTCACAACGAGGAGGAGTGGGGTGTTACTTTCTGATTTCTTATTTATCCCGTGAAGCTGGAAGGGAATGAGAAGTTATCTAAAACTAACCTTGCACGCGAATGCTTAACTGAACAAACGTTTAAAGAGATTGGGGGGTCCGGGGTCAGGTTATACAATGGGGAGTTATCAATTACCCATCCTATATGTGGTTATCCATAGGTTGTTAGTTTTAGGTTCTGCTTTGTACATGATGGTGTGTATCTGTTGATGGGTTGGGGAAAGTTTAGGAATGTTTGAGAGAGAGAGAGTTTTTGATGATTTTGGTGAGGTATTGGACCTCAGTTTTGATTGGTATGTGTGAAGGCACTGGACCTAAAGTTTTTGGTTGGTATGCTCGCTAATATTTCGTAATCTTATGCATACGTATTCCCGTTAAAGATAATAGGGAAATCAGAGCAATCGTAGTTCCTCCTATTCTATGGGAGGAAAAAGATGATGTTTTGGTGTCTTGTTCAAAGCCCAAGATTGAAGCTAAAAAAGTATATTTGTGTCTTGTTCAAAGCCCAAGATTGAAGCTAAAGGAGTATTTGTGTCTTGTTTAAAGCCCAAGATTGAAGCTAAAAGGTTTGACTGATAGAGAATTTTTCATCTCTAAAGGAGATATCTCGTCTGTTTATCACAATTGTTGGGTGACTGATTATAAAGGTGTTACTTTAACTGGGGAATGAGAATCCAGCAATGCCATAATTTCCTTTATAGGGGGTTTGTCCTGAAGGAGAAAACTTTAACTCGGTGTTGAGTAATGCCATTTTTCCTTAGGAATCTTTCATGATAAGAGAGGGAGAGTGGCGTGGATGTAAATAATCCAGAGGCTTGCCACTTACAGCAATTAGATGAAACAGAGGATTTACCAGGATAAAAGATGGACGACAGCTTGGATATTTGAATCAACAAGTGTGCCACTTATAACAGTTATCTGGGATTAGGGTTTATTTTGAATGTCTGTTTTGATGTGTGATATACAGAGAAATGCACTACTACGAAAAACCCATTTAACGGTTGGGAATGACATATAATGACGTGGGCAGAGGCGTTGTTATGTAGATTGTCGTTGTAAGTTCGCGGTTTCTACAATGGTCTGGAAACCATTGTTGTATTCTAGAAAGCGCGTGTTATATTGTAACGGTTAGGTATTTCAACCGTTGTAATATATATTAACTATCACAACGGTTATGAGTATCAACTGTTGTGGAATGTACCCTTAGTTTATTAAATAAAAATGTATATTGCTTGTTTTACCATACACCAATTAAAGAAATACAACCATTAAAATTGGTAAAGAACTATATACTCTGAAAATTAAACTGTTCTTGAAAACCAACTTAAACACACCAATGTTTTCCGAATTGCATCCATTTCATTTGGCACATTTTATGTTCCTTAACATAAAATTTATGGTTCAATGGCCGGTTTCCTTCAATCCATCGATATCTTTTATTATAGTTTACCTCATCATCGCCACAAATCATCGCGATTTTATCATCATAACAATCATGATCTTAACAACCACGATGATTAGTGACGACGATGAGGTAAAGTAGAATTGTAGATATCGATGAATTGAAGCAAACGGACCATTGAACCATAAATTTTATGTTAAGGAACATACAATGTGCTAAATAAAATGGATGCAATTCGGAAAACATTGACATGATAAAGGTTGGTTTTCAAATACATCTTAATTTTCAGATTATAAGTTTCTATATCAATTTAACTGATTGCATTTTCAATAAAAGGATAGTGAAACAAACAATATACATAGTATATAATAAACTAAATTTCATTTACAATATAAGAATGAATTCATATATATGTACCACCATCATCATCACCATGTGAAACAAACCCTAAGAAGTGGGAAGCAATGAAGAAAATTAGTTAGTATTCAATTTAACTATATACAATATACATAGTATATAATAAACTAATGTTCTATATCAATTTAACTGATTGCATTTTCAATAAAAGGATAGTGAAACAAACAATATACATAGTATATAATAAACTAAATTTCATATACAATATCAGAATGAATTCATATATATATGTACCTTATCAGAATGAATTTATATATATATGTACCACCATCATCATCACCATGTGAAACAAACCCTAAGAAGTGGAAAGCAATGAAGAAAATTAGTTAGTATTCAAAACAAAACAACCAAAAGTTGAAACAAAACCCTAAGAAGTGGGACTGTACCATTACAATGAAGTTCACCTTGCTTGTGAAGCATTGAAGTCAAATCTGCACAAAATAAGAACAATCAACAAAAACAACATGAAGCAAACGAGATAATGGGAACTATCTAACAAAAAGATTGAAGTAGAAAAATACCTTATTTTCCATAAACAATATGTATATTACGCTTGCTACCGCCATCATCATCACCATGTTCATCTAGTTTTAGATTCTGCAAGAAGAAATACAAGGAGGAAGAAGCTTAAATCAAAAGCTTCATACTTCTTGTATTTCTTTTCGCGGATTCTATAAAAATATGAAGTTTGCTGCCAAAAATGGGTGCTAGGGTTTCGCTGTGAAGGAAATGGCGCTACTGTCAATAATAGAAAGTTAATTCCCTTATATAGGTAAATATTTCACAACGGTTTTCTAAAATAACCGTAATGATAAGTATATATATTATTTTAATAATATCACAACGGTCAGTTATATTAACCGTAGCGATACCCCTTATAATTGGTACAAGGTTCGACTCCAGGCAACAACATTTTTCTATAATTACATAAAATAGAAAAATGTTGTTGCCTGGAGTCAAACCTTGTACCAAGTATAAGGGGTATCGCTACGGTTATTATTACTAACCGTTTTAATATTATAACCCTTGCTCTTCCCGGAGTAGAGAACACTCTGGCCATAATGACTTAAAATTTTCTCTGTTTTTCAAAAAATATCGTTCCAGGATATCAACCAGTTACAAGTTATCATCATTGCAAGCATTAAACTATCAGACTTTTCATCTTCAACCTCATCTATAAATAGACAATTTTACATTTCTTCATAATATATTCTTCGTAACAATGAGTTCTACAAATGAGAATGCTAGAAACATCACCAATGGCAATGAGGGCACAAATGAACAATGTCGGCCACCAAATGAGGAGGTCCAACCAGCGGCCAACGTCAGGGATGCGTTAAGGGTAAGGAAGGAGAAGAAGAGGAAGAAGATCAAGAAGCTGAAGAAGAAGAAGAAAAAGACGAAAAGGAGGACTGTTTATTATGATTCCGATGAGGGAAGTGAGGAGAAAGTCTTGGATTATGAAGATGCATTTGCAGCTATAGGCTCTGACATTGATAAATATATGTAATATATGATTATCAATGTACTCTATGGAATCTTAATAAAATTTTTTTTTATATACTCATCTCTTTCAATTTTATTTTTAAAAAAGTTTCCTTTTATTTTTATATATTCTGTTGCACTTAAAAATAGAAAAACAAAGATGAATTTTGAGTTTTGAGGTTAAATCTCCGTAACACTAACAAAAGAAATAAAATATATGTTTAAAATCTAATAATATGGAAAAAAATGTAGTTGCTGGGAATCGAAGCTTGTTACGCACCATGTATTACAACGGTTTTTTAATATGAGTGTCGCTAAATATGGCGTTATAAATCAGCTGCAAAACTTTTAACCTATTACAACGGTGGGATACGAATCTGTTGTAAACCTGGCATTGTTGTTTTAGCGTTTTGTAGTAGTGATGACTTCCTACAGAGAGATTTTGATTTCCTCTGAGGGGATGTTGATTTTTGTGTGCCTTGATTAAAGCCCAAGGTTGAAGCTAAGAGATTGATTGATTCTACTAGGGAAGTCTTTATACAAAGCCTAAGAGGAGGCTGGAAAAGACTGACTCAACAAAAGAGTGCTTATATATGTCCTGTACAAAGCCCAAGATTGAGGCTAAAAGAGACTGACTCTCTTGGGGATATCATTATACAAGGCTTAAGAGGAGTCTAAAAGCTTGACTTTTCTGGAGAAAATATTATGTCTGTCTTATACAAAGCCCAAGATTGAGGCTAAAAGGGATTTTGACTCCGCTGGTGAGGATTTGTATGTGTCTTGTACAAAGCCCAAGATTGAGGTTGAAAAGAAGACTGACTCGGTGGGAAAGAAATCTTTACCTGTCTTGCACAAACCCTAAGATTGAGGCTAAAATGAGATTTTTACATACTCGACTGAGGATATTTTAGGTGTCTTGTACAAAGCCCAATATTGAGGCTGAAATGAGTTTGACTCTGCTGGAGAGTATTATCTGTCTTGTACAAAGCCCAAGATTGAGGCTGAAAAGTGGATTGACTCTGCTTAGCAAATTTATATGGTGTCTTGTACAAAGCCCAAGATTGAGGCTGAACAAGCTGGAGAAATCATTATACAAAGCCTAAAAAGAGGCTGACTTCTGTTAGGGGAAATCATTATACCAAGCCTAAGAGGAGGCTGAAAAAGATTGACTCAACAAGAGAGTGTTTTTATCTGTCTTTTACAAAGCCCAAGATTGAGGCTAAAAGGGTTGACTCAACAAGAGAGTATTGAAAGGTGATTGACTTAACAAGAGAGTCTGAAAGGGTGATTGACTCAACAAGAGAGTCTGAAAAGGTTAGCTCAGCTGGGGAAAATCATTGTACAAAGCCCAAGAGGAGGCTGACTTTGCTGAGGGAAAGAAGGATCATTATACAAAGCCTAAGAGGAGGATATCTTTGTTGGGGAAGAATAAAGAAAGAAACCTTTATACAAAGCCTAAGAGGAGGTTGTCTTCTGCTGAGGATTATTGAGATCCAGAGGTAGGTCCAAATGGGGAATCAACTCTTACTGAGGATTACAGAAGAGTTGAGGTATCAGATACCTTGAGGTTCTGATTTAGGATAGTGTTATACTGATGACCCTGGCTAGGGAATTTTAGAAGAAAGACTGTAATTTAGAACGCAAAGGTTTTAATTCTGCTGGGGATTTATTAAAATGGCCAGGGTTTCTCCTATGTTTGTAGGGAACTTGAGAATGTCTTTGAGATCCAAAAGGAGATTAGACTGTCCAAGTCTACTGGTATGGAAGAGTTTATCTTTGTATATGCCCAAGAGGAGGCAGGTGTTTTAAGGGATGAGAATCAACCCAAAAATTGGTCTGAGATTTGACTTTGGAAAGACTCCTCTAACAAAGGATGACTAAGTTCTATCCAATACCTTTAAGAGGTCGTCAGGGTCCTTGTATTAAGCCCAAGAGAAGGCATGAGAATTTCTAAGAAGCCGGAGGGTCCTTGTACAATGCCTAAGAGGAGGCGGGGATGCTTTTTGGAAGCCTGTGGGTCCAAACTTAAGAAGAGTTCAAGAAAAGTTTCACCGAGAATAATCTTTTCTTTAATGAACAGTTCTAGGGTTTGCAGACATTCAAGAGAGGTTTCACCGAGAATTAATCCTCTCTGGGGAATGAATTCCTTTGACAATTTCTAATAGTGACAGTCTGAGAAAAGTTTCACCGGGAATAATGCCTTTCTCTTTGTTCCATATTGTTTAAGTCCAAGAGAAGGCAAGACTGTATCTGGAAATCTTATGGGGATCTAGTTGTAACTGTATTAAAGAGTGACCAACTGGCTTTACCTAGTTCTAGACCTAGTTGTCGGGGAAAACTCTAAGTAAATATACAAGAATATATACATTTGATATATGACAAGTATTTAAAAGGATATGAAAGAAGGACTTACTGGTGAGCAAGCTTCCAGCAATACAATTATATATATGAAAGCAAGTAAATGAAAGCTGATAAAACTTACAGGCGAGCAAGCTTCCATTGTAACAGCTGTATGGTTAGTTGTTCAAGAAATTAAAGAAAGTTTTGATAACAACTATAAATTTGAACCTAAATCAAAAGGGAAGTTGTTTTTGAACAGATTGGGGCTTATACTCAAGGAGAGGCCTAGATGGAAAACAGTAATCGTACCTTTGTTCTGTAAACTATACTGGGGCTTATACAATGACTGAGGCCAAAAAATGTTTTCTGTACAAAGGGATGGGTCTTGCAACTCAAGGAGAGGCCCAAAGGTTTGAAAAAGAAAAGAAATGGGACTTACAACACAAGGGTAGGCCCAGATGAAAATGTTTTGAAAGAGCAACGATCGCACAGAGATTTTGAAAACATCGTGGGTCTTATACAATGACTGAGGCCCAACAATGTTTATGTACAAAAGGTGGTTGGGTCTTACACTCTATTAGAGGCCCAAAGGTTGTTTGAAAAAAAGATTTGTTAGGGTGATAGTGATCAAAACCTTATTTTTGGTTTTTAAATGTATTTTAATTGAATAAAAATTCAATTAAAATAACCAAATATGTGAAAAAAAGGTTGTGATCTTGGATTTATATTTGGAAAATCGTGTTTCATTCATAGGGTGATTTAAAAATCATTTGAATTTTGCAAAACCAAGAGAAAGAAATATTTTTAATGTTTAAAAACAAATAAAAATATAATTCTTTACAAAAATACCAAATATATGAAATAAATAATATTTTTGTGAAATTTTCATGGAATAAAATATTTTAATGTTTTTGTGAATTTCCAAAAAAAGAATCAATAAAAAATAATTAAAATTGAGAGAGAAATTAATTTTTCAATTAATTAACAAAAACATGAAAATATGGAAAAATAGCAAAAATGTGAAAAATGGCAAAATGGTTTGGGTGGGGTTTGAACCCACGACCTTGGCAACAAACACACATGTGCGCTACCACTAGGGTGGTGATACATTCGTGTATCAAAACCACCCCATTAATTCATAAGGCATGCCTTGTTTCTAGGCCTGGGCAAGGCAAGGCAAGGCAAGGCAAGCTTTTGGACAATTTACGTGAAGCCTCTAACTTTCTCATTTCTCCATGGATTGGGACAAAATTTAGGTGCATCTGACCTAGAATTTCATGAGGAATCCAATGGTGCCCTTGGAATTTTCATAAAATGTTTCCTCCTCAAAATTCGATAGTGGTTTTAAAATAGGCCTATTTTTGCATGTTCTATGCTATCTCATGGTACATGCTATAATTACATGGAAAATTGGTTCAAACACAATATATACAACATGTATGAGATGTTTATGATCAATGGACATCAAAGGAATGCATAATTCGAAGAGTTCAAGTTGTCATGCACTTACCTCTTGGAGCTTTTTGTGCTATCTGCCAAGTTCCTTGTGCCAGAAGTAATTTGATGCTTTAGACACTCTCAATTGATCCCTTAGAAGCTTTTAGAATGATTAGAACCAGCTAGAATCCTCAAGAACAAGTTGTGGCACTTTCTTGCAAAAGTGGCAAAAGTGACCAATATGGCAACTCTCTCAAATGGTGTTCCAGATGAGGGGAACCATTTGGGACATTTTGAGGATGATATTTGGAGTGTATTTGAGCCTTTGTTTGGTTTTGGAGTGACTGAATCAAGGCATGGCTTGGAAAATGTAGAAAAGTCAAATTTTTAGGTTTTGGAAGTGGACTTTGTGATTTTGGTGTTTTAGGTCCCAAGTGAATGTTTGAATAGCTTATATACAACATATTAGAGGTGTTTGGATCATGAGCTGTGGTGGAATTGCTCTCTAACTCAAAAACTCAGAGAATTGGAGTCTGAGGTAGTTGAAGCTTTATAGGTGTTATTTTCATGTTTTTGTCATTTTGATCACTCCATAACTTAAAATTCATAGAGAATTGGAGTCTGAGGTAGTTGAAGCTTTTGTAGAGTGTAACAAGACCTACAAATCCAGCTTTGGATCACCCAAAATGGTTAATTAGATCTCAAGTTATGTTCCTTGGAAGTTGGTACCAAAACCACTTTTATTCCATAACTTAGAAAATTTTTGGTTTCTCAAGGTTGCCCCTTTTGCAAGAAATCTCACTTTTCTTGATTTTTCTTGATGGATGATGATCAATGTCACACATTAACATTGTTTTGGACTTAGGCGAATCATATTTATGAAAAATTCCAAAAAGTCAATAGTTGACTTTTTATCGGATAAAATCCAAACTGTGCGATCCTCTGTGAAATCAAGTCCTTGACCTAAATCAAACCTAATGGATGTATTCCATAGGTTTTATAGGGTATATTGAATCATGTCCCAAGGTTTGGGAACATGTCTAGGTCAAAAGTCAAAGGTACAGTTGACTTTTTCCTCGAAACCCTAAATGTGGTCCTGATGAAATTGAAACTTGTGAATCAAGCTTCTTGGGTTAATCCATTGTTGCAAATGGATCAATGTAGTATATTTGGGGCCCTCAAATCATGTCTTGAGGTCTTGGCTCATGTTTTGTCCCAAAAGTCAACTTAGGAGTGAATTAGGTAAAGAAACCCTAATTCCTGATTTTTGGTAAATGAATCCACTGAGTTCAAATTGACTTGATGATTGGGTCCATAAGGTCCCTTGGAGTATCTTGGGTTATGCTTTGAAGCATTGGCTCATGGCCAGATGAAAATTTCCATCTGGAGGCCTCAGTCGACCAAAACCCTAATTTGGTGACACTGGCGATCTCGAGGCTTGATCCACTTGGAATGTTGAAACTTTGTGCTTGATTCTTGATGAGGGAGTCCTCTTAATCCTTTATAGGTGTTTGAGAGGTTAGACAAGTTGAATATCATGTCATTTCTTGATTGATCCTTTGTCTACGTGCTCTGAGAGGGCTTGAAACCCTAATTCTTGATTGTGGTGAATGCTTAACCATCTTTGAGGAGATTGATGAGGCATGAAGGTACATCCATATTGTGATGACGACTTGCAAAATGATGGGAAATCTTGGTGGTCAAAATTTGGGGTATGACAGAGGCAAAACTGTATCTGGAATTTCCTATGGGGAACTAGTTTTGATTGTGTTAAAAGAGTAACCACTGGTTTGATCTAAAACCTAGACCTAATTGATGGGGAAAACTCTATGCAGGTATATACAAGCATACATATACAGATGATATATATAAACAAGTATGTATAGAAGAAATAGTAGAACTTACAGGTGAGCAAGCTTCTAGCATTATAAACATAGTTATGTGGTTAGTTATTCAAGAGATTGAAAAAAGTTTTGATGACACTTTGAATTTGAATCTAAACCAAAAAAGAAAGTTGTTTTAAAAGGAAGTTTGGGGCTTGTACTCAAGGAGAGGCCCAGATGAATTCTTTTGTAAAGGCGATGATAGCATCGTAGTTTTGAAAATCATAGAGGGACTTATACAATGGCTGAGGCCCAAAAGTTTATGTACAAAGGGGGTTGGGTCTTACACTCAATTAGAGGCCCAAAAGTTTATTTTTTTTATATAAGAGATGGGGCTTACAACTCAAGGAGAGGCCCAGATGAAAATTGTGTTGAAAACGACGATCGCGTCGAGATTTTTTAATATCGTATCAGGACTTATACAATGACTGAGGCCCAAAAGGGCTTATTTACAAAGGGATGAGACTTACACTCTATTAGAGGCCCAAAAGTTTTTAAAAAGAAGAGAGAATGGGACTTACAACTCAAGGAGAGGCCCAAATGAAAAAAAGTGACTGCACAGTTGTTTTGAAAATCGTATCGAGTCTTAAACAATGATTGAGGCCCAAAAAATTTTGTGGTGTGACAAGGGATGGGTCTTACACTCTATTAGACTCTCAAAAGTTTTTAAAAATTTTTGTGAGGGTGAAAATAATCAAAACCCTAATTTGATTTAAAAATTCATTTTTATTTGAATAAAAACCCCTTAAAATGATCAAAATTACCAAACATGTGTGAGAAATAAGTTGTGATCTTGGATATGTGTTTGAAAAATCATGTTTTATTCATAGAATGATTTAAAAATCATTTGCATTTGACAAATCAAGAAAAAGAATTTATTTAAAAATGTTAAAAAACAATTAAAAGGATTCTTTTCAAAAAAATCAAAATATATTAAATAAATAATATCTTTTTTATTTTTTGTGGAATAAAATTCTTTAACATTTTTATGACCTTTTAAAAAAAACCAATCAAAAATGATAAAAAAAATGAGAGAGAAATTATTTTTCAAATCATTTAAGAAAATAATATGAAAAAAAGAATGAAATTGGACAAGTGATAAAAATTTTGTCATGGGTGGGGATTGAACCCACGACCTCTCACCCACACACAAGCAAAACACACCCTTGCCAACTGAGCCAGCGTGTGCTGGTGATATTGAAACGCAACCAACAAATAATATATGATACATGCATGGTAAATTCAAAAATTCGCGCGAAGAACTTCATCTTCAACCTTTAGCCGGATTTACAAAATTCATGCTATCTCACTCAATACGTAATGAAATGGGATGATGTAAACATGAAAATCACTCGTTTTTAAACATGGAATATGATGGTGGCATTTAATTTCATTTATTTTAAGTATAGGGGAAGTTATTACTTGATGATCATATGAACCCTAAAAAATACAAAAACTATATGAAATCCTATACACATAAGATAAAAGGTAATTGTTTGAGGGTTAATGATCTATGAACATCCAGAAACATGTTGGTAACTTGAAACAACATTTATGATGCATGTAGCATGGAGTTTGAAAGTTCAAGGCTTACCTCTGCAATAAGGAATCAAATTCTGTTGTAGAGGTGTTGCAAAAGTGGAACAATGATCTGGATAGCTTCCTTAGGCCTCAAGGATTATGTTGCAACCTTCAGAATGTTTTGAAACTCTTTGGATAAGCTGGCTCGACTCTGACTGCAGTTGGACCAAGTGAGAAATGGAGATGGTAATCCTGATGTTTCAGAAGTGTGAGGAGTGTTTGATCAGCTCATATATGATGTATGGGATGTGTTAGAATAATTGGTTGTGATGGAATGGCTTTCTAATGAAAAATTCGATAGTGACTTGCAAATGAAGGAATTTCTGAGGTGAGAGAGAGATTTTGAGTAAGGCCAGTGTTTTGTTGCTTTGGTGTACTCAAAATGATCATAATTGATATCTATTTATAGTGCAACAAGTTTGTCTTGGCATCAATAGTGAATGGAGGCTTGGACAGTCCCTTGGCCAATGTTGATCAAATGGAATCTCAAGTCTTCTCTAGCCATTGACTTGAGATTTGGGAGCAGGCTATGAGTCCTTTGTTGCAGGGATAAGGCTTGACACAATTCAGTCAGCGATGTCTTGATTCTTGCCACCTTGTGAATCCATTGAATGCATTGAAACAAAATTAGAGTCTTTGAGATTCTTAGTCTTTTTAAGGGACACATAGCTATATGTAGATCCTTGGACTTGGGAGGCTTGTGGATCAGATATTGTCCCTTAGATGTTATCCCTTGAGGTGTCCAAATGGATAACAAGACTTGTAATTGTCTAATTTAGCTAACTCGAGTAAAAATGCACAAATATGTCTTGTACAAGACAGTTTGAAAGTGTCATTTTGGGAGGATCATATCTCCTTGCTCAAATCGAGTTATGGAAAGCTCATGTACTTTTTGGAAAGACCTCATATGGTACAATTCATGTGTGGTCATAGTGTATCTTGAAACTATCTGGATCCAATTGAAAAATCCTCATGAACATTGATGTTCAATGCTGAAATTTAGACAGTTTTGTATTAAGTGTTAAATCTTTGATTTTTCACCACTTTGATCTATCCACAACCAAAAATCCATGAATAATTAGAGTTTCATGTAGTTGAAGCTTTTGTAGAATGTAGGAAGACCTATAAATCAGGCTGTGGATCACTCAAAATGGCTGCTTGGATCAAAAGTTATAGTCCTTGGAAGTTGGTACCAAAACCATCCAAATTTAGTAACTTAGAAATTTTTTCAATTTTTCAAGGTTACCCCTTTTACAAGATATCGTGATTTCTTGATCAATTCTTGTTCAAATGACATTATAGATCATGTTTTATGAGAATATGAGTTATAAGGATCATTTTTTCCTAAAAATTCATGTTTTGACTTTTGGCTCCGGAGCGGTTCGGTGGGGAAACACCCTAATTCCCGACTTTTGAGGAATGCATTCTCTGAGGGTAAGTCAACATTGCAAAGGGGCTCCTAGGGTTTTTTTTAGCATATTGAGTCACATTTTGAAACATTGGCTCACTCCCCTATGAAAACTTCACTCTGGAGGCCTCAGTCGACCAAAACCCTAATTTGGTGACACTGGGTGTTTCGAAGCTCATTCCACTTGAAATGTTGCAATCTTGTACTTGATTCTTGATATGAAAGACCTTTTGATCCTTCATGGATGTTTGAGAGGTTAGACAAGTTGAAGATCATGTCATTTATTGATTGATCTTTTATCTAAATGTTTTGAGAGGGCTCAAAACCCTAATTCTTGATTGTAGTGAAGGCTCAACAATCCTTGAGGAGATTGAATAGGCATGAAGGTACATCCACATTGTGGTGATGATTTGCACAATGATGGGAAATCTTGGTGGTCAAAATTTGAGGTATGACAGATGCCCCTATTTAATTTTCTTGGACCTGAAGGTGTGAATGGTGAAGATATTCGGACATTTAGGGTGCAAGAGGATTAAATATCGGAATACCCAAAATTTTGATTGTGGTTACGAATGGCAGTTTGCTCATCCATCTTCTTTTGCTAAGCAATGTTACTTAAAAAAGGGTAAAACTTCCCCTAGATCCTAGTTTTCAGCCACAGATCTGGTCTTAGTTTCTGAAATAAACTTCCCCTCGATCCTGGTCTTCAACCACAGAACTGGTCTCAGTTTCTGAAATAAACCTCCCATCGATCCTGGTTTTCAACCATGAAACTAGTCTCAGTTTCTTTTGCAATAAACTTCCCCTCGTCCTGGTCTTCAGCCACGGAACTGGTCTCAGTTTCTTCTTGTCGAGTTTCTTTCTTGACAAGGGATGATATTTGTAGTGGTTTTCATCAAACTTCTCGCCGAGTTTTACTAGGGAGACGTCATTTGATGGAAAAGGTTTGAGGTCACACTTGTTGGGGAAACCCATTAGTCTGAGCTGGAGACGCGTGCAAACTTCTCTGTTGGAGACGCCATTTGTCGACCCTAGTAGGGAAAATGAGTCTCTTACGAGACTGCTTTCTACTTGGGGATATTACATCATACTTTTCTTCGAGATCTTTTCGTATAAATGCCATGTGATGTGATCCAATTTTTAGGTGCTGATGACTTCATTAACATCGACTTTCTTGGGAGAAAAACTGATGTATTGCCGAGAGTCTTCGGTTAAGAGGCTTTCTCTGGGGATTTTCTTTAATCTGGGAAAGAGAAAATATCATCTTCAATGGTGAAGAGTGATGTTCTAAAAGTGTATGTCGAATGCCTTCTTGCCTTTCAGAGATTCAAGTTATCAAAGTGGTCGAGGACAGTCCCCAATCCAGAAATAAACTGGGGAGAAATTTCTCAGACGATACATTTCTTGACGAGGAAAGAACTCAAACCAGGATTTTGTCCTATCCGACGTGGAAAGGAAAACTGACAATTTTAATGTCGAGTGGGCATTTATCACGTACGGATGAATATGATCGGAGTGATATTAATGCAACATATGAATGAATATGAATCAATCATGCATGATGTATGTATGTTTATGCTGACAAAATAGACGCGACATACAGACTAGTGAAT
Source organism: Lathyrus tuberosus (assembly GCA_022829125.1). Classification (NCBI taxonomy): domain Eukaryota; kingdom Viridiplantae; phylum Streptophyta; class Magnoliopsida; order Fabales; family Fabaceae; genus Lathyrus; species Lathyrus tuberosus. Next base: position 15,766,492 of record JALAZF010000071.1, read on the forward strand.
GAACACGACTGGACACTCTGCCACTGCGGGGGATAAAAAGTATCATTAGTTCATGATAGTGATCATTTCCTGCTTAGGAGGGGTAGACCCTACTGGGGGTGAAAGACCATCAATTGGTCTTAAGAGGTAAGAACTCTGCCGGGGATATCAGACAGGGTATTATATCTGAAACGATTAATCCTTCAATCAGGTGTACTGGTTTAGAATGAGTACTTCGATTCTGCCTTTTGAGGTTTAATCACTTCCAGAGAAGCCATCGATGTTCCTTTTTATGTTCAGTAATCAAAAGGAATTTCCATCTTTATTTTAAAAGCATAAGAAAATTTGACAAGTAAATTCATTTTTGTTTTGTTTCAAGAACCGTTAATCATGTTAAAAATGTCATTCTATAAAGCAAAAATAAATGAGAATTGCAAACAAAAGCACTAGGGCTCAAATTTTATTGATAGAATGGTAATCAACCAAGCGCGTGATACCATAGAGCATTACAAAGTTTAGAAAATGGTAATTTAAAGGGAAATGGGCTACATTGAAACATAACAACCATTATCCTTCTGCCAACTTTAAATTCTGGACATCCTGAGCTTCCGTCGAAGATGACCTTGACTGAAGTATTTTGACGGATGGTGTTACCGTTGGGGATTTAACCTTGTCGGACGTAGTTACTTTCCATGAATCCCTAATTTTTGCCTGGATTGCCTTTTGAGGTTTTCATTTCATCGGGATGATTTTTGCTTGTGTCTCTAATTTTTTCCTGGACCGCCCTTTCGGGTTTTCAATCCACTGAGACGTTTTTTTTATTTAGGCGAAGTATTTCTTGACTACATCAACATTTGTGGGGTAGGTAAACTCCTCTCCATCCATGGTTGCGAGTCTCAAGGCGCTGCCTGAAAAGGCTTTCTTGACCACATAGGGGTTGTCATAGTTCAGATTCCATTTTCCCCAGGAATCAGTGAGAAATGTATCTTCTTCAGCACGAGGTCTCCTTTTCTGAAGACACGGGGTCGGACCTTTTCGTCAAACATTTTCTTCATTCTTTGTTGACACAACTAACCATGGCATAGAGCTGTTATTCGTTTTTCTTCAATCAGATTCAGTTCATCATGTCGACTTTGACACCATTTAGCCTCTGTTAGCTTAGCTTCCATCAATACTCGGATTGATGGGATCTCTACTTTTATGGGGAGCACTGCCTTCATGCCGTATACTAGAGAGAAAGGGGTTGCCCCTGTTGAAGTGTGGATAGATGTACGATAACCGTGAAGAGCAAAGGGTAGCATCTCGTGCCAGTCTTTATAGGTTACAACCATCATTTGAACGATCTTCTTGATGTTCTTGTTAGACGCTTCTACCGCTCCGTTCATCTTGGGTCGATAGGGAGATGAGTTATGGTGTTCGATCTTGAACTCAGTGCACAACTCTTTCATCATCTTGTTGTTCAAGTTGGAACCATTATTCATAATGATTTGGCTTGGAATACCATAACGGCAGATGAGATTGTTTTTGATAAAGCGGACTACCACTTGTCGGGTTACATTGGTGTATGACACTGCTTTGACCCACTTGGTGAAGTAGTCAATGGATACCCTGATGAACCGATGTCCGTTTGAAGCTCTTGGTTCAATCATGCCAATCATGTCGATTCCCCATATAGAAAAAGGCCATGGAGAAGAAAGTACTTTGAGATGCGTTGGCGGTACATTGATTTTGTCTGCGTATATCTGACACTTGTGACATCTCCTCATGTACTTGTAGCAATCAGATTCCATTGTCAGCCAATAGTACCCTGCTCTCAAAATTTTTCTGGCCATTGTGTGTCCGTTGGCATGAGTGCCAAAGGATCCTTCGTGAATCTCTTTCATTAACAGGTTTGCTTCTTGTCTGTCTAAGTATAACCATGTCGAAGTTTCTCTTATAGAGTGTATCACCGCTCAAGAAGAAGTTGCCAGCCAGTCTTCTGAGAGTCTTCCTGTATTTTCTGGATGCCCCATGTGGGTATTCCTGTTTTTGAAGGAAGCACTTGATATCGTGATACCAAGGTTTGTCGTCTATGACTGCTTTAATCGTGAAGATGTAAGCGGGCCTTTCAAGGCGCATTATGTTAATCTTAGGTACGTCATTCCATTTACCTACACTAATCATGGAAGAGAGAGTGGCTAGTGCATCAGTCCTGATTGGTATGTATTCCACTCTCCTTTGATCTGATTGATAACCAGGGCTGAGTCTCCATACACATCCAAGTTCTTTATTCTTAAGTCAATTGCTTCTTCGAGACCCATGATACAGGCTTCGTATTCGGCCTCGTTGTTTGTGCATTTGAATGTCAGTCGGGCGGTGAAAGGAATGTGGGTACCCTGAGGTTTATGATGATTTCCCCAATTCCGTTTCCATAATTGTTGATAGCTCCGTCAAAAATTAATCCCCATTGGGAACCTAGTTCTGGCCCTTCACTGGGTAGCGGTTCATCGGAATCTTTCATTTTCAAGTACATGACATCTTCGTTTAGGGAGTCAATTCCAACTGATTCCTGATCGTCAATCGGTTGATGAGCCAAATGATGGGCTAAAATACTCCCTTTGATGGTTTTCTGAGCATGGTACTCGATGTCGTATTCTGATAACAACATCTGCCAATGGACAATCCTTCCAGTGAGAGCGGGCTTTTCAAAGACGTACTTGATCGGATCCATTCCGGAGATTAACCAAGTAGTGTGACAAATCATGTACTGGCAAAGACGTTTGGCTACCCAAGCCAGAGCACAGCAAGTTTTCTCGAGCACGGTGCACCGAGTTTCACAGTCCGTGAACTTCTTGCTTAAGTAGTAGATGGAAGACTCTTTTCTTTTTGTTTCGTCTTGTTGGCCAAGTACACAGCCCATAGAGTCTTCCAAGACTGTTAGGCAAATGATCAGTGGTCTTCGCACCACTTGAGGAGACAGAATCGGTGGATTTAACAGATATTCTTTGATACTTTCAAAAGATTTTTGGCAATCTTCTGTCCATACACATCTTTGATTCTTTCTGAGCAGTTTGAAGATTGGCGCGCATGTCGTGGTCATAAAGGATATGAATCTTGAGATGTAATTCAGACGTCCCAAAAATCCTCTGACCTGTTTTTCAGTCTTTGGTGAAGGCATTTCTTGAATGGCCTTGACCTTGTCAGGGTCAACCTCGATTCCTTTTTGGTTGACGATGAATCCTTATAGTTTTCCTGAGCGAACAACAAATTTGCACTTATTGGGATTCAAGCGGAGTTTGCATTTCCTCAGACGCTCGAATAACTTTGATAGGTTCTCTACATGCTCTTCTTCTGTTTTAGATTTGGCAATCATGCCATCGACGTACACTTCAATCTCCTTGTGCATCATGTCGTGAAACAGAGTTGTCATGGCCCTTTGATAGGTTGCCCCTGCATTCTTTAAACCGAACGGCATTACCTTGTAACAAAAGGTGCCCCATGTGGTGATGAATGGAGTTTTCTCCATATATTTCATCGCCATTTTGATTTGAATATAGCCCGAGAATCCATCCATGAAGGAGAAGGCATTGAATTTTGTTGTGCTGTCTACCAGCATGTCAATGTGTGGCAGGGGAAAGTCATCCTTTGGACTCGCTTTGTTCAGATCCCTGTAGTCTACACACATTCTGACTTTTTCAACCTTTTTCGGAACTGGCACTATGTTAACTAGCCATTGAGGATATTCTGAGGTGGCAAGGAAACCTGCGTCGATCTGCTTCAGCACTTCCTCCTTAATTTTGATAGCCATATTCGGGTGCGTCCGTCTCAGTCTTTGTTTTACTAGAGGACATTCTGTTTTTAGCAGTAAATGATGTTCCACAATGTTGGTATCCAAACCTGGCATGTCCTGATAGGACCAAGCAAATACATCTGGAAACTCTTTGAGAAGTCTTATCAAGCCTTCTCTGACAGTTGGACTGAGCAGCGCTCCAACCTTAACTTCTTTCTTCTCTTATCTTGAACCTAAATTGACCATTTCTGTTAGTTCTTGTGTTGGCTAGAATTTGGTAAAACAAAGTTGAACAATGTTGATGTCATATGTCTGATGTCATAACATTGGTTCTTATCATTAGCTGTTGTAGGGTTGGAAGTTTTGTATGCTGATGTTATAAGTGATGTCTAGACATCACTATACCAGAACATCAGATTGTGATGTTTTAGGGCTGCACGTGTTAGTGAGTTTTTAGGAGATCTGTTAGAGTGATTGGATGCGAATATCTTGGAGAAGAGATTTCCAATAAAATATATTTGCAGATTTTGAAGCAGATTCTGTAACCAACATTAGGGATGATTTGGAGAGATTTTAAAAAGATTTGAAGATCAAATTTGTTTTAAGATCAGATATTTTTGGAAGAGATCCAAGCCCAAGTCAGAAGGGTATAAAAGCAGCCTCAACCCTTATTGGAAGATGACAAAGAAAATAGAGCTAAAGACTGAGTGTCATTTGTGTCTTCGTGTGTGTTTTTGTAAACCATTCGTGTGTGAATTGGTGTTATTGTTTTTGAGTTGTAAGTGTATTCACTCTAGAGCTTTTAAGCAAGAGTGTGTTGTCCTTGATCAAAGCTGTTAAGCAGAATCAAGTTGGGTGATTAATGTGTAATCATTGGATTGTATCACTGTGGTGAATTAGGGAGTGAGTGGTTTCTCATACCTAAGTGGTTTCTTAGGTAGAATTGTCATTGGGTAGTGATTAAATTAGGTAGATGTCAACTGGGATTGTTGAGTCTGTAATTTGATACTACTGATAGTGATTTTCCTCCCTGGCTTGGTAGCCCCTAAACGTAGGTAGTTAGACCGAACTGGGTGAACAATTCTTTGTGTTATTTACTATTGCTTTTACCTTGTTCATATAGCAGAGTGTGTTGTTGTGACATCACACTTAACATCACACATCTGATACCAGAATTTCAATTGGTATCAGAGCAGGCATCCTGCTCTGCATCTGGGTGAGATATAGGGCTGATACTTTCTGGTACAATGGACAAGGAGACTGGAGGATTTGTGAATAGACCCCCTATGCTAGATGGCTCTAATTATGACTATTGGAAACCATGGATGGTTACCTTCTTGAAGTCTTTAGACACCAGGGCTTGGAATGCTATTGTGAAAGAATGGAAACATCCTGTTACTGTGGAAAAGGATGAGAATGGAAAGGAAGTAGAGGGTAGCTCAAAACTGAAACCTGAAGAAAAATGGACCAAGGAAGAAGATGAGCTTGCCCTTGGGAAATCTAATGCCTTGAATTCCATATTCAATGGTGTTGATAAGAACATCTTCAGGTTGATCAACACTTGTGAAGTAGCTAAGGAAGCATGGGATATCTTGAAGACTACTCATGAAGGGACATCTAAAGTCAAGATGTCAAGACTTCAACTTTTGACAGCAAAGTTTGAAAATCTTAAGATGAAGGAGGATGAAACTATCCATGATTTCCACATGAACATCCTTGAGCTGTCAAATGCTTCTAGTGCCCTAGGAGAGAGGAAGACTGAAGAGAAGCTGGTGAGGAAAATTCGTAGATCTCTTCCCAAGAGATATAAAATGAAGGTGACAGCTATAGAAGAAGCCCAAGACATCAGCAAGATGAGGGTTGATGAGTTGATAGGATCTCTTCAAACCTTTGAATTAGGAATGGAAGAGGAACCTGAAAAGAAAATGAAAAGTATAGCATTAGTATCTAGTTCTGAAGATTCTAAGGAAGAGAAGGGTGCTGAGTCTCAAGAGGAGCTGTCCCAGGCCATTGTCTTGCTGGGAAGACAGTTTAATAAGGTTATGAAGAGGATAAATAGGAGTTATAATCCTAATGTCAAGAACATCACACCTGACACCAACAGATCAGGAGATCAGGGGAAGAAAACTAGAGATGAAGAAAAGTCCAATAATGACAAGGGAGTTCAATGCTATGAGTGTGAAGGGTATGGGCATGTCAAGAAGGAATGTACCACTTATCTCAAAAAGCAGAAAAAGGGGTTATCTGCATCCTGGTCTGATAGTGAAAGTGAATCTGAAGATGAATCAGCTAAGCTTGTTAGAGTTATGATTGGGGTTTGTGAGTCAGATGATGATTCGTGTGATGATGAGGTTACTTATGAAGAGCTTACTGCCTCGTATAAAGAACTGTGCATGAGAAGTGAACAAGTGTGTCTTGAAGGAGAGAAACTGAAGAAAACCATAGTGCAGTTAGAGGCTGAAAAGACTGAACTTGAAAATGAAGTCAGTATGCTTAACTCTAAATTGGATTCTATGACCAAAATTGTCAGAATGTTGAACAATGGTACTGATGCTCTAGACAACATTCTTAGTATTGGGAAAATTGCTGGAGACAAAAGTGGTTTGGGGTTCAACAATGTTGCAGCATCTGATGATGTTATTACCAGTTCCAAACCAGTGATGTTAAAACAGATGTTTAAACATCCTGACAGGATTCCTTCTAGGAAGAAATTCAGGCGCTGGATATGTCATCACTGTGGGCGTTTTGGACACATAAAGGCCTACTATTATAAGCTACATGGGTATCCTCAGAAGGCACATCATAAGTTTCCCATAGGTAATCAGGCCTTAAATTCTAAGAAGCAATGGGTTCCAAAAGGTAAAGTTACCAGCTTAATAGCTCACACTTCTCTTAGGGTTTCTACCACAGAAGACTGGTACTTTGATAGTGGGTGTTCAAGACACATGACAGGAGTTAAAAATTTATTGGTAGATGTTAAGCTTCAGTCTTCAGGTCATGTTACATTTGGTGATGGTGTTATAGGAAAAATCAAGGGGATGGGAAAGCTGAATTGTGCTGGTGCTCCTAGACTGGATGATGTTCTACTTGTCAAAGGGTTGACAGCAAACTTGATCAGTATTAGTCAACTTTGTGATCAAGTATTCAAAGTAGACTTTACAAAAACTGAGTGCAATGTCACAAATGAGAAAGGAGAAGTCATCATGAAGGGGGTTAGGTCTAAGGACAACTGTTATCTATGGATGCAACAAGACTCAAGTACCTCAACATGTGTGTTTGCTAGAGATGATGAAGTCAAGAGTTGGCATCAAAAGTTGGGACATCTTCATCTAAAGGGAATGAAGAGAATAATATCCTCAGAAGCTGTCATAGGAATTCCTAAACTCAATATTGAAGAGGGAAGAGTTTGTGGAGATTGTCAAATAGGGAAGCAGACCAAGATGTCACATCAGAAGCTTCAACACAACACCACCTCCAAAGTTTTGGAACTTCTTCATATGGACTTGATGGAACCTATGCAGGTAGAAAGTCTAGGAGGGAATAAGTATGCTTATGCTGTTGTAGATGACGATTCTAGGTACACCTGGGTGAGCTTCATTAAAGACAAAATAGAGGTGTTTGATGTTTTTAAAGATCTTTGTCAAAGACTCCAAAGGGAAAAGGAGAGTAATGTTATTAGAATAAGGAATGATCATGGAAGAGAGTTTGAAAATAGCAAGTTTGCTTAATATTGTTCTGCTGAAGGCATAAGTCATGAGTTCTCTTCTCCAATTACTCCTCAGCAAAATGGAGTTGTTGAAAGGAAGAATATAACTATTCAAGAGTCTGCTAGGGCAATGATTCATGCCAAAAAGCTTCCTTACCATTTCTGGGCTGAAGCTATGAACACTGCTTGCTATATTCACAACAGAGTTACCTTGAGAAGGGGCACTTCAGCTACTCTGTATGAACTATGGAAAGGAAGAAAGCCAAATGTGAAGTACTTTCATGTTTTTGGAAGCAAATGTTACATATTGTCAGATCGTGAACAGAGGAGAAAATTGGATCCTAAAAGTGATGAGGGAATCTTTCTAGGATACTCTACGAATAGTAGCGCTTACAGGGTTTTCAACTCCAGAACAAAGGTTATGATGGAGTCTATAAATGTGGTGATTGATGACACTGATAAGCAGAAAGATGTTAATGTCCTGGATGATTTTGAAACATCAGTTGAAGAAGTCACAGAAGAAACTGAAGACAGAAGTGGGTCTCCTAGTCATGTTGATGCTGAGCCTGAACCTGAACAATCACATAAAGAACCATCTATTAGAGTGCTAAAGGACCATCCCAGGGAGCTTATCATAGGTGATCCTAAGTCAGGTGTTAGCACTAGATCAAGAGAGGTTGTCTCAAATTCTTGCTTTGTTTCTAAAATTGAGCCCAAGAATGTCAAAGAAGCCTTGACTGATGAGTTTTGGATTAATGCCATGCATGAAGAGCTGGAAAAATTCAAAAGGAATGAAGTGTGGGATCTTGTACCAAGGCCTGATGGAGTTAATGTGATTGGCACCAAGTGGATTTACAAGAATAAATCTGATGAACAAGGAGTGGTCACCAGAAACAAGGCCAGATTAGTTGCTCAGGGATACACTCAGGTTGAAGGAATTGATGATGATGAAACCTTTGCTCCTGTGACAAGACTGGAATCTATTAGATTACTCTTGGGGGTGGCTTGTAATTTCAAATTCAAGCTTTTTCAGATGGATGTTAAGAGTGCCTTCTTGAATGGTTACTTAAATGAAGAGGTGTATGTTGATCAACCAAAAGGATTTATTGATCCAACATTTCCTGACCATGTGTACAAACTAAGGAAAGCTCTGTATGGTTTGAAGCATGCACCAAGAGCTTGGTATGAAAGGCTTACTGAATTCCTGGTTGTGAATGGCTACAGAAAATGAGGGATTGACAAGACCTTGTTTGTTAAAGAGGAAGGAGGAAAACTAATGATAGCTCAAATCTATGTTGATGACATAGTATTTGGTGGGATGTCAGATGCAATGGTGAAACATTTTATGGAACAGATGCAGTCTGAGTTTGAAATGAGTCTTGTTAGAGAGCTCAACTATTTTATTGGTCTACAAGTTAGACAAATGGAGGACTCCATATTCATTTCTCAGAGCAAGTATGCAAAGAACATAGTGAAGAAATTTGGTCTAGAGAATGCTAATCACAAGAGGACACCTGCTCCTACTCATTTAAAGTTGTCCAAGGATGAACATGGTGTTAGTGTGGATCAAAGTGTATACAGAAGCATGATTGGAAGTCTATTGTATCTCAGGCTAGCAGGCCTGGTATTTCTTTTGCTGTTGGAGTTTGTGCTAGATATCAAGCTGAGCCTAAAGTTAGTCACTTGAATCAAGTGAAGAGGATTCTGAAATATGTGAATGAGACTAGTGACTATGGAATGCTATACAGTCATGGATCAGGCACTGAGTTATGTGGTTTTTGTGATGCTGATTGGGCAGGGAGTGCTGATGATAGAAAAAGTACTTCAGGAGGGTGCTTCTTCTTAGGGAGTAATATGATATCATGGTTTAGTAAAAAGCAGAACTGTGTGTCTCTTTCTACTGCTGAAGCTGAGTACATAGCAGTAGGGAGTAGTTGTTCTCAACTTGTTTGGATGAAGCAGATGTTAACAGAATACAATGTCAAGCAAGACGTCATGACATTGTACTGTGATAATTTGAGTGCTATCAATATCTCTAAGAATCCTATTCAACATAGCAGAACTAAGCATATTGATATAAGGCATCATTTTATAAGAGATTTGGTAGAGGATAAAGTAGTTGCCTTGGAACATGTTGCTACAGATAAACAACTAGCTAACATTTTTACTAAAGCCTTAGATGCAAATCAATTTGAAAGTTTAAGAAGAAAACTGGGAATTTGCATTTATGAGGATTAGGTGTGCTGGAAGGAGTATTTGTGCAGTTGTGATTTTGCATATGTTTAATGAAAACAACATTTTATTCAACTGCTGAAAGCATACAAGATTGGATGTTGGTACATCAAAAGCAATTTTTATATGATCTAAAGATTATCCCAACCCCCTGCATCAAGAAAAGTTTTCCAATCTTCATCCCATTCATCATCAGAAGCTTGGAGTTGCACTGGAGGTTTCTTGATGGTTTTTGTCTCTGATGGTTTTCTTGTTCTTGTTGCTCCTGAAGAAGTTCCAGCGACTTCCCTTGTTGTGTTCTTGGTCTTCAGTGGATCTGGCTTATTGTCCTCATGCTTATGTTGCTTTCCTGCATCTTTGTTTGACTGACTTATTCTTGTGTGGTGTCTAGTGTTGTTTGAAGGAAGAAGGCATGGACTTTATAGTACTAAAAGAATCCATAGGTTGTATCGCCTGACCAGTCAAAGTTTTTGGGATATTGTGTTCCTTGGGAAGCTTGCTTTTGACCATGTCTTAATGGATGTCAGATCTTTGTGTTTGATGTTGTCAAATTGTGGCTAAAAATGGGGAGAAGGTAAGGTATGTTAGCCTATGTGTTGCCTAGCTGTTAGCCTATGTGTTGCCTAGCTGTCTGGTGTGGCTCTAGGTTTGAGGGGGAGTTTGCCCTATGCTGATGTGAAGGTGATTTCTGCAGCTTGTTGGTTTTTGTTGCTGCTGGTTAGTGAGTTTGTGTAGCTTATTGAAGAGGTGCTGCTAGGTGTTTTGAAAAGTGAGTTTGTGCAGCTTGTTGAAGAGGTGCTGCTAGGTGTTTTGAAAATTTATCAATTTTTATCCGCTGCTGGGTTCTCTGATGATGGCAGAGTTTGTTTTAGCCAAAATTAGCCAAAGGGGGAGATTGTTAGTTCTTGTGTTGGCTGGAATTTTGGTAAAACAAAGTTGAACAATGTTGATGTCATATGTCTGATGTCATAACATTGGTTCTTATCATTAGCTGTTGCAGGGTTGGAAGTTTTGTATGCTGATGTTATAAGTGATGTCTTGACATCACTATACCAGAACATCAGAACATCAGATTGTGATGTTTTAGGGCTGCGAGTGTTAGTGAGTTTTGAGGAGATCTGTTAGAGTGATTGGATGCGAATATCTTGGAGAAGAGATTTCCAATCAGATATATTTGCAGATTTTGAAGCAGATTCTGTAACCAACATTAGGGTTGATTTAGAGAGATTTTAAAAAGATTTGAAGATCAAATTTGTTTTAAGATCAGATATTTTTGGAAGAGATCCAAGCCCAAGTCAGAAGGGTATAAAAGCAGCCACAACCCTTATTGGAAGATGACGAAGAAAAGAGAGCTAAAGACTGAGTGTCATTTGTGTCTTCGTGTGTGTTTTTGTAAACCATTCGTGTGTGAATTGGTGTTATTGTTTTTTAGTTGTAAGTGTATCACTCTAGAGCTTTTAAGCAAGAGTGTGTTGTCCTTGATCAAAGTCGTTAAGCAGAATCATGTTGGGTGACTAGTGTGTAATCATTGGATTGTATCACTGTGGTGAATTAGGGAGTGAGTGGTTTCTCACACCTAAGTGGTTTCTTAGGTAGAATTGTCATTAGGTAGTGATTAAATTAGGTAGATGTCAACTGGGATTGTAGAGTCTGTAATTTGATACTACTGATAGTGATTTTCCTCCCTGGCTTGGTAGCCCCCAGACGTAGGTAGTTAGACCGATCTGGGTGAACAATTCTTTGTGTTATTTACTATTGCTTTTACCTTGTGCATATAGAAGAGTGTGTTGTTGTGACATCACACTTAACATCACACATCTGATACCAGAATTTCAATTTCCAACGGCTCTTTGTGAGGCTCAATAGACCTTTCCTCCTGTCTGAGTAGTCTGGAGATCTCTTCTGGAATTTCTTCGCCCTCTTCTTCTTCAGCCTCAAATACCGGGAATTTAAAGTTGGGAGAAGGCATTGGATCGTACGTTTTAATGGGGTTTAAAACAAGCAATCTGCATGACGTGATGATTCGGTTTCAGAAAGGGATAGAGAGAATGCAAAAGTGAGTGTAGTGTATTTTTTGAAAAATGCTTGTTTTTATTTTGGGTTGTTTTTAGGATTACCATTTTCTAAAAAAACAAAGTGAAAACAACAATAAATGCAGGAATTTAGAATGACATTATTTATTTATGATTTGTTGATTCTTGAAACAGATCCCTATAAAACAAAACTCTGTCACTTTGGGCGAAGCGAAGAGGGATATTTACATAAAAGTGAGCCCTATAAAACATCCACTCCACCCGGGCAAGGTGAAAGGTTAAAAAAAATATGTCAATTACTTAGACTTATGGACGAATTTTGGGACATCAACAGCAACCCAATGGCGACGAACTCCTTTGTGAATCATAAAGTCTGGTACTTTCCTTCTTGGTTTGTCTTCAGAAATAACGCTGATTTCTAGCGGAGTTGGATCAGAGGAGTATCCCTCCCAAGCAGAGTTGTTGTAGGAGAACTCTTATGTTGTATCTTTCCTAGTGTTTTCACTTTCAAGAGGATCTCCCCATCCAGTCGGCTGGATGTCCTCGTATCGGATGTGAGAGCTTTCAGGAGCGGTGTACTTCACTAAGAAGTCGTACTTTCCACTTGGCTATCCCAAAGTGTCCTATACTTCTGCGGGAGTGGACGAGTCATCTTTCTCAATGACGTTGACCTCAGGAAAAGTATAGTTGATGAACTCTCGTCCCACAATCTTTGCAGATTCGTCACCATGGTGCTGGGCACTTTCGGAATGTCCTGAGTAATGATTCCATGACTCGGTGGGGACATGGGTATTCCTTTCAATATTACTCAGCTGATAGGCATCGTTCGAATGACTCTTTTGCCCCAAGTCTTCTGTGTATGGATTCTAGATAGGCAAGTCATCCAAGGGATCATAATAACCTGGGTCAAATTTATCTTTCATTAGATCATCTTCTAATGAGTTAGGTGGAGCACGACATCCTTCAGGATCATAATCTCCATAGATCATCCGGGCGTCTGATCTCGGTATATATCTTGGGCTCTTCTTGGGAAAACAGAATGGCATGTGCGCCTCTTCCAGAGATATATAATCGTCTTGGTTAAGGTAAGATTTCCACTCTTCTTCCATATCGGAGGAGTCGCTCTCATTGATGGTGTGTAATTCTTGAGACACTGGGTGGAGGAAGCCTCCACTGTGGAAGAAATCCTGAATGGGACAAAAACTTTCATCTTTCTTAGTAGTCTGGGTACAATTTGAAGAGAAACCAAGACCTTTTTTTGTCTTGTTATCTGTAGGAATGACAATCTATCCCCATCCTTTTATGTCATTACTCTTGATCACTTCGAGAGCGTCCTTGTATGAGGAAATTGACGTCCCTCTTTCTGATTGATTCTCATTTCTCACCGAGAAGTCTTGGAACTGGGTTCCAACAACCTCTTCCGATTCTACACAGGAGAAAGATGATAAGTTGCTCACGATTAAGGCCCGCTCTCCGCATACTGTGACTAACTTGTCATTCTTGACGAACTTCAGCTTCTGGTGAAGTGTCGAAGTGACTGGCCCAACTTCGTGTATCCAAGGTTTTCCTAATAAATAGTTGTATGCTGGCTAGATATCCATGACCTGGAAAGTGACTTGGAAAGTGTGAGGACTGATGGTTATGGAAATATCGACTTCGCCGATAACTATATTTCTAGATCCGTCAAAGGCTTTGACGATGATCTCACTGCCTCTCATCGGAGCTCCTTGAAATGATAGTCGTATCAGAGTTGATTTTGGCATAACATTCAAAGATGATCATGTGTCCACCAGTACGCTGGCTAAAGGATCGTCTTGGCAGTTGACTGTAATGTTAAGCGCCATATTATGATTCTTGCCTTCTTCTAGCAGTTCTTCATCACTAAATCCTCAATTGTTACAGGAAGTGGCATTGGAGATGATGCTGTCAAACTATCTTACCGTCACATCTTGTTCCACAAAGGATTGCTCTAAGACTTTATGCAGCGCTTCCCTGTGAGCCTCTGAACTAAGCAAGAGAGATAACACAGAGATTCGAGACGGAATTTACAACAATTGGTCCACAATGTTGTACTCGCTTTTCTGGATGAGCTTCAGCATCTCATCGTTGTTCTTTACAAGTTTTGGATTACTGGATTGACCAACTTGTTGATTTGGAACTTCCGTTTAAGGTTCCTTTTCTTTTGCAGGTTCTCCAACTCCTCTGTTGAAGATCTGACGACTCCGGGTAACTCGACTGATGTCGGCAATGTTCACGACGGAGGGTAATGGATTTTCCTTTCCATTTTCGATGGTCGTTGCACCGTACTTATAAGGGATAGCCTTCTCTGATTTATACGGTATTGGTCCCGGCAGGTAGATAACCACAGGAGCTTTTTGATTTCTCTGACCGTTATAGGCAACCTCAATTAGTTCCTGGTTGGGAACTTTTCTATCATCAAGACGGATTCTTGATCCATTGAGTAGAGGGATTATGGCGCAAACTGTCATACCCCAAATTTTGACCACTAAGATTTCCCATTTGTGCAAATCATCATCACAATATGAATGTACCTTCAGGCCTCATCTATCTCTTCAAGGATTGTTGAGCTTTCACCACCATCAAAGAATTAGGGTTTCAAGCTCTCTCAGAGCCTTAGACAAAAGGTCAATCAAGAAATGACATGATCTTCAACTTGTATAACATCTCAAACCTCCATAAAGGATCAATAGGACTCCCACAAGAGGAATCAAGCACAAGGTTGCAACATTCCAAGTGGATTAAGCCTCAAGATCGCCAGTGTCACCAAATTAGGGTTTTGGTTGACAGAGGCCTCCAGATGAAAATTTTCGTCTGGGCATGAGCCAATGCTTCAAAGCACAACCCAAGATACTCCAAGGGACCTCATGGAACCAATCATCAAGTCAACTTAGCCCCAGGGGATGCATTCATCAAATATCAAGAATTAGGGTTTCTTGACCTAATTCACCCCTAAGTTGAATTTTGGGACAAAGAATGAGCCAAGACCTCAAGGCATGGTTTGAGGGTCTCCAATACACTACATTGATCCATTTACAACAATGGATTGATCCAAGAAGCTTGATTCACAAGTTTCAATTTCATCAGGACCACAGTTAGAGTTTCGAGGAAAAAGTCAACTGTACCTTTGACTTTTGACCTTAACATGCTACCAAACCTTGGGACATGATTAAATACACCCTATAACACCTATGGAATATGTCCATTAGGTTTGATTTAGGTCAAGGACTTGATTTCACAAAGGATCGCACAGTTTGGATTTCATCCGATAAAAAGTCAATTGTGCACAAAATCAAGTTTGACTTTTTGAAAATTTTCACAATTATGGTTCCTTGACCCTAAAACAATGTTAATATGTGATTTGAATCATCATTCATCAAGAAAAAACAAATAAAGTAAGTTAACTTGTAAAAGGGGTAACCATAAAAAACTTAGAATTTTTCTAAGTTATGAAATAAAGTGGCTAGGGTACCAACTTCCAAGGACTATAACTTGAGATCCAAGCAACCATTTTGGCTGGTTCAAAGCTGGATTTGTAGCTCTCATTACACTCTACAAAAGCTTCAACTACAGCTCATTCCAATTCCTCATGGATTTTAAGTTATGGAGTGATCAAAATGGCAAAAACCATGAAAATGACACCTTTCCAACACTTAGTGAAAATCTGCCTAAGTTGGCAGTCTTGAACATCAATGTTCATGATGATTTTTCAATTAGATCCAAATAGTTTCAAGATAAACTATGATCACACATGTGTTGTATCATATGAGGGCTTTCCAATGAGCCCAAAAGCATGAGAAAACTCCACCTGGGCTAGGAGTTATGACAGCTGCAACATGCCTTGCTGCAAACTGTCTTGGCAAGGCAGATTTGTGCATAAGTGCTCGATTTGATCAAATTGTGCAACAACAAGCATGGTTATCCATCTGTACACCTCAAGTGGGAACAACCAAGGGACAAACATTGATCTATCAGCCTCCCAAGTCTATGGATCTATGTTTAGGCATGACACTCCTAAATTCAAAGATGCTTCAAATATTCAATTTTGTTTCAAAGCATTTAACTGATGCATAGAGGTGGTATTCATCAAGACAATGTTATCCAAGTGCAGTCAAGACTTATCCTTGAACCAAAGAACCTTAGGCCTGTGCCCTAACCACAAGTCAATGGCTAGAGGAGACTTGAGATTCCATTTGATCACAATTGGCCACAGACCTGTACCAGTTGTCATTCACTATTGCTTGCAAAACAAACTTGCTCTACTATAAATAGAGCTCACTTGTGATCAGTTTGAGTACACCAAAGCACCCAAACTGATGCTTTCCTCAAAATCATCTCTTCACTCAAAATTTTGCCTTCTAAAGCAAGCCACTATCGGGTTTTGAGTTTGAGAGTAATACCAACCAAACCAATGGCACACACACCTCACATATAACATATAGAAGTGATCCAAACCCTCACATAACATCTGGAACACCAATTTCGCAAAATCACCAGCCATCTTTACAAGCCTTTGACAGATTTGCAGTTAAGGTGCCAAATCAAGTTCCAGCTCAATTCAATCCACTCCAAGCATTCAGACACACTCCATAGCACCTAAGGAAGTTGTTCAGATCATAACAACTCATCTGTAACACCTTCAACTCAAAAATCAAATTGCTTTTGCTGCCACGACATTCAAGTAAGCCTAAACTTTGCCATCTCATGATTCATGCATATTTCCTCGCACAATAATTTTGCCATATGTTCATAATCATGTATGGAGTGTTTCCCCTCAATTGATTGCTTTGTATGAATCGTGTATGGAATTTCTTAGCCTTCATGCAGAAATTAGGGTTCTTGAGGTTTCTCTTTGATTTCCCATTCCATACTTAAAATAAATAAAATTAAAGACCATAGGCATGATCGTGAGTTGAAAACGAGCAGATTGATATGTGGATTGTGTGATTTCATCAAGTATTTAGTGAGATTGATGAGAAAATGCAAATCATCCAAAAACAGGGCACGCGGACAAGAACAAGGTGTTCTTGACACCCTTTTTCAAACTTTTGAATTTTTGAATTTTTATTATTTTATTTAATTGATTCAAAAATTAATTTCCCTCTGGATTTTAATGATTTTGAGTTGATTCTTTTTTTCAAATTTCACAAAAATGTTAAAATATTTTATTTTATAAAAATTTCTCAAAAATATTACTTATTTCATATATTTGATATTTTTGCAAAGAATTAATTTTTATTTGTTTTTTAACATTTTAAAAGTTTTCTTTCTCTTGATTTTCCAAACTTAAATGGTTTTCAATCATTTTATGGATAAAAACATGATTTTTGAAACATTGACCCAAAATCACAACTCATTTCTCACATGTTTTCAATAATTTTATTAATTTTTAATCAAAATTAATTCCATTTTTAACAAAATTCGGGTTTTGATTGATTTCACCCTCATCAATCTTTTTCAAAACACTCATGGGCCTCTAATAGAGTGTAAGACCCAACTACTTTGTAAATAGACAATTTTGGGCCTCACACATTGTATAAGTCCCTCTGTATATTTTCAAAAGCACGGCGCGATCGTCGCCTTTTTAACAAAATCATCTGGGCTTCTCCTTGAGTCCTAAGACCCATCTTTATTCATTTTCAAACTCTTTGGGCCTCTAATAGAGTGTAAGACCCAATCCCTTCTTGAAACTAAAATAATTTGGGCCTCAGCCGTTGTATAAGTCCCGATACGATATTCAAAACAACGGTGCGATCACTGTTAAACCTTGGGCCTCTCCTTGAGTATAAGCCCCAACAATATTTTCGAAAAGAACTTCTTTTTTTATTTAGATTCAATATACATGTTGTTATCAAAACTTTCTTTAATTTCTTTGAACAACTAACAATACAGCATGGAAGCTTGCTCACCTGTAAGTTTTAGACTGCTTTCATTTACTCGCTTTAATATAAATATAACTGTATTATGGGAAGCTGCGCACGGTAAGTTTTCTTTCATATCCTTTTAAATACTTGTCATATATCAACTGTATATATACTAGTATAGTTATTTAGAGTTTTCCCCGGCAACTAGGTCTAGAACTAGGTAAATCCATGTTGGTCACTCTTGAATACAGCAAAAACTAGACCCCCATAGGATTTCCAGATACAGTCTTGCCTTCTCTTGGGCTTAAACAATATGGAACAAAGAGAAATGCAGTATTCCTCGTGAATCTTTTCTCAGACTGTCACCTCTAGAAGTTATCAAAGAAATTCTACTCCCCAGAGCTGATCTATTCTCGGTGAATAGCATCTCTTGAATTTCTTCAAATCTCGGGACATTCACTAGATGATCTATTCTCGGTTGTTGCGGTGAGAATCGGATAACAAGCTATTAATTAACTTGCATCACAAAACTTTGAAATTCACCACCGACTTTGATTTATCCAAAGGAAAGGTTCAAGATCGAGAAAACCTAAAGGGGGGAGATCTAAGGTTCGGGGGTTGGTTATACTAAGGGAAGGTATTAGCACCCTTAATATCTGTAGTACTCTACAGGAACCTCTTGTTAAGTTTTTGTTATGTTATGTTTGCTTGCTAAGGAATCTGTACTAAGGAAAAGACCTAAGGGTATGTACATTAAGTTTGCTCGCCAAGACGTCGCATCTTGTGCCTAAGTATCTGACTAAAGAATCAGAGCAACCGTAGTTCACCTGACTAAGGGTGAATTTGAGGAACCATTGACTATGGCCAAAGTTCCAAGGGGAAATGAGTATGAGCTCATTTAGAGTTTAAGAACTCTCTAAGTCTTAGTCATGAAGGGGAAGTGAATACTCATGATGATGAGAATCACATAGAGTTTAGAAAACTCCCTCCTATTTCTAAGTTAGGATTCAATGGCTCTTATGAGGCCAAGAAAAAGAAAGGATCTTATTAGGCCAAGGAAGAGAAAGGCTCTTATGAGGCCAAGGTGGTATGATTTATTTATTGACTTATGAGTCAATTGAGGAGGACTTTCCTTTGGAATTGGGAGAATAACAGTTTCTTGTGAACAGGAGTTTATAATGGATATTTACATGAAAATGTAACATTATATAGCAAAATATTCAAGTGAAACAAAGCTTATAACATTATTCAAGGTTAGAAACAACCATATTGGGCATTATAAACAAGATGACATGATAAAAGAATCAGGAGCAAACAAAAAGTGTAATAAAACCCTAAAAAAGATCCTTCCACTTCCATCATGAGTAAATGCCTCAAAATTAAATATTTTCATCAATCTTATTTTATGTTCAAAAAGTAAATTCATTTAGGAACATTTGGCAAAAAGAATGAGTAAAAAAGGATAAAGAATGGTTGAGTTATGAATATTTGAAATTCAAGCATAAACCATAGAATTTCAAAGCAACATGCTATAAAAATAGTAGGAGAGGTCCCCCATGGGTATTGAACCCAGGACCCTATGCATCCAGGCTAAAAGCCTTACCAACCATGCTATTGCGTGTGTGCTAACAAATATAGAAGCAACAAGAATATATGTGAAACAAGGTTGTTTTGGAAAATTAAAATAAAAGGACTGGGGCGAGGGGGATTCGAACCCCAGTCCTAAGGATCAGATAGGCATGTGTATGTGTGTGCTTGCCACTAGGGTGGCTGTTACATTCGGTCATTATCATTATTCCATAAACACTTAATCTCTCATGCGCGTGCAAAAATGCAAGCTTGGCACAACACACATACATAATCCTCAAACAAATAGATCCAAACAATGAGCTTTTAATCATGCTACCAATCATTCAAATCATATAGAAATTCTTTAACTTGAACAAGTGAACAAGTGATTCAAAATGATGACATGTTATAAAACAACAAAGAACACTTCTACATTTGATGAATTACTCCCTACTTGAAAATTGAAACAAAACCAGACCAAACAACATACCAACCATTCAGGCTATGAAATCATCTTGGATCAAGGTGTCAATCTTAATCAATGATATTAGACTAAAGTGAAACAACATTTAGGTCCATGGAGCATACAAACTAATGTTCTTGTGATAATGTGATTTCAAAGTAACAAGAGTGAATACATGGTGCAAAGATAAGAACAGCATAGCAATAATGAGGATTCATCCTAGTCCTTTAGGTCCAAACATCCTATAGTTCAAAGTGGCTAAGCATTAAACTTATCTAAGAACACAACAGCATAGTGCAGATGCATACATGGAAATACATAATGATGGCAGTGGTAGATAGCATGTTATTTCAAGCATTGAAACTCAGCAATATCAGCTAACTCAAAATGGTGGAAGTAAGCATGATTGTGGTAGAACATCAAAGAAAAGGCAAAACAACATAAGACATAGAAGGATAATGTTACTTCACACACATGCAATTTATTGGGAATATATGTCTTGTTTCCTTGTTGAACATGACAGTTCATCCACAACTTTGCACACATAACTTGGTAGCATAATAAGGCAATAGCTTGAACAAAATTGAGTACAGGGCAGGAATGCATGTCAAAAGTTACCATACATTTCTAACTTGAACATGAAAAGCTCGCATACTTATAGAATGTATCAAGTATCGCATGAAATTAGTCAGGCAAAGATGTAGAGATGCATCCTCATGAGACTTAGACAGGCACATGGGCAAAACAAGTTCAACAAAGTATGAACATGCACATCATGAATCCAGATATGTTAACTTAATCATCAATCAAAGATGACAACAATGTGAACATGGTGTGGCCATTTTTGTGCACTATAGGATGTGAAAAAGTGTATGAATGTGGTACTATGTCAAAATGAGTTCACAACCAACTTTTAAAAGTCAAACAAACAGCAGGTACATACAAACATGCATGTCAGTTATCACAAAGTAACATTAAGTTACTTCTCACATAAATGGATATCTATTACTTAGACCAGAGGATTTGTTTCATGAAACTCACACACATGCCCTGAACAGCAAGGTAACAATAATTCAACCTAAATGTAAAGCAGATGGCATGTTGAAAGTTTCCATACAAGCTTGAACACATAGCATAGGTTTTAGCACATAAGGATAAACCAATCATATCTGCAGGTTGAAACAATAAGTTTAAACCACAAATCAAATCAGTTGCATAACTTTAGTAAGTTAACAATTCATATATCAATCTCAAGCACTAAAAAAACAACTTAGTTCAAAATACAAGATCATGACAGGTCAAAGTTGTATACACATCAAGATATGGATAAACACATGAACCAATTCAAAATAGCATTCTGTAACACCCCAAAATTTTCCTTCTTGTTTTTAGCTAACTGGCTTATGTTTCTTTGCATTTCTTGCATTAGCATTTATGCATAGCATTGGTTCTTAGCATGGGATCAAGGTATTTGGTTCATCTCAAAGAAGTCTCAAGCCTCAAGG
The DNA here is from genome assembly GCA_022829125.1 of Lathyrus tuberosus. Taxonomy (NCBI): domain Eukaryota; kingdom Viridiplantae; phylum Streptophyta; class Magnoliopsida; order Fabales; family Fabaceae; genus Lathyrus; species Lathyrus tuberosus. Next base: position 15,787,630 of record JALAZF010000071.1, read on the forward strand.
TGGTTTGAGAAGTCATCATATCTCCATAAGATCAAGAATGGTAAAGGATTTCAAGGGAATCTCACTCTTTTAATCAGATGGTCCAAATTAGGGTTTTGGTTCCAAAAGGCCTCTTGATGGGTTTTGCTTGTTCAAATACATTCTCATGAGGTTCTATATGCTTACAAGTACTCGTGGAGGAAAGACTTGGCTAGTGTTTCATTGTGAAAGATGTTCAGTGGATCAATTCTTGTAGACCAAGAAAAGTCAACAGTTAGAGGGGAAGTCAACTGTGGAATTTTGAGGTTCTCTTCAGGGTTTTCAAGGTCTCACATCCTCATATGGTCTTCAAGGGTCAAGTTTCATACCATTTATCAAGAATCAAGGGTTTGTACAAAAGTTACTAAATTTGGAAAATGACCTATAATGAGAAGTTTCAATTTTTGGCAAGTTTTTACACTACATTCAACTTGACTTTTCATCATCAAAGATGCTTCAAATGATTTTTCCTCAAACATGAAAGTTGAAGATCTTTCTCTCCCATTTCCAAAAAGTACTAGAACATGTTCATACCTTTTGTAGAACTCAAGTTATGGCTAAGGCAACGCAAGGTACATTTTGAGGTTTTCCACATGTACCAATTTTCCACCATTTGCATTTTCATCCAAAAGGACTTGTAATCACTTCAATTGCTTCAAGTCATATTGTACCATCAAAGTACATGCCGTGAGCACCAATTTGACCCTTGTTTCATGCCAAACCGTGATGTATACATGGTGTATTTAACAAATAAACAATTTGCAAGTTGATCCAAATCTCATTATCCAAGCAAATTCAAGGCCCAATTCTTTTTGAAAAGTGATCAGCAAGTCAAGTGTGAGGTATCCATCATGAAAAGCATGAAGGTGCACGAATAAATTAAGGGATTGAACACAAATTGCAAAATGGCAAAACCACTCAAAACTCACTAATTAGGGGTTTAATCAATTGCTAATCATGATGAGAGGTCTAATGGAGAGTATATAAGCTTACTCACACGCACAAAGCTAGGTCATGCACCCTCATTTGCTCAGAATCCATTTTCACCTCCAAACTTTTCTCTCTTCGAATCTCTCTTCTCTTGAGAGTTTTTGAAGTTTTCTTTGCACATTATTGATCAGTGTGGTGAGAGGAACAAGAATCTACCATTGGTTTGAGCTTAGAGTGAGGATTTCATCAAGTTCGTGTTCAAGTTGCTTAAGTTTAAAACCTTAGATCTAGCCAATTTCAAGCCTCTATTTGCATTTATTTTGCAAATAGAGCTTAAAAGAGGAAGATCTGCAGCTTTTGGAAGGAGTTCTTAGTGTATCTTGAGCTCTACAGTTTTCAGGTTAGCATACTTTTCATGATCATGTAACTTGTTTTTCTTGCTTGCAAAATGATCTATAATGTTCACTGATGATGCTGATCTATTTAGTTTTGAGTTTAGACGTGTGGATTGTTTGAATTTTGAGATTTAACTTTTTAGATCCAAACTTATTCTGTTCGATTTGGTTTGTGTGATGGTTGTTTGTGAAAACTAATATGATATATGGAATCCTTGTTGAATTCTGGCCATGATAGTGTACTCATGTGTGATTTCTGGAGAATTTTAAGTTGATAGTCGTCGGAGGAGACGGCCGGAGCTAAGGCTCTGGCGTCTGGTTATTTTTTAGGTGATGCAGGGTTTAAGTGGAGAAGATGAAATCACAGCCGTCCTAGGGTTAGATCTGATGGCTCAGGTCTTGCCAACGCATTAAATTCTCACGTGTTTAATTGTTTTGTGTGTGCGCTATTCCATGCTTGTTATCATGTACACGCAGATCTGAACTAAACATCATGACTACTATGTGATTTTTTGACTTGATCTCACACGTTGGATGGATCTGATGGTGGTGATTCAGCCAACGCATTAAAAACATCATGTGTCCTTCACGTGTTTTCATTTTAATTTCTGATGGTTTGATATGTATGCGTGTATTGTTGTTATCATGAATCTGTAATCCTAAGCGTTGATCTTGATTACCTTTGGTTTTGGTTGACTAATTATGGAGTGTTGGATTGATCTGATGGCGTGTGTGAGTCAATTTTTGTTGACTGAATTCTTTTCTTTATGTTGACTTGCACTGACCTTTTGTATTGGACTGGACTTGCTTTTCACACCCTCCTTTTGATCCAGCCCAACCTTTCCAACGTGTTTCCCTTGCTGTTTGCACCCCCTGGCTTTTATTTCCTTTTATTTTATTTTAATTGTTGCATTTTCATTTTTAATTTTTAAAAATAGTTTTAAACATCAAAAAATTACCAAAAAAATCATGGAGTATCTTTGGCATTTTATAAAATTTTCTCCTATTTTATTTTTCATTTTTATTTTATTTTGTGCCTCTGATTTAATTGTTTGATTAATTTCTTTTTGGATTGTTTCATATATGCACACCCTGCCTTGTTGATTTTTGTTCTCATCATCTATACATGATTTGCATCTCATTCTTTTTTCATTTTTCAGAGGACATCTTGAGGTCCTTAAAAACATTTTTCTCATATTTTTAAAATCATTTCATATTTCATTTTAGTTACTCTCTTTTGCATATTGACGTCATGTTTCTTATGTGATCTTTGCTCATTTGTTTTAGGTGCTTAACTTGTGAATTTTGGTGAGATCTTTTGACATGTGATTGGCTTCTGACTTAGGTCATTTGAGTTTTATTCTCACAATTTTTGAGTGTCATTTGATATATGTTTATTTATTTGTGCTTAAATGACTTATGCAAGACTATATCTGGACACCTCTTTACACAAGTTGACTTGCCTTGCCTATTTGCTTGAGTTTCTTCTTGATTGTTTGTATGTGCATTTGATATGATGTTTACCCCTGGTTGAGGTCCCTTGTGACCAAGTTTTTCCATTTATGGATCATGTTTGAATCATGTTTGAGTATGCTTAAGTGTTGGAACCTTGTCCTCTTTTTGTAGCTTTCTTTGGTGCATAATGTTTCATGCTTTGATTTCCTTTTGCACATGAGAAATGTAGATGATAATATGATTTTGGTTATGACTTGCACTCATCTTCATATATCTTTCTCATTTCATTTTGATATGAAGTCCATGTATGCTTAATTGTGCATTCCATACAAGTATGCTTGCTTTTTTTCATGTTTATCTTTGCATGCTTACTTGAGATTGTTTTGCATTGATCTTTGAAACATTTTTGATGATTTGAGTTGGACATTTATGATGTGATGTGCTTGCTTCCATTTATTGTATCTCATCTTCTCCTTCTGTTTCTCATTCTTCTCTTTCACTCTCTTCCTCCCATGAATCTCAAGACTTGTTTAAGTCTTGGATTCTCTCCCTTTAGAGCTACCTAGTCCAAATTAATTTTTGATTAAGCTTGGAGTAGGATTAGCATTAGGTTTTAGGTAGTCGTCTCTCCTAATCCTCACTAACTATAGGTTACCTATGCATGATAACATTAGGACTTTTAGTTTCCCTTTAGAGTTTCCTTTGGGTCTTCTCTCTTCTCATCTCAAAACTTCTTGAAAACACTTAATAAAGATAAAGTGTATTGCGCACGAGCCTTAAGCGTAGGGAATGAGAAATGAGGGGCTACCTCTCATCTTTCTAGAGTGCTTAGCGGGCGTCCTGTCTTGGGACGATTCGTTAAGTATTCGTCCCTATGCCCTAGACTTTGGTGCAATGCAAGTTATGAACTAACTTAAAAAACACTTCTGTCTAAAAAACACAAAATAAATTCAAATATTTTTATCCTTCGGGATTGTTGGGTTTCAAACTTCATTTTTAGAAAATAGCTTGTCGCTCACGTAAAAAACACTTACCCATTCGTGGTCGTACCCACGAACAACATTAGCTCTGATTCCTCTCTCTCGTCCGATTGAGGATATGTAGGCACAAGACAGCGATTGTCTTGGCGAGCAACCTTCCCCCACAGTTCCCGCCCGAACTACGTTGACTCTAAATTTCCCATTGCACTGAGGGAATACGTAGGCCTAGGGCATCGAATATGTCCTACCGAGTCTGTCTTAGTCACCCCCATCCCCGTTTTCTTTTGTTCAGCCATAGATAGTAGGACAGCTCACCATCCGTTTAGACAACAAGCGTGGATCCCATCGAGTACGATGGATGCGTGGGGTGCTAACACCTTCCCCTCGCATAACCGACTCCCGAACCCAGACTATGGTTGCGATGACCATGTCTTTCCCCCCCTTTCTCTTCAGGTTTATGCAGTGTTTCCTTTCCCTCTCTCGGGATAAATACACATTGCTGGTGACTCTGTGTTTTCTGCGCCACTCTCGCGTTTGTACCGTTGGATGCGAATCTTCTGGGAGCGACAGCTGGCGACTTTACTGGGGACTCTAGTTGACCTCTTGGTGGTTCATCCCCTTTAGCGAGTCGATCCTAGCGCTTGTTTGTTTTTTCGTTGGGTTTTTTTTGTTGCGCTTTATTATGTTGTATATTACTGTTTTACAGCTTTTATTGCATTGCATTTCATTTTATTACTGTCATACTGGATATTGCTGTGTTGTGCTAGCTGGTTTCTGTTTGGCAGGTTGGGCTGTTCTGAGAGATAAGCCCAATACCCAGGCTTGAGTACACCCTAGGACTAGAGTGGAAAGTAGTGGGACCTATGGGCCATCTTGGTGCGTTTGTGGGTTCACGAAATTCACAACCAGACGAGGTTATCTTTGGACGCATTCTGACGTGTGTGTCTTACGCATGTTAGGGTTTGATCTAGAGAGCTGTCGACTCTGGTGACCGTTTCTCCGATACCTCAGTTGCGCCTCTCCTCCCGACTTGTGACAGTGGTAGACCACGTTCTGCGGCAAACCCATTGCACATTCTCGATCCGAGGACCCAATGCTGAGGGACTCGCATATGATGACCTTATTTTTTAGGGGAATCAGTTGAGGCCTCCTCGATTGATGATGATGCCAAACCAGAAATGGTGAACGTATCATCATTTCTCGACCTGAGAGCCCGTGATATTGAGGATCCTCGCCTTTCTAGAACCCACATGTGAGATGGGATGGGTGTTTATAGGTTTGCAGGAAACCGAAACCTTCAACCTACCCGGTTTTCTGGATTTCTCATCGGCGTTTGATTATCTGGGTTTCTGGTTATCTCAGTGGTTCGGTATTCTAGAATTCTGGTTTTTCTGGGTTGTGGTTCTCATTCAGTTAGCAGCACATCACATCCATCAGTGATGCCTTGATCCCATGTTTGCATGTGCATATCATTTTTCTTGCATTCTAACATGTTTGACATTTTTCAGGGCTTGCATCTTACTCTTGATTCCGGTTTTCTGAGGTTGCCTTAAATGGATGTCCAGAGAAAGAAGACTGTTGCTTATTCGTTCCCAGGCCCGACCTTGACATTGATTCATAAGCTGATTAGTATGGCTGGTCCCGGAGTTCGTACGGAGTTTGGTGGAGAGTATGGGAGACTTCTGAAGTTTGTCTACAGTATCTCCAAGTATGAGAAGGATGCCATTCATACACTTCTTCAGTTCGATGATCCGTCTTTGCGTTGCTTCACTTTCCCAGACTACATCTTGGCTCTAACGTTGGAGGAGTTCTCATTTATTTTGGGAATCCCCATCAGGCATGACATAGTATTCTTTTCTGAAGAACGCCCTGGGATAAAAGAAATGGCCATTGCTCTTCATATTGGTGAATTCATTCTGAGCAGTAATATTGTGGAGAAACAAGGAGCTAAAGGTTTCTTATTGAAGTTCTTGTTTGATCAAGCTTGCATACATGTTAAGGAGAGGAATTGGACTACTTTCTAAGCTATTCTGGCTATGTGCATCTATGGGATTGTCCTGCTTCCCAATATTCCTGATCTGGTGGATATGCATGCTGTCAGAATCTTTATTTCAAAGAATCCTATACCTACCTTGCTAGGTGATGTGTATCACTCAGTCCACTACAAGAATGAGAATAGGCGTGGAAGAACTGTGAGTTGCTGTGCACCACTCTTATCTACGTGGTTTCTGAGTCATCTCCCTGAAGTTGGCGCTTTCATTGATACGAGAGATTCTCTGAAGTGGTTAAAGAGGTTAATGGGCTTGACGGCTGACAACATTGTTTGGTTCAACCATGACTTGCTAGGGATGGAGATTATTTGCAAGTGCGGAGAATTCCCTAATGTACCCTTGATAGGGAGAAAAGGTGGAATTAACTATAATCCTTCCCTTGTTATCAGGCAGTTTGGTTATCCTTTTAGAGGTCCACCTGAAGAGCGAGACATTAGAGAGTCTTTATTCTTCAATGGTACTGAAGATCAAGAGATGATAAGGAAGATTGTGAATGCTTGGAAGCAGGTGACCAAGAAGGGAAAAACTTCATTCAGGAAATGTAATAACCGGGCTTTTCCTTCCTATGAAGAGTGGGTTAAGAAAAGAATAGAAGTGGAGCTTTTTCCTTTCCCGGTGGAACCACCTTTGTATCCTTTGATGATCGAGGCTCCCACGATTGTTGATATAGAGAAGTATGAGAAGTTATGGGTTGAGATGGAGAAACTCCGAGAGGAGAATCGTGAGCTGGGCAGAGAGATTGGTCAGTTGAAGCACGAAAAAGGCGAAGCTATCCATGTTGCCAAGTTGAAATCAGAACTTTTGGCTGTGAAGGAGAAAGAATTGTCTAAAGAAGCCACAGCCAGAGAGAAAGTGGCTCAAGCAATGAAAAGTGTTAGCAAGGTCCTTTCGTCCAAAAATAAAGAGTTGGCTTATGCTATGTCAAGAATTCACAGGTTCCGTGACCGTCGGAATACAACAATTACTGCTTATAGGTTGAAAGAGGACAAGTATCTGGAGCAGATTAAAGGCTTGAAGACAAAGCTTCGGGAGAAGGATAAGGAGATTTTATCAGGGATCTCTGAGAAGAGAGCAATTGAGGAAAAGCTCAAGGAAACCATGGCAGATATGGAACAGCTGAAGATCCAAGCCGAAGTGAAAAGAGCCAGAAGTGAAGGTCCAAGTTCAGGTGGAGCTTCTGGAGAAGATGATTGGGAATTGCATAGTCGTTATTTAACAGGGATCTTGCACATGAGGGATCTTTTCATTCAGGAGTTGATTTAGAGACCAGAGCATCCTAATACAAAGAAGCTTCTCAAGGAAGTGCAGAGTTGGTGCAAAATGAATGACGAATGGGGAATTCTAGCACGATTGAGTCTTGATGATATGCCTTAGTTTCCTTGCTGCTGTTTTCTTTGTATTTCCGGGATCACCGCCAGGCTTGTTGGTCGGGGTCTTTGTTTATGCTTATTCAGACTTGTGTTGTAACAGATGCTTATTCTCTTTATATGATCAGGAATTCAGTTCTCTTCTGTTGTTAAAACTAGAATCAAGGGATAGATTGCCTTGATAATGTTCATACATGTTTGCATTTGCATTTGCATAATCATCTCATTTTGCATTGCAGGTTATCTTGGATTCTCTGGTTTTCTTATGCTCTCTCTTTTTGACAGTCAGGATTGATCAACCAACTCATCGGTATTCTACCAGGCTTAATCAAAGCAGAGTGATGGACAAAGTTCAGGCAGACATGGCATCTATGCAAGCTCGCATCGATCAATTCATGGAGATGATGCAGGGTGTGGTGCTGAGTCAGAATGAATTCAGAACTCTAGTTCAGCCTTTGGTGTCGCAGGTTGATGAAAACGGTATCTTACACGATGGTCTTCTTAATCGTTTTATTCCTCCGGGCGGAGGTGATGCTGGAATCAACATTCCTATTCCTGGCGCTGGTGGACAGGGTGGGATTCCTTCAATGGTTGGAGAAGGAAGCATTGTTCGAGCTATCCATGGCCATCGTTTTGATGATCAACAGGATTATGTTTTTTCAATCAGAAGCTTGGACGCTAGTCTTCCTGTGGTCAGTGATGAGAGGATCCGTTTAATCGAGGTGCAACTGAAAGGGGTTGTGAAGCAGGATGATCTGGGAATAGATTTGGACAACCTAGGGTTGGTCCCTGATATTGTCATTCCACACAAGATTCAGATTCCTACACTGGAGAAGTATAATGGTTCTACCTGCCCGAGAGCTCATGTAAAGGCGTATACCAAGAAGATGGTTGCCCATGCTAAGGACGAAAAGCTAATGATGCACTTTTTCCAAGACATCCTGTCCGGCGCGTCTTTGGAGTGGTATATGGCACTGGAAAGTAGAGATGTTCGTACTTGGAGAGAGTTAGCTGCAGCTTTTATCAAGCATTACCAGTACAACACAGACATGGCTCCCAACAGAAATCAGCTGTTGAGCATGTCCCAGAAAAATGATGAAAGTTTCAAAGAATACGCGCAAAGGTGGCGTGAATTGGCGGCTAGAGTACAGCCACCAATGCTGGAAAAAGAGATGTTGGATATGTTCATGGACACGCTTCCCAAGCACTCTTATGAGAAGTTATTGCCTTGTTCACTAGGAAAGTTTGCAGATGTGATTGCTATCAGACAGAAGGTAGAGGTTGGAATTAAGGCTGGAAAAGTTTCTAGTGGTGACGGATCGTCCTCCGGGCATGGAAAGAAGCCATTTGATGGTTATAAGAAGAAAGGAGAGGCCAATGTTGTATCATCCCATAGGGGAAAAGGGAAACAGCGCCAAAACAATAATCAACAAGTAGCATCGGTAACTATCCCAGCAACGTTACCTCCACCACAGCAACAAAGGAATAATGCTAATCAGAACAGGCAGCAGGGCCAGTATCAGAATAGACAAAGAAATGCAGAGAGACATTTTGAACAGCCACAGATGTCGTATGCACATATGTTGCAACATTTGCTGTAGTTGCGTCTAGTTGAGCTCCGTACCCTGGCTCCACCAACAGGGGAACTCCCACGAGGCTACAATGCTAACGCACACTGCGATTTTCACTCTGGTGCTCCGGGGCACACTGTGGAGAAGTGTAGGGTGTTTTATCACAAGGTACAAGACCTTGTAGACTCCAAGGCTATCAATTTCTCGAATACTGGGCCCAATGTTATTCAAAACCCGATGCCTGATCACAATGGGCCGAGGGTAAATGCGATAATTAAGGAATGTGAAGCTTTGAATTTGATCATGGATGTTGAGGAACTGAAGACTCCGCTGGCTGTGGTTAAAAGCAGGTTGCTAAAGGGTGGCGTCTATCCGGGTTGTGCTGAGAACTGTTCAGATTGTTTGACAAAGGATAATGGTTGTGATTCGTTGAAGATGGGTATCCAGAATCTGATTGATGAGCGCTGCTTACAGTTTGATAGAGGTAATCAGCAAGAAGAGGTTGTTAGTGAGAAGTTTTCTACTATCACCATTCCTTTCAAGACGATCACTATTTCAGGTCCGGCAAGACCACCTCCAGTTATTATCACAAGGGCTGGACCCATTCCGTATGAAAGTTCTAAGGCTATTCCCTGGAATTATGGCGCCGAGGTGTTTGTCAATGGACAAAAGCAGGAATTAATGGCTACTTTATCAGTGAGTTCTAATCCTGAGGTTAAGGTTGAAGCCGATGCTATAACGAGAAGTGGTAGAGTGCTTACTCCTGTTAATGATCAACCCAGTACTTCAAGTCAAGATAAGGGAAAACAGGTATTGGATGGTTCTGTTCAGACTCCAGTAATTGTGGATTCTATAGTAAAGCCGGTTGATGATGCTTTTTCTGGAAATGTAGAGGAGTTTATGAGACTCATCCGGAAAAGTGATTACAAAATTATGGACCAGTTACATCAAACCCCGTCGAAGATTTCCATTCTGTCATTGTTGTTATGCTCTGAAGCTCATAGGAATGCTCTTCTGAAAATTTTGAATGTGGCCTATGTTCCTCAAGAGATTTTTGTTAACCAGCTGGAAGAGGTTGTAGCGCACGTGAATACGGGTAATGGCTTGGGTTTCACAGATCTTGATTTGACTCCCGCTGGAAGGAATCATAACAATGCCCTGCATATTTCGATTGAGTGTCGTGGTTCACTGATGTCACATGTGTTGGTTGATATCGGATCATCGTTGAATGTATTGCCAAAGAAAGCATTAATGAAGTTGGATACCAGGGGATTTATTTGTACACCAAGCGACTTGGTGGTGCGAGCTTTTGATGGCTCGAAGAGATCTGTATTTGGTGAGATTGTGCTTTCGATCAAGGTTGGCCAGAAATCTTTGATGCAACATTTTATATAATGGATATTCAGCCAGCATACAGCTGTCTGTTGGGTCGTCCCTGGATCCATGGTGCAGGTGCTGTAACCTCCACTTTGCATCAAAAGCTTAAATACATGGTTGATGGCATATGGTGACCGTGTACGGAGAGGAGGACATAATGATTAGTCAGCTGTCAACCTTCAAATACGTGGAAGTGGATGGCGAAATCCAGGAGATGCTGTGTCAGGGGTTTGAAAAAGTGAAGGTGTCTGAAGAGGTTATTCAGTTTGAGGATCAGTCCGAGACCACAGAGCAGCATGCAGGGGCAAGTCATCCTGAGGTTTCTATGTCTTCCTTTAAAGACGCCAAAGCTGTGGTTGAGCCTGGTAGCTCACAGAGGTGGGGCCAAGTGGTTGAAGTTCAGGAGAAGAGGAATACCTATGGATTGGGATACAAGCTATCTAGGAGAGATGGGGATCCTCCCAAATTCTATGGCCCAGTCCGTTTCACCAGTGCCGGTGTTTTCTTCGATAGAGTTAATGCCATAGAGGAAGAAGGGGACAGTGATTGTGACATGGAAAGCTAGATCCGCCCTTGCGTCCCGGGAGAAAGTCTGTGCAACTGGTCTTCTGAAAAAGTCATTCAAGTGACTAGCTTTGAGTAATTGTTTTGTTTTCCTATTATGCTAATCCTGCGTTCTTCCCAAGACGTAGTGATTTTATTTGTAGGGCTTTTAATTGTTGCATGTTTTGCTTTATCATCAATAAAGGACTTTTCACACTCAAATATTTTGATCTCTGTCTTTCTGTTTTTATTTTTATGCATTAAAAACCCACATCAAAATGGCAATGTGTTTCTTTTGTTGCATACATAATAAAACATACCTCATCAATCATGCAGGTCTTTTTGTTCAGATGACACCGATCATGACTCAGCTATAGCTCAGTATGACTTTGACAATCCAATCTATCAGGCTGAAGAAGAGACTGACGAAGATTGTGAACTGCCCGAAGAGTTGGTCAGATTGTTGAAGGAAGAGGAGAGGGTCATCTTACCTCATCAGGAGGAAATTGAGATTGTGAATCTGGGAACCGAGGACGCCAGAAAGGAAGTAAGGATAGGGGCTGCATTGGAAGACAGTGTCAAGGGAAGATTGATTGAAATGCTCCGTGAGTATGTGGACATCTTCGCCTGGTCTTACCAAGACATGCCGGGGCTCGATACTGATATTGTTGTACACTGGCTACCACCTAAAGAAGGTTGTGCTCCGGTCAAACAAAAGTTGAGAAGAACTAAACCGGAGATGTCTGTCAAAATCAAGGAAGAGGTTCAGAAACAGCTAGATGCCGGTTTTCTTGCCGTAACAAATTATCCTCCATGGGTTGCTAACATCGTGCCTGTACCTAAGAAAGATGGGAAGGTCAGGATGTGTGTTGATTACAGGGATTTGAACAGAGCAAGCCCAAAGGACGATTTCCCGCTCCCTCACATTGACGTGTTAGTTGACAATACTGCTCAGTATTCGGTGTTTTCCTTCATGGATGGCTTCTCTGGGTATAACCAAATCAAGATGGCTCTAGAGGACATGGAGAAAACAACATTCATAACACCGTTGGGAACTTTTTGCTACAAAGTGATGCCCATTGGATTGAAAAATGCAGGGGCAACCTATCAGCGGGCGATGGTGACTCTCTTTCATGATATGATTCACAAAGAGATTGAGGTCTATGTTGATGACATGATTGCGAAGTCACGGACGGAGGAAGAACATCTGGTGAATCTTCAGAAGCTATTTGAAAGATTGAGAAAATTCAGACTGAGCTTGAATCCAAACAAATGCACCTTCAGGGTGAGATCAGGAAAATTGCTGGGGTTTATTGTTAGTGAAAAAGGTATCGAGGTTGATCCTTCAAAGGTAAAAGCCATACAAGAAATGCCTGTGCCGAAAACAGAAAAAGAGGTTCGTGGTTTCTTGGGGAGATTAAACTACATTGCTAGGGTCATCTCACATCTCACAGCCACGTGTGAACCAATCTTCAAGTTGTTGAGAAAGGATCAAGCGGTCAGGTGGAATGAAAATTGTCAAAAGGCGTTTGAAAAGATAAAAGAATACTTGAAGGAACCTCCGGTCCTTATGCCGCCAGTACCAGGAAGGCCTTTGATTATGTATCTCACGGTTCTTGAGAATTTAATGGGTTGTGTGCTCGGTCAACAAGACGAGTCAGGTAGAAAGGAGCACGCCATCTACTACTTGAGTAAAAAGTTTACTGATTGCGAGTCAAGGTACTCGATGCTGGAGAAAACATGTTGTGCACTCGCTTGGGCCGCTAAGCGTTTGAGGCAGTATATGTTAAACCACACAACCCTATTGATTTCGAAGATGGATCCGATCAAGTATGTGTTTGAAAAGCAAGCACTTTCTGGGAGAATAGCCCGTTGGCAGATGGTTCTGACAGAATACGATATTCAATATGTTTCCCAAAAGGCTATTAAGGGAAGTGTCTTGTCAGAATATCTTGCCGAACAGCCAATTGAGGATTATCATCCGATGAAGTTTGAATTTCCGGATGAGCATATCATGTATCTGAAGATGAAGGATTGTGAAGAACCTTTGCCTGATGAGGGACCTGAGATTGGATCTTTGTGGAAATTGGTTTTTGATGGAGCTGTTAATTCATATGGTAACGGAATCGGGGCAGTCATTACGACTCCAAAGGGTTCTCATATACCCTTCACTGCCCGGTTGGCGTTCGTATGCACCAACAATGAGGCAGAGTATAAAGCATGCATCATGGGGTTAGAAGAAGCAATTGATTTGAGAATCAAGAACCTCGATGTTTATGGTGATTCTGCATTGGTGGTTAATCAAATTTCAGGTGAATGGGAGACTCTTCAAGCGAATCTTGTTCCATATAACAACTATGCTAGAAGGTTGTTACCTTTCTTTGACAGAGTGGACTTCCATCACATTCCCCGGATATAGAATCAGATGGCTGATGCGTTGGCAACGTTGTCATCGATGTATCAAGTGAATCATTGGAATGAAACTCCTTCAATCAGAATCATGCGCTTAGACAGACCTGCTTTTGTATTTGCAGTTGAAGGGGTATCAGATGGCAAACTTTGGTACCATGATATCAAAGTCTTTTTGAAGAGTCAGGAATACCCAGCTGGGCATCTTCCAAGGATAAGAAGACATTGAGGAGGTTATCAGGAAACTTCTTTTTGAACAAAGACGATGTGTTATACAAGAGAAACTTTGACATGGTCTTGCTACATTGTGTTGATGAACACGAGGCAGGCTTGTTAATGGAAGAGGTTCACGAAGGTTCCTTTGGTACTCATGCCAATGGGCATGCTGTGGCAAGAAAATTGTTGAGAGCGGGGTATTATTGGATGACTATGGAGTCTGATTGTTTTAAATACGCCCGAAAATGTCATAAATGCCAGATTTATGCTGATAAGATGCACGTACCACCTACTCCTCTGAATGTTTTGTCGTCACCTTGGACTTTTGCCATGTGGGGCATTGACATGATTGAGAAGATTGAGTCGACTGCTTCGAATGAACATCGTTTTATCCTGGTGGCTATTGATTATTTCACGAAGTGGGTGGAAGCTGCATCGTATGCCAACGTCACCAGACAAGTGGTAGGCCGGTTTATCAAGAAGGACATCATTTGTCGGTATGGAGTCCCGGAGAGAATCATTACTGATAATGGTTCAAATATGAATAACAAGATGATGAAGGAGCTATGCCAGAGCTTTAAGATCGAACACCACAATTCTTCTCCCTATCGCCCGAAGATGAATAGGGCTGTTGAAGCGGGTAATAAGAACATAAAGAAGATTGTGCAGAAGATGGTAGTGACATACAAGGACTGGCATGAGATGTTGCCTTACGCTTTGCACGAATATCGTACTTCGGTACGCACATCAACTGGGGCAACCCCTTTCTCACTGGTGTATGGTATGGAAGCAGTTCTGCCATTAGAAGTTGAGATTCCTTCTTTGAGAATTCTGACAGACGTGAAGCTTTATGAAGCTGAGTGGGTGCGTTCCCGGCTGAATGAACTGAACCTCATTGAAGAGAAGAGATTGAAAGCCATTGCGCATGGCCGGTTGTATCAGAGCAGGATGAAGAAAGCATTTGATCAGAAAGTGAGTCCTCGGTGTTTTCAGGATGGTGAATTGGTTTTGAAAAGGATCACTCCTCCTCAAACAGATCACAGGGGCAAATGGACTCCGAATTACGAAGGGCCATATGTAGTAAGACAGGTTTTCTCTGGTGGAGCCTTATTACTCTCAACTATGGATGGTGAAGATTTTACGTCCCTTGTGAACGCGGATGTAGTCAAAAAATACTTTGCATAAAAGAGACGTTGAACATAAAAAGAAGGTTCAGGAAAAAATGGGGCATCCTGGCGAACCATAAAAAGAAAAGGTTCGGGCAAAAATTAGGGATAAAAAGAAAAAAAGAAATAAACCCGCAAGGTTGAAAACCTGAAAAGGCAACTTTGGCAAAAATGGGTATCCCAGTGGATTGAAAACCCGAAAAGGGCGATCCAGGCAAAAGTTAGGGATTTAAAAGCAAAGACTATGATCCGTGTTCGATGTGTGATCACTATTCACACTTGGAAAATTTGAAGGAAAGGAATCAGTCCAGCCAGTCATCTTCAAAGGCCAAAGCATCTGCGGATAAACAAGTCATATGGGTTATAGCTAAGTCGAGTCATGGTGGATGTCTGTTCCCCACATTATCGACATGTGTATTTTCTTTACTTTTTGCGCAATTACCTCTTTCCAGGAATTTCTTCCAATTGTAAATGCCTATTTATAGGCCGATCATTCAATAAAGTTTGCATTTCAGTCAAAGAGCTTTTGTTTTTTGTTTTACCAGTTTTTTTTGTGAAAATGTCCGATATTTTTGATAAACATTACATGCTAAAATATTGAGCTTTATGAAACAAGTTGGAAAACGGTGGCAATTACTTAGGCGACAGTCATTAGGATGATAATCAAAGTAATCATTTGTACACGTAGACCTTTCTGTTGGTTTTGCAGGATGACAGGTGTACCTCCCCAGTAGAGCTTTGCTCCCCAACTTTGAAGTCTGATCGTCCTCAGCAGTTTGATGCTCTCCCCAGTCAGAGTAACGAGGATTGTCTTCCTCAACAGAGTATAAGGAAGTAATTTCCCTAGCGGAGTCGTTGAGGATCGTCTCCCTCAGCAGGGTAAAAGAGGTTCACCCCAGCCAGAGTTGTGATCTGGCTCACCTTTCCTCATCAGGTAGACAAAAATTTTCATTTCTGCAGCCTCTCCAGCAAGAGATTGATAGAGTATCTTCTTTGATCAAAGATGGTGTTTCCCCACAGGATATGGGGCAGTCGTTTCTTCCTCAGCTAGTCAGGAAACAGTGTGTTTATCCCCTAGCAGAGTGGATGTTGACAACTACTTTTTCCAAGCAGATGTTTCAATGATGATCGTCCCCCTCAGCAGGATATAAGAGGATCGTCCCCCTCAGTAGGAGTACAGAGGATTGTATACCCAGCTAGAGTCGTTTTTGGATTATTATTCCCTAGCAAGCATTCAGAAGTTGATTGCTCTAAGGTGGATGTTGTTGTATCTCCAGTAGGAGATTCGTGGACAAAGATGTTATTATCCCCACAGAGTCCTGGTGTCTACTTTCCCCAGTTGGTCAGAAAGTATAGTCTCACCGACAACGGCTTGATCTAATCCCCAGCAGGGTGAGGGTAAAGTTACTTCCCTAACAGCAGATTAAGCTCACCGACATCCCCAAGCAGAGTCTGGCGGTGATTGGTATCCCCAGCAGGTCTTAAGTCCAATCGTTTTTGGCAGGCGTTAAATCCAAGTTCTGAAGTATTTAGTGATCCCCTGCAGAGGAGTTTCCATCTTCAGTATTCATCTCCCTCCCCAGCTGAGTGGGTATTCTCTCGGAGTTTCGTCCATCTCCAGCAGAGTTGATCTTGATATCCCCAACAGAGTGGGTATTCTCTCGGAGATTCGTCCATCTCCAGCAGAATTGGTGATTGTGATCTTCCCCAGTAGGGTGAAGTTTTCCTCATGATTTCTCTGGTTTGATGACAATGTAGTTTGTCGTCCTCGGTGGTGCTGCTTCTGTTCTCAGCGTTTATTTCGCTGGGACGGTCTTTTTGCATTGCATAAACATTTTTGCATGGCATCTTCCTATATGCGTAGCATTTCCACTTCGCGTGGAGCATTACGGCAAAAGTCAAACATATGCATCCGAAGCATAAGCTAGGTTTGAGTTTTCCTTCGTCAGGAAAACTAGATTTCAGGAGAATATCATTCGACTTTACTCCACAAGTGTTGGGTTTAGTCATTCAAAGAAATATTTGACAGTCCCACGGCAGAGTGTTTTGCCAGGATTGTGAACCCATGATCTCTTTTTACCCCTTTGTCCAGGTGGTCCGTTGGTTTATCCCCTCAAGGTTTTTACCGTCAGACACTCGTCCGTGTTTCCTTCGGCACCCGTCCGTGTTTGAACCTTTTTGTTTCAATACCCGTCCGTATTGACATTTTGATGACACTCGTCCGTGTTTCCTTCGGCACCCGTCCATGTTTTCATGTCTTTTACTCAATACTGTTTTTCTAGACACCCGTCTGTGTTGCCTTCCATTCCCCAGCGAGGCCAATCCCCAGTAAATTGAACTCTTTACACACCGTCCGTGTACCTTTTCGATACCCGTCCGTATTGAAACCTCTTTACACCCATCCGTGTACCTTTTTGATACCCGTCCGTATTGAATCTTTTTACACCCGTCCGTGTAATTTTTCAATACTCATCCGTATTGAAACTCTTTGCACCCGTCCGTGTACCTTTTCAATACCCATCCGTATTGAAACTCTTTGCACTCGTCTGTGTACCTTTTCGATACCCGTCCGTATTGAAACTCTTTTCACCCGTCCGTGTACCTTTTCGATACCCGTCCGTATTGAAACTCTTTGCACCTGTCCGTGTACCTTTTCGATACTCGTCCGTATTGAAACTCTTTGCACCCGTCCGTGTACCTTTTCGATACCCGTCCGTATCTGACATCTTTGATTCCTTGGCACCCGTCCGTGTTTATCCCCAAACATAGCTAACACTCGTACGTGTTGTGACAGTGCAGCATTTATTGCTTGTTCCCCAGTGGAGTCGTCTCTCCTTTAAGGATTGCAAACTTCAGGTTTTCTTTTGGTATTCAATCTCCGTGAATCCTTTGAACGCATGACAGCCATTTCTATCATACCTTCAGGACCAAGTTGATTGAATAGGGGCAGCTGTAACACCCCAAAATTTGCCTTCTTGTTTTTAGCTAACTGGCTTATGTTTCTTTGCATTTCTTGCATTAGCATTTGTGAATAGCATTGGTTCTTAGCATGGGATCAAGGTACTTGGTTCATATCAAAGAAGTCTCAAGCCTCAAGGTGGTTTGAGAAGTCATCATATCTCCATAAGATCAAGAATGGTAAAGGATTTCAAGGGAATCTCACTCTCCTAATCAGATGGTCCAAATTAGGGTTTTGGTTCCAAAAGGCGTCTTGATGGGTTTTTCTTGTTCAAATACATTCTCATGAGGTTCTATATGCTTACAAGTACTCATGGAGGAAAGACTTGGCTAGTGTTTCATTGTGAAAGATGTTCAGTGGATCAATTGCTTGTAGACCAAGAAAAGTCAACAGTGAGAGGGGAAGTCAACTGTGGAATTTTAAGGTTCTCTTCAGGGTTTTCAAGGTATCACATCCTCATATGGTCTTCAAGGGTCAAGTTTCATACCATTTATCAAGAATCAAGGGTTTGTACAAAAGTTACTAAATTTGGAAAATGACCTATAATGAGAAGTTTCCATTTTTGGCAAGTTTTTACACTACATTCAACTTGACTTTTCATCATCAAAGAAGCTTCAAATGATTTTTCCTCAAACATGAAAGTTGAAGATCTTTCTCTCCCATTTCCAAAAAGTACTAGAACATGTTCATACCTTTTGTAGAACTCAAGTTATGGCTAAGGCAAGGCAAGGTGCATTTTGAGGTTTTCCACATGTACCAATTTTCCACCATTTGCATTTTCATCCAAAAGGACTTGTAATCACTTCAATTGCTTCAAGTCATATTGTACCATCAAAGTACAAGCCATGAGCACCAATTTTGACCCTTGTTTCATGCCAAACCGTGATGTATACATGGTGTATTTAACAAATAAACAATTTGCAAGTTGATCCAAATCTCATTATCCAAGCAAATTCAAGGCCCAATTGTTTTTGAAAAGTGATCAGCAAGTCAAGTGTGAGGTATCCATCATGAAAAGCATGAAGGTGCACGAATAAATTAAGGGATTGAACACAAATTGCAAAATGGCAAAACCACTCAAAACTCACTAATCAGGGGTTTAATCAATTGCTAATCATGATGAAAGGTCTAATGGAGAGTATATAAGCTTACTCACACGCACAAATCTAGGTCATGCACCCTTATTTGCTCAGAATCCATTTTCACCTCCAAACTTTTCTCTCTTCGAATCTCTCTTCTCTTGAGAGTTTTTGAAGTTTTCTTTGCACATTATTGATCAGTGTGGTGAGAGGAACAAGAATCTACCATTGGTTTGAGCTTAGAGTGAGGATTTCATCAAGTTCGTGTTCAAGTTGCTCAAGTTCAAAACCTTAGATCCAGCCAATTTCAAACCTCTATTTGCATTTATTTTGCAAATAGAGCTCAAAAGAGGAAGATCTGCAGCTTTTGGAAGGAGTTCTTAGTGTATTTTGAGCTCTACAGTTTTCAGGTTAGCATACTTTTCATGATCATGTAACTTGTTTTTCTTGCTTGCAAAATGATCTATGATGTTCACTAATGATGCTGACCTATTTAGTTTTGAGTTTGGACGTGTGGATTGTTTGAATTTTGAGATTTAAGTTTTTAGATCCAAACTTATTCTGTTCGATTTGGCTTGTGTGATGGTTGTTTGTGAAAACTAATATGATATATGGAATCCTTGTTGAATTCTGGTCAAGATAGTGTACTCATGTGTGATTTCTGGAGAATTTTAAGTTGATAGTCGCCGGAGGAGACGGACAGAGTTAGGGCTCCGGCGTCTGGTTATTTTTCAGGTAATGCAGGGTTTAAGTGGAGAAGATGAAATCACAGCCGTCCAAGGGTTAGATCTGACGGCTCAGGTCTTGCCAACGCATTAAATTCTCACGTGTTTAATTGTTTTGTGTGTGCGTTATTCCATGCTTGCTATCATGTACACGCAGATCTGAACTACACATCATGACTACTATGTGATTTTTTGACTTGATCTCACACGTTGGATGGATCTGATGGTGGTGATTCAGCCAACGCATTAAAAACATCATGTGGCCTTCACGTGTTTTCATTTTAATTTCTGATGGTTTGATATGCATGCATGTATTATTGTTATCATGAATCTTTAATCCTAAGCGTTGATCTTGATTACCTTTGGTTTTGGTTGACTAATTATGGAGTGTTGGATTGATCTGATGGCGTGTGTGAGTCAATTTTTGTTGACTGAATTCTTTTCTTTATGTTGACTTACACTGACCTTTTGTATTGGACTGGACTTGCTTTTCACACCCTCCTTTTGATCCAGCCCAACCTTTCCAACGTGTTTCCCTTGTTGTTTGCACCCCCTCTGGCTTTTATTTCCTTTTATTTTATTTTAATTGTTACATTTTCATTTTAAATTTTTAAAAATAGTTTTAAGCATCAAAAAATTACCAAAAAAAATCATGGAGCATCTTTGGCATTTTATAAAATTTTATCCTATTTTATTTTTCATTTTTATTTTATTTTGTGCCTCTGATTTAATTGTTTGATTAATTTCTTTTTGGATTGTTTCATATATGCACACCCTGCCTTGTTGATTTTTGTTCTCATCATCTATACATGATTTGCATCTCATTCTTTTTGCATTTTTTAGAGGACGTCTTGAGGTCCTTAAAAAAAATTTTCTCATATTTTTAAAATAATTTCATATTGCATTTTAGTTACTCGCTTTTGCATATTGATGTCATGTTTCTTATGTGATATTTGCTCATTTGTTTAGGTGCTTAACTTGTGAATTTTTGTGAGATTTTTTGACATGTGATTGGCTTATGACTTAGATCATTTGAGTTTTAATCTAACAATTTTTTAGTGTCATTTGATATATGTTTGTTTATTTGTGCTTAAATGACTTATGCATGACTATATCTTGACACCTCTTTACACAAGTTGACTTGCCATGCCTATTTGCTTGAGTTTCTTCTTGATTCTTTGTATGTGCATTTGATATGATGTTTACCCCTGGTTGAGGTCCCTTGTGACCAATTTTTGCCATTTAAGGATCATGTTTGAGTAAGCTTAAGTGTTGGAACCTTGTCCTCTTTTTGTAGCTTTCTTTGGTGCATAATGTTTCATGCTTTGATTTCCTTTTGCACATGAGAATTTTTTATGATAATATGATTTTGGTTCTGACTTGCACTCATCTTCATATATCTTTCTCATTTCATTTTGATATGAAGTCCATGTATGCTTAATTGTGCATTCCATACAAGTATGCTTGCTTTTTTTTCATGTTTATCTTTGCATGCTTACTTGAGATTGTTTTGCATTGATCTTTGAAACATTTTTGATGATTTGAGTTGGACATTTATGATGTGATGTGCTTTCTGCCATTTATTGTATCTCATCTTCTCCTTCTCTTTCTCATTCTTCTCTTTCACTCTCTTCCTCCCATGAATCTCAAGACTTGTTTAAGTCTTGGATTCTCTCCCTTTAGAGCT
Source organism: Lathyrus tuberosus (assembly GCA_022829125.1). NCBI lineage: Eukaryota > Viridiplantae > Streptophyta > Magnoliopsida > Fabales > Fabaceae > Lathyrus > Lathyrus tuberosus. Next base: position 15,808,558 of record JALAZF010000071.1, read on the forward strand.
ACCTAGTCCAACTTAATTTTTGATTAAGCTTGGAGTAGGATTAGCATTAGGTTTTAGGTAGTCGTCTCTCCTAAGCCTCACTAACCATAGGTTACCCATGCATGATAACATTAGGACTTTTAGTTTCCCTTTAGAGTTTCCTTTGGGTCTTCTCTCTTCTCATCTCAAAACTTCTTGAAAACACTTAATAAAGATAAAGTGTATTGCGAACGAGCCTTAAGCGTGGGGAATGAGAAATGAGGGGCTTCCTCTCATCTTTCTAGAGTGCTTAGCGGGCATCCTGTCTTGGGACGATTCATTAAGTATTCGTCCCTATGCCCTAGACTTTGGTGCAATGCAAGTTATGAACTAACTTAAAAAACACTTCTGTCTAAAAAACACAAAACAAATTCAAATCTTTTTATCCTTCGGGATTGTTGGGTTTCAAACTTCATTTTTAGAAAAGAGCTCGTCGCTCACGTAAAAAACACTTACCCATTCGTGGTCGTACCCACGAACTACATTAGCTCTGATTCCTCTCTCTCGTCCGATTGAGGATATGTAGGCACAAGACAGCGATTGTCTTGGCAAGCAACCTCCCTCCATAATTCCCGCCCGAACTTCGTTGACTCTGACTTTCCCATTGCACTGAGGGAATACGTAGGCCTAGGGCATCGAATATGTCCTACCGAGTCCGTCTTAGTCACCCCCATCCCCGTTTTCTTTTGTTCAGCCATAGATCGTAGGACAACTCACCCTCCGTTTAGACAACAAGCATGGATCCCATCGAGTACGATGGATGCGTGGGGTGCTAACACCTTCCCCTCGCATAACCGACTCCCGAACCCAGACTATGGTTGCGATGACCATGTCTTTCCCCCTTTCTCTTCAGGTTTATGCAGTGTTTCCTATCCCTCTCTCGGGATAAATACACATTGCTGGCGACTCTGTGTCTTCTGTGCCACTCTCGCGTTTGTACCGTTGGATGCGAATCTTTCGGGAGCGACACATTCTTGTAACAGACTGAGTAAAGAACAAATTTCTTGTTTAAAAGCAAAACTCAAAGAGCAAAACCTCTTGGATACAAGGTAAAGCAAGAGTTCTTGTATACAAACTGACTAAAAAGAACAGTGATGACAACAAATGATATAAGTTATTTTTAGTAAAAAACAGCCAAGTTTCATTGTTAACAAGGTTTATTGTAATCTTTAAACCATACCAACATAAACAGCTCAACCATGAAACTCATAAGTCATGAGAATGCAAGTGTCTCAAATTAGTAAGGAGTGAGCTATGTTTATAGAGTTTGTTTCTTATTATAACAACATCTCAGCCTTAAAACAAACACCTACTTGTTAGCACTTACTATATTTGACAGATTTACACAACAACAAAGTCACACATATTCAAAAAGTTAGTGAATGATCATTATAAGTACATTGTGGTATAATAACCAGAACAGAAAGTAGTGTCAATATCCACCTTAACTTAGCCAACCATAACTAATCCCATCTCATCTCAAGATTGCAGGTCATGGACAGAAACTTAAGTAAAGTTCCAATACACATGGTTTACACATTATAGATGAATGGAGGAAATCATATAAGACACACACTATATGAACATATATGACATAGATATGATGATAAACATTATGAGTATGAACAATGAGTAAGGGAAATGCTTACCAAGTGGAATATGTCCACTGCAACTTCAAGGTATGATCAAGCTTCTTTCTTGCTGGAACAAACTCAAACTTCCAAAGCAAAGCTTCCTCCTCCTTCTTCTTTTTCGAGACTTCAATCTCAGAAGTGTTTAGAGTGTGTTTGTAAAAGGTGTTGGTGAAAAATGCAAGGACAATGGCCTGCTATTTATAAGGGAAGTATGTGGATTCAAAGCATGGTCATTTTGCCAAAAGTGACAACAATGCCCTTTCATTTCGTGTGAAGTATCCAATTGCAGAGCAAAATCTTCCAAAAATCTCTGAGCTCCTGAGCACAACTGGTGAGAAATGATAGGTGAGAGGCTCAAGGAATAAACTATTATTTCCTTTCCTTGGTAAAGTTTCTCTCTCCCTCCCACTTGCATGAACAAGACATAAACTATTATTTTAATACCATACAAGTGAAATTTCGTGGCCAAGGCTTGATTTAATGTTAAATGTATCATTAACACTCATAAATGATGAAAATTGGTGATTAGGGAAGTGTTTGAGTCAAAACTCAAAAGTTGGTTTCCTGATTTTAAGGGATGGAACCCACAACTTTGGGTCTTCAAAACTCCTAGCTCACGTGATGGATGGAGGAGTTCTAGTACTTTTTGGAACGCCCTCAATACCCTCTACAACTTTCATGTCCAAATATTTTTGAGTTGAGGCCTGGAACTTTATGAAAAACTGGGTTAAAGTCGGGTGCAAGTTAAAGGAAAACAAGCTGAAATTTCACTGTCTTTGGGCCGTTTAGCTTCTAAGTCTCATAACTCACAAAGCATGCATTTTTTGGAGAAAAGTCATATTTAACACTTTGAAGATCTTGGCAAGAGCTTCCATTTAGGCTTTGATTCACTCAATTTGGATGTGTGGTTTGGAAGTTATGACCATTTCAACTTGGCACAAGAGGGGAAATTTCCATCTATGAAAAGTTTCATGAACTAAACCTTGCTTCCTTTGCAAGAAAACTCTTGAGACTTAATTTCTCATACAATAAATCATCAATGAGGCATATTATGATGAATTGAGGCCTTGGAGGTTTCATTTGGATCAAAATCCCAAGGATTAGGGTTTCAGTCAAAACCCTAATTTCAACTGTGAATGCACTAGGGCAAACTCTTATGATCTTGCTTCTTCCTTCACATCTAAACCTCATAGATGGCCTTTAGGGATGTCTTCTATCATATGGAGTCAAGTCCTAAGGCTAGAGAGCACCTCTTGATCAAAATCAAAGGCAATGATCCACTTGCCTTAACAAAAAACCCTAATTTGGAGACAGGGTGAAACTATGGCTCAAACTAATCATGATGAGAGCCAGATGACCTTGAATTCTTGTTGAGTGAAACCTCTTGGATGTAGCTAACTCAAATGGTTGATGAACCAATCAAAACTTGACCTGACAAGGCAAAACATCTTCAGTGATTCCTCAGATTGAAACCCTAATTCCACACTTTGGTCTGGTGACCCTTTTGTTGACTTGACTTGATTCAAAGCCTTGAGATCTTGGTTCCAAACAACTGTTGAATCTTTGTGAGGATTGTATGGAGCCAAAGAATACCTTAGGAGGCCTTGGACCTCTTTGTGCAAACCCTAATTTCAAACATAAGAGAAACAGACTACAAGATGTGGGTTAGTTAAACAATGCATATATGATTGATCCTAAATGTCTATGCAAGATATTATGACATATAAAAGGTAAAATTTGGGGTACAACAGTTGCCCCTATTTAAATAGCTTTACTAGATGGCACGAGGAAAGGAAATCCTCGGGACATCAAGGTGGAAAGGTATTTAAATATAGCAAACCGAAAATTTTGCCCTTAGATGGAATGCAGATGCTAAGGACAAGCAACAAACATGAAAATGATGACATGCCATGAACTTCTAGTATGATGATATGATGTCATGATAGTGAAAAGATACAGACAGACCAAACAACAAAGATAAAGGTCAAACAAACACAAGTGAGCACCACTGGGGAAGGATGAATACTAGTATCCATGAGGAAAACTCACTGGGGATATAGGTTGACCAACAACAGAGACTCACTGGGGAAGACTCCGAGGAAAGACTGGGGATAGAAAGATAGAGATGAGGGGGAACCCTACAGATCCTCACTGGAGATAGGGGCCAGAGAGGTATTCTCCACTGGGGAAAAAATTCAGAGAGATGGACGACAGGTTCATAGGTGATCGGACGACACTATAACGCCCCCTTATTTAATTATTTATTTAATTAAATAGTTTTGAATATTTCCCGTTTTAATTGTTGAAGTTGTGGGATATCAATTTGAGTTGTAGAAATGATATGTTGTTAGTTTACTATAATTATAAGAAGTATGTGGGCTTAGTTGGTAGTAGCAATGTTGGGGGGGTGTAGTAAGTTGGCCCAATAGAAATAAGAGAATAAGTGGAGTTAGTGGAAAAAGGAAGTTACAGGAATATAAGAAGCTATTGGAAAAAGTCTTGGAAGAGAAAAAATAGGGTTTTTGGAGAATACGAGAAGTTGCAGAGAAAGTAAAGCAAGGGGTTTTGGAAAATTACGTGGGAATTGCAGAACCAGAAATCCAATCGAAGAGTAGAGCGACCTTCAATCCAAGGTAAGGGTGGGGTTCTGACTCTATAATTGGGTTTATGATAAATGGTATGTGGGATTGGATTTGTATAATTGCTTCTGTCCATGTGCGTGTTTATTCGTTAAAGTTGATTGCCTAAATTGGTTGATGTGGTTAAATTAATTGTAGAATCATTTAATCGGTGTTATTTTGTGTGATTTTGTGGTATTGTGGTGGTACTGTGATGGTATGAGAATTGATACCGAAAATGGGAGGAATTGGTAGATGTCGTCAAATTAATCGAAGGATAATTAATTCACGTTGTTTGAGTAGAATTATCCATGTTGCTGTAGTATGATGTATTGGAAGAATTAGTTGAGGGTGAGTATAAGAGAAGGAGAGAACAGAGGAGAAGGATGAGAGAACACAGAGAACGCAGGTTTTGAGGTTGAACGCGGTTTTGGGAGCCATGACGACTGTCATGGAAGTGTGACGAGCGTCACACGGGTCACGATCGTCATGGAGCATGACGACCGTCATGCATACAGTTTCTAGGTGTTGTATTGTTTCCTGCGTTGATGTTTGGTTTGGCTGCTTGTTATGGATGGGCCTGAGTGTAAATATGTTGTACCTTGTGAGAATTACTCGTGTAACCGGATGATAATCATGGCATAGAAGTGGATTCGGAATTTGTTGGTAGGATGTTAGTAACAATAGTATAATATCCATTTAGAAAGGAATTAATTAAGTAAGCAGTAACATGATAAGTTAGTGATACTTAAAGGGGAGTTATTTAAGTAGCAGTAGCAATGATAATTGTTGACAGGAGTTGTCTAGTAGCAGTAGTGATAATAGGGTGTATTAGGTAGTATTTTTTGTAGCAGTGTCGTGATGATAAAGTAATATGTGGCGGGTGATATTCTATAGTAGAATTTAACCAATAATTGTATCGGAACAGTCTTAATAATTAATATAGAGTAGGAATACTAATAATCTTAATAGAAGAGTTAGGCATTAGAGTGGCAGTGTAATTGAGTTGTTCTTTGCGTTGTGTTCCTTGTTGCAAGTTGAGAAGTTGTTATATAATTTTGTAGTGCTGGAAGATAAATTGATAATGGGATTAATTAACTGATTTTCAGTCCAAAATTACCGGATAATGAAATGATTGATTTTAGTACCCTTTAGTGGTGCATTATAAATTCTAGCTATTGTGATCCTAGTTGTTGAGAATTACAAGTTGTGGAGTATGTTGAATTGCCTCTAATTATTGGCAAGGATTTAAGTTGTAGGCCTATGGCCAATGCTGATTTGCTGTTGTGCTGATAGATGTAATTATCAGTGTTGTTATTATGATGTTCATGATGGGTCACATGGCATAACATATTAAGCAGACCTGGATTGGAAAAATATTAAGCTGGCCTGGATTGGCAAAAATATTAAGCGGAAGGCTTATGCCTTGTTGACGTCAATATTAATTGGCAAATTTTTTAGCTGGGAGTTCTGCACCAATGGTACCACATGCATGTGCATTTTGAGTCGCATTTCATGTCGCATCGTTGTTGTTGTGTTGTTAATTGAATGTGATTTTTACGTTGTTATTGCGTCGTGGATTAATATTTATTTCAAGGTTGTTGTGTTGCTGATTTGTGTTGATTGATGTTGATTATGAGTTGTGAAGTGGTGATTTTCTATAATCTGAACTAATATATTATTTATCATATATCCGATTATATTGTTCGATATCTCACCCCTTCTGTGTATGGTGATGGTTTATACGCCATCCTGCAGGTAATCCAGAGTGAAGGCGGTCTACCTTCATTACTTCGAGTCGGTGTCGTCGCTCTGATACGTAGCACTCGGGGGGATGAACGGATGTTTTCTTTAGTGTCGGTTTTAATATGTTGCTGAATTTTAAGTTGTTTTCATTAAAGACTTGATGTCTTAGAGTTGTTTTGGATCAAACAAGCTGTCATGGTATTTCAGTTGAATTTACGAATCCACTGCGTATTAATAAAGTTGTTCTGTGACAAAGACTGAATTATGTTCATCTGAATATTAAGTGTTATGTATCCATGTTCAGGCGGTAAATGCCGTTGTTTTTAAGTTGAAAATGTGACATCCTGTTGTAATACCCCAAAATTTGCTCTCTCTTTTGTCATCATAGCATAGCATTATCATATATCACATCATATCCATCTCATTAGCATTGCATTGCATCTTTAACATAGAAAAATGAAGCACAACATCCCTCTTACCATCAAGGCATGTGATCAGGGGAAAGGTGGACGATCAAGGAATCATTCAAAGCACAAAAGGTCAAACAAGTTGCCTCAAGGCAAGCCAAGAGGTCTTTCATGTCTCATACTATCTCAATTGATCATCGAAAACCCCAAGAAAGTGAGATTCAATAGGAGATTGAAGCATTACATCCTTCACTATGCAAGAGGTCCAAAAAACTGAAGGAAAACCCTCAAAAGAGATGGTTCATTGGTTCAAAATCACCCTCAAGTGGCATATCTCATCATCCTTTAAGAGGATACACAACATACTCTGAGGAATTTGAAATTTGAAGACTGCACATTTTTCCCTTAGGAGGTGGGTATCAAAACTAGGGTTTCCAATTAAATCAGGTCATCTCTGATTTTTTGGACAAAACTTGATGTCATGGTATTCTACATGTCCTTAAGTGTATGTGTGTGGAAAATTGCCTCTCAATTGGTTTCAGAAGGGTCTCAATTGATCAGTTGCTTGATAATCGAGAAATTGGGGAAAAAGTCAACTGTGCAGTGAAAAAGTCAACTCCTGACTTTTTGAGGCCAAACTCATGAAACTCATGTTATATGTGACCAATGTACAAAATTTGATCAAGAAACTCCAAAAGGACCACGAAAAATCAGGAAATTGCAAAACTGCCAAAAATATAAATTTTGGAGTTTCCAAAAATAGTAAGTTTTGGCCATTTTGCACCAAACTTTGAACCAAGGCCATTCAAAATTAAAACATCAAATAAAAATTCCACCTCGCCACAACAAAAGATCTTGTTTCAAGCTTCAAATCCATATAAAGAACAGCTCCATTGGAAAAAAATTGAGTGAGATATGATTGATCAAAGTTTGAGCAAAGTATGTCAAAAACCAAGTCATGGCAAGGCAAGTTGTAACACCCCCAATCTATAACCCCAATTAAATAAAGCGGTAAAAGAAAATTCAAAATTTCGTCAGAGTATAATTGAAATTCACAGCATAGACCGAAGGGTCACATCAATTTGAAACAATACATACAACACCTGCTCATAAAGATATGCAACAGTGGGGTAACAATCAACAGAGGAACTCGGTTCCTTACACCCACATTTCAGAATTAGAATAAAAGCGGAAAATCTAAAACTGAATAATATATATATATATAAATATATATATATATATATATCACATGAAAAGTTGTCATACTTCAAATTATACATGCACAAGCCAAAAGATATATATACATAATACACAATAATCACTAACGGCCTCCTTAACTACCCGGTGTCACATATCAGAGCCGACCGACAAAAGAATGAAGACGCAAAGCTTCACAAAATACCTCCAGCGACTCTAATCTGCAATGCCTCATAGAGCATTATAAAACAGCAGAAGGGTGAGAAAAACAATCATAATACAGTTGCATATAATTATATATTAACACAGAAATGCACATATAGATTTCTCACCACAAACGTACTCCAGAATCCAAATACCACAAAACATCATACATATTTCATTTATCTAGCAACAATGCATATTAATCGTACACAATGCATTTATCACCAAGAATATCAATTCATCAACTCCACACACGATTAATCCATTCATAATTCTCACACATAGTCAATCATATTTATGATTTATGCAAATGCACAGAGACCGACACAACGACTCAATGCACATGCCATGCGGTACCGACTCCCAATATTTCTCATCACAAGTTCACTCAGGAACTCTGCTGGAATCATCGCTCGTTACTGAGGATCACTCAAGTAACACCCCGTCGGGCCTACGATGTTCACCCGTCACTTTAGGTCCTCTTATGTATTTAAGGCGCACGACGTTTATGGATTGCTTTAGGTCCTCTCGGTATAAGGGGCACAATCCGATCGCTCACACCCCACATGGGCACACGATCGTCTATAACCATCGCTTTAGGTCCTCTTATTTTTAAGGCGCACGATATATCAAATCGCTTTAGGTCCTCTTATTTTTAAGGCGCACGATGTTATAGCGGATTCCCTCTGGAATCAAACCGTCACTCAGGACGTCACAACAATGCATATCATGATGCTTGACATACAAATGACTCATGATAATCCAATGCATACATATATACAACCATGTGAACCATTTTAACATCAATAATCATGCATTGAAAATCAATTCACACAATGCATTCATCATGAACCACAAATCACAACAACAAGCATATTATCATATGCATTCACACCAATTCACATCAATTACACCAAACGGCAACGAGCATCGCTTTACCACCTAAACGGCAACGAACTCTTTCACAATTAACATGCATTTACATTTAATTTAAACAATGCATTTATTTGCCAAAAGGCCACAATTCACAATAAATTCCACAATCTAGGATTCACACCATAAGGCTACCCACAACACGTCGTATAACAGCACATACAAGCTATACGTTATATTACAAAAGCATATTGCACGATAACACCTCAATCGCACACATTCACGACGGTAAAAATCAACACAACGATACGGTTTCAATTTTCTGCTATAATTGAACCAGGTACAGCCCTCAAAACCATTTTTCCTAGAAAGAACATCTCGTTAGCTTTCCAACGCTTCGAACGGGGGTCAAAACCGACTTACGGTTCAAGAGTTATGAATTTTTGAAGTTTTTCCAAAAACCAGAATTTGGCCCTGCAACAGCTACGGGTTGCTGCAATTTCGTCCGAAAATCCGACCGATTCAATTATTTTTTTCGAAACAAACACATATTCATTCATACCAAACATATAGTGATGATTTGGAACCATCAAACGTGAATTCTACGACTTTCGATTTCAATCCGAATCTTAAACCCTCAAATCTCCAAAAATGAAAAAACTTACAAAATCAACCAAATTCGATAAAACAAGCATACTCGATCGCGGCCTAACATTACCCGACACAACTACGCAATCTATTCCGACTTTCGTCCGTAAAAACATCGATTTCTAACCATTTTTCTCATTTCGACCTATATTTGAAAAAACAACAAAATTTCCACACAAACATACATAATCATACACAAACATAGTATAATCGAGTTTCGCACCCTTACCCGATAAATTCGAGTTTGAAAAGTCGGTTGAATCGGTTCCTAAATCCACAAGTTTTTCCTCTTTTTCTTCTTTTTCCTCTTCTCTTTCTCTTCTCCTTTTTCTTCTTCTCTTTTCTCTCTATTTTCTTTTCTTTCTACTTTTTCTCTCTTTTCTTACTGCTTTTCTATTTTTATAAAAATAAAAATATCTAACCACCCAAAAAGACTAAAATACCCCTACACTCAATTTTCTCGCAAACGTTCCCAAAACGCGATAAAATATCACAACATTGAAAAATAACATATTTCCAAATAAAAGTCGAAAATAAAATAAAATAATAATCAAATAATCAAAACGACTCTATTAAATAAAACTCACACAAAACTGGGGCGTTACAACTCTCCCCCACTTAGAAATTTTCGTCCTCAAAAATATTACCTGAGACGAACAACTCTGGATACGACTCCCGCATCCGACTCTCCAACTCCCAAGTCAAATTGCCCTCAGCAGCGCCTCCCCACGCCACTTTCACAAGTGCAATATCCTTGCCTCTCAACCGCTTCATCTCGCGATCCAAAATCCTAACTGGTAATGCCTCAACCGTAAGGTTCTCCCTTACCTCAACTTCATCCATCGGAATCACATGCGACGGATCTGGAACATACTTCCGAAGCTGTGAAACATGGAACACATCGTGCAAATTCGAAAGATTCGGCGGCAACGCCACCCTATAAGCCACAGCACCCACTCTCGCGGATATCTGGTAAGGACCAATAAACCGAGAAGTAAGTTTCTTCGATTTCAATGCACGACCCACACCCGTTACCGGCGTAACCCTCAAAAATACATGATCGCCCTCTTGGAACTCAAGGTCCTTCCGTCTCCTATCATGATAACTCTTTTGTCTACTCTGAGTAGCTTTCATCTTCTCACGAATACACTTCACTTTCTCCGTCGTCTGTTGCACCAACTCTGGTCCAACCACCAAACTCTCACCAGATTCGTGCCAACACAAAGGTGTTCGACACCTTCGTCCATACAATGCTTCAAACGGTGCCATTCCAATACTAGAATGGAAACTGTTATTATACGTAAATTCAATCAATGCAAGATAAATATCCCACGCACCACCTTGTTCCAAAACACACGCTCTCAACAAATCTTCCAACGACTGAATCGTCCTCTCCGTCTGACCATCCATCTGCGGATGATAAGCCGAACTCAATCTCAATTTAGAACTCAATGCCTTCTGTAAACTTTCCCAAAATCTCGAAGTAAACCTCGGATCTCGATCAGAAACAATACTTAACGGAACCCCATGCAACTTCACAATCACACTGATGTAAATCTCCGCCAACCTCTCCAAAGTAAAACTGATGTCAATCGGAATGAAATGAGCCGATTTAGTCAGCCTATCAACAATCACCCAAATAGCATTATGCCCTCGCTGAGTATTTGGCAACCCCGTTACAAAATTCATGGAAATGTTATCCCACTTCCACTCAGGAATATCCAACGGCTGCAACAAACCACTAGGCCTCAGATGTTCCACCTTCGATTTCTGACAAGTCAAACATGCATAAACAAACTGAGCCACATCTCTTTTCAATCCAGACCACCAGAAAATCTTCTTCAAATCCTGATACATCTTATTCGCTCCCGGATGTATACTCAAATTACTCCGGTGTCCTTCTTCTAAAATCATCCTTTTCAACTCCGCATCGTCAGGAATACAAATCCTACCTCGGAATCTCAAAACACCATTAATATCCACCTTAAAATCACTATTCGCATCTTTTTCTCCCACCAACATCAAATCCACGAATTTCACATCCAGCTTTTGTTTCTCACTAACAGTCATCAGAAAATCATTAATAATCGTTATCCGACGTCACTTCACATACCAAACTCAAATCTCTAAACGATTCCAAAAGTTCCCACTCCTTAACCATTAAAGCAGACATATGCAACGATTTCCGGCTCAATGCATCGACTACCACATTAGCTTTACCAGGATGGTAATTCAAGCCAAAGTCGTAGTCCTTCAAGAATTCCAACCATCTACGTTGCCTCATATTTAGCTCTTTTTGATCAAACAAATATTTCAAACTTTTGTGATCACTAAAGACTTCAAACCTTGCACCGTAGAGATAATGCCTCCATATCTTCAACACAAAAACCACAGCCGCTAATTCAAGATCATGAGTAGGATAATTCTTCTCATGAACCCTTAATTGCCTTGAAGCATAAGCCACCACCTTACCTTCCTGCATCAGAACACCACCTAGACCAATCAACAAATCATCACAATAAACCACAAATGGTTCATTAGGATTCGGCAAAATCAAAATCAGAGCTGATGTCAATCTTCTCTTCAGCTCATTAAAACTTTCCTCGCACCGAATATCCCAAATGAACGCTTGCCCTTTACAAGTCAACTGGGTCAAAGGAAGTGCTAGCTTAGAAAAACCTTCAATAAACCTTCGATAATATCCGGCCAACCCCAAAAAGCTTCGAATTTCAGTAACAGATCTCGGAGCCTCCCATTGTAGAACTGCTTCTACTTTAGATGGATCCACAGCAATACCATTACCTGAAATTACGTGTCCAAGAAAACTCACTTCCGACAACCAGAATTCACACTTGGACAATTTGGCAAAAAACTTCCTTTCCTTCAAAACCTGCAAAACAATACGCAAATGCTCCGCGTGCTCCTCCCGAGACTTAGAATAAATCAAAATGTCATCAATAAACACCACGACAAATCGATCCAGATGCTCGTGAAAAATACGATTCATGTATTCTATAAACACACCTGGCGCATTAGAAACCCCGAACGGCATCACAGAATATTCATAATGACCGTAACGTGTCCTAAAGGCTGTCTTCTGAATATCTTCCTCCTTCACCCTTATCTGATGATACCCCGACCTCAAGTCAATCTTACTGAACACACAAGCACCAACTAACTGATCCATCAGATCATCAATTCTTGGAAGAGGAAACTTATTCTTGATCGTCACCTTATTCAACTGGCGATAATCAATACATAACCTCATACTTCCATCCTTCTTTTTCACCAACAAAACTGGAGCACCCCAAGGAGACACACTTGGTCTCACAAACCTCTTCCCCAACAACTCATTCAACTGTTTCTTTAACTCCACCAACTCAGATGCCTACATACGATAAGGTGCCATAGAAACAGGTCTAGTACCAGGAACTAGATCTATAGAAAACTCCACCTCTCTCTGGCAGCAAATCCGAAATATCCTCAGGAAACACTTCCGGAAATTCACACACAACAGGAAACACATCAAGTGAAACTTGACTATCTACAATCAAAGATGCAAACAACCCAAACAACTGAGCTTCATCCGCCAAAAGTCTCTTCAACTCTTTGGTAGATAAGAAACTCGAGTCTTCGTCTTCCTCAAGAGAAAGAAACCTTACCAGCTTATGATAACAATCAATATGAACCCTATTGAATTGCAACCAATTCATTCCCAGAACAACATCTAAACCCTCCAACGGCAAACACACCAAATCCATCTCAAAGTCTTTACCATAAATGGTCAAAGGACATCTTAGACAAACCAAAGAAGTAGTTACTGACCCCATTGCTGGAGTATCAATAACCATTTCACCACCCATCAAAGACATCACAAGATTCAAACGCTTCACGCACTCAGACGAAATAAACGAATGAGTCGCTCCAGTATCAATAATAGCAATCAAAGGCGTACTATTAATAAAACAAGTACCTCTGATCAGACGATCTGCACTTGAAGTCTGAGTTCCCGCTAAAGAAAATACCTTCCCTCTAGCTGTAGCTTTCTTCGGTTTCAGAAACTTGGTACTAATATGACCAGGTTCACCACAGTTGTAACATTTCACCACATTCTTCCTGGCACAATCCGCTGCAACATGTCCTACACCTCCACAATTAGAACACTTACTCACATCTTTCCTGCACTCAAACTGGCGATGCCCCAACTCACCACATTTATAACACCTCATAGGACCAGACATATTACCTTGTTTCAGTTCCAAGAACTCAATTTCCTTCTTTCCTCTTACATCTTCAGGAAAATACCTCCTCAGAAACTCAACGCTAAACACAGCCCAAGTAATCTCCTCCTCTGCAGCTTCCAACACACGACGAGTACTAACCCACCAATCATCAGCTTCTTCCAATAACATGTGAGTACCCAGTCTCACCTTCTGATCTTCAGCACAATCCATAACCCAGAAAATCCTTTCAATCTCTTTCATCCAAATCTGTGCACCATCCGGATCATATCTTCCTTTGAAGACAGGCGGTTTGTTCTTCCTGAACTCATCATTACCAGCAGCATTAGGTGCACCCTGCACAGCACGAGCCATAGCCTACATAGCCGCAGCCAAAGCAGCATCGTTCCTACCAGCCATATTCTGTTCATTTCCAATAACAGAAACTATGGTTAAACAAACAACTCACTCCAAACACAACGACCAACAAGGACTGACACCACTGACACGGACTGACACAAACTGGCTCTGATACCACTTAATGTAACACCCCCAATCTATAACCCCTGATAGTTCCTGGATTGGCTGGAATTTTGGTAAAACAAAGGTTATTCAATGTTGATGGCAAGGTGCTGATGTTGTAACATTGAAGTCTTAACACTGGGTTGTGTTAAGTAGTTAAGTGCTGAAGTTGGATGTCTGATGTCACACAGGTGATGTTGTAACATCAGACCTACAGAATTAATAACAGCAGGATATGTTATTAGGGCACGCGTATTAACTAGAATTGTGGAGAGTGGTTGACTCATTGGATGAGAATATCTTGGGATAGATATTTTCTGTTACATGGGAGATTTGATTGCAGGTCTGTTGGAGAATTAAAAGGTTGAAGATTTAAAAAGATTTTGGGGATAAAATCTGTTTTGAAGATTCAGTTTTAATTAACAAATCTGATCAAATATTGTGACAAGTCCAAGCCCAATTCAGGAGCTATATAAAGCGCACAAGACCAAAGGAAAAAGTACAGATTGAAGATCAAGAGCAGAGGCTGAGTGTCTTAGATATTTGTATGAATCGTGAGTAAACCATTCAAGGGTGAATTGGTGATCTGTCCTCTCTAAAGCTGTGAAGCAAAGAGAGTTGTGTAATTTGATCGAAGCTGTGAAGTAAGATCAAGGGTACTCAAAGTGGTTTCTTTGAATGTTTGTAAGGGATTGAGTGGTGTTCTCATACCTAAGTGGTTTCTTAGGTAGGAAGTCATTAGTAGAGTATAAGTTTAGGAGATTGTCAACGGGTCGTTGAGTCTGTAAATTATATCTACAAGTAGTGAATTCCATCCCTGGCTTGGTAGCCCCCAGAGTAGGTTGGTTGTAACCGAACTGGGTCAACAATTCTTGGTGTTATTTTATTGTTATTGCTGTCCATAGTGCAGAGTGTGTTGTTATGACATCACACCTTAACATCACACGTCTGATACCAGAATTTCAATTGGTATCAGAGCAGGCATCCTGTCTGTCTCTAGATGAGATCTAGGGAAGTTACTTTCTGGTGTAAAGATGGACAAAGAAGTTGGAGGATTCGTCAACAGACCCCCTATTTTGGATGGATCCAATTATGACTATTGGAAGCCAAGGATGACCACCTTCTTAAAATCCTTGGACAGTAGGGCTTGGAAGGCTGTTATTAAAGAGTGGAAAGCACCTGTTGTATGTGAGAAGGATGATGCTGGTAAAGATAAAGAAGGCACCTCTAAGCTAAAGCCTGAAGAAGAATGGACCAAGGAGGAAGATGAGCTCGCCCTTGGAAATTCCAAAGCTCTAAATGCCCTCTTCAATGGAGTGGATAAGAATATCTTCAGGTTAATCAATACCTGTGAAGTTGCTAAAGAAGCGTGGGATATCTTGCAGGCTACTCATGAAGGAACATCTAGAGTCAAGATGTCACGACTTCAGATTTTAACATCAAAATTTGAAAGCCTGAAGATGAAGGATGATGAAACCATTCATGACTTCCACATGAATGTTCTGGAACTGGCTAATTCATCCAGTGCTCTTGGTGAGAAGATGTCAGAGGAAAAGCTCGTAAGGAAGATCCTTAGGTCCTTACCTAAGAGGTACAAGATGAAAGTGACTGCCATTGAAGAAGCTCAAGACATCAGCAAGATAAGAGTAGATGAGCTCATTGGATCTCTTCAGACTTTTGAACTTGGTTTAAATGAAGAAGAACCAGAAAAGAAACCCAAGGGTATTGCTTTGGTCTCCACTCCTGCAGAAGATAAGGTAGTCAAAGATTCTCAGGAAGATTTGTCACAAACAATTGCAATGTTGGGAAGGCAGTTCAACAAAGTGTTAAAAAGATGCAACAATAACTACAAGCCTAGTGTCAAGAACAGTTCCTCTGACACCACCAATCCAAAAGAGAAAGATGAAGAGAAGACTACTCAGGATAGAGGTGTTCAGTGCTTTGAATGTGAAGGGTATGGACATGTCAAGAAAGAATGTCCCACATTCTTGAAGAAGCAGAAGAAGGGCATGTCAGTTTCCTGGTCTGAATCTGATAGTGAAAGTGATGGTAAGTCAGCAAAGCATGCTAGAGCCTTAACAGGAACTGTTGTGTATGATGATGGTAGTGATGAAAAAATAACTTATGAGGAGCTAGCTTCTACTTATCGAGAGCTGTGTTTGAAAAGTGCTGAGATTTGTCAAGAAAACAAGTATCATAAGCAACAGATTGCTCAGCTTGAAAATGAAAAAGCTGATCGGGAAAACGAAGTTGTGCTAGTTAAGTCCCAACTGGATCAGATGACTAAATTCATTAGGATGATGAACAGTGGTACTGCTGATCTTGATAAAATTCTTCAGTTAGAGAAATCTGCTGGAGATAAATCAGGCATAGGATATGTGGCTAGCACTTCAGGAACAAAAAGGGAGATGTCTCAACCGTTGTCTCAACATCAACCTACGAAACAGGGCCCTTCCCCAAAGAAGGTTGTTCAGCCCCAAAATGCTGAGAAGAAGAATGGCCCTCATCAGAGGAAGATACAGCCCCAAGGAGCTAGTCAGTATATGCCTCCCCAATTTCACCAGAATATGCAAGCTGTCAAGTTCAAGCAGAACATGTCTCGCCAGAGGTATCAACATCAGGAAAAATGGTATGGTTATGCGTACAACAATGTTGTGACTTATGGAAGAAGGAAACCTCATCACCATAGAAGACAGCCTAAGAGACAGCATCATCAATACAGCAGAAGACAATTCAACTATGGAATAAGGATACAACAGTATGGGTGGCAGCCACAGAATTATCAAAGTGGGAGAAAATTTAACCACTTTAGAAACGGCAGAGTCAGATGCTTCTATTGTGGCAGGATTGGTCATATGCAGTCCTCGTGTTTCAAGCTTCACGGATATCCTAATTCTACTCATCAACCCAAAAAGCAAGAGGTGAGGCCTAAGGTTATGAAGAAATGGATACCTAAAGTTACCAGCTTGATAGCTCACACGTCCTTGAGGGTGTCTACCAAAGATGACTGGTATTTTGATAGTGGGTGTTCAAGACACATGACTGGAGTAAAGAATCTGCTTGTTGATGTGAAACCTCAGTCTTCTGGCTATGTTACATTTGGTGATGGGATCAAAGGAGAGATAAAGGGAATTGGAAGACTAAACTGTGACAGTACTCCCAAGCTGGAGAATGTTCTTCTTGTTAAAGGACTAGCAGCAAATTTGATTAGTATTAGTCAACTTTGTGATCAAGGATTCAAAGTAGACTTCACAAAGTCCGAATGTAATGTGAAAGATGACAAAGGAGAAGTCAATATGAAGGGAACCAGATCTAAGGACAACTGTTATCTTTGGGTGCAGCAAAATTCAAATTCCTCCACGTGTGTGCTTGCTAAAGAAGATGATGTCAAAATCTGGCATCAGAAGCTGGGACATCTTCACCTAAAGGGAATGAAGAGAATTATCTCCTCAGAAGCAGTCAGAGGGATTCCCAAACTTAGTATTGAGGAAGGAAAGGTGTGTGGAGACTGTAAAAAAGGAAAGCAGACAAAGATGTCTCATCCGAAGCTTCAACATGACACCACCTCCAAAGTATTGGAACTCCTTCATATGGATTTGATGGGACCTATGCAGGTTGAAAGTCTGGGTGGAAAGAAATATGCTTATGTAGTTGTGGATGACTACTCAAGATACACCTGGGTGAATTTCATCAAAGACAAATCTGAGGTGTTTGATGTCTTTAAAGAGCTCTGTCATAAACTCCAAAGAGAAAAGGAGAGTAAGGTCATCAGAATTAGAAGTGATCATGGAAGAGAGTTTGAAAATAGTAAGTATGAAGAATTTTGCTCGTCTGAAGGTATAAGTCATGAGTTTTCATCTCCTATCACCCCTCAGCAAAATGGAGTTGTTGAGAGGAAGAACAGAACTATACAAGAGTCGGCTAGAGCAATGATTCATGCCAAGAAACTACCTTATCACTTCTGGGCTGAAGCCATGAACACTGCCTGCTACATTCACAACAGAGTCACCCTAAGAAGAGGCACTTCATCCACTCTATATGAACTATGGAAGGGAAGAAAACCTAATGTTAAGTACTTCCATGTGTTTGGTAGTAAATGTTACATTCTGGCAGATAGAGAGCAGAGAAGGAAATTAGATTCCAAAAGCGATGAAGGGATATTTTTGGGGTACTCCATCAACAACAGAGCTTATCGGGTCTTCAACTCCAGGACCAAAGTGATGATGAAGTCAATCAATGTTGTGATTGATGATGAAGAAAAGCATGAAGTTGAGGATGTCATATAAGATGTTGGAACATTAACTGATGAGGTAGCTGTTGAAGTTGAAGAAAGAAATCCATCCCCAAGTACTGCTGACACTGAGCCTGAGCAACCTCAGAAGGATCCTTCTATCAGGATTCAGAAGGATCATCCTAAGGAGCTGATCATAGGTGATCCAAATTTTGGAGTAAGAACTAGGTCCAGAGAAATCATAGCTAGCTCGTGCTTCGTATCCAAAATTGAGCCAAAAAATGTCAAGGAAGCTCTGACAGATGAATTTTGGATAAATGCTATGCAAGAAGAACTGGAGCAGTTCAAGAGAAATGAAGTCTGGGATCTTGTGCCAAGACCAGAAGGGGTGAATGTTATTGGAACAAAGTGGATCTACAAAAACAAGTCAGACGAGCTTGGAGTGGTTACAAGAAACAAAGCGAGACTTGTTGCACAAGGTTATACTCAAGTGGAGGGAATCGACTTTGATGAGACGTTTGCTCCAGTGGCGAGACTAGAACCCATCAGCCTACTTTTGGGTATGGCTTGTAACCTAAGATTCAAGCTGTTCCAAATGGATGTGAAGAGTGCCTTTCTAAATGGCTATCTGAATGAAGAAGTCTATGTAGATCAACCTAAAGGATTCACTGATCCAAACTTCCCCAATCATTTGTTCAAACTGAGAAAGGCACTGTATGGCTTAAAACAAGCTCCAAGGGCCTGGTATGAGTGGTTGACAGAATTCTTAGTAGCAAATGGGTATAGAAAAGGAGGCATTGACAAAACCTTGTTTGTCAAGGAAGAAGGAGGAAAATTAATGGTAGCCCAAATTTATGTGGATGACATTGTATTTGGGGGGATGTCAGATGCTATGGTAAAACAGTTTGTCCAACAAATGCAATCAGAATTTGAAATGAGTTTGGTTGGAGAACTTAGCTACTTCCTTGGGTTGCAAGTCAGACAAATGGAGGATTCTATCTTTATTTCTCAAAGCAAATATGCTAAGAGCATAGTAAAGAAGTTTGGCCTAGATAAAGCCAATCACAAAAGGACACCTGCTTCCACCCATTTGAAGCTATCCAAGGATGAGAATGGAGTGAGTGTGGATCACAGCTTGTACAGAAGTATGATTGGGAGTTTACTATATCTCACAGCAAGCAGACCTGATATTTCCTTCGCTGTTGGAGTGTGTGCTAGATATCAGTCTGATCCTAAGGTAAGTCACTTGAATCAGGTGAAGAGGATTCTGAAATATGTAAATGGCACAAGTGACTATGGGATGTTATATAGCCGTGATTCTGGGACAGTTTTAAAAGGATACTGTGATGCTGATTGGGCTGGAAGTGCAGATGATAGAAAAAGCACTTCAGGAGGCTGTTTCTTTCTAGGGAACAATCTGATTTCCTGGTTCAGCAAGAAGCAGAATTGTGTATCTCTCTCAACTGCTGAAGCGGAGTATATAGCAGCAGGAAGTAGTTGCTCTCAGCTGGTATGGATGAAACAGATGTTGAGTGAATACAATGTTAAACAAGATGTTATGACTTTGTACTGCGATAATCTGAGTGCAATTAATATATCTTAAAATCCTATACAGCACAGTAGGACAAAGCACATAGACATAAGGCATCATTTCATAAGGGATCTGGTAGAAGAAAAAGTTGTTACCTTGGAACATGTAGCCACAGAGAACCAGCTGGCTGACATATTCACTAAAGCCTTGGATGCAAACCAATTTGAAAGGTTAAGAAGCAAATTGGGAATCTGCATTTATGAAGACTGAATCTGCTAGAGGGGTTGTGGGCAGTTGGGGTGATTCTGAAAATGTGTAGTCAACTGCCAGGTGAAGTTTGCCTAATTGTGGCTAAAAAGGGGGAGAACATAGCCAAGATAGTTAAGAGGATTATTGCCATATGCTGCTAATGTGATGCAGAGATTAAGGGGGAGATAGATTGATGCTGCTAAAAGGTGTTTAGTTGAAAAGTGGTAATGCAGTTATTGAGGGGGAGTTTTGAAGATATCATGACATGTGAAGAGTGCAGCCAAGCAGACATCTAGGGGGAGTAAATTGCTGCACATTATGAGCTACTGAATAGCCAATTGGCTGTTTTCAAAATGAAGATGGTGCTGCAGCAGATCAAGTGATGAAGACTATGCAAAGTGTCAAACTGCTGCTAATGAGTTTCAAATTTCTGAAGATTATTCCGCTGCTGAAATCTCTGAAGGTGCAGAGTGCAGAGTACAGAAGTTGATTGCAGAGTGCAGAGATTGTTTTAGCCAAAATTAGCCAAAGGGGGAGATTGATAGTTCCTGGATTGGCTGGAATTTTGGTAAAACAAAGGTTATTCAATGTTGATGTCAAGGTGCTGATGTTGTAACATTGAAGTCTTAACACTGGGCTGTGTTAAGTAGTTAAGTGTTGAAGTTGGATGTCTGATGTCGCACAGGTGATGTTGTAACATCAGACCTGCAGAATTAATAACAGCAGGATATGTTATTAGGGCACGCGTATTAGCTGGAATTGTGGAGAATGGTTGACTCATTGGATGAGAATATCTTGGGATAGTTATTTTCTGTTACATGGGAGATTTGATTGCAGGTCTGTTGGAGAATTAAAAGGTTGAAGATTTAAAAAGATTTTGGGGATAAAATCTGTTTTGAAGATTCAGTTTTAATTAACAAATCTGATCAAATATTGTGACAAGTCCAAGCCTAATTCAGGAGCTATATAAAGCGCACAAGACCAAAGGAAAAAGTACAGATTGAAGATCAAGAGCAGAGGCTGAGTGTCTTAGATATTTGTACGAATCGTGAGTAAACCATTCAAGGGTGAATTGGTGATTTGTCCTCTCTAAAGCTGTGAAGCAAAGAGAGTTGTGTAATTTGATCGAAGCTGTGAAGTAAGATCAAGGGTACTCAAAGTGGTTTCTTTGAGTGTTTGTAAGGGATTGAGTGGTGTTCTCATACCTAAGTGGTTTCTTAGGTAGGAAGTCATTAGTAGAGTATAAGTTTAGGAGATTGTCAACGGCTCGTTGAGTCTGTAAATTATATCTACAAGTAGTGAATTCCATCCCTGGCTTGGTAGCCCCCAGAGTAGGTTGGTTGTAACCGAACTGGGTCAATAATTCTTGGTGTTATTTTATTGTTATTGTTGTCCATAGTGCAGAGTGTGTTGTTGTGACATCACACCTTAACATCACACGTCTGATACCAGAATTTCAACCCCAATTAAATAAAGCAGTAAAAGAAAATTCAAAATTTCGTCAGAGTATAATTGAAATTCACAGCATAGACCGAAGGGTCACATCAATTTAGAACAATACATACAACACCTGCTCATAAAGATATGCAACAGTGGGGTAGCAATCAACAGAGGAACTCAGTTCCTTACACCCACATTTCAGAATTAGAATAAAAGCGGAAAATCTAAAACTGAATAATATATATATATCACATGAAAAGTTGTCATACTTCAAATTATACATGCACAAGCCAAAAGATATATATACATAATACACAATAATCACTAATGGCCTCCCTAACTACCCGGTGTCACATATCAGAGCCGACCGACAAAAGAATGAAGACGCAAAGATTCACAAAATACCTCCAGCGACTCTAATCTGCAATGCCTCATAGAGCATTATAAAATAGCAGAATGGTGAGAAAAACAATCATAATACAGTTGCATATAATTATATATTAACACAGAAAAGCACATTTAGATTTCTCACCACAAACGTACACCAGAATCCAAATACCACAAAACATCATACATATTTCATTTATCTAGCAACAATGCATATTAATCGTACACAATGCATTTATCACCAAGAATATCAATTCATCAATTCCACACACGATTAATCCATTCACAATTCTCACACATAGTCAATCATATTTTTGTTTGATCAATTTTTTGCTATAATTGAACCAGGTACAGCCCTCAAAACCATTTTTCCTAGAAAGAACATCTCGTTAGCTTTCCAACGCTTCGAACGGGGGTCAAAACCGACTTACGGTTCAAGAGTTATGAATTTTTGAAGTTTTTCCAAAAACCAGAATTTGGCACTGCAACAGCTACGGGTTGCTGCAATTTCGTCCGAAAATCCGACCGATTCAATTATTTTTTTTCGAAACAAACACATATTCATTCATACCTAACATATAGTGATGATTTGGAACCATCAAACGTGAATTCTACGACTTTCGATTTCAATCCGAATCTTAAACCCTCAAATCTCCAAAAATGAAAAAACTTACAAAATCAACCAAATTCGATAAAACAAGCATACTCGATCACGGCCTAACATTACCCGACACAACTATGCAATCTATTCCGACTTTCGTCCGTAAAAACATCGATTTCTAACCATTTTTCTCATTTCGACCTATATTTGAAAAAACAACAAAATTTCCACACAAACATACATAATCATACACAAACATAGTATAATCGAGTTTCGCACCCTTACCCGATAAATTCGCGTTTGAAAAGTCGGTTGAATCGGTTCCTAAATCCACAAGTTTTTCCTCTTTTTCTTCTTTTTCCTCTTCTCTTTCTCTTCTCCTTTTTCTTCTTCTCTTTTCTCTCTATTTTCTTTTCTTTCTACTTTTTCTCTCTTTTCTTACTACTTTTCTATTTTTATAAAAATAAAAATATCTAACCACCCAAAAAGACTAAAATACCCCTACACTCTATTTTCTCCCAAACGTTCCCAAAACGCGATAAAATATCACAACATTGAAAAATAACATATTTCCAAATAAAAGTCGAAAATAAAATAAAATAATAATAAAATAATAATAAAATAATCAAAACGACTCGATTAAATAAAACTCACACAAAACTGGGGCGTTACAACTCTCCCCCACTTAGAAATTTTCGTCCTCGAAAATATTACCTGAGACGAAGAACTCCGGATACGACTCCCGCATCCGACTCTCCAACTCCCAAGTCAAATTGCCCTCAGCAACGCCTCCCCACGCCACTTTCACAAGTGCAATATATTTGCCTCTCAACCGCTTCATCTCGCGATCCAAAATCCTAACTGGTAATGCCTCAACCGTAAGGTTCTCCCTTACCTCAACTTCATCCATCAGAATCACATGCGACGGATCCGGAACATACTTCCGAAGCTGTGAAACTTGGAACACATCGTGCAAATTCGACAGATTCGGCGGCAACGTCACCCTATAAGCCCCAACACCCACTCTCGCGGATATCTGGTAAGGACCAATAAACCGAGAAGTAAGTTTCTTCGATTTCAATGCACGACCCACACCCGTTACCGGCGTAACCCTCAAAAATACATGATCGCCCTCTTGGAACTCAAGGTCCTTCCGTCTCCGATCATGATAACTCTTTTGTCTACTCTGAGCAGCTTTCATCTTCTCACGAATACACTTCACTTTCTCCGTCGTCTGTTGCACCAACTCTGGTCCAACCACCAAACTCTCACCAAATTCGTACCAACACAAAGGTGTTCGACACCTTCGTCCATACAATGCTTCAAACGGTGCCATTCCAATACTAGAATGGAAACTGTTATTATACGTAAATTCAATCAATGCAAGATAACTATCCCACGCACCACCTTGTTCCAAAACACACGCTCTCAACAAATCTTCCAACGACTGAATTGTCCTCTCTGTTGACCATCCATCTGCGGATGATAAGCCGAACTCAATCTCAATTTAGAACCCAACGCCTTCTGTAAACTTTCCCAAAATCTCGAAGTAAACCTCGGATCTCGATCAGAAACAATACTTAACGGAACCCCATGCAACTTCACAATCACACTGATGTAAATCTCCGCCAACCTCTCCAAAGTAAAACTGATGTCAATCAGAATGAAATGAGCCGATTTAGTCAGCCTATCAACAATCACCCAAATAACATTATGCCCTCGCTGAGTATTTGGCAACCCCGTTACAAAATCCATGGAAATGCTATCCCACTTCCACTCAGGAATATCCAACGGCTGCAACAAACCACTAGGCCTCAGATGTTCCACCTTCGATTTCTGACAAGTCAAACATGCATAAACAAACTGAGCCACATCTCTTTTCAATCCAGACCACCCAAAAATCTTCTTCAAATCCTGATACATCTTATTCGCTCCTGGATGTATACTCAAATTACTCCGGTGTCCTTCTTCTAAAATCATCCTTTTCAACTCCGCATCGTCAGGAATACAAATCTTACCTCGGAATCTCAAAACACCATTAATATCCACCTTAAAATCACTATTCGCATCTTTTTCTCCCACCAATATCAAAACCACGAATTTCACATCCAGCTTTTGTTTCTCACTAACAGTCATCAGAAAATCATTAGTAATCGTTAGCATACCAAGCCTAACGTTATCCGATGTCACTTCACATACCAAACTCAAATCTCTAAACGATTCCAAAAGTTCCCACTCCTTAACCATTAAAGCGGCATATGAAACGATTTCCGGCTCAATGCATCGGCTACCACATTAGCTTTACCAGGATGGTAGTTCAAGCCAAAGTCGTAGTCCTTCAAGAATTCCAACCATCTACGTTGCCTCATATTTAGCTCTTTTTGATCAAACAAATATTTCAAACTTTTGTGATCACTAAAGACTTCAAACCTTGCACCGTAGAGATAATGCCTCCAGATCTTCAACACAAAAACCACAGCCGCTAA
Source organism: Lathyrus tuberosus (assembly GCA_022829125.1). NCBI lineage: Eukaryota > Viridiplantae > Streptophyta > Magnoliopsida > Fabales > Fabaceae > Lathyrus > Lathyrus tuberosus. The sequence continues at coordinate 15,833,570 of JALAZF010000071.1, forward strand.
TTCAAGATCATGAGTAGGATAATTCTTCTCATGAACCCTTAATTGCCTTGAAGCATAAGCCACCACCTTACCTTCCTGCATCAGAACACCACCTAGACCAATCAACGAAGCATCACAATAAACCACAAATGGTTCATCAGGATTCGGCAAACTCAAAATCGGAGCTGACGTCAATCTTCTCTTCAGCTCATTAAAACTTTCCTCGCACCGAATATCCCAAATAAACGCATGCCCTTTACAAGTCAACTGGGTCAAAGGAAGTGCTAGCTTAGAAAAACCTTCAATAAACCTTCGATAATATCCGGCCAACCCCAAAAAGCTTCGAATTTCAGTAACAGATCTCGGAGCCTCAGATTGTAGAACTGCTTCTACTTTAGATGGATCCACAGCAATACCATTACCTGAAATTACGTGTCCAAGAAAACTCACTTCCGACAACCAGAATTCACACTTCGACAATTTGGTAAAAAACTTCCTTTCCTTCAAAACCTGCAAAACAATACCCAAATGCTCCGCGTGCTCTTCCCGAGACTTAGAATAAATCAAAATGTCTCCAATAAACACCACGACAAATCGATCCAGGTGCTCGTGAAAAATACGATTCATGTATTCCATAAACACACCTGGCGCATTAGAAACCCCGAACGGCATCACAGAATATTCATAATGACCGTAACGTGTCCTAAGGGCCGTCTTCTGAATATCTTCCTCCTTCACCCTTATCTGATGATACCCCGACCTCAAGTCAATCTTACTGAACACACAAGCACCAACTAACTGATCCATCAGATGATCAATTCTTGGAAGAGGATACTTATTCTTGATCGTCACCTTATTCAACTGGCGATAATCAATACATAACCTCATACTTCCATCCTTCTTTTTCACCAACAAAACTGGAGCACCCCAAGGCGACACACTTGGTCTCACAAACCTCTTCCCCAACAACTCATTCAACTGTTTCTTTAACTCCACCAACTCAGATGCCGACATACGATATGGTGCCATAGAAACAGGTCTAGTACCAGGAACTAGATCTATAGAAAACTCCACCTCTCTCTCTGGCAGCAAATCCGAAATATCCTCAGGAAACACTTCTGGAAATCACACACATCAAGTGAAACTTGACTATCTACAGTCAAAGATGCAAACAACCCAAACAACTGAGCTTCATCCGCCAAAAGTCTCTTCAACTCTTTAGTAGATAAGAAACTCGAGTCTTCGTCTTCCTCAAGAGAAGGAAACCTTACCAGCTTATGATAACAATCAATATGAACCCTATTGAATTGCAACCAATTCATTCCCAGAACAACATCTAAACCCTCCAACGGAAAACACACCAAATCCATCTCAAAGTCTTTACCATAAATGGTCAAAGGACATCTTAGACAAACCAAAGAAGTAGTTACTGACCCCATTGCTGGAGTATCAATAACCATTTCACCACCCATCAAAGACAACACAAGATTCAAACGCTTCACGCACTCAGACGAAATAAACGAATGAGTCGCTCCAATATCAATAATAGCAATCAAAGGCGTACTATTAATAAAACAAGTACCTCTGATCAGACGATCTACACTTGAAGTCTGAGTTCCCGCTAAAGAAAATACCTTCCCACTAGCTGTAGCTTGCTTCGGTTTCAGACACTTGGTACTAATATGACCAGGTTCACCACAGTTGTAACATTTCACCACATTCTTCCTGGCACAATCCGCTGCAGCATGTCCTACACCTCCACAATTAGAACACTTACTCACATCTTTCCTGCACTCAAACTGGCGATGCCCCAACTCACCACATTTATAACACCTCATAGGACCAGACATATTACCTTGTTTCAGTTCCAAGAACTCAATTTCCTTCTTTCCTCTTACATCTTCAGGAAAATACCTCCTCAGAAATTCAACGCTAAACACAACCCAAGTAATCTCCTCCTCTGTAGCTTCCAACACACGACGAGTACTAACCCACCAATCATCAGCTTCTTCTAATAACATGTGAGTACCCAGTCTCACCTTCTGATCTTCAGCACAATCCATAACCCAGAAAATCCTTTCAATCTCTTTCAGCCAAATCTGTGCACCATCCAGATCATATCTTCCTTTGAAGACAGGCGGTTTGTTCTTCCTGAACTCATCATTACCAGCAGCATTAGGTGCACCCTGCACAGCACGAGCCATAGCCTGCATAACTGCAGCCAAAGCAGCATCGTTCCTACCAGCCATATTCTGTTCATTTCCAATAACAGAAACTATGGTTAAACAAACAACTCACTCCAAACACAACGACCAACAAGGACTGACACCACTGACACGGACTGACACAAACTGGCTCTAATACCACTTAATGTAACACCCCCAATCTATAACCCGAATTAAATAAAGCGGTAAAAGAAAATTCAAATTTTCGTCAGAGTATAATTGAAATTCACAGCATAGACCGAAGGGTCACATCAATTTGAAACAATACATACAACACCTGCTCATAAAGATATGCAACAGTGGGGTAGCAATCAACAGAGGAACTCAGTTCCATACACCCACATTTCAGAATTAGAATAAAAGCGGAAAATCTAAAACTGAATAATATATATATATATATATATATATATATATATATATATATATATATATATATATATATATATCACATGAAAAGTTGTCATACTTCAAATTATACATGCACAAGCCAAAAGATATATATACATAATACACAATAATAACTAACGGCATCCCTAACTACCGGTGTCACATATCAGAGCCGACCGACAAAAGAATGAAGATGCAAAGCTTAATAAAATACCTCCAGCGACTCTAATCTACAATGCCTCATAGAGCATTATAAAACAGCAGAAGGGTGAGAAAAACAATCATAATACAGTTGCATATAATTATATATTAACACAGAAATGCACATATAGATTTCTCATCACAAACGTACACCAGAATCCAAATACCACAAAACATCATACATATTTCATTTATCTAGCAACAATGCATATTAATCGTACATAATGCATTTATCACCAAGAATATCAATTCATCAATTCCACACACGATTAATCCATTCACAATTCTCACACATAGTCAATCATATTTATGATTTATGCAAATGCACAGAGACCGACACAACGACTCTATGCACATGTCATGCGGTACCGACTCCCAATATTTCTCATCACTAGTTCACTCAGGACCTCTGCTGGAATCATCGCTCGTTACTGAGGATCACTCAAGTAACACCCCGTCGGGCCTACGATGTTCACCCGTCGCTTTAGGTCCTCTTATGTATTTAAGGCGCACGATGTTTATGGATTGCTTTAGGTCCCCTCGGTATAAGGCGCACAATCCGATCGCTCACACCCCACATGGGCACACGATAGTCTATAACCATCGCTTTAGGTCCTCTTATTTTTAAGGCGCACGATATATCAAATCGCTTTAGGTCCTCTTATTTTTAAGGCGCGCGATGTTATAGCGGATTCCCTCTGGAATCAAACCGTCACTCAGGACGTCACAACAATGCATATCATGATGCTTGGCATACAAATGACTCATGATAATCCAATGCATACATATATATATATATATAACCATGTGAACCATTTTAACATCAAAAATCATGCATTGAAAATCAATTCACACAATGCATTCATCATGAACCACAAATCACAACAACAAGCATATTATCATATGCATTCACACCAATTCACATCAATTACACCAAACGGCAACGAGCATCGCTTTACCACCTAAACGGCAACGAACTCTTTCACAATTAACATGCATTTACATTTAATTTAAACAATACATTTATTTGCCAAAAGGCCACAATTCACAATAAATTACACAATCTAGGATTCACACCATAAGGCTACCCACAACACATCGTATAACAGCACATACAAGCTATACGTTATATTACAAAAGCATATTGCACGATAACACCTCAATCACACACATTCACGACGGTAAAAATCAACACAACAATACGGTTTCAATTTTCTGCTATAATTGAACCAGGTACAGCCCTCAAAAACATTTTTCCTAGAAAGAACATCTCGTTAGCTTTCCAACGCTTCGAACGGGGGTCAAAACCGACTTACGGTTCAAGAGTTATGAATTTTTGAAGTTTTTCCAAAAACCAGAATTTGGCCCTGCAACAGCTACGGGTTGCTGCAATTTTGTCCGAAAATCCGACCGATTCTTTTTTTTTTTCGAAACAAACACATATTCATTCATACCTAACATATAGTGATGATTTGGAACCATCAAACGTGAATTCTACGACTTTCGATTTCAATCCGAATCTTAAACCCTCAAATCTCCAAAAATGAAAAAACTTACAAAATCAACCAAATTCGATAAAACAAGCATACTCGATCATGGCCTAACATTACCCGACACAACTACGCAATCTATTCCGACTTTCATCCGTAAAAACATCGATTTCTAACCATTTTTCTCATTTCGACCTATATTTGAAAAAACAACAAAATTTCCACACAAACATACATAATCATACACAAACATAGTATAATCGAGTTTCGCACCCTTACCCGATAAATTCGCGTTTGAAAAGTCGGTTGAATCGGTTCCTAAATCCACAAGTTTTTCCTCTTTTTCCTCTTCTCTTTCTCTTCTCCTTTTTCTTCTTCTCTTTTCTCTCTATTTTCTTTTCTTTCTACTTTTCTCTCTTTTCTTACTACTTTTCTATTTTTATAAAAATCAAAATATCTAACCACCCAAAAAGACTAAAATACCCCTACACTCAATTTTCTCGCAAACGTTCCCAAAACGCGATAAAATATCACAACATTGAAAAATAGCATATTTCCAAATAAAAGTCGAAAATAAAATAAAATAATAATAAAATAATCAAAATGACTCGATTAAATAAAACTCACACAAAACTGGGGCGTTACACAAGTGCAGGCCCATGCGCCATAATTTTGTCGAACACTTGGTGTGCCAAATGTCCAGCCACTTTTCTCCATGATTGAAGCTCCAAACGAAAATATATTGAACATCAAAGTTGTTCATCTCAATGTCCTCTTCAACTTTGATGTTGGACATATTTCCATTTGAGCAAGTAATTAGGGGGTTATGATGGTCCCAAGTTGACGTGTTCATGCTGAATTTTCCAAGTCAGATTGCCATGCCACCCTACCAACCTACCAAACCCATGCACCAGTTCTGAACCATGATGTTTGGAGTCATTTTACACCATTCTACAAGCCTCTATTCAATTCAATTTCAACATCAAAATCATTCTCCTATATCTACTCTTTCATTTGCCACAAAAATTACACATTTCCATTCATTAAAGTGAGAGAAATTCATCACCAAACTTCCTTGTTTTAATTGATTTTAAGCTGCTATAAAACCAGAAAAATAACATTGTTGTTGTTGCTAATTCAAATACTCATATACATACTACACACCAGTCCACATTCCCCTTTATTAAACTAAAAATTTCCTTATATAACCACCATCCATTTTAAACCCCACCATACACTTCATAAATTCACCCACACCATATCAAACCTACCCAACTCACCTCTAACTGTCATGACTCAGTTAGTTAGAGTCCACTCAGTTAACCCAACTCTAACTCACTTAACCCACTCAGTTTACCATGGTTAATCACACTTAACCCTAACTATATAAACAAATTTACACACAATTGCAACTCTATCTCTCATTTTTCCACATTTCTCAGAACTCATTCTCAATCATTCTCTCAATTTTCTCTCTAATCTCACACATTTCTCACACTTTCATCACAATTTCTCAAGAAATCTCAAATTTTCTCTTTCACTCTCAAGAATTCAGATCCAGATTTCTCTTTCGTTTCTTCATCATTTTCGAAGATCTTTGAAGAAGAATCATCTCCATAACCTCCTCTTTCTACTGTATGCATTAGATTCGATTGAATCCACCATCGAAAAATCTCAAGTTTCACTCATCACTTCCAATTTCTACTCCAAGCAAGTATTGGATCTGGTTTTCGCCTTTATTTGGCACAAAGTGTTGATTTGAAGATCTTGCAAGAAGTTATTGGATTTCTAAAACAAAAAATTGCATCTCACAAGGTTAGAGATCTTGACACTTTTCCTTTAGTTCATCATTTTTTTAGAGATTTACAATGTGAAATTAGTACTCATGCATTGCATCTGGAAGTCCTGAAATGATGGCACACCTCTGTTTGTTCAATTTGGAATTTATGTGATTTTGTGATTTTTGTGAAATTCATGTTGAATGTGTCACTTTCGTGCCAATTTTCCTGGTGTTAGAACGATCTTTTGGTGATTTAATTGGTATATTCATGATCTATGAAGTTTGGGCTTCAGTTTGGTATCTTATTTTGTTAATTTTCATTAAGATTTGATGAAGTTATGTGGTGTAGAAGTTTGGGAAAAAAGTGCAGCGTTTTTAGTTGATTGTGTAAGTTTAATATTGCTTTGCATGAGTTATGATGAAGATGACGATGTGGCAGCGTTTTAGTGGTTGTGTTCTTAGGCTGTGATGATTAGATAATAATCATGGCAATGATTAGTTGATAATGAGTGCATGATTGAGGAGAGAGAAGGCGCATGGCAAGTTGTGATTGGTGAGTTTATTGTGCTTTTCGGCCAACCAATGGGAGCAAGGCAACATATTAATAAGTGAGGAGTCTTCACGTGATGAATGTTGGGGGGCTGCAGACGGTTCAAGTGTGTGCGCGTGCACGATTATAGTGTGTGCGTGCATTTTTGATTCGTGGATGTGATCATCATGCATGATCGTGTGTATGAGATGGAGTCTGCATGTTAGCTAAGATACACCCTATCACATGCGATTTTCTGAGCTTAATGGACCATTAATTTCTTTTTGCACCCTTCCATTTTGAAGGCCCATGTCTTTTGAACTAAAGAATGACTATTGTTACACCCCTCTCTTATTTCATTTTCTTTTAATTTTCTTCATTTTATACACGTTTCATTTTTAATTTTTAAAATTACAAAAAAAATCAGAAAATTCTAGAAAAATTCATGAACATTATCAAGACATTTAGGAAATTTTTTATATTTTTATTTCATGATTATATGATATTTTTACCCTTGTTTCATTATTTTCTTTGAATTTCCATTTGTATGCACTCCAAATATGATACATGAATTTGTAGAATTTTTTTCTTGCTCAATACAAATTGTTTTGACTTAATTCTTTTTGCATTGATTCACTAATACATTGAAGCATGTTAGATGATTTTTGTTTTATTTTTTAGATCAATTTATGACATGTTTTGATGCTTGTCTTTGCATCACTTTGCTTGATGTTTCAACTTGACCTAATTGCATTGTTTGAAGTCATTTTGCTTTGAATTTTGACATGCTATCTTGATGTATGATTTACTTCTGATTTAGGTATTCAAATACCATGCTTGCATAATTTTCGTAAGTCCATTTGATTGTTTGTTTGATGCATTACATTTGAAGCATAATAACATGTCATATCATTCTAATTTTAGTGCATGTTTACATGAATTCTTTTGTGCATATTTGTATGATCATTTGCATGTTTTATGAGTCATTCATGTGATATTATAGATCCTTGGTACACATTATAGGTCATCTTTGCATGTTCGTTTCCACTTGAACTTTATGCATCCTTAACATGTTTTGTTTGCACTTTCCTTTTGAACTTCCACTTCACTTCTTCTTATATTACTTCTTGAATGTCTTGATGTTGATTCATGAATGTTTTGAGATGATTATAAACATTTTCCATTTAGTTTCAATTCTGGTTGTTGATTTACATGTTCCATTCATGCATGTTCTTTTCATTTCTTTTCATCTTTCATCTATCCTTTCTTATGAAAACATGTTTGAATGCTATGGATGATGATTGTTGCTTATTCATTTGAACTTGTATGATGATATTCACTTGTTGTCAACATGGTTCACATTCTGGTTGTGATATTAAGATTTGATTCTTCATCTTTTTCTTTTGAATTTTAATGTGCATTAAGTATTTTTTACGTCTTATGCATGTTTCCATGTTTACTAACTATGTAGGGGCTTGGTAAGTTGGAATTGAGTGTGGATAAGGAATCAACATTCAAACTTCTTTCCTTTCATCTTTTACAATTCAATCTTGTGTTTTGGTAAGCACTTATGTGCTTTCTTTGATTAACTCATTACTTTCCCTTTTGAGTTACAATTCATCTTCTACTTTAGAAGTGAATTGTTTAATTCATTCCTTCTTTAGACTTTAGGTTTTGCAACCTCACAAACCATTAGGATCACTCCCTTAACTAATCAATTAGGATTGAGTCTTAGTTCACATAGATTTCACCTTTGATCCTCTCTTGAGTCTTCCATCTCCTCATCTCAAAGAAAAGTCAAAATATCTAATAAAGGTAGGCATTTATTGCATTTAGGCCTTTCATATAAAGAAGAGATTATAAAGGGGTCTTCTCTTGTAATCTTAGAATGTGTAGCATATAGCCCATCTTGGGTCAATGTGTTAAACATTTGATCTTGTATGAGGGACTTAAATGCAATACTTGTTGAAGGTGCAAATAAAAAACACTTCTTCATTTCATAATCAACAAAAAAACACTTAATAAACACAAGTATGCTAGTGTGTTTGAACCTTGATAATTGGAAATAAATGTGGGGGTCCTCTTCACACTTAGTGTACTTTCTTACTCATTCCATCTTGGAATGTGAAGATGTATACATTCCAATGATTAAGATTTAGATACACTATCATATGCAAACAAATGGAAAAAAACTTTTAAAAGACAAAAACAAACAATAACGTCTTTCCTTCGGGAGTTCTTTTCTCATCTCATTCATTCTCAACGTACGAACGTGCTTCTACTCATTCTCTTGCAAGATGGTAACGCACTCGGACCAGCGAGCCTACAACACCTGAGCTAGAACGTTAGTCGTTCCTTAAAAAACACAAACAATCCATCCCTAGTGAGGGGAACTACGTCGCTCTGATTCTCATGTTCCCGATGAGATACGTAGGCAGTGGGGTAGGGCCCATTCGAGCACTTCTTTTATTTTCCCTACATTTGTTTCTCTTTCTCTTTCCACTCCTTTTCCAGTCCTTTTCCAGTTTTCTACACCCTTTGATCGAGACAAGCAAGCGTGGATCCCATCGGGTACGATGGACGCGTGGGGGTGCTAATACCTTCCATGCGCGTAACCGACTCCCGAATCCAATTCTCTTGGTCGCAAGACCATGCTCTATCCTTTCCTTCAGGTTTATGCAGTGTTTCCTTTCCCTCCCATGGGATAAATACACATTGCTGGTGACTCTGTTTCGGTGCCACTTTCGCGTTTGTACTTGGATGAAAATCCCGGGAGCGACAGCTGGCGACTCTGCTGGGGACGTTGACTTATTGCTGGTCCATCCTAAGCGAGTCAATCCTAGCGCTTGTTTGCTTTTCTTTCATTGGGTGTTTACTGTTATCTTGTATTTGCTGTTTACTGTATTTTATTACTTGTACCATATTTACAGCATGTTAGCATTTACATTTCATATATTATATTGTGTTGCACTGTTCTGTCTGTTTGGCGGGATGGGATTTTTTAGAGATGAGCCCAGTACACAGGCTCGAGTATACACTTAGATTTAGAGTGGAGAGTAGTGGGACTTATGTACCATCTGTGTACATTGGGTAATCACGAAATTCACAGCTAGACGAGGCTATCTTGGGACCCATCATGGCGTACGCATCTTTCGTATTCCAGGATGTCGATCTAGAGAGCTGTTGACTCTAGTGACCGATCATGAGGACCTCAGTGGAAACATCTCTCTTTAGTGGTGACAGTGGCAGACCACATTCTGTGGCAAACCCACTCGCACCTGAGGGCCCACTTTGGAACTTGCATAGGATGACCTTTATTTTCTAAGGTGAGTCAGTGGACGACCTCTTTGATTGGCATAGCATTGTATCCTACGGGCTGAATGTGTTATCGCTTCTCAAACCTCTGAAGCTGACAAGCCTTGTTTTCTAGGAACCACATGTGAGTATGGGTGGGATGTTTACAGGTTTGCAGGTAACCTAGCCTTCTACATACCTTACTTGTGATTCTATGATTGTTACAGATAGTGTATCCTATGACAGTGGTTTGAGTATCCATCTCAGATATATTGCCAGATTCAGTACAGAGACACAGTTCAACACAGACACAGACACCTGGATACCTGATAACATTCCTTTTGCATTTGCATATTCATATCATAACAGGTTATGTTTGTCATTTTCAGGTACCTACTATATTGTCTGATTCCAATCATGAGTTCCCAAGAAGTTGAGGTTAAAAGGAAGAATAATGTGTCATACAAATTCCCTGATCCTAAGCTGGATTCGTTGAACAAGATGATAGGCATGGCTGGTTCTGGTGTTCTCAGCACTTTTCAGAAGGAATATGGAGAGCTGATTAAAATGGTATGTGCATTCACAAAGTATGAGAAGGATGGGTTGCACACTTTCTTACAGTTTTATGAACCATCAATGAGATGTTTCCTGTTCCCTGACTACATTTTGATGCCTACTTTGGAGGAATTCTCATTTATTTTGGGAATTCCAGTCACGTCTTCTCTACCGTATTTTTCTGAAGGTGCTCTTAACCCCGAAGTAATTGCTACTGTTCTACATCTGGACCTGTTTGTTGTGAAAAGTGGCCTGAGTTAGCTTAAAGAAGACGAAGGATTTCATTTGGAGTTTCTTTTTCAACGAGCTCAGGAAGCTGCCAAGGCTAAAAACTGGACTACTTACAATGCTGTGTTAGCTCTTTGTATCTATGGTTTGGTGCTTTTCCCCGGTCAACCTGACTTTGTTGATATGCAGGCGATGAAAGTGTTTGTTTCGAAGAATCCGGTTCCTACTCTGCTAGGGGATTTTTATTACTCAGTACACTACAAAAATGAGAAGGGAAGAGGAAGTCTGGTTAGTTACTGTACCCAATTGTTATGTCATTGGCTCTTCAAACATTTACCTCGAACTGGTGCTTTCGTAGAAATTGCTAAGACAATGAAATGGTCCAAGAGATTGATAGGTTTGACTGCCAATAACATCATTTGGTTTGATCCCAAATTGCTGACAATAGAGCTTACTGTTAAATGTGGAAGTTTTCCGAATGTGCCTCTACTTGGAAGAAGAGGTGGGATTAATTACAACCCGATGTTGGCTGTTAGACAATTTAGTTATGCTTCGAGAAATCCTCCTGCTGATGAAGAGATAAGTGCTTCTCTATTTTTCGTGGGAACCAAGAATGAAAGAGTGCCAGAAGTAGTAAATGCCTGGAAATTTAGGCAAAGAGGGGGAAAGTTGATTTTTGGCAAAGGAGACTGTAGATCATACCCTGATTACGAAGCTTGGATCGAGATGAAGGTCAAAGAGTTGTTGCTACCCTTTTCAAGAGAGATTCTCTTATGTCCAGATCAACACTCCATGGTACCGGCTGAAGAGTGCGAGAAATGGAAGAAAATGGTTAGAGAGTTGCAGATAGAGAACTCTGGAATGAGCAGATGTCTTCAGAAAGCTTTGGCTGACAACAAAGATTTGGAGAAGAGAGCACTGAAAGCGGAGAAAATCTTGGCAGACAAAGAAGAAGATTTTGATGATAGAGCTCGGTACTTCCGGAAACTTACTTTGGGAGCAGATGATACTAGTCAGGCTCACAAGACTACAAAGCAGACGTTAGCCCGAAGTAAGGATTCATTAGCTAAACTTCGTCAAGCTTGGGATGAGGTCAAAATTGAAAACTCTGAATTGCTGACCCAATTAAAAGATAAAGATGAAGAGCTGAAGAAAGCACATGTAGAAAGAAGAAGGTATCGAGAGGACCTTGGCAAAAGTCAAGAACAGGCAAGGAATGCTGAAGATAAGCTAAAAATTGCCAACAGAGAGCTTGAAGATATCACGGCAGAGCTGAAGCTGGTTAAAATTCAAGCTGGAATTAAGAGGCGCAAAGGAGCCAATGAAGATGAAGCCTTGCTGATGCACATGGGCTTATTATCTGATGCATTGGAAAAAAGGGACGTCGTAATCAAAGAGCTGATTGAGAAGCCACATCATTAGCGTACCCGCATCCTGTTCGAAGAGATTAAGTATTCCAGCCAGAAGCTGAAAGGCGTAGAGCTATCAGATTAATGATTTTTGTCATTTCTTTGTAATTTACAATGGTTACCATCAGAATTGTTGATGGATCCATTTGACTGCTTGTTTCTTTTTCTGTTGCTGAAACTATGACAAATGTGCTTGAAAACTTTTGGGAATTTGTATGAAATGAGCTATTTCTGTTCACAATTTCTGGTCTTCAGATATATGTGACGTGATAATATATCTGCACACTGGCACACTACAAAATCACTATTTCTGGTCATCAGATATTTCTGATTGGTGTATATGAATATCTCTTCAAGGCAAAGCTCAATAATTATGATTTCTGGTCGTCAGGAATTCGTGGTTACGATTGGAATCAGGATATGAAAAGTATCTTGAAATGACAAACATAACTTTGCATTTGCATAGCATATCATTTTTGCATTGCAGGTTTTCCTTTTTGCAGGCGCCTGCTAACCTTTATTTGGTTTTCAGGCACGATAGCTAATACCCCAGTTCACCGATATTCTACCTGACGCAATCAACCGAGAGTCATGGAGCAAGTTCAGACTGAATTAGCTGATTTGAGGGGGAGGATGGAACAGTTCATGAACCTTATGCAGGGGATTGCTCAAGGTCAGCAGGAGCTGAGAACCGGTCAGGAAACCATGAGGGTTGGTCAAGATGCCATGAGAGCTACTATTCAGAGGCTGGAGACTGAAATCCCAAATCACAATGTGCGCACTCCTCCTGTTGGCCACATCCCCACTGGTGGGGTACATCTGGGATTTGATAATGGTGGTAATGAGGATGGTCAGGATGACCAGTTTACCGCATTCAACAATGACATGGGTTTCTACAATGAAGACCGGAAGTACGAAGGGTTAGATGAAAGACTCAAGGCTATTGAGAGCCAAAATCCTCTGGGGATTGACGTAGAAGACATGGGTCTCGTGAAGGGTGTGAGAATCCATCCCAAGTTCAAGCTCCCTACATTGGATAAGTACAATGGCAGTACCTATCCTAAAACACATTTGTAAGCTTACAATCGTAAGATTGTCGCTTATACTAAAGACCAAAAGCTCTGGATGTATTTTCTCCAAGATAGCCTGTCAGGCGCCTCCCTGGAATGGTACGTTAAGCTGGAAAGGGTTCATATAAAGAGCTGGAAAGATTTGTTCACTGCGTTTCTAAAGCAGTATCAATATAATTTGGACATGGCACCCAATCGTACTCAGCTGCAGATTATGACTCAGGATCATAAGTAGGGCTTTAAGCAGTACGCACAAAGATGGAGAGAATTGGCTGCTCGAGCTCAACCACCTTTGGCTGATCGTGAGATGGTTGATATGTTCATGAGCACACTCCAAGGGCTATATTTGGATAGATTGGTTGCGTGTCCTTCCACAGGGTTTGCCGACATTGTTATTGCTGGGGAACGAATAGAGAGTCTGCTGAAGTTGGGTAAGATTCAAGACGTTAGTGGGACTGGTGCTTCGAGTTCGAGGAAACCCTTTGCTAATGGACTAAGGAAAAGAGAAGGGGAGTCCAGTGTTGTGGATAGAGGAGGGGCAGAGGTAGGACTCAGTCCTATCATCAGGTGGATGTTGTAACCATTCTGGTTCCAGCAGGACAGCAAGCTCCAGATCAGCAAGCTAGACCCCGATTCCAGACTAATAGACCAAGGGACCGTAAGTTTGATCCCTTGCCTATGAAATATGCTGCTTTGTTACCACAATTGCTCAGAGAGAAGTTAGTTGAACTTCGGACTATGAGGCCGCTAGATAATGGAAAATTGCCTCAAGGTTATGATGCTAATGCTCGATGTGAATTTCATTCTGGTGCGCCGGGTCACTCGATAGAAAAGTGTTGGGCCTTTCAACATAAGGTTCAGGACTTGATTGACACAAAAGCTATTAATTTCTCTAAGCCGCCGAATGTTCGTGATAATCTAATGCCCCATCATGGAGGTGCAAGCATGAATGCTATTTCTGATGGTGAGAAATTGAATCTGATTACCGATGTTAATTTGGTAAAGACTCCGCTGTTGATTGTAAAAGAGCGTTTGTTAAAAGGAAAGGTATTTCCTGGATGTGGCTCTGTTTGTGAGGATTGTTCAAGACAGATTAATGGCTGCAGTAAGTTGAAAGTTGGACTGCAAAATCTTATAGACGAAGGAAGCCTTCAGTTTGATAAGGTAGAGAAGGAAAAAGATGTTTCTGCCGTTACCATCTATTATAATCCAGTTGAAATACAGGTGTCTGTTGAAGATCCTGTTGCTATCATCGTGCCCGAGAGGCCGAGACCAGTTACGATTATAGTTCCTGAATCTGCTTCTTATGTGTCTAATAGGGCAGTTCCGTGGCAATATGGAACTAATACTCATCAAGGAGGAAGTCAACAGAAAGCAGAGGCTGTTGGTACCAGTGTTGAGAATGTCAGTGGACCAAGTGGTTTCACCAGGAGTGGTCGACTGTTTGCTCCCCAGACTCTAAGGAGTGATAAAGAAGCTGAAGCCGCTGCAAGAGGAAAAGGAAAACAAGTTGTTGATGACATGGTGCCTGCTCAGGAAGAGGACCCTAAAGTCAATTTTGACAGTGATGTTGAGGAATTTATGAGGATTATCAAAAAGAGCGATTACAAGATCATTGATCAGCTCAATCAGACACCCTCTAAGATCTCAATATTATCCCTGTTAATGAGTTCAGATGCACACTGGGCTGCTTTGTTGAAGGTTTTGAATATGGCATACGTTCCCCAAGAAATTACGGTGAATCAGTTGGAGGGATTAATTTCTAATGTCAATGTGAGCCACGGGTTGGGGTTTACGAATAGGGATTTGACTCCAGATGGACGTAATCACAACAAAGCGTTGCACATCACACTTGAATGCAAAAGAGTTGTTTTGTCGCATGTGCTAGTTGACACGGGTTCTTCCTTGAATGTGTTACCCAAAAAGGCCCTGATGAAAATTGAAGTAGATGGATTGATTCTTAGACCCAGCGATCTGATTGTGAGAGCTTTCGATGGATCCCAAAGATCGGTGTTTGGAGAGGTAGAATTACCAATACAGGTTGGTCCACAGATATTCAAGACAATCTTTCACGTTATGGACATTCAGCCTGCTTATAGTTATTTGTTAGGTCGACCGTGGATTCACGCAGCAGGCGCAGTTAGCTCCACACTACATCAGAAGCTCAAATATGTGTTCGAGGGTCAAGTGGTTACTGTTTGCGGTGAGGAAGATATATTTGTGAGTCATCTATCCACTTTCAAATATGTGGAAATGGATGGAGAGATTCATGAAACCCTGTGCCAGTCTTTTGAAGCCCTGAATATCAACAAATTCCCAGAACCTACTTCAGCATTAGTGGTGTCAAATGTGCCAGTTGGGCCGAGTGCATCAATTGCGTCCTACAAGCAGGCCAGAGAAGTGGTTGAAAGCGGGAATGCCCAAGGTTGGGATAAAGCTATCGACGTGTTTGTGAAAGAAGATAAGTTTGGCATTGGATACCAACTGGGCCGGACGCCAGTTCCCCGGTTCCGTGGGCCAATCAATTTCAACAGCAGAGGAATTATCAATCCTAATCAGTCCTACTCAGCAATAGAAGATGATGCTGAAAGCTCAGATTATCTGGACAGATGGGTGTATTCACTGGCTCCAGGCGAGGCATTGCAAAACTGGTCTAGTGAAGAAATCATTCATGTTGTACACCATTCAGAGTAATAATTCTTGTCTTTCATAATGCATGAAATCCCACACTCTGCCCAAGGTGTGAGGATCCATTTGTAGGGCCACCATATTTTCTCATATAATGTTCAAACATCAATAAAAAGGACGTTTTTGTTTACAAATTTGTGTTCCTTTATTCCTTCTTTATTTTTATTTTTGCATAAAGAAAATTAAAAATGATAATGCACTTTCTTTTCTTCTGTTTTCAAGCAAAAATAATCTAAAATAAAGCATCAATCCAATCATGTAGACTTGATTTTGTGAATTCCTCTAAAAATGATTATGTTATGCCCACGTATGATTTCGACAATCCGATTTATCAAGCTGAGGAGGAAAGTGATGAAGACTATGAACTTCCGGAAGAGTTGGCTAGATTGTTGAAACAGGAAGAAAAGACCATTCAGCCTCATCAGGAAGCTCTTGAGGTTATCAATATTGGTTCAGAAGAAAGCAAGAAAGAGATCAAGATCGGTGCAAGTCTGCGGGCTGATGTAAAGCAATAGCTGATAGTCATGCTACGTGAATACGTTGACATCTTTGCTTAGTCATATCAAGATATGCCAGGTTTAGATACAGACATAGTGGTGCATAGACTACCATTGAAAGAGGACTGTCCACCGGTCAAGCAGAAGCTGCGCAGAACGAAACAGGAAATGGCTTTGAAGATCAAGGAAGAAGTACAGAAACAGTTGGATGCAGGTTTTCTGGCAGTAACCAACTATCCTCCCTGGGTGGCCAATATAGTACCGGTGCCAAATAAAGATGGCAAAGTCAGAATGTGTGTGGATTACAGAGATCTCAATAGGGAGAGCCCTAAAGATGGCTTTCCACTTCCTCATATTGATGTGCTAGTTGACAATACTGCTCAGTTTTCAGTGTTCTCATTTATGGATGGATTCTCCAGGTATAATCAGATAAAGATGGCGCCTGAAGACATGGAGAAGACGACATTCATTACCCCGTGGGGTACCTTCTGTTACAAAGTAATGCCTTTTGGGTTGAAGAACGCAGGGGCAACTTATCAAAGAGAAATGGTGACGTTATTCCATGATCTAATTCATAAAGAGATCGAGTGCTATGTGGATGACATGATTGCTAAATCAAAGACAGAAGAGGAACATCTGATCAACTTGAAGAAGTTGTTTGAGAGGTTGCGGAAATTCAGGTTGAGACTGAATCCTAACAAGTGTACTTTCGGCGTGCGGTCCGGAAAATTGCTTGGTTTCATTGTTAATGAAAAAGGAATAGAGGTTGATCCTGCTAAAGTGAAAGCTATACAAGATATGCCTGTACCGAGAACTGAGAAAGAAGTTCGCGGCTTTCTAGGGAGATTGAACTACATTTCAAGGTTCATATCTCACCTAACTGCCACTTGCAAACCGATATTCAAAATGCTAAGAAAATATCAAACGGTCGGGTGGAATAATGATTGTCAAAATGCATTCGATAAAATAAAAAGATATTTGCAGGAACCTCCGATTTTGATACCTCCAGTTCAAGGGAGACCACTGATTATGTACTTGACAGTGCTCGAAGGATCCATGGGTTGTGTTCTCAGTCAACACGATGAGACAGGTAGGAAAGAACATGATGTCTACTACCTGAGCAAGAAGTTTACAGATTGTGAATCACGTTATTCAATGCTTGAGAAGACATGATGCGCACTCGCATGGGCAGAAAAGCGATTGAGACAATATATGCTCACACATACAACCCTATTGATCTCAAAATTGGATCCGGTCAAGTATATTTTTGAGAAACCAACACTTACAGGCAGAGTTGCAAGGTGGCAGATGGTACTGACAGAGTACGATATTCAATTTACTTCGCAAACAGTGATCAAAGGAAGTATACTATCAGATTATCTTGCGCAACAGCCTCTTGATGATTACCAGCCCATGAAGTTTGATTTCCCTGATGAGGACATCATGTTTCTCAAAGCGAAAGACTGCGAGGAACCACTTCTGGAGGAGGGGCCCGACCCTGAATCCAAATGGAGTTTGATGTTTGACGGGGTAGTTAATATGAATGGGTGCGGAGTTGGTGCAGTTCTCATTACGCCAGAAGGTGTTCACATGCCCTTCACTGCTCGAGTAACTTTTGGGTGTACCAACAACGAAGCAGAATACGAAGCTTGCATACTAGGGATTGAGGAGGCTATTGATTTACGAATCAAGACCCTCGATATCTTTGGTGATTCAGCACTGGTAATCAATCAAGTAAAGGGAACGTGGCACACACATCAGCAGAATTTGATTCCGTATAGAGATTATACGAGGAGATTGCTGACATTCTTTACAACTGTCAAGTTGTACCATGTTCCTAGAGATAAAAATAAGTTTGCAGACGCCTTGGCCACTATATCTTCGATGATCAAAGTGCATGGTTGGAACTTTGTGCCCAAGATCGATGTATCTCGTCTTGATAGACCTGCTTTTGTGTTTGATGTTGCTGCAGTGTCTGACGACAAGCCTTGGTACCATGACATTAAATGCTTCTTGAAAAATCAAGAATACCTGCCTGGGGCATCTTCCAAAGACAAGAAGACATTAAGAAGGCTAGCCGGTAGTTTCTTCTTGAACAAAGATGGTGTGATGTATAAAAGAAATTTTGACACGGTTCTGCTCAGATGCGTGGATAGACACGAAGCAGACCTGTTGATGATTGAAATGCACGAATGCTCTTTCGGTACCCATGCCGGAGGACATGCGAGGGCTAAGAAATTGTTGAGATTGGGGTATTATTGGTTGATAATGGAGTCGGATTGCTGCAAGTATGCTCGCAAGTGTCACAAATGCCAGATCTATGCAGACAAAGTACACGTTCCTCCCAATCCGTTGAGTGTCATGTCCTCTCCGTGGCCCTTTGCAATGTGGGGCATTGATATGATCGGGAAAATTGAGCTTACTGCTTCAAACGACCATCGTTTCATCTTGGTCGCCATTGATTACTTCACTAAATGGGTTGAAGCAGCATCTTATGCCAATGTCACTAAGCAAGTGGTAGCTCGTTTCTTGAAACGAGATATCATTTGTCGATATGGAGTTCCCGAAAGAATCATTACTGGTAATGGTTCTAATTTGAATAATAAGATGATGGCTGAGCTATGCCGGGACTTCAAAATCCAACATCACAATTCTTCTCCGTACCGCCCAAAGATGAATGGCGCGGTCGAGGCGGCCACCAAAAATATCAAGAAGATTGTGCAAAAGATGGTTGTCACGTACAAGGATTGGCATGAGATGTTACCATTGGCTTTGCATAGGTATCGAACATCAGTCCGCACGTCCACTAGGGCAACACCATACTCCCATGTATATGGTATGGAGGCAGTTCTACCGATCGAAGTTGAAATTCCCTCTCTCTGAGTATTGATGGACGTTAAGCTAGATGAAGCTGAATGGGTACGAGCCAGATTTGATCAACTGAGCCTTATTGAGGAGAAGCGACTAGCTGTAGTATGTCATGGCCAGCTATACCAGCACAGAATGAAGAGGGCATTCGATCAAAAGGTTCGACCTCAAGTTTACAAGGTCGAAGATGTGGTAATCAAGAGAATACTTCCTCCGAGTATAGATCACAGGGGCAAATGGACTCCTAATTATGAAGGTCCATTCGTGGTTAAAAAGGTTTTCTTAGGTGGAGCCTTATTACTGACAACCATGGATGGTGAAGACTTTTCATCCCCTGTTAATTCAGATGCAGTTAAAAAATACTTCGTATAAATAGACCCGCTGGATAAAAAAAAGAAAAAAGTCCAGGTAAAAAAGGGCATCCTGGCGAACCAAAAACAGAATAAGGGTTCGGGCAAAAATTAGGGATATAATTGAAAAATTTGTACACCCGATAAGTTGAAAACCCGAAAGGGCAACTTAGGCAAAAATGGGTATCCCGGTGGATTGAAAACCTGAAAAGGCGATCCACGCAAAAGAGGGATTCAAGCGAATGACTGCAGTCTGAATTAATCTGTACGTTCTCTACTCTTCAACAAACTAGCAAAGTTTCCGAAGGAGGAATTGTTCCGACCACGAGCTTCCGAAGGCGAAGATAATCAAGAGAGTTGGAATACATACTGGCTATAACAGAATCAGAAATCAGTTGGAATCCAATTTCCGCATTATCATTAGGATAGGTTTCTTTTCTCAATTTTATGGCAATCAACTCTTTCAGGGGTTTGCTTCCGATTGTAAATTCGCCGATTTTGGCATTTCATCAATAAAATTGAATATTCAGTCACAAGCTTTTATTTTAATTTTACTGTTTTGTTTGCAAAAACGTCCGATTTTTGGTAATAAAACATTGCTTTGAAAATATCATGGCCTTGCAAAAACATGCACAAAAAGACAATTAAAATTACTTTGCTTGTTGTACAACCTTGGATGGGGGACTCAAGAGACCACGCAATATCCTGGGGCATGTGCATATATTCTTTCTGTTGCAGGTAATGAGTACGATCGATCCAAGCAGCACGAAAGGTATCTCTCAGCATTAACAGATATTTGCTATGACTTGATACTGTTGTATCTTATTAAGTCGATTCTTCCATTCAATATTTCCCACCGGGTTTTAGGACGACAACGGTTGTCGAAGATTGAATTCTTATGTGTTGATAACGGTTATTAATGCAGTGAGCCCTCCATGTCCATAACAAATGCAAATCTTCTGGTACCTCGCAGACGATGTGAAGGGCAGTGCAAGAATGAATATTCGGAAGTTGAAGACAAGGTGTTCGTCTAAGAGTTTGAAAACGCTTGGTTTTCTATAAAATCCTCTTAAGAGACGAAGCTTCTCGCAGTAACATCCCCTGTGGAGTTTATTCTCGGTAGGATTTACCAGCAAGTGGTAATGTCAACAAGGTATATTTCCCGTAGGTTTCAGCATGTGAAATTTGTCAAAGAATAATTCCCAGCTGAATTGTTTTATCTCCCCACAGAGTTCAAACGTCTTGGCAGTAATTTCCCCAGCAAGGTCTAAATAGATCGAGGGAATCTCTTCTTCAGCAAAGTGTCAGCATATGATATTACCCAGCCGGTGGTGTAATTCTCAGCAGTGCTCATTTACAACTCAAAGTCTAATTTATTTTGGCATACAGATAGTTGTTCATATTATTCCAGCAGGTGGGATAGTATTGCAGATGGTTGTTCCAGCAGGTGGGGTGATCATTATATACAGTTTGTTCATGTTATTCCAGCAAGTGAGATAGTATTGCAGATGGTTGTTCCAGCAGGTGGGGTGATCATTATATACAGATCGTTCATATTATTCCAGCAGGTGGGATAGTATTGCATATAGTTTTTCCAGCAGGTGGAGTGATCATTTGGCAAAGCTTCCAAAGCCGGTTTGGTAAGCATTGAAGTCCAATGTTAGTTTGGCAAAGCTGCAAAAGTCCATCTGAAGATGGCAATTTTGAGATTCCAAAGCCGGTTTGGTAATCATTGAAGTCCAATGACAGATTGGCAGAAATCCAACACGAATTGGTAAAAGTCTAACGACAGATTGGCAGAAATCCAACACGAATTGGTAAAAGTCCAACGACAGATTGGCAGAAATCCAACACGAATTGGTAAAAGTCCAACGACAGATTGGTAGAAATCCAACACGAGTTGGTAAAAGTCCAACGACAGATTGGCAGAAATCCAACACGAATTGGTAAAAGTCCATTGTTTAGAATGGCAGAGCAGCTAAAGTCCATCGACAGTATGGCAAGCCAGTAGTCGTCTGGCGTCATTCAAAAAGACATTGTTGAAAGTCCATCGACAGTATGGCAAGCCAGTAGTCGCCTGGCATCGTTCAAAAAGACATTGTTGAAAGTCCATCGACAGTATGGCAAGCCAGTAGTCGCCTGGCGTCGTTCAAAAAGATATTGTTGAAAGTCCATCGACAGTATGGCAAGCCAGTAGTCGTCTGGCGTCGTTCAAAAGACAGATCTCTCCGACAATGTTTCATTGAAGTTTCAATCCAGCAGTCTCATTAGGTTTATATCCCTTTTGTTCTTTGTCATCCGGAGCAAATTTTTGGTTATATTTGGTATTCAACCACTATATACCTTGAAAGTCTGAAAGCAATCGCTTCAGGCATTCAGGTCTACAGTGTTTGAATAGGGGCAGCTGTAATACCCTAAAATTTGCTCTCTCTTTTGTCATCATAGCATAGCATTATCATATATCACTTCATCTCCATCTCATTAGCATTGCATTGCATCTTTAACATAGAAAAATGAAGCACAGCATCCCTCTTACCATCAAGGCATGTGATCAGGGGAAAGGTGGACGATCAAGGAATCATTCATGGCACAAAAGGTCAAACAAGTTGCCTCAAGACAATCCAAGAGGTCTTTCATGTCTCATACTATCTCAATTGATCATCCAAAACCCCAAGAAAGTGAGATTCAATAGGAGATTGAAGCATTACATCCTTCACTATGCAAGAGGTCCAAAAAACTGAAGGAAAACCCTCAAAAGAGATGGTTCATTAGTTCAAAATCACCCTCAAGTGGCATATCTCATCATCCTTTAAGAGGATACACAACATACTCTGAGGAATTTGAAATTTGAAGACTGCACATTTTTCTCTTAGGAGGTGGGTATCAAAACTAGGGTTTCCAATTAAATCAGATCATCTCTGATTTTTTGGACAAAACTTGATGTCATGGTATTCTACATGTCCTTAAGTGTATGTGTGTGGAAAATTGCCTCTCAATTGGTTTCAGAAGGGTCTCAATTGATCAGTTGCTTGATAATCGAGAAATTGGGGAAAAAGTCAACTGTGCAGTGAAAAAGTCAACTCCTGACTTTTTGAGGCCAAATTCATGACACTCATGTTATATGTGACCAATGTACAAAATTTGATCAAGAAACTCCAAAAGGACCACGAAAAATCAGGAAATTGCAAAACTGCCAAAAATAGAAATTTTGGAGTTTCAAAAAATAGTAAATTTTGGCCATTTTGCACCAAACTTTGAACCAAGGCTATTCAAAATTGAGACATCAAATAAAAATTCCACCAGGCCACAACAAAAGATCTTCTTTCAAGCTTCAAATCCATCTAAAGAACAGCTCCATTGGATAAAAATTGAGTGAGATATGATTGATCAAAGTTTGAGCAAAGTAGGTCAAAGACCAAGTCATGGCAAGGCAAGTGCAGGCCCATGCGCCATAATTTTGTCGAACACTTGGTGTGCCAAATGTCCAGCCACTTTTCTCCATGATGGAAGCTCCAAACGAAAATATGTTGAACATCAAAGTTGTTCATCTCAATGTCCTCTTCAACTTTGATGTTGGACATTTTTCCATTTGAGCAAGTTATGAGGGGGTTATGATGGTCCCAAGTTGACGTGTTCATGCTGAATTTTCCAAGTCAGATTGCCATGCCACCCTACCAACCTGCCAAGCCCATGCACCAGTTCTGAACCATGATGTTTGGAGTCATTTTACACCATTCTACAAGCCTCTATTCAATTCAATTTCAACATCAAAATCATTCTCCTATATCTACTCTTTCATTTGCCACAAAAATTACACATTTCCATTCATTAAAGTGAGACAAATTCATCACCAAACTTCCTTGTTTTAATTGATTTAAAGCTGCTATAAAACCAGAAAAATAACATTGTTGTTGTTGCTAATTCAAATACTCATATACATACTACACACCAGTCCACATTCCCTTTTATTAAACTAAAAATTTCCTTACATCACCAACATCCATTTTAAACCCCACCATACACTTCATAAATTCACCCACACCATAGCAAACCTACCCAACTCACCTCTAACTGTCATGACTCAGTTAGTTGAGAGCGTGTGTTCTTGAGCAGGGAGGTTCTTGGGATACTTATCTTCCATTGATAGAATTCACTTATAATAACAGTTACCATTCGAGTATTGGAATGGCACCTTTTGAAGCGTTGTATGGTCGGAGATGTAGAACTCCTTTATGTTGGCATGAATTTGGGGAAAGTGTCGTGCTTGGACCTGAAATTGTTCGAGAGACTACTGAGAAGGTGAAGTTAATTTGAGAAAAGATGAAAACTTCCCAAAGTAGACAGAAGAGTTATCATGACAAGCGGAGGAAAGACTTAGAATTTCAAGCAGGTGATCATGTGTTTTTAAGAGTTACACCTGTGACAGGTGTTGGGCGTGCATTGAAGTCTAAGAAGCTCATCCCTCGTTTTATTGGTCCGTATCAGATTTCAGACAGAGTTGGAAATGTTGCTTATAGAGTGGCTTTACCGCCTAATCTTTCGAATTTTCACGATGTATTTCACGTGTCACAACTCCGGAAGTATGTTCTAGATCCGTCTCATGTAATTCATATGGATGATGTGCAAGTACAGGATAATCTTACTGTGGAAACGATGCCTGTACGAATTGCGGAACGTGAGATGAAAATTCTAAGGGGCAAGGAGATTGCGTTGGTGAAAGTTTTCTGGTTAGGAGCTGCCGGAGAAAGCATGACTTGGGAGCTGGAAAGCAGGATGAAGGAATCCTATCCCGAGTTATTCGAATCAGGTAGATTTTCGAGGACGAAAATATTCTAAGTGGGGGAGGGTTGTAACGCCCACTTATTTAATTATTTATTTAATTAAATAGTTTTGAATATTTCCCGTTTTAATTGTTGAAGTTGTGGGATATCAATTTGAGTTGTAAAAATGATATGTTGTTAGTTTACTAGAATTATAAGAAGTATGTGGGCTTAGTTGGTAGTAGCAATGTTGGGGGGGTGTAGTAAGTTGGCCCAATAGAAATAAGAGAATAAGTGGAGTTAGTGGAAAAAGGAAGTTACAGGAATATAAGAAGTTATTGGAAAAAGTCTTGGAAGAGAAAAAATAGGGTTTTTGGGGAATACGAGAAGTTGCAGAGAAAGTAGAGCAAGGGGTTCTGACTCTATAATTGGGTTTATGATAAATGGTATGTGGGATTGGATTTGTAGAATTGTTTATGTCCATGTGTGTGTTGATTCGTTAAAGTTGATTGCCTAAATTGGTTGATGTGGTTAAATTAATCGTAGAATCATTTAATCGGTGTTATTTTGTGTGATTTTGTGTTATTGTGGTGGTACTGTGATGGTATGAGAATTGATACCGAAAATGGGAGGAATTGGTAGATGTCGTCAAATTAATCGGAGGATAATTAATTCACGTTGTTTGAGTAGAATTACCCATGTTGCTGTAGTATGATGTATTGGAAGAATTAGTTGAGTATGAGTATAAGAGAAGGAGAGAACAGAGGAGAAGGATGAGAGAACACAGAGAATGTAGGTTTTGAGGTTGAACGCAGTTTTGGGAGCCATGACAACCGTCATGGAAGTGTGACGAGCGTCACACGGGTCACGACCGTCATGGAGTGTGACGACCGTCATGCATACAATTTCTGGGTGTTGTGTTGTTTCTTGCGTTGATGTTTGGTTTGGCTGCTTGTTATGGATGGGCCTGAGTGTAAATATGATGTACCTTGTGAGAATTACTCGTGTAACCGGATGATAATCATGGCATAGAAGTGGATTTAGAATTTGTTGGCAGGATGTTAGTAACAATAGTATAATATCCATTTAGAAAGGAATTAATTGAGTAAGCAGTAACATGATAAGTTAGTGATACTTAAAAGGGAGTTATTTAAGTAGGAGTAGCAATGATAATTGTTGACAGGAGTTGTCTAGTAGCAGTAGTGATAATAGGATGTATTAGGTAGTATTTTTGGTAGCAGTGTCGTGATGATAAAGTAATATGTGGCGGGTGATATTCTATAGCAGAATTTAACCAATAATAGTATCGGAAGAGTCTTAATAATTAATACGGAGTAGGAATACTAATAATCTTAGTAGAAGAGTTAGGCATTAGAGTGGCGGTGTAATTGAGTTGTTCTTTGTGTTGTGTTCCTTGTTGCAAGTTGAGAAGTTGTTATATAATTTTGTAGTGCTGGCAGATAAATTGATAATGGGATTAATTAACTGATTTTCAGTCGAAAATTACCGGATAATGAAATGATTGATTTTAGTATCCTTTAGTGGTGCATTATAAATTCTAGCTGCTGTGATCCTGGTTGTTGAGAATTACAAGTTGTGGAATATGTTGAATTGCCTCTAATTATTGGCAAGGATTTAAGTTGTAGGCCTATGGCCAATGCTGATTTGCTGTTGTGCTGATAGATGTAATTATCAGTGTTGTTATTATGATGTTCATGATGGGTCACATGGCATAAGATATTAAGCAGGCCTGGATTGGCAAAATATTAAGCTGGCCTGGATTGGCAAAAATATTAAGCGGAAGGCTTATGCCTTGTTGACGTCAATATTAATTGGCAAATTTTTAAGCTGGGAGTTCTGCACCAATGTTACCACATGCATGTGCATTTTGAGTCACATTTCATGTCACATCGTTGTTGTTGTGTTGTTAATTGAATGTGATTTTTACGTTGTTATTGCGTCGTGGATTAATATTGATTTCAAGGTTGTTGTGTTGCTGATTTGTGTTGATTGATGTTGATTATGAGTTGTGAAGTGGTGATTTTCGATAATCTGAACTAATATA
Source organism: Lathyrus tuberosus (assembly GCA_022829125.1). Lineage (NCBI taxonomy): Eukaryota > Viridiplantae > Streptophyta > Magnoliopsida > Fabales > Fabaceae > Lathyrus > Lathyrus tuberosus. The sequence continues at coordinate 15,859,945 of JALAZF010000071.1, forward strand.
TTATTTATCATATATCCGATTATATTGTTTGATATCTCACCCCTTTTGTGTATGGTGATGGTTTATACGCCATCCTGCAGGTAATCCAGAGTGAAGGCGGTCTACCTTCATTACTTCGAGTCGATGTCGTCGTTCTGATACGTAGCACTCGGGGGGATGAACGCATGTTTTCTTTAGTGTCGGTTTTAATATGTTGCTGAATTTTAAGTTGTTTTCATTAAAGACTTGATGTCTTAGAGTTGTTTTGGATCAAACAAGCTGTCATGGTATTTCAGCTGAATTTATGAATCCGCTGCGTATTAATAAAGTTGTTCTGTGACAAAGACTAAATTATGTTCATCTGAATATTAAGTGTTATGTATCCATGTTCAGGCGGTAAATGCCGTTGTTATTAAGTTGAAAATGTGACATCCTGTTTATGTTGAAATTTTATTACTCTGATTTTATTAAATATTCGCCGGGTAGAAAATGGGGTGTTACAGACACTGGGGAAATAAAGACACATTCTTACTGGGCTTGAAACCATAAAGAAGACATGATCTCGATTGGGGATCGGTTTGAAATAAAAGGATAGACATTCGCTAAATGACTTTCTGGGATTTTCTTATACTGAAGAGTTCAAACGGGATCTTCAAGAAAAACCAGAAAAGATAGAGATAAACTCTCGCACCAGATGATGAAATATGACTGGACTTTTGGTTGGGGATAAAGTTAAGGAACCAATATGAGTTGGATAAAGATTGAGGTTCGTAGTTGACCCGAGATTTTGGTTCCTAGGTGACCAAGGTTCATAGTTGACCTGAAAATTAATGTCAGCGGTTACTGGACTCATGGTTCATAGGAGACCAAAGTTTAAACAAAGGGTTCATATTGGTCCTGAAGTTTAGGTTCATATTTGACCTGAGTTTAGGTTCATAGGTGACCTGAAATAAAGTTTAGGTTCACAGTTGACCTGAAACAAACAATGTCAGCGATTACTAGACTTAAGGTTCATAGGTGACCAAAGTTTTAAACAACGGGTTCATATTCGACCTGAAGTTTAGGTTCATAGGTGACCTGAAATAATGTTTAGGTTCACAGTTGACTTGAAATAAACAATGCCAGAGATTACTGGACTTAAGGTTCATAGGTGACCAAAGTTCTGTTTCATAGTTGACCAAGGTTCATAGATGACCTGAAATAATGTTTAGGTTCACAATTGACCTGAAACCAACAATACCAGAGATTACTGGACTTAAGGTTCATAGGTGACCAAAGTTTAAACAACGGGTTCATATTTGACCTGAAGTTTTAGGTTCATATTTGACCTGGGTTTAGGTTCATAGGTGACCTGAAATAAAGTTTAGGTTCACAGTTGACCTGAAACAAACAATGCCAGAGATTACTGGACTTAAGGTTCATAAGTGACCAAAGTTTTGGTTCATAGTTGACCAAGGTTCATAGTTGACCTAAAATAATGTTTAGGTTCACAGTTGACCTGAAACAAACAATGCCAGAGACTACTGGACTTAAGGTTCATAGGTGACCTGAGGTTCTGGTTCATAGTTGACCAAGGTTTATAGTTGACCTGAAATTACGTTTAGGTTCACAGTTGACCTGAAACAAACAATGCCAGCAACTACTGGACTTAAGGTTCATAGGTGACTTGAGGTTCTGGTTCATAGTTGACCTGAAAATCAATGCCAGCAATTACTGGACTTATGGTTCATGTGAGGAGATTAAGTATCAGATAGGTCAATATCGGGGTTGCATAAATGAGGATGTAGACTTCCTGGGGGAATAACTGCATAAAGAGTTGGAATTTGGCACACAAAGGTGAAGACTGGATGCGAGCAAGACATGGACAAAGGTCCAAAGACCAACAAACGGAGGTAGAAAGAGAGATAAAGACCTCACAAGCAAAACACCAAAATACAAAGATGCACAATGCCATGGTATGATGTGAATGCTCAATGATATGCAGAAGACGACTCCAACGAGAGACGATAGACTGGGAAAAAAGAAAGGAAGGATGACACATCCACTGCAACGAATCACACTAAAATCTGAAGATAAACAGTTTTGGAACCAATCCGGGAACGTCCTCGTTTCACTGGGGAAATACAATTTCACATTTTCAACAAACATCTGTGAAGACACTGGGAGAAGTCCTTCGTGTCGGGGGTCAGGCATTACTGACATGTCTGACTCAGGGAAATTTTGCCACACGTTCTTTAACAACAAGTTCACCAGATGATTCATCAGTGTTATCGTCGCAACTAAAGCTTTTGAGATAGACAAATGATTTCACTAAATCGTCCCTAATGCCAAAGCAAGATATATATTTTCATTGTGTTTTCTCAAAAGATTTTTTCAAAACATTTCTCGCTTTCAAATCCATTATTAATGAATAAGTGAAGTTTCGCATAACAAGGAAAAGTATCAGAGCAATGATAAATATCAAACAAAGAATGGCTCAAACATCTGATTTCATTGGAATGGTAACTTGCCAATAGCAAAGTTCCACGGAACATTACAATTGAAAAATGGCAATTTGGGAAAAGGTTACATCATATTCAATGACCACTACCATCCTTAATGACTAAGAGTCCTAAAGATATTTGCTGCTGATAAAGGCGACTAAAACTTTGAACTTCTTCATGAATCTCTGGATGTAAGTGACAACCCTATCTGACCCAGTGAAACGCCTTTGTCCCTAACTTTTTCCTGGACCGCCCTTTTGGGTTTTCAGCCCACCGGGACGTTCTTTTTTGCCTAGGCCGCCCTTTCAGGTTTTCAACCTAGCGAGCTCTTTCTTTTTATTTAATCCCTAACTTTTGCCTGAGTCTCCTTCATAGGTTATGACCCACTGGGATACCCTTTTCTTGCCTACATCGCCATTTCTGTTTTTCGACTTAGCGGGTTTTTGAGGCGTAATATTTTTGTACTGAGTCAACATTCATTGGGTGTGCGAGTTGTTCACCATCCATTATTGTGAGGAATAAGGACCCTCCTGAGAACACGGTTTTTACCACAAACGGACCCTCATAGTTAGGCGCCCATTTTCCACGAACATCCCTTTGAGATGGAAGAATCTTCTTTAGTACAAGCTCTCCCTCTCGGAATTCTTGAACACGGAACTTCTTGTCAAATGCCATCTTTATTCTCTTCTGATACAAATGACCATGACACATATCAGTCAGACGTTTCTCATCAATGAGGTTCAGCTGGTCATATCTCTCTTTGACCCATTCTGCTTCGTCAAGCTTGGTTTCCATCAGGATTCTTAAAGACGGTATTTCAACCTCAATGGGGAGAACAACATCCATTCCATAAACCAAAGAAAAGGGGGTTGCCCCTGTCGAAGTTTGAACTGAGGTTCTGTATCCGTGCAAAGCATATGGTAACATTTCATGCCAATCCTTATAAGTCTTGACCATCTTCTGCAAGATCTTTTTGATGTTGTTGTTAGCAGCTTCGACAGCTCCATTCATCTTGGGACGATAGGGTGAAGAATTGTGATGCTCAATCTTGAAATTGTCACACAGCTCCTTCATTGTTTTGTTGTACAGATTTGTTCCATTGTCAGTTATGATTGTGTTAGGGATTCCATCATGACAGATGATATTATTCTTGATGAAACGGGCAACCACTTGCTTGGTAACATTGGCATAAGAAGCAGCTTCAACCCACTTGGTAAAATAGTCAATGGCCACTAGAATGAAACGATGACCATTAGAAGCTTTCGGCTCAATAGCCCCAATCATATCAATGCCCCATATAGAGAAAGGCCAAGGAGATGACAACACATTCAGCAAGGTCGGAGGAACATGCATCTTATCAGCATAGATCTGGCACTTATGACACTTTCTGGCGTATTGGATACAGTCATCTTCCATAGTCAACCAAAAATAAAACGGCTCTCAAGATCTTCTTAACCATAACATGCCCACTGGCATGAGTACCAAAGGCTCCTTCGTGAATATCGTGAATCAACAGGTCTGCTTCTCGTTTATCAACACATCTTAGCAGGACCATGTCGTGATTCCTTTTGTAAAGTACATCATTACTGAGGAAGAATTTGGATGACAATCTTCGCAAAGCTTTCTTGTCAAGACTAGAAGCATTATCAGTAGACTCTTAAGTCTTCAGATAATTCATAATATCGTGAAACCATGGTTTACCATCTACCTCTTCTTCAACTGACTGACAGTAAGTTGGTTCGGTCTTGCGCTCAATACTAATGAGTGGTGCTTCATTGACAAAGTTAACTCTCCACATTGAAGCTAACATGGCTAAGGAGTCAGCTATGTGATTCTTTGAGCGAGGAACATGACGGAAGGTAATCTCATCAAAGTATTTGATCATTTCCACAATATAAGCACGGTATGGGATCAGTTTCTCATCTTTAGTTTCCCATTAACCCTTGACTTGGTAGATAACCAAAGCCGAATCACCCATGACTTCTAGAATCTTGATTCTAACATCAATTGCAGCTTCCAAACCCAAGATACACGCTTCATATTCATCAACATTGTTTGTGCATCCAAAGTCTAACCTTGCAGTGAAAGGAATGTAACTGCCATTAGGGTTTATTAACACCACCCCCACACCATGTCCTTTATAATTAGAAGAACCATCAAACATCATCTTCCATCTAGAACCGGGTTCAGAACCTTCATCAGGGCCTGGCTCTTCGCAATCTTTTACTACCATGATATCTTCATCGGGAAAGTCAAACTTGAGAGGTTCATAATCTTCAACTGGCTGATCTGCAAGATACTCTGATAAGACACTTCCTTTGATAGATTTCTGAGCAACATATTGGATATCATATTCTGACAACAGCATGTGCCAACGAGCAAGCCTTCCTGTTTGAGCAGGCTTTTCAAAGATGTACTTTATTGGATCCATTTTCGAGATCAACAAAGTAGTGTGACAAATCAAATACTGCCTCAAATGTATGGCGGCCCATGCTAAAGCACAACAGGTCTTCTCGAGTAGTGAATAACGGCTTTCGCTATCAGCGAACTTCTTGCCCAAGTAATAGATGGCATGTTCTTTGCGACCATTTCATCATGTTGGCCCAAGACATAACCCATAGATCCTTCTAACACAGTCATGTACATGAAGAGAGGTCTTCCAGGAACCGGGGAAACCAAGATAGGTGGTTCTTACAAATAATTCTTGAGTTTGTCGAAGGCTTGCTGGCAGTCAGAATTCCATTCTATGGTCTGATCTTTGCGGAGCAACTTGAAGATTGGTTCACAAATAGGAGTCATGTTGGAGATGAATCAGGATATATAATTCAAACGGCCCAAAAATCCTCTCACTTAAGATTCAGTCTGCGAAGCTGGCATTTCTTGAATAGCTCATACCTTATCAGGGTCCACTTCAATTCCTCTCTGACTGACGATAAAACCAAGTAACTTTCCTGATCTGACACCAAAAGTACATTTATCAGGATTCAACTTCAGCTGATATTTTCGGAGTCTCTTGAATAACTTCAGAAGATGGTCTAAATGTTCCTCCTCACTCTGAGATTTAGCAATCATATCATTCACATACACTTCAATTTCTTTATGGATCATGTCATGGAATAAGGTCACTATGGCTCTTTGATAAGTTGCCCCTGCGTTTTTCAAACCGAAAGGCATGACTTTGTAGTAATAGGTTCTCCATGGGGTGATGAATGTAGTTTTATCCATGTCGGCCAGATCCATTCTGATCTGATTATAACCTGAGAAACCATCCATAAAAGAAAAAATTTCAAAACTGGAAGTATTATCCACAAGAGTGTCGATATGCGGCAGAGGGAAATCATCCTTAGGACTGGCATTATTGATATCTCTGTAATCCACACCCATGCGCACCTTACCATTCTTATTCATTACTGGCACGATGTTAGCTACCCATTCAGGATACTTTGAAACTGCCAAGAAACCTGCATCCAGTTGTCTTTTAACCTCATCTCTGATCTTAAGAGCCAAGTTAGGTCTACTTCTTCGAAGCTTCTGTTTCACCGGAGGACATTCGGGCTTGAGCGGTAGCTTATGAACTACTATGTCTGTATCCAAACCAAGCATATCCTGATAAGACCAAGCAAACACATCCACATATTCTTCAAGAAGTAGTACTAGCCGTTGTCTGATTTCTACCCCAAGTGTTGCCCCAACCTTGACCTCTTTCTTCTTTCCTTCAGTGCCAAAATTGATGGTGTCAACCTGTTCCTCATGTGGTTAAAGATTCGTGTACTCATACTCACACATTTCTGCCAAATCATCGGGGACCTCATAATCCTCCTCATCCTCAGCTTGACAGATAGGCGATTCAAAGTCAATAATGAGAGTAAGGTCATTGAATACAACGGGTTTGGGATTTATTCAGCATGATGGAGGGATTTATTTTATTAAAATGCACGAAAATCAAATGCAAGAAGAAAAAAAATGTTTTTGTAGTTTTTGAAAAGATTGCCATTTTTCTTAAAAAGAAAAAACAATAAAGTAAAGACAGAAAATTTAAAAAAAAACACCACTTTCATTGATTAATAGGAAATAAAAGTGGTGGCCCATACAAAATAATCCAATAGCCTCGGGCAAGGCTAGGGAATTGAAAACAACAACAAAAGCAAACAAATTACTCCGGCATAGGGTACAAGACAGGGATCTCAATAGCCTCCCAATTACTCAATGCGGCGTCACACTGAAAAACCAAGTGGCTGATGTTTTCGTCTTCAGCGTCTTCAATGATGGCATGGACTTGATGTCCTCCACTGACAAACACCTCTTGAATTGTCTTCGGTCTTCCCAATGTTGGAGCAGCTTTTTCCTCAAGAGTTGGTTTGTAACGCAACCCTTGGTACTTTTCTCTTTCTTGGACTTCGACGACTTTGCCCCAGCCTTCTGGTACACCTTTTTGTAGGGCAGATTGAATGCTTTTGAAGGAAGCAAAGGATGGACAGTTGGAGGCCACTAGTTCCTTATCATCGAGCATAACGGCATTTGCTATCTCAAGAACCTGGAAGGAGGTTTCCAGAGCGTCCCCATCAGCTTCAATATAACGAAAGGAGGACAAATTGCTGACCATCAGGTCTTCCTCACCGTGTATAATAACCAATTTCTCTTCAGCCACAAACTTCATTTTCTGATGCAGAGTAGAGGTCACAACGCCAGCCTCATGGATCCATGGTCTACCTAACAGACAATTGTAAGCAGGGTTGATGTTCAGGATTTGGAAAAAGATCTTGAATACTTGAGGACCAATCAAAATTGGCAACTCAATTTCACCCATCACTGATCTTCTCAAGCCATCAAAGGCTTTAACAACAAGTGAAGTGGGTTTCATTACAGCTCCTCGGTAAGACAGCTTTTCAAGGGTTCTCTTCGGTAGAACATTCAAAGATGAACCGGTATCCACAAGAACTCTGGCCAATGTATCTTCTTGACATTTTATTGACACATGTAGGGCAAGGTAATGGTTCTTACCCGCTCGAGGCAACTCCTCATCACTGAAACTAAGTGTGTTGCAAGTTGTGATGTTAGCAATGACATGGTCGAATTGTCATGCAGTAATATCTTGGGCCACATGTGCTTGGGCCAGTATCTTTTGTAGGGCGGATCTGTGAACAGGTGAATTGACTAGCAAAGACAAGATTGAAATCTTGGATGGAGTCTGATGGATCTGATCTACCACCTTGTAATCACTTCTTTTTATAATCCTCAAGAACTCTTCATCTTCTTCTTTAGAAATTACCTCATTTCATTTATCTTTAGGGGGTATGGAAACAACGGTCTCTTTGGGTGCAATTTCTTTGAAAGAAGGAGTATAAACTCTGCCGCTTCGGGTTATCTTTCCTGTTCCAACTATGTTTGTCACATCTTCAACAGTGGTTCCCACCTCATTCCTTGGAACCACGTCTTCAACAGTGATTCCCACCTCATTCCTTGGAATCACGTCTTCTCATCTTTTGTTACCCATAAACTTCTCATAAATCCACGGCACGGCCTTGGTCCCTCTAAACCTAAATGGAATAGGTTGTCGGACGTCATATTTCTTGGAATGATTGGTAGTGGAAACCGCAATAGACTCAGAGTTGTTGAAAACCGGTACGGGTTTGTTGAATACAGGAATCACAGAACCTGACTTAGGCATGTTGGACACAGGCACCTGCTCTCTTGGCTTTGGTAGATTAAACACAGGTTCAATTACTGCAATCTTACTCTCCTTTTCCTTGCTGAATACTTGTAGAAAACCTTCGTTGGTCAAACACTGAACATCGTCTTGAGCCAAACCTCAGCCCTTGACACTAGTATTACATTCTTCACAATTGTCATGACAAACTTTGACCAAACCAGCTTTGAACAACTTAGCATGAAAGGCTTTGATAGGATTTTTTATCTTTGCTGCGTCCAAAACCAACACCTCATCATTTTCACCTTCAATGGCATTAGTATTTCCATGTGTAGGTAATGGATTACTTTTCACGTTCGGCTGATTGTCTGCGAATGATAAGATATTCTTCTCCATCAATCTCTTCACTATATTTTTCAATGCTAAACAACCGTCCAAATCGTGACCGGCCCCTCCTTGATGAAAAGCACAATTCACATTTGGATTGAAGAACGACATAAGCTTCTCAGTTAGTGGTCCCAAAGGCCTAGTAACGATCAGTCCTTGCTCTACTAAGGAAGGGTATAGCTCAGTATAGGTCATTGGTATAGGGGGAAATGTGGGTGTTTCCCCTGCCTTCTGTGGGGAGCACTCTATTGGGGCACTTGTTGTCTCTGCTGTTGATAATTCTAGGTTTTTGGCCATTGCTGATAAGGTGGTTGTTGATGAGCTGGCGCCTGTTGCGCTGCTTGATGATTGAAAGTAGGTGTGACAGCGGCTATGTAAGGTTGTTGAGCATACTGCATATGGTAGATCGGTTGTTGAGTAAAGTTTGGAACCGACTGTTGTTGGTACATAGGTTGTTTCCACCTTGGATTATTTTTCTTACCCGCCATGATGGCATTAGTCTCTCCCTCTTTCTTCTTGTGGAAGTGGCTAGAAGCTTTCTTGGTACTGGTATTGGTTGAACTGCTTGAGGAACTGACTACTTTCCCACTCTTCAATCCAGCCTCCACTTTCACGCCAACTGCAACAGTATCAGCGAAATTAGCACTGACACTGCTGATCATTCTTTCATAAAACTCTGGCTTTACCGTATCTACAAACCAATCAGCCAACTCTTTCTTAGTCAAGGGTGGTTCAACTTCAGATGCCGTTTCTCTCCATCGTTGTGCATATTCTTTGAAGGATTCAGTATTGCTCTGGGTCATACTTAACAACATCCTGCGGTCAGGAGCTAAATCCATGTTGTACTTATAGTGTTTCACAAAAGCATAAGTCACATCCTAGAAACAACGGACCTGAGACTGGTCCAAACTTAAATACCACTTAGCAGCAGCCCCCTTTAAACTGTCTTGAAAATAGTGGATCATTAATTTGTCATTACGTATGAAATTCTGGTATCAGATGTGTGATATTAAGTGTGATGTCACAACAACACAATCTGCTATGAACAAGGCAATAACAACAGTAAATAACACAATGAATTGTTCACCCGTTCGGTCTAACAACCTACATCTGGGGGCATACCAAGCCAGGAAGGAAGTCCACTATTAGTAGTATCGAATTACAGACTTAACAATCCCAGTTGACAATCTCCTAATCTAATCACTACCCAATGACCCTTCTACCTAAGTCCACCCTAGATAAGAGACTCTATCTCACTTCCAATCATCGCAATGATGTCTAGCAGTCAACATCTCAGCCACTGCATCAACAGCTTAATTTCCAACAACTCTTCAATCACAGAAAAGTAGAAGACACACTTCCATGACAATACCTAGACATGACACACATGACTAAGAACAATACTTAGAGTTGCTTAGCAGCTTCCTCTAAGAACAATACATCTCTTACCTACAGGCTTTGAGATAAACACGATGACCATCCCACAAACCGGGTGGTTCATCAACCAACACAGCCCTTATAATTTACATGATGGCTGGCCTCCTAAAACTAGGTTACAATGCTTCTATTTATAGCCTATTTCCCAACTGGATTTGGGCCTTCAAATCACAACAAATCAGCTACTACAAATCTGCAAAAGATTCTCCTACAAATTAGATCTTCAATCAAATCTTCCTAAAATATCTCCATATTTAAATACTCAATCTTCTCATGATTTTATCTTGAATCTTCCAGACCTCTGAATCAGCTCCACATAATATTTCCAGGATATTATGCATCTTTTAAATCTTCACTATTTAATTTAGCTGCAAGATCTTCTCCAAATATCTGATTTGATTTGAATTTAAAAACAGATTTTATCTTCAAATCTTTTCATATCTTTCAGCCCTAAAAACAGCAACAAGATCTGCTCCATATCTGATTGCAACTGAATATATCTTTACCAAGATATTTGCCTACAATCTCTCCACCAGATCTCTCAAAACAAACTGATACACGCAGCCCTAACAAAACACAACAGACTGATGTTCTGATGTTATGTCAACTGATGTTAAGACATCAGGTTTAACATCAGACCACAAAACTGCAACCCTAAATAACTTAACATAAACTGAATGTTAAGAACTCATGTTAAGACATCAGACAAATGACATCTTGATTAAAAACCACATGACAGCAAAACAGCAACACCTGCTATACCAGACTAAGATGTCATGACATCTCCTTCAACATTTGTCACAACAGCAGCAACTATTGTGCCAGAACCAAGATGTTCTGTCATGACATTCCAAAAATAGCCACGTCATATAACCTTAAACATTTAGGTTCAATGAAGTGCTCATGACATCTCTGTCACACCATTACAGCCATGCACTCATACTAGTTAGGTGCAACACAACATGTCAAGACATCTCACTTGACATTTCAACAACCTGCTGTACTGGACCCAGATGTCATGACATATGTTGTAACACATGACAGCAATACTGTCATGACAGTTGAAGATGTTTCAACATCAGGTTCAGTATCTGTAGTGATGTCTGAGCAACCATGTCAGGACTTCTGATCTGACATCTTGTACCACTTGCTATAGATCATCATCTGTTCTGACATTGACACATTCTGCAGTGATGTTCTACTCTTATGTCAAGACATTCTTCATAACATTTTCCTGAGCAACACGTTTTGCAAAAATTGCTGCCAACTCAGAACTTACAATCTCCCCCTTTGGCAAATTTTTGGCCAAAACATAATTTGATCATACACATCATATTAAAGGAAAATGCAGCAGCAGAAAACAGAAGTCAGAACATCTTTTTAGGCATATATCAATCACAATCAGTTTTACCAAAATTAATGCCAACACCAAAAGCTGCAGAACTATCAATCTCCCCCTTTGGTATATTTTGGCTAAAACCTTCTTCTTTGAACACCCATCCAGCTCCTCCTCAACCAAGGGACACCTGATGTTTCTTAATTCTCCCCCTTTTTAGCCATAATAGGAGCAAACCAAACAAACGACATGCACCAGCTAGAACACCAATAAGAACACTGCTCCCCCCTTAACATCACAAGTCCAGCTGCACAAAATTGTAACACTCTCCCCCTATTAAGGATAACATGTGCTTCTTTGTACCTTAATGAATGGAAAACATAAGACGAATCTTCATGTCTTCAAGAGCTCACTCTTTGTTCGACTCACAAGTTGAACACAATCATCCCATGTACCAATACTCACATGATTCCCTCTTGGTTTGTTATCTTCACATGCTCCAAAACTCACATCTTGCCAAGCTGATCAACTTCTCTCTATCTAAGACAACCAGTACTCCTTTACTATAAGGACACCTTAAATGAATGGAGAACATAAGACTCATCTTCATGTCTTCAAGAGTGCACCCTCTGTTCAACACACCTGCTGAACACATTCACTTACTGCTTGACCCTCAAGCAAACCATGTACCACAACAGTACATAAATTAGATAGAAGCTAGTGATCTCAGGAGACAAAAACCATAACATTCTGAACAAAATGTTCTGTCAACAGATGTTAAGACATCGGTCTTGACATCATGAACAGAATCCAGCTGCACTAAGAAAAGCACCACATTCCAAAACAGAATCTCCAAGTTCCCCCTTAAGCCAAGGAACCAAAAATCCAGAAAACCAAACAACACAAAGCATCACATCATCACAGAACATCTACTTCAGAATACTACAACACTACATGATACCAACCACCACAGCACACAGAATACTACACTACAACACTCTCTACTCTCTACTCTCCCCCTATCTTTCTCAACAGATGCTTCTTCAGCAAGAAATACTCCAAAACCACTACATGATATCCTATGACAGCTTCATGATCATATAGTGTGTGGATACCCAGAAATAAACACTCATCCACCTTTAAGAAGAATAGAACTCCTTGAGTCTTCAACTCATCACCCTTCTGCCCAAAAGTAACTTATTCCAAGACAATCCTCAAGACCAACCAGCAGCCACACTCTGATTATCTTGATTCTTCGAATCCACTATATAGATCAACCAATTGCCACAGTTTGATCACCTCCTTTATGAATCCTCATATGAAAAATCCAACTGCCACAAATTGTCTTCTTCAAGTTTGTCAAAATTCTCCCAAAGATGTCCTGATCTATCCACTGAAATTGATCTTCAAATCACATGTTCCACTTGCTTACTATCAAACACACTTAGAATATCTAAGACATGTAATATCTTCTTCTTCTTGCCACTTGAAAGAACTTCCTCCCTTAACAGAACAATAGTCCCATGCTCTCATAGACTTGATTCACCAACCAAGTTTGAGTAGACAACCTCCATTCTGTTGATTTTACAGTAATTCCAACCAATCTCACACATTGAAGAAAATCTTCCAGTGCTTCTCCAAAGCCCTCAAACCTGCCACTATTTGAATCTTCAGAAGGAATAGTTAGGAACTACACCTCATAGATGTACCAAGGATGCCACCTTTCCTTGAGTAAAGCAGTCTTCACAAAGTTCAGATAATGCCACCTATCTTAACTCTATGATGAGCATTCTGGACTGTACCTGGATCAGAAATAAACCAATCCAAGTAGTCATCAAGATTATGATGTCTTCATAGTCTTTCATCTCCATCTTCAGCATCAACAATATCCAGACCAGCTTCTTGCCAGGAAACTTTCCAGAAATACACAACTCCTGTCACACAAGACTGAAGCAAATTCTCATACCAACTCCCAAGAAATAACAGATGCTAAAGTTTATGCAGTAGCCCTCCCATGATTCTGAATAAACTCTGATGATGAGATGTTCCAAACATCGTGTTGAACATCACCAATCTTGAATCACAAAAATAATCAATCAAATATTTGTGAACTCCCCAAACAACAATTGATCTTAAATCCTTGTAAAATAACCCTACCAGATACCAGCACCAAGTAAACACCACCAAGGTATCCTATCCATGTCAGTTTCTTCTTTTACAAAGGGTTGAGATATCAAGGATGCTACACTTGGCTCAAGTAAGTAAGACCTTCTCTGAACAGATCCTATTTCCTTCAGCAAATCTGAAACCTCCTTCCAAATTGAATTCATCCTTAGGGTTGAGAAAGAATAATTCTACCTTGCACTTATGGATGGTGAAGTTAAATCACCTCATCACAATAACATCCCTCTTCTCCCAACTTTGGAATGCCATGTGTCTTCAAACAAGCTGACTTCGACAAGAACAGAATTAGGTAAGGACATCTACAATCTTCCTTCAATCATTACTCCAGTATCCCATACTACAGGAATACTTCCATCAAAAACATCTGCAGCGGAAACACTAAAGAACACCTCCTCAACAACCTTCAGGCATGACTCAATAATCCTTGCACACCATCACCATAATCCAAGTGCCAACACAATAGGTTTGAAAATAAATTAAACTCACAACAGCAGTTTTTCACCAAAGTTACACACAACAGACAGGTCCAATACATACTCTGTCATGAATAGTCTATCCTTCACTTCAAGGGACTATTCAAACAACTATATGAACTTATCCAAGTTCAAATTTCTTTTCAGTAGAACCCTTCTTCCTTGCCTACAACCAGAAAGTATCTTCCCAGGACCTCACCCAGAAACAGAACAGGATGCCTGCTCTGATACCAATTGAAATTCTGGTATCAGATGTGTGATGTTAAGTGTGATGTCACAACAACACAATCTGTTATCAACAAGGCAATAACAACAGTAAATAACACAATGAATTGTTCACCCAGTTCAGTCTAACAACCTACATCTGGGGGCATACCAAGCCAGGAAGGAAGTCCACTATTAGTATTATCGAATTACAGACTCAACAATCCCAGTTGACAATCTCCTAATCTAATCACTACCCAATGACCCTTCTACCTAAGTCCACCCTAGATAAGAGACTCCATCTCACTTCCAATCATCGCAATGATGTCTAGCAGTCAACATCTCAGCCACTGCATCAACAGCTTAATTTCCAACAACTCTTCAATCACAGAAAAGTAGAAGACACACTTCCATGACAATACCTAGACATGACACACATGACTAAGAACAATACTTAGAGTTGCTTAACAGCTTCCTCTAAGAACAATACATCTCTTACCTACAGGCTTTGAGATAAACACGATGACCATCCCACAAACCGGGTGGTTCATCAACCAACACAGCCCTTATAATTTACATGATCGCTGGCCTCCTAAAACTAGGTTACAATGCTTCTATTTATAGCCTATTTCCCAACTGGATTTGGGCCTTCAAATCACAACAAATCAGCTACTACAAATCTGCAAAAGATTCTCCTACAAATTAGATCTTCAATCAAATCTTCCTAAAATATCTCCATATTTAAATACTCAATCTTCTCTTGATTTTATCTTGAATCTTCTAGACCTCTGAATTAGCTCCACATAATATTTCCAGGATATTATGTATCTTTTAAATCTTTACTATTTAATTCAGCTGCAAGATCTTCTCCAAATATCTGATTTAATTTGAATTTAAAAATAGATTTTATCTTCAAATCTTTTCATATCTTTCAGCCCTAAAAACAACAACAAGATTTGCTCCATATCTGATTGCAACTGAATATATCTTTACCAAGATATTCGCCTGCAATCTCTCCACCAGATCTCTCAAAACAAACTGATACACGCAACCCTAACAAAACACAACAGACTGATGTTCTGATGTTATGTCAACTAATGTCAAGACATCAGGTTTAACATCAGACCACAAAACTGCAACCCTAAATAACTTAACATAAACTGAATGTTAAGAACTCATGTTAAGACATCAGACAAATGACATCTTGATTAAAAATCACATGACAGTAAAACAGCAACACCTGTTATACCAGACTAAGATGTCATGACATCTCCTTCAACATCTGTCACAACAGCAGCAACTATTGTGCCAGAACCAAGATGTTCTGTCATGACATTCCAAAAACAGCCACGTCATATAACCTTAAACATTCAGGTTCAATGAAGTGCTCATGACATCTCTGTCACACCATTACAGCCATGCACTCATACTAGTTAGGTGCAGCACAACATGTCAAGACATCTCACTTGACATTTCCACAACCTGCTGTACTGGACCCAGATGTCATGACATCTGTTGTAACACATGACAGCAATACTGTCATGACAGTTGAAGATGTTTCAACATCAGGTTTAGTATCTGTAGTGATGTCTGAGCAACCATGTCAGGACTTCTGATATGACATCTTGTACCACTAGCTATAGATCATCATCTGTTCTGACATTGACACATTTTGCAGTGATGTTCTACTCTTATGTCAAGACATTCTTCATAACATTTTCCTAAGCAACATGTTTTGCAAAAATTGCTGCCAACTCAGAACTTACAACGTACATGTGCAGCCATTCTTCGATAGTACATGATTAGATGAGACCTGGGACATGTGGCGCCTGAGTACAACTCAAAATTTGGCAATTTGAATTTGGATGGAATCACTAAGTTTAAAACCAAGCACATGTCTCTAACATCAGTGCTAAATGTATTACTCCCTTCTATCGCTTTCATCTTTCTTTGCATTGTCTCGACACTTTCTTTCAATTTTTCGTGTCGATCCTCCCCTTCTTCTGACATATCAATGTAATCATATGGAGGAGGGTTCTGGAAAACCGGGTGTACCTGTGTTTGTACCGCTGCTGGAGTGAATGTGGGAACAACTTGCAAAGTTTCATTAATCAAAGAAACCGTTTACGGAGCAGACAAAGGAACTGTGGCACGGATAAAATCACAGGACATGCCCAAAGTGGGGTTCATGGTAGGGATAATAGGGGGTTCCACCATTGTAGTGATGATTTCAGAAACCACAGTGGCCTGGGTGTCCATTTTTCCTCTCATGATATTAATAGCTTCTAGGATTTATCCCATCCCTCCTCGTATCTCATTCAATTCGTTGTTGACTCTATCCATTTCTCCGTACTCTTGTGACATCCTTAGTCGATCTTGGGCGTGAGTGTTGTAGTTGTGTCTGGGATTCAGTGTGACGATTCTGGAGAGATCAATGGTGACATAAGATAAGGACAAAGAGGAAGATGCATATGTTATGACATGATACAAATGAAGATGCAGATGCAAATGCAAGCTAAACTATCAACAACCAAAGAGATTTTGCAAATAATGTACACAATGGAATCTTCAACAAAACAAACTTCTTCATTAAGAAATCTGGCGAACATTACATTAGGAGCAGTGCATCTTCATACTCTGAGTACATAAGTGGGATTACACCCACAACAAAAGGGAAATAGCAACAATAACAACAGGAAATAACAACATAACAAAAAGGGAAATAGCAGCAACACCAAGGAAACTAAAAGTTCGATCCACTAGTTGACGTCCCCTCTCCTTCATTGATCTTCTTCAGTTCATCAATGTGTCCCTTGATCATCTCTTTCTCAAGAAACAAGTCTGTTAAATTGTCCATCATCCTCTGTTTGGTCTTAGGGGGAGATTCGTGGCAAGGGAATGGTTTCCTCATCATACGAGCTATGTCACGAGACCATTGTAGGAGAGCCTCAGTGATAGGGCATTCAGCCCTCCATAGTTGTTTGTTGATTTGATGCCAGGCGCGCTTAAATCGCAGCTTCATTTCAAATCCTTCTTCTTCCTCAAAATACATCATTTGTATGTCATCATAATCTAGAATTCCCTCTTTTAGATGGCCTAGCTCGCGACGGGCTAGGGCAGGGTTGTAATTGATACAATCGTTCCTTCCCATAAGGGGTACATTAGGGCAATCCCACAGCTATGGATTACAACAATCCCTTCATCAGTTGAATCATACCATTAGATGTCGGTATGCTTCAGTTCCATCAGCTTTTTGGACCAGATTTTGCAGTCCTCAACCTCCCAAAAGGCTGAAGTCTTTGGCAAATAGGAAATAAACCATTTTTAGAAAAGGGCCACACAATAGATAATTTGCCCACTACCTCTTGTATACCTGGTCTGCACGGCATGGTAGACATCTGCTAGCAGTGTTGGAACTGGATTGTTGAATGTGAATATATGGATGGCCTGAACATCCACAAAGTGGTTTGGATTTGGAAACAAAAATAAACCATAGATTAGCAGAGCGAAAGTTGATTCAAACAGTGCCTCATGCCCTCTGTTCTTGAAATAAAGAGCTTTTTCCAGCAAGAATTGGGCGGGTAGTCCGCGTCGTCCTCCTTTGATAGTCAGATTAGCCTGGATGTCAGACACTCTGATCCTTGTTATCTTGGTGAGGTCTCTAAGGGAGGGCATTCCCTCAATTCCAGAAAAGATAGGAGCCTCCCTGACAGGGATCCATATCATAGCGGAGAATTCTTCCAAAGTTGGCACCAGCTGGAATTCTGGGAACACGAAGCAGCGATATACTGGATGATATAGTTGAACCAGAACTTCAAGAGGCCCTTCAGTCACGGGGAGTCTCATCAATGGAAGAATACACCCATGCCTGTCAGCAAAGGCTGATTGGTCTTCAACCATGTCCCCCAACCACAACAATTGCTCTAGCTCTAGGAGCTCAAAGAAGTAAGGCCAGACTCTTTTCCCTGCAGCTTCCATGTCTACAAAACCTGCAAAACAATGTTAGTACCTTGATAGCTTAGCAAAAATGCAAGGTGCAATGTAAATGCGGTTGGTTTTAAGGAACTCGAGGAAGACAATTTTCAAAATAAGCCTCACTTTATTAAATATTGAGAAGAGTTACAAATAGTACATTTCAATAGTTCAAAAAGGCTTAAAATACAAGAAGATAAGAACAACAACTAAGCCTAGAAAAGCAACCCTATCTAAGAGTGTTCCGCTTCATGCCTCCTCTTCTGTCTTTTCAACTTGTCATTCTCTATGACCAGCTTGTCCATAATTCCTTTCCATGCGCCAGATGTTAGAGGAATGTTGACGTGCTCGTGAGTGCTAGAAGTAGCTTGCATGCTAGAGAAAAATAAATTCTCTTATGCCAAAGGTTCATCTATCACACGTTTTTCCAACCATTCGATCAGATTATCTTTCTCCTTCATCTTCTTCTTCAGCTCTTCCTGCTCAATGCAGACGGTATGATACTTCCATTCCCACATGTCTCTTTCAAGCTTCATTCTTGCTAGAGTTTCCTGGTATTCTTCCATGCGCTCAATGGGAATAGTAGATGGAGGTACAATAGTCGGTTGATGAAGTATTTTGGGAAGATACGGCATTTTGAGGTCACGAGCTTGAGATCGAACCCAATGGAGGAACGGCTCCAAAGCTACACAGTTCCTTTTTCCCAGATCATTCTTGGTGCTTTCGTGGAATTTGTCCCAAGCACACCAAACTCTACTTTTGGTCTCATTAGTCACTTTTTCATTAAGGTAGAAGAAACCAGATACATGAATACTTCTAGGCTTTTCTTTCATTGCAAATCCAAATTGGCGTTTGGCAAGAATAGGGTTATACTTGATCACACCATGAATACCAAGAAGCGGTACGTTAGGGAATGCACCACAACTGTCAATGTATACCTCTTTATCATAGACAGGATCATACCAAAAGATTTTAATGTGGGTAAGAGAAATAATCCTTTGAGACCAACGCAACTTATCAGGGTTATCTCTGATTTCAGACGTTCGAGGCAGGTGAGTGATGTACCATTGGTAAAGCAACGGTGCATAGCATAAAAGAGTACTCTTCCCTTGAAGAGCCCTATGGTGTATGGAATGGTACGCATCACCAAGTAGTGTAGGCACAGGATTTCTACTGATAAAGATTCTGATGGCGTTGACATCGACAAAATCTTCCACGTTGGCGAATAGAAATAGACCATAGACCAATAAGGAAAAGGTTGCTTCAAAGGCAACTATACTGTTTGCATTGAAGAATTGACAGGCTTTTTCATACAAGAATTTAGATGGTAACCCCTTAATACCATCTTTGGTGGTGATGTGAGGTTTAACTTCTGACATTTCCAGGTAGATACAATCGGCAATCTCTTTTGGTGTAGGAATTTTCTCCTGACTACTTAAAGGTCTATGTTTTTTCACAGGTAAGCCAAACCAATGAGAGTATTCTTCCAAGGTTGGAACCAGCTGGTAATCAGGGAAAGTGAAGCAATGATAGAGAGGATCATAAAACTGAACCAAAGTGTCAAGAATTCCTTCCTCCATTTCAGTTCTGAGAAGGCCAATCAATCTTCTATACCGCTTTCTAAAACTTTCATGTCCAGTCACCAAGGTTGCTAACTTCTTCAGCTTAACCAGATTAGGCCTTTTGAAATTGAACTTTTTAGTGTTTCTCTTCTCAATATCCATGACATCTATGATTTTTCAAAGGAAAAATATGACTGAGTTCCTTAAAACCAATAATGGATGCAATGAGATGTATGCAATGCGCAAACATGGGCAAATAATACACAGATAAATGTACACCGCACAGCACATGAGTCTTAGGTTTAGAGGTCTCACGAATGGAGCCATGGTCTACCCATCCCAATAAGGTGTGGACTATAGGTTCATCAACTGTAGAACAAGGTTCTAAAAGTTCCCAGAGTCTATGTAAATCCTATGGATATTATCGGCCTGCATGACTACTCACGCGGGTTAATAATATTCGCAAGATAAACTCGTCTGAGTGTAGTATCGAGTAACAACTACTCAGGACTTACTCCTTCGTAGCCACCGCACTACATCCTAAAAGGCCAAGTGGGGTGAAGGTAACTACGGTCCTCAGAATCCCTGACTCCCAATTGGAAAAGTAATATCAATGCGACTGCTCACATCAGACATCAACAATCCCAAAGGGCCTCATCTGAGTGTGGTCATCATATGCCATAAATTTTTAGGACTACTCCCAACAACCGATTATTGATTACAACACGATCCTATCATATATGTGCTCTCAAGTCCGGGTTAAGACTTTATCTCACCACTCAATAGCACCATGTTAAAAAAGATCTCAAGCAAAGCATATATACAGGTAAACATACAGATATGTACAAATATAGCAAGCAAAACATAAATATCATAAGCAAAAACAAGGTGGTCTTAACCCTCAAGTGTTTTATTTTTCCATCCCCAGTGAAATCGCCATTTCTGTTGCGGTGAGAATCGGATAATAAGCTATTAATTAACTTGAATCACAAAACTTTGAAATTCACCACCGACTTTGATTTATCCAAATGAAAGGTTCAAGATCGAGAAAACCTAAAGGGGGGAGATCTAAGGTTCGGGGGTTAGTTATACTAAGGGAAGGTAATAGCACCCTTAATATCTGTAGTACTCTACAGGAATCTCTTGTTAAGTTTGTGTTATGTTATGTTTGCTTGCTAAGGAATCTGTACTAAGGTAAAGACCTAAGGGTATGTACATTAAGTTTGCTTGCCAAGACGTCGCATCTTGTGCCTATGTATCTGACTAAAGAATCAGAGCAACCATAGTTCACCTTACTAAGGGTGAATTTGAGGAACCATTGACTATGGCCAAAGTTCCAAGGGGAAATGAGTATGAGCTCATTTAGAGTTTAAGAACGCTCTAAGTCTTAGTCATGAAGGGGAAGTGAATACTCTTGATGATGAGAATCACATAGAGTTTAGAAAACTCCCTCCTATTTCTAAGTTAGGGTTCAATGGCTCTTATGAGGCCAAGAAAGAGAAAGGCTCTTATGAGGCCAAGGAAGAGAAAGGCTCTTATGAGGCCAAGGTGGTATGATTTATTTATTGACTTATGAGTCAATTGAGGAGGACTTTCCTTTGGAATTGGGAGAATAACAGTTTCTTATGAACAGGAGTTTATAATGGATATTTACATGAAAATTTAACATTAGATAGCAAAATATTCAAGTGAAACAAAGCTTATAACATTATTCAAGGTTAGAAACAACCATATTGGACATTATAAACAAGATGACATGATAAAAGAATCAGGATCAAGCAAAAAGTGTAATAAAACCCTAAAAAAGATCCTTCCACTTCCATCATGAGTAAATGCCTCAAAATTAAATATTTTCATCAATCTTATTTTATGTTCAAAAAGTAAATTCATTTAGGAACATTTGGCAAAAAGAATGAGTAAAAAAGGATAAAAAATGGTTGAGTTATGAATATTTGAAATTCAAGCATAAACCATAGAAATTCAAAGCAACATGCTATAAAAATAGTAAGAGAGGTCCCCCATGGGTATTGAACCCAGGACCCTACGCATCCATCCCAAAAACCTTACCAACCATGCTATTGTGCACGTGCTAACAAATATAGAAGCAACAAGAATATATATGAAGCAAGGTTGTTTTGGAAAATTAAAATAAAAGGACTGGGGCGAGGGGGATTTGAACCCCAGTCCTAAGGATCAGATGGGCGTGTGTATGTGTGTGCTTGCCACTGGGGTGGCTGCTACATCCGGTTATTATCATTATTCAATAAACACTTAAGCTCTCATGCGCGTGCAAAAATGCAAGCTTGGCACAAGACACATACATAATCCCCAAACAAATAGGTCCAAACAATGAACTTTTAATCATGCTACCAATCATTCAAATGATATAGAAATTCTTTAACTTGAACAAGTGAACAAGTGATACAAAATGATGACATGTTATAAAACAACAAAGAACACTTCTACATTTGATGAATTACTCCCTGCTTGAAAATTGAAACAAAACCAGACCAAACAGCATACCAACCATTCAGGCTATGAAATCATCTTAGATCAAGGTGTCAATCTTAATCAATGATATTAGACTAAAGTGAAACAACATTTAGATCCATGGAGCATACAAACTAATGTTCTTGTGATAGTGTGATTTCAAAGTAACAAGAGTGAATACATGGTGCAGAGATAAGAAAATCATAGTAATAATGAGGATTCATCCTAGTCCTTTAGGTCCAAACATCCTTTAGTTCAAAGTGACTAAGCATTAAACTTATATAAGAACACAACAGCATAGTGCAGATGCATACATGGAAATACATAATGATGGCAGTGGTAGAGAGCATGTTATTTCAAGCATTGAAACTCAGTAATATCAGCTAACTCAAAATGGTGGAAGTAAGCATGATTGTGGTAGAACATCAAAGAAAAGGCAAAACAACATAAGACATAGACATCCTAACATGCCAACTTTGGAAGCTTAGCAGAGTTCATGCATTGGTTTTAAGGGATGTCAACCTATGAAATTGGTTCAAACCAAGCATGACACTTCAAAAAGCAATCTGGTAAGGGCATAGTGGCGAGTAAGTTAGCATCAGACACATCAGTCTAGGGTTACTTGACCTAGAGCCAACTAGTACAGCATGGCATGAGAAAACAACATGAGCTATGAAGTTTTATCAAAATATCAAAACCTGAGCTAACTATTATCTTAATAGGGCAGGATAATGTTACTTCACACACAAGCAATTTATTGGGAATGTATGTCTTGTATCCTTGCTGAACATGACAGTTCATCCACAACTTTGCACACAGAACTTGGTATCATAATAAGGAAATAGCTTGAACAAAATTGAGTACAGGGCAGGCATGCATGTCAAAAGTTACCATACATTTCTAACTTGAACATGAAAAGCTTGCATACTTGTAGAATATATCAAGTATGGCATGAAATTAGTCAAGCAAGGATGTAGAGATGCATCCTCATGAGACTTAGACAAGCACATGGGCAAAACAAGTTCAACAAAGTAAGGACATGCACATCATGAATCCAGATATGTTAACTTAATCATCAATCAAAGATGACAGCAATGTGAACAGGGTGTGGCCATTTTTGTGTACAATAGGATGTGAAAAAGTGTATGAATGTGGTACTAGGTCAAAATGAGTTCACAACCAACTTTTAAAAGGCAAACAAATAGCAGGTACATACAAACAAGCATGTCAGTTATCACAAAGTAACATTAAGTTACTTCTCACATGAACAAATATGGAGGGTGTGCTCTATTACTTAGACCAGAGGATTTGTTTCATGAAACTCACACACATGACCTGAACAGCAAGGTAACAATAATTCAACCTAAATGTAAAGCAGATGGTATATTGAAAGTTTCCATACAAGCTTGAACACATAGCATAGGTTTTAGCACATAAGGATAAACCAATCATATCAGCAAGTTGAATCAATAAGTTAAAACCACAAATCAAACCAGTTGCATAACTTTAGTAAGTTAACAATTCATATATCAACCTCAAGCACTAAAAAAACAATTTAGTTCAAAACACAAGATCATGACAGGTCAAAGTTGTATACACATCAAGATATGGATAAACACATGAACCAATTCAAAATAGCATTCTTGTAACAGACTGAGTAAAGAACAAATTTCTTGTTTAAAAGCAAAACTCAAAGAGCAAAACCTCTTGGATACAAGGTATAGCAAGAGTTCTTGTATACAAACTGAAGAGCGTCCTTGTATGAGGAAATCGACGTCCCTCTTTCTGATTGATTCTCATTTCTCACCGAAAGTGCTTGGAACTGGGTTCCAACAACCTCTTTTGATTCTACACAGGAGAATAATGATAAGTTGCTCACGATTAAGGTCTGCTCTCCGTATACTGTGACTAACTTATCATTCTTGATGAACTTCAGCTTCTGGTGAAGTGTCGAAGTGACTGGCCCAGCTTCGTGTATCCAAGGTTTTCCTAATAAACAGTTGTATGCTGCCCAGATATCCATGACCTGGAAAGTGACTTGGAAAGTGTGAGGACCGATGGTTATGGGAAGATCGACTTCGCCGATAACTATTTTTCTAGATCCGTCAAAGGCTTTGACGATGATCTCACTGCCTCTCATCGGAGCTCCTTGAAATGATAGTCATATCAGAGTTGATTTTGGCATAACATTCAAAGATGATCATGTGTCCACCAGTACGCTGGCTAAAGCATCGTCTTGGCAGTTGACTGTAATGTTAAGTGCCATATTATGATTCTTGCCTTCTTCCGGCAGTTCTTCATCACTAAATCCTAAATTGTTACAAGAAGTGGCATTGGAGATGATGCTGTCAAACTGTCTTACCGTCACATCTTGTTCCTTAAAGGCTTGCTCTCAGACTTTCTGCAGCGCTTCCCTGTGAGCCTCTGAACTAAGCAGGAGAGATAACACAGAGATTCGAGACGGAATTTGCAATAATTGGGCCACAGTATTGTACTCGCTTTTCTGGATGAGCTTCAACATCTCATCGTTGTTCTTTACAAGTTCTGGATTACTGGATTGACTGACTTGTTGATTTGGAACTTCCGTTTGAGGTTCCTTTTCTTTTGCAGGTTCTCCAACTCCTCTGTTGAAGATCTGACGGCTCCGGGTAACTCGACTGATGTCGGCAATGTTCGACGAAGGGTAATGGATTTTCCTTTCCATTTTCAATGGTCGTTCCACCGTACTTGTAATGGATAGCCTTCTCTGATTTATACGGTATTGGTCCCAGCAGGTAGATAACCACATGAGCTTTTTGATTTCTCTGACCGTTATAGGCAACCTCAATTAGTTCCTGGTTAGGAACTTTTCTATCATCAAGAGGGATTCTTGATCCATTGAGTAGAGGGATTATGGCGCAAACTGTCATACCCCAAATTTTGACCACTAAGATTTCCCATTTATGCAAATCATCATCACAATATGGATGTACCTTCAGACCTCATCTATCTCCCCAAGGATTGTTGAGCTTTCACCACAATCAAAGAATTAGGGTTTCAAGCCCTCTCAGAGTCTTAGACAAAGGGTCAATCAAGAAATGACATGATCTTCAACTTTTCTAACATCTTAAACCTCCATAAAGGATCAAGAGGACCCCCACATTAGGAATCAAGCACAAGGTTGCAACATTCCAAGTGGATTAAGCCTCAAGATCGCCAATGTAACCAAATTAGGGTTTTGGTCGACAGAGGCCTCCAGATGAAAATTTTCGTCTGGGCATGAGCCAATGCTTCAAAGCACAACCCAAGATACTCCAAGGGACCTCATGGAACCAATCATCAAGTCAATTTAGCCCCAGGGGATGCATTCATCAAAAATCAGGAATTAGGGTTTCTTGACCTAATTCACCCCTAAGTTGACTTTTGGGACAAAGAATGAGCTAAGACCTCAAGACATGGTTTGAGGGTCTCCAATACACTACATTCATCCATTTACAATAATGGATTGATCCAAGAAGCTTGATTCACAAGTTTCAATTTCATCAGGACCACAGTTAGGGTTTCGAGGAAAAAGTCAACTGTACCTTTGACTTTTGACCTGAACATGCTCCCAAACCTTGGGACATGATTCAATACACCCTATAACACCTATGGAATATGTCCATTAGGTTTGATTTAGGTCAAGGACTTGATTTCACAAAGGATCGCACAGTTTGGATTTCATCCGATAAAAATTCAATTGTGCACAAAATCAAGTTTGACTTTTTGAAAATTTTCACAATTATGGTTCCTTGACCCTAAAACAATGTTAATATGTGATTTGAATCATCATTCATCAAGAAAAAACAAAGAAAGTAAGTTAACTTATAAAAGGGGTAACCATAAAAAACTTAGAATTTTTCTAAGTTATGAAATAAAGTGGCTAGGGTACCAACTTCCAAGGACCATAACTTGAGATCCAAGCAACCATTTTGGCTGGTCCAAAGCTGGATTTGTAGCTCTCATTACACTCTACAAAATCTTCAACTACAGCTCTTTCCAATTCCTCATGGATTTTAAGTTATGGAGTGATCAAAATGGCAAAAAACATGAAAATGACACCTTTCCAACACTTAGTGAAAATCTGCCTAAGTTGGCAGTCTTGAACATCAATGTTCATGATGATTTTTCAATTGGATCCAAATAGTTTCAAGATAAACTATGATCATACATGTGTTGTATCATATGAGGGCTTTCCAATGAGCCCAAAAGCAAGAGAAAACTCCACCTGGGCTAGGAGTTATGACAGCTGCAACATGCCTTGCTGCAAACTGTCTTGGCAAGGCAGATTTGTGCATAAGTTCTCGATTTGATCAAATTGTGCAACAACAAGCATGGTTATCCATCTATGCACCTCAAGGGGGAACAACCAAGGGACAAACACTGATCTATCAGCCTCCCAAGTCCATGGATCTATGTTTAGGCATGACACTCCTAAACTCAAAGATGCTTCAAATATTCAATTTTGTTTCAAAGCATTTAACTGATGCATAGAGGTGGAATTCATCAAGACAATGTTATCCAAGTGCAGTCAAGACTTATCCTTGAACCAAAGAACCTTAGGCATGTTCCCTAACCTCAAGTCAATGGCTAGAGGAGACTTGAGATTCCATTTGATCACAATTGGCCACAGACCTGTACCAGTTGCCATTCACTATTGCTTGTAAAACAAACTTGCTCTACTATAAATAGAGCTCATTTGTGATCAGTTTGAGTACACCAAAGCACCTAAACTGATGTTTTCCTCAAAATCACCTCTTCACTCCAAATTTTGCCTTCTAAAGCAAGCCACTATCGGGTTTTGAGTTTGAGAGCAATAACAACCAAACCAATGACACACACACACCTCACATATAACATATAGAAGTGATTCAAACCCTCACATAACATCTGGAACACCAATTTCACAAAATCACCAGCCATCTGCACAAGCCTTTGACATATTTGCAGTTAAGGTGCCAAATCAAGTTCCAGCTCAATTCAAGTCACTCCAAGCATTCAGACACACTCCATAGCACCTAAGGAAGCTGTTCAGATCATCACAACTCATCTGTAACACCTCTAACTCAAAAATCAAATTGCTCTTGCTGCCATGACATTCAAGTAAGCCTAAACTTGGTCATCTCATGATTCATGCATATTTCCTCGCACAATAATTTTGCCATATGTTCATAATCATGTATGGAGTGTTTCCCCTCAATTGATTGCTTTGTATGAATCGTGTATGGAAATTCTTAGCCTTCATGCAGAAATTAGGGTTCTTGAGGTTTCTCTTTGATTTCCCATTCCATACTTAAAATAAATGAAATTAAAGACTATAGACATGATCGTGAGTTGAAAACGAGCAGATTGATATGTGGATTGTGTGATTTCATCAAGTATTCAGTGAGATTGATGAGAAAATGCAAATCAGCCAAAAACAGGGCATGCGGACAAGAACAAGGTGTTCTTGGCGCCCTTTTTCAAACTTTTGAATTTTTGAATTTTTATTATATTATTTAATTGATTCAAAAATTAATTTCTCTCTGAATTTTAATGATTTTGAGTTGATTCTTTTTTTCAAATTTCACAAAAATGTTAAAATATTTTATTTTACAAAAATTTCTCAAAAATATTACTTATTTCATATATTTGATATTTTTTCAAAGAATTAATTTTTATTTGTTTTTTAACATTTTAAAAGTTTTCTTTCTCTTGATTTTCCAAACTTAAATGGTTTTCAATCATTTTATGGATAAAAATATGATTTTTGAAACATCGACCCAAAATCACAACTCATTTCTCACATGTTTTCAATAATTTTATTAATTTTTAATCAAAATTAATTCCATTTTTAACAAAATTAGGATTTTGATTGATTTCACCCTCATCAATCTTTTTCAAAACACTCATGGGCCTCTAATAGAGTGTAAGACCCAACCTCTTTGTAAATAGACAACTTTGGGCCTCACACATTGTATAAGTCCCTCTGTATATTTTCAAAAGTACGACGCGATCGTCGCCTTTTTAACAACATCAACTGGGCTTCTCCTTGAGTTATAAGACTCGTCTTTATTCATTTTCAAACTCTTTGGGCATCTAATAGAGTGTAAGACCCAATCCCTTCTTGAAACTAAAATAATTTGGGCCTCAGCCGTTGTATAAGTCCCGATACGATATTCAAAACAACGGTGCGATCACTGTTAAACCTTGGGCCTCTCCTTGAGTATAAGCCCCAATAATCTTTTCAAAAAGAACTTCTTTTTTGATTTAGATTCAATATACATGTTGTTATCAAAACTTTCTTTAATTTCTTTGAACAACTAACAATACAGCATGGAAGCTTGCTCACCTGTAAGTTTTAGACTGCATTCATTTACTCGCTTTAATATAAATATAATTGTATTATGGGAAGCTGCGCATGGTAAGTCTTCTTTCATATCCTTTTAAATACTTGTCATATATCAACTGTATATATACTAGTATAGTTATTTAGGGTTTTCCCCGGCAACTAGGTCTAGAACTAGGTAAAGCCATGTTGGTCACTCTTGAATACAGCAAAAACTAGACCCCCATAGGATTTCCAGATACAGTCTTGCCTTCTCTTGGGCTTAAACAATATGGAACAAAGAGAAAGGCAATATTCCTCATGAACCTTTTCTCAGACTGTCACCCCTAGAAGTTGTCAAAGAAATTCTACTCCCCATAGTTGATATATTCTCGGTGAATAGCATCTCTTGAATTTCTTCAAACCTCAGGACTTTCAATAGATGATCTATTCTCGGTTGTTGTGGTGAGAATTGGATAACAAGCTATTAATTAACTTGCATCACAAAACTTTGAAATTCACCATCGACTTTGATTTATCCAAAGGAAAGGTTCAAGATCGAGAAAACCTAAAGGGGGGAGATCTAAGGTTTGGGGGTTGGTTATACTAAGGGAAGGTATTAGCACCCTTAATATCTGTAGTACTCTACAGGAACCTCTTGTTAAGTTTGTGTTATGTTATGTTTGCTTGCTAAGGAATCTGTACTAAGGTAAAGACCTAAGGGTATGTACATTAAGTTTGCTCACCAAGACGTCGCATCTTGTGCCAACGTATCTGACTAAAGAATCAGAATAACCGTGGTTCACCTGACTAAGGGAGAATTTGAGGAACCATTGACTATGGCCAAAGTTCCAAGGGGAAATGAGTATGAGCTCATTTAGAGTTTAAGAACTCTCTAAGTCTTAGTCGTGAAGGAGAAGTGAATACTCATGATGATGAGAATCACATAGAGTTTAGAAAACGCCCTCCTATTTCTAAGTTAGGATTCAATGGCTCTTATGACTCCAAGAAAGAGAAAGGCTCTTATGAGGCCAAGGAAGAGAAAGGCTCTTATGAGGCCAAGGTGGTATGATTTATTTATTGACTTATGAGTCAATTGAGGAGGACTTTCCTTTGGAATTGGGAGAATAACAGTTTCTTGTGAACAGGAGTTTATAATGGATATTTACATGAAAATGTAACATTAGATAGCAAAATATTCAAGTGAAACAAAGCTTATAACATTATTCAAGGTTAGAAACAACCATATTGGACATTATAAACAAGATGACATGATAAAAGAATCAGGAGCAAGCAAAAAGTGTAATAAAACCCTAAAAAAGAACCATCCACTTCCATCATAAGTAAATGCCTCAAAATTAAATATTTTCATCAATCTTCTTTTATGTTCAAAAAGTAAATTCATTTAAGAACATTTGTCAAAAATAATGAGTAAAAAAGGATAAAAAATGGTTAAGTTATGAATATTTGAAATTCAAGCATAAACCATAGAAATTCAAAGCAACATGCTATAAAAATAGTAAGAGAGGTCCCCCGTGGGAATTGAACCCAGGACCCTACGCATCCAGCCCAAAAGTCTTACCAACCATGCTATTGCGCGCGTGCTAACAAATATAGAAGCAACAAGAATATATGTGAAGCAAGGTTGTTTTGGAAAATTAAAATAAAAGGATTGGGGCGAGGGGGATTCGAACCCCAGTCCTAAGGATCAGATGGGCGTGTGTATGCGTGTGCTTGCCATTGGGGTGGCTGTTACATCCGGTCATTATAATTATTCCATAAACACTTAAGCTTTCATGCGCGTGCAAAAATGAAAGCTTGGCACAAGACACATATATAATCCTCAAACAAATAGGTCCAAACAATGAGATTTTAATCATGCTACCAATCATTCAAATCATATAGAAATTCTTTAACTTGAATAAGTGAACAAGTGATTCAAAATGATGACATGTTATAAAACAACAAAAAACACTTCTACTTTGATGAATTACTCCCTGCTTGAAAATTGAAACAAAACCAGACCAAACAACATACCAACCATTCAGGCTATGAAATCATCTTGGATCAAGGTGTCAATCTTAATCAATGATATTAGACTAAAGTGAAACAACATTTAGATCCATGGAGCATACAAACTAATGTTCTTGTGATAGTGTGATTTCAAAGTAACAAGAGTGAATACATGGTGCAGAGATAAGAACAGCATAGCAATAATGAGGATTCATCCTAGTCCTTTAGGTCAAAACATCCTTTAGTTCAAAGTGACTAAGCATTAAACTTATCTAAGAACACAATAGCATAGTGCAGATGCATACATGGAAATACATAATGATGGCA
The DNA here is from genome assembly GCA_022829125.1 of Lathyrus tuberosus. Lineage (NCBI taxonomy): Eukaryota > Viridiplantae > Streptophyta > Magnoliopsida > Fabales > Fabaceae > Lathyrus > Lathyrus tuberosus. The sequence continues at coordinate 15,890,764 of JALAZF010000071.1, forward strand.
GTGGTAGAGAGCATGTTATTTCAAGCATTGAAACTCAGCAATATCAGCTAACTCAAAATGGTGGAAGTAAGCATGATTGTGGTAGAACATCAAAGAAAATACAAAACAACATAAGACATAGAAATCCTGACATGCCAACTTTGGAGGCTTAGCAGAGTTCATGCATTGGTTTTAAGGGATGTGAACCTATGAAATTGGTTCAAACAAAGCATGACACTTCACAAAGCAATCTGGTAAGGGCATAGTGGTGAGTAAGTTAGCATCAGACACATCAGTCTAGGGTAACTTGACCTAGAACCAACTAGTACAGCATGGCATGAGAAAACAACATGAGCTATGAAGTTTTATCAAAATATCAAAACCTGAGCTAACTATTATCTTAATAGGGCAGGATAATGTTACTTCACACACAAGCAATTTATTAGGAATGTATGTCTTGTTTCCTTGGTGAACATGACAGTTCATCCACAACTTTGCACACATAACTTGGTAGCATAATAAGGAAATAGCTTGAACAAAATTGAGTACAGGGCAGGCATGCATGTCAAAAGTTACCATACATTTCTAACTTGAACATGAAAAGCTTGCATACTTCTAGAATATATCAAGTATGGCATGAAATTAGTCAGGCAAAGATGTAGAGATGCATCCTCATGAGACTTAGACAGGCACACGGGCAAAACAAGTTCAACAAAGTAAGAACATGCACGTCATGAATCTAGATATGTTAACTTAATAATCGATCAAAGATGACAGCAATGTGAACATGGTGTGGCCATTTTTGTGTACAATAGGATGTGAAAAAGTGTATGAATGTGGTACTATGACAAAATGAGTTCACAACCAACTTTTAAAAGGCAAACAAATAGCAGGTACATACAAACAAGCATGTCAGTTATCACAAATTAACATTAAGTTACTTCTCACATAAACAGATATGGAGGGTATGCTCTATTACTTAGACCAGAGATTTGTTTCATGAAACTCACACACATAACCTGAACAACATGGTAACAATAATTCAACCTAAATGTAAAGCAGATGGCATATTGAAAGTTTCCTTACAAGCTTGAATACATAGCATAGGTTTTAGCGCATAAGGATAAACCAATCATATCAGCTGGTTGAAACAATAAGTTAAAACCAAAAATCAAACCAGTTGCATAACTTTTGTAAGTTAACAATTCATATATCAACGTCAAGCACTAAAAAAACAACTTTGTTCAAAACACAAGATCATGACAGGTCAAAGTTGTATACACATCAAGATATGGATAAACACATGAACCAATTCAAAATAGCATTCTTATAACAGACTGAGTAAAGAACAAATTTCTTGTTTAAAAGAAAAACTCAAAGAGCAAAACCTCTTGGATACAAGGTATAGCAAGAGTTCTTGTATGCAAACTGACTAAAAAGAACAGTGATGACAACAAATGATACAAGTTATTTTTAGTGAAAAACAACCAAGTTTCATTGTTAACAAGGTTTATTGTAATCTTGAAATCATACCAACATAAACAGCTCAACCATGAAACGCATAAGTCATGAGAATGCAAGTGTCTCAAATCAGTAAGGTGTGAGCTATGTTTATAGAGTTTGTTTCTTATTATAACAACATCCCAGCCTTAAAACGAACACCTACTTGTTAGCACTTACTATATTTGACAGATTTACACAACAACAAAGTCACACATATTCAAAAAGTTAGTGAATGATCATTATAAGTATATTGTGGTATAATAACCATAACAGAAAGTAGTGCCAATATCCACCTTACCTTAGCCAACCATAACTAATCCCATCTCATCTCAAGATTGCAGGTCATGGACAGAAACTTAAGTAAAGCTCCAATACACATGGTTTACACATTATAGATGAATGGAGGAAATCATACAAGACACACACTATATGAACATATATGAGATAGATATGATGATAAACATTATGAGTATGAACAATGAGTAAGGGAAATGCTTACCAAGTGGAATATGTCCACTGCAACTTCAAGGTATTATCAAGCTTCCAAAGCAAAGCTTCCTCCTCCTTCTTCTTTTGCGAGACTTCAATCTCAGAAGTGTTTAGAGTGTGTTTGTAAAAGGTGTTGGTGAAAAATGCAAGGACAATGGCCTGCTATTTATAGGGGAAGTATGTGGATTCAAAGCATGGTCATTTTGCCAAAAGTGCCAACAATTCCTTTTCCATTTCGTGTGAAGTATCCAATTGCAGAGCAAAATCACTACTACAAAACGGCAAAACAACAACGCCAGGTTTACAACGGCATCCTATACACCGTTCTTATAGTGCGTACTGGATGCGCGCGCATTATTTTAATTAGAAATCTCAAGGGTATAATAACGGTTTTTATGAAAACCATGGTGATGCAATCTAGCTATCATGGGTTCGAACCTCATCGCCCTCAAATAGTTTATCCCTTTGATGTAAATGCTCCCTTTTTAAGTTTTATTAATATTTAACTAAAAACTAATAAGGATATCACGACGGATATTTATCAAAACCGTTGTTACAAATTGAAGCTTCTTTTTATGTATTTTAAACACCATGTATATATATCAATTTATCCATTGAAACAACCCTAACACCAACGCCATCACCATTGTCGGGAAGAAAACAACAACAACAACAACAACAACAACAACAACAAAGTGTTCTACTTTAAGGTGTTGCAATGTCCTTTATGTTTAATATTTACTTTGTTATGAAATGTAATAGTTGAATTAGGGTTCGAATTACATTGTTGATGTTTAAACTGCAGATGCATTGTGAATTACATTGTTGATGTTTAAACTGCAGATGCATTAAGTTAGAAGTTAAGGCGCACCTTTTCTTTTTTATTTATTTTAAAATTCATAAATAAAAGGGTTATCACTACGGTTCTTCTAGTTAACCGTAGTGATATATTTATAATAAATAAATACCTATGTATACGGTTTTTATTTATTTTAAAATTCACAGATAAAAGGGTTATCACTACGGTTAGTCTGGTAAACCGTAGTGATATATTTATAATAAATAAATACATATCTATACGGTTGTTATTGTTGACCGTTGTGAAATAGTTTACCCATATATAAGTGAAATAACTTTCACTTAATTGACAGTAACGCCGTTGCCTTCAAAGTGAAACCCTAGAACCCATTTTTTCTCTTCGTTTTCACCATTAGCCGTGAATCTTGTGCTTTATACATTAAGGTATTCTTCTTCTTCCATCTATTGTTAGATATTTCCCATTATCTCATTTGTTGCATGTTGTTTTTGTTGATTGTTCTCATTTTTTCAGATTCGTTTTCACTACCTTAACAAAGACCATACTTTGGAAACTTCATAATGTTTGTGTTGCTATAGAAAAATGTACAAGAAGCATGAAGCTATGATGGAAACTTCATCCACCTTGTACCTTTTCTTCATAGCATCACGAACAAGATGTTAGTAAATGAAGAAACAACAGTGTAAGCAAACTTTATCTAGTTTTAGAAGCAATGAAAAGAAGTATAAGAAGTATGAAGCTTTTGTGTAAGCTTCTTCCTCCTTATATTTCTTTTTCATGGCTTCCCAAACTAGTTCAACATCATAATTGATTCCTGTTCCGCAATTAGTTTCATTAAAACGTGTGTTATTCATGTTCCTCTCTTAACTCATCACTGGATTATGGTTTTAGGGTTTGTTTTCAACTGAGGATGCTCATTTTTGAAGTTTGCTTTGTTTCCTTTCAGGTTAAGGGGATGATACAGGGTGATGATGCTGGTGGAAGCAAGCGTATTATATCAGTTTATAATTTCTGGATCTGGTATAGAATGTTGTTTGAGTTTATCATATTCTATTTACATTGTTTGTTTAACTAACCCTCACTTAAAGTTTGCTGGTGGTAGCAAGCATATTATATGAGTTTATAATATCTGGATCTGGTATAGAATTTTGTTTGAGTTTATTATATTCTATGTAGATTGTTTGTTTCACTAACCCTCACTTAAAATACATTCAGTTAATTTGACATAGATACTTATAATCTGCAAATTAAGTTGTATTTGAAAACCAACTTAAACAAACCAATGTTGTTTTCTGATTGCATGCCTCTCATCATTTATCTCACGTTCTTTTATATATAGATTATGGTATAATGATCTCACTCCTTAGATGCATCGCCATCTTCCAATATAGTTAAATCAAAGATGAGGCAAATTATCCAATGTCTTGTTTATCTTATGGAAATTTAACTATAATCGAAGATAGCGATATATCGAAGGAGTCAGATCAATAAATCACAATATATGTAAAAGAGCGTGAAATGCACGATGAGACGAATGCAATCAGAAAACAACATTGGTTTGTTTAAGTTGGTTTTCAAGAACAGTTTAATTTGCAGATTATAGACATCTTCATCAAATTTAATCCATGTATATTTATTTAGTGAGGTGTTTGGAAAATAAGCAATCTACATTTAATATAATAAACTTAGGGTACTTACAACAACGGTTATATATTGTAACCGATATCATAAGTAATTTATGTTTTATATAAATTCGCTACTGATGGGTTTCGAACCCAGAACTTAAGTGTGTGTATCGCAACGGTTTATTATCATAACCGTTGTGATATATGGTGCGCGTCCTGCCTTTCAACAACGGTTTCCAGACCGTTGTAGAAACAGCGAACTTACAACGATAATCTACATAACAACGCCTTCTCCCGCATCATTATATGTCATTCCCAACCGTTGTTAAATGGGTTTTTCGTAGTAGTGAATCTTCCAAGAATCTCTGAGCTCCTGAGTACAACTGGTGAGAAATGATAGGTGAGAGGCTCAAGGAATAAACTATTATTTCCTTGCCTTTGTAAAGTTTCTCTCTCCCTCCCACTTGCATGAACAAGACATAAACTATTATTTTAATGCCATACAAGTGAAATTTCGTGGTCAAGGCTTGATTTAATGTTAAATGTATCATTAACACTCAGAAATGATGAAAATTGGTGATTAGGGAAGTGTTTGAGTCAAAACTCAAAAGTTGGTTTCCCTCAATGCCCTCTACAACTTTCATGTCCAAATATTTTTGAGTTGAGGCCTGGAACTTTATGAAAAACTGGGTTAAAGTCGGGTGCAAGTTAAAAGAAAACAAGCTGAAATTTCACCAAGTCTTTGGGCAGTTTAGCTTCTATATCTCATAACTCACAAACCATGCATTTTTTGGAGAAAATTTATATTTAACACTTTGAAAATCTTGGCAAGAGCTTCCATTTAGGCTTTGAGTCACTCAATTTGGATGTGTGGTTTGGAAGTTATGACCATTTCAACTTGGCATAAGAGGGGAAATTTCTATATATGAAAAGTTTCATGAACTAAACCTTGCTTCCTTTGCAAGAAAACTCTTGAGACTTAATTTCTCATACACTAAATCATCAATGAGGCATATTATGATGAATTGAGGCCTTGGAGGTTTCATTTGGATCAAAATCCCAAGGATTAGGGTTTCAGTCAAAACCCTAATTTCAACTGTGAATGCACTAGGGCAAACTATTATGATCTTGCTTCTTCCTTCACATCTAAAGCTCATAGATAGACTTTAGGGATATCTTCTATCATATGGAGTCAAGTCCTAAGGCTTGAGAGCACCTCTTGATCAAAATCAAAGGCAATGATCCACTTGTCATAACAGAAAACCCTAATTTGGAGACAGGGTGAAACTATGGCTCAAACTAATCATGATGAGAGCCATATGACCTTGAATTCTTGTTGAGTGAGACCTCTTGGATATAGGTAACTCAAATGGTTGATGAACCAAGTAAAACTTGACCTGACAAGGCAAAACATCTTCAGTGATTCCTCAGATTGAAACCCTAATTCCACACTTTAGTCTGGTGACCCTTTTGTTGACTTTACTTGATTCAAAGCCTTGCCTTGAGATCTTGGTTCCAAACAACTAGTGAATCTTTGTGAAGATTGTATGGAGCCAAAGAATACCTTAGGAGGCCTTGGACCTCTTTGTTCAAACCCTAATTTCAAACATAAGAGAAACAGACAGCAATATGTGGGTTAGTTAAATAATGCATATATGATTGATCCTAAATGTCTATGCAAGATGTTATGACATCTAAAAGGTAAAATTTGGGGCACAACATCGGTGAATAGCATTTCTTGAACTTTTCTTGGTTTGGGACCCACAGGCTTCCTAAAAGTATCCCCGCCTCCTCTTGGGCTTTGTACAAGGACCCTTCGGCTTCTTAGAAGTTCTCATGCCTTCTCTTGGGCTTAATACAAGGACCATGACGACCTCCTAAAGGTATAAGACAGAACTTAGTCATCCTTTGCTAGAGCAGTCTTTCTAGTGTCAAATCACAGACCAATTTAGAGTTAATTCTCATCCCTTAATACATCTGCCTCCTCTTGGGCATCATACAAAAGATAAAACTCTTCCACACCAATAGACTTGGATTGTCTAAATCCCCTTGAGTCTCAAAAACATTCTCAAGTTCCTTACAAACATAGGAGAAAACCTAGTTACTCGGGATAAATCTCCAGCTGAGTTAAAACCCATGGGTTCTAAAACTTTGTCTCTCTCCTACAAATCCCCAAACCAGGGTCAGTTTATCATCCGTATAACACTATATATACCAAATCATAACCTCAAGGCATCTGATGTCTCAACTCTTCTGGAACCCTCAGCAAGAGTTGAATCCCCATTTGGACCTGCTTCGGGATCTCAATAATCCTCAGCAGTAAAAGATAGCCTCCTCTTAGGCTTTGTATAAGGACATTTCCTCAGCATAAAGCTAGCCTCCCCTTAGGCTTTGTATAATGATTATCCCCAGCGGAGCTAACCTTTTCAGACTCTCTTGTTGAGTCAATCAAACTTTTTAGACTCTCTTGTTGAGTCAATCAAACTTTTCAGACTCTCTTGTTAAGTCAATCACTGCTCAGACTCTCTTGTTGAGTCAATCATTATTCAGACTCTCTTGTTGAGTCAATCACCCTTTCAGACTCTCTTGTTGAGTCAATCACTTTCTCAGACTCTCTTGTTGAGTCAATCACATTTCAGCACTCTCTTGTTGAGTTAACCTTTTCAGCCTCAATCTTGGGCTTTGTACAAGATAGATAAAAAATACTCTCTTGTTGAGTCAATCCTTTTTCATGCCCCCCTTAGGCTTTGTATAATGATTTCCCCTAGTAGGAGATAGCCTCCTCTTAAGTTGTGTAGAATAATTTCTCTAGCTTGTTCAGCCACAATCCTGGGCTTGGTACAGGACAGATAAAAACACTCTTTTGTTGATTCAAACCCTTTTAGACTCAATCTTGGGCTTTATACAAGACACAAATCTCTATCTTTTAAACTGGGGACAGATATCTTCCTCAGCCGATTCATTTCCTCCATGCCTTCGTTCAGGATTTGAGGAATGATTTCCCAAGCAGAGTCAAACTCATAGCAGCCTCAATCTTGGGCTTTGTACAAAACACATATAAACCTCCCCGACGGAGTCAAAACTTTTTTCAGCCTCCTCTTAGGCTTTGTATAATGATATCCCCAGAGTCAGTGTCTTTTTGCCTCAATCTTGGGATTTGTACAAGACACTAATATATACCCTCTCTTGTTGAGTCATTCTTATCCAGCCTCCTCTTAGGCTGTGGGTAAGGATTTCCCCAGTGGGGTCAATCAACCTCTTAGCTTCAACCTTGGGCTTTGATCAAGGCACACAAAAATCAACAATCCCTCTTTAGAGATGACAAGTTTTCTCCCAGTCAAACCTTTTAGCTTCAATCTTGGGCTTTGAACAAGACACCAAAACATCTTTCCTCCCTTAGAATAGGAGGAACTACGATTGCTCTTATTTCCCTGTTTCATTTAAACGGGAATATGTAGGCATAAGATTGTGAAATCTTAGCGAGCATACTAAAAAAAAACTTTAGGTCCAGTACCTTCATACATCAGTCAAAGACTTTAGGTTTCATACCTTAGTCATCATTCATCCCCATTTTCCACAGAAAACAAAAACTCATTCACTCACTCATACTTCCCAAGAAACTTTCCCAACCCATTAACGGATAAACACTATCAAGAATAAAGCAAAACCTAAAGCTAATATCCTGTGGATGACCACATATAGGATGGGTAATTGACAACTCCTCATTGTATAACCTAACCCCGACTCCCCGAATCTCTTTCAAGCATTTGTTCAATTGAACATTCGCGTGCAAGGTTAGTTTTAGATAGCTTCCCTTTCCCTTCCAGCTTCACGGGATAAATAAGAAATCAGAAAGTAGCACCCCCCTCCTCTTCATTACTGTGAGGAAAACCCAGGGATAAGGTGGTCGCATCACCGACAAAAATCGCTCGCTACACAAACGTCCTTGGTTTTTCGATTATCAGATATCACGACAACGTTTTTGCTCTGACCAGGGAGATAGTCGTGTATCATGTTGATCGACCCAGAACTCAAACATGGTTAAACCCTCTTCTGATTTAACTGATTTTGTAGAGCTGCTCGCATGAGATAACATCCTGGGTTATTTTTCGAGCATACCCTACAGCGCTCATAGTTATGCGGTGGTACCTGACCACACCTGCTTTGTATGCAGTGCATCTTTACTATATCTGTTTCCATTGAGCGGATATCACGACTCTGATGTCTATCAGGATTCCCATCAGTCATGCTAATCCGTTGTGTAGCTTCATCCAGGTAAATTGGAAGCCACCAGTGGTCCAACAAATGTTGAAGCATTCTTTGTACTAGTGCACACCCTCGATTGTCTTGACAACATTCTTTGCAATCCTGATAATCATGTGAAGCCAGAAAACCGAGCCTGACTTGCTTAGCATGTAATTCTACCAGACTGGTATTCATTAAGTGTATGTCAAAGATCTGAACCATATTGACTTGATGGTCATTTCCTTCACGGTAGTCTTGGATCCATCCGAGATCCATCTAACGTTGGAGGGCCTCTTGTACAAAAGAGCATCCCTGATTGTTTGTAGAGCAGACTGGGCAAGTGTTGTAATCGTGTCGTTACAGATTATAATATTTACTTTGTCTCGAATGCATCGCCACTAAATTGACATTCATCGCACGGATGTCGTGGTTCTGAATAATGTTGGGATGTGCACGGGCCATGTTTACTTCACGGATCATGTGATCCTGAATCCAACCCTGATCCATTTGTTCTTGTAGTGCTGCTTGCACTATGGAACACCCCTGATTGTTCTTTGAGCAGATATCACACTGGTGATAATTGTGAGACGGCACATGACCGTACCCGCTCTGTCTGCAATGCATCCTCACCAGATTGGTTCCTAATAGAAGTACATCGTGAGTTTGATAACTGCGGCTAAATTCTTCCTCTATTAAATTCACTGCAGTCTTCTCATGTTACTGAACGGTTTTGTCTGAACATTTGGATTAGTATCTTTGAAAGATAGAACCCCGTTCCTGACAAGCTTATGTATATCAGATTTGAAGCTGAGACAATTTTCAATGTTGTGCCCCGATCCTCCTTGATGGTAAGGGCAAGTTTGATCCGCTTTGAACCAAAAAGGCAGATTTTCTGGTACTGCAAGAGGAGTCCTGGTTTGGACGTGCCCCTTGGCCAGTAGAAGTGGAAATAGTTCTGTGTACAACATCGGTATAGGGTCAAACCCTGACGGTCGTGTCGTACGATAGTTGTTGTTATACTGTGGACGAGCCTGCTGAAAAGGTAGTTACGTCCTTTACTGATATTGTTGTTGACTTGGTTGGCTCTGAGAAACCTGAGGTTGATAAGTCGGAGCCGGCGCGGGGTTGATAGTGGGAGTTATCGCCTCTACTGGTTGATACCTTCGCCTTTGCTTTCCTAGAGAGATATTACTGATATCTTGCTCTTTCTTCTTTTGGAAAGCACTACCATATCTTTTGGTACTGTCAGATGGCTCTGCATCTTTGACCAATCGTCCTTCTCGGACTGCCTCTTCCAGGCGTACTCCCATGTTCACCATTTCAGTGAAGTCACGGGGCGCACTTGTAACCATTCAGTCGTAATAGAATGATCTCAAGGTTTTTAGAAAAATCTATGTCATCTCCTTTTCCTCAAGAGGAGGACAGATCTGAGCGACAATTTCACGCCATCTCTGAGCATATTCTTTGAAAGTTCTTTGTCCTTTTGCGACATTGCTCTGAGTTGATCCCTATTCGGTGCCATGTCCAAGTTGTATTTATACTGCTGAACAAAGGCTGCCCCAAGATCTTTGAAAGTACTCATCTTGGTGCGGTTTAAACCCATGTACCATTTGAGTGCGGCCCCGGTTAAACTATCTTGGAAGTAATGGATCAGTAGCTGTTGATTTTCTGTCTGAGTTGACATTTTTTTAGCGTACATCACTAGATGACTTTGAGGGCAAGAGTTGCCTTTGTATTTTTCAAAGTCAGGCACCTTGAATTTGTCCGGGATCTTTACATTAGGGACCAAACTGAGGTCGGCGGCATCCTTTTCGAATAAGTCTTGACCGCGAATGGCATGCAGTTCCTTCTGCATTTCACAGAATTGTTCTTGGAACTCATTCATCCTTTCATATACGTCTTTGTTTCCGCCAGAAATTATTTGCGGAATCTGTCCTTCCGGGACAGTGTGTACCACTGGCTGTGGTATAGACATTATAGAGGTGAATCTTGGCGCTTCAGTGCCCTGAAGTTTGTAACCTTCGGGAGTTGCTGTCGTAACCCTTGCATCTTCATTTTCCCGAAGTTTGTAACCTTCAGGTCCAATGGTTCCTGCTACAGTTTCTGGGTCTTTAGTGACCGGTGGGATATATCCCTCAGGTATAAAGTTGAAAGGCATGCCCCAGGGGTGACCCTTAGGCATGTTGTATCGAGGATTATATGTCTCTATTATGGGCGTGGATGTAATCTCTAAGATCAGAGTCATTTGTTGTTGCTTCTGAACTGCTTTCAGGGATTGCATGTCACTGTGAATTTTTTCTAAACTTTCCTTCAGAGCGTTGATTTCTTCTCTCAGCTCTCTGTTCTCTTCCTCGAGATCATCTATTTTCTTTTATCGATTGGTCCGGGTATTGTATGAGTTAGACAGTTTGACTCTAGAATTGTGACACATACGTGAGACTCAAAGATAAGAAAAAATGCGTTATGATGAATGATATGCAATGACATATTTTTTAGTTTTGGTTTTAATCAAAACTAAACTTCAACAAATAGATTGCAAATATCATACAGTGGGGGGGAGACCCCTTTTATTGAATTCGAAATATTGCAGTATTTTACAAGGAAAAGTACAGTATTTTACAAAGTGTTGTAAGGAAAATGTCTAAGCTCATGGATCCTGAGTTCTCTCTAAGTAGAGCTCAGATGTCGGTTCCTGTATTTTCCTTTTCTTTGATCGGGGCTCCTCGGTCGTTTTCAGGTTGTCAGTCCTTTGCCAAGTGAAAGGAGCGAGCAAATTTCTCCGATCTTCCTAACTTTCTATAGCATGTTGTTCTAATACCTCAATCAAAGTATCCTTTTCTTTTAACAGTTCCTGAATCTTGGTGCATTCCAAATTAAGGATTTGGTATTTGTTTTTCCAAGAGCTCTTCTCACGTTGAACTTTGTTGAGAGCGACCTTGAGTTTTTCCGCATCAGACATGAAATAAAGGACAGATTCCTTTGAGGGAAAAACTTCTTGGCGAGGGTAAGGCATCCTCAGCTTGAGGGCTCTAGCTTGCACCCAGTGGAGAAAAGGTTCCATGGAGGTACAGTTTGGTCTTCCCAGAGAGTCTCTTCCTTTCCTGTGAATATGTTTCCAGGCATGCACTATTTCTTTCTTTAGTGCCCTGTCATTTTCTCCTTCCTTGAAGAAAAAACCTTCCAGATTAATGTTTTTCGGGATATTCTTCATCGGGTATCCGAGTTGACGGCGAGCTAAAATTGGATGATAATTGATTCCTCCTTTAGTTCCAATGAGGGGTACGTTAAGGAAATTTCCACATCTGTCGATGATCTCTATCCTTTCGTAAATCCTATTGTACCAATCTATGTCAGGGTTAGTAAGGGACATAATCCTTTGTGACCAACGTAGAGTACTCTTGTGATCCCAAAAAGCGGCAGACTTGGGTAAATGGGAAATAAACCATTTATAGAGTAATGGTACACAGCATGTGATCATTCATCCGTTGTGAAAATTCCTTAAGCGTACAGAATGATAAGCATCTGCGAGCAAGGTTGGTACGGGGTTCCCAATCAAGAATATCTTAACAGCATTGGTGTCGACGAAGTTGTCGATGTTGGGAAAAAGGAATAACCCATATGTGAGTAGGACAAAGATATCTTCGAAAGCAGTTATGTTTCCTATACTAGCAAAGTGCATAGCTTTCTCCATCAGGAATTTAGCTGGTAAACCCTGGATTCCTCCTTTAGTGGTCATATGAGTCCTAACTTCTGACTCATCCAAAGAGATTGCTCTTGCAATGGTTTGATCCTTTTGAATTTCTTCCAGTCCAGAAAATGGAGCTTGATCAGTGATAGGTAAATCAATCAGGTGGGAGTACTCTTCTAGCGTTGGTGCCAGTTGGTAATTCAGAAATGTGAAGCAGTGATAAACCGGATCGTAGAACTGAATTAGCATAGACAGGATTCCTTCAACTACGTGGTCCCTTAACAGAGACAATACTCCCCCGTGCTTAGCTCTCAAAGCCTCGGGATTGGTAATCATCCTTCCCAATTTCCTTAAGTCTTCTAGTTTCGGAGCCTTGAAGGTGTACTTGTGCGTCTTTCTTCTACCGAAATCCATAACGCAACCTCTGATATTTGCAATTATTGTTTTAGTTTATTTTGAAAAAAAAAAGAGAAAAAAAGATTTTTTTTCTTGTTTGAAAAGTGTTTTTTAGATGAATGCATGAATGCAGCACACAAAAACATTTGAAAACATGGGTTCAAGGGTTCAACGTCACGAGCATAGAGTCATGGCTCCACCCATCCCCAAAGGTTGTACTATTTTGGTCAATTTTTGTACCTGTAGAACGGGTTCTAAGGTTCCCAAAGCCATTGACCCCTCCTAGGGATATCAACAGCAAGCTGATTCACTCGAGCGAGCTATAATATCCTAGGATGAATCTCATTTGAGTGTAGTATCGCGTATCAACTATTCCCGATAGTCACCGCACTACTAAATGGTCATATGGTTAATGTCTACTAAATCCTTAGGGTCATGGGTATCACACTAGGAAAGACAATGCTTTCACGACAATCGGTCGTTCAACATCGATACTTTCGTATGGGTACCTCGACTGATTCGGTGGACTGCCAAGTTAGCTTGGTCGGGATACACTCCCTATAAGCGTTTCCTGGATATGCCACCCTTATCTTAATATTCTCTCAAACTTTCCACATGCGTATTAATCGCATTCCCAATAGAGAGAAAATTAAACACGGGTATCAAGTAGTAATAACAGTAAATGATATATATATATATATTATATATAGTATATAGAAAATGTTAAACAACCTAGACCTCTTAGAAACTTTAATCCTAAAGTCTCCCCAGGAAAGTCGCCATTTTTCTGTAGCGTGCGATTTTTGTCGATGACGCGACCACCTTACCGCAATGGTTAGAATTAGGTGCTACTTTCTGATTTCTTATTTATCCTATAAAGCTGGAAAGGAAAGGGAAGCTATCTAAAACTAACCATGCGCGCAAATGTTTTGTTTAACAAATGCTAAGAGATTAGGGGTCCGGGGTCAGGTTATACAAAGGGAATTATTAAATACCCAGCGTATATATGGTTATCCATAGATTCTTTGGCATGTTCTTCTATCATCTACTTACTGGTGTTTATCTATTATAAATTGGGAAAGTTTCTCCTTTGGGAGTGTCGAGAGAGCGTTTTTGTTGTTTTGGGTTTTTTTGATGTTTTTGGTAAGGTACTGGACCTAAGGTTTTTGCTATATGTGTGTGTGCTCGCTAAGATTTTGCAATCTTATGCCTACGTATTCCTGTAAAGATAACAAGGAAATCAGAGCAATCGTAGTTCCTCCAATTCTATGGGATGAAAGATGTTTGGTGTCTTGTTCAAAGCCCAAGATTGAAGCTAGATGAGTATTTGTGTCTTGTTCAAAGCCCAAGATTGAAGCTAAAAGATTTGACTGAGAGAGAATTTGTCATCTCTAAAGGGAGATATCTCACCTGTTCATCAAAGGTTGTTGGGTAATTGGTTATAAAGGAGAAATACTTTAGCGGGAATGTGTGGAATCCAGTAATGCTATAATTTCCTTTAAGGGAGGTGTCCTGAAGGAGGAAACTTTAACTCAGGGTAGAGTAATGCCATTTTTCCTTAGGATTCTTCCATGCTAAGAGAGGGACATGGGCTTGGATGTAACTAATCCAGAGGCTTGCCACTTACAGCTGTTAGATGAAAGAGGAAGTTTACCAGGATAAAAGAGGGACCACAGCTTGGATTTTTGAATCAACAAGTGTGCCACTTACAGCAGTTATCTGGATTTAGGGTTTTTTGATTGTTTGTGTGATGTACAGAGAAATGTCTTCCTATAGAGAGAACTCTTGATTTTCTCTGAGGCGATGTTGATTTTTTTGCCTTGATCAAAGCCCAAGGTTGAAGCTAAAATGTTGAATCTATTTAGGGAGTTTGATATCTGTCTTGTACAAAGCCCAAGATTGAGGTTGAAAAGAGTTGACTTTTTTAGAGAATATTTTATATGTCTTGTACAAAGCCTAAGATTGAGGCTAAAAGGGATTGACTCTACTGGAGAGAGGTTTTATTTGTCTTGTACAAAGCCCAAGATTTGGGCTAAAACTGCTGAGGGAAAATCATTATACAAAGCCTAAGAGGAGGTTGGTTGGGGAATTTCTTATATGAAGCCTAAGAGGAGGCTAACTTCTGCTGAGGATTATTGAGATCCAGAGACAAGTCCAAATCGGGGAATCAACTCTTGTTGAGGAATGGAGAAGGGTTGAAATATCAGATGCCTTGAGGTTCTGATTGAGGGTTTATTGATAGTAAATTGACCCTAGCTGGGGAATTCAGAATGAAAGTTTAAAGATTGACTTTTAATCTATAGAGGTTTCAAACTCTGCTGGTGATTGATGAAATTATCAGGTTTTTTTCCTGTGCTCTTAAGAAACTTGAGGGTTTCTTTGAGATCCAAGAGGACATGAGACTTTTCAAGTCTACTGGTATGAAAAAAGTTTATCTTTGTATGATGCCCAAGAGAAGGCTGATGTTTTAAAGGATGAGAATTAACCCTAAACTGGTCTGATATTTTGGAATCTCTGGAAGATTAAACTAGCAAAAGATGACTAAGTTCTGTCCTATACCTGTAGGAGGTCTTCGGGTCCTTGTGCTAAGCCCAAGAAGAGGCTGAGAACTTCTAAGAAGCCTGTGGTTCCTTGTATAAAGCCCAAGAGGAGGCTGGGGATGCTTTTAGGAAGCCAGTGGGTCCAAGCCTGAGAAAAGTTCAAGAAAGGTTTCACCGGGAATAATCCTTTCTTTAGTAAACAGTTCTAGGGTTTGAAGAAATTCAAGAGACGTTTCACCGGGAATAATCCTCTCTGGGGAAATGAATTTCTTGTACAAATTTCTAAGTAGTGACAGTCTTGAGAAAAGTTTCACCGGGAATAATGTCTTTCTCTGTTCCATATTGTATAAGCCCAAAAGGAGGCAAGACTGTATCTGGAATTTCCTATGGGAAACTAGTTTTGACTGTGTTAAAAGAGTAACCACTGGTTTGATCTAAAACCTAGACCTAATTGTAGGGGAAAACTCTAAGCAGGTATATGCAAGCATACATATACAGATGAAATATATAAATAAGTATGTATAGAAGAAATAGTAGAACTTACAGGTGAGCAAGCTTCCAGCATTATAAACATAGATGTATGGTTAGTTATTCAAGAGATTGAAGAAATTTTTTATAACACTTTAAATTTGAATCTAAATCAAAAAAGAAAGTTTTTTTAAAAGGAAGTTTGGGGCTTGTACTCAAGGAGAGGCCCAGATGAATTCTTTTGAAAAGGCGACGATATCGTCGTAGTTTTGAAAATCACAGAGGGACTTATACAATGACTGAGGCCCAAAAGTTTATGTACAAAGGGGGTTGGGTCTTACACTCAATTAGAGGCCCAAAATTTTATTTTTTTTTATACAAGAGATGGGGCTTACAACTCAAGGAGAGATCCAGATGAAAATTGTTTTGAAAACGAAGATCGCGCCGAGATTTTTTAATATCGTATCGGGACTTATACAATGACTGAGGCCCAAAAGGGTTTATTTACAAAGGGATGGGACTTACACTCTATTAGAGGCTCAAAAGTTTTTAAAAAGAAGAGAGAATGGGACTTACAACTCAGGGAGAGGCCCAAATGGAAAAAAGTGATCGCACCGTCGTTTTTAAAATCGTATTGGGTCTTAAACAATTATTGAGGCCCCAAGAAGTTTGTGGTGTGACAAGGAATGAGTCTTACACTCTATTAGAGGCCCAAAAGTTTTTAAAAATGTTTGTGAGGGTGAAAATAATCAAAAACCCTAATTTGATTGAAAAATGCATTTTTTATTTGAATAAAAACCACTTAAAATGATCAAAATTACCAAACATGTGTGAGAAATAAGTTGTGATCTTGCATAAGTGTTTGAAAAATCATGTTTTATTCATAGAATGATTTAAAAATCATTTGCATGTGATAAATCAAGAAAAATAATTTATTTAAAAATGTTTAAAAAACAATTAAAAGAAATTATTTTCAAAAAATTCAAAATATACTAAATAAATAACATCTTTTTGATTTTTTTGTGGAATAAAATACTTTAACATTTTTATGACCTTTTAAAAAAAATAAAAAATGATAAAAAATGAGAGAAATTAATTTTTCAAATCATTTAAGAAAATAATATGAAAAAAAGAATGAAATTGGACAAGTGATAAAAAATTTTCATGGGTGGGGATTGAACCCACGACCTCTCACCCACACACAAGCAAAACACGCCCTTGCCAACTGAGCCAGCGTGTGCTGGTGATATTGAAATGCAACCAACACATAATATATGATACATGTGTAGTAAATTCAAAAATTCGCGCGAAGAACTTCATCTTCAACCTCTAGCCGGATTTACAAAATCCATGCTATCTCACTCAATACGTAATGAAATAGGATGATGTAAACATGAATATCACTCGTTTTTAAACAAGGAACATGATGTTGGCATTTAATTTCATTTATTTTAAGTATAGGGGAAGTTATTACGTGATGATCATATGAACCCTAAAAAATGCAAAAACTATATGAAACCCTATACACATAAGATAAACAGCAATTGTTTGACGGTTAATGATCTATGAACATCCAGAAACATGTTGGTAACTTGAAACAACATTTATGATGCATGTAGCATGGAGTTTGAAAGTTCAAGGCTTACCTCTGCAAGAAGGAAACGAATTCTGTTGTAGAGGTGTTACAGAAGTGAAACAATGATCTGGATAGCTTCCTTAGGCCTCAGGGATTGTGTTGCAACCTTCAGAATATTTTGAAACTCTTTGGATAAGCTGGCTCGACTCTGACTGCAGTTAGACCAAGTGATAAATGGAGATGGTGATCCTGATGTTTCAGAAGTGTGAGGAGTGTTTGATCAACTCATATATGATGTATGGGATGTGTTAGAACAATTGGTTGTAATGGAATGGATTTTTAATGAAAAATTCGATAGTGACTTGCAAATGAAGGCATTTCTTGGGTGAGAGAGAGGTTTTGAGTAAGGCCAGTGTTCTGAGGCTTTGGTGTACTCAAACTGATCAAAATTGATGTCTATTTATAGTGCAACAAGTTTATTTTGGCATCAATAGTGAATGGAGGCTTGGACAGTCCCTTGGCCAATGTTAATCAAATGGAATCTCAAGTCTTCTCTAGACATTGACTTGATATTAGGGAGCAGGCTATGAGTCCTTTGTTGCAGCGATAAGGCTTGACTCAATTCAGTCAGCAATGTCTTGATGCTTGCCACCTTGTGAATCCATTGAATGCATTGAAACAAAATTGGAATCTTTGAGATTCTTAGTCTTTTTAGGGGACACATAGCTATATGTAGATCCTTGGACTTGGGAGGCTTGTGGATCAGATATTGTCCCTTAGATGTTATCCCTTGAGGTGTCCAAATGGATAACAAGACTTGTAATTGTCTAATTTAGCTAACTCGAGTAAAAATGCACAAATCTGTCTTGTACAAGACAGTTTGAAAGGCTCATTTTGGGAGGATCATATCTACTTGCTCAAATCGAGTTATGGAAAGCTCATGTACTTTTTAAAAAGCCCTCATATGGTACAATTCATGTGTGGTCATAGTTTATCTTGAAACTATCTAGATCCAAATGAAAAATTCTCATGAACATTGATGTTCAATGCTGAAATTTAGACAGTTTTGTACTAAGTGTTAAATCTTTGATTTTTCACCACTTTGATCCATCCACAACCAAAAATCCATGAAGAATTAGAGTTTCATGTAGTCGAAGCTTTTGTAGAATGTAGGAAGACCTACAAATCAGGCTTTGGATCACTCAAAATGGCTGCTTGGATCAAAAGTTATGGTCCTTGGAAGTTGGTATCAAAACCATCCAAATTTAGTAACTTAGAAAATTTTTCAATTTTTCAAGGTTACCCCTTTTACAAGTTATCATAATTTCTTGATCAATTCTTGTTCAAATGACATTATAGATCATATTTTATGAGAATATGAGTCATAAGGATCATTTTTGCCTAAAAAGCCATGTTTTGACTTTTGGCTCCGGAGCGGTTCGGTGCGGTAAAAACCCTAATTCCCGACTTTTGAGGAATGCATTCTCTAAGGGTAAGTCAACTTTGCAAAGGGACTCCTAGGGTTATTTTGAGCATATTGAGTCACATTTTGAAACCTTGACTCATTCCCCTATGAAAACTTCACTCTGGAGGCCTTAGTCGACCAAAACCCTAATTTAGTGACACTGGGTGTTTCGAAGCTCATTCCACTTGAAATGTTGCAATCTTGTACTTGATTCTTGATATGAGAGACCTCTTGATCCTTCATGGATGTTTGAGAGGTTAGACAAGTTGAAGATCATGTCATTTCTTGATTGATCTTTTGTCTAAATGTTCTGAGAGGGCTCAAAACCCTAATTCTTGATTGTAGTGAAGGCTCAACAATCCTTGAGGATATTGAATAGGCATGAAGGTACATCTATATTTTGGTGATGATTTGCACAATGATGGGAAATATTGGTGGTCAAAATTGGGGGTATGACAACTTGCATGTGAAATATTTGCTTTAAAACAACTAACTTAGAGTAAACACTTAGAAAGCATACAACTTAACGCCTATCTCTTCAATAATTGTAACAATTCCATCATAATGCATCATTCTGTAACTGTATTTTACGATCCTCCATATGGAATTCGAGCCCTATCATCGTACCCCGCTTGTAAAAAACGCTACCTATAATGACAGTTGGTTTAAATACCTGTGGTAAAAGGTCTGTCAGCATTTTGAAAAAATAGGAAAGAAGTAATATGATTAAAATAAATTCAAAAAAATCTAAAAAACACGAAATTTAATCTAATTAGGTAAAATAAGAATTTTGAGATTTTTTTTGGAATTTTTTTAGACTATGACAACAGTAAAAAATTCATTAAAAATAGAAAAAAGATGAATTTAGGGTTTTTAGGGTGGAGTCCCGTAACTCTTCTAAAGTAAGGGACTAATGACCGCACGATTTTTCTGCTTCAGATGCACGAAACAGATCTAAAAAAGGAGACGATTTTCCCTAAAACCGATTTTTCTAAGAGCAAGACCTAAAACTAAACTATATGATATAATAACGGTTGAAAACATACTTGTGGTGAAAGGCTGACAGCATTTTGAAAAAATATGTAAAAAACCATAAATGCTGGTGCTGTGACTTGAACCCATGACCAGACGCTACCTATAATGAAGGTTTTTCTAATACCCGTGGTGAAAGGCCTCACATTTCACCACGGTTGGAATTTTAACCGTCATTAAAAGCATTTTAATAAGATTTTAAAAAATGCGTGCATCCAGTACGCTCTATTACAACGGTGTATATGATGTCGTCGTAAACCTGGCGTTGTTGTTTGTGCGTTTTGTAGTAGTGCCTCCACATGACATTCGAGCCTTGTCATTGGACCTAACTTGTATAAGTAAGGTCGTTCTCGGCTTATATGAGGTCGGCTCCGACTTCATAATTTGGATACCTCTAACCAGAGTCCGATTTGTAGGTAGGAACATGACCTTCCGATTTGTTAATCTTCTTATGCTCGGTTGTCCCACCTGCTTGGCCTCATAGACTTCTAAGATGTATAATCTGCTTTTCTAAGCTTATACTCCGGCTGGTCAATTAAATTTCCGAGATGTACACTATTCAAAATAGATTGAGACCTCATTTTAATTGGATTTACGAGTTTTTACTAGGAAGCTTGTCCTGGAACAAGAAGATCTACATTGACTTTCGGTTTTACCTAGGCACTTCCCTTATAACCTAGAAAAGTAAGAAACAACAAGTTGTATGACGAGCATCTTCAGAAGTTGGGTATAGAGCCCTAGTACACACATATTGTGAAGCACAGTGATTTTTATACTTCTTGTTAGACTTCTCAGTCCCTCGTTAGCAGCATGTTTTTATTTTCTAATCAAAGTGGCATACACATTGCCAACAATTCGATCTTTCACGAAAGAACCAAACACATCAAAATGAACTATCATCTTATTTAGGACAAAGTTCAAGATCATACTATCCATTTTATGCCAATAGACACTAAAAAACACATCAAAATGAACTATCATCTTATTTAGGACAAAGTTCAAGATCATACCATCCACTTTATGCCAATAGACACTAAAAATCAAATTGCAAAGTTCGAGATCATACCATCAACTTTATGCCAATAGACACTAAAACTCAAGTTGCAGAAGTCTTCATTAAGCCCTTACATCTTGGTCATTTTTTATCTGTTATTCTAAACTAGGATTTAACGTCTTCATTAAGCCACTTCATCTCGGTCATTTTTCATTTCTAAACTAGGATTTTTCATTTCTTATTCTAAACTAGGATTTTTCATATCCACTCCAATTTGAAGAGAGGTGGGGGGTTAAAGTCTGTTATTATTCCGTTAATTAGTTAGAGGTGGGAGGTTAAAGTCTAATTAAGTTTGTTATTGTTCTGTTAATTAGTTATAGATTAATAAGAGATTTGTTACTATGCTACGTTAACAATATTCACTCACTTTTAGAGGTGAGAATAGGCCAGACCAACTAACAGGGGTCTACGGCCTAGCCTACATAGGCTCAAGTCAGGCCAGGCTTTTTCTTAAATAGAAAAGGCATATGCTTTTTTATAAGCCTATTTAGCTAAATAGGCTAGGCCACAGGACGTAAGAAAAGTCTTTTAAGCCTATCAGGCTGACCTATTTAAGAAAAAATCAATAAATTTATTATTATTATATTCTATTTTATACTTTAAATTAAAATACGAAAATAAAACTTAGTTATTTTGAAGAATTTATAAAAATAAGTTGAAAAAACATTATAAACAATGTTATAAGTTGTTGTCATAAGTTATCTTCAACAAATAGTATCACCAAACTTATACTAATAAGAAAACTTGAACGAGACAATGAAAACAAACATTTAATCTCATTGATCTTTTAACTTGGTAGTCTATTTAACATTAGTTGAATTTCTTATTTACAGATGTTCAAATGAAGTATGCTTTTAAATAGACTAATAGGTTAATCAGGCATTCGAAAAGGCCAGACTTAGGCCTAAAAATAAGCCTATGATAGGCTACAGGTCAGACTTAGACTTTGAATTTTTTTAGCAGGCCAGACTCAGGCTTGGCAAAGTCTAACTCGGCCCAGCCTATTCTCACCCCGACTCACCTTGTACTCAATTGAATTAGAATTAATAATAATTCCTTTCTTTTAAGTATTTTTCCTTTTCTAATCAAGAAAAAAAAAAGTAGCATATCGCACCATCTCTTAACGGTCACCAGTACATAAATAAACCAATTAACATTTACATTTGGACCCATCAAAACCATTCAAAAACACCCAATTACTATCCTATGTGTTTTCCTTCATCGTATTACCCAGCATCCCATTTTCAATCAACACAAGCAGTGACACGTTAAATAAGACAACTGCTAAAGAGACAATTCTGCCTTTATCCTTGTTCGACTATTGGGACCCTCCAAGTAGATTTTCAATATTAATGTCTTGTAAGACAAAAAAATTAGACAAGAGTTAAAAGGTACAGCAGTGAACCATGAGGGGGGTTGGATTCTTATCTCCAAGAATTTAAAGACAAAGGACAGCTTCTGTTAGAAAAGCCAAAAACATGATACATATGGATGAGGTCTTTCAAAACCTTATCTTTGAACTCATGGTTGATGAATCATTTATTATTCAGTGCTACAAAAATAAGATGCAGTTCAATCACCGAAGACTATAATTATGATGATAATAATAAAACATTACTAAAAGTACAAGTGCATTTTACATATCCTTATCCTTGAATTGGAACAATACAACAAATCACAGTTTACATATTAGTATCATGTAAATAATGATACACATGAACATAGAGGAATAAAAAACCATCCCAACATACAAAGAGAGCAAGAGAAGAGAATGACCTTTCATTCCTAATATTACAACCCACAACTCCAAACTGCCACGCTTCGACGTGATTGCGTGAACTTCTTGCGACAAAACCACAAGGGTGCTTCCCCTTTTTGGGGAGCATCCCGAAGAATAAACAATCAAGAATTAATTCTTAATCTAAATTGAATGATTAATGAAACAGAGAACCTTCTTTTATGACTACATGTCAACACTATGGACAAATGACAAGAATGGAATACCATAAATAAGTCAGCAGGTCAAGGAGTTTAGGTTAAATTCAAAATGTAGTGCTACTCTCACTTGCAGATATTGAGGGACCTTCAGACTTCACGAGGGCTGATCCTTTGCTACTGATGTCAAGTCCCTTAAAACGACCGAGGTGATCGTTTTGCAACATCTCTGAGATTTGGTGAGAATTGGTTTGTTGCAGCTGATGAGTTGGCATGTTAGATGGAGAGTGGCCGAATTGAGGAAATTGTATGTTCTGATGACCAGAAGGACCTGAATGTTGTTGTGGCATTGAAAAGAAGTTTGACCCTGCAAATTGCATAGGGTGCATTCCAAGATTATAAGATTCAGAAGGGTTCATTGCTTCTCCGGTAGCAATCTTAAGCCTCTCAACTTCCTTCATCAACGCGTCATTAAGAGCTACATAAAATCAGAAACAAATCCAACATCATTAATTAATTTTAATAAGATCGTTTTAAAAACTATCGTTTGAAAAATGCAAAACATGTATCTAGTTGTATCATAAGAAAGTGATTTAGTTAATAGTAGCTACCATCTCGAAGGTGTGCCTGTTGTTCCATGGCTTGCAGGCGGAGCTTAAGGTCGGTATTTTCAGTACTCAGACCACTTGTATCCCTCTATAAAATTCAACAAGTGATGAGTTAGATTCCTATTAGCCATAAGATTGTGCATAAAAACTGAAGTCAACAAATGGTGAAGCTCAACTGAAAACCAATATCCATACCAGAAATTACTAAAATAATTTGTGGATTTAAATTACCATGATCAAGAAATATGTAGATTTCAGTACAAAATAATGAAAGGATTTTGTGAAGACAAATACAAGAGCATGACCACTGTTCAATTACAAAAACATGATATTTTCTTTGTTAAAAACAATAACAACAAGGCCCGTTAAACCAGCTCAATTGGTAGCTGTGCAGGGACATCCGACTGCAGGGGTGTGGGTTCGAACACACGACATTCCATTTATTCACCTTTAAGAGGTGAAATTCGAGCCACTAAGCTACTAGTAAAAAAATGAAAACAATAACAACAAAGATAGATCTTTTAGTATAATTAAGTGTATTGTTCGAGAAAAGCCGCAAAAAGGAAAGAACTGCAGTATCATATCAAAATCTAGCAAGAAATGCAGCTCATGCAAACAAAATGGGTTGTGGTGTCAAAGATTAGAGTAAACATTTAAGTGCTTTTATTTTGGCAGAATAAAAATACAGATATTCTTCTGGATATAAGTTGACACCAACCTGATATAATGTCAATTGAGCAGAGAGAGTTGTGGCCTCTGTTTGAAGGGTCTGAACCTTGCGCTCAAGCTCTTGTATATAACGAGCCTTTCTCTCTTTTGAACGTGCAGCAGATTGTCTATTCGCAAGTATTCTACATACATAACAACAACACTTGTGAGTTTAATAGTTGAAATGAATCCAACGCAATTACTAAAATGCAGTTATTGAAAATAATCTGAAACATAAGCAGCATATTTGGCATAAACCTCAGTCACATTTCTGTATTCCATCCCATTTCAAACACTCAACAAGCACATGAGGTTTTTAGAAATTAAAATTCCACAGTAGTCGTAAACTTCTAAATGCATTCTTCTTAGGAAATAGCAACCAATTAACTAGATTTTGAATAATCTAAACCAAAAGAGAAAGATTCTATATTACCTCTAAAGATTCTATCATTAGATTTAACATAGTTTTTACACAAAACAAGAAGATTAACAATGATTTTGAGATCTCCAGAGACCAGAGTTGACAATTCACACAACCACAGCAAAATCACAATCATCAAATAACAACACCAAAATGCGAATACTAAAATTCCCATATCAACATCAACATTCTAAAAAAGCAATAGTGATCAGATACCATTTGTTTACCGTAACAATCATAATCAACTACCAACATTTTCAAATTTACAAATAATCATGAATCTAATAACAATGCAAAATAATTATGAATTAATAATGACAATTATATGGATTATAAAATCAACGTTAATCCAATACTTTCTGTTTTCTAAAGCAAAATTTAAGAACAGAAAACATGATACATTATCAAATGAAGATAAATCAATAAGAATATTTATAGCAATGATCGACGAAAACCTCTTGGCACGCTTTGGATCATGAGTCCAAAGCTCGGCGAGTTTATCCGGAGGCATAGCTTTCTTAGCATCCATGATCTCTCCCAACATACTCGTCGACGTTGTACCGTCAACGGAGCAACTATGCCTATGCCTCGTTCTCGGCGTAGTAGCTTCATTCAAACTCTTCTCTCCGTCGTTTTGACCGCTAGTCCCCGCTCCGTTACCGTAACCGCTTTGATCCGATCCATTTCCTCCACGATTCGAACCGTTACTACATCCTCCGAGCTTCTCCACGTCAATGTAGGTGAAGAACAGATCGTCTTCCGATCCGATCTCCTCCAGGCTAGCCGTCGAGGAGCCTCCTCCGTTCAACGGATTTGATGGAGATAGCTCCATCATTTCGTCGGGAAGGCGGAAGTTGCTCTCGGAATGCGCTCTCCGGTGGTGAGAGTGGGATTCGCCGGCAGCGACGTGTGGAGCGGCGCTGCCGTGGATGAAGGGGTTGGGAGAGGGCGTTGATGATGGGACATTGTAGTTTGAGTTTGAAGGTGGATCTTGCAGATGTGTTGACATTCTATTCTATTCTGTTCTGTGAGGTTTTTCCGATCGAGTCTCACAAAAACACGCTCAATCTCTCTCTTCTTTCTTCTTCCTCACGTTGCAACCAAACATTAACCATTGGCTTCTTTATTTTTTATTAAAGAAAAGTATAACCTTTTTTAATAATTTAATGTATTTTACTACTCCCTCCAAAAATAAAATGTTTCAAGATAAATGATCAATTTTAACTTATGATAAAAAAAAAATTCAATTCTACATATTAATTATTACTAATTTTATCACTTTAAACATTTGATAATGGTACTTTGATAAAAACATAACTTTTTTTTCATTTATTTATTTTTTTTAATATACATGAAATGGTCAACTGAGACATTCATTAGAGACAGAGTGAGTATAATTTATTTATGACGAAAATGTATTACTATATGGTTAAAAAAAATCAGGGGATTGATTTATCCACCATGGTGTTCTAGTTCACCACGGTAAAAAGTCATAAATATTTTTAGATTTCGAAAATGCATCTCCGAACGCACTTATATTACGCACACTTAACGCTTTTGTGAGAGAGTCACCCCATGTTATCGAAAAATTTGATCAGAGATGCATCTCCATATCCAAAATAAGGAGAATCCAGAGGTGAATCTCTGCAATAACACTTATTTAAAAACTCAATGAGTTTTACGAAGATGCATCTTCATCTCTGTAATACACTCTGTTAATTTAAACCACAAATCAGTAACAGATGTGGAACTTGGATGAAAAACATAAATTAACATCAAAATATGTAACATTACATAGATAATCGTTAACATAAATTTAACACTACATTTCATTAGGACGTTGCAACATGATTAGAGTATATTTGGTCGATCTCGTAATCGTCGGATCCACTTCAATCTGACTCTTTGTTTCGTAACGGTGAAATGTACTCCACATAACCCTTAAATCTTCATTCGTCTTCAGCTCAATCTTGTTGAAATGAATCTTCATTTCGTTGTCAATCGAGGGTGAACGGTAATTGAGTTTCACAACTCTTTCATTGTTTGAGTATTGTATGAGACTCTATAATATGGATTAGATCTACAAAAGAGGTGTACTATGTGACCCTAAATTCAAGTGAAACATTCACGTTGTTGAAGTAGACAAATGTGACATGTCAATATATGATCATTCTTGTGTGATGTGATATTGTTAAAAGATGAGATTAGAGACACATACTTATACCTATGTTAGATCAATATGGATCTTAGAAACTCAATCATGTTGTAGAAGATATTCCGAATATGCATTTCGTGACACACTTTTTTTCCAAAATAGGTTTATACAGAGATGCATCTCCGAATTACCCACCATTCAAATCAATTTTTGTGGATGATGTTGCCTTTGAATCCTCCTTATTTGACTCTCTTTCAATACCGCTCAACGTGAACTCTTCCTTCCTTTTCATAAAGTGAACTGACCAAGTTTCAACCTCTTTTGTGGAATGTGCCATCTACTACGATGATGTCTTTGGTATAGGACACCCTGGTTTTAAATAAACTTAAGTAAAATGTTGAGATTTAGACAGCCACCCAATTCACATGATGCGTCCAGATGGAATTTTAGGTGGGAAACTCCAAAGTGGAAAAAATGTTTCCGAGAAACCATATCTTGTCATATCAATACACACCCTATTATAAGCACTTGTTATAAGATGGCCCATTTTAGGAAAGCAAGTCAATTTTTCCATCGGTGCCAGACCGTTAACACAAGGAACAAGAGCATCGTGAATTGCATCAAAATTTTCTTTTTTCTTGTATAGAGATGTGTATGACTCCATACACGCCTTCAAATCTTGGAGAAGATGATGGCGTACAAATGTTTTACTCTCATTTTCTTTATCGAGCAAACCTGAAACAACTCGATAATGAAATTTATTGTCACCTTTAACATCCAGAATGCGCTCAATGTATTTGTGCATAAAAAGCGGCATCTCTTCAATGAGGATAATTTTTGGTAACGGTGGTGAAGAAGATGGTTTTCTAATGCGAGCACCCTTGAAAACATTTTTTTTTAGATTTAGGCGTTGGAGAATCTAGAAAATGTGAGTCAACATGTTCAAAGTATGATTAAACTTTGTTAAGGCTTTCATCAAATCAAGATGTTTCTTGTTGATTAAGCTTTGGTTCAAGACTTCATCAATATTTCAAATGGGTTTTATTTGCTTTTTGAATTCTATGATTTAATTGAAATTGAGTTTCTTGGATCAAGCATGGCACAAGAGATAAGGTTACAAGGGATAAATTCAAGGCATAATCCATTTATTCATCGAACTTTATTCAAGGCATATTCAATAAGCTTTTAAAACTTCAAGTTCAAGTCCATTTGTGATCTAAGAGGCCATATGTTTAAGGGTTGGTTTCATGTGGTTCAAGCTCAAGTCATGACTTACAATCTTGAGCCTTTGGTACATGACTTAAGTATGGTGTTTACAAGTTTGATTCATGAGGCGTCATCATCCATTCGAGTTTAATTTCATTTCAAAAGGGTGAATTGTAGTTGTGTGATTCAAACATGCCAAATATAATCCATTTCAATTCAAAGCCCATTACATTTTACTACAAAAAAAAACTCTACAAAAAAATAAGGTTCATGGAAAACAAGGAAAACGGCTCATGATTCAAAGTCCATTTGCAAAAAGAAACAGGTCCATCATTACATATTACAACCACAAAGTTACCAAAAAAATGAAATGATGAAATGTCGATGAATTAACTTCAAATGAGCCAAAGTCCACGAAGAAACTTCGTGCTACTACCAATACAACAAGCTAACATGACATACTTTTACCAAGCCATCCAAGTCTTCCACGAGCAACTTGACTCCAAGCCTAAACAACACAAGCAGGCTACACAAAATTCAATTTAACCTAGCTACATAAGCTTCACACAAAAACAAGCGACAGAATGCAAGCTAACATTTCCAAGCTGCTATCAATGCTTCACGAGCTATCTCATACTTTACTCAAGCCAAGACTGAACGAGCCAAAACCTGCACGCATCACACTCGGTGTTAACAAAAACGCGGGCATCATAAGCAAAAACACGCTACAAAATGACTTACAGTGTGAACAAGCCACGCACACAATACACAAAGAAACGAAAAGCACAGAATTTTCGTAAACGACAACCAATTCATTCTATTTCCATCTATAAATAGAGAGCAAGACTCACTCATTCTTCAAGCTCAGAGAGCCATTGAAGCTCTGCCGAAATTACCTCCGATTCCAATTTTTTTTCTTCACCACTCTCAAATTCAAATCCACTTCCATTTTCACTCAGAATCAAGAGCAACAATAACAACAAACATTCAGAAGAGTATAAGAAGAAGATTAGGAGCTCACTCACCTTGAATTGAAGGTAATTCGGAGTTCTCGCCGAACATTTTGCGATTCCGATTCGAAATGTAGAAGAACCATTTCACGAAATTAAACTTATATTTGGAATCTATTTCGCGTTTCGATCACAACCGTGTGTGTTTTGAGTCCCGCCGCTCCGATTTAAGAAGGTTGCAAAGACTTGGCTATGACGTGAACAATGTATCGTGTTTTGGAAAAGATGATGAACTCGTTTGATTTCTGATTCATGTGTATTATTTGTTTTTTTCCTTTTTTAATAAGTATCTTATATTATGGGTTGGGGTGTGTGTGTTTGGGTTTCTATCCTCACCACCATTTTGTCTTTCTATTAAACCGCACTCTCTTTTTTTTTCTTTCTAAATTTTCTTTTAATTTTTTTTATTTCATTTTTAATAGTTTCTTATAATCCATTTTTTTAAATTGATTTTTATATTGATTCTCTTTTTTTGATCTTTTTAATTTTTGTTTAAAAGTTACTCTTAGAAAAAATTCATGTGAATTACATTGTTCTTGAATTTCTTTTCTCATTGTTGATTGGCTTAATTGTTGGTTCTTAAATCATAGAAATGTGATCTTAAGTTTTAACAACATCATTGGAATTTGGGTGTTCATGGAGTGAAAACTCTAATCCACCAAGATGGTTAAATGATGTTGATGATAACTTGATCTTTACTTTGATTCAATTTGTTTTTGTTGTTCTCTTCTTCTTCTTTTTCTTTTGGTAAATGAAATTTATGGATCATGGATTGATGGTTATCAAGGATGTTTAATCTTCATTATTTCAAATCTATGGGCGAATGATCATTGAGATCATTCTCCGTACTTTAGAATAATGATAGATTACCTTTGATTAATAGATAAAAAATCTTGATTAAGATGAGACTGCTACCTCTTTTCTTTTAGTATGGCAAGCTTTAGGAGAGTGACTTATATGTCACTTCTCTAGCTTGTATTAGCACAAATAGTGTTATTGACCGGTCTCAGATAGTTGTGACTTCTACATAAGTCGAATTACGATTGCTTAACATAACGCTAAATTGGTCCCAAATCGAAAATCAAGTTGTTTTTGTAAGTGAGTTATCAATCTCCTACTCTCCATAGTGCGGTGTGAAATGGATTGTCTCTTTGTCATTAAGGGAGCTAGTTGGCATACTCGTCGATTTTATCCGAGTTGGAGCCTTTCCCTTAATGATGTATAGATTCATGTTTTCATGCTTATGGTTGAATAGTCGAGTATTCTTCGAAAAACGACAAATTATTCTTCATCACTAACACTAACATATTAACTATATAATTGCACCAACTTTACTTTGTGCCATTTAATTTTTTCTCTTTAATTCTTGTCATTTATTTTTTGCTTTTACTTTTAGCATCTTATATCATACTCCCTCCATTCTCTTTTATAAGCAAATTTTGACTATTTAGGTTCATTGAATAAATGATGTATTTGGAAAATATATAGACTAGATACATTAATTATTCAATGAATCTAAAAAGTTAAAATTTGCTTATAAAAGAGAATGGAGGGTGTATTATTTATCATACTATCATCTTATTTTCTCTTTGTCCACTTGGACCTTTGTTTATACTTATGTTCTTTTTATTTTGTCCACTTGGACCATATTTCTCTTAAGACACTAATAAATACAAAAACACTAAAAAAACTTGGTTCTCTTAATCTCGGACTGTTGTGACCTTGTGATCAGACTTTGACTTCGGACTTAGATCTAGAATCTTTGCCCTATGCTCTTGGAGATTTGAGACCTTGAACTTTTGTGTTGCTTTTGTCTGTTTGTTGGGAAATTTTCTGTGTGCAGGTGTTGATACTTTGACCTTGAGTAAATCATCTGATGCATGACTCTCCTAATTGGCTTTTAACCCTTGGAAAGACCTTACTTTGAATTTGCTATGGCTTAACTTGGGAATTACTCAGATGCTTTAATTCATCTGGTTATTATAATTACGGTTTAAATCCAAAAAGAAGAGGAATGCTTATGTTGACTTGTTGTCAAGTGTTTGCTCCTTGTGTGGTTAGATATTTCCTTCTTTACCTTTTATTTTGCATTTTAGGGTAGTCACTTCTTCTCATCCCCATTCTTCAATTTTCAAAATTGAAATTCTGGTATACAGATACTCAGATGTCCTAAAAACATGTCAAGACATTGATCTTTGCATCTTTAAAAACAAGGACAGAACACAATAGCTGATAGTCTGAATATCAGCAGTAAAGTCACAACAGATGTTCCAACATCTGTTACGACATGTTTATCAAGAACAATAACAGAATATGTAAATTTGTATAATGATAAAAAAACACAGCAATTGTTAACCCAGTTCGGTACAGTTCACCTACTCTTGGGGATACCAATCCAGGAAGAAGACTCCACTAACTGTAGTATCATCATAAAGCTAAACTCCCCCGTTGACAACTTTATCTCCTAAGCATTACCCAATAGAATCTTTATCAAAGACACCTTCTTTGATATGAGAACCACGACTCACTTCCCCTAATCACAACCTGAGATATCTAAATCATCCCTGTCAATACGGAATTCTGTCAAGCATACTTGACTAACAAGTTAACTTGGACTTGATTCAAAGTTTAATCCAAGAACGATACAAGATTCATTACCTAAATGCTTCTGGATCTGTACAATACCTATGTCTTCCACGGTGTATCAAACTGATACAAAGGGAGACTTACAATCCTAAGAGCCAACGACTCTCAAAACCCTAAACCCTTATTTTTACACAAGAGAACTAGGTTACAAAAGTTACATTCAAGGTACATGCGTAAAACCCTAGGACTAAGTCTTCTTATATAGTCTTTTGTTGTCTTGGGCTTTCCATCTTTGGTCCTTGATCCACTCCTGCGATTGCTCCTTGAGTCTTGTAACAGATATAAAATAGTTTTAAATTAATCTGTTATGACAGTCCAGGATGTCGAGTCTGCATGCTGGGACATCTCATTCGACATCTGTGATCTTTGGCAGAATTATTTACTTTGGTCTTCATATTGGAACAACTTCTTTAGCATTGAGTTTTACCAAAATTTGTCCAAATCATTTGAGCTTTCAATCTCCCCCTTTTGGCAAATTTTGGCTAAAACTCCTTTTGTACAATAAAGCCAGGATGTTCCTTAAGTCTCTTCACCCTGAGTGTCGGCTATGATTGGAATACCAATGTGACTCCCCCTAAAACAATGAGGTATCTAGAAGTACACATCCACATACACACCCAAGAGATTAGAGACTCATGAAATCCCTAGGTGTATATCTTAACTCAAGACACAAGACACAAAAGAAGGACTTGAGAATGAAAGAGACTGAGGCAGGTGTATATCTTAACTCAGGACTCATGACACAAAAGAAGGACTTGAGAATGAAAGAGACTGAGACAGGCTCGAACCTTTCTCCCCATTTTTGGCCAAAAATTGACAAAAGTGTCCCAAGCAAACCCAGACACAACCAAGAATGAATTTGAATAATGCCATGAGAACACACACACCTTGAGACAAAAGAGACCAAGGCTTTCCTATAAATACCCCAGCAATCTCCATGGGAAGTAACGAACCAAGGGTCAATTCAATAAGGACATTAATAGAGAATAAGATTTCTCCAACAACGAGAGTGCACCGGCCAAGAATGCTTTGAATGTTTCTTCTTTACAGAACACCGTCCAAAAATAAGCAAGTAACGAAGAACAGATTTTGCACGCGCATATTCTCCACTATCCAAGGCACACCGACCAAAAGACCAGTTACTTTACCAGCATGTCCTTAACAATGTTCTGACATCATGTCAGACATTGTCTACCAAAAACTTCTATATTGATCAATACCCCCACAACCTGCAACAGCAGAGCAATGTCAAGACATCCTTCTTGACATATCATCCTCACCTGAGGCAATCTACCACATACTTCTTGAAATTACAAACAATTTTGATATCCAATCTGCACCACTGTCACCAAAATCCAAAACTGAAGTCTAACTCCCCCTGTCGTAGATAATCAGTACTCTTTTTCCAGAAGAACACCCTAAATGAATGGAAAACATAAGACGCATCTTCATGTCTTCAAGAGTGCACCCTCTGTTCAACACACCTGCTAAACGCATTCACCTAATGCTTGACCTTCAAGCAATCCATGTACCACGCCAGTACATATAAAAGACAGAAGTTCTCCCCTATCTTTCTCAACAGATGCTTCTTCAGCAAAAACCACCTAAAAATCACCACATGACATCCCATGGCATCTTCATGATCATATAGTGAGAGTACTAGGAACGCATCCTTGTACCACAACCAACAAACTCTTGGATTGAGACCAAAACACCATTGACCCCTCTCGTCTAGAAACCATCCATACACCACACGAATTCCTCCTGAATTCTCATGTATAGATCTCCTTGTTCCATGAGATACAACCCAATTGAATTTGGAATACTTCACATTCCTCAAAGAGACATACAGAGCCCCTTAGTTTGCTAGCTCGCCCAAACGTTCTCCACACCTGAAGGACATCAAACACATGCTCCAAAAATTCTCAACTTATTTGCTCCACAAGCACCAAACTGACCCACTTCTAGTATGTCACATTCACATCAGACTTACAAGACATTCCTTTACCCATCATTCTCCCGTACGACAAGATAAATACCTCTTAGACAATATGTGAGTGTCAAGTTCCACACTTAGAACTTAGAATCCTACTCCAAGGATAACTAACCCAGAAGATGTTCTAACATTAGTTAGGACATCCTTCACATATCCTAGACACCAACCAACATGATTCTTGATATGTTCCACCACTGGACTTACTATCTGCAAAGTAATCCAACTGAAGATCTTCAAACAACACTGCTCCACCAGCTTGATCAACAAGAACTCCAGATAACCAAAGAGATAAATAAACTCTCATCCACCAAAAGAAAGTAATCTTTCATCATCAGCTTAGAACTTCTACCATAAGCTCCAAGATAGAACTGAACCAGAACCTCCTTATGTCTTCAACCAACTACCCTTCTGCCCAAGAGTAATTAGTTCCAAGCATCCTGCTTGAATGCACACTAAAGATCAACCAAATGTCACTGTTTGGTTCATCTTAACTTTTCTTCAGAGTTTCAGATAATCTTCTGATCCACCAATGAAACCTAATCTTCAAGTAACATGAACTACTTGCTCCATAACAAGCCATCTTGGATCCACCAAGCCTTAGACATGTAACATCTTCTCCTTCCACAGCTCCTGCAAACTGCATGAGATAGACCTTTTTGAAGTGTTAATTCCATTTCTTTCTGAGAAGATCAATTTATCTTACGATAATGTGCCACTACATCAAATAAGACTCTGAAGTTTCTGCTTGATGTCACGACATCTGATCAGACATCCAGCAGAGGAATTCAGCCCTTCCTTCTGCCACTTAGAAGAACCTCCTCCTCATTATAGAACAAGAGTTCCGCGTTCTCGTATACTTGATTCAACAACCAAGTTTGAGTAGACAACCTCCATCCTACTTAATCATATCACGGGTATTCCATTAAAGCTCACACCTTGATGAATATCTGCTTTGCAACTCCAAAGAACTCAACGTGCCAAGTCTAATTATTCAGAAGAGAAGTAGTCATAGACTACACCATAGTTATACCAAAGGATGCTACTTTCCTTAAGTAGAGCAGATTGTAGAAAGTCAGAGATAACTGCCACTTAACCTTGACCTCCAAGATGAGCAAGATCACATGCTCCTATGTACCTAGATCAGAAATAAACTGACCCAAGTTGTGCCATCACCAGCACCATATTCTAGACAAGTCTCTTGCCAAGACACTTTCCAGATAAACATCAGATGCTTCTAGTAACAACTGGAACACACCTGCTGCACTCCAATACTCTTATATCAAAAATAAACTGATGCAAGAACTATTTATCAAGATTATGACGTCTTCTTCTTCATCTTCAACATCACCACTGTCTAGACCAGTTTCTTGCCAAGAAACCCTCAGGAGATCAGATGCTTCAGCCACACCAAACTGAAGCAGATTCTTAGGTCAACACCCAAGAGAAATAGATCCAAAAGCTTATGCTGCACCCCTCCTATGATTTTGCACAAACCCATATGAAGAGATGTTTCAACATCATGTTGAACATCAACAATCTTGAACTTCACATACAAGGATAATCAATTAAATACTTGTGAATATCACAAATAGCAATTGATCTTAAATCCTTATTCAGTAACCCTGCTTCACTGTTGAAGCCACATACTCCAACAGACCACTCCATGAACACTTATCAAGTATTCAATCTTTGTAAGTATCTTCTTTGACAAACAAAGTGTTGAGATACCAAGGTTGTCACCCTTAACTGAAGTAACTAAGATTCTCTCTTAACGAACCCTATTTACCTCAACAGTTCTGGAATCTCCACTCAGAGTGGATCCACCCTTAGGATTAAGAGAGATGAATCCTTCCTTGCACTTTTGGATGGTGAAAATAAATCACCTCCACTTTCTTCAAGTTTATGTTTCACAGAAACACCCTCTAGTCAGAAGAATAACTAGAAGACTCCAGATGCACGACTGATATTCCTTTATGAGTGGACTTGAGAGACTTCTCAAGTATCTTTGACAACTTAGCCGATCAATAGTTTATCAAATTCCTAGAGCAAGAACTTGATAAACCTAATCTCAACTCCCCTTCTCTTTAACTGACTTCAAACTGCACAATGGAACCAAGCTTTCAAGTACCAAGTAACCATAATAGACATCTACCAATAACTCTCTCTATTCCATCGCTCCCAACTTTGGAATAAAAGAATGCAGATATCTTCAAATATAGAGGCCGACGATTGAGATCTTCCATCATTTGTCTTCAGTAACAACTCCAGAATCCCATAAATTTCAGAGCTATTCCATCAGAAACATATGCAGTGGAACCACCAAGGAACAAATTCAACTTGCCCTAGTATGATGTCAGAACGTCTTACAAGACACCCCAACAAGAGAACTAGCCAATCCTCATACAGTTGTTGTAGAACCCCCTCAGCAACATGAACAACCATCAGGTTGTTACCTTCGATCCTGAACATCCATCCCATCCATTAATACCCTTGAGTATGTCTGAGTTAATGAACTGATCTCCAAAACTCTTCCTTGTTTAAAACGCCAGAAAGTATCTCCCAAAGATCTCATCCAGAAACAGACAGGATGCCTGCTCTGATACTAATTAAAATTATGGTATACAGATACTCAGATGTCCTAACAACATGTCAAGACATTGATCTCTGTATCTTTAAAAACAAGGACAGAACACAACAGTTGATAGTCTGAATATCAGCAGTAAAGTCACAACAGATGTTCCAACATCTGTTACGACATGTTTATCAAGAACAATAACAGAATATGTAAATCTGCAGAATGATAAAAGAACACAACAATTGTTAACCCAGTTCGGTGCAACTCACCTACTCTGGGGGATACTAATCCAGGAAGAAGACTCCACTAATTGTAGTATCATCATAAAGCTAAACTCCCCCGTTTACAACTTTATCTCCTAAGCACTAACCAATGGAATCTTTATCAAAGACACCTTCTTTGATATGAGAACCAAAACTCACTTCCCCTAATCACAACCTGTGATATCTAAACCATCCTTGTCAATACGGAATTCTGTCAAGTATACTTGACCAACAAGTTAACTTAGACTTGCTTCAAAGCTTCATCCAAGAATGATACAAGATTCATTACCTAAAGGCTTCTGGATCTGTACAGTACCTATGTCTTCTATAGTGTATCAAACCGATACAAAGAGAGACTTACACTCCTAAGAGCCAACGACTCTCAAAACCCCAAACCCTTATTTTTACACAAGAAAACTATGTTACAAAAGTTGCATTCAAGGTACATGCATAAAACCCTAGGACTAAATCTTCTTATATAGTCTTCTTCTGTCTTGGGCTTTCCATCTTTGGTCCTTGATCCACTTCTGTGATTGTTCCTTGAGTCTTGCAATAGATATAAAACAGATTTAAATCAATCTGTTATAACAGTCCAGGATGTCGAGTCTGCATGCTGGGACATCATATTCAAAATCTGTGATCTTTGGCAGAATTATTTATTTTGGCCTTCATGTTGGACATCTTTATCATTGAGTTTTACCCAAATTTGTCCAAATCATTTGAGCTTTCAAAAATCTTCTCCCTTTTTCAAAACCTTCTCGTTTTCAAACTATAACCTCTTTCACAATAAACTTTGACTTTTGTCAAGTGATTTTTTCAAACTTCATTTTCTTTAATAAATGTTAATCAACTTTAAGCATACTTTGACCATTTCAAAAAGACTTTAAAAAACACTTAAACTCATTCAATCTTTTGTGCCTTTGTGCACTTTTTCATATAAAACTTTTCATAAAGTTTAGAGATGAGTCATTTTCATAGTTGAGATGTAGTTCTCCTATTCCCCATAGTATTAAAGATGTTGACATTTTCCACTTAGATGTTGAGTGATAGACCTGTTGATTTTATCCAAGCAAAAATCCTCCATCTTAAGGTGATGCAAATGTTGTTTTCTTATACTTGTGCGTGACTAGTTGTAGTTTTCTCCTTAAAATGACGATTTGTCTTTTAATTTAAAATGAACCAAACAAACCAATTTTGTTATTTGTACCACGAACTACGAGGTTTTGATCCTATATTGCACTTTGTGGGTACGTAGGCATGAGGTTCAAGAAGTCTCTCCAAACACAAAAATATTAAAAACAATTTCTCTTCTCATCTCCCCAATCTCATTTCAAGCAAACATTTTCAAACCAAAAAGCGTAGATATTTCAAAGGGTTCCTATAGAGTACTATAGACGTTTTGGGTGCTAACACCTTCCCTTGGCGTAACTAACCCCCTTACCCAGTCTCTGTTTATTTGTTCTTGTTTAGAACTTGTTTAGGTTTTGTTCGCTCTTTTTCCTTTCCTTTTGGATAAAATAAAAGTGTGGTGGCGACTCTTTCTTTATGAGTTAAGTTAATTAATAACTTACATTCACAATTTTTACCGCTATAATAACCAAAATTCAATCTTGCCCGAGAGATGTTGCCAACCAACTGTGAATAAAGAATTTTGTCTTTAAATCAATTTTCTAATACAGTAATGTTTCGACCAAAAGATGTTTGTATCTCATTATGTTGATTTCGAATCATTTGGTTCACTGAGTCCCAACCTCTACAAAAATCGCCTTTACTGTTTCCCAACCAATTCTTCAGTGTAGCATGTGCAGATTCAACTCTGTTAGTTGTTGAATTGCCAAAGTGTCTAACTTGTTCGGTCCAAGCACATACAATATTCTCCTTCACCTGGTCTAGAATTGTAGTCTTGAAATTCTGGCACGCAGACACCAGATGTTAAGACAAATGTCACAACACTGGGATCAAAACAGCTTGATCACATAAATAAAAGGCAGAAACTTAAATGATAGAAAAGTAAAAATAACACCATTAATTGTTAACCCAGTTCGGTGCAACTCACCTACATCTAGGGGCTACCAAGCCAGGAAGGAAATTCACTATGATAGTATTAGTTCAAAGCTAAAATCCACTGTTTAAAACTTCTCGCCTAATCCCTACCTTGTGCAACTTCTACCTAGAAACCCTCTAGATATGAGATCCCCCTCTCACTTCCTAACTAGTCATAATCCTAGTGGCAATTCAACAACAACCACAGATAGAAGTATCAACCCTTCCAAGTACAATACATAGATTTTCTTAAAAGCTTCAACCAAGAACAATACACTCTTAATTAAAAGCTTTAGAGTTGACAATTAATAATGAACAATCAGTCAATCTCAATGCATCAGAAGATACATGAGTGACATACAATTAACAAGCACTAAACCCTAAAGAACAACCAAGACACGACTAATCCTAATTATCCAAAATTTTCAATCTTTTATCCATCTTCTTTAAGTTTAGCTCCTCTCTTTAAATAACCTTCAGACCTAATGGACCTGGGCTTCTTTGACGTGCATAAACAGCAGCAATCAATTTTAACTCACTTCAAAGCATCCTACACAATAATAGGAACAAAATACAAACTTTCTTAAAAGGCTCAACAATCTTTTTTACGAAAACTAACATAACCTCTCAAAATAGAAATGTCCACAATATACTCCTGTGGATAACGCAAACGTGTGCATCAGAACGTACTCAAAAATCACACTAAAAATACCAAAATAGTTATGCCCTAACTTTCTGGTATAACATGTCCTGACACATGTCACAACATCATGCTGGACATGATGTCTGACTGTCATGGCATAACATCTGGTGTAACTTCTTGCTAACAACATGATGTTTTACCAAAATGTAGCCAATCCAAAAGTCAAAGAACTTACAATCTCCCCCTTTGGCAAATTTTGGCTAAAACAACCTTACCACACATCAGAGGCATACACAGTGGAATCAAAAGGAAACATAGACAGCAAGAACTAGAAACCCAAAAATAATGTTGTCAAAACAATAGAGCACACCTGACAGCACAATGTCAAGACATCTAGTCTGACATCACAAACAGAACAACACAAGTTACATGAGAACATGTAAGCTTTGTACAAACTGCAACTTTGCAGCTACAAATCATACAGGTACACAACTCCCCCTATCATACATAACCAGTACTCTCCTTAAAGGGGAAAACCAAAATCATAATAAAAATACCCATGAACTCTTGCAAGTTCTTACAATAGAACCAAACATAAAAAACACATGCACACTCCCCCTTAACAACATAACCTACTGCAGAGAATAATGCATTCTCCCAGACACAACAACACCATTACTCCAACTTAACTCCATCTTACAAACACCTCAGAGTCTGACATCCTGTTCTTGCACACAAACAACAATGGATCTTACTTCTCAGCACAGACACACAACAAATAACCATGACCCCCCTAAATAGCTGCATATAGTTGCATACAACTAGCTACTAGAGAAAACTACTCTTCCTAAGCAGTAGTATAAACATGTCATGAAGTCATGACATATGATCTAACATCACCAACAAACAGACATACTAACACTTTACTCCCCCTTTTTAGCCAAAAATTGACAAAAAGATGTAAACAACAATAAATGGAATCACACATATGGAAGCACACAAATATAATGCACAAATCATAAACACAGATAGAAACAAACAGTAACAGATGAAAACACACATTTATTAACAAAATAAACATCCAAACAACACAAAATGCAATATAGTAGCAAAAATACACGGGTACATTTCCCAAACAGCACAACAGAAAAACAAACAACAACTTCAACTATCTCTAATCTTCAGAACTCTCATCTCCACTAATACGATCTTGGTCTTCATCGTTTCCCTCCTCTTTCTCTACATCAACCAAGTTGTCGTATAAGCCTTCTTCAAATAGAGCTTTAATGAGTCCTTCCAGTCTTACTTTTGTAGCAGTTTAGCTCTTTATACCTGCTTCCAATTCTTTGCAGGTTGTCTTTAACTTAGCCAGTACACCTGTTCTTGACGTTGTAGTAGCAGCTATCTTGTCAAATGTCCTATCAATGTCTGAGACATGTGTCCCTTTAAACAATTTGTAGTGTAAGGACATGGCACTTCCCTTTTGTATGTTGCATCAGCATTTGTCAGAATACCAGGATGCTGACTTAAGGTAATTCCACAGATCAGAGAAGAGAAGGCAATTGGCAGTTTGACAGCAAAAGTGCCTGCATGCTTCATTGTTTGATCAAACACATAAGAGCCAAAATTAAATGATAAATCTACCCAAACCGGTAGCAATGGTAGAGGAGTGATTTGTAGGCACCCAATTTGCAGCTCCAATTTTGTGCAGTACAACATACTTGACACTTAGATTTCCTACAGACAATTTTCCTTTTCTAGGCCAGCTCTTCACTTGATTGGCATTGATTTCCTTACAGACCATATTATCACTGACTTCCAATTTAGCTTGTTCTTCCTCACTTCTTCCCATGGATCTATTGATGATTTATGGAGAGAACTCAATGCACCTACCCCTCACATATACTTTTATGTATTCGTTACTTCTCTTGTCATCACAGTTAATAGGGATATTCACTACAAATTCCTTTACCAACATCTCATAGCACTTTCCCAACCCAACTACACTTCTCATCAATCCAACATGTTCAATGAGACTTATTATCTCCTTGAGCTCAAGAGCATCCTTACCAAGTTCTCCTTCCAGTGTTATCCTTCTCTGACAGACAAACCTCCATTTTTCAACACTCTCCACAAAGTGAAAGTAAATGTTATCAATGACCACTTCAGGAACATTTGCATGTACCTTTTTCCTACAACAACCTTTCTGCTAGAAGACACGATGTCCTGGACATCTGGCTCATCATGCATTTCAACCTCAGAGTCACTTGAAGGAGTTTTCTTCCTTTTCAGTGATTTCTTCTTTGGGACAGGGGACACTACCTTGCTCCAACTTTTCTCAGGTCCTACACTAGGTTTTCTCTTAGAGTGCCTAAGATGTCTACTTGTTGACACATCAGTCTCTCATTTCCTCCTTTTTATCTTCTTAGCAATACTTGCTGCCAACATCTCATCATCTAAACTTAGATTAACAGTTGTAGGAGTCTTTGGTCCAGAGTTATTTTCCTTGTCAAATAGTCCTTCCTTATCATCAAACATCACTATTTCTTTGCTCGTCTCACTTTGATCTTTGGTAATCACTGATTCTTTATCATTCTGCTCAGGAACATTAAAGGACATAGATTTTGTAGCCATCTCACTTTGATGATGACTTGTAGGATTTCCTTCATGTTGACCAGGTTTAGTCAAGACAGTAGAGCCACTTTGTTTAGTCTCGTATCGAGCTTCTTTCAGAACACTAGCCATAAAATTACAGAGCCTCCTATCAGTGTCTATCTTTTCAGCCTCACTTATGTTAGGGTTTCCATGTTTAGTCTGGGCCAAGGATGTCTCAACATATGGCTCAACATTGGATACAGAGTCAACAGTCACAGACTTGGAAACATTCTTTTCACTGACTTCTTGAGCAATATTACTCAATTCTAATTTGTCCAGATCAACTTTGTTCGTGACCTCTTCACCACTAGCAGCCTCAATAATATTCATATTGGCTTCAGGAATGGTGAGTTTAGTTTCAGCATCATCAGTGGTTGTCTTAGGTTTAGATTCTGGAGGGCCCTGACTAGTAGGGGGAGGATCAAGGTACAAACTCTTCATAGAGGTTTCTTTGTACCAGAGACTGTAGATTTCCTAGAGCTACGAAGTTTTTGACCACTTTCTTTGAAAGAGACGAGTCTTTACTAACCTTAGAGGTCTTAGCCTTCTTGCTTCCAGAGGATTTGACACCTTCTTGAGGATGAACAACAGAGAGAGGAAGAACATTAGTAATGACATCTAGTGAGAAGGCCTCAGTTGTTGAAGATAAAACCCTAGATTTTGTCGGGGTTTCCATATTCTTTTCTTCAGAGCTCTTGCTTGGAGTAGAGATGAAAATGTTTGACATCATGGAATCAGATTGCACGTTGAGGTAATGGGAGATGAACAATTTGTTTAGGCAAGAGAGATGAATAGTGGAGTAGTTGTAAAGAGATTTAACGTGATTTTGAGAAGTATGCAAGGAAGCAATGATTTACAACGAGAATCGTGCCGTATTAATTGGAGAGAGAAAAGAATCATTTTTATGCGCACACACTAATAATTTCTTTAATTCCTCATAAAACTAGACTTCCAGTTTGACCTTGATACTTTTGGTTTGATTGAGATATCCCAACACCAGGTTAGACATCTTATTTTTCTTCTCAATTCTTAGTCTAAGAGTATCTTTATAGTCCTCTTCAGTCATACTTTCTAATTTGAGAACGCAACAATCATCCTTGGATATAGCCTCATTCTGTTCATTTGTACCATCGCAAAATATGACAGACTTGGTGAGACAGAACTTGTTGTCAACCAGATAGTTCTTAACACATGTCATATGTCTAGCCCACTCAGTATCAGCATACCAGTTGACTTGAGAAGAATATTTTGGAGACATATGAGCTAATAGAATAAGAGTTATGCCCACAACACCAACCACCCTTTTTCCTTTAATCCCTACATGATTATCTTTAGTCTTAGACCAGTGTTTAAGGCATCCATACAATTTGT
Source organism: Lathyrus tuberosus (assembly GCA_022829125.1). Lineage (NCBI taxonomy): Eukaryota > Viridiplantae > Streptophyta > Magnoliopsida > Fabales > Fabaceae > Lathyrus > Lathyrus tuberosus. The sequence continues at coordinate 15,933,876 of JALAZF010000071.1, forward strand.
AGCAAAATGGTTTTATGTGACCATATCTCCCAGAATAATGACATTTCCATGGCTGGAGTTTACCTTTGGTGTGAGTTTTCTGAGGTCTGGCAGGATGTTGTAACATTTGGTCAGATACATCATCATTTTCTTTAGCAGCACTGGTTTTTCTTTGATTTTTTACAGTCTGATAGTTAAACCCTATATTAGTGAAAACCTTACCTTCTTTTCCAACTTGAAGAGTTTTATTCAATACACCAGATCCATTGTTCAGCATTCTGAATTTTGTCAGACTTTCTACCTTATGAATCAGTAGGTTTACCTTATTTTAAAGATTGGATATGGTATTCAAAAGGCTCTCTTTCTCTTCTTGAAGGTGTGCTATAAAATTCTTCTGCGTTTCTCCTATCTTGCACACTTCTTCACTTCTTACACAGAGATCCTTGTATGAGGCAGCTAGTTCTTCATAGGTAATTTCTTTATTACACACGTCTCTATCTGAGCTGCACCTACCAGAGAGAGCAATAACGTTTTTTCCAATTTTGTCGTTACTATCTTCAGACCCATCAGTCCAGGGTGTAAGGTTGGACATTCAAATTTACTGTGACCAAGACCCTCACAGTTATGACAATGGATAACTTTGTTTGGGTTTTGTTCCTTTTATGTTTCAATTTTTTTTCTGAAGACCACTATTGATGTCAGATGCAATGTCCTTGACTTCTATTTTAATTTTCTTATCCATATTTTCCAGAATCTTTTTGAATTTATTTCCAAGTAACACAATGGCTTTAGAAATCTCTTCATCAGTGGTTTTGGAAGTTAGAGCTATATTCTTGTTCTTTTGTCCAAATCTGTTACTCATAACTGATTCAAAAGTTTTAAGAGACCCAATGAATTCATCAACCCTCAGTTTGCTTATGTCCCATGCTTCTTCATTTGTTGTGACCTTCATGTCAAATCTCTCGGGAAGATACCTAAGAATCTTCCTAACCAGCTTTTCTTTTGATACCTTTTCTCCCAAGGCACTAAAGGCATTAGCTATTTGAAGAATATTCATGTGAAAATCATGAACACTTTCATCTTCCCTCATCTTTAGGTTTTCAAATTTGGTAGTGAGCAGCTGAAGTCTAGACATCTTTACCTTGGATATTCCTTCCTGAGTTGTCTTGAGAATTTCCCAAGCATTCTTAGCCACAATACAAGTCTTGATTAACCTAAACATGTTCTTGTCAACTCCATTGAATAGAGCATTCAAGGCCTTGGAGTTTACAAGAGCAATCTCATCTTCCTCATTGGTCCAGTCCTTTTCCGACTTCAAGGTCTCTTTTCCATCCCTATCTTTAACCACAGGGTGCTCCCAACCCTTGATAATAGCCTTCCAAGTTATGATATCCATAGATTTAAAGAAAGACACCTTACGTGCCTTCCAAAAATCATAGTTAGTGCCATCTAAGATAGGTGGTATATTCACATTTCCTCCTCCTTCCTTGTCCATAGTACCAGAATACAAACTCCCTGGAGCTCACCCAAAAAAAGAACAGGGTGAATTGCTCTGATACCAATTGAAATTCTGGCACGCAGATACCAGATGTCGAGACAGATGTCACAACACTGAGATCAAAACAGCTTGATCACACAAATAAAAAGGCAGAAACTTAAATGACAGAAAAGTTAAAATAACACCAGTAACTGTTAACCCAGTTCGGTGCAACTCACCTACATCTGAGGGCTACCAAGCCAGGAAGGAAATTCACTATGATAGTATTAGTTCAAAGCTAATCTCCCCCGTTTACAACTTCTCGCCTAATCCATACCTTGTGCAACTTCTACCTAGAAACCCTCTAGATATGAGATCCCCCTCTCACTTCCTAATCAGCCACAATCCTAGTGACAATTCAACAACTACCATAGATAGAAGTACCAACCCTTCCAATTACAATACTTGGTTTTGCTTAAAAGCTTTAACCAAGAACAATACACTCTTGCTTAAAAGCTTTAGAGTAGATAATTAACAATGAACAATCAGTCAACCTCAATGCATCAGAAGATACATGAGTGACATACAATTAACAAGCACTAAACCCCAAAGAATAACCAAGACACGACTAATATTAATTCTCCAAATTTTTCAATCTTTTATCCATCTTCTTTAGGTTTAGCTCCTCTCTTTAAATAGCCTTCAGACCTAATGGACCTGGGCTTCTTTGACGTGCAAAAACAACAACAATCAGTTTTAACTCACTGCAAAGCATCCTGCACAATAATAGGAAGAAAATACAAACTTTCTTAAAAGGGCTCAACAATCCTTTTTACGAAAACTAACATAATCTGTCAAAACAAAAATTCCCATAATATACTCCCGTGGATAACGCAAACGTGTGCATCAGAACACACTAAAAAATCACACTAAAAATACCAAAATAGTCATACCCTAACTTTCTGGTATAACATGTCCTGACATATGTCACAACATCATGATGGACATGATGTATGACTGTCATGGAAGAACATCTTGCTAACAACATGTTGTTTTACCAAAATGTAGCAAATCCACAAGTCACAGAACTTACAAGTCTCAACATATTAAAGGAAATCTGGATATCTCGCACACACCCTCCTAAAATGTATTATAGATTATAATTATAACTCCCTATGGAAGTGTCATGCCCCAAATTTTACCCCTTAGATGTCATTTCTCTTTGCATATCATTCAAGGTCAATTATTCGTACATAACCAACCAAGTTATCAGCTATTTGTTTGTTTTGTTTCCTTTGTGAATCAGGGTTTATTTCAAGAGGCTTCAAAGGTTGACCAATCGAGGTTTTGGATAGGTCACTCACCAATCAAGCCCTCATAATCTCAGGAGACCTTTTCTCCATAATCTGGTGCAATATGACTTCCTCACAAGTCCTTCGAGGCTCAGGCTTTGTAGGATCAAATCAAGGTCCAAACGAGGTTATCAGGTTAAGGGTCTGTGTACAATATTGTTGGAACTCAGTGGAATTTGACCTAATCTTGGTTGAAGAAGTGGTTTGTTTCAGTATCAGGTTATCAGGCTGTGGCAAAGATTCTGAATCAGGTTTTTGGTTCTCATCAAGTCATTATTTCAGTGTGCACTCAAGATTAGGGTTTTTCACCCTTGGTGTTTAAGATAGGCAAGTGTCATTCAGTTGGGTTTATTTGAGGCTAGCAGCACGGTGTGGAGTATTGTTCAGTTCAATTGGATGTCATCTTAGTTTTGGTCAAGAAAATGGAGATTGTTCAGTCTCTATGTTCGAAGATCGTTAAACCAGGGTTTCGTGTCAGTAAGGTGTTTGTTGAAGGAACATAACCATCAAAGGTCAAAGCAGTATAATTTTGTGCGAGTCCTGATTATGTGGTTTCGGTTCTCGTCATTGATCCAAGGATTCGTCAAGTTGTGGTCCAATCAAGATCATTTGAAGATGGATTTGAATTTGTGTCGTTGTCCAGGATTTGTGGTGGTCAAGTGTACTTGTTGAGAATTCAAGTGTCGTCCAAGTTTGGTGGTGCGTGACAAAATCCATATCCATTAACCATCTGTCAAATCTATTCCAAAACCAAATGCCATTTCATGTCCAAATATATAAATAACCATTTCTTTTTTTTCTTTTCCACCGAATTCCAAGTTCAATTCCATATTCAAGTTTCTTCTTGTTTCCTTTCCTTTTTTTTCCCACTTAAATGTTAAGCTTCATAATATAATGCAAAAATATTTTCAATTCAATTCTATTATAATCCAATTCCCAATTCCATTTCCAGTTTCAAAACCCATTCATAATATTCGTCTTAATCCAATATATATTCTTTTCAAATTATCAACATTTATCAAAATTCTTTTACTTTTCTCTTTTCTTTTCCAATTCATTTTTTATTTATTACCATTAAATTCCATTCATAAACTTTATTACAAGTCCATATACGAATTCAAAGCCATGAGTAAATTGTCCATAATGTAGATTCACACAAGTCCATATATTTGTTCTCTTTGTTACAACAAAAAATTTCAGAAAAAATATGTATTATTCAACCTTTCCATGTAGTCATGCCTTGCATCAAGTCCAAGTAATACACCATATATCAGTTACTATCCTCCAAAGCTTGTGACCTCACATACAAAAAATTCCAAATCATGCTAGCATTGCAAAACAATTATCCGCACAAGACAACAGCAGACAAAGCTAATACATTTGAAGACATTGTAGATGCTTATCTAGCATATTTGCAGACCTTTGAATGGGCTCCACAAGAAGCTCAAATGCACATGGTCACGGATTATTTTAGTCACTCAGAATGGAAAGTGATTGCTGAGTTTCTTGGGCCAAACCATGGTTTTAAATTGCGGACCGCATCACCTGATGCGGCCGCAATATTGCGGTTGTGGTAGTGTCCGCATCCGCATCAGGCTGCAATTGCGGTGTGATTCTAAATCACACTAAAAACTGCATCATAACGCCGCAACGGCCGCATCATAACACCGTAACGGCCGCATTTACCCGCATTAGACCGCATCAGCCCGCAACAATAGATGACATGTGAAATCTAATACATATAATAAACTATATTATTTTATGTTGATAAAAATAAATTCACACCGCAACGACCGCAATCCGCATCACAACAGCCACAATAGCCGCAACCGCAGTGGCTGCAACCGCAACCGCAATTTAAAACCATGGGCTAAACTTGTACTTGCACCCTGCTAAACCTTGCCTTCATTAGCCAACAAAACCTGCGCAAAAACGCAGCATCCCCACCACGCCTGTACCAGCCAAAACCTCCCTTTGCAACACATCATTCCACTCCAATATCTGCAAAACACACGAACCATACGTACAATAGCTGACAACCGTCCCCTACCCTGTACAAACTTCACGCCAAACCTACACAGCTGCTACAAACAAAGCCATAAAACTTGTGGATTATACGACAACAACAGAACAATTCGTACGAAAACTTAACCAACAAGTTTAGAGTTGAATTAAAAGGAGAGACTTTTGGTTTCATTAAAAAAAAGGAGGATAAGACAGAAAAAAAAAAGAAAAAGAGATGGAGACAGTACTCTGGCAATTACGGTGAGATGAGTTTCTGCAATCTTAACCCTTCCTCCATATAGTTTCATCCGGGAAGAACAACAGAAGAAAAAAGGAGTTTCATTTTCTCAAAAAAAAAAAAACCAAAAAGCTCCTCTGAAAATCCTCTTCTCCGCCTAGCCTCTTCGCCTTCTTCCTTCCAACATCATCAACCACTCACCAACCTAAAAACCTTCTTTCAAATCTCTCCTTTAATCATTTAACCTTAAAACCCTCACAAACCATCACCAACTACCGTTTAAACTCACCACAAAACCAGCCGTGTGTTCAACTCCACCCTTAAAATCCAAATCAGTCACAAACACACTCAATCAAAACCAGAACAAATCAAACGAAAGAGAGGAGAAGAGTTTGAGACGCGGAACCAAATCGACCCAAAACAGGGGATTTCTGAACCAGAAAGAAAAGGAGGTTGGGAGTGACGACGAACTTCTCCTAGCTGCGCACTTTTGATTTTTTCCATGGTCGTTCTTCTTTCGATCACGGTGATGATGCGTCGCTTATGCTTATTTTTCGAAAAAACACTGTTGATTCTTTTTATTGTCTGATGCTATTTTGAACCATGCCTCGTTTCACTTTGTAAATTGGGTTTTGTTGACTTTGGTTTTAGGATTAAAATGGTGTGCATTTGCTTCTAGAATGGGCCAAGGAGCCCATGGTGATTCTACACCACAATTCTAAGCGCCCCTTCCTTTTTTTTTGTTTTTAATATTCCTTTTCTTTTGTTTTTCCTTTTTTTTTCTTATTAAAATCTCTTGTTTTTTAGCTAAAAATGAATCTCTTGTTTTAATTACTTTTTTGTGATTTTATAAATTTTATTTTCTATTTTATTGGCCAATGATATAACAAAAATCATGATTGGTTGATTTATTCAAATCAATGAAAATCTTGATCAATATGAGGCCGTTTTTTCTTTTTTTTATTGGTCAATGAAAGTCTAAAATCGTTGGTTATCGATTTATCGATTTAAAATCATGATTAAGACGAGACTATTTCATTTCCATTTCAATTTGTGATTTCTATAAATTTCTCCAACTACTAACTTTTCATTTCTCTCCTTGACGAGGCTTGTAAATATTTCCTAATAAAATCTTGTGGATGACTCGCCTGTTCCTGTCATGATTTTTGATGCCTTGTTCGTCCGACGATTCCTCGATACAATTCCAAAGGAAAGATTCATTGTGGACTCATAAGTCATCTTCATGCTGGTTAGACCTTTCTCATTTCACTTCCATGACCTTTTTATGATCATTTCCTCTTTGGCCTTATTAGAGCCATTTTACTTTACAACTTAGAATTAGGTTAGAGTTCTTCAACTCTATGTGTCATTTACCCTTAAACTTAGAAATTAGGATAGAGCTCTTAAGCTCTATGTAATTCTCATCATAATGAGTACTCACTCCCCTTTTGACTTTGTTCAAAGTCAACTTTTTAGACTAGTCTTCTAACTTAGATTTAGAGAGTTCTTTAACTCTATGTGGGTATCATGATCATGAATACTCATTCTCCTTGGAACTTTGACCATAGTCAAGAGTTCCTCGCCCTCGTTGAGGTGAACTACGGAGGCTCTGATTCCTCAATCCAAATCAGGATACATTGGCACAAGATGCGATATCTTGTTGAGCCAATTTGCCTTACAATTTAGACTTAGAGAGTTATTGAACTCTATGTGAGTATCATGATTATGAATACTCATTTCCCTTTGGAACTTTGACCATAGTCAATGGTTCCTCACCCTCGTTGAGGTGAACTACGAGTGCCCTGATTCCATCCTTATTAGGATACGTAGGCACGAGATGCTACGTCTTGACGAGCATACTTAGTGTATATACACCTAGGTCTTTACCATTAGGTCTTTACCTTTAGCACCTGGTCTTTACCATATGTCTTTACCTTAGCCTTAACACCTTTTCCCTTAGCAAGCAAACTAACATAACGCAAATACAAACAAGAGGTTCCTGTAAAGTACTACAGATATCTAGGATGCTAACACCTTCCCTAGGTATAACCAACACCCGAACCTTATATCTCTTAGCTGTGTCTTCACATAGCGCAATTAGGGTTTTCTTCGATCTTTACCCTTTCCTTTGGATAAATCAAAGCTTGGTGATGAATTTCAAAGATGTGTGATTCAAGTTAATTAATAGCTTGGTATCCGATTCTCACCGTAACAGGAAGAATTTGCCATTTCATGCATCCATTATACTTTCCAAAGCTCGACGAGTTTATCAAGAGGCCTAACTTTCTTAGCATCCATGATCTCACCCAACAAACTCAATGTCGATTTTCTACTAACAACGGGGCAACTATGCTTATGTTCTCGGCGTAGTAGCTTCGTTCAGACTCTTTTCCCCTTGGTTTTGACTGCTTGTCCCCACTTTATTACCGTAACCACTTTGATCTGATCCATTTCCTCCACGATTCGAACCGTTACTACATCCTTCTAGCTTCTCCACGTCAATGCAGGTGAATAATAGATCGTTCTCGTATCCGATCTCCTCCAGGCTAGCCGTCGAGGAGCCTCCTTCATTCAAAGGATTTGATGGATATAGCTCCATCATTTCGTCGAGAAGGCGATAGTTGTTCTCGGAGTGCACTCTCTAGTCGTGAAAGTGGGATTCGTCGGCGCCGGCGTGTGGAGCGGTGCTGTCACGGATGAAAGGGTTGGGAGAGGGTGTTGATGATGAGACATTGGGATTGTAGTTTGAGTTTGAAGGTGGATCTGTAAGACCCTAATTTTTGACCCCTAAGATTCCACATATCATTCGCATCTTATTCGCATTTCATACCACAAGCAAGATCACAATTTGTGTTTCCCCTGGTATCTGTGTATTTTTTTCACTTGCTTCATCATTTGTTTATGTTTACTAACCTTTAATCAAAATCCAAAAATATTTTGTTTTCTTTCGCTAACATTTTAAGGGGAAGAACAGGTTAAAAATACCAAAATAACAGCCCCGCAGCTCGAATGAATTTCATCTGTACAACGTCGAAGTTGATCCGTAATCGTGTCAAATTTTATCCGATCAAGGATTCCTCAAGTTTTAATTGATTATTATCCAAGGAATTCCAAGGTTCATGTGTTTATTTGCATGCCTTCTTCGACAAGCAAAATAATTGAGCCAAAGCCGGAGCAATCCAGTCAAACAAAGCAATTTTTGCCATTTTTCACTGATGCAATCGATTGCACTAAAATAGCAATTGATTGCACCCCTCACATATCGTGCCACTTTTTGAATTTTTATACAGGCGCAATGGATTGCGTCAGCACTGCAATCGATTGCACAGAGGCAAAATTGGCCAAATTAAGCAATTTTCAAATTTTGAAGCATTTGACACCAATTTTATCACATGAGAATATTCTAGATCACCCAAAAATAATTACCCTACCTCATCACAATTAATTCCCACCATACACCTTCACTAATCACCACTCTTTTGTTAATTTCCCTCCAAAATCAATTTCCAAGCCTAATTTTGATCTTCCAAACCAAATTCCAAGCCACCAAATTCCCAAGCCTAAACTCTTTAAATAGAGCCTTCATTCATTCATTCATTAAAGCTTTTGAGAGCCCAAAAATCCTCTTGCAAATTCTCTCCCCAACCACAAAATTCACCAAAGCTCATATTTATTCCTTTGAAAGTTAACAAGAATTCACATTGAATCTTGTTCAACTTTGAGCTAAACCTTCATCCAAACTTGTTTTCTTCATCAATTCTCATAGATAAAGGCTTTGGTGTTTGGATCTTGAAGCAATTTGAAGGAATTTTCAGATTTGAAGTGGTAATTGATCTTTCACCATTGTTGAAGCTTCAATTTCATCTTCCACAATGTAGATCTTTGGAGATCTTTGTTACTTGATCTTTTGGATCTTGTAATTGTGTTTAATTACAGGTTTTTACTGTTATTTTATTTTAAAATTCGTGCACAATTGAATCCATGATCAATAGATGTTTGATGAAATGATTGATCAAGGATTTGCCTCTTAAAATGCTGATTTTATGTTTTTTAAACAGGTGCAATCGATTGCACCTTTTGCACAATGGATTACGCGGTGTAAAATTTGTGCTGATTTACTGATTTTGAACAGGTGCAATCGATTGCCCAGAGGCAGAATTGTGTTTTTTTGGCATGTTTTGGGGCTGTTTTGGCTTTTCTTCCTTTTTCTTCCCTTTTCCTTTGTTCTTAGCCTTAGATCACATAATTTTGTGATTTAATTTGGCTTTCTCTTCATCTATTTCTTCTTTTATTTTGATCGATGAAAGTCTTATGGATCTTAGAATTTCTTTGTTGAATTCTTGATCAAGACTAGATCGTTACCTATTTTCTTTTCGTGCGGCATTGCTTTCGGATGACGATTTACATATCGTTCATCTAGCATGCATTAGCACAAAGATTTATTGACCGGCCTTATTGTAGGGTAATTACTCCGTAAATTACTCGGCGATTGCTTGACATAGCGCAACATTTGTCCCTCTTTATCCAATTCGGAATTTGAACTTTCGTGGTCCGGACCTTGATTGGTCGCGTCAACCCAATGTTGGTTAATCTTTTTTATTAGGTTCAAAATCTTTGAAGCTTGTTGTTGTAGAGGCTTGATTCTATCAATCATCTAACAAGTCTTCACTAACCTTTACCTAAGTACATTGTTTAATCACTATAGTTCAAGACGCAAAACGGAATAATTAATGAAGGCTTATGGCACTAGAGCCTTGTGCTACTAATCACTAACTTCTAACTTCTTTATGTTTTCTTCTCGCTCCCTATCTCTCTTTTACTTTTATGCTCCATTATTATCATTTCATATCATGTTTATGCTTCCGCAATTTTTCCTTTGTCCGTTGCACACATGTTTATGCTTATGCCTTTTTCTCTTTGTCCACTTGGACCAAAAACATTAATAAAGGACAAAACCTCTAAAAAACTTGTGCTTCTAATCTTGGACTATGGTTACTATCCTTTGTAATGGACATGGAATTTTACACCTAGACCTTGGACATCTAATGCAATTCTTGGAACCTTGGACTTAGAACTAGGACCTTTTCCCTTTGCTTTGGAATTATAGTTCGAAGACTTTGGAGCTTGCTTGTGTGGTTAGACTATTCTTATCCTTAGCTTTTACCTTATGCTTTAGGATAGTCACTTCTTCTCCTCCCCATTCTTTAATTTTAAAAACTCTCTCCTTTTTTTTCAAAACTTTCTTGATTTTAATCTATCACCTTTTTCATAATCAAACCTTGACTTTGTCAAGTGATTTTACTCTTTTCTTTTCATTTCTTAACAAATGCTAAACTACATAAGCATATTGACACCTTTTTCAAAAGACTTAAAAAACATTAAACTCATCACTCTCTTTTTGTGCCCTCGTGCACTTTTTCCTTTAACTTTTTCATAAGTTTAGACATGATTAATTTCTTTAAACAGAATTATTCGCTTGGAAATGACGACTTGTCTTTACATTTAAAATCAATCAAAATAAACAAATTTCATTCTTTGTACCACGAACTACGGGGTTTTGATCCTAAATTACACATTGTGGGTACGTAGGCATGAGGCGACAAGTCTCTCCAAACACAAAAATCTTAAAAACAATTTCTCTTCTCATCTCCTCAATCACCTTTCAAGCAAACATTTTCAGACCAAAAGCGTAAATATTTCAAAGGGTTCCTATAGAGTACTATAAACATTTTGGGTTCTAACACCTTCCCTTAACGTAACCAACCCCCTTACCTAGTCTCTGTTTACTTGTTCTTGTTGTAGAGCTTGTGTAGGTTTTGTTCGCTCTTTTTCCTTTCCTTTTGGATAAAATAAAAGTGCGGTGGTGACTCTTGCTCTATGAGTTAAGTTAATCAATAGCTTACACTCACGATTTTGCTGCTATAAATAAAGTGGCGACTCTGTTGGGGATCTCTGGTTTCTAGTGGGTTTAACCTAATTTGATTTATTTATCGCTTTTTGTCTGATTTGTTTGTTATTGATTATTCTGTCAGGGTGTTTGGTGATCCTGTGTGGTGAGATAAGCCCAATACCCAGGCTTGAGTATACACCTAGGACTAGGGTGGAAAGTAGTGTGACTTGTGTGGCATTTGGCCATACTTAGTATACACGAAAACTCCACATCCAGACGAGGTTTTCTTTGGTATTGTTCTATCCTGCGCATTGGTACAGATGATGGAATGTAACCTGGAGAACTGTCGACTCTGGCGATCATTCCCGAGGACTCAGTTAAGGCACTCCTCCCAAGAGGTAGTAATGGCAGACCAGAAATGGCAAACCCGTTATGCTTCTTGATCCGAGGACCCGAAGCTAAGAACTTTAGAACCCTTAACCCATCTTGGCCTTATTAGGACGTGGTGCGGTGGCTATTCAGGTGCAGACTTGAATAAGTTGTTATGCGATACCACACTCAGACGAGACTCTCTTGAGAATATTACTGACTACCAAGCAGTTGGGAAATCGATAATATTCGAAAGATGGGTTGTAGACTCTGGGAACTTCTTTAGAACCTTGTTCGACAGGTGTTATACCCTTAGTACATACCTTTGTGGGTTGGTTTCTTAACCTCGACTCCATGCTCGTGACTCAAACCTTTGGACCCGTGTGCTTTAAGTGATCTTGTTTGTGGTTGTTGCATTCATTCACTCTTGCATCCATGAGCATACATATGCATTCTTCCAAGTTGTTTAGAAACTCATTTCAACTGTCTTCTTCTCCAGTTACCTGTTCACAGTCAAGCTGTTTTCTCAACACAACTACGAAACTAGAGCTGCTGTCAGATTGAGAATGGAAAACCAAGAACAACACAATGCAGAAGTCAGAATAGAAATTGATGAGTTGAAGGCCGGTATGACCAAACTCACAGAAATGATGCAAGTTTTGATTGCTAGAGGTGAACCACCTCAGAGGACTGTGATTGCTGAAACTTTAACTGCTGCTGTTGACCCTCCACTAACTCAACAACCTGCTTCTATTTGGCCAGAATTTGGGTTACCTCCGAATTACTCACCACCCTTTACAACTACTCCTGTGTTTGTCTCGCCAGTATCTTCATCTCCATTATTCACTGAACCTCAACTTATTGTGCATTCTATTGCTCAAGCTATTCCTGAGAATCCTCCTTTCGTGTACCATGCTGCTGGTCTATAATCTGAGAGTTAGGGAGAACCTGGATACATTGAAGAAGTCAGAGAGCAATTGCAAACTCTGGACAAAAGGATAAGAGCCATGGAAGGAAGTGATGTCTTTAGTGCTGCTGCAATGGACATGTGCTTGGTTTCAGACTTGGTTATGCCTGCAAAATTCAAAACTCCTGATTTTGAGAAATACAAGGGGTGCACCTGTCCCAGAAACCACTTGGTGATGTACTGCCGCAAGATGGCTGCTCATGCCAAAAATGACAAACTGCTCATTCACTGTTTCCAAGACAGCTTGAGTGGGGCTTCAATGAAATGATATATGGGACTTGAGAAGAACCGTATCCAAAGCTGGAAAGACTTGGTTGATGCTTTCTTAAAGCGATATAAGTATAATCTGGACATGCCACCTGATCACCGTCAACTACAAAATATGTCTCAGAAAGAAAAAGAATCCTTCAAGGAGTACGCTCAGCACTGGAGAGAGTTAGCTGCTCAGGTGGAGCCACCGTTGGATGAAAAGGAATTGACTGGATTGTTCATGGATACACTTCAACCACTATTTGGGGAAAAGATGATCGGCAGTGTATCATCTGGTTTTGCTGACCTAGGCACTATTGGAGAAAGACTAGAAGAGGGTATCAAGAAAGGAAAGATTACTAATGCTGAAGCCTTTAGTGGTGCTAAAATGTATGCTGGGAATTTTCAAAAGAAAAAGGATGGTGACACCCATGCTATTTCAGTTGAAGGTAAACCTCATCGCAGACAACAACAATATGTAGCTGCAATTTCTCCTGTTGTCAATGATCAACCAGTTCAAGCTCCTCGTCAGGCTGTCAGACAAAATCAGAATCGCAATAGGGTTAACTTTGATCCTATCCCGATGTCCTACACTGAGTTGTATCCATGTCTTGTAAAGAAAGGTTTGATTACAACGAGGGATCTACCTCCTCCTCCAAATCCTCTCCCAGCCGGCTATAGGGCTGATCTTCACTATGAGTTCCATCGAGGTGGGGCAGGCCATAACTTGGAAGGTTGTTATGCATTGAAATCTAGAGTACAAGAATTGGTGAACTCAAATATTCTGACTTTTCTTGATGATAATCCCAATGTTGTCAACAATCCTTTGCTAGAGTATGCCAAGTGAAGTTTGAGCCAGTTCAGACAGATCATCTCCTAAAGCCAGTGTTTCAGACAGGACAGCTCATCCTTATTGCTGATTAGTCACTATGCCTTGTTTCTTTCTGTTTGCATTTATCTTTGATTGTATTGACTGTTTGCTTTCGAATTTTATTTGAACTTTCATGGTAATTTCAATGAAATGAGCATTGCAATGTTTTGATTCAATTCATTTATATCCACTGTGTGCATCTTTATGCTTTCTTTTTCACAAAACAAAATTTATTTCCTATTCATTTTCTTTGTCAAGCTTTTGTTTATGCAAAGATTGGAGGGAGGATGATGAAAACGAAATACCTAAAATTGCTGAACTGTATGCTTTCAAATTAAAACTTGGCTGATGATGTACAGGCATTGTTTCAACTCCCAAACACTGGAGAAATAAGGAAGTTAATCCCTTGTCAACCCCTTTGAGCCTAGAAGTTGGAGTTTCTTTCTGTACAAAAAAACCCGCAATCTTAACCTGGGGATGGGTAGCTCTCAGTTAATTTGACTGTGTATTTAAACACAAGAGAATCATTGCAATCACAAAGCTTTCCTTCGCACACATCAAACATGTGTCGAAGATGTCTTTCAAATCAAAATCCAATGATGGTTCACCGTAATCATTAAGCCAGGCAGTCACTACCTTTCAATAAAAAGGAAAAAAGATAAAAAAAAATCAAAAGAAAAGCCCGCTAAGTCAAAACCTATGAAGGAGACTTAGGCAAAAATTGGGGTATCCCGCTGACTGTAAAATCAAATGACACAGTTCAGAAAAAAGTTAGGGATAACAAAAAAAATCAAGAGGTTGCCAAAATCCTCAAAAACAAAATGAGTTGACTGAGGTCCTCATCAAAAACAACAAAATGTTGTAAGAAAGAGTGACTGCCATCTCAAAAATACCTTGGCCCTTGGGCCATCATCATAATAGTGTTGTAATTCCAAAATCACTTGGAACCTGAATGCATAGTTTGAATTAACTGAGCATAAGACTGAAGGTCATCACGAAGATTGGGTTGGGTACAAATAAATTTTGAGCCTATATCCTTTGTTTCAAAAATCGTGAACCAGACCACGTTACAACCTTCAAAAGACCTAATTGAAGCCAGGTTTCTTTTGAAAGCATACTGCAATAAGGTTGTGTAAATTGACTCCTAAGTTTGTTGCCAATCATTTGCTTTAATGTCATACCTTTGCTTTCTCTTTCATTTTGAATGTCTAAACCGTCCGTGTTTTGACAAGTGATTCATTTTGCTTTGCATCATTCAAAAAATGATTTTTGATTTCAAAATTGCATTGAGCTTTGCATTAAAATTACCATGTTTGTTTGAATAATCCTATTTGCAGGCAAACTTTCCTCATCAAGAAATTTCAAATAGTTGAGAAACTTGGTCAGTGATCCTATCAGGGGCACATTACTTCCAGATCCTGTTCAAGATTTTTGTTGCTTAGTACAAGTTATTCTCAGAATTAGTTAATCAGAAGATCTCTTTCAAGACCCATACTGAGTTTAGCCTTCTCAACAATCATTTCAAGAACTGAAGCCATGATCAGTTCATCCCCAGCAACTGAAGCCATGATCAGTTTATTCTCAACAATCATTTCGAGAATTGAAGCCATGATCAGTTCATTTTTCCCCTACAACAGTCAAACTGAAGCCATGATCAGTTTATCCTCATCAGTCAATCAATCTGGGGCAGTCTACTTCAAGAACCCTTAAGATGTCTTTCCTAAAAAAAACCATCAGCCTGATACAATTCATAAGTGTGACAGAGATGTGTTCAACATCTTCTCTCCAAGCAGAATGCACAGTGTTTCCCGTGTTAAGGAATCAGAGTCCCCTTTCTTCCCTCACAAAAGAGTCTTTCTCAGTTGTCTCAATCATCTGCATTGCATACATAAATCATTCATACATCATGCATAGAAAAATTTTCATAGCTCGAAGTGTGCTTCGCGCTCATATGCATTTCCCGAGGTCCTGTTGCTGTCAACATCTTACCTTGTGATCAAAGTCCAACTTACTTGGCGCCTACCAAAACTTTTACCTGCCTTGTCATTAAATTCCATTCCTGAATGTTGTCGTTTACCTATCTTGTTTCATTTCCAGTGCCATTCCTGGATGTTGTCGTTTCTCTGTGCATCTTATCCTGTTTCTAGATGTTTGTTTTCTTTCATTCCAGTGCTATTCCTAGATCTTTGTTTTTCTCTCACTCCAGTGCCATTCCTGGATGTCTGTCTCTTTTGATATCCAGTGCTATTCCTGGATACCTTGCTCCTCTTGTTTCTCCCAGTGCTATTCTTGGAAGTCTTTTCTCTCTTCTGTAATCCCCATTATATTTTCTTGGATATCTTTCAGTGCCATTCCTGAAAGTTTTATCTGTTCATTTAGTGCCATTCTTGAATGAGTTTTCTCCTTTGCATTCAGTGCCATTCCTGGATGTCTTTCTCACTATCATTCAATGCCATTCTTGAATATAGTGATTTACCTTTGTCTTTCAGTGCCATTCCTGAAAGTTTTATCTGTTCATTCAGTGCCATTCCTGAATGAGTTTTATCTTTTTGCATTCAGTGCCATTCCTGGATGTCTTTCTCACTATCATTCAATGCCATTCTTGAATGTAGTGATTTACCTTTACCTTTCAGTGCCATTCTTGAAAGTCCCTGCTCACTTTATTCAATGTCAGTCTTGGATATTGTGAACTCTTTTTTATCCAATGCCATTCTTGGATACTTCTGATATATTTTCCAGAACTTTTCTCACTTCATCCAATGCCGTTCTTGGATGTTGAGATTCCTTTTGTCCAATGCTATTCTTGGATACCTTTTCCCCAGCCAAGTTCAATGCTATTCTTGGATACCTCTGTTGTTCACCCTTGCCATCCAATGCCATTCTTGGATTTCCCTAGTGAAAATTTTCAAACTGAAGCTTGTTTCTATCCAATGCCATTCTTGGATAACTCTGATGTTTGTTGTTGCCCCATTCAATGCCATTCCTGAATGTTGTAGTTCTTTTTATCCAATGTCATTCTTGGATATCCTATCCCCAATAGAGTGTTTTTCACCTTCATCCAATGCTATTCTTGGATGACGCTGTTGTTTTTACTAGAAACTTTCTTGTTGTTGTCCAATGCCATTCTTGGACATCTTTTGACATACCTTTTATCTTGTTTGTAGTTTCCATCCAATTCTATTCTTGGATGTCACTACTCGTCTTTTCAGGGTCTTGGCCCTCTCTTTCTAACTATTGATGGATGCTTCTTGTCACCTTGGCAGATCTCCAAAAATGGCTTGTGTTCCCCGGCGTGTCTTTTCATGTCGTCTCTCTCAATTTACCGTAACTCTCTTGTTTCAAGTTTCCCCACAGTCTGTTTCATCCTTTGCATTCATATCATCTTGTGGCATCTTAGGGCTAAAAAATATTGGTTTTCTGTATTTAAGTATCTTCAATCTTGCCAAGACGAAGTTTTCAACCTTCATATCTCCTGATGGAAGAAACTTAAATAGGGGCAGCTGTAAGAACCTAATTTTTGACCCCTAAGATTCCACATATCATTCGCATCTTATTCGCATTTCATACCACAAGCAAGATCACAATTTGTGTTTCCCCCTGGTATCGGTGTATTTTTTTCACTTGCTTCATCATTTGTTTATGTTTACTAACCTTTAATCAAAATCCAAAAATATTTTGTTTTCTTTCACTAACATTTTCAGGGAAAGAACAAGTTAAAAATACCAAAACAACAGCCCCGCAGCTCGAATGAATTTCATCTGTACAACGTCGAAGTTGATCCGTAATCATGTCAAATTTTATCCGATCAAGGATTTCTCAAGTTTTAATTGATTATTATCCAAGGAATTCCAAGGTTCAAGTGTTTATTTCCATGCCTTCTTCGACAAGCAAAAGAATCGAGCCAAAGCCGGAGCAATCCAGTCAAACAAAGCAATTTTTGCCATTTTTCACTGATGCAATCGATTGCACTAAAACAGCAATCGATTGCACCCCTCATATTTCGTGCCAATTTTTGAATTTTTGTACAGGCGCAATGGATTGCGTCAGCACTGCAATCGATTGCACAGAGGCAAAATTGGCCAAATTCAGCAATTTTCAAATTTTGAAGCATTTGGCACCAATTTTATCACATGAGAATATTCTAGATCACCCAAAAATAATTCCCCTACCTCATCACAATTAATTCCCACCATACACCTTCACTAATCACCACTCTTTTGTTAATTTCCCTCCAAAATCAAATTCCAAGCCTAGTTTTGATCTTCCAAACCAAATTCCAAACCACCAAATTCCCAAGCCTAAACTCTTTAAATAGAGCCTTCATTCACTCATTCATTCAAGCTTTTGAGAGCCAAAAAACCTCTTGCAAATTCTCTCCCCAACCACAAAATTCACCAAAGCTCATATTTCTTCCTTTGAAAGTTAACAAGAATTCACATTGAATCTTGTTCAACTTTGAGCTAAACCTTCATCCAAACTTGTTTTCTTCATCAATTCTCATAGATAAAGGCTTTGGTGTTTGGATCTTGAAGCAATTTGAAGGAATTTTCAGACTTGAAGTGGTAATTGATCTTTCGCCATTGTTGAAGCTTCAATTTCATCTTCCACAATGTAGATCTTTGGAGATCTTTGTTACTTGATCTTTTGGATCTTGTAATTGCGTTTAATTGCAGGTTTTTACTGTTATTTTATTTTAAAATTCGTGCACAATTGAATCTATGATCAATAGATGTTTGATGAAATGATTGATCAAGGATTTGCCTCTTAAAATGCTGATTTTCTGTTTTTTGAACAGGTGCAATCGATTGCACCTTTTGCGCAAGGGATTGCGCAGTGTAAAATTTGTGCTGATTTACTGATTTTGAACAGGTGCAATTGATTGCACGTTTTGTGCAATCGATTGCACAGAGGCAGAATTGTGTTTTTTGGCTTGTTTTGGTTTTTCTTCCTTTTTCTTCCCTTTTCCTTTGACCTTTGCCTTAGATCACATAATTTTGTGATTTAATTCGGCTTTCTCTTGATCTATTTCTTCTTTTATTTTGATCGATGAAAGTCTTATGGATCTTAGAATTTCTTTGTTGAATTCTTGATCAAGACTAGATCGTTACCTATTTTCTTTTCGTGCGGTATTGCTTTCGGATGATGATTTACATATCGTTCATCTAGCATGCATTAGCACAAAGATCTATTGACCGGCCTCATTGTAGGGTAATTACTCTGTAAATTACTCGACGATTGCTTAACATAGCGTAACATTTGACCCTCTTTATCCAATTCAGAATTTGAACTTTCTTGGTCCGGACCTTGATTGGTCGCGTCAACCCAATGTTGGTTAATCTTTTGTATTAGGTTCAAAATCTTTGAAGCTTGTTGTTGTAGAGGCTTTGATTCTATCAATCTTCTAACAAGTCTTCACTAACCTTAACCTAAGTACATTGTTTAATCACTATAGTTCAAGACACGAAACAGAATAATCGGTGAAGGCTTATGGCACTAGAGCCTTGTGCTACTGTAGCGAGCGATTTTGGATGTGGTTCTTAAGCACTGTCACTCTGGGGTACCACGAATTCGATTCATTTTTTATCCTATTGAAGCTGATGAAGGAAGGGAAATAGATGTCTCCAATTAACCCTGCTTGCACACTGAGGTTAAACAGTCAAAATTGTTGGTTTACAGATGCTATTAAGATGTGGGCCTCTCCTCGGTTATTTTGTTAAGAATAGAATGCATGGGCTATCGGTGAGGGTTTTGGTAGGATGTTAGGACTGATGCTTTTCGATTGATGTGTGAAGGTACGGGAGTTTGGGTTTTTGATTAGTGTGCTCGCTAAGATTTTTCAATCTTATGCCTACGTATTCCCGTTTAACGAAACAGGGAAATCAGAGCGATCGTAGTTCCTCTTATTCTATAGGAGGAAAAAGGTTGTTTTGGTGTCTTGTTCAAAGCCCAAGACGTGAAGCTAAAGGTGATTTGTATCTTGTTTAAAGCCCAAGATGTGAAGCTAAAGGGTCTATTTGTATCTTGTTCGAAGCCCAAGATGTGAAGCTAAAGGGTTTTGACTTTAGTGAGAATTTGTCATCTCTAAAGGGGAGTTGTTGATGTTTGTATGCTATGAACAAAACACAACTTTGATGCTAAAAGGTTGATTGGTTCAACCGACGGTTTTTTTATACAAAGCCTAAGAGGAGGCTATGGACCCAACAAGAGGATGCTTTTGTATCTCGTAAGAAGCCCGAGATGGAGACTGAAAGGGTGATTGACTCAACAAGAGAGTGCTTTTATATGTGTCTTGTACGAATCCCAAGACGGAGGCTAAAGGGTTTTGACTCAACAAGAGAGTCTGTTATATGTCTCGTACGAAGCCCGAGAGAGAGGCTAAAGGAGTTGACTCAACAAGAGAGTCTTTTATACTCAACAAGAGAGTGATTTAGTTTCTCGTATGAAGCCCGAGATGGAGGCTAAAAGGAGATTGACTCAACAAGATAGTCTTTTACACTTAACAAGAGAGTGATTTTGTATCTCGTATGAAGCCCTAGATGGAGGCTGAAAGGAGAGTGACTCAACAAGAGAGTGCGTTTATATGTGTCTTGTACGAAGCCCAAGACGGAGGCTAAAGGAGTTGACTCAACAAGAGAGTCTTTTATACTCAACAAAAGAGTGTTTTTCTATCTCGTACAAAGCCCGAGATGGAGGCTGAAAGGTTTTGACTCAACAAGAGAGTCTGAAAAGGTTAGCTCCGCTGGGGAGAATCATTTGTACAAAGCCCAAGAGGAGGCTATTGTGCTGGTGACTGTTTCAGTTGAGTGACAGGTCCAGTGTGTTGGATAAAAGAGAAAATCAGTTCTTATGAAGAGGAAGATTCTGAGTAAGGTCGTGATCGGAGGATCAGGGTCATTTCCTGTTCTTTAAGGAAATGGGAAATCCAAAGGGTATTGAGACTGTTCAAGTCTACTGGCGTTTGAGAAATATATTCTCAGATAGCAAAGGCATGTTGTATGATGCCAGAGTGAAGGCTGGAATGTTAAGGGATGAAGGTCTAGAGTCTTTTGAAAGACTGCTTTATTAAGATGACTAGTTTCTGTTCCTATACCTTTAAGAGGCCGCCAGGACAATTTGTACAAAGCCCAAGAGGAGTCAGGAAACTTTTAAGAAGCCGATGGGCAATTTGTACGAAGCCCAAGAGGAGGATATCTTCGCTGAGGAAGAAACATTATACAAAGCCTAAGAGGAGGCTGTGAAAACTTCTAAGAAGCCGACGGGTCCTTGTACAACGCCCAAGAGGAGGCGGGGATGGTTTTAAGAAGCCTGTGGGTCCCCAAATCCTGAGAAGTTCAAGACAGGCTGTTCACAGAGAATAGATCAAGCCAGAAAAGTTCGAGAATTTGGAAGAAACTCAAGAGATGCCATTCACGGAGAAAAGATCACCTCTGGGGAGTTAGAGTTTCTTTGACAATTTCTAAGAGTGACAACCTAAGAGAAGACTGTATCTGGTGCTCCTATAGGGGATCTAGTTTTGTCTATTTTTAAGAGTGATCAACAAGGCTTAGTGCTAGACGTAGTTGCCGGGGAAAACTATAAATAGATATACTAGTATTACATAGTTGATATGAGTTTATGAAAGAAGACTTACAGTGAAACAACCCCACAATACATTTATATATATATATATATATATATGAAAGTGGGTAAAGAAAGCATATAAACACTTACTCGGTTGTAAAGCTTCCATGCTGTTGGGTTAGTTGCTCAACAAAGAAAGATTGAAAACAACAGTATAATATTCAAAATCAAAGGAGAAAGTGCTTTGAAAAGATTGTTGGGGCTTACAGCTCAAGGAGAGCCCCAAGTTTTAACGATGATCGCACCGTTGTTTTGAATTTGTACAGGGACTTATACAAGTGACTGAGGCCCAAAAAGGTTTTTCTGTATAAAGCGATGGGTCTTATACTCTTTCAAGAGGCCCAAGTGTTTTAAAGAAAAAATAATGGGGCTTATAACACGAGGGTAGGCCCAAATGGCTTGTTTTTGAACTGGCGATCACGCCGAGATTTTCTTTTAACGTAGAGGGACTTATACAATGACTGAGGCCCCAAAATGTTTTGGTTAAAAGGGGATTGGGTCTTACACTCTATTAGAGGCCCAAAGTTTATTTTTGTACAAATGGTGGGGCTTACATCTTAAGGAGAGGCCCAGGAGCTTTTGTTTGAAGATGGCGATCGCGCCGAGATTTTTGAAAACGCAGTGGGTCTTATACAATTACTGAGGCCCAAAAAGTTTGGTTTTCGAAAAAGGGTTGGGTCTTACACTCTAATAGAGGCCCAAAGTGTTTATTTTAAGAAAGGAAATGGGTCTTATAGCTCAAGGAGAGGCCCAGGGTTATTTTAAAAAAAGGCGATGACCGCGCCGAACGTTTGTAAATATACAGAGGGACTTATACAATGTGTGAGGCCCAAAAAGGTTTATTTACAAAAAGGGGTTGGGACTTACACTCTAATAGAGGCCCAAGTGTTTGAAAATGATTAGTGAGGATTGAAAATCAAAGAAACCCTAATTTTGTTTTCCTTTAAAGGTAAATATTTAAAGAAAATCAATAAAATGATGAAAATACCAAATGAGTTTGAATAAACCACTTGAGACTTTTGTTTAAGGTTTGAAAAATGAGGTTTTAATCACAAGATGAATTAAAACTCATTTAGTTTTGATTTTCAAAGTAAATATTCACTTTTAAAATGTTTAAAAACCATTAAAAGGAATTTATTCACAAAAATATTAATTATATTAAATAAATAATATAAACTTAATTTTTTGTAGAATAAAATATTTCAATATTTTTGTATTTTTTGCAAAAAGAACCAATAAAAAATAATTAAAATTGAAGGAGTTATTAATTTTCCAATTAATTAACAAAACATGAAAATATTGGAAAAAATAGCAAAAATGTGAAAAACCACAAAATGGCATGGGTGGGGTTTGAACCCACGACCTCAAGGTTATAGGGCGCGCGCCTTACCACTGGGGTGGTGATACATCCGTTGATTAAAACAAAACAACAAATATACAAGGCTTGCCTTGTTTTCTAGGCCTGGTTAAGGCAAGACAAGGCAAGTTTTGGCTCAGAAACGTAAAGGTCATAACTTTCTCATTTCTCCATGGATTGAGACAAAATTTAGGTCTATCCTGCCTAGAATTTCACAAGGAATCCAATGGTGGTGGTAGTTTTTCAAGATCACGTCCCCATTTTAAAACCCGATAGTGGTTTTGAAATAGGCCTCAAATTGTATTTTATGTGCTATCTCATGATACAGGCAATAATTGCATGGTAATTTGGTTCAAACACAACATATATAACATGTATAAGATGTGCATGATCAATGGACATCAAAGCAATGCATAATTCAAAGAGTTCAAGTTGTGATGCTTACCACTTTTTGGAGTTTTTGTGCAATCTGTCAAGCCACTTGTTCCAGAAATGATTTGATGCTTTGGACACCCTTAAATGATCTCTTAGAAGCTTTTAGGATGATTGGAATCAGCTGGAAACCTCAGGAACAAGTTTGAGCTCTTTCTTGCAAAAGGGGCAAAAGTGACAAAAATAACAACTCTCTCAAATGGTGTTCCAAATGGGGGGAACCATTTGAGATAGTTCAAGGATGATATTTGGAGTGTGTTTGAGGTTTTATCTAGTTTGGAAAGTGACTGAATCAAGACATGGCTTGAAAAATGCACAAAAGGCCAATTTTGAGGTTTTGAGAGGTGACTTTGTGATTTTGGTGTTACAGGTCACTTGTGAGAGTTTGGACATCTTAGATATGACATATTGGATGTGTTTGGATCATAAGCTGTGGTGGAATTGCTCTCTAACTCAAAAACTCAGAGTTACCTTGCTAAAGAAGGTATATTTGCCTAGAGAAAGAGATTTTGAGGAAAGCAAGTGTTGTAGTACTTTGGTGTACTCAAACTGAACACAATTGAGCTCTATTTATAGTAGAGCAAGTTTGTTTTGGCTGCAATAGTGAATGGCAACTACAACAGAGGTTTGGCCAATGTTGAGCAATGAGAATCCAAGTCTCCTCTAGCCATTGACTGGAGGTTAGGGCACAGGCTGCTGGTCCCCTTGGTCTTGGATAAGTCTTGACTGAATTCAGTTGGAAATGGCTCAGTCCATGCCACCTTGGTGTATGTATTGAATGCTCCAATCCAAAATTGGAGTCTTGTCAATATTTTAGGCCATTCTAGGTTTGGCATGCTATTTTTTGTTCCAAATACTTGGGAGGCTTGGGATCAGAGTTGGTTCCTCCTTGGTCCCCCTTGAGGTGTTCAGATGGATAGAGTTGCTTGGAATTTCACAAATTTGGCAAATCTAGCAAAACACCAAAATCTGCCTTGCTTTGGCAGTTTTCTGCAAGGGATGTTGCCATTGTCATATCTCATGGCTCAAGTTGAGTTTGGTGATGTTCTTGGTCATTTTGGAAAGCCCTCATATGATACAACAACTGTTTGATCATAGTTGGTTTTGATACCTTTTGGATCCAAGTGAAAAATCCCCCTACATTTGGAAAAAAGTGAAGGCAGATTCTGACTTAGTGAAAATTTCACTAAGTGTTGGAAAAAAGTGACATTTTCACTTTTTGTGATTTTGATCATTCCATAACTCAAAATCCATAATGAATTGGAATGAGTTATGTTTGAAGCTTTTGTAGAGGGCCATGAGATCTACAAATCCAGCTTTGGATGGGGAAAAATGGCTTTGTGGTTAGGAGTCATGATCCTCCAAAATTGGTACCCTTGCCACTTTATTCCATAACTTAGAAAATTTTCTAAGTTTTTATGGTTACCCCTTTTACAAGTTATCCCACTTTTCTTGATTTTTCTTGATGAATGATGATTCCAATCATACATTAACATCATTTTATGGTTAAAAAACCATTTTTGTGAAAAATCTCAAAAAGTCAAAGTTGACTTTTGTGCACAGTTGACTTTTTGTCAGATGAATTCCAAACTGTGCGATCCTCTATGAAATCAAGTCCTTGACCTAAATCAAACTTGATGGATTGATTTCATAGGTGTTATAGAGTGTATTGAATCATGTCCTAGGGTTTGGGAGCATGTCCTGGTCAAAAGTCAAAGCTACAGTTGACTTTTTCTACGAAACCCTAACTGTGGTTCAGATGAAATTGAGACTTGTTGATCAAGCTTCTTAGATCAATCCATTGTTGCAAATGGATCAATGTAGTCTATTGGAGACCCTCAAATCCTCCCTTGAGGTCTTGGCTCTAGATTTGTCCCAAAAGTCAACTTAGGGGTGAATTAGGTCAAGAAACACTAATTCCTGATTTCTTATGAATGTATCCCCTGAGGCAAAATTGACCTGACGGTTGGGTCCATGAGGTTCCACGGAGTAATTCAAATTATGATTTGAAGCATTGGCTCATGCCCAGAGGAAAATTTCCATCTGGAGGCCCTGGTCAACCAAACCCTAATTTGGTGACACTGGCGATCTCGAGGCTTGATCCACCTGGAAGGGAGCAGCCTTGTGCTTAATCCTTGAAGTGGGAGTCCTCTTGATCCTTTGTGGATGTTTGAGAGGTTAGACAAGTTGAAGATCATGTCAAGCCTTGATTGATCCATTGTCTAAGCTCAGAGAGGGCTTGAAACCCTAATTGTTGTTTGTAATGAATGCTCACCCATCTTTGGGGAGACTGATGAGGCATGAAAGTTCCTCCATATTGTGATGATGATTTGAACAATGATGGGAAATCTTAGTGGTCAAAATTTGGGGTATGACAGATGCCCCTATTTAATCTTCTTGGACCCGAAGGTGTGAATGTCGAAGGTATTCGGGCATTCAGGGTGCAAGAGGATTAAATATCGGAATACCCGAAATTTTGACGGTGGTTATGAATGGTGGTTTATACATTCATCTTCTTTTGCTAAGCCATGATGCTTAGAAAAGGTAAACTTCTCATCGATCCTGGTCTTCAGCCAAGGAGCTGGTCTCAGTTTTCTTTTGAAATAAACCTCCCTTCGATCCTAGTTTCCTACCAAGGAACTGGTTTCAGTTTCTTTTGTAAACTTCCCCTCAATCCTGGTTTCCTACCAAGGAACTGGTCTCAGTTTCTTTTGTGAACTTCCCCTCGATCCTAGTTTCTTACCAAGGAACTGGTCTTAGTTTCTGAAGTAAACTTCCCCTCGATCCTGGTTTCCTACCAAGGAACTGGTCTTAGTTTCTGAAGTAAACTTCCCCTCAATCCTGGTTTCCTACCAAGGAACTGGTCTAAGTTTCTTTTGTCAATAAACTTTCTTGACAAGGGACGCTATTTGTAGCGGCTTTCCTTCAAACTTCTCGTCGAATTTTCCTGGGGAGATGCCATTTGAGGGAAAAAGATTTGATGTCAGACTTGCTGGGGAACCCATTCGTCTGAGTTGTAGGGTTACACAAACTTCTCTATTGGAGACGCCATTTATCGACTCTACTGGGGTAAGCGAGTCTCTTGAGAGACTGTTTCTGTTTTGGGGTGTTACATCATACTTTTCCTGAGGTCTTTTCAGAGAAATGCCATACGATGTACCCCAATTTTGAGGTGCTGATAACCTTCTCGTCAGCAGGTTTTTTGAAGCAAAACTGCTGTATTGTCAAATTTCTGCTTAAGAAGCTTTCTCTGGGGATTTTCCTTAATCCGGGAAATCGAAGATATCATCTTCAATGGCGAAGAGTGACATTTATTGAAGGTTCTCTGGTCTTTCAGAGGTTCAAATTATCAAAGTGGTCAAGGGCCAACTCCAATCCAGAAATAAACTGGAGGAGAGAGATTGCTCAAATGCAACATTTCCTGACGAGGAAATAACTGACAACCCGATTGAGAGGACTTTTATCACTAGGGAACAAGACTGACTAGAGTGATAGTGATGCATTATGAATGCGAATGCAAAATAACAATGCATGATGTATGTATGTATATGCTGACAAAACTGATGCGGCATACAGACTAATGGATGATCACGACCGGATACTCGACCATTGCGGGAGACGAAGAAGTAGCGTTGGTTCAAGATAGCAATTCCACCTTGCTTAGGAGAAATAGTCCCTCCCGGGGAACTATGTTTGTCGGGCTTAGGAGATGAGAACTCGGCCGAGGATATCAGATGAGAAAATCACATCTGATACAATTGATCCTTTGTTCATGCGTACTGGTTTACAAGGAGTACTTTGATTCTGCACCTTGAAGCTCGAACGCCTTTGGAGACGCAATCGATGTTCTTCTAATGTTCAACAGTCAAAAGAATTGCCATCTTTATTTTAAAAGCAGAAAAAGTTTAACAAGTAAATTCATTTTTGTTTCATTTCAAGAATCGTCGATCATGTTAAAAAATGTCGTTCCGTAAAGCTAAAACAAATAAGAATTGCAAATAAAAGCACAAGGGCTCAAATTTTTTTGATAGGATGGAAATCAGCCAAACGCGTGATCCCATAGAGTATGTACAAAGTTTAGAAAATGGTAATTTAAGGGAAAAGGGCTACATTGAAACATAACGACCACTATCCTTCTACCAACTTTGAATTCGGGGCATCCTGAGCTTTTGTCGAAGAAGACCGTGACTGGAGTTTTCTGATGGATGGCATGACTACTGAGGAGTTGAACTGATCAGACGTAGTTACTTGCCATTAATCCCTAATTTTTACCTGGATTGTACTTTGAGATTTCCAATCCACCGGGATGATTTTTGATTATGTCTCTAATTTTTTCCTGGACCGTCCCTTTCTGGTTTTCAATCCACCGAGACGTTTTTTTTTAGTTTAGGCGAAGTATTTCTTGACTACATCAACATTTGTGGGGTAGGCAAATTCCTCTCCGTCCATGGTTGTGAGTCTCAAGGCGCCGCCTGAGAAAGCTTTCTTGACCACATAGGGGCCGTCATAATTCGGAGTCCATTTGCCCCGGGAATCAGTGAGAAATGATTGTATCTTCTTGAGCACAAGGTCTCATTTCCTGAAGACGCGAGGTCGAACCTTTTTGTCGAACGCCTTCTTCATTCTTTGCTGATACAACTGACCATGGCATAGAGCCGTGATTCTCTTTTCTTCGATTATATTGAGTTCATCGTGTCGACTTTGACATCATTCAGCTTCTGTAAGCTTAGCTTCCATCAATACCCGGATTGATGGGATCTCTACTTTTATGGGGAGCACTGCTTCCATGCCATATACTAGAGAGAAAGGGGTTGCCCCTGTTGAAGTGCGGACAGATGTGCGATAACCGAGAAGAGCAAAGGGTAGCATCTTGTGCCAATCTTTGTAGGTTACAACCATCTTTTGAACGATCTTCTTGATGTTCTTGTTAACCGCTTCTACCGATCCGTTCATCTTGGGTCGGTAGGGAGATGAGTTATAGTGTTTGATCTTGAATTCAGCGCACAACTCTTTCATCATCTTATTGTTCATGTTAGATCCATTATCGGTAATGATCTGGCTTGGAACACCATAACGGAAGATGAGATTGTTTTTGATAAAACGGACCACCACTTGTTGGGTTACGTTAGCGTATGACGCTGCTTCGACCCACTTGGTGAAGTAGTCAATGGCTACCAGGATGAACCGATTTCCATTTGAAGCTTTAGGTTCTATCCTGCTAATCATGTCAATTCCCCATATGGAAAAAGGCCACGGGGAAGAGAGAACTTTGAGATGCGATGGCGGTACATGGATTTTGTCGGAGTATATCTGACATTTGTGGCAGTTCCTCATGTACTTGTAGCAGTCGGATTCCATGGTCAACCAGTAGTACCCTGCTCTCAGAATTTTTCTCGCCATTGTGTGTCCGTTGGCATGAGTGCCAAAGGATCATTCGTGAATTTCTTTTATCAGCATGCTTGCCTCTGGTCTATCTACGCATCGGAGCAAGACCATGTCGAAATTTCTCTTATAGAGTGCATTACCGCTCAGGAAAAAGCTGCCTGCTAGCCTTCTGAGGGTCTTCCTGTCCTTCCTTAGTTCCCCAGGTGGGTACTCTTGTTTCTGAAGGAAGCATTTGATATCGTGATACCAAGGTTTGTCGTCTATGACTACTTCAATCGTGAATATGTAAGCGGGCCGTTCAAGGCGCATTATGTCGATCTTAGGTAGGTCAGCCCATGGACCTACACTAATCATGGAAGAGAGAGTGGCTAATGCATCAGCCATGTGATTCTCATCACGAGGGATGTGATGAAACTCAATTCTGTCGAAGAAGGGTAACAACCTTCTTACATAATCTTTGTAAGGAATCAGTCCTGATTGGTATGTGTTCCAATCTCCTTTAATCTGATTGACAACCAGAGCTGAGTCACCATATACGTCCAAGTTCTTGATCCTTAAATCAATTGCCTCTTCGAGACCCATGATACAAGCTTCGTATTCGGCCTCGTTGTTTGTACACTTGAATGTAAGTCTGGCAGCGAAAGGAATGTGGGTACTCTGAGGGGTAACAATGATTGCCCCAATTCCGTTTCCGTAATGATTGACAGCTCCGTTAAAAATTAGTCCCCATTGGGAACCTGGTTCTGGCCCTTCATTGGGTAGAGGTTCATCGCAATCTTTCATTTTTAAATACATGACATCTTCGTCTGGGAAGTCAAACTCGATTGATTCTAGATCGTCAATCGGTTGATGAGCCAAATGATCGGCTAAAATACTCCCTTTAACATCTTTCTGAGCGTGGTATTCGATGTCATATTCTGATAACAACATCTGCCAACGGGCAATCCTTCCCGTGAGAGCAGCCTTTTCAAATACATACTTGATTGGATCCATTTCGGTGACCAACCAAGTAGTGTGACGAATCATGTACTGGCGAAGACGTTTGGCTGCCCAAGCCAGAGTGCAGCAAATTTTCTCAAGCATAGTGTACCGAGTCTCGCAGTCGGTGAATTTCTTGCTCAAATAGTAGATGGCAGACTCTTTTCTTTTGGTTTCGTCTTATTGGCCAAGCACACATCCCATTGAGTCTTCCAAGACTGTTAAGTAGATGATCAGTGGTCTTCCCTCCACTAGAGGTGATAGAATCGGCGGATTCAACAGGTATTCCTTAATACCGTCGAAGGCGATTTAGCAGTCATCTGACCAAACGCAGTCCTGGTTCTTTTTAAGTAGTTTGAAAATCGGCGCACATGTCGCGGTCATGAGGAAAATAAATTTGGAGATGTAGTTTAAACGTCCCAGGAATCCTCTGACTTGTTTTTCAGTTTTCGGAGAAGGCATTTCTCGAATGGCCTTGACCTTGTCAGGATCAACCTCAATTCCTTTCTGGCTGACGATGACCCCTAGCAGTTTCCTTGAACGGACACCGAAGGTGCACTTGTTGGGATTCAAGCGGAGTTTGTATTTTCTCAACCGCTAGAATAGTTTTGACAGGTGGGTCACATGCTCCTCTTCTGTCTTAGATTTTGCAATCATATCATCGACATATACCTCGATTTCCTTGTGTATCATGTCATGAAAAAGAGTAGTCATGGCCCTTTGATAGGTTGCCCCGGCCTTCTTCAAACCGAACAGCATCACCTTGTAACAAAAGGTACCCCATGGGGTAATGAACAAAATTTTC
The DNA here is from genome assembly GCA_022829125.1 of Lathyrus tuberosus. Classification (NCBI taxonomy): domain Eukaryota; kingdom Viridiplantae; phylum Streptophyta; class Magnoliopsida; order Fabales; family Fabaceae; genus Lathyrus; species Lathyrus tuberosus. The sequence continues at coordinate 15,963,849 of JALAZF010000071.1, forward strand.
TCCATGTCTTTCGGCGCCATTTTGATTTGATTATAGCCCGAGAATCCATCAGTGAAGGAGAAAACTTTGAACTTTGTTGTACTGTCTATCAGCATATCAATGTGCGGCAAGGGAAAGTCGTCCTTTGGACTAGCCATGTTCAGATCCCTATATTCGACACACATTCTGACCTTTCCGTCCTTTTTGGGAACGGGTACGATGTTGGCTAACCGTTGAGGATATTATGATGTAGCGAGGAAACCCGCGTCAATATGCTTCTGTACCTCCTCTTTGATTTTGATGGCCATGTCCAGGTGAGTCCGTCTCAACCTTTGTTTTACTGGCGGACATTCCAATTTTAACGGTAAGTGATGTTCCACGATGCTGGTATCCAACCCGGGCATGTCCTGATAGGACCAAGGGAATACATCGAGAAACTCTCTAAGAAGCTTTATCAAACCTTCTTTGGCAGTTGGACTGAGCAGTGCCCCAATCCTGATTTCTTTTCTCTCTTTTTCCGAACCTAAGTTTACCGTTTCCAACGGCTCTTTGTGAGGTTCAATGGACCTTTCCTCCTGTCTGAGTAATCGGGAGATCTCTCTTGGAACTTCGTCGTTAACTTCTTCTTCAGCCACAAATATCGGGAACTCAAAGTTGGGAGAACGCATTGGATCGTATGTTTCAAAGGGGTTTAAAACAAGCAATCTGCATGACGTGATGATTTTTGTTTAGAAGAGATAAAGAGAATGCAAGAGTGTGTGCAGTGTATTTTCATTTGAAAAACTGCTTGTTTTTATTATTGAGTTATTTTTTAGGATTACCATTTTCTCAAAAAGCGAAAAGAGAAAACCGCAATTAATGCGGAAATTACAGAACGAAGTTATTTTATTAATGAACAAGTCGATTCTTGAAACTACAGCCCTATAAAACAAAACTCAGTCGCTTTGGGCGAAGCGAAGAGGGAAATTTACAAAAAGTGAGCCCTATCAAAACATCCTGTTGTACCCCAAATTTTACCCTCATTTTTCTACTAATTGTTGTTCTATTATCTTTCTTCATATTTTTATTTAATATTTATCTTAGCTTTTTATTTGTTTTTATGTTAGGGTAATTTCAAATATGGCCTATTTTATTTTATTTATATTTAAGTTGTTTTATTTTTATTAATTTAATTTAATCTTAATTTAAGTTAATTTTAATTAATTAGGTTAATTATTCATTTAGTTTTTTCTAACCAATTTTAATCTAGATTTAATTAGTTTATTATTGTTATTAGCAATCATAGTATTAATTCAATTGAGAAAACACTCCCAACATGTGTCCATAAGACCACCGTGACCAAAGTTTAGGCTGCAATTTTGGATTTCATTTCATTACCACTTGACCAATAAGAATCAAGCTTGTTTGTGATTGACTTTTCAACTCTTTCATCAACCATTGAGAGAGAGACATGTGGCACCAAGGAAACCAATGTGAACCAATTTGTTCGCTTCCCTCGTTCTTGCTGGCGAAATTCAGAATAATGAAGAGAAATTCAAACACATTTGAATCCATTCAATTCATTGAATTCGTTTCAACCACAATACCGTTGGCGCGATTTCTCAAATTGAACTCTCCAAGACCATTCCCTTTCAAGCTCAACTGTGTGGTACATAAAAGGTGATTATGAAGAGTTACCATTCTCAGCTTTCAATCTGCCACCACCTGTGATACGCTCCATGCCATCTCCAACGTTTACCTTGTTTGATGCCTCTCCCACTGACCTCAAGCAAGGAACTCAGAAATAATATGCGAAAAGGTGAATTAACGCAGGACGTCTGAGGATTTGCACAGCCTAAACAGCGCATTTATCTCCAAGAATTGGACCAAATTTGAAATTCAAAACGAAAACCCTAGTTGCTAACCTATGCTCACCAAATGTTTGAAGAGTTAACCCGGCCCATAATGCTTCACATCAACCCAGTCTCCTTGCCTATATAAAGAGGCTCAATTTTAGTTCGTTGGCATCAATAATCTCTACAAAACACTTCAAATATCTAAGTTCAAATTTCTGTAAAAGAGGGAAGAGAGCGAGGGTTGGCATCAAGAATTGGTGGTCAGACTAAAGAGAAGCAAATCCAGTCGTACTTAAAGTTGGTAACTTTCCTTTCCTTTGAACTTTAATCCAATTCATTTGTTCATAATATGATTTGTTTTAACTTTGTTGTAATATATGCTATTGTGTGCTTCTCATTTTAGTTGAGCTTGTAATGTGTGTATGAACTTTATTGTCGTTAGTTTATATCCAAAGTTGTTTATGTTGCTAACATGAAACAAGTATTGTGCAAAGAGTTTTTGACTCCCTTGAGTATATGTGATTCTATATACTTGGTATGCATATTAGGAATGTTGTTTTACCGTAACCGTGGATTTGCTATTTTGAGTTTTGTATTAACAGTTGATTTGAATTTGTGAATATTTCCTCTTGATTTTGTTTGGTGTAAAAGGTTCCTGTGTTAATCATGTCAAACTATTTGTGAGAGTGAAATGACTGCTTTTATGCTAAACTAATTACCATTGTTGGTCTTGTTTGCTTGACATGTTAAGATGATGTTTGATCCTTTGCTTTGATATAACCGTGTCTTGATGCATTCATGTTGTCTATGGAACCAACTCTGGGTAGCATTTTCTTCTGATTTAAATTGATGATCATATTACTCTCTGCATACTTCTATTGATGATGTTTAATCCTGCCCTATGTGTTTGAATGTCATCTATTATCCTTTCCTGCTATCTCACCTTGTACCTTCTTAGACCATTTTCATTGAGACTATCAACTCAGGAGTGTTTTTGATATCTGGATTTTGTTTTTAATGTCAACACCTGTATTCATAATGTGTATGTTAACCTTGATGTGTTTTAACATGATTCCTAAGCTGTGCCATTTGTCTATTATTAAATGATAACACCTGAGTAAATGTTGATTGCTATATGTCATATGCCTTGTTTTTGCCCTAAATATATGTTGTAGTTTAGGAGGCCTTTGCCTATCAAGTTGTTACTTACATAGTATTCTGGCCTAAACAATGGTTGATGTACACTATCTTTGAACCTAGATATACAACTCAAACTTATACTCTTTATTGTTATGTTTGAACTCAACCCTGCTTTGCTTTGCGTAAGATACATGTGCCGGTTTTTCCGCCCCTTAACCATCAGGGTGACTTTTGTTTTTGCTATGTGTTTATTATCTGAATCGTGACTGATCTTAGCTGCATCCATATGATGAAGGTACAGTCTCTGTTATGCTCATATATAATGTTCATGCTTAATTGCCATTTAAATTGAATATCATTGACCACAATATATGTTTTGGAATGTATGACCATTTGTTTATGTAGAGGCCGTGAGGTTATGTCTTCTGCTACTAGGATTTTAGGACTAAATACAACTTTCTTTGACATGAGGTTTAATTTGTGTGTTTGTAATCTTGACCTGATGTTGAAACATTAACTTACGCTCATTTTGTATGCTACTCATATTGAAGCCATGTCTGCTGGTTGTGTTCACTTTGGTAACCTGTATCTTTTCTTACTGCCAGTGTGTATAGAGTGTCTTCATTATGTATGTCTTTATTGCACTTAATTTTAAATGTGTGGAGTGTTGAAGTTGGTTGTGTTGTGGTCCTTGCCTGTTTACAATTTGTTGATGTGTTTGATGTCTCCTTGCTTGTCAAAAAATGCCAAACTTAACATGATAACCTATATTACTTGTCTGTCATTTTGTCACATACCTTTTGGTTGTATTTTGTCTTTGCTTAAAGTTGAGAATGGCTTGATGTGTTTGAGAACGATCTGCCAGTTTTGATTTGCTAACCTATTGATTTATAGCCTTTGGTTCTGTTTGTGTGTTGATGCCTGTTTTATCACTACTATCAAGTATGCTGTACATGTTGCTTATAACACATGAGTGGATGATATCTCAGTGGCATATGTATTTGACTGTTGGTCCATTTTGTTCTTCACTATTTCATTGTATGTTGATGTTTACCAACCTGCTTTGAACTAGGCCAATATCAAGTTTAGTTTGGTTCTTATATGTGTTTAGTGAATGAAATGTGTGACTTCATTTATATGTTTGCCCAAGACTCTTATCTAAATGCATCTCTGCTCATGATTTGTGTTGTTACTTCATTTATGTTGTAATATTAACATGTTGCTGATATTATTATAATTTCATGGCTTGATTTTTTTTTCCACTTGGATTCACATGTTAACCATAGTTAATAGTCAATACGTGTGAGATCTTTTGGTCTTGTGTATTAGATTATAGATTTTCTTTTCACCTGGTTTATGATTGACATAGCTTTGAGTTTAGTTTGGCTGTCACGGTTGTTTAGATTGGCTTGGTTTTGTTAATTTGAATATATGCGCCTATGCATGTTATATGTTTATGAAGTGGTATTAATTACCGGATGTATTCCCGCCCCAGCGGATGGACTTGTGTGTGTGTTACTATTCCTCTTTGCTGTGCCTATAAGGACTGGGGTTCGATCCCTACCCAGTCCTTTTGCTCTTTTTTTTTCCTTTTTGATTCTTCGCCTCATAAATATATGTATGCACTTGCACTTTGTATTCATTACGCGCGCGCAGCCCAGTAGGTCTTGGTTTTGTGCTGCTGAATCCAAGGGCGTGGGTTCAAACCACACATGTGACATTTCCTTTTTTTTTACTTAAAATCATTTTCCTTTATTTAAGTTTGTTAAAAATTCAAAAACAATTTATTTTATCTTTTAGAAATTTTAGTTATTCTCAAACTCCAAAATATTCATTTTATTTAGTAATTTATTTTCTTAAATAATTATTTAAGTTGATTTATTATTAATGTGAGTTTCCACTCCCTTTATCATGATTAAATTGTTAAACCTTTATTTATGACCTATTGATATTTTGAATGTTGGTTTAATTTATCTTATCATTTGGTTGTTGATTTAATTTGAGATTGGCATTGTTTAACTTTGAATATCATCTTAATCTTTTATTCATGACTATGTCTTGACTTATGATTTGTTTCTTATGTGATATATTTCTCAAGTTTAATATCTTTGGTTTGTCTTTGTCTACTTGACCTCTTTGATATTCATCTTATACCTATTCATTGTTTGTCATGAAGTATCTTGCCATCTTTATGCTTGTGTTGCTTTCATCATCTTATATCAATGTTCTATCTTTATTAATGTTTTTATCTCTTGTCTTTTATCTTACAACTGTCTTCCCCCCATTCCAAAGGAAGGTGACTAATGTTGACTCTTAAAGTCATAACACCCACCTTAACCTAAGTAACCTCTTAGGATAAAACTTCATTTCTTGGCCTCATTAGAGCCATAGAAATCATAACTAGCTTTAGGTGATATTCATCATAATGAATCATCACTTTCCCCTACTGACTAAACATAACATAGGTCCACTACAACTAGACTTAGAGAGTTCTTAAACTCTACAATGAGCTTGTACTCATTTTCCCCTTTGAATATTGACCATAGTCAACAATTCAGTAGAAGTAGAACTACACATACTCTGATTCTACTCCCGAGGATACGTAGGCGTAAGGTGCGATGCCTTATCGAGTATACTTAGATACTAACCCCTAGGGTTTCAACCTTTAGCATAGAACCTTTAGCAAACATAAGATAACATTAACAAGAGGTTCCCGTAGAGTACTACGGACGTTTAGGGTGCTAATACCTTCCCTAGGCGTAACCAACCCCTGAACCTTAGATCTTCCCCTTTAGGTTTTTCTAACGATCTTGAACCTTTCCTTTGGATAAATCAAAGTCGGTTGTAAAAGAAATATGATGCAAATTAATTAATAATTTGTTATCCGATTTTCACTGCAACAGAAATGGCGACTTCACTGGGGATAGTTAGACCTATTGCTGGTCCTTTCCTAAGAGGGTTAAGCCTATCTTGCTTTCATGTTATTCATGTTTGCTTATTTGCTTGTATATGCTTATGTATGTCATATTTGCTTATATATATGTATGCTTGTTCTTGCTAGTTCTTTTTTTGTTTAATTTGGGTTGACATGGTATCTATGAGTGAGATAAGTCCTAACCCGGACTTGAGTGCACAAATGTGATAGGATCGTGGTGTAATCAATAGTCGGTTGTTGGCAGTAGTACTAACAACTTATGGCATATGATGACCACACTCAGATGAGGCCCTTTGGGATTGTTGATGTCTGATGTGAGAAGTCACATTGATATTACTTTTTCAATTGAGAGCCAGGGATTCTGAGGACCGTAGTTACCCTTACCCCACTTGGCCTTTTAGGACGTAGTGCGGTGGCTATGAGGGAGCCAGTCCCGAGTAGTTGTCACGCGATACTACACTCAGACGAGTTTATCTTGAGAATATTATTAACTCGTGTAAGTAGTTACATGGGCCGATAATATCCGAAGGATCTACGTAGACTCTGGGAACTTTTTAGAACCTTGTTCCGCAGATGACGAACCTGTAGTCCACACCTTGTTGGGATGGGTAGACCTTGACTCCATTCAAGAGACCTCGAACCTAGGGCTTGCGTGCTGTGTGTTTATGTTTTGTTTGCCCGTGTTTGTGCATTACATACATCTCATCGCATCCATCTTTTTGGTTTTAAGGAACTCAGTCGTTTTTTCCTTTGAAAATTTAGGTATCATGGATATTGAGAAAAGAAACACTAAGAAGTTCAATTTCAAAAGGCCCAAATTGGCGAAGCTGAAGAAGTTAGCAACCGGTAACTGGACATGAAAGTTTCCGGAAAAGATATGGAAGATTGGTTGGCCTTCTTGGAACTAAAATGGAGGAAGGAATCCTCGACACCTTGGTCCAATTTTATGATCCTCTCTATCATTGTTTCACTTTCCCGGATTATCAACTGGTTCCAACTTTGGAAGAGTACTCTCATTGGATTGGCTTACCTGTGAAGAAGCAGAGACCTTTCAGCGGTCAGGAGAAGATTCCTACTCCAAAGGAGATTGGCGAGTGTATTCATTTGGACGCATCAGAGGTCAAACCCCACATCACCACCAAGGATGACATCAAGGGACTACCATCCAAGTTCTTGTATGAAAAAGCTTGTCAATTTTTCAACGCAAACAATATTGCTGCCTTTGAAGCAACCTTTGCTTCATTGGTCTATGGTCTGTTTTTGTTTGCTAATGTAGAAGATTTTGTCGACATCATTGCTATCAGGATCTTCATTAGTAGGAACCCTGTGCCTACATTACTGGGTGACGCTCTCCATTCTATCCACCACAGGACTCTTCGAGGAAAAGGAACTATTTTTTGTTATGCGCCTTTGCTTTACCAGTGGTACATCACACATATGCCTCGAACATCAAAATTCTGAGACAATCCTGACAAACTTCGTTGGTCTCGAAGGATCATCTCTCTTACCCACAATGACATCTTTTGGTATGACCCGGTTTATGACAGGAATGTATACTTTGACAGTTGTGGACCATTTCCTAATATACCACTTCTTAGTATTCATGGTGGGATTAACTACAGTCCTGTTCTTTTATCCATGTGTCCATGTTCTTTTATCTTTTATCCATGTGTCCACTTCTTAGTTGTCGACCCGAATTTGCGATGAAGGAAAAACCTAAGAGTATCCATGTGTCCGGTTTCTTTTATCTTAACGAAGAAGCCACTGATGAGACCAAAAGTGGAGTTTGGTGTGCTTGGGATAAATTCCACGAAAGTACTAAAGATGAGTTGGGGAAAAGAAACTGTGTGTCTTTGGAACCATACCTTCAGTGGGTCCGATCTAGAGCCCATGACCTCAAGATGCCCTATATTCCCAGAATACTTTAGCAGCCAACTGTTGTATCTCCATCTGCTATTCTTATTAAGCGCATGGAAGAATATCAAGAGAACCTAGCCAGGATGAAGCTTGAGAGAGACACATGGGAGTGGAAATATCATACCGTCTGCATTAAGCAAGAAGAGATGAAGGAAAGGATGAAAGAGAAAGATGATTTGATCGAGTGGCTGGAAAAGCGAGTGATAGATGAACCTCTGGTACAGGAGAATTCATTTTTATCCAGTATGAGGCCTACTTTTAGCACTCATGAGTATGCTAGCATCCCTCCAACGTCTGGCGCTTGGAAAGGGATCGTTGATAAGTTTATCTTCGAGAATCAAGAGTTGAAGAGGCAGAAGAGAAGACGTGAAGCGGGACACTCTTAGACAGGATTTCTTTTTTCTCCAGGCCTAGTTGTTGTTCTTTTGTATTTTTGGGTCTTTTGGTGTACTTTCCAAGCTGTAAACTCTTCTCAATATTCCATGAAATGAGGTTTGTTTTTAGAAAATTTGTCTTGCTTGAGTTCCTTAAAACCAATTGCATTTGCATTTTTTGCATTTTCGCTAAACTATCAAGGCACTAATTTTATTTTGTAGATTTTGTAGAAATGGATGCTACAGGGAAAAGAGTTTGGCCTTACTTCTTTGAATTACCGGAGGTGGATCGTCTGTTATGGTTAGGAGAAATGATCGAAGACCACTCAGCCTTCGCTGACAGATATGGGCGTGTCATACCACTGATGAAGACACCAATAACTGTGGGGCCTCTTGAAGTTTTGGTCCAGCTGTATCATCCGGCATATCTCTATTTCTTGTTCCCTGAATTCTAGTTAGTGCTAACCCTGGAAGAGTTCTCAGCCATGATAGGAATTCCAATCAGAGAAGCTCCCATTTTTTCTGGAATCGAAGAAGCGCCTTCTGCCAGAGACATCGCCAGAGTAACTAGAATCAGACTATCTGATATCCAAGCTAACTTGACCAACAAGGGAGGAAAGCGGGGGTTTCCAGCCCAGTTCTTGTTGGAAAATGCTCTGTACTTCAAAAATATGGGAAGTGAAGCTTTGTTTGAATCAACTCTAGCACTGATGATATATGGCTTGTTTTTGTTCCCGAATGCCAAGGATTTTGTGGACACCCAGGCCATTCAACTTTTTGCAGTCAATAATCCAGTTCCGAAACTGCTGGCTGATGTTTACCATTCCATACAGACCAGATATACAAGGGGCTGTGGGCCAATTATTTGCTGCGTGGCCCTCTTTTACAAATGGTTCATTTCTTATCTGCCGAAGACTCCAACTTTCTGGGAGGTTGAGGACTATAAGATTTGGTCTAGAAAACTGATGGAGCTGAAGCATACCGACATCGAATGGTACGATTCAACTGATGAGGGAATTACCATAATCCACAGCTGTGGGGATTGCCCCAACGTGCCTCTCATGGGAAGAAACAGTTGTATCAATTACAACCCTGTCCTCGCACGCCGTCAGCTGGGTCATCTGAAGGAAGGAATTCCAAATGACGAAGACATGCAGATGATGTTTTATGATGAAATGGGAGGATTTGATATGAAGATGCGTTTGAGTCGCGCTTGGCGCCAGATTAACAGACAATTATGGAAAGCTGAATGCCCAGTCACAGAGGCTCACTTGCAATGGTCTCGTGACATAGCTCATGTAATGATGAAGCCACGTCCTCACCATGAATCCCCTACCAAGACAAAGCAGAAGATGGTGGAGGAGTTAGGAGAATTGGTTCTCGCAAAGGAGGAAACAAAGGAGCGCATCATCAAAATAATGAGAGTAATCAATGGAGGAGAAGGATCATCAACCGGCGGATTCAATTTCTAGTGTTATTGTTGACATTTATGTTGCCGTTGTACCTTTCCATTCTGATGTATTTCTACTTATGTACTTAGAGTATGGGAATACCCTGCTCCAGATATAATGTTCGCCAGATTCTTAAATGAAGAACTTTTATTTTTATCAAGAATCTATTAACTACATTATTTGCAAAATTTCTTTGGTCTCTTGATAGTTTAGTTTGCATTTGCATCTGCATTTGCATTGGCATTTGCATCTTCATGTGCATTTTTCTTCATTGTCTTCGTCTCATGTCACTGTGTTATTTCCAGATATCGTCACACTGAACCGCAGACACAACTACAATACTCGGGCCCAAGCTCGATTCAGGATGTCAGAGGCTTACGGAGAAATGGACACAGTCAACAATGAGCTGAATGAGATAAGAGGAGGAATGGGACAAATCCTTGAGGCAATTAATGTTATGAAAGCAAAGATGGACACTCAAGGCACTGTGGTTTCTGAAATCGTCACCACAATGGTAGAACCACCTGTCGTCCCTCTCATCCCTACCCTGGGCATGCCGGAGGACTTTATCCGTGCTACAGTTCCTTTGACAACACAGCAAGTAGTTCCTTTGGTTAATGAGACTCTTCAAGCTATTCCTACCTATGCTCCGCCAGTGGTACAAACGCAAGCGCATCTGGTTTTCCAGAACCACCAGCCCTATGACTATGCTGATATGTCAAAAGAGGGAGATGATTGACATGAGAAGTTGAGGGAAAGTGTTGAAATAATGCAGAGGAAGATGAAGGCAATGGAGATGAGTAATACTTTCAGCGCTGACATCAAAGACATGTGTTTGGTTTCCGATTTGGTAATTCCACCCAAGTTTAAGTTACCAAGTTTTGAGTTATACTCAGGGGCTACCTGTCCCAAATCCCATTTGATCATGTACTACCGAAGAATGGCTGAGCACGTACGCAATGACAAGTTGATGATCCACTGTTTTCAGGACAGTTTAAAAGGAGCTACTGCTAAGTGGTACTTAAGTCTGGATCAGTCCCAGATCTGTTGTTTCCAGGATGTCACAGATGCTTTTGTGAAACACTACAAATACAACATGGATCTAGCTCCTGACCGTAGGCAATTACTGAGTATGGCCCAGAAAGGTACTGAGACATTCAAGGAATACGCACAACATTGGAGAGAGACTGCTTCTCAGGTCTAACCACCATTAACTGAGAAAGAGTTGGCTGATTGGTTCGTAGACACAGTAAGGCCTGAATTTTATGAGAGGATGATCAGTAGTGTCAGTGCAAATTTCGCTGATATAGTCGCCATCGGCGTAAAGGTAGAAGCAGGACTAAAAAGTGAAAAAGTGATTGGTTCTCCGAGTAGTTCAGCTGGCGCCAGTATTAAGAAGACTCCTAGTCATTCCCATAAGAAGAAAGAAGGAGAAACTAATGCCATTATAGCAGGGAAGACCCAGAGCCCTCGATGGAAGCAACCAATGTACCAGCAACAGCCAAGACCAAATTTCTTGCAACATCCAATTTACCAGATACAGTATGCACAACAACCCTAAGTAGCCGCAGTTACGCCTACTTTTAATCACCAGGCAGCGCAGCAGGCTCCAGCATATCAGCAGACAGTTCATCAGCAATGGCCTAAGAATCAGAATTATCAGCAACCGAGACCACAGGTTCCACAGCAGAGTTCTCCCCACAAGAGACAAGGAGGAAAGCCAGCATTTCCACCTATACCCATGTCATATACAGAACTCTATCCTTCGCTAGTAGAGCAGGGATTGATCGTCACCAGACCTTTGGGACCACCGACAAAGAAATCTATGCCTTTCTTCAATCCGAATGCAACTTGTGCTTTTCATCAAGGAGGCGCTGGTCATGACTTAGAAGGCTGTTTAGCGCTAAAGAACGTAGTGAAGGGTTTGATGGAAAAAAAATCCTTTCTTTTGCTGATAGGCCACCGAATGTGAAGAACAATCCCTTACCTACCCATGGGGCTACCAATGCCATAGAAGAAGAGGACGATGAGGTCTTAGTTTTGGATGCGACAAAGATCAAGACTCCTATCAAGACTTTTCATTCTAAACTATTTAAAGCTGGGTTAGTTGAAGTTTGTCATGATGACTGTGAAGAATACTGTGTCAGTACCAAGGGCTGCCGTTTAGCCCAAAATGATGTTCAAAATCTGATTAATGAAGGATTCCTGCAAGTGTTCAACAAAGAAAGGGAAAATAGAGCTGCAGTAATTGAGCCTGTGTTTAACCTGCCAAAGCCAAAAGGGCAAACATCTGAGTCTGCCATAACCAAGTCTGGTTCCGTAATTCCAGTATTTAACAAACCAGTACCAATCTTCAGTAGACCTAGAGCAACTGATACTTCTACTAGTGGTAATCCCAAGCAATGTGACATCAGACAACCTGTTCCATTTAGGTTCCGAGGGACCAATGCGGTGCCGTGGGTCTATGATAATGTCATGGGTAGCAGGAGACAAGAAGATGTGATTCCAAGGAAAGAGGTGGGAATCACTGCTGAAGACGTAGTTCCAAGGAAAGAGGTGGGAACTACTATTGAAGATGTAACCAATATAGTGGGAACTGGGAAGATGACGTGAAGCGGAAGGGTCTACACTCCTTTTGTCAAAGAAACTGTTATTCCTACATCATCCAAAGACAAAGGAAAGGAAGTGATTTCTCAAGAAGCCGATGAAGAATTCCTAAGAATTATCAAGAGGAGTGATTATAAAGTGATAGATCAGCTTCATCAGACACCATCCAAGATTTCGATCTTGTCTCTGTTAGTCAATTCTCCTGTTCATAGATCATCTTTGCAGAAAGTACTAGCCCAGGCACATGTAGCTCAAGATATAACAGCTGGACAGTTTGACCATGTCGTCGCCAACATTACAGCCTACAATACTCTTAGCTTCAGTGATGAGGAGTTACCTCGAGCTGGGAGGAATCATAATCTCGCTTTACATATATCAATAAAATGTCAGGAGGATACGATGGCCAGAGTTCTCGTCGATACTGGTTCATCCTTGAATGTTTTGCCAAAAAGAACTTTTGATAAATTGTCTTACCAAGGGGCTATAATGAGACCCACCTCCCTCATTGTCAAAGCTTTTGATGGGTCAAGAAGATCGGTGATGGGAGAAATTGAGTTGCCTGTTCTGATTGGACCTCAAAAGTTCAACATCCTTTTTCAGATCTTGGATATCAACCCTACCTACAGTTGTTTACTGGGTAGACCCTGGATCCACGAAGCCGGTGCTGTAACCTCTACCTTACATCAGAAGATGAAGTTCGTGGCTGATGAGAAGTTAGTTATCATACATGGTGAAGAGGACTTAATGGTCAGTAATCTGTCCTCATTTCGTTACATTGAAGCGGACGAAGATGCTTTGGAAACTTCTTTCCAGGCTCTTGAAATAGCTAATGCCGTTATGATTGACGACAAAGAACCAGTGGTCTCCGTTGGTCCATCTTTTGCTTCCTTCAGAAGCATTCAATCTGCTCTGCGAGGAGGAGTTCCCGAAGGCTGGGGCAAGATCGTGGAAGTTCCAGAAAGAGAGAAATACCAAGGGTTGGGTAACAAACCGACTCTTGAGGGAAAAGCTACTTCAACAAAAGGAAGACTAAGGTCCATTCAAGAAGTGTTCGTCAGTGGAGGACAGCAAGTCCATGCAATTATTGAAGATGCTGAGGACGAAGATATCAATCATTTGGTGTTTCGGTGTGACGCTGCTTTAAGTAACTGGGAAGCCATTGAGATACCTACTTTGTACCCATTGACAGAGTAATTTGTTTGTTAGCTTTGATGTTTCCAATTCCATAGCCCTGCCCAAGGCTTTTGGATTATTTTGTATGGGCCACCGCTTTTAAATCTTATTAATGAAGTGTTTGCTTTTGCTAAATTCCTTATCTTTGTTCTTGCTTTCGTTTTAAGAAAAATGGCAATCTTTTCAAAAACTGCATTCTTTCTTTTCTTTTGTGTGCTTGATTATACATCTTTAATAAAATGAATCCCTCCATCGTGCAGAGTGATTCCTAAACCCCTTGTATTCAATGACCCTACTCTCGCTATCGACTTTGATTCACCCATTTATCAAGCTGAGGAAGAAGAGGATTGTGAGGTGCCTGATGATTTGGCAGAAATGTGTGAGTATCAGTACACGGACCTTCAGCCACACGAAGAAAAAGTTGATGTCATCAACCTTGGCACTGAAGAGAATAGGAAAGAGGTCAGGATTGGGGCAACGCTTGGGTCAGAGATCAGACAACGACTAATATTGCTTCTAGAAGAGTATATAGATGTGTTTACTTGGTCTTATCAGGACATGCCTGGATTGGATACGGATATAGTAGTTCATAAGCTACCGCTCAAGCCTGATTGTCCACCTGTGAAGCAAAAACTCCGCGGAAGTCATCCCGACATGGCTCTCCAAATCAGAGATGAAGTTAAGAAACAATTGGACGTAGGATTTTTGGCAGTTTCAAAGTACCCAGAATGGGTAGCCAACATTGTGCCAGTTATGAAGAAAAACGGTAAGGTGCGAATGTGCGTAGATTACAGGGATCTCAACAAAGCTAATCCCAAGGACGATTTCCCACTACCGCACATTGACACTCTTGTGGATAATACAGCCAAGTTTGCAGTGTTTTCCTTCTTGGATGGGTTCTCCGGTTACAACCAGATTAGAATGGACCCAGGTGACATGGATAAGACTACGTTTATCACCCCCTGGGGCACCTACTGTTATAAAGTTATGCCTTTTGGTCTGAAGAATGCAGGGGCAACTTACCAGAGAGCTATGGTAACTTTGTTCCATGATATGATCCACAAGGAAATTGAAGTATACGTGGATGACATGATTGCTAAATCCCGAAGCGAGGAGGAACATCTGGACCACCTCTTGAAGTTGTTTAAGAGACTCTGAAAGTATCAATTGAGGTTGAATCCAGCTAAGTGTACCTTTGGAGTCAGATCATGGAAGTTGTTGGGTTTCATTGTTAGCCAGAAGGGCATTGAAGTAGATCCTGATAAAGTGCAAGCAATCTAAGAAATGCCAGCTCCACAAACTAAGTCTCAAGTCAGAGGATTTTTGGGCCGTTTGAATTACATCTCTAGGTTCATCTCCAACATGACTCCGATATGTGCTCCAATTTTCGAATTACTCTGTAAGAATCAGCCAGTAGACTGGAATGCTGATTGTCAACAAGCTTTCGAGAAACTCAAGAGTTATCTCCAAGAACCTCCTATTCTGATTACACCGGTTCCCGAAAGACCGCTCTTTATGTATTTGACTGTTTTGGAAGAATCTATGGGCTGTGTTTTGGGATAGCATGACGAGACTGGCCGAAAAGAACATGCAATTTATTATCTAAGTAAGAAGTTTACAGACAGCGAAAGCCGTTACTCATTACTTGAAAAGACTTGTTGTGCTCTGGCTTGGGCTGTCAAACGCCTAAGACAATACCTGATTTGTCATACCACCTTGTTGATTTCCAAGATGGATCCAATAAAGTACATTTTTGAGAAACCTGCTCAAACAGGTAGACTTGCCCGTTGGCACATGCTATTATCCGAATATGACATTCAGTATGTCACCCAAAAGGCCATTAAAGGAAGTGTTCTTTCATAGTATCTGGCCGATCAACCGGTTGAAGACTATGAACCGCTCAGGTTTAATTTCCCTGACGAGGATATTATGGCAGTGAAAGATTGTGAAGAGTCAAGCTCTGAAGAAGATCCCAGGGCTAAATATAGATGGAAGATGATGTTCGACGGTCCGTCCAATTACAAGGGGCACGGGGTGGGTGTTGTTATAATTAATCCTGAAGGCGACTACACCCCTTTTACAGCCAGATTGGATTTGGGGTGCACGAATAATATTGTTGAGTATGAAGTGTGCATTTTGGGCCTGGAAGCTGCAATCGACCTTGGAATCTATTTTCTTGAAGTTATGGGTGACTCTACTTTAGTTATTTATCAAATCAGAGGTGAATGGGAGACAAAAGATGAGAAGCTTATCCCTTATCAGGCATACGCTTTAGAGTTGATTAAGTGTTTTGATGAGATAATTTTTCGTCATGTTCCCCGTACTGAGAATCATGTGGCTGATGCTTTAGCAACGCTGGCTTCAATGTGGCAAGTTAGATTTATCAACGAAGATCCAATAGTCAGTATTGGAAGGAGAGCTGAGCCTGCCTACTGCCAAGTTGTTGAAGAAGAGTCAGATGGCAAGCCTTGGTTCCATGACATTTTGAATTTCCTAAAGAATCAAGAATATCCTGTCAATGCTTCCAATCTTGATAAGAAGACGTTGCGAAGATTGTCATCCAAATTCTTCCTCAGTAACAACATACTGTACAAAAGGAATCATGATATGGTCCTGCTAAGATGTGTTAATAGACGAGAAGCAGACCTTTTGGTTCACGACATTCACGAAGGAGCCTTTGGCACCCATGCCAACGGACATGCCATGGTTAAGAAGATTTTGAGGGCTGGGTATTATTGGTTGACTATGGAAGCTGATTGCATCCAATATGCCAGGAAATGTCATAAGTGCCAGATCTACGCAGACAGAATGCATGTTCCTTCTACTTTGCTGAATGTTTTATCATCCCCGTGGCCTTTCTCCATGTGGGACATTGACATGATTGGAGCTATTGAGCTGAAGGCTTCCAATGGTCATCGTTTTATTCTAGTAGCCATTGACTATTTTACTAAATGGGTTGAAGCTGCTTCCTTTACCAATGTGACCAAGCAAGTAGTTGCTCGTTTTATCAAGAATAATATCATTTGTCGTTATGGAATTCCCAACAGGATCATCACTGACAATGGAACCAATTTGAACAACAAAACGATGAAAGAGTTATGCAACAATTTCAAGATTGAGCATCATAATTCTTCACCTTATCGTCCCAAGATGAATGGAACTATCGAAGCCGCAAACAAGAACATTAAGAAGATCCTGCAAAAAATGGTCAAGACTTATAAGGATTGGCACGAGATGTTACCATTCGCTTTGCACGGATACCGGACCTCGGTTCGAACCTCGACAGGGGCAACCCCATTTTCTCTTGTATATGGGATGGATGCAGTACTCCCCATTGAAGTAGAAATACCATCTCTAAGGATCCTGATGGAAATTGAACTCAGTGAAGCTGAATGGGTTAGGGAGAGATATGACCAATTGAACCTCATTGACGAGAAACGACTGACGGCGATGTGTCATGGTCAGTTGTATCAGAAAAGAATGAAAAGGGCTTTTGACAAGAAGGTCCGGGCTCGGGAATTTCGAGAGGGAGAGCTTGTACTCAAGAAAATTCTACCATCTCAAAGGGACGCTCGTGGAAAGTGGGCACCTAATTACGAAGGTCCATTTGTGGTAAAGACTGTGTTCTCGGGAGGTTCTTTATTCCTTACAACAATGGATGGTGAACAGCTCACACACCCTGTGAATGCTAATTCAGTACGGAAATATTATGCTTAGGATTGTAATCACTAGGGAGCAAGTCATTGAATATGATGTAATCCTTTCCCTTTTGCCATTTTTCAACTGTAATGAACCATGGAACTTCGCTATTGGCAAGTTACCATTTCAATGAAAGCAGTTTCTGGAGCCACCTTTTTTTGATGCTTATCAATACTCTGTTGTTTTTCCTTTTTATGCAAACTTCACTTATTTATTAATAATGATTTTAAAAGCGGAATATTTTGAAAAATTTGAGCTCTAAAGAAGATTGGAAATATCTCTCTATTAAACACTTTAACAATGGCTAACTACTATGAGCGTCTCACCAACACCTCTGCAAGATACCTGAAGAATTTTTATTTCCCCAGTAAGCTAGGGATGTTCCCATATTGGACTTTGAAGACTGACTATCTGCTCAGATTTCAGTGTGTTTTGTGGTAGACACGGTGTTTCCCTTTTGGTCATCTCCGGTCTGTCGTCTCTTGCATATCATTTAGCATTCGCATCATACCTTAGCATTGTGCATCTTTGCGCTTGGGTGTCTGGTGTGTGTGGTTGTGTTTTCCTTTCCCCTTTTGGTGGGTCTTTGGGGTTTGTTGTCCCTGCTTTGCCTGTGTCCAGTTTCTGTGACTCTGTGCGCTAGGTATTGACCATTCGTGTGGTATTCCCCAGGGAGTCTAACCTGTAACCTTTTATCACCTGTATTTCATCTTATTTTTGACACCTGACATTTCGGTAACCAATGACGTTCTTTATTTCCGGTCCATGAACCGTTTTCTTTGAAATCAGATTATCGTGAATTTGTATTTCTGGTTATCATGAACCGTTTTCTTAGAAATCAGATTATCGTGAATCTGTATTTCTGGTTATTATGATCCGTTTTCTTTGAAATCATATTATCGTGAATCTGTATTTCTGGTTATCGTGAACCGTTTTCTTTGAAATCAGATTATCGTGAATCTGTATTTCTGGTTATCGTGAACCGTTTTCTTTGAAATCAGATTATCGTGAATTTGTATTTTTGGTTATCGTGAACCATTTTCTTTGAAATCAGATTATCGTGAATCTGTATTTCTGGTTATCGTGAACCGTTTTCTTTGAAATCAGATTATCGTGAATCTGTATTTCTGGTTATCATAAACTGTTTTTTCTTTAGCTTAAACTGATAAAGCAATTTTTGGGTTGTTCCAACCAGCTTTTGTTGAATACCAAGGCCCTTTTCTTGGCTCATTAGCTTTGTTATCTTTTGAATTCCAGGTCTTTTATCTGGCGCGCAGGGTTCGTCTCTGTCTTTTCTGGCTTTTCTTGAAGATCCCATTTTTGAACTCCTCGGTTTAGAATCCCCAGGAAGTCTTTGCTTGGTTGTCTGTCCTTGTGCTTGATCCCTAGTGATCAGGTTCTTCTTTCTGGTTTCTTGCCTAGGAGGAACGTGGGGTTATTTTGTTCCCAGTAGTCTATCTCCCCGGATCTTTCCCCGGTGAAGATTGTTCTGTGGTCTTTTCCCCAGTGTTTCTTTGGAGTCTCCCCGGTGGGTCTCTTTTGTTGGTTAGCTAGTATCCATAGTGAGGTGTTCCTCATGGATACTAACTTTCGTCTTTCCCCAGTGAAGCTCTGTGATCTTTTTGTTTCCTGGTTGCCCCTTGGCGTCTTGTGGTGTCTGCATTTTCTTGCATCTCTTTGGCATCATGTTTGCTGCATTGCATATGTGTGCATCCGAGGGTAAAATTTCCGATTATCTGTATTTAAATATCTTTCACCGTGATTACATGAGGATCTTCATCTCTCATGTCATCAGGTGAAGATATTTAAATAGGGGCAACTGTTGTACCCTAAATTTTACCCTCATTTTTCTGCTAATTGTTGTTCTATTATCTTTCTCCATATTTTAATTTAATATTTATCTTAGCTTTTTATTTGTTTTTATGTTAGGGTAATTTCAAATATGGCCTATTTTATTTTATTTATATTTAAGTTGTTTTATTTTTATTAATTTAAATTAATCTTAATTTAAGTTAATTTTAATTAATTAGGTTAATTATTCATTTAGTTTTTTCTAACCAATTTTAATCTAGATTTAATTAGTTTATTATTGTTATTAGCAATCATAGTATTAATTCAATTGAGAAAACACTCCCAACATGTGTCCATAAGACCACCGTGACCAAAGTTTAGGCTGCAATTTTGGATTTCATTTCATTACCACTTGACCAATAAGAATCAAGCTTGTTTGTGATTGACTTTTCAACTCTTTCATCAACAATTGAGAGAGACATGTGGCACCAAGGAAACTAATGTGAACCAATTTGTTCGCTTCCCTCGTTCTTGCTGGCGAAATTCAGAATGATGAAGAGAAATTCAAACACATTTGAATCCATTCAATTCATTGAACTCGTTTCAACCACAATACCGTTGGCGCGATTTCTCAAATTGAACTCTCCAAGACCATTCCCTTTCAAGCTCAACTGTGTGGTGCATAAAAGGTGATTCTGAAGAGTTACCATTCTCAGCTTTCAATCTGCCACCACCTGTGATACGCTCCACGCCATCTCCAACATTTACCTTGTTTGATGCCTCTCCCACTGACCTCAAGCAAGGAACTCAGAAACAATATGCGAAATGGTGAATTAACGCAGTACGTCTGAGGATTTGCACAGCCTAAACATCGGATTTATCTCCAAGAATTGGACCAAATTTGAAATTCAAAACGAAAACCCTAGTTGCTAACCTATGCTCACCAAATGTTTGAAGAGTTAACCCAGCCCATAATGCTTCACATCAACCCAGTCTCCTTGCCTATATAAAGAGGCTCAATTTTAGTTTGTTGGCATCAAGAATCTCGACAAAAACACTTCAAATATCTAAGTTCAAATTTCTGTAAAAGAGGGAAGAGAGCGAGGGTTGGCATCAAGAATTGGTGGTCAGGCTAAAGAGAAGCAAATCCAGCCGTACTTAAAGTTGGTAACTTTCCTTTCCTTTGAACTTTAATCCAATTCATTTGTTCATAATATGATTTGTTTTAACTTTGTTGTAATATATGCTATTGTGTGCTTCTCATTTTAGTTGAGCTTGTAATGTGTGTATGAACTTTATCGTCGTTAGTTTATATCCAAAGTTGTTTATGCTGCTAACATGAAATAAGTATTGTGCAAAGAGTTTTTGACTCCCTTGAGTATATGTGATTCTATATACTTGGTATGCCTATTAGGAATGTTGTTTTACCGTAACCGTGGATTTTCTATTTTGAGTTTTGTATTAACAGTTGATTTGAATTTGTGAATATTTCCTCTTGATTTTGTTAGGTGTAAAAGGTTCCTCTGTTAATCATGTCAAACTATTTGTGAGAGTGAAATGACTGCTTTTATGCTAAACTGATTACCATTGCTGGTCTTGTTTGCTTGGCATGTTGAGATGATGTTTGATCCTTTGCTTTGATATAACCGTGTCTTGATGCATTCATGTTGTCTATGGAACCAACTCTGGGTAGCATTTTCTTCTAATTTAAATTGATGATCATATTACTCTCTGAATACTTCTATTGATGATGTTTAATCCTGCCCTATGTGTTTGAATGTCATCTATTATCCTTTCCTGCTATCTCACCTCGTACCTGCTTAGACCATTTTCATTGAGACTATCAACTCAGGAGTTTTTTTGATATCTGGATTTTGTTTTTAATGTCAACACCTGTATTCATAATGTGTATGTTAACCTTGATGTGTTTTAACATGATTCCTAAGCTGTGCCATTTGTCTGTTATTAAATGATAATACCTGAGTAAATGTTGATTGCTATATGTCATATGCCTTTTTTTGCCCTAAATATATGTTGTAGTTTAGGAGGCCTTTGGCTATCAAGTTGTTACTTACATAGTATTCTAGCCTAAACAATGGTTGATGTACACTATCTTTGAACCTAGATATGCATCTCAAACTTATACTCTTTATTGTTATGTTTGAACTTAACCCTGCTTTGCTTTGCGTAAGATACATGTGCCGGTTCTTCCGCCCCTTAACCATCAGGGTGACTTTTGTTTTTGCTATGTGTTTATTATCTAAATCGTGACTGATCTTAGCTGCATCCATACAATGAAGGTACAGTCTCTGTTATGCTCATATATAATGTTCATGCTTAATTGCCATTTAAATTGAATATCATTGACCACAATATATATTTTGGAATGTATGACCATTTGTTTATGTAGAGGCCGTGAGTTTATGTCTTCTGCTACTAGGATTTTAGGACTAAATACAACTTTCTTTGACATGAGGTTTAATTCGTGTGTTTGTAATCTTGACCTGATGTTGAAACATTAACTTACGCTCATTTTGTATGCTACTCATATTGAAGCCATGTCTGCTGGTTGTGTTCACTTTGGTAACCTGTATCTTTTCTTACTGCCAGTGTGTATAGAGTGTCTTCATTATGTATGTCTTTACTGCACTTAATTTTAAATGTGTGGACTGTTGAAGTTGGTTGTGTTATGGTCCTTGCCTGTTTACAATTTGTTGATGTGTTTGATGTCTCCTTGCATGTCAACAAATGCCAAACTTAACATGATAACCTATATTACTTGTCTGTCATTTTGTCACATACCTTTTGGTTGTATTTTGTCTTTGCTTAAAGTTGAGAATGGCTTGATGTGTTTGAGAACGATATGCCAGTTTTGATTTGCTAACCTATTGATCTATAACCTTTGGTTCTGTTTGTGTGTTGATGCCTGTTTTATCACTGCTATCAAGTATGCTGTACATGTTGCTTATAACACATGAGTGGATGATATCTCTGTGGCATATGTGTTTGACTGTTGACCCGTTTTGTTCATCATTATTTCATTGTATGTTGATGTTTACCAACCTGCTTTGAACTAGGCCAATATCAAGTTTAGTTTGGTTCTTATATGTGTTTAGTGAATGAAATGTGTGACTTCATTTATATGTTTGCCCAAGACTCTTATCTAAATGCATCTCTGCTCATGATTTGTGTTGTTACTTTATTTATGTTGTAATATTAACATGCTGCTGATATTATTATAATTTCATGGCTTGATTTGTTTTTTTTCCCTTGGGTTCACATGTTAACCATAGTTAATAGTCAATACGTGTGAGATCTTTTGGTCTTGTGTATTAGATTATAGATTTTCTTTTCACCTGGTTTATGATTGACATAGCTTTGAGTTTAGTTTGGCTGCCACGGTTGTTTAGATTGGCTTGGTTTTGTTAATTTGAATATATGCGCCTATGCATGTTATATGTTTATGAAGTGGTATTATTTACCGGATGTATTCCCGCCCCAGCGGATGGACTTGTGTGTGTGTGTTACTATTCCTCTTTGCCGTGCCTATAAGGACTGGGGTTTGATCCCTACCCAGTCCTTTGCTCTTTTTTCTCATTTTTGATTCTTCGCCTCTTAAATATATGTATGCACTTGCACTTTGTATTCATTACGCGCGCGCAGCCCAATTGGTCTTGGTTTTGTGCTGCTGAATCCAAGGGCGTGGGTTCAAACCACACATGTGACATTTCCTTTTTTTTACTTAAAATCATTTTCCTTTATTTAAGTTTGTTAAAAATTCAAAAACAATTTATTTTATCTTTTAGAAATTTTAGTTATTCTCAAACTCCAAAATATTCATTTTATTTAGTAATTTATTTTTCTTAAATAATTATTTAAGTTGATTTATTATTAATGTGAGTTTCCACTCCCTTTATCATGATTAAATTGTTAAACCTTTATTTATGACCTTATTGATATTTTGAATGTTGGTTTAATTTATCTTATCATTTGGTTGTTGATTTAATTTGAGATTGGCATTGTTTAACTTTGAATATCATCTTAATCTTTTATTCATGACTATGTCTTGACTTATGATTTGTTTCTTATGTGATATATTTCTCAAGTTTAATATCTTTGGTTTGTCTTTGTCTACTTGACCTCTTTGATATTCATCTCATACCTATTCATTGTTTGTCATGAAGTATCTTGCCATCTTTATGCTTGTGTTGCTTTCATCATCTTATATCAATGTTTTATCTTTATCAATGTTTTTATCTCTTGTCTTTTATCTTACAACTGTCTTCCCCCCATTCCAAAGGAAGGTGACTAATGTTGACTCTTAAAGTCATAGCCCCCACCTTAACCTAAGTAACCTCTTAGGAGAAAACTTCATTTCTTGGCCTCATTAGAGCCATAGAAATCATAATTAGCTTTAGGAGAGAGTTCTTCAACTCTTAGTGATATTCATCATAATGAATCATCACTTTCCCCTACTGACTAAACATAACATAGGTCCACCACAACTAGACTTAGAGAGTTCTTAAACTCTACAATGAGCTTGTACTCATTTTCCCCTCTGAATATTGACCATAGTCAACAATTCAGTAGAAGTAGAACTACGCATACTCTGATTCTACTCCCGAGGATACGTAGGCGTAAGGTGCGATGCCTTATCTAGGGTTTTAACCTTTAGCATAGAACCTGTAGCAAACATAAGATAACATTAACAAGAGGTTCCCGTAGAGTACTACGAACATTTAGGGTGCTAATACCTTCCCTAGGCGTAACCAACCCCCGAACCTTAGATCTTCCCCTTTAGGTTTTTCTAACGATCTTGAACCTTTCCTTTGGATAAATCAAAGTCGGTTGTAAAAGAAATATGATGCAAATTAATTAATAATTTGTTATCCGATTTTCACCGCAACACATCCGTTCCACCTGGGCAGGGTGAAAGGTTAAAGAGGGCAATTACTTTGACTTATGAACAATCTTCGAAACATCGACAACAACCCATTGGCGGCGAACTCCTTGGTGAATCACAAAGTCTGGAACCTTCCTTGATTTGTCTTTAGAAATAACGCTGATTTCTGGTGGAGCAGGATCATTGGAATCTGTCTCCCAGGCAGAATTGTCGTAGGAGGATTCCTCAGTTGTATTTTGCAGAGTATTTGTGCTCTCAAGTAAATCTCCCCATCCAGTCGGCTGGATGTCTTCGAACCTGATACGAGAGCTCTCAGGAGCAGTGTACTTGACCATATAGTCATATTTTCCACTTGGTTGTCCTAAGGTGTCCCACACTTTTGTGGAACTGGAGGAGTCATCTCTCTCGATGACGTTGACCTCAGGAAAAACATAGTTGATGAATTCTAGTCCGACAAGCTTTGCCAATTCATCGTCGTACAAGATATTTTCTGAATGACCTAAGTAATGATCCTATGACATGGTGGGGACACAGGTATTCTGTTCAATGCTGCTCAGTTGATTTTCATTGTTCGACTGATTCTCTTACCCCAAGCTTCCTGGATACAGCTGCCAGATAGGCAAACCATCCATTGGGCCATAATAGTCGTGGTCAAAGTTTTCCTTCATCAGAGTGTCCTCCTCTAATGAATTTGGCGGAGCACGACATCCTTCCGAATCACAATCTCCATATATCATTTCGACATCTGACCTGGGTATAAATCTCGGACTCTGTTCAGGATAGCAAAATGGCGTAGGCACCTCTTCCTGAGACATGTACCCGTCTTTGTTGAGATATGACTTCCATTCCTCATCTGTATCGGAGAAATCTCCCTCGTTTATGGTATGGACTGTTTGGGCACTGGGTGAAGGAAACCGCCATTGTGGAAGAAGTCCTAAATGGGATGAAGACATTCATCGTTAGCAGCAGTCTGGGTACAGGTTGCAGAAAAACCAAGACCCTTCTTTGTTTTGTTATCGGTTGGAATGACAAGTCGTCCCCATCCTTTTGTATTGTTACTTTTGATCACTTCGAGAGCATCTCTGTATGAGGAAATCGAGGTTCCTTTCTCTGATTGATTCTCATTACTCACCGACAATGCTTGGAACTGAGTTCCAACAACCTCCTCGGGTTCTACACAAGTAGATGATGATAAGTTACTCACGAGCCAAGCTTATTCTCCAAAAACCGTGACGAGTTGATCGTTCTTGACGAACTTCAGTTTCTGGTGCAGCGTCGAAGTGACAGCCCCAGCCTGGTGTATCCAAGGTCTTCCTAATAAATAGCTGTATGCTGCCCGAACGTCCATGACCTGGAAAATGATTAGGAAAATATGAGGACCGATAGTTATGGAAAGGTCGACTTCACCGATAACTGCTTTCTGAGATCCGTAAAAGGCTTTGACGATGACCTCACTGCCCCTCATCGGGGATCCTTTGAACGATAGTCGCATTAAAGTGGACTTCGGCATAACATTGATGGCCGATCCTGTGTCTACCAGTACGTTGGCTAAGGCATCTTCCTGGAAGTTTACTGTGATATTGAGCGCCATGTTGTGGCTTTTCCCCCTCTGGCAAATCCTCATCACTGAATCCTAAGTTGTTGTAGGAAGTGATGTTAGAGATGATGCTATCGAACTGTCGTATTGACACATCCTGTTCCATAAAGGCCTGCTCTAAGACTTTCTGTAGAGCCTCTCTGTGGGCTTCAGAACTGAGTAAAAGTGATAGCACTGAGATCTTTGAAGGAGTTTGTAACATTTGATCAACAATGCTGTATTCACTCCTTTGGATGAGTTTCAGCACCTCATCATTGTTTTTCGAAAGGTTGGGGTTACTGGATTGACCGACTGGTGGATCAGGAGCTTCTGTCTGGAGTTCCATTTCTTTGTTAGGTTCTCCAACTCCTCGGTTGAAGATTCGGCCGCTCCGTTTTACTCGACTGATGTCTGCAATATTCACGACGGAGGGTAATGGAATTTCCTTTCCATTCTCAATTATCGTTGCATCGTATTTGTAAGGGATTGCCTTAGCTGATTCATACGGTACTGGTCCCGGCAAATAGATAACTACAGGAGCCTTCTGATTTTTCTGACTGTCGTAAGTAACTTCAATCAGTTCCTGGCTAAGAACTTTTGATTCGTCCAGTAGAGGGATGATGGTACAAACATCCTTGTTCCTCTCAGGGTCAAAGATTACAACCACGTCTCTGATCTGATCAGCGAAGTAGTCCGGCGTCCAGTTGATTGGTTTGGAACCTGGACATGGGCGAATCGCTCTACGATCAACCTGACCCTGAAGAGCTGATCGGACAAGGTAGCAACCTTGGTTACTTTCCGAACAGACTCTACAACGTTCATAGTTGTGTGGTGGCACCTGGCCACGCCCTCTTTGAATGCAATGCAACCTTACCAGGTTTGTTTCCATAGATCGGACATTCTGACTTTGGCGCCGAGTGGGGTTTCCATTATGCACACTAATTTGTTGCGTGTCTTCATCCAGATAGATTGGAAGCCACCAGTGGTTTAACAAGTGTTGTAAAGTTATTTGAACGAGAGCGCACCCTTGGTTACTCTCACAACATCCTTTACAGTTCTGATAATTATGTGAAGTGAGAAAATCAAGCTGGACCTGCCTGGCATGTAACTCCACCAAGCTGGTATTCATCAGACGAATATCAAAGATTTGAATCATGTTGATCTGATAAGGATTTCTATCATGGTAGTCCTGGATCCATCCAAGATCCATCTAACGCTGGAGGGCCTCTTGTATAAAAGAGCATCCCTATTTGCTTACCGAGCAAATCAGACAGGAATTATAATCGTGCCGCGGCACATTATGATACTGGCTTTGCCTTGAGTTCATTGCCACCAAGTTGACATTCATTGCACGAATGTCGTGGTTCTGAATGATGTTGGAATTCGTATAGGTCATGTTGACTCCATGAACTCGATGCTCTTGGATCCACCCGAGATCCAATTGTTCCTGTAGAGCTAATTGCACCACAGAACATCCCTGATTGTTCTTAGAGCAGATATCACACTGGTGATAGTTATGAGGTGGCACATGGCCATACCCGCCCTGTCTACAATGCATCTTGACCAGATTAGCCCTTAACAAGAGTACATCATGAATTTGATAGTTGTCGCTAGACTCTCCCTCTATCAAATTAACTGTAGCTTTCTCGTGTTGAGGCAGCGGGTTCGTGAGAACATTCGGATTCGTATCTTTGAAAGATAAGACCCCGTTCCTAACAAGCCTTTGCACATCGGATTTGAAACTGAGACAATTTTCTATGTTATGCCCTGGCCCTCCTTGATGGTAAGGACAAGTCTGATCCGTTTTGAACCAGAAAGGCAGATTTTCCGGTATTGTAAGAGGAGCCCGGGTTTGGACATGCCCCTTGGCCAGTAGTAACGGAAATAGCTCTGCGTACAACATAGGTATAGGGTCAAACCCTGGAGGTTACGTCGTACGGTTGTTGTTATATGGAGGACAAGCCTGCTGAAAAGGCTGTTGTGTCCTTTGTTGATATTGCTGTTGATTAGGTTGGCTCTACGCAACCTGAGGTTGATACGTAGGAACAGGCGCAGGGTTGATAGCAGGAGTTACAGCTGCTACTGGTTGGTAACGTCGCCTTTGCTTTTCGAGAGAGATATTCCCAATATCTTGCTCTTTTTTCTTAGGGAGAGCACTACCGTATCGTTTTGAACTACTTGATGATCCAGCGTCTTTTACTAAACGTCCTTCTCGGACAGCTTCCTCAAGATGAACTCCCATGCCCACCATCTCGGTGAAGTCACTGGGCGCACTGGCGACCATTCTGTCGTAGTAAAATGAGCTCAAGGTCTTTAAGAAGATCTTTGTCATCTATTTTTCCTTAAGAGGTGGACAAATCTGAGCGGCAATTTCACGCCATCTCTGAGCGTATTGTTGAAAGGTTTCCTTGTCCTTTTGTGACATCGATCTGAGTTGATCTCTATCCGGTGCCATGTCCAAATTGTATTTATATTGTTAAACGAAGGCAGAGCCAAGATCCCTGAATGTGCCGATCATGGCGCGGTTTAAACCCATGTACCATTTTAGTGCAGCACCAGTTAAACTATTCTGAAAGTAGTGAATGAGCAGCTCCTGATTCTTTGTCTGAGCTGACAAGTCGCCGAGCGTACATCACCAAATGGCTCTGAGGGCAAGAGTTACCCTTGTACTTTTCAAAGTCGGGCACCTGGAATTTGTGCGGGACTTTCACATTGGGGACCAAGCAGAGGTCCGCGACGTCCTTTCCAAATAGATCCTAACTGCGAAGGGCTTGCAGTTCTTTCTGCATTTCCAGGAATTGTTCCTGGAACTCATTCATTCTATCGAACATGCTATCATTTCCACCAGACGGTATCTGGGGAATCTGTCCTTCCGGGACAGTGTGCACCACAGCCGGTGGTATAGTCATTATGGCCAAGACTCTCGGTGCCTCCTGAAGTTTGTAACCTTCAGGAGTTGCTGTCATGCCCCTAGCATCTTCGCTTTCCCGAAGTTTGTAACCTTCAGGCCCAGCGGTTCCTGCTGCGGTTCCCTGATCCTCAGTGACCAACGGGATATATCCTTCCGGGATATAGTTAATAGGCATGCCCTAGGGATGATCTTTCGGTATTTTGTACCTAGGATCAGACTTCTCCACTATAGGTGTTGATGTGATCTCTAAGATCACAGTCTGTTGTTGCTGCATCTGAGCTTCTGCTAGAGCTTGCATGCTGTTATGAAGCTTTCTCAAATCCTCTTTCAGAGTGTCGATCTCTTCTCTCAACTCTCTGTTCTCTTCCTCGAGATCATCCATCTTTTTCTGACGATTGGCCCGAGTATTGTACGAATGAGACAGTTTGACTCTAGAATCGAGACACAAACGTGAGATTCGCAGGGAAGAAGAATGCGTTTATGCGAGAATGATGAATGATATGCAATGATTATATTAATTATTTTTGTTTATTCAAAGTAAACTTCGACAATTAGATTGCAAATATCAAATAGTGAGGAAACCCCGTTTTATTGAATTCAAAGGATTGCGGAAATGGAAATACAGTAGATTACAAAATGTTGAAAAGGAAACCTAAACTAATGGACCCTGGGTCCTCTCTGAGGAGAGCTCAGGTGCTGGTTCTGGTGCTTTCCTTTTCTTTGACCGGGGCTCTTGGGCCGTTGTCGGGTTGTCATTCCTTTGCCAAGTGAAAGGCGTGAGCAAACTCCTTTGGTCATCCTAATTTTCTACAGCGTGTTGCTCTAAAATCTCAATCAGAGCGTCTTTTTCCCTTAACAGTTGCTGTATTTTCTTACACTCCACATTGAGAATACGGTACTTGTTCCTCCAAGACCTCTTCTCCTGCTGAACTTTGCTGAGAGTAACCTGAAGCTTTTCCGTCTCAGACATGAAATAAAGGGCAGAGTCCCTTAATGGAAGAACTTCCTGATGAGGGTAAGGCATCCTCAGCTTGAGAGCTCTAGTTTGTACCCAATGGAGATAAGGCCCCATCGAGACACATTCTGGTTTTCCTAGAGACTTTCGTCCTTTCCTGTGAACGTGTTTCCAAGCGTGCACTATTTCCGTCTTTAGTGCCCTGTCATTTTCTCCTTCTTTGAAGAAAAGACCTTCCGGATGAGCACTCCGTGGGACGTGCCTCATCGGGTATCCAAATTGACGACGAACCAATACTGGATGATAGTTGATTCCTCCCTTAGTTCCTATAAGGGGTACATTTGGGAAATTTCCACAATGGTTAATGATTCTGATCCCGTCGTAGATTCAATTGTACCAATAGATGTCAGAGTTGGTAAGAGACATGATTCTCTGCGACCAACGTAAAGTATTCTTTTGATCCCAAAATGCAGCCGACTTGGGAAAATGGGAAGTGAACCATTTGTACAGCAGGGGTACACAGCACGTGATCATTCCTCCGCTCTATAAATTCCTTAAGTGTACCGAATGATACGCATCTGCGAGTAAGGTTGGTACAGGGTTTCCAATCAGGAAAATCTTAATGGCGTTGATATCTACAAAGTTATCGATGTTGGGAAACAAAAATAACCCGTAGGTAAGCAAAACAAATATACTCTCGAAAGCGGCCACGTTCCCTATACTAGCAAAGTACAGGGCTTTCTTTGTCAAGAACTGGGCTGGCAAACCTTGTATGCCACCCGTAGTGGTCATCTGAGTCCTGACTTCTGACTCGTCCAAATAAATTGCTCGTGCAATGGTCTGATTCTTTGGAATTTCTTCCAAGCCAGAAAAAGGAGCCTGATCAGTGATATGCAGATCAGTCAGGTAAGAATACTCCTCCAGCGTTGTTGCAAGCTGATAATCCGGGAATGTGAAACAATGATAAACCGGATCGTAGAACTAGATTAGTGTGGACAGGATTCCCTCAATTACATGGACCCTTAATAAGGACAGCAGTCCTTCATACTTGGCTCTGAAAGCCTCGTGGTTGGTGATCATTCTCGCAAAACCTCTCAAATCCTCTAACTTTGGAACCTTGAAGGTGTACTTATGAGTTTTCCTTCTACCGAAATCCATTAGCGCAATCTCCTTTCTCTCTGACATTTGCAATCATTGTCTTAGTTTAATTTGAAAAAGAGAGACTAGAAGAGAAGATTTTTTCTTGTTTTAATGTTTTTAAATGAATGTATGAATGTAGCACACAAAAACATTGAAAAAACATGGGGTCAAAGGGTCGGTGTCATGAAGTCAAGGCTCTACCCCCCCCCCCCCAAAAAAAAGGTTTATACTGGTGATTTTTTGTACCTGTCCGCAAAATCATTGACCCCTCTGGGATAACAATAGCAAGCAGATCACCAACAAGCTGATGTATCCTAGAGTGATCTCAAATGAGGGTAGTATCGCGTGACAACTATTTCCAATAGCTTTCGCACTACAAAATGGCTCTAGTCTGCTAAAAACCTCAGCTTCTCAGATAACCCAGTCGACCACACTACTTTCAACAACCGAAGTCGTATAGGCAATGTATCTGCAAAGGGAGTCTCCACTGAGTTTGATGGTCGATCGGGGACTCTTAACTGGAATTCACTCCCAGTAAGATTACCCGCATTGCCATCACCTATCTTAGGCATATACTCAATCTTTCCACATGCGGCATCACACGCATTCCCATTAGCAGAAAAATAAACAGAGATATCAATTAGGAAAAGCAGTATATATATTTGTCTTAAACCTCTATTCTTATGATCCTATACAGACAATGACTCCCCAGCAGAGTTGCCATTTCTGTGAATTTTGAAATTCATCCTAAGAGATAGAAGAAAGAATGATCGTCCCTAGTGAAGCCGCCCTTTCTATAGCGTTTCTGAAATTAAAGTTTATACCGAAGATTGTAAGAAAAAGAAGAAGTAAGCCCCACGGTGGGCGCCATTTTTTCTGTAGCGAACGATTTTGGACGTGGTTATTAAGCACTGTCGCTCTAGGGTACCACAGATTCGATTCATTTTTTATCTTATTGAAGCTGATGAAGGAAGGGAAATAGATGTCTCCAATTAACCCGACTTGTACACTGAGGTTAAACAGTCAAAACTGTTGGTTTACAGATGCTATTAAGATGTGGGCCTCTCCTCGGTTATTTTGTTAAGAATAGAATGCCTGGGCTATCAGTGAGGGTTTTGGTAAGATGTTAGGACTGATGCTTTTCGATTGATGAGTGAAGGTATGGGAGTTTGGGTTTTTGATTAGTGTGCTCGCTAAGATTTTTCAATCTTATGCCTACGTATTCCCGTTTAACGAAATAGGGAAATTAGAGCGATCGTAGTTCCTCCTATTCTATGGGAGGAAAAAGGTTGTTTTGGTGTCTTGTTCAAAGCCCAAGACGTGAAGCTAAAGGTGATTTGTATCTTGTTCAAAGCCCAAGATGTGAAGCTGAAGGGTCTATTTGTATCTTGTTCGAAGCCCAAGATGTGAAGCTAAAGAGTTTTGACTTTAGTGAGAATTTGTCATCTCTAAAGGGGAGTTGTTGATGTTTGTATGCTATGAACAAAGCACAACTTTGATGCTAAAAGGTTGATTGGTTCAACTGGGGTTTTTTGTATACAAAGCCTAAGAGGAGGCTATGGACCCAACAAGAGGATGCTTTTGTATCTCGTACGAAGCCCAAGATGGAGGCTGAAAGGGTGATTGCCTCAACAAGAGAGTGCTTTTATATGTGTCTTGTACGAAGCCCAAGACGGAGGCTAAAGGGTTTTGACTCAACAAGAGAGTCTGTTATATGTCTCGTACGAAGCCCGAGAGAGAGGCTAAAGGAGTTGACTCAACAAGAGATCTTTTATACTCAACAAGAGAGTGATTTAGTATCTCGTATGAAGCCCGAGATGGAGGCTAAAAGGAGATTGACTCAACAAGAGAGTCTTTTACACTCAACAAGGGAGTGATTTTGTATCTCGTATGAAGCCCGAGATGGAGGCTGAAAGGAGAGTGACTCAACAAGAGAGTGCGTTTATATGTGTCTTGTACGAAGCCCAAGACAGAGGCTAAAGGAGTTGACTCAACAAGAGAGTCTTTTATACTCAACAAGAGAGTGTTTTTGTATCTCGTACAAAGCCCGAGATGGAGGCTGAAAGGTTTTGACTCAACAAGAGAGTCTGAAAAGGTTAGCTCCACTAGGGAGAATCATTTGTACAAAGCCCAAAAGGAGGCTATTGTGCTAGTGACTGTTTCAGTTAAGTGACAGGTCCAATGTGTTGGATAAAAGAGAAAATCAGTTTTTATGAAGAGGAATATTATGAGTAAGGTCGTGATCGGAGGATCAGGGTCATTTCCTGTTCTTTAAGGAAATGGGAAATCCAAAGGGTATTGAGACTGTTCAAGTCTACTGGTGTTTGAGAAATATATTCTCAGATAGCGAAGGCATGTTGTATGATGCATGAGTGAAGGCTGGAACGTTAAGGGATGAAGGTCTAGACTCTTTTGAAAGACTGCTCTATTAAGATGACTAGTTTCTGTTCCTATACCTTTAAGAGGCCGTCGGGACAATTTGTACAAAGCCCAAGAGGAGACAGGAAACTTTTAAGAAGCCGAGGGACAATTTGTACGAAGCCCAAGAGAAGGCTATCTTCGCTGAGGAAGAAACATTATACAAAGCCTAAGAGAAGGCTGTGAAAACTTCTAAGAAGCCGACGGGTCCTTGTACAACGCCCAAGAGGAGGCGAGGATGCTTTTAAGAAGCCTGTGGGTCCCCAAATCCCGAGAAGTTCAAGACAGGGTATTCACAGAGAATAGATCAAGCAAGGAAAGTTCGAGAATTTGGAAGAAACTCAAGAGATTCCATTCACAGAGAAAATATCATCTCTGGGGAGTTAGAGTTTCTTTGACAATTTCTAAGAGTGACAGCTGAAGAGAAGACTGTATCTGGTGCTCCTATAGGGGATCTAGTTTTGTCTATTTTTAAGAGTGGTCAACAGGGCTTAGTGCTAGACGTAGTTGCCGAGGAAAACTCTAAATAGCTATACTAGTATTACACAGTTGATATGAGTTTATGAAAGAAGACTTACAGTGAAACAGCCCCACAATACAGTTATATATATATATATGAAAGTGGGTAAAGAAAGCATATAAACACTTACTCGGTTGTAGAGCTTCCATGTTGTTGGGTTAGTTGCTCAACAAAGAAAGATTGAAAACAACAGTATAATATTCAAAATCAAAGGAGAAAGTGCTTTGAAAATATTTTTGGGGCTTACAGCTCAAGGAGAGGCCCAAGTTTTAACGATGATCGCACCGTTGTTTTGAATTTGTACAGGGACTTATACAAGTGACTGAGGCCCAAAAAGGTTTTTCTGTACAAAGGGATGGGTCTTATACTCTTTCAAGAGGCCCAAGTGTTTTAAAGAAAAAAATAATGGGGCTTATAACACGAGGGTAGGCCCAAATGGCTTGTTTTTGAACTGGCGATCACGCCGAGATTTTCTTTTAACGTAGAGAGACTTATACAATGACTGAGGCCCCAAAGTGTTTTGGTTAAAAGGGGATTGGATCTTACACTCTATCAGAGGCCCAAAGTTTATTTTTGTACAAGTGGTGGGGCTTACATCTCAAGGAGAGGCCCAGGAGGTTTTGTTTGAAGATGGCGATCGCGCCGAGATTTTTGAAAACGCAGTGGGTCTTATACAATGACTGAGACCCAAAAAGTTTGGTTTTCAAAAAGGGGTTGGGTCTTACACTCTAATAGAGGCCCAAAGTGTTTATTTTAAAAAAGGAAATGGGTCTTATAGCTCAAGGAGAGGCCCAGGGTTATTTTAAAAAAAGGCGATGACCGCGCCGAACGTTTGTAAATATACAGAGGGACTTATACAATGTGTGAGGCCCAAAAAGGTTTATTTACAAAAAGGGGTTGAGACTTACACTCTAATAGAGGCCCAAGTGTTTGAAAATGATTAGTGAGGGTTGAAAATCAAAGAAACCCTAATTTTGTTTTCCTTTAAAGGTAAATATTTAAAGAAAATTAATAAAATGATGAAAATACCAAATGAGTTTGAATAAACCACTTGAGACTTTTGTTTAAGGTTTGAAAAATGAGTTTTTAATCACAAGATGAATTAAAACTCATTCAGTTTTGATTTTCTAAGTAAATATTCACTTTTAAAATGTTTAAAAACCATTAAAAGGAATTTATTCACAAAAATATTAATTATATTAAATAAATAATATAAACTTAATTTTTCCTGGAATAAAATATTTCAATATTTTTGTGATTTTTTGCAAAAAGAACCAATCAAAAATAATTAAAATTGAAGGAGTTATTAATTTTCCAATTAATTAACAAAACATGAAAATTTTGGAAAAAATAGCAAAAATGTGAAAAAAACACAAAATGGCATGGGTGAGGTTTGAACCCATGACCTCAAGGTTATAGGGCACACACCTTACCACTGGGGTGGTGTTACATCCGTTGATTAAAACAAAACAACAAATATACAAGGCTTGCCTTGTTTTCTAGGCCTGGTCAAGGCAAGGCAAGGCAAGGCAAGTTTTAGCTCAGAAACATGAAGGTCATAACTTTCTCATTTCTCCATGGATTGAGACAAAATTTAGGTCTATCCTGCCTATAATTTCACAAGGAATCCAATGGTGGTGGTAGTTTTTTAAGATCACGTCCCCATTTTAAAACCCGATAGTGGTTTTGAAATAGGCCTCAAATTGTATTTTCTGTGCTATCTCATGATACAGGCAAGAATTGCATGGTAATTTGGTGCAAACACAACATATATAACATGTATAAGATGTGCATGATCAGTGGACACCAAAGCAATGCATGATTCAAAGAGTTAAAGTTGTGATGCTTACCTCTTTTTGGAGTTTTTGTGCAATCTGCCAAGCCACTTATTCCAGAAATGATTTGATGCTTTGGACACCCTCAAATGATCTCTTAGAAGCTTTTAGGATGGTTGGAATCAGCTAGAAACCTCAGGAACAAGTTTGAGCTCTTTCTTGCAAAAGGGGGCAAAAGTGATCAAAATATCAACTCTCTCAAATGGTGTTCCAGATGGGGGGAATCATTTGAGACAGTTCAAGGATGATATTTGGAGTGTGTTTGAGGTTTTATCTGGTTTAAAAAGTGACTGAATCAAGACATGGCTTGAAAAATGCACAAAAGGCCTATTTTGAGGTTTTGAGAGGTGACTTTGTGATTTTGGTGTTATAGGTCACTTGTGAGAGTTTGGACAGCTTAGATATGGCATATTGGATGTGTTTGGATCATAAGCTGTGGTGGAATTGCTCTCTAACTCAAAAACTCAGAGTTACCTTGCTAAAGAAGGTATTTTTGCCTAGAGAAAGAGATTTTGAGGAAAGCAAGTGTTGTAGTGCTTTGGTGTACTCAAACTGAACACAATTGAGCTCTATTTATAGTAGAGCAAGTTTGTTTTGGCTGCAATAGTGAATGGCAACTGCAGCAGAGGTTTGGACAATGTTGAACAATGAGAATCCAAGTCTCCTCTAGCGATTGACTAGAGGTTAGGGCACAGGCTGCTGGTCCCCTTGGTCTTGGATAAGTCTTGACTGAATTCAGTTGGAAATGGCTCAGTCCATGCCACCTTGATGTATGCATTGAATGCTTTAATCCAAAATTGGAGTCTTGTCCCTATTTTACGCCATTCTAGGTTTGGCATGCTATTTTTTGTTCAAAAGACTTAGGAGGCTTGGGATCAGAGTTGGTTCCTCCTTGGTCCCCCCTTGAGGTGTTCAGATGGATAGAGTTGCTTGGAATTGCACAAATTTGGCAAATCGAGCAAAACTCCAAAATCTGCCTTGCTTTGGCAGTTTTCAGCAAGGCATGTTGCCATTGTCATATCTCATGGCTCAAGTTGAGTTTAGTGATGTTCTTGGTCATTTTGGAAAGCCCTCATATGATACAACAACTGTTTGATCATAGTTGGTTTTGATACCTTTTGGATCCAAGTGAAAAATCCCCCTACATTTGGAAAAAAGTGAAGGCAGATTCTGACTTAGTGAAAATTTCACTGTGTTGGAAAAAAGTAACATTTTCACTTTTTGTGATTTTGATCATTCCATAACTCAAAATCCATAATGAATTGGAATGATTTTTGTTTGAAGCTTTTGTAGAGGGCCATGAGATCTACAAATCCAGCTTTGGATGGGGAAAAATGGCTTTGTGGTTTAGGAGTTATGATCCTCCAAAGTTGGTACCCTTGCCACTTTATTCCATAACTTAGAAAATTTTCTAAGTTTTTATGGTTACCCCTTTTACAAGTTATCCCACTTTTCTTGATTTTTCTTGATGAATGATGATTCCAATCATACATTAACATCATTTTAGGGTTAAAAACCATTTTTATGAAAAATCTCAAAAAGTCAAAGTTGACTTTTGTGCACAGTTGACTTTTTGTCAGATGAATTCCAAACTGTGCGATCCTCTATGAAATCAAGTCCTTGGCCTAAATCAAACTTGATGGATTAATTTTATAGAGTGTATTGAATCATGTCCTAGGGTTTGCGAGCATGTCCTGGTCAAAAGTCAAAGCTATAGTTGACTTTTTCCGCGAAACCCTAACTGTGGTTCAGATGAAATTGAGACTTGTTGATCAAGCTTCTTGGATCAATCCATTGTTGCAAATGGATCAATGTAGTCTATTGGAGACCCTCAAATCCTCCCTTGAGGTCTTTGCTCCTGATTTGTCCCAAAAGTCAACTTAGGGGTGAATTAGGTCAAGAAACCCTAATTCCTGATTTCTTATGAATGCATCCCCTGAGGCAAAATTGACCTGATGGTTGGGTCCATGAGGTTCCATGGAGTAATTCAAATTATGCTTTAAAGCATTGGCTCATGCCCAAAGGAAAATTTCCATCTGGAGGCCCTGGTCGACCAAACCCTAATTTGGTGACACTAGCGATCTCGAGGCTTGATCCACCTGGAAGGGAGCAGCCTTGTGCTTAATCCTTGAAGTGGGAGTCCTCTTGATCCTTTGTGGATGTTTGAGAGGTTAGACAAGTTGAAGATCATGCCATTCCTTAATTGATCCTTTGTCTAAGCTCAAAGAGGGCTTGAAACCCTAATTGTTGTTTGTAATGAATGCTCACCCATCTTTGGGGAGACTGATGAGGCATGAAGGCTCCTCCATATTGTGATGATGATTTGCAAAATGACGGGAAATCTTAGTGGTCTAAATTTGGGTTATGACAGCTACAAATCACTAACTTCTAACTTCTTTATGTTTCCTTCTCGCTCCCTGTCTCTCTTTTACTTTTATGCTCCATTATTATCATTTCATATCATGTTTATGCTTCCACAATTTTTTCTTTGTCCGTTGGACACATGTTTATGCTTATGCCTTTTTCTCTTTGTCCACTTGGACCAAAAACATTAATAAAGGCCAAAACCTCTAAAAAACTTGTGCTTCTAATCTTGGACTATGGTTACTATCCTTTGCAATGGACATGGAATTTTACACCTAGACCTTGGACATCCAATGCATTTCTTGGAACCTTGGACTTAGAACTAAGACCTTTTCCCTTTGCTTTTAAATTATGGTTCGAAGACTTTGGAGCTTGCTTATGTGGTTAGACTATTCTTATCCTTAGCTTTTACTTTTTGCTTTAGGATAGTCACTTCTTCTCCTCCCCATTCTTTAATTTTCAAAACTCTCTCCCTTTTTTTCAAAACTTTCTTGATTTCAAACTATCACCTTTTTCATAATCAAACCTTGACTTTGTCAAGTGATTTTACTCTTTTCTTTTCATTTCTTAACAAATGCTAAACTACATAAGCATATTGACACCTTTTTCAAAAGACTTAAAAAGCATCAAACTCATCACTCTCTTTTTGTTCCCTCGTGCACTTTTTCCTTTAACTTTTTCATAAGTTTAGACATGATTCATTTCTTTAAGCGAAATTATTCACTTGGAAATGATGACTTGTCTTTACATTTAAAATCAACCAAAACAAACAAATTTCATTCTTTGTACCACAAACTACGGGGTTTTGATCCTACATTGCACATCGTGGGTACGTAGGCATGAGGCGACAAGTCTCTCCAAACACAAAAATCTTAAAAACAGTTTCTCCTATCATCTCCTCAATCACCTTTCAAGCAAACATTTTCAGACCAAAAGCGTAAATATTTCAAAGGGTTCCTATAGAGTACTATAGACGTTTTGGGTGCTAACACCTTCCCTTAACGTAACCAACCCCCTTACCCAGTCTCTGTTCACTTGTTCTTGTTGTAGAGCTTATGTAGGTTTTGTTCGCTATTTTTCCTTTCCTTTTGGATAAAATAAAAGTGCGGTGGCGACTCTTGCTCTATGAGTTAAGTTAATCAATAGCTTACACTCACGATTTTGCCGCTACAGGATCTTGCAGATGTGTTGACATTCTATTATATTCTGTTATTAGGTTTTTTCGATCGAATCTCACAAAAACACACTCAATCTCTCTCTTTTTTCTTCTTCCTCACATTGAAACCAAACGTTAACCATTGGCCTCTTTATTTTCAATTAAAAAAGTATAACATTTTTTAATAATTTTATGTATTTTACTATACTCTCCAAAAATAAAATGTTTCAAAATAAATGATTAATTTTAATTTGTAATAAATTTTATTTTCAATTCTACTCTTTGATTATTACTACTTCCACCACTCTTAATATTTGATAATGGGTACTTCGATAAAAACACAAGTCTCCATTTCATTTTTTTTTCTTAATATGCGTGAAATTGCCAACTGATTGAGTCATTCATTGGAGGACAGAGGGAGTATAGTTTATTTATGAAGAAAATGTATTATATGGTTAAAAATAAATTAGGTGATTACTTTATTCACCCTGAAGTGTTAGTTCATCATGTTGAAAAGTCATAAATATCTCTAGATTCTAGAGATGCATCTCCGGACGCACTCATATTACACATACTCAACGCTTTTATGAGAGAGTCACCCCATGTTATCGAAAAATTTGGTCAGAGATGCATCTTTGTATCCATAATAAGGAGAAGGCATAGGTGAATCTCCACAATAACCCTTATTTAAAACACTCTATGGGTTTTACGGAGATGCATCTCCATATCCGTAATACACTCTGTTTGTTTAAACCACAAACTAGTAACAGATGCAAAATTTGGATGAAAAACATAAAGTAAAATAAAAATACGTAACATTACATAGATAAACGTTAACATAAATTTAACATTACATTTCATCAGGACGTTGCAACTTCATTAGAATATATTCAATCGATCTTGCAATCGTTGCATCCACTTCAATTTGACCATTTTTTCGTAACGGTGAAATGTACTCCACATAACCCTTAAATCTACAATAGTCTTCAGCTCAAACTTGTTGAACTGAATATTCCTTTTGTTGTTAATCAGGGGTGGGCAGTACTCGAGTTTCACATTTCTCTGATTATTTGAGTATTGTAGGAGACTCTCTAGTGTGGATTTTAGATATACAAGAGAGGTGCACTCTGTGACCCTAAATTCAAGTGAGACCTTCATGTCGTTGAAGTGGACAAATGCGACATGCCAATATATGCTCATTATAGTGTGATGTGATTTTATATAAAAGATGAGATTAGAGACCCATATTTATAGATGCTTTAGATCAATATGGACCTTCGAAACTCAATCATGTTGCAGAGGATATTCCGGATATGCATTTTCTAACACACCCTATTTTATTCAAAATAAGGGTTTATACGAAGATGTATTTCTGAATTACCCCCTGTTTGATAGTTTTTCCAATTAAAATTGGGCTATTTTGGAAGTGCATCTCTGAAATCGTCCCACTGACCCATTGTTCATATAGAATCTGTTATATGCAGGACAAAGTTGTTAATAGCTCGAAACAAAGTTTTTTTTTAAACTGACCCTTAAGTGTTATACAATTAATGTTGAATATACATTACATATGTATCAATTGTATCGAAATTACATCAGTGACAACAATACATACAAAAAATGAGTCACCACATAAATACATAGTAATTTAAAAACTAAAAAGCATCAAAACATGTTTCACCACTAAAATATATTTTTGTGGGTTGTGCCGCCTTTGACTCTTCATTATTTGATTATCTTTTAATATTGCTCAACTTGGTGAACTCTTCCTTCCTTTCCATAAAGTGGTCCGACCAAGTTTCAGCCTCTTTTGTGGAATGTGTCATCCTCTATGATGATGTCTTTCGTAGATGACACCTTGGTTTCAAATAAACAAGAACAAAATGTCGTAATTTTGAAAGCCACCCAATTCATATAATGAGTACGAATGGATTTTTAGGTGGGCTACTCCAAAGTGGAAAAAATGTTTTTGAGAAACCATATCTTGTTAAATCAATTCATACCCTATTATAAGCACTTGCTATAGGATGACCCATTTCAGGGAAGCGCGTCCATTTTTTCATCGGTGTCGGACCGCTAACACACGGAACAAGAGCATCGTGAATTGCATCGAAATGTTCTTTTTTCCGTATAGCAATGTGTATGATTCCCTACGTACCTTCAAATCTTAGAGAAGATGTTGGCGGACAAATGTGTGATTATCATCTCCTTTACCGAGCAAACGTGAAACAGCTAGATAATGGCAATTAATGTCACCTTTA
This sequence comes from Lathyrus tuberosus, assembly GCA_022829125.1. NCBI lineage: Eukaryota > Viridiplantae > Streptophyta > Magnoliopsida > Fabales > Fabaceae > Lathyrus > Lathyrus tuberosus. The sequence goes on from JALAZF010000071.1 coordinate 16,004,789, forward strand.
ACATCTACAATGTGATCAATGTATTTGTACATTAAAAACGACATCTCTTCAATGAGGATGAATTTTGGTAATGGTGGTGAGGGAGATGGTTTGCTAATGTGAGCACCTTTGAAAATATTTTTTTGAGATTTAGGAGTTAGAGAATCTGGAAAATGTGAGTCAACATGTTCAAAGTATGAAGGAGACCGCTTTATAGAATTTCCACTCTTTGTTGGTTTGACCCTTTTAAGGGCACCCTTTGTTTTAACCAGTTTCGAAGGTGGTTTCAAATCTGTGGTTTCTGGATATGCAATCTTCCTCAGCTTCTCTTTGATGTATAACTTCATATTGTCATCAACTTTCATAAACCTCTCTTGGATCACTTTCCATTAAACCATGATTAATATATTTGATTTACCATCCTTCATCCAACCATCGTTATCAAACCGAATCTTTTTCCAGTGAGTGTAAATCTCATCCATACGTATCGGTGTAGCAAGCTTAAATTTATTTGCAATTAAACAAGCACATGGAAAACCGTACATCTTTCTAAGTGTAACCACACTTTGAACTATCTGACCCTATTTTCTCTGCTCGTTTAGCTTCGTGATAAACAAAATTCAATCCCACCAAAGAGATGTTGCCAACCAATTGTCAATAAAGAATGTTGTCTTTGAATCGATATTCTAATACAGTAATGCTCTGATCAAAAGATGTTTCTATCTTATTATGTTGATTTCAGATCATTTGGTTCACATAGTTCCAACCTCTACAAAAATCTCCTCAACCGTTTCCCAACTAACTCTTCAGTGTAACATGTGCATATTCAACTTTGTTAGTTGTTATATTGCCAAAGTGTCAAACTTGATTAATCCAAGCACATACAATATTTCCCTCACTTGGTCTATAGTTGTAGTCTCAACATATTTCATAAAATCTAGATATCTCGCACACACCTTCCTGAAATGTATTACACATTATGCATATAACTCCCCGTGGAAGAATTTATAACAACATTCCATGCATCCATTATACTTTCCAATACCACATTATCTTTGACCATTTTCCCATTTTCACCTTTGATTTGTCTGCAGATTTAAGTCTGTTTTTCACATTTTTTGGTTATATGATACTAACAAAGTAATGAATAGGATGTAGGAAATACCTTTGCAACTGAATTCACCGGTGTGGTATCACGATCGGTTACAATGACCTTTGGTATATTTTCTAGGTCCTTCAACATAGTCTTGCACACTTCTAAAAGCCATTTAATGTTGTCCTCTTTTTTTCTTTCCAAAAATTCAAAACCCACTAAAAAGTCATCTACATCGAAGTAACATTAACAATTTCCAAAAGTGGAAGCTTGTACTTGTTGGTCTTATATGTTGAATCATTTATGAGCACAATGGGAAATATGTTGAACAACTTGATGAAATCATGATGAGTCTAAAATATATCTAGAACGGTGACTCCATCCTCACACAATTTGTACCTAGAAACATAGTGATCATCATCTAGAAGCTTCAACAGTTGTTGAATTTTAATTCTTGGTCCTCTTATCTCCTTATTTTTTACGGCACAAACATTGTATATCTGTTAGATATTTAAGGCATTTTGAGGTATTTTCCATTTCAACATTGTGTAGCGAGCGATTTTGGACGTGGTTCTTAAGCACTATCGCTCTGGGGTTACTACAGGTCGATTCATTTTTTATCCTATTGAGCTTATTAAGGAAGGGAAATAGATGTCTCCAATTAACCCTGCTTGCATACTGAGTTTAAACAACGCTCTGTTAGGTTACATGTGCTATGTGGTAGTGGGGCCTCTCTTAGGTTATTTTGGAATATCGAGACTGTTCATGGGGAATTTGTTAGGATGCTAGGGCTGATGCTTTTTGATTGATGTATGAAGGTACGGGATTTGGGGTTTTGATTAGTGTGCTCGCTAAGATTTTTCTTTCAATCTTATGCCTACGTATTCTCGTTTACCGAAACAGGGAAATCAGAGTGATCGTAGTTCCTCCTATTCAATGGGAGGAAATGGTGTTTTGGTGTCTTGTTCAAAGCCCAAGACGTGAAGCTAAAGGTGATTTGTATCTTGTTCAAAGCTCAAGATATGAAGCTAAAGGGTATTTTTGGTATCTTGTTCAAAGCCCAAGATGTGAAGCTAAAAAGGTGGTGCCTTTAGAGAGAATTTGTCATCTCTAAAGGGGAGTTTTGCCACAACTGTTGGGTGACTGGTTATAAAGGAGAATTACTTTAACCGGGATATGTGAATCCGGCAATGCCATATTTCCTTTATAGGGGATTTTAACCTGAAGGAGAAGACTTTAACTTCGTGTAGAGCAATGCCATCTTTCCTTAGGAATTTCTCATGCTAAAAGAGGGACAGTGTCATGGATGTATATAATCCAGAGGGTTGCCGCTTACAGCAATTAGATGAAGGAGTTGTTGATGTTTGTATACTATGAATGTGGCACAGTTTGATGCTAAAAGGTTGATTGGCTCCACCGGGGTTTTCCTTATACAAAGCCTAAGAAGAGGCTATTGGCCCAACAAGAGGGAGTTTTTTATCTGTCTCGTATGAAGCCCGAGATAGAGGCTAAACGGGTTGACTCAACAAGAGAGTGCTTTTATATGTGTCTTGTACGAAGCCCGAGACGGCGGCTAAAAGGAGATTGACTCAATAAGAGAGTCTTTTATACTCAACAAGAGAGTGTTTTTGTATCGCGTACGAAGCCCGAGATAGAGGCTAAAAGAGGTTTGACTCAACAGGAGAGTCTTTTGATATCTCGTATAAAGCCCGAGATGGAGGCTAAAAGAGGTAGTGACCCAACAAGAGGATCTTTTATACTCAACAAGAGAGTGTTTTTTGTATCTCATACGAAGCCCGAGATGGAAGCTAAAGGAGGTTGACTCTACAAGAGAGTCTTTTGGTATCTCTTATAAAGCCCGAGATGGAGGTTGAAATGGTTTTTGGCTCTGCTAGGGAAAATAATTGTACAAAGTCCAAGAGAAGGCCAGGGTTACTGTTTCAGTTGAGGGACAGGTCCAGTATGTTGGTTAAAAGAGAAAATCAGTTTTTATATGGGGACTGATTAAAGGTAAGACTGTGCTTTGGGTTTGATCAGAGGATCAGGATTATTTCCTGTTCTTTAAGGAAAAGGGAAATCCGAAGGATTTTTGAGACTGTCCAAGTCTCCGGGTGTTCTTCCCATTCTTGAAAGGGGCTTGAGAATGTCTTTTAGACTCAAGGGTCTTAGACTGTCTAAGTCTAGAGTTTTATCTTTTGTACTGTGCTTAAAGAAACAGTAGTAGTACGTTCCTGGTAGAAAGATTTAGACTCTTTGAAAGACTGTTCTATTAAGATGACTAATTTCTGTTCCTATACCTCTAGGAGGTCCTCAAGACAATTTGTACGAAGCCCAAGAGGAGGCTGGAAACTTTTAAGAAGCCGAGGGACAATTTGTACGAAGCCCAAGAGGAGGCTATCATTCTCGGAGGAAGAATCCTTATACGAAGCCTAAGAGGAGGCTGTGAAAACTTCTAAGAAGCCGACGGGTCCTTGTACAACGCCCAAGAGGAGGCAGGGATGCTTTTAAGAAGCTTGTGGGTCCTTGCACTAAGCCCAAGAGGAGGCTGATGAACAGTTCCAGAAGGGGTTTCACATGGAACAATGTCCTTCTGTATATGAACTGTTCAAAGGGGGAATTTCTTAGATCTAGTTATCTAGAAAGTTCTTTACTATTTGGTGAATGTTGAAATGTCCGGGGAGAACGTCGGGATACGAGGTTCTGTCTAGTTCTAGACGTAATTGCCGGGGAAACTCTAAATATTTATACTAGTATTACACAGTTGATATGAGTTTATGAAAGAAGACTTACAGTGAAACAACCCCACAACCACTACAAGAAAATTGGTAGATTGCGACGGTTATTTTTGTAGGTTACGACGGTTAAAATCGCCGCAATTTGGAATCTACAACGGTTATTGTACAGTTGCAGAAACGTGTGTCGCCATGCCGTATTACGACGGTTGGTAAAACTGTCACTCCAACTGTCGTTATACATTACGACGGGTGGGCAACTGCCTTAGAAAGTTTTTTGCGACGGTTTTAAACCGTCGTGGATTTTATTTGTTGTTTCATTATCAATCCAGATTGTGACGGGTAGGCAACTGCCGTAGAAAGTTATCTGCAACCGTTTTAAACCGTCGTGGATTTCATTTGGTGTTTCATTATCAATAAAGATTACGACGGTTTAAAACTAACTACAGAGGTTCATAACCCCCGCTAAATTAATTAATTTATATAAAAAAAAATTCACGTATTTTGCCATAATATCAACAACCTTCATTTTGTCCTTCCTCAATAACATTGTTTTTTGACATATAACTGAATGAAAAAATAGTTGAGCAACAATTTCTATGAAAAATCTAAAGTTCCATACCAAACAAAACCTTGCACTACAACAACAAATACAAAATTTAAAGTTCCATGCCTTTGCTTCTACCACTTAATCCATTTTCTTTGCCTCCATCCTTCAAACTAGAGCCTGCATATGTCAAAAGATGATCCTTCAAACTAGAGCCTCCATATGTCAAACTAGATACTGCCAATGATATTAAGTTCATGAGACAACATAATAACCATAAAATTCTATACAAAATTTCATATTTTCAAATAGGTTTAAAGTTTCAAGAAAAGCTAGTAAATTAGGAATACAATTAAAAGTAACTCAATAAGGAATCAGTTTGAAGTTTAGTAATCCATTCCACATTTGATTGGCACAAATATAAAATCTTAATAAGAATAAACAGTAATTACTAATAACATTATAAATCATGAAATCCAATAGCTAAGAATAAGGCTATTAACACCAACTTCATATCAGGCAGTCTTTTCATAAAAATCTATTGAAAAATATAGGCAGCAATACCTGAGGATTCTGGAGATAATCAGCTATGTCGGTTGAATAGGTTGGGCATTTCATGATGTTCTTCTGTGTACGCAAAGCACGTCCAGTTTTGGTGTTCCTATTCCAGATATAACTCTGGCCAGAAAAAGCACCCTCCAGACACCACAAGGTAATGATATATAATGTATACATACTTCACTCTCGAACACGAATTGATTCTACTAAGGTTCTGCAAAATCAACAAGTAGTGTACACATGCCTTATATTTTTGAAGAATCCCAGAGAAAGTTACTTGGTCAGATCTGATGGCACCAACTGCAGCAAAGAAAGTTACATGCTGTTAATACCATTAAATGAGGAAATTTTTAGTAACGTCTATCAACCTACATATATGACACAGCTCCACCCAATACAAATAACTCGTAAATAGAATTCACATGACCATATTTTTATCAACCATTCTATAAGCTTATGCTCTGATGTGAGCGTATACCAAGTCATATAAAAAATTGTTAAGATACCATGTTGGAATTTGAGAAGTGCTGACTAATTAAAACACGCATGATCAACTAAGTAATATTCCATGCTACCATGTTTATTTATAGGTCAAATACAAATGCTAGACTCTGGTCCTATGCGGTAAGTGTCATGAAATTTCTACATGCAATGCAATAATATGCATAGCCAACCTGAATACAGAAGCCCCCATGGTACACAATGCTGTCCTTGCTCGTTGGCTCCTATCCCTGAACTTACCTGTATAAACATGGGTGATATAATGTATAAGATCATTAGTAAACATGCATTTTTTAATAGGGAGAAGTGAAGTAATTTCCACAAGCTAAAGTAATTTCCATAACAACAATCTCAAACAAAACAAAAGATTAAACTAACCATGTATGCATGGGCTATATGCACATAAAACTCCATAGCAATCCATATTGACATAATCAGGTTTACAACAGACCCCGCATTTAGTTGAATACCTTAAATTGCCATTACACCCTGCAACAGTCACATAAATCGTGAGTTTCATTTTGAAACTAAGGTGTTAATTTAAAAGAAAAATGTGCAACTGAATTTTACAAGTGAGGATCCCTACAAGAATAGAAAGGGGGAAATAGGATAGCTAAAGAAAAGAAAAAAGAAAGACATAAAGAAATCCAAAATAAGTGATACCAAGAGGTCCAAAATTATCATCAGAAGAACAAGTAATATGATTACTGAACTCTACACGATGCAATAGGGTTCAAACAAAAATAAATTACACATAATAGAGAGAGAACAAATTTTGAATTTACTGTAAGCATACAAGGCTTAAGTTTGAATAGATTTTCTACCTTGATGTGATGACCAAACAAACAACAAAAACAGCACATGTTACATATCATTAAAAATTGATCAACGTCAAATGAATTTGAAAAAAATATAGAATTAATATAAAAAAAATCATGTTGCAACATAAGACGCTAGACCGGAATCGTTAGTCTACGAAGTGATTACAAACAGAATATGTAAAAGTGATTACATCCAAATGGTCTCCAACCTGTTTTAAGTATCAGCCTCCCTACGACCAAGAATTGGAGTCTCCACGGTAAGCACAATTGCCTTGAAACAGGCAGATTCAGCTCTTCTCACAAGCTGAGAAGCCACATTTCTGTCTTTAACCACTTGAGAGAGTCAAAGAATAACAACAGATTAAGTTATAAAACCAAATAGTTAATAATTTTAGTTAATCATATCATTACTTGTGTAATTGCAGCAAGAGAACAAAATTACGATCCTATGCAGGTAAAATAAATACAGGAAACAATCATGATAAGCATTGATACATCCAAGCCTAATACATTTGTTTTCAAAACTATTGCTTACATCCATAATAATTCGTGGCCTGAACCTATTTTCAGTAAACATAGTTATGTAAATAAGGGTTTAACACGCAACATAAGGTTTAACACGACACTTAAAAATAAAATAAAACCAGCTTTTAGGACATTAAGTAGATTACAAAATCCATGAGAATGCATGATATAGTAGCTATGGGGTATATGATTATGGAAATGCTGCTGCTCCACCAACTTATCCATACCCTGTTGACAACAATTTAGGTCCTTCTAATTACATATCCAATAGTTCTTTTGCAGGACAGAGTAGCTATGAGGTATATGATTATGGAAATGTTGCTGCTCCACCAACTTATCCATACGCAGTAGATCAAACCAACCACAAGGGTTGAGTTTTCTTTTCCTCCCTCAGTCCTATTCCAAGATATTCGTCACCTAATGGAACTATGTTGGTAAATTCAACTGCTGCCAATCATTATGCAGCAACATGTGGAAACTTCATCATTCAAGCCCAACACCTCACAACACACCGCTATTGTTCCGCGAAGTCAGAACCACTGACTCATCATTCCGACGCGAAATCGCAACACCGCACAAAATTCTTCCCTAAACGCGCGCAGCCGTCGACCTCTCCACATTGTTCGTCTCCACTGAGACCACCGGATCTCCGTAAAACAACATCAAAACCTCCACCGCGAGCAATACCCTCCAGCAGACACAATCACCCCACGACGCTTCCCTCCGCCAGCTTCTGATCTTCTATGATACTCCGGCCGCAACACACAATGTCAATCCTATATGAATATTATACTATTCAAACAGAAATTGAAACTAAGTTCTCAGATGAAATTGATTTTGAGAGTGAGAGGATAATGGTACGAGGGAATCGAAATTTTAGGTGGGAGATGAAACGGTCCGAGGCTTCAATTTTCGATGGTGGGAGGGATGAGGATTTCCATGGTGAGAGGGATGAGTTTTGTTATGGTGAGAGTGATGAGGTTTGCTATGGTGAGAATGAACTAGGGTTTCTGGCGAGAGAGAAGGGATGGAGGGTTTTGGTGAGAGAGAAAGAAGGGAAAAACGTTTTGTGCGAAGGGAAGATAATAATGGTTCTTTTTTTCATATATTTTTTATTTTTATTAGTAAAATTTAAAATAATGGGAAACAAAATATTTAGTGGATTTAAAAAAAATTGTTTGGGAAGAAATTTAAGAAATTGCTTTTCAGAATTTTAATTTTTTATGAACAAAAACTAAAAAGTTGCAAACAATAAATAAGATTTTGTTTTATTTTATTTTGTTTTAATTTTTTATTTTTAAAACCAAATTTAATTTTTTTTAATTTATATTAAATGTAATTTTCAAGAGAAAATGTTACATGATGATTTTGAAAATTTTGGTTTTATTTTTAAAATAAAATTATTAAAATTTTATAAGATGATTTTATTTTAAATAAAATAATTATAATTTAAGATAAATATAATAAATAAAATTAAGATTTCTAATTTTTAAGGCCAAATTAAATTAAAATCTTAAAAAATGTGAGAACTTTTAAAAAAAGATTACACAATAATTTTCAAGATTATAAAGATTTTATTTGATTTTAATTTATTAAAAATATTTGAAAACATTACATTAAGCAAAAACTTAAGATAATAAAAAAAGTAGGAAAACTACAGTTGAGATGGCGACGGTTAGTTCACCGTCGTGACCTTTGAAGGAATTTAGGGGCGCGACAGTTGGTTTACCGTCGTGGATATGATGAGTTGTTTCAGATACTTAGTGTACAACGTGTGTGAGAAAATGTATAGGGGCGACGGTTGATGTACCGTCGTGATAAATGTTTTAGGGCGGTTAATTGACCGTCGTAGACTTCAATTTATGGTGGTTTATTGATAACTGTCGTGATAAATGTTTTAGGGCGGTTACTTGACCGTCGTAGACTTCAATTTAGGGCGGTTTATTGATAACCGTCATAATTTTTTATTAACTTTTAAAAAAAGTAAGGGCGGTTGATGTTAACCGTCGTAACATCTGTCACTATATGCGAATTATGACAGTTATCAAGTAACAGTCGTAATTTTCGTGTCGTAAAACCCTAATTTTCTTATAGTGAATACAGTTATATATATATATGAAAGCGGGTAAAGAAAGCGTATAAACACTTACTCGGTTGTAGAGCTTCCATGCTGTTTAGTTAGTTGTTCAACAAAGAAAAATTGAAAACAACAGTATATTTCAAAATCAAAGGAGAAAGTGCTTTGAAAGAAATGTTGGGGCTTACAGCTCAAGGAAAGGCCCAGGGTTTTATCAGTGATCGCACTGTCGTTTTGTACAGGGACTTATACTAGTGACTAAGGCTCAAGAAAGGTTTTCTGTACAAAAGGGATGGGTCTTATACTCTCTCAAGAGGCCCAAAGATTTATTTTTAAAGAATGGGGCTTATAACACGAGGGTAGGCCCAGGAGTTTGTTTTTGAATTGGCGATCGCGCCGAGGTTTTTTTTTAACGCAGATGGACTTATACAACGTCTGAGGCCCAAAATGTTTTGGTTAAAAGGGGATTGGGTCTTACACTCTAATAGAGGCCCAAAGATTTAATTTTGTACAAGCGGTATGGCTTACAGCTCAAGGAGAGGCCCAAAGTGGTTTATTTTGAAAAGGCGACGATCGCGCCGTGATTTTTGAAAACGAAGTGGGTCTTATACAATGACTGAGGCCCAAAAAGGTTTGGTTTTCAAAATGGTTGGGTCTTACACTCTAATAAAGGCCCAAAGATTTTGAATGGGTCTTATAGCTCGAGGAGAGGCCCAATTGGTTTATTTTAAACGGCCGATAGTCGCACCGAACTTTTGAAATACAACAGGACTTATACAATAAGTGAGGCCCAAGAAGGGTTTGTATTTACAAAGGATTGGGTCTTACACTCTATTAGAGGCCCATTGATTGTTTGAAAATGTTTTGTGAGGGTGAAAATCAACAAAACCCTAATTTCACCATTTTTAAAGTAATTATTCAAAGAAGAATTAAGTAAAATGATACAAATTCCAAATAAGTTTGAATAAACAACTTGTGATTTTGGTTTTAGGTTTGAAAAATGAGGTTTTAATCACAAGATGAATTAAAACCTATTTGGTTTTGATTTTTCAACATGGATATTTATTTTTAAAAAGGTTTAAAAACAAATAAAAGGCATTTATTCGCAAAAATACTAACTATATTAAATAAATAATATAAATCTATTTTTTTTGTGGAAATAAATATTTTAATATTTTTGTGATTTTTTGCAAAAAAACCAATAAAAAATAATTAAAATTGAAAGAGTTATTAATTTTCCAAGTAATTAACAAAACATGAAAATATTGGAAAAAATAGCAAAATGTGAAAAAACACAAAATGGCATGGGTGGGGTTTAAACCCATGACCTCAAGGTTATAGGGCGCGCGCCTTACCACTGGGGTGGTGATACATCCATTGCTTGAAATGGAACCACAAATATACAAGGCATGCCTTGTTTTTGGCCTGGCCCAAGGCAAGGCAAGACAAATTTTAGCTCAGAAACGTGAAGGTCATAACTTTCTCATTTCTCCATGGTTTGAGACAAAATTTATATGTATCTAGACCAGAATTTCACAAGGAATCCAATGGTGGTGGTATTTTTTCCAGACCATACTCCCTCCTCAAAACCCGATAGTGGTTTTGAAAAAGGCCTATAATTGCATTTTCTATGCTACACTTTGATACAGGCATGAATTACATGGTGAATTGGTTCAAACACAACATATATAACATGTATGAGGTGTGTATGAACAGTGGACTTCAAAGCAATGCATATTTTGGAAAGTTCAAGTCATGATGCTTACCTCTCTTTGAGCTTTTGGAGTTTTCTGTGCAATCTGCCAAGCTTCTTGTTCCAAAAATGGTTTGATGCTTTGGACACCCTCAAATGATCCCTTGGAAGATTTTAGGATGATTAGAATCAGCTGGAACCTGCAAAAACACAAACTGGCCCTTTCTTGCAAAAGGGGTTAAAATGACCAAAATAACAACTCTCTCAAATGGTGTTCCAGATGGGGGGAACCATTTGGGACAGTTCAAGGATGATATTTGGAGTGTGTTTGAGGTTTTATCTGGTTTGGAAAGTGAATGAATCAAGACATGGCTTGAAAAATGCACAAAAGGCCTATTTTGAGGTTTTGAGAGGTGACTTTGTGATTTTGGAATTACAGGTCACTTGTGAGTGTTTGGATCACCTACATATGATGTTTATGAGGTGTTAGGATCATGAGCTGTGATGGAAATGCTCTCTAACTCAAAAACTCAAAGTTACCTTGCTAAAGAAGGCATTTTTGCCAAGAGAAAGGGATTTTGAGGAAAGGATCTGTTTGATGGCTTTGGTGTACTCAAACTGAGCCCAAATGAGCTCTATTTATAGTAGAGCAAGTTTGTTTTGGGTTCAACAGTGAATGGCAACTGCAGCAGAGGTTTGGCCAATGGTGATCTATAGGAATCCAAGTCTCCTCTAGCCATTGACTAGAGGTTAGAGTACAGAGCTGTGGTTCCCTAGTTGTTGGATGAATCTTGACTGAATTCAGTTGGAGGAAGCTCAGTTCATGCCACCTCTAAGCATCCATTAAATGCCCCAATCCAAAATTGGAGTCTTGTCCCTCTTTTAGGGATTCCTAGATTTGGCATGCTACTTCTTGTTCCAAAGACTTTGGAGGCTTGGATCAGTGTTTGTTCCCTTTAGATTTGATCCTCAGATGTGTTCAAAGTGATGAAAAGGCTTGGAATTAACTGATTTTGCCAAATCGAGCCAAAATGCAAAATTCTGCGTAGCCTTGGCAGTTTTCAGCAAGGCATATTGCAATTGTCATATCTCATGGCTCAAGTTGAGTTTGGTGATGTTCTTGGCCATTTTGGAAAGCCCTCATATGATACAACAATTGTTTGATCATAGTTGGGGTTTGATACCTTTTGGATCCAAGTGAAAAATCTCCCTACATTTGGAAAAAAAGTGAAGGAAGATTCTGACTTAGTGAAAATTTCACTAAGTGTTGGAAAAAAGTGACATTTTCACTTTTTGTGATTTTGATCATTCCATAACTCAAAATCCATGAGGAATTTGGAAGGGGGTCAGTTCTGAGCTTTTGTAGAGGGTAATGAGATCTACAAATCTAGCTTTCGATGGGGAAAAATGGCCTTGTGGTTTAGGAGTTATGATCCTCCAAAGTTGGTACCCTTGCCACTTTGTTCATAACTTAGAAAATTTTCTAAGTTTTTATGGTTACCCCTTTTACAAGTTATCCAACTTTTCTTGATTTTTCTTGATGAATGATGATTCAAATCATACATTAACATCATTTTAGGGTTAAAAAACCATTTTTGTGAAAAATCTCAAAGTCAAAGTTAACTTTTGTGCACAGTTGACTTTTTATCAGATGAATTCCAAACTATGCGATCCTCTATGAAATCAAGTCATTGACCTAAATAAAACTTGATGGATTGATTCCATAGGTATTATAGGGTGTATTGAATCATGTCCTAGGGTTTGGGAGCATGTCCTGGTCAAAAATCAAAGCTACAGTTGACTTTTCTCGCGAAACCCTAATTGTGGCTCTGATGAAATTGAGACTTGTTGCTCAAGTTTCTTGGATCAATCCATTGTTGCAAATGGATCAATGTAGTGTGTTAGGGACCCTCTAATCATCTCTTGAGGTCTTGACCCATTATTTGTCCCAAAAGTCAACTTAGGGGTGAATTAGGTCAAGAAACCCTAATTCCTGATTTTTGGTTAATGCATCCCCTGAGGCAAAATTGATTTGATGATTGGGTTTATGATGTCCCTTGGAGCATCTTAGGTTATGCTTTGAAGCATTGGCTCATGCCCAAAGGAAAATTTCCATCTGGAAGCCCTGGTCGACCAATACCCTAATTTGGTGACACTGGCGATCTTGAGGCTTAATCCACCTCTAAGGGAGCAACCTTGTGCTTAATCCTTGTTGTGGGAGTCCTCTTGATCCATTGTGGATGTTTGAGAGGCTAGACAAGTTGAAGATCATGTCATTCCTTGATTGATCCTTTGTCTAAGAGCTCTGAGAGGGCTTGAAACCCTAGTTCTGATTGTAGTGGATGCTCACCCATCTTTGGGGAGACTGCTGAGACAAGATGGTTCATCCATATTGTGATGATGATTTGCACAATGATGGGAAATCTTAGTGGTCAAAATTTGGGGTATGACAGATGCCCCTATTTAATCTTCTTGGACCCGAAGGTATGAATGGCGAAGGTATTCGGGCATTCGGGGTGCAAGAGGATTAAATATCAGAATACCCGAAATTTTGATGGTGGTTATGAATGGTAGCTTACGCATTCATCTTCTTTTTCAAAGCAATGATGCTTAGAAAAGGTAAAAAGTTCCCCTCGATCCTGGTTTCCTACCAAGGAACTGGTCTTAGTTTCTAAAATAAACTTCCCCTCGATCCTGGTTTCCTACCAAAGAACTGGTCTAAGTTTCTGAAATAAACTTCCCCTCGATCCTGGTTTCCCACCAAGGAACTGGTCTAAGTTTCTGATGTAAACTTCCCCTTGATCCTGGTTTCCTACCAAGATCTGGTCTTAGTTTCTGGTGTAAACTTCCCCTCGATCCTGGTTTCCTACCAAGGAACTGGTCGTAGTTTCTTTTGTCAATAAACTTTATTGACAAGGGACGCTATTTGTAGCGGTTTTCCTCAAACTTCTCGCCGGATTTTCCTGGGGAGATGCCATTTGACGGAAAACGTTTTGGTGTCAGACTTGCTGGGGAAACCCATTCGTCTGAGTTGTAGAGGTGTACAAACTTCTCTGTTTGGAGACGCCATTTGTTTCTACTGGGGAAAATGAGTCTCTTGAGAGACTGCTTTCACTTGGGGTCTTACATCATACTTTTCTCGGGATCTTCCCAGAGAAATGCCATATGATGTGATCTGATTTTGAGGTGCCGATGACCTTTTCATCAGCGGTCTTTTCGAAGAAAAACTGCTGTATTGTCAAATCTCTGATTAAGATACTTTCTCTGGGAATTTTCCTTAATCCGGGAAAGCGAAGATATCATCTTCGATGACGAAGAGTGATGTTCATTGAAGGTTCTCTGGTTTTTCAGAGGTTCAAATTATCAAAGTGGTCAAGGGCCATCTCTAATCCAGAAATAAACTAGAGGAGAGATATAATTCCGACGTGACATTTCCTGACGAGGAAAGAACTTGACAACTTGATTGAGAGGACGGTTAACACTAGGGGATAAGACCGAATCGAGTGATAGTGATGCAATATGAATATGAATGCAAATCAATAATGCATGATGTATGTATGTATATGCTGACAAAACTGACGCGACATACAAACTTAACGAATGAACATGACTAGATCCTCGGCCACAGTGGGGCATGTAGAAATATCACTTGTCCAAGATAGCAATTCTGCCTTGCTTAGGAGAGATAGTCCCTGTGGGGAATAACCGTTGGTCGGGCTTAGGAGATGAGAACTCGGCCGAGGGTATCAGATGGGAAAGCCGCATCTGATACAGTTGATCCTTCATTCAGACGCACTGGCTTAGAAGGAGTACTTTGATTCTGCACTTTGAGGCTCGAATACCTTTAGAGACACAATCGATGTTCTTTTGATGTTCAACTGTAAAAAGAAATTGCCATATTTATTTTAAAAGCAGAAAAAGTTTAACAAGTAAATTCATTTTTGTTTTATTCCAAGAATCGGTGATCATGTTAAAATGTCGTTCTATAAAGCTAAAACAAATAAGAATTATAAACAAAAGCACTAGGGCTCAAATTTTATTTATAGAATGGAAATCAGCCAAGCGCGTGATTCCAAAGAGTATATACAAAGTTAGAAAATGGTAATTTACAGGGAAAAGGGCTACGTTGAAACATAACGACCACTATCCTTCTACCAACTTTGAATTCAAGGCATCCTGAGCTTCTGTCGAAGATGACCATGACTGGAGTTTTCGGATGGAGGGCATAACTGCTGCTGAGGGATTTGCCCATGTTGAACATAGTTACTTGCTATTATCCCTAACTTTTGCCTGGATTGTACTGTGATGTTTCCAATCGACTGGGATGATTTTTTTTTATCATGTCTCTAATTTTTGCCTGGACCGCCCTTTCGGGTTTTCAATCCACCGAGACGTTTTTTTTTAGTTTAGGAGAAGTATTTCTTGACTACATCAACATTCGTGGGGTAGGAAAATTCTTCTCCATTTATGGTTGCAAGTCTTAAGGCGCCGCCTGAGAAAGCTTTCTTGACCACGTAGGGGCCGTCATAACTCGGAGTCCATTTGCCCCGAGAATCAGTGAGAAAGGATTGTATCTTTTTGAGCACGAGGTCTCCTTTCCTGAAGACACGAGGTCAGACCTTTTTGTCAAACGCCCTCTTCATTCTTTGTTGATACAACTGACCATGGCATAGAGCCGTGATTCGCTTCTCTTCGATCAAGTTCAGTTTGTCGTGTCAACTTTGACACCATTCAGCTTCTACAAGCTTAGCTTCCATCAATACCCGGATTGATGGGATCTCCACTTCTATGGGGAGCACTGCTTCCATGCCATATACTAGAGAGAAAGGGGTTGCCCCTGTTGAAGTGCAGACAGATGTGCGATAAATGTGAAGAGCAAAGGGTAGCATCTCGTGCCAATCTTTGTAGGTTACAACCATCTTTCGAATGATCCTCTTGATGTTCTTGTTAGCCGCTTCTACCACTCCGTTCATCTTGGGTCGGTAGGGAGATGAGTTATGGTGTTTGATCTTGAACTCTGTGCACAACTCTTTCATCATCTTATTGTTCTAGTTAGATCCATTATCTTAATGATCTGGCTTGGAACACCATAACGGCATATGAGATTGTTTTTGATAAAGCGGACCATCACTTGTCGGGTTACATTAGCGTACGACGCTGCTTCGACCCACTTGGTGAAGTAGTCAATGGCTACCAGGATGAACCGATGTCCATTCTAAGCCTTAGGTTCAATCAAGCCAATCATGTCGACTCCCCATATGGAAAAAGGCCACGGGGAAGAGAGAACTTTGTGATGCGTTGGCGATACATGGATTCTGTCGGAGTATATCTGACACTTGTGACACCTCCTCATATACTTGTAGCAGTCGGATTCCATGGTCAACCAGTAGTACCCTGCTTCTAGAATTTTTCTCGCCATTGTGTGTCCGTTGGCATGAGTGCCAAAAGATCCTTCATGAATTTCTTTTATCACCATGTCTGCTTCTGGTCTGTCTATGCATCGGAGCAAGACCACGTCAAAATTTATCTTACAGAGAGTATCACCGCTCAGGAAGAAGCTACCTGCTAGCCTTCTGAGGGTTTTTCTGTCCTTTCTGGATGCCCCAGGTGGGTACTCCTGTTTCTGAAGGAAGCATTTGATATCGTGATACCAAGGTTTATTGTCTATGACTGCTTTGATCGTGAAGATGTAAGCAGGCCTTTCAAGGGCATTATGTCGATCTTGGGTAGGCGTTCCATTGACCTACACTAATCATGGAAGAGAGAGTGGCTAATGCATCAGCCATGTGATTCTCTTCACGAGGGATGTGATGAAATTCAATTCTGTTGAAGAAAGGTAGCAACCTTCTTGCGTAGTCTTTGTAAGGAATCAATCCTGATTGGTATGTGTTCGAATCTCCTTTAATCTGATTGATAACCATGGCTGAGTCGCCATATACATCCAAGTTCTTGATCCTCAAATCAATCGCTTCTTCGAGACCCATAATACAAGCTTCGTATTCGGCCTCGTTGTTTGTACACTTGAATGTAAGTCTGGCAGTGAAAGGAATGTGGGTACCCTGAGGTGTTATGATGATTGCCCCAATTCCATTTTCGTAATAATTAACTGCTCCGTCAAATATTAGTCCCCATTGGGAACCTAGTTCTGGCCCTTCACTGGGTAGCGGTTCATCGCAGTCTTTCATTTTCAAGTACATGACTTCTTCATCTGGGAAGTCAAATCCGACTGATTCTTGATCGTCAATCGGTTGATGAGCCAAATGATCGGCTAAAATACTTCCCTTAACAGCTTTTTGAGCGTGGTATTCGATGTCGTATTCTGATAACAACATCTGCCAACGGGCAATCCTTCCCATGAGAGCAGGCTTTTCAAATACATACTTGATTGGATCCATTTCGGAGACCAGCCAAGTAGTGTGACGAATCATATACTGGCGAAGATGTTTGGCTGCCCAAGCCAAAGCGCAACAAGTTTTCTCAAGCATAGTGTACCGAGTCTCGCAGTCGGTGAATTTCTTGCTCAAATAGTAGATGGCAGACTCTTTCCGTTTTGTTTAGTCTTGTTGGCCAAGTACACAGCCCATGGAGTCTTCCAAGGCTGTTAGGTATATGATTAGTGGTCTTCCTTCCACTGGAGGTGACAGGATTGACGGATTCAACAGGTATTCCTTAATACTGTTGAAGGTGGTTTGACAGTCCTCTGTCCAAACGCAATCCTGATTCTTTTTGAGTAATTTGAAAATAGGCGCACATGTCGCGGTCATGAGGAATATGAATCTGGAGATGTAGTTCAAACGTCCCCGGAATCCTCTGACTTGTTTTTCAGTTTTCAGAGAAGGCATTTCTTTAATGGCCTTGACCTTGTCAGGATCAACCTCAATCCCTTTCTGGCTGACGATGAACCCTAGCAGTTTCTCTGAATGGACACCAAAGGTGCACTTGTTGGGATTCAAGCGTAGTTTGTATTTTCTCAACCGCTCGAATAGCTTTGACAGGTGGGTCACATGCTCCTCTTCTGTCTTAGATTTTGCAATCATATCATCGACATATACCTCGATTTCTTTGTGTATCATGTCATGAAAAAGAGTAGTCATGGCCCTTTGATAGGTTGCCCCGACATTCTTCAAACCGATCGGCATTACCTTGTAACAAAAGGTACCCCATGGGGTAATGAACGAAGTTTTCTCTATGTCTTTCGCGCCATTTTGATCTGATTATAGCCCGAGAATCCATCCATGAAGGAGAAAACTTTGAACTTTGATGTACTGTCAACCAACATGTCAATGTGTGGTAAAGGAAAGTCGTCCTTTGGACTAGCCTTGTTCAGATCTCTGTAATCGACACACATTCTGACCTTTCTGTCCTTTTTTCGGAACGGGTACGATGTTGGCTAACCATTGAGGATACTATGATGTAGCGAGGAAACCCACGTCAATCTGTTTCTGTACCTCCTCTTTGATTTTTATGGCCATGTCCGGATGAGTCCGTCTCAACCTCTGTTTTACTGGCGGACATTCTGATCTTAACGGTAGATGATGTTCCATGATGCTGGTATCCAACCCTGGCATATCCTGATAGGACCAAGTGAACACATCGGGAAACTCTTTGAGAAGCTTTATCAAACCCTCTCTGGCAGTTGGACTGAGCAGTGCCCCAATCCTGATCTCTATTCTCTCTTTTTCTGAACCTAAGTTTACCGTTTCTAACGGCTCTTTGTGAGGTTCAATGGACCTTTCCTCTTGTCTGAGTAATTGGGAGATCTCTTTTGGAATTTCGTCGTCAACTTCTCCTTCAGTCCCAAATACCGGGAACTCAAAGTTGGGAGAAGGCATCATATCGTATGTTTCAACGGGGTTTAAAACAAGCAATCTGCATGACGTGATGATTTGTGTTTAGAAGAGATAGAGAAAATGCAAGAGTGTGTGTAGTGTATTTTTTGATAACTGCTTGTTTTTATTATTGATTTGTTTTTTAGGATTACCATTTTCTGAAAAACGAAAAGAGAAAACAACAATTAATGCAGAAATTATAGAACGACGTTTATTTTATTAATGAACAAGCCGATTCTTGAAACCACAGCCCTATAAAACAAAATTCTGTCGCTTTGGACGAAGTGAAAAGGGAAATTTACAGAAAGCGAGCCTTATCAAAACATCCGTTTCACCTGGGCAGGGTGAAAGGTTAAGATAAAGACGACAATTACTTTGACTGATGAACGACCTTCGAAACATCGACAGCAACCCACTGGAGGAGAAATCCTTGGTGAATCACAAAGGCTAGCACCTTCCTTGATTTGTCTTCAGAAATAACGCTGATTTCTGGTGGAGCAAGATCGTTGGAATCTGTCTCCAAGGCAGAGTTGTCGTAGGAGGATTCCTCATTTGTATTTTGCACAGTATTTGTGCTCTCCGGCAAATCTCCCCGTCCCGTTGGCTGGATGTCTCCGAACCTGATACGAGAGCTTTCAGGAGCAGTGTACTTGACCATATAGTCGTATTTTCAACTTGGTGTCCCAGGGTGTCCAACATTGTAGAACTGGAGGAGTCATCCTTCTCGATGACGTTGACCTCTGGAAAAGCATAGTTGATGAATTCTAGTCCTGCAAACGTTGCGAATTCATCGTTGTGCTGGGTATTTTCGGAATGACCTGGGTATTGATCCCATGACATGGTGGGGACGCAGGTATTCTGTTAGATCATGCTCAGCTGATTTTCAATGTTCGGCTGATTTTCTTGCCCCAAGTCTCCTGGATACAGCTGCCACATTGGCAGGCCATCCATCGGGCCATAATAGTCGTGATCAAAGTTGTCTTTCATTAGAGTGTCCTCCTCTAATGAGTTCGGTGGAGCACGACATCCTTCTGGATCACAATCTCCGTATATTGTTCTGACATCTAACCTGGGTATAAATCTCGAATTCTGTGCAGGATAACAAAATGGCGTAGGCACCTCTTCCTGAGACTTGTAACCGTCCTCGTTAAGATAGGACTTCCACTCTTCCTCTGTATCGGAGGAATCTTCCTCGTTGATAGTACGGACTATTTGAGGCATTGGGTGAAGGAAACCTCCATTGTGGAAGAAGTCCTAAATGGGATGAAGACTTTCATCGTTGGTAGCAGTCTGGGTACAGGTTGCAGAAAAACCAAGACCCTTCTTTGTTTTGTTATTAATGGGAATGACAAGTTGTCCCCATCCTTTTGTATCGGTACTCTTGACCGCTTTGATAGCATCTTTGTATAAGGAAATTGATGTTCCTTTCTCTGATTGATTCTCATTGCTCACCGACAGTGCTTGGAACTGAGTCCCAACAACCTCCTCGGGTTCTACACAGGTAGACGATGATAAGTTACTCACGAGCAATGCTAGTTCCCCACAGACTGTGACGAGTTGATCGTTCTTGACGAGCTTCAGTTTCTAGTGCAGCGTCGAAGTGACAGCCCCAACCTGATGTATCCAAGGTCTTCCAAATAAACAGTTGTATGCGGCCCGGACGTCCATGACTTGGAAAGTGATTAGGAAAGTGTGAGGACCGATAGTTATGGGAAGGTTGACTTCGCCGATAACTACTTTCCGAGATCCGTCAAAGGCTTTGCCGATGACCTCACTGCCCCTCATCGGGGATCCTTTGTATGATAGTCGCATTAAAGTAGACTTTGGAATAATGTTAATGGCCGATCCTGTATCTACCAGTACGCTGGCTAGAGCATCTTCCTGGAAGTTGACTGTGATATTGAGAGCCATGTTGTGGCACTTGCCCCCTCTGGAAAATCCTCACCACTGAATCCTAAATTATTGCAGGAAGTGATGTTAGAGATGATGCTATCGAACTGTTGTATTGACACATCCTGCTCCACAAAGGCCTACTCTAAGACTTTCTGTAGAGCCTCTTTGTGCGCTTCTGAACTGAGTAAAAGTGATAACACTGAGATCTTTGAAGGAGTTTGTAACAGTTGATCAACAATGTTGTACTCACTCCTTTGGATGAGCTTCAACATCTCATCATTGTTTTTCGAAAGGTCGGGATTACTGAATTGACTGATTGGTAGATTAGGAGCTTCTGTCTGAAGTTCCTTTTCTTTGTTAAGTTCTCCAACTCCTCGGTTGAAGATTCGACCACTCCGTGTTACTCGACTGATGTCTGCAATATTCACGACGGAGGGTAATGGAATTTCCTTTCCATTCTCAATTATGGTTGCACCGTATTTGTAAGGGATAACCTTAGCTGATTCATACGGTAATGGTCCTAGCAGATAGATGACTATGGGAGCCTTCTGATTTTTTTGACCATCGTAAGAAATTCCGTTCCATTCCCGGTTGGGAACTCTCGATTCGTCAAGTAGAGGGATAATGGTACAAACATCCCTAGTCCTCTGGTGATCAGAAATTACGACAACGTCCTCGATTTGATCAGCGAGGTAGTTCGGTGTCCAGTTGATTGGTCCGGAACCCGGACATGGGTGAATCTCTCTACGATCCACCTGACCCTGAAGAGCTGCTCGTACCAGGTAGCACCCTTGGTAACTTTCCGAACAGACTCTACAACGTTCATAGTTGTGTGGCGGCACCTGGCCACGTCCGCTTTTAATACAATGTAACCTCACTAGGTTAGTTTCCACAGATCGGACATCCTGACTTTGACGCCGAGTAGGGTTTCCATTAAGTGCACTGATTTGTTGCGTGTCTTCATCCAGATAGAATGGAAGCCACGAGTGGTTTAACAGATGTTGTAAAGTTCTTTGAACGAGAGCGCACCCTTGGTTACTCTCACTGCATACTTTACAGTTTAGATAATCACGAGAAGTGAGAAAACCAAGTTGGACTTGCCTGGCATGTAACTCTACCAAGCTGGTATTCATCAAACGAACATCGAAGATTTGAATCACGTTGATTTGATAATGATTCCTATCATAGTAGTCCTGGATCCACCCAAGATCCATCTGACGTTGGAGGGCCTCTTGTACAAACGAGCATCCCTGTTTGTTTACTGAGCAAATCAGACAGGAACTGTAATCGTGTCGCGGCAGATTATGATACTGGCATTGCTTGGAGTGCATCGCCACCAAGTTGACATTCATTGTACGGATGTCGTGATTCTGAATGATGTTAGAATTCGTATAAACCATGTTAACTCCACGAACTCGGTGTTCTTGGATCCATCCGAGATCCAATTGTTCCTGTAGAGCTGATTGCACTACAGAACATCCTTGATTGCTTTTAGAGCAGATATCACACCGGTGATAATTATGAGGTGGCACATGGCCGTACCCACTTTGTCTACAATGCATTTTGACCAAATTGGCCCTTAATAAGAGTACGTCATGAATTTGATATATGTTGTTAGGCTCTCCTTTTATCAAATTGATCGTAGCTTTCTCGTGTTGAGGCAGCGGGTTCATGAGAACATTAGGATTTGTATCCTTGAAAGATAAGACCCTGCTCCTAACAAGCTTTTGCACGACGGATTTGAAACTGAGACAGTTCTCGATGTTATGCCCTGGTCCTCCTTGATGGTAAGGACAAGTCTGATCCGCTTTGAACAAAAAAGGCGGATTTTCTGGTACTGTAAGAGGAGGCTTAGTCTGAATGTACCCCTTAGCCAGTAGTAACGGAAATAGTTCTGCGTACGATACGGGTATAGGATCAAATCCTGGTGGCCGCGTTGTACGGTTGTTATTTTATGGAGGACGAGCCTGCTGAAGAGGTTGTTGTGTCCTTTGCTGATTAGGTTGGCTCTACGCAACCTGAGGTTAATACGTAGAAATAGGAGTAGGATTGATAGCAGGAGTTACAGCTGCTACTGGTTGGTAACGTCGCCTTTGCTTTCCGAGAGAGATATTCCCAATATCTTGCTCTTTTTTCTTAGGGAGAGCACTACCGTATCTTTTTGTACTACTTGATGATCCAATGTCTTTAACTAAACGTCCTTCTCGGACGGCTTCCTCAAGATGAACTCCCATGCCCACCATCTCGGTAAAGTCACTGGGCGCACTGGCAACCATTCTATCGTAGTAAAATGAGCTCAAGGTCTTTAGGAAGATCTTTGTCATCCCTTTTTCCTCAAGAGGTGGACAAATTTGAGCGGCAATTTCACGCCATCTCTGAGCGTATTCTTTAAAGGTTTCTTTGTCCTTTTGCGACATTGATCTGAGCTGATCTCTGTATGGTGCCAGGTCCAAATTATATTTGTATTGTTGGACGAAGGCAGTGCCAAGATCTCTGAAAGTCCTAATCGTGGCGCGGTTTAACCCCATGTACCATTTTAATGCGGCACCGGTTAAACTATCTTGAAAGTAGTGAATCAGTAGGTCCTGATTCTCCATCTGAGCTGACATTCGCCAAGCGTACATCACCAGATGGCTCTGAGGGCAAGAGTTACCCTTGTACTTTTCAATGTCGGGCACCTGAAACTTGTCCGGGACATTCACATTAGGGACCAAGCAGAGGTCCGCAACATCTTTTTCAAATAAATCCTGACCGCGAAGGGCCTGTAATTCTTTATGCATTCCCAAGAACTGTTCCTGGAACTCGTTCATTATTTCGAACATGTTGTTGTTCCCATCAGAAGGTATCTGGGGAATTTGTCCTTTCGGGACAGTGTGCACCACAGGGGGTGGTACCGTTACTATGGCAGTGAATCTTGGCGCTTCCCGAAGTTTGTAACCTTCAGGAGTTGTTGTCACGCCCCTGGCATCTCCGCTTTCCCGAAGTTTGTAACCTTCAGGCCCAGCGGTTTCTGCTATGATTCCCTGATCCTCAGTGATCAGCTGAACATATCCTTCTGCGATATAGTTAGCAAGCATTCCCCAGGGACGATATTTTGGCATTTGATGCCTAGGATCATACTTTTCCACTATGGGCGTTGAAGTGATCTCCGAGATCACAGTCCTTTGTTATTGAGCTTCTTCCATGGCCTGCATGTCGTTACGAAGCTTTCTCATATCCTCTCTCAGAGCGTCAATCTCTTCTTTCAATTCTCTGTTCTCTTCCTCGAGATCATCCATTTTTTTTTTGACGATTGGCCCGAGCATTGTACGAATGAGACAGTTTGACTCTAGAACCGAAACACAAACGTGAGATTCGTAGGTAAGAAGAATACGTGACGTGAGATTGATGAATGCAATGATTATATTAATTGTTTTTTTTGTTTAATCAAAATAAACTTTGACAATTATATTGCAAATATCAAACAGTGGGGAAGCCCCGTTTTATTGAATTCAAAGGATTGCAGAAATGGAAATACAGTAGATTACAAGGTGCAGAAACAGAAACCTAAGCTAATGGGTCCTCTCTGAGGAGAACCCGGGTGCTGATTCTGGTACTTTCCTTTTCTTGAACCTGGGCTCTTGGGCCGTTGTCGGGTTGTCATTCCTTTTCCAAGTGAAAGGAGCGAGCAAATTCCTTTAGTCATCCTGATTCTCTACAGCATGTTGCTCCAAAATTTCAATCAGAGCATCCTTATCTTTTAGCAGCTGCTATATTTTGGTACACTCCACATTGAGGGTGCAGTACATGTTCTTCCAAGACCTCCTCTCCTGTTGAACTTTATTGAGAGTAACCTGAAGCGTTTCCGTTTCAGTCATGAAGTACATGACAGATTCCTTTGGTAGAAGAATTTTGTAACGAGGATAAGGCATTTTCAGCTTGAGCGCTCTAGTTTGTACCCATTGGAGATAAGGCTCCACCGAGACACAATCTGGTTTTCCTAGAGACTCCCGTCCTTTATTATGAACATGTTTCTAGGCATACACTATTTCCATTTTTAGTGCCCTGTCATTTTCTCCTTCTTTGAAGAAAAGACCTTCCAGATGAGCATTCCGCGGGACATGCCTCATCGGGTATCTAAATTGACGACGGACCAATACCGGATGATAGTTGATTCCTCCCTTAGTTCCTATAAGGGGTACATTTGGGAAATTTCCACAACGGTCAATAATTCAGATCCCGTCATAGATTCGATTGTACCAATCGATGTCAAAGTTGGTAAGAGACGTGATTCTCTGCGACCAACGTAAAGTATTCTTTTGATCCCAAAATGCAGCAGACTTGGGTAAATGGGAAGTGAACCATTTTTATAGCAGGGGTACATAGCATGTGATCATTCCTCCGCTGTATAAATTGCTCTAGTGTATAGAATGATACGCATCTGCGAGCAAAGTTGGCACGACCTTTCCAATGAGAAAAACCTTAATGGCGTTGATATCTACAAAGTTATCAATGTTGGGAAATAAAAATAACCCGTAGGTGAGTAAGACAAAGATGCTTTCAAAAGCGGTCATGTTCCCTATACTGGTAAAGTACAAGGCTTTCTTTGTCAAGAACTGGGCTGGCAAACCTCGGATGCCACCCTTAGTGGTGATGTGAGTCCTGACTTCTGACTCGTCCAAATAGATTGCTCGTGTAATAGTTTGATCCTTTGGAATTTCTTCCAGTCCAGAAAATGGAGCTTGATCAGTAATGTGCAGACCAGTAAGGTGAGAATACTCCTCCAGCGTTGGTGCGAGCTGGTAATCCGGGAATGTGAAACAGTGATAAACCGAATCGTAAAACTGAAAGAGCACCTCCATGATTCCTTCAATTACATGGACTCTTAACAGAGGTAGCAGCCCTCCGTACTTGGCTCTGAAAGCGTCCAGGTTAGTGATCATCCTTGCTAATTGTCCCAAATCCTCTAGTTTTGAAATCCTGAATGTGTACTTATGAGTCCTCCTTCTACCGAAATCCATGAGCGCAATCTTTTTCTCTGACATTTACAATCATTGTCTTAGTTTAGTTTGAAAAAGAGAGACTAGAAGATAAAATTTTTTCTTTGCTAAATGTTTTTTATATGGATGCATGAATGCAGCACACAAAAACATAGAAAAAACATGGGGTCAAAGGGTCGATGTCATGAAGTCAAGGCTCTACCCATCCTAAAGGTTTATACTAGTGATTTTTGTACCTGTCTCTCAAAATCATCAGTTCTTGTCGAGAAAACACCAGCGGGCGGGGAACCGTGCTAGGTGATGTTTTTTCGAAGAACCATCAGAAGAGGGTAGTATCGCGTGACAACTATTTCTGATAGCTTTCGCACTACTAAAAGAGGTTTTTCCTAGGTGTATACTCAATCTTTCCACATGCGGCATCACACGCATTCCCATTAGCAGAAAAATAAACACATATATCAATTAGGAAAAGCAGTATATATATTTGTCCTAAAGTCATAGACTTTAAAGAGCTATGAATCATATGTTCCTGACAGAAAATGGCTCCCTGGCGGAGTCGCCATTCTGTGGTACCTTCCCAACTTAAAGGTTTTGACCTAAGATCCTAGTAAAGTCAACAAAAGTCCTATCCTTAGTGAAATCCCCAAAAAAGAAAGAAAGAAAGAAAGAAAGAGCCCCACGGTGGACGAGCGAGCGATTTTGGACGTGGTTTTTAAGCACTGTCGCTCTGGGGTTACTACAGGTCGATTCATTTTTTATCCTATTGAGCTGATTAAGGAAGGGAAATAGATGTCTCCAATAACCCTGCTTGCATACTGAGTTTAAACAACAGTCTGTTAGGTTACAGGTGCTATGTGGTAGTGGGGCCTCTCTTAGGTTATTTTGGAATAACGAGACTGTTCATGGGGAATTTGTTAGGATGCTAGGGCTGATGCTTTTCGATTGATGTATGAAGGTACGGGATTTGGGGTTTTGATTAGTGTGCTCGCTAAGATTTTTCTTTCAATCTTATGCCTACGTATTCCAGTTTACTGAAACAGGGAAATCAGAGCGATCGTAGTTCCTCCTATTCTATGGGAGGAAATGGTATTTTGGTGTCTTGTTCAAAGCCCAAGACGTGAAGCTAAAGGTGATTTGTATCTTGTTTAAAGCTCAAGATATGAAGCTAAAGGGTATTTTTGGTATCTTGTTCAAAGCCCAAGATGTGAAGCTAAAAAGGTGGTGCCTTTAGAGAGAATTTGTCATCTCTAAAGGGGAGTTTTGCCAAAACTGTTGGGTGACTGGTTATAAAGGAGAATTACTTTAACCAGGATATGTGAATCCGGCAATGCCATAATTTCCTTTATAGGGGATTTTAACCTGAAAGAAAAGACTTTAACTCAGTGTAGAGCAATGCCATCATTCCTTAGGAATTTCTCATGCTAAAAGAGGGACAGCGGCATGGATGTAAATAATCCAGAGGCTTGCCGCTTACAGCAATTAGATGAAGGAGTTGTTGATGTTTGTATATTGTGAATGAGGCACAGTTTGATGCTAAAAGGTTGATTGGCTCCACCGGGGTTTTCCTTATACAAAGCCTAAGAGGAGGCTATTGGCCCAACAAGAGGGAGTTTTTTATCTGTCTCGTACGAAGCCTGAGATAGAGGCTAAAAGGGTTGACTCAACAAGAGCGTACTTTTATATGTGTCTTGTACAAAGCCCGAGACGGCGGCTAAAAGGAGATTGACTCAACAAGAGAGTCTTTTATACTCAACAAGAGAATGTTTTTGTATCTCGTACGAAGCCCGAGATAGAGGCTAAAAGAGGTTTGACTCAACAGGAGAGTCTTTTGATATCTCGTATAAAGCCCGAGATGGAGGCTAAAAGAGGTGGTGACCCAACAAGAGGATCTTTTATACTCAATAAGAGAGTGTTTTTTGTATCTCGTACGAAGCCCAAGATGGAGGCTAAAGGAGGTTGACTCAACAAGAGAGTCTTTTGGAATCTCGTACAAAGCCCGAGATGGAGGCTGAAATGGTTTTTGGCTCCGCTGGGGAGAATCATTGTACAAAGCCCAAGAGAAGGCCAGGGTTACTGTTTCAGTTGAGGGACTGGTCCAGTATATTGGTTAAAAGAGAAAATCAGTTTTTATATGGGGACTGATTAAAGGTAAGACAGTGCTTTGGGTTTGATCAGAGGATCAGGGTTATTTCCTGTTCTTTAAGGAAAAGGGAAATCCGAAGGATTTTTGAGACTGTCCAAGTCTCCGGGTGTTCTTCCCATTCTTGAAAGGGGCTTGAGAATGTTTTTGAGACTCAAGGGTCTTAGACTGTCCAAGTCTAGAGTTATATCTTTTGTATTGTGCTTAAAGAAACAATAGTAGTATGTTCCTGGTAGAAAGATTTAGACTCTTTGAAAGACTGTTCTATTAAGATGACTAATTTCTATTCCTATACTTCTAGGAGGTCGTCGGGACAATTTGTACGAAGCCCAAGAGGAGGCTGGAAACTTTTAAGAAGCCGAGGGACAATTTGTAGGAAGCCCAAGAGGAGGCTATCATTCCCGGAGGAAGAATCCTTATACGAAGCCTAAGAGGAGGATGTGAAAACTTCTAAGAAGCCGATGGGTCCTTGTACAACGCCCAAGAGGAGGCGAGGATGCCTTTATGAAGCATGTGGGTCCTTGCACTAAGCCCAAGAGAAGGCTGATGAACAGTTCCAGAAGGGGTTTCACATGGAACAATGTCCTTCTGTATATGAATTGTTCAAAGGGGGAATTTCTTAGATCTAGTTATCTAGAAAGTTCTTTATTGTTTGGTGAATGTTGGAATGTCCGGGAGAACGTCGGGATACGAGGTTCTGTCTAGTTCTAGACGTAATTGCTGGGGAAACTCTAAATATATATACTAGTATTACACAATTGATATGAGTTTATGAAAGAAGACTTACAGTGAAAC
Organism: Lathyrus tuberosus; assembly: GCA_022829125.1. Classification (NCBI taxonomy): domain Eukaryota; kingdom Viridiplantae; phylum Streptophyta; class Magnoliopsida; order Fabales; family Fabaceae; genus Lathyrus; species Lathyrus tuberosus. Next base: position 16,032,951 of record JALAZF010000071.1, read on the forward strand.
AGCCCCACAATACAGTTATATATATATGAAAACGGGTAAAGAAAGCATATAAACACTTACTCGGTTGTAGAGCTTCCATGCTGTTTGGTTAGTTGTTCAACAAAGAAAAATTGAAAACAACAGTATATTTCAAAATCAAAGGAGAAATTGCTTTGAAAGAAATGTTGGGGCTTACAGCTCAAGGAGAGGCCCAGGGTTTTATTAGTGATCGCACTGTCATTTTGTACAAGGACTTATACTAGTGACTGAGGCCCAAGAAAGGTTTTCTGTACAAAGGGCATGGGTCTTATACTCTCTCAAGAGGCCCAAAGATTTATTTTTAAAGAATTGGGCTTATAACACGAGGGTAGGCCCAGGAGTTTGTTTTTGAATTGGCGATCGCGCCGAGGTTTTTTTTAACGCATAGGGACTTATACAACGTCTGAGGCCCAAAATGTTTTGGTTAAAAGGGGATTAGGTCTTACACTCTAATAGAGGCCCAAAGATTTATTTTTGTACAAGCAGTGGGGCTTACAGCTCAAGGAGAGGCCCAGGGTGGTTTATTTTGAAAAGGCGACGATCGCGCCGTGATTTTTGAAAACGCAGTGGGTCTTATACAATGACTGAGGCCCAAAAAGGTTTGGTTTTAAAAAGGGTTGGGTCTTACATTCTAATAGAGGCCCAAAGAGTTTGAATGGGTCTTATAGCTCGAGGAGAGGCCCAATTGGTTTATTTTAAACGGGCGATAGTCGCACTGAACTTTTGAAATACAACGAGACTTATACAATAAGTGAGGCCCAAAAAGGGTTTGTATTTACAAAGGATTGGGTCTTACACTCTATTAGAGGCTCATTGATTGTTTGAAAATGTTTTGTGAGGGTGAAAATCAACAAAACCCTAATTTCACCATTTTTAAAGTAATTATTCAAAAAAAAATTAATTAAAATGATACAAATTCCAAATAAGTTTGAATTAACAACTTGTGATTTTGGTTTTAGGTCTGAAAAATGAGGTTTTAATCACAAGATGAATTAAAACCTACTTGGTTTTGATTTTTCAACATGGATATTTATTTTAAAAAAGGTTTAAAAACAAATAAAAGGCATTTATTCACAAAAATACTAACTATATTAAATAAATAATATAAATCTAATTTTTTTGTGGAAATAAATATTTCAATATTTTTGTGATTTTTTGCAAAAAAAACCAATAAAAAATAATTAAAATTGAAAGAGTTATTAATTTTTCAAGTAATTAACAAAACATGAAAATATTGGAAAAAATAGCAAAATGTGAAAAAACACAAAATGGCATGGGTGGGGTTTGAACCCATTACCTCAAGGTTATAGGGCGCGCGCCTTACCGCTGGGGTGGTGATACATCCATTGCTTGAAATGGAACCACAAATATACAAGGCATGCCTTGTTTTTGGCCTGGCCCAAGGCAAGGCAAGACAAGTTTTAGCTCAGAAACGTGAAGGTCATAACTTTCTCATTTCTCCATGGTTTGGGACAAAATTTATATGTATCTGGACCAGAATTTCACAAGGAATCCAATGGTGGTGGTATTTTTTCCAGATCATACTCCCTCCTCAAAACCCGATAGTGGTTTTGAAAAAGGCCTATAATTGCATTTTCTATGCTACACTTTGATACAGGCATGAATTACATGGTGAATTGGTTCAAACACAACATATATAACATGTATGAGGTGTGTATGATCAGTGGACTTCAAAGCAAGACATATTTTGGAAAGTTCAAGTCATGATGCTTACCTCTCTTTGAGCTTTTGGAGTTTTCTGTGCAATATGCCAAGCTTCTTGTTCCATAAAGGGTTTGATGCTTTGAACACCCTCAAATGATCCCTTGGAAGCTTTTAGGATGATTGGAATCAGCTGGAACCTGCAAAAACACAAACTGGCCCTTTCTTGCAAAAGGGGTTAAAATGACCAAAATAGCAACTCTCTCAAATGGTGTTCGAGATGGGGGAACCATTTGGGACAATTCAAGGATGATATTTGGAGTGTGTTTGAGGTTTTATCTGGTTTGGAAAGTGACTGAATCAAGACATGGCTTGAAAAATGCACAAAAGGCCTATTTTGAGGTTTTGAGAGGTGACTTTGTGATTTTGGAATTACAGATCACTTGTGAGTGTTTGGATCACCTACATATGATGTTTATGAGGTGTTAGGATCATGAGCTATGATGTAAATGCTCTCTAACTCAAAAACTCAAAGTTACCTTGCTAAAGAAGGCATTTTTACCAAGAGAAATGGATTTTGAGGAAAGCATCTGTTTGATGGCTTTGGTGTGCTCAAACTGAGCACAAATGAGCTCTGTTTATAGTAGAGCAAGTTTGTTTTGGGATCAATAGTGAATGGCAACTGCAGCAGAGGTTTGGCCAATGTTGATCAATAGGAATCCAAGTCTCCTCTGGCCATTGACTAGAGGTTAGAGCACAGAGCTGTGGTTCCCTAGTTGTTGGATGAATCTTGACTGAATTCAGTTGGAGGAAGCTCAGTTCATGCCACCTCTAAGCATCCATTAAATGCTCCAATCTAAAATTGGAGTCTTGTCCCTCTTTTAGGGATTCCTAGGTTTGGTATGCTACTTCTTGTTCCAAAGACTTTGGAGGCTTGGATCAGTGTTTGTTTCCTTTAGATTTGATCCTCAGATGTGTTCAAAGTGATGACAAGGCTTGGAATTATCTGATTTTGCCATTGTCATATCTCATGGCTCAAGTTGAGTTTGGTGATGTTCTTGGCCATTTTGGAAAGCCCTCATATGATACAACAACTGTTTGATCATAGTTGGTTTTGATACCTTTTGGATCCAAGTGAAAAATCCCCCTACATTTGGAAAAAACTGAAGGCAGATTCTGACTTAGTGAAAATTTCACTAAGTGTTGGAAAAAAGTGACATTTTCACTTTTTGTGATTTTGATCATTCCATAACTCAAAATCCATGAGGAATTTGGAAGGGGGTCAGTTCTAAGCTTTTGTAGAGGGTAATGAGATCTACAAATCTAGCTTTGGATGGGGAAAAATTGCCTTGTGGTTTAGGAGTTATGATCCTCCAAAGTTGGTACCCTTGCCACTTTGTTCATAACTTAGAAAATTTTCTAAGTTTTTATGGTTTCCCCTTTTATAAGTTATCCAACTTTTCTTGATTTTTATTGATGAATGATGAGTCAAATCATACATTAACATCATTTTAGGGTTAAAAAAACCATTTTTGTGAAAAATCTCAAAAAGTCAAAGTTGACTTTTGTGCACAGTTAACTTTTTGTCAGATGAATTCCAAACTGTGCGATCCACTATGAAATCAAGTCCTTGAGCTAAATCAAACTTGATGGATTGATTTCATAGGTGTTTTAGGGTGCATTGAATCATGTCCTAGGGTTTGGGAGCATGTCCTAGTCAAAAGTCAAAGCTACAGTTGACTTTTCTCGCGAAACCCTAATTGTGGCTCTGATGAAATTGAGACTTGTTGCTCAAGTTTCTTGGATTAATCCATTGTTGAAAATGGATCAATGTAGTGTGTTAGGGACCCTAAAATCATCTCTTGAGGTCTTGGCCCATGATTTGTCCCAAATGTCAACTTAGGGGTGAATTAGGTCAAAAAACCCTAATTCCTAATTTTTGGTGAATGCATCCCCTGAGGCAAAATTGACTTGATGATTGGGTTTATGATGTCCCTTGGAGCATCTTAGGTTATGCTTTGAAGCATTGGCTCATGCCCAGAGGAAAATTTCCATCTGGAAGCCCTGGTCGACCAAAACCCTAATTTGGTGACACTGGCGATCTTGAGGCTTAATCCACCTGTAAGGGAGCAACCTTGTGCTTAATCCTTGTTGTGGGAGTCCTGTTGATCCATTGTGGATGTTTGAGAGGCAAGACAAGTTGAAGATCATGTCATTCCTTGATTTATCCTTTGTCTAAGAGCTCTGAGAGGGCTTGAAACCCTAGTTCTGATTGTAGTGGATGCTCACCCATCTTTGGGGAGACTGCTGAGACAAGATGGTTCATCCATATTGTGATGATGATTTGCACAATGATGGGAAATATTAGTGGTCAAAATTTGGGGTATGACACATTGCAAGTATGTTTTGGGTGGCACCATATTCAATGTCATGTCAGAAACAAGTTCCTTCTCCTCGGGATTAAGGCGACATACAATGGGATAACTTACTAACTTATGACATAAGTCACGATTATGTATACCAGAAACCATGTTAAATTTCCATGTACTATCCGCTTCACGGTATCCACGTACCTTAAAAGGAAACTCAGACTTTCTCAATATTGTGTCATCTCATTTCAACTTTTGAATAGGTTGTTGGTACCTGCCACTTCTTTCGCATCTCATTGTTATAAATACCCGTCTTCTATTAGAACCATTATCAGACCTCTCAATTACAACTCTGAACTCAATTTTTGAGGCCTCTGTGTAGGTCCATTGGAGCATATATTCACACTTAACAAACTCCTATTTAGTTGTAAATTTTTCACAAACAACTAGCTCGATAACAATTGGTTTAACACCCACCTCGACATCAACCGATTTTACATCATTCGGTTTAACATCCACATCCACAATAGCTTTAGGGAAAATAGTAAGGTGCACCATATCTACAACCAAGCATAACAGAAAAATATATTTAATATTCAAATTCAACTATAGAACATTCCGAAAGTGCATATTTGAACACATGCAACCTACTCCAGAAATGCATCAACGGACTCAAAGTTCATTTTTACATAGCAAAAAATAGATTAACACAATAAATTAGGAAGGAAATGCATGTTCTTTACCTGAAATTGCAGCTTCTTTTGGTCTTATTGATGTGATAAAAGACAAGAATGTTGTTTTGGAGTGCAAAAGTTGATTGAGACTGAAATGAGGTTTTTAAGGGTTTTGATAGAAAATTGGTGTTTGATCATGAAGAAGAAGAACATGCAAGGGTGATGTTTTATTAAATTTCCCGCTTGACATTTCGAGAGATGCAACTCCGGAATTATCACCGAGTTGAATAAACTAGCTCAATAAACTAAAGACACAATCAATGACATCAAATGGTTATTTCGGAGATGCATCTCCGGATTAGTTTTTGGCATAAATGGAGTATGGTTCACTTGCAATGCCTTTTTGTGAGTATTGGGTGTGTCTTGTGATGCATCTCCGAAATATGAGAAGGGTAAAATTGGATTTTCAGTATGTTCACTCTCACCCCATGAAGTGGATAAAGTAATCTCCAAAAATTATTACTTATCCATCTAAAAGGTTTATGACTTTTAATTTTAGTTTTTACCAACAATAATACTGAAAATGAGAAAAACACAAGAAGGTGGGTTGAATTGTGTTACCTTTTTCTTTCTCTTAACAAAATCTCTTATCAGATTTTAAACTCAAAGTCTAAAATCTGATACAGAGTTAAGTGTTTGCAGCTCATAAAATCTAGTTTAGAGTTAGTGAGGGAAAGAAAGAGAGAAACAAGTATATTTATCATGGTTCATCCAACAAAACGAGAGTACTTCAGTTCCCTTGTGCTTCCAAGGAATTTCTCTACAATCATTACTGATTATAATTTCTCAAGCACACAAGCAATAGACTTCCAATATAGAGGGAGGCGAAAGTTCTGAGAATGGAAAATGCTTAAAGAAAACATTCTTGAGAAGATAAGAAATTACTTTTGCAAATAGAACACTGACTCTCAAGATTGATGAAATTTTCCCAAAATTCAAAAGGCCAATATATATAGACGGAGACTAACAACATACAAAATAAATAGAAACAAGAAGTTACAAATCAATGGTCATACCTAAAAATTTGCCTTTCGTTTTCCAATTTTTTCTAAATTACTAGTCATTTCATCTGCATATCCACATCCTCTAATCATCCATAATAACATTCATTGTGCAATTCACATCATTTATTCAAAGGTCTTTATTTAAGAAACAAGGCATTGGCTTACGACTTGCAAGTTTGGGTCATTTTGCATCTTGGACTTTGGTTAAGGGCACAACACATTTTGGTTGATTCATTATTTATGGGTCAAATCTCTATGAGGTCTCATTTTCGGTCAATGGTTTTTTGATTATGTTAGTAGGCTTCATGGCATTGAGCAAGTATCAAGACAACTTGATGTTGGTAATTACCTCTCACTCAAATTATATGCAGATAGTTGGTAGTTCTATTTCCATCAATTTTAGGAATTAAAGTCATCCAGTAGAATTATTATGTAACTATTCTATGTATTCTTTATAATGTATGTTTATGCCAAGCCTATCCTTGTCTAGCTATTTCTTTCATTTAAGATCCTAACAATATAGGGATACTTTTGTTTTTTGTTAATCACTCTACTTTTTGTCTAATTAGTATGTCTTGGATGCTTTCTACTTTTTGATTTTGTTTCCTCCTTGTCTCTTGCTATTTTTTCCCTCCCATTTTAAGTAACCTATATATGGCATCGCTTTGAATGGCAACACATTTTTTGATCTCTTCGCATCTTGGAAAACTCTTTTTGCTCTTGAATGTCGATCTCCCCATTTATAAATTTCATCCATTCACAATTTTTTTCACACGGGGATGGACATGTTGGAAATAAAGCCTTTTGTGTTTAGAGAAAGTGCGTGGGAATATTAGAGGCTTAAAGAGAAACTTGATAGGTAGAAGAATTCTTTATGGAAGAGAGAACTTTGTATTTTTGCTTGATACAAAAGTGTAGAATTACATCTCTATTTATAGTACTCTAAGGAGAACTCTAGACAAACTAATTTTAAAGAGTTTTCAACTTTAGAAATTCTAAGAGCATTCTAGAAAATATTACAACCCTAAGAAATATCTAGACACTCCAAACACTACAAGAGTTTTCTAGAAACATTACTCAAAATTACCTAAGCCCAACATAACTATGCCCAAAAAATCCAAAACACAAATAATAAGGTTAGGCCCAAATCAAGTTTAATATTTCAACCTCCCCCCTTAAACTTGATTTGTGACTCCAAGCATACTCCTTAGCTTCACGAAAGTTTCCAACTTGAGTGGCTTGGTGAAAATGTCGGCAACTTGATCTCGAGACATCACATATTTCAACTTCACCTCCTTCTTCTCAATGCATTCTCTTATGAAGTGGTAACGGGTGTCGATGTGCTTACTTCTTTCATGAAATACAGGATTCTTTGCCAAAGCAAGTGATGATATATTGTCAACACATATTCCATAGGATCTTCTTGTGGCATTTTTAACTCTCTCAACAAGTTCCTTAGCCAAATTGCATGATAAACACATGATGTAGCGGCGACATATTCGGCTTCACAAGTTGATAGTGTGATGATAGGTTACTTCTTTGACATCCAAGTGAAAGCAGTATCTCCCATAAAGAACACAAAACCAGTAGTGCTTTTTCTATCATCCAAGTCTCCACTCCAAACACTATCACTATAGCCAACAATCTCATAATTGTTAGATGAGTAATAGTGTAAGCCAAAGTTTGTTGTACCTTTGATATATCAAAGGATTCTCTTTGCCGCCTTGAAGCGAGTTGTTGTTGGAGCTTCCATGTAGCGACTTACGACTCCTACAACATAGAGAATATCCGACCTTGTACTTGTCAAGTAACGTAGACTTCCAACCAAACTTTTGTAAAGAGTTGGATCCACAATCTCTTCATTTTCATACTTTCTCAACTTGCTGCCACATTCCATCGGGGTGTCAATCGGATTGGCATCATCCATTTTGAACTTATTAAGGACTTCTTTGGCATAGCCTTCTTGGGTGATAAAAATTCCTTTGTCTTCTTGCTTTACTTTGATGCCGTGATAATATGCCATGAGCCCCATATCCGTCATCTCAAATTCATTTGACATATCTTTCTTGAACTCTTCGAACATGCTTAGATTGTTCCCAATGAAGATCGTCAACAACATATAAGCACACAATCAAAATATCTCCATTTTGCACTTTAATATAGAATGCATGCTTATATGGACACTTGATGAAGTTTTTGTCTCGAAAGTACTTGTCGATTCGAACATTCCAAGCTCTAGGTGCTTGCTTGAGTTCGTACAACGCCTTTTTCAACTTCAAGACTTTTTCTTCTTGCCCTTTTATTTCATATCCCTGTGGTTGCTCGATATAAACATCTTCTTCGAGAAAACCATTCAAGAAGGCCGACTTCACATCCATTTGGTAGATCTTCCATTCATTTTGGGCTGCCAAAGCAATTACCAGTCTAATAGTTTTAAGACGAGCAACGGGGGAAAATACATCATCTTAGTCAATTCCTTGTCTTTGACTATAGCCTTTTGCCACCAGTCTTGCTTTGTATCTCTCCATGTCTTCTTTTGCATTCTTCTTCGCCTTGTACACCCATCTTACTCCAATTACTCTGTGTCCTCGTGGAAGTGTAGTAAGTTCCGACATATCATTCTTTGTGATTGACTTTATTTCTTCATCCATGGCGTCTCTCCACTTTACATTTTCAACAGCTTCTTGATAGCTTAGAGGCTAGCAATCACCAAAAAGAAAAAAAAAGGTTAATGTCATTTTGGTTTTCGGTTACCTCATAAAGCTCTTTAATGCTCCTTAGTCGCGGTGTCCACTCACTTGAGCTTGTTTCATCCAACCTTGGTGTTAGTGAGGCAGATGGTGTAATATGTTCCTCTATCATTGGTTGTTCCATTTCATCATCTTCTTCTTCTTCAAAGTAAGGAAGAAAATAGTGTCTGTTTTCTTGAACACTCCAATCCTAACAATCTTCTTCTTCGACCTCCACGTCACGACTTGTGACAATCTTTCCACTATTTTGATTATAGAGCTTGTACCCTTTGGAGCTTGAGTCGTAACCCATGAATACGTACTTCTCACTTTTATCATTGAGCTTTGTTCTCCTTTCATCTGGAACGTGGGTATAGGCAATGCTTCCAAACACTTTGAGGTGAGAGATCCCTGACTTCCTTCCACTCCATACTTCTTGTGGTGTCTTCTCATGCACACTTCTTGTTGGGAAACGGGTTGTCAGGTAAACCGCACATGGCACTTCTTCGGCCCAAAACTCTTTCAACATCTTCTTAATCCTAAGCATGCTTCGCACCATATTAAGTATGGTCTGGTTCTTTCTCTCCACTACTCCATTTTGTTATTTCAATCTTGGCAATGTTAGCGGGCGACAGATTCCATGGTCTTCACAATATTTGTTGAACTCATTTGAAGTAAACTTTCCACCTCGGTCAGATCTCATGGCCTTAATTGAAAGACCACTTTCTTTTTCCACAAGTGCTTTGAACTTTTTAAAGTTTTCAAACACTTCCGACTTCTCCTTCAAGAAATAAACCCACGTTTTTCTTGAATAATCATCAATAAAGAGGAGAAAGTATTTATTCTTACCAAAAGAGTTTGGATTGATTGGTCCATAGACATCGGTGTGTATGAGCTCTAGCGGTTTTGTCGCCCTTGACATTGATTCCTTTGGAAATATTTTTCGAAATTGCTTTCCAATTAGACATCCTTCACATAGTTGGTCTGGGTGGTTTATACTAGGAAAGCCTTTCACCATCTCCTTCTTTGACAAACATTCTAGACTGCCGAAGTTGAGGTGTCCAAATCGTAGATGTCATAGCCACGAAGAGGAGGCGGGGATGCTTTTAAGAAGCCTGTGGGTCCTTGTACTAAGCCCAAGAGGAGGATGATGAACAGTTCCAGAAGGGGTTTCACTTGGAACAATGTCCTTTTGTATATGAACTGTTCAAAGGGGGAATTTCTTAGATCTAGTTATCTAGAAAGTTCTTTGCTGTCTGGATTATATTGAAATGTCCGGGAGAACGTCGAGATACGAGGTTCTGTCTAGTTCTAGACGTAGTTGTCGGAGAAACTCTAAATATCTATACTATTATTACATAGTTGATATGAGTTTATGAAAGAAGACTTACAGTGAAACAGCCCCACAATACAGTTATATATATGTGAAAGCGGTAAATGAAAGCGTATAAACACTTACTCAGTTGTAGAGCTTCCATGCTGTTTGGTTAGTTGTTCAACAAAGAAAAATTGAAAACAACAGTATATTCAAAATCAAAGGAGAAAGTGCTTTGAAAAAGATGTTGGGGCTTACAGCTCAAGGAGAGGCCCAAGGTTTTATCAGTGATCGCACTGTCGTTTTGTACAGGGACTTATACAAGTGACTGAGGCCCAGAAAAGATTTTTTGTACAAAGGGATGAGTCTTACACTCTCTCAAGAGGCCCAAAAGGGTTTAAAGAAAAAGGATGGGGCTTATAACACGAGGGTAGGCCCAGATGATTTGTTTTGAAATGGCGATCGCGCCGAGGTTTTTCTTTTAACGCAGAGGGACTTATACAACGTCTGAGGCCCAAAATTGTTTTGCTTAAAAGGGGATTGGGTCTTACACTCTATTAGAGGCCCAAGATGATTTTGAATGGGTCTTATAGCTCGAGGAGAGGCCCAGGGTTTGTTTTAAAATGGCGACGATCGCGCCGAACTTTTGAAATACAACGGGACTTATACAATAAGTGAGGCCCAAAAAGGTTTGTATTTACAAAGGGTTGGGTCTTACACTCTATTAGAGGCCCATGAGTGTTTGAAAAAGTTTGTTAAGGTGAAAATCAACAAAACCCTAATTTCATCATTTTTAAAGTAATTATTCAAAGAAAAATTAATTAAAATGATACAAATTCCAAATATGTTTGAATAAACAACTTGTGATTTTGGTTTTAGGTTTGAAAAATGAGGTTTTAATCACAAGATGAATTAAAACCTACTTGGTTTTGATTTTTCAACATGGAAATTTATTTTTAAAAGGGTTTAAAAACAAATAAAAGGCATTTATTCACAAAAATACTACGTATATTAAATAAATAATATAAATCTAATTTTTTTTGTGGAAATAAATATTTTAATATTTTTGTGATTTTTTGCAAAAAGAACCAATAAAAAATAATTAAAATTGAAAGAGTTATTAATTTTCCAAATAATTAACAAAACATGAAAATATTGGAAAAAATAGCAAAATGTGAAAAAACATAAAATGGCATGGGTGGGGTTTGAACCCATGACCTCAAGGTTATAGAGCGCACGCTTTACCACTGGGGTGGTGATACATCCATTGCTTGAAGTGAAACCACAAATATACAAGGCTTGCCTTGTTTTTGTCCTTGCCTTGGCAAGTTTTAGCTCAGAAACGTGAAGGCCATAACTTTCTCATTTCTCCATGGATTGAGACAAAATTCATATGCATCTGGACCAGAGTTTCACAAGGAATCCAATGGTGGTGGTATTTTTTTCAGATCATACTCTCTCCTCAAAATCCGATAGTGGTTTTGAAAAAATCCTATAGTTGCATTTTCTATGCCACAACTTGGTACAAGCATGAATTACATGGTAAATTGGTTCAAACACAACATATATAACATGTATGAGGTGTGTATGATCAATGGACTTCAAAGCAATGTATATTTTGGAAAGTTCAAGTCATGGTGCTTACCTCTTTTTGAACTTTTGGAGTTTTATGTGCAATCTGCCAAATTTCTTGTTCCAGAAATGGTTTGATGCTTTGGACACTCTCAAATGATCTCTTAGAAGCTTTTAGGATGAGTGGAATCAGCTGGAACCTGCAAAACCACAAACTGGCCCTTTCTTGCAAAAGGGGTTAAAATGACCAAAATAGCAACTCTCTCAAATGGTGTTCCAGATGGTGGGAGCCATTTGGAACAATTCAAGGATGATATTTGGAGTGTGTTTGAGGTTTTATCTAGTTTGGAAAGTGACTGAATCAAGACATGGCTTGAAAAATGCACAAAAGGCCTATTTTGAGGTTTTAAGAGGTGACTTTGTGATTTTGGTGTTATTGGTCACTTGTGATAGTTTGGATCACCTACATATGATGTTTATGAGGTGTTAGGATCATGATCTATGATGGAAATGCTCTCTAACTCAAAAACTCAGAGTTACCTTGCTAAAGAAGGCATTTTTGCCAAGAGAAAGGGATTTTGAGGAATGCATCAGTTTGATGGCTTTGGTGTACTTAAACTGAGCACAAATGAGCTCTATTTATAGTAGAGCAAGTTTGTTTTGGGATCAATAGTGAATGGTAACTGCAGCAGGGGTTTGGCCAATGGTTGCACTTTGGAATCCAAGTCTCCTCTAGCCATTGACTAGAGGTTAGGGCACAGGGTTGTGGTTCCCTTGGTCTTGGATAAGTCTTGACTGAATTCAGTTGGAAATGGCTCATTCCATGCCACCTTGGTGTATGTATTGAATGCTCCAATCCAAAAATGGAGTTTTGTCCCTCTTTTAGGCAATTCTAGGTTTGGCATGCTACTTCTTGTTCCAAGGACTTTGGAGGCTTGGCTCAGTGTTTGTCCCCTTTAGATTTGATCCTCAGATGTGTTCAAAGTGATGACAAGGCTTGGAATTATCTGATTTTTCCAAATCGAGCAAAAATACAAAATTCTGCCTAGCCTTGGCAGTTTTAAGCAAGGCATGTTGCCATTGTCATATCTCATGGCTCAAGTGTAGTTTGGTGATGTTCTTGGCCATTTTGGAAAGCCCTTATATGATACAACAACTGTTTGATCATATTTGGTTTTAATACCTTTTGGATTCAAGTGAAAAATCCCCCTACATTTGGAAACAAGTGAAGGCAGATTCTGACTTAGTGAAAATTTCACTAAGTGTTGGAAAAAGTGACATTTTCACTTTTTGTGATTTTGATCATCCCATAACTCAAAATCCATGAGGAATTTGGAAGGGGATCAGTTCTAAGCTTTTGTAGAGGGTAATGAGAGCTAGAAATCTAGCTTTGGATGGGGAAAAATGGCCTTGTGGTTTAGGAGTTATGATTCTCCAAAGTTGGTACCCTTGCCACTTTGTTCATAACTTAGAAAATTTTCTAAGTTTTTATGGTTTCCCCTTTTATAAGTTATCCAACTTTTCTTGATTTTTATTGATGAATGATGAGTCAAATCATACATTAACATCATTTTAGGGTTAAAAAAACCATTTTTGTGAAAAATCTCAAAAAGTCAAAGTTGACTTTTGTGCACAGTTAACTTTTTGTCAGATGAATTCCAAACTGTGCGATCCACTATGAAATCAAGTCCTTGACCTAAAACAAACTTGATGGATTGATTTCATAGGTGTTTTAGGGTGCATTGAATCATGTCCTAGGGTTTGGGAGCATGTCCTAGTCAAAAGTCAAAGCTACAGTTGACTTTTCTCGCGAAACCCTAATTGTGGCTCCGATGAAATTGAGACCTGTTGCTCAAGTTTCTCGGATCAATCCATTGTTGTAAATGGATTAATGTAGTATGTTAGAGACCCTCAAATCCTATCTGGAGGTCTTGGCTCATGATTTGTCCCAAAAGTCAACTTAGGGGTGAATTAGGTCAAGAAACCCTAATTCCTGATTTTTATGTATGCCTCCCCTGAGGAAAAATCGACTTGATGATTGGGTCCATGAGGTTCCATGGAGCATTTTAGGTTATGCCTTGAAGCATTGGCTCATGCCCAGATGAAAATTTCCATCTGGAGGCCCTGGTCGACCAAAACCCTAATTTGGTGACACTGGCTATCTTGAGGCTTGATCCACCTGGAAGGGAGCAACCTTGTGCTTAATCCTTATTGTGGGAGTCCTCTTGATCTATTCTGGATGTTTGAGAGACTAAACAAGTTGAAGATCATGTCATTCCTTGATTGATCCTTTGTCTAAGAGCTCTTAGAGGGCTTGAAACCCTAGTTCTGATTGTAGTGGATGCTCACCCATCTTTGGGGAGACTGCTGAGGTATGATGGTTTACCCATATTGTAATTATGGTTTGCATAAATGATGGGAAATCTTAGTGGTCAAAATTTGGGGTATTACAGATGCCCCTATTTAATCTTCTTGGACCCGAAGGTATGAATGGAGAAGGTATTCGGGCATTCGGGGTGCAAGATGATTAAATATCGGAATACCCGAAATTTTGATGGTGGTTATGAATGGCAGTTTGCCAGTCCATCTTCTTTTGCTAAGCAATGATGCTTAGAAAAGGTAAAACTTCCCCTCGAACCTGGTTTCCTACCAAGGAACTAGTCTTAGTTTCTAAAATAAACTTCCCCTCGATCCTGGTTTCCTACCAAGGAACTGGTCTCAGTTTCTGAAATAAACTTCCCCTCGATCTTGGTTTCCTACCAAGGAACTGGTCTTAGTTTCTGAAATAAACTTCCCCTCGATCCTGGTTTCCTACCAAGGAACTGGTCTCAGTTTCTTTTGTCAATAAACTTTATTGACAAGGGACGCTATACGTAGCGGTTTTCCTCAAACTTCTCGCCGAATTTTCCTAGGGAGATGCCATTTAACGGAAAAAGTTTTGATGTCAAACTTGCTGGGGAAACCCATTTGTCTGAGTTGTAGAGTTGCACAAACTTCTCTGTTGGAGACGTCATTTGTCGACTCTACTAGGGAAAACGAATCTCTTGAGAGACTGTTTTTTGCTTGGGGGTATCACATCATACTTTTCTTGGGATCTTCCCCGAGAAATTCCATATTATGTGATCCAATTTTGAGGTGCTGATGACCTTTTCATCAGCGGATTTTTCGGAGAAAAACTGCTGTATTGCCGAATCTCTGATTAAGAGGCTTTCTCTAGGGATTTTCCTTAATCCGGGAAAGCGAAGACATCATCTTCAATGGCGAAGAGTGATGTTTGTCGAAGATTCTCTGGTTTCCTAAAGGTTCAAATTATCAAAGTGGTCAAGGGCCAATTCTAATCCAGAAATAAACTGGAGAAGAGAGATTGTTCCGACGCGACATTTCCTGACGAGGAAAGAACTGCCAACTAGATTGAGAGGAATTTTATCACTAGGGGACAAGACCGACTAGAGTGATAGTGATGCAATATGAATGCGAATGCAAATAAAAATGCATGATGTATGTATGTATATGCTGACAAAACTGACGCAACATACAAACTAATAGATGAACACGACTGGATACTCGGCCACTGTAGCGGGAGATGAAAAGTATCGCTGGTTCAAGATTGCAATTCCGCCTTGCTTATGAGAGATAGTCCCTGCGGAGAACTACGTTGGTCGGGCTTAAGAGATAAGAACTCGGCCGAGGGTATCAGATGGGAAAGCCGCATCTGATACAGTTGATCCTTCGTTCAGGCGTACTGGTTTAGAAGGAGTACTTTGATTCTGCACTTTGAGGCTCGAACACCTTTGGAAACGCAATTAATGTTCTTTTGATGTTCAACAGTCAAAAGAAATTGCCATCTTTATTTTAAAAGCAGAAAAATTTGACAAGTAAATTCATTTTTGTTTTATTTCAAGAATCGTTGATCGTGTTAATACGTTATACTGTAAAGCTAAAACAAATAAGAATTGCAAACAAAAGCACTAGGGCTCAAATTTTATTGATAAGATGGAGATCAGCCAAACGCGTGATTCCATAGAGTATATACAAAACTAGAAAATAATAATTTACAGGGAAAAGGGCTAAGTTAAAACATAACGACCACTATCCTTCTACCAACTTTGAATTCTGGGCATCCTGAGCTTCTGTCGAAGATGACCTTGACTGGAGTTTTCCGATGGATGGCATGACTGCTGCTGAGGGATTTGCCCCTGTTGAACATAGTTACTTGCCATTATCCCTAATTTTTTCCTGGATTGTACTTTGAGATTTCCAATCCACCGGGATGATTTTTGATCATGTCTCTCATTTTTGCCTGGACCGCCCTTTCGGGTTTTCAGTCCACCGAGACGTTTTTTTTTAGTTTAGGCGAAGTATTTCTTGACTACATCAACATTTGTGGGGTAGGCAAATTCTTCTCCATCCATGGTTGCAAGTCTCAAGGCGCCGCCTGAGAAAGCTTTCTTGACCACATATGAGCCATCGTAATTCGGAGTCCATTTTCCCCGGGAATTAGTGAGAAATGATTGTATCTTATAGAGCACGAGGTCTCCTTTCCTGAAGACACGAGGTCGGACCTTCTTGTCAAACGCCCTCTTTATTATTTGTTGATACAACTGACCGTGGCATAGAGCCGTCATTCGCTTTTCTTTGATCAAGTTGAGTTCGTCGTGTCGACTTTGACACCATTCAGCTTCTGTAAGCTTAGCTTCCATCAATACCCTGATTGATGGGATCTCTACTTCTATGGGGAGCACTGCTTCCATGCCATATACTAGAGAGAAAGGGGTTGCCCCTGTTGAAGTGCGGACAGATGTACGATAACCGTGAAGAGCAAAGGGTAGCCTCTCGTGCCAGTCTTTGTAGGTTACAACCATCTTTTGGACGATCTTATTGATGTTCTTGTTAGCCGATTCTACCGCTCTGTTCATCTTGGGTCGGTAGGGAGATGAGTTATGGTGTTCGATCTTGAACTCGGCGCACAACTCTTTTATCATCTTATTGTTCAAGTTAGATCCATTATCCGTACGCCATAACGGCAGATGAGATTGTTTTTTATAAAGCGGACCACCACTTGTCGGGTTACATTAGCCTATGACGCTGCTTCGACCCACTTGGTAAAGTAATCAATGGCTACCAGGATGAACCGATGTCCGTTCAAAGCCTTAGGTTCGATCAAGCCAATCATGTCGATTCCCCATATGGAAAAAGGCCTCTAGGAAGAGAGAACTTTGAGATGTGTTGGCGGTACATGGATTCTGTTAGAGTATATCTGACAGTTGTGACACTTCCTCATTTACTTGTAGCAGTCGGATTCCATGGTCAACCAATAGTACCCTGCTCTCATAATTTTTCTCGCCATTGTGTGTCCGTTGGCATGAGTGCCAAAGGATCCTTCATGGATTTCTTTTATCAGCATGTCTGCTTCTGGCCTGTCTACGCAACGGAGCAAGACCATGTCAAAGTTTCTCTTATAGAGTGTATCACCGCTCAGGAAGAAGTTGCTTGCCAGTCTTCTGAGGGTCTTTCTATCCTTTCTGGATGCCCCAGGAGGGTACTCTTGTTTCTAAAGGAAGCATTTGATATCGTGATACCAAGGTTTGTCGTCTATGAAGCATTTGATATCTATCGCGAAGATGTAAGCGGGTCGTTCAAGGCGCATTATGTCGATCTTAGGTAAGTCATTCCATTGACCTACGCTAATCATGGAAGAGAGAGTGGCTAAGGCGTCAGCCATGTGATTCTCTTCACGAGGGATATGATGAAACTTGATTCTGTTGAAGAAGGGTAACGACCTTCTCATATAGTCTTTGTAAGGAATCAATCCTGATTGGTATGTGTTCCAATCTCCTTTGATTTGATTGATAACTAGGGCTGAGTCGCCATATACATCCAAGTTCTTGATCCTCAAATCAATCGCTTCTTCGAGACCCATAATACAAGCTTCGTATTCGGCCTCATTGTTCATGCACTTGAACGTAAGTCTAGCAGTGAAAGGAATATGGGTACCCTGAGGTGTAACAATGATTGCCCCAATCCCGTTTCTGTAATGATTGACAGCTCCGTCAAAGATAAGTCCCCATTGGGAACCTGATTCTGGCCCTTCACTGGGTAGCGGTTCATCGCAATCTTTCATTTTCAAATACATGACATCTTCATCTGGGAAGTCAAACCCGTCTGATTCCTGATCGTCAATTGGTTTATGAGCCAAATGATCGGCTAAGACACTCCCTTTAACGGATTTTTGAGCGTGGTATTCGATGTCGTATTACGATAACAACATCTGTCAACGGGCAATCCTTCCCGTGAGGGCAGGTTTTTCGAAGACATACTTGATTGGATCCATTTCGGAGACCAACCAAGTAGTGTGTTGAATCATGTACTGGCGAAGACGTTTGGCTGCCCAAGCCAAAGCGCAGCGAGTTTTCTCTAGCATCGTATACCGAGTCTCGCAGTCGGTAAACTTCTTGCTGAAATAGTAGATGGCATACTCTTTCCGTTTGGTTTCGTCTTGTTGGCCAAGTACACAGCCCATGTATTCTTCCAAGACTATTAAGTAAATGATCAGTGGTCTTCCTTCCACTGGGGGTGATATAATCGGAGGATTCAACAGGTATTCCTTAATACTGTCGAAGGCGGTTTGGCAGTCATCTGACCAAACGCAGTCCTGGTTCTTTTTGAGTATTTTGAAAATCGGCGCACATGTCGCGATCATGAGGAATATGAATCTGGAGATGTAGTTCAAACGTCCCAAGAATCCTCTGACTTGCTTTTCAGTTTTCGGAGAAGGCATTTCTCGAATGGCCTTGACCTTGTCTAGATCAACTTCAATTCCTTTCTGGTTGACGATGAACCCTAGGAGTTTCCCTGAACAGACACCAAAGGTGCACTTATTGGGATTCAAGCGGAGTTTGTATTTTCTCAACCGCTCGAATAGTTTTGACAGGTGGGTCACATGCTCCTCTTTTGTCTTAGATTTTGCAATCATATCATCGACATATACCTCGATTTCTTTATGTATCATGTCATGAAAAAGAGTAGTCATGGCCCTTTGATAGGTTGCCCCGACATTCTTCAAACCGAACGGCATTACCTTGTAACAAAAGGTACCCCATGGGGTAATGAACGAAGTTTTCTCCATGTCTTTCAGCGTCATCTTAATTTGATTATAGCCCGGGAATCCATCCATGAAGGAAAAAACTTTAAACTTTGTTGTACTGTCTACCAGCATGTGAATGTGTGGCAAGGGAAAGTCGTCCTTTGGACTAGCCTTGTTCAGATCTCGATAGTCGACACACATTCTGACCTTTCCGTCCTTTTTGGGAACGGGTACGATGTTGACTAACCATTGAGAATATTCTGATGTGGCGAGGAAACCCGCGTCAATCTGTTTATGTACTTCCTCTTTGATTTTGATGGCCATGTCCGGATGAGTCAGTCTCAACCTCTATTTTACTGGCGGACATTCCGATCTTAACGGTAGATGATGTTCCATGATGCTGGTATCCAACCCTGGCATATCCTGATAGGACCAAACGAACACATCGGGAAACTCTTTGAGAAGCTTTATCAATCCCTCTCTGGCAGTTGGACTGAGCAGTGCCCCAATCCTGATCTCTATTCTCTCTTTTTCTGAACCTAAGTTTACCATTTCCAACGACTCTTTGTGAGGTTCAATGGACCTTTCCTCTTGTCTGAGTAATCGGGAGATCTCTTTTGGAATTTCGTCGTCAACTTCTCCTTCGGCCCCAAATACCGGGAATTCAAAGTTGGGAGAAGGCATCGGATCGTATGTTTCAACGGGGTTTGAAACAAGCAATCTGCATGACGTGATGATTTGTGTTTAGAAGAGATAGAGAGAATGCAAGAGTGTGTGCAGTGTATTTTTCTTTTTACTGCTTGTTTTTATTATTGATATGTTTTTAGGATTACCATTTTCTAAAAAAGCGAAAAGAGAAAACATCAATTAATGCGGAAATTACAGAACGACGTTATTTTATTAATGAACAAGTCGATTCTTGAAACTACAGCCCTATAAAACAAAACTCTGTCGCTTTGGGCAAAGCGAAGAGGGATATTTACAGAAAGCGAGCCCTATCAAAACATCCGTTTCACCTAGGCAGGGCGAAAGGTTAAAAAAAATAGCAATTACTTTGACTGATGAATGACCCTCGAAACATCGACAGCAACCCACTGGCGGCGAACTCCTCGATGAACCACAAAGTCTGGCACCTTCCTTGATTTGTCTTCAGAAATAATGCTGATTTCTGGTGGAGCAGGATCATTGGAATCTGTCTCCCAGGCAGAGTTGTCGTAGACGAACTCTTATGTTGCATCTTGCATAGTATGTGTGCTCTCAGGTAAATCTCCCTGTCCAGTTGGCTGGATGTCTTCGAGCCTGATACGAGAGCTCTCAGGAGCAGTGTACTTGACCAAGTAGTCGTATTTTCCACTTGGTTGTCCTAAGGTGTCCCACACTGTGGAACTGGAGGAGTCATCCCTCTCGATGACGTTGACCTCTGGAAAATCATAGTTGATGAATTCTAGTCCTGTAAACTTTGCAAATTCATCATCGTACTAGATATTTTCTAAATGACATGAGTGTTGATCCCATGACATGGTGGGGACACAGGTATTCTGTTCAATGATGCTCAGCTGATTTTCATTGTTCAGCTGATTTTCTTGCCCCAAATCTCCTAGATACGGCTGCCAGA
The DNA here is from genome assembly GCA_022829125.1 of Lathyrus tuberosus. Taxonomy (NCBI): domain Eukaryota; kingdom Viridiplantae; phylum Streptophyta; class Magnoliopsida; order Fabales; family Fabaceae; genus Lathyrus; species Lathyrus tuberosus. The sequence goes on from JALAZF010000071.1 coordinate 16,053,053, forward strand.
TAGGCAGGCCATCCATTGGGCCATAATAGTCGTGGTCAAAGTTGTCTTTCATCAGAGTGTCCTCCTCTAATGAGTTTGGGGGAGCACGACATCCTTCCGGATCACAATCTCCGTATATTGTTCTGCATCTGACCTGGGTATAAATCTCGGACTCTGTGCGGGATAGCAAAATGGCGTAGGCACCTCTTCCTGAGAGATATAACCGTCCTCGTTAAAATAGGACTTCCACTCTTCATCCGTATCGGAGGAATCTTCCTCGTTGATAGTATGGACTGTTTGAGGCACTGGGTGAAGGAAACCTCCACTATGGAAGAAATCCTGAATGGGATGAAGACTTTCATCGTTAGCAATTATCTGGGTGCAGGCTGAAGAAAAACCAAGACCCTTCTTTGTTTTGTTATCAATGGGAATGACAAGTTGTCCCCATCCATTCGTATTGTTACTTTCAATTGCCTCGAGAGCATCTTTGTACGAGGAAATTGATGTTCCCATTTCTGACTGATTCTCATTGTTCACCGACAATGCTTGGAACTGAGTCCCAACAACCTCCCCGGGTTCTACACAAGTAGACGATGATAAGTTACTTACGAGCAAGGCTTGCTCCCCACAGACTGTGACGAGTTGATCGTTCTTGACAAACTTTAGCTTTTTGTGCAGCGTCGAAGTGACTGCCCCAGCTTGGTGTATCCAAGGTCTTCCTAATAAACAGCCCTATGCTGGCCGGACGTCCATGACCTGGAAAGTGATTAGGAAAGTGTGAGGACCGATAGTTATGGGAAGGTCAACTTCGTCGATAACTACTTTCCGAGATCCGTCAAAGGCTTTGACGATGACTTCATTGCCCCTCACCGGGGATCCTTTGAATGATAGTCGCATTAGAGTAGACTTCGGCATAACGTTGATGGCCGATCCTGTGTCTACCAGTACGCTAGCTAAAGCATCGTCCTGGCAGTTAACTGTGATATTGAGAGCCATGTTGTGGCTTTTGCCCCCCTCTAGAAAATCCTCATCACTGAATCCTAAATTGTTGCAAGAAGTGATGTTTGAGATGATGCTATCGAACTGTCGTATTGACACATCCTGTTCCACAAAGGCCTGCTCTAAGACTTTCTATAGAGCCTCTCTGTGGGCTTCGGAACTGAGTAAAAGTGATAGCACAGAGATCTTTGAAGTAGTTTGCAACAGCTGATCAACAATGTTGTATTCACTCCTTTGGATGAGCCTCAGCATCTCATCATTGTTTTTTGAAAGGTCGGGATTACTGGATTGATCGACGGGTGGATCAGGAGCTTCTGTCTGAAGTTCCTTTTCTTTGTTAAGTTCTCCAACTCCTTGGTTGAAGATTCGACCGCTCCGTGTTACTCGACTGATGTCTGCAATATTCACGACGGAGGGTAATGGAATTTCCTTTCCATTCTCAATTATGGTTGCACCGTATTTGTAAGGGATTGCTTTAGCTGATTCATACGGTAATGGTCCTGGCAGATAGATAACTACAGGAGCCTTCTGATTTTTCTGACCATCGTAAGAAATTTCGATCCGTTCCTTGTTGGGAACTCTCGATTCGTCAAGTAGAGGGATGATGGCACAAACATTCCTAGCCCTCGGATGATCAGAGATTACAATAACGTCCTCGATTTGATTAGCGAGGTAGTTCGCTATCCAGTTGATTGGTCCGGAACCTGGACATGGGCGAATCTCTCTACGATCCACCTGACCCTGAAGAGCTGCTCGCACAAGATAGCATCCTTGGTTACTTTTCGAACAGACTCTACAATGTTCATAGTTGTGGGGCGGCACCTGACCACACCCGCTCTGAATACAATGTAACCTCACTAGGTCAGTTTCCACAGATCGGACATCCTGACTTTGATATCTAGTAGGATTCCCATTAGTGATACTAATTTGTTGGGTGTCTTCATCCATATAGATTGGAAGCCACCAGTGGTTCAATAAGTGCTGAAGTGTTTCCTGGACAAGGGCACATCCCTGGTCGTTTTCCCAACCCGCTTTACAGCTCTCATAATCATGTGAAATGAGAAAACCGAGCTGGACTGGTTTAGCATGTAACTCCACCAGGCTGGTATTCATCAAGCGAATATCGAAGATTTGAATCATGTTGACCTGATAATGATTCCTATCATGGTAGTCCTGGATCCACCCAAGATCCATCTGATGCTGGAGGGCCTCTTGTATGAAAGAGAATCCCTGTTTGTTTACCGAGCAAGTCAGATAAGAGTTGTAATCGTGTTGCGGCAGATTATGATGTTGGCTATGCCTTGAGTGCATTGCCATCAGGTTGACATTCATCGCATGGATATCGTGGTTTTGAATGATGTTGGAGTTCGTATAGGTCATGTTAACTCCAAGAACTCGGTGCTCTTGGATCCATCTGAGATCCATCTATTCCTGTAGAGCTGATTGCACCACAGAATATCCCTGATTGTTTTTAGAGCAGATATCACACTGGTGATAATTATGAGGTGGCACATGGCTGTATCCACTCTTTCTACAATGCATCTTGACTAGATTGGCCCTCAGCAAGAGTATATCATGAATTTGATAGATGTTGTTAGACTCTTCCTCTATCAAATTAATTGTAGCTTTCTCGTGTTGAGGCAGCGGGTTCGTGAGAACATTAGGATTCGTATCTTTGAAAGATAAGACCCCGCTCCTAACAAGCTTTTGCACATCAGATTTGAAATTGAGACAGTTCTCGATGTTATGCCCTGGTCCTCCTTGATGGTAAGGACAGGCCTGATCCGCTTTAAACCAAAAGGCAGATTTTCCGGTACTGTAAGAGGAGACTTAGTCTGGATGTGCCCCTTAGCCAGCAGTAATGGAAACAGTTCTGCGTACAACATTGGTATAGGGTCGAACCCTGGTGGTCGCATCGTATGGTTGTTGTTGTATGGAGGACGAGCCTGTTGAAGAGGCTATTCTGTCCTATGTTGATTAGGTTGGCTCTGCGCAACCTGAGGTTGATACGTAGAAACAAGCACACGGTTGATAGCAGGAGTTACAGCTGCTACTGGTTGGTATCGTCACCTTTTCTTTTCGAGAGAGATATTCCCAATATCCTGCTCTTTTTTCTTAGGGAGAGCACTACCATATCATTTTGTACTACTTGATAATCCAACATCTTTAACTAAACGTCCTTCTCGGACAGCTTCCTCAAGACGAACTCCCATGCCCACCATCTCAGTGAAGTCACTGGGCGCACTGGCAACCATTCAATCATAGTAAAATGAGCTCAAGGTCTTTAGGAAGATCTTTATCATCTCTTTTTCCTCAAGAGGTGGACAAATTTGAGCGGCAATTTCACGCCGTCTCTGAGCGTATTCCTTAAAGGTTTCCTTGTCCTTTTGCGATATTGATCTGAGTTGATCTCTGTCTGGTGCCATGTCCAGATTATATTTGTATTATTGGACAAAGCCAGTGCCAAGATCTCTGAAAGTGCTAATCGTGGCACGGTTTAACCCCATGTACCATTTCAATGTGGCACCGGTTAAACTATCCTGAAAGTAGTGAATCAGTAGGTCCTTATTCTCCATCTGAGCTGACATTCGCCGAGCGTACATCACCAGATGGCTCTGAGGGCAAGAGTTACCCTTGTACTTTTCAAAGTCAGGCACTTGAAACTTGTGCGGGACTTTCACATTAGGGACCAAGCAAAGGTCTGCGGCGTCCTTTCCAAATAAATCTTGAACGCGAATAGCTTGCAGTTCTTTCTGCATTTCCAGGAACTGTTCCTGGAACTCGTTCATTCTGTCGAACATGTTGTCGTTTCCACCAGAAGGTATCTGGGGAATCTGTCCTTCCGGGACAGTGTGGACCACAGGGGGTGGTACCGTTACTACGGCAGTGAATCTTGGCGCTTCCCGAAGTTTGTAACCTTCAGGAGTTGTTGTCATGCCCCTGGCATCTTCGCTTTCCCGAAGTTTGTAACCTTCAGGCCCATCGGCTTCTGCTATGATTCCCTGATCCTCAGTGATTAGCGGAACATACCTTTCTGGGATATAGTTACCAGGCATGCCCCAAGGACGATCTTTTGGCATTTGATTCCTAGGATCATACTTTTCCACTATAGGCGTTGGGGTGATCTCTGAGATCATAGTTCTTTGTAGCTGAGCTTCTGCCATGGCTTGCATGTCGTTACGAAGCTTTCTCATATCCTCTCTCAGAGCGTCAATCTCTTCTTTCAACTCTCTGTTCTCTTCCTCGAGATCATCCATCTTTTTCTGACGATTGGCCCGAGTATTGTACGAATTAGATAGTTTGACTCTAGAACCGAGACACAAACATGAGATTCGTAGGTAAGAAGAATACGTGACGTGAGAATGATGAATGCAATGATTATATTAATTTTGTTTTTTGGTTTAATCAAAATAAACTTCGACAATTAGATTGCAAATATCAAACAGTGGGGAAACCCCGTTTTATTAAATTCAAAAGATTGCAGAAATGGAAATACAGTAGATTACAAGGTGCGGAAATAGAAACCTAAGCTAATGGGTCCCGAGTCCACTCTGAGGAGAACCCGGGTGTTGATTCTGGTACTTTCCTTTTCTTGGACCGGGGCTCTTGGGCCCTTGTCGGGTTGTCATTCCTTTGCCAAGTGAAAGGAGCGAGCAAATTCCTTTGGTCCTCCTGATTTTCTACAGCATGTTGCTCCAAAATTTCAATCAGAGCACCCTTATCTTTTAGCAGCTGGTGTATTTTGGTACACTCCACATTGAGGGTGCGGTACTTGTTTTTCCAAGACCTCCTCTCCTGTTGAACTTTGTTGAGAGTAACCTGAAGTTTTTCTGTTTCAGTCATGAAGTACATGACAGATTCCTTTGGCGGAAGAATTTCGTAACGAGGATAAGGCATCTTTAGCTTGAGAGCTCTAGTTCGTACCCAGTGGAGATAAGGCTCCACCGAGACACAGTCTGGTTTTCCTAGAGACTCCGGTCCTTTCTTATGAACATGTTTCCAGGCGTGCACTTTTTCCAACTTTAGTGCCATGTCATTTTATCCTTATTTGAAGAAAAGACCTTCCTGATGAGCATTCCGCGGGACATGCCTCATCGGGTATTCAAATTGACGACGAACCAATATCGGATGATAGTTGATTCCTCCCTTAGTTCCTATAAGGGGTACATTTGGGAAATTTCCACAACGGTCAATAATTCAGATCCCGTCATAGATTTGATTGTATCAATCGATGTCAGAGTTGGTAAGAGACATGATTCTCTACGACTAACATAAAGTATTCTTTTGATCCCAAAATGCAGCAGACTTGGGTAAATGGGAAGTGAACCATTTATATAGCAGGGGGACACAGCATGTGATCATTCCTCTGCTGTATAAATTGCTCAAGTGTATATAATGATACGCATCTGCGAGCAAAGTTGGCACAGCGTTTCCAATGAGAAAAACCTTAATGGCGTTGATATCTACAAAGTTATCCATGTTGGTAAACAGAAATAACCCGTAGGTGAGTAAAACAAAGATGCTTTCAGAAGCAGTCACGTTCCCTATACTGGCAAAGTACAAGGCTTTCTTTGTCAAGAACTGGGCTGGCAAACCTCGGATGCCACCCTTGGTGGTGATGTGAGTTCTGACTTCTGACTCATCCAAATAGATTGCTCTTGCAATGACATGATTCTTTGGAATTTCTTCCAGTCCAGAAAATGGAGCTCGATCAGTAATGTGCAGACCAGTCAAGTGAGAATACTCCTCCAGCGTTGGTGCAAGCTGGTAATCCGGGAATGTGAAACAGTGATAAATCGGATCGTAAAACTGAATGAGTGCCTCCATGATTCCTTCAATTACATGGACTTTTAACAGAGGTAGCATACCTCCGTACTTGGCTCTGAAAGCGTCAGGATTAGTGATCATCCTTGCTAATTGTCTCAAATCCCCTAGTTTTGGAACCTTGAAAGTATACTGGTGAGTTTTTCGTCTACCGAAATCCATGAGCGCAATATTCTTTCTCTGACATTTGCAATCATTGTCTTAGTTTAGTTTGAAACAGATAGACTAGAAGAGAAAATTTTTCTTTGCTTAAATGTTTTTTAGATGAATGCATGAATGCAACACACAAAAACATAGAAAAAACATGGGGTCAAAGGGTCGGTGTCATGGAGTCAAGGCTCTACCCATCCCAAAGGCTCTACTATAAGAGGTTTTTCCTAGATGTATACTCAATCTTTCCACATGCAGCATCACACGTATTCCCATTAGCTGAAAAATAAACACATATATCAATTAGGAAAAGCAGTATATATATTTATCCTAATGTCCTAGACCTTTCAGAAGCTACGAATCCTATGATCCTGACAGAAATGGCTCCCCGGCGGAGTCACCATTCGGTGGCGCCTTCCCAACTTAAAGGTTTTGACCTAAGATCCTAGTGAGGGCCTATCCTATCAATAATGACATTCCCCAATGGAACCGTTATTTGGTGATACCTTGTGAACCCAAGGACTCGTCCTAAGAGAAGGTTTCAACCAGAGAGATAAAAAAGACAATGATACTTTTTCGCCCCACGGTGGGCGCCATTTTTCTGTAGCGAGCGATTTTGGACGTGGTTCTTAAGCACTGTCCCTCTGGGGTACTACAGGTTGATTCATTTTTTATCCTATTGAAGCTAATGAAGGAAGGGAAATAGATGTCTCCAATTAACCCTGTTTGCATACTGAGTTTAAACAGTGGTCTGTTAGGTTACAAGTGCTATGTGGTAGTGGGGTCTCTCTCTGCTTATTTTGTTTAGAACGAGATACTGGGATTGTTCATGGGGAATTTGTTAGGATACTGCGCCATATTGGATGGAGATAGGGGACTTTGGGTTTTTGATGTGGTGTGCTCGCTAAGATTCTTTTGCAATCTTATGCCTACGTATTCCCGGGATAGGGAAATCAGAGCGTTCGTAGTTCCTCCTAGTCTATGGGAGGAAAAAGGTTGTTTTGGTGTCTTGTTCAAAGCCTAAGACGTGAAGCTAAAAAAGGTGATTTGTATCTTGTTCAAAGCCCTAGATGTGAAGCTGAAGGGTCTATTTGTATCTTGTTTGAAGCCCAAGATGTGAAGCTGAAGGGTTTTGACTTTAGAGAGAATTTGTCATATCTAGAGAGGATCTGTTTGGGTGACAGGTTATAAAGGAGAATTACTTTAACCGGGATATGTGGATCCGGCAATGCCATAATTTCCTTTATGGGGAATTTTAACCTGAAGGAGAAGACTTTAACTCAGTGTAGAGCAATGCCATCTTTCCTTAGGAATTTCTCATGCTAAAAGAGGGACAGTGGCGTGGATGTAAATAATCCAGAGGCTTGCCGCTTACATCAATTAGATGAAGGAGTTGTTCATGTTTGTATGCTGTGAACGAGGCACAACTTTGATGCTAAAAGGTTGATTGACTCAACCTGGGTTTCCTTATACAAAGCCTAAGAGGAGGCTATTGGCCCAACAAGAGGGAGTTATTATATGTGTCTTGTACGAAGCCCAAGACGGAGGTTACTCGACAAGAGAGTGTTTTTGTATCTCGTACGAAGCCCGAGATGGAGGCTAAAAGAGGTGATGACCCAACAAGAGGATCTTTTATACTCAACAAGAGAGTGTTTTTATATCTCGTACGAAGCCAAAGATGGAGGCTAAAAAAAGGTTTGACTCAACAAGAGAGTCTTTTATACTCAACAAGAGAGTGCTTTTGTATCTCGTACGAAGCCCGAGATGGAGGCAAAAGGGAGATTGACTCAACAAGAGAATCTTTTGGTATCTCGTACGAAGCCCGAGATGGAGGCTAAAGGGTTACTGTTTCAGTTGAGTGACAGGTCCAGTATGTTGGTTAAAAGAGAAAATCAGTTCTTATAAAAAGACTTATTAAAAGTAAGGTTGTGCTTTGGGACTGATCAGAGGATCAGGGTTATTTCCCGTTCTTTAAGGAAACGGGAAATCCGAAGGGTATTTGAGACTGTCCAAGTCTGCGGGGTGTTCTTCCCATTCTTAAAAGGGGCTTGAGAATGTCTTGGAGACTCAAGGGTCTTAGACTGTCCAAGTCTAGAGTTTTATCTTTTGTACTATGCTTAAGAGGAATTAAGAAACAGTACATTTGCGGTAGAAAGATCTAGACTCTTTGAAAGACTGTTCTATTGAGATGACTAATTTCTGTTCTTATACCTTTAAGAGGTCGTCGGGACAATTTTTACGAAGCCCAAGAGGAGGCTGGAAACTTTTAAGAAGCCGAGGGACAATTTGTACGAAGCCCAAGAGGAGGCTCTCTTCCTAGAGGAAGAATCATTATATGAAGCCTAAGAGGAGGCTGTGAAAACTTTTAAGAACCCGACGGGTCCTTGTACAATGCCCAAGAGGAGGCGGGGATGCTTTTAAGAAGCTTGTGGGTCCTTGTACTAAGCCCAAGAGGAGGCTGATGAACAGTTCCAGAAGGGGTTTCACTTGGAACAATGTCCTTCTGTATATGAACTGTTCAAAGGGGGAATTTCTTATATCTAGTTATCTAGAAAGTTCTTTGTTGTATGGGTTATGTTGAAATGTCCGGGAGAACGTCGGGATACGAGGTTCTGTCTAGTTATAGACGTAGTTGCCGGGGAAACTCTAAATATATATACTATTATTACACAGTTGATATGAGTTTATGAAAGAAGACTTACAGTGAAACAGCCACACAATACAGTTATATATATATATATATGTGAAAGCGGTAAATGAAAGCGTATAAACACTTACTCGGTTGTAGAGCTTCCATGCTGTTTGGTTAGTTGTTCAATAAAGAAAAATTGAAAACAACAGTATATTCAAAATCGAAGGAGAAAGTGCTTTGAAAAAGATGTTGGGGCTTACAGCTCAAGGAGAGGCCCAAGGTTTTATCATTGATCGCACTGTCGTTTTGTACAGGGACTTATACAAGTGACTGAGACCCAGAAAAGATTTTCTGTACAAAGGGATGGGTCTTACACTCTCTCAAGAGGCCCAAAAGGGTTTAAAGAAAAAGGATGGGGCTTATAACACGAGGGTAGGCCCAGATGATTTGTTTTGAAATGGCGATCGCGTCGAGGTTTTTCTTTTAACGCAGAGGGACTTATACAACGTCTGAGGCCCAAAATTGTTTTGGTTAAAATGGGATTGGGTCTTACACTCTATTAGAGGCCCAAGATGATTTTGAATGGGTCTTATAGCTCGAGGAGAGGCCCAGGGTTTGTTTTAAAATGGCGACGATCGCGCCGAACTTTTGAAATACAACGGGACTTATACAATAAGTGAGGCCCAAAAAGGTTTGTATTTACAAAGGTTTGGGTCTTACACTCTATTAGAGGCCCATGAGTGTTTCAAAAAGTTTGTTAAGGTGAAAATCAACAAAACCCTAATTTCATCATTTTTAAAGTAATTATTCAAAGAAAAATTAATTAAAATGATACAAATTCCAAATAAGTTTGAATAAACAACTTGTGATTTTGGTTTTAGGTTTGAAAAATGAGGTTTTAATCACAAGATGAATTAAAACCTACTTGGTTTTGATTTTTCAACATGGATATTTATTTTTAAAAGGGTTTAAAAACAAATAAAAGGAATTTATTCACAAAAATACTACCTATATTAAATAAATAATATAAATCTAATTTTTTTGTGGAAATAAATATTTCAATATTTTTGTGATTTTTTGCAAAATGAACCAATAAAAAATAATTAAAATTGAAAGAGTTATTAATTTTCCAAATAATTAACAAAACATGAAAATATTGGAAAAAATAGCAAAATGTGAAAAAAACACAAAATGGCATGGGTGGGGTTTGAACCCATTGCTTGAAGTGATACATTCATTGCTTGAAATGAAACCACAAATATACAAGGCTTGCCTTGTTTTTGGCCTGGCCCAAGGCAAGGCAAGGCAAGTTTTAGCTCAGAAACGTGAAGGTCATAACTTTCTCATTTCTCCATGGATTGAGACAAAATTTATATGCATCTGGACCAGAATTTCACAAGGAATCCAATGGTGGTGGTATTTTTTCAGATCATACTCCCTCCTCAAAATCCGATAGTGGTTTTGAAAAACGCCTATAATTGCATTTTCTATGCCACAGTTTGGTACAAGCATGAATTACATGGTAAATTGGTTCAAACACAACATATATAACATATATGAGGTGTGTATGATTAGTGGACTTCAAAGCAATGCATATTTTGGAAAGTTCAAGTCATGGTGCTTACCTCTTTTTGAACCTTTGGAGTTTTCTGTGCAATCTGCCAAATTTCTTGTTCCAGAAATGGTTTGATGCTTTAGACACTCTCAAACGATCCCTTAGAAACTTTTAGGATGAGTGGAATCAGCTGGAACCTCCAAAAACACAAACTGACCCTTTCTTGCAAAAGGGGTTAAAATGACCAAAATAGCAACTATCTCAAATGGTGTTCCAGATGGTGGGAGCTTTTTGGGATAATTTAAGGATGATATTTGGAGTGTGTTTGAGGTTTTATCTGGTTTGGAAAGTGACTGAATCAAGACATGGCTTGAAAAATGCACAAAAGGCCTATTTTGAGGTTTTGAGAGGTGACTTTGTGATTTTGGTGTTACAGGTCACTTGTGATAGTTTGGATCACCTACATATGATGTTTATGAGGTGTTAGGATCATGATCTGCGATGGAAATGCTCTCTAACTCAAAAAATCAGAGTTACCTTGCTAAAGAAGGCATTTTTGCCAAGAGAAAGGGATTTTGAGGAAAACATCTGTTTGATGGCTTTGGTGTACTTAAACTGAGCACAAATGAGCTCTATTTATAGTAGAGCAAGTTTATTTTGGGATCAATAGTGAATGGCAACTGCAGCAGGGGTTTGGCCAATGGTTGCACTTTGGAATCCAAGTCTCCTCTAGCCATTGACTAGAGGTTAGGGCACAGGGCTGTGGTTCCCTTGGTCTTGGATAAGTCTTGACTGAATTCAGTTGGAAATGGCTCAGTCCATGCCACCTTGGTGTATGTATTGAATGCTCCAATCCAAAATTGGATTTTTGTCCCTCTTTTAGGCAATTCTAGGTTTGGCATGCTACATCTTGTTCCAAGGAGTTTGGAGGCTTGGCTCAGTGTTTGTCCCCTTTAGATTTGATCCTCAGATGTGTTCAAAGTGATGACAAGGCTTGGAATTATTTGATTTTGCCAAATCAAGCAAAAATACAAAATTCTACCTAGCCTTGGCAGTTTTCAGCAAGGCATGTTGCCATTGTCATATCTCATGGCTCAAGTGGAGTTTGGTGATGTTCTTGGCCATTTTGGAAAGCCCTTAATGATACAACAACTGTTTGATCATATTTGGTTTTGATACCTTTTGGATCCAAGTGAAAAATCCCCCTACATTTGGAAAAAAGTGAAGGCAGATTCTGACTTAGTGAAAATTTCACTAAGTGTTGGAAAAAGTGACATTTTCACTTTTTGTGATTTTGATCATCCCATAACTCAAAATCCATGAGGAATTTGGAAGGGGGTCAGTTCTAAGCTTTTGTAGAGGGTAATGAGAGCTACAAATCTAGCTTTGGATGGGGAAAAATGGTCTTGTGGTTTAGGAGTTATGATCCTCCAAAGTTGGTACCCTTGCCACTTTGTTCATAACTTAGAAAATTTTCTAAGTTTTTATGGTTACCCCTTTTACAAGTTATCCAACTTTTCTTGATTTTTCTTGATGAATGATGATTCAAATCATACATTAACATCATTTTTGGGTTAAAAAAACCATTTTTGTGAAAAATCTCAAAAAGTCAAAGTTGACTTTTGTGCACAGTTGACTTTTTGTCAGATGAATTCCAAACTGTGCGATCCTCTATGAAATCAAGTCCTTGACCAAAATCAAACTTGATGGATAGATTTCATAGGTGTTTTAGGGTGCATTGAATCATGTCCTAGGGTTTGGGAGCATGTCCTGGTCAAAAGTCAAAGCTACTGTTGACTTTTCTCGCAAAACCCTAATTGTGGCTCCGATGAAATTGAGACCTGTTGCTCAAGTTTCTTGGATCAATCCATTGTTGCAAATGGATTAATGTAGTATGTTAGAGGCCCTGAAATCCTCTCTTGAGGTCTTGGCTCATGATTTGTCCCAAAAGTTAACTTAGGGGTGAATTAGGTCAAGAAACCCTAATTCCTGATTTTTTATGTATGCCTCCCCTGAGGCAAAATCGACTTGATGATTGGGTCCATGAGGTTCCATGGAGCATTTTAGGTTATGCCTTGAAGCATTGGCTCATGCCCAGATGAAAATTTCCATCTGGAGGCCCTGGTCGACCAAAACCCTAATTTGGTGACACTGGCTATCTTGAGGCTTGATCCACCTGGAAGGGAGCAACCTTGTGCTTAATCCTTATTGTGGGAGTCCTCTTGATCTATTCTGGATGTTTGAGAGACTAAACAAGTTGAAGATCATGTCATTCCTTGATTGATCCTTTGTCTAAGAGCTCTTAGAGGGCTTGAAACCCTAGTTCTTATTGTAGTGGATGCTCACCCATCTTTGGGGAGACTGCTGAGGTATGATGGTTTACCCATATTGTAATGATGGTTTGCATAAATGATGGGAAATCTTAGTGCTCAAAATTTGGGGTATTACCCCATCACAAAGGCATATCAATCATGCTCAATACATTTATCACTAATGTATATCAACTCATCAATCCCATTCACAATTTCCCACACATAAGCAATCCATTCGTGACTTATGCAAATGCACAGAGAACGACACAACAACTCTATGCATGTGGTACCATTCCATCATTCATCCTCAACATCATTAATTCACTCGGGAATTATTGGAATCATCGCTTGTTACTTAGTGTAACTCCCTATCGGGCAAACGATGTTCCCCGTAGCTTTAGGTCCTCTTTGTATAAGGCTCACAATGTTTATGGATCGCTTTAGGTCCTCTTTGTATAAGGCATACGATCCGATCGCTTTAGGTCCTCTTTGTATAAGGCACACGATCGTCTATAACGTCGCTTTAGGTCCTCTTTGTATAAGGCACACGATCGTTACAGCAGATTCCCTCTGGAATCGTTTCGTCGCTCACACCCCACAAGGGCACACGACATCACATGGTGCATAATCATGATGCATGGCATACTAATGACTCATGCCAATCAAATGCATATACATATATCCATGTGAACCATCTCAACATCAATAATCATGCATTGAAGTTTAACCCGAAACAATGCATTTATTTTTCCATAAGACCACAAACCATCATCACAACCTCACATCATATATATATATACACATCATATAACAACACACAAGCTATACGATATATATCAAAAGCATATCGCATGATAACACATCAATCGCACACAATTACGACGGTAAAAGTCGACAAAACGACACATTTCCAAATTCCCAACACAATTAAATCAGCCACTAATCTCAAAAACATTTTTATAAGAAAGAACATCTCATTAGCTTTCTAACGCATCTGATCGTGCCTCGATCCGAGTTATGAATCAAAAGTTATGAAGGATACAAGATAGAAAAATTTGTCACGTTCGCTCCAGGGTTCGCTAGGCGAACACTCAGTGAACCAAGTCAGTAGAAAAAGGGCATAAAGTTTGCTAAGCGAGTTGTGGATGAACATTCGCCTTCTGTTCGCTCCCGGGGTCGCTAGGTTAACCCTCGACCAAACATTCGCTTTCGCCTTCGCCAGGTTCGCTAGGCGAACGATGAAAAATTCAGAAATTTGCAGCAGTGCGAAACCAGAAACATTTGGGTCCAAACTCCCAATTCTTCACCCAAACCTCTTCCAATCCATACCATAACAACCAAAACATGTTCCAACATAATCAACAAGTATTCCCATGCATTTATATCGCATTTCAACCGTGAAAACATCGATTTCTATTCATTTTTCTCATTTCAATCTAGAATTGAAAAACTATGAAAAACAAGTAAACATTCAAACACACACATACATATTCATACACAAGCATATAATAACCGAGTTTCGCACCCTTACCCGATTAATCGCGATTGAAACGAAGTAGTGAAGATTTCCTCTTCTCCTCTCTTTCCCTTCCTTTCTCTCCTTCCTTTCTCTTTCTCTTCTTCCTTTTTCTTTCTCTTCTTTCCCCTCTATTTCTACTTATATAAAAATATCTATTTCTAAAAATATCTAACCTCCCAAAATGACTATTTTGCCCTTTTGCTCAAATATCTCCCAAACGCTCTCAAAATGCGATAAAACATAAACAGCGATGCAAAATATATCAGGAATTAAAAGTTAATAAGAAAATATTATCAATTGCAATTATTTTACCTATCGGAGAATTTTTCCAATTAACAGGTAAAACTCATTTAATTTACACAATTCACCAAATTCACATAAATGAAATAAATAAATACGGTTAACCAAATCGGGGCGTTACAACTCTCCCCCACTTAGATATTTTCGTCCTCGAAAATATAACTGAGACGAACAACTCTGGATACGACTCTCGCATCCGACTAACCAACTATCATGCCAACAAAAGGCACATCACGAATAACACAACTGACAAACCACCTTGCTAACAGCAACTACCACAACGACAACAACAACAACAAGGTGCAATGCCCATACAATGCACTTGACGACTAACTCACGACTCAAAGAATACCCAAGTTACAAACACATAGGTTCACTCTAGAACCAGAACACAACAAGATCGTTAACCTTACCATAGGTAACACTCCCCTAATTCCCCACATAGGAATTAGCTACTCGCACTCGAACCATCATGATGGAAACGACGCAACAACAAAAACAAGAACATAAAGTTCCACGACACAACATCGTTTCAACAACCTCTACATAACCATAATACCAACATCCTTGTCACACAACATTATTACAACAATGTTACGATTCACCAATCGAACATATAACCAAAACATCCATCTACATAGTAGCCCATGATTAATATTTAAACCTTTCACCTAACACTTCCATTCTGAAACATCCAATGGTCTCATCATTCCTACATGTTTCCAATGTCCAACCTATGAACTCTTACAAGTCACACACGCATATACGAAATGCGCCACATCACGCTTTCGATGCGCACTCTGATTACTCGCAACAATCAAATCTACCAATTCATATCCAACTTCTGAATCTCTCTAATATTCACCATAAAAATCATAGTTCATTTCTAATATACTCAACCACACACTCTACTGTGTTATCTCACACACTAAATACCAGTCTCCGAACTGCTCAAATGATTCTAATCCTCTGACCATCAAAACAGACATGTATAAAAACTTTCGACTTAACTCATCAGGCATGACATTAACTTTACCAATAGGATAATTCGGGCCAAGGTCATAACTAATCAGGAATTCCACCCATCCTCGTTGTCTCCTACTTTATTCCTTCTGACCAAACAAGTACTCTAAACCCTTGTGATTTCCAAACACCTTGAACCTAAAACCCTCAAAATAATACCTCTAGATTCTCAACACAAAAACAACCAACTCCAAAATGAGTAGGAGAATCCTTTTCATGAATCCTCAATTGTCGTAAAGCATAAGAAATGACTTTACCCTCTCGCATTAACACACTAACTAAACTCATCAAGGACGCATCCCAATATTCCATAAACAGTTTATTAGGATCAAGCAGAATCAAAATTGGAGTCGTAGTCAATCTACTTCAGCTCGCCAAAACTTACTCACAACGAACATCCAAAACAAACGACTCACCCTTTGCAAATCAACTGAGATAACAGAAGTACTAACTTAGCAAAGTCTTCCATAACCTGCAGTAACAACCAACTAAGTCCAAAAGTTTCTAATCTCCTTAACCGACTTCGGAGTCTCTCATTGTAGAACTGCATCTACTTTGGATAGATCCACAACAATACCATCATCGGAAATAACATAACCAAGAAAACTAACATTTTTCAACCAAAATTCTCACTTGAATAATTTAGCATAAAAATTCCTTTCTTTTCAACACTTGCAACTCGATTCTCAAACACCCTACATACTCTCCTTCTGATTTTGTAATAGATCAGAATATCCCTAATGAACACCCCTCCGAACTTATCCAATTGAATATGGAAGATACGATTCATATACTCCACAAACATTCCAGACGCATTACTAACATCGAACAACATCACTGTACATTGTAATGCCCAACCAATTCCAAAAGATATAAATCCTTAAAGTTTTTGCATAATTTTTCACTGGGTAACCGGTTACTCTGCTACAGAATTGAATAAAACCTGTTTTTATGACATAAAACCAAACCAAACCTCATCCAAACTTGTCCAGACTCACATATAAGCTTAACCGAGTAAATAACAACCTATTCCGATGATAACAAACTTAACCAGTCATATGAAATCGATCAAAGCCTCAACTCACAAAATTCACCACTCTTATCAAACGTTCCAAACAATTGTAATCTCAATCAAACTCAACCAAACCATTCCAATCATCTATTCTTAAAAGTGGACACTATTCTCAATCGTTACCTTATTCCACTGTCAGTAATCCACACACAATTTCATTCTCTGGACAATCCAAATTCCACAAATCCCAACATGTATCAACAATCAACAAAAAAGAACTCTCAATCTCACTATTACATCCACACACAAGGGTTTTCTCAAAATCTCCATTAATTCCCTAAAACTCCAAGAACTCCAAAACTCATCAAAACTCCAAGTTTTGCTTTCCATAGCCTCAATACCATTTTTAATCATTCTTTACTACCATTGATATTAGGTTCTCTCACTAGTTCACCACTTGCAGCTTCAAGAATTTCAAAAGTTCCGTTTTACATAATTCACGTGATTCCGATTAATTCCCATAATCGACAAAAATCCACGTTATAACTAATATTTTTTTTCTTTTTGTTCCAGGTCGCGCAAAGCGGGCCCCACCCGCGCTAATCGCGCACTGCGCTATGCAGAAAAATATCCCTTCTGACAGCAACTTCCAAACCATAAATTCACCCTCAAAACCATACCCAAACAACCTCGAATCCATCTCATCTTCCGATATAAGAATCTTCATCGACTCATCAAAACAATCCTAATCATTTTCTTAATTCCAAACAATTCATTGCACACACTATCAAAGCCGGAAAGACACGTCTATTCCATCCAACATAATTCCGTCTACTATCAACAAGAGATTAAGGGTGATCAGTTCCTCAATTTGTCAATAGACAGCCGACAATCATGATGGGGCATAGACCATCGTTACTAGACCATAATAGCATTTCTTGCATCTTGTGCACAAAACTACCTAAGGCACAAATCCTTAGTCGACATAAACCTTACCTCCGCATTCCCTCTGGAATCGGGCACAACATCGTCCAAACCACACTTATAATCTTGCAACCAACGCTCCATAACTGAAGCAACTTGGAGAAGCACCAGCTTCTCCCCCACTTATCTCATTCTCACACCTGAAGACAAAGGATTAGAAAACCTGAAAGCACTGACAGTGTTTCACACACATATCACGTACTAAGGAACAAACAACATCGACAGTATTCAACTGTCATGCCACATCGACTCAACAACCTGGCCGGACGGACCGACCTGCTCTGATATCACTTGTAACACCCCAATTCCCATCGCGCTAAATAATACATAATTAAATCAGAGTGAATAATAAAAAAAATCTTTTCGACAGAAATAAGGATGCCATATTTGAGAAAAAACATAATCCACCAGCTCATAACTTTGATACATAACACAAAATGGAATAAATAATAGCAGGAAACTTTTTCCAACAAAAAGAAAGTTCAATTATGGAATAAAGCGGAATGATCCATAATTGACTCGTTTTACAAAATAAGTTGTTTTATAACATCAAAATTTACATACAAGTTATCAAAATATGCATTCACATATATAAACATAAATAACAAAAATGTTTCCCCCGACTCCCGTGTTACGTATCAGAGCAGACACCAAAGATCTAAGCAAAATGAAGATCTAACTCTTCCACTTGCCTCCATGCCTCTACAGCGGCTAATCTGCACTATACCATAAAAAGCATATTCCAGCAGAATGGTGAGAAACACAATTATAATATAATTGCATACAATTATGTAATAACATGAAATACACATGCAAAAACATTCTCACCACAACGTATACCATAATTCAAATACAAAACAAAACAATTCATAATTCATGCATCCATCATAAAGGCATATCAATCATGCTCAATACATTTATCACCAATGTATATCAACTCATCAATCATGCGGTACCATTCTATCCATCATCCTCATCGTTATTAATTCACTCAGGAATTATTAGAATCATCGCTTGTTACTTAGTGTAACTCCCCGTCGGGCAAACGATGTTCCCCATCGCTTTAGGTCCTCTTTGTATAAGGCTCGTGACATTTATGGATCGCTTTAGGTCCTCTTTGTATAAGGCACACGATCCGATCGCTTTAGGTCCTCTTTGTATAAGGCACACAATCGTCTATAACGCCGCTTTAGGCCCTCTTTGTATAAGGCACACGATCGTTACAGCAGATTCCCTCTGGAATCATTTCGTCGCTCACACCCCACAAGGGCACACGACATCACATGGTGCATAATCATGATGCATGGCATACTAATGACTCATGACAATCAAATGCATATACCTATAACCATGTGAACCATCTCAAACATCAATAATCATGCATTAAAGTTTAACCCGAAACAATGCATTTATTTTTCCATAAGACCACAAACCATCATCACAACCTCTCATCATATATATATTCACATCATATAACAACACACAAGCTATACGTTATATATCAAAAGCATATCGCATGATAACACATCAATCGCACACAATTACGACGGTAAAAGTCGACAAAACGACACGTTTCCAAATTCACGACACAATTAAATAGGCCAATAATCTCAAAACCATTTTTATAAAAAAGAACATCTCATTAACTTTCCAACGCATCCGACCGTGCCTCAATCCGAGTTACGAATCAAAAGTTATGAAGGATACAAGATAGAAAAATATGTCACGTTCGCTCCAGGGTTCGCTAGGCGAACACTCAGCGAACCAAGTCAGTAGAAAAAGGGCATAAAGTTCGCTAAGCGAGCTATGGGTGAACATTCGCCTTCCGTTCGCTCCCAGGGTCGCTAGGCGAACCCTCGACCAAACGTTCGCTTTCGCCTTCGCCAGGTTCGCTATGCGAACGATGCAAAATTCAGAAATTCGCAGCAGTGCGAAACCAGAAACATTTGGGTCCAAACCCCCAATTCTTCACCCAAACCTCTTCCAATCCATACCATAACAACCAAAACATGTTCCAACATAATCAACAAGTATTCCCATGCATTTATATCACATTTCAACCGTGAAAACATCGATTTCTATTCATTTTTCTCATTTCAACCTAGAATTGAAAAACTATGAAAAACAAGTAAACATTCAAACACACACATACATATTCATACACAAGCATATAATAACCAAGTTTCGCACCCTTACCCGATTAATCGCGATTGAAATGGAGTAGTGAAGATTTCCTCTTCTCCTCTCTTTCCCTTCCTTTCTCTCCTTCTTTTCTCTTTCTCTTCTTCCTTTTTCTTTCTCTTCTTTCCCCTCTATTTCTACTTATATAAAAATATCTATTTCTAAAAATATCTAACCTCCCAAAATGACCATTTTTCCCTTCTGCTCAAATATCTCTCAAACGCTCTCAAAATGCGATAAAACATAAACAGCGATGCAAAATATATCAGGAATTAAAAGTTAATAAGAAAATATTATCAATAGCAATTATTTTACCTATCAGAGAATTTATCCAATTAACAGGTAAAACTCATTTAATTTACACAATTCACCAAATTCACATAAATGAAATAAATAAATACGGTTAACCAAATCGGGGAGTTACAATTGTCCCAAGCTCAAAATATTATTTTTCATGTTAGAAACATAGTAGACATTGGATATGAATTGATGACTCCCATTCTTCAAGCGTGTGAGAATTTTACCTTTGCCTTTGACTGGTATCTTTGAGTCATCTCCAAATGAGACATTGCCAGTTGTCGCTTCATTGATCTCTACGAACATGCTTCGATCGCTGCACATGTGGTTGCTTGCGCCGGTGTCGAGGTACCACTTGTTTCTTTTCTCTTCAACATGGTTTTGGCACGCGAGCAGCAAAGTTTCTTTTTCTCTACCTTTTTCTTCTACAAAGTTAGCTTTCTCCAGAACCTTCTTCGAGAATCTACACTCAGATGTGTAGTGACCGATTTTGTTGCAGTTGAAGCACTTGATTTGTGACTTGTCGCACTTTGGCCATGAATTTCCTCTTCCACGACCTCTTGTTGCTTGTAGATTCCAACTTATTTCTCCATTTTTGAAGTTGTTGGAGTAGTTGTTGTAACTGCCTCTTCCTTCTCCTCCATGTCCTCGTCCACGTCCACGATCTTAGCCACGGCCTCGTCCTCTTTGGCTCTTGTGATTCACATAGTTTGCTTCCTTTGCGTTGAGTTATAGTAGTTGCTCCATAGCCTTCTTTTGTTTAATTTTTTTTGTTTTCCTTCGTATGCTTGTAAGGAACCCATGAGTTGCTCAATAGTCATGGTCTTTAAATCCTTGTTTTCTTCAATGTTGGTAACAATGAAGTCAAAACTTTGATTTAAAGTGAGAATTATTTTCTCCATGACTTTCACCTCATCAACACCTTTACCATTTCTTTTAAGTTGATTGACTACGGACAATAGTCGAGAAAAATAATCAAAAATTGACTCAGACTCTTCCATAAATAAATGTTCAAAGTCACCTCTAAGAGTTTGAAGACAAATTTTTTTCACCTGCTCCACTCCTTTGTTGCAAGTTTGAAGCTTGTCTCATGCTTCTTTGACCGTCGTTGCATTGGAGATCTTCTCAAATGTATCTTCATTAACCGATTTATAAATGAGGAAGAGAGCTTTCTTGTCTCTCTTTCTTGACTCCTTTAATATCTCCTTTACACCTTGGCTTAACGAGACTTCATCTTGCTCCTTGAAGTCTTTCTCAAAGATAATCCACACATCTTGAGCTCCTAGTAGCGCCTTCATCTTGATACTCCAATTGTAATGCACTGTATAATATATACCTAGAATAATACTATACAAGCATTTATTTGGTACTGACACCATCATAAGTGCCTAATGGCGTAATTCACATACTTGACCATTCTAAAAACATAAACACAATCTATGGTACAAGATATGAAAACTAGCCAAAATAATAAAAACTAAGATCAATATTCAATACCCTCAATTGTATACAAACAAATACACAGCGGAAAATTAAAGCTAAGCTTCTCTTGAAACATCCAAGCATAGCTCCACTTGTAAATCAAACCTGCAAACAACGCCTGAAAAATAACAACAACAATAGGGTGAGATATTAATCTCAGTGAGTTCCCTATCTTATAGATTCTCTCGGCTTTACAGGGTTCTAGCCAATCCAAACTCAAGTCAAAAGGGAAGGGAAATGACCTTGAATTCACAATCTCACAGTATATGGAAACATGCTCATGATTTCACCAACTCAAAATATCACTAATCGATAACCTTAACAAGACATCCCCTTTTCCCGTCCGCTTCTACGTCTAGAAGTCGACCCGAGTCATGGATCCTTGTAGTTACTTGGCATACGAAATGGATTCGGGTTCATTGGCCTGTTAACCGTGAACCGTCACTTCCCATGGCCTGTTAACCATCACAAGTCTCTTTACCATATAGGCTCCATTCGTACTAAACCGGGAATCAAACCTACCAAGTAATTTATGCATACGTTTCAGAGGAGTCCTAAGCTCATGAAACTGCAACTCAAGGGAAACGGTTACGATTATGTGATTTCACACACAAACACGATTGTATTCGACAATCATAAGGCCACATTCGCCTTAAAGCCCATTTCGCCTTTTCACAAAGAACACACGGTTCACACATATGTTCCATACTAGTGTCTCACTCTCCTCTAGACCATTACTCGGCAAGGATACACGTTTCTACATCGAATGCACGAGCATCGCCATCTAGATTCTCTACCACAATCCTAGTCACAACCTAGAATCATATCATTTGGTTTTGGGGTAAGGTTTCTCACTCTTCCTAATTCATTTTAAGTATGCATATTCTCTCAATTTTTTTACAATAGGAGATTAGAGGTAACATAATACAATAGAATAACCTAATGCATATAATACATCAACCCATAAAACACACATAATAGCATAACATGTCAAACATAATCCACATAGTAGTTCACACACATTCTAAGGCATACAAGCCACTACTATCCTCTACCAAGCATCCTTGGTTAAATCATGGTCTAACATTACTATTTACTACCTTATTGGATCATCTTTCCAAATGCTCTGGACTCGTATCAATCGGATTCCCGATCCTTGAGTTTTGGTGGAAACAAAATTACATACATTAATTTTCTATATTTATCTTACCAATCCATGGCATATAACCATGTTTCTACCTCACCATCATATAGATAATTTAAGTAGCTTCCCAACGCTTCGAACGGGGACCAAAATGGACTTACGGTTCAAAAGATATGAATTTTAAAACATTTTTCAAAAATCACAATAGTGGTAACCGGTTACTCAAAAATGGGTAACCGGTTACATGCCCGAAAACAGCCTATAAACGTGATTTTTCTAAAGGTAACCGGTTACACTCAGTAGGGTAACCGGTTACTACTGTAACAGAGCAAAAAATCTCATTTTTCTTCATTTCAAAACACTTCTAAACCATACTCTATCAACCAAAACAAGTTCCAACATAACAACAAGTATTCCTGATTATTTCCATGCATAACCCGGTTATATTACGTGGTTTATTTCACGTTTTATCTGTTAAAAACATCGATTTCACACAATAATTTATTTTCTTAATTTCTAACCTAAGTTCTAAACAACTCCAAATTTCTAGAACTTAAGTCTCTAACTAGAACCCACCTGATAATCGAAGAGGAGGTTGAAGAAGATGATGAATAATGGTGATGATCCAAGCTTCTTCCTTCTTTTCCATTTTCCTCTGTTTCTCTTCTCCTTCTCTTTTTCCACTTTCTCTCTTTCTTCTTCTTTACTAACTTTCCTTTTCTTTTCTTATAACATATATATATATATATATATATATATATATATATATATATATATATATATATATATAACTTATTATATAATACAAATCCAACAGGGTAAAATATCTCCATTTGATATTTTATCGTCTAACACTAATTGATCAATTATTAGAGTTACCTTAATATCCTTTCTTGAATTAAAAGAATTGATCTGTCTCTTTCATCAATAATTGATCCCTTCAGAGTTCACTAGTTGCTCTATTAATCCCAATTGACAATACTTAGAGCACTTAGAGGATTTCATAAATCTAATGAATCAAATATAGAGCACACAAAAACTCATCTGATCTCATCAAATATCCAATTAGGCGTTTAGATAATATGGGGTATTACACTCTCCCCCCTTAAATTTAAATTCGTCCCTAAATTTCCTCCACTCAAAATTAACCACAACTGGTATCACCGTCTTAGTTCCACAATTGACTTTACTTTCGTTAAAATTTCTGGCGTACTCAAATTCCAACTTGACTTCACAAACCAAAATCCTTGTTTTCACAAATTATCAAACTTCGGTTCCTTAGTTATACTCTTATTTCAATATTGGGTTAACTTCAAACTTTTCTTTTTCCATAACTCATCTGTTTGTTCCATACAAAAAGACTTGGTCGCATCCTACCTTCGGCAAGAATGTACCATTCTATACTCTTCTATTGAGTCACAAACAAAACCATAATATCTTATCTTGGTATGGGATAACAAACACTCATCAAATCTTTGTGAGGTAATTCAATGATTTCTTTCCTTTATGCAATTACCGACAACTATCCTTTTATAAATCCTTCAGTGTTCAAAACCACTTCACAATTAGTCAAACGACTTCTTTACCAGTTTCATCTGGTCTGATGTTGTACATTGTACCCATCACGTCCGATATTTCATCTGTTTCGTATCACACCAAAGGTAACACACTTAGAACAAGATCTTCTTATTTCTATACTTATAAGCAAAAAATTTCAATTCCTTATTATTCTGACGGAACTCTTTCATCTGTCACCTTCCACTTCGTAATCCAAAATTCAACAGTGGAATGCCACGAATTCTTAAGCACTACTATGTAGCTAACAGTCGACAGAGAAATACACTTATCCACTGGGATCCTTACTAACCAACGGCACAGGAGACTTATTGACGTCTTATGGTAGAACAATTTCCTCGCCAATACACAATATTATAACATCGGTCCAACACTCTCCAGATGATAGGTGTAGGAGTACACTGTCACAATCATAACATAAACAACTCCAATTCCATTCTAAACTCGAACCCATATATCCAAAATAGTTTAACAACTCTCGGATCTGGTTACCACATTCCATAACAATTTTCCTTGCGGGTTTTCAACTTACTCAAGGTTTCTTGTCGGCACGAGATCTCAACCAATATTACATAACACCATCACAGAACTGCAATCATACGCGAGTCACCACTTATCAAAACTTAAATCATCCAAAGCGCAATTGTGAGTTTCCATACCACTCACCAATTCACATACAACACTCCACATACACATAAACCTTCGAAGTCCATGCCACGCTTCTCGATTGAATCCACTTTTCTCAATCGTTCCATTCCATATACGATTCAAGTTACATGCTTAACTTCAGAACACCCAATTCGTATTCTTACTTGGAAGGATAACCTTCAATTTCCTTCTTCTGGGTAAAGTACAACTGCACACATATGGTACCACTCTCACGGAGTCTAAATCTGATGCCACGAACTTACGGAAGGTAAAAAAAAATACTAAATTTGACCAACCGCTCGTTTCTTACTAACACCATAATTTAAAATACCGAAACGATCTTTACAAATCAATACTTCGTGAGTATTATCTAACTTCGCCCTTAAGGCTCTCAACAGTAATGATAAGAATACACTTAAGACTTTCTCACACTCAACACAGTTCACAAGATTACTTTCCCAAAAGTCAAACTCCCTTGTTGTCTAAACAAATGGTCAACTATGCAACACCCTTCCAGAAGTTCCAATTTCAAAATACCAATCCGTTTCTCATTAACTTGTAATCCCGTTCTCCATTCACACAATACTCTCCAGTCGGAGTAACATAAGGTAACAAAACACAGATGGTAGTTTCTAAGGGATTTCACAATTTACACCTGTTAATCGATTACCCGTCTGAGGTTAATCGGTTAACTCCTCAAAATTTAGCGCATCACACCATCTTTGCACGTGTTAAACGGTTACCCATATTGTGTCAATCGGTTAACACTGCTGCAGAAGCTGAAAACCAGTCTCTCTTAATTCAAAGGTCATCCCAACTCAAAACCATCAATCCGGCTTACTCTAAGTCGCAATATCATTCCCAACTCGCGGCTCCTTAACTTGTATAACATTCGTTAACCATGATCAACTCAAGGTAATACAGAACAAAGTTAAAACATTCAGCTAACACACTCCAACCAAGTGACAAGGCAGAATTCCAAATTCCGTCGCAGTCACACGACAACTTCAGCGGGATAGTTTGTTTTCTGCTCATACAACTACGCTAGCGGGAAATCAACAATGACGATATTCTAAGGTTTAAGCCACAACTCATACTCGATTCGTCCATAAGCAAACCCTAACACACAACCATTACACGCTACTACGAAAATGATGGACATATCATGTCAAGCATACAACCTTGTCCTCTCACTTGAATTCCTTGGTGAGAACTAAAACAAGTACGTCCTTGGTCCAACAAAAGGTAAATTCCGAATATTCCGATTATTCACAATTACAGAAGTTTCCTTACACTTGAAAAAAAATCGAGGCAATGCATCCTCTTGAAGAACCTTTTCATCACTACGTACGTACTAACCGAGATTTCTTACCCTCCATTAACCCTTGCACACCACACTTACACCAAATTACTAAATGAAAGATTCGTAGCCGACAATTCTCATCGACTACTTACAAAACCCTTCTGGTATAAATCGTTCCATGATTTACACTTAGTTCGTAATAAGTCCTAATTTGATTCTCGTTGTTTTACCGCAACCTTACTTCTTAATATACAATATTCACTGTTCTACAAAGTATGTCCCTTCACACTTGTCTCAAGAATAAGAATCCATCACGTACACTTGTGACCACGGTGCTACCACTACGCTTGTTCTTAATACTAAGATGTAATTTTCTCATTTCACATTATACTACTAGGGTCCCCATGGGTAAACCATCATTTATTACACTTCCTTAATTTTAGATTCATCAACATCTTAATAACTCTATTGCACACTCGTCCAAAAATACATTCCGTTGTCACTTCCTCATAACATACTGTTAAAATCGTTTTCCATATCGCGTTTACTTCGCTCTTCATGGTAATCCTCTTAGGTCCAAATATAAAACCATCATACTAAAATTTCCTTAAATCCAAGATACTTACTTTGTTTCTTAACACAAACTTCTTCCGGTCCGTATCACTACACTTTCTGTTACTAAATGAAGCTAATTCTTTCCCCGACATAATAACTTATAATGTTCCTTGGGTAAATTAGCAATTCCAAAAATGGTCTCTCACCGAAGACGTAAACCCTAACGTATTATCCTGAGCCTAATCTCTCTCTTTATAACTGAATACACGCAACATTTCTCCTACCATTCGTCCAACACATACTTGTTTCACTTGAAGTATTCTCACACTTCTCTACTACTTTAGGTTCCCATAAAAGCCGAACGTCCTTAACTCTCCACCTTTAACTAGTTGGAAGATATTGCTCCGAACACATTCTTAAGGTACTCTCATCCACTCAAGATACCATAGCAACCTTAGAAACTGAAACACCAATGATTATCTCACTTCCGGACCTTACGTCACATGTTCCACAAAACATCTTTTCTCTTTCACGGGATGAGATTACTTGAAATCCTTATCCATTCTAGAGGCCAATCCAGCACTACTAGCGACTTTACATATTCCTTTATACCTTGACCAATCGTCCGATAGAGATCTTTAACTCTCCGACTCCTTCCATTCTAAGGATTGTTTGAACAACACAACACTCTTAAATTCCATGCTACTCAAAGCACAACTTCTACTAAAACTTCAACTGAGCTGACCAAAACTCCTCACACTAATGCTTGGCTTGAGCCTACCCTCACATCACAAGTTACGACAACACTTCGGAGTCCTGTGGTCGTTCAACCATGATTCTACCTATCACATACATAGCATTAGGTTGATCAGGCCCAACACTACATAGTATGATATTAAGAGTCATGCTGGTAAGACACACTTAAGAGGCAGGAATAAATTTACTTATGATGTTTCAAGGCTAGGTCGAGGACACGACCTGCTCTGATACCAACTGTAATGCCCTGTATAATATATACCTAGAATAATACTATACAAGCATTTATTTGGTGCTGACACCATCATAAGTGCCTAATGGCGTAATTCACATACTTGACCATTCTAAAAACATAAACACAATCTATGGTACAACATATGGAAACTAGCCAAAATAATAAAAAATAAGATCAATATACAATATCCTCAATTGTATATAAACAATTACACAGCGAAAAACTAAAGCTAAGCTTCTCTTGAAACATCCAAGCATAGCTCCACTTGTAAATCAAACCTGCAAACAACGCCTGAAAAATAACAACAACAATGGAGTGAGATATTAATCTCAGTGAGCTCCCTATCTTATAGATTCTCTCGGCTTTACAGGGTTCTAGCCAATCCTAACTCAAGTCAAAAGGGAAGGGAAATGACCTTGAGTTCACAATCTCACAGTATATGGAAACATGCTCAAGAGTTCACCAACTCAAAATATCACTAATCGATAACCTTACCAAGGCATCCCCTTTTCTCGTCTGCTTCTACGTCTAGAAGTCGACCCGAGTCATGGATCCTTGTAGTTACTTGGCATACGAAATGAATTTGGGTTCATCAGCCTATTAACCGTGAACCGTCACTCACATGGCCTGTTAACCATCACAAGTCTCTTTACCATATAGGCTCCATTCGTACTAAAAGCGGGAATCAAACCTACCAAGTAATTTATGCATACGTTTCAGAGGAGCCCTAAGCTCATGGAACTGCAACTCAAGGGAAACGGTTACGATTACGCGATTTCACACACAAACACGATTGTATTCGACAATCATAAGGCCACATTCGCCTTAAGGCCCATTTTCCCTTTTCACAAAGAACACAAGGTTCACACACATGTTCCATACTAGTGTCTCACTTTCCTCTAGACCATTACTCGGCAAGGGTACACCTTTCTACATCGAATGCACGAGCATCGCCATCTATATTCTCTACCACAATCCTAGTCACAACCTAGAATCATATCATTTGGTTTTGGGGTAAGGTTTCTCACTCTTCCTAATTCATTTTAAGCATGCATATTCTCTCAATTTCTTTTTACATCAACCCATAAAACACACATAATAGCATACCATGTCAAACATAATCCACATAGTAGTTCACACACATTCTAAGGCATATAAGCCACTACTATTCTCTACCAAATATCCTTGGTTAAATCATGGTCTAACATTACTATTTACTACCTTATTGGATCATCTTTCCAAAAGCTCTGAACTCGTATCAATCGGATTCCCGATCTTTGAGTTTTGGTGGAAACAAAATTACATACATTAATTGTCTATATTTATCTTATCAATCCATGGCATATAACCATGTTTCAACCTCAACATCATATAGAGCATTTAAGTAGCTTCTCAACGCTTCGAACGGGGACCAAAACGGATTTACGGTTTAAAAGATATGGATTTTAAAAGATTTTTCAAAAATCACAACAGTGGTAACCGATTACTCAAAAATGGGTAACTGGTTACATGCCCGAAAACAGCCCAGAAACGTGATTTTTCCAAAGGTAACCAGTTAGTGGTTACACTCAGTAGGGTAACCGGTTACTACTGTAACAGAGCCAAAAATCTCATTTTTCTTCATTCCAAAACACTTCTAAACCATACTCTATAAACCAAAACATGTTCCAACATAACAACAAGTATTCCCGATTATTTCCATGCATAACCCGATTATATTACGCGGTTTATTTCACGTTTTAACCGTTAGAAACATCGATTTCACACAATTATTCATTTTCTCAATTTCTAACCTAAGTTCTAAACTACTCCAAATTTCTAGAACTTAAGTCTCTAACTAGAACTCACTTGATAATTGAAGAGGAGGTTGAAGAAGATGATGAATAATGGTGATGATCCAAGCTTCTTCCTTTTTTTCCATTTTCCTCTGTTTTTCTTCTCCTTCTCTTTCTCCACTTTCTCTCTTTCTTCTTCTTTTCTAACTTTCCTTTTCTTTTCTTATAATATATATATATATATATATATATATATAAGCTTCTTCTTTCTTTTCCATTTTCCTCTGTTTCTCTTCTCCTTCTCTTTCTCCACTTTCTCTCTTTCTTCTTCTTTTCTAACTTTCCTTTTCTTTTCGTTAATATATATATAATATAAATCTAACAGGGTAAAATATCTCCAATTGATATTTTATCGTCTCATACCAATTGAGCGGTTATTAGATTTACCTTAATATCCTTTCTTGAATTAAAATAATTGATCCCTTCAGAGTTTACTAGTTGCTCTATTAATCTCAATTGACAATACTTAGAGCACTTAGAGGATTCCATAAATCTAATGAACTAAAGATAGAGCACACAAAAGCTCATCTGATATCATTTGATATCCAATTGGGCGTTTAGATAATATGAGGTATTACAACAATTGTCATAGTTGTTTTTTGTGAGGATCGACATTTGGAATGAAAAACCTCCATTCGCCATCTTTTGAGGACCTTGAAGTTCTGATGCCACTTTATTGGAAATAAAGCCTTTTGTGTTTAGAGAAAGTGTGTGAAAATATTAGAGGTTTAAAGAAAAAATTGATAGGTAGAAGAATTCTTT
The DNA here is from genome assembly GCA_022829125.1 of Lathyrus tuberosus. Classification (NCBI taxonomy): domain Eukaryota; kingdom Viridiplantae; phylum Streptophyta; class Magnoliopsida; order Fabales; family Fabaceae; genus Lathyrus; species Lathyrus tuberosus. Next base: position 16,083,115 of record JALAZF010000071.1, read on the forward strand.
ATGGAAGAGAGAATTTTGTATTTTTGCTTGATACAAAAGTGTAGAATTACATCTCTATTTATAATACTCTAAGGAGAATTCTAGACAAACTAATTTTAGAGAGTTCTCAACTTTAGAAATTCCAAGAGCATTCTAGAAAATATTACAACCCTAAGAAATATCCAGACACTCCAAACACTACAAGAGTTTTTTAGAAACATTACTCAAAATTACCTAAGTACAAAATAACTAAGCCCAAAAATTCCAAAATACAAATAATAAGGTTATGCTTAAATCAAGTTTAATCTTTCAACAGTACAAACATACATGAATGGATTTCAAATAGTAATTTATCTCATATTTATACCTTGGATCATTAAATGGAAGTAGAGAGGTGTAATGAGTATCCTCTTGGGTGTACTTGTGAAGCATGTCATGAGCTACACCTTGAGATGTTTATTTAAAGGAAGATCAAAAGCAGCATTTGGAATTGACTCGTGACTTAGTTGAACTGGTTAATAAATAATATGGAGGAGTTCAATAAAGACATGTTATTTGAGGGTGCAGATTCCCATGATACAATATATATGGTTTGAAGAAGTATTGCAGGGATATTCTCATGCGCAATTGTGATTACATACTTTTAGTTTCAATACATACAATAGCAGCACCTCACCTTAGTGCAGAAGACTAAGTGGCTTGCGGCGGTTGACGGGATTCGGCGGCCATGGCAAACTACTAAGACCACACATGATAATTCAGCAGAGAATTCTTCTAGAGGTGTTATGCTAGAGGAGCCGTATATGCATTATAGAGAGAAGGGGAAACTTAGCACCTGGTTGTCCTAAAACTCATGAGATGTTAACGGGATTAAGTTGCTTTCTTGTGCCGAATGCGAACGGACATCTGACTGAAGGTTGTGATGCCACAGCCCCATGCAAATCCGCCTGCATTTAAGAAGGAATACAACCAGCTCAGTCCATCTTACGCGAGAGATCATTTCCAATAAAACTTAATGGATGTTCTCGGGACTCACGACCCAAGGAAGATGCATTGCATTACGCATTCAACACCACGGTCTGCACTTGATGCTGGCGGATATGTTCCTAGACAGAGAATTGATAAATTACAGTGTTAACAGAGAATTGAAAAGCACCGGTCCAAAATCCAGATACCATAATCCAATTTCTTTAATTATTTGCATAAAACTAAGTTCATGATTAAACCTTGAGTTCAATCATCTGGTACTGCATCAAGTAATACATCCAAGGCTGCTACCACCTATCTTAACAGAAACTGAAGATGGAAGATCAAGGTTTAAACCCCCACTTCCACAAAGTTACTTTGGCAATATGTCAAACCAACACAGTAATTAAATCTCCAAGATCAGTTGCCTGCAACATAAATGTTGAGATGTGTCAGTGCGGACTTATCATTAAAACTGGTGTTGGGTTTTGATAGCACATAGTGAAGTCCTTGCATGGTCTGTTGAGAAAAATGAGCAGTAACATTCTAGCTGAAGGTCCTTCTACAAAAGATTTCTTCTTTCATTGCCAGTGGAAAAGCGTCGCGTTGCTAATGCTGCTACCATCCCAACTCAGAATATAAACAATCGCATTCCTAGATTTTTTTCAATTCCGTTGTGAATGTATCCATCTGTGTTGCATCTGATTTAGCACTTGAAGTGGAAATACCATCTTCTAAGGCAATACAACAAAACAATGATTAGTGTGCTCAAGCATTATCATCATCATCATCATCATCTGAGACAACCCTGCACAACAATCGAAGATGTAGAGCAGATTTAAGATATATCAGTCACTTTTTCACAAAAGAAGGTACATCAAGAGAAATGATACATGTGTTGTGCAAGCATTACTTTGGCAACCTGCCCCACTGACTTGCGAGCATGATCAACATGTTCAATTTTTCTCGCATCATTGTACAATTTCGAAGAGAACATGGTAACATCACCAACAACATATACATTTGTTTTGAAGAGGGAATCAGCCTGCAACTACAGCAAATACCATCATTGATTCATATTGTTGTTGTAACAAATAAGGTTGACAGGCTCATAACTAAACTAACCTTCCTAACAATTAACTATAATATTTCACTAATTTCAACCTATTAACACTTCACTAAGCTTCAGTCTATAACAACAAATCCATTTAATTCACTGACTTTTCTCATTGTAATTAACAGTAGGCATCAACTGTGATAACTCACTAACAATTTACGCAACAACTCACTAACTTCACTTTAACCAATTTGTAACATTCATTAACATTACCACTTAATAAAGCTAACTCTAGGATTACTGTCACCAACTGTTCTCATCTAACAGATTCATAACTACCTTCATTCCATAACTAACTAACCATGGTAATTACACTACTAACCCTAACAGATTCTTAACTAACAGCTAACTAATTTCCTAATTCCAAAGACATTTCATTTGAATTTCAGATGCATTTAGATTGAATCTCTAACAGAATTTCAGAGTAGAAAGTCTATAAATACAATGATCACAATTCAGTTGAAAAATCAATCATATTTTCCACAAATCACTCTTGATCACTCTCTCTCATAATCATTCACATCATCTTCATCTCCCTCATTCACACTCTCTTTTTCGGAAACCCTCACCCACACTAAAGCTCTGAACCACCATTGTTGTTAGAGTTTCCACGTCTGAAACTCTAAAAACTCTAAACAACCGAGTTAAGCCTCTCAAATTCTCATCACACGCAATCCTAACTCTCTCTACACTCTCTCATGCACAATTAGATTCCTTGTTGCTGACTTTACAACTAGATTTCACGATGATTAATTAAGTTGATCAAAGACTCCTTTGATTAACTAAATTCTTTGATTGTGTTCTTTTCCTCTATCTAGTCGAGCGATCAGATGTCTTTTGATCGCTTGATGAGACTAGTTCTATGTGCTGGAGCTGCTTTGGATCTCTCGAGATTTCACATTTCAAGTCAATACAAATAAGACAAAACATTGCAAACAGACTAGAGACTGGATTACCGTTCAAGCACAACAAAGGTCGTTCTTCAACGCTTGTCAGTTCTGATGCGAATTGTGCGTCACGAACCTTAAGCAACGGAGAATAATGAGTGGGATTATTCCTACCCTTGTCTAGAGTACCTCTGCGTATGGGGCGTAGGTCCTAGTTATTTAGAGTATTCACCTCCGTTCATAGACTTTAGTGCGATTCAAGTTCACTAACTAACAAGTCTTCTTCCCCATGTTCAACAGACAACACTGCAACAATCTTCCTCACTACACTCTTCCCTTTGGATCAAACACAACCTTCTCTAGCATCCATACTTCTTTGGGTTAAGCACCTCATGGTCAAGTACCCCTCTCCGAACCAATACCTCTTATGCATGCCCTATGAGATCCGCGCTCAAACAATCTCATTTCTGCCATATAAGCTCCATGCTTAGGCGAAACCTTTTAGTAGGTCTCGATCTCCGGATATAGGAAAAATCCTGCATTTATGCATTAACCACATTCTTTGGTTCAGAGACAGCTACTCCATGAATTCAAACAACACAACCTTGGTTCAAACAATACTTTCGCAACATCCAACAACACCTTCATCATTTCACAACTCTTTTACAATTCAAACTCTTTCCTTTCTTATTCAATCAACTCTTTCTTTTCCTTTTGACACAAAACCTTTTGCAAGACTGCTCTTCTTTTCATAAAAGAACCTTTATAATCTATTCTTTAGTAGTCAGACTAAAAGTTCGGAGCATCCGAACGAGGATTAAGTTAGCTAATGTCTACACACTTTTAGGATACGATTATAATTATTTCCTAAATAACCAACACACCCTTAGTTCTCTGAACTACGGAGCTCTGATGTCCTCATTGCACTATGAGGATACATAGGCACATGATTGCAAGATCTTGACGTGCACAATTTATTTATTTTCTACTCCGAACTTCGGAGCTCTGATTTCCTCATTACACTATGAAGATACGTAGGCACGAGTGCCCCAATCCTCCACAAACACATTAATTATAAACTTTTTTTCCTTTTCGCAAGTAACCTTTAGATAGTACCACTCATCCACGCAAAGAACAATCAAAATGGTTCCCGTCGAGTATGACAGATGTGAGGGATGCTAATACCTTCCCCTCGCATAACCAATTCCCGTACCCGTTTCTCTTTCCCTTGGGTTTTATCAATATTTTCCCTTTCCTTTTAGAATAAATAAAGTTCGGTGGCGACTCTGTTCTATCATTAAGCGTGTGATACACTCGGGTATTTTTCACGCAGCGAAATCAATGAGAAGATTTCACCTATGAAATTTAAACTAACAGAAGTGCACTTGAATGTCCTAGGGGAAAATGTCTTCCCCTAACATACGAACCTAAAGCCACACGCCTGAAAAAGCTAACGAGACGTTTCAATAATGGGTGTTGTACCCCAAATTTTACCCTCAGATATTCTGATCATTTCATATCATTCTAAGTCGGTCTCTATTTTCGCATTTTGGTAGACATCTCATTAATCATGCATTTTTAGCTGATTTTATCGTTCTATGTTTTTTTATTGTTGTCATCATTTTTATTTAGATAATTAATTTAATACAGTTTATTTTCAATTATAGTCTTATGTTGAACTTAATTTAATTTTAATTTAATTTAATATTAATTAGTTTAACTTTATTAGTTTGGTCTAATTTTAGTTTTCATTTTAATTTGAGTTAATTTTAATTTAGTTATTTTTTAATTTAGTTAATTTTATTTTTTTTGTTTAATAATTTTAACCATAATTATAGTTTTAACTTCATTTTAATTTATTTATTTTTTAGTTCTAAATTTACCTCTTCTTTGTGTAATATTTATGTTACTTATTATTATTATTATTATTATTATTATTATTTAAAAATATAGAGTCCAATTTACAATGTTTGGTTACAATAAAAATGTGTGAAAGGTACATCCCATCTTGACTACAGCACATGAATCCCAATGCCTTGCATTTTTCTGCTATCTGTTCACTCCAAAACAAAACTTGTCATGAGCCTGTGTCACTTGCTTGCAATACCACAAGTCTCTGCATCAATATCCTGCTCATGATTTTCCACAAAGGTGTTATCTGCAAAACCTGCAACACAAAAAATAAAGCCGGACCCAAGCTGAAACCATCCAAGTTGTTGCACCAATGCACCTCTTTACTCCAAGCATCCACAAGCAACAACAACTATACAATGGGATCTACAACCAAGAAACATGTCATTGAGAGAGACATCATAGTAATCAGTCAAAGGATTCTGTTAAGAAAATTTGAAATATAAGGAGAGGGATTTGTTCAAAAAGGGGAGAAAGGAAGAACAAAAAAAAACTTGGAAAAAAACAAACCTGAGAAAAACTCTCCGACAAAACAATCTGTGATTTCAATCATCTTCATCATAAATCTCCATGTAGCATTAACCTTAACCTGCATACCCAACTCACCTTGATTCTCATCTTGTTCCGAGGAAACTAATTCACAAACTCATATCCACAGAGGAAACCGCACCATAGATCACCATACACACTTCAGAAACACCCACCACAAAAAGAAACTGAAAAAAAACCAGAACCAACTCTCCTCCTACTGCCCTTCATCAACCACCAAATACTCCCCTGAGAACCACCGTTTCTGAGAAAAAACTCGCCATCAGCTTTCTAAAACCGCCACCAATACTCACTCTCCTCTCATTAAGTCGCACCACAAACTCCTTTCCACAATGATACCTCCAATCTTCCATCTTCAAGCCTTTTCCTCCAATCTTCCCCACCTCCAATTTCACAGACCTTCACAACAAACCTTCTATTGTAACCATAACACCACACGACCTTTCGTTCCTGTAACAACAAAACCTATACTTCTCCACCACCCAAGCACACATCACCTTCTCAACCTCATTCAAACTCAACCTGATACAACCCTGTTCATCGTCGGAACCTCACAAAGTGTAGACATATATTTTCGACACCATGTCTTGGAGGGCAAAATGATGTTCCTTCGACAAGATAAGAATTTCGACACTTCGACAGAAATATGAGGAAGTCTTCGTCAGACAGGTTTGAGGGACATTTATCATTTTTTGACAATTCGACAAGTCTGAAAGGACGCGTTTGTTCGACATAACTTGAAGATTCAAATTCAAGAGAATTATAACGTTTGGCAGAAGACGCGTGGAAGTATCTGGCGAAAGGAAGACATGCAGAAGGCCAGATGTCGAAATTTTAGGATTTAGTCGTTAATAGCAGTTATTTTGTTTATCTATAAATAGGATAGTTGTTATTAGAATTCAGTGTGAAAAACTTGTACAAAACTTCCTGCAATTACTCAAAGTACCCGTGTGAGAGAAAAGAGTTATTTGGAAAAATGTACGTGTAAACACCATCTTTTAATTTCTTTATCAATCAAAGTCTTTTTTACCAATTCCTTTACATTTACCAGCATCTTTATGTTTTCTTCGTCATTTTATTTTAAAGTTCTTTCTTCGCCATTTTACTTTAAAAGTTCTTTTCAAAGTCACTTTCTTTTATCTCAGACTTTCCTTTAAAGTTAGTTGAAATCCTTTATTCCAAAAGACTTAAATACATAAAACCAAGAACCAAGATATCACCCTTAATTTAAAATTATCACGTTGATCTAAGTTTTCGCCCGACGTCCTAGGATTTGTTTGGTTAATCCTGCAAGTAACCCAGATTTCACCATTCTGGTAAACCAGAGGTTGTTCGCCAAGATCAACAGCGAACAAATTGGCACGCCCAGTGGGACCAGTGCAATATAAAACTTAAATAAATTTTAAAAAATTAAGGCTTTTTCTTCGTTGTATGATACTAAGAAGCGGTAAATTAGCCGTATCTGACGTAGAGAGACCCAAAAGAACTAGAGTAAGGAAAATGGCGAATCAGTCAAATAATCCTAACCCCAATTCAAATTCAAATGAAAATATTCCAGTTTCCAACCCTATACCTTCGGCAGGGGGAAATGTGGATTCAAACCCTGTTCTGGAGGAGATTATGCCTTCGTCAACAGGATTTACACCAGCGGTTTCGCTCTCCCAAAGTATGCCTAGTTCCTCCACAATGGGACATTCAAGGCCTTTGGGGACGCCTCCCCCGGGAGGACAAAATTTTAGGCCATTCCAGACAAAATTTTCCATACCTATGTTCGGAAGAGAACAACCATATGGAATGCCAACGTCAGTGATGGCAAATTTGCAAAGTGCACCACCCTTGTATTCTGACGCCATGGTCCACATGTCTTCGCCATTGCAAGGATCAGGATACGGTGGAAATATGAGTAGATTGAACCAATCCCTACCAAATTTCCAAATGCCAGCAATTACCAATAATTCTGCGCAAGTAATTCGACAACAAATGGACGAAAGTAATCATGATATGGTCCAAATGTTGACTCAACAAATGGGGGGCAGTGTTTAACCCTTTAATACAAAACACTACCCAAACCAACCAATTGTTGGCTGCGCAAATGACGCGCATTGCTGACTTTTTTGGTGTTCCTCAAACACGACAAAGAGAACAAGTGATTCAAAACCAAGTAGTAAATGTCGAAGAGGAACCCACGATAAATCAAAGGCCTTTAGAGAATCCTCAGGCAAACCCTAGAAACCAAGAGGCAGTGGTCGAGCAGCCTCGTGTCGAAATCCCCGTTCGACAAGAACCTAGGAGGGTAATAGTCCAGAGAGGCCAAGATGCTGATGATGTGTTGCAACAGCGAATACGATATAATAACTTTCCTGTCGAAAATAACATAACAGCCATGGTCGAAAGGATAATGGCCCAAAACGGTGTAAATATAGGTTTGCAAAGGCCTACTTATACTTCCCCATTGTCAGAACACATTCTGCAAGAGGAACTACCCCCAAGATGGAAAGTTCCTAAGTTTACTAAGTTTTCAGGAGATACTAGTGAATCTACTATAGAGCACGTAGCGCGTTATCTAATAGAAGCGGGAGAAATAGTCAATAACGAAAATTTGAAAATGAAGTACTTTCCAAGTTCGTTGACAAAAAATGCATTCACCTGGTTTACATCCTTGCCCGCGAACTCTATATTCACATGGACCCAATTAGAAAGATTGTTCCATGAACAATTCTATATGGGTCAGACTAAGATAAGTTTGAAGGAATTAGCCAGTGTTAAGAGGAAATTTTCAGAACCTATAGATGATTACCTAAACAGGTTCAGGTTGCTTAAGGCAAGATGTTTCACACAAGTGCCAGAACGGGAGTTAGTCGAAATGGCTGCAGGGGGTCTAGATTATTCTATAAGGAAAAAATTAGACACTCAATATTTAAGAGATATGGCACAATTAGCAGATAGGGTAAGACAGATTGAGAGGCTAAAAGTTGAGAAATTCAGATCAAATAAAAATAAAAAGGAAAGAGTGGCCTATGTAGGAGTATGCCAGGATGATGATGGTGACGAAAATGAACTAATTTTGTTCGACGAGCAAGAAATTGATCTGGCAGAACTAAAGTCAGGCCCTCCATACGCCTGTAAAGTACTAGCTCCGTCGAATGGAAAAAATCCAGTCGAACCTGAAAAGAATGACAAGTTTCCCAAACGAACTTATACGTTCGACGTCACCAAGTGTGACGAAATTTTTGATTTATTGGTCAAAGATGGTCAGTTAATAAAGCCGCCAGGCGCCAAAGAACCGCCTGTCGAACAGCAGAAAAAGAGGGGTTTTTTTAAGTACCATAACTTTTTGGGTCATAAAACATCTCAATGTTTTCTTTTCAGGGATCTAGTTCAAAATGCTATCCGTGATGGAAGGCTGAAGTTCGGCGAGAAGCCAAAACAACAAATGGGGATTGATTCGAATCCCATGCAGGTTGTCGAAGCACACTATGCTGAACCATCCACTGTGAATATGGTGGAGATTGAAGTTGCTTCTGATGGCAGTTTCGAGATGGTGGAGGCTATGGAAGGTTTCGACACCAGTATCAACATGGTCGAGATCACTGAAGATCTTGCAGGCCAGAACGAAGTCGAGGGTACTGAAGCGTTCGACAACGATAATGAAGTCAAAGTCACTGAAGATCTTGACAACAAAAACACAGTTGAAGTCACTGAGGACTTCGACGATGAAGGTAAGGTCGAAGCTACTGAAAGCTTTGAAAATCAGAAAACTACAGAGGGGTCCAACGAGAAGAACGATGACAGTGTTGTTGAAGACGTGGTGGTTCGACCGGGAGAAATCTGGGATTGCTTGGGACAGCCAAGTGGAAAATTCGACTACCTGGTGAAGTACACTATTCCTGCAACTTATCGCACCGACATCAGTGAAATCCAACCAACTGGTTGGGGAAGCGATTTTGATGACGATGGTGATTCCCCTATCGCCAAGGAAGAAGTTACTGAGGACTTCGTTGCTGAAAACAAGGCTACTGAAGGCCTTGATCTTGACAACATGAAGGAGGCCGATGTTGCAAATTACTGCATCAACATCATGGGACCTTTCGACAAGGAAGTCACAGAAATGAAAGAAAAAGCTGTACATGGCCGTGGGAAATCTGGGACTTATGGGATCCTACGAAGAATAAAAGAGGATCCTAAAGAAAAGTCAAACAAGTGTTGCTGCAAGCATGCTCCTAGGAACATATCCTGGTGTTGCTGCCCAGAAGGGAAGTTCGACTTGACGAAAAAGAAGGACAGAGTCGAAGAGGAAAAGCTCATTGAAAAGATGAACAGACTAACCATTGCTGACAAGCAAAACGTGGGAATCAATATGGTAGAAGTTTCGCAGAAAACTCAGGCAGCAGTAGATGAAGATCAACGTCGAGAGGAGTACCAAAAGCTGGCGTACCCCAAAGAAGATGAGAGTTTGGTCGAATTCATCAAAAGGTGCCAGAGAAGGAAGAGTGACGTGATGCTATGCCCTCGTTGCAGTTCCATTTTCGACAGAAAGGCTGCCACCCACCTGGAGGCAATAGATCAAGCAAGAAGGAAGGCGAATGAGGGAGCGACAAGATACGATCCAAGAAGGAGTGAGCACCACCAATGGAGGCGCGGAGACAGACACTATGGCACTTACAAGCCATCAAACAAAGTGATAGATGACAAATGGGTTCAACCCATCAGAGATGCCCAAGGCCAGAAGAAGTGGAAGAATTTCGATGTGCAGAGAGGCACTTCAATGGAAAACAAGAAGGAGTTGGAGAAATATAAACCTAGGCCATATCCTTCAGAGAATTATAAAGGGAAGAACCCCATGTCGAGATCCCAGTGGAGGAGGTTCCAAAGGCAAAAGAGGTTTGAGAAGGAAACTGCTGAAAAAGGTATGATGAGAAAAGTGGCGGGAAACAAGGATGAAGCAGAATGTAGCAGCAACGCTCAAATGGCGAACAAGAAGAAGCCTCTCCAGCAAATCAAACCAAACAGCGTGGCAGCGCAAAGTGTGTCCAAAGAGAAGAAGATGGAGGATGACGAGATGACAGATGATTTCAAGTCAGATTCGGAGGCATCCTTCGACGTTGGCTGTAATGTGGTCTCGGTCCTTCCCAGAGACTATGATAGGATCATGGAAGTCGAAGACGAAGAGGATGGGATGGAAGAGGAAACGATGGTGCACAAGCCCGTGTGTTACTACGTAATGAATAATGGTTGTGTCGAAGAGCAAAATGCTTTCTTCGAAAGACCAGACGATTCCATGAAGGCGCACTTGAAGCCTTTGTTTATCAAAGGAAAGATTGAGAGTGTCGGTGTGAACAAGATCCTAGTGGATGGGGGTGCCGCTGTGAATTTAATGCCCCATTTCATGCTGAAAAAGATTGGCAAAGATGACTCGGATGCAAAGCCCCACAACATGGTTCTGTCAAATTACGAAGGAAAGGTAGGAACAACCATGGGAGTTATTCAAGTGGATCTGACAGTTGGTACTATAACAAGGCCAACAATGTTTATAGTTATTGCTTCTAGGGCAAACTACAACTTGCTGTTGGGAAGAGAATGGATCCATGGTATAGGTGCTGTTCCCTCGTCGATGCACCAGAGAATAGTTATTTGGAGGCCAGATGGAATCGTCGAGAACATAGAAGCAGACCAAAGTTACTTCATGTCCGAAGTTAACAATATAAGCGATCGAAGTTTCGACAAAAACTTAGCCCACATACCCCCTTGCAGTCTGGCGAAATTCGACTTGAAGGCAACGGACAACGCGTACTGTTCCATGTATCTCCATCCTACACATGGTTTTCAGTGGGATAAGGAAGTCATTGGTGACTCCAACTACATGTGGGGGACTACCAACGTAGCACCGACAGGATGGGGGAATGAGTTTGACAATGATGATGAGTGAACAAGCAGTGCTCGACAAAATTACGGCTTACATAGCCGAAAACAAATTCAAAGCGGCTCTGGAGGCCGAAGTAAAATACATGGCTGTCGAAGCCAATCATGAAGATTCAAATGAACAGTGTCTCCAAAAAGACGTTGAGGAAAATAATAACAACAGCCAAATAGACGAATGGCAAAACCAGAAACTTGACGCCATTTATGACGATGAACCTTTGGGGTTCGAAAAAGATCCAGTGTCGAACAACTTGAAGATGGTGGCGCAGGATCCTTTAGAAGAAATCAACTTGGGGCTGGGGGCAGAAAAAAGACCAACCTACATAAGTGCAAGGATGGATCCTCAGTTCAGAGTCGAAATAATCCAGTTGTTGAAGGAGTTCAAAGATTGCTTTGCATGGGATTATGACGAAATGCCGGGTTTGGACAGAAGTTTGGTCGAATTGAAGCTGCCAATCATAGAAGGGAAGAAGCCAGTCAAGCAAACTCCAAGGCGCTTTGCACCAGAAGTTCTGTCGAAAATAAAAGAAGAGGTCGAAAGACTTCTAAAATGCAACTTCATCCGCACTACCAGGTATGTTGATTGGATTGCAAATATAGTTCCGGTTATTAAGAAAAATGGCAAACTTAGGGTATGCATTGATTTTAGAGATTTAAATTCTGCTACCCCAAAGGACGAATATCCTATGCCAGTCGCAGAAATGCTTATAGATTCTGCAGCAGGTCACGAGTATCTAAGCATGTTGGATGGATACTCTGGCTATAACCAAATTTTTATTGCTGAAGAAGATGTTTCTAAGACAGCTTTTCGTTGTCCTGGAGCAATTGGAACTTATGAATGGGTAGTGATGCCTTTTGGGTTAAAGAATGCTGGGGCCACTTACCAAAGGGCTATGAATTCAATTTTCCATGATTTTATTGAGACGTTTATGCAGATTTACATTGATGATATTGTAATCAAGTCTGTTTCAGGAAAAGATCATATAGACCATCTTCGACAATCCTTTGAGAGGATGAGAAAGTTTGGTCTAAAGATGAATCCCCTTAAATGTGCTTTTGGTGTGCAGGCGGGTGATTTTTTAGGTTTTGTGGTCCACAAGAAAGGGATCGAAATAAATGAAAACAAAGCCAAAGCTATAATGGAAGCAAAAGCGCCATCAACAAAAAAGGGATTGCAATCTCTACTAGGGAAGATCAATTTTCTAAAAAGATTCATCTCCAACCTCAGTGGAAAAACACAACCCTTTTCTCCTCTACTTCGACTAAAGAAAGAAGAATTCACCTGGGGGCAAGAGCAACAAGTGGCTTTCGACAAAATCAAAGAGTACTTGGCTAGTCCTCCAATCTTGATGTCCCCTTGTAGGAAAAGAAGCATGAGACTGTATATCTCTGCATCAGACAAGACATTAGGAAGTATGTTGTGTCAAGAGGATGAGAATGGCGTCGAAAGGGCCATCTATTATCTCAGCAGAGTCTTAAATGATGCTGAAACTAGATATAGTGCTATAGAAAAACTATGTTTATGTGTATATTTCTCTTGTATGAAATTGAAGCATTATATAAAGCCTGTTGATGTATATGTATCTTCTCATTTCGACGTAATAAAACATATGTTGTCTAAGTCTATTTTACATAGTCGAATTGGAAAGTGGGCTTTGGCTCTAACAGAATACTCCTTAAAATATTTGCCTTTAAAGGCTATGAAAGGACAGGTGGTGGCTGATTTTATAGCTGACCACTCTATAGTCGAAACTATAGAATACGTCGAACAAGCACCTTGGAAACTGTATTTCGACGGTTCCAGGCATAAGAATGGACTTGGTATTGGGATGGTGATTATTTCTCCTGACAAAATTCCAACAAAGTTCAAGTACAAAGTCGAAGGGCTGTGTTCGAACAATGAAGTCGAATATGAAGCTTTGATTGCTGGACTTGAAATCTTGTTGGAATTGGGGGCAACAAGAGTCGAAATAATGGGTGACTCTGAGTTGGTAATAAAGCAGTTGACTAAGGAGTACAAATGTGTGAAAGAGAATCTAATAATGTACTTCGTGATAGCAAGTAGACTTCTCAAGATGTTCGACAATGTGGTTTTTAGGCACATTCCCAGGATGGAGAATCAAGAGGCGAATGATCTGGCTCAACTGGCATCAGGATACAAAGTGTCGGAGGAGAAGTTAGAAAAAGCCATTGAAGTCAGAGGAAGAGTCATATCTGTAGGTTTGTCCCCATCAGATTTAGAGACAATAAAATTGGGATATGGTGACGAAGAGAATTATGAGATTTGCAACGTAGATGATGCAGGAGTCGAAGACTGGAGAAAACCCATCAAAGAATATTTGCAAGATCCAAGTCAAAAAGTCGAACGAAAGGTAAAATATAGAGCTTTGAGTTATGTACTTTTTGGCAATGAATTGTTCAAGAAGACTGCGGAAGGAGTCTTGTTGAAATGCTTAGGCGAAAATGAAGCATACATAGCATTGTCAAATGTGCATAGTGGAGCGTGTGGCGCACACCAAGCAGGCCACAAAATGAAGTGGTTATTGTTTCGACAAGGAATGTATTGGCCAGCAATGCTAAAGGATTGTGTCGAATTTGCAAAAGGGTGTCAAGAGTGCCAAGTACATGCAGGCATACCACATGTTCCTGCAAGTGAGTTACATTCGATTGTAAAGCCTTGGCCGTTCAGAGGTTGGGCGTTAGATTTAATCGGTGAAATTCGACCAGCTTCTTCAAAAGGGCAAAGGTACATTTTAGTTGGAGTAGATTATTTTACTAAGTGGATTGAAGCCATACCATTGGTGAATGTAGATCAAGAAGCGGTTATGGATTTTATCCAAAAGCATATAATCTACAGATTTGGGATACCGGAAACAATAACAACAGATCAAGGATCTGTGTTTACCGGTCGAAAAATGCAGAAGTTTGCACAAGATACAGGTTTTAAGCTCCTTACTTCGACACCTTATTATGCTCAGGCTAATGGACAAGTCGAAGCAGCTAACAAGGTAGTGATAAATTTGATCAAAAAACATGTAGGTGGAAAGCCAAAAAATTGGCACAATACCTTAGATCAAATTTTATGGGCTTGTCGAACATCTCCTAAAGAAGCAACCAATTCGACTCCATTTAAATTAACTTATGGGCATGATGCAGTTTTGCCAGCCGAGTTGTATTTGCAATCAGTTAGGGTTCAAAGGCATCATCAGATCCCATCAGAGACATACTGGAGTATGATGATGGATGAATTGGTTGATTTAGACGAAGAAAGGCTCCGTGCCTTAGATCTCATAAAGAGACAAAAAGAGAGAGTCGAAAAGTTCTACAATAGAAAAGTAAAATTTAAGACTTTTTCAATTGGTGATTATGTGTGGAAGGTAATTCTTCCTATGGATCGAAAAGACAGAGTTATGGGAAAATGGTCTCCCAAATGGGAAGGACCTTTCAAAGTTTTGAAAATATTTTCTAATGGCGCATACGAGGTCGAAGAAATAGGGAAAGACGAAAGGATATTAAAAATAAATGGCAAATATTTGAAAAAGTATAAACCAATATTGCAGGAAATAAAGATAGCAGTCGAATAAAATTGAAATTGAAAGTAAATAGTGTGCTGCCAAACAGATGGCGTTAAATCATTACAAATAAAGCCTCAAAGGGCTAGAAATTGACAGGAAAATTCGACTAAAGCTGAAAGTTTGCAAACTGTGCCTTCAAAGCGGTAAATTTGTCTTTCTGAAATTGAAGTCGACGATCACAGAGGTTCCTGTGAATATGGGCAACTTCAATCTCTTGGTTGATCTTTTGAGCGGTCTCTGCGTGTTGAATGCCAACCTTCAACTCTTCATCAATCTCGCTTTGCCTAGGCTGCTGAATAGAGGCTATGAGTTCCTCCTCTTTGGAAATTTTCTCTTGGAGAACTGCTATTTGTTTCTTCCATGTTTGAATGTGGTTATGGCAAGTAGCAATCTTCTTGACAGAGGCTTCAGAAAGCACTTGTAGTTTCGAAACCTTATTTGTCGAAACAGAAACAGAGTTCCATTCAGCAGCTTGTTGGTCCATTTTTTTCTTGATTTGTTGACATAAGTCCCTTCGACGGTGAAGATCTGCGCTGGATAAGTCAATCACAGTTGTCAGCTCTATCACAAAATTGCAGACTCCGACAGAAGCATCCAAGACGTTAACTTGCTTCAACAATTTCTTCAACTCCATTGGAGCAATGGCATTTTCCTCTAGAACTTGGAACAAGTCAACATCAAGGATCTTTGCCTTGATCTGAGTCATGATATTGGGTAGAGACTGCACTTCAGAAGTGGCTCCAGAAGTAGTCGAACTGCTGTAGGAAGAGTCTTTAAAATTGAATCTGGTGCTAAGTATGGCTTTCAGGTAGTCCAGGGGTTTCTGCACTTTGAGACTTTCAAGCTCTTCATGAGAAAGACTAGTCGAACCAGTTGTTTGGGAACTCCTTTGAGTTTGGTCAGGAGTAGGCTGGTTGCTATGCTCTGAAGTTCGCCTAGCTTCCTGTTGCTTCGACAGATCTTCTTCGTCAGCAGTCTTCTCTTCAGGATCTCCTTTGACAGCAGTGTCTGCTTCAGCATCATCATCTTTTTGTTGCTCGGCGTGTAATCCAGGATGAGAAGGAGAGGTGTTATCAGAATCAGCTCCCACAGTAGTGTTGAATGCTTCGACCGTTTGTCTCTCAAGTTCTTTGATGGGAGTGTCCTCCTCTCGAACGACCTCCTCCTGGATTGTCTAATGGACCTTTCAAAGTTTTGAAAATATTTTCTAATGGCGCATACGAGGTCAAAGAAATAGGGAAAGACGAAAGGATATTAAAAATAAATGGCAAATATTTGAAAAAGTATAAACCAATATTGCAGGAAATAAAGATAGCAGTCGAATAAAATTGAAATTGAAAGTAAATAGTGTGCTGCCAAACAGATGGCGTTAAATCATTACAAATAAAGCCTCAAAGGGCTAGAAATTGACAGGAAAATTCGACTAAAGCTGAAGGTTTGCAAACTGTGCCTTCAAAGCGGTAAATTTGTCTTTCTGAAATTGAAGTCGACGATCACAGAGGTTCCTGTGAATATGGGCAACTTCAATCTCTTGGTTGATCTTTTGAGCGGTCTCTGCGTGTTGAATGCCAACCTTCAACTCTTCATCAATCTCGCTTTGCCTAGGCTGCTGAATAGAGGCTATGAGTTCCTCCTCTTTGGAAATTTTCTCTTGGAGAACTGCTATTTGTTTCTTCCATGTTTGAATGTGGTTATGGCAAGTAGCAATCTTCTTGACAGAGGCTTCAGAAAGCTCTTGTAGTTTCGAAACCTTATTTGTCGAAACAGAAACAGAGTTCCATTCAGCAGCTTGTTGGTCCATTTTTTTCTTGATTTGTTGACATAAGTCCCTTCGACGGTGAAGATCTGCGCTAGATAAGTCAATCACAGTTGTCAGCTCTATCACAAAATTGCAGACTCCGACAGAAGCATCCAAGACGTTAACTTGCTTCAACAATTTCTTCAACTCCATTGGAGCAATGGCATTTTCCTCTAGAACTTGGAACAAGTCAACATCAAGGATCTTTGCCTTGATCTGAGTCATGATATTGGGTAGAGACTGCACTTCAGAAGTGGCTCCAGAAGTAGTCGAACTGCTGTAGGAAGAGTCTTTAAAATTGAATCTGGTGCTAAGTATGGCTTTCAGGTAGTCCAGGGGTTTCTGCACTTTGAGACTTTCAAGCTCTTCATGAGAAAGACTAGTCGAACCAGTTGTTTGGGAACTCCTTTGAGTTTGGTCAGGAGTAGGCTGGTTGCTATGCTCTGAAGTTCGCCTAGCTTCCTGTTGCTTCGACAGATCTTCTTCGTCAGCAGTCTTCTCTTCAGGATCTCCTTTGATAGCAGTGTCTGCTTCAGCATCATCATCTTTTTGTTGCTCGGCGTGTAATCCAGGATGAGAAGGAGAGGTGTTATCAGAATCAGCTCCCACAGTAGTGTTGAATGCTTCGACCGTTTGTCTCTCAAGTTCTTTGATGGGAGTGTCCTCCTCTCGAACGACCTCCTCCTGGATTGTCTCAGGCTGTTTGTCGACGACCTTTGGCTTCTATCAAAAGGAAAAATTTCTAAGTTAGAAATGAAATAAAATAAATGAGAAGGGTCGAGATTGAAATTTACCTTAGAAGTCTCAGTTTTGGAGCTAGACTTTCCACTCCCCGTATCCTTCGGCTGATGTTTTGTAGCAGGACTGCTAGAAGATTCCCTTTTAGAAGATTTGACAATGGATTTTTGTGAGGCGATTTTTTGCAGTCTTTTCTTCTTTGGAGGAGGGGGATTTGGAGATAGAGACTCATCACTGGACTCTTCGACAGGGATTATCTCTGGTATTTTCTTTCTTTTTTGGAATGTAGAGGTTTTTTGACTTACCTGATCATATAAATCAAAATAGTGAGTGTCTTAAAGAGATAAAAGAATAGATCAAAAGAGGAAGAGATTTATACCTTAGTCGAAGGTGTCTGGGCGGCACTTTGTGGAGTTTCGACGGAAGCTTTCTTGGCAGGCACTTTCACAGCTAAAAAAAAAAAAAAAAAAAAAAATATAGAAAAAGGGGAAAGTTAGGCAGTGAGAAATGCGTGATAATAAAATGATAAAATTCGTGTTGTTGTTAACACCTTCAAGAATGGGATCTTCCACGCGAACGTGTTCTATTCCAATATGAAGGTGCCCTGGGTAGTTATCCAGATGATACTTAGTCGCAACCACGCGTTTAGCAGGTTTTTTATAACTTTCACGAAGAATTTTCATATGATTCCCACATGTGAACCAATCTGGGAATGGAGGACTTAAAGCCACACCAAATTCAGCAGATGGTAAAGGTGGAAATTTAGGAGGGTAATAGCTGAAAGCCAAGTTGTAACGCACTTCTGGTCGAATGTTTGGAGGCAGTGTCAACTTCTCCAACTTCTCCGTGAATTTTTCCTTTAAAGTAACCGCTGCTTCGCGTATGGTTCGACTAAGATCATCAGGTCTGTAAACGGTTTCAAAGTATTTTTGAAATTTTTGTATTTCTTGGATATGTCTTTGTGTACCTTTTTTAGTCCGTTCCTGCACAAGAGCAAAAGCATTCGTCAGATGGGTGGTGAAAGCTTTTACGTCGAAAAATTTGGTAGCATAGTATTCCCTCCACCATGCGTCGAACTCAGGAGTGCAAAGGAATGATGGTTGAAAAACCACCGGTCGAATATCCAAAGATTCGTCAGTCAGCTTTTTCAACAATTCCCTGCTGGTGGCTTCGTCGTGGAAGGAATTGTAGAAAATGATGGCCCCTTTTTTAGGGAAAAGAGGTCGAGGCATGATTTGAATTAGGCCAAATTGCCTGGCGACCAAGTTAGGTTGATAAACTATTAAGGCAATCTGGGGTTTCGTAGTACTGCGGTGGGAGAACAGGAGCCTAGGGGTCAAAAAGGATTCCCAGACATTTAGGAAGATATTTTCATCTTTTTTGGTTTGCAAGGGAAATTGTCGTGAAAACCATTCAGGTCCAATTGTTCTGTCAGCAAATGGAGCCATAGTCGAAGTAAAATGATGTCTCTCAGCAAACATCATTACGTAGCTAGTAAAGGCCCGCCGAAGGCTAATTGCTTCATCAGTTGGTGTCAATTGCACCAATCTAGGCCATTCGACACTCCTGTTTTTGAATTCCCCTTCATTTATGTCATGCTTCACAGGAATAAAGGCTTCGAAAGTGGCATTCAGCCATAGTTGCAAGAGCCAAAAGGGGCCTGCCAAATTAAGCTTCCCTTTGTCCTTCAATGTCTTCAAAGAACGCACGCTTTCACTCAAGGACTCATACAGGTTCGCCAAGATTACCTCACTCAAGCATAATTTGATCCCAGCGTGGAGTTGGTTCGCCATAGTGATGAACCTCTTAGCCACTTGAAGTGAGCGGGAGCAAAAGACGAATTTGGTCAGCCACAAGGTTAGAAAAGCTATGTGCTCTTTGTCAGAAACTTCTTGGTCATTTTCGCCATGGTAGTGAGACATAAAAAGGGAGTATGGGGCGAAACTAGTGTCGAAATCTATGGAGTCCTCGTTCAGGTGAGTGGGGTCGAAGTCAATGCCAACTGGACTAAGGCCAACTATGGCGGCTATGTCGAACAGCGTAGGGGTAACCATCCCGCAGGGGAGGTGGAAGGTGTTATACGTACTATCCCAAAAGTAAAGGGAGGCTAGCAGCATGTTAGGGCAAACATTGGGTCCTGCTCTTGATAATTGTATCAAGTCAAAAATTCCTATTTCTTTCCAAAATTTTTCTTTAACGTTTTCAACTCTGTTCAACCAAGACAAGTAGTCTGAAAGGTCTTTCGACCAAGGGCAAGTTCTAAAAATCCTAGTATAATTCAGATAAGTTAAATTTATTGCTTCCTCATCTTTTTCGCTTGAACCTTGAGGTTCAGTTTGTTCTACTGGTTTCTCTAGAGTGGGGGGTTTCACCCCAGCACCTATGGGTTTTGTGTGAGAATAAGTAGGAAAGAACTCTTGTAAACGCTCAGGTTTAATGTCTGGGTTAGGGAGTGGTCCTAACATAGCATAGTGATTACCAGAAATAATAACAGGGATGAGTACCTGGGATTTAAAAATACAGTCTTTTTCCCTCGCATTTGGAGGCTCAGGAATGTATTGTTGATCCCCAATCAGTGTTGGTTCATCCAACCTATGCGCAGGAGGGATGATGGAAGGTTGCTCACTTTTGGAAGGTTTGCTGCTTGATAATTTTTGAAAAGCCATTGTTGAATCAGAAAGTTTTAGAAAGAAGATGAAGATTTGAAGCAGTTGTGAAGAAGAAGAGTTCAAACGCGTAAAAGAGAAAGAGAAATAATGGTTCAGGTATTTATAAGAGATTATCAAAAGCCCTTTAGGTTTAGTGGTGATCATGGAGGGCGCGTGGCATCATCTTAACGGTGATGATAAAAAGTGGAAGTTGAAAAAAGCATGGCTAGCTAGGTTTTAGGGGTATGGACATCATGTCTGAACGTGGGATTTGATGGAACGTTTTCAGAGAAATGCAATGATGAATTTTCTTGGGACTGAACAAAGGTCACGTCTTGAAAACCAGCATCATTAATGCAGGTAACATGGCGTCGAAATATCTTCGACAGCAAATGATGGTTTCTCCAGAAATAAGTCGAAACATCTTTGCTGGGGGGCAATTTGTAGACATATATTTTCGACACCATGTCTTGGAGGGCAAAATGATGTTCCTTCGACAAGATAAGAATTTCGACACTTCGACAGAAATATGAGGAAGTCTTCGTCAGACAGGTTTGAGGGACATTTATCATTTTTTGACAATTCGACAAGTCTGAAAGGACGCGTTTGTTCGACATAACTTGAAGATTCAAATTCAAGAGAATTATAACGTTTGGCAGAAGACGCGTGGAAGTATCTGGCGAAAGGAAGACATGCAGAAGGCCAGATGTCGAAATTTTAGGATTTAGTCGTTAATAGCAGTTATTTTGTTTATCTATAAATAGGATAGTTGTTATTAGAATTCAGTGTGAAAAACTTGTACAAAACTTCCTGCAATTACTCAAAGTACCCGTGTGAGAGAAAAGAGTTATTTGGAAAAATGTACGTGTAAACACCATCTTTTAATTTCTTTATCAATCAAAGTCTTTTTTACCAATTCCTTTACATTTACCAGCATCTTTATGTTTTCTTCGTCATTTTATTTTAAAGTTCTTTCTTCGCCATTTTACTTTAAAAGTTCTTTTCAAAGTCACTTTCTTTTATCTCAGACTTTCCTTTAAAGTTAGTTGAAATCCTTTATTCCAAAAGACTTAAATACATAAAACCAAGAACCAAGATATCACCCTTAATTTAAAATTATCACGTTGATCTAAGTTTTCGCCCGACGTCCTAGGATTTGTTTGGTTAATCCTGCAAGTAACCCATATTTCACCATTCTGGTAAACCAGAGGTTGTTCGCCAAGATCAACAGCGAACACAAAGTCAACAATTCTCTTCAAACCATTTCAAGTTCCCTTACCTTCACCCACTCAGCTTCACAGCTTAAACCTCCATCCTACAACAAACCCAACCGTTGAAACCTTCAAATCTTAAACCCAGAATCAAGCTGAAACCTCACTCGCAGAGTGTTCACTCAAAAGAAGAGGAAGTTGCGTACTCAGAAGGAAAAAAGAAGAACAAAGTACCTCGGTGTTAATACATACATTCATTTGCTGGTATAATCTTCTTCTCCTTCGCCAATAATCATTGTTGTATTGATCTGTGTTGTCTGCGGTCTGTGGCGTTGAACTTTCATTTGTTTCAGAGAGATTGTCGAAAGAGAGAAGAGAGCGTGCGAGATGATGAATCACGTGAGAGAGCCGAGAAAAAGCAAATCGAGAGTGAAAACGAGAGAGAAGCATGGAGCGATTGCCTGCGATTCGCGTGAGAAGAAAACAGAAAGGGTAGCGACCGTGTTCCTTTTGTTTACAGCCGTTTCAGTTTTTTCCTTTTAGGGTAGGTTTTTGTTTGTGTGAAATCATGTGAACTGGGTCAAACCGACCCATGTTGGAAACTCACCCGCCCAGAATTTGGGCTCATCAATTTTCCTGACAGGTTGGGCTTTGAGACCACTATTCTGATCCCACTCTCACTTTTAATTAGATTTTATATTAATTAGATTCTTGATTAGTCAAATAGTAGTTTAGTTAGTTCTTAGGATTTTCGTTAGCTAGATTTTAAGTTAATTAGGATTAAGTCATTTAATTTTAATTAAGATTAGAATTAGGTACTAATTCTTTTAGTTCTAGAACTAGACATTAGTTTAAATGTTGATTAGAAACTAGTTTAATAAATTAGACTAAGTTAGTTTTTTATTTAGGATTAGGATTAGTTTAAAAATTAATTATTTTAGTTAGAACTAATTAATCAATTTTTTTATTTAGGTTTAATTAATTTCTATTGTTATTAGTTGTTTCAGTTAATTCCTATTTACATTACCATTTTCACATTTCTCATTTTTAGTCAATTCCTAATTTGATTCTTGTTGCATTTGTTGTATATATATGTTGCTTTTCATTTTATACTTGATACTGGAGGTTTTCCTCTCTGTCCCTCTGTATCTTATCCCTCATTCCAAAGGAAAAGGCCTTCCCTGTTGACTGCCATGTCATTTAGGATAGCCTTGCACGTCATTCCCTCTGATCTCATGCCGCCGCGCGATCGAGACTTGCCATTCCATGTTTTAACCTAACCTTAGGTTTGGAGTCACCGCACTCCACATAGGTGTCTTGCTGTCAGCCCCTACTTTCCCCTGGAACCTTGACCACGGTCAAGAGCTCCTCACCCCCGTATTGAGGGGAACTACGAATGCTCTGATTCTATTCCCGTCAGGATACGTAGGCACGAGATGCGATGTCTTGGCGAGTATAATTAATGTATATACCCCTAGGTCTTTACTTTAGCACATTTCCCTTAGCAAGCAAACATTAGCATAACACAAATACTAACAAGAGGTTCCTGTAGAGTACTACAGATACTTAGGGTGCTAATACCTTCCCTTAGTATAACCAACCCCCGAACCTAGATTCTCTTAACTTAGGGTTTTCGTTCTTTACCCTTTCCTTTGGATAAATCAAAGCTCGGTGGTGAATTTCAAAGTCTTGCGATGCAAGTTAATTAATAGCTTGTTATCCGATTCTCACCGCAACAGAAATGGGGACTTCACTGGGGACTCCCCTAAGAGGGTTAAGCCTATCTTGTTTGTCTTTGTGTTATTTATATGTTTGCTTGCTTGTATATTTGTATATTTATATCTGTATATATATATACCTGTCTGTGCTTGGGCTTTTTTTCTATATGCAGGGTTGTTACTTTGAGTGGTGAGATAAGTCCTATACCCGGACTTGAGTGCACTTATTATAGGACGATGGTATATTCAAGGAGGCTTTGAGGGAGTCGAATCCTGAAAAAGTTAACTTGAGACACCATCACTCAGTTGAGGCCCTCTCGAGATTCTAGTCATGTTGAACGAATCTATTCGTGAAAACGTGCTACTTTCGACCTAGGTGCCCTTGATATTAAGAACCGTAGTTACCTTTAACCCCACTTGGCCTCTTAGGATGTAGTGCGGTGACCATGAGGGAGTCTATTTCTGAAATGGTTGTCACGCGATACTACACTCAGACGAGATTCTCTTGATAATTTTATTGATTACCGAGTCGTTTGGGAAGTCGATAAAATCCGAAAGATGGATTGTTGACTCTGGGAACTTCTTAGAACCCTGTTCTATGGATACAGTAACCCTAGTACACACCCCGTGGTTGGTTCTTTACCCAAACTTCATGTTGTGATCTCAAACCTTTGATTCTGTTGCATGTGTTTTGCATCCTGTTTGCATTGCATTGCATATCATTTGCATCTTTGCATGATTCATTGCATATGTCTGTCTGTCCAGTGACTCATTTCTAGCTGTCTCTATCTTCCAGTATCACCTGTGAGTCGTCAAGCATATTCCTCGACACCGATACAGGACTAGAGCTAACATCAGATGCAGAATGTCAAGAACAACCCTCTGCCAGGGCAAGTGAAGCTTCAGTCGACTTCAGCTCAGCTACTTCTTAAGACAAGATAACTCATTTTTGTTTCTGATATTCACTAGGCCTTGTTTCTTGTTGTTTGGATTTTCCTTATTTTGTAATTGTTGTTTGCTTTCAATTATGTTTGTACTTTCACAGTTAATGAAATGAGCAATTGCAACTTTTTGATTCAATTCATTTGTGTTTGCTATTTACTTCTTAACGCTTTCTCTTTCAAGAAAAATAAAAAATTTCTCTTGTCCACTTTCTTTTGATTATGCAAAGATTGGAGGGAGGATGATGAAAATGTTATACCCATAATTGTTGTTGGTATGCTTACAAATCAAAATTTTGCTGACAATGTAAGGCATTGTTTCAATCCCTAAACACTGGAGAAATAAGGAAGATAACCCCTCTTTAACCCCTTCGAGCCTTGAAGTAGGAGTTTCTTTTCTTTACAAATAAAAACCCACAATCTTAACCTGGGGCAGGGTAGTTCTCAGTTAACTTGATTGTGCATTCAAATACAAGAGTAACATTCAAAATGCCTTTCGACAAAGTTCACAAATGTTCCTTCGCACACAGCAGGCAAGTGTCGAAGATGTCTTTCAAGTCAAACGCCAATGATGGTTCACTGTAATCATTAAGCC
Source organism: Lathyrus tuberosus (assembly GCA_022829125.1). Taxonomy (NCBI): domain Eukaryota; kingdom Viridiplantae; phylum Streptophyta; class Magnoliopsida; order Fabales; family Fabaceae; genus Lathyrus; species Lathyrus tuberosus. The sequence continues at coordinate 16,107,667 of JALAZF010000071.1, forward strand.
AGGCAGTCACTAAAAAAAAGAGAGTGAAAAAAAAATCAAAATAAAAGCCCGCTAAGTTAAAACCTATGAAGGAGACTTAGGCAAAAATTGGGGCATCCCGCTGGCTGTAAGCTCAAATGACACAGTTCAGGCAAAAGTTAGGGATAACAAAAATCATTCAAGAGGTTACCAAAATCCTCAAAGATAAAACGAGTTGACTGAGGTCCTCACCAAAAAACAACAAAATGTTGTGAGAAGCAATGACTGCCATTTCAAAGTCCTTTTACTTCTGAACCATCATCGCTATCATCAGTGCAATTTCCTAACCTATGGGAACCTGAGTGCATAGTTTGAGTTAAATGAGCATAGGACTGGAGATCATCATGTAGATTAGGTGGGTCACAAATAAACTTTGAGCCTTTATCCTTTGTTTCTTAAACCGTGAACCAGGCCACGTTATAACCCTCAAAAGACCTAATTGAAGCAAGGTTATTTTGAAAGCATACTACAGCAAGGTTGTGTAAACTGACTCCAAAAGATCTTTGCAGATCATCTATTTTGGGCATTACACCATTTGCTTAAACTTTTCACTTTAATGTCTTGAACCACCGTGTTCTGACCAGTATCCCATATACTTTGCACCTGTTTCAAAATGATTTTGATTTCAAAAGTTGCATGAACTTTGCATTTACCATGTTTGTACAAATACTTTTGTTTGCAAACTAGCTTTCTTCTTAAGGAATTTTCAAACATTTGAGAAACTTGGTCGGTGATCCAATCAGGGGCAAGTTCCTTCCAAATCCTGTTGAGAATCAGTTCAAGATTTATGGTTTAATGGCGACTTCTCAGATTTGGTTTATCCAGAAAACCTTTCAAGACTCATACTGGGGCAAGCCTTCCCGGTGTACAGTAAAACAATCATCTTTCAAGACTCAGACTGGGGCAAGCCTTCCCGGTGTACAGTAAAACAATCATCTTTCAAGACTCAGACCAGGGAAAGCTTTCTAAGAGCACCATGAAACGGTCATTTCCAGAATCAATCAAGCTGAAGCAATGATCAGCTCGTCTACAACAGTAAGCTAATTTGGGGCAAGTTACTTGAAGAATCCCCATGCAACTTCCAGGCAGCTCTTCATCCTTCCTACAAGGATCATCAACTTGATACAATTTATTAGTGTGGCAATGATGTGTTCAACAATAGCATCTTCAGTCCCTAAGAAGAATGGCAGTGATCTCCGTGTTGAGGAATCAGTCTTCCAGTCTTGTTTTCTCCACAAAAGAGTTATGCTGTGTCGTTAGCATCTGCATCTGCATTCGCATTTGATCATATATCATCTGTATAAATCATATACAAATTCATAGCATGAGTGTTTCATCCTCATTTGCATTTCTCCCGAGGTCGTGTCGTTATCCGCGTCTTACCTTGTGGTCAAAGTCCAACTTACTTGGCGCCTACCAAAACGTTACCTATCCTTTCATTCCAGTGCTATTCCTGGATCTTTACATTCCTTCACTCCAGTGCCATTCCTGGATGTCTGTCTCTTTTTCTCTCCAGTGCCATTCTTGGATATCTTATTCCTCTTATTTCTCCCAGTGATATTCCTGAAAGTTCTTTTCTCTTACCCAATGCTTTCTTGGGTATTTCTTTGTTCAATGCTTTCTTGGACGTCGTTCTTTCTTTTTATCCAATGCTTTCTTGGGTATACCTTTGTTCACATTCATTCAATGCTTTCTTCGATTTTGTGATTCTTTTCATCCAATGCTTTCTTGGGTATCTCCTTGTTCACAGTTATTCAATGTTGTCTTGGATACTGTGATTCTTTTTATCCAATGCTTTCTTGGGTATATCTTTGCTCACATTCATCCAATGCTTTCTTGGATTTTGTGATTCTTTTCATCCAATGCTTTCTTGGTACTTCTTTGTTCAATGCTTTCTTGAACGTTGTTCTTTCTTTGTATCCAATGCTGTCTTGGATCTTTACCTTTCTCACGTCTATCTGATGCCGTCTCAGATATCGTGATTTATACCATTCATTCAATGTTGTCTTGAATACTTTGGTTTCTTTATCCAATGTTGTCTTGGATCCTTACCTTTCTCACGTCTATCTGATGCCATCTCAGATATCGTGATTTATACCATTCATTCAATGCTGTCTTGAATACTTTGGTTTCTTTATCCAATGCTGTCTTGGATCCTTACCTTTCTCACGTCTATCTGATGCCGTCTCAGATATCGTGATTTAAACCATTCATTTAATGCTGTCATTGAATACTTTGGTTTCTTTATCCAATGTTGTCTTGGATCCTTACCTTTCTCACGTCTATCTGATACCGTCTCAGATATCGTGATTTATATCATTCATTCAATGCTGTCATTGAATACTTTGGTTTCTTTATCCAATACTGTCTTGGATCCTTACTTTGCTCACTTTATCTGAAGCCATGATTAGATATCGTGATTTATACCTTTCATTCAAAGCTATTATTAGATATGGTGATTTTGTACCTTTCATTCAAAGCCATTATTGGATGACTGGTTCCTTTGTGTCCAATGCCTTCTTGGATTACCCTCTTTTACCTCATTCTCATCTGATGCCTTCTCAGATATTATGAGTTCACCTTTCATTCAAAGCCATTATTGGATGACTGGTTTCTTTGCATCTGATGCTCTTCCAGATGTGCCTTTCTCTTTCTGATGTTTTTCCAGATTGAGTCTTTGTTATCTGATTCCCCAGTGGAGACCGTCTTTCTGGTTCTATTTCCATTGAGGATCTTGTGTTATCTCTTCTTTCTAAAGTGTCAGTTGGTCACGTCTAAACCAGTTCCTCCATCACTTTAGATTTCCTCAGTTTTGTTTCAGCTTCCCCAGTGTTGTTGTCATCCCCAGTGAGTGATTGCTCGTTGTGTGGACTTTGTCTTTGCCTTCTTTCGTCTTCGTTTGCATTTTGCATTTACCATTTTGCACTTTTCATCATAATTAGAGTTCATTGCATGTCAGTATTTTTGTCCATAGCATTGCATGTCAGTGCGTCTGAGGGAAAAATTTTCGGTTATCTATATTTAAATACCTTCCACCATGATTTCATGAAGACTATCATCACTCATGTCATCCGGTGAAATTATTTAAATAAGGGCAACTGTTGTACCCCAAATTTTACCCTCAGATATTCTGATCATTTCATATCATTCTAAGTCGGTCTCTGTTTTCGCATTTTAGTAGACATCTCATTAATCATGCATTTTTAGCTGATTTTATCATTCTATGTTTTTTTTTTTATTGTTATCATCATTTTTATTTAGATAATTAATTTAATACGGTTTATTTTCAATTATAGTCTTATGTTGAACTTAATTTAATTTTAATCTAATTTAATATTAATTAGTTTAACTTTATTAGTTTGGTCTAATTTTAGTTTTCATTTTAATTTGAGTTAATTTTAATTTAGTTATTTTTTAATTTAGTTAATTTTTTTTTTGTTTAATAATTTTAACCATAATTATAGTTTTAACTTCATTTTAATTTATTTATTTTTTAGTTCTAAATTTACCTCTTCTTTGTGTAATATTTATGTTACTTATTATTATTATTATTATTATTATTATTATTATTATTATTATTATTATTATTATTATTATTATTATTATTTAAGAATATAGAGTCCAATTTACAATGTTTGGTTAAAATAAAAATGTGTGAAAGGTACATCCCATCTTGACTACAGCACATGAATCCCAATGCCTTGCGTTTTTCTGCTATCTGTTCACTCCAAAACAAAACCTGTCATGAGCCTGTGTCACCTGCTTGCAATACCACAAGTGTCTGCATCAATATCCTGCTCATGATTTTCCACAAAGGTGTTATCTGCAAAACCTGCAACACAAAAAATAAAGCCGGACCCAAGCTGAAACCATCCAAGCTGATGCACCAATGCACCTCTTTACTCCAAGCATCCACAAGCAACAGCAACTATACAATGGGATCTACAACCAAGAAACATGTCATTGAGAGAGACATCATAGTAATCAGTCAAAGGATTCTGTTGAGAAAATTTGAAATATAAGGAGAGGGATTTGTTCAAAAAGGGGAGAAAGGAAGAACAAAAAAAACTTGGAAAAAACACAAACCTGAGAAAAACTCTCCGACAAAACAATCTGTGATTTGAATCATCTTCATCATAAATCTCCATGTAGCATTAACCTTAACCTGCATACCCAACTCACCTTGATTCTCATCTTGTTCTGAGGAAACTAATTCACAAACTCATATCCACAGAGGAAACCGTACCATAGATCACCATACACACTTCAGAAACACCCACCACAAAAAAAAACTGAAAAAAAAACCAGAACCAACTCTTCTCCTACTGCACTTCATCAACCACCAAATACTCCCCTGAGAACCACCGTTTCTGAGAAAAAAACTCGCCATCAGCTTTCTAAAACCGCCTCCAATACTCACTCTCCTCTCATTAAGTCGCTCCACAAACTCCTTTCCACAACGATACCTCCAATCTTCCATCTTCAAGCCTTTTCCTCTAATCTTCCCCACCTCCAATTTCACAGACCTTCACAACAAACCTTCTATTGTAACCATAACACCACATGACCTTTCATTCCTGTAACAACAAAACCTATACTTCTCCACCACCCAAGCACACATCACCTTCTCAACCTCATTCAAACTCAACCTGATACAACCCTGTTCATCGTCGGAACCTCCCTCTTCAAACCATTTCAATTTCCCTTACCTTCACCCACTCAGCTTCACAGCTTAAACCTCCATCCTACAATAAACCCAACCATTGAAACCTTCAAATCTTAAACCCAGAATGAAGCTGAAACCTCACTCGCAGAGTGTTCACTCAAAAGAAGAGGAAGTTGCGTACTCAGAAGGAAAAAAGAAGAACAATGTACCTCGGTGTTAATACATACATTCATTTGCTGGTATAATCTTCTTCTCCTTCGCCAATAATCGTTGTTGTATTGATTTGTGTTGTCTGCAGTCTGTGGCGTTGAACTTTCATTTGTTTCAGAGAGATTGTCGAAAGAGAAAAGAGAGCGTGCGTGATGATGAATCGCGTGAGAGAGCCGAGAAAAAGCAGATCGAGAGTGAAAACGAGAGAGAAGCATGGAGCGATTACCTGCGATTCGCGTGAGAAGAAAACAAAAAGGGTAACGATCGTGTTCCTTTTGTTTACATCCGTTTCAGTTTTTTCCTTTTAGGGTAGGTTTTTGTTTGTGTGAAATCATGTGAACCGGGTCAAACCGACCCATGTTGGAAACTCACCCGCCCAGAATTTGGGATCATCAATTTTCCTGACAGGTTGGGCTTTGAGCCCACTATTCTGATCCCACTCTCACTTTTAGTTAGATTTTATATTAATTAGATTCTTGATTAGTCAAATAGTAGCTTAGTTAGTTCTTAGGATTTTCGTTAGCTTGATTTTAAGTTAATTAGGATTAAATCATTTAATTTTAATTAAGATTAGAATTAGGTACTAATTCTTTTAGTTCTAGAACTAGACATTAGTTTAAATGTAAATTAGAAACTAGTTTAATAAATTAGACTAAGTTAGTTTTTTATTTAGGATTTGGATTAGTTTAAAAATTAATTATTTTAGTTAGAACTAATTAATCAATTTTTTTATTTAGGTTTAATTAATTTCTATTGTTATTAGTTGTTTCAGTTAATTCCTATTTACCTTACCATTTTCACATTTCTCATTTTTAGTCAATTCCTAATTTGATTCTTGTTGCATTTGTTGTATATATGTTGCTTTTCATTTTATACTTGATATTGGAGGTTTTCTCTCTGTCCCTCTGTATCTTATCCCTCATTCCAAAGGAAAGGGCCTTCCCCGTTGACTGCCATGTCATTTAGGATAGCCGTGCACGTCATTCCCTCTGATCTCACGCCGCCGCGCGATCGAGACTTGCCATTCCATTTTTTAACCTAGCCTTAGGTTTGGAGTCGCCACACTCCACGTAGGTGTCTTGCTGTCAGCTCCTACTTTCCCCTGGAACCTTGACCACGGTCAAGAGTTCCTTACCCCCGTATTGAGGGGAACTACGAATGCTTTGAATCCATTCCCGTCAAGATACGTAGGCACGAGATGCGATGTCTTGGCGAGCATACTTAGTGTATATACCCCTAGGTCTTTACTTTAGCACATTTCCCTTAGCAAGCAAACATTAGCATAACACAAATACTAACAAGAGGTTCCTGTAGAGTACTACAGATACTTAGGGTGTTAATACCTTCCCTTAGTATAACCAACCCCCGAACCTAGATTCTCTTAACTTAGGGTTTTCTTTCTTTACCCTTTCCTTTGGATAAATCAAAGCTCGGTGGTGAATTTCAAAGTCTTGCGATGCAAGTTAATTAATAGCTTGTTATCCGATTCTCACCGCAACAATGGGAAAAATATTTAATGTGTTTGTCTTCCATTACTTTTGTAACCGTTCCATGACCTACCCACTTCTCGCTAGTCAAACATTATCGCGAGGGACCGACCATGATTTTGAAAGACTTTCCGACTAGTATACGCTTGAAAAACCCCGGAGGAAACTGTTTTGTGTCGGCCAAAGATGCTTTTGACATGTCAATAGCCATGGGTTCTACGTGAGCCATTATTGAAAACAATGTCACAAAAATTAATGTTATCATTAAAAAAAAACGAATGTTGATAAAATATTTACAATAAATTATATTTAAAGTTGTTCTAATTAAATACAACTAGCGTCCAAACGGGCACTCCCGTGCCCGTTTGTCCGCTTTTTTAATGAACAGATACGTCAGAAATATTAACGGGTATTTTATATTAGTTTTGATTTAAATTTAAATTATTTGTGCAATAAACTTTTTGATATACAATGTTATGTTTGTATGTCCGTTTTTTTAAGAAGTTATTTAAGGAATGATTTTAGAAGAAAAATAAGTCAACCCAAACTCTCTTATCCCCTTTATGTATATAGTTATAGAAGATTATAAATTTAATATTCTTTCTTATATCAAATTTATTCTATAATATTTTTAATAAATATTTTTTCTTATTTTAAATTGATTCCTTCATTGATTGAGATAGTGTGTAAAGCTGTGTATTTGTGTGTTGTAGTTACATAGAATTGATAATAATCTAAGCAACTTCCAATAATAATTATTTATTATGTGAGTATTTAAGTAACTTCTAATAACCATTCCATATTAAGGGCAAAATAGGAAGAAAAATAGGTCAGCCCAAAATCTCCTATCCCCTTTATATATAGTTATAGATAATAAATATAATAAATGTTTAAATTTTGTATTATTAACATTATTACTGAAAATTGAAAAAACTAATTAAATTTTATTACATTATACTTTTGATTATCCATATGTAATTTAATTTAATTTTTAATTTTTTTTACTAAACAATAAAATCACATCAAATTTACAACTATTTATTTCATAATGAAAATAAAAACTATCAATTTCTTATTGACTATCCATATGTAATTTAATTTAATTTTTAATTTTTATTAAAAAAATAAAATCACATCAAATTTACAACTATTTATTTCATAATAACAATAAAAAAGCATCAATTTCATTTGTGAACTAAATTGAAATATTTATTACCAATAAAAATAAATAAAAAACTTTAATAATAATTATAATTAAAAAACTACACGACACTTCGATTTAACCATTAATATTATCATTTTAATATACTATATTATTTATCAAAAAAGTTATCAACAAAATACTATTATTTATGAGCAAAAAAAGGTAATAAATGATTGAAAAAAATTTATTGAAAAAATTGATGTCATAAAAAACAATTATATCATTAAAAAGTATCATAGAAATTAAATAATGAATATAATAAATAATTAAATTTTGTATAATTAACATTATTATTGAAAATTGAAAAATGTATATGAATAATAAATATATTATTTTACTTATAAACATAAAAAAAAAATAAAACATTTAATATTTTATCTCAAATATTAATAGCACATAATAAAGTGTTACCAAAAAATAATATATTTTCTTTTTATAAATAATTTAATAAAGATAACTATTATTATTTTTATAAAGATTTATATCATTTAAAAAACTCATGAAACAATGACAATAAATATAATAGACTTTTTTAGATCATGAAAGAAAATTGGTGAATGGATGGACTTAAGTTATACATTATAGTGAAAATATCTGATTTAAGGTTTATTGTAACTCACAATTCATACATTTTAAAATTGATTGATATAGTTGTTTACTTACATATTAAATAATTAACTAATTCAATTTTATTATTATTAAAAATTAATTAGATTCTAATTCCAATATAATTTAAAAATAATATTCATTTATTATTATGACTAACATAATTTACACGTTTAATAATTAATTTTATGACAATTAACAACTATTTGTATAATTAAATTTTATTCAATCAAAATTATTTATTTTTTTATTAGGAGAATTAATTTTACACATTTGAAAACCAGAGGCATGGGAAACATGTATAAAATGTTATACATAATTAATCATCATTTCAAATATTACTAAGATTAAATATTTTCCATTTATATACATATAAATAAAACAAATATTAGTATAAAAAATATTCATACTCAATATTTATTAAATTTCATAATCAATATTTATTAAAATTCATCCATCATCGTGGCTTGTCTCGAATATCATTGAAGGTGAAGCTGATGAAGATGAAGAAAGAAAACTAGAGGTGTTCAGGTAACTACTTGAAACAACAACTTTTTCTTGCGCAAATTTCTTCTACTTCTTCTTTTTGAGCTTTAGTCCGTAGGTTCTGAATTCTTGCTTTTGTTGATGAGTGCAGAGTGTATAGGACTGGAGAGCTCTTATTGTTGTCAACTTTAAGGCGAAGCTTGCTCAACAATGGAGATGAGCTTTGTGTGAGTGGTGATTGGAGAGAGAGAGAGAGAGAGGGCAAATCCCAGAAGAAAAGAAACTACAACGAAATTAATTAGGGAATAATATTCCCAAACAAATCACTAGCAAGATTGTGATTGAGAAACAAAGGGCACTCCTCGAAAATGCACGTAGAAATCGACTGCAATTTTTCTTTTCTAGCCAACACATCCACGCAGATATTGGCTTCCCTGTAGATGTGTCGAATCTTAACCTCAATGTCTTGATGCAATAAAAATTCGATTTTAGTGATCAAGTGTCTTCCCATGTTACTACTATGATTGCCAGTCTTAATGTCATTGACCACTTGTTGAGAATCCATCTCCAAAATAATGTTCTGAAAATCAATTCCCATAACTAGATTTAAACCTTCCAAGACACCCCAAAGCTCAGATATGTAAGCACTACTAATGCCAACATATTTAGAGAAACCTCAAAGCCACTCTCCATCACTCCCTCTAAGGATACCTCCACAACTAGTATTGTTGTGTTTAACTCTCGCTCCATCCGTGTTTAGTTTAACCCAACCCATCGGAGGTGCTTCCAACTTTAAGTAACTCAAACTTCTATGGGGCTTTAAACTGATATTTGCTGCAGTTTTTGCATGCTCGTAGTCCTGAACCAATTTGTTGATATGACTTATCATGCACGACGGTCGATTGAAGCTTCCTTATTATGCCATGTCCAAATGTTGTGCGGGCGGTAGCCTAAAAAGCCGTCTAATCTTTCTCAGTATTCCACCCCAAGCTACCATTCATATTATTGTAAATCCAATCCTTTAAATTACCTGTAAAAAAACTAAAATAATTGTTAGTGTTAACAACCGCCATCCAAAGCGCAATTGCATGCTGGCAATCCCGAAGAACATGAAGGGCGTCTTCTTCAACGTTATTAGTGAGCTATCTATCATGTTGGAGAATCCAAACAAAGTATCAAACATGTTTCGTTGCTTAAATTTTCCAAATTGCTCTCCATGGCATGTTACTTGTTCTTTCCCCACAATCATCAAGAAGCTTATACATGGTTCCAACACTGAATTGTTTTCCATCTTGCCCAACTCCAACCCTAACATATGGGCCTGCATCGAAAGAGGGAGGCATAACTGCAACAATCCGTTGAAGCATGTCCATTGGAAGCCAATGATTCAGCTATTCCCAATTCCAACCAGAATCATTGTTACCAATATTTGCAACTTTAGATGCCTGCATGTTCACAGGGATATCAATTTGAAGGTAAGATATGCGAACGTTCGAAGAAATCCAAACATCATTCCAAGTGTCCACATCCTTGCCATTTCCAACACTCCAAATACTGTATCTATCAATATCCGGCCAAACCTTGATAATACTTTTCCAAAGGCTTGAATTTGTGGACTTCATGGAGATATCTCTTCAGTTAGCATTTCGATCGTACTTGCCCCAAACAACATTGATGATAGTCCATCATTACATAAAATCAGACGAAGAATCGAGAAAAAAAGAGTAAAAGAGGAGCTAAAATGATGAAGAATGCCCCAAGAATGAGTGAAAAAGAGCCAAGTATGAAAGAATGGGACTTAGTGGAAATTTTGGTGAAAAAGCACGCAACTACTGGAATAATCACGCGCAACAAAGGGACCATTGCGCGTGCGATGCTTCTGTAGTGCGCGCGATGACATCTTTTTTTGGACTTTTTCTAACGCGTTCTGACAACTTTAAAAGGGGATTTTCTACACTTTTACAAGAGTTACAAAATTTGGCACTGGGAGCACGGTTTTACAACATTAAAGGGTGATTTTGAGTGCATTAGAAGCCATTGGAGGATAATTCTTTAAGGGAATTCAGTGCTATTCATCTTTTATCAATTGGTATTGTAATTTTATCATAGTAGATAAAATCTCTAGGTTAGGTTGTGTGTGATGAACTTTATTCAACCATGTAGGCATTATATGGCGGTTTGACTTTGTATGAACCTTATTACTTATAATTTTATTCAGTTGTTTTGCTTAATGCTTATTATTTGAGATACTCTATTAATATGTTGTTATATGAATAGGGATTCCTAACCAGTAGCCTATGTATTGGACCTAGGGCAATTGTTCTACTTAAGCCGGTTGAATAGGGATATGATACCTTGAGTACTGGCACTGAGAACTACACTACAAGAAAATTGGCAGATTGCGACGGTTATTTTGGCAGGTTACGACGGTTAAAACTGCCGTAATTTGCAAGTCACGACGATTGCAGCATTGTCGCAAAAACGTGCGTCGCGAGGCCGTTTCACGTTGGTTGTCAAAACCGTCACACCAACCGTCGTGATCTCTTACGACGGGTAAGGAATTGACTTAATCTCCATATTTCGACGGTTGTAACCGTCGTAAATTTCCATTTGATTTTTGTTTTTGGTTGTTGATTACGACAGTTCCAACTGTCACAACTTTCTGTTCCACAGGTATATCTGCAAGTAAATCCGTAGGAAATTTTCTTTCCACAGGTAAATCCGCAGGTAATTTATTTCTAAAATTAAAAAAAATTGTACAAATATGAACAGAATGGGGCAGAAAATCACATATTCTTCATTCAACTAAACATATATCATATTACATTTATACAAGCACCATATGTTAGAAGCTTATATCATATTACAATTACATTCAGATAAAGAATCAAATACATTGAAGAATCTTTTTGTCAATTTGTTCTTCGACAAGCTTTTCAGACTTTCAATCATATACCTGAAGTCAAAAGTAAGATTAAGTAAATAAATAACGCGTCACGCTATTTGCTTTTGAAGAACTACAACAGATTAATAGGTTAGTTCTTTCAATTTACAGAAAGAAAGAGGAATCAAAGAAAATAAATAATGCATCTCTAACAGAAATATATAGTAGTAAAGAGTAATTACCATGTCCAGGTATTAGGGAGCCAGAGTCTTTCACCCCAGCATCACGTTTAATCATTGATTCTGTGAGATTGCCAAAAACTGACCCAAGGAAAATCAGAATGCCAAGAGCTATTGCGCTGACAAAATCCAGTAAAAACCCACAAGTTAATATAGTGTTAACTGTTCATAGGATATATAAAATTGCATGGAGAATGTATGAATGAATGTCCATCTTAAACAGAATAACGTTAACTTCAAGGACGGGTGAGTGTGCCGTACTGGTGATGTTGGCCAGCTGAATACTTTTGAAAGGATAGTGGAAGTAGCTATACAACCACAAAATCCTACAATAGTACCCTCTCATGTCTTCTTTGGAATTATACTAGTAAGTGGTGTTCTTCCAAATGTCTGCATGAATACAAAAAGATATATCACAGTTGAAGAGTAGATTAATTAAGCGTGTATTTTTTAAGATCAATACAAAATAAGCTATCTTAGTGTGAAATCAAAGTAAAACATTATCAAAGTTTCACACAAACAACTTGCATCCAAACAATTCAAATAAGTATTCACATACCGACATTAATTTATGGTATGCCACAACTTCCAAACAGAGCCAATGTTTGAAACTCCTTGCCAACTTGACTCAATAAAACAATCTGATTTTCCAGTAGTAACAAATATCAGACCCGAATCTAGCATATATTCTCACAAGTCACAATTAAAGCACAAACAACACCACACCTTGAAGCCAAGAAAAGTAAGTTAAATAACTCTTCCCAACAAACGTGAATAGTCACCATAACATTGTAGCAGTTACCAGAGAAAACAAAACTAATACCTGCTATGTATTATTCATCGATACAATGCTTTTAGATGATCTGTTCTTTTACAATTAAAATTACAATGTATGGTTAAAAGGCACATTACAATATACAAGTGATGAAGTGATACATTAAGTTTTTCAAACTTAATATTCTTATCCAGTTTATATTTCATTCTCACTCTCTCACCCAATTTTTCGCTATTAATCATCAATATCATCTTCATTCGCGGCTTCTCCGCGGTGATCAAAATAACTAAAGATGAAAATATCATCAAAGCCTTGCTAAAGATGACTAATATCACCAAAGCCTGTGCAAATATGATCCAATAAGAACATAGCCTCAGTTAATAAACTGCGCATTTAGTTTAACATACATTTAAATCATAACGCGTCAAATGCATCAAACATAAAACAGAAACAGATACAACTGCAACATGTATTGGATTATTACCTTTTCATAAAACTTGATGCCGCATTCTAAATCACCGACGCGAAGCATAATATGAGCAAATGGATCAACAATTTTAGATCTTTGGATGAGTGCAAAAGTGTAGCCACCAGGATCCTTCACAAAGGCGATAAAAGTTGTTCCGCCCTGAACTATACCAGGCTCCCTAGTGATGTTTCCACCAAAAGCCCGAATGTGTTCAACCAATTTGTAAACCTAAAAAATTGAATCAATGTCACTATGTTCATTCACTTCACAAATCAAAATTTAATGACACATGATCAAGCTTTTGTGAATTCAGAATTAGAATAGTCTTGTCTAGTTTTCTTACATCTTGTGTTGCAATTCCAAAATGTCCAAATCCATCTCCAACATCATAAGAACTCACTCCATAATCTAACAATAAGATCATATAATTAAATAGTTAGAAGAATTGGAAAAACATTATAAAAAATCTAAGTAGTTTCAGGCATTAACAGTGGTTTCAGTAGTAGTGTGTAAAGAAAAGAGACAGAACCAATGTTAAGCAAAAACATTAAATATAATGAATCAATATTAAATTGAATAAGCACCTCGATACTCCTCCTCAACTTTTCGTGTCCTTCAATAGGAGGTGCACCAGAATCTGGTCCAACATAAAAGTACTGAATCTATGAGTAAGAGTAAGCATTAAAGACCTCAAAATAATAATGTTAGTTGTTTATATTTATCAAAATAGTAACTTACTGACATGTAGAGATCACATTCCTGTAATGCTGCAATGCCGACATTAGACACAGGATAACGCTTAATGCACAATTTCTTAAGTTCTACACACTTAAGAGCAACACACTCAATATCAACATCAGTTATCATATCAAATCCACAAAGAGCAAACCTTTCCAAACCCTGGCAACTTGAATCAATTTCATCCTAACTCATTGTCAGTTGTTGAGGCCAAAATATTTAATTTAAAAAACTGAACACAACAGATAGAAAGAGAACCCGATAATGGGTTTGGTAACTAAAGGAGAGTAGAATAATCATTTATACCAAACAGAAGAATAAAATGTGAACATACCAATTCCAAAACCTAATTCAATGACAGTGCAACCTTGAAATATCTCGAGATTTTTTTACAGATAATCATTCACCAACATAGCTCCAACCCATAACAGTTGTCCTGTCAAATCAAAGTGAGTTAATTCCAAAGATAATTAGTGTTTTGATCCAAAAACTTGAAGATATAGATAATTAGTGTTTTGATCCAAAAACTTGAAGATATAGATAATTAGTGTTTTGATCCAAATATAATTCATAACAGCTGCCCTGTCAAATCAAAGTGAGTTGATTCCAAAGATAATTAGTGTTTTGATCCAAAAACTTGAAGATATGAAGTGCATTGCTGTAGAAAGACTCTGATTGCGTAAACATATTAGATAGGAAGCCAAATTGAGAGTAACAAGAGAATAAACATTGCATCAATCAAGAGACCAAAGTCAGTAACTGTTGTAGAAACAATAATTGGCAATTATATTGTTCTATAGAGCCTAAAAATTGCAGTAAACATATTAGACACGAGGTACTATTGAGATGCATTCGCAGTATTCGACTTTTGCATTCTCATATCGCCGGAGAAGATGAGAAGTTATTGCAACCCCCACTTCCGTAGTTGCTCTACGACACTGTCCTTGATAACCTAATTCTATTGCAAGACACTTAGGTCCCACGGTAAGTCTATCAACTACTTCATCCATATCTGACCGAAGAATTGAGTTATATCGGTTCCTGACAGCCACAAGAGCTTCCTCTTGGACCAATTATGCTAATCTTGCTCCAGACCATCCTGGAATTAATAAATTTGTTCAGAGATTGAAATGAAAATTTCAAAGCTAAGACAAAGAGTCTATACCAGGTAGGTTCTGAGCATAGCTGAACAAATCAACAGAATCTGACAGTTTTACTTTGGTAGCATAAATTTTCAAAATATCAAGTCTTCCTTTTGCACTTGGAGGGAGAATCTTGATCTACAGGAAGAAAAAACTAAATGACCATTAACAGTGTATTACCACTAAAAGAGAGAGGAAGAAATCAGTAACTCAGCCACAGAAAGAAACCTTTCTATCAAGATGACCTGGTCGAAGAAGTGCAGGATCTAACAAATCCCTACAAGAAAAGAGAGAGTTCATACTTGTGAAAAGAATGAATCCACATATTCGTTTTAAGCAACAATAAATACCTATCATGTGACATAAAAACACAATTAACAACTTCAAATAATTGATATGGGAACTAAGTTAATGGATAATGTGTTAGATTTGTGGAAATAAAGGAAAAATTGTGTATACAAAATCAAACTAACAGTATTAACCACGACAGGGGATTGACAATAATACAAATACTAACATGAAGTAGATCCACCAATACTTTCTTCGAATTCAGAAGACGAGAATAATATGGCTGCTTCACAACTCCTGACTATAGGAGATTACTGCAAGAGGACTGATGACAGTCAAGTTTCTAGAGGGTTTGTACTGACAGACCCTGTTAACTTTGATATTAAAAATTATGTGCTTTCAGGTCTAAGAGACAAACATTTCGAGGGAACGCTATCAGAGATCTGTGGGCTCATCTTGCACGCTTTTACGAAACTGCTTCGATGTACAAGCTGGGTAATGTTACGAATGACCAAGTGAAGTTGTGATTGTTTGGGTTATTGCTTATTGGAAGGGCTAAAGATTGGTTGTTATTCCTTCCAAATGGAACCATTTAAACATGGAAGGAGCTGGAGGGTAATTTCTTGGAAATATTCTTCACCACTACCTAGTTTACTGAAAGAAGGGGTGAGATTTTGAATTTTGAGCAACAAGATGCGAAAACCTTATATGACTCATGGGAGAGATTCAAATTATTTCTACATAGGTTCCCTAACCATAATCTAAACAACATGGAGAAAATGAAAAGTTTTATCAAAGGTCTCAAGAGTCAGACACGTATGTTGCTATATGCTTCTGCATGAGGCATAATTAGACAAATGATTGAGCCCCAAGTCAAGGACCTAATTGAGAAGATGTGTATGAATGAGTATTGAACGAAGAGTGAAAGATCGATAAAGGTTGAAATGGTAGGTTCACCCAAAGGTATATTAACTGTTGATACTTAAACTGCTTTATTAGCTCAAATTAAATTATTGAATAAGCAACTAGCTACAAGCTGCTTGAATAACGCTAACGTGAGCTAGGTACAACCACTTAAGTGTGATTTTTATGGTGAAGCACATGAGAACAGAAGGTGCTCATCTGAATGGTTGAGTGCAGAAGTTCAATATGCTAATTTTTAAAGGAATGCTCCTTATTCCAACACCTACAATCCAGGGTAGAGAGATCATCCAAATTTCCGTTGGAGCAAAAACCAAAATCAAAGTGAAGGCCAAGCTCAACAAACTCAACAAGCTCAAAATTCCTAAAGGAAGCCTTCATGGTTGGAAGAGACTTTGAAAATTTTCATGAAAGTCACTCAACTTAGCTTGGTGCAGGTGAATAAAAATCATGAAACCATGAGCAGAAACCATGGTGACTCCATCAAAAATTTGGAGACGCAAATTGGGTAACTATCAAGACAACTCGTAACCTTCCTAAGTTTGAGCGGAGGATTTTCAAGTAACACCGTAGACAATCCCAAGAAAGAAACATGTAAGGTGGTTAGGATCAGTGTACGTATGGAGACTAAGGAGGATGAGATTAGAAAAATTAAAAAAAAAAAGGAAATAAAGGAACAAGAACCTCAAGTGAACCAAGAAAAAGGGAAATATGCACTTGAGCAAGGTATAACTGAAAGGTTTCTGGAGAAAGGAACCAAGGAGAAAAATTTAAGTGAACCCAAACCACCATTACCCGATTACATGAAACTTCCTTATCCTATTATTAAGAAGAAATTGGTACCTGAAGATGATGTTCGGATGTTTGAAAGATTCAAAAAGATGTTGAAACAAATTCAGGTAAGTATTTCTTTTCATGAAATTTTAGAATTAATCCCCAAGTTTGCTAAGTTTGTGCAGGTATTGCTAAAAGGAGGAACACAAAAGTTGCTTCAAGAACAGGCTAAGATGGCAGAAAAAGCTAAAACAACAGAACTTTTGGAGAGGCCACAAAAGATGAATGATCAAAGAGCGTTCTACATTGCATGCACCATTGGTGGCGTAAAAATACCACATGATTTGTGGGACCTGGGATCAAGCATAAATGTGATGCCGCTGAGCAAACTCAAAAAGATGGATATAGAGGATATCAAGCCGAGTGACATGACGCTTACTATGGGCGATTCATTTGAAACTGAACCGCTTGGTGTTGTACAAGATGTGCTTGTTCATGTCAACGATTTTACCTTCCCTGCATAATTTATGGTTATTGACATGATAAATGAGTCGGAAGGTTCTGTGATTCTTGAAAGACCATTCTTGGCAACCGGGAAGGCAAAGATAGATGTGGAAATCGGGGAATTAATTTTGAAATATAATAAGGAGAAGGTGGTGTTTAATGCATATGATTGGACACCAACTTGGGAGGATCTAGAGGCATGCTATGAATTTGGAGAAAAAAGCGGTGAAGTTGAAAAAGGAATGGGAAAAGGAGTTTTCACAAGCGTGAGGGTATCCCTTGAACCTGACGTCTTTTGAGGATTGAGCGTCAAGCTAGTGACGTAAAAAAAGCGCTAAATGAGAGGCAACCCATCAGTTTTTAATCTGTTTTTTTTTTGTTTTGCAGCGTTTTACTTTCTTTTATTTCAAAACCAACCATAAGAACAATTAGCTACAAAAGAAGTACCTGGTGACGAAAATCCTATGTTCTCAATAGACTTATTTGCAGCTGTTTTTTTCTTCAGATTTACAAAGTTTAGGTTTAGCATTGAATAAATGATCCAAGATGTAACACCCCATGTCCCTAAGCATGAGAAGTTAGTAGAAATTCTAAGGGCATAAAAGTCACTATCATTCAAGACAAGTATTCTATCAAATAAATATCTTAAGGAAATTGGTTGGATTTGGACTACATGGCAATTTGGTGAATATGGATTAGTTGGAGGGCCTTTTGGACATTAACCATAATTGCATGCATCCTTAAGGACTTGTTTGGATGTACAAGTCATTTATTTTTCCAAATCAGAATTTATGAGAGAAGGAGGAAGAGCTTAGGAGCAAGAGAGAGAGAAAGAAGTCATGTTCACCATCTCCAAAATCCATTTTCGCACCTTAAGGACAACCTCCACTAATCAGGTAATAACTTTTTTCTCGTAACTCCGATTGAACCGATTCTAAACTTTTTGGAAACTAGACAAAATTATCTTCAATTTAGATATAAATTTTGTCTTTTGTATGTTTGTGATGAGAGAGATAAATGTGTTTGAAGATGAGGGTCTGATGCTGATTTTGGTGAAGGCATGTATAAGGGATTTCTTGACCAGCCTCCCTTAAACAGGTGATAACTTTTTACTCGTAACTTGAATTTAAGCAATTCGTGAACTTTTGGAATCTACACAAAATTCCCTTCAATTTGATATATGATTTCGTGTCAGGAAGGTCTGTATTGAAGGAGATTAACGTGTTTGAAATTGAGCAATTCTTGTTGGAAATGGGAAAAAGGGTGTTGCGGGTTTGATATTTTGAATGTAGAACTTTGATCAAGAAGAAACCTCAAGGGCAGAATTATTATCATCTTCATCTCTCCAACTCAGAACCTTCAAGTTTGTGGTGAGTTCCATAGTTAGAACTTGGGTAAGAATGGGGATTGAATTGCATGTTGAATGGGATAGTGAGAACTATGATTGCATGCTTAATACATTGATGAAAGAGTGTTCTTATGACAATTATATATGTCTTGTAATGTGAGTTCTATAGTAAGAACTATGAGAATGTTCATGTTTGGGATGATTTGGGGTTTTAAGGGTTTGAGAGAAAAATCCATGGAAACCATGTTTTGATGATGCAAATTGATAAATCTATGCCAAGTATATGATGCATGCAATGGAATATTAGTGAGACTGCCAAGAGATGAAATACTTTTCGTATTCGCGAACGGTGGACCTCCGTAGTTAAGTACTGATGAGACATAACTAGTTCTATACATGGAATATGACACATATGCTTGTTTTCGTATGCAAACATATTATGATATAATAAGTTTAACTGAGCTAGTTATGTTAAGAAGTGAATGCATGTATTATGTTAAGCATGTATGGAGTAAACAAATGGCTAACCGAATATGATTATGTGAGTTCATGTTGACTCATGTTTGATATGTTCTAAGGTAACCTTATCCGTGAATGATCTGGTGTATACACGACGATGGTTTGACATTGTATGTTTAGTATTACGCGCGTACGCAATGGGAATGATCTGGTGTATTACTGGTACTATTATGAAGTGAGACATTATGTTTTATAATGTATACATAAATGCTTGCCTAATAGAAATTACTTGGTGAGTGGAACCCTAGGATCAGTGTTATCCGAAATAGGGAATTGTGTAGAATTGAAAAGAAGAAACTTTGGTACTATTAGATACACCCTAATCCTGAGGTAATGGAATCAAGGGAGTGAAATTTGAAATTCCGACTAATTTTAATGCATAGTTCGAAATGTAGGAGAGTAAGTCCCATTAGATGAGAGGTAGGAGAACTCTGGATACCGCCTTACTAGACTAGTCCTGAGAGAAGGCGGCGGATAATTTCTGGAAACCACTTTATAGGACTTAGTCATATTAGAAGGGGGCAGAAACTTCTGTAACACC
The DNA here is from genome assembly GCA_022829125.1 of Lathyrus tuberosus. NCBI lineage: Eukaryota > Viridiplantae > Streptophyta > Magnoliopsida > Fabales > Fabaceae > Lathyrus > Lathyrus tuberosus. The sequence goes on from JALAZF010000071.1 coordinate 16,127,486, forward strand.
TTACCATGATGGGCGGCGGGTTGTCAATAGTCAACGACGTTCAAAACACTAGCTGGGCTAGAGGTTCGTCAAAGGCTTGGATGCGATAGATCTATAGCTCCTATTGTTCTACGTGACTCATAAACTTCCGTAATACCTTACCATGATGGGCGGCGGGTTGTCGATAGTCAATGACGTTCAAAACACTAGCTGGGCTAGAGGTTCGTCAAAGGCTTCGATGTGATAGATCCGTAGTTCCATTTGTTCTACGTGGCTCGTACGTTTAAGTTATTGGCTTATACGTTATTGTGAAGCGTATTATGCTTCGTTCCTTAAATCCTATGAAATAGTATATATGTGATTACTAATAGAATGAGATAAGGATAGTTTACCCTGTAGAGCTGAGTGGACCTATAAGATAGGGGAACTCACTGAGATTTAGTAATCTCATCCCATGTTGTTGAATTCTTTTCAGGTTCAAGATTAGTTTGAAGATTCACTAGAAGGCTTGTCTCAGATGCTCTGGAGAGCAGTTGGCTTGGAGATCGTGCCAGATCTTGTTTTCCGCTGTGCAGTTTCCTTGAAGACACTTATTATATACATTTTAGTTCAGTTTTCTTATTGTATACGACTTGTTGTATTTTCTTTACAGCTTTTGCATGTACTCAGAACTAATTTTAAAGTTTCATGCATAATATACTAGTCAATTATGTGTGGGGTGTTACAGTTGGTATCAGAGCTGGTCGATTCTCGGCCGAACCATGAGACATCACTAGCAATTCCCTTTTTTCCTCAAATGTGTGTGTTGTTAGCCTGACTTTATTGGTATCTCATTCAGTTGTTGAACTTGATCAACTCACCGACTGAGTGTGTGATAGTAGGATCATGGCATAGCCGCCACAAGGAGGCATAAACCTGTAAGTGTTAGGAACCCAAGTAGTAAGAGTTGGTTGGGTGATGGTTTGATTACCAGACCTAAGAAGAGTGTCTAACGCAGAATAGCTAACCACCGTAGTATTGTGGAAGGATTTGAGGAAAGTGGAATTTGTAGGCATTCAGCTGGACATAATGCACTCCTCGGATGTTGAGTATAGCAGAGTAAGTTCGAGAACTGGAAATGGAACTTGCAGAGGAGTTTCCTGCAGCGGGATTGAGTCCTAAGTGAACGGGATGCATTACCCATTCATTGCTACCAATGAAGGTTGGTGTTAAGAATCGTAGATGGAAGAATCTATGAAAGGTATGATTTTCCCATTTCAGGAAGATCCTGTCTGTTCAATTGGCGAGATGGACTACTACAACTCATCACTTCTTGATTTGCATAAGCCCTAGAATTACGCTAGGCGGAAACTGAAGTAGACGGGGACGTGAAGTACGTTAGACCATGTTCCTTGCAAAATATGATTTACCAACCCTGAGTAAGGCCATAAAACTATGCTAGGTGTCGGGTGTTAGATGAGCATAATCTAGTGACAATTTAAAGTATCTAAGGGATAATCACCGACTGCTATTGGTGCTAGTCATGGATGACTAAGTTAAGAACCGACTGGATGGAGATAGAGCTATCAATAGTTGAACCCCAAAGGATGAATCTTCCAAATTAATCTGGTGTGTATCCAAGACCTGAATGGATGAGGCATGAATCCAGAATTTACCCAAGTGTATCTTGATTGGTAAGGATGACCTAGAGAAATTTTGGTAGAGAATATGGAACGTTGTGGCTCCTACACTATGTATGACCAAATATGGGCTAGGTTGATCGAGTTTCATGTGCATGACCCTTAATAGGCATTGGATAATTGTCCTGAGGAGTAGTTGACATTGAGGCCGGCCACAGTTGGAAAATTTCATGATAATCGTAGTGGGTCACATCCCAAAAGTAGAACGGCAAGAAACACCTTAAGACTAATTCCTTGAGGGATTTGTCCCAAAAGTAGGTAAGCAGGTAACTTGTGACACTAGTTCTTGAGGGCAATGTATAGTGAACCCATCTATGTCGTGAACGTTTGGCAATGGTGAATCACTTGTACGTGCTTGAATACCGAGTAGGCCCATACTGCTAGGTGGTAATTCACTAGTCGTTAATACACCTGAGATATCAATACAATGTTTTTGTGGGGCCTGTCTAGGCGTATACTCACTTGGGATACTCACCAAGACTATCGGTATGGTGTGCTTGTGTAGCCTAGAGGGAGGCATGCACTACTCTAGTATTCTCTCGTACGTTGGTACGGGTATGCATATGTGTGTGCCAATGCTTATATGAACCATGTCAAGTAATTGTGAGTTATGGGGTTAGTTTTGAGCCATGGCATACATATTGGTGGGATAATCCTTCAATTCTCTTACGCATGTATAACATGGATGATCGTAAGTATGGTGTTTGATGTGAATTGAATTCATAGTAGGTCAAACCTAGCTGGTTCTAAATAAGGTTGAACTTTGTGATGTAACACTCTTAGGAGTGAGACTGGAAGGGTTTGAGAAGTGTTTACCTTAATGTAGATTCTGCTCAACTATATGGTCGTCGTGGCCATAGGATATAAGTGGGGATCAATATATGTATGGGGTAATTACTTGAGAACATGGCCTCGGAGTTGGACCACCATGTTAGTACTACCAAACAAGTATAACACCGCAATATCGCTATCGTCTACGAGATGCGTGAGTCATCCTTTCCGACAGATGTGTGACAATGTTGATCTGAAACTCAAGGTAGGATTCAGATTTGGTACTCGTGAGATGCGGAACCAAATTCTCATAAGGTAGGTGTGATAAGGATCCATATGTTGCCCTCGATAGTGGAGAACTATCCAAGCAGGCGATAGTGGGATGGATCAAGTCCCGATACTACACTTATGAGGACCCTGAGTGGACATGGTTTCATGGGTGATATCAAATTACACCTTCTAGATGTTTCTTGTTTCGTGGAGTGTTAAGTGGATAATTATGCGTGAATGCCTGAGGTGGAACTAATATGTAATCATCATATTAGGCCAGCACATTGTGTGGTTATTCTTTAACATTGGTGACCAGTGTTAGAATATATGAGTATATATTGGGTTAGCTTGATGTGAGATATATCTAGGGGAGTATCTGTAGATCCTCAGAAGTGAAGAAATGTCAGTCTCTGTAAAGCAGAGGCACATTGGTTATGGAGTGCGATTGTGAAAGGATTGTAATATCGGTTAAATCACATGAGTTATTAGAGGTGTTGTCACACCAGCGGTATGACGCCGTAAGATTGGGAAGAAGCTATGGAAAGTTGGTAGAGTTATCGTAGTGGCTGTATAATGTGGAAGTCGGTAGGGTAGGACGAACTCCTATTCAGTGAGTATTTAACTTTAGACATTCTGGAACCGAAGCGTGTGACCAATTTGTGTTCAAATGGACCTAACCCAGAATGATGGAATAGTTAGTGACCTGATCTTGGAAATTACTCAACCTCAAGAAGTAATTGTTGATGTGTGTGTTTAAGATTCTAGCACGTATCATAATTGGAAGAATGCCGAGAAGGAACTTTTGCTATTAAGGGAGTAAGTGTAGTAGAATACTGGAACTAAGTGAATTCTGAACGTAGCGCGATTTAGAGGATTTCAAGAGGGAATGACCAATTGAGATCAAAGTAGCGCAAGAGATGAAAGAAAAACCAGATAAGCCTGTAGTAGGCATGGGCAGACTACTTGTACAATAATATTTGAGTGGGGATATCTTCCTGAGAGGAACTTGACGAAGCAATGTTTCGTTCGTCCCAGACTCTCAGGGATCCACCATTGATCTAGAGAGGTATTGTTGATGGACCAGTATGGAAGAGGCATCGTGATTGATGTGTGATCAAATGTTCATGGGTCAACGGTTAAGCTTGTGACTATCAAGGGTTAGATAGGGTATCGTGACCATTGGAATAATGAAAACAAGTAAAGGATCAAGCTTGGTTGTACGAAGGAGGCAGACTTGGAAGTCAAGACCAAAGGACTTAGTAAGCACGTGTATGACTCCGTATAGCCTTGTGTGGAAGTAAATCAGAAGCATCGCCATTGGAGAGAAACGTCGCAACATGAATATCTTGGAATAGAGGTACTTCAAGAAACCAAGGAAAAAGGAGTGGAAAATCAATAGCATATGTTGAGCAAGGATGAGCTTGGAAAACATTGAGGATGAGGAATATCCAACCAAAGTGATTTGCTAGGAATTCTGAAGTTACGGAAACTCAGTGCAAAGAAGTAAAGGCCAGGGACCATGGAAGGATCATTTCCCGGGTATGTCAAGACGGAGTATCAGGAGGGACGTAAGGAACCTTTCATCCCCTCGTCGGAAGAAGATGTGAGAAACTTGTTTTTGTGGTGATTGGGAGGAATTCGAGGGCGAATTCAATTTAAGGGGGGGGGGGGGAGAATGTAACACCCCATGTCCCTAAGCATGAGAAGTTAGTAGAAATTCTAAGGGCATAAAAGTCACTCTCATTCAAGACTAAGTATTCTATCAAATAAATATCTTAAGGAAATTGGTTGGATTTGGACTAGATGGTAATTTGGTGAATATGGATTAGTTGGAGGGCATTTTGGACATTAACCATGATTGCATGCATCCTTAAGGACTTGTTTGGATGTACAAGTCATTTATCTTTCCAAATCATAATTTATGAGAGAAGGAGGAAGAGCTTAGGAGCAAGAGAGAGAGAGAGAGAGAGGAAGAAGTCATGTTCACCATCTCCAAAATCCATTTTCGCACCTTAAGGACTGCCTCCACTAATCATGTAATAATTTCTTGCTCGTAACTCCGATTGAACCGATTATGGACTTTTTGGAAACTAGAAAAAATTATCTTCAACTTAGACATAAATTTTGTCTTCTGAATGTTTGTGATGAGAGAGATAAATGTGTTTGAAGATGAGGGTCTGATACTGATTTTGGTGAAGGCATGTATCTGGGATTTCTTGACCAGCCTCCCTTATACAGGTGGTAACTATTTACTTGTAACTCGGATTTAAACGATTTGTGAATTTTTGGAATCTACACGAAATTCCCTTCAATTTGATATATGATTTGTGTCAGGAAGGTCTGTATTGAAGGAGATTAACGTGTTTGAAATTGAGCAATTCTTGCTGGAAATGGGAAAAAGGGTGCTGCGGGTTTGATAATTTTGAATGTAGAACTTTGATCAAGAAGAAACCTCAAGGGAAGAATTATTATCATCATCTTCATCTCTCCAACTCAGAACCTTAAAGTTTGAGGTGAGTTCTGTTAGCTCTTGTAATTGGCTACAATTTTGGTAAAACATTGTTGATGTCATGTATGATGTCTTAACATGAGTTACTAACATTCTGGTTATGTTAAGTTACTTTGGGTTGCAGTTTTTGTGCTGATGTCAAACATGATGTCTTAACATCTGTTGAGAGAACATCAGTCTGCTGTGTTATTAGGGCTGCGCGTGTATCAGGTTGTTTTGAGAGATCTGGTGGAGAGATTGCAGGCGAATATCTTGGTAAAGATATATTCTGGTGCAATCATATGTGGAGCAGATCTTGTTGCTATTTTTAGGGCTGAATGATATGAACAGATTTGAAGATAAAATATGTTTTAATTCTATTTTAATTTCAAATCAAATCAGATATTTTGGAGGAGTCCAAGCCCAAGTCTGAGTTTCTATTTAAAGCAGCCACAACCCTACTTGGAAGTTACGAAGACAAGAGATTAAAGACTGTGTGTCAAGTGTGTTTTCGTCTGTGTTTTGTAAACCATTCATTCATCATTCATGCTTGAATTGTTAAGTAAGATCAAGTTGTGTTCGTTGAAGATTGTTCTTCTTTACTTTGTAATCTTGAATTGTATCACTGAGGTGATTAAGGGGGAGTGAGTGGTTTCTAATATCTAAGTGTAACTTAGGCAGAAGTGTCATTGGGTAGAGATTAAGTTAGTTGATTGTCAACTGGTATTGTTGAGTCTGTAATTTAATTCTACTAATAGTGAATTTCCTCCCTGGCTTGGTAGCCCCTAGACGTAGGTAGTTAGACCAAACTGGGTAAACAATTCATTGTGTTGATTTACTGTTAGTTTTATTACCTTGTTTATATAGCAGATTGTGTTGTTGTCACATCACACTTAACATCACACATCTGATACCAGAATTTCAAATTGTATCAGAGCAGGCATCCTGCTCTGCATCTGGGTGAGATCTAGGGCTGTTACTTTCTGGTACTATGGACAAGGAGAGTGGTGGATTTGTGAAGAGACCCCCTATTCTAGATGGATCAAATTATGATTATTGGAACCTCGCATGGTTACCTTCTTGAAGTCCTTGGACAGCAGGGCTTGGAAGGCTGTTTTAGAAGAATGGAAACATCCTGTTATTGTTGAAAAAGATGGAACATCAAAGCTGAAACCTGAGGAAGAGTGGACCAAGGAAGAAGATGAACTTGCGCTTGGAAATTCTAAGGCTTTAAATGCCATTGTTAATGGTATTGGCAAGAACATCTTTAGGTTGGTCAACACTTGTGAAGTGGCCAAGGAAGCTTGGGATGTCTTGAAAAATACTCATGAAGGAACCTCCAAAGTCAAGATGTCAAGACTTCAACTTCTGACAACAAAGTTTGAAAATCTGAAGATGAAGGATGATGAGACCATTCATGATTTCCACATGAACATTCTTGAGCTGTCAAATGCTTCTAGTGCCCTAGGAGAGAGGATGACTGAAGAGAAGCTAGTGAGGAAGATTCTTAGATCCCTTCCCAAGAAATATAAAATGAAGGTGACTACTATAGAAGAAGCTCAAGACATCAGCAAGATGAGGGTAGATGAGTTGATTGGTTCTCTTCAGACATTTGAATTCGTGTCTAAAGATGAAAGGAAAGTGTGTGGTCCTAAAACTCAGGAGGAGCTATCTAATGCCATTGTTCTGCTGGGAAGACAGTTTAATAAGGTTCTAAAGAGGATAAACAGGAGCTATAAACCTAATGTCAAGAACATCATATCTGACACCAACAGGTCAGGTGATCAGGTGAAGAAAACTAGAGATGAAGAAAAGTCCAATAATGACAAAGGAATACAATGTTATGGATGTGAAGGTTATGGTCACATCAAATCAGAATGTCCTACATACCTTAAGAAGCAGAAAAAGGGTATGTCTGTTACTTGGTCTGATGAGGATACTGATAGTGAACCTGAAGGAGAATCAGCCAATCTTGTTAGAGCTATGATTGAGATTTATGAGTCTAACAATGATTCAAGTGAAGAAGAGGTTACTTATGAAGAGCTTGCTGCCTCTTATACAAAGTTGTGCATTAGAAGTGAACAAGTTTGTCTAGAAGGAGAGAAACAAAAGAAAATCATAATGCAGTTAAAGGCTGAAAAGACTGAGCTTGAGAAGGAAGTCAGTATGCTAAACTCTAAACTGGAATCTATGTCAAAATCTGTCAGAATGTTGAATAATGGAACTGATGTTCTAGACAATATTCTTAATATTGGAAAAACTGCTGGAGACAAAAGTAGTTTGGGATTCAACAATGTTTCAGCTTCAAATAATGTTATTCCTATTTCCAAGCCAGTGATGTTAAAACAGATGTTTAAACATCCTGACAAGACTCCCTCTAGGAAGAAATTCAGGCGTTGGAGATGTCATCATTGTGGGAATTTTGGACACATAAAGGCTTATTGTTATAAGCTACATGGGTATCCTCAGAAGGCACATCAGTTGGCTCCCAGGCAGAACATTCACAGAGGTAATCAGTTCATCAAACCAAAGAAGCAATGGGTTCCAAAAGGAAATGTTGCCAGCTTAATAGCTCACACTTCTCTTAGGGTTTCTAGTAAAGAAGACTGGTACTTTGATAGTGGGTGTTCAAGACACATGACAGGAGTGAAGAATTTGTTGGTGGATGTTAAGCTACATTCTTCTGGACATGTAACTTTTGGTGATGGTGTTAAAGGAGAAATCAAGGGTATGGGAAAGCTGAATTATGCTGGTGCTCCTAGGCTGGATGATGTACTACTGGTCAAAGGGTTGACAGCAAATTTGATCAGTATTAGCCAACTATGTGATCAAGGGCTCAAAGTTGACTTTACAAAAACTGAGTGCATTGTCACTAATGAGAAAGGTGAAGTCATCATGAAGGGTGCTAGGTCTAAGGACAACTGTTATCTGTGGGTGCAACAAGACTCAAGTCCCTCAACATGTGTTTTTGCTAGAGAAGATGAAGTCAAAGTCTGGCATCAAAAGTTGGGACATCTTCATCTGAAGGGAATGAAGAGAATCATATCCTCAGAAGCTGTTAGAGGAATTCCTAAACTCAAAATTGAAGAAGGAAGAGTCTGTGGAGATTGTCAAATAAGGAAGCAGACCAAGATGTCACATCAGAAGCTTCAACATAACACCACCTCCAAAGTTTTGGAACTTCTTTATATGGACTTGATAGGACCTATGCAGGTAGAAAGTCTCGGTGGGAAGAAGTATGCTTATGTTGTTGTAGATGACTATTCTAGGTACACCTGGGTAAGCTTCATCAAAGACAAAACAGAGGTGTTTGATGTGTTTAAAGATTTATGTCAAAGACTCCAAAGAGAAAAAGAGAGTAATGTCATCAGAATAAGGAGTGATCATGGGAGGGAATTTGAAAATAGCAAGTTTGCTGAATACTGCTCTGCTGAAGGCATCAGTCATGAGTTTTCCTCTCCTATTACCCCTCAGCAAAATGGAGTTGTTGAAAGGAAGAACAGAACTCTCCAAGAATCTGCTAGGGCAATGATTCATGCCAAAAAGCTTCCTTACCATTTCTGGGCTGAAGCCATGAATACTGCTTGCTATATTCACAACAGAGTTACTTTGAGAAAAGGCACTTCAGCTACATTGTATGAACTGTGGAAAGGGAGAAAACCAACTGTGAATTACTTTCATGTTTTTGGAAGTAAATGTTATATTTTGTCAGATCGTGAACAAATGAATTGATTTTGATGAAACCTTTGCTCCTGTGGCAAGACTGGAATCAATCAGATTAATCATAGGTGTGGCTTGTAATCTCAAATTCAAGCTTTTTCAGATGGATGTTAAGAGTGCCTTTTTGAATGGGTACTTAAATGAAGAGGTTTATGTAGATCAACCAAAAGGATTTATTGATCCAACATTTCCTAATCATGTTTACAAACTTAGGATAGCTCTCTATGGTTTGAAGCAAGCACCAAGAGCTTGGTATGACAGGCTTACTGAATTTTTGGCTCTGAATGGTTACAGAAAATGAGGGATTAACAAGACCTTGTTTGTCAAAGATGAAGGAGGAAAACTGATGATAGCTCAAATATATGTTGATGACATAGTATTTGGTGGGATGTCAGATGCAATGGTTAAACATTTTGTGAAATAGATGCAGTCTGAGTTTGAAATGAGTCTTGTTGGAGAGCTTAGCTATTTTCTGGGTCTACAAGTTAGACAAATGGAAGACTCCATATTCATCTCTCAGAGCAAGTATGCTAAGAACATTGTGAAGAAGTTTGGTCTGGAAAATGCTAATCACAAGAGGACACCTGCTCCTACTCATTTAAAGTTGTCAAAGGATGACATGGTGTGAGTGTGGATCAAAGTTTATACAGAAGCATGATTGGTAGTCTATTATATCTCACTGCTAGCAGACCTGATATTTCTTTTGCTGTTGGAGTTTGTGCCAGATATCAATCTGAGCCTAAAGTTAGTCACTTGAATCAAGTGAAGAGGATTCTGAAGTATGTGAATGGGACTAGTGACTATGGCATGCTTTACAGTCATGGATCAGGTACTGAATTAAGTGGTTATTGTGATGCTGACTGGGCAGGGAGTGCTGATGATAGAAAAAGTACTTCAGGAGGTTGTTTCTTCTTAGGGACTAATCTGATCTCTTGGTTTAGTAAAAAGCAGAATTGTGTGTCTCTTTCTACTGCTGAGGCTGAGTACATAGCAGCAGGGAGTAGTTGTTCTCAACTTGTTTGGATGAAGCAAATGTTAACAGAATACAATGTCAAGCAAGATGTCATGACATTGTATTGTGATAATCTGAGTGCTATCAATATATCTAAAAACCCAATTCAACATAGCAGGACTAAGCATATTGATATACGTCATCACTTTATAAGAGATTTGGTTGAAGACAAAGTAGTTGCTCTGGAACATGTTGCTACTGAACAGCAATTAGCTGATATTTTTACAAAGGCCTTAGATGCAAATCAATTTGAAAAATTAAGAAGCAAATTAGGAATTTGCATATATAAGGATTAAGTGTGCTGGGAGGTGTCTTGTGCAGTTGTGAACTTTATTGCATATGTTTTGTTTAAAGGAAACATAATTTTATTCAACTGCTGAAAGCATACAAGATTAGATTTTAGTACATCAAAAGCAATAAACAAAGAGTCTAAAGATTATCCCAACCCCCTGAATCAAGAAAAGTCTTCCAATCTTCATCCCATTCATCATCAGAAGCATGAAGTTACAATGGAGGTTTTTTGATGGTTTTCATCCTTGTCTCTGATGTTTTTCTTGTTCTTGTTGCTCCTGGAGTTGCCCCAGCTGTAGATAGTGTTTTGTTCTTCAACTTCTGTGGATCTGGTTCCTTGACCTCTTGCATGTGTTTCTTTCCTGCATCTTTGTTAGATTGACTCATGGTTCTATCTGTGGTATGTTGTTAGAAGCAAGGAGGCTTGGTTTTTATACGGCATAAAGAGTCTTTGTTTGTATCGCCTGACCAGTCAAAGTGGTCTTTGGTTTGGGAACTTGTTTTTCTTGGGAAGCCATTTTTTTTTACCTTGTCAAATTGGATGTCAGAACTTCGTGTTTGCTGCCTTGGTAGGTTAAGAGGTTGTCCAATTGTGGCTAAAAAGGGGGAGAGTTAGCCTAGGTGTTGTCTAGTTTTGAGGGGGAGTTTATAGTTTGTGCAACTGTTATGCTGTTTGAGTTTGTTTTGGTGCAGCTGTTGGATGTTGCTGATACTGGTTGTGTAGTGAATGTTAGTAGTTGTTTGGAGTTTGGTGTTTATCCGCTGCAAGTTTTTCTAATGTTGGCTGAGATTGTTTTAGCCAAAATTAGCCAAAGAGGGAGATTGTTAGTTCTTGTAATTGGCTACAATTTGGGTAAAACAATGTTGATGTCATGTATGATGTCTTAACATGAGTTACTAACATTCTGGTTATGTTAAGTTACTTTGGGTTGCAGTTTTTGTGCTGATGTCAAACACGATGTCTTGACATCTGTTGACAGAACATCAGTCTGCTGTGTTATTAGGGCTGCACGTGTATCAGGTTGTTTTGAGAGATCTGGTGGAGAGATTGCAGGCGAATATCTTGGTAAAGATATATTCTGGTGCAATCATATGTGGAGCAGATCTTGTTGCTATTTTTAGGGCTGAATGATATGAAAAGATTTGAAGATAAAATCTGTTTTAATTCTGTTTTAATTTCAAATCAAATCAGAGATTTTGGAGGAGTCCAAGGCCAAGTTTGAGTTTCTATTTAAAGCAGCCACAACCCTACTTGGAAGTTACGAAGACAAGAGATTAAAGACTGTGTGTCAAGTGTGTTTTCGTCTGTGTTTTGTAAACCATTCATTCATCATTCATGCTTGAATTGGTATAGTTTGTTTGAGTTGTAATTGTTCTCTCTAAAAGCTTTTAAGCAAGAGAGTATTGTTCTTGATCAAAGCTGTTAAGTAAGATCAAGTTGTGTTCGTTGAAGATTGTTCTTCTTTACTTTGTAATCTTGAATTGTATCACTGAGGTGATTAAGGGGGAGTGAGTGGTTTCTCATATAGAAGTGTAACTTAGGTAGAAGTGTCATTGGGTAGAGATTAAGTTAGTTGATTGTCAACTGGTATTGTTGAGTCTGTAATTTAATTCTACTAATAGTGAATTTCCTCCCTAGCTTGGTAGCCCCCAGACGTAGATAGTTAGACCAAACTGGGTAAACAACTCATTGTGTTGATTTACTGTTGGTTGTATTACCTTGTTCATATAGCAGATTGTGTTGTTGTGACATCACACTTAACATCACACATCTGATACCGGAATTTCAAGTTCCATAGTTAGAACTTGGGTAAGAATGGGGATTGAATTGCATGTTGAATAAGTTAGTGAGAACTATGATTGCATGCTTAATACATCGATGAAAGTGTGTTCTTATAACAATTATATATGTCTTGTAATGTGAGTTCTATAGTAAGAACTATGAGAATGTTCATGTTTGGGGTTTTAAGGGTTTGAGAGAAAAATCCATGGAAACTATGTTTTGATGATGCAAATTGATAAATCTATGCCAAGTATATGATGCATGCAATGAAATATTGGTGAGAAACCGCCAAGAGATGAAATGCTTTCCGTATTCGCGAACGGTGGACCTCGGTAGTTAATTACTGATGAGACATAACTAGTTCTATACATGGAATATGACACATATGCTTGTTTTCATATGCAAACATATTATGATATAATAAGTTTAAGTGGGCTAGTTTTGTTATGAAGTGAATGCATGTATTATGTTATGCATGTATGAAGTAAACGAATGGCTAGCCGAATATGATTATGTGAGTTCATGTTGCATCATGTTTGATATGTTCTAAAATAACCTTGTCCGTGAATGATCTGGTGGATACAAGGCGATGGTTTAACATTGTATGTTTAGTATTACGCGCGTACGCAATGTAAATGATCTGGTGTATTACTGGTACTATTATGAAGTGAGGCATTATGTTTTATAATGTATACATAAAATGCTTGCCTAATAGAAATTACCTGGTGAGTGGAACCCTGGGATCAGTGTTATCCGAAATAGGGAATTGTGTAGAATTGAAAAGAAGAAACTTTGGTACTATCAGATACACCCTAATCCTGAGGTAATGGAATCAAGGGAGTGAAATTTGAAATTTTGACTAATGTTAATGCATTGTTCGAAAAGTAGGAGAGTAAGTCCCATTAGATGGAAGGTAGGAGAACTCTAGATACCGCCTTGCTAGACTAGTCCTGAGAGAAGGCGGCGGATAATTTTCGGAAACCACCTTATACGACTTAGTCATATTAGAAGGGGGCAGAAACTTCCGTAACACCTTACCATGATGGGCGGCAGGTTGTCGATAGTCAACCACGTTCGAAACACTAGTTGGGCTAGAGGTTCGTCAAAGGCTTGGATGTGATAAATCTATAGCTCCTATTGTTCTACGTGACTCAGAAACTTCTGTAACGCCTTACCATGATGGGCGACGGGTTGTCGATAGTCAACGACGTTCGAAACACTAGCTGGGGTAGAGTTTCGTCAAAGGCTTTGATGTGATAGATCCGTAGCTCCATTTATTCTACGTGGCTCGTACGTTTAAGTTATTGGCTTATACGTTATTGTGAAGCGTATTATGCTTCGTTCCTTAAATCCTATGAAATAATATATATGTGATTACTAATAGGATGAGATAAGGATAGTTTACCCTGTAGAGTCGAGTGGACCTATAAGATATGGGAACTCACTGAGATTTAGTAATCTCATCCCATGTTGTTTAATTCTTTTCAGGTTCAAGATTAGTTTGAAGATTCACTAGAAGGCTTGTCTCAGATGCTCTAGAGAGCAGTTGGCTTGGAGATCGTGCCAGATCTTGTTTTCCGCTGTGCAGTTTCCTTGAAGACACTTGTTGTATACATTTTAGTTCAGTTTTCTTATTGTATACGACTTGTTGTATTTTCTTTACAACTTTTGTATGTTCTCAGAACCAATTTTAACGTTTCATGCATAATATACTAGTCAATTATGTGTGGGGTGTTACACAAGAAAAGTACAAATAGAGAAGTGACTTGATAATAAGGAAAGAAATTGAGGACTTGAAGGTAATGGAAGAGAAAAGAATCAACCAACGTGTACTCAACCTGCAGATACCTCATATAGTAAGGTTTTCGCCGACGACTTTTCAACGGTGCATGCAAGAAATATTTTCAGACTTGATCGAAAAGACAATTGAAGTTTTTACGGATGACTTCTCGGTTTTTGGGCAATCGTTTGATATTTGTTTGAAAAACTTGGATGTGGTATTAGAATGGTGTGTGGAATTGTATGGTAAGAATTGTCATTTGCCGGTGGAGTTGGAACATAAGGCATTTAAGGCCTTGAAATTTTTGAATTTTGATCCAACTTTAAGCGGAGTGAAATTCTGCTGATATGAACATAAGGCATTTAAGGCCTTGAAATTTTTGAATTTTTGAATTTTGTCACAACAACACACTCTGCTGATATGAACAAGGCAATAAGCAACAGTAAATAACACAATGAATTGTTCACCCAGTTCGGTCTAACAACCTACATCTGGGGGCATACCAAACCAGGAAGGAAGTCCACTATTAGCAGTATCAAATTACAGACTCAACAAACCAGTTGACAATATACCTAATTTAATCACTATCCAATGACCCTTCTATCTAAGTCCTCCCTAGATAAGAGACTCCATCTCACTCCCAATCATCGTAATGATGTCTAGCAGTCAACATCTCAGTCACTGCATCAACAACTTGATTTCCAAAAACTCTCCAAACACATAGAAGACACACTCCTATAACAATACCTAGACATGACCCTCATGACTAAGAACAATACTTAGAGTTGCTTAACAGCTTCCTCCAAGAACAATACATCTCTTACCTACAGGCTTTGAGATAAACACGATGACCATCCCACAAACCGGTTGGTTCATCAACCAACACAGCCCTTATAGTTTACATGATGGCTGGCTACCTTTTTCTAGGTTACAAAGACCCTATTTATAACCTATACCCAAGTGGATTTGGGCCTTCAAATCACAACCAATCTTCTGCTACAAATCCACAAAAGATTCTACTATTAAATAGATCTTCAATTAAATCTTCAATCAAATCTTCATAATTAAATCTAATTATTCTCCATATCTTTTTGCATGAAAATAACAATAAGATCTGCTCTAAATATGATTGCACCAGAATATATCTTCACCAAGAAATTCACTTCCAATCTAACTAACAGATCTCCTCAAATCAAACTAATGCGCGCAGCCCTAAAAACATCACAACCTGATGTTTTAATGTTCTGGTATAGTGATGTCAAGACATCGCATGTGACATCACTCTTCAGCACTTTAACTCTTCAACACTTTAACATTCACTAATGTTATGACTCAATGTTAAGACATCAGACACATGACATCATTAACAACACCTGCTATACCCAACTAAGATGTCATGACATCTCCTTCAACATGTCACACCATTACAACCATGTACTCATACTAGTTAGGTGCATCACAACATGTCAAGACATCTCACTTGACATTTCCACAACCTACTGTACTGGACCCAGATGTCTTGACATCTGTTGTAACACATGACAGCAATACTGTCATGACAGTTGAAGATGTTTCAACATCAGGTTCATCATCTGTAGTGATGTCTGAGCAACCATGTCAGGACTTCTGATCTGACATCTTATACCACTTGCTATAGATCATCATCTGTTCTGACATTAACACATCCTGCAGTGATGTTCTATTCTGATGTCAAGACATTCTTCATAACATTTTCCTGAGCAACATGTTTTGCAAAAAATTCTGCCAACTCAGAACTTACAATCTCCCCCTTTGGCAAATTTTTGGCCAAAACATAATTTGATCATACACATCATATTAAAGGAAAATGCGGCAGTAGAAAACAGAAGTCAGAACATCTTTTTAGGCATATATCAATCACAATCAGTTTTACCAAAATTAATGCCAACACCAAAAGCTGCAGAACTATCAATCTCCCCCTTTGGCATATTTTGGCTAAAACCTTCTTCTTTGAACACCCATCCAGCTCCTCCCCAACCAAGGGACACCTGATGTTTCTCAGTTCTTCCCCTTTTTAGCCAACAAACGACATGCTCCAGTTAGAACACCAATAAGGACACTGCTCCCCCTCAACACCACAATTCCAGCTGCACAAAATTGTAACACTCTCCCCTATCAAGGATAACATGTGCTTCTTTGCAAGAAGAAAACCTTAAATGAATGGAAAACATAAGACTCATCTTCATGTCTTCAAGAGCGCACCCTCTGTTCAACACACCTGCTGAACACATTCACATAATGCTTAATCCTCAAACAATCCAAGTACCACACTAGTACAGACAGAAGTTCTCCCATTATATTTCACAAATGGTGCTCCTTGACCAGTATATCATAATATTTGGAAAATCCAGACATAGTCTTCATTCATCCAGTCAAGAATGCTTCACACAATCATCCACAAGTTTTGAAGCACACACACAATGCCTTCCACTGAACTCTAAATAAACTCCTCTTACACACACCAAGACAAGTGTGACATCTCCCATCAATAAGGACCCTCACAAAGCTCTTCCAAAATCTGCAGAGAAAAATAAATTCTCCCATACACAAACAAAGTTGTCCTTCAGACTTCTCCTCAGAAGTATGTGCACATATGATTCAAACAATTAGCTCCACATGGCTAGAACCATTCATGTCCACACCAACATGTCATCCAACAGCCTAATGTCATAACATGTTATCTGACATTATATCCTCATAAGATTCAACCAATCTTCACAATCTTGATCAGCATGCAATCTTCACAATATATGTACATAGCAGCAAAATCCATAGACAAGTACTCCCCCAGTCATGGTTAACTAATGCTCTAGATGAAGATGAACATTTGAGCACACTTGCTGAGCACATGCATTTTGGTACCATTGTCCCTTTCTCCAAAGGCAGCCATTCCCTATCATACTCTTCATCTTCAGACTTCCAATCAATCAATACCTGATCTACTTCAGTCTTCTCTACATTCTCCATCTAAGGCAGACCTTCTACTTCATCATTCTCCCGTATGACTATGTAGACGCTCCTTAGGCATAATGTATGCACCAAACTCCAGAACTAGAACAAAATCATCCTTTACCAAGGATATCCAACCCAAAAAAATGTTCTAACATTTGTTAGGACATTCTTGACACACCATGGTTCTAGATATGCTCCACTACTGAGCTTATAATCAGCATAGTAATCCAAACTGAACACTGCGTCACCACCTTGAACAAAGAGAGCCTCGGAAAGCCAGAGAGGACTAAACTCTCATCCACCAAAAGAAGGTATACTTCCATCCTCAACCTAGAACTTCTGCCAAAAGCTCCAAGAGAATTAGAACCTCCTTACATTTTCAACTAAATACTCTTCTGCACAAGAGCAATCAGTTTCAAGCATCCTGCTTGAATGCACACAATGAAACCAACCAAATTCCACCTTTTGATTGATTTCAATCTTCTTTAGAACTCCCACAAGATATCCTGATCCACCTATGAAACCAGATCTTCAAGTCATATGAACTACTTGCTCCAAAGCAAGACATCTTGGATTCACCAAGCCTCTTAGTCATGTAACATCTTCTCAAACCACAGCTCCCGCAAACTGTATGAGATAGATCTTTTTGAAGCATCCATAACTTCCATTGCTGTAGATCACCTCTATCTTAAGCTGATGTGCCACATCACCAGCTGAGACTTCTGATGTTAAGCTAGATGTCAAAACATTATGATATCCAACTATTGAATTCAGCTCTTCCTTCTGCCACTTAGAAGAACCTCCTCCCTTTGCAGAAACAAATTTCCATGCTCTCATAGACTTGATTCAACAATCAAGTTTGAGTAGACAACCTCCATCCTGCTCAGAAACTCCAAAGACTTCAAACCTACCACATCTGAATCTTTAGAAAATAAGTAGTCCAAGTCTACCCCATAACTATACCAAATAATGCCACTTCTAAATACATTATAGAACACACAATCTTATTGTTATAATCTCAAGATCCTTTTAACCATCATGATTGCTTCTCAGAGTTCTCACACACCAACACACCACGAAGGGAAATAAACAGGCACATAGAGAAAAGTATATTCTCAACACTTTAACAGTCCTGCACTTTTACATCAGACATATACATAGTCTCCCATCAATGTATTTTTTCATTAGTTGAATGCATAACCTTATCAAAAGCAGACAAATAATCAACTACTGTCAAGCTATTTATCATATGTGATAAGGTAACCTTCTCACACAAGGTACGACATTTGATCTGGTCTGACATTCTTTTCCTGCACACTTGAGGCACTAGCTGATCCCTCTTTTGTTAATCCACACCACTGATCACTTCAGATTAGGTAAGGGGCTTGACCTGATACTTCACCATTAGCACAACTAACTTTCTTTGGCTGAGAAAGCAAAGAACTGAAATGATGTTTCAACATCAGTTCCTACATCAGTCTATATCACATTAAACAACTGCTATGGCTTTGGAGACAACACCCACACACACATCTCTTGCAAGGGACAGTAGCTGACCACCCTTCAAAACCATATCATACACACATGCAGGAACCAGCATACTCTTCTGGTTTGATGTCACAACAACTGGTATAAGATCATTCAAGAGCAATACCATGGGATCCTTCAATTTAGACCTGTGGATGGTCTTTCAGAGAAGAGAGCAAAAATAAATTGCATCCCTCTGATCTCTCATCAACAAACTTATTGAAATTGCCTTTATGAGTGGACTTGGGTCAAACCTCAAGTATCTTTGGTCACTTTAATAAGTCAATCAATATTATCCTTAAGTATCACAACACCATGTGATACACCTTCAGAGGAGAACAGAGTGTTGTTGCCTTAACACAAAACCACCAGGAATTTTCCATCAGATATATATATGCAGCGGAACACACACCAGAAAACTCCCCTACAACCTTCAGGCAAAACATAATAACCCTTGCACAAACACGACACTCCATGTGCACTAGGTCAACATAGGTTTGAAAATAAGTCAAACCACACAGCATCTCACCACCAAAGCTACAAGCCTGATAACAATAGACAGGTCCAATACACACCCTGTCATGAACAGTTCATCCTCCACTTCAAGGGATCATCCAAAAATCTCTATGAATTGGCCAAGTCCATACACCATCTCAGTAAAACTATCTTCCTTGCTCATGAACCAGAAAGTATCTTCCCTAGATCTCATCCAGAAACAGACAGGATGCCTGCTCTGATACCAATTGAAATTCTGGTATCAGATGTGTGATGTTAAGTGCGATGTCACAACAACACACTCTGCTGATATGAACAAGGCAATAAGCAACAGTAAATAACACAATGAATTGTTCACCCAGTTCGGTCTAACAACCTACATCTGGGGGCATACCAAGCCAGGAAGGAAGTCCACTATTAGCAGTATCAAATTACAGACTCAACAAACCAGTTGACAATCTACCTAATTTAATCACTACCCAATGACCCTTCTATCTAAGTCCTCCCTAGATAAGAGACTCCATCTCACTCCCAATCATTGCAATAATGTCTAGCCGTCAACATCTCAGTCACTGCATCAACAACTTGATTTCCAAAAACTCTCCAAACACATAGAAGACACACTCCTATAACAATACCTAGACATGACCCTCATGACTAAGAACAATACTTAGAGTTGCTTAACAGCTTCCTCCAAGAACAATACATCTTTTACCTACAGGATTCGAGATAAACACGATGACCATCCCACAAATTGGGTGGTTCATCAACCAACACAGCCCTTATAGTTTACATGATGGCTGGCTACCTTTTTCTAGGTTACAAAGACTCTATTTATAACCTATACCCAAGTGGATTTGGGCCTTCAAATCACAACCAATCTTATGCTACAAATCTGCAAAAGATTCTGCTACTAAATAGATCTTCAATTAAATCTTCAATTAAATCTTCATAATTAAATCTAATTATTCTCCATATCTTTTTGCATGAAAATAGCAATAAGATCTGCTCTAAATATGATTGCACCAGAATATATCTTCACTAAGAAATTCACATCCAATCTAACTAACAGATCTCCTCAAATCAAACTAATGCGCGCAGCCCTAAAAACATCACAACCTGATGTTTTAATGTTCTGGTATAGTGATGTCAAGACATCGCATGTGACATCAGTCTTCAGCAATTTAACTCTTTAACACTTTAACATTCACTAATGTTATGACTCAATGTTAAGACATCAGACACATGACATCATTAACAACACCTATTATACCCAACTAAGATGTCATGACATCTCCTTCAACATGTCAATCCATTACAACCATGCACTCATACTAGTTAGGTGCAGAACAACATGTCAAGACATCTCACTTGACATTTCCACAACCTGCTGTACTGGACCCAGATGTCTTGACATCTGTTGTAACACATGACAGTAATACTGTCATGATAGTTGAAGATGTTTCAACATCAGGTTCAACATCTGTAGTGATGTCTGAGCAACCATGTCAGGACTTCTGATCTGACATCTTGTACCACTTGCTATAGATCATCATCTGTTCTGACATTAACACATCCTGCAGTGATGTTCTATTTAAATGTCAAGACATTCTTCATAACATTTTTCTAAGCAACATGTTTTGCAAAAAATGCTGCCAACTCAGAACTTACACAGAGAAAAAAGAAAGGTACAATTGCATGAAATGAAGGAATTGCGCCTCCAAGCGTATGACTCCAACAAGCTATACAAAGACCGAGTGAAAACTTACCATGACAGAAAGATAATGACCAAACAGTTTAAAGTAGGGCAGCTGGTCTTACTTTTCAATTCTCAATTAAAACTGTTCCCTGGAAAATTGAAATCTAAGTGGTCTGGTCCATTCCGGATTCGTGAGATTAAATAATATGGGGCGATAGTCATTGAAGACACGCAGTCAAATGAGAGTTGGACTGTAAATGGTCAGAGGTTGAAGGTTTATCTTGGTGGTGATTTCGAGTGGAGTACCGCCGTATTGCCTTTTTACGATCCTTGAGGTCGCATTTGACCGTCGACCTCAAACGACATTAAACAAAGCGCTTGTTGGGAGGCACCCCAACATTGTAAGTATTTCTGCATTTTTGTTATTGTTTTTGTGTATTGTAAATTGTAAGAATGGTTTTGGCTGGTGTGCTGCAGATAGAAAAAAATTTCAAAGTTCTGTCATGTTCGCATTGCGAACCTGGAGCGAGTATTCGCTAGCCAGTTCGCATTGCGAATAAAGCGAGACAGGCATAAAGTGTCTGCTGCCACCTCACTTAAAAAAGGGTTAAAAAAGTTTGTGGGCCAGATGTTTGGGCCCAAGAACCACCTTTTTCTGAATTTGTGAGGAAACCCTAACCTCACTTTGCCACCCTCACTTCCAAGCAAACACTCATACACTTTGAACTCTCTCTCACGAGCTCTTGAAAATTCTGCATATTCTCACAATTTTTTTCCCCAAGCTATTCTCATCATTATCAAAGGTTTGATTCTCATTCTCTTATTTAATTCTTGATAGAACATGTGGTTAGGGTTAGGTTGAACTTAGATAATAATTGATTCTAGGGTAGAATGTACCAATGCTGGTTGTTCTTAATGCTTTGTTGTTGCATGTGGATTTTTATTAAGCATTAAGAATAGATATTGTTTGTCAAATTTTTTTGCTATTTTGGAAAAGTGGGCAGAAACTGCTATGTTTGTAATTTGCAGGTTCGTCACTAGTTCACTTAGCGAATCTGGGGCGAATGTTCGCCAGGGCTTCGCCTTGCGAACTTCTGGGCGAACAGAACAGAATTCTAAAAAAAATTTGCTGTTTATTTAGGATTCTAGTTTTACTATGTTGTTTCCTTGCTAATGAAACTATTTGTTGGCTGGTTGTTGGTTTTTGCTGATGGTTTTGCAGATGGCTCCATAAGTTATTCCTTCTAAGAAAAGAAAAACCGGAAGCTCTTCACGACCAGTTCCTATCTAGTTTGATAATAACCGTTTTCGAGGGGCAAAGCAGGCTGCCTGTTACTTGACACTCGAAAGAAGGAGTATCTTGCCTGAGAAGCGATTCAACTTGAACCCACAAGAAGCCTACCGGGCGGTATCAACACTCCTTGAAAATAAGAAGTGGGGGAAGTTGATAACTCTAGTGGACAATTATAATGTTGAGATGATCTGAGAATTCTACACGAATGCACACCCGAATGATGGTGAGGAATTTGCATGGAAGACTTTGGTTTTGGGAAAAGTTGTGAAGTTTGATCGGGATACAATAAACACGGTTCTTGATAACCCGCTGCCTTTGAGAGAGAATGAGATTGATTCCTACCACCGAACCTTGAGATTACACAGAGACACAAATACCATCACTAGAGACTTATTACATGAAGGAAAAACGATTGAATTAAACCCATCTGGGGTTCCACGCAGGTACCAAGCTAAAGTCCCACTCTTCTACTATTACCATACCCATTACTCATCTAGTCTATAGCATAATTATGAATGTTCAAATTGATGTGGCCCGGATTATATCTGACGAGATGCGGGCTGTTGTGGAAAGTGGACTAGGTTCGACCTCACGGAAGAATTGTCCTCTTGTCTTTCCTTGTTTAACCATGGCTCTTTGTGTGCATTCGAGGGTAAATGTGCCCACCCGCCGTCAGGTTACGATTCCGGCCGCTATTGATGATAGATACGTGGACAAATTCTGTAAGCCGGAGGGGTTGAGAGGAGAGTCTTTTGGTGCTAGTACTGATGCCGACACAGGTATAGGAGATGGGACTAGTGGTTCAGGATCTCTGGGACTGGATGGCGGCATCTCAGTGCACCATGCTTGATTTACACGATTATATGCAGGTGTTGCAGCTGTAGATTCGAGAGCCCTCCATGGACCATTCTATGATAAGTAAGGAGCATTCACTTAAGGTTTAGTTGAAAATCAGTTGGGGAGAATGAAAAAGAAGATTGGGAAATTGCTCAAACTTTTGAAAAAAATTTCAAGCAAGCATGAAAAGAAAAAAGAAAATGTGAAGATGAATGTGAAAAACAAAGAAAAAGAATGCTTGCTTGAAAGAGAAAAATAGAGACCAAATAATTGTGCATAAGGAAGTTTGAGAAGGTTTGTGGTAAAGAAATGAAAATGGAGAATGAAGTTAAGATGTGTGAATACCTTGTATAGTGAATGTTCTTTTGCATCAGAAATTTCGATTCAATGGCCTTTAGAAATGTCCCTTTATTGTTAACACGACCAAGCTACAACCTTAAAAGCCCTTAGTGATCTTTTTGCTTCCATGATTTCTTTATTGATCGTTTAGATATTGTATGAATTGGTTTGTATTTGCATCATTTGTCAGATGAGCGAAATTGCCCCGCGTTTGTAAGCGCGTTTTTCCTTCAATTCTTTTTCGAAGAGGAGTGTTAAAGTGATATGAGCATGATAGTTTAGTTGTTACTTGAAACATTGTCTGATATTTGTTTAAGAATCAAGTTCTTTTGCATTGTTCGATTCTAGGAATTTGTAATCGTTGCTTGTTTGCATTTGTTGTTTATTTGAGCCTTTAATCTTTTCTTGGTTGAGTTAAATGCTTGAGAAAATCCTCATATTTTCAATGAGAGACATACTTTGCTCGAGGACAAGCAAAGAGTTAGTTGGGGAGAGTTTGTTAGATGTCAAACATGCCTTATATTTCTCATTAATAATTGGCATTTTTAAACTCTTTTATGTTGAATTGTTGGATTTTATTCTTGAATGTTGTCATTCTTCAAATATTGTGAAAATACCTTTGGTACTTGTAATTTGTGTGTTATTGTGCAGAAAAGGTATTAAGTTATAAAAGAAGTAAGACACGAGAAAAGTGATCCAAGTTGCCAAAGAAGTGAAGAAACTTCATTAAGTTCGCTTTGCAAACTTGCTAGCGAATGTTCGCTGGGCGAACATATGGTGAAGCTCCAGCGAACACTCCCAGACTTGAGGAAGTAAGAAAAGTCACCTAAGTTCGCAGTGCAAACTTCCATCGAATGTTCGCTGTTTCAACGCCCCAGCGAAGGTCTGGCAAAGGCCATCATGAAAGAGGCAGTGGCTAAAGGCACCTAAGTTCGATGTGCAAACTTGTAGGCGAATAGTTCGCTTTGCGAATAATTATTCGCATTGAGAACTTATGTAGAATATCAGAGGCAGTTTAACTATGCAGAGGCACATCAGGTGCCTATTTGGTAGTTTGCTAGGAGAATAAAATGTTCGCAGTGCGAACAAGACAGATTTTAAGTTAGATATTTAACCAATTTTGATCTTTTCTTGGGATCATAACCTATTTTCACACACCATAACCTAAGTTTTTTACTTTTCTTCATCCAAGAGTGATATTTCACCAAGAGAAGCTGGATTTGCATCCGATCTCGATTATTCGACGTGGATGCTTTTTCATCTCCTCCCGATACTTGTGAAGCAAGCTACCATGACAATGTGTAGCTAAACACCTTTTGTGTCAAGATTAGAGGTAGTTAATCTTGCTTGTATGTATTTCTTTTGATCTTTTGTATATGAGCAAGGTTGATGATCAATATATGATGAAGTTGTTTGCCTTTAATGTCATATTTATTGTTTGAATCACTCTAGACATAGATTTTGCAAATCTTGACCTAATATCTTCATTTCTAAAAAAAAAAACTCTAGACATAGATTTGGGGTTTAATATTCGCTTTGTATTGGTCTTAACGTTTATTGTTTCGATTGTTAGCGTGAGACATCATCTAACGATTTAAACAATAATACCCACGAATTTGCTTTAGACATAAACTGATTTGCGAGGATACGAGATTGTATTGATCAAAACTAAGTTCATATGCTTGATTAATCGGATACGTATGAAAAGGATTAGCGAAATCTAGTCTTGACATGCTTTTCTCAAACTAAAACATCTTTGTTCCAATTTACTTCTTTGCTACAAACTTATGTTACAAAACCAAGAACCATTTGAAAACTCTTTACTTAAAACGGTAAGCATTAATATCGCAAAATCCCTGTGGATACGATAAAACACCCCCTAAATACTTTTCAACATTCGTATTATCCCCCAGTTCAACATTCTCGTTACTTATCTCGCCGTGTAATATCCAACATGTATAACTTTGATCAATTCCATGCCTCAATAAATGCGATTCTAACTGAACTGCGTCAATCTGACGCCCATAACAACAACCTAAGCAGGGACATGTGATTCGACTGGGGTCTTTAGCATGTTCAACAACAAACTTAACGAATTCGGATACCCCATTCTCGTACTCTTTTGACAATCGATTAGAAGACATCCATATTTTATCCATGGTTTTACTAAGTAAGCTAAGAAAAAACAAAAGAACAACTAATTACCTGTAGAGGAGTCAACAACTTCTAGAACCACAAAGTGTAAGATTCTTGGAAATGATTTGAATTCGACTCTTCACAAGTAACCCCTATAGCAAATTCACTAAGTTAGTAACTAATGGTGTATACCAAATATAACAGGACAAATTTAGTATATAATAGGACAAACAAGATATATCGGAGAAACAAGTCAAAGTCTAAAGAATCAAATTTAGTAAACATCATCACTTCCTTCAATTAAGCAACATGGCATCGACACACAAATTCAATCACATTAATTCAAGTAGCATGGTATACTTTGATTTATCATAAATGACACATAAACACTTAATGTTTCAAGTCAAGTAAGTAAAAAAGAAAAACTTCAACACTTAAGTTTAATTAACTTCAAAGTTCTATCCAACAAAGAATCATCAATTAAAATTCAATTAACAATTAATTTCAATCACTATTTATCATTTTCAATCAACTCTCAAAATAACAATTAATTTCATTATCATTTTCAATCAAATCTCAAAATAAATTCAATCACTAGTTTAATTAACAATTAATTTCATTGTCATTTTCAATCACTAGTTCATTTAACAATTAAACTCAGGCAGCACGCTAAAACTCGAACTCAAGCAGTATTGTCAACAAGATTCTCATAATATTATACACTAAAACAAGACAATAATACATCATCTAATTGCTATCGATCGAAGGCACCAAAACTGTGAAAACAAATACATAGAATCGACAACTGTATAGATGTATCAAGTATATGGATGTATCAAGAGTAAAATTTGTGGTATAAATACATATTGGCGATGTCGAAATCCACAAATTACAATAGAAATGGCAGCAGTAGAATTGAAACCAACAACAGCAATAACAATATTTAACAATCAACAATGTTTCCAAGTTCATAATGCCGTAATCGGAACCGTTAACAACCAAACAATCCTCAAAACAAAAACATACATCAAAATAGAAATGGTAGCAGTAGAATCGAAACCAACAGCAGCAACAACAATATTTATCAACAATATTTAACAATCAACAATGTTTCCAACATCAACACTAAAAAAAGCATACGAAAACATACCTCTGTGCAGTTATGGTGGAGGGAGTAACGACGGAGGGAAGGCTTCGAAGAAAAGAACACTAAAAAAGCATACGAAAATATACCTCTGTGTACGAGAGATGGAGTGTAACGCCCCAATTTGTTTAATGGTATTTATTTATTTCATTTATGTGAATTTTGTGAAATGTGTGAATTTATTATATTTTACCTGCTAATTGAGTTATTTGGTTAATCTCTCTGATAGATAAAATAATTGTATTAAGTTATAATTTCTTTTCAACTTTTATTTCCCGAAATATATTTCATCGGTATGTTTATGTTTTATCGCATTTTGAGAGCGTTTGAGAGATATTTGAGCTGAGGGGTATTTTGGTCATTTGGGTAGTAGATATTTTATAAATAGAAAGTGGAGAGAAAAAGAGAGGAAAGAAAAAGAAAAGAAAGAGAAGGGAAGAGAAAGGAGAAGAAAGAAAGAGAGAAGAGGAGAAAGAGGAAAAAAGTGAAGATTCATCCGTTTCAATCGCGATTAATCGGGTAAGGGTGAGAAGTTTCGATTATATCTTGCTTGTATATGTATATGTGTATGTTTTCTTGGACTGTTTTGGATATTTTCTTATAGTTTTCATTTTAGGTCGAAATGGTAAAAATTAGTAGAAATCGATGTTTTTACAGACGAAAGTCGGAATAAATTGCGTAGTAGAGTCGTGTGATGTTGGGTCATGTTTTAGTGTGATCGTTTGATTGAATTGAGTCGAATTTGTAACTTTTGTGTTTTTGATATATATCGATGATTTTGTGCAAATTGATGTTGTGATCGAGTAAAAGTGTTTGAATATGTCTGGGAACATTGGTATAGGTTGATATTTAATCGAAAATGGTTGTTTGTGTGTTTTCGAGTGATTTTGATCGAGTTTGGAATTGGGTTAAATTGATAAAACTATGTTTCAAAATATTTCGACCGTGGAAAATGTGTTGGATGGATTTTTAATGGTGAAAATATTGTAGTACGTCGAATTCTGAGATCGCAGCTTTTTACGGAATCGAAAACGGATGTCCGGAAGTCTAAAAATGGTGTTTTTAAGGCTGAAATCGCAGCAGGTTTCGCGCTCAGCGCGGTCTGGGCAAAAATGAAAAATTTCGAAACTTCAAGAATTCATAACTTGTGATCCGTAAGTCCGTTTTGGTCCCCGTTCGAAGCGTTGGAAAGCTAATGAAATATTCTTTCTGTTAAAAATGATTTGGAGGGTAAAAGATGATTTAATTAATTCGTGTTTTTGAAAAATAGTCGGGTTGTCGGGTTTTTATCGTGTTAAATGCGTGCAATTGATGTTTTACCGTGTGTTGTGTTATTGTTGTATAACATTGAGCTTTTATGTGGTTTATATGATGGTGATGCATTTTGTTATGATGTGTTGTGGGTAGCCTTTGTGGTGTGAATCCCTTGTGGAAGTAATTGTGATTGTATGATTGTTGTGGTTTGTGGTTTGTGATGAAATGCATTGTTTATATGAAATTCAAGGTGTGTTATTTGGTGGCCTTATGGCAAGTATATGCATTGTTTGAATTGTTTTCAATGCATGAATATTGATGATGAGATAATTTATATTGTTGAATTGTGAATGTATGGAATTGATGAGTTGAAATATATGCATGATTATGGTTGCATATATGTGTGAAGATGCATTTGATGGTCATGAGTCCTTGTATGTCAAGCATCATGATATGCATCTTGTGCGATCGTGTGCCCATGTGGGGTGTGAGCGATCCATAAACGTCGTGTGCCCGTGTGGGGTGTGAGCGACGGATTGGTTCCAGAGGGAATCTGCTATAACGTCGTGTGCCCATGTGGGGTGTGAGCGATGATTATAGACGATCGTGTGCCCATGTGGGGTGTGAGCAATCGGGTCGTGTGCCCGTGTGGGGTGTGAGCGACGGGGAACATCGTATGCCCGAAGGGGAGTTACAGTGATGTAACGAGCGATGGTTCCAGCAGAGTTCCTGAGTGAACTAGTGACGAGAAATGATGGATGGATTGGTACCACATATGCATTGCATAGAGTCGTTGTGTCGGTCTCTGTGCATATGCATGAATCATGAATGGATTGATTATGTGTGAGAATTGTGAATGGATGCATTATGTGTGGAAAATCATGGTTTGATTGATTATGTGTGGTAAATTGTGCATTGATTTGTTATGTGTTGAGATTGTGATAGCATTGGTAATTTGGTGTGCATACGTGATAAATGCATTATTTATGGACGATATCCTATGTGTGAAAATATGTGGTGTGGTGGTGTGTTTCCATATGTCATAACCTTGGTGTGCCTTATGTTGGAATAATTGATATATGCTATGTTGTTGGAATGTTAGAAATATGTTATATGTATTAGTATGTGATGTTTGTGGTGAGAATAACTATGCATGTGAATTTATATGTGTTTGCATATTATTATGCAATCTTGGTTTAGTTGTTATTTCTCACCCTTCTGTTGTGGTTTATTGCTCTATGAGGCAATTGCAGATTAGTGTCTGGGAGGCTTTTGTTAAGATTAGTTCTCCGTTCTGTTGTCGGTCTTGGTGTCTGCTCTGATACGTAGCACGAGAGTCGGGGAACGATTATATATATATATATATATATATATATATATATATATATATATATATATATATATATATATATATATATATATATGTATGTATACATTTGTTGAATGTATTTTGTAGCACCTTTGTATATATAGTTGATGTTCTAAAATGATTTATTTTGTAAAACCAGTCGGTTATGGATCTTTCCGCTTTATTCCATAATTGACCTTTCCTTTTATATGGAAAAAGTTTCCCTTTGAGGTTATTCCATTTTGTGTTATGTATCAAATTTATGAGCAGAGATTGTATTTTCTTTCTTTAAATGTGACATCCTTGTTTCTGTCGGAAAAATAAATTTTTAGTTACTCTGATTTTATTTATGTATTATTTATTCGCGATAGGAATTGAGGTGTTACATTAGTGGTATCAGAGCAGGTCGGTTCGTCCGGCCAAGTTGTTGAGTCAGTTGGTGTGACAGTTGAATACTGTCATTGTTGTTTGTCCCTTAGTACGTGATATGTGTGGAAACACTGTCAGTACTTTCTGGTTTCCTAATCTTTTGTCTTCAGGTGTTAGAATGAGATAAGTGGGGGAGAAGCTTGTACTTCTCCAAGTTTCTTCAGGTGTGGAGCGTTGGCTCAGTGTGTTGTGAATTGTAAGATTGTAAGTGTTGTTTGGACAATGTGGTTCCCGGTTCCGGAGGGAATGCGGAGGTAAGGTTTATGTCAACTAAGGATTTGTGCCTTAGGTAGTCTTGTGCATGAGCTATAAGAAATACTATTATAGTTTGGTAAAGACGGTTTATACCCCATCATGATTGTCGGCTGTCTATTGACAAATTGAGGAACTGATCACCCTTAATCTCTTGTTGATAGTGGACCGAATTATGTTGGATGGAATAGACGTGTCTTTCCGGCTTTGATAGTGTGTGCAATGAATTGTTTGGAATTAAGAAGATAATTACGGATTGTTTTGTTGAGTCGATGAAGATTCTTATATCTGAAGGAGAGGCGGATTCGAGGTTTTTGTATGATGGTCAAGTTGGAATGTCTCTGAGGGAGAATGATTGGGTATTATTAATGGTTTTTCTTAGAGAGTAAAGTGTGAACTCAAATTTGACGAAGGTAAGGATTTGAGGTTTGGACCTGCTAAGTAAGTAGAAGAACTTTTAGGACGTGAAACAAGTTATTGGTATGTTTGTGATGATAGTTTTCTAGAGATTGACAGAAAGGCCACAGTGATGGACTGCCAGTGCTGCGTGATTTTCAGATGTATTTCCGGATGGATTATTGGAGGTTAGCATTAGAAGTACCCGGACTGATAGAGCAGTTGGAAGATTTACTGGAAAGGAGAATTGTGAGGCCAAGTGTGTCGTCTTGGAGAGCTCCAATATTGTTAGTAACAAAAAGGAGGGATGATTGAACGAAATAACAAGCATGATGTGTATAATGGTATTGAGACTTTGGAAAATGAAACTTAGAGTTCTGGTGAGGTTTGGAGTCTTTGGAGTTTTAGAGCATTAAGGGGAATCTTGAGAAAACCTTTTTGTGCGGATGTAATATTGATATTAAGAGTTCCTTTTGGTGGGTTGTTGATACTTGTTATGCTGGTTGGAGCTGATTTGAGATGAAATGGTGAGCTTTGGGAAGGACAGTCGAAGGGTTATTTTTTTGAAAATAGCAGTGCCCGCTCAGCGCGGTCTGCAGAATTTTGAACCTCTCCAACCCGAGAGCAGCGCGCTCAGTGCGGGACGGAGCCCGCTTAGCGCGACTTGGAGCAAAATTGAAACTTAAGTTTTTTTCCTAAATCCATAACTTTTGATTCGTAACTTAGATTGAGATGTTCTTCCTTATAAAGATGGTGTTGAGATTTAGTGTCCGATTTGATTGTGTCGTGAATTTGGATAAGGTCGTAGTGGTCTTAATTGAGAATATCTGGATCTGTTATAAACTCGGAGGAAGAACAAGTAGAGTGGTTGAGAATTGACTTACAAGTGTTGAAAGGGGACAAAGTGTTATGCTAAGTTATTCAAGTGAGAATTTTGGTTGAAAAAGGTTAGTTTTCCTAGATATGTTATTTCAGATGATGGTATTGTTATGGATCCATCGAAAGTGAATGTAGTTCTACATGAGAGGCTCCGAAGTTGGTTAAGGTGATTGGAAGCTTTTTGGACTTTAGTTGGTTATTACCGGAGGTAATGGAAGGTTTTTCCAAGTTAGCATTTTCGTTATGACAGATGACTTGTAAAGGGAAAGTCGTTTGCTTTGGATGTTCATTGTGAGGAAAGTTTGAGAGGGTTAAAGTAGAGTTTGTCTACGACTTCAGTTTTGATTCTGTGTGATCCTAATCAACTGTTAGTGAGGTATTGGGATGCGTTTATGATGGTGTGTCGTGGAACTTTATGTTCTTATTTGTGTTGTTGCCTCGTTTCCATGGTGTTGGTTCGAGTGCGCATAGCTAATTCCTGTGTGTGTTCGTAACCTGGTTTTCCTTGAGTCGTGAGTTGGTCGTCAGGTGCATTGTATGGGCTTTGCATCTTGTCGTTGTAGTGGTCGTCGTGTCGTGTTGTCGTTTCGTAGTGCTGTTAGCAAGGTGGGTTGTCAGTTGGTGTTATTCGTGGTGTGCCTAGTATTGGCGTGTTAGTTGGTTAGTCGTTTGCAAGAGTCGTATCCGGAGTTGTTCGTCTCAGTTATATTTTCGAGGACGAAAATGTCTAAGTGGGGGAGAGCTGTAACGCTCCAATTTGTTTAATGGTATTTATTTATTTCATTTATGTGAATTTTGTGAAATGTGTGAATTTATTGTATTTTACCTGCTAATTGAGTTAATTGGTTAATTTCTCTTATAGATAAAATAATTGTATTAAATTATAATTTCTTTTCAACTTTTATCTCCCGAAATATATTTCATCGGTATGTTTATGTTTTATCGCATTTTGAGAGCGTTTGGGAGATATTTGAGCTGAGGGGTATTTTGGTCATTTGGGTAGTAGATATTTCTAAATAGAAAGTGGAGAGAAAAAGAGAGGAAAGAAAAAGAAAAGAAAGAGAAGGGAAGAGAAAGGAGAAGAAAGAAAGAGAGAAGAGGAGAAAGAGGAAAAAAGTGAAGATTCATCCGTT
The DNA here is from genome assembly GCA_022829125.1 of Lathyrus tuberosus. Taxonomy (NCBI): domain Eukaryota; kingdom Viridiplantae; phylum Streptophyta; class Magnoliopsida; order Fabales; family Fabaceae; genus Lathyrus; species Lathyrus tuberosus. Next base: position 16,159,412 of record JALAZF010000071.1, read on the forward strand.
TCAATCGCGATTAATCGGGTAAGGGTGAGAAGTTTCGATTATATCTTGCTTGTATATGTATATGTGTATGTTTTCTTGGACTGTTTTGGATATTTTCTTATAGTTTTCATTTTAGGTCGAAATGGTAAAAATTAGAAGAAATCGATGTTTTTACAGACGAAAGTCGGAATAAATTGCGTAGTAGAGTCGTGTGATGTTGGGTCATGTTTTAGTGTGATCGTTTGATTGAATTGAGTCGAATTTGTAACTTTTGTGTTTTTGATATATATCGATGATTTTGTGCAAATTGATGTTGTGATCGAGTAAAAGTGTTTGAATATGTCTGGGAACATTGGTATAGGTTGATATTTAATCGAAAATGGTTGTTTGTGTGTTTTCGAGTGATTTTGATCGAGTTTGGAATTGGGTTAAATTGATAAAACTATGTTTCAAAATATTTCGACCGTGGAAAATGTGTTGGATGGATTTTTAATGGTGAAAATATTGTAGTACGTCGAATTCTGAGATCGCAGCTTTTTACGGAATCGAAAACGGATGTCCGGAAGTCTAAAAATGGTGTTTTTAAGGCTGAAATCGCAGCAGGTTTCGCGCTCAGCGCGGTCTGGGCAAAAATGAAAAATTTCGAAACTTCAAGAATTCATAACTTGTGATCCGTAAGTCCGTTTTGGTCCCCGTTCGAAGCGTTGGAAAGCTAATGAAATATTCTTTCTGTTAAAAATGGTTTGGAGGGTAAAAGATGATTTAATTAATTCGTGTTTTTGAAAAATAGTCGGGTTGTCGGGTTTTTATCGTGTTAAATGCGTGCAATTGATGTTTTACCGTGTGTTGTGTTATTGTTGTATAACATTGAGCTTTTATGTGGTTTATATGATGGTGATGCATTTTGTTATGATGTGTTGTGGGTAGCCTTTGTGGTGTGAATCCCTTGTGGAAGTAATTGTGATTGTATGATTGTTGTGGTTTGTGGTTTGTGATGAAATGCATTGTTTATATGAAATTCAAGGTGTGTTATTTGGTGGCCTTATGGCAAGTATATGCATTGTTTGAATTGTTTTCAATGCATGAATATTGATGATGAGATAATTTATATTGTTGAATTGTGAATGTATGGAATTGATGAGTTGAAATATATGCATGATTATGGTTGCATATATGTGTGAAGATGCATTTGATGGTCATGAGTCCTTGTATGTCAAGCATCATGATATGCATCTTGTGCGATCGTGTGCCCATGTGGGGTGTGAGCGATCCATAAACGTCGTGTGCCCGTGTGGGGTGTGAGCGACGGATTGGTTCCAGAGGGAATCTGCTATAACGTCGTGTGCGCATGTGGGGTGTGAGCGATGATTATAGACGATCGTGTGCCAATGTGGGGTGTGAGCGATCGGGTCGTGTGCCCGAGTGGGGTGTGAGCGATCCATAAACATCGTGTGCCCGTGTGGGGTGTGAGCGACGGGGAACATCGTATGCCCGACGGAGAGTTACAGTGATGTAACGAGCGATGGTTCCAGCAGAGTTCCTGAGTGAACTAGTGACGAGAAATGATGGATGGATTGGTACCACATATGTATTGCATAGAGTCGTTGTGTTGGTCTCTGTGCATATGAATGAATCATGAATGGATTGATTATGTGTGAGAATTGTGAATGGATGCATTATGTGTGGAAAATCATGATTTGATTGATTATGCATGGTAAATTGTGCATTGATTTGTTATGTGTTGAGATTGTGATAGCATTGGTAATTTGGTGTGCATACGTGATAAATGCATTGTTTATGGGCGATATGCTATGTGTGAAAATATGTGGTGTGGTGGTGTGTTTCCATATGTCATAACCTTGGTGTGCCTTATGTTGGAATAATTGATATATGCTATGTTGTTGGAATGTTAGAAATATGTTATATGTATTAGTATGTGATGTTTGTGGTGAGAATAACTATGCATGTGAATTTATATGTGTTTGCATATTATTATGCAATCTTGGTTTAGTTGTTATTTCTCACCCTTCTGTTGTGGTTTATTGCTCTATGAGGCAATTGCAGATTAGTGTCTGGGAGGCTTTTGTGAAGATTAGTTCTCCGTTCTTTGTCGGTCTTGGTGTCTGCTCTGATACGTAGCACGGGAGTCGGAGAACGATTATATATATATATATATATATGTATACATTTGTTGAATGTATTTTGTAGCACCTTTGTATATATAGTTGATGTTCTAAAATGATTTATTTTGTAAAACCAGTCGGTTATGGATCTTTCCGCTTTATTCCATAATTGACCTTTCCTTTTATATGGAAAAAGTTTCCCTTTGAGGTTATTCCATTTTGTGTTATGTATCAAATTTATGAGCAGAGATTGTATTTTCTTTCTTTAAATGTGGCATCCTTGTTTCTGTCGGAAAAATAAATTTTTAGTTACTCTGATTTTATTTATGTATTATTTATTCGCGATGTGAATTGGGGTGTTACATGGAGAGCGTTTGCGAGAGAGTCTGAAAATTACGGCGGAGGGAGAAGTCGTGAGAGATGGAGATACGGCGGAGCGAGCAGTTGTGCGAGGGAGATATAGAGAGAGTTCGCGAGAGAGCCTGTGAACGTTAGGGCTTAGGAGAAGAGAAACAAATTTCAGGAAAAGAGGGGAGTTTCTGTTTTATTTTTTATATTTTAAATGACTTATAGCAGCGCTTTTGAAAAGCGCTTTCTTAAGTGGTGCATATAGCAGCGCTTTTGAAAAGCGCTTTCTTAAGTGGTGCATTTAGCAGCGCTTCTGAATTAAAAGCGCTTTCTAATGTGTGGTATGGGCATGGCCTTTAGCAATGCTTTCCAAAAGCACTGGTTAAAGTGTGGTGTACGAAAGGCCTTTAGCAGTGCTTTTCAAAAGCTCTGGCTAATGGTAGCCTCTAGTAGCGCTTTCCAAAAAGCGCTTTCTAAAGTGCAACCTACCTCAGGCCTTTAGCAGAGCTTTTCAAAAGCGCTTTCTAAAGTCCCCATTTAGCAGCGCTTTTTTTGCTTGTTTTTTTTTTATTAAAACTTATAGCAATGCTTTTGGGAGAAAGCGTTGTCTATGTAGTGCTGCCAAAAATCTTTTTTGGCGTAGTGAATGGAGTATGGTGTCAAGTTATTATTTTACTCAAATGTTATAGTTTTATGGTTTCATCATTTTTTTTAAATTTACAAGAATTTACTTATACAGAAATTAGTAAGAATTATTTTGTATATATATGGTAGACAATTGAAGGAAAATTAGACGTGGAATTATGTATTATTATTCAAATATATGGTCCATCTCCTTATGATGTTTTCTTTATATTTTGATAATAAATATGTGACAATTATATATTATATTCATAAAATGTTTTATGTTAAATTTATATTTTATAATTTATATTTTTGTTTATTATAATGAATGTATTTATCGAAAATATTAGTGAGGAAATTGGAAATATGTCATAAATTAGTGAAGAAAATTGAAATATCATTAATTAGTGAGGGAAATTGAAATCCTTCAATAATTAGTGACGGAATTATTAAAACGTATAATAGTTTTGTTCAGTTGTTAGTGACGGGTATATTTAATTTGTGGCGGAATTATCAAGTCACTATTTGTGACGGATTAAAAAGTCTCTCACTAATTTTTGCGACATCGAAATTCCTTACGAATTTTGGATCTCGCAAACTCCATCACTAAATCAGTTTGTGACAGAATTTTTACACTTTTGTGACAAATTTCTTCCCTCTCTAAATTTCATTTTTTAGTAGTATAAACAAATATCTTATACCACAGTTTAGAAAAATGATACAAGAGGGAAATTTATATACCATAAAAAAACATAAAAATAGTTTTGGCAAATAAAAAAACTTTAAAAAGGCATAGTTTTTACGAACGACTGATGTAACAAATATTCAAGATTTAGACTCCATAATTTAACGCTGTTATATTGAATTTGTTACAATAGAAACAATTTCAAAAAGAGTTGGAGACAACAATGTTCTCTCTGGTAGTGTTATACACAAGTTACCCTACAAAATATAAATTATATTATATAACTGATTGTACCTGATCAGAAAGTAGATTAGTGGCCAGCAACGTCGTGAGCTCCGCTACTCCGGTGGTGATGAGACGGTGGTGGGGGGTGTACCTGCAAGGCACTCCGATGTCAAAGTTAGGACTGGAGCAAGCAAGTACAGAAAGTGAGAGTAAGAGTTAGAATGGAATTAACCTAACCCTCTCTCGAGAGGGTATTTATATTGTGCCCATAACGCTGGGCCAACAGTCGTTTGCACTGGGTTGGACTGCTAGGCCCAATGCAGATAACTGCCAGGGCTTACGTGGTGTAGGGAAGACCAACACGTAGTCTTCGCCCTGGGGTAACGATCCCGAGATCTCCGGAGAGTGGGCAGACCGACTCTTTCGGAGGTGGGAGGTTATCTGATGACCTGTCCCCGCGGGAGAAGCACATGGAATACATGAGGAGGAGAGTCGCAACCTCTCCTCGCGTTAGGAAGTCTTTTCTCGACGGTAAGGCCATTGAATATGCCCGACAAGGAAGTGAGTTGGGTCATATTAGGCCTCACATCGCAGCATTGGATTGGGCTTGCCCGACGGATGGGCAGGCATCGGCCCAGTCCAGAACAGGATCTCCCTAAGTCATTGCTCCGAGCAGTCGGAGTAATGACTTAAGGGTTAGCCCCTTCGTCGGGGACCCGTTGAGTGGGGTAGCGTGTCAGTAACGCCGAGTTGGTGGATAATATGAGTGATTAAGAGCAGGGGATGCTCGGCGGGTAGGAATCTCGAGGACTGAAAGCCATCGATGGTCGATGGTACGGGAGACGAAAGGAGGTGGATGCGTTCATCATGCGAACACAAGAGGGAAATGGAAAGACGCACGTAGGAATCCGAGTGCCACGTGTTACTCGTCATCAATGCCTAGGGCGGCTAGGACTAGGGCACTCAAGTGCCTAGGAACGCCTCGAGTCCAGTGAGGGTCCTATAAATAAGAGCTGAGTCTGTGCCATTTGCACGTTCCCATTTCTTCTGCTCACAACTTTCCCTCTTCCTCTTCAGCTTTTCAACTTCTTTCTTCCGCCGTACCCCACCGCACCAGAGACTCACCACAGCTGTTACAAGTAAGTTTCCGGTCTCTTCTTTTCTGTTTAACGTTCTCTACGGTGGCTCCTTTGATGGACTGATGACGTTCTCAGGGAGATCACGGAGTTTTCGACGAAAACAGCGGGGCTCCTTTACATTTTCGATGAATGTCCCGAGGAGATGGATGTATTCCCCGAGGACCTGATGAAGGTCCCGAGGACACTGGATGAATATCCCGAGGCCATGGGATAAATATCCCTAGGTCATGGGATGAAGAACTCGGGGATCTGATGAGGGTCCCGAGGAAGTTAATTAAATATCCCGAGGCAACAGGATGAGTATCCCAAGGATCTGATGAATGTCCCGAGGAAGTTATGTGGTTGGACGCGGGTAGAGCCTCCTAGTGCTTTCTCCAGTTCCTCGCCTGCCTTGCTCGCCCTTTCACTTGATCTGCGGTGGAAGGGTGGATTTAATCTGGAACGTCGAATTCACCATTTTCCTCTGCTTTTCAGGTAAAAAATGGCTGCCAGGAGAATCGAGGGGGTCCTAGAAACCGATGAATAGTCTGACTCCCCAGCGGCGCCAAACAGCGAAGCTCGAACACCCGAGGACTTGGCCGGGGAGGAGCCTCTGGGCCTCCCCTCGCAATTTGCTACGGATGACTCCGACTCTTTTGCCACTGTCGAGGACCTTTAAGAAGGTTTCACGCGGAGTTGGCGGGCGTATAGTCCCCTGGAGCATCACCGGATATGTTCGTCTTTCAGAAGGACAAGATTCCCTCTGTATGAGTTCGCCTTCCTGGAAGCAGACTTGCGTCTTCCCTTTAGTGACTTTCAGTTGGGGGTGTTTTCTTGGTTGCGCATGGCGCCCTCACAACTTCACCCGAATGCGATCGCTTTCGTGCGGGCCTACGAGCTCGTGTGTAAATACCTTAAGGTCAAGGCCACAACCCCTCTCTTCTTCCATATCTTCCATCTACAAAGATAGATGGTCGAGGGCCGTCATAGCTGGGTGTCCTTTAAGCAGCCGAGGAGGCTGTTTCGGGCATACCTGGACTCTGTCGGGAATTTCAAAACCCGGTGGTTCGTCGTCAAGCCCCTCACCCGTGCGGCCACCGATACATTGTACATCCGTGTGGCAACAGAGGCGAAAGATGGTCGGAAGAGGGAGGCCCTTGAATCAAAGTGCCCTCTGGAGTGGACGGAGGAGCATTTCTTAATGAGTACGAATATCTATATTGCCGATCCAAAGGCATTGGACAAGGGCGATTAACTGGCCTACCAGAAGCTGGTCGACTTTGTGGCCAGTTTCACTCATGCGAAACAGGTGACTCCGGACGGGAACTTCAAGATCAATGCTCGCGAGGAGATCATAACGAAGGACCAATTTATAAACACAAAGGCCCTCCTAGAGTGCGAGTCCGTCAAGGAGGCTATGCGATTCTTAGGTAGCGGGCATACCCTTTTTTCAGGGCCCATCTAGGTTTTTACAGTTGGTTTACTGATGCTTGTTTTCTTCTTTTTGCAGGTACGATGTCGACCATGGAGGAGCGTGTGAAGAAGCTGGCTGCTGCCCGAGTCCTGAAGAAAGGAGGAAAGGGGCGAGTCGAACAGATCTGGCAGCAGTGCCCAAGTCCTATCCCGGCATCCAGGGATTCCTCTGGCTCTCCTCAATGTAGGCAATCTCCTAACTCGCAAGGGTCCCCGAAAAGGCAGCAAACCACCGAGCAGGTGCAGGTTGACCTTACTGAGAGCCCCCTAGTGAGAAGTTCGTGCTCCCGCCTTGTCACCTGAGGCTGAATCTCTTCTCAGGGGAAGACTCACCAGCTGTTAGCGCATCTGAAGCCCAGGCCATCCTAGGTGCTGACCGGGTTTCGAGGAGAAAAGCCTTGGTGGAGGACATGGCCACAATGATGCGGGTTTGTGCTATAACCTTGGTCCTGAACAATGAAACCTGTCCATCAGCGGAGCTGACCAAACTGCAGGATAGCTTCAAGTCAGTTGAGGTCGAGATGATGAAACTGAGCCAGGACCTCGCGGAGTGTAAAAAGTAGAATGAGGCCCAGGTCGAGCTTCAGGGGCAGTTGGAGGGGAAACTAAAGAACGTCGTTGAGGAGAGGAAAAATCTTCTGGCCAGAATCGCGGAGCTGGAGCAGGCTGTTCGACCTACCGAGGAGGAAACCGAGGAATGTAGCACCCCAAACTTTGCCTTCTGTTTCTAAAACTAATGGCTTATGCCTCATCTCATTTTTACATTATCATTTGTACATATCATTGGTTCTTAGTATGGGATCAAGGTATCTAGGTTAACTCAAGAGGAGAAGATGTTTTTCAAAAGTTCAAGCAAGAGATCATGTGTATTGTCCAAGAGACCAAAAGGAGATATGGTCTTAATGTCATCATTATTTGAGCTACAATGGATTCTTAGACCTCAGGGCATCCTGATGTGCCCATTGTAACACCCCAAAATTTGCCTTCTTGCTTTTAGCTAACTGGTTTATGTTTCTTTGCATTTCTTGCATTAGCATTTGTGCATATCATTGGTTCTTAGCATGGGATCAAGGTACTTGGTTCATCTCAAGGGAGTTTCAAGCCTCAAGGTGGTTTGAGAAGTTCATCATATCTTCATAAGGTCAAGAATGGCAAAGGATTTCAAGTGAATCTTTCCCTCCAAACCAGAGGGACCAGTTAGGGTTTTGGTTCCAAAAGGCTTTTTGATGGGTTTTGCTTATTCAAATACATTCTCATGAGGTTCCATGTGCTCACAAGCACTCATGGAGGAAGGCTTGGCTAGTGATTCATTGTGGAGGATTTTCAGTGGATCAGTTACTTGTGAAGTAAGCAAAAATCAACAGTTCAAAAGGAAAGTCAACCATGGGTTTTCAAGGGTTCAAATCATGTTTCCCAAGTCCATGTACCTTTATTTGGTCAAGGAATAGCATGGTTGACATAATTCTTCAAGAATCTAGGGTTTGTACAAAAGTTACTAAATTTGGAAAATGACCTATAATGAGAACTTTCCATTTTTGGCAGTTTTTCCACCACATTCAACTTGACTTTTCATCATCAAGAAAGCTTCAAATGAATTTTCCTCCAACATGAAAGTTGAATATCATTCTCTCCCCTTTCCAAAAAGTACTAGAACATCTCCATATCATTTGTGGAACTCTAGATATGACCAAAACAAGGCAAGGTGATTTTAAGGTTTTCTTATGGTGTCATTTTTATACCTTTTGCATTTTGGTTCATATTGACCTATATTTGGTTTTATTGCTTCATGTCACATTACAACATCCAAGTACACCTCATGAGGATCATTTTTTACCTTTATTTCACTCTATTTCATGACTTGTACCTCACTTATTTCACAAAGTACAATTTTGCAAGATGGATTAAAACCTACAAACCAAGCCACCACAAGGCCCAATTCGAATTCAAATGTGATCAGCAAGGGAAGTGTGAGTGATTCATCATGAAAAGCATGAGCTTGCACGTGTGGATTAGTGGGTTGATCACATTTTGCATTTTTGCAATTCACATCAAAACTCATTAACCAAGGGATTAACCAATTGCTAATTGTGATCAGAGGTCTAATGAGGTGTATATAAGCTAACTCACACGTCCAAAGCTAGGTCATGCACCCTCATTTGTTCAGAATCTCATTTTTCTCACCCAAGCTTTCTCTCTTCGAAACTCTCTCATCTCAAGGGCTTCTGAAGAAATTTTTTCATATTCTTGATCTACACACTTGGTAGAGTAAGAATCCACCATTGTTTTGAGCTAAGAGCAAGGTTTTCAGCAAGTGCATCTCAAGTTGGTTCAAGTTCAAACTCCTAGATCTAGCCAGATTCAACTCTCTATTTGCATTTATTTTGCAAATAGGGCTCAAAAGAGGAAGATCTGCAGCTTTTGGAAGGAGTTCTTGGTGTATTTCAAGCTCTACAGATCTCAGGTAAGCTTACTTTCCATGCTCTTAGAACTTGTTTTTCTGATGTGCATAATGATCTATGAGTTTCACTGAGCATGCTGATGTATTTTGTTTTGAGTTTTGACGTGTAACATGTGTGTATTTTGAGTTTGAAAGTTTTGGATCCAAACTGTTTCTCTTCGATTTGCCTTGTGTGTCAATGATCTGTTGATTTGAATTGTATATTTGTGATCCTTGTGAAAATCTGAACAAGATGATGTACTCGTTTTCATTTTCTGGAGAATTTTGGTGTGCAGGTCGCCGGAGAAGGTGACCGGAGCTAGGGCTCCGGCACCTAGTTTCATTTGAAGGTCGCCTGAGTTTCAAGGAAGGAGACGTAATCTGGACCGTTGGTGGTCCAGATCTGAGGGCTCACGTTTTGCCACGTTATTTAAAATCTGTTTTATTTTTATTGATTGTGTGTGTGATATTCCATGCTTATTATCTTGTACCTTTAATCCTGAGCGTTGATCTTGCATGATTTGATTTTGGTTGATTTGATCTGATGCGTATGATTAATCTGGTGGTTTGGATTGTGCCAACACATTAAATTCCCATGTGCTTCCCACGTGCGTTCTTCTTAATTTCTGAGTGGTGTGATGTGTGCGCGCCCATGTTTATTATGGTGTGCCTTGTGATCTGAGCCTTCTATCTTAATTACCTTGGTTTTGTTGACTGCATGTGGGACGTCTGATTGATCCAATGGCTTGTGTGAATCCTATGTGTTGACTGAATTCCATGTGGGGTGTGTTGACTTCGTTGATGGGTCTTTTGACTTGGGCTTGATATCCACACCTCCCCCTTTAGCCCATTTGTTTATTTTAAACGTGATTGCTTGCTGTTTGCACCCCCCATGTTTATTTCAATTATTTTTATTTTCATTAATTGTTGCATTTCATTTTTAATTTTTTAAAAATAGTTTTATGCATCCAAAAATTATGAAATAAATCATGAACCATCCTTAGGGTTTTATAAAAATTTTCCAAATTTTATTTTCCATTTTTTATTTTATTTTGTGCCTCTGATTTAATTGTTTGATTAATTTCTTTTTGAATGGTTTCATATGTGCACACTTAAACTTGCTGATTTTATTTCTCATCATCTATAAAACATTTTGAACCCATTCTTTTCGAATTGTTTCATAAACATCTTGAAGTGCATAAAAACATTTTTCTAATATTTTGAAACTCTTTTCATATTGCATTTTAGCCCCTTTCTTTTGCATATTGATTCATAATTCCCATGTGACTTTGCATGATTGATTGAAGGACTTATCTTGTGAATTTTTGCATGAGTTTTTAATATGATGTTTACCCCTGGTTAAGGTGTTTTGATATTTAATTTGGTAATTTTTGAAGATGATTTGCTAATTGTTTGATTGCTCTTTGTTTGAGGTCTTCTTTTGTGCACATCTTTGACCATGTTTGATTACATGTTTGAGAAGGCACTTGTGCCATTATTTGGGATTGTTTCTTTGACTTCATAAGCCATGTTTGAATCATTATAGGTCATTTGATTGCAATTATAGGTCATTGGTGTGAGGTTGTTGGATATTTTGTGCACATGTTCAATGTTTGATTTACATGCCTCTTTTGACTTATCTTCTCACTTCTTCTCATCTATGCTCCTTCTTGGTTTGTGTTTGGTTTGTGTATGCCATGCCATATCATTCCTTTGCACTTCATTTGATGTAAGTTTCTGACCTTGGAGCTTTGCATTCATGTCATATGCTATTCATGTTTCATTTTGCATCCTTTAACATGTTTCACTTACATGCTTCCTTCTCCTTCTTCTAATGGTTCTTAATGCTTGGATACTTGCTTGTATGCCTTATGTTACACTTGTATAGCATGTTTAGGCACATGTTTAGGTCATCCAAATTCTGAATTTGATATTATTTGAAGCATTCTTGCATGATCACCTTGCATATCCACTCATTCTTCTTCTACTCCTTCTTTGATGACTTTCTTGTATGTTTTGCCACTTGTTTGCATTCTCTTTGCTTGATCTTGTTTGGTAAACATTATGGGTCACCTTTGAGGTGTACATTCTGACTTGGATGAGTTTTATTTGGTTTGTAACCATTTCTCTTTGGGTTGTGACTTGTTTGGGTTTCATTTGTCTTATTGTTGCTTATGTTTGTTTTTGCTAACCATGTAGGGGCTAATGGTAAGTGAATGGGATGTGGATAGTTATTCACATTCTAACTTCTCCTTTCTCTTTTAAGCTTCCATACTTGTGTTTGCTTTAGCATTTAAGATGTTTCTTTCTTCTCTTCCACTCTTTTCCTCCCATGGATCTCAAGACTTGTTTTAGTCTTGGATTCTTTTCTCTTAGAGCTACCTAGTCAAACTTAATTTTTGATTAAGCTTGGAGTAGGATTAGCATTAGGCTTTAGGTAGTCGTCTCTCCTAAGCCTCACTAACCATAGGTTACCCATGCATGATAACATTAGGACTCTTAGTTTCCCTTTAGAGTTTCCTTTTGGGTATTCTCTCTTCTCATCTCAAAACTTCTTGAAAATACTTAATAAAATATAACGTATATTGCGCTCGAGCCTTAAGTGTAGGAAATGAAGAACGAGGGGTCTCCCCTCCTCTTCTAGGGTGTTTAGCATACGTCCCATTTGGGGGCGACCATGCGATTCACTCGTTCCCGCATGGTAGACTTCGGTTCAATGTAAGTTACGAACTAACTTAAAACACTTCTGTCTTAAAAAACACCAAAACAAATTCAAATCTTTTTATCCTTCGGGATTGTTGGGTTTCAAACTTCATTTTTCAGAAAAGAGCTCGTCGCTCACATATAAAACACTTACCCATCCGTGGTCGTACCCACGAACTACATCAGCTCTGATTCCTCTCTCTTGTCCGATTGAGGATATGTGGGCACAAGACAGCGATTGTCTTGGCGAGCAACCTTCCCCCATAGTTCCCGTCCGAACTACGTTGACTCTAACTTTCCCATTGCACTGAGGGAGTACGTAGGCCTAGGACAACGATAACGTCCTATCGAGTCACTTCTTTTTACTTTTCTTCTTCGTTTCTCTGTTCTTTCCGTTCTCGTTCCTTCTCCGGTCCAGTAGCAGTGGAGCTCCAAACGACGACGCCCCTTGATGCAGACAACAAGCGTGGATCCCATTGAGTACGATGGACGTGTTGGGTGCTAACACCTTCCCTTCGCGTAACCGACTCCCGTACCCGTTTCTCTTGGTCGTGAGACCATGTTCTTTCCCTTCCCTCAGGTTTATGCAGTGTTTCCTTTCCCTCTCTCGGGATAAATACACATTGCTGGCGACTCTGTGTTTTTTCCGCGCCACTCTCGTGTTTGTACCGTTGGATGCGAATCTTTCGGGAGCGACACCCATCACCTCATCAGATGATTGCAATTGGCAAGAGATTTCAAGTGAATCATATCCTCCTAGCTGGATTTCTCAAACTAGGGTTTTTGGGATTCTTGAGTCTAATCCTCCAATGGGCAAGATTTTTGAGGTTTCATCATCATCAAATGGCATATTTCATCTTTGTTTGAGAGGATGCACCTCATATTCAAAGGAATTTGAGTTTTGAGCATGGGTCGATTTCTCCTAAACCATGGACACCAAAATTAGGGTTTGCCATAAAATCAGTTTATTTATGATTTTTTGGGCAAGACTTGATGCCATGGTATTCCACATGTCCCCAAGTGCCTAGGAATGTAAGATTGGCCATCAATTTGATTCAGAAGGGTTTCAATTATTCAGAAGATTTAAAATCAGGAGAATTGGGGATAAAGTCAACTATGCAGTGAAAAAGTCAACTCCTGACTTTTTGAGGTCAACATGATGATTTTCAAGTCAAATATGATCAATGGATGAGATTTGGTCAAGGAATGTTCAAAGATTCATCAAAAATCAAGAATGTGGAAAAGTTATTAAACTTGGAAATTAGGGTTTTAAGAAACTTAGTATTTTTGGCAAGTTTTCAATCATTTTCAAGGCCAATTTTCACCATGATCAAGGCTATGTTTGCAAATCTTTTCCACATGAAAGTTGTAGTATGAAACATTCCCTTCAAAATGGGCACAAGAACCATATCATTTGGGTCATTTTTGAAAGAGTTATGGCATCCCAAAGTTGGAAATTTTCAAGTTGCAAAATTCTAAAACTTAGAATTTTTCTAAGTTATTTGGGACGGTTTTGTACACATGTTTTCAACTTGATTTTTCCCATTGATTCAAGTGTCAAATTGAAGTATGTTGGACATCAAACTTGTTCATTTTGATCTCTAGTTTCTTTTGATCCAAGGAATGCTTCAAATGGTGTTATTTTCACCAAGATATGACCATCCAAAGTTAGACTTTCAAACTTGAAATCTTGATGTGCGTCTTTAGCAAACTCTTGGCATGATCATGCAGCAACATGTCCAATCTCATTTCATGCGTTGCATTCACCTTCTCATCACCAAATATTACCAAGTTAGGACACACACACTTGGTACCAACCTTGTACCATTAGTGAAATTGTTACACTAAAGTGGAAAAGAAATTTTTGCACAAAACTTGTTTCCACTCTTTGTCTCACGTGCTAACTACACCACCCCTCTTTCATGCTTCAAAAAGAAAAAAACTCAAACGCAACAAACCACCTCAAATTGGCATGACTACATGGCCAAACCCGTATCCCTAAAGATGCTCATTTTTTGACAAAAATTTTTGAACCCACTCTCAAGCCCATTAACACTCTGGTCCACCATATATAAGTAGAAAAACCTTAAAATGAGGGAGGATTGATTTTTGGCAAGCTCAGATCTGAGGAGAACTCATTTTCCACTCAAATTTTCTCTTCTTCGAAACTCATATTTTCTTCAAGTTTGCTGAAGATTGAAGTCTGTTTCATTGTCTTGGAAGCATAAGGATTCTTTCTGTGAAGTTTCTTTCAAGCTCAGATCATGTATGAAGAGCCAACGGAGCTACTCCGTTAGGTAAATCTTCTTCAACTTTTTTCCTTCATGTTGAACGTGCATTAAGCTTGTTTTGGTTGTTTCTGAAGTCCTACACCATTGTAGGCATGATGTACGTTGTGGTTGTGTTGATTTGAAAGAGTTGCAGCATGTGTATCTTTTTTTCGTGTTTAGTTTTCAAGGGTTTAGAGTTTGATTTAATGAAAATGGAGGTTATATTTGTGATCTACGCAGAAAAACGCGTGAGATGATGTCATTTCTTCTTCGTTTTGGTGATGTTTTGTTTCTGAAACTCCGGCGAGTCTCTCGGAGAAGATGACTGAAGCTAGGGCTCCGGCATCTGACGTGTTCTGGTGGCAAGGTCTGCTGACATGTTGACTAGCCAATAGGAGCATGGTCAGCGTGTGTGTTGAATCCAACGTGGCCAGGCAGTGGAAGGAAACACTGCGTTTCATTTAATCAAGTTTTTTTGTTTGATTCTAAAAAGAATTAAGTTGGGCCTAAAGTATGTTTGCTTTCCCCACCCCCCTGCATTGAGCCCAATACGCTATTGAGCTATATCCCCTTGTTTCTGCTGATTGCTGCATGCACCCCCATGAATGCTTCTTTTTTGTTTTATTTCTTTTTATTTCACTTTTCATTTGAATTTTATTTTAATTCTTAGAAACATTATAAAAATACCAAAAAATGTTTTTCATATCAATCATTGTCTTGGCTTATTTTTCAATATTTTTATTTTATTTTTAATTTCTTTTTATTATTTTATTTTGATTTAATTAGAAAGTGTGTTTCCAAGGATACCCTTCATCTTGGGTTAGGAATTTCATTGGTCATTGCTCATCTTTTGAGGCTAATTTTTTAGCCACATTAAGGAATTGATATAAGGATGTTTTGATGCTGGTTAGGGTTTGGTTTGAGTTACTTTTTAGTGACTTTCCATTCAAGTTTTGTTAGCCCTCGATCCATGCTCGATTACTTACATACCTTGCCTTGTGGAGCACCGTTGGACATGTTCTTGAACTCGTTTTGTTCCAATATTTTTTTACATGTTAATTGGATGTTTAAACTTGTCTTTGGATATTTTTTTGGGATTTTATTGGATCACTTTACCATTTTTGGTTGATGCTTTCATTTGATGATGTTTGGAGCATGATAATGCACACTTCTTGACCTAATTTTGTGCCTTTGAATGACATGAACTCCTTTGATGCTTTGTGATCTTTCTTGATTTGATAAGACATGTTTAAGATTCTGATTTGTCTTGGCTCTTGATGCATTGATCATTATTTGATGTGGTTTTACTCGTATGGAAGTATGTGAATCATTTTGGACCTAATCTTGTTGCATACTTGCCTAGTTTTAACACATGCTTTGTGTATGATGCTTGATGATTCTCATTGATTGGTTTAAGTGTGATTATGGTTCATGGATGATGCATTTTCTACTGCCAACTTGGATTCACTTCATGTTTGTCACTTCACTTGGTCTTTAATGATTGATTTGCTTGATGCATTTTACTAGCATTTGATTGTTGCTACTTTGGATCATGATGCATGCTAATGTGAAGCTTTCGTACATGTTTAATTTGAATAATCATGATGCGACTTGAGTTCTGACCTTGCTTCATCCTCATCTTATTTTTCTCACATGTCCTTTGTGTGTTGATTAATGGTGTTCATTTGTGATTCTAAAGCAAGTTTGCTTGCACCCTTTCTTGCTTAATTCTACCTTCTTGCTTGAACTTCATTGTGTGATGTTTAGAGACATGTTTAATGACATGAAGTGGATATGATATGCATGATGTGCTTGCTTCCCTACCTTGTTTCTTATCTCATGTTTCATTTTCTTCTTCATCTCTCTCACTTCTTTTCTTCCCCCTTGGATCTAAAGACTTTTTCAAGTCTTGGATTCATTCTTGCATGCTCCCTTAGGACTCCCTAGCCCAACTTAATCTTTGATTAAGATTGGAGTAGGATAGACATTAGGATTCAAACCATGTATGCTAATATTAGGTAGAATCTTCCCTTCTTACCTCAACCTTAGGGCCACTTTTGCATGATAGCATTAGGATAAAATTCCCTTAGTGTTTTCTTCTGTTTTTGAGTCTTCTCTTCTCATCTTCTAACAAGTCTAAAGCACTTAATAAAGGCAACAAACATTGTGCGTCATGAGCCTTAAGTACATAGGAAATGAAGAATAAGGGGTCTCCCTTCACTCTTCTAGAGTGTTTAGCATACGTCTCATTGGGGGCGACCATGCGACGCATCCGTTCCCGTGTCATAGACTTTAGTGCAATGTAAGTTACAAACTAACTCAATTCACTTCTGTCTAAAAAATACAAAAACAAATTCAAATCTTTTTCATCCTTCGGGATTGTTGGGTTTCAAATCATTTTCAGAAAAGAGCACGTTACTTCCGTTTTGTCGCAAACAGGCATCGACCCTAACTGCCGGATGCGAACCTAACATCGCTCATAAAAAACACTTAACCGTTGTGGTCGTTACCATGAACTACGAACGCTCTGATTTCCTCTCTCTGGTTAGATTGAGGATACGTAGGCACAATACGGCGATGTCTTAGCGAACATTCTTCCCTCTTTTTCTACCCGTAGGTCGAACTACGACTGCTCTGATTTCCTCTCTCTGGTTCGATTGAGGATACGTAGGCACAAGATGGCGATGTCTTGGCGAGCAACCTCCCTCCTTTAGTTCGTAGTTTGTCCGAACTACATTGACTCTGACTTTCCCATTGTACGAGGGAATACGTAGGCCTAGGACGGCGATGTCCTATCGAGTCTCTTTTTCTCTTTTTGTTTTCCGTTTCCTTTAGCAGTAGGCTTTAGATAACTCACCCTTTGATTAGACAACAAGCGTGGATCCCATCGAGTACGATGGACGCGTGGGGGTGCTAATACCTTCCCCTCGCGTAACCGACTCTCGAACCCGGACTATGGTTGCGATGACCTAGTCTTTCTTTCCTTCAGGTTTTCTTCGATCGTTTCCTTTCCCTCATTGGGATAAATAATGTTCGGTGGCGACTCTTCTTTTCTTTTTTCTCGCCGGTTATTTTTCGCAGTTGTGACAGCTGGGGACTCTGGTTCCCTATGCGAGTCAATCCTAGCGCTTGTCTGTTTTATTTCATTGGGTGTTTATTTCTGTGCATTATATGTTGTATATTACTATATTATACTGCATTTATCGCATTTGATTATTGTTATCATATTGCCCTGCTGCTGTTGTGCTGTTGGGTGGATTGGTTTCATGAGAGATAAGCCAATACCCAGGCTTGAGTATACACCTAGGATTAGCGTGGAAAGTAGTGTGACTTGTGTGCCATTTGGCCAGACGTAGTATACACGAAAACTCCACATCCAGACGAGGTTTTCTTTGGTAATGTTCTATCCTGCGCATTGGTGCAGATGATGGAATGTAACCTGGAGAACTGTCGACTCTGGCGACCATTTCCTGAGGACTCAGTTGAGGCACTCCGCCCAAGAGGTGATAATGGCAGACCATAAATGGCAAACCCATTACGCTTCTTGATCCGAGGACCCGAAGCTAAGAACTTGCTATAGGGTGACCTTTTTAAGGGGAATCAGTTGAGGCCTCCTCGATTGATGATGATGCTAAACCAGAAATGGTGACCGTATAATCATTTCTCGACCTGAGAACCGGTGAAGTTGAGGATCCTTGGTTTTTCTAGAACACACATGTGAGAGGGGCTGGGTGTTTACAGATTTACAGGTAATCGTGACCTTCAGCCTACCTGGTTTTCTGGTTTCCTAGTCAGTATAGATTTATCAACCTGGTTTTCTTGATTATCTTAGTGGTCCGATATTCTAGTATTCTGGGTTTCTGGATTTCTGGTCCCTGTTCAGCACCACAGATGTTCAGAGCAACTTGACACCTTGATCCCATGTGTGCATCTGCATCATCATTTTGCATTCTGACATACATGTTCTTGTATTTCCAAGGATCTTAACTTTGAGACTTGCTGTTGAGCATTTCCATCTATTTCTTGTGGTTCTTTTGTGAAAAACTTGAATCAAAGCATAATGATTCCTTGGAAATATTCGAACATGGCACTTGCATTACATTTCCATACTCATTTTCATAACAGGTGTTCGAGGCTGGTTATTCTTACCTTGATCTGGTCTTCTTCAGAATTGCAGACTTAACTTTTCAAGCTAGTCAGAAGTTGATCATGGAGCAAATTCAAGCGGAATTGAGGGAAGTACCAAGCCAAATGGGGCAGTTTATGGGGAAAATGTAAGCATTGATTCAAGACCAGAAAATGATGAAGGAAGAGGTCAACCAACTGAAGACTCAGATGAGTCTGGTTATGGAAGTTGTGAGAAGTGTGCTCAGAAAGGATGACAATCCCACGCCTGAGACTGCAGCAGAAATTGTCATTTCACCCCTGCCTTTGGGATCTCTCCTAAAGAGTGATGTGCCTCACAGATTTTGTGCACAACCCGAGGTTCCAAAACTTTCCCGACAGCAGCCAGGTCTTGTCTCCCAAGAGAAGCCCAGGATTAAGAAATACGCACAGAGGCTGAAGATGCCTGACAGAACATTTAATTCGCTCCTTATGTCGTATTCTCAGATATTACAGTATCTCCTTCAGTTGCAACTGGTACAGAAAAGGACTTTGGCTCCTCTTATTGGTACTCCCCCACCAGGTTACGATGCAAGAGCCCATTGTGATTTCCACTCTAGTGCGTCGGGGCATACTATGGAGAAATGTAAGGCTTTCCAGCCCCAGGTCCAGGATTTGATCGATTCAAAGGCAATTGAATTTACGCCAGGCGGCATAAGCATACAAGGTGGTCTTGTTCCAGCCATTTAAAAAAAGTGAATATCCCTGTTTGCTTTCCCAAGGCTACACCCAGTCAGGGGCACGTTTTTCAATCCTTGGTCCTAGAATCGCCACATCCGCAACTGTTGCCTACTCCTCGGTTAGGTCTGAGGAGGAAAGTGCCTGAACTAGAGGAACACCTAAATCAGAATCAACAGCAGAATAGTTCCCAAGGGGGTCGACGGAACCCAAGAAAGAGACAATTTGTTGTGTTACCAATGATGTATGGTCAGATACTGCCAGATTTAGTTAAAAGAGGGTTGATTCTACCAAAGAAACCAGATCCAATTATTCCTCCATATCTACCAGGGTTTAATGCCAATGCTCGATGTGGATACCATGCTGGGGCACGAGGACATTCAACTGAGGATTGTAAGGCGCTCCCGCACAAGGTGCAAGATCTGATTGATGCAGGGGTCATTACTTTCACTGCAGATGGTATGCATTTCAATTAAAGACTCCCGAAGGGGCACTCAGACTACAAACACGTCATCAGAAGCAATAAGTCCAGACCTAGTCAGGCCTCCTCAACCATGGCAATTTTTGGCTTATTGTCATACCCCAAATTTTGACAACTAAGATTTCCCATCAATGTGCAAATCATTATCACAATATGGATGAACCATCATACTTCATCAATCTCCCCAAAGATGGGTGAGCATTCACTACTATCAAAATTAGGGTTTCAAGCCCTCTCAGAGTTCTTAGACAAAGGATCAATCAAGAAATGACATGATCTTCAACTTGTCTAACCTCTCAAACATCCACAATGGATCAAGAGGACTCCCACTTCAAGGATTAAGCACAGGGCTGCTCCCTTCTAGGTGGATCAAGCTTCAAGATCGCCAGTGTCACCAAATTAGGGTTTTGATCGACCAGGGCCTCTAGATGAAAATTTTCATCTGGGCATGAGCTAATGATTCAAAACATATCCTAATATACTCCATGGAACCTCATGGACCCAATCATCAAGTCAATTTGACCTCAAGGGATGCATACATCAAAAATCAGGAATTAGGGTTTCTTGACCTAATTCACCCCTAAATTGACTTTTGGGATAAATCATGAACCAAGACCTCAAGACATGATTTGAGGGTCTCTAATATACCATGTTGATCCCTTTGGAACAATGGGTTGATCCAAGAATCTTGAGCAATAAGTTTCAATTTCATCTGAACCACAGTTAGGGTTTTGCGAGAAAAGTCAACTGTAGCTTTGACTTTTGACCAGGACATGCTCCCAAACCCTAAGACATGATTCAATACACCCTATAACACCCATGGAACATGTCCATCAAGTTTGATTTAGGTCAAGGACATGATTTCCTAAAGGATTGTACAGTTTGGAATTCATCTGACAAAAAGTCAACTATGCACAAAAGTCAACTTTGACTTTTTGAGATTTTTCACAAAAATGGATTTTAACCCTAAAATGATGTTAATGTATGATTTGAATCATCATTCATCAAGAAAAATCAAAGAAAGTGGGATAACTTGTAAAAGGGGTAACCATAAAAACTTAGAAAATTTTCTAAGTTATGAAATAAAGTGACAAAGGTACCAACTTTGGAGGATCATAACTCCTAAATTACAAAGCCATTTTTCCCCATGCAAAGCTTGATTTTTAGATCTCATTTCCCTCTTTAAAAACTTCATACTGACCTATGTCCAAATTCCTCATGGATTTTGAGTTATGGAGTGATCAAAATCAAGAAAAGTCGCTTTGTTCCAACACTTAGTGAAAATTTCACTAAGTCAGAATTTACCTTACTTTTTTCCAAATGTAGGGACATTTTTCACTTGGATCCAAAAGGTATCAAAACCAAATATGATCAAACAGTTGTTGTATCATATGAGGGCTTTCCAAAATGGCCAAGAACATCACCAAATTCAATTTGGGCCATGAGATATGACATTGGCAAGTTGCCTTGCTGAAATCTGCCAAGGCAAGGCAGAATTTTGCACTTTTGCTCGATTTGCCAAAATCAGCCAATTCCAAGCCTTGTCATCACTTTGGACACATCTGAGGATTGAATCTAAAGGGGACAATCACTGAGCCAAGCCTCCAAAGTCCTTGGAACAAGAAATAGCATGCTAAACCTAGAATTGCCCAAAATAGGGACAAGACTCCAATTTTGGATTGGAGCATTCAATGGAAGCACCAAGGTGGCATGGACTGAGCCATTAGCAACTGAATTCAATCAAGACTTATCCAAGACCAAGGGGACCAGCAGCCTGTGCCCTAACCTCTAGTCAATGGCTAGAGGAGACTTGGATTTTCATTTGCCAACATTGGCCAACCCTACTCAGCAGTTGCCATTCACTATTCCTTGCAAAACAAACTTGCTCTACTATAAATAGAGCTCAATTATGATCAGTTTAAGTACCCCAAAGGCCTACGACACTTGCCTTTCTCAAAATCCACTTCTCACTCTCAAAAATGCCTTTCTTAGCAAGTCATTATCGAGTTTTTCATTAGAGAGGAATTCCACTCAAACCAATCACACACACACCTCATATACATCATATGCGAGCTGATAAAAAACTTAAACAACATCTGAAACACTGATTTCTCAGAATCACCAGTCAATTGCTCAAGGTTTTAACCAAGTTACAGTTGAGATGCCATGAAGTGATCCAGCCAATTTCCATCAAGTCCAAGCATTCAAACACACTCCATAAGGTGTAGGGAAGCTGTTCAGGTCATCACAATTCATCTGTAACACCTCCAACTCAGAAATCAATTTGCTCTTGCTGTCACGACCTAGAGGTAAGCCTAGACTTGGTCATCTCTCAATCTATGCATATTTCCTCGCACAATACTTTTGCCAAATGTTCATAATCATGCATGGAATGTTTCCCCTCAAGTAATTGCTTTGTTTGAATCGTGTATCAAAAATCCCAGCCTTCATGCAGAAATTAGGGTTCTTGAGGATTTATCGTGATTTCTTGTTTTATGCTTAATTTAAATGAAATTAATTGTCATAAACATGATCGTGAGGTGAAAACGAGTAGATTGATATGTGGATTGCATGATATAATCAAGTATTCAGTGAGATTGGATAGAAAATGCAAATCTAGGCAAAGCTGAAAAACACGCGTGTTCTTCAGCTGTTCTTGGCGCCATTTCTCTCAAATTCAAATATTTGAATTTTGTGATTTTATTTAATTGATTCAAAAATTAATTTCTTTATGATTTTTAATGATTTTGAGTTGATTCTTTTTTTAATAATTCACAAAAATGTTAAAATATTTTATTTTATGAAAAAATCCCAAAAATATTATTTATTTCATATAATTGATATTTTTGCAAAGAATTAAAGTTTTAATTATTTTTGACATTTAAAATATTTTTTCCTTCTTGATTTTTCAGATTTTAATGACTTCTAATCATTTTGTAGGGCAAAACATGATTTATGAAGCATTAATCCAATATCACAATTTGTTTTCCACATGTTAAACAATTTTGATTATTTTAATTGAATATTTTATTCAATTAAAACACATTTTGAAAACAAATTAGGGTTTTTGATTAATTCAACCCTCATAAATCATTTTCAAAACTTTTTGGGCCTCTAATAGAGTGTAAGACCAAACCCTTTGTAAATACAACCTATTTTGGGCCTCACTTATTGTATAAGTCCCGTTGTATTTCAAAAAGTTCGACGCGATCATCATCCGTTGAAAAATAAACCATTGGGCCTACCCTCGAGTAGTAAGACCCATTCTTCTTTTTTTAAATCTTTTGGGCCTCTTAAAAGAGTGTAAGACCCAAAACCCACTTGTACAAACAATTTTGGGCCTCACTTATTGTATAAGTCCCCCTGTACAAGTAAACAGCGCGATCGTCACCTTTTAAAAATAAAATTGGGCCTCTCCTTGAGCTATAAGACCCATTCAAAACCTTTGGGCCTCTATTAGAGTGTAAGACCCAATCCCCTTTTAACCAAAACCTACTTTGGGCCTCAGATATTGTATAAGCCCCTTCGCGTTAAAAGAAAATCTCGGCGCGATCGCCATTTTAAACGAAAAATCCTCTGGGCCTACCCTCGTTTTATAAGCCCCACTTTTTTCCTTTAAACCTTTTTTGGGCCTCTTGAGAGAGTGTAAGACCCAAATCCCTTTGTACAGCAAACCATTTTTGGGCCTCAGTCACTTGTATAAGTCCCTCTGTACAAATTCAACAGTGCGCTCACTGATAAAACCTTGGGCCTCTCCTTGAGCTGTAAGCCCCAAAATTTTCTTTTTAATAGCACTTTCTCCTTTGATTTTGAAATATATTATTGTTTTCAATCTTTCTTTGTTGAACAACAAACCAAACAGCATGGAAGATCTACAACCGGGTAAGTGTTTATCTGCTTTCATTTACTGCTTTCATATACATATAACTGTATTATGGGGCTGTTTCGCTGTAAGTCCTCTTTCATAAACTCATATCGACTGTGTAATACTAGTATAGATATTTAGAGTTTCCCTGGAAACTACGTCTAGCATTCAGCCCGTTGGTCACTCTTAGAAATAGTCAAAACTAGATCCCCATAGGACCAGACACAGTCTTCCCTCCTCTTAGGGTTAAACAATATGGAGATGTGAAAGGCAGATTCTTTTTGAACCCTTTCTCAGACTGTCACTCGTAGAAGTTGTCAAAGAAACTCTATTCCCCAGAGATGATCGCTTCTCCGTGAATTGCATCCCTTGAGTTTCTTCCAAATTCTCGAACTTTCCTGGCTTGATCTATTCTTTGTGAATAGCTTGTCTTGAACTTCTCGGGGTTTGGGGACCCACAGGCTTCTTAAAAACACCTTAGGAATTGTCAAGAAACTCTACTCCCCAGAGATGATCTCTTCTCCGTGAATTGCATACCTTGAGTTTCTTCCGAATTCTCGAACTTTCCTGGCTTGATCTCTTCTTTGTGAATAGTCTGTCTTGAACTTCTCGGGGTTTGGGGACCCACAGGCTTCCTAAAAGCATCCCGCTTCCTCTTGGGCATTGTACAAGGACCCGTCGGCTTCTTAGAAGTATTCACAGCCTCCTCTTAGGCTTCGTATAAATGATTTCTTCCTCCGGGAATGATAGCCTCCTCTTGGGCTTAGTACAAATTGTCCCTCGGCTTCTTAAATGTTTCCAGCCTCCTCTTGGGCTTCGTACAAATTGTCCCGACGACCTCCTAAAGGTATAGGAACATAAATCAGTCATCTTAATAGAACAGTCTTTCCAAGAGTCTACTACTATCTCTCAAAGCATAGTACAAAAGATGAAACTCTAGACTTGGACAGTCTAATTTCCTTGAGTCTCAAAGACATTCTCAAGCACCCTTCAAGAATAGGAAGGAACCTCGTAGACTCGGACAGTCTCAATACCCTTTGGATTTCCCATTTCCTTAAAGAACAGGAAATAACCCCGATCCTTAGAACAAATCCATGAGTACAACATTACTCATATAAGAACTGATTTTCTCTTTGAACCAATATACTGGACCTGTCACTCAATTGAAATAGCACCATAGCCTCTCTCTTGGGCTTTATACAATGATTCTCCCCAGCGGAGTCAAACACCTTTTCGCCTCCGTCTTGGGCTTGGTACAAGACATAAATCACTCTCTTGTTGAGTATAAAACCCTTGGCCTCCATCTCCGGCTTCGTACGAGATACCATAGATGACTCTCTTGTTGAGTCACTTCCCTTTTAGCCTCTATCTCGGGCTTTGTATGAGACAGATCAAAAATACCCTCTTGTTGGGCCAATAGCCTCCTCTTAGGCTTTGTATAAGAAAACCACTGGTTGATCCAATCAACCTTTTAGCATCAAAGTTGTGCCTCGTTCACAGTACACAAACATCAATAACTCATTCCCCTTCATCTAATCGATGTAAGCGGCAAGCCTCTGGATTATCTACATCCATGCCACTGTCCCTCTTTTAGCATGAGAAATTCCTAAGGAAAGATGGCATTGCTCTACACTGAGTTAAAGTCTTCTCCTTCAGATTGGAAATCCCCTATAAAGGAAATTATGGCATTGCCGGATTCACATATCCCGGTTAAAGTAATTCTCCTTTATAAACAGTTGTGACAAACAAACCCCTCTTTAGAGATGACAAATTCTCTCTAAAGACAACAACTTTTAGCTTCACATCTTGGGCTTTGAACAAGATACAAACTACCTTCAGCTTCACGTCTTGGGCTTTGAACAAGACACCAAAACACCATTTCCTCCCGTAGAATAGGAGGAACTACGAACGCTCTGATTTTTCTGTTTCGGAAAAACGGGAATAAGTACGCATAAGATTGAAAGAAAAATCTTAGCGAGCACACTAATCCAAAACCCAAAATCCCATACCTTCACGTCTCAATCGAAAAGCATCAGTCTTAACCTCCCACCAATCGACCGGACCTTTTTTTTTTAACAAAATAACCTAAAAGAGACCCACAATCTTTGTAGCATCTGTAAACCAACAGTCATCTGTTCAAACTGAGTTTGCAAGTAGGGTTAATTGGAGACATCTATTTCCCTTCCTTCATAAGCTTTAATAGGATAAAAATTGAATCGAACTGTAGATACCAAAGAGCGGTAGTGCTTCGCAACCACGTCCAAAATCGCTCGCTACAGAAAAATGGCGACTTCACTTGGGACGTCGAGATCTTGTTCTCTTCCCATCTATTAGGTAGAAACCTTAAAAAAAAAGAAGAAAAAAAGTGGCGCCCACCGTGGGGCCGGTCTTTCTTTCTTTCTTTTCTGGGATAGGACTTTTTGTTAACTTCACTAGGATTTTAGGTCAAAAACCCTTTAAGTGGGGAAGGTACCACAGAATGGCGTCTCCGCCGGGGAGCCATTTTCTGTCAGGAACATTAGATTCGTAGCTCTTTAAAGTCTAGTACTTTAGGACAAATATATATACTGCTTTTCCTAATTGTTATACGTGTTTATTTTTCTACTAATGGGAATGCGTGTGATGCCGCATGTGGAAAGTTTGAGTATACACCTAGGAAAATCACCTTTTTTTGTAGTGCGGAAGCTATCGAGAATAGCTGTTACGCGATAAACTACCCTCTTCTGAGATTTCTTTGATGGACATCACCTAGCACGGATCCCGGCCCGCTGGTGTTCTTAGGAATCAATGATTTTGAGTGACAGGTACAAAAAATCACCCTAGTATAAACCTTTGGGGATGGGTAGAGCCTTGACTCCATGACAACGACCCTTTGACCCCATGTTTTTTCTATGTTTTTGTGTGCTGCATTCATGCATTCATTTAAAAAAATATTAAAACATTCAAAAAATTTCTCTTCTAGTCTCTCTGTCTTTTCAAAATAAACTAAGACTGTGATTGCAAATATCAGAGAAAAGGATTGCGCTAATGGATTTCGGTAGAAGGAGAACTCATAAGTATACCTTCAGGATTCCAAAACTAGAGGATTTAAGAGGTTTGGCGAGGATGGTCACAAACCAAGAGGCTTTTAAAGCCAAGTACGGAGGTTTGCTATCTCTGCTAAGAGTCCATGTGATTGAGGGAATCATGGATGCGCTCATTCAGTTCTACGATCCGGTCTATCACTGTTTTACATTCCCGGATTACCATCTAGCACCAACACTGGAGGAATATTATCATCTGATTGATCTACACATTACAGATCAAGCTCCGTTTTCTGGACTGGAAGAAATTCCAAAGAATCAAACCATTGCAAGAGCAATTCATTTGGACGAGTCAGAGGTCAGGACTCGCATGACCACTAAGGGTGGCATACAAGGTTTGCCAACCCAGTTCTTGAAAAAGAAAGCCCTGTACTTGGCCAGTATCAGGAACGTGACTGCTTTTGAAAGCATCTTGTTTTACTCACCTACGGGTTATTTTTGTTGCCCAACATTAATAACTTCGTCGATATCAACTCCAATAAGGTTTTTCTCATTGGAAACCCTGTGCCAACTTTGCTCACAAATGCGTATCATTCTGTACACTTAGGGGATTTGTACAGTGGAGGGGAGATCACGTGTTGTGTACCTCTGCTTTATAAATGGTTCATCTCTCATTTGCCTAAGTCAGCTGCTTTTTGGGAGCACAAGAGTGCCTTACGTTGGTCGCAGAAAATCATGTCCCTCACCAACTCTGACATAGATTGGTGTAATACGATTTATGAAGGGATCAGGATCATTGACCGTTGTGGAAACTTCACCAACGTACCCCTTATAGGAACTAAGGGAGGAATCAATTACCATCCAGTTCTTGTTCGTCGTCAATTTGGATACCCGGTGAGACACGTCCCACAGAGTGTTCATCTGGAAGGTCTTTTCTTCAAGGAAGGAGAAAGTGACAGAGCACTAAAGACGGAAATAGTGCACGCTTGGAAACATGTTCATAAGAAAGGACAAGAGTCTCTAGGAAAACCGGACTATGTCTCGGTGGAGCCTTATCTCCACTGGGTACAAACTAGAGCTCTCAAGCTAAAGATACCTTATCCTCGTCATGGAGTTCTTCCACCGAGGGAGTCTGTCATGTACTTCATGACTGAGACTGAAAAGCTTCAGGTTAATCTCAACAAAGTTCAACGGGAGAGGAGGTCTTGGAAGAACAAGTACCGCATCCTCAACGTGGAGTGCATCAAAATACAGCACCTACTGAAAGATAAGGATGCTCTTATTGAAATTTTGGAGCAACATGCTGTAGAGAATCAAGATGACCAAAGGAATTTGCTCACTCCTTTCACCTGGCAAAGGTCTGACAACCCGACAACGGCCCAAGAGCCCCAGTCAGAGAAAAGGAAAGTACCAGAATCAGCACCTGATTTCTCTTCAGAGAGGACTCGGGACCCATTAGCTTAGGTTTCTGTTTCTTCACCTTATAATCTACTGTATTTCCATTTCTGTAGTCCTTTGATTTCAATAAAAAGGGGTTTCTCCACTGTTTGATATTTGCAATCTAATTGTCGAAGTTTATTTTGATTAAACAAAAAAAACAATTAATATAATCATTGCATTCATCATTCTCACATCGCGTATTCTTCTTACCTACGAATCTCACGTTTGTGTCTCGGTTCTAGAGTCAAACTGTCTCATTCGTACAATACTCGGGCCAATCGTCAGAAAAAGATGGATGATCTTGAGGAAGAAAATAGAGAGTTGAAAGAAGAGATCGACGCTCTGAGAGAGGATATGAGAAAGCTTCGTAACGACATGCAAGCCATGGCAGAAACTCAGCTACAAAGGACTGTGATCTCATAGATCACCTCAACGCCCATAGTGGAGAAGTATGATCCTAGGTATCAAATGCCGAAAGATCGTCTTTGGGGCATGCCTGTTAACTATATCCCAGAAGGATATGTTCCGCCGATCACTGAAGATCAGGGAATCATAACAAAAGCCGTTGGGCCTGAAGATTACAAACTTCGAGAAAGCGAAGATGCCAGGGGCATACTGAAGAGTCCCGAAGGTTACAAACTTCGGGAAACGCCAAGATTCACTGTCGTAGTCACGGTACCACCCCCTGTGGTGCACACTGTCCCGGAAGGACAGATTCCACAAATACCTTCTGGTAAGAAGGAAACCATGTTTGATAGAATGGATGAATTCTAGGAGCAGTTCCTGGAAATGTAGAAGGAACTGTAGGCCATCCGCGGTCAGGATTTATTTGGAAAGGACGTCGTAGAACTTTGTCTGGTCCCCAATGTGAAAGTTCTGAACAAATTTCAAGTGCCCGACTTTGAAATATACAAGGGTAATTCTTGCCCTCAGAGCCATCTGGTGATGTACGCTCGGCGAATGTCAGCTCAGACAGAGAATCAAGACCTACTGATTCACTACTTTCAGGATAGTTTAATCGGTGCCGCCCTCAAATGGTACATGGGTTTAAACCGTGCTACGATTAGCACATTCAGAGATCTTGGTACTGCCTTCGTCCAACAATACAAATACAATTTGGACATGGCACCAGACAGAGATCAACTCAGATCAATGTCACAAAAGGACAAGGAAACCTTTAAGGAGTACGCTCAGAGATGGCGTGAAATTGCCGCTCAGATTTGTGCACCTCTTGAGGAAAAAGAGATGACAAAGATTTTCTTAAAGACCTTAAGCTCATTTTACTATTATAGAATGGTTTCCAGTGCACCCAGTGACTTCACCGAGATGGTGGGCATGGGAGTTCGTCTTGAGGAAGCCGTTCGAGAAGGACGTTTGGTAAAAGACGCTGGATCATCAAGTAGTACAAAATGATACGGTAGTGCTCTCCCTAAAAAAAAGAGCAAGATATTGGGAATATCTCTCTCGGAAAGCAAAGGCGACGTTATCAACCGGTAGCAGTTGCAACTCCTGCTATCAGTCCTGCGCGTATTCCTACGTATCAACCTCAGGTTGTGCAAAGCCAACCTAATCAGCAAAGGACACAACAACCTCTTCAGCAGGCTCGTCCTCAATATAACAACAATCGTACAACGCGGCCACCAGGGTTTGATCCTATACCAATGTTGTACGCAGAACTATTTCCGTTACTACTGGCTAAGGGGCACATCCAGACTAAGTCTCCTCTTACCGTGCTGGAAAATCCGCCTTTTTGGTTTAAAGTGGATCAGACATGCCCTTATCATCAAGGAGGTCCAGGGCATAACATAGAGAACTGTCTCAATTTAAAATCTGACGTGCAAAATCTTGTTAGCAGCAGGCTTTTATCTTTCAAAGATACAAATCCCAATGTTCTCACGAACCCGCTGCCTCAACATGAGAAAGCTGCAGTCAACCTGATTGAGAAAGAATTTAACAACGTTTATCAAATTCACGATGTACTCTTGTTGAGGACCAATCTGGTCAAGATGCATTGTAGACAGAGTGGGTACGGACATGTGCCACCTCATAATTATCATCAGTGTGATGCCTGCTCTGAAAAAAATCAAGGATGTTCTGTGGTGCAAGCAGCTCTACAGGAACAGATGGATCTCGGATGGATCCAAGAGCACCGAGTTCGTGGAGTTAACATGCTCTATACGAATTCCAACGTCACTCAAAACCACGACATCCGTGCGATGAATGTCAATCTGGTGGCAATGCATTTAAGGCAAAGCCAGTATCATAATCTGCCGCGGCACGATTACAGTTCTTGTCTGACTTGCTCGGTAAACAAACAGGGATGCTCTTTCATACAGGAGGCCCTCCAGCGTCAGATGGATCTTGGATGGATCCAAGACTACCATGATAGGAATCCCTATCAGATCAATATGGTTTAGATCTTCGACATTCGCTTGATGAATACCAACTTGATAGAGTTGCATGCTGAGCAGGTCCGACTCGGATTCCTGATATCACATAATTATCACAGCTGTAAAGTGTGACACCCCCTTCTATACCCCCAAGCTATTAAAGCAGTAAAATAAAATACAAAATTTCATCAGAGTATAATTAAACATGCACGACATAGACCGAGGGGTCACATCAATTTGAAACAAACACACAACACCTGCTCATACATATATGCAACAATCTCAGGTAGTAATACACCCACAATCCAATTACAGAATATAAGCGGAAAATCCTTAACTGAATATCAACATATATATATATATATATATCATGAAAGTTCGTTCGTCATGTACAACCATACATGTACAATTCAAAAGATACATATACATAATACAAATAATCACAAACGGCCACCCTAACTACCCAGTGTCACATATCAGAGCCGACCGACAAAAGAATGAAGACGCAAAGCTTCACAAAAAGACCTCCAACAACTCTAATCTGCAATGCCTCATAGAGCATTATAAAACAACAGAAGGGTGAGAAAAACAATCATATTACAGTTGCATATAATTATATATTAACACAGAAATGCACAAGTAAAACATTCTCACCCAAATTGCACCATAATCAAATACGACACAACACAGTACAATTCTCAAGTATCAAATACCACTACACATCAATCATACACAATACACTCATCATCAATATAATTACACATATTCCATCTCATCACTCACATTCACAATTCCATGCACAATTAATCCATGATTTAGGCAAATGCACAGAGACCGACGCAACGACTCTATGCACATGCCATGCGGTACCGACTTCCAATATTTCTCATCACTAGTTCACTCAGGAACTCTGCTGGAATCATCGCTCGTTACTGAGGATCACTCAAGTAACACCCCGTCGGACCTACGATGTTCCCCGTCGCTTTAGGTCCTTTTGGTATAAGGCGCACGACATTTATGGATTTCTTTAGGTCCTCTCGGTATAAGGCGCACAATCCGATCGCTCACACCCCACATGGGCACACGATCGTCTATAACCATCGCTTTAGGTCCTCTTATTTTTAAGGCGCACGATATATCAAATCGCTTTAGGTTCTCTTATTTTTAAGGGGCACGATGTTATAGCAGATTCCCTCTGGAATCAATCCGTCA
Source organism: Lathyrus tuberosus (assembly GCA_022829125.1). Taxonomy (NCBI): domain Eukaryota; kingdom Viridiplantae; phylum Streptophyta; class Magnoliopsida; order Fabales; family Fabaceae; genus Lathyrus; species Lathyrus tuberosus. The sequence goes on from JALAZF010000071.1 coordinate 16,190,650, forward strand.
CTCAGGACGTCACAACAATGCATATCATGATGCTTGGCATACAATGACTCATGACATTTAATATGCACACATATACACATCCATAATCACGCATATATCAACAATAACCATACATCGCATTTTCTTGCCGTAAGGCCACCAACCATCATCACAATATGTATTTCATGCAATTTCATTACTCAACAGTACACAAGTCATACAATATCCACACCAACAGCATATTGCACATACACATCAAGTTCGCACAATCAAACGACAAAATCGACAACAAAACAACACATTCTCTAATTCTCGACATAATTTAATCGGCCAACAATTCTCAAAACCATCATCATAATAAAGTACATTTTATAAGCTTTCTAACGCATCAAACCACGCCTCAAACCGAACCACAGATCAAAAGTTATGAATTTTCAAAGAAAAGAATTTATTGAGATACAGCCAAATTCGCCTGGCGACTTAGGAATTCGCCTGGCGGATCCCCATTCGCCAGCCCTTCCCCATGGATTTCACCTAGCGAATCCCATTCGCCAGCACTTCGCTTGGCGATCTAGTGGCGAATCACCAATTTAGAAAAACCCCAAGAGTTACAGAAGCTACCCCCTTTCTGTAATTCCGATTTCGCCTGGCGACTTACGAATTCGCCTGGCGAATCTCCCTTCGCCAGCACTTCACCTGGCGAACTAGTGGCGAGACTCAATTCGCCTGGCGAATCACACCAGAACCAGAAAAATTCTGTTACGGGTTACACGATCCAAAACCCCCAAAAACCTCATTTTTCATTCCAAATCAATTCCAACACAAAACAATTATCAGCAACGACTCATAAAACACATGGTGATCATACAACGCAAATTATATCGATTTCCGACCGCGAACACATCGATTCCTAATCATTTTATCATTTTCGACCTAGAACTCAAAAGCCATGGAAAGACAAGAAACATCCAAGCAAACACATACATAATCATACACAAACATAGTATAATCGAGTTTCGCACCTTTACCCGATTTAATCGTGTTCTAGAAAATCGGTTGATTGATTTCCAAGTTTTCCCAAATTCTCTCTTTTCTTCTCTTCTCCTTTTCTTTTCTTCTTCTCTTCTTTTTCTTTCTCTTACTATTTTTCTCTCTTTCTATTTTATTATATTCTAACTTAACAAAATAAATCAAAATGCCCAAAATACCCCTACACTCAAATATCTCGCAAATGTTCCCAAAACGCGATAAAATATATTCACGACGAAAAATAACATATTTTCACATAAAAGTCAGAAATAAAATAATATAATAATAAAATACTCAAAACGACTCAATTAATAAAAAAGACAAAACTGACTGGGGCGTTACAACTCTCCCCCACTTAGAAATTTTCGTCCTCAAAAATCTTACCTGAGACGAACAACTCTGGATACGACTCCCGCATCTGACTCTCCAACTCATAAGTCAAATTGCCCTCTGCAGCGCCTCCCCACGCCACCTTCACAAGTGCAATATCCTTGCCCCGCAACCTCTTCAACTCGCGATCTAAAATACTCACCGGCAAAGCCTCAACCGTCAGGTTCTCCCTTACCTCAACCTCATCCATCAGAATCACATGCGACGGATCTGGAATATACTTCCGAAGCTGTGAAACATGGAACACATCATGCAAATTCGACAGATTTGGCGGCAACGCCACCCTATAAGCCACATCACCCACTCTCGCAGATATCTGGTAAGGACCAATAAATCGAGAAGTAAGTTTCTTCGATTTCAATGCACGACCAACACCCGTTACCGGCGTAACTCTTAGAAATACATGATCGCCCTCTTGAAACTCAAGATCCTTCCGTCTCCGATCATGATAACTCTTTTGTCTGCTCTGAGAAGCCTTCATTTTCTCACAATAAACTTCACTTTTTCCGTAGTCTGCTGCACCAACTCCGGTCCAACCACCGTTCTCTCACCAGATTCGTGCCAACACAGCGGTGTTCGACATCTTCGTCCATATAATGCTTCAAACGGTGCCATTCCAATACTAGAATGGAAACTGTTATTATACGTGAATTCAATCAACGCAAGATAACTATCCCACGCACCACCTTGTTCCAAAACACATGCTCTCAACAAATCTTCCAAAGACTGAATCATCCTCTCTGACTGCCCATCCGTCTGGGGATGATAAGTCGAACTCAACCTCAATTTAGAACCCAATGCCTTCTGTAAACTTTCCCAAAATCTCGAGGTAAACCTTGGATCTCGATCCGAAACAATACTTAACAGAACTCCATGCAACTTCACAATCACACTGATATAAATCTCAGCTAACCGTTCCAAAGAAAAATTGATGTCAATCGGAATAAAATGAGCCGATTTAGTCAATCTGTCCACAACTACCCAAATAACATTATGCCCTCGCTGAGTATTTGGCAACCCCGTTACGAAATCCATAGAAATGCTATCCCATTTCCATTCGGAATATCCAACGGTTGCAACAAACCACTCGGCCTTTGATGTTCCACTTTCGACTTCTGGCACGTCAAACAAGCATACACAAACTGAGCCACATCTCTTTTCAATCCAGACCACCAGAAAATCTTTTTTCAAATCTTGGTACATCTTGTTCGCTCCCGGATGTATACTCAAATTACTCCAGTGTCCTTCTTCCAAAATCATTCGTTTCAAATCCGAATCGTCCAGAATACAAATTCGCCCACGGAACCTCAACACACCATTAATATCCACTTGAAAATCACCACTCGCATCTTTTCCCTCAACCAACATCAAATCCACTAATTTCACATCCAACTTCTGTTTCTCCCTCACCGTTATCAGAAAATCATTCGTAACCTTCAACATACCCAGCCTCACACTATCCGACGACACTTCACATACCAAACTCAAATCTCTAAACGATTCCAAAAGCTCCCACTCCTTAACCATTAAAGCGGACATATGTAAAGATTTCCGGCTCAATGCATCGGCTACCACATTAGCTTTACCAGGATGGTAATTCAAGCCAAAGTCGTAGTCCTTCAAAAATTCCAACCATCTTCGTTGCCTCATATTCAATTCCTTATGATCAAACAGATATTTCAAACTCTTGTGATCACTAAAGACTTCAAACCTCGTACCAAAAAGATAATTCCTCCAAATTTTCAACACAAAAACCATAACCGCTAACTCCAAGTCATGCGTGGGGTAATTCTTCTCATGCACTCTCAACTGCCTCGAGGCATACGCCATAACCTTACCGTCTTGCATTAGCACACCACCTAGACCAATCAAAGATGCATCACAATACACCACAAACGGTTCATTAGGATTCGGCAAAATCAAAATCGGAGTTGTCGTCAATCTTCTCTTCAGCTCATTAAAACTTTCTTCACGCCGAATATCCCAAATGAACGCTTGCCCTTTACAAGTCAACTGGGTCAAAGGAAGTGCTAGCTTAGAAAAACCTTCAATAAACCTTCGATAATAACCGGCCAAACCCAAAAAGCTTCAAATTTCAGTAACAGATCTCGGAGCCTCCCATTGTATAACTGCTTCTACTTTAGATGGATCCACAGAAATACCATTACCTGAAATTACGTGTCCAAGAAAACTCACTTCCGACAACCAAAATTCACACTTAGACAGTTTGGCAAAAAGCTTCTTTTCCTTCAAAACCTGCAAAACAATACGCAAATGCTCCGCGTTCTCCTCCCAAGACTTAGAATAAATCAATATGTCATCAATAAAAACAACAACAAATCGATCCAAATGCTCGTGAAAAATATGATTCATGTACTCCATAAACACACCTGGCGCATTAGAAACCCCGAACGGCATCACAGAATATTCGTAATGACCGTAACGTGTCCTAAAAGCCGTCTTCTGAATATCTTCCTCTTTCACCCTTATCTGATGATATCCCGACCTTAAGTCAATCTTACTAAACACACAAGCACCAACCAACTGATCCATCAAATCATCTATTCTCGAAAGAGGATACTTATTCTTAATCGTCACCTTATTCAACTGGCGATAATCGATACACAATCGCATACTTCCATCTTTCTTTTTCACCAATAAAACTGGAGCACCCCAAGGAGAAACACTTGGCCTCACAAACCTCTTCTCCAACAACTCATTTAATTGCTTCTTCAACTCTACCAACTCAGATGCTGACATATGATAAGGTGCCATAGAAATAGGTCTAGTACCAGGAACTAGATCTATCGAAAACTCCACCTCTCTCTCTGGCGGTAAGTCCGAAATATCCTTTGGAAACACTTCTGGAAAATCACACACAACCGAAAACACATCAAGTGAAACTTGGCTATCCACAGTCAACGACGCAAACAACCCAAACAACTGAGCTTCCTCCGCCAAAAGTCTCTTTAACTCTTTGGTAGATAAGAAACTCGAGTCTTCGTCTTCCTCAAGAGAAGGAAACCTTACCAGCTTATGATAACAATTAATATGAACCCGATTGAATTGCAACCAATTCATTCCCAGAACCACATCTAACCCTTCCAACGGCAAACACACTAAATCCATTTCAAAGTCTTTACCATAAATGGTCAAAGGACAACTCCAACAAACCAAAGAAGTAGTTACTGACCCCATTGCTGGAGTATCAATAACCATCTCACCATCCATCAAAGACAACACAAGATTCAAACACTTCGCGCACTCAGATGAAATAAACGAATGAGTCGCTCCAGTATCAATAATAGCAACTAAAGGCGTACTATTAATAAAACAAGTACCTCTTATTAGACGATCTGCATTTGAAGTCTGAGTCCCTGCCAATGAAAACACCTTCCAACTAGTTGGAGCTTGCTTCGGTTTCTGACACTTTGTGCTAATATGACCAGGTTCACCACAGTTGAAACACTTCACCACATTCTTCCGTTTACAATCAGCTACGACATGTCCGACACCTCCACAATTAGAACACTTTCTCACATCTTTCCTATACTCAAACTGACGATGCCCCAACTCACCACATTTAAAACATCTCGGAGAATTAGACATACCTCCTCCACCTGACCTTCGATCAAAAGTACCCCTTTGTTTAACTTTATCAGCTGGTGTTACATACGGACCACTACGAAATTGTTGCTTCCCTTTTCTGTCACTCACACTCTTGTAGTGAGTAGAACGAGCCTTACTATCCTCTTCATAAATCCTACAACATTCCACCAAATCAGAAAACCTTCTTATCCTTTGATAACCGATTGCCTGCTTAATCTCAGGACGCAATCCACTCTCATACTTCACACACTTAGAAAACTCTGCAGTCGCTTCAGCATAATGAGGATAAAACTGCACACGCTCCACAAACTTAGCAGTATAATCAACAACAGACATATACTACCTTGTTTCAGTTCCAAGAACTCAATTTCCTTCTTTCCTCTAACATCCTCGGGAAAATACTTCCTCAGAAACTCCTGGCTAAACAATTCCCAAGTAACTTCTTCATCCCCATCTTCCAACACCTGACGAGTACTAACCCACCAGTCATCAGCTTCTTCCTGTAACATGTGAGTTCCCAGTCTCACCTTACTGTCCTCCGCACAATCCATAACTCAGAAAATCCTTTCAATCTCTTTCAACCAAATCTGTGCACCATCAGGATCATGTCTCCCTTTGAAGACAGGCGGTCTGTTCTTCCTGAACTCATCATTACCCGCAGCATTAGGTGCACCCTGCACAGCGCGAGCCATAGCTTGCATAGCAGCAGCCAAAGCAGCATCATTCCTACCAGCCATATTCTGTTCATTTCCAATAACAGAACCTATGGTTAAACAAACAGCCCACTCCAAACGCCAACACCGACAAAGACTAACACAACCAGACACAAACTGACACGGACTGGCTCGGACTGACACGGACTGGCTCTGATACCACTTAATGTGACACCCCCTTCTATACCCCCAAGCTATTAACGCAGTAAAAGAAAATACAAAATTTCATCAGAGTATAATTAAACATGCACGGCATAGACCGAGGGGTCACATCAATTTGAAACAAACACACAACACCTGCTCATACAGATATGCAACAATCTCAGGTAGTAATACACCCACAACCCAATTACAGAATATAAGCGGAAAATTCGTAACTGAATATCAACATATATATATATATACATATATATATATATATCATGAAAGTTCGTTCGTCATGTACAACCATACATGTACAATTCAAAAGATACATATACATAATACAAATAATCACAAACGGCCACCCTAACTACCCAGTGTCACATATCAGAGCCGACCGAAAAAAGAATGAAGACGCAAAGCTTCACAAAAAGACCTCCAGCAACTCTAATCTGCAATGCCTCATAGAGCATTATAAAACAGCAGAAGGGTGAGAAAAACAATCATATTACAGTTGCATATAATTATATATTAACACAGAAATGCACAAGTAAAACATTCTCACCACAATTGCACCACAATCAAATACGACACAACACAGTACAATTCTCAAGTATCAAATACCACTACACATCAATCATACACAATACACTCATCATGAATACAATTACACATATTACATCTCATCACTCACATTCACAATTCCATGCATAATTAATCCATGATTTATGCAAATGCACAGAGACCGACGCAACAACTCTATGCACATGCCATGCGGTACCGACTTCCAATATTTCTCATCAGTAGTTCACTCAGGAACTTTGCTGGAATCATCGCTCGTTACTGAGGATCACTCAAGTAACACCCCGTCGGGCCTACGATGTTCCCCGTCGCTTTAGGTCCTCTTGGTATAAGGTGCACGACGTTTATGGATTGCTTTAGGTCCTCTCGGTATAAGGCGCACAATCCGATCACTCACACCCCGCGCGGGCACACGATCGTCTATAACCATTGCTTTAGGTCCTCTTATTTTTAAGGCGAACAATATATCAAATCGCTTTAGGTCCTCTTATTTTTAAGGCGCACGATGTTATAGCAGATTCCCTCTGGAATCAATCCGTCACTCAGGACGTCACAACAATGCATATCATGATGCTTGGCATACAATGACTCATGACATTTAATATGCACACATATACACATCCATAATCACGCATATATCAACAATAACCATACATCGCATTTTCTTGCCGTAAGGCCACCAACCATCATCACAATATGTATTTCTTGAAATTTCATCACTCAGCAGTACACCAGTCATACAATATCCACACCAACAGCAAATTGCACATACACATCAAGTTCGCACAATCAAACGACAAAATCGACAACAAAACAACACATTCTCTAATTCTCGACATAATTTAATCGGCCAACAATTCTCAAAACCATCATCATAATAAAGTACATTTTATAAGCTTTCTAACGCATCAAACCACGCCTCAAACCGAACCACAGATCAAAAGTTATGAATTTTCAAAGAAAAGAATTTATTGAGATACAGCCAAATTCGCTTGGCAACTTAGGAATTCGCCTGGCGGATCCCCATTCGCCAGCCCTTTGCCATTGATTTCGCCTAGCGAATCCCATTCGCCAGTACTTCGCCTGGCGAATTAGAGGCGAATAACCAATTTAGAAAAAACCCAAGAGTTACAGAAGCTACCCCCTTTCTGTAATTCCGATTTCGCCTGGCGACTTACGAATTCGCCTGGCGAATCTCCCTTCGCCAGCACTTCGCCTGACGAACTAGTGGCGAGACTCAATTCGCCTGGCGAATCACACCAGAACCAGAAAAATTCTGTTACGGGTTACACGATCCAAAACCCCCAAAAAACTCATTTTTCATTCCAAATCAATTCCAACACCAAAACAATTATCAGCAACGACTCATAAAACACATGGTGATCATACAACGAAAATTATATCGATTTCCGACCGCGAACACATCGATTCCTAATCATTTTATCATTTTCGACCTAGAACTCAAAAGCCATGGAAAGACAAGAAACATCCGAGCAAACACATACATAATCATACACAAACATAGTATAATCGAGTTTCGCACCCTTACCCGATTTAATCGTGTTCTAGAAAGTCGGTTGATTGATTTCCAAGTTTTCCCAAATTCTCTCTTTTCTTCTCTTCTCCTTTTCTTTTCTTCTTCTCTTCTTTTTCTTTCTCTTACTATTTTTCTCTTTTTCTATTTTATTATATTCTAACTTAACAAAATAAATCAAAATGCCCAAAATACCCCTACATTCAAATATCTCGCAAATGTTCCCAAAACGCGATAAAATATATTCACGACGAAAAATAACATATTTTCACATAAAAGTCAGAAATAAAATAATATAATAATAAAATACTCAAAACGACTCAATTAATAAAAAAGACAAAACTGACTGGGGCGTTACATAAAGCGGGTTGCGAAAATGATCAGGGATGTGCCCTTGTCCAGGAAGCACTTCAGCACTTGTTAAATCATTGGTGGATGCCAATCTACATGGATGAAGATACTTAGTAAATTAGTATCAATAACGGAAACCCCACTCTGCGTCAAAGTCAGGATGTCCGACTTGTGGAAACTAACCTAGTGAGGTTACATTGTATTCAAAGTGGGCGTGGCCAGGTACCACCACACAATTATGAACGTTGTGGAGTTTGTTCGGAAAGTAACCAAGGGTGCTACCTTGTGCGAGCAGCTCTCCAGGGGCAGGTGGATCGTGGAGAGATTCGCCCATATCTAGGTTCTAGACCCATCAATTGGTCGCCGAACTACCTTGCAAATCAAATTGAGGACGTTGTCGTCATCTCTGATCATCAGAGGGCCAGGAATGTTTTTGCCATTACCCCTCTGCTTGACGAATCAAGAATTCCCAAACGGGAACGGATCGAGATTACGTATGATGGTCAGAAGAACCAGAAGGTTCCCATAGTCATCTATCTGTCGGGACCACTACCGTATGAATCAGCTAAGGCAATCCCTTACAAATACGGTGCAACAATAATTGAAAATGGAAAGGAAATTCCATTACCCTCCGTCGTGAATATTGTAGACATCAGTCGTGTAACACGGAGTAGAATCTTCTAAAGAGGAGTTGGAGAGTCCAAAAAAGAAAAGGAACTTCAGACAGAAGCTCCCGATCCATCAGTCGGTCAATTCAATAATCCCGACCTTTCGAAAAACAATGATGAGATGTTGAAGCTCATCCAAAGGAGTGAATACAACATTGTTGATCAACTGTTACAAACTCCTTCAAAGATCTCGGTATTATCACTGTTACTCAGTTCAGAAGCACGCATGGAGGCTCTACAGAAAGTCTTGGAGAAAGCTTTTGTGGAACAGGATGTAACAATCAGACAGTTCGATAGTATTGTCTCTAACATCACTTCCTACAACAATTTAGGATTTAGTGATGAAGAATTACCCGAAGAGGGTCGCCGTCATAACATGACACACGATATCACAGTTAACTGCCAGGACGATGCTTTAGCCAGCGTACTAGTAGACACAGGGTCAGCCCTGAATGTTATGCCGAAGTCCACTTTGATGCAATTATCATTCAAAGGCCCTCCGATGAGAACCAGCGAGGTCGTCGTCAAAGCATTTGACGGATCCAGAAAAACAGTTATTGGTGAAGTCGACCTTCCCATAACTATCGGTCCTCAGACCTTCCAAGTTACCTTCTAGGTCATGGACATTCGGGCAGCATACAGTTGTTTATTAGGAAGACCTTGGATACATCAGGCTGGAGTGGTCACCTCGACCCTCCACCAAAAGCTAAAGTTCATTCAGAACGGTCAACTTATCACAGTCTGTGGGGAACAGGCTTTACTCGTAAGTAATTTATCGTCATCCACTTATGTAGAACCGGAAGGGATAATCGAAACCCAGTTCCAAGCACTTTCGCTACACAAGGACGAACAATCCGGAGGAGGAACTTCGATTTCCTCTTCCAAAGATGCTATTAAAGCAGTCGAGAGTACCGATACAACAGGATGGGGACAGTTTGTCATTCCTACTGACAATAAAACAAAGAAGGGTCTTGGTTTTTCTGCAACTTGTACCCAGACAACTGCTAACGATGAAAGTCTTCATCCCATTCAGAACTTCTTTCACAGTGGAGGGTTCCTTCACCCAGTGCCTCAGGCAATCCATGCTATCAATGAGGAGGATTCCTCCGATGCGGGGGAAGAATGGAAGCCCTATCTTAACGAGGACGGTTATATGTCTTAGGAAGAAGTGCCTACGCCATTTTTCTTTCCCGCACAGAGTCCGAGATTTATACCACGGTCAGATGTCAAAATGATATATGGAGGTTATGATCCGGAAGGATGTCGTGCTCTACCAAATTCATTAGAGGAGGACACTCTGAAGAAAGACAACTTTGACCACAACTATTATGGCCCGATGGATGGCCTGCCAATGTGGCAGCCTTACCTAGGAAACTTGGGGCCAGAAAGTCAGCCGAGTAATGAAGCTCAGCTGAGCATCATTGAACAGAATACCTGTGTCCCCACCATGTCATGGGATCAACACTCAGGTCATTCAAAAACTACTCAACATGACGATGAATTTGCAATGTTTGCAGGACTTGAATTCATCAACTATGCTTTTCCCGAGGTCAACGTCATCGAGAGGGATGACTCCTCCAGTGCCAAAAAATTGTGGGACACCTTGGGACAACCGAGTGGAAAATACGACTATATGGTCAAGTACACCGCTCCCAAAAGCTCTCGTATCAGGCTCGAAGATATCCAGCCAACTGGATGGGGAGATACAGCTGAGAGCGCAAATGCTATGTAAAATACAACTGAGGAATCCTCCTACGACAATTATGCCTGGGAGACAGATTCCAATAATCCTGCTCCACCAGAAATCAGCGTTATTTCTGAGGACAAACCAAGAATGAAGGTTCCAGACTTTGTGATTCACCGAGGAGTTCGCCGCCAATGGATTGCTGTCGATGTTCCAAGGATTGTTCATAAGTCAAAGTAATTGCCATCTTTAACCTTTCACCCTGCCCAGGTGAAACGAATGTTTTGATAGGGCTCGCTTTCTGTAAATTTCCTCTTCGCTTCGCCCAAAGCGACGGAGTTTTGTTTTATCGGGCTGTAGTTTCAAGAGTCGACTTGTTCATTAATAAAATAACATCATTATGTAATTTCCGCATTATTGCTGTTTTCTCTTTTTCGTTTTTCTCAGAAAATGGTAATCCTAAAAAACAAATCAATCATAAAAACAAGCAGTAAAAAAAAATACACTGCACACACTTTTGCATTCTCTCTATCTCTTCTAAACACAAATCATCACGTCATGCAGATTGCTTGTTTTAAACCCAGTGGAAACATACGATCCATTGCCTTCTTCCAACTTTGAGTTCTCGGTATTTGAGGTTGAAGAACAAAATGACGACGAAATTCCAGAGGAGATCTCCCGATTACTCCGACAAAAGGAAAGTTCCATTGAACCTCACAAAGATTCGTTGGAAACGGTCAACTTGGGTTCAGAAAATGAGAGAAAAGAAATCAGGACTGGGGCACTGCTCAGTCCAACTGCCAAAGAGAGTTTGATAAAGCTTCTCAAAGAATTCCCCGATGTATTCACTTGGTCCTATCAGGATATACCAGGGTTGGATACCAGCATCGTGGAACATCACTTACCGTTAAGGTCGGAATGTCCGCCAGTAAAGCAGAGGTTGAGACACACTCACCCGGACATGGCCATCAAAATCAAAGAGGAGGTACAGAAACAGATTGACGCAGGTTTTCTCGCTACATCTGAATATCCTCAATGGTTAGCCAATATCGTACCTGTTCCGAAAAAGGATGGAAAGGTCAGAATATGTGTTGATTACAGAGATCTGAACAAGGCTAGTCCAAAGGACGACTTTCCTTTACCACACATTGACATGCTGGTTGACAGTACAACAAAGTTCAAAGTTTTCTCCTTCCTGGATGGATTCTCGGGCTATAACCAGATCAAAATGGCGCCGAAAGACATGGAGAAAACTTCGTTCATTACCCCATGGGGTACCTTTTGTTACAAGGTAATGTCGTTCGGTTTGAAGAACGCCGGGGCAACCTATCAAAGGGCCATGACTACTCTGTTTCATGACATGATACACAAGGAAATCGAGGTATATGTCGATGATATGATTGCTAAATCTAAAACAGAAGAGGAGCATGTGACCCACCTGTCAAAACTATTCGAGCGGTTTAGAAAGTATAAACTTCGCTTGAATCCCAACAAGTGCACCTTCGGTGTCCGTTCAGGGAAACTCTTAGGGTTCATCGTCAGCCAGAAAGGAATTGAGGTTGATCTTGACAAGGTCAAGGCCATTCAAGAAATGCCTTCTCTGAAAACTGAAAAATAAGTCAGAGGATTCCTGGGATGTTTGAACTACATCTCCAGATTCATATTCCTCATGACCGCCACGTGTGCGCCGATTTTCAAATTACTTAAAAAGAACCAGGATTGCGTTTGGACAGAAGATTTCCAAACCGCCTTCGACAGTATTAAGAAATACCTGTTGAATCCTCCGATTCTATCACCTCCAGTGGAAGGAAGACCACTGATCATCTACCTCACAGTCCTAGAGGACTCAATGGGGTGTGTACTTGGCCAACAGGACGAAACCAAACGGAAAGAGTCTGCCATTTACTATCTAAGCAAGAAGTTCACCGACTGTGAAACTCGGTACACGATGCTCGAGAAAACTTGATGTGCTTTGGCTTGGGGAGCCAAACGTCTGCGCCAGTACATGATTCGTCACACTACTTTGTTGGTCTCTGAGATGGATCCAATCAAGTATGTATTTGAAAAACCTGCTCTCACGGGAAGGATTGCCCGTTGGCAGATGTTGCTATCAGAATATGACATAGAGTACCACGCTCAAAAAGCCGTTAAGGGGAGTATTTTAGCCGATCATTTGGCTCATTAACCGATTGACGATCAAGAATCAATCGGGTCCGACTTCCCAGACGAAGATGTCATGTATTTGAAAATGAAAGATTGCGATGAACCGCTACCCAGTGAAGGGCCAGAACCAGGTTCCCAATGGGGACTTATCTTTGACGGAGCCATCAATCATTACGGAAGCGGAATTGGGGCAATAATTGTTACCCCTCAGGGTACCCACATTCCTTTCACCGCTCGACTTACGTTCAAATGTACGAACAACGAGGCCGAATACGAAGCTTATATTATGGGTCTCGAAGAAGCGATTGATTTAAGGATCAAAAACTTGGACGTATATGGCGACTCAGCCCTGGTTATCAATCAGATAAAAGGGGATTGGAACACATACCAATCAGGACTGATTCCTTACAAAGATTATGCAAGAAGGTTGTTACCTTTGTTCAACAGAATCAAGTTTCATCACATCCCTCGTGATGAGAATCACAAGGCTGACGCCTTAGTCACTCTTTCTTCTATGATTAGTGTAGGTCAATGGAATGACATACCTAAGATCGACATAATGTGCCTTGAAAGGCCCGCTTACATCTTCACGATTGAAGCAGTCATAGATGACAAACCTTGGTATCACGATATCAAATGCTTCCTTAAAAAACAAGAGTACCCTCCTGGGGCACTAAGGAAGGACATAAAGACCCTCAGAAGGCTAGCAGGTAGCTTCTTCCTAAGCGGTGACACGCTGTATAAGCGAAATTTTGACATGGTCTTGCTCCGATGCATAGACAAACCAGAAGCAGACATGCTGATAAAAGAAATTCACGAAGGGTCCTTTGGCACTCATGCCAACGGACATACAATGGCGAGAAAAATTCTAAAAGCAGGGTACTACTAGTTGACCATGGAATCCGATTGCTACAAGTACATGAGGAGGTGTCACAAGTGTCAGATATACTCCGACAAAATTCATGTACCGCCAACGCATCTCAAAGTTCTCTCTTCCCCATGGCCTTTTTCCATATGGGGGATCGACATGATTGGCATGATTGAGCCCAAGGCTTCAAATGGACATCGGTTCATTCTGGTCGCCATTGATTACTTCACCAAGTGGGTCGAAGCAGCGTCGTACGCTAATGTAACCCGACAAGTGGTGGTCCGATTTATCAAAAACAATATCATTTGCCGTTATGGTGTTCCGAGCCAGATCATTACTGATAATGGATCTAACTTGAACAATAAGATGATGAAAGAGTTGTGCGCAGAGTTCAAGATCGAACACCATAACTTATCTCCCTACCGACCAAAGATGAATGGAGCGGTAGAAGCGGCTAACAAGAATATTAAGAAGATTATTCAGAAGATGGTTGTAACCTACAAAGATTGGCATGAGATGCTACCCTTTGCTCTTCACGTTTATCGCACATCTGTCCGCACTTCAACATAGGCAACCCCTTTCTCTCTAGTATATGGCATGGAGGCAGTGCTCCCCATAGAAGTAGAGATCCCATCAATCTGGGTATTGATGGAAGCTAAGCTTACAGAGGCTGAATGGTGTCAAATTCGACACGACGAACTGAATCTGATCGAAGAGAAGCGAATCACGGCACTATGCCACGGTCAGTTGTATCAACAGAGAATGAAGAAGGCATTCTGTCATACCCCAAATTTTGACTACTAAGATTTCCCATCATTGTGAAAATCATCATTACAATATGGAGGAACCATCATACTTCATCAGTCTCCCCAAAGATGGGTGAGCATCCACTACAATCAAAATTAAGGTTTCAAGCCCTCTCAGAGCCTTAGACAAAGGGTCAATCAAGGAATGACATGGTCTTCAACTTGTCTAAACCTCTCAAACATACACAAAGGATCTAAAAGGACTCCCACTTCAAGGATTAAGCACAAGGCTGCTCCCTTCTAGGTGGATCAAGTCTCAAGATCGACAGTGTCACCAAATTAGGGTTTTGGTCGACCAGGGCCTCCAGATGGAAATTTTTCATCTGGGCACAAGCCAATGATCCAAAACATAACCTAATATACTCTATGGGACCTCATGGACCCAATCATCAAGTCAATTTTGCCTCAGGGGATGCATTCATCAAAAATCAGGAATTAGGGTTTCTTGACCTAATTCACCCCTAAGTTGACTTTTGGGGCAAATCATGAGCCAAGGCCTCAAGAGAGGGTTTGAGGGTCTCTAATGAACTATATTGGTCTATTTGGAACAATGGATTAATCCAAGAAGCTTGAGCAACAAGTCTCAATTTCATCTGCACCACAGTTAGGGTTTTAAGGGAAAAGTCAACTGTAACTTTGACTTTTGACCAAGACATGCTCCCAAGCCCTAAGACATGATTCAATATACCCTATGAAACCCATGGAACATGTCCATCAAGTTTGATTTAGGTCAAGGACATGATTTCCTGAAGAATTGCACAGTTTGGAATTCATCTGATAAAAAGTCAACTGTGCACAAAAGTCAACTTTGACTTTTTGAGATTTTTCACCAAAATGGATTTTTAACCCTAAAATGATGTTAATGTATGATTTGAATCATCATTCATCAAGAAAAATCAAGAAAAGTTGGATAACTTGTAAAAGGGGTAACCATAAAAACTTAGAAAATTTTCTAAGTTAAAAATAAAGTGACAAGGATACCAACTTTGGAGGATCATAACTCCTAAACCACAAAGCCATTTTTCCTCATCCAAGGATGGATTTGTAGCCCTCATTACCCTCTACAAAAACTTCAACTAGACCTAAGTCCAATTCATTAAGGATTTTGAGTTATGGAGTGATCAAAATGGCTGAAAAATGAAAATGTCACTTTTTCCAACACTTAGTGAAATTTTCACTAAATCCAAATCTGTCTTCATTTTTTTCCAAATGTAGGGGGATTTTTCACTTGGATTCAAAAGAGATCAAAACCTAACATGTTCAAACAGTTGTTGTATCATGTAAGGGCTTTCCAAAATGGCAAAGAACATTGCCAAATTCCATTTGGGCTATGAGTTATGACATTGTCAAATTGCCTTGTTGAAATCTGTCAAAGCAAGGCAGAATTTGCATTTTTGCTCGATTTGCCAAAATCAGCAAAATCCAAATGCTCCTATCCACTTGGACACATTAGAGGATTGAATCTAAAGGGGACATTCACTGAGCTAAGCCTCCAAAGTCTTTGGAACAAGAAATAGCATGTTGAACCTAGAATGGCCAAAATAGGGACAAGACTCCAAATTTGGATTGGAGCATTCAATGGAAGCATCAAGGTGGCATGGACTGAGCCATTTTCATTTGAATTCAGTCAAGACTTATCCAAGACCAAGGGAACCACAGCCCTGTGCCCTAACCTCTAGTCAATGGCTAGAGGAGACTTGGATTTCCATTGGCCAACATTGAACAAACACCTACTGCAGTTGCCATTCACTGTGGATCCCAAAACAAACTTGCTCTACTATAAATAGAGCTCAATTGTGATCAGTTTAAGGACACCAAAGGCCTACAACACTTGCCTTTCTCAAAATCTCTTTCTCTTGGCAAAAATGCCTTTCTTAGCAAGGTAGCTATCGGGTTTTGAGCTAGAGGGCAATTCCACTCAAACCAATCACTCACACACCTCACATACATCACATATGAGTTGATCAAACACTTAAACAACAACTGGAACACTGATTTCTCAGAATCACCAGTCAATTTCTCAAGGTTTTAACCAAAGTGCAGTTGAGATGCCATGAAATGATCCAGCCAATTTAAATCAAGTCCAAGCATTCAAACACACTCCATAGGGTGTGGGGAAGCTGTTCAGATCATCACCACTCATCTGTAACACCTCCAAATCAAAAATCATATTGCACTTGCTGTCACGGCCTAGAGGTAAGCATATACTTGGTCATCTCTCAATCTATGCATATTTCCTCGCACAATAATTTGGCCATATGTTCATAATCATGCATAGAATGTTTCCCCTCAATTAATTGCATTGTCTGAATCGTGTATAAAAAATCTCAGCCTTCATGCAGAAATTAGGGTTCTTGAGGATTTTTCGTGATTTCTTGTTATATGTTTAATTTAAATGAAATTAAATGCCATAGACATGATCGTGAGGTTGAAACGAGTTGATTGGTATGTGGATTGCATGATATAATCAAGTATTCAGTGAGATTGGATAGAAAATGCAAATCTGGCCAATCCCAGAACACGTGCGTGTTCTTGGTGTGTTCTTGGCGCCATTTCTTTCAAATTCAAATATTTGAATTTTGTGATTTTATTTAATTGATTCAAAAATTAATTTCTCTCTGAGTTTTAATGATTTTGAGTTGATTCTTTTTTTTAATAATTCACAAAAATGTTAAAATATTTTATTTTCCCAAAAATATTATTTATTGTATATAATTGATATTTTTGCAACGAATTAATGTTTTAATTGTTTTTGACATTTGAAATATTTTTTCCACCTTGATTTTGCAACTTGTAATGCTTTCTAATTATTTTGTAGGTCAATACTTAATTTTTGAAACATTAATCCAAGATCACAATTTGTTTTTCACTTGTTAAACAATTTTGATCATTTTAATTGAATTTTTATTCAATTAAATACATTTTTGAAAACAAATTAGGGTTTTTGGATTAATTCAACCCTCATAAATCATTTTCAAAACACATTGGGCCTCTAATAGAGTGTAAGACCCAATCCTTTTTTGACCAAACCATTTTTGGGCCTCAGTGTATTGTATAAGTCCCGATACCGTCAAAAACAAACGGCGCGATCGTCGCCTTTTAAAAGTAACCATGGGCCTCTCCTTGAGCTATAAGACCCATTCAAAACTTTTGGGCCTCTAATAGAGTGTAAGACCCAATCCCCTTTTAACCAAAAATCATTTTTGGGCCTGACTTATTGTATAAGTCCCTTCGCGTTAAAAGAAAATCTCGGCGCGATCACCACTTTAAACGAAAAGTCAATTGGGCCTACCCTCGAGTAGTAAGACCCATTTCCTTTCTTAAAACTTTTTGGGCCTCTTGAGAGAGTATAAGACCCATCCCTTTGTACAGAAAACATTTTGGGCCTCAGTCACTTGTATAAGTCCCTCTGTACAAATTCGACAGTGCGATCACTGATAAAAACCTGGGCCTCTCCTTGAGCTGTAAGCCCCAAATCTCTCCTTTTCAAATCACTTTCTCCTTTGATTTTGAATATACTGTTGTTTTCAATTTTTCTTTGTTGAACAACTAACCAAACAGCATGAAGCACTACAACCGAGTAAGTGGTTATTGCTTTCATTTACCGCTTTCATATACATATAACTGTATTGTGGGGCTGTTTCACTGTAAGTCTTCTTTCATAAACTCATATCAACTGTGTAATAATAGTATAGATATTTAGAGTTTCCCCGGCAACTACGTCTAGCATTAAGCCCGTTGATCACTCTTAGAAATAGTCTAAACTAGATCCCCATAGGATTACCAAACACAGTCTTCCCTCCTCTTGGGGTTAAACAATATGGAGACATGAAAGGCAGCATTCTCTGTGAACCCTTTCATAGACTGTCACTCATAGAAGTTGTCAAAGAAACTCTATTCCCCAGAGATGATCTCTTCTCCGTGAATTGCATCTCTTGAGTTTCTTCCAAATTCTCGGACTTTCCTGGCTTGATCTATTCTCGGTGAATGGCATGTCTTGAACTTCTCGGGGTTTGGGGACCCACAGGCTTCTTAAAAGCACTTGTCAAAGAAACTCTACTCCCCAGAGATGATCTTTTCTCCGTGAATGGCATCTCTTGAGTTTCTTCCAAATTCTCGAACTTTCCTGGCTTGATCTATTCCTCGCGAATAGCCTGTCTTGAACTTCTCGGGGTTTGGGGACCCATCAGCTTCTTAAAAGCATCGGCCTCCTCTTGGGCATTATACAAGGACCCACGGGCTTCCTAAAAGCAACCCCGCCTCCTCTTGGGCTTAGTACAAGGACCCTACGGCTTCTTAGAAGTATTCACAGCCTCCTCTTAGGCTTCGTATAATGATCTCTTCCTCTGGGAATGATAGCCTCCTCTTGGGCTTCGTACAAGGACCCGTCGGCTTCTTAAAAGTTTCCAGCCTCCTCTTGGGCTTCGTACAAATTTTCCCGACGACCTCCTAAAGGTATAGGAACAGAATCTAATCATCTCCATAGAACAGTCCTTTCAAAGATTCTACTACTGTTTCTCAAAGCATAGTACAAAAGATAAAACTCTAGACACGGACAGTCTAATATCCTTGAGTCTCAAAGACATTCTCAAGTGACCCCCTTCCCCAAAATAGGAAGGAAACCCGTAGACTCGGACAGTCTCAATACCCTTCGGATTTCCCACTTCCTTAAAGAACAGGAACAACCCGGATCCTTGAAACAAATCCATGAGTACAGTGTTGCTCATATAAGAACTGATTTTCTCTTTAAAATCAGTATACTAGACCTGTCACTCAACTGAAACAGTAACCATAGCCTCTCTCTTGGGCTTTGTACAATGATTCTCCCCCGTGGAGTCAAACAACGTTTAGCCTCTCTCTCGGGCTTTGTACGAGACACATAAGAGACTCCCTCGTTGAGTCAATCACCTCTTTCGCCTCCATCTCGGGCTTTATACGAGATATAAAAAGGTTCTTATTGAGCCAAATAAACAACAGCCTCCACCTCGGGCTTCGTACGAGATACCAAAAGACTCCCTCGTTGAGTCAAAAACTTTTAACCTCTCTCTCAGGCTTTGTACGAGACACATAATCGCCTCCTCTTAGGCTTTATATAAGAAAACCACTGGTTAATCCGACCAACCTTTTAGCATCAAAGATGTGCCTCGTTCACAGTACACAAACATCAACAACTCCTTCCCTTTCATCTAATCGCTGTAAGCGGCAAGCCTCTGGATCATCTACATCCATGCCACTGTCCCTCTTTTAGCATGAGAAATTCCTAAGGAAATATGGCATTGCTCTACACTGAGTTAAAGTCTTCTCCTTCAGGTTAAAATCCCCTATAAAGGAAATTATGGCATTGCCGGATTCACACATCCCGGTTAAAGTAATCTTCCTTTACAGTCAGTCACCCAACAGTTGTGACATACAACCCCCTCTTTAGAGATGACAAATTCTCTCTAAAGTCAACACCTTCAACTTCATATCTTGGGCTTTAAACAAGATACAAACCACCTTTCGCTTCACGTCTTGGGCTTTGAACAAGACACCAAAACACCCATTTCCTCCCATAGAATAGGAGGAACTACGAACGCTCTGATTTCCCTGTTTCGGTAAACGGGAATACGTAGGCATAAGATTGAAAGAAAAATCTTAGCGAGCACACTAAACAAAAACCCAAAATCCCATACTCTCATGTATCTATCAAAAGCATCAGTCCTGACATCCTAAATCCTTGTTCCCCGCTATAAAATCCTAGAAAGAGAAAAGAAAACCGTATTGGCGAAAATACAAATAACCAGTACAAAGGCCCCCCCCCCCCCCACAATGATAGCATTCGCAACCTAACATACCGTTGTTTAAACTCAGTATGCAAAGCAGGGTTAATTGGAGACATCTATTTCCCTTCCTTCATCAGCTTTAATAGGATAAAAAATGAATCGACCTGTAGTAAGCTCAACCGCAGAGAGCGACCAGCGCTTAAGAACCGCGTCCAAAATCGCTCGCTACACATTCGACAAAAGGGTTCGACCTCGGATCTTCAGGAAAGGAGACCTTGTGCTCAAAAAAATACAATCTTTTCTCACTAACTCTCAGGGCAAGTGGACTCCGAATTATGACGGCCCCTATGTGGTCACGAAAGCTTTCTCAGGCGGTGCCTTGAGACTTGCAACCATGGATTGAGAGGAATTTGCCTACCCCACAAATGTTGATGTAGTCAAGAAATACTTCGCCTAAAAAAATTAATAAAAGAAACGTCTCGGTGGAATGAAAACCCGAAAGGACGGTCCAGGCAAAAGTTAGAGACAAAAAAAAAATCATCCCGGTGGATTGGAAACATCACAGTACAATCCAGGCAAAAGTTAGGGATAATGGCAAGTAACTATGTTCAACAGAGGCAAGTCCCTCAGCAGCAGTTATACCATCCATCGGAGGAAAACTCCAGTCAAGGTCATCTTCGATAGAAGCTCAGGATGTCCCGAATTCAAAGTTGGTAGAAGGATAGTGGTCATTGTGTTTCCACGTAGCCCTTTTTCCTATAAATTACCATTTTCTAACTTTGTAAATACTCTTTGGAATCGCGCGTTTGGCTGATCTCCATATTATCAATAAAATTTGAGCCCTTGTGCTTTTGTTTGTAATTCTCACTTGTTTTAGCTTTACAGAACGACATTTTAATATGATTAACGATTCTTGAAATAAAACAAAAATGAATTTACTTGTCAAAACTTTTCTGCTTTTAAAATAAAGATGGCAATTTCTTTTGACAGTTGAACATCGAAAGGACATCGATCGCTTCTCCAGTAATCGAACCTCAAAGTGCATAATCAAAGTACTCCTTCTAAACCAGTGCGCCTAAATGAAGGATCAGCTATGTCAGATGCGAGTATTCCATATGACATCCTCGGCCGAGTTCTCATCTCTTAAGCCCGACCAACTTAGTTCCCCGCGCGGACTACTTCTCCTAGGCAAGGTAAAATTACTATCTTGAACCAGCGATATTTCTACATGCCCCACTGTGGCCGAGTATCCAGTCGTGTTCATCCGTTAGTTTGTATGTCGTGTCAGTTTTGTCAGCATATACATACATACATCATGCATTATTGATTTGAATTCTCATTCATATTGCATCACTATCACTCTGGTCGGACTTATCCCCTAGTGATAACAGTTTTCTCAATCGAGTTGTCAGTTTTTTCCTCGTCAGGAAGTGCTGCGTATGAACAATCTCTTTCCTCTAGTTTATTTCTGGAAAGAAGTTGGCTCCTCGACCACTTTGATAACTTGAACCTCTGAAAAACCAGAGAGCCCTCAGTCAACATCACTCTTCACCATTGAAGATGATATCCTTGCTTTCCCGGATTAAGGAAAATCCCGAGAGAAAGCCTCTTAGTCAGGGATTCGGTAATACGGCAGTTTTGCTCCGAAAGAACCACAGATGAAAAGGTCATCGGCACCTCAAATTGGATCCCATCATATGGCATTTCTCCGGGAAGATCCCGAGAAAAGTATGATGTAAGACCCCAAACGAAGGCAGTCTTTCAAGAGACTCGTCTTCCCCAGTAGAAACAAATGGCGTCTCCAACAGAGAAGTTTGTGCACCTCTACAACTCAGACGACTGGATTCCCCAGCAAGTCTGACGTCAACTTTTTCCGTCAAATGGCATCTCCCCAGGAAGATTCGGCGAGAAGTTTGAGGAAAACCGCTACGAATAGCGTCCCTTGTCAATAAAGTTTATTGACAAAAGAAACTAAGACCAGTTCCTTGGTAGGAAACCAGGAGCGAGGGGAAGTTTATATCAGAAACTGAGACCAGTTCCGTGGCTAAAGACCAGGATCGAGGGGAAGTTTATATCAGAAACTGAGACCAGTTCTGTGGCTAAAGACCAGGATCGAGGGGAAGTTTATATCAGAAACTGAGACCAGTTCCGTGGCTAAAGACCAGGATCGAGGGGAAGTTTATATCAGAAACTGAGACCAGTTCCTTGGTAGGAAACCAGGAGCGAGGGGAAGTTTATTGACAAAAGAAACTAAGACCAATTCCTTGGCTGAAGACCAGGATCGAGGGGAAGTTTTTACCTTTTCTAAGTATTATTGCTTAGCAAAAGAAGATGAATGCGATGTGCCATTCATAACCACCATCAAAATTTCGGGTATTCCGATATTTAATCCTCTTGCACCCCGAATGCCCGAATACCTTCGTCATTCACACCTTCGTGTCCAAGAAGATTAAATAGGGGCATCTGTCATACCCCAAATTTTGACCACTAATATTTCCCATCATTTTTCAAATCATCATCACAATATGGATGAACCATCATACTTCATCAATCTCCCCAAAGATGGGTGAGCATTCACTACTATCAAAATTAGGGTTTCAAGCCCTCTCAGAGTTCTTAGACAAAGGATCAATCAAGAAATGACATGATCTTCAACTTGTCTAACCTATCAAACATCCACAATGGATCAAGAGGACTCCCACTTCAAGGATTAAGCACAGGGTTGCTCCCTTCTAGGTGGATCAAGCTTCAAGATCGCCAGTGTCACCAAATTAGGGTTTTGTTCGCCCTGGGCCTCCAGATGAAAATTTTCATCTGGGCATGAGCCAATGATTCAAAACATATCCTAATATACTCCATGGAACCTCATGGACCCAATCATCAAGTCAATTTGACCTCAAGGGATGCATACATCAAAAATCAGGAATTAGGGTTTCTTGACCTAATTCACCCCTGAGTTGACTTTTGGGATAAATCATGAACCAAGACCTCAAGACATGATTTGAGGGTCTCTAATATACCATGTTGATCCCTTTGGAACATTGGGTTGATCCAAGAAGCTTGAGCAACAAGTTTCAATTTCATCTGAACCACAGTTAGGGTTTTGCGAGAAAAGTCAACTGTAGCTTTGACTTTTGACCAGGACATGCTCCCAAACCCTAAGACATGATTCAATACACCCTATAACACCCATGGAACATGTCCATCAAGTTTGATTTAGGTCAAGGACATGATTTCCTAAAGGATTGCTCAGTTTGGAATTCATTTGACAAAAAGTCAACTGTGCACAAAATTTAACTTTGACTTTTTGAGATTTTTCATAAAAATGGATTTTAACCCTAAAATGATGTTAATGTATGATTTGAATCATAATTCATCTAGAAAAATCAAAGAAAGTGGGATAACTTGTAAAAGGGGTAACCATAAAAACTTAGAAAATTTTCTAAGTTATGAAATAAGGTGACAAAGGTACCAACTTTGGAGGATCATAACTCCTAAACTACAAAGCCATTTTTCCCCATCCAAAGCTTGATTTGTAGATCTCATTGCCCTCTACAAAAGCTTCATACTGACCTATGTCTAAATTCCTCATGGATTTTGAGTTATGGAGTGATCAAAATCAAGAAAAGTCACTTTGTTCCAACACTTAGTGAAAATTTCACTAAGTCAGAATTTGCCTTACTTTTTTCCAAATGTAGGGACATTTTTCACTTGGATCCAAAAAGTATCAAAACCAAATATGATCAAACAGTTGTTTTATCATATGAGGGCTTTCTAAAATGGCCAAGAACATCACCAAATTCAATTTGGGCCATGAGATATGACATTGGCAAGTTGCCTTGCTGAAATCTGCCAAGGCAAGGCAGAATTTTGCACTTTTGCTCGATTTGCCAAAATCATCCAATTCCAAGCCTTGTCATCACTTTGGACACATCTGAGGATTGAATCTAAAAGGGACAATCACTGAGCCAGGCCTCCAAAGTCCGTGGAACAAGAAATAGCATGCTAAACCTAGAATTGCCCAAACTAGGGACAAGACTCCAATTTTGGAATGGAGCATTCAATGGAAGCACCAAGGTGGCATGGACTGAGCCATTAGCAACTGAATTCAGTCAAGACTTATCCAAGACCAAGGGGACCAGCAGCCTGTGCCCTAACCTCTAGTCAATGGCTAGAGGAGACTTGGATTTTCATTTGCCAACATTGGCCAACCCTACTCAGCAGTTACCATTCACTATTCCTTGCAAAACAAACTTGCTCTACTATAAATAGAGCTTAATTGTGATCAGTTTAAGTACACCAAAGGCCTACGACACTTGCCTTTCTCAAAATCCACTTCTCACTCTAAAAAATGCCTTTCTTAGCAAGTCACTATCGGGTTTTTCATTAGAGAGCAATTCCACTCAAACCAATCACACACACACCTCATATACATCATATGCGAGCTGATCAAAAACTTAAGCAACATCTGGAACACTGATTTCTCAGAATCACCAGTCAATTGCTCAAGGTTTTAACCAAGTTGCAGTTGAGATGCCATGAAGTGATCCAACCAATTTCCATCAAGTCCAAGCATTCAAACACACTCCATAAGGTGTAGGGAAGCTGTTCAGATCATCACAATTCATCTGTAACACCTCCAACTCAGAAATCAATTTGCTCTTGCTGTCACGACCTAGAGGTAAGCCTAGACTTGGTCATCTCTCAATTTATGCATATTTCCTCGCACAATACTTTTGCCAAATGTTCATAATCATGCATGGAATGTTTCCCCTCAAGTAATTGCTTTGTTTGAATCGTGTATCAAAAATCCCAGCCTTAATGCAGAAATTAGGGTTCTTGAGGATTTATCGTGATTTCTTGTTTTATGCTTAATTTAAATGAAATTAATTGTCATAAACATGATCGTGAGGTGAAAACGAGCAGATTGATATGTGGATTGCATGATATAATCAAGTATTCAGTGAGATTGGATAGAAAATGCATATCTGGGCAAAGCTGAAAAACGTGCGTGTTCTTTAGGTGTTCTTGGCGCCATTTCTCTCAAATTCAAATATTTGAATTTTGTGATTTTATTTAATTGATTCAAAAATTAATTTCTCTCTGAGTTTTAATGATTTTGAGTTGATTCTTTTTTTAATAATTCACAAAAATGTTAAAATATTTTATTTTATGAAAAAATCTCAAAAATATTATTTATCTCATATAATTGATATTTTTGCAAAGAATTAATGTTTTAATTGTTTTTTACATTTAAAATATTTTTTCCTTCTTGATTTTTCAGATTTTAATGACTTCTAATCATTTTGTAGGGCAAAACATGATTTATGAAGCATTAATCCAAGATCACAATTTGTTTTCCACATGTTAAACAATTTTGATCATTTTAATTGAATATTTTATTCAATTAAAACACATTTTGAAAACAAATTAGGGTTTTTGATTAATTCAACCCTCATAAATCATTTTCAAAACTTTTTGGGTCTCTAATAGAGTGTAAGACCCAACCCTTTGTAAATACAACCTATTTTGGGCCTCACTTATTGTATAAGTCCCGTTGTATTTCAAAAAGTTCGACGCGATCATCACCCGTTGAAAAACAAACCATTGGGCCTACCCTCGAGTAGTAAGACCCATTCTTCTTTTTCTAAATCTTTTGGGCCTCTTAAAAGAGTGTAAGACCCAAAACCCACTTGTACAGACAATTTTGGGCCTCACTTATTGTATAAGTCCCCCTGTATAAGTAAACGGCGCGATCGTCGCCTTTTAAAAATAACATTGGGCCTCTCCTTGAGCTATAAGACCCATTCAAAACCTTTGGGCCTCTATTAGAGTGTAAGACCCAATCCCCTTTTAACCAAAACCTACTTTGGGCCTCAGATATTGTATAAGCCCCTTCGCGTTAAAAGAAAATCTCGGCGCGATCGCCATTTTAAACGAAAAATCATCTGGGCCTACCCTCGTGTTATAAGCCCCACTCTTTTCCTTTAAACGTTTTTTGGGCCTCTTGAGAGAGTGTAAGACCCAAATCCCTTTGTACAGCAAACCATTTTTGGGCCTCAGTCACTTGTATAAGTCCCTCTGTACAAATTCAACAGTGCGCTCACTAATAAAACCCTGGGCCTCTCCTTGAGCTGTAAGCCCCAAATTTTTCTTTTTCAAAGCACTTTCTCCTTTGATTTTGAAATATATTGTTGTTTTCAATCTTTCTTTGTTGAAAAACTAACCAAACAGCATGGAAGCTCTACAACCGGGTAAGTGTTTATCTGCTTTCATTTACCGCTTTCATATACATATAACTATATTGTGGGGTTGTTTCGCTGTAAGTCTTCTTTCATAAACTCATATCGACTGTGTAATACTAGTATAGATATTCAGATTTTCCCCAGCAACTACGTCTAGCATTCAGTCCGTTGGTCACTCTTAGAAATAGTCAAAACTTGATCCCCATAGGATTACCAGACACAGTCTTCCCTCCTCTTGGGGTTAAACAATATGGAGATGTGAAAGGCAGATTCTTTTTGAACCCTTTCTCAGACTGTCACTCGTAGAAGTTGTCAAAGAAACTCTATTCCCCAGAGATGATCTCTTCTCCGTGAATTACATCCCTTGAGTTTCTTCCAAATTCTCGAACTTTCCTGGCTTGATCTATTCTTTGTGAATAGTCTGTCTTGAACTTCTCGGGGTTTGGGGACTCACAAGCTTCTTAAAAGCACCTTAGGAATTGTCAAGAAACTCTACTCCCCAGAGATGATCTCTTCTCCGTGAATTGCATCTCTTGAGTTTCTTCCAAATTCTCAAACTTTCCTGGCTTGATCTATTCTTTGTGAATAGCCTGTCTTGAACTTCTCGGGGTTTGGGGACCCACAGGCTTCCTAAAAGCATCCCCGCCTCCTCTTGGGCGTTGTACAAGGACCCGTCGGCTTCTTAGAAGTATTCATAGCCTCCTCTTAGGCTTCGTATAAATGATTTCTTCCTCCGGGAATGATAGCCTCCTCTTGGGCTTAGTACAAATTGTCCCTCGGCTTCTTAAAAGTTTCCAGCCTCCTCTTGGGCTTCGTACAAATTGTCCCGACGACCTCCTAAAGGTATAGGAACAGAAATCAGTCATCTTAATAGAACAGTCTTTCCAAGAGTCTACTACTATCTCTCAAAGCATAGTACAAAAGATGAAACTCTAGACTTGGACAATCTAATTTCCTTGAGTCTCAAAGACATTCTCAAGCACCCTTTAAGAATAGGAAGGAACCCCGTAGACTCGGATAGTCTCAATACCCTTTGGATTTCCCATTTCCTTAAAGAATAGGAAATAACCCCGATCCTTAGAATAAATCCATGAGTACAACATTACTCATATAAGAACTGATTTTCTCTTTAAACCAATATACCGGACCAGTCACTCAATTGAAACAGCACCATAGCCTCTCTCTTGGGCTTTATACAATGATTCTCCCCAACGGTGTCAAACACATTTTAGCCTCCGTCTTGGGCTTGGTACAAGACACAAATCACTCTCTTGTTGAGTATAAAACCCTTGGCCTCCATCTCGGCTTCGTACGAGATACCATAGAGGACTCTCTTGTTGAGTCACTTCCCTTTTAGCCTCTATCTCGGGCTTTGTACGAGACAGATCAAAAATACCCTCTTGTTGGGCCAATAGCCTCCTCTTAGGCTTTGTATAAGAAAACCACTGGTTGATCCAATCAACCTTTTAGCATCAAAGTTGTGCCTCGTTCACAGTACACAAACATCAACAACTCCTTCCCCTTCATCTAATCGCTGTAAGCGGCAAGCCTCTGGATTATCTACATCCATGCCACTGCCCCTCTTTTAGCATGAGAAATTCCTAAGGAAAGATGGCATTGCTCTACACTGAGTTAAAGTCTTCTCCTTTAGGTTGGAAATCCCCTATAAAGGAAATTATGGCATTGCCGGATTCACATATCCCGGTTAAAGTAATTCTCCTTTATAAACAGTTGTGACAAACAAACCCCTCTTTAGAGATAACAATTTCTCTCTAAAGACAACAACTTTTAGCTTCACATCTTGGGCTTTGAACAAGATACAAACTACCTTCAGCTTCACGTCTTGGGCTTTAAACAAGACACCAAAACACCATTTCCTCCCATAGAATAGGAGGAACTACGAACGCTCTAATTTATCTGTTTCGGAAAAACGGGAAGACGTAGGCATAAGATTGAAAGAAAAATATTAGCGAGCACACTAATCCAAAACCCAAAATCCCATACCTTCACGTCTCAATCGAAAAGCATCAGTCTTAACCTCCCACCAATCGACCGGACATTTTTTTTTTACAAAATAACCTAAAAGAGACCCACAATCTTTGTAGCATCTGTAAACCAACAGTCATCTGTTCAAACTCAGTTTGCAAGTAGGGTTAATTGGAGACATCTATTTCCCTTCCTTCATCAGCTTTAATAGGATAAAAAATTAATCGAACTGTAGATACCAAAGAGTGGTAGTGCTTCGCAACCACATCCAAAATCGCTCGCTACACTTCTTTACTGCATTTTCATGTGTAATTTTTCATTGTTTGTTAGTACAGTGTTTGCATGAAAAAATTGGTTTGTGTTTTGAATGATGATTTTAATGCAATGAATGTGTTGTTCTTGAAGTACTTTACTTTTATGCACTCATATCATGTTTATATGCACTGCAATACTAACTTTCTTGCCTTAAACTCTTGAGGGAGGATGATGAAGTGAAAAATGCAAAATCTTTGGTTGTGTGCTTTTGGATAAAACCCTGTGGATGATGTACAAACATTGCTTCAAATCCCCAAACACCGGAGATATAAGGGAGATGGACCCTTGTCAACCCTGTTGAGCCTTAAAGTAGGAGTTTCTTTTTATTTCAAAAAAACCCTCACATCTAACCCAGGGGCAAGGTAGTTGTCAGTTGATTTTACTGAGCGTTCAACTTTTAAAAGGAGCGTGCATCTGAGGATCCATTACCTTTCTCTCCTCACATATCAGGAGGTCAAGGGGCGTGAGACCACAATGGTTATCCCTCACCACAAAGAGTGAAGTAATCATAATCCTTTCACAGAAGTCAAGACAGCTAGTGTCACACGATTTGTTAAAGAAGAAAAAAAATAGAGAAAGAAGGCCCGCTAAGTCAAAACTTGAAAACAAGTGGCTTAGGCAAAAGTTAGGGCATCCCGCTGGACTTCAAAATTGAAAAAAAAATCAGTCCAGGCAAAATCAGGGAAACAAAAGAAGAAAGAACAAATAGAAAAAAGCGAAAAGGCTTACAAAAGGGAAAACCTTCGAGCAAAAGCACGTCGTGTGACCACAGGCACCAAAGACGAAAAGAGTGACTACCACTCCGAAACCCTTGCAGACTCCTTAATTGTCGCCGATGGCATGTCATAACCTTTTGGTAGGTGAGCGCTCATGACGGATTAACTGAATGTAGGATCGAAGGACATCATGTAGAATGGGTGGGTACAGACAAACTTTGAGCCATAAATCCTTTTTTCTCAAGCCGCGAACCAGGCCACGTTACAACCTTTAAAAGTCCTAATTGAAGGAGGGTTATTCCGAAGGCGTACTTCAACGAGATAGCATTCCTGACTCCTATGAGTTATGCTAATAATATTTTTGTTGGTATTGTATGTGTGTATTATTTTCCATTCAAAAATTAATGTCTCATCCCAGCTAGTGATACGTTCACAAAGCTTGGCGACGCATTTTCAATAAAACTTCAAGGTTAACATGTGTGTTGCGTTAGAATTGTCATTCTCGTAATAAACATTTTCTGCTTGCAGGTGCTTAAGCGTCAAGGGAGCTTACATGATGAACGTCAGTCGAGAACCTCGATCACGCCGAGTTGAGATGGTGAAAATTCCCGAAGGACAGTCATGTCAAGGGGCATGTAGCCAAGAAACTGTGTGCAGCCTGGGCACTTCCAGTGAGTGGTGATAAGATGTAGCCAATCCGAAGCAGTCACATTGAAAAATATCCCTAAAGCAGCCAAGCAAGGGTAATCATGTCGAGATTTGGCAAATTTCTCGAAGACCAGTCGGTCAGAGGCAAATTCACTTCAAGGCTCGTATTGGGGCAGGTCACCTCTAGAGCATGAGAAGTTATCCACTCCTGAAGACGGTTAATTGAAAGCACCTCTTCAAAGTTTAAAATACTGGGGCAGAACATTTCTAGTCATTACAAATCCTTTCGAGGCAATTTACTTCATAGATTATGAAGTCTGGGGTAGTTACATCGAGATATGATAAATCTTTAAGAGTTTAAAGACCCGGGGCATGTTGAAAGCCATGTCTTCTATAAAATCCTCTTGAGACGATTTCTTCCGCTAGACCTTGTAGTCTGGGGCAACTGGGGATCAAAGGGCCATCAGTCACGTGTGAGAATCAGCACTCAGTCGATTAACAGAAGCATGAATCGCCAAAGTAGTTCCCAGTATGGAATTTCTCTTCCTCAGCAAGGCGCGCCAAAGGGTATCTTTTTCCAGCGAGGCATTTGAATTGCCATCCTTCCTCAGCAAAGATAGTTGAAGTGCTATCATTCATGGCAAAGCATTATGAAAATACTGACTATCCTCCCCAACAAGAGTTAAGAAGTTTTCTCTCCCCCAGCCAGGTTGGTGAAGTTTATTGCTTGTCAACACGAATTTATATTCCCCCATACAAGTCAAGTGTGTTGGGTTGATGTTTATCAAGCTTGCGGTGAAGTGGTTTCCATTTCCCCAACGGAGTAAGGGTAGAATGTCGTTCCCTAGCAGAGCAGATGTCGTCAATAGTCGCTCCCCAAACAAATTTGTGGGTGGTGGTTAGCTTTCCTCAACAGGTCAGAGGCCAATTGCCATTGGTACTTCTCTTTAGCAGAGCCCTAGGGTATTTTCAGCAAATGTTTATTACAGTGCGGAGGTTTGGTTGGATTCTCGAGCAGAGTCTATGAACATAGAAACGGTTTAGTTTACCGTATGGCTGTAGGGTAGCAAGATTGTGTCTCCCCAGTAGAGTTACTCTCCCCGCCACTAAAAGGTCATCATCCTCAACAGACCATACTCTCCCCAGCAAGAGTGTAGAGGATTGTGTCCCCAGCCGAAGTCATGGATAGTTTATTATTCCCCAGCTAGCAGTCATAAGTGGATTGTTCCAAGGTGAATGTTATGGTATCTCCAGCAGAAGACGTGTTGGTTGTCTCTGGTAAAGATTTCATCTTCCCCACAGAGTCTGGTATTTACTTTCCTCAGCAGGTCAGGAAGTGCAATTCCGTCAGCAACGGCATGCTCTAATCCCTAGCACGGTAAAATCTTTCCTCTAACGGCAGGTTAAGCTCAATGATATTCCTCGGCAGGTTTGGTATTATTGGCTCCTCTCCCCAAGCAGAGTTTGGTGTAGGTCCTCACAGCGGTTTGTTCAACGGTGGTTGACATCCCCAGTAGGTTCTAAGTCCAATTGTTATTGGCACCTTTCAGTGTCTGATTTTGGGTTCTATCTTCGGAAATGGTTATTTGTGGCCCCTAGCGAGGGGAAGTTCTCTTCGGGTTTCATCTTCAGCAGAGGTTGTGGTCAGGAAAGTCGTTCAGTGTGTTTTTCCTTATCAGGTTTTTTGACTCAGGAGACAATTTAGGTTGTCATCCCCGGTGGAATTGCCTTCGTTTTCAGCATTTATTTTGCTGGAGCGCTTCTTTTGCATTGTATAGGCATTTTTGCATGGCATTCTCTCAAACGCGTAGCATTTCCATTTCGTATGGAGCATTACGCCATAGAAAAATTCAAACATATGCATTCGAACCATAAGCCAGGTTTGATATCCTTTGCCAGAATGTTTCCCCAAGCAGAAAGTGGCATAACTCGGGAGATGTTGTTTAACTTTACACCTCAACCAATAGATTCGTCCTTCTTATTGTTATTCTCCTCCGGTGCTCCCCTGCAGAGTTGTCGGGTTAGATTTCTCTTTTCCCCCAGCGAAGTCATCCTTGTAGATCTGTTGATTCTACTAACCTTGTGATATAAGTCTACCTTCGTGTCGGCTTTCCTTTTGAAATCCATCTTGTGGTGGTAACCCTTGGTTATGAGACCGCCTTCATGTCGGCCTACCTTTGTGTTTAGATATGAGACCACCCTCGTGTCGGCTTTCCTTTTGAAATCCATCTTGTGATGGTAACCTCTGGTTATGAGACCGCCTTCATGTCGGCTTACCTTTGTGTTTGGATATGAAGCCTCCTTCGTGTCAGCTTTCCTTTTGAAATCCATCTTGTGATGGTAACCCTTGGTTATGAGATCGCCTTCGTGTCGGCCTACCTTTGTGTTTGGATATGAGACCGCCCTCGTGTCGGCTTTCCTTTTGAAATCCATCTTGTGACGGTAACCCTTGGTTATGAGACCGCCTTCGTGTCGGCCTACCTTTGTGTTTGGATATGAGATCGCCTTCGTGTCGGCCTACCTTTGCATTTGGATATGAGACCGTCTTCATGTCGGCTTTCCTTTTAAAATCCATCTTGTGATGGTAACCCTTAGTTATGAGACCGCCTTCGTGTCGGCCTACCTTTGTGTTTGGATATGAGACCGCCTTCGTGTCGGCTTTCCTTTTGAAATCCATCTTGTGATAGTAACCCTTAGTTATGAGACCGCCTTCGTGTCGGCCTACCTTTGTGTTTGGATATGAGACCGCCTTCGTGTCGGCTTTCCTTTTGAAATCCATCTTGTGATGGTAACCCTTGGTTATGAGACCGCCTTCGTGTCGGCCTACCTTTGCATTTAGATATGAGACCGCCTTTGTGTCGGCTTTCCTTTTGAAATCCATCTTGTGATGGTAACCCTTGGTTATGAGACCACCTTCGTGTCGACCTACCTTTGTGTTTGGATATGAGACCGCCTTCGTGTAGGCTTTCCTTTTGAAATCCATCTTGTGATGGTAACCCTTAGTTATGAGACCGCCTTCGTGTCGGCCTACCTTTGTGTTTGGATATGAGATCGCCTTCGTGTCAGCTTTCCTTTTGAAATCCATCTTGTGATGGTAACCCTTGGTTATGAGACCGCCTTCGTGTCGGCCTACCTTTGTGTTTGGATATGAGACCACCTTCGTGTCGGCTTTCCTTTTAAAATCCATATTGTGATGGAAACCCTTGGTTATGAGACCGCCTTCGTGTCGGCCTACCAATGTGTTTGGATATGAGACCGCCTTCGTGCCGGCTTTCCTTTTGAAATCCATCTTGTGATGGTAACCTCTGGTTATGAGACCGCCTTCGTGTCGGCGTACCTTTGTGTTTGGATATGAGACCGCCTTCGTGTCGGCTTTCCTTTTGAAATCCATCTTGTGATGGTAACCTTTGGTTATGAGACCGCCTTCATGTCGACCTACCTTAGTGGTTAGGTATGAGTCTTCCTTCGTGTCGGCCTACCTTGGTGTTTTGATGAAGTCACTTTTGGTTATTATCCTTTTAATGTGAGACCGCCTCAGGACGGCATTCTCCTCGATGTTCACTTCCTTGTTAGATGTGAGACCGCCTCCGGCCAGCATTCCTTGGTGAGAATCCATGGTCAAGTTGCATTCATTTGATGTGAGACTGCCTCTGGCCGGCATTCCCTCTTTCACTCTTTAATTGTGAGTCCGTCTCCGGCCGGTATCCCTTTCAAATCTGCTTTCGAGTGGCATCTTTATTCTGAGTCTACCTTCGGTTGGAAAACACTTTATTGTTATCTCCTCACCGTTTGCAAATTTTCGGGTTCTTTGGGCATTCAATCTGCGTGCACCTTGAATGTTTGAGAGTCATTGCTATCATTCCTTCAGGTCCACGGTCGATTGAATAGGGGCAGCTGTAGCACCCCAAAATTTGCTTTCTGTTTCTAACACTAACTAGCTTATGTCTCATCTCATTTTTGCATTGTCATTTGTGCATATCATTGGTTCTTAGCATGAGATCAAGGTATCTAGGTTAACTCAAGAGGAGAAGATGTTTTTCAAAAATTCAAGCAAGAGATCATGTGTATTGTCCAAGAGACCAAAACGAGAGATGGTCTTAATGTCATCATTACTTGAGCTACAATGGATTCTTAGACCTCAGGGCATCCTAATATGTCCATCACCTCATCAGATGATTGCAATTGGCAAGAGATTTCAAGTGAATCACATCCTCCTAACTGGATTTCTCAAACTAGGGTTTTTGGGATTCTTGAGTCTAATCCTCCAATGGGAAAGATTTTTGAGCTTCATCATCGTCATCAAATGGCATATTTCATCTTTGTTTGAGAGGATGCACCTCATATTCAGAGGAATTTTAGTTTTGAGCATGGGTCGATTTCTCCTAAACCATGGACACCAAAATTAGGGTTTG
Organism: Lathyrus tuberosus; assembly: GCA_022829125.1. Lineage (NCBI taxonomy): Eukaryota > Viridiplantae > Streptophyta > Magnoliopsida > Fabales > Fabaceae > Lathyrus > Lathyrus tuberosus. Next base: position 16,225,251 of record JALAZF010000071.1, read on the forward strand.
CCATAAAATCAGTTTATTTATGATTTTTTGGGCAAGGCTTGATGCCATGGTATTCCACATGTCCCCAAGTGCCTAGGAATGGAAGATTGACCATCAATTTGATTCAGAAGGGTTTCAATTGTTCAGAAGATTTAAAATCAGGAGAATTGGGGATAAAGTCAACTATGCAGTGAAAAAGTCAACTCCTGACTTTTTGAGGTCAACATGATGATTTTCAAGTCAAATATGATCAATGGATGAGATTTGGTCAAGGAATGTTCAAAGATTCATCAAAAATCAAGAATGTGGAAAAGTTATTAAACTTGGAAATTAGGGTTTTAAGAAACTTACTATTTTTGGCAAGTTTTCAATCATTTTCAAGGCCAATTTTCACCATGATCAAGGCTATGTTTGTAAATCTTTTCCACATGAAATTTGTAGTATGAAACACTCCCTTCAAAATGGGCACAAGAACCATATTATTTGGGTCATTTTTGAAAGAGTTATGGCATCCCAAAGTTGGAAATTTTCAAGTTGCAAAATTCTAAAACTTAGAATTTTTCTAAGTTATTTGGGACGGTTTTGTACATATGTTTTCAACTTGATTTTTCCCATTTATTCAAGTGTTAAATTGAAGTATGTTGGACATCAAACTTGTTCATTTTGATCTCTAGTTTCTTTTGATCCAAGGAATGCTTCAAATGGTGTTATTTTCACCAAGATATGACCATCCAAAGTTAGACTTTTCAACTTGAAATCTTGATGTGTGTCTTTAGCAAACTCTTGGTATGATCATACAGCAACATGTCCAATCTCATTTCATGCGTACCATTCACCTTCTCATCACCAAATATTACCAAGTTAGGACACACACACTTGGTACCAACCTTGTACCATTAGTGAAATTGTTACACTAAAGTGGAAAAGAAATTTTTGCACAAAACTTGTTTCTACTTGCCTCACGTGCTGACTACACCACCCCTCTTTCATGCTTCAAAAATAAAAAACTCAAACGCAACAAACCACCTCAAATTGGCATGACTACATGGCCAAACCCGTATCCCTCATGATGCTCATTTTTTGACAAAAAATTTTGAACCCACTCTCAAGCCCGTTAACACTCCTCTGGTCCACCATATATAAGTAGAACAAACCCTGAAATGAGGGAGGATTGATTTTTGGCAAGCTCAGATCTGAGGAGAACTCATTTTCCACTCAAATTTTCTCTTCTTCGAAACTCATATTTTGCTGAAGATTGAAGCCTGTTTCATTGTCTTGGAAGCATAAGGATTCTTTCTGTGAAGTTTCTTTCAAGCTCAGATCGTGTTTGAAGAGCCAACGGAGCTACTCCGTTAGGTAAATCTTCTTCAACTTTTTTCCTTCATGTTGAACGTGCATTAAGCTTGTTTTGGTTGTTTTTGAAGTCCTACACCATTGTAGGCATGATGTACGTTGTGGTTGTGTTGATTTGAAAGAGTTGCAGCATGTGTATCTTTTTTTCGTGTTTAGTTTTCAAGGGTTTAGAATTTTATTTAATGAAAATGGAGGTTATATTTGTGATCTACGCAGATAAACGTGTGAGATGATGTCCTTTTTTCTTCGTTTTGGTGATGTTTTGTTTCTGAAACTCCTGCGAGTCTCCCGGAGAAGATGACCGGAGATAGGGCTCCGGCAGCTGACGTGTTATGGTGGCAAGGTCTGCTGACATGTTGACTAGCCAATAGGAGCATGGTCAGCGTGTGTGTTGAATCCAGCGTGGCCAGGCAGTGGAAGGAAACGCTGTGTTTCATTTAATAAAGTTTTTTTTTATTCTGAAAAGAATGAAGTTGGGCCTAAAGCATGTTTGCTTTCCCACCCCCCTGCGTTGAGCCCAATACGCTATTGAGCTATATCCCCTTGTTTCTGCCGATTGCTGCATGCACCCCATGAATGTTTCTTTTTTGTTTTATTTCTTTTTATTTCACTTTTCATTTGAATTTTATTTTAATTCTTAGAAACATTATAAAAATACCAAAAGATGTTTTTCTGATCAATCATTGTCTTGGCTTATTTTTCAATATTTTTATTTTATTTTTAATTTCTTTTTATTATTTTGTTTTTGATTTAATTAGAAAGTGTGTTTCCAAGGATACCCTTCATCTAGGGTTAGGAATTTCATTAGTCATTGCTCATCTTTTGAGGCTAATTTTTTAGCCACATTAAGGCATTGATATAAGGATGTTTTTATACTGGTTAAGGTTTGGTTTGAGTTACTTTTTAGTGACTTTCCATTCAAGTTTTGTTAGCCCTCAATCCATGCTCGATTACTTGGATACCTTGCCTTGTGGTGCACCTTTGGACATGTTCTTGAACTCTTTTTGTTCCAATATTTTTGTAAATGTTAATTGGATATTTAAACTTGTCTTTGGATATTTTTTGGGATTTTATTGCATCATTTTTCCATTTTTGGTTGATGCTTTCATTTGATGATGTTTGGAGCATGATAATGCACACTTCTTGACCTAATTTTGTGCCTTTGAATGACATAAACTCCTTTGATGCTTGGTGATCTTTCTTGGATTTATAAGACATGTTTAAGATTCTGATTTGTCTTGGATCTTGATGCATTGATCATTCTTTGATGTGGTTTTACTCGTATGGAAGTATTTGAATCATTTTGGACCTAATCTTGTTGCATACTTGCCTAGTTTTGACACATGCTTTGTGTATGATGCTTGATGATTCTTATTGATTGGTTTGAGTGTGATTATGGTTCATGGATGATGAATTTTCTACTGCCCACTTGGATTCACTTCATGAATGTCACTTCACTTGGTCTTTAATGATTGATTTCCATGATGCATTTTACTAGCATTTGATTGTTGCTACTTTGGTTCATGATGCATACTAATGTGAAGCTTTCTTACATGTTTAATTTGAATGATCATGATGTGACTTAAGTTCTGACCTTGCTTCATCCTCATTTTATTTTGCTCACATGTCCTTTGTGTGTTGATTAATGGTGTTCATTTGTGATTCTAAAGCAAGTTTGCTTGCACCCTTTCTTACTTACTTCTACCTTCTTGCTTGAACTTCATTGTGTGATGTTTAGAGACATGTTTAATGACATGAAGTGGATATGATATACATGATGTGCTTGCTGCCCTACCTTGTTTCTTATCTCATGTTTCTTTTTCTTCTTCATCTCTCACACTTCGTTTCTTCCCCCTTGGATCTAAAGACTTGTTCAAGTCTTGGATTCATTCTTGCATGCTCCCTTAGGACTCCCTAGTCCAACTTAATCTTTGATTAAGCTTGGAGTAGGATAGACATTAGGATTCAAACCATTGATGCTAACATTAGGTAGAATCTTCCCTTCTTACCTCAACCTTAGGACCACTTTTGCATGATAACATTAGGATAAAATTCCCTTAGTGTTTTCTTTTCGTTTTTGAGTCTTCTCTTCTCATCTTCTAACAAGTCTAAAACACTTAATAAAGGCAACAAACATTGTACGCCATGAGCCTTAAATACATAGGAAATAAAGAATGAGGGGTCTGCCTTCACTCTTCTAGAGTGTTTAGCATATGTCCCATTGGGGGCGACCATGCGACGCATTCGTTCCCGTGTCATAGACTTTAGTGCAATGTAAGTTAAAAACTAACTCAATTCACTTCTGTCTAAAAATATATAAAAACAAATTCAAATATTTTTCATCCTTCGGGATTGTTGGGTTTCAAATCATTTTCAGAAAAGAGCATGTTACTTCCATTTTGTCGCAAACAGGCATCGACCCTAACTGTCTTGGCGAGCATTCTTCCCTCTTTTTCTACCCGTAGGTTGAACTATGACTGCTATGATTTCATCTCTCTGGTTCGATTGAGGATACGTAGGCATAAGACGGCGATGTCTTGGCGAGCAACCTCCCCTCTTTAGTGTGTAGTCCGTTCGAACTACGTTGACTCTGACTTTCCCATTGTACGAGGGGATACGTAGGCTTTAGATAACTCACCCTTTGACTAGACAAAAAGTGTGGATCCCATCAAGTACGATGGACGTGTGGGGGTACTAATACCTTCCCCTCGCGTAACCGACTCCCAAACCCGGACTATGGTTGCGATGACCTAGTTTTTCCTTCCTTCAGGTTTTCTTCGATCGTTTCCTTTCCCTCGTTGGGATAAACAACGTTCGGTGGCAACTCTTCTGTTCTTGTTTCTCACCGGTTGTTTTTTTCGCAGTTGTGACAGCTGGCGACTCTGCTGGGGACTCTGGTTCCCTATGCAAGTCAATCCTAGCGCTTGTCTGTTTTATTTCATTGGGTATTTATTTCTGTGCATTATATGTTGTATATTACTGTAATTTACTGCATTTATCGCATTTGATTATTGTTATCATATTGCTCTACTGTTGTTGTGTTGTTGGGTGGGTTGGTTCCATGAGAGATAAGCCAATACCCAGGCTTGAGTATACACCTAGGATTAGCGTGGAAAGTAGTGTGAATTGTGTGGCATTTGGCCAGACGTAGTATACACGAAAACTCCACATCCTGATGAGGTTTTCTTTGGTAATGTTCTATCCTGCGCATTGGTGCAGATGATGGAATGTAACCTGGAGAACTGTCGACTCTGGCGACCATTCCCCGAGGACTCAGTTGAGGCACTCCGCCCAAGAGGTGATAATGGCATACCAGAAATGGTAAACCCATTACGCTTCTTGATCCGAGGACCCGAAGCTGAGAACTTGCTATAGGGTGACCTTTTTAAGGGGAATCAGTTGAGGCCTCCTCGATTGATGATGATGCTAAACCAGAAATGGTGACCGTATCATCATTTCTCGACCTGAGTGCCCGTGAAGCTGAGGATCCTTGTTTTTTCTAGAACCCACATGTGAGAGGGGCTGGGTGTTTACAGATTTACAGATAACCGTGACCTTCAGCCTACCTGGTTTTCTGGTTTCCTAGTCAGTATAGATTTATCAAACTGGTTTTCTTGATTATCTTAGTGGTCCGATATTCTGGTATTCTGGGTTTCTGGATTTCTGGTCCCTGTTCAGCACAACAGATGTTCAGAGCAACTTGACACCTTGATCCCATGTGTGCATCTGCATCATCATTTTGCATTCTGACATACATGTTCTTGTATTTCCAAGGATCTTAACTTTGAGACTTGCTGTTGAGCATTTCCATCTATTTCTTGTGGTTCTTTTGTGAAAAACTTGAATCAAAGCAGAATGATTCCTTGGAAATATTCGAACATGGCACTTGCATTGCATTTCCATACTCATTTGCATAACAGGTGTTCGAGGCTGGTTATTCTTACCCTGATCTGGTCTTCTTCAGAATTGCAGACTTAAATTTTCAAGCCAGTCAGAAGTTGATCATGGAGCAAATTCAAGCGGAATTGAGGGAAGTACGATGCCAAATGGGGCAGTTTATGGGGAAAATGCAAGCATTGATTCTAGACCAGAAAATGATGAAGGAAGAGGTCAACCAACTGAAGACTCAGATGAGCCTGGTTATGGATGTTGTGAGAAGTGTGCTCAGAAAGGATGACAATCCCACACCTGAGACTGGAACAGAAATTGTCGTTTCACCCTTGCCATTGGGATCTCTCCTAAAGAGTGATGTGCCTCACAGATTTTGTGCACAACCCGAGGTTCCAAAACTTTCCCGACAGCAGCCAGGTCTTGTCTCCCAAGAGAAGCCCAGGATTAAGAAATACGCACAAAGGCTGAAGATGCTTGACAGAACATTTGATTCACTCCCTATGGTTGTGATGACCGAGTCTTTCCTTCCTTCAGATTTTCTTCAATCGTTTTCTTTCCCTCGTTGAGATAAATAACATTCGATGGCGACTCTTCTGTTCTTGTTTCTCGCCGGTTATTTTTTTCGCAATTGTGACAAGTATGACAAGTTGTTGACCACACGGGCCGAATTGATTGCAAAGCTCAGGAAGACCAAGAAGGATGTCCTTGGGGCTGTCGAGGTGGGTTTTGCTAATGCCGTGAAGAAGCTCCAGATCGCGAACCCTTGACGTTCAACTCATCACTGAGGGGACTGGCCCTTATCATGAGGTGGTCGACGGTCAGATTATCCCACCGGCGTCCGAGGAGGACGATGATGACGAGACTATGGAGGATGAGTAGCCTGAGGAAAACACAGCTGTTATTATAACGGAAAGTTATCTTCTGCTTGAGTGAGACTTCACGGAGGGACGCGCCCAACCTTATCTCTTCGACGAAGTCGAGTTCCTCATGGAGGGCCTCATCGTTCGTCTCCTCGTTGAGGGGAGACTTCGTCCTTCTCGAAGGTTCCCTTATTTCCACAGGGATCACCGCCTCAGTTCCGTAGGTCAAACGGAAGGGGGTTTCCCCGGTAGTGGAGTGCGGGGTTGTTCTGTTGGCCCAGAGGATGCTGTGTAGCTCCTCGACCCATCTTTTCTTGGCGTCGCCTAGTCTCCGTTTCAAACCTCGCAGGATCACCCTGTTCGCGGCTTCAGCCTGGCCGTTAGTTTGTGGGTGCTCAACCGAGGTGAAGTGTTGCCTCGCGCCCAGTTTCGCGATGAAGTCCTGAAAATTTTTATCAGTGAATTATGTCCCGTTGTCGGTGACAATTGCCTGGGGCACGCCGAAATAGGCTAGTATGTTCCTCTTGTAGAAACGTAGTATGTTGTGGGCCGTGATTTTGGCTAGGGCTTCAGCCTCGATCCACTTCGTGAAACAATCAATGCCGACGATCAGGTACTTGTTTTGGTACGACCCCACGACAATGGTACTGAGGATATCCATCCCCCACCATGCAAACGGCCATGGGGACAAGAGCGTTTTGAGCTCACTGGGCGGGGCTAGGTGCATGTATCCGTGTCGTTGGCATCTGTCGCACTTCTTGACGTGTTCCTTGGCGTTCTGCTGCATGGTGGGCCAGTAGTACCCTGGTCGTAACGCTTTACGGGCTAGTGATCGTCCGCCGAGGTGTTGCGTATTGATCCCCTCGTGGATCTTTTGGAGTATACCCGAGACCTCGAATTCCTCGATGCTCCTGAGAAGAAGGATCGAGAAGCCGCGTCGATATAATTTGTCTTTGATGATTGTATAGGAGCAGGTGCATCACCTAACAACTCCGACGTCTTTATCGTCGTCGGGTAGCTTGCTCGTACTGAGGTACTAGTACACCGGGGTCATCCAGCTACGGCCATCTCCAATGGTGTTCACGTCAGCCGCGGGGACAGTTTTCTCAATGGTCGGACGAGAGAGCACCTCTTGGATGACGAATTTGTTCCCGCTTTTCTTCTTTGTGCTTGCGAGTTTCAATAGAACGTCCGCTCGAGTATTGTGTTCGCGCGGGACGTGATTCACTTAAGTCGAGGAGAACTTTTTCATTGTTTCCTTCACTAGAGCCAAGTATTCAACGAGTCTGTCGTTCTTGGTTTGATATTCTCCCCGTACCTGGGAGGCCACGAGCTGGGAATCGGTGAATATTTTGACCTCTTTGGCACCGAGGTCTTCAGCTAACCGTAAACCGGCGAGGAAAGCCTCGTACTCGGCCTGACTGTTCGATGTTAGGAAGGAAAATATGAGCGAGACTTCAATCAGGACACCTTCCCTGTTTTCGAGGATGATGCCTGCTCCGCTTCCTGTCGAGTTGGTTGTCCCGTCGACGTAGATTGTCCACTTTTGGGATCCGTTGGCCGAAGGCTCTGGGAGGGTCATTTTCACCACGAAGTTGGCCAGCACCTGAGCTTTCAGGGCCTTTCTCTCCTCATATTGGATGTCAAACTCGGCGAGTTCGAGCGACCATCTGAGCATCCTCCTCGCCATGTCTGGTCGGCCGAGGAGTTGTCTCACGGGTTGCTCGGTTCTTACCACGATCGTGTGGGCCAAGAAGTAGTGTCGAAGTCTCTTGGTCGCGGTCACGAGAGCCAGAGCGACCTTTTCTATCTGCTGGTACCTAAGTTCCAGACCTTGGAGGGCTTTGCTGGTGAAGTAAATCAGCTTCTGCCCGTCGGGGGTTTCCCGGATTAGGACCGCGCTGACTGCTTCGCTCGTGATGGCGAGGTACAGGAATAACATCTCCCCGCCCTCTGGTCGTGAGAGAACCGGGGGTTGCGAAAGCACTTGTTTGAGGTGGAGGAGCGCTTGCTCGTATTCCTAGGTCCATTCGAACATGGCTTTCTGGCGTAGAAGCTTGAAAACTGGGAGTGCGTACTGTGCAGACTTGGCCACGAAGCGGGAAAGTGAGGTCAGCATCCCGTTCAACGATTGTATCAACTTCTTCGAGTTCGGGATCGGGATCTCGGAGAATTCCCTGCACTTGTCGAGGTTTGCCTCGATTCCTCGTTCTGTGAGGTAGAAACCGAGGAACTTGCCCGCTCAGACGCCGAAGGTGCATTTGTCGGGGTTGAACCTCATCCTTCATTTCCTTGCTGTGTCAAAGACCATTTTGAGATGGGTAGCATGATCGACTTCTTCTACAAATTTGACGATCATGTCGTCCATGTAGACCTCGAGCATGTCGTCGATCTCTCCCCAGAAGACTTTGTTCATCATCCGCTGGTAAGTCGCGCCGATGTTTTTCAGACTGAAAGGTATCACGTTGTAGTAGTAATTGCCTGAATCGATCATGAAGACAGTGTGCTGCTCGTCGGCCTTGGCCATGGGGATTTGATTGTACCCCGAGTAGGCGTCCATGAAGGACAATAGTTTGAAACCTGCAGAATTGTTGACCTGCTGGTCAATGTTAGGCAATGGATAAGAATCTTTCGGTCACGCCCGGTTAAGATCGGTATAGTCAACGCACATCCTCCACTTTCCATTATTTTTCTTGACAAGTACAATGTTAGACAGCCAGGTTGTGTTCCTGGCCTCCAAAATAAAATTTACCTCTAAGAGGTCTTTTACAGCTTTTTCAGCAGCCTCCGCTTTCTTGGGAGACTACCTACGCCTATGTTGCACTATAGCCCTAGCGGCTGGATCTACAGTGAGCTAGTGGCAGGCCACCTCTGGGTCGAGGTCGGGCATCTCTGACGCGCTCCACACGAACAAATCAGCGTTCTCTTGGAGGCATGCCTCCAGCTGCTTCTTCGCCAGGTCGGGGAGCCCAGTGCCAATCTTCACGCTCCTATCTGGATCGTCTCCGAGGGCGATGAGCTCGAAGTCTTCGTCTGGGATGGGGCACGTTGGATGGAGAGGCTGCACGTTTCCTTCAGCTGGGATTTCGTTGTCCACTGCTCCCTCTGCTTTTTGCTCGTCGGGGAAACTATTGTCGAGGTCCACCGGGTTGACGCGCGGGAGTGGCTTCTGTACTGCGTCTGAGGTTGATTTCTCTCTGGCCTTGGGCTTGACGTTGATCGAGCTCAGGCCCTTGGTCGCAGCTTTGAAGCATCTCCTAGCAGCTTCAATGTCCCCGTGCATGGTGACAAACCCGCCTCTGGCCGTATAGTACTTCATCTTTAGATGGACGGTAGATGGTACCGCCATGAGTTCGGCCAGAGTGGTCCTCCCCAGGATGCATTGGTACAGGGATAGGCAATCCATCACTAGGAAATGGGTTTGGAATTGTCGGGCAGTGTCCTCGCTCCCGAAAGTGACCATCAGTTCAACCTAACCCCACGGTCTGGTGGTGGTGCCATTGAAACCCTGTAGATCTGAGCCCACGTAAGGGGTCAGTTGTTTTTCGTCGAGCTAGAGGGTTTCGAAGAGATGGGCGTACATGATGTCCACCGAACTCCCTTGGTCGACCAGGATTCTGCGGACGTTAAAATTCGCCATCTGCGCCCGGATCAAGAGAGAGATGGTGGAGTTAGGCGCACCGCCTGGCAGTTCCTCGAGGTAGAAGGTGATGGGGTTTGACCTCCCTTGCACCTTCTCAAAGATTACAGTCTGTACCGAGCTCGCGGATTCCAGCTCGTAGAACTTCCGCTTGATCGACCCGACAAAGACCTTGTTGAAGCCCCCACCGGATATAACCATTATCGTGGGGAAGCTCTCCCATGTGCTACGGGCTGTGACAGGGTCCTCAGGGAGAAAACTCTCCCACAGGCTGTAAACTGCCGTGGGGTCCTCGATCCCTTCGGGGACGTAAAAGTCCTCTGGGCGAGTGACACTTAGAGCGACTTGCAGTCTGTTCTCTCTAGAGGGAGGGATCGTCTCCTCGATGTAACATCCCGATTTATTTTACTACTTTTCGTAATTAGAAATTGTATGATGTTATGTATATGTGTATGGTTATGCGTGTTTTGATGGTATTTGGGTTGCCCTTGGTATGGGGTAGTGACCTTAGAATTATTGGGATTAAGGTGCAGGAAGGAGTGGTGTGGTTAGTAATTAGTTAATTAATATTGGGAATATTGATTAATAATATTAACGTGAATTATTAAAAAATATTGTTATTATTATTTAATTCGTAAGGTAATAATAATAATAATATTGAGGTAATATTAATAATATATGTTAAAACAAGAATTAGGGAGGGTAAAGTGGTCCATTCGTGGTGGTTAGTGAGGATAAAGAAGGAAAAGCATAATAAGGGTCTAAGGGTTATAGTAGGAAAAAGAGGAAATTGGAGAAGGAGGAGAGTCAGTGTGGACGATCGTGTTTTTGGAGAAAAAGAAGAACGGAAGAGAGAAGCAGAGCTAGGGCTTAGAGAACCTTGGAAGAATCGTCACTAAGGTAAGGGTGGGGTTCTTTAATCTCTAAGGGTTGCATAATGTTTGTATGAGGGTAGATAAACTTTAGGATCATCCTTATGTGTTGTTGTGTCGAATTGGGATTCGGGTTTTTGCATGTCGAAAGTTTAATAAGAGGAAATAATGCACAAACTTATCGGTTGAAATGAGGTTTCTGTGTTTCCTACTTGTTTGTGTGTTCATATGTGGTTATAGGTGTGTTTTTGGACTGATTATGAGTGAAATCAGAGAATTGAGATGGTCGCCAGGTGAAAATTTGACAGATGGTCGCCAGGCGAATTGAGAGGCGAGAGAAGGGGAAAAATAGGGGTTTCTGGAATTTGTATGGGGGAAGGAGATTCGCCACTGCTCCACCAGGCGAGCATTGACAATTTAAACATAATTTATCAGAGTAAAAATAGAATACATGGATTTAGGATGCTACTTCTACTACTCAACTCCGCATGCACACAATAATAATATTGTGATATTATAATTAAACATAGCATTTCAATATTCGGGCACAGCGGAAAAGTCAACGCAAGTGAAAACATGTTTAGCCACACATAAAATCCTTAATGAAAACAGTAATAACACAAAACGTGAAATAAAAGACTCTAGCGTTCTGACACCCCCCGGTGTTACAAACTCAGAGCAGACGCGACTCGATAACTCACACCAGAAGACCTCGTCTTCACCACTCCACCTGCGAACTACTCCTGCTTATCTTCACGTTATCCACATAGTGGTAACATTCAAACAGAAGGGGTGAGATTCTCATATCAATATAAAGAATGCATAGCATAAGTATGAAAGCATAAAACATACAGAATCCACCCTATCACTACCACAACATCAACACCACAAGAATTTATCAAACAACAGATAATCAACACAAATCAACACACATAATGCAATGCAATGAGACCTACTACACGACTCAATGCATGTGGTACCAATCGACCTCTATTTCATGGTCACAATCTCTGTCGGGACGTCATAATTGTCGCTCACACCCCACATGGGCACACAACAGTCGTGATCGCTCACACCCCACATGGGCACACGATCACCCGTAATCGCTCACACCCCACATAGGCACACGATTACCACAACAAGATTTTATTTAAGAATCCAGATAAGACGCTCACACCCCACATGGGCACACGCCTTATCCCACACATTTGCAACATGTCATGCATGCAACGACCACACACACCAACAACATACCACGACAAATGCAACAACATTTATATGCACATGACTATACACAAGTCAATACTTCATAATACAACGATACATCAAGCAGTCTATACCTACCAACAACCACAATACACCACGATAACATGCATTCATACCAAGGAAACCATCATCTACACTTACAACGCACAACAGCATACGCAAAATCCGAGCTAACGCGTTAAAGGGTTAGAGTTCTGGTTTTGAAATTAATTTTAGTGAAAAGTATACGAACCCAGCTCCAACGCTTCGAACGACGATTAAAACGGACACACAGACAAAAAGATATGAATTTCTGAAGTTTCAGACAATTCGGTTCGTATCAGCCCAATTCGCCTGATGCTCGCCTGGCGAATCACCAACGAATTCACTTTCACCTGGCGAATTACAATTTCTCCCCCTTCTCGCCTGGCGAAGTAGTGGCGAATCCCTTTCCCCCATACAAAGTCCAGAAACACTGATTTTTCACCCTTCGCTCGCCTCTACATTCGCCTGGAGAACATCTGGCGAAATCACTTTCATCTGGCGAATTCCTCTTTCGCCTGGTGAATCTGTGCGAATTAGCAATCTTACGATTGCGATTCTGCACAACTCAGCTCTCATAATTCCCACTAATTTAGTACTGTACAGTCCAGAAAACACAAATAAAATAGCAGAATTCACATAGGCACATACATCAACACAAATCAATAATCAATTGCATAATTTTCCCATCCTATCAATCCTCTAACATACGAACCCAATTCTCAATTCTCACAAATTTCATAACAGGGAGATCCTAATGATTTTCTACCCTTATACCAATCCTATGCAACCCTTAAGAGATAGAGAGCCCCACCCTTATCTTAGGCTTCTTGAAATCTTCCCTCAATAATGGAGCTCTTCTTCTCTGACCTAGCTCTGCTTCTGCTTCTTCTCTTCCAAACACGTTCCAAAATCTCTTCCCTTCTCCTTATCCCTCCTATTTATATTATTATTACCCAAATATTATTATTATTAATATTATCTAAATATTATTATTATTATTACTATTTCACCAATTCAATAATAACAACAATATTCTCCGATAATTTAAATAATAATATTAATCAACAAACCCTTTCCTCCGACACTTTATCCTTCATAAATCTAAGGGCACTACCCCTCTAAGGGTAACCCAAACTTGACCAAAATATACCAACACACAATATTATTCAATTTAATCACAAAAATAATTAAATTAAATCGGGGTGTTACAACTCTCCCCCACTTAGAATATTTTCGTCCTCGAAAATTTACCTCATGCGAACAACTCTGGATACGACTCTCGCATCCTGCTCTCTAACTCCTAAGTCATATTCCCACCAGCAGCGCCTCCCCACACTACTTTCACAAGAGCGATCTCTTTGCCCCTTAGTTTCTTTACCTCGCGGTCTTGAATCCGTACCGGTAAGGCTTCAACCGTAAGGTTATCTCTTACTTCTACATTATCCATCGGAATCACATGCGACGGATCCGGAACATACTTTCGAAGCTGCGACACATGGAACACATCATGCAAATTCGACAAATTGGGTGGCAATGCCACTCTATAGGCAACAGGTCCAACTCTTGCAGATATCTGATACGGATCAATAAATCGAGGAGTAAGCTTCCTCGACTTCAACGCACGACCAACTCCGGTCACTGGAGTGACTCTCAAAAACACATAATCTCCTTCTTGAAACTTGAGATCTTTCCTTCTATTATCATGGTAACTCTTCTGCCTATTCTACGAAGCTTTCATTTTTTCCCGAATCAGCTTCACCGTTTCGGTAGTTTGCTGAACAATCTCAGGTCCAAGCACTACAATCTCACCAGATTCGTGCCAACACAAAGGCGTTCGACACCTACGACCATACAACGCTTCAAACGGTGCCATCCCAATATTGGAATGATAACTGTCATTATAAGTGAACTCAATTAGCGGTAAATGACTATCCCAAGCACCTCCTTGTTCAGGCACACAAGCCCTCAACAAATCTTCCAAAGACTGTATAGTTCTCTCCGTCTGACCATCCGTCTGCGAATGATAAGTCGAACTCAATCTCAGTTTCGATCCCAAAGCCTCTTGCAAACTCTCCCAAAATCTGGAAGTGAACCTTGGATCTCGATCCGACACAATACTCAATGGAATTCCATGCAACTTCACAATTACCTGAATATATATCTCTGCCAACTTCTGCAAAGGAAAACTGGTATTAATCGGAATGAAATGTGTCGAATTTGTTAGTCTATCCACTACTGCCCAAATGGAATCATGTCCTCTCGACGTATTAGGCAATCCGGTCACAAAGTCCATAGAAATGATGTCCCACTTCAACTTTGGAATGTCTAACGGTTGCATCATACCAGTAGGTTTCTGATGTTCCACTTTCAACTTCTGATAAGTCAAACAAGCATACACAAACTGAGCCACATCCCGTTTCAATCCAGGCCCCCAAAATATCTTCTTCAAATCTTGATACATCTTCGTAGCTCCTGGATGGATACTCAAACTACTCAGATGACCTTCTTCTAAAATCATTCTCTTCAACTCAGGATTATCAGGAATGCAAATCCTATCGCGGAATCTCAACACACCTTGTTCATCCACTTTGTACTCATTACCTTCAGCTTGGCTGCTTCCAATCATAAGTCCACTAATTTCACATCCAACTTCTGACTTTCTCTAATATTATTGAGAAATTCATTGTTGATTGTCAGCATGCCCAACATCAAACTATGCGGTGTCTGTTCACAAAACAAACTCATATCTCAGAACTGTTCAATCAATTCTAACTCTTTAACCATCATAGCAGACATATGCAAAGATTTTTGACTCAGAGCATCAACCACGACATTAGCTTTGTCGGGATGATAGTTCAAGCCAAAATCATAATCTTTCAAGAATTCTAGCCATCTTCTTTGCCTCATATTCAATTCCTTCTGATCAAACAGATACCTCAAGCTCTTATGATCACTATACACTTCAAATCTGGAACCATAGAGATAATGCCTCCAAATCTTCAATACGAATAGCACTGCAGCTAACTCCAAATCATGAGTCGGATAATTCCTCTCATGTACCCTCAATTGTCGTGAAGCATAAGCCACAACCTTACCATCCCGCATTAGCACACCTCCCAAACCTGTAACACCCTGATTCTACCCAACGTAATTATATAATATCAGAGTATAAAATTTCGCCATACAGGATGTCACATTCATTTCAACTTAAACATATCATACAATCACCTGTATATCATACGTAACGGATACAACTTCCCGGATAACTGATTCGAACCTGTTTAGTTCTTTAAAATATAACAACTCTAACTCTCAAGCAGCGGATTAATAAGTTCAACATAAAAATTTTCTTGATTTAAAATGCAACAAAATAATGACTCCAAATCAACAAGTCTTTAACTTCAAATAGTTAAAGTATCTTCATCCAACATAAAGCAACTTCAAATTCAAGTTTTTAACGAAATCAATATAAAATTCAGCAACTTAAACATAATCAAAGCAATAAGAAAAACACGCGATTATCCCCCCGAGTGCTACGTATCAGAGCGACAACCACCGACTCGAACTAAGGTAACCGGCTACTCTTCCTGATTACCTGCACGTTGCCAACATAGGGACAACATTCAAACAGAAGGGGTGAGTTACCGAAAATTATAAACGGAGTATGATAAATAATATACAAGCAAGAAGCATACAAACATTCACCACTTCACATCAACCACCAACAACCAAAATCAAATCAATAACAACTAACGGAAATCAACAACAACTTAAGAGAATGCAACTTCAATGTGACTCGACAATGTTATGCATGTGGTACCATCGGAGTAAAACTCCCAACGTAATTTTGCCAGTTTATCGAGGCATCAAGGCATCAGCCTTCAACTTACAACTTTCAACATATGCCAATCCAGGCCAACGTGGTGTGAGCAACGCTCCGACACAAAATGCAATGTATGTTCATGACACGCACTCACTCAACAACATAAACAACTCAACAACATCCACACATGATCAACTTAACAACATAACAACTTTTCGACATAAACAACTTAATCAACTTTGGCTATTACGCCTTCAACTTAAAATTCGTCCGTGTACCGGGACAGTATTAAAACTCAACTGCTGTACCTGAAATTCCACTTTTTCAACATAGTTTCAACCAAACGATTCAACCAAAGCCACCTACTAAATTACCCGGCTTACCCCGACAATTTCCGTTAAATTCCGGACAACTAGTTTTTCCGTCCCAAACCGGCTAAACCGACTAAACTGTCCAGTTTTTAACTTCGGTTACTGCTACCAGTTATTTTAGAAAACCTTGATCCTATTACTGTTGCCAATTAAAAATCATTTTCAAGCTTCTGTCAAAATTCTGTTTACTGTCATGGTTTCTGTTATTTTTTTTTTCTGTCAAATTATCCTTGCCACTTAACTAGTTTTCTGTCGAAACTCACCACTGCTACTTAATCAGAGTTCATGCTAAGTTTCTGCTAGGTAATAATTATCATATTATCTTTATGCCAATAAACTAATACCAATGGTTATTTAATGGATTTAGTTGGCAATTATTTAGTTAAAATGAGTTACTATACTGCTTAACCAAAATCATTTCCATTGGAGGCGCCCACCCCCACCTAAAAACATTATGGAGGCGCCCACCCCCACCTAAAAAAACATTATGGAGGCGCCCACCCCCTTTCATTGGAGGCGCCCACCTCCACCTTGTGAGGCCCCCGCCTCAAAATTCTACAATTCTCTGTTAATACAATTTTCTATAAATTCGCTTCTCAGATTTCACCGAATCATGGTACCTCGTCCAGCAACAATTTTTCCTCAACAATTGACAGTTAACATTTCGTATAATTAATCCCTATAACTTCAGCAACAACACATCGTCGAAGAAAATCAACTTAACTCAATCATCAACATCAGCCAGGTTATCAACGACCACACAAAAATCAACAATAACTTATCGAGAATCAATTGGAAAAAAAACAATCATATAATCCCCTACCCATATACTATTCATCCTAACCCGGTTATAATAATCGAACCCACCCTTACCTTGGATTGAAGGCAGCTCGACGATCGATCGGGTTCCGGAAACTCGATACCGGCAGCGGTTTCTCTCGCGACTTCTTCTTCTCTTCCGTTCTCAACTTCTCTCACGTCCTTCTTTTCCCTCTAACTGATACCCACAACTCCACTATTCTTTCTATTTTCTTTGTTTTATTAAAATAATATTATTCAATTAAAATGTCTAATGGGCCTAATCATACACCCCCCCTAATTTACTAATTCCGACACGAAACCAAGCCCACTTGACCGAGCACACTCCAACTACGATAATATTACTACCAATATTATTCCGCGACTTTTAATATTATTTCTACGACTTACCGACTTAATATACCGACTTAACGACTTAATTCACCGCAACACCAAAATCAACCGAATGATTCACAAACAATTAATAAATATCCAGTTAAATAAATAATTAAATATTTGGGCGTTACAACTCTCCCCTACTTAGAATATTTTCGTCCTCGAAAATTTACCTGATTCAAACAGCTCGGGATAGGAGTCTCGCATCTTGCTCTCCAATTCCCACGTCATGCTTTCTCCGGTAGCTCCCAACCAGACAACTTTCACCAACGCGATCTCTTTCCCTCGCAAGGTCTTCATTTCACGATCCGCGATTCGCACAGGCTTCGTCTCCACCGTGAGATTATCCTGTACTTGCACATCATCCATATTAACCACATGAGACGGATCTGAAATGTATTTCTGAAGCTGCGACACATGAAATACATCATGCAGATTCGAAAGATTTGGCGGTAACGCCATTCGGTAAGCAACTTTCCCGACTCTGTCCAAAATCTGATACGGCCCAATAAAACGAGGAGTGAGCTTCTTAGACTTCAAAGCTCTCCCAACACCAGTCACAGGTGTGACTCTCAGAAACACATGATCGCCCGCTTGGAATTCCAAATCCTTCTTCCGCTTGTCATGGTAACTTTTCTGTCTACTTTGAGAAGCTTTCATCTTCTCTCGGATCAACTTCACTTTCTCGGTAGTTTCTCGGACTAATTTCGGCCCAAGTACTACACTTTCACCAGATTCATACCAACACAACGGAGTTCTACACCTCCGACCATACAGCGCTTCAAAAGGTGCCATTCCGATACTAGAATGGTGACTATTATTATAAGTGAACTCTATTAATGGAAGATGAGTATCCCACGATCCTCCCTGCTCAAGAACACAAGCTCTCAACAGGTCCTCCAACGACTGAATAGTTCTCTCAGTTTGACCATCTGTTTGAGGATGATACGCCGAACTCAACCACAGCTTAGAACCTAACGCCTCCTGTAGGCTCTTCCAAAACTCCGACGTAAACCTCGGATCTCTATCCGATACAATACACAAAGGAACACCATGCAACTTCACAATCACTCGGATATAAATCTCTGCCAACTTCGCAATCGGGTAAGTGATGTTAATAGGTAGGAAATGAGCTGACTTCGTAAGCCTATCAACAATCACCCAAATAGAATCATGTCCTCTTGGAGTCATAGGCAACCCTATTACAAAGTCCATAGAAATGCTATCCCATTTCCATTCTGGAATCTCTAACGGTTGCATCAACCCAGCAGGTTTCTGATGCTCAACTTTTGACTTCTGACAAGTCAAACATGCATACACAAATCGTGCCACATCTTCTTTCATTCCGGACCACCAAAATATTTTCTTCAAGTCTTGATACATTTTAGTAGCTCCCGGATGAATACTTAGATTACTTCTATGACCCTCTTCAAGAATTTTCTTTTTCATATCTGGATCATCTGGTATACAAATTCGATCATGCAGCCTCAACACACCTCGTGCATCAATCTTAAAGTCATTCTCATCCGATTGACCACAACTATTCATGATGTCCACTAGTTTCACATCCCGCTTCTGAGCCTCTCGAATACTGTCCAGAAAATCATTGTTAATTTTCAACATACCCAGCATAACACTCTGCGGTATCACTTCGCAAACCAAACTCATATCTCGAAACTGCTCAATTAATTCCAATTCCTTAATCATCATTGCTGACATATGCAAGGTCTTTCGGCTTAAAGCATCGGCCACAACATTAGCTTTGCCCGGATGATAATTTAAACCGAAATCATAATCTTTCAGCAATTCTAACCACCGTCGCTGCCTCATATTCAACTCCTTCTGGTCAAACAAATACTTTAAGCTCTTATGATCACTATAAACTTCAAATCTAGCGCCATAGAGATAGTGCCTCCAAATTTTCAGCACAAAAACCACTGCAGCAAGCTCCAAATCATGCGTAGGATAATTCCTTTCATGAGTTCTCAACTGTCGAGACGCATAAGCAATTACTTTATTATTCTGCATCAGCACACCTCCTAATCCCATCAGCGAAGCATCGCAATACACCACAAACGGTTCTTCTGGATTCGGTAATGTCAAAACCGGAGCCGACGTCAACCTCTTCTTCAATTCTGTAAAACTTTCTTCGCACTGAACATCCCACACAAAAGCTTTACCTTTACAAGTCAATCTAGTTAACGGAAGTGCCAACTTAGAAAATCCTTCAATAAATCTTCTATAATAACCAGCTAGTCCCAGGAAACTTCTAATCTCAGTAGCCGACCTTGGAGTTTCCCATTGCAACACAGCATCTACTTTAGAAGGGTCCACGGCAATACCACTACCTGAAATCACATGACCCAGAAAACTAACTTCTTTCAACCAGAACTCGCACTTGGACAGCTTCGCATACAACTGCTTACCTTTCAAAACTTCCAACACTGTCCTCAAATGTTCCTTATGCTCTTCTTCTGACTTAGAATAAATCAGAATATCATCAATGAATACAACCACAAAACGATCCAGATAAGTATGAAAAATGCGGTTCATGTATTCCATGAATACTCCCGGCGCATTAGTAACACCGAAAGGCATCACTGAATACTCATAATGTCCATACCGTGTTCTGAACGCCGTCTTCTGAATATCCTCATCCTTCACTTTAATCTGATGATAACCCGATCTCAAATCAATCTTGCTAAACACGCGAGCACCCACCAACTGATCCATCAAATCATCTATTCTCGGAAGTGGATACTTGTTCTTGATTGTTACTTTATTCAGCTGTCTATAATCAACACAAAGTCTCATACTTCCATCTTTCTTCTTTACTAACAACACCGGAGCTCCCCACGGCGATACACTTGGTCTTATAAACTTCTTCTCAAGTAACTCTTCCAACTGCTTCTTTAATTCAGACAACTCGGATGCCGACATTCTGTATGGTGCCATCGAAACAGGTTTAGTACCAGGTACAAGATCAATTGCAAATTCAACCTCTCTCTCTGGCGGTACATCAGGAATTTCATCAGGGAAAACTTCAGGAAATTCATTTACCACCTGCAATTCTTCAATCTTAGCTCTACTCTCAATAGACAACGTTGCCATCAACGAAAACATCTGAGTTTCTTCTTTCATCAATTGCTGTAACTCTCTGAAAGACAGCAATCCAACCCCTTCCTCTTCCGGAGAGGAAAACCTCACCGACTTGCGATAACAATTTATGTGAACGTAGTTATACTCTAACCAGTTCATACCCAGAATTACATCCATTCCGGTCAGCGGCAAACAAACCAAATCAACATAAAAGTCTTTATCGAAGATCGATAAAGGACACCTTAAACACACAAGAGAAGTAGTCACTGATCCCTTAGCCGGAGTCTCGACGACCATTTCTCCATTCATAGCAGATAATTTAAGACCCAATCTTTGAACACAATCAGCAGAAACAAAACAATGTGTAGCACCAGTGTCAATAATAGTAATTAAAGGAGTACTATTAATGAAACATGTACCTCTGATAAGTCTGTCCTCATTAGCTGTCTGAGTTCCTGCTAACGCGAACACTTTTCCGGTCTGAGCTTTCTTTGGCTTCGGACACTGATTACCAATATGTCCCTCTTCACCACAATTAAAACAGATCATCTCCTTGTGCCTGCAATCAAATATTGCATGCCCAATCTTACCACATCGGAAACACCTCTTCGCCTCAGCAGTACACACGGTACTCTTATGACCAGATTTTCCACATTTGAAACAAGTTATGCCAGCAGGAGCATCTCCCCTACTAGTCTTCTTGCCTTCAGTCGCTTTCGGTTTACCTTTTTCAGCTGGAGCATCGTAAGGCTTACCACGGTTCTGTTGTTGCTTGCCTCTTCTGTCACTAACAATCTTGTAGTGAGCATTATTGTCCTCTTCATAAATTCTGCAACTATCAACCAAATCAGAAAAGACACGAATCTTCTGATACCCAATAGCTTTCTTGATTTCAGAGCGCAACCCGCTCTCAAATTTGATGCATTTAGAAAACTCAGCATCATCACCGGTATAGTACGGATAAAACTTAGCCAGCTCAACAAACTTTGCAGCATAATCAGTAACCGACATAGTTCCTTGTTTCAGCTCAAGAAACTCGATCTGCTTCTTACCACGGACATCCTTTGGATAATACTTTCTCAGAAATTCTCTTCGGAACACATCCCAAGTAATAACTTCACCTGTAGTCTCCAATCTCTGACGAGTCTCTAGCCACCAGTCATCAGCTTCGACTGCTAGCATATGAGTCCCATAACGAACCTTCTGCGCTGGAGTGCAGTCCATCACACGGAAGATTCTCTCAATCTCTTTCAACCAGTCCAATGCTCCATCAGGGTCATACTTGCCCTTGAAGGTAGGTGGATTTTCCCTCTGAAAAGTCGCCAGACTACGAGATCCATCATTCTCGCCAGCATTCGGTAAGTTCTGCACAGCCTCAGCCATTGCTTGCATTGCAGCAGCCATTGCAGCATCGTTCCTTCCAGCCATCTCAAATTATCACTACAACATAAACCAAAGTTAGAACCAAATAACAATACTCGATTGTTAAACAACTACGACTCGACACTTGGCCGGACGGACCGACCTGCTCTGATACCACTAATGTAACACCCTGATTCTACCCAACGTAATTATATAATATCAGAGTATAAAATTTCGCCATACAGGATGTCACATTCATTTCAACTTAAACATATCATACAATCACCTGTATATCATACATAACGGATACAACTTCCCGGATAACTGATTCGAACCTGTTTAGTTCTTTAAAATATAACAACTCTAACTCTCAAGCAGCGGATTAATAAGTTCAACATAAAATTTTTCTTGATTTAAAATGCAACAAAATAATGACTCCAAATCAACAAGTCTTTAACTTCAAATAGTTAAAGTATCTTCATCCAACATAAAGCAACTTCAAAATTCAAGTTTTTAACGAAATCAATATAAAATTCAGCAACTTAAACATAATCAAAGCAATAAGAAAAACACGCGATTATCCCCCCGAGTGCTACGTATCAGAGCGACAACCACCGACTCGAACTAAGGTAACCGGCTACTCTTCCTGATTACCTGCACGTTGCCAACATAGGGACAACATTCAAACAGAAGGGGTGAGTTACCGAAAATTATAAACGGAGTATGATAAATAATATACAAGCAAGAAGCATACAAACATTCACCACTTCACATCAACCACCAACAACCAAAATCAAATCAATAACAACTAACGGAAATCAACAACAACTTAAGAGAATGCAACTTCAATGTGACTCGACAATGTTATGCATGTGGTACCATCGGAGTAAAACTCCCAACGTAATTTTGCCAGTTTATCGAGGCATCAAGGCATCAGCCTTCAACTTATAACTTTCAACATATGCCAATCCAGGCCAACGTGGTGTGAGCAACGCTCCGACACAAAATGCAATGTATGTTCATGACACGCACTCACTCAACAACATAAACAACTCAACAACATCCACACATGATCAACTTAACAACATAACAACTTTTCGACATAAACAACTTAATCAACTTTGGCTATTACGCCTTCAACTTAAAATTCGTCCATGTACCGGGACAATATTAAAACTCAACTCCTGTACCTGAAATTACACTTTTTCAACATAGTTTCAACCAAACGATTCAACCAAAGCCACCTACTAAATTACCCGGCTTACCCCGACAATTTCCGTTAAATTCCGGACAACTAGTTTTTCCGTCCCAAACCGGCTAAACCGACTAAACTGTCCAGTTTTTAACTTCGGTTACTGCTACCAGTTATTTTAGAAAACCTTGATCCTATTACTGTTGCCAATTAAAAATCATTTTCAAGCTTCTGTCAAAATTCTGTTTACTGTCATGGTTTCTGTTATTTTTTTTTTCTGTCAAATTATCCTTGCCACTTAACTAGTTTTCTGTCGAAACTCACCACTGCTACTTAATCAGAGTTCATGCTAAGTTTCTGCTAGGTAATAATTATCATATTATCTTTATGCCAATAAACTAATACCAATGGTTATTTAATGGATTTAGTTGGCAATTATTTAGTTAAAATGAGTTACTATACTGCTTAACCAAAATCATTTCCATTGGAGGCGCCCACCCCCACCTAAAAACATTATGGAGGCGCCCACCCCCACCTAAAAAAACATTATGGAGGCGCCCACCCCCTTTCATTGGAGGCGCCCACCTCCACCTTGTGAGGCCCCCGCCTCAAAATTCTACAATTCTCTGTTAATTCCCCAAAATACAATTTTCTGTAAATTCGCTTCTCAGATTTCACCGAATCATGGTACCTCGTCCAGCAACAATTTTTCCTCAACAATTGACAGTTAACATTTCGTATAATTAATCCCTATAACTTCAGCAACAACACATCGTCGAAGAAAATCAACTTAACTCAATCATCAACATCAACCAGGTTATCAACAACCACACAAAAATCAACAATAACTTATCGAGAATCAATTGAAAAAAAAACAATCATATAATCCCCTACCCATATACTATTCATCCTAACCCGGTTATAATAATCGAACCCACCCTTACCTTGGATTGAAGGCAGCTCGACGATCGATCGGGTTCCGGAAACTCGATACCGGCAGCGGTTTCTCTCGCGACTTCTTCTTCTCTTCCGTTCTCAACTTCTCTCACGTCCTTCTTTTTCCTCTAACTGATACCCACAACTCCACTATTCTTTCTATTTTCTTTGTTTTATTAAAATAATATTATTCAATTAAAATGTCTAATGGGCCTAATCATACACCCCCCCTAATTTACTAATTCCGACACGAAACCAAGCCCACTTGACCGAGCACACTCCAACTACGATAATATTACTACCAATATTATTCCGCGACTTTTAATATTATTTCTACGACTTACCGACTTAATATACCGACTTAACGACTTAATTCACCGCAACACCAAAATCAACCGAATGATTCACAAACAATTAATAAATATCCAGTTAAATAAATAATTAAATATTTGGGCGTTACAAAACCCATCAAAGAAGCATCACAATACACAACGAATGGTTCATTTGGTTCAGGTAGAACCAACACCGGAGCTATAGTAAACCTCTTTTTCAG
Source organism: Lathyrus tuberosus (assembly GCA_022829125.1). Lineage (NCBI taxonomy): Eukaryota > Viridiplantae > Streptophyta > Magnoliopsida > Fabales > Fabaceae > Lathyrus > Lathyrus tuberosus. The sequence continues at coordinate 16,249,666 of JALAZF010000071.1, forward strand.
CTCAATAAAACTCTTTTCACAATGAACATCCCACACTAATGCTTTACCCTTGCACTTCAGTTGAGTCAACGGAAGTGCCAACTTCGAAAATCCTTCAATAAACCTTCTGTAATAACTAGCTAAACCCAAGAAGCTTCTAATCTCGGTCACTAACTTCGGAGTCTCCCATCGTAGAACAGCGTCTACCTTGGACGGGTCTACAGCAATACCATCCCCAGAAATAACATGACCAAGAAAACTTACCTCTCTCAACCAGAATTCACACTTGGACAACTTTACATAAAGCGTCTTCTCCTTCAACACTTGCAACACAATCCGTAAATGTTCAGCGTGTTCTTCTTCTGAATTGGAATAGATTAAAATATCATCAATAAATATAACCACAAATTGATCCAAATAATCATGAAATATACGATTCATATACTCCATGAATACCCCAGGTGCATTAGTAACTCCGAACGGCATCACCACATATTCATAATGTCAATAGCGAGTCCTGAAAGCTGTCTTCTGAATGTCTTCGTCTTTTACCCGTATCTGATGATAACCCGACCTCAAGTCAATCTTACTAAACACACGGGCACCCACTAATTGATCCATCAAGTCATCTATTCTCGGAAGTGGATACTTATTCTTAATCATCACTTTATTCACCTGTCTGTAATCGATACACTTGGTCTCACAAATTTCTTTGCTAACAAGTCTTCAAGTTGCTTCTTCAGCTTTGACAATTCTGACACCGACATCCTGTATGGTGCCATAGAAATAGGTCTGGTACCAGGGACAAGATCAATATCAAACTCTACTTCTCTCTCTGGTGGCACATTAGCAATGTCATCTGGAAACACTTCAGGGAATTCACGCACCACTTGCAACTCATTAATCACTGACTTACTCTCCACTGACAAGGATGCAAACAATGCAAGCATCTGAGCCTCTTCTTCCAAGAGCTCCTTCAACTCTCTAGCAGACAGAAAACCATCTTCTCCCTCTTCCTCAGGAGTAAGAAATCGAACCGACTTATTAAAACAGTTGATGTGAACATGATTGAACTCCAACCAATTCATACCTAAAGTCACATCGAGACCTCCCAACGATAAACAAATCAGATCCACACCAAAGTCCTTACCATAGATTGATAATGGACAATTCAAATAGACTATAGAAGTAGTCACCGATCCCTTAGCAGGAGTTTCGATAACCATCTCTCCCCTCATAGGAGAAATAACAAGACCTAGCCTTCTTATATAATCAGCAGCAATGAAAGAGTGAGTAGCACCAGTATCAATAATAGCAATCAAAGGCGTATTATTAATATAGCATGTACTTCTGATCAATCTGTCCTCACTGGAAGTTTGAGTCCCTGTCAAAGTGAACACTTTCCCTCTAGTCGAAGCTTGCTTTGGTTTCTGACAACGAGTACTAATGTGGCCCTGCTCCCCACAATTGTAACAAGTAACCACATTAGCTTTGCAGTCTGCCATCAGATTTCCTGCCTGTCCACACTTGAAGCACTTCTTCACATCACTCGTGCACTCACTGACACGATGTCCCAACTCACCACACCTATAACACTTAAGAGGAGTAGAGGCACCTCCCCCACTTGGCTTCTTGCCATCAACATGTTTCTGTTTACCTTTCTCAGTTGGAGCTGCATAAGGCTTCCCACGATTCACCGATTGTTTTCCTCTTCTCTCGGCCAGTCCCTTATAGTTAGCCGATCGAGCCTTGCTATCCTCCTCAAATATCCTGTAACAATCCACCAAATCAGGAAATCTTCTGATCCGCTGATACCCAATTTCCTGTTTGATCTCAGGTCTCAAACCGTTCTCAAACTTGACACACTTTGAGAACTCAGCAGTTGCCGCACTGTAGTGAGGATAAAACTTAGCCAAATCTGAGAATTTAGCAGCATACTCAGTAACCGTCATATTACCCTGCTTCAGTTCCAAAAAATCAAACTCTTTCTTTCCACGGACATCCTCAGGAAAATACTTCCTTAAGAACTCTCTACTGAACACAGCCCAAGTAATTGCCTCATCTGCTGCTCCCAACACTTGATGAGTACTAACCCATCAGTCATCAGCCTCCTCAGCCAACATATGAGTACCTAACTGCACCTTCTGTGCCTCAGGATATTCCATAACCCGGAAGATTCTCTCAGTCTCCTTGAGCCAAGTCTGCGCTCCATCCGGATCATATCTTCCCTTGAAAGTAGGCGGGTTGTTCTTCTGAAACTCATTATTCTCGTTAGCACGCGGCAGATTCTGTACCGCTTGAGCCATAACTTGCAAAGCAACAGTAAGAGCAGCATCGTTCCTTCCAGCCATTCTAAATCTGTCACACACCATCAACAAAACACAATGGTTAAGGAAACGACACCGACACTACACTAAACAGCTAACGCACGACCATAACTCGACAACTTGGTCGGACAGACCGACCTGCTCTGATACCACTTTGTAACACCCTAAACCCCCGCGACAATTTAAACATAATTTATCAGAGTAAAAATAGAATACATGGATTTAGGATGCTACTTCTACTACTCAACTCCGCATGCACACAATAATAATACTGTGATATTATAATTAAACATAGCATTTCAACATTCGTGCACAGCGGAAAAGTCAACGCAAGTGAAAACATGCTTAGCCACACATAAAATCCTTAATGAAAATACTAATAACACAAAATGTGAAACAAAAGACTCCAGCGTTCCGACACCCCCCGGTGTTACAAACTCAAAGCAGACGCGACTCGATAACTCACACCAGAAGACCTCGTCTTCACCACTCCACCTACGAACTACTCCTGCTTATCTGCACATTACCCACGTAGAGGTAACATTCAAATAGAAGGGGTGAGATTCTCATATCAATATAAAGAATGCATAGCATAAGTATGAAAGCATAAAACATACAGAATCCACCCTATCACTACCACAACATCAACACCACAAGCATTTATCAAACAACAGATAATCAACACAAATCAACACACATAATGCAATTCAATGAGACCTACTACTCGACTCAATGCATGTGGTACCAATTGACCCCTATTTCATGGTCACAATCCCCGTCGGGACGTCATAATTGTCGCTCACACCCTACATGGGCACACGACAGTCGTGATCGCTCACACCCCACATGGGCACACGATCACCCGTAATCGCTCACACCCCACATGGGCACACGATTACCACAACAACAATTCTATTTAAGAATCCGGACAAGACGCTTACACCCCACATGGGCACACGCCTTATCCCACACATATGCAACATGTCATGCATGCAACGACCACACACAACAACAACATACCACGACAAATGCAACAACATTTATATGCACATGACCATACACAAGTCAATAATTCATAATACAACGATACATCAAGCAGTCTATACTTGCCAACAACCATAATACACCACGATAACATGCATTCATTCCAAGGAAACCATCATCTCCACTTACAACGCACAACAGCATACGCAAAATCTGAGCTAACGCGTTAAAGGGTTGGAGTTCTGGTTTTGAAATTAATTTTAGTGAAAAGTATACAAAACCAGCTCTCTAACGATTCGAACGGCGATTAAAATGGACACACGGACGAAAAGATATGAATTTCTGAAGTTTCAGACAATTCGGTTCGTATTAGCCCAATTCGCCTGATGCTCGCCTGTCGAAGCACCAGCGAATTCACTTTCGCCTGGCGAAATCTTCATTCGCCTGGAAAATTACACTTTCACCCCCTTCTCACCTGGCGAAGCAGTGGCGAATCCCTTTCCCCCATACAAAGTTCAGAAACACTGATTTTTCACCCTTCGCTCGCCTCTACATTCGCCTAGCAAACGTCTGGCGAATCTGTGCGAATTAGCAATCTTGCGATTGCGATTCTGCATGACTCAGCTCTCACAATTCCCACCAATTTGGTACCGTACAGTCCAGAAAACACAAATAAAATAGCAGAATTCACATAGGCACATACATTAACACAAATCAATAATCAATTGCATAATTTTCCCATCCTATCAATCCTCTAACATACGAACCCAATTCCCAATTCTCACAAATTTCATAACAGGGAGATCCTAATGATTTTCTACCCTCATACCAATCATATGCAACCCTTAAGAGATAGAGAGCCCCAACCTTACCTTAGGCTTCTTGAAATCTTCCCTCAACAATGGAGCTCTTCTTCTCTGACCTAGCTCTGCTTCTGCTTCTTCTCTTACAAACACGTTCCAAAAACTCTTTCCTTCTCCTTATCCCTCCTATTTATATTATTATTACCCAAATATTATTATTATTATTACTATTTCACCAATTCAGTAATAACAACAATATTCTCTGATAATTTAAATAATAATATTAATCAGCAAACCCTTTCCTCCGACACCTTATCCTTCATAAATCTAAGGGTACTGCCCCCCTAAGGGTAACCCAAACTTGACCAAAATACACCAACTCACAATATTATTCAATTTAATCACAAAAATAATTAAATTAAATCGGGGTGTTACAAGCATGAGGCAAAAGGGGAATTCGCCAGGCGAAGGAGGATTTCTCCAGGCGAAAGTGGTTTCGCTGGTGCTCCGCCATGCGAGAATCAGGCGAGCAGAGCTGAGACGAACCAAATTTTTTGAAACCTTACAAATTCGTATCTTTTGACCCGTAGGTCCGTTTCAGTCGTCGTTTGAAGCGTTGGAAAGCTAGTTTCATATACTTTTGTTAAAATTAATTTCAGTACCAGAATTCCAACCATTTGACGCGTTAATTGGGTTTTGTGTATGTTGTTATGTGTTATAAGTTGAAATGATGGATTTGGTGGTGTGTATGTGTGTTATGGTCGTGGATTGTTGTTGTTGTATGTGTTGGCAGGTATGGACTGCGTGTTGTATAGTTGTAGTATTATGTATTGACGCATCGATAATCATATGCATGTAGTTGTCGTTGTATGTTGTTGTTGAGGTGTATATCATGTTGCATCAGTTGTATGATAAGTCGTGTGCCCGTGTAGGGTGTGAAAACCTTATTTGGATTCCTTGAAATGGAACCATCTTGTTGTTGGTGTTGAGGTAATCGTGTGCCCATGTGGGGTGTGAACGATTACGGGTGATCGTGTGCCCACGTGGGGTGTGAGCGATCACGGATGTCGTGTGCCCATGCGGGGTGTGAGCGACTTATATGAAAATTCCGACGGGAATTATGTTCATGAAAAAGGGATCGAATTGGTACCACATGCATTGAGTCGAGTAGTGGGTCTCATTGCATTGCATTGTGTTATGTTGTGGTGCATATAATTGTATGCTTGTATGGAAATTCGTATTTGTGTGGATGTTGTGTTGTTAGGGTGAGCCGTATAAGGATTATGTTCTTTCATACTTATCTTATGCATTTCTTATGTTGATTTGAGAATCTCACCCCTTCTATTCGAATGTTACCTCTATGTGGGTAACATGCAGATAAGCAGTATTAGTGCGGAGTTGAAGTTAGTGAAGACGGAGTCTTCTCTTTTATTTCGTTGAGTCTGCGTCTGCTCTGATTGTAACACTGGGTTTTGGAACGCTTGTCATTGTTCATTTTATTAGTTGTCGTCTTTTTATTTACTTGATGGTGATGATGTGGTAGTAAACATGTTATGTTTCAGTTGAATTTTCTGTTGTTTTATGACGAGATGGATTAAGTATGCTTTTATTGATAATATCTATGTGTTACAAATCGTATGCATGAGTAGACGTTTGTTGAATGTAGCATCCTAACTGATTGTATGTTTGATTTTACTCTGATAATTTATTTTAATTGTCGCGGGGGTTTAGGGTGTTACATAGTGGTATTAGATCAGGTCGGTCCGTCTGGCCAAGTTGTCGAGTCATTGTCGTGTGACAGTTGAATACTATCGATGTTGTTTGTTCCTTAGTACGTGATATGTGTGTGAAACACCATCAGTGCTTTCTTGTTTTTCTAATCCCTTGTCTGCAGGATGAGAGTGAGACAAGTGGGGGAGAAGCTTGTGTTTCTCCAAGATACTTCGGGTGTGGAGTGTTGGCTTAGTGTGTCGTTGATTGCAAGGGTGCAATTGTTGATTGGGATAATGTTGTTCCCGTTGTTGAAGAGATCGGGTATCATGTTACTGCATGAGGGAGTGCAGTTTTGGATTGTTCACCTGTTTGAGAATGGGGTGACCCTCGAGGGAAGATGGACATGTGTCCTCGCTGTTCGCTTCCTTGTGAGGGAGAAGGCGATGTTTTGGCTAGAGGTTGGTCAGTGATGTGTGAAGTATCCTGACGTGATTCCTAAGGATGGGCACAGTTTGTCTTCAGTTGGAACAAGATGTTGTTATTCTTGAGACGCGTTGGTAGGAGCTAAACCCTGTGTTTACCAATCGTTTGTATATGTAAGGTAGTGTGCTACTGATTTCAAGAATGTAGGAGTTGTGAGAGTGTGTTGTTTCTGAAACTGAAGGAAATACAGAAAGAATGCTTATGTTAACTAGGGATTGTGCCTTAGATAGCTTATGCACAAGATGCAAAAAACACTATTATAGTTTGGTAAAGATGGTTTATGTCCCATCATGATGGTCGGCTGTCTATTGACAAATTGAGGAACTGATCACCCTTAATCTCTTATTGATAGTAGACGGGATCATACGGGATGGAATAGACGTTGTCATACCCCAAATTTTGACCACTAAGATTTCCCATCATTGTGCAAATCATCATCACAATATGGATGTACCTTTATGCTTCATCAGTCTCCCCAAAGATGGGTGAGCATCCACTACAATTAAAATTAGGGTTCCAAGCCCTCTCAGAGCCTTAGACAAAGGATCAATCAAGGAATGACATGATCTTCAACTTGTCTAACCTCTCAAACATCCACAATGGATCAAAAGGACTCTCACTTCAAGGATCAAGCACAAGGCTGCTCCCTTCTAGGTGGATCAAGTCTCAAGATCGACAGTGTCACCAAATTAGGGTTTTGGTCGACCAGGGCCTCCAAACGGAAAATTTTCATCTGGGCACAAGCCACTGATCCAAAACATAACCTAATATACTTCATGGGACCTCATGGACCCAATCATCAAGTCAATTTTCCCTCAGGGGATGCATTCATCAAAAATCAGGAATTAGGGTTTCTTGACCTAATTCACCCCTAAGTTGACTTTTAGGGAAAATCATGAGCCAAGACCTCAAGACATGATTTGAGGGTCTCTAATGAACTATATTGATCCATTTGTAACAATGGATTAATCCAAGAAGCTTGAGCAACAAGTCTCAATTTCATCTGCACCACAATTAGGGTTTCGCGAGGAAAGTCAACTGTAACTTTGACTTTTGACCAGGACATGCTCCCAAGCCCTAAGACATGATTCAATATACCCTATGACACCCATGGAACATGTATATCAATTTTGATTTAGGTCAAGTACATGATTTCATGAAGAATTGCACAGTTTGGAATTCATCTGATAAAAAGTCAACTGTGCACAAAAGTCAACTTTGACTTTTTGAGATTTTTCACCAAAATGGATTTTTAACCCTAAAATGATGTTAATGTATGATTTGAATCATCATTCATCAAGAAAAATCAAAGAAAGTGGGATAACTTGTAAAAGGGGTAACCATAAAAACTTAGAAAAATTTCTAAGTTATGGAAAAAGTGATACTAATGTGCCAACTTTGGAGGACCATAACTCCTAAACCACAAGGCCATTGTTCCCCATTCAAAGCTTGATTTGTAGATCTCATTGCCCTCTACAAAAGCTTCATACTGACCTATGTCCAAATTCCTCATGGATTTTGAGTTATGGAGTGATCAAAATCAAGAAAAGTCACTTTGTTCCAACACTTGGTGAAAATTTCACTAAGTCAGATTTTACCCTACTTTTTGCCAAATGTAGGGGGATTTTTCACTTGGATTCAAAAGAGATCAAAACCAAACATATTCAAATAGTTGTTGTATCATGTAAGGGCTTTCCAAAATGACCAAGAACATTACCAAATTCAATTTGAGTCATGATATATAACATTGGCAAGTTGCCTTGTTGAAATCTGTCAAGGCAAGGCAGATTTTGCATTTTTGCTCGATTTGCCAAAAACAGCCAAATCCAAATGCTCCTATCCACTTGGACACCTCTGAGGATTGAATCTAAAGGGGACAATCACTAAGCCAAGCCTCCAAAGTCTTTGGAACAAGAAATAGCATGTTGAACCTAGAATTGCCAAAATAGGGACAAGACTCCAATTTTGGATTGGAGCATTCAATGGAAGCATCAAGGTGGCATGGACTGAGCCATTCTCAACTGAATTCAGTCAAGACTTATCCAAGACCAAGGGGACCAGCAGCCTGTGCCCTAACCTCTAGTCAATGGCTAGAGGAGACTTGGATTTTCATTTGCCAACATTGGCCAAACCTACTCAGCAGTTGCCATTCACTATTCCTTGCAAAACAAACTTGCTCTACTATAAATAGAGCTCAATTGTGATCAATTTGAGTACACCAAATCCATCAAACAGATGCTTTCCTCAAAATCTCTTCTTTCACTCCAATTTTGCCTTCTAAGGCAAGTCACTATCGGGTTTTGAGTTTGGGAGCTTTTCCAATCAAACCAATCACACACACACCTCACATACATCATATAGAAGTGATCCAAACACTCACATAACATCTGGAACACAGATTTCACAAAATCACCAGCCAATTGCTCAAGTTCTTAATAGTTTTGCAGTTGAGGTACCATCTTCAGCTCCAAACCATTTCAATCCATTCCAAGCATTCATACACACTCTATGGCACCTAGGGAAGCTATCTAGATCATTGGAACCTAGCTGTAACACCTCCAACACAAATAACGATCACCAGCCACAAGTGGTAAACATGAGCTCTTCTAACTCTATGATCCATGCATTTTTTGCTGCACAATAATTTGGCCATATGTTCATAATCATGCATGGAATGTTTCCCCTCAATTAATTGCATTGTTTGAATCGTGTATCAAAAATCCTAGCCTTCATGCAGAAATTAGGGTTCTTGAGGATTTTTCATGATTTTTTGTTATATGTTTAATTTAAATGAAATTAAATACCATAGACATGATCGTGAGGTTGAGACGAGCATATTGATATATGGATTGCATGATATAATCAAGTATTCAGTGAGATTGGATAGAAAATGCAAATCAGCCAAACCCAGAACACGCGCGTGTTCTTCAGCTGTTCTTGGCGCCATTTCTTTCAAATTCAAATATTTGAATTTTGTGATTTTATTTAATTGATTCAAAAATTAATTTCTCTCTGAGTTTTAATGATTTTGAGTTGATTCTTTTTTTAATAATTCACAAAAATGTTAAAATATTTTATTTTCCCAAAAAATCCCAAAAATATTATTTATTTTGTATAATTGATATTTTTGCAAAGAATTAATGTTTTAATTGTTTTTAACATTTAAAATATTTTTTCCACCTTGATTTTGCAACTTTTAATGCTTTCTAATTATTTTGTAGGTAAATACTTAATTTTTGAAGCATTAATCCAAGATCACAATTTGTTTTCCATATGTTAAACAATTTTGATCATTTTAATTGAATTTTTATTCAATTAAAACACATTTTGAAAACAAATTAGGGTTTTTGGATTAATTCAACCCTCATAAATCATTTTCAAACACTTTGGGCCTCTAATAGAGTGTAAGACCCAATCCTTTTTTTTGACCAAATCATTTTTGGGCCTCAGTATATTGTATAAGTCCCGATACCGTCAAAAAATAAACGGTGCGATCGTCGCCTTTTGAAAAATAAGCTTCTGGGCCTACCCTCGAGTCGTAAGACCCATTTCTTTTCTTAAAACTCTTTGGGCCTCTATTAGAGTGTAAGACCCAACCCTCTTGTACAGAAAACTTTTTGGGCCTTATTCGTTGTATAAGTCGCACTGTACATTTTCGAATAAACGACGCGATCGTCGCCAGTTTAAAATTAACCAACTGGGCCTACCCTCGAGTAGTAAGACCCATTCAAAATTTTTGGGCCTCTAATAGAGTGTAAGACCCAACCCCCTTTTAACCAAAATCAGTTGGGCCTCAGATATTGTATAAGCCCCTTCGCATTAAAAGAAAATCTCTGCGGGATCGCCATTTTTAACGAAAAGTCAACTGGGCCTACCCTCGTGTTATAAGCCCCACTCTTTTTCTTTAAACCTTTTGGGCCTCTTGAGAGAGTGTAAGACCCATCCCTTTGTACAGAAAACCTTGTTGGGCCTCAGTCACTTGTATAAGTCCCTCTGTACAAAATTCAAACAGTGCGCTCACTGATAAAACCCTAGGCCTCTCCTTGAGTTGTAAGCCCCAAATCTTTCTTTTTCAAAGCACTTTCTCCTTTGATTTTGAATATACTGTTGTTTTCAATCTTTCTTTGTTGAACAACTAACCAAACAGCATGGAAGCTCTACAACCGAGTAAGGGTTTATACGCTTTCATTTACCGCTTTCATATACATATAACTGTATTGTGGGGCTGTTTTGCTGTAAGTCTTCTTTCATAAACTCATATCAACTGTGTAATAATAGTATAGATATTTAGAGTTTCCCCGGCAACTACGTCTAGAACTAAGTGACGCCGTTTCGCTTATTCATAGAAATAGACAACTAGATCCCCAATAGGATCACCAGATACAGTCTTCTCTTCGGCTGTCCTCATTAGGAATTGTCAAGAAACTCTACTCCCAGAGATGAATGTATTCTCCGTGAATGGCATCTTTGAGTTTCTTCCAAATTCTCGAACTTTCCTGACTTGATCTATTCCTTGTGAATAGCTTGCCTTGAATTTCTCGGGGTTTGGGGACCCACGGGCTTCTTAAAAGCATCGGCCTCCTCTTGGGCATCATACAAGGACCCACAGGCTTCCTAAAAGCAACCCCGCCTCCTCTTGGGCTTAGTACAAGGACCCGTCGGCTTCTTAGAAGTATTCACAGCCTCCTCTTAGGCTTCGTATAATGATTCTTCCTCCGGGAATGATAGCCTCCTCTTGGGCTTCGTACAAGGACCGATCGGCTTCTTAAAAGTTTCCAGCCTCCTCTTGGGCTTCGTACAAATTGTCCCGACGACCTCCTAGAGGTATAGGAGCATAAATTAGTCATCTACGTAGAACAGTCCTTTCAAAGAGTCTACTACTGTTTCTCAAAGCATAGTACAAAAGATGAAACTCTAGACACGGACAGTCTAATCTCCTTGAGTTTTCCAGACATTCTCAAGTGACCCCTTCGTTAAATAGGAAGAAAACCCGTAGACTCGGACAGTCTCAATACCCTTCGGATTTCCCAATTCCTTAAAGAACAGGAATAGCCCAGATCCTCGAATCAAATCCTCGAGTACAGTGTTGCTCATATAAGAACTGATTTTCTCTTTAAATCAGCATACCAGACCTGTCACTCAACTGAAACAGTAACCATAGCCTCCACTTAGGCTTTGTATAATGATCCTTCTCCAGTTACAATAGCCTCTCTCTTGGGCTTTGTACAATGATTCTCCCCAGCGGAGTCAAACAACGTTTAGCCTCTCTCTCGTGCTTTATACGAGACACATAAAGAGACTCCCTCGTTGAGTCAATCACCCTTTCCCCTCCATCTCGGGCTTTATACGAGATACAAAAAGGTTCTTATTGAGCCAAACAAATTTTAGCCTCCATCTCGGGCTTCGTACGAGATACAAAAAACTCTCTTGTTAAGTCAAGTAGCCTTCATCTCGGGCTTTATACGAGATACCAAAATACTCCATCGTCGAGTCAAAACCTTTTAGCCTCTCTCTCGGGCTTTGTATGAGACACATATTAGCCTCCTCTTAGGCTTTGTATAAGAAAACCACTGGTTGGTCCAATCAACCTTTTAGCATCAAAGCTGTGCCTCGTTCACAGTACACAAACTTCAATAACTCTTTCCCCTTCATCTAATCGCTGTAAGCGGCAAGCCTCTGGATCATCTACATCCATGCCACTGTCCCTCTTTTAGTATGAGAAATTCCTAAGGAAAGATGGCATTGCTCTAAACTAAGTTAAAGTCTTCTCCTTCAGGTTAAAATCCCCTATAAAGGAAATTATGGCATTGCCGAATTCACAAATCTCGGTTAAAGTAATCCTCCTTTACAGTCATTCACCCAACAGTTGTGACAAACAGACCCCTTTAGAGATGACAAATTCTCTCTAAGGTCAACACCTTCAGCTTCACATCTTGGGCTTTGAACAAGATACAAACCACCTTCAGCTTCACATCTTGGGCTTTGAACAAGATACAAACTACTTTCAGCTTCACATCTTGGGCTTTGAACAAGATACAAATAGACTCTCTAGCTTCACGTCTTGGGCTTTGAACAAGACACCAAAACAACCATTTCCTCGGAGGAACTACGATCGCTCTGATTTCCCTGTTTCGGTAAACGGAAATACGTAGGCATAAGATTGAAAGAAAAAATCTTAGCGAGCACACTAAACAAAAACCCAAAATCCCATCCTCTCATACATTCGTCCTAACATCTCAACCGATAGCCTAAAGCACCCATTGTCAACAAAATAATCTAGGAGAAACCCCGAATCTTTGTAGCATCTGTAAACCAATAGTTTTGACTGTTTAATCTCAGTATGCAAGCAGGGTTATTTGGAGACATCTATTTCCCTTCCTTCATCAGCTTTAATAGGATAAAAAATGAATCGAGCTGTAGTACCAGAGCGATCGTGCTTCGCAACCACATCCAAAAATCACTCGCTACAGAGAAATGGCGACTCTGCTGGGGAGAATTACAGGTCTCTTTAGGGATCTTGTTCTTTTTTGTCCCCTAGATAGAAACCTTGACGTCATTAGGATCTTAGGTCAAAACGCCGTTAATTTGGAATGAAACCATGGGATGGTAATTCCGCCGGGGAACCCATTTTCTGTCAGGAACTTAGGATTCATAGCTTTAAAGGTCTAGGATGATTAGGACAAATATATATATACTACTTTTTCTAATTGCTATACGTGTTTATTTTTCTGCTAATGGGAATGCGTGTGATGGCGCATGTGGAAAGATTGAGTATACACTTAAGATAAGTGATGGCGACGAGGTCGACCATCAACCTCAGTGGAGGCTGACCAATGCAACCCATTATCTCACCTAGACAATGGGCCAATTGTGATGTCTGAGAAGCTGAGGAGCCAAACCCTTTTGTAGTGCGGAAACTATCAGGAATAGTTGTTACGCGATACTACCCTCATTTGAGGCTGGTGATCTATTCTCGGTGAATGGCACTTACTCTAAGATCATTCTACAACTCGCTGGCGATTCGCTTGTTGTTTTGCTTTCCTGGGAGGAGCTGATGATAATGAGTACAGGTACAAAAATCACCCTAGTATAAACCTTTGGGGATGGGTAGAGCCTTGACTTCATGACAACGACCCTTTGACCCCATGTTTTTCCTATGTTTTTGTGTGCTGCATTCATCCATTCATTTAAAAAACATTAAAACAAGAAAAAATTTCTCTTCTAGTCTTTCTGTTTTTCAAATTAAACTAAGACTGTGATTGCAAATATCAGAGAAAAGGATTGCGCTAATGGATTTCGGTAGAAGGAGAACCCATAGGTATACCTTCAAGGTTCCAAAGCTAGAGGATTTGAGAAGGTTAGCGAGGATGATCACTAACCCTGAGGCTTTCAGAGCCAAGCACGGAGATCTGCTACCACTGTTAAGAGTCCATGTGATTGAGGGAGTCATGGATGCGCTCATTCAGTTTTATGATCCAGTTTATCACTGTTTCACATTCCTGGATTACCAGCTCGCACCAACGCTGGAGGAGTATTCTCATCTGATTGATCTACACATTACTGATCGAGCTCCATTTTCTGGACTGGAAGAAATTCCAAAGAATCAGACCATTGCAAGAGCAATTCATTTGGACGAGTCTGAGGTTAGGACTCACCTAACCACTAAGGGTGGCATCCAAGGTTTGCCAGCCCAGTTCTTGACAAAGAAGGCCCTGTATTTTGCCAGTATAGGAAACGTGACTGCTTTTGAAAGCGTCTTTGTCTTGCTCACCTACGGGGGAAAAAATATTCTAAGTGGGGGAGAGTTGTAACATCCCGATTTATTATACTATTTTTCGTAATTAGAAATTGTATGATGTTGTGTATATGTGTATGGTTATGCGTGTTTTGATCGTATTTGGGTTGCCCTTGGTATGGGGTAGTGACCTTAGAATTATAGGGATTAAGGTGTAGGAAGGAGTGGAGGATTTTTTAACAAACCACATCTGCTTGATGGTTCCAACAATGACTATTGGAAACCAAGGATGATAGCATTCATCAAATCCATGGATGATCAAGCATGGAAAGCTGTTATAAAAGGATGGGAACCCCCAAAGGTTAAAGATGGAAAAGGTACCCCTACTGATGTGGTGAAGGAAGAGGAAGACTGGGATGATGCAGACTACAAAGGGTCCATGGGAAATTCCAAAGCCATGAATGCATTGTTTAATGGTTTCAACAAGAATATCTTCAGGTTGATTGAACATTGCACCATTGCAAAAGAGGCGTGGGAGGTCTTGAAGGTTGCTCATGAAGGGACTTCAAAGGTGAAGATGTCAAAACTTCGGCTTCTCACTAGCAAGTTTGAGAGTTTGAAGATGAAGGAGAATGAGAGCATTCATGATTTTTACATGAACATTATTGAGATAGATAATGCCTCAAGTGCCCTAGGTGAAAAGATGTCTGACAGCAAACTGGTCAGAAAAATCCTCAGATCTTTACCTAAGAGATTTGACATGAAAGTGACTGCTATAGAGGAAGCTCAGGATATAGACAAGATGAAAGTGGATGAACTTGTGGGATCTCTTCAAACATTTGAATTAGGGATCAGTGAAAAGTCTGAAAAGAAGAAGAGCATATCTTTTATGTCAAATGCTGGTGACTCAGAAGATGAGGGTGACCTGGTCAGAGATGAAGGGGTGTCTAAAGATCTGGTATTACTTGGAAAACAATTTAACAAAGTGTTGAAAAGGATTGACTGGAAGTCGAGAGCAAATGCTCAGAACAAGTCACTCGACATCAGTAAAAATCAGGATGGAGGCAGAAGGTCCAGAACTGAAGAAGACTCCAATCAAGGGAAGAGAGTTCAGTGTTTTGAATGTGAGGGATTTGGGCACATAAAGACTGAGTGTCCCACGTATCTCAAAAGGCAGAAGAAGGGCTTATCTGTGTCTTGGTCAGAAGGGGAGTCTGAGAGTGATCTTGAAGAAGAATCAGTAAAATTGGTTACAGCCCTGACCGGGATATGTAAGGCTGATGGAGAAACTACTTGTGAGTCTGACTCTGACAAAGAATCTTATATTGGAGAACTCACTAAGGAAGAAGTCTTCACCGGGTTCTCAGAGTTGTGTATCAAGAATGAAGAAAGGTGCCAGATAATATTAGAACAGAAGGTTCTGATAGCTCAACTAGAAGCTGAGAAGGAAGAACATCTATCAATCATTGTTGATCTGAAAGAGGAGGTTGTATGACAAAAGTCAAAACTTGACAATGTGACCAAATCTATAAGAATGCTGAACAATGGTACCACGCAGCTGGATGAAATTCTTCAGACTGGGAAAGATGCTGGAAATATGCAAGGCCTTGGTTTTAACAATCAAGCAGAGAACTACAAGAGGCCTGTATTAAAGTTTGTTCCTCAGAAAATAAAGCAAGAAGAGGGGATGACAAGTCACATGGTTCAACATCAGATGAAGCATCAGAAAAGAGTATGTAGTTCAAAGTATAAACCATGGAAATGTCATTACTGTGGAAAGATTGGTCACTTAAAGTCCTTTTGCTACAAGCTGCACGGATATCCCAAAACTGCTCATCAACAAAATAAAGGACAGAGTTGCGCTAAAGTAAAGAAAAGATGGACTCCTAGAAAAATGATGGCTGGTCTCATAGCACATACCTCTCTTAGAGCATCTGCAATGGAAGATTGGTACTTTGACAGTGGGTGTTCAAGACACATGACTGGTGTGAATAAATTCTTGTCAGATATCAAGCCTCACTCCACCAATTATGTCACTTTTGGGGATGGATCAAAGGGTGAAATAAAAGGTGTTGGAAAGTTGGACTACACAGGACAACCAAATCTGGATCGTGTTCTATTTGTCAAAGGGTTGACTGCAAATTTGATCAGTATAAGCCAATTGTGTGATGTAGGTCTCAAAGTGAATTTCACTAAATCTGAATGTCTAGTAACCAATGAGAAAGATGAAGTTGTTATGAAGGGAACCAGGTCTAAGGATAACTGCTATCTGTGGAATCCTCAAGAACCGGAAAGTTTGTCTACCTGTTTGATGTCAAAGGAAGATGAAACCAAACTGTGGCATCAGAAATTGGGTCACTTACACTTGAAAGGGATGAAGAAAGTTATGTCAAGTGAAGTTGTTAAAGGTATTCCCAAGTTAAAGATTGATGAGGATAAAATATGTGGTGAATGTCAAGTTGGGAAGCAAACAAAGGTGTCACACAAGAGGCTTCAACATCTTACCACAACTTCTAGAGTTCTGGAACTGCTTCACATGGACTTAATGGGACCTATGCAGGTTGAAAGTCTTGGTGGGAAGAAGTATGCCTATGTTGTCGTTGATGATTACTCCAGATTCACCTGGATAAACTTTATCAGAGAAAAGTCTGAAGTATTTGTAGCCTTCAAAGAGTTGTGTCAAAGGATTCAATGAGAAAAGGATTGTGGTGTTGTTCGAATCAGAAGTGACCATGGGAAAGAATTCGAAAATAGCAGGTTTGAAGAGTTTTGCTTATCTGAAGGAATCACTCATGAATTCTCATCACAGATCACTCCTCAGCAGAATGGTGTGGTGGAACGCAAGAACAGGACTATACAAGAGTGTGCAAGAGTCATGAATCATGCCAAAAAGCTTCCATATCATTTTTTGGCTGAAGCCATGAATATCGCTTGCTACATACACAATAGGGTGACTATCAGATCAGGCACTTCTGTCACTCTTTATGAGCTATGGAAAGGTAGAAAGCCAAATGTGAAGTATTTACATGTGTTTGGGAGTAAGTGCTACATCTTGGCAGATCGTGAGCAGAGGCGAAAGATGGATCCTAAGAGCGAGGAAGGGATATTCTTGGGATACTCTACAAACAGTAAAGCATATAGGGTATTTAATTCCAGAACTAAGGTGATGATGGAATCCATAAATGTGGTGGTTGATGACTCTGGGAAAGACGAAGATGTCCCAGATGATGTTGGAGCATGCCTTCCTATGAACAATGAAATCTCACAAGACATTGAGCCCATAGAAAATAATGCTCATGAAACCGACACTAGACCTGAGAATGAAGAGGTAGAGGATGGTAACAGGGGACCCTCTATAAGGATTCAGAAGGATCACCCTAAGGAATTGATTATTGGAAATCTGAATGAAGGTGTAAGAACCAGAACGAGGGAGACTGTGTCAAATGCATGTTTTGTTTCAAAGATTGAACCAAAGAATGTCAAAGAAGCATTAACAGATGAGTTCTGGATAAGTGCTATGCAAGATGAGCTTTGTCAATTCAAGAGGAATGAAGTCTGGGAACTGGTACCACGACCAGCAGGAACAAATGTGATTGGAACAAAATGGGTCTATAAGAATAAGTCTGATGAACAAGGAGTTGTTACCAGGAACAAAGCCAGATTAGTTGCTCAAGGATACACACAGATTAAAGGAGTAGACTTTGATGAAACATTTGCTCCTGTGGTTCGATTGGAATCCATCAGATTGCTGCTAGGAGTGACATGTTTGTTGAAATTCAGATTGTTTCAAATGGATGTCAAGAGTACCTTTCTGAATGGGTATCTTAATGAGGAAGTCTATGTTGAGCAGCCTAAAGGTTTTGTGGATCCAAATTTTCCTGATCATGTTTTCAAGCTAAAGAAGGCTTTGTATGGGTTGAAGCAAGCTCCACGAGCTTGGTATGAAAGGCTGACTGAGTTCTTAGTCAACCATGGATACAGGAAGGGTGGTATTGATAAAACTCTTTTTGTCAAGGAGAAGGATGGGAAACTAATGATTGCCCAGATTTATGTAGATGATATTGTGTTTGGTGGTATGTCGGATGAAATGGTCCAACATTTTGTCAACCAAATGCAGTCTGAATTTGAGATGAGCTTGGTAGGTGAATTGACCTACTTCCTTGGATTACAAGTTAAGCAGATGGAAGATTCCATTTTTATTTGTCAGAGCAAATATGCGAGGAACATTGTGAAGAAGTTTGGACTGGATAATGCCAAGCATAAAAGAACTCCTGCTCCTACTCACTTGAAGTTATCCAAAGATGAAAAGGGAGTGAATGTTGAACAAAGTTTGTATAGAAGCATGATTGGCAGTCTGCTGTATCTTACAGTAAGTAGGCCAGACATAACATTTGTTGTTGGTGTGTGTGCAAGATACCAAGCAGAACCCAAGGTCAATCACATCAATCAAGTTAAGAGAATTCTTAAGTATGTGAGTGGTACATGTGATTATGGGTTGTTGTATTCCCATGACTCAAGTCCCATTTTAGTAGGTTACTGTGATGCTAATTGGGCTGGAAGTGCTGATGATAGGAAGAGTACCTCTGGAGGATGTTTCTTTTTGGGAAATAATATTATTTCGTGGTTTAGTAAGAAGTAAAATTTTGTATCTCTTTCTACTGCTGAAGCTGAGTACATAGCAGCTGGAAGTAGTTGTGCTCAACTGGTGTGGATGAAGCAAATGTTATCTGAGTATAATGTCACACAAGATGTCATGACATTATTTTGTGACAACCTGAGTGCTATTAATATTTCCAAGAATCCTATTCTACATAGCAGGACTAAGCACATTGATATCAGGCATCACTTCATCAGAGAACTTGTGGAGGACAAAGTCATAACTCTTGAGCATGTGAGCACAGAAAATCAGCTTGCTGACATATTTACCAAGGCTCTGGATGCAGTTCAGTTTGAAAACCTGAGGAGCGGACTTGGGGTTTGCATTCATGAAGAACTATAGCAATTAATGTTCCTTATGGCTGCCAGATTGGAAAGATTAAAGGAGGTTTTGGTAGTGCAGTGTGTGAATGAAGGGAAAATGCTGAAGTTTGTGCATGACACTTGGTCATGTGATGTGGTGTGCATCTACTCTCTGATGTTGTTTATTCTGGTTTATGATTTGATCATTTCTCAAATATTAATAACTGTTCTACTTGCCTTTGTCATATTTCTAGCTAAAAAGGGGGAGTAGTATGTTTGTGTGTGGTGTGCTTGTGCTGGTGCTGCAGTTGAGGGGGAGAATGTGGAATGTTTGTGTTGCTGCAGTTGAGGGGGAGTTTTTTTTATGTGTGTTGTGTGTTGTATGCAGTTGAAGGGGAGTGCTGCTATGTTGTTGTATGCAGTTGAAGGGGAGTGTTGTTATGCTGTTTTTTTGCTGCTATGTGTGTTGTGTGTTGGTATTTTGCTGCTGTATCTGATATGTATTTCTTTTATGCTTCTTTACAAGATTTGTTTGGTGTGTAGTTTTAGCCAAAATAAGCCAAATGGGGAGATTGTTATTTCATTGATTCTGTGGTTGGCATTTATTTTGCTAAAACTTTTTCTAGCAGCAAGATGTTGAAACAAGATGTTCTAATTTGCTGCACTCAACATGTCGAATGAAGATGTCCCATACCTGCTCATAGGACATCGTATCTGGATTCAGTTTAAAAGCAGATTCTGTTGCTGAGATTTGTTACTGAATATTCTGTGAATATTTGGTTATCCTATGTGGCATCCAAAGCATTTTTGGATTGTGTTTATATGTTTGTTTTTCGGATTTTCAGCTGTTTCTAATTATGGAGACATATTAGGAAACTTTAGATTGAAGACCTATTTTGTTGGAGTTTATTTTGCAGATTTGTGAGCAGTCTATTTGCTGCGTTTTTGAAGCCTAATTCAGTCCAGATTTAATGCTATATATTGACTGGTGTAAACCTAGTTTAGGTGTGGAACTTACGTGTGTTTCTGTTAGGGTTTTCGTGTGTTATTTGTGAGCCTAACTGGTATCATTCTGATAACAGTACAAGGACTGGTTTTTGTGTTGTAAGTTCTGTCAGTTACTCATAAGCTTTTAAGCATTGAGTTTCTTGTGTGTCAATTCTCCTAAGCTTTGAAGTATTGAGAATTGTGTGTTTTGAAAGTGTGACTTTCGGTTTGTTACTTGTGTGGAAAGAAACCAATCACGGGTTGTGGCTGTAGAGGGATTTGAGGAGGGCCTCATACCTAGGTGAGTCTTAGGTAGAAGTCATAGGAAGGGTAGTGATTAAGTGAGCAGATTATAATAGGGTTTAGTTATTGTATGATCTGTGAATTGATACTATCGTATATTGGTTTCGTCCCTGGCTTGGTAGCCCCCAGAGTAGGATTGTTGATCCGAACTGGGTAAACATATCACTGTGTTATTTAATTTCTGCACTATTATTATTATTGCTATCTTGTTCATTGTGTTGGATATCAGTGTCTCAACATCTGTGTAGGACATCTGATATCTGTGCCAGAATTTCATTATTGATGAGGTGGTTTATTGTTTCATGTTATTCTTGGTATTGTATTTTATGATTTGGAGGTTAGAGAGCGGGATGCGAGAGTCGTATCCGGAGTTGTTCGCATGAGGTAAATTTAGGGCAAAAATATTCTAAGTGGGGGAGAGTTGTAACATCCCGATTTATTATACTATTTTTCGTAATTAGAAATTGTATGATGTTGTGTATATGTGTATGGTTATGCGTGTTTTGATCCTATTTGGGTTGCCCTTGGTATGGGGTAGTGACCTTAGAATTATAGGGATTAAGGTGCAGGAAGGAGTGGTGTGGTTAGTAATTAGTTAATTAATATTGGGAATATTGATTAATAATATTAACGTGAATTATTAAGAAATATTGTTATTATTATTTAATTCGTAAGGTAATAATAATAATAATAATAATATTGAGGTAATATCAATAATATATGTTAAAATAAGAAATAAGGAGGACAAAGTGGTCCATTCGTGGTGGTTAGTGGGGATAAAGAAGGAAAAGCATAATAAGGGTCTAAGGATTATAGTAAGAAAAATAGGAAATTGGAGAAGGAGGAGAGTCAGTGTGAACGATCATGTTTTTGGAGAAAAAGAAGAACGGAAGACAGAAGCAGAGCTAGGGCTTAGAGAACCTTCGAAGAATCGTCACTAAGGTAAGGGTGAGGTTATTTAATCTCTAAGGGTTGCATAATGTTTGTATGAAAGTAGATAACCTTTAGGATCCTCCCGATGTGTTGTTGTGTCGAATTGGGATTGGAGTTTTTGCGTGTCAGAAGTTTAATAAGAGGAAATAATGCATAAACTTATCGGTTGAAATGTAGTTTCTGTGTTTCCAACTTGTTTGTGTGTTCATGTGTGGTTATAGGTGTGTTTTTGAACTGATTGTGAGTGAAATTAGGGAAGAATTGAGGTCTGAGTCGTACAGAATTGCAATCGCAGGATTGCTGATTCGCGCAGATCCGCCAGGCAAAAATTCACCAGATGGTCGCCAGGCAAATTGAGAGGCGAGCGAAGGGAAAAAATAGGGGTTTCTGGAATTTGTATGGGGGAACAAGATTCGCCACTTCTTCGCCAGGCGAGCATGAGACGAAAGGGGAATTCGCCAGGCGAAGAAGGATTTCGCCAGGCGAAAGTGGTTTCGCTGGTGCTCCGCCAGGCGAGCAGAGCTGAGACGAACCGAATTTTCTGAAACTTTAAAAATTCGTATCTTTTGACCCGTAGGTCCGTTTTAGTCGCCGTTCGAAGCGTTGGAAAGCTGGTTTCATATACTTTTGTTAAAATTAATTTCAGTACCAAAATTCCAACCATTCGATGCATTAATTGGGTTTTGTGTATGTTGTTATGTGTTGTAAGTTGAAATGATGGATTCGGTGGTGTGTATGTGTGTTATAGTCGTGGATTGCTGTTGTTGTATGTGTTGGCAGGTATGGACTACGTGTTGTATGGTTTTAGTATGATGTATTGACGCATCGATAATTATATGCATGTAGTTGTCGTTGTATGTTGTTGTTGAGGTACATATCATGTTGCGTCAGTTGTATGATAAGTCGTGTGCTCGTGTGGGGTGTGAGCGCCTTATCTGGATTCCTTGAAATGGAATCGTCTTGTTGTTGGTGTCGAGGTAATCGTGTGCCCATGTGGGGTGTGAGCGATTACGGGTGATCGTGTGCCCATATGTGGGGTGTGAGCGATCACGGATGTCGTGTGCCCATGTGGGGTGTGAGCGACTTATATGGAAATTCCGACGGGAATTATGATCATGAAAAAGGAATCAAATTGGTACCACATGCATTGAATCGAGTAGTGGGTCTTATTACATTGCATTGTGTTGTGTTGTGGTGTATATAATTGTATGCTTGTATGGAAATTCGTATTTGTGTTGATGTTGTGTTGTTAGGGTGAGCTGTATAATTAAGGATTATGTTCTTTCATACTTATCTTATGCATTTCTTATGTTGATTTGAGAATCTCACCCCTTCTGTTTGAATGTTACCTCTATGTGGGTAACGTGCAGATAAGCAGGATTAGTGCGGAGTTGAAGTTAGTGAAGACGGAGTCTTCTCTTTTATTTCGTTGAGTCGGCGTCTGCTCTGATTGTAACACTGGGTTTTAGAATGCTTGTCGTTGTTCATTTTATTAGTTGTCGTCATTTTATTTACTTGATGATGATGATGTGGTAGTAAACATGTTATGTTTCAGTTGAATTTTCCGCTGTTTTATGAGGAGATGGATTAAGTATGCTTTTATTGATAATATCTATGTGTAACAAATCGTATGCATGAGTAAACGTTTGTTGAATGTAGCATCCTAACTGATTGTATGTTTGATTTAACTATGATCATTTATTTTAATTGTCGTGGGGGTTTAGGGTGTTACACTCGACGCTTTGCGCGTCCCGTGCACCAGGTCGAGGAGCATAGTTCTTCTTTGTATACTGTTTTAGATGCCCCTCCTTGAATAGGATCTCTATCGCATCCTTGAGGTGGATGAAGTCTTCGGTGACATGTCTGTGGCTCCGATGGAACCTGCAGTATTTGGGCTTGTCAGTGTTTGATTTGGGGGGCGTCGGCTTCGGAAAGCTGACACCCCCTTTATGAAATTCCGAGTTGGCGCACTCAGAGAGAATTCGCTCGTGGGGAGCAGTGAGTTTATTGTACTCCGTGAACCGGCCAGCTGGACCTCTCGGTACGCGAGAGTCCCTGGGACGACATATACGTCTTCTCTCTCCCCCGCGCTGGGGGGCAGTAGAGTCTTCATCCCTGGAGCTTCGGGGGCCCTCTTGGTGTCGCGAGTGGAGAGCAACGTGGGCGGCCTCCGACTCTTCAAACTGGATGTAAGATTGGGCTCTGTTGAGGAGGCTTTCCAAGTTACGGGGTTTATAGATGCCCACAGCCTTGGCAAACTCGGTCCCGTGACGCAGTCCCCGCTCGATCTGGAACTTCTTCATGTCGTCGGTAGCGGGTACCTCGAAGGCCTCCCGGTTGAATCTCTCGATGTAGTCTCTGAGAGATTCGTCCCTCCCTTGGAGGATGGCTTCTAAAGAGGCCACCGTCTTCGGATGGCGTCGAGATGTAGTGAAATGCCTAGAGAACTGTTTCTTCAGTTGCTTCCAAGCAGTGATGGACTCCGGTGCAAGGCTTTTGTACCAATCCATGGCACCTTTTCGGAAGGTGGTCGGGAAGAGCCTGCACTTAATAGCTCCATGGACATTCCTGTAGTCGAGCATAGTCTCGAAGCTCTCGACGTGGTCGTCTGGGTGAGCAGTGCCGTCGTACGTCCCCAAAGGCGGAGGCTTCTCCATCCTGACGGGTATGGGCGTATCCATAATCTCTTTGGACAGGGGGTATGTTGGTCGTCTTCGTCACTCCTAATTGGTGACCATGGCGGGGAGTGGTTGCCCCGACCATGCCTACTATGTCGGGGGGAGCTTCTCGGTTGGGTCTTCGGTTTATCGCCGTGTTCGTCAGCCTTGTTCCTCTTTTTTTCAGGTGAATGTCGTTCCTTCCGAGGAGGGGATCGATTGCGCTTCTGGGCGACCACGGGTTGGGGTCATTCCAGACGCGAGCGACGGGCTCAAGGAGTCATCCGGTCGGGCCCTTCGCGAGGAAGGAGAAGGACTGGGAGATGGAGGGCGACGATGTCTCCGCGGGGGTGAGCGTCGTTGTCGCCCTCTTTCGAGTGCTTTTATCCGCGCGTTCTGCTGGGAGATCAACAGGTTGGTCTGATTGACCAGCGCAAACAGGGCCACCGTGTTTGGGTCAGCATTCGGTGGTGCGGGGACAGGCTGGTAGACAACTGGGGTGTCGTCCTGTTGGGCGACGTTGTATGTCGCGTTGTTAGAGGAAGGGGGGGCAGTACGCCCATTCCTCTCGTCGCCTTCTTCGACGTTGATGACCACATTGTCCTCGTGGTAGTCTCCGTTGTTGAACTGCGCGAAGGCAGTGTCCGGAGTCTTGGCCTTAGTTTGGGTGCTGGCCATGGTTGCCAGAAAATGGAAGTTTCTTTGGTTTCACGAAGAGAAAAACGGGGAAACAAAGTTTCCCACAGACGGCGCCACTGATCGTACCTGATCAGAAAGTAGATTAATGGCCAGCAACGTCGTGAGCTCTGCTACTCCGGTGGTGATGAGACAGTGGGGGGTGTACCTACAAGGTACTCCGATGCCAAAGTTAGGACTGTAGCAAGCAAGTACAGAAAGTGAGAGTAAGAGTTAGAATGGAATTAACCCGACCCTCTCTCGAGAGGGTATTTATATTGTGCCCCAACGCTGGGTCAACAGTCGTTTGCACTGGGTTGGACTGCTAGGCCCAATGCAGATAACTGTCAGGGCTTACGTGCCGTAGGGAAGACCAGCACGTGGTCTTCGCCTTGGGGTAACGGTCCCGAGATCTCCGGAGAGTGGGCAGACCGACTCTTTCGGAGGTGGGAGGTTATCTGATGACGTGTCCCCGCAGGAGGAGCACGTGAAGTACATGAGGAGGAGAGTCGCGACCTCTCCTCGCGTTAGGAAGTCTCTGCTTGATGGTAAGGCCATTGAATGTGCCCGACAAGGAAGTGAGTTGGGCCATATTGGGCCTCACATCGCAGCATTGGGTTAGGTCTGTCCGACAGATGGGCAGGCGACGGCCCAATCCAGAACAATAACTATATTCATGTTTCTTTTCAGACATAGTTGGAGTGCTTCATACTCTTGGACATGAAGAACGCGTTTACGTACAAGAAAAAACTAAAATAAATTTTGCGTCTTTGACATTGTTTGATCAAGAGGTACTTCAAATGAACTTCAGATATTATCCTCTGACAACGAGTCGCTTCTCATACACAAATTAAAGACTCGAAAATCCATTAAAGCAAAACAAAAGAAAAACAAAGCCTCATCTAAGAGAAAAAACCCAAAAACCATAAAAATGAATTGTAATCAATTTTGAAAACTTCTTTCATGTTTTAACAATTAATTTGATGTTTTACCTTACATTTCAATTATTCATAAATGTATTAATTTTTAATTAAAATTAAACTATTTTTTTGTTATGCAAATGTTATTATTTATATTATAGAGTTTTATAATAAATAATATTTATCATAAATAAAATTTTATTTTATTTTAATTCAACGACTTCTATTTATCATCCGCATGATCTTCTTTACCATCTATGCAATGTGCGGGTCCTATTCTAGTGGATAAATAAATTACATAGACAATTAACCAACTAAGGATTGGATGTTGGCCACTAAAGCATCCTTCTTATCCACTTCAATGTGATACTTTTCTTCGTGAAAGTTGACCTCTTGCAAAAGTTTATCTCATTTGTGATAGACTTTCTCTATATTCGACATTACTTTTCTATTGGTCAAATTGTAAGCTTCAAATTCTGCCATTATTGACATTTACTTTTTCATAGCTTCTTCTGCTTCAAAGTCGGCCTAAATCCTATGTCACAGCTCCTTTAAGATTTTATAGGATCACCGAAATATCTTTCAACAATAACTTGAACTTTTTGCATAACATCAACTCAAAGATTTTTTACAAATAATTTACACCGAGTCAACCCAATAACTTTTATCCAAATTTTTTTTAGGTTTTTCTTGCAAGCTTCAAATATTTAACAAAGAGAACTACACTTTTAAATAAAAGAATTAAACACAACACCATTAGTAGAAAAAATATTAAGGCAAAATCTTTTCACACTACACAACTCTAAAATAAAACTTTTCACACTCTTGATGCTAAGGAAATTTTAGTAAAAAAAATTAGAACAAAAACATAATGGAAAAAATAGTAAAAAGTTTTCATTTATTAAATTTCTGTGATTTGAAATGAAGAGAAACTTTCTTATATAAGAAAGAAAAATGTTATTCTTGCACTAAAACTTTATACATACACTGTATTTTACTATTCACCAATACTATAATTAATAAAATATTATAATAATATTATTTTAAAAAGATATAAAAAACATGCAATGTTTTTCCACTACTTTAAAGGCACTATTTACAAATATTGTTCACGCAATGTTTGTAATTTTTTTATCTAAAAAAATATTGTTCACCGTATAAATACGATAAACAGTATATACGATATATGTATTTGGTGTAGAAATTGGTATATGCATAACATATTTGTATATGAAACATGTGGCTAAAAATAGAAATAATCATTAGGACTTTTTAATGATTTATTCAGGCAAAATAATTTTTTTAGTCCCTTAACTTTACCCCAAGGTCCAGTTTGGTCCCTTAACTTTAAAAAGTGGCAAGTTCATCCCTTAACTTTTAAAATGGTGTCAAAGTAGTCTTTGCCGTTAGTTGGCTCAAACGTCCGTTTAATCTTGGTTACGTGGCAGCTGACATGGATTTGGAACATCATCTTTCTCACACTTTCAGACCTCTGTTCTCTCTTGGGAAATAACTCAAAGAAAAACCATCTTATTTTTCCAATCTTCTTCGCCTGAAACAACCCCAAACCCTTTCATAACCATCAAACACAACCACCACACGCGATACAGCCCAACCGCGAGCCCACCACCATCCTCAAATTCCCTCACGCCGGTGAAGCCGTTTATTCTTGATTCTAAAAACTCGTTTATGCAGAAAGTGCTTTTTGCAGTGCCGGACAGTATAGCATATTTGGACCTTCGTTAAAGAGTTATAGACTCATGATTTTGCCTCTTATGCCAGGGAAAGCCCTGGGAAGAAGCGACACAGAAGAACCAAAAACGAAATAGCTTCCATGAAAGCCACCTCGGGGAAGAAACGACACAGAAGAACCAAAAAGGAAATAGCTGCCATGAAAGCCGCCGCAGTATGATTTCTTGACATTTTGATATTTGAGTTTATGTGAATATCATTGACATTATTAGTTCTAGTATTATCATGAGTTGTTAATTTTGTTAGCATGTTAATACATAGAATTGAGTTTCAACAGTTATATGACTTTGATTGAAGTTATATTTGTAAATTTCCAAAGTTTTGTTTAGTGTAATTTTTGTTACATTTCAACAAAGGCCAAGTTAAAGTGTCTACTCTGTATTGCTAAACTATAACCTACTGATAAAAATTCCTACATGTGAAGATAGTATAACCAAGTGGGGAAAAAGTCACTCTACTTCCTACATGTCGTATTGCAAGCAACGAACGTTCAGAATATTCTCATTGAAGACCTTAATTGAATAAACAAATGTTGGTTAGACATATGCTAAGAATTTGAGTTATTGTTGGTGCCAAAGGTGAGATCATGTAGGATACTAAGAGTTGTTGTTATAGATTTTTTATTTATTAAAATTGTATTATTAAAAGTAACATTCTTGAATAATTGTTTAAATTGTAGAACTTAATTTATATTTATTTTATATCAGTTAAAAATTAATTTTAACATTTAATAACATAAATATCAATTGTGGAACATCATCTTTCTCACACTTTCATGTTGGGTTTTGATGCATACTACTTCATTGAGAATCAAGCATCTGAATCTCATATAAAGCATTTCCAGTGTTTGCACGTTAGTATCAAGAATGGAGTTGAAGCCTCTTGGAACCTAACAGCACCAAGTCTACTGATACAAGAAAGATTATCAGTATCCCTTTTGCATAGAGCAAGTAAAATGGCAGCTGCATTCTCTTTGTTGCGAGGCAATCCGGTTCTCAAAAGATCAATTAAAACTGGTATAGTGTTGGCTTTTACTATGGAAACTTTTTCCTTTTGGTGGTTGGCAAGAATTGACGTTATTGTAAGAGCTTCGTCAACAGTGTTGCACATAAAGTCCACCTAGAAATATGTGGCACCTATTTTCAACCTTTGACTAACAGAACCAGACGGAAGGATAAACATGACACCATTTTAGAAGTTAAGGGATGAACTTGCCACTTTTTAAAGTTAAGGGACCAAACTGGACTCTAAGGCAAAGTTAAGGGACAAAAAAAGTTATTTTGCCATTTATTCAATTAAACCTACTATGTGTTATTCAATTAACCAATCTAAAATAGTAAAGTCTTAGTTTTAACCCACCTAATTAATTACCAACCAATTTAATCAAGACTAAATATCTCATTTTCTTCCCTTATTTAATACTCAAAATCTAACACTACTAGAAATACTCTGTTTACCTGCGAATTTTGACAAAATTTCCGCAGAAAACGTATTACCTGTGATTTTTCCTGCTATTTTCTGTTCTCAGCTAAAACCTTCGTGGGTAACTAATTTAGCAGGTAAAGTCGTAGAAAAAAGTCGCAGGAAAAAGTCGCAGGAAAGAATCGTAGGTAAAACAGTTAAACTCGCAGATAATACCGCAGCTAATTGAAATTTTCGCAGGAAATTTATCTCTCATGTTTCTTAATTTTATCATTAATTGTGTTTAATTCATATTTAAAATATTATAATTAATGTTAAATATCAAAATAACAATAATATGATAATAAATATCTAATTTGAATAAGCCAATGCAACACTAATCACATTCAAATTTTTAAAGCAACCAAACATTACTATAAAGTCAATAACAAGTACTTCTAGATTTAAATTACTAAAAATGACACAATCAAATTACTAATAATCACTTTTCCTACCAAATTAATAAGAAAAAACAATGCAAATTTCAAACTAATTATAACAGACAATACAAATCAAAATTCATTACTAATGTGTTCACTAATGTCTTCATCTGATTCATCAACTTCATCTTCACTTGGATTATCAGTTTCATTATTGGCTTGAGGTGGACGAGAAGAAGATGCTGCAAATCCTAAATTATTCATTAACAATGAAAGTTTTGTGATTACCAATGATTAAATATAGAAGAAACAAATGAATGAAATATATGTAATGTTCCTTACCAATCCACCAGTGCCAATCTTAAGGAGCAAGCAAGCAACAACAGAACCAAGCAACTGAGCAATCCAATACAAAAGACCTCTAACAAGCGTAATATGTCCACCAACAAATGCACCAAAAGTAACTGCAGGATTAACATGTCCACCAGAGATATTAGCACCAACAGAAACAGACACAAAAAGAGCAAAAGCATGTGACAGTGAAGCAGCTACAAACCCAGCTGGTGTTGCTGCACCATTATACGTAAGCTTATCTGTCAACAAAAAAAGTGATTATGTTACTCAAATAAATTATAGTCCAAACATATCTTAAAATAATTTGATTAATAAAAGTGCTTATTACTATATGCCATGCCAGAGCCTTCCCCTGCAAAGACAAAAATGAGCATTGAAATGAACTCAGCTAATGCAACCTTGAGTGCATCAGCTTTGCCAAACTCAGAAGGACTTCCAATTGCAATTTTTGAAATCGGCATTGTGAATTTTTTCTTCTTTGTTCTAAAATTTCAAGCTTACAATTTTAATTAATAATATTAATAGTAATATTATCTTGCAATTTAAGCTTAGTTTATTAATACTTGTGTTGGCTAAAGTGGTGTTATATATGGTAAGATGAGTGAGAACTAAGAAAATGGTGCGGGCTTTTACGTTTGGAACATTTTATGGAAATAAGTCACGAGGAGAAATGGAAGAAAGCGATTTTGAAAAAAAGCGGGGTGGGAGAAAAGCGATTTTGAAAAAAAGTGGCGTGGGAGCCTCCTGTTTAATCTGGTGATGACACGTGTACGGTGATATGGTGTTTTGGGGTAGGATCACCGACCATGACCAAGTGTGGGACCTTCGTTTAAATTTAGGACCAAACCGACTTTGAGATTGTTTATAGGGTGGTGATGTGGACTTATAAAAAAATTGTAATAAAAAACCAAAAATTCTTTGAAAAAAACAATTATAATACGTATTTATATAAACAATTGATTACAATTTATTGTTTTTATTTAGGCTTGAAAATAGGGAAGATCCCACTTTTTACAACAGATATTATGGCTTTGAAATAGGGAAGATCCCACATATTATAACAGATACTAATACTGTGAGGAAGATTTGTGTAATGCCCAGTATAATATAGACCTAGAATAATACAATACAGGCACTTTATTTGGTACTGACACATCAAAAGTGCCTAATGACCTAGTTCACATGCTTGTCCATTTCTAAAACATAAATACAACATATGGCACAAGTCATGGAAACTAGCCAAAAATAAAAATCTAAGAATAATATACAATATCCTCAATTGTATACAACAAAAGAATACACAACGGAATGAGCTTAACTAAACTTCTCTTGAGACATCCGAGCATCGCTCCACCGGTAACCAAACCTGCACCTGAAATAAAGCAACTATAGTGGGGTGAGATACATCAAATCTCAGAGAGTTCCCTATCTTATAGGTCCTCTCGGCTTTACAAGGTTTTATCAATCCTAACTCAAGTCAAAGGGAAGGGAAAATGACCTTGAGTTCACAAACTCGCAATCTCACACTATATGGAAACATGTCATGAGTTCATCAACTCAAAGTATCACTAATCGGTAACCACACCAAGGCATCCCCTGTTCCCGTCCGCTTCTACGTCTAGAAGTCGACCCGAGTCATGGATCCTGGTAACCTACTTGACATACAAATGGATTCGGGTTCTACGGGCCATTAACCGTTATGAACCGTCGCTTCACACGGGCCATTAATCGTCACAAGCATACGCTCCCAGAGCGTCATTCGTACTGCACGCGGGAATCAAACCTGCCAAGTAGTTGTGCACATGTTTCAGAGGAGCTCGAGACCCATGAAACAGACTCGCAAGATAACCGGTTACGATTATGTGATCACACACACAACCGTGATTGTATTCGACAATCACAAGGCCACAATGCCTCAAGGCCACATTAGCCTTTTCTCAAAGAACACAAAGGTTCACACACATGTTCCATACTAGTGTTTCACTCTTTCCTAGACCAATCTCGTAACGGATGCATCTTCCTGCATCAGGTGCCCGAGCCTTGCCATCTAGGTTATCTACTCCAGGCCAGAACTCGTCAATGAATGCACGAGCATCGCCATCCAGAGTTTCTATCACAATTCTATTCACAACCTAGACTTATACCATTTTATTTTGGGGTAAAATTTTCTCACTCTTCCTAATTCATTTTAACATGCATAATCACTCACAATCATATTTAATCAACAATAGGATAAGCAAAGCATATTATAATTGCACAATAAAAACACATATAATAATTCATCATAATTACCCCACTTTCGGGTTTCCTCCGATTATTTAATCGGGCGATAAAATCGACATCTTTTACCATCATCATAAAGATTAATTCCATAGCTTTCTATCGATATCAAGAACACTCAAATCGGATAAACGGGTCAAAAGTTATGAATTTTAAAAGAAAAGGGAACATTTGAAAAAGTCCCAGGAGTGCCCGGCGCTTTTAAATTTTGCCCGGCGCTTTCCCTTTTGCCTCTCGCTTCGCCCGGCGAAGCAGGGGCGTAACAACTCTTACAAAACTTTGAAAGTTACAGGGGCGTTACACAGCTGCGCCTCCCGAGCATCGCCTGGTGAAGCAGAGGCATTTTTATAATTTTGTCTGGCGGATTTTTATTTCGCCCGGCGCTTTTCACAGAATCAGAATTTTCTGCTGCGTTTTAAGGGTTCCAACCGCCCCAAAATCCATTCTTTCCCAACCAAATCATTCCCAAACATCAAAACAAGTATCAACAATTAACCACATGCATTATATGACTACTATACGCAATTTATATCGAATTTCATCCGTTAGATTTCATTTTCTCTCAAATCTAACCTAAGTCCAAAACTTATATTTCTCGACTTAGAGTGTCTAACTAGAACCCACCTGATACACGAAGAGGAGTTTGAAGAAATTGATGATGATCCGTGAGCTTTTTCCAAGCTTTCCCTCTTTCTCTTCTTCTTTCTCTCTTCCTTCTCTTCTTCCTCTTTTCTTCTTCTTCTTTCTATCTTTTCTTTTTCTATATATATATATATATATATATATATATATATATATATATATATATATATATATATATATATATATATATATATATATATATATATATAATTCAATAGAGTAAAATATCTCCAATTGATATTTTGTCATCTCAACCAATTGATCAATTATTAGAGTTATCATAAAAGTCTCTCTTGAACTAATAATAAATTGATCTCTTCAGAGTTCATTAGTTGCTCTATTGATCCCAAGTGTCGATACTTAAAGTACTTAGAGGATTCCATTAATCCAATTATCCAATGATAGAGAACATAGATACTCATCTGATATCCAATTGAGCATTTAAATAATACGGGGTATTACACTCTCCCCCCTTAAATTGAAATTCGCCCCCGAATTTCCTTTATTCGGCAATAACCATCAATTGTATCCTGGTCTTAGATTCACACTTAACTTTACTTCCGTTCAATTTCTGACGTATTCCATTCCAAATTAACTTCACAGACCTAAATCCTTATTTTCACAAATTATCAAACTTCGGTTCCTTAGTCATACTCTTATTCCAGTATTGGGTTAACTTCGAACTTTGCTTTTTCCCATAGTTCATCTGTTGTTCCATACTACAACACTTGGTCGCATTCTACCTTCGGAAAGAATGTATCATCACATACTCCTCTACTGAGTCACAAAAAAACCGTAACACTTTCTCTTGGTTAGGATGGTAAACACTCAACAAATCTTCGCGAGGTAATTCGGTGATTCCTTAACTTCGTGCAATTACCGACAATTGTCCTTTCGTAAGTCCTTCTATGTTCAGAACCACTTCACCATTAGTCAAACGACCCTTTACCAGTTCCCTCTGGTCAGATGCTGTACATGGTACTCATTAAATCCGATATTTCATCTCTTTCGTATCACGCCAAAGGTAACACACTTAAAACAAGATCCCCTTATTTCCATACTTACTAGCAATAATCTTCAAGCTCTCACTATTCTGACTGAACTCTTTCATCTGTCACTTCCACTGCGCAATCCAAATTCTAACAGCGGAACACCACAACCCTTGAGTACTACCAATTAGTTAACAGTCTGCGGAGAATCACACTTATCCACTAGGATTCTTACTAACCATCGATATAAGAAACTTACGAACGTCTTATGGTAGAATAATTCCTTCGCCAACATACAAAGTACAACCATTAGTCCAACACTCTTCAGACGATAAAGGCACAAGAGTTACATTGTTACAACCATAACATTCACAACTCCAAATCCATTCTAAACTCGAAATAATATATCCAAAATAGTTTAACAACCTCCGGATTTGGTTACCACATTCCAAACTGATTCTTCTACGGGGTTCTGACTCCCTCAAGGTTTGTCGTTGGTACAAGTTCTCAACTAATATTACCTAACACCATCACGAAACTTCAATCAGATGCGAGTCACCACTTACCAAAACTTAAACCATTCTAAGCGAAATGGTGAGTTTCCATACTACTCCCCAATCCACATACAACACTCCCAAAGGACATGCCACGATTTCCCATTGAATCCATTTTCCCTCATTCGTTCCGATTCATAAACGATCCAAGTTATATGCTTAACCTCGGAACTTCCGATTCTTACTCATACTTGGAAAGATAACTTTCAAACTTCCTACTTTTGTTTAAGGTACAAATGTACACATCTGGTACCACTCTTACGGTCTAAATCTGATGCCATGTACTCACGGGAGACAACAATTACTAACTCTGACCCATCACTCATAACTTGCTCATACCATGATTACACCTCGAAATATATTCCTTGCAAGATCAATACTTCGTGAGTATTTTCTAACTTCGTCCTTAAGACTCTCAACAGTACTGATAACAATACACTTAAGACTTTCTCACCCTCAACACGATTCATAAGATTACTTCCTCGAAGTCAAATTCTTTTGTCATCTAAACAGATGACCGACTAAGTAACACTCTTTCCACAAGTTCCGATTTCAAAATACAATTTCGTCTTTCATTAACTTGCAATCCAGTTCTCTACTCGCACAATACCCTCCAAACTGAGCAACATAAGGTAACAAAACGCAGATGATGGTCTCTAAGGGATTTCACAACTTACACACATGCTAATCGATTACCCGTCTGAGATTACTCGGTTAACTCCTCAAAATTCAGCGTAAAACACCATTCTCGCACGTGTTAAACGGTTAACCCCATTGTTAATCGGTTAACACTGTTGCAGAAACAAAACCAGTTCCTTCTTACTTCAAAGCCATACCTACTCCAACCATCAATCTGATTTGTTCTAACCTGAAATATCATTCTCAACTCGTGGCTCCTTAACTTATAGAACATTCACCAGCCATGATCCACTCAAGGTAAAACAGAACAAAGTTAAAACGTGCAGATCACACACTCCAACCAAATGACAGGGCAAAATTCCAAATTATGTCGCGGTCACACGACAAATCTTCGGCGGGATAGTTCATTCTCTATTCAACAACTACACTAGATGAAAGTCACAAATGACGACATTCTAAGGCTTTAGCCACAACTCTTACTCGATTCGTGCATAAGCAAAACCCAACACACAACCATCATACAGTACCACAAAATTAATGGACATCTCATATCAAGCATACCACCTTATTCCCTCACTTGAAATCCTTGGTGAGAAATAAGCCCACAACGTTCTTAGTCCAACAAAAGGTAGATTCCAATTATTCCGATTATTCACAAATACAAAAGTTCTCTATACTTGAAAATAGATCGGGGTAATGCACCCTCTTGAAGAACTTTTCCATCACTTCGTACACATTAACTGGAATTCCCTACCCTTCATTATCCATTACACATCCCACTTACACCAAATTACTTGATGGAAGATTTTCAACCGACAATACTCATTAACCATTTACAAAACCCTTATTGTATAAGTCATTCCATGATTTATACTTAGTCCGTAATAAGTCTTGTTTCGTTTCTCGTTGTTTTACCGCAATCTTGTTTCTTAAAATACAATACTCACTATTCCACAAAGTACGCCTCTTCACACTTGTTTCAAGAATAAGAATCCATCACGTACACCTGCGATTATGGTGTTACTACTACGCTTGTTCTTAATACCAAAGTGTGACTTTTCATTCCACGTCATATCATTAGAGTTCTCACGGGCGAACCATCCGTAATTACACCTCCTTAACTATAGGTTCATCAATGCCTTAGAATTCCATTGCACACTCGTCCAAGATACGTTTCGTTGCCACTTCCTCTTAGCATACCGTTAATATCGTTTCCCATACTGCGTTTACTTTGCCTCCTTGGTAATCCTCTTAGGTCCAAATATAAAACCACCATACTTACAATTCCTCAAGTCCAAGGTACTTACTCTGTTTCTTAATACAACTTATTCTGGTTCGTATCACTACACTTTCTATTATTAACTGAAGTTCATTCTCTCTCCTACGCAATACCTTATACGGTTCCTTGGGTAATTTAACAAATTCCAAATTGGTCTCTTACCGACAACAGAAAGCTTAAAGTATTAGCCTGAACTTAATCTCTCTTCATATCTGAATATGCACAACTCATCTTTTACCCTTCGTCCGACCCATACTTATTTCACTTGAAGCATGCAAACACATCTTTGTGTTACTTCACACACTTCTCTACTACTTTAGGTTCCCATAAAATCCGAACGTCCTTC
Source organism: Lathyrus tuberosus (assembly GCA_022829125.1). NCBI lineage: Eukaryota > Viridiplantae > Streptophyta > Magnoliopsida > Fabales > Fabaceae > Lathyrus > Lathyrus tuberosus. Next base: position 16,285,800 of record JALAZF010000071.1, read on the forward strand.
ACTTTCAACTTTTAACCAGACGGAGGGTATTGTTCTGAACCCAATCCTTAAGGTACTCTCGCCCATTTAAGACACCATAGCAACCTTAGAAACTAAAGTACCAATACTTATCTCACTTCCGGACCTTACGTCACGCATTCCACGAAACAAGTTTTTTTTTTCCACGAAATGAGATTACTTGAATCCTTATTCACACTAGTGGTCAATCCAGCTCCACTAGCGACTTTACATATTCCTTGATACCTTATCCAATCGTCCAATAGAGATCCTTTACTTTTTGGACTCCATCAATTCCAAAGGATTACTTGAACAACACATTACTCTTAAATTCCATGCTACCCAAGCACAACTCCTACCAAAACCTCACTGAGCTGACCAAAACTCCTCACTACTAACTCTTGGCTTGAGCCTTCCCTCACAGCACAAGTTCCGACAACACTTCGGAGTCCTCGTGGTCGCTCAACCATGATTCTACCTATCACATACATAGTATTAGGTTGATCAGGCCCAACACTACATAGTATGATATTAAGTTTCATGATGGCAAGACATACTTAAGAGGCGGGAATAAATTTACTTATGATGTTTCAAGGCTAGGTCGAGGAAACGACCTGCTCTGAAACCAACTGTAATGCCCTGTATAATATATACCTAGAATAATACAATACAGGCACTTTATTTGTTACTGACACATCAAAAGTGCCTAATGACCTAGTTCACATGCTTGTCCATTTCTAAAACATAAATACAACATATGGCACAAGTCATGGAAACTAGCCAAAAATAAAAATCTAAGAATAATATACAATATCCTCAATTGTATACAACAAAAGAATACACAGCGGAATGAGCTTAACTAAGCTTCTCTTGAGACATCCAAGCATCGCTCCACCGGTAACCAAACATGCACCTGAAATAAAGCAACTATAGTGCGGTGAGATACATCAAATCTCAGTGAGTTCCCTATCTTATAGGTCCTCTCGGCTTTACAAGGTTCTATCAATCCTAACTCAAGTCAATGGGAAGGGAAAATGACCTTGAGTTCACAAACTCGCAATCTCACACTATATGGAAACATGTCATGAGTTCATCAACTCAAAGTATCACTAATCGGTAACCACACCAAGGCATCCCTTGTTCCTGTCCGCTTCTACGTCTAGAAGTCGACCCGAATCATGGATCCTGGTAACCTACTTGACATACGAATGGATTCGGGTTCTACGGGCCATTAACCGTTATGAACCGTCGCTTTCACACGGGCCATTAACCGTAACAAGCATACGCTCCCAGAGCGCCATTCGTACTGCACGCGGGAATCAAACCTGCCAAGTAGTTGTGCACATGTTTCAGAGGAGCTCGAGACCCATGAAACGCACTCGCAAGATAACCGGTTACGATTACGTGATCACACACACAACCGTGATTATATTCGACAATCACAAGGCCACAATGCCTCAAGGCCACATTCGCCTTTTCTCAAAGAACACAAAGGTTCACACACATGTTCCATACTAGTGTTTCACTATTTCCTAGACCAATCTCGTCACGGATGCATCTTCCTGCATCAGGTGCCCGAGCCTTGCCATCTAGGTTATCTACTCCAGGCCTGAACTCGTCAATGAATGCACGAGCGTCGCCATCCAGAGTTTCTATCACAATTCTATTCATAACCTAGACTTATACCATTTTATTTTGGGGTAAAGTTTTCTCACTCTTCCTAATTCATTTTAACATGCATAATCATTCACAATCATATTTAATCAACAATAGGATAAGCAAAGCATATTATAATTGCACAATAAAAAAACACATAATAATTCATCAGAATTACCCCACTTTCGGGTTTCCTCCGATTATTTAATCGGGCGATAAAATCGACATCTTTTACCATCATCATAAAGATTAATTCTATAGCTTTCTATCGATATCAAGAACACTCAAATCGGATAAACGGGTCAAAAGTTATGAATTTTAAAAGAAAAGGGAACATTTGAAAAAGTCTCAGGAGTGCCCGGCGCTTTTAAATTTTGCCCGGCGCTTTCCCTTTTGCCTCTCGCTTCGCCCGGCGAAGCAGAGGCGTAACAACTCTTACAAAACTTTGAAAGTTACAGGGGCGTTACACAGCTGCGCCTCCTGAGCATCGCCCGGCGAAGCAGAGGCATTTTTATAATTTTGCCTGGCGGATTTTTATTTTGCCCGGCGCTTTTCACAGAATCAGAATTTTCTGCTGCGTTTTAAGGGTTCCAACCGCCCCAAAATCCATTCTTTCCCAACCAAATCATTCCCAAACATCAAAACAAGTATCAACAATTAACCACATGCATTATATGACTACTCTACGCAATTTATATCGAATTTCATCCGTTAGATTTCATTTTCTCTCAAATCTAACCTAAGTCCAAAACTTATATTTCTCGACTTAGAGTGTCTAATTAGAACCCACCTGATAAACGAAGAGGAGTTTGAAGAAATTGATGATGATCCATGAGCTTTTTCCAAGCTTTCCCTCTTTCTCTTCTTCTTTCTCTCTTCCTTCTCTTCTTCCTCTTTTCTTCTTCTTCTTTCTATCTTTTCTTTTTCTTATATATATATATATATATAATACCAATATTATATAATATAATCCAATAGAGTAAAATATCTCCAATTGATATTTTGTCATCTCAACCAATTGATCAATTATTAGAGTTATCATAAAAGTCTTTCTTGAACTAATAATAAATTGATCTCTTCAGAGTTCATTAGTTGCTCTATTGATCCCAAGTGTCGATACTTAAAGTACTTAGAGGATTCCATTAATCCAATTATCCAAGGATAGAGAACATAGATACGCATCTGATCTCATCTGATATCCAATTGAGCATTTAAATAATACGGGGTATTACAATTTGCCACATATTTTCTTGTTTTTATGTATAACTATAGAGATGATGGTTGTTGGATTTTTTCTCAACCATGATGATTATTATTATTACTATGAAAGAGATTATTATTGTTATTTTGACTGAATGTTGATTCTTTTAGAAGAGCTTACCATTCTATGTCTATCATTTCATTCTCTGTTAGTATATAACAAAAAGATTATACCCACTACTATTCCATTAGATCAATGTGCCTTCACACTTATAATAGCCGAGATAGGATTAGTCCTCGTAAACAAGGAAGGGGATTATACCCACTACTAAACTTTTTTGTTATTTATTAGAATTCGGAATAAATATTGAAAATATATTTTCTAATATTAAAAATTACACAAGAAATCATTAGAAAGACGAGGCCAGTGGTTCTGTTCCAGGTTACCTTCTCAAATAGTTTAGAAGCCCTTGCATATTTCTTAGCTCTGTACAATCTATTCCCTTCTTAAGAGCAGCTTCTATCCTTTCTTGAAAGTTATTACCAGTGATTCTATCCATTCCCTTCTTAAAATTCATAATGTCCCTGGCCTCTTTATCCTAAAGGAAACAATAACCAGTGTATAAAAGCATAGAGTAAGTTGCAATGGTATCCAACTAATAAATATTTTAGAGAGATGGAAGTCAAAAAAGGAAAAATAAAAAGACATAGCTCTTGTCGATATCCTGCTAACTAATGTCCCAAAAACACCAGAGGGACTTGAAAGTTATTTGCTGAAAAGTGTAACGTTTAACACGGCTAACCAATGCTACATTATTTCTAAGGAGTTATTTCCATTATTTGAATTCTTAACCACTGCTTGAAAGTTAGTGTTCATTTTCAATTATAGAATTTTGCTAACCAATATTAAAATATGTCAATACTCAATTCTAAACAGACCCTAATTCTTATATAAAATTGATGACCAATATACTTGTAATAAAGCTCTATGTCAATGAGAAACTTGCATTGTAAAAGAAAGACGTGTATCTTCTCAAGAAAAGTAGCTACAGTTTATAATTCTAATACAAAGAATGTAACATTTAGAAATTTGTTAAGTTTTGACAGAAACTCATTTTTGTTTATATCATTGTTAAACAATAGAAGAAATATTTACCCAAAACTATTGATTATTTAAAATAAAAGGGAATTGTCAAGAAATAACAGAACTAGTGAAAAGACATACATCCTGGAAAGCCTTTGAATGAATATTGCATGTATCACCACCAAAAGAATTGCCAGTTGGTGCAAGGGCAGCTGCAGTAGCCTCATTAACTACAGCTTCACGTTGAATAGTGCGAGACCATGAATATTGTTACGGATCTATATGGCAGAAACATCACCATTCTTAGTTTCCCTTTACATACCTTGAGATATGGTAAAACCAATAAGGAGGAGCACGGTTTTTATTGGTTTACTAGAGGAACTACACAGCTCTACTAGAGGACCCAGATGTAGACGGTGTATACATGCCTCTTCCCACAAGCTTGCACCTCCGGTGCGCTGTTCTTGCTGCCCAGAACAAGAAGCATTTGCTCCTTGGAAAGCCCGTTGCTCCTTGAACAGGCCTGTGAATCTAATGACATGCAGTTCATGGATAACATTCTGTGGGTTCATAACCCCAGAACTGCTCCTTGAAAACCCCAGTATCAACCAAGAGAGGGCCTGCAAGTTTCTCTGGTTCTTCTGCGAATAGTGAAACAAAAAAAAAATTGATCAGTTGAGAACATTGAACTTTGAAACTTTGAATCAGCATTTAGACAGTTTAAACAGGTGAACCGCAGCGAGAAATCTTCATGAACTTCTGGAAGACAACACAGCCACCTCTTCCAAGTTCCTGGTAACACCTCTCTTCGCGACAGTATCCCTCAACATTCACTGAACAGTTCTGCGCAAATAAATTGCTTTTAACATCGACATGCACAGCTATCAGAATTTCATTCGGTTGGAAGCATGTCAACACTCTCTCAACCAATTGATTCAGATTCATTAGCTCCAAATTATACCTGCATGTCTCAAAGCTGGCGTAACTGAAGCCATCTTCCGGAGTAACATGCATTGTAGAAACAGCAGCTCCTTCTACAGAGTTCATTGAATATCCACACTGTTCAAAATCAAAATCACATATTTATGAATCTGGAAGAATGTTTCTAATACCATAATTTTCAGTCATCAGGGCTGTTGAACTAAATACTAGAGGAGTGTTTGGCCTGTACCTAACCTGCTCAAACCATTTCATATATTAAATTGTTTAATCTTGCAAACAATATACCTGTAAATTATTTAACTCTATAGTTCCATGACTAGGCCAATTCTGAGAAAGAGACTTGTCAACTATTTTCCATGGAGATTCTGATGGGAGCTTAGTAAACTGCTTTATCCTTTCAACTGAAACCATTTTGTTCTCAACATTGCAACTCATAGTTATGGAAAATGACAAAAGTCCATTGAATCGAGATGCTAAACCATATTTTACCCTTTTTCCAAAGTATTTTAAGCGAGTTTATATGCCATAAAGAAGGTGAGTGCTTACTCTAGATTCCAGATTCATAAGAACTGCAGATTTAATGGATTTTTTGGCACGGTCGAGCTGTAACTGTGAAACTATCGTTGAAATAAGAGTAGGTTTAATGTGGCAGAAATTAAAACGTAGTGCATCTGATCACATCACAGTTCTGGTTATAGATAGACAACAGGTGCTCATAAAGCTCCGGACCAGGTGGAACAAAATGCTCTTTGGCCCTTCGAAACTGGGCAGCTACAAGTGTGATCTATGACAAAAATAGTGGCAGAAAATGAATACCTTGAAATTGAAGAAGAGGTAGCAACTAGCAACGGACAAATAAGAAATCAAGGACTTGTCGGGTTCGAGAAAATATTTCATACATTCATTTTTAACTTCAAAACCTTCATCTTATATTCATTTTGTTTTTTCATTGCTTTTTCCGGAGCCACTAACAAAGCAATCAATAATGACCTTACCATTTCCAGTTAAAAAAGAAACATCTCGCCGGTCATGTTCCAAGCAATCTCATTTACCTAGGAAAATACAGGAATTATTAGCAAATTTGAGTTAATTCTTCATAAAAGAGTTAAAGAAATGTTTGCCACTGTATGAAATCTGTGCTATGAATACAAGACATGTCATTTAAATAGTTAAACATATTGCTGTTCTCATATCAACCATACCACTAAACTACAATGATGTACACTACCAAATATTAAAATTATATAATCAAAGAAAGACACTTATGAATTCCTTAACGATCAAGCATTAGTGTTGTTGAGAAAAACAATGAGCTCCTGAACAACATCATAGGGAGAATTATAGAAAGACACTTGTTCAAATCTCCAATCATTTGTATATAATTAGTAATCCATACTCATTTTTGCATCTAGGCAGAATCCATATAACTAGCAATAGCATTGGTTTGGCAGTAAGTAAAAAAAAGTTCTTTGACTTGACTCTATTTTTAGCAGATATGTCAGGTTTTAATGCATAGAAGTTGGAAGTCACTCATTCGACCCAAATGGAAGCCAAACAAAACAAACATGCAATTCATGGTTGGTTCTGATGCTTTGACACCAGGGCACTTGGTTCTTTTAGTTGACATCATATTTATATCAATTAAAACGGCAATAGGTAATTCACACACCAACTAATAAGCCTGTTATCAAACTGAAAATTTCAACTACAAGTTATTTATCAATTAAATACATTAAAACATAAGAAAAATAAAGCTGGATGATTAAAACCATCATTGGTAGTACCTCCTAGATTGAAGAAGGTAGCAACTCAGTTGAAATAGTGCAAACAACTCTTACAAATGAGAAGTAACACTGCCAAGTAAACAGAACCTCTGACTCAGGAGACAAATGAAGTTTTGTTTAAGTTGTGCATTTCATCAAACAGCTAGAAGTCACACAAAAAAAAACCTGTTTGTTAGTGTTCTCATTTCAATACAATCCAAAATTCATTTCATATCAACATAGCATAACATAAGCATATCATAAACTATATACAAAAATTAAATTCCATATTTCCCCAACAACAACCACCACAATGAGTAGCATTAAGTTTTTAAAGTTACAGTACTGGTATTGATACTATCACTCACCGCCACCGCTCAGTCGTGTCCACCGTCAGACAGGGTGGCGCTACTAGCCTTCAGAGCAGCTTTCCACGATCCCTACTTCGGCATCTTCAACTCATGGACCGGCACCGATTGGGAGTCATGGTGGTCGGAAAGTGGTGAAGGAATGAGTAGCTGCGGCGGTAGGGTTTCAAAGAAAGGAAGGTTTGTCTAGTTCGAAGGGAAAGGAAAGTTCACGTGGGAGTATGATGAAAATTTTTCAAGCCCATATTCAAAGTAAACTCAAATAAAAATTCTTAACATTTATTTCTCAAACTCAATTTAAAAGATCAAATAAATATTTTAAATAAAATAAAATAGTTTAAAGGAAAATAATTATAAAACTAAAATACTTTTTTATATTTATTAAATTTTATTTCTACTAAAATATAAAATAAAATAAAATAATCAAAAAATAAAATAAAATTTTGTATTTTATAATAATTAACAAAAGATCAAATATAATTTTTTATAACACAAAATGTATATTAAATCAATGAGATTAAATTTATATTTTAAAAATAATTCTAAAATATATCCTTAAAGTTAATGTATCAAAATGGAATAAGTGTTTTTTTTTTAATTAATACACAACACATATTAATATTTTTAAAAAAATATTTAAATTTTTCATTTGTTTTAAAATAAAATATTTAAATATTTTAACAAAGCTTGGCGATTGTGTAGATAAAATTTTTTTCATTCGGGTATGGTTTTATGAAACGACCTATCCTCGTAGTCTTGGAAATATACACCTTGAAAACTTACATACCTAATCATATTCCATACTTTAAAAAAATTTAATTTTTCTAATTTTCGCAACAATAAAAAAGTATTAAATAAATAAATTTTCTTTGAAAAATAACTAAAAAGCCCAATTAATATAGTAATTTTTTTTTAAAAAAAATATAAGATTTAATATAAAATTAAAAAGAGTTTAATTGGTATTCACTGACAGTGTAAAATAATTTTACACTGTCATCCAATAGAAATATATTTATCTGTCATGTTATACACTTAACTTTAAATTTACAGTCTAATTTGCGGAATGCATGAGGGTGATTGTTTGACAATGTAAAATAATTTTACACGGTTATTGTATACCAATTAAATTCAATTAAAAAATGTATCAAAAACATATCTTTGAAATCAATATGTCAATTATGTTTTATAATTTTATTTATTAAGAGTAAAAATATAATTAATTTAAAAATAAAAAATAAAAATAAAAACTAGTATTAGAATTCCGCAGTAAATATCGCAGTAAAGTTCCCAGCAAATTCCGCAGCAAACTTTGCAGCAATTCCTTCGAATTTTCCAGAGAATTTTGAGGTTCCCGTGGATAACCAATTCATGCGAAAGAAATCGCAGTGAAATCCGCAGAAAAATTGATATATTATTTTAAATCAGTAGGTAAGGTCTTAGGAATTCCTGCGAAATTTGCTGCGAGTTTCATTTTTGCAGGAAATAATGTTTCGCTATATAAATTCGCAGGAAAGATCACAGGTGTACCTGTGGATAATTTTCCGCAGGAAAACCCGCAGGCAATTCGTGTATTTCCAGCAGAATCGTTTTCACAGGTAAACCTGCGACTTTACCTGCAAATTCATATTTTGAAACATTATTTTCTGCGGAAAGTTGAGTTGCAGCAAACTTCGCAGCAATTCCTGAGACCTTTCCTGCGATTTATGATTTTAAAATAATATATTAATATTCCTGTGGATTTTTCTGCGATTTATTACGCAGGAAATGTTTAACCATAGAACACTCAAAATTCTCTGGAAACGCAGGAATTGCTGCGAAGTTTGCTGCGGATTTTGCTGAGAGCTTTACTGCGATACTTGCTGCGGATTTTAGTTCTAGTTTTTTATTTTTTATTTTTTTTTAAATTAGTTATATTTTTACTCTTAATAAATAAATTTATAAAATATAATTGACATATTAATTCCAAATATAATTGTGTTAGACAGTGACATGATGATAAATTAAACTTTAACTTCTTTTGAATAATCAAAGAGTGCATTGTGTTGTGGATTGGTTATTCTACATATTTATAGCCTCCAGAGGTCATTAGAGTTTACACTTGGCATAATTACTTTAGTATATAAAATTTGTGTTTACTTGAATGAAAAGTGAAAATATACTAAGTAGGTTCTGATGGGGCCTTCTTTAGGCGTGAAATGTGCCACTCTGATATGATTTTCCCGACATACCCCTTATAGGCTTCATTAGGCATGTAAGAATGCTTAGGATACCACTGTCTTTTTCTTAGGATTTCACCAAACTTTTGTAAAAGATAGTTTCGTTCCACTGTTCTAAATTCTAATAGGAAAAAAGAAAAAAAAATAGCTGAAAAAATGTTATTATATCCTCAAGGAAAGAACAATGATATATTCCTCAATGCTACTGATCAATAAAGATGCTTCATGTCAGAAATCTTAGTATGCCTTTAATAATGTTATGTTGGAGTTGATTGAATGAAACACCTTAAAACAAATCTCTCAATGTACACTTATGTTTGATTATAATTTCTATTTTAGCATGTGATGTAAGGTTAACTATCCTATTGATCTAACACATTGCAAACATAAATGTCATAACTTAGGTTGTCTTTTCTCAAAATAGTATAGATAAGAAATACTTCTAACATCAGATTAGTGTATTACTTCTAACATTAGATTAGTAGACTGATCCTTAACAATGAAGTCAGATATTTTTCTTAGTGATGTTTGTGACCACAGTAAAAACAAGGCATAAAATTTCTTATGAGTTTTTGTGTGTTTAGAGTTGTTTTTTGATTTATATGAGATAAAGCTTACTTTTATGTCTGTAAAATATTAATTCCTTTTTATATTTTTAAAATTTTCTTTTAGGATGAATTTGAACGGAAAAAGCTGGAGATTTCTTATCAAAATTCAACTGTTCCAGGAGAGGATGAAGTTGATAGTCAACCTACTGTTGAGATGCCGCCTGATTTAGATATATGGGTGGAGTCATTTGGAAGGAAGAACTGGAGGGTATTTGGTCTTGGAACCATTGCCAAGACTCTAGTTCCATTATCAACTCAACCAAATCTTTCGAGTAACTCTCAAGAGGTTGATGATTTGAGAAGTCAAGTCCATGCTCTCAATGCATCATTGCAAAGACAAGAACAAGAGAAGTTGGAGATGAAGCAACAATTGCAACGACAAGAAAAAGAGATGATTGAAACGAACAATAAACTTTCATTATTAATGTATCATTTAGGATTTACATCATCTTCTTCTCATCCACCTCAAGCCAATAATGAAACTAATAATCCAAGTGAAGATTATGTTGATGAATCAGATGAAGACATTAATGAACACATTAGTAGTGAATTTTGATTTGGATTATTTTTTCTTGTTAACTAGTTTGAAATTTGCATTGTTTTTTTTATTAATTTGGTTGGACAAGTGATTATTAGTAACTTGATTGTGTCATTTTTAGTAATGAAAACCTAGAAGTACTTGTTATTGACTTTATAGTAATGTTTGGTTGCTTTAAATATTTGAATGTGATTAGTGTTGCATTGGCTTATTCAAATTAGATTTTTATTTTTTATATTATTGTTAATGTGATATTTAACATTAATTATAATATTTTAAATATGAATTAAACACAATTATCTGCGAATTTACCTGCAATTTTATCTGCGATTTTATATTAAATGTGGTTACCTGCGAATTTACCTACGGATTATAATTTGCTGCGACTTTTCCTGCGACAATTTAATTTACCTGCGGTTTATCTGCGATTTTATCTATTTTACCTGCGATTTTTTCCTGCAACTTTTTCCTGCGACTTTACCTGCTAAATTAATTACCCACGAAGGTTTTAGCTGGGAACAAAAAATTGCAGGAACAATCGCAGGTAACCAGTTTTCTGAGGAAAGTTTGTCAAAATCCGCAGGAAACCAGAGTATTTCTAGTAGTGTGTTAAATTAGTCATTTCCGTCCAAATTTTATTAATGAAATCAATTTTTGCAGAAGTGTAACTTTAAAATTTTATGACCAATTTAGAGACCGAAAAATTGGTCACTAAAAATGCTTTCTAGATTTTTTATTTTTATTATACATCTTCATCACCAAATCCAAAAATTCTAAATTTTTTTTAATTCTATTAAAATTCTAAATCTAAAAAATTACCAACTAAATTCCTTTTATATTCATGCTTTTTATGTTTTCAGTTTTACAAATTGGTTCATTATAGTAGTGGTAGTTCTTAACTTCCACAACAATAGCCTGCATCAAACGATAATGATGTCATTGAGCGACAGTAGTGATACATGTTAGATGAAATGCCTAACCCAATTGGGTGACAAGAAACATCTTTACACACTATATTATAATGGTATCAACTTGTTACATCTGAAGCAATTTTCTGGAAGAAAATAGAGAATACAATGCTAAATTAATAATCTTGGTAGAAAAATTTGTAGCATCTAAATCATTATAATGGTATCAACCTGTCAAAACAATGAAAATATCAGTCTAAGATATTACTTCAAATTCTAATAACAGGCAACATGTAGACACTCCTTTATTGTTTTGTTCACATCATTAAATTAACTGAAACCCATCTTCCCAAGCTCGCTCTACTTCAGTCGTTCCCTACTATCAAACCGCTCTAGGACTATGGGAAACTACATAACAAAAAATCCTTGACTTTGAAATTTCTGCAAGACTCCTCTCATTCTTCTACTTTTTCCTACCCACCTTGAAAAGATCTATGACTTCATCTCCTCCTCTCCTTCCTTTGTCTAGAAAATCACATTACAAAGAAAAGATATCAGCAAAGCTTTTTGTTGAGGAAGTTTTCAACTAGGAAGCATTTAACATCGCAGAACTTCTTTTTTGAGCAACATCTTTGTGAGAATACAACCTATTCAAAAAAAACCTTAAGGTTATAGGTGGGTGGGTGTTCTCACTTATAAATGTTTAAGTCTCCGCATTTCCAACCAACGTGAGACTATTATCCACACTACTCACATTTGTTACATTTTCAACACTCCCCCCAAGTGTAAGTGTGCAATGCTCCCCCTCAAGTGAAAACTCTTCTTACTTCCACAAACTCTTGTACCACACGGAACGTTTTTTACTCACCAACTTTGTGGCACCATTGACACTCTTCAACGAGAAGTTGCTTACACACCACCCTTGTGACGTTGTTGACTTTTGATACAAGTAAGTCAGCCCCTTTCTTGAACCAGACTCTAATATATACCATGTGTTGGGAGAGTTTTCAACTAGGGAGCATTGAACATTGTGGGACTTATTTTTTAACAACACCTTTGTGAGAGACGCATCGTATATTCACCAAAAACCTTAAGGTTATAGGTGAGTGGATTCTCTCACTTATAAATTCTTAAGTATCCACATTTCTAACCAATATGAAACTATTATCTACACTACTCACGCTTGCTACATTCTCAACACTTTTGATATACATTACAAGAACTTATGATGACAATATTATCAAACAAAGTGGATCTTATCTTTTCCCAAAATTAAAAAAAAAATTATTGGTTTTACACTTGAGTTGCGACAGTTATCACAAAACCGTACTTATTCCTGGATTGCGACGGTTGTTACGACAATTAGGGTCAACTGTCGTAAATTTTTTGCTACATATATCTCAAAACCGTCCTTATTCCTAGACAGCGACGGTTGTCACGACAGTTAAAAACTGGACTGCGACGGTTGTCACGACAATTATCACAAAACCGTCCTTATTATGTTTTTTACTTAACTTTTTTTTTATAATATAATTTTTTTATTGAGCTCACCTTCTTCCTCACCGGCCGCATAAACAACCCTCACAAACTCACCATGTTGCTTATAGAAATTTCTTCTCTCACATTCTTCCTTAACAAAATCACATTCTTGGTCAGTGGAAAAACTTGGGGCTTATTTGATTCCCTTCTTAAAATCTGGTCTTTACTTTTTCAATAATTTTTAATAATTTTTGCGAATCTCTGATTTTCTGAACTCATTTTTTTTCTGTACAGTTTTGTTTCATGTATTTTGATCCATGGAAGTGTTGAATTAGTAAGGTTGCTGCCTTGTGACTTGGAGGTCAGGTTTAAATCTTGGAAAAATCTTCTGCTTATTGGCGGGAGATGGATATGACTGCGTAAATCTACCCTCCCCTGATCTCGCCTTGTACGAGGGTCGTGCATTGAGGGATAAGACGTGGACTTCATAAAATTGATAAATGATGTACAGAGTTAGTAATTAGTTAATACTAGTAACATTAGATGCTCATTTTATCTTTGTTTTGTAGTATTTACACTCTAAATTATTCAGTTTCTAGCAGTCTAGTAGATGTTCCATTGGTCAAGTATGGAACCTTTGTTGAGAAGGAAGCTGGTAATTATCAATGGAGTCGGTCAGATGTATCAAATCCCATATATAAATTCTATGATAAGGTTATGTAAATAAAACCTTGGCATTATTCGTATGGATTATTTTTGTAAATGAAAACAATGCTCTGTGTGTGCTAAAAGTTCATTTGATTTTTTTTTTAAATTTAGAAATATATTAGCTGCGGATATACCTGCGGATTTTACATTTCCTGAGGATTTACCTTTGGAAATACTTATGGTTTATTATTTTTGGATAACAAAAACAATTATTTATGGCGGTTTTAACCGCCGCAATTTTCAATTTACTACAGTTCCTTTCAAGGCGCAACATGGAACGACGGTTGGAGTGACAGTTTTAGGAACTGTCGCGATATAGCCTGGCGACACACGTTTTTGCGACAGAAGCAAAACCGTCGCGACTAGTAAATTGTGACGGTTCAAACCGCCATAATCTGCCAATATTAACTGTCCCAACTTGCCAATTTTCTTGTAGTGCATTGACACTCTTCAACGAGAAGTTGCTTACACACCACCCTTGTGACGTTGTTGACTTTTGATACAAGTAAGTCAGCCCCTTTCTTGAACCAGACTCTAATATATACCATGTGTTGGGAGAGTTTTCAACTAGGGAGCATTGAACATTGTGGGACTTATTTTTTAACAACACCTTTGTGAGAGACGCATCACATATTCACCAAAAACCTTAAGGTTATAGGTGAGTGGATTCTCTCACTTATAAATTCTTAAGTCTCCACATTTCTAACAAATATGAAACTATTATCTACACTACTCACGCTTGCTACATTCTCAACACTTTTGATATACATTACAAGAACTTATGATGACAATATTATCAAACAAAGTGGATCTTATCTTTTCCCAAAATTAAAACTTTTTTTATTGGTTTTACACTTGAGTTGCGACAGTTATCACAAAACCGTACTTATTCCTGGATTGCGACGGTTGTTACGACAATTAGGGTCAACTGTAGTAAATTTTTTGCTACATATATCTCAAAACCGTCCTTATTCCTAGACAGCGACGGTTGTCACGACAGTTAAAAACTGGACTGCGACGGTTGTCACGACAATTATCACAAAACCGTCCTTATTATGTTTTTTACTTAACTTTTTTTTTATAATATAATTTTTTTATTGAGCTCACCTTCTTCCTCACCGGCCGCATAAACAACCCTCACAAACTCACCATGTTGCTTATAGAAATTTCTTCTCTCACATTCTTCCTTAACAAAATCACATTCTTGGTCAGTGGAAAAACTTGGGGCTTATTTGATTCCCTTCTTAAAATCTGGTCTTTACTTTTTCAATAATTTTTAATAATTTTTGCGAATCTCTGATTTTCTGAACTCATTTTTTTTCTGTACAGTTTTGTTTCATGTATTTTGATCCATGGAAGTGTTGAATTAGTAAGGTTGCTGCCTTGTGACTTGGAGGTCAGGTTTAAATCTTGGAAAAATCTTCTGCTTATTGGCGGGAGATGGATATGACTGCGTAAATCTACCCTCCCCTGATCTCGCCTTGTACGAGGGTCGTGCATTGAGGGATAAGACGTGGACTTCATAAAATTGATAAATGATGTACAGAGTTAGTAATTAGTTAATACTAGTAACATTAGATGCTCATTTTATCTTTGTTTTGTAGTATTTACACTCTAAATTATTCAGTTTCTAGCAGTCTAGTAGATGTTCCATTGGTCAAGTATGGAACCTTTGTTGAGAAGGAAGCTGGTAATTATCAATGGAGTCGGTCAGATGTATCAAATCCCATATATAAATTCTATGATAAGGTTATGTAAATAAAACCTTGGCATTATTCGTATGGATTATTTTTGTAAATGAAAACAATGCTCTGTGTGTGCTAAAAGTTCATTTGATTTTTTTTTTAAATTTAGAAATATATTAGCTGCGGATATACCTGCGGATTTTACATTTCATGAGGATTTACCTTTGGAAATACCTATGGTTTATTATTTTTGGATAACAAAAACAATTATTTATGGCGGTTTTAACCGCCGCAATTTTCAATTTACGACAGTTCCTTTCAAGGCGCAACATGGAGCGACGGTTGGAGTGACGGTTTTAGGAACTGTCGCGATATAGCCTGGCGACACACGTTTTTGCGACAGAAGCAAAACCGTCGCGACTAGTAAATTGTGACGGTTCAAACCGCCATAATCTGCCAATATTAACTGTCCCAACTTGCCAATTTTCTTGTAGTGCATTGACACTCTTCAACGAGATGTTGCTTACACACCACCCTTGTGACGTTGTTGACTTTTGATACAAGTAAGTCAGCCCCTTTCTTGAACCAGACTCTAATATATACCATGTGTTGGGAGAGTTTTCAACTAGGGAGCATTGAACATTGTGGGACTTATTTTTTAACAACACCTTTGTGAGAGACGCATCGCATATTCACCAAAAACCTTAAGGTTATAGGTGAGTGGATTCTCTCACTTATAAATTCTTAAGTCTCCACATTTCTAACAAATATGAAACTATTATCTACACTACTCACGCTTGCTACATTCTCAACACTTTTGATATACATTACAAGAACTTATGATGACAATATTATCAAACAAAGTGGATCTTATCTTTTCCCAAAATTAAAACTTTTTTTATTGGTTTTACACTTGAGTTGCGACAGTTATCACAAAACCGTACTTATTCCTGGATTGCGACGGTTGTTACGACAATTAGGGTCAACTGTAGTAAATTTTTTGCTACATATATCTCAAAACCGTCCTTATTCCTAGACAGCGACGGTTGTCACGACAGTTAAAAACTGGACTGCGACGGTTGTCACGACAATTATCACAAAACCGTCCTTATTATGTTTTTTACTTAACTTTTTTTTTATAATATAATTTTTTTATTGAGCTCACCTTCTTCCTCACCGGCCGCATAAACAACCCTCACAAACTCACCATGTTGCTTATAGAAATTTCTTCTCTCACATTCTTCCTTAACAAAATCACATTCTTGGTCAGTGGAAAAACTTGGGGCTTATTTGATTCCCTTCTTAAAATCTGGTCTTTACTTTTTCAATAATTTTTAATAATTTTTGCGAATCTCTGATTTTCTGAACTCATTTTTTTTCTGTACAGTTTTGTTTCATGTATTTTGATCCATGGAAGTGTTGAATTAGTAAGGTTGCTGCCTTGTGACTTGGAGGTCAGGTTTAAATCTTGGAAAAATCTTCTGCTTATTGGCGGGAGATGGATATGACTGCGTAAATCTACCCTCCCCTGATCTCGCCTTGTACGAGGGTCGTGCATTGAGGGATAAGACGTGGACTTCATAAAATTGATAAATGATGTACAGAGTTAGTAATTAGTTAATACTAGTAACATTAGATGCTCATTTTATCTTTGTTTTGTAGTATTTACACTCTAAATTATTCAGTTTCTAGCAGTCTAGTAGATGTTCCATTGGTCAAGTATGGAACCTTTGTTGAGAAGGAAGCTGGTAATTATCAATGGAGTCGGTCAGATGTATCAAATCCCATATATAAATTCTATGATAAGGTTATGTAAATAAAACCTTGGCATTATTCGTATGGATTATTTTTGTAAATGAAAACAATGCTCTGTGTGTGCTAAAAGTTCATTTGATTTTTTTTTTAAATTTAGAAATATATTAGCTGCGGATATACCTGCGGATTTTACATTTCATGAGGATTTACCTTTGGAAATACCTATGGTTTATTATTTTTGGATAACAAAAACAATTATTTATGGCGGTTTTAACCGCCGCAATTTTCAATTTACGACAGTTCCTTTCAAGGCGCAACATGGAGCGACGGTTGGAGTGACGGTTTTAGGAACTGTCGCGATATAGCCTGGCGACACACGTTTTTGCGACAGAAGCAAAACCGTCGCGACTAGTAAATTGTGACGGTTCAAACCGCCATAATCTGCCAATATTAACTGTCCCAACTTGCCAATTTTCTTGTAGTGCATTGACACTCTTCAACGAGATGTTGCTTACACACCACCCTTGTGACGTTGTTGACTTTTGATACAAGTAAGTCAGCCCCTTTCTTGAACCAGACTCTAATATATACCATGTGTTGGGAGAGTTTTCAACTAGGGAGCATTGAACATTGTGGGACTTATTTTTTAACAACACCTTTGTGAGAGACGCATCGCATATTCACCAAAAACCTTAAGGTTATAGGTGAGTGGATTCTCTCACTTATAAATTCTTAAGTCTCCACATTTCTAACAAATATGAAAATATTATCTACACTACTCACGCTTGCTACATTCTCAACACTTTTGATATACATTACAAGAACTTATGATGACAATATTATCAAACAAAGTGGATCTTATCTTTTCCCAAAATTAAAACTTTTTTTATTGGTTTTACACTTGAGTTGCGACAGTTATCACAAAACCGTACTTATTCCTGGATTGCGACGGTTGTTACGACAATTAGGGTCAACTGTAGTAAATTTTTTGCTACATATATCTCAAAACCGTCCTTATTCCTAGACAGCGACGGTTGTCACGACAGTTAAAAACTGGACTGCGACGGTTGTCACGACAATTATCACAAAACCGTCCTTATTATGTTTTTTACTTAACTTTTTTTTTATAATATAATTTTTTTATTGAGCTCACCTTCTTCCTCACCGGCCGCATAAACAACCCTCACAAACTCACCATGTTGCTTATAGAAATTTCTTCTCTCACATTCTTCCTTAACAAAATCACATTCTTGGTCAGTGGAAAAACTTGGGGCTTATTTGATTCCCTTCTTAAAATCTGGTCTTTACTTTTTCAATAATTTTTAATAATTTTTGCGAATCTCTGATTTTCTGAACTCATTTTTTTTCTGTACAGTTTTGTTTCATGTATTTTGATCCATGGAAGTGTTGAATTAGTAAGGTTGCTGCCTTGTGACTTGGAGGTCAGGTTTAAATCTTGGAAAAATCTTCTGCTTATTGGCGGGAGATGGATATGACTGCGTAAATCTACCCTCCCCTGATCTCGCCTTGTACGAGGGTCGTGCATTGAGGGATAAGACGTGGACTTCATAAAATTGATAAATGATGTACAGAGTTAGTAATTAGTTAATACTAGTAACATTAGATGCTCATTTTATCTTTGTTTTGTAGTATTTACACTCTAAATTATTCAGTTTCTAGCAGTCTAGTAGATGTTCCATTGGTCAAGTATGGAACCTTTGTTGAGAAGGAAGCTGGTAATTATCAATGGAGTCGGTCAGATGTATCAAATCCCATATATAGATTCTATGATAAGGTTATGTAAATAAAACCTTGGCATTATTCGTATGGATTATTTTTGTAAATGAAAACAATGCTCTGTGTGTGCTTAAAGTTCATTTGATTTTTTTTTTAAATTTAGAAATATATTAGCTGCGGATATACCTGCGGATTTTACATTTCATGAGGATTTACCTTTGGAAATACCTATGGTTTATTATTTTTGGATAACAAAAACAATTATTTATGGCGGTTTTAACCGCCGCAATTTTCAATTTACGACAGTTCCTTTCAAGGCGCAACATGGAGCGACGGTTGGAGTGACGGTTTTAGGAACTGTCGCGATATAGCCTGGCGACACACGTTTTTGCGACAGAAGCAAAACCGTCGCGACTAGTAAATTGTGACGGTTCAAACCGCCATAATCTGCCAATATTAACTGTCCCAACTTGCCAATTTTCTTGTAGTGCATTGACACTCTTCAACGAGATGTTGCTTACACACCACCCTTGTGACGTTGTTGACTTTTGATACAAGTAAGTCAGCCCCTTTCTTGAACCAGACTCTAATATATACCATGTGTTGGGAGAGTTTTCAACTAGGGAGCATTGAACATTGTGGGACTTATTTTTTAACAACACCTTTGTGAGAGACGCATCGCATATTCACCAAAAACCTTAAGGTTATAGGTGAGTGGATTCTCTCACTTATAAATTCTTAAGTCTCCACATTTCTAACAAATATGAAAATATTATCTACACTACTCACGCTTGCTACATTCTCAACACTTTTGATATACATTACAAGAACTTATGATGACAATATTATCAAACAAAGTGGATCTTATCTTTTCCCAAAATTAAAACTTTTTTTATTGGTTTTACACTTGAGTTGCGACAGTTATCACAAAACCGTACTTATTCCTGGATTGCGACGGTTGTTACGACAATTAGGGTCAACTGTCGTAAATTTTTTGCTACATATATCTCAAAACCGTCCTTATTCCTAGACAGCGACGGTTGTCACGACAGTTAAAAACTGGACTGCGACGGTTGTCACGACAATTATCACAAAACCGTCCTTATTATGTTTTTTACTTAACTTTTTTTTTATAATATAATTTTTTTATTGAGCTCACTTTCTTCCTCACCGGCCGCATAAACAACCTTCACAAACTCACCATGTTGCTTATAGAAATTTCTTCTCTCACATTCTTCCTTAACAAAATCACATTCTTGGTCAGTGGAAAAACTTGGGGCTTATTTGATTCCCTTCTTAAAATCTGGTCTTTACTTTTTCAATAATTTTTAATAATTTTTGCGAATCTCTGATTTTCTGAACTCATTTTTTTTCTGTACAGTTTTGTTTCATGTATTTTGATCCATGGAAGTGTTGAATTAGTAAGGTTGCTGCCTTGTGACTTGGAGGTCAGGTTTAAATCTTGGAAAAATCTTCTGCTTATTGGCGGGAGATGGATATGACTGCGTAAATCTACCCTCCCCTGATCTCGCCTTGTACGAGGGTCGTGCATTGAGGGATAAGACGTGGACTTCATAAAATTGATAAATGATGTACAGAGTTAGTAATTAGTTAATACTAGTAACATTAGATGCTCATTTTATCTTTGTTTTGTAGTATTTACACTCTAAATTATTCAGTTTCTAGCAGTCTAGTAGATGTTCCATTGGTCAAGTATGGAACCTTTGTTGAGAAGGAAGCTGGTAATTATCAATGGAGTCGGTCAGATGTATCAAATCCCATATATAAATTCTATGATAAGGTTATGTAAATAAAACCTTGGCATTATTCGTATGGATTATTTTTGTAAATGAAAACAATGCTCTGTGTGTGCTAAAAGTTCATTTGATTTTTTTTTTAAATTTAGAAATATATTAGCTGCGGATATACCTGTGGATTTTACATTTCCTGAGGATTTACCTTTGGAAATACCTATGGTTTATTATTTTTGGATAACAAAAACAATTATTTATGGCGGTTTTAACCGCCGCAATTTTCAATTTACGACAGTTCCTTTCAAGGCGCAACATGGAACGACGGTTGGAGTGACGGTTTTAGGAACTGTCGCGATATAGCCGGGCGACACACGTTTTTGCGACAGAAGCAAAACCGTCGCGACTAGTAAATTGTGACGGTTCAAACCGCCATAATCTGCCAATATTAACTGTCGCAACTTGCCAATTTTCTTGTAGTGCATTGACACTCTTCAACGAGAAGTTGCTTACCCACCACCCTTGTGACGTTGTTGACTTTTGATACAAGTAAGTCAGCCCCTTTCTTGAACCAGACTCTAATATATACCATGTGTTGGGAGAGTTTTCAACTAGGGAGCATTGAAAATTGTGGGACTTATTTTTTAACAACACCTTTGTGAGAGACGCATCGCATATTCACCAAAAACCTTAAGGTTATAGGTGAGTGGATTCTCTCACTTATAAATTCTTAAGTATCCACATTTCTAACCAATATGAAACTATTATTTACACTACTCACGCATGCTACATTCTCAACACTTTTGATATACATTACAAGAACTTATGATGACAATATTATCAAACAAAGTGGATCTTATCTTTTCCCAAAATTAAAACTTTTTTTATTGGTTTTACACTTGAGTTGCGACAGTTATCACAAAACCGTACTTATTCCTGGATTGCGACGGTTGTTACGACAATTAGGGTCAACTGTCGTAAATTTTTTGCTACATATATCTCAAAACCGTCCTTATTCCTAGACAGCGACGGTTGTCACGACAGTTAAAAACTGGACTGCGACGGTTGTCACGACAATTATCACAAAACCGTCCTTATTATGTTTTTTACTTAACTTTTTTTTTATAATATAATTTTTTTATTGAGCTCACCTTCTTCCTCACCGGCCGCATAAACAACCCTCACAAACTCACCATGTTGCTTATAGAAATTTCTTCTCTCACATTCTTCCTTAACAAAATCACATTCTTGGTCAGTGGAAAAACTTGGGGCTTATTTGATTCCCTTCTTAAAATCTGGTCTTTACTTTTTCAATAATTTTTAATAATTTTTGCGAATCTCTGATTTTCTGAACTCATTTTTTTTCTGTACAGTTTTGTTTCATGTATTTTGATCCATGGAATGTTGAATTAGTAAGGTTGCTGCCTTGTGACTTGTAGGTCAGGTTTAAATCTTGGAAAAATCTTCTGCTTATTGGCGGGAGATGGATATGACTGCGTAAATCTACCCTCCCCTGATCTCGCCTTGTACGAGGGTCGTGCATTGAGGGATAAGACGTGGACTTCATAAAATTGATAAATGATGTACAGAGTTAGTAATTAGTTAATACTAGTAACATTAGATGCTCATTTTATCTTTGTTTTGTAGTATTTACACTCTAAATTATTCAGTTTCTAGCAGTCTAGTAGATGTTCCATTGGTCAAGTATGGAACCTTTGTTGAGAAGGAAGCTGGTAATTATCAATGGAGTCGGTCAGATGTATCAAATCCCATATATAAATTCTATGATAAGGTTATGTAAATAAAACCTTGGCATTATTCGTATGGATTATTTTTGTAAATGAAAACAATGCTCTGTGTGTGCTAAAAGTTCATTTGATTTTTTTTTTAAATTTAGAAATATATTAGCTGCGGATATACCTGCGGATTTTACATTTCCTGAGGATTTACCTTTGGAAATACCTATGGTTTATTATTTTTGGATAACAAAAACAATTATTTATGGCGGTTTTAACCGCCGCAATTTTCAATTTACGACAGTTCCTTTCAAGGCGCAACATGGAACGACGGTTGGAGTGACGGTTTTAGGAACTGTCGCGATATAGCCGGGCGACACACGTTTTTGAGACAGAAGCAAAACCGTCGCGACTAGTAAATTGTGACGGTTCAAACCGCCATAATCTGCCAATATTAACTGTCGCAACTTGCCAATTTTCTTGTAGTGCATTGACACTCTTCAACGAGAAGTTGCTTACACACCACCCTTGTGACGTTGTTGACTTTTGATACAAGTAAGTCAGCCCCTTTCTTGAACCAGACTCTAATATATACCATGTGTTGGGAGAGTTTTCAACTAGGGAGCATTGAACATTGTGGGACTTATTTTTTAACAACACCTTTGTGAGAGACGCATCGCATATTCACCAAAAACCTTAAGGTTATAGGTGAGTGGATTCTCTCACTTATAAATTCTTAAGTCTCCATATTTCTAACCAATATGAAACTATTATCTACACTACTCACGCTTGCTACATTCTCAACACTTTTGATATACATTACAAGAACTTATGATGACAATATTATCAAACAAAGTGGATCTTATCTTTTCCCAAAATTAAAACTTTTTTTATTGGTTTTACACTTGAGTTGCGACAGTTATCACAAAACCGTACTTATTCCTGGATTGCGACGGTTGTTACGACAATTAGGGTCAACTGTCGTAAATTTTTTGCTACATATATCTCAAAACCGTCCTTATTCCTAGACAGCGACGGTTGTCACGACAGTTAAAAACTGGACTGCGACGGTTGTCACGACAATTATCACAAAACCGTCCTTATTATGTTTTTTACTTAACTTTTTTTTTATAATATAATTTTTTTATTGAGCTCACCTTCTTCCTCACCGGCCGCATAAACAACCCTCACAAACTCACCATGTTGCTTATAGAAATTTCTTCTCTCACATTCTTCCTTAACAAAATCACATTCTTGGTCAGTGGAAAAACTTGGGGCTTATTTGATTCCCTTCTTAAAATCTGGTCTTTACTTTTTCAATAATTTTTAATAATTTTTGCGAATCTCTGATTTTCTGAACTCATTTTTTTTCTGTACAGTTTTGTTTCATGTATTTTGATCCATGGAAGTGTTGAATTAGTAAGGTTGCTGCCTTGTGACTTGGAGGTCAGGTTTAAATCTTGGAAAAATCTTCTGCTTATTGGCGGGAGATGGATATGACTGCGTAAATCTACCCTCCCCTGATCTCGCCTTGTACGAGGGTCGTGCATTGAGGGATAAGACGTGGACTTCATAAAATTGATAAATGATGTACAGAGTTAGTAATTAGTTAATACTAGTAACATTAGATGCTCATTTTATCTTTGTTTTGTAGTATTTACACTCTAAATTATTCAGTTTCTAGCAGTCTAGTAGATGTTCCATTGGTCAAGTATGGAACCTTTGTTGAGAAGGAAGCTGGTAATTATCAATGGAGTCGGTCATATGTATCAAATCCCATATATAAATTCTATGATAAGGTTATGTAAATAAAACCTTGGCATTATTCGTATGGATTATTTTTGTAAATGAAAACAATGCTCTGTGTGTGCTAAAAGTTCATTTGATTTTTTTTTTTAAATTTAGAAATATATTAGCTGCGGATATACCTGCGGATTTTACATTTCCTGAGGATTTACCTTTGGAAATACCTATGGTTTATTATTTTTGGATAACAAAAACAATTATTTATGGCGGTTTTAACCGCCGCAATTTTCAATTTACGACAGTTCCTTTCAAGGCGCAACATGGAACGACGGTTGGAGTGACGGTTTTAGGAACTGTCGCGATATAGCCGGGCGACACACGTTTTTGAGACAGAAGCAAAACCGTCGCGACTAGTAAATTGTGACGGTTCAAACCGCCATAATCTGCCAATATTAACTGTCGCAACTTGCCAATTTTCTTGTAGTGCATTGACACTCTTCAACGAGAAGTTGCTTACACACCACCCTTGTGACGTTGTTGACTTTTGATACAAGTAAGTCAGCCCCTTTCTTGAACCAGACTCTAATATATACCATGTGTTGGGAGAGTTTTCAACTAGGGAGCATTGAACATTGTGGGACTTATTTTTTAACAACACCTTTGTGAGAGACGCATCGCATATTCACCAAAAACCTTAAGGTTATAGGTGAGTGGATTCTCTCACTTATAAATTCTTAAGTATCCACATTTCTAACCAATATGAAACTATTATTTACACTACTCACGCATGCTACATTCTCAACACTTTTGATATACATTACAAGAACTTATGATGACAATATTATCAAACAAAGTGGATCTTATCTTTTCCCAAAATTAAAACTTTTTTTATTGGTTTTACACTTGAGTTGCGACAGTTATCACAAAACCGTACTTATTCCTGGATTGCGACGGTTGTTACGACAATTAGGGTCAACTGTCGTAAATTTTTTGCTACATATATCTCAAAACCGTCCTTATTCCTAGACAGCGACGGTTGTCACGACAGTTAAAAACTGGACTGCGACGGTTGTCACGACAATTATCACAAAACCGTCCTTATTATGTTTTTTACTTAACTTTTTTTTTATAATATAATTTTTTTATTGAGCTCACCTTCTTCCTCACCGGCCGCATAAACAACCCTCACAAACTCACCATGTTGCTTATAGAAATTTCTTCTCTCACATTCTTCCTTAACAAAATCACATTCTTGGTCAGTGGAAAAACTTGGGGCTTATTTGATTCCCTTCTTAAAATCTGGTCTTTACTTTTTCAATAATTTTTAATAATTTTTGCGAATCTCTGATTTTCTGAACTCATTTTTTTTCTGTACAGTTTTGTTTCATGTATTTTGATCCATGGAATGTTGAATTAGTAAGGTTGCTGCCTTGTGACTTGTAGGTCAGGTTTAAATCTTGGAAAAATCTTCTGCTTATTGGCGGGAGATGGATATGACTGCGTAAATCTACCCTCCCCTGATCTCGCCTTGTACGAGGGTCGTGCATTGAGGGATAAGACGTGGACTTCATAAAATTGATAAATGATGTACAGAGTTAGTAATTAGTTAATACTAGTAACATTAGATGCTCATTTTATCTTTGTTTTGTAGTATTTACACTCTAAATTATTCAGTTTCTAGCAGTCTAGTAGATGTTCCATTGGTCAAGTATGGAACCTTTGTTGAGAAGGAAGCTGGTAATTATCAATGGAGTCGGTCAGATGTATCAAATCCCATATATAAATTCTATGATAAGGTTATGTAAATAAAACCTTGGCATTATTCGTATGGATTATTTTTGTAAATGAAAACAATGCTCTGTGTGTGCTAAAAGTTCATTTGATTTTTTTTTTTAAATTTAGAAATATATTAGCTGCGGATATACCTGCGGATTTTACATTTCCTGAGGATTTACCTTTGGAAATACCTATGGTTTATTATTTTTGGATAACAAAAACAATTATTTATGGCGGTTTTAACCGCCGCAATTTTCAATTTACGACAGTTCCTTTCAAGGCGCAACATGGAACGACGGTTGGAGTGACGGTTTTAGGAACTGTCGCGATATAGCCGGGCGACACACGTTTTTGAGACAGAAGCAAAACCGTCGCGACTAGTAAATTGTGACGGTTCAAACCGCCATAATCTGCCAATATTAACTGTCGCAACTTGCCAATTTTCTTGTAGTGCATTGACACTCTTCAACGAGAAGTTGCTTACACACCACCCTTGTGACGTTGTTGACTTTTGATACAAGTAAGTCAGCCCCTTTCTTGAACCAGACTCTAATATATACCATGTGTTGGGAGAGTTTTCAACTAGGGAGCATTGAACATTGTGGGACTTATTTTTTAACAACACCTTTGTGAGAGACGCATCGCATATTCACCAAAAACCTTAAGGTTATAGGTGAGTGGATTCTCTCACTTATAAATTCTTAAGTCTCCATATTTCTAACCAATATGAAACTATTATCTACACTACTCACGCTTGCTACATTCTAAACACTTTTGATATACATTACAAGAACTTATGATGACAATATTATCAAACAAAGTGGATCTTATCTTTTCCCAAAATTAAAACTTTTTTTATTGGTTTTACACTTGAGTTGCGACAGTTATCACAAAACCGTACTTATTCCTGGATTGCGACGGTTGTTACGACAATTAGGGTCAACTGTCGTAAATTTTTTGCTACATATATCTCAAAACCGTCCTTATTCCTAGACAGCGACGGTTGTCACGACAGTTAAAAACTGGACTGCGACGGTTGTCACGACAATTATCACAAAACCGTCCTTATTATGTTTTTTACTTAACTTTTTTTTTATAATATAATTTTTTTATTGAGCTCACCTTCTTCCTCACCGGCCGCATAAACAACCCTCACAAACTCACCATGTTGCTTATAGAAATTTCTTCTCTCACATTCTTCCTTAACAAAATCACATTCTTGGTCAGTGGAAAAACTTGGGGCTTATTTGATTCCCTTCTTAAAATCTGGTCTTTACTTTTTCAATAATTTTTAATAATTTTTGCGAATCTCTGATTTTCTGAACTCATTTTTTTTCTGTACAGTTTTGTTTCATGTATTTTGATCCATGGAATGTTGAATTAGTAAGGTTGCTGCCTTGTGACTTGGAGGTCAGGTTTAAATCTTGGAAAAATCTTCTGCTTATTGGCGGGAGATGGATATGACTGCGTAAATCTACCCTCCCCTGATCTCGCCTTGTACGAGGGTCGTGCATTGAGGGATAAGACGTGGACTTCATAAAATTGATAAATGATGTACAGAGTTAGTAATTAGTTAATACTAGTAACATTAGATGCTCATTTTATCTTTGTTTTGTAGTATTTACACTCTAAATTATTCAGTTTCTAGCAGTCTAGTAGATGTTCCATTGGTCAAGTATGGAACCTTTGTTGAGAAGGAAGCTGGTAATTATCAATGGAGTCGGTCAGATGTATCAAATCCCATATATAAATTCTATGATAAGGTTATGTAAATAAAACCTTGGCATTATTCGTATGGATTATTTTTGTAAATGAAAACAATGCTCTGTGTGTGCTAAAAGTTCATTTGATTTTTTTTTTTAAATTTAGAAATATATTAGCTGCGGATATACCTGCGGATTTTACATTTCCTGAGGATTTACCTTTGGAAATACCTATGGTTTATTATTTTTGGATAACAAAAACAATTATTTATGGCGGTTTTAACCGCCGCAATTTTCAATTTACGACAGTTCCTTTCAAGGCGCAACATGGAACGACGGTTGGAGTGACGGTTTTAGGAACTGTCGCGATATAGCCGGGCGACACACGTTTTTGAGACAGAAGCAAAACCGTCGCGACTAGTAAATTGTGACGGTTCAAACCGCCATAATCTGCCAATATTAACTGTCGCAACTTGCCAATTTTCTTGTAGTGCATTGACACTCTTCAACGAGAAGTTGCTTACACACCACCCTTGTGACGTTGTTGACTTTTGATACAAGTAAGTCAGCCCCTTTCTTGAACCAGACTCTAATATATACCATGTGTTGGGAGAGTTTTCAACTAGGGAGCATTGAACATTGTGGGACTTATTTTTTAACAACACCTTTGTGAGAGACGCATCGCATATTCACCAAAAACCTTAAGGTTATAGGTGAGTGGATTCTCTCACTTATAAATTCTTAAGTCTCCATATTTCTAACCAATATGAAACTATTATCTACACTACTCACGCTTGCTACATTCTCAACACTTTTGATATACATTACAAGAACTTATGATGACAATATTATCAAACAAAGTGGATCTTATCTTTTCCCAAAATTAAAACTTTTTTTATTGGTTTTACACTTGAGTTGCGACAGTTATCACAAAACCGTACTTATTCCTGGATTGCGACGGTTGTTACGACAATTAGGGTCAACTGTCGTAAATTTTTTGCTACATATATCTCAAAACCGTCCTTATTCCTAGACAGCGACGGTTGTCACGACAGTTAAAAACTGGACTGCGACGGTTGTCACGACAATTATCACAAAACCGTCCTTATTATGTTTTTTACTTAACTTTTTTTTTATAATATAATTTTTTTATTGAGCTCACCTTCTTCCTCACCGGCCGCATAAACAACCCTCACAAACTCACCATGTTGCTTATAGAAATTTCTTCTCTCACATTCTTCCTTAACAAAATCACATTCTTGGTCAGTGGAAAAACTTGGGGCTTATTTGATTCCCTTCTTAAAATCTGGTCTTTACTTTTTCAATAATTTTTAATAATTTTTGCGAATCTCTGATTTTCTGAACTCATTTTTTTTCTGTACAGTTTTGTTTCATGTATTTTGATCCATGGAATGTTGAATTAGTAAGGTTGCTGCCTTGTGACTTGTAGGTCAGGTTTAAATCTTGGAAAAATCTTCTGCTTATTGGCGGGAGATGGATATGACTGCGTAAATCTACCCTCCCCTGATCTCGCCTTGTACGAGGGTCGTGCATTGAGGGATAAGACGTGGACTTCATAAAATTGATAAATGATGTACAGAGTTAGTAATTAGTTAATACTAGTAACATTAGATGCTCATTTTATCTTTGTTTTGTAGTATTTACACTCTAAATTATTCAGTTTCTAGCAGTCTAGTAGATGTTCCATTGGTCAAGTATGGAACCTTTGTTGAGAAGGAAGCTGGTAATTATCAATGGAGTCGGTCAGATGTATCAAATCCCATATATAAATTCTATGATAAGGTTATGTAAATAAAACCTTGGCATTATTCGTATGGATTATTTTTGTAAATGAAAACAATGCTCTGTGTGTGCTAAAAGTTCATTTGATTTTTTTTTTTAAATTTAGAAATATATTAGCTGCGGATATACCTGCGGATTTTACATTTCCTGAGGATTTACCTTTGGAAATACCTATGGTTTATTATTTTTGGATAACAAAAACAATTATTTATGGCGGTTTTAACCGCCGCAATTTTCAATTTACGACAGTTCCTTTCAAGGCGCAACATGGAACGACGGTTGGAGTGACGGTTTTAGGAACTGTCGCGATATAGCCGGGCGACACACGTTTTTGAGACAGAAGCAAAACCGTCGCGACTAGTAAATTGTGACGGTTCAAACCGCCATAATCTGCCAATATTAACTGTCGCAACTTGCCAATTTTCTTGTAGTGCATTGACACTCTTCAACGAGAAGTTGCTTACACACCACCCTTGTGACGTTGTTGACTTTTGATACAAGTAAGTCAGCCCCTTTCTTGAACCAGACTCTAATATATACCATGTGTTGGGAGAGTTTTCAACTAGGGAGCATTGAACATTGTGGGACTTATTTTTTAACAACACCTTTGTGAGAGACGCATCGCATATTCACCAAAAACCTTAAGGTTATAGGTGAGTGGATTCTCTCACTTATAAATTCTTAAGTCTCCATATTTCTAACCAATATGAAACTATTATCTACACTACTCACGCTTGCTACATTCTAAACACTTTTGATATACATTACAAGAACTTATGATGACAATATTATCAAACAAAGTGGATCTTATCTTTTCCCAAAATTAAAACTTTTTTTATTGGTTTTACACTTGAGTTGCGACAGTTATCACAAAACCGTACTTATTCCTGGATTGCGACGGTTGTTACGACAATTAGGGTCAACTGTCGTAAATTTTTTGCTACATATATCTCAAAACCGTCCTTATTCCTAGACAGCGACGGTTGTCACGACAGTTAAAAACTGGACTGCGACGGTTGTCACGACAATTATCAAAAAACCGTCCTTATTATGTTTTTTACTTAACTTTTTTTTTATAATATAATTTTTTTATTGAGCTCACCTTCTTCCTCACCGGCCGCATAAACAACCCTCACAAACTCACCATGTTGCTTATAGAAATTTCTTCTCTCACATTCTTCCTTAACAAAATCACATTCTTGGTCAGTGGAAAAACTTGGGGCTTATTTGATTCCCTTCTTAAAATCTGGTCTTTACTTTTTCAATAATTTTTAATAATTTTTGCGAATCTCTGATTTTCTGAACTCATTTTTTTTCTGTACAGTTTTGTTTCATGTGTTTTGATCCATGGAAGTGTTGAATTAGTAAGGTTGCTGCCTTGTGACTTGGAGGTCAGGTTTAAATCTTGGAAAAATCTTCTGCTTATTGGCGGGAGATGGATATGACTGCGTAAATCTACCCTCCCCTGATCTCGCCTTGTACGAGGGTCGTGCATTGAGGGATAAGACGTGGACTTCATAAAATTGATAAATGATGTACAGAGTTAGTAATTAGTTAATACTAGTAACATTAGATGCTCATTTTATCTTTGTTTTGTAGTATTTACACTCTAAATTATTCAGTTTCTAGCAGTCTAGTAGATGTTCCATTGGTCAAGTATGGAACCTTTGTTGAGAAGGAAGCTGGTAATTATCAATGGAGTCGGTCAGATGTATCAAATCCCATATATAAATTCTATGATAAGGTTATGTAAATAAAACCTTGGCATTATTCGTATGGATTATTTTTGTAAATGAAAACAATGCTCTGTGTGTGCTAAAAGTTCATTTGATTTTTTTTTTAAATTTAGAAATATATTAGCTGCGGATATACCTGCGGATTTTACATTTCCTGAGGATTTACCTTTGGAAATACCTATGGTTTATTATTTTTGGATAACAAAAACAATTATTTATGGCGGTTTTAACCGCCGCAATTTTCAATTTACGACAGTTCCTTTCAAGGCGCAACATGGAACGAGGGTTGGAGTGACGGTTTTAGGAACTGTCGCGATATAGCCGGGCGACACACGTTTTTGCGACAGAAGCAAAACCGTCACGACTAGTAAATTGTGACGGTTCAAACCGCCATAATCTGCCAATATTAACTGTCGCAACTTGCCAATTTTCTTGTAGTGCATTGACACTCTTCAACGAGAAGTTGCTTACACACCACCCTTGTGACGTTGTTGACTTTTGATACAAGTAAGTCAGCCCCTTTCTTGAACCAGACTCTAATATATACCATGTGTTGGGAGAGTTTTCAACTAGGGAGCATTGAACATTGTGGGACTTATTTTTTAACAACACCTTTGTGAGAGACGCATCGCATATTCACCAAAAACCTTAAGGTTATAGGTGAGTGGATTCTCTCACTTATAAATTCTTAAGTCTCCATATTTCTAACCAATATGAAACTATTATCTACACTACTCACGCTTGCTACATTCTAAACACTTTTGATATACATTACAAGAACTTATGATGACAATATTATCAAACAAAGTGGATCTTATCTTTTCCCAAAATTAAAACTTTTTTTATTGGTTTTACACTTGAGTTGCGACAGTTATCACAAAACCGTACTTATTCCTGGATTGCGACGGTTGTTACGACAATTAGGGTCAACTGTCGTAAATTTTTTGCTACATATATCTCAAAACCGTCCTTATTCCTAGACAGCGACGGTTGTCACGACAGTTAAAAACTGGACTGCGACGGTTGTCACGACAATTATCACAAAACCGTCCTTATTATGTTTTTTACTTAACTTTTTTTTTATAATATAATTTTTTTTATTGAGCTCACCTTCTTCCTCACCGGCCGCATAAACAACCCTCACAAACTCACCATGTTGCTTATAGAAATTTCTTCTCTCACATTCTTCCTTAACAAAATCACATTCTTGGTCAGTGGAAAAACTTGGGGCTTATTTGATTCCCTTCTTAAAATCTGGTCTTTACTTTTTCAATAATTTTTAATAATTTTTGCGAATCTCTGATTTTCTGAACTCATTTTTTTTCTGTACAGTTTTGTTTCATGTGTTTTGATCCATGGAAGTGTTGAATTAGTAAGGTTGCTGCCTTGTGACTTGGAGGTCAGGTTTAAATCTTGGAAAAATCTTCTGCTTATTGGCGGGAGATGGATATGACTGCGTAAATCTACCCTCCCCTGATCTCGCCTTGTACGAGGGTCGTGCATTGAGGGATAAGACGTGGACTTCATAAAATTGATAAATGATGTACAGAGTTAGTAATTAGTTAATACTAGTAACATTAGATGCTCATTTTATCTTTGTTTTGTAGTATTTACACTCTAAATTATTCAGTTTCTAGCAGTCTAGTAGATGTTCCATTGGTCAAGTATGGAACCTTTGTTGAGAAGGAAGCTGGTAATTATCAATGGAGTCGGTCAGATGTATCAAATCCCATATATAAATTCTATGATAAGGTTATGTAAATAAAACCTTGGCATTATTCGTATGGATTATTTTTGTAAATGAAAACAATGCTCTGTGTGTGCTAAAAGTTCATTTGATTTTTTTTTTAAATTTAGAAATATATTAGCTGCGGATATACCTGCGGATTTTACATTTCCTGAGGATTTACCTTTGGAAATACCTATGGTTTATTATTTTTGGATAACAAAAACAATTATTTATGGCGGTTTTAACCGCCGCAATTTTCAATTTACGACAGTTCCTTTCAAGGCGCAACATGGAACGAGGGTTGGAGTGACGGTTTTAGGAACTGTCGCGATATAGCCGGGCGACACACGTTTTTGCGACAGAAGCAAAACCGTCACGACTAGTAAATTGTGACGGTTCAAACCGCCATAATCTGCCAATATTAACTGTCGCAACTTGCCAATTTTCTTGTAGTGCATTGACACTCTTCAACGAGAAGTTGCTTACACACCACCCTTGTGACGTTGTTGACTTTTGATACAAGTAAGTCAGCCCCTTTCTTGAACCAGACTCTAATATATACCATGTGTTGGGAGAGTTTTCAACTAGGGAGCATTGAACATTGTGGGACTTATTTTTTAACAACACCTTTGTGAGAGACGCATCGCATATTCACCAAAAACCTTAAGGTTATAGGTGAGTGGATTCTCTCACTTATAAATTCTTAAGTCTCCATATTTCTAACCAATATGAAACTATTATCTACACTACTCACGCTTGCTACATTCTAAACACTTTTGATATACATTACAAGAACTTATGATGACAATATTATCAAACAAAGTGGATCTTATCTTTTCCCAAAATTAAAACTTTTTTTATTGGTTTTACACTTGAGTTGCGACAGTTATCACAAAACCGTACTTATTCCTGGATTGCGACGGTTGTTACGACAATTAGGGTCAACTGTCGTAAATTTTTTGCTACATATATCTCAAAACCGTCCTTATTCCTAGACAGCGACGGTTGTCACGACAGTTAAAAACTGGACTGCGACGGTTGTCACGACAATTATCACAAAACCGTCCTTATTATGTTTTTTACTTAACTTTTTTTTTATAATATAATTTTTTTATTGAGCTCACCTTCTTCCTCACCGGCCGCATAAACAACCCTCACAAACTCACCATGTTGCTTATAGAAATTTCTTCTCTCACATTCTTCCTTAACAAAATCACATTCTTGGTCAGTGGAAAAACTTGGGGCTTATTTGATTCCCTTCTTAAAATCTGGTCTTTACTTTTTCAATAATTTTTAATAATTTTTGCGAATCTCTGATTTTCTGAACTCATTTTTTTTCTGTACAGTTTTGTTTCATGTGTTTTGATCCATGGAAGTGTTGAATTAGTAAGGTTGCTGCCTTGTGACTTGGAGGTCAGGTTTAAATCTTGGAAAAATCTTCTGCTTATTGGCGGGAGATGGATATGACTGCGTAAATCTACCCTCCCCTGATCTCGCCTTGTACGAGGGTCGTGCATTGAGGGATAAGACGTGGACTTCATAAAATTGATAAATGATGTACAGAGTTAGTAATTAGTTAATACTAGTAACATTAGATGCTCATTTTATCTTTGTTTTGTAGTATTTACACTCTAAATTATTCAGTTTCTAGCAGTCTAGTAGATGTTCCATTGGTCAAGTATGGAACCTTTGTTGAGAAGGAAGCTGGTAATTATCAATGGAGTCGGTCAGATGTATCAAATCCCATATATAAATTCTATGATAAGGTTATGTAAATAAAACCTTGGCATTATTCGTATGGATTATTTTTGTAAATGAAAACAATGCTCTGTGTGTGCTAAAAGTTCATTTGATTTTTTTTTTAAATTTAGAAATATATTAGCTGCGGATATACCTGCGGATTTTACATTTCCTGAGGATTTACCTTTGGAAATACCTATGGTTTATTATTTTTGGATAACAAAAACAATTATTTATGGCGGTTTTAACCGCCGCAATTTTCAATTTACGACAGTTCCTTTCAAGGCGCAACATGGAACGAGGGTTGGAGTGACGGTTTTAGGAACTGTCGCGATATAGCCGGGCGACACACGTTTTTGCGACAGAAGCAAAACCGTCACGACTAGTAAATTGTGACGGTTCAAACCGCCATAATCTGCCAATATTAACTGTCGCAACTTGCCAATTTTCTTGTAGTGCATTGACACTCTTCAACGAGAAGTTGCTTACACACCACCCTTGTGACGTTGTTGACTTTTGATACAAGTAAGTCAGCCCCTTTCTTGAACCAGACTCTAATATATACCATGTGTTGGGAGAGTTTTCAACTAGGGAGCATTGAACATTGTGGGACTTATTTTTTAACAACACCTTTGTGAGAGACGCATCGCATATTCACCAAAAACCTTAAGGTTATAGGTGAGTGGATTCTCTCACTTATAAATTCTTAAGTCTCCATATTTCTAACCAATATGAAACTATTATCTACACTACTCACGCTTGCTACATTCTAAACACTTTTGATATACATTACAAGAACTTATGATGACAATATTATCAAACAAAGTGGATCTTATCTTTTCCCAAAATTAAAACTTTTTTTATTGGTTTTACACTTGAGTTGCGACAGTTATCACAAAACCGTACTTATTCCTGGATTGCGACGGTTGTTACGACAATTAGGGTCAACTGTCGTAAATTTTTTGCTACATATATCTCAAAACCGTCCTTATTCCTAGACAGCGACGGTTGTCACGACAGTTAAAAACTGGACTGCGACGGTTGTCACGACAATTATCACAAAACCGTCCTTATTATGTTTTTTACTTAACTTTTTTTTTATAATATAATTTTTTTATTGAGCTCACCTTCTTCCTCACCGGCCGCATAAACAACCCTCACAAACTCACCATGTTGCTTATAGAAATTTCTTCTCTCACATTCTTCCTTAACAAAATCACATTCTTGGTCAGTGGAAAAACTTGGGGCTTATTTGATTCCCTTCTTAAAATCTGGTCTTTACTTTTTCAATAATTTTTAATAATTTTTGCGAATCTCTGATTTTCTGAACTCATTTTTTTTCTGTACAGTTTTGTTTCATGTATTTTGATCCATGGAATGTTGAATTAGTAAGGTTGCTGCCTTGTGACTTGTAGGTCAGGTTTAAATCTTGGAAAAATCTTCTGCTTATTGGCGGGAGATGGATATGACTGCGTAAATCTACCCTCCCCTGATCTCGCCTTGTACGAGGGTCGTGCATTGAGGGATAAGACGTGGACTTCATAAAATTGATAAATGATGTACAGAGTTAGTAATTAGTTAATACTAGTAACATTAGATGCTCATTTTATCTTTGTTTTGTAGTATTTACACTCTAAATTATTCAGTTTCTAGCAGTCTAGTAGATGTTCCATTGGTCAAGTATGGAACCTTTGTTGAGAAGGAAGCTGGTAATTATCAATGGAGTCGGTCAGATGTATCAAATCCCATATATAAATTCTATGATAAGGTTATGTAAATAAAACCTTGGCATTATTCGTATGGATTATTTTTGTAAATGAAAACAATGCTCTGTGTGTGCTAAAAGTTCATTTGATTTTTTTTTTTAAATTTAGAAATATATTAGCTGCGGATATACCTGCGGATTTTACATTTCCTGAGGATTTACCTTTGGAAATACCTATGGTTTATTATTTTTGGATAACAAAAACAATTATTTATGGCGGTTTTAACCGCCGCAATTTTCAATTTACGACAGTTCCTTTCAAGGCGCAACATGGAACGACGGTTGGAGTGACGGTTTTAGGAACTGTCGCGATATAGCCGGGCGACACACGTTTTTGAGACAGAAGCAAAACCGTCGCGACTAGTAAATTGTGACGGTTCAAACCGCCATAATCTGCCAATATTAACTGTCGCAACTTGCCAATTTTCTTGTAGTGCATTGACACTCTTCAACGAGAAGTTGCTTACACACCACCCTTGTGACGTTGTTGACTTTTGATACAAGTAAGTCAGCCCCTTTCTTGAACCAGACTCTAATATATACCATGTGTTGGGAGAGTTTTCAACTAGGGAGCATTGAACATTGTGGGACTTATTTTTTAACAACACCTTTGTGAGAGACGCATCGCATATTCACCAAAAACCTTAAGGTTATAGGTGAGTGGATTCTCTCACTTATAAATTCTTAAGTCTCCATATTTCTAACCAATATGAAACTATTATCTACACTACTCACGCTTGCTACATTCTCAACACTTTTGATATACATTACAAGAACTTATGATGACAATATTATCAAACAAAGTGGATCTTATCTTTTCCCAAAATTAAAACTTTTTTTATTGGTTTTACACTTGAGTTGCGACAGTTATCACAAAACCGTACTTATTCCTGGATTGCGACGGTTGTTACGACAATTAGGGTCAACTGTCGTAAATTTTTTGCTACATATATCTCAAAACCGTCCTTATTCCTAGACAGCGACGGTTGTCACGACAGTTAAAAACTGGACTGCGACGGTTGTCACGACAATTATCACAAAACCGTCCTTATTATGTTTTTTACTTAACTTTTTTTTTATAATATAATTTTTTTATTGAGCTCACCTTCTTCCTCACCGGCCGCATAAACAACCCTCACAAACTCACCATGTTGCTTATAGAAATTTCTTCTCTCACATTCTTCCTTAACAAAATCACATTCTTGGTCAGTGGAAAAACTTGGGGCTTATTTGATTCCCTTCTTAAAATCTGGTCTTTACTTTTTCAATAATTTTTAATAATTTTTGCGAATCTCTGATTTTCTGAACTCATTTTTTTTCTGTACAGTTTTGTTTCATGTATTTTGATCCATGGAAGTGTTGAATTAGTAAGGTTGCTGCCTTGTGACTTGGAGGTCAGGTTTAAATCTTGGAAAAATCTTCTGCTTATTGGCGGGAGATGGATATGACTGCGTAAATCTACCCTCCCCTGATCTCGCCTTGTACGAGGGTCGTGCATTGAGGGATAAGACGTGGACTTCATAAAATTGATAAATGATGTACAGAGTTAGTAATTAGTTAATACTAGTAACATTAGATGCTCATTTTATCTTTGTTTTGTAGTATTTACACTCTAAATTATTCAGTTTCTAGCAGTCTAGTAGATGTTCCATTGGTCAAGTATGGAACCTTTGTTGAGAAGGAAGCTGGTAATTATCAATGGAGTCGGTCAGATGTATCAAATCCCATATATAAATTCTATGATAAGGTTATGTAAATAAAACCTTGGCATTATTCGTATGGATTATTTTTGTAAATGAAAACAATGCTCTGTGTGTGCTAAAAGTTCATTTGATTTTTTTTTTTAAATTTAGAAATATATTAGCTGCGGATATACCTGCGGATTTTACATTTCCTGAGGATTTACCTTTGGAAATACCTATGGTTTATTATTTTTGGATAACAAAAACAATTATTTATGGCG
Organism: Lathyrus tuberosus; assembly: GCA_022829125.1. Taxonomy (NCBI): domain Eukaryota; kingdom Viridiplantae; phylum Streptophyta; class Magnoliopsida; order Fabales; family Fabaceae; genus Lathyrus; species Lathyrus tuberosus. Next base: position 16,323,892 of record JALAZF010000071.1, read on the forward strand.
GTTTTAACCGCCGCAATTTTCAATTTACGACAGTTCCTTTCAAGGCGCAACATGGAACGAGGGTTGGAGTGACGGTTTTAGGAACTGTCGCGATATAGCCGGGCGACACACGTTTTTGCGACAGAAGCAAAACCGTCACGACTAGTAAATTGTGACGGTTCAAACCGCCATAATCTGCCAATATTAACTGTCGCAACTTGCCAATTTTCTTGTAGTGCATTGACACTCTTCAACGAGAAGTTGCTTACACACCACCCTTGTGACGTTGTTGACTTTTGATACAAGTAAGTCAGCCCCTTTCTTGAACCAGACTCTAATATATACCATGTGTTGGGAGAGTTTTCAACTAGGGAGCATTGAACATTGTGGGACTTATTTTTTAACAACACCTTTGTGAGAGACGCATCGCATATTCACCAAAAACCTTAAGGTTATAGGTGAGTGGATTCTCTCACTTATAAATTCTTAAGTCTCCATATTTATAACCAATATGAAACTATTATCTACACTACTCACGCTTGCTACATTCTAAACACTTTTGATATACATTACAAGAACTTATGATGACAATATTATCAAACAAAGTGGATCTTATCTTTTCCCAAAATTAAAACTTTTTTTATTGGTTTTACACTTGAGTTGCGACAGTTATCACAAAACCGTACTTATTCCTGGATTGCGACGGTTGTTACGACAATTAGGGTCAACTGTCGTAAATTTTTTGCTACATATATCTCAAAACCGTCCTTATTCCTAGACAGCGACGGTTGTCACGACAGTTAAAAACTGGACTGCGACGGTTGTCACGACAATTATCACAAAACCGTCCTTATTATGTTTTTTACTTAACTTTTTTTTTATAATATAATTTTTTTATTGAGCTCACCTTCTTCCTCACCGGCCGCATAAACAACCCTCACAAACTCACCATGTTGCTTATAGAAATTTCTTCTCTCACATTCTTCCTTAACAAAATCACATTCTTGGTCAGTGGAAAAACTTGGGGCTTATTTGATTCCCTTCTTAAAATCTGGTCTTTACTTTTTCAATAATTTTTAATAATTTTTGCGAATCTCTGATTTTCTGAACTCATTTTTTTTCTGTACAGTTTTGTTTCATGTATTTTGATCCATGGAAGTGTTGAATTAGTAAGGTTGCTGCCTTGTGACTTGGAGGTCAGGTTTAAATCTTGGAAAAATCTTCTGCTTATTGGCGGGAGATGGATATGACTGCGTAAATCTACCCTCCCCTGATCTCGCCTTGTACGAGGGTCGTGCATTGAGGGATAAGACGTGGACTTCATAAAATTGATAAATGATGTACAGAGTTAGTAATTAGTTAATACTAGTAACATTAGATGCTCATTTTATCTTTGTTTTGTAGTATTTACACTCTAAATTATTCAGTTTCTAGCAGTCTAGTAGATGTTCCATTGGTCAAGTATGGAACCTTTGTTGAGAAGGAAGCTGGTAATTATCAATGGAGTCGGTCAGATGTATCAAATCCCATATATAAATTCTATGATAAGGTTATGTAAATAAAACCTTGGCATTATTCGTATGGATTATTTTTGTAAATGAAAACAATGCTCTGTGTGTGCTAAAAGTTCATTTGATTTTTTTTTTTAAATTTAGAAATATATTAGCTGCGGATATACCTGCGGATTTTACATTTCCTGAGGATTTACCTTTGGAAATACCTATGGTTTATTATTTTTGGATAACAAAAACAATTATTTATGGCGGTTTTAACCGCCGCAATTTTCAATTTACGACAGTTCCTTTCAAGGCGCAACATGGAACGAGGGTTGGAGTGACGGTTTTAGGAACTGTCGCGATATAGCCGGGCGACACACGTTTTTGCGACAGAAGCAAAACCGTCACGACTAGTAAATTGTGACGGTTCAAACCGCCATAATCTGCCAATATTAACTGTCGCAACTTGCCAATTTTCTTGTAGTGCATTGACACTCTTCAACGAGAAGTTGCTTACACACCACCCTTGTGACGTTGTTGACTTTTGATACAAGTAAGTCAGCCCCTTTCTTGAACCAGACTCTAATATATACCATGTGTTGGGAGAGTTTTCAACTAGGGAGCATTGAACATTGTGGGACTTATTTTTTAACAACACCTTTGTGAGAGACGCATCGCATATTCACCAAAAACCTTAAGGTTATAGGTGAGTGGATTCTCTCACTTATAAATTCTTAAGTCTCCATATTTATAACCAATATGAAACTATTATCTACACTACTCACGCTTGCTACATTCTAAACACTTTTGATATACATTACAAGAACTTATGATGACAATATTATCAAACAAAGTGGATCTTATCTTTTCCCAAAATTAAAACTTTTTTTATTGGTTTTACACTTGAGTTGCGACAGTTATCACAAAACCGTACTTATTCCTGGATTGCGACGGTTGTTACGACAATTAGGGTCAACTGTCGTAAATTTTTTGCTACATATATCTCAAAACCGTCCTTATTCCTAGACAGCGACGGTTGTCACGACAGTTAAAAACTGGACTGCGACGGTTGTCACGACAATTATCACAAAACCGTCCTTATTATGTTTTTTACTTAACTTTTTTTTTATAATATAATTTTTTTATTGAGCTCACCTTCTTCCTCACCGGCCGCATAAACAACCCTCACAAACTCACCATGTTGCTTATAGAAATTTCTTCTCTCACATTCTTCCTTAACAAAATCACATTCTTGGTCAGTGGAAAAACTTGGGGCTTATTTGATTCCCTTCTTAAAATCTGGTCTTTACTTTTTCAATAATTTTTAATAATTTTTGCGAATCTCTGATTTTCTGAACTCATTTTTTTTCTGTACAGTTTTGTTTCATGTATTTTGATCCATGGAATGTTGAATTAGTAAGGTTGCTGCCTTGTGACTTGTAGGTCAGGTTTAAATCTTGGAAAAATCTTCTGCTTATTGGCGGGAGATGGATATGACTGCGTAAATCTACCCTCCCCTGATCTCGCCTTGTACGAGGGTCGTGCATTGAGGGATAAGACGTGGACTTCATAAAATTGATAAATGATGTACAGAGTTAGTAATTAGTTAATACTAGTAACATTAGATGCTCATTTTATCTTTGTTTTGTAGTATTTACACTCTAAATTATTCAGTTTCTAGCAGTCTAGTAGATGTTCCATTGGTCAAGTATGGAACCTTTGTTGAGAAGGAAGCTGGTAATTATCAATGGAGTCGGTCAGATGTATCAAATCCCATATATAAATTCTATGATAAGGTTATGTAAATAAAACCTTGGCATTATTCGTATGGATTATTTTTGTAAATGAAAACAATGCTCTGTGTGTGCTAAAAGTTCATTTGATTTTTTTTTTTAAATTTAGAAATATATTAGCTGCGGATATACCTGCGGATTTTACATTTCCTGAGGATTTACCTTTGGAAATACCTATGGTTTATTATTTTTGGATAACAAAAACAATTATTTATGGCGGTTTTAACCGCCGCAATTTTCAATTTACGACAGTTCCTTTCAAGGCGCAACATGGAACGAGGGTTGGAGTGACGGTTTTAGGAACTGTCGCGATATAGCCGGGCGACACACGTTTTTGCGACAGAAGCAAAACCGTCACGACTAGTAAATTGTGACGGTTCAAACCGCCATAATCTGCCAATATTAACTGTCGCAACTTGCCAATTTTCTTGTAGTGCATTGACACTCTTCAACGAGAAGTTGCTTACACACCACCCTTGTGACGTTGTTGACTTTTGATACAAGTAAGTCAGCCCCTTTCTTGAACCAGACTCTAATATATACCATGTGTTGGGAGAGTTTTCAACTAGGGAGCATTGAACATTGTGGGACTTATTTTTTAACAACACCTTTGTGAGAGACGCATCGCATATTCACCAAAAACCTTAAGGTTATAGGTGAGTGGATTCTCTCACTTATAAATTCTTAAGTCTCCATATTTCTAACCAATATGAAACTATTATCTACACTACTCACGCTTGCTACATTCTAAACACTTTTGATATACATTACAAGAACTTATGATGACAATATTATCAAACAAAGTGGATCTTATCTTTTCCCAAAATTAAAACTTTTTTTATTGGTTTTACACTTGAGTTGCGACAGTTATCACAAAACCGTACTTATTCCTGGATTGCGACGGTTGTTACGACAATTAGGGTCAACTGTCGTAAATTTTTTGCTACATATATCTCAAAACCGTCCTTATTCCTAGACAGCGACGGTTGTCACGACAGTTAAAAACTGGACTGCGACGGTTGTCACGACAATTATCACAAAACCGTCCTTATTATGTTTTTTACTTAACTTTTTTTTTATAATATAATTTTTTTATTGAGCTCACCTTCTTCCTCACCGGCCGCATAAACAACCCTCACAAACTCACCATGTTGCTTATAGAAATTTCTTCTCTCACATTCTTCCTTAACAAAATCACATTCTTGGTCAGTGGAAAAACTTGGGGCTTATTTGATTCCCTTCTTAAAATCTGGTCTTTACTTTTTCAATAATTTTTAATAATTTTTGCGAATCTCTGATTTTCTGAACTCATTTTTTTTCTGTACAGTTTTGTTTCATGTATTTTGATCCATGGAATGTTGAATTAGTAAGGTTGCTGCCTTGTGACTTGTAGGTCAGGTTTAAATCTTGGAAAAATCTTCTGCTTATTGGCGGGAGATGGATATGACTGCGTAAATCTACCCTCCCCTGATCTCGCCTTGTACGAGGGTCGTGCATTGAGGGATAAGACGTGGACTTCATAAAATTGATAAATGATGTACAGAGTTAGTAATTAGTTAATACTAGTAACATTAGATGCTCATTTTATCTTTGTTTTGTAGTATTTACACTCTAAATTATTCAGTTTCTAGCAGTCTAGTAGATGTTCCATTGGTCAAGTATGGAACCTTTGTTGAGAAGGAAGCTGGTAATTATCAATGGAGTCGGTCAGATGTATCAAATCCCATATATAAATTCTATGATAAGGTTATGTAAATAAAACCTTGGCATTATTCGTATGGATTATTTTTGTAAATGAAAACAATGCTCTGTGTGTGCTAAAAGTTCATTTGATTTTTTTTTTAAATTTAGAAATATATTAGCTGCGGATATACCTGCGGATTTTACATTTCCTGAGGATTTACCTTTGGAAATACCTATGGTTTATTATTTTTGGATAACAAAAACAATTATTTATGGCGGTTTTAACCGCCGCAATTTTCAATTTACGACAGTTCCTTTCAAGGCGCAACATGGAACGACGGTTGGAGTGACGGTTTTAGGAACTGTCGCGATATAGCCGGGCGACACACGTTTTTGAGACAGAAGCAAAACCGTCGCGACTAGTAAATTGTGACGGTTCAAACCGCCATAATCTGCCAATATTAACTGTCGCAACTTGCCAATTTTCTTGTAGTGCATTGACACTCTTCAACGAGAAGTTGCTTACACACCACCCTTGTGACGTTGTTGACTTTTGATACAAGTAAGTCAGCCCCTTTCTTGAACCAGACTCTAATATATACCATGTGTTGGGAGAGTTTTCAACTAGGGAGCATTGAACATTGTGGGACTTATTTTTTAACAACACGTTTGTGAGAGACGCATCGCATATTCACCAAAAACCTTAAGGTTATAGGTGAGTGGATTCTCTCACTTATAAATTCTTAAGTCTCCATATTTCTAACCAATATGAAACTATTATCTACACTACTCACGCTTGCTACATTCTCAACACTTTTGATATACATTACAAGAACTTATGATGACAATATTATCAAACAAAGTGGATCTTATCTTTTCCCAAAATTAAAACTTTTTTTATTGGTTTTACACTTGAGTTGCGACAGTTATCACAAAACCGTACTTATTCCTGGATTGCGACGGTTGTTACGACAATTAGGGTCAACTGTCGTAAATTTTTTGCTACATATATCTCAAAACCGTCCTTATTCCTAGACAGCGACGGTTGTCACGACAGTTAAAAACTGGACTGCGACGGTTGTCACGACAATTATCACAAAACCGTCCTTATTATGTTTTTTACTTAACTTTTTTTTTATAATATAATTTTTTTATTGAGCTCACCTTCTTCCTCACCGGCCGCATAAACAACCCTCACAAACTCACCATGTTGCTTATAGAAATTTCTTCTCTCACATTCTTCCTTAACAAAATCACATTCTTGGTCAGTGGAAAAACTTGGGGCTTATTTGATTCCCTTCTTAAAATCTGGTCTTTACTTTTTCAATAATTTTTAATAATTTTTGCGAATCTCTGATTTTCTGAACTCATTTTTTTTCTGTACAGTTTTGTTTCATGTATTTTGATCCATGGAAGTGTTGAATTAGTAAGGTTGCTGCCTTGTGACTTGGAGGTCAGGTTTAAATCTTGGAAAAATCTTCTGCTTATTGGCGGGAGATGGATATGACTGCGTAAATCTACCCTCCCCTGATCTCGCCTTGTACGAGGGTCGTGCATTGAGGGATAAGACGTGGACTTCATAAAATTGATAAATGATGTACAGAGTTAGTAATTAGTTAATACTAGTAACATTAGATGCTCATTTTATCTTTGTTTTGTAGTATTTACACTCTAAATTATTCAGTTTCTAGCAGTCTAGTAGATGTTCCATTGGTCAAGTATGGAACCTTTGTTGAGAAGGAAGCTGGTAATTATCAATGGAGTCGGTCAGATGTATCAAATCCCATATATAAATTCTATGATAAGGTTATGTAAATAAAACCTTGGCATTATTCGTATGGATTATTTTTGTAAATGAAAACAATGCTCTGTGTGTGCTAAAAGTTCATTTGATTTTTTTTTTTAAATTTAGAAATATATTAGCTTCGGATATACCTGCGGATTTTACATTTCCTGAGGATTTACCTTTGGAAATACCTATGGTTTATTATTTTTGGATAACAAAAACAATTATTTATGGCGGTTTTAACCGCCGCAATTTTCAATTTACGACAGTTCCTTTCAAGGCGCAACATGGAACGAGGGTTGGAGTGACGGTTTTAGGAACTGTCGCGATATAGCCGGGCGACACACGTTTTTGCGACAGAAGCAAAACCGTCACGACTAGTAAATTGTGACGGTTCAAACCGCCATAATCTGCCAATATTAACTGTCGCAACTTTCCAATTTTCTTGTAGTGCATTGACACTCTTCAACGAGAAGTTGCTTACACACCACCCTTGTGACGTTGTTGACTTTTGATACAAGTAAGTCAGCCCCTTTCTTGAACCAGACTCTAATATATACCATGTGTTGGGAGAGTTTTCAACTAGGGAGCATTGAACATTGTGGGACATATTTTATAACAACACCTTTGTGAGAGACGCATCGCATATTCACCAAAAACCTTAAGGTTATAGGTGAGTGGATTCTCTCACTTATAAATTCTTAAGTCTCCATATTTCTAACCAATATGAAACTATTATCTACACTACTCACGCTTGCTACATTCTCAACACTTTTGATATACATTACAAGAACTTATGATGACAATATTATCAAACAAAGTGGATCTTATCTTTTCCCAAAATTAAAACTTTTTTTATTGGTTTTACACTTGAGTTGCGACAGTTATCACAAAACCGTACTTATTCCTGGATTGAGACGGTTGTTACGACAATTAGGGTCAACTGTCGTAAATTTTTTGCTACATATATCTCAAAACCGTCCTTATTCCTAGACAACGACGGTTGTCACGACAGTTAAAAACTGGACTGCGACGGTTGTCACGACAATTATCACAAAACCGTCCTTATTATGTTTTTTACTTAACTTTTTTTTTATAATATAATTTTTTTATTGAGCTCACCTTCTTCCTCACCGGCCGCATAAACAACCCTCACAAACTCACCATGTTGCTTATAGAAATTTCTTCTCTCACATTCTTCCTTAACAAAATCACATTCTTGGTCAGTGGAAAAACTTGGGGCTTATTTGATTCCCTTCTTAAAATCTGGTCTTTACTTTTTCAATAATTTTTAATAATTTTTGCGAATCTCTGATTTTCTGAACTCATTTTTTTTCTGTACAGTTTTGTTTCATGTATTTTGATCCATGGAAGTGTTGAATTAGTAAGGTTGCTGCCTTGTGACTTGGAGGTCAGGTTTAAATCTTGGAAAAATCTTCTGCTTATTGGCGGGAGATGGATATGACTGCGTAAATCTACCCTCCCCTGATCTCGCCTTGTACGAGGGTCGTGCATTGAGGGATAAGACGTGGACTTCATAAAATTGATAAATGATGTACAGAGTTAGTAATTAGTTAATACTAGTAACATTAGATGCTCATTTTATCTTTGTTTTGTAGTATTTACACTCTAAATTATTCAGTTTCTAGCAGTCTAGTAGATGTTCCATTGGTCAAGTATGGAACCTTTGTTGAGAAGGAAGCTGGTAATTATCAATGGAGTCGGTCAGATGTATCAAATCCCATATATAAATTCTATGATAAGGTTATGTAAATAAAACCTTGGCATTATTCGTATGGATTATTTTTGTAAATGAAAACAATGCTCTGTGTGTGCTAAAAGTTCATTTGATTTTTTTTTTTAAATTTAGAAATATATTAGCTGCGGATATACCTGTGGATTTTACATTTCCTGAGGATTTACCTTTGGAAATACCTATGGTTTATTATTTTTGTATAACAAAAATAATTATTTATGGCGGTTTTAACCGCCGCAATTTTCAATTTACGACAGTTCCTTTCAAGGCGCAACATGGAACGAGGGTTGGAGTGACGGTTTTAGGAACTGTCGCGATATACCCTGGCGACTCACGTTTTTGCGACAGAAGCAAAATCGTCGCGACTAGTAAATTGTGACGGTTCAAACCGCCATAATCTGCCAATATTAACTGTCGCAACTTGCCAATTTTCTTGTAGTGCATTGACACTCTTCAACGAGAAGTTGCTTACACACCACCCTTGTGACGTTGTTGACTTTTGATACAAGTAAGTCAGCCCCTTTCTTGAACCAGACTCTAATATATACCATGTGTTGGGAGAGTTTTCAACTAGGGAGCATTGAACATTGTGGGACATATTTTTTAACAACACCTTTGTGAGAGACGCATCGCATATTCACCAAAAACCTTAAGGTTATAGGTGAGTGGATTCTCTCACTTATAAATTCTTAAGTCTCCATATTTCTAACCAATATGAAACTATTATCTACACTACTCACGCTTGCTACATTCTCAACACTTTTGATATACATTACAAGAACTTATGATGACAATATTATCAAACAAAGTGGATCTTATCTTTTCCCAAAATTAAAACTTTTTTTATTGGTTTTACACTTGAGTTGCGACAGTTATCACAAAACCGTACTTATTCCTGGATTGCGACGGTTGTTACGACAATTAGGGTCAACTGTCGTAAATTTTTTGCTACATATATCTCAAAACCGTCCTTATTCCTAGACAGCGACGGTTGTCACGACAGTTAAAAACTGGACTGCGACGGTTGTCACGACAATTATCACAAAACCGTCCTTATTATGTTTTTTACTTAACTTTTTTTTTATAATATAATTTTTTTATTGAGCTCACCTTCTTCCTCACCGGCCGCATAAACAACCCTCACAAACTCACCATGTTGCTTATAGAAATTTCTTCTCTCACATTCTTCCTTAACAAAATCACATTCTTGGTCAGTGGAAAAACTTGGGGCTTATTTGATTCCCTTCTTAAAATCTGGTCTTTACTTTTTCAATAATTTTTAATAATTTTTGCGAATCTCTGATTTTCTGAACTCATTTTTTTTCTGTACAGTTTTGTTTCATGTATTTTGATCCATGGAAGTGTTGAATTAGTAAGGTTGCTGCCTTGTGACTTGGAGGTCAGGTTTAAATCTTGGAAAAATCTTCTGCTTATTGGCGGGAGATGGATATGACTGCGTAAATCTACCCTCCCCTGATCTCGCCTTGTACGAGGGTCGTGCATTGAGGGATAAGACGTGGACTTCATAAAATTGATAAATGATGTACAGAGTTAGTAATTAGTTAATACTAGTAACATTAGATGCTCATTTTATCTTTGTTTTGTAGTATTTACACTCTAAATTATTCAGTTTCTAGCAGTCTAGTAGATGTTCCATTGGTCAAGTATGGAACCTTTGTTGAGAAGGAAGCTGGTAATTATCAATGGAGTCGGTCATATGTATCAAATCCCATATATAAATTCTATGATAAGGTTATGTAAATAAAACCTTGGCATTATTCGTATGGATTATTTTTGTAAATGAAAACAATGCTCTGTGTGTGCTAAAAGTTCATTTGATTTTTTTTTTTAAATTTAGAAATATATTAGCTGCGGATATACCTGCGGATTTTACATTTCCTGAGGATTTACCTTTGGAAATACCTATGGTTTATTATTTTTGGATAACAAAAACAATTATTTATGGCGGTTTTAACCGCCGCAATTTTCAATTTACGACAGTTCCTTTCAAGGCGCAACATGGAACGAGGGTTGGAGTGACGGTTTTAGGAACTGTCGCGATATAGCCGGGCGACACACGTTTTTGCGACAGAAGCAAAACCGTCACGACTAGTAAATTGTGACGGTTCAAACCGCCATAATCTGCCAATATTAACTGTCGCAACTTGCCAATTTTCTTGTAGTGCATTGACACTCTTCAACGAGAAGTTGCTTACACACCACCCTTGTGACGTTGTTGACTTTTGATACAAGTAAGTCAGCCCCTTTCTTGAACCAGACTCTAATATATACCATGTGTTGGGAGAGTTTTCAACTAGGGAGCATTGAACATTGTGGGACTTATTTTTTAACAACACCTTTGTGAGAGACGCATCGCATATTCACCAAAAACCTTAAGGTTATAGGTGAGTGGATTCTCTCACTTATAAATTCTTAAGTATCCACATTTCTAACCAATATGAAACTATTATTTACACTACTCACGCATGCTACATTCTCAACACTTTTGATATACATTACAAGAACTTATGATGACAATATTATCAAACAAAGTGGATCTTATCTTTTCCCAAAATTAAAACTTTTTTTATTGGTTTTACACTTGAGTTGCGACAGTTATCACAAAACCGTACTTATTCCTGGATTGCGACGGTTGTTACGACAATTAGGGTCAACTGTCGTAAATTTTTTGCTACATATATCTCAAAACCGTCCTTATTCCTAGACAGCGACGGTTGTCACGACAGTTAAAAACTGGACTGCGACGGTTGTCACGACAATTATCACAAAACCGTCCTTATTATGTTTTTTACTTAACTTTTTTTTTATAATATAATTTTTTTATTGAGCTCACCTTCTTCCTCACCGGCCGCATAAACAACCCTCACAAACTCACCATGTTGCTTATAGAAATTTCTTCTCTCACATTCTTCCTTAACAAAATCACATTCTTGGTCAGTGGAAAAACTTGGGGCTTATTTGATTCCCTTCTTAAAATCTGGTCTTTACTTTTTCAATAATTTTTAATAATTTTTGCGAATCTCTGATTTTCTGAACTCATTTTTTTTCTGTACAGTTTTGTTTCATGTATTTTGATCCATGGAAGTGTTGAATTAGTAAGGTTGCTGCCTTGTGACTTGGAGGTCAGGTTTAAATCTTGGAAAAATCTTCTGCTTATTGGCGGGAGATGGATATGACTGCGTAAATCTACCCTCCCCTGATCTCGCCTTGTACGAGGGTCGTGCATTGAGGGATAAGACGTGGACTTCATAAAATTGATAAATGATGTACAGAGTTAGTAATTAGTTAATACTAGTAACATTAGATGCTCATTTTATCTTTGTTTTGTAGTATTTACACTCTAAATTATTCAGTTTCTAGCAGTCTAGTAGATGTTCCATTGGTCAAGTATGGAACCTTTGTTGAGAAGGAAGCTGGTAATTATCAATGGAGTCGGTCAGATGTATCAAATCCCATATATAAATTCTATGATAAGGTTATGTAAATAAAACCTTGGCATTATTCGTATGGATTATTTTTGTAAATGAAAACAATGCTCTGTGTGTGCTAAAAGTTCATTTGATTTTTTTTTTTAAATTTAGAAATATATTAGCTGCGGATATACCTGCGGATTTTACATTTCCTGAGGATTTACCTTTGGAAATACCTATGGTTTATTATTTTTGGATAACAAAAACAATTATTTATGGCGGTTTTAACCGCCGCAATTTTCAATTTACGACAGTTCCTTTCAAGGCGCAACATGGAACGAGGGTTGGAGTGACGGTTTTAGGAACTGTCGCGATATAGCCGGGCGACACACGTTTTTGCGACAGAAGCAAAACCGTCACGACTAGTAAATTGTGACGGTTCAAACCGCCATAATCTGCCAATATTAACTGTCGCAACTTTCCAATTTTCTTGTAGTGCATTGACACTCTTCAACGAGAAGTTGCTTACACACCACCCTTGTGACGTTGTTGACTTTTGATACAAGTAAGTCAACCCCTTTCTTGAACCAGACTCTAATATATACCATGTGTTGGGAGAGTTTTCAACTAGGGAGCATTGAACATTGTGGGACATATTTTTTAACAACACCTTTGTGAGAGACGCATCGCATATTCACCAAAAACCTTAAGGTTATAGGTGAGTGGATTCTCTCACTTATAAATTCTTAAGTCTCCATATTTCTAACCAATATGAAACTATTATCTACACTACTCACGCTTGCTACATTCTCAACACTTTTGATATACATTACAAGAACTTATGATGACAATATTATCAAACAAAGTGGATCTTATCTTTTCCCAAAATTAAAACTTTTTTTATTGGTTTTACACTTGAGTTGCGACAGTTATCACAAAACCGTACTTATTCCTGGATTGAGACGGTTGTTACGACAATTAGGGTCAACTGTCGTAAATTTTTTGCTACATATATCTCAAAACCGTCCTTATTCCTAGACAACGACGGTTGTCACGACAGTTAAAAACTGGACTGCGACGGTTGTCACGACAATTATCACAAAACCGTCCTTATTATGTTTTTTACTTAACTTTTTTTTTATAATATAATTTTTTTATTGAGCTCACCTTCTTCCTCACCGGCCGCATAAACAACCCTCACAAACTCACCATGTTGCTTATAGAAATTTCTTCTCTCACATTCTTCCTTAACAAAATCACATTCTTGGTCAGTGGAAAAACTTGGGGCTTATTTGATTCCCTTCTTAAAATCTGGTCTTTACTTTTTCAATAATTTTTAATAATTTTTGCGAATCTCTGATTTTCTGAACTCATTTTTTTTCTGTACAGTTTTGTTTCATGTATTTTGATCCATGGAAGTGTTGAATTAGTAAGGTTGCTGCCTTGTGACTTGGAGGTCAGGTTTAAATCTTGGAAAAATCTTCTGCTTATTGGCGGGAGATGGATATGACTGCGTAAATCTACCCTCCCCTGATCTCGCCTTGTACGAGGGTCGTGCATTGAGGGATAAGACGTGGACTTCATAAAATTGATAAATGATGTACAGAGTTAGTAATTAGTTAATACTAGTAACATTAGATGCTCATTTTATCTTTGTTTTGTAGTATTTACACTCTAAATTATTCAGTTTCTAGCAGTCTAGTAGATGTTCCATTGGTCAAGTATGGAACCTTTGTTGAGAAGGAAGCTGGTAATTATCAATGGAGTCGGTCAGATGTATCAAATCCCATATATAAATTCTATGATAAGGTTATGTAAATAAAACCTTGGCATTATTCGTATGGATTATTTTTGTAAATGAAAACAATGCTCTGTGTGTGCTAAAAGTTCATTTGATTTTTTTTTTTAAATTTAGAAATATATTAGCTGCGGATATACCTGCGGATTTTACATTTCCTGAGGATTTACCTTTGGAAATACCTATGGTTTATTATTTTTGGATAACAAAAACAATTATTTATGGCGGTTTTAACCGCCGCAATTTTCAATTTACGACAGTTCCTTTCAAGGCGCAACATGGAACGAGGGTTGGAGTGACGGTTTTAGGAACTGTCGCGATATAGCCGGGCGACACACGTTTTTGCGACAGAAGCAAAACCGTCACGACTAGTAAATTGTGACGGTTCAAACCGCCATAATCTGCCAATATTAACTGTCGCAACTTTCCAATTTTCTTGTAGTGCATTGACACTCTTCAACGAGAAGTTGCTTACACACCACCCTTGTGACGTTGTTGACTTTTGATACAAGTAAGTCAACCCCTTTCTTGAACCAGACTCTAATATATACCATGTGTTGGGAGAGTTTTCAACTAGGGAGCATTGAACATTGTGGGACATATTTTTTAACAACACCTTTGTGAGAGACGCATCGCATATTCACCAAAAACCTTAAGGTTATAGGTGAGTGGATTCTCTCACTTATAAATTCTTAAGTCTCCATATTTCTAACCAATATGAAACTATTATCTACACTACTCACGCTTGCTACATTCTCAACACTTTTGATATACATTACAAGAACTTATGATGACAATATTATCAAACAAAGTGGATCTTATCTTTTCCCAAAATTAAAACTTTTTTTATTGGTTTTACACTTGAGTTGCGACAGTTATCACAAAACCGTACTTATTCCTGGATTGAGACGGTTGTTACGACAATTAGGGTCAACTGTCGTAAATTTTTTGCTACATATATCTCAAAACCGTCCTTATTCCTAGACAACGACGGTTGTCACGACAGTTAAAAACTGGACTGCGACGGTTGTCACGACAATTATCACAAAACCGTCCTTATTATGTTTTTTACTTAACTTTTTTTTTATAATATAATTTTTTTATTGAGCTCACCTTCTTCCTCACCGGCCGCATAAACAACCCTCACAAACTCACCATGTTGCTTATAGAAATTTCTTCTCTCACATTCTTCCTTAACAAAATCACATTCTTGGTCAGTGGAAAAACTTGGGGCTTATTTGATTCCCTTCTTAAAATCTGGTCTTTACTTTTTCAATAATTTTTAATAATTTTTGCGAATCTCTGATTTTCTGAACTCATTTTTTTTCTGTACAGTTTTGTTTCATGTATTTTGATCCATGGAAGTGTTGAATTAGTAAGGTTGCTGCCTTGTGACTTGGAGGTCAGGTTTAAATCTTGGAAAAATCTTCTGCTTATTGGCGGGAGATGGATATGACTGCGTAAATCTACCCTCCCCTGATCTCGCCTTGTACGAGGGTCGTGCATTGAGGGATAAGACGTGGACTTCATAAAATTGATAAATGATGTACAGAGTTAGTAATTAGTTAATACTAGTAACATTAGATGCTCATTTTATCTTTGTTTTGTAGTATTTACACTCTAAATTATTCAGTTTCTAGCAGTCTAGTAGATGTTCCATTGGTCAAGTATGGAACCTTTGTTGAGAAGGAAGCTGGTAATTATCAATGGAGTCGGTCAGATGTATCAAATCCCATATATAAATTCTATGATAAGGTTATGTAAATAAAACCTTGGCATTATTCGTATGGATTATTTTTGTAAATGAAAACAATGCTCTGTGTGTGCTAAAAGTTCATTTGATTTTTTTTTTTAAATTTAGAAATATATTAGCTGCGGATATACCTGTGGATTTTACATTTCCTGAGGATTTACCTTTGGAAATACCTATGGTTTATTATTTTTGTATAACAAAAATAATTATTTATGGCGGTTTTAACCGCCGCAATTTTCAATTTACGACAGTTCCTTTCAAGGCGCAACATGGAACGAGGGTTGGAGTGACGGTTTTAGGAACTGTCGCGATATAGCCTGGCGACTCACGTTTTTGCGACAGAAGCAAAATCGTCGCGACTAGTAAATTGTGACGGTTCAAACCGCCATAATCTGCCAATATTAACTGTCGCAACTTGCCAATTTTCTTGTAGTGCATTGACACTCTTCAACGAGAAGTTGCTTACACACCACCCTTGTGACGTTGTTGACTTTTGATACAAGTAAGTCAGCCCCTTTCTTGAACCAGACTCTAATATATACCATGTGTTGGGAGAGTTTTCAACTAGGGAGCATTGAACATTGTGGGACATATTTTTTAACAACACCTTTGTGAGAGACGCATCGCATATTCACCAAAAACCTTAAGGTTATAGGTGAGTGGATTCTCTCACTTATAAATTCTTAAGTCTCCATATTTCTAACCAATATGAAACTATTATCTACACTACTCACGCTTGCTACATTCTCAACACTTTTGATATACATTACAAGAACTTATGATGACAATATTATCAAACAAAGTGGATCTTATCTTTTCCCAAAATTAAAACTTTTTTTATTGGTTTTACACTTGAGTTGCGACAGTTATCACAAAACCGTACTTATTCCTGGATTGCGACGGTTGTTACGACAATTAGGGTCAACTGTCGTAAATTTTTTGCTACATATA
This sequence comes from Lathyrus tuberosus, assembly GCA_022829125.1. Classification (NCBI taxonomy): domain Eukaryota; kingdom Viridiplantae; phylum Streptophyta; class Magnoliopsida; order Fabales; family Fabaceae; genus Lathyrus; species Lathyrus tuberosus. The sequence continues at coordinate 16,340,318 of JALAZF010000071.1, forward strand.
TCTCAAAACCGTCCTTATTCCTAGACAGCGACGGTTGTCACGACAGTTAAAAACTGGACTGCGACGGTTGTCACGACAATTATCACAAAACCGTCCTTATTATGTTTTTTACTTAACTTTTTTTTTATAATATAATTTTTTTATTGAGCTCACCTTCTTCCTCACCGGCCGCATAAACAACCCTCACAAACTCACCATGTTGCTTATAGAAATTTCTTCTCTCACATTCTTCCTTAACAAAATCACATTCTTGGTCAGTGGAAAAACTTGGGGCTTATTTGATTCCCTTCTTAAAATCTGGTCTTTACTTTTTCAATAATTTTTAATAATTTTTGCGAATCTCTGATTTTCTGAACTCATTTTTTTTCTGTACAGTTTTGTTTCATGTATTTTGATCCATGGAAGTGTTGAATTAGTAAGGTTGCTGCCTTGTGACTTGGAGGTCAGGTTTAAATCTTGGAAAAATCTTCTGCTTATTGGCGGGAGATGGATATGACTGCGTAAATCTACCCTCCCCTGATCTCGCCTTGTACGAGGGTCGTGCATTGAGGGATAAGACGTGGACTTCATAAAATTGATAAATGATGTACAGAGTTAGTAATTAGTTAATACTAGTAACATTAGATGCTCATTTTATCTTTGTTTTGTAGTATTTACACTCTAAATTATTCAGTTTCTAGCAGTCTAGTAGATGTTCCATTGGTCAAGTATGGAACCTTTGTTGAGAAGGAAGCTGGTAATTATCAATGGAGTCGGTCATATGTATCAAATCCCATATATAAATTCTATGATAAGGTTATGTAAATAAAACCTTGGCATTATTCGTATGGATTATTTTTGTAAATGAAAACAATGCTCTGTGTGTGCTAAAAGTTCATTTGATTTTTTTTTTTAAATTTAGAAATATATTAGCTGCGGATATACCTGCGGATTTTACATTTCCTGAGGATTTACCTTTGGAAATACCTATGGTTTATTATTTTTGGATAACAAAAACAATTATTTATGGCGGTTTTAACCGCCGCAATTTTCAATTTACGACAGTTCCTTTCAAGGCGCAACATGGAACGAGGGTTGGAGTGACGGTTTTAGGAACTGTCGCGATATAGCCGGGCGACACACGTTTTTGCGACAGAAGCAAAACCGTCACGACTAGTAAATTGTGACGGTTCAAACCGCCATAATCTGCCAATATTAACTGTCGCAACTTGCCAATTTTCTTGTAGTGCATTGACACTCTTCAACGAGAAGTTGCTTACACACCACCCTTGTGACGTTGTTGACTTTTGATACAAGTAAGTCAGCCCCTTTCTTGAACCAGACTCTAATATATACCATGTGTTGGGAGAGTTTTCAACTAGGGAGCATTGAACATTGTGGGACTTATTTTTTAACAACACCTTTGTGAGAGACGCATCGCATATTCACCAAAAACCTTAAGGTTATAGGTGAGTGGATTCTCTCACTTATAAATTCTTAAGTATCCACATTTCTAACCAATATGAAACTATTATTTACACTACTCACGCATGCTACATTCTCAACACTTTTGATATACATTACAAGAACTTATGATGACAATATTATCAAACAAAGTGGATCTTATCTTTTCCCAAAATTAAAACTTTTTTTATTGGTTTTACACTTGAGTTGCGACAGTTATCACAAAACCGTACTTATTCCTGGATTGCGACGGTTGTTACGACAATTAGGGTCAACTGTCGTAAATTTTTTGCTACATATATCTCAAAACCGTCCTTATTCCTAGACAGCGACGGTTGTCACGACAGTTAAAAACTGGACTGCGACGGTTGTCACGACAATTATCACAAAACCGTCCTTATTATGTTTTTTACTTAACTTTTTTTTATAATATAATTTTTTTATTGAGCTCACCTTCTTCCTCACCGGCCGCATAAACAACCCTCACAAACTCACCATGTTGCTTATAGAAATTTCTTCTCTCACATTCTTCCTTAACAAAATCACATTCTTGGTCAGTGGAAAAACTTGGGGCTTATTTGATTCCCTTCTTAAAATCTGGTCTTTACTTTTTCAATAATTTTTAATAATTTTTGCGAATCTCTGATTTTCTGAACTCATTTTTTTTCTGTACAGTTTTGTTTCATGTATTTTGATCCATGGAAGTGTTGAATTAGTAAGGTTGCTGCCTTGTGACTTGGAGGTCAGGTTTAAATCTTGGAAAAATCTTCTGCTTATTGGCGGGAGATGGATATGACTGCGTAAATCTACCTTCCCCTGATCTCGCCTTGTACGAGGGTCGTGCATTGAGGGATAAGACGTGGACTTCATAAAATTGATAAATGATGTACAGAGTTAGTAATTAGTTAATACTAGTAACATTAGATGCTCATTTTATCTTTGTTTTGTAGTATTTACACTCTAAATTATTCAGTTTCTAGCAGTCTAGTAGATGTTCCATTGGTCAAGTATGGAACCTTTGTTGAGAAGGAAGCTGGTAATTATCAATGGAGTCGGTCAGATGTATCAAATCCCATATATAAATTCTATGATAAGGTTATGTAAATAAAACCTTGGCATTATTCGTATGGATTATTTTTGTAAATGAAAACAATGCTCTGTGTGTGCTAAAAGTTCATTTGATTTTTTTTTTTAAATTTAGAAATATATTAGCTGCGGATATACCTGCGGATTTTACATTTCCTGAGGATTTACCTTTGGAAATACCTATGGTTTATTATTTTTGGATAACAAAAACAATTATTTATGGCGGTTTTAAACGCCGCAATTTTCAATTTACGACAGTTCCTTTCAAGGCGCAACATGGAACGACGGTTGGAGTGACGGTTTTAGGAACTGTCGCGATATAGCCTGGCGACACACGTTTTTGCGACAGAAGCAAAACCGTCGCGACTAGTAAATTGTGACGGTTCAAACTGCCATAATCTGCCAATATTAACTATCGCAACTTGCCAATTTTCTTGTAGTGCATTGACACTCTTCAACGAGAAGTTGCTTACACACCACCCTTGTGACGTTGTTGACTTTTGATACAAGTAAGTCAGCCCCTTTCTTGAACCAGACTCTAATATATACCATGTGTTGGGAGAGTTTTCAACTAGGGAGCATTGAACATTGTGGGACATATTTTTTAACAACACCTTTGTGAGAGACGCATCGCATATTCACCAAAAACCTTAAGGTTATAGGTGAGTGGATTCTCTCACTTATAAATTCTTAAGTCTCCATATTTCTAACCAATATGAAACTATTATCTACACTACTCACGCTTGCTACATTCTCAACACTTTTGATATACATTACAAGAACTTATGATGACAATATTATCAAACAAAGTGGATCTTATCTTTTCCCAAAATTAAAACTTTTTTTATTGGTTTTACACTTGAGTTGCGACAGTTATCACAAAACCGTACTTATTCCTGGATTGCGACGGTTGTTACGACAATTAGGGTCAACTGTCGTAAATTTTTTGCTACATATATCTCAAAACCGTCCTTATTCCTAGACAGCGACGGTTGTCACGACAGTTAAAAACTGGACTGCGACGGTTGTCACGACAATTATCACAAAACCGTCCTTATTATGTTTTTTACTTAACTTTTTTTTTATAATATAATTTTTTTATTGAGCTCACCTTCTTCCTCACCGGCCGCATAAACAACCCTCACAAACTCACCATGTTGCTTATAGAAATTTCTTCTCTCACATTCTTCCTTAACAAAATCACATTCTTGGTCAGTGGAAAAACTTGGGGCTTATTTGATTCCCTTCTTAAAATCTGGTCTTTACTTTTTCAATAATTTTTAATAATTTTTGCGAATCTCTGATTTTCTGAACTCATTTTTTTTCTGTACAGTTTTGTTTCATGTATTTTGATCCATGGAAGTGTTGAATTAGTAAGGTTGCTGCCTTGTGACTTGGAGGTCAGGTTTAAATCTTGGAAAAATCTTCTGCTTATTGGCGGGAGATGGATATGACTGCGTAAATCTACCCTCCCCTGATCTCGCCTTGTACGAGGGTCGTGCATTGAGGGATAAGACGTGGACTTCATAAAATTGATAAATGATGTACAGAGTTAGTAATTAGTTAATACTAGTAACATTAGATGCTCATTTTATCTTTGTTTTGTAGTATTTACACTCTAAATTATTCAGTTTCTAGCAGTCTAGTAGATGTTCCATTGGTCAAGTATGGAACCTTTGTTGAGAAGGAAGCTGGTAATTATCAATGGAGTCGGTCAGATGTATCAAATCCCATATATAAATTCTATGATAAGGTTATGTAAATAAAACCTTGGCATTATTCGTATGGATTATTTTTGTAAATGAAAACAATGCTCTGTGTGTGCTAAAAGTTCATTTGATTTTTTTTTTTAAATTTAGAAATATATTAGCTGCGGATATACCTGCGGATTTTACATTTCCTGAGGATTTACCTTTGGAAATACCTATGGTTTATTATTTTTGGATAACAAAAACAATTATTTATGGCGGTTTTAACCGCCGCAATTTTCAATTTACGACAGTTCCTTTCAAGGCGCAACATGGAACGAGGGTTGGAGTGACGGTTTTAGGAACTGTCGCGATATAGCCGGGCGACACACGTTTTTGCGACAGAAGCAAAACCGTCACGACTAGTAAATTGTGACGGTTCAAACCGCCATAATCTGCCAATATTAACTGTCGCAACTTGCCAATTTTCTTGTAGTGCATTGACACTCTTCAACGAGAAGTTGCTTACACACCACCCTTGTGACGTTGTTGACTTTTGATACAAGTAAGTCAGCCCCTTTCTTGAACCAGACTCTAATATATACCATGTGTTGGGAGAGTTTTCAACTAGGGAGCATTGAACATTGTGGGACTTATTTTTTAACAACACCTTTGTGAGAGACGCATCGCATATTCACCAAAAACCTTAAGGTTATAGGTGAGTGGATTCTCTCACTTATAAATTCTTAAGTCTCCATATTTCTAACCAATATGAAACTATTATCTACACTACTCACGCTTGCTACATTCTAAACACTTTTGATATACATTACAAGAACTTATGATGACAATATTATCAAACAAAGTGGATCTTATCTTTTCCCAAAATTAAAACTTTTTTTATTGGTTTTACACTTGAGTTGCGACAGTTATCACAAAACCGTACTTATTCCTGGATTGCGACGGTTGTTACGACAATTAGGGTCAACTGTCGTAAATTTTTTGCTACATATATCTCAAAACCGTCCTTATTCCTAGACAGCGACGGTTGTCACGACAGTTAAAAACTGGACTGCGACGGTTGTCACGACAATTATCACAAAACCGTCCTTATTATGTTTTTTACTTAACTTTTTTTTTATAATATAATTTTTTTATTGAGCTCACCTTCTTCCTCACCGGCCGCATAAACAACCCTCACAAACTCACCATGTTGCTTATAGAAATTTCTTCTCTCACATTCTTCCTTAACAAAATCACATTCTTGGTCAGTGGAAAAACTTGGGGCTTATTTGATTCCCTTCTTAAAATCTGGTCTTTACTTTTTCAATAATTTTTAATAATTTTTGCGAATCTCTGATTTTCTGAACTCATTTTTTTTCTGTACAGTTTTGTTTCATGTATTTTGATCCATGGAATGTTGAATTAGTAAGGTTGCTGCCTTGTGACTTGTAGGTCAGGTTTAAATCTTGGAAAAATCTTCTGCTTATTGGCGGGAGATGGATATGACTGCGTAAATCTACCCTCCCCTGATCTCGCCTTGTACGAGGGTCGTGCATTGAGGGATAAGACGTGGACTTCATAAAATTGATAAATGATGTACAGAGTTAGTAATTAGTTAATACTAGTAACATTAGATGCTCATTTTATCTTTGTTTTGTAGTATTTACACTCTAAATTATTCAGTTTCTAGCAGTCTAGTAGATGTTCCATTGGTCAAGTATGGAACCTTTGTTGAGAAGGAAGCTGGTAATTATCAATGGAGTCGGTCAGATGTATCAAATCCCATATATAAATTCTATGATAAGGTTATGTAAATAAAACCTTGGCATTATTCGTATGGATTATTTTTGTAAATGAAAACAATGCTCTGTGTGTGCTAAAAGTTCATTTGATTTTTTTTTTTAAATTTAGAAATATATTAGCTGCGGATATACCTGCGGATTTTACATTTCCTGAGGATTTACCTTTGGAAATACCTATGGTTTATTATTTTTGGATAACAAAAACAATTATTTATGGCGGTTTTAACCGCCGCAATTTTCAATTTACGACAGTTCCTTTCAAGGCGCAACATGGAACGACGGTTGGAGTGACGGTTTTAGGAACTGTCGCGATATAGCAGGGCGACACACGTTTTTGAGACAGAAGCAAAACCGTCGCGACTAGTAAATTGTGACGGTTCAAACCGCCATAATCTGCCAATATTAACTGTCGCAACTTGCCAATTTTCTTGTAGTGCATTGACACTCTTCAACGAGAAGTTGCTTACACACCACCCTTGTGACGTTGTTGACTTTTGATACAAGTAAGTCAGCCCCTTTCTTGAACCAGACTCTAATATATACCATGTGTTGGGAGAGTTTTCAACTAGGGAGCATTGAACATTGTGGGACTTATTTTTTAACAACACCTTTGTGAGAGACGCATCGCATATTCACCAAAAACCTTAAGGTTATAGGTGAGTGGATTCTCTCACTTATAAATTCTTAAGTCTCCATATTTCTAACCAATATGAAACTATTATCTACACTACTCACGCTTGCTACATTCTCAACACTTTTGATATACATTACAAGAACTTATGATGACAATATTATCAAACAAAGTGGATCTTATCTTTTCCCAAAATTAAAACTTTTTTTATTGGTTTTACACTTGAGTTGCGACAGTTATCACAAAACCGTACTTATTCCTGGATTGCGACGGTTGTTACGACAATTAGGGTCAACTGTCGTAAATTTTTTGCTACATATATCTCAAAACCGTCCTTATTCCTAGACAGCGACGGTTGTCACGACAGTTAAAAACTGGACTGCGACGGTTGTCACGACAATTATCACAAAACCGTCCTTATTATGTTTTTTACTTAACTTTTTTTTTATAATATAATTTTTTTATTGAGCTCACCTTCTTCCTCACCGGCCGCATAAACAACCCTCACAAACTCACCATGTTGCTTATAGAAATTTCTTCTCTCACATTCTTCCTTAACAAAATCACATTCTTGGTCAGTGGAAAAACTTGGGGCTTATTTGATTCCCTTCTTAAAATCTGGTCTTTACTTTTTCAATAATTTTTAATAATTTTTGCGAATCTCTGATTTTCTGAACTCATTTTTTTTCTGTACAGTTTTGTTTCATGTATTTTGATCCATGGAATGTTGAATTAGTAAGGTTGCTGCCTTGTGACTTGTAGGTCAGGTTTAAATCTTGGAAAAATCTTCTGCTTATTGGCGGGAGATGGATATGACTGCGTAAATCTACCCTCCCCTGATCTCGCCTTGTACGAGGGTCGTGCATTGAGGGATAAGACGTGGACTTCATAAAATTGATAAATGATGTACAGAGTTAGTAATTAGTTAATACTAGTAACATTAGATGCTCATTTTATCTTTGTTTTGTAGTATTTACACTCTAAATTATTCAGTTTCTAGCAGTCTAGTAGATGTTCCATTGGTCAAGTATGGAACCTTTGTTGAGAAGGAAGCTGGTAATTATCAATGGAGTCGGTCAGATGTATCAAATCCCATATATAAATTCTATGATAAGGTTATGTAAATAAAACCTTGGCATTATTCGTATGGATTATTTTTGTAAATGAAAACAATGCTCTGTGTGTGCTAAAAGTTCATTTGATTTTTTTTTTTAAATTTAGAAATATATTAGCTGCGGATATACCTGCGGATTTTACATTTCCTGAGGATTTACCTTTGGAAATACCTATGGTTTATTATTTTTGGATAACAAAAACAATTATTTATGGCGGTTTTAACCGCCGCAATTTTCAATTTACGACAGTTCCTTTCAAGGCGCAACATGGAACGACGGTTGGAGTGACGGTTTTAGGAACTGTCGCGATATAGCCGGGCGACACACGTTTTTGAGACAGAAGCAAAACCGTCGCGACTAGTAAATTGTGACGGTTCAAACCGCCATAATCTGCCAATATTAACTGTCGCAACTTGCCAATTTTCTTGTAGTGCATTGACACTCTTCAACGAGAAGTTGCTTACACACCACCCTTGTGACGTTGTTGACTTTTGATACAAGTAAGTCAGCCCCTTTCTTGAACCAGACTCTAATATATACCATGTGTTGGGAGAGTTTTCAACTAGGGAGCATTGAACATTGTGGGACTTATTTTTTAACAACACCTTTGTGAGAGACGCATCGCATATTCACCAAAAACCTTAAGGTTATAGGTGAGTGGATTCTCTCACTTATAAATTCTTAAGTCTCCATATTTCTAACCAATATGAAACTATTATCTACACTACTCACGCTTGCTACATTCTAAACACTTTTGATATACATTACAAGAACTTATGATGACAATATTATCAAACAAAGTGGATCTTATCTTTTCCCAAAATTAAAACTTTTTTTATTGGTTTTACACTTGAGTTGCGACAGTTATCACAAAACCGTACTTATTCCTGGATTGCGACGGTTGTTACGACAATTAGGGTCAACTGTCGTAAATTTTTTGCTACATATATCTCAAAACCGTCCTTATTCCTAGACAGCGACGGTTGTCACGACAGTTAAAAACTGGACTGCGACGGTTGTCACGACAATTATCACAAAACCGTCCTTATTATGTTTTTTACTTAACTTTTTTTTTATAATATAATTTTTTTATTGAGCTCACCTTCTTCCTCACCGGCCGCATAAACAACCCTCACAAACTCACCATGTTGCTTATAGAAATTTCTTCTCTCACATTCTTCCTTAACAAAATCACATTCTTGGTCAGTGGAAAAACTTGGGGCTTATTTGATTCCCTTCTTAAAATCTGGTCTTTACTTTTTCAATAATTTTTAATAATTTTTGCGAATCTCTGATTTTCTGAACTCATTTTTTTTCTGTACAGTTTTGTTTCATGTGTTTTGATCCATGGAAGTGTTGAATTAGTAAGGTTGCTGCCTTGTGACTTGGAGGTCAGGTTTAAATCTTGGAAAAATCTTCTGCTTATTGGCGGGAGATGGATATGACTGCGTAAATCTACCCTCCCCTGATCTCGCCTTGTACGAGGGTCGTGCATTGAGGGATAAGACGTGGACTTCATAAAATTGATAAATGATGTACAGAGTTAGTAATTAGTTAATACTAGTAACATTAGATGCTCATTTTATCTTTGTTTTGTAGTATTTACACTCTAAATTATTCAGTTTCTAGCAGTCTAGTAGATGTTCCATTGGTCAAGTATGGAACCTTTGTTGAGAAGGAAGCTGGTAATTATCAATGGAGTCGGTCAGATGTATCAAATCCCATATATAAATTCTATGATAAGGTTATGTAAATAAAACCTTGGCATTATTCGTATGGATTATTTTTGTAAATGAAAACAATGCTCTGTGTGTGCTAAAAGTTCATTTGATTTTTTTTTTTAAATTTAGAAATATATTAGCTGCGGATATACCTGCGGATTTTACATTTCCTGAGGATTTACCTTTGGAAATACCTATGGTTTATTATTTTTGGATAACAAAAACAATTATTTATGGCGGTTTTAACCGCCGCAATTTTCAATTTACGACAGTTCCTTTCAAGGCGCAACATGGAACGAGGGTTGGAGTGACGGTTTTAGGAACTGTCGCGATATAGCCGGGCGACACACGTTTTTGCGACAGAAGCAAAACCGTCACGACTAGTAAATTGTGACGGTTCAAACCGCCATAATCTGCCAATATTAACTGTCGCAACTTGCCAATTTTCTTGTAGTGCATTGACACTCTTCAACGAGAAGTTGCTTACACACCACCCTTGTGACGTTGTTGACTTTTGATACAAGTAAGTCAGCCCCTTTCTTGAACCAGACTCTAATATATACCATGTGTTGGGAGAGTTTTCAACTAGGGAGCATTGAACATTGTGGGACTTATTTTTTAACAACACCTTTGTGAGAGACGCATCGCATATTCACCAAAAACCTTAAGGTTATAGGTGAGTGGATTCTCTCACTTATAAATTCTTAAGTCTCCATATTTCTAACCAATATGAAACTATTATCTACACTACTCACGCTTGCTACATTCTAAACACTTTTGATATACATTACAAGAACTTATGATGACAATATTATCAAACAAAGTGGATCTTATCTTTTCCCAAAATTAAAACTTTTTTTATTGGTTTTACACTTGAGTTGCGACAGTTATCACAAAACCGTACTTATTCCTGGATTGCGACGGTTGTTACGACAATTAGGGTCAACTGTCGTAAATTTTTTGCTACATATATCTCAAAACCGTCCTTATTCCTAGACAGCGACGGTTGTCACGACAGTTAAAAACTGGACTGCGACGGTTGTCACGACAATTATCACAAAACCGTCCTTATTATGTTTTTTACTTAACTTTTTTTTTATAATATAATTTTTTTATTGAGCTCACCTTCTTCCTCACCGGCCGCATAAACAACCCTCACAAACTCACCATGTTGCTTATAGAAATTTCTTCTCTCACATTCTTCCTTAACAAAATCACATTCTTGGTCAGTGGAAAAACTTGGGGCTTATTTGATTCCCTTCTTAAAATCTGGTCTTTACTTTTTCAATAATTTTTAATAATTTTTGCGAATCTCTGATTTTCTGAACTCATTTTTTTTCTGTACAGTTTTGTTTCATGTATTTTGATCCATGGAATGTTGAATTAGTAAGGTTGCTGCCTTGTGACTTGTAGGTCAGGTTTAAATCTTGGAAAAATCTTCTGCTTATTGGCGGGAGATGGATATGACTGCGTAAATCTACCCTCCCCTGATCTCGCCTTGTACGAGGGTCGTGCATTGAGGGATAAGACGTGGACTTCATAAAATTGATAAATGATGTACAGAGTTAGTAATTAGTTAATACTAGTAACATTAGATGCTCATTTTATCTTTGTTTTGTAGTATTTACACTCTAAATTATTCAGTTTCTAGCAGTCTAGTAGATGTTCCATTGGTCAAGTATGGAACCTTTGTTGAGAAGGAAGCTGGTAATTATCAATGGAGTCGGTCAGATGTATCAAATCCCATATATAAATTCTATGATAAGGTTATGTAAATAAAACCTTGGCATTATTCGTATGGATTATTTTTGTAAATGAAAACAATGCTCTGTGTGTGCTAAAAGTTCATTTGATTTTTTTTTTTAAATTTAGAAATATATTAGCTGCGGATATACCTGCGGATTTTACATTTCCTGAGGATTTACCTTTGGAAATACCTATGGTTTATTATTTTTGGATAACAAAAACAATTATTTATGGCGGTTTTAACCGCCGCAATTTTCAATTTACGACAGTTCCTTTCAAGGCGCAACATGGAACGACGGTTGGAGTGACGGTTTTAGGAACTGTCGCGATATAGCCGGGCGACACACGTTTTTGAGACAGAAGCAAAACCGTCGCGACTAGTAAATTGTGACGGTTCAAACCGCCATAATCTGCCAATATTAACTGTCGCAACTTGCCAATTTTCTTGTAGTGCATTGACACTCTTCAACGAGAAGTTGCTTACACACCACCCTTGTGACGTTGTTGACTTTTGATACAAGTAAGTCAGCCCCTTTCTTGAACCAGACTCTAATATATACCATGTGTTGGGAGAGTTTTCAACTAGGGAGCATTGAACATTGTGGGACTTATTTTTTAACAACACCTTTGTGAGAGACGCATCGCATATTCACCAAAAACCTTAAGGTTATAGGTGAGTGGATTCTCTCACTTATAAATTCTTAAGTCTCCATATTTCTAACCAATATGAAACTATTATCTACACTACTCACGCTTGCTACATTCTCAACACTTTTGATATACATTACAAGAACTTATGATGACAATATTATCAAACAAAGTGGATCTTATCTTTTCCCAAAATTAAAACTTTTTTTATTGGTTTTACACTTGAGTTGCGACAGTTATCACAAAACCGTACTTATTCCTGGATTGCGACGGTTGTTACGACAATTAGGGTCAACTGTCGTAAATTTTTTGCTACATATATCTCAAAACCGTCCTTATTCCTAGACAGCGACGGTTGTCACGACAGTTAAAAACTGGACTGCGACGGTTGTCACGACAATTATCACAAAACCGTCCTTATTATGTTTTTTACTTAACTTTTTTTTTATAATATAATTTTTTTATTGAGCTCACCTTCTTCCTCACCGGCCGCATAAACAACCCTCACAAACTCACCATGTTGCTTATAGAAATTTCTTCTCTCACATTCTTCCTTAACAAAATCACATTCTTGGTCAGTGGAAAAACTTGGGGCTTATTTGATTCCCTTCTTAAAATCTGGTCTTTACTTTTTCAATAATTTTTAATAATTTTTGCGAATCTCTGATTTTCTGAACTCATTTTTTTTCTGTACAGTTTTGTTTCATGTATTTTGATCCATGGAAGTGTTGAATTAGTAAGGTTGCTGCCTTGTGACTTGGAGGTCAGGTTTAAATCTTGGAAAAATCTTCTGCTTATTGGCGGGAGATGGATATGACTGCGTAAATCTACCCTCCCCTGATCTCGCCTTGTACGAGGGTCGTGCATTGAGGGATAAGACGTGGACTTCATAAAATTGATAAATGATGTACAGAGTTAGTAATTAGTTAATACTAGTAACATTAGATGCTCATTTTATCTTTGTTTTGTAGTATTTACACTCTAAATTATTCAGTTTCTAGCAGTCTAGTAGATGTTCCATTGGTCAAGTATGGAACCTTTGTTGAGAAGGAAGCTGGTAATTATCAATGGAGTCGGTCAGATGTATCAAATCCCATATATAAATTCTATGATAAGGTTATGTAAATAAAACCTTGGCATTATTCGTATGGATTATTTTTGTAAATGAAAACAATGCTCTGTGTGTGCTAAAAGTTCATTTGATTTTTTTTTTTAAATTTAGAAATATATTAGCTGCGGATATACCTGCGGATTTTACATTTCCTGAGGATTTACCTTTGGAAATACCTATGGTTTATTATTTTTGGATAACAAAAACAATTATTTATGGCGGTTTTAACCGCCGCAATTTTCAATTTACGACAGTTCCTTTCAAGGCGCAACATGGAACGAGGGTTGGAGTGACGGTTTTAGGAACTGTCGCGATATAGCCGGGCGACACACGTTTTTGCGACAGAAGCAAAACCGTCACGACTAGTAAATTGTGACGGTTCAAACCGCCATAATCTGCCAATATTAACTGTCGCAACTTGCCAATTTTCTTGTAGTGCATTGACACTCTTCAACGAGAAGTTGCTTACACACCACCCTTGTGACGTTGTTGACTTTTGATACAAGTAAGTCAGCCCCTTTCTTGAACCAGACTCTAATATATACCATGTGTTGGGAGAGTTTTCAACTAGGGAGCATTGAACATTGTGGGACTTATTTTTTAACAACACCTTTGTGAGAGACGCATCGCATATTCACCAAAAACCTTAAGGTTATAGGTGAGTGGATTCTCTCACTTATAAATTCTTAAGTCTCCATATTTCTAACCAATATGAAACTATTATCTACACTACTCACGCTTGCTACATTCTAAACACTTTTGATATACATTACAAGAACTTATGATGACAATATTATCAAACAAAGTGGATCTTATCTTTTCCCAAAATTAAAACTTTTTTTATTGGTTTTACACTTGAGTTGCGACAGTTATCACAAAACCGTACTTATTCCTGGATTGCGACGGTTGTTACGACAATTAGGGTCAACTGTCGTAAATTTTTTGCTACATATATCTCAAAACCGTCCTTATTCCTAGACAGCGACGGTTGTCACGACAGTTAAAAACTGGACTGCGACGGTTGTCACGACAATTATCACAAAACCGTCCTTATTATGTTTTTTACTTAACTTTTTTTTTATAATATAATTTTTTTATTGAGCTCACCTTCTTCCTCACCGGCCGCATAAACAACCCTCACAAACTCACCATGTTGCTTATAGAAATTTCTTCTCTCACATTCTTCCTTAACAAAATCACATTCTTGGTCAGTGGAAAAACTTGGGGCTTATTTGATTCCCTTCTTAAAATCTGGTCTTTACTTTTTCAATAATTTTTAATAATTTTTGCGAATCTCTGATTTTCTGAACTCATTTTTTTTCTGTACAGTTTTGTTTCATGTATTTTGATCCATGGAATGTTGAATTAGTAAGGTTGCTGCCTTGTGACTTGTAGGTTAGGTTTAAATCTTGGAAAAATCTTCTGCTTATTGGCGGGAGATGGATATGACTGCGTAAATCTACCCTCCCCTGATCTCGCCTTGTACGAGGGTCGTGCATTGAGGGATAAGACGTGGACTTCATAAAATTGATAAATGATGTACAGAGTTAGTAATTAGTTAATACTAGTAACATTAGATGCTCATTTTATCTTTGTTTTGTAGTATTTACACTCTAAATTATTCAGTTTCTAGCAGTCTAGTAGATGTTCCATTGGTCAAGTATGGAACCTTTGTTGAGAAGGAAGCTGGTAATTATCAATGGAGTCGGTCAGATGTATCAAATCCCATATATAAATTCTATGATAAGGTTATGTAAATAAAACCTTGGCATTATTCGTATGGATTATTTTTGTAAATGAAAACAATGCTCTGTGTGTGCTAAAAGTTCATTTGATTTTTTTTTTTAAATTTAGAAATATATTAGCTGCGGATATACCTGCGGATTTTACATTTCCTGAGGATTTACCTTTGGAAATACCTATGGTTTATTATTTTTGGATAACAAAAACAATTATTTATGGCGGTTTTAACCGCCGCAATTTTCAATTTACGACAGTTCCTTTCAAGGCGCAACATGGAACGAGGGTTGGAGTGACGGTTTTAGGAACTGTCGCGATATAGCCGGGCGACACACGTTTTTGCGACAGAAGCAAAACCGTCACGACTAGTAAATTGTGACGGTTCAAACCGCCATAATCTGCCAATATTAACTGTCGCAACTTGCCAATTTTCTTGTAGTGCATTGACACTCTTCAACGAGAAGTTGCTTACACACCACCCTTGTGACGTTGTTGACTTTTGATACAAGTAAGTCAGCCCCTTTCTTGAACCAGACTCTAATATATACCATGTGTTGGGAGAGTTTTCAACTAGGGAGCATTGAACATTGTGGGACTTATTTTTTAACAACACCTTTGTGAGAGACGCATCGCATATTCACCAAAAACCTTAAGGTTATAGGTGAGTGGATTCTCTCACTTATAAATTCTTAAGTCTCCATATTTCTAACCAATATGAAACTATTATCTACACTACTCACGCTTGCTACATTCTAAACACTTTTGATATACATTACAAGAACTTATGATGACAATATTATCAAACAAAGTGGATCTTATCTTTTCCCAAAATTAAAACTTTTTTTATTGGTTTTACACTTGAGTTGCGACAGTTATCACAAAACCGTACTTATTCCTGGATTGCGACGGTTGTTACGACAATTAGGGTCAACTGTCGTAAATTTTTTGCTACATATATCTCAAAACCGTCCTTATTCCTAGACAGCGACGGTTGTCACGACAGTTAAAAACTGGACTGCGACGGTTGTCACGACAATTATCACAAAACCGTCCTTATTATGTTTTTTACTTAACTTTTTTTTTATAATATAATTTTTTTATTGAGCTCACCTTCTTCCTCACCGGCCGCATAAACAACCCTCACAAACTCACCATGTTGCTTATAGAAATTTCTTCTCTCACATTCTTCCTTAACAAAATCACATTCTTGGTCAGTGGAAAAACTTGGGGCTTATTTGATTCCCTTCTTAAAATCTGGTCTTTACTTTTTCAATAATTTTTAATAATTTTTGCGAATCTCTGATTTTCTGAACTCATTTTTTTTCTGTACAGTTTTGTTTCATGTATTTTGATCCATGGAATGTTGAATTAGTAAGGTTGCTGCCTTGTGACTTGTAGGTCAGGTTTAAATCTTGGAAAAATCTTCTGCTTATTGGCGGGAGATGGATATGACTGCGTAAATCTACCCTCCCCTGATCTCGCCTTGTACGAGGGTCGTGCATTGAGGGATAAGACGTGGACTTCATAAAATTGATAAATGATGTACAGAGTTAGTAATTAGTTAATACTAGTAACATTAGATGCTCATTTTATCTTTGTTTTGTAGTATTTACACTCTAAATTATTCAGTTTCTAGCAGTCTAGTAGATGTTCCATTGGTCAAGTATGGAACCTTTGTTGAGAAGGAAGCTGGTAATTATCAATGGAGTCGGTCAGATGTATCAAATCCCATATATAAATTCTATGATAAGGTTATGTAAATAAAACCTTGGCATTATTCGTATGGATTATTTTTGTAAATGAAAACAATGCTCTGTGTGTGCTAAAAGTTCATTTGATTTTTTTTTTAAATTTAGAAATATATTAGCTGCGGATATACCTGCGGATTTTACATTTCCTGAGGATTTACCTTTGGAAATACCTATGGTTTATTATTTTTGGATAACAAAAACAATTATTTATGGCGGTTTTAACCGCCGCAATTTTCAATTTACGACAGTTCCTTTCAAGGCGCAACATGGAACGACGGTTGGAGTGACGGTTTTAGGAACTGTCGCGATATAGCCGGGCGACACACGTTTTTGAGACAGAAGCAAAACCGTCGCGACTAGTAAATTGTGACGGTTCAAACCGCCATAATCTGCCAATATTAACTGTCGCAACTTGCCAATTTTCTTGTAGTGCATTGACACTCTTCAACGAGAAGTTGCTTACACACCACCCTTGTGACGTTGTTGACTTTTGATACAAGTAAGTCAGCCCCTTTCTTGAACCAGACTCTAATATATACCATGTGTTGGGAGAGTTTTCAACTAGGGAGCATTGAACATTGTGGGACTTATTTTTTAACAACACGTTTGTGAGAGACGCATCGCATATTCACCAAAAACCTTAAGGTTATAGGTGAGTGGATTCTCTCACTTATAAATTCTTAAGTCTCCATATTTCTAACCAATATGAAACTATTATCTACACTACTCACGCTTGCTACATTCTCAACACTTTTGATATACATTACAAGAACTTATGATGACAATATTATCAAACAAAGTGGATCTTATCTTTTCCCAAAATTAAAACTTTTTTTATTGGTTTTACACTTGAGTTGCGACAGTTATCACAAAACCGTACTTATTCCTGGATTGCGACGGTTGTTACGACAATTAGGGTCAACTGTCGTAAATTTTTTGCTACATATATCTCAAAACCGTCCTTATTCCTAGACAGCGACGGTTGTCACGACAGTTAAAAACTGGACTGCGACGGTTGTCACGACAATTATCACAAAACCGTCCTTATTATGTTTTTTACTTAACTTTTTTTTTATAATATAATTTTTTTATTGAGCTCACCTTCTTCCTCACCGGCCGCATAAACAACCCTCACAAACTCACCATGTTGCTTATAGAAATTTCTTCTCTCACATTCTTCCTTAACAAAATCACATTCTTGGTCAGTGGAAAAACTTGGGGCTTATTTGATTCCCTTCTTAAAATCTGGTCTTTACTTTTTCAATAATTTTTAATAATTTTTGCGAATCTCTGATTTTCTGAACTCATTTTTTTTCTGTACAGTTTTGTTTCATGTATTTTGATCCATGGAAGTGTTGAATTAGTAAGGTTGCTGCCTTGTGACTTGGAGGTCAGGTTTAAATCTTGGAAAAATCTTCTGCTTATTGGCGGGAGATGGATATGACTGCGTAAATCTACCCTCCCCTGATCTCGCCTTGTACGAGGGTCGTGCATTGAGGGATAAGACGTGGACTTCATAAAATTGATAAATGATGTACAGAGTTAGTAATTAGTTAATACTAGTAACATTAGATGCTCATTTTATCTTTGTTTTGTAGTATTTACACTCTAAATTATTCAGTTTCTAGCAGTCTAGTAGATGTTCCATTGGTCAAGTATGGAACCTTTGTTGAGAAGGAAGCTGGTAATTATCAATGGAGTCGGTCAGATGTATCAAATCCCATATATAAATTCTATGATAAGGTTATGTAAATAAAACCTTGGCATTATTCGTATGGATTATTTTTGTAAATGAAAACAATGCTCTGTGTGTGCTAAAAGTTCATTTGATTTTTTTTTTTAAATTTAGAAATATATTAGCTGCGGATATACCTGCGGATTTTACATTTCCTGAGGATTTACCTTTGGAAATACCTATGGTTTATTATTTTTGGATAACAAAAACAATTATTTATGGCGGTTTTAACCGCCGCAATTTTCAATTTACGACAGTTCCTTTCAAGGCGCAACATGGAACGAGGGTTGGAGTGACGGTTTTAGGAACTGTCGCGATATAGCCGGGCGACACACGTTTTTGCGACAGAAGCAAAACCGTCACGACTAGTAAATTGTGACGGTTCAAACCGCCATAATCTGCCAATATTAACTGTCGCAACTTTCCAATTTTCTTGTAGTGCATTGACACTCTTCAACGAGAAGTTGTTTACACACCACCCTTGTGACGTTGTTGACTTTTGATACAAGTAAGTCAGCCCCTTTCTTGAACCAGACTCTAATATATACCATGTGTTGGGAGAGTTTTCAACTAGGGAGCATTGAACATTGTGGGACATATTTTTTAACAACACCTTTATGAGAGACGCATCGCATATTCACCAAAAACCTTAAGGTTATAGGTGAGTGGATTCTCTCACTTATAAATTCTTAAGTCTCCATATTTCTAACCAATATGAAACTATTATCTACACTACTCACGCTTGCTACATTCTCAACACTTTTGATATACATTACAAGAACTTATGATGACAATATTATCAAACAAAGTGGATCTTATCTTTTCCCAAAATTAAAACTTTTTTTATTGGTTTTACACTTGAGTTGCGACAGTTATCACAAAACCGTACTTATTCCTGGATTGAGACGGTTGTTACGACAATTAGGGTCAACTGTCGTAAATTTTTTGCTACATATATCTCAAAACCGTCCTTATTCCTAGACAACGACGGTTGTCACGACAGTTAAAAACTGGACTGCGACGGTTGTCACGACAATTATCACAAAACCGTCCTTATTATGTTTTTTACTTAACTTTTTTTTTATAATATAATTTTTTTATTGAGCTCACCTTCTTCCTCACCGGCCGCATAAACAACCCTCACAAACTCACCATGTTGCTTATAGAAATTTCTTCTCTCACATTCTTCCTTAACAAAATCACATTCTTGGTCAGTGGAAAAACTTGGGGCTTATTTGATTCCCTTCTTAAAATCTGGTCTTTACTTTTTCAATAATTTTTAATAATTTTTGCGAATCTCTGATTTTCTGAACTCATTTTTTTTCTGTACAGTTTTGTTTCATGTATTTTGATCCATGGAAGTGTTGAATTAGTAAGGTTGCTGCCTTGTGACTTGGAGGTCAGGTTTAAATCTTGGAAAAATCTTCTGCTTATTGGCGGGAGATGGATATGACTGCGTAAATCTACCCTCCCCTGATCTCGCCTTGTACGAGGGTCGTGCATTGAGGGATAAGACGTGGACTTCATAAAATTGATAAATGATGTACAGAGTTAGTAATTAGTTAATACTAGTAACATTAGATGCTCATTTTATCTTTGTTTTGTAGTATTTACACTCTAAATTATTCAGTTTCTAGCAGTCTAGTAGATGTTCCATTGGTCAAGTATGGAACCTTTGTTGAGAAGGAAGCTGGTAATTATCAATGGAGTCGGTCAGATGTATCAAATCCCATATATAAATTCTATGATAAGGTTATGTAAATAAAACCTTGGCATTATTCGTATGGATTATTTTTGTAAATGAAAACAATGCTCTGTGTGTGCTAAAAGTTCATTTGATTTTTTTTTTTAAATTTAGAAATATATTAGCTGCGGATATACCTGTGGATTTTACATTTCCTGAGGATTTACCTTTGGAAATACCTATGGTTTATTATTTTTGTATAACAAAAATAATTATTTATGGCGGTTTTAACCGCCGCAATTTTCAATTTACGACAGTTCCTTTCAAGGCGCAACATGGAACGAGGGTTGGAGTGACGGTTTTAGGAACTGTCGCGATATAGCCTGGCGACTCACGTTTTTGCGACAGAAGCAAAATCGTCGCGACTAGTAAATTGTGACGGTTCAAACCGCCATAATCTGCCAATATTAACTGTCGCAACTTGCCAATTTTCTTGTAGTGCATTGACACTCTTCAACGAGAAGTTGCTTACACACCACCCTTGTGACGTTGTTGACTTTTGATACAAGTAAGTCAGCCCCTTTCTTGAACCAGACTCTAATATATACCATGTGTTGGGAGAGTTTTCAACTAGGGAGCATTGAACATTGTGGGACATATTTTTTAACAACACCTTTGTGAGAGACGCATCGCATATTCACCAAAAACCTTAAGGTTATAGGTGAGTGGATTCTCTCACTTATAAATTCTTAAGTCTCCATATTTCTAACCAATATGAAACTATTATCTACACTACTCACGCTTGCTACATTCTCAACACTTTTGATATACATTACAAGAACTTATGATGACAATATTATCAAACAAAGTGGATCTTATCTTTTCCCAAAATTAAAACTTTTTTTATTGGTTTTACACTTGAGTTGCGACAGTTATCACAAAACCGTACTTATTCCTGGATTGCGACGGTTGTTACGACAATTAGGGTCAACTGTCGTAAATTTTTTGCTACATATATCTCAAAACCGTCCTTATTCCTAGACAGCGACGGTTGTCACGACAGTTAAAAACTGGACTGCGACGGTTGTCACGACAATTATCACAAAACCGTCCTTATTATGTTTTTTACTTAACTTTTTTTTTATAATATAATTTTTTTATTGAGCTCACCTTCTTCCTCACCGGCCGCATAAACAACCCTCACAAACTCACCATGTTGCTTATAGAAATTTCTTCTCTCACATTCTTCCTTAACAAAATCACATTCTTGGTCAGTGGAAAAACTTGGGGCTTATTTGATTCCCTTCTTAAAATCTGGTCTTTACTTTTTCAATAATTTTTAATAATTTTTGCGAATCTCTGATTTTCTGAACTCATTTTTTTTCTGTACAGTTTTGTTTCATGTATTTTGATCCATGGAAGTGTTGAATTAGTAAGGTTGCTGCCTTGTGACTTGGAGGTCAGGTTTAAATCTTGGAAAAATCTTCTGCTTATTGGCGGGAGATGGATATGACTGCGTAAATCTACCCTCCCCTGATCTCGCCTTGTACGAGGGTCGTGCATTGAGGGATAAGACGTGGACTTCATAAAATTGATAAATGATGTACAGAGTTAGTAATTAGTTAATACTAGTAACATTAGATGCTCATTTTATCTTTGTTTTGTAGTATTTACACTCTAAATTATTCAGTTTCTAGCAGTCTAGTAGATGTTCCATTGGTCAAGTATGGAACCTTTGTTGAGAAGGAAGCTGGTAATTATCAATGGAGTCGGTCATATGTATCAAATCCCATATATAAATTCTATGATAAGGTTATGTAAATAAAACCTTGGCATTATTCGTATGGATTATTTTTGTAAATGAAAACAATGCTCTGTGTGTGCTAAAAGTTCATTTGATTTTTTTTTTTAAATTTAGAAATATATTAGCTGCGGATATACCTGCGGATTTTACATTTCCTGAGGATTTACCTTTGGAAATACCTATGGTTTATTATTTTTGGATAACAAAAACAATTATTTATGGCGGTTTTAACCGCCGCAATTTTCAATTTACGACAGTTCCTTTCAAGGCGCAACATGGAACGAGGGTTGGAGTGACGGTTTTAGGAACTGTCGCGATATAGCCTGGCGACTCACGTTTTTGCGACAGAAGCAAAATCGTCGCGACTAGTAAATTGTGACGGTTCAAACCGCCATAATCTGCCAATATTAACTGTCGCAACTTGCCAATTTTCTTGTAGTGCATTGACACTCTTCAACGAGAAGTTGCTTACACACCACCCTTGTGACGTTGTTGACTTTTGATACAAGTAAGTCAGCCCCTTTCTTGAACCAGACTCTAATATATACCATGTGTTGGGAGAGTTTTCAACTAGGGAGCATTGAACATTGTGGGACATATTTTTTAACAACACCTTTGTGAGAGACGCATCGCATATTCACCAAAAACCTTAAGGTTATAGGTGAGTGGATTCTCTCACTTATAAATTCTTAAGTCTCCATATTTCTAACCAATATGAAACTATTATCTACACTACTCACGCTTGCTACATTCTCAACACTTTTGATATACATTACAAGAACTTATGATGACAATATTATCAAACAAAGTGGATCTTATCTTTTCCCAAAATTAAAACTTTTTTTATTGGTTTTACACTTGAGTTGCGACAGTTATCACAAAACCGTACTTATTCCTGGATTGCGACGGTTGTTACGACAATTAGGGTCAACTGTCGTAAATTTTTTGCTACATATATCTCAAAACCGTCCTTATTCCTAGACAGCGACGGTTGTCACGACAGTTAAAAACTGGACTGCGACGGTTGTCACGACAATTATCACAAAACCGTCCTTATTATGTTTTTTACTTAACTTTTTTTTTATAATATAATTTTTTTATTGAGCTCACCTTCTTCCTCACCGGCCGCATAAACAACCCTCACAAACTCACCATGTTGCTTATAGAAATTTCTTCTCTCACATTCTTCCTTAACAAAATCACATTCTTGGTCAGTGGAAAAACTTGGGGCTTATTTGATTCCCTTCTTAAAATCTGGTCTTTACTTTTTCAATAATTTTTAATAATTTTTGCGAATCTCTGATTTTCTGAACTCATTTTTTTTCTGTACAGTTTTGTTTCATGTATTTTGATCCATGGAAGTGTTGAATTAGTAAGGTTGCTGCCTTGTGACTTGGAGGTCAGGTTTAAATCTTGGAAAAATCTTCTGCTTATTGGCGGGAGATGGATATGACTGCGTAAATCTACCCTCCCCTGATCTCGCCTTGTACGAGGGTCGTGCATTGAGGGATAAGACGTGGACTTCATAAAATTGATAAATGATGTACAGAGTTAGTAATTAGTTAATACTAGTAACATTAGATGCTCATTTTATCTTTGTTTTGTAGTATTTACACTCTAAATTATTCAGTTTCTAGCAGTCTAGTAGATGTTCCATTGGTCAAGTATGGAACCTTTGTTGAGAAGGAAGCTGGTAATTATCAATGGAGTCGGTCATATGTATCAAATCCCATATATAAATTCTATGATAAGGTTATGTAAATAAAACCTTGGCATTATTCGTATGGATTATTTTTGTAAATGAAAACAATGCTCTGTGTGTGCTAAAAGTTCATTTGATTTTTTTTTTTAAATTTAGAAATATATTAGCTGCGGATATACCTGCGGATTTTACATTTCCTGAGGATTTACCTTTGGAAATACCTATGGTTTATTATTTTTGGATAACAAAAACAATTATTTATGGCGGTTTTAACCGCCGCAATTTTCAATTTACGACAGTTCCTTTCAAGGCGCAATATGGAACGAGGGTTGGAGTGACGGTTTTAGGAACTGTCGCGATATAGCTGGGCGACACACGTTTTTGCGACAGAAGCAAAACCGTCACGACTAGTAAATTGTGACGGTTCAAACCGCCATAATCTGCCAATATTAACTGTCGCAACTTGCCAATTTTCTTGTAGTGCATTGACACTCTTCAACGAGAAGTTGCTTACACACCACCCTTGTGACGTTGTTGACTTTTGATACAAGTAAGTCAGCCCCTTTCTTGAACCAGACTCTAATATATACCATGTGTTGGGAGAGTTTTCAACTAGGGAGCATTGAACATTGTGGGACTTATTTTTTAACAACACCTTTGTGAGAGACGCATCGCATATTCACCAAAAACCTTAAGGTTATAGGTGAGTGGATTCTCTCACTTATAAATTCTTAAGTATCCACATTTCTAACCAATATGAAACTATTATTTACACTACTCACGCATGCTACATTCTCAACACTTTTGATATACATTACAAGAACTTATGATGACAATATTATCAAACAAAGTGGATCTTATCTTTTCCCAAAATTAAAACTTTTTTTATTGGTTTTACACTTGAGTTGCGACAGTTATCACAAAACCGTACTTATTCCTGGATTGCGACGGTTGTTACGACAATTAGGGTCAACTGTCGTAAATTTTTTGCTACATATATCTCAAAACCGTCCTTATTCCTAGACAGCGACGGTTGTCACGACAGTTAAAAACTGGACTGCGACGGTTGTCACGACAATTATCACAAAACCGTCCTTATTATGTTTTTTACTTAACTTTTTTTTATAATATAATTTTTTTATTGAGCTCACCTTCTTCCTCACCGGCCGCATAAACAACCCTCACAAACTCACCATGTTGCTTATAGAAATTTCTTCTCTCACATTCTTCCTTAACAAAATCACATTCTTGGTCAGTGGAAAAACTTGGGGCTTATTTGATTCCCTTCTTAAAATCTGGTCTTTACTTTTTCAATAATTTTTAATAATTTTTGCGAATCTCTGATTTTCTGAACTCATTTTTTTTCTGTACAGTTTTGTTTCATGTATTTTGATCCATGGAAGTGTTGAATTAGTAAGGTTGCTGCCTTGTGACTTGGAGGTCAGGTTTAAATCTTGGAAAAATCTTCTGCTTATTGGCGGGAGATGGATATGACTGCGTAAATCTACCTTCCCCTGATCTCGCCTTGTACGAGGGTCGTGCATTGAGGGATAAGACGTGGACTTCATAAAATTGATAAATGATGTACAGAGTTAGTAATTAGTTAATACTAGTAACATTAGATGCTCATTTTATCTTTGTTTTGTAGTATTTACACTCTAAATTATTCAGTTTCTAGCAGTCTAGTAGATGTTCCATTGGTCAAGTATGGAACCTTTGTTGAGAAGGAAGCTGGTAATTATCAATGGAGTCGGTCAGATGTATCAAATCCCATATATAAATTCTATGATAAGGTTATGTAAATAAAACCTTGGCATTATTCGTATGGATTATTTTTGTAAATGAAAACAATGCTCTGTGTGTGCTAAAAGTTCATTTGATTTTTTTTTTTAAATTTAGAAATATATTAGCTGCGGATATACCTGCGGATTTTACATTTCCTGAGGATTTACCTTTGGAAATACCTATGGTTTATTATTTTTGGATAACAAAAACAATTATTTATGGCGGTTTTAAACGCCGCAATTTTCAATTTACGACAGTTCCTTTCAAGGCGCAACATGGAACGACGGTTGGAGTGACGGTTTTAGGAACTGTCGCGATATAGCCTGGCGACACACGTTTTTGCGACAGAAGCAAAACCGTCGCGACTAGTAAATTGTGACGGTTTAAACTGCCATAATCTGCCAATATTAACTATCGCAACTTGCCAATTTTCTTGTAGTGCATTGACACTCTTCAACGAGAAGTTGCTTACACACCACCCTTGTGACGTTGTTGACTTTTGATACAAGTAAGTCAGCCCCTTTCTTGAACCAGACTCTAATATATACCATGTGTTGGGAGAGTTTTCAACTAGGGAGCATTGAACATTGTGGGACATATTTTTTAACAACACCTTTGTGAGAGACGCATCGCATATTCACCAAAAACCTTAAGGTTATAGGTGAGTGGATTCTCTCACTTATAAATTCTTAAGTCTCCATATTTCTAACCAATATGAAACTATTATCTACACTACTCACGCTTGCTACATTCTCAACACTTTTGATATACATTACAAGAACTTATGATGACAATATTATCAAACAAAGTGGATCTTATCTTTTCCCAAAATTAAAACTTTTTTTATTGGTTTTACACTTGAGTTGCGACAGTTATCACAAAACCGTACTTATTCCTGGATTGCGACGGTTGTTACGACAATTAGGGTCAACTGTCGTAAATTTTTTGCTACATATATCTCAAAACCGTCCTTATTCCTAGACAGCGACGGTTGTCACGACAGTTAAAAACTGGACTGCGACGGTTGTCACGACAATTATCACAAAACCGTCCTTATTATGTTTTTTACTTAACTTTTTTTTTATAATATAATTTTTTTATTGAGCTCACCTTCTTCCTCACCGGCCGCATAAACAACCCTCACAAACTCACCATGTTGCTTATAGAAATTTCTTCTCTCACATTCTTCCTTAACAAAATCACATTCTTGGTCAGTGGAAAAACTTGGGGCTTATTTGATTCCCTTCTTAAAATCTGGTCTTTACTTTTTCAATAATTTTTAATAATTTTTGCGAATCTCTGATTTTCTGAACTCATTTTTTTTCTGTACAGTTTTGTTTCATGTATTTTGATCCATGGAAGTGTTGAATTAGTAAGGTTGCTGCCTTGTGACTTGGAGGTCAGGTTTAAATCTTGGAAAAATCTTCTGCTTATTGGCGGGAGATGGATATGAATGCGTAAATCTACCCTCCCCTGATCTCGCCTTGTACGAGGGTCGTGCATTGAGGGATAAGACGTGGACTTCATAAAATTGATAAATGATGTACAGAGTTAGTAATTAGTTAATACTAGTAACATTAGATGCTCATTTTATCTTTGTTTTGTAGTATTTACACTCTAAATTATTCAGTTTCTAGCAGTCTAGTAGATGTTCCATTGGTCAAGTATGGAACCTTTGTTGAGAAGGAAGCTGGTAATTATCAATGGAGTCGGTCAGATGTATCAAATCCCATATATAAATTCTATGATAAGGTTATGTAAATAAAACCTTGGCATTATTCGTATGGATTATTTTTGTAAATGAAAACAATGCTCTGTGTGTGCTAAAAGTTCATTTGATTTTTTTTTTTAAATTTAGAAATATATTAGCTGCGGATATACCTGCGGATTTTACATTTCCTGAGGATTTACCTTTGGAAATACCTATGGTTTATTATTTTTGGATAACAAAAACAATTATTTATGGCGGTTTTAACCGCCGCAATTTTCAATTTACGACAGTTCCTTTCAAGGCGCAACATGGAACGAGGGTTGGAGTGACGGTTTTAGGAACTGTCGCGATATAGCCGGGCGACACACGTTTTTGCGACAGAAGCAAAACCGTCACGACTAGTAAATTGTGACGGTTCAAACCGCCATAATCTGCCAATATTAACTGTCGCAACTTGCCAATTTTCTTGTAGTGCATTGACACTCTTCAACGAGAAGTTGCTTACACACCACCCTTGTGACGTTGTTGACTTTTGATACAAGTAAGTCAGCCCCTTTCTTGAACCAGACTCTAATATATACCATGTGTTGGGAGAGTTTTCAACTAGGGAGCATTGAACATTGTGGGACATATTTTTTAACAACACCTTTGTGAGAGACGCATCGCATATTCACCAAAAACCTTAAGGTTATAGGTGAGTGGATTCTCTCACTTATAAATTCTTAAGTCTCCATATTTCTAACCAATATGAAACTATTATCTACACTACTCACGCTTGCTACATTCTCAACACTTTTGATATACATTACAAGAACTTATGATGCTAATATTATCAAACAAAGTGGATCTTATCTTTTCCCAAAATTAAAACTTTTTTTATTGGTTTTACACTTGAGTTGCGACAGTTATCACAAAACCGTACTTATTCCTGGATTGAGACGGTTGTTACGACAATTAGGGTCAACTGTCGTAAATTTTTTGCTACATATATCTCAAAACCGTCCTTATTCCTAGACAACGACGGTTGTCACGACAGTTAAAAACTGGACTGCGACGGTTGTCACGACAATTATCACAAAACCGTCCTTATTATGTTTTTTACTTAACTTTTTTTTTATAATATAATTTTTTTATTGAGCTCACCTTCTTCCTCACCGGCCGCATAAACAACCCTCACAAACTCACCATGTTGCTTATAGAAATTTCTTCTCTCACATTCTTCCTTAACAAAATCACATTCTTGGTCAGTGGAAAAACTTGGGGCTTATTTGATTCCCTTCTTAAAATCTGGTCTTTACTTTTTCAATAATTTTTAATAATTTTTGCGAATCTCTGATTTTCTGAACTCATTTTTTTTCTGTACAGTTTTGTTTCATGTATTTTGATCCATGGAAGTGTTGAATTAGTAAGGTTGCTGCCTTGTGACTTGGAGGTCAGGTTTAAATCTTGGAAAAATCTTCTGCTTATTGGCGGGAGATGGATATGACTGCGTAAATCTACCCTCCCCTGATCTCGCCTTGTACGAGGGTCGTGCATTGAGGGATAAGACGTGGACTTCATAAAATTGATAAATGATGTACAGAGTTAGTAATTAGTTAATACTAGTAACATTAGATGCTCATTTTATCTTTGTTTTGTAGTATTTACACTCTAAATTATTCAGTTTCTAGCAGTCTAGTAGATGTTCCATTGGTCAAGTATGGAACCTTTGTTGAGAAGGAAGCTGGTAATTATCAATGGAGTCGGTCAGATGTATCAAATCCCATATATAAATTCTATGATAAGGTTATGTAAATAAAACCTTGGCATTATTCGTATGGATTATTTTTGTAAATGAAAACAATGCTCTGTGTGTGCTAAAAGTTCATTTGATTTTTTTTTTTAAATTTAGAAATATATTAGCTGCGGATATACCTGCGGATTTTAAATTTCCTGAGGATTTACCTTTGGAAATACCTATGGTTTATTATTTTTGTATAACAAAAATAATTATTTATGGCGGTTTTAACCGCCGCAATTTTTAATTTACGACAGTTCCTTTCAAGGCGCAACATGGAACGACGGTTGGAGTGACGGTTTTAGGAACTGTCGCGATATAGCCTGGCGACACACGTTTTTGCGACAGAAGCAAAACCGTCGCGACTAGTAAATTGTGACGGTTCAAACCGCCATAATCTGCCAATATTAACTGTCGCAACTTGCCAATTTTCTTGTAGTGCATTGACACTCTTCAACGAGAAGTTGCTTACACACCACCCTTGTGACGTTGTTGACTTTTGATACAAGTAAGTCAGCCCCTTTCTTGAACCAGACTCTAATATATACCATGTGTTGGGAGAGTTTTCAACTAGGGAGCATTGAACATTGTGGGACTTATTTTTTAACAACACCTTTGTGAGAGACGCATCGCATATTCACCAAAAACCTTAAGGTTATAGGTGAGTGGATTCTCTCACTTATAAATTCTTAAGTATCCACATTTCTAACCAATATGAAACTATTATTTACACTACTCACGCATGCTACATTCTGAACACTTTTGATATACATTACAAGAACTTATGATGACAATATTATCAAACAAAGTGGATCTTATCTTTTCCCAAAATTAAAACTTTTTTTATTGGTTTTACACTTGAGTTGCGACAGTTATCACAAAACCGTACTTATTCCTGGATTGCGACGGTTGTTACGACAATTAGGGTCAACTGTCGTAAATTTTTTGCTACATATATCTCAAAACCGTCCTTATTCCTAGACAGCGACGGTTGTCACGACAGTTAAAAACTGGACTGCGACGGTTGTCACGACAATTATCACAAAACCGTCCTTATTATGTTTTTTACTTAACTTTTTTTTATAATATAATTTTTTTATTGAGCTCACCTTCTTCCTCACCGGCCGCATAAACAACCCTCACAAACTCACCATGTTGCTTATAGAAATTTCTTCTCTCACATTCTTCCTTAACAAAATCACATTCTTGGTCAGTGGAAAAACTTGGGGCTTATTTGATTCCCTTCTTAAAATCTGGTCTTTACTTTTTCAATAATTTTTAATAATTTTTGCGAATCTCTGATTTTCTGAACTCATTTTTTTTCTGTACAGTTTTGTTTCATGTATTTTGATCCATGGAAGTGTTGAATTAGTAAGGTTGCTGCCTTGTGACTTGGAGGTCAGGTTTAAATCTTGGAAAAATCTTCTGCTTATTGGCGGGAGATGGATATGACTGCGTAAATCTACCTTCCCCTGATCTCGCCTTGTACGAGGGTCGTGCATTGAGGGATAAGACGTGGACTTCATAAAATTGATAAATGATGTACAGAGTTAGTAATTAGTTAATACTAGTAACATTAGATGCTCATTTTATCTTTGTTTTGTAGTATTTACACTCTAAATTATTCAGTTTCTAGCAGTCTAGTAGATGTTCCATTGGTCAAGTATGGAACCTTTGTTGAGAAGGAAGCTGGTAATTATCAATGGAGTCGGTCAGATGTATCAAATCCCATATATAAATTCTATGATAAGGTTATGTAAATAAAACCTTGGCATTATTCGTATGGATTATTTTTGTAAATGAAAACAATGCTCTGTGTGTGCTAAAAGTTCATTTGATTTTTTTTTTTAAATTTAGAAATATATTAGCTGCGGATATACCTGCGGATTTTACATTTCGTGAGGATTTACCTTTGGAAATACCTATGGTTTATTATTTTTGGATAACAAAAACAATTATTTATGGCGGTTTTAAACGCCGCAATTTTCAATTTACGACAGTTCCTTTCAAGGCGCAACATGGAACGACGGTTGGAGTGACGGTTTTAGGAACTGTCGCGATATAGCCTGGCGACACACGTTTTTGCGACAGAAGCAAAACCGTCGCGACTAGTAAATTGTGACGGTTCAAACTGCCATAATCTGCCAATATTAATTATCGCAACTTGCCAATTTTCTTGTAGTGCATTGACACTCTTCAACGAGAAGTTGCTTACACACCACCCTTGTGACGTTGTTGACTTTTGATACAAGTAAGTCAGCCCCTTTCTTGAACCAGACTCTAATATATACCATGTGTTGGGAGAGTTTTCAACTAGGGAGCATTGAACATTGTGGGACATATTTTTTAACAACACCTTTGTGAGAGACGCATCGCATATTCACCAAAAACCTTAAGGTTATAGGTGAGTGGATTCTCTCACTTATAAATTCTTAAGTCTCCATATTTCTAACCAATATGAAACTATTA
This sequence comes from Lathyrus tuberosus, assembly GCA_022829125.1. Lineage (NCBI taxonomy): Eukaryota > Viridiplantae > Streptophyta > Magnoliopsida > Fabales > Fabaceae > Lathyrus > Lathyrus tuberosus. The sequence goes on from JALAZF010000071.1 coordinate 16,371,470, forward strand.
TCTACACTACTCACGCTTGCTACATTCTCAACACTTTTGATATACATTACAAGAACTTATGATGACAATATTATCAAACAAAGTGGATCTTATCTTTTCCCAAAATTAAAACTTTTTTTATTGGTTTTACACTTGAGTTGCGACAGTTATCACAAAACCGTACTTATTCCTGGATTGCGACGGTTGTTACGACAATTAGGGTCAACTGTCGTAAATTTTTTGCTACATATATCTCAAAACCGTCCTTATTCCTAGACAGCGACGGTTGTCACGACAGTTAAAAACTGGACTGCGACGGTTGTCACGACAATTATCACAAAACCGTCCTTATTATGTTTTTTACTTAACTTTTTTTTTATAATATAATTTTTTTATTGAGCTCACCTTCTTCCTCACCGGCCGCATAAACAACCCTCACAAACTCACCATGTTGCTTATAGAAATTTCTTCTCTCACATTCTTCCTTAACAAAATCACATTCTTGGTCAGTGGAAAAACTTGGGGCTTATTTGATTCCCTTCTTAAAATCTGGTCTTTACTTTTTCAATAATTTTTAATAATTTTTGCGAATCTCTGATTTTCTGAACTCATTTTTTTTCTGTACAGTTTTGTTTCATGTATTTTGATCCATGGAAGTGTTGAATTAGTAAGGTTGCTGCCTTGTGACTTGGAGGTCAGGTTTAAATCTTGGAAAAATCTTCTGCTTATTGGCGGGAGATGGATATGACTGCGTAAATCTACCCTCCCCTGATCTCGCCTTGTACGAGGGTCGTGCATTGAGGGATAAGACGTGGACTTCATAAAATTGATAAATGATGTACAGAGTTAGTAATTAGTTAATACTAGTAACATTAGATGCTCATTTTATCTTTGTTTTGTAGTATTTACACTCTAAATTATTCAGTTTCTAGCAGTCTAGTAGATGTTCCATTGGTCAAGTATGGAACCTTTGTTGAGAAGGAAGCTGGTAATTATCAATGGAGTCGGTCAGATGTATCAAATCCCATATATAAATTCTATGATAAGGTTATGTAAATAAAACCTTGGCATTATTCGTATGGATTATTTTTGTAAATGAAAACAATGCTCTGTGTGTGCTAAAAGTTCATTTGATTTTTTTTTTTAAATTTAGAAATATATTAGCTGCGGATATACCTGCGGATTTTACATTTCCTGAGGATTTACCTTTGGAAATACCTATGGTTTATTATTTTTGGATAACAAAAACAATTATTTATGGCGGTTTTAACCGCCGCAATTTTCAATTTACGACAGTTCCTTTCAAGGCGCAACATGGAACGAGGGTTGGAGTGACGGTTTTAGGAACTGTCGCGATATAGCCGGGCGACACACGTTTTTGCGACAGAAGCAAAACCGTCACGACTAGTAAATTGTGACGGTTCAAACCGCCATAATCTGCCAATATTAACTGTCGCAACTTGCCAATTTTCTTGTAGTGCATTGACACTCTTCAACGAGAAGTTGCTTACACACCACCCTTGTGACGTTGTTGACTTTTGATACAAGTAAGTCAGCCCCTTTCTTGAACCAGACTCTAATATATACCATGTGTTGGGAGAGTTTTCAACTAGGGAGCATTGAACATTGTGGGACATATTTTTTAACAACACCTTTGTGAGAGACGCATCGCATATTCACCAAAAACCTTAAGGTTATAGGTGAGTGGATTCTCTCACTTATAAATTCTTAAGTCTCCATATTTCTAACCAATATGAAACTATTATCTACACTACTCACGCTTGCTACATTCTCAACACTTTTGATATACATTACAAGAACTTATGATGACAATATTATCAAACAAAGTGGATCTTATCTTTTCCCAAAATTAAAACTTTTTTTATTGGTTTTACACTTGAGTTGCGACAGTTATCACAAAACCGTACTTATTCCTGGATTGCGACGGTTGTTACGACAATTAGGGTCAACTGTCGTAAATTTTTTGCTACATATATCTCAAAACCGTCCTTATTCCTAGACAGCGACGGTTGTCACGACAGTTAAAAACTGGACTGCGACGGTTGTCACGACAATTATCACAAAACCGTCCTTATTATGTTTTTTACTTAACTTTTTTTTTATAATATAATTTTTTTATTGAGCTCACCTTCTTCCTCACCGGCCGCATAAACAACCCTCACAAACTCACCATGTTGCTTATAGAAATTTCTTCTCTCACATTCTTCCTTAACAAAATCACATTCTTGGTCAGTGGAAAAACTTGGGGCTTATTTGATTCCCTTCTTAAAATCTGGTCTTTACTTTTTCAATAATTTTTAATAATTTTTGCGAATCTCTGATTTTCTGAACTCATTTTTTTTCTGTACAGTTTTGTTTCATGTATTTTGATCCATGGAAGTGTTGAATTAGTAAGGTTGCTGCCTTGTGACTTGGAGGTCAGGTTTAAATCTTGGAAAAATCTTCTGCTTATTGGCGGGAGATGGATATGACTGCGTAAATCTACCCTCCCCTGATCTCGCCTTGTACGAGGGTCGTGCATTGAGGGATAAGACGTGGACTTCATAAAATTGATAAATGATGTACAGAGTTAGTAATTAGTTAATACTAGTAACATTAGATGCTCATTTTATCTTTGTTTTGTAGTATTTACACTCTAAATTATTCAGTTTCTAGCAGTCTAGTAGATGTTCCATTGGTCAAGTATGGAACCTTTGTTGAGAAGGAAGCTGGTAATTATCAATGGAGTCGGTCAGATGTATCAAATCCCATATATAAATTCTATGATAAGGTTATGTAAATAAAACCTTGGCATTATTCGTATGGATTATTTTTGTAAATGAAAACAATGCTCTGTGTGTGCTAAAAGTTCATTTGATTTTTTTTTTTAAATTTAGAAATATATTAGCTGCGGATATACCTGCGGATTTTACATTTCCTGAGGATTTACCTTTGGAAATACCTATGGTTTATTATTTTTGGATAACAAAAACAATTATTTATGGCGGTTTTAACCGCCGCAATTTTCAATTTACGACAGTTCCTTTCAAGGCGCAACATGGAACGAGGGTTGGAGTGACGGTTTTAGGAACTGTCGCGATATAGCCGGGCGACACACGTTTTTGCGACAGAAGCAAAACCGTCGCGACTAGTAAATTGTGACGGTTCAAACCGCCATAATCTGCCAATATTAACTGTCGCAACTTGCCAATTTTCTTGTAGTGCATTGACACTCTTCAACGAGAAGTTGCTTACACACCACCCTTGTGACGTTGTTGACTTTTGATACAAGTAAGTCAGCCCCTTTCTTGAACCAGACTCTAATATATACCATGTGTTGGGAGAGTTTTCAACTAGGGAGCATTGAACATTGTGGGACTTATTTTTTAACAACACCTTTGTGAGAGACGCATCGCATATTCACCAAAAACCTTAAGGTTATAGGTGAGTGGATTCTCTCACTTATAAATTCTTAAGTATCCACATTTCTAACCAATATGAAACTATTATTTACACTACTCACGCATGCTACATTCTCAACACTTTTGATATACATTACAAGAACTTATGATGACAATATTATCAAACAAAGTGGATCTTATCTTTTCCCAAAATTAAAACTTTTTTTATTGGTTTTACACTTGAGTTGCGACAGTTATCACAAAACCGTACTTATTCCTGGATTGCGACGGTTGTTACGACAATTAGGGTCAACTGTCGTAAATTTTTTGCTACATATATCTCAAAACCGTCCTTATTCCTAGACAGCGACGGTTGTCACGACAGTTAAAAACTGGACTGCGACGGTTGTCACGACAATTATCACAAAACCGTCCTTATTATGTTTTTTACTTAACTTTTTTTTATAATATAATTTTTTTATTGAGCTCACCTTCTTCCTCACCGGCCGCATAAACAACCCTCACAAACTCACCATGTTGCTTATAGAAATTTCTTCTCTCACATTCTTCCTTAACAAAATCACATTCTTGGTCAGTGGAAAAACTTGGGGCTTATTTGATTCCCTTCTTAAAATCTGGTCTTTACTTTTTCAATAATTTTTAATAATTTTTGCGAATCTCTGATTTTCTGAACTCATTTTTTTTCTGTACAGTTTTGTTTCATGTATTTTGATCCATGGAAGTGTTGAATTAGTAAGGTTGCTGCCTTGTGACTTGGAGGTCAGGTTTAAATCTTGGAAAAATCTTCTGCTTATTGGCGGGAGATGGATATGACTGCGTAAATCTACCCTCCCCTGATCTCGCCTTGTACGAGGGTCGTGCATTGAGGGATAAGACGTGGACTTCATAAAATTGATAAATGATGTACAGAGTTAGTAATTAGTTAATACTAGTAACATTAGATGCTCATTTTATCTTTGTTTTGTAGTATTTACACTCTAAATTATTCAGTTTCTAGCAGTCTAGTAGATGTTCCATTGGTCAAGTATGGAACCTTTGTTGAGAAGGAAGCTGGTAATTATCAATGGAGTCGGTCAGATGTATCAAATCCCATATATAAATTCTATGATAAGGTTATGTAAATAAAACCTTGGCATTATTCGTATGGATTATTTTTGTAAATGAAAACAATGCTCTGTGTGTGCTAAAAGTTCATTTGATTTTTTTTTTTAAATTTAGAAATATATTAGCTGCGGATATACCTGTGGATTTTAAATTTCCTGAGGATTTACCTTTGGAAATACCTATGGTTTATTATTTTTGGATAACAAAAACAATTATTTATGGCGGTTTTAACCGCCGCAATTTTCAATTTACGACAGTTCCTTTCAAGGCGCAACATGGAACGACGGTTGGAGTGACGGTTTTAGGAACTGTCGCGATATAGCCTGGCGACACACGTTTTTGCGACAGAAGCAAAACCGTCGCGACTAGTAAATTGTGACGGTTCAAACTGCCATAATCTGCCAATATTAACTATCGCAACTTGCCAATTTTCTTGTAGTGCATTGACACTCTTCAACGAGAAGTTGCTTACACACCACCCTTGTGACGTTGTTGACTTTTGATACAAGTAAGTCAGCCCCTTTCTTGAACCAGACTCTAATATATACCATGTGTTGGGAGAGTTTTCAACTAGGGAGCATTGAACATTGTGGGACATATTTTTTAACAACACCTTTGTGAGAGACGCATCGCATATTCACCAAAAACCTTAAGGTTATAGGTGAGTGGATTCTGTCACTTATAAATTCTTAAGTCTCCATATTTCTAACCAATATGAAACTATTATCTACACTACTCACGCTTGCTACATTCTCAACACTTTTGATATACATTACAAGAACTTATGATGACAATATTATCAAACAAAGTGGATCTTATCTTTTCCCAAAATTAAAACTTTTTTTATTGGTTTTACACTTGAGTTGCGACAGTTATCACAAAACCGTACTTATTCCTGGATTGCGACGGTTGTTACGACAATTAGGGTCAACTGTCGTAAATTTTTTGCTACATATATCTCAAAACCGTCCTTATTCCTAGACAGCGACGGTTGTCACGACAGTTAAAAACTGGACTGCGACGGTTGTCACGACAATTATCACAAAACCGTCCTTATTATGTTTTTTACTTAACTTTTTTTTTATAATATAATTTTTTTATTGAGCTCACCTTCTTCCTCACCGGCCGCATAAACAACCCTCACAAACTCACCATGTTGCTTATAGAAATTTCTTCTCTCACATTCTTCCTTAACAAAATCACATTCTTGGTCAGTGGAAAAACTTGGGGCTTATTTGATTCCCTTCTTAAAATCTGGTCTTTACTTTTTCAATAATTTTTAATAATTTTTGCGAATCTCTGATTTTCTGAACTCATTTTTTTTCTGTACAGTTTTGTTTCATGTATTTTGATCCATGGAAGTGTTGAATTAGTAAGGTTGCTGCCTTGTGACTTGGAGGTCAGGTTTAAATCTTGGAAAAATCTTCTGCTTATTGGTGGGAGATGGATATGACTGCGTAAATCTACCCTCCCCTGATCTCGCCTTGTACGAGGGTCGTGCATTGAGGGATAAGACGTGGACTTCATAAAATTGATAAATGATGTACAGAGTTAGTAATTAGTTAATACTAGTAACATTAGATGCTCATTTTATCTTTGTTTTGTAGTATTTACACTCTAAATTATTCAGTTTCTAGCAGTCTAGTAGATGTTCCATTGGTCAAGTATGGAACCTTTGTTGAGAAGGAAGCTGGTAATTATCAATGGAGTCGGTCAGATGTATCAAATCCCATATATAAATTCTATGATAAGGTTATGTAAATAAAACCTTGGCATTATTCGTATGGATTATTTTTGTAAATGAAAACAATGCTCTGTGTGTGCTAAAAGTTCATATGATTTTTTTTTTAAATTTAGAAATATATTAGCTGCGGATATACCTGCGGATTTTACATTTCCTGAGGATTTACCTTTGGAAATACCTATGGTTTATTATTTTTGGATAACAAAAACAATTATTTATGGCGGTTTTAACCGCCGCAATTTTCAATTTACGACAGTTCCTTTCAAGGCGCAACATGGAACGAGGGTTGGAGTGACGGTTTTAGGAACTGTCGCGATATAGCCGGGCGACACACGTTTTTGCGACAGAAGCAAAACCGTCACGACTAGTAAATTGTGACGGTTCAAACCGCCATAATCTGCCAATATAACTGTCGCAACTTGCCAATTTTCTTGTAGTGCATTGACACTCTTCAACGAGAAGTTGCTTACACACCACCCTTGTGACGTTGTTGACTTTTGATACAAGTAAGTCAGCCCCTTTCTTGAACCAGACTCTAATATATACCATGTGTTGGGAGAGTTTTCAACTAGGGAGCATTGAACATTGTGGGACTTATTTTTTAACAACACCTTTGTGAGAGACGCATCGCATATTCACCAAAAACCTTAAGGTTATAGGTGAGTGGATTCTCTCACTTATAAATTCTTAAGTCTCCATATTTCTAACCAATATGAAACTATTATCTACACTACTCACGCTTGCTACATTCTAAACACTTTTGATATACATTACAAGAACTTATGATGACAATATTATCAAACAAAGTGGATCTTATCTTTTCCCAAAATTAAAACTTTTTTTATTGGTTTTACACTTGAGTTGCGACAGTTATCACAAAACCGTACTTATTCCTGGATTGCGACGGTTGTTACGACAATTAGGGTCAACTGTCGTAAATTTTTTGCTACATATATCTCAAAACCGTCCTTATTCCTAGACAGCGACGGTTGTCACGACAGTTAAAAACTGGACTGCGACGGTTGTCACGACAATTATCACAAAACCGTCCTTATTATGTTTTTTACTTAACTTTTTTTTTATAATATAATTTTTTTATTGAGCTCACCTTCTTCCTCACCGGCCGCATAAACAACCCTCACAAGCTCACCATGTTGCTTATAGAAATTTCTTCTCTCACATTCTTCCTTAACAAAATCACATTCTTGGTCAGTGGAAAAACTTGGGGCTTATTTGATTCCCTTCTTAAAATCTGGTCTTTACTTTTTCAATAATTTTTAATAATTTTTGCGAATCTCTGATTTTCTGAACTCATTTTTTTTCTGTACAGTTTTGTTTCATGTATTTTGATCCATGGAAGTGTTGAATTAGTAAGGTTGCTGCCTTGTGACTTGGAGGTCAGGTTTAAATCTTGGAAAAATCTTCTGCTTATTGGCGGGAGATGGATATGACTGCGTAAATCTACCCTCCCCTGATCTCGCCTTGTACGAGGGTCGTGCATTGAGGGATAAGACGTGGACTTCATAAAATTGATAAATGATGTACAGAGTTAGTAATTAGTTAATACTAGTAACATTAGATGCTCATTTTATCTTTGTTTTGTAGTATTTACACTCTAAATTATTCAGTTTCTAGCAGTCTAGTAGATGTTCCATTGGTCAAGTATGGAACCTTTGTTGAGAAGGAAGCTGGTAATTATCAATGGAGTCGGTCAGATGTATCAAATCCCATATATAAATTCTATGATAAGGTTATGTAAATAAAACCTTGGCATTATTCGTATGGATTATTTTTGTAAATGAAAACAATGCTCTGTGTGTGCTAAAAGTTCATTTGATTTTTTTTTTTAAATTTAGAAATATATTAGCTGCGGATATACCTGTGGATTTTAAATTTCCTGAGGATTTACCTTTGGAAATACCTATGGTTTATTATTTTTGGATAACAAAAACAATTATTTATGGCGGTTTTAACCGCCGCAATTTTCAATTTACGACAGTTCCTTTCAAGGCGCAACATGGAACGACGGTTGGAGTGACGGTTTTAGGAACTGTCGCGATATAGCCTGGCGACACACGTTTTTGCGACAGAAGCAAAACCGTCGCGACTAGTAAATTGTGACGGTTCAAACTGCCATAATCTGCCAATATTAACTATCGCAACTTGCCAATTTTCTTGTAGTGCATTGACACTCTTCAACGAGAAGTTGCTTACACACCACCCTTGTGACGTTGTTGACTTTTGATACAAGTAAGTCAGCCCCTTTCTTGAACCAGACTCTAATATATACCATGTGTTGGGAGAGTTTTCAACTAGGGAGCATTGAACATTGTGGGACATATTTTTTAACAACACCTTTGTGAGAGACGCATCGCATATTCACCAAAAACCTTAAGGTTATAGGTGAGTGGATTCTGTCACTTATAAATTCTTAAGTCTCCATATTTCTAACCAATATGAAACTATTATCTACACTACTCACGCTTGCTACATTCTCAACACTTTTGATATACATTACAAGAACTTATGATGACAATATTATCAAACAAAGTGGATCTTATCTTTTCCCAAAATTAAAACTTTTTTTATTGGTTTTACACTTGAGTTGCGACAGTTATCACAAAACCGTACTTATTCCTGGATTGCGACGGTTGTTACGACAATTAGGGTCAACTGTCGTAAATTTTTTGCTACATATATCTCAAAACCGTCCTTATTCCTAGACAGCGACGGTTGTCACGACAGTTAAAAACTGGACTGCGACGGTTGTCACGACAATTATCACAAAACCGTCCTTATTATGTTTTTTACTTAACTTTTTTTTTATAATATAATTTTTTTATTGAGCTCACCTTCTTCCTCACCGGCCGCATAAACAACCCTCACAAACTCACCATGTTGCTTATAGAAATTTCTTCTCTCACATTCTTCCTTAACAAAATCACATTCTTGGTCAGTGGAAAAACTTGGGGCTTATTTGATTCCCTTCTTAAAATCTGGTCTTTACTTTTTCAATAATTTTTAATAATTTTTGCGAATCTCTGATTTTCTGAACTCATTTTTTTTCTGTACAGTTTTGTTTCATGTATTTTGATCCATGGAAGTGTTGAATTAGTAAGGTTGCTGCCTTGTGACTTGGAGGTCAGGTTTAAATCTTGGAAAAATCTTCTGCTTATTGGTGGGAGATGGATATGACTGCGTAAATCTACCCTCCCCTGATCTCGCCTTGTACGAGGGTCGTGCATTGAGGGATAAGACGTGGACTTCATAAAATTGATAAATGATGTACAGAGTTAGTAATTAGTTAATACTAGTAACATTAGATGCTCATTTTATCTTTGTTTTGTAGTATTTACACTCTAAATTATTCAGTTTCTAGCAGTCTAGTAGATGTTCCATTGGTCAAGTATGGAACCTTTGTTGAGAAGGAAGCTGGTAATTATCAATGGAGTCGGTCAGATGTATCAAATCCCATATATAAATTCTATGATAAGGTTATGTAAATAAAACCTTGGCATTATTCGTATGGATTATTTTTGTAAATGAAAACAATGCTCTGTGTGTGCTAAAAGTTCATATGATTTTTTTTTTAAATTTAGAAATATATTAGCTGCGGATATACCTGCGGATTTTACATTTCCTGAGGATTTACCTTTGGAAATACCTATGGTTTATTATTTTTGGATAACAAAAACAATTATTTATGGCGGTTTTAACCGCCGCAATTTTCAATTTACGACAGTTCCTTTCAAGGCGCAACATGGAACGAGGGTTGGAGTGACGGTTTTAGGAACTGTCGCGATATAGCCGGGCGACACACGTTTTTGCGACAGAAGCAAAACCGTCACGACTAGTAAATTGTGACGGTTCAAACCGCCATAATCTGCCAATATAACTGTCGCAACTTGCCAATTTTCTTGTAGTGCATTGACACTCTTCAACGAGAAGTTGCTTACACACCACCCTTGTGACGTTGTTGACTTTTGATACAAGTAAGTCAGCCCCTTTCTTGAACCAGACTCTAATATATACCATGTGTTGGGAGAGTTTTCAACTAGGGAGCATTGAACATTGTGGGACTTATTTTTTAACAACACCTTTGTGAGAGACGCATCGCATATTCACCAAAAACCTTAAGGTTATAGGTGAGTGGATTCTCTCACTTATAAATTCTTAAGTCTCCATATTTCTAACCAATATGAAACTATTATCTACACTACTCACGCTTGCTACATTCTAAACACTTTTGATATACATTACAAGAACTTATGATGACAATATTATCAAACAAAGTGGATCTTATCTTTTCCCAAAATTAAAACTTTTTTTATTGGTTTTACACTTGAGTTGCGACAGTTATCACAAAACCGTACTTATTCCTGGATTGCGACGGTTGTTACGACAATTAGGGTCAACTGTCGTAAATTTTTTGCTACATATATCTCAAAACCGTCCTTATTCCTAGACAGCGACGGTTGTCACGACAGTTAAAAACTGGACTGCGACGGTTGTCACGACAATTATCACAAAACCGTCCTTATTATGTTTTTTACTTAACTTTTTTTTTATAATATAATTTTTTTATTGAGCTCACCTTCTTCCTCACCGGCCGCATAAACAACCCTCACAAGCTCACCATGTTGCTTATAGAAATTTCTTCTCTCACATTCTTCCTTAACAAAATCACATTCTTGGTCAGTGGAAAAACTTGGGGCTTATTTGATTCCCTTCTTAAAATCTGGTCTTTACTTTTTCAATAATTTTTAATAATTTTTGCGAATCTCTGATTTTCTGAACTCATTTTTTTTCTGTACAGTTTTGTTTCATGTATTTTGATCCATGGAAGTGTTGAATTAGTAAGGTTGCTGCCTTGTGACTTGGAGGTCAGGTTTAAATCTTGGAAAAATCTTCTGCTTATTGGCGGGAGATGGATATGACTGCGTAAATCTACCCTCCCCTGATCTCGCCTTGTACGAGGGTCGTGCATTGAGGGATAAGACGTGGACTTCATAAAATTGATAAATGATGTACAGAGTTAGTAATTAGTTAATACTAGTAACATTAGATGCTCATTTTATCTTTGTTTTGTAGTATTTACACTCTAAATTATTCAGTTTCTAGCAGTCTAGTAGATGTTCCATTGGTCAAGTATGGAACCTTTGTTGAGAAGGAAGCTGGTAATTATCAATGGAGTCGGTCAGATGTATCAAATCCCATATATAAATTCTATGATAAGGTTATGTAAATAAAACCTTGGCATTATTCGTATGGATTATTTTTGTAAATGAAAACAATGCTCTGTGTGTGCTAAAAGTTCATATGATTTTTTTTTTAAATTTAGAAATATATTAGCTGCGGATATACCTGCGGATTTTACATTTCCTGAGGATTTACCTTTGGAAATACCTATGGTTTATTATTTTTGGATAACAAAAACAATTATTTATGGCGGTTTTAACCGCCGCAATTTTCAATTTACGACAGTTCCTTTCAAGGCGCAACATGGAACGAGGGTTGGAGTGACGGTTTTAGGAACTGTCGCGATATAGCCGGGCGACACACGTTTTTGCGACAGAAGCAAAACCGTCCCGACTAGTAAATTGTGACGGTTCAAACCGCCATAATCTGCCAATATAACTGTCGCAACTTGCCAATTTTCTTGTAGTGCATTGACACTCTTCAACGAGAAGTTGCTTACACACCACCCTTGTGACGTTGTTGACTTTTGATACAAGTAAGTCAGCCCCTTTCTTGAACCAGACTCTAATATATACCATGTGTTGGGAGAGTTTTCAACTAGGGAGCATTGAACATTGTGGGACTTATTTTTTAACAACACCTTTGTGAGAGACGCATCGCATATTCACCAAAAACCTTAAGGTTATAGGTGAGTGGATTCTCTCACTTATAAATTCTTAAGTCTCCATATTTCTAACCAATATGAAACTATTATCTACACTACTCACGCTTGCTACATTCTAAACACTTTTGATATACATTACAAGAACTTATGATGACAATATTATCAAACAAAGTGGATCTTATCTTTTCCCAAAATTAAAACTTTTTTTATTGGTTTTACACTTGAGTTGCGACAGTTATCACAAAACCGTACTTATTCCTGGATTGCGACGGTTGTTACGACAATTAGGGTCAACTGTCGTAAATTTTTTGCTACATATATCTCAAAACCGTCCTTATTCCTAGACAGCGACGGTTGTCACGACAGTTAAAAACTGGACTGCGACGGTTGTCACGACAATTATCACAAAACCGTCCTTATTATGTTTTTTACTTAACTTTTTTTTTATAATATAATTTTTTTATTGAGCTCACCTTCTTCCTCACCGGCCGCATAAACAACCCTCACAAGCTCACCATGTTGCTTATAGAAATTTCTTCTCTCACATTCTTCCTTAACAAAATCACATTCTTGGTCAGTGGAAAAACTTGGGGCTTATTTGATTCCCTTCTTAAAATCTGGTCTTTACTTTTTCAATAATTTTTAATAATTTTTGCGAATCTCTGATTTTCTGAACTCATTTTTTTTCTGTACAGTTTTGTTTCATGTATTTTGATCCATGGAAGTGTTGAATTAGTAAGGTTGCTGCCTTGTGACTTGGAGGTCAGGTTTAAATCTTGGAAAAATCTTCTGCTTATTGGCGGGAGATGGATATGACTGCGTAAATCTACCCTCCCCTGATCTCGCCTTGTACGAGGGTCGTGCATTGAGGGATAAGACGTGGACTTCATAAAATTGATAAATGATGTACAGAGTTAGTAATTAGTTAATACTAGTAACATTAGATGCTCATTTTATCTTTGTTTTGTAGTATTTACACTCTAAATTATTCAGTTTCTAGCAGTCTAGTAGATGTTCCATTGGTCAAGTATGGAACCTTTGTTGAGAAGGAAGCTGGTAATTATCAATGGAGTCGGTCAGATGTATCAAATCCCATATATAAATTCTATGATAAGGTTATGTAAATAAAACCTTGGCATTATTCGTATGGATTATTTTTGTAAATGAAAACAATGCTCTGTGTGTGCTAAAAGTTCATATGATTTTTTTTTTAAATTTAGAAATATATTAGCTGCGGATATACCTGCGGATTTTACATTTCCTGAGGATTTACCTTTGGAAATACCTATGGTTTATTATTTTTGGATAACAAAAACAATTATTTATGGCGGTTTTAACCGCCGCAATTTTCAATTTACGATAGTTCCTTTCAAGGCGCAACATGGAGCGACGGTTGGAGTGACGGTTTTAGGAACTGTCGCGATATAGCCTGGCGACACACGTTTTTGCGACAGAAGCAAAACCGTCGCGACTAGTAAATTGTGACGGTTCAAACCGCCATAATCTGCCAATATTAACTGTCCCAACTTGCCAATTTTCTTGTAGTGCATTGACACTCTTCAACGAGAAGTTGCTTACACACCACCCTTGTGACGTTGTTGACTTTTGATACAAGTAAGTCAGCCCCTTTCTTGAACCAGACTCTAATATATACCATGTGTTGGGAGAGTTTTCAACTAGGGAGCATTGAACATTGTGGGACTTATTTTTTAACAACACCTTTGTGAGAGACGCATCGCATATTCACCAAAAACCTTAAGGTTATAGGTGAGTGGATTCTCTCACTTATAAATTCTTAAGTCTCCATATTTCTAACCAATATGAAACTATTATCTACACTACTCACGCTTGCTACATTCTCAACACTTTTGATATACATTACAAGAACTTATGATGACAATATTATCAAACAAAGTGGATCTTATCTTTTCCCAAAATTAAAACTTTTTTTATTGGTTTTACACTTGAGTTGCGACAGTTATCACAAAACCGTACTTATTCCTGGATTGCGACGGTTGTTACGACAATTAGGGTCAACTGTCGTAAATTTTTTGCTACATATATCTCAAAACCGTCCTTATTCCTAGACAGCGACGGTTGTCACGACAGTTAAAAACTGGACTGCGACGGTTGTCACGACAATTATCACAAAACCGTCCTTATTATGTTTTTTACTTAACTTTTTTTTTATAATATAATTTTTTTATTGAGCTCACCTTCTTCCTCACCGGCCGCATAAACAACCCTCACAAACTCACCATGTTGCTTATAGAAATTTCTTCTCTCACATTCTTCCTTAACAAAATCACATTCTTGGTCAGTGGAAAAACTTGGGGCTTATTTGATTCCCTTCTTAAAATCTGGTCTTTACTTTTTCAATAATTTTTAATAATTTTTGCGAATCTCTGATTTTCTGAACTCATTTTTTTTCTGTACAGTTTTGTTTCATGTATTTTGATCCATGGAAGTGTTGAATTAGTAAGGTTGCTGCCTTGTGACTTGGAGGTCAGGTTTAAATCTTGGAAAAATCTTCTGCTTATTGGCGGGAGATGGATATGACTGCGTAAATCTACCCTCCCCTGATCTCGCCTTGTACGAGGGTCGTGCATTGAGGGATAAGACGTGGACTTCATAAAATTGATAAATGATGTACAGAGTTAGTAATTAGTTAATACTAGTAACATTAGATGCTCATTTTATCTTTGTTTTGTAGTATTTACACTCTAAATTATTCAGTTTCTAGCAGTCTAGTAGATGTTCCATTGGTCAAGTATGGAACCTTTGTTGAGAAGGAAGCTGGTAATTATCAATGGAGTCGGTCAGATGTATCAAATCCCATATATAAATTCTATGATAAGGTTATGTAAATAAAACCTTGGCATTATTCGTATGGATTATTTTTGTAAATGAAAACAATGCTCTGTGTGTGCTAAAAGTTCATATGATTTTTTTTTTAAATTTAGAAATATATTAGCTGCGGATATACCTGCGGATTTTACATTTCCTGAGGATTTACCTTTGGAAATACCTATGGTTTATTATTTTTGGATAACAAAAACAATTATTTATGGCGGTTTTAACCGCCGCAATTTTCAATTTACGACAGTTCCTTTCAAGGCGCAACATGGAACGAGGGTTGGAGTGACGGTTTTAGGAACTGTCGCGATATAGCCGGGCGACACACGTTTTTGCGACAGAAGCAAAACCGTCACGACTAGTAAATTGTGACGGTTCAAACCGCCATAATCTGCCAATATAACTGTCGCAACTTGCCAATTTTCTTGTAGTGCATTGACATTCTTCAACGAGAAGTTGCTTACACACCACCCTTGTGACGTTGTTGACTTTTGATACAAGTAAGTCAGCCCCTTTCTTGAACCAGACTCTAATATATACCATGTGTTGGGAGAGTTTTCAACTAGGGAGCATTGAACATTGTGGGACTTATTTTTTAACAACACCTTTGTGAGAGACGCATCGCATATTCACCAAAAACCTTAAGGTTATAGGTGAGTGGATTCTCTCACTTATAAATTCTTAAGTCTCCATATTTCTAACCAATATGAAACTATTATCTACACTACTCACGCTTGCTACATTCTAAACACTTTTGATATACATTACAAGAACTTATGATGACAATATTATCAAACAAAGTGGATCTTATCTTTTCCCAAAATTAAAACTTTTTTTATTGGTTTTACACTTGAGTTGCGACAGTTATCACAAAACCGTACTTATTCCTGGATTGCGACGGTTGTTACGACAATTAGGGTCAACTGTCGTAAATTTTTTGCTACATATATCTCAAAACCGTCCTTATTCCTAGACAGCGACGGTTGTCACGACAGTTAAAAACTGGACTGCGACGGTTGTCACGACAATTATCACAAAACCGTCCTTATTATGTTTTTTACTTAACTTTTTTTTTATAATATAATTTTTTTATTGAGCTCACCTTCTTCCTCACCGGCCGCATAAACAACCCTCACAAACTCACCATGTTGCTTATAGAAATTTCTTCTCTCACATTCTTCCTTAACAAAATCACATTCTTGGTCAGTGGAAAAACTTGGGGCTTATTTGATTCCCTTCTTAAAATCTGGTCTTTACTTTTTCAATAATTTTTAATAATTTTTGCGAATCTCTGATTTTCTGAACTCATTTTTTTTCTGTACAGTTTTGTTTCATGTATTTTGATCCATGGAAGTGTTGAATTAGTAAGGTTGCTGCCTTGTGCCTTGGAGGTCAGGTTTAAATCTTGGAAAAATCTTCTGCTTATTGGCGGGAGATGGATATGACTGCGTAAATCTACCCTCCCCTGATCTCGCCTTGTACGAGGGTCGTGCATTGAGGGATAAGACGTGGACTTCATAAAATTGATAAATGATGTACAGAGTTAGTAATTAGTTAATACTAGTAACATTAGATGCTCATTTTATCTTTGTTTTGTAGTATTTACACTCTAAATTATTCAGTTTCTAGCAGTCTAGTAGATGTTCCATTGGTCAAGTATGGAACCTTTGTTGAGAAGGAAGCTGGTAATTATCAATGGAGTCGGTCAGATGTATCAAATCCCATATATAAATTCTATGATAAGGTTATGTAAATAAAACCTTGGCATTATTCGTATGGATTATTTTTGTAAATGAAAACAATGCTCTGTGTGTGCTAAAAGTTCATATGATTTTTTTTTTAAATTTAGAAATATATTAGCTGCGGATATACCTGCGGATTTTACATTTCCTGAGGATTTACCTTTGGAAATACCTATGGTTTATTATTTTTGGATAACAAAAACAATTATTTATGGCGGTTTTAACCGCCGCAATTTTCAATTTACGACAGTTCCTTTCAAGGCGCAACATGGAACGAGGGTTGGAGTGACGGTTTTAGGAACTGTCGCGATATAGCCGGGCGACACACGTTTTTGCGACAGAAGCAAAACCGTCACGACTAGTAAATTGTGACGGTTCAAACCGCCATAATCTGCCAATATTAACTGTCGCAACTTGCCAATTTTCTTGTAGTGCATTGACACTCTTCAACGAGAAGTTGCTTACACACCACCCTTGTGACGTTGTTGACTTTTGATACAAGTAAGTCAGCCCCTTTCTTGAACCAGACTCTAATATATACCATGTGTTGGGAGAGTTTTCAACTAGGGAGCATTGAACATTGTGGGACTTATTTTTTAACAACACCTTTGTGAGAGACGCATCGCATATTCACCAAAAACCTTAAGGTTATAGGTGAGTGGATTCTCTCACTTATAAATTCTTAAGTCTCCATATTTCTAACCAATATGAAACTATTATCTACACTACTCACGCTTGCTACATTCTAAACACTTTTGATATACATTACAAGAACTTATGATGACAATATTATCAAACAAAGTGGATCTTATCTTTTCCCAAAATTAAAACTTTTTTTATTGGTTTTACACTTGAGTTGCGACAGTTATCACAAAACCGTACTTATTCCTGGATTGCGACGGTTGTTACGACAATTAGGGTCAACTGTCGTAAATTTTTTGCTACATATATCTCAAAACCGTCCTTATTCCTAGACAGCGACGGTTGTCACGACAGTTAAAAACTGGACTGCGACGGTTGTCACGACAATTATCACAAAACCGTCCTTATTATGTTTTTTACTTAACTTTTTTTTTATAATATAATTTTTTTATTGAGCTCACCTTCTTCCTCACCGGCCGCATAAACAACCCTCACAAACTCACCATGTTGCTTATAGAAATTTCTTCTCTCACATTCTTCCTTAACAAAATCACATTCTTGGTCAGTGGAAAAACTTGGGGCTTATTTGATTCCCTTCTTAAAATCTGGTCTTTACTTTTTCAATAATTTTTAATAATTTTTGCGAATCTCTGATTTTCTGAACTCATTTTTTTTCTGTACAGTTTTGTTTCATGTATTTTGATCCATGGAAGTGTTGAATTAGTAAGGTTGCTGCCTTGTGACTTGGAGGTCAGGTTTAAATCTTGGAAAAATCTTCTGCTTATTGGCGGGAGATGGATATGACTGCGTAAATCTACCCTCCCCTGATCTCGCCTTGTACGAGGGTCGTGCATTGAGGGATAAGACGTGGACTTCATAAAATTGATAAATGATGTACAGAGTTAGTAATTAGTTAATACTAGTAACATTAGATGCTCATTTTATCTTTGTTTTGTAGTATTTACACTCTAAATTATTCAGTTTCTAGCAGTCTAGTAGATGTTCCATTGGTCAAGTATGGAACCTTTGTTGAGAAGGAAGCTGGTAATTATCAATGGAGTCGGTCAGATGTATCAAATCCCATATATAAATTCTATGATAAGGTTATGTAAATAAAACCTTGGCATTATTCGTATGGATTATTTTTGTAAATGAAAACAATGCTCTGTGTGTGCTAAAAGTTCATATGATTTTTTTTTTAAATTTAGAAATATATTAGCTGCGGATATACCTGCGGATTTTACATTTCCTGAGGATTTACCTTTGGAAATACCTATGGTTTATTATTTTTGGATAACAAAAACAATTATTTATGGCGGTTTTAACCGCCGCAATTTTCAATTTACGACAGTTCCTTTCAAGGCGCAACATGGAACGAGGGTTGGAGTGACGGTTTTAGGAACTGTCGCGATATAGCCGGGCGACACACGTTTTTGCGACAGAAGCAAAACCGTCACGACTAGTAAATTGTGACGGTTCAAACCGCCATAATCTGCCAATATTAACTGTCGCAACTTGCCAATTTTCTTGTAGTGCATTGACACTCTTCAACGAGAAGTTGCTTACACACCACCCTTGTGACGTTGTTGACTTTTGATACAAGTAAGTCAGCCCCTTTCTTGAACCAGACTCTAATATATACCATGTGTTGGGAGAGTTTTCAACTAGGGAGCATTGAACATTGTGGGACTTATTTTTTAACAACACCTTTGTGAGAGACGCATCGCATATTCACCAAAAACCTTAAGGTTATAGGTGAGTGGATTCTCTCACTTATAAATTCTTAAGTCTCCATATTTCTAACCAATATGAAACTATTATCTACACTACTCACGCTTGCTACATTCTAAACACTTTTGATATACATTACAAGAACTTATGATGACAATATTATCAAACAAAGTGGATCTTATCTTTTCCCAAAATTAAAACTTTTTTTATTGGTTTTACACTTGAGTTGCGACAGTTATCACAAAACCGTACTTATTCCTGGATTGCGACGGTTGTTACGACAATTAGGGTCAACTGTCGTAAATTTTTTGCTACATATATCTCAAAACCGTCCTTATTCCTAGACAGCGACGGTTGTCACGACAGTTAAAAACTGGACTGCGACGGTTGTCACGACAATTATCACAAAACCGTCCTTATTATGTTTTTTACTTAACTTTTTTTTTATAATATAATTTTTTTATTGAGCTCACCTTCTTCCTCACCGGCCGCATAAACAACCCTCACAAACTCACCATGTTGCTTATAGAAATTTCTTCTCTCACATTCTTCCTTAACAAAATCACATTCTTGGTCAGTGGAAAAACTTGGGGCTTATTTGATTCCCTTCTTAAAATCTGGTCTTTACTTTTTCAATAATTTTTAATAATTTTTGCAAATCTCTGATTTTCTGAACTCATTTTTTTTCTGTACAGTTTTGTTTCATGTATTTTGATCCATGGAAGTGTTGAATTAGTAAGGTTGCTGCCTTGTGACTTGGAGGTCAGGTTTAAATCTTGGAAAAATCTTCTGCTTATTGGCGGGAGATGGATATGACTGCGTAAATCTACCCTCCCCTGATCTCGCCTTGTACGAGGGTCGTGCATTGAGGGATAAGACGTGGACTTCATAAAATTGATAAATGATGTACAGAGTTAGTAATTAGTTAATACTAGTAACATTAGATGCTCATTTTATCTTTGTTTTGTAGTATTTACACTCTAAATTATTCAGTTTCTAGCAGTCTAGTAGATGTTCCATTGGTCAAGTATGGAACCTTTGTTGAGAAGGAAGCTGGTAATTATCAATGGAGTCGGTCAGATGTATCAAATCCCATATATAAATTCTATGATAAGGTTATGTAAATAAAACCTTGGCATTATTCGTATGGATTATTTTTGTAAATGAAAACAATGCTCTGTGTGTGCTAAAAGTTCATTTGATTTTTTTTTTTAAATTTAGAAATATATTAGCTGCGGATATACCTGCGGATTTTACATTTCCTGAGGATTTACCTTTGGAAATACCTATGGTTTATTATTTTTGGATAACAAAAACAATTATTTATGGCGGTTTTAACCGCCGCAATTTTCAATTTACGACAGTTCCTTTCAAGGCGCAACATGGAACGAGGGTTGGAGTGACGGTTTTAGGAACTGTCGCGATATAGCCGGGCGACACACGTTTTTGCGACAGAAGCAAAACCGTCACGACTAGTAAATTGTGACGGTTCAAACCGCCATAATCTGCCAATATTAACTGTCGCAACTTGCCAATTTTCTTGTAGTGCATTGACACTCTTCAACGAGAAGTTGCTTACACACCACCCTTGTGACGTTGTTGACTTTTGATACAAGTAAGTCAGCCCCTTTCTTGAACCAGACTCTAATATATACCATGTGTTGGGAGAGTTTTCAACTAGGGAGCATTGAACATTGTGGGACATATTTTTTAACAACACCTTTGTGAGAGACGCATCGCATATTCACCAAAAACCTTAAGGTTATAGGTGAGTGGATTCTCTCACTTATAAATTCTTAAGTCTCCATATTTCTAACCAATATGAAACTATTATCTACACTACTCACGCTTGCTACATTCTCAACACTTTTGATATACATTACAAGAACTTATGATGACAATATTATCAAACAAAGTGGATCTTATCTTTTCCCAAAATTAAAACTTTTTTTATTGGTTTTACACTTGAGTTGCGACAGTTATCACAAAACCGTACTTATTCCTGGATTGCGACGGTTGTTACGACAATTAGGGTCAACTGTCGTAAATTTTTTGCTACATATATCTCAAAACCGTCCTTATTCCTAGACAGCGACGGTTGTCACGACAGTTAAAACTGGACTGCGACGGTTGTCACGACAATTATCACAAAACCGTCCTTATTATGTTTTTTACTTAACTTTTTTTTTATAATATAATTTTTTTATTGAGCTCACCTTCTTCCTCACCGGCCGCATAAACAACCCTCACAAACTCACCATGTTGCTTATAGAAATTTCTTCTCTCACATTCTTCCTTAACAAAATCACATTCTTGGTCAGTGGAAAAACTTGGGGCTTATTTGATTCCCTTCTTAAAATCTGGTCTTTACTTTTTCAATAATTTTTAATAATTTTTGCAAATCTCTGATTTTCTGAACTCATTTTTTTTCTGTACAGTTTTGTTTCATGTATTTTGATCCATGGAAGTGTTGAATTAGTAAGGTTGCTGCCTTGTGACTTGGAGGTCAGGTTTAAATCTTGGAAAAATCTTCTGCTTATTGGCGGGAGATGGATATGACTGCGTAAATCTACCCTCCCCTGATCTCGCCTTGTACGAGGGTCGTGCATTGAGGGATAAGACGTGGACTTCATAAAATTGATAAATGATGTACAGAGTTAGTAATTAGTTAATACTAGTAACATTAGATGCTCATTTTATCTTTGTTTTGTAGTATTTACACTCTAAATTATTCAGTTTCTAGCAGTCTAGTAGATGTTCCATTGGTCAAGTATGGAACCTTTGTTGAGAAGGAAGCTGGTAATTATCAATGGAGTCGGTCAGATGTATCAAATCCCATATATAAATTCTATGATAAGGTTATGTAAATAAAACCTTGGCATTATTCGTATGGATTATTTTTGTAAATGAAAACAATGCTCTGTGTGTGCTAAAAGTTCATTTGATTTTTTTTTTTAAATTTAGAAATATATTAGCTGCGGATATACCTGCGGATTTTACATTTCCTGAGGATTTACCTTTGGAAATACCTATGGTTTATTATTTTTGGATAACAAAAACAATTATTTATGGCGGTTTTAACCGCCGCAATTTTCAATTTACGACAGTTCCTTTCAAGGCGCAACATGGAACGAGGGTTGGAGTGACGGTTTTAGGAACTGTCGCGATATAGCCGGGCGACACACGTTTTTGCGACAGAAGCAAAACCGTCACGACTAGTAAATTGTGACGGTTCAAACCGCCATAATCTGCCAATATTAACTGTCGCAACTTGCCAATTTTCTTGTAGTGCATTGACACTCTTCAACGAGAAGTTGCTTACACACCACCCTTGTGACGTTGTTGACTTTTGATACAAGTAAGTCAGCCCCTTTCTTGAACCAGACTCTAATATATACCATGTGTTGGGAGAGTTTTCAACTAGGGAGCATTGAACATTGTGGGACATATTTTTTAACAACACCTTTGTGAGAGACGCATCGCATATTCACCAAAAACCTTAAGGTTATAGGTGAGTGGATTCTCTCACTTATAAATTCTTAAGTCTCCATATTTCTAACCAATATGAAACTATTATCTACACTACTCACGCTTGCTACATTCTCAACACTTTTGATATACATTACAAGAACTTATGATGACAATATTATCAAACAAAGTGGATCTTATCTTTTCCCAAAATTAAAACTTTTTTTATTGGTTTTACACTTGAGTTGCGACAGTTATCACAAAACCGTACTTATTCCTGGATTGCGACGGTTGTTACGACAATTAGGGTCAACTGTCGTAAATTTTTTGCTACATATATCTCAAAACCGTCCTTATTCCTAGACAGCGACGGTTGTCACGACAGTTAAAACTGGACTGCGACGGTTGTCACGACAATTATCACAAAACCGTCCTTATTATGTTTTTTACTTAACTTTTTTTTTATAATATAATTTTTTTATTGAGCTCACCTTCTTCCTCACCGGCCGCATAAACAACCCTCACAAACTCACCATGTTGCTTATAGAAATTTCTTCTCTCACATTCTTCCTTAACAAAATCACATTCTTGGTCAGTGGAAAAACTTGGGGCTTATTTGATTCCCTTCTTAAAATCTGGTCTTTACTTTTTCAATAATTTTTAATAATTTTTGCGAATCTCTGATTTTCTGAACTCATTTTTTTTCTGTACAGTTTTGTTTCATGTATTTTGATCCATGGAAGTGTTGAATTAGTAAGGTTGCTGCCTTGTGACTTGGAGGTCAGGTTTAAATCTTGGAAAAATCTTCTGCTTATTGGCAGGAGATGGATATGACTGCGTAAATCTACCCTCCCCTGATCTCGCCTTGTACGAGGGTCGTGCATTGAGGGATAAGACGTGGACTTCATAAAATTGATAAATGATGTACAGAGTTAGTAATTAGTTAATACTAGTAACATTAGATGCTCATTTTATCTTTATTTTGTAGTATTTACACTCTAAATTATTCAGTTTCTAGCAGTCTAGTAGATGTTCCATTGGTCAAGTATGGAACCTTTGTTGAGAAGGAAGCTGGTAATTATCAATGGAGTCGGTCAGATGTATCAAATCCCATATATAAATTCTATGATAAGGTTATGTAAATAAAACCTTGGCATTATTCGTATGGATTATTTTTGTAAATGAAAACAATGCTCTGTGTGTGCTAAAAGTTCATTTGATTTTTTTTTTTAAATTTAGAAATATATTAGCTGCGGATATACCTGCGGATTTTACATTTCCTGAGGATTTACCTTTGGAAATACCTATGGTTTATTATTTTTGGATAACAAAAACAATTATTTATGGCGGTTTTAACCGCCGCAATTTTCAATTTACGACAGTTCCTTTCAAGGCGCAACATGGAACGAGGGTTGGAGTGACGGTTTTAGGAACTGTCGCGATATAGCCGGGCGACACACGTTTTTGCGACAGAAGCAAAACCGTCACGACTAGTAAATTGTGACGGTTCAAACCGCCATAATCTGCCAATATTAACTGTCGCAACTTGCCAATTTTCTTGTAGTGCATTGACACTCTTCAACGAGAAGTTGCTTACACACCACCCTTGTGACGTTGTTGACTTTTGATACAAGTAAGTCAGCCCCTTTCTTGAACCAGACTCTAATATATACCATGTGTTGGGAGAGTTTTCAACTAGGGAGCATTGAACATTGTGGGACATATTTTTTAACAACACCTTTGTGAGAGACGCATCGCATATTCACCAAAAACCTTAAGGTTATAGGTGAGTGGATTCTCTCACTTATAAATTCTTAAGTCTCCATATTTCTAACCAATATGAAACTATTATCTACACTACTCACGCTTGCTACATTCTCAACACTTTTGATATACATTACAAGAACTTATGATGACAATATTATCAAACAAAGTGGATCTTATCTTTTCCCAAAATTAAAACTTTTTTTATTGGTTTTACACTTGAGTTGCGACAGTTATCACAAAACCGTACTTATTCCTGGATTGCGACGGTTGTTACGACAATTAGGGTCAACTGTCGTAAATTTTTTGCTACATATATCTCAAAACCGTCCTTATTCCTAGACAGCGACGGTTGTCACGACAGTTAAAACTGGACTGCGACGGTTGTCACGACAATTATCACAAAACCGTCCTTATTATGTTTTTTACTTAACTTTTTTTTTATAATATAATTTTTTTATTGAGCTCACCTTCTTCCTCACCGGCCGCATAAACAACCCTCACAAACTCACCATGTTGCTTATAGAAATTTCTTCTCTCACATTCTTCCTTAACAAAATCACATTCTTGGTCAGTGGAAAAACTTGGGGCTTATTTGATTCCCTTCTTAAAATCTGGTCTTTACTTTTTCAATAATTTTTAATAATTTTTGCGAATCTCTGATTTTCTGAACTCATTTTTTTTCTGTACAGTTTTGTTTCATGTATTTTGATCCATGGAAGTGTTGAATTAGTAAGGTTGCTGCCTTGTGACTTGGAGGTCAGGTTTAAATCTTGGAAAAATCTTCTGCTTATTGGCGGGAGATGGATATGACTGCGTAAATCTACCCTCCCCTGATCTCGCCTTGTACGAGGGTCGTGCATTGAGGGATAAGACGTGGACTTCATAAAATTGATAAATGATGTACAGAGTTAGTAATTAGTTAATACTAGTAACATTAGATGCTCATTTTATCTTTATTTTGTAGTATTTACACTCTAAATTATTCAGTTTCTAGCAGTCTAGTAGATGTTCCATTGGTCAAGTATGGAACCTTTGTTGAGAAGGAAGCTGGTAATTATCAATGGAGTCGGTCAGATGTATCAAATCCCATATATAAATTCTATGATAAGGTTATGTAAATAAAACCTTGGCATTATTCGTATGGATTATTTTTGTAAATGAAAACAATGCTCTGTGTGTGCTAAAAGTTCATTTGATTTTTTTTTTTAAATTTAGAAATATATTAGCTGCGGATATACCTGCGGATTTTACATTTCCTGAGGATTTACCTTTGGAAATACCTATGGTTTATTATTTTTGGATAACAAAAACAATTATTTATGGCGGTTTTAACCGCCGCAATTTTCAATTTACGACAGTTCCTTTCAAGGCGCAACATGGAACGAGGGTTTGAGTGACGGTTTTAGGAACTGTCGCGATATAGCCGGGCGACACACGTTTTTGCGACAGAAGCAAAACCGTCACGACTAGTAAATTGTGACGGTTCAAACCGCCATAATCTGCCAATATTAACTGTCGCAACTTGCCAATTTTCTTGTAGTGCATTGACACTCTTCAACGAGAAGTTGCTTACACACCACCCTTGTGACGTTGTTGACTTTTGATACAAGTAAGTCAGCCCCTTTCTTGAACCAGACTCTAATATATACCATGTGTTGGGAGAGTTTTCAACTAGGGAGCATTGAACATTGTGGGACATATTTTTTAACAACACCTTTGTGAGAGACGCATCGCATATTCACCAAAAACCTTAAGGTTATAGGTGAGTGGATTCTCTCACTTATAAATTCTTAAGTCTCCATATTTCTAACCAATATGAAACTATTATCTACACTACTCACGCTTGCTACATTCTCAACACTTTTGATATACATTACAAGAACTTATGATGACAATATTATCAAACAAAGTGGATCTTATCTTTTCCCAAAATTAAAACTTTTTTTATTGGTTTTACACTTGAGTTGCGACAGTTATCACAAAACCGTACTTATTCCTGGATTGAGACGGTTGTTACGACAATTAGGGTCAACTGTCGTAAATTTTTTGCTACATATATCTCAAAACCGTCCTTATTCCTAGACAACGACGGTTGTCACGACAGTTAAAAACTGGACTGCGACGGTTGTCACGACAATTATCACAAAACCGTCCTTATTATGTTTTTTACTTAACTTTTTTTTTATAATATAATTTTTTTATTGAGCTCACCTTCTTCCTCACCGGCCGCATAAACAACCCTCACAAACTCACCATGTTGCTTATAGAAATTTCTTCTCTCACATTCTTCCTTAACAAAATCACATTCTTGGTCAGTGGAAAAACTTGGGGCTTATTTGATTCCCTTCTTAAAATCTGGTCTTTACTTTTTCAATAATTTTTAATAATTTTTGCGAATCTCTGATTTTCTGAACTCATTTTTTTTCTGTACAGTTTTGTTTCATGTATTTTGATCCATGGAAGTGTTGAATTAGTAAGGTTGCTGCCTTGTGACTTGGAGGTCAGGTTTAAATCTTGGAAAAATCTTCTGCTTATTGGCGGGAGATGGATATGACTGCGTAAATCTACCCTCCCCTGATCTCGCCTTGTACGAGGGTCGTGCATTGAGGGATAAGACGTGGACTTCATAAAATTGATAAATGATGTACAGAGTTAGTAATTAGTTAATACTAGTAACATTAGATGCTCATTTTATCTTTATTTTGTAGTATTTACACTCTAAATTATTCAGTTTCTAGCAGTCTAGTAGATGTTCCATTGGTCAAGTATGGAACCTTTGTTGAGAAGGAAGCTGGTAATTATCAATGGAGTCGGTCAGATGTATCAAATCCCATATATAAATTCTATGATAAGGTTATGTAAATAAAACCTTGGCATTATTCGTATGGATTATTTTTGTAAATGAAAACAATGCTCTGTGTGTGCTAAAAGTTCATTTGATTTTTTTTTTTAAATTTAGAAATATATTAGCTGCGGATATACCTGCGGATTTTACATTTCCTGAGGATTTACCTTTGGAAATACCTATGGTTTATTATTTTTGGATAACAAAAACAATTATTTATGGCGGTTTTAACCGCCGCAATTTTCAATTTACGACAGTTCCTTTCAAGGCGCAACATGGAACGAGGGTTTGAGTGACGGTTTTAGGAACTGTCGCGATATAGCCGGGCGACACACGTTTTTGCGACAGAAGCAAAACCGTCACGACTAGTAAATTGTGACGGTTCAAACCGCCATAATCTGCCAATATTAACTGTCGCAACTTGCCAATTTTCTTGTAGTGCATTGACACTCTTCAACGAGAAGTTGCTTACACACCACCCTTGTGACGTTGTTGACTTTTGATACAAGTAAGTCAGCCCCTTTCTTGAACCAGACTCTAATATATACCATGTGTTGGGAGAGTTTTCAACTAGGGAGCATTGAACATTGTGGGACATATTTTTTAACAACACCTTTGTGAGAGACGCATCGCATATTCACCAAAAACCTTAAGGTTATAGGTGAGTGGATTCTCTCACTTATAAATTCTTAAGTCTCCATATTTCTAACCAATATGAAACTATTATCTACACTACTCACGCTTGCTACATTCTCAACACTTTTGATATACATTACAAGAACTTATGATGACAATATTATCAAACAAAGTGGATCTTATCTTTTCCCAAAATTAAAACTTTTTTTATTGGTTTTACACTTGAGTTGCGACAGTTATCACAAAACCGTACTTATTCCTGGATTGAGACGGTTGTTACGACAATTAGGGTCAACTGTCGTAAATTTTTTGCTACATATATCTCAAAACCGTCCTTATTCCTAGACAACGACGGTTGTCACGACAGTTAAAAACTGGACTGCGACGGTTGTCACGACAATTATCACAAAACCGTCCTTATTATGTTTTTTACTTAACTTTTTTTTTATAATATAATTTTTTTATTGAGCTCACCTTCTTCCTCACCGGCCGCATAAACAACCCTCACAAACTCACCATGTTGCTTATAGAAATTTCTTCTCTCACATTCTTCCTTAACAAAATCACATTCTTGGTCAGTGGAAAAACTTGGGGCTTATTTGATTCCCTTCTTAAAATCTGGTCTTTACTTTTTCAATAATTTTTAATAATTTTTGCGAATCTCTGATTTTCTGAACTCATTTTTTTTCTGTACAGTTTTGTTTCATGTATTTTGATCCATGGAAGTGTTGAATTAGTAAGGTTGCTGCCTTGTGACTTGGAGGTCAGGTTTAAATCTTGGAAAAATCTTCTGCTTATTGGCGGGAGATGGATATGACTGCGTAAATCTACCCTCCCCTGATCTCGCCTTGTACGAGGGTCGTGCATTGAGGGATAAGACGTGGACTTCATAAAATTGATAAATGATGTACAGAGTTAGTAATTAGTTAATACTAGTAACATTAGATGCTCATTTTATCTTTGTTTTGTAGTATTTACACTCTAAATTATTCAGTTTCTAGCAGTCTAGTAGATGTTCCATTGGTCAAGTATGGAACCTTTGTTGAGAAGGAAGCTGGTAATTATCAATGGAGTCGGTCAGATGTATCAAATCCCATATATAAATTCTATGATAAGGTTATGTAAATAAAACCTTGGCATTATTCGTATGGATTATTTTTGTAAATGAAAACAATGCTCTGTGTGTGCTAAAAGTTCATTTGATTTTTTTTTTTAAATTTAGAAATATATTAGCTGCGGATATACCTGTGGATTTTACATTTCCTGAGGATTTACCTTTGGAAATACCTATGGTTTATTATTTTTGTATAACAAAAATAATTATTTATGGCGCTTTTAACCGCCGCAATTTTCAATTTACGACAGTTCCTTTCAAGGCGCAACATAGAACGACGGTTGGAGTGACGGTTTTAGGAACTGTCGCGATATAGCCTGGCGACACACGTTTTTGCGACAGAAGCAAAACCGTCGCGACTAGTAAATTGTGACGGTTCAAACCGCCATAATCTGCCAATATTAACTGTCGCAACTTGCCAATTTTCTTGTAGTGCATTGACACTCTTCAACGAGAAGTTGCTTACACACCACCCTTGTGACGTTGTTGACTTTTGATACAAGTAAGTCAGCCCCTTTCTTGAACCAGACTCTAATATATACCATGTGTTGGGAGAGTTTTCAACTAGGGAGCATTGAACATTGTGGGACATATTTTTTAACAACACCTTTGTGAGAGACGCATCGCATATTCACCAAAAACCTTAAGGTTATAGGTGAGTGGATTCTCTCACTTATAAATTCTTAAGTCTCCATATTTCTAACCAATATGAAACTATTATCTACACTACTCACGCTTGCTACATTCTCAACACTTTTGATATACATTACAAGAACTTATGATGACAATATTATCAAACAAAGTGGATCTTATCTTTTCCCAAAATTAAAACTTTTTTTATTGGTTTTACACTTGAGTTGCGACAGTTATCACAAAACCGTACTTATTCCTGGATTGCGACGGTTGTTACGACAATTAGGGTCAACTGTCGTAAATTTTTTGCTACATATATCTCAAAACCGTCCTTATTCCTAGACAGCGACGGTTGTCACGACAGTTAAAAACTGGACTGCGACGGTTGTCACGACAATTATCACAAAACCGTCCTTATTATGTTTTTTACTTAACTTTTTTTTTATAATATAATTTTTTTATTGAGCTCACCTTCTTCCTCACCGGCCGCATAAACAACCCTCACAAACTCACCATGTTGCTTATAGAAATTTCTTCTCTCACATTCTTCCTTAACAAAATCACATTCTTGGTCAGTGGAAAAACTTGGGGCTTATTTGATTCCCTTCTTAAAATCTGGTCTTTACTTTTTCAATAATTTTTAATAATTTTTGCGAATCTCTGATTTTCTGAACTCATTTTTTTTCTGTACAGTTTTGTTTCATGTATTTTGATCCATGGAAGTGTTGAATTAGTAAGGTTGCTGCCTTGTGACTTGGAGGTCAGGTTTAAATCTTGGAAAAATCTTCTGCTTATTGGCGGGAGATGGATATGACTGCGTAAATCTACCCTCCCCTGATCTCGCCTTGTACGAGGGTCGTGCATTGAGGGATAAGACGTGGACTTCATAAAATTGATAAATGATGTACAGAGTTAGTAATTAGTTAATACTAGTAACATTAGATGCTCATTTTATCTTTGTTTTGTAGTATTTACACTCTAAATTATTCAGTTTCTAGCAGTCTAGTAGATGTTCCATTGGTCAAGTATGGAACCTTTGTTGAGAAGGAAGCTGGTAATTATCAATGGAGTCGGTCAGATGTATCAAATCCCATATATAAATTCTATGATAAGGTTATGTAAATAAAACCTTGGCATTATTCGTATGGATTATTTTTGTAAATGAAAACAATGCTCTGTGTGTGCTAAAAGTTCATTTGATTTTTTTTTTTAAATTTAGAAATATATTAGCTGCGGATATACCTGTGGATTTTACATTTCCTGAGGATTTACCTTTGGAAATACCTATGGTTTATTATTTTTGTATAACAAAAATAATTATTTATGGCGGTTTTAACCGCCGCAATTTTCAATTTACGACAGTTCCTTTCAAGGCGCAACATAGAACGACGGTTGGAGTGACGGTTTTAGGAACTGTCGCGATATAGCCTGGCGACACACGTTTTTGCGACAGAAGCAAAACCGTCGCGACTAGTAAATTGTGACGGTTCAAACCGCCATAATCTGCCAATATTAACTGTCGCAACTTGCCAATTTTCTTGTAGTGCATTGACACTCTTCAACGAGAAGTTGCTTACACACCACCCTTGTGACGTTGTTGACTTTTGATACAAGTAAGTCAGCCCCTTTCTTGAACCAGACTCTAATATATACCATGTGTTGGGAGAGTTTTCAACTAGGGAGCATTGAACATTGTGGGACATATTTTTTAACAACACCTTTGTGAGAGACGCATCGCATATTCACCAAAAACCTTAAGGTTATAGGTGAGTGGATTCTCTCACTTATAAATTCTTAAGTCTCCATATTTCTAACCAATATGAAACTATTATCTACACTACTCACGCTTGCTACATTCTCAACACTTTTGATATACATTACAAGAACTTATGATGACAATATTATCAAACAAAGTGGATCTTATCTTTTCCCAAAATTAAAACTTTTTTTATTGGTTTTACACTTGAGTTGCGACAGTTATCACAAAACCGTACTTATTCCTGGATTGCGACGGTTGTTACGACAATTAGGGTCAACTGTCGTAAATTTTTTGCTACATATATCTCAAAACCGTCCTTATTCCTAGACAGCGACGGTTGTCACGACAGTTAAAAACTGGACTGCGACGGTTGTCACGACAATTATCACAAAACCGTCCTTATTATGTTTTTTACTTAACTTTTTTTTTATAATATAATTTTTTTATTGAGCTCACCTTCTTCCTCACCGGCCGCATAAACAACCCTCACAAACTCACCATGTTGCTTATAGAAATTTCTTCTCTCACATTCTTCCTTAACAAAATCACATTCTTGGTCAGTGGAAAAACTTGGGGCTTATTTGATTCCCTTCTTAAAATCTGGTCTTTACTTTTTCAATAATTTTTAATAATTTTTGCGAATCTCTGATTTTCTGAACTCATTTTTTTTCTGTACAGTTTTGTTTCATGTATTTTGATCCATGGAAGTGTTGAATTAGTAAGGTTGCTGCCTTGTGACTTGGAGGTCAGGTTTAAATCTTGGAAAAATCTTCTGCTTATTGGCGGGAGATGGATATGACTGCGTAAATCTACCCTCCCCTGATCTCGCCTTGTACGAGGGTCGTGCATTGAGGGATAAGACGTGGACTTCATAAAATTGATAAATGATGTACAGAGTTAGTAATTAGTTAATACTAGTAACATTAGATGCTCATTTTATCTTTGTTTTGTAGTATTTACACTCTAAATTATTCAGTTTCTAGCAGTCTAGTAGATGTTCCATTGGTCAAGTATGGAACCTTTGTTGAGAAGGAAGCTGGTAATTATCAATGGAGTCGGTCAGATGTATCAAATCCCATATATAAATTCTATGATAAGGTTATGTAAATAAAACCTTGGCATTATTCGTATGGATTATTTTTGTAAATGAAAACAATGCTCTGTGTGTGCTAAAAGTTCATTTGATTTTTTTTTTTAAATTTAGAAATATATTAGCTGCGGATATACCTGTGGATTTTACATTTCCTGAGGATTTACCTTTGGAAATACCTATGGTTTATTATTTTTGTATAACAAAAATAATTATTTATGGCGGTTTTAACCGCCGCAATTTTCAATTTACGACAGTTCCTTTCAAGGCGCAACATAGAACGACGGTTGGAGTGACGGTTTTAGGAACTGTCGCGATATAGCCTGGCGACACACGTTTTTGCGACAGAAGCAAAACCGTCGCGACTAGTAAATTGTGACGGTTCAAACCGCCATAATCTGCCAATATTAACTGTCGCAACTTGCCAATTTTCTTGTAGTGCATTGACACTCTTCAACGAGAAGTTGCTTACACACCACCCTTGTGACGTTGTTGACTTTTGATACAAGTAAGTCAGCCCCTTTCTTGAACCAGACTCTAATATATACCATGTGTTGGGAGAGTTTTCAACTAGGGAGCATTGAACATTGTGGGACATATTTTTTAACAACACCTTTGTGAGAGACGCATCGCATATTCACCAAAAACCTTAAGGTTATAGGTGAGTGGATTCTCTCACTTATAAATTCTTAAGTCTCCATATTTCTAACCAATATGAAACTATTATCTACACTACTCACGCTTGCTACATTCTCAACACTTTTGATATACATTACAAGAACTTATGATGACAATATTATCAAACAAAGTGGATCTTATCTTTTCCCAAAATTAAAACTTTTTTTATTGGTTTTACACTTGAGTTGCGACAGTTATCACAAAACCGTACTTATTCCTGGATTGCGACGGTTGTTACGACAATTAGGGTCAACTGTCGTAAATTTTTTGCTACATATATCTCAAAACCGTCCTTATTCCTAGACAGCGACGGTTGTCACGACAGTTAAAAACTGGACTGCGACGGTTGTCACGACAATTATCACAAAACCGTCCTTATTATGTTTTTTACTTAACTTTTTTTTTATAATATAATTTTTTTATTGAGCTCACCTTCTTCCTCACCGGCCGCATAAACAACCCTCACAAACTCACCATGTTGCTTATAGAAATTTCTTCTCTCACATTCTTCCTTAACAAAATCACATTCTTGGTCAGTGGAAAAACTTGGGGCTTATTTGATTCCCTTCTTAAAATCTGGTCTTTACTTTTTCAATAATTTTTAATAATTTTTGCGAATCTCTGATTTTCTGAACTCATTTTTTTTCTGTACAGTTTTGTTTCATGTATTTTGATCCATGGAAGTGTTGAATTAGTAAGGTTGCTGCCTTGTGACTTGGAGGTCAGGTTTAAATCTTGGAAAAATCTTCTGCTTATTGGCGGGAGATGGATATGACTGCGTAAATCTACCCTCCCCTGATCTCGCCTTGTACGAGGGTCGTGCATTGAGGGATAAGACGTGGACTTCATAAAATTGATAAATGATGTACAGAGTTAGTAATTAGTTAATACTAGTAACATTAGATGCTCATTTTATCTTTGTTTTGTAGTATTTACACTCTAAATTATTCAGTTTCTAGCAGTCTAGTAGATGTTCCATTGGTCAAGTATGGAACCTTTGTTGAGAAGGAAGCTGGTAATTATCAATGGAGTCGGTCAGATGTATCAAATCCCATATATAAATTCTATGATAAGGTTATGTAAATAAAACCTTGGCATTATTCGTATGGATTATTTTTGTAAATGAAAACAATGCTCTGTGTGTGCTAAAAGTTCATTTGATTTTTTTTTTTAAATTTAGAAATATATTAGCAGCGGATATACCTGCGGATTTTACATTTCCTGAGGATTTACCTTTGGAAATACCTATGGTTTATTATTTTTGGATAACAAAAACAATTATTTATGGCGGTTTTAACCGCCGCAATTTTCAATTTACGACAGTTCCTTTCAAGGCGCAACATGGAACGACGGTTGGAGTGACGGTTTTAGGAACTGTCGCGATATAGCCGGGCGACACACGTTTTTGCGACAGAAGCAAAACCGTCACGACTAGTAAATTGTGACGGTTCAAACCGCCATAATCTGCCAATATTAACTGTCGCAACTTGCCAATTTTCTTGTAGTGCATTGACACTCTTCAACGAGAAGTTGCTTACACACCACCCTTGTGACGTTGTTGACTTTTGATACAAGTAAGTCAGCCCCTTTCTTGAACCAGACTCTAATATATACCATGTGTTGGGAGAGTTTTCAACTAGGGAGCATTGAACATTGTGGGACTTATTTTTTAACAACACCTTTGTGAGAGACGCATCGCATATTCACCAAAAACCTTAAGGTTATAGGTGAGTGGATTCTCTCACTTATAAATTCTTAAGTCTCCATATTTCTAACCAATATGAAACTATTATCTACACTACTCACGCTTGCTACATTCTCAACACTTTTGATATACATTACAAGAACTTATGATGACAATATTATCAAACAAAGTGGATCTTATCTTTTCCCAAAATTAAAACTTTTTTTATTGGTTTTACACTTGAGTTGCGACAGTTATCACAAAACCGTACTTATTCCTGGATTGCGACGGTTGTTACGACAATTAGGGTCAACTGTCGTAAATTTTTTGCTACATATATCTCAAAACCGTCCTTATTCCTAGACAGCGACGGTTGTCACGACAGTTAAAAACTGGATTGCGACGGTTGTCACGACAATTATCACAAAACCGTCCTTATTATGTTTTTTACTTAACTTTTTTTTTATAATATAATTTTTTTATTGAGCTCACCTTCTTCCTCACCGGCCGCATAAACAACCCTCACAAACTCACCATGTTGCTTATAGAAATTTCTTCTCTCACATTCTTCCTTAACAAAATCACATTCTTGGTCAGTGGAAAAACTTGGGGCTTATTTGATTCCCTTCTTAAAATCTGGTCTTTACTTTTTCAATAATTTTTAATAATTTTTGCGAATCTCTGATTTTCTGAACTCATTTTTTTTCTGTACAGTTTTGTTTCATGTATTTTGATCCATGGAAGTGTTGAATTAGTAAGGTTGCTGCCTTGTGACTTGGAGGTCAGGTTTAAATCTTGGAAAAATCTTCTGCTTATTGGCGGGAGATGGATATGACTGCGTAAATCTACCCTCCCCTGATCTCGCCTTGTACGAGGGTCGTGCATTGAGGGATAAGACGTGGACTTCATAAAATTGATAAATGATGTACAGAGTTAGTAATTAGTTAATACTAGTAACATTAGATGCTCATTTTATCTTTGTTTTGTAGTATTTACACTCTAAATTATTCAGTTTCTAGCAGTCTAGTAGATGTTCCATTGGTCAAGTATGGAACCTTTGTTGAGAAGGAAGCTGGTAATTATCAATGGAGTCAGTCAGATGTATCAAATCCCATATATAAATTCTATGATAAGGTTATGTAAATAAAACCTTGGCATTATTCGTATGGATTATTTTTGTAAATGAAAACAATGCTCTGTGTGTGCTAAAAGTTCATTTGATTTTTTTTTTTTAATTTAGAAATATATTAGCTGCGGATATACCTGCGGATTTTACATTTCCTGAGGATTTACCTTTGGAAATACCTATGGTTTATTATTTTTGGATAACAAAAACAATTATTTATGGCGGTTTTAACCGCCGCAATTTTCAATTTACGACAGTTCCTTTCAAGGCGCAACATGGAACGAGGGTTGGAATGACGGTTTTAGGAACTGTCGCGATATAGCCGGGCGACACACGTTTTTGCGACAGAAGCAAAACCGTCACGACTAGTAAATTGTGACGGTTCAAACCGCCATAATCTGCCAATATTAACTGTCGCAACATGCCAATTTTCTTGTAGTGCATTGACACTCTTCAACGAGAAGTTGCTTACACACCACCCTTGTGACGTTGTTGACTTTTGATACAAGTAAGTCAGCCCCTTTCTTGAACCAGACTCTAATATATACCATGTGTTGGGAGAGTTTTCAACTAGGGAGCATTGAACATTGTGGGACATATTTATTAACAACACCTTTGTGAGAGACGCATCGCATATTCACCAAAAACCTTAAGGTTATAGGTGAGTGGATTCTCTCACTTATAAATTCTTAAGTCTCCATATTTCTAACCAATATGAAACTATTATCTACACTACTCACGCTTGCTACATTCTCAACACTTTTGATATACATTACAAGAACTTATGATGACAATATTATCAAACAAAGTGGATCTTATCTTTTCCCAAAATTAAAACTTTTTTTATTGGTTTTACACTTGAGTTGCGACAGTTATCACAAAACCGTACTTATTCCTGGATTGAGACGGTTGTTACGACAATTAGGGTCAACTGTCGTAAATTTTTTGCTACATATATCTCAAAACCGTCCTTATTCCTAGACAACGACGGTTGTCACGACAGTTAAAAACTGGACTGCGACGGTTGTCACGACAATTATCACAAAACCGTCCTTATTATGTTTTTTATTTAACTTTTTTTTTATAATATAATTTTTTTATTAAGCTCACCTTCTTCCTCACCGGCCGCATAAACAACCCTCACAAACTCACCATGTTGCTTATAGAAATTTCTTCTCTCACATTCTTCCTTAACAAAATCACATTCTTGGTCAGTGGAAAAACTTGGGGCTTATTTGATTCCCTTCTTAAAATCTGGTCTTTACTTTTTCAATAATTTTTAATAATTTTTGCGAATCTCTGATTTTCTGAACTCATTTTTTTTCTGTACAGTTTTGTTTCATGTATTTTGATCCATGGAAGTGTTGAATTAGTAAGGTTGCTGCCTTGTGACTTGGAGGTCAGGTTTAAATCTTGGAAAAATCTTCTGCTTATTGGCGGGAGATGGATATGACTGCGTAAATCTACCCTCCCCTGATCTCGCCTTGTACGAGGGTCGTGCATTGAGGGATAAGACGTGGACTTCATAAAATTGATAAATGATGTACAGAGTTAGTAATTAGTTAATACTAGTAACATTAGATGCTCATTTTATCTTTGTTTTGTAGTATTTACACTCTAAATTATTCAGTTTCTAGCAGTCTAGTAGATGTTCCATTGGTCAAGTATGGAACCTTTGTTGAGAAGGAAGCTGGTAATTATCAATGGAGTCGGTCAGATGTATCAAATCCCATATATAAATTCTATGATAAGGTTATGTAAATAAAACCTTGGCATTATTCGTATGGATTATTTTTGTAAATGAAAACAATGCTCTGTGTGTGCTAAAAGTTCATTTGATTTTTTTTTTTAAATTTAGAAATATATTAGCTGCGGATATACCTGCGGATTTTACATTTCCTGAGGATTTACCTTTGGAAATACCTATGGTTTATTATTTTTGGATAACAAAAACAATTATTTATGGCGGTTTTAACCGCCGCAATTTTCAATTTACGACAGTTCCTTTCAAGGCGCAACATGGAACGACGGTTGGAGTGACGGTTTTAGGAACTGTCGCGATATAGCCGGGCGACACACGTTTTTGCGACGGAAGCAAAACCGTCGCGACTAGTAAATTGTGACGGTTCAAACCGCCATAATCTGCCAATATTAACTGTCGCAACTTGCCAATTTTCTTGTAGTGCATTGACACTCTTCAACGAGAAGTTGCTTACACACCACCCTTGTGACGTTGTTGACTTTTGATACAAGTAAGTCAGCCCCTTTCTTGAACCAGACTCTAATATATACCATGTGTTGGGAGAGTTTTCAACTAGGGAGCATTGAACATTGTGGGACTTATTTTTTAACAACACCTTTGTGAGAGACGCATCGCATATTCACCAAAAACCTTAAGGTTATAGGTGAGTGGATTCTCTCACTTATAAATTCTTAAGTCTCCATATTTCTAACCAATATGAAACTATTATCTACACTACTCACGCTTGCTACATTCTCAACACTTTTGATATACATTACAAGAACTTATGATGACAATATTATCAAACAAAGTGGATCTTATCTTTTCCCAAAATTAAAACTTTTTTTATTGGTTTTACACTTGAGTTGCGACAGTTATCACAAAACCGTACTTATTCCTGGATTGCGACGGTTGTTACGACAATTAGGGTCAACTGTCGTAAATTTTTTGCTACATATATCTCAAAACCTTCCTTATTCCTAGACAGCGACGGTTGTCACGACAGTTAAAAACTGGACTGCGACGGTTGTCACGACAATTATCACAAAACCGTCCTTATTATGTTTTTTACTTAACTTTTTTTTTATAATATAATTTTTTTATTGAGCTCACCTTCTTCCTCACCGGCCGCATAAACAACCCTCACAAACTCACCATGTTGCTTATAGAAATTTCTTCTCTCACATTCTTCCTTAACAAAATCACATTCTTGGTCAGTGGAAAAACTTGGGGCTTATTTGATTCCCTTCTTAAAATCTGGTCTTTACTTTTTCAATAATTTTTAATAATTTTTGCGAATCTCTGATTTTCTGAACTCATTTTTTTTCTGTACAGTTTTGTTTCATGTATTTTGATCCATGGAAGTGTTGAATTAGTAAGGTTGCTGCCTTGTGACTTGGAGGTCAGGTTTAAATCTTGGAAAAATCTTCTGCTTATTGGCGGGAGATGGATATGACTGCGTAAATCTACCCTCCCCTGATCTCGCCTTGTACGAGGGTCGTGCATTGAGGGATAAGACGTGGACTTCATAAAATTGATAAATGATGTACAGAGTTAGTAATTAGTTAATACTAGTAACATTAGATGCTCATTTTATCTTTGTTTTGTAGTATTTACACTCTAAATTATTCAGTTTCTAGCAGTCTAGTAGATGTTCCATTGGTCAAGTATGGAACCTTTGTTGAGAAGGAAGATGGTAATTATCAATGGAGTCGGTCAGATGTATCAAATCCCATATATAAATTCTATGATAAGGTTATGTAAATAAAACCTTGGCATTATTCGTATGGATTATTTTTGTAAATGAAAACAATGCTCTGTGTGTACTAAAAGTTCATTTGATTTTTTTTTTTAAATTTAGAAATATATTAGCTGCGGATATACCTGTGGATTTTACATTTCCTGAGGATTTACCTTTGGAAATACCTATGGTTTATTATTTTTGTATAACAAAAATAATTATTTATGGCGGTTTTAACCGCCGCAATTTTCAATTTACGACAGTTCCTTTCAAGGCGCAACATGGAACGACGGTTGGAGTGACGGTTTTAGGAACTGTCGCGATATAGCCTGGCGACACACGTTTTTGCGACAGAAGCAAAACCGTCGCGACTAGTAAATTGTGACGGTTCAAACCGCCATAATCTGCCAATATTAACTGTCGCAACTTGCCAATTTTCTTGTAGTGCATTGACACTCTTCAACGAGAAGTTGCTTACACACCACCCTTGTGACGTTGTTGACTTTTGATACAAGTAAGTCAGCCCCTTTCTTGAACCAGACTCTAATATATACCATGTGTTGGGAGAGTTTTCAACTAGGGAGCATTGAACATTGTGGGACTTATTTTTTAACAACACCTTTGTGAGAGACGCATCGCATATTCACCAAAAACCTTAAGGTTATAGGTGAGTGGATTCTCTCACTTATAAATTCTTAAGTCTCCATATTTCTAACCAATATGAAACTATTATCTACACTACTCACGCTTGCTACATTCTCAACACTTTTGATATACATTACAAGAACTTATGATGACAATATTATCAAACAAAGTGGATCTTATCTTTTCCCAAAATTAAAACTTTTTTTATTGGTTTTACACTTGAGTTGCGACAGTTATCACAAAACCGTACTTATTCCTGGATTGCGACGGTTGTTACGACAATTAGGGTCAACTGTCGTAAATTTTTTGCTACATATATCTCAAAACCTTCCTTATTCCTAGACAGCGACGGTTGTCACGACAGTTAAAAACTGGACTGCGACGGTTGTCACGACAATTATCACAAAACCGTCCTTATTATGTTTTTTACTTAACTTTTTTTTTATAATATAATTTTTTTATTGAGCTCACCTTCTTCCTCACCGGCCGCATAAACAACCCTCACAAACTCACCATGTTGCTTATAGAAATTTCTTCTCTCACATTCTTCCTTAACAAAATCACATTCTTGGTCAGTGGAAAAACTTGGGGCTTATTTGATTCCCTTCTTAAAATCTGGTCTTTACTTTTTCAATAATTTTTAATAATTTTTGCGAATCTCTGATTTTCTGAACTCATTTTTTTTCTGTACAGTTTTGTTTCATGTATTTTGATCCATGGAAGTGTTGAATTAGTAAGGTTGCTGCCTTGTGACTTGGAGGTCAGGTTTAAATCTTGGAAAAATCTTCTGCTTATTGGCGGGAGATGGATATGACTGCGTAAATCTACCCTCCCCTGATCTCGCCTTGTACGAGGGTCGTGCATTGAGGGATAAGACGTGGACTTCATAAAATTGATAAATGATGTACAGAGTTAGTAATTAGTTAATACTAGTAACATTAGATGCTCATTTTATCTTTGTTTTGTAGTATTTACACTCTAAATTATTCAGTTTCTAGCAGTCTAGTAGATGTTCCATTGGTCAAGTATGGAACCTTTGTTGAGAAGGAAGATGGTAATTATCAATGGAGTCGGTCAGATGTATCAAATCCCATATATAAATTCTATGATAAGGTTATGTAAATAAAACCTTGGCATTATTCGTATGGATTATTTTTGTAAATGAAAACAATGCTCTGTGTGTACTAAAAGTTCATTTGATTTTTTTTTTTAAATTTAGAAATATATTAGCTGCGGATATACCTGTGGATTTTACATTTCCTGAGGATTTACCTTTGGAAATACCTATGGTTTATTATTTTTGTATAACAAAAATAATTATTTATGGCGGTTTTAACCGCCGCAATTTTCAATTTACGACAGTTCCTTTCAAGGCGCAACATGGAACGACGGTTGGAGTGACGGTTTTAGGAACTGTCGCGATATAGCCTGGCGACACACGTTTTTGCGACAGAAGCAAAACCGTCGCGACTAGTAAATTGTGACGGTTCAAACCGCCATAATCTGCCAATATTAACTGTCGCAACTTGCCAATTTTCTTGTAGTGCATTGACACTCTTCAACGAGAAGTTGCTTACACACCACCCTTGTGACGTTGTTGACTTTTGATACAAGTAAGTCAGCCCCTTTCTTGAACCAGACTCTAATATATACCATGTGTTGGGAGAGTTTTCAACTAGGGAGCATTGAACATTGTGGGACATATTTTTTAACAACACCTTTGTGAGAGACGCATCGCATATTCACCAAAAACCTTAAGGTTATAGGTGAGTGGATTCTCTCACTTATAAATTCTTAAGTCTCCATATTTCTAACCAATATGAAACTATTATCTACACTACTCACGCTTGCTACATTCTCAACACTTTTGATATACATTACAAGAACTTATGATGACAATATTATCAAACAAAGTGGATCTTATCTTTTCCCAAAATTAAAACTTTTTTTATTGGTTTTACACTTGAGTTGCGACAGTTATCACAAAACCGTACTTATTCCTGGATTGCGACGGTTGTTACGACAATTAGGGTCAACTGTCGTAAATTTTTTGCTACATATATCTCAAAACCGTCCTTATTCCTAGACAGCGACGGTTGTCACGACAGTTAAAAACTGGACTGCGACGGTTGTCACGACAATTATCACAAAACCGTCCTTATTATGTTTTTTACTTAACTTTTTTTTTATAATATAATTTTTTTATTGAGCTCACCTTCTTCCTCACCGGCCGCATAAACAACCCTCACAAACTCACCATGTTGCTTATAGAAATTTCTTCTCTCACATTCTTCCTTAACAAAATCACATTCTTGGTCAGTGGAAAAACTTGGGGCTTATTTGATTCCCTTCTTAAAATCTGGTCTTTACTTTTTCAATAATTTTTAATAATTTTTGCGAATCTCTGATTTTCTGAACTCATTTTTTTTCTGTACAGTTTTGTTTCATGTATTTTGATCCATGGAAGTGTTGAATTAGTAAGGTTGCTGCCTTGTGACTTGGAGGTCAGGTTTAAATCTTGGAAAAATCTTCTGCTTATTGGCGGGAGATGGATATGACTGCGTAAATCTACCCTCCCCTGATCTCGCCTTGTACGAGGGTCGTGCATTGAGGGATAAGACGTGGACTTCATAAAATTGATAAATGATGTACAGAGTTAGTAATTAGTTAATACTAGTAACATTAGATGCTCATTTTATCTTTGTTTTGTAGTATTTACACTCTAAATTATTCAGTTTCTAGCAGTCTAGTAGATGTTCCATTGGTCAAGTATGGAACCTTTGTTGAGAAGGAAGCTGGTAATTATCAATGGAGTCGGTCAGATGTATCAAATCCCATATATAAATTCTATGATAAGGTTATGTAAATAAAACCTTGGCATTATTCGTATGGATTATTTTTGTAAATGAAAACAATGCTCTGTGTGTGCTAAAAGTTCATTTGATTTTTTTTTTTAAATTTAGAAATATATTAGCTGCGGATATACCTGCGGATTTTACATTTCCTGAGGATTTACCTTTGGAAATACCTATGGTTTATTATTTTTGGATAACAAAAACAATTATTTATGGCGGTTTTAACCGCCGCAATTTTCAATTTACGACAGTTCCTTTCAAGGCGCAACATGGAACGACGGTTGGAGTGACGGTTTTAGGAACTGTCGCGATATAGCCGGGCGACACACGTTTTTGCGACGGAAGCAAAACCGTCGCG
The DNA here is from genome assembly GCA_022829125.1 of Lathyrus tuberosus. NCBI lineage: Eukaryota > Viridiplantae > Streptophyta > Magnoliopsida > Fabales > Fabaceae > Lathyrus > Lathyrus tuberosus. The sequence continues at coordinate 16,414,693 of JALAZF010000071.1, forward strand.
ACTAGTAAATTGTGACGGTTCAAACCGCCATAATCTGCCAATATTAACTGTCGCAACTTGCCAATTTTCTTGTAGTGCATTGACACTCTTCAACGAGAAGTTGCTTACACACCACCCTTGTGACGTTGTTGACTTTTGATACAAGTAAGTCAGCCCCTTTCTTGAACCAGACTCTAATATATACCATGTGTTGGGAGAGTTTTCAACTAGGGAGCATTGAACATTGTGGGACTTATTTTTTAACAACACCTTTGTGAGAGACGCATCGCATATTCACCAAAAACCTTAAGGTTATAGGTGAGTGGATTCTCTCACTTATAAATTCTTAAGTCTCCATATTTCTAACCAATATGAAACTATTATCTACACTACTCACGCTTGCTACATTCTCAACACTTTTGATATACATTACAAGAACTTATGATGACAATATTATCAAACAAAGTGGATCTTATCTTTTCCCAAAATTAAAACTTTTTTTATTGGTTTTACACTTGAGTTGCGACAGTTATCACAAAACCGTACTTATTCCTGGATTGCGACGGTTGTTACGACAATTAGGGTCAACTGTCGTAAATTTTTTGCTACATATATCTCAAAACCGTCCTTATTCCTAGACAGCGACGGTTGTCACGACAGTTAAAAACTGGACTGCGACGGTTGTCACGACAATTATCACAAAACCGTCCTTATTATGTTTTTTACTTAACTTTTTTTTTATAATATAATTTTTTTATTGAGCTCACCTTCTTCCTCACCGGCCGCATAAACAACCCTCACAAACTCACCATGTTGCTTATAGAAATTTCTTCTCTCACATTCTTCCTTAACAAAATCACATTCTTGGTCAGTGGAAAAACTTGGGGCTTATTTGATTCCCTTCTTAAAATCTGGTCTTTACTTTTTCAATAATTTTTAATAATTTTTGCGAATCTCTGATTTTCTGAACTCATTTTTTTTCTGTACAGTTTTGTTTCATGTATTTTGATCCATGGAAGTGTTGAATTAGTAAGGTTGCTGCCTTGTGACTTGGAGGTCAGGTTTAAATCTTGGAAAAATCTTCTGCTTATTGGCGGGAGATGGATATGACTGCGTAAATCTACCCTCCCCTGATCTCGCCTTGTACGAGGGTCGTGCATTGAGGGATAAGACGTGGACTTCATAAAATTGATAAATGATGTACAGAGTTAGTAATTAGTTAATACTAGTAACATTAGATGCTCATTTTATCTTTGTTTTGTAGTATTTACACTCTAAATTATTCAGTTTCTAGCAGTCTAGTAGATGTTCCATTGGTCAAGTATGGAACCTTTGTTGAGAAGGAAGCTGGTAATTATCAATGGAGTCGGTCAGATGTATCAAATCCCATATATAAATTCTATGATAAGGTTATGTAAATAAAACCTTGGCATTATTCGTATGGATTATTTTTGTAAATGAAAACAATGCTCTGTGTGTGCTAAAAGTTCATTTGATTTTTTTTTTTAAATTTAGAAATATATTAGCTGCGGATATACCTGCGGATTTTACATTTCCTGAGGATTTACCTTTGGAAATACCTATGGTTTATTATTTTTGGATAACAAAAACAATTATTTATGGCGGTTTTAACCGCCGCAATTTTCAATTTACGACAGTTCCTTTCAAGGCGCAACATGGAACGACGGTTGGAGTGACGGTTTTAGGAACTGTCGCGATATAGCCGGGCGACACACGTTTTTGCGACGGAAGCAAAACCGTCGCGACTAGTAAATTGTGACGGTTCAAACCGCCATAATCTGCCAATATTAACTGTCGCAACTTGCCAATTTTCTTGTAGTGCATTGACACTCTTCAACGAGAAGTTGCTTACACACCACCCTTGTGACGTTGTTGACTTTTGATACAAGTAAGTCAGCCCCTTTCTTGAACCAGACTCTAATATATACCATGTGTTGGGAGAGTTTTCAACTAGGGAGCATTGAACATTGTGGGACTTATTTTTTAACAACACCTTTGTGAGAGACGCATCGCATATTCACCAAAAACCTTAAGGTTATAGGTGAGTGGATTCTCTCACTTATAAATTCTTAAGTCTCCATATTTCTAACCAATATGAAACTATTATCTACACTACTCACGCTTGCTACATTCTCAACACTTTTGATATACATTACAAGAACTTATGATGACAATATTATCAAACAAAGTGGATCTTATCTTTTCCCAAAATTAAAACTTTTTTTATTGGTTTTACACTTGAGTTGCGACAGTTATCACAAAACCGTACTTATTCCTGGATTGCGACGGTTGTTACGACAATTAGGGTCAACTGTCGTAAATTTTTTGCTACATATATCTCAAAACCGTCCTTATTCCTAGACAGCGACGGTTGTCACGACAGTTAAAAACTGGACTGCGACGGTTGTCACGACAATTATCACAAAACCGTCCTTATTATGTTTTTTACTTAACTTTTTTTTTATAATATAATTTTTTTATTGAGCTCACCTTCTTCCTCACCGGCCGCATAAACAACCCTCACAAACTCACCATGTTGCTTATAGAAATTTCTTCTCTCACATTCTTCCTTAACAAAATCACATTCTTGGTCAGTGGAAAAACATGGGGCTTATTTGATTCCCTTCTTAAAATCTGGTCTTTACTTTTTCAATAATTTTTAATAATTTTTGCGAATCTCTGATTTTCTGAACTCATTTTTTTTCTGTACAGTTTTGTTTCATGTATTTTGATCCATGGAAGTGTTGAATTAGTAAGGTTGCTGCCTTGTGACTTGGAGGTCAGGTTTAAATCTTGGAAAAATCTTCTGCTTATTGGCGGGAGATGGATATGACTGCGTAAATCTACCCTCCCCTGATCTCGCCTTGTACGAGGGTCGTGCATTGAGGGATAAGACGTGGACTTCATAAAATTGATAAATGATGTACAGAGTTAGTAATTAGTTAATACTAGTAACATTAGATGCTCATTTTATCTTTGTTTTGTAGTATTTACACTCTAAATTATTCAGTTTCTAGCAGTCTAGTAGATGTTCCATTGGTCAAGTATGGAACCTTTGTTGAGAAGGAAGCTGGTAATTATCAATGGAGTCGGTCAGATGTATCAAATCCCATATATAAATTCTATGATAAGGTTATGTAAATAAAACCTTGGCATTATTCGTATGGATTATTTTTGTAAATGAAAACAATGCTCTGTGTGTGCTAAAAGTTCATTTGATTTTTTTTTTTAAATTTAGAAATATATTAGCTGCGGATATACCTGCGGATTTTACATTTCCTGAGGATTTACCTTTGGAAATACCTATGGTTTATTATTTTTGGATAACAAAAACAATTATTTATGGCGGTTTTAACCGCCGCAATTTTCAATTTACGACAGTTCCTTTCAAGGCGCAACATGGAACGACGGTTGGAGTGACGGTTTTAGGAACTGTCGCGATATAGCCGGGCGACACACGTTTTTGCGACGGAAGCAAAACCGTCGCGACTAGTAAATTGTGACGGTTCAAACCGCCATAATCTGCCAATATTAACTGTCGCAACTTGCCAATTTTCTTGTAGTGCATTGACACTCTTCAACGAGAAGTTGCTTACACACCACCCTTGTGACGTTGTTGACTTTTGATACAAGTAAGTCAGCCCCTTTCTTGAACCAGACTCTAATATATACCATGTGTTGGGAGAGTTTTCAACTAGGGAGCATTGAACATTGTGGGACTTATTTTTTAACAACACCTTTGTGAGAGACGCATCGCATATTCACCAAAAACCTTAAGGTTATAGGTGAGTGGATTCTCTCACTTATAAATTCTTAAGTCTCCATATTTCTAACCAATATGAAACTATTATCTACACTACTCACGCTTGCTACATTCTCAACACTTTTGATATACATTACAAGAACTTATGATGACAATACTATCAAACAAAGTGGATCTTATCTTTTCCCAAAATTAAAACTTTTTTTATTGGTTTTACACTTGAGTTGCGACAGTTATCACAAAACCGTACTTATTCCTGGATTGCGACGGTTGTTACGACAATTAGGGTCAACTGTCGTAAATTTTTTGCTACATATATCTCAAAACCGTCCTTATTCCTAGACAGCGACGGTTGTCACGACAGTTAAAAACTGGACTGCGACGGTTGTCACGACAATTATCACAAAACCGTCCTTATTATGTTTTTTACTTAACTTTTTTTTTATAATATAATTTTTTTATTGAGCTCACCTTCTTCCTCACCGGCCGCATAAACAACCCTCACAAACTCACCATGTTGCTTATAGAAATTTCTTCTCTCACATTCTTCCTTAACAAAATCACATTCTTGGTCAGTGGAAAAACTTGGGGCTTATTTGATTCCCTTCTTAAAATCTGGTCTTTACTTTTTCAATAATTTTTAATAATTTTTGCGAATCTCTGATTTTCTGAACTCATTTTTTTTCTGTACAGTTTTGTTTCATGTATTTTGATCCATGGAAGTGTTGAATTAGTAAGGTTGCTGCCTTATGACTTGGAGGTCAGGTTTAAATCTTGGAAAAATCTTCTGCTTATTGGCGGGAGATGGATATGACTGCGTAAATCTACCCTCCCCTGATCTCGCCTTGTACGAGGGTCGTGCATTGAGGGATAAGACGTGGACTTCATAAAATTGATAAATGATGTACAGAGTTAGTAATTAGTTAATACTAGTAACATTAGATGCTCATTTTATCTTTGTTTTGTAGTATTTACACTCTAAATTATTCAGTTTCTAGCAGTCTAGTAGATGTTCCATTGGTCAAGTATGGAACCTTTGTTGAGAAGGAAGCTGGTAATTATCAATGGAGTCGGTCAGATGTATCAAATCCCATATATAAATTCTATGATAAGGTTATGTAAATAAAACCTTGGCATTATTCGTATGGATTATTTTTGTAAATGAAAACAATGCTCTGTGTGTGCTAAAAGTTCATTTGATTTTTTTTTTCAAATTTAGAAATATATTAGCTGCGGATATACCTGCGGATTTTACATTTCCTGAGGATTTACCTTTGGAAATACCTATGGTTTATTATTTTTGGATAACAAAAACAATTATTTATGGCGGTTTTAACCGCCGCAATTTTCAATTTACGACAGTTCCTTTCAAGGCGCAACATGGAACGAGGATTGGAGTGACGGTTTTAGGAACTGTCGCGATATAGCCGGGCGACACACGTTTTTGCGACAGAAGCAAAACCGTCACGACTAGTAAATTGTGACGGTTCAAACCGCCATAATCTGCCAATATTAACTGTCACAACTTGCCAATTTTCTTGTAGTGCATTGACACTCTTCAACGAGAAGTTGCTTACACACCACCCTTGTGACGTTGTTGACTTTTGATACAAGTAAGTCAGCCCCTTTCTTGAACCAGACTCTAATATATACCATGTGTTGGGAGAGTTTTCAACTAGGGAGCATTGAACATTGTGGGACTTATTTTTTAACAACACCTTTGTGAGAGACGCATCGCATATTCACCAAAAACCTTAAGGTTATAGGTGAGTGGATTCTCTCACTTATAAATTCTTAAGTCTCCATATTTCTAACCAATATGAAACTATTATCTACACTACTCACGCTTGCTACATTCTCAACACTTTTGATATACATTACAAGAACTTATGATGACAATACTATCAAACAAAGTGGATCTTATCTTTTCCCAAAATTAAAACTTTTTTTATTGGTTTTACACTTGAGTTGCGACAGTTATCACAAAACCGTACTTATTCCTGGATTGCGACGGTTGTTACGACAATTAGGGTCAACTGTCGTAAATTTTTTGCTACATATATCTCAAAACCGTCCTTATTCCTAGACAGCGACGGTTGTCACGACAGTTAAAAACTGGACTGCGACGGTTGTCACGACAATTATCACAAAACCGTCCTTATTATGTTTTTTACTTAACTTTTTTTTTATAATATAATTTTTTTATTGAGCTCACCTTCTTCCTCACCGGCCGCATAAACAACCCTCACAAACTCACCATGTTGCTTATAGAAATTTCTTCTCTCACATTCTTCCTTAACAAAATCACATTCTTGGTCAGTGGAAAAACTTGGGGCTTATTTGATTCCCTTCTTAAAATCTGGTCTTTACTTTTTCAATAATTTTTAATAATTTTTGCGAATCTCTGATTTTCTGAACTCATTTTTTTTCTGTACAGTTTTGTTTCATGTATTTTGATCCATGGAAGTGTTGAATTAGTAAGGTTGCTGCCTTATGACTTGGAGGTCAGGTTTAAATCTTGGAAAAATCTTCTGCTTATTGGCGGGAGATGGATATGACTGCGTAAATCTACCCTCCCCTGATCTCGCCTTGTACGAGGGTCGTGCATTGAGGGATAAGACGTGGACTTCATAAAATTGATAAATGATGTACAGAGTTAGTAATTAGTTAATACTAGTAACATTAGATGCTCATTTTATCTTTGTTTTGTAGTATTTACACTCTAAATTATTCAGTTTCTAGCAGTCTAGTAGATGTTCCATTGGTCAAGTATGGAACCTTTGTTGAGAAGGAAGCTGGTAATTATCAATGGAGTCGGTCAGATGTATCAAATCCCATATATAAATTCTATGATAAGGTTATGTAAATAAAACCTTGGCATTATTCGTATGGATTATTTTTGTAAATGAAAACAATGCTCTGTGTGTGCTAAAAGTTCATTTGATTTTTTTTTTCAAATTTAGAAATATATTAGCTGCGGATATACCTGCGGATTTTACATTTCCTGAGGATTTACCTTTGGAAATACCTATGGTTTATTATTTTTGGATAACAAAAACAATTATTTATGGCGGTTTTAACCGCCGCAATTTTCAATTTACGACAGTTCCTTTCAAGGCGCAACATGGAACGAGGATTGGAGTGACGGTTTTAGGAACTGTCGCGATATAGCCGGGCGACACACGTTTTTGCGACAGAAGCAAAACCGTCACGACTAGTAAATTGTGACGGTTCAAACCGCCATAATCTGCCAATATTAACTGTCACAACTTGCCAATTTTCTTGTAGTGCATTGACACTCTTCAACGAGAAGTTGCTTACACACCACCCTTGTGACGTTGTTGACTTTTGATACAAGTAAGTCAGCCCCTTTCTTGAACCAGACTCTAATATATACCATGTGTTGGGAGAGTTTTCAACTAGGGAGCATTGAACATTGTGGGACTTATTTTTTAACAACACCTTCGTGAGAGACGCATCGCATATTCACCAAAAACCTTAAGGTTATAGGTGAGTGGATTCTCTCACTTATAAATTCTTAAGTCTCCATATTTCTAACCAATATGAAACTATTATCTACACTACTCACGCTTGCTACATTCTCAACACTTTTGATATACATTACAAGAACTTATGATGACAATATTATCAAACAAAGTGGATCTTATCTTTTCCCAAAATTAAAACTTTTTTTATTGGTTTTACACTTGAGTTGCGACAGTTATCACAAAACCGTACTTATTCCTGGATTGCGACGGTTGTTACGACAATTAGGGTCAACTGTCGTAAATTTTTTGCTACATATATCTCAAAACCGTCCTTATTCCTAGACAGCGACGGTTGTCACGACAGTTAAAAACTGGACTGCGACGGTTGTCACGACAATTATCACAAAACCGTCCTTATTATGTTTTTTACTTAACTTTTTTTTTATAATATAATTTTTTTATTGAGCTCACCTTCTTCCTCACCGGCCGCATAAACAACCCTCACAAACTCACCATGTTGCTTATAGAAATTTCTTCTCTCACATTCTTCCTTAACAAAATCACATTCTTGGTCAGTGGAAAAACTTGGGGCTTATTTGATTCCCTTCTTAAAATCTGGTCTTTACTTTTTCAATAATTTTTAATAATTTTTGCGAATCTCTGATTTTCTGAACTCATTTTTTTTCTGTACAGTTTTGTTTCATGTATTTTGATCCATGGAAGTGTTGAATTAGTAAGGTTGCTGCCTTGTGACTTGGAGGTCAGGTTTAAATCTTGGAAAAATCTTCTGCTTATTGGCGGGAGATGGATATGACTGCGTAAATCTACCCTCCCCTGATCTCGCCTTGTACGAGGGTCGTGCATTGAGGGATAAGACGTGGACTTCATAAAATTGATAAATGATGTACAGAGTTAGTAATTAGTTAATACTAGTAACATTAGATGCTCATTTTATCTTTGTTTTGTAGTATTTACACTCTAAATTATTCAGTTTCTAGCAGTCTAGTAGATGTTCCATTGGTCAAGTATGGAACCTTTGTTGAGAAGGAAGCTGGTAATTATCAATGGAGTCGGTCAGATGTATCAAATCCCATATATAAATTCTATGATAAGGTTATGTAAATAAAACCTTGGCATTATTCGTATGGATTATTTTTGTAAATGAAAACAATGCTCTGTGTGTGCTAAAAGTTCATTTGATTTTTTTTTTTAAATTTAGAAATATATTAGCTGCGGATATACCTGCGGATTTTACATTTCCTGAGGATTTACCTTTGGAAATACCTATGGTTTATTATTTTTGGATAACAAAAACAATTATTTATGGCGGTTTTAACCGCCGCAATTTTCAATTTACGACAGTTCCTTTCAAGGCGCAACATGGAGCGACGGTTGGAGTGACGGTTTTAGGAACTGTCGCGATATAGCCTGGCGACACACGTTTTTGCGACAGAAGCAAAACCGTCGCGACTAGTAAATTGTGACGGTTCAAACCGCCATAATCTGCCAATATTAACTGTCCCAACTTGCCAATTTTCTTGTAGTGCATTGACACTCTTCAACGAGAAGTTGCTTACACACCACCCTTGTGACGTTGTTGACTTTTGATACAAGTAAGTCAGCCCCTTTCTTGAACCAGACTCTAATATATACCATGTGTTGGGAGAGTTTTCAACTAGGGAGCATTGAACATTGTGGGACTTATTTTTTAACAACACCTTTGTGAGAGACGCATCGCATATTCACCAAAAACCTTAAGGTTATAGGTGAGTGGATTCTCTCACTTATAAATTCTTAAGTCTCCATATTTCTAACCAATATGAAACTATTATCTACACTACTCACGCTTGCTACATTCTCAACACTTTTGATATACATTACAAGAACTTATGATGACAATATTATCAAACAAAGTGGATCTTATCTTTTCCCAAAATTAAAACTTTTTTTATTGGTTTTACACTTGAGTTGCGACAGTTATCACAAAACCGTACTTATTCCTGGATTGCGACGGTTGTTACGACAATTAGGGTCAACTGTCGTAAATTTTTTGCTACATATATCTCAAAACCGTCCTTATTCCTAGACAGCGACGGTTGTCACGACAGTTAAAAACTGGACTGCGACGGTTGTCACGACAATTATCACAAAACCGTCCTTATTATGTTTTTTACTTAACTTTTTTTTTATAATATAATTTTTTTATTGAGCTCACCTTCTTCCTCACCGGCCGCATAAACAACCCTCACAAACTCACCATGTTGCTTATAGAAATTTCTTCTCTCACATTCTTCCTTAACAAAATCACATTCTTGGTCAGTGGAAAAACTTGGGGCTTATTTGATTCCCTTCTTAAAATCTGGTCTTTACTTTTTCAATAATTTTTAATAATTTTTGCGAATCTCTGATTTTCTGAACTCATTTTTTTTCTGTACAGTTTTGTTTCATGTATTTTGATCCATGGAAGTGTTGAATTAGTAAGGTTGCTGCCTTGTGACTTGGAGGTCAGGTTTAAATCTTGGAAAAATCTTCTGCTTATTGGCGGGAGATGGATATGACTGCGTAAATCTACCCTCCCCTGATCTCGCCTTGTACGAGGGTCGTGCATTGAGGGATAAGACGTGGACTTCATAAAATTGATAAATGATGTACAGAGTTAGTAATTAGTTAATACTAGTAACATTAGATGCTCATTTTATCTTTGTTTTGTAGTATTTACACTCTAAATTATTCAGTTTCTAGCAGTCTAGTAGATGTTCCATTGGTCAAGTATGGAACCTTTGTTGAGAAGGAAGCTGGTAATTATCAATGGAGTCGGTCAGATGTATCAAATCCCATATATAAATTCTATGATAAGGTTATGTAAATAAAACCTTGGCATTATTCGTATGGATTATTTTTGTAAATGAAAACAATGCTCTGTGTGTGCTAAAAGTTCATTTGATTTTTTTTTTAAAATTTAGAAATATATTAGCTGCGGATATACCTGCGGATTTTACATTTCCTGAGGATTTACCTTTGGAAATACCTATGGTTTATTATTTTTGGATAACAAAAACAATTATTTATGGCGGTTTTAACCGCCGCAATTTTCAATTTACGACAGTTCCTTTCAAGGCGCAACATGGAGCGACGGTTGGAGTGACGGTTTTAGGAACTGTCGCGATATAGCCTGGCGACACACGTTTTTGCGACAGAAGCAAAACCGTCGCGACTAGTAAATTGTGACGGTTCAAACCGCCATAATCTGCCAATATTAACTGTCCCAACTTGCCAATTTTCTTGTAGTGCATTGACACTCTTCAACGAGAAGTTGCTTACACACCACCCTTGTGACGTTGTTGACTTTTGATACAAGTAAGTCAGCCCCTTTCTTGAACCAGACTCTAATATATACCATGTGTTGGGAGAGTTTTCAACTAGGGAGCATTGAACATTGTGGGACTTATTTTTTAACAACACCTTTGTGAGAGACGCATCGCATATTCACCAAAAACCTTAAGGTTATAGGTGAGTGGATTCTCTCACTTATAAATTCTTAAGTCTCCATATTTCTAACCAATATGAAACTATTATCTACACTACTCACGCTTGCTACATTCTCAACACTTTTGATATACATTACAAGAACTTATGATGACAATATTATCAAACAAAGTGGATCTTATCTTTTCCCAAAATTAAAACTTTTTTTATTGGTTTTACACTTGAGTTGCGACAGTTATCACAAAACCGTACTTATTCCTGGATTGCGACGGTTGTTACGACAATTAGGGTCAACTGTCGTAAATTTTTTGCTACATATATCTCAAAACCGTCCTTATTCCTAGACAGCGACGGTTGTCACGACAGTTAAAAACTGGACTGCGACGGTTGTCACGACAATTATCACAAAACCGTCCTTATTATGTTTTTTACTTAACTTTTTTTTTATAATATAATTTTTTTATTGAGCTCACCTTCTTCCTCACCGGCCGCATAAACAACCCTCACAAACTCACCATGTTGCTTATAGAAATTTCTTCTCTCACATTCTTCCTTAACAAAATCACATTCTTGGTCAGTGGAAAAACTTGGGGCTTATTTGATTCCCTTCTTAAAATCTGGTCTTTACTTTTTCAATAATTTTTAATAATTTTTGCGAATCTCTGATTTTCTGAACTCATTTTTTTCTGTACAGTTTTGTTTCATGTATTTTGATCCATGGAAGTGTTGAATTAGTAAGGTTGTTGCCTTGTGACTTGGAGGTCAGGTTTAAATCTTGGAAAAATCTTCTGCTTATTGGCGGGAGATGGATATGACTGCGTAAATCTACCCTCCCCTGATCTCGCCTTGTACGAGGGTCGTGCATTGAGGGATAAGACGTGGACTTCATAAAATTGATAAATGATGTACAGAGTTAGTAATTAGTTAATACTAGTAACATTAGATGCTCATTTTATCTTTGTTTTGTAGTATTTACACTCTAAATTATTCAGTTTCTAGCAGTCTAGTAGATGTTCCATTGGTCAAGTATGGAACCTTTGTTGAGAAGGAAGCTAGTAATTATCAATGGAGTCGGTCAGATGTATCAAATCCCATATATAAATTCTATGATAAGGTTATGTAAATAAAACCTTGGCATTATTCGTATGGATTATTTTTGTAAATGAAAACAATGCTCTGTGTGTGCTAAAAGTTCATTTGATTTTTTTTTTTAAATTTAGAAATATTATTAGCTGCGGATATACCTGCGGATTTTACATTTCCTGAGGATTTACCTTTGGAAATACCTATGGTTTATTATTTTTGGATAACAAAAACAATTATTTATGGCGGTTTTAACCGCCGCAATTTTCAATTTACGACAGTTCCTTTCAAGGCGCAACATGGAACGAGGGTTGGAGTGACGGTTTTAGGAACTGTCGCGATATAGTCGGGCGACACACGTTTTTGCGACAGAAGCAAAACCGTCACGACTAGTAAATTGTGACGGTTCAAACCGCCATAATCTGCCAATATTAACTGTCGCAATTTGCCAATTTTCTTGTAGTGCATTGACACTCTTCAACGAGAAGTTGCTTACACACCACCCTTGTGACGTTGTTGACTTTTGATACAAGTAAGTCAGCCCCTTTCTTGAACCAGACTCTAATATATACCATGTGTTGGGAGAGTTTTCAACTAGGGAGCATTGAACATTGTGGGACTTATTTTTTAACAACACCTTTGTGAGAGACGCATCGCATATTCACCAAAAACCTTAAGGTTATAGGTGAGTGGATTCTCTCACTTATAAATTCTTAAGTCTCCATATTTCTAACCAATATGAAACTATTATCTACACTACTCACGCTTGCTACATTCTCAACACTTTTGATATACATTACAAGAACTTATGATGACAATATTATCAAACAAAGTGGATCTTATCTTTTCCCAAAATTAAAACTTTTTTTATTGGTTTTACACTTGAGTTGCGACAGTTATCACAAAACCGTACTTATTCCTGGATTGCGACGGTTGTTACGACAATTAGGGTCAACTGTCGTAAATTTTTTGCTACATATATCTCAAAACCGTCCTTATTCCTAGACAGCGACGGTTGTCACGACAGTTAAAAACTGGACTGCGACGGTTGTCACGACAATTATCACAAAACCGTCCTTATTATGTTTTTTACTTAACTTTTTTTTTATAATATAATTTTTTTATTGAGCTCACCTTCTTCCTCACCGGCCGCATAAACAACCCTCACAAACTCACCATGTTGCTTATAGAAATTTCTTCTCTCACATTCTTCCTTAACAAAATCACATTCTTGGTCAGTGGAAAAACTTGGGGCTTATTTGATTCCCTTCTTAAAATCTGGTCTTTACTTTTTCAATAATTTTTAATAATTTTTGCGAATCTCTGATTTTCTGAACTCATTTTTTTTCTGTACAGTTTTGTTTCATGTATTTTGATCCATGGAAGTGTTGAATTAGTAAGGTTGTTGCCTTGTGACTTGGAGGTCAGGTTTAAATCTTGGAAAAATCTTCTGCTTATTGGCGGGAGATGGATATGACTGCGTAAATCTACCCTCCCCTGATCTCGCCTTGTACGAGGGTCGTGCATTGAGGGATAAGACGTGGACTTCATAAAATTGATAAATGATGTACAGAGTTAGTAATTAGTTAATACTAGTAACATTAGATGCTCATTTTATCTTTGTTTTGTAGTATTTACACTCTAAATTATTCAGTTTCTAGCAGTCTAGTAGATGTTCCATTGGTCAAGTATGGAACCTTTGTTGAGAAGGAAGCTAGTAATTATCAATGGAGTCGGTCAGATGTATCAAATCCCATATATAAATTCTATGATAAGGTTATGTAAATAAAACCTTGGCATTATTCGTATGGATTATTTTTGTAAATGAAAACAATGCTCTGTGTGTGCTAAAAGTTCATTTGATTTTTTTTTTTAAATTTAGAAATATTATTAGCTGCGGATATACCTGCGGATTTTACATTTCCTGAGGATTTACCTTTGGAAATACCTATGGTTTATTATTTTTGGATAACAAAAACAATTATTTATGGCGGTTTTAACCGCCGCAATTTTCAATTTACGACAGTTCCTTTCAAGGCGCAACATGGAACGAGGGTTGGAGTGACGGTTTTAGGAACTGTCGCGATATAGTCGGGCGACACACGTTTTTGCGACAGAAGCAAAACCGTCACGACTAGTAAATTGTGACGGTTCAAACCGCCATAATCTGCCAATATTAACTGTCGCAATTTGCCAATTTTCTTGTAGTGCATTGACACTCTTCAACGAGAAGTTGCTTACACACCACCCTTGTGACGTTGTTGACTTTTGATACAAGTAAGTCAGCCCCTTTCTTGAACCAGACTCTAATATATACCATGTGTTGGGAGAGTTTTCAACTAGGGAGCATTGAAAATTGTGGGACTTATTTTTTAACAACACCTTTGTGAGAGACGCATCGCATATTCACCAAAAACCTTAAGGTTATAGGTGAGTGGATTCTCTCACTTATAAATTCTTAAGTCTCCATATTTCTAACCAATATGAAACTATTATCTACACTACTCACGCTTGCTACATTCTCAACACTTTTGATATACATTACAAGAACTTATGATGACAATATTATCAAACAAAGTGGATCTTATCTTTTCCCAAAATTAAAACTTTTTTTATTGGTTTTACACTTGAGTTGCGACAGTTATCACAAAACCGTACTTATTCCTGGATTGCGACGGTTGTTACGACAATTAGGGTCAACTGTCGTAAATTTTTTGCTACATATATCTCAAAACCGTCCTTATTCCTAGACAGCGACGGTTGTCACGACAGTTAAAAACTGGACTGCGACGGTTGTCACGACAATTATCACAAAACCGTCCTTATTATGTTTTTTACTTAACTTTTTTTTTATAATATAATTTTTTTATTGAGCTCACCTTCTTCCTCACCGGCCGCATAAACAACCCTCACAAACTCACCATGTTGCTTATAGAAATTTCTTCTCTCACATTCTTCCTTAACAAAATCACATTCTTGGTCAGTGGAAAAACTTGGGGCTTATTTGATTCCCTTCTTAAAATCTGGTCTTTACTTTTTCAATAATTTTTAATAATTTTTGCGAATCTCTGATTTTCTGAACTCATTTTTTTCTGTACAGTTTTGTTTCATGTATTTTGATCCATGGAAGTGTTGAATTAGTAAGGTTGCTGCCTTGTGACTTGGAGGTCAGGTTTAAATCTTGGAAAAATCTTCTGCTTATTGGCGGGAGATGGATATGACTGCGTAAATCTACCCTCCCCTGATCTCGCCTTGTACGAGGGTCGTGCATTGAGAGGGATAAGACGTGGACTTCATAAAATTGATAAATGATGTACAGAGTTAGTAATTAGTTAATACTAGTAACATTAGATGCTCATTTTATCTTTGTTTTGTAGTATTTACACTCTAAATTATTCAGTTTCTAGCAGTCTAGTAGATGTTCCATTGGTCAAGTATGGAACCTTTGTTGAGA
Source organism: Lathyrus tuberosus (assembly GCA_022829125.1). Lineage (NCBI taxonomy): Eukaryota > Viridiplantae > Streptophyta > Magnoliopsida > Fabales > Fabaceae > Lathyrus > Lathyrus tuberosus. The sequence continues at coordinate 16,429,967 of JALAZF010000071.1, forward strand.
AGGAAGCTGGTAATTATCAATGGAGTCGGTCAGATGTATCAAATCCCATATATAAATTCTATGATAAGGTTATGTAAATAAAACCTTGGCATTATTCGTATGGATTATTTTTGTAAATGAAAACAATGCTCTGTGTGTGCTAAAAGTTCATTTGATTTTTTTTTTTAAATTTAGAAATATATTAGCTGCGGATATACCTGCGGATTTTACATTTCCTGAGGATTTACCTTTGGAAATACCTATGGTTTATTATTTTTGGATAACAAAAATAATTATTTATGGCGGTTTTAACCGCCGCAATTTTCAATTTACGACAGTTCCTTTCAAGGCGCAACATGGAGCGACGGTTGGAGTGACGGTTTTAGGAACTGTCGCGATATAGCCTGGCGACACACGTTTTTGCGACAGAAGCAAAACCGTCGCGACTAGTAAATTGTGACGGTTCAAACCGCCATAATCTGCCAATATTAACTGTCCCAACTTGCCAATTTTCTTGTAGTGCATTGACACTCTTCAACGAGAAGTTGCTTACACACCACCCTTGTGACGTTGTTGACTTTTGATACAAGTAAGTCAGCCCCTTTCTTGAACCAGACTCTAATATATACCATGTGTTGGGAGAGTTTTCAACTAGGGAGCATTGAACATTGTGGGACTTATTTTTTAACAACACCTTTGTGAGAGACGCATCGCATATTCACCAAAAACCTTAAGGTTATAGGTGAGTGGATTCTCTCACTTATAAATTCTTAAGTCTCCATATTTCTAACCAATATGAAACTATTATCTACACTACTCACGCTTGCTACATTCTCAACACTTTTGATATACATTACAAGAACTTATGATGACAATATTATCAAACAAAGTGGATCTTATCTTTTCCCAAAATTAAAACTTTTTTTATTGGTTTTACACTTGAGTTGCGACAGTTATCACAAAACCGTACTTATTCCTGGATTGCGACGGTTGTTACGACAATTAGGGTCAACTGTCGTAAATTTTTTGCTACATATATCTCAAAACCGTCCTTATTCCTAGACAGCGACGGTTGTCACGACAGTTAAAAACTGGACTGCGACGGTTGTCACGACAATTATCACAAAACCGTCCTTATTATGTTTTTTACTTAACTTTTTTTTTATAATATAATTTTTTTATTGAGCTCACCTTCTTCCTCACCGGCCGCATAAACAACCCTCACAAACTCACCATGTTGCTTATAGAAATTTCTTCTCTCACATTCTTCCTTAACAAAATCACATTCTTGGTCAGTGGAAAAACTTGGGGCTTATTTGATTCCCTTCTTAAAATCTGGTCTTTACTTTTTCAATAATTTTTAATAATTTTTGCGAATCTCTGATTTTCTGAACTCATTTTTTTTCTGTACAGTTTTGTTTCATGTATTTTGATCCATGGAAGTGTTGAATTAGTAAGGTTGTTGCCTTGTGACTTGGAGGTCAGGTTTAAATCTTGGAAAAATCTTCTGCTTATTGGCGGGAGATGGATATGACTGCGTAAATCTACCCTCCCCTGATCTCGCCTTGTACGAGGGTCGTGCATTGAGGGATAAGACGTGGACTTCATAAAATTGATAAATGATGTACAGAGTTAGTAATTAGTTAATACTAGTAACATTAGATGCTCATTTTATCTTTGTTTTGTAGTATTTACACTCTAAATTATTCAGTTTCTAGCAGTCTAGTAGATGTTCCATTGGTCAAGTATGGAACCTTTGTTGAGAAGGAAGCTAGTAATTATCAATGGAGTCGGTCAGATGTATCAAATCCCATATATAAATTCTATGATAAGGTTATGTAAATAAAACCTTGGCATTATTCGTATGGATTATTTTTGTAAATGAAAACAATGCTCTGTGTGTGCTAAAAGTTCATTTGATTTTTTTTTTTAAATTTAGAAATATTATTAGCTGCGGATATACCTGCGGATTTTACATTTCCTGAGGATTTACCTTTGGAAATACCTATGGTTTATTATTTTTGGATAACAAAAACAATTATTTATGGCGGTTTTAACCGCCGCAATTTTCAATTTACGACAGTTCCTTTCAAGGCACAACATGGAACGAGGGTTGGAGTGACGGTTTTAGGAACTGTCGCGATATAGTCGGGCGACACACGTTTTTGCGACAGAAGCAAAACCGTCACGACTAGTAAATTGTGACGGTTCAAACCGCCATAATCTGCCAATATTAACTGTCGCAATTTGCCAATTTTCTTGTAGTGCATTGACACTCTTCAACGAGAAGTTGCTTACACACCACCCTTGTGACGTTGTTGACTTTTGATACAAGTAAGTCAGCCCCTTTCTTGAACCAGACTCTAATATATACCATGTGTTGGGAGAGTTTTCAACTAGGGAGCATTGAACATTGTGGGACTTATTTTTTAACAACACCTTTGTGAGAGACGCATCGCATATTCACCAAAAACCTTAAGGTTATAGGTGAGTGGATTCTCTCACTTATAAATTCTTAAGTCTCCATATTTCTAACCAATATGAAACTATTATCTACACTACTCACGCTTGCTACATTCTCAACACTTTTGATATACATTACAAGAACTTATGATGACAATATTATCAAACAAAGTGGATCTTATCTTTTCCCAAAATTAAAACTTTTTTTATTGGTTTTACACTTGAGTTGCGACAGTTATCACAAAACCGTACTTATTCCTGGATTGCGACGGTTGTTACGACAATTAGGGTCAACTGTCGTAAATTTTTTGCTACATATATCTCAAAACCGTCCTTATTCCTAGACAGCGACGGTTGTCACGACAGTTAAAAACTGGACTGCGACGGTTGTCACGACAATTATCACAAAACCGTCCTTATTATGTTTTTTACTTAACTTTTTTTTTATAATATAATTTTTTTATTGAGCTCACCTTCTTCCTCACCGGCCGCATAAACAACCCTCACAAACTCACCATGTTGCTTATAGAAATTTCTTCTCTCACATTCTTCCTTAACAAAATCACATTCTTGGTCAGTGGAAAAACTTGGGGCTTATTTGATTCCCTTCTTAAAATCTGGTCTTTACTTTTTCAATAATTTTTAATAATTTTTGCGAATCTCTGATTTTCTGAACTCATTTTTTTTCTGTACAGTTTTGTTTCATGTATTTTGATCCATGGAAGTGTTGAATTAGTAAGGTTGTTGCCTTGTGACTTGGAGGTCAGGTTTAAATCTTGGAAAAATCTTCTGCTTATTGGCGGGAGATGGATATGACTGCGTAAATCTACCCTCCCCTGATCTCGCCTTGTACGAGGGTCGTGCATTGAGGGATAAGACGTGGACTTCATAAAATTGATAAATGATGTACAGAGTTAGTAATTAGTTAATACTAGTAACATTAGATGCTCATTTTATCTTTGTTTTGTAGTATTTACACTCTAAATTATTCAGTTTCTAGCAGTCTAGTAGATGTTCCATTGGTCAAGTATGGAACCTTTGTTGAGAAGGAAGCTAGTAATTATCAATGGAGTCGGTCAGATGTATCAAATCCCATATATAAATTCTATGATAAGGTTATGTAAATAAAACCTTGGCATTATTCGTATGGATTATTTTTGTAAATGAAAACAATGCTCTGTGTGTGCTAAAAGTTCATTTGATTTTTTTTTTAAATTTAGAAATATTATTAGCTGCGGATATACCTGCGGATTTTACATTTCCTGAGGATTTACCTTTGGAAATACCTATGGTTTATTATTTTTGGATAACAAAAACAATTATTTATGGCGGTTTTAACCGCCGCAATTTTCAATTTACGACAGTTCCTTTCAAGGCGCAACATGGAACGAGGGTTGGAGTGACGGTTTTAGGAACTGTCGCGATATAGTCGGGCGACACACGTTTTTGCGACAGAAGCAAAACCGTCACGACTAGTAAATTGTGACGGTTCAAACCGCCATAATCTGCCAATATTAACTGTCGCAATTTGCCAATTTTCTTGTAGTGCATTGACACTCTTCAACGAGAAGTTGCTTACACACCACCCTTGTGACGTTGTTGACTTTTGATACAAGTAAGTCAGCCCCTTTCTTGAACCAGACTCTAATATATACCATGTGTTGGGAGAGTTTTCAACTAGGGAGCATTGAACATTGTGGGACTTATTTTTTAACAACACCTTTGTGAGAGACGCATCGCATATTCACCAAAAACCTTAAGGTTATAGGTGAGTGGATTCTCTCACTTATAAATTCTTAAGTCTCCATATTTCTAACCAATATGAAACTATTATCTACACTACTCACGCTTGCTACATTCTCAACACTTTTGATATACATTACAAGAACTTATGATGACAACATTATCAAACAAAGTGGATCTTATCTTTTCCCAAAATTAAAACTTTTTTTATTGGTTTTACACTTGAGTTGCGACAGTTATCACAAAACCGTACTTATTCCTGGATTGCGACGGTTGTTACGACAATTAGGGTCAACTGTCGTAAATTTTTTGCTACATATATCTCAAAACCGTCCTTATTCCTAGACAGCGACGGTTGTCACGACAGTTAAAAACTGGACTGCGACGGTTGTCACGACAATTATCACAAAACCGTCCTTATTATGTTTTTTACTTAACTTTTTTTTTATAATATAATTTTTTTATTGAGCTCACCTTCTTCCTCACCGGCCGCATAAACAACCCTCACAAACTCACCATGTTGCTTATAGAAATTTCTTCTCTCACATTCTTCCTTAACAAAATCACATTCTTGGTCAGTGGAAAAACTTGGGGCTTATTTGATTCCCTTCTTAAAATCTGGTCTTTACTTTTTCAATAATTTTTAATAATTTTTGCGAATCTCTGATTTTCTGAACTCATTTTTTTTCTGTACAGTTTTGTTTCATGTATTTTGATCCATGGAAGTGTTGAATTAGTAAGGTTGTTGCCTTGTGACTTGGAGGTCAGGTTTAAATCTTGGAAAAATCTTCTGCTTATTGGCGGGAGATGGATATGACTGCGTAAATCTACCCTCCCCTGATCTCGCCTTGTACGAGGGTCGTGCATTGAGGGATAAGACGTGGACTTCATAAAATTGATAAATGATGTACAGAGTTAGTAATTAGTTAATACTAGTAACATTAGATGCTCATTTTATCTTTGTTTTGTAGTATTTACACTCTAAATTATTCAGTTTCTAGCAGTCTAGTAGATGTTCCATTGGTCAAGTATGGAACCTTTGTTGAGAAGGAAGCTAGTAATTATCAATGGAGTCGGTCAGATGTATCAAATCCCATATATAAATTCTATGATAAGGTTATGTAAATAAAACCTTGGCATTATTCGTATGGATTATTTTTGTAAATGAAAACAATGCTCTGTGTGTGCTAAAAGTTCATTTGATTTTTTTTTTTAAATTTAGAAATATTATTAGCTGCGGATATACCTGCGGATTTTACATTTCCTGAGGATTTACCTTTGGAAATACCTATGGTTTATTATTTTTGGATAACAAAAACAATTATTTATGGCGGTTTTAACCGCCGCAATTTTCAATTTACGACAGTTCCTTTCAAGGCGCAACATGGAACGAGGGTTGGAGTGACGGTTTTAGGAACTGTCGCGATATAGTCGGGCGACACACGTTTTTGCGACAGAAGCAAAACCGTCACGACTAGTAAATTGTGACGGTTCAAACCGCCATAATCTGCCAATATTAACTGTCGCAATTTGCCAATTTTCTTGTAGTGCATTGACACTCTTCAACGAGAAGTTGCTTACACACCACCCTTGTGACGTTGTTGACTTTTGATACAAGTAAGTCAGCCCCTTTCTTGAACCAGACTCTAATATATACCATGTGTTGGGAGAGTTTTCAACTAGGGAGCATTGAACATTGTGGGACTTATTTTTTAACAACACCTTTGTGAGAGACGCATCGCATATTCACCAAAAACCTTAAGGTTATAGGTGAGTGGATTCTCTCACTTATAAATTCTTAAGTCTCCATATTTCTAACCAATATGAAACTATTATCTACACTACTCACGCTTGCTACATTCTCAACACTTTTGATATACATTACAAGAACTTATGATGACAATATTATCAAACAAAGTGGATCTTATCTTTTCCCAAAATTAAAACTTTTTTTATTGGTTTTACACTTGAGTTGCGACAGTTATCACAAAACCGTACTTATTCCTGGATTGCGACGGTTGTTACGACAATTAGGGTCAACTGTCGTAAATTTTTTGCTACATATATCTCAAAACCGTCCTTATTCCTAGACAGCGACGGTTGTCACGACAGTTAAAAACTGGACTGCGACGGTTGTCACGACAATTATCACAAAACCGTCCTTATTATGTTTTTTACTTAACTTTTTTTTTATAATATAATTTTTTTATTGAGCTCACCTTCTTCCTCACCGGCCGCATAAACAACCCTCACAAACTCACCATGTTGCTTATAGAAATTTCTTCTCTCACATTCTTCCTTAACAAAATCACATTCTTGGTCAGTGGAAAAACTTGGGGCTTATTTGATTCCCTTCTTAAAATCTGGTCTTTACTTTTTCAATAATTTTTAATAATTTTTGCGAATCTCTGATTTTCTGAACTCATTTTTTTTCTGTACAGTTTTGTTTCATGTATTTTGATCCATGGAAGTGTTGAATTAGTAAGGTTGTTGCCTTGTGACTTGGAGGTCAGGTTTAAATCTTGGAAAAATCTTCTGCTTATTGGCGGGAGATGGATATGACTGCGTAAATCTACCCTCCCCTGATCTCGCCTTGTACGAGGGTCGTGCATTGAGGGATAAGACGTGGACTTCATAAAATTGATAAATGATGTACAGAGTTAGTAATTAGTTAATACTAGTAACATTAGATGCTCATTTTATCTTTGTTTTGTAGTATTTACACTCTAAATTATTCAGTTTCTAGCAGTCTAGTAGATGTTCCATTGGTCAAGTATGGAACCTTTGTTGAGAAGGAAGCTAGTAATTATCAATGGAGTCGGTCAGATGTATCAAATCCCATATATAAATTCTATGATAAGGTTATGTAAATAAAACCTTGGCATTATTCGTATGGATTATTTTTGTAAATGAAAACAATGCTCTGTGTGTGCTAAAAGTTCATTTGATTTTTTTTTTAAATTTAGAAATATTATTAGCTGCGGATATACCTGCGGATTTTACATTTCCTGAGGATTTACCTTTGGAAATACCTATGGTTTATTATTTTTGGATAACAAAAACAATTATTTATGGCGGTTTTAACCGCCGCAATTTTCAATTTACGACAGTTCCTTTCAAGGCGCAACATGGAACGAGGGTTGGAGTGACGGTTTTAGGAACTGTCGCGATATAGTCGGGCGACACACGTTTTTGCGACAGAAGCAAAACCGTCACGACTAGTAAATTGTGACGGTTCAAACCGCCATAATCTGCCAATATTAACTGTCGCAATTTGCCAATTTTCTTGTAGTGCATTGACACTCTTCAACGAGAAGTTGCTTACACACCACCCTTGTGACGTTGTTGACTTTTGATACAAGTAAGTCAGCCCCTTTCTTGAACCAGACTCTAATATATACCATGTGTTGGGAGAGTTTTCAACTAGGGAGCATTGAACATTGTGGGACTTATTTTTTAACAACACCTTTGTGAGAGACGCATCGCATATTCACCAAAAACCTTAAGGTTATAGGTGAGTGGATTCTCTCACTTATAAATTCTTAAGTCTCCATATTTCTAACCAATATGAAACTATTATCTACACTACTCACGCTTGCTACATTCTCAACACTTTTGATATACATTACAAGAACTTATGATGACAATATTATCAAACAAAGTGGATCTTATCTTTTCCCAAAATTAAAACTTTTTTTATTGGTTTTACACTTGAGTTGCGACAGTTATCACAAAACCGTACTTATTCCTGGATTGCGACGGTTGTTACGACAATTAGGGTCAACTGTCGTAAATTTTTTGCTACATATATCTCAAAACCGTCCTTATTCCTAGACAGCGACGGTTGTCACGACAGTTAAAAACTGGACTGCGACGGTTGTCACGACAATTATCACAAAACCGTCCTTATTATGTTTTTTACTTAACTTTTTTTTTATAATATAATTTTTTTATTGAGCTCACCTTCTTCCTCACCGGCCGCATAAACAACCCTCACAAACTCACCATGTTGCTTATAGAAATTTCTTCTCTCACATTCTTCCTTAACAAAATCACATTCTTGGTCAGTGGAAAAACTTGGGGCTTATTTGATTCCCTTCTTAAAATCTGGTCTTTACTTTTTCAATAATTTTTAATAATTTTTGCGAATCTCTGATTTTCTGAACTCATTTTTTTTCTGTACAGTTTTGTTTCATGTATTTTGATCCATGGAAGTGTTGAATTAGTAAGGTTGCTGCCTTGTGACTTGGAGGTCAGGTTTAAATCTTGGAAAAATCTTCTGCTTATTGGCGGGAGATGGATATGACTGCGTAAATCTACCCTCCCCTGATCTCGCCTTGTACGAGGGTCGTGCATTGAGGGATAAGACGTGGACTTCATAAAATTGATAAATGATGTACAGAGTTAGTAATTAGTTAATACTAGTAACATTAGATGCTCATTTTATCTTTGTTTTGTAGTATTTACACTCTAAATTATTCAGTTTCTAGCAGTCTAGTAGATGTTCCATTGGTCAAGTATGGAACCTTTGTTGAGAAGGAAGCTGGTAATTATCAATGGAGTCGGTCAGATGTATCAAATCCCATATATAAATTCTATGATAAGGTTATGTAAATAAAACCTTGGCATTATTCGTATGGATTATTTTTGTAAATGAAAACAATGCTCTGTGTGTGCTAAAAGTTCATTTGATTTTTTTTTTTAAATTTAGAAATATATTAGCTGCGGATATACCTGCGGATTTTACATTTCCTGAGGATTTACCTTTGGAAATACCTATGGTTTATTATTTTTGGATAACAAAAACAATTATTTATGGCGGTTTTAACCGCCGCAATTTTCAATTTACGACAGTTCCTTTCAAGGCGCAACATGGAGCGACGGTTGGAGTGACGGTTTTAGGAACTGTCGCGATATAGCCTGGCGACACACGTTTTTGCGACAGAAGCAAAACCGTCGCGACTAGTAAATTGTGACGGTTCAAACCGCCATAATCTGCCAATATTAACTGTCCCAACTTGCCAATTTTCTTGTAGTGCATTGACACTCTTCAACGAGAAGTTGCTTACACACCACCCTTGTGACGTTGTTGACTTTTGATACAAGTAAGTCAGCCCCTTTCTTGAACCAGACTCTAATATATACCATGTGTTGGGAGAGTTTTCAACTAGGGAGCATTGAACATTGTGGGACTTATTTTTTAACAACACCTTTGTGAGAGACGCATCGCATATTCACCAAAAACCTTAAGGTTATAGGTGAGTGGATTCTCTCACTTATAAATTCTTAAGTCTCCATATTTCTAACCAATATGAAACTATTATCTACACTACTCACGCTTGCTACATTCTCAACACTTTTGATATACATTACAAGAACTTATGATGACAATATTATCAAACAAAGTGGATCTTATCTTTTCCCAAAATTAAAACTTTTTTTATTGGTTTTACACTTGAGTTGCGACAGTTATCACAAAACCGTACTTATTCCTGGATTGCGACGGTTGTTACGACAATTAGGGTCAACTGTCGTAAATTTTTTGCTACATATATCTCAAAACCGTCCTTATTCCTAGACAGCGACGGTTGTCACGACAGTTAAAAACTGGACTGCGACGGTTGTCACGACAATTATCACAAAACCGTCCTTATTATGTTTTTTACTTAACTTTTTTTTTATAATATAATTTTTTTATTGAGCTCACCTTCTTCCTCACCGGCCGCATAAACAACCCTCACAAACTCACCATGTTGCTTATAGAAATTTCTTCTCTCACATTCTTCCTTAACAAAATCACATTCTTGGTCAGTGGAAAAACTTGGGGCTTATTTGATTCCCTTCTTAAAATCTGGTCTTTACTTTTTCAATAATTTTTAATAATTTTTGCGAATCTCTGATTTTCTGAACTCATTTTTTTTCTGTACAGTTTTGTTTCATGTATTTTGATCCATGGAAGTGTTGAATTAGTAAGGTTGTTGCCTTGTGACTTGGAGGTCAGGTTTAAATCTTGGAAAAATCTTCTGCTTATTGGCGGGAGATGGATATGACTGCGTAAATCTACCCTCCCCTGATCTCGCCTTGTACGAGGGTCGTGCATTGAGGGATAAGACGTGGACTTCATAAAATTGATAAATGATGTACAGAGTTAGTAATTAGTTAATACTAGTAACATTAGATGCTCATTTTATCTTTGTTTTGTAGTATTTACACTCTAAATTATTCAGTTTCTAGCAGTCTAGTAGATGTTCCATTGGTCAAGTATGGAACCTTTGTTGAGAAGGAAGCTAGTAATTATCAATGGAGTCGGTCAGATGTATCAAATCCCATATATAAATTCTATGATAAGGTTATGTAAATAAAACCTTGGCATTATTCGTATGGATTATTTTTGTAAATGAAAACAATGCTCTGTGTGTGCTAAAAGTTCATTTGATTTTTTTTTTAAATTTAGAAATATTATTAGCTGCGGATATACCTGCGGATTTTACATTTCCTGAGGATTTACCTTTGGAAATACCTATGGTTTATTATTTTTGGATAACAAAAACAATTATTTATGGCGGTTTTAACCGCCGCAATTTTCAATTTACGACAGTTCCTTTCAAGGCGCAACATGGAACGAGGGTTGGAGTGACGGTTTTAGGAACTGTCGCGATATAGTCGGGCGACACACGTTTTTGCGACAGAAGCAAAACCGTCACGACTAGTAAATTGTGACGGTTCAAACCGCCATAATCTGCCAATATTAACTGTCGCAATTTGCCAATTTTCTTGTAGTGCATTGACACTCTTCAACGAGAAGTTGCTTACACACCACCCTTGTGACGTTGTTGACTTTTGATACAAGTAAGTCAGCCCCTTTCTTGAACCAGACTCTAATATATACCATGTGTTGGGAGAGTTTTCAACTAGGGAGCATTGAACATTGTGGGACTTATTTTTTAACAACACCTTTGTGAGAGACGCATCGCATATTCACCAAAAACCTTAAGGTTATAGGTGAGTGGATTCTCTCACTTATAAATTCTTAAGTCTCCATATTTCTAACCAATATGAAACTATTATCTACACTACTCACGCTTGCTACATTCTCAACACTTTTGATATACATTACAAGAACTTATGATGACAATATTATCAAACAAAGTGGATCTTATCTTTTCCCAAAATTAAAACTTTTTTTATTGGTTTTACACTTGAGTTGCGACAGTTATCACAAAACCGTACTTATTCCTGGATTGCGACGGTTGTTACGACAATTAGGGTCAACTGTCGTAAATTTTTTGCTACATATATCTCAAAACCGTCCTTATTCCTAGACAGCGACGGTTGTCACGACAGTTAAAAACTGGACTGCGACGGTTGTCACGACAATTATCACAAAACCGTCCTTATTATGTTTTTTACTTAACTTTTTTTTTATAATATAATTTTTTTATTGAGCTCACCTTCTTCCTCACCGGCCGCATAAACAACCCTCACAAACTCACCATGTTGCTTATAGAAATTTCTTCTCTCACATTCTTCCTTAACAAAATCACATTCTTGGTCAGTGGAAAAACTTGGGGCTTATTTGATTCCCTTCTTAAAATCTGGTCTTTACTTTTTCAATAATTTTTAATAATTTTTGCGAATCTCTGATTTTCTGAACTCATTTTTTTTCTGTACAGTTTTGTTTCATGTATTTTGATCCATGGAAGTGTTGAATTAGTAAGGTTGCTGCCTTGTGACTTGGAGGTCAGGTTTAAATCTTGGAAAAATCTTCTGCTTATTGGCGGGAGATGGATATGACTGCGTAAATCTACCCTCCCCTGATCTCGCCTTGTACGAGGGTCGTGCATTGAGGGATAAGACGTGGACTTCATAAAATTGATAAATGATGTACAGAGTTAGTAATTAGTTAATACTAGTAACATTAGATGCTCATTTTATCTTTGTTTTGTAGTATTTACACTCTAAATTATTCAGTTTCTAGCAGTCTAGTAGATGTTCCATTGGTCAAGTATGGAACCTTTGTTGAGAAGGAAGCTGGTAATTATCAATGGAGTCGGTCAGATGTATCAAATCCCATATATAAATTCTATGATAAGGTTATGTAAATAAAACCTTGGCATTATTCGTATGGATTATTTTTGTAAATGAAAACAATGCTCTGTGTGTGCTAAAAGTTCATTTGATTTTTTTTTTTAAATTTAGAAATATATTAGCTGCGGATATACCTGCGGATTTTACATTTCCTGAGGATTTACCTTTGGAAATACCTATGGTTTATTATTTTTGGATAACAAAAACAATTATTTATGGCGGTTTTAACCGCCGCAATTTTCAATTTACGACAGTTCCTTTCAAGGCGCAACATGGAGCGACGGTTGGAGTGACGGTTTTAGGAACTGTCGCGATATAGCCTGGCGACACACGTTTTTGCGACAGAAGCAAAACCGTCGCGACTAGTAAATTGTGACGGTTCAAACCGCCATAATCTGCCAATATTAACTGTCCCAACTTGCCAATTTTCTTGTAGTGCATTGACACTCTTCAACGAGAAGTTGCTTACACACCACCCTTGTGACGTTGTTGACTTTTGATACAAGTAAGTCAGCCCCTTTCTTGAACCAAACTCTAATATATACCATGTGTTGGGAGAGTTTTCAACTAGGGAGCATTGAACATTGTGGGACTTATTTTTTAACAACACCTTTGTGAGAGACGCATCGCATATTCACCAAAAACCTTAAGGTTATAGGTGAGTGGATTCTCTCACTTATAAATTCTTAAGTCTCCATATTTCTAACCAATATGAAACTATTATCTACACTACTCACGCTTGCTACATTCTCAACACTTTTGATATACATTACAAGAACTTATGATGACAATATTATCAAACAAAGTGGATCTTATCTTTTCCCAAAATTAAAACTTTTTTTATTGGTTTTACACTTGAGTTGCGACAGTTATCACAAAACCGTACTTATTCCTGGATTGCGACGGTTGTTACGACAATTAGGGTCAACTGTCGTAAATTTTTTGCTACATATATCTCAAAACCGTCCTTATTCCTAGACAGCGACGGTTGTCACGACAGTTAAAAACTGGACTGCGACGGTTGTCACGACAATTATCACAAAACCGTCCTTATTATGTTTTTTACTTAACTTTTTTTTTATAATATAATTTTTTTATTGAGCTCACCTTCTTCCTCACCGGCCGCATAAACAACCCTCACAAACTCACCATGTTGCTTATAGAAATTTCTTCTCTCACATTCTTCCTTAACAAAATCACATTCTTGGTCAGTGGAAAAACTTGGGGCTTATTTGATTCCCTTCTTAAAATCTGGTCTTTACTTTTTCAATAATTTTTAATAATTTTTGCGAATCTCTGATTTTCTGAACTCATTTTTTTTCTGTACAGTTTTGTTTCATGTATTTTGATCCATGGAAGTGTTGAATTAGTAAGGTTGCTGCCTTGTGACTTGGAGGTCAGGTTTAAATCTTGGAAAAATCTTCTGCTTATTGGCGGGAGATGGATATGACTGCGTAAATCTACCCTCCCCTGATCTCGCCTTGTACGAGGGTCGTGCATTGAGGGATAAGACGTGGACTTCATAAAATTGATAAATGATGTACAGAGTTAGTAATTAGTTAATACTAGTAACATTAGATGCTCATTTTATCTTTGTTTTGTAGTATTTACACTCTAAATTATTCAGTTTCTAGCAGTCTAGTAGATGTTCCATTGGTCAAGTATGGAACCTTTGTTGAGAAGGAAGCTGGTAATTATCAATGGAGTCGGTCAGATGTATCAAATCCCATATATAAATTCTATGATAAGGTTATGTAAATAAAACCTTGGCATTATTCGTATGGATTATTTTTGTAAATGAAAACAATGCTCTGTGTGTGCTAAAAGTTCATTTGATTTTTTTTTTTAAATTTAGAAATATATTAGCTGCGGATATACCTGCGGATTTTACATTTCCTGAGGATTTACCTTTGGAAATACCTATGGTTTATTATTTTTGGATAACAAAAACAATTATTTATGGCGGTTTTAACCGCCGCAATTTTCAATTTACGACAGTTCCTTTCAAGGCGCAACATGGAGCGACGGTTGGAGTGACGGTTTTAGGAACTGTCGCGATATAGCCTGGCGACACACGTTTTTGCGACAGAAGCAAAACCGTCGCGACTAGTAAATTGTGACGGTTCAAACCGCCATAATCTGCCAATATTAACTGTCCCAACTTGCCAATTTTCTTGTAGTGCATTGACACTCTTCAACGAGAAGTTGCTTACACACCACCCTTGTGACGTTGTTGACTTTTGATACAAGTAAGTCAGCCCCTTTCTTGAACCAGACTCTAATATATACCATGTGTTGGGAGAGTTTTCAACTAGGGAGCATTGAACATTGTGGGACTTATTTTTTAACAACACCTTTGTGAGAGACGCATCGCATATTCACCAAAAACCTTAAGGTTATAGGTGAGTGGATTCTCTCACTTATAAATTCTTAAGTCTCCATATTTCTAACCAATATGAAACTATTATCTACACTACTCACGCTTGCTACATTCTCAACACTTTTGATATACATTACAAGAACTTATGATGACAATATTATCAAACAAAGTGGATCTTATCTTTTCCCAAAATTAAAACTTTTTTTATTGGTTTTACACTTGAGTTGCGACAGTTATCACAAAACCGTACTTATTCCTGGATTGCGACGGTTGTTACGACAATTAGGGTCAACTGTCGTAAATTTTTTGCTACATATATCTCAAAACCGTCCTTATTCCTAGACAGCGACGGTTGTCACGACAGTTAAAAACTGGACTGCGACGGTTGTCACGACAATTATCACAAAACCGTCCTTATTATGTTTTTTACTTAACTTTTTTTTTATAATATAATTTTTTTATTGAGCTCACCTTCTTCCTCACCGGCCGCATAAACAACCCTCACAAACTCACCATGTTGCTTATAGAAATTTCTTCTCTCACATTCTTCCTTAACAAAATCACATTCTTGGTCAGTGGAAAAACTTGGGGCTTATTTGATTCCCTTCTTAAAATCTGGTCTTTACTTTTTCAATAATTTTTAATAATTTTTGCGAATCTCTGATTTTCTGAACTCATTTTTTTTCTGTACAGTTTTGTTTCATGTATTTTGATCCATGGAAGTGTTGAATTAGTAAGGTTGTTGCCTTGTGACTTGGAGGTCGGGTTTAAATCTTGGAAAAATCTTCTGCTTATTGGCGGGAGATGGATATGACTGCGTAAATCTACCCTCCCCTGATCTCGCCTTGTACGAGGGTCGTGCATTGAGGGATAAGACGTGGACTTCATAAAATTGATAAATGATGTACAGAGTTAGTAATTAGTTAATACTAGTAACATTAGATGCTCATTTTATCTTTGTTTTGTAGTATTTACACTCTAAATTATTCAGTTTCTAGCAGTCTAGTAGATGTTCCATTGGTCAAGTATGGAACCTTTGTTGAGAAGGAAGCTGGTAATTATCAATGGAGTCGGTCAGATGTATCAAATCCCATATATAAATTCTATGATAAGGTTATGTAAATAAAACCTTGGCATTATTCGTATGGATTATTTTTGTAAATGAAAACAATCCTCTGTGTGTGCTAAAAGTTCATTTGATTTTTTTTTTTAAATTTAGAAATATATTAGCTGCGGATATACCTGCGGATTTTACATTTCCTGAGGATTTACCTTTGGAAATACCTATGGTTTATTATTTTTGGATAACAAAAACAATTATTTATGGCGGTTTTAACCGCCGCAATTTTCAATTTACGACAGTTCCTTTCAAGGCGCAACATGGAACGACGGTTGGAGTGACGGTTTTAGGAACTGTCGCGATATAGCCGGGCGACACACGTTTTTGCGACAGAAGCAAAACCGTCACGACTAGTAAATTGTGACGGTTCAAACCGCCATAATCTGCCAATATTAACTGTCGCAACTTGCCAATTTTCTTGTAGTGCATTGACACTCTTCAACGAGAAGTTGCTTACACACCACCCTTGTGACGTTGTTGACTTTTGATACAAGTAAGTCAGCCCCTTTCTTGAACCAGACTCTAATATATACCATGTGTTGGGAGAGTTTTCAACTAGGGAGCATTGAACATTGTGGGACTTATTTTTTAACAACACCTTTGTGAGAGACGCATCGCATATTCACCAAAAACCTTAAGGTTATAGGTGAGTGGATTCTCTCACTTATAAATTCTTAAGTCTCCATATTTCTAACCAATATGAAACTATTATCTACACTACTCACGCTTGCTACATTCTCAACACTTTTGATATACATTACAAGAACTTATGATGACAATATTATCAAACAAAGTGGATCTTATCTTTTCCCAAAATTAAAACTTTTTTTATTGGTTTTACACTTGAGTTGCGACAGTTATCACAAAACCGTACTTATTCCTGGATTGCGACGGTTGTTACGACAATTAGGGTCAACTGTCGTAAATTTTTTGCTACATATATCTCAAAACCGTCCTTATTCCTAGACAGCGACGGTTGTCACGACAGTTAAAAACTGGACTGCGACGGTTGTCACGACAATTATCACAAAACCGTCCTTATTATGTTTTTTACTTAACTTTTTTTTTATAATATAATTTTTTTATTGAGCTCACCTTCTTCCTCACCGGCCGCATAAACAACCCTCACAAACTCACCATGTTGCTTATAGAAATTTCTTCTCTCACATTCTTCCTTAACAAAATCACATTCTTGGTCAGTGGAAAAACTTGGGGCTTATTTGATTCCCTTCTTAAAATCTGGTCTTTACTTTTTCAATAATTTTTAATAATTTTTGCGAATCTCTGATTTTCTGAACTCATTTTTTTTCTGTACAGTTTTGTTTCATGTATTTTGATCCATGGAAGTGTTGAATTAGTAAGGTTGCTGCCTTGTGACTTGGAGGTCAGGTTTAAATCTTGGAAAAATCTTCTGCTTATTGGCGGGAGATGGATATGACTGCGTAAATCTACCCTCCCCTGATCTCGCCTTGTACGAGGGTCGTGCATTGAGGGATAAGACGTGGACTTCATAAAATTGATAAATGATGTACAGAGTTAGTAATTAGTTAATACTAGTAACATTAGATGCTCATTTTATCTTTGTTTTGTAGTATTTACACTCTAAATTATTCAGTTTCTAGCAGTCTAGTAGATGTTCCATTGGTCAAGTATGGAACCTTTGTTGAGAAGGAAGCTGGTAATTATCAATGGAGTCGGTCAGATGTATCAAATCCCATATATAAATTCTATGATAAGGTTATGTAAATAAAACCTTGGCATTATTCGTATGGATTATTTTTGTAAATGAAAACAATGCTCTGTGTGTGCTAAAAGTTCATTTGATTTTTTTTTTTAAATTTAGAAATATATTAGCTGCGGATATACCTGCGGATTTTACATTTCCTGAGGATTTACCTTTGGAAATACCTATGGTTTATTATTTTTGGATAACAAAAACAATTATTTATGGCGGTTTTAACCGCCGCAATTTTCAATTTACGACAGTTCCTTTCAAGGCGCAACATGGAACGACGGTTGGAGTGACGGTTTTAGGAACTGTCGCGATATAGCCGGGCGACACACGTTTTTGCGACAGAAGCAAAACCGTCACGACTAGTAAATTGTGACGGTTCAAACCGCCATAATCTGCCAATATTAACTGTCGCAACTTGCCAATTTTCTTGTAGTGCATTGACACTCTTCAACGAGAAGTTGCTTACACACCACCCTTGTGACGTTGTTGACTTTTGATACAAGTAAGTCAGCCCCTTTCTTGAACCAGACTCTAATATATACCATGTGTTGGGAGAGTTTTCAACTAGGGAGCATTGAACATTGTGGGACTTATTTTTTAACAACACCTTTGTGAGAGACGCATCGCATATTCACCAAAAACCTTAAGGTTATAGGTGAGTGGATTCTCTCACTTATAAATTCTTAAGTCTCCATATTTCTAACCAATATGAAACTATTATCTACACTACTCACGCTTGCTACATTCTCAACACTTTTGATATACATTACAAGAACTTATGATGACAATATTATCAAACAAAGTGGATCTTATCTTTTCCCAAAATTAAAACTTTTTTTATTGGTTTTACACTTGAGTTGCGACAGTTATCACAAAACCGTACTTATTCCTGGATTGCGACGGTTGTTACGACAATTAGGGTCAACTGTCGTAAATTTTTTGCTACATATATCTCAAAGCCGTCCTTATTCCTAGACAGCGACGGTTGTCACGACAGTTAAAAACTGGACTGCGACGGTTGTCACGACAATTATCACAAAACCGTCCTTATTATGTTTTTTACTTAACTTTTTTTTTATAATATAATTTTTTTATTGAGCTCACCTTCTTCCTCACCGGCCGCATAAACAACCCTCACAAACTCACCATGTTGCTTATAGAAATTTCTTCTCTCACATTCTTCCTTAACAAAATCACATTCTTGGTCAGTGGAAAAACTTGGGGCTTATTTGATTCCCTTCTTAAAATCTGGTCTTTACTTTTTCAATAATTTTTAATAATTTTTGCGAATCTCTGATTTTCTGAACTCATTTTTTTTCTGTACAGTTTTGTTTCATGTATTTTGATCCATGGAAGTGTTGAATTAGTAAGGTTGCTGCCTTGTGACTTGGAGGTCAGGTTTAAATCTTGGAAAAATCTTCTGCTTATTGGCGGGAGATGGATATGACTGCGTAAATCTACCCTCCCCTGATCTCGCCTTGTACGAGGGTCGTGCATTGAGGGATAAGACGTGGACTTCATAAAATTGATAAATGATGTACAGAGTTAGTAATTAGTTAATACTAGTAACATTAGATGCTCATTTTATCTTTGTTTTGTAGTATTTACACTCTAAATTATTCAGTTTCTAGCAGTCTAGTAGATGTTCCATTGGTCAAGTATGGAACCTTTGTTGAGAAGGAAGCTGGTAATTATCAATGGAGTCGGTCAGATGTATCAAATCCCATATATAAATTCTATGATAAGGTTATGTAAATAAAACCTTGGCATTATTCGTATGGATTATTTTTGTAAATGAAAACAATGCTCTGTGTGTGCTAAAAGTTCATTTGATTTTTTTTTTTAAATTTAGAAATATATTAGCTGCGGATATACCTGCGGATTTTACATTTCCTGAGGATTTACCTTTGGAAATACCTATGGTTTATTATTTTTGGATAACAAAAACAATTATTTATGGCGGTTTTAACCGCCGCAATTTTCAATTTACGACAGTTCCTTTCAAGGCGCAACATGGAACGACGGTTGGAGTGACGGTTTTAGGAACTGTCGCGATATAGCCGGGCGACACACGTTTTTGCGACAGAAGCAAAACCGTCACGACTAGTAAATTGTGACGGTTCAAACCGCCATAATCTGCCAATATTAACTGTCGCAACTTGCCAATTTTCTTGTAGTGCATTGACACTCTTCAACGAGAAGTTGCTTACACACCACCCTTGTGACGTTGTTGACTTTTGATACAAGTAAGTCAGCCCCTTTCTTGAACCAGACTCTAATATATACCATGTGTTGGGAGAGTTTTCAACTAGGGAGCATTGAACATTGTGGGACTTATTTTTTAACAACACCTTTGTGAGAGACGCATCGCATATTCGCCAAAAACCTTAAGGTTATAGGTGAGTGGATTCTCTCACTTATAAATTCTTAAGTCTCCATATTTCTAACCAATATGAAACTATTATCTACACTACTCACGCTTGCTACATTCTCAACACTTTTGATATACATTACAAGAACTTATGATGACAATATTATCAAACAAAGTGGATCTTATCTTTTCCCAAAATTAAAACTTTTTTTATTGGTTTTACACTTGAGTTGCGACAGTTATCACAAAACCGTACTTATTCCTGGATTGCGACGGTTGTTACGACAATTAGGGTCAACTGTCGTAAATTTTTTGCTACATATATCTCAAAACCGTCCTTATTCCTAGACAGCGACGGTTGTCACGACAGTTAAAAACTGGACTGCGACGGTTGTCACGACAATTATCACAAAACCGTCCTTATTATGTTTTTTACTTAACTTTTTTTTTATAATATAATTTTTTTATTGAGCTCACCTTCTTCCTCACCGGCCGCATAAACAACCCTCACAAACTCACCATGTTGCTTATAGAAATTTCTTCTCTCACATTCTTCCTTAACAAAATCACATTCTTGGTCAGTGGAAAAACTTGGGGCTTATTTGATTCCCTTCTTAAAATCTGGTCTTTACTTTTTCAATAATTTTTAATAATTTTTGCGAATCTCTGATTTTCTGAACTCATTTTTTTTCTGTACAGTTTTGTTTCATGTATTTTGATCCATGGAAGTGTTGAATTAGTAAGGTTGCTGCCTTGTGACTTGGAGGTCAGGTTTAAATCTTGGAAAAATCTTCTGCTTATTGGCGGGAGATGGATATGACTGCGTAAATCTACCCTCCCCTGATCTCGCCTTGTACGAGGGTCGTGCATTGAGGGATAAGACGTGGACTTCATAAAATTGATAAATGATGTACAGAGTTAGTAATTAGTTAATACTAGTAACATTAGATGCTCATTTTATCTTTGTTTTGTAGTATTTACACTCTAAATTATTCAGTTTCTAGCAGTCTAGTAGATGTTCCATTGGTCAAGTATGGAACCTTTGTTGAGAAGGAAGCTGGTAATTATCAATGGAGTCGGTCAGATGTATCAAATCCCATATATAAATTCTATGATAAGGTTATGTAAATAAAACCTTGGCATTATTCGTATGGATTATTTTTGTAAATGAAAACAATGCTCTGTGTGTGCTAAAAGTTCATTTGATTTTTTTTTTTAAATTTAGAAATATATTAGCTGCGGATATACCTGCGGATTTTACATTTCCTGAGGATTTACCTTTGGAAATACCTATGGTTTATTATTTTTGGATAACAAAAACAATTATTTATGGCGGTTTTAACCGCCGCAATTTTCAATTTACGACAGTTCCTTTCAAGGCGCAACATGGAACGACGGTTGGAGTGACGGTTTTAGGAACTGTCGCGATATAGCCGGGCGACACACGTTTTTGCGACAGAAGCAAAACCGTCGCGACTAGTAAATTGTGACGGTTCAAACCGCCATAATCTTCCAATATTAACTGTCGCAACTTGCCAATTTTCTTGTAGTGCATTGACACTCTTCAACGAGAAGTTGCTTACACACCACCCTTGTGACGTTGTTGACTTTTGATACAAGTAAGTCAGCCCCTTTCTTGAACCAGACTCTAATATATACCATGTGTTGGGAGAGTTTTCAACTAGGGAGCATTGAACATTGTGGGACTTATTTTTTAACAACACCTTTGTGAGAGACGCATCGCATATTCACCAAAAACCTTAAGGTTATAGGTGAGTGGATTCTCTCACTTATAAATTCTTAAGTCTCCATATTTCTAACCAATATGAAACTATTATCTACACTACTCACGCTTGCTACATTCTCAACACTTTTGATATACATTACAAGAACTTATGATGACAATATTATCAAACAAAGTGGATCTTATCTTTTCCCAAAATTAAAACTTTTTTTATTGGTTTTACACTTGAGTTGCGACAGTTATCACAAAACCGTACTTATTCCTGGATTGCGACGGTTGTTACGACAATTAGGGTCAACTGTCGTAAATTTTTTGCTACATATATCTCAAAACCTTCCTTATTCCTAGACAGCGACGGTTGTCACGACAGTTAAAAACTGGACTGCGACGGTTGTCACGACAATTATCACAAAACCGTCCTTATTATGTTTTTTACTTAACTTTTTTTTTATAATATAATTTTTTTATTGAGCTCACCTTCTTCCTCACCGGCCGCATAAACAACCCTCACAAACTCACCATGTTGCTTATAGAAATTTCTTCTCTCACATTCTTCCTTAACAAAATCACATTCTTGGTCAGTGGAAAAACTTGGGGCTTATTTGATTCCCTTCTTAAAATCTGGTCTTTACTTTTTCAATAATTTTTGCGAATCTCTGATTTTCTGAACTCTTTTTTTTCTGTACAGTTTTGTTTCATGTATTTTGATCCATGGAAGTGTTGAATTAGTAAGGTTGCTGCCTTGTGACTTGGAGGTCAGGTTTAAATCTTGGAAAAATCTTCTGCTTATTGGCGGGAGATGGATATGACTGCGTAAATCTACCCTCCCCTGATCTCGCCTTGTACGAGGGTCGTGCATTGAGGGATAAGACGTGGACTTCATAAAATTGATAAATGATGTACAGAGTTAGTAATTAGTTAATACTAGTAACATTAGATGCTCATTTTATCTTTGTTTTGTAGTATTTACACTCTAAATTATTCAGTTTCTAGCAGTCTAGTAGATGTTCCATTGGTCAAGTATGGAACCTTTGTTGAGAAGGAAGCTGGTAATTATCAATGGAGTCGGTCAGATGTATCAAATCCCATATATAAATTCTATGATAAGGTTATGTAAATAAAACCTTGGCATTATTCGTATGGATTATTTTTGTAAATGAAAACAATGCTCTGTGTGTGCTAAAAGTTCATTTGATTTTTTTTTTTAAATTTAGAAATATATTAGCTGCGGATATACCTGCGGATTTTACATTTCCTGAGGATTTACCTTTGGAAATACCTATGGTTTATTATTTTTGGATAACAAAAACAATTATTTATGGCGGTTTTAACCGCCGCAATTTTCAATTTACGACAGTTCCTTTCAAGGCGCAACATGGAACGACGGTTGGAGTGACGGTTTTAGGAACTGTCGCGATATAGCCGGGCGACACACGTTTTTGCGACAGAAGCAAAACCGTCGCGACTAGTAAATTGTGACGGTTCAAACCGCCATAATCTGCCAATATTAACTGTCGCAACTTGCCAATTTTCTTGTAGTGCATTGACACTCTTCAACGAGAAGTTGCTTACACACCACCCTTGTGACGTTGTTGACTTTTGATACAAGTAAGTCAGCCCCTTTCTTGAACCAGACTCTAATATATACCATGTGTGGGGAGAGTTTTCAACTAGGGAGCATTGAACATTGTGGGACTTATTTTTTAACAACACCTTTGTGAGAGACGCATCGCATATTCACCAAAAACCTTAAGGTTATAGGTGAGTGGATTCTCTCACTTATAAATTCTTAAGTCTCCATATTTCTAACCAATATGAAACTATTATCTACACTACTCACGCTTGCTACATTCTCAACACTTTTGATATACATTACAAGAACTTATGATGACAATATTATCAAACAAAGTGGATCTTATCTTTTCCCAAAATTAAAACTTTTTTTATTGGTTTTACACTTGAGTTGCGACAGTTATCACAAAACCGTACTTATTCCTGGATTGCGACGGTTGTTACGACAATTAGGGTCAACTGTCGTAAATTTTTTGCTACATATGTCTCAAAACCGTCCTTATTCCTAGACAGCGACGGTTGTCACGACAGTTAAAAACTGGACTGCGACGGTTGTCACGACAATTATCACAAAACCGTCCTTATTATGTTTTTTACTTAACTTTTTTTTTATAATATAATTTTTTTATTGAGCTCACCTTCTTCCTCACCGGCCGCATAAACAACCCTCACAAACTCACCATGTTGCTTATAGAAATTTCTTCTCTCACATTCTTCCTTAACAAAATCACATTCTTGGTCAGTGGAAAAACTTGGGGCTTATTTGATTCCCTTCTTAAAATCTGGTCTTTACTTTTTCAATAATTTTTGCGAATCTCTGATTTTCTGAACTCTTTTTTTTCTGTACAGTTTTGTTTCATGTATTTTGATCCATGGAAGTGTTGAATTAGTAAGGTTGCTGCCTTGTGACTTGGAGGTCAGGTTTAAATCTTGGAAAAATCTTCTGCTTATTGGCGGGAGATGGATATGACTGCGTAAATCTACCCTCCCCTGATCTCGCCTTGTACGAGGGTCGTGCATTGAGGGATAAGACGTGGACTTCATAAAATTGATAAATGATGTACAGAGTTAGTAATTAGTTAATACTAGTAACATTAGATGCTCATTTTATCTTTGTTTTGTAGTATTTACACTCTAAATTATTCAGTTTCTAGCAGTCTAGTAGATGTTCCATTGGTCAAGTATGGAACCTTTGTTGAGAAGGAAGCTGGTAATTATCAATGGAGTCGGTCAGATGTATCAAATCCCATATATAAATTCTATGATAAGGTTATGTAAATAAAACCTTGGCATTATTCGTATGGATTATTTTTGTAAATGAAAACAATGCTCTGTGTGTGCTAAAAGTTCATTTGATTTTTTTTTTTAAATTTAGAAATATATTAGCTGCGGATATACCTGCGGATTTTACATTTCCTGAGGATTTACCTTTGGAAATACCTATGGTTTATTATTTTTGGATAACAAAAACAATTATTTATGGCGGTTTTAACCGCCGCAATTTTCAATTTACGACAGTTCCTTTCAAGGCGCAACATGGAACGACGGTTGGAGTGACGGTTTTAGGAACTGTCGCGATATAGCCGGGCGACACACGTTTTTGCGACAGAAGCAAAACCGTCGCGACTAGTAAATTGTGACGGTTCAAACCGCCATAATCTGCCAATATTAACTGTCGCAACTTGCCAATTTTCTTGTAGTGCATTGACACTCTTCAACGAGAAGTTGCTTACACACCACCCTTGTGACGTTGTTGACTTTTGATACAAGTAAGTCAGCCCCTTTCTTGAACCAGACTCTAATATATACCATGTGTGGGGAGAGTTTTCAACTAGGGAGCATTGAACATTGTGGGACTTATTTTTTAACAACACCTTTGTGAGAGACGCATCGCATATTCACCAAAAACCTTAAGGTTATAGGTGAGTGGATTCTCTCACTTATAAATTCTTAAGTCTCCATATTTCTAACCAATATGAAACTATTATCTACACTACTCACGCTTGCTACATTCTCAACACTTTTGATATACATTACAAGAACTTATGATGACAATATTATCAAACAAAGTGGATCTTATCTTTTCCCAAAATTAAAACTTTTTTTATTGGTTTTACACTTGAGTTGCGACAGTTATCACAAAACCGTACTTATTCCTGGATTGCGACGGTTGTTACGACAATTAGGGTCAACTGTCGTAAATTTTTTGCTACATATGTCTCAAAACCGTCCTTATTCCTAGACAGCGACGGTTGTCACGACAGTTAAAAACTGGACTGCGACGGTTGTCACGACAATTATCACAAAACCGTCCTTATTATGTTTTTTACTTAACTTTTTTTTTATAATATAATTTTTTTATTGAGCTCACCTTCTTCCTCACCGGCCGCATAAACAACCCTCACAAACTCACCATGTTGCTTATAGAAATTTCTTCTCTCACATTCTTCCTTAACAAAATCACATTCTTGGTCAGTGGAAAAACTTGGGGCTTATTTGATTCCCTTCTTAAAATCTGGTCTTTACTTTTTCAATAATTTTTGCGAATCTCTGATTTTCTGAACTCTTTTTTTTCTGTACAGTTTTGTTTCATGTATTTTGATCCATGGAAGTGTTGAATTAGTAAGGTTGCTGCCTTGTGACTTGGAGGTCAGGTTTAAATCTTGGAAAAATCTTCTGCTTATTGGCGGGAGATGGATATGACTGCGTAAATCTACCCTCCCCTGATCTCGCCTTGTACGAGGGTCGTGCATTGAGGGATAAGACGTGGACTTCATAAAATTGATAAATGATGTACAGAGTTAGTAATTAGTTAATACTAGTAACATTAGATGCTCATTTTATCTTTGTTTTGTAGTATTTACACTCTAAATTATTCAGTTTCTAGCAGTCTAGTAGATGTTCCATTGGTCAAGTATGGAACCTTTGTTGAGAAGGAAGCTGGTAATTATCAATGGAGTCGGTCAGATGTATCAAATCCCATATATAAATTCTATGATAAGGTTATGTAAATAAAACCTTGGCATTATTCGTATGGATTATTTTTGTAAATGAAAACAATGCTCTGTGTGTGCTAAAAGTTCATTTGATTTTTTTTTTTTAATTTAGAAATATATTAGCTGCGGATATACCTGCGGATTTTACATTTCCTGAGGATTTACCTTTGGAAATACCTATGGTTTATTATTTTTGGATAACAAAAACAATTATTTATGGCGGTTTTAACCGCCGCAATTTTCAATTTACGACAGTTCCTTTCAAGGCGCAACATGGAACGACGGTTGGAGTGACGGTTTTAGGAACTGTCGCGATATAGCCGGGCGACACTCGTTTTTGCGACAGAAGCAAAACCGTCACGACTAGTAAATTGTGACGGTTCAAACCGCCATAATCTGCCAATATTAACTGTCGCAACTTGCCAATTTTCTTGTAGTGCATTGACACTCTTCAACGAGAAGTTGCTTACACACCACCCTTGTGACGTTGTTGACTTTTGATACAAGTAAGTCAGCCCCTTTCTTGAACCAGACTCTAATATATACCATGTGTTGGGAGAGTTTTCAACTAGGGAGCATTGAACATTGTGGGACTTATTTTTTAACAACACCTTTGTGAGAGACGCATCGCATATTCACCAAAAACCTTAAGGTTATAGGTGAGTGGATTCTCTCACTTATAAATTCTTAAGTCTCCATATTTCTAACCAATATGAAACTATTATCTACACTACTCACGCTTGCTACATTCTCAACACTTTTGATATACATTACAAGAACTTATGATGACAATATTATCAAACAAAGTGGATCTTATCTTTTCCCAAAATTAAAACTTTTTTTATTGGTTTTACACTTGAGTTGCGACAGTTATCACAAAACCGTACTTATTCCTGGATTGCGACGGTTGTTACGACAATTAGGGTCAACTGTCGTAAATTTTTTGCTACATATGTCTCAAAACCGTCCTTATTCCTAGACAGCGACGGTTGTCACGACAGTTAAAAACTGGACTGCGACGGTTGTCACGACAATTATCACAAAACCGTCCTTATTATGTTTTTTACTTAACTTTTTTTTTATAATATAATTTTTTTATTGAGCTCACCTTCTTCCTCACCGGCCGCATAAACAACCCTCACAAACTCACCATGTTGCTTATAGAAATTTCTTCTCTCACATTCTTCCTTAACAAAATCACATTCTTGGTCAGTGGAAAAACTTGGGGCTTATTTGATTCCCTTCTTAAAATCTGGTCTTTACTTTTTCAATAATTTTTGCGAATCTCTGATTTTCTGAACTCATTTTTTTTCTGTACAGTTTTGTTTCATGTATTTTGATCCATGGAAGTGTTGAATTAGTAAGGTTGTTGCCTTGTGACTTGGAGGTCAGGTTTAAATCTTGGAAAAATCTTCTGCTTATTGGCGGGAGATGGATATGACTGCGTAAATCTACCCTCCCCTGATCTCGCCTTGTACGAGGGTCGTGCATTGAGGGATAAGACGTGGACTTCATAAAATTGATAAATGATGTACAGAGTTAGTAATTAGTTAATACTAGTAACATTAGATGCTCATTTTATCTTTGTTTTGTAGTATTTACACTCTAAATTATTCAGTTTCTAGCAGTCTAGTAGATGTTCCATTGGTCAAGTATGGAACCTTTGTTGAGAAGGAAGCTGGTAATTATCAATGGAGTCGGTCAGATGTATCAAATCCCATATATAAATTCTATGATAAGGTTATGTAAATAAAACCTTGGCATTATTCGTATGGATTATTTTTGTAAATGAAAACAATGCTCTGTGTGTGCTAAAAGTTCATTTGATTTTTTTTTTTAAATTTAGAAATATATTAGCTGCGGATATACCTGCGGATTTTACATTTCCTGAGGATTTACCTTTGGAAATACCTATGGTTTATTATTTTTGGATAACAAAAACAATTATTTATGGCGGTTTTAACCGCCGCAATTTTCAATTTACGACAGTTCCTTTCAAGGCGCAACATGGAACGACGGTTGGAGTGACGGTTTTAGGAACTGTCGCGATATAGCCGGGCGACACACGTTTTTGCGACAGAAGCAAAACCGTCGCGACTAGTAAATTGTGACGGTTCAAACCGCCATAATCTGCCAATATTAACTGTCGCAACTTGCCAATTTTCTTGTAGTGCATTGACACTCTTCAACGAGAAGTTGCTTACACACCACCCTTGTGACGTTGTTGACTTTTGATACAAGTAAGTCAGCCCCTTTCTTGAACCAGACTCTAATATATACCATGTGTTGGGAGAGTTTTCAACTAGGGAGCATTGAACATTGTGGGACTTATTTTTTAACAACACCTTTGTGAGAGACGCATCGCATATTCACCAAAAACCTTAAGGTTATAGGTGAGTGGATTCTCTCACTTATAAATTCTTAAGTCTCCATATTTCTAACCAATATGAAACTATTATCTACACTACTCACGCTTGCTACATTCTCAACACTTTTGATATACATTACAAGAACTTATGATGACAATATTATCAAACAAAGTGGATCTTATCTTTTCCCAAAATTAAAACTTTTTTTATTGGTTTTACACTTGAGTTGCGACAGTTATCACAAAACCGTACTTATTCCTGGATTGCGACGGTTGTTACGACAATTAGGGTCAACTGTCGTAAATTTTTTGCTACATATATCTCAAAACCTTCCTTATTCCTAGACAGCGACGGTTGTCACGACAGTTAAAAACTGGACTGCGACGGTTGTCACGACAATTATCACAAAACCGTCCTTATTATGTTTTTTACTTAACTTTTTTTTTATAATATAATTTTTTTATTGAGCTCACCTTCTTCCTCACCGGCCGCATAAACAACCCTCACAAACTCACCATGTTGCTTATAGAAATTTCTTCTCTCACATTCTTCCTTAACAAAATCACATTCTTGGTCAGTGGAAAAACTTGGGGCTTATTTGATTCCCTTCTTAAAATCTGGTCTTTACTTTTTCAATAATTTTTAATAATTTTTGCGAATCTCTGATTTTCTGAACTCTTTTTTTTCTGTACAGTTTTGTTTCATGTATTTTGATCCATGGAAGTGTTGAATTAGTAAGGTTGCTGCCTTGTGACTTGGGGGTCAGGTTTAAATCTTGGAAAAATCTTCTGCTTATTGGCGGGAGATGGATATGACTGCGTAAATCTACCCTCCCCTGATCTCGCCTTGTACGAGGGTCGTGCATTGAGGGATAAGACGTGGACTTCATAAAATTGATAAATGATGTACAGAGTTAGTAATTAGTTAATACTAGTAACATTAGATGCTCATTTTATCTTTGTTTTGTAGTATTTACACTCTAAATTATTCAGTTTCTAGCAGTCTAGTAGATGTTCCATTGGTCAAGTATGGAACCTTTGTTGAGAAGGAAGCTGGTAATTATCAATGGAGTCGGTCAGATGTATCAAATCCCATATATAAATTCTATGATAAGGTTATGTA
Source organism: Lathyrus tuberosus (assembly GCA_022829125.1). Lineage (NCBI taxonomy): Eukaryota > Viridiplantae > Streptophyta > Magnoliopsida > Fabales > Fabaceae > Lathyrus > Lathyrus tuberosus. Next base: position 16,459,649 of record JALAZF010000071.1, read on the forward strand.
AATAAAACCTTGGCATTATTCGTATGGATTTTTTTGTAAATGAAAACAATGCTCTGTGTGTGCTAAAAGTTCATTTGATTTTTTTTTTTAAATTTAGAAATATATTAGCTGCGGATATACCTGCGGATTTTACATTTCCTGAGGATTTACCTTTGGAAATACCTATGGTTTATTATTTTTGGATAACAAAAACAATTATTTATGGCGGTTTTAACCGCCGCAATTTTCAATTTACGACAGTTCCTTTCAAGGCGCAACATGGAACGAGGGTTGGAGTGACGGTTTTAGGAACTGTCGCGATATAGCCGGGCGACACACGTTTTTGCGACAGAAGCAAAACCGTCACGACTAGTAAATTGTGACGGTTCAAACCGCCATAATCTGCCAATATTAACTGTCGCAACTTGCCAATTTTCTTGTAGTGCATTGACACTCTTCAACGAGAAGTTTCTTACACACCACCCTTGTGACGTTGTTGACTTTTGATACAAGTAAGTCAGCCCCTTTCTTGAACCAGACTCTAATATATACCATGTGTTGGGAGAGTTTTCAACTAGGGAGCATTGAACATTGTGGGACTTATTTTTTAACAACACCTTTGTGAGAGACGCATCGCATATTCACCAAAAACCTTAAGGTTATAGGTGAGTGGATTCTCTCACTTATAAATTCTTAAGTCTCCATATTTCTAACCAATATGAAACTATTATCTACACTACTCACGCTTGCTACATTCTCAACACTTTTGATATACATTACAAGAACTTATGATGACAATATTATCAAACAAAGTGGATCTTATCTTTTCCCAAAATTAAAACTTTTTTTATTGGTTTTACACTTGAGTTGCGACAGTTATCACAAAACCGTACTTATTCCTGGATTGCGACGGTTGTTACGACAATTAGGGTCAACTGTCGTAAATTTTTTGCTACATATATCTCAAAACCTTCCTTATTCCTAGACAGCGACGGTTGTCACGACAGTTAAAAACTGGACTGCGACGGTTGTCACGACAATTATCACAAAACCGTCCTTATTATGTTTTTTACTTAACTTTTTTTTTATAATATAATTTTTTTATTGAGCTCACCTTCTTCCTCACCGGCCGCATAAACAACCCTCACAAACTCACCATGTTGCTTATAGAAATTTCTTCTCTCACATTCTTCCTTAACAAAATCACATTCTTGGTCAGTGGAAAAACTTGGGGCTTATTTGATTCCCTTCTTAAAATCTGGTCTTTACTTTTTCAATAATTTTTGCGAATCTCTGATTTTCTGAACTCTTTTTTTTCTGTACAGTTTTGTTTCATGTATTTTGATCCATGGAAGTGTTGAATTAGTAAGGTTGCTGCCTTGTGACTTGGAGGTCAGGTTTAAATCTTGGAAAAATCTTCTGCTTATTGGCGGGAGATGGATATGACTGCATAAATCTACCCTCCCCTGATCTCGCCTTGTACGAGGGTCGTGCATTGAGGGATAAGACGTGGACTTCATAAAATTGATAAATGATGTACAGAGTTAGTAATTAGTTAATACTAGTAACATTAGATGCTCATTTTATCTTTGTTTTGTAGTATTTACACTCTAAATTATTCAGTTTCTAGCAGTCTAGTAGATGTTCCATTGGTCAAGTATGGAACCTTTGTTGAGAAGGAAGCTGGTAATTATCAATGGAGTCGGTCAGATGTATCAAATCCCATATATAAATTCTATGATAAGGTTATGTAAATAAAACCTTGGCATTATTCGTATGGATTATTTTTGTAAATGAAAACAATGCTCTGTGTGTGCTAAAAGTTCATTTGATTTTTTTTTTTAAATTTAGAAATATATTAGCTGCGGATATACCTGCGGATTTTACATTTCCTGAGGATTTACCTTTGGAAATACCTATGGTTTATTATTTTTGGATAACAAAAACAATTATTTATGGCGGTTTTAACCGCCGCAATTTTCAATTTACGACAGTTCCTTTCAAGGCGCAACATGGAACGAGGGTTGGAGTGACGGTTTTAGGAACTGTCGCGATATAGCCGGGCGACACACGTTTTTGCGACAGAAGCAAAACCGTCACGACTAGTAAATTGTGACGGTTCAAACCGCCATAATCTGCCAATATTAACTGTCGCAACTTGCCAATTTTCTTGTAGTGCATTGACACTCTTCAACGAGAAGTTGCTTACACACCACCCTTGTGACGTTGTTGACTTTTGATACAAGTAAGTCAGCCCCTTTCTTGAACCAGACTCTAATATATACCATGTGTTGGGAGAGTTTTCAACTAGGGAGCATTGAACATTGTGGGACTTATTTTTTAACAACACCTTTGTGAGAGACGCATCGCATATTCACCAAAAACCTTAAGGTTATAGGTGAGTGGATTCTCTCACTTATAAATTCTTAAGTCTCCATATTTCTAACCAATATGAAACTATTATCTACACTACTCACGCTTGCTACATTCTCAACACTTTTGATATACATTACAAGAACTTATGATGACAATATTATCAAACAAAGTGGATCTTATCTTTTCCCAAAATTAAAACTTTTTTTATTGGTTTTACACTTGAGTTGCGACAGTTATCACAAAACCGTACTTATTCCTGGATTGCGACGGTTGTTACGACAATTAGGGTCAACTGTCGTAAATTTTTTGCTACATATATCTCAAAACCGTCCTTATTCCTAGACAGCGACGGTTGTCACGACAGTTAAAAACTGGACTGCGACGGTTGTCACGACAATTATCACAAAACCGTCCTTATTATGTTTTTTACTTAACTTTTTTTTTTATAATATAATTTTTTTATTGAGCTCACCTTCTTCCTCACCGGCCGCATAAACAACCCTCACAAACTCACCATGTTGCTTATAGAAATTTCTTCTCTCACATTCTTCCTTAACAAAATCACATTCTTGGTCAGTGGAAAAACTTGGGGCTTATTTGATTCCCTTCTTAAAATCTGGTCTTTACTTTTTCAATAATTTTTAATAATTTTTGCGAATCTCTGATTTTCTGAACTCATTTTTTTTCTGTACAGTTTTGTTTCATGTATTTTGATCCATGGAAGTGTTGAATTAGTAAGGTTGCTGCCTTGTGACTTGGAGGTCAGGTTTAAATCTTGGAAAAATCTTCTGCTTATTGGCGGGAGATGGATATGACTGCGTAAATCTACCCTCCCCTGATCTCGCCTTGTACGAGGGTCGTGCATTGAGGGATAAGACGTGGACTTCATAAAATTGATAAATGATGTACAGAGTTAGTAATTAGTTAATACTAGTAACATTAGATGCTCATTTTATCTTTGTTTTGTAGTATTTACACTCTAAATTATTCAGTTTCTAGCAGTCTAGTAGATGTTCCATTGGTCAAGTATGGAACCTTTGTTGAGAAGGAAGCTGGTAATTATCAATGGAGTCGGTCAGATGTATCAAATCCCATATATAAATTCTATGATAAGGTTATGTAAATAAAACCTTGGCATTATTCGTATGGATTTTTTTGTAAATGAAAACAATGCTCTGTGTGTGCTAAAAGTTCATTTGATTTTTTTTTTTAAATTTAGAAATATATTAGCTGCGGATATACCTGCGGATTTTACATTTCCTGAGGATTTACCTTTGGAAATACCTATGGTTTATTATTTTTGGATAACAAAAACAATTATTTATGGCGGTTTTAACCGCCGCAATTTTCAATTTACGACAGTTCCTTTCAAGGCGCAACATGGAACGAGGGTTGGAGTGACGGTTTTAGGAACTGTCGCGATATAGCCGGGCGACACACGTTTTTGCGACAGAAGCAAAACCGTCACGACTAGTAAATTGTGACGGTTCAAACCGCCATAATCTGCCAATATTAACTGTCGCAACTTGCCAATTTTCTTGTAGTGCATTGACACTCTTCAACGAGAAGTTGCTTACACACCACCCTTGTGACGTTGTTGACTTTTGATACAAGTAAGTCAGCCCCTTTCTTGAACCAGACTCTAATATATACCATGTGTTGGGAGAGTTTTCAACTAGGGAGCATTGAACATTGTGGGACTTATTTTTTAACAACACCTTTGTGAGAGACGCATCGCATATTCACCAAAAACCTTAAGGTTATAGGTGAGTGGATTCTCTCACTTATAAATTCTTAAGTCTCCATATTTCTAACCAATATGAAACTATTATCTACACTACTCACGCTTGCTACATTCTCAACACTTTTGATATACATTACAAGAACTTATGATGACAATATTATCAAACAAAGTGGATCTTATCTTTTCCCAAAATTAAAACTTTTTTTATTGGTTTTACACTTGAGTTGCGACAGTTATCACAAAACCGTACTTATTCCTGGATTGCGACGGTTGTTACGACAATTAGGGTCAACTGTCGTAAATTTTTTGCTACATATATCTCAAAACCGTCCTTATTCCTAGACAGCGACGGTTGTCACGACAGTTAAAAACTGGACTGCGACGGTTGTCACGACAATTATCACAAAACCGTCCTTATTATGTTTTTTACTTAACTTTTTTTTTTATAATATAATTTTTTTATTGAGCTCACCTTCTTCCTCACCGGCCGCATAAACAACCCTCACAAACTCACCATGTTGCTTATAGAAATTTCTTCTCTCACATTCTTCCTTAACAAAATCACATTCTTGGTCAGTGGAAAAACTTGGGGCTTATTTGATTCCCTTCTTAAAATCTGGTCTTTACTTTTTCAATAATTTTTAATAATTTTTGCGAATCTCTGATTTTCTGAACTCATTTTTTTTCTGTACAGTTTTGTTTCATGTATTTTGATCCATGGAAGTGTTGAATTAGTAAGGTTGCTGCCTTGTGACTTGGAGGTCAGGTTTAAATCTTGGAAAAATCTTCTGCTTATTGGCGGGAGATGGATATGACTGCGTAAATCTACCCTCCCCTGATCTCGCCTTGTACGAGGGTCGTGCATTGAGGGATAAGACGTGGACTTCATAAAATTGATAAATGATGTACAGAGTTAGTAATTAGTTAATACTAGTAACATTAGATGCTCATTTTATCTTTGTTTTGTAGTATTTACACTCTAAATTATTCAGTTTCTAGCAGTCTAGTAGATGTTCCATTGGTCAAGTATGGAACCTTTGTTGAGAAGGAAGCTGGTAATTATCAATGGAGTCGGTCAGATGTATCAAATCCCATATATAAATTCTATGATAAGGTTATGTAAATAAAACCTTGGCATTATTCGTATGGATTTTTTTGTAAATGAAAACAATGCTCTGTGTGTGCTAAAAGTTCATTTGATTTTTTTTTTTAAATTTAGAAATATATTAGCTGCGGATATACCTGCGGATTTTACATTTCCTGAGGATTTACCTTTGGAAATACCTATGGTTTATTATTTTTGGATAACAAAAACAATTATTTATGGCGGTTTTAACCGCCGCAATTTTCAATTTACGACAGTTCCTTTCAAGGCGCAACATGGAACGAGGGTTGGAGTGACGGTTTTAGGAACTGTCGCGATATAGCCGGGCGACACACGTTTTTGCGACAGAAGCAAAACCGTCACGACTAGTAAATTGTGACGGTTCAAACCGCCATAATCTGCCAATATTAACTGTCGCAACTTGCCAATTTTCTTGTAGTGCATTGACACTCTTCAACGAGAAGTTGCTTACACACCACCCTTGTGACGTTGTTGACTTTTGATACAAGTAAGTCAGCCCCTTTCTTGAACCAGACTCTAATATATACCATGTGTTGGGAGAGTTTTCAACTAGGGAGCATTGAACATTGTGGGACTTATTTTTTAACAACACCTTTGTGAGAGACGCATCGCATATTCACCAAAAACCTTAAGGTTATAGGTGAGTGGATTCTCTCACTTATAAATTCTTAAGTCTCCATATTTCTAACCAATATGAAACTATTATCTACACTACTCACGCTTGCTACATTCTCAACACTTTTGATATACATTACAAGAACTTATGATGACAATATTATCAAACAAAGTGGATCTTATCTTTTCCCAAAATTAAAACTTTTTTTATTGGTTTTACACTTGAGTTGCGACAGTTATCACAAAACCGTACTTATTCCTGGATTGCGACGGTTGTTACGACAATTAGGGTCAACTGTCGTAAATTTTTTGCTACATATATCTCAAAACCGTCCTTATTCCTAGACAGCGACGGTTGTCACGACAGTTAAAAACTGGACTGCGACGGTTGTCACGACAATTATCACAAAACCGTCCTTATTATGTTTTTTACTTAACTTTTTTTTTTATAATATAATTTTTTTATTGAGCTCACCTTCTTCCTCACCGGCCGCATAAACAACCCTCACAAACTCACCATGTTGCTTATAGAAATTTCTTCTCTCACATTCTTCCTTAACAAAATCACATTCTTGGTCAGTGGAAAAACTTGGGGCTTATTTGATTCCCTTCTTAAAATCTGGTCTTTACTTTTTCAATAATTTTTAATAATTTTTGCGAATCTCTGATTTTCTGAACTCATTTTTTTTCTGTACAGTTTTGTTTCATGTATTTTGATCCATGGAAGTGTTGAATTAGTAAGGTTGCTGCCTTGTGACTTGGAGGTCAGGTTTAAATCTTGGAAAAATCTTCTGCTTATTGGCGGGAGATGGATATGACTGCGTAAATCTACCCTCCCCTGATCTCGCCTTGTACGAGGGTCGTGCATTGAGGGATAAGACGTGGACTTCATAAAATTGATAAATGATGTACAGAGTTAGTAATTAGTTAATACTAGTAACATTAGATGCTCATTTTATCTTTGTTTTGTAGTATTTACACTCTAAATTATTCAGTTTCTAGCAGTCTAGTAGATGTTCCATTGGTCAAGTATGGAACCTTTGTTGAGAAGGAAGCTGGTAATTATCAATGGAGTCGGTCAGATGTATCAAATCCCATATATAAATTCTATGATAAGGTTATGTAAATAAAACCTTGGCATTATTCGTATGGATTTTTTTGTAAATGAAAACAATGCTCTGTGTGTGCTAAAAGTTCATTTGATTTTTTTTTTTAAATTTAGAAATATATTAGCTGCGGATATACCTGCGGATTTTACATTTCCTGAGGATTTACCTTTGGAAATACCTATGGTTTATTATTTTTGGATAACAAAAACAATTATTTATGGCGGTTTTAACCGCCGCAATTTTCAATTTACGACAGTTCCTTTCAAGGCGCAACATGGAACGAGGGTTGGAGTGACGGTTTTAGGAACTGTCGCGATATAGCCGGGCGACACACGTTTTTGCGACAGAAGCAAAACCGTCACGACTAGTAAATTGTGACGGTTCAAACCGCCATAATCTGCCAATATTAACTGTCGCAACTTGCCAATTTTCTTGTAGTGCATTGACACTCTTCAACGAGAAGTTGCTTACACACCACCCTTGTGACGTTGTTGACTTTTGATACAAGTAAGTCAGCCCCTTTCTTGAACCAGACTCTAATATATACCATGTGTTGGGAGAGTTTTCAACTAGGGAGCATTGAACATTGTGGGACTTATTTTTTAACAACACCTTTGTGAGAGACGCATCGCATATTCACCAAAAACCTTAAGGTTATAGGTGAGTGGATTCTCTCACTTATAAATTCTTAAGTCTCCATATTTCTAACCAATATGAAACTATTATCTACACTACTCACGCTTGCTACATTCTCAACACTTTTGATATACATTACAAGAACTTATGATGACAATATTATCAAACAAAGTGGATCTTATCTTTTCCCAAAATTAAAACTTTTTTTATTGGTTTTACACTTGAGTTGCGACAGTTATCACAAAACCGTACTTATTCCTGGATTGCGACGGTTGTTACGACAATTAGGGTCAACTGTCGTAAATTTTTTGCTACATATATCTCAAAACCGTCCTTATTCCTAGACAGCGACGGTTGTCACGACAGTTAAAAACTGGACTGCGACGGTTGTCACGACAATTATCACAAAACCGTCCTTATTATGTTTTTTACTTAACTTTTTTTTTATAATATAATTTTTTTATTGAGCTCACCTTCTTCCTCACCGGCCGCATAAACAACCCTCACAAACTCACCATGTTGCTTATAGAAATTTCTTCTCTCACATTCTTCCTTAACAAAATCACATTCTTGGTCAGTGGAAAAACTTGGGGCTTATTTGATTCCCTTCTTAAAATCTGGTCTTTACTTTTTCAATAATTTTTAATAATTTTTGCGAATCTCTGATTTTCTGAACTCATTTTTTTTCAGTACAGTTTTGTTTCATGTATTTTGATCCATGGAAGTGTTGAATTAGTAAGGTTGCTGCCTTGTGACTTGGAGGTCAGGTTTAAATCTTGGAAAAATCTTCTGCTTATTGGCGGGAGATGGATATGACTGCGTAAATCTACCCTCCCCTGATCTCGCCTTGTACGAGGGTCGTGCATTGAGGGATAAGACGTGGACTTCATAAAATTGATAAATGATGTACAGAGTTAGTAATTAGTTAATACTAGTAACATTAGATGCTCATTTTATCTTTGTTTTGTAGTATTTACACTCTAAATTATTCAGTTTCTAGCAGTCTAGTAGATGTTCCATTGGTCAAGTATGGAACCTTTGTTGAGAAGGAAGCTGGTAATTATCAATGGAGTCGGTCAGATGTATCAAATCCCATATATAAATTCTATGATAAGGTTATGTAAATAAAACCTTGGCATTATTCGTATGGATTTTTTTGTAAATGAAAACAATGCTCTGTGTGTGCTAAAAGTTCATTTGATTTTTTTTTTTAAATTTAGAAATATATTAGCTGCGGATATACCTGCGGATTTTACATTTCCTGAGGATTTACCTTTGGAAATACCTATGGTTTATTATTTTTGGATAACAAAAACAATTATTTATGGCGGTTTTAACCGCCGCAATTTTCAATTTACGACAGTTCCTTTCAAGGCGCAACATGGAACGAGGGTTGGAGTGACGGTTTTAGGAACTGTCGCGATATAGCCGGGCGACACGCGTTTTTGCGACAGAAGCAAAACCGTCACGACTAGTAAATTGTGACGGTTCAAACCGCCATAATCTGCCAATATTAACTGTCGCAACTTGCCAATTTTCTTGTAGTGCATTGACACTCTTCAACGAGAAGTTGCTTACACACCACCCTTGTGACGTTGTTGACTTTTGATACAAGTAAGTCAGCCCCTTTCTTGAACCAGACTCTAATATATACCATGTGTTGGGAGAGTTTTCAACTAGGGAGCATTGAACATTGTGGGACTTATTTTTTAACAACACCTTTGTGAGAGACGCATCGCATATTCACCAAAAACCTTAAGGTTATAGGTGAGTGGATTCTCTCACTTATAAATTCTTAAGTCTCCATATTTCTAACCAATATGAAACTATTATCTACACTACTCACGCTTGCTACATTCTCAACACTTTTGATATACATTACAAGAACTTATGATGACAATATTATCAAACAAAGTGGATCTTATCTTTTCCCAAAATTAAAACTTTTTTTATTGGTTTTACACTTGAGTTGCGACAGTTATCACAAAACCGTACTTATTCCTGGATTGCGACGGTTGTTACGACAATTAGGGTCAACTGTCGTAAATTTTTTGCTACATATATCTCAAAACCTTCCTTATTCCTAGACAGCGACGGTTGTCACGACAGTTAAAAACTGGACTGCGACGGTTGTCACGACAATTATCACAAAACCGTCCTTATTATGTTTTTTACTTAACTTTTTTTTTATAATATAATTTTTTTATTGAGCTCACCTTCTTCCTCACCGGCCGCATAAACAACCCTCACAAACTCACCATGTTGCTTATAGAAATTTCTTCTCTCACATTCTTCCTTAACAAAATCACATTCTTGGTCAGTGGAAAAACTTGGGGCTTATTTGATTCCCTTCTTAAAATCTGGTCTTTACTTTTTCAATAATTTTTGCGAATCTCTGATTTTCTGAACTCTTTTTTTTCTGTACAGTTTTGTTTCATGTATTTTGATCCATGGAAGTGTTGAATTAGTAAGGTTGCTGCCTTGTGACTTGGAGGTCAGGTTTAAATCTTGGAAAAATCTTCTGCTTATTGGCGGGAGATGGATATGACTGCGTAAATCTACCCTCCCCTGATCTCGCCTTGTACGAGGGTCGTGCATTGAGGGATAAGACGTGGACTTCATAAAATTGATAAATGATGTACAGAGTTAGTAATTAGTTAATACTAGTAACATTAGATGCTCATTTTATCTTTGTTTTGTAGTATTTACACTCTAAATTATTCAGTTTCTAGCAGTCTAGTAGATGTTCCATTGGTCAAGTATGGAACCTTTGTTGAGAAGGAAGCTGGTAATTATCAATGGAGTCGGTCAGATGTATCAAATCCCATATATAAATTCTATGATAAGGTTATGTAAATAAAACCTTGGCATTATTCGTATGGATTTTTTTGTAAATGAAAACAATGCTCTGTGTGTGCTAAAAGTTCATTTGATTTTTTTTTTTAAATTTAGAAATATATTAGCTGCGGATATACCTGCGGATTTTACATTTCCTGAGGATTTACCTTTGGAAATACCTATGGTTTATTATTTTTGGATAACAAAAACAATTATTTATGGCGGTTTTAACCGCCGCAATTTTCAATTTACGACAGTTCCTTTCAAGGCGCAACATGGAACGAGGGTTGGAGTGACGGTTTTAGGAACTGTCGCGATATAGCCGGGCGACACACGTTTTTGCGACAGAAGCAAAACCGTCACGACTAGTAAATTGTGACGGTTCAAACCGCCATAATCTGCCAATATTAACTGTCGCAACTTGCCAATTTTCTTGTAGTGCATTGACACTCTTCAACGAGAAGTTGCTTACACACCACCCTTGTGACGTTGTTGACTTTTGATACAAGTAAGTCAGCCCCTTTCTTGAACCAGACTCTAATATATACCATGTGTTGGGAGAGTTTTCAACTAGGGAGCATTGAACATTGTGGGACTTATTTTTTAACAACACCTTTGTGAGAGACGCATCGCATATTCACCAAAAACCTTAAGGTTATAGGTGAGTGGATTCTCTCACTTATAAATTCTTAAGTCTCCATATTTCTAACCAATATGAAACTATTATCTACACTACTCACGCTTGCTACATTCTCAACACTTTTGATATACATTACAAGAACTTATGATGACAATATTATCAAACAAAGTGGATCTTATCTTTTCCCAAAATTAAAACTTTTTTTATTGGTTTTACACTTGAGTTGCGACAGTTATCACAAAACCGTACTTATTCCTGGATTGCGACGGTTGTTACGACAATTAGGGTCAACTGTCGTAAATTTTTTGCTACATATATCTCAAAACCTTCCTTATTCCTAGACAGCGACGGTTGTCACGACAGTTAAAAACTAGACTGCGACGGTTGTCACGACAATTATCACAAAACCGTCCTTATTATGTTTTTTACTTAACTTTTTTTTTATAATATAATTTTTTTATTGAGCTCACCTTCTTCCTCACCGGCCGCATAAACAACCCTCACAAACTCACCATGTTGCTTATAGAAATTTCTTCTCTCACATTCTTCCTTAACAAAATCACATTCTTGGTCAGTGGAAAAACTTGGGGCTTATTTGATTCCCTTCTTAAAATCTGGTCTTTACTTTTTCAATAATTTTTGCGAATCTCTGATTTTCTGAACTCTTTTTTTTCTGTACAGTTTTGTTTCATGTATTTTGATCCATGGAAGTGTTGAATTAGTAAGGTTGCTGCCTTGTGACTTGGAGGTCAGGTTTAAATCTTGGAAAAATCTTCTGCTTATTGGCGGGAGATGGATATGACTGCGTAAATCTACCCTCCCCTGATCTCGCCTTGTACGAGGGTCGTGCATTGAGGGATAAGACGTGGACTTCATAAAATTGATAAATGATGTACAGAGTTAGTAATTAGTTAATACTAGTAACATTAGATGCTCATTTTATCTTTGTTTTGTAGTATTTACACTCTAAATTATTCAGTTTCTAGCAGTCTAGTAGATGTTCCATTGGTCAAGTATGGAACCTTTGTTGAGAAGGAAGCTGGTAATTATCAATGGAGTCGGTCAGATGTATCAAATCCCATATATAAATTCTATGATAAGGTTATGTAAATAAAACCTTGGCATTATTCGTATGGATTATTTTTGTAAATGAAAACAATGCTCTGTGTGTGCTAAAAGTTCATTTGATTTTTTTTTTTTAATTTAGAAATATATTAGCTGCGGATATACCTGCGGATTTTACATTTCCTGAGGATTTACCTTTGGAAATACCTATGGTTTATTATTTTTGGATAACAAAAACAATTATTTATGGCGGTTTTAACCGCCGCAATTTTCAATTTACGACAGTTCCTTTCAAGGCGCAACATGGAACGACGGTTGGAGTGACGGTTTTAGGAACTGTCGCGATATAGCCGGGCGACACACGTTTTTGCGACAGAAGCAAAACCGTCACGACTAGTAAATTGTGACGGTTCAAACCGCCATAATCTGCCAATATTAACTGTCGCAACTTGCCAATTTTCTTGTAGTGCATTGACACTCTTCAACGAGAAGTTGCTTACACACCACCCTTGTGACGTTGTTGACTTTTGATACAAGTAAGTCAGCCCCTTTCTTGAACCAGACTCTAATATATACCATGTGTTGGGAGAGTTTTCAACTAGGGAGCATTGAACATTGTGGGACTTATTTTTTAACAACACCTTTGTGAGAGACGCATCGCATATTCACCAAAAACCTTAAGGTTATAGGTGAGTGGATTCTCTCACTTATAAATTCTTAAGTCTCCATATTTCTAACCAATATGAAACTATTATCTACACTACTCACGCTTGCTACATTCTCAACACTTTTGATATACATTACAAGAACTTATGATGACAATATTATCAAACAAAGTGGATCTTATCTTTTCCCAAAATTAAAACTTTTTTTATTGGTTTTACACTTGAGTTGCGACAGTTATCACAAAACCGTACTTATTCCTGGATTGCGACGGTTGTTACGACAATTAGGGTCAACTGTCGTAAATTTTTTGCTACATATATCTCAAAACCTTCCTTATTCCTAGACAGCGACGGTTGTCACGACAGTTAAAAACTGGACTGCGACGGTTGTCACGACAATTATCACAAAACCTTCCTTATTATGTTTTTTACTTAACTTTTTTTTTATAATATAATTTTTTTATTGAGCTCACCTTCTTCCTCACCGGCCGCATAAACAACCCTCACAAACTCACCATGTTGCTTATAGAAATTTCTTCTCTCACATTCTTCCTTAACAAAATCACATTCTTGGTCAGTGGAAAAACATGGGGCTTATTTGATTCCCTTCTTAAAATCTGGTCTTTACTTTTTCAATAATTTTTAATAATTTTTGCGAATCTCTGATTTTCTGAACTCATTTTTTTTCTGTACAGTTTTGTTTCATGTATTTTGATCCTTGGAAGTGTTGAATTAGTAAGGTTGCTGCCTTGTGACTTGGAGGTCAGGTTTAAATCTTGGAAAAATCTTCTGCTTATTGGCGGGAGATGGATATGACTGCGTAAATCTACCCTCCCCTGATCTCGCCTTGTACGAGGGTCGTGCATTGAGGGATAAGACGTGGACTTCATAAAATTGATAAATGATGTACAGAGTTAGTAATTAGTTAATACTAGTAACATTAGATGCTCATTTTATCTTTGTTTTGTAGTATTTACACTCTAAATTATTCAGTTTCTAGCAGTCTAGTAGATGTTCCATTGGTCAAGTATGGAACCTTTGTTGAGAAGGAAGCTGGTAATTATCAATGGAGTCGGTCAGATGTATCAAATCCCATATATAAATTCTATGATAAGGTTATGTAAATAAAACCTTGGCATTATTCGTATGGATTATTTTTGTAAATGAAAACAATGCTCTGTGTGTGCTAAAAGTTCATTTGATTTTTTTTTTTAAATTTAGAAATATATTAGCTGCGGATATACCTGCGGATTTTACATTTCCTGAGGATTTACCTTTGGAAATACCTATGGTTTATTATTTTTGGATAACAAAAACAATTATTTATGGCGGTTTTAACCGCCGCAATTTTCAATTTACGACAGTTCCTTTCAAGGCGCAACATGGAACGACGGTTGGAGTGACGGTTTTAGGAACTGTCGCGATATAGCCGGGCGACACACGTTTTTGCGACAGAAGCAAAACCGTCACGACTAGTAAATTGTGACGGTTCAAACCGCCATAATCTGCCAATATTAACTGTCGCAACTTGCCAATTTTCTTGTAGTGCATTGACACTCTTCAACGAGAAGTTGCTTACACACCACCCTTGTGACGTTGTTGACTTTTGATACAAGTAAGTCAGCCCCTTTCTTGAACCAGACTCTAATATATACCATGTGTTGGGAGAGTTTTCAACTAGGGAGCATTGAACATTGTGGGACTTATTTTTTAACAACACCTTTGTGAGAGACGCATCGCATATTCACCAAAAACCTTAAGGTTATAGGTGAGTGGATTCTCTCACTTATAAATTCTTAAGTCTCCATATTTCTAACCAATATGAAACTATTATCTACACTACTCACGCTTGCTACATTCTCAACACTTTTGATATACATTACAAGAACTTATGATGACAATATTATCAAACAAAGTGGATCTTATCTTTTCCCAAAATTAAAACTTTTTTTATTGGTTTTACACTTGAGTTGCGACAGTTATCACAAAACCGTACTTATTCCTGGATTGCGACGGTTGTTACGACAATTAGGGTCAACTGTCGTAAATTTTTTGCTACATATATCTCAAAACCTTCCTTATTCCTAGACAGCGACGTTTGTCACGACAGTTAAAAACTGGACTGCGACGGTTGTCACGACAATTATCACAAAACCGTCCTTATTATGTTTTTTACTTAACTTTTTTTTTATAATATAATTTTTTTATTGAGCTCACCTTCTTCCTCACCGGCCGCATAAACAACCCTCACAAACTCACCATGTTGCTTATAGAAATTTCTTCTCTCACATTCTTCCTTAACAAAATCACATTCTTGGTCAGTGGAAAAACTTGGGGCTTATTTGATTCCCTTCTTAAAATCTGGTCTTTACTTTTTCAATAATTTTTAATAATTTTTGCGAATCTCTGATTTTCTGAACTCTTTTTTTTCTGTACAGTTTTGTTTCATGTATTTTGATCCATGGAAGTGTTGAATTAGTAAGGTTGCTGCCTTGTGACTTGGAGGTCAGGTTTAAATCTTGGAAAAATCTTCTGCTTATTGGCGGGAGATGGATATGACTGCGTAAATCTACCCTCCCCTGATCTCGCCTTGTACGAGGGTCGTGCATTGAGGGATAAGACGTGGACTTCATAAAATTGATAAATGATGTACAGAGTTAGTAATTAGTTAATACTAGTAACATTAGATGCTCATTTTATCTTTGTTTTGTAGTATTTACACTCTAAATTATTCAGTTTCTAGCAGTCTAGTAGATGTTCCATTGGTCAAGTATGGAACCTTTGTTGAGAAGGAAGCTGGTAATTATCAATGGAGTCGGTCAGATGTATCAAATCCCATATATAAATTCTATGATAAGGTTATGTAAATAAAACCTTGGCATTATTCGTATGGATTATTTTTGTAAATGAAAACAATGCTCTGTGTGTGCTAAAAGTTCATTTGATTTTTTTTTTTAAATTTATAAATATATTAGCTGCGGATATACCTGCGGATTTTACATTTCCTGAGGATTTACCTTTGGAAATACCTATGGTTTATTATTTTTGGATAACAAAAACAATTATTTATGGCGGTTTTAACCGCCGCAATTTTCAATTTACGACAGTTCCTTTCAAGGCGCAACATGGAACGACGGTTGGAGTGACGGTTTTAGGAACTGTCGCGATATAGCCGGGCGACACAAGTTTTTGCGACAGAAGCAAAACTGTCACGACTAGTAAATTGTGACGGTTCAAACCGCCATAATCTGCCAATATTAACTGTCGCAACTTGCCAATTTTCTTGTAGTGCATTGACACTCTTCAACGAGAAGTTGCTTACACACCACCCTTGTGACGTTGTTGACTTTTGATACAAGTAAGTCAGCCCCTTTCTTGAACCAGACTCTAATATATACCATGTGTTGGGAGAGTTTTCAACTAGGGAGCATTGAACATTGTGGGACTTATTTTTTAACAACACCTTTGTGAGAGACGCATCGCATATTCACCAAAAACCTTAAGGTTATAGGTGAGTGGATTCTCTCACTTATAAATTCTTAAGTCTCCATATTTCTAACCAATATGAAACTATTATCTACACTACTCACGCTTGCTACATTCTCAACACTTTTGATATACATTACAAGAACTTATGATGACAATATTATCAAACAAAGTGGATCTTATCTTTTCCCAAAATTAAAACTTTTTTTATTGGTTTTACACTTGAGTTGCGACAGTTATCACAAAACCGTACTTATTCCTGGATTGCGACGGTTGTTACGACAATTAGGGTCAACTGTCGTAAATTTTTTGCTACATATATCTCAAAACCTTCCTTATTCCTAGACAGCGACGGTTGTCACGACAGTTAAAAACTGGACTGCGACGGTTGTCACGACAATTATCACAAAACCGTCCTTATTATGTTTTTTACTTAACTTTTTTTTTATAATATAATTTTTTTATTGAGCTCACCTTCTTCCTCACCGGCCGCATAAACAACCCTCACAAACTCACCATGTTGCTTATAGAAATTTCTTCTCTCACATTCTTCCTTAACAAAATCACATTCTTGGTCAGTGGAAAAACTTGGGGCTTATTTGATTCCCTTCTTAAAATCTGGTCTTTACTTTTTCAATAATTTTTGCGAATCTCTGATTTTCTGAACTCTTTTTTTTCTGTACAGTTTTGTTTCATGTATTTTGATCCATGGAAGTGTTGAATTAGTAAGGTTGCTGCCTTGTGACTTGGAGGTCAGGTTTAAATCTTGGAAAAATCTTCTGCTTATTGGCGGGAGATGGATATGACTGCGTAAATCTACCCTCCCCTGATCTCGCCTTGTACGAGGGTCGTGCATTGAGGGATAAGACGTGGACTTCATAAAATTGATAAATGATGTACAGAGTTAGTAATTAGTTAATACTAGTAACATTAGATGCTCATTTTATCTTTGTTTTGTAGTATTTACACTCTAAATTATTCAGTTTCTAGCAGTCTAGTAGATGTTCCATTGGTCAAGTATGGAACCTTTGTTGAGAAGGAAGCTGGTAATTATCAATGGAGTCGGTCAGATGTATCAAATCCCATATATAAATTCTATGATAAGGTTATGTAAATAAAACCTTGGCATTATTCGTATGGATTATTTTTGTAAATGAAAACAATGCTCTGTGTGTGCTAAAAGTTCATTTGATTTTTTTTTTTTAATTTAGAAATATATTAGCTGCGGATATACCTGCGGATTTTACATTTCCTGAGGATTTACCTTTGGAAATACCTATGGTTTATTATTTTTGGATAACAAAAACAATTATTTATGGCGGTTTTAACCGCCGCAATTTTCAATTTACGACAGTTCCTTTCAAGGCGCAACATGGAACGACGGTTGGAGTGACGGTTTTAGGAACTGTCGCGATATAGCCGGGCGACACACGTTTTTGCGACAGAAGCAAAACCGTCACGACTAGTAAATTGTGACGGTTCAAACCGCCATAATCTGCCAATATTAACTGTCGCAACTTGCCAATTTTCTTGTAGTGCATTGACACTCTTCAACGAGAAGTTGCTTACACACCACCCTTGTGACGTTGTTGACTTTTGATACAAGTAAGTCAGCCCCTTTCTTGAACCAGACTCTAATATATACCATGTGTTGGGAGAGTTTTCAACTAGGGAGCATTGAACATTGTGGGACTTATTTTTTAACAACACCTTTGTGAGAGACGCATCGCATATTCACCAAAAACCTTAAGGTTATAGGTGAGTGGATTCTCTCACTTATAAATTCTTAAGTCTCCATATTTCTAACCAATATGAAACTATTATCTACACTACTCACGCTTGCTACATTCTCAACACTTTTGATATACATTACAAGAACTTATGATGACAATATTATCAAACAAAGTGGATCTTATCTTTTCCCAAAATTAAAACTTTTTTTATTGGTTTTACACTTGAGTTGCGACAGTTATCACAAAACCGTACTTATTCCTGGATTGCGACGGTTGTTACGACAATTAGGGTCAACTGTCGTAAATTTTTTGCTACATATATCTCAAAACCGTCCTTATTCCTAGACAGCGACGGTTGTCACGACAGTTAAAAACTGGACTGCGACGGTTGTCACGACAATTATCACAAAACCGTCCTTATTATGTTTTTTACTTAACTTTTTTTTTATAATATAATTTTTTTATTGAGCTCACCTTCTTCCTCACCGGCCGCATAAACAACCCTCACAAACTCACCATGTTGCTTATAGAAATTTCTTCTCTCACATTCTTCCTTAACAAAATCACATTCTTGGTCAGTGGAAAAACATGGGGCTTATTTGATTCCCTTCTTAAAATCTGGTCTTTACTTTTTCAATAATTTTTAATAATTTTTGCGAATCTCTGATTTTCTGAACTCATTTTTTTTCTGTACAGTTTTGTTTCATGTATTTTGATCCATGGAAGTGTTGAATTAGTAAGGTTGCTGCCTTGTGACTTGGAGGTCAGGTTTAAATCTTGGAAAAATCTTCTGCTTATTGGCGGGAGATGGATATGACTGCGTAAATCTACCCTCCCCTGATCTCGCCTTGTACGAGGGTCGTGCATTGAGGGATAAGACGTGGACTTCATAAAATTGATAAATGATGTACAGAGTTAGTAATTAGTTAATACTAGTAACATTAGATGCTCATTTTATCTTTGTTTTGTAGTATTTACACTCTAAATTATTCAGTTTCTAGCAGTCTAGTAGATGTTCCATTGGTCAAGTATGGAACCTTTGTTGAGAAGGAAGCTGGTAATTATCAATGGAGTCGGTCAGATGTATCAAATCCCATATATAAATTCTATGATAAGGTTATGTAAATAAAACCTTGGCATTATTCGTATGGATTATTTTTGTAAATGAAAACAATGCTCTGTGTGTGCTAAAAGTTCATTTGATTTTTTTTTTTAAATTTAGAAATATATTAGCTGCGGATATACCTGCGGATTTTACATTTCCTGAGGATTTACCTTTGGAAATACCTATGGTTTATTATTTTTGGATAACAAAAACAATTATTTATGGCGGTTTTAACCGCCGCAATTTTCAATTTACGACAGTTCCTTTCAAGGCGCAACATGGAACGACGGTTGGAGTGACGGTTTTAGGAACTGTCGCGATATAGCCGGGCGACACACGTTTTTGCGACAGAAGCAAAACCGTCACGACTAGTAAATTGTGACGGTTCAAACCGCCATAATCTGCCAATATTAACTGTCGCAACTTGCCAATTTTCTTGTAGTGCATTGACACTCTTCAACGAGAAGTTGCTTACACACCACCCTTGTGACGTTGTTGACTTTTGATTCAAGTAAGTCAGCCCCATTCTTGAACCAGACTCTAATATATACCATGTGTTGGGAGAGTTTTCAACTAGGGAGCATTGAACATTGTGGGACTTATTTTTTAACAACACCTTTGTGAGAGACGCATCGCATATTCACCAAAAACCTTAAGGTTATAGGTGAGTGGATTCTCTCACTTATAAATTCTTAAGTCTCCATATTTCTAACCAATATGAAACTATTATCTACACTACTCACGCTTGCTACATTCTCAACACTTTTGATATACATTACAAGAACTTATGATGACAATATTATCAAACAAAGTGGATCTTATCTTTTCCCAAAATTAAAACTTTTTTTATTGGTTTTACACTTGAGTTGCGACAGTTATCACAAAACCGTACTTATTCCTGGATTGCGACGGTTGTTACGACAATTAGGGTCAACTGTCGTAAATTTTTTGCTACATATATCTCAAAACCTTCCTTATTCCTAGACAGCGACGGTTGTCACGACAGTTAAAAACTGGACTGCGACGGTTGTCACGACAATTATCACAAAACCTTCCTTATTATGTTTTTTACTTAACTTTTTTTTTATAATATAATTTTTTTATTGAGCTCACCTTCTTCCTCACCGGCCGCATAAACAACCCTCACAAACTCACCATGTTGCTTATAGAAATTTCTTCTCTCACATTCTTCCTTAACAAAATCACATTCTTGGTCAGTGGAAAAACTTGGGGCTTATTTGATTCCCTTCTTAAAATCTGGTCTTTACTTTTTCAATAATTTTTAATAATTTTTGCGAATCTCTGATTTTCTGAACTCTTTTTTTTCTGTACAGTTTTGTTTCATGTATTTTGATCCATGGAAGTGTTGAATTAGTAAGGTTGCTGCCTTGTGACTTGGAGGTCAGGTTTAAATCTTGGAAAAATCTTCTGCTTATTGGCGGGAGATGGATATGACTGCGTAAATCTACCCTCCCCTGATCTCGCCTTGTACGAGGGTCGTGCATTGAGGGATAAGACGTGGACTTCATAAAATTGATAAATGATGTACAGAGTTAGTAATTAGTTAATACTAGTAACATTAGATGCTCATTTTATCTTTGTTTTGTAGTATTTACACTCTAAATTATTCAGTTTCTAGCAGTCTAGTAGATGTTCCATTGGTCAAGTATGGAACCTTTGTTGAGAAGGAAGCTGGTAATTATCAATGGAGTCGGTCAGATGTATCAAATCCCATATATAAATTCTATGATAAGGTTATGTAAATAAAACCTTGGCATTATTCGTATGGATTATTTTTGTAAATGAAAACAATGCTCTGTGTGTGCTAAAAGTTCATTTGATTTTTTTTTTTAAATTTAGAAATATATTAGCTGCGGATATACCTGCGGATTTTACATTTCCTGAGGATTTACCTTTGGAAATACCTATGGTTTATTATTTTTGGATAACAAAAACAATTATTTATGGCGGTTTTAACCGCCGCAATTTTCAATTTACGACAGTTCCTTTCAAGGCGCAACATGGAACGACGGTTGGAGTGACGGTTTTAGGAACTGTCGCGATATAGCCGGGCGACACACGTTTTTGCGACAGAAGCAAAACCGTCACGACTAGTAAATTGTGACGGTTCAAACCGCCATAATCTGCCAATATTAACTGTCGCAACTTGCCAATTTTCTTGTAGTGCATTGACACTCTTCAACGAGAAGTTGCTTACACACCACCCTTGTGACGTTGTTGACTTTTGATTCAAGTAAGTCAGCCCCATTCTTGAACCAGACTCTAATATATACCATGTGTTGGGAGAGTTTTCAACTAGGGAGCATTGAACATTGTGGGACTTATTTTTTAACAACACCTTTGTGAGAGACGCATCGCATATTCACCAAAAACCTTAAGGTTATAGGTGAGTGGATTCTCTCACTTATAAATTCTTAAGTCTCCATATTTCTAACCAATATGAAACTATTATCTACACTACTCACGCTTGCTACATTCTCAACACTTTTGATATACATTACAAGAACTTATGATGACAATATTATCAAACAAAGTGGATCTTATCTTTTCCCAAAATTAAAACTTTTTTTATTGGTTTTACACTTGAGTTGCGACAGTTATCACAAAACCGTACTTATTCCTGGATTGCGACGGTTGTTACGACAATTAGGGTCAACTGTCGTAAATTTTTTGCTACATATATCTCAAAACCTTCCTTATTCCTAGACAGCGACGGTTGTCACGACAGTTAAAAACTGGACTGCGACGGTTGTCACGACAATTATCACAAAACCGTCCTTATTATGTTTTTTACTTAACTTTTTTTTTATAATATAATTTTTTTATTGAGCTCACCTTCTTCCTCACCGGCCGCATAAACAACCCTCACAAACTCACCATGTTGCTTATAGAAATTTCTTCTCTCACATTCTTCCTTAACAAAATCACATTCTTGGTCAGTGGAAAAACTTGGGGCTTATTTGATTCCCTTCTTAAAATCTGGTCTTTACTTTTTCAATAATTTTTAATAATTTTTGCGAATCTCTGATTTTCTGAACTCTTTTTTTTCTGTACAGTTTTGTTTCATGTATTTTGATCCATGGAAGTGTTGAATTAGTAAGGTTGCTGCCTTGTGACTTGGAGGTCAGGTTTAAATCTTGGAAAAATCTTCTGCTTATTGGCGGGAGATGGATATGACTGCGTAAATCTACCCTCCCCTGATCTCGCCTTGTACGAGGGTCGTGCATTGAGGGATAAGACGTGGACTTCATAAAATTGATAAATGATGTACAGAGTTAGTAATTAGTTAATACTAGTAACATTAGATGCTCATTTTATCTTTGTTTTGTAGTATTTACACTCTAAATTATTCAGTTTCTAGCAGTCTAGTAGATGTTCCATTGGTCAAGTATGGAACCTTTGTTGAGAAGGAAGCTGGTAATTATCAATGGAGTCGGTCAGATGTATCAAATCCCATATATAAATTCTATGATAAGGTTATGTAAATAAAACCTTGGCATTATTCGTATGGATTATTTTTGTAAATGAAAACAATGCTCTGTGTGTGCTAAAAGTTCATTTGATTTTTTTTTTTAAATTTAGAAATATATTAGCTGCGGATATACCTGCGGATTTTACATTTCCTGAGGATTTACCTTTGGAAATACCTATGGTTTATTATTTTTGGATAACAAAAACAATTATTTATGGCGGTTTTAACCGCCGCAATTTTCAATTTACGACAGTTCCTTTCAAGGCGCAACATGGAACGACGGTTGGAGTGACGGTTTTAGGAACTGTCGCGATATAGCCGGGCGACACACGTTTTTGCGACAGAAGCAAAACCGTCACGACTAGTAAATTGTGACGGTTCAAACCGCCATAATCTGCCAATATTAACTGTCGCAACTTGCCAATTTTCTTGTAGTGCATTGACACTCTTCAACGAGAAGTTGCTTACACACCACCCTTGTGACGTTGTTGACTTTTGATACAAGTAAGTCAGCCCCTTTCTTGAACCAGACTCTAATATATACCATGTGTTGGGAGAGTTTTCAACTAGGGAGCATTGAACATTGTGGGACTTATTTTTTAACAACACCTTTGTGAGAGACGCATCGCATATTCACCAAAAACCTTAAGGTTATAGGTGAGTGGATTCTCTCACTTATAAATTCTTAAGTCTCCATATTTCTAACCAATATGAAACTATTATCTACACTACTCACGCTTGCTACATTCTCAACACTTTTGATATACATTACAAGAACTTATGATGACAATATTATCAAACAAAGTGGATCTTATCTTTTCCCAAAATTAAAACTTTTTTTATTGGTTTTACACTTGAGTTGCGACAGTTATCACAAAACCGTACTTATTCCTGGATTGCGACGGTTGTTACGACAATTAGGGTCAACTGTCGTAAATTTTTTGCTACATATATCTCAAAACCGTCCTTATTCCTAGACAGCGACGGTTGTCACGACAGTTAAAAACTGGACTGCGACGGTTGTCACGACAATTATCACAAAACCGTCCTTATTATGTTTTTTACTTAACTTTTTTTTTTATAATATAATTTTTTTATTGAGCTCACCTTCTTCCTCACCGGCCGCATAAACAACCCTCACAAACTCACCATGTTGCTTATAGAAATTTCTTCTCTCACATTCTTCCTTAACAAAATCACATTCTTGGTCAGTGGAAAAACTTGGGGCTTATTTGATTCCCTTCTTAAAATCTGGTCTTTACTTTTTCAATAATTTTTAATAATTTTTGCGAATCTCTGATTTTCTGAACTCATTTTTTTTCTGTACAGTTTTGTTTCATGTATTTTGATCCATGGAAGTGTTGAATTAGTAAGGTTGCTGCCTTGTGACTTGGAGGTCAGGTTTAAATCTTGGAAAAATCTTCTGCTTATTGGCGGGAGATGGATATGACTGCGTAAATCTACCCTCCCCTGATCTCGCCTTGTACGAGGGTCGTGCATTGAGGGATAAGACGTGGACTTCATAAAATTGATAAATGATGTATAGAGTTAGTAATTAGTTAATACTAGTAACATTAGATGCTCATTTTATCTTTGTTTTGTAGTATTTACACTCTAAATTATTCCGTTTCTAGCAGTCTAGTAGATGTTCCATTGGTCAAGTATGGAACCTTTGTTGAGAAGGAAGCTGGTAATTATCAATGGAGTCGGTCAGATGTATCAAATCCCATATATAAATTCTATGATAAGGTTATGTAAATAAAACCTTGGCATTATTCGTATGGATTATTTTTGTAAATGAAAACAATGCTCTGTGTGTGCTAAAAGTTCATTTGATTTTTTTTTTTAAATTTAGAAATATATTAGCTGCGGATATACCTGCGGATTTTACATTTCCTGAGGATTTACCTTTGGAAATACCTATGGTTTATTATTTTTGGATAACAAAAACAATTATTTATGGCGGTTTTAACCGCCGCAATTTTCAATTTACGACAGTTCCTTTCAAGGCGCAACATGGAACGACGGTTGGAGTGACGGTTTTAGGAACTGTCACGATATAGCCGGGCGACACACGTTTTTGCGACAGAAGCAAAACCGTCACGACTAGTAAATTGTGACGGTTCAAACCGCCATAATCTGCCAATATTAACTGTCGCAACTTGCCAATTTTCTTGTAGTGCATTGACACTCTTCAACGAGAAGTTGCTTACACACCACCCTTGTGACGTTGTTGACTTTTGATACAAGTAAGTCAGCCCCTTTCTTGAACCAGACTCTAATATATACCATGTGTTGGGAGAGTTTTCAACTAGGGAGCATTGAACATTGTGGGACTTATTTTTTAACAACACCTTTGTGAGAGACGCATCGCATATTCACCAAAAACCTTAAGGTTATAGGTGAGTGGATTCTCTCACTTATAAATTCTTAAGTCTCCATATTTCTAACCAATATGAAACTATTATCTACACTACTCACGCTTGCTACATTCTCAACACTTTTGATATACATTACAAGAACTTATGATGACAATATTATCAAACAAAGTGGATCTTATCTTTTCCCAAAATTAAAACTTTTTTTATTGGTTTTACACTTGAGTTGCGACAGTTATCACAAAACCGTACTTATTCCTGGATTGCGACGGTTGTTACGACAATTAGGGTCAACTGTCGTAAAATTTTTGCTACATATATCTCAAAACCGTCCTTATTCCTAGACAGCGACGGTTGTCACGACAGTTAAAAACTGGACTGCGACGGTTGTCACGACAATTATCACAAAACCGTCCTTATTATGTTTTTTACTTAACTTTTTTTTTATAATATAATTTTTTTATTGAGCTCACCTTCTTCCTCACCGGCCGCATAAACAACCCTCACAAACTCACCATGTTGCTTATAGAAATTTCTTCTCTCACATTCTTCCTTAACAAAATCACATTCTTGGTCAGTGGAAAAACTTGGGGCTTATTTGATTCCCTTCTTAAAATCTGGTCTTTACTTTTTCAATAATTTTTAATAATTTTTGCGAATCTCTGATTTTCTGAACTCATTTTTTTTCTGTACAGTTTTGTTTCATGTATTTTGATCCATGGAAGTGTTGAATTAGTAAGGTTGCTGCCTTGTGACTTGGAGGTCAGGTTTAAATCTTGGAAAAATCTTCTGCTTATTGGCGGGAGATGGATATGACTGCGTAAATCTACCCTCCCCTGATCTCGCCTTGTACGAGGGTCGTGCATTGAGGGATAAGACGTGGACTTCATAAAATTGATAAATGATGTACAGAGTTAGTAATTAGTTAATACTAGTAACATTAGATGCTCATTTTATCTTTGTTTTGTAGTATTTACACTCTAAATTATTCAGTTTCTAGCAGTCTAGTAGATGTTCCATTGGTCAAGTATGGAACCTTTGTTGAGAAGGAAGCTGGTAATTATCAATGGAGTCGGTCAGATGTATCAAATCCCATATATAAATTCTATGATAAGGTTATGTAAATAAAACCTTGGCATTATTCGTATGGATTATTTTTGTAAATGAAAACAATGCTCTGTGTGTGCTAAAAGTTCATTTGATTTTTTTTTTTAAATTTAGAAATATATTAGCTGCGGATATACCTGCGGATTTTACATTTCCTGAGGATTTACCTTTGGAAATACCTATGGTTTATTATTTTTGGATAACAAAAACAATTATTTATGGCGGTTTTAACCGCCGCAATTTTCAATTTACGACAGTTCCTTTCAAGGCGCAACATGGAACGACGGTTGGAGTGACGGTTTTAGGAACTGTCGCGATATAGCCGGGCGACACACGTTTTTGCGACAGAAGCAAAACCGTCACGACTAGTAAATTGTGACGGTTCAAACCGCCATAATCTGCCAATATTAACTGTCGCAACTTGCCAATTTTCTTGTAGTGCATTGACACTCTTCAACGAGAAGTTGCTTACACACCACCCTTGTGACGTTGTTGACTTTTGATTCAAGTAAGTCAGCCCCATTCTTGAACCAGACTCTAATATATACCATGTGTTGGGAGAGTTTTCAACTAGGGAGCATTGAACATTGTGGGACTTATTTTTTAACAACACCTTTGTGAGAGACGCATCGCATATTCACCAAAAACCTTAAGGTTATAGGTGAGTGGATTCTCTCACTTATAAATTCTTAAGTCTCCATATTTCTAACCAATATGAAACTATTATCTACACTACTCACGCTTGCTACATTCTCAACACTTTTGATATACATTACAAGAACTTATGATGACAATATTATCAAACAAAGTGGATCTTATCTTTTCCCAAAATTAAAACTTTTTTTATTGGTTTTACACTTGAGTTGCGACAGTTATCACAAAACCGTACTTATTCCTGGATTGCGACGGTTGTTACGACAATTAGGGTCAACTGTCGTAAATTTTTTGCTACATATATCTCAAAACCTTCCTTATTCCTAGACAGCGACGGTTGTCACGACAGTTAAAAACTGGACTGCGACGGTTGTCACGACAATTATCACAAAACCTTCCTTATTATGTTTTTTACTTAACTTTTTTTTTATAATATAATTTTTTTATTGAGCTCACCTTCTTCCTCACCGGCCGCATAAACAACCCTCACAAACTCACCATGTTGCTTATAGAAATTTCTTCTCTCACATTCTTCCTTAACAAAATCACATTCTTGGTCAGTGGAAAAACTTGGGGCTTATTTGATTCCCTTCTTAAAATCTGGTCTTTACTTTTTCAATAATTTTTAATAATTTTTGCGAATCTCTGATTTTCTGAACTCTTTTTTTTCTGTACAGTTTTGTTTCATGTATTTTGATCCATGGAAGTGTTGAATTAGTAAGGTTGCTGCCTTGTGACTTGGAGGTCAGGTTTAAATCTTGGAAAAATCTTCTGCTTATTGGCGGGAGATGGATATGACTGCGTAAATCTACCCTCCCCTGATCTCGCCTTGTACGAGGGTCGTGCATTGAGGGATAAGACGTGGACTTCATAAAATTGATAAATGATGTACAGAGTTAGTAATTAGTTAATACTAGTAACATTAGATGCTCATTTTATCTTTGTTTTGTAGTATTTACACTCTAAATTATTCAGTTTCTAGCAGTCTAGTAGATGTTCCATTGGTCAAGTATGGAACCTTTGTTGAGAAGGAAGCTGGTAATTATCAATGGAGTCGGTCAGATGTATCAAATCCCATATATAAATTCTATGATAAGGTTATGTAAATAAAACCTTGGCATTATTCGTATGGATTATTTTTGTAAATGAAAACAATGCTCTGTGTGTGCTAAAAGTTCATTTGATTTTTTTTTTTAAATTTAGAAATATATTAGCTGCGGATATACCTGCGGATTTTACATTTCCTGAGGATTTACCTTTGGAAATACCTATGGTTTATTATTTTTGGATAACAAAAACAATTATTTATGGCGGTTTTAACCGCCGCAATTTTCAATTTACGACAGTTCCTTTCAAGGCGCAACATGGAACGACGGTTGGAGTGACGGTTTTAGGAACTGTCGCGATATAGCCGGGCGACACACGTTTTTGCGACAGAAGCAAAACCGTCACGACTAGTAAATTGTGACGGTTCAAACCGCCATAATCTGCCAATATTAACTGTCGCAACTTGCCAATTTTCTTGTAGTGCATTGACACTCTTCAACGAGAAGTTGCTTACACACCACCCTTGTGACGTTGTTGACTTTTGATTCAAGTAAGTCAGCCCCATTCTTGAACCAGACTCTAATATATACCATGTGTTGGGAGAGTTTTCAACTAGGGAGCATTGAACATTGTGGGACTTATTTTTTAACAACACCTTTGTGAGAGACGCATCGCATATTCACCAAAAACCTTAAGGTTATAGGTGAGTGGATTCTCTCACTTATAAATTCTTAAGTCTCCATATTTCTAACCAATATGAAACTATTATCTACACTACTCACGCTTGCTACATTCTCAACACTTTTGATATACATTACAAGAACTTATGATGACAATATTATCAAACAAAGTGGATCTTATCTTTTCCCAAAATTAAAACTTTTTTTATTGGTTTTACACTTGAGTTGCGACAGTTATCACAAAACCGTACTTATTCCTGGATTGCGACGGTTGTTACGACAATTAGGGTCAACTGTCGTAAATTTTTTGCTACATATATCTCAAAACCTTCCTTATTCCTAGACAGCGACGGTTGTCACGACAGTTAAAAACTGGACTGCGACGGTTGTCACGACAATTATCACAAAACCGTCCTTATTATGTTTTTTACTTAACTTTTTTTTTATAATATAATTTTTTTATTGAGCTCACCTTCTTCCTCACCGGCCGCATAAACAACCCTCACAAACTCACCATGTTGCTTATAGAAATTTCTTCTCTCACATTCTTCCTTAACAAAATCACATTCTTGGTCAGTGGAAAAACTTGGGGCTTATTTGATTCCCTTCTTAAAATCTGGTCTTTACTTTTTCAATAATTTTTAATAATTTTTGCGAATCTCTGATTTTCTGAACTCTTTTTTTTCTGTACAGTTTTGTTTCATGTATTTTGATCCATGGAAGTGTTGAATTAGTAAGGTTGCTGCCTTGTGACTTGGAGGTCAGGTTTAAATCTTGGAAAAATCTTCTGCTTATTGGCGGGAGATGGATATGACTGCGTAAATCTACCCTCCCCTGATCTCGCCTTGTACGAGGGTCGTGCATTGAGGGATAAGACGTGGACTTCATAAAATTGATAAATGATGTACAGAGTTAGTAATTAGTTAATACTAGTAACATTAGATGCTCATTTTATCTTTGTTTTGTAGTATTTACACTCTAAATTATTCAGTTTCTAGCAGTCTAGTAGATGTTCCATTGGTCAAGTATGGAACCTTTGTTGAGAAGGAAGCTGGTAATTATCAATGGAGTCGGTCAGATGTATCAAATCCCATATATAAATTCTATGATAAGGTTATGTAAATAAAACCTTGGCATTATTCGTATGGATTATTTTTGTAAATGAAAACAATGCTCTGTGTGTGCTAAAAGTTCATTTGATTTTTTTTTTTAAATTTAGAAATATATTAGCTGCGGATATACCTGCGGATTTTACATTTCCTGAGGATTTACCTTTGGAAATACCTATGGTTTATTATTTTTGGATAACAAAAACAATTATTTATGGCGGTTTTAACCGCCGCAATTTTCAATTTACGACAGTTCCTTTCAAGGCGCAACATGGAACGACGGTTGGAGTGACGGTTTTAGGAACTGTCGCGATATAGCCGGGCGACACACGTTTTTGCGACAGAAGCAAAACCGTCACGACTAGTAAATTGTGACGGTTCAAACCGCCATAATCTGCCAATATTAACTGTCGCAACTTGCCAATTTTCTTGTAGTGCATTGACACTCTTCAACGAGAAGTTGCTTACACACCACCCTTGTGACGTTGTTGACTTTTGATACAAGTAAGTCAGCCCCTTTCTTGAACCAGACTCTAATATATACCATGTGTTGGGAGAGTTTTCAACTAGGGAGCATTGAACATTGTGGGACTTATTTTTTAACAACACCTTTGTGAGAGACGCATCGCATATTCACCAAAAACCTTAAGGTTATAGGTGAGTGGATTCTCTCACTTATAAATTCTTAAGTCTCCATATTTCTAACCAATATGAAACTATTATCTACACTACTCACGCTTGCTACATTCTCAACACTTTTGATATACATTACAAGAACTTATGATGACAATATTATCAAACAAAGTGGATCTTATCTTTTCCCAAAATTAAAACTTTTTTTATTGGTTTTACACTTGAGTTGCGACAGTTATCACAAAACCGTACTTATTCCTGGATTGCGACGGTTGTTACGACAATTAGGGTCAACTGTCGTAAATTTTTTGCTACATATATCTCAAAACCGTCCTTATTCCTAGACAGCGACGGTTGTCACGACAGTTAAAAACTGGACTGCGACGGTTGTCACGACAATTATCACAAAACCGTCCTTATTATGTTTTTTACTTAACTTTTTTTTTTATAATATAATTTTTTTATTGAGCTCACCTTCTTCCTCACCGGCCGCATAAACAACCCTCACAAACTCACCATGTTGCTTATAGAAATTTCTTCTCTCACATTCTTCCTTAACAAAATCACATTCTTGGTCAGTGGAAAAACTTGGGGCTTATTTGATTCCCTTCTTAAAATCTGGTCTTTACTTTTTCAATAATTTTTAATAATTTTTGCGAATCTCTGATTTTCTGAACTCATTTTTTTTCTGTACAGTTTTGTTTCATGTATTTTGATCCATGGAAGTGTTGAATTAGTAAGGTTGCTGCCTTGTGACTTGGAGGTCAGGTTTAAATCTTGGAAAAATCTTCTGCTTATTGGCGGGAGATGGATATGACTGCGTAAATCTACCCTCCCCTGATCTCGCCTTGTACGAGGGTCGTGCATTGAGGGATAAGACGTGGACTTCATAAAATTGATAAATGATGTATAGAGTTAGTAATTAGTTAATACTAGTAACATTAGATGCTCATTTTATCTTTGTTTTGTAGTATTTACACTCTAAATTATTCCGTTTCTAGCAGTCTAGTAGATGTTCCATTGGTCAAGTATGGAACCTTTGTTGAGAAGGAAGCTGGTAATTATCAATGGAGTCGGTCAGATGTATCAAATCCCATATATAAATTCTATGATAAGGTTATGTAAATAAAACCTTGGCATTATTCGTATGGATTATTTTTGTAAATGAAAACAATGCTCTGTGTGTGCTAAAAGTTCATTTGATTTTTTTTTTTAAATTTAGAAATATATTAGCTGCGGATATACCTGCGGATTTTACATTTCCTGAGGATTTACCTTTGGAAATACCTATGGTTTATTATTTTTGGATAACAAAAACAATTATTTATGGCGGTTTTAACCGCCGCAATTTTCAATTTACGACAGTTCCTTTCAAGGCGCAACATGGAACGACGGTTGGAGTGACGGTTTTAGGAACTGTCACGATATAGCCGGGCGACACACGTTTTTGCGACAGAAGCAAAACCGTCACGACTAGTAAATTGTGACGGTTCAAACCGCCATAATCTGCCAATATTAACTGTCGCAACTTGCCAATTTTCTTGTAGTGCATTGACACTCTTCAACGAGAAGTTGCTTACACACCACCCTTGTGACGTTGTTGACTTTTGATACAAGTAAGTCAGCCCCTTTCTTGAACCAGACTCTAATATATACCATGTGTTGGGAGAGTTTTCAACTAGGGAGCATTGAACATTGTGGGACTTATTTTTTAACAACACCTTTGTGAGAGACGCATCGCATATTCACCAAAAACCTTAAGGTTATAGGTGAGTGGATTCTCTCACTTATAAATTCTTAAGTCTCCATATTTCTAACCAATATGAAACTATTATCTACACTACTCACGCTTGCTACATTCTCAACACTTTTGATATACATTACAAGAACTTATGATGACAATATTATCAAACAAAGTGGATCTTATCTTTTCCCAAAATTAAAACTTTTTTTATTGGTTTTACACTTGAGTTGCGACAGTTATCACAAAACCGTACTTATTCCTGGATTGCGACGGTTGTTACGACAATTAGGGTCAACTGTCGTAAAATTTTTGCTACATATATCTCAAAACCGTCCTTATTCCTAGACAGCGACGGTTGTCACGACAGTTAAAAACTGGACTGCGACGGTTGTCACGACAATTATCACAAAACCGTCCTTATTATGTTTTTTACTTAACTTTTTTTTTATAATATAATTTTTTTATTGAGCTCACCTTCTTCCTCACCGGCCGCATAAACAACCCTCACAAACTCACCATGTTGCTTATAGAAATTTCTTCTCTCACATTCTTCCTTAACAAAATCACATTCTTGGTCAGTGGAAAAACTTGGGGCTTATTTGATTCCCTTCTTAAAATCTGGTCTTTACTTTTTCAATAATTTTTAATAATTTTTGCGTATCTCTGATTTTCTGAACTCATTTTTTTTCTGTACAGTTTTGTTTCATGTATTTTGATCCATGGAAGTGTTGAATTAGTAAGGTTGCTGCCTTGTGACTTGGAGGTCAGGTTTAAATCTTGGAAAAATCTTCTGCTTATTGGCGGGAGATGGATATGACTGCGTAAATCTACCCTCCCCTGATCTCGCCTTGTACGAGGGTCGTGCATTGAGGGATAAGACGTGGACTTCATAAAATTGATAAATGATGTACAGAGTTAGTAATTAGTTAATACTAGTAACATTAGATGCTCATTTTATCTTTGTTTTGTAGTATTTACACTCTAAATTATTCAGTTTCTAGCAGTCTAGTAGATATTCCATTGGTCAAGTATGGAACCTTTGTTGAGAAGGAAGCTGGTAATTATCAATGGAGTCGGTCAGATATATCAAATCCCATATATAAATTCTATGATAAGGTTATGTAAATAAAACCTTGGCATTATTCGTATGGATTATTTTTGTAAATGAAAACAATGCTCTGTGTGTGCTAAAAGTTCATTTGATTTTTTTTTTTAAATTTAGAAATATATTAGCTGCGGATATACCTGCGGATTTTACATTTCCTGAGGATTTACCTTTGGAAATACCTATGGTTTATTATTTTTGGATAACAAAAACAATTATTTATGGCGGTTTTAACCGCCGCAATTTTCAATTTACGACAGTTCCTTTCAAGGCGCAACATGGAACGACGGTTGGAGTGACGGTTTTAGGAACTGTCGCGATATAGCCGGGCGACACACGTTTTTGCGACAGAAGCAAAACCGTCACGACTAGTAAATTGTGACGGTTCAAACCGCCATAATCTGCCAATATTAACTGTCGCAACTTGCCAATTTTCTTGTAGTGCATTGACACTCTTCAACGAGAAGTTGCTTACACACCACCCTTGTGACGTTGTTGACTTTTGATACAAGTAAGTCAGCCCCTTTCTTGAACCAGACTCTAATATATACCATGTGTTGGGAGAGTTTTCAACTAGGGAGCATTGAACATTGTGGGACTTATTTTTTAACAACACCTTTGTGAGAGACGCATCGCATATTCACCAAAAACCTTAAGGTTATAGGTGAGTGGATTCTCTCACTTATAAATTCTTAAGTCTCCATATTTCTAACCAATATGAAACTATTATCTACACTACTCACGCTTGCTACATTCTCAACACTTTTGATATACATTACAAGAACTTATGATGACAATATTATCAAACAAAGTGGATCTTATCTTTTCCCAAAATTAAAACTTTTTTTATTGGTTTTACACTTGAGTTGCGACAGTTATCACAAAACCGTACTTATTCCTGGATTGCGACGGTTGTTACGACAATTAGGGTCAACTGTCGTAAATTTTTTGCTACATATATCTCAAAACCGTCCTTATTCCTAGACAGCGACGGTTGTCACGACAGTTAAAAACTGGACTGCGACGGTTGTCACGACAATTATCACAAAACCGTCCTTATTATGTTTTTTACTTAACTTTTTTTTTTATAATATAATTTTTTTATTGAGCTCACCTTCTTCCTCACCGGCCGCATAAACAACCCTCACAAACTCACCATGTTGCTTATAGAAATTTCTTCTCTCACATTCTTCCTTAACAAAATCACATTCTTGTTCAGTGGAAAAACTTGGGGCTTATTTGATTCCCTTCTTAAAATCTGGTCTTTACTTTTTCAATAATTTTTAATAATTTTTGCGAATCTCTGATTTTCTGAACTCATTTTTTTTCTGTACAGTTTTGTTTCATGTATTTTGATCCATGGAAGTGTTGAATTAGTAAGGTTGCTGCCTTGTGACTTGGAGGTCAGGTTTAAATCTTGGAAAAATCTTCTGCTTATTGGCGGGAGATGGATATGACTGCGTAAATCTACCCTCCCCTGATCTCGCCTTGTACGAGGGTCGTGCATTGAGGGATAAGACGTGGACTTCATAAAATTGATAAATGATGTACAGAGTTAGTAATTAGTTAATACTAGTAACATTAGATGCTCATTTTATCTTTGTTTTGTAGTATTTACACTCTAAATTATTCAGTTTCTAGCAGTCTAGTAGATATTCCATTGGTCAAGTATGGAACCTTTGTTGAGAAGGAAGCTGGTAATTATCAATGGAGTCGGTCAGATATATCAAATCCCATATATAAATTCTATGATAAGGTTATGTAAATAAAACCTTGGCATTATTCGTATGGATTATTTTTGTAAATGAAAACAATGCTCTGTGTGTGCTAAAAGTTCATTTGATTTTTTTTTTTAAATTTAGAAATATATTAGCTGCGGATATACCTGCGGATTTTACATTTCCTGAGGATTTACCTTTGGAAATACCTATGGTTTATTATTTTTGGATAACAAAAACAATTATTTATGGCGGTTTTAACCGCCGCAATTTTCAATTTACGACAGTTCCTTTCAAGGCGCAACATGGAACGACGGTTGGAGTGACGGTTTTAGGAACTGTCGCGATATAGCCGGGCGACACACGTTTTTGCGACAGAAGCAAAACCGTCACGACTAGTAAATTGTGACGGTTCAAACCGCCATAATCTGCCAATATTAACTGTCGCAACTTGCCAATTTTCTTGTAGTGCATTGACACTCTTCAACGAGAAGTTGCTTACACACCACCCTTGTGACGTTGTTGACTTTTGATACAAGTAAGTCAGCCCCTTTCTTGAACCAGACTCTAATATATACCATGTGTTGGGAGAGTTTTCAACTAGGGAGCATTGAACATTGTGGGACTTATTTTTTAACAACACCTTTGTGAGAGACGCATCGCATATTCACCAAAAACCTTAAGGTTATAGGTGAGTGGATTCTCTCACTTATAAATTCTTAAGTCTCCATATTTCTAACCAATATGAAACTATTATCTACACTACTCACGCTTGCTACATTCTCAACACTTTTGATATACATTACAAGAACTTATGATGACAATATTATCAAACAAAGTGGATCTTATCTTTACCCAAAATTAAAACTTTTTTTATTGGTTTTACACTTGAGTTGCGACAGTTATCACAAAACCGTACTTATTCCTGCATTGCGACGGTTGTTACGACAATTAGGGTCAACTGTCGTAAATTTTTTGCTACATATATCTCAAAACCGTCCTTATTCCTAGACAGCGACGGTTGTCACGACAGTTAAAAACTGGACTGCGACGGTTGTCACGACAATTATCACAAAACCGTCCTTATTATGTTTTTTACTTAACTTTTTTTTTTATAATATAATTTTTTTATTGAGCTCACCTTCTTCCTCACCGGCCGCATAAACAACCCTCACAAACTCACCATGTTGCTTATAGAAATTTCTTCTCTCACATTCTTCCTTAACAAAATCACATTCTTGGTCAGTGGAAAAACTTGGGGCTTATTTGATTCCCTTCTTAAAATCTGGTCTTTACTTTTTCAATAATTTTTAATAATTTTTGCGAATCTCTGATTTTCTGAACTCATTTTTATTCTGTACAGTTTTGTTTCATGTATTTTGATCCATGGAAGTGTTGAATTAGTAAGGTTGCTGCCTTGTGACTTGGAGGTCAGGTTTAAATCTTGGAAAAATCTTCTGCTTATTGGCGGGAGATGGATATGACTGCGTAAATCTACCCTCCCCTGATCTCGCCTTGTACGAGGGTCGTGCATTGAGGGATAAGACGTGGACTTCATAAAATTGATAAATGATGTACAGAGTTAGTAATTAGTTAATACTAGTAACATTAGATGCTCATTTTATCTTTGTTTTGTAGTATTTACACTCTAAATTATTCAGTTTCTAGCAGTCTAGTAGATGTTCCATTGGTCAAGTATGGAACCTTTGTTGAGAAGGAAGCTGGTAATTATCAATGGAGTCGGTCAGATGTATCAAATCCCATATATAAATTCTATGATAAGGTTATGTAAATAAAACCTTGGCATTATTCGTATGGATTATTTTTGTAAATGAAAACAATGCTCTGTGTGTGCTAAAAGTTCATTTGATTTTTTTTTTTAAATTTAGAAATATATTAGCTGCGGATATACCTGCGGATTTTACATTTCCTGAGGATTTACCTTTGGAAATACCTATGGTTTATTATTTTTGGATAACAAAAACAATTATTTATGGCGGTTTTAACCGCCGCAATTTTCAATTTACGACAGTTCCTTTCAAGGCGCAACATGGAACGAGGGTTGGAGTGACGGTTTTAGGAACTGTCGCGATATAGCCGGGCGACACACGTTTTTGCGACAGAAGCAAAACCGTCACGACTAGTAAATTGTGACGGTTCAAACCGCCATAATCTGCCAATATTAACTGTCGCAACTTGCCAATTTTTTTGTAGTGCATTGACACTCTTCAACGAGAAGTTGCTTACACACCACCCTTGTGACGTTGTTGACTTTTGATACAAGTAAGTCAGCCCCTTTCTTGAACCAGACTCTAATATATACCATGTGTTGGGAGAGTTTTCAACTAGGGAGCATTGAACATTGTGGGACTTATTTTTTAACAACACCTTTGTGAGAGACGCATCGCATATTCACCAAAAACCTTAAGGTTATAGGTGAGTGGATTCTCTCACTTATAAATTCTTAAGTCTCCATATTTCTAACCAATATGAAACTATTATCTACACTACTCACGCTTGCTACATTCTCAACACTTTTGATATACATTACAAGAACTTATGATGACAATATTATCAAACAAAGTGGATCTTATCTTTTCCCAAAATTAAAACTTTTTTTATTGGTTTTACACTTGAGTTGCGACAGTTATCACAAAACCGTACTTATTCCTGGATTGCGACGGTTGTTACGACAATTAGGGTCAACTGTCGTAAATTTTTTGCTACATATATCTCAAAACCGTCCTTATTCCTAGACAGCGACGGTTGTCACGACAGTTAAAAACTGGATTGCGACGGTTGTCACGACAATTATCACAAAACCGTCCTTATTATGTTTTTTACTTAACTTTTTTTTTATAATATAATTTTTTTATTGAGCTCACCTTCTTCCTCACCGGCCGCATAAACAACCCTCACAAACTCACCATGTTGCTTATAGAAATTTCTTCTCTCACATTCTTCCTTAACAAAATCACATTCTTGGTCAGTGGAAAAACTTGGGGCTTATTTGATTCCCTTCTTAAAATCTGGTCTTTACTTTTTCAATAATTTTTAATAATTTTTGCGAATCTCTGATTTTCTGAACTCATTTTTTTTCTGTACAGTTTTGTTTCATGTATTTTGATCCATGGAAGTGTTGAATTAGTAAGGTTGCTGCCTTGTGACTTGGAGGTCAGGTTTAAATCTTGGAAAAATCTTCTGCTTATTGGCGGGAGATGGATATGACTGCGTAAATCTACCCTCCCCTGATCTCGCCTTGTACGAGGGTCGTGCATTGAGGGATAAGACGTGGACTTCATAAAATTGATAAATGATGTACAGAGTTAGTAATTAGTTAATACTAGTAACATTAGATGCTCATTTTATCTTTGTTTTGTAGTATTTACACTCTAAATTATTCAGTTTCTAGCAGTCTAGTAGATGTTCCATTGGTCAAGTATGGAACCTTTGTTGAGAAGGAAGATGGTAATTATCAATGGAGTCGGTCAGATGTATCAAATCCCATATATAAATTCTATGATAAGGTTATGTAAATAAAACCTTGGCATTATTCGTATGGATTATTTTTGTAAATGAAAACAATGCTCTGTGTGTGCTAAAAGTTCATTTGATTTTTTTTTTTAAATTTAGAAATATATTAGCTGCGGATATACCTGCGGATTTTACATTTCCTGAGGATTTACCTTTGGAAATACCTATGGTTTATTATTTTTGGATAACAAAAACAATTATTTATGGCGGTTTTAACCGCCGCAATTTTCAATTTACGACAGTTCCTTTCAAGGCGCAACATGGAACGAGGGTTAGAGTGACGGTTTTAGGAACTGTCGCGATATAGCCGGGCGACACACGTTTTTGCGACAGAAGTAAAACCGTCACGACTAGTAAATTGTGACGGTTCAAACCGCCATAATCTGCCAATATTAACTGTCGCAACTTGCCAATTTTCTTGTAGTGCATTGACACTCTTCAACGAGAAGTTGCTTACACACCACCCTTGTGACGTTGTTGACTTTTGATACAAGTAAGTCAGCCCCTTTCTTGAACCAGACTCTAATATATACCATGTGTTGGGAGAGTTTTCAACTAGGGAGCATTGAACATTGTGGGACTTATTTTTTAACAACACCTTTGTGAGAGACGCATCGCATATTCACCAAAAACCTTAAGGTTATAGGTGAGTGGATTCTCTCACTTATAAATTCTTAAGTCTCCATATTTCTAACCAATATGAAACTATTATCTACACTACTCACGCTTGCTACATTCTCAACACTTTTGATATACATTACAAGAACTTATGATGACAATATTATCAAACAAAGTGGATCTTATCTTTTCCCAAAATTAAAACTTTTTTTATTGGTTTTACACTTGAGTTGCGACAGTTATCACAAAACCGTACTTATTCCTGGATTGCGACGGTTGTTACGACAATTAGGGTCAACTGTCGTAAATTTTTTGCTACATATATCTCAAAACCGTCCTTATTCCTAGACAGCGACGGTTGTCACGACAGTTAAAAACTGGACTGCGACGGTTGTCACGACAATTATCACAAAACCGTCCTTATTATGTTTTTTACTTAACTTTTTTTTTATAATATAATTTTTTTATTGAGCTCACCTTCTTCCTCACCGGCCGCATAAACAACCCTCACAAACTCACCATGTTGCTTATAGAAATTTCTTCTCTCACATTCTTCCTTAACAAAATCACATTCTTGGTCAGTGGAAAAACTTGGGGCTTATTTGATTCCCTTCTTAAAATCTGGTCTTTACTTTTTCAATAATTTTTAATAATTTTTGCGAATCTCTGATTTTCTGAACTCATTTTTTTTCTGTACAGTTTTGTTTCATGTATTTTGATCCATGGAAGTGTTGAATTAGTAAGGTTGCTGCCTTGTGACTTGGAGGTCAGGTTTAAATCTTGGAAAAATCTTCTGCTTATTGGCGGGAGATGGATATGACTGCGTAAATCTACCCTCCCCTGATCTCGCCTTGTACGAGGGTCGTGCATTGAGGGATAAGACGTGGACTTCATAAAATTGATAAATGATGTACAGAGTTAGTAATTAGTTAATACTAGTAACATTAGATGCTCATTTTATCTTTGTTTTGTAGTATTTACACTCTAAATTATTCAGTTTCTAGCAGTCTAGTAGATGTTCCATTGGTCAAGTATGGAACCTTTGTTGAGAAGGAAGCTGGTAATTAT
The DNA here is from genome assembly GCA_022829125.1 of Lathyrus tuberosus. NCBI lineage: Eukaryota > Viridiplantae > Streptophyta > Magnoliopsida > Fabales > Fabaceae > Lathyrus > Lathyrus tuberosus. The sequence goes on from JALAZF010000071.1 coordinate 16,499,654, forward strand.
CAATGGAGTCGGTCAGATGTATCAAATCCCATATATAAATTCTATGATAAGGTTATGTAAATAAAACCTTGGCATTATTCGTATGGATTATTTTTGTAAATGAAAACAATGCTCTGTGTGTGCTAAAAGTTCATTTGATTTTTTTTTTTAAATTTAGAAATATATTAGCTGCGGATATACCTGCGGATTTTACATTTCCTGAGGATTTACCTTTGGAAATACCTATGGTTTATTATTTTTGGATAACAAAAACAATTATTTATGGCGGTTTTAACCGCCGCAATTTTCAATTTACGACAGTTCCTTTCAAGGCGCAACATGGAACGAGGGTTGGAGTGACGGTTTTAGGAACTGTCGCGATATAGCCGGGCGACACACGTTTTTGCGACAGAAGCAAAACCGTCGCGACTAGTAAATTGTGACGGTTCAAACCGCCATAATCTGCCAATATTAACTGTCGCAACTTGCCAATTTTCTTGTAGTGCATTGACACTCTTCAACGAGAAGTTGCTTACACACCACCCTTGTGACGTTGTTGACTTTTGATACAAGTAAGTCAGCCCCTTTCTTGAACCAGACTCTAATATATACCATGTGTTGGGAGAGTTTTCAACTAGGGAGCATTGAACATTGTGGGACTTATTTTTTAACAACACCTTTGTGAGAGACGCATCGCATATTCACCAAAAACCTTAAGGTTATAGGTGAGTGGATTCTCTCACTTATAAATTCTTAAGTCTCCATATTTCTAACCAATATGAAACTATTATCTACACTACTCACGCTTGCTACATTCTCAACACTTTTGATATACATTACAAGAACTTATGATGACAATATTATCAAACAAAGTGGATCTTATCTTTTCCCAAAATTAAAACTTTTTTTATTGGTTTTACACTTGAGTTGCGACAGTTATCACAAAACCGTACTTATTCCTGGATTGCGACGGTTGTTACGACAATTAGGGTCAACTGTCGTAAATTTTTTGCTACATATATCTCAAAACCGTCCTTATTCCTAGACAGCGACGGTTGTCACGACAGTTAAAAACTGGACTGCGACGGTTGTCACGACAATTATCACAAAACCGTCCTTATTATGTTTTTTACTTAACTTTTTTTTTATAATATAATTTTTTTATTGAGCTCACCTTCTTCCTCACCGGCCGCATAAACAACCCTCACAAACTCACCATGTTGCTTATAGAAATTTCTTCTCTCACATTCTTCCTTAACAAAATCACATTCTTGGTCAGTGGAAAAACTTGGGGCTTATTTGATTCCCTTCTTAAAATCTGGTCTTTACTTTTTCAATAATTTTTAATAATTTTTGCGAATCTCTGATTTTCTGAACTCATTTTTTTTCTGTACAGTTTTGTTTCATGTATTTTGATCCATGGAAGTGTTGAATTAGTAAGGTTGCTGCCTTGTGACTTGGAGGTCAGGTTTAAATCTTGGAAAAATCTTCTGCTTATTGGCGGGAGATGGATATGACTGCGTAAATCTACCCTCCCCTGATCTCGCCTTGTACGAGGGTCGTGCATTGAGGGATAAGACGTGGACTTCATAAAATTGATAAATGATGTACAGAGTTAGTAATTAGTTAATACTAGTAACATTAGATGCTCATTTTATCTTTGTTTTGTAGTATTTACACTCTAAATTATTCAGTTTCTAGCAGTCTAGTAGATGTTCCATTGGTCAAGTATGGAACCTTTGTTGAGAAGGAAGATGGTAATTATCAATGGAGTCGGTCAGATGTATCAAATCCCATATATAAATTCTATGATAAGGTTATGTAAATAAAACCTTGGCATTATTCGTATGGATTATTTTTGTAAATGAAAACAATGCTCTGTGTGTGCTAAAAGTTCATTTGATTTTTTTTTTTAAATTTAGAAATATATTAGCTGCGGATATACCTGCGGATTTTACATTTCCTGAGGATTTACCTTTGGAAATACCTATGGTTTATTATTTTTGGATAACAAAAACAATTATTTATGGCGGTTTTAACCGCCGCAATTTTCAATTTACGACAGTTCCTTTCAAGGCGCAACATGGAACGAGGGTTAGAGTGACGGTTTTAGGAACTGTCGCGATATAGCCGGGCGACACACGTTTTTGCGACAGAAGTAAAACCGTCACGACTAGTAAATTGTGACGGTTCAAACCGCCATAATCTGCCAATATTAACTGTCGCAACTTGCCAATTTTCTTGTAGTGCATTGACACTCTTCAACGAGAAGTTGCTTACACACCACCCTTGTGACGTTGTTGACTTTTGATACAAGTAAGTCAGCCCCTTTCTTGAACCAGACTCTAATATATACCATGTGTTGGGAGAGTTTTCAACTAGGGAGCATTGAACATTGTGGGACTTATTTTTTAACAACACCTTTGTGAGAGACGCATCGCATATTCACCAAAAACCTTAAGGTTATAGGTGAGTGGATTCTCTCACTTATAAATTCTTAAGTCTCCATATTTCTAACCAATATGAAACTATTATCTACACTACTCACGCTTGCTACATTCTCAACACTTTTGATATACATTACAAGAACTTATGATGACAATATTATCAAACAAAGTGGATCTTATCTTTTCCCAAAATTAAAACTTTTTTTATTGGTTTTACACTTGAGTTGCGACAGTTATCACAAAACCGTACTTATTCCTGGATTGCGACGGTTGTTACGACAATTAGGGTCAACTGTCGTAAATTTTTTGCTACATATATCTCAAAACCGTCCTTATTCCTAGACAGCGACGGTTGTCACGACAGTTAAAAACTGGACTGCGACGGTTGTCACGACAATTATCACAAAACCGTCCTTATTATGTTTTTTACTTAACTTTTTTTTTATAATATAATTTTTTTATTGAGCTCACCTTCTTCCTCACCGGCCGCATAAACAACCCTCACAAACTCACCATGTTGCTTATAGAAATTTCTTCTCTCACATTCTTCCTTAACAAAATCACATTCTTGGTCAGTGGAAAAACTTGGGGCTTATTTGATTCCCTTCTTAAAATCTGGTCTTTACTTTTTCAATAATTTTTAATAATTTTTGCGAATCTCTGATTTTCTGAACTCATTTTTTTTCTGTACAGTTTTGTTTCATGTATTTTGATCCATGGAAGTGTTGAATTAGTAAGGTTGCTGCCTTGTGACTTGGAGGTCAGGTTTAAATCTTGGAAAAATCTTCTGCTTATTGGCGGGAGATGGATATGACTGCGTAAATCTACCCTCCCCTGATCTCGCCTTGTACGAGGGTCGTGCATTGAGGGATAAGACGTGGACTTCATAAAATTGATAAATGATGTACAGAGTTAGTAATTAGTTAATACTAGTAACATTAGATGCTCATTTTATCTTTGTTTTGTAGTATTTACACTCTAAATTATTCAGTTTCTAGCAGTCTAGTAGATGTTCCATTGGTCAAGTATGGAACCTTTGTTGAGAAGGAAGCTGGTAATTATCAATGGAGTCGGTCAGATGTATCAAATCCCATATATAAATTCTATGATAAGGTTATGTAAATAAAACCTTGGCATTATTCGTATGGATTATTTTTGTAAATGAAAACAATGCTCTGTGTGTGCTAAAAGTTCATTTGATTTTTTTTTTTAAATTTAGAAATATATTAGCTGCGGATATACCTGCGGATTTTACATTTCCTGAGGATTTACCTTTGGAAATACCTATGGTTTATTATTTTTGGATAACAAAAACAATTATTTATGGCGGTTTTAACCGCCGCAATTTTCAATTTACGACAGTTCCTTTCAAGGCGCAACATGGAACGAGGGTTGGAGTGACGGTTTTAGGAACTGTCGCGATATAGCCGGGCGACACACGTTTTTGCGACAGAAGCAAAACCGTCGCGACTAGTAAATTGTGACGGTTCAAACCGCCATAATCTGCCAATATTAACTGTCGCAACTTGCCAATTTTCTTGTAGTGCATTGACACTCTTCAACGAGAAGTTGCTTACACACCACCCTTGTGACGTTGTTGACTTTTGATACAAGTAAGTCAGCCCCTTTCTTGAACCAGACTCTAATATATACCATGTGTTGGGAGAGTTTTCAACTAGGGAGCATTGAACATTGTGGGACTTATTTTTTAACAACACCTTTGTGAGAGACGCATCGCATATTCACCAAAAACCTTAAGGTTATAGGTGAGTGGATTCTCTCACTTATAAATTCTTAAGTCTCCATATTTCTAACCAATATGAAACTATTATCTACACTACTCACGCTTGCTACATTCTCAACACTTTTGATATACATTACAAGAACTTATGATGACAATATTATCAAACAAAGTGGATCTTATCTTTTCCCAAAATTAAAACTTTTTTTATTGGTTTTACACTTGAGTTGCGACAGTTATCACAAAACCGTACTTATTCCTGGATTGCGACGGTTGTTACGACAATTAGGGTCAACTGTCGTAAATTTTTTGCTACATATATCTCAAAACCGTCCTTATTCCTAGACAGCGACGGTTGTCACGACAGTTAAAAACTGGACTGCGACGGTTGTCACGACAATTATCACAAAACCGTCCTTATTATGTTTTTTACTTAACTTTTTTTTTATAATATAATTTTTTTATTGAGCTCACCTTCTTCCTCACCGGCCGCATAAACAACCCTCACAAACTCACCATGTTGCTTATAGAAATTTCTTCTCTCACATTCTTCCTTAACAAAATCACATTCTTGGTCAGTGGAAAAACTTGGGGCTTATTTGATTCCCTTCTTAAAATCTGGTCTTTACTTTTTCAATAATTTTTAATAATTTTTGCGAATCTCTGATTTTCTGAACTCATTTTTTTTCTGTACAGTTTTGTTTCATGTATTTTGATCCATGGAAGTGTTGAATTAGTAAGGTTGCTGCCTTGTGACTTGGAGGTCAGGTTTAAATCTTGGAAAAATCTTCTGCTTATTGGCGGGAGATGGATATGACTGCGTAAATCTACCCTCCCCTGATCTCGCCTTGTACGAGGGTCGTGCATTGAGGGATAAGACGTGGACTTCATAAAATTGATAAATGATGTACAGAGTTAGTAATTAGTTAATACTAGTAACATTAGATGCTCATTTTATCTTTGTTTTGTAGTATTTACACTCTAAATTATTCAGTTTCTAGCAGTCTAGTAGATGTTCCATTGGTCAAGTATGGAACCTTTGTTGAGAAGGAAGATGGTAATTATCAATGGAGTCGGTCAGATGTATCAAATCCCATATATAAATTCTATGATAAGGTTATGTAAATAAAACCTTGGCATTATTCGTATGGATTATTTTTGTAAATGAAAACAATGCTCTGTGTGTGCTAAAAGTTCATTTGATTTTTTTTTTTAAATTGAGAAATATATTAGCTGCGGATATACCTGCGGATTTTACATTTCCTGAGGATTTACCTTTGGAAATACCTATGGTTTATTATTTTTGGATAACAAAAACAATTATTTATGGCGGTTTTAACCGCCGCAATTTTCAATTTACGACAGTTCCTTTCAAGGCGCAACATGGAACGAGGGTTAGAGTGACGGTTTTAGGAACTGTCGCGATATAGTCGGGCGACACACGTTTTTGCGACAGAAGTAAAACCGTCACGACTAGTAAATTGTGACGGTTCAAACCGCCATAATCTGCCAATATTAACTGTCGCAACTTGCCAATTTTCTTGTAGTGCATTGACACTCTTCAACGAGAAGTTGCTTACACACCACCCTTGTGACGTTGTTGACTTTTGATACAAGTAAGTCAGCCCCTTTCTTGAACCAGACTCTAATATATACCATGTGTTGGGAGAGTTTTCAACTAGGGAGCATTGAACATTGTGGGACTTATTTTTTAACAACACCTTTGTGAGAGACGCATCGCATATTCACCAAAAACCTTAAGGTTATAGGTGAGTGGATTCTCTCACTTATAAATTCTTAAGTCTCCATATTTCTAACCAATATGAAACTATTATCTACACTACTCACGCTTGCTACATTCTCAACACTTTTGATATACATTACAAGAACTTATGATGACAATATTATCAAACAAAGTGGATCTTATCTTTTCCCAAAATTAAAACTTTTTTTATTGGTTTTACACTTGAGTTGCGACAGTTATCACAAAACCGTACTTATTCCTGGATTGCGACGGTTGTTACGACAATTAGGGTCAACTGTCGTAAATTTTTTGCTACATATATCTCAAAACCGTCCTTATTCCTAGACAGCGACGGTTGTCACGACAGTTAAAAACTGGACTGCGACGGTTGTCACGACAATTATCACAAAACCGTCCTTATTATGTTTTTTACTTAACTTTTTTTTTATAATATAATTTTTTTATTGAGCTCACCTTCTTCCTTACCGGCCGCATAAACAACCCTCACAAACTCACCATGTTGCTTATAGAAATTTCTTCTCTCACATTCTTCCTTAACAAAATCACATTCTTGGTCAGTGGAAAAACTTGGGGCTTATTTGATTCCCTTCTTAAAATCTGGTCTTTACTTTTTCAATAATTTTTAATAATTTTTGCGAATCTCTGATTTTCTGAACTCATTTTTTTCTGTACAGTTTTGTTTCATGTATTTTGATCCATGGAAGTGTTGAATTAGTAAGGTTGCTGCCTTGTGACTTGGAGGTCAGGTTTAAATCTTGGAAAAATCTTCTGCTTATTGGCGGGAGATGGATATGACTGCGTAAATCTACCCTCCCCTGATCTCGCCTTGTACGAGGGTCGTGCATTGAGGGATAAGACGTGGACTTCATAAAATTGATAAATGATGTACAGAGTTAGTAATTAGTTAATACTAGTAACATTAGATGCTCATTTTATCTTTGTTTTGTAGTATTTACACTCTAAATTATTCAGTTTCTAGCAGTCTAGTAGATGTTCCATTGGTCAAGTATGGAACCTTTGTTGAGAAGGAAGCTGGTAATTATCAATGGAGTCGGTCAGATGTATCAAATCCCATATATAAATTCTATGATAAGGTTATGTAAATAAAACCTTGGCATTATTCGTATGGATTATTTTTGTAAATGAAAACAATGCTCTGTGTGTGCTAAAAGTTCATTTGATTTTTTTTTTTAAATTTAGAAATATATTAGCTGCGGATATACCTGCGGATTTTACATTTCCTGAGGATTTACCTTTGGAAATACCTATGGTTTATTATTTTTGGATAACAAAAACAATTATTTATGGCGGTTTTAACCGCCGCAATTTTCAATTTACGACAGTTCCTTTCAAGGCGCAACATGGAACGAGGGTTGGAGTGACGGTTTTAGGAACTGTCGCGATATAGCCGGGCGACACACGTTTTTGCGACAGAAGCAAAACCGTCGCGACTAGTAAATTGTGACGGTTCAAACCGCCATAATCTGCCAATATTAACTGTCGCAACTTGCCAATTTTCTTGTAGTGCATTGACACTCTTCAACGAGAAGTTGCTTACACACCACCCTTGTGACGTTGTTGACTTTTGATACAAGTAAGTCAGCCCCTTTCTTGAACCAGACTCTAATATATACCATGTGTTGGGAGAGTTTTCAACTAGGGAGCATTGAACATTGTGGGACTTATTTTTTAACAACACCTTTGTGAGAGACGCATCGCATATTCACCAAAAACCTTAAGGTTATAGGTGAGTGGATTCTCTCACTTATAAATTCTTAAGTCTCCATATTTCTAACCAATATGAAACTATTATCTACACTACTCACGCTTGCTACATTCTCAACACTTTTGATATACATTACAAGAACTTATGATGACAATATTATCAAACAAAGTGGATCTTATCTTTTCCCAAAATTAAAACTTTTTTTATTGGTTTTACACTTGAGTTGCGACAGTTATCACAAAACCGTACTTATTCCTGGATTGCGACGGTTGTTACGACAATTAGGGTCAACTGTCGTAAATTTTTTGCTACATATATCTCAAAACCGTCCTTATTCCTAGACAGCGACGGTTGTCACGACAGTTAAAAACTGGACTGCGACGGTTGTCACGACAATTATCACAAAACCGTCCTTATTATGTTTTTTACTTAACTTTTTTTTTATAATATAATTTTTTTATTGAGCTCACCTTCTTCCTCACCGGCCGCATAAACAACCCTCACAAACTCACCATGTTGCTTATAGAAATTTCTTCTCTCACATTCTTCCTTAACAAAATCACATTCTTGGTCAGTGGAAAAACTTGGGGCTTATTTGATTCCCTTCTTAAAATCTGGTCTTTACTTTTTCAATAATTTTTAATAATTTTTGCGAATCTCTGATTTTCTTAACTCATTTTTTTCTGTACAGTTTTGTTTCATGTATTTTGATCCATGGAAGTGTTGAATTAGTAAGGTTGCTGCCTTGTGACTTGGAGGTCAGGTTTAAATCTTGGAAAAATCTTCTGCTTATTGGCGGGAGATGGATATGACTGCGTAAATCTACCCTCCCCTGATCTCGCCTTGTACGAGGGTCGTGCATTGAGGGATAAGACGTGGACTTCATAAAATTGATAAATGATGTACAGAGTTAGTAATTAGTTAATACTAGTAACATTAGATGCTCATTTTATCTTTGTTTTGTAGTATTTACACTCTAAATTATTCAGTTTCTAGCAGTCTAGTAGATGTTCCATTGGTCAAGTATGGAACCTTTGTTGAGAAGGAAGCTGGTAATTATCAATGGAGTCGGTCAGATGTATCAAATCCCATATATAAATTCTATGATAAGGTTATGTAAATAAAACCTTGGCATTATTCGTATGGATTTTTTTGTAAATGAAAACAATGCTCTGTGTGTGCTAAAAGTTCATTTGATTTTTTTTTTTAAATTTAGAAATATATTAGCTGCGGATATACCTGCGGATTTTACATTTCCTGAGGATTTACCTTTGGAAATACCTATGGTTTATTATTTTTGGATAACAAAAACAATTATTTATGGCAGTTTTAACCGCCGCAATTTTCAATTTACGACAGTTCCTTTCAAGGCGCAACATGGAACGAGGGTTGGAGTGACGGTTTTAGGAACTGTCGCGATATAGCCGGGCGACACACGTTTTTGCGACAGAAGCAAAACCGTCACGACTAGTAAATTGTGACGGTTCAAACCGCCATAATCTGCCAATATTAACTGTCGCAACTTGCCAATTTTCTTGTAGTGCATTGACACTCTTCAACGAGAAGTTGCTTACACACCACCCTTGTGACGTTGTTGACTTTTGATACAAGTAAGTCAGCCCCTTTCTTGAACCAGACTCTAATATATACCATGTGTTGGGAGAGTTTTCAACTAGGGAGCATTGAACATTGTGGGACTTATTTTTTAACAACACCTTTGTGAGAGACGCATCGCATATTCACCAAAAACCTTAAGGTTATAGGTGAGTGGATTCTCTCACTTATAAATTCTTAAGTCTCCATATTTCTAACCAATATGAAACTATTATCTACACTACTCACGCTTGCTACATTCTCAACACTTTTGATATACATTACAAGAACTTATGATGACAATATTATCAAACAAAGTGGATCTTATCTTTTCCCAAAATTAAAACTTTTTTTATTGGTTTTACACTTGAGTTGCGACAGTTATCACAAAACCGTACTTATTCCTGGATTGCGACGGTTGTTACGACAATTAGGGTCAACTGTCGTAAATTTTTTGCTACATATATCTCAAAACCTTCCTTATTCCTAGACAGCGACGGTTGTCACGACAGTTAAAAACTGGACTGCGACGGTTGTCACGACAATTATCACAAAACCGTCCTTATTATGTTTTTTACTTAACTTTTTTTTTATAATATAATTTTTTTATTGAGCTCACCTTCTTCCTCACCGGCCGCATAAACAACCCTCACAAACTCACCATGTTGCTTATAGAAATTTCTTCTCTCACATTCTTCCTTAACAAAATCACATTCTTGGTCAGTGGAAAAACTTGGGGCTTATTTGATTCCCTTCTTAAAATCTGGTCTTTACTTTTTCAATAATTTTTGCGAATCTCTGATTTTCTGAACTCTTTTTTTTCTGTACAGTTTTGTTTCATGTATTTTGATCCATGGAAGTGTTGAATTAGTAAGGTTGCTGCCTTGTGACTTGGAGGTCAGGTTTAAATCTTGGAAAAATCTTCTGCTTATTGGCGGGAGATGGATATGACTGCGTAAATCTACCCTCCCCTGATCTCGCCTTGTACGAGGGTCGTGCATTGAGGGATAAGACGTGGACTTCATAAAATTGATAAATGATGTACAGAGTTAGTAATTAGTTAATACTAGTAACATTAGATGCTCATTTTATCTTTGTTTTGTAGTATTTACACTCTAAATTATTCAGTTTCTAGCAGTCTAGTAGATGTTCCATTGGTCAAGTATGGAACCTTTGTTGAGAAGGAAGCTGGTAATTATCAATGGAGTCGGTCAGATGTATCAAATCCCATATATAAATTCTATGATAAGGTTATGTAAATAAAACCTTGGCATTATTCGTATGGATTTTTTTGTAAATGAAAACAATGCTCTGTGTGTGCTAAAAGTTCATTTGATTTTTTTTTTTAAATTTAGAAATATATTAGCTGCGGATATACCTGCGGATTTTACATTTCCTGAGGATTTACCTTTGGAAATACCTATGGTTTATTATTTTTGGATAACAAAAACAATTATTTATGGCGGTTTTAACCGCCGCAATTTTCAATTTACGACAGTTCCTTTCAAGGCGCAACATGGAACGAGGGTTGGAGTGACGGTTTTAGGAACTGTCGCGATATAGCCGGGCGACACACGTTTTTGCGACAGAAGCAAAACCGTCACGACTAGTAAATTGTGACGGTTCAAACCGCCATAATCTGCCAATATTAACTGTCGCAACTTGCCAATTTTCTTGTAGTGCATTGACACTCTTCAACGAGAAGTTGCTTACACACCACCCTTGTGACGTTGTTGACTTTTGATACAAGTAAGTCAGCCCCTTTCTTGAACCAGACTCTAATATATACCATGTGTTGGGAGAGTTTTCAACTAGGGAGCATTGAACATTATGGGACTTATTTTTTAACAACACCTTTGTGAGAGACGCATCGCATATTCACCAAAAACCTTAAGGTTATAGGTGAGTGGATTCTCTCACTTATAAATTCTTAAGTCTCCATATTTCTAACCAATATGAAACTATTATCTACACTACTCACGCTTGCTACATTCTCAACACTTTTGATATACATTACAAGAACTTATGATGACAATATTATCAAACAAAGTGGATCTTATCTTTTCCCAAAATTAAAACTTTTTTTATTGGTTTTACACTTGAGTTGCGACAGTTATCACAAAACCGTACTTATTCCTGGATTGCGACGGTTGTTACGACAATTAGGGTCAACTGTCGTAAATTTTTTGCTACATATATCTCAAAACCTTCCTTATTCCTAGACAGCGACGGTTGTCACGACAGTTAAAAACTGGACTGCGACGGTTGTCACGACAATTATCACAAAACCGTCCTTATTATGTTTTTTACTTAACTTTTTTTTTATAATATAATTTTTTTATTGAGCTCACCTTCTTCCTCACCGGCCGCATAAACAACCCTCACAAACTCACCATGTTGCTTATAGAAATTTCTTCTCTCACATTCTTCCTTAACAAAATCACATTCTTGGTCAGTGGAAAAACTTGGGGCTTATTTGATTCCCTTCTTAAAATCTGGTCTTTACTTTTTCAATAATTTTTGCGAATCTCTGATTTTCTGAACTCTTTTTTTTCTGTACAGTTTTGTTTCATGTATTTTGATCCATGGAAGTGTTGAATTAGTAAGGTTGCTGCCTTGTGACTTGGAGGTCAGGTTTAAATCTTGGAAAAATCTTCTGCTTATTGGCGGGAGATGGATATGACTGCGTAAATCTACCCTCCCCTGATCTCGCCTTGTACGAGGGTCGTGCATTGAGGGATAAGACGTGGACTTCATAAAATTGATAAATGATGTACAGAGTTAGTAATTAGTTAATACTAGTAACATTAGATGCTCATTTTATCTTTGTTTTGTAGTATTTACACTCTAAATTATTCAGTTTCTAGCAGTCTAGTAGATGTTCCATTGGTCAAGTATGGAACCTTTGTTGAGAAGGAAGCTGGTAATTATCAATGGAGTCGGTCAGATGTATCAAATCCCATATATAAATTCTATGATAAGGTTATGTAAATAAAACCTTGGCATTATTCGTATGGATTATTTTTGTAAATGAAAACAATGCTCTGTGTGTGCTAAAAGTTCATTTGATTTTTTTTTTTTAATTTAGAAATATATTAGCTGCGGATATACCTGCGGATTTTACATTTCCTGAGGATTTACCTTTGGAAATACCTATGGTTTATTATTTTTGGATAACAAAAACAATTATTTATGGCGGTTTTAACCGCCGCAATTTTCAATTTACGACAGTTCCTTTCAAGGCGCAACATGGAACGAGGGTTGGAGTGACGGTTTTAGGAACTGTCGCGATATAGCCGGGCGACACACGTTTTTGCGACAGAAGCAAAACCGTCACGACTAGTAAATTGTGACGGTTCAAACCGCCATAATCTGCCAATATTAACTGTCGCAACTTGCCAATTTTCTTGTAGTGCATTGACACTCTTCAACGAGAAGTTGCTTACACACCACCCTTGTGACGTTGTTGACTTTTGATACAAGTAAGTCAGCCCCTTTCTTGAACCAGACTCTAATATATACCATGTGTTGGGAGAGTTTTCAACTAGGGAGCATTGAACATTGTGGGACTTATTTTTTAACAACACCTTTGTGAGAGACGCATCGCATATTCACCAAAAACCTTAAGGTTATAGGTGAGTGGATTCTCTCACTTATAAATTCTTAAGTCTCCATATTTCTAACCAATATGAAACTATTATCTACACTACTCACGCTTGCTACATTCTCAACACTTTTGATATACATTACAAGAACTTATGATGACAATATTATCAAACAAAGTGGATCTTATCTTTTCCCAAAATTAAAACTTTTTTTATTGGTTTTACACTTGAGTTGCGACAGTTATCACAAAACCGTACTTATTCCTGGATTGCGACGGTTGTTACGACAATTAGGGTCAACTGTCGTAAATTTTTTGCTACATATATCTCAAAACCTTCCTTATTCCTAGACAGCGACGGTTGTCACGACAGTTAAAAACTGGACTGCGACGGTTGTCACGACAATTATCACAAAACCGTCCTTATTATGTTTTTTACTTAACTTTTTTTTAATAATATAATTTTTTTATTGAGCTCACCTTCTTCCTCACCGGCCGCATAAACAACCCTCACAAACTCACCATGTTGCTTATAGAAATTTCTTCTCTCACATTCTTCCTTAACAAAATCACATTCTTGGTCAGTGGAAAAACTTGGGGCTTATTTGATTCCCTTCTTAAAATCTGGTCTTTACTTTTTCAATAATTTTTGCGAATCTCTGATTTTCTGAACTCTTTTTTTTCTGTACAGTTTTGTTTCATGTATTTTGATCCATGGAAGTGTTGAATTAGTAAGGTTGCTGCCTTGTGACTTGGAGGTCAGGTTTAAATCTTGGAAAAATCTTCTGCTTATTGGCGGGAGATGGATATGACTGCGTAAATCTACCCTCCCCTGATCTCGCCTTGTACGAGGGTCGTGCATTGAGGGATAAGACGTGGACTTCATAAAATTGATAAATGATGTACAGAGTTAGTAATTAGTTAATACTAGTAACATTAGATGCTCATTTTATCTTTGTTTTGTAGTATTTACACTCTAAATTATTCAGTTTCTAGCAGTCTAGTAGATGTTCCATTGGTCAAGTATGGAACCTTTGTTGAGAAGGAAGCTGGTAATTATCAATGGAGTCGGTCAGATGTATCAAATCCCATATATAAATTCTATGATAAGGTTATGTAAATAAAACCTTGGCATTATTCGTATGGATTATTTTTGTAAATGAAAACAATGCTCTGTGTGTGCTAAAAGTTCATTTGATTTTTTTTTTTTAATTTAGAAATATATTAGCTGCGGATATACCTGCGGATTTTACATTTCCTGAGGATTTACCTTTGGAAATACCTATGGTTTATTATTTTTGGATAACAAAAACAATTATTTATGGCGGTTTTAACCGCCGCAATTTTCAATTTACGACAGTTCCTTTCAAGGCGCAACATGGAACGAGGGTTGGAGTGACGGTTTTAGGAACTGTCGCGATATAGCCGGGCGACACACGTTTTTGCGACAGAAGCAAAACCGTCACGACTAGTAAATTGTGACGGTTCAAACCGCCATAATCTGCCAATATTAACTGTCGCAACTTGCCAATTTTCTTGTAGTGCATTGACACTCTTCAACGAGAAGTTGCTTACACACCACCCTTGTGACGTTGTTGACTTTTGATACAAGTAAGTCAGCCCCTTTCTTGAACCAGACTCTAATATATACCATGTGTTGGGAGAGTTTTCAACTAGGGAGCATTGAACATTGTGGGACTTATTTTTTAACAACACCTTTGTGAGAGACGCATCGCATATTCACCAAAAACCTTAAGGTTATAGGTGAGTGGATTCTCTCACTTATAAATTCTTAAGTCTCCATATTTCTAACCAATATGAAACTATTATCTACACTACTCACGCTTGCTACATTCTCAACACTTTTGATATACATTACAAGAACTTATGATGACAATATTATCAAACAAAGTGGATCTTATCTTTTCCCAAAATTAAAACTTTTTTTATTGGTTTTACACTTGAGTTGCGACAGTTATCACAAAACCGTACTTATTCCTGGATTGCGACGGTTGTTACGACAATTAGGGTCAACTGTCGTAAATTTTTTGCTACATATATCTCAAAACCGTCCTTATTCCTAGACAGCGACGGTTGTCACGACAGTTAAAAACTGGACTGCGACGGTTGTCACGACAATTATCACAAAACCGTCCTTATTATGTTTTTTACTTAACTTTTTTTTTATAATATAATTTTTTTATTGAGCTCACCTTCTTCCTCACCGGCCGCATAAACAACCCTCACAAACTCACCATGTTGCTTATAGAAATTTCTTCTCTCACATTCTTCCTTAACAAAATCACATTCTTGGTCAGTGGAAAAACTTGGGGCTTATTTGATTCCCTTCTTAAAATCTGGTCTTTACTTTTTCAATAATTTTTAATAATTTTTGCGAATCTCTGATTTTCTGAACTCATTTTTTTTCTGTACAGTTTTGTTTCATGTATTTTGATCCATGGAAGTGTTGAATTAGTAAGGTTGCTGCCTTGTGACTTGGAGGTCAGGTTTAAATCTTGGAAAAATCTTCTGCTTATTGGCGGGAGATGGATATGACTGCGTAAATCTACCCTCCCCTGATCTCGCCTTGTACGAGGGTCGTGCATTGAGGGATAAGACGTGGACTTCATAAAATTGATAAATGATGTACAGAGTTAGTAATTATTTAATACTAGTAACATTAGATGCTCATTTTATCTTTGTTTTGTAGTATTTACACTCTAAATTATTCAGTTTCTAGCAGTCTAGTAGATGTTCCATTGGTCAAGTATGGAACCTTTGTTGAGAAGGAAGCTGGTAATTATCAATGGAATCGGTCAGATGTATCAAATCCCATATATAAATTCTATGATAAGATTATGTAAATAAAACCTTGGCATTATTCGTATGGATTATTTTTGTAAATGAAAACAATGCTCGGTGTGTGCTAAAAGTTCATTTGATTTTTTTTTTTAAATTTAGAAATATATTAGCTGCGGATATACCTGCGGATTTTACATTTCCTGAGGATTTACCTTTGGAAATACCTATGGTTTATTATTTTGGGATAACAAAAACAATTATTTATGGCGGTTTTAACCGCCGCAATTTTCAATTTACGACAGTTCCTTTCAAGGCGCAACATGGAACGAGGGTTGGAGTGACGGTTTTAGGAACTGTCGCGATATAGCCGGGCGACACACGTTTTTGCGACAGAAGCAAAACCGTCACGACTAGTTAATTGTGACGGTTCAAACCGCCATAATCTGCCAATATTAACTGTCGCAACTTGCCAATTTTCTTGTAGTGCATTGACACTCTTCAACGAGAAGTTGCTTACACACCACCCTTGTGACGTTGTTGACTTTTGATACAAGTAAGTCAGCCCCTTTCTTGAACCAGACTCTAATATATACCATGTGTTGGGAGAGTTTTCAACTAGGGAGCATTGAACATTGTGGGACTTATTTTTTAACAACACCTTTGTGAGAGACGCATCGCATATTCACCAAAAACCTTAAGGTTATAGGTGAGTGGATTCTCTCACTTATAAATTCTTAAGTCTCCATATTTCTAACCAATATGAAACTATTATCTACACTACTCACGCTTGCTACATTCTCAACACTTTTGATATATATTACAAGAACTTATGATGACAATATTATCAAACAAAGTGGATCTTATCTTTTCCCAAAATTAAAACTTTTTTTATTGGTTTTACACTTGAGTTGCGACAGTTATCACAAAACCGTACTTATTCCTGGATTGCGACGGTTGTTACGACAATTAGGGTCAACTGTCGTAAATTTTTTGCTACATATATCTCAAAACCTTCCTTATTCCTAGACAGCGACGGTTGTCACGACAGTTAAAAACTGGACTGCGACGGTTGTCACGACAATTATCACAAAACCGTCCTTATTATGTTTTTTACTTAACTTTTTTTTTATAATATAATTTTTTTATTGAGCTCACCTTCTTCCTCACCGGCCGCATAAACAACCCTCACAAACTCACCATGTTGCTTATAGAAATTTCTTCTCTCACATTCTTCCTTAACAAAATCACATTCTTGGTCAGTGGAAAAACTTGGGGCTTATTTGATTCCCTTCTTAAAATCTGGTCTTTACTTTTTCAATAATTTTTAATAATTTTTGCGAATCTCTGATTTTCTGAACTCATTTTTTTTCTGTACAGTTTTGTTTCATGTATTTTGATCCATGGAAGTGTTGAATTAGTAAGGTTGCTGCCTTGTGACTTGGAGGTCAGGTTTAAATCTTGGAAAAATCTTCTGCTTATTGGCGGGAGATGGATATGACTGCGTAAATCTACCCTCCCCTGATCTCGCCTTGTACGAGGGTCGTGCATTGAGGGATAAGACGTGGACTTCATAAAATTGATAAATGATGTACAGAGTTAGTAATTAGTTAATACTAGTAACATTAGATGCTCATTTTATCTTTGTTTTGTAGTATTTACACTCTAAATTATTCAGTTTCTAGCAGTCTAGTAGATGTTCCATTGGTCAAGTATGGAACCTTTGTTGAGAAGGAAGCTGGTAATTATCAATGGAGTCGGTCAGATGTATCAAATCCCATATATAAATTCTATGATAAGGTTATGTAAATAAAACCTTGGCATTATTCGTATGGATTTTTTTGTAAATGAAAACAATGCTCTGTGTGTGCTAAAAGTTCATTTGATTTTTTTTTTTAAATTTAGAAATATATTAGCTGCGGATATACCTGCGGATTTTACATTTCCTGAGGATTTACCTTTGGAAATACCTATGGTTTATTATTTTTGGATAACAAAAACAATTATTTATGGCGGTTTTAACCGCCGCAATTTTCAATTTACGACAGTTCCTTTCAAGGCGCAACATGGAACGACGGTTGGAGTGACGGTTTTAGGAACTGTCGCGATATAGCCGGGCGACACACGTTTTTGCGACAGAAGCAAAACCGTCACGACTAGTAAATTGTGACGGTTCAAACCGCCATAATCTGCCAATATTAACTGTCGCAACTTGCCAATTTTCTTGTAGTGCATTGACACTCTTCAACGAGAAGTTGCTTACACACCACCCTTGTGACGTTGTTGACTTTTGATACAAGTAAGTCAGCCCCTTTCTTGAACCAGACTCTAATATATACCATGTGTTGGGAGAGTTTTCAACTAGGGAGCATTGAACATTGTGGGACTTATTTTTTAACAACACCTTTGTGAGAGACGCATCGCATATTCACCAAAAACCTTAAGGTTATAGGTGAGTGGATTCTCTCACTTATAAATTCTTAAGTCTCCATATTTCTAACCAATATGAAACTATTATCTACACTACTCACGCTTGCTACATTCTCAACACTTTTGATATACATTACAAGAACTTATGATGACAATATTATCAAACAAAGTGGATCTTATCTTTTCCCAAAATTAAAACTTTTTTTATTGGTTTTACACTTGAGTTGTGACAGTTATCACAAAACCGTACTTATTCCTGGATTGCGACGGTTGTTACGACAATTAGGGTCAACTGTCGTAAAATTTTTGCTACATATATCTCAAAACCTTCCTTATTCCTAGACAGCGACGGTTGTCACGACAGTTAAAAACTGGACTGCGACGGTTGTCACGACAATTATCACAAAACCGTCCTTATTATGTTTTTTACTTAACTTTTTTTTTATAATATAATTTTTTTATTGAGCTCACCTTCTTCCTCACCGGCCGCATAAACAACCCTCACAAACTCACCATGTTGCTTATAGAAATTTCTTCTCTCACATTCTTCCTTAACAAAATCACATTCTTGGTCAGTGGAAAAACTTGGGGCTTATTTGATTCCCTTCTTAAAATCTGGTCTTTACTTTTTCAATAATTTTTAATAATTTTTGCGAATCTCTGATTTTCTGAACTCATTTTTTTTCTGTACAGTTTTGTTTCATGTATTTTGATCCATGGAAGTGTTGAATTAGTAAGGTTGCTGCCTTGTGACTTGGAGGTCAGGTTTAAATCTTGGAAAAATCTTCTGCTTATTGGCGGGAGATGGATATGACTGCGTAAATCTACCCTCCCCTGATCTCGCCTTGTACGAGGGTCGTGCATTGAGGGATAAGACGTGGACTTCATAAAATTGATAAATGATGTACAGAGTTAGTAATTAGTTAATACTAGTAACATTAGATGCTCATTTTATCTTTGTTTTGTAGTATTTACACTCTAAATTATTCAGTTTCTAGCAGTCTAGTAGATGTTCCATTGGTCAAGTATGGAACCTTTGTTGAGAAGGAAGCTGGTAATTATCAATGGAGTCGGTCAGATGTATCAAATCCCATATATAAATTCTATGATAAGGTTATGTAAATAAAACCTTGGCATTATTCGTATGGATTTTTTTGTAAATGAAAACAATGCTCTGTGTGTGCTAAAAGTTCATTTGATTTTTTTTTTTTAATTTAGAAATATATTAGCTGCGGATATACCTGCGGATTTTACATTTCCTGAGGATTTACCTTTGGAAATACCTATGGTTTATTATTTTTGGATAACAAAAACAATTATTTATGGCGGTTTTAACCGCCGCAATTTTCAATTTACGACAGTTCCTTTCAAGGCGCAACATGGAACGACGGTTGGAGTGACGGTTTTAGGAACTGTCGCGATATAGCCGGGCGACACACGTTTTTGCGACAGAAGCAAAACCGTCACGACTAGTAAATTGTGACGGTTCAAACCGCCATAATCTGCCAATATTAACTGTCGCAACTTGCCAATTTTCTTGTAGTGCATTGACACTCTTCAACGAGAAGTTGCTTACACACCACCCTTGTGACGTTGTTGACTTTTGATACAAGTAAGTCAGCCCCTTTCTTGAACCAGACTCTAATATATACCATGTGTTGGGAGAGTTTTCAACTAGGGAGCATTGAACATTGTGGGACTTATTTTTTAACAACACCTTTGTGAGAGACGCATCGCATATTCACCAAAAACCTTAAGGTTATAGGTGAGTGGATTCTCTCACTTATAAATTCTTAAGTCTCCATATTTCTAACCAATATGAAACTATTATCTACACTACTCACGCTTGCTACATTCTCAACACTTTTGATATACATTACAAGAACTTATGATGACAATATTATCAAACAAAGTGGATCTTATCTTTTCCCAAAATTAAAACTTTTTTTATTGGTTTTACACTTGAGTTGCGACAGTTATCACAAAACCGTACTTATTCCTGGATTGCGACGGTTGTTACGACAATTAGGGTCAACTGTCGTAAATTTTTTGCTACATATATCTCAAAACCTTCCTTATTCCTAGACAGCGACGGTTGTCACGACAGTTAAAAACTGGACTGCGACGGTTGTCACGACAATTATCACAAAACCGTCCTTATTATGTTTTTTACTTAACTTTTTTTTTATAATATAATTTTTTTATTGAGCTCACCTTCTTCCTCACCGGCCGCATAAACAACCCTCACAAACTCACCATGTTGCTTATAGAAATTTCTTCTCTCACATTCTTCCTTAACAAAATCACATTCTTGGTCAGTGGAAAAACTTGGGGCTTATTTGATTCCCTTCTTAAAATCTGGTCTTTACTTTTTCAATAATTTTTGCGAATCTCTGATTTTCTGAACTCTTTTTTTTCTGTACAGTTTTGTTTCATGTATTTTGATCCATGGAAGTGTTGAATTAGTAAGGTTGCTGCCTTGTGACTTGGAGGTCAGGTTTAAATCTTGGAAAAATCTTCTGCTTATTGGCGGGAGATGGATATGACTGCGTAAATCTACCCTCCCCTGATCTCGCCTTGTACGAGGGTCGTGCATTGAGGGATAAGACGTGGACTTCATAAAATTGATAAATGATGTACAGAGTTAGTAATTAGTTAATACTAGTAACATTAGATGCTCATTTTATCTTTGTTTTGTAGTATTTACACTCTAAATTATTCAGTTTCTAGCAGTCTAGTAGATGTTCCATTGGTCAAGTATGGAACCTTTGTTGAGAAGGAAGCTGGTAATTATCAATGGAGTCGGTCAGATGTATCAAATCCCATATATAAATTCTATGATAAGGTTATGTAAATAAAACCTTGGCATTATTCGTATGGATTTTTTTGTAAATGAAAACAATGCTCTGTGTGTGCTAAAAGTTCATTTGATTTTTTTTTTTAAATTTAGAAATATATTAGCTGCGGATATACCTGCGGATTTTACATTTCCTGAGGATTTACCTTTGGAAATACCTATGGTTTATTATTTTTGGATAACAAAAAC
Organism: Lathyrus tuberosus; assembly: GCA_022829125.1. NCBI lineage: Eukaryota > Viridiplantae > Streptophyta > Magnoliopsida > Fabales > Fabaceae > Lathyrus > Lathyrus tuberosus. Next base: position 16,520,784 of record JALAZF010000071.1, read on the forward strand.
AATTATTTATGGCGGTTTTAACCGCCGCAATTTTCAATTTACGACAGTTCCTTTCAAGGCGCAACATGGAACGAGGGTTGGAGTGACGGTTTTAGGAACTGTCGCGATATAGCCGGGCGACACACGTTTTTGCGACAGAAGCAAAACCGTCACGACTAGTAAATTGTGACGGTTCAAACCGCCATAATCTGCCAATATTAACTGTCGCAACTTGCCAATTTTCTTGTAGTGCATTGACACTCTTCAACGAGAAGTTGCTTACACACCACCCTTGTGACGTTGTTGACTTTTGATACAAGTAAGTCAGCCCCTTTCTTGAACCAGACTCTAATATATACCATGTGTTGGGAGAGTTTTCAACTAGGGAGCATTGAACATTGTGGGACTTATTTTTTAACAACACCTTTGTGAGAGACGCATCGCATATTCACCAAAAACCTTAAGGTTATAGGTGAGTGGATTCTCTCACTTATAAATTCTTAAGTCTCCATATTTCTAACCAATATGAAACTATTATCTACACTACTCACGCTTGCTACATTCTCAACACTTTTGATATACATTACAAGAACTTATGATGACAATATTATCAAACAAAGTGGATCTTATCTTTTCCCAAAATTAAAACTTTTTTTATTGGTTTTACACTTGAGTTGCGACAGTTATCACAAAACCGTACTTATTCCTGGATTGCGACGGTTGTTACGACAATTAGGGTCAACTGTCGTAAATTTTTTGCTACATATATCTCAAAACCTTCCTTATTCCTAGACAGCGACGGTTGTCACGACAGTTAAAAACTGGACTGCGACGGTTGTCACGACAATTATCACAAAACCGTCCTTATTATGTTTTTTACTTAACTTTTTTTTTATAATATAATTTTTTTATTGAGCTCACCTTCTTCCTCACCGGCCGCATAAACAACCCTCACAAACTCACCATGTTGCTTATAGAAATTTCTTCTCTCACATTCTTCCTTAACAAAATCACATTCTTGGTCAGTGGAAAAACTTGGGGCTTATTTGATTCCCTTCTTAAAATCTGGTCTTTACTTTTTCAATAATTTTTGCGAATCTCTGATTTTCTGAACTCTTTTTTTTCTGTACAGTTTTGTTTCATGTATTTTGATCCATGGAAGTGTTGAATTAGTAAGGTTGCTGCCTTGTGACTTGGAGGTCAGGTTTAAATCTTGGAAAAATCTTCTGCTTATTGGCGGGAGATGGATATGACTGCGTAAATCTACCCTCCCCTGATCTCGCCTTGTACGAGGGTCGTGCATTGAGGGATAAGACGTGGACTTCATAAAATTGATAAATGATGTACAGAGTTAGTAATTAGTTAATACTAGTAACATTAGATGCTCATTTTATCTTTGTTTTGTAGTATTTACACTCTAAATTATTCAGTTTCTAGCAGTCTAGTAGATGTTCCATTGGTCAAGTATGGAACCTTTGTTGAGAAGGAAGCTGGTAATTATCAATGGAGTCGGTCAGATGTATCAAATCCCATATATAAATTCTATGATAAGGTTATGTAAATAAAACCTTGGCATTATTCGTATGGATTATTTTTGTAAATGAAAACAATGCTCTGTGTGTGCTAAAAGTTCATTTGATTTTTTTTTTTTAATTTAGAAATATATTAGCTGCGGATATACCTGCGGATTTTACATTTCCTGAGGATTTACCTTTGGAAATACCTATGGTTTATTATTTTTGGATAACAAAAACAATTATTTATGGCGGTTTTAACCGCCGCAATTTTCAATTTACGACAGTTCCTTTCAAGGCGCAACATGGAACGACGGTTGGAGTGACGGTTTTAGGAACTGTCGCGATATAGCCGGGCGACACACGTTTTTGCGACAGAAGCAAAACCGTCACGACTAGTAAATTGTGACGGTTCAAACCGCCATAATCTGCCAATATTAACTGTCGCAAGTTGCCAATTTTCTTGTAGTGCATTGACACTCTTCAACGAGAAGTTGCTTACACACCACCCTTGTGACGTTGTTGACTTTTGATACAAGTAAGTCAGCCCCTTTCTTGAACCAGACTCTAATATATACCATGTGTTGGGAGAGTTTTCAACTAGGGAGCATTGAACATTGTGGGACTTATTTTTTAACAACACCTTTGTGAGAGACGCATCGCATATTCACCAAAAACCTTAAGGTTATAGGTGAGTGGATTCTCTCACTTATAAATTCTTAAGTCTCCATATTTCTAACCAATATGAAACTATTATCTACACTACTCACGCTTGCTACATTCTCAACACTTTTGATATACATTACAAGAACTTATGATGACAATATTATCAAACAAAGTGGATCTTATCTTTTCCCAAAATTAAAACTTTTTTTATTGGTTTTACACTTGAGTTGCGACAGTTATCACAAAACCGTACTTATTCCTGGATTGCGACGGTTGTTACGACAATTAGGGTCAACTGTCGTAAATTTTTTGCTACATATATCTCAAAACCGTCCTTATTCCTAGACAGCGACGGTTGTCACGACAGTTAAAAACTGGACTGCGACGGTTGTCACGACAATTATCACAAAACCGTCCTTATTATGTTTTTTACTTAACTTTTTTTTTATAATATAATTTTTTTATTGAGCTCACCTTCTTCCTCACCGGCCGCATAAACAACCCTCACAAACTCACCATGTTGCTTATAGAAATTTCTTCTCTCACATTCTTCCTTAACAAAATCACATTCTTGGTCAGTGGAAAAACATGGGGCTTATTTGATTCCCTTCTTAAAATCTGGTCTTTACTTTTTCAATAATTTTTAATAATTTTTGCGAATCTCTGATTTTCTGAACTCATTTTTTTTCTGTACAGTTTTGTTTCATGTATTTTGATCCATGGAAGTGTTGAATTAGTAAGGTTGCTGCCTTGTGACTTGGAGGTCAGGTTTAAATCTTGGAAAAATCTTCTGCTTATTGGCGGGAGATGGATATGACTGCGTAAATCTACCCTCCCCTGATCTCGCCTTGTACGAGGGTCGTGCATTGAGGGATAAGACGTGGACTTCATAAAATTGATAAATGATGTACAGAGTTAGTAATTAGTTAATACTAGTAACATTAGATGCTCATTTTATCTTTGTTTTGTAGTATTTACACTCTAAATTATTCAGTTTCTAGCAGTCTAGTAGATGTTCCATTGGTCAAGTATGGAACCTTTGTTGAGAAGGAAGCTGGTAATTATCAATGGAGTCGGTCAGATGTATCAAATCCCATATATAAATTCTATGATAAGGTTATGTAAATAAAACCTTGGCATTATTCGTATGGATTATTTTTGTAAATGAAAACAATGCTCTGTGTGTGCTAAAAGTTCATTTGATTTTTTTTTTTAAATTTAGAAATATATTAGCTGCGGATATACCTGCGGATTTTACATTTCCTGAGGATTTACCTTTGGAAATACCTATGGTTTATTATTTTTGGATAACAAAAACAATTATTTATGGCGGTTTTAACCGCCGCAATTTTCAATTTACGACAGTTCCTTTCAAGGCGCAACATGGAACGACGGTTGGAGTGACGGTTTTAGGAACTGTCGCGATATAGCCGGGCGACACACGTTTTTGCGACAGAAGCAAAACCGTCACGACTAGTAAATTGTGACGGTTCAAACCGCCATAATCTGCCAATATTAACTGTCGCAACTTGCCAATTTTCTTGTAGTGCATTGACACTCTTCAACGAGAAGTTGCTTACACACCACCCTTGTGACGTTGTTGACTTTTGATACAAGTAAGTCAGCCCCTTTCTTGAACCAGACTCTAATATATACCATGTGTTGGGAGAGTTTTCAACTAGGGAGCATTGAACATTGTGGGACTTATTTTTTAACAACACCTTTGTGAGAGACGCATCGCATATTCACCAAAAACCTTAAGGTTATAGGTGAGTGGATTCTCTCACTTATAAATTCTTAAGTCTCCATATTTCTAACCAATATGAAACTATTATCTACACTACTCACGCTTGCTACATTCTCAACACTTTTGATATACATTACAAGAACTTATGATGACAATATTATCAAACAAAGTGGATCTTATCTTTTCCCAAAATTAAAACTTTTTTTATTGGTTTTACACTTGAGTTGCGACAGTTATCACAAAACCGTACTTATTCCTGGATTGCGACGGTTGTTACGACAATTAGGGTCAACTGTCGTAAATTTTTTGCTACATATATCTCAAAACCTTCCTTATTCCTAGACAGCGACGGTTGTCACGACAGTTAAAAACTGGACTGCGACGGTTGTCACGACAATTATCACAAAACCGTCCTTATTATGTTTTTTACTTAACTTTTTTTTTATAATATAATTTTTTTATTGAGCTCACCTTCTTCCTCACCGGCCGCATAAACAACCCTCACAAACTCACCATGTTGCTTATAGAAATTTCTTCTCTCACATTCTTCCTTAACAAAATCACATTCTTGGTCAGTGGAAAAACTTGGGGCTTATTTGATTCCCTTCTTAAAATCTGGTCTTTACTTTTTCAATAATTTTTAATAATTTTTGCGAATCTCTGATTTTCTGAACTCTTTTTTTTCTGTACAGTTTTGTTTCATGTATTTTGATCCATGGAAGTGTTGAATTAGTAAGGTTGCTGCCTTGTGACTTGGAGGTCAGGTTTAAATCTTGGAAAAATCTTCTGCTTATTGGCGGGAGATGGATATGACTGCGTAAATCTACCCTCCCCTGATCTCGCCTTGTACGAGGGTCGTGCATTGAGGGATAAGACGTGGACTTCATAAAATTGATAAATGATGTACAGAGTTAGTAATTAGTTAATACTAGTAACATTAGATGCTCATTTTATCTTTGTTTTGTAGTATTTACACTCTAAATTATTCAGTTTCTAGCAGTCTAGTAGATGTTCCATTGGTCAAGTATGGAACCTTTGTTGAGAAGGAAGCTGGTAATTATCAATGGAGTCGGTCAGATGTATCAAATCCCATATATAAATTCTATGATAAGGTTATGTAAATAAAACCTTGGCATTATTCGTATGGATTATTTTTGTAAATGAAAACAATGCTCTGTGTGTGCTAAAAGTTCATTTGATTTTTTTTTTTAAATTTAGAAATATATTAGCTGCGGATATACCTGCGGATTTTACATTTCCTGAGGATTTACCTTTGGAAATACCTATGGTTTATTATTTTTGGATAACAAAAACAATTATTTATGGCGGTTTTAACCGCCGCAATTTTCAATTTACGACAGTTCCTTTCAAGGCGCAACATGGAACGACGGTTGGAGTGACGGTTTTAGGAACTGTCGCGATATAGCCGGGCGACACATGTTTTTGCGACAGAAGCAAAACCGTCACGACTAGTAAATTGTGACGGTTCAAACCGCCATAATCTGCCAATATTAACTGTCGCAACTTGCCAATTTTCTTGTAGTGCATTGACACTCTTCAACGAGAAGTTGCTTACACACCACCCTTGTGACGTTGTTGACTTTTGATACAAGTAAGTCAGCCCCTTTCTTGAACCAGACTCTAATATATACCATGTGTTGGGAGAGTTTTCAACTAGGGAGCATTGAACATTGTGGGACTTATTTTTTAACAACACCTTTGTGAGAGACGCATCGCATATTCACCAAAAACCTTAAGGTTATAGGTGAGTGGATTCTCTCACTTATAAATTCTTAAGTCTCCATATTTCTAACCAATATGAAACTATTATCTACACTACTCACGCTTGCTACATTCTCAACACTTTTGATATACATTACAAGAACTTATGATGACAATATTATCAAACAAAGTGGATCTTATCTTTTCCCAAAATTAAAACTTTTTTTATTGGTTTTACACTTGAGTTGCGACAGTTATCACAAAACCGTACTTATTCCTGGATTGCGACGGTTGTTACGACAATTAGGGTCAACTGTCGTAAATTTTTTGCTACATATATCTCAAAACCGTCCTTATTCCTAGACAGCGACGGTTGTCACGACAGTTAAAAACTGGACTGCGACGGTTGTCACGACAATTATCACAAAACCGTCCTTATTATGTTTTTTACTTAACTTTTTTTTTTATAATATAATTTTTTTATTGAGCTCACCTTCTTCCTCACCGGCCGCATAAACAACCCTCACAAACTCACCATGTTGCTTATAGAAATTTCTTCTCTCACATTCTTCCTTAACAAAATCACATTCTTGGTCAGTGGAAAAACTTGGGGCTTATTTGATTCCCTTCTTAAAATCTGGTCTTTACTTTTTCAATAATTTTTAATAATTTTTGCGAATCTCTGATTTTCTGAACTCATTTTTTTTCTGTACAGTTTTGTTTCATGTATTTTGATCCATGGAAGTGTTAAATTAGTAAGGTTGCTGCCTTGTGACTTGGAGGTCAGGTTTAAATCTTGGAAAAATCTTCTGCTTATTGGCGGGAGATGGATATGACTGCGTAAATCTACCCTCCCCTGATCTCGCCTTGTACGAGGGTCGTGCATTGAGGGATAAGACGTGGACTTCATAAAATTGATAAATGATGTACAGAGTTAGTAATTAGTTAATACTAGTAACATTAGATGCTCATTTTATCTTTGTTTTGTAGTATTTACACTCTAAATTATTCAGTTTCTAGCAGTCTAGTAGATGTTCCATTGGTCAAGTATGGAACCTTTGTTGAGAAGGAAGCTGGTAATTATCAATGGAGTCGGTCAGATGTATCAAATCCCATATATAAATTCTATGATAAGGTTATGTAAATAAAACCTTGGCATTATTCGTATGGATTTTTTTGTAAATGAAAACAATGCTCTGTGTGTGCTAAAAGTTCATTTGATTTTTTTTTTTAAATTTAGAAATATATTAGCTGCGGATATACCTGCGGATTTTACATTTCCTGAGGATTTACCTTTGGAAATACCTATGGTTTATTATTTTTGGATAACAAAAACAATTATTTATGGCGGTTTTAACCGCCGCAATTTTCAATTTACGACAGTTCCTTTCAAGGCGCAACATGGAACGAGGGTTGGAGTGACGGTTTTAGGAACTGTCGCGATATAGCCGGGCGACACACGTTTTTGCGACAGAAGCAAAACCGTCACGACTAGTAAATTGTGACGGTTCAAACCGCCATAATCTGCCAATATTAACTGTCGCAACTTGCCAATTTTCTTGTAGTGCATTGACACTCTTCAACGAGAAGTTGCTTACACACCACCCTTGTGACGTTGTTGACTTTTGATACAAGTAAGTCAGCCCCTTTCTTGAACCAGACTCTAATATATACCATGTGTTGGGAGAGTTTTCAACTAGGGAGCATTGAACATTGTGGGACTTATTTTTTAACAACACCTTTGTGAGAGACGCATCGCATATTCACCAAAAACCTTAAGGTTATAGGTGAGTGGATTCTCTCACTTATAAATTCTTAAGTCTCCATATTTCTAACCAATATGAAACTATTATCTACACTACTCACGCTTGCTACATTCTCAACACTTTTGATATACATTACAAGAACTTATGATGACAATATTATCAAACAAAGTGGATCTTATCTTTTCCCAAAATTAAAACTTTTTTTATTGGTTTTACACTTGAGTTGCGACAGTTATCACAAAACCGTACTTATTCCTGGATTGCGACGGTTGTTACGACAATTAGGGTCAACTGTCGTAAATTTTTTGCTACATATATCTCAAAACCGTCCTTATTCCTAGACAGCGACGGTTGTCACGACAGTTAAAAACTGGACTGCGACGGTTGTCACGACAATTATCACAAAACCGTCCTTATTATGTTTTTTACTTAACTTTTTTTTTATAATATAATTTTTTTATTGAGCTCACCTTCTTCCTCACCGGCCGCATAAACAACCCTCACAAACTCACCATGTTGCTTATAGAAATTTCTTCTCTCACATTCTTCCTTAACAAAATCACATTCTTGGTCAGTGGAAAAACTTGGGGCTTATTTGATTCCCTTCTTAAAATCTGGTCTTTACTTTTTCAATAATTTTTAATAATTTTTGCGTATCTCTGATTTTCTGAACTCATTTTTTTTCTGTACAGTTTTGTTTCATGTATTTTGATCCATGGAAGTGTTGAATTAGTAAGGTTGCTGCCTTGTGACTTGGAGGTCAGGTTTAAATCTTGGAAAAATCTTCTGCTTATTGGCGGGAGATGGATATGACTGCGTAAATCTACCCTCCCCTGATCTCGCCTTGTACGAGGGTCGTGCATTGAGGGATAAGACGTGGACTTCATAAAATTGATAAATGATGTACAGAGTTAGTAATTAGTTAATACTAGTAACATTAGATGCTCATTTTATCTTTGTTTTGTAGTATTTACACTCTAAATTATTCAGTTTCTAGCAGTCTAGTAGATATTCCATTGGTCAAGTATGGAACCTTTGTTGAGAAGGAAGCTGGTAATTATCAATGGAGTCGGTCAGATATATCAAATCCCATATATAAATTCTATGATAAGGTTATGTAAATAAAACCTTGGCATTATTCGTATGGATTATTTTTGTAAATGAAAACAATGCTCTGTGTGTGCTAAAAGTTCATTTGATTTTTTTTTTAAAATTTAGAAATATATTAGCTGCGGATATACCTGCGGATTTTACATTTCCTGAGGATTTACCTTTGGAAATACCTATGGTTTATTATTTTTGGATAACAAAAACAATTATTTATGGCGGTTTTAACCGCCGCAATTTTCAATTTACGACAGTTCCTTTCAAGGCGCAACATGGAACGAGGGTTGGAGTGACGGTTTTAGGAACTGTCGCGATATAGCCGGGCGACACACGTTTTTGCGACAGAAGCAAAACCGTCACGACTAGTAAATTGTGACGGTTCAAACCGCCATAATCTGCCAATATTAACTGTCGCAACTTGCCAATTTTCTTGTAGTGCATTGACACTCTTCAACGAGAAGTTGCTTACACACCACCCTTGTGACGTTGTTGACTTTTGATACAAGTAAGTCAGCCCCTTTCTTGAACCAGACTCTAATATATACCATGTGTTGGGAGAGTTTTCAACTAGGGAGCATTGAACATTGTGGGACTTATTTTTTAACAACACCTTTGTGAGAGACGCATCGCATATTCACCAAAAACCTTAAGGTTATAGGTGAGTGGATTCTCTCACTTATAAATTCTTAAGTCTCCATATTTCTAACCAATATGAAACTATTATCTACACTACTCACGCTTGCTACATTCTCAACACTTTTGATATACATTACAAGAACTTATGATGACAATATTATCAAACAAAGTGGATCTTATCTTTTCCCAAAATTAAAACTTTTTTTATTGGTTTTACACTTGAGTTGCGACAGTTATCACAAAACCGTACTTATTCCTGGATTGCGACGGTTGTTACGACAATTAGGGTCAACTGTCGTAAATTTTTTGCTACATATATCTCAAAACCGTCCTTATTCCTAGACAGCGACGGTTGTCACGACAGTTAGAAACTGGACTGCGACGGTTGTCACGACAATTATCACAAAACCGTCCTTATTATGTTTTTTACTTAACTTTTTTTTTTATAATATAATTTTTTTATTGAGCTCACCTTCTTCCTCACCGGCCGCATAAACAACCCTCACAAACTCACCATGTTGCTTATAGAAATTTCTTCTCTCACATTCTTCCTTAACAAAATCACATTCTTGGTCAGTGGAAAAACTTGGGGCTTATTTGATTCCCTTCTTAAAATCTGGTCTTTACTTTTTCAATAATTTTTAATAATTTTTGCGAATCTCTGATTTTCTGAACTCATTTTTTTTCTGTACAGTTTTGTTTCATGTATTTTGATCCATGGAAGTGTTGAATTAGTAAGGTTGCTGCCTTGTGACTTGGAGGTCAGGTTTAAATCTTGGAAAAATCTTCTGCTTATTGGCGGGAGATGGATATGACTGCGTAAATCTACCCTCCCCTGATCTCGCCTTGTACGAGGGTCGTGCATTGAGGGATAAGACGTGGACTTCATAAAATTGATAAATGATGTACAGAGTTAGTAATTAGTTAATACTAGTAACATTAGATGCTCATTTTATCTTTGTTTTGTAGTATTTACACTCTAAATTATTCAGTTTCTAGCAGTCTAGTAGATATTCCATTGGTCAAGTATGGAACCTTTGTTGAGAAGGAAGCTGGTAATTATCAATGGAGTCGGTCAGATATATCAAATCCCATATATAAATTCTATGATAAGGTTATGTAAATAAAACCTTGGCATTATTCGTATGGATTATTTTTGTAAATGAAAACAATGCTCTGTGTGTGCTAAAAGTTCATTTGATTTTTTTTTTTAAATTTAGAAATATATTAGCTGCGGATATACCTGCGGATTTTACATTTCCTGAGGATTTACCTTTGGAAATACCTATGGTTTATTATTTTTGGATAACAAAAACAATTATTTATGGCGGTTTTAACCGCCGCAATTTTCAATTTACGACAGTTCCTTTCAAGGCGCAACATGGAACGACGGTTGGAGTGACGGTTTTAGGAACTGTCGCGATATAGCCGGGCGACACACGTTTTTGCGACAGAAGCAAAACCGTCACGACTAGTAAATTGTGACGGTTCAAACCGCCATAATCTGCCAATATTAACTGTCGCAACTTGCCAATTTTCTTGTAGTGCATTGACACTCTTCAACGAGAAGTTGGTTACACACCACCCTTGTGACGTTGTTGACTTTTGATACAAGTAAGTCAGCCCCTTTCTTGAACCAGACTCTAATATATACCATGTGTTGGGAGAGTTTTCAACTAGGGAGCATTGAACATTGTGGGACTTATTTTTTAACAACACCTTTGTGAGAGACGCATCGCATATTCACCAAAAACCTTAAGGTTATAGGTGAGTGGATTCTCTCACTTATAAATTCTTAAGTCTCCATATTTCTAACCAATATGAAACTATTATCTACACTACTCACGCTTGCTACATTCTCAACACTTTTGATATACATTACAAGAACTTATGATGACAATATTATCAAACAAAGTGGATCTTATCTTTTCCCAAAATTAAAACTTTTTTTATTGGTTTTACACTTGAGTTGCGACAGTTATCACAAAACCGTACTTATTCCTGGATTGCGACGGTTGTTACGACAATTAGGGTCAACTGTCGTAAATTTTTTGCTACATATATCTCAAAACCGTCCTTATTCCTAGACAGCGACGGTTGTCACGACAGTTAAAAACTGGACTGCGACGGTTGTCACGACAATTATCACAAAACCGTCCTTATTATGTTTTTTACTTAACTTTTTTTTTATAATATAATTTTTTTATTGAGCTCACCTTCTTCCTCACCGGCCGCATAAACAACCCTCACAAACTCACCATGTTGCTTATAGAAATTTCTTCTCTCACATTCTTCCTTAACAAAATCACATTCTTGGTCAGTGGAAAAACTTGGGGCTTATTTGATTCCCTTCTTAAAATCTGGTCTTTACTTTTTCAATAATTTTTAATAATTTTTGCGAATCTCTGATTTTCTGAACTCTTTTTTTTCTGTACAGTTTTGTTTCATGTATTTTGATCCATGGAAGTGTTGAATTAGTAAGGTTGCTGCCTTGTGACTTGGAGGTCAGGTTTAAATCTTGGAAAAATCTTCTGCTTATTGGCGGGAGATGGATATGACTGCGTAAATCTACCCTCCCCTGATCTCGCCTTGTACGAGGGTCGTGCATTGAGGGATAAGACGTGGACTTCATAAAATTGATAAATGATGTACAGAGTTAGTAATTAGTTAATACTAGTAACATTAGATGCTCATTTTATCTTTGTTTTGTAGTATTTACACTCTAAATTATTCAGTTTCTAGCAGTCTAGTAGATGTTCCATTGGTCAAGTATGGAACCTTTGTTGAGAAGGAAGCTGGTAATTATCAATGGAGTCGGTCAGATGTATCAAATCCCATATATAAATTCTATGATAAGGTTATGTAAATAAAACCTTGGCATTATTCGTATGGATTATTTTTGTAAATGAAAACAATGCTCTGTGTGTGCTAAAAGTTCATTTGATTTTTTTTTTTAAATTTAGAAATATATTAGCTGCGGATATACCTGCGGATTTTACATTTCCTGAGGATTTACCTTTGGAAATACCTATGGTTTATTATTTTTGGATAACAAAAACAATTATTTATGGCGGTTTTAACCGCCGCAATTTTCAATTTACGACAGTTCCTTTCAAGGCGCAACATGGAACGACGGTTGGAGTGACGGTTTTAGGAACTGTCGCGATATAGCCGGGCGACACATGTTTTTGCGACAGAAGCAAAACCGTCACGACTAGTAAATTGTGACGGTTCAAACCGCCATAATCTGCCAATATTAACTGTCGCAACTTGCCAATTTTCTTGTAGTGCATTGACACTCTTCAACGAGAAGTTGCTTACACACCACCCTTGTGACGTTGTTGACTTTTGATACAAGTAAGTCAGCCCCTTTCTTGAACCAGACTCTAATATATACCATGTGTTGGGAGAGTTTTCAACTAGGGAGCATTGAACATTGTGGGACTTATTTTTTAACAACACCTTTGTGAGAGACGCATCGCATATTCACCAAAAACCTTAAGGTTATAGGTGAGTGGATTCTCTCACTTATAAATTCTTAAGTCTCCATATTTCTAACCAATATGAAACTATTATCTACACTACTCACGCTTGCTACATTCTCAACACTTTTGATATACATTACAAGAACTTATGATGACAATATTATCAAACAAAGTGGATCTTATCTTTTCCCAAAATTAAAACTTTTTTTATTGGTTTTACACTTGAGTTGCGACAGTTATCACAAAACCGTACTTATTCCTGGATTGCGACGGTTGTTACGACAATTAGGGTCAACTGTCGTAAATTTTTTGCTACATATATCTCAAAACCGTCCTTATTCCTAGACAGCGACGGTTGTCACGACAGTTAAAAACTGGACTGCGACGGTTGTCACGACAATTATCACAAAACCGTCCTTATTATGTTTTTTACTTAACTTTTTTTTTTATAATATAATTTTTTTATTGAGCTCACCTTCTTCCTCACCGGCCGCATAAACAACCCTCACAAACTCACCATGTTGCTTATAGAAATTTCTTCTCTCACATTCTTCCTTAACAAAATCACATTCTTGGTCAGTGGAAAAACTTGGGGCTTATTTGATTCCCTTCTTAAAATCTGGTCTTTACTTTTTCAATAATTTTTAATAATTTTTGCGAATCTCTGATTTTCTGAACTCATTTTTTTTCTGTACAGTTTTGTTTCATGTATTTTGATCCATGGAAGTGTTAAATTAGTAAGGTTGCTGCCTTGTGACTTGGAGGTCAGGTTTAAATCTTGGAAAAATCTTCTGCTTATTGGCGGGAGATGGATATGACTGCGTAAATCTACCCTCCCCTGATCTCGCCTTGTACGAGGGTCGTGCATTGAGGGATAAGACGTGGACTTCATAAAATTGATAAATGATGTACAGAGTTAGTAATTAGTTAATACTAGTAACATTAGATGCTCATTTTATCTTTGTTTTGTAGTATTTACACTCTAAATTATTCAGTTTCTAGCAGTCTAGTAGATGTTCCATTGGTCAAGTATGGAACCTTTGTTGAGAAGGAAGCTGGTAATTATCAATGGAGTCGGTCAGATGTATCAAATCCCATATATAAATTCTATGATAAGGTTATGTAAATAAAACCTTGGCATTATTCGTATGGATTTTTTTGTAAATGAAAACAATGCTCTGTGTGTGCTAAAAGTTCATTTGATTTTTTTTTTTAAATTTAGAAATATATTAGCTGCGGATATACCTGCGGATTTTACATTTCCTGAGGATTTACCTTTGGAAATACCTATGGTTTATTATTTTTGGATAACAAAAACAATTATTTATGGCGGTTTTAACCGCCGCAATTTTCAATTTACGACAGTTCCTTTCATGGCGCAACATGGAACGAGGGTTGGAGTGACGGTTTTAGGAACTGTCGCGATATAGCCGGGCGACACACGTTTTTGCGACAGAAGCAAAACCGTCACGACTAGTAAATTGTGACGGTTCAAACCGCCATAATCTGCCAATATTAACTGTCGCAACTTGCCAATTTTCTTGTAGTGCATTGACACTCTTCAACGAGAAGTTGCTTACACACCACCCTTGTGACGTTGTTGACTTTTGATACAAGTAAGTCAGCCCCTTTCTTGAACCAGACTCTAATATATACCATGTGTTGGGAGAGTTTTCAACTAGGGAGCATTGAACATTGTGGGACTTATTTTTTAACAACACCTTTGTGAGAGACGCATCGCATATTCACCAAAAACCTTAAGGTTATAGGTGAGTGGATTCTCTCACTTATAAATTCTTAAGTCTCCATATTTCTAACCAATATGAAACTATTATCTACACTACTCACGCTTGCTACATTCTCAACACTTTTGATATACATTACAAGAACTTATGATGACAATATTATCAAACAAAGTGGATCTTATCTTTTCCCAAAATTAAAACTTTTTTTATTGGTTTTACACTTGAGTTGCGACAGTTATCACAAAACCGTACTTATTCCTGGATTGCGACGGTTGTTACGACAATTAGGGTCAACTGTCGTAAATTTTTTGCTACATATATCTCAAAACCGTCCTTATTCCTAGACAGCGACGGTTGTCACGACAGTTAAAAACTGGACTGCGACGGTTGTCACGACAATTATCACAAAACCGTCCTTATTATGTTTTTTACTTAACTTTTTTTTTATAATATAATTTTTTTATTGAGCTCACCTTCTTCCTCACCGGCCGCATAAACAACCCTCACAAACTCACCATGTTGCTTATAGAAATTTCTTCTCTCACATTCTTCCTTAACAAAATCACATTCTTGGTCAGTGGAAAAACTTGGGGCTTATTTGATTCCCTTCTTAAAATCTGGTCTTTACTTTTTCAATAATTTTTAATAATTTTTGCGTATCTCTGATTTTCTGAACTCATTTTTTTTCTGTACAGTTTTGTTTCATGTATTTTGATCCATGGAAGTGTTGAATTAGTAAGGTTGCTGCCTTGTGACTTGGAGGTCAGGTTTAAATCTTGGAAAAATCTTCTGCTTATTGGCGGGAGATGGATATGACTGCGTAAATCTACCCTCCCCTGATCTCGCCTTGTACGAGGGTCGTGCATTGAGGGATAAGACGTGGACTTCATAAAATTGATAAATGATGTACAGAGTTAGTAATTAGTTAATACTAGTAACATTAGATGCTCATTTTATCTTTGTTTTGTAGTATTTACACTCTAAATTATTCAGTTTCTAGCAGTCTAGTAGATATTCCATTGGTCAAGTATGGAACCTTTGTTGAGAAGGAAGCTGGTAATTATCAATGGAGTCGGTCAGATATATCAAATCCCATATATAAATTCTATGATAAGGTTATGTAAATAAAACCTTGGCATTATTCGTATGGATTATTTTTGTAAATGAAAACAATGCTCTGTGTGTGCTAAAAGTTCATTTGATTTTTTTTTTAAAATTTAGAAATATATTAGCTGCGGATATACCTGCGGATTTTACATTTCCTGAGGATTTACCTTTGGAAATACCTATGGTTTATTATTTTTGGATAACAAAAACAATTATTTATGGCGGTTTTAACCGCCGCAATTTTCAATTTACGACAGTTCCTTTCAAGGCGCAACATGGAACGAGGGTTGGAGTGACGGTTTTAGGAACTGTCGCGATATAGCCGGGCGACACACGTTTTTGCGACAGAAGCAAAACCGTCACGACTAGTAAATTGTGACGGTTCAAACCGCCATAATCTGCCAATATTAACTGTCGCAACTTGCCAATTTTCTTGTAGTGCATTGACACTCTTCAACGAGAAGTTGGTTACACACCACCCTTGTGACGTTGTTGACTTTTGATACAAGTAAGTCAGCCCCTTTCTTGAACCAGACTCTAATATATACCATGTGTTGGGAGAGTTTTCAACTAGGGAGCATTGAACATTGTGGGACTTATTTTTTAACAACACCTTTGTGAGAGACGCATCGCATATTCACCAAAAACCTTAAGGTTATAGGTGAGTGGATTCTCTCACTTATAAATTCTTAAGTCTCCATATTTCTAACCAATATGAAACTATTATCTACACTACTCACGCTTGCTACATTCTCAACACTTTTGATATACATTACAAGAACTTATGATGACAATATTATCAAACAAAGTGGATCTTATCTTTTCCCAAAATTAAAACTTTTTTTATTGGTTTTACACTTGAGTTGCGACAGTTATCACAAAACCGTACTTATTCCTGGATTGCGACGGTTGTTACGACAATTAGGGTCAACTGTCGTAAATTTTTTGCTACATATATCTCAAAACCGTCCTTATTCCTAGACAGCGACGGTTGTCACGACAGTTAAAAACTGGACTGCGACGGTTGTCACGACAATTATCACAAAACCGTCCTTATTATGTTTTTTACTTAACTTTTTTTTTTATAATATAATTTTTTTATTGAGCTCACCTTCTTCCTCACCGGCCGCATAAACAACCCTCACAAACTCACCATGTTGCTTATAGAAATTTCTTCTCTCACATTCTTCCTTAACAAAATCACATTCTTGGTCAGTGGAAAAACTTGGGGCTTATTTGATTCCCTTCTTAAAATCTGGTCTTTACTTTTTCAATAATTTTTAATAATTTTTGCGAATCTCTGATTTTCTGAACTCATTTTTTTTCTGTACAGTTTTGTTTCATGTATTTTGATCCATGGAAGTGTTGAATTAGTAAGGTTGCTGCCTTGTGACTTGGAGGTCAGGTTTAAATCTTGGAAAAATCTTCTGCTTATTGGCGGGAGATGGATATGACTGCGTAAATCTACCCTCCCCTGATCTCGCCTTGTACGAGGGTCGTGCATTGAGGGATAAGACGTGGACTTCATAAAATTGATAAATGATGTACAGAGTTAGTAATTAGTTAATACTAGTAACATTAGATGCTCATTTTATCTTTGTTTTGTAGTATTTACACTCTAAATTATTCAGTTTCTAGCAGTCTAGTAGATATTCCATTGGTCAAGTATGGAACCTTTGTTGAGAAGGAAGCTGGTAATTATCAATGGAGTCGGTCAGATATATCAAATCCCATATATAAATTCTATGATAAGGTTATGTAAATAAAACCTTGGCATTATTCGTATGGATTATTTTTGTAAATGAAAACAATGCTCTGTGTGTGCTAAAAGTTCATTTGATTTTTTTTTTTAAATTTAGAAATATATTAGCTGCGGATATACCTGCGGATTTTACATTTCCTGAGGATTTACCTTTGGAAATACCTATGGTTTATTATTTTTGGATAACAAAAACAATTATTTATGGCGGTTTTAACCGCCGCAATTTTCAATTTACGACAGTTCCTTTCAAGGCGCAACATGGAACGACGGTTGGAGTGACGGTTTTAGGAACTGTCGCGATATAGCCGGGCGACACACGTTTTTGCGACAGAAGCAAAACCGTCACGACTAGTAAATTGTGACGGTTCAAACCGCCATAATCTGCCAATATTAACTGTCGCAACTTGCCAATTTTCTTGTAGTGCATTGACACTCTTCAACGAGAAGTTGCTTACACACCACCCTTGTGACGTTGTTGACTTTTGATACAAGTAAGTCAGCCCCTTTCTTGAACCAGACTCTAATATATACCATGTGTTGGGAGAGTTTTCAACTAGGGAGCATTGAACATTGTGGGACTTATTTTTTAACAACACCTTTGTGAGAGACGCATCGCATATTCACCAAAAACCTTAAGGTTATAGGTGAGTGGATTCTCTCACTTATAAATTCTTAAGTCTCCATATTTCTAACCAATATGAAACTATTATCTACACTACTCACGCTTGCTACATTCTCAACACTTTTGATATACATTACAAGAACTTATGATGACAATATTATCAAACAAAGTGGATCTTATCTTTACCCAAAATTAAAACTTTTTTTATTGGTTTTACACTTGAGTTGCGACAGTTATCACAAAACCGTACTTATTCCTGCATTGCGACGGTTGTTACGACAATTAGGGTCAACTGTCGTAAATTTTTTGCTACATATATCTCAAAACCGTCCTTATTCCTAGACAGCGACGGTTGTCACGACAGTTAAAAACTTGACTGCGACGGTTGTCACGACAATTATCACAAAACCGTCCTTATTATGTTTTTTACTTAACTTTTTTTTTTATAATATAATTTTTTTATTGAGCTCACCTTCTTCCTCACCGGCCGCATAAACAACCCTCACAAACTCACCATGTTGCTTATAGAAATTTCTTCTCTCACATTCTTCCTTAACAAAATCACATTCTTGGTCAGTGGAAAAACTTGGGGCTTATTTGATTCCCTTCTTAAAATCTGGTCTTTACTTTTTCAATAATTTTTAATAATTTTTGCGAATCTCTGATTTTCTGAACTCATTTTTTTTCTGTACAGTTTTGTTTCATGTATTTTGATCCATGGAAGTGTTGAATTAGTAAGGTTGCTGCCTTGTGACTTGGAGGTCAGGTTTAAATCTTGGAAAAATCTTCTGCTTATTGGCGGGAGATGGATATGACTGCGTAAATCTACCCTCCCCTGATCTCGCCTTGTACGAGGGTCGTGCATTGAGGGATAAGACGTGGACTTCATAAAATTGATAAATGATGTACAGAGTTAGTAATTAGTTAATACTAGTAACATTAGATGCTCATTTTATCTTTGTTTTGTAGTATTTACACTCTAAATTATTCAGTTTCTAGCAGTCTAGTAGATGTTCCATTGGTCAAGTATGAAACCTTTGTTGAGAAGGAAGCTGGTAATTATCAATGGAGTCGGTCAGATGTATCAAATCCCATATATAAATTCTATGATAAGGTTATGTAAATAAAACCTTGGCATTATTCGTATGGATTATTTTTGTAAATGAAAACAATGCTCTGTGTGTGCTAAAAGTTCATTTGATTTTTTTTTTTAAATTTAGAAATATATTAGCTGCGGATATACCTGCGGATTTTACATTTCCTGAGGATTTACCTTTGGAAATACCTATGGTTTATTATTTTTGGATAACAAAAACAATTATTTATGGCGGTTTTAACCGCCGCAATTTTCAATTTACGACAGTTCCTTTCAAGGCGCAACATGGAACGAGGGTTGGAGTGACGGTTTTAGGAACTGTCGCGATATAGCCGGGCGACACACGTTTTTGCGACAGAAGCAAAACCGTCACGACTAGTAAATTGTGACGGTTCAAACCGCCATAATCTGCCAATATTAACTGTCGCAACTTGCCAATTTTCTTGTAGTGCATTGACACTCTTCAACGAGAAGTTGCTTACACACCACCCTTGTGACGTTGTTGACTTTTGATACAAGTAAGTCAGCCCCTTTCTTGAACCAGACTCTAATATATACCATGTGTTGGGAGAGTTTTCAACTAGGGAGCATTGAACATTGTGGGACTTATTTTTTAACAACACCTTTGTGAGAGACGCATCGCATATTCACCAAAAACCTTAAGGTTATAGGTGAGTGGATTCTCTCACTTATAAATTCTTAAGTCTCCATATTTCTAACCAATATGAAACTATTATCTACACTACTCACGCTTGCTACATTCTCAACACTTTTGATATACATTACAAGAACTTATGATGACAATATTATCAAACAAAGTGGATCTTATCTTTTCCCAAAATTAAAACTTTTTTTATTGGTTTTACACTTGAGTTGCGACAGTTATCACAAAACCGTACTTATTCCTGGATTGCGACGGTTGTTACGACAATTAGGGTCAACTGTCGTAAATTTTTTGCTACATATATCTCAAAACCGTCCTTATTCCTAGACAGCGACGGTTGTCACGACAGTTAAAAACTGGACTGCGACGGTTGTCACGACAATTATCACAAAACCGTCCTTATTATGTTTTTTACTTAACTTTTTTTTTATAATATAATTTTTTTATTGAGCTCACCTTCTTCCTCACCGGCCGCATAAACAACCCTCACAAACTCACCATGTTGCTTATAGAAATTTCTTCTCTCACATTCTTCCTTAACAAAATCACATTCTTGGTCAGTGGAAAAACTTGGGGCTTATTTGATTCCCTTCTTAAAATCTGGTCTTTACTTTTTCAATAATTTTTAATAATTTTTGCGTATCTCTGATTTTCTGAACTCATTTTTTTTCTGTACAGTTTTGTTTCATGTATTTTGATCCATGGAAGTGTTGAATTAGTAAGGTTGCTGCCTTGTGACTTGGAGGTCAGGTTTAAATCTTGGAAAAATCTTCTGCTTATTGGCGGGAGATGGATATGACTGCGTAAATCTACCCTCCCCTGATCTCGCCTTGTACGAGGGTCGTGCATTGAGGGATAAGACGTGGACTTCATAAAATTGATAAATGATGTACAGAGTTAGTAATTAGTTAATACTAGTAACATTAGATGCTCATTTTATCTTTGTTTTGTAGTATTTACACTCTAAATTATTCAGTTTCTAGCAGTCTAGTAGATATTCCATTGGTCAAGTATGGAACCTTTGTTGAGAAGGAAGCTGGTAATTATCAATGGAGTCGGTCAGATATATCAAATCCCATATATAAATTCTATGATAAGGTTATGTAAATAAAACCTTGGCATTATTCGTATGGATTATTTTTGTAAATGAAAACAATGCTCTGTGTGTGCTAAAAGTTCATTTGATTTTTTTTTTAAAATTTAGAAATATATTAGCTGCGGATATACCTGCGGATTTTACATTTCCTGAGGATTTACCTTTGGAAATACCTATGGTTTATTATTTTTGGATAACAAAAACAATTATTTATGGCGGTTTTAACCGCCGCAATTTTCAATTTACGACAGTTCCTTTCAAGGCGCAACATGGAACGAGGGTTGGAGTGACGGTTTTAGGAACTGTCGCGATATAGCCGGGCGACACACGTTTTTGCGACAGAAGCAAAACCGTCACGACTAGTAAATTGTGACGGTTCAAACCGCCATAATCTGCCAATATTAACTGTCGCAACTTGCCAATTTTCTTGTAGTGCATTGACACTCTTCAACGAGAAGTTGGTTACACACCACCCTTGTGACGTTGTTGACTTTTGATACAAGTAAGTCAGCCCCTTTCTTGAACCAGACTCTAATATATACCATGTGTTGGGAGAGTTTTCAACTAGGGAGCATTGAACATTGTGGGACTTATTTTTTAACAACACCTTTGTGAGAGACGCATCGCATATTCACCAAAAACCTTAAGGTTATAGGTGAGTGGATTCTCTCACTTATAAATTCTTAAGTCTCCATATTTCTAACCAATATGAAACTATTATCTACACTACTCACGCTTGCTACATTCTCAACACTTTTGATATACATTACAAGAACTTATGATGACAATATTATCAAACAAAGTGGATCTTATCTTTTCCCAAAATTAAAACTTTTTTTATTGGTTTTACACTTGAGTTGCGACAGTTATCACAAAACCGTACTTATTCCTGGATTGCGACGGTTGTTACGACAATTAGGGTCAACTGTCGTAAATTTTTTGCTACATATATCTCAAAACCGTCCTTATTCCTAGACAGCGACGGTTGTCACGACAGTTAAAAACTGGACTGCGACGGTTGTCACGACAATTATCACAAAACCGTCCTTATTATGTTTTTTACTTAACTTTTTTTTTATAATATAATTTTTTTATTGAGCTCACCTTCTTCCTCACCGGCCGCATAAACAACCCTCACAAACTCACCATGTTGCTTATAGAAATTTCTTCTCTCACATTCTTCCTTAACAAAATCACATTCTTGGTCAGTGGAAAAACTTGGGGCTTATTTGATTCCCTTCTTAAAATCTGGTCTTTACTTTTTCAATAATTTTTAATAATTTTTGCGAATCTCTGATTTTCTGAACTCTTTTTTTTCTGTACAGTTTTGTTTCATGTATTTTGATCCATGGAAGTGTTGAATTAGTAAGGTTGCTGCCTTGTGACTTGGAGGTCAGGTTTAAATCTTGGAAAAATCTTCTGCTTATTGGCGGGAGATGGATATGACTGCGTAAATCTACCCTCCCCTGATCTCGCCTTGTACGAGGGTCGTGCATTGAGGGATAAGACGTGGACTTCATAAAATTGATAAATGATGTACAGAGTTAGTAATTAGTTAATACTAGTAACATTAGATGCTCATTTTATCTTTGTTTTGTAGTATTTACACTCTAAATTATTCAGTTTCTAGCAGTCTAGTAGATGTTCCATTGGTCAAGTATGGAACCTTTGTTGAGAAGGAAGCTGGTAATTATCAATGGAGTCGGTCAGATGTATCAAATCCCATATATAAATTCTATGATAAGGTTATGTAAATAAAACCTTGGCATTATTCGTATGGATTATTTTTGTAAATGAAAACAATGCTCTGTGTGTGCTAAAAGTTCATTTGATTTTTTTTTTTAAATTTAGAAATATATTAGCTGCGGATATACCTGCGGATTTTACATTTCCTGAGGATTTACCTTTGGAAATACCTATGGTTTATTATTTTTGGATAACAAAAACAATTATTTATGGCGGTTTTAACCGCCGCAATTTTCAATTTACGACAGTTCCTTTCAAGGCGCAACATGGAACGACGGTTGGAGTGACGGTTTTAGGAACTGTCGCGATATAGCCGGGCGACACATGTTTTTGCGACAGAAGCAAAACCGTCACGACTAGTAAATTGTGACGGTTCAAACCGCCATAATCTGCCAATATTAACTGTCGCAACTTGCCAATTTTCTTGTAGTGCATTGACACTCTTCAACGAGAAGTTGCTTACACACCACCCTTGTGACGTTGTTGACTTTTGATACAAGTAAGTCAGCCCCTTTCTTGAACCAGACTCTAATATATACCATGTGTTGGGAGAGTTTTCAACTAGGGAGCATTGAACATTGTGGGACTTATTTTTTAACAACACCTTTGTGAGAGACGCATCGCATATTCACCAAAAACCTTAAGGTTATAGGTGAGTGGATTCTCTCACTTATAAATTCTTAAGTCTCCATATTTCTAACCAATATGAAACTATTATCTACACTACTCACGCTTGCTACATTCTCAACACTTTTGATATACATTACAAGAACTTATGATGACAATATTATCAAACAAAGTGGATCTTATCTTTTCCCAAAATTAAAACTTTTTTTATTGGTTTTACACTTGAGTTGCGACAGTTATCACAAAACCGTACTTATTCCTGGATTGCGACGGTTGTTACGACAATTAGGGTCAACTGTCGTAAATTTTTTGCTACATATATCTCAAAACCGTCCTTATTCCTAGACAGCGACGGTTGTCACGACAGTTAAAAACTGGACTGCGACGGTTGTCACGACAATTATCACAAAACCGTCCTTATTATGTTTTTTACTTAACTTTTTTTTTTATAATATAATTTTTTTATTGAGCTCACCTTCTTCCTCACCGGCCGCATAAACAACCCTCACAAACTCACCATGTTGCTTATAGAAATTTCTTCTCTCACATTCTTCCTTAACAAAATCACATTCTTGGTCAGTGGAAAAACTTGGGGCTTATTTGATTCCCTTCTTAAAATCTGGTCTTTACTTTTTCAATAATTTTTAATAATTTTTGCGAATCTCTGATTTTCTGAACTCATTTTTTTTCTGTACAGTTTTGTTTCATGTATTTTGATCCATGGAAGTGTTAAATTAGTAAGGTTGCTGCCTTGTGACTTGGAGGTCAGGTTTAAATCTTGGAAAAATCTTCTGCTTATTGGCGGGAGATGGATATGACTGCGTAAATCTACCCTCCCCTGATCTCGCCTTGTACGAGGGTCGTGCATTGAGGGATAAGACGTGGACTTCATAAAATTGATAAATGATGTACAGAGTTAGTAATTAGTTAATACTAGTAACATTAGATGCTCATTTTATCTTTGTTTTGTAGTATTTACACTCTAAATTATTCAGTTTCTAGCAGTCTAGTAGATGTTCCATTGGTCAAGTATGGAACCTTTGTTGAGAAGGAAGCTGGTAATTATCAATGGAGTCGGTCAGATGTATCAAATCCCATATATAAATTCTATGATAAGGTTATGTAAATAAAACCTTGGCATTATTCGTATGGATTTTTTTGTAAATGAAAACAATGCTCTGTGTGTGCTAAAAGTTCATTTGATTTTTTTTTTTAAATTTAGAAATATATTAGCTGCGGATATACCTGCGGATTTTACATTTCCTGAGGATTTACCTTTGGAAATACCTATGGTTTATTATTTTTGGATAACAAAAACAATTATTTATGGCGGTTTTAACCGCCGCAATTTTCAATTTACGACAGTTCCTTTCAAGGCGCAACATGGAACGAGGGTTGGAGTGACGGTTTTAGGAACTGTCGCGATATAGCCGGGCGACACACGTTTTTGCGACAGAAGCAAAACCGTCACGACTAGTAAATTGTGACGGTTCAAACCGCCATAATCTGCCAATATTAACTGTCGCAACTTGCCAATTTTCTTGTAGTGCATTGACACTCTTCAACGAGAAGTTGCTTACACACCACCCTTGTGACGTTGTTGACTTTTGATACAAGTAAGTCAGCCCCTTTCTTGAACCAGACTCTAATATATACCATGTGTTGGGAGAGTTTTCAACTAGGGAGCATTGAACATTGTGGGACTTATTTTTTAACAACACCTTTGTGAGAGACGCATCGCATATTCACCAAAAACCTTAAGGTTATAGGTGAGTGGATTCTCTCACTTATAAATTCTTAAGTCTCCATATTTCTAACCAATATGAAACTATTATCTACACTACTCACGCTTGCTACATTCTCAACACTTTTGATATACATTACAAGAACTTATGATGACAATATTATCAAACAAAGTGGATCTTATCTTTTCCCAAAATTAAAACTTTTTTTATTGGTTTTACACTTGAGTTGCGACAGTTATCACAAAACCGTACTTATTCCTGGATTGCGACGGTTGTTACGACAATTAGGGTCAACTGTCGTAAATTTTTTGCTACATATATCTCAAAACCGTCCTTATTCCTAGACAGCGACGGTTGTCACGACAGTTAAAAACTGGACTGCGACGGTTGTCACGACAATTATCACAAAACCGTCCTTATTATGTTTTTTACTTAACTTTTTTTTTATAATATAATTTTTTTATTGAGCTCACCTTCTTCCTCACCGGCCGCATAAACAACCCTCACAAACTCACCATGTTGCTTATAGAAATTTCTTCTCTCACATTCTTCCTTAACAAAATCACATTCTTGGTCAGTGGAAAAACTTGGGGCTTATTTGATTCCCTTCTTAAAATCTGGTCTTTACTTTTTCAATAATTTTTAATAATTTTTGCGTATCTCTGATTTTCTGAACTCATTTTTTTTCTGTACAGTTTTGTTTCATGTATTTTGATCCATGGAAGTGTTGAATTAGTAAGGTTGCTGCCTTGTGACTTGGAGGTCAGGTTTAAATCTTGGAAAAATCTTCTGCTTATTGGCGGGAGATGGATATGACTGCGTAAATCTACCCTCCCCTGATCTCGCCTTGTACGAGGGTCGTGCATTGAGGGATAAGACGTGGACTTCATAAAATTGATAAATGATGTACAGAGTTAGTAATTAGTTAATACTAGTAACATTAGATGCTCATTTTATCTTTGTTTTGTAGTATTTACACTCTAAATTATTCAGTTTCTAGCAGTCTAGTAGATATTCCATTGGTCAAGTATGGAACCTTTGTTGAGAAGGAAGCTGGTAATTATCAATGGAGTCGGTCAGATATATCAAATCCCATATATAAATTCTATGATAAGGTTATGTAAATAAAACCTTGGCATTATTCGTATGGATTATTTTTGTAAATGAAAACAATGCTCTGTGTGTGCTAAAAGTTCATTTGATTTTTTTTTTAAAATTTAGAAATATATTAGCTGCGGATATACCTGCGGATTTTACATTTCCTGAGGATTTACCTTTGGAAATACCTATGGTTTATTATTTTTGGATAACAAAAACAATTATTTATGGCGGTTTTAACCGCCGCAATTTTCAATTTACGACAGTTCCTTTCAAGGCGCAACATGGAACGAGGGTTGGAGTGACGGTTTTAGGAACTGTCGCGATATAGCCGGGCGACACACGTTTTTGCGACAGAAGCAAAACCGTCACGACTAGTAAATTGTGACGGTTCAAACCGCCATAATCTGCCAATATTAACTGTCGCAACTTGCCAATTTTCTTGTAGTGCATTGACACTCTTCAACGAGAAGTTGCTTACACACCACCCTTGTGACGTTGTTGACTTTTGATACAAGTAAGTCAGCCCCTTTCTTGAACCAGACTCTAATATATACCATGTGTTGGGAGAGTTTTCAACTAGGGAGCATTGAACATTGTGGGACTTATTTTTTAACAACACCTTTGTGAGAGACGCATCGCATATTCACCAAAAACCTTAAGGTTATAGGTGAGTGGATTCTCTCACTTATAAATTCTTAAGTCTCCATATTTCTAACCAATATGAAACTATTATCTACACTACTCACGCTTGCTACATTCTCAACACTTTTGATATACATTACAAGAACTTATGATGACAATATTATCAAACAAAGTGGATCTTATCTTTTCCCAAAATTAAAACTTTTTTTATTGGTTTTACACTTGAGTTGCGACAGTTATCACAAAACCGTACTTATTCCTGGATTGCGACGGTTGTTACGACAATTAGGGTCAACTGTCGTAAATTTTTTGCTACATATATCTCAAAACCGTCCTTATTCCTAGACAGCGACGGTTGTCACGACAGTTAAAAACTGGACTGCGACGGTTGTCACGACAATTATCACAAAACCGTCCTTATTATGTTTTTTACTTAACTTTTTTTTTTATAATATAATTTTTTTATTGAGCTCACCTTCTTCCTCACCGGCCGCATAAACAACCCTCACAAACTCACCATGTTGCTTATAGAAATTTCTTCTCTCACATTCTTCCTTAACAAAATCACATTCTTGGTCAGTGGAAAAACTTGGGGCTTATTTGATTCCCTTCTTAAAATCTGGTCTTTACTTTTTCAATAATTTTTAATAATTTTTGCGAATCTCTGATTTTCTGAACTCATTTTTTTTCTGTACAGTTTTGTTTCATGTATTTTGATCCATGGAAGTGTTGAATTAGTAAGGTTGCTGCCTTGTGACTTGGAGGTCAGGTTTAAATCTTGGAAAAATCTTCTGCTTATTGGCGGGAGATGGATATGACTGCGTAAATCTACCCTCCCCTGATCTCGCCTTGTACGAGGGTCGTGCATTGAGGGATAAGACGTGGACTTCATAAAATTGATAAATGATGTACAGAGTTAGTAATTAGTTAATACTAGTAACATTAGATGCTCATTTTATCTTTGTTTTGTAGTATTTACACTCTAAATTATTCAGTTTCTAGCAGTCTAGTAGATATTCCATTGGTCAAGTATGGAACCTTTGTTGAGAAGGAAGCTGGTAATTATCAATGGAGTCGGTCAGATATATCAAATCCCATATATAAATTCTATGATAAGGTTATGTAAATAAAACCTTGGCATTATTCGTATGGATTATTTTTGTAAATGAAAACAATGCTCTGTGTGTGCTAAAAGTTCATTTGATTTTTTTTTTTAAATTTAGAAATATATTAGCTGCGGATATACCTGCGGATTTTACATTTCCTGAGGATTTACCTTTGGAAATACCTATGGTTTATTATTTTTGGATAACAAAAACAATTATTTATGGCGGTTTTAACCGCCGCAATTTTCAATTTACGACAGTTCCTTTCAAGGCGCAACATGGAACGACGGTTGGAGTGACGGTTTTAGGAACTGTCGCGATATAGCCGGGCGACACACGTTTTTGCGACAGAAGCAAAACCGTCACGACTAGTAAATTGTGACGGTTCAAACCGCCATAATCTGCCAATATTAACTGTCGCAACTTGCCAATTTTCTTGTAGTGCATTGACACTCTTCAACGAGAAGTTGCTTACACACCACCCTTGTGACGTTGTTGACTTTTGATACAAGTAAGTCAGCCCCTTTCTTGAACCAGACTCTAATATATACCATGTGTTGGGAGAGTTTTCAACTAGGGAGCATTGAACATTGTGGGACTTATTTTTTAACAACACCTTTGTGAGAGACGCATCGCATATTCACCAAAAACCTTAAGGTTATAGGTGAGTGGATTCTCTCACTTATAAATTCTTAAGTCTCCATATTTCTAACCAATATGAAACTATTATCTACACTACTCACGCTTGCTACATTCTCAACACTTTTGATATACATTACAAGAACTTATGATGACAATATTATCAAACAAAGTGGATCTTATCTTTACCCAAAATTAAAACTTTTTTTATTGGTTTTACACTTGAGTTGCGACAGTTATCACAAAACCGTACTTATTCCTGCATTGCGACGGTTGTTACGACAATTAGGGTCAACTGTCGTAAATTTTTTGCTACATATATCTCAAAACCGTCCTTATTCCTAGACAGCGACGGTTGTCACGACAGTTAAAAACTGGACTGCGACGGTTGTCACGACAATTATCACAAAACCGTCCTTATTATGTTTTTTACTTAACTTTTTTTTTTATAATATAATTTTTTTATTGAGCTCACCTTCTTCCTCACCGGCCGCATAAACAACCCTCACAAACTCACCATGTTGCTTATAGAAATTTCTTCTCTCACATTCTTCCTTAACAAAATCACATTCTTGGTCAGTGGAAAAACTTGGGGCTTATTTGATTCCCTTCTTAAAATCTGGTCTTTACTTTTTCAATAATTTTTAATAATTTTTGCGAATCTCTGATTTTCTGAACTCATTTTTTTTCTGTACAGTTTTGTTTCATGTATTTTGATCCATGGAAGTGTTGAATTAGTAAGGTTGCTGCCTTGTGACTTGGAGGTCAGGTTTAAATCTTGGAAAAATCTTCTGCTTATTGGCGGGAGATGGATATGACTGCGTAAATCTACCCTCCCCTGATCTCGCCTTGTACGAGGGTCGTGCATTGAGGGATAAGACGTGGACTTCATAAAATTGATAAATGATGTACAGAGTTAGTAATTAGTTAATACTAGTAACATTAGATGCTCATTTTATCTTTGTTTTGTAGTATTTACACTCTAAATTATTCAGTTTCTAGCAGTCTAGTAGATGTTCCATTGGTCAAGTATGAAACCTTTGTTGAGAAGGAAGCTGGTAATTATCAATGGAGTCGGTCAGATGTATCAAATCCCATATATAAATTCTATGATAAGGTTATGTAAATAAAACCTTGGCATTATTCGTATGGATTATTTTTGTAAATGAAAACAATGCTCTGTGTGTGCTAAAAGTTCATTTGATTTTTTTTTTTAAATTTAGAAATATATTAGCTGCGGATATACCTGCGGATTTTACATTTCCTGAGGATTTACCTTTGGAAATACCTATGGTTTATTATTTTTGGATAACAAAAACAATTATTTATGGCGGTTTTAACCGCCGCAATTTTCAATTTACGACAGTTCCTTTCAAGGCGCAACATGGAACGAGGGTTGGAGTGACGGTTTTAGGAACTGTCGCGATATAGCCGGGCGACACACGTTTTTGCGACAGAAGCAAAACCGTCACGACTAGTAAATTGTGACGGTTCAAACCGCCATAATCTGCCAATATTAACTGTCGCAACTTGCCAATTTTCTTGTAGTGCATTGACACTCTTCAACGAGAAGTTGCTTACACACCACCCTTGTGACGTTGTTGACTTTTGATACAAGTAAGTCAGCCCCTTTCTTGAACCAGACTCTAATATATACCATGTGTTGGGAGAGTTTTCAACTAGGGAGCATTGAACATTGTGGGACTTATTTTTTAACAACACCTTTGTGAGAGACGCATCGCATATTCACCAAAAACCTTAAGGTTATAGGTGAGTGGATTCTCTCACTTATAAATTCTTAAGTCTCCATATTTCTAACCAATATGAAACTATTATCTACACTACTCACGCTTGCTACATTCTCAACACTTTTGATATACATTACAAGAACTTATGATGACAATATTATCAAACAAAGTGGATCTTATCTTTTCCCAAAATTAAAACTTTTTTTATTGGTTTTACACTTGAGTTGCGACAGTTATCACAAAACCGTACTTATTCCTGGATTGCGACGGTTGTTACGACAATTAGGGTCAACTGTCGTAAATTTTTTGCTACATATATCTCAAAACCGTCCTTATTCCTAGACAGCGACGGTTGTCACGACAGTTAAAAACTGGACTGCGACGGTTGTCACGACAATTATCACAAAACCGTCCTTATTATGTTTTTTACTTAACTTTTTTTTTATAATATAATTTTTTTATTGAGCTCACCTTCTTCCTCACCAGCCGCATAAACAACCCTCACAAACTCACCATGTTGCTTATAGAAATTTCTTCTCTCACATTCTTCCTTAACAAAATCACATTCTTGGTCAGTGGAAAAACTTGGGGCTTATTTGATTCCCTTCTTAAAATCTGGTCTTTACTTTTTCAATAATTTTTAATAATTTTTGCGAATCTCTGATTTTCTGAACTCATTTTTTTTCTGTACAGTTTTGTTTCATGTATTTTGATCCATGGAAGTGTTGAATTAGTAAGGTTGCTGCCTTGTGACTTGGAGGTCAGGTTTAAATCTTGGAAAAATCTTCTGCTTATTGGCGGGAGATGGATATGACTGCGTAAATCTACCCTCCCCTGATCTCGCCTTGTACGAGGGTCGTGCATTGAGGGATAAGACGTGGACTTCATAAAATTGATAAATGATGTACAGAGTTAGTAATTAGTTAATACTAGTAACATTAGATGCTCATTTTATCTTTGTTTTGTAGTATTTACACTCTAAATTATTCAGTTTCTAGCAGTCTAGTAGATGTTCCATTGGTCAAGTATGGAACCTTTGTTGAGAAGGAAGATGGTAATTATCAATGGAGTCGGTCAGATGTATCAAATCCCATATATAAATTCTATGATAAGGTTATGTAAATAAAACCTTGGCATTATTCGTATGGATTATTTTTGTAAATGAAAACAATGCTCTGTGTGTGCTAAAAGTTCATTTGATTTTTTTTTTTAAATTTAGAAATATATTAGCTGCGGATATACCTGCGGATTTTACATTTCCTGAGGATTTACCTTTGGAAATACCTATGGTTTATTATTTTTGGATAACAAAAACAATTATTTATGGCGGTTTTAACCGCCGCAATTTTCAATTTACGACAGTTCCTTTCAAGGCGCAACATGGAACGAGGGTTAGAGTGACGGTTTTAGGAACTGTCGCGATATAGCCGGGCGACACACGTTTTTGCGACAGAAGTAAAACCGTCACGACTAGTAAATTGTGACGGTTCAAACCGCCATAATCTGCCAATATTAACTGTCGCAACTTGCCAATTTTCTTGTAGTGCATTGACACTCTTCAACGAGAAGTTGGTTACACACCACCCTTGTGACGTTGTTGACTTTTGATACAAGTAAGTCAGCCCCTTTCTTGAACCAGACTCTAATATATACCATGTGTTGGGAGAGTTTTCAACTAGGGAGCATTGAACATTGTGGGACTTATTTTTTAACAACACCTTTGTGAGAGACGCATCGCATATTCACCAAAAACCTTAAGGTTATAGGTGAGTGGATTCTCTCACTTATAAATTCTTAAGTCTCCATATTTCTAACCAATATGAAACTATTATCTACACTACTCACGCTTGCTACATTCTCAACACTTTTGATATACATTACAAGAACTTATGATGACAATATTATCAAACAAAGTGGATCTTATCTTTTCCCAAAATTAAAACTTTTTTTATTGGTTTTACACTTGAGTTGCGACAGTTATCACAAAACCGTACTTATTCCTGGATTGCGACGGTTGTTACGACAATTAGGGTCAACTGTCGTAAATTTTTTGCTACATATATCTCAAAACCGTCCTTATTCCTAGACAGCGACGGTTGTCACGACAGTTAAAAACTGGACTGCGACGGTTGTCACGACAATTATCACAAAACCGTCCTTATTATGTTTTTTACTTAACTTTTTTTTTATAATATAATTTTTTTATTGAGCTCACCTTCTTCCTCACCGGCCGCATAAACAACCCTCACAAACTCACCATGTTGCTTATAGAAATTTCTTCTCTCACATTCTTCCTTAACAAAATCACATTCTTGGTCAGTGGAAAAACTTGGGGCTTATTTGATTCCCTTCTTAAAATCTGGTCTTTACTTTTTCAATAATTTTTAATAATTTTTGCGAATCTCTGATTTTCTGAACTCATTTTTTTCTGTACAGTTTTGTTTCATGTATTTTGATCCATGGAAGTGTTGAATTAGTAAGGTTGCTGCCTTGTGACTTGGAGGTCAGGTTTAAATCTTGGAAAAATCTTCTGCTTATTGGCGGGAGATGGATATGACTGCGTAAATCTACCCTCCCCTGATCTCGCCTTGTACGAGGGTCGTGCATTGAGGGATAAGACGTGGACTTCATAAAATTGATAAATGATGTACAGAGTTAGTAATTAGTTAATACTAGTAACATTAGATGCTCATTTTATCTTTGTTTTGTAGTATTTACACTCTAAATTATTCAGTTTCTAGCAGTCTAGTAGATGTTCCATTGGTCAAGTATGGAACCTTTGTTGAGAAGGAAGCTGGTAATTATCAATGGAGTCGGTCAGATGTATCAAATCCCATATATAAATTCTATGATAAGGTTATGTAAATAAAACCTTGGCATTATTCGTATGGATTATTTTTGTAAATGAAAACAATGCTCTGTGTGTGCTAAAAGTTCATTTGATTTTTTTTTTTAAATTTAGAAATATATTAGCTGCGGATATACCTGCGGATTTTACATTTCCTGAGGATTTACCTTTGGAAATACCTATGGTTTATTATTTTTGGATAACAAAAACAATTATTTATGGCGGTTTTAACCGCCGCAATTTTCAATTTACGACAGTTCCTTTCAAGGCGCAACATGGAACGAGGGTTGGAGTGACGGTTTTAGGAACTGTCGCGATATAGCCGGGCGACACACGTTTTTGCGACAGAAGCAAAACCGTCGCGACTAGTAAATTGTGACGGTTCAAACCGCCATAATCTGCCAATATTAACTGTCGCAACTTGCCAATTTTCTTGTAGTGCATTGACACTCTTCAACGAGAAGTTGCTTACACACCACCCTTGTGACGTTGTTGACTTTTGATACAAGTAAGTCAGCCCCTTTCTTGAACCAGACTCTAATATATACCATGTGTTGGGAGAGTTTTCAACTAGGGAGCATTGAACATTGTGGGACTTATTTTTTAACAACACCTTTGTGAGAGACGCATCGCATATTCACCAAAAACCTTAAGGTTATAGGTGAGTGGATTCTCTCACTTATAAATTCTTAAGTCTCCATATTTCTAACCAATATGAAACTATTATCTACACTACTCACGCTTGCTACATTCTCAACACTTTTGATATACATTACAAGAACTTATGATGACAATATTATCAAACAAAGTGGATCTTATCTTTTCCCAAAATTAAAACTTTTTTTATTGGTTTTACACTTGAGTTGCGACAGTTATCACAAAACCGTACTTATTCCTGGATTGCGACGGTTGTTACGACAATTAGGGTCAACTGTCGTAAATTTTTTGCTACATATATCTCAAAACCGTCCTTATTCCTAGACAGCGACGGTTGTCACGACAGTTAAAAACTGGACTGCGACGGTTGTCACGACAATTATCACAAAACCGTCCTTATTATGTTTTTTACTTAACTTTTTTTTTATAATATAATTTTTTTATTGAGCTCACCTTCTTCCTCACCGGCCGCATAAACAACCCTCACAAACTCACCATGTTGCTTATAGAAATTTCTTCTCTCACATTCTTCCTTAACAAAATCACATTCTTGGTCAGTGGAAAAACTTGGGGCTTATTTGATTCCCTTCTTAAAATCTGGTCTTTACTTTTTCAATAATTTTTAATAATTTTTGCGAATCTCTGATTTTCTGAACTCATTTTTTTTCTGTACAGTTTTGTTTCATGTATTTTGATCCATGGAAGTGTTGAATTAGTAAGGTTGCTGCCTTGTGACTTGGAGGTCAGGTTTAAATCTTGGAAAAATCTTCTGCTTATTGGCGGGAGATGGATATGACTGCGTAAATCTACCCTCCCCTGATCTCGCCTTGTACGAGGGTCGTGCATTGAGGGATAAGACGTGGACTTCATAAAATTGATAAATGATGTACAGAGTTAGTAATTAGTTAATACTAGTAACATTAGATGCTCATTTTATCTTTGTTTTGTAGTATTTACACTCTAAATTATTCAGTTTCTAGCAGTCTAGTAGATGTTCCATTGGTCAAGTATGGAACCTTTGTTGAGAAGGAAGCTGGTAATTATCAATGGAGTCGGTCAGATGTATCAAATCCCATATATAAATTCTATGATAAGGTTATGTAAATAAAACCTTGGCATTATTCGTATGGATTATTTTTGTAAATGAAAACAATGCTCTGTGTGTGCTAAAAGTTCATTTGATTTTTTTTTTTAAATTTAGAAATATATTAGCTGCGGATATACCTGCGGATTTTACATTTCCTGAGGATTTACCTTTGGAAATACCTATGGTTTATTATTTTTGGATAACAAAAACAATTATTTATGGCGGTTTTAACCGCCGCAATTTTCAATTTACGACAGTTCCTTTCAAGGCGCAACATGGAACGACGGTTGGAGTGACGGTTTTAGGAACTGTCGCGATATAGCCGGGCGACACACGTTTTTGCGACAGAAGCAAAACCGTCACGACAAGTAAATTGTGACGGTTCAAACCGCCATAATCTGCCAATATTAACTGTCGCAACTTGCCAATTTTCTTGTAGTGCATTGACACTCTTCAACGAGAAGTTGCTTACACACCACCCTTGTGACGTTGTTGACTTTTGATACAAGTAAGTCAGCCCCTTTCTTGAACCAGACTCTAATATATACCATGTGTTGGGAGAGTTTTCAACTAGGGAGCATTGAACATTGTGGGACTTATTTTTTAACAACACCTTTGTGAGAGACGCATCGCATATTCACCAAAAACCTTAAGGTTATAGGTGAGTGGATTCTCTCACTTATAAATTCTTAAGTCTCCATATTTCTAACCAATATGAAACTATTATCTACACTACTCACGCTTGCTACATTCTCAACACTTTTGATATACATTACAAGAACTTATGATGACAATATTATCAAACAAAGTGGATCTTATCTTTTCCCAAAATTAAAACTTTTTTTATTGGTTTTACACTTGAGTTGCGACAGTTATCACAAAACCGTACTTATTCCTGGATTGCGACGGTTGTTACGACAATTAGGGTCAACTGTCGTAAATTTTTTGCTACATATATCTCAAAACCGTCCTTATTCCTAGACAGCGACGGTTGTCACGACAGTTAAAAACTGGACTGCGACGGTTGTCACGACAATTATCACAAAACCGTCCTTATTATGTTTTTTACTTAACTTTTTTTTTATAATATAATTTTTTTATTGAGCTCACCTTCTTCCTCACCGGCCGCATAAACAACCCTCACAAACTCACCATGTTGCTTATAGAAATTTCTTCTCTCACATTCTTCCTTAACAAAATCACATTCTTGGTCAGTGGAAAAACTTGGGGCTTATTTGATTCCCTTCTTAAAATCTGGTCTTTACTTTTTCAATAATTTTTAATAATTTTTGCGAATCTCTGATTTTCTGAACTCATTTTTTTCTGTACAGTTTTGTTTCATGTATTTTGATCCATGGAAGTGTTGAATTAGTAAGGTTGCTGCCTTGTGACTTGGAGGTCAGGTTTAAATCTTGGAAAAATCTTCTGCTTATTGGCGGGAGATGGATATGACTGCGTAAATCTACCCTCCCCTGATCTCGCCTTGTACGAGGGTCGTGCATTGAGGGATAAGACGTGGACTTCATAAAATTGATAAATGATGTACAGAGTTAGTAATTAGTTAATACTAGTAACATTAGATGCTCATTTTATCTTTGTTTTGTAGTATTTACACTCTAAATTATTCAGTTTCTAGCAGTCTAGTAGATGTTCCATTGGTCAAGTATGGAACCTTTGTTGAGAAGGAAGCTGGTAATTATCAATGGAGTCGGTCAGATGTATCAAATCCCATATATAAATTCTATGATAAGGTTATGTAAATAAAACCTTGGCATTATTCGTATGGATTATTTTTGTAAATGAAAACAATGCTCTGTGTGTGCTAAAAGTTCATTTGATTTTTTTTTTTAAATTTAGAAATATATTAGCTGCGGATATACCTGCGGATTTTACATTTCCTGAGGATTTACCTTTGGAAATACCTATGGTTTATTATTTTTGGATAACAAAAACAATTATTTATGGCGGTTTTAACCGCCGCAATTTTCAATTTACGACAGTTCCTTTCAAGGCGCAACATGGAACGAGGGTTGGAGTGACGGTTTTAGGAACTGTCGCGATATAGCCGGGCGACACACGTTTTTGCGACAGAAGCAAAACCGTCACGACTAGTAAATTGTGACGGTTCAAACCGCCATAATCTGCCAATATTAACTGTCGCAACTTGCCAATTTTCTTGTAGTGCATTGACACTCTTCAACGAGAAGTTGCTTACACACCACCCTTGTGACGTTGTTGACTTTTGATACAAGTAAGTCAGCCCCTTTCTTGAACCAGACTCTAATATATACCATGTGTTGGGAGAGTTTTCAACTAGGGAGCATTGAACATTGTGGGACTTATTTTTTAACAACACCTTTGTGAGAGACGCATCGCATATTCACCAAAAACCTTAAGGTTATAGGTGAGTGGATTCTCTCACTTATAAATTCTTAAGTCTCCATATTTCTAACCAATATGAAACTATTATCTACACTACTCACGCTTGCTACATTCTCAACACTTTTGATATACATTACAAGAACTTATGATGACAATATTATCAAACAAAGTGGATCTTATCTTTTCCCAAAATTAAAACTTTTTTTATTGGTTTTACACTTGAGTTGCGACAGTTATCACAAAACCGTACTTATTCCTGGATTGCGACGGTTGTTACGACAATTAGGGTCAACTGTCGTAAATTTTTTGCTACATATATCTCAAAACCGTCCTTATTCCTAGACAGCGACGGTTGTCACGACAGTTAAAAACTGGACTGCGACGGTTGTCACGACAATTATCACAAAACCGTCCTTATTATGTTTTTTACTTAACTTTTTTTTTATAATATAATTTTTTTATTGAGCTCACCTTCTTCCTCACCGGCCGCATAAACAACCCTCACAAACTCACCATGTTGCTTATAGAAATTTCTTCTCTCACATTCTTCCTTAACAAAATCACATTCTTGGTCAGTGGAAAAACTTGGGGCTTATTTGATTCCCTTCTTAAAATCTGGTCTTTACTTTTTCAATAATTTTTAATAATTTTTGCGTATCTCTGATTTTCTGAACTCATTTTTTTTCTGTACAGTTTTGTTTCATGTATTTTGATCCATGGAAGTGTTGAATTAGTAAGGTTGCTGCCTTGTGACTTGGAGGTCAGGTTTAAATCTTGGAAAAATCTTCTGCTTATTGGCGGGAGATGGATATGACTGCGTAAATCTACCCTCCCCTGATCTCGCCTTGTACGAGGGTCGTGCATTGAGGGATAAGACGTGGACTTCATAAAATTGATAAATGATGTACAGAGTTAGTAATTAGTTAATACTAGTAACATTAGATGCTCATTTTATCTTTGTTTTGTAGTATTTACACTCTAAATTATTCAGTTTCTAGCAGTCTAGTAGATATTCCATTGGTCAAGTATGGAACCTTTGTTGAGAAGGAAGCTGGTAATTATCAATGGAGTCGGTCAGATATATCAAATCCCATATATAAATTCTATGATAAGGTTATGTAAATAAAACCTTGGCATTATTCGTATGGATTATTTTTGTAAATGAAAACAATGCTCTGTGTGTGCTAAAAGTTCATTTGATTTTTTTTTTTAAATTTAGAAATATATTAGCTGCGGATATACCTGCGGATTTTACATTTCCTGAGGATTTACCTTTGGAAATACCTATGGTTTATTATTTTTGGATAACAAAAACAATTATTTATGGCGGTTTTAACCGCCGCAATTTTCAATTTACGACAGTTCCTTTCAAGGCGCAACATGGAACGACGGTTGGAGTGACGGTTTTAGGAACTGTCGCGATATAGCCGGGCGACACACGTTTTTGCGACAGAAGCAAAACCGTCACGACTAGTAAATTGTGACGGTTCAAACCGCCATAATCTGCCAATATTAACTGTCGCAACTTGCCAATTTTCTTGTAGTGCATTGACACTCTTCAACGAGAAGTTGCTTACACACCACCCTTGTGACGTTGTTGACTTTTGATACAAGTAAGTCAGCCCCTTTCTTGAACCAGACTCTAATATATACCATGTGTTGGGAGAGTTTTCAACTAGGGAGCATTGAACATTGTGGGACTTATTTTTTAACAACACCTTTGTGAGAGACGCATCGCATATTCACCAAAAACCTTAAGGTTATAGGTGAGTGGATTCTCTCACTTATAAATTCTTAAGTCTCCATATTTCTAACCAATATGAAACTATTATCTACACTACTCACGCTTGCTACATTCTCAACACTTTTGATATACATTACAAGAACTTATGATGACAATATTATCAAACAAAGTGGATCTTATCTTTTCCCAAAATTAAAACTTTTTTTATTGGTTTTACACTTGAGTTGCGACAGTTATCACAAAACCGTACTTATTCCTGGATTGCGACGGTTGTTACGACAATTAGGGTCAACTGTCGTAATTTTTTTGCTACATATATCTCAAAACCGTCCTTATTCCTAGACAGCGACGGTTGTCACGACAGTTAAAAACTGGACTGCGACGGTTGTCACGACAATTATCACAAAACCGTCCTTATTATGTTTTTTACTTAACTTTTTTTTTTATAATATAATTTTTTTATTGAGCTCACCTTCTTCCTCACCGGCCGCATAAACAACCCTCACAAACTCACCATGTTGCTTATAGAAATTTCTTCTCTCACATTCTTCCTTAACAAAATCACATTCTTGGTCAGTGGAAAAACTTGGGGCTTATTTGATTCCCTTCTTAAAATCTGGTCTTTACTTTTTCAATAATTTTTAATAATTTTTGCGAATCTCTGATTTTCTGAACTCATTTTTTTTCTGTACAGTTTTGTTTCATGTATTTTGATCCATGGAAGTGTTGAATTAGTAAGGTTGCTGCCTTGTGACTTGGAGGTCAGGTTTAAATCTTGGAAAAATCTTCTGCTTATTGGCGGGAGATGGATATGACTGCGTAAATCTACCCTCCCCTGATCTCGCCTTGTACGAGGGTCGTGCATTGAGGGATAAGACGTGGACTTCATAAAATTGATAAATGATGTACAGAGTTAGTAATTAGTTAATACTAGTAACATTAGATGCTCATTTTATCTTTGTTTTGTAGTATTTACACTCTAAATTATTCAGTTTCTAGCAGTCTAGTAGATATTCCATTGGTCAAGTATGGAACCTTTGTTGAGAAGGAAGCTGGTAATTATCAATGGAGTCGGTCAGATATATCAAATCCCATATATAAATTCTATGATAAGGTTATGTAAATAAAACCTTGGCATTATTCGTATGGATTATTTTTGTAAATGAAAACAATGCTCTGTGTGTGCTAAAAGTTCATTTGATTTTTTTTTTTAAATTTAGAAATATATTAGCTGCGGATATACCTGCGGATTTTACATTTCCTGAGGATTTACCTTTGGAAATACCTATGGTTTATTATTTTTGGATAACAAAAACAATTATTTATGGCGGTTTTAACCGCCGCAATTTTCAATTTACGACAGTTCCTTTCAAGGCGCAACATGGAACGAGGGTTGGAGTGACGGTTTTAGGAACTGTCGCGATATAGCCGGGCGACACACGTTTTTGCGACAGAAGCAAAACCGTCACGACAAGTAAATTGTGACGGTTCAAACCGCCATAATCTGCCAATATTAACTGTCGCAACTTGCCAATTTTCTTGTAGTGCATTGACACTCTTCAACGAGAAGTTGCTTACACACCACCCTTGTGACGTTGTTGACTTTTGATACAAGTAAGTCAGCCCCTTTCTTGAACCAGACTCTAATATATACCATGTGTTGGGAGAGTTTTCAACTAGGGAGCATTGAACATTGTGGGACTTATTTTTTAACAACACCTTTGTGAGAGACGCATCGCATATTCACCAAAAACCTTAAGGTTATAGGTGAGTGGATTCTCTCACTTATAAATTCTTAAGTCTCCATATTTCTAACCAATATGAAACTATTATCTACACTACTCACGCTTGCTACATTCTCAACACTTTTGATATACATTACAAGAACTTATGATGACAATATTATCAAACAAAGTGGATCTTATCTTTTCCCAAAATTAAAACTTTTTTTATTGGTTTTACACTTGAGTTGCGACAGTTATCACAAAACCGTACTTATTCCTGGATTGCGACGGTTGTTACGACAATTAGGGTCAACTGTCGTAAATTTTTTGCTACATATATCTCAAAA
Organism: Lathyrus tuberosus; assembly: GCA_022829125.1. Taxonomy (NCBI): domain Eukaryota; kingdom Viridiplantae; phylum Streptophyta; class Magnoliopsida; order Fabales; family Fabaceae; genus Lathyrus; species Lathyrus tuberosus. The sequence goes on from JALAZF010000071.1 coordinate 16,561,641, forward strand.
CCGTCCTTATTCCTAGACAGCGACGGTTGTCACGACAGTTAAAAACTGGACTGCGACGGTTGTCACGACAATTATCACAAAACCGTCCTTATTATGTTTTTTACTTAACTTTTTTTTTATAATATAATTTTTTTATTGAGCTCACCTTCTTCCTCACCGGCCGCATAAACAACCCTCACAAACTCACCATGTTGCTTATAGAAATTTCTTCTCTCACATTCTTCCTTAACAAAATCACATTCTTGGTCAGTGGAAAAACTTGGGGCTTATTTGATTCCCTTCTTAAAATCTGGTCTTTACTTTTTCAATAATTTTTAATAATTTTTGCGAATCTCTGATTTTCTGAACTCATTTTTTTCTGTACAGTTTTGTTTCATGTATTTTGATCCATGGAAGTGTTGAATTAGTAAGGTTGCTGCCTTGTGACTTGGAGGTCAGGTTTAAATCTTGGAAAAATCTTCTGCTTATTGGCGGGAGATGGATATGACTGCGTAAATCTACCCTCCCCTGATCTCGCCTTGTACGAGGGTCGTGCATTGAGGGATAAGACGTGGACTTCATAAAATTGATAAATGATGTACAGAGTTAGTAATTAGTTAATACTAGTAACATTAGATGCTCATTTTATCTTTGTTTTGTAGTATTTACACTCTAAATTATTCAGTTTCTAGCAGTCTAGTAGATGTTCCATTGGTCAAGTATGGAACCTTTGTTGAGAAGGAAGCTGGTAATTATCAATGGAGTCGGTCAGATGTATCAAATCCCATATATAAATTCTATGATAAGGTTATGTAAATAAAACCTTGGCATTATTCGTATGGATTATTTTTGTAAATGAAAACAATGCTCTGTGTGTGCTAAAAGTTCATTTGATTTTTTTTTTTAAATTTAGAAATATATTAGCTGCGGATATACCTGCGGATTTTACATTTCCTGAGGATTTACCTTTGGAAATACCTATGGTTTATTATTTTTGGATAACAAAAACAATTATTTATGGCGGTTTTAACCGCCGCAATTTTCAATTTACGACAGTTCCTTTCAAGGCGCAACATGGAACGAGGGTTGGAGTGACGGTTTTAGGAACTGTCGCGATATAGCCGGGCGACACACGTTTTTGCGACAGAAGCAAAACCGTCGCGACTAGTAAATTGTGACGGTTCAAACCGCCATAATCTGCCAATATTAACTGTCGCAACTTGCCAATTTTCTTGTAGTGCATTGACACTCTTCAACGAGAAGTTGCTTACACACCACCCTTGTGACGTTGTTGACTTTTGATACAAGTAAGTCAGCCCCTTTCTTGAACCAGACTCTAATATATACCATGTGTTGGGAGAGTTTTCAACTAGGGAGCATTGAACATTGTGGGACTTATTTTTTAACAACACCTTTGTGAGAGACGCATCGCATATTCACCAAAAACCTTAAGGTTATAGGTGAGTGGATTCTCTCACTTATAAATTCTTAAGTCTCCATATTTCTAACCAATATGAAACTATTATCTACACTACTCACGCTTGCTACATTCTCAACACTTTTGATATACATTACAAGAACTTATGATGACAATATTATCAAACAAAGTGGATCTTATCTTTTCCCAAAATTAAAACTTTTTTTATTGGTTTTACACTTGAGTTGCGACAGTTATCACAAAACCGTACTTATTCCTGGATTGCGACGGTTGTTACGACAATTAGGGTCAACTGTCGTAAATTTTTTGCTACATATATCTCAAAACCGTCCTTATTCCTAGACAGCGACGGTTGTCACGACAGTTAAAAACTGGACTGCGACGGTTGTCACGACAATTATCACAAAACCGTCCTTATTATGTTTTTTACTTAACTTTTTTTTTATAATATAATTTTTTTATTGAGCTCACCTTCTTCCTCACCGGCCGCATAAACAACCCTCACAAACTCACCATGTTGCTTATAGAAATTTCTTCTCTCACATTCTTCCTTAACAAAATCACATTCTTGGTCAGTGGAAAAACTTGGGGCTTATTTGATTCCCTTCTTAAAATCTGGTCTTTACTTTTTCAATAATTTTTAATAATTTTTGCGAATCTCTGATTTTCTGAACTCATTTTTTTTCTGTACAGTTTTGTTTCATGTATTTTGATCCATGGAAGTGTTGAATTAGTAAGGTTGCTGCCTTGTGACTTGGAGGTCAGGTTTAAATCTTGGAAAAATCTTCTGCTTATTGGCGGGAGATGGATATGACTGCGTAAATCTACCCTCCCCTGATCTCGCCTTGTACGAGGGTCGTGCATTGAGGGATAAGACGTGGACTTCATAAAATTGATAAATGATGTACAGAGTTAGTAATTAGTTAATACTAGTAACATTAGATGCTCATTTTATCTTTGTTTTGTAGTATTTACACTCTAAATTATTCAGTTTCTAGCAGTCTAGTAGATGTTCCATTGGTCAAGTATGGAACCTTTGTTGAGAAGGAAGATGGTAATTATCAATGGAGTCGGTCAGATGTATCAAATCCCATATATAAATTCTATGATAAGGTTATGTAAATAAAACCTTGGCATTATTCGTATGGATTATTTTTGTAAATGAAAACAATGCTCTGTGTGTGCTAAAAGTTCATTTGATTTTTTTTTTTAAATTTAGAAATATATTAGCTGCGGATATACCTGCGGATTTTACATTTCCTGAGGATTTACCTTTGGAAATACCTATGGTTTATTATTTTTGGATAACAAAAACAATTATTTATGGCGGTTTTAACCGCCGCAATTTTCAATTTACGACAGTTCCTTTCAAGGCGCAACATGGAACGAGGGTTAGAGTGACGGTTTTAGGAACTGTCGCGATATAGTCGGGCGACACACGTTTTTGCGACAGAAGTAAAACCGTCACGACTAGTAAATTGTGACGGTTCAAACCGCCATAATCTGCCAATATTAACTGTCGCAACTTGCCAATTTTCTTGTAGTGCATTGACACTCTTCAACGAGAAGTTGCTTACACACCACCCTTGTGACGTTGTTGACTTTTGATACAAGTAAGTCAGCCCCTTTCTTGAACCAGACTCTAATATATACCATGTGTTGGGAGAGTTTTCAACTAGGGAGCATTGAACATTGTGGGACTTATTTTTTAACAACACCTTTGTGAGAGACGCATCGCATATTCACCAAAAACCTTAAGGTTATAGGTGAGTGGATTCTCTCACTTATAAATTCTTAAGTCTCCATATTTCTAACCAATATGAAACTATTATCTACACTACTCACGCTTGCTACATTCTCAACACTTTTGATATACATTACAAGAACTTATGATGACAATATTATCAAACAAAGTGGATCTTATCTTTTCCCAAAATTAAAACTTTTTTTATTGGTTTTACACTTGAGTTGCGACAGTTATCACAAAACCGTACTTATTCCTGGATTGCGACGGTTGTTACGACAATTAGGGTCAACTGTCGTAAATTTTTTGCTACATATATCTCAAAACCGTCCTTATTCCTAGACAGCGACGTTTGTCACGACAGTTAAAAACTGGACTGCGACGGTTGTCACGACAATTATCACAAAACCGTCCTTATTATGTTTTTTACTTAACTTTTTTTTTATAATATAATTTTTTTATTGAGCTCACCTTCTTCCTCACCGGCCGCATAAACAACCCTCACAAACTCACCATGTTGCTTATAGAAATTTCTTCTCTCACATTCTTCCTTAACAAAATCACATTCTTGGTCAGTGGAAAAACTTGGGGCTTATTTGATTCCCTTCTTAAAATCTGGTCTTTACTTTTTCAATAATTTTTAATAATTTTTGCGAATCTCTGATTTTCTGAACTCATTTTTTTCTGTACAGTTTTGTTTCATGTATTTTGATCCATGGAAGTGTTGAATTAGTAAGGTTGCTGCCTTGTGACTTGGAGGTCAGGTTTAAATCTTGGAAAAATCTTCTGCTTATTGGCGGGAGATGGATATGACTGCGTAAATCTACCCTCCCCTGATCTCGCCTTGTACGAGGGTCGTGCATTGAGGGATAAGACGTGGACTTCATAAAATTGATAAATGATGTACAGAGTTAGTAATTAGTTAATACTAGTAACATTAGATGCTCATTTTATCTTTGTTTTGTAGTATTTACACTCTAAATTATTCAGTTTCTAGCAGTCTAGTAGATGTTCCATTGGTCAAGTATGGAACCTTTGTTGAGAAGGAAGCTGGTAATTATCAATGGAGTCGGTCAGATGTATCAAATCCCATATATAAATTCTATGATAAGGTTATGTAAATAAAACCTTGGCATTATTCGTATGGATTATTTTTGTAAATGAAAACAATGCTCTGTGTGTGCTAAAAGTTCATTTGATTTTTTTTTTTAAATTTAGAAATATATTAGCTGCGGATATACCTGCGGATTTTACATTTCCTGAGGATTTACCTTTGGAAATACCTATGGTTTATTATTTTTGGATAACAAAAACAATTATTTATGGCGGTTTTAACCGCCGCAATTTTCAATTTACGACAGTTCCTTTCAAGGCGCAACATGGAACGAGGGTTGGAGTGACGGTTTTAGGAACTGTCGCGATATAGCCGGGCGACACACGTTTTTGCGACAGAAGCAAAACCGTCACGACTAGTAAATTGTGACGGTTCAAACCGCCATAATCTGCCAATATTAACTGTCGCAACTTGCCAATTTTCTTGTAGTGCATTGACACTCTTCAACGAGAAGTTGCTTACACACCACCCTTGTGACGTTGTTGACTTTTGATACAAGTAAGTCAGCCCCTTTCTTGAACCAGACTCTAATATATACCATGTGTTGGGAGAGTTTTCAACTAGGGAGCATTGAACATTGTGGGACTTATTTTTTAACAACACCTTTGTGAGAGACGCATCGCATATTCACCAAAAACCTTAAGGTTATAGGTGAGTGGATTCTCTCACTTATAAATTCTTAAGTCTCCATATTTCTAACCAATATGAAACTATTATCTACACTACTCACGCTTGCTACATTCTCAACACTTTTGATATACATTACAAGAACTTATGATGACAATATTATCAAACAAAGTGGATCTTATCTTTTCCCAAAATTAAAACTTTTTTTATTGGTTTTACACTTGAGTTGCGACAGTTATCACAAAACCGTACTTATTCCTGGATTGCGACGGTTGTTACGACAATTAGGGTCAACTGTCGTAAATTTTTTGCTACATATATCTCAAAACCGTCCTTATTCCTAGACAGCGACGGTTGTCACGACAGTTAAAAACTGGACTGCGACGGTTGTCACGACAATTATCACAAAACCGTCCTTATTATGTTTTTTACTTAACTTTTTTTTTATAATATAATTTTTTTATTGAGCTCACCTTCTTCCTCACCGGCCGCATAAACAACCCTCACAAACTCACCATGTTGCTTATAGAAATTTCTTCTCTCACATTCTTCCTTAACAAAATCACATTCTTGGTCAGTGGAAAAACTTGGGGCTTATTTGATTCCCTTCTTAAAATCTGGTCTTTACTTTTTCAATAATTTTTAATAATTTTTGCGTATCTCTGATTTTCTGAACTCATTTTTTTTCTGTACAGTTTTGTTTCATGTATTTTGATCCATGGAAGTGTTGAATTAGTAAGGTTGCTGCCTTGTGACTTGGAGGTCAGGTTTAAATCTTGGAAAAATCTTCTGCTTATTGGCGGGAGATGGATATGACTGCGTAAATCTACCCTCCCCTGATCTCGCCTTGTACGAGGGTCGTGCATTGAGGGATAAGACGTGGACTTCATAAAATTGATAAATGATGTACAGAGTTAGTAATTAGTTAATACTAGTAACATTAGATGCTCATTTTATCTTTGTTTTGTAGTATTTACACTCTAAATTATTCAGTTTCTAGCAGTCTAGTAGATATTCCATTGGTCAAGTATGGAACCTTTGTTGAGAAGGAAGCTGGTAATTATCAATGGAGTCGGTCAGATATATCAAATCCCATATATAAATTCTATGATAAGGTTATGTAAATAAAACCTTGGCATTATTCGTATGGATTATTTTTGTAAATGAAAACAATGCTCTGTGTGTGCTAAAAGTTCATTTGATTTTTTTTTTAAAATTTAGAAATATATTAGCTGCGGATATACCTGCGGATTTTACATTTCCTGAGGATTTACCTTTGGAAATACCTATGGTTTATTATTTTTGGATAACAAAAACAATTATTTATGGCGGTTTTAACCGCCGCAATTTTCAATTTACGACAGTTCCTTTCAAGGCGCAACATGGAACGAGGGTTGGAGTGACGGTTTTAGGAACTGTCGCGATATAGCCGGGCGACACACGTTTTTGCGACAGAAGCAAAACCGTCACGACTAGTAAATTGTGACGGTTCAAACCGCCATAATCTGCCAATATTAACTGTCGCAACTTGCCAATTTTCTTGTAGTGCATTGACACTCTTCAACGAGAAGTTGCTTACACACCACCCTTGTGACGTTGTTGACTTTTGATACAAGTAAGTCAGCCCCTTTCTTGAACCAGACTCTAATATATACCATGTGTTGGGAGAGTTTTCAACTAGGGAGCATTGAACATTGTGGGACTTATTTTTTAACAACACCTTTGTGAGAGACGCATCGCATATTCACCAAAAACCTTAAGGTTATAGGTGAGTGGATTCTCTCACTTATAAATTCTTAAGTCTCCATATTTCTAACCAATATGAAACTATTATCTACACTACTCACGCTTGCTACATTCTCAACACTTTTGATATACATTACAAGAACTTATGATGACAATATTATCAAACAAAGTGGATCTTATCTTTACCCAAAATTAAAACTTTTTTTATTGGTTTTACACTTGAGTTGCGACAGTTATCACAAAACCGTACTTATTCCTGCATTGCGACGGTTGTTACGACAATTAGGGTCAACTGTCGTAAATTTTTTGCTACATATATCTCAAAACCGTCCTTATTCCTAGACAGCGACGGTTGTCACGACAGTTAAAAACTGGACTGCGACGGTTGTCACGACAATTATCACAAAACCGTCCTTATTATGTTTTTTACTTAACTTTTTTTTTTATAATATAATTTTTTTATTGAGCTCACCTTCTTCCTCACCGGCCGCATAAACAACCCTCACAAACTCACCATGTTGCTTATAGAAATTTCTTCTCTCACATTCTTCCTTAACAAAATCACATTCTTGGTCAGTGGAAAAACTTGGGGCTTATTTGATTCCCTTCTTAAAATCTGGTCTTTACTTTTTCAATAATTTTTAATAATTTTTGCGAATCTCTGATTTTCTGAACTCATTTTTTTTCTGTACAGTTTTGTTTCATGTATTTTGATCCATGGAAGTGTTGAATTAGTAAGGTTGCTGCCTTGTGACTTGGAGGTCAGGTTTAAATCTTGGAAAAATCTTCTGCTTATTGGCGGGAGATGGATATGACTGCGTAAATCTACCCTCCCCTGATCTCGCCTTGTACGAGGGTCGTGCATTGAGGGATAAGACGTGGACTTCATAAAATTGATAAATGATGTACAGAGTTAGTAATTAGTTAATACTAGTAACATTAGATGCTCATTTTATCTTTGTTTTGTAGTATTTACACTCTAAATTATTCAGTTTCTAGCAGTCTAGTAGATGTTCCATTGGTCAAGTATGAAACCTTTGTTGAGAAGGAAGCTGGTAATTATCAATGGAGTCGGTCAGATGTATCAAATCCCATATATAAATTCTATGATAAGGTTATGTAAATAAAACCTTGGCATTATTCGTATGGATTATTTTTGTAAATGAAAACAATGCTCTGTGTGTGCTAAAAGTTCATTTGATTTTTTTTTTTAAATTTAGAAATATATTAGCTGCGGATATACCTGCGGATTTTACATTTCCTGAGGATTTACCTTTGGAAATACCTATGGTTTATTATTTTTGGATAACAAAAACAATTATTTATGGCGGTTTTAACCGCCGCAATTTTCAATTTACGACAGTTCCTTTCAAGGCGCAACATGGAACGAGGGTTGGAGTGACGGTTTTAGGAACTGTCGCGATATAGCCGGGCGACACACGTTTTTGCGACAGAAGCAAAACCGTCACGACTAGTAAATTGTGACGGTTCAAACCGCCATAATCTGCCAATATTAACTGTCGCAACTTGCCAATTTTCTTGTAGTGCATTGACACTCTTCAACGAGAAGTTGCTTACACACCACCCTTGTGACGTTGTTGACTTTTGATACAAGTAAGTCAGCCCCTTTCTTGAACCAGACTCTAATATATACCATGTGTTGGGAGAGTTTTCAACTAGGGAGCATTGAACATTGTGGGACTTATTTTTTAACAACACCTTTGTGAGAGACGCATCGCATATTCACCAAAAACCTTAAGGTTATAGGTGAGTGGATTCTCTCACTTATAAATTCTTAAGTCTCCATATTTCTAACCAATATGAAACTATTATCTACACTACTCACGCTTGCTACATTCTCAACACTTTTGATATACATTACAAGAACTTATGATGACAATATTATCAAACAAAGTGGATCTTATCTTTTCCCAAAATTAAAACTTTTTTTATTGGTTTTACACTTGAGTTGCGACAGTTATCACAAAACCGTACTTATTCCTGGATTGCGACGGTTGTTACGACAATTAGGGTCAACTGTCGTAAATTTTTTGCTACATATATCTCAAAACCGTCCTTATTCCTAGACAGCGACGGTTGTCACGACAGTTAAAAACTGGACTGCGACGGTTGTCACGACAATTATCACAAAACCGTCCTTATTATGTTTTTTACTTAACTTTTTTTTTATAATATAATTTTTTTATTGAGCTCACCTTCTTCCTCACCGGCCGCATAAACAACCCTCACAAACTCACCATGTTGCTTATAGAAATTTCTTCTCTCACATTCTTCCTTAACAAAATCACATTCTTGGTCAGTGGAAAAACTTGGGGCTTATTTGATTCCCTTCTTAAAATCTGGTCTTTACTTTTTCAATAATTTTTAATAATTTTTGCGTATCTCTGATTTTCTGAACTCATTTTTTTTCTGTACAGTTTTGTTTCATGTATTTTGATCCATGGAAGTGTTGAATTAGTAAGGTTGCTGCCTTGTGACTTGGAGGTCAGGTTTAAATCTTGGAAAAATCTTCTGCTTATTGGCGGGAGATGGATATGACTGCGTAAATCTACCCTCCCCTGATCTCGCCTTGTACGAGGGTCGTGCATTGAGGGATAAGACGTGGACTTCATAAAATTGATAAATGATGTACAGAGTTAGTAATTAGTTAATACTAGTAACATTAGATGCTCATTTTATCTTTGTTTTGTAGTATTTACACTCTAAATTATTCAGTTTCTAGCAGTCTAGTAGATATTCCATTGGTCAAGTATGGAACCTTTGTTGAGAAGGAAGCTGGTAATTATCAATGGAGTCGGTCAGATATATCAAATCCCATATATAAATTCTATGATAAGGTTATGTAAATAAAACCTTGGCATTATTCGTATGGATTATTTTTGTAAATGAAAACAATGCTCTGTGTGTGCTAAAAGTTCATTTGATTTTTTTTTTTAAATTTAGAAATATATTAGCTGCGGATATACCTGCGGATTTTACATTTCCTGAGGATTTACCTTTGGAAATACCTATGGTTTATTATTTTTGGATAACAAAAACAATTATTTATGGCGGTTTTAACCGCCGCAATTTTCAATTTACGACAGTTCCTTTCAAGGCGCAACATGGAACGAGGGTTGGAGTGACGGTTTTAGGAACTGTCGCGATATAGCCGGGCGACACACGTTTTTGCGACAGAAGCAAAACCGTCACGACTAGTAAATTGTGACGGTTCAAACCGCCATAATCTGCCAATATTAACTGTCGCAACTTGCCAATTTTCTTGTAGTGCATTGACACTCTTCAACGAGAAGTTGCTTACACACCACCCTTGTGACGTTGTTGACTTTTGATACAAGTAAGTCAGCCCCTTTCTTGAACCAGACTCTAATATATACCATGTGTTGGGAGAGTTTTCAACTAGGGAGCATTGAACATTGTGGGACTTATTTTTTAACAACACCTTTGTGAGAGACGCATCGCATATTCACCAAAAACCTTAAGGTTATAGGTGAGTGGATTCTCTCACTTATAAATTCTTAAGTCTCCATATTTCTAACCAATATGAAACTATTATCTACACTACTCACGCTTGCTACATTCTCAACACTTTTGATATACATTACAAGAACTTATGATGACAATATTATCAAACAAAGTGGATCTTATCTTTACCCAAAATTAAAACTTTTTTTATTGGTTTTACACTTGAGTTGCGACAGTTATCACAAAACCGTACTTATTCCTGGATTGCGACGGTTGTTACGACAATTAGGGTCAACTGTCGTAATTTTTTTGCTACATATATCTCAAAACCGTCCTTATTCCTAGACAGCGACGGTTGTCACGACAGTTAAAAACTGGACTGCGACGGTTGTCACGACAATTATCACAAAACCGTCCTTATTATGTTTTTTACTTAACTTTTTTTTTTATAATATAATTTTTTTATTGAGCTCACCTTCTTCCTCACCGGCCGCATAAACAACCCTCACAAACTCACCATGTTGCTTATAGAAATTTCTTCTCTCACATTCTTCCTTAACAAAATCACATTCTTGGTCAGTGGAAAAACTTGGGGCTTATTTGATTCCCTTCTTAAAATCTGGTCTTTACTTTTTCAATAATTTTTAATAATTTTTGCGAATCTCTGATTTTCTGAACTCATTTTTTTTCTGTACAGTTTTGTTTCATGTATTTTGATCCATGGAAGTGTTGAATTAGTAAGGTTGCTGCCTTGTGACTTGGAGGTCAGGTTTAAATCTTGGAAAAATCTTCTGCTTATTGGCGGGAGATGGATATGACTGCGTAAATCTACCCTCCCCTGATCTCGCCTTGTACGAGGGTCGTGCATTGAGGGATAAGACGTGGACTTCATAAAATTGATAAATGATGTACAGAGTTAGTAATTAGTTAATACTAGTAACATTAGATGCTCATTTTATCTTTGTTTTGTAGTATTTACACTCTAAATTATTCAGTTTCTAGCAGTCTAGTAGATATTCCATTGGTCAAGTATGGAACCTTTGTTGAGAAGGAAGCTGGTAATTATCAATGGAGTCGGTCAGATATATCAAATCCCATATATAAATTCTATGATAAGGTTATGTAAATAAAACCTTGGCATTATTCGTATGGATTATTTTTGTAAATGAAAACAATGCTCTGTGTGTGCTAAAAGTTCATTTGATTTTTTTTTTTAAATTTAGAAATATATTAGCTGCGGATATACCTGCGGATTTTACATTTCCTGAGGATTTACCTTTGGAAATACCTATGGTTTATTATTTTTGGATAACAAAAACAATTATTTATGGCGGTTTTAACCGCCGCAATTTTCAATTTACGACAGTTCCTTTCAAGGCGCAACATGGAACGACGGTTGGAGTGACGGTTTTAGGAACTGTCGCGATATAGCCGGGCGACACACGTTTTTGCGACAGAAGCAAAACCGTCACGACTAGTAAATTGTGACGGTTCAAACCGCCATAATCTGCCAATATTAACTGTCGCAACTTGCCAATTTTCTTGTAGTGCATTGACACTCTTCAACGAGAAGTTGCTTACACACCACCCTTGTGACGTTGTTGACTTTTGATACAAGTAAGTCAGCCCCTTTCTTGAACCAGACTCTAATATATACCATGTGTTGGGAGAGTTTTCAACTAGGGAGCATTGAACATTGTGGGACTTATTTTTTAACAACACCTTTGTGAGAGACGCATCGCATATTCACCAAAAACCTTAAGGTTATAGGTGAGTGGATTCTCTCACTTATAAATTCTTAAGTCTCCATATTTCTAACCAATATGAAACTATTATCTACACTACTCACGCTTGCTACATTCTCAACACTTTTGATATACATTACAAGAACTTATGATGACAATATTATCAAACAAAGTGGATCTTATCTTTACCCAAAATTAAAACTTTTTTTATTGGTTTTACACTTGAGTTGCGACAGTTATCACAAAACCGTACTTATTCCTGCATTGCGACGGTTGTTACGACAATTAGGGTCAACTGTCGTAAATTTTTTGCTACATATATCTCAAAACCGTCCTTATTCCTAGACAGCGACGGTTGTCACGACAGTTAAAAACTGGACTGCGACGGTTGTCACGACAATTATCACAAAACCGTCCTTATTATGTTTTTTACTTAACTTTTTTTTTTATAATATAATTTTTTTATTGAGCTCACCTTCTTCCTCACCGGCCGCATAAACAACCCTCACAAACTCACCATGTTGCTTATAGAAATTTCTTCTCTCACATTCTTCCTTAACAAAATCACATTCTTGGTCAGTGGAAAAACTTGGGGCTTATTTGATTCCCTTCTTAAAATCTGGTCTTTACTTTTTCAATAATTTTTAATAATTTTTGCGAATCTCTGATTTTCTGAACTCATTTTTTTTCTGTACAGTTTTGTTTCATGTATTTTGATCCATGGAAGTGTTGAATTAGTAAGGTTGCTGCCTTGTGACTTGGAGGTCAGGTTTAAATCTTGGAAAAATCTTCTGCTTATTGGCGGGAGATGGATATGACTGCGTAAATCTACCCTCCCCTGATCTCGCCTTGTACGAGGGTCGTGCATTGAGGGATAAGACGTGGACTTCATAAAATTGATAAATGATGTACAGAGTTAGTAATTAGTTAATACTAGTAACATTAGATGCTCATTTTATCTTTGTTTTGTAGTATTTACACTCTAAATTATTCAGTTTCTAGCAGTCTAGTAGATGTTCCATTGGTCAAGTATGAAACCTTTGTTGAGAAGGAAGCTGGTAATTATCAATGGAGTCGGTCAGATGTATCAAATCCCATATATAAATTCTATGATAAGGTTATGTAAATAAAACCTTGGCATTATTCGTATGGATTATTTTTGTAAATGAAAACAATGCTCTGTGTGTGCTAAAAGTTCATTTGATTTTTTTTTTTAAATTTAGAAATATATTAGCTGCGGATATACCTGCGGATTTTACATTTCCTGAGGATTTACCTTTGGAAATACCTATGGTTTATTATTTTTGGATAACAAAAACAATTATTTATGGCGGTTTTAACCGCCGCAATTTTCAATTTACGACAGTTCCTTTCAAGGCGCAACATGGAACGAGGGTTGGAGTGACGGTTTTAGGAACTGTCGCGATATAGCCGGGCGACACACGTTTTTGCGACAGAAGCAAAACCGTCACGACTAGTAAATTGTGACGGTTCAAACCGCCATAATCTGCCAATATTAACTGTCGCAACTTGCCAATTTTCTTGTAGTGCATTGACACTCTTCAACGAGAAGTTGCTTACACACCACCCTTGTGACGTTGTTGACTTTTGATACAAGTAAGTCAGCCCCTTTCTTGAACCAGACTCTAATATATACCATGTGTTGGGAGAGTTTTCAACTAGGGAGCATTGAACATTGTGGGACTTATTTTTTAACAACACCTTTGTGAGAGACGCATCGCATATTCACCAAAAACCTTAAGGTTATAGGTGAGTGGATTCTCTCACTTATAAATTCTTAAGTCTCCATATTTCTAACCAATATGAAACTATTATCTACACTACTCACGCTTGCTACATTCTCAACACTTTTGATATACATTACAAGAACTTATGATGACAATATTATCAAACAAAGTGGATCTTATCTTTTCCCAAAATTAAAACTTTTTTTATTGGTTTTACACTTGAGTTGCGACAGTTATCACAAAACCGTACTTATTCCTGGATTGCGACGGTTGTTACGACAATTAGGGTCAACTGTCGTAAATTTTTTGCTACATATATCTCAAAACCGTCCTTATTCCTAGACAGCGACGGTTGTCACGACAGTTAAAAACTGGACTGCGACGGTTGTCACGACAATTATCACAAAACCGTCCTTATTATGTTTTTTACTTAACTTTTTTTTTATAATATAATTTTTTTATTGAGCTCACCTTCTTCCTCACCGGCCGCATAAACAACCCTCACAAACTCACCATGTTGCTTATAGAAATTTCTTCTCTCACATTCTTCCTTAACAAAATCACATTCTTGGTCAGTGGAAAAACTTGGGGCTTATTTGATTCCCTTCTTAAAATCTGGTCTTTACTTTTTCAATAATTTTTAATAATTTTTGCGAATCTCTGATTTTCTGAACTCATTTTTTTTCTGTACAGTTTTGTTTCATGTATTTTGATCCATGGAAGTGTTGAATTAGTAAGGTTGCTGCCTTGTGACTTGGAGGTCAGGTTTAAATCTTGGAAAAATCTTCTGCTTATTGGCGGGAGATGGATATGACTGCGTAAATCTACCCTCCCCTGATCTCGCCTTGTACGAGGGTCGTGCATTGAGGGATAAGACGTGGACTTCATAAAATTGATAAATGATGTACAGAGTTAGTAATTAGTTAATACTAGTAACATTAGATGCTCATTTTATCTTTGTTTTGTAGTATTTACACTCTAAATTATTCAGTTTCTAGCAGTCTAGTAGATGTTCCATTGGTCAAGTATGGAACCTTTGTTGAGAAGGAAGATGGTAATTATCAATGGAGTCGGTCAGATGTATCAAATCCCATATATAAATTCTATGATAAGGTTATGTAAATAAAACCTTGGCATTATTCGTATGGATTATTTTTGTAAATGAAAACAATGCTCTGTGTGTGCTAAAAGTTCATTTGATTTTTTTTTTTAAATTTAGAAATATATTAGCTGCGGATATACCTGCGGATTTTACATTTCCTGAGGATTTACCTTTGGAAATACCTATGGTTTATTATTTTTGGATAACAAAAACAATTATTTATGGCGGTTTTAACCGCCGCAATTTTCAATTTACGACAGTTCCTTTCAAGGCGCAACATGGAACGAGGGTTAGAGTGACGGTTTTAGGAACTGTCGCGATATAGCCGGGCGACACACGTTTTTGCGACAGAAGTAAAACCGTCACGACTAGTAAATTGTGACGGTTCAAACCGCCATAATCTGCCAATATTAACTGTCGCAACTTGCCAATTTTCTTGTAGTGCATTGACACTCTTCAACGAGAAGTTGGTTACACACCACCCTTGTGACGTTGTTGACTTTTGATACAAGTAAGTCAGCCCCTTTCTTGAACCAGACTCTAATATATACCATGTGTTGGGAGAGTTTTCAACTAGGGAGCATTGAACATTGTGGGACTTATTTTTTAACAACACCTTTGTGAGAGACGCATCGCATATTCACCAAAAACCTTAAGGTTATAGGTGAGTGGATTCTCTCACTTATAAATTCTTAAGTCTCCATATTTCTAACCAATATGAAACTATTATCTACACTACTCACGCTTGCTACATTCTCAACACTTTTGATATACATTACAAGAACTTATGATGACAATATTATCAAACAAAGTGGATCTTATCTTTTCCCAAAATTAAAACTTTTTTTATTGGTTTTACACTTGAGTTGCGACAGTTATCACAAAACCGTACTTATTCCTGGATTGCGACGGTTGTTACGACAATTAGGGTCAACTGTCGTAAATTTTTTGCTACATATATCTCAAAACCGTCCTTATTCCTAGACAGCGACGGTTGTCACGACAGTTAAAAACTGGACTGCGACGGTTGTCACGACAATTATCACAAAACCGTCCTTATTATGTTTTTTACTTAACTTTTTTTTTATAATATAATTTTTTTATTGAGCTCACCTTCTTCCTCACCGGCCGCATAAACAACCCTCACAAACTCACCATGTTGCTTATAGAAATTTCTTCTCTCACATTCTTCCTTAACAAAATCACATTCTTGGTCAGTGGAAAAACTTGGGGCTTATTTGATTCCCTTCTTAAAATCTGGTCTTTACTTTTTCAATAATTTTTAATAATTTTTGCGAATCTCTGATTTTCTGAACTCATTTTTTTCTGTACAGTTTTGTTTCATGTATTTTGATCCATGGAAGTGTTGAATTAGTAAGGTTGCTGCCTTGTGACTTGGAGGTCAGGTTTAAATCTTGGAAAAATCTTCTGCTTATTGGCGGGAGATGGATATGACTGCGTAAATCTACCCTCCCCTGATCTCGCCTTGTACGAGGGTCGTGCATTGAGGGATAAGACGTGGACTTCATAAAATTGATAAATGATGTACAGAGTTAGTAATTAGTTAATACTAGTAACATTAGATGCTCATTTTATCTTTGTTTTGTAGTATTTACACTCTAAATTATTCAGTTTCTAGCAGTCTAGTAGATGTTCCATTGGTCAAGTATGGAACCTTTGTTGAGAAGGAAGCTGGTAATTATCAATGGAGTCGGTCAGATGTATCAAATCCCATATATAAATTCTATGATAAGGTTATGTAAATAAAACCTTGGCATTATTCGTATGGATTATTTTTGTAAATGAAAACAATGCTCTGTGTGTGCTAAAAGTTCATTTGATTTTTTTTTTTAAATTTAGAAATATATTAGCTGCGGATATACCTGCGGATTTTACATTTCCTGAGGATTTACCTTTGGAAATACCTATGGTTTATTATTTTTGGATAACAAAAACAATTATTTATGGCGGTTTTAACCGCCGCAATTTTCAATTTACGACAGTTCCTTTCAAGGCGCAACATGGAACGAGGGTTGGAGTGACGGTTTTAGGAACTGTCGCGATATAGCCGGGCGACACACGTTTTTGCGACAGAAGCAAAACCGTCGCGACTAGTAAATTGTGACGGTTCAAACCGCCATAATCTGCCAATATTAACTGTCGCAACTTGCCAATTTTCTTGTAGTGCATTGACACTCTTCAACGAGAAGTTGCTTACACACCACCCTTGTGACGTTGTTGACTTTTGATACAAGTAAGTCAGCCCCTTTCTTGAACCAGACTCTAATATATACCATGTGTTGGGAGAGTTTTCAACTAGGGAGCATTGAACATTGTGGGACTTATTTTTTAACAACACCTTTGTGAGAGACGCATCGCATATTCACCAAAAACCTTAAGGTTATAGGTGAGTGGATTCTCTCACTTATAAATTCTTAAGTCTCCATATTTCTAACCAATATGAAACTATTATCTACACTACTCACGCTTGCTACATTCTCAACACTTTTGATATACATTACAAGAACTTATGATGACAATATTATCAAACAAAGTGGATCTTATCTTTTCCCAAAATTAAAACTTTTTTTATTGGTTTTACACTTGAGTTGCGACAGTTATCACAAAACCGTACTTATTCCTGGATTGCGACGGTTGTTACGACAATTAGGGTCAACTGTCGTAAATTTTTTGCTACATATATCTCAAAACCGTCCTTATTCCTAGACAGCGACGGTTGTCACGACAGTTAAAAACTGGACTGCGACGGTTGTCACGACAATTATCACAAAACCGTCCTTATTATGTTTTTTACTTAACTTTTTTTTTATAATATAATTTTTTTATTGAGCTCACCTTCTTCCTCACCGGCCGCATAAACAACCCTCACAAACTCACCATGTTGCTTATAGAAATTTCTTCTCTCACATTCTTCCTTAACAAAATCACATTCTTGGTCAGTGGAAAAACTTGGGGCTTATTTGATTCCCTTCTTAAAATCTGGTCTTTACTTTTTCAATAATTTTTAATAATTTTTGCGAATCTCTGATTTTCTGAACTCATTTTTTTTCTGTACAGTTTTGTTTCATGTATTTTGATCCATGGAAGTGTTGAATTAGTAAGGTTGCTGCCTTGTGACTTGGAGGTCAGGTTTAAATCTTGGAAAAATCTTCTGCTTATTGGCGGGAGATGGATATGACTGCGTAAATCTACCCTCCCCTGATCTCGCCTTGTACGAGGGTCGTGCATTGAGGGATAAGACGTGGACTTCATAAAATTGATAAATGATGTACAGAGTTAGTAATTAGTTAATACTAGTAACATTAGATGCTCATTTTATCTTTGTTTTGTAGTATTTACACTCTAAATTATTCAGTTTCTAGCAGTCTAGTAGATGTTCCATTGGTCAAGTATGGAACCTTTGTTGAGAAGGAAGATGGTAATTATCAATGGAGTCGGTCAGATGTATCAAATCCCATATATAAATTCTATGATAAGGTTATGTAAATAAAACCTTGGCATTATTCGTATGGATTATTTTTGTAAATGAAAACAATGCTCTGTGTGTGCTAAAAGTTCATTTGATTTTTTTTTTTAAATTTAGAAATATATTAGCTGCGGATATACCTGCGGATTTTACATTTCCTGAGGATTTACCTTTGGAAATACCTATGGTTTATTATTTTTGGATAACAAAAACAATTATTTATGGCGGTTTTAACCGCCGCAATTTTCAATTTACGACAGTTCCTTTCAAGGCGCAACATGGAACGAGGGTTAGAGTGACGGTTTTAGGAACTGTCGCGATATAGTCGGGCGACACACGTTTTTACGACAGAAGTAAAACCGTCACGACTAGTAAATTGTGACGGTTCAAACCGCCATAATCTGCCAATATTAACTGTCGCAACTTGCCAATTTTCTTGTAGTGCATTGACACTCTTCAACGAGAAGTTGCTTACACACCACCCTTGTGACGTTGTTGACTTTTGATACAAGTAAGTCAGCCCCTTTCTTGAACCAGACTCTAATATATACCATGTGTTGGGAGAGTTTTCAACTAGGGAGCATTGAACATTGTGGGACTTATTTTTTAACAACACCTTTGTGAGAGACGCATCGCATATTCACCAAAAACCTTAAGGTTATAGGTGAGTGGATTCTCTCACTTATAAATTCTTAAGTCTCCATATTTCTAACCAATATGAAACTATTATCTACACTACTCACGCTTGCTACATTCTCAACACTTTTGATATACATTACAAGAACTTATGATGACAATATTATCAAACAAAGTGGATCTTATCTTTTCCCAAAATTAAAACTTTTTTTATTGGTTTTACACTTGAGTTGCGACAGTTATCACAAAACCGTACTTATTCCTGGATTGCGACGGTTGTTACGACAATTAGGGTCAACTGTCGTAAATTTTTTGCTACATATATCTCAAAACCGTCCTTATTCCTAGACAGCGACGGTTGTCACGACAGTTAAAAACTGGACTGCGACGGTTGTCACGACAATTATCACAAAACCGTCCTTATTATGTTTTTTACTTAACTTTTTTTTTATAATATAATTTTTTTATTGAGCTCACCTTCTTCCTCACCGGCCGCATAAACAACCCTCACAAACTCACCATGTTGCTTATAGAAATTTCTTCTCTCACATTCTTCCTTAACAAAATCACATTCTTGGTCAGTGGAAAAACTTGGGGCTTATTTGATTCCCTTCTTAAAATCTGGTCTTTACTTTTTCAATAATTTTTAATAATTTTTGCGAATCTCTGATTTTCTGAACTCATTTTTTTCTGTACAGTTTTGTTTCATGTATTTTGATCCATGGAAGTGTTGAATTAGTAAGGTTGCTGCCTTGTGACTTGGAGGTCAGGTTTAAATCTTGGAAAAATCTTCTGCTTATTGGCGGGAGATGGATATGACTGCGTAAATCTACCCTCCCCTGATCTCGCCTTGTACGAGGGTCGTGCATTGAGGGATAAGACGTGGACTTCATAAAATTGATAAATGATGTACAGAGTTAGTAATTAGTTAATACTAGTAACATTAGATGCTCATTTTATCTTTGTTTTGTAGTATTTACACTCTAAATTATTCAGTTTCTAGCAGTCTAGTAGATGTTCCATTGGTCAAGTATGGAACCTTTGTTGAGAAGGAAGCTGGTAATTATCAATGGAGTCGGTCAGATGTATCAAATCCCATATATAAATTCTATGATAAGGTTATGTAAATAAAACCTTGGCATTATTCGTATGGATTATTTTTGTAAATGAAAACAATGCTCTGTGTGTGCTAAAAGTTCATTTGATTTTTTTTTTTAAATTTAGAAATATATTAGCTGCGGATATACCTGCGGATTTTACATTTCCTGAGGATTTACCTTTGGAAATACCTATGGTTTATTATTTTTGGATAACAAAAACAATTATTTATGGCGGTTTTAACCGCCGCAATTTTCAATTTACGACAGTTCCTTTCAAGGCGCAACATGGAACGAGGGTTGGAGTGACGGTTTTAGGAACTGTCGCGATATAGCCGGGCGACACACGTTTTTGCGACAGAAGCAAAACCGTCGCGACTAGTAAATTGTGACGGTTCAAACCGCCATAATCTGCCAATATTAACTGTCGCAACTTGCCAATTTTCTTGTAGTGCATTGACACTCTTCAACGAGAAGTTGGTTACACACCACCCTTGTGACGTTGTTGACTTTTGATACAAGTAAGTCAGCCCCTTTCTTGAACCAGACTCTAATATATACCATGTGTTGGGAGAGTTTTCAACTAGGGAGCATTGAACATTGTGGGACTTATTTTTTAACAACACCTTTGTGAGAGACGCATCGCATATTCACCAAAAACCTTAAGGTTATAGGTGAGTGGATTCTCTCACTTATAAATTCTTAAGTCTCCATATTTCTAACCAATATGAAACTATTATCTACACTACTCACGCTTGCTACATTCTCAACACTTTTGATATACATTACAAGAACTTATGATGACAATATTATCAAACAAAGTGGATCTTATCTTTTCCCAAAATTAAAACTTTTTTTATTGGTTTTACACTTGAGTTGCGACAGTTATCACAAAACCGTACTTATTCCTGGATTGCGACGGTTGTTACGACAATTAGGGTCAACTGTCGTAAATTTTTTGCTACATATATCTCAAAACCGTCCTTATTCCTAGACAGCGACGGTTGTCACGACAGTTAAAAACTGGACTGCGACGGTTGTCACGACAATTATCACAAAACCGTCCTTATTATGTTTTTTACTTAACTTTTTTTTTATAATATAATTTTTTTATTGAGCTCACCTTCTTCCTCACCGGCCGCATAAACAACCCTCACAAACTCACCATGTTGCTTATAGAAATTTCTTCTCTCACATTCTTCCTTAACAAAATCACATTCTTGGTCAGTGGAAAAACTTGGGGCTTATTTGATTCCCTTCTTAAAATCTGGTCTTTACTTTTTCAATAATTTTTAATAATTTTTGCGAATCTCTGATTTTCTGAACTCATTTTTTTCTGTACAGTTTTGTTTCATGTATTTTGATCCATGGAAGTGTTGAATTAGTAAGGTTGCTGCCTTGTGACTTGGAGGTCAGGTTTAAATCTTGGAAAAATCTTCTGCTTATTGGCGGGAGATGGATATGACTGCGTAAATCTACCCTCCCCTGATCTCGCCTTGTACGAGGGTCGTGCATTGAGGGATAAGACGTGGACTTCATAAAATTGATAAATGATGTACAGAGTTAGTAATTAGTTAATACTAGTAACATTAGATGCTCATTTTATCTTTGTTTTGTAGTATTTACACTCTAAATTATTCAGTTTCTAGCAGTCTAGTAGATGTTCCATTGGTCAAGTATGGAACCTTTGTTGAGAAGGAAGCTGGTAATTATCAATGGAGTCGGTCAGATGTATCAAATCCCATATATAAATTCTATGATAAGGTTATGTAAATAAAACCTTGGCATTATTCGTATGGATTATTTTTGTAAATGAAAACAATGCTCTGTGTGTGCTAAAAGTTCATTTGATTTTTTTTTTTAAATTTAGAAATATATTAGCTGCGGATATACCTGCGGATTTTACATTTCCTGAGGATTTACCTTTGGAAATACCTATGGTTTATTATTTTTGGATAACAAAAACAATTATTTATGGCGGTTTTAACCGCCGCAATTTTCAATTTACGACAGTTCCTTTCAAGGCGCAACATGGAACGAGGGTTGGAGTGACGGTTTTAGGAACTGTCGCGATATAGCCGGGCGACACACGTTTTTGCGACAGAAGCAAAACCGTCGCGACTAGTAAATTGTGACGGTTCAAACCGCCATAATCTGCCAATATTAACTGTCGCAACTTGCCAATTTTCTTGTAGTGCATTGACACTCTTCAACGAGAAGTTGGTTACACACCACCCTTGTGACGTTGTTGACTTTTGATACAAGTAAGTCAGCCCCTTTCTTGAACCAGACTCTAATATATACCATGTGTTGGGAGAGTTTTCAACTAGGGAGCATTGAACATTGTGGGACTTATTTTTTAACAACACCTTTGTGAGAGACGCATCGCATATTCACCAAAAACCTTAAGGTTATAGGTGAGTGGATTCTCTCACTTATAAATTCTTAAGTCTCCATATTTCTAACCAATATGAAACTATTATCTACACTACTCACGCTTGCTACATTCTCAACACTTTTGATATACATTACAAGAACTTATGATGACAATATTATCAAACAAAGTGGATCTTATCTTTTCCCAAAATTAAAACTTTTTTTATTGGTTTTACACTTGAGTTGCGACAGTTATCACAAAACCGTACTTATTCCTGGATTGCGACGGTTGTTACGACAATTAGGGTCAACTGTCGTAAATTTTTTGCTACATATATCTCAAAACCGTCCTTATTCCTAGACAGCGACGGTTGTCACGACAGTTAAAAACTGGACTGCGACGGTTGTCACGACAATTATCACAAAACCGTCCTTATTATGTTTTTTACTTAACTTTTTTTTTATAATATAATTTTTTTATTGAGCTCACCTTCTTCCTCACCGGCCGCATAAACAACCCTCACAAACTCACCATGTTGCTTATAGAAATTTCTTCTCTCACATTCTTCCTTAACAAAATCACATTCTTGGTCAGTGGAAAAACTTGGGGCTTATTTGATTCCCTTCTTAAAATCTGGTCTTTACTTTTTCAATAATTTTTAATAATTTTTGCGAATCTCTGATTTTCTGAACTCATTTTTTTCTGTACAGTTTTGTTTCATGTATTTTGATCCATGGAAGTGTTGAATTAGTAAGGTTGCTGCCTTGTGACTTGGAGGTCAGGTTTAAATCTTGGAAAAATCTTCTGCTTATTGGCGGGAGATGGATATGACTGCGTAAATCTACCCTCCCCTGATCTCGCCTTGTACGAGGGTCGTGCATTGAGGGATAAGACGTGGACTTCATAAAATTGATAAATGATGTACAGAGTTAGTAATTAGTTAATACTAGTAACATTAGATGCTCATTTTATCTTTGTTTTGTAGTATTTACACTCTAAATTATTCAGTTTCTAGCAGTCTAGTAGATGTTCCATTGGTCAAGTATGGAACCTTTGTTGAGAAGGAAGCTGGTAATTATCAATGGAGTCGGTCAGATGTATCAAATCCCATATATAAATTCTATGATAAGGTTATGTAAATAAAACCTTGGCATTATTCGTATGGATTATTTTTGTAAATGAAAACAATGCTCTGTGTGTGCTAAAAGTTCATTTGATTTTTTTTTTTAAATTTAGAAATATATTAGCTGCGGATATACCTGCGGATTTTACATTTCCTGAGGATTTACCTTTGGAAATACCTATGGTTTATTATTTTTGGATAACAAAAACAATTATTTATGGCGGTTTTAACCGCCGCAATTTTCAATTTACGACAGTTCCTTTCAAGGCGCAACATGGAACGAGGGTTGGAGTGACGGTTTTAGGAACTGTCGCGATATAGCCGGGCGACACACGTTTTTGCGACAGAAGCAAAACCGTCGCGACTAGTAAATTGTGACGGTTCAAACCGCCATAATCTGCCAATATTAACTGTCGCAACTTGCCAATTTTCTTGTAGTGCATTGACACTCTTCAACGAGAAGTTGCTTACACACCACCCTTGTGACGTTGTTGACTTTTGATACAAGTAAGTCAGCCCCTTTCTTGAACCAGACTCTAATATATACCATGTGTTGGGAGAGTTTTCAACTAGGGAGCATTGAACATTGTGGGACTTATTTTTTAACAACACCTTTGTGAGAGACGCATCGCATATTCACCAAAAACCTTAAGGTTATAGGTGAGTGGATTCTCTCACTTATAAATTCTTAAGTCTCCATATTTCTAACCAATATGAAACTATTATCTACACTACTCACGCTTGCTACATTCTCAACACTTTTGATATACATTACAAGAACTTATGATGACAATATTATCAAACAAAGTGGATCTTATCTTTTCCCAAAATTAAAACTTTTTTTATTGGTTTTACACTTGAGTTGCGACAGTTATCACAAAACCGTACTTATTCCTGGATTGCGACGGTTGTTACGACAATTAGGGTCAACTGTCGTAAATTTTTTGCTACATATATCTCAAAACCGTCCTTATTCCTAGACAGCGACGGTTGTCACGACAGTTAAAAACTGGACTGCGACGGTTGTCACGACAATTATCACAAAACCGTCCTTATTATGTTTTTTACTTAACTTTTTTTTTATAATATAATTTTTTTATTGAGCTCACCTTCTTCCTCACCGGCCGCATAAACAACCCTCACAAACTCACCATGTTGCTTATAGAAATTTCTTCTCTCACATTCTTCCTTAACAAAATCACATTCTTGGTCAGTGGAAAAACTTGGGGCTTATTTGATTCCCTTCTTAAAATCTGGTCTTTACTTTTTCAATAATTTTTAATAATTTTTGCGAATCTCTGATTTTCTGAACTCATTTTTTTCTGTACAGTTTTGTTTCATGTATTTTGATCCATGGAAGTGTTGAATTAGTAAGGTTGCTGCCTTGTGACTTGGAGGTCAGGTTTAAATCTTGGAAAAATCTTCTGCTTATTGGCGGGAGATGGATATGACTGCGTAAATCTACCCTCCCCTGATCTCGCCTTGTACGAGGGTCGTGCATTGAGGGATAAGACGTGGACTTCATAAAATTGATAAATGATGTACAGAGTTAGTAATTAGTTAATACTAGTAACATTAGATGCTCATTTTATCTTTGTTTTGTAGTATTTACACTCTAAATTATTCAGTTTCTAGCAGTCTAGTAGATGTTCCATTGGTCAAGTATGGAACCTTTGTTGAGAAGGAAGCTGGTAATTATCAATGGAGTCGGTCAGATGTATCAAATCCCATATATAAATTCTATGATAAGGTTATGTAAATAAAACCTTGGCATTATTCGTATGGATTATTTTTGTAAATGAAAACAATGCTCTGTGTGTGCTAAAAGTTCATTTGATTTTTTTTTTTAAATTTAGAAATATATTAGCTGCGGATATACCTGCGGATTTTACATTTCCTGAGGATTTACCTTTGGAAATACCTATGGTTTATTATTTTTGGATAACAAAAACAATTATTTATGGCGGTTTTAACCGCCGCAATTTTCAATTTACGACAGTTCCTTTCAAGGCGCAACATGGAACGAGGGTTGGAGTGACGGTTTTAGGAACTGTCGCGATATAGCCGGGCGACACACGTTTTTGCGACAGAAGCAAAACCGTCACGACTAGTAAATTGTGACGGTTCAAACCGCCATAATCTGCCAATATTAACTGTCGCAACTTGCCAATTTTCTTGTAGTGCATTGACACTCTTCAACGAGAAGTTGCTTACACACCACCCTTGTGACGTTGTTGACTTTTGATACAAGTAAGTCAGCCCCTTTCTTGAACCAGACTCTAATATATACCATGTGTTGGGAGAGTTTTCAACTAGGGAGCATTGAACATTGTGGGACTTATTTTTTAACAACACCTTTGTGAGAGACGCATCGCATATTCACCAAAAACCTTAAGGTTATAGGTGAGTGGATTCTCTCACTTATAAATTCTTAAGTCTCCATATTTCTAACCAATATGAAACTATTATCTACACTACTCACGCTTGCTACATTCTCAACACTTTTGATATACATTACAAGAACTTATGATGACAATATTATCAAACAAAGTGGATCTTATCTTTTCCCAAAATTAAAACTTTTTTTATTGGTTTTACACTTGAGTTGCGACAGTTATCACAAAACCGTACTTATTCCTGGATTGCGACGGTTGTTACGACAATTAGGGTCAACTGTCGTAAATTTTTTGCTACATATATCTCAAAACCGTCCTTATTCCTAGACAGCGACGGTTGTCACGACAGTTAAAAACTGGACTGCGACGGTTGTCACGACAATTATCACAAAACCGTCCTTATTATGTTTTTTACTTAACTTTTTTTTTATAATATAATTTTTTTATTGAGCTCACCTTCTTCCTCACCGGCCGCATAAACAACCCTCACAAACTCACCATGTTGCTTATAGAAATTTCTTCTCTCACATTCTTCCTTAACAAAATCACATTCTTGGTCAGTGGAAAAACTTGGGGCTTATTTGATTCCCTTCTTAAAATCTGGTCTTTACTTTTTCAATAATTTTTAATAATTTTTGCGAATCTCTGATTTTCTGAACTCATTTTTTTTCTGTACAGTTTTGTTTCATGTATTTTGATCCATGGAAGTGTTGAATTAGTAAGGTTGCTGCCTTGTGACTTGGAGGTCAGGTTTAAATCTTGGAAAAATCTTCTGCTTATTGGCGGGAGATGGATATGACTGCGTAAATCTACCCTCCCCTGATCTCGCCTTGTACGAGGGTCGTGCATTGAGGGATAAGACGTGGACTTCATAAAATTGATAAATGATGTACAGAGTTAGTAATTAGTTAATACTAGTAACATTAGATGCTCATTTTATCTTTGTTTTGTAGTATTTACACTCTAAATTATTCAGTTTCTAGCAGTCTAGTAGATGTTCCATTGGTCAAGTATGGAACCTTTGTTGAGAAGGAAGCTGGTAATTATCAATGGAGTCGGTCAGATGTATCAAATCCCATATATAAATTCTATGATAAGATTATGTAAATAAAACCTTGGCATTATTCGTATGGATTATTTTTGTAAATGAAAACAATGCTCTGTGTGTGCTAAAAGTTCATTTGATTTTTTTTTTTAAATTTAGAAATATATTAGCTGCGGATATACCTGCGGATTTTACATTTCCTGAGGATTTACCTTTGGAAATACCTATGGTTTATTATTTTTGGATAACAAAAACAATTATTTATGGCGGTTTTAACCGCCGCAATTTTCAATTTACGACAGTTCCTTTCAAGGCGCAACATGGAACGACGGTTGGAGTGACGGTTTTAGGAACTGTCGCGATATAGCCGGGCGACACACGTTTTTGCGACAGAAGCAAAACCGTCACGACAAGTAAATTGTGACGGTTCAAACCGCCATAATCTGCCAATATTAACTGTCGCAACTTGCCAATTTTCTTGTAGTGCATTGACACTCTTCAACGAGAAGTTGCTTACACACCACCCTTGTGACGTTGTTGACTTTTGATACAAGTAAGTCAGCCCCTTTCTTGAACCAGACTCTAATATATACCATGTGTTGGGAGAGTTTTCAACTAGGGAGCATTGAACATTGTGGGACTTATTTTTTAACAACACCTTTGTGAGAGACGCATCGCATATTCACCAAAAACCTTAAGGTTATAGGTGAGTGGATTCTCTCACTTATAAATTCTTAAGTCTCCATATTTCTAACCAATATGAAACTATTATCTACACTACTCACGCTTGCTACATTCTCAACACTTTTGATATACATTACAAGAACTTATGATGACAATATTATCAAACAAAGTGGATCTTATCTTTTCCCAAAATTAAAACTTTTTTTATTGGTTTTACACTTGAGTTGCGACAGTTATCACAAAACCGTACTTATTCCTGGATTGCGACGGTTGTTACGACAATTAGGGTCAACTGTCGTAAATTTTTTGCTACATATATCTCAAAACCGTCCTTATTCCTAGACAGCGACGGTTGTCACGACAGTTAAAAACTGGACTGCGACGGTTGTCACGACAATTATCACAAAACCGTCCTTATTATGTTTTTTACTTAACTTTTTTTTTATAATATAATTTTTTTATTGAGCTCACCTTCTTCCTCACCGGCCGCATAAACAACCCTCACAAACTCACCATGTTGCTTATAGAAATTTCTTCTCTCACATTCTTCCTTAACAAAATCACATTCTTGGTCAGTGGAAAAACTTGGGGCTTATTTGATTCCCTTCTTAAAATCTGGTCTTTACTTTTTCAATAATTTTTAATAATTTTTGCGAATCTCTGATTTTCTGAACTCATTTTTTTCTGTACAGTTTTGTTTCATGTATTTTGATCCATGGAAGTGTTGAATTAGTAAGGTTGCTGCCTTGTGACTTGGAGGTCAGGTTTAAATCTTGGAAAAATCTTCTGCTTATTGGCGGGAGATGGATATGACTGCGTAAATCTACCCTCCCCTGATCTCGCCTTGTACGAGGGTCGTGCATTGAGGGATAAGACGTGGACTTCATAAAATTGATAAATGATGTACAGAGTTAGTAATTAGTTAATACTAGTAACATTAGATGCTCATTTTATCTTTGTTTTGTAGTATTTACACTCTAAATTATTCAGTTTCTAGCAGTCTAGTAGATGTTCCATTGGTCAAGTATGGAACCTTTGTTGAGAAGGAAGCTGGTAATTATCAATGGAGTCGGTCAGATGTATCAAATCCCATATATAAATTCTATGATAAGGTTATGTAAATAAAACCTTGGCATTATTCGTATGGATTATTTTTGTAAATGAAAACAATGCTCTGTGTGTGCTAAAAGTTCATTTGATTTTTTTTTTTAAATTTAGAAATATATTAGCTGCGGATATACCTGCGGATTTTACATTTCCTGAGGATTTACCTTTGGAAATACCTATGGTTTATTATTTTTGGATAACAAAAACAATTATTTATGGCGGTTTTAACCGCCGCAATTTTCAATTTACGACAGTTCCTTTCAAGGCGCAACATGGAACGAGGGTTGGAGTGACGGTTTTAGGAACTGTCGCGATATAGCCGGGCGACACACGTTTTTGCGACAGAAGCAAAACCGTCGCGACTAGTAAATTGTGACGGTTCAAACCGCCATAATCTGCCAATATTAACTGTCGCAACTTGCCAATTTTCTTGTAGTGCATTGACACTCTTCAACGAGAAGTTGGTTACACACCACCCTTGTGACGTTGTTGACTTTTGATACAAGTAAGTCAGCCCCTTTCTTGAACCAGACTCTAATATATACCATGTGTTGGGAGAGTTTTCAACTAGGGAGCATTGAACATTGTGGGACTTATTTTTTAACAACACCTTTGTGAGAGACGCATCGCATATTCACCAAAAACCTTAAGGTTATAGGTGAGTGGATTCTCTCACTTATAAATTCTTAAGTCTCCATATTTCTAACCAATATGAAACTATTATCTACACTACTCACGCTTGCTACATTCTCAACACTTTTGATATACATTACAAGAACTTATGATGACAATATTATCAAACAAAGTGGATCTTATCTTTTCCCAAAATTAAAACTTTTTTTATTGGTTTTACACTTGAGTTGCGACAGTTATCACAAAACCGTACTTATTCCTGGATTGCGACGGTTGTTACGACAATTAGGGTCAACTGTCGTAAATTTTTTGCTACATATATCTCAAAACCGTCCTTATTCCTAGACAGCGACGGTTGTCACGACAGTTAAAAACTGGACTGCGACGGTTGTCACGACAATTATCACAAAACCGTCCTTATTATGTTTTTTACTTAACTTTTTTTTTATAATATAATTTTTTTATTGAGCTCACCTTCTTCCTCACCGGCCGCATAAACAACCCTCACAAACTCACCATGTTGCTTATAGAAATTTCTTCTCTCACATTCTTCCTTAACAAAATCACATTCTTGGTCAGTGGAAAAACTTGGGGCTTATTTGATTCCCTTCTTAAAATCTGGTCTTTACTTTTTCAATAATTTTTAATAATTTTTGCGAATCTCTGATTTTCTGAACTCATTTTTTTCTGTACAGTTTTGTTTCATGTATTTTGATCCATGGAAGTGTTGAATTAGTAAGGTTGCTGCCTTGTGACTTGGAGGTCAGGTTTAAATCTTGGAAAAATCTTCTGCTTATTGGCGGGAGATGGATATGACTGCGTAAATCTACCCTCCCCTGATCTCGCCTTGTACGAGGGTCGTGCATTGAGGGATAAGACGTGGACTTCATAAAATTGATAAATGATGTACAGAGTTAGTAATTAGTTAATACTAGTAACATTAGATGCTCATTTTATCTTTGTTTTGTAGTATTTACACTCTAAATTATTCAGTTTCTAGCAGTCTAGTAGATGTTCCATTGGTCAAGTATGGAACCTTTGTTGAGAAGGAAGCTGGTAATTATCAATGGAGTCGGTCAGATGTATCAAATCCCATATATAAATTCTATGATAAGGTTATGTAAATAAAACCTTGGCATTATTCGTATGGATTATTTTTGTAAATGAAAACAATGCTCTGTGTGTGCTAAAAGTTCATTTGATTTTTTTTTTTAAATTTAGAAATATATTAGCTGCGGATATACCTGCGGATTTTACATTTCCTGAGGATTTACCTTTGGAAATACCTATGGTTTATTATTTTTGGATAACAAAAACAATTATTTATGGCGGTTTTAACCGCCGCAATTTTCAATTTACGACAGTTCCTTTCAAGGCGCAACATGGAACGAGGGTTGGAGTGACGGTTTTAGGAACTGTCGCGATATAGCCGGCGACACACGTTTTTGCGACAGAAGCAAAACCGTCACGACTAGTAAATTGTGACGGTTCAAACCGCCATAATCTGCCAATATTAACTGTCGCAACTTGCCAATTTTCTTGTAGTGCATTGACACTCTTCAACGAGAAGTTGGTTACACACCACCCTTGTGACCTTGTTGACTTTTGATACAAGTAAGTCAGCCCCTTTCTTGAACCAGACTCTAATATATACCATGTGTTGGGAGAGTTTTCAACTAGGGAGCATTGAACATTGTGGGACTTATTTTTTAACAACACCTTTGTGAGAGACGCATCGCATATTCACCAAAAACCTTAAGGTTATAGGTGAGTGGATTCTCTCACTTATAAATTCTTAAGTCTCCATATTTCTAACCAATATGAAACTATTATCTACACTACTCACGCTTGCTACATTCTCAACACTTTTGATATACATTACAAGAACTTATGATGACAATATTATCAAACAAAGTGGATCTTATCTTTTCCCAAAATTAAAACTTTTTTTATTGGTTTTACACTTGAGTTGCGACAGTTATCACAAAACCGTACTTATTCCTGGATTGCGACGGTTGTTACGACAATTAGGGTCAACTGTCGTAAATTTTTTGCTACATATATCTCAAAACCGTCCTTATTCCTAGACAGCGACGGTTGTCACGACAGTTAAAAACTGGACTGCGACGGTTGTCACGACAATTATCACAAAACCGTCCTTATTATGTTTTTTACTTAACTTTTTTTTTATAATATAATTTTTTTATTGAGCTCACCTTCTTCCTCACCGGCCGCATAAACAACCCTCACAAACTCACCATGTTGCTTATAGAAATTTCTTCTCTCACATTCTTCCTTAACAAAATCACATTCTTGGTCAGTGGAAAAACTTGGGGCTTATTTGATTCCCTTCTTAAAATCTGGTCTTTACTTTTTCAATAATTTTTAATAATTTTTGCGAATCTCTGATTTTCTGAACTCATTTTTTTCTGTACAGTTTTGTTTCATGTATTTTGATCCATGGAAGTGTTGAATTAGTAAGGTTGCTGCCTTGTGACTTGGAGGTCAGGTTTAAATCTTGGAAAAATCTTCTGCTTATTGGCGGGAGATGGATATGACTGCGTAAATCTACCCTCCCCTGATCTCGCCTTGTACGAGGGTCGTGCATTGAGGGATAAGACGTGGACTTCATAAAATTGATAAATGATGTACAGAGTTAGTAATTAGTTAATACTAGTAACATTAGATGCTCATTTTATCTTTGTTTTGTAGTATTTACACTCTAAATTATTCAGTTTCTAGCAGTCTAGTAGATGTTCCATTGGTCAAGTATGGAACCTTTGTTGAGAAGGAAGCTGGTAATTATCAATGGAGTCGGTCAGATGTATCAAATCCCATATATAAATTCTATGATAAGGTTATGTAAATAAAACCTTGGCATTATTCGTATGGATTATTTTTGTAAATGAAAACAATGCTCTGTGTGTGCTAAAAGTTCATTTGATTTTTTTTTTTAAATTTAGAAATATATTAGCTGCGGATATACCTGCGGATTTTACATTTCCTGAGGATTTACCTTTGGAAATACCTATGGTTTATTATTTTTGGATAACAAAAACAATTATTTATGGCGGTTTTAACCGCCGCAATTTTCAATTTACGACAGTTCCTTTCAAGGCGCAACATGGAACGAGGGTTGGAGTGACGGTTTTAGGAACTGTCGCGATATAGCCGGGCGACACACGTTTTTGCGACAGAAGCAAAACCGTCGCGACTAGTAAATTGTGACGGTTCAAACCGCCATAATCTGCCAATATTAACTGTCGCAACTTGCCAATTTTCTTGTAGTGCATTGACACTCTTCAACGAGAAGTTGGTTACACACCACCCTTGTGACGTTGTTGACTTTTGATACAAGTAAGTCAGCCCCTTTCTTGAACCAGACTCTAATATATACCATGTGTTGGGAGAGTTTTCAACTAGGGAGCATTGAACATTGTGGGACTTATTTTTTAACAACACCTTTGTGAGAGACGCATCGCATATTCACCAAAAACCTTAAGGTTATAGGTGAGTGGATTCTCTCACTTATAAATTCTTAAGTCTCCATATTTCTAACCAATATGAAACTATTATCTACACTACTCACGCTTGCTACATTCTCAACACTTTTGATATACATTACAAGAACTTATGATGACAATATTATCAAACAAAGTGGATCTTATCTTTTCCCAAAATTAAAACTTTTTTTATTGGTTTTACACTTGAGTTGCGACAGTTATCACAAAACCGTACTTATTCCTGGATTGCGACGGTTGTTACGACAATTAGGGTCAACTGTCGTAAATTTTTTGCTACATATATCTCAAAACCGTCCTTATTCCTAGACAGCGACGGTTGTCACGACAGTTAAAAACTGGACTGCGACGGTTGTCACGACAATTATCACAAAACCGTCCTTATTATGTTTTTTACTTAACTTTTTTTTTATAATATAATTTTTTTATTGAGCTCACCTTCTTCCTCACCGGCCGCATAAACAACCCTCACAAACTCACCATGTTGCTTATAGAAATTTCTTCTCTCACATTCTTCCTTAACAAAATCACATTCTTGGTCAGTGGAAAAACTTGGGGCTTATTTGATTCCCTTCTTAAAATCTGGTCTTTACTTTTTCAATAATTTTTAATAATTTTTGCGAATCTCTGATTTTCTGAACTCATTTTTTTCTGTACAGTTTTGTTTCATGTATTTTGATCCATGGAAGTGTTGAATTAGTAAGGTTGCTGCCTTGTGACTTGGAGGTCAGGTTTAAATCTTGGAAAAATCTTCTGCTTATTGGCGGGAGATGGATATGACTGCGTAAATCTACCCTCCCCTGATCTCGCCTTGTACGAGGGTCGTGCATTGAGGGATAAGACGTGGACTTCATAAAATTGATAAATGATGTACAGAGTTAGTAATTAGTTAATACTAGTAACATTAGATGCTCATTTTATCTTTGTTTTGTAGTATTTACACTCTAAATTATTCAGTTTCTAGCAGTCTAGTAGATGTTCCATTGGTCAAGTATGGAACCTTTGTTGAGAAGGAAGCTGGTAATTATCAATGGAGTCGGTCAGATGTATCAAATCCCATATATAAATTCTATGATAAGGTTATGTAAATAAAACCTTGGCATTATTCGTATGGATTATTTTTGTAAATGAAAACAATGCTCTGTGTGTGCTAAAAGTTCATTTGATTTTTTTTTTTAAATTTAGAAATATATTAGCTGCGGATATACCTGCGGATTTTACATTTCCTGAGGATTTACCTTTGGAAATACCTATGGTTTATTATTTTTGGATAACAAAAACAATTATTTATGGCGGTTTTAACCGCCGCAATTTTCAATTTACGACAGTTCCTTTCAAGGCGCAACATGGAACGAGGGTTGGAGTGACGGTTTTAGGAACTGTCGCGATATAGCCGGCGACACACGTTTTTGCGACAGAAGCAAAACCGTCACGACTAGTAAATTGTGACGGTTCAAACCGCCATAATCTGCCAATATTAACTGTCGCAACTTGCCAATTTTCTTGTAGTGCATTGACACTCTTCAACGAGAAGTTGGTTACACACCACCCTTGTGACCTTGTTGACTTTTGATACAAGTAAGTCAGCCCCTTTCTTGAACCAGACTCTAATATATACCATGTGTTGGGAGAGTTTTCAACTAGGGAGCATTGAACATTGTGGGACTTATTTTTTAACAACACCTTTGTGAGAGACGCATCGCATATTCACCAAAAACCTTAAGGTTATAGGTGAGTGGATTCTCTCACTTATAAATTCTTAAGTCTCCATATTTCTAACCAATATGAAACTATTATCTACACTACTCACGCTTGCTACATTCTCAACACTTTTGATATACATTACAAGAACTTATGATGACAATATTATCAAACAAAGTGGATCTTATCTTTTCCCAAAATTAAAACTTTTTTTATTGGTTTTACACTTGAGTTGCGACAGTTATCACAAAACCGTACTTATTCCTGGATTGCGACGGTTGTTACGACAATTAGGGTCAACTGTCGTAAATTTTTTGCTACATATATCTCAAAACCGTCCTTATTCCTAGACAGCGACGGTTGTCACGACAGTTAAAAACTGGACTGCGACGGTTGTCACGACAATTATCACAAAACCGTCCTTATTATGTTTTTTACTTAACTTTTTTTTTATAATATAATTTTTTTATTGAGCTCACCTTCTTCCTCACCGGCCGCATAAACAACCCTCACAAACTCACCATGTTGCTTATAGAAATTTCTTCTCTCACATTCTTCCTTAACAAAATCACATTCTTGGTCAGTGGAAAAACTTGGGGCTTATTTGATTCCCTTCTTAAAATCTGGTCTTTACTTTTTCAATAATTTTTAATAATTTTTGCGAATCTCTGATTTTCTGAACTCATTTTTTTCTGTACAGTTTTGTTTCATGTATTTTGATCCATGGAAGTGTTGAATTAGTAAGGTTGCTGCCTTGTGACTTGGAGGTCAGGTTTAAATCTTGGAAAAATCTTCTGCTTATTGGCGGGAGATGGATATGACTGCGTAAATCTACCCTCCCCTGATCTCGCCTTGTACGAGGGTCGTGCATTGAGGGATAAGACGTGGACTTCATAAAATTGATAAATGATGTACAGAGTTAGTAATTAGTTAATACTAGTAACATTAGATGCTCATTTTATCTTTGTTTTGTAGTATTTACACTCTAAATTATTCAGTTTCTAGCAGTCTAGTAGATGTTCCATTGGTCAAGTATGGAACCTTTGTTGAGAAGGAAGCTGGTAATTATCAATGGAGTCGGTCAGATGTATCAAATCCCATATATAAATTCTATGATAAGGTTATGTAAATAAAACCTTGGCATTATTCGTATGGATTATTTTTGTAAATGAAAACAATGCTCTGTGTGTGCTAAAAGTTCATTTGATTTTTTTTTTTAAATTTAGAAATATATTAGCTGCGGATATACCTGCGGATTTTACATTTCCTGAGGATTTACCTTTGGAAATACCTATGGTTTATTATTTTTGGATAACAAAAACAATTATTTATGGCGGTTTTAACCGCCGCAATTTTCAATTTACGACAGTTCCTTTCAAGGCGCAACATGGAACGAGGGTTGGAGTGACGGTTTTAGGAACTGTCGCGATATAGCCGGGCGACACACGTTTTTGCGACAGAAGCAAAACCGTCGCGACTAGTAAATTGTGACGGTTCAAACCGCCATAATCTGCCAATATTAACTGTCGCAACTTGCCAATTTTCTTGTAGTGCATTGACACTCTTCAACGAGAAGTTGGTTACACACCACCCTTG
This sequence comes from Lathyrus tuberosus, assembly GCA_022829125.1. Classification (NCBI taxonomy): domain Eukaryota; kingdom Viridiplantae; phylum Streptophyta; class Magnoliopsida; order Fabales; family Fabaceae; genus Lathyrus; species Lathyrus tuberosus. Next base: position 16,597,773 of record JALAZF010000071.1, read on the forward strand.
TGACGTTGTTGACTTTTGATACAAGTAAGTCAGCCCCTTTCTTGAACCAGACTCTAATATATACCATGTGTTGGGAGAGTTTTCAACTAGGGAGCATTGAACATTGTGGGACTTATTTTTTAACAACACCTTTGTGAGAGACGCATCGCATATTCACCAAAAACCTTAAGGTTATAGGTGAGTGGATTCTCTCACTTATAAATTCTTAAGTCTCCATATTTCTAACCAATATGAAACTATTATCTACACTACTCACGCTTGCTACATTCTCAACACTTTTGATATACATTACAAGAACTTATGATGACAATATTATCAAACAAAGTGGATCTTATCTTTTCCCAAAATTAAAACTTTTTTTATTGGTTTTACACTTGAGTTGCGACAGTTATCACAAAACCGTACTTATTCCTGGATTGCGACGGTTGTTACGACAATTAGGGTCAACTGTCGTAAATTTTTTGCTACATATATCTCAAAACCGTCCTTATTCCTAGACAGCGACGGTTGTCACGACAGTTAAAAACTGGACTGCGACGGTTGTCACGACAATTATCACAAAACCGTCCTTATTATGTTTTTTACTTAACTTTTTTTTTATAATATAATTTTTTTATTGAGCTCACCTTCTTCCTCACCGGCCGCATAAACAACCCTCACAAACTCACCATGTTGCTTATAGAAATTTCTTCTCTCACATTCTTCCTTAACAAAATCACATTCTTGGTCAGTGGAAAAACTTGGGGCTTATTTGATTCCCTTCTTAAAATCTGGTCTTTACTTTTTCAATAATTTTTAATAATTTTTGCGAATCTCTGATTTTCTGAACTCATTTTTTTCTGTACAGTTTTGTTTCATGTATTTTGATCCATGGAAGTGTTGAATTAGTAAGGTTGCTGCCTTGTGACTTGGAGGTCAGGTTTAAATCTTGGAAAAATCTTCTGCTTATTGGCGGGAGATGGATATGACTGCGTAAATCTACCCTCCCCTGATCTCGCCTTGTACGAGGGTCGTGCATTGAGGGATAAGACGTGGACTTCATAAAATTGATAAATGATGTACAGAGTTAGTAATTAGTTAATACTAGTAACATTAGATGCTCATTTTATCTTTGTTTTGTAGTATTTACACTCTAAATTATTCAGTTTCTAGCAGTCTAGTAGATGTTCCATTGGTCAAGTATGGAACCTTTGTTGAGAAGGAAGTTGGTAATTATCAATGGAGTCGGTCAGATGTATCAAATCCCATATATAAATTCTATGATAAGGTTATGTAAATAAAACCTTGGCATTATTCGTATGGATTATTTTTGTAAATGAAAACAATGCTCTGTGTGTGCTAAAAGTTCATTTGATTTTTTTTTTTAAATTTAGAAATATATTAGCTGCGGATATACCTGCGGATTTTACATTTCCTGAGGATTTACCTTTGGAAATACCTATGGTTTATTATTTTTGGATAACAAAAACAATTATTTATGGCGGTTTTAACCGCCGCAATTTTCAATTTACGACAGTTCCTTTCAAGGCGCAACATGGAACGAGGGTTGGAGTGACGGTTTTAGGAACTGTCGCGATATAGCCGGCGACACACGTTTTTGCGACAGAAGCAAAACCGTCACGACTAGTAAATTGTGACGGTTCAAACCGCCATAATCTGCCAATATTAACTGTCGCAACTTGCCAATTTTCTTGTAGTGCATTGACACTCTTCAACGAGAAGTTGGTTACACACCACCCTTGTGACCTTGTTGACTTTTGATACAAGTAAGTCAGCCCCTTTCTTGAACCAGACTCTAATATATACCATGTGTTGGGAGAGTTTTCAACTAGGGAGCATTGAACATTGTGGGACTTATTTTTTAACAACACCTTTGTGAGAGACGCATCGCATATTCACCAAAAACCTTAAGGTTATAGGTGAGTGGATTCTCTCACTTATAAATTCTTAAGTCTCCATATTTCTAACCAATATGAAACTATTATCTACACTACTCACGCTTGCTACATTCTCAACACTTTTGATATACATTACAAGAACTTATGATGACAATATTATCAAACAAAGTGGATCTTATCTTTTCCCAAAATTAAAACTTTTTTTATTGGTTTTACACTTGAGTTGCGACAGTTATCACAAAACCGTACTTATTCCTGGATTGCGACGGTTGTTACGACAATTAGGGTCAACTGTCGTAAATTTTTTGCTACATATATCTCAAAACCGTCCTTATTCCTAGACAGCGACGGTTGTCACGACAGTTAAAAACTGGACTGCGACGGTTGTCACGACAATTATCACAAAACCGTCCTTATTATGTTTTTTACTTAACTTTTTTTTTATAATATAATTTTTTTATTGAGCTCACCTTCTTCCTCACCGGCCGCATAAACAACCCTCACAAACTCACCATGTTGCTTATAGAAATTTCTTCTCTCACATTCTTCCTTAACAAAATCACATTCTTGGTCAGTGGAAAAACTTGGGGCTTATTTGATTCCCTTCTTAAAATCTGGTCTTTACTTTTTCAATAATTTTTAATAATTTTTGCGAATCTCTGATTTTCTGAACTCATTTTTTTTCTGTACAGTTTTGTTTCATGTATTTTGATCCATGGAAGTGTTGAATTAGTAAGGTTGCTGCCTTGTGACTTGGAGGTCAGGTTTAAATCTTGGAAAAATCTTCTGCTTATTGGCGGGAGATGGATATGACTGCGTAAATCTACCCTCCCCTGATCTCGCCTTGTACGAGGGTCGTGCATTGAGGGATAAGACGTGGACTTCATAAAATTGATAAATGATGTACAGAGTTAGTAATTAGTTAATACTAGTAACATTAGATGCTCATTTTATCTTTGTTTTGTAGTATTTACACTCTAAATTATTCAGTTTCTAGCAGTCTAGTAGATGTTCCATTGGTCAAGTATGGAACCTTTGTTGAGAAGGAAGATGGTAATTATCAATGGAGTCGGTCAGATGTATCAAATCCCATATATAAATTCTATGATAAGGTTATGTAAATAAAACCTTGGCATTATTCGTATGGATTATTTTTGTAAATGAAAACAATGCTCTGTGTGTGCTAAAAGTTCATTTGATTTTTTTTTTTAAATTTAGAAATATATTAGCTGCGGATATACCTGCGGATTTTACATTTCCTGAGGATTTACCTTTGGAAATACCTATGGTTTATTATTTTTGGATAACAAAAACAATTATTTATGGCGGTTTTAACCGCCGCAATTTTCAATTTACGACAGTTCCTTTCAAGGCGCAACATGGAACGAGGGTTAGAGTGACGGTTTTAGGAACTGTCGCGATATAGTCGGGCGACACACGTTTTTGCGACAGAAGTAAAACCGTCACGACTAGTAAATTGTGACGGTTCAAACCGCCATAATCTGCCAATATTAACTGTCGCAACTTGCCAATTTTCTTGTAGTGCATTGACACTCTTCAACGAGAAGTTGCTTACACACCACCCTTGTGACGTTGTTGACTTTTGATACAAGTAAGTCAGCCCCTTTCTTGAACCAGACTCTAATATATACCATGTGTTGGGAGAGTTTTCAACTAGGGAGCATTGAACATTGTGGGACTTATTTTTTAACAACACCTTTGTGAGAGACGCATCGCATATTCACCAAAAACCTTAAGGTTATAGGTGAGTGGATTCTCTCACTTATAAATTCTTAAGTCTCCATATTTCTAACCAATATGAAACTATTATCTACACTACTCACGCTTGCTACATTCTCAACACTTTTGATATACATTACAAGAACTTATGATGACAATATTATCAAACAAAGTGGATCTTATCTTTTCCCAAAATTAAAACTTTTTTTATTGGTTTTACACTTGAGTTGCGACAGTTATCACAAAACCGTACTTATTCCTGGATTGCGACGGTTGTTACGACAATTAGGGTCAACTGTCGTAAATTTTTTGCTACATATATCTCAAAACCGTCCTTATTCCTAGACAGCGACGGTTGTCACGACAGTTAAAAACTGGACTGCGACGGTTGTCACGACAATTATCACAAAACCGTCCTTATTATGTTTTTTACTTAACTTTTTTTTTATAATATAATTTTTTTATTGAGCTCACCTTCTTCCTCACCGGCCGCATAAACAACCCTCACAAACTCACCATGTTGCTTATAGAAATTTCTTCTCTCACATTCTTCCTTAACAAAATCACATTCTTGGTCAGTGGAAAAACTTGGGGCTTATTTGATTCCCTTCTTAAAATCTGGTCTTTACTTTTTCAATAATTTTTAATAATTTTTGCGAATCTCTGATTTTCTGAACTCATTTTTTTCTGTACAGTTTTGTTTCATGTATTTTGATCCATGGAAGTGTTGAATTAGTAAGGTTGCTGCCTTGTGACTTGGAGGTCAGGTTTAAATCTTGGAAAAATCTTCTGCTTATTGGCGGGAGATGGATATGACTGCGTAAATCTACCCTCCCCTGATCTCGCCTTGTACGAGGGTCGTGCATTGAGGGATAAGACGTGGACTTCATAAAATTGATAAATGATGTACAGAGTTAGTAATTAGTTAATACTAGTAACATTAGATGCTCATTTTATCTTTGTTTTGTAGTATTTACACTCTAAATTATTCAGTTTCTAGCAGTCTAGTAGATGTTCCATTGGTCAAGTATGGAACCTTTGTTGAGAAGGAAGCTGGTAATTATCAATGGAGTCGGTCAGATGTATCAAATCCCATATATAAATTCTATGATAAGGTTATGTAAATAAAACCTTGGCATTATTCGTATGGATTATTTTTGTAAATGAAAACAATGCTCTGTGTGTGCTAAAAGTTCATTTGATTTTTTTTTTTAAATTTAGAAATATATTAGCTGCGGATATACCTGCGGATTTTACATTTCCTGAGGATTTACCTTTGGAAATACCTATGGTTTATTATTTTTGGATAACAAAAACAATTATTTATGGCGGTTTTAACCGCCGCAATTTTCAATTTACGACAGTTCCTTTCAAGGCGCAACATGGAACGAGGGTTGGAGTGACGGTTTTAGGAACTGTCGCGATATAGCCGGGCGACACACGTTTTTGCGACAGAAGCAAAACCGTCACGACTAGTAAATTGTGACGGTTCAAACCGCCATAATCTGCCAATATTAACTGTCGCAACTTGCCAATTTTCTTGTAGTGCATTGACACTCTTCAACGAGAAGTTGGTTACACACCACCCTTGTGACGTTGTTGACTTTTGATACAAGTAAGTCAGCCCCTTTCTTGAACCAGACTCTAATATATACCATGTGTTGGGAGAGTTTTCAACTAGGGAGCATTGAACATTGTGGGACTTATTTTTTAACAACACCTTTGTGAGAGACGCATCGCATATTCACCAAAAACCTTAAGGTTATAGGTGAGTGGATTCTCTCACTTATAAATTCTTAAGTCTCCATATTTCTAACCAATATGAAACTATTATCTACACTACTCACGCTTGCTACATTCTCAACACTTTTGATATACATTACAAGAACTTATGATGACAATATTATCAAACAAAGTGGATCTTATCTTTTCCCAAAATTAAAACTTTTTTTATTGGTTTTACACTTGAGTTGCGACAGTTATCACAAAACCGTACTTATTCCTGGATTGCGACGGTTGTTACGACAATTAGGGTCAACTGTCGTAAATTTTTTGCTACATATATCTCAAAACCGTCCTTATTCCTAGACAGCGACGGTTGTCACGACAGTTAAAAACTGGACTGCGACGGTTGTCACGACAATTATCACAAAACCGTCCTTATTATGTTTTTTACTTAACTTTTTTTTTATAATATAATTTTTTTATTGAGCTCACCTTCTTCCTCACCGGCCGCATAAACAACCCTCACAAACTCACCATGTTGCTTATAGAAATTTCTTCTCTCACATTCTTCCTTAACAAAATCACATTCTTGGTCAGTGGAAAAACTTGGGGCTTATTTGATTCCCTTCTTAAAATCTGGTCTTTACTTTTTCAATAATTTTTAATAATTTTTGCGTATCTCTGATTTTCTGAACTCATTTTTTTTCTGTACAGTTTTGTTTCATGTATTTTGATCCATGGAAGTGTTGAATTAGTAAGGTTGCTGCCTTGTGACTTGGAGGTCAGGTTTAAATCTTGGAAAAATCTTCTGCTTATTGGCGGGAGATGGATATGACTGCGTAAATCTACCCTCCCCTGATCTCGCCTTGTACGAGGGTCGTGCATTGAGGGATAAGACGTGGACTTCATAAAATTGATAAATGATGTACAGAGTTAGTAATTAGTTAATACTAGTAACATTAGATGCTCATTTTATCTTTGTTTTGTAGTATTTACACTCTAAATTATTCAGTTTCTAGCAGTCTAGTAGATATTCCATTGGTCAAGTATGGAACCTTTGTTGAGAAGGAAGCTGGTAATTATCAATGGAGTCGGTCAGATATATCAAATCCCATATATAAATTCTATGATAAGGTTATGTAAATAAAACCTTGGCATTATTCGTATGGATTATTTTTGTAAATGAAAACAATGCTCTGTGTGTGCTAAAAGTTCATTTGATTTTTTTTTTTAAATTTAGAAATATATTAGCTGCGGATATACCTGCGGATTTTACATTTCCTGAGGATTTACCTTTGGAAATACCTATGGTTTATTATTTTTGGATAACAAAAACAATTATTTATGGCGGTTTTAACCGCCGCAATTTTCAATTTACGACAGTTCCTTTCAAGGCGCAACATGGAACGAGGGTTGGAGTGACGGTTTTAGGAACTGTCGCGATATAGCCGGGCGACACACGTTTTTGCGACAGAAGCAAAACCGTCACGACTAGTAAATTGTGACGGTTCAAACCGCCATAATCTGCCAATATTAACTGTCGCAACTTGCCAATTTTCTTGTAGTGCATTGACACTCTTCAACGAGAAGTTGCTTACACACCACCCTTGTGACGTTGTTGACTTTTGATACAAGTAAGTCAGCCCCTTTCTTGAACCAGACTCTAATATATACCATGTGTTGGGAGAGTTTTCAACTAGGGAGCATTGAACATTGTGGGACTTATTTTTTAACAACACCTTTGTGAGAGACGCATCGCATATTCACCAAAAACCTTAAGGTTATAGGTGAGTGGATTCTCTCACTTATAAATTCTTAAGTCTCCATATTTCTAACCAATATGAAACTATTATCTACACTACTCACGCTTGCTACATTCTCAACACTTTTGATATACATTACAAGAACTTATGATGACAATATTATCAAACAAAGTGGATCTTATCTTTTCCCAAAATTAAAACTTTTTTTATTGGTTTTACACTTGAGTTGCGACAGTTATCACAAAACCGTACTTATTCCTGGATTGCGACGGTTGTTACGACAATTAGGGTCAACTGTCGTAAATTTTTTGCTACATATATCTCAAAACCGTCCTTATTCCTAGACAGCGACGGTTGTCACGACAGTTAAAAACTGGACTGCGACGGTTGTCACGACAATTATCACAAAACCGTCCTTATTATGTTTTTTACTTAACTTTTTTTTTTATAATATAATTTTTTTATTGAGCTCACCTTCTTCCTCACCGGCCGCATAAACAACCCTCACAAACTCACCATGTTGCTTATAGAAATTTCTTCTCTCACATTCTTCCTTAACAAAATCACATTCTTGGTCAGTGGAAAAACTTGGGGCTTATTTGATTCCCTTCTTAAAATCTGGTCTTTACTTTTTCAATAATTTTTAATAATTTTTGCGAATCTCTGATTTTCTGAACTCATTTTTTTTCTGTACAGTTTTGTTTCATGTATTTTGATCCATGGAAGTGTTGAATTAGTAAGGTTGCTGCCTTGTGACTTGGAGGTCAGGTTTAAATCTTGGAAAAATCTTCTGCTTATTGGCGGGAGATGGATATGACTGCGTAAATCTACCCTCCCCTGATCTCGCCTTGTACGAGGGTCGTGCATTGAGGGATAAGACGTGGACTTCATAAAATTGATAAATGATGTACAGAGTTAGTAATTAGTTAATACTAGTAACATTAGATGCTCATTTTATCTTTGTTTTGTAGTATTTACACTCTAAATTATTCAGTTTCTAGCAGTCTAGTAGATATTCCATTGGTCAAGTATGGAACCTTTGTTGAGAAGGAAGCTGGTAATTATCAATGGAGTCGGTCAGATATATCAAATCCCATATATAAATTCTATGATAAGGTTATGTAAATAAAACCTTGGCATTATTCGTATGGATTATTTTTGTAAATGAAAACAATGCTCTGTGTGTGCTAAAAGTTCATTTGATTTTTTTTTTTAAATTTAGAAATATATTAGCTGCGGATATACCTGCGGATTTTACATTTCCTGAGGATTTACCTTTGGAAATACCTATGGTTTATTATTTTTGGATAACAAAAACAATTATTTATGGCGGTTTTAACCGCCGCAATTTTCAATTTACGACAGTTCCTTTCAAGGCGCAACATGGAACGACGGTTGGAGTGACGGTTTTAGGAACTGTCGCGATATAGCCGGGCGACACACGTTTTTGCGACAGAAGCAAAACCGTCACGACTAGTAAATTGTGACGGTTCAAACCGCCATAATCTGCCAATATTAACTGTCGCAACTTGCCAATTTTCTTGTAGTGCATTGACACTCTTCAACGAGAAGTTGCTTACACACCACCCTTGTGACGTTGTTGACTTTTGATACAAGTAAGTCAGCCCCTTTCTTGAACCAGACTCTAATATATACCATGTGTTGGGAGAGTTTTCAACTAGGGAGCATTGAACATTGTGGGACTTATTTTTTAACAACACCTTTGTGAGAGACGCATCGCATATTCACCAAAAACCTTAAGGTTATAGGTGAGTGGATTCTCTCACTTATAAATTCTTAAGTCTCCATATTTCTAACCAATATGAAACTATTATCTACACTACTCACGCTTGCTACATTCTCAACACTTTTGATATACATTACAAGAACTTATGATGACAATATTATCAAACAAAGTGGATCTTATCTTTACCCAAAATTAAAACTTTTTTTATTGGTTTTACACTTGAGTTGCGACAGTTATCACAAAACCGTACTTATTCCTGCATTGCGACGGTTGTTACGACAATTAGGGTCAACTGTCGTAAATTTTTTGCTACATATATCTCAAAACCGTCCTTATTCCTAGACAGCGACGGTTGTCACGACAGTTAAAAACTGGACTGCGACGGTTGTCACGACAATTATCACAAAACCGTCCTTATTATGTTTTTTACTTAACTTTTTTTTTTATAATATAATTTTTTTATTGAGCTCACCTTCTTCCTCACCGGCCGCATAAACAACCCTCACAAACTCACCATGTTGCTTATAGAAATTTCTTCTCTCACATTCTTCCTTAACAAAATCACATTCTTGGTCAGTGGAAAAACTTGGGGCTTATTTGATTCCCTTCTTAAAATCTGGTCTTTACTTTTTCAATAATTTTTAATAATTTTTGCGAATCTCTGATTTTCTGAACTCATTTTTTTTCTGTACAGTTTTGTTTCATGTATTTTGATCCATGGAAGTGTTGAATTAGTAAGGTTGCTGCCTTGTGACTTGGAGGTCAGGTTTAAATCTTGGAAAAATCTTCTGCTTATTGGCGGGAGATGGATATGACTGCGTAAATCTACCCTCCCCTGATCTCGCCTTGTACGAGGGTCGTGCATTGAGGGATAAGACGTGGACTTCATAAAATTGATAAATGATGTACAGAGTTAGTAATTAGTTAATACTAGTAACATTAGATGCTCATTTTATCTTTGTTTTGTAGTATTTACACTCTAAATTATTCAGTTTCTAGCAGTCTAGTAGATGTTCCATTGGTCAAGTATGAAACCTTTGTTGAGAAGGAAGCTGGTAATTATCAATGGAGTCGGTCAGATGTATCAAATCCCATATATAAATTCTATGATAAGGTTATGTAAATAAAACCTTGGCATTATTCGTATGGATTATTTTTGTAAATGAAAACAATGCTCTGTGTGTGCTAAAAGTTCATTTGATTTTTTTTTTTAAATTTAGAAATATATTAGCTGCGGATATACCTGCGGATTTTACATTTCCTGAGGATTTACCTTTGGAAATACCTATGGTTTATTATTTTTGGATAACAAAAACAATTATTTATGGCGGTTTTAACCGCCGCAATTTTCAATTTACGACAGTTCCTTTCAAGGCGCAACATGGAACGAGGGTTGGAGTGACGGTTTTAGGAACTGTCGCGATATAGCCGGGCGACACACGTTTTTGCGACAGAAGCAAAACCGTCACGACTAGTAAATTGTGACGGTTCAAACCGCCATAATCTGCCAATATTAACTGTCGCAACTTGCCAATTTTCTTGTAGTGCATTGACACTCTTCAACGAGAAGTTGCTTACACACCACCCTTGTGACGTTGTTGACTTTTGATACAAGTAAGTCAGCCCCTTTCTTGAACCAGACTCTAATATATACCATGTGTTGGGAGAGTTTTCAACTAGGGAGCATTGAACATTGTGGGACTTATTTTTTAACAACACCTTTGTGAGAGACGCATCGCATATTCACCAAAAACCTTAAGGTTATAGGTGAGTGGATTCTCTCACTTATAAATTCTTAAGTCTCCATATTTCTAACCAATATGAAACTATTATCTACACTACTCACGCTTGCTACATTCTCAACACTTTTGATATACATTACAAGAACTTATGATGACAATATTATCAAACAAAGTGGATCTTATCTTTTCCCAAAATTAAAACTTTTTTTATTGGTTTTACACTTGAGTTGCGACAGTTATCACAAAACCGTACTTATTCCTGGATTGCGACGGTTGTTACGACAATTAGGGTCAACTGTCGTAAATTTTTTGCTACATATATCTCAAAACCGTCCTTATTCCTAGACAGCGACGGTTGTCACGACAGTTAAAAACTGGACTGCGACGGTTGTCACGACAATTATCACAAAACCGTCCTTATTATGTTTTTTACTTAACTTTTTTTTTATAATATAATTTTTTTATTGAGCTCACCTTCTTCCTCACCGGCCGCATAAACAACCCTCACAAACTCACCATGTTGCTTATAGAAATTTCTTCTCTCACATTCTTCCTTAACAAAATCACATTCTTGGTCAGTGGAAAAACTTGGGGCTTATTTGATTCCCTTCTTAAAATCTGGTCTTTACTTTTTCAATAATTTTTAATAATTTTTGCGAATCTCTGATTTTCTGAACTCATTTTTTTCTGTACAGTTTTGTTTCATGTATTTTGATCCATGGAAGTGTTGAATTAGTAAGGTTGCTGCCTTGTGACTTGGAGGTCAGGTTTAAATCTTGGAAAAATCTTCTGCTTATTGGCGGGAGATGGATATGACTGCGTAAATCTACCCTCCCCTGATCTCGCCTTGTACGAGGGTCGTGCATTGAGGGATAAGACGTGGACTTCATAAAATTGATAAATGATGTACAGAGTTAGTAATTAGTTAATACTAGTAACATTAGATGCTCATTTTATCTTTGTTTTGTAGTATTTACACTCTAAATTATTCAGTTTCTAGCAGTCTAGTAGATGTTCCATTGGTCAAGTATGGAACCTTTGTTGAGAAGGAAGCTGGTAATTATCAATGGAGTCGGTCAGATGTATCAAATCCCATATATAAATTCTATGATAAGGTTATGTAAATAAAACCTTGGCATTATTCGTATGGATTATTTTTGTAAATGAAAACAATGCTCTGTGTGTGCTAAAAGTTCATTTGATTTTTTTTTTTAAATTTAGAAATATATTAGCTGCGGATATACCTGCGGATTTTACATTTCCTGAGGATTTACCTTTGGAAATACCTATGGTTTATTATTTTTGGATAACAAAAACAATTATTTATGGCGGTTTTAACCGCCGCAATTTTCAATTTACGACAGTTCCTTTCAAGGCGCAACATGGAACGAGGGTTGGAGTGACGGTTTTAGGAACTGTCGCGATATAGCCGGGCGACACACGTTTTTGCGACAGAAGCAAAACCGTCGCGACTAGTAAATTGTGACGGTTCAAACCGCCATAATCTGCCAATATTAACTGTCGCAACTTGCCAATTTTCTTGTAGTGCATTGACACTCTTCAACGAGAAGTTGCTTACACACCACCCTTGTGACGTTGTTGACTTTTGATACAAGTAAGTCAGCCCCTTTCTTGAACCAGACTCTAATATATACCATGTGTTGGGAGAGTTTTCAACTAGGGAGCATTGAACATTGTGGGACTTATTTTTTAACAACACCTTTGTGAGAGACGCATCGCATATTCACCAAAAACCTTAAGGTTATAGGTGAGTGGATTCTCTCACTTATAAATTCTTAAGTCTCCATATTTCTAACCAATATGAAACTATTATCTACACTACTCACGCTTGCTACATTCTCAACACTTTTGATATACATTACAAGAACTTATGATGACAATATTATCAAACAAAGTGGATCTTATCTTTTCCCAAAATTAAAACTTTTTTTATTGGTTTTACACTTGAGTTGCGACAGTTATCACAAAACCGTACTTATTCCTGGATTGCGACGGTTGTTACGACAATTAGGGTCAACTGTCGTAAATTTTTTGCTACATATATCTCAAAACCGTCCTTATTCCTAGACAGCGACGGTTGTCACGACAGTTAAAAACTGGACTGCGACGGTTGTCACGACAATTATCACAAAACCGTCCTTATTATGTTTTTTACTTAACTTTTTTTTTATAATATAATTTTTTTATTGAGCTCACCTTCTTCCTCACCGGCCGCATAAACAACCCTCACAAACTCACCATGTTGCTTATAGAAATTTCTTCTCTCACATTCTTCCTTAACAAAATCACATTCTTGGTCAGTGGAAAAACTTGGGGCTTATTTGATTCCCTTCTTAAAATCTGGTCTTTACTTTTTCAATAATTTTTAATAATTTTTGCGAATCTCTGATTTTCTGAACTCATTTTTTTTCTGTACAGTTTTGTTTCATGTATTTTGATCCATGGAAGTGTTGAATTAGTAAGGTTGCTGCCTTGTGACTTGGAGGTCAGGTTTAAATCTTGGAAAAATCTTCTGCTTATTGGCGGGAGATGGATATGACTGCGTAAATCTACCCTCCCCTGATCTCGCCTTGTACGAGGGTCGTGCATTGAGGGATAAGACGTGGACTTCATAAAATTGATAAATGATGTACAGAGTTAGTAATTAGTTAATACTAGTAACATTAGATGCTCATTTTATCTTTGTTTTGTAGTATTTACACTCTAAATTATTCAGTTTCTAGCAGTCTAGTAGATGTTCCATTGGTCAAGTATGGAACCTTTGTTGAGAAGGAAGCTGGTAATTATCAATGGAGTCGGTCAGATGTATCAAATCCCATATATAAATTCTATGATAAGGTTATGTAAATAAAACCTTGGCATTATTCGTATGGATTATTTTTGTAAATGAAAACAATGCTCTGTGTGTGCTAAAAGTTCATTTGATTTTTTTTTTTAAATTTAGAAATATATTAGCTGCGGATATACCTGCGGATTTTACATTTCCTGAGGATTTACCTTTGGAAATACCTATGGTTTATTATTTTTGGATAACAAAAACAATTATTTATGGCGGTTTTAACCGCCGCAATTTTCAATTTACGACAGTTCCTTTCAAGGCGCAACATGGAACGACGGTTGGAGTGACGGTTTTAGGAACTGTCGCGATATAGCCGGGCGACACACGTTTTTGCGACAGAAGCAAAACCGTCACGACAAGTAAATTGTGACGGTTCAAACCGCCATAATCTGCCAATATTAACTGTCGCAACTTGCCAATTTTCTTGTAGTGCATTGACACTCTTCAACGAGAAGTTGCTTACACACCACCCTTGTGACGTTGTTGACTTTTGATACAAGTAAGTCAGCCCCTTTCTTGAACCAGACTCTAATATATACCATGTGTTGGGAGAGTTTTCAACTAGGGAGCATTGAACATTGTGGGACTTATTTTTTAACAACACCTTTGTGAGAGACGCATCGCATATTCACCAAAAACCTTAAGGTTATAGGTGAGTGGATTCTCTCACTTATAAATTCTTAAGTCTCCATATTTCTAACCAATATGAAACTATTATCTACACTACTCACGCTTGCTACATTCTCAACACTTTTGATATACATTACAAGAACTTATGATGACAATATTATCAAACAAAGTGGATCTTATCTTTTCCCAAAATTAAAACTTTTTTTATTGGTTTTACACTTGAGTTGCGACAGTTATCACAAAACCGTACTTATTCCTGGATTGCGACGGTTGTTACGACAATTAGGGTCAACTGTCGTAAATTATTTGCTACATATATCTCAAAACCGTCCTTATTCCTAGACAGCGACGGTTGTCACGACAGTTAAAAACTGGACTGCGACGGTTGTCACGACAATTATCACAAAACCGTCCTTATTATGTTTTTTACTTAACTTTTTTTTTATAATATAATTTTTTTATTGAGCTCACCTTCTTCCTCACCGGCCGCATAAACAACCCTCACAAACTCACCATGTTGCTTATAGAAATTTCTTCTCTCACATTCTTCCTTAACAAAATCACATTCTTGGTCAGTGGAAAAACTTGGGGCTTATTTGATTCCCTTCTTAAAATCTGGTCTTTACTTTTTCAATAATTTTTAATAATTTTTGCGAATCTCTGATTTTCTGAACTCATTTTTTTCTGTACAGTTTTGTTTCATGTATTTTGATCCATGGAAGTGTTGAATTAGTAAGGTTGCTGCCTTGTGACTTGGAGGTCAGGTTTAAATCTTGGAAAAATCTTCTGCTTATTGGCGGGAGATGGATATGACTGCGTAAATCTACCCTCCCCTGATCTCGCCTTGTACGAGGGTCGTGCATTGAGGGATAAGACGTGGACTTCATAAAATTGATAAATGATGTACAGAGTTAGTAATTAGTTAATACTAGTAACATTAGATGCTCATTTTATCTTTGTTTTGTAGTATTTACACTCTAAATTATTCAGTTTCTAGCAGTCTAGTAGATGTTCCATTGGTCAAGTATGGAACCTTTGTTGAGAAGGAAGCTGGTAATTATCAATGGAGTCGGTCAGATGTATCAAATCCCATATATAAATTCTATGATAAGGTTATGTAAATAAAACCTTGGCATTATTCGTATGGATTATTTTTGTAAATGAAAACAATGCTCTGTGTGTGCTAAAAGTTCATTTGATTTTTTTTTTTAAATTTAGAAATATATTAGCTGCGGATATACCTGCGGATTTTACATTTCCTGAGGATTTACCTTTGGAAATACCTATGGTTTATTATTTTTGGATAACAAAAACAATTATTTATGGCGGTTTTAACCGCCGCAATTTTCAATTTACGACAGTTCCTTTCAAGGCGCAACATGGAACGAGGGTTGGAGTGACGGTTTTAGGAACTGTCGCGATATAGCCGGGCGACACACGTTTTTGCGACAGAAGCAAAACCGTCGCGACTAGTAAATTGTGACGGTTCAAACCGCCATAATCTGCCAATATTAACTGTCGCAACTTGCCAATTTTCTTGTAGTGCATTGACACTCTTCAACGAGAAGTTGCTTACACACCACCCTTGTGACGTTGTTGACTTTTGATACAAGTAAGTCAGCCCCTTTCTTGAACCAGACTCTAATATATACCATGTGTTGGGAGAGTTTTCAACTAGGGAGCATTGAACATTGTGGGACTTATTTTTTAACAACACCTTTGTGAGAGACGCATCGCATATTCACCAAAAACCTTAAGGTTATAGGTGAGTGGATTCTCTCACTTATAAATTCTTAAGTCTCCATATTTCTAACCAATATGAAACTATTATCTACACTACTCACGCTTGCTACATTCTCAACACTTTTGATATACATTACAAGAACTTATGATGACAATATTATCAAACAAAGTGGATCTTATCTTTTCCCAAAATTAAAACTTTTTTTATTGGTTTTACACTTGAGTTGCGACAGTTATCACAAAACCGTACTTATTCCTGGATTGCGACGGTTGTTACGACAATTAGGGTCAACTGTCGTAAATTTTTTGCTACATATATCTCAAAACCGTCCTTATTCCTAGACAGCGACGGTTGTCACGACAGTTAAAAACTGGACTGCGACGGTTGTCACGACAATTATCACAAAACCGTCCTTATTATGTTTTTTACTTAACTTTTTTTTTATAATATAATTTTTTTATTGAGCTCACCTTCTTCCTCACCGGCCGCATAAACAACCCTCACAAACTCACCATGTTGCTTATAGAAATTTCTTCTCTTACATTCTTCCTTAACAAAATCACATTCTTGGTCAGTGGAAAAACTTGGGGCTTATTTGATTCCCTTCTTAAAATCTGGTCTTTACTTTTTCAATAATTTTTAATAATTTTTGCGAATCTCTGATTTTCTGAACTCATTTTTTTTCTGTACAGTTTTGTTTCATGTATTTTGATCCATGGAAGTGTTGAATTAGTAAGGTTGCTGCCTTGTGACTTGGAGGTCAGGTTTAAATCTTGGAAAAATCTTCTGCTTATTGGCGGGAGATGGATATGACTGCGTAAATCTACCCTCCCCTGATCTCGCCTTGTACGAGGGTCGTGCATTGAGGGATAAGACGTGGACTTCATAAAATTGATAAATGATGTACAGAGTTAGTAATTATTTAATACTAGTAACATTAGATGCTCATTTTATCTTTGTTTTGTAGTATTTACACTCTAAATTATTCAGTTTCTAGCAGTCTAGTAGATGTTCCATTGGTCAAGTATGGAACCTTTGTTGAGAAGGAAGCTGGTAATTATCAATGGAGTCGGTCAGATGTATCAAATCCCATATATAAATTCTATGATAAGATTATGTAAATAAAACCTTGGCATTATTCGTATGCATTATTTTTGTAAATGAAAACAATGCTCGGTGTGTGCTAAAAGTTCATTTGATTTTTTTTTTTAAATTTAGAAATATATTAGCTGCGGATATACCTGCGGATTTTACATTTCCTGAGGATTTACCTTTGGAAATACCTATGGTTTATTATTTTGGGATAACAAAAACAATTATTTATGGCGGTTTTAACCGCCGCAATTTTCAATTTACGACAGTTCCTTTCAAGGCGCAACATGGAACGAGGGTTGGAGTGACGGTTTTAGGAACTGTCGCGATATAGCCGGGCGACACACGTTTTTGCGACAGAAGCAAAACCGTCACGACTAGTTAATTGTGACGGTTCAAACCGCCATAATCTGCCAATATTAACTGTCGCAACTTGCCAATTTTCTTGTAGTGCATTGACACTCTTCAACGAGAAGTTGCTTACACACCACCCTTGTGATGTTGTTGACTTTTGATACAAGTAAGTCAGCCCCTTTCTTGAACCAGACTCTAATATATACCATGTGTTGGGAGAGTTTTCAACTAGGGAGCATTGAACATTGTGGGACTTATTTTTTAACAACACCTTTGTGAGAGACGCATCGCATATTCACCAAAAACCTTAAGGTTATAGGTGAGTGGATTCTCTCACTTATAAATTCTTAAGTCTCCATATTTCTAACCAATATGAAACTATTATCTACACTACTCACGCTTGCTACATTCTCAACACTTTTGATATACATTACAAGAACTTATGATGACAATATTATCAAACAAAGTGGATCTTATCTTTTCCCAAAATTAAAACTTTTTTTATTGGTTTTACACTTGAGTTGCGACAGTTATCACAAAACCGTACTTATTCCTGGATTGCGACGGTTGTTACGACAATTAGGGTCAACTGTCGTAAATTTTTTGCTACATATATCTCAAAACCGTCCTTATTCCTAGACAGCGACGGTTGTCACGACAGTTAAAAATTGGACTGCGACGGTTGTCACGACAATTATCACAAAACCGTCCTTATTATGTTTTTTACTTAACTTTTTTTTTATAATATAATTTTTTTATTGAGCTCACCTTCTTCCTCACCGGCCGCATAAACAACCCTCACAAACTCACCATGTTGCTTATAGAAATTTCTTCTCTCACATTCTTCCTTAACAAAATCACATTCTTGGTCAGTGGAAAAACTTGGGGCTTATTTGATTCCCTTCTTAAAATCTGGTCTTTACTTTTTCAATAATTTTTAATAATTTTTGCGAATCTCTGATTTTCTGAACTCATTTTTTTTCTGTACAGTTTTGTTTCATGTATTTTGATCCATGGAAGTGTTGAATTAGTAAGGTTGCTGCCTTGTGACTTGGAGGTCAGGTTTAAATCTTGGAAAAATCTTCTGCTTATTGGCGGGAGATGGATATGACTGCGTAAATCTACCCTCCCCTGATCTCGCCTTGTACGAGGGTCGGGCATTGAGGGATAACGTTTCTCGGCGAGGAATGTCGAGCTGGAAGAGGTTGTTCGCCCTGCTGAGGAGGAAACCGAGGAGGACATGTTGTTGACTTCGCGGGCAGCGCTGATAGCGAAGCTCAGGGAAGACGAGCAGGACAACTTTGTGGCGGCTGACATAGGTTTCCAGAACACCGTGGAGCAGCTTCGGGTTCTCAACCCCGACCTGATAACTGAAGGGACTGACCCTGACTATGAGGTGGTCGATGGTCAGATCGTGCAGCCGATGCAAGAGGACGAGGTCGGCGGTGGGGTAGAAGAGCACGGGCATCCAGAGGGGACCGTCGCCGATTAGGTCTTTCCTTTCTCGTTTTGTTTGGCCTGCGAGCCATTTTATTTTTTGATGCCTATGCCCGGCCTGCGCACCAGGGGCTTTTTGATATTTATCTATAATACCTGTACAATGGGCTTTTGTCCGCTTAATGCATTTTTGTTTATCTGCTCGTGTGATGCTTGTATGTTTTCACTCGTGTGTGATGTTATTGTATTTGCTATACTTTTTTTTGCTTTTGTCTAAGTAATAGAGATTTTGGGGCTTGCTCGACTTCGATAATCCTCGACTGCGTGGAGAGCTGGTCGAGTGGTCGGAAGTTTATTCCAACCTTCAACGAGGCTAAGAGCTCGGTCGAGGTCTTAGCTTCGTGGCGTGAACTTCCCATCGCGAGCTGGGTGTTCTGCCTAATTGGTACGGCGATGACGGAGCTCGATCGAGGTGTCCTCGTCGGATCAAAGTGCCCGCGCACACACAACGCAGCCTTTGATCATCGTGTTTTGTATAGGGGTGTCGCGCTTGTACCCTAGTGCGTCCCCGTAACCGCGATGCCAGTGTGTTGCGGACTGTACTTAATTGTAGTACTGTTTAAGCTTCTCAGCATTCCACGGTCGAGCAAGTTCTTCCCCGTGCAGATTTTCGAGGAAGTAGGCTCCTGTCCCCGTTTTCGCGCGAACGCGGTACGACCCCTCCCAGTTCGCGGCGAGTTTACCCTCTCGCGAGTCTTTCTGGTTCCTTCGTAGGACGAGGGTGCCCACCTGAAAATCGCATTTGATAACTTTGTCATTATAACGTAAAGTTATTTTCTGTTTAAGTGACGCTTCGCGGAGGGATGCGCCCGTCCTTGTCTCCTCGACGAAGTCGAGCTCTTCCCTTAGGACCTCGTTGTTTGCATCCTCGTTGATGAGGGCTTTTGTCATCCTCGTGGGTTCCCTGATCTCCACGGGGATCACCGCTTCCGTCCCGTAGGTCAGACGGAAAGGGGTATCTCCGGTCGTGGAATGCGGGGTTGTTCGGTAGGCCCAGATGACGCTGTGTAGCTCCTCGACCCACCGTTGTTTGGCGTCACCTAGCCGTCGCTTCAATCCTCGGAGGATCGCCCTATTTGCAACTTCGTCTTGCCCGTTCGTTTGGGGGTGCTCGACCGACGTGAAGTGCTGCTTCGTGCCCAGTTTGGTGACGAAGCCTTGAAAGTTTCTGTCGGTGAACTGTGTCCCGTTGTCGGTGACAATAGCTTGGGGCACGCCGAATCGGGCGAGGATGTTCCTCTTGTAGAAATGCAGTATGTTGAAGGCCGTGATTTTGGCCAATGCTCCCGCCTCGATCCACTTCGTAAAATAATCCACCCCGACGATGAGGTATTTGTTTTGGTATGATCCCACGACGAAAGGTCCGAGGATATCCATTCCCCACCATGCAAATGGCCACGGGGAGGACAGTGTTTTAAGCTCGCTAGGGGGAGTGAGGTGTATGTCCCCGTGTCGCTGACATCTATCGCACTTCTTGACGTGTTCCTAGGCGTCCTGTTGCATGGTGGGCCAGTAGTACCCCGCCCGAAGTGCCTTCCGGGCCAACGATCGTCCCCCGAGGTGTTGTGCATTGATTCCCTCATGGATTTCCTGGAGTATGCCAGGGACCTTGGTCTCCTCGACACACCTGAGGAGGGGAATAGAAAACCCTCGACGGTATAGCTTATCCTCGACTATCGTGTACGAGCACGCCCACAACTTGACCATCCCCGCTTCCTTGGGATCTTCGGGCAGTTTGCCCGTCGTGAGGTACTCGTATACCGGGGTCATCCAGCAATTGTTGTCCCTAAAGGCGTTCACGTCCGCCGCCGGAACGGGTTTGTCGATGCTCGGGTGGGAAAGCACTTCTTGTATGACAGATTTGTTTCTGCCTTTCTTCTTTGTGCTTGCCAGTTTGGACAAGACATCTGCTCGGGTATTGTGCTCGCGAGGGATGTGGGTCACTTCCGCGGAGGCGAAATTCTTCATCTTTTCTTTTATCAAGGTCATGTATTCGATGAGGCAGTCGTTCTTAGCCTGATACTTCCCTCGGACTTGAGAGGCCACGAGCTGGGAGTCAGTGAAGATTTTGACCTCCTTGGCGCCGAGGTCCTCGGCCAATCGAAGCCTGGCGAGGAAAGCCTCGTACTCTGCCTGATTGTTCGACGTTGGGAAGGATAGTTCGAGGGATACCTCGATCAGGATGCCTTCCTCGTTTTCGAGGATAATGACCGCCCTGCTTCCCTTCGTGCTGGATGCTCCATCGACATAGATCATCCACTTTTGGGATCCGTTGGTCGAAGGTTCTGGCACGGTCATTTCCGCCACAAAGTTGGCCAATACCTGAGACTTCAAGGCTTTCCTTCCCTCGTATCGGATGTCGAATTCGGTGAGTTCGAGCGGCCACCTGAGCATCCTCCCCGCCATATCTGGTCGTCCAAGGAGTTGCCTTATAGGCTGTTCGGTCCTGATGACGATAGTGTGGGCTAGGAAGTAATGGCGCAGCCTCCTGGCCGCGGTGACGAGGGCCAGGGCGACTTTCCTATCTGCTGATACTTGAGCTCGGGGCCTTGGAGGGCTTTACTCGTGAAGTAAATTGGTTTCTGCCCGTCCGGGGTTTCCCGGATGAGGACGGCGCTGACCGCTTCACTCTTGATCGCGAGATTCAAGAACAATGTCTCCCCATTCTCGGGCCGTGAGAGGACCGGGGGTTACGATAGGACTTGTTTTAGGTGGAGGAGCGCCTGCTCGCACTCCTCACTCTATTTAAACGTCGCTTTTTGTCGAAGAAGTTTGAAAAACGGGAGTGCGTATTGTGCAGACTTGGCGACGAAGCGGGAGAGGGCGGTGAGCATCCCGGTCAGTGATTGTATTGACTTCTTCGAGTTCGGAGTTGGGATCTCGGAGAAAGCCCTACACTTATCGGGGTTGGCCTTGATTCCTCGCTCTGTGAGGTAGAAGCCGAGGAACTTACCTGCTCGAACACCGAAGGTGCATTTGTCGGGATTGAACCTCATGCGGCATCTCCTCGCCGTGTCGAACACCTTCTTGAGGTACGCGGCGTGGTCGACTTCTTCTTCGGATTTGACGATCATGTCGTCCATGTAGACCTCGAGCATGTCGCTGATTTCTCCCCGGAAAACCTTGTTCATCATCCGTTGGTAGGTCGCGCCGGGGTTCTTGAGGCCGAAGGGCATTACGTTGTAGTAGTAATTGCCCCACTCGGCCATGAAGGTCGTGTGCTATTTATCGACCTCATCCATGGGAATTTGGTTGTACCCCGAGTAGGCATCCATGAAGGATAATAGTTTGTAACCTGCAGAATTGTCGACCAGCTGGTCGATGTTAGGCAAAGGATAATAGTCTTTCGGGCATGCCCGGTTAAGATCAGTATAGTCAACACATCCTCCATTTTCCATTATTCTTTTTGACGAGTACAACGTTGGATATCCAGGTCGTGTACCTGGCCTCCGAAATAAAATTCGCCTCTAGGAGGTCTTTTACAGCTTTTTAAGCAGCCTCCGCTTTTTCGGGAGACTGCCTACGCCTACGTTGAACTATGACCCTAGCGGCCGGATCTACTGCGAGTTGATGGCAGGCCACCTCGGGGTCGAGGCCAGGCATCTCGGAGGCGCTCCACGCGAACAGGTCAGCGTTCTCCTGGAGGCATGTCTTCAGCTGCTTCTTCGCCAGGTCGGGGAGCCCGGTGCCAATCTTCACTTTACGGTCTGGATCGTACCCGAGGGCGACGAGCTCGAAGTCTCCGTCCGAGATGGGGCGCGTTGGGTGGAGAGGCTGCCCGTTGTTTTCTGCCTGGAGGTCGAGGTCTGCTGCTCCGTCTTCATCGGGTTCGCCCAGGAACCTGCTGTCGAGGTCGACCGTGTTGACGCGCGGGAGAGGCCTCTGTTCGGTGTACAGGGATGACTTTGCTCCGGTCTTGGGCTTGGTGCCGATGGAACTCATGCCTTTAATGGCAGCGTCGAAACACCTCCTAGTCGCGTCTATGTCCCCGTGCATCGTGACTACCCGTCCCCTGGTCATGTAGTACTTCATCTTGAGGTGGACCGTTGACGGCACTGCTGTAAGTTTGGCCGGGGTTGTCCTCCCGAGGATGCAGTTGTAGAGGGATGGACATTCGACCACCAGGAAGCAGGTCTTCACTTGACGGGCAATGTCTTCGGCCCCGAATGTGACCATCAATTCAACGTAGCCCCATAGTCTGGTGGTGGTGCCGTTGAACCCCTGCAGATCTGAACCAACGTACGGGGTCAGATGTTTCTCGTCGAGCTGGAGAGTCTCGAACAGGTGCGCGTACATGATGTCGACCGAACTGCCTTGGTCGACAAGGATCCTTCGAATGTCAAAATTCGCCATTTGTACCCTGACCAGGAGGGGGATAGTGGCGTTGGGCGCTCCGCCTGGGAGCTCTTCAAGGTAGAAGGTGATAGGGTTTGATTTCCCTTGCACCTTCTCGAGGGTAGTGGTCTTCGCAGATGTTGCGGACTCCAGCTCGTCAAATTTCTGCTTGATCGAGCCGACGGACAACTTCTCGTAACCTCCCCCGGAGATGACCATTGTCTTGGGGAAGCCTTCCCATGTGCTACGGGAAGAGACGGGGTCCTCGTGGGGGAAGTTCGCCCACATGTTGCGAATTGCTTCTTGGCCCTCAATGCCTTCGGGGACAAAGAAGTCTTCGGGTCGAGTGACGCTGAGGGCGACCTGAAGCCGACTCTCGTCGGGAGGAGGTGTCGTCTCCTCGAAGTTTTGGGCTTCCCGGGAACTGGGTTAAGGAGCGTCATTCTTCTGGGCGTACTTCTTTAAGCGCCCTTCCTTGATCAGGATCTCAATTGTATCTTTGAGATAGATGCAGTCTTCTGTGACATGTCCGTGGCTCCGATGGAACCTGCAGTACTTGGACTTGTCCGTGTTTGATTTGGGGGTAATTGGCTTCGGAAAGCGGACGCCTCCTTTCAGAAATTCCAAGTTGGAGCACTCGGAGAGGATTCGCGCGCGGGGAGCGTTGAGCGGCGTGTATTCCGTGAACCGGCCAGCTGGTTCTCTCGGTTCGCGAGAGTCCCAGGGGAGACCTTCCTTCTTTCTTTCTCCCCCACGTTGGGGAGGAGAGTCTTCTTCTTTGTGGCCGCGGGGGCCTTCCTTCCGCCTCGACTCGAGGGCGATCTGTGCTGCCTCCGACTCCTCGAGCTCGATGTACGACTGAGCTCGTTGGAGGAGGTCCTCCAGACGGCGAGGTCTGCAGAGGCCCACGTACTTGGCAAAATCGAATCCAAAACGTAGTCCGTGGATGATTAAATACTTCTTCACGTCGTCGGTCGTATGGACCTCGACAGCTTCCCTGTTGAATCTCTCAATGTAGTTCCTGAGAGATTCGTTCTTCCCCTGGAAGATGCTCTCTAGTGCGGCCTCCGTCTTCGGGTGTCGACGAGACGCTGTGAAGTGTTTGGTGAAGCGTTGTCTTCGTTGCTTCCAGGATGTGATCGACCCGGGTGCTAGACCCTTGTACCAAGTCATGGCGCCCTTCCGCAAGGTGGTGGGGAAAAGCCTGCACTTAATGGCTCTCCTGACGTTTCTGAAGTCGAGCATTGCTTCGAAACTTTCGACGTGATCGTCGGGGTCGGCTAGGCCGTCGTAGGTCCCCAGTGGCGGGGGTTTCTCCATGCCCGCAGGAATTGGGGCGTCCATGATCTCCCATGATAGGGGGGTCCTCTGGTCGTCGTCGTCGCTTCCGGTTGGGGACCTTGAAGGGGATCGGTGATGTCGACCGGATCCTTGTCGTGGAGGGGAATTCCTTGAACGGTTCCTCGGCCTCTCCTCGCTGGTCTTGCTCTTCTTGGTAGTTGAGGAGGGCCTGGGTTCCTTCTGAGGCGGGGAACGATGGTGCTTCTAGGAGATCGCCGGCTAGGGGCGTTCGAGGCGTGGCCGACGGCCCTCGCGCACCGGTGAGGGGGTTCGAGATTCTTCGGAATGAGTCCTTCGTGGGGAAGGAGAACGACGAGGTGAAGGTGGGCGACGATGTCTTTGCGAGGAAGATCACCGTGCTCACCCTCGCTCGAGTGCTTCATTTCTGAGATTCGAGTGCATGGTCAGCTGGTTGGTCTGATTGACTAAGGCAAATAGGGCCACGATGCTCAAATCTGCATTAGGCGGAGGAGCAACTGACTGAAAGACGGCTTGCTGGTTGTCCTGCCGGGCGGCGTCGTAAGCCGTGTCTTGGGAGTTTGGGGAGGCGGTATGCCCGTCTCTTACGTCGCCTTCTTCGACGTTGAGGGCAGCAGCGTCCTCACGGTGGTTTCCATTCTCGAGTTACGCGAGGACGGTGTCCAGAGCTTTGTTCACAAACAGGTTATTGGCCATGCTGGTGATGAACGAAAGGATTGCTTTGGTTTATCGTTGAAGGAAAAACGGGGAAACAATGTTCCCCACAGTCGGCGCCACTGATCGTACCATGATTAGACAGTTGTTCAGTGGCCAGCAACGTCGTATGGACTTCAGCTCCGGTGATGGTGATACGGCGGGGGGAGGGGGGTGTACCTGCAAGGTACTCCGACGCTCAAGTAAGAAAGGGAGTAAGCAAGTATAGAAAAACAGGTGAGAGTTAGAATATGTTGTGTAACTTGACCCTCTCAAGTGAGAGGGTATTTATAGAGAGCCCCCAGCGCGGGGCCAACGGTTACTTGCACTGGGCCGGATTGCAAGGCCCAATCCAAGTAACTGCCAGGGCTTACGTGGCGTAGTGAAGACCAGCACGTGGTCTTCGCCCTGGTGTAACGGTCCCTAAATCTTCGGAAGTAGGGCAGACCGATTCCTTCGGGAGATGGGAAGTTATAAGAGAACGTGTCCTCGCGGGGAGGAGCACATTGGTGTCGAGGAGAGGTGTGCCCACGGGCTATGGGCCTCCGCTCGGCAGTCTTTACCTCGCGTGCCCGACGTCCTTGAGGACTGGCATGCGCCCGACACGGAGGTGACCTCGGGTCTTGTTGGGCCTTCGACGGTCCTTGGGTTTGGGCCCAATAGTAGGGCAGGCGCTGGCCCAGTTCAGAACACCTGCGGAAAACTATCCACAGGTACACCTACAACTTTTCATGCGAATTTATATAGCGAAACATTATTTCCTGCATAAACGGAAATCGCAGCAAATTTCGCAAGAATTCCTGAGACCTTACCTGCGACTAATGTTTTAAAAGTAATATATCAATTTTTCTGCGGATTTAACTGCGATTTCTTTCGCAGGAATTGGTTATCCATGGCAACCTCAAAATTCTCTGGAAAATTCGCAGGAGTTGCTGCGAAGTTTGCTGCGGAATTTGCTGGGAACTTTACTGCGATATTTACTGCGGATTTCTAGTACTAGTTTTTTATTTTTTATTTTTTAATTAATTATATTTTTACTATTAATAAATAAAATTATAAAACATAATTGACATATTGATTTCAAAGATATGTTTTTGATACATTTTTTAATTGAATTTAATTGGTATATAGTAACCGTGTAAAATTATTTTACATTGTCAAACAATCACTCTCATGTATTCCACAAGTTAGACTGTAAATTTAAAGTTAAGTGTATAACATGACAGATAAATATATTCCTATTGGATGACAGTGTAAAATTATTTTACACTGTCAGTGAATACCAATTAAACTCTTTTTAATTTTATATTAAATCTTATATATTTTTTTAAAAAAAATTACTATATTAATTGGGCTTTTTAGTTATTTTTCAAAGAAAATTTATTTATTTAATACTTTTTTTATTGTTGCGAAAATTAGAAAATTAAAATTTTTTAAAGTATGGAATATGATTAGGTATGTAAGTTTTCAAGGTGTATATTT
The DNA here is from genome assembly GCA_022829125.1 of Lathyrus tuberosus. Classification (NCBI taxonomy): domain Eukaryota; kingdom Viridiplantae; phylum Streptophyta; class Magnoliopsida; order Fabales; family Fabaceae; genus Lathyrus; species Lathyrus tuberosus. The sequence continues at coordinate 16,624,395 of JALAZF010000071.1, forward strand.
CCAAAACTACGGAGATAGGTCGCTTCATAAAACCATACCCGAATGAAAAAAATTTTATCTACACAATCTCCAAGCGTTGTTAAAATATTTAAATATTTTATTTTAAAACAAATGAAAAATTTAAATATTTTTTTAGAAATATTAATGTGTTGTGTATTAATTTTAAAAAAAACACTTATTCCATTTTGATACATTAACTTTAAGGATATATTTTAGAATTATTTTTAAAATATAAATTTAATCTCATTGATTTAATATACATTTTGTGTTATAAAAAATTATATTTGATCTCTTGTTAATTATTATAAAATATAATATTTTATTTTATTTTTTGATTATTTTATTTTATTTTATATTTTAGTAGAAATAAAATTTAATAAATATAAAAAAGTATTTTAGTTTTATTATTATTTTCCTTTAAACTATTTTATTTTATTTAAAATATTTATTTGATCTTTTAAATTGAGTTTGAGAAATAAATGTTAAGAATTTTTATTTGAGTTTACTTTGAATATGGGCTTGAAGATTGGACCTCTCAAATTTTCATCATGCTCCCACGTGAACTTTCCTTTCCCTTCAAACTAGACAAACCTTCCTTTCTTTGAAACCCTACCGCCGCAGCTACTCATTCCTTCACCACTTTCCGACCACCATGACTCCCAATCGGTGCCGGTCCATGAGTTGAAGATGCCGAAGTAGGGATCGTGGAAAGCTGCTCTGAAGGCTAGTAGCGCCACCCTGTCTGACGGTGGACACGACTGAGCGGTGGCGGTGAGTGATAGTATCAATACCAGTACTGTAACTTTAAAAACTTAATGCTACTCATTGTGGTGGTTGTTGTTGGGGAAATATGGAATTTAATTTTTGTATATAGTTTATGATATGCTTATGTTATGCTATGTTGATATGAAATGAATTTTGGATTGTATTGAAATGAGAACACTAACAAACAGGTTTGTTTTTTTGTATGACTTCTAGCTGTTTGATGAAATGCACAACTTAAACAAAACTTCATTTGTCTCCTGAGTCAGAGGTTCTGTTTACTTGGCAGTGTTACTTCTCATTTGTAAGAGTTGTTTGCACTATTTCAACTGAGTTGCTATCTTCTTCAATCTAGGAGGTACTACCAATGATGGTCTTAATTATCCAGCTTTATTTTTCTTATGTTTTAATGTATTTAATTGGTAAATAACTTGTAGTTGAAATTTTCAGTTTGATAACGGGCTTATTAGTTGGTGTGTGAATTACCTATTGCCTTTTTAATTGATATAAATATGATGTCAACTAAAAGAACCAAATGCCCTGGTGTCAAAGCATCAGAACCAACCATGAATTGCATGTTTGTTTTGTTTGACTTCCATTTGGGTTGAATGAGTGACTTCCAACTTCTATGCATTAAAACCTGACATATCTGCTAAAAATAGAGTCAAGTCAAAGAACTTTTTTTTACTTACTGCCAAACCAATGCTATTGCTAGTTATATGGATTCTGCCTAGATGCAAAAATGAGTATGGATTACTAATTATATACAAATGATTGGAGATTTGAACAAGTGTCTTTCTATAATTCTCCCTATGATGTTGTTCAGGAGCTCATTGTTTTTCTCAACAACACTAATGCTTGATCGTTAAGGAATTCATAAGTGTCTTTCTTTGATTACATAATTTTAATATTTGGTAGTGTACATCATTGTAGTTTAGTGGTATGGTTGATATGAGAACAGCAATATGTTTAACTATTTAAATGCCATGTCTTGTATTCATAGCACAGATTTCATACAGTGGCAAACATTTCTTTAACTCTTTTATGAAGAATTAACTCAAATTTGCTAATAATTCCTGTATTTTCCTAGGTAAATGAGATTGCTTGGAACATGACCGGCGAGATGTTTCTTTTTTAACTGGAAATGGTAAGGTCATTATTGATTGCTTTGTTAGTGGCTCCGGAAAAAGCAATGAAAAAACAAAATGAATATAAGATGAAGGTTTTGAAGTTAAAAATGAATGTATGAAATATTTTCTCGAACCCGACAAGTCCTTGATTTCTTATTTGTCCGTTGCTAGTTGCTACCTCTTCTTTAATTTCAAGGTATTCATTTTCTGCCACTATTTTTGTCATAGATCACACTTGTGGCTGCCCAGTTTCGAAGGGCCAAAGAGCATTTTGTTCCACCTGGTCTGGACCTTTATGAGCACCTGTTGTCTATCTATAACCAGAACTGTGATGTGATCAGATGCACTACGTTTTAATTTCTGCCACATTAAACCAACTCTTATTTCAACGATAGTTTCACAGTTACAGCTCGACCGTGCCAAAAAATCCATTAAATCTGCAGTTCTTATGAATCTGGAATCTAGAGTAAGCACTCACCTTCTTTATGGCATATAAACTCATTTAAAATACTGTGGAAAAAGGGTAAAATATGGTTTAGCATCTCGATTCAATGGACTTTTGTCATTTTCCATAACTATGAGTTGCAATGTTGAGAACAAAATGGTTTCAGTTGAAAGGATAAAGCAGTTTACTAACCTCCCATCAGAATCTCCATGGAAAATAGTTGACAAGTCTCTTTCTCAGAATTGGCCTAGTCATGGAACTATAGAGTTAAATAATTTACAGGTATATTGTTTGCAAGATTAAACAATTTAATATATGAAATGGTTTGAGCAGGTTAGGTACAGGCCAAACACTCCTCTAGTATTTAGTTCAACAGCCCTGATGACTGAAAATTATGGTATTAGAAACATTCTTCCAGATTCATAAATATGTGATTTTGATTTTGAACAGTGTGGATATTCAATGAACTCTGTAGAAGGAGCTGCTATTTCTACAATGCATGTTACTCCGGAAGATGGCTTCAGTTACGCCAGCTTTGAGACATGCAGATATAATTTGGAGCTAATGAATCTGAATCAATTGGTTGAGAGAGTGTTGACATGCTTCCAACTGAATGAAATTCTGATAGCTGTGCATGTCGATGTTAAAAGCAATTTATTTGCGCAGAACTGTTCAGTGAATGTTGAGGGATACTGTCGCGAAGAGAGGTGTTACCAGGAACTTGGAAGAGGTGGCTGTGTTGTCTTCCAGAAGTTCATGAAGATTTCTCGCTGCGGTTCACCTGTTTAAACTGTCTAAATGCTGATTCAAAGTTTCAAAGTTCATTGTTCTCAACTGATCAATTTTTTTTTGTTTCACTATTGGCAGAAGAACCAGAGAAACTTGCAGGCCCTCTCTTGGTTGATACTGGGGTTTTCAAGGAGCAGTTCTGGGGTTATGAACCCACATAGTGTTATCCATGAACTGCATGTCATTAGATTCACAGGCCTGTTCAAGGAGCAACGGGCTTTTCAAGGAGCAAATGCTTCTTGTTCTGGGCAGCAAGAACAGCCCACCGGAGGTGCAAGCTTGTGGGAAGAGGCATGTATACACCGTCTACATCTGGGTCCTCTAGTAGAGCTGTGTAGTTCCTCTAGTAAACCAATAAAAACCGTGCTCCTCCTTATTGGTTTTACCATATCTCAAGGTATGTAAAGGGAAACTAAGAATGGTGATGTTTCTGCCATATAGATCCGTAACAATATTCACGGTCTCGCACTATTCAACGTGAAGCTGTAGTTAATGAGGCTACTGCAGCTGCCCCTGCACCAACTGGCAATTCTTTTGGTGGTGATACATGCAATATTCATTCAAAGGCTTTCCAGGATGTATGTCTTTTCACTAGTTCTGTTATTTCTTGACAATTCCCTTTTATTTTAAATAATCAATAGTTTTGGGTAAATATTTCTTCTACTGTTTAACAATGATATAAACAAAAATGAGTTTCTGTCAAAACTTAACAAATTTCTAAATGTTACATTCTTTGTATTAGAATTATAAACTGTAGCTACTTTTCTTGAGAAGATACACGTCTTTCTTTTACAATGCAAGTTTCTCATTGACATAGAGCCTTATTACAGGTATATTGGTCATCAATTTTATATAAGAATTAGGGTCTGTTTAGAATTGAGTATTGACATATTTTAATATTGGTTAGCAAAATTCTATAATTGAAAATGAACACTAACTTTCAAGCAGTGGTTAAGAATTCAAATAATGGAAATAACTCCTTAGAAATAATGTAGCATTGGTTAGCCGTGTTAAACGTTACACTTTTCAGCAAATAACTTTCAAGTCCCTCTGGTGTTTTTGGGACATTAGTTAGCAGGATATCGACAAGAACTATGTCTTTTTTATTTTTCCTTTTTTGACTTCCATCTCTCTAAAATATTTATTAGTTGGATACCATTGCAACGTACTCTATGCTTTTATACACTGGTTCATTGTTTCCTTTAGGATAAAGAGGCCAGGGACATTATGAATTTTAAGAAGGGAATGGATAGAACCACTGGTAATAACTTTCAAGAAAGGATAGAAGCTGCTCTTAAGAAGGGAATGGATTGTACAGAGCTAAGAAATATGCAAGGGCGTCTAAACTATTTGAGAAGGTAACCTGGAACAGAACCACTGGCCTCGTCTTTCTAATGATTTCTTGTGTAATTTTTAATATTAGAAAATATATTTTCAATATTTATTCTGAATTCTAATAAATAACAAAAAAGTTTAGTAGTGGGTATAATCCCCTTCCTTGTTTACGAGGACTAATCCTATCTCGGCTATTATAAGTGTGAAGGCACATTGATCTAATGGAATAGTAGTGGGTATAATCTTTTTGTTATATACTAACAGAGAATGAAATGATAGACATAGAATGGTAAGCTCTTCTAAAAGAATCAACATTCAGTCAAAATAACAATAATAATCTCTTTCATAGTAATAATAATAATCATCATGGTTGAGAAAAAATCCAACAACCATCATCTCTATAGTTATACATAAAAACAAGAAAATATGTGGCAAATCTTCCTCCCAGTATTAGTATCTGTTATAATATGTGGGATCTTCCCTATTTCAAAGCCATAGTATCTGTTGTAAAAAGTGGGATCTTCCCTATTTCAAAGCCATAGTATCTGTTGTAAAAAGTGGGATCTTCCCTATTTTCAAGCCTAAATAAAAACAATAAATTGTAATCAATTGTTTATATAAATACGTATTATAATTGTTTTTTTCAAAGAATTTTTGGTTTTTTATTACAATTTTTTATAAGTCCACATCACCACCCTATAAACAATCTCAAAGTCAGTTTGGTCCTAAATCTAAACGAAGGTCCCACACTTGGTCATGGTCGGTGATCCTACCCAAAACACCATATCACCGTACACGTGTCATCACCAGATTAAACAGGAGGCTCCCACGCCACTTTTTTTTCAAAATCGCTTTTCTCCCACCCCGCTATTTTTTCAAAATCGCTTTTCTTCCATTTCTCCTCGTGACTTATTTCCATAAAATGTTCCAAATGTAAAAGCCCGCACCATTTTCTTAGTTCTCACTCATCTTACTATATATAACACCACTTTAGCCAACACAAGTATTAATAAACTAAACTTAAATTGCAAGATAATATTACTATTAATATTATTAATTAAAATTGTAAGCTTGAAATTTTAGAATAAAGAAGAAAAAATTCACAATGCCGATTTTAAAAATTGCAATTGGAAGTCCTTCTGAGTTTGGCAAAGCTGATGCACTCGAGGCTGCATTAGCTGAGTTCATTTCAATGCTCATTTTTGTCTTTGCAGGGGAAGGCTCTGGCATGGCATATAATAATAAGCACTTTTATTAATCAAATTCTTTTAAGATATGTTTGGACTATAATTTATTTGAGTAACATAATCACTTTTTTTGTTGACAGATAAGCTTACGTATAATGGTGCAGCAACACCAGCTGGGTTGGTAGCCGCTTCACTGTCACATGCTTTTGTTCTTTTTGTGTCTGTTTCTGTTGGTGCTAATATCTCTGGTGGACATGTTAATCCTGCAGTTACTTTTGGTGCATTTGTTGGTGGACATATTACGCTTGTTAGAGGTCTTTTGTATTGGATTGCTCAGTTGCTTGGTTCTGTTGTTGCTTGCTTGCTCCTTAAGATTGGCACTGGTGGATTGGTAAGGAACATTACATATATTTCATTGGTAATCACAAAACTTTCATTGTTAATGAATAATTTAGGATTTGCAGCATCTTCTTCTCGTCCACCTCAAGCCAATAATGAAACTGATAATCCAAGTGAAGATGAAGTTGATGAATCAGATGAAGACATTAGTGAACACATTAGTAATGAATTTTGATTTGTATTGTCTGTTATAACTAGTTTGAAATTTGCATTGTTTTTTCTTATTAATTTGGTAGGACAAGTGATTATTAGTAATTTGATTGTGTCATTTTTAGTAATGTAAATCTAGAAGTACTTGTTATTGACTTTATAGTAATGTTTGGTTGCTTTAAAAATTTAAATGTGATTAGTGTTGCATTGGCTTATTCAAATTAGATTTTTATTTTCATATTATTGTTATTTTGATATTTAACATTAATTATAATATTTTAAATATGAATTAAACACAATTAATAATAAAAATAAGAAACATGAGAGATAAAATTCCTGCGAATTTACTTGCGAGTTTTCAATTTGCTGCGACTTTTCCTGCGATAATTTCAATTAGTTGCGGTATTATCTGGGTTTAACTGTTTTACCTGCGATTCTTTCCTGCGACTTTTTTCTGCGACTTTACCTGTTAAATTAGTTACCCACGAAGGTTTTAGCTGGGAACAGAAAATAGCAGGATTCTGCGGAAATTTTGTCAAAATCCGCAGGTAAATTTGCAGGTAAACAGAGTATTTCTAGTAGTGGAATCTACATATTCATTTTAACAAATTCATACAATGTGAACATCTAATTGGAAATGTGTTTTCATATATACTTATCAATGATGGTTGCAAAGGTATAAATGTGTTTTCATAAGAAGATTTCTTAATACACCACCCAAGTTTCTTAGGCACCATGTGAAATTTCATTTTTGCCCCCAGATTCCGGATTTGCACATCCGGACGCACCAAATTTTTAAAAAACGCTGATATGTTCCGGATGTGCACATCCGGAAGAATTCCTGATTTGCAAATCCGGAAAAAATCAAAAGAATTCCATAAAATCATTTACTTTTAAATATAATTAAATCCAATATAATTAAAATCCAACATAATTAAACTTAATATGATTTTTTCAATATAATTAAATCCAATATAATTAAAATTAATATGATTAAAATTAATATGATTTTTTCAATATAATTAAATCCAATATAATTAAATTAATTTTAGAAGTAAATACCATATAATTTTAATTATAATTTAGAAGTAAATACCATATAATTTAGAAGTAAATACCATATAATTTTAAATACCAATATAATTAAATCCAATTTTAGAAGTAAATACCATATAATTTTAAATCCAATATAATTAAATTAAATTTTTCAATATAAAAAAATAATTTAGAATTAAATACCATATTAATCCTATTAATTATATTGAAAAAAATTAATCATATTAAATATCATATTAATTTTAATTAATATAGATTTTAATTATATTGGATTTAATTATATTGAAAAAATGATATTAATTTTAATTATATTGGATTTTAATTAGATTGGATTTAATTATATTTAGAAGTAAATGATTTTATGGAATTCTTTTGATTTTTTCCGGATTTGCAAATCAGGAATTCTTCTGGATGTGCACATCCGGAACATATCAGCGTTTTTTAAAAATTTGGTGCGTCTGGATGTACAAATCCGAAATCTGGGGGCAAAAATGAAATTTTACATGGTGCCTAAGAAACTTGGGTGGTGTATTAAGAAATCTTCTTTCATAATGGTTATAATAAAGTTGGTCATGAAGCTTTGTAATAAAGCTGGTCATGATTTATAAATCAACAATTGTATTACAGACAAATTTAATACTGGTCTATATTAAGAGACGTTATGCAAACACTGCATTGTAGAGAATTTGTAAATGAAGTTTTCAAAACATCTTTTTATTGTAGTATAGTATTCTAACATTTTAATCAAAATATAAGGAAGAATATATTGTACTCTAACATTTTAATCAAATATAAGAAAGAATATATTGTATCAACATGAAGTTTCTTTTTGGTGTCATGACATCAAACACCTTCCGTTATGGTGGTCATCATCAGTATCACAGATAACAAAGAGTTTTAAGATGAACATAGAAAATAGAAATTCAGAAATATGATCCAAAACATCACAAGAAAACTTTTAACTCCTTAAGCGGCTAATGATGGACATATAGACAACAAAGACAACATTTGACATTTGACATGTTAAATTACTAGGCAGAAACGTGAGCTGATTGTAATGTTGCTAATAGCTTTTGATCCTAATACTATATAAAATAGTAGGGTTATGGTTGAGGCTAAATCCATGTACTTCTTTAGTTTCAAAGATGAGAATCATGTAATGAAATCTAGACCATACTTTGGGATCATTGAGTAGGTTTGGGAGATTGATTATATTGTATTGAAAGTGAATTTATTTAAGTGTAATTAGATTGACAGCAATATTAGTGTACAAACCGATGAAATAGAATTCACATGGGTTAACATTCGCAAGGCAATTTATATGAATTAACCATTCATCATGGCATCTCAAGAAAACAAGTTTTTTATGTCATTGGCCCTTATAACAATAGATGGTAAATTATTCTACATAAAAAACATATTTTTGATAGTGATGAAAATCAAGATTTAACTTTTGATATTTTTGTGACTGTTTATTTCACAACACATGTGTGTTTCTCATATGTAGAAAATGGATTAGATGATGTGCATGTTTTTCATTATGATCATCAAGTAGGGATATGGAGAAATTAACAAGTATTTTATATGACTTAGTAATATATATTTATTGATTGAATGATTATTACGTTGTTGCTATTAAGGTTTAATATTGTTTTTGTTGTGTTATCCTAATTGCTTTCATATGTCAATCAAATTATGTTCTCATGCTCTGGCCTGACTGCATAGGTTAAAAGGTAGATGTAAGGAGGAATTTATTAATTCTATTTGGTTTATTTCTTTTTGGAGTATTTGGAGATTTAGGAATAATATCTTGTTTAGGGATGAAGTCTGTAATGTCGATTCCATTTTTAACGCAATTGTTGCGGCTTCCTGGAATTGGTTGGTTTTTGGCAAGCGTAACAGGCAGAGTTGTAGCCTGTACGAGTGGGCCAAATTTGCCTTAGATTTTTTGTAGTAGGGTTGGTTTGTTGGGGTATTTTGGTTGTTTCCCGATTTTCGGTTGTATTTCCTGTACTTTGGTTTGAGCTTTCCTTAATCTCTTTTTAATGATGATTGCCTATCAAAAAAAATTATGTGTTGAATAACCATATACCATTCACAGATGAAGACTTTAGGACGTCTATTCAAGATTTTGCACTTTGGATTTTTGCCTTAGTTTGTTAATAATATGTATATGTTTTTTTAATTTTATTATGTTTAGGCTAAGTTATTGATTTGTTTTGTTTCAAAAAATCCATTCTACTCTGTTTTAAAATAATATATGCTCAGTTCTGTTTAAAAACACCACTACAAATAACATTTTTAACGTTGCATGCGAGAGAGATGTAACCTCGACTACCGAGGCTACGTAACGAAGGGTGACATAGAAAGATGTCACTTAACACCTCTATTAATGAAAAACCGAGAGGTAAAGTTATACGATCATGGTTTCGAACTCCAGCATCTACATTTTTATTATTTACAAAAACAGCGCCTCATACCTCTCGGCTTATCCACAAACCGAGGGGTAAGATAATTTTTTTTTATAAAATAAAACTAGTTACATTGTTTACACATAATATTAATAAAATAATTTGTTTACAAACTACAATGTTTACCCAGAATATTACGTTGTTTACACATAATATTAAAATAAAAATTAATTAGACCATGAAGATCATATGCTAGATCTTTGAATCCTTGATATTTGGGCAAGATCAAATGCTGGGTGCGACTATATTCTCAATGACTTTATCTTGCATGGATTTGTTTCTGATATAAAACAAAAAAATGGTTGATAAAAAAATGGTTAGATAAATTAATAATTTTTTTCTCAAATAAATAGTTAAGAACACAAACCTAAAATCTAAATATTTTCTGCTCCTACTTCCATCTTAGCGATCTTTTCATAGCAAATAATCTTGCAAACCCAAAGAGGTGGATGTAGATATGTTTTAAGCACTTCATGATGCTTCACTTGCTTCTTCATATTCAGAAATATGCTTTTATAATGGAAGTTTTTTACGTTTCACGCGGATCACTATTGGTAGTGTCTTGAGCGTCGATATCTCATGAAATGTTGGTTCCTGGATAGGAGGTTCCTGGTTTTCCCCTCGGTTATATGAAAAAACTGAGGTAATATGTTGATTTTATATTTTAAAAAAAATAGTAATGTTCATCGCGTCTTGGAATCATATAACTAGAATAGTAATGACCATCCCTATTCAAAACGTAACATATCTTTTGGATTTTCAAGGAGGTGTTTGAGCTTCTCATATTATTTCACTTCCTCTTTTCCAATTTATTTATACAATATTCAGGTCTCATTTCATTTCCATCTCTTTGTGTCTTCAGATAAGTTTAAAAGTCTTTTCTTTTTATTCAAAAATATCTACAAAAACCTTTAACGGAGATGAAAATCTTTTGTTCGTTATCAATGAAAAGTTTGTTTATTTTGAAGAGTTGAAAGACCAAAGTTTTGATCTGATGAAAATTATTTCCAAACACTACTACAAAACGCGTAAACAACAACGCCAGGTTTTCAACAGATTTATATAAACCGTTGTAATAGGTTAAAATTTTCGCGCCCAGTAAGTAGCCGTATGTATAAACAGAAATATAATGACGGTTGTTTTAAAAGACCGTAGTAATAAATATTGTGTAGCAAGCTTCAATTCCCAGCAGTTACACTTTTTCCATTTTTTTAGAGTACATTAAGCGTTTGTCACTTAATTCCATTATTTTAAAAATAATTTGTAAATGATTTTACAATAGTTTATTAAACCAACCGTTGTTATAGGACTTAACTCCATTATTTTAAAAATAAATTGTAAAAGAGTTTACAACGGTGAAGTAAAACAACCGTTGTAAGAGGACTTCAATTCCACTACGGTTGTGTTTTCCAATCGTAATTAAAGGGTTCACTGATAAATTAAAACAGAACTTATTCTGTATTATTTCTTTCAAAAGACGCCTTAGGCGAACAAGCGAGCCAGAGACGACAGCGGCGGCGTAATCTTTACCCTCTTCGTATCCGTTCATTTGTAGCTCAAATCTTCACACCCTCTTCGTTTATTTGATTCTTCAGCTTCGAAGTACAGTATTCTTCTACATCTTCATTATTTTTTTCTTTGTTTATGTTGTATATGCTCAAGTCAGTATGTTTATGTTGTTTATGCTAAAGTCAGTATTAGAGTAAATTTTTTACATGCTTTAGGTTTAGATTTGCATATGAATTAAGTTTTTGGATTACATTTTGGTGTGTCATTCACATTATTATATGCGTATAAATTTCAGAAGTTGTTATGGATCGTAGTTGGATGAAAGTCGATAGATTAGGTCCGGTTTATGAGAAATTAGTTCTTGAATTTCTTGAATATGCTGATAAACATCTTCCCGACAATAATGGTATCTTTTATTGTCCTTGTGTTCTTTGCGCGAATATTAAAAAGTGTAGAAAGGATGAAATATTCCATCACCTTTGTTGTGATGGTATATGTCAAAATTATATAATATGGACGTGGCATGGTGAGGTGGAGGAAATTCGTGCGTCACAAAGTCAAAGAGTGGATGAAGATGAATATATGGAAGATCAACTAGAGGATACGTTTCGTGATATTGGGGAATCTTCTTTTAAGAATGCTCATATTTATGATACTTTATGTAGTGATAAAGACACCCCTTTATATAAGGGATGCACAAATTTTACACGATTGTCGGCAGTGTTAAAGTTGTTTAATCTGAAAGCAAAAAATGGATGGTCGGATAAAAGTTTCACGGAGTTACTTAAACTGCTAAAGGAAACGTTACCAAAAGATAACAAATTGTCGGATTGTTGTTATGAGGCCAAGAAGATATTGTGTCCAATGGGTCTGAAGTATATCTGTTGGGTCTTTGATTGGTTGCATTTTGGCTAAAACAAGTTTACAGCAAGACGTTGGGTAAGATGTCATAACAGGGTTATTCGACATCTTTGTCTGGTACAGCAGGCGCTGTTGTTTTTTATCTCTTGACAAATTTGATTTTACTTGATGAGAATCTTTTAGATATACCTCATCATTATGTGCAGGTCAAGGAGATTTATTAGGAGCAAGTCCAGATTTAATTGGATTTCATAAAAATTATCTTTGAGAGTTTTTAGGAAACTATAAAAGATTTGTACCTATTTTTATGTGAAGATCTTGCATCTGATTTAATAAGTGAAGATTGGATCCGATTGAAGAGTCCAAGCCTATACTGCAAGAGTCTATAAATAAGGACTTGCTAGACCAAAAAGAATAATACAACAACAAGTCGTCGGTGCAACATAAGGGTTTAGGGTTTTGAGAGTCTCTTGTGTAGTTTGTAAGTCACCCATGTATCTTTTGATACTATGTGGTCGACATAGGTTGTAGTAAATTGTTCTAACTCGAAGCTTTGAAGCAAGAGTTGAGTATTGTTCTTGGTTGAAGCTTTTAAGCAAAACTGAGTATTGTTGTTAGTCAAGAGTCTTGACTGAATATTGTTATTGGAAGTAATGTCTTTCAATTGAACAGATTGATGCAGTTGCTGGAGATTGTAACTGTTAGATATCACAGATTGTGATTAAGGGAAGTGAGTGGTGATTCTTATATCAAAGAGGTTGTTCTTTGATAAGGATTTCATTGGGTAGTATTTAGGAGATAAAGTTGTAAACGGAGGAGTTTAACTTTATAAGTTTACTACAGATAGTGGAGTCTTCTTCCTGGATTTGTATCCCCCAGATGTAGGTGATTTGCACCGAACTGGGTTAACAATTTCTGTGTTGTTTATCATTATGCAATTTTCTGTTCAGTCTTGATTAACATGTTGGAACAGATGTCGTAACATCTGTGATTCTGCAGTTCTGATATTCAAGGTATCAGTATGCTGTTGTTCCTCTGCGTTTAAATGTTTATGCAGAACAATGTCGTGACATGTGTTAGGACATCTGCTGTCTGCATTGCCATAATTTCAATTGGTATCAGAGCAGACATCCTGTCTATTTCTGGATGAGATCTTTGGGAGATACTTTCTGGCGTTTAAACAATGAGGAGTTTTGAAGATCAGATCAATCAACTCAGACATACTCAAGGGTATTAATGGATGGGATGGATGTTCTGGATCAAAGGTAACAACCCAGAGGTTGTTCATGTTGGTGAGGAGGTTCTACAACAACTGCAGGAGAAGTGACTAGTTCTCTTGTTGGGGTGTCTTATAAGATGTTTCTACATCTTATTCGGGCAAGCAGGATTTGTTCATTGGTGGTTCCGCTGCATGTGTTTCTGATGGAAGAGCTCTAGAATTATGGGATTCTGGAGTTGTTGCTGAAGAAAGATGGTGGAAGATCTCTATCGTCGGCCTCTATATGTGAAGATATCTGTATTCTTTTATTCCAAAGTCGGGAGCGATGAAATGAAGGGAATTGTTGGAAGATATCTGGTATGGTGACTTGGTACTTGGAAGTTTGGTTCCATGGTACAGTTTGAAGTCAGTTGAAGAGGAGAGGAGTTGAGTTTGAGTTTATCAAGTTCTTGCTCTGGGAATTCGATAAATTATTGATCGGCTAGGTTGTCAAAGATACTTGAGAGTTCTCTTAAGTCCACTCATAAAGGCGTCTCAGTCGTCACTACAACAAAAAAGCTATTTAATAGCATTTTTTTTGCTATTTGATAGCGCTAAAAAACGCTATTAACCAGCCTGCTATTGTAAATATTTTTGTTTGATAGCACTTTAAAAGCGCTATTATAGTACAGGTAATTAATAGTGTTTTTCCAAAAGCGCTATTATAGTACATGTATTTAATAGTGTTTTTCCAAAAGCGCTAGAGAAGTAGACATTTTGCATTTTATAATACGTATTTTGCTTTGATTTTGATAGCATTTTCAAACAAAACGCTATTATAAGGCACGTGTTTGATAGCGTTTTTCCATAAAAGTGCTATGATATTATGTTTCATTAATAGCATTCTTTTAATCTATATATATATATATATATATATATATATATATATATATATATATATATATATATATATATGGCAATTGCATTTTACGACATAAGAATTAATAAAAAATAATAATTATAACCAACTAAAATATTTGAAAATGAAATAAAACCACTTATTCAAAAACAAATGCGATACCATATATATCTACCACTGCCATAATTTACAAATTAATAACAATTAAAATTACATTACATATGCTGAAAAATCAAGCTTGTCTTAGAATTATACATCAACAATTGTATTAGAATTAAATTACATTAATTTACAAAATTTGTTAGCCAAGAAAACCAAGAGAATAATACATCACATATGTTGAAAAAATATCAAATCAACTCACCAAAGTTAATATGGCATAGAACCCAAATGCTCCCCAGAACCTCGCTTCATCAGATAGTGCCTGAAATTTATGTGTCAGACAAATCAAATGTTAGGTAGCTTGGACTTAGAAGCTCTCTCTCAAAAATATATTTCATATAACAATTAATGGAACTAACATACAAAAACACCATGAAACTTTGATCACACTAGAATTATTAATTAAACATGCTTCAATATAATATATACTAGAATACCTCTCTTTTATTCATATTAATCTAGAATGTTTTTTCTGATCTCTTGACAATTGCAACATGTTGAGAAAGAGGAAAGCGTATCCAGATCTTTCTTGGAATTATGAGACCGATGAGTGAGCAGGGTATAAACATCATAAAAGCCAAGTAAGGATGAGCAAACCTGTGTTTTCATTTCGTCCATTATGTTAACACAAGAACAAAAGAAAATACACTAAGGTATTTTGAATCTTGCACTAACCACAAAAAGCTTAAAGTTATGCAAGCAATCTAAAATCTCATTTTAAGTTAATGTTAATTTTTAATGAAGTTACCAATTCATTGTCTCAGAGGAGAACATTATTCTCAGCAAATAAAACACAACAGGCATAATAATTGCCAATATCACCCCGACTGCATGGAGCAGAAATCTTGCAAATTAAAAAAAAATCAAAATGTTATTTGAAGCGTCTAACATATAATAATTTAAATTTATTTAGCATAGAGAGAAAAATGACTAAATTGGCCAACAAGGAGACCATTTAAAGGTTTACCTTTCATAAAATCACACAAAGTTGCCACCCTAGAATGCGACCAACCAAAGCCAAAAGACATAACAAAGAATAAGAAGATAGGAATGGTGTGAAGAATTTGAGCTACCCTTTTGGAATAAAATATCTAAAAATCATGAAAATAAAATACATCAGAAAACGAAAGAGCTCTGGAAATTGCATTGAAAAGTATATACAAACTCCCCTGCATACCATAAACCATGAGAGATAATCAAAGAAGTTGTTGAACTTAGTTATCCTTGAGAAGTTTGTGCCTCAAAGAATGACTATAAGGACACTTACTTCGGTATCACCTTGTTGAAATCCAAAAACACCCGGTCCATCGGTTGTGCCTGCTGCGAAAGCAGGACCAAGGGCTGCAGGACATGTTTTAACAACCTTGTTGCTGTCCAATTCAACTTTAATGTCTGTAAAATTCAGATAGACATGGCGATAGTCGATCTTCCCCGTAAGTTCCTCTGAAGCAAACTGGAAGAGTTCCACAACACTTTTGAATTGCCTTTCTCCTATGATCTTTGTACTTAATATTTCATCTGGGTACCTGCTCCATGCAAAATTATAACTTATAAGCATATAACTTGTTCTACAAGCAATAAAAAATAACCGTCCTAATTGGTTAGAGTCGTGAGACGTGTTACATTACCTTGGTCCCCTTCCTACACAAAGCAGGTCATTCCCATTGCATGAAGAATGGTTGAAATCACACGATTTTCCACTGTCGGTGCAAAATGCTCCTAATACATTTGGTGACACATCTCCGACATTTGATTGGCAAAATGCTTCAACAAATAAGGATCCATCATTTTTCCTCACCTTAGACGCTTGGCTTATTTTTTGGTTGCAATCCTTTGCGTATGTGGCTTTAATCGACCGCGCTTTCTTCAGTAGCTCTCCTATATTTGTTCATATAACATACAATTCTATATCAATCTCTTCATAACACTAGTTGAAACAAAATATTGATTAGATTTTGATCATGCCTAGTTATGTGGAATTGGTGTTTGGTGATAAAGATCTATTCTGAGAAGTAAACCAATCTTCAAAGAGTCTAGCAGCAACACCCTTGTTATCTCCACTGGTAAGCTTGTTGTTTTTGCTCATGGAGGTCCCAAGAATGTGACCAACCAAAGGCAAAAGACATAACAAAGAATAAGAAGATAGGAATGGTGTGAAGAATTTGAGCTACCCTTTTGGAATAAAATATCTGAAAATCATGAAAATAAAATACATCAGAAAAAAAAAGAACTCTGGAAATTGCTTTGAAAAGTATATACAAACTTCCCTACATACCATAAACCATGAGAGATAATCAAAGAATACAACCCGCACTTCATTGATTAAGTTAGCTCTAACTTCACTATAATTTTTTTGGTATGTATTCTGTAATTTGGAAGAGTTAGTAAAAGCCTTGATTAATCTGAACAAGTTTTCTCCGCGTGCTTGGATGCTTCCGGGGAGACAAAAAGATATATAAAAATGACAGCATTACCTTGTATTTGAAAAAGCAATACAAATCAAACAAAGTAGGTAAGATACTTACAATAGTTGTTCCACTGTATCATAGGAAGTGTGGTAAAAATAACCACCAAAGAGGAAGATAATGTTAAGCCCAGGAATATCGCCATAATATTGTGAAAATATCCCGTAATCTGTATCTCTAGGAATAATAGGAAAAACATCCTGCGTATTACAACAGAAAACTCAGATTTGTATTGGCATATATGTATACGAAAAAAATAGTTTCTACACAGCACGATAGAGTACTAAACAGGTATAAAGACAAAACCTGAGCTACACTAGTAGCCATAGGGTACATTGCTGCTTCTGCATAGATATTAGAAGGCCAAGAACTTGGTCAAGATTGGCATACTAGATCTGATATATAATTAACAACATTTTTCAGTGAAATTCCTGCATTACTTAGATGTAGCTTATGATATCTAACTATTCATAACAGAAATTTAACATCACATTTACCAGACCCTCCAATCCCAGATGCCTCCACATTTATAAAAGCACCTACTGTGTCGTGCCACTTATTTGTCTTCATGAACCCATGTGAACCGTTAAGCATCAAATATTCAGAAGGAAACAACACCTCATTAGCAAAGATCACAATATCGTCATTTCTTCTGGATGAGATGAAGCTTTAATTTGAAATTCATATATGTAATTTCAACTCAAAAAATTTATAAATAAGACATCCTACCAACATGAAAAGTTCCTCAGCCCCATTAAAAAGGAAAATAACAGGGCGGTGCAGAGCAGAACCAAAGTCCACGATTAGTCTTGCAATTTCCAGCATTGACGCTGAGAAAGAGGAGAAAATAAAATAAGACTTAGTATGTTCAAGTTGTATATATTTTCTGAATATAACCTTTCAAATACAATGAAGACTTAAAATATAGTCGCTACGAACCAACACATGAACCACAATCAGCGGCGCCAGGTGAACCAAGAGTACTATCAAAATGAGCATTCACCAAAACCAACAGATCAGTATCTTTGGAGTCTATAGATGATATCCTACAGTAAAATATACCAGATAAGTACATGATTGAGTCCTAAAAGTAACGATTCACCACTGCAATGCAAATATACCTCATAAGAATATTAGTATGGTTTCTGTATCCCAATGCTATATGGTGACGTAAAAAGTTCATATTGAAGGATCCACTTACAGTGCTCTCTTCAATCTCAATTCTGCACTAAAAACATCAACAATTGTATTAGAATTAAATTACATTAATTTAAAAATTAATAGCTATCGGTTCTGGTAACGAAACCAAAACAACATCCAAACACTAAAACACCTCAGTTACAACAAGACAATGCACCTACTGACAGTAAGAAATAGCCAAGATACTCAGGCCAGACTCCACCCACTTCAAGGCTACTTATTGATTAATTGAATGACCGAAATCAATTCCAGACTAAACACATAAAAAAACCAATGCTGCCACTAACCAAAGATGAATCAAACCAAAACAAAGAAAAAGTGAATGTGTCACCTCACTCCCAAAACATTCCCTCAATATCCTCAATATCCAAAATAATTGCTTCTGGAATAAGCTCAGTTTCTAATTAACATTAATCACAATACAAAACAATCCTAAAATTTTCAATCATATATCACATATAATTTAGATGCAGACTTATTCACCCAAATCACAGTAAGAAAAAAAAACAAAGAAACAAAATATATAGATTCATACCCCTTGGATCCTCTTTCCAGTAACTTAGGTCCACTCTCTCTTCTTAGTCGCCTGATAAACCAGCTTTCCACCTAACAAAAACCCCAATTTCATACACCAATAAAAAACACAACGTTATTTTCTTCAATGGTAGAAACTAAATTATCTTCAAATTCAAATCCCTAATTTTACAACTTACAACACAAAGCAATAATCTGAGAAAACAAAGATTACTAGATACCGATGAAGAGAATGATGACGGTGGTGAGCTGACCAAGGGCTGAGTTCGACGGAGAATGGGTTTTCTTCGACGGAGAATGACTGAGTTCGACGAAGTGCATAAATCGGGGGAAGAAGAGGACTGAGTGAATACCGGAGGAAGAAGAGGACCGAGTGAATCGATGAATGGGTTTTGAATCGATGAATCGTTGAAGGCTAGGTCGAAGAAAGCTATGTTAATGAATACGTGAATATGGGTAGTAGCCAAAACTTTGTGCGCCAATACAAAAATTATCCACCAAAACTTTGTTTTGTTTAATTTTATAATTAATTTTATTATTTATTATATATTTTATAATTAAATAGCGCTTTCTTGCAAACGCTAACATATGATAGGCAAATAATAGCATTTTTTTAAAAAGCGCTATCTTAGTGAAGAAAATTAATAGCATTTTTAAAAAAGCGTTATCTTAGTGAAGAAAATTAATAGCGTATTTTAAAAAGCGCTATCTTAGTGAAGAAAATTAATAGCGTTTTTTTACAAAGTGCTATCAAAATCAAATTCTTTGTATCCTATAATAGCGCCCGACCAATGTTTTAAAAACCGGACCGAACCGGACGGTTCAACCGGTTAGACCGGGACCCAGAGATGAATCTGGTTGGGTCAACTTTTCAAAACTGCTAGTGGGTCAAAACCGCGGTTAAACCGGAAAAACCGGATTGAACCGTCTAAAACCATTCGAACCAAAGAACCGGAGCCGGTTTTGTAAAACCGCCCGGTTCAAAAAAATTCATCAAATTGACCATTTTTAAAATTTTTTTTTTTAAATTTTAGTATGTTAATATCAAAACTTAATATACATTCCCCCAATCACAAAAATAAATTTCGTGTGTTTTTTACAACCATACAAACTCTTAAGTTTTGTCACTCCATTATAGCACACTCCATCATTATTATACCGTCTCTTTCAAACATAGTCACGATGTCCAACTCTATTGATTGTCGTTCAAGTCAATATTGTTTGTTGTTGTCTATTAAGACTTGTTTGTCGTAATTCAACTCAAATTCGATTTTTTGTTGTTTAATGAAATATATTGTATTATTTATATTTTGATATTCTATCTTATTTAATTTAGGTATTCTTAATTATTTGAAATTTATTTTAGTTATTATATTCTATTATTTTAATCTTACTTTGAATTAATTTAATTTATTTTGTTGTAATTATTTAGTTTGGTCAAAATATTCTTAAATGATGGTTGAAATGAAGTGTAAAATTATGTTAATGTTATATATTATTGATATTGTTGTATTAAATTTGTAATGGATTTTTGAAATATTTATTTTATTAATTTGAGAACATGTAATAATGTGTGACATATCTATGAAATTTAGTTTCATATTATTAGTTTATTTAATAAACGGTTCGACCGTAGGTTTAACCGGTTTAACCAATTGAACCTTAAACCATAAGTTTTACCGGTTCGATCTCCGGTCCGGTTTTTAAAACATTGTGCCCGACCATAAAGTGCTATTATAGATGTGTTTGTTTCTTTTTTAATAATACTTTCTTTAAAAGCGCTATTAAATTAGGCGATACAAAATATCAATTTTGGCGTAGTGCGTGCATCTGAAGTCTTTTAGTTATTCTTCTGACTAGAAGGTGTTTCTATGAAACACAACCTGAAGAAAGTGGAGGTGATTTATTTTCACCATCCAAAACAGAAAGGAAGGATTCATCTCTCTTAACCCTAAGGGTGGATCCAATCTGATTGGAGTTCTCAGAATTGTTGAGGTAAATAGGATTTGTTATGAGAAAATCTTAGTTACTTGAGTCAAGGGTGGCAGCCTTGGTATCTCAACATTGTTTGTCAAAGAAGATACTTGCAAAAGATTGAATACTTGATAAGTGTTCATGAAGTGATCTGGTGGAGCTTAGCTACAACAGTGAAGAAGGGTTATTGGACAAGGATTTAAGATCAATTGCTATTTGTGGAATTAACAAGTATTTAATTGATTATCCTTGAAAGTCAAGATTGCTGATATTCAACAAGATGTTGGAACATCTCATCATCAGAGTTTGTGCAGAATCATTGGAGGGGTACTGCATACACTTTAGCATCTGTTTTAGTCTTGGGTGTTGACCTAAGAATTGGCTTCAGTCTGGTGTGACAGAAGCATGTGATCTCTGGAGAGTTTCTTGGCAAGAAACTGGTCTGGACTTTGATGCTGTTGAAGATGAAGATTAAGACATCATAATCTTGATGGTTACTTCTTAGATCAGTTTATTTTTGATCTAGGTACTTGAGAGCATGGGATCTTGCTCAGTTTGAAGGTCAAGGTTAAGTGGCAGTTATCTCTGACTTTCTACAATCTGCTCTATTAAGGAAAGTGGCATTCCTTGGTATGGCTATGGTGTAGTCAAGGACTACTTTATCTTCTGAAGATTCAGACGTGGCAGGTGTGAAGTCTTTGGAGTTTCAAAGCAGGATGAAGGTTGTCTACTCAAACTTGGTTAACTAATCAAGTCTATGAGAGCATGGAACTCTTGTTCTATAATAGGGAGGAGGTTCTTCTTAGTGGCAGAAGGAGGAGTTGAATTCAACGGTTGGATGTCGTATCAGAATGTTCTGACATCTAGCTTAACATCAGAATCTCAGTTGGTGATGTGGCGTATCAACTTAAGATAAGGTGATATACAGGAGAATGGAAGTAATGAATGCTTCAAAAAGGTCTATCTCATGCAGTTTGCGAGAGCTGTGGATGGGAAGATGTTACATGTCTAAGAGGCTTGGTGGATCTAAGATGTCTTGCTTTGGAGCAAGTAGTTCATGTGACTTGAAGAACTGTTTTCATTGGTGGATCAGTGTATCTTGTGGGAGTTCTGAAGAAGAGTGAGATCAATCAAAAGGCGGCATTTGGTTGGTTTCATAGTGTGCATTCAAGCAAGATGCTTGAAACTGATTGCTCTTGTGCAGAAGGGTGGTTAGTTGAAAATGTAAGGAGGATCTGGTTCATATTGGAGCTTGTGGCAGAAGTTCTCAGTTTATGGAAGACTACCTTCTTTTGGTGGATGAGAGTTTATTTCTCTCTGGATTTTTGATGTTCTCTTTGTTCAAGCTGGTGGCACAGTGTTGTTTGAATATCTTCAGTTTGGATTACTATGCAGATAGTAAGTCCAGTGGTGGAACAAATCAAGAACCATGGTGTGTGGTGTCTGTGATGTGTGAAGGATATTCTAACTGATGTTGGAACATTATCTGGGTTGGTTATCCTTGGTGGAGTATTCCTAAGTTCTGGTCTAGGAACTTGTTGGCTACATCATGTCTAAGGAGTATCTATCTTGTCATATGGGATAATGATGGAGTAGAAGAACTGCCTTGGGAGGATGGTGTAGAGAAGACTGGAGTGGATCATGTGTTGATTGCATGGAAGTCTGGATATGGATATTCACCAGTTGATCAGAAGTATTCCAAGTTATCATACGGGAGAATGATGAAGGAATGATTATCTTGGAT
The DNA here is from genome assembly GCA_022829125.1 of Lathyrus tuberosus. Taxonomy (NCBI): domain Eukaryota; kingdom Viridiplantae; phylum Streptophyta; class Magnoliopsida; order Fabales; family Fabaceae; genus Lathyrus; species Lathyrus tuberosus. Next base: position 16,646,685 of record JALAZF010000071.1, read on the forward strand.
TGTTGGGTGTCTATCTATTGATTGACCTTGCTAAGGTCAGATAAAAAGCTTGTGAAGGGGATATCGCCCCTTGCTACAAGTCATGCTAGAGAGAAGTTGATCGGTTTGGCAGCTGTGAAGTTCTGAAGCATGTATACGGTATCTGACACCGTTGGAAGAAAAAAAACTAAGAGGTATGGTATCTCTTTGAGGAATGTGGATCATTCCAGATCAATTGGATTTTATCTTAGGGAACAAGGAAATCTATACAAGAGAATTCGAGAGGAATTCGTTTAGTGTATGGATAGTTTCTGGAAGAGGGGGATCAATGGAGTTTGATCTTAATCCAAGAGTTTGTTAATTTAAGATGGTGATCCTAATGTGACCTCACGGGAAGCATGGTGGTGTTCATGTGTGAGTGATTATTGGTTCTTGTTGTAACACCCCAATTCCCATCGTGAATAAATAATACATAAATAAATCAGAGTAGATAAAAATTTATTTTTCCGACAGAAACAAGGATGCCACAACAATAGAAAGAAAATACAATCCCTGCTCATAAATTTTGATACATAACACAAAATGGAATAACCTCAAAGGGAAACTTTTTCCATACAAAAGGAAAGTTCAATTATGGAATAAAGCGGAAAGATCCATAACTGACTCGTTTTACAAAATAATTATTTTATAACATCAAAATATTCATACAAAGGTAATACAAAATATATTCAACAAATGTATACATATATAATAAAAGCGTTCCCCGACTCCCGTGTTACGTATCAGAGCAGACCGACGACAAAGGACGAAGGACTAATCTGCACAAAAGCCTCCAAGGCACTAATCTGCAATTGCCTCATAGAGCAATAAACCACAGCAGAAGGGTGAGAAATAACAACTAAATCAAGATTGCATAATAATATGCAAACACATAAAAATTCACATGCATAGTATTCTCACCACAAGCATCACATGTTAATACATATAACATGCCACAAATACATAACATATATCGATTATACTAACATAATCACATATTCTCACATAATGCATCCCAAAGTTATCACATATGGAAACACACCACCACATCACGGATGTTCACATATAACATACCATCATTGTAACGCACCACGTCTCCACAAAACCTAGCATATGGCTATACATAAAACATATCATCCACAACCAATGCATTTATCACATATGCACACCCATTCACCAATTCAAACATAAATCTCAATACACCCTCAATCAATTCATGATTTTCCACACATAATCAATCCATTCATGATTTATGCAAATGCAAAGAGACCGACACAACAACTCTATGCAAATGCGGTACCATCCATCCATCAATCTCATCACTAGTTCACTCAGGAACTATTGGAACCAACGCTTATTACTTAGGATCACTCATGTAACACCCCGTCGGGCAAACGATGTTCCCCGTCGCTTTAGGTCCTCTTTGAATAAGGCACACGACGTTTATGGATCGCTTTAGGTCCTCTTTGTATAAGGCACACGATCCGATCGCTTTAGGTCCTCTTTGTATAAGGCACACGATGTTATAGCGGATTCCCTCTGGAATCGATTCGTCGCTCACACCCCACAAGGGCACACGACATCACAAGATGCATATCATGATGCTTGACATACAAGAACTCATGACAATCAAATGCATCACCACAATTCAACAATAATCATGTTGTGCAATCAAGCCCAAAACAATGCATTTATTTGCCATAAGGCCACAAAACATCATCACAATATTTCATCACATGCATTCACACCATATAACAACACTCAAGCTACACGTTATATATCAAAGTCATGTTGTATGATAACACATCAAATACACACAATTATAATAGTAAAGTCGACAAAAAGACACATTTCCAAGTTCCCGACATAATTAAATCGGCCAACCATATCAAAACCATTATAATAAGAAAGAACAACTCAATAGCTTTCCAACGATACCAAGAATGTTCAAAACGGATAAGCGGAACACAAGTTATGGAATCAAAAAGAAATGGAATCGCGAAAAGACAAAATTCTGCACTCTCACTGGCCATACGCGTATTGCCTTGAGCCATACGCGTATTGCCTTGATCACTCGCCCATCCATACGCGTATTCCCCAAAGTGATACGCGTATAGGCAGAGACTAATTTTCCCCAAAAATTCCACTAAAAATCTAATACGCGTATTGCCCACTCCCCTACGCGTATTGCCTACAATCCTTCCTTGCCATACGCGTATTGCCCAACCCAATACGCGTATTGCCTTGCCTGATACGCGTATGGGTAGCGAAAACCCAGAATTTTTCCTGCATAATTTTTCTGCGAATTTTCCCCCAAAAATCCCATTTTTCATCCCCAAATCCATTTTCAACAGCAAAACAAGTACCAGCAATTGTTCCTAAACACAGGGTAATCATACAACGCGATTTATATTGATTTCTGACAATGGTTCATCAATTTATCAATAAGGAAAACATTATAAAAACAACCAAAACACACACATAAGCAACACATATACATACACAAGCAAGATATAATTGAAACTTCTCACCCTTACCCGATTAATCACGCTTGAAACGGATGAATTCTCGATTTTTCCTCTTCTCCCTTCTTTCCTCTCCTTTCTTTCTCTTCCTTTTCTTCTCTTTTCTTTCTCTTTTATTTTCTCTCTATTTTTCTCACAATTTCTATTTTAATGAAAATTAACCCAGCAAAAGACCAAAATACCCCTCAGCTCGAATATCTCGCAAACGCTCTCAAAACGCGATAAAACATAAACATACCGATGAAATATATTTCAGGAAATCAAAGTTGAAAAGAAATTATAATTTAATGCAAATATTTTATCTATCAGAGAAATTAACCAATTAACTCAATTAGCAGGTAAAATACAATAAATTCACACATTTCACAAAATTCACATAAATAGAATAAATAAATACAATTAAACAAATCGGGGCGTTACAACTCTCCCCCACTTAGACATTTTCGTCCTTGAAAATATAACTGATGCGAACAACTCCGGATACGACTCTCGCATCCGACTAACCCACCAACATGCCAACCAAAGGCACACCACGAATAACACAAACTGACAAACCACCTTGCTAACAGCAACCACAACAACGACACGACAACGACGACAACTACAACGACAAGATGCAAAGCCCATGCAATGCACTTGACGACCAACTCACAACTCAAAGAATACACAAGTTACGACCACGCAGGTTCACTCTTGAACCGAAACACAACAAGATCGTTACCATCACCGTAGGTAACACTCCTCTAATTCACCACAAGGAATTAGCTACTCGCACTCGAACCATCACCATGTAAATGAGGCAACAACAGAAACAAGAACCTAAGTCCCACGACTTAACAACGTTCCAACAACCTCTTCATGACCACAATACCAAACATCTTTGTCACACAACAATATTACAACAATGCTACGATTCACCAATCGAACATTCAACCAAAACATCCATCTACATAGTAGTCCATGAATAATATTTAAACCTTTCACCTAACACTTCCATTCTAAAACATCCAATAGTCTCATCACTCCTACATGTTCCCAATGTTCAACCTATGAACTCTTACAAGTCCCACATGCAAATACAAAATGTGCCACATCACGCTTCCGCTGCGCACTCTGATTACTCAAAACCATCAAGTCTACCAATCTCACGTCCAAAGTCTAACTTTTTCTCATAGTTGCCAAAAATCATTGTTCACTTTTAATATACCCAACCTCACACTCTATTGTATTATCTCACACACCATACACAAGTCTCTGAATTGCTCAACAAATTTTGAATTCTCTGACCATCAAAACAACCACATGCCAAAACTATCGACTTAACTCTTCAGGCACAACATTAGCTTTCCCCGAAGGATAATCCAAGCCAAATTCATAACTTGTTACGAATTCTAACCATCCTTGTTGTCTCATACTCTATTCCTTCAGACCAAACAAGTACTCTAAACTCTTGTGATTACCAAACACTTCGAACCTAGAACCATAAAGATAATACCTCCAAATATTCCAACACAATACAACTGCAACCAATTCCAAATCCAGAATAGTATAGATCCTTTTATAAATCCTCACTTGTCGTAAGCATAAGCCATGACTTAACCGTCTTGCATTAACACATTGACTAAACTCATCAAAGACACCTCGCAATACCTCGCCAACGGTTTATTAGGATCACACAACATCAATACTGGAGCCGTAGACAACTTTTACTTCAGCTCCCTAAAACTTACTCACAACAAACATCCAAACCAAACGACTCACCCTTTGCAAGTCAACCGAGATAACAGGAGTACGAACTTAGCAAAGTCTTCCCTAGCCTGCCGTAACAACCAACTAAGCCCAAAAATTTCTAATCTCCTTAACCAACTTCGGAACCTCTCATTGTAGAACTGAATCTCCTTCCGATGGATCCATAACCATATTCTCATTTGAAATAACATAACCCAGAAAACTAACATTTTCAACCCAAATTCTCACTTGAATATCTTAGCATAAAACTTCGCCTCTTTTCAACACTTGTAATTCACATCTCAACCACTCTACCTGTTCTTCCTCTGAGTCTATAACAGATCCAAATATCCTTAGTCAAAGCCATTACGAACTTATCCAAATAAATATGGAAGATACAATCCCTCTACTCCACAAACAGTATAGACGCATTACCAACACCAAATAACACCACTGTACTTTGCAATACCCGACCAAATTCCAGAAGATATAAATTCTTAAAGCTTTTGCAAAACTTTTCCCTGGGTAACTGGTTACTCCCATACAAGCTTAACCGAGTAAATTACAACCTATCCTGATAACAAACATAACCAGTCACATCAAATCGATCAAAGCGTCAACTCACACAATTCACCACTCTTATCAAACATTCCAAACAATTGCAATTCCACTCAAACTCAACCAAACCATTCCAGTTATCTATTCATGAAAGTGGACACTTATTCTCAATCGTCACCTTATTCAACTGTTAGTAATCCATACACAATTTCTTCTCTTAATAGTCCAAATTCCATAAATCCCAACATGTAGCAACAACCAACCAAAAAGAACTCTCAAATATTACATCCACACCTAAGGGTTTTCTCAAGATTTCCATTAATGCCCTAAAACTCCAAAGACTCCAAACCTCATCAGAACTCTAAGTTTTACTTCCCATAGTCTCAATACCATCATACACATCATGCTTGTTATTCTGTTCAATCATCCATCCTTTTTGTTACTAACACAGCTGGAGCTCTCTAAGACGACACACTTGGTCTCACAAATCCCTTTTCTAGTAAATCTTCCAACAACTCTTTCAATATGAGTTTCACTTCCTAAAAGTTCTTCTACTTACTTAGCAGATCCAAACCTCAAATCTTCCCCTTCGTCAAATTTGAGTTCACACTCTACTCTCTGAGAACAACCATTAACGATACCCAATCATTCTCTCTCAAAGACATTCCAACTTGACCAACATACAAAAATCTCTAATCCGTCTCATCTTCCGATATAAGAATCTTCATCGACTTAACAAAATAATCCGCAATCATTTTCTTAATTCCAAATAATTCATTGCACACACTACCAAAGTCGGAAAGACCCGCCTATTCCATCCAACATAATTTCCGTCTGCTATCAACAAGAGATTAAGGGTGGTCAGTTCCTCAATTTGTCAATAGACAACCGAAAATCATGATGGGGCATAAACCATCTTTACCAAACTATAATAGCATTCCTTACATCTTGTGCACAAAACTACCTAAGGCACAAATCCTTAGTTGACATAAACCTTACCTCCGCATTCCCTCCGGAATCGGGAACCACACTGTCCAAACAACACTTACAATCTTGCAACCAACGACACACAACCGAAGCAACTTGGAGAAGTTCCAGCTTCTCCCCCACTTATCTCAATCTCACACCTGAAGACAAAGGATTAGAAAACCAGAAAGCACTGACAGTGTCTCACACACATATCATGTACCAAGGAACGAACAACATCGACAGTATTCAACTGTCACACCAACTGACTCAACAACTTGGTCGGACGGACCGACCTGCTCTGATACCACTATTGTAACACCCCAATTCCCATCGCGAATAAATAATACATAAATAAATCAGAGTAGATAAAAATTTATTTTTCCGACAGAAACAAGGATGCCACAACAATAGAAAGAAAATACAATCCCTGCTCATAAATTTTGATACATAACACAAAATGGAATAACCTCAAAGGGAAACTTTTTCCATACAAAAGGAAGGTTCAATTATGGAATAAAGCGGAAAGATCCATAATTGACTCGTTTTACAAAATAATTATTTTATAACATCAAAATATTCATACAAAGGTAATATAAAATATATTCAACAAATGTATACATATATAATAAAAGCGTTCCCCGACTCCCGTGTTACGTATCAGAGCAGACCGACGACAAAGGACGAAGGACTAATCTGCACAAAAGCCTCCAAGGAACTAATCTGCAATTGCCTCATAGAGCAATAAACCATAGCAGAAGGGTGAGAAATAACAACTAAATCAAGATTGCATAATAATATGCAAACACATAAAAATTCACATGCATAGTATTCTCACCACAAGCATCACATGTTAATACATATAACATGCCACAAATACATAACATATATCAATTATACTAACATAATCACATATTCTCACATAATGCATCCCAAAGTTATCACATATGGAAACACACCACCACATCACGAATGTTCACATATAACATACCATCATTGTTACGCACCACGTCTCCACAAAACCTAGCATATGGCTATACATAAAACATATCATCCACAACCAATGCATTTATCACATATGCACATCCATTCACTAATTCAAACATAAATCTCAATACACCCTCAATCAATTCATGATTTTTCACACATAATCAATCCATTCATGATTTATGCAAATGTAAAGAGACCGACACAACGACTCTATGCAAATGCGGGTACCATCCATCCATCAATCTCATCACTAGTTCACTCAGGAACTATTGGAACCATCGCTTATTACTTAGGATCACTCATGTAACACCCCGTCGGGCAAACGATGTTCACCGTCGCTTTAGGTCCTCTTTGTATAAGGCACACGACGTTTATGGATCGCTTTAGGTTTTATTTGTATAAGGCACACGATCCGATCGCTTTAGGTCCTCTTTGTATAAGGCACACGATCGTCTATAATCATCGCTTTAGGTCCTCTTTGTATAAGGCACACGATGTTATAGCGGATTCCCTCTGGAATCGATTCGTCGCTCACACCCCACAAGGGCACACGACATCACAAGATGCATATCATGATGCTTGACATACAAGAACTCATGACAATCAAATGCATCACCACAATTCAACAATATGAATCATCTCAATCAACAATAATCATGACGTGCAATCAAGCCCAAAACAATGCATTTATTTTCCATAAGGCCACAAACCATCATCACAACATTTCATCACATGCATTCACACCATATAACAGCACACAAGCTACACGTTATATATCAAAGGCATGCTGCATGATAACACATCAAATACACACAATTATAACAGTAAAGTCGACAAAACGACACATTTCCAAATTCCCGACATAATTAAATCGGCCAACCATCTCAAAACCATTATAATAAGAAAGAACAACTCAATAGCTTTCCAACGATACCAAGAATGTTCAAAACGGATAAGCGGAACACAAGTTATGGAATAAAAAAGAAATGGAATCGTGAAAAGACAAAATTTTGCACTCTCACTGGCCATACGTGTATTGCCCTGAGCCATACGCGTATTGCCTTGCTCACTCGCCCATCCATACGTGTATTGCCTAAAGTGATACGCGTATGGCCAGAGACTGATTTTCCCCAAAAATTCCACTAAAAATCCAATATGCGTATTGCCCACTCCCATACGCGTATTGCCTACAATCCTTCCTTGCCATACGCGCATTGCCCAACCCAATACGCGTATTGCCTTGCCTGATACGCGTATTGTAACGCCCAAAATATTTAATTATTTATTTAATTGGATATTTATTTAATTGTTGTGAATTATTCGGTTGATTTTGGTGTTGCGGCGAATTAAGTCGTTAAGTCGGAATTTTTAAGTTGGTAAGTCGGAGAAATAATATTAGAAATAATATTAAAGTCGCGGAATAATATTAGTAGTAATATTATCGTAGTTGGAGTGTGTTCGGTTAAGTGGGCTTGGTCTCGTGTCGGAATTAGTAATTTAAGGGGTGTTTGCTTTAGGCCCAATAGATATTATAATTGAGTATTATTATTTTAATAAAACAAATGAAACAAAAGAAATAGAAAGAAAGAAGTTAAGGTCATCAGTTAGTGGAAGTGGAAGAGAAAAGAAGAACGTGAGAGAAGAAGTTGCGAGAGAGAAACCGCTGCCGGTGACGAATTTCCGGAACCCGATCGATCGTCGAGCTGCCTTCAATCCAAGGTAAGGGTGGGTTCGATTATTATAAATGGGTTATGATGATTGATATGTAGGGTTGGGGCTATATGGATTTCTACTATCTGTGTTGAATTTGTGGTGTTGATTCTGATAAACTTACAGTGGCCTTTGGTGAAATCGTGTTGAATATAAATTGTGTATATTACTGTTGTTGATATTGTGTTGCTTGGGATTTAATGGTTGGTGTATAGTGTGATTGGGTTATTGAATCGAAGCATGCATTTTTGTTAGAAAGTGAGGTAATCTGGGAAAAAAAAATTATAGCAGGTATGAATGTATGAAGGAAGCTGGGACGGGCGTCCTATGCCTTGAAAAGAAAAAATATATATATAGGTGCTAGGGGGCGGACGTCTCATGTCTTGAAAAGAAAAGGAACTTGAGGCGGGGGCCTCAAGAGTGGAGGTGGGCGCCTCCAATGCCTTTTTGGTTATTTTGTTTTGTGTGTGGCTGTAGCTATATCTCATTTAATGGATCTATATATATATATAGGCACATTAGTATGTAAATATATATTGTATCAAGTCACCCAATTAGACATAAGCAATGTCTTTGGTTTTAAGATGCATATATCTATACTGTATGGTACAATAATGGAATCACGTTCTAATAATTTGGCAAGCCGGACACTTAGATTTCTAAGGTAAGTATACTGGGCATGTTACTTGCATATATATATTAACCGTAAATATATATATATATATGAACAGTAGTATACATAAACTAATAACATTTATGATTAGCAGTAGCATATTTTGTAGTAGCAAATAGCAGGTGCGAGGAGTAAGTGGCAGAGGCCTGGTATACCAGTGATATACGTATATAAGTAGCAGAATTAATAATGGAGCAGTATGATTATTAGCAGGAACTTGCAGGTTGTCGACAAAAGCTAATTAGGTAGCAATGGTAAATTGACAGAAAGATGTAACAATAGCCGTAGCAGGTTTTTGCAGAAAAATTGGACATGTGTGGTAGGAGTGGTAGTTTTAGCAGAAAACGAAAATAGCAGGTTTTGTATAACAAACAGAATTTTGACAGCAACAGGATTAATAAAAAAAAAATTCATGACAGAAACTTGGAAATGATTTTCAGGAAATCGTAACAGGAAGTAGAAGTTGGTAATAAACTGGTAGTAGTAACCGAAGTTAAACACAGTGTAGTTTCAGTCGGTTTAGCCGGTTTAGGCAAAAAAACTAGTTGTCCGGAATTTAACGGAAATTGTCGGGGTAAGTCGGGTAACTTAGTAGGTGGATTTGGTTGAATTGTTTGGTTAAAATTATGTTGAAAAAGTGGAATTTCAGGTACAGCAGTTGAGTTTTAATATTGTTCCGGTACATGGACGAATTTTAAGTTGAAGGCGTAATAGCCAAAGTTGATTAAGTTGTTTATGTTGAAAAGTTGCTTTGTTGTTTAAGTTGATTATGTTGTGGAAGTTGTTGAGTTGTTTATGTTGATGTTAAAGTTGTAGGTCGTATGACCAACGTTGATGTATATAAGTTGTAGGCCTATGACCAAAGTTGAATCGTGTTGAATTAAAGTTGTTATGCGGTTGTTATATGTTGTTCGGAGTTGGTTGCCGTTTTATGTTGAGTCGTTGCATCATGGCATTTGCATTTTTGTCGGAGCGTTGCTCACACCACGTTGGCCTTGATGGCATTGATTAAGTTGGCCGAGATGGCACCACGTTGAAGGCTTATGCCTTGTTGAAATGCCTCGATAACCTGGCATATGTTTAAGTTGGGAGTTTACTCCGATGGTACCACATGCATGTGCATAGTTGCGTCACATTTTGAGTCGTTGTGAAGTTGCTGTTGTTCTTGATTCGTGGTTGTTGTGAAGTTGCTGTTGTTGTGAAGTTGTTGCTTGTTATAAGTTGTTGTTGCTATGTCTTGTTGCTTGAGATAAATTACTAATGTCGTGAGCTGATGTTATATATGTTGTTATTACTATAATTTGCATCTTTTATATAAGTTGTTGGTATATGTAGTTATTTGTTGTCAATACAAGTTGGGGTTGCTATTAAGTTGTTTATTTCTGGTTGTTGGATGACTGTCATATGAAGCGGTGGAATTTATATGATTCTAATCTAGCATATTAATTATCATATTTTGTTTATAATATTCGATATCTCACCCCTTCTGTAATGATGTTACCTATTATGGGTAACTGAGCAGGTACTCAAGAATAGTTGCAGAAGTTGAGGTATAATGTGAAGTCTTAGATGCTGTTAGCTCGAGTTGGTCTTGCTCTGATACGTAGCACTCGGGGGGATGAACGATTGTTGTTTATTTGTCGTTATTGTCTTAGTAGTTGAATCTTAAATTGTTGTTATTAAAGAATTGTTGTTTCAAAGTTGTTTTGAGTTGGACATGAGGTTATGTCATTATAAGTTGAATTATGTGAAGCCGCTTATTAATAAAAGTTGTTTTGTTTTCAAAAGGATAATTCAGGTTGTTATCAGTTCATCCGAATCAGTGTTATGTATCTGAATTATTTGTGATTAATATGAAGTTGTTTTCTGTTGAAAATGTGACATCCTGTTTATGTTGAAGATTTTTTAAAATGAAAACTCTGATTTTATTACTTATCCGCCGGGTAGAAAGGGGGTGTTACATTAGTGGTATCAGAGCAGGTCGGTCTGTCCGGCCAATGTTGTCTAATGCTGTTTGTCCCTTAGTACTCGACATGTGTGTGAAACACTGTCGGTACTTGTTTGTTAGTTTCTAGTTGTTGTCTGCAGGTATTGGTTTGAAACAAGTGGGGGAGAGACTTGTCTCCCGGACGTGTTGTTAGTATGTAGAAGTTGGTTCAAGGTGATGTTGATAGCGAGAGTGCAAATGTTGTTGGAGCGATGTTATTGCGGACCGGCGAGAGTTTGGACTCGCGAATCCGTATCAGTCAAGTTGGAGATGTGCGTAGAGTCTGGACGGTGAATCAAGGATGATTGACAATTAAGGAATTATTCCGAATGGAATGATAAGTTGGTGGATTAATTCGGTAAGTTGTATATCTTGAGTATAGTTGGATTAAGGTTGAGTGATTTTCGTAGTTGGACGAAAAGGAGGATGTTGGTAGATCTTGGAAGCAAGGGAGGGAAGTGGAACTTATGTTCATCAACCTCAAATTCTAGTTTTTGTGATTTTGGAGCAGCTGTCAGTAAACGAGGTATAACTTTTGACTCGTGATTCGGATGGAAGCGGTTCTGGACTTTTTGGAAAGCTTACGAAATTCCCTACAGTTTGCATATAATATTTGTCTTCAGGAAGTTTGTGAAGAGGGAGAAAAGTGCGTTTTAATATTTGGGTCTGATGCTGATTTTTGGAAAATTCTGCATATGGGAAATTCTGAACCAGTCCAGTTGTAAGGATGATAACCCTCTACTCGTAACTCGGATTCACGCGATTCTTGAAGTTCTGAAATCTACACAGAATTCTCGTCATTTTGGAATATGATTTTGTGATTGAGAGATCTGTATTGAAGGAGATATATATGGTTGAAGTTGAGCGACCATTGCTGAAAAATTTGGAAGGATGAAAACAAGTGTGGAATATTATTAAGAATAAAATGTTGGTATGTGTAAGATGTGACTGTGTCAGAGAATGCTTGGAGATGCAACTTATGTTGAATGAGGATGATTAAGACGATGATGCTAAGTAAAGGTAATGTTGAGAGAAATGCGAAAGTTGATTTGTGTTGCTAAGAATTTTCACCTTGGTTGGAAGTTGTAATTGGAGCAAACTGAATTGGATCGTTCTCAATGTTGTAGCGACTTCGGTATTGGAAAAATATTTAAAGTCGTGTTGTACCATGAACGTGCATAAGAGGATGCGTAATGGATTTTGGACGTTTTTGTATCGTTGACGAAGTTGAAACTACAGAAACTAAGAGTGGCATTGGTAAGCCTTAGAAAGTTGGCGGAGCATTATGCTTACGGACTTTGGGCACAAGTTGAAGTACGCTATTGTGTTGGGTACTGATGATTTATTTCACCGTTATGGTTGTCGGCTGTCTATTGACAAATTGAGGAACTGATCACCCTTAATCTATTGTTGATAGTAGACGGAATCATAATTGATGGATAGATGTGTCGTGCCAACTAGTATAGTATGTACGTTGAATTGGTCGAAGTCAAGCCAAGTGCTTGAAGGTTGTTTTGCTGATACAAGTTCATATGTTAGAATATTAGTTGAATTTAAGGATGACAGCACGAAGCTGTGTTTGATTGATGAGTAGTATGGGGACTCACAGTCGAGTTCTAGATAACTTGAGTCATTGTTTGTGATGAAGCGATTGGCTAGTATGCCTTAAGGTGTATGTATGGAGTATGAAGCGTATCTTCCATATTTGTTGGATGAGTTGGAACTAGTGTTTGTTGCAAATGTTTTGAGCTGTTGTAAAATCAGAGGAAGAACGCGTAGAATATTTGAAGGTTGAGTTGTGATTATTAAAAGAAGTTAAATTATAAGTTGATTGGTAAAAGTGGAGTTTTGGTTGGTAAAGATGATTGATCTTGTTGAATTTAAGTGGACTCAGGTGACAAATGTTGTTGTAATGTTGTTATGCGCCTGAGGTGATTTTGGGAACTATGTTGATAAAAGATAGTAAAGTTGTAATTTATGTGTGGTGTTAACGGGGAGATCCCGAAGAGTTAAGTCGAAAGTCTTGGTATTATGTCGATTTTGATGATTGGAAGTTGGAGGTCAACTGAGTAGAGTTAGTACCTTGAAGGTAATCAGAGTGCGCAGCGAACGCGTAGTGTATTGCGGTTGTTCAGACGTGAATTGTACCGATGTTGATATTTGGTTACGTTGATGTTGTGTTTAAGTTGGTATTCTTAAGTTGTTGTGTTCTGGTTCTTAAACCGGTAAATTCTTAAGTTGGTTACTTCTTGTGTTGCGATGTTAGTTGTCAATTGCATCACTTGGGTAATATTCGCGTTGTTGTCGCCGTTGAGGTTAAGAACCGTTGTTCGTGCTATATGTAGAGTTGCCTTGCGAGGGCGAGATTTGATTACTCGGAAGAATTAAGTTGTTGGAATAGTCGTGTTAGAATAATGTGTTTCTCGTAAACTTCACGGAGTCTATAATGATGTTATTATGGTTGTTGGTGATGGGGAGTTGTGCGTATATTCGTGAAGTAAGCTGTTAAGTCGACGTTATAATTTTGCTCTCTTTGTCATGATGTTGTTGTTGGTTGCTGTAAGTAAGAAGTAATATTTCATGATATGACGAAGTTGATTTTATTGGCTATGTTGATGTCACTATAAGAGTGATACGACGATATGAAGTAGAGTTGTGGATATTTTGTTGATAATTGACAAACGTTTGTAGATGGGAATGAGATTGTGTATGAGTTTGAGTGTCGAAGATGTTGATAGGATGACGATGTGATGTTGTATATCCAAGCATAAGTGTGTTGTGGTTGTTACTACGGTGAAAGTTGATGTGCCTAGATATTGTTGAAGTGGTTGTTAGTTATTAACGATTTTGTCGTGAAGATGTTGAATGATTAGCAAGTGAGTTTGGATTTAAATCGTATTGAGTTTTGTTATGTCGGAAAGTAATGATCGAAGTGTTGCAAAATGCGACTTGAGGATCCGGGAGTTGGATGCGGAATTTGCGTTAAGAGTAGTAGTATCGAGGAGATTTTCGAGGACGAAAATATTCTAAGTGGGGGAGAGTTGTAACGCCCAAAATATTTAATTATTTATTTAATTGGATATTTATTTAATTGTTGTGAATTATTCGGTTGATTTTGGTGTTACGGCGAATTAAGTCGTTAAGTCGGAATTTTTAAGTTGGTAAGTCGGAGAAATAATATTAGAAATAATATTAAAGTCGCGGAATAATATTAGTAGTAATATTATCGTAGTTGGAGTGTGTTCGGTTAAGTGGGCTTGGTCTCGTGTCGGAATTAGTAATTTAAGGGGTGTTTGCTTTAGGCCCAATAGATATTATAATTGAGTATTATTATTTTAATAAAACAAATGAAACAAAAGAAATAGAAAGAAAGAAGTTAAGGTCATCAGTTAGTGGAAGTGGAAGAGAAAAGAAGAACGTGAGAGAAGAAGAAGTTGCGAGAGAGAAACCGCTGCCGGTGACGAATTTCCGGAACCCGATCGATCGTCGAGCTGCCTTCAATCCAAGGTAAGGGTGGGTTCGATTATTATAAATGGGTTATGATGATTGATATGTAGGGTTGGGGCTATATGGATTTCTACTATCTGTGTTGAATTTGTGGTGTTGATTCTGATAAACTTACAGTGGCCTTTGGTGAAATCGTGTTGAATATAAATTGTGTATATTACTGTTGTTGATATTGTGTTGCTTGGGATTTAATGGTTGGTGTATGGTGTGATTGGGTTATTGAATCGAAGCATGCATTTTTGTTAGAAAGTGAGGTAATCTGGGAAAAAAAAAATTATAGCAGGTATGAATGTATGAAGGAAGCTGGGACGGGCGTCCTATGCCTTGAAAAGAAAAAATATATATATAGGTGCTAGGGGGCGGACGTCTCATGTCTTGAAAAGAAAAGGAACTTGAGGCGGGGGCCTCAAGAGTGGAGGTGGGCGCCTCCAATGCCTTTTTGGTTATTTTGTTTTGTGTGTGGCTGTAGCTATATCTCATTTAATGGATCTATATATATATATATATATATATATATATATATATATATATATATATATATATATATATAGGCACATTAGTATGTAAATATATATTGTATCAAGTCACCCAATTAGACATAAGCAATGTCTTTGGTTTTAAGATGCATATATCTATACTGTATGGTATAATAATGGAATCACGTTCTAATCATTTGGCAAGCCGGACACTTAGATTTCTAAGGTAAGTATACTGGGCATGTTACTTGCATATATATATTAACCGTATATATATATATATATATATATATATATATATATATATATATATATATATATATATATATATATATATATATATATATATATATATGAACAGTAATATACATAAACTAATAACATTTATGATTAGCAGTAGCATATTTTGTAGTAGCAAATAGCAGGTGCGAGGAGTAAGTGGCAGAGGCCTGGTATACCAGTGATATACGTATATAAGTAGCAGAATTAATAATGGAGCAGTATGATTATTAGCAGGAACTTGCAGGTTGTCGACAAAAGCTAATTAGGTAGCAATGGTAAATTGACAGAAAGATGTAACAATAGCCGTAGCAGGTTTTTGCAGAAAAATTGGACATGTGTGGTAGCAGTGGTAGTTTTAGCAGAAAACGAAAATAGCAGGTTTTGTATAACAAACAGAATTTTGACAGCAACAGGATTAATAAAAAAAAATTCATGACAGAAACTTGGAAATTATTTTCAGGAAATCGTAACAGGAAGTAGAAGTTGGTAATAAACTGGTAGTAGTAACCGAAGTTAAACACAGTGTAGTTTCAGTCGGTTTAGCCGGTTTAGGCGAAAAAAACTAGTTGTCCGGAATTTAACGGAAATTGTCGGGGTAAGTCGGGTAACTTAGTAGGTGGATTTGGTTGAATTGTTTGGTTAAAATTATGTTGAAAAAGTGGAATTTCAGGTACAGCAGTTGAGTTTTAATATTGTTCCGGTACACGGACGAATTTTAAGTTGAAGGCGTAATAGCCAAAGTTGATTAAGTTGTTTATGTTGAAAAGTTGCTTTGTTGTTTAAGTTGATTATGTTGTGGAAGTTGTTGAGTTGTTTATGTTGATGTTAAAGTTGTAGGTCGTATGACCAACGTTGATGTATATAAGTTGTAGGCCTATGGCCAAAGTTGAATCGTGTTGAATTAAAGTTGTTATGCGGTTGTTATATGTTGTTCGGAGTTGGTTGCCATTTTATGTTGAGTCGTTGCATCATGGCATTTGCATTTTTGTCGGAGCGTTGCTCACACCACGTTAGCCTTGATGGCATTGATTAAGTTGGCCGAGATGGCACCACGTTGAAGGCTTATGCCTTGTTGAAATGCCTCGATAACCTGGCATATGTTTAAGTTGGGAATTTACTCCGATGGTACCACATGCATGTGC
Source organism: Lathyrus tuberosus (assembly GCA_022829125.1). Lineage (NCBI taxonomy): Eukaryota > Viridiplantae > Streptophyta > Magnoliopsida > Fabales > Fabaceae > Lathyrus > Lathyrus tuberosus. Next base: position 16,663,247 of record JALAZF010000071.1, read on the forward strand.
ATAGTTGCGTCACATTTTGAGTCGTTGTGAAGTTGCTGTTGTTCTTGATTCGTGGTTGTTGTGAAGTTGCTGTTGTTGTGAAGTTGTTGCTTGTTATAAGTTGTTGTTGCTATGTCTTGTTGCTTGAGATAAATTACTAATGTCGTGAGCTGATGTTATATATGTTGTTATTACTATAATTTGCATCTTTTATATAAGTTGTTGGTATATGTAGTTATTTGTTGTCAATACAAGTTGGGGTTGCTATTAAGTTGTTTATTTCTGGTTGTTACATGACTGTCGTATGAAGCGGTGGAATTTATATGATTCTAATCTAGCATATTAATTATCATATTTTGTTTATAATATTCGATATCTCACCCCTTCTGTAATGATGTTACCTATTATGGGTAACTGAGCAGGTACTCAAGAATAGCTGCAGAAGTTGAGGTATAATGTGAAGTCTTAGATGCTGTTAGCTCGAGTTGGTCTTGCTCTGATACGTAGCACTCGGGGGGATGAACGATTGTTGTTTATTTGTCGTTATTGTCTTAGTAGTTGAATCTTAAATTGTTGTTATTAAAGAATTGTTGTTTCAAAGTTGTTTTGAGTTGGACATGAGGTTATGTCATTATAAGTTGAATTATGTGAAGCCGCTTATTAATAAAAGTTGTTTTGTTTTCAAAAGGATAATTCAGGTTGTTATCAGTTCATCCGAATCAGTGTTATGTATCTGAATTATTTGTGATTAATATGAAGTTGTTTTCTGTTGAAAATGTGACATCCTGTTTATGTTGAAGAATTTTTAAAATGAAAACTCTGATTTTATTACTTATCCGCCGGGTAGAAAGGGGGTGTTACACGTATGGGCAGCGAAAACCCAGAATTTTTCCTGCATAATTTTTCTGCGAATTTTCCCCCAAAAATCCCATTTTCATCCCAAATCCATTTTCAACAGCAAAACAAGTACCAGCAATTGTTCCTAAACACAGGGTAATCATACAACGCGACTATATCGATTTCTGACAATGGTTCATCAATTTATCAATAAGGAAAACATTGTAAAAACAACCAAAACACATACATAAGCAACACATATACATACACAAGTAAGATATAATTGAAACTTCTCACCCTTACCCGATTAATCGCGCTTGAAACAGATGAATTCTCGATTTGTCCTCTTCTCCCTTCTTTCCTCTCCTTTCTTTCTCTTCCTTTTCTTCTCTTTTCTTTCTCTTTTCTTTTCTCTCTATTTTTCTCTCTATTTCTATTTTAATGAAAATTAACCAAGCAAAAGACCAAAATACCCCTCAGCTCGAATATCTCGCATACGCTCTCAAAACGTGATAAAACATAAACATACCGATGAAATATATTTCAGGAAATCAAAGTTGAAAAGAAATTATAATTTAATGCAAATATTTTATCTATCAGAGAAATTAACCAATTAACTCAATTAGCAGGTAAAATACAATAAATTCACACATTTCACAAAATTCACATAAATAAAATAAATAAATACAATTAAACAAATCGGGGCGTTAAACTTGTCAGAAGAAGCAATAAGTGTAGTTGATGATTGTGTTCAGCAGGTAGGTTGGACAGAGGGTGCGCTCTTGAAGACATGAAGATGCGTCTTATGTTTTCCATTCATCAACATCAGTGTTCATTGGAGAAACACTGGTTATCTTAGATAGAGAGTGTTGCTTCTTGATCTAAGATGTATTACTGCAGGGGTGCAGTTTAGAATCAAGTTTGTTTGGGGGTCAAGCAAGCTGTGATGAGATGTCAAGAAGGATGTCTTGACATTGCTCTACTGTTGCAGGTTGTGGGGGTTTTCTCTTGTGGGGGAGGAATAATTGTGTATGACAGGGGGAGTACGACTACTGACTTGCTTGACAGAGGGAAGTAAGTAGTAGTAGTGTTCTTTGGTCGAGCTGAATGGGTTATTCAAAGGTTGTTTTAGCCAGAATTTGCCAAAGGGGGAGATTTTTAGGTCTTTGATTGGGAGATTTATTAGGAGCGAGTCCAGATTTAATTGGATTTCATAAAAAGGATCTTTGAGAGTTTTTAGAAAACTATAAAAGATTTGTACCTATTTTTATGTGAAGAACTTGCAGCTGATTTAATAAGTGAAGATTGGATCCGATTGAAGAGTCCAAGCCCATACTGCAAGAGTCTATAAATAAGGACTTTCTAGACCAAAAAGAATAATACAACAACAAGCCGTCGGTGTAACATAAGGGTTTAGGGTTTTGAGAGTCTCTTGTGTAGTTTGTAAGTCACCCATGTATCTTTTGATACTATGTGGTCGTCATAGGTTGTTGTAAATTGTTCTCACTCGAAGCTTTGAAGCAAGAGTTGAGTATTGTTCTTAGTTGAAGCTTTTAAGCAAAAACAATTATTTTTGTTAGTCAAGAGTCTTGACTGAATATTATTATTAGAAGGAATGTCTTTCAATTGAACCGATTGATGCAATTGTTGGAGATTATAACTGTTAGATATCACAGATTGTGATTAAGGGAAATGAGTGGTTATTCTCATATCAAAGAGGTTGTTCTTTGATAAGGATTTCATTGGGTGGTATTTAGGAGATAAAGTTGTAACCGGGGGAGTTTAACTTTATAAGTTTACTACAGATAGTGGAGTCTTGTTCCTGGATTTGTATCCCCCAGATGTAGGTGATTTGCACCGAACTGGGTTAACAATTTCTGTTTTGTTTATCATTTTGCAATTTTCTGTTCAGTCTTGATTAACATGTCGGATCAGATGTCGTAACATCTGTGATTCTGCAGTTCTGATATTCAAGGTATCAGTCTGCTGTTATTCCTTTGTGTTTAAATGTTTATGCAGAACAATGTCATGACATGTGTTAGGACATCTGTTGTCTGCATTGCCAGAATTTCAATATTAAAATCAAAATACATGCTTGCCCTAATGATTGCATATTATACCGAAAAGAGTATGAAGACTTGTATCAATGTCCAAAATGCGGTGTGTCGCGTTACAAGCTGAAGACCAATAGTGGTGATGATAATGACTATGACAATGTTAGTAGGAAGCATCCTCCTGCTAAAGTGTTATGGTACTTGCCAATAATTTCACGATGTAAGAGACTTTTTGTAATTCAAATGACGCAAATAATCTTAGATGGCATGCAAATGAAAGGACTCGTGATGGAAACATTCGCCATGTTGATGATTCGTTGTAATGGAAGAAAATTGATTCGTTGTTTCTGGATTTTGGAGTTGAGCCAAGAAACCTTAGACTTGGACTTGCCACCGATGGAATGAACCCCTTTGGTAATCTGAGCACTAATCATACTTCGTGTCCGGCTATTCTCACTATTTACAACCTATCTCCTTGGTTAAGTATGAAGCGCAAGTATATACTATTAAGTATGATGATTTATGGACCACGACAACCTCGTAATGCATAGATGTTTATCTAAGTCCATTAATTGATGATTTACGACTCTTGTGGGATGAAGGCATTGAAGTTGATGATGCATATTCTGGGAAAAAGTTTAAGATGCGTGCAATGTTATTTTGCACAATCAACGACTTTCCTGCTTACGGTAACTTGGCTGGATATAGTTTCAAAGGACATAGAGCGTGTCCTATATGTGAAGATGATACTTGTTATCACCAACTTGAGTTTTGAAAAAAGACTGTTTACCTTGGGCATCGAAAATTTCTAAAACCCGATCATCGTTATCGTAGATTGCGGAAGGCTTTTAATGGAGAGCAAGAGTTTGATGAGGCACCTGAACCTTTAATCGGGGAAGAAGTTTATCAACGGCAGGAACACATTAATGTTGTCTTTGGGAAGAGAAAAAAATAAAAAGGGGCAGTTGCAAAAAATATTTGGAAAAAGAGGTCCATCTTCTTTGATCTTCCGTATTGGTCAAGTCTTGATGTTAGACATTGTCTTGATGTGATTCACGTGGAGAAAAATGTGTGTGATAGTTAGATTGGTACACTTCTAAACATTCCAGGTAAGACTAAAGATAGTAAGACTTCCCGTCTTGATATGGAGAAGATGTGTATAAGGAAACAGTTAGCTCCAATAGAGAAAGGAAAAAGAACTTATCTGCCTCTAGCATGTCACACTCTTTCTAAAAAGGAAAATAAAATTTTCTGCAAGTGTTTGTAAGGTATTAAAGTTCCGCAAGGTTACTCATCAAACATCAAGAAACTTGTATCAACGAAAGTTCTCAAGTTAATTGGTTTAAAATCTCATGATTGTCATGTATTGATGCAACAACTTCTACCAGTGGCTATCCGTGGGATCCTACCAAAAAATGTGAGAGTAACTATAACAAGATTGTACTTATTCTTCAATGCCATATGTAATAAAGTTCTTGATTTCAAAAAATTAGATGAATTAGAAGATGAGGCTGCCATAATCTTGTGTCAATTGGAGATGTATTTTCCTCCATCACTTTTTGACATTATGGTTCACTTACTTGTTCATCTAGTCAGAGAAATCAGAATTTGTGGTCTAGTTTATTTAAGGTGGATGTATCCAATAGAGCGATATATGAAGATCTTTAAAAGATATACGAAGAATCATCATTGACCGGAAGCTTCGATTATTGAAAGATACATCACAGAAGAAGCTGTTGAGTTTTGTACAAACTATTTGTCGGACGCAGATTCCATAGGAATTCCAAAGTCTCGTCATGCTGACACAGACGAAAGGGGTATTCAAGGTCTAAATGTTAAGTCAATGGCTTGGGAAAAAATATAGATGAAGTTCAACCTTTCATAGATACTCACAAAGGACTTTTAAGGAAAAAATATCTCTGAATGAGTGACAAGTTATTGTTGATAGAGAATAACAAGAGATTCATAGTTTGGTATTTAACGAGCCAAAATTTTATGTCATTACTTGGACTGCATACGACATTGGTCATTATACCTTTTATATAAAATCAAAAGATGATCGTAGTACAATGCAAAATAGTGGGGTTATGGTCGAAGCCGAATCGATGTATTTCTCTAGTTCGAAAGATAAGAATCCTGTATTGGCAACTACCGCGTTTTATGGTGTCATTAATGAGATTTGGGAGATTGATTATGTTATTTTCAAAGTGGCTTTATTTAAATGCAAATGGGTTCCCAATAATATTAATGGTGTATACATTGATGACTTAGGATTCACACGGGTCGACCTTGGCAAGACATCTTTTATGACCTAACCATTCATTATGGCTTCTCAAGCAAAGCAAGTTTTCTATGTTACCGACCCATCAGACATATCGGGGAAATGGTCAATCGTTCTCCAAGGAAAACACATTCCTCTTAGTGATGGAAGTCTTGATATTCCGTCCACACCTTCTTACATAACACAAGTCCCTACCTCATATGATGAAGTTGATGGAGATGTCGTGCACGCTATTCGAATCGATCATGAAGAAGGCATATGGGAAAATTAACAAGTACATAATTTAGTCTTTATTCATAATATATTAATTTTATGTTATAGTTTCTAAATATTTTTACTAACAAGTATAATTATTTGAAATCATAGGTCTTTAGAGTCAAGACACCAAGAGACAAGAAACCAAAACACCAAGTTGCAATTATGTAATGTTATGTAATGTGTAAACTGTAGGTTGTTTGTTCTGATAAATTGTAAGATATTTGTTACAATTAAATATGATACAACTATGTGATGTTATGTAATGTGTAAACTGTAGGTTGTTTGTTCTGATAAATTGTAAGATATTTGTTACAATTGAATATGATACAACTATGTGATGTTATGTAATGTGTAAACTGTAGGTTGTTTGTTCTGATATATTGTAAGATATTTGTTACAATTGAATATGATACAATTATGTGATGTTATGTAATGTGTAAACTATAGGTTGTTTGTTCTGATAAATTGTAAGATATTTGTTACAATTGAATATGATACAATTATGTGATATTATGAATATGATACAATTAACATTATTATGATTACTTTTTTTTATAACAGACAAATTCCATTAAGAAGAAAAACCAGAACTACAAATAACAGTTTCCAGGCTTGGTATGTGACCAGTCCAAGTTCTAGACCCTAAGGACTTTCCAATACCAACCATATGATGAGCATCAACATTTCTCAGTTTGCTAATGAACATAATGACAACACTAACACAACTAGACATTAAATGCCTACAATCACATACTATAGGATATAAATCTGCCATAAAATTCACACCATTAATACAATCAACAACAAACAACGCATCTGATTGAACCATAAAACTTTTTAATCCCAAATTTTTAGCCATTTGCAATGCCCAACGGATAGCAAATAATTCGACATTGGCAGGATCGGTGACACTGAGAATTATTTTAGAAGCTACAAGAAAAATATTAGATGCAGGATCTCTAATGACGCATCCAAGAGAGACAACTCCTTCCTCGAAACAACCCGCATCAGTCTGAACAATCCAGCCACTATAATTATCTAGTTTTCTTTCAACATCAGGCTCTTTAGATGCATTTTCCAATCGAATCCCAACTCCTTCATTGAAAGCCTCCTAAATCTCCACAACCACCATTAGCGGATCTAGTTTTGCTTTCTTAAAGACAATGCTGTTACGAACTTGCCAGATTTTCTAAATGTAATTAGCCATAAGTTGTCTAAACAACACATCTTTCTTAGAAAAAATGTCACACAACCAGTCATGAATACCACCCGACTCAGGGATACGGATTCCCAAAGGAGCAGAGAAGAGAGTTCTCTTAACAAACTCACACCGGAGAAAAAGATGAGAAGACGTTTCAGGCTCCATATTGCACAGAGAACACAATTCATCAGTAAACGTACCTTTCTTTCTCAAATTGTCTTTTGTTGGCAAGATGTTCTTGGTAAGGCGCCACATGAGATTCTTGATCCTTCGGTTGACATTCATCTTCCAAAGGCTTTTCCAAAACTTCAGATTTTCATTATTTGAATGACCAGGTTGCCTTTTCCTACGTTGCTCCCCAAGCCAATGATACGCAGGCCTAACTGAAAAATTACCATCCTTTTCATGGTGCCATATAAGCTTGTCCTTAGGAAGATTGGAAGAGAGAGGGATGCTGCTGATGTGGATTATATCCTGGACAACATAGTTTTCTCTTAGGATTTCCATATTCCAGCACGCTAGATCACAATCAATGAGGTGATTAGCTTTGGTTCCAGGAGCAAGGATACGAGCCATGGTGGAGGGTTGGAAGACGGGGAGGGTTGGAATCCAATTATCGATCCCAATGCTAACCTTCAAACCATTACCAATACGCCAATGAGATCCTTGAAGAACCATTTCTTTCGAGCTCAAAATACTTCGCCAAGGATAAATAGGCCTAAAGCCACTAGGAGATGTCGTGATAGAAAATCGAGGGTAATAACGGCCTTTGAAAAATCTCTATAGAAGGGAACCATCTTCTTGCATTAAGCACCAAAATTGTTTACCCTTTTGAAAAATCTCTAGTGTTGAAATCATGAATGCCTCTAAAACCTATTCCTCTTTCCCCTTTTGTTGAGCCAACCTCTCCCAACTTAACCAATGAATCTTTCTTTCCCCATCCTTTGAGCCCCACCAGAACTTAGCAAGCATTTATTCTATTTCCTTGCAACAACTATCTAGAATCCGGTAGCATCTCATAATGTATGTTGGGATGGCTTGAGCCACTGCTTTGATCAAAACTTATTTACCTGCTCTTGACAGTAATTGCTGATTCCAGCCTTTGACCTTCTTCCACACTCTATCAACTACAAGTTTAAAAACCTTTTTTTTGACCTTACAAAAACAATAGGCAGGCCAATATATCGAGAGTGGTTGTTAACAAAACGGAATCCAAGTTTGTCTTTAATTCTAACCTTGACCTCATCCATCACATTACCACTGAAGGAGACCTCTGATTTATCAGTATTAACCACCTGCCCAAAAGCTTTTTGATAAGCACTCAGAATGTTAGTTGTATTTTCTGCTGTGATATGGTGAACAATAATACATGTTAAAAAATGGATTAATTATAAAATCAGTAATCTTTTTCTTAATTCTGCAGAATATGTAACAATGGTTATATATCATAACTGTAATAATATATTATGCTTTAACAACGGTTATATTACCCAACCGTTATAATATCTCGCGCGCTGTCCAGAAAAAAATAAATATCAAAACAGCGCAGTTGGGAATCGAACCTAGGACAATTACTTTATCACAACGGTTGTTTGTATAAACCGTTGTGATACGTAGCGCTCTTTCTAGTTTAATACAACGATTTCTGGTCCGTGATTGTAAGTATCAAATATAAAACGACATTCTACATAACAACGTATGTGCACGCGTGATTACACACCTTTCCCAACCATTGTTAAATGGGTTTTCCGTAGTAGTGAAATATAAGTTGAAAGGTTACTTTGACATGCTTCATAGACCCATCTACACTAATCTCGTAACAGAGTTCTAATTAATTCTCTCAGTTAGGCAATCTGGTGAGGATGCTAAGTCAATACAGTCCAATGTATATGGATTTCTTATCACCATTACTCCATCACTTATTACTCAGATAATAAAGTGTAAAGAGAAAGGTAGTTGTGTTAAACGATATAGATTCAACAATGTCTTCTCAAACAACCTTCTCATAATTTATACCAACTAGAATAACCTCACCAGTCTTGCTACTCTCATCCCGATTGCAAAAGTTTGGCATCAACTTCTAGTGTCAAATCTCCGTTCAAAAGAGAAACAATTAGAAACGCTTACTTCAGATGACAAACATCTTTTATACTTCCTTATCCACAACGTCAAAATTAATCTTCCTCATACTATTTTTAACTTCTTAATGGAAATGGTTTTGACCTCTCGGGAGGAAATAAGTTTTCTCATACCATATGAAAGAGTTATTTTTGAACTTTTCTCTCATTTTAGGATAGTTAAAAGGGTAAAAAGAGCAGGATTAAAAGTTGAAGTTGAATTGAGTTAGAAGTTTGAATATGTCGAATAGTTATCTGTTGTCCTTTTTTTTGTTATCTATTGTCATGCTTCTCTGATTATCAATAAAAAATTTCCTTTCCTTTTCAATTGTGTTATCGCGTAATCTTTTTTATTGATAACAAAGAATTTGTTTTTAATTATTAAGTTGAGAAAAATTTAACAAAGAAAAAAATTTAACAAAGAAAAAATAGAATCTGGAAAGGCGCCAAAGTGAGAAATACTAATTAAACAATTGAAAAAAACATAAAATGTAATAACTTGGATTCGAGGTGTCTCTAATATTTATATTCCCTCGGTTTTTTCAAAAGATTGCGGTAATAAATTATACTAAAAATACAATAGCGCTCCTTATAGATATTTTTCCTCGATTTTATCGATAACCAAGGTAAAAGGTTGTTAGCATGACGTTACCAGGAATTATACTCTTGGTTTTTAGCATTACGAGGTGAAAATCTAGTCATAAAAAGTGATATTTGTAGTAGTGAAAATAGAGATTAAAATAATTTTTTTGCAAAATTAAAAAAACAAATAATAAACAAGGGTTTTACCATCGGTTGATAACTTTTGTTTTTTGAAACAACAATATCATTAAAGAGCACTAGGGGTGCTCTAACCCACAATACAACAAAGAAAATAAATAAAAAATTCCCCACCAACAACAACTAATTAGATAAACAAACCAAAGGATTCGAACACAAATCTAGATAATTAATGTTGAACTACGAAATATCTCCAATCACCGACCATTTCCAAACCAAAAACTTTACAAACCAAACTATATTGCTCAAATCCCACTTAACTTTATAAAAACAACATCGTTCCTAGTATTTCAAATTCATCAAACCACCGCCAACCAAATATTATCAATATTACCTTTAATGAAGAACCTTTTAAAAAAATCATGCCAACCAAGAAAAAACTTCCAAGCAAGTCCTACTAACAAAAATCACTATAAAAAGACTCAATATATTCCATCGGTTATGAAATCTAATCGAGGGAAAAAGTTGCGTTTTTGAAAAGAAAAAATATTGTATCTGAAAATTAAACTCATGACCATTCCAAAACTTCCCCTTGATTCCATGACACGTTTTTTTACCTAATCGAGAATTTTGATGCATGAACTAGAATTTTTTACGATGTTACCACACTATTAAAAAGAAAATTCCATAATGCCATGCAATTCAGGACATATACCAATATGCCACACTTTCAAACAAAAAAAAGGACATGTCAGCACTGCCGCCCATTGAAAGGGCGACACACTTTCAATATCAGTAATAAAAAAAATAAAAAATAAATAAATTTGGTCATTGCCGCCCTTTCAATGGGCTGCAGAGTAAATTTTTTATGTGTGCCGCCCTTTCAATGGGCGGCAGTGCTGACGTGTCCATATTTTTTGTTTGAAAGTGTGGCATATTGGTATATGTACGGAGTTGCATAACATTATGGAATTTTCTTTTTAATAGTGTGGAAACATGGTAAAAAATTACAGGAACTATGCCATGTCCATCAACATTGGTGATCTCTCCAAACCCTAAGAGTTTGACATTGACACCTGTAGTGATTTCAGTTAGAATCAATGCACTGTGGTATGTCTTCAATCAGAAATGTATATAATATATATTCATTTCAACAAGGCTCAACTTACCAATATCCTAAAGGACAATTTTTCTCCTTCAAGTACTCGAACTACCCTAGCATAGATTTGTTTACGAGCTTCATTAGCTAGAGTAAACTTACAAAATCAATACTCAATTTATAATAACCAAATAAATAACTCTTTTCTTTCCTTAACTAATTTATTTAGCTGCATAATTTCGAGTTCATAAAAACATAAAGTACCATGATGGATCCAAATAGAAAGAAAAGTATTGACGTTATAAATATTGAGTTGTAATTCCTTGTGTCGAAGCAGTGTAGCTCGACAGAAACAAGGAGCAGACGAGTTGTAATAGTGTGTCAAAGTGTCGAAGGAGGTTCCTTCATACAGGATTTTGACTTAGGCCTATTTTATTAATGTTAACTATTTTGGGCTTTTATAGTTTTGGGCCTTGGCTTGGGGTGCAAGCTAACCTAAATCTATAAATAGGGAGAAACCCTTATTTTTGTAACGAGACTCAGAATTGAGAACTTATTTTCACAGTTGCAGTTGCAAGTGAAATAATAGAATTTCCACAGTTTGTGGGCAGAGAGTTCTCTGCAGAAAATTGTTTATCTTCTCCTCCAATTTTTCTCTTTCTTTTCTTTATCCAAAACCTTTTTCATTGCCATTGCGTTGGTTTACTAACAGTCTTGAGATCAAGATTGAATAGGAATTCCCAAAAGGTATTGGGTTAATTCCAACATCTAGTATCTAGAGCTCGGTTGCGATTCGAGGAAGGAAAATCGTGATGGCGATGAACTATCCGAACAGGCACTTTCCGGCGAGCCTTCTGATTCTCAAGAAAGACAATTATGAGAATTGGTGCAAGCAGATTAAGGTGGTTTTCTGTTATCAAGATCTTTGGGATCTTGTGAAGGAAGGAGTAACACCACTTACAGAGAACGCGACGGATCAAGAAAAGGCTGCACACAAAGAGTTGTAGAAGAAAGATTATAAAGCCCTCTTTATAATCCATCAGTGTGTCGATCCAGATAACTTGAAAAGGTTAGTGATGTAGAGTCAGCGAAGGAAGCATGGGAGATTCTTGAAAAGTCGTTTGGAGGCGCAGAGAAGGTGAAAAAGGTGAGGTTACAAAGTATAACAGATTTTTTCACCAGAGTTACAAAACTGGTGAACCAAATCAAGGTATGTGGAGAGGTGCTGACATCAAGATCAGTTGTTGCAAAGATCTTGAGGTCAGTGGCTTCAAAGTTCGACCACATGGTAGTAGCCATAGAAGAGTCAAAAGACTTGTCAGTATTGACGAAGGAAGAGCTTCAAGGGACGCTTGAGTCTCATGAACAAAGGATGGCTGAAAGAGATGCAGGAAAGTCAAAGAGTGATATGGCTTTGCAGGCGCAGTCAAAAAAGGAAAGGAAAGGCAAAGGAAGCGTGAATTGCAATAGAGGTAGAGGAGGAAACTGGTCGAATCAGAGAAAACCCTGGAACCAAGGCAACCAAAGAGGTGGTGCTGCAGGTAGAGGAAGAGGCGGTGGTCAAAAATCTGACAAAAGTCACATTCAATGTTTCAATTGTCAGAAGTATGGCCACTATTTTAGTGACTGTCCAAGAAAGAAGAAAAATCAAGAAACTGATACAAAGATGGCGAAAAATGAAGAAGAAGAGATGTTGCTGATGGTCACAACAAGAGATGAAGAAAGATTCCAAGATCAGTGGTACTTAGACTCAGGATGCTCATCACACATGATTGGAAGGAAAGATTGGTTTGTCAACATGAAGCCCTCATCAAAGAACACAATGAAGTTTGCAAATGACAACACTCTAGTAGCTGAAGGTGTTGGTGATGTTCTGATTATGAGGAAAGATGGCAAGATGTCAACAATTTCCAATGTGTTGTACATACCAGGCATGAAGAGTAATTTGCTCAGTATAGGGCAGCTGGTCGAAAAGAACTACAAGGTAGTTGTCGAAGACAAGATGATGAGAGTCCTCGACGCAGGTGGTAGGTTGATCTTGAAGGCTTCAATGTCTTAGAATAGGACCATCAAGATTGAATTCAATGTGATGGAGCACAAGTGTCTAGCAACTGCAGCCAGCAGAGATGAGTGGTTATGGAATTTTCGACTAGGCCATCTCAACTTCAATGACATCAGAGAGCTAAAGAGAAGAAATATGGTTTCAGGATTACCAGAAATAGACATTCCAAGTGAAGTCTATGAAGAGTGTGTTCAGTCGAAACAACACAAGAATAACTTCAGCAAGGATGCAGGAAGGAAGTCGAAGGCAATTCTGGAAGTCATATACTCTGATGTATATGGTCCAATCCAGGTGGATTCGATTAGTGGCAATAGATACTTTGTCACGTTCATAGATGACTACAGTCGAAAGTTGTGGATTTACCTCATCAAGAAGAAAAGTGATGTGATCGAGGTATTTACCAGATTCAAATCTATGGTCGAAAGACAGAGTGGTTGAAAGCTAAAAATTATGAGGACTTATGGTGGTGGAGAGTATGTTTCGAAAGAGTTCGATGCATTCTGTGAAAAAGAAAGGATTGTGCATGAGATGGTGCCACCCTACACGCCACATCAAAATGGAATTGCAGAACGAAAGAACAGAACCATCATGAATATGGTGAGAAGTATGTTGAATGGAAAGCATCTACCCAAAGAATTATGGGGAGAAACGGTTTCGACAGCAACATATATTTTGAACAGATGTCCGACGAAGAAGCTTGAAGGAATCACACCAGAAGAATGTTGGTATGGTGCCAAGCCTAGCCTCAGTTACTTGAAGGTGTTTAGATCTATAGCACATAGACATGTGCCAGATCAGTTGAGAAGGAAGCTTGATGACAAGTCGAATTAGATGATCTTGATAGGATATCATTCGACTGGAGGTTACAAGTTGTTCGACCCAGTGTATAAGCAGGTAGTGATCAACAGGGACGTGATCATAGATGAGCTTAAAGAATGGGATTGGACTGAGAATGTCAAGAAGGATTCAGTGAGAATCTCTTGTGAAGAACCAACCACTGAAGGCGAAAGATAAGTTCGACAGGAACAAATCAGAGATGAAGCAGGCCCAAGCAGACCTCGATGAACAAGACACATGCCTGCAAGGTTGCAAGAATGTGTAATTACATCAGATGATGTGGTTGATGAAGAGGGTGAGCTTGTACATTATGCTTTCTACGCAGATGTCGAACCAGTCAATGCAGCTGAGGCATTGAAAGATTTGAAGTGGGTGAAAGCAATGAATGAGGAGTTAGAGTTCATCGAAGTCAACAACACCTGGTCACTTGTTGAATTGCCTCAAGGAAAGGATTTTTACATAAGGAAGGAATCGACTTCGATGAAGTGTTCGCACATGTTGATAGGATCGAAACAATCAGGTTGGTTATTGGTCTAGTAAATATGAACAATTGGCACACATGTCAGATGGATGTGAAGTGTGCGTTCCTTAATGGACCCTTAGATGAAGAAGTTTATGTCGCACAACCAGCTGAGTATGTGAAACGAGGCGAAGAAGGAAAGGTGTACAGGCTGCATAAATCCCTGTATGGACTTAAGCAAGCTCCAAGAGCTTGGAATAAGAAAATCGACAGCTTCTTAAGGGAGAAGGAATTTGTGAAGTGTACGACTGAGCATGGAGTGTATGTAAGGAGAAGCAATAATGAATTGCTTATACTATGCCTCTATGTCGATGATCTGTTGATAACAGGGAGTTGCAAGAAGGAGATCGAAGATTTCAAACATGACCTAAGTGAGGAGTTTGAAATGTCAGACTTTGGAAATCTCTCATATTTCCTTGGCATCGAATTCTACAAGACTAGTAGAGGTTTGATGATGCACCAAAGAAGATATGCAGGCGAAATACTCAAGAGATTTGAGATGCAAGGTTGCAACCCAACTTCGATTCCAGCTGAGACCAAACTGCAACTATCGAAGGATTCAGATGAAGATGATGTCGACCTAAACCAATACAGAAGACTTATTGGGTCACTTAGATACCGTTGTCACACAAGGCCTGACTTAGCATACACTGTGGATATGGTAAGTAGATTTATGCAGAAGCCAAAGGTATCACACCTAGCAGCAACGAAGAGGATACTAAGGTATCTGAAAGGGACTCTCGACTACGGCATTTTGTTTCTTGCAGCTGATAAAGGGAAAGAATGCAAGTTAGTGAGATACACCGACTCTAGCTAGTGTAGTGATGTTGAGGATAGAAAATCCACAGCTGGATATGTGTTTATGTTAAGTGGTGCACCAGTTGCTTGGAGTTCGAGAAAGGTGCCAGTAGTGGCATTGTCATCATGCGAAGCAGAATATATAGCTGCTTCTCTTTGTGCATGTCAAGCAACCTGGATGGTGAACTTGGTCGAAGAGATTACAGGGAAGAGTCATGGAGCAATTACCATGAAGATCGACAGCATGTCAGCTGTCAACTTGGCGAAGAATCCAATAGCACAAGGTTGAAGCAAGCACATCGAAATGAGGTTCCATTATCTTCGAGAGCAGGTAGCAGAAGGGAAGATGAACTTAGAACACTGCAGAACTGAGAATCAGATTGCAAATATCATGACGAAGGGAGTGTAGGTCAAAGTTTTCAGAAGACTAAGAGCCATGAGGAATGTACACAGCTTAAACACAATGAATTAGGTGGTGTGTTGAGTTGTAATTCCTTGTGTCGAAGTAGTGTAGCTCGACAGAAACAAGGAGCAGACGAGTTGTAATAGTGTGTCGAAGTGTCAAAGGGGGTTCCTTCACACAGGATTTCGACTTAGACCTATTTTAGTAATGTTAACTATTTTTGCCTTTTATAGTTTTAGGCCTTGGCTTGGGGTGCAAGCTAACCTAAATCTATAAATAAGGAGAAACCCTTATTTTTGTAACGAGACTCAGAATTGAGAACTTGTATTCACAATTGCAGTTGCAAGTGAAATAACAGAATTTTTACAGTTTGTGGGCAGAGAGTTCTCTGCAGAAAATTGTTCATCTTCTCCTTCAATTTTTCTCTTTTTTTTCTTTATCCAAAACTTTTTTCATTGCCATTACGTGGGTTTGCTAACAATCTTGAGATGAAAATTGAATAGGAATTCCCAAAAGTATTGGGTTAATTCCAACAATAAAAGGGTGGGATATTCTGTAACCTTTATTTCTAAATTTCCATATAAACTAATCAACATATTTCATTACAAATATCATAATAACATAACACAATTGTAAAACTGTAAAATAAAGTAAAACATGTGTCTTTGATTCAAATTCCTTAGCTTCTCATTTTCACTTCAAAAATTATACAAATTTATTTTTAATCGTGGCTTTGCCACAAGCATCAGTGGCTCATCATCATCAAAATTGAATTTTGATATATTGGAATGTATATTCCAAGTGAACCCGTGGAGCAACCTAGCTAATAAGAAGATAGTCATTGTAGTGCCAAGCTTGACACCAGGACAACCACGTCTTCCTGTACTAAAAGATATGAACTTTAAACTCGGCTCTGTCAAAGATATATCATGTCCATCATTCTTGAGATGACGTTCTGGTTGAAATTTGTAAGGTTCGGTCCAAACTTTTGGATTTCTTCCAAGACCAGTTCTTCCAAGCAACACATGGCTACCCTTTGGTATCAAGAAATTTCCAACTATTGTATCATTTGTACAAAGATGAGGAAGATTGAAAGCAGATATGGGATGGAGACGGAAAGCTTCTCTTGCACAAGCATTCAAGAATTTGAGTTTAGGAATATCTGATTCTTGGACCAACCTATCTTTTCCAACTGTATTGTCCAATTCTTCTATAGCTTTTTCTAATAGATCGGGTTGATTTAACATTTCGGCCAATGTACATTCAACCGCGTTTGAAGGATTGTCTATCATTGCCATCATCAATTCCTGCATAGAAATTTAGCATATAATAGTAGTTTAGTTTAAATGCACTAAGCAAATATTCAATATTAATATTGATTTTTTCATCTAAAAAAGCGTATTGGGGCAACTTGTTTCTTGTTAATATATCATCTATTTCATTATTATTATTATTATTATTTTATATATATATATAAAGTAATAAATTGTTCGTAAAGCTAGGAGAAAGATACAACAAAGTAAATGAATTCTTACAATAGTTTGAGCCTTGATTTCATTCATTGTCAATAAAGGATTATTATTGACATCTTTTAAAGAAATCAAAACATCTAGCAAATCTTCTTCAACATTCTTTGATCCACCATTCGATTTTTTTATTCTCTCTTCTATGAGAGAATCATGATATTTGTTTATTATCTTCATTGCATTTTTGACCTTGCCCTTATGTCCATCAAAATCAAATAACCTCAACCATGGGATATAATCAGATGCAGAGAAAGCATAAACATGGTTAAGCAAAACAAAAACAGCATCAACATGTTCTTTTTCTTCAACACCAGGCCCTCCATTTTTCATACTATTTCCAAAGTATCTCTTATTAAAAAATATTTTTCTAAAAACATTACCACAATAATGTTGTGTTGCAATCCTAACATTGACAAGTTCACCATTGCTACATTTGTTGTAGACATGAAACATAAGATTGTCGGCTTCTTCGTTTCTTTTTTGTAGAAGCCATTGATGTCTGGATGGAGAGAGCAAATCCTTTGCAACGATTTTCTTCATCTTCTTCCATTGTTCGCCGGAGGGTACAAGGGCTGAAGTCAAGTAGCCATTGGTAATGATATCGGTTGCCATGCTCTTTGGTCTGGATGCAAAATCAGCATCATGTTTTTTGAAGAATTCTCCAGCAAGTGTGGGACAGTTAACAAGGATAACATGGACATTTCCTAGGCGAATACATGCTATATCAGTGTTGAATTCTTCCATAGTTTTGTGTATCCACTCAGTTGGAGATTTGCTTGCAAGCATTTCAGGAAGATTGCCAACAATAGGCCATGGTTTAGGACCTGGTGGCAATTTCGGTATTTTTGGCTTCATATTCATCAAGTGATGATATGTTAGAGATTTAATAATCATAAAGACAAAAGACATAACAAAGAAAAGTGACCAAAAGGACTGAGAGAGTAACCAGAGAAAACTAGGAGTGTAACTCATCATAACTTTTTAAAATGAAAAGCAATAGTAACAAAGTTCAAAGGAACAATACTTTATAAGTGTTTGAGCTTGGGTCACTTGAGAAGTTAGAATCCTATTTATGGAAAATATACTATAATATTTTATATGGAAATTAGAATAATATAATAGTGATGTGATTTAGAAGAAGAAAAACGAGATAGAGAATAATATTTGTTTATTATATTTTAGCACGGATTAAATTCACTCGACAATTTCGACAAACTAATATTTAAAATTAGATAAGGGAGTATCACTCACTTTCAGGTAATGCAATACACTCCTTTCAATATGTTGGAAAATAGATAAGGGAGTCTTAAAATATGAGAGGTTTGCAATTGGATGAACGAAGACAAGTGTCTTAGATATAGGGACCTTATAACCTTTCGTTTTTCTTTTTATTATTATAATTATATATATATATATATATATATATATATATTCAATTCAGAAATTAGAAATAGATGCTCTAACTCCACAAAGGAATAAAAAAGCAAGATAGTAAAATTACTAGTGATCTTGATTGATAGCTGGTCTCTTGTGAAGTGGTGCGGGGTGAACATGTATAGTTAGCATTTTAAAATAAAATTAGTCAATTCAAGATTCGAGATAAGTATAATGAATTTGAGGATAGGAGATTGTACATTTTTCTTCTCTTGTGAACATATTTATAATTTGGGTCAAGTAGAATAGATTTGAGATGGATTGGGGTTTAGTTAGAATATATATGCAGCGGACTATGCATATGTGTTTGGAGTTTGTGAGCGAGTTGTGTAATAGGTGAGAAAGATCTACCTAGATGTTGTAATTTCTACCTAGGCGTTGATTCATTCAAGTCTGCTTTCGGAATGACTCAAGGAGGTTGTCCTTGTACCTCGACTTCAGATGCCTCAACTTAATTTTCTTTGCCTCGGGTTTAATAATATTTAATATTTAAAGGAAATATTTTACCTTGATGATTCAAGCATTTTTCACTTTTAAGCTTATCTACTGTGCCTGCAAATATTCTTCCCAGGGACGCCACATGCAAAGCTCCCTTTTATCAAGTTGGTTATTAATTCCTCAGTTTTCTTCTTTTCTGACCATCCTTTGTTCTTTTTATTTTCTTCTTTTCTCACCATCGTTAGTTCTCATTCTCTTCTTATTCTTCATTTTTTACCATCTTCTTTTGTATTTAGACCCAATGGGCATTATTTTTCTTAAGTAATAAAAAGTTACTTTTTTTTATTTGTTCTTTTGTTCTTATTGTCCTTTTTTAATGTTATTATAAGTTCTTCTCATATAATCAATTCAAAAACTAGTCAAATAGCATTTAAATTTTTGTTCGTTATCTCGTTATCCCATTATTGGGGCCGACTTTTCTTCTCAGTTATCTAGGATTCATAATTTTGGGAGGGAGGTGTCTTTCCATCCAGTAGACACTGATCGAAGACAACCCAACCTACCCCATTGAGAGGAGGAAATAACAGAGACCATATGCCTCTGAAATAAGTTGTGATCTCTACTTGCCCAAAAGGGGAAATTGACCAAACAACGATCTTAGAACACCTCGATGAATATGCGTACTGATATTTGACCATTTAGTCCAAGAGATCTTAGAAACACCCTTGACCCCACCGCAGAGGAACCTTCTTTGAATCCTAAAAATATTGTTCCAAACATTGACCAACATCTTTAGAATGACAAGAACAAAATAGGGATTGCATTCAGATGTCCCAGCGAATTTAACTATCTAGAATCAGACTAACTAGGGGTTCACTACTACGGAAAAACCTTTTCACCACAGTTCGAAAAGGGATATCATCACGCTCGACCAATCGTGGTGAAGTAGGGTGTGGTTGTAAGTTCGTTGTTTTCAACCACGGGCGTGCAACTGTTGTGATAAATTGTGTAGCGCGCTACCTATGACAACGGTTGACTCAAACAACTATTGTCATAAATATAGGTTCATGGGTTCGATACCCAACTGCAACCAAATTAAAGCGCATAAAAAATAATATTTAACCACATTTATATATTCCAACTGTGGTGGTATGTGTAAGAGTTTATTATAAAATATGAGATTGCTAGTTTTTCCCTGCCCCTCATTAACCATATACAACAATTCAAATAGATTTTTGAGATAATAATCAGAAAGTTAAATTATTCTTAAAAAACAACTTAAATGAAACAATGTTTTTCGATTTGCGTGCATCTTGTAATTCATGATTTCTTCATTAACCCATATAATTTGATTTAATCATATATTCTTCAAAGTAATGATGATGATGAATGTCTTCTAAGTCTTTCACATAATATTTGATTTCCTCTTTTTTCTTCTTCTTTATTTTACAAACATAAAATTTTGTGTGAAAGACTAAGAATGAAATCCATTTATAATCATTGTTTTTAAGATTTTGTGGCAGTGAATCAAATTCTATAGGCTAAAGAGGAAACCATGAATTACAAGATGCATGCAATTGAAAAAACATTGGATCGTCTAAGTTGATTTTCATCAATAGGTTAATTTTTCTAATTATTATTTCAAAAATATATTTAAATGAATGAAAAATCAATGAGGGGTTAGTGAAACAAGCAATCACATATGATATAACAAACTCACTAACAACATTTATCAACAAGATACGTCAATTAATTAACATATATTAGGAGAACATTGATAAATAATCGTTCATGGAAGCTATACAAAGTATAAAGTATAAGGGAGAGTAGAAAACATGTGTTCACTATGAGAATATTATATGAAAGACTCATAATATTTCCACAACGAACACAAGTTCGTAACTCTCTTAGATACATGTTCACACAACCAGTTGTATCAGTGATAAGTAAAGAAACATAACAACTTGCTAGCTACACAAGAAAAACCATTTATTAACAAACAACACAAAACAACATCAACAACATACAACAACATTTATCAACAACATACATACTTTTAATTGAAAAAATACGTGGAAAATTAAGAGAAACCATCATGTGAACCACACTCATAGTATGCAAACTTGTGAAATGAATAGAGGATGAAACTGAGGAGAAAACTGTAAACTTGTGTTAAATTTGAATGAATGTCATTCTAGGTCTATCACACAAATTTGCATCTTTCACTTCAGATTCATCCTCTCTTGCATTTTTCTTTATAGCAACACAAATCAATTGTAATCCTACAAACACCATGAAAAAATAGCATTTTAACATCAACTAGCATGACATTGTAATCCAACAAAAATTTATCAACATACATAGCAATAAAATCAACATAACAACAACACCCACGAATAAGAGAGAATTCAAGAAACCCGCCGGAGAAGACGGTGGTAGGCAGCGGCGCCGCCACCTCTCTCCGGCCAAACCCTAAATTAAAATCTCACCTAGCCTAAACGAAGCCTTCTAAGTCCGAATTCGGGCTCAAAATTTCCAAAAATCTCACTCTATCACTCAAAAACCTCAAACCCTAGATACCCTAAAAACACAAAAAGGTTTCTAATCTGAGCAAATACAAACAACAACGAAACAAGATGATTGAGCCAACACAAACGCAAATAGAGGCGAAAGTGGAGGACGAAACAATACCTGAAGGAGATCTTCAAAAATCAAGTGACGACAAAGCTACACGAACCAGATAAGTCTCTTGCTCCTTTAGCCTCCTCCTTCTCTTTTAGAAATCTAATGTGGTTATGGTTTTCTGACTCTGTGAATGTTAGAGAAAAAGTAGGGTTTTTGTGTTGTTGTTTTTTGATGTAGTGAAACAAATGGTTCTGATAATTGCTCTATCAAATTTTTAAATTGGAGTTCTCCCTTCTCAACTCCTCTTTTTAATCCCAAAATCTTTGACTCTGACCCTTGTTTCTTTGGTTATTGTGTTCTGTGATGTTGATGTCATTTTGCCTCAAATTGTGTTTAAGGTTTTCTGCTGCTGTCTGATGCACTGAAATGTTTCCTCTTTTAGTATTCTGAAACTCTGTCTGTTGACCTGGTGTGATATGGTTTCTGCTATATTATTTGTCTCTTTTCCATTTTTGTGCTTAAATGAAAGATGCTTAATTCTGCAATTCTGAACTTCTCTATATCACCTTTCCATTTGCTTTGCTATTCTCTACTGTTGTGAGCCCTTGTCCCCTTGTGAAATGCTCTGAACTTTCTGCTATTTTGAATTTGGATGTATTGTGTGAGGACTTGAACAAAATGTTACATGTATGATGGTATGAATTTGTGACATGACTTTATGGATTGAAATTTTGGTTTATGAATTATGGTTTGGAAAATTGGCAAGAAATTGAATTGAACTATACATGTGAACTTGATGATAAATTGAATTTGGACCTGCTTGATTTAGCATAAGTTATTAATTGAATGATGATGAATTGGGTGAATTTGGTTTATGGATTGTGATGTTTATGTTTGAATAGAATTTGAACTTGATGGTAGAATTTGGAATTGAACTTTGGTTGAATTTTGTAGGGAACTTGGAAGTTGACATGAAGCATGGTGATGCGTGATTGAAGATGACTTGATGAAAGGCGTGGAGACATGGAACAGATTGAAGATAATTGAGGCAATGTGTGAAGGTGGCGGTGCGAGGCAAAGGAAAAATTTGAGAAGAAGCAATGTGTAGTGAATCAAAGCCTTAGGTTGTAGTAAATTGTAACAAATGTAGCAAACATAAATGTAGCACGTGTAACAAATGTACAATTGTACCAAAAACCAAATAATTCTTATGATTTGAACAAAGCCAAACATTTATAACTTGAAACATTGAATTTGATTCTTAAAGGAGACTTGTGATTTGAAACTTGAATTTTAGACCTTGAAATGAATTTGTATTAGGAAAGAGTCCAAAAATCTTGGAATGACTTGAAATTGGCAAGTTTGTCATGAACTTTGTTTTGGACCACTTGCCATGAGTTTGATCTCTATAAGTTCACAATTATGAATTTGAACTTTGAAATAGATCATACTACATAAATTTGAACCTGAGTTTAGAATGATGAATTTAAATTTGGACAATTGGATTTGAAATGTAATAGGCCTTGAATTTGCAATTTTGAGTTATGTCTTGTAAGTTTGAATGTCAATTGAAAGTTGAACTTGAAGCAATGTTGAAGCAAATAAGGCCAACGCTTGAAGGCAATTTCTCATGGCCTAAGTCTTGAGACAAAATGAGTTTGGTTTACAAATAATTTGACCATAACTTAGAACCAAACAAAAATTAAGTCAAAGTTGTCACCCATTGATCTTGATATTAGCCATAACTTGAAATTTGAAATAAATCCAAGCATGTCTTGAGAATAATTGACCACTTCTTGCAACGTGAATAATCATAGCTTGAGCCCAATTCTAAACATGGTTTGAAGTTCACTTCCAATGTAGAACAAATCAAGCAGATTTTGCTCACAACTTAAGTTATACAATGAAGCCCATCCATTAACTTTGGCATCAAAACTCAAATGCGACCCATAAATAGCAAATTTTCCATTAGAGCATGAATGGTCATTCCTTGAATCAAATTGTAACAAACCTAAATCCCACCCTTGTTTGAATCAAATACATGATGTCATGGGCTTGTCTTTGAAAATACGTAGTGCCAAACTTGGGACCTATTCCTCTGCTTGAGCAATTGATTATGTCCTGACTATCTTGACATAAACTTGAGGACACAACCTCCTTCACCTCTTTTTAAAGCACAAACATCCTTTACAAGAATTCTCTGAAGTTGAAATCAATGGCCCTATGCTCTCTGAGTTTTCTTAGAAAGCCTGATTTCACAAGTGAACAAACAAAATAAAAACTCATAAATGGTTAGCTATATATGCATGATTGACTTAAAAATGATGCAAGATGATGCAAAAGGAGGTGGGACATTAGGGTTAAAAATTAGGGTGTGATTGTTCCTTAATAACTATTTCGTTAGTCTAATTTTTCCGTTAAATTAAAAAAAAAGTTAAGTTTTGCATGTGTGACAATCTAATTGTCATAACGTAATTTGATTGGTTTTTGACGTCACCTTTTTATTTATTTTAAAATTATTCTTTCGCCTCTCTCATAAAACCTACTTGTCATTATTTAATCTAATTGACGTGGTTTTCTCTCTTGTCCCACAAAATCTAATCGTAGTCATCTCCATCTCCATGGTCCTCAAGGTTATGTCATTGCATTCAATGGTGTTTTCACAGAGATAAGACAAAACACCAGTGGAGAGAGTGTGTGATTTCAATTTTTTGATTTTTTTTCTTCTTTAATTTTTGAGTTAAAATCACTAACAAAGGAAACTTTCTGATTAAGCAAACCATTTTAATTTTATCTCTCTCAAATCTGACATCCATTTTCCTTCTTGTTCGTCCCATTTACGCAAAAAAAAAAAGCTTCATTTTTTTATGTCAAAGACCTACTCAGATTGAAAGGTTGGCTCTCTCAAGTTTGTTTAGGTTAAGATATTCACCGAAAGACTTGACAAAAACGCACTTCGTTCGGTTAGAGAGATAAACTTCACTCTTTTATGTTTTCTTCACTTTTTATTTTTGTCCAGCTTTGTCCAACTTTGTTACTTTGGGTTTTATCATAATGAGTTTCTCTTAATTCCCCTTATTACTAATAAATTTGTGATTTTTTTTTATTGTGTTAGTAATTTGTTAAGTTATGATTTTTATATTTTTTTATTGTTATTATTTTGTGTTTTTGTTGTTGTTGTTGTTTGTTATGGACATATGGGTAAGTCAATATATGCCTAAAACTCATGTCTTTAGTTTAATTATTTTTGTAAAATCCTTTTATGCTATTTGACAAATCATATTACTTTTTGAATATGTTAGACACTGAGATCTTTTTTCGCATATGCTACTTTAAAAGTGCATTTGATGGGGAATCAAAGCTCTAAGTCTTAAATGGAAATTACTGCATTCCTGATTAACCTGAATCAATTTCGCAGCTATTAGGATGCAATTAAGATCATTACTAAAAGAATGAGTGTTGGAATAGCCAAATTTATTTGCAAGGATCAAGGAAGGAGGTTCATCCATATTTGATTAAGATTGACATATACACGGTCTAGGATCAATTAATGAAGATGGTTTTGATGAAAGATTAGTTCACTGTTTAGAATCATAACGTAACACTATGTATAAAATTTGGTAGATGATGTTTATTTTAGATAGTGTTTGTGTACACAGTTTGTAGTTGTATCTTTGTACACCTTATGCCATTTTGAAACATGTTTAATGTCATTTTGATTTAATGCTTTTGGTTTAAATCAAATAATATAACAGGATTATGGTTTAATGTCATTAAATTCAAGATTCAATTGATATGTGAGGTTTCATTAATCCAAAATGCTATGAAATTTCGGTCTAGAAAACAACATGTTACCAATACACTTTAATCATAGTCTGATTAACTGTCCTAGTTTGGTCCCTTAAATAATTATAAGGTCTCAATTTAGTCCCTTAACAAAATTGTTGACTCACTATTTAGACTTTTGTCATGTTGTCATGCCACATGAGCACAATTTCCATAAAATTTAACAAAAAGGAACAACTTGACTAACGAAGCCGTTTTTAAGAGACTAATGTGTAACATTTATTTAATAAAGACCTAAACAAAACATTAAATTAAGTTAAGAGACCTCGTGACTAATGCTTAAATAGCTTACAAACGTTTCATAATTATTTTTTAAGATACTTTGTTAATTTGTCTAATTAATTTTCAATGTTATACATTTGAATAATAATAGGGGTTAATTCAATAACTTTCACTAAGGGTGGACAAATTTGTACCGTCCGATTCAAATCGATCGATATGTTGTCTTTTTTGTGTAAACGGATCGGATCGTGTGTCGGGTTGATTCAGTTTCTTAATTTGGGTAGTATAAGGCTGCTTTAATCGGGTTCAGATGATTATTTGGGATCTGTCAAAAACTGAATTCGACCAAACTCAACTAATATTCATTTTATTTATATTTATTACGATACGCGTATGAGTGAATCGGTATAAAAATAGAATTCAAGATGATGTTAAGTTATGATCATTTTTATAATTTAATGGTGATATTGTGTACAAAAGTACAAAATATGCAATATAAAGTTTTGAGTGTTATTTAATTTGTGGTTTAAAATATGATAATGACCAGATTAATATATGATATTGAAAATGTGATCTTGTAATAATAATTTTTTTCAATAATAAAAAGGATCATGCTAACTAGGGTAGGAATAAGATAGGCCGAGTTAGGCTTTGCCAAGGCTGAGCATGGTCTGCTAAAAAAATAAAAGCCTAAGCCTGTCCCATGGTCTATTAGAAGCTCATTTTTCGAATGTCTGATTAGCCTATTAGCGTACTTAAAAAACCTATATCATTTGAACACATGTAAATAAGCAATTTAACTAATGTTTAAATATACTAGAGAATCAAAAGTACAATGAGGCTAAATGTTTGTTTACATAGACTTATTTGAGCTTACATAGAGTGATTTTTTTTACCCAAATACCCCTGTTTTTCAACAAAATTTCCAAAATAACCTAGTTTTCAAAAAAATTTCCAGACTATCTTAGTTAGGATTTGGGATTACACAAGGACGCCAATCCTATTGGTGACCCTTCTTTAAGGCTACAAGATTGTCGCCAATTGAATTGGAGACATCTCATCAAGTCAACAATTCAATGGGCGACCTAGTTCAAATTATATAACTCTGTCACCAATTGATGTGGAGACAGGGTGTACTTTGTAATTTTTTTTCACGATGAAATATTACATTAATTTTACATTAGTTCAAATATCACATTAATTTTTTTTGCACGATGAAATAAAATTATCATTAATTTAATAAAATATTACATTAATTAATGTTGGTGACCAGGTGCATCCAACCGACCACTGGTTCCACATCCCCTAGGCACCCTCACTCGTTGCACTCGGCCCCCTCGTTCCCCTTATTGTTGATTCACGCCCGGTGTTTGAGGAGTTGAAGTTTCAAGAACATCCCGAGATGGTTCCCTTAGGATATCTTGGATTTCCGTGAAGTCTTGGGGGCTGAAACTGAGCGTGCGACCCATGCCAGGGTAGTTTGGACGTAATGAATGGGTGATTGGTGTGCGGCCTGGACGATTGAAGAGGGACATTGGTGTGAAGGATTCGTTGGGGAAAGGTTAAAATGGTAGTGGTGTTTGAAAGACATAAGGTTGTTGAGATGGTTGATTGTGTTGGCTAGGGTATGATGTTTGGGCGTTAGGGCTATGGAAAGATGTTTGCCCAATTTGGCTATGGTATGATGTACCTTCATTTTGGTTGTATCTTGGTGCTGTGTTGGAGGCATAGACATATTGGGTTTCTTGATAGTAATCATTTTGTTGAAGATGGTATAGGGGACGCTCTTGGTATTGTGGTTGGGTGTATGTTGAATGCAGAATAGGGCAAGCAGCAAAAATATTTATTTTCGGAAGAATTCCCTCCGGGATTTATGTCGTGTCCACAGAGATCGGTTCGAGGGAAAGAATGTCGTTCGAGAGTCTCTCGTGTTTATGAGTTTGGATTAAATTGGTTTAAAGTAAATGCAGAAAAGTAAATAAGAACATAAAAAGTATACATTCTTCGGAGAAAAGAAACTTATCAAGCATACATAAAATCCACTCGTCACAAACATAAATTTATCGATCATTTTCACTATACTACAGTACTCATCAAAGTCATCCAGTATCGCTCACAACAGTGTCCATCTCTGGCACACTGAGCTGAGAGAGTAACCGTATCACTCTCGTTGTCGCTCTCGCGCATGACGCCTCGAAACACGGAAGGCAGTAAGTTCTGACACCATAAAGATTATTATCTAAATCTATCTCTAGCATCTAGACAATAGATATCCATCCCTAATCAAGATTCATGATGTTTATCTCTAACACAACACAAATCCAAACATAAATGCAAAAAGATCAAGGAAGACATCGATAATGATTTTTAAAGCAGATTTTATACAATATTATGATCAACAAAGATACATATGTTCATAGTAAATATACAAACACCCAACAAAAAAGAAAAACACAAAGAAGAAAAGAAATGAACCAAACATCTTGCGGATTGTCAAAGCCGGTCGACGATCAATCCACTCCGAATCATCCGTATGTAAGCTTCCATGTTGTTTTCTAAGCTAATCTACTAAAAAATGAAGTTTGATGGAGTTGGGAGCAAAAATCCCCAAAACCATAACCTAAAAAATGCTGAAAAATGACTAAAATAGGCAAAATTGGGTTTCCAGGTTCGCCCAGCGAACCCCCGTTCGCCTAACGAACATAAACCTCCTTAGCAACTGCCAAATCAGTGTTTTCAACACTTCTGGGCACTTTTTATTCGCCCCGAGTTCGCTTTGCGAACTCCCCAGCGAATGCGCTCGCCTCTAGTTTGCCTAGCGAACATGACAGCCGACCAGAACTTGTTTTGATCATAACTTTTGAACCGTAACTCTGATTGACGCACGGTCGGAAGCGCTGGAAAGCTTATTCAATGCTCTTTATGAATATGGAAAAATATATTTACTTGAATACCTACAAAAATGAGATAAAATCAATTAAACTCAATGATATTTACAAGAAAATACAATATACACACGAAAATGTAAAGTAAACGTATTTACACATAAAGTGGGGTTTATTCAACCAATTTTAATACAAAGTAACGATAAGTGCAACAAAACTTATATACAAAAATAGGTACATTTTGCACTTATCAGTGTATGGCATGTTTGGATGGTTAATGAGTTGGTAATTTTGTTGGGCAGGGGGTTATGAGTAACATGGCCTTGGAGGTGGGTTAGACGTTGAGGCTTCTTGTGTGTAGGTGGTCTGGCGTGGGTCGTATAAATACCTGTCTTCGGAGACAAACTCAATTACAACCGATGTAGGCTAGGTTGTAGGTCCCTTTTAGTTGGTCTAACATATTCTCACCCGTAATGCTAACGAGTAACCAGACACTCTTTAAGAATTTTAAATAAAAAAATATTTTTTAAAAAATTAATTATTTCAATTTCCAATACATTAAATACATAAATTTCAAAAAATACTTATCTTTTTAAGCCTTTAAAGAGCGTTTGGGTAATATTATACCGATCAAACTCATTCAATTTATTTGTCAAATCAATTTAAAAATCTGCTGAAAAGTTCAATTTTATTAATAAACTAGATGTTGACCCGCGCAATGCGCGGGTAGACTTGAAAAAAGCAAGTAAAATCTATTCTCATATATTTTTAAAATATTTGTTATCTTAAATGTTTTGAAATTATAATTTATTAAGATTATAATGTTTATAAATATAAAAATCTTAAAACATGCTCTTCTGCTTTTTTCTTTTGTCTTCTGCTCATGATATTTAGAAATTTTTTCGAGTTTAAAATAATATAATCTAAAATAAAAATGTTATCATCAATATTGTGCATATATATAATTTCCTCTTTAATGAAAATATATATTTTATCATAGATATTTTTGGAGAACATCAACTCCTTTGGTTCTCATAAACAACGATTTCAATAGAGACAAATATTAAGTAGGTTTACTATTGAATTGTCAATATTGAGGGGCAAATCCTTACAATATCTGAATTAAATAAAAAATATTAGTAAACATAATAGTCATAAAACTACTAATCTAATACTAATAATAATAAAAAAATATTTAATTAATGAAAATGGAGAAATAGACATCTTATATCTAAAGTTTCATGGGACAACAAAGTTCTTACCAAAAATAATAATTAATTACAGACAAATGATGAGAAGGTTTAGACATATTCTACAATCCTCGCATGTGAGAAATCAAGTGTAAGAACTGAAAGAAAATTGGAGATAAATTTTTTTATTTATACTGATAAACTATTGAGAGATTTGGGGAATTTAGGTGGTTTTCTATGAGTTATTGAAATGAAAGGACTTTTTAGGTATAACCGATCAACTAAAGAGACATCAATAACACATCTAATATCAATGGTAGAATGAAAACACAATAGAATATATTTATAACTGAAAGATAGTATTGATATAAATTTATTGTTTCGAATTAGTTGATAAGTATTTTAGTTAAGTTTTATAATTATAATGTAACATATAACGGACTTTTATATTTATGATTTATCATTTGTATTTATTATTTTTTATTTTATTGAAACAATGATTTGTATTAATTATTTTTAAAAACTAAGTAATTAAAAAGTTATATAAAAATATGAATAATGTAGTAAATAATTTTATTCTTACTTTATTTCTTTTTTTTCTCTGTAGTAATTATTAATAAATTTATTTTTTATTTTTTTTATAATCATCATTATAGTGTATTATTTATAATTTTAGTGATTATTAAAACAAAATTTATCTTTATTTTTTACTTTTTAAATTAATATTAAAAGAATGAAGTGTTTTATAAAGAAAGTATAATTATATCAATTTTATTTTATTAAATACCCTTTATAACTGGAATAGGAATGTAAATATTTTTTTGTGCTTTATTTTATTAATTTATAATTGAAATTGGAATAGGAATATGAACACTATTATATCATTATTATTAATATCTATTAATAAAATAAAAGTTTCATAAAGAAAATATATTTATATCTATTGATGATTGATGATGTGTCAATGAATTTAGAAAGTAAATGAAAAGTTTCTTTTGGATTGTTTTATTGATAATGAACAAATTGTTCACGTATACAAATAAGTCGATGTGATAAATTTTAGAGTTATAATTAATAATGTGTCACCATAATATTCGATATATTAGTTTTAATATGTATAAATAGAAGTTGAATCTTTTAAAATGAAACTGCACTTTACATCAAATTTAAATTTTAAATTCGATGTCGGCCCAAATGGATCGATTGTTCAGTTTTAACAAAAATTTAAAATTACTTTTGTATATTTTTATAAATAAAAAGGACAAATGGTACAGACCTTACTCATTTATTGCAAAAATGAAGAACAACATACGTGTGTTACTGTTGCAAAATTGACCGAGTGTCGCACACTTTCCGGTAAATGCAATATAGTCCTTTCAAAATGTCGGAAACTTGGTAAGGATTGTCGCACGTTAAGAATGAGACAGAGGATAAGAAAATAATTATAGAAAGGTTTTTTGAGTATATTATTTTATAGTTATATATATTTTCTTTAATTGAATAAGTGAGATGTCTTTTTAGTATATTAATTTAATAGTTAGATTTTTTGTTTTAAAATTAAATAAGTGAGATGTTGTTTGCAATCAAATATGTGATATATAATATAAAATTAAACTATAC
Source organism: Lathyrus tuberosus (assembly GCA_022829125.1). Taxonomy (NCBI): domain Eukaryota; kingdom Viridiplantae; phylum Streptophyta; class Magnoliopsida; order Fabales; family Fabaceae; genus Lathyrus; species Lathyrus tuberosus. The sequence continues at coordinate 16,694,199 of JALAZF010000071.1, forward strand.
ATTAAACTTCCATCATAAATATAACTTTTTTAATTTGAATAGACAATTTCTAATAAAATTGAACAATCTTTAGGTAATCCTCTCACTACCTTACATTTGAAAAAGAAAATACTAAAAATGGATACAAATGTATAATAATACAAAATTATGGTTGTTACAAATATATAATAGTACAAAATTATGTTTGTTGAAAACATCTTGTTTTTTCCGTTATGTCACGTCATATCTTAATTATACTTTAGATTTTTGAAAAGTGTCCTTAGTACTGTAGCATAACATGAACTACTCACCTATAAATGAACCATGTCCACTAAAACTCTAAAAGAATCCTTTTATACTCTCTCCGTCTCATAAAAAGTGTCATATTTGAGCAATGTGCGGTTCTTAAGAAAATGATTAGATATGTTGGTTGTAGTGAAAAAGTTAATGTCATTTACTAAAACACCCCTATTAAATGTAGTTGATAAAATAGTTGAATAAAATGAAATTTAATAAATAGGGGTATAGTAGTGGAAAAATAATAATAATTACAACATTGGTAATGTAAATGGACAATTATTTTGAGACAAAAAAAAAGTGCAAATGAGACACTTTTTATGAGACGGAGGCAGTAACTTTTTAACAAGTGGAATACCCGTGCATTCGCACGAATATTGGTATAGTACATTTTTTTTTAAATATAATAAAAATGAAATAAAAAGAATTAAATTATTCAATCAAAAAATATTATTATTTTTAAAAGAGATAATAAATCAATGACTATATTTCTTTTCATATATCAAATTATTTGTAAAAAAGTTGTTTTCGTTTATAATATAAGTATTTTTTCTATTAATCTTTTAACATATTTGAAAAAATGATTGATATATTTATATTAATTTATATTTGAAACAATTAAAATTGTTCTTGTTTATAACAATAATTTTTTTTTGTAAATATAAATAATTTAATCAACAAAGTATTATTTCCTGTACACAAATATTGTATTTATTTTGACATTACTTATATATTTGAATCTATATAGAATTATTTAATTCAAATATGTATTTTTGCCCGTAAGTAAATATTATTTTGTTTAATGAGAGACACTTTTGCATATATTTAATAATTTATTTTAATTGAAAATTTATGATTTCGTATTTATAAAAATATTTGTAAGTTATTCCCGTTTATAAAAATAATTGTATCAACATTAGTAACATAAATTAATACATTTACCCGTCTTTGGATTCATACATTATTTAAGATATATTTAGTTTTATTTTTTTTTAATTGTACAAAAATAGTAATAACCCGTGGGTTAGCACGAATTTTATTCTGGATATCCGTGCGTTCATATGGATAATGGTGTGTTATGCACATTATGTTTATATTAAAATATAATTTTAATGTCATATAATTCATACATTACTTATGTATTTTTGGTCTAATATCTTTTTACTTATAAATATTTGTCTCATTTATTTCTTTATTTGTAAAATAAATAGTTAAAAAATAACACATTTTTCCCGTGTTACGTTTAAGTATATTTTTGTATATTATATAAATAAATATATATCGATCAATGATGAAGTTGACCTGTTAATATTTTTTTTATCGTTATAAACCTTTCTCCCATAAATGTGAAAATATGATATAAAAATGATATTAATTGCAAACATAAAAATGGGATATTGATTGCAAACATAAAAATAAGAAAATTGTAAAAAAATATTATTATATTGATAGAGTAGTTTTATTTATAAGAATATCATAAATTTGAAATTATATATTTCTATAAATCAATATAATTTAATTATTATAATATAAATAATAATTTTCTTATTTGGGAAATAATTTTCTAAAACATATTTATAGAATAAAATAGAATAGAATATTTGTGAAATAATTTTCTTATTTATTCAAACAAATCATAATGCCATATTATTAAAAATAGGTGATCAAGGATATTTATAGTACAATTAATTTATTCTGTTTATAAAAAGTAGAGTAATATCTTAGCATAAATTAAAAATTAAATACAATTGATTTATTCCGTTTATTAAAAACAATTAACTAATAATACACTTTTCCCCATTTAATTTATTTATTTAAAAAGCTATAAATAAAATAAAAAATTCGTTTATATTATTATAAATAATATAATAAAAAAAGGAGTTACTATTTTTTTTACTATGAATTAATATCCAAAATTTTTATTATTATTTAAATGATTCAAATGATTTAGTGTATGGTAACAAAATTTGTTACTTTCCAATGTCACACCATCAACTACAACTTTAAACTCTTAAATGACAACAAATTTATAAGTTAAAGTGATAGATGAGAGAGTTTAGAGACTCATAGCTCAAATCTATCAATTTTACATAAAGTAAACATTAATAAAAATAATTAATAAAACACAATAATGATAAACTAATAAGGAAAAAATTATAAAAAATGAAATATTGTTTACACAATAATTCACATTAATTTTTATTATTATTATAAATCACTATTTTTACAAATTATTAATCGATTTGAAGAAAGAAATTATAACAACCAATTATTAAACTATTACAATACAATATCGAATCGAAAGACTTGGAGTTCCAGTTTATTGAAAAGTCTAATGCAACTGCAACAGAAACATTCACAAATGTAATGCCGCAACCACAAAGCTTGTATTGCCGGAAGCGCAACAGAAGCAATCATAATTGTAGTGTCGCTACCACAAAGCTTGTAATGCCGCAAACACAATTATAACAGACGCAATCTCATTTGTAATGCCTGCACCATTTTGAAATTTTTTAAGGAACTATGTTTCTGCATTTGACCTGCATTTTCTTTGTATAGAAAATAAAATAAATTACTTTCATTTCTACTGGTGTTTGCTTGCTCTTATTAAATAAAACAAACAGAACAATTTTAGACTTACACAAACACGGACGATCCGGTAATTGTTCCAAATAATCCTGATAACATAATGTCAACTCCCTAGCAAACATACATAAGACACATGAGGAATTATACTTGATTTCTTGGTGAAAATCATCATTAATATTATGAAATTATACCATGATTAAAAAAATTATTAGAAACATACCTGCTAAAGAGAAACACCAGGCAACTCAGTGGCTGATTGGCTGCCTCCGCTTCCAAAGGCAATTCCTATTCTATCCTCAAGTGTTGCTACAAATGAGTACAAAAGTGATTTTCCATACCAAATTGGTGTCACAAGAATATGAAAATATAATGGAAACAAATAGATTATGAAAAAGGAGAAATAGTGCCTGAAAACATAAGGAAGGTATATGAACATAAGAAATGTATAACACAATCCGTTTTGCTTGTATTAAGATAGTATATGTTTGTGCTTGCATAGTTATATCTTGTACTGATATTCAAACTAAATTAGCAAAAAATACTACAAACCAAAATTAGCAAAAATTTGTCCTGTACTGATATGAATTATACCATCATCATCATTAAAATCATCATGATTATAATATGAATCATACCATCACTAATCTATAATATAAACCAAAATACTACAAACCAAAATGATACAAATCAAATTAGCACAAATTTTTTTATGTACTGATATGCTTGCCACTAATATAGGCACTGATATAGTAAGCTATAGTCAGCACATCTTCAGCTGTGCACCCTGCAAAATAATATGTTTACAAAAAATTGTCATTTATACATTGCAAATGCAGGATGTGCCATAAAAAGGTTTATCCCATGATCCCATACGCCTGATGTGAAAAAAATCATCAAATACCTCAATAATTGCATCTGAATCATGCATTTGAGGAGGGCGGGTATCAATGGAAGGAAGACGTTTACTATTGCCACATTCCACCTGTATCGCCCTACCAGTTGGCTGGTAGGAAATAAATTGATTCAAGTATGGAAACAGAAAAAAAAGACAATATTTACCACAAACATGTTATAGTATAATATTACCACCTTCTTACATAGTAGATCCATAAAATGCATAAGATGTGACCTTGAACACCATAAATCATATCTCCTGTATAAGTCGAATTTAACTTTAGAAGCATTGCATACTCACCCATATATACGGTAAAATGATATTCAAATAAAACATTTAAGAAATAACCATTAAATAATCAGGACACAAGCACATTCATAAAATAATCATGCTAAATCAGAAGCTTTTTCATATCCAAAACCTTAATATTCTGCATAACAAAAGTATTGAATATTAGAGGGATGAATGGAAAAAAAATCATTATCAAAATATGTAATACCCCATATTATTTAAATGCTCAATTGAATATCAGATGAGATCAGATGAGTATCTATGTGCTCTATCTTTGGTAAATTAGATTAATGGAATCCTCTAAGTACTTTAAGTATTGACATTTGGGATCAATAGAGCAACTAATGAACTCTGAAGAGATCAATTATTTTATTAAAGAGACGGATTAATAATTGATAGTTCAAGAAAGGATTTTAAGGTAACTCTAATAATTGATCAAAATGGTTGAGACGACAAATATCAATTGGAGATGTTTTACCCTATTGGATTATATTATATAATAAGTTATATATATTTGTTATAAGAGAAAGAAGAGGAAGTTAGAAAAGAAGGAGAAAAGAGAAAGAAAGAGGAAAGAAGAGAAAGGAGAGGAGAAAAGCTTGGAAAAAGAAAAAGAAGCATGGATTCATCATCTCATCTTCTTCAAACTCCTCTTCAATTATCAGGTCGGTTCTAGCTAGACACTCTAAGTTATAGAAATAGATGTTTAGAACTTAGGTTAGATTTGAGAGAAAATGACTAAACGGATTAATCAATGAAATCTAACGGAGGAAATGTGATATAAATGTGTAATATAGTCGGGTTATGTTTGGGGTTGATGGAAATTTGAATTGGAAGTAATTTGGGTGAAGAAATGATGAATTTGGCCCTAAAATGACCTGCTGTTATGCTGCTGAGAATCCCAGAATTCGTTGGTTCACATAGCGAACGAAAGCGAAGTGGAAGGCGAAGGTTCGCCAGAGCTTCGCAGTGCGAATAAGAAGGCGAAGGTTCGCCAGCGGTTCGCAAAGCGAACTTTGTGTCCTTTTCTTTCCGACTTGGTTCGCTAGAGCTTCGCACTGTGAATGGGGAAAGCGAATGCTCGCTGGGAGTTCGTATAGCGAACAGGACAGATTGTCTCGTTTTGTTTCCTTCACAACTTTTGATCCGTAACTCAGATCAGGGCGTTCTTGGTATCATTGGAAAGCTAAAACGACCCTCTAAGTGGAAAATGAATGGAAACAATGTTATGTGATATGTGTGAATCCATATCTTTTGGATCGTAAATGCAATCGAGGCATAATTATAGCCGATGTAGAGCTGTGAAAGTATCCTACGGGATAAAAGTGAAAAGTATTGACTTTAATACCCGATTAATGAGTTGGAGGGAACCCGGAAGGGATGTTTTATGTGATGTACCACTAAATGGTAAGGTGAGACCATGATTTTAACCAAGGATGCTTGGTAGGGGATAGTAGTGGCTAGTATGCCTTGAAAACGTGTGTGAACTATAATGTGATTATGTTTGACATGTTATGCTATTATATGTGTTTACTTGTAATGTTTGTGATTATACCATGTCTATCTAATTATGAATTGTGAACGAAAGAATATGCATGTTAAAATGAATTAGGAAGAGTGGGGAAACTTTACCCCATAACAACTTGATAGTGGAACCTAGTAATGGCTAGGAAGTGATAGAAACTCTAGATGGCGATGCTCGTGCATTCGATGTATAGATGTGCATCCTTGACGAGTAATGGTCTAAAGTAGATAACTTAATGACAACACTCGTGCAAGAGAGGCTGAGGTGTGTGTCTGACGACGCTTGTGAAAGAGAGGCCGAGGCGTGCGTCTATTTTTTTTCTGAATAATATAAATGAGAATAAGACACTAGTATGAAACACGTGTAATTGTTATGTTTTATTATTGAAGGCATGAGAGGCCTAAAGGCTAATATGGCCTTGTGATTGTCGAATACAACCACGTTGTGTATATGATCACGTAATCGTAACCATTTCTTTTGAGTTGCCCTTGAGAGACCTTCATGTGTCTCGAGCTCCTCTGAAGTGCAGGCATTACTACTTGGCAGGTTTGATTCCCAATGTTATAGTACGATGGAACCTACGGGTAGAGACTTGTGATGGCATCAGAGGCCATGTGAAGTGACGAATTAAGGTGATAATGCATCCCTTAATTCCGAATCCATTCGTATGCCAAGTATCTACAAGGATCCGGGACTCGGGTCGACTTCTAGACGTAGAAGCGGACGAGCAAGAGGGATGCCTTGGTACGGTTATCGATTAGTGATAAACTTTTTAGTTAACGGACTCAATAACGTGTTTCCATGTAGTGTGAGATTGTGAGTTTGTGCACTCAAGGTCATTTTTCCCTTCCCCTTGACCTGAGTTAGGATTGATAGAACTTTGTAAAGCCGAGAGGACCTATAAGATAGGGAACTCACTGAGATTTGATGTATCTCACCCCACTATAGTTGCTATTTTTCAGGTGTGGTTTGCAGGTTTGATTTACAAGTGGAAGCTATGCTTGGATGTTTCAAGAGAAGCTTAGTTGAGCTTATTTCCGCTGTGTAATCTTTTGTTGTATACAATTGAGGATATTGTATATTATTCTTAGATTTTATTTTTTGGCTAGTTTCCATGACTTGTGCCATATTTTGTATTATGTTTTAAATGGACAAGTATGTGAATTACGCCATTAGGCACTTATGATGGTGTCAGTACCAAATAAAATGTGTGTATTGTATTATTCTAGATATATATTATGCAGGGCATTACAAAATATTTACTTTTCACCTCTGACTTCAACTTCAGATTTTCAGCATTTACTTGCCACCACCACAGATCTACGACAGATCTAAAACCGTCGAAAACGCCAGATCCGCCGCCATTTACCGTATTCTGATTTTGTTCTGCATAAGAAATGATTGTTGAAGAAAAAATAATGAAGTTTAGAGAAAAATTTTGAACTAAGAAATACTAACGTTGATATGTACAAAATAAATGATAACAAAACCTGTTATGTCATCTTCGCCATTTTCGCTGTAGCAACGGTTCACCGGAAGTTCAAATGGAGAAAAGGGTTTTTCGTTGGAGATAGAGGAAGTGGGTGTGAGATGAAGATTTGTTTAAGCGCAGGTTCCCATGTTCTGCTGCATTGGGAAAAAAAGTTTCTTCATAAGATTTGGCGGAAGAAGAGGGAGAACAAAGAAGAAGAAGAAGGAGGAGGAAGAAGAAGAGAGAGTGAAGGAAGAAGAAAATTTGCTTCCAAGAAACCCTTTTACAGCAGGTGTAGTATGGCCTACAATTCAGACAGGGGAAAATATTTCCATCCATCAGAGTCTACTTTCTGCGTTTACCCCCCACATGTTTTTTTCATTTTGTTAGCCTTTTAGCCACTGTTGCAAGTTTTTTACACATTCCACTTTCATTTACCCCACATTATGACTTATTTTTGCAGCTAAAGACTTGTTGCAAAGTAATTAGACATGGTTTTAGTTCAAATTAGTTTGTTATAGACACAAAATACCCCTCAAATTGTGATGTGGCACCATTTAATCAAAGGTTACTGTTGTATTAACCACAACAGCTAATCTTCTTATATTATAAATTTACACTAACAATTGCCTTTATAGGTAATTTACTAAATAAAAAAAATAATGGACTAATAGAATTGTACCATTATGCTAAGTGGCTCATCAAATTGGAAATTTTATTTCAATTTTTCCATCAGTATTCTTTCTCCCATTCATCACTTCCTTTCCATTCCTCTCTCTTTCCCCGTTTTCTCTGTTTTTCTTCTTCTTCCTTCCTCTACCCAACCAACTTGAATCCTTGTCATTTTTGTTTTACATTCTTCTTCTTCTCAATATTTCTTCTTAAAATCACATTATACAAAGAAGAAGATGGTGATATGTTTGTGTGTCATGGTTCCGATTTCAACTCCAACTGAAGAAGATGGAGATCTGAACGTGTTCCGATTTCATGAAATGTTGCCCCCGTACAAACAAAAACTGATAATAATCTCTTTCATTCTCATAAGTATTTAAGAAGGTACAATGTCCGCTACATTTGTTACTTTGATAATAGAATTTAGGGTTTTGTTGATTTTTGAAAGTTTTGGATATGTTAGTGTGTTTTGAAGTTTGATCTAGCCTTTAATGTTATGTTGTTGTTTATTGGAAATTGATTTATTTTTGTCCTTTTGATGTGTTTTCATGGATAACTGATGGTGGTCCTCATGCTACTTTCTTGGTAACTTCGCAAGAGTATAAGAGTATGATGCTTGGACGAATCATCAGTGTTAGTGTTGATTCTTCTGGAAAGCAAGCTTTGAGGATGACTTTGCAAACGAGGCAGCAGCATATCTGTAGGGACAAGGCCACCAACAACATTTGCACTGCTCAGGTAACTTAGTATGTGTTATGTTCTCTGACCAAAATTAATTTCAACTAAATTGATTTTATAAGATTGTTTATGGTTTGAGTTTAAGGTAAAATAATTTATGTTTTGATCGCAAAATCTGTTGTGTCATATGATATGACGACAACTTTTAATAAATTTCAGAATTGATTTTTGTTAATTATAAAGCTAGAAATCTTAGCTTTTAAGTAGAATATATTTTGGTTGAGGATTTTCTTTGGTTCTAGTTGGTTTTGTTTAGCCACTGCTTGCAAACATGGCTGTTATGTATACTGTATTTCATGGGCCTTAAGGCCTTAAAGCCACTTCACAAAGGGTTCATGGTTTTGCTGGTTTGTTTGCTCTTGGATTAAAGAAACTCAGATTCGAAGTTTAGGATCTTGGCTTCTTTGAATTTGTGAAGGTTAAAACTTCAAATGCCAAAGAAATTGCAGATGTTGCTATCAAAAGTGACATCAATTTGCATGTTGTAGATGGAAACACTGTAAGTCTTGCATAGATTATTGTACCGATCCGTTTGACTATATTTACATGTTATACATTATTGTATGTGATACATTTTGGGCATGTTTATTGATCTTGAGGGTTGATCAAAACCTGAAGTGAGCCAAGAAAGACGTATGTGATGCTGGGCGTGTGAGATGAGGAAGGGGGTGTACCTGCAAGGCACTCCGATGCTAAAGTAAGAATCAGGAGAGGAAAAAGGCAAGTACAAAAGTATGTGTTTCTTAGGATGATTTGGAATACCTGACCCTCTCGAATGAGAGGGTTTTTATAGTGCCCCAGTGTGTGGCCAACGATTCCTATTTTTGGGGCGTAATAATCGTTTCCCGAAGAATAGGTAACTGCCAAAAACTAGCCGTTAAGACGGGGAGAAGTGACCAAAACTAGCCGTTGCACGGGCAAAGACACAGTTCTGGACACGGGCGTCGTGGCTGTTTCTGGATGGTAGAGTCGTGCATGACGGGCAGGAATGCCGAGGAGGAGCAAGTGACCCTGTGGGCCCTCTGGCCGTATGTGCCCGGTAGAGGGGAAGAAAGGTAAATGATGTCTCATATTTGCCGGACGTAGACAATTAGGCCGTTCTGGGAGCAGAAGTGGATTTGGCCATGCCTAGTCACTGGTCCAATCCGGAATAGGAGTCCCCCCAAGTCGTTGCTCCCGAGCACGGGAGTGATGACTTAAGGATAACTCGCAGCCCCGAGGAACTCTGAAGTGGTCGTCGTTAGTCGACGAGGTGGAGTTGTCCTGTGATGCCCGAGAGTTTAGTGCCCGCGGGATGTCTAACATTGTTTGGTCTGCCCCGCGTGCGGGGGGACCAACGGTTGAGGGAGTCTGAAGAGACGTACCGCCACGTGTGCCTTGAGCCTCGTGCTGCATTAATTACGTCATGATGGCTAGGCTAGGGTCATAATGATGCCCCTAGTCGCGCGTGCTCGTGCACGTGCCTTCAGAGTGCTTATAAATAGAGGGAGAAGCTGCTCATTTGGGCTTTTCTCTTCTCTCTCCTCCTTCGTCTTTCTCTCTGAGTTTCCAGTTTGTCGCCGCTATCAGCCACCGTACAAAGCTCCGAGCAAGCTCTTCGACCCTTCAAATCTTCCCCGACCACGTAAGTCACTCATTTCTAGCTTTGTTTCTAGATTTTTGCTTTCATTTTGTTAGAATGCATGTGGTTAGGATGACTTTAGGCAGATACCGTAGCGTTTTTCGGCAACTGTTGGTGATAGACGATGGTTTGGTCACTCTCTGCTGCTGCCATGGTCGCTGAGCTTTAAGGGACCGTAGAGTTAGGTTATTTTTAACGTTGTTGCGATGACAAACGTGAGCGTATCCGGTGGAGCTCATGAGTTTTTCGATGAATGTATGAGTTTTCCAGTGGAGATTCAAACGGAAAATTGGGTAGCGGCCCGAGGAGAATCTCCTCATACGTGCAGAAGGGGTTGCCTCCGGGCATCTCCTTGCATCATACCCTCGTGCTATTTGATTTAGGACTTAGGCTGGGGACGTCGTCCTTGGCCCTTTACGTGCCCTTTCACTTGACTAGCGGTGGAAGGGTGGATTTTATTTTTTAGTCGAATTCACTTTTGTCCTCTGCTTTTCAGGTGAACGAGATGGCTCATGAACCCGAGAAAGAGATTCTTAAAGACTCGTCTAAGGAGAGCTCCTCGAAGAGTAGTGATATTGAGGCTTCAACCGCCCCAGTGATGTCGGGGATAATCCCGAGCATGTTTCCGCGGAGGAATGGACAGTCGCGGAGCTCGCCGAGCATGCTTTCGTCTTTGCTTCCTATACCGGGGACGTCTTCACGAACGTGGGGCCAAAAGGGGAGTGAAAGGTGCACTTCCCAAGTCAGGACGACCGTATATGTACGGATTACGGGGAGATGTTCCCGATGTACGAGTATGCTTTTAAAGACATAGGGCTTAGGCTGCCCTTCACCGACTTTCAGCGGTCCGTCTTCGTACACTTGGACCTGGCCCCGTCACAGCTGCACCCTAACTCGCTGGCGTTCATCTGTGCTTTCGAGCTGACTTGCGAGTTCCTGAAGATAGGAGCTACACTGCATTTGTTTTTCACAATCTTTCACCTCCAGAGACAGGTTTCGGGGAGAAAGTACGGTTGAGTTTCGTTGAAGCAAGCGAAGAAATTGTTCAAACCTTTTTCTGAGTCTAACTGGACCATTAAGGAGAGGTTCTACATTATTGAACCTGTGTGGGAGAAGGCCCAAGATACCACGTATACCTAGGCGGTGTCGACGGACAAGAATGACAATGATCTATATGACGAGCATGGGGAATTGTTGGCGGACAGAGCTAAAAAAGGCTGCTGATGATGCGAGGAAGAAATCCCAAGAAGAGGCTGCTAAACTGAAAGGGGAAAAGGAGACCCTGGTCGCTGAAAAGAAGGCTACTGAAGACCTGGTCGAGCATATGAGGTCTGCGGCGGCTCCAGCTGAAGATAAGCTTGAGGAGGTGAAGGTGCTGAAAACTTGGGTCGAGCTGGTTGCTCGTATTGCGTGGGCGGAGGACGATGTTTATGCCATCGGGGAGGAGGCCTTCAATAATGTTGTGGCTCAACTCAAACTAGTGAATCCAGGGGTTCAGCTGTCCACGATGGGGATCAGCTTCCCGAGTCATGTTAAGGATGGCAAGATTGTGAATCCCGAGTTCCTCCAGATAGGTGATGAGCATACCCGCCTTCTTGATGAGGATTCCCAGCCGAAGCAGCCTATTCCTGAGCAGGCCGAGCAGAGGGAGGAATAATCTCTCCCTTTTATTTGTTGTAATATTTCTGGTCTGCGTGCCATGTTTTTATGTAATTTTATTGTTATTTTGTATGGGGTGTGGCCCCTTCATCATGTAACAAGCACAATTGTGGCCCTGGTGGTCACTAATTATTTTGATATGTATGTGTCTGGCAGTCCTGGTCAGTTTTGTATGTTTTATACTCGTGCATGGTTATGTTTGTATTCATTTTTGCTAAGTGTAGAAACTTTGCTCAATACGTGTGTGTGCCTGTAATAAGGGTAACTTCTAGTGATTTGTAATTCTAGGGTTTGCTCGACGTAGATGTGTTCGACAGTGAGGGGGACTGGTCAAACGACCTGGGTAGCTTCCGGGCATGAGAGCGGAAATCAGGTCGCGTTTGAGGCCTGAGCTCATGACGTGAACCTCCCATCGCGAGCTGGGTGTTCTGCCTATCATGATACTTTGACGACGACGGGCTCGGTTGAGGTACCGTCATCGGGCAGGGGTCCCGCTCGCTCTTGAGCGGGATCATGTCTTAGTTGGTATGCTACGCTTGTACCTGGGCGTGCATCATAGTCAGGATGTTATGTTCGTTGCTTCGACGAAGGAAACCGATGATCTGGGCCATAGCTATAATATTGTTTTAGCTTTTCAGTGTTCAATGGTCGAGCAAGTTCTTCCCTGTTGAGGTGTTCTAGGTAGTAGGCCCCATTCTCCGTCTTTGCTCGGACGCGATATGGTCCTTCCCAATTTGTCTTCTCGATAATCCTTGTGGTTCCATCCTCAGACAAGGCTGCCAACTTGGAATTCTCGCCATATCACCTTGGCATTGTGCCTGATTGCAATTTTCTACTTCAATGAGGCTTCGCAGAGAGCTTCTCATGATCGGACCTCTTCGACGAGGTCGAGCTCTTCTTTTAGTGCCTCGTTATTTGTCTCCTCATCCAAAGGTGATTCAGTCCGCCGGGATGGCACGTGCATCTCGATGGGGATCACTGCCTCTGCCCCGTAAGCCAGGCAGAAAGGGGTTCCCCCGGTCGAGGACTGGGGCGTAGTGCGGTATGCCCAAAGTACGCTGTGCAGATCCTCGACCCAGGCTTTCTTTGTTTCTTCCAACCTTCGTTTGAGGCCTCGCAGGATTACTCTGTTTTCCACTTCAGCCTGCCCGTTGGTTTGGGGATGCTCGACGGACGCGAAATGTTGTTTCGTGCCTAGTTGGGTGACGAAGTCCTGAAACTTTATGTCCGTAAACTGTGTTCCGTTGTCGGTGACTATTGCTTATAGGATGCCGAAGCGGGCAAGGATGTTTTGCTTATAGAACCGAAGTATGTTGTGGGCCGTTACTTTGGGCAGAGCCTCTGCTTCTATCCACTTTGTGAAGTAGTCAACACCTACTATCAAGTACTTGTTCTGGTTTGCCCTACTACAAATGTCCCCAGGATGTCCAGGCCCTACCATGCGAAGGGCCATGGGGAGGACATAACTTTGAGCTCTTTAGGTGGAGCCAAGTGCATGTCCTCGTGCCATTAGCATTTGTCGCACTTCTTCACGTGTTCTTTTGTATCCTGCTGCATGGTTGGCCAGTAGTACCCTACTCGAAAGGATTTTCTGGTGAGGGATCTTTCCCCGAGATATTGGGCATTGATTCCTTCGTGGATCTCACGCAAGACGTGGGCGACCATCTCTTCCACGACGCATTTGAGTAAAGGGATGGAGACCCCTCGCCTATAGAGCTTGTCTCCAACCAGGACATAGGAGCAGGCTCTGCGCCTGACTATGCTCGTCTCTTTGGGGTCGGACGAGAGTTCTTCCTTAGTGAGGTAATTATAAACGAGGGTCATCCAGTAGTTGATGTCGCCAATGACTTGCACATCGAGAATCGTGGAGGTTTTCTCGATGCTGGGTCGAGGGAGCACCTCCTGGATGACGAATTTGTTTCCTCCCTTTTTCTTTGTGCTCACCAATTTAGACAACACGTCTGCTCGGACGTTATGTTCACGGGAAACGTGCTTCACTTCTACTGTAGCGAACATCGTCATTTTTTATTTGACCAGGGACAAGTATTCGGATATGTTATCGTTCTTGGCCTGATATTGTCCTCGAACTTGAAGGGCTACGAGTTGCGAATCGGTGCAGATGACAACTTCTTCAGCTCCCAGATCCTTGGCCAGGCGCAGACCTACAAGGAAGGCTTCGTACTCAACTTGGTTGTTGGAAGTAGGGAAAGATAAAGTGAGTGATACCTCGACAATGATTCCCTTGCCGTTTTCAAAGATGATACCTGCCCCCGTTACCCGCCGAGCTGGATGCTCCGTCAACGAAGATGGTCCACTTGTGCGCCCCGTAGGTAGGGGAATCTGTGAACGTCATTTCTGCGACGAAATCGGCTAAGGCCTGGGCCTTGAGGGCCTTTCTGCTTTCGTACTGAACGTAGAACTCGGATAGTTCCAATGACCACTTAAGCATCCTGCCGGTCATATCCGGTCGTCCTAGCAGTTGCTTTACGGGTTGATCTGTTCAGACCACGATCGTGTGGGCCAAGAAATAATGCCTCAACCTTCGCGCAACATTGATGAGGGCCAGTGCCACCTTTTTTATTTGCTGGTATCTCAGCTCTAGTCCCTGTAATGCCTTGCTCATGAAGTATATAGGCTTTTGCTTGTCGGGTGTTTCACGGATGAGGGTGGCGCTAACGACCTCAGTTGCTACAGCGAGGTAGAGGTACAGAGTTTCGCCGTTATCTGGCCGAGAGAGGACTGGCGGCTCTGATAGTGCTCGTTTCAGATGGAGTAGAGCCTGGTCGCATTCCTCTGTCCATTCAAACGAGGCCTCCTTGCGGAGGAGTTTGAAGAAGGGCAGAGCGTGCTGGGCAGACTTGGGCACGAAACGATATAAAGAAGCGAGCATCCCGTTGAGGGATTGGATGGACTTCTTTGAGTTAGGTGTTAGAAATTCAGAGAATGCCCTGCACTTGTCGGGGTTAGCTTTAATTTCTTGTTCTGTCAAATAGAAGCCGAGGAACTTGCCCGTCCGCACCCGAAAGTGTATTTCTCTAGGTTGAAACGCATCCGATATTTCCTGGCTTGCTCGAAGACCTTTCTTAAGTGGGTCGTGTGATCGGTTTCCTCGTGGGATTTCACGATCATATCGTCCATATAAACTTCGAGCATTTCGATGATTTCTCCCCGGAAGACCTTGTTCATCATCCTTTGGTAGGTCGCACCGGCGTTCTTCAAGCCGAAGGGCATTACGTTGTAGTAATAGTTGCCCGACTCGGTCATGAAGACCACGTATGTTTTATCACTTTTTTTCATTGGTATTTGATTGTAGCCCGAGTAGGCGTCCATGAACGATAATAGTTTAAAACCGGCAGAATTATCAACAAGTTTATCAATATTGGGGAGGGGTAGGCTTCTTTTGGGCATGCCTTATTGAGATCAGTATAATCAACACACATACGCCACTTTCCATTAGATTTTTTGACGAGTACAACGTTGGACAGCCAAGTGGTGTACTTGGCTTCCGAAATAAAGTTTGCCTCTAGGAGATCTTTTACAGCTTGTTCTGCAGCCTCCGTTTTCTCCAGAGATTGCTTTCTCCTACGTTGTACTACAGCTTTGACGACAGGGTTAATTGTGAGTTGATGGCAGGCAACAATAGGATCTAAGCCGGGCATTTCCGCAACACTCTAGGAGAACAAGTCGGCATTTTCTCGGAGGTAGGCTTTGAGTTATTTCCTCGCTATGTCGGGAAGGCCGGTCCCTATCTTTACTCCTCGCTGAGGGTCATTGTCGAGCAGGAAGAGTTCGAACTCGCCATCTGGAATCGAGCGCATCGGATGAGAGTCGTTGCTGGTGCTGGTCGAAGTGGATGAGCTGCTCGGGCAAGTCTGGTCCTCCTTCTGATCATCTTCGGAGAAGCAGCTGTCGAGGTCGATAGAGTCGACGCGTGGCAGTGGCTTGACTTCCTCGGAGCTGCTGGGCAAGGCTGGCTTGCTGGATGCCTTCGGCTTGGTAGCAATGGTGTTGAGTCCCTTGGTTGCCGCTTTGAAGCATCTTCGTGCAACTTCGATGTCCCCGTGTAAGGTGGCGACCATACCCTTCGAAGTGTAGTACTTCATTTTGAGATGGACAGTTGACGGTACGACCACCAATTCGGCCAAGGTTGGCCGCCCGAATATGTATTGATAGAAAGACGGGCAGTCAATAACCAGGAATTGGACTTTGATAGATCTGGCCGTCTCAAAAGATCCAAAGGTAACGATCAACTCGACATACCCCTAGGGTTTTGTGACCGACCCGTTGAAATCCTGCAGGTCAGAGCCCACGTAGGGAGTGAGGTGCAATTCATCTAGCTGGAGGGTTGAGAATAGCTGCGAGTACATGATGTCGACCGAGCTGCCTTGGTCGACTAAGATTCGACGAACATCAAAATTTGCCATCTGGGCTCTTACGAGCAGTGGAATGCTTGAGTTCGGGGCTCCTCCGAGGAGTTCCTCTCTATAGAAAGAGACGGGGACCGATTCTCCCCGGACCTTGTCGAGGGTTGTACTCTTGTTGGAGCTCGTGCTAAGTAGATGCTCGAACTTTCTTTTCACGGAGCCCACGGTGAATTTGTTGAAGCCCTCTCCGGAGATGACCATGGCAGAGGGGAAAGTTTCCCATGGGCTATGGGCTGCGAAATATACGAGAGCGCTGAGCTACTCGAGGACATAGAAGTCCTCAGGACGCGATATACTCATGGCGAGCTGGAGGTTTGTCTCTTCTGAGGAAGGCACCTCTTCCTCGAATTTCTTCGACTCTTGGGCGTCTTGCTGGGGAGTATCCTTCTTCTTTGTAAACTGCTTTAGGTGGTCATCCCTAATCAGTATTTCTATGGCATCCTTCAGGTGGATGCAGACTTCAGTAGTATGGCCGTGACTTTTATGGAAACGGTAGTACTTCGATTTATCGGCGTTCGACTTAGCCAATACCTGCTTAGGGAATCGAACCCCCGCTTGTTTAAACTCTGAGTTAGCACATTCAGAGAGAATCTTTTCCCTAGAGACAGTCAGGGGAGTGTAATCATGGAAGCGGCCGAAGGGCCCTTTGTTGTCCCGGGGTTCCCTAGGACGGTATTCACGTCTTCTGTCTCCCTGATGGGATGTCGAGGGTTCATCGCTTTTGGAGGCCCGACCACTCTCTTGGTGACGTGATACCCGGGCAGAGTTGGCCGCCTCTTTCTCCTCATATTGGATATACGTCTGCGCCTTGAAGAGGAAGACGTCAAGAGTTCTGGCCAATTCCATGCGGGGATGAAGCCCTCGCTCAAGCAGGAACTTCGTCATGTCATCGGTGGTAGGCCCTCCTTTATTGAACCTCTCGATGTACGCCCGGAGAAGCTCATCTTTCCCTTGAATTATGGCCTTAAGGGAGGCTTCGGTCTTTGTATGGCGGCGTGATGCCGTAAAGTGTATGGAAAACATTCTTCCCAACTGTTTCCACGAGGTGATAGACTCCTCAGGCAGTTGTTTATACCAGTTCATTGCTCCTTTCCGGAGCGTGGTAGGGAACAGACGACATTTGATGACGCCCTAAACGCCACGATAGTCGAGCAGCGCATCGATGTTTTCGATGTGCTCATCTGGGTTTGTTGTTCCGTCGTAAGTGCCCAAAGATGGTGGTTTCTCCTAGCCCTTAGGGAGGCGCATAGCCATAATCTCTTGAGACAACGGGCCATGAGGCTCGTTGTCGCTGTTGGAACTAGTCCATGAAGGGGAGTAGATGCTTCTCTCAGGGACAGGGCGGTGACTTCTGCTGGGAGACGGTGTTCGTGCCCGGCCCTTCGACCTGATAGGGGGTGAACGTTGATCTCTCTGGCTTCTCTTGTTGTCCTGGGAGTACTGGTTTCGCGGGGAAACGTGGTCGTGCTTCCAGAAGGCATGGGACTCTGGCTCCTGGCGTGCCCGACGGTCACTTTCACGTCGGGGATGTGGACTTTTGGATCGTCGGCGATCTTTCCTCGGCTGAGGGGATCTTGGTTGGGCAGACTCTTCTAACGCCCCAATCCTCTCGTTTTGTTGGAGGATCAAGAGGTTGGTCTTGTTGAGTGCTTCAAGGAGGGCCGCCATGTAACGCCCCGAATATTTAATTATTTATTTAATTAAATATTTAATTAATTATTTGTGATTATTCGGTTAATTGTGTGTTGAGGAGATTTAATCGATAAGTTGGTATGTAAGTTGGTTTGGTCGTAGAATTATATTAGAAATAATATAATTAAAATATTATTAAGTAATTTCCGAATAATTTATGAATATGTCAATTATGTGGTTAAGTCGGTAAATTGATAGTCGGGTAAAATTAGCCGAGAAATTAACACTAAAATTAATATTGTATTTTTATTAAATTGATTTTGTGAGAAATAGTACTATTGGGCCTACATTAGGGTTTTTAGTAGCAATTTAGGGGTGTATGTTTTAGGCCCATTAGATATTATAAATGAATATCATTATTTTAATAAAACAAATTAAACAAAGGAAATAGAAGTTAGTAGTGAGTGGATAACAGTTACAGGAAAAGCTGAGACGTGAGCATTTGGGGAAAGGAGAAGAAACACGGCGAACAGTGGATTAAGGAGAAGAGGAAAAATTTGCCACCGGTGTTCAACCGTTCCAGAAATTCGAGCTACCTTCGATCTAAACAGGTAAGGGTGGGGTTCGAATTTTATAACCGGGAGAATGATAGTTAGTATGTAGAAATTGAGAATTATATGATTTTGCACTATGTGATATTTATTGGATTGAAATTGATATATTATAGAGACCCATTGTCAATTGATAGAGTAAATAGAAGAAAAATTTGAACTACAGTATGTATTTATTGGCCAAGTGGGGTGGTGTGGTGGGACTCCACCATTTGTTTCTCTTTTCCACGCTACAGTAAGGGTGGGTGGCTTAGATGTTGATTAAATTTTGTTTTGGTTGATTAATATATATTAATGTGTAATTGAAGTGGTGTGTAGCACACTTTTCTCAATTTTCATGCGCTGCAGTAGCAGCATGGTGTGTGATTTAATTTTTTTTATTCATATATACTGTAACGTGGGGGGGAGGCGGTGTATAGTGGAACTTAATCTGTTCCAATTCCATGCGCTGCAGGTAGTGTGTGACATAGGTCTTGGTTAACTTTTCTTTAGTTAATTACAATAATAAATGGCAGAGTCCAATTTAGTTAATTAGTCCAATTGGATTATAATATATATGTTTAGTAGAACTATTAAAATAGCAGAATAATTATAATAGCAGAGCTGGTTTTGATGACAGAAATTTAGCAGCATAATATATGGTAGCAGAAAGATAAATTATTAGCAGAATTGGACAAAAAACAATGTCGGTGCGAAAATTAAGCGGTATAATTAGTTACCCGGAATTGAATGAAAATTTTTGGGGAAGTTCGTAATAATTAGTAGGTAGTGTGGTTAATTTATTTTTGTTGAAAAGCTGCTGGAAGCTGGAAATAGTAGTAATTTTAGTCGCCCGGTAAAAATTAAGCGGTATATTTAGTTACTCGGAATCGAATGAAAATTTTTGGGGAAGTTCGTAATAATTAGTAGGTAGTGTGGTTAATTTATTTTTGTTGAAAAGCTGCTGGAAGCTGGAAATAGTAGTAATTTTAGTCGCCCGGTAAAAATTAAGCGGTATATTTAGTTACCCGGAATCGAATGAAAATTTTTGGGGAAGTTCGTAATAATTAGTAGGTAGTGTGGTTAATTTATTTTTGTTGAAAAGCTGCTGGAAGCTGGAAATAGTAGTAATTTTAGTCGCCCGGTAAAAATTAAGCGATATACTTAGTTACCCGGAATCAAATGAAATTTTTTGGGAAAGTTCGTATATACGAGTAGATACGTGAATTGTATTTATTTCTGTTAAATTAAGTTGAATACGTGGAATTTCCGGTACAGTCGATTGAGTTGGTTTTTGTCCCAAAATATGGACATGTTTTTGTTGGAGGCTTAAAGAGCCAAAATTGAAAGTTGTTTATGTTGTGCTGAGTTGTTTTTGTTGTGTTGATGTTGTTGATTGTATGTCGTTCATATGTCGCATACATTGCATTGTTTAAGTTGGCCTTGATGGCATTGATTAAGTTGGCCCTTGATGGCACCTGTTTAAGTTGAAAATTGCCTCGATAATCTGGCATATGTTTAAGTTGGGAGTTTTACTCCGAAATGGTACCACATGCATATGCATAAGTTGAGTCGCATTGAGTCGTATTAATGGATTTGTTGTTATGATGAATGTTGATTGGTTGTGATATGGTTGTTAGTTGTGAAGTGGTGAAACTTGTATGATTTCTAATTTTAATATATTAATTATCATACTTTTGATTATATTATTGGATATCTCACCCTTTCTTTGTTTTGCCGTTGCCTTTATATTGGTAACGTGCAGGTAATCCGTAATGAAGGAAGTCTACCTTCATTAGTTCGAGTCAGTGGTTGTCGCTCTGATACGTAGCACTCGGGGGGATAATCGCGTGTTTTTCTTATTGCTTTGATTATGTTTAAGTTGCTGAATTTTATATTGATTTCGTTAAAGACTTGAATTTTGAAGTTGCTTTATGTTGGATGAAGATGCTTTAACTATTTGAAGTTAAAGACTTGTTGATTGGGAGTTATTATTTTGTTAAATTTTAAATCAAGAAAAATTTTATGTTGAACTTATTAATCCGCTGCATGAAAGTTAAAGTTTTTATATTTTAAAGAACTAAACAGGTTCGAATCAGTTATCCGGAAAGTTGTATCCTTTATGTATGATATACAGGTGATTGTAAGATATGTTTAAGTTGAAATGAATGTGACATCCTGTATGATGAAATTTTATACTCTGATATTATGTAATTACGTTGGGTAGAATCAGGGTGTTACATTAGTGGTATCAGAGCAGGTCGGTCCGTCCGGCCAAGTGTCGAGTCGTAGTTGTCTAACAATCGAGTATTGTTATTTGGTTCTAACTTTTGTTTATGTTGCAGTGATAAGTTGAGATGGCTGGAAGGAACGATGCCTCAATGGCTGCTGCAATGCAAGCAATGGCTCAGGCTGTACAGAATTTACCGAATGCTGGCGAGAATGATGGATCTCGTAGTTTGGCGACATTTAAGAGAGAGAATCCGCCTACCTTCAAGGGCAAGTATGATCCTGATGGAGCATTGGACTGGTTGAAAGTGATTGAGAGGATCTTCCGTGTGATGGACTGCACTCCAGCTCAGAAGGTTCGTTATGGGACTCATATGCTAGCAGTCGAAGCTGATGACTGGTGGCTAGAGACTCGTCAGAGATTGGAGACTACAGGTGAAGTTATCACTTGGGATGTGTTCCGAAGGGAGTTTCTGAGGAAGTATTATCCAGAGGATGTCCGTGGTAAGAAGCAGATTGAGTTTCTTGAGCTGAAGCAAGGAACTATGTCGGTTACTGATTATGCTGCGAAGTTTGTTGAGCTGGCTAAGTTTTATCCGTACTATACCGGCGATGATGCTGAGTTTTCTAAATGCATCAAATTTGAGAGCGAGTTGCACTCTGAAATCAAGAAAGCTATTGGGTATCAGAAGATTCGTGTCTTTTCTGATTTGGTTGATAGTTGCAGAATTTATGAAGAGGACAATAATGCTCACTACAAGATTGTTAGTGATAGAAGAGGCAAGCAACAGCATAATCGTGGTAAGCCTTATGATGCTCCAGCTGGAAAAGGTAAACAGAGAGCGACTGAGGGCAAGAAGACTAGTAGGGGAGATGCTCCTGCTGGTATAACTTGTTTCAATTGCGGGAAACCTGGCCATAAGAGTACTGCGTGCAATCAAGAGGTGAAGAAATGTTTTCGTTGTGGTAAAATGGGACATACTATGTCTGAATGTAAGCATAAGGAAATGGTCTGTTTTAATTGTGGTGAAGAGGGACATATTGGTAATCAGTGTCAGAAGCCAAAGAAAGCTCAGACCGGAAAAGTGTTCGCGTTAGCAGGAACTTAGACAGCTAATGAGGACAGACTTATCAGAGGTATATGTTTCATTAATAGTACTCCTTTAATTACTATTATTGATACTGGTGCTACACATTGTTTTGTTTCTGCTGATTGTGTTCAAAGATTGGGTCTTAAGTTATCTGCTATGAATGGAGAAATGGTCGTCGAGACTCCGGCTAAGGGATCGGTCACTACTTCTCTTGTGTGTTTAAGGTGTCCTTTATCGATCTTCGATAAAGACTTTTATGTTGATTTGGTTTGTTTACCGTTGACCGGAATGGATGTAATCCTAGGTATGAACTGGTTAAAGTATAACTATGCTCATATAAACTGTTATCGCAAGTCGGTGAGGTTTTCTACTCCAGAAGAGGAAGGAGTTGGATTGTTGTCTTTCAGAGAGTTGCAGAAATTGATGAAGGAGGAAGCTCAGATGTTTTCATTGATGGCAACGCTGTCTATTGAGAGTAAAGCTAAGATTGATGAATTGCAAGTGGTGAATGAATTTCCTGAAGTTTTCCCTGATGAAATTCCTGATGTGCCGCCTGAGAGAGAAGTTGAATTCGGAATTGATCTTGTACCTGGTACTAGACCTGTTTCGATGGCACCATACAGAATGTCGGCATCCGAGTTATCTGAATTAAAAAAGCAGTTGGAAGAGTTACTTGAGAAGAAGTTTATAAGACCAAGTGTATCGCCGTGGGGAGCTCCGGTGTTGTTAGTAAAGAAGAAAGATGGAAGTATGAGACTTTGTGTTGATTATAGACAGCTGAATAAAGTGACAATTAAGAACAAGTACCCACTTCCAAGAATAGATGATTTGATGGATCAGTTGGTAGGTGCCCGCGTGTTTAGCAAGATCGATCTGAGATCGGGTTACCATCAGATTAAAGTGAAAGATGAGGACATTCAGAAGACGGCGTTCCGAACACGGTATGGACACTATGAGTATTCGGTGATGCCCTTCGGTGTTACAAATGCGCCGGGAGTATTCATGGAATACATGAACCGTATTTTTCATACTTATCTGGATCGTTTTGTGGTTGTATTCATTGATGACATTCTGATTTATTCTAAGTCAGAAGAAGAGCATAAAGAACATTTGAGAACAGTATTGGAAGTTTTGAAAGACAAGAAGTTGTATGCGAAGCTGTCCAAGTGCGAATTTTGGTTAAAAGAAGTCAGTTTTCTTGGTCATGTCATATCTGGTAGTGGTATTGCTGTGGATCCATCTAAAGTAGAGGCTGTTTTAGAATGGGAAACTCCAAGGTCGGCTACTGAGATTAGAAGTTTTCTGGGACTAGCTGGTTATTATAGGAGGTTTATTGAAGGTTTCTCTAAGTTGGCACTTCCGTTAACTAGATTAACTTGTAAAAGTAAAGCTTTTGTGTGGGATGTTCAGTGCGAAGAGAGTTTTACAGAATTGAAGAAGAGGTTGACGTCGGCCCCGATTTTGACATTACCGAATCCAGGAGAACCGTTTGTGGTTTATTGTGATGCTTAGTTGATGGGTTTAGGAGGTGTGATTATGCAGAATCATAAAGTAATTGCTTATGCGTCTCGACAGTTGAGAACTCATGAAAGGAATTATCCTACGCATGATTTGGAACTTGTTGCTGTGGTTTTTGTGCTGAAGATTTGGAGGCATTATCTCTATGGCTCTAGATTTGAAGTTTATAGTGATCATAAGAGCTTAAAATATTTGTTTGATTAGAAAGGGTTGAATATGAGACAGCGCTGGTGGTTGGAATTACTAAAGGATTATGATTTCGGTTTGAACTATCACCCAGGAAAAGCTAATGTAGTGGCTGATGCTTTAAGCCGAAAGACTTTACATATGTCAGCAATGATGGCTAAAGAATTGGAATTAATTGAACAATTCAGAGATATGAGTTTGGTTTGCGAAGTGACGCCGCAGAGTGTTACTCTGGGGATGTTGAAGATTAACAATGATTTTCTGGACAATATTAGAGAAGCTCAGAAGTTAGATGTGAAATTGGTAGATTCGATGGTTGGAATCGATCAGTCTGAGAATAATGATTTTAAGTCGGACATGCATGGTGTGTTGAGATTCCGCGATCGGATTTGTATTCCTGATGATGCAAATATGAAAAAGATGATTCTTGAGGAAGGTCACAGAAGCAATTTGAGTATTCATCCAGGAGCTACAAAGATGTATCACGACTTGAAGAAATTGTTTTGGTGGCCTGGGATGAAGCGCGATGTGGCGCAATTTGTGTATGCGTGTTTAACCTGTCAGAAATCGAAAGTTGAGCATCAGAAACCTACAGGGTTGATGCAACCGTTGGAAATTCTAGAATGGAAATGGGACAGCATTTCTATGGACTTTGTGACAGGGTTACCGAATACCTTAAGAGGACATGATTCGATATGGGTGATTGTTGATAGGCTTACGAAGTCGGCTCATTTTATACCTATTAACATCACTTTTCCAGTGTCGAAGTTGGCAGAGATTTATATTCGTGTAATTGTGAAGCTACATGGTGTTCCTTTGAGTATTGTGTCGGATAGAGATCCGAGGTTTACTTCCAATTTTTGGAAGAGCTTGCAAGAAGCGTTGGGCTCTAAGTTGAGGTTGAGTTCGGCATATCACCCTCAGACGGATGGTCAAACTGAGAGGACTATTCAGTCGTTGGAGGATTTGTTGCGAGCTTGTGTTCTCGAGCAGGGAGGTTCGTGGGACACCCATCTACCGTTAATAGAGTTCACTTATAATAACAGTTACCATTCTAGTATCGGAACGACACCTTTCGAAGCGTTGTATGGTCGGAGATGTAGGACTCCTTTATGTTGGCATGAATCCGGAGAAAGTATAGTGCTTGGACCGGAAGTTGTTCGAGAGACTACTGAAAAGGTGAAGTTAATCCGAGAAAAGATGAAAGCTTCCCAAAGTAGACAGAAGAGTTATCATGATAAGCGAAGGAAGGATTTAGAATTTCAAGCTGGTGACCATGTATTTTTGAGAGTCACGCCTGTGACTGGTGTCGGACGAGCCTTGAAGTCTAAGAAGCTCACTCCTCATTTTATCGGTCCGTATCAGATTTTGGACAGAGTTGGAAAAGTTGCTTATCGGGTGGCATTACCGCCAAATCTTTCGAATTTGCACAATGTGTTTCATGTGTCACAACTCCGGAAGTACATTTCAGATCCATCTCATGTGGTTAGTATGGATGACGTGCAAGTATGGGATAATCTTACCGTGGAAACGATGCCTGTACGTATTGAGGAACGTGAGATGAAGACTCTAAGAGGAAAGGAAATTGCATTGGTGAAAGTTGTCTGGTTGGGAGCTGCTGGAGAAAGCATGACATGGGAATTGGAGAGCAAGATGCGAGACTCTTATCCCGAGTTGTTTGAATCAGGTAAATTTTCGAGGACGAAAATATTCTAAGTAGGGGAGAGTTGTAATGCCCCGAATATTTAATTATTTATTTAATTAAATATTTAATTAATTATTTGTGATTATTCGGTTAATTGTGTGTTGAGGAGATTTAATCGATAAGTTGGTATGTAAGTTGGTTTGGTCGTAGAATTATATTAGAAATAATATAATTAAAATATTATTAAGTAATTTCCGAATAATTTATGAATATGTCGATTATGTGGTTAAGTCGGTAAATTGATAGTCGGGTAAAATTAGCCGAGAAATTAACACTAGAATTAATATTGTATTTTTATTAAATTGATTTTGTGAGAAATAGTACTATTGGGCCTACATTGAGGTTTTTAGTAGCAATTTAGGGGTGTATGTTTTAGGCCCATTAGATATTATAAGTGAATATCATTATTTTAATAAAACAAATTAAACAAAGGAAATAGAAGTTAGTAGTGAGTGGATAACAGTTAGCGGAAAAGCTGAGACGTGAGCATTTGGAGAAAGTAGGGGTGTGCATGGTTGGTTATTTTGATAAACCAAACCATAACCATTTTCAAACCATTTAAATGGTTTGGATTTATAACCAAAACCACATTTTAATCAAAATCGGTTATAAAATCAGTTATAAATTTGGTTATGGTTATATAACCGGATTTTTTTTAAAAATCCAGTTTTAAAAAAAAATATTCAAAAAATATTTTTTTTTTATTTTAAAAATTAAAAAATTTGGATTTTGGATAATAACCGGATTATAACCGAATTCAAAAAAATTTAACCGGTTAATAACCATTTAATTATATCCGGATTATATAAATGGATAACCAAAACCATTAAACACTAAACCGGTTAATAACCATTCAATTATATCCGGATATTTAAAACAGATTTGGATTTGGTTATGGATTTGGGCATCACAACCGGATATTTTGCAGACCCCTAGGGGAAAGGAGAAGAAACACGGCGAACAGTGGATTAAGGAGAAGAGGAAAAATTTGCCACCGGTGTTCAACAGTTCCAAAAATTCGAGCTACCTTCGATCCAAACAGGTAAGGGTGGAGTTCGAATTTTATAACCGGGAGAATGATAGTTAGTATATAGAAATTGGGAATTATATGATTTTGCACTATGTGATATTTATTGGATTGAAATTGATATATTATAGAGACCCATTGTCAATTGATAGAGTAAGTAGAAGAAAATTTTGAACTACAGTATGTATTTATTGGCCAAGTGGGGTGGTGTGGTGGGACTCCACCGTTTGTTTCTCTTTTCCACGCTACAGTAAGGGTGGGTAGCTTAGATGTTGATTAAATTTTGTTTTGGTTGATTAATATATATTAACGTGTAATTGAAGTGGTGTGTAGCACACTTTTCTCAATTTTCATGCGCTGCAGTAGCAGCATGGTGTGTGATTTAATTTTTTTTATTCATATATAATGTAACGTGGGGGGGAGGCGGTGTATAGTGGAACTTAATCTGTTCCAATTCCATGCGCTGCAGGTAGTGTGTGACATAGTTCTCGGTTAACTTTTCTTTAGTTAATTACAATAATAAATGACAGAGTCCAATTTAGTTAATTAGTCCAATTGGATTATAGTATATATGTTTAGTAGAACTATTAAAATAGCAGAATAATTATAATAGCAGAGCTGGTTTTGATGACAGAAATTTAGCAGCATAATATATGGTAGCAGAAAGATAAATTATTAGCAGAATTGGACAAAAAACAGTGTCGGGAGCGAAAATTAAGCGGTATAATTAGTTACCCGGAATCAAATGAAAATTTTTGGGGAAATTTGTAATAATTAGTAGGTAGTGTGGTTAATTTATTTTTGTTGAAAAGCTGCTGGAAGCTGGAAATAGTAGTAATTTTAGTCGCCCGGTAAAAATTAAGCGGTATATTTAGTTACCCGGAATCGAATAAAATTTTTTGGGGAAGTTCGTAATAATTAGTAGGTAGTGTGGTTAATTTATTTTTGTTGAAAAGCTGCTGGAAGCTGGAAATAGTAGTAATTTTAGTCGCCCGGTAAAAATTAAGCGTTATATTTAGTTACCCGGATTCGAATGAAAATTTTTGGGGAAGTTCGTAATAATTAGTAGGTAGTGTGGTTAATTTAATTTTGTTGAAAAACTGCTGGAAGCTGGAAATAGTAGTAATTTTAGTCGCCCGGTAAAAATTAAGCGGTATATTTAGTTACCCGGAATCGAATGAAAATTTTTGGGGAAGTTTGTAATAATTATTAGGTAGTGTGGTTAATTTATTTTTGTTGAAAAGCTGCTGGAAGCTGGAAATAGTAGTAATTTTAGTCGTCCGGTAAAAATTAAGCGTTATATTTAGTTACCCGGATTCGAATGAAAATTTTTGGGGAAGTTCGTAATAATTAGTAGGTAGTGTGGTTAATTTAATTTTGTTGAAAAACTGCTGGAAGCTGGAAATAGTAGTAATTTTAGTCGCCCGGTAAAAATTAAGCGGTATATTTAGTTACCCGGAATCGAATGAAATTTTTTGGGAAAGTTCGTATATACGAGTAGATACGTGAATGGTATTTATTTCTGTTAAATTAAGTTGAATGCGTGGAATTTCCGGTACAGTCGATTGAGTTGGTTTTTGTCCCAAAATATGGACATGTTTTTGTTGGAGGCTTAAAGAGCCAAAATTGAAAGTTGTTTATGTTGTGCTGAGTTGTTTTTGTTGTGTTGATGTTGTTGATTGTATGTCGTTCATATGTCGCATACATTGCATTGTTTAAGTTGGCCTTGATGGCATTGATTAAGTTGGCCCTTGATGGCACCTGTTTAAGTTGAAAATTGCCTCGATAATCTGGCATATGTTTAAGTTGGGAGTTTTACTCCGAAATGGTACCACATGCATATGCATAAGTTGAGTCGCATTGAGTCGTATTAATGGATTTGTTGTTATGATGAATGTTGATTGGTTGTGATATGGTTGTTAGTTGTGAAGTGGTGAAACTTGTATGATTTCTAATTTTAATATATTAATTATCATACTTTTGATTATATTATTGGATATCTCACCCTTTCTTTGTTTTGCCGTTGCCTTTATATTGGTAACGTGCAGGTAATCCGGAATGAAGGAAGTCTACCTTCATTAGTTCGAGTCGGTGGTTGTCGCTCTGATACGTAGCACTCGGGGGGATAATCGCGTGTTTTTCTTATTGCTTTGATTATGTTTAAGTTGCTGAATTTTATATTGATTTCGTTAAAGACTTGAATTTTGAAGTTGCTTTATGTTGGATGAAGATGCTTTAACTATTTGAAGTTAAAGACTTGTTGATTGGGAGTTATTATTTTGTTAAATTTTAAATCAAGAAAAATTTTATGTTGAACTTATTAATCCGCTGCATGAAAGTTAAAGTTGTTATATTTTAAAGAACTAAACAGGTTCGAATCAGTTATCCGGAAAGTTGTATCCTTTATGTATGATATACAGGTGATTGTAAGATATGTTTAAGTTGAAATGAATGTGACATCCTGTATGATGAAATTTTATACTCTGATATTATGTAATTACGTTGGGTAGAATCAGGGTGTTACACGCCACGGCCGAGTCGACATTGGGTGGAGCTGGAACGGGATGGAGGCCCACTGAGGGATAGTCTTTAACACGATCAGTACGAGTGGGGGAGGGAGACGTAGTGGCTCCGTCTCTCAGACGACAGACGTCTCCTCCAAGGAAGGATGTAGATCCGTCAGTATCAGTTTTGTTGACGGGGAGAAAAGCAGGATTGCGAGCATCTTGGACATGATCTTGGCAAGCCATGATCGGAGTCTCTGTTTTGGTCTTGAATCTGAGGAGGATGTTAAGATGGGGATAACAGGTTTCCCACAGACGGTGCCACTGATCTTGAGGGCCGATCAGAACCTGAAGTGGACCAAGAAAGATGTTTGTGATGCTGGGCGTGTGAGATGAGGAGGGGGTCTACCTGCAAGGCACTCCGATGCTAAAGTAAGAATCGGGAGAGGAAAAAGGCAAGTATAAAAGTTTGTGTTTCTTAGGATGATTTGGAATATCTGACCCTCTCGAATGAGAGGGTTTTTATAGGGCCCCCAGCGCATGGCCAATGGTTCCTATTTTCGGGGCGTAATAACCGTTTCTCGAAGAATATGTAACTGCCAAAAACTAGCCGTTAGGACGGGAAGAAGTGCCCGAAACTAGCCGTTGCCATGGGAAAAGACACAGTTTCGGGCACGAGTATCGTGGCTGTTTCTGGATGGTAGAGCCATGCATGACGAGCAGGAATGCCGAGGAGGAGCAGGTGACACTGTGGGCCCTCTGGCTGTATGTGCCCGGTAGAGGGGCAGAAAGGTAAATGATGCCTCATATTGGCCGGACGTAGGCAATTGTGCCGTTCTGGAAGCAGAAGTGGATTGGGTCATGCCTAGTCACTGGTCCAGTCCGGAACATTTATAATCACTAAATTAATTTTAATCTACTTTTGAATTGAAAAAAGCTTAACTTTTGAATATAATTCTCTGTCTGCATAATTTAACATAATCTAAAAATGGGATATTTAATTCCATCCTAAAAGGCCACGTCGATTTTTCTAGCGATTGATGGCTATCTATTTCACGTGCAGCAACAAATCTTGTAAGAAAAATGTTGGATTCTGAGCAGAGGCTAACATCATATGAACTTTTGAGTAAGTATATGCATAGTTTTTTTTTTTACTTTATCATTATAAAATTGGTGAAATTGAAATTCAGACAACACAATTCTTATGTGAAAAAAATAGTTTGTCCATGGATTAAGGAAGATGGAGAATCACCAGATAACAATTCAGTGCAATGAACTAATTCAAGTAATTTGCTCTAAAGGTATTGTTATTTTGCTCAATACACTTTGATCTTATTGGAGAATGTGGATTTGGTAATGTGTATAAAGGATATATAAAGAGCATTGAACATATTTGTGTTTTTTTTAATGATCTTATGTTTTTTTACGAGTTATGAAATTCTCATGTTGAATATCTGTGTTTAGACTGTAGTTGTGAAGAAATTGAATAGGGATGGAGATCAAGGAACAAGAGAATTTTTCTCCCAGGTTTTGATATTGAGTATGGTGAAACATCTAAAACTTGAGTTGGTTATTTTGTAGAAGATGACCAAATGATTTTGGTTTTTGAGCATATGGCTAATAGAAGCTTATAAAATTACCTTCTAGGTAAGCATTAGTATTCAAAAACATCATGTTACAATTTCAATGACTTAATTACAAAAACTAATACTAGAATATGTTTGTTTGTTTGTTTATCTCAGATATAGGTGATAACAAACCGTTGGATTGACATACAAGGATGAAAATTGTTGATGGAGCGGAGAGAGGAATTGAGTACCTGTATAATTCTGCAGGTCCGTCGATTATTTTCCACGATTTTAAATTGTCTAATATACTATTAGATTAAAATTTAAATCCAAAGCTTTCTGATTTTGGTCTTGCTAATATTGCTCTTATAAAGGGTGAGGGCTTGGTCTTGACTCGGGTTATGGGGACTTACTAATGTGCGCTAGAGTATGCTGCTACGAGTTAATTATCCTCAAAAACAGATATCTATAGTTTTGGCATTGCGTTTTTGGAAATTATCTCTGGTAGAAAATACCGCTTTGCAAAATTATCCTAAAAAACATACTGCAATTGTTTATTCAGCTGATTCACATGCATCAGGACTTATTGTTAGTGGTAGTGAAGACCGCTTTGCAAAATTATGGAAAGGTGACAACCCCTTTCTTGCTTCATGCTATAGAGATCACATGTCATTTCATTTAAATATTATCTGCATATATTGCTTTAGTGATAATACTCAATATTTTTAAATTTTACGGGTTTATAGGGATGTTTTGTTTAGTTGTGTGTGTATGTCGGGGAGGGGGATGTCTCACCCCATTCTTTATTCCGGCCAATAGTTGTAAGAATCTGCTTGATATTATGCTCTCTTTTGTCAGCTCAGCTGAATTTTCACAACTCATAGATATTGCACACCAAAACTAAGTATTCCCTTAATATATAGGTATCACTACGCCAAAAATATGTTTAGACGGCACCTAAAAGACAGCGCTTTTATACAAAAGCGCTGCTAAAAAGAATAAAAAAATTTTGCTAAAAAAAAGCGCCTTAAAAGAAAGGCTTTAGAAAGCGCTGTAAAAAACTACCACTTTAGACCACCTTAGAAAGCGCTTTCCAAAAAGCGCTGCTATAGGTATTACTTTATAGAGCGCTTTTAAAAAGCGCTGTCTAAAGGCCACCTTAGAAAGCGCTTTCAGAAAGCGCTCTTATAGGGCTCTAATTATTTTCACTTTAGAAAGCGCTTTCTAAAGAAAAGCGCCCTCTAAAGTCCTTTACTAATTAAAATATAAAACAATTCTAAACATTTTCAGAGACACTTCTATTCATTTTCTCTCTCGACCGTTTCTCTAAACCCTTGCCGTCGTTCTTGCATTGCCATTGCCGCCGTTCTTGCATTGCCATTGCCGTCACCGTTGCCGTCACCGTTGTCGTCATTGTTGCATTCCATTTGTGAAAACGTTGTTGTTGTTGTTCTTATTCTCTTATCCTCTGAAAACGAATAAGGTACATTGTTACTCTTTTATTATTCATTTCTCTGTTTTTAATTTTTGTTTTTGATTTGATTTTTATGCTGAAAAAGTTTTCACGATGAGGATAAAAGCTCCCTCTTTTATTGTTGCAGAATCGAACCTATTTTTTGCTTTTATTTTTCATGTATATTTGGCAAAGTATCAATCCTTAATCTTTCATCTCTTATTTTTACAAATGTCCCTCTTTTTTTATAATAAGCTTATTGTGTTATGCATTCATGATACAACCTAGTTTTGTGGAAGGTATTTTCATAAGGAAACTAATATTAAAGTATCTTCACAACGATGACTATTATTGAAAAGATACTTCATGATACAACCTAGTTTTGTGGAAGGTTACTTTTAAATATTTTCTACTGTATATTTGGCAAAGTTAATTAGTATAAACAACCTAGTATTGATTGAAATTGTATTTCGCTAGTTGTGTTGTACTGTTTTTCCAATTGATTGTGTTTGGTCTATCCTTTTTTTCCAAGTTCATTTCTTTTATTTTCTAGAACTTGTGACTTTTTGTTATAAGTTAATTGTCTACTTTATACTTATTGAGGAGAGAATTTTTTTGATACTTTAAATTATAATTCTTCGTGGTTTTTAAAGTTATATTATAAGTCAATGAGCCTATATTAATGGTTGTCTCTCACCTTTCTTCTTGTATTTTGATCTGTTCTCTAAACTTAGTGATTCTAAAGTATTTATTTTGCTCTTGAGTACTTGGAATATGTAGGTGTTTACCTCTAATTGTTGCTTGTTTGTGATTACATGTTGCCACTTATCAAGTTATGACTCATAATTGGTCAATTAATGATATTTCATTTTATGATACGTGTATAGGGGTTACTTGTGTTCAAAGTGTGAAAGTCAGATTGTTTCCCTACAGGTATAACATTTTTTCTTTTTGTTTTTGTTTAGTTTAATTAGTATAACTATGGATAAGAAATGGATGTCTTCAAGTCGATTGTCGAAAGAGTACGACAATGGGGTATCAGAATTCGTTAAGTTTGCTGTTGCGTACGCCAAAGACCCCAGTCGAATGATATGTCCTTGCTTGGGTTGCTGTTTTGGGAGTCGGGTTGACGCGGTTCAGTTGGCATCACATTTATTGAGGAGTGGAATTGATAGAAGTTATACATGTTAGAATTTTCATGGTGAGAAAATTAACGGGAATATTGAATCGGGGGATAATACGACCTACGCTTCATACGACAATGGCACAGATACATACGATTCTGATCGAGTCGAAGAGATTGCAGAAGCACTTGAAGAAGATCTTAAGGATTGTCCCAAAATGTTTGAGAGGTTGGTAAGCGATGCAGAGAAACCGTTGTATAATGGTTGCACCAAATTTACAAGATTGTCCGCGGTATTAAAGTTGTACAACTTAAAGGCGGGCAATGGATGGTCGGATAAAAGTTTCACAGAATTATTGGCCCTTATGAAAGATATGCTTCCAGAGGATAATGCTCTTCCCAATCAAACATATGAGGCCAAAAAGATGTTGTGCTCTATTGGCATGAGCTATGATAAGATACATGCATGTCCAAACGATTGCGTATTATTTCGAAATGAGTATGCATCGTTAAATGAGTGTCCTAAATGCGGTGTCTCTCGATATAAGAAAAAGTTGTCTCCAACAAAAGTCTTATGGTATTTTCCTATAATTCCGAGATTTAGACGCATGTTTCATAGTGAGACCGATTCAAGACACTTGACTTGGCATGCAGATGAAAGAATTATTGATGGAAAGTTTCGACATCCGGCAGATTCACCACAGTGGATGAAAATTGATGATGATTATCCTGAATTTGGAAAAGAAGCAAGAAACCTTCGCTTGGCATTATCTACTGATGGAATGAACCCACACGGTATTCAAAGTATCTCACATAGCACTTGGCCTATGATCAAATGATTTATAACCTACCTCCATGGCTATGTATGAAGCGTAAGTACATGATGTTATCTATGTTAATTTCTGGGCCTAGACAACCAGGGAATGACATAGACGTATACTTGGCACCCTTAATCGAAGATTTAAAATTTTTGTGGGAGAACGGTGTGGAGGTTTATGATGGGTATAGGAAAGAAAGTTTCAACTTAAGGGCGATGTTGTTTGGCACAATTAATGATTTTCCAGCATACGGAAATCTATCAGGGTACAACATAAAAGGTCAATGTGCGTGTCCTATTTGTGAAGATAAAACAGATTGGACGCGATTGGAGTTTGGTCAGAAGAATGTCTTTCTCGGTCATCGTAGATTCTTAAATTCTAATCATCACTATCGTGGGTGGAGAAAAGCATTCAATGGAGAGCCAGAACATGGTAGAGCTCCAACTATATTGACAGGTGATCAAATTTTTGAAAAGGTGAAAGATGTGAGAACTTAGTTTGGAAAGCCTTTTGCACATACACTTGTCAAGAGTGGGTGGAAGAAGAGGTCAATTTTTTTTGAACTGCCATATTGGAAGTCGTTGTATGTAAGACATTTTCTCGATGTTATGCATATTGAAAAAAATG
Organism: Lathyrus tuberosus; assembly: GCA_022829125.1. Lineage (NCBI taxonomy): Eukaryota > Viridiplantae > Streptophyta > Magnoliopsida > Fabales > Fabaceae > Lathyrus > Lathyrus tuberosus. Next base: position 16,728,431 of record JALAZF010000071.1, read on the forward strand.
TATTTGACAATGTTATTGGTATGTTACTCAATATACCAGGAAAGTCTAAGGATGGCCTTAAAGCAAGAAAGGACTTGGTACATATGGGGATAAGAACTGAATTAGGACCCTTGAAGAAAGGAAAACGAACATATCTACCACCTGCTGCGTATACTCTATCTAGAAAGGAGAAAAAAGTATTGTGTAAGTTTCTAAGTGAAGTTAAAGTTCCAGAAGGATACTCTTCAGATATTAGAAGACTTGTGTCTATGAAAGACCTCAAGTTAAAGAGTTTAAAGACGCATGGCTGCCATGTTATAATGGAACATTTTTTACCAATAGGTATATGTTCTATTCTGCCAGAAAAAGTAAGAAGCGCAATAACTAAATTGTGTTTTTTCTTCAAGTCAATTTGCAGTAAGGTGATTGATCCTGCGATCTTACCAACATTGCAAAAAGAAATAGTTATTACTTTGTGTGATCTTGAAATGTATTTTCCTCCCTCGTTTTTTGACATAATGGTTCATCTAGTTGTTCATCGGGTGAAAGAGACACAATTGTGTGGACCGGCTTATATGAGATGGATGTACCCTGCTGAACGTTATATGAAAATATTAAAAGGGTATGTGAAAAACCGAAGTCGACCAGAGGGTTGTATTGCCGAACGATACATTGTTGAAGAAGCGGTTGAGTTTTGTACTGAATATATGTCCAATGTACAATCAATTGGACTCCCCAAATCTCATATTGTCGAAAAAAAAGAAGGAAAAAAGTTAATTGGAAATGAAGTTGTGACAGTATCAAGGGTCGAACGGGATCAAGTGCATTTGTATGTTCTGCACAATGAGAATGAGGTTGAGCCGTATGTTGAAATGCACACGGATGTTCTCCGAGGTTTAAATCCGAATAGAAATGAGAATTGGATAGTACGAGAGCACAATCGAAGTTTCATACCTTGGTTTAAGGATCATATTTATTCAAAGTATTATTCAGACCGCGATTCAATAACAGAAAGGTTGAGATGTTTAGCATATGGTCCAAGTATGGTCGTGTTTTCATATAGCGCATACGCAATTAATGGATACACATTTTATACCAAAGAACAAGATGATGAAAGTACTATGCAAAATAGTGGTGTCACCGTGGTAGCTGAAGCAATGCACATTTCAAGTGTGAAAGACTTAAACCCCAAATTTGCAAATCTGTCATATTTTGGGGTTATCGAGCGCATTTGGGTGTTTGATTATGAGAAGTTTCAGATTCCTATATTTCGTTGCAAGTGGGTTGAAAATAATAATGGCGTACGAATGGATAAGTCAGGATTTTTGCAAGTGGGTCTTAATAGGGTGGGGTACAAAAATGAGCCTTTTATTCTAGCCTCTCAAGCTAAACAAGTGTTCTATGTCACTGATCCGACAAGTACAAAATGGTCTATAGTGCTTTTATCTAACAAAGTAATTGATGAAAACGTTGGAGATCAAGGTGATATAATGTTGATATTGAATCATTTACTAGAAATGATCAAGATGAAAATATTATAGCGAATGAATCATATACTAGAAATGATCATAATGAGGGTATTTGGATCAATCCAACCGTCCGTGTTGTTAAGAGACGGGTAGAACATACTCCAAACAAGAAAAGAAAGAGACGTTAGTGAAAAAGGTACTAGTTGTAAAATTATAGCTTATATCATTCAATATAGCTTATATCATTCAATGGATTAGGATTATGGATTTTTATATTTGTCATTTAATTTCTGTTTTTTTCTTTCTTACAGGTCAAATGTCTAGTAACCAGGAAGATACGCACGAGTAGCACAGGCTAGAGCAACCAATATTACATGGGTCAAAGTGGAGGTATATTAATTTTCACAATATTGCTTATTAGTGATGCTACTTGATAACACAAAACATCTATATATTATTTCTTATTTGTTTGTCTATGTGTAGTGCCCTCGTCAGCGTAATGGCATAGATTGCGGGTACTTCGTTTTGAGGTTCATGAGAGAAATCCTTCAAATGGGACAATTGGAGATTCCTATTACGGTATGCATGGTTTTATAACTTAGGATTTATTTTAATATTTATCGGATATGTCATATAATTTATTACTTTTAACTAAATAATGCGTATTTTGTTTTGTTATGTAGTATTTCGATGATATGGCGTGTCCTTATTACACGAGGAAACAATTGCAACATACTAAGGAGGAATTGTGCGAATTTTTTATTGCAAGAAGAATTCTTTCTTGAATGTATAGTTTTGTGAATGTAAATTCTAGTTTATTGAAATGTAAATTCTATACAGGTTTGAAACCATACAATAGAATTTGTGCGAATTCTGCATGTAAATTCTAGTTTATTGAAATGTACAAATTCTAGTTTATAGAATTTGTGCGAATTCTGCATTAATGTAAATTCTAGTTTTGAAATAGAATTTGTTGATGGAAATGCGTATCCATACTGGTTTATTGAAAAGTGAATTATACAGGTTTATGTAAATGTGAATTATACAGGTTTCTGCATAAAAAAAAAGGTTAAAATCGGATTTTTAAAAAAAATCTTTAAAATTATACGTAGACAAAAGACAGCGCTTTTGAGAAAAAAGCGCTGTCTAAAGGTATATAAAAAAATAATTATACGTATACATTAGACAGCGCTGTCTAAAATCCCCCTTTATAGAGCGCTTTTGAAGAAAAAAGCGCTCTCTAAAGTATATAAAAAAATTCTTTAAAATTTTAAACGTATACATTAGACAGCGCTTTTAAAAGCGCTGTCTAAAGTCCCCTTTTAGAGAGCGCTTTTTCATAAATAAAAAAAGCGCTGTCTTTACCTACGACAGCGCTGGCTTAGACAACGCTTTTAAGCGCTGTCATAGGTCAAAAAAAGTGCCCTCTTTTTCCTTGTTTGGCGTAGTGTATATAGATATTGTTAATTTATTAACCATAGTTTCAATCTGAAAAATATGGTTCATTTACCCTTGGTGAATAACTGATTTCATATACTTGGAAACTTTTTACTTCATGTAAAGTAAATCCTTACGTTTCCTGTTTTTGTTCTTAAAATTTTAATCAATAGATTTTTTCATACTTGAATAAATTATGTCTTATTATTACCGATGAACTTAGCTTGATCTGTTAATATATGCCAGAAAGAGGGTTGGGGGATTAAAATTGGAGGAGTTGTCAGGACCTTATGTTAATGAATTGCATTTTCTGATGAGTTTAGTCATATTTTCAAAAGCATTTTATTCTAATATTATATTATTTTCATTTGATATTGTTTGTATTACATTTCTATCCATTGGTTTCATCTCAAGCAATTTATTTAAGATGCATTCTAAGACATGGTTAATCTTAATCTTTTTTGCTTAGTATCTTTCAATTGATTTTTGCAGTCTAGCACCTCCATATCTTCTTTCCGATAATAGGCATTACCCTTTATATCTCTGGAGGAAAGTCATCACACACTTCTTGGCTAAAGTTGTTGTTCTTGTGGCAGCTCCATTCATACAGTTCAGATATATAATTTGGATGTGCTTTCCATTTTATTTGTTAAACATGTCATTAAACGAAGGTTGTTGTGGCAATTGTCCAACAACATATATGTAGAATAGAGTGTATCATTATAAAGATTTCTTACAAAATTTTTATGGTTGAATACATACAGGTTTGAAACATGATTTATTTTCAGCAGTAATTGGTATAATATATATTGTGGAATATATTTGGTTGTTATTTTGCAGAGTCCACATAAGCCATAGCCTTAATACTTAATTTAACTTTAATTGACACTAAGTAATAAGTAATTTGAATGGCAACTTTTGGGACATTTCTCATGCTGTATATTTCAATATATCTTGTAAATCGTCGTGATAAACTTGCATGACATTCCTATTGTTAGTGTCTGTATATGTAAAATTATGTTGAATTCCTATGGTGTAATGCAAAATACCTGTAGCGTTCCTATGTTTGTAGCTGATGCAAGATATATATGATAAAATAATAAAGTGCAAAAACATGTTTTTAATAGGCAAAATACTTATTTTAATTTAGTTAACAATTGTTTTTATTTGATAGACAAAATTTTTATTTCTAAATGTTAAAACTTATTTATTTATTTTTTTCATCTTATGGGTTCTTTTTTTCTCTATTTTTATCTGATTGTTTAATATAATTAAATTTATATTATAACGGTTAATCTTACGATTAAACAATTCATTTCAAATTTTAATGTGTATCAAAATATATTTTAGACTGTATTAAATAAATTTACTAGTGCGCATTTAAACGTATATCAAAAGATATTTTAAACCATATTAAATAAATTTACCCGTGCGGACGCACGAGTATCTTACTGATAAGTGCAAAATGTAACTATTTTTGTATATAAGTTGTGTTCCACTTATCGATACTTTTTTTTAATATCGTTCGAATAAACCCCGATTTGTTCATAAATACGTTTGCTTTACATTTTAGTATATATATTGCGTATCGTGTAAATATCAACGAGTTTAATTGATTTTCTCTCATTTTTTCAGGTATTCAATCAAGGATATCTTGCCATATTCATAAAGAGCATTTAATAAGCTTTCCAGCGCTTCCGACCGTGCGTAAATCAGAGTTGTGGTTCAGAAGTTGTGGTCCAAATAAGAGCCGGTTTGCTTGTTCGCTTTGCGAATGCCTGGCGAGTTCCCAGCGAAGGCTCCCAGAATTGGACAGGGGAGAAAGAGACCAAAGTTCGTCGCTTTGCAAACTGTGCAGCGAGCATTCGCATTGCAAATAAATCGTTTGCACTGCGAACTTCTGGAATTTTGCAGAGGCGGTTTAACATTTCAGAGGCACTTAAGTGCCATTTTTTGAGACTCACTTTGCGAGTAAAACGTTCTCTTAGCGAACGTGACCGATTTTGTAATACTATAAATTCATTTTTAGTCATTTTTTAGGTTATGTTTTGGGGTATTTGTTCCCAATTAATCAAACCTTCATCCTTTGTTAGTTTATAGTTTAGAAAAGCATCAATGGTGGTTGCAACTCGACGATTGGAGGCGGATGATTCTTTTATCGTGATTGACATCGCGAGAGATTTTGATTTCTCTTCTCTCTTCCCTTTGTAGTTTCTATTGGTGTGAGTTTGTATGTAAGTTTACTTTGATAGTATGTATATTTATTGCTCATGGCTTTGTATGCGAGCTATTTTACATTTCTATTGGTGTTATCCTTGTTTTAATCGCTTTATGCATGGATTTGAGTTGCGGTAGACATATCGTCCTTGAATTCGGAATTAGGATGAACATTTTTTAGGTCCTTGACTCTAGAGAAAGATTGAGGCTTAATATTCACTTGAGTATCGATTCTTAATGCTTCCGTGTGGTCGAGTTGCGTGAGATATCACCTCCGAGGCGATACGGTTGTTCTCTCAACATTGCGTTAGACATAACCTTTATTGTGGGCGACACGTGATAATGTGGACGAGTGATTTAGGTTGCGTACAAATGAGTAGTAAGTTTGAGTATTTGATAGGGTAGATGAAATGCAAACCCGAGAGTTCTCTACTCTCCAAAGAATGAATTGTTTTTCTGTTCATAAGTTTTATTTCTCGCATTTACTTTTAAGCATATTTTAAACCCAAGCTCTTTAACGTTTAAACTGTTGAACATCATTCTTTCCCTCGAACCGATCTCCGTGGACACGAAATAAATCCCGGAGGGAATTCTTTCCGAAAATAAATATTTTTGCTTGCTTGCCTCTATTCCGCAACCAACAATATGGCGTTGTTGCTGGGGAATAGTTTTGATATTGAGTCGCATTGCGATAGTTTCGATGTTTTGGAGCTTTGTACATAATCGTTTATATTGTATATATGCTTGTATAGATACTTGTTTTGCTTTTATTTTTCATTATGTTTGTTCAAGTGTTGTGCATACTTTGTACTCGTAACGTTTGTTTAAGTGTTTGGTTAGGACACTTGCTTTTGGTTTGCGCGGTTAGGAAGTTACTAGCTAAGCACTGTAAAGGCGTCGAGCTTACGACGTAAAACAAGCATGTTGTATTATATTTTTGTTGTTGTTTAGTTTAGGTAGTGTGGTGAACTTGTTTAATGCATTTTCACTCAGTCTTTTTGTTGTTTATACTAATAATTCTTGTGTTGTCAATGAGCTTGTTTTGAGTAGCTTGTGGAAATTTAAGGTGATGTTCCAAGTTTGATCGTTTCAACTTGCGGATGTGTGGTAATGATATTGTTAAGTTTTGTACACGTCCAAGGTATGTGTTTATCGCTTTCTTGACTTTAGCCTATTCATGATACTTAGGCATTTTGCAAACTTCCATGCCATTCATTCTTTTGTATACTTGTTCTTGTTGTGAATCACTTTAGTTCCCAACCTTTTTGTGAGGTGGCTTTCCATTGTTCATATATGTGCGGAGTGCCAACATTCTTGTTCTTACTGGATTTTATTATGTTGAATCTTTTATTTGGGTTGATTATATGAATGCATGAAAAGGATCAAGGCAATTTTGTTTCATTTTGAGCACAACTACCTAGCCAAATAGTCATTCACCTTGTGAGCGTGTGATCATTTATAACCCCTTTGAGCTTTTTGATCCATGTTTTATTTGAACTTAATGCTTGTCTATGAGTATTTAGTTCACTTATTTTTTATTGGATTTTGTTTTTTCTTGGACGTCAACTTTGTGTTGTTGTATGAATTTTTGCCTTGCCTTAGAAAGTAGGGAGTATTCACATGATGATGTGGTTGAATTCAAGTTGGGGAGAAAATGGTTGTTTACTCATTGGTTGGTTTCTATGTGGAAAGAAAAAGAAAAGAAAAATATAAAAAAAGAAAAGAAAAATGTGAAAAAGAAAGAAAAAGAAAATCCTTGAGAAAGGAAACAAAAAGAGTTCAAATAATTGTGCTAAATAAGTATTGTGTTTTGTGTAACACTTGGGATTTTGGAAGAAGTTGATTGAAATTTTGGTGTTTGAGTCTTTGTGAGTTGATCACTCCCTTAGGTTTAGGCAAGTTTTTGTTTCAATTACCTTTAGAAATTGCCCCTTGTTTGTTTACCCGACCACGCTACAACCTTGAAAGCCCTTGTGATTCTTGCCTTTGTATGTTCAATATGAATTGTTGGATGAATGCATAATTTAGTCTTTTGTTTTCAAGATTATTGTGAGTGTAAAGTACCTTATTTTGTGTTTTTCATCTACCGATGATTGTTTTTGCTAGGTGTGATTCACATTTGAACTTGTGTTGTTTTAGGATGTTTGGCATGATTTTTTGTATTTTGCATTTGTTTCGTGACTATGTTGTCGTCGTAGTTTAGTAGTAAGTATTTACTTTGTGTGTACCGTTTTTCATTTGAACCATTCATTCTTTTCCATTTTTCAAAACCTGTTGATTTGTGATTCTTTGGTTATCACTTTGTTTCTTTGAGTTGTTTGATTCTTGTTTGAGGACAAACAAGTTTAAGTTGGGGAGAGTTTGATAAGTACAAAATGTAACTATTTTTGTATATAAGTTTTGTTGCACTTATCGATACTTTTTGTTAATATCGTTCGAATAAACCCCGATTTGTTCATAAATACGTTTGCTTTACATTTTAGTGTATATATTGCGTATCGTGTAAATATAAATGACTTTAATTTATTTTCTCTCATATTTTCAGGTATTCAATCAAGGATACCTTGCCATATTCATAAAGAGCATTTAATAAGCTTTCCAGTGGTTCCGACCGTGCGTAAATCAGAGTTGCAGTTTAGAAGTTGTGGTCCAAATAAGAGCTGGTTTGCTGTCATGTTCGCTTTGCAAGTGAGCCAGCGAATGTTCGCTTTGTGAATGTCTGGCGAGTTCCCAGCGAAGGCTCCCAGAATTGGACAGGGGAGAAAGAGACCAAAGTTCGCTTTGCAAACTGTGCAGCAAGCATTCGCTTTGCGAATAAATCGTTCGCACTGCGAACTTCTGGAATTTTGCAGAGGCGGTTTAACATTTCAGAGGCACTTAAGTGCCATTTTTTGAGACTCACTTTGCGAGTAAAACGTTCTCTTAGCGAACGTGACCGATTTTGTAATACTATAAATTCATTTTCAGTGATTTTTTAGGTTATGTTTTGGGGTATTTGTTCCCAATTCATCAAACCTTCATCCTTTGTTAGTTTATAGTTTAGAAAAGCATCAATGGTGGTTGCAACTCGACGATTGGAGGTGGATGATTCTTTTATCGTGATTGACACCGCGAGAGATTTTGATTCCTCTTCTCTCTTCCCTTGTAGTTTCTATTGGTGTGAGTTTATATGTAAGTTTACTTTGATAGTATGTATATTTATTGCTCATGGCTTTGTATGCGAGCTATTTTACAAATTTCTATTGGTGTTATCCTTGTTTTAATCGCTTTATGCATGGATTTGAGTTGCGGTAGACATATCCTCCTTGAATCCGGAATTAGGATGAACATTTTTTAGGTCCTTGACTCTAGAGATAGATTGAGGCTTAATATTCACTTGAGTATCGATTCTTAATGCTTCCGTGTGGTCGAGTTGCGTGAGATATCACCTCCGAGGCGATACGGTTGTTCTCTCAACATTACGTTAGACATAACCTTTGTTGTGGGTGACACGTGATAATGTGGACGAGTGATTTAGGTTGCATACAAATGAGTAGTAAGTTTGAGTATTTGATAGGGTAGATGAAATGCAAACCCGAGAGTTCTCTACTCTCCAAAGAATGAATTGTTTTTCTATTCATAAGTTTTATTTCCCGCATTTACTTTTAAGCATATTTTAAACCCAAGCTCTTTAACGTTTAAACTGTTGAACATCATTCTTTCCCTCAAACCGATCTCTGTGGACACGAAATAAATCCCGGAGGGAATTCTTTCCGAAAATAAATATTTTTGGTTGCTTGCCGCTATTCCGCAACCAACAATATGGCGCTGTTGCCGGGGAATGGTTTTGATATTGAGTCGCATTGCGATAGTTTCGATGTTTTGGAGCTTTGTACATAATCGTTTATATTGTATATATGCTTGTATAGATACTTGTTTTGCTTTTATTTTTCATTATGTTGTTCAAGTGTTGTGCATACTTTGTACTCGTAACGTTTGTTTAAGTGTTTGGTTAGGACACTTGCTTTTGGTTTGCGCGGTGAGGCATCACCATGGAATGAAGGAAGGAAGTTACTAGCTAAGCACTGTAAAGGCGTCGAGCTTACGACGTAAAACAAGCATGTTGTATTATATTTTTGTTGTTGTTTAGTTTAGGTAGTGTGGTGAACTTGTTTAATGCATTTTCACTCGGTCTTTTAGTTGTTTATACTAATAATTCTTGTGTTGTCAATGGGCTTGTTTTGAGTAGCTTGTGGAAATTTAAGGTGATGTTCCAAGTTTGATCGTTTCAACTTACGGATGTGTGGTAATGATATTGCTAAGTTTTGTGGACACGACATAAATCTGTCGTACCTCGAAAAATACGATCCTCGCGATGGACGCGGAAAAAACGGTTCGAAACAGAGTCGCCACCGAACTTTATTTATCCCAAAAGAGGGAAAGGAAAATATCAATAAAACCTTTGAAAGGGATAAGAAAATGGTCATCGCAACCAAATTCTAGGTTCAGGAGTCGATTACGCAAAGGGAAGATATTAGCACCCTCTACGTCCGTTGTACTCAACGGGAACCTCTTGAATCGATTCGTGAGATATGTTAGCTAGGTTTGTTTGTTTTCTTCTAAGAAAGTATTGCTTTCTGAAGGGAAATGGGTGGTTTTTTATTAGGGTGCTCGACAAGGATTAGAACCCTTGTGCCTACATATTCCCTCGTGCAATGGGAAAGTCAGAGCATTCGTAGTTCGTGGGACTACGGTTGGTTTGTGTTTTTTAAACGAATGAGTGTTTAATTCGCATTCTAACTGCTAAACGTTGGCTTGTCTGCTCGCTAGGGGAGGATGAAGCACTAGTTTATATGCGCGGAAGAACAGACTAAACAATGTTCTTTATGAAAAGTTGTTTGAATAAGGATTAAGTGTTTAAAGATTTGATTGAGAAAAAGAGTTTGATTTGCTTATGTTTTAGGGTTTCGATTGTGTGGGAAATGTTTGGTTTTTTAAAGTATTTTAGAGGAAGAATGACGATTATTCGATAAACGAGACGTCGGCCTCGCAACCAATTAATCGGGGCATTACTGAGATGCTAGATCTCAGCGACACCTTTTTCATTCTATTAATTATGAAATTATGTTTGTTGGACAATGGGCTTCTTTGTCCATGTAATTAGGGAGAGTGTTTTAGGAACGAAAGATCGAAACGAACACAACCCAAAGCGTGCGCCTCAAGAGCGTTCATTCAAGGGCCCAAGAAGTGCTAGACCTCAAGAGTCCACTACTTTCGTAATTTAATTAGGTAAATGATTTGAATTTGATTAGAGTATCTTAATTATACGCGTTAATCGGATTAGGGTTTGAGCGAGCTAAGAGTTTTAAGGAGGATTAAATAGGATTGAGGTTTAAGTTTTTCTAGAAGTGGAAGATCGAAACGAACACAACCCAAGGCGTGCGCCCCAAGAGCGGTCGTTCAAGGACCCAAGGAGTGCTAGACTCCAAAAGCCCACTACTTCCATAATTAATTAAGAAAATATGTTAGAAATATTAATTAGAATGAATTATGATTTTTAATTTAGTTAAGAAAGTATTTTTAAAGGTTAAGTGTTTTCATTAGATTAGGTGAAGATTAATTGTTTTTTAGAAATGAAAGATGGAACGAGCACAGTCCAAGGCGTGCGCTCCAAGAGCATTCGTTCAAGAATCCAAGGAGTGCTAGACCCCAAAAACCCACTACTTTTGTTATTTGATTAGGAAAAATAGTTTAGTGTTGGAAATTTGAATTGGGATAAGAATTATTTAATCGTGATTAAGGAAAAAAAACTTTAGCATTATGTCAAAACTACCCATTCTAAATGTTTAATTAACATGGTTACTTATCAATTAGCCTAGTAATAAGTAAAAAAAATAAGAGATAATGGTTTTAATTAATTATTGAACCAATTTTTTTATTCAAAAATAAATAAAACAATGTCTTCTCATTGCTTCATCATTAATTATAACTCACTAATTTTTCTAACATGATTATAATCCAAATAAACTACATGAGTTAAATTAACATAGGCCCAAAGGCCATAGAATCCGCTATGTAATAGGCAGATCCGGATCTGTATTGAATTGGCCCGAAAGGCCCATAGTCTCCAAACCCTAAGAAATGGCAGTAAGCATCCCTGATGGTAATGAAAAAAAATGACGAGATTTGGTGTGTCAACAACCAATGCAAGGTGTCGGCTAAACTTAATGGGGAAACATGTTCTGATTGGGAAATGACAACACATTAAAAGACTAATTGATTTGCAATATTTATTAATAATAATGATGAAATTGGAAATGTGTTTTCACAATTAAAACTCAAATTCTCCTTGCCTCTCAAGCGAAACCTTTCATCTCTCTCCCTCGATTCAACTCCATCGCCATCTCTCTTCTTCAAGTTACCCTCTCGCTCCATCTCTCCTCTCTCGGATTCAAACGAATCCTTCCAACTCTCCCCACTCTTTCGGTTAAACTAAAACCTCAGTAACATAAACACTCAAAACCTAAACGAACCCAATCATCCCAAACACGCGCGACGACAAACAACCATCCCCAGGTGTTTCCGGATCGACGAGTAAAGTAAGATTTTGTAAGAAAAAAAAAAGAGATCAAGGGACGAAAAAGAGGCAAACAAGAAAATCCAAGCAACCATCATGTATACACGATTAAACACGAGTCGAAGTTAATGAAGGTTTACCGATTTCGAAAGCTTCAGTGGCTATTGTAAGTAAGTTCTCCTTCTTCTTCTACTTTTGCGCTTTAGATTCTCCCTTCCACTCCTTCTTCTTCTCTATGTGTTCTGTTCTACTCTTTGCCTTTTCTTTGTAATCGTTTGTTGTGGAAATAGATTGTTGAAATGTGGTGGCAAAGCTCATACTCTTTGAAGCTTTGATTCTTAGCTCCAAAGGTCTAGATTCAGAGCTCTAATTTAAGGGTCTGGGAATTGATTTTGGCAGGGTAACGATAGGGTTTTTCTTGGTGTTCTTCCTCCTCCCTTTTCACCAATGATTAGCACTCTATTTATAGGAGAAATTTAGGGTTTTTGGTACATGTGATTTGGGAAAAATCTGAGGAATATTCCTCTAATTCGTGTGAGATCATGAGCTGCCAATTTAAATCGTTGGAGAGGATTGTAGTGGGATTTTGTGGGGACCCAAGGTTGTACGATTTTTGTTTGTTCAGTGATTCTAGAAAATGTGTTTTTTTCTAATTTTTCACTGTGTAAATTTTGATTTTCACTGCTGTTTTACCATGCTGATGTGTAGGTCCTTTGACTTAAAACGATTCTGACTTTATGATGCTTTTGTTTCTTCCTCTATGAATTATTATGCAGAACTTTTCGTCATTTTCTTGTTCATTCCGTCCTGGTTTGCCTTTGATGCTTTATGACGTAGTAATTTTTGTGCAGCTGTGTCTTGTTCAATGGTGTATGGAGTTTATCTGTCTAAAATGAGTTTAGCTTGAGGATCATGGTTTGATGATGATAGGAGGATATCATCCTTGGAGTAGTTAGTATTTGGTGACAAGACTTTAACATATAGGCGGGATTAGATTGTGCAAGACGGTATCTTTTGATTGTGAAAGCATATAGGTGTGTTTCAATATTTGATATCATTTAGTTGTTCCTTAAAAGCTTACCTGTATTCTAGGAATGGCAAAACTATTCAAGTCTTATGCAGCCTATAGGTTGCTTTCAACTACTCAAGAAGGTGATCCAAATAATACTCATGTCTTGGTAAGAACCTAAGTACTTTCATCACCATATTCTTCCCTCCCTTTACTGTTAGCTTCTGACTTTCTCAATGAATATCTTGAGTATGAAATGGTTATGTTATTGGCCTTTTTATGAACATTACCTGGCTGTATTGTTTTCAGTTATATTGGTTAGAATTTGGTAAAAGCTCATGAGTATCATATGGTGATTGCAACATGAAAGAGATGGTGGTGAATTTCTAAGCACGTGAAGAGGTATTGTCCTTGTCTTGACTCATGATTCACAAGTTCCGTTATGTCATTAGGAAATGTTTGACACTTTTGTAGGATCATTGAGAAAGGAAAATGAGCCTCGTTTTACTGCTAGAATCAATTTGTGCATGGCATTAGGATTCTTCTTTTGATATTGTCCCCTTTTTTCATGGCTTGTGATATGGTATACTGAGTATTCTGCTGTCATCCTTGAGAATATTGCTATTTTTGTTCCTGAATTTAACCTGTGTATGATACTAATCACCATTGTTATCTCTTTTCATGTGTGCATTAAGTTGGGTACATTATTAAGTGGCAGCTTGGATGGATGTGTGGAGCTTGATGGAGCTTAAATATGCAGGACTTGGAATTGTTTTGGTTTCTTGGCAGTATGATGAAGAACTTGAAGCACATTTCCGGGGAACGGTATTGTGACGTAGTCAGAAAATCATATGAAGCACACTTGCCCCAGTCCGTAGGTTGAAGAATGACATGGAACCTTGCATTTAGTCTCTTAGGTCTTGTAGCGTTTGGATAGAATTTAACTGATCTTTCAGAACGTGACAATATTGGAGGCTTACTTGAATTTTGGTATAAATGTCTTGTTCTGATTTGAAATGTAATAACTTTTGTAACCTTTATAATTTCAAGTAAATTAAGTACGACTTGAACCATGTAATGGCATTGCATATGTTGAATCTTCAGGAATTGTAGCATGAGTGATATTGAGAAATTTGGATTAGTGTAGTTAATTTGTGGAATAACTGCACAGCCTGTTATCAAAAGATTGGTGTACTTATGATTTACGCAAACAACTACCCTTGTGGCCTAAACATTGGCTTGACCCTCAATCTTATTTTTGAACGGAACACCACCCATGTGGATTAAACAAAATTGAATTGCTTCAATAAACATATGAATGCCATGGACAGTCTTGCGCTATAGCTTTGTTTTTTTTTGGTATGGAACAACTTGGCCCTTTAGTCGTAATGTTGATAACAACATGAAAAATTGAGTCATTACTTGCAATACCCCTTATCATGCCTTGCTACAATTTTCGAACAAGTCTTAATCACATAACTACTTACTATGCACATGGCCTAAAAAATCATCCCCCAATTCTAAAACCAATTCAAACTTAGATGAATGGCCATTTATTAGCTTGTTTAACCATATAGCCTCAGTGTCACACATGGAATATGGTTAAAAATCATCTTGAGATACATGATCATAGCTTGAAACTTCAAGAAATCTTAAGCCCTTGAGGAAATGTATTCTAACCATTGTACTTGATCAGCTAGGATCATCTTGGACCATCAGCTTGAAACCGTATCTTGACTAATTGGTCATGAGAATGAGGATACATCTTTCCTTTATCTTCACCACACTTGCAAGAGCCTCTAATTACAAAGAGTACAAACCAAATCTCCATAGCCTAAACCATATGATGATCTTGAGAGAAGTCCATGAAGCAACAATATGCTTAGTATAAGAAAAATGAGAGGGTAGGACAAATTTGGGGTATGACAGATGCCCCTATCTAATTGTCTTGAACTCGAGAAAATGAACGGCTGCAAAGCGTTTATTTTTAGGGTAGAAGGCAATTAGATGTAAAAAGACCCCAAAATTTGTCTGGCAGAAGGTAAAGTGCTATGGAGTAAAAGTTGACAGAGTAAGGTAGCGAGGTTCAAACTGAACAAAATAACTTGAGATCCTTTGGTTGGGTGAAGCAGCACCTTGTCCATTAAGGCCCTTTGCGATACCAAAGTAATATTTCAGAAAGCATGAGATTCTTTGGGTTGTCGAAGCAGTCCCTTATCCATTAAGGTTCCTCGATGATACCAAAGCAATATCTCTGAAGGCAGACGATTCTCTGGGTCGTCGAAGCAGTCCCTTATCCATTAAGGTTTCTCAATGATACCAAAGCAGCATCTCTGAAGACAAATGATTCTCTGGGTCGTCGAAGCAGTCCCTTATCCATTAAGGTTCCTCGATGATACCAAAGCAGTATCTCTGAAGGCAGACGATTCCCTGGGTCGTCGAAGCAGTCCCTTATCCATTAAGGTTCCTCGATGATACCAAAGCCGTATCTCTGAAGGCAGACGATTCTCTGGGTCGTCGAAGCAGTCCCTTATCCATTAAGGTTCCTCGATGATACCAAAGCAGTATCTCTGAAGGCAAACGATTCTCTGGGTCGTCGAAGCAGTCCCTTATTTATTAAGGTTCCTCGATGATACCAAAGCCGTATCTCTGAAGGCAGACAATTCTCTGGGTCGTCGAAGCAGTCCCTTATCCATTAAGGTTCCTCGATGATACCAAAGCAGTATCTCTGAAGACAGACGATTCTCTGGGTCGTCGAAGCAGTCCCTTATCCATTAAGGTTCCTCGATGATACCAAAGCAGTATCTCTGAAGGTAAATTTGCTGGGGAAATAGCTGAGCAAGATTCCTGTCGAAGGAAATGTGCTGGCTTTGCAGGAGGGAGCTCACAAGAAACTTTCTAAGATAGCTTCTGTTTGGGGATCATCTTGGACCATCAGCTTGAAACCGTATCTTGACTAATTGGTCATGAGAATGAGGATACACCTTTCCTTTATCTTCACCACACTTGCAAGAGCCTCTAATTACAAAGAGTACAAACCAAATCTCCATAACCTAAACCATATGATGATCTTGAGAGAAGTCCATGAAGCAACAACATTCTTAGTATAAGAAAAATGAGAGGGTGGGACAAATTTGGGGTATGACAAAATCCCGGAGGGAATTCTTTCCGAAAATAAATATTTTTGCTTACTTGCCGCTATTCCGCAACCAACACTTACTAGGGTTTATTATCTGTTGATGAGAATAAGGTTTGCCAACTCTTGTGAATTTTATCACTGAAATTCATTATTTTCACGGGTCACTATCACCACAATACCGTTTTTATTTTAATCAACAAATTATTTATAAATATTTATAGTTAGTAGACATATTTGATTTATCATGTTGGTGATTTCCTACATATTTATTTTTTAAATGTTTTCAATTATTGGTGATTTTATAATAACAATTATATATCAGCAACAATAAAATCTTATCGAATGATCTAAGATATGAATGAACTTAACCCGTGCGGACGCACAAGTCTTCTACTAGTTCTTTTAAAGGAAAACTGTAAATAATATAACCAAAAGCTATAAGTTCATAAATAAAAACACAAAGAATGCACAAGAGGTACTAAAAATACCAAACTATTTAAGAAATATTTCTAAAAAACAAAATAACACAAAGTACAATCTAAAAACAGAAGAGTGATAAATCATGACACATCAACAAAACCACCCATTAATAGATCAAGAGCCTAAGACAAAGGGGTGATAACTCTTAGCCAACTGAAAAAAGAACTAGAAAAAATCGCAACTAGACCACCTACAACTCCAACTCCAACTCTAAGGAAAGAACAACCTGTTGGTGTAAGCCCTAGAGGCCAATACTTTTGGTACTTGTATCAAATTACTTATTTTTAATAAAAGACATTTCTTTATTATGGTTGTTTTTCCTGAATAATAAAGTCCCTAGAATAGCTAGTTTGTTTAATGAAATATTAAGTGTGACTTAATCATGAGATCACATTAAATAAAAAGACATTATTCTTAAAGTATCTGTAGTCGAGCTTTACTGTGAAGTGGTATAACCTTAAAGCATTACGATTATTATGTAGATAGACTGATGATCACATCTCATGTATCATGGATAAGGAGTTATCAAGTCTTAATATTTATACTGGATTGACCCGCTATGAGAGTACTACATAGAATGTTATGCAAAGTGTCATAAGTTACTCTCATGGTGATAGTGGTGTATACCACTCTTCGACCTGAAACCACTATGGACCCTAGATGTAGAGTCGAGTACTTTACTACTTATCTAACATTGTCCGTAACTAGATGACCATAAAGACAGTTGATGGGTACTTCATAAAGCATGCTGAGGGACATGAGTGACCTAGATGGAATTTTCCCATCCGGCATAACCGGATAAATGTCTAAGGGCCCAATGTTGAAACTAGACAAGGATGACACAATATATGCCTTGTGTTTAATATAGACATAGGGGCAAAAGGGTAATTGTATAAGCAAGTACTATCACAAAAGGTTTTGTCAGATTAAATGATATTTTCGTGACATGGGTAGCAGTGACGTGTTGCTAGATACGACTCATTGTTTATTATATTAAATATATGATTTAATATAATTATCAATGTCACGAGAACCTACAGGGTCACACACATAAGGACAAATTGACGAGATAGAATAAATAAGGAACATTGTAAGGTATGGTGTACTTGAGAGAATTATGGAACACCATAAAGTACGGTGTACTTAAGTGAAATATGGAACATCGTATACTATAATAATAAGAGTTAATAATATTATTGTTATTATTACTATAATAATAGTTATTAAATATAATAATAATAAAATATGTTTATTATAATAATGGTTATATTATTATTATTATTATTATTATTATTATTATTATTATATGATACACTTAAGTTGGGCTTTTTAGCTTGCAGCCCACACAAGTAGTTCTATAAATACAACCCTTGTTTAGAAGCTTTCTGAACTTGATGAAATTCAGTTGGTGAAACTCTGGCCGTATTTCTCTCTATTTCTCTCTCACTTAAAGCCGCCAATTGTAGTAGTTATCACTGAGACTGAAGGAATATGTTAGTGTGGACTGAGTAGAGGCGATGTTGATCATACATCGCTCATGATCACTCCTTCGATTCAGAATCAAAGGTTCCATCGCCACAAGAGGTAACCGTTCTATCACTGATCATGACCATTCGTAAGGATCACTAAAGGGAAATTATTATTTTTCACTGCGTTTTGGATTGCAATTTCCCTTCACAACTAACCTTGAGTTGGAAATCATTCATGTAAGGGATAGGTTTATTCCACTACTCATAATAGAAACATGATAATCAAACGACTTGTCAAGATACCAATTTTAAGAAGAAAATATATTTTGATCAAAAATTAATTCACGTTAATCAACTTACGTTAAAAATAGAATCACATTGAAATTTCTAGATGGATCAAACCACAACATGCCAAATAATAGTAAATCAATTTTAGGACTCTAATTAAGTCATAAGAATCTAATAACCTCTAAAATGTCGTACATGGATCATTAAGTAAAATAAAAATCAACCCAACCACTTTAAAATCTTATACCACTGTCTAGCCACAACCTCAGATGTAACAAAATGATGAGAATACGACTCTAAGAAATCTAGGCAAAAAACACAAGAGATATCAATAGTGTCAAAAAATTAAAGACACTTAAACATGTTCTCTTTGTTGAATATTCTAACTGATCGGGAAGGCGGGATCAGATCCTGTTGAAGTAGGCCACCAAGTACGTCTGAGATGCTGGGCGTATGAAGAGGAGGAGGGGGTGTACCTGCAAGGCACTCCGACGCTCAAGTAAGAAAGGGCCAGAGAAAAGGGGCAAGTACAAAGTGTGAGTTTCAAGGGTGATTATTTGATACCTGACCCTCTCAAGTGAGAGGGTTTATATAGTGCCCCCAGTGCGTGGCCAACGGTCCTATTTTCGGGGCGAAGTAACCGTTTTCCCGATGAATAGGGAACTGCCCAAACTAGCCGTTATGTCGGGCAGGGTGCCCAAAACTAGCCGTTATGTCGGGCATAAGCACAGTTCGGGCATATGCCCTCAGCTGTTCGGGCAGTGAAGAAGCCGTGCAGAACGGGCAGCTGTTTCGGGGAGGAGTGATGTATTCCATGCCTGGTTGGGGGGCAGAAAGGTAGCTTTTGCCCTTTGTGGATTGGACTTAGGCAATTGGGCCGTTCTAGGAGCAGAAGTTGATTGGGCCATGCCTGGCCATTGGTCCAGTCCAAAACAGAAGCCCCCCAAGTCGTTGCTCCCGAGCATGGGAGTGATGACTTAAGGACAGCTCGTGGCTCCGGGGAGCCAGTGTGAAGTCTTCGTTTGGGGACGGAGAAAGTTGTTTCGTGGTGCCCGCTGTGACGCCCCCAATCTACACCCCCAAATAAACATGCATTTAAAGCAATAAAAGAAAATTCAGAATTTGGTCAGAGTATATTTAAATTATCATGGCATAGACGGGGAAATCACATCAATTAAAACCAAACATTTCATACAACACCTGCCCATAAAGATATGCAACAGTGGGGTAGCAAATAACAGAGGAAACTTTGTTCCTTACACCCACATATTCAAGTACAGAATAAAAGCGGAAAATCTGTACTGAACCTCATATAAATATATATATATATATATATATATATATATATATATATATATATATATATATATATATATATATATCAACTAAAGAGTTTGTCATACATCAAGTTATACATGAACAAACCAAAATCTACATATACATAGTACACGATAAACACAAACGGCCACCCTAGCTACCCGGTGTCACATATCAGAGCAGACCGACAAAAAGGGTGAAGACACAAAGCTTCACAAAAGACTTCCAGCAACTCTAATCTGCAATGCCTCATAGAGCATCATAAAACAGCAGAAGGGTGAGAAAAACAACCATAATATAAATGCATATAATTATGTACTACAACATAAACATATGACACATATTCTCACCACAACTCATCATATATCACAATATAAATATATCATCAAGCATTTCATTATGCATACATTCACCATTATCATCGTTCCACATAAACATACATGTTATGTCTACTATGTCACAATCATCACATCTCACTCAATATATATCGCAAGGCATATATATATAAAACCAAGCATATTCCTCATAATGCTTATCATTCCACATAAACACACATATTCATGTTTATCCATCCATGCACACCTGCACAATTCTACTCATTCCACATCAACATATACATCATGCATAATTCACCAATCCAATCAAGACCCGACAATACCACGCATCACATAACTGGGAATGACAACATAGTCATTCCACCCCAATACATACCTCACTAGGAACGACAACATAGTCATTCTACCCTAGTGCACCTCTCATTAGGAATGACAACATCGTCATTTTACCCCAATGAGTATCCCACTAGGAACGACAACATAGTCATTCTACCCCAGTGGACACGACAACTCAATTGTACATCACTAGGAATGACAACATAGTCATTCTACCCTAGTGAGTACCACACCAATACATAACATATTCCTAACAATCCAACCACATAGCACATAACGGTTATACCAATATAATCACATTTCACACATAATGCTCACCACAATTATGACCTATGAAAACAAACCACCACATCAGATATCATATGTTTATACACAAAACAGATTACTCACAACCAATGCATTTATCACCTATGCATAATAATACACCAAAGCTATCACAAGCTCACACATAATCAATCCATTCATGATTTATGCAAATGCACAGAGACCGACACAACGACTCTATGCAATGCATATGCGGTACCGACTCATCACCCGAGCTCAATTGAAGAACTCAATGGAAATATCCTCCCTGCCGGGCCTACGATATTTCCCCATCGCTCATACCATCATGGCATCCGATGTTTCTGGATTGTTCACGCAGACACAATCCGATTGCTCAAACCCCACAAGGGCACACAATCATTCTGAAGATTCCCACGGAATCAAGTGTAACTCATCGCAACGATTACACCCATTGACTACGCAATGTTCAGAGGATCCTCAATGATCATTTGTGTAATCAATCACTCACACCCAACAGGGACGTGATATTACACCCGATTCTCCACGGAATCGTGACACATGAATGTATGTCATGATGTTTCTCATACAAAATGACCACATACACTCATGCAATGCACACATATTTCACAATATAGTCATGCATATACCATTAAATACACACATTGCAATTTCTTGCCTTTCGGCCATAATTCATCACCACAACATTTACAACAACTTGTCACATGCTTCAACATCATCACATTCATGCATTGCAAAACAATTCAAACAATGCATTTCAAACCATAAAGGTCACCACACAACATACATTGAATTTCACATAAACAATGTATTTACCGCACAACAACAACGTTATCACAACATCGCATCACAACACCTTATCATGACATCTCATCACATATACTCACGTCATATAACCGCACACAAGCTATATGTTACCTATCAAAAGCATATAACATGATAGCACATTATTCGCATACCAATACGACGGTAAAAATCCGACAAAACAACACTTTCTCAAAACCACAACAAATATAATTCATCTACTGACCTACAACCCATTTTTAATAGAAAGAACATTTCATAAGCTTTCCAACGATATAAAGAACGTCCCGATCCGAGTTACGGATCAAGAGTTATGAGTTTTCAAAAGTTAAGAATTTATTGAGAAACAGCCAAATTCGCCTGGCCACTTCAGAATTCGCCTGGCCAAACCTCTTTCGCCAGCACTTCGCCTGGCCAATCACCATTCGCCAGCACTTCGCCAGCACTTCGCCTGGTGAATCTCCATTCGCTAGCAGTTCGCCTAGCGAGCTAGTGGCGAGTCACCAAATTAGAAAAACCCCAAGAGTTACAGAAGCTACCCCATTTCTGTCATTCCAAATTCGCCTGGCGAGTTACTAATTCGCCTGGCGAATCTGCCTTCGCCAGCACTTCGCCTGGCGAGCTAGTGGCAAAACCCAATCCGCCTGGCGAATCCCAAATTCGCCTGGCGAATCACACCAGAACCAGAAAAATGCTGTTACGGGTTACACGATCCGAAACCCCAAAAAACCTCATTTTCCACTCCAAATCAATTCCAACAGCAAAACAATTATCAGCAATGATTCATAAACATATGGTAATCATACAACGCAAATTATATTGATTTCCGACCGTAAAAACATCGATTCCTCACATATCTCTCATTTCCAACCTAGAATTCAAAAGTTATGGAAAGACAAGAAACATCCAAGCAAACACATACATAATCATACACAATCATACCATAATCGAGTTTCTCACCCTTACCCGATTAAATCGATTCCTAGAAGTTGTTTTCTTTGATTCCTAGCTTTTCCTCTTTTTCTCTCTTTTCTCTTCTTTCCCTTCTCTTTTCTTCTTCTCCTTTTCTTTCTCTTACTATTTTTCTTTCTTTTCTAATTCTCTCTATTTCTATTTCTTTCTCTTTTTCTTTCTTTTACTAACTTAGTAAATAATTAGGGAAAAGACTAAAATACCCTTACTCTCAATTATTTCTCAAACGATCCCAAAATGCGATAAAATATAATAACAGTACAAAACAACATATTATCACACCAAAGTCATAAATAAAAATAATATAATACTCAAAATAATTTAATCGACTCGATTAAATAAAATGGTCGAAAATGGGGCGTTACAACTCTCCCCCACTTGGAAATTTTCGTCCTCGAAAATATTACCGAGACGAACAACTCCGGACATGACTCTCGTATCCGACCAACCAACATCAGGCCTACCACAAGGCACACCACAAACAACACGACAACGACGACCACAACAACGACAAGATGCAAAGCCCATACAATGCACTTGACGACTAACACACAACTCAAAGAATACACAAAACACAACTCCCAGGTTCACTCTTGAACCGAAACACAACAGGATCATTACCCTTTCCTTAGGTAACACTCCCCTAATCCCCCACACAGGAATTAGCTACTCGCACTCGAACCAACACAATGGAAACAATGCAACAACACAAACAAGAACACAAAGTTCCACGACACGACAAGGTCTCAACAACATTAACAAAACAAGAATACCAACCTCCTTGTTACACAACCTTATCACATCAATGCTACGATTCGCCAATCGAACTTATAACCAAAACATTCATCTACTTAGTAACCCATGAACATTATTCAGGTCTCTCACCTAACACTTCCATTCTGAAACATCCAATGGTCTCAACATTCCTACAGATCTCCAATGTCCCACCTAAGAACTCTTACAAGTCGCACACACATATACGAAATGTGCTACATCACGCTTCTGCTGCGCACTCTGATGACTCGTAACCATCAAAACTACCCATCTCACGTCCAAAGTCTAACTTTTCACATACTTCCCAACAACTACTGTTCACATTCTTTCGTGTTATCTTACACACCCGACACAGGCCTCTGAATTGCTCAAACAATTCTAATCCACAGACCACCAAAACTGACATACATAGAAACTTCCGACTTAATTCCTCTGATACAACAATAACTCTTCACAAATGCTAATCCAAGTCAAATTCATAACTTATCACAAATTCCAACCATTCTCGTTATCTCTATTCCTTCAGACCAAACCAGTACTCAATATTCTTGTAATTACCAACCACTTCGAATCTAGAATCATAAAGATAATACTTCCAATATTCCAACATAATTCCACTGCAAACAATTTCCACAATAATACTGGTCCTCTCACGAATCCTCAAATGTCGAAAAACACAAGCCACGACCTTACTCTCTTACATTAACACACCAACTATACTCATCAAGATACATCCCAAACAATCGACCTCACCTTTGCAAGTCAACCGAAGTAACGAAAACACTAATCTTGGAAAAGCCTTCCATACCCTTCGATAATAACCAACAAAATCCAACAAGTTTCTAATCACCTTTAACTAACTTCGAAGCCTCTACTCAAACCATCACTACGCTTGTCAAACATTCCAACAATTGTAATTCTAATCAAACTCAACCAATACCATACCCTTTACTTAATCCTGAAAGTAAACACTTATTCTCAATTGTCACCATATACCACGGTCCGTACTCCACACACAATTCCTGCTCTTGACAATCCAAATTCCATCCTATTGCAACATCCAACCAAAAAAAAAAGGAACTCTCAAATATTACATCCACCCCTAAGGGTTTCCTCAAGGTTTCTGTAATCTCCATACCATCACAGAATTTCAAATCGTTTGCAATTCGTCACAATTCAAAACTTAAGCTATGCAAAACACAACCGCAAATTCCCATACTACTCACTTAGCAGATATAGCCTCGACTATTCACTGTTGTCCAACTAAGTTCACACTTTACTCTCTGAGAACAACCCTTAGTAATACTCAATCATTACCCCTCAGAGACATTCCAACTTAATCCACATACACAAACCTCTAATCAGTCTCATCTTCTGATATAAGAATTCTCATCGATTCAACAACGCAATCTGTAACCATCAAACAAAATCTTGATTCCGCATCACCGTCAGATATAAAGCCTTCCCTAACTTGACAAAATAATCCGCAATCATTTCCTTAAATTTCAAGTAATCCATTCCGCACCACTATCAAAGCCGGAAAGACACGTCCATTCCATCCAACATAATTCCCGTCTGCTATCAACAAGAGATTAAGGGTGATCAGTTCCTCAATTTGTCAATAGACAACCGACAACCATGATGAGGCATAAACCGTCTCCACCAAACTATAATAGCATCCACTACATCCTATGCACAAAATTACCTAAGGCACAACTCCTTAGTTGACATAACCTTACTTCTGCATCTCTTCTTGAACCAGAAACCACACTTATAACCTTGCAATACATAACACACTGAGCCAGCGCTCTACACCTGAAGCAACATGGAGAAGTACCAGCTTCTCCCCCACTTATCTCATTCTAATTCCTCCAACTGCAAACACACTAAATCCATCCCAAGTCTTTACCACAAATGGTCAAAGAACAATTTAAACAAACCAAAGAAGAAATTACCGACCCCTAAGCAGAAGTATCGATAACCATCTTACTACTCCAAGAAGACCGTAACAAATTCAAACACTTTGCGCACTCACACGAAATAAACAAATGAGTCGTCCCAATATCAATAATAGCAATTAAAGGCATACTATTAATAAACAAGTACCTTGAGTCAAACGATCCGCACTAGTAGTCTCATCTCCTGCCAATGCAACAACCTTCCTACCAGTCTGAGCTCCCTTTTAGTTTCGTACACCCCGGGCTAATATGACCTGTTTCACCACAGTTGAAACACTGCACATTAATTTTCCTACAATCCGCTGCGACATGTCCCAAACTTCCACACTTGGAACATTTCAGTTTATTCCTCCAACAATCCATCTGACGATGTCCTACTTCCCCACACTTGTAACACTTAATGTAACACCTCGGAGGACCAGACATTCCTCCCCCACTACGAGACTGTTGTTTCCCTTTCCTGTCATTCACATTCTCATAGGGAGTAGCACGCACCTTACGATTCTCTTCGTAACTCCTACAACTGTTCACCAAATCAGAAAACCTTCTAATCCTCTGATAAGCGATTGCCCGTTTAATCTCCGGACGCAATCCGTTCTCATACTTCACACACTTTGAAAATTCAGCAGTCACTTCTGGATAATGAGGATAAAACTGCACCAGTTCCCCAAACTTAGCAGTGTAGTCAACAATAGACATGTTGCCTTGTTTTAGTTCCAAAAACTCAATCTCTTTCTTTTCCTTCACACCCTCAAGATAATACTTCCTCCGAAACTCTCGGCTAAATAATTCCTAAGTAACCTCTTCATCATCCACTTCCAACACTTGGCGCAAACTAACCCACCAATCAGCTGCTTCTTCCTCCAGCATGTAAGTACCCAGTCTCACCTTATCCTCTTCAGCACAATCCGTCACATGGAAGATTCTTTCAACCTCTTCAAACCAAAATTGTGCACCATCAGGATCATATCTTCCCTTGAAGATAGGCAGCTTATTCTTTCCGAACTCATCATTACCCAAAACATTCGGTACACCCTGCACAATCCGAGCCATATTCTATTCATCCAAATACAGAAACTATGGTTAACCAACAACTCACCAGAACACAATTGCCGCACAACAGCAACTCGCCCAAGCGACAGACACAACTGACACAGACTGACACGGACTGGCTCTGATACCACTTAATGTGACGCCCCCAATCTACACCCCCAAATAAACATGCATTTAAAGCAATAAAAGAAAATTCAGAATTTGGTCAGAGTATATTTAAATTATCATGGCATAGACGGGGAAATCACATCAATTGAAACCAAACATTTCATACAACACCTGCCCATAAAGATATGCAACAGTGGGGTAGCAAATAACAGAGGAAACTTTGTTCCTTACACCCACATATTCAAGTACAGAATAAAAGCGGAAAATCTGTACTGAACCTCATATAAATATATATATATATATATATATATATATATATATATATATATATATATATATATATATATATATATATCAA
Source organism: Lathyrus tuberosus (assembly GCA_022829125.1). Lineage (NCBI taxonomy): Eukaryota > Viridiplantae > Streptophyta > Magnoliopsida > Fabales > Fabaceae > Lathyrus > Lathyrus tuberosus. Next base: position 16,754,792 of record JALAZF010000071.1, read on the forward strand.
CTAAAGAGTTTGTCATACATCAAGTTATACATGAACAAACCAAAATCTACATATACATAGTACACGATAAACACAAACGGCCACCCTAGCTACCCGGTGTCACATATCAGAGCCGACTGACAAAAAGGGTGAAGACACAAAGCTTCACAAAAGACTTCCAGCAACTCTAATCTGCAATGCCTCATAGAGCATCATAAAACAGCAGAAGGGTGAGAAAAACAACCATAATATAAATGCATATAATTATGTACTACAACATAAACATATGACACATATTCTCACCACAACTCATCATATATCACAATATAAATATATCATCAAGCATTTCATTATGCATACATTCACCATTATCATCATTCCACATAAACATACATGTTATGTCTACTATGTCACAATCATCACATCTCACTCAATATATATCGCAAGACATATATATATAAAACCAAGCATATTCCTCATAATGCTTATCATTCCACATAAACACACATATTCATGTTTATCCATCCATGCACACCTGCACAATTCTACTCATTCCACATCAACATATACATCATGCATAATTCACCAATCCAATCAAGACCCGACAATACCACACATCACATAACTGGGAATGACAGCATAGTCATTCCACCCCAATACATACCTCACTAGGAACGACAACATAGTCATTCTACCCTAGTGCACCTCTCATTAGGAATGACAACATCGTCATTTTACCCCAATGAGTATCCCACTAGGAACGACAACATAGTCATTCTACCCCAGTGGACACGACAACTCAATTGTACATCACTAGGAACGACAACATAGTCATTCTACCCTAGTGAGTACCACACCAATACATAACATATTCCTAACAATCCAACCACATAGCACATAACGGTTATACCAATATAATCACATTTCACACATAATGCTCACCATAATTATGAACTATGAAAACAAACCACCACATCAGATATCATATGTTTATACACAAAACAGATTACTCACAACCAATGCATTTATCACCTATGCATAATAATACACCAAAGCTATCACAAGCTCACACATAATCAATCCATTCATGATTTATGCAAATGCACAGAGACCGACACAACGACTCTATGCAATGCATATGCGGTACCGACTCATCACCCGAGCTCAATTGAAGAACTCAATGGAAATATCCTCCCTGCCGGGCCTACGATATTTCCCCATCGCTCATACCATCATGGCATCCGATGTTTTTGGATTGTTCACGCAGACACAATCCGATTGCTCAAACCCCACAAGGGCACACAATCATTCTGAAGATTCCCACGGAATCAAGTGTAACTCATCGCAACGATTACACCCATTGACTACGCAATGTTCAGAGGATCCTCAATGATCATTTGTGTAATCAATCACTCACACCCAACAGGGACGTGATATTACACCCGATTCTCCACGGAATCGCGACACATGAATGTATGTCATGATGTTTCTCATATAAAATGACCACATACACTCATGCAATGCACACATATTTCACAATATAGTCATGCATATACCATTAAATACACACATTGCAATTTCTTGCCTTTCGGCCATAATTCATCACCACAACATTTACAACAACTTGTCACATGCTTCAACATCATCACATTCATGCATTGCAAAACAATTCAAACAATGCATTTCAAACCATAAAGGTCACCACACAACATACATTGAATTTCACATAAACAATGTATTTACCGCACAACAACAACGTTATCACAACATCGCATCACAACACCTTATCACGACATCTCATCACATATACTCACGTCATATAACCGCACACAAGCTATACGTTACCTATCAAAAGCATATAACATGATAACACATTATTCGCATACCAATACGACGGTAAAAATATGACAAAACAACACTTTCTCAAAACCACAACAAATATAATTCATCTACTGACCTCCAACCCATTTTTAATAGAAAGAACATTTCATAAGCTTTCCAACAATATAAAGAACGTCCCGATCCGAGTTACGGATCAAGAGTTATGAGTTTTTAAAAGTTAAGAATTTATTGAGAAACAGCCAAATTCGCCTGGCCACTTCAGAATTCGCCTGGCCAAACCTCTTTCGCCAGCACTTCGCCTGGCCAATCACCATTCGCCAGCACTTCGCCAGCACTTCGCCTGGCGAATCTCCATTCGCCAGCAGTTCGCCTGGCGAGCTAGTGGCGAGTCACCAAATTAGAAAAACCCCAAGAGTTACAGAAGCTACCCCATTTCTGTCATTCCAAATTTGCCTGGCGACTTACTAATTCTCCTGGCGAATCTGCCTTCGCCAGCACTTCGCCTGGCGAGCTAGTGGTAAAACCCAATCCGCCTGGCGAATCCCAAATTCGCCTGGCGAATCACACCAGAACCAGAAAAATGCTGTTACGGGTTACACGATCCAAAACCCCAAAAAACCTCATATTCCACTCCAAATCAATTCCAACAGCAAAACAATTATCAGCAATGATTCATAAACATATGGTAATCATACAACGCAAATTATATTGATTTCCGACCGTAAAAACATCGATTCCTCACATATCTCTCATTTCCAACCTAGAATTCAAAAGTTATGGAAAGACAAGAAACATCCAAGCAAACACATACATAATCATACACAATCATACCATAATCGAGTTTCTCACCCTTACCCGATTAAATTGATTCCTAGAAGTTGTTTTCTTTGATTCCTAGCTTTTCCTCTTTTTCTCTCTTTTCTCTTCTTTCCCTTCTCTTTTCTTCTTCGCCTTTTCTTTCTCTTACTAATTTTCTTTCTTTTCTAATTCTCTCTATTTCTATTTCTTTCTCTTTTTCTTTCTTTTACTAACTTAGTAAATAATTAGGGAAAAGACTAAAATACCCTTACTCTCAATTATTTCTCAAACGATCCCAAAATGCGATAAAATATAATAACAGTACAAAACAACATATTATCACACCAAAGTCATAAATAAAAATAATATAATACTCAAAATAATTTAATCGACTCGATTAAATAAAATGGTCGAAAATGGGGCGTTACACCCGCGTCCCCCTGGTTTTCGTGATATTCATGTCCGTGTCTAGACTGCCCGTCATACGGGGAGGCTAACGGTTTTTGGGGCGCCACGTGTGCCTCGAGCCTTGTGCAGCAGTTACTAGGCAATGATGGCTAGTTACTAGCCATCATGACCTACGAGGGCGTGCCACTGCATGTGCCCCTTAGTATAAAAGGGGGAGCTCAGTTTATTTGGGACTTTTCGCTTTTTCTTCTCTTTGTCTTCCTCAGAGCTTCTGCCCGTTACCGCCGTTCGTTGTTCCGGCCGCCGTACCAAGTTCCGAGCAACCGCTTTTCATCTTTTTAATCAAGTAAGTTTATTGATTTCGTGCTCTTTTGTCCCTTTTGATGGTTATTTGTAGAATGCATGTGGTTAGGCATATGTTTAGAAGATGAAATGCTCCATTTCTGGCGGTTGGTGGTGGTGGACAGTGGTTAGGCCATTTTCCGCCGACGAGGTCGCCGGACCATTAGGATATCTATTGAGTAGGGCGGTTTCTGGCGTCGTCACGATTGCTCAGATTCTGGGGTAATGATGAAGTTTCCGGTGAAGCTCTTGCAGTTTCTGGGAAGTGGTTCGAGGTTGTTCCTCGTACGGGAGTGTTTCGTTTCGGGCGTCTCCTCGTGGAAGGCTCTTGAGTTTTTTGTTTGATGTTATGGCTTAGGCCGGGACGTCGTCCTCAGCCCTTTGCGCGCCCTTTCACTTGACTAGCGGTGGAATGGTGGATTTGATTCTTCGTCGAATTCACTTTTTTCTCTGATTTTCAGGTGATCGACATGTCAACGGGGCCAGGCGGGGAGATAATAATAGATTCGTCCGAGGAGGAAGCGAGTTCCTCGGAAATCAGCTACTCGGAATCCTCGAGTGTCCCTAGCAAAGCCGGGGAGGAGGAGGAAATGAAAGAGGATACTGTTGAAGATTCCACGGAGGAGTGGATGGTGGCTGAGCTAGTCGAGCATGTCTCCACCTTCTCGTCATATCTGGGGAATGTTTTCACGGTAGTCGGGCCAGAGGGGGAGTGGAAGGTGCACTTTTCCTCCGATGATGATAAGGTCTGCACAAATTTCGGGGAGAATTTTGCTATGTACGAGTACGCTTTTAAAGAACTAGGATTTAGGCTGTCGTTCACAGATTTTCAGCAGTCAGTGTTCGTGCATCTGAATTTGGCCCCGACGCAGCTGCATCCGAACTCGCTGGCCTTCATCCAGGCATTTGAGCTAACATGCGAGTACTTGAGGATAGGGGCTACTCTCCCCTTATTTTTTACTATCTTTCATCTTCAACTGCAACTGACGGGGAGGAAGTATGGTTGGGTTTCGTTAAAACAGCCTCGCAAGCTGTTCAAGCCCTTTTCAGAATCGATACGGACGTTCAAGGAGAGGTTCTATATCATAGAGCCCGTATCGGAAGCCGCCCAAGATAACACGTATGTATGGGCAATTGAAGTTGACGAGGAGGGTAATGACCTGCGCGATGAGGCTGGGAGGTTTATCGGGGAGAGACAGTTCAAGTTCCCATTTCACTGGGGGCCTGGCCACTTTACCAAGGAGCCTGGTGAGTACGTTCACCAGCCGCACAACCTAAACGGGCAGGATGTCGTTGCTTACGAGATACTGGTGAAGTACATTAACTCCTTCCGCCTCACCGAATTCTGGACGAAGAAGGAGTCCCCGATCTTCGAGGAGGATGGTAGCCAGAGGGTTGACTATCGCTTCATTAACACCAAGACACTTCTGGAGTGCAAGACCTCTGCGGAAGTTCACAAGCTGCTCGGTAGTTTTAGTTGTTTTAACTTATCCGACTTATGTTTTCTTCCTCGTCTAACATGTTCGTATTTTGTTTGTGCATGTGAGATGCCTCTTGCCCACGAAAAAATGGTAAAGAATGCTCTCGCGAGGAACAAGGTCGGGGCGGCTGCTCCTAAGACCCGGTTCTCCCAGCATGCTCCTACTCCTCCTTAGCCTGCTGCGGGGACCTCTTCTCCCACTCCCGCCCCCCAGGGATCTCCCTTGCCTCTGCCTTCGCGGCCCAAGCGGTTCAGGGCCACTGAAGGGGTAGATCTCAGCCGGGCACCAGAAAAAGGGAAGTTTGAGCTTCCTCCGTGCATCCTTGACAAAAAGTTTTTTGAGGGGACATCCTTGGTTGTGCCGCGGGCAGAATCTCTCCGGCCGGAAGGCATGGATCGCCCGAGCAAGAGGGCACTGGTGGCCCAAGATGCCTCTGCATTGGTCAGGGTTTTGGAGATGGCGGCCATCTATGCTGAAGGGGACTTAGCAACTGAGTCTGAACTGAGAACCGCCCGTGCCACCATAGCGTCTCTCAAGGAGACGGCGAGGAAGGACAAGGAGGAGGTTAGGAGTCCTGATGATGCCCGAAAGAAGGCGGACGAGGAGGTGTCCAGGTTGAAGAAGGAGAACTCCACGCTGGCCGCGGAGAAGAAAGTGGCAGAGGAACTGGTCGAGCAGCTGAGGTCAGCTAATGCTCCGGGCGAAGATGAACCCGAAGACGTGAAGGAGATTAAGACAAGGTCTGAGCTGGTTGCCCGCATGTTGGCGGCCGAGGATGACAACATCGTCATCGCGGACGAATCCTTCAGGAATGCCGTGTCTCAATTGCGGGTGGTGAACCCTAAACTTGACTTTTCCACCGAGGGTACCCACTATCTGGCGCACGTCGAAGACGGCCGAATAATTAGACCGGACGCCCTCCTCGAAGATCATGCCAAGGATCGGCTAGTGGAAAGCCAGGAGCCTCATCCTAATGCTGAGCAGACTGACCAGATGGATGAGTGAAGATTTTTGCTGTTGTAATTTTGTCCGGCCTGCGTGCTGTGTAATTGTTGTAACTTATTTTGAATGGGGGCGTGGCCCCCTGTTTATGTAACATGCACAATTGTGGTCCTTGTGGCCACTTATCATTTTTAATTATGTATGTGTCCGATCCTCGTGGCCGGTTTCGTGATTTGTATGGTTTTATCCACTTTATTTTCAGCTAAGTGTTTGTATGTATGCTCGTCATGCGTGTATGCTCGTAAGGATTAGTTTGTTTTGCTTTAAGTTTTGGGGAATTGCTCATTGTAGATGTGTTCGTCAGTGAGGGGTACTGGTCAAACGGCCAGGGAATGTCCGGGCGAGAGAGCGGAGCTCAGGTCGCGTTTGAGGCTTGAGTTCGCGGCGTGAACCTCCCATCGCGAGCTGAGTGTTCTGCCTGTCGTGGTACTTTGACGATGGCGGTGCTCGATTGAGGGACCGCTGTTGAGCAGAGACCTGGCTCGTTCCTGAGCGGGGTTCTGCTTTTCTGGCATGCGACACTTGTACCTAGGCGCGCATCGTGGTCGGTGTGCGATGCTCGTCGTTGTGATGGATCAAACCGACAGTTAAGGCCATAGCTGTAGTATTACTTCAGCTTTTCAGCGTTCCATGGTCGAGCAAGTTCTTCCCCGTTGAGATGTTCTAGGTAATAGGCCCCATTCTCCGTTTTTGCCCGGACACGATAGGGTCCCTCCCAGTTAGCGGCTAGTTTGCCTTTGCGAGAGTCCTTATAGTTTCTCCTTAGGACAAGACTTCCCACGTCGAAGTCTCGTCGTATCACCTTGGCGTTGTGCCTGATGGTAATTTTTTGTTTTAACGAGGCTTCGCGGAGGGCTGCCCTAGATCGGACTTCCTCGACGAGGTCGAGTTCCTCTCTTAATGATTCGTCGTTCATCTCCTTGTCTAGGGGCGACTCTATCCGCCTGGAGGGTACGTGAACTTCGATGGGGATCACAGTTTTGGTCCCATAAGCCAGACGAAAGGGTGTCTCCCCGGTTGAAGAGTGTCGAGTTATGCGGTATGCCCATAAGACACTGTGCAGCTCCTCGACCCAAGCTTTCTTTGTTTCGTCCAGCCTTTGTTTGAGGCCGTGAAGGATGACTCTGTTCACCGCTTCAGCTTGCCCATTTGTCTGGGGATGTTCGACGGATACGAAGTGTTGCTTCGTACCCAGCTGGGCAACGAAGTCTTGGAACCTCCTGTCCGTGAACTATGTCCCATTGTCCGTGACTATCGCTTGGAGGATGCCAAAACCTGCGAGGATGTTTCGTTTGTAGAAACGCAGTATGTTAAGGGCAGTTATCTTGGCCAGGGGCTCCGCTTCTATCCATTTTGTGAAGTAGTCCACGCCTACTATTAAGTATTTATTCTGATTTGATCCCACCATGAAGGGTTATAGGATGTCCAGGCCCCACCAGGCAAATCACCACGGGGAGGACATAGCCTTGAGCTCATTAGGTGGAGCTAGGTGCATATCCCAGTGTCGTTGGCATTTATCGCATTTCTTCACGTGCTCTTTCGCGTCGTGCTGCATGGTTGGCCAGTAGTATTGTCATACCCCAAATTTTGACCACTAAGATTTCCCATCATTGTGCAAATCATCATCACAATATGGATGTACCTTTGTGCCTCATCAATCTCCTCAAGGAATTATTGAGCATTCACTACAATCAAACTAGGGTTTCAAACCCTCTCAGAGCCTTTAGACAAATGATCAATCAAGGAATGACATGATCTTCAACTTGTCTAACCTCTTAAACATCCATAATGGATCAAGAGGACTCCCACATCAAGAATTAGGCACAACAGTGCAACATTCCAGGTGGATCAAGCCTCAAGTTCATCTAATACAAAGTCAACTGTCGCAGAAAGTCAAAGTTTGACTTTTTGGTCAACTTTGAGCTTCACAAGCCATTACTCAAGAAAATATGATGGATGATTTAATTTGATCAAATTTAAATCAAGAAATCATGCAAAATTGCAAAATTGATCAAATTGAAAGAAACTTAGAAATTTTTTCTAAGTTAAAATCATGTTCAAGTGCACAACTTTTCAAGGTTGTAACTATTGATCCAAGCATCCATTGATTTTGAGTAAGAGCTACTTTTAAAGAGGGTATTTGATACTTCAACATTGTAGAAGGAATCAACTCAAAATATCATAAGGATTGAAAGATATAAGTGATCAAAGTTGGGAATTCTTAATGTCCAATGTTCTGACATTGCATAGGACATCATTAATATTTTTTCAGCAAGAATGCCCCAACTTCAAGGACGTTTTTCTCCATGATCCAAGTTGAACCAGGTCTGGAGTCAAACATGAAAGTTGAAGTACGTTGTCTCAGCTTTCCAGAAAGTTATAGAACGTCCTTGTAGCATACTCGGGCAGGGAGATATGATTTTTGCAAGAAGCATTGATAAAGCAGAATTTTCATGACAGCTTTTAGGACAGATTCGACTACACAAGTTCAAGGCCATTTTTGATGACTTTGCAAGCTGAACCAAGACCAAAGTCAAACATCAAAGTTGAAGTACGTCATCTAAGCTTTCCAGAAAGTCCTAGAACGTCCATATAGCATACTCGAGCAGGGAGTTATGAATTTTACAATAGGGCTTGCTGCAGCTGAGTGTTAAGATATGTTTCGGGACAGATTTGCACACTTCTTGTGCCACACGAATTTCCAAGCCTTGTCATCACTTTGGACACCTCTGAGGATCAAATCTAAAGGGGACAATCACTGAGCCAAGCCTCCAAAGTCCTTGGAACAAGAAGTAGCATGCTATTCCTGAAAATCCCTAAAAGAGGGACAAGACTCCAATTTTGGATTGGAGCATTTAATAGATGCTTAGAGGTGGCATGGACTAACACATTTGCAACTGAATTCAGTCAACATTCCTCCAACAAGTAGGGAACCAAAGCTCTGTGCCCTAACCTCTAGTCAATGGCTAGAAGAGACTTGGATTCTCATTGGACAACATTGGCCAAACCTCTGCTGCAGCCACCATTCACTATTGCTGCAAAAACAAACTTGCTATACTATAAATAGAGCTCATTTGTGCTCAGTTTGAGTACACCAAAGCCATCAAACAGATGCTTTCCTCAAAATCTCTTCTTTCACCTCAAATTTGCCTTCCAAAGCAAGTAATTCTGAGTTTTTGAGTTAGAGAACAATTCCACTCAAACTAATCACACACACACCTCATATATATCATATGTAAGCTGTGCAAACTATCACAAGTGACCTGTAATCACAAAATCACAAAGTCACTTCTCAAAACCTCAAAATGGCACTTTTTTGCATTTTTCAAGCCATGACTTGATTCAGTCACTTTCCAAACCAGATAAAACCTCAAACACACTCCAAATATCATCCTTGAACTATCCCAAATGGTTCCCAACATCTGGAACACCATTTGAGAGAGTTGCTATTTTGGTCACTTTTAACCCCTTTTGCAAGAAAGGGACAGTTTGTGTTTTTGCAGGTACCAGTTGATTCCAATCATCCTAAAAGCTTCTAAGGGATCATTTGAGTGTGTCTAAAGCATCAAATCATTTCTGGAACAAGAGGCTCGACAGATTGCACAAAAACTCCAAAAAGCTCAAAAAGAGGTAAGCGTCACAACTTGGAATCCTTGGAATCATGCATTGCTTTGAAGTCCACTGATCATACACATCTCATACATGTTGTATATGTTGTGTTTGGGCTAATTCACCATGTAATCCATGCCTGTATCAAAGTGTAGCACATAAAATGCAATTATAGGTCCTTTTCAAAACCACTATCGGGTTTTGAGGAGGGAGTGTGATCTGAAAAAACTACAACCACCATTGGATTCCTTGTGAAATTCTGGGCCAGATGCATATAAATTTTTGTCTCAAACCATTAAGATTTGAGAAAGTTATGGGTGTTAGAAGTTTGATAAAAAAGATGTTGAAAACTCATGAAAGATGTCGAATGAGATGTTGTGACATCTTTCCTCTTTTTCTTAGTTTATCTTCAAAACTCAACCAATTTTTTCACATAGCAAAAATTATCATTTTCAAAATCTGCTTTACACACTTTTTATTCATACTCCATAATATTTTAATCCACCAAAAAATCACAAAAAATATTATTATTTGATATATTTTTAATATATTCAAAAATATTGCTTTAAACTGTTTTAAATGCTTTTAAAATGATTTCTTTTTCTTGATTTTTAAAACCAAAATGATTTTAAATATTCATGTGGATAAAATACTTTCTCATAAACCTTAATCACTGTTTATAACATGATTAATGATTTTATTTGATGTTTTTTTATCATTTTTTACTTGATTTTTCTTTGAAAAATGCTCTTTAAAAAATAAAATTAGGGTTTTTGATTAATTCAACCCTCATCAAACTTATTCAAAACTTTTGGGCCTCTAATAGAGTGTAAGACCCAACCCTTTGTAAATACAACCCACTTTGGGCCTCACTTATGGTATAAGTCCCGTTGTATTTCAAAAAGTTCGACGCGATCATCATCCGTTGAAAAATAACCTTTTGGGTCTCTCCTTGAGCTATAAGACCCATTCAAAACTCTTTGGGCCTCTAATAGAGTGTAAGACCCAATCCTTTCTTGACCAAAACATTTTGGGCCTCATTGTATTGTATAAGTCCCGATACCGTCAAAAACAAACGGCGCGATCGTCGCCCTTTTAAAAATAACCTTTTGGGCCTCTCCTTGAGCTATAAGACCCATTCAAAACTCTTTGGGCCTCTAATAGAGTGTAAGACCCAATCCCCTTTTAACCAAAATCATTTGGGTCTCACTTATTGTATAAGTCCCTCTGCGTTAAAAGAAAACCTCGGCGCGATCGCCATTTTAAACGGAAAAATCATCTGGGCCTACCCTCGTGTTATAAGCCCCACTTTTTTCTTTAAAACTTTTTGGGCCTCTTGAGAGAGTGTAAGACCCAACCCCTTTGTACAGAAAACATTTTGGGCCACAGTCACTTGTATAAGTCCCTCTGTACAAATTCAAACAGTGCGCTCACTGATAAAACCCTGGGCCTCTCCTTGAGCTGTAAGCCCCAAATCTTTCTTTTTCAAAGCACTTTCTCCTTTGATTTTGTATATACTGTTGTTTCCAATCTTTCGTTGTTGAACAACTAACCAAACAGCATGGAAGCTCTACAACCGAGTAAGTGGTTATTGCTTTCATTTACCGCTTTCATATACATATAACTGTATTGTGGGGCTGTTTCACTGTAAGTCTTCTTTCATAAACTCATATCAACTGTGTAATAATAGTATAGATATTTCGAGTTTCCCCGGCAACTACGTCTAGAACTAGGTGACGCCGTTTCGTTTATTCATAGAAATAGACAGCTAGATCCCAAATAGGATCACCAGATACAGTCTTCTCTTCGGTTGTCCTCATTAGGAACTGTCAAGAAATTCTATCCCCCATAGATGAATTATTCTCGGTGAAACTTCTCTTGAATTTCTTCAAACCTCAAAACTGTTCACTAAATGAATTATTCTCGGTGAAACTTTTCTTGAACTTTTCTTTGGTTTGGGACCCACGGGCTTCCTAAAAGCATCGGCCTCCTCTTGGGCATCGTACAAGGACCCACAGGCTTCCTAAAAGCAACCCCGCCTCCTCTTGGGCTTAGTACAAGGACCCTACAGCTTCTTAGAAGTATTCACAGCCTCCTCTTAGGCTTCGTATAATGATCTCTTCCTCCGGGAATGATAGCCTCCTCTTGGGCTTAGTACAAGGACCCGTCGGCTTCTTAAAAGATTCCAGCCTCCTCTTGAGCTTCGTACAAATTGTCCCGACGACCTCCTAGAGGTATAGGAACAGAACCTAGTCATCCTCATAGAACAGTCCTTTTGATAGAGTCTACTACTGTTTCTCAAAACATGGTACAAAAGATAAAACTCTAGACTTGGACAGTCTAATATCCTTGAGTCTCAAAGACATTCTCAAGCACCCTTCAAAAATAGGAAGGAAACCCGCAGACTCGGACAGTCTCAATACCCTTCGGATTTCCCGCTTCCTTAAAGAACAGGAATAACCCGGATCCTTGAATCGAATCCCTGAGTACAGTGTTGCTCATATAAGAACTGATTTTCTCTTTAAAATCAGTATATTGGACCTGTCACTCAACTGAAACAGTTACCCTAGCCTACTCTTGGGCTTTGTACAAATGATTCTCCCCAGCAGAGTCAAACAACGTTTAGCCTCTCTCTCGGGCTTTGTACGAGACACATAAGAGACTCCCTCATTGAGTCAATCACCCTTTCGCCTCCATCTCGGGCTTTATACGAGATACAAAAAGGTTCTTATTGAGCCAAACAAACAACAGCCTCCATCTCAGGCTTCGTACGAGATACAAAAAAACTCTCTTGTTGAGTCAAAACAACCTCCATCTCGGGCTTCATACGAGATACCAAAAGACTTCATCGTCAAGTCAAAAACCTTTTAGCCTCTCTCTCGGGCTTTGTACGAGACACATATTAGCCTCCTCTTAGGCTTTGTATAAGAAAACCACTGGTTGATCCAATCAACCTTTTAGCATCAAAGCTGTGCCTCGTTCACAGTACACAAACATCAACAACTCCTTCCCCTTCATCTAATCGCTGTAAGCGGCAAGCCTCTGGATCATCTACATCCACGCCACTGTCCCTCTTTTAGCATGAGAAATTCCTAAGGAAAGATAGCATTGCTCTACACTGAGTTAAAGTCTTCTCCTTCAGGTTAAAATCCCCTTTAAAGGAAATTATGGCATTGCTAGGATTCACATATCCCGGTTAAAGTAATTCTCCTTTATAAATAGTTGTGACATACAAACCCTTCTTTAGAGATGACAAATTCTCTCTAAAGCCGAGGTCTTTCAGCTTCACGTCTTGGGCTTTGAACAAGACACAAATAGACTTTTCAGCTTCACATCTTGGGCTTTGAACAAGATACCAAACAACCTTTCGCTTCACGTCTTGGGCTTTGAACAAGACACCAAAAACCCATTTCCTCCCATAGAATAGGAGGAACTACGAACGCTCTGATTTCCCTGTTTCGGTAAACGGGAATACGTAGGCATAAGATTGAAAGAAAGATCTTAGCGAGCACAATCAACAAAAAAACCCAAATCCCATATCTCCATCAATCAAAAGCAGTAATTCAAAAAACACCAGTCCTAACATCCTAATCCTTGTTCCCCGTCAGAAACCTTCTGCCCAGGTAAAAAGAAAGAAAACCAGTATTGGCGAAAATACAAATAACCAGTACAAAGGCCCCTCCACATTGATAGCATTCGTAACCTAACAGACCGCTGTTTAAACTCAGTATGCAAAGCAGGGTTAATTGGAGACATCTATTTCCCTTCCTTATTCAGCTTACAATAGGATAAAAAATGAATCGACCTGTAGTTTAAGCTCTAACCGCATAGAGCGACCAGCGCTTAAGAACCGCGTCCAAAATCGGTCGCTACAGAAAAATGGCGCCCACCGTGGGGCCAAATTCTGATTTCCTTTTTCTTCACTTATGTGAATACCACAGATTGGGGCTTCCGCCGGGGAACCCATTTTCTGTCAGGAACTTAGGATTCATAGCTTTAAAAGTCTAGGATATTTAGGACAAATATATATACTGCTTTTCCTAATTGAATATGTGTTTATTTTTCTGCTACTGGGAATGCGTGTGATGCCGCATATGGTGAGATTGAGTATACACTTAAGATAAGTGATGGCGACGGGGTCGACCATCAACCTCAGTGGAGGCATCCTAATGTAACCATTCTCTCACCTAGACAATGGGTCGGTTGTGATGCCTGAGAAGCTGAGGAGCCAAACCCTTTCGTAGTGAAACTATCGGAAATAGTTGTTACGCGATACTACCCTCATTTGAGGCTGGTGATCTATTCTCGGTGAATGGCACTTACTCTAAGATTGCTCTACAACTCGCCGGCGATCCGCTTGTTGTTTTGCTTTCCTGGGAGGAGCTGATGATAATGAGTACAGGTACAAAATATCACCTTAGTATAAACCTTTGGGGATGGGTGGAGCCTTGACTTCATGACAACGACCCTTTGACCCCATGTTTTTTCTATGTTTTTGTGTGCTGCATTCATGCATTCATTTAAAAAAAAAACATTAAAACATTCAAAAAATCCTTCTCTTCTAGTCTCTCTATTTTTCAAATTAAACTAAGACTGTGATTGCAAATATCAGAGAAGAGGATTACGCTAATGGATTTCGGTAGAAGGAGAATTCATACGTACACCTTCAAGGTTCCAAAACTAGAGGATTTGAGAAGGTTAGCAAGGATGATCACTAGCCCTGAGGCTTTTAGAGCCAAGTACGGAGGTCTGCTACCACTGTTAAGAGTCCATGTGATTGAGGGAATCATGGATGCACTCATCCAGTTTTACGATCTGGTTTATCACTGTTTCACATTCCTGGATTACCAGCTTGCACCAACGCTGGAGGAGTATTCTCATCTGATCGATTTACATATTACTGATCGAGCTCCATTTTCTGGACTGGAAGAAATTCCAAAGAATCAGACCATTGCAAGAGCAATTCATTTGGACGAGTCTGAGGTCAGGACTCACCTAACTACTAAGGGTGGCATCCAAGGTTTGCCAGCCCAGTTCTTAACAAGGAAAGCTATGTATTTTGCCAGTATAGGGAACGTGACTGCTTTTGAAAGCGTCTTTGTCTTGCTCACCTACGGGTTATTGTTGTTTCCCAACATTAATAACTTCGTCGATATTAACGCTATTACGGTTTTTCTCATTGGAAACCCTGTGCCGACTTTGCTCGCAGATGCGTATAATTCTGTACACTCAGGAAATTTGTACAACAGAGGGGAGATCACATGTTGTGTACCTTTGCCCTATAAATGGTTTACTTCCCATTTGCCTAAGTCTGCTGCTTTTTGGAATCACAAGAGTGCCTTGCGCTGGTCGCAGAAGATCATGTCTCTCTCCAACTCTGACATTGATTGGTGTAATAGGATTTATGATGAAATGAGGATCATTGATCGTTGTGGAAAATTCCCCAACATAACCCTCATAGGAACTAAAGGAGGAATCAACTATCACCCGGTATTGGTTCGTCGTCAATTTGGATACCCGATGAGGCTTGTTCCGCGCAACGCTCATCTGGAAGGTCTTTTCTTCAAGGAAGGAGAAAGTGACAGAGCACTAAAGATGGAAATAGTGCACGCTTGGAAGCATGTTCATAAGAAAGGACGGGAGTCTCTAGGAAAACCAGACTGTGTCTCGGTGGAGCCTTATCTCCACTGGGTACAAACTAGAGCTCTCAAGCTAAAAATGCCTTATCCTCGTTACAGAATTCTTCCACCGAGGGAATCTGTCATGTACTTCATGACGGAAACTGAAAAGCTTCAGGTTACTCTCAACAAAGTTCAAAAGGAGAGGAGTTCTTGGAAGAACAAGTATCGCACCCTCAATGTGGAGTGTATCCAAATACAGCAATTACTGAAAGAGAAAGATGCTCTGATTGAGATTTTAGAGCAACATGCTATGGATAATCAGGATGACCAAAGGAATTTGCTCGCTCCTTTCACCTGGCAAAGGAATGACAACCCGACAACGGCTCAAGAGCCACGGTCAAAGAAAAGGAAGTTCCAGAATCAGCACCCGAGTTCTCTCGGGACCCATTAAATTAGGTTTCTGTTTCTGCACCTTGTAATCTACTGTATTTCCATTTCTGTAATCCTCTGAATTTCAATAAAAAAGGGTTTCCCCACTGTTTGATATTTGCAATCTAATTGTCGAAGTTTATTTTGAATTACAAAAAAAAAACAACAAAAACAATTAATATAATCATTGCATTTCATCATTCTCACATCGCGTATTCTCCTTACCTACGAATCTCACGTTTGTGTCTCGGTTCTAGAGTCAAACTGTCTCATTCGTACAATATTTGGGCCAGTCGTCAGAAAAAGATGGATGATCTTGAGGAAGAAAACAGAGAGTTGAAAGAAGAGATCGACGCTCTAAAAGAGGATATGAGAAAGCTTCGTAACGACATGCAAGCCATGGCAGAAGCTCAGCTACAAAGAACTGTGATCTCAGAGATCACCTCAGCGCCCATAGTGGAGAAGTTTGATCCTAGGTATCAGATGCCGAAAGATCGTCCCTGGGGCATGCCTGCTAGCTATATCCCGGAAGGATATGTTCCGCCGATCGTTGAAGATCAGGGAACTTCTGCAGGAGCCGCTGGTCCTGAAGGTTACAAACTTCGGGAAAGCGAAGATGCTAGAGGCATATTGAAGACCCTTGAAGGTTACAAACTTTGGGAAACGCCAAGATTCACTGCCGTAGTCACAGTCCCACCTCCAGTGGTGCACACTATCCCGGAAGGACAGATTCTGCTAATACCTGCTGGTAAAAAGGAAACTATGTTTGACCGAATGGAGGAATTCCAGGAGCAGTTCTTGGAAATGCAGAAGGAACTGCAAGCCATTCGCGGTCAGGATTTATTTCGAAAGGACGCCGCAGACCTCTGCTTGGTCCCCAATGTGAAAGTCCCGCACAAATTCCAAGTGCCCGACTTTGAAAAATACAAGGGTAACTCTTGCCCTCAGAGCCATCTGGTGATGTACGCTCGACGAATGTCAGCTCAGACAGAGAATCAGGACCTGCTAATTCACTACTTCCAGGATAGTTTAACTGGTGCCGCATTAAAATGGTACATGGGTTTAAACCGTGCCACGATCAGCACTTTCAGAGATCTTGGCACTGCCTTTGTCCAACAATACAAATACAATTTGGACATGGCACCCGACAGAGATCAACTCAGATCAATGTCGCAAAAGGAAAAGGAAACCTTTAAGGAGTACGCTCAAAGGTGGCGTGAAATTGCCGCTCAAATTTGTCCACCTCTTGAGGAAAAAGAGATGACAAAGATCTTCTTAAAGACCTTAAGCTCATTTTACTATGACCGAATGGTTGCCAGTGCACCCAGTGATTTCACCGAGATGGTCGGCATGGGCGTACGTCTTGAGGAAGCCGTCCGAGAAGGACGTTTGGTAAAAGACACTGGATCGACGAGCGGTACTAAAAAATACGGTAGTGCTCTCCCTAAGAAAAAAGAGCAAGATATTGGGAATATATCTCTCGGAAAGCAAAGGCGTCGGTATCAACCAGTAGCAGCTGTAACTCCTGCTATCAGCTCTGCGCCTATTCCTACATATCAACCTCAGGTTGCGCAGAGCCAACCTGACCAGCAAAGGACACAACAGCCTCTTCAGCAGGCTCGTCCTCCATATAACAGCAACCGTACAACACGGCCACCAGGATTTGATCCTATACCCATGTTGTACGCAGAATTATTTCCGTTACTACTGGCTAAGGGGCACATCCAGACTAAGTCTCCTCTTACAGTTCCGGAAAATCCGCCTTTTTGGTTTAAGGTGGATCAGACTTGCCCTTATCATCAAGGAGGTCCAGGGCATAACATAGATACTTGTCTCAATTTCAAGTCCGACGTGCAAAAGCTTATTAGGAGCGGGCTCTTATCTTTCAAAGATACGAATCCCAATGTTCTCACAAACCCGCTGCCTCAACACGAGAAAGCTGCAGTCAATCTGATTGAGAGAGAATCTAACAATGTCTATCAAATTCACGATGTACTCTTGTTAAAGACCAATCTAGTCAAGATGCATTGTAGACAGAGCGGATATGGCCATGTGCCACCTCATAACTATCACCAGTGTGATATCTGCTCTAAAAACAATCAAGGATGTTCTGTGGTGCAAGCAGCTCTGCAGGAACAGATGGATCTCGGATGGATCCAAGAGCACCGAGTTCGTGGAGTTAACATGGTCTACACAAATTCTAATGTCATTCAGAACCACGACATCCGTGCGATGAATGTCAACTTGGTGGCAATGAACTCAAGGCAAAGCCAGCATCATAATCTGTCGCGGCACGATTATAGTTCCTGTCTGACTTGCTCGGTAAACAAACAGAGATGCTCTTTCATACAAGAAGCCCTCCAGCGTCAGATGGATCTTGGATGGATCCAAGACTACCATGATAGGAACCCTTATCAGATCAACATGGTTCAGATCTTCGATATTCGTCTGATGAATACCAGCCTGGTAGAGTTACATGCTGAGCAGGTCCGGCTCGGATTCTTAATATCACATGATTACCAAAGCTGTAAAGCGGGTTGCGAAAATGATCAAGGTTATGCCCTTTTCCAGGAGGCACTTCAGCACTTGTTAAATCATTGGTGGATGCCAATCTACATGGATGAAGATACTCAATGAATTAGTGTCAGTAACAGGAATCCTACTCGGCGTCAAAGTCAGGATGTCCGATCAGTGGAAGGTAACCTAGTGAGGTTACATTGTATTCAAAGTGGGCGTGGCCAGGTGCCACCACACAATTACGACCGTTGTAGCGTCTGTTCGGAAAGTAACCAAGGGTGCTACCTTGTGCGAGCAGCTCTCCAGGGGCAGGTGGACCATGGAGAAATTCGCCCATATCCGGGTTCTGGACCCATCAACTGGACGCCGAACTACCTTGCCAAGCAAGTCGAGGATGTTGTCACGATCTCTGGTCGTCACCAGACCAGAGATGTTTTTGCCATTATCCCTCTACTTGACGAATCTAGAATTCCCAACCGGGAACGGATCGAGATTACTTATGATGGTCAGAAAAATTAGAAAGTTCCCATAGTCATCTATCTACCAGGACCGCTACTGTATGAATCAGCTAAGGCGATCCCTTACAAATACGGTGCAACAATAATTGAAAATGGAAAGGAAATTCCATTACCCTCCGTCGTGAACATTGCAGACATCAGTCGTGTAACACGGAGCGGCCGAATCTTCAACCGAGGAGTTGGAGAACTTAACAAAGAAAAGGAACTTCAGACAAAAGCTCCCGATCTACCAGTCGGTCAATCCAGTAATCCCGACCTTTTGAAAAATAATGATGAGATGCTGAAGCTCATCCAAAGGAGTGAATATAACATTGTTGATCAACTGTTACAGACTCCTTCAAAGATCTCGGTATTATCACTGTTACTCAGTTCAGAAGCCCACAGGGAGGCTCTACAGAAAGTCTTGGAGCAGGCCTTTGTGGAACAGGATGTAACAATCAGACAGTTCGATAGCATTGTCTCTAACATCACTTCCTGCAATAATTTGGGATTTAGTGATGAAGAATTACCTGAAGAGGGTCGCCGTCATAACATGGCGCTCAACATTACAGTTAACTGCCAGGGCGATGCATTGGCCAGCGTATTGGTAGACACAGGGTCAGCCCTGAATGTTATGCCGAAGTCCACTTTGATGCAATTATCATTCAAGGGCCATCCGATGAGAGTCAGCGAGGTCGTCGTCAAAGCATTCGACGGATCCAGAAAAACAGTTATCAGCGAAGTTGATCTTCCCATAACTATTGGTCCTCACACTTTCCAAGTCACTTTCCAGGTCATGGACATCCAGGCAACGTACAGTTGTTTATTAGTAAGACCTTGGATACATCAGGCTAGAGCGGTTACTTCAACCCTCCACCAAAAGCTAAAGTTCGTTCAGAACGATCAACTTGTCACGGTTTGTGGGGAACAAGCCTTGCTTGTGAGTAACTTGTCATTATCTACTTGTGTAGAACCCGAGGAGGTTATTGGAACTCAGTTCCAAGCACTGTCGGTAAGCAAGGACAATCAGTTTAAAGGAGGAACCTCGATTTCCTCATACAACGATGCTATCAAAGCGGTCGAGAGTACCAATACAACCGGATGGGGACAGCTTGTCATTCCTATTGACAATAAAACAAAGAAGGGTCTTGGTTTTTCTGCAACCTGTACCCAGACAGCTGCTAACGATGAAAGTCTTCATCCCCTTCAAAACTTCTTCCACAGTGGAGGTTTCCTTCACCCAGTGTCTCAGACAGTTCATGCTATCAATGAGGAAGATCCCTCTGACACAGATGAAGAATGGAAGTCCTACCTTAACAAGGACGGTTATATGTCTCAGGAAGAGGTGCCTATTTCTTTTTGCTTTCCTATAGAAAGTCCGAGATTTATACCCAGGTCAGACGTCGAACTGATATACGGGAATTGTGATTCGGAAGGATGTCGTGCTCCGCCAAATTCATTAGAGGAAGACACTCCGATGAAAGACAATTTTGACTACACCTACTATGGCCCAATGGATGGTCTTCCAATGTGGCAACCTTATCCAGGAAACTTGGGGCAAGAAAGTCATCCGAGTAATGAAACTCAACTGAGCACCATTGAACAGAATACCTGTGTCCCCACCATGTCATGGGATCAACACTCAGGTCATTCAGAAACTACTCAACATGACGATGAATTTGCAACGTTTGCAGGACTTGAATTCATCAACTATGCTTTTCCTGAGGTCAACGTCATCGAGAGGGATGACTCCTCCAGTTCCAAAGAAGTTTGGGATACCTTGGGACAACCTAGTGGAAAATACGACTTTATGGTCAAGTACACTGCGCCCGAAAGCTCTCGTATCAGGCTCGAAGATATCCAGCCAACTGGATGGGGAGATACAACTGAGAGGACAACTACTCTGCAAAATGCAACAGAGGAATCCTCCTACAACAATTCTTCCTGGGAGACAGATTCCAGTGATCCTGCTCCACCAGAAATCAGCGTTATTTCTGAAGACAAATCAAGGAAGGTGCCAGACTTTGTGATTCACCGAGGAGTTCGCCGCCAATGGGTTGCCGTCGAGGTTCCGAAGGTCGTCCATCAGTCAAAGTAATTGCCATCTTTAACCTTTCACCCTGCCCAGGTGAAACGGATGTTTTGATAGGGCTCGCTTTCTGTAAATATACCTCTTCGCTTCGCCCAAAGCAACAGAGTTTTGTTTTATAGGGCTATAGTTTCAAGGATCGACTTGTTCATTAATAAAATAACGTCGTTCTGTAATTTCTGCATTATTTGCTGTTTTCTCTTTTTGCTTTTTTTCAGAAAATGGTAATCCTAAAAAACAATTCAAAAATAAAAACAATTCAAAAATAAAACACTGCACACACTTGCATTTTCCTCTATCTCTTCTAAACACGAATCATCACGTCATGCAGATTGCTTGTTTTAAACCCAGTTGAAACATACGATCCGATGCCTTCTCCCAACTTTGAGTTCCCGGTATTCAAGGCTGAAGAAGAAATTGACAACGAAATTCCAGAAGAGATCTCCCGATTACTCAGACAAGAGGAAAGGTCTATTGAACCTCACAAAGAGCCGTTGGAAACGGTAAACTTGGGTTTAGTAAAAGAGAGAAAAGAAATCAGGATTGGGGCACTGCTCAGTCCAAATGCCAAAGAGAGTTTGATAAAGCTTCTCAAAGAATTCCCCGATGTATTCGCTTGGTCCTATCAGGATATGCCAGGGTTGGATACCAGCATCGTGGAACATCACTTACCGTTGAGATTGGAATGTCCGTCAGTAAAGCAAAGGTTGAGACGCACTCACCCGGACATGGCCATCAAAATCAAAGAGGAGGTACAGAAACAGATTGACGTGGGTTTCCTCGCTACATCTGAATATCCTCAATGGTTAGCCAACATTGTACCTGTTCCCAAAAAGGACGGAAAGTTCAGAATGTGTGTTGATTACAGAGATCTGAACAAGGCTAGTCCAAAGGACGACTTTCCTTTACCACACATTGACATGCTGGTAGACAGTACAGCAAAGTTCAAAGTATTCTCCTTCATGGATGGATTCTCAGGCTATAACCAGATCAAAATGGCGCCGAAAGACATGGAGAAAACTTCGTTCATTACCCCATGGGGGCACCTTTTGTTACAAGGTAATGTCGTTCGGTTTGAAGAATGCCGGGGCAACCTATCAAAGGGCCGTGACTACTCTGTTTCATGACATGATACACAAAGAAATCGAAGTGTATGTCGATGATATGATTGCAAACTCAAAAACAGAGAGTGAGCACGTTGAACATTTGTCAAAATTGTTCGAACGTCTAAGAAAATTCAAGCTCCGCTTGAATCCCAACAAGTGCACCTTCGGTGTCCGTTCAGGGAAACTACTAGGGTTCATCGTCAGCTAGAAAGGGATTGAAGTTGATCCTGACAAGGTCAAGGCCATTCAAGAAATGCCTTCTCTGAAAACTGAAAAACAAGTCAGAGGATTCCTGGGACGTTTGAACTACATCTCCAGGTTCATATTCCTTATGACTGCCACTTGTGCGCCAATCTTCAAATTACTGAAAAAGAACCAGGACTGCGTTTGGTCAGAAGATTGCCAAACCGCCTTCGACAGTATCAAGGAATATCTGTTGAATCCTCCAATTCTATCACCTCCAGTGGAAGGAAGACCACTGATTATTTACTTCACAGTCCTAGAGGACTCAATGGGATGTGTACTTGGCCAACAAGACGAAACCAAATGGAAAGAGTCTGCCATTTACTATCTGAGCAAGAAATTCACCGACTGCAAAACTCGATACACGATGCTCGAGAAAACTTGCTGTGCTTTGGCTTGGGCAGCCAAACGTCTTCGCCAGTACATGATTTGCCACACCACTTGGTTGATCTCAGAAATGGATCCAATCAAGTATGTATTTGAAAAACCTGCTCTCACAGGAAGGATTGCCCGTTGGCAGATGTTGCTATCAGAATATGACATAGAGTATCACGCTCAGAAAGCCGTTAAGGGAAGTATTTTAGCCGATCATTTGGCTCACCAACCGATTGACGATCAAGAATCAATCGGGTTTGACTTCCCAGACGAAGATCTCATGTATCTAAAAATGAAAGACTGCGATGAACCATTACCCAGTGAAGGGCCAGAACCAGGTTCCCAATGGGGACTAATCTTTGACGGAGCAGTTAATCATTATGGAAACGGAATTTGGGCAATCATTGTTACCCCTCAGGGTACCCACATTCCTTTCACTGCCAGACTTACGTTCAAATGTACGAACAACGAGGCCGAATACGAAGCTTGTATCATGGGTCTCGAGGAAGCGATTGATTTAAGGATAAAAAACTTGGACGTATACGGCGACTCAGCCCTGGTTATCAATCAGATAAAAGGAGATTAGAACACATACCAATCAGGATTGATTCCTTACAAAGACTACGCAAGAAGGTTGCTACCTTTCTTCAACAGAGTTGAGTTTCATCATATCCCTCGTGAGGAGAATCACATGGCTGATGCTTTAGCCACTCTCTCTTCCATGATTAGTGTAGGTCGATGGAATGACTTACCTAAGATTGACATAATGCGCCTTGAACGGCCCGCTTACGTCTTCACGATCGAAGCAGTCATAGATGACAAACCTTGGTATCACGATATCAAATGCTTCCTTCAGAAACAAGAGTACCCACCTGGGGCACTCAGAAAAGATAGAAAAACCCTCAGAAGATTGGCTGGAAACTTCTTCCTGAGCGGTGACACTCTCTATAAGAGAAATTTTGACATGGTCTTGCTCCGATGCGTAGGCAGACCAGAAGCAGAAATGCTGATGAAAGAAATTCATGAAGGATCCTTTAGCACTCATGCCAACGGACACACAATGGCGAGAAAAATTCTAAGAGCAGGGTACTACTGGTTGACCATGGAATTCGACTGCTACAAGTACATGAGGAGGTGTCACAAGTGTCAGATATACTCTGACGAAATTCATGTATCGCCATCATATCTCAAAGTTCTTTCTTCCCCGTGGCCTTTTTCTATATGGGGAATCGACATGATTGGCATGATTGAGCCCAAGGCTTCAAATGGACATCGGTTCATTCTGGTAGCCATTGACTACTTCACTAAATGGGTCGAAGCAGCGTCATACGCCAATGTAACCCGACAAGTGGTGGTCCGATTTATCAAAAACAATATCATCTGCCGTTATGGTGTTCCAAGCGAGATCATTACTGATAATGGATCTAACTTGAACAATAAGATGATGAAAGAGTTGTGTGCTGAGTTCAAGATTGAACACCATAACTCATCCCCCTACCGACCCAAGATGAACGGGGCGGTAGAAGCGGCTAACAAGAACATCAAGAAGATTGTTCAAAAGATGGTTGTAACCTACAAAGACTGGCACGAGATGCTACCCTTTGCTCTTCACGGTTATCGCACATCTGTCCGTACTTCAACAGGGGCAACCCCTTTCTCTCTAGTATATGGCATGGAAGCAGTGCTTCCCATAGAAGTAGAGATCCCGTCAATCCGAGTATTGATGGAAGCCAAGCTCACCGAAGCTGAATGGTGTCAAAGCCGACATGACGAACTGAATCTGATCGAAGAGAAGCGAATCACGGCACTATGCCACAGTCGTTTGTATCAACAGAGAATGAAGAGTGCGTTTGACAAAAAGGTTCGACCTCGTGTCTTCAAAAAAGGAGACCTCGTGCTCAAGAAGATACAATCATTTCTCTCTAACTCTCGGGGCAAATGGACCCCAAATTATGATGGCCCCTATGTGGTCACGAAAGCTTTCTTAGGCGGCGCCTTGAGACTTGCAACCATGGACGGAGAGGAATTTGCCTACCCCACGAATGTTGATGTAGTCAAGAAATACTTCGCCTAAGCTAAAAAAAAAAAAAAGAAACGTCTCGGTGGATTGAAAACCCGAAAGGGCGGTCCAGGCAAAAGTTAGAGACATGAAAAAAAATCATCCCGATGGATTGGAAATCTCATAGTATAATCCAGGAAAAAAATTAGGGATAATGGCAAGTAACTATGTTCAACAGAGGCAAGTCCCCCAGCAGCAGCAGTTACACCATCCATCAGAGGAAAACTCCAGTTAAGGTCATCTTCGACAGAAGCTCAGGATTCCCCGAATTCAAAGTTGGTAGAAGGATAGTGGTCGTTATGTTTCAACGTAGCCCTTTTCCCTGTAAATTACCATTTTCTAGCTTTGTATATACTCTTTGGAATCACGCGTTTGGCTGATCTCCATCCTATCAATAAAATTTGAGCCTTTGTACTTTTGTTTGTATTTCTTATTTGTTTTAGCTTTACAGAACGACGTTGTTAACATGATTAACGATTCTTGAAATAAAACAAAAAAATGAATTTACTTGTTAAAACTTTTTCTGCTTTTTTTATAAAGATGGCAATTTCTTTTGACTGTTGAACATCGAAAGAACATCAACCGCTTCTCCAGAAGTAAGCGAACTTCAAAGTGCAGAATCAAAGTACTCCTTCTAACCTAGTACGTCTGAATGAAGGGATCAACTGTGTCAGAGACCTTGTTTCGTCTGACACGCCTCGGCCGAGTTCTCATCTCCTAAGCCCGATCAACGGTATACCCCGCAGGGATTATCTCTCCTAAGCAAGGTGGAATTGCTATTTTGAACCAGCGATATCTCTATACGCCCCGCGATGGCCGAGTATCCAGTCATGTTCATCTTTTAGTTTGTGTGTTGCGTCAGTTTTGTCAGCATATACATACATACATCTTGCATTATTGATTTGCATTTGCATCGCTATCACTCTAGTCGGTCTTATCCCCTAGTGATAAAAGTCCTCTCGATCGAGTTGTCAGCCCCCTCCTCGTCAGGAAGTGTTACGTCTGAACGTTCTCTCTCCTCCAATTTATTTCTGGAAGAAAGTTGGCCCTCGACCACTTTGACAACTTGAACCTCTGAAAAGCCCGAGATAACTTTCAACAAATATCACTCTTCGCCATTGAAGATGATATCCTTGCTTTCCCGGATTAAGGAAAATCCACAGAGAAAGTCTCGTAATCAGAGATTCGGTGGTACGACAGTTTTTTTCCGAAAAAAACACTGATGAAAAGGTCATCGGCACCTCAAAATTGGATCCCATCATATGGCATTTCTCCGGAAAGACCCCGAGAAAAGTATGATGTAAGCCCCCAAACGAAAATAGTCTCTCGAGAGACTTGCTTTCCCCAGTAGAATCGACAAATGGCGTCTCCAAAACCGAGAAGTTTGTGTACCTCTACAGTTCAGACGACTGGGTTCTCCAGCAAGTCTGACATCAAAACTTTTTCCATCAAATGGCATCTCCCCAGGAAAATTCGGCGAGAAGTTTGAGGGAAATCCGCTACGAATAGCGTCCCTTGTCAATAAAGTTTATTGACAAAAGAAACTAAGACCAGTTCCTTGGTAGGAAACCAGGATCGAGGGGAAGTTGACGAAAGAAACTAAGACCAGTTCCTTGGTAGGAAACCAGGATCGAGGGGAAGTTGACAAAAGAAACTAAGATCAGTTCCTCGGTAGGAAACCAGGATCGAGGGGAAGTTTACAAAAGAAACTGAGACCAGTTCCTTGGTAGGAAACCAGGATCGAGGGGAAGTTTGTTTCAGAAACTAAGACCAGTTCCTTGGTAGGAAACCAGGATCGAGGGGAAGTTTATTTCAAAAGAAAACTGAGACCAGCTCCTTGGCGGAAGACCAGGATCGAGGGGAAGTTTACCTTTTCTAAGCATCATCGTTTAGCTAAAGAAGATGAATGCGTAAGCTACCATTCATAACCACCATCAAAATTTCGGGTATTTCGATATTTAATCCTCTTGCACCCCGAATGCCCGAATACCTTCGCCATTCACACCTTCGGGTCCAAGAAGATTAAATAGGGGCATCTGTCATACCCCAAATTTTGACCACTAAGATTTCCCATCATTGTGCAAATCATCATCACAATATGGATGTACCTTTGTGCCTCATCAATCTCCTCAAGGAATTGTTGAGCATTCACTACAATCAAACTAGGGTTTCAAACCCTCTCAGAGCCTTTAGACAAATGATCAATTAAGGAATGACATGATCTTCAACTTGTCTAACCTCTTAAACATCCACAATGGATCAAGAGGACTCCCACATCAAGAATTAGGCACAAGAGTGCAACATTTCAGGTGGATCAAGCCTCAAGTTCATCTAATACAAAGTCAACTGACGCAGAAAGTCAAAGTTTGACTTTTTGGTCAACTTTGAGCTTCACAAGCCATTACTCAAGAAAATATGATGGATGATTTAATTTTATCAAATTTAAATCAAGAAATCATGCAAAATTGCAAAATTGATCAAATTGAAAGAAACTTAGAAATTTTTTCTAAGTTAAAATCATGTTCAAGTGCACAACTTTTCAAGGTTGTAACTATTGATCCAAGCATCCATTGATTTTGAGTAAGAGCTACTTTTAAAGAGGGTATTTGATACTTCAATATTGTAGAAGGAATCAACTCAAAATATCATAAGGATTGAAAGATATAAGTGATCAAAGTTGGTAATTCTTAATGTCCAATGTTCTGACATTGCATAGGACATCATTAATAATTTTTCAGCAAGAATGCCCCAACTTCAAGGACGTTTTGCTCCATGATCCAAGTTGAACCAGGTCTGGAGTCAAACATGAAAGTTGAAGCACGTTGTCTCAGCTTTCCAGAAAGTTATAGAACGTCCTTGTAGCATACTCGGGCAGGGAGATATGATTTTCGCAAGAAGCAGTGATAAAGCAGAATTTTCATGACAGCTTTTGGGACAGATTTGACTACACAAGTTCAAGACCATTTTTGATGACTTTGCAAGCTGAACCAAGACCAAAGTCAAACATCAAAGTTAAAGTATGTCATTAGGGCTTTCCAAAATGTATTAGAACTCCCATTAATTCAATTTGAGCAAGGAGTTATGAACCTCACAACAGGCCTTGCTCGAGCTGATTTTTTAGGACGGATTTTGTGCACTTTTCTTGTGCCACCCAATTTTCAAGCTTTGTCACCATGCAAGACAAGCATCAAAGATGCAATTCACTTCAATTCAAAATATCATAGTGGATTAAAATATACAAGTGATTAAAGTTTGAAATTATTAATGATCAAAGTTGTCAAATGTTTCAACATTTCATAGGACATCATTAATATTTTTCCAGCAAGAATGTCCCAACTTCAAGGATGTTTTTCTCCATGATCCAAGTTGATTCAAGCCAAACCTTGAACATCAAAGTTGAAGTAAGTTGTCTCAGCTTTCCAGAAAGGTGTAGAACGTCCTTGTAGCATACTCGAGCAGGGAGATATGATTTTTGCAAGAAGCATTGATAAAGCAGAATTTTCATGATAGCTTTTAGGACAAATTCGACTACACAAGTTCAAGGCCATTTTTGATGACTTTGCAAGACCAAAGTCAAACATCAAAGTTGAAGTACGTCATCTAAGCTTTCCAGAAAGTCCTAGAACGTCCATATAGCATACTCGAGCAGGGAGTTATGAATTTTACAATAGGGCTTGCTGCAGCTGATTGTTAAGACATGTTTCGGGACAGATTTGCACACTTGTGCCACACGAATTTCCAAGCCTTGTCATCACTTTGGACACCTCTGAGGATCAAATCTAAAGGGGACAATCACTGAGCCAAGCCTCCAAAGTCCTTGGAACAAGAAGTAGCATGCTATTCCTAAAAATCCCTAAAAGAGGGACAAGACTCCAATTTTGGATTGGAGCATTTAATAGATGCTTAGAGGTGGCATGGAATGACACATTTGCAACTGAATTCAGTCAACATTCCTCCAACAAGTAGGGAACCAAAGCTCTGTGCCCTAACCTCTAGTCAATGGCTAGAGGAGACTTGGATTCTCATTGGACACCATTGGCCAAACCTCTGCTGCAGCCACCATTCACTATTGCTGCGAAAACAAACTTGCTCTACTATAAATAGAGCTCATTTGTGCTCAGTTTGAGTACACCAAAGCCATCAAACAGATGCTTTCCTCAAAATCTCTTCTTTCACCTCAAATTTGCCTTCCAAAGCAAGTAATTCTGAGTTTTTGAGTTAGAGAGCAATTCCACTCAAACTAATCACATACACACCTCATATATATCATATGTAAGCTGTACAAACTATCACAAGTGACCTGTAATCACAAAATCACAAAGTCACTTCTCAAAACCTCAAAATGGCACTTTTTTGCATTTTTCAAGCCATGACTTGATTCAGTCACTTTCCAAACCAGATAAAACCTCAAACACACTCCAAATATCATCCTTGAACTGTCCCAAATGGTTCCCAACATCTGGAACACCATTTGAGAGAGTTGCTATTTTGGTCACTTTTAACCCCTTTTGCAAGAAAGGACAGTTTGTGTTTTTGCAGGTACCAGTTGATTCCAATCATCCTAAAAGCTTCTAAGGGATCATTTGAGTGTGTATAAAGCATCAAATCATTTCTGGAACAAGAGGCTCGACAGATTGCACAAAAACTCCAAAAAGCTCAAAAAGAGGTAAGCGTCACAACTTGGAATCATGCATTGCTTTGAAGTCCACTGATCATACACATCTCATACATGTTGTATATGTTGTGTTTGGGCTAATTCACCATGTAATCCATGCCTGTATCAAAGTGTAGCACAGAAAATGCAATTATAGGTCCTTTTCAAAACCACTATCGGGTTTTGAGGAGGGAGTGTGATCTGAAAAAACTACCACCACCATTAGATTCCTTGTGAAATTCTGGGCCAGATGCATATAAATTTTGTCTCAAACCATTGAGATTTGAGAAAGTTATGGGTGTTGGAAGTTTGATAAAAAAGATGTTGAAAACTCATGAAAGATGTCGAATGAGATGTTGTGACATCTTTCCTCTTTTTCTTAGTTTATCTTCAAAACTCAACCAATTTTTTCACATAGCAAAAATTATCATTTTCAAAATCTGTTTTACACACTTTTTATTCATACTCCATAATATTTTAATCCACCAAAAAATCACAAAAAATATTATTATTTGATATATTTTTAATATATTCAAAAATATTGTTTTAAATTGTTTTAAATGCTTTTAAAATGATTTCTTTTTCTTGATTTTTAAAACCAAAATGATTTTAAATATTCATGTGGATAAAATACTTTCTCATAAACCTTAATCACTGTTTATAACATGATTAATGATTTTATTTGATGTTTTTTATCATTTTTTACTTGATTTTTCTTTGAAAAATGCTCTTTAAAAAATGAAATTAGGGTTTTTGATTAATTCAACCCTCATCAAACTTATTCAAAACTTTTGGGCCTCTAATAGAGTGTAAGACCCAACCCTTTGTAAATACAACCCACTTTGGGCCTCACTTATGGTATAAGTCCCGTTGTATTTCAAAAAGTTCGACGCGATCATCATCCGTTGAAAAATAACCTTTTGGGCCTCTCCTTGAGCTATAAGACCCATTCAAAACTCTTTGGGCCTCTAATAGAGTGTAAGACCCAATCCTTTCTTGACCAAAACATTTTGGGCCTCATTGTATTGTATAAGTCCCGATACCGTCAAAAACAAACGGCGCGATCGTCGCCCTTTTAAAAATAACCTTTTGGGCCTCTCCTTGAGCTATAAGACCCATTCAAAACTCTTTGGGCCTCTAATAGAGTGTAAGACCAAATCCCCTTTTAACCAAAATCATTTGGGCCTCACTTATTGTATAAGTCCCTCTGCGTTAAAAGAAAACCTCGGCGCGACCGCCATTTTAAACGGAAAAATCATCTGGGCCTACCCTCGTGTTATAAGCCCCACTTTTTTCTTTAAAACTTTTTGGGCCTCTTGAGAGAGTGTAAGACCCAACCCCTTTGTACAGAAAACATTTTGGGCCACAGTCACTTGTATAAGTCCCTCTGTACAAATTCAAACAGTGCGCTCACTGATAAAACCCTGGGCCTCTCCTTGAGCTGTAAGCCCCAAATCTTTCTTTTTCAAAGCACTTTCTCCTTTGATTTTGTATATACTGTTGTTTCCAATCTTTCTTTGTTGAACAACTAACCAAACAGCATGGAAGCTCTACAACCGAGTAAGTGGTTATTGCTTTCATTTACCGCTTTCATATACATATAACTGTATTGTGGGGTTGTTTCACTGTAAGTCTTCTTTCATAAACTCATATCAACTGTGTAATAATAGTATAGATATTTCGAGTTTCCCTGGCAACTACGTCTAGAACTAGGTGACGCCGTTTCGTTTATTCATAGAAATAGACAGCTAGATCCCAAATAGGATCACCAGATACAGTCTTCTCTTCGGCTGTCCTCATTAGGAACTGTCAAGAAATTCTATCCCCCAGAGATGAATTATTCTCGGTGAAACTTCTCTTGAATTTCTTCAAATCTCAGAACTGTTCACTAAATGAATTATTCTCGGTGAAACTTTTCTTGAACTTTTCTTTGGTTTGGGACCCACAGGCTTCCTAAAAGCATCGGCCTCCTCTTGGGCATCGTACAAGGACCCACAGGCTTCCTAAAAGCAACCCCGCCTCCTCTTGGGCTTAGTACAAGGACCCTACGACTTCTTAGAAGTATTCACAGCCTCCTCTTAGGCTTCGTATAATGATCTCTTCCTCCGGGAATGATAGCCTCCTCTTGGGCTTAGTACAAGGACCCGTTGGCTTCTTAAAAGATTCCAGCCTCCTCTTGGGCTTCGTACAAATTGTCCCGACGACCTCCTAGAGGTATAGGAACAGAACCTAGTCATCCTCATAGAACAGTCCTTTCATAGAGTCTACTACTGTTTCTCAAAACATGGTACAAAAGATAAAACTCTAGACTTGGACAGTCTAATATCCTTGAGTCTCAAAGACATTCTCAAGAACCCATCAAAAATAGGAAGGAAACCCGCAGACTCGGACAGTCTCAATACCCTTCGGATTTCCCGCTTCCTTAAAGAACAGGAATAACCCGGATCCTTGAATCGAATCCCTGAGTACAGTGTTGCTCATATAAGAACTGATTTTCTCTTTAAAATCAGTATATTGGACCTGTCACTCAACTGAAACAGTTACCCTAGCCTCCTCTTGGGCTTTGTACAAATGATTCTCCCCAGCAGAGTCAAACAACGTTTAGCCTCTCTCTCGGGCTTTGTACGAGACACATAAGAGACTCCCTCATTGAGTCAATCACCCTTTCGCCTCCATCTCGGGCTTTATACGAGATACAAAAAGGTTCTTATTGAGCCAAACAAACAACAACCTCCATCTCGGGCTTCGTACGAGATACAAAAAAACTCTCTTGTTGAGTCAAAACAGCCTCCATCTCGGGCTTCATACGAGATACCAAAAGACTTCATCGTCAAGTCAAAAACCTTTTATCCTCTCTCTCGGGCTTTGTACGAGACACATATTAGCCTCCTCTTAGGCTTTGTATAAGAAAACCACTGGTTGATCCAATCAACCTTTTAGCATCAAAGCTGTGCCTCGTTCACAGTACACAAACATCAACAACTCCTTCCCCTTCATCTAATCGCTGTAAACGGCAAGCCTCTGGATCATCTACATCCACGCCACTGTCCCTATTTTAGCATGAGAAATTCCTAAGGAAAGATAGCATTGCTCTACACTGAGTTAAAGTCTTCTCCTTCAGGTTAAAATCCCCTTTAAAGGAAATTATGGCATTGCTAGGATTCACATATCCCGGTTAAAGTAATTCTCCTTTATAAACAGTTGTGACATACAAACCCCTCTTTAGAGATGACAAATTCTCTCTAAAGCCGAGGTCTTTCAGCTTCACGTCTTGGGCTTTGAACAAGACACAAATAGACTTTTCAGCTTCACATCTTGGGCTTTGAACAAGATACCAAACAACCTTTCGCTTCACGTCTTGGGCTTTGAACAAGACACCAAAAACCCATTTCCTCCCATAGAATAGGAGGAACTACGAAAGCTCTGATTTCCCTGTTTCGGTAAATGGGAATACGTAGGCATAAGATTGAAAGAAAGATCTTAGCGAGCACAATCAACAAAAAAACCCAAATCCCATATCTCCATCAATCAAAAGTAGTAATTCAAAAAACACCAGTCCTAACATCCTAATCCTTGTTCCCCGTCAGAAACCTTCTGCCCAGGTAAAAAGAAAGAAAACCAGTATTGGCGAAAATACAAATAACCAGTACAAAGGCCCCTCCACATTGATAGCATTCGTAACCTAACAGACCGCTGTTTAAACTCAGTATGCAAAGCAGGGTTAATTGGAGACATCTATTTCCCTTCCTTATTCAGCTTACAATAGGATAAAAAATGAATCGACCTGTAGTTTAAGCTCCAACCGCAGAGAGCGACCAGCGCTTAAGAACCGCGTCCAAAATCGCTCGCTACAAGTATCCTGCTCGGAGGGCCTTTCGGGCAAGTAACCTTCCTCCGAGGTGTTGGGCATTGATCCCTTCGTGGATTTTGCGCAAGATGTGGGCGACCATTTCTTCCTCGACACATTTGAGGAGTAGGGATGGAGAATCCTCGCCGGTAGAGTTTATCTTCCATCAAGACATAGGAGCAGGCCCTTCGCCTAACTACGCTGGCCTCTTTAGGGTCGGATGGGAGTTCGTCTTTAGCGAGGTAGTTATAAACGGGGGTCATCCAGCAATGGCGGTCGCCGATCACTTGTACGTCTAGGGTCGGGGAAGCTTTCTCAATGCTGGGTCGAGGAAGTACCTCTTGTATGAAGGACTTGTTTCCGCCTTTCTTCTTTGTGCTGGCTAGTTTGGACAAAACGTCTGCCCAGACATTGTGTTCACTGGGAACATGTTTTACCTCCACCGCTGCAAAATTTGTCATCTTCTTCTTCTTGACCAGGGCTAAGTATTCAGTCAGGTTGTCGTTTTTGGGTTGGTATTCCCCTCGGACTTGAAGGGCCATGAGTTGTGAATATGTACAAATAACGACTTCTTCCGCACCAAGGTCTTCGGCCAAGCGTAACCCGACAAGGAAGGCTTCGTACTCAGCCTGGTTATTATAGGTGGGGAAGGACAGGGTGAGTGATACTTCAATGATGATTCCCTCATCGCTTTCCAGTATGATGCCTGCCCCACTTCCCACCGAACTGGAGGCCCTGTCTACGAAAATGGTCCATTTGCGTGCTCTGCAAGTAGGGGAGTCTGCGAACGTCATCTCTGCGACGAAGTCGGCTAAAGCTTGTGCTTTTAGGGATTTCCTGCTCTCATACTGGATGTCGAATTCGAATAGCTCGAGCGACCATTTGAGCATCCTGTCAGCCATGTCCGGTCGTCCCAGTAGCTGCTTTACGGGTTGATTTGTTCGAACCACAATCGTGTGGGCTAGAAAGTAGTGTCTCAGTCTTCTTGCTGTGTTGATGAGGGCCAGCGCCACTTTTTCAATCTGTTGGTATCTCAACTCTGGTCCCTGCAGTGCTTTGCTCGTGAAGTATATGGGCTTCTGCCCGTTAGGGGTCTCGCGGATGAGAGCGGCGCTTACTGCCTCGGTTGCTACAGTGAGATACAGGTACAAAGTTTCACCATTGTCTGGGCGTGAGAGGACTGGTGGTTCCGAAAGTGCCTGTTTCAGGTGGAGGAGAGCTTGGTCGCATTCCTCGGTCCATTCGAACGCTGCCTCCTTGTGGAGGAGTTTGAAGAATGGCAGGGCGTGCTGGGCAGATCTGGCCACGAAGCGGGATAATGACGCGAGCATCCCGTTGAGGGATTGGATGGACTTCTTTGACTTGGGCGTTGGAAACTCGGAGAATGCCCGACACTTATCGGGATTGGCCTCTATTCCTCGTTCTGTTAAGTAGAAGCCGAGGAATTTGCCTGCCCGGACACCGAACGTGCATTTCTCCGGGTTGAAACACATCTTGTACTTCCTGGCCTGTTCAAAGACCTTCCTCAGATGGGCAGTATGATCGGTTTCCTCATGGGATTTGACGATCATGTCCTCCATATAGACTTCGAGCATGTCGCTTATTTCTCCCTGGAAGACCTTGTTCATCATTCTTTGATAGGTCGCGCCGGCGTTCTTCAGGCCGAAGGGCATTACGTTGTAGGAATAGTTGCCCGATTCGGTCATGAAGGCCCTGTATTTTTTATCGCTCATTGCCATTGGAATTTGATTATAGCCCGAATAGGCATCCATGAATGATAAAAGTTTAAAACCGACAGAATTATCAACAAGTTTATCAATATTGGGAAGGGGGTAGGCATCCTTCAGGCATGCCTTATTAAGATCGGTGTAGTCAATGCACATTCGCCATTTGCCATTAGATTTTTTCACAAGTACAACGTTAGACAGCCAAGTGGTGAATTTTGCCTCCGAGATAAATTTAGCCTCGAGGAGATCCTTTACAACTTTTTCTGCAGCCTCCATTTTCTCCGGAGACTGCTTTCTCCTACGCTGTGCTACTGCTTTGACGATCGGGTCAATCGTTAGTTGATGGCAAGCGACGGACGGGTCCAAGCCGGGCATCTCGGCGGCGCTCTAGGCGAACAGATTAGTGTTCTAACTAAGGCAGGCTTTGAGTTGCTTCCTAGCGATGTCGGTGAGATCCGCTCCAATCTTCACTCCCTACTGGGGGTCGTCTCCGAACAAAACGAGCTCAAAGTTGACATCCGGTATTGGGTGCAGCGGATAGGAGCTGCTGTTGGACGGGACAGATGAGCTGGTTGAAGCTGCTTGGTCCTTCTGATGCTCTTCTTCGGGGAAGCAACTGCCGAGGTCAATGGAGTTGACTTGAGGCAGAGGCTTGGCTTCCTTGGAACTGCTGGGCAAGGCGAGCTTGTTCGAAACCTTTGGCTTGGACGTGATGACGTTGAGTCCCTTTGTGGTTGCTTCAAAACATCATCGCGCGGATTCGATGTCGCCGTAGAGGGTGGCGACCATCCCCTTTGAAGTGTAGTACTTCATCTAGAGGTGGACGGTTGAAGGCACCGCTATCAACTCAGCCAATGTTGGTCTTCCGAAAATACATTGGTACAATGACGGGCAATCGATCACCAAAAACTGCACTTTAACGGATCTGGCCGTCTCTGCTGATCCAAAAGTGACGATCAGTTCGACGTATCCTCAGGGTTTGGTCACTGATCCGTTGAATACTTGCAAATCAGACCCCACGTAGGGGGTGAGGTGTGATTCGTCTAGCTGAAGCGTTCAAAACAGCTGGGAGTACATAATGTCGATCGAGCTGTCTTGGTCGACGAGGATTCTGCGAACGTCGAAGTTCGCATTCGAGCTCTGACGAGTAAGGGTATGCTCGAGTTTGGAGATCCTCCGAGGAGCTCCTCCTGGTAGAAGGAGATGGGACAGAGCCCTTTTGGGCTTGGTCGAGCGTGGTTATTTTGTTGGAGCTCGTGCTGATTAGGTGCTCGAATTTCCTTTTCACGGAGCCTACCGTGGTTTTATTGAAACCCCCGCCCGAGATGACCATGGCGGAAGGGAATGTTTCCCACGGGCTGTGGGCCGCGAAGTAGGTGGGACCGCTGAGCTCATTCGGGACGTAGAAGTCCTCTGGTCGCGAAACGGACACGGCGACCTAGATGTTGGCCTCTTCCGAGGAGGGCATCTCTTCCTCTACCTTTTTGGACTCCTGGGCGTCTTGCCGGGGAGCATCTTTATTTTTAGTGAACTGTTTCAGGTGGCCATCCCTGATCAGTATCTTGATAGCATCCTTCAAATGAATGCAGTCTTCGGTAGTGTGGCCGTGACTCTTATGGAAACTGCAGTATTTCGATTTGTCGGCGTTGGGTTTGCCCGATATTTGTTTGGGGAAGCGAACCCCTGCTTGCTTGAATTCTGAATTTGCTCATTCGGACAGTATCTTCTCCCTGGAGACGGTCAGGGAGGTGTAGTCGTGGAATTGTCCGGAGGGTCCCTTGCTGTCGTGGTAGTCCCGAGGACGCTCTTCACGCTTCCTTTCTTCTCGACGGGATATCGAGGCTTCTTCGCTTCTTGAGGCCTGAGCGTTCTCCTGGTGG
Organism: Lathyrus tuberosus; assembly: GCA_022829125.1. Taxonomy (NCBI): domain Eukaryota; kingdom Viridiplantae; phylum Streptophyta; class Magnoliopsida; order Fabales; family Fabaceae; genus Lathyrus; species Lathyrus tuberosus. Next base: position 16,791,297 of record JALAZF010000071.1, read on the forward strand.
CGGGAGGCTCGGACGGAGTTGGCCGCCTCCTTCTCCTCGTACTGAATATGTGACTGTGCCTTGAGGAGGAGGGCACCCAGGTTCCTCGGAGGTGCGAGGCCAACGACTTTAGAGAATTATGAGCCTGAGCGGAGTTCTTGCTCGAGCAGGAATTTTTTCATCTCGTCCGTTGTAGGGACATGTACCGCTTCTTTGTTGAACCTCTCGATGTATGCCCAGAGAGGTTCGTCATTTCCTTGGATTATGGCCCCAAGGGAGGCTTCAGTCTTGGGGTGGCGGCGCGACGCCGTGAAGTGCCAGGAGAACATTCTGCCCAATTGCTTCCACGACGTAATAGACTCTTCGGGCAGCTGCTTGTACCAAGTTATTGCTCCTTTTCGGAGCGTGGTTGGGAATAGTCGACACTTGATGGTGCCTCGGACGCCACAGTAATCCAACAGCGCATCGATGTTTTCTAGGCCCTTGGGTAGGCGTGTTGCCAAGATTTCTTGGGATAATGGGCCGTGAGGCTCATCATCACTGCTGGAACTGGTTAGTGACGGGGACCGGACGACTCGCTCGTGACGGTGACCTTTTCGAGGAGAAGGTGGACGGGCCCGGTCCTTTAACCTGACCAGAGGTGACTGCTTGTCTCTTCGGGTCCTCTTGTGGCCGGGAGAGTGTTGATTCCGTAGGGAAACCTGGTCACATTTTTGGACAGCGCGAGATTCTAGCTCTTGGCGCATCCTTCGGTCGACTTCTCACCGAGGTTGCGGGCTCTTGGATCGTCGATGGTTCTTCCTCGGAGGTGGGGAGGATCTTGGGCGAGCAGATTCCTCCAATGCCTCGATCCTTTTGTTTTACTGAAGGATCAGGAGGTTGGTTTTGTTAATCACCTCCAGGAGGGCCACCACGGCCGGGTCGGCGTTGGGTGGAATAGGAACGGGCTGGATGGTCAGCAAGGGCTGGTCGTCTTCGCGATCAGCAGGAGTAGGGGAAGGAGAGGCTGTTGCCCCGTCTCTCAGAAAACGGGGATCTCTGAGGAGAAAAGATGGACCGTCAATGTTAGTCTTGTTGACGGGGAGGACAGCGGATTGGAGAGCACCTTTGACGTGATCTTGAGAGGCCATGGTGATGATCTTGGAAATTTACTTTGATCTTTGGTTTCCGGGGAAAGAAAGAAGGGGAGAACAAGAGTTCCCATAGACTGCGCCACTGATCAGGAAGGCGGGATCAGATCCTATTGAAGTAGGCCACCAAGTACGTCTGAGATACTGGGCGTATGAAGAGGAGGAAGGGGTGTACCTGCAAGGCACTCCGACGCTCAAGTAAGAAAAGGTCAGAGAAAAGGGGCAAGTACAAAGTATGAGTTTCAAGGGTGATTATTTGATACCTGACCCTCTCAAGTGAGAGGGTTTATATAGTGCCCCCAGCGCATGGCCAACGGTCCTATTTTCGGGGCGAAGTAACCGTTTTCCCGACAAATAGGTAACTGCCCAAACTAGCCGTTATGTCGGGCAGGGTGCCCAAAACTAGTCGTTATGTAGGGCATATGCACAGTTCGGGCACATGCCCTCAGCTGTTCGGGCAGTGAAGAAGTCGTACAGAACGGGCAGCTGTTCCGGGGAGGAGTAATGCATTCCATGCCTGGTTGGGGGGCAGAAAGGTAGCTTTTGCCCTTTGTGGATTGGACTTAGGCAATTGCGCCGTTCTGGGAGCAGAAGTGGATTGGGCCATGCATGGCAATTGGTCCAGTCCAGAACACTAACTTTACAGAATTGTGGGGAAAACTACTAGATTAAAGGTCCCTAAGTATCCAAGATAAGGGACACAATTGAACCAACACTAACCATAAATATTCTCACACTAAACCTAGTCTAACGAAGAGCATAATAAATCAAAACAATCGAGTAAACACCATGAGTAAACACCATCCTTCACATAACGCCACCACCAAATATTCTTTTCACTGAGATACTATTACTCTAGATTATAGTGAGAAGATTATTCGATAACTATATATATTTTCTAAGCAAACAGGCTCCACCTCTATTAATGATCTTAAAACATGACATTGTCTTTCTAATAGCCAGTACCCCCACTTTTAGATTTTGTTGATGGGGCACCTGATAAAGCCTAGAAAAAGTGATTTTCAACGGGTTTAGGCTAACCTCAAAGATTGTATCCGAAAGAGATTAAAATAGCTAACTCCTCCTTTTTAGACACATTTTTCACAAACCAATCAAATATGGTAACTAGTTCATAGCCAAGAAGGGATAATTCTATCTTTCAACCAAGAATAAGTTGATCTCAAAGTAGACAACCTACCTCTTGTAAGGGACAAGTCATCGTGTAGACATTATTTAGCAAAAAGGATATCATTCCACCAATTAGAAGAGTCCACAACCCCAATGCTATTTCGTAAGCAGGACTAAATTAAACAGACGGAGGTCATGAACCCCCTAACCCACCTTTCTACTAATTCTTGCATACATCAGACCACCTAACCCAAAACATTTTAGTCTCACCATTCACCCCACCCCAAAGGAACTTTCTATAAATCTTTACGATTTTTGTTTATACCTTAACAAGTATTTTGAAAAAGGATGGGAAGAAGATAGAGATTTAATTAGGGGCTACATTAAGAAAAACCACTCTCACGCTTCAAATTAACATATTTATGGTCCATGAGACTAACTATCTAGTAACAAGTCTAATCATCGGCTCCTAACTGACACTTGAACAAGGATTGACAGAAACTGAGAAGATATTTGAATGAGACATACTCTCACTAGTAGTGCATAAAATCTTCTGCCTTAGCCAAATTATCCTGTCCAACATTAATCCCTATTAGCTTGCTCTGTGGAAAATTTATCAAGGATTGAGGTCATAGTCGAATATTGTGGTCATGGTAAAAGATTATGGTCAAGGATTGTGATTGAATAAAGTCAAAATTTATGGACCAAGAAAGAAAAACCCATGGTTTTGCACTCATGGTTTTGTAACAACTCCCATGGGTTTGTGAAGATGAGCACCTATAAATAGAAGTGCATTTCTCATTCCTAACACAACAACAAAAAAACATTACAACATAGCATAAGAGAAAAATTTAGAGAGAAAGAATATATTGTAGTTTCTCCTATAAGGTTTCTTTAGTAAGTGTTCTCCTATTACAAGAGAGTGTGTAATTTGTTCTCTCCTTGTATTTAGAGAGAAGTGTTGTAATTTCTTCCACTTAGTCAAAATCTTTTCTACCAGTGTCCGTGGTTTTTCCCTCATTTGTTGAGGGTTTTCCACGTAAATATTCTGTGTCAATTTTTCCTACTCCTTAATCTCTTAATTTTTGTGTTATTTATCTTGCTACTCTGATACCCAACAGTGGTATCAGAGCTGTTGGTGTCGGTCTCTATTTCCGCTGCGGCGTATAGTTACTATTCACACGCGTGGTTGTATACTTTTGTAGTGATTGTTAACGTATACTAGATTTGTTCTAGCGTGCGGTAAAAATATACAATACTGCTCACGTATACTGTGATATTCACGGTGAAATTGTGTAAACCAGTTTAGTGAGAAAAAAATGGCTGCAAAATTTGAGATTGAAAAATTCAGTGGGAGTAATTTCTGCTTGTGGAAATTGAAGATGCAGGCAATCCTTAGGAATGATAATTGCTCACAAGCAATTAAAGGTAGACCTACAGATATAACTGATGAAAAGTGGAGAGAGATGGATGACAATGTTGTTGCCAATTTGCACTTAGCAATGGCAGATTCAGTTTTGTCAAGTATAGCAGAAAAGAAAACTGCAAAGGAGATTTGGAATACTCTCATCCAACTGTACGAGGTCAAGTCACTTCACAACAGAATTTTCTTAAAGAGGAGACTCTACACTCTTCTAATGAGTGAATCCACTTTGGTACCGGATCACATCAACAATTTGAATACATTATTTGCTCAGCTATCTGCATCAGATTTCACAATAGTGGAAAATGAACGAGCAAAGCTTCTTCTTTAGAGTTTACCAGATTCGTATGATCAACTCATCATCAATATTACAAACAATAATATTGTTGACCGTCTATCCTTTAATGATGTCCCTGGAGCTGTTCTTGAAGAAGAATCTAGGCATAAAAATAAGGAAGATCGGCAAGAAAGCTCAAAACGAATAGAAGCTTTGACGATTACGAGAGGTAGATCAACGGAACATGGTCCCAGTGGGAGTCAAAATCATGGTAGATCAAAATCTCAAAGAAGAACAAACCTCAAATGCTACAATTGTGGAAAGAGAGGGCACCTGAAGAAAGAATGTTAGTTCAACAAGAAGAATGGTGAGAAGTCTTCTGAAGCTACATCTCAAGGATGTATTGCTAGTACCTCTGATGATGGAGAAATCCTTTATAGCAGAGCAGCAGTTAGTACCAAAGGCGAAATTCAACTCACTGATGGTTGGATAGTAGATTCAGGAGCAACATGGTACATGACTCCACGACGAGACTAGTTTTGTACTTACGAACCTATCTCAGAAGGACATGTATTGATGGGGAATGACCATGCTTTGGAAATTGCTGGAGTTGGTACTGTCAAAAATAAAAATGTATGATGGTACTATCCACACACTTCAAGGGGTACGACATGTGAAAGGATTGACGAAGAATTTGTTGTCTATTTGGCAACTAGATGACCTCGGATGCAAGACCCGTGTTCAAGGTGGGATCTTGAAAGTGGTGAAAGGTTCGCTAGTAGTGATGAAAGCAGAGAAGGTCGCTGCAAATCTATACATGCTTTTGGGAGACACGATGAAAGGAGCAGATGCATTAGTAGCAGCTGGAAGCCAAGAAGAAACAACGATGATATGGCATCGCAGACTAGGCAATATGTCAGAACGAGGCTTAAAAGTTTTTGGAGAACGTAATCTTATACCCGGGCTCAAGTCGGTAAATTTACCTTTCTGCGAGCACTGTGTGATAAGCAAGCAGCATAAACTAAAGTTTGCTAGAAGAAAACACACACTAGACTTGATTCATTCTGATGTGTGGGAGTCACCAAAAATGTCCATTAGAGGAGCAAAATATTTTGTATCATTCATTGATGATTACTCCAGGAGACTATGGGTGTACCCAATCAAGAAGAAGTCAGATGTGTATTTAGTATTCAAGGAGTTCAAAGCACAAGTGGAACTTGAAACTGGGAAAATAATTAAGTGCTTGAGGACAGATAATGGAGGAGAATATACAGATGGTGATTTCCTGACATTCTGCAAGCAAGAAGGTATTAAGCGGCAGTTTACTGTTACTCATACACCTCAGCAGAATGGTGTAACAGAGCGGATGAATAAAACTCTCTTGGAGAGGACGGGAGCTATGCTGAAAATAACAGGATTGGCAAAGTCTTTCTGGGCAGAAGCTGTCAAAACTGCCTGTTACGTGATAAATCGATCGCCATCAACTGCAATTGATTTAAAGACACCAATGGAGATGTGGAAGGTAAAACCGAGTGATTATTCTTCTTTGCATGTATTTGGATGTCCTGTGTACGTGATGTACAACTCCCAAAAAAGAACAAAGCTGAACCCAAAATCCAGGAAATGCATATTCTTGGGTTACGCTGACAATGTGAAGGGGTATAGTCTGTGGGATCCCGCTGCCCACAAGATTATTGTTAGCAGAGATGTAATCTTTGTAGAAAATGAACTACAAAAGGAACAAAAAGATGACAACACTATAAAGGAGACTACTACAGTGGAGATGGAGGAAAAGTCAGGAGAAAATGATTCTTCTGAAGCAGAGCCAGAGCATGAAGAACAAGAACCAACTGAGGTCAATAATGTAGATCCCAGAAGAACCACACGTCAGATAAGAAAACCATTATGGCACTCAAAATATGTGATGGCAAGTCATGATGCATACTGTCTTCTATCAGAAGATGGAGAACCATCAACCTTTCATGAGGCATTAAATGGTTCAGATGCTTCTCTGTGGATGGTAAAAATGCAAGAGGAAATTGAAGCCTTACATAGAAATAACACATGGGAACTTGTTGAACTTCCTAAAGGTCGGAAAGCCATCGGTAACAAATGGGTGTTCAAATTAAGCGAGATGGCAACAATCAGGTGGAACGATATCGTGCAAGACTGGTGGTCAAAGGATATGCTCAGAAAGAAGGTATTGGTTTCAATGAGATATTTTCTCCAGTGGTAAGACTCACCATAATCAGAATGGTCTTGGCGATGTGTGCTTCATTTGATCTAAATCTAGAGCAGCTTGATGTAAAGACTGCGTATCTCCGTGGAGAACTTGAAGAGGAAATATATATCCTCTAACCCGAAGGCTTTGAAGAACAAGGAAAAGAAAACTTGGTTTGTAGGTTGACCAAATCTCTATATGGTTTAAAACAGGCGCCAAGGTGTTGGTACAAGAGATTTAATTCCTTCATTGTGAGCCTTGGATACAATAGATTAAGTTCAGACCATTGTACGTGTCATACCCCAAATTTTGACCACCAAGATTTCCCATCATTATGAAAATCATCAACACAATATGGATGTACCATCATGCCTCATCAATCTCCCAGAGATAGTTGAGCATCCACCATAATCAAGAATTAGGGTTTTGAGCCCTCCCATAACATTTAGACAAAAGATCAATCAAGAAATGACATGATCTTCAACTTGTATAACCTCTTAAAACATCCACAAAGGATCAAGAGGACCCTCACATCAAAAATCAAGCACAAAGTTATGGCATTCCAAGTGGTTTGAGCCTCGAAACACCCGATATCACCAAATTAGGGTTTTGGACGACAGAGACCTCCAGAGTGAGATTTTCACAAGAGGATGAGCCAAGACTTCAACATGTGACTCAATATGCTCAAAATAACCCTAGGAATCCATTTTCAAATCTAAATTACCCTCAGAGGATGCATTCCCCAAAAGTCGGGAATTAGGGTTTTACGCGCCGAACCGCTCCAGAGCCAAAAGTCAAAACATGACTTTTTTGGCAAAAATGATCCTTATGACTCATATTTTCATAAAATATGATTTATAATTTCATTTGAACAAGAATTGATCAAGAAACCAAGATAACTTGTAAAAGGGGTAATCTTGAAAATTTAAAATTTTTTCTAAGTTACCAAATTTGGATGGTTTTGGTGCCAACTTTCAAGGATCATAACTTTTGATCCAAGCAACCATTTTGGGTGATCCACAGCCTGATTTGTAAGTCTTCCTACATTCTACAAAAGCTTCAACTACATCAAACTCCAATTCTTCATGGATTTTTAGTTAGGAGTGGATCAAAGTGGTGAAAAAACCAAAATATGTCAAAAAAACACTTAGTGAAAATTCTGCCTTGTAATTTCAGCTTGAAACATCAAACTTCCAAGGCATTTTTCACTTTGATCCAAGATGAATAAATGAAAACCCTAGACCTCAATGTTTTAGTACATCATTTAAGCTTTTCAAAAAGTACAAGAAGTCATTCTAATTCAACTTGAGCTAAGAGATACATTCATGGGAAGTTAGCCTCCAAAACTGATTTTTCACAAATCAGATTATAGGTCATTGGTCGAATATCTTGTTTTTGTGCAATAATAAGCATGTTATCCATCTGCACAGCTCAAGGGGGAACAACCAAGGGACAAACACTGATCCACAAGCCTCACAAGTCTATGGATCTATGTTTAAGCATGACACCCCTAAAATTCAAGATGCTTCAAATGGTCAATTTTGTTTCAAAGCATTTAACTGATGCATAGAGGTGACATTCATCAAGACAATGTTATCCAAGTTCAGTCAAGCCTTATCCCTGCCACAGAAGACTCATAGTCTGTGCTTTAACCTCAAGTCAATGGCTAGAGGAGATTGCGATTCCATTTGATCACCATTTGCCACAGACCTGCTGCAGTTGCCATTCACTATTGAAGCCAAAACAAACTTTCTCTACTATAAATAGAGCTCATTTGTGATAAGTTTGAGTACACCAAAGCACCCAAACTGATGCTTTACTCAAAATCTCTCCTTTACTCCAAATTTGCCCTCTAACTCAAGTCACTATCGGGTTTTTAAATTGAGAGTGATTCAAACCAAACCAATCATGCCAACACCTCATAAACATCATATATAGGTGATCTAAACACTAAAACAACATCTGGAACATCAAATTCACAAAATCACCAGCCAATTGCTCAAGTTCTTGACAGAGTTGTAGTTGAGGTGCCATATCAAGTTCCAGCTCATTTCAATCCACTCTAAGCATTCAAACACACTCCTTGGCACCTAAGGAAGTTGTCCAGTTCATTGGAACACATCTGTAACACCTCCATCATCAAGTTCGATCGCCAGCTGCAAGAGGTAAACCTTAAACTTTCAAACTCAATAAATCAAGCATCATAAGCATATTTTCAAATTACCATTGTGTTTCTGAATGTTTGTAGATCATTACCCCTCAATTAATTGATGTTTATGATTCGTGTATGTGATTTCATTAAGCTCTTGCACATTTTAGGGTTCATCTGATTTTACCATGCTATCTTTTGATTCACTCAATTTAAATAAAATTGAATATTACCATCATGTTCCTTGTGTCAAAACGCACAATTTTCATCTTTATATCATGCGAAATGGTTGAGAAATGAGTGATATAGAAGGCTTCACGTAGCTTGCCCAAGGAAGAAGATGGACATGGCGCCATTCTTCAGAAAACCAACTAGTTTTGATATATATTATACAGTTTCCATATTATGTTTAAATTGGCATTGCGCCCCAACTGTTGATCAGCTGGTTTTGTGTGTGTAGCGAGCAAAGGGTCTGGGGTTCGAATCCCCCTCGCCCCAGACCTTTTGGGTTTTTTAAAGTATTTTCAAAAGGATTTATCATATATTATTCATTGTTGCCATCCTATTTCAGCCCACGCACATGGCTCAGATGGTAGAATTTTAAACTCTCCACCCCAAGGGCGTGAGTTCAAGCCTTGGGGGGACCATTTCTAATTTTTTACCACTTGTTTTCTTTTCACTTTTTCACCATCTTTTTAATAACTTCAAAAAATAATTTCTCACTCATTTTTTATCATTTTTTATTGGTTCTTTTTTTCAAAAAGTCACAAAAATGTTAAAATATTTTATTCTACAAAAATTTCACAAAAAATATTATTTATTTTATATATTTAATATTTTCATAAAGAACTTATTTTATTTGTTTTTTAAACATTTGAAAATATTTCTTTTTTCTTGATCTTTTCAAAACCAAATGAGTTTTAAGTCATCTTGTGATTAAAACATCATTTTTAAAACCTTAACTAAAAATCACAAGTGGTTTATTTAAAATTATTTAGTGTTTGTATCATTTTTAATTAATTTTCTTTGAAAAATTACTTTTAGAAATGAAATTAGGGTTTCTTTGATTTTGATCTTTCTCAAACATTTTTCAAAACACACTATGGGCCTCTAATAGAGTGTAAGTCCCAACCCTTGTAAATATAAAAACTTTTTGGGTCTCAGTCATTGTATAAGTCCCATTGTGTTTTCTAAAACCACGGCGCGATCGTCGCCTTTTAAACAAAGATCATCTGGGCCTACCCTTGTGTTGTAAGTCCCATTTCTTTTCATTAAAACAATTTTGGGCCTCTGCTAGGAGTGTAAGTCCCGTCTCTCTTTCTCTCTTCTGATTTTCAAAATCCTCATTTATCAACCTAGCATCATTGGGCCTCAGTCATTGTATAAGTCCCGAAACAATTTTCAGATCAACAGTACGATTACTGTTTTTTCATTTGGGCCTCCCCTCGGGTTGTAAGTCCCATTCTCTTTTCTTTTAATAAACTTTGGGCCTCTAATAGAGTGTAAGACCCAACCCCCTTTTGTACATAAAATAATTTGGGCCTCAGTCATTGTATAAGTCCCGATACGAATTTAAAAATCTCGGCGCGATCGTCGTTTTCAAAAATAAACTTTGGGCTTACCCTTGTGTTGTAAGTCCCATTTCTTTTCTTTAAAACACCTTTGGGCCTCTCCTTGAGTTTTAAGCCCCATCTCTTGTACAAAAATAAACTTTGGGCCTCTCTTTGAGTTGTAAGACCCATCCCTTTGTAAATAAACAATTCTCTGGGCCTCTCCTTGAGTATAAGCCCCAATCATTTCAAAACAACTTTCCCTTTTGATTAAGGTTCAAACTCATAGTTGTTATCAAAACTTTCTTTAATTTCTTGAACAACTAACCATACAACTGTTACAATGGAAGCTTGCTCACCTGTAAGTTTTAAACAGCCTTCTTTTACATACTTGCACACACACACACACACACATATATATATATATATATATATATATATATATATTTGTTTGTGCTGGAAGATTGCTCACCTGTAAGTCCTCCTACCCTCTTTTACATACTTGTATATATTTCATCTGTATATATATATCTGCTTAGAGTTTTCCCCGACAATTAGGTCTAGGATTAGATCAAACCAGTGGTCACTCTATTAACATAGTCAAAACTAGTTCCCCATAGGAATTTCCAGATACAGTCTTGCCTCCTCTTGGGCTTATACAATATGGAACAAGGAGAAAGACATTATTCCCGATGAAAATTTTCTCAGACTGTCACGATTAGAATATTGTCATAGAAATTCAGTTCCCCAGAGAGGAATAATTCCTAGTGAAACCTCTCTTGAACTTCTTCAAACCCTAGAATTGTTCACTAAAGAAAGGATTATTCCCGGTGAAACCTTTCTTGAACTTTTCTTAGGTTTGGACCCACAGGCTTCATAAAAGCATCCCCAGCCTCCTCTTGGGCTTTGTACAAGGACCCTCCGGCTTCTTAGAAGTTCTCATGCCTCCTCTTGGGCTTAGTACAAGGTCCAAAGACCTCTTAAAGGTATAGGACAAAACTTAGTCATCCTTTGTTAGAGCATTCTTTCCAAAGAGCCAAAACCTCAAACCAATTTAGGGTTGATTCTCATCCCTTAAAACACTTGCCTCCTCTTGGGCATCATACAAAGATAAACCCTTTCATACCAGTAGACTTGGACAGTCTAATCTCCTCTTGGATCTCAAAGAACCCCTCAAATTCCCTACAAACACAAGACAACCCATGGTCATTTAATTAATCTCCAGCAGAGTTAAAACCCCATAGGTTCTAAAACTCAATCTTTCATCCTAAACTTCCCCAGTTAAGGGTCAGCTTATTATCAATACTAGCCAATCAGAACCTCAAGGCATCTGATACCTCAACTCTTCTGTAACCCTCAGCAATAGTTGATTCCCCACTTGGGACCTGCCTCTGGATCTCAATAATCCTCAGCAGAAGCCAGCCTCCTCTTAGGCTTTGTATAATGATTCTTTCTTCTTCCTCAATCATCTTTCAGCACTCTCTTGTTGAGTCAATCACCTTTCAGGACTCTCTTGTTGAGTCAATCACCTTTTAGCACTCTCTTGTAGAGTCAACCTTTTTCAGCCTCAATCTTGGGCTTTGTACAAGACAAACAAAAACACTCTCTTGTTGAGTCAATCTTCTTTCTTAAAACACTCTCTTGTTGAGTCAACCTTTTTTAGCCTCAATCTTGGGCTTTGTACAAGACAAACAAAAACACTCTCTTGTTGAGTCAATCTTCTTTCTTAAAACACTCACTTGTTGAGTCAACCTTTTTCAGCCTCCTCTTAGGCTTTGTATAATGATTTTCCTCAGTAGAGTTAGCCTTAAAAGCACTCTCTTGTTGAGTCAACCTTTTTCAGCCTCAATCTTTGGCTTTGTATAAGACAGATAAAACACTCTCTTGTTGAGTCAGTTCTTTCAGCCTCAATCTTGGGCTTTGTACAAGACACTTGAAATATCCTCAGCTGAGTCAATCATCTCCCTTTAGCCTCAATCTTGGGCTTTGTACAAGACTTATATAAACTTTCTCCAGCAAAGTCAAATCCTTCTAAACTTTCTCCTAAAATATCTCCCCAGCGGAGTCAATTCCTCCCAACCTTCTTTTAGGCTTTGTGAATTAATCTCCCTAAGCAGAGTCAATCTCCTTTTAGCCTCAATCTTGGGCTTTGTACAAGACACCCCAAATATATCCCCGGTGGAGTCAATAAGTCTTTTTCGCCTCAATCTTGGGCTTTGTACAAGACAGATAAAAACCTTCCCCAAAGGTCAATGTCCAGCCTCCTTTTAGGCTTTATATAATGATATTCCCCAAAAAAGAGTCAGTCACTTTTTTTAGCCTCAATCTTGGGCTTTGTACAGGACAGATATAAAACTCCCTAATAGAGTCAACCTTTCAGCTTCAACCTTGAGCTTTGATCAAGGCACATACAAAAACCAAAATCCTCTCAGAGGAAATCAAAAACCTCTCTAGAGGAGGACATTTCCCTGTACATCACATCTCAAAACAGAAAATCAAAACAAACCTTAATCCCAGATAATTGCTGTAAGTGGCACACTTGTTGATTCAAATATCCAAGTTGTGGTCCATCTCTTATCCTGGTAAACCTCTTTCATCTAACTGCTATAAGCGGCAAGCCTCTAGATTACAAACATCCACGCCACTGTCCCTCTCTTAGCATGAAAGATTCCTAAGGAAAAATGGCATTGCTCAACACTGAGTTAAAGTTTTCTCCTTCAGGACAAATCCTCATAAAGGAAATTATGGCATTACTGGATTCTCACATCCCAGTTAAAGTAATCCTTCTTTATAATCAGTCACCCAACAGTTGTGATAAACATATGAGATATCTCTCCTTCAGAGATGAAAAATTCTCTCTCAGTCAAATCTTTTAGCTTCAATCTTGGGCTTTGAACAAGACACAAATACTCCTTTAGCTTCAATCTTGGGCTTTGAACAAGACACCAAACATCATCTTTCCTCCCATAGAATATGAGGGAACTACGATTGCTCTAATTTCCCTGTTTCTCTTATTTGACAGGAATACGTAGGCATAAGATTGCGAAATCTTAGCGAGCACACCAATTCAATACTTTAGGTTCAGTACCTTCACACACTAATCAAAAAATTTAGGTCCAGTACCTTCACACACTAATCAAAAACCTTAGGTTCAGTACCTTACCAAAAACATCGGAAAGTCCAAAATCAACAAAAACTCTCTCTCTCTCAAACCCTCCCAAAGGAGAAATTTTCCCAATCAACAGACAATCACCAGCAAATAGAAAATAGTTAATACGCGAATAGTTGATACGCGATACTACACTCAAATGAGATTACCCTAGGATACTACAGCTCGCTCGGGTGAACCAGCTTGCTGTTGATATCCCTAGGGGGGTCAATGATTTTTGGAACCTTAGGATCCGTTCTACAAGTACAAAAACTGACCAGAATACAACCTTTGGGAATGGGTAGAGCCATGACTCCATGCTCGTGATGCTGAACCCTTGAACCCATGTTTTTTCAATGTTTTTGTGTGCTGCATTCATTTAAAAAACTCTTAAATAAAGAAAAATCTTCTCTTCTTTTCTCAAAATTAAACTAAAACAATAATTGCAAATATCAGAGAGATTGCGTTATGGATTTCGGTAGAAGAAAGACGCACAAGTACACCTTCAAGGCTCCGAAACTAGAGGATTTAAGGGGGCTGACAAGGATGATTACCAACCCTGATGCTTTCAGAGCTAAGCATGGAGGACTGTTGTTTCTGTTAAGGGTCCACGTAGTTGAAGGAATCCTGTCTACGCTAATTCAGTTCTACGATCCGGTTTATCACTGCTTCATGTTCCCGGATTACCAACTGGCACCAACGTTAGAAGAGTACTCTCATCTGACTGATCTATCTATCACCGATCAAACTCCCTTTTCTGGACTAGAAGAAATTCCAAAGGATCAGGTCATCGCAAGAGCCATTTGTTTGGACGAGTCAGAAGTTAGGATTCACATGACCACCAAAGGAGGAATCCAAGGTTTACCAGCCAAGTTTTTGGTAGAGAAAGCCTTGTACTTTGCTAGTATAGGAAACGTAACTGCTTTCGAAGATATCTTTGTCCTACTCACATACGAGTTGTTCCTTTTTCCCAACATAGACAACTTCGTTGATACCAACGCTGTTAAGATATTTTTGATTGGAAACCCCGTACCAACCTTGCTCGTAGATGTTTATCATTCTGTACACTTAAGGAATTTGTACAGCAGAGGAATGATTACATGATGTATACCCTTGCTCTACAAATGCTTCATTTCCCATTTACCCAAGTCTGCTGCTTTTTGGAATCACAAGAGTACTCTAAGTTGGTCACAAATGATTATTTCCCTTACCAACTCTGACATAGATTGGTATGATAGGATTTATGAGGGAATAGAGATCATCGACAGTTGTGAAAATTTCCCTAACGTACTCCTCATTGGAACTAAAGGAGGAATCAACTATCATCCGATTTTAGTTCGCTGTCAACTCGGATACCCGATGAGGCATATCCCGCATAATGTTCATCTGGAAGGTCTTTTCTTCAAGGAAGGGGAAAATGACATGGCACTAAAGAAGGAAATAGTGCATGCCTGGCAACATGTTCACAAGAAAGGAAGAGAGTCTCTAGGAAGGCCAAACTGTACTTCCATGGAACCTTATTTCCACTGGGTACAAACTAAAGCTCTCAAGCTGAAGATGCCTTACCCTCGCCAAGAAGTTTTTCCGTTAATGGAATATGTCCTTTATTTCATGTCTGACACAGAAAAACTCCAGGTAGCTCTCAACAAGATTCAACGGGAGAAGAGCTCTTGGAAAAATAAGTACTGAATCCTCAACGTGGAGTGTACCAAGATTCCGGAACTATTAAAGGAAAAGGATGCTCTGATTAAAATATTAGAGCAGCATGTTGTAGAGAATCAAGAAAACCGAAGAAATCTGCTTGATCCTTTCATCTGGCAAAGGACTGACAACCCGACAACGGCTAAAAAGCCCCGATCAAAGAAAAGGAAAATACCGAAACCAACATCTGAGCTCTCTTCAGAAAGGACTCAGGATCCATAAGTTTAACCATTTTCCTTACAACACTTTGTAAAATATTGTATTTCCCTTTCCGCAATCTTTCGAATTCAATAAAACAGGGTCTCAACCCTTTACTGTATGATATTTGCAATCTATTTGTTGAATTTTTTTATTCAAGCTAAAAAAAATATAAATTTGCATATCATTCATCATTCTCACATAATGCGTCTTCTTATCCTCGAATCTCACATTTGCGTCGCAATTCTAGAGTCAAATTGTCTCACTCATACAATACTTTGGCCAATCGATAAAAGAAAATGGACTATCTCGAGGAAGAGAACAGAGAGCTGAGAGAAGAAATCGACGCTCTAAAGGAAAGTTTGGAAAAACTTCACAGTGACATGCAATCCCTGGAAGCAGCTCAGGAGCAGCGACAACAAAAGACTGTGATCTCGGAGATCACATCTACACCCATAGCGGAGACACATGAGAATCATCCTCGCTACAACATGCCCAAAGGTCGGCCCTGGGGCATGCCTCTCAACTTTATCCCTAAAAGATATATCCCGCCGATCACTGAAGACCAAGAAACTACAGAAGGAATCGCTAGTCCTGAAGGTTACAAACTTCGGGAAAGCGAAGACACAAGAGTTATGACAGAAACTCCTGAAGGTTACAAACTTCGGGGCATGGAAGCACCAAGAGTCACCGCTCTAATGTCCATACCACAACCAGTGGTACACACGGGACAGATTCCAAAAGTAATTTCTGGTGGAAACGAAGACGTGTATGAAAAGATGATTGAGTTCTAGGAATAATTCTTGGTATTGCAGAAGGAACTGTATGCCATTCGCGGTCAGGATTTATTTGGAAAGGACGCCGCAGACCTTTGTTTGGTACCTAATGTAAAGATCCCGCACAAATTCAAGGTGCCTGACTTTGAAAAATACAAAGGCAACTCTTGCCCTCAAAGTCACTTGGTGATGTGCGCTCGAAAAATGTCAACTCAGACAGAGAATCAACAACTACTGATCCATTATTTCCAAGACAGTTTAACCGGTGCCGCACTCAAATGTTACATGGGTTTGAACTGCACCAAGATCAGTACTTTCAGAGATCTTGGCGCAGCCTTCGGTCAACAATATAAGTATAACCTAGACATGGCACCAGATAGGGATCAACTCAGAGCGATGTCGCAGAAGGACAAAGAAACTTTCAATGAGTATGCTCAGAGATGGCGTGAAATTGCCGCCCAGATTTGTCCCCCTCTTGAGGAAAGCAGATGACAAAAATCTTTTTGAAAACCTTAAGTTCATTTTACTACGACTGAATGGTTGCAAGTGCGCCCAGTGACTTTACTGAAATGGTAAACATGGAAGTACGCCTTGAGGAAGCAGTCCGAGAAGGACGATTGGTCAAAAATGCAGAGCCATCAAGCAGTACCAAAAGATGCGGTAGTGATTTCCAAAAGAAAAAAGAGCAAGATATTTGTTGTGGTGAGAATCAGATATCAAGCTATTAATAAACTTGAATCACAAAACATGAAATTCACCACCGGTCTTTGATTTATCCAAAGGAAAGGGTAAAGATCGAAGAAAACCCTAATAAGAGAATCTAGGTTCGGGGGTTGGTTATACCTAGGGAAGGTGTTAGCATCCTACATATCTGTAGTACTCTACAAGAACCTCTTGTTAGTATTTATGTTATGCCAAAATTTTCTTGCTAAGGAGAAAAAGTGCTAAGGTAAAGACCTAGGGGTATATGCACTAAGTATGATCGCCAAGACATCGCATCTCGTGCCTACGTATCTTGACTAAAAGAATCAGAGCATTCGTAGTTCCCCTCGCTATGGGGTAAAAGGGTGAGAAATAGGAAGGTGGAAAAAAAGAAAAGGTGGAATCCAAGAAGGCATTGGATTTAAAGGAAAAAGGTGGAAAAAGAAAAAGGTAGAATCCAAGAAGGTATTGGATGTAAAGGAAAAAGGTGGAAAAAGAAAAAAGTAGAATCCAAGAAGGCATTGGATGTAAAGGAAAAAGATGGAAAAAGAAATAGGTGGCTCGCTAGGATCTCGCAATCCTATGCCTACGTATTCTCAAAAGGTACTTTGAGAAATCAGAGCGCCCGTAGTTCCCCTCAATGGGGTAAAAGGGTGGATGATAGAAATGTAGAATCCAAGAAGGCATTGGATGTAAAGGAAAAAGGTTGAATCCAATAAGGCATTGAATGTAAAGGAAAAAGGAAAAGGTAGCTCGCTAGGATCTCGCAATCCTATCCCTACGTATTCTCAAAAGGTACTTTGAGAAATCAGAGCAATCGTAGTTCCCCTCAATGGGGGTGAAGAACTCTTGACTGTGGTCAAGGTTCCAAGCGAAAGTAGGGACTGACAGCAAGACACCTACGTGGAGTGCGGCGACTCCAAACCTAAGGCTAGGTTAAGCGGGGAAGGAAGTGTCCACGGGAAAGTAGGGTCTGACAACAAGACACCTACGTGGAGTGCGGTGACTCCTAAGGCTAGGTAAAAGGGAAGGCAAGTCTCAGTCGCGTGGCGGCGTGAGGTGAGGGAGCGATGGATAAGGTTATCCTAAATGACACGGCGGTTAACAGGATCGACCCTTTCCTTTGGAATTAAGCAGGTGATCATGAAAATAATGTACAGCGTGTAAATAGCAAAGTTAGGAGCATGAACAAATAATAGTGTATGTACACAACATAAATCAGGGTATGTAATCAATATCACAAGGTACAATATCCAAGCATAGTCAAGCGATTCAAGATTTTTTTTTAATATAACTTATTTTTTCAAAAAAAATACTAAATAAACCAGTTTTCCAAAAAATTTCCAAAATGGCATGGTTTGGATAGAGGCTATAAGGGTGGCGCCATTTGGGATGGCGCCTCAGTTAGAGGCCAGGAGCCATACCAAATGGCGCCTCAGGCCAAAATAATTTTGAAAAAAACCAACTGAGATGCGCCATCTGGGATGGCGCCTCAGTTCATACTATTTTTTTTTTAATTTTAAAACGTGGACTATTTATTTTATTTTATGTTATTTTATTTTATTTTTTAATTTTAAAATGTTTACTTTTTTTTTTTTAATTTTAAAACGTATACTATTCATTCACATGTCTCTAGACTGATGAATTTGCAGGCCTATAGTCTGCATCTACTATTCATTCACATGCCTCTAGACTGATGAATGTGTAGTCCTATACACTGCATATACTGTTCATTCGCATGCCTCTGCTCCATTATTTTTGTTTCAGGCCACTGTTGACATGACTACACATGCATGCCTACACATGGCAGACTGTAAAGGCTAAGAAAGCATGCATGCCTATATATGGCAGACTGCAAAGGTTAAGAAGCATGCATGTCTACACATGTGACTCCCCCTTTACACCATTATAAAAACCCATTCACATTTACAATTTTCATCTCATCCCAAACTACTCTCACTTCTTCTTCTCTTATTTTCTGAAACCTTTGCATCTCACAACCAGTTACGAAAATGGCTTTACTCATGATGGGAAGCAACCACCGAGGAACGTCGGAAAACATTGAAGACTTCGTAAGTTTTCCTACAGTATTTTGTTTTACAATATTAAACATTGATGTCTTTTATTCTGTTAGTAATTTTGCTTGTTTTTTTTGTTCAGGAGGTTTCAAGGTTCCGTTGTCGTGGGCACGCATACTTCCCGCACGACCCTATCGCTGAACCATATCTAACAAGATGTGGATTTGGAGATGTGATAAAAATCCTATCATACCATGTAGATCCAAAGTTCATTCTGGCCTTGCTAGAAAGATGGAGGCCGGAGACCCACACCTTTCACCTTCCTTTTGGTGAATGCACGGTCACCCTACAAGACGTGTATATGTTACTGGGCCTCCGCATAGATGGCATGGCCATCAACGGCCCCATTAATATAAATAGCCAATTATGCTTCGATTTATTGGGCACCCCTCTAGAGATTGCAGATGCTGAGCGTTCATCCGACGGTAGGTGTAGGGGGCAAGATATTAACTAAAAACGCCTTAGGGAATACCATGACTCCATCGTATTAGACGAGGATTCCCCCCCTTACACATAATACAAAAAACTAGATGTTATTTGTTGCTGTTGTTCGATCTTTTTTTGTTTCCAAAGAGCACTGGAAACACTGTAAATATTATGTATCTCCCGTTGTTGTCTAACATTAACAGTGTGCACGAATAGAGTTGGGGTTCAGCTGTCCTGGCACATCTGTATAGTGCACTCTGCAAAAATGCCAAAAAAAATGCGTGTACATTTTATGGTTGCGCCTATCTCTTTCAGGCGTGGGGTTGGTCGAGAATGCCAACACTAGCTCCAATAAATCGGAACCCATTCACATTTCCATACGCATTAAGGTAAGACTATACACATCCATGCGCCTATACTGATATGTTCAGGTGTAACTAATTCATTTTCTAACTACATTTTCAGGTGGGCAGTTCCGAAGATGAGCTACGATAGAAACCCCCGGAACGCCATAACAGTCTACCGCAACCTGCTAGACCACATTGGCCCTGACGACATATATTTCCCTACAACTTTTGTAACATTTCATCCATAGATATTTCTAACATTTTGTATACTTACTCATTAAACTATTTTTTCTTTTAGTTTGTCTGGAGGCCTTACGACGATCTCGACCACCAGCCCAACGCAAATGATGCTGCTGTGTGGACTTCGAAAACACCAATAATTCGGTTCACAACCGTTGAGATGCACCAAAGCGACCGAGTGAAACTAAAATTCGGTATGCATCAGGACATTCCGGTGGATCCTACCAACTTGGGAAAGTGGCACCTACGCAGAGTCGACACGCAGTGGAAGGATGGTGTGTGGACCAACTTTGCAGCAGCGTTGTGTCACCAGTGGGAGATGCGCCACCAGCTCGTCTTAACAGACCCCTTTGTACAACCTGTTCGGCCAACAGAACTATATATGAGTTGGTTTAGGTCTGTTACCACACCACAACCTTTCCTCTCTCAGCCGACGTATCTAGTTGACCCCCGCCAACGTGCGTCTTCCTCCCAGCAATATGCCCAACATCATTCACCAACCTCTCTACCATAACAACAAAACCCTTACTATAGCCCTGACGAGTCATTCGAACCTACCGAAGCACACCAAATCCTCCCACAAATGAGCCCCCCCACAAATTAACCCCCCACAAATGATGACCCCATCTTCCTACCACTCAGAACCACAATCATCGTACACCCAACAAACCCCCCCTCTTTTCAACTATCAAACCCCACATCAACCACTGCATCAATACCAACACCCATCAATGCATCATTTTGGCCAACCATACCGTATGGAACCAACCCAACCCCCTCATACAGATTACATGAACATGCGCATGCAGCTGGATTACGGAAGTGCTGTCGGCGGCAACCCCCCGGCTATTGGAGACAGATGCTGCAGAATTTGTCTCATGCTCCAGGGCCATCGTCTGATGCGTCGGGGCCATCTGAACAAACACAGAGACCAGCCACGCCTCAACAATCTCGTGGTGCTAGACAGAGACGTCAAACAAGAGCCCCTGATTGTGGGACCGGTGGTCGATTAAATAGGCACAATCATTAATTTTCTTTTTGTATCCAACTATTGTATTATTGTACTAAATATTTAAAAAAAAAACTTAATGTTGTTTTTTTTTATTATCCATTCTAAAAGTAAAATAAATTTAAAAAAAAAAAAGGCGACACTAAGGCGTCATCTGGGATGGCGCCTCCCTTAAAAAAAATTTGGAAAAAATTTAGGGTAATTATTTTGGCCTGAGGCGCCATTTGGTATGGCTCCTGGCCTCTAACTGAGGCGCCATCCCAAATGGCGCCACCCTTATAGCCTCTATCCAAACCATGCCATTTTAGAATTTTTTTTGAAAAACTTGTTTATTTAGTATTTTTTTTTGAAAAAATAAGTTATATTTCCAAAAAAAATCGCGATTCAAAGCTTAACAAGAGATAAATCAAGTTAAAATAAAGCAAATAAGAAAATCATTATTATATATTTTTTTGAAATTTTAATATGAGATACAAAATACTATAAAAGAGATAAATAGTTAAAAGATACAATAAAAAGATATTTTGTTTGTTTTTTTTTTCATTTAAATATTAAATAATTAACTTAATTAAAAGGTAAAAGAACATTAACAATGAATTATTAAAATATTTTGTTTTTTTTTTTCTGAAATTTAATAAATGAAATTAATTGAACAAACACAAAACATTGAAGTAATTAAAAAGAATTAAATTAAAATTTAATAAAATAAAAAAAAATGAGAGGAGATGTACGTATCTGGGCCAGGCCCAAATCTAAATCATAATAGTAATAATAATATAAAATGAGATAAAATTAATAAAGAAAAGAAAAAGTTATATAATATATATATACTATAAAAACCAAACGAAATATGTATCCTACCAAACAGTACACGTGAAGTAAACCAAAAACATTAAGAGCTTATAATATTGTATCCAATGAAAACATATATTATAACTAAAAGGGTGATTATTATGATTAGTAAAACAAATGTATATATATACTGTAACTAACAAAACAACAAACCTATTACAATTAATAACAAAAGAAGTATATATTATTCACATGTTACTATCCACTTCTTTCATATGAAACACACATACTGATAATATAAAAATAAAAAACATCCACGAAAGGAAAAAGGAGACAAACACAAATTATTGAGAGCAACTTATGACTACACAACCATCAGCATTATCATGGAAAAAAAACGGTAACAACATGAGATATTCGGAGAAATGTGAAGTGATACAAGTACCTCCACTCGTGATGTGTGAACGTGGCGGTTGAGTCGGAATCGCCGTGACCGTCAAAGCTGAGTTGTTCCAAGAATGAAACGAGCTTGTTGTCGTTGGAAGGAACTATGGAGCAGCAAGGTTGTTTTGTGACTGCGGTTTTGATTGTCATCGCAACGAGAACAACAGCATGAACAGTGTCTCGAGGAAAGATTGAGTTTGATGAGGAAGATAGTGTGAAGGTGAAGAACCAAGAGCTGTTGCTGGTGCGGTGCACAGTTGGATTGGAGATCGAGGAAGTTTGGCAAGATGTGAAAGAAATTACTACGTTGTGTTCACGGTGATGAAGATGGGTGATGCACGACGATTTAAAGGTTATTAAAGGGTGGTAATCGTGAAAACAGAGGCGTAAGCGGAGGAGTTGTTAGAAGTCTTTTTACTGTGTTGGAAAATTATGATAAAAGAATATGAAGATGGTGGTCATGAGCTTGGAGGGTGAAGAGCAGGATGAGTGGAGGGATATGGTATGATGGTAGGTGGTTTGTTACTGTAACGTGATGAAGGGAGTTTAGTAGTATGTGCTGGAGTATTTTTCTGTGTAATATTTTCATGGCCTTTTAATACATGAGAGAGAGAGAGAGAGAGAGAGAGAGAGAGAGAGAGAGAGAGAGAGAGAGAGAGAGAGAGACGCGACATGGGGTAGCGGGAAGGTGGTTTTTTTTTGTGAAGGAACAAGGTGGGTCCGCGTTATGTATAGTAGCAAGTATATCCTCCCCTTTTCTTGATGCAGGCACGTCCTTTTATTCAATGAAACCGTCCCATTTTATATCCAAGAGGGAGATGATGGTGCATAGAGGTGCTAATTAAATCCATTAAACAATTATTCATCCAATTCATCCATTAAATAATCCATTCAATTTATCCATTATGTAAAATCTTAGTTAATGGATTAGATACAATCCATCTATTTAAAGTAATGGATGTATCCAATCCATCCAACCTATTCTAAAACTCCAACGAATTATTTTATTTTATATTTTACATTTAATAAATTATTTTTAATATAAAATAATAATAAAATATATTTATTTAATATTCTCATTAGTTATGTCTCAAACTATATATATATTGTTCTGGACTGGGCCGGGGCATGCTCATCAGTCGAGCAGACCCAACCCACAAGGTCTGGGACAGCCCAATAAGGACTCCTAACAAGACCACTGCCGAGCACAGGCTCACCTCCACAGGCCGGGCATACTCCTAACCTCGGGTGTGTACGACACCCTCGGTTGGGCCGTCGGGTGCAGACCCTAAGCCTCCCGGGCTCGCCTCTCCTCGACCCTCATGTGCTCCTCCCCGAGAGGAGCTATCTCCGCCTGCAAGTAAGTCCTCCCCGCGAGGACACGTCTCTCCCCAACACGCAGGACTCCTCCCCCGCGAGGACATGTTCTCATGTAACCGCCCCACTCCCGATGGAATTGGTCTGCCCTAATTTCGGAGATTTAGGAACGGTTACCCCAAGGCGAAGACCACGTGCTGGTCTTCACTACTCCACGTAAGCCCTGGCAGTTACTTGCATTGGGCTGGATAGCCAGGCCCAATCCAAGTAAGGTAATCGTCAGAGAAAAAACAAGTACAAGAGAAGAAGGTTAGAGTGTTAAGAAGTGAGTAACCTGACCCTCTCAAGTGAGAGGGTATTTATAGAGAGCCCCCAGCGCGGGGCCAACGGTTACTTGCATTGGGCTGGATAGCCAGGCCCAATCCAAGTAACTGCCAGGGCTTACGTGGCGTAGTGAAGACCAACACGTGGTCTTTGCCCTGGGGTAACCGTTCCTAAATCTCCAGAATTAGGGCAGACCGATTCCATCGGGAGTGGGGCGGTTACATGAGAACGTGTCCTCGCGGGGGAGGAATCCTGTGTGTCGGGGAGATACGTGTCCTCGCGGGGAGGACTTACTTGCGGGCGGAGATGGCTCCTCTCGGGGAGGAGCACATGAGGGTCGAGGAGAGGCGAGCCCGGGAGGCTTAGGGCCTGCACCCTACGATCCAACCGAGGGTACCGTACACACTCGAGGTTAGGCGTATGCCCGACCTGTGGAGGTGAGCCTGTGCTCAGCAGTGGTCTTGTTAGGAGTCCTTATTGGGCTGTCCCAGGCCTTGTGGGTTGGGCCTGCTTGACTGATGAGCATGCCCCGGCCCAGTCCAAAACAGGAGACCCCGAAGTCGTTGCTATGAGCATCAGAGTGATGACTTAAAGGCTAGCCATGTCGAGGACTCGTCGAGGAAGGGATGCTAATGAGGAGTTGTAGGTCGAGAGGGGAGAGACAAATCGACCCTCAGGATGGGTTGACCTAATCTACGCGACGTCGCGGGGAGATGAGAAGTCTGGAGCGAAGAATGCGAGCAGGCGCTCGTCCACTTAAAACAAGTCCTATCACAACCCCCGGTCCTCTCACGGCCTGAGAGCGGGGAGACGCTCTTCTTGTATCTTGCAATCACGAGTGAAGCAGTCAGCGCCGTCCTCATTCGGGAAACCCCGGATGGGCAGAAGCCAGTTTACTTCACGAGCAAAGCCCTCCATGGCCCCGAGCTCAGATATCAGCAGATTGAGAAAGTCGCCCTGGACCTCGTTACCGCGGCCAGGAGGCTACGCCACTACTTCCTCGCCCACACCGTCGTCGTAAGGACCGAACAGCCTGTAAGGCAGCTCCTCGGACGACCCGACATGGCGGGGAGGATGCTCAGGTGGTCGCTCGAGCTCGCCGAGTTTGACATCCAATACGAAGGGAGGAAAGCCCTGAAGGCACAGGTATTGGCCGACTTTGTAGCAGAGATGACCGTCCCGGAACCTTCGACCAACGGATCATAGAAATGGACGATCTATGTCGATGGAGCATCCAGCCCGAAGGGAAGCGGGGCGGGCATCATCCTCAAAAACGAGGAAGGCATCCTGATCGAGGTATCCCTCAAACTATCCTTCCCGACGTCGAACAACCAAGCCGAATACGAGGCCTTCCTCGTAGGACTCCAGCTGGCCGAGGACCTCGGCGCCAAGGAGGTCAAACTCTTCACCGACTCCCAGCTCGTGGGCTCGCAAGTCCGAGGAGAGTACCAAGCCAAGAACGACAGCCTCATAGAATACTTGGCCTTGGTGAAAGAAAAGATGAAAAAGTTCACCTCCGCGGAAGTAACTCACATCCCCCGCGAGCACAATGCCCGAGCAGATGTATTATCCAAATTGGCGAGCATAAAGAAGAAAGGCGGGAACAAATCCGTCATACAAGAAGTGCTCTCCCGCCCGAGCATCGACAAACCGGCCGCAATTTCGGACATCAATGCCATCGGGGACAGCAATTGTTGGATGACCCCGGTATACGAATACCTCATGACGGGCAAACTGCCCGAAGATCCCAAAGAAGCAGGAATGGTCAAGAGACGGGCGTGCTCGTACACTATAGTCGAGGACAAGCTATATCGACGAGGGTTCTCTATCCCCCTTCTCAAATATGTTGAGGAGACCAAAGTCCCCGGCATACTCCAGGAGATCCATGAGGGAATCAACGCGCAGCACCTCGGCGGGCGATCGTTAGCCCGTAAGGCGCTTCGAGTAGGATATTACTGGCCCACCATGCAACAGGACGCCAAGGAACACGTCAAGAAGTCCGACAGATGCCAACGACACGGGGACATTCACCTCGCTCCTCCCAACGAGCTCAGTCCACTGTCCTCCCCATGGTCGTTTGCATGGTGGGGAATGGATATCCTCGGACCTTTCGTCCAGGGGTCGTATCAAAAAAAATACCTCATCGTCGGGGTGGACTACTTCACGAAGTGGATCGAGGCCAAAGCGTTGGCCAAAATCACGGCCTTTAACATACTACGTTTGTACAAAAGAAATATCCTCGCCAGATTCGGCGTGCCTCAAGCTATCGTCACCGACAACAGAACGCAATTCACCGACAGGAACTTCCAAGACTTCATCACGAAACTAGGCACGAAGCAGCACTTCACGTCAGTCGAACACCCTCAAACGAACGGACAGACTGAGGCAGCGAACAAGGTGATTCTCCAAGGATTAAGACGTCGACTAGGCGACGCCAAACAACGGTGGGTCGAGGAGTTGTACAACATCCTCTGGGCCTACCGGACAACCCCGCACTCCACAACCGGGGAGACCCCTTTCCGCCTGACCTACGGAACCGAAGCGGTGATCTCCGTGGAGATCAGGGAACCCTCGAGGAGGATAGAATCCCCCCTCGACGAGGACGCGAACGACGAAGCCTTGAGGGAAGAGCTCGATTTTGTCGAGGAGATACGATCGGGCGCTTCTCACCGAGAGGCTTCACTTAAGCAGAAAATAATGCTACGTTATAACGACAAAGTTATCAAACGTGATTTTCAGGTGGGCGCCCTCGTTCTGCGAAGGAACCAGAAAGACTCGCGAGAAGGCAAGCTCGCCGCGAACTGGTAGGAGCGGTACCGCGTCCGCGCGAAAACGGGGACAGGAGCCTACTTCCTCGAAAATCTGCACGGGGAAGAACTTGCTCGACCATGGAATGCTGAAAAGCTAAAACAATATTACAGTTAAGCACTGCCCACGACACACTAGCACCGCAATTACGGGGACGTGCTAAGGTACGAGCGCGACACCCCTAGGCAGAACACGATGATCGAAGACCGCGTTGTGTGTGCGCAAGGACTTTGATCCGACGGGGATACCTCGACCGAGCTCCGTCGTCGTTGTACCAATCAAACAGAACACCCAGCTCGCGATGGGAAGTTTACGCCACGAAGCTAAGACCTCGACCGAGCTCTTAGCCTCGTTGAAGGTTGGAATACATCTCCGACCACCCGACCAGCTCTCCACGCGGTCAGGGACTATCAAGGTCGAGCAATCCCAAAGTCTATTACTTAGACAGAAAAACAAAGTATAGAAGTCTTTAATACTTAGACAAAAAACAAAGTATAGCAAATGCATTAACATCACACACAAACAACACTAGCAGATAAACGAAGGTACATTAAAACGGGAAGAAGCCCAGTGTACAAATATTACAGTCACATGTCAAAAAGCCCCTGGCACGCAGGCCGGGCAGAAATATTACAATAAATAAAAATGGCTCGCAGGCCGAACAGAACAGAGAGAAAATCCTACTCAGCGGCGGTCCCTTCAGGCTGCTCGGGATCATGGACCTCGTCGACTCTCATCGGTTGCACAATCTGACCGTCGACCACCTCGTAGTCGGGGTCAATCCCCTCGGTTGAAAGGTCGGGGTTGAGGACCCGAAGCTGCTCCACCGCATTCTTGAAACCTATGCTCGCGACCGCGAGATTGTCTTCCTCGGCTTCACGGAGTTTCGCTATCAGCGCCGCCCGCGAAGTCAGCAACCTATCCTCCTCGGTTTCCTCCTCAGCGGGGCGGACGACCTCCTCTAATTCAGCGTTCCTCGCCAAGAGACGATCCCTCTCCTCCTCGACACCGGCGAGACGTTTCCGCTCCTCCTCGGCACTCTTCAACTTTTCCTCCAATTTCTGTTGAAGCTCGACCTGGGCCTGGTTCTGGCTTTTGCAGTCAGCCAGCTCCTTACCCACCTTCTCCATTTTGGCCGAGATGGATTGGAAACTTTCTCGCAACCTGTTCAACTCGCTTGCGGGGCACGCCTCGTCGTTCAGAACCAAGGCAGCCGCGCAAACCCACATCACAACAGACACATCCTCCACCAGCATCCTTCACCGAGAAGCCTTGTCGACGCTTAAGATGGCCTGAGTTTCGGGGCCACCCACGCAGAGCGAATTATTCCCCATAAAGAAGTTCAGCCTTGTGTGACAAGGCGGGAGCACAAATTTCACGGCAGGGGGGCTCTCGTGCTCGGTAAGGTCGATATCCACTGTGTATGCAAGCTGTTGCCTCTTCGGAGAGCTCTGGGGGCTGAGAGAATCACTACCCTAGTGAGAGCCAGAGGAACCGCCGGGTGTCAGGGAGGGAACGGACTCCTTTCTTCGCAGCACGGTTGGTCTTCAGCTTCTTGAAGCGCTCCTCAGCATTCGACATTTTATCTGCAAAGAAAACAAAGAGGTCAGTAGTTCGAAAAGAAGGATGAAGGGAAAGACAAGTCGGGGAGACCACCCCCACCTAACAGCTCGAGAGCCTCCTCGTCAGAAAACGTCTCGAGGAGAGCCCTAGTATTGATCACTCGACGCTTCGTCAAGACCTGCCCGTCATCGCCCAGAACGAAGTCCCCGTTTGGCATCACGAGCTTTGCTTTGTTAAACCCACTGACGAACTTAACTATGGCCTCGTGAGCCAAGCGATCCCCTTCACAAAGTCTGTCGGGGCTGACGATATAACTGTCCGTTCCCCTCTTGAAGTGTTCTTCAGTCCAGAACAACGGGAACTTAGGCACAAGGGTCTCCTCTCGTCGTCCACCAACCTCTTTGACAACCCGATTGTACATGGTATTCACGGCCTCATGTGTGACCGGCCTCACGAGGTAGTACCGGTACTTAAAATTCCACACGGAGTCCATATAGGTGTGAAACAGCTGCTCACCTGTTTGAAGGACACCCAATCGTGCCTACCGTCCCCGGCCTGTCGCTGAAGATGGAAAATACGAAAAAACAAGGGCACAGTCGCCCCGATCTTCAGATATTTTCATACTAGCTCGAAGGCCCTAATGAATGCAAGAGAGTTGGGGTGGAGTTGAGAAGGGGCCAAACGCAGCCAGGTAAATACGGCCTGCTGGAAATCCGTGAGAAGCAGACGCCACCCCACCTCGTCGAACATAAACTCGTAGACGGGGAACCGCATCCCGCTGTACGTCGAGCAGATCCGATGGTGTGGCAGAGGCCTAAACACGTTCCACGACTTTGGTGAACCTATAAGGCGGTGCTCGACGGTACAAAATATTCCCTCTTCATCCAGGTCGATGAACTCGGACATCATGTTCATGGCCTCCTCGCAGGCCCAATCGTCGGGCATCCTCTCCCCGACGCTGGATGTTTCCGCCATAGGTGAACCAGGCCCGTCGTAGATATCCAAAGACCCCTCGGCCACTTGCAATACGTCCATTTACCTGAAAAGCAGAAGGAAACAGTGAATTTGATGACCCATATCAAATCCACCCCTTCCACTGCTGATCAAGTGAAGGGCGAGGAGGGAACGTCGGGGACGCGAACCCCGCGACCGTCCTCAGGTCCGCGGGGAGCGGCGTTGGGCGGGACCCCGAGATATTCAACCCACGTCCCCGTGATATTCTTCGTTTCCCCGGGGATTTCATCATTTATCCCCGGGAGATTCAACAAAAAGAACTGAGAGACGTTTATCCCACGACCCCGGGACATTCTTCATGTCCTCGTGGATTTCATCGTCTCTCTCCGCGAGATTCAACGAATAAACTATGAAATTCAGCCGTTTTCGCCGGATATTTCGTGATTTCCATGGGAACTTCATCAGTTCACCTTAAAAATCACCCTACAAATGCAAGCAAAAGAGGGAAAAGAGAGAACTTACTTCAAAAAGTACTTCTGGTAGGGTTCCGGTACGGCTGTCTGCGGCGGCGAACGGAGGCGAATGGAGGTTGAAGGGAGAGCGAAGGAAGGGAAAGTTAGAGCAAAGGGAGAGCGAAAAACGTGCAAATGGCACGGGCTTCCCCTATTTATGGGGCTCTCACGAGTCTCGAGGGCTCCTAGGAAATCGATTGCGCTACCCTAGAGTAGCCGCCCTAGGGAATGATGATTTGTGACGCGTGGCACACATTTCCTGTAACACCCCCAATCTATACCCCCAACTAATTAAAGCGGTAAAAGAAAATTCAAAATTTCGTCAGAGTATGTTTAAATTATCATGGCATAGACGGGGGATCACATTATATTGAACCAATTCATACAACACCTGCTCATAAAGATATGCAACAGTGGGGTAGCAATCAATAGAGGAACTCAGTTCCTTACACCCACATTTCAGATTTTAGAATAAAAGCGGAAAATCTAAAACTGAATAACATATATATATATATATATTTGTGTGTGTGTATATATCACATGAAAAGTTTGCCATACTTCAAGTTATACATGCACAAGCCAAAAGATATACATATACATAATACACAATAATCACAAACGGTTTCCCTAACTACCCGGTGTCACATATCAAAGCCGACCGACAAAAGAACGAAGACGCAAAGCTTCACAAAAATACCTCCAGCAACTCTAATCTACAATGCCTTATAGAGCATTATAAAACAGCAGAAGGGTGAGAAAAACAATCATAATACAGTTGCATATAATTATATATTAACACAGAAATGCACATATAGATTTCTCACCACAACATACAACCGAATCCAAATACCACACAACATCCTACATATTTCATTTATCTAACACCAATGCATATTAATCGTACACTATGCAATTATCACCAAGAATATCAATTCATCAATTACGCACACGATTAATCCATTCACAATCCTCACACATAGTCAATCATATCTATGATTTATGCAAATGCACAAAGACCGACACAACGACTCTATGCACATGCCATGCGGTACCGACTCCCAATATTTCTCATCACCAGTTCACTCAGGAACTATTGGAACCATCGCTCGTTACTTAGTGTAACTCCCCGTCGGGCATACGATGTTCCCCGTCGCTTTCGGTTCTCTTTGTATAAGGCTCACGACGTTTATGGATCGCTTTCGGTCCTCTTTGTATAAGGCTCACGATCCGATCGCTCACACCCCACATGGGCACACGATCGTCTATAACCATCGCTTTCGGTCCTCTTATTTTTAAGGCTCACGATGTTATAGCAGATTCCCTCTGGAATCAATTCGTCACTCAGAACGTCACAACAATGCATATCATGATGCTTGGCATATAATGACTCATGACATTTAATATGCACACATATATGCATTCATCTACATCAACAAAATCACACTTGCACTTAAACCCAAAACAATGCATTTAATTGCCATACGGCCACAAATTATCACAACACCATTTAAACACATGCATTTACATCGTACAATAGCACCTTGCATGATACACCTCAATTACGCACGATTACAACGACAAAAATCGACAAAACGACACTATTCCAATTTCTGACATAATTAAATCAGCTAACAATTTCCAAATCATCATAATAAGAAAGTACAACTCAATAGCTTTCCAACGATACCAAGAATGTAAAAATCGGATGAACGGAACCCAAGTTACGAAAGAAAACGAAAACGATATTTTGAAAAAGTCCCATTTTACAATTCTCCTGGCCATACGCGTATTGCCCTGAGCCATACGCGTATGGGCAGAGACTCGTTTTTCCCAAAGTTCACGTGTAAAAGTCCATACGCGTAATGCCCAACACCGTACGCATATGCCCTAAAATGTTACGCGTACCATACACAAATGGGCAGATGGCCGAGAAAATTAAAGATCCATACTCGTATTGGCCCATGCCTCGCCCATGTTACGCGTAATGCCAAGGTCCATACGCGTATGAACATGCCCCATACGCGTATCACCTGGAAAAACCAGAAAAAATTCTGCATGTTCTTGCTGTTACGGGTTCAACCTAAAATTCCCCAAATCATCATCCAATACTCAGAAAAACACCAATTTGAGGTATAACTATACATACCCAACATGTATAAGCAACAAGGAACACAATCCACATAAGTTTAGACACATTTGGATCAATTTTTACCAATTTCTAAACATTATGATTTTCACTATATTTATCATTTCAATCCAATAACAATCACAAACACACACACATAATCATACACAAGCATATAATAATCGAGTTTCGCACCCTTACCCGATTAAATCGATTCTAGAAGTTGATTTCTTTGATTTTTCCAAGCTTTTCTTACTATTTCTCTTCTTCTTCTCTTTTCTCCTCTTTTTCTTTCTTCTCTTTTTCTTTCTCTCTATTTTTCTCTCTTTCTATTTTCTATTTTTCTACTTAATGAAAAATATCATGAAATGACCAAAATACCCCCACACTCAAATATCTCGCAAATGTTTCCAAAACCCGATAAAATATCACAACATTGAAAAATAACATATTTTCAGATAAAAGTCAAAAATAAAATAAAATAATAATAAAATAATCAAACGACTCGATTAAGTAAAACTCACACAAAACTGGGGCGTTACAACTCTCCCCCACTTAGAAATTTTCGTCCTCGAAAATATACCTAAGACGAACAACTCTGGATACGACTCCCGCATCCGACTCTCCAACTCCCAAGTCAAATTGCCCTCAGCAGCGCCTCCCCAAGCCACTTTCACAAGTGCAATATCCTTGCCTCTCAACCGCTTCACCTCGCGATCCAAAATCCTAACTGGTAACGCCTCAACCGTAAGGTTCTCCCTTACCTCAACCTCATCCATCGGAATCACATGCGACGGATCCAGAACATACTTCCGAAGCTGTGAAACATGGCACACATCGTACAAATTCGACAGATTCGGCGGCAACGCCACCCTATAAGCCACAACACCCACTCTCGCAGATATCTGGTAAGGACCAATAAATCGAGAAGTAAGCTTCTTAGATTTCAATGCACGACCCACACCCATTACCGGTGTAACTCTCAGAAATACATGATCGCCCTCTTAAAACTTAAGATCTTTCCGCCTCCGATCATGATAACTCTTTTGCCTACTCTGAGAAGCCTTCATTTTCTCACGAATAAACTTCACTTTTTCCGTCGTCTATTGCAGCAACACTGGTCCAACCACCGAACTCTCACCAGATTCGTGCCAACACAAAGGTGTTCGACACCTTCATCCATACAATGCTTCAAACGGTGCCATTCCAATACTAGAATGGAAACTGTTATTATACGTGAATTCAATCAATGCAAGATAACTGTCCCACGCACCACCTTGTTCCAAAACACAAGCCCTCAACAAATCTTCCAATGACTGAATCGTTCTCTCCGTCTGACCATCCGTCTGCGGATGATAAGCCGAACTCAATCTCAATTTAGAACCCAACACCTTCTATAAACTTTCCCAAAATCTCGAAGTAAATCTAGGAGCTCGATCAGAGACAATACTCAATGGAACCCCATGCAAATTCACACCCACACTGATTTAAATCTCAGCTAACCGCTCCAAAGTAAAATTGATGTCAATCGGAATGAAATGAGCCGATTTAGTCAGCCTATCAACAATCACCCAAATAGCATTATGCCCTCGCTGAGTATTCGGTAACCCTGTTACGAAATCCATGGAAATGCTATCCCACTTCCACTCAGGAATATCCAACGGTTGCAACAAACCACTAGGCCTCAGATGTTCCACCTTCGATTTGTGACAAGTCAAACATGCATAAACAAACTGAGCCACATCTCTTTTCAATCCAGACCACCAGAAAATCTTCTTCAAATCCTGATACATCTTATTCGCTCCCGGATGTATACTCAAATTACTCCGGTGTCCTTCCTCCAAAATCATCCTTTTCAACTCCGCATCATCCGGAATACAAATTCTACCTCGAAATCTCAAAACACCATTAACATCCAATTGAAAATCACTATTCGTATCTTTACCTCCAACCAACATCAAATCCACAAATTTCACATCCAGCTTTTGTTTCTCACTAACCGTCCTTAGAAAATAATTAGTAATCGATAGCATTCCAAGCCTCATGCTATCCGACGTCACTTCACAAACCAAACTCAAATCTCTAAACGATTCCAAAAGTTCCCACTCTTTAACCATTAAAGCGGACATATGCAACGATTTCCGACTCAACGCATCAGCTACCACATTAGCTTTACCAGGATGGTAATTCAAGCCAAAGTCATAGTCCTTCAAGAATTCCAACCATCTACGCTGCCTCATATTTAGCTCCTTCTGATCAAACAAATATTTTAAACTTTTATGATCACTAAAGACTTCAAACCTTGCACCGTAGAGATAATGCCTCCAAATCTTCAACACAAAAACCACAGCCGCTAATTCAAGATCATGAGTAGGATAATTCTTCTCATGCACTCTCAATTGCCTCGAAGCATAAGCCACGACCTTACCTTCTTGCATCAGAACACCACCTAGACGAATCAAAGAAGCATCACAATACACCACAAACGGTTCATTAGGATTCGGTAAAATCAAAATCGGAGCAGTCGTCAATCTTCTCTTCAGCTCATTAAAACTTTCCTCGCACCGAATATCCCAAATGAACGCTTGCCTTTACAAGTCAACTGGGTCAAAGGAAGTGCTAGCTTAGAAAACCCTTCAATAAACCTTCGATAATAACCAGCCAAACCCAAAAAGCTTCGAATTTCAGTAACAGATCTCGGAGCCTCCCATTGTAGAACTGCTTCTACTTTAGATGGATCCACAACAATACCATTACCTGAAATTACGTGCCCAAGAAAACTCACTTCTGATAACCAGAACTCACACTTGGACAATTTGGCAAAAAGCTTCCTCTCCTTCAAAACCTGCAAAACAATACGTAAATGTTCCGCATGCTCCTCCCGAGACTTAG
This sequence comes from Lathyrus tuberosus, assembly GCA_022829125.1. NCBI lineage: Eukaryota > Viridiplantae > Streptophyta > Magnoliopsida > Fabales > Fabaceae > Lathyrus > Lathyrus tuberosus. Next base: position 16,825,510 of record JALAZF010000071.1, read on the forward strand.
AATAAATTAAGATATCATCAATAAACACCGCCATAAAATGATCCAACTGCTCGTGGAAAATACGATTCATGTACTCCATAAACACACCTGGCGCATTAGAAACCCCGAACGGCATCACAGAATATTCATAATGACCGTATCGTGTCCTAAAAGTCGTCTTCTGGATATCTTCCTCTTTCACCCTTATCTGATGATACCCTGACCTCAAGTCAATCTTACTGAACACACAAGCACCAACCAACTGATCCATCAGATCATCAATTCTTGGAAGAGGATACTTATTCTTAATCGTCACCTTATTCAACTGGCGATAATCAATACACAATCGCATACCTCCATCTTTCTTTTTCACCAATAAAACTGGAGCACCCCAAGGAGAAACACTTGGCCTTACAAACCTCTTCTCCAACAACTCATTCAACTGTTTCTTTAACTCAACCAACTCAGATGCCGACATACGATAAGGTGCCATAGATATAGGTCTAGTACCAGGAACTAGATCTATAGAAAACTCCACCTCTCTCTCTGGCGGCAAGTCCGAAATATCCTCAGGAAACACTTCCGGAAATCCACAAACAACAGGAAACACATCAAGTGAAACTTGACTATCCACAGTTAAAGATGCAAACAACCCAAACAACTGAGCTTCATCCACCAAAAGTCTCTTCAACTCTTTGGTAGATAAGAAACTCGAGTCTTCGTCTTCCTCAAGAGAAGGAAACCTTACCAACTTATGATAGCAATCAATATGAACTCGATTGAATTGCAACCAATTCATTCCCAGAACCACATCTAAACCCTCCAAGGGTAAACACACCAAATCCATCTCAAAGTCTTTACCGTAAATGGTCAAAGGACAACTCAAACAAACCAAAGAAGTAGTTACTGACCCCATTGCTGGAGTATCAATAACCATCTCACCAACCATCAAAGACAACACAAGATTCAAACGCTTCACGCACTCAGACGAAATAAACGAATGAGTCGCTCCAGTATCAATAATAGCAACTAAAGGCGTACTATTAATAAAACAAGTACCTCTGATCAGACGATCTGCACTTGAAGTCTGAGTTCCTGCCAAAGAAAATACCTTTCCACTAGCTGGAGCTTGCTTCGGTTTCTGACACTTCGTACTAATATGACCAGGTTCACCACAATTGAAACACTTAACCACATTCTTCCTGGCACAATCAGCAGCAACATGTCCTACACCTCCACAATTAGAACACTTCCTCAAATCTTTCTTACATTCGGACTGACGATGTCCCACATCACCACATCTAAAACATCTCAGAGGACCAGACATTCCTCCTCCACCTGACCTTCGATCAAAAGTACCCATTTGTTTACCTTTATCAGCTGGTGTCACATACGGACCACCACGAAACTGTTACTTCCCTTTCCTGTCACTTACACTCTTGTAATGAGTAGAACGAGCCTTACTATCCTCTTCATAAATCCTACAACATTCCACCAAATCAGCAAACCTCCTTATCCTCTGATAACCGATTTCCTGTTTAATCTCAGGACGCAATCCAATTTCAAACTTCACACACTTAGAAAATTCCGCAGTCGCTTTAGCATAATGAGGATAAAACTGCACAAGTTCCACAAACTTAGCCGTATAATCAATTACAGACATATTACCTTGTTTCAGTTCCAAGAACTTAGTTTCCTTCTTTCCCCTTACATCCTCGGGGAAATACTTCCTCAGAAACTCCTGACTAAACAATTCCCAAGTTACCTCTTCATCACCAGCTTCTAACACAGGACGAGTACTAACCCACCAGTCACCCGCTTCTTCCTGTAACATGTGAGTTCCCAGTCTCACCTTACTGTCCTCAGCACAATCCATAACTCTGAAAATCCTCTCAATCTCTTTCAGCCAAATCTGTGCACCATCAGGATTATGTCTCCCTTTGAAGACAGGGGGTCTATTCTTTCTAAACTCATCATTCTCTCCAGCATTAGGTGCACCCTGCACAGCCCGAGCCATAGCTTGCATAGCAGCAGCCAAAGCAGCATCGTTCCTACCAGCCATATTCTGTTCATTTCCAATAATAGAAACTATGGTTAAACAAACAGCTCACCCAAACACAACGACCAACAAGGACTGACACAACTGACACGGACTGGCTCTGATACCACTTAATGTAACACCCCTAATCTATACCCCCAACTAATTAAAGCGGTAAAAGAAAATTCAAAATTTCGTCAGAGTATGTTTAAATTATCATGGCATAGACGGGGGATCACATTATATTGAAACAATTCATACAACACCTGCTCATAAAGATATGCAACAGTGGGGTAGCAATCAACAGAGGAACTCAGTTCCTTACACCCACATTTCAGATTTTAGAATAAAAGCGAAAAATCTAAAACTGAATAACATATATATATGTATATATCACATGAAAAGTTTGCCATACTTCAAGTTATACATGCACAAGCCAAAAGATATACATATACATAATACACAATAATCACAAACGGTTTCCCTAACTACCCGGTGTCACATATCAGAGCCGACCGACAAAAGAATGAAGACGCAAAGCTTCACAAAAATACCTCCAGCAACTCTAATCTGCAATGCCTCATAGAGCATTATAAAACAGCAGAAGGGTGAGAAAAACAATCATAATACAGTTGCATATAATTATATATTAACACAGAAATGCACATATAGATTTCTCACCACAACATACAACCGAATCCAAATACCACACAACATCCTACATATTTCATTTATCTAACACCAATGCATATTAATCGTACACTATGCAATTATCACCAAGAATATCAATTCATCAATTACGCACACGATTAATCCATTCACAATCCTCACACATAGTCAATCATATCTATGATTTATGCAAATGCACAGAGACCGACACAACGACTCTATGCACATGCCATGCGGTACCGACTCCCAATATTTCTCATCACCAGTTCACTCAGGAACTATTGGAACCATCGCTCGTTACTTAGTGTAACTCCCCGTCGGGCATACGATGTTCCCCGTCGCTTTCGGTCCTCTTTGTATAAGGCTCACGACGTTTATGGATCGCTTTCGGTCCTCTTTGTATAAGGCTCACGATCCGATCGCTCACACCCCACATGGGCACACAATCGTCTATAACCATCGCTTTCGGTCCTCTTATTTTTAAGGCTCACGATATATCAAATCGCTTTCGGTCCTCTTATTTTTAAGGCTCGCGATGTTATAGCAGATTCCCTCTGGAATCAATCCGTCACTCAGGACGTCACAACAATGCATATCATGATGTTTGGCATACAATGACTCATGACATTTAATATGCACACATACATGCATTCATCTACATCAACAAAATCACACTTGCACTTAAACCCAAAACAATGCATTTAATTGCCATACGGCCACAAATCGTCACAACACCATTTAATACATGCATTTACATCGTACAATAGCACCTTGCATGATAGACCTCAATTACGCACGATTACAATGACAAAAATTGACAAAACGACACTATTCCAATTTCCGACATAATTAAATCGGCTAACAATTTCCAAATCATCATAATAAGAAAGTACAGCTCAATAGCTTTCCAACGATACCAAGAATGTAAAAATCGGATAAACGGAACCCAAGTTACGAAAGAAAACGAAAACGATATTTTGAAAAAGTCCCATTTTACCATTCTCCTGGCCATACGCGTATTGCCCTGAGCCATACGCGTATGGGCAGAGACTCATTTTTCCCAAAGTTCACGTGTAAAAGTCCATACGCGTAATGCCCAACACCGTACGCGTATGCCCTAAAATGTTACGCGTACCATACGCAAATGGGAAGATGGCCGAGAAAATTGAAGATCCATACGCGTATTGGCCCATGCCTCGCCCATGTTACACGTAATGCCAAGGACCATACGCGTATGAACATGCCCCATACGCGTATCACCTGGAAAAACCAGAAAAATTTCTGCATGTTCTTGCTGTTACGGGTTCAACCTAAAATTCCCCAAATCATCATCCAATACTCAGAAAAACACCAATTTGAGGTATAACTATACATACCCAACATGTATAAGCAACAAGGAACACAATCCACATAAGTTTAGACACATTTGGATCAATTTTTACCAATTTCTAAACATTATGATTTTCACTATATTTATCATTTCAATCCAATAACAATCACAAACACACATACATAATCATACACAAGCATATAATAATCGAGTTTCGCACCCTTACCCGATTAAATCGATTCTAGAAGTTGATTTCTTTGATTTTTCCAAGCTTTTCTTACTATTTCTCTTCTTCTTCTATCTTCTCCTCTTTTTCTTTCTTCTCTTTTTCTTTCTCTCTATTTTTCTCTCTTTCTATTTTCTATTTTTCTACTTAATGAAAAATATCATGAAATGATCAAAATACCCCCACACTCAAATATCTCGCAAACGTTTCCAAAACCCGATAATATATCACAACATTGAAAAATAACATATTTTCAGATAAAAGTCGAAAATAAAATAAAATAATAATATAATAATCAAACGACTCGATTAAATAAAACTCACACAAAACTGGGGCGTTACAACTCTCCCCCACTTAGAAATTTTCGTCCTCGAAAATATACCTGAGACGAACAACTCTGGATACGACTCCCGCATCCGACTCTCCAACTCCCAAGTCAAATTGCCCTCAGCAGCGCCTCCCCACGCCACTTTCACAAGTGCAATATCCTTGCCTCTCAACCGCTTTACCTCGCGATCCAAAATCCTAACTGGTAACGCCTCAACCGTAAGGTTCTCCCTTACCTCAACCTCATCCATCGGAATCACATGCGACGGATCCGGAACATACTTCCGAAGCTGTGAAACATGGAACACATCGTGCAAATTCGACAAATTCGGCAGCAACGCCACCCTATAAGCCACATCACCCACTCTCGCAGATATCTGGTAAGGACCAATAAATCGAGAACTAAGCTTCTTAGATTTCAATGCATGACCCACACCCGTTACCGGTGTAACTCTCATAAATACATGATCGCCCTCTTGAAACTCAAGATCTTTCCGCCTCCGATCATGATAACTCTTTTGCCTACTCAGAGAAGCCTTCATTTTCTCACGAATAAACTTCACTTTTTCCGTCGTCTGTTGCACCAACTCTGGTCCAACCACCGAACTCTCACCAGATTCGTGCCAACACAAAGGTGTTCGACACCTTCGTCCATACAATGCTTCAAACGGTGCCATTCTAATACTACAATGGAAACTGTTATTATTCGTGAATTCAATCAATGCAAGATAACTGTCCCACGCACCACCTTGTTCCAAAACACAAGCCCTCAACAAATCTTCCAATGATTGAATCGTTCTCTCCGTCTGACCATCCGTCTGCGGATGATAAGCCGAACTCAATCTCAATTTAGAACCCAACGCCTTCTGTAAACTTTCCCAAAATCTCGAAGTAAATCTAGGATCTCGATCAGAGACAATACTCAATGGAACCCCATGCAAATTCACAACCACACTGATGTAAATCTCAGCTAACCGCTCCAAAGTAAAACTGATGTCAATCGGAATGAAATGAGCCGATTTAGTCAGCCTATCAACAATCACCCAAATAGCATTATGCCCTCGCTGAGTATTCGGTAACCCTGTTACGAAATCCATGGAAATGTTATCCCACTTCCACTCAGGAATATCCAACGGTTGCAACAAACCACTAGGCCTCAGATGTTCCACCTTCGATTTCTGACAAGTCAAACATGCATAAACAAACTGAGCCACATCTCTTTTCAATCCAGACCACCAGAAAATCTTCTTCAAATCCTAATACATCTTATTCGCTCCCAGATGTATACTCAAATTACTCCGGTGTCCTTCCTCCAAAATCATCCTTTTCAACTCCGCATCATCCGAAATACAAATTCTACCTCGGAATCTCAAAACACCATTAACATCCACTTGAAAATCACTATTCGTATCTTTACCTCCAACCAACATCAAATCCACAAATTTCACATCCAGCTTTTGTTTCTCACTAACCGTCCTTAGAAAATCATTAGTAATCGATAGCATTCCAAGCCTCACGCTATCCGACGTCACTTCACAAACCAAACTCAAATCTCTAAACGATTCAAAAAGTTCCCACTCCTTAACCATTAAAGCGGACATATGCAACGATTTCTGACTCAACGCATCAGCTACCACATTAGCTTTACCAGGATGGTAATTCAAGCCAAAGTCATAGTCCTTCAAGAATTCCAACCATCTACGCTGCCTCATATTTAGCTCCTTCTGATCAAACAAATATTTTAAACTTTTATGATCACTAAAGACTTCAAACCTTGCACCGTAGAATTATTTCCACTTTTACTAGCTAAGGGGGCACATCCAAACCAGGTCTCCTCTTACAGTACCAGAAAATCCTCCTTTTTGGTTCAAAGTGGATCAAACTTGCCCTTACCATCAAGGAGGATCGGGGCACAACATTGAGAACTGTATCAGCTACAAGTCTGATGTACAGAAGCTTGTCAGGAACGGGGTCTTATCTTTCAAAGATACTAATCTAAATGTTCAGACGAACCCGTTGCCACAACATGAAAAGACTGCAGTAAATTTGATAGAGGAAGAGGTTAGTCGCAGTTATCAAATTCACGAGGTACTCCTATTAGGAACCAATCTGGTCAGGATGCATTGTAGACAGAGCGGGTACGGTCATGTACCACCTCACAATTATCACCAGTGTGATATCTGCTCAAAGAATAATCAGGGGTGTTCCGTAGTGAAATCAGCTCTACAGGAACAAATAAATTTGGGATGGATCCAGGACCACCGAATCCGCGAAGTCAATATGGCCCACGCAAATCCCAACATTATTCAGAACCACGACATCCGAGCGATGAACGTCAATTTGGTGGAAATGCACTTAAGGCAAAGTCAATACCATAATCTGCCACGGCATGATTACAATACCTGTCTGATCTGTTCAACAAGCAATCAGGGATGCTCTTTTGTACAAGAGGCCCTCCAACGTCAGATGGATCTCGGATGGATTCAGGACTATCGTGAGAGAAGTTACCATCAGGTTAATATGATTCAGATCTTTGACATACGCTTAATAAATACCAATCTGGTAGAATTACACGCTAAGCAAGTCAGGCTCGGCTTTCTGAATTCACATGATTATCAAGACTGTGAAGAGTGTCGTAAGAACGATCAAGGATGTGAACTTGTCCAAAGAACACTTCAACACTTGTTGGACCACTGGTGGCTTCCAATTTACTTGAATGAAGCTACACAGCAGATTAGTATGACTGACGAATATCCTAGTAGGCATCAAATTCAGGATGTCCGCTCGACGGAAACATATCTAGTAAAGTTACACTACTTACAAAGCGGGCGTGGTCTGGCACTGTTAATAAAGTTACTCCAGTCCACCCGTCAAGGTGATTTCGCCTTCAAAAAGGACTTAATCCAATAATCAGAAAGATTGCAACAAGTTCTTCTAAGTGTTTAGAAAAACACCTTAGCCCTCTAAAGTCTACAGACTAACACTTAGTCACTTGAGGAAAATGATATCAAAGAAGATACAAAGAAAGTGTTTACAAAGTTGCTTCTGTAAAGCAGATGAAACAAAATTTAAGAACCAAGTATTACACAAATATGAGCAACAACTCTTTATGTTTTTATGGGATTTCTAGACTTAGCGTATTTCACTTGCAATATTGATCGTTCTTGTTCTACTTAGCAATGAGGTAGAGACTTCTTTATATAGTTGAATGTTTGAACGTTAAAGGGTACAAGTGTAAATCTGGAAGCCAGCTGTTGCAACAGTAATAACAAGACCTTGAGAGATAATAGTGGTAAAGTCTCACCATATCCCATATTTCAGTACTGACGTGAAATCAGTTTATACCAAAATGGGAATGAACTTTTGTACGGATTCTTTCATCACATGTTTCTATCTTTGACCTTATCTTCTGATAAACTTTATCTGATGAGAAGTCATGATGAGGCCAGAAGAAGAGCGACTGAGTGGAGTAAGAGTTTTCAGAGCCTTCAAAAGTATTTAGAAATAATGTCTTTAGAGTCTTCAGAACTTTTTCAACAGAAACTTATCTTTAGAGTCATCAAAGCTTGGTATCAGATTCGGAAGCGAACCTTTTCTTAGAAGCGCATAACTTTCTTTTTCTTTAGAGGCATTCAACATTCATCATAACTACTGATGTTTCTTTAGAGAGGAACAAGGTAAATTCTTGAGGCGTGTCAGAAGGGTTCTGATGTAACTTCATGAGAGTTATTCATAATCAATTTAAAATTGATGACTACACACTTCAGAAAAATTCATTAGATACAAAATTGTTTCATATAAAATATATGCATTGTTATCATCAAAACTTAGAGATTATATACCGAACCAAATCTTGTTCTAACACTATGGTCTATCAGAGGTTCATTTTTCGGCCTAAGTTTGGCCTTTTCGAAGGCCTGATTAGCCTATTAACCTGTTTAAAAAGCCTATATCAATTGAATACGTGTAAATAAACAATTTAACTAATGTTTAAGTATACTAGAGAATCAAAAGTACAATGAGACTAAATGTTTGTTTACATAGACTTATTTAAGCTTATATAGAATCATAAGTTTTATGAGATTATTTGTCTAGGAGATTTGATGAAAACAACTTATGACATTATTTATAAAGTTTTTTCAACTTATTTTCACATGTTTTTCGAGATAACTAAACTTTACTTTTGTATTTTGATATAAAAAAACAAAATAATATATAAAAATAATTTATTTATTTATATTTATTAAAATAGGCCGATCTAATAGGCTTAAAAGATTTTTTTATGACCCGTGACCTGATCTATTGAAGTAAATATGCTTATAAAAAACTCTAGACCTTTTCTATTTAAAAAAAAAAAAAGCATGACCTGACCAACCAGTGTAGGCTAAGTCGTAGGCACCTGTTAATGGATCTGACTTATTTTCACCCCTAATGCTAACGAGTGTCCCAGACACTCTTTAAAAATTTTAAATAAAAAAAAATTATTTAAAAAAGTTAATTGTTTCAATTTTCAATATATTGAATACACAAATTTTAAAAAATACTTACCTTTTTAAGCCTTTAAAATGCGTATGAGTAATATTAAACCGATCAAACCTACTCGATTTATCTACCAAATCGATTTAAGAATCGCTTGAAAAATTCAATTTTATCAATTAATGTTTAATCTTTAGAAAAAACTGCAGTTTGTATTAGATTTAAATTTTAAATTTGATATAGATCCAAATGGACCAATTGCTCCGTTTTAACAAATATTTAAAATTATTTTTGTATATTTTAAAAATAAAAAAGACACTTTAGTGAATCATGATTAAATGTTATGTAATTTTGTTGTGATTTCATGAAAGTCGTTATTTAAGAAAAAGAAAAAAAAACAAATAAAAAAAAAAAGAAACAAAGTGGCGCCCGCCACCACACCTTAAGTGTGGCGCCTGCCACATGAGGCATGGGTAGGAAGTGGCGCCTGCCACACTCCAAAGTGGCGCTGGCCACAAGGAAGAATAGTGGTTGCCACAAGTTTGTGGCACCTGCCACTAATGCATGGCACCCCCTGTGTTTTAAGACATAGTTTTCTTCATATATTTTGTGCTCATTTCACTTTCTTATAATTTCTTTTCTTTCTAAGAAAAAAAAAACTTTCAAAACAAAAAAATATAATGTGGCACTGGCCATGATGAACAGTGCTAGCCATGAAAAAATCATGGCACCTGCCATGAGTGCCATATTACTATATTATTATTATTTATTTGTTTCATGGCCATTTAATTTTTAACTTAGTTTTTATTTCATTTCACTTCATATAATATTTTATTTTCTTTCTAAAAAACTCCAAAATAAAAAATACCAAAAATATGCATTAACTTCATGTTTAATACTCGGATTTCTTTTATGAAAAATCAAAATAAATATAATAAAAATATTTGTATAAATATGCCTAAACAAAAATAATATTTGTATACGGGTAAAAATATATTACTTATCAAAATACGAAAAATTTATCAAAAAATGTAAATTTATCAACAATGTTTCAATTTTTTCCTAATTGTAGCGAGCGATTTTGGACGCGGTTCTTAAGCGCTGGTCGCTCTCTGTGGTTGAGCTTACTACAGGTCGATTCATTTTTTATCCTATTGTGAGCTGAATAAGGAAGGGAAATAGATGTCTCCAATTAACCCTGCTTTGCATACTGAATTTAAACAGCGGTCTGTTAGGTTACGGATGCTATCAATGTGGGGGGGGGGGGGTGGGGCTTTGTACTGGTTATTTGTATTTTCGCCAATACTGTTTTCTTTCTTTTTATCTTGACAGAAGGTTTCTGGCGGGGAACAAGGATTAGGATGTTAGGACTGATGCTTTTGATAAGAGTATGGGATTTTGGGTTTTTGTTTAGTGTGCTCGCTAAGATTTTTCTTTCAATCTTATGCCTACATATTCCCGTTTACCGAAACAGGGAAATCAGAGCGTTCGTAGTTCCTCCTATTCTATGGGAGGAAATGGGTGTTTTTGGTGTCTTGTTCAAAGCCCAAGACGTGAAGCGAAAGGTGATTTGTATCTTGTTCAAAGCCCAAGATGTGAAGCTGAAAAGTCTATTTGTGTCTTGTTCAAAGCCCAAGACGTGAAGCTGAAAAGTCTATTTGTGTCTTGTTCAAAGCCTAAGACGTGAAGCTGAAGGACCTCGACTTTAGAGAGAATTTGTCATATCTAAAGAAGGGTTTGTCTGTCACAACTGTTGGGTGACTGGTTATAAAGGAGAATTACTTTAATCGGGATATGCGAATCCGGCAATGCCATAATTTCCTTTATAGGGGATTTTAACCTGAAGGAGAAGACTTTAACTCAGTGTAGAGCAATGCTATGTTTCCTTAGGAATTTCTCATGCTAAAAGAGGGACAGTGGCATGGATGTAGATGATCCAGAGGCTTGCCGCTTACAGCGATTAGATGAAGGGGAAGGAGTGGTTGATGTTTGTGTACTGTGAACGAGGCACAACTTTGATGCTAAAAGGTTGATTGGATCAACCAGTGGTTTTCTTATACAAAGCCTAAGAGGAGGCTAATATGTGTCTCGTACAAAGCCCGAGAGAGAGGCTAAATGGGGTTGATCCTACAAGAGGATCTTTTATACTCAACAAGAGAGTGTTTTTGTATCTCGTACAAAGCCCGAGATGGAGGCGAAAAGGTTTGACTTAATAAGGGAATCTTTTGGTATCTCGTATAAAGCCCGAGATGGAGGCGATTGCTTGTTTGGCTCAATAAGAACCTTTTTGTATCTCGTATAAAGCCCGAGAGAGAGCCTAAACGTTGTTTGACTCCGCTGGGGAGAATCATTTGTACAAAGCCCAAGATGAGGCTATTGTGACTGTTTCTGTTGAGTGACAGGTCCAATATACTGATTTTGAAAGAGAAAATCAGTTCTTATATGAGCAACACTGTACTCAGGGATTTAATTTGAGGATCAGGGATATTTCCTTCTCTTTGAGGAAACGGGAAATCCAAAGGGTATTGAGACTGTCCAAGTCTGCGGGTTTCCTTCGAAGGGGTCACTTGAGAATGTCTTTGAGGCTCAAGGAAGTTAGACTGTCTGAGTCTAGAGTTTCATCTTTTGTACTATGCTTTGAGAAACAGTAGTAGACTCTATGAAAGGACTGTTCTATGAGGATGACTAGGTTCTGTTCCTATACCTCTAGGAGGTCGTCGGGACAATTTGTACAAAGCCCAAGAGGAGGCTGGAAACTTTTAAGAAGCCGACGGGTCCTTGTACTAAGCCCAAGAGGAGGCTATCATTCCCGGAGGAAGAGATCATTATACGAAGCGTAAGAGGAGGCTGTGAATACTTCTAAGAAGCCGTAGGGTCCTTGTACTAAGCCCAAGAGGAGGCGGGGTTGCTTTTAGGAAGCCTGTGGGTCCTTGTACGATGCCCAAGAGGAGGCCGATTGCTTTTAAGAAGTCGATGGATCCCCAAACCCCGAGAAATTCAAGGCAACCTATTCACAAGGAATAGATCAAGTCAGGAAAGTTCGAGAATTTGGAAGAAACTCAAGAGATGCCATTCACGGAGAAAAGATCATCTCTGGGGAGTAGAGTTTCTTGACAAGTGCTTTTAAAAAGCCTGTGGGTCCCCAAACCCCGAGAAATTCAAGGCAATGCTATTCACCGAGAATAGATCAAAGTCAGGAAAGTTCGATAATTTGGAAGAAACTCAAGAGATGCCATTCACGGAGAAAAGATCATCTCTGGGGAATAGAGTTTCTTTAACAACTTCTACAAGTGACGATCTATGAAAGGGTTCACCGAGAATGCTGCCTTTCATGTCTCCATATTGTTTAACCCCAAGAGGAGGGAAGACTGTGTCTAGTAATCCTATAGGGATCTAGTTTTGACTATTTAAGAGTGATTGAAACGGCTTTACCTAGTGCTAGACGTACTATGATTGAAACTGCGTTTTTTTAATTTTCAACACGTTTTTTATCAAATTTCAAACACTCATAACTCTCTCAATTTTTATCGGAATCAAAATCCGAAAGTACCTATCTTGACCGATTTTTCGCAAGGAATCCAATGGTATTACTCACGCACACGGAAAATCAACACACAAAATGCAGAAATTAAAAAACCAGAACTGTTATCGATTGAAAACATCGTTCCGCGTCGAATTTCCAACACGCGTAACTCTCTCGATTTTTATCCGAATTGAAATCCGTAAAAACCTATCTTGACCGATTTTTCGCAAGGAATCCAATGGTATTACTCACATGCATTGAAAATCAACACACGAAATGCAGAAATTAAAAAACCAGAACTGTTATCAATTGAAAACATCGTTCCACGTCGAATTTCTGACACGCGTAACTCTCTCGATTTTTATCCGAATTGAAATCTGTAAAAACCTATCTTGACCAATTTTTCGCAAGGAATCCAATGATATTACTCACGCACATGGAAAATTAGCACACAAAACGCAAAAATAAAAAAACCAGAAATGCACTGTTTTGAAAACAACGTTCCGCGTCGAATTTCCAACACGCGTAACTCTCTCGATTTTTATCCGAATTGAAATCCGTAAAAACCTATCTTGACCGATTTTTCACAAGGAATCCAATGGTATTACTCACTCACACGGAAAATCAACACACAAAACGCAGAAATAAAAAAAACCATAACTGCACTGTTTTGAAAACATCGTTCCGCGTCGAATTTCCAACACGCGTAACTCTCTCGATTTTTATCCGAATTGAAATCCGTAAAAACCTATCTTGACCGATTTTTCGCAAGGAATCCAATGGTATTACTCACGCACATGGAAAATCAACACACAAAACGCAGCAATTAGAAAACCAGAACTGCTATCATTAATTCGACGTCGTTTCGCGTCAAATTTCCAACGCGCGTAACTCTCTCAATTTTCATCGGAATTGAAATCCGTAAAAACCTATCTTGACCGATTTTTCGCAAGGAATCCAATGGTGTTACTCATGCACACTAAAACTTAATGTACAGAACACACCAATAAAAAAAACAAGAACTGGACATGATTTTAAAACAACCAAAATTCCACATATAAACATGTTAAAATACAAACAGTGGGAGGATCACAACATACACATTAAGGACTACATTTTTGCCTCAAGAATTGTTCAATATGATGCATGTATGTGGACAACAAAGGTAAGGATGATTCAAAGAATTCAAGTTGTGAATTTTACCTCTTTTTTGGAGATTTTGGGCAACCTACCAAGTGCTTTGTTCCAGAAATGATTTGATGCTTTGGACAACCTCAAATGACCTCTTAGAAGCTTTTACGATGGTTGGAATTGGCTGGAAACCTCTGGAGCAAGTTTGAGCACTTTCTCGCAAAATGGTCAAAAGTGGCCAAAATGCCAACTCTCTCAAATGGTGTTCCAGATGTGTGGCACCATTTGGGACAGTTCAAGGATGATATTTAGAGTGTGTTTGAGTTTTATCTGGTTTGGAAAGTGACTAAATCAAGACATGGCTTAAAAAAATGCAAAAAAGTGCCATTTTGAGGTTTTGAGAGGTGACTTTGTGATGTTGGTGTTATAGGTCACTTGTGAGAGTTTGGATCACCTACATATGATGTTTATGAGGTGTTAGGATCATGAGCTGTGATGGAAATGCTCTCTAACTCAAAAACTCAGAATTTCCTTACTAAAGAAAGCATTTTGGAGTGAAAGAGAGAATTTGAGGAAAGTATCTGTTTGATGGCTTTGGTGTACTCAAACTGAGCACAAATGAGCTCTATTTATAGTAGAGCAAGTTTGTTTTGCAAGCAATAGTGAATGGTGGCTGCAGCAGAGGTTTGGCCAATGTTGGCCAATGAAAATCCAAGTCTCCTCTAGCCATTGACTAGAGGTTAGAGCACAGGCTGCTGGTTCCCTAGTTGTTGGAGGAATCTTGTCTGAATTCAGTTGGAGGAAGCTCAGTTCATGCCACCTCTAAGCATCCATTAAATGCTCCAAACCAAAATTGGAGTTTTGTCCCTCTTTTAGGGATTTCTAGGTTTTGGCATGCTTTTTTTTTGTTCCTTGGACTTGGGAGGTTCATGGATCAGATCATACCACTTGGATTTGATCCTTAGATGTGTCCAAAATAATGACAAGGCTTGAAAATTCGTGTGGCACAAAAAATGTGCAAATTTGCCCTGAAAAATTCAGCTGCAGCAAGCCTTTTTGTAAGATCCATAACTCCCTGCTCGAGTATGCTACATGGACGTTCTAGGACTTTCCGGAAAGCTTAGATGACGTACTTCAACTTTGATGTTTGACACTAGACCTGGTTCAACTTGGATCATGGAGAAAAACAGCCTTGAAGTTGGGACATTATGCTGAAATTACAAGGCAGATTTTTGGCTAAGTTCTGAAAAATGTCAATTTTAAGTTTTTAGCCATTTTGATCAAACCATAACTCAAAATCCATGATGAATTGGGATGAAGTGTAGTTGACACTTTTGTAGAGGGCCATGAGGGCTACAAATCCATCTTTGGATGGGGAAAAATGGCTTTGTGGTTTAGGAGTTATGATCCTCCAAAGTTGGTACCCTTGCCACTTTATTCCATAACTTAGAAAATTTTCTAAGTTTTTATGGTTACCCCTTTTACAAGTTATCCCACTTTCTTTGATTTTTCTTGATGAATTATGATTCCAATCACACATTAACATCATTTTAGGGTTAAAAAACCATTTTTATGAAAAATCTCAAAAAGTCAAAGTTTGACTTTTGTGCACAGTTGACTTTTTATCAGATGAATTCCAAACTGTGCGATCCTTTAGGAAATCATGTCCTTGACCTAAATCAAAATTGATGGACATGTTCCATGGGTGTCATAGGGTGTATTTAATCGTGTCCCACGGCTTGGGAGCATGTCTTGGTCAAAAGTCAAAGCTACAGTTGACTTTTCTCGCGAAACCCTAACTGTGGTTCAGATGAAATTGAAACTTGTTGCTCAAGCTTCTTGGGTCAATCCATTGTTGCAAATGGATCAACGTGGTATGTTGGAGACCCTCAAATCATTTCTTGAGGTCTTGGCTCATGATTTGTCCCAAAAGTCAACTTAGGGGTGAATTAGGTCAAGAAACCCTAATTCCTGATTTTTGATGTATGCATCCCCTGAGGCTAAATTGACTTGATGATGGGGTTTATGATGTTCCATGGAGCATTTTAGGTTATGCTTTGAAGCATTGGCTCATGCTCAGAGGAAAATTTCCATCTGGAGGCCCTAGTCGACCAAACCCTAATTTGGTGACACTGGCGATCCTGAGGCTTGATCCACCTAGAAGGGAGCAGCCTTGTGCTTAATCCTTGAAGTGAGAGTCCTCTTGATCCATTGTGGATATTTGAGAGGCTAGACAAGTTGAAGATTATGTCATTCCTTGATTGATCCTTTGTCTAAGAGCTCTGCGAGGGCTTGAAACCCTAAATCCTGTTTGTAGTGAATGCTCACCCACCTTTGGGGAGACTAATGAGGTATGATGGTCCATCCATATTGTGCTGATGATTTGCACAATGATGGGAAATCTTAGTGGTCAAAATTTGGGGTATGACACTAATATTACACTAATTGTAAACAATGTTTCATGATTTTTTTTATTTAATTTATCGAAAAAATAAATTTATCAAAAAAATATTTTCATAGAGAAATAAACATATTCTTCTAACTAAGTAAAAATAATGTTATAAAAATACTACAATCACTATATTGTAGGTTAGTCATTTATATCATTAAAATAATAATTTAATAAATGTGTATAATTGATACAAATACAAAAAATGTTTTATATAAGTAAGTTATGATTGGATAAATGTTTTATATAAAGCCAATTATATTTTTAATTAAAATATGAGATAAATATATGTCACTTATAAATTAGTAAAATATCTACAATTTTTTTTTTGGCTAAACCGGTCTACATTTATTTTCTTTTAGTGCATCATGTTAATATTATAGTTTTGTTAATACTGGATTCTTGATTAAATGTAATGTAATTTTGTTGTGATTTCATGAAAGTCGTTATTTAAGAAAAAGAAAAAAAACCAAATGAAAAAAAAACAAAGTGGCGCCCGCCACCACACCTTAAGTGTGGTGCCTGCCACATGAGGCATTGGCAGGGAGTAGCGCCTGCCACACTCCAAAGTGGCGCTGGCCACAAGGAGGAATAGTGGTTGCCACAAGTTTGTGACACAAGACATAGTTTTCTTTATATATTTGTGCTCATTTCACTTTCTTATAATTTCTTTTCTTTCTAAGAAAAAAAAAATTTCAAAACAAAAAAATATAATGTGACACTGGCCATGATGAACAGTGCTAGCCATGAAAAAATCATGGCACCTGCCATGAGTGCCATATTACTATATTATTATTATTTATTTGTTTCATGGCCATTTAGTTTTTAACTTAGTTTTTATTTCATTTCACTTCATATAATATTTTATTTTCTTTCTAAAAAACTCCAAAATAAAAAATACCAAAAATATGCATTAACTTCATGTTTAATTCTCGGATTCCTTTTATGAAAAACCAAAATAAATATAATAAAATATTTGTATAAATATACCTAAACAAAAATAATATTTGTATACGGGTAAAAATATATTACTTATCAAAATACGAGAAATTTATAAAAAAATGTAAATTTATCAACAATGTTTCAATTTTTTTCCTAATATTACACTAATTGTAAACAATGTTTCATGATTTTTTGAATTTAATTTATCAACAAAATAAATTTATCAAAAAAACATTTTCATAGAGAAATAAACATTTTCTTGTAACTAAGTAAAAATAATGTTATAAAAAATGTTTTTTATAAATCCTATCTAATAAAAATAATGTATATAATTATCAATTACTTTTATATGACTTTTTTTTATTATAAAAAATATTTATTTTATACTAAATTTTAATTTCTTAATTTATATCCATTACTTTTTTAGCATTATTACCTTAAATATTGTCATCTTTTATAATTATATATTAATTAGTTTCATAAATATGCATTTAAATTGATTTATTTTTTTAATGCTATTAAAAAATTTAACTTAATTGTTATATAAAATATAATCTTTTTTGCGATACAACATTATCTCAATTGTGTTATTGGACATACAGGATTTCCATGAAATTATTAACATTATTATATATTTAGTCATCATTATTTCTATGTGTCAAACATCACCTTCTAATCTTGCATTTCACACCGTCATTTCAATAGTCATACTCAAAAGTTATATTGCAACTTATTTATTAGTATGAGTAAATTATAATAAAATTCAATTATATTGTCCAACTTTCAAAATATTATGACATTTATTAGTGATTGACCATGTGCATGCTATTGTATTGTGCACATCAAATTTATCTATTAAAATACTAAACAACCTATTAGTTTATTGGCAAGATCCGTTGTAAATTACATCATATATTTTCTATTGATACTACAATTCTCTAGCAAGGTTGCAGAAATTATTTAACGTTTTTATTTTGATAGATACTACTATCTTGTAATATTTTTTTACAGATTAAAAAATATGTAATAATATTTGTAAGATATTATAATTTTGTTAATATATTAGGAATAGTGTACATAGTAATAATAATTAAAAATATAATTGAAAAAAATAGTACTATCTCTTATTTTATTTATATGAAAAATAAAACATATTTTTACAAAATATTATTTTGAAAAAATATGCAGTTTTTATTATGTTAAAGTGGTTTACAATAATTATTCAAGTCACTCAATTTTAATTTTTTTATAAAATTATAACAAAAGAGTTATAAATAATTTTTATTTATTTTTAATTAATAAATAACTAAAATTAAATTTATTATTTTGTTTTAAACTTTGAGAGAAAAAAAGTCTTTTTTTATAAATTAGGACGGTAGTGTTGTAGGTTAATCAGTACCCGAGCAAAAACACGGGTACTGATATGAGTATCCCACAAAATAGATATTTGTAATAATATTACTTAAAATGTATTTATTTATATTGATGATATTTATTTATTAAATGAAAAAAATATTTACAATTACTATTATATTATTTGATATTTATAAAACTAAATCATTACATAAATATTTTTATAAAAAATATCAAACGATGCCTGCGGGTATTGATTTTTTTTAAAATATAAATTATATTTTTTGTATTTATTAATTTTTATTAATTCTAATTTAAAAAATAATAAAAACAAATCAACATAACACACCAGTACTCGGGCGATCACATGGGTACTGAATGAGTATTGTACGAAATAAATATTTGTAATAATACTTACATAAAATATATTTTTTATATTAATAATATTTATTTATAAAATTAAAATAATATTTACAAATACTATGTTATTATTTGATATTTATAAAACTAAATCATTGCGTAAATATTTTATAAAATATATCAATCGATGTCTATGGGTATTTTAAATATAAATTATATTTCTTTTATTTTAATGATTTTTATTAATTGTATTTTTTTTCCAACGTTTTAAATGAAAACATATGCAAATGCGCGTCACCGACGGGTACCCGTGTGAACGCATGGGTATCATATTAATTTTGAGTAAATAAGAAATTTACTAATTTTTATTATATTTTGTTATTTTTCTAAATTTTAAATATAAATAAATACATTTTAAGAACAAATACATTCTGATAAAAAATACATTATGAAAACAAATATATTCTGAAAACAAATGCGCGTCACTGACGTGTACTCGTGCGAACGCATGAGTATCATACTAGTTGGTTGAAAGGGACAACTTAAAATGACACGTGGCACTTATTCATTCCAAAAATAAACTACTAGTAGTTTTGAACATAGAGACTATTGGAATCAATATTGGAAAAATAAATTAATGATTGGAAATTTGAAGCTATATTGGAATCTCAGAAAATAATTGGCGGACTCTGGAGTAATCTGTAAATTAAAATTATACTAAATCAGCTAGTACAAACTTAATTGAGTCTTCGTAACATTGTACACTAAATAATAGTAAAAAATGGTGAATGAAATTCAAAGTGTATAATATGAAATGAGAAGGACGTGCATGCCAAAGACATAGCTGTGACAGCTTAAAGAAAGTTGGAAAGTGTTCTTCTATGTTTTGAGTATTTTAATGTCAAGTGACAACAAGAGTGCACTTTTAACAATTAGGAAAATAAATTATTATATATATATATATATATATATATATATATATATATATATATATATATATATATATATATATATATATATATGGAAATGCTAACATACATCCAAAATTGATTGGCCCCACACAAAAATACACTACACCTATTTTCTTTCAATTTTTTTTTTCATCTTTCTAAGTGGGTCCCACCCAAAATTGGTAGACCCCACACAAAAATACACTAAGGTGTATATTGCTAATGCACACCTACATGGGTGTGTATTAGCATGACCCATATATATATATATATATATATATATATATATATATATAAGGTATGACGCAGTGAGAAGAAAAATGATGAAGACGCGACTACAACTGTACGTGACAATGATGTTTATATTATTTATGATGATAATTCTATTAATCTTACTTGTCAAGATTGATCCACTTGGATTTGTTTTAGGTTTAATTGATATGCACTGACAGTGTAAAATTTTTTTACACTGTCATTCAATAAAAACATAACTTTTTGCCATGTCATATAAATTTTTTAAAAATTACAGTCTGACTTGACAGAATTCATGGTCGTGATTGGTTGACAGTGTAAAATTTTTTTACACTGTCAGTGCATCACTCATTTTCTCTTTGTCTTATACCTTGTTATTTTTAGACATTATTTTTTCTCATCTTATACAGTTGGTGATTTTGGAACGGTAAAAATGGAAAATGAAGGAGTTTGTGAAATTGTTGGTACGAGAGATGTTTGAGTTGAAATTAGTGTTGGATACAAGCTTAAATTCGAGAATGTGAGACATGTTCTTGATATTCGTCTCAACTTAATTTCGGCCAAAGCTTTGGATTTTGAAGGTTATCACACTTACTTTGGTAGTTGTGGTATATGCAATATCATCAAATGGTCATTAGAGGTAGCAAAGGAGAAAAGTCGCACAACACTCTACATGGTCTATGTAAAGCTATGCAAGGAGGAAGTGAATTCATGTGAAGATGCATCTAGTGATTTATGACGTACACACCTTGGTCATTTGAATGAGAAAGGATTTAACATTCTTGCAAAGAAAATTTTCTTTCAATGAAAGATACTCCTCTAAAAACTTGCACTCATTGTTTTTAGTGTAAGCAACATAGAGTTTTCTTTTATAGTAATGGTCCTCATACAAGTCCAAATATTCTAGATTTAGTTCACACTGATGTTTGCATGATGGATGGTAAATCTTTAGGTGGTGCATCATATTTTATTACCTTTATTGACGACCACTCTAGAAAAGTGTGGACTTTTGTTTTGAAATCTAAAGACCAGGTATTCAATATTTTCAAACACTTTCATGCAAGTGTTGAAAGAGAAAAAGAAAGTAAGATGAAATATGCCATAGCTAATAATTGAGGTGAGTATAAAGGTCCATTTGAAGAGTATTATAAAGAGCATTGAATCAAGCATGATGATAATGATGATGGTTCAAAATTCAATGGACTTGAGATGGCGATCACTGCTTCCTTACAACTTTTGGTTGTCCTACAAGCTTGTTCTTACTTCTCTTTGTACAAGGTAAGGTCACGAGTTTCACCTCTTTCTTAGCTTTAGCCTCGAAAAGGACTCAGCTCATTCTTTGAGTAAGGATTCCTTGACGACCCTTCTTCATTTTCACTTTGGGAACAACTTGTACTACATTTATTGGAAGAGTTGAAAGTTTGTAACTATTTGGCTTAATGATTACGGTGAACCATCATTGGCGTTTGACTTGAAAGACATCTTCGACACTTGCTTGCTGTGTGCGAAGGAAAACTTATGAGTGCAACTTTTATGTGACAGGTGTCTTGCATAAAACTCTTGTATTTGAATGCACAATCAAGTTACTGAGAAATACCCTGACCCAGGTTAAGATTGCGGGTTTTTTATTTGTAAAGAAAAGAAAAATCCTACTTCAAGGCTAAAAGGAGTTAACGAGGGATTATCTTCCTTATTTCTCCAGTGTTTAGGGAAATGTGAAACAATGCCTTACATCGTCAGCAAAGTTTATTTGAAAGCATACCACGACAATTATGGGTAAAATGTTTTCATCATCCTTCCTCCAATCTTTGCATAATCAAAATAATATTTTGCAAAAGAAAGCATAAAGATGTAAATAGTGGACAAAATGAATTGAATCAAAAATTTGCAATGCTCATTTCATTAATCACAAAAGTACAAACATAATTTGAAGGTAAACAGCCAGTACAAAATAAGGAAAATGCAAACAACAAGAAACAAGGCCCAGAGACTAGTTAAACACAAGGATGAGTTGTCCTGTCTTTAAGAAGTAGTTGAGCTAAAGTCGACTGAAGCTTCACTTGGCGTGCCCTGGCAAAGGATTGCTCTGAACATTTTGCATTTGATGTTAGCTCTAGTCCGATATCAGTGTCGAGGAATCAGCTTGACGACTCACAGACAGACTCTGAATATAGAGACAGCTGGAGATGAGTAACTGGACAGACTGACGTTGCAATGAATTATGCAAAGATGCAAATGATATGCAATGCGATGCAAACAGGATTCAAAACACATGCAACAGGATCAAGGGTTCGAGATCACAGCATGGAGTCTGGGTAAAGAACCAACCACAGGGTATGTACTAGGGTTCTTGTGTCTGTAGAACAGGGTTCTAAGGAGTTCTCAGAGTCAACGTAAATCTTTCGGATATTATCGGCCTACGTGACTACTCACGCGGGTTAATAATATTCTCAAGATAAACTCGTCTAAGTGTAGTATCGCGTATAAACCATTTGGGACTACTCCCTCATAGCCATCGCACTACGTCCTAAAAGGCTAAGTGGGGTGAAGGTAACTGCGGTCCCAAGAATCACGGGCTCTCAAATCGGGAAGAGTGACATCAATGCGACTACTCACATCAGACATCAACAATCCCAAAGGGCCTCAACTGAGCGTGGTCATCATATGCCAAAAATTGTTAGGACTACTCCCAACAACCGACTATTAATTACACCACAATCCTATCATATGTGTGCTCTCAAGTCCGGGTTAGGACTTATCTTAGCGCTCAAAGTAACCACCCTGCACACAGAAAAACCCAAGCACAACAAGCAAATATATAGAGATATAAACATGTACAAATATACAAGCAAGCAAACATAGAAACAACACAAATACAAACAAGATAGGCTTAACCCTCTTATGGGAGTTTGTTTCAGCTTTCCCCAGTGAAGTCGCCATTTCTGTTGCGGTGAGAATCGGATATCAAGCTATTAATTAACTTGAATCACAAAACTTGAAATTCACCACCGATCTTTGATTTATCCAAAGGAAAGGGTAAAGATCGAAGAAAACCCTAATAAGAAAATCTAGGTTCAGGGGTTGGTTATACCTAGGGAAGGTGTAAGCATCCTAGATATCTGTAGTACTATACAGGAACCGCTTGTCAGTATTTGTGTTATGCTAAAATTTGCTTGCTAAGGAGAAAAAGTGCTAAGGTAAAGACCTAGGGGTATATACACTAAGTATGCTCGCCAAGACATCACATCTCGTGCCTACATATCTTGACTAAAAGAATCAGAGCATTCGTAGTTCCCCTCGCTATGGGGTAAAAGGGTGAGAAATAGGAAGGTGGAAAAAAAGAAAAGGTGGAATCCAAGAAGGCATTGGATGTAAAGGAAAAAGGTGGAAAAAGAAAAAGGTAGAATCCAAGAAGGTATTGGATGTAAAGGAAAAAGGTGGAAAAAGAAAAAGGTAGAATCCAAGAAGGCATTGGATGTAAAGGAAAAAGATGGAAAAAGAAAAAGGTGGCTCGCTAGGATCTCGCAATCCTATGCCTACGTATTCTCAAAAGGTACTTTGAGAAATCAGAGCGTCTGTAGTTCCTCTCAATGGGGTAAAAGGGTGGATGATAGAAAGGTGGAATCCAAGAAGGAATTGGATGTAAAAGAAAAAGGTTGAATCCAAGAAAGCATTGGATGTAAAGGAAAAAGGAAAAGGTAGCTCACTAGGATCTCACAATCCTATGCCTACGTATTCTCAAAAGGTACTTTGAGAAATCAGAACAATCGTAGTTCCCCTCAATGGGAGGGAAGAACTCTTGACTGTGGTCAAGGTTCCAAGGGAAAGTAGGGTCTGACAGCAAGACACATACGATGAGTGCGGCGACTCCAAACCTAAGGCTAGGTTAAGCGGGGAAGGAAGTGTCCACGGGAAAGTAGGGTCTGACAGCAAGACACCTACGTGGAGTGCGGCGACTCCTAAGTCTAGGTAAAAGGGAAGGCAAGTCTCGGTCGCTTGGCGGCGTGAGGTAAGGGAACGATGGACAAGGCTATCCTAAATGACACGGCGGTTAACGGGATCGACCCTTTCCTTTGGAATTAAGCAGGTGATCATGAAAATGTGAGAGCAAGAGTTGTCTCTACAAGTCGATCTATGTTTTGATGATAACAATACGTATTTGTGAAAGAACCATTTTATGTTCTAACGTGTGTTGTGTGCAGATCATTATTATGGAATATATCAGATCCAACAAACACCATCCAGATGAGCGTAATTGATAATATGCGAAGTTACTATGTGTGAGACAAGTCGCAAGAAGCAAGAACGCTTCTATATCTGATCGTGATCAGTCAGATCCAAGGATGCTGATATTGCTGATGCAATGCTCTTGTGGATGCTCTCTGAAAGTGGTCGAGATTCTGAAGATTGCGAAGCTTCTGAAGAAAAGAACCGAAGTGCTGAAGACTCTCATGACTTGAAGTTCTGAAGGCAGAAGGCTCTGAAGACCAAGTGCAGAAATACTCTGAAGACTTATGTGTTCTGAAGATTAAGGTTCTGAAGATCAAGTATTGAAGATTCTGAAGACAGATTCCTAATGGACAAGTTCTGAACTTTTGGAAGACTTGAAGAAGTAAAGGATAACGTGCTTAAAGACAAGTGCTGAAGTTTTGAAGACTGATTCCTAATGGACTTCTTTAATTTACTGAAGACTTAACGTATCAGATATCCTGATTAAGAAGACTTTACTCATGCTTCAACAAATTACCATCAGAAGCCTCTGAAGTTCAGAAGTCAAATGTTACCGTTGTGAGTAATTGTACACGGCGCCCAAGAAAGATCTATCACTTCTCCCATAGCAAAAAGGAGACGTGTCAGTACAGCGAGTTATTACACAACGTCTCTTTTCCAACGGCCAACAATATTTCAAACGGCTATATTTCTACCGGGCTATTTAAAGGAAGGGGCATTCGCTTCTAATTGACGAAACAATCTATAGATCGATTCAGCCATGAATGGGGAATTGATCAAGTCATTGTGTAAAGATAGCAACAACGATGATTTCTCATTGTAACACTCAGAATATCCAAAGCTATCACCATTTGCACATGGCCATTGTTGTTTAAGCTCAAAGATCATCATTCAACACAACAACAATGAATTGGTATAGAAGCTGTTGATGAAGAAGACAACATTGCAAATCAGTCAAGTCATCAACCACCTTCTCGTCAGCGCTACATTGAAGATCTGAAGCAAGGAGTTGTTGCTCAAAGCTTGCTCACCCCGAAGACAAATAAGAAGAAGATCTACAAGATGTCAACAACTGTCAAATCATCATACATCTCTGTAGTTTCTTAGAATAGCAAGGGCGGTTGCTCACATCTTGCTTGAACACTTGTGTGTTCCTTGTACTTAAACTTAGGAGTAATCTGCTTGTTAAGAAGCATCTTTGTAACCTCCTGTATAACTAATTCTTGGCGAATTAGGATTCCTTGAGTGGTCTGTGTGACCGGAGACTTTAGAAGACAATGGTGAGATGTCATTGTGGGAAAAGCCTGAAATAAGGTCAGTAGCGTTATATTCATTGCGATGAATCCCTGAACGTCTAGCTGTGAAAGCCTAGCAGTAGATCTTGTGAAATTGGAACCTGCAGGTCAATGTTCGTTATATTCATTAAGTTGAATCCCTGAACGGTTCATTGTATGTTAGTCACAGTGCGGCTGTGCAAATGGTTAGTCACCGGCTGTTGCCCGTGCATCTGTAATCGAGATTGATTATAGTGGATTAAGACCTTTTGTTCAAGGCAAAATCACCTGAGGAGGGTGGACTGGATTAGCCTTTATGGTGAACCAGGATATATCGTGTGTTCTTTACTCTTATGCTTAATGTCTTTGTTTATCTTTCTATATAGAGTATCAGAACCTTACACAAGTAAGTCAGAACCTTGCAGCTTAACTCTGATAAGCTTCCGCACTGCAAGTTCTGAGAAATACATCTTATGTTCAGACTCTTGTTAGTTCTGAAGCCTCATGCTTAGCAAGTCTGAATGTAACTTCGCCAATCAGAGTCTCACAATGAACTCTGATGTAATCCTAAGTGATTCATCGACATGAAATGAAAAATAGTCAAAAGAGCAAATACATAATTCAAACCCCCCCCCTTTCTTGTGTCTTTCTCGCACCTTCAATTGGTATCAGAGCTCCGGTCCTGTTATTGATGGATATCAAACACTTAACAGTGTTAGAAAAAGATCCAGATGAGGTGTGTAAAAACACTCTGGGTGAGATTGAAATCCAATTACAATTTCTGTAACAGTTCAGAAGTTGACTGTGTACAAAATTGTAATCAATCTGACTACTCGAGTAATTCACTGATTCTGGAAGCTTTGCTAATCAACAAAATCTTTTCTCACCTAAAGCCTTGTTGAAGATTGAAGAATCAGCCGATTAGATGGACTCATCAGATAAGGAGTAGTATCTGCTGAATACTCATCTTGGAAGATACGTGAAGAGGAACCACGTATTTGCTCAAGGTTGAATTATCAGAAGACAAGAAGTCTGGGCTATTGAAGAATAACTCTTTATGAGCTGCTGAGATGTTTTCAAGAAACAGACTAGGTCCACCCTTGACTTTCTCGGTTAAAGCTCATTCAGAATCTCTTCATGTAAAGAAGAAAGATTGTTGTTCTATGATCTTGAGCTTCAGAGTGAAGTCTGTTGAAGTCAGAAAAAATTGAATGATCTAGAAGTTAAAAGATTCAATGAAGAACTGAACATTGTTTTCTTGAAAAGGAACTGAAAGAATATTCAGGAAGAAGATTTTCATAGATTCATCAAGTACTTAATCAAGATTGTCACTTAGAGTGTTGATCAAATCAGTGCAACCAAATTCTGACGACTTGAGACTATCTCAGTCGGATCAAACGTTATTGATCAGATCTCTATCTGATAAATTTTTCATAACATTCTTAGTTCAGAATTCAGAATATGTTCGCATTCCTCAGAAACAAGAATAATGGAAAGCACTCAGATAAGTCGGCAAAGAATCTCTGCAAAAAGACTTCTGGATCCCTAAGGTATGGTCTCGCTTATTAATGTTTATTTAAAAAAAAACATTTAAAATATAGTAAGATTATCAAGTATTTATGATTTCCAAGACAATCATAATTACGCGTGTGTCAGCTACCTTTCCACTAACCATAGGTATACGACAACTTAAGTCTATCATATGTCATATCAACTGACCGTCACAGCCTTTCATAGCTTGTCTAGGAAATGATGATCTCGCGTGTTCCAAGCTTGATAAATAACCATCACTCATAAGTTCTCCTCACAACCTTACTCCCTTTCTAGGAAGATTTACTGTCTAGTAGGTTAGAACTCCCTTCATTTTTTTGCCCAAAATGTCTTCACACAACATCAGAGGAGAAATTTCCGATCTAGAACTCCTAAAGGAATTCACGTTGAATCTAAACCTTTTACCACAACTCAACAAAACAAGTATTCTCTCTAGAATTGTATTTCGGAATTGGGAAAACTACTTCAACATGCTTGTTGGACCTGTATTTCCTTCACTCGTAACTGAGTTCTGGGCCAATGCACGTGTACTCGAATATGACTATGGCAAAAATATTATTTTGTCTATAGTTGTTGGCTGTCCAGTCTTGATCAACCCCACCATCATAGCTAAAGCCATTAGGTGTGTTGAAGATGGTGTGACTGTGGAAAAAAATATCAACAACCGTAGCTTCGACAGGCATCTGCACGTCATTTTCAAAACAGAGGGGCATCCCACTTAACCTTGCACTCTCACTCCTGTTGCCAAAGATTGGTACAATCTAATGGTGACTAATTTTAGACCGAGAGAAAGAGGAGGAGGATGGTTATTTGACAGATTATTATTTTTTTTTTTAGTATCTAGGATCAAAATAAACCTACCTCAATCCATGTATAACCATCTAATGGAAGAAATTAATCTGTCAAGAGAAGACACAATCTACCAAGTTCCCTATTGCATGGTCATCTCCCATATTCTTGATCTTCAAGGAGTGGTTAATCATTGCAGAAGAAATGGAATGACCGAGAAGATTCTTCCTGAGTTCTGTCAACCTATAACCGTCTTTGTCTAAGATAGAAGCTAGTTTTTCTTAGGATTACGAGTTCTCTAGGATCCCTCTTTGTATGTCCTTATGATCTAAACTTGATATGTATTCTCTTGCTCAATTACTGAAGTATCCTAATTGAGAAATGCTTATCCGTTTTGAATGATTGATTTAAGTTCACAATGCCTTGATTAAATTTCATTAACACCAAGAATTAGGCATTATGATAAAAGTCTCAGGATTATCTAGAGACCATAAACCCCTCGCAGGTCATAATTAAGTACTGGCTCCGTCGCCACTTATTAAGGTCATGACATGATTCTTGATTAAAGGAATTAATCATTAACCTACTCTCCCACGCTACTTAGTGCTTCTAGGAAAATCAATCGTTGCAGTTTCAAATTCTCCACAGAATTTACCTTACTTCCCTATCTATAAAAGCATAAGACAGCAACACATCTCTTACTCATCCAAATCTTCAGCCTAATTACCTTTTAATTCCTCATCAATCCCTAGAATGGCTTTCGTCTCACAAAATGCTTCAACTCCCTCAACCATATAAAATCCGGCTGATCATCTCATCGTTTTGTCAGAAACGATTATAAACTTCAACGATATGAAGTCGAATGGATGTAATATTACTCCTTCAATGGAAGCACAAGGATGGAGTAACTACTTCAAGAGGTTGGAAGGACCAACCTATGGATGTTTGGTTAAAGAATTCTGGATTCATGCTAATGCAGGCTCGACTCTCATTAGTTCTTTGGTCTTTGGAAGAAGAGTCTACATATCTGAAAATACTTTTACATATCTCTTGGAGTATGAGAATAATGGATTCAGAATTACCAAGGATCTACTTAGTGAGAAGAGAGAAGCCAAAGTCATAACCTTTATTTTCAAAGATGGAATAGTAGTTGAGAACCAAGTATTCTCAAACCTGAAAGAACCACTACAAGTTTGGTTCAGAATCTTGCAGGGAAGCATCTTTCATCATCTTCCTGCAAATCAACTCAATGACACTCAGAAGTGTGTCTTGTTCCTTCTCCTTAAAGGAATTAAGATTCATCTCCCTTCTGTTCTCTTCAAACTCCTCAAGGAAGCCATAAGAAATTCCAGAACTAGTTCTGATCCGGAGATCAAACCTATTCTGTACGGAAGACTCATCTCTGACATTTTAGTTGAATCTAGAGTAGTTGGTGACATTTTAATCGATGAAGGTGAATCAAGAAAGCTGCTTAAAAGCGCTGGAAAGATTCTCAAGTTCAAGGATCTTATGAAGGAAGATGCCACTCTGGACGATACACTCTTTAGGGAACTAACTCTGACTCCCAGGGTTCCAGTTAAAGGATTTCCAAAATTTGCCACTTTCAATCAGGCAGAAGTCGGAAACTATCTGAGAAAATTTAAAAATGAAGATATCAGTGTTTGGATCAACATGAAGAATATTACTGATGTACTTCAAGAACTCTCAAATTGGAAAGAAGGAGGTAAGAAGCAGAAAATGGTTGATGGTGAGGGACCTTCCTCAAAGAGATCAAAAACTATTAATAGCGCATTAGCATCCTTCAAGGACAATGCAATCTCAAGGATCCAGAGCTTAGTAGAAGCTTCCAATTCCTGTATGGACTCCATGGAAATAAGAAACATCTGGAATGAGTTCCATGAATGGATCTCAGAAGAAACTGTGAAGAGTAAGATGTTGGAAATTACTCAAGTAGAAGAGAGGTTGCAGGTCTCAAGAAATGATGATTTTGAAAACCTTCTCTCATCGTCTTCATCATCCTTAGGCTCGCTCTAGTCTAACTCATAAGGACCCATGAAAACTCAGTTTTATTAGGTCTAAAATGCTTCTCATTAGGAATCTGTGTTTAAATCATCTACGTTTTGATTATCTTGAACTTTTCAAGATTAAGCTCAACCTATGCTCTGCATCTTAAAACTATTTTATGTTGATGCTTCTATCTGATTGCTCATAAATGAAATGCTATAATTAATCTCTACAGATGATCTAAAACTTTCAATTGATAATCAGATAATTCCATCTAATCGTCCTCAAAATGAATTTATTATGGTTAAAGATGGTTATCACTAAATGACTTGGATTGCTCTTAACTGCTCAAATGCTGGCTTTATGGTTCTATGTTGTTTAACATATCCAGTATATATATGTTGATGTTAATATGCTTAAATGCCATAAATGCTCAAATGAGGAAGAAATATATGATGTTCATTGGAAATATATGCTTAAATGCTTTATGCTCTAGCACTTTTTGATGATGTCAAAAAGGGGGAGAAATATAATATTTTGATTGAGAAAAGGAAATAATTGAGAAGAGGAAATCTAAAGAATGCAACTCAAACAAAGTACTAATATAAAAATATGTTGCTACTAACGTTTGTTGTTTGATGTTATCCGAGGAACTCTAAACAAGTTCACTAGGCATTCTAAGAACAGGTTAAGATAGAAGAATTAGATCGAAGTTGTATACTTCGTGAACATATGCTCAGAATCAGATTTATCGTGATATTTGTCTCACTCAGTTCAGAAGCTATAAGCTGTCCAAGAGTATGAGAATCAGAAGACTCTGAAAGCAGTCAAGACAAAGTACACATTCTCAAGATGCTTACTCAGAGGAACTGTGCAAATCAGAAGTCAATAGTTGTCTGAATATCTGGATTGAAGATCCAAGAAAGAAGTCGTTCTGATGTTTACCAGAAACAAATTTAATGAAAATGATTTGGTATCAGACTAAATTAATAATTGGTAATCAGATCAAGTACACAAAGATTAGTATCAGACTCATCAATTAGAGCAAAATTGTGGATTATTGTCAAAATATCTTCATTGGTATCAATTTCAGCACACTAATGAAATACCTCTCAACTGTATGAGAAGAATTCCTTCACTTGGTATCTGACTCAACATACTCTGGTATAAGACTCAGCACATCACGTGGTATCAGACCAAAATCAAATCATGAGTACCAGATTCAGAATCAAGCGTTGATTGATCATTGTAATTAAACCTTCAATTGGTATCTGATCAGAAATCAAGCTTTGATAAACCACTGAGTTGTGACAATAACAAGGTTCTGAGATGAAGACCTGTGTTCAAAAGTCAAACTCTGAAACAGTCATGATCTACATTGGTGATTAAAATCTTACCATCCTGAATTATGATTCTGAAGACCCCAATATCTGACTTATAGGAATTAGGGGGAGACTACCCTGAAGATAAAATTGCAAGATCTCAAATCTTCACAAAGTCTGAAACTCAGGGGGAGTTTCTTAAAAGACAGTGTCTGTCTCTGATAGATAGCGAGGCTATGTTATCAGATAAGAACTGATCTGCTTGTGCTTAAATGAATCTACTGAAAGGTAGAAATGCTTCAGAAGTCTCTGAAGATTACAAGCTCTGATACGACTACAAAGGAACTGAGCTCTGAAGATCTAAAGATGGAAGTTCTGATGAACTAGTCCAGATGCTAAAGACTCTCTGTTCTCTTAAAGACAAGATAGAGAAGTAGTCCTTTTTTATTCTTCGTTCTGGCAACTCAAGTTGTTATTCTGTATATCTTTGGATCATATAAGATTCTAGATGATCACAGATAAAACTTCGAGGATAACATATTCAGGGGGAGCTGTTGTTCCAGACTCTGGATATGTTCTGTTTGGTGATTACCCTGTATAAAATGTTCAATCAAAATACTTGGTTTTGTCATCATTAAAAAGGGGGAGATTGTGAGAGCAAGAGTTGTCTCTACAAGTCGATCTATGTTTTGATGATAACAATACGTATTTGTGAAAGAACCATTTTATGTTCTAACGTGTGTTGTGTGCAGATCATAATTATGGAATATATCAGATCCAACAAACACCAGCCAGATGAGCGTAATTGATAATATGCGAAGTTACTATGTGTGACACAAGTCGCAAGAAGCAAGAATGCTTCTATATCTGATCGTGATCAGTTAGATCCAAGGATGCCGATATTGCTGATGCAATGCTCTTGTGGATGCTCTCTGAAAGTGGTCGAGATTTTGAAGATTGCAAAGCTTCTGAAGAAAAGAACCGAAGTGCTGAAGACTCTCATGACTTGAAGTTCTGAAGGCAGAAGGCTCTGAAGACCAAGTGCAGAAAGACTCTGAAGACTTATGTCTTCTGAAGATTAAGGTTCTGAAGATCAAGTATTGAAGATTCTGAAGACAGATTCCTAATGGACAAGTTCTGAACTTTCGGAAGACTTGAAGAAGTAAAGGATAACGTGCTTAAAGACAAGTGCTGAAGTTTTAAAGACTGATTCCTGATGGACTTCTTCAATTTACTGAAGACTTGACGTATCAGATATCCTGATTAAGAAGACTCTACTCATGCTTCAACAAATTACCATCAGAAGCCTCTGAAGTTCAGAAGTCAAATGTTACCGTTGTGAGTAATTGTACACGGCGCCCAAGAAAGATCTATCACTTCTCCCATAGCAAAAAGGAGACGTGTCAGTACAGCGAGTTATTACACAACGTCTCTTTTCCAACGGCCAACAATATTTCAAACGGCTATATTTCTACCGGGCTATTTAAAGGAAGGGGCATTCGCTTCTAATTGACGACACAGTCCATAGATCGATTCAGCCATGAATGGGGAATTGATCAAGTCGTTGTGTAAAGATAGCAACAACGATGAGTTCTCGTTGTAACACTCAGAATATCCAAAGCTATCACCATTTGCACATGGCCATTGTTGTTGAAGCTCAAAGATCATCATTCAACACAACAACAATGAATTGGTATAGAAGTTGTTGATGAAGAAGATAACATTGCAAATCAGTCAAGTCATCAACCACCTTCTCGTCAGCGCTACATTGAAGATCTGAAGCAAGGAGTTGTTGCTCAAAGCTTGCTCACCCCGAAGACGAAGAAGAAGAAGATCTACAAGATGTCAACAACTGTCAAATCATCATACATCTCTGTAGTTTCTTAGAGTAGCAAGGAGCGGTTGCTCACATCTTGCTTAAACACTTGTGTGTTCCTTGTACTTAAACTTAGGAGTAATCTGCTTGTTAAGAAGAATCTTTGTAACCTCATGTATAACTAATTCTTGGCGAATTAGGATTCCTTGAGTGGTCTGTGTGACCGAAGACTTGAGAAGACAATGGCGAGATGTCATTGTGGGAAAAGCCTGAAATAAGGTCAGTAGCGTTATATTCATTGCGATGAATCCCTGAACGTCTAGCTGTGAAAGCCTAGCAGTAGATCTTGCGAGATTGGAACCTGCAGGTCAATGTTCGTTATATTCATTAAGTTGAATCCCTGAACGGTTCATTGTATGTTAGTCACAGTGCGGTTGTGCAAATGGTTAGTCACCTGTTGTTGCCTGTGCATCTATAATCGAGATTGATTATAGTGGATTAAGACCTTGTGTTCAAGGCGAAATCACCTGAGGAGGGTGGACTGGATTATCCTTTGTGGTGAACCAGGATATATCGTGTGTTCTTTACTCTTATGCTTAATGTCTTTGTTTATCTTTCTATATAGAGTATCAGAACCTTACACAAGTAAGTCAGAACCTTGCAGCTTAACTCTGATAAGCTTCCGCACTGCAAGTTCTGAGAAATGCATCTTATGTTCAGACTCTTGTTAGTTCTGAAGCCTCATGCTTAACAAGTCTGAATGTAACTTCGCCAATCAGAGTCTCACAACAAACTCTGATGTAATCCTAAGTGATTCATCGACAAGAAACGAAAAGTAGTCAAAAGAGCAAATACACAATTCAAACCCCCCCTTTCTTGTGTCTTTCTCGCACCTTCAGAAAATAATGTACAGTGTGTAGATAGCAAAATTAGGAGCATGAACAAATAATAGTGTATGTACACAACATAAATCAGGATATGTAATTAATATCACAAGGCACAACATCCAAGCATGGTAAAGCGATTCAAAGCTTAACAAGAGATAAATCAAGTTAAAATAAAGCAAATAAGAAAATCATTATTATATATTTTTTTGAAATTTTAATATGAGATACAAAATACTATAAAAGAGATAAATAGTTAAAAGATACAATAAAAAGATATTTTGTTTGTTTTTCTTTCATTTAAATATTAAATAATTAACTTAATTAAAAGGTAAAAGAACATTAACAATGAATTATTAAAATATTTTGTTGTTTTTTTTTTTCTGAAATTTAATAAATGAAATTAATTGAACAAACACAAAACATTGAAGTAATTAAAAAGAATTAAATTAAAATTTAATAAAATAAAAAAAATGAGAGGAGATGTACATATCTGGGCCAGGCCCAAATCTAAATCATAATAGTATATGAGTATGATGCCTGGACGAATCATCAGTGTTAGTGTTGATTCTTCTAGAAAGCAAGCTTTGAGGATGGCTATGCAAACGAGGCAGCAACATATTTATAGGGACAAGACCACCAACAACATTTGCACTGCCCTTGTAACTTTGTATGTGTTATGTTTTCTGACCAAAATTAATTTTGACTAAATTGATTTTATAAGATTGTTTCTGGTTTGAGTTTAAGGTAAAATAATTTATGTTTGGATTGCAAAATCTTTTGTGTGTCATATGATATGACGACCACTTTTAATAAATTTCACAATTGATTTATGTTAATTATGAAGCTAGAAATCTTAGCTTTTAAGTAGAATATATTTTGGTTGAGGATTTTTTTTATTCTGGTTGGTTTTGTTTTGCCACTGCTTGCAAACATGGCTGCTATGTATACTATATTTCATGGACCTGAAGGCCTTAAAGCCATTACAAAAAGGGTTCATGGTCTTGCTGGTTTGTTTGCTCTTGGATTAAAGAAACTTATACTCGAAGTTCAGTATCTTAGCTTCTTTAACTCTGTGAAGATTAAGACTTCAAATGCCAAAGAAATTGCAGATGCTGCTATCAGAAGTGACATCAATTTGCATGTTGTAGATGGAAACACTGTAAGTCTTGTATAGATTGTTGTACCAATCAGTTTGACTATATTTACATGTTATACACTATTGTATGTGATGCATTTTGGGCATGTTTATAATCACTAAATTAATTTTAAGCTACTTTTGAATTGAAAAATAACTTAACTTTTGACCGTATTAAACGTATATCAAAACATATTTTAGACCATATTAAATAAATTTATCCGTGCGCATTTAAACGTATATCAAAACATATTTTAGACCATATTAAATAAATTTACCCGTGCGGACGCACGAGTATCTTACTAGGGTTTATTATATGTTGATGAGAATAGGGTTTGCCAACTCCTATGAATTTTATCACTGAAATTCATTATTTTCACAGGTCACTATCACCACAGTACTGTTTTTATTTTAATCAACAAAATATTTGTAAATAGTAGACATATCGGAATTATCATGTTGGTGATTCCCTACATTTTTATTTTTTAAATATTTTTAATTATTGGTGATTTTATAATAATAATTATATATCAGTAACAATTAAATATTATCGAATGATCTAAGATATGAATAAATTTAACCTATGCTGATGCACGAGTCTTCTACTAGTTCTTTTAAAGAAAAACTGGAAATAATATAACCATAAGATATAAGTCAATAATACAAACACAAAGAATGGACAAGAGGAACTAAAAATACCAAACTATTTAAGAAATATTTCTAAAATAACAAAATAACACAAAGTACACTCTAAAAACAAAGAGTGATAAATCATGAAACATCAACAAAACCACCCATCAACAGAGCAAGAGCATAAGACAAAGGGGTGATAGTTCTTAGCCAACTAAAAAAAGAACTAGAAAAAATCTCAACTAGACCACCTACAACTCCAACTCCAAGGAAAGAACAACCAACCCTGAGTTGGAAATTGTTCATGTAAGGGAGAGGTTTATTCCACTACTCGTAATAGGAACATGATAATCAAACGACTTGTCAAGGTACCATTTTTAAGAAGAAAATATATTTTGATCGAAAATTAATTCACGTTAAGCAACTTACGTAAAAAAATAGAATCACTTTGAAATCTCTAGATGGATTAAACCACGACATGCTAAATAATAGTCAAATCAATTTTAGGACTTTAATTAACTCCTAAGAATCTAATAACCCCTAAAACGTCGTACATGGATCATTAGGTAAAATAAAAATTAACTCAGCCACCTTAAAATCTTATACCACTGCCTAGCTACAACCTCACATGTAACAAAATGATGAGAATATGACTCCGGGAAACCTAGGCAAAAACCACAAGAGATTTTAATAGTGTCAAAAAATTACAATACACTTAAACATGTTCTCTTTGTTGAATACTCTAACTTTAGAGAATTGTTATTAGAAATAATAATTTATATTTTAATTTATATTCACAAACTTAGTCATTAAGTTTGTTATAGGGTATTTTAGTATTTTATTTGTTGCTTTTTGTAGCCCTAGTTTTAGCTTATAAATAGACTAGTGGTAGTGAGTGATTTTGTAATCTTTTGTAGCCGTCACTCTATTATAATATATTCTACTCTTTTTCATCCATTATTCACCTTGTACACCAACAATTGGTATCTAGAGCAAAAACTGAACTCGTTGAATGATTCAGATGCGTGTACTGTTCGGTGCTCAAGATGTTCTGGATCTTGTCACTGAAGGTTATGTTCCGGTAGCAGCAGATGCAACGGAGGAACAGAGGAACGCGCAGAAGGATACAAGGAAGAAAGATTAGAAAGCATTGTTTTACATCCATCAGTGTGTGGATGCAAATGTGTTTGAGAAAATTGCAGATTCAACTACAGCAAAGGCTGCGTGGGACACACTGGTCAGATGTTACGATGGTGACGCATCAGTGAATAAGGTGAAGCTTCAGTCCCTGCGAAAGCAATATGAGAATCTCAACATGAAGAACAATGAGAAAGTTTCTGAGTACATCTCCAGAGTGATTCTGATCACTAATGAGATGAAGGGGTGTGGAGAAACTCTTTTTGAACAAGTAATCATTGAGAAGGTATTGAGATCCCTTACTCCTCAGTTTGATTACATTGTGGTAGCATTAGAACATTCTAAGGATCTGAGCACCTTGAGAACTGAAGAGCTGCAAAGCAGTCTAAAAGCGCAAGAGTTGCGTCTGACTGAGAGAACTTCTGAAAGGGAAGTAGAGCAGCAGGCTCTGAAAGCAGTTTCTGATAAGAAGCATCAGAAGCAGTCTTGGTCAGAAGCCAGGAGAAGATCTGATGATGGTCAGAAGTCAGAAACCTCAACTTCTGATAGGCAAAAGAATGCTCAGAAGGGAAAAGAGAAGTATGACAAGAAGAAGATTCAATGTTACTGTTGCAAGAAGTTTGGTCACTTTGCTAGAGATTGTTGGTCAAACAAAGAAAGGAAGTCAGAAGAAGCAAATATAGCCAGAAGTTCTGATGATGAATCTGTGCCACTGATGTCTTCTAAATCTGATGATACGAATTTGACAGACTGGTGGTATATGGACACTGGCTGCTCAAATCATCTTACTGGAAATAAGAAATGGTTGGTTGATTTTGACTCTGAAAAGAGGACAAAGATCAGATGTGTTGATGACAAATATCTTAACGCTGAACGTATGTGAAATGTCAGAGTTGTTCTGAACAATGGGAAAACAACATTGATTCAGAAAGTGTGGTATGTACCTGGCATAAAAAGCAATCTGATGAGCGTGGGACAATTAATTGAGAAAGGTTTTTCAGTTATCATGAAGGACAATCTTCTAAAGTTGTATGACTGTAATCAGAAGCTGATTATGGAGTCAGAACAGGGAAGGAATAGAACATTCAAGGTGAATTTCAGAACTTCTGACTCTGAATGCCTCAGTGCAACAAGTGTTGTGGAGGAAAGTGAGCTGTGGTACAGAAGATTTGGTCATCTGAATTTCAGAAGCTTAGAACATCTGAATTCGAAGAAGCTGGTACATGGAATTCCTACAATTAAGAAGCCTGAGAAGTCATGCAAAGTGTGCATGGAAGGAAAGCAACCAAGATTGCCATTTGCGTCAGAAGTAGCTCCAATTGGGAGTAGTACATTCTGATGTGTGTGGTCCATTTCCAGTAGCATCGATTGAAGGGAATAAATACTTCGTGTCATTTGTTGATGAATTCACGAGAATGACATGGGTATCCCTTATTAAGTTCAAACACGAGGTGTTTACTGAATTCAAGAAGTTCCGAATGAAGGTTCAGAATCAGAGTGGTCAGACTCTGAAGATTCTCAGAACCTATGGTGGGGGTGAGTATAACTCCAAAGAGTTTCAGAAGTTCTGTGAGGAGAATGGAATTGAGCATGAGGTTACTGCTCCTTATACTCCGCAACACAATGGTCTTGCTGAAAGAAGAAATCGTACTTTGCTTGATATGACGAGAAGCATGCTGAAGGAGAAGAAGCTTCCTCACAACTTGTGGGGAGAAGCTGTTGCCACCGCAGCATATGTGCTCAACAGATGTCCAATGAAGAAGCTGAAAGAAATAGTTCCTATTTAGAAGTGAACTGGAGAAAAGCAAAGTGTTAGTCATTTGAAGGTGTTTGGTTATGTTTGTTACAAACATGTTCCAGAAGCCAGAAGACAGAAGCTGAATGATAGAAGCAAAGTAATGTTACTGGTGGGGTACCACAGTACAGGTGCGTACAAGCTTTATTGTCCAGAAACTAATAAAGTTGAATTCAGCAGAGACGTTATTGTGAAGGAATCAGAAGTTTGGAATTGGGATAAGTCTCAATCTGATTCTGATGTGAGAACTTCTGACGAAAGGTCAGAACTAAGGGTTTCTGAAACTGATGGTGATTCTGACTCTGAAGGAGACTCAGAAGATGAAGGTGACTCTGATGATCCAGACTCTGATGATGATCCAGATTCTGGTGGTGATTCAGACTCTGGGAATATGCCAGACTCTGAAGATGGTCAAGGTTCTGGAGGAAGTCAACCTTCTGAAGCAAAAACTTCTGAAGGAGAAACTTCTGGGGTTCAAGCATCTGAAGAAGATTCTGAACGACGTCAGAGGCCACAGAGAATTAGAAATATTCCGAGAAGATTCGAAGAGTTTGACATGTTACAAGACACTGAAGTAGATTCTGAAGGAGAAATTATTCAGTGTGCCATGTTAGTAGACTCTGAACCTGTGAGTACAGAAGAGGCTCTTAAGCAGAAGATCTGGTTGAAGGCCATGAAAGAAGAATTTGATGCCATAGAGAGAAACAAGACTTGGAAGCTGACAACACTTCCAAAGGACAAGAAAACCATCAGCGTCAGATGGGTTTTCAAGCAGAAGCTAAAGCCAGATGGATCAATTGGCAAACATAAAGCGAGGTTAGTAGCAAGAGGATTTCTGCAGAAACCTGGGCTGGATTATTCTTAAGTGTTTGCACCTGTAGCAAGACATGAAACAATCAGACTGGTGATTACAATAGCTGCTAACAGGAATTGGCCTCTGATGCATTTAGATGTGAAATCTGCATTTCTGAACAGTCCATTAGAAGAAGAAGTTTACGTGTCACAACCTCCTGGATTTGTGAAAAAGAATCAGGAAGGGATGGTGTACAGATTACATAAAGTTTTGTATGGATTGAAGCAAGTGCCCAGAGCTTGGAATCAGAAGATTGATTCATTTTTCAAGAAGCAGGGTTTTAAGAAATGTGAGATGGAATACGGTGTTTATGTTCAGCATATTTCTGAAGGCAATATGATTCTAGTGTGTTTGTACGTTGATGACATACTGCTGACCGGAAGTTCTGAACAAGAATTAGCTACGTTCAAGAAGGTGCTGATGAATGAGTTTGAAATGACTGATCTCAGGAAAATGACATACTTTCTAGGGATGGAGTTCAGATATTCTGAGAAAGGTATCTTTTTGCATCAGCTAACGTATGAACGAGAACTTCTGAAGAGATTTAAGCTGCAGAATTGTAAGGCTGCTATCACACCTGCAGATACGAATCAGAAACTGGATTCTGATTCTGATGGTGAGGATGTGGATGCTACAACCTTCAAACAATTGGTTGGTTCTCTGAGGTATTTGTGTAATACCAGACCTGATATTTGCTATGCAGTTGGAATGGTTAGCAGATTCATGAGTAAACCCAAGTGGTCTCATTACCAAGCTGCTGTCAGGATTCTGAGATATATCAAGGGAACTCTGAAGTATGGAGTGTTATTTCCTTCTGGAAGAAAGATTGAATCAGAACTTCTGAGTTATTCAGATTCTGATTAGTGTGGAGACAGAGTTGATAGAAGAAGTACTTCTGGGTACTTGTTCAAGTTCCTAGGAGGCCCTATTTCTTGGTGTTCTAAGAAGCAACCTGTTGTTGCGTTGTCAACCTGTGAAGCTGAATATATTGCAGGTGCTGTTACTGCATGCCAAGCTGTGTGGATTCTGAACTTACTGCAGGATCTGAAGATCAAGGTAAACAAGCCTCTGAAGATGATGATTGATAACAAGTCTGCAATCAATCTTGCCAGAAACCCGATGTTGCATGGGAGAAGCAAGCATATTGAGACCAAGTATCACTTTCTGAGAAGTCAAGTTCAGAATGGAGTGTTAGAAGTTGTGCACTGTAGCACCCAGAAACAGTTGGTAGATGTTCTGACGAAGGCTATCAAGACTGATCAATTTCTTCGCTTAAGGGATGGAATTGGTGTTGTTAGTTTTGAGGAAATATAAATTAAGGGATGGTATTAGAAATAATAATTTATATTTTAATTTATATTCACAAACTTAGTCATTAAGTTTGTTAGAGGGTATTTTAGTATTTTGTTTGTTGCTTTTTGTAGCCCTAGTTTTAGCTTATAAATAGACTAGTGGTAGTGAGTGATTTTGTAATCCTTTGTAGCTGTCACTCTATTATAATATATTATACTCTTTTTCATCCATTATTCACCTTGTACACCAACAATTGTGAGGAAAACTACTAGATTAGAGGTTCCTAAATATCCAGGATAAGGGACACATGTACAACTGAACCAACACTAACCATAAAAATTCTCACACTAAGCCTAGTCTAACGAAAAGCATAATAAATAGAAACAATTGAGTAAACACCATCCTTCACAAAATGCTACCACCAAATATTCCTTTCACTGAGCTACTATTACCCTATATTAGACTAAGGAGATTATTGGATAACTATATATATTTTCTAAACAAACAGGCCCTACTTTTATTAATGATCTTAAGACAAGACATTGTCTTTCTAATAGCCAGTACCCCCACTTTTAGATTTTGCTGATGGGGCACCTGATAAAGCCTAGAAAAGGTGATTTTCAACGGGTTTAGGCTAACCTCAAAGATTGTATCTGAAAGAGATTAAAATAGCTAACCCTCCTTTTTAGACACATTTTTCATAAACCAATCAAATATGGTAACTAGTTCATAGCCAAGAAGGGAGACTTCTTTCCACCAAATATAAGTTGATCTCAAAGTAGACAACCTACCCCTTGTAAGGAACAAGTCATTGTGTGGACATTATTTAGCAAAGAGGATATCATTCCACCAATTAGGAGAGTTTAAAATCAACCCCCAATGCCATTTCCCAAGCAGGACTAAATTAAAGAGACAAATGTCATGAGCCTCCTAACTCACTTTTCTACTAATCCTTGCATACATCAGACCACCATGTTGGGGTTGATTGAAAATATACATGTTGATACTCTTTATGGTGGAGTATGATTGTCGGTAAAGACAATGAAAGTTTGTGTATTATTTTCAATCAAGGTGGAGATTGTTGAGATTGGTTGAAAATTTACATGTTGAAGAAGTCCCACATCGCTAGTTTTGTGAATGAAGAGGGAGTCCAAGACTATATATAGGATTCAAGTTCTTCCAAGTCTCACATTGCTTAATTTTGTGAAGGAAGAGGGAGTCCAAGGTTATATATTGGATTCAAGTTCTTCATTCGAAGATGCACGAGTCAAAAACACTTTAAGCTTGTATTTGACTTTTTTGTTCTCTTATCTTCTATTAGAATGTTGTGAGATGTAGTTAAATATTTATTTTGGAGGGTGTGGGTGTACTGGGGGCATAGGTTAATTGAGGGTATATTATGTGTTGTAACAATTTTCCACATAATGTTATTCTTTGGTTGTCTATTGACAACGGTCGTGGTTTTTTCTCCGATTTTGGAGTTTTCACGTTATGTTCTTGTGTTGTGACTGTGTTCCTCTTTTTTCTCTATACTTTCCTTGTTTTTTCTAACAACTGGTATTAAAGCTTTTGGTTCGATCCAGGGATAAATGTTCTTAGTATGCTCTGTGGTTGCAGTTTTGTCTGATCTTCCACATCAGAAAAGAAGGGTAATATTGTGAAAAAGTTGTTGAGCTGCAGTCACAAATTCCACTAGGCAGTTTGGCCTAGAGAAAATTGATAGAAGAATTTTTTTTGACTCGCGGAAAGTTAAAGTCAAAGATGTCTTGATATAATCTGTATTACACAAGATGCAAGACTATGGCGGTGGTTGAAGAGCTTCCTGCCAACAAGAAAGTTGCACCATAAAGTTTCAACCTAGTTTTCGACATGTGAAATTCTTGGAGTGGTTTAGCTTCAACTAAAATTTATTCTACGTGATAAAATATATGATTGTCGGTGATGACAATGTGAAATTATTGAAGTGGTTTATCTTCAAGTGAAATATGTTTTTCATGAGAGAGTATGATAGTTTTAAAACTATGATTGTCAGTGAAGACAATGTGAAAATTCTTGGAGTGGTGTAGCTTCAAGTGACTATACTCTTTATGGTGGAGTATGATTGTCTGTGAAGACAATGAAAATTTATGTATTATTTTCAAACAAGGTGGAGATTGTTGGGGTTTGTTGAAAATATACATGTTGATACTCTTTATGGTGAAGTATGATTTTCGGCGAAGACAATGAAAGCTTATGTATTATTTTCAATCAAGGTGGAGATTGTTGAGATTGGTTGAAAATTTACATGTTGAAGAAGTCCCACATCGCTAGTTTTGTGAATGAAGAGGGAGTCCAAGACTATATATAGGATTCAAGTTCTTCCAAGTCCCACATTGCTTAATTTTGTGAAGGAATAGGGAGTCCAAGGCTATATATTGGATTCAAGTTCTTCATTCTAAGATGCACCAGTCAAAAGCACTTTAAGCTTGTATTTGACTT
The DNA here is from genome assembly GCA_022829125.1 of Lathyrus tuberosus. Classification (NCBI taxonomy): domain Eukaryota; kingdom Viridiplantae; phylum Streptophyta; class Magnoliopsida; order Fabales; family Fabaceae; genus Lathyrus; species Lathyrus tuberosus. The sequence continues at coordinate 16,868,709 of JALAZF010000071.1, forward strand.
TCTTTGTTCTCTTATGCTCTTGTATTAGAGTGTTGAGAGATTTAGTTAAATATTTGTTTTGGAGGGTGTGGGTGTACTGGGGGCCTGGGTTAGTTGAACGTATATTATGTGTTGTAACAATTTTCACATAGTATTATTCTCTGGTTGTCCATTGACAACGGTCGTGGTTTTTTCTCCGATTTTGGAGTTTCCATGTTTTGTTCTTGTGTTGTGATTATGTTCCTCTTTTTTCTCTATGCTTCGCTAACCCCTCCTTTTTAGACACATTTTTCACAAACCAATCAAATATGGTAACTAGTTCATAGCCAAGAAAGGAGACTTCTTTCCACCAAATATAATTTGATCTCAAAGTAGACAACCTACCCCTTGTAAGGAACAAGTCATTGTGTGGACATTATTTAACAAAGAGGATATCGTTCCACCAATTAGGAGAGTTTAAAATCAACCCCCAATGCCATTTCCCTAGCAGGACTAAATTAAACAGACAGAGGTCATGAACCTTCTAACCCACCTTTCTACTAATTCTTGCATACATTAGACCACCTAACCCAAGACATTTTAGTCTCACCATTCACCCCACCCCACCCAAAGGAATTTTCTATAAATCTTAACAATTTTTGTTTATACCTTAACAAGTATTTTGAAAAAGGATAGGAAGAAGATAGAGATTTAATTAGAGACTAGATTAAGAAAAACCACTCTCACCCTCCAAACTAACATATCTATGGCTCCATGAGAGCAACTATCTAGTAACAAGTCTAATCACCGGCTCCTAACTGAATCTTGAGCAAGTATTGACACCAACTTAGAGGATATTTGAATGAGACATACTCTCACTAGTAATGCATAAAATCTTCTGCCTTAGCCAAATTATCCCGTCCAACATTCACTACTACGAAAAACCCATTTAACAACGGTTGGGAATGACATATAATGACGCGGGCGAGGGCGTTGTTATGTAGATTGTCATTGTATGTATAATACTTATAACCACGACTTTGTAGGCGTTGTAATAAACTGGAAAGCGCGCTAACTATCACAACGGATTTTACAATACACCGTTGTAATAAAAATAATTGTCCTCGGTTCGATTCCCAGCAGCGCAGTTTTGATATTTATTTTTTCCTGGACAGTGCGCCAGATATTATAACGGTTATGAAATATAATCGTCGTTAAAGTTTCTGCAAAATTAACAAATATGATCCTGCTTTTATAATTAATCCCATTTTTTACCCGTATTATTGTTCTCCATATCACAGCACAGCAGAAAAATACAATTCACATTTTGTGATAAAGTTTTCATAATAATATTAATCGTATCATATTCATAATATCACATATACCACATTACAGTTTATCAGAACAAACAACCTACATAAATAAAATATCACATATACCATATTACAGTTTACACACATTACATAACTTCACATAATTGTAACTTGGTGTATTGGTATCTTGTCTTGGTGTCTTGTCTCTTGGCCTGGTGCCTGGACTCAAAATACCTATAATTTCAAATAATGATACTTGTTAATAAAAATACTTCTAAACTATAACATACAATTAATATATTATGAATAAATAATAAATTACGTACTTGTTAATTTTCCCATATGCCTTCTTCATGATCGACTCGTATAGCATGCACGACATCTCCATCAACTTCATCATATGAGGTAGGAACTTGTGTTGTGTAAGAAGGTGTGGACGGAATATCAAGACTTTCATCACTAAGAGGAATGTATTTTCCTTGGAGAACGATTGACCATTTCCCCAATTTGTCCGATGGATCGGTAACATAGAAAACTTGTTTTTCTTGAGAAGCCATGATGAATGGTTCTGTATTAAAAGATGTCTTGCCAAAGTCGACCCGGGTGAATTCTAAGTCATCAATGTCTACACCATTACTATTATTGGGAACCCACTTGCATTTAAATAAAGCCACTTTGAAAATAACATAATCAATCTCCCAAATCTCATCAATGACACCATAAAACGCAGTAGTTGCCAATACCGGATTCTTATCTTTCGAACTAGAGAAATACATCGATTCGGCTTCAACCATAGCCCCACTATTTTGCATTGTACTACGATCATCTTTTGACTTTGTATAAAAGGTATAATGACCAATGTCGTATGCACTCCAGGTAATGACATAAAATTTTGGCTCGTACGACAACCATTTAAGTATCTCGGATGCACTACGATCATTAGATACACTTTTATTAAACCAATCCATGAATCTATTGTTATGCTCTATCAACAACAACTTGTCACTCATTCGTGGATATTTTTTCTTCAAAAGTCTTTTGTGAGTATCTATGAAAGGTTGAACCTCATCTATATTATTCAATATATAGAAATGTGATTGAATAACTATATCCCGAGCCATTGACCTAACATTTAGACCTTGAATACCTCTTTCGTCTGCGTCAGCATGACGAGACTTTGGAATTCCTATAGAATCTGCATCCGACAAATAGTTTGTACAAAACTCAACAGCTTCTTCTGTGATGTACCTTTCAACAATCGAAGCTTCCGGTCGGTGATGATTCTTCGTATATCCTTTAAAGATCTTCATATATCGCTCTATTGGATACATCCACCTTAAATAAACTGGACCACAAATTATGATTTCTCTTACGAGATGAACAAGTGAACCATAATGTCAAAAAATGATAGCGGAAAATACATCTCCAATTGACATAAGATTATGGCAGCCTCATCTTCTAATTCATCCAATTTTTGGAAATCAAGAACTTTATTACATATGGAATTGAAGAATAAACACAGTCTCGTTATAGTTACTCTCACATTTTTTGGAAGGATCCCACGGATAGCCACTGGTAGAAGTTGTTGCATCAATACATGACAGTCATGAGATTTTAAACCAATTAACTTGAGATCTTTCATTGATACAAGTTTCTTGATGTTTGATGAGTAACCTTGCGGAACTTTAATACCTTGCAAACACTCGTAGAACATCTTCTTTTCCTTTTTAGATAGAGTGTGACATGCTGGAGGCAGATAAGTTTTTTTTCCTTTCTCTATTGGAGCCAACTGTTTTCGTATACCCATCTTCTCCATATCAAGACGGGAAGTCTTACTATCTTTAGTCTTACCCAGAATGTTTAGAAGTGTGCCAATCAAACTATCACACACATTTTTCTCCATGTGCATCACATCAAGACAATGTCTAACATCAAGACTTACCAATATGGAAGATCAAAGAAGATGGACCTCTTTTTCCATATATTTTTCTCAACTGCCCCTTTTTCTTTTCCTCTCTTCCCACCTTTTTCTTTTTCTCTCTTCCCGAAGACAACATTAATGTGTTTCTGTCGTTGATAAACTTCATCCCCGGTTAAAGGTTTAGGAGCCTCACCAAACTCTTGCTCTCCATTAAAATCCTTTCGCAATCTACGATAAGGATGACCCGATTTTTGAAATTTTCGATGCCCAAGGTAAACGGTCTTTTTTCCAAACTCAAGTTGGTGATAACAAGTATCATTTTCACATATAGGACACACTTTATGTCCTTTGACACTGTATCCAGCCAATTTACCATAAGCCGGAAAGTCGTTAATTGTGTAAAATAACATTGCACACATATTAAACTTTTCCCTAGAATATGCATCATCAACTTCAACGCCTTCATCCCACAAGAGTCGTAAATCATCAATTAATGGACTTAGATAAACATATATGTCGTTACCAGGTTGTCGTGGTCCAGAAATCATCATACTTAACAGTATATACTTGCGCTTCATGCACAACCAATGAGATAGGTTATAAATAGTGAGAAGAACAGACCAAGAAGTATGATTAGTTCTCAGATTACCAAAGGGGTTCATTCCATCGGTGGCAAGCCCAAGCCTAAGGTTTCTTGGCTCAACTCCAAAATCTGGAAACAACAAATCAATTTTCTTCCATTGCAACGAATCAGCTACATGGCGAATGTTTCCATCACGAATCCTTTCATCTGCATGCCATCTAAGATTCTTTGCATCATTCGAATTAGCAAAAAGTCTCCTTAATCGTGAAACTATTGGCAAGTACCATAACACTTTAGCAGGAGGATGCTTCCTACTAACATTTCCATAGTGATCATTGTCATCACCATTGTTAGCCTTCAGCTTGTAACGCGACACACCACATTTCAGACATTGAAACAAGTCTTCATACTATTTCCAGTATAATATGCAATCATTAGGGCAAGCATGTATCTTGATATACTCCAGACCCAGTGGACACAATATCTTCTTGGCCTCATAGCAACGATCTGGCAATTTGTTATCTTCTGGTAACATTTGTTGTAGCAATTCAAGTAATTCTGTGAAACTTTTATCCGACCATCCATTTTTTGCCTTCAGATTAAACAAGTTTAACACCGCCGACAATCATGTGAACTCTGTGCATCCCTTATATAAAGGGGTGTCTTTATCACTACATAAATTATCATAAATATGAGCATTCATAAAAGAAGATTCCCCAATATCACAAAACATATCCTCTAGTTGATCTTCCATATATTCATTTTTCTCCACTCTTTGACTTTGTGACCCCCGACTTTCCTTATTATCCACCTCACCATGCCACAACATATTATATAATTTTGACATATACCATCACAACAAAGGTGATTGTGTATTTCTTTCTTTGTACCCTTTTTCATATTCGCGCAAACAACACAAGGACAATAAAAGATATTGTTCTGGACTGGACCAATGGCTAGAATTGCCCCAATCCGCCTCTGCTCCAGAGCAGCCCAAATTGCCTAAGTCCAATCCACAGAGGGGCAAAAGTGACCTTTCTGCCCCTCCAACCGGGCAAGGAATGCAACGTTCCTCCCCGACATTGATACCCATTACGCACGGCTTCCTCGCTGCCCGAACAGCAAAGGACAGGTGCCCGGAACTGCGTTTATGCCCGACATAACGGCTAGTTTCGGGCACCCTGCCCGGCATAACAGCTAGTTTGGGCAGTTACCTATTCTTTGGGGAAAACGGTTATTTCGCCCCGAAAATAGGACCGTTAGCCACGCGCCGGGGGCTCTATATAAACCCTCTCGCTTGAGAGGGTCAGGTATCCAATATTCACCCTAAGAATTCATACTTTGTACTTGCCCCTTTCTCTGACCCTTTCTCACTTGAGCGTCGGAGTGCCTTGCAGGTACACCCCTCCTCTCCATACGACCAGTATCCCTGACGCACTTGGCAGCCTGATTCTACAGGATCTGATCCAGCCTTCACGATCTGTGGCGCCGACTGTGGGGACATTTGTTCTCCCCATCTTTCTTTAACCGAAGATCAAAATAATTCTCAAACATCATCACGGTCATGGCCTCCCAAGATCGCTCCAAGGATGCTCTCCAATCAACCATCCTCCCCGTCAACAAATCTGACGTTAACGGCCAATCATCTCTCTTGCGAGATGCCCGTTTCCTTAGGGATGGAGCCACTGCTTCTCCTTCCCCTACCCCTGCTGATCGCAATAATAATCAACCATCTCTCGACCTCCAGTCCGTACCTGTTCCGCCCAACGTCGACCCGGCCGTGGCAGCCCTCCTAGAGGCACTCAACAAAACTAACACCCTGATCCTGCAGCAAAACGAGAGGATTGGGGCACTGGAAGAGTCTCTCCGTCCAAGATCCCCTCCTACATGGAGGAACCAGCGACGATCAAGAAGCCCGCATCCACGGAGAGAAATCGACTGAAGACTGCGCCAAGGGCACGATCCTCGCGTAGCCCGAAAGCGCGACCAGATCTCCCCGCGTGACCAGCACGCTCGTGACCACAAAAGGACTCGAAGGAACGAGGAATCTCCAATCAAGTCCAAAGGACGGGCACGCTCACCTTCTCCTCGAAGGAACCGCTCACCTTCTCCTCGAAGGAACCGCTCACCTTCTCCACGAAGGAACCGCCACGCGAGCATCCCGTTCGCTCACCATCATAAAACAGTTCTAGTGACGATGACGAGCCTCGCGGCCCATTGTCCCAGGAGATCTTGGCCACCCGTCTCCCAAAAGGCTTAGAGAAACCCCCGTCACTTGGCACATACGACGGGACCACCGACCCCGACGAGCACATTGAGAACATCGATGCGCTGCTAGACTACCGCAGCGTACGGGGCGCCATCAAATTCAGACTGTTCTCGACCACGCTTCAGAAGGGAGCAATGACATGGTATAAACAATTGTCCGAGGAATCCATCACCTCGTGGAAACAACTGGGCAGGATGTTCTCGCGGCACTTCACAGCATCTCGCCTCCATCCCAAAACTGAGGCCTCCCTCGGAGCGATAATCCAGGGGAAAGACGAACCTCTCTGCGCATATATCGAGAGGTTTAACAAGGAAGCTGTGCAGGTCCCGACGACAGATAAGATGAAGAAGTTCCTGCTCGAACAAGGGGTCCGCCCGGACTCCGAGTTCGCTAAAGCCATTGGCCTCGCGCCACCGAGGAACTTAGACAACCTCCTCCTCAAAGCCCAATCTCATACTCAGTACGAGGAGAAGATTGCGGCCAGCAACGTCCGAGCGTCTGTTAGATGTCAATTACGTTATATATTTGTATGGAATTTTGGCATTTTTCATTTCTTTCTAACGGTGAATGGTGAATTTATGCGGTAAAATGGAGTTGTAATGCTGACATTGGAATATAAGTGTGGAGCTTGTAATTTGTGTGTTAATATGCAGGTATAGGCATGAAAGGAGCAAAATTGTGAACACATGGAACCAATGCAAGTTTCCACTAATTTATTGCTGCAACAGGGTGTTCGCAGTGCGAACAATCTGGCGAAGGCCCAGCGAAGGTTCGCACTGCGAGGGACCAGCGAAGGCGTCAGCGAATGGAGGCAGTGAGCTCCAGGGTTTCAATTTCCATGTGTTCGCACTGCAAACTCCTGGCGAGGGTCCAGCGAAGGCTCGCTGGTTGGTTCGCAGTGCAAAGGTGCTGGCGAAGAGAGGCAGAGAGTTCCAGTTTTGAGAATTCTGGCTCGCTAGTTTAATCGCAGTGCGAATGAAGCTAGCGAATGATTCGCAGTGCGAATGGAGGGTTCGCAGTGCAAACTCACGATTTCTGCTTGGGGCGGTTTAAGTCTCAGAGGCACTTAAGATGCCAGTTTTCCTCATTCGCAGTGCGAATGATCTGCTCGCAGTGCGAATCCTGCAGAATTCTGCTATGTATAAATAGAATTTCACTTTTTGTTTAAAGGATCTTTTGTTCATTTTGATCCAAAATCATAGTTTTCAGTCTTTTTACCATTGGAGCTTGTATTTTCACTTGGAGAAGCTGATTTTGCATCCATTCTTGATTATTCGGCGTGGATGTTTACTCATCTCCTCTCTTTACTTGTTATCCAATCTACCATGAGAAGTGGTAGCTAAATCCTCAATGTTGAGGTTTGATGTAGTTGATTCTGTTTTTATGTATTGCTTTTGATCTATTGTATATGAACAAGGTCTTTGATCAATATAGATGAAGTTGTTTTCTCTTAATGCTTTATGTTTGATTTGTTTTACTCTAGACATAGATTCCACAAATCTTGACCTAACAATTTCATCTCTTAAAAACCAAACTCTAGACATAGATTTGGGATTTTCTATTCGCATTGTATTGATCTTAATGATCGTTGTTTAGATTGTTAACGTGAGACATCATCTAACGGTTTAAACAACGGTACTCACGATTTCGCTTTAAACATAAACTTAGTCGGGAGGATACGCGGTTATGTTGGTCGGAAACCGAGTTCATATGCTTGATTAATCGTTTATACATGGAAAGGATTAGCGAAACCTAACCTTAACATGTTTTTATAAAACCTTTTACAAAAAAAAAAAAATCTTTGTGACAAATTAATCTTTTCTACAAGTGAATGTTAAAAACAATTGAGAAACTTTTGAAACCGTTAACTTAGAATATCGAAACTATTGAAAGGCAAGCATCAAATATCAAACAATCCCTGTGGATACGATTTAAAAATAACCCACACTATTACTCTTTTAACAAATTGGCGCCGTTGCCGGGGATTGCTAAGTGATATTGCAAGCATTGCGATAGTTGAGTTATTGTAAGTTGTTACCGCTTTATCTTGAGCTTGTTAATCTGTTTTGTTTAGTGTGCAGACTTAGTTTATGCGGGGGAAACTACCGGCGGACCAACTTCTTTTCGATCCTGAGATTGAGAGAACCGCTCGTAGAATCAACAGCAGGACTAGACGAAGGAGGCAGCTAGCGAGACAGAAGAGAGAACAAGAGGAAAGTACTTCTACACCACCACCTGTTCCACAAATATTTCCAATTATGGAGGGAGATCCACCACCACCACCACCACCTGCTTCTAGGCCACGTACAAATAGTCCGAGACACAATGCTCAATTCGCTCGCCATGCACACAATGGTCGTCATGCTGAGATGAAGACCGGTATTCTCCAACTGTTATATCAAAGTCCATTTACGGGTATGGAGCATGAAGATCCTTTCACCCATTTGACAAAATTCTATGAAATAGCGGGAGCGACTGGTGCACCAGAAGCAGAAGAGGAGTCTCTGTTCAAGAGACTATTCCCGCATTCCCTCATTGGGAAGGCCAAGGAATGGTACCTTGATCAGTCAACTGCCATAATGACGGATTGGAATGCTTTGGAAGAGAAATTTTTGGAAAGATTTTTCCCTCACACTCGGTTTATGGAAGCAAAGACCGCCATCGTGGTATTCACACAAGGCGCAAATGAATCTCTCAACGAAGCTTGGGAGAGGTTCAAATCAATGTTACGAAAGTGCAAAGGCCATGGTTTTGATGAATTGTCACAAATTCATATATTCAGAAATGGGCTGCAACTTGTACACAAAACCTTGTTGGATGCCACCGCCGGTGGATCTTTGTTAAGCAAAACCGCAGCGGAAGCCACAACTATCATTGATAAAATGGCCTTGAACGATCATCAAGGAAGTCACAATCGTGGACCTGCTCAACGAACTCCGGGAGTGTTGGAATTAGGAACAAGCGATGCTATCCTTGCGCAGAATAAATTGTTATCACAACAGGTTGAGTTGTTAACGAAGCAAATGTCTAAGCTGCCGCAACAATTCAAAGATATGCATGAATCTTCAAGTAAAAATGTGTAAGTGTTAGTGTGTGAATTATGTCGAGGTGACCATCCGACCGGTTATTGTCCTCCCGTTGTGGAGGAAGCAAATTACACGGGAAACCAAGGTTACCAACCCCGACCCCCGTATCAACAAGCCAACCAAGGTTACCAACAAAGGCCTAACCAAGGTTATCAACAACAATGGAGACCGCAAGAAGCCGGACCATCAAACCGTCAACAATACCAAAATTACACTCAACCTCCGCAAGCTCCCGTTGGAAATACAAAGATGGAAGACACTCTTACACAATTTATGCAAATGGAAATTTCCAACCAAAAGAACACCGATGCCGCCATAAGGAATCTTGAATCAAAAGTCGGGCAATTATCAAAACAATTGGCCGACCAACAAAAAGGGCCCTTTACGGCAAATACGCTTCCGAATCCTAAAGATTGTAAAGCAATTCTCACAAGAAGTGGAAGAGAGATTGACATGGGTGTAGGTAAAAAGAGAGTGGAGGAGGAGGTTGTAGTTGAAAAAGAAAAAGATAGGGAAGAGATTGAAGTAGAAAAAATGTTGAGGGTGTGTTAGTTGAAAATGAGATAGAAAAAAATGAGAATGAGAAAAAAATAGAGAGCGAAGAAAGAGTGAAGAGAACTAAGAAGGGAAAGGAGCCGATGAACAATATTCCAATTCAACATCTACCATATCCGCATGCTCCTACAAAGAAAGATAGTGCGCGGCACTATTCTCGGTTTATGGATATCTTCAAGCAATTACAAATAAATATTCCATTTTTCGAGGCTTTGGAGCAGATGCCTAAATATGCGAAATTCATGAAAGATATCCTCACGAAGAAGGAAAGGTATACAGATCAGGAGACGATTATGGTGGATGCAAGCTGTAGTGCCATCATTCAACGGACTCTCCCGCGAAAAGAATGTGATCCGAGACGAGTTACATTGCCGGTTACGATCAGGAACATGTATGTGGGCAATGGATTGATTGATTTGGGGTCTAGCATCAACTTGATACCATTGTCGATTGTGAAACGACTAGGCCACATGGAATTGATGTCCACGCAAATGACGTTGCAACTCGCCGATAAATCCACTACCCGTCCTCACGGTGTAGCGGAAGACGTGTTGGTTAAAGTGGACAAATTTTTGTTTCCGATCGACTTTGTTGTAATTGAAATGGAGGAGGATGAGGATGCACCTTTGATTCTTGGAAAACCTTTCATGAAAATTGCCCGTATGGCAATTGACATGGACGATGGTCTCATGAAAGTGAGAGTCCAAGATGAAGAGGTGTGTTTCAATCTTTATGATGCCATGAAGCACAAGAAAGATAAGGGTGATTGTTTCCGAATCGATGCAATGGAGAAAGCAAGTTTTGAGGTTACAAAGCAAATTCATGTCATTGATCCTTTACAAAGAGCTTTGGATGATTCCTTGGAAGTATTCTCGGTTGAAGAAGAGCAAGCTCTTGAAGAGTGTTTGTTAGAGGTTGAAGCTTTGGAAGAATTACAACCTTGGGATTATGAAGAGGAAATTCTAAAAAAAGTGGTTAATGATGAGCCTTCCAAACTTGAGCTGAAAGTGTTACCGTCAACCTTGAAGTATGCTTTTCTCGATGACAGTGGTAATAAACCGGTGATCATAAGCAATGTTTTATCTGAAGTGGAGGAAAGCCGCTTAATTCAAGTGTTGAAAAAAAAATCAGGGTGCAATGGGATGGACATTGTCCGATCTCAAAGGCATAAGCCCTTCGTATTGCATGCATAAGATATTCATGGAGGAGGACTTTAAACCGGTTGCTCAACCTCAATGCCGCTTAAATCCTATTATGAAAGAAGTGGTTAGGAAGGAAGTGGTGAAAATGTTAGATGCCGGAATGATTTATCCTATTTCTGACAGCCCGTGGGTTAGTCCGGTGCATGTGGTACCGAAAAAAGGCGGATTAACGGTGGTCCGAAACGAGAAAAATGAGCTTATTCCAACAAAAACCGTTACCGGGTGGAGAATGTGCATCGACTACCGTAGGTTGAACAAAGCTACGAGAAAAGATCATTTTCCTCTACCTTTTATGGACCAAATGCTCGAAAGGCTTTCCGGTCAACAATTTTACTATTTTTTGGATGGATATTCGGGGTACAACCAAATTATTGTGAACCCGGATGATCATGAAAAAACAGCTTTTACATGTCCGTTTGGAATCTTCTCTTATAGGAGGATGCCGTTTGGATTATGTAATGCACCGGCGACTTTTCAACGATGTATGCAAGCTATCTTCTCGGATTTGATTGAAAAGACAATTGAGGTCTTTATGGATGATTTCTCTGTTTTTGGACAATCATTTGATTTGTGCTTGAAAAATTTGGATACGGTGTTGGAACGGTTTGTGGAAACTAATTTGGTGCTTAATTGGGAAAAATGCAACTTCATGGTGAACGAGGGAATTGTGTTCGGTCACAAGGTTTCTGCAAAAGGCCTTGAAGTTGATAAAGCCAAAGTGGATGTTATCGAGAAATTACCACCGCCAATGAATGTCAAAGGTATAAGGAGCTTTCTTGGACACGCCGGGTTCTACCGGAGATTTATCAAGGACTTCGCCAAGGTCGCAAAGCCGTTGAGCAACTTGCTTGTCCAAGGTAATGTTTTTGACTTTGACGAGTCTTGTCTTTTCGCATTTAATTTTTTAAAACAAAGTTTAACCACCTCACCGATAATCGTTGCACCTAACTAGAAAATAGATTTTGAATTAATGTGCGATGCTAGCGATTATGCGGTTGGGGCTGTTTTGGGTCAGAGGAAAATGAAAGTTTTCCACGCTATACATTATGCGAGCAAAACTTTAAACGAGGCTCAGATTAACTATGCAACAACTGAAAAAGAGTTGCTTGCCATAGTGTATGCGTTGGAGAAATTTCGTGCCTATTTGATTGGTTCACATGTCATCGTTTATACAGACCATTCGGCTATAAGGTATCTGCTCACCAAGCCTGATTCAAAACAGAGGCTGATTCAGTGGATCCTTTTGTTACAGGAATTTGATCTTGAAATTCGTGACAAGAAGGGTTTCGAGAATTTGGTGGCGGATCACTTATCCCGCCTGGTCAACATTGACGTGACCAAAAATGAATTTGAGGTAAAAGAGGAGTTCCCAGATGAAAAACTTTTTAGAGTGCAGGTTAGACCGTGGTTCGCCGACATGGCTAACCATAAAGCCACCGAATTGATACCGGACGGTCTAACGCACCACCAAAAACGGAAATTTTTGTCTGATGCCAAGTCATTTGTATGGGATGAACCCCATTTATTTAAACTTGGTGTCGACAACCTCATCAGAAGGTGTGTGTCAGTGGAGGAAGCCACGAATATTCTGTGGCATTGTCATAACTCTCCTTACGGAGGTCACTTCAATGGGTTAAGAACGACCACTAAAGTCCTTCAATCGGGCTTTTATTGGCCGTCCTTATTCAAAGATGCGCATGCGCATGGCCTTAGTTGTGACAAGTGCCAGAGAAGCGGCGATATTTCATAGCGGCAAGAAATGCCATTACAAAATATGTTAGAAATCGAAGTTTTTGACTGTTGGGGGATCGACTTTGTCGGTCCATTCCCATCTTCATTTTCTAATGAATATATTTTGGTCACTGTGGATTACGTTTCCAAGTGGGTTGAGGCGATAGCATGTGCTAAAGCCGACGAAAAAACAGTGGTGAAGTTTTTGAAAAGAAATATTTTTGCGCGTTTTGGTACACCTCGAGTGTTAATAAGTGATGGAGGATCTCACTTCTGTAACACTCAGCTTGACAAAGCTCTTGAGCAATATGGTATGAAGCACAAAGTTGCTACACCATATCATCCTCAAGCTAACGGTCAAGCAGAGGTATCCAATCGTGAGATTAAGCATATCTTAGAGAAAACTGTATTGGCCTCGAGAAAGGATTGGGCGAACAAACTGGATGATGCGTTGTGGGTGTATCGGACCGCTTTTAAGGCTCTGATCGGTCTCACACCGTTTAAAATGGTTTATGGTAAGAATTGTCACTTGCCGGTAGAGTTGGAGCACAAGGCGTTTTGGGCTATAAATTTTTGAATTTTGATCCAACTCTAAGCGGCGAAAAAAGAAAAGTGCAATTACACGAGTTGGATGAATTGCGCCTTCAGGCGTACGATTCCAATAAATTGTATAAGGAACGTGTAAAGTCTTACCATGACAGAAAAATTGTCATCAAACAGTTTGAGGTCAGACAGCTGGTCTTATTGTTCAATTCTCGATTAAAATTGTTTCCCGGAAAATTAAGATCTAAATGGTCCGGTCCGTTTCGGATTGTGGAAATCAAACCCTATGGAGTAATCGTAATTGAGGACACAATGTCAAAGGAAAATTGGACAGTTAATGGCCAGAGGCTGAAAGTGTATCTCGGAGGAGGTTTCGAGCGAAATCCCGCAGTTGTGCCTTTCCGCGATCTGTGAGGTCGCGATGGACCGTCGAGCTTAGCCGACGTTAAACAAGCGCTTGTTGGGAGGCACCCCAACGTTGTAAGTATTTTTGCTTTAATTTGCTGTTTTTAGTCATTTTCACATTTTGGGGCATTTGGCATTGTTGCAGCAAGACAGACCTGTAATTTTGAAGAAAAAACTGTCTTGCTCGTTGGCTCATTCGCACTGCGAATCTGGGGCGAACGTTCGCCAGCCATTTGCACTGCGAAGATGGGGCGAGCATTCGCCAGACATTCGCACTGCGAACGTCAGCGCACCTGCCATCTTGCCATTGCAGCCACATTAGAAAAAAAAGGAGGGTTTGATGGGTGGGCCTGCACGTAGGCCCAAGACCCATGTTGAAGTGTAGATTGACTTGGGGGGGGGGGGGGGGACCATACCCTAAGTCACTTTCACTTTCAACCTAAGAGAAAAAAAAAAAAGCTCTCAACTTCTCCTTCCCTCTCACGTGAAAAATCTGTCCATCTCAAGTTTTTTTTTACTCAATTTCCATTGCCAAACAGGTTTGATATTCTTGTCCCTGTGCTTTCTAATTACTTGAATTGTGTTATGAATTATGCTTGAAAATGTGTAGAAAGTTAGGGTTCAATTCTGTTTGGGGAATGTTCAATACATGTCAAAAATTTTCAACTGATTTTGAGTATAGATTACATTGGGAATCATGATTTATGGTGAAATCTGGGTCTGCATAAATTTTTCAAAATTTTCGTGCATTCGCTGGCTTGTTCGCACTGCGAGCCTGGGGCGAGCGTTCGCCAGGCTTCGCAGTGCGAGTGATCTAGCGAGCAGCCCAGACTTTTGTTTTCCTGATAGTTCATTCTGTTGCTTGTCTGTCCTTAACTCTAATGATCTGTCTTGGTGTTTTTGTGTGGACTTGTTTGTCATTGGTACAGATGGGTCCTAAAACCATGATAAGGAAACGAAAGGCATCCAAATCAAGACAAGCGCCGGTCCGCTTTGATGAGACTCGGTTCAGAGGAATTAGACAAGCGCAGAGGTATCAACTGTTAGAAGCAAGGACCATCCTTGCGGAAAGGAGGTTTGTTCTGAATGAGCAGGGAAGTTATCATGCCATTGCTGCCCTGTTAACTGCGAAAAAGTGGGATACACTGATAAATCCTGTTGATTCATACGATGTGGAAATGGTTCGTCAGTTTTACGCCAACACCCTTCCTGATGAGGGTGATCTGTTTACGTGGACTACTTTTGTTGGCGGGAAAACGGTAAGGTTCGACAGAAGAACTATTAACAGAGTTCTTGGAGATCCCCTTCCACTGCGGGCTAGCGAAGAGGATAGGTATCATGAGACACTGAGTAATTATCGGGATATTACCGCAATGACTCGTGATCTCTTATGCCCAGGTAAAAATGTAAAGTTTAATCATTCAGGAGTGGCTGTTCGATATCACCGTGAGGATATGGTGCCTTTGGCTCAACTTGTTTTACTTTTGGTTGTGACCAACATTACGCCAAAGTCACATTCCTCCACAGTTCCGATTCGTTTGGCTCACCTTGTCCACAGTATCCTTACTAACGTAGAAATTGATGTCACAAGGATCATTGCTGATGAAATAAGGGCCATCGTTGAGAGTGGTTTAGGTGGGAATGCTTCGAGGAAGAATGCCCTTCTTGCTTTCCCTTGTTTGATTATGACCTTATGTGCTAATGCTGGAGTGACTTTGCCTTCGCGTCGTCAAGTTACTGTGCCGTCGACTATTGATGATCGATATGTCGACAAATTCTGCAAACCGAAAGGTGTTAGAGCTGAATCTTCTGGGGCTGGTGCTGGTGCTGAGACCGGTACAAGCGAGGGTGCTGCTTCTGGATCTCACAGCTTCTATCCATATCAGCAGGAGATCTGCCAATATAATTGGGCTTGGATGGCTGCCCAGCAGCGTGCCATGACTGATATTCATGATTCTTTGCAGGTTCTCCAATTGCAGATCCGCGACCCTTCTGCGCAGCACACTATGATGTCGAGGGAGCAGTTCCTCGCGCATGCTGGATGGCCTGAGGCCAGGCCTGTTTTCAGTTGGGGAGAGGATGTTGTTGAGCCTGCTGCTGATGATGATGCTGAGGAGAGGGGAGATGGCGATGATATTATGATTTCTGATGATGATGATGGGCAGAGGACGGATGTAATAGGGACTGAGCCTGAGGATGAGCAGGGTACTGATGTTGTCGAGACGGAGTCCAAGGAGGACTGACTTTTTGGATCTTAGACTTGTACACTTCCTTTGGTCATCAAAGTGAAGTTTCTTGTATTTTGTTTTTTTTCAGCTTTTACTAGTCTAATATTGATGTACTCGTACTCGTGTGGTACTTTTTGGATTATGTAGGTGTTTTATACACCAGGCACTTTATGATTATTATTAGTAATGATTATGGTTTGCAGTAAAATTTTTTTGTTTCGCTTTACTAATAAATTGTTGGTTTTTAATTATAGTATTAACCAGTGTTTTTGTTGTTAAGTGTTATTAAGAGTTGAATTCTTCAGTTGACGAATGTTCAACTCTTAAACTATGCATATGTGTTTATTTTGATGTTCCTTCTTTAATGGTGGAATTTTGGGAAGTAGGTTGGGGACTCTTGATTTTAGAGGTAGATTCCTCCAAGATGTGAGGGCTATGATAGTACGGTAAGCATTGTGTTGCGACAAGGTATATCGTTACCTAGTTCGAGAATTTTTTATGTTTTAGAACTTTGTGTCTTGGTGCGATTGAAAATGTTGTTTCATGTTACAACTTCCTTTGAATGCATGTGTCATTTTAGGATCAAAAGCCATTAAAGTGAGAAGCCTCCAAGGTTACTATATGCTAAGGATTGTGATGAATGTTGTCTTTACTTTTAATTCATGCCTTATCTTGTGACCATGTGATTTTGTGGAAGTATGAGAAGTGATCAAGGCACTTGTTTGAATTTGAGCACAACTATGTCCATATATTAATTCACCCGTGAGTAGTGAGCATTTGGTAGCCCTTTGAGCCTTAACAGTTTAGAACTCAATTGAATGATGAACTTGTTTTATGTACATAATCTGCAAGCTTGGTTCATCATTGAATTTGGTGAGTTTCTAACATTTTCTTCTTTAACCTTTGAAAATTGTATACTTTGACTTCCTTGCCTTAAAAAGCAAGGACCATTCACTTTAGGTTGAGTTGAAAATGAGTTGGGGAGAATAAAAAGAAGATGGGTGCATTACTCCAAATTAAAAAAAAAAAAAAAAAATAATAATAGAATCAATAAGTGTGCACAGTAGTTTGTGAAGGTGGAATGAAAAATTGGTGAAATGAAGTGTGTTGTGTGAATATGTGTATAGTGAATGTTCTTTTGCTTTGGCAATTTCGTTTCAATGGCCATTAGAAATGTCCTTTTTTTGTTCACCCGACCAAACTACAACCTTGAAGTCCTTAGTGATCTTTTACTTCCATGATTTCTGTTATGATCATTGAGACATGGTATGAATTGCTTAGTATTGCATCATTTGTCATTTGAGTGTAATTGTCCCGTGCTTGTATGCACGTTTGCCTTCAATCCTTTTTCGAAGTGGAATGTAGAATGACATATGCAGGATGAGTTAGTTGTTTCTTGAAACATTGTTTGAAATTGGTTAAGACACAAGTTCTTTTTCATATTAAATTCTTGAATTGTGTAATTGTGCATTGTTGTGATCGTTGTTTAGTTGAGCCGTTTTTCACGTCTTGGTTGAATTGAGTGCTCGAGCAAATCCTCGTGAGAGCCATACTTTGCTTGAGGACAAACAAAGAGTTAGTTGGGGAGAGTTTGTTAGATGTCAATTACGTTATATATTTGTATGGAATTTTGGCATTTTTCATTTCTTTCTAACGGTGAATGGTGAATTTACGCGGTAAAATGGAGTTGTAATGCTGACATTGGAATATAAGTGTGGAGCTTGTAATTTGTTTGTTAATATACAGGTATAGGCATGAAAGGAGCAAAATTGTGAACACATGGAACCAATGCAAGTTTCCACTGATTTATTCCTGCAACAGGGTGTTCGCAGTGCGAACAATCTGGTGAAGGCCCAGCAAAGGTTCGCACTGCGAGGGACCAGCGAAGGCGCCAGCGAATGGAGGCAGTGAGCTCCAGGGTTTCAATTTCCATGTGTTCGCACTGCGAACTCCTGGCGAGGGTCCAGCGAAGGCTCGCTGGTTGGTTCGCAGTGCGAAGGTGCTGGCGAAGAGAGGCAGAGAGTTCCAGTTTTGAGAATTCTGGCTCGCTAGTTTATTCGCAGTGCGAATGAAGCTAGCGAATGATTCGCAGTGCGAACTCACGATTTCTGCTTGGGGCGGTTTAAGTCTCAGAGGCACTTAAGGTGCCATTTTTCCTCATTCGCAGTGCGAATGATCTGCTCGCAGTGCGAATCCTGCAGAATTCTGCTATGTATAAATAGAATTTCACTTTTTGTTTAAAGGATCTTTTGTTCATTTTGATCCAAAATCATAGTTTTCAGTCTTTTTACCATTGAAGCTTGTATTTTCACTTGGAGAAGCTGATTTTGCATCCATTCTTGATTATTCGGCGTGAATGTTTACTCATCTCCTCTCTTTACTTGTTATCCAATCTACCATGAGAAGTGGTAGCTAAATCCTCAATTTTGAGGTTAGATGTAGTTGATTCTGTTTTTATGTATTGCTTTTGATCTATTGTATATGAACAAGGTCTTTGATCAATATAGATGAAGTTGTTTTCTCTTAATGCTTTATGTTTGATTTGTTTTACTCTAGACATAGATTCCACAAATCTTGACCTAACAATTTCATCTCTTAAAAACCAAACTCCAGACATAGATTTGGGATTTGCTATTCGCATTGTGTTGATCTTAATGATCGTTGTTTAGATTGTTAACGTGAGACATCATCTAACGGTTTAAACAACGGTACTCACGATTTCGCTTTAGACATAAACTTAGTTGGGAGGATACGCGGTTATGTTGGTCGGAAACCGAGTTCATATGCTTGATTAATCGTTTATACATGGAAAGGATTAGCGAAACCTAACCTTAACATGTTTTTATAAAACCTTTTACAAAAAAAAAATCTTTGTGACAAATTAATCTTTTCTACAAGTGAATGTTAAAAACAATTGAGAAACTTTTGAAACCGTTAACTTAGAATATCGAAACTATTAAAAGGCAAGCATCAAATATCAAACAATCCCTGTGGATACGATTTAAAAACAACCCACACTATTACTCTTCTAACAGCGTCTCGCCGCCAGGAGAACGCCCGGGCCTCCAAAGGAGAAGAAGCCTCGACGTCTCGTCGGGGTGAACGAAGGCACGAGGACCGTCCCCGCAACTCCCGTGACAGCAAAGGGCCCTCCGGGTGTTTCCATGATTACACTCCCCTGACCGTTTCCAGGGAGAAGATTTTGACCGAATGTGCCAATTCAGAGTTCAAACATGCCGGGGTCCGCTTCCCCAAACAGCTGTCGAACAGACCAAACGTAGACAAGTCAAAATACTGCCGCTTCCACAAAAGTCACGGCCATATTACGGAGGACTGCATCCATCTGAAGGATGCCATTGAAATACTGATAAAGGATGGCCACCAGAAGCAGTTCGCGAAGAAGAATGACACTCCTCGGCAGGACACCCAGGAGTCCAAGAAGGTCGAGGAGGAGGTACCCTCCTCGAAAGACGCCAACATACAGGTCGCTATGTCCATATCGCGACCCGAGGACTTCAACGTCCCTGACGGGATCAGCGCCCCTGCATATCTCGCGGCCCACATCCCGTGGGAGACCTTTCCCTCCGCCATGGTCATCTCTGGCGGGGGTTTCAACAAAGTTATAGTGGGATCAGTGAAACGGAAGTTCGAACACCTGATCAACACCATCTCAAACAAAGTGACCACGCTTGATCAAGCCCCGAAGGGTTCCGTCCCCATCTCCTTCTACAGGGAGGAACTTCTCGGTGCCTCCCCGAACTCAAGCATTCCGTTGCTCGTCAGAGCCCAAATGGCAAACTTCGACGTTCGCCGAATCCTGGTCAACCAGGGAAGCTCGGTCGACATCATTTACCCCCAGCTGTTCTCAACGCTTTAGCTGGACGAATCGCACCTTACCCCCTATGTAGGGTCCGATTTACAGGGATTCAACGGGTCTGTGACCAAGCCGTGGGGTTACGTCGAGCTGATCGTGACCTTCGGAGCAGCTGAAATGGCCAGATCCATCAAGGTGCAATTTCTGAAAATCGACTGCCCGAGTTGGTAGCAGTGCCATTGACCGTCCACCTGAAGATGAAGTATTACACTTCGAAAGGAATGGTCGCCACCCTCCACAGTGATATAGAAGCTGCTCGATGGTGTTTTGAAGTAGCTGCAAAGGGGTTCAATGCCATTGCGCCCAAGCCTAAAGCGTCGAGCAAGGCAGCACTGCCAAGAAGCTCCGAGAAGGCCAAGCCTCTGCCCCAGGTCGACTATATCGACCTCGACAGTCGCTTCCCCGAGGACCAACAGGAGGAACGAGCAGCTTCAGCCAACCCGTCCACATCATCCAGCAGCAACTCCCATCCGATGCGCCCAATCCCGGATGGCAATTTCGAGATAGTTTTGTTTGGCGAAGACCCCCAACGGGGAGTGAAGATCAGAGCTGACCTGCCTGACATCGCGAGGAAGCAGCTCAAAGCATGCCTCAGAGAGAATGCCAACCTCTTCGCGTGGAGCGCCGCGGAAATGCCCGGTTTGGATCCGTCCACCGCCTGTCACCAGCTGACAATTGACCCGGCCAATAAGGCCATAGCACAACGTAGAAAGAAGCAGTCTCCGGAGAAAACGGAGGCTGCTGAAAAAGCTGTAAAGGACCTCCTCGAGGCCAAATTTATTTCAGAAGTCAAGTACACCACTTGGCTGTCCAACATTGTATTTGTTAAAAAAATATAATGGAAAATGGCGCATGTGCATTGATTATACTGATCTCAATAAGGCATATGCCCGAAGAATGCCTACCCCCTCCCCAATATTGATAAACTTGTTGATAATTCTGCTGGTTTTAAACTTTTATCGTTCATGGACGCCTACTCGGGCTACAGTCAAATCCCAATGGCAATGTCCGACAAAAAATATACGGCCTTCATGATCGAATCGGGCAACTATTACTACACTGTAATGCCCTTCGGCCTGAAGAACGCCAGAGCAACATACCAACGAATGATGAATAAAGTGTTCCGGGGAGAAATAGGCGACATGCTCGAAGTCTACATGGACGACATGATCATAAAATCCCGCGAGGAAACCGATCACACCGCCTATCTACGAAAATTCTTCGAACAGGCAAGGAAATACAAAATGCGTTTCAATCCGGAGAAGTGCACGTTCGGTGTCCGGACAGGAAAATTCCTCGGCTTCTACTTAACAGAACGAGGAATCGAGGCCAACCCCGACAAATGTCGGGCATTCTCCGAGTTTCCTACGCCCAAGTCCAAAAAATCCATCCAGTCCCTCAACGGGATGCTCGCGTCACTATCTCGTTTCGTGGCCAAGTCCGCCCAGCATGCCCTGCCATTCTTCAAACTCCTCCGCAAAGAGGCAGTATTCGAATGGACCGAGGAGTGCGACAAGGCCCTTCTCCATCTGAAACGGGCACTCTCAGAGCCGCCGATCCTCTCTCGACCGGACAACGGCGAAACGCAATACTTATATCTGGCCGTTGCGACCGAAGCAGTGAGTACCGCTCTCATCCGCGAGACGCCTGACGGGCAGAAACCCATTTATTTCAGAAGCAAAGCGTTGCAAGGACCAGAGTTAAGATACCAACAGATAGAGAAAGTGGCATTGGCCCTCATCAACGCAGCCAGAAGATTAAGACACTACTTTCTGGCTCACACGATCGTGGTTCGAACAGACCAGCCCATAAAACAGCTGCTCGGACGACCAAATACGGCCGGCCGAATGCTCAAATGGTCGCTGGAGCTGTCCAAATTTGACATCCAATACGAAGGCAGAAAAGCCCTCAAGGCCCAAGCTCTGGCCGATTTCGTCGCGGAGATGACATTCACAGACTCCCCCGCGAGCGAAACACGTAAATGGACCATATTCATCGACGGTGCCTCAAGCTCGGCGGGAAGCGGCGCAGGAATCATACTGGAGAGCGACGAAGGAATTATCGTCGAGGTATCACTCACACTGTCTTTCCCAACCTCCAACAACCAGGCAGAGTACGAAGCCTTCCTCGCTAGGCTACGCCTTGCCGAGGATCTGGGCGCACAAGAGGTCGTCATTTGCACGGATTCATAACTCGTGGCCCTCCAGGTCCGGGGTGAATACCAAGCCAAAAATGACAACTTGACCGAATACTTGGTCCTGGTAAAGAAGGAAATGGCGAAATTCACAACAGTGGAAGTGAAACACGTTCCCTGCGAACATAACGTACTAGCAGACGTGCTGTCTAAACTGGCCAGCACAAAGAAGAAAGGCAGAAACAAATCCGTCATACAGGAAGTGCTTCCTCGACCCAACATCGAGAAGACCTCCCCGACACTCGACGTGCAGGTGATCGGCGACAACAACTGCTGGATGACCCCAGTCTACAACTATCTCGCCAAAGACGAACTCCCGTCCGACGCAAAGGAGGCCAGCACGATCAGGCGAAGAGCCTGCTCGTATGTCTTGGTCGAAGGTAAACTATACAGGCGGGGATTCTCCATTCCACTGCTCAAATGTGTTAAGGAGGAAATGGTCGCACACATCCTGCGTGAAATCCACGAGGGAATCAATGCCCAACATCTCGGAGGAAGGTCTCTTGCTCGCAAGGCTCTCCGCGCAGGATACTACTGGCCGACCATGCAAAACAACGCGAAAGAACACGTGAAGAAATGCGACAAATGCCAACGGCATGGGGACATGCACCTGGCTCCGCCTAACAAGCTCAAGGCTATGTCCTCCCCGTGGCCATTCGCTTGGTGGGGCCTAGACATCCTAGGACCCTTCGTGGTAGGATCAAGTCAGAACAAGTACCTCATAGTGGGCGTAGATTATTTCACAAAGTGGATAGAAGTAGAAGCTCTAGCCAAAATAACTACCCTCAACATCCTGCGTTTCTACAAACGAAACATCCTTGCACGTTTCTGTATTCCCCAAGCGATAGTAACGGACAACGGGACACAGTTCACGGACAGGAAGTTTCAAGACTTCGTCGCCCAACTGGGCACGAAGCAACACTTCGCATCCTTCGCACACCCTCAAACAAACAGGCAGGCTGAGGCAGCTAACCGAGTCATCCTTCAAGGCCTCAAGCGAAGGCTAGACGAAACAAAGAAGGCATGGGTCGAGGAACTGCACAGCGTACTCTGGGCATACCGTACAACTCCACACTCAACGACCGGGGAAACACCTTTCCGTCTAGCATACAGAACCGAGACAGTAATTCCCGTCAAAGTTCACATACCCTCTAGGCGGACAGAGTCGCCCCTAGACGAGGAGATGAACGACGAGTCTTTAAGAGAAGAGCTCGACCTTGTCGAGGAAATCAGAGCCGGATCATCCTTCCCGAAGCTTCACTAAAACAAAAAATTACCATCAGGCACAACACCAAGGTGATACGGCGAGAGTTCAACGTGGGGAGCTTTGTTCTAAGAAGAAACCACAAAGACTCTCGCGAAGGCAAACTAGCAGCCAACTGGGAAGGACCCTATCGCGTCCGGGCAAAAACGGAAAATGGGGCCTATTACCTAGAACGTCTCACTGGGGAAGAACTTGCTCGGCCATGGAACGCTGAAAAGCTAAAACAATACTACAGCTAAATCCTCGGTTTGACTCGTCGCAACGACGAACGTCAGCTACCGACCACTATGCGCGTCTAGGTACAAGCGTCGCATACGATTAAAGCATAACCCCGCTCAGTAACGAGCCCGGTAAGTGCTCGACAGCGGTCCTCGATCGAGCATCGCCGTCGTCAAAGTACCACAATTGGCAGAACCCCAGCTCGCGATGGGACGTTCACGCCGCGAACTCAGGCCTCAAACGCGACCTGAACTCCGCTCCCCGCCAGGACATTCCCCGGCAGTTCGACCAGTTCCCCACACTGCCGAACACATCTATTACAAGCAATCCCCCCAAAAAATATTCACACAAGTCAGACACCCCCTATCGCGGGCTGACATACGTTCACAGCGAGCATGAATACGATGCTTAGAAAAAATAAAAGCAAGTAAAATCATGCAAACGAGAGAGCTAAATATGTGATAATTTAACAAGTGGCCACAAACACCACAACTGTACGTTGTTACATAAAACGGGGGCCATGCCCCCCCAAAAATAAATTACAACGACACGCAGGCCTGAATAATTACAACGACATCAATAAAATAACAAATTCCTCATTCATCAGCGTGCTCGGTTGACTCTGGCTTGGGTCCCTGCTCCTCTGCGGGCTGATCCTCGGGGGTAACGACAAGGAGACCTTCGGGCAAGACAATACGACCATCATCAACACGCGCAAGATAGTGAGTGCCCTCGGCAGAGATTTCAAGCCTAGGGTTCACCACGCACAGCTGAGCCACAGCGTTTCTGAAAGACTCCTCCGCCACGGCGATGCCATCATCTTCGGCCAGCAGGATGCGGGCAACCAGCTTGGACCTAGTCTTCAGATCTTTCAAATCGTCCGGCTCATCGGCACCCAGGGCATTGGCCGCCCTCAGCTCCCTGATCAGCTCCTCGGCATCTTTCTTCTCCGCAAACAACTTAGAGTTCTCCTCTTTTAGCCTGGCCGCTTCCTCTTCCGCCTTCTTCCGAGCCTCGCCGGCACCCTTGACTTCTTCCTTGAGGGATGCCACAGAAGCACGGGCAGCGTTGAGTTCGGACTCAGTTGCAGAGTCCCCTTCAGCATAAACTGCCACCATCTCCAGGATCCGGACCAAGGCTGAAGCGTCTTGGGCCACTAGCGCCCTCTTGCTCAGGCGGTCCATGCCTTCCAAGCGAAGAGATTCTGCCCGGGGAACGACCAGAGAGTTGCCCTCAAAAAACCTCCTATCGAAGATGCAAGGAGGAAGCTCAAACTTCCCCTTCTCCGCTACTCGAGTAAGGTCCACGGCATCAACGTTCCTTGCCCGCTTGGGTCGCCCGGCCAACGTCAGGGGAGATCCCCGGGGAGCAGGAGTCGGAGAAGTGGAGGTCCCCACAGTAGCTTGAACGGGAGGAGGAGCACGAGTACCAGCGAATCGAGATTTTGGAGGAGCCGTTCCAGCTTTGTTCCTCGCCAGAGCATTCCTCACAACTCGACCATGAGCCTGAGGCGTCTCACCTGCATAAACAAAACACGAGCATGTTAGATACGAAGAAAAGATATAACATGAACAATATCTAAATAACTAAAGACTACCGAGCAGTTTCTCAGCATCCGCAGGAGTCTTGCACTCCAGCAGTGCCTTAACATTGATAAACCGGCGTTCGACCCTCTGACTCCCATCTTCCTCGAAGATCGGATCGCCCTTGCTTGTGAAACACTCAGCAAGGCTGAAGGAGTTAACCCACTTCTCCAGTGCCTCGTAAGCCACGGTCTCTTGCCTGCGCAGGTCGCTCGGCTGAAAAACGTAGTCGCTGGGCTTCTTGGCAAAGTGGTCGGGTGCCCAGTGGATGGGGAACCTGTAGAGCCTCCACCCAATGTACTTCCCCTCCTCGTTATGCAGCTCGTTTCCATCCTCGTCAACCTCAATCTCCCAGACGTACGTATTGTCCTGGGCAACCTCAGACACGGGCTCAATGACGAAGTACCGCTCCTTGAATGTCCGGATTGACTCCGAAAATGGTTTGAACAGCTTGCGAGGCTGCTTCAGAGAAACCCAGCCATACTTCTTCCCCGCCAGCTGCCTTTGTAGATGGAAAACAGCGAAGAACAGAGGGAGAGTGGCCCCCAAGGAAAGATGCTCGCACACCAACTCGAAAGCCCGGATGAAGGCCAGTGAGTTAGGGTGCAGTTGTGTAGGGGCCAACCTCAAATACTCGAACACTGACCGCTGGAAATCGGTAAAAGGCAACCTCAGACCTAGCTCTTTGAAGACATACTTATACATTGTGAAGCGGTCCCCGAAGTCCGTGCAGACCCACTCGTCTAAAGAAGGAAAGTGCGCCCTCCACTCTCCTGCTGGTCCTACCTCCGTGAAGACATCCACCAAGGACTTTGCAAACGTGGATATATGCTCGGAAGGTTCAGCCACCTCCTACTCTTCTGCGGAGAACCCTTCAACGTCTTCCTCCATGACGTCCAGCTCTTCCTCCTCCCCGACATTGCTCGAGGAACTCGATGTCGCCGAGCTCGAAGCCGTCGAGCTGCTCCTCTCCTCGGAGCCGGTTTCCTCCTCGGACGTATCTAGAATAACTTCTCTGTCTGGCCCCGTCGCCATTACGATCACCTAAAAAGCAGAGAAGACAGTGAATTCGACAGCAAATCAAATCCACCCTTCCACTGCTAACCCAAGTGAAAGGGCGCGCAAAGGGCTGAGGACAACGTCCCCGGACTAAGCCCTAACATCAAATGGAAAGCTGAAACCTCCCCGCGAGGAGACGCTCGAGACTGTCATCCTAGAACGAGGAGCTTCCCCGCGCTCTCACCCAGTTTCCGTTGAAGCTCCACCGGAAATCGCGAAGCTTCACCGAAATCTGGAAACGATCCACCGGAAAACTCATCTCTCTGTTAAAAGACGGACAAACGCGGTGGTCACACATGCAACCTCTCCATGAACCACCCTTCTCACCAAACACACTAACAGGTCCGGCGACATGTTGGAAGCGTGAAAATGGCATAACCACCGTCCACCACCAACAATCGCCGAAAAATCACACATTTCATCCTCTAAACTACCCTAACCGCATGCAAATCTACCACTAACAACGAAAAGGAGTAAAACAAGTCTCAAATCAGAAAACTTACTTGGTTTGAGTAGAAGAAAAAGGTTGCTCGAAGCTTGACGCGGTGGTCGAAAGCACTGAAGACGGTGACGGGCAAAAGCTTAGAAGAGGCGAAGAAGAATCAGAAAGAAAAAGTGCAAAATGGGACAATCTTCCCCCTTTTATACAAAGGGGCACGTGCACACACGCGCCCGTAGGCCATAATGACTACCTACTAGCCATCATTGCCTATTAACTGCTACATGGAGCTCAAGGCACACGTGGCAACCCAACGTTTCTAATTCTGTCTGACACTTGATCTCCCCGAATGTCGGGCAATAAGGTCACAACCAAGAATCTCGCGAACACCTGGGGTCACGAGCACTCTGAGACAACCCTCCTCGTCTTCAAACGATGACTCTATGCTAGCTCCCCGAAGCAACGAGCAGTCCTTAAGTCATCACTCCCATGCTCGGGAGCAACGACTTAGGGGGCTCCTGTTCTGGACTGGACCAATGGCTAGAATTGGCCAAATCCGCCTCTGCTCCAGAGCGGCCCAAATTGCCTAAGTCCAATCCACAGAGGGGAAAAAGTGACCTTTCTGCCCCTCCAACCGGGCAAGGAATGCAACGTTTCTCCCCAACGTTGATACCCGTTACGTACGGCTTCCTCGCTGCCCGAACAACAAAGGACAGGTGCCCGGAACTGCGTTTATGCCCGACATAACGGCTAGTTTCGGGCACCCTGCCCGGCATAACGGCTAGTTTCGGGCACCCTGCCCGGCATAACGGCTAGTTTGGGAAGTTACCTATTCTTTGGGGGAAAACGACTATTTCGCCCCGAAAATAGGACCGTTGGCCACACGTTGGGGGCTCTATATAAACCCTCTCGCTTGAGAGGGTCAGGTATCCAATTTTCACCCTAAGAATTCATACTTTGTACTTGCCCCTTTCTCTGACCCTTTCTCACTTGAGCGTCTGAGTGCCTTGCAGGTACACCCCCCTCCTCTCCATACGACCAGAATCCCTGACGCACTTGGCGGCCTGATTCTACAGGATCTGATCCAGCCTTCACGATCAGATACCATTATTGCCGGGAAGATGTTTATCAGCGTATTCAAGGAATTCACGAACTCCCTTCTCATAAATCGGACCTAATCTATTAGCTTTCATCCAACTACGATCCGTTACAACTTCTGAAATTTATACATGTATAATAATGTGAATGACACACCAAAATCTAATCCAAAAACTCAAGCATATACATATACAATATGAACAAAGAAAAAATCAATGAAGATGTACTCTCATACTAAACGTAAAGCATATGAAACATCTCATTCTGACTTGAGCATATACAATATGAAAAAAGAAAAAAGGAATGAAGATATTGAAGAATACCGTACTTCGAAGCTGTAATCAAATAAACATAAGGAATGAAGATGTTGAAGAGTACCGTACGTTGAAGCTGAAGAATCAAATGAACGAAGACGGTCAATATTTGAGCATATACCAAGAAAAAAAGAATGAAGATGTTGAAGAGTACCTTACTTCGATGCTGAAGAAGCAAATGAATGAAGACGATCAATATTTGAGCATAAACCAAGAAAAAAGGAATGAAGATGTTGAAGAGTACCTTACATCGAAGTTGAAGAAGCAAATGAATGAAGACGATCAATATTTGAGCATAAACCAAGAAAAAAGGAATGAAGATGTTGAAGAGTACCTTACTTCGAAGCTGAAGAAGCAAATGAATGAAGACGGACAATATTTGAGCTCCAAATGAATGGATACGAAGAGGGTAAAGGTTATGGTGTCTCTGGCTCATTTGTTCGATTAGGGCGTCTTATGAAAGAAATACAGAATAAGTTTTGTTTTAATTTATCAGTAAAGCTTTTAATCTCGGTTGGAGAAACAAACCGTAGTGGAATCTAAAGTGACACACGCTAAATGTATCCTAAAAAATGGAAAAAATGTGTTGCAGGGAATCGAAGTTTGTTACATTTCATTTATTACTACGGTTGTTCATTTTAACCGTTGTAAAATCATTTACAATTTATTTTTTAAATAATGGACTTAAGTGACACACGCTAAATGTACTCTAAAAAATGGAAAAAATGTAGTTGCACATTTTATTTATTACTACGGTGGTTTAAGTCAACCGTCATTAAATGACTCAACTTTTGTCTGGGCGCGAAATTCTTAACCTATTACAACGGCGTAAAAGGATGCGTGTAAGCCTGACATTATTGTTTTAGCGTTTTGTAGTAATGATTAATCCCTATTAGTTTGCTATGTGGAAAATTACACTGCCTTGAGGCAAGCTAAAATATCCATAGGATAGATGTAATGGTCTAAATTAGGGATGGCAAAATGGATGGATTTGATGAATATGGATTTGATTGTTAATGGATGGATCAAAATAATTCATTAGTCCCTTAACAATCCATTAAAATTTTCTTTAAAAAATCCAATCTGATCCATCCATTAAAGATAAAATCCATCTGTTAACATTATTTTAATGGATGGATATCCATCCATCCAAAAACTTATTTTAAATATTTTAATTAATTTCTTTTAGTAATTTATATTTTAAATTTTATAAAAAAAAATATTTCACAAAATTAAATTTGTAAGTAATTATGAAAAAGTCAAGTTTTTTTTCAGAAATATGAAAAATTCGAGTTTTTTCGGATATATGAAAAAACTCGAGTTTTTCCAAAAATACGAAAAAGTTGAGTTTTCTCAGAAATATGAAAAATTTGAGTTTTTTTCGGAAATATGAAAAAGTCGAGTATTTTTAGAAACATATGAAAATATTAAGTGTTTTTGGGAAAAATGAAAAAGTCGAGTTTTTTCAGAAATACAAAAAATTGACTTTTTTTCGGAAATACGTAAAAGTAGAGTTTTTTTCGAAAATATGAAAAAAGTCGAGTTTTTTTTTCGGAAATATGAAAAAGTCGAGTTTTTTCGAAAATATGAAAAAAGTCGAGATTTTTCGAAAATATGAAAAAGTCGTGTTTTTACGAAAATATGAAAAAGTTGAGTTTTTTCGGAAATATGAAAAGTCGAGTTTTTTCTGAAATATGAAAAAGTTGAGTTTTCTCAGAAATATGAAAAAGTAGATTTTTTCGGAAATATGAAAAAGTCGAGTATTTTTGGAAATATGAAAAAAGTCGAGTTTTTTCGAAAATATGAAAAGGTCGAGTTTTTCCGGAAAAATATGAAAAAGCCTAGTTTTTTTTGGAAAAATGAAAAAGTCGAGTTTTTTTTCAGAAATACAAAAAATTTAGTTTTTTTTCGGAAATACGTAAAAGTCAAGTTTTTTCGGAAATATGAAAAAAGTCTAGTGTTTTCAGAAATATGAAAAAGTCGAGTTTTTTCAAAAATATGAAAAAAGTCGAGATTTTTCGAAAATATGAAAAAGTTATGTTTTTTCGAAAATATGAAAAAGACGAGTTTTTTTTTCAGAAATATGAAAAAGTCGACTTTTTTCGGAAATATGAAAAAGTCTAGTTTTTTTTTGGAAATATGAAAAAGGTCGAGTTTTTTGAGAAATATGAAAAAGTCAAGTTTTTTCGAAAATATGAAAAAGTCGAGTTTTTTTAGAGAAATATGAAAAGTCGAGTTTTTTCGGAAATATGAAAAAGTCGAGTTTTTTCAGAAATACAAAAAATTGAGTTTTTTTGGAAGTACGTAAAAGTCGAGTTTTTTTTGGAAATATGAAAACGTCGAATTTTTTCAAAAATATGAAAAAAGTCGAGTTTTTTCGAAAAAATTAAAATTTTCGAGTTTTTTCAGAAAAATGAAGAAAGTCGAGTTTTTTTCGGTAATATGAAAAAGTCGATTTTTTTCATTAATATGAAAAGGTCAAGTTTTTTTCGGAAATATGAAAAAGTCGAGTTATTTCAGAAATATGGAAAAGTCGAGTTTTTTTAATGAAATATGAAAAAGTCGAGTTTTTTCATAAATATGAAAAAAATTGAGTTTTTTCGAAAATATAAAAAAGTCAAATTTTTTCAGAAATATGAAAAAAATTCGAAATTATTAAAAAGTAGAGTTTTTCGGAAATATGAAAAAGTCGAGTTTTTTTGGAAATATGAAAAAATTGGCTTTTTTTCGAAAATATGAAAAAAGTTGAGTTTTTCGAAAATATGAAAAAGTCTAGTTCTTTTGAAAATATGAAAACAGTTATTTCGCCCCGAAAATAGGACCGTTGGCCACGCGCTGGGGGCTCTATATAAACCCTCTCGCTTGAGAGGGTCAGGTATCACATTTTTTACCCTAAGAATACACTTTGTACTTGCCCCTTTTCTCTGACCCTTTCTTACTTGAGCGTCGGAGTGCCTTGCATGTACACCCCCTCCACTCCTTATTCACGAGCCGAACACTTTGCACGCCTGACGACCAGCATCCATCTGAGCACCTTGCCATCTGACGACCAGCCTACGTGGACCTGTTCGAATACTCCGGATCAATGGCGCCGTCTGTGGGAACTCCTTGTTCTCCCCTTCTTTCTTTCCTCCTTGGAAACTAAAAGATCAAAACATACTTTCTTGATCCGCCCACATACTTTCTCACTCCCGTCAACAAGATGGACGCCGACGACAGTTCGTTGCTACTTTCTGATCCCCGTTTCCTTCGGGACGGGGCCACTGCGTCTCCAACTCCTCCTCCCACAGAGCAAGGAGGCAAACAGCTATCGTTGGGGGATCGACCAATTCCTGGCCCTCCCAGCGCTGACCTGGCCGTTGCAGCCCTTCTGGAAGCTGTCAACCGCACAAACCTCCTTATCTTGCAGCAAGGAGAAAGGATAGGAGCTCTCGAGGAAGCATCTCTTCCAAGATCCTCTCCTCCCAAGAGTAAACACCAGAGATCAAGAAGCCCACCACCTAGGCGCGGGGAAGACCATATGACGAGGCGCGAGCCCGAATCACAACGCGTTCGCAAGCGCGACCAGATCTCCCCGCGGGATCAGTCACCACCAAGACACAAGAGAACGAGGCAGGACAGGCATTCTCCGTCGGACAGACCTCGCAGAGACCGCCGCCGCGAGCGTAGACAACGGTCACCATCAACATCAAGTTCAGATAGCGACGACGAGCCTCGCGGCCCGTTGTCCCGCAGGATCCTGGCCACCCGCCTCCCTAAAGGACTGGAGAAGCCTCTGTATCTAGGGACTTACGATGGAACCACTGACCCAGACGAACACATAGAAAACATAGATGCTCTTTTAGACTATAGAGGGG
This sequence comes from Lathyrus tuberosus, assembly GCA_022829125.1. NCBI lineage: Eukaryota > Viridiplantae > Streptophyta > Magnoliopsida > Fabales > Fabaceae > Lathyrus > Lathyrus tuberosus. The sequence goes on from JALAZF010000071.1 coordinate 16,900,404, forward strand.
TACGAGGAGCCATCAAATGCCGCCTGTTCCCGACCTCGCTCCGGAATGGAGCAATGACCTGGTACAAACAGCTGCCAGAGGAATCCATCACATCCTCGAGGCAGCTCGGGAGGATTTTCTCCCGTCACTTTACCGCATCACGACGCCATCCAAAGACTGAGGCGTCCCTCGGAGCTGTCGTACAGGAAAGAGATGAGCCTCTTCGGGACTACATTGAGCGGTTCAACAAGGAAGCCGTCCAAGTGCCAATGACCGACGAGATGAAGAAATTCCTGCTCGAGCAGGGACTACGTCCTGGCTCAGACTTCGCGAAAGCCATCGGCCTCGATCCACCGAGGAACCTCAACGCCCTCCTCCACCAAGCCCAGTCGCATATACAGTACGAGGAGAAGGTTGCTGCCCACTCCGTCTGGGCCTCCCGACACCAAGAAGGTGCCCGGTCATCCAGAGCTGAAGAGCCCTCGACATCCCGTCGAGGAGATAAAAGACGCGATGATCGGCCTCGCGATGCACGCGAACAGAAGGGACCTTCTGGTCGGTTCCATGACTATACCCCCCTCACTACCTCGAGGGAGAAAATCTTGTCCGAATGTGCCAACTCAGAGTTCAAACAAGCAGGAGTCCGTTTCCCCAAACAGCTGTCGGCCAGGCCGGGTGTAGACAAATCCAAGTATTGCCGCTTCCACAAGAGCCACGGCCATACGACGGAAGAATGCATCCACCTCAGTGATGCCATAGAGATCCTCATTCGCGACGGCCACCTGAAGCAGTTCGCGAAGAAAAAAGAATTTCCCCGGCAAGAAACCCAGGAGAGCAAGAAGGCTGCAGAAGAGACTCCGCCCTCCGATGACGCCAACGTATAGGTCGCTATGTCCATAACTCGGCCAGAAGACTTCTGCATCCCTGATAGTCTGCCCCTCTACACGTTCCTTGACGCTCACAGCCCGTGGGAGGCCTTCCCGTCAGCCATGGTCATCTCCAGTGGTGGATTCAACAAAATCATGGTCGGTTCAGTCAAGAGGAAATTCGATCAACTGATCAGCAAAAGCTCCAACGAAGTCACCACGCTGGATACCACTCACAAAGGATCCGCTCCCATTTCCTTCTACAAGGAGGAGCTCCTCGGCGGGGCGCCAAACTCAAGCATCCCGCTACTCATCCGGGCAAGGATGGCGAACTTCGATGTTCGCAGAATACTCGTGGACCAGGGCAGTTCAGTTGATATAATGTACAATGACCTGTTCGAAACGCTGCAGCTGGACGACTCTCACCTTACTCCATACGTTGGATCCGACCTGCAGGGATTCAATGGAGCGGTGACAAGGCCCCGAGGTTACGTAGAGCTCATCGTAACCTTAGGTTCAGGAAAGACAACCCGAGCAATCAAAGCACAGTTTCTAGTAATTGAATGCCCGTCACTATACCAGTGCATTTTTGGAAGGCCAACCCTGGCAGAGTTGATTGCAGTGCCTTCCACCGTACATCTCAAGATGAAGTACTACACTTCTGAAGGGATGGTCGCCACCCTCCACGGCGATATCGAAGCTGCCCGTCGATGCTTTGAAGCAGCATCAAAAGGACTAAGCACCATCTCAGCAAGGCCGAGGACATCTGGTCGTCCCCCTCTGCCCAACAGCTCCGAGCAGCCAAAACCGCTCCCCCAGGTCGAATCTATCGACTTGGACAGCCGTTTCAGCGAGGAAGATCACGCCAAAGACCCGACGACTTCGGGCAGCTAGTCCAACAACAGTGGCCATCTCCTACGTCCTATCCCAGACGGCAACTTCGAGATCGTTCCGTTCAGAGAAGACCCCCAACGGGGAGTAAAGATCGGAGCAGACCTCCCCGACCTGGCCAAGAGACAACTAAAAGCGTGCCTCCGGGAGAACACAGACTTGTTCACATGGAGCGCTGCTGAAATGCCAGGATTGGACCCCTCCGTCGCTCGCCACCAGCTTATAATTGATCCGGCCGTCAAAGTCGTTGCCCAGCGCAGAAGGAAACAGTCCCCAGAGAAGATGGAAGCCGCGGAGAAAGCTGTCAAAGACCTTCTAGAAGCTAGGTTTATTTCTGAGGCCAAATACACTACATGGCTCTCAAATGTTGTACTTGTAAGAAAACATAATGGCAAATAGAGGATGTGCGTTGATTATACCGATGTTAATAAGGCCTGTCCGAAGGATGCCTACCCCCTCCCCAATATAGATAAGCTCGTAGATAACTCATCAGGTTTTAAGCTTTTATCGTTCCTCGACGCCTACTCGGGCTACAATCAAATCCCAATGGTCGCGAGCGATAAAACGTACACGGCCTTCATGACCGAGTCAGACAACTATTACTACAACGTAATGCCCTTCGGGCTGAAGAACGTCGGCGCTACGTACCAACGAATGATGAACAAAGTCTTCCAAGGACAAATAGGCGACATGCTCGAAGTATACATGGACGATATAATCGTCAAGTCCCACGAGGAACTAGATCATGTCGCCCATCTTCACAAAATTTTCGAGCAAGCTAGAAAATATCAAATGCGTTTTAACCCAGAGAAGTGCACGTTCGGTGTACGGGCAGGAAAATTCCTTGGCTTCTACCTAACGGAACGAGGAATAGAAGCTAACCCCGACAAATGCCGAGCATTCTCTGAGTTCCCAACGCCCACGTCTAAGAAGAACATCCAGTCCCTCAACGGGGGTACTCACCTCGTTGTCCCGTTTCGTCGCGAAATCCGCCCAACACGCCCTTCGTTTCTTCAAGCTCTTGCGAAAAGAGGCAGCGTTTGAATGGACCGAAGAATGCGAGGCCTTCCTCCTCCACTTGAAGCAAGCTCTGTCGAAACCGCCCATATTATCACGGCCGGATACCGGGGAAGTCTTGTTCCTATACCTCGCCGTCACTGCCGAGGCCGTTAGCGCCGTTCTCATTCGCGAGAATTCTGGCGGGCAAAAGCCGGTATACTTCACGAGCAAAGCGTTGCAGGACGCGGAATTGCGATATCAGCAGATAGAGAAGGTAGCATTGGCCCTCGTCAACGCTGCCAGATGACTGAGGCACTATTTCTTGGCCCACACGATCGTAGTGAGGACAGATCATCCCATCAAGCAATTACTGGGACGACCAGACATGGCCGGGCGAATGCTCAAATGGTCACTGGAACTGTTCGAATTCGACGTCCAGTATGAAAGCAGAAAAGCTCTTAAAGCTCAAGCCCTAGCCGATTTTGTAGCGGAAGTAACCTTCTCAGACTCCTCGTCCAACATAGCGAACAGATGGACCGTCTATGTGGACGGAGCAACCAGCTCGACCGGCAGCGGGGCAGGGGTAATTCTGGAGAACGACGAAGGAACCATAGTCGAGGCTTCTCTCACATTGTCCTTTCCCACGTCGAACAACCAGGCTGAGTATGGAGCCTTCCTCGTCGGGTTGCGCCTAGTTGAAGACCTAGGGGCGGAAGAAATCGTCATCTGCACGGACTCTCAGCTCGTAGCCCACCAGATATCCGGGGAGTATCAGGCCAAAAACGACAGTCTATCTGAATACCTCACCCTAGTCAAGGAAAAAATGTCGAAGTTCAGAGCAGTAGAGGTAAGACATGTTCCACGCGAACATAATGTGCAAGCAGACGTCTTGTCCAAACTAGCGAGCACCAAGAGGAAAGGCGGAAACAGGTCAGTCATCTAAGAGATACTTCCCCGGTCCAACATCGATAAGGGGTCCTCGACCCTACACGTGCACGCGGTCGGGGACAGCGACTGCTGGATGACGCCCATGTACAACTACCTCACCAGGGACGAACTTCCAGATGACCCCAAGGAAGCCAGCACCATCAAACGAAGAGCTTGCTCGTACGTCATCCTCGAAAACAAACTCTACCGAAGGGGCTTCTCCATCCCACTACTCAAGTGCATAGAGGAGGAGGTTGTCCCCCACGTACTATAAGAAATTCACGAAGGCATTAACGCCCAGCACCTAGGAGGAAGGTCCCTTGCCCGCAAGGCCCTCCGGGCAGGGTATTATTGGCCAACCATGCAGCACGATGCCAAGAAGCATGTGAAGAGATGCGACAAATGCCAACGGCACGGGGATATGCACCTAGCCCCACCTAACGAGCTAAAAAGCATGACCTCCCCGTGGCCATTCGCCTGGTGGGGCCTAGACATCCTAGGACCCTTCGTGACGGGGTCCAGCCAAAACAAATACCTGATAGTGGGCGTAGATTATTTCACAAAATGGATAGAAGCAGAAGCCTTAGCAAAGATAACGGTACTTAACATTCTACGCTTCTACAAGCAGAATATCCTTGCCCGTTTTGGGATTCCCCAAGCAATCGTCACGGACAATGGAACACAATTCACGGACAAGAAGTTCCAAGACTTTGTCGCCCATCTCGGAACAAAGCAACACTTCGCTTCCGTAGAACACCCCCAGACCAACGGGCAGGCGAAAGCGGCCAACCGCGTCATCCTTCGTGGCCTCAAACGAAGACTGGATGAAATGAAGAAAGCCTGGGTCGAGGAGCTCCACAGCGTCTTATGGGCATATCGCACTACTCCCTAGTCCACCACCGGGGAAACGCCTTTCCGCTTAGCATATGGCACGGAGGATGTTTTACCCATTGAAATCCACGTACCGTCCAGGAGGACCGAATAGCCTCTAGACAAGGAAATAAATAACGAAGAGATAAGAGAGGAGCTCGACCTTGTCGAGGAAATCCGAACAGGAGCAGCCCTCCGTGAAGCATCTCTTAAGCAAAAAATAGCAATCAGGCACAGCGCCAAAGTTGTACGACGAGAGTTCGACGTGGGCAGCCTTGTCCTACGAAGAAACCACAAGGACTCTCGCGAAGGCAAACTAGCAGCCAACTGGGAAGGACCATACAGAGTCCGTGCCAAAACGGGAAATGGTGCATACTTCCTCGAAAACCTTAACTGGGATGCACTCCCTCGACCTTGGAACGCTGAGAAGCTTAAGCAATACTACAACTAAAGTAGTCATAGGCTTCCTCGCATCAAAGGACCACCCAATGGTCATCATGCTCGTCCAGGTACAAACGACGCATGCACACAAAGCAGAATCCCGCTCAAGCAAATGAGCCGGAACCCTGCTCGTCGGCGGTCCTCAACCGAGCACCGCCTTCGCCCCAAGTACCATGATTGGAAGAACCCCAGCTCGCGATGGGACGTTCACGCCGCGACCTCAGGCCTCGATCGCGACCTGAGATCCGCAACCTCGCCAGGACCTTCCCCGACTATTCGACCAGTTCCCCGCACTGGCAAATTTAAACACAGCGAGCTATCTTTCAAAAAGGAAACTCTGCTAACAGACACACCCTCCGACGGGCAGTCATACATGCACAGCAATAATGTAAAGTACAACAAAAATTGTATAAATAACATTAAACGAGCATTAAATAAAAAGGCCACAAGGGCCAAAGATTGTGCATATTACATAAAAAAAAGGGGCCATGCCCCCCCCCCTAGAATAAAAAAAAAAGAGATTACAGATAAATCAACGGCACGCAGGCCGGACAAAATACAACATCAGAATAACCAAAGCTCCTCATTCGTCCGCTTGCTCGGCTGTTTCCGGCTCGGGTCTCTGCTGCTCCTCGGGCTGAACCTCAGGGGTGTTAAGAACAAGGCCTGCGGGCAAGACGATGCGATCATCCTCCACTCGCGCAAGGTAGTGGATACCATTGGTCGAAATGTCGAGCCCAGGGTTCACCACCCGCAACTGGGCCACGGCACTTTCAAAGGACTCCACTGCCACAGCGATACCGTCATCCTCGACCTGCAGAATGCTGGCGACCAGCTCAACCCTAGTTTTCAACACTTTTATCTCATCCGGTTCATCAGCACCCGGAGCACTGGCCGCCATCAGCTCCTTGTTCAACTCCTCGGAAGCCTTCTTCTCTGCCTTCAGCTTAGCGACCTCCTCTTTCAGCTTGGTCACCTCCTCTTCGGCCTTCTTCCTAGCCTCACGAGCACCCTTGACTTCTTCCTTTAGGGACGCCTCGGAGGCCCGGGCAGTAGTGAGTTCAGCCTCAAGCACAGAGTCCCCTTCCGCATAAACGGCCGCCATTTCCAGCATCCTCACCATGGAAGAAGCATCCTGGGCCACCAGCGCCCTCTTGCTCGCTCGGTCCACGCTTCCCAGGTTGAGTGATTCTGCCCGCGATACGATCAAAGTGTTGCCCTCAAAGAACCTCCGGTCAAGGACGCACGGGGGGAGCTCAAACTTCCCTTTCTCAGGCGCCCGAGTCAGGTCCACGGCATCCGACGACCTTTGCCGCTTCGCTCGCCCAGCCAGAGCCAGTGGGGAGTCCCGGGGAGCTGGAGTGGGAGAAGCAGAGGTCCCCGCCACAGTTTGAGCAAGAGGAAGAGCACGCGCACCACCAGCAGGACGGGTCTTGGGAGGAGCCGCTCCAGCCTTACCCCTCGCCATGGCGTTCCTCACCACATGATCACGAGCTTGAGGCATCTCACCTGAACGAATGAAAACAAGCACGTTAGTTACGGGGAAAGAAAATAACACAAACAAAATCTAAGTAACTATGACTACCGAGCAGCTTCTCAGCATCCGCAAGAGTCTTGCACTCTAGCAGTGCCTTCACGTTGATAAACCTGCGCTCAACCCTCTGGCTACCATCCTCCTCGAAGATGGGGTTACCCTTGCTCGTCCAACAGCTCGCGAGCTGGAAGGAGTTGACCCACTTCACCAGCGTCTCATAAGACACGGCATCCTGCCCGCGTAGAGCGTTCGGCTCGAAGACATAGGCACTGGGCTTCTTTAAGAAGTGGTCGGGAGTCCAGCGGATCGGGAACTTGTACAACCTCTCCCCGATATACTTCCCCTCCTCGTTAAGTAACTCCTCTCCGTTCTCATCCACCTCTACCTCCCAGATGTACACGCTGTCCTGGGCAGCCTCAAACAATGGCTCGACAATGAAGTACCGTCCCTTGAACGTTCAGATGGACTCCGAGAACGGCTTGAACAACTTTTAGGGCTGCTTCAAAGAGACCCATTCGTACCTTTTCCCTGCCAGCTGCCGCTGTAGGTGGAAAACAGCAAAGAATAGAGGAATGGTGGTCCCTAGAGCAAGGTGCTCGCACACCAACTCAAAAGCCCGTATAAAGGCCAGCGAATTGGGGTGGAGTTGGGAAGGAGCCAACTCCAGATGCACAAACACCGACCGCTGGAAGTCAGTGAAGGGCAACCTCAGCCCCAATTCCTTGAAAGCATATTCATACATCGAGAAGCAGTCCCTGAAGCTCGAGCAGACCCGCTCGTCCGAATTAGGAAAAAGCACTCTCCATTCACCCGCTGGTCCCACCTCGGTAAAGACGTCCGCCGGAGACCTCGCGAACGTGGAAGTATGCTCGGAGGGCTCGACCACTTCCCACTCATCCAGACAGAATCCTTCAACGTATTCCTCCATGACGTCCACCTCTCCTTCCCCCTCAACTTCGCTCGTTTCCCCCTCGAGTTCGCTCGAGGAGTTCGATGCCGTCGAGCTCGAAGACGTAGAACTCGAGGCCGTTGCGTTGCTACTCTCCTCGGAGACAGTTTCCTCCTCGGATGTAACTGGGATAACTTCCCTCTCTGGATCCATCGCCACTACGATCACCTGAAAAAGCAGAGAAAGACAGTGAATTCGACAGGAAATCAAATCCACCCTTCCACTGCTAAGTCAAGTGAAAGGGCGCGTAGAAGGCTAAGGACAACGTCCCCGGCCTATGCCCTAACATCAAACGAAGAAAGAGAAACCTCCCTGCGAGGAGATGCCCGAGACATACCATCTTCCTACAAGGAACCTCCCCACGCTCGCGCCCAGATTCAGTTTGAAGCTCCGTCGGAAACTGCAAAGCTCCACCGGAATCTGGAAACGTTATACCGAAAAATTCACCAATCCATCAGAAGATGGTAAGACGCGGTGGTCACGACTCGCAACCACGACGTGGACCACCACGTTCACCGAACGCGCTACCTACTCCGGCGAGATGCTTGATGCAGCAGAAGGGCAGAACCGCCGCCCACCACCAACACTCGCCGGAAACCTACCTATTTTGTCGCCTAAAACTAACCCTACCCGCATGCAATCTACCATTCAACAATAAGAGAAAGTGAAACAAACTAGAAATCAAAAAACTTACTTGATTTAAGTAGAAGAGAAAGGCTGCTTGAAACTTGGCACGGTGGTCGGTTGCTCTGAAGACGGCGACGGGCAAGAACGCTGATGACGACGAAGGGAAATCAGAAGGGAAAAAGTGCAAAATGGGACAACCTTCCCCCTTTTATACTGAGGGGCACGTGCACACACGCGCCCGTAGGCAATCATGACTGCCCACTAGCCATAATTACCTATTAACTGCTATGCAGGGCTCGATGCACACGTGGCAGCCCAACGTTTCCCATTCTGTCTAACACTTTATCTTCCCGAATACCGGGCAATAGGGTCACGACCACAAACATCACGGACACAGAGGGCCACGAGCACCTCGAGACAATCATCCTCGTCTCCAAACGACGACTCCGCGTTAGCTCCCCCGAGCGACGAGCAGTCCTTAAGTCATCACTCCCATGCTCGGGAGAAACGACTTGGGGGGCCCCTGTTCTGGACTGGACCAATGCCTAGAATTGGCCCAATCCGCCTCTGCTCCAGAGCGGCCCAAATTGCCTAAGCCCAATCCACAGAAGGGCAAAAATGACATTCTGCCCCTCCAACCGGGCAAGGAACGTAACGTTCCTCCTCGGCTTCTATGCCCGTCACGCACGGCTTCCTCGCTGCCCGAACAGCAAAGGACAGGTTCCCGGAACCGCGTTTATGCCCGACATAACGGCTAGTTTGGGACGCCCTGCCCGACATAACGGCTAGTTTGGGCAGTTACCTATTCTTTGGGGAAAACGGTTATTTCGCCCCGAAAATAGGACCGTTGGCCACGCGCTGGGGGCTCTATATAAACCCTCTCACTTGAGAGGGTCAGGTATCACATTTTTACCCTAAGAATACACTTTGTACTTGCCCCTTTTCTCTGACCCTTTCTTACTTGAGCGTCGGAGTGCCTTGCAGGTACACCCCTCCACTCCTCATTCACAAGCCGAACACTTTGCACGCCTGACGACCAGCATCCATCCGAGCACCTTGCCATCTGACGACCAGCCTACGTGGACCTGTTCGAATACTCCGGATCAATATATATATTGAGTTCATATCTTATGAGAATGAATCTGAATCATTATATTTTAAATGAAATGGTGGAGATTATGTGTGATTTTTGTTTTTCTCTCTCCTCCATTATTAAAATAAATGATGGAGGAGAGAGAAAAAAACTGACACATAATCTCCACCATTTATTTTAAAATCTAATGGTTCAAATTCATTCTCATTTTCTTACGTAAAAATAGCATTCTCAATTCGACAACTACATATTAGAACATACTTCTACTACAGCATATAGGTAAAAATAGCATTCCCAATTCGACAATATCATGTGAGCAAACTTCAACGACATGCTAACTAGAGTTCGATCCAATATCTCTCAAATCTCCACCTTGGATCTAACTCTAACATCAAGAAACAGACTAGTTTTCTTCATGCAGTTTTATCAACTGCATACAGTGGAAAAACTTGCAACTGGGTAACGTCTTGGTGATCATATCAACAACATTATGATCTGTCGAAACCTTCAGCACTTGGACTTCACCACGCTCGGTTACCCCTCTGACGAAATGCAACCTCACATCAATGTGCTTGGTTCGCTCATGACAGGCTGAATTCTTCGACAGGTGTATTGCACTTTGAGTATCACATTTAACATTGACAACTCGACCTTGAAGTTTAAGCTCCTTTGAAAAAATTCCAAGCCACAATGCTTCCTTCACATCTTCAGTTAGGGCAATATATTCTGCTTCATTGGTTGTTAAGGCAACAACCTTCTGAAGTGTTGCTTTCCAACTTATTGTTGTCCCAAACATAGTGAACACATATCCAGAAATAGATTTTCTGGAATCCATACAACCTGCATAATTAGAGTCGACATATCCTTCAATTTCTGCTTTACTATCTTCACCCAAGGCTCCACCATAAATTAGGACTCTATTCAAAGACCCATTTATGTACCTTAGAATCCACTTCAATGCTTGCCAGTGAGCCTTTCCAGGATTCGCCATATACCTGCTTACAAGACTTACTGCATATGTTGTGTCGGGTCTAGTACAAACCATAACGTACATCAAAGAACCCACTATATTAGCGTATGGAATGCTATTCATATAAGCTCGTTCGACATTAGTGCTGGGACATTGATCTATACTCAGCTTTAATTGAGGGTTTGTCAGAGTCACAACAGGCTTTGAATTCGACATACCATACTTTTCGAGAATCTTCCGTAGGTATGCCTCTTGAGATAAGCATAATTTTGACTGCTTTCTATCTCTTTGGATGTCAATCCCAAGAATCCTGGACGGAGCTCCCAGGTCCTTCATTTCGAACTCCTTATTGAGTTCAGCCTTCACCCTCATTACATCTTCGACATTGTTGTTTGCTATTAGAATATCATCCACATAAAGCAATAAAATAACAAATGAATTACCAGGTCAAAATTTGAAGTAAACACAGTGGTCGAACTGACTTCTAATGAAACTTATGCTTGCCATGAACTTGTCAAATCTCCTATTCCACTGCCAAAGAGATTGTTTCAGTCCATATAAATATCTCTTCAACTTGCACACATAATCTTCCTTCCCATTTTCGATATACCCTTCAGGTTGCCTCATCAGGATTGTTTCATCTAGATCACTATACAAGAACTCAGTCTTCACATCCATCTGTTCCAATTCAAGATCGAAATGTGCCACTATGGCAAGTAACATTCGAATGGACCTGTGCTTCATAACAGGAGAGAACATATCATTGAAGTCGCACCTTCTTTCTAAGTGAATCCCCTAGTGACCAATCTTGCCTTGTATCTCTTCGACGCCACTCCTTCGGTTCCTTCCTTAACTTTGAAAATCCATTTACAGCTGACTAACCTGGATCCAGCAGATTTCTTGATCAGTTCCCATGTGTTGTTGTCATGAAGATATTTCATCTCATCATCCATGGCCTTCAGCCATTCAGTCTTCTTTCGACTCCTCATAATTTCCTTATAGCCTCTAGGTTCTTCGTCGAGAGCCTCACTTGCAGAGATTAAGGCATAAGCTATAAGATCTACATACCCAAGTCTCTGAGGTGACTTGATGACTCTCCTCGACCTGTCTCTTGCTAGTAGGTAGTCATTATCAGTCTCCTCATCTTCGACAACATCTTTTGTTTCTTCTTCGACTTCATCTGGGGTACGCAATTCAGCATCAATATGCGCCACCTCAACAGGAATCTCTCCCTGTTCTAGCTCTTCGTCAGTAACATCAGTTTTCTTGAAGGCCATCTCAGCTTCCTTGAAAACTACATCTCGACTGGTATTACACCTCCTGTGACCTGGCTCTAGGCACCATAGCCTATAAGCTTTGACTCCTTCAGGGTATCCCATGAACATGCACTTCATAGCTCTAGGTTCGACTTTGTCTTGCCTAATGTGAGCATAGGCCACACACTTCTTTAATCCAACACTAATCAACATGCATCTAACTCTTTCCAAAATAGTTTGATTAAACCTTTCTGCCAAACCATTTTGTTGTGAAGCATCTGCAGTAGTTTTGTGCCTTGCAATACCTGAGGCAGCACAAAAACTATCGAACGCCTCATTACAAAATTCAAGGCCATTGTCGGTTCTCAACCTCTTGACCTTTCTGCCAGTCTAATTTTCGACTTGAGTCTTCCAACCTTTGAAATTCTCAAAAGTTTCATCCTCAGTCTTCTGGATGAATACCCATAACTTTCTGGAATAATCATCGACTATGGATAGAAAATACCTTGCTCCTGAATGTGATGGACACCTTGCAGGCCCCCAAAGCTTAGCATGGATGTAATCAAGGGATCCATAAGTCCTTTGTTTACCTTTGTTGAACTTCACTCTGCAAGATTTTCCAAGTACACAAGGTTCATAAAATTTTAGCTTTTCGACTTTGTCTCCTCCAAGCAAATTTTGTTTCCGAAATTCGATCAGACCCCTTTCACTGACATGGCCCAATCTCATAAGCCAAATTTCTGTCTTCGATAAAGGTTTCGTGGATGCAACATTTGTTGAACCACTTACAACTTCGGCTTCAAGGGTATACAAGCCTTGTTTCTTCACGCCTCTCAAGACTTCCTTCGACCCCTTCATGACTCTTAGGATACTTTTCTCTCCTTGAAAAATATATCCCTTCTTGTCGAATTCACCAAGAGAAATCAAATTTCTCTTCAAATCAGGTACATACTTGACTTCAGTCAATAGCCTTATTGACTCATCATGGAGCTTGAATCTCACAGATCCAATACCTGCAATTCTGCAAGCTTTGTTGTTTCCCAGCAACACTGATCCACCATCTTGATCACATAGCTCCTCGAACAAGTCTTTTTTTGGAGTCATGTTCGAAGTGCAACCTGAATCCATAATCCACTCCTTTCTTGAGTCGCTGCTTGAAACCACAAGGACATTAGATGAGTCGAAGTCATCTTGAACAATGGTTGCGTTGCCATTATCCTTACCTCCATGATCTTTTAGGCATTCAGGGTACACCTTTCTTGTTGTAGCTAGCGATTTTGGACGCTGTTCTTAAGCGCTGATCACTCTCTGCAGTTGACCTTACTACAAGTCGATTAATTTTTTACCCTATTAAAGCTGATAAAGGAAAGGAAATAGATGTCTCCAATTAACCCTGCTTTGCATACTGAGTTTAAACAGCGGTCTGTTAGGTTACGGATGCTATCAATGTGGGGGGGCCTTTGTACTGGTTATTTGTATTTTCGCCAATATGGATTTCTTTCTTTTTACCTTGACAGAAAGTTTCTGGCGGGGAACAAGGATTAGGATGTTAGGACTGATGTTTTTGCGTTACTGCTTTTGATTGATGGAGATATGGGATTTTGGGTTTTTGTTTAGTGTGCTCGCTAAGATTTTTCTTTCAATCTTATGCCTACGTATTCCCATTTACCGAAACAGGGAAATCAGAGCGTTCGTAGTTCCTCCTATTCTATGGGAGGAAATGGGTGTTTTGGTGTCTTGTTCAAAGCCCAAGACGTGAAGCGAAAGGGTAGTTTGTATCTTGTTCAAAGCCCAAGATATGAAGCTGAAAAGTCTATTTGTATCTTGTTCAAAGCCCAAGATGTGAAGCTAAAAGGTGTTGACCTTAGAGAGAATTTGTCATCTCTAAATAGGGGGTTGTATGTCACAACTGTTTATAAAGGAGAATTACTTTAACCGAGATGTGTGAATCCGGCAATGCCATAATTTCCTTTAAAGAGTATTTCCAACCTGAAGAAGAAGACTTTAACTCAGTGTAGAGCAATGCTATCTTTCCTTAGGAATTTCTCATGCTAAAAGAGGGACAGTGGCATGGATGTAGATGATCCAGAGGCTTGCTGCTTACAGCAATTAGATGAAGGGGAAGGAGTTGTTGATGTTTGTGTACTGTGAACGAGGCACAACTTTGATGCTAAAAGGTTGATTGGATCAACCAGTGATTTTCTTATATAAAGCCTAAGAGGAGGCTGATATGTGTCTCGTACAAAGCCCGAGAGAGAGGCTAAAAGGTTTTGACTCGACGAAGGAATCTTTTGGTATCTCGTATAAAGCCCGAGATGAAGGCTATTTGACTCAACAAGAGAGTTTTTGTATCTCGTACGAAGCCCGAGAGAGAGGCTAAAAGGGTTGACTCAACAGGAGAATCTTTTATACTCAACAAGAGAGTGTTTTTGTATCTCGTACGAAGCCCGGGATGGAGGCTGTTGTTTGTTTGGCTCAATAAGAACCTTTTTGTATCTCGTACAAAGCCTGAGATGGAGGCGATTTGACTCAACAAGAGAGTTTTTGTATCTCGTACAAAGCCCGAGATGGAGGCGAAATGGGTGCTTGACTCAACGAGGGAGTCTCTTATGTGTCTCGTATAAAGCCCGAGAGAGAGGCTAAATGTTGTTTGACTCTGCTGAGGAGGATTATTGTACAAAGCCCAAGAGGAGGCTATGGTGACTGTTTCAGTTGAGTGACAGGTCCAGTATACTGATAAGAGAAAATCAGTTCTTATGCGAGCAACACTATACTCATGGATTTGATTCAAGGATCCGGGTTATTCCTGTTCTTTAAGGAAGCGGGAAATCCAAAGGGTATTGAGACAATCCGAGTCTACGGGTTTCCTTCCTATTTAACGAATGGGTCACTTGAGAATGTCTTTGAGACTCAAGGAAGTTAGACTGTCCAAGTCTAGAGTTTTAACCTTTGTACTATGCTTTGAGAAACAGTAGTAGACTCTTTGAAAGGACTGTTCTATGCAGATGACTAAGTTCTGTTCCTATACCTCTAGGAGGTCGTCGGGACAATTTGTACGAAGCCCAAGAGGAGGCTGAAATCTTTTAAGAAGCCGATCGGTCCTTGTACTAAGCCCAAGAGAAGGCTATCATTCCCGGAGGAAGAGATCATTATACGAAGCCTAAGAGGAGGCTGTGAATACTTCTAAGAAGCCGTAGGGTCCTTGTACTAAGCCCAAGAGGAGGTGGGGGTACTTTTAGGAAGCATGTGGGCCCTTGTACGATGCCCAAGAGGAGGCCGATGCTTTTAAGAAGCCCGTGGGTCCCCAAACCCCGAGAAATTCAAGGCAAGCTATTCACGAGGAATAGATTAAGTCAGGAAAGTTCGAGAATTTGGAAGAAACTCAGAGATGCCATTCACGGAGAATACATTCATCTCTGGGAATAGAGTTTCTTGATAATTCCTAATGAGGACAGCCGAAGAGAAGACTGTATCTGGTGATCCTATTGGGGATCTAGTTGTCTATTTCTACGAATAAATGAAACGGCGTCACCTAGTTCTAGACGTAGTTGCCGGGGAAACTCGAAATATCTATACTATTATTACACAGTTGATATGAGTTTATGAAAGAAGACTTACAGCGAGACAGCCCCATAATACAGTTATATGTATATGAAAGCGGTAAATGAAAGAAATAAACACTTACTCGGTTATAGAGCTTCCATGCTGTTTGGTTAGTTGTTCAACAAAGAAAGACTGAAAACAACAGTATATTCAAAATCAAAGGAGAAAGTGCTTTGAAAAAGAAATATTTGGGGCCTACAGCTCAAGGAGAGGCCCAAAGTTTTATCAGTGAGCGCACTGTTGAATTTGTACAGAGGGACTTATACAAGTGACTGAGGCCCAAAATGGTTTCTGTACAAAGGGATGGGTCTTACACTCTCTCAAGAGGCCCAAAGAGTTTTTAGAAATGAAATGGGTCTTACTACTCGAGGGTAGGCCCAGATGATTTTTCCGTTTAAAATGGCGATCACGCCGGGGTTTTCTTTTAACGCAGAGGGGCTTATACAATATCTGAGGCCCAAAGTGATTTTGGTTAGAAGGGGATTGGGTCTTACACTCTAATAGAGGCCCAAAAGTTTTGAATGGGTCTTATAGCTCAAGGAGAGGCCCAATTGTTATTTTTCAAAAGGCGACGATCGCGCCGTTTGTTTTTGACGGTATCGGGACTTATACAATACACTGAGGCCCAAAAATGATTTGGTAAAAAAAGGATTGGGTCTTACACTCTATTAGAGGCCCAAAAGTTTTGAATGGGTCTTATAGCTCGAAGAGAGGCCCAGGTTTGTTTTTCAACGGATGATGATCGCGTCGAACTTTTTGAAATACAACGGGACTTATACAATAAGTGAGGCCCAAAGTGGGTTGTATTTACAAAGGGTTGGGTCTTACACTCTATTAGAGGCCCAAAAGTGTTTGAAAAAGTTTGATGAGGGTTGAAATAATCAAAAACCCTAATTTCATTTTTTAAAGAGCATTTTTCAAAGAAAAATCAAGTAAAAAATGATAAAAAAATATCAAATAAAATCATTAATCATGTTATAAACAGTGATTAAGGTTTATGAAAAAGTATTTTATCCACATGAATATTTAAAATCATTTTGGTTTTAAAAATCAAGAAAAAGAAATCATTTTAAAAGCATTTAAAACAATTTAAAACAATATTTTTGAATATATTAAAAATATATCAAATAATAATATTTTTTGTGATTTTTTGGTGGATTAAAATATTATGGAGTATGAATAAAAAGTGTGTAAAACAGATTTGGAAAATGATAATTTTTGCTATGTGAAAGAATTGGTTGAGTTTTGAAGATAAACTAAGAAAAAAAGGAAAGATGTCACAACATCTCATTCGACATCTTTCATGAGTTTTCAACATCTTTTTTATCAAACTTCCAACATCCATAACTTTCTCAAATCTCAATGGTTTGAGACAAAATTTATATGCATCTGGCCCAGAATTTCACAAGGAATCCAATGGTGGTGGTAGTTTTTTCAGATCACACTCCCTCCTCAAAACCCGATAGTGGTTTTGAAAAGGACCTATAATTGCATTTTCTGTGCTACACTTTGATACAGACATGGATTACATGGTGAATTAGCCCAAACACAACATATACAACATGTATGAGATGTATATGATCAGTGGACTTTAAAGCAATGCATGATTTCAAGGATTCCAAGTTGTGATGCTTACCTCTTTTTGAGCTTTTTGGAGTTTTTGTGCAATCTGTCAAGCCTCTTGTTCCATAAATGATTTGATGCTTTAGACACACTCAAATGACCCCTTAGAAGCTTTTAGGATGATTGGAATCAACTGGTACCTGCAAAAAAGACAAACTGTCCCTTTCTTGCAAAAAGGGTTAAAAGTGACCAAAATAGCAACTCCCTCAAATGGTGTTCCAGATGTTGGGAACCATTTGGGACAGTTCAAGGATGATATTTGGAGTGTGTTTGAGGTTTTATCTGGTTTGGAAAGTGACTGAATCAAGACGTGGCTTGAAAAATGCAAAAAAGTGCCATTTTGAGGTTTTGAGAAGTGACTTTGTGATTTTGTGATTACAGGTCACTTGTGATAGTTTGCACAGCTTACATATGATATATATGAGGTGTGTGTGTGATTGATTGTGATGGAAAAGCTCTCAAGCTCAAAAACTCAGAATTACTTGCTTTAGAAGGCAAATTTGAGGTGAAAGAAGAGATTTTGAGGAAAGCATCTGTTTGATGGCTTTGGTGTACTCAAACTGAGCACAAAGGAGCTCTATTTATAGTAGAGCAAGTTTGTTTTCGCAGCAATAGTGAATGGCAACTGCAGCAGAGGTTTGTTCAATGTTGGCCAATGAAAATCCAAGTCTCCTCTAGCCATTGAATATAGGTTAGGGCACAGAGCTTTGGTTCCCTACTTGTTGGAGGAATCTTGACTGAATTCAGTTGCAAATGTGTCAGTCCATGCCACCTCTAAGCATCTATTAAATGCTCAAATCCAAAATTGGAGTCTTGTCCCTCTTTTAGGGATTTTTAGGAATAGCATGCTACTTCTTGTTCCAAGGACTTTGGAGGCTTGGCTCAGTGATTGTCCCCTTTAGATTTGATCCTCAGAGGTGTCCAAAGTGATGACAAGGCTTGGAAATTCGTGTGGCACAAGAAGTGTGCAAATCTGTCCTGAAACATGTCTTAAAAATCAGCTGCAGCAAGCCCTGTTGTAAAATTCATAACTCCCTGCTCGAGTATGCTATTTGGACGTTCTAGGACTTTCTGGAAAGCTTAGATGACGTACTTCAACTTTGATGTTTGACTTTGGTCTTGGTTCAGCTTGCAAAGTCATCAAAAATGGTCTTGAACTTGTGTAGTCAAATCTGTCCTAAAAGCTGTCATGAAAATTCTGCTTTATCAATGCTTTTTGCGAAAATCATATCTCCCTGCTCGAGTATGCTACAAGGACGTTCTATAACTTTCTGGAAAGCTGAGACAACGTACTTCAACTTTGATGTTCAAGGTTTGGCTTGAATCAACTTGGATCATGGAGAAAAACATCCTTGAAGTTGGGACATTCTTGCTGGAAAAATATTAATGATGTCCTATGAAATGTTGAAACATTTGACAACTTTGATCATTAATAATTCCAAACTTTAATCACTTGTATATTTTAATCCACTATGATATTTTGAATTGAAGTGAATTGCATCTTTGATGCTTGTCTTGCATGGTGACAAAGCTTGAAAATTGGGTGGCACAAGAAAAGTGCACAAAATCTGTCCTAAAAAATCAGCTCGAGCAAGGCCTGTTGTGAGGTTCATAACTCCTTGCTCAAGTTGAATTAATGGGAGTTCTAATACATTTTGGAAATCCCTAATGACATACTTTAACTTTGATGTTTGACTTTGGTCCTGGTTCAGCTTGCAAAGTCATCAAAAATGGTCTTGAACTTGTGTAGTCAAATCTGTCCTAAAAGCTGTCATGAAAATTCTGCTTTATCAATGCTTCTTGCGAAAATCATATCTCCTTGCTCGAGTATGCTACAAGGACGTTCTATAACTTTTTGGAAAGCTGAGATGACGTACTTCAACTTTCATGTTTGACTCCAGACCTGGTTCAACTTGGATCATGGAGAAAAACGTCCTTGAAGTTGGGGCATTCTTGCTGAAAAAATATTAATGATGTCCTATGCAATGTCAGAACATTGGACATTAAGAATTCCCAAATTTGATCACTTATATCTTCCAATCCTTATGATATTTTGAGTTGATTCCCTCTACAATATTGAAGTATCAAATACCCTCTTTAAAAGTAGCTCTTACTCAAAATCAATGGATGCTTGGATCAATAGTTACAATCTTGAAAAGTTGTGCACTTGAACATGATTTTAACTTAGAAAAAAAATTCTAAGTTTCCTTCAATTTGATCAATTTTGCAATTTTGCATGATTTCTTGATTTAAATTTGATCAAATTAAATCATCCATCATATTTTCTTGAGTAATGGCTTGTGAAGCTCAAAGTTGACCAAAAAGTCAAACTTTGACTTTCTGCGTCAGTTGACTTTGTATTAAATGAACTTGAGGCTTGATCCACTTGAAATGTTGCACTCTTGTGCTTAATTCTTGATGTGGGAGTCCTGTTGATCCTTTGTGGATGTTTAAGAGGTTAGACAGGTTGAAAATCATTTCATTCCTTGATTGATCATTTATCTAAAGGCTCTGAGAGGGCTTGAAACCCTAAGCTTGATTATAGTGAATGCTCAACAATTCCTTGAGGAGATTGATGAGGTATGATGGTCCATCCATATTGTGCTGATGATTTGCACAATGATGGGAAATCTTAGTGGTCAAAATTTGGGGTATTACAGATGCCCCTATTTAATCTTCTTGGACCCGAAGGTGTGAATGACGAAGGTATTCAGGCATTCGGGGTGCAAGAGGATTAAATATCGGAATACCCGAAATTTTGATGGCTATGAATGGCAGCTTACGCATTCATCTTCTTTAGCTAAGCGAAGATGCTTAGAAAAGGTAAACTTCCCCTCGATCCTGGTCTTCAGCCAAGGAGCTGGTCTCAGTTTTCTTTTGAAATAAACTTCCCCTCGGTCCTAGTTTCCTACCAAGGAACTGGTCTTAGTTTCTTTTGTCAACTTCCTCTCGATCCTGGTTTCCTACTAAGGAACCGGTCTCAGTTTCTGATATAAACTTCCCCTCGATCCTGGTTTCCTACCAAGGACCTGGTCTTAGTTGCTGAAATAAACTTCCCCTCGATCCTGGTTTCTTACCAAGGAACTGGTCTCAGTTTCTTTTGTCAATAAACTTTATTGACAAGGGACGCTATGCATAGCGATTTTCCTCAAACTTCTCGCCGAATTTTCCTGGGGAGATTCCATTTGATGGGAAAAAGTTTGACGTTAGACTCGCTGGGGAGCCCAATTGTCTGAGTGGTAGAGGTACACAAACTTCTCTGTTTTGGAGACGCCATTTGTCGATTCTACTGGGGAAAGCGAGTCTCTTGAGAGACTGTTTTCGTTTGGGGTCTTACATCATACTTTTCTCAGGATCTTCCCGGAGAAATGCCATATGATGGGGTCCAATTTTGAGGTGCCGATGACCTTTTCATCAGCGATCTTTCGGAGCGAAACTGGCGCGCTGCCGAATCTCTGATTACGAGGCTTTCTCTATGGATTTTCCTTAATCCGGGAAAGCAAGGATATCGTCTTCGATGGCGAAGAGCGACATTTGTTGAAAGTTTTCTCTGGCTTTTCAGAGGTTCAAGTTATCAAAGTGGTCAAGGACCAACTTCATTCCAGAAGTAAACTGGAGGAGAGAGATTGTTCAGACATAGTATTTCCTGACGAGGCAGGAACTGACAACTCGATTGAGAGGACTTCTACCACTAGGGGACAAGACCGACTGGAGTGATAGTGATGCAATATGAATGTGAATGCAAATCAATAATGCATGATGTATGTATGTATATGCGGACAAAACTGACGCAACATACAGACTAGAGGATGAACACGACTGGATACTCGGCCATCGCGGGGCGAAGAAGTATCGTTGGTTCAGAATAGCAAGTCCACCTTGCTTAGGAGAGATAGTCCCTGTTGGGAGCTATATTGGTCGGGCTTAGGAGATAAGAACTCGGCCGAGGATGTCAGACGAGACATGGTCTCTGACATTGTTGATCCTTCATTCAGGTGTACTGGTCTAGAAGGAGTACTTTGATTCTGCACTTTGAGGTTCGAACACCTTTGGAGACGCGATTGATGTTCTTTCGATGTTTAACAGTCAAAAGAAATTTACATCTCTTATTTTAAAAAAAAAACAGAAAAAGTTTTAACAAGTAAATTCATTTTTGTTTTATTTCAAGAATCGTTAATCATGTTAACAACGTCGTTCTGTAAAGCTAAAACAAATAAGAATTACAAACAAAAGCACAAGGGCTCAAATTTTATTGATAAGATGGAGATCAGCCAAACGCGTGATTCCAAAGAGTATATACAAAGTTAGAAAATGGTAATTTACAGGGAAAAGGGCTACGTTGAAACATAACGACCACTGTCCTTCTACCAACTTTGAATTCAGGACATCCTGAGCTTCTGTCGAAGATGACCTTGACTGGAGTTTTTCTGACGGATGATGTAACTGCTGCTGCTGAGGGACTTGCCTCTTTTGAACATAGTTACTTACCATTATCCCTAACTTTTGCCTGGATTGTACTGTGATGTTTCCAATCCACCGGGATGATTTTTTTTTTCATGTCTCTAATTTTTGCCTGGACCGCCCTTTTCGGGTTTTCAATCCACCGAGACATTTTTTTTTGTTTTTTCTTTTTAGTTTAGGCGAAGTATTTCTTGACTACATCAACATTTGTGGGGTAGGCAAATTCCTCTCCGTCCATGGTTGCAAGTCTCAAGGCACCGCCTGAGAAAGCTTTCGTGAACACATAGGGGCCGTCATAATTTGGGGTCCATTTGCCCCGAGAGTCAGTGTGAAATAATTGTATCTTCTTGAGCAGTTTGAAGATTGGCGCGCATGTCGCGGTCATGAGGAATATGAATTTGGAGATGTAGTTCAAACGTCCCAGGAATCCTCTGACTTGTTTTTCAGTTTTCGGAGAAGGCATTTCTTGAATGGCCTTGACCTTGTCAGGATAAACTTCAATCCCTTTCTGGCTGACGATGAACCCTAATAGTTTCCCTGAACGGACACCGAAGGTGCACTTGTTGGGATTCAAGCGGAGCTTGAACTTTCTTAAACGTTCGAACAATTTTGACAGATGTTCAACGTACTCACTCTCTGTTTTTGATTTTGCAATCATATCATCGACATATACCTCAATTTCCTTATGTATCATGTCATGAAACAGAGTAGTCATGGCCCTTTGATAGGTTGCCCCGGCGTTCTTCAAGCCGAACAACATTACCTTGTAACAAAAGGTACCCCATGGGGTAATGAACGAAGTTTTCTCCATGTCTTTTGGCGCCATTTTGATTTGGTTATAGCCCGAGAATCCATCCATGAAGGAGAAAACTTTAAACTTTGTTGTACTGTCTACCAGCATGTCAATGTGTGGTAAAGGAAAGTCGTCCTTTGGACTTGCCTTGTTCAGATCCCTGTAATCAACACACATTCTGACCTTTCCGTCCTTTTTGGGAACGGGTACGATGTTGGCTAACTATTGAGGATATTCAGATGTAGCGAGGAAACCCGCGTCGATCTGTTTCTGTACCTCCTCTTTGATTTTGATGGCCATGTCCGGGTGAGTCCGTCTCAACCTTTGTTTTACCGGCGGACATTCCGATCTTAACGGTAAGTGATGTTCCACGATGCTGGTATCCAACCCTGGCATATCCTGATAGGACCAAGCGAATACATCGGGAAATTCCCTGAGAAGCTTTATCAAACCCTCTCTGGCAGTTGGACTGAGCAGTGCCCCAATCCTGATTTCTTTTCTCTCTTGCTCTGAACCCAAGTTTACTGTTTCCAACGGTTCTTTGTGAGGTTCAATGGACCTTTCCTCTTGTCTGAGTAATCGGGAGATCTCTTCTGGAATTTCGTTGTCAACTTCTTCTTCAGCCTCGAATATCGGGAACTCAAAGTTGGGAGAAGGCATCGGATCGTATGTTTCAACGGGGTTTAAAACAAGCAATCTGCATGACGTGATGATTCGTGTTTAAAAGAGATAGAGAAAAATTCAAGTGTGTGCAGTGTTTTATTTTACTGCTTGTTTTTATTTTTAAATGTTTTTTAGGATTACCATTTTCTGAAAAAAGCAAAAAGAGAAAACAGCAATTAATGCGGAAATTACAGAACGACGTTATTTTATTAATGAACAAGTCGAATCTTGAAACTACAGCCCTATAAAACAAAACTCTATCGCTTCGGGCAAAGCGAAGAGGGAAATTTACAGAAAGCGAGCCCTATCAAAACATCCGTTTCACCTGGGCAGGGCGAAAGGTTAAAAGACGGCAATAACTTTGACTGATGAACGACCTTCGGAACCTCGACGACAACCCATTGGCGGCGAACTCCTTGGTGAATCACAAAGTCTGGCACCTTCCTTGATTTGTCTTCAGAAATGACGTTGATTTCTGGTGGAGTAGGATCATTGGAATCTGTCTCCCAGGCAGAGTTTTTGTAGGAGGATTCCTCAGTTGCATTTTGCAGAGTAGTTGTACTCTCAGCTGTATCTCCCCATCCAGTTGGCTGGATATCTTCGAGCCTGATACGAGAGCTTTCGGGAGCGGTGTACTTGACCATATAGTCGTATTTTCCACTTGGTTGTCCCAAGGTGTCCCACACTTCTCTGGAACTGGAGGAGTCATCCCTCTCGATGACGTTGACCTCGGGAAAAGCATAGTTGATGAATTCAAATCCTGCGAATGTTGCGAATTCATCTTCATGTTGAGTAGCTTCAGAATGACCTGAGTGTTGATCCCATGACATGGTGGGGACACAAGTATTCTATTCATTGACGGTCAGCTGATTGTCATTGTTCGGCTGACTTTCTTGCCCCAAGTTTCCTGGGTAAGGCTGCCACATTGGCAGGCCATCCATTGGGCCATAGTAGGTGTAGTCAAAATTGTCTTTCATCGGAGTGTCTTCCTCTAATGAATTGGGCGGAGCACGGCATCCTTCCAGATCACAATCCCCGTATATCATTTCGACGTCTGATCTTGGTATAAATCTCGGACTTTCTGTAGGAAAGCGAAAAGGCATAGGCACCTCTTCCTGAGACATATAACCGTCCTTGTTAAGATAGGACTTCCATTCTTCATCTGTGTCAGAGGGATCTTCCTCATTGATAGCATGTACTGCTTGAGACACTGGGTGGAGAAAACCTCCACTGTGGAAGAAGTTTTGAAGGGGATGAAGACTTTCATCGTTGGCAGTTGTCTGGGTACAGGTTGCAGAAAAACCAAGACCCTTCTTTGTTGTATTGTCAGTAGGAATGACAAGCTGTCCCCATCCTGTTGTATCGGTACTCTCGACCGCTTTGATAGCATCTTTGTATGAGGAAATCGAGGTTCCTCCTCTGAACTGATTGTTCTCGCTCACCGACAGTGCTTGGAACTGAGTCCCAATAACCTCCTCGGGTTCTATACCAGTAGATGATGACAAGTTGCTTACAAGCAAGGCCTGTTCCCCACAGACTGTGACAAGTTGGCCGTTCTTGACGAACTTTAGCTTTTGGTGGAGGGTTGAAGTAACCGCTCCAGCCTGATGTATCCAAGGTCTTCCTAATAAACAACTGTATGTTGCCCAGATGTCCATGACCTGGAAAGTGACTTGGAAAGTATGAGGACCGATAGTTATGGGAAGATCGACTTCGTCGATAACCGTTTTTCTGGATCCGTCGAACGCTTTGACGACGACCTCGCTGATTCTCATCGGAGGGCCCTTGAATGATAATTGCATCAAAGTGGACTTCGGCATAACATTCAGGGCTAACCCTGTGTCTACCAGTACGCTGGCTAAAGCATCGTCCTGGCAGTTAACTGTGATATTGAGTCCCATGTTATGACGGCGACCCTCTTCGGGTAATTCCTCATCACTAAATCCCAAATTATTGCAGGAAGTGATGTTAGAGACAATGCTATCGAACTGTCTGATTGTTACATCTTGTTCCACAAAGGCTTGCTCCAAGACTTTCTGTAGAGCCTCCTTATGCGCTTCTGAACTGAGTAACAGTGATAACACCGAGATCTTTGAAGGAGTCTGTAACAGTTGATCGACAATGTTATATTCACTCCTTTGGATGAGCTTCAGCATCTCATCATCGTTTTTCGAAAGGTCAGGATCACTGGATTGACCGACTAGTGGATCGGGAGCTTCTGTCTGAAGTTCCTTTTCTTTGTTAAGTTCTCCAACTCCTCGGTTGAAGATTTGACCACTCCGTGTTACTCGACTGATGTCTGCAATATTCACGACGGAGGGTAATGGAATTTCCTTTCCATTCTCAATTGTTGTTGCACCGTATTTGTAAGGGATTGCCTTAGCTGATTCATACGGTGTTGGTCCCGGCAGATAGATGATTATGGGAACCTTCTGATTTTTCTGACCATCGTAAGTAATCTTGATCCGTTCCCGGTTGGAAACTCTCGATTCGTCAAGTAGAGGGATGATGGCAAAAACATCCCTGGTCCTGTGATGACCAGAGATTGTGACAACATCCTCGACTTGATCGGCAAGGTAGTTCGGCGTCCAGTCGATGGGTCAAGAACCCGGATATGGACGAATTTCTCCACGATCGACCTGACCCTGAAGAGCTGCTCGCACAAGGTAGCACCCTTGGTTAATTTCCGAACAGACGCTACAACGATCGTAATTGTGTGGTGGCACCTGGCCACGCCCACTTTGAATACAATGTAGCCTCATTAGCTTACCTTCCACTGATCGGACATCCTGACTTTGACGTCGAGTAGGATTCCTGTTACTGATACTAATTTGCTGAGTATCTTCATCCATGTAGATTGGCATCCACCAATGATTTAACAAGTGTTGAAGTGCCTCCTGGACAAGGGTACAACCTCGATCGTTTTTGCAACCCGCTTTACAGCTTTGATAGTCATGTGATATTAAGAATCCGAGTCGGACCTGCTCAACATGTAACTCTATCAGGTTAGTATTCATCACGCAAATATCAAAGATCTGAACCATGTTGATCTGATAAGGGTTCCTATCATGGTAGTCTTGGATCCATCCAAGATCCATCTGACGCTGGAGGGCCTCCTGTATGAAAGAGCATCCCTGTTTGTTTACCGAGCAAGTCAGACAGGAACTGTAATCGTGTCGCGGCAGATTATGATTCTGGTTTTGCCTTGAGTGCATTGCCACCAAGTTGACATTTATTGCACGGATGTCGTGATTCTGAATGATGTTAGAGTTTGTGTAGACCACGTTAACTCCACGAACTCGGTGCTCTTGGATCCACCCGAGATCCATTTGTTCCTGTAGAGCTGCTTGCACTACATAACATCCTTGATTGTCTTTAGAGCAGATATCACACTGATGATAGTTATGAGGTGGCACATGGCCATATCCACTCTTTCTACAATGCATCTTAACCAAATTGGTCTTCAACAAGAGTACATCGTGAATTTGATAGACATCGTTAGTCTCTCCTTCTATCAGGTTGACTGCAGCTTTCTCATGTTGAGGCAGCGGGTTTGTGAGAACATTAGGATTCGTATCCTTGAAGGATAAGACCCCACTCCTAACAAGTCTTTGCACGTCGGACTTGAAATTGAGACAAGTCTCTATGTTATGCCCTGAACCTCCTTGATGATAAGGGCATGTTTGATCCACCTTAAACTAAAAAGGCAGATTTTTCGGTACTGTAAGAGGAGACTTAGTCTGAATGTGCCCCTTATCCAGTAGTAACGGAAATAGTTTTGCGTACGTCATGGGTATAGGATCAAATCCTGGTGGCCGTGTTGTACGGTTGTTGTTATATGGAGGACGAGCCTACTGAAGAGGTTGTTGTGTCCTTTGCTGATCAGGTTGGCTCTGCGCAACCTAAGGTTGATACGTAGGAACAGGCGTAGAGTTGATAGCAGAAGTTACAGCTGCTACCGGTTGATAACGTCGCCTTTGCTTTCCGAGAGAGATATTCCCAATATCTTGCTCTTTTTTCTTAGGGAGAGCACTACCGTATTTTTTAGTACCACTCGTCGATCCAGGGTCTTTTACCAAACGTCCTTCTCGGACGGCTTCCTCAAGACGTACGCCCATGCCCACCATTTCGGTGAAATCACTGGGTGCACTGGCAACCATTCGATCATAGTAAAATGAGCTTAAGGTTTTTAAGAAGATCTTTGTCATCTCTTTTTCCTCAAGAGGTGGACAAATTTGAGCGGCAATTTCACGCCACCTTTGAGCATACTCCTTAAAGGTTTCCTTGTCCTTTTGCGACATCGATCTGAGTTGATCTCTGTCAGGTGCCATGTCCAAATTGTATTTATATTGTTGGACAAAGGCAGTACCAAGATCTCTGAATGTACTGATCGTAGTACGGTTTAAACCCATGTACCATTTGAGTGCGGCACCGGTTAAACTATCCTGAAAGTAGTGAATCAGTAGGTCCTGATTCTCCGTCTGAGCTGACATTCGCCGAGCATACATCACCAGATGGATTTGAGGGCAAGAGTTACCCTTGTATTTCTCAAAGTCGGGCACTTGAAATTTGTGCGGGACTTTCACATTTGGGACCAAGCAGAGATCTACGGCGTCCTTTCCAAATAGATCCTGACCGTGAATGGCTTGCAATTCCTTCTGCATTTCCAAGAACTGCTCCTGGAATTCCTCCATTCTGTCAAACATAGTTTCCTTCTTACTAGAAGGTATCTGTGAAATCTGTCCTTCCGGGACAGTGTGCACCACAGGGGGTGGTACCGTGACTACGGTAGTGAGTCTTGGCGTCTCCCGAAGTTTGTAACCTTCAGGAGTCTTCAGTATGCCTCTGGCATCTTCGCTTTCCCAAAGTTTGTAACCTTTAGGCCCAACGGCTTCTGTTGTGATTCCCTGATCTTTAGTGATCGGCGGAACATATCCTTCTGGGATATAGTTAACAGGCATGCCCCAAGGACGATCTTTTGGTATTTGATACCTAGGATCATACTTCTCCACTATGGGCATTGAGGTGATCTCTGAGATCACAGTTCTTTGTAGCTGAGCTTCTGCCATGGCTTGCATGTCGTTAAGAAGCTTTCTCATATCCTCTCTCAGAGCGTCGATCTCTTCCTTCAACTCTCTGTTTTCTTCCTCAAGATCATCCATCTTTTTCTGACGATTGGCCTGAGTATTATACAAATGAGACAGTTTGACTCTAGAACCGAGACACAAACGTGAGATTCGTAGGTAAGAAGAATACGCGATGTGAGAATGATGAATGCAATGATTATATTAATTGTTTATGGTTTAATCAAAATTAACTTCGACAATTAGATTGCAAATATCAAACAGTGGGGAAACCCCTTTTTATTGAATTCAAAGGATTACAGAAATGGAAATACAGTAGATTACAAAGTGCAGAAACAGAAACCTAAGCTAATGGGTCCCGAGTCCTCTCTGAGGAGAAATCGGGTGCTGATTCTGGTATCTTCCTTTTCTTTGACCGGGGCTCTTGGGCCGTTGTCGGGTTGTCATTCCTTTGCCAGGTGAAAGGAGTGAGCAAATTCCTTTGGTCATCTTGATTCTCTACAGCATGTTGCTCCAAAATTTCAATCAGAGAATCTTTCTCTTTCAGTAGTTGCTGTTATTTTGATGCACTCTATGTTGAGGGTGCGGTACTTGTTCTTCCAAGACCTCCTCTCCTTTTGAACTTTGTTGAGAGTAACCTGAAGCCTTTCAGTTTCCGTCATGAAGTACATGACAGATTCCCTCGGCGGAAGAATTCTGTAACGAGGATAAGGCATCTTCAGCTTGAGAGCTCTAGTTTGTACCCAATGGAGATAAGGTTCCACCGAGACACAGTCTGGTTTTCCTAGAGACTCTCGTCCTTTCTTATGAACGTGCTTCCAAGTGTGCACTATTTCCATCTTTAGTGCTCTGTCACTTTCTCCTTCTTTGAAGAAAAGACCTTCCAGATGAACACCCCGTGGGACGTGTCTCATCGGGTATCCAAATTGACGAAGAACCAATACCGGATGGTAGTTGATTCCTCTCTTAGTTCCTATAAGGGGTACGTTGGGGAAGTCTCCACAACGTAGAGACTTTGGAATTTCTTCCAGTCCAGAAAATGGAGCTCGATCTGTAATGTGGAGATCGATCAGGTGAGAATACTCCTCCAGCGTTGGTGCGAGCTGGTAATCCGGGAATGTGAAACAGTGATAAACCGGATCATAAAACTGAATGAGCCCATCCATGATTCCCTCAATCATATGGACTCTTAACAGTGGTAGCAAACCTCCGTGCTTGGCTCTGAAAGCCTCAGGGTTAGTGATCATCCTCGCTAACCTTCTCAAATCCTCTAGTTTTGGAACCTTGAAGGTATACTGGTGAGTTCTCCTTCTACCGAAATCCATTAGTGCAATCCTTTTCTCTGATATTTGCAATGACAGTCTTAGTTTAATTTGAAAAACAGAGAGACTAGAAGAGAATTTTTTTGAATGTTTTAATGTTTTTTTAAATGAATGCATGAATGCAGCACACAAAAACATAGAAAAAACATGGGGTCAAAGGGTCGTTGTCATGAAGTCAAGGCTCTACCCATCCCCAAAGGTTTATACTAGGGTGATTTTTGTACCTGTACTCATTATCATCAGCTCCTCCCAGGAAAGCAAAACAACAAGCGGATCGCCAGCGAGTTGTAGTGCAATCTTAGAGTAAGTGCCATTCACCGAGAATAGATCACCAGCCTCAAATGAGGGTAGTATCGCGTAACAACTATTCTCGATAGTTTCCGCACTACGAAAGGGATTGGCTCCTCAGCTTCTCAGACTTAACAACCGGCACATTGTCTAGGTGAGAGAATGGGTTGCGTTGGTCAGCCTCCACTGAGGTTGATGGTTGACCTCGTCACCATCACTTATCTTAAGTGTATACTCAATCTTTCCACATACGGCATCACCCGCATTCCCATTAGCAGAAAAATAAACACGTATAGCAATTAGGAAAAGTAGTATATATATTTGTCCTAAACATCCTAGACCTTTAAAGCTATGAATCCTATGTTCCTGACAGAAAATAGGTTCCCTGGCGGAAGCCCCAATCTGTGGTATTCACATAAGTGAAGAGAAAAAAAGGTTTGTCCAAGGTTTTCACCTTAAACGTTTAAGAAAGAATTTTATGCCCCACGGTGGGCGCCATTTTTCTGTAGCGAGCGATTTTGGACGCGGTTCTTAAGCGCTAGTCGCTCTCTGCGGTTGAGCTTACTACAGGTCGATTCATTTTTTATCCTATTAAAGCTGATGAAGGAAGGGAAATAGATGTCTCCAATTAACCCTGCTTTGCATACTGAGTTTAAACAGCGGTCTTTTAGGTTACGGATGCTATCAATGTGGGGGGGCCTTTGTACTGGTTATTTGTATTTTCGCCAATACGGATTTCTTTCTTTTTACCTTGACAGAAAGTTTCTGGCGGGGAACAAGGATTAGGATGTTAGGACTGATGTTTTTGAATTACTGCTTTTGATTGATGGAGATATGGGATTTTGGGTTTTTGTTTAGTGTGCTCGCTAAGATTTTTCTTTCAATCTTATGCCTACGTATTCCAGTTTACCGAAACAGGAAAACCAGAGCGTTCGTAGTTCCTCCTATTCTATGGGAGGAAATGGGTGTTTTGGTGTCTTGTTCAAAGCCCAAGACGTGAAGCGAAAGGGTAGTTTGTATCTTGTTCAAAGCCCAAGATATGAAGCTGAAAAGTCTATTTGTATCTTGTTCAAAGCCCAAGATGTGAAGCTAAAAGGTGTTGACCTTAGAGAGAATTTGTCATCTCTAAATAGGGGGTTGTATGTCACAACTGTTTATAAAGGAGAATTACTTTAACCGAGATGTTTGAATCCGACAATGCCATAATTTCCTTTAAAGGGGATTTCCAACCTGAAGGAGAAGACTTTAACTCAGTGTAGAGCAATGTTATCTTTCCTTAGGAATTTCTCATGCTAAAAGAGGGACAGTGGCATGGATGTAGATGATCCAGAGGCTTGCCGCTTACAGCGATTAGATGAAGGGGAAGGAGTTATTGATGTTTGTGTACTGTGAACGAGGCACAACATTGATGCTAAAAGGTTGATTAGATCAACCAGTGATTTTCTTATATAAAGCCTAATAGGAGGCTGATATGTGTCTCGTACAAAGCCCGAGAGAGAGGCTAAAAGGTTTTGACTCGACGAAGGAATCTTTTGGTATCTCGTATAAAGCCCGAGATGAAGGCTATTTGACTCAACAAGAGAGTTTTTGTATCTCGTACGAAGCCTGAGAGAGAGGCTAAAAGGGTTGACTCAATAGGAGAATCTTTTATACTCAACAAGAGAGTGTTTTTGTATCTCGTACGAAGCCCGAGATGGAGGCTGTTGTTTGTTTGGCTTAATAAGAACCTTTTTGTATCTCGTACAAAGCCCGAGATGGAGGCGATTTGACTCAACAAGAGAGTTTTTGTATCTCGTACAAAGCCCGAGATGGAGGCGAAAGGGGTGATTGACTCAACGAGGGAGTCTCTTATGTGTCTCGTATAAAGCCCGAGAGAGAGGCTAAATGTTGTTTGACTCCGCTGAGGAGGATCATTGTACAAAGCCCAAGAGGAGGCTATGGTGACTGTTTCAGTTGAGTGACAGGTCCAGTATACTGATAAGAGAAAATCAGTTCTTATGTGAGCAACACTGTACTCATGGATTTGATTCAAGGATCCGGGTTATTCCTGTTCTTTAAGGAAGCGGGAAATCCAAAGGGTATTGAGACTGTCCGAGTCTACGGGTTTCCTTCCTATTTAACGAAGGGGTCACTTAAGAATGTCTTTGAGACTCAAGGAAGTTAGATTGTCTAAGTCTAGAGTTTTAACCTTTGTACTATGCTTTGAGAAACAGTAGTAGACTCTTTGAAAGGACTGTTCTATGCAGATGACTAAGTTCTGTTCCTATACCTCTAGGAGGTCGTCGGGACAATTTGTACGAAGCCCAAGAGGAGGCTGGAATCTTTTAAGAAGCCGATCGGTGCTTGTACTAACCCAAGAGAATGCTATCATTCCCGGAGGAAGAGATCATTATACGAAGCCTAAGAGGAGGCTGTGAATACTTCTAAGAAGCCGTAGGGTCCTTGTACTAAGCCCAAGAGAAGGCGGGGGTACTTTTAGGAAGCCTGTGGGTCCTTGTACGATGCCCAAGAGGAGGCCGATGCTTTTAAGAAGCCCGTGGGTCCCCAAACCCCGAAAAATTCAAGGCAAGCTATTCACGAGGAATATATTAAGTCAGGAAAGTTCGAGAATTTGGAAGAAACTTAGAGATGCCATTCACGAAGAATACATTCATCTCTGGGAATAGAGTTTCTTGATAATTCCTAATGAGGACAGCCGAAGAAAAGATTGTATCTGGTGATCCTATTGGGGATCTAGTTGTCTATTTCTACGAATAAACGAAACGGCGTCACCTAGTTCTAGACGTAGTTGCCGGGGAAACTCGAAATATCTATACTATTATTACAAAGTTGATATGAGTTTATGAAAGAAGACTTACAGCGAAACAGCCCCATAATACAGTTATATGTATATGAAAGCGGTAAATGAAAGCAATAAACACTTACTCGGTTGTAGAGCTTCCATGCTGTTTGGTTAGTTGTTCAACAAAGAAAGATTGAAAACAACAGTATATTCAAAATCAAAGGAGAAAGTGCTTTGAAAAAGAAAGATTTGGGGCTTACAGCTCAAGGAGATGCCCAAAGTTTTATCAGTGAGCGCACTGTTGAATTTGTACAGAGGGACTTATACAAGTGACTGAGGCTCAAAATGGTTTCTGTACAAAGGGATGGGTCTTACACTCTCTTAAGAGGCCCAAAGAGTTTTTAGAAATGAAATGGGTCTTACTACTCGAGGGTAGACCCAGATGATTTTTCCGTTTAAAATGGCGATCGCGCCGGGGTTTTCTTTTAACGCAGAGGGGCTTATACAATATCTGAGGCCCAAAGTGATTTTGGTTAAAAGGGGATTGAGTCTTACACTCTAATAGAGGCCCAAAAGTTTTGAATGGGTCTTATAGCTCAAGGAGAGGCCCAATTGTTATTTTTCAAAAGGCGACGATCGCGCCGTTTGTTTTTGACGGTATCGGGACTTATACAATACACTGAGGCCCAAAAATGATTTGGTCAAAAAAGGATTGGGTCTTACACTCTATTAGAGGCCCAAAAGTTTTGAATGTGTCTTATAGCTCGAAGAGAGGCCCAGGTTTGTTTTTCAACGAATGATGATCGCGTCGAACTTTTTGAAATACAACGGGACTTATACAATAAGTGAGGCCCAAAGTGGGTTGTATTTACAAAGGGTTGGGTCTTACACTCTATTAGAGGCCCAAAAGTGTTTGAAAAAGTTTGATGAGGGTTGAAATAATCAAAAACCCTAATTTCATTTTTTAAAGAGCATTTTTCAAAGAAAAATCAAGTAAAAAATGATAAAAAAATATCAAATAAAATCATTAATCATGTAATAAACAGTGATTAAGGTTTATGAAAAAGTATTTTATCCACATGAATATTTAAAATCGTTTTGGTTTTAAAAATCAAGAAAAAGAAATCATTATAAAAGCATTTAAAACAATTTAAAACAATATTTTTGAATATATTAAAAATATATCAAATAATAATATTTTTTGTGATTTTTTGGTGGATTAAAATATTATGGAGTATGAATAAAAAGTGTGTAAAACAGATTTGGAAAATGATAATTTTTGCTATGTGAAAGAATTGGTTGAGTTTTGAAGATAAACTAAGAAAATGAGGAAAGATGTCACAACATCTCATTCGACATCTTTCATGAGTTTTCAACATCTTTTTTATCAAACTTCCAACACCCATAACTTTCTCAAATCTCAATGGTTTGAGACAAAATTTATATGCATCTGGCCCAGAATTTCACAAGGAATCCAATGGTGGTGGTAGTTTTTTCAGATCACACTCCCTCCTCAAAACCCGATAGTGGTTTTGAAAAGGACCTATAATTGCATTTTCTGTGCTACACTTTGATACAGGCATGGATTACATGGTGAATTAGCCCAAACACAACATATACAACATGTATGAGATGTATATGATCAGTGGACTTCAAAGCAATGCATGATTTCAAGGATTCCAAGTTGTGATGCTTACCTCTTTTTGAGCTTTTTGGAGTTTTTGTGCAATCTGTCAAGCCTCTTGTTCTAGAAATGATTTGATGCTTTAGACACACTCAAATGATCCCTTAGAAGCTTTTAGGATGATTGGAATCAACTGGTACCTGCAAAAAAGACAAACTGTCCCTTTCTTGCAAAAAGGGTTAAAAGTGACCAAAATAGCAATTCCCTCAAATGGTGTTCCAGATGTTGGGAACCATTTGGGACAGTTCAAGGATGATATTTGGAGTGTGTTTGAGGTTTTATCTGGTTTGGAAAGTGACTGAATCAAGATATGGCTTGAAAAATGCAAAAAAGTGCCATTTTGAGGTTTTGAGAAGTGACTTTGTGATTTTGTGATTACAGGTCACTTGTGATAGTTTGCACAGCTTACATATGATATATATGAGGTGTGTGTGTGATTGATTGTGATGGAAAAGCTCTCAAGCTCAAAAACTCAGAATTACTTGCTTTGGAAGGCAAATTTGAGGTGAAAGAAGAGATTTTGAGGAAAGCATCTGTTTGATGGCTTTGATGTACTCAAACTGAGCACAAAGGAGCTCTATTTATAGTAGAGCAAGTTTGTTTTCGCAGCAATAGTGAATGGCAACTACAGCAGAGGTTTGTTCAATGTTGGCCAATGAAAATCCAAGTCTCCTCTAGCCATTGACTAGAGGTTAGGGCACAGAGCTTTGGTTCCCTACTTGTTGGAGGAATCTTGACTGAATTCAGTTGCAAATGTGTCAGTCCATGCCACCTCTAAGCATCTATTAAATGCTCCAATCCAAAATTGGAGTCTTGTCCCTCTTTTAGGGATTTTTAGGAATAGCATGCTACTTCTTGTTCCAAGGACTTTGGAGGCTTGGCTCAGTGATTGTCCCCTTTAGATTTGATCCTCAGAGGTGTCCAAAGTAATGACAAGGCTTGGAAATTCGTGTGGCACAAGAAGTGTGCAAATCTGTCCTGAAACATGTCTTAAAAATCAGCTGCAGTAAGCCCTGTTGTAAAATTCATAACTCCCTGCTCGAGTATGCTATATGGACGTTCTAGGACTTTCTGGAAAGATTAGATGACGTACTTCAACTTTGATGTTTGACTTTGGTCTTGGTTCAGCTTGCAAAGTCATCAAAAATGGTCTTGAACTTGTGTAGTCAAATCTGTCCTAAAAGTTGTCATGAAAATTCTGCTTTATCAATGCTTTTTGCGAAAATCATATCTCCCTACTCGAGTATGCTACAAGGACGTTCTATAACTTTCTGGAAAGCTGAGACAACGTACTTCAACTTTGATGTTCAAGGTTTGGCTTGAATCAACTTGGATCATGGAAAAAAACATCCTTGAAGTTGGTACATTCTTTCTGGAAAAATATTAATGATGTCCTATGAAATGTTGAAACATTTGACAACTTTGATCATTAATAATTCCAAACTTTAATCACTTGTATATTTTAATCCACTATGATATTTTGAATTGAAGTGAATTGCATCTTTGATGCTTGTCTTGCATGGTGACAAAGCTTGAAAATTGGGTGGCACAAGAAAAGTGCACAAAATCTGTCCTAAAAAATCAGCTCGAGCAAGGCCTGTTGTGAGGTTCATAACTCCTTGTTCAAGTTGAATTAATGGGAGTTATAAGACATTTTGGAAAGCCCTAATGACATACTTTAACTTTGATGTTTGACTTGGGTCTTGGTTCAGCTTGCAAAGTCATCAAAAATGGTCTTGAACTTGTGTAGTCAAATCTGTCCTAAAAGCTGTCATGAAAATTCTGCTTTATCAATGCTTCTTGCGAAAATCATATCTCCCTGCTCGAGTATGCTACAAGGACGTTCTTTAACTTTCTGGAAAGCTGAGATGACGTACTTCAACTTTCATGATTGACTCCAGACCTGGTTCAACTTGGATCATGGAGAAAAATGTCCTTGAAGTTGGGGCATTCTTGCTGAAAAAATATTAATGATGTCCTATGCAATGTCAGAACATTGGACATTAAGAATTCCCAACTTTGATCACTTATATCTTTCAATCCTTATGATATTTTGAGTTGATTCCCTCTACAATGTTGAAGTATCAAATACTCTCTTTAAAAGTAGCTCTTACTCAAAATCATTGGATGCTTGGATCAATAGTTACAACCTTGAAAAGTTGTGCACTTGAACATGATTTTAACTTAGAAAAAAAATTCTAAGTTTCCTTCAATTTGATCAATTTTGCAATTTTGCATGATTTCTTGATTTAAATTTGATCAAATTAAATCATCCATCATATTTTCTTGAGTAATGGCTTGTGAAGCTCAAAGTTGACCAAAAAGTCAAACTTTGACTTTCTGCGTCAGTTGACTTTGTATTAAATGAACTTGAGGCTTGATCCACTTGAAATGTTGCACTCTTGTGCTTAATTCTTGATGTGGGAGTCTTGTTGATCCTTTGTGGATGTTTAAGAGGTTAGACAAGTTGAAGATCATGTCATTCCTTGATTGATCATTTGTCTAAAGGCTCTGAGAGGGCTTGAAACCCTAAGCTTGATTATAGTGAATGCTTAACAATTCCTTGAGGAGATTGATGAGGTATGATGGTCCATCCATATTGTGCTGATGATTTGCACAATGATGGGAAATCTTAGTGGTCAAAATTTAGGGTATTACACTTGTGTGACCCTCCTTCTTACAGTGATAGCATCGAATACCAGATGTTTCGCCACTATACGACTTCTGCTGACTTTTACCTTTCTTCTTGTCGAACTTACCATCCTTTTGCAAGAATTTTCCCTTAACGGTCAAACTTTCACCAATTGTCGAAGGTTTATGCTCCTTTTGTTCATTCAGGTCCTTTGAATACAAGGGTGATTGAACTTCTTCTAAGCTCAGGGACTCCCTTCCATACAAGAGAGTTTCTTTGAATTAAGCATGTGTTCTGGGCAAAGCGCACAACAACAACAACAACAACAACAGTGTTTGATCTTCATCATCGATCTTCACATCAATATTTTCAAGATCAATGATCAACTTGTTGAACATATCCAACTGCTTAGCCAACACTTTGTCTTCACTCATCTTAAATGAATACAAAGCTTGCTTCAGGTAGAGTTGATTCACTAGAGATTTGGTCATATACAAAGTTTCAAGTTTCAACCATAACCCCGATGTCGTAGTCTCCTTTGATATCTGTCGAAGAACCTTATCACCAAGGCTTAAAAATATTGCGTTGTGGGCTTTCTCTATCATGTCCGTCTTTTCTTTTTCTGTTAACGCAGCGTCCATGGCTGCCTCTCCCTTCAACGCTTCCAAACAATCCTACTGAACCAATAGGGCTTTCATCTTCAAGCACCACAAACCGAAATCGTTCACTCCGGTGAACTTTTCAATCTCATATTTTGTTGAAGGCATCTTCTCCACGCTCACCGCACCAATTTGTTGTGAATTAGAATGCCTTTGAACAAAATATACTTTGTTTCTTTATAGGAATGAAACACGCAAGGATTAGGGTTGACAAGGA
This sequence comes from Lathyrus tuberosus, assembly GCA_022829125.1. NCBI lineage: Eukaryota > Viridiplantae > Streptophyta > Magnoliopsida > Fabales > Fabaceae > Lathyrus > Lathyrus tuberosus. The sequence goes on from JALAZF010000071.1 coordinate 16,937,617, forward strand.
AAAAATAAAGGAAACAACAAGGATTGGTTATAACTGTTATTCTTTACTTTCTCTATAAAACAGATTACAAGTACTCAAGAATAATAAATAACTCTCTCACCCTAATTAGGTTTTGTCAACAGAATGAGAGATTAGTATGCTATTTATAATAAAACCTAACATAATAAACTAATGGGCTTTTTAACAATTATCTATTACAAGCTAACTTAGGGTACAAGCTAACTTAAACAATTGGATCCTTAACACAAGACCAAATTCGACAACTACATATTATAACACACTTCGACTATAACATATAGGTTTTCAACAACAACATGTGAGCAGACTTCGATAATATGTTAACTAGAGTTCGATCCAATATCTCACAGATTTAATAAGGGAAAGAGACAAAAAGGACACGGGGAGTAAAATGGAAACTATGAGAGTAACCCATTATAACTTTGGAACAACAATTATAAGGTTAAAAGAAACAATACGTTAAGTGGTTGTAGTCCTATTTATAAGATGGTAAATAAGTTTTGGACATCCATAAAATAATGAGAATAATATGATCATTTATGTCATTTTAAAAAGAAAAGGTATATGTTTATTAAAAATTAGCACGTTAAGAGATTTTATAATATAGTTCACACATCTCGAATGAAGTGTTTTTTTCATCTATCTTTTATATATATATATATATATATATATACATAAAAACTATTTTTTTTAAATTGATATTAGATATTTTTAAAAAAATCGATTTTTTACTTTTGAAAATAATTGATTTTTTTTTAATTTTTGAAAAAAATGATTTTTTATTTTTGAAAATAATTGATTTATTTTTATTTTTGAAAAAATCGTTTTTTTTATTTTCGGAAAAAAATGATTTTTGTTTATTTTTGGAAAAACACTGTTTTTGTTTATTTTCAAAAAATAAATTTCTCATTTTTGAAAAAAATCGATTTTTTTCTAAAAAAAGTTATTTTTGGGAAATAATCGTTTTTTTTTTGTATTTTCGAAAAAAATTTAGTTTTTGTATTTTTCAAAAATCGATTTTTTTTTGTATTTTCAGAAAAAATTGGGAAACAATTGATTTTTTATTTTAAAAAGTAGAGTTTTTGTATTTTTCAAAAAAAATATTTTTTTTTCGAAAAAAAATCAATTTTTTTTTAAATTTCGGAAAAATAATCAAACTTTTTTATTTCTAAAAAAAATCAACTTTATGTTTTTTGGAAAAAAAATCAATTTTTTTTATTTTTGAAAAATTCTTTTATTATTATTTTTAAAAAATAAATAATCCATTGGATCTTTAAAATATGTTGGATGGATTGGATCTGTCCAATCCATTAACTTACTTTTTATGTGATGGATGGATTTGATGGATTTTTTAGTTGATGGATTGAATGAATTTTTTTAATGGATCCAATTGCCACCCCTAGTTGAATTGTGTATGCCAAATTGTTTTTACGTCTGAACTAGAGTTCAAATTCTAAACCGAAGTTCAGAATCTGATTAACAAGTTGCAGCAGATAAAATAACAGAAGCAAATAAATAGGCAAAAAACACACAAAAGTTACCCTAGTTCCTCTCCGACTGAGAGTAGTCTAGTTCCCTTGCAGCACAAGAAATTTCCACTATAATCAAATCGATTACAACAACTTATACCCTCAAGTATAAGACTTTCTCCCGCTCAAACTTACAATCTAAGTCTTACTTGCTTAGATTCCACGAATCCAAGACTTCCTTGCTTAAATCCCACGAATTAAAGACTTCCTTGCTCAGATTCCTCGAATCTAAGACTTTAATGCTCAATCCCACTGCAAGAGACTTTATCTAAACTAACTGTTTTGAGAAGGAATAACTTACAACAACACTTGATTAACAATTAGAGGTGTTCAAATATAATATAATACACTTTAACACTAAGATTCTTAAGGTATACAAGAATAAGAACTCTTAAAAGATTAAATTCTCTTTAGCTTATATAAATGTGTGGAGTGCATGTATATTCCAGTTGTAGTTGTAGTATTATTCTCTTAATTGATCTTCGATTCTTTAACTCCATTTATAGCTGAAGAAATAAAGTCATTAAAGCGCCCTAACGACTATTTTCAAATCAAATATTTTTTCACATCTTCTTTTGCAATAAAGCAGGTGTTGAAACTCGTAGCCAAGGAATTACCCACTGAATAAGGCCTTTGTCTAGAGAACTCTTCTATGCAACAATTACAACACAATCTTTTGGATATAATGTCAACTTCTCCCGAGTCCTGTGATTTTTGAGCTTGAGTTGTCATCCATCAGTTTCAGAGGCAGGGTTAACACGCTTCTGATTCTGAAACATGCAAAAGATATCTTTAGGTTCAAATTCTCTCAAAAGAACTTGATCTAAACCAAACCATAGCTTCTTTCGTAACAGAACATGTTTCATCAAGTAAATTGGATTCTGTACACATGAACCACCTGTCATACCCTAATTTTTACTCCTAAGATTCGACCTATCATATCATTTGCATCTCACCAAGATTACATACATGGTATCCTCCTAGCTTCCACCTCTTTAGGGTTTGCCTTTATGAGAGATCACCAAGCACCCTTTGTATTTTCTTGTTATCCTTTTTCTTGTTTACATTCAAACATCACTAACCTTATTCAAAATACAAAAACATGTATTGTTTCCTTTTCTTATTGTACAAGGTAGGGACTTGCAATCAATGGATCAAACTTATTTTCTAAATTAGGGTTTTGATTCCCAAAGTCAAAGTTTTGGTCAACAAATGGTTCACAAGAGAACTTGCCTCAAGGCATGACCTATAATCTTAGGTCATATTCATGTCAAGCTTCATCCAACATCATTTGATCAAGAGAAGTTCAAGTTTGGTGTGTGATTTCAAAGTTAATTCAAGTATGGTTCATGTGTTTATTTCCATGCCATATCCATACAATTCTCAAGTAATTCTGAAGATTATTCAAAGAGGCAATCGAATTTCCTTCATTTGGTATTCAAGTGTTCATCAATGGGCATTTGGATGCAAAGAAATGGCAAGAAATCTCAAGTTGGCACATGTTTGGTTGGCCTAAAATCAGGCATGGCATGTCACTTGGTCCAAACACCATAACTTTCTCATTGCTCAACATTTTTGGAATATACTTTCAGCCAAATATCACATTTGATTTCAGCTACAACTTTGTTTCAAGGGTCAAACATCAATTCAACCTCTAAGTCCATTAATTTTTGGATTTGCTCAACTGCCCATGTGTGCACAAAAGTAGGCCCAAGATCTAGTCGACCTAATGTCTGGCCTAGAATTTCATGTCATGACCTCAACTTTGATTCAATGCCAATTTCAATCCAAGCGTCCTTTTGATGTGGTTATTTTTGCATTTCATTCTTTTCCATGATAAGATCATTTGGCACAAAGAAAATTAAAAAATGCACGAGTGGATTCCATTTGGCTTAAGTTCAAACACGGTGCCATGAACTCTGTCCCCCATGCAAGTTTCAGGTCATGATTTTCACTCCAATCTCAATATGGTACCACAACCACATGTGCAACCTTTTTAGCAAAGTAGACCGTGTGCAAACAAACACAAAATGACCAGGTTTCATGCCCAAGTCACGCTTTTCATTACACATCTCACACGCTTTGCAAATCATCAAAATTATGATCTAATTCACACGAATTGAGATCCCTTTCATTGATCCATTTTCTCAATTCAAGCTTCTTTTGCTTCATTTCTTCGCCCAAAATCACTCATTGGCACCTTCTAAAGCTAATTGAACCATTGTCTTGCTTTGAAGCTTCCTGAATCAAGCTCTCCATTTTCATCATTGTTGGCCTTCAAAGTTTCAACCGAAAAGGGAGTTACAAGTAACATTTCTGAGCAAACAAGTTACCAGCGTGTTTGTTTTGTTCCACTGATCAAAGCTCTATATCATCTTGAATTTATATTATGTATCAATCATTTAATTTTGCTTTGAAGAACTAGGTTTCTTCGTGTTCTTAAGCAAATTCTCTTTGCTCAGAGCCAATCAATGACTCTGATGCAAAGAGACATGGACGATGATGGATGTTTATGCTGAATCCTTGCTTAATTCATGCTAAAAACACCTAGTTCATAATTTGCAGAAATCGAATCAAAGTTGAAGACGAAGTTCAGTTCGCGTGTGAATTTGAATTTCAGCCACTCTTTGCTTGACACGCGTGCTAGTCGTTGGCGCTTTTTTTCAAATTTTATTTTATTTTCATTTTATTTTCTTTTTCTTTTTTGGTTTATTTTAAATAGCTCCTTTATACTTTTTAACTCCAATTTTTTTCTTCATAATTTCATAAAAATATTTTCTACCACATATATTTTTTGCATAATTTTGCATTTAATTCATATTTTCTTTTATTTTTCATTTAAATTTCATTTTCAATTTTATATTTGATCATTTTCAAACTTTTTTGTATCCAACTTTTGAGATCCTTTTATTTGCAATATTTTAGACTTCTCATAATTTTCTCCACCATTTATTTTGCATTTTGATGCTTCTTTTTGTTTTTTTCCTTTTAATTTCCCTTTGTAATCATTTTTAAATCATTTTCTTTGATTTTATTTTTATTTTTATTCATATTTTTGAATATTTGGGATTTGAATTTTTTATGATTGCTTTGTTGATAATGTGTTCAACATTTCAAGTCTTGAGTGATGATCCATTGGTTGATTCAACCTTATCTGTTTCAACCTTGCTCATAAATGATCATCTGATCATTTATTGTACTTTGCATCAGAGATAGGTTATCCCTAGTTGGATCATACTTTGAGGATATGGTTTGATGATAAGTTATCCTATACATGAGTGCCCCAATCTTTCTCTCTTTCTCCTTCTATCTTCTTCTTTTATTTTTCTCATTATGTTGCATGTTTTAGGAGAATAACTTTGTGTTATTTCTCTAACATGTTTGACACATAAATTGTTATTGACCGGCCTCAGGTAGGTGTGACTTCTATATAAGTCCACTTTCGATTTCTTAACATAGCGCTAAATTGACCCGACTCAATTAAATTCTCATTAACACTAACATTGGCATATTAATTGTGCTAACATCTAATATTTATGTTATGCTCTTTATATTTATATCATTTACATTCATACCATTTTTACATTCTCGTCTTTTACTTTGCTCTTTATTTTATGCTTTATTGCTTTCTTATCTCAAAAGAACAAAAAACATCATAAAATGGCTAAAAGCCTAAAAAATATTTAACTTGATCTCATTAAATTTGTGTTACTATCCCTTGCTTGAGGAGTATTTTGGACCGTAGACTTTAGTACTTAGTATTTCCCTTTGCTTGGAGTGGTATCTGAGGCCTTATGATCCATCTGAGACCTTGTGATCCATCTAAGATATAATGCTTCATGTAAGACTTTTTTATCTTTAATTCAATATTTGGAGGCTCTTTATGGCTTGATGACCTTTGGTTGTCCATCTGGTTTTTTCTTTAATATTCATTTGTGCCTGTTGCTTGTTCATCTTGTGGCTCAGACCAAAGGGAAAGTGTAATACCCCGTATTTTATTTTGCTCTGGATAATATTAGTTGTGATCAACTGGGTTCCGGTGTACTCTGAAAAATTATCTGCAGAGATAATTAGAGTAATTGATGAGCTCAGAGCAGATCAAATTAATAATTATCTGACCCTGAGATTTTATCAAGTGACACATTAGAGACAAATTGGACATTTAAGTTAGTGTTACTAACTAAATGATATCTCTACATATCATAACCTTTTCGTTTCCTCTTCATTTGTCACAAAATAGAAAGAATAGAGAGAGGAAGTAGAAAGAAGGAAGAGAAAGGAAAGAAAGAGAAGAAAACCTAGAAGAAGAAGAAGGAAAGCTTGGAATCATCTCTTCTTCATCATTCAACCCAACATCTTGTTCATCTCCTTCATCTTGATCATTGGTGAGTTCTAGTTAGAACCCTAAGTGTAGAAACTTAGGTTAGAATTTGAATGAAAATGGTTCATTTCGATTGAATGTTGTTTCTAACGATTAAAATGTAGAAATAGTCGGGTAATATAGTCGGGTCATGCTTGGGGTTGATATAATATGAGTTGGAAGTGTCTTGGGTGAAGAAATGACGGTGTTTGGCCCAAATGACCTATTTGGGAGCTGCTGGGAATTCTGAGTTTTTCAGGGGTCGCCTAGCGAACCCAAGGCGAAGGGGAAAGGGAAGGTTCCTCGAGGGTTCACCTAGCGAACCCCAAAGCGAAGGGAAGGCGAATGTTCGCCTAGAGTTCGCTTAGCGAACTTTGTGCCCTTTTTGTTCTGTTTTGTTCGCCAGAGTTCGCCTAGCGAACATGGTAGCGAACATGACAGATTTTCCCATCTTGTTTCCTTCATAACTTTTGATCCGTAACTCGGATTGAGGCGTGGTCGGAAGCGTTGGAAAGCTACTTCAATGCTCTATGTTATGGTAAGGTAGAAACAAGGGTATATGTCATGTATTGATAGGATAGAGATAAATATTAAAGTGAATGTGAAAAAGATGGTTTGTGTTTCCACCGAAACTCATGAATCGAGAATCCAATGTGCTATTGATGGTAATGTTAGTCAATGATTTAACCAAGGATGCTTGGTAGAGGATAGAAGAGGCTTGTATGCCTTTAAAATGTGTGTGAACTACTATGTGGATTATGTTATCTTGTGTGTTTTTTGGTCGATATTGTTATATGCAAATTGTATTATACCATGTCTATCTAATTGTTGTTAAGTATGAATGAGAGAATATGCATGCTTAAAATGAATTAGGTAGAGTAAGAAACCTTTCCCCAAACCTAATGATACGATTCTAGGTTGTGAATAGGATTGTGATAGAAAATCTAGATGGCAATGCTCGTGCATTCGATGTAGATGTGCATCCTTGACGAGTAATGGTCTAGAGGAGAGTGAGACACTAGTATAGAACATGTGTGTGAACCTTGTGTTCCCTGTGAAAGGCGAATGTGGCCTTAAGGCATTGTGGCCTTGTGATTGTCGAAAACAACCATGTCCGTGTGTGTGTGATCACGTAATCATAACCGTTTCACTTAAGTTTCGGTTTCACGAGTCTCGAGCTCCTCTGAAATGTATGCATGATTACTTGGCAGGTTTGATTCCCGTGTTAGTACGAATGAAGCCTAAGGGTAAAGAGACTTGTGACGGTTAATGGCCCGTGTGAAGTGACGGATCATAACGGTTAATGGCCCGTAGAACCCGAATCCATGTCGTATGTTAAGTAAATTACAAGGATCCATGACTCGGGTCGACTTCTAGACGTAGAAGTGGACGGGAATAGGGGATGCCTTGGTAAGGTTATCGATTAGTGATATTTTGAGTTGGTGAACTCATGAACATGTTTCTATATAGTGTGAGATTATATACTCAAGTTCACTTCCCTTCCCCTTTGATTTGAGTTAGGATTGATAAAACCATGTAAAGCCGAGAGAACCAATAAGATTGGGAACTCACTGAGATTTAATATCTCACCCTATATTGTTGATTATATTACAGGTACAACAACTTCCGTGAAGGGTAAGGATAAGGTCGTTTGGTTATCCTTATTTTCCTTAGATTTTTGGGATGGCAAGACTTCCGTTGTGGAGATTATTTTGAGATCATTGTTTTGATCTAGTTCTTAGTGTCTTGGAAAATCTTGTATACATTGTGCCGTAGTTTTTTTGTATTAAGTATTTTGGGCATGTAATGTATATAATGTGTTAACTAGGAACTTGTAGTATTTCAGTACCAAACACTTCGATTCATGTATGATATTTATGCTTTGATGTATGATATTATATGTGGGTGTTACAGTTGGTATCAGAGCAGGTTGTATCCTCGACTTAGCCATGACATAAGATAAGTATTTCTTTCCGTTTCATATGCGTGGTGTCGCCATTGGTCCTAAGTGTTATATTTATGGTATTGAGCCTGATCAACTTAATCTTATCTGTATGACATTTAGGAACATGGCAGATGGACGCATAAGCAATCGTGTTAGACCCCGAACCACTCCTGTTGGGACAAATCCGTCGGGCGGCGAGGAGCAAGTCCCACGGCCTCAGTTTTTGCAACAGATGCAGCAGCAGCAGGACCAGTTCATGCAGCAAATGGTGCAACAGATGAATGGGGGTCTTCATCCTCCATTGGTTGTTCCAGGTGCTGTAGGTGGAAGTTTTCGGGATTTCATCAGCATGAATCCTCCGGAATTTCATGGCGGGTTAGATCCTGTGAAAGCTCACGAATGAATAGCTGGCATGGAGAGAATTTTCTTGATAGTCCATTGCAGTGAGAAGAACAAGGTGGTATTCGCTTCTCATTCGTTGAAGGGTCCTGCCATGAGATGGTGGGAGAGTAACTCAGCCCTGATGACTATTCAAGAGGTACTTAAGGTCTGGGAGCAATTTAAGACTAATTTTATGGAGAATTATTTCCCTAGTTCCTTGAGGACCCAGAAGAATTTGAATTTCAACAATTGAGACAGGGTACCTTGACTGTGGCTGCTTATGCTGAGAGATTTGAGGTTATGGCTGCTTATTCTAGGCAGGCCATGTATGCTCCGGACGAGAGGTGGAAAATTGACCAGTTTCTTTTTGGCTTGAAGGCTGAAATTTCTCATAGTGTGTCTCAAAGAGAGTTCACTAGTTATGCTGAATTACTAAGGCAATGTTATGTGGCAGAGAATAGTTTAAAGAAAGTTCAGGCAGAGGGGGATTTGAGTAGGTCGAATCAGATTGATCGGGGGAGGTCAAATCAATAATTTAGGCCTAGACAACAAGCTTTTAAAGGGAAGCAAGTTCAGAGTTCTAGGACCAGCGTACCTCCTGTGCGTCGTATTTGTGGGAGGAATCATTATGGAAGGTGTGGTATCGAAGGTGTGCGATGCTTTCAGTGTCAGAAGATAGGTCATCTGAAGAGGGATTGTCCTCATGATAGAAATCAAGCGCAAGGAAAGCACAGGGCGATAACTCTTTGATTGCTGGTACGTATTTCGTTAATGGACGTCCTTGTTTTGTATTATTTGATTGTGGAGCAACACGCTCTTTTGTGTCAATGCAATGTGTGAAGCGACTTGGGTTGCAAGCTATTCCGTTGTCTCCACCCATGGTGGTTACTATTGCCATGGATGAGATGGTTGAAACACCTTTAATGTGTGAAAATTCTGTTTTATCTGAGGATGGGAGAGTTTTTCAGATTGATCTTATTTGTTTGCCGCTTAAGAAAGTGGATGTTATTTTGGGAATGGATTGGCTTTCTGCTAATTCGGTATTTATTGGTTGCGAAGAAAATCTAATCAGCATCCCTTCAGTGGAGGCTACTCCGAAGGATGTGTTGACTACTATTTTAGAAGGTACGGTTGGAATGATAAATCTTTTGTTTGAGAAGGAAAAATCTGTTATTTTGGTTCTCACTAAGGAAGAAGGTAGCAACCTTCAAGTTCTGAGTATTCCTGTAGTCTGTGAGTTTCTGAAGTTTTCCCCGAGGATATCACTTCTCTTCCTCTAGAAAGGGAAGTGGAATTCTCTATTGACCTGATACCGGGAATGGACCCTATATTCGTTTCTCCGTATCGGATGACACCACTTGAGTTAAGAGAATTGAAGGGCCAATTGGAAGAGTTAATGGCTAAGCATTTTGTCCGACCCAGTGTTTCGCCCTGGGGAGCTCTAGTGTTGTTGGTAAAGAAGAAGGATGGTGGAATGCGGTTATGTATTGATTACCGGCAGTTGAATAAAGTCACTATTAAGAACAAGTACCCATTACCCAGGATAGACGACCTGTTAGATCAATTGAAAGGAGCTTGTGTGTTCTTGAAGATTGATTTACGGTCGGGTTATCATCAGATCCGTGTGAAGAGTTCAGATGTACCAAAGATTGCATTTAGAACCCGTTATGGTCATTATGAATTCTTGGTAATGCCTTTCGGTGTGACGAATGCTCCGGCAGTTTTTATGGATTATATGAATCGGATATTTCAACCTTACTTGGACCAATTTGTAGTGATCTTCATCGATGACATTCTTATTTATTCTCGTACTTCTCAAGAGCACGAAGAGCATTTAAGAATTGTTTTATCGATCCTACAAGAGAGACAAATTTTTGCCAAGCTAAGCAAGTATGAGTTTTGGATGTCAGAGGTTAGTTTTCTTGGTCATGTGATATCTCAGGGAGGTGTGGCAGTGGATCCATCAAAAGTAGAAGCGGTGATTAATTGGGAGAGGCCAAAGAATGTTTCAGAAGTTAGAAGTTTCTTGGACTGGTGTAACACCCCAATTCCCATCGCGAATAAATAATACATAAATAAATCAGACTAGATAAAAATTTATTTTTCCGACAGAAACAAGGATGCCATATTTAAGTAAATAAAATACAATCCCTGCTCATAAATTTGATACATAACACAAACAATTGAATACCCTCAAGGGGAAACTTTTTCCATATAAAAAGGAAAGGTCAATTATGGAATAAAGCGGAAAGATCCATAACCGACTTGTTTTACAAAATAAATTGTTTTACAACATCAAAATATACATACAAAGGTAGTACAAAATAAATCTAACAAAGGTATACATATATATATATATATATATATATATATATATATATCATAATCGTTCCCCGACTCCCGTGCTACGTATCAGAGCAGACACCAAGACCGACAAAAGAACGGAGGGATAATCTTCACAAAAACCTCCAAGACTACTAATCGGCAATTGCCTCATAGAGCAACAAACCACAACAGAAGGGTGAGAAATAACAACTAAATCAAGATTGCATAATAATATGCAAAACATAAAAATTCACATACACAGTTATTCTCACCACAAGCATCACATATTAATACACATAACATATACCAATTATACTAACATAATCACATATTCACACATAAGGCACCCCAAGTCATAACATACGGAAACACACCACCACCTCACATATTTTCATACATAGCATATCGTCCATAAACAGTGCATTTATCACGTATGCACATCAATTCACCAATCCAATCATAAATCTCAACACCTAACAAATCAATGCACAATTTACCATACATAATCAATCCAATCATAATTTATGCAAATGCACAGAGACCGACACAACGACTCTATGCAACGCATATGCGGTACCATCCATCCATTATTTCTCGTCACCAGTTCACTCAGGAACTCTGCTGGAATCATCGCTTGTTACTTAATGTAACTCCCCGTCGGGCACACGATGTTCACCGTCACTCACACCTCTTATTTTTAAGGCACACGATCCATCCGATCGCTCACACCTCTTATTTTTAAGGCACACGACGTTTATGGATCGCTCACACCCCAGACGGGCACACGACCCGATCGCTCACACCTCTTTGTATAAGGCACACGATCGTCTATAATCATCGCTCACACCTCTTATTTTTAAGGCACACGATCCGATCTGATCGCTTTAGGTCCTCTTATTTTTAAGGCACACGATGTTATAGCGGATTCCCTCTGGAATCGATTCGTCGCTCCCACCCACTAAGGCACACGACATCACAGAATGCATATCATGATGCTTGACACACAAGAACTCATGACAATCAAATGCATCTTCACACATATATGCAACCATAATTATACATATATTTCAACTCACCAATTCCATACATTCACAATTCAACAATATGAATTATCTCATCATCAATATTCATGCATTGGAAACCAATTCAAACAATGCATTTCATCACAAACCACAATAATCATGCAATCACAATTACTTCCACAAGGAATTCACACCACAAAGGATACCCACAACACATCATAACAACATACATTGATATTCAATCCAACAATGCATTTTACCACACGACAACATCATTAATCATGCATCACAATCACACCCAAAACAATGCATTTATTTCTCCACAAAACCACAAACCATCATCACAAAATTTCATCACATATGTTCACATCATACAACAATACACAAGTCATACAATGTATATCAAAATCATATTGTATGATAACACATCAAATACACACAGTTAAAACGGTAAAAGTCGACCAAATGACACATTTCCAAATTCCCGACATAATTTAATCGACCAACAATCTCAAAACCATTTTTATAAGAAAGAACATATCAAAAGCTTTCCAACGCACCAAACCGCGCCTCAAACCGACTTACGGATTAAAAGTTATGAATTTTCAAAGAAAAGAATTTATTGAGAAACAGCCAGATTCGTCTGGCGACTTAGGATTTCGCCTGGCGGATCCTCCTTTGCCAAAAATTCTCCTGGAGAACTAGTGGCGAACCACAATTTTTAGAAAAACCCATGAGTTACAGAAGCTAACACATTTCCGTCTTTCCGATTTCGCCTGGCGACTTACGATTTCGCCTGGCGAATTACCCTTCGCCAGCACTTCGCCTGGCGAACTAGTGGCGATACCTAATTCGCCTGGAGAATTCCCAATTCACCTGGCGAATCACACCAGACCCAGAATTTCCTGCTACGGGTTATACGGCTCCAAAACCCCAAAATCCCCATTTTCACCCCAAATCAATTCCAACAGCAAAAACAAGTATCAGCCAATGTTCATATGCATAGAAGGATCATACAACGCGACTTATAACAATTTCCGACCGTGGAAACATCGGTTTCTATCAATTGTTCGTCAATTTATCAAATGAGAAAAAGTTGTAAAACAACCAAAACAATTACCACAAACAACGCATATACATACACAAGCAGGATATAATTGAAACTTCTCACCCTTACCCGATTAATCGCGATTGAAACGGAGATTCTTCATTTTTTCCTCTTTTTCCTCTTCTCTCTTTTTCCTTCTCTTCTCTTTCTCTTATTTCCCTTTCTTTTCTCTCTTTTTCTCTCCACTTTCTATTTATTCAAAATATCTAATCCCCTAAAAAGACTATTTTACCCCTCAACTCAAATATCTCGCAAACGCTCTCTAAATGCGATAAAACATAAACAATGATGAAAAATAATATATTGTCAAATAAAAGTCAGAAATAAAATAATATAAAACAAAAATAATTAAATCGACTCAATTAAATAAATAAAACAAAACCGGGGCGTTACAACTGGCAGGTTATTATAGAAGGTTTATCAAGGGCTTTTCTCAATTGGCTTTACCGATGACTAAACTTAATCGAAAGAATTGTCCTTATGAGTGGGATTCGGCTTGTGAACGAAGTTTTATGAGTTTAAAGGAAAGATTGACGACTGCTCCTATTTTGATTATTCCTGATCCTAGCAAGCTGTATGAGGTATTTTGTGATGCATCAAAGATGGGATTAGGAGGTGTTTTAATGCAAGATAGTCACGTGGTGGCTTAAGCTTCCCGACAGTTAAAAGTTCATGAAGAGAATTATCCAACAGAGGATTTGGAATTGGCGACAGTTGTTTTTACATTGAAAGTGTGGCGTCATTATTTGTATAGGGTACATTTTGAGATATTCAACAACCACAAGAGCTTAAAGTATCTATTTGATCAGAAAGAGTTGAACATGCGTCAAAGGAGGTGGATGAAGTATTTGAAGGATTCTGACTTGGAACTAAAATACCATTCGGGTAAATCAAATAAAGTGGCGGATGCATTAAGTCGGAAAGTGTTGCATAATGCCGAGTTGATGATATTAGAGTATACCTTATTGGAAAAGTTTCGAGATCTTAATCTCCAATTTGTTTGGACTTCTAATGGTGTGATAATGGGAAATTTGAATGTTAATTCTACTCTTAGAGAGGAAATTCAACAAGGGCAAGTGTTGGACGAGAAGTTACAAGAAGTGTTAGTTCAACCGGGTTTCGGGCGAGCTACCGACGAAATCATTTTGTTTAACCAAAAGATTTGTATCCCGGATGATGCGGTGTTGAAAAGAAGAATTTTGGAAGAAGCGCATAAGGGTGCTTTTACTATACATCCTGGTTCTTCGAAAATGTATCAGGACTTAAAGAGGGACTATTGGTGGTCTGGTATGAAAAGAGATATTGCGGTGCATGTATTGGAGTGTGCGGTATGCCAACAAGTGAAGATTGAGCACCAAAGACCGGGTGGCTTATTAAAACCGTTAGAAATTCAGGTATGGAAGTGGGAAAGTATTTCTATGGATTTTGCAGTTGGATTACCCCGTGCGCAAGGTGGTTATGATTCCATTTGGGTAATAGTGGATCGGTTGACGAAATCTGCGCATTTCTTAGCCGTGAAGACTACTTATAAGGCAAGTCATCTTGCAAGGTTGTTTATTTCGGAAATTGTGAGGTTGCATGGTATTCCCACTAGTATTGTGTCCGATAAAGACCCAAAGTTTACTTCAAGGTTTTGGAAAGCTTTTCAACAAGCTATGGGAACAAAGTTGTGTTTGAGTACGTCAAATCATCTGCAAACGGATGGCCAGACGGAACGGACGATACAAACGATGAAAGATATGTTAAGGGCTTGTGTACTTGAAAGTGGAGGAAATTGGATAAAACTTTTACCGTTGATTGAGTTTTCATACAACAATAGTTATCATGCGAGTATTGGTATGGCTCCTTATGAGGCATTATATGGAAGGAAATGTAGGACGCCTTTGTGTTGGGCAGAAGTTGGGGAAGACAGAATTTTGGGACCCGAGATTATTCAAGAGACTACGGAAAAGATTAGAATGATCTGTTATAAGGTTAAACAAGCACAAAATCGTCAGAAGAGTTATGCGGATAATCGTAGGAGACCTTTAGAGTTTGATGAAGGTGATCATGTTTTTTGAAAGTTACTCCGAGATTGAGGTTGAAAGGACCGTTTAAGTTCCGGAAGTTAAGTCTGAGATACGTGGGACCGTATCAAATTATAGAAAGGATTGGTGAAGTAGCTTACAAATTAGCCTTATCACCTTCTCTGTCAGAAATGCATGACGTTTTTCATGTGTCTCAGCTCCGGAAGTTTGTTCTAGATCTTCTTCATCCAATTCTACCAGATACGATTGAGATAGAAGAAGATTTAACATTTGAACCCCAACCAAGTCGTATCACAAGAATAGAAACTAAGGTACTAAGGAATAAGGAGATTCCTTTAGTGAAGGTTCAGTGGGATGAGACGCATCCGGACGATGCAACTTGGGAACTAGAATCAGAGATGCGAGAAGCTTACCCTCATCTATTCAGGTAATTTTTAAATTCGTGGGCGAATTTCTATATAAGGGGGGAGGATGTAATACCCCGTATTTTATTTTGCTTTGGATAATATTAGTTGTGATCAACTGGGTTCCGGTGTACTTTGGAAAATTATCTGCAGAGTTAATTAGAGTAACTGATGAGCTCAGAGCAGATCAAATTAATAGTTATCTGACCCTGAGATTTTATCAAGTGACACATTAGAGACAAAATGGACATTTAAGTTAGTGTTACTAACTAAATGATATCTCTACATATCATAACCTTTTCCTTTCCTCTTCATTTGTCACAAAATAGAAAGAATAGAGAGATGAAGTAGAAAGAAGGAAGAGAAAGGAAAGAAAGAGAAGAAAACTTAGAAGAAGAAGAAGGAAAACTTGGAATTATCTCTTCTTCATCATTCAACCCAACATCTTCTTCATATCCATCATCTTGATCATTGGTGAGTTCTAGTTAGAACCCTAAGTGTAGAAACTTAGGTTAGAATTTGAATGAAAATGGTTCATTTCGATTGAATGTTGTTTCTAATGGTTAAAATGTAGAAATAGTCGGGTAATATAGTCAGATCATGATTGGGGTTGATATAATATGAGTTGGAAGTGTCTTGGGTGAAGAAATGAGGGTGTTTGGCCCAAATGACCTATTTTGGAGCTGCTGGGAATTCTGAGTTTTTCAGGGTTCGCCTAGCGAACCCAAGGCGAAGGGGAAAGTGAAGGTTCCTCGAGGGTTCGCCTAGCGAACCCCAAAGCGAAGGAAAGACGAATGTTCATCTAGAGTTCGCTTAGCAAACTTTGTGCTCTTTTTGTTCTGTTTTGTTTGCCAGAGTTCGCCTAGCGAACATGGCAGCGAACATGACAGATTTTCCCATCTTGTTTCCTTCATAACTTTTGATCCGTAACTCGGATTGAGGCGTGGTCGGAAGCGTTGGAAAGCTACTTCAATGCTCTATGTTATGGTAAGGTAGAAACAAGGGTATATGTCATGTATTGATAGGATAGAGATAAATATTAAAGTGAATGTGAAAAAGATGGTTTGTGTTTCCACCGAAACTCATGAATCGAGAATCCAATGTGCTATTGATGGTAATGTTAGTCAATGATTTAACCAAGGATGCTTGGTAGAGGATAGAAGAGGCTTGTATGCCTTTAAAATGTGTGTGAACTACTATGTGGATTATGTTATCTTGTGTGTTTTTTGGTCGATATTGTTATATGCAAATTGTATTATACCATGTCTATCTAATTGTTGTTAAGTATGAATGAGAGAATATGCATGCTTAAAATGAATTAGGTAGAGTAAGAAACCTTTCCCCAAACCTAATGATACGATTCTAGGTTGTGAATAGGATTGTGATAGAAAATCTAGATGGCAATGCTCGTGCATTCGATGTAGATGTGCATCCTTGACGAGTAATGGTCTAGAGGAGAGTGAGACACTAGTATAGAACATGTGTGTGAACCTTGTGTTCCCTGTGAAAGGCGAATGTGGCCTTAAGGCATTGTGGCCTTGTGATTGTCGAAAACAACCATGTCCGTGTGTGTGTGATCACGTAATCATAACCGTTTCACTTAAGTTTCGGTTTCACGAGTCTCGAGCTCCTCTGAAATGTATGCATGATTACTTGGCAGGTTTGATTCCCGTGTTAGTACGAATGGAGCCTAAGGGTAAAGAGACTTGTGACGGTTAATGGCCCGTGTGAAGTGACGGATCATAACGGTTAATGGCCCGTAGAACCCGAATCCATGTCGTATGTTAAGTAAATTACAAGGATCCATGACTCGGGTCGACTTCTAGACGTAGAAGTGGACGGGAATAGGGGATGCCTTGGTAAGGTTATCGATTAGTGATATTTTGAGTTGGTGAACTCATGAACATGTTTCTATATAGTGTGAGATTATATACTCAAGTTCACTTCCCTTCCCCTTTGATTTGAGTTAGGATTGATAAAACCATGTAAAGCCGAGAGAACCAATAAGATTGGGAACTCACTGAGATTTAATATCTCACCCTATATTGTTGATTATATTACAGGTACAACAACTTCCGTGAAGGGTAAGGATAAGGTCGTTTGGTTATCCTTATTTTCCTTAGATTTTTGGGATGGCAAGACTTCCGTTGTGGAGATTATTTTGAGATCATTGTTTTGATCTAGTTCTTAGTGTCTTGGAAAATCTTGTATACATTGTGCCGTAGTTTTTTTGTATTAAGTATTTTGGGCATGTAATGTATATAATGTGTTAACTAGGAACTTGTAGTATTTCAGTACCAAACACTTCGATTCATGTATGATATTTATGCTTTGATGTATGATATTATATGTGGGTGTTACAGTTGGTATCAGAGCAGGTTGTATCCTCGACTTAGCCATGACATAAGATAAGTATTTCTTTCCGTTTCATATGCGTGGTGTCGCCATTGGTCCTAAGTGTTATATTTATGGTATTGAGCCTGATCAACTTAATCTTATCTGTATGACATTTAGGAACATGGCAGATGGACGCATAAGCAATCGTGTTAGACCCCGAACCACTCCTGTTGGGACAAATCCGTCGGGCGGCGAGGAGCAAGTCCCACGGCCTCAGTTTTTGCAACAGATGCAGCAGCAGCAGGACCAGTTCATGCAGCAAATGGTGCAACAGATGAATGGGGGTCTTCATCCTCCATTGGTTGTTCCAGGTGCTGTAGGTGGAAGTTTTCGGGATTTCATCAGCATGAATCCTCCGGAATTTCATGGCGGGTTAGATCCTGTGAAAGCTCACGAATGAATAGCTGGCATGGAGAGAATTTTCTTGATAGTCCATTGCAGTGAGAAGAACAAGGTGGTATTCGCTTCTCATTCGTTGAAGGGTCCTGCCATGAGATGGTGGGAGAGTAACTCAGCCCTGATGACTATTCAAGAGGTACTTAAGGTCTGGGAGCAATTTAAGACTAATTTTATGGAGAATTATTTCCCTAGTTCCTTGAGGACCCAGAAGAATTTGAATTTCAACAATTGAGACAGGGTACCTTGACTGTGGCTGCTTATGCTGAGAGATTTGAGGTTATGGCTGCTTATTCTAGGCAGGCCATGTATGCTCCGGACGAGAGGTGGAAAATTGACCAGTTTCTTTTTGGCTTGAAGGCTGAAATTTCTCATAGTGTGTCTCAAAGAGAGTTCACTAGTTATGCTGAATTACTAAGGCAATGTTATGTGGCAGAGAATAGTTTAAAGAAAGTTCAGGCAGAGGGGGATTTGAGTAGGTCGAATCAGATTGATCGGGGGAGGTCAAATCAATAATTTAGGCCTAGACAACAAGCTTTTAAAGGGAAGCAAGTTCAGAGTTCTAGGACCAGCGTACCTCCTGTGCGTCGTATTTGTGGGAGGAATCATTATGGAAGGTGTGGTATCGAAGGTGTGCGATGCTTTCAGTGTCAGAAGATAGGTCATCTGAAGAGGGATTGTCCTCATGATAGAAATCAAGCGCAAGGAAAGCACAGGGCGATAACTCTTTGATTGCTGGTACGTATTTCGTTAATGGACGTCCTTGTTTTGTATTATTTGATTGTGGAGCAACACGCTCTTTTGTGTCAATGCAATGTGTGAAGCGACTTGGGTTGCAAGCTATTCCGTTGTCTCCACCCATGGTGGTTACTATTGCCATGGATGAGATGGTTGAAACACCTTTAATGTGTGAAAATTCTGTTTTATCTGAGGATGGGAGAGTTTTTCAGATTGATCTTATTTGTTTGCCGCTTAAGAAAGTGGATGTTATTTTGGGAATGGATTGGCTTTCTGCTAATTCGGTATTTATTGGTTGCGAAGAAAATCTAATCAGCATCCCTTCAGTGGAGGCTACTCCGAAGGATGTGTTGACTACTATTTTAGAAGGTACGGTTGGAATGATAAATCTTTTGTTTGAGAAGGAAAAATCTGTTATTTTGGTTCTCACTAAGGAAGAAGGTAGCAACCTTCAAGTTCTGAGTATTCCTGTAGTCTGTGAGTTTCTGAAGTTTTCCCCGAGGATATCACTTCTCTTCCTCTAGAAAGGGAAGTGGAATTCTCTATTGACCTGATACCGGGAATGGACCCTATATTCGTTTCTCCGTATCGGATGACACCACTTGAGTTAAGAGAATTGAAGGGCCAATTGGAAGAGTTAATGGCTAAGCATTTTGTCCGACCCAGTGTTTCGCCCTGGGGAGCTCTAGTGTTGTTGGTAAAGAAGAAGGATGGTGGAATGCGGTTATGTATTGATTACCGGCAGTTGAATAAAGTCACTATTAAGAACAAGTACCCATTACCCAGGATAGACGACCTGTTAGATCAATTGAAAGGAGCTTGTGTGTTCTTGAAGATTGATTTACGGTCGGGTTATCATCAGATCCGTGTGAAGAGTTCAGATGTACCAAAGATTGCATTTAGAACCCGTTATGGTCATTATGAATTCTTGGTAATGCCTTTCGGTGTGACGAATGCTCCGGCAGTTTTTATGGATTATATGAATCGGATATTTCAACCTTACTTGGACCAATTTGTAGTGATCTTCATCGATGACATTCTTATTTATTCTCGTACTTCTCAAGAGCACGAAGAGCATTTAAGAATTGTTTTATCGATCCTACAAGAGAGACAAATTTTTGCCAAGCTAAGCAAGTATGAGTTTTGGATGTCAGAGGTTAGTTTTCTTGGTCATGTGATATCTCAGGGAGGTGTGGCAGTGGATCCATCAAAAGTAGAAGCGGTGATTAATTGGGAGAGGCCAAAGAATGTTTCAGAAGTTAGAAGTTTCTTGGACTGGTGTAACACCCCAATTCCCATCGCGAATAAATAATACATAAATAAATCAGACTAGATAAAAATTTATTTTTCCGACAGAAACAAGGATGCCATATTTAAGTAAATAAAATACAATCCCTGCTCATAAATTTGATACATAACACAAACAATTGAATACCCTCAAGGGGAAACTTTTTCCATATAAAAAGGAAAGGTCAATTATGGAATAAAGCGGAAAGATCCATAACCGACTTGTTTTACAAAATAAATTGTTTTACAACATCAAAATATACATACAAAGGTAGTACAAAATAAATCTAACAAAGGTATACATATATATATATATATATATATATATATATATATATATATATATATATCATAATCGTTCCCCGACTCCCGTGCTACGTATCAGAGCAGACACCAAGACCGACAAAAGAACGGAGGGATAATCTTCACAAAAACCTCCAAGACTACTAATCGGCAATTGCCTCATAGAGCAACAAACCACAACAGAAGGGTGAGAAATAACAACTAAATCAAGATTGCATAATAATATGCAAAACATAAAAATTCACATACACAGTTATTCTCACCACAAGCATCACATATTAATACACATAACATATACCAATTATACTAACATAATCACATATTCACACATAAGGCACCCCAAGTCATAACATACGGAAACACACCACCACCTCACATATTTTCATACATAGCATATCGTCCATAAACAGTGCATTTATCACGTATGCACATCAATTCACCAATCCAATCATAAATCTCAACACCTAACAAATCAATGCACAATTTACCATACATAATCAATCCAATCATAATTTATGCAAATGCACAGAGACCGACACAACGACTCTATGCAACGCATATGCGGTACCATCCATCCATTATTTCTCGTCACCAGTTCACTCAGGAACTCTGCTGGAATCATCGCTTGTTACTTAATGTAACTCCCCGTCGGGCACACGATGTTCACCGTCACTCACACCTCTTATTTTTAAGGCACACGATCCATCCGATCGCTCACACCTCTTATTTTTAAGGCACACGACGTTTATGGATCGCTCACACCCCAGACGGGCACACGACCCGATCGCTCACACCTCTTTGTATAAGGCACACGATCGTCTATAATCATCGCTCACACCTCTTATTTTTAAGGCACACGATCCGATCTGATCGCTTTAGGTCCTCTTATTTTTAAGGCACACGATGTTATAGCGGATTCCCTCTGGAATCGATTCGTCGCTCCCACCCACTAAGGCACACGACATCACAGAATGCATATCATGATGCTTGACACACAAGAACTCATGACAATCAAATGCATCTTCACACATATATGCAACCATAATTATACATATATTTCAACTCACCAATTCCATACATTCACAATTCAACAATATGAATTATCTCATCATCAATATTCATGCATTGGAAACCAATTCAAACAATGCATTTCATCACAAACCACAATAATCATGCAATCACAATTACTTCCACAAGGAATTCACACCACAAAGGATACCCACAACACATCATAACAACATACATTGATATTCAATCCAACAATGCATTTTACCACACGACAACATCATTAATCATGCATCACAATCACACCCAAAACAATGCATTTATTTCTCCACAAAACCACAAACCATCATCACAAAATTTCATCACATATGTTCACATCATACAACAATACACAAGTCATACAATGTATATCAAAATCATATTGTATGATAACACATCAAATACACACAGTTAAAACGGTAAAAGTCGACCAAATGACACATTTCCAAATTCCCGACATAATTTAATCGACCAACAATCTCAAAACCATTTTTATAAGAAAGAACATATCAAAAGCTTTCCAACGCACCAAACCGCGCCTCAAACCGACTTACGGATTAAAAGTTATGAATTTTCAAAGAAAAGAATTTATTGAGAAACAGCCAGATTCGTCTGGCGACTTAGGATTTCGCCTGGCGGATCCTCCTTTGCCAAAAATTCTCCTGGCGAACTAGTGGCGAACCACAATTTTTAGAAAAACCCATGAGTTACAGAAGCTAACACATTTCCGTCTTTCCGATTTCGCCTGGCGACTTACGATTTCGCCTGGCGAATTACCCTTCGCCAGCACTTCGCCTGGCGAACTAGTGGCGATACCTAATTCGCCTGGAGAATTCCCAATTCACCTGGCGAATCACACCAGACCCAGAATTTCCTGCTACGGGTTATACGGCTCCAAAACCCCAAAATCCCCATTTTCACCCCAAATCAATTCCAACAGCAAAAACAAGTATCAGCCAATGTTCATATGCATAGAAGGATCATACAACGCGACTTATAACAATTTCCGACCGTGGAAACATCGGTTTCTATCAATTGTTCGTCAATTTATCAAATGAGAAAAAGTTGTAAAACAACCAAAACAATTACCACAAACAACGCATATACATACACAAGCAGGATATAATTGAAACTTCTCACCCTTACCCGATTAATCGCGATTGAAACGGAGATTCTTCATTTTTTCCTCTTTTTCCTCTTCTCTCTTTTTCCTTCTCTTCTCTTTCTCTTATTTCCCTTTCTTTTCTCTCTTTTTCTCTCCACTTTCTATTTATTCAAAATATCTAATCCCCTAAAAAGACTATTTTACCCCTCAACTCAAATATCTCGCAAACGCTCTCTAAATGCGATAAAACATAAACAATGATGAAAAATAATATATTGTCAAATAAAAGTCAGAAATAAAATAATATAAAACAAAAATAATTAAATCGACTCAATTAAATAAATAAAACAAAACCGGGGCGTTACAACTGGCAGGTTATTATAGAAGGTTTATCAAGGGCTTTTCTCAATTGGCTTTACCGATGACTAAACTTAATCGAAAGAATTGTCCTTATGAGTGGGATTCGGCTTGTGAACGAAGTTTTATGAGTTTAAAGGAAAGATTGACGACTGCTCCTATTTTGATTATTCCTGATCCTAGCAAGCTGTATGAGGTATTTTGTGATGCATCAAAGATGGGATTAGGAGGTGTTTTAATGCAAGATAGTCACGTGGTGGCTTAAGCTTCCCGACAGTTAAAAGTTCATGAAGAGAATTATCCAACAGAGGATTTGGAATTGGCGACAGTTGTTTTTACATTGAAAGTGTGGCGTCATTATTTGTATAGGGTACATTTTGAGATATTCAACAACCACAAGAGCTTAAAGTATCTATTTGATCAGAAAGAGTTGAACATGCGTCAAAGGAGGTGGATGAAGTATTTGAAGGATTCTGACTTGGAACTAAAATACCATCCGGGTAAATCAAATAAAGTGGCGGATGCATTAAGTCGGAAAGTGTTGCATAATGCCGAGTTGATGATATTAGAGTATACCTTATTGGAAAAGTTTCGAGATCTTAATCTCCAATTTGTTTGGACTTCTAATGGTGTGATAATGGGAAATTTGAATGTTAATTCTACTCTTAGAGAGGAAATTCAACAAGGGCAAGTGTTGGACGAGAAGTTACAAGAAGTGTTAGTTCAACCGGGTTTCGGGCGAGCTACCGACGAAATCATTTTGTTTAACCAAAAGATTTGTATCCCGGATGATGCGGTGTTGAAAAGAAGAATTTTGGAAGAAGCGCATAAGGGTGCTTTTACTATACATCCTGGTTCTTCGAAAATGTATCAGGACTTAAAGAGGGACTATTGGTGGTCTGGTATGAAAAGAGATATTGCGGTGCATGTATTGGAGTGTGCGGTATGCCAACAAGTGAAGATTGAGCACCAAAGACCGGGTGGCTTATTAAAACCGTTAGAAATTCAGGTATGGAAGTGGGAAAGTATTTCTATGGATTTTGCAGTTGGATTACCCCGTGCGCAAGGTGGTTATGATTCCATTTGGGTAATAGTGGATCGGTTGACGAAATCTGCGCATTTCTTAGCCGTGAAGACTACTTATAAGGCAAGTCATCTTGCAAGGTTGTTTATTTCGGAAATTGTGAGGTTGCATGGTATTCCCACTAGTATTGTGTCCGATAAAGACCCAAAGTTTACTTCAAGGTTTTGGAAAGCTTTTCAACAAGCTATGGGAACAAAGTTGTGTTTGAGTACGTCAAATCATCTGCAAACGGATGGCCAGACGGAACGGACGATACAAACGATGAAAGATATGTTAAGGGCTTGTGTACTTGAAAGTGGAGGAAATTGGATAAAACTTTTACCGTTGATTGAGTTTTCATACAACAATAGTTATCATGCGAGTATTGGTATGGCTCCTTATGAGGCATTATATGGAAGGAAATGTAGGACGCCTTTGTGTTGGGCAGAAGTTGGGGAAGACAGAATTTTGGGACCCGAGATTATTCAAGAGACTACGGAAAAGATTAGAATGATCTGTTATAAGGTTAAACAAGCACAAAATCGTCAGAAGAGTTATGCGGATAATCGTAGGAGACCTTTAGAGTTTGATGAAGGTGATCATGTTTTTTGAAAGTTACTCCGAGATTGAGGTTGAAAGGACCGTTTAAGTTCCGGAAGTTAAGTCTGAGATACGTGGGACCGTATCAAATTATAGAAAGGATTGGTGAAGTAGCTTACAAATTAGCCTTATCACCTTCTCTGTCAGAAATGCATGACGTTTTTCATGTGTCTCAGCTCCGGAAGTTTGTTCTAGATCTTCTTCATCCAATTCTACCAGATACGATTGAGATAGAAGAAGATTTAACATTTGAACCCCAACCAAGTCGTATCACAAGAATAGAAACTAAGGTACTAAGGAATAAGGAGATTCCTTTAGTGAAGGTTCAGTGGGATGAGACGCATCCGGACGATGCAACTTGGGAACTAGAATCAGAGATGCGAGAAGCTTACCCTCATCTATTCAGGTAATTTTTAAATTCGTGGGCGAATTTCTATATAAGGGGGGAGGATGTAATACCCCGTATTTTATTTTGCTTTGGATAATATTAGTTGTGATCAACTGGGTTCCGGTGTACTTTGGAAAATTATCTGCAGAGTTAATTAGAGTAACTGATGAGCTCAGAGCAGATCAAATTAATAGTTATCTGACCCTGAGATTTTATCAAGTGACACATTAGAGACAAAATGGACATTTAAGTTAGTGTTACTAACTAAATGATATCTCTACATATCATAACCTTTTCCTTTCCTCTTCATTTGTCACAAAATAGAAAGAATAGAGAGATGAAGTAGAAAGAAGGAAGAGAAAGGAAAGAAAGAGAAGAAAACTTAGAAGAAGAAGAAGGAAAACTTGGAATTATCTCTTCTTCATCATTCAACCCAACATCTTCTTCATATCCATCATCTTGATCATTGGTGAGTTCTAGTTAGAACCCTAAGTGTAGAAACTTAGGTTAGAATTTGAATGAAAATGGTTCATTTCGATTGAATGTTGTTTCTAATGGTTAAAATGTAGAAATAGTCGGGTAATATAGTCAGATCATGATTGGGGTTGATATAATATGAGTTGGAAGTGTCTTGGGTGAAGAAATGAGGGTGTTTGGCCCAAATGACCTATTTTGGAGCTGCTGGGAATTCTGAGTTTTTCAGGGTTCGCCTAGCGAACCCAAGGCGAAGGGGAAAGTGAAGGTTCCTCGAGGGTTCGCCTAGCGAACCCCAAAGCGAAGGAAAGACGAATGTTCATCTAGAGTTCGCTTAGCAAACTTTGTGCTCTTTTTGTTCTGTTTTGTTTGCCAGAGTTCGCCTAGCGAACATGGCAGCGAACATGACAGATTTTCCCATCTTGTTTCCTTCATAACTTTTGATCCGTAACTCGGATTGAGGCGTGGTCGGAAGCGTTGGAAAGCTACTTCAATGATCTATGTGATGGTGAGGTAGAAACATGGGTATATGTCATGGATTTGTAGGATAGAGATAAATATTGAAGTGAATGTGAAAAAGGTGATTTGTGTTTCCACCGATACTCATGAATCGAGAATCCAATGTGCTATTGATGGTAATGTTAGACCATGATTTAACCAAGGATGCTTGGTAGAGGATAGAAGAGGCTTGTATGCATTAAAAATGTGTATGAACTACTATGTGGATTATGTTATCTTGTGTGTTTTATGGTCGATATTGTTATATGCAAATTGTATTATACCATGTCTATCTAATTGTTGTTAAGTATGAATGAGAGAATATGCATGCTTATAATGAATATGCATGAAAATTATATCATACCATGTCTATCTAGGTTGTGAATAGGATTGTGATAGAAAATCTAGATGGCAATGCTCGTGCATTCGATGTAGATGTGCATCCTTGACGAGTAATGGTCTAGAGGAGAGTGAGACACTAGTATGGAACATGTGCGTGAACCTTGTGTTCCCTGTGAAAGGCGAATATGGCCTTAAGGCATTGTGGCCTTGTGATTGTCTAATACAATCACGTCTGTGTGCGTGTGATCACGTAATCGTAACTGTTTCACTTGAGTTGTAGTTTCATGAGTCTCGAGCTCCTCTGAAATGTATGCATGATTACTTGGCAGGTTTGATTCCCGAGTTAGTACGAATGGAGTCTAAGGGTAAAGAGACTTGTGACGGTTAATGGCCCGTGTGAAGTGACGGTTCATAACGGTTAATGGCCCGTAGAACCCGAATCCATGTCGTATGTCAAGTAAATTACAAGGATCCATGACTCGGGTCAACTTCTAGACGTAGAAGCGGACGGGAATAGGGGATGCCTTGGTAAGGCTATCGATTAGTGATATTTTGAGTTGGTGAACTCATGAACATGTTTCCATGTAGTGTGAGATTATATACTCAAGATCACTTCCCTTCCCCTTTGACTTGAGTTAGGATTGATAGAACCATGTAAATCCGAGAGAACCAATAAGATAGGGAACTCACTGAGATTTAATATCTCACCCCATGTTGTCGATTATATTACAGGTACAGCAGGTTCCGCGAAGGGTAAGGATAAGGTCGTTTGATTATCCTTATTTTCCTTGGCTTTTAGGGATGATAAGACTTCCGTTGTGGAGATTATTTTGAGATCATTGTTTTGATCTAGTTCTTAGTGTCTTGGAACATCTTGTATACATTGTGCCGTAGTTTTTTTGTATTAAGTATTTTGGGCATGTAATCTATATAATGTGTTAACTAGGAACTTGTGGTATTTCAGTACCAAACACTTGGATTCATGTATGATATTTATGCTTTGATGTATGATATTATATGTGGGTGTTACAGAAAGGAATGTTCATTTTTACAAATGTCAAATGCTTGTTTTCTCTTGTGGTTAGTACAATTTCACACACAAAGGCTTTCTCTTAGGCTACCTTACAATGAGACCATTTAATTTTTGCTTTAGGATATTCTCGTCTTCTCCTTCCCACTTCTTAAATTTTCAAAACTTCTCTCTATTTCAAAAATTTATTGTTTTCAAACTTCACACATTTTTCTGAATTAACCTTGACTTTGTCAAGTGATCCTGAAAATCTTTTCTTAATAAATGCTAAAACACTTAAGCATATTCAAACTCTTTTCAAAACTTCTAAAAAAGACAAACCTCATTAAACTCATTTTTGTGCCTTTGTGCACTTTTCTTTAAGAGCCTTATTTCTTCTTCAAAAGATTAGATATTAGTCTATTCTTGTAATGATGCAAACCACTATACTTCTACAATATGCTGAGAAATGATTGAAATTTTCCACTTGAATGTTGAGACGTGCTTGTGAGAGAGTCCAAGTAAAAGTTATCCATATCAAGATGATGCTAATGCTCATTTCCTCATACTTGTGGGTAGTAAGTTGAGTTTTTCCACTCGAATATGAAAACATATCTTGTCAATTAAAATTAATCAACAAACAACCCAATTTTTTATAAACATAGATTTGTAAGTGGTTCCCGTTGAGTACAACGAATGTGAGGGGTGCTAATACCTTCCCCTTGCATAACCAACCCCCGTATCCAAATCTTTCTTTCTATTTAGCTTTTTTCTTTTGTGGGTTTTGTTCGACCTATTCCCTTTTTCCCTTTGGAAATAATAAAGTTCGGTGGCGACTCTTTCTCTTCTGAGTTAAGTTAATCAATAACTTAATCTCAATAATTCTTCCCGCCGCGACACCAGCTAATTAAAAATCTTAATTGTTCTTCAAATACTTTGTTATCATCAAAACCTTAGAGGATACATGGTATAAACCAAATTTGTCTCAAGAATCTCCCCCTTTTTTATGATGAAAACCTTAAGTATTTTAAAACAATAAATTGCAGATTAATTACTCAACAACTTTTAGTGTCTGAGGTTTATAAGCTTCCCCCGCATCAAACAGTCTTAGAGCTAAGGTTTGTAAGCTTCCCCTGAGTCCTATCTGTGAAGTTTAAGATGCGAGGTTTATAAGCACGCCATATAGAATAATTATATCCACTCCAAGATTAATCTTGTAGAATACTTAATCCATTTCTCCCCCTTTGTCATCAATAAAAAGATAATAGTACATAAAAACAGACAAGTAAACCCTAGTGATTAATAATGGTTTGTGAACAATTCATTGAGGTCAACCATATATTCCTTCTGAATATCTAGATCATAGATTTCTCCTTTGATGGTCTTTGAAGACATATTGAGAGAGAGAAAATTCAAGTAGTAAACAATGATTTTACAATACTGTTTTATATAGAAGATAATACATAAAAAATAATGTAAATATTAGATACAATCACATAACAAATAGGATGCTAATTTATGATAAATAAGCAAGTATGCATTAAATGTTTCGACAGTAATGAGTCTGATTAAAAACGAATCAGAATCTTTGTCAGTACATTCCATTTTAAGAACCAAATTTCAAGACAGTTTTTGAAAATAGGCAAGAGTGGTAGAAATGTCCCATCAGTCTCGTGAACAACTATTTTTGAGAAAACACAACAACCAAGGTTGATTACTAAAGATAGTTTTACTTATAAAATCAAGTACATATTCTAAATTTTCCTTGTTGAATGTATTTAACAATTTCACTATAAAAAAAGTTTTTGAGACTACTTTCCACCATCAAGTCAATATTTTAACAAAAATCGTTCTGTAATAACTAAAGTTTTAGAGGAAATATAAGACAAAGATTCTTATTTTATCAGAACTCAAAATTAGTCCAAATGTTAATTCAAAGCACAAAGAATGGAATTAAACCATTATTGTCTGCTTAAATAATAAAGCAACAAGAATGAAAGAGATTCAGCAAACTCTATAGTCAAAGCTTAAAGAACACACTGAGAAATTTTTTAGACTTAATGATATACTGTATTCCAACTGAGTGCTATCGGAATCCAAGTTTCCTTTATAGTTTCAAACACTGATGTCCCTAAGAACCCGTCTTTCATTAGAATATGGTTTATCAGATTCTAATTCAGACTAGTTCTGATTTTCAACTGGTTTTGATACTCCATTCAGACTTTAAGCATTATTCATCAACAAAAACCATGTTCATATTTTTCTTTATGAAATCAAATCTTGTGATAGCTAAGTGTTTTGTAAATATATCATCCCACTGATGATCAATATCAATAAATTGAATATCTATTATTCCCTTTTGAACATAGTCTTTAATAAAATGATGTTTGATTTCAATATGCTTAGATTTAGAATGTTGAATCAGATTCTTTGTCGGACAAATAGCAGTAATGTTATCACAATAGATATGAATAATGTTTCAAAAAATCTGATAATCTTCTAGCTGATACTTCATCCATAGTAGTTGAGTACAACACTTAGCAGTTGAGATGCATTCTGCTTCTGCTGTAGACAGAGCAATAGTTACTTGTCTTTTGCTAGTCCAGTGTCATACCCCAAATTTTGACCAGACTTTTTTAATATTTTCATTCATCTGATTATATTTTCACTTTGCATCATCTATATAGCATAACATGTCTTTCATCTCGCATAATACACAATTTATCAGCTAGAATAAACTTGTGGAATTTACACCCGAATCGGTCAAATTAAAAGTCAATTGTGCGTAAAATCAGTAGACGGAAAATTTTAAAATCGAGCCTTCAAACGTCAGTGATATTAATCTACGTTTTTACGTAGTTTAACCTGGCGTGTTCGTTTTAATTTTTCGACTACTTTTCGGTCATATTTTTTTATCAGTTTAAGCCATTTAATCGAGTAAAATTTATTTCAAAATTTGACCAAACGTTATATTTTTCTGAATCATATATTTTTTGCTGATCACTTTAGTGTATTGATTTTTATTTTTCTAAGCACTTTGATACTGGTCAGTTACTCATTTTTTACCGTTTTGTTTTTTTAATTAAATTTTTTTTATTTAATCTCTCTTTGCTTTTTCTTTTTGACTATTATATTATATTAAATATTTTATTTATTTTTATTTTATTTCTTTTTCTGATTTTTAATATTTAAATTTTGTCTTTATTTTATTTTAAGTAAAACGTGTTGATTAAGTGTAGGAGTGTTTTTGTTTGTTACTATATTTTTATGAAATCCCTTTTAGACTACCTGTACACACTATATGCATGAAGAAGTAGCACAGTAGCTACAAGTCCCACGTTCTCCTTCTCACACTGCAAGTTTGACTCTTTCTATCTCTCATTTTTTTTTATTTGAAAAGAAAAATAAAGAAAAAACGGGAACAACACTTACTACATACAATACACACAGATACTCCATTCACAACATACAATATTTAAGAACCTCACACAAAACCTTTTCAATTTCTATCTTCCATTATCTTAAAAAAAAAAACAATAAACTTGCTTAAACCATAAACCAAGCTTCCCTCTCAATATTTTCCCTGCGCTTAACATCATCTTCAAGCATCTTGCAGCCATTACCATTTTCAATAAAACCCTCTTTCAACTCTTCACCACCTTACTCGCACAAACCGTCGCCATGTAACACAAAAAACATCACCAAAGACCATTGTGAAACCTCACACGACAACACCCACGAACTAATATCCATCTCCCTCCGTTTCATTTCGAAGCAAACAAACTACACAACTACGTCGTCATTACCGCCGCGAATCCGAGCAGCATGCTTACAGTTTTCATCCTGCCGCCATCGGAGATGCTCTAGCTGTCATTGTTCCGTCAGCCGTTTCCTCCATCGGTTTGTGTCTTTCTCCTCTTCTTGTTGAGCTTATGATGATTGTGTTTGTTTTGTTTTGATTCAAGCTTTTTATTGGTGGTTTGTTATTTGTGTAATATGAATAATGAACATAAAAAAATTTCTGTTTGTGTGTATTTACTGGAAAAGAAAGAGATTGAAATGGAGGGAGTTGGAATTGTATTTTAAATTATACTGTATCTATTTTAACATATCACCACATACATGATTTGCCACTTTATGTGCCATTTAACATGGTTTGAAATTGCGGACTGCAATATTGTGGTTGCGGTTAGCAACGCATCGGCAACAGACCGCAATTGCGGTATGAATGGAAATCACACGCAACAACCGCATCACCACCGCAACAGAACAGTAAATAATGCATTATAACGGTGTTTCAACCGCAACGGACCGCATTGAACCGCAAGTTGAATTCAACTCAAATTTATTTTCACTCATTTTACTGTAGAAGTTTAGTCATGTTTTTAGAGATGAAGAGAAATTTGGAGAATGATTTTGTTTTTCAATCTAATACACATGTTTTTCACTCACTGTGCGTCTGTGTTGATGTTCACTGAAGAAGAAGAAGCAAACCAAATATTTTAATTATTTTATTAATTTCAGAAGTGTGGTATAATTTGTTTTGTTTAATTTAAAATTTGTGATGCTGGTAAGGGCACGTGTGACGTCAATACATATGCATTAATTTAATGAGAAAATATAAAAAGATTTAGGTTTTTAACTAATTTATTTAAATTGAGTTAAAATTTTATGAGAGAATTAGGGAAATTAAATTTTAGATTAAAATATAATGGTTATAAAACAAGTCAAAACAAATAAATATTTAATGTTGTAATTTTAGGATAATTTAAATTTTGAACAATTTAAATTTATTTTTACATTTAACTAACTATGTTAATGTTGAAAATATTTTTTTAAATTGTTAAATTTTAGTTAGCCAACCCTTAAAAATAATTTTAAAAAAACAATTCAAAACTAACACATAAATACAAAATTTTAAAAATTTAAAACTATTCATAAATGTAATATTTTAAAATTTAAAACTAATATAAAATTAAAAACAAATTATTCATAAATACAATAAAATAGTCTAAAAATAAATTAAAAACTATTACAAAACTATAAATATAGAAAATATAAATAATTCCAATAATTTTAATATTTTTTTTATATATAAGGCATGTATAAAATTGTTTCACGCCGCAACTGCTGCAATGCGCAACGCAGCGACCGCATGGACCGCAATTTAAAACCATATATTTAATCTCATGATAAATTACCAACAGTACCTCATCCACCTCCCGTAACAACAACCGTCACCGTTGAGTCCGCCGCTCTACCGCCTTAGCCGGAAGTAACTCTTCTCTCCCAACTTTTTCTCGTTTTTTCTCTTTTGATGATTACATGTCATTTCTCTTTTGAATTGCTAAATATTATGTGTATTTGGAATTTATTTGCTATGTGTGTTTGTGGTGTATGTTGGGTTTACTTTTCTTTTGAGTTTTGTGACCTATGGTTTTTATTTGCTGTTAAGCTTGTGACATGAGGAACTAGATTTACTATTTCTTTTTATTAGTAATGCTTTTATTTACTTTAAAAGAAAGAAACAATAGAATCACACACGTTAATTTCTTTTTCATAACAGTATGTTTGGACTTTCAAAGTTAGTATACTTTTAATTTATTGTTTTTTTGTTTATTTATCTTTATCATGATCTTATTTGGATTCACTTTATTTTATTTGTGTGTTTAGGTTTTATTTATTGGTTCATTTGTGTTCTTTAGAAAAGAAACTATATTTTTTATTTATAATTATTTTCTATTTTAATACTAAAAAAACGTATTCTTCTAATAAATAACTAAATTTTTTTTAAGACAAGTTAAAAGCTTGATCATTACTAGACATTTTTCACATGAATATTTCATTATTAACTTTGAAATAATTTCAAACAATTTTTTTAAATCAAACGTAATATTAAAAACCTTTTTTTTATAAATATACAAAAGAGAAGGACTGTTAGAATCTAGCATTTTAGCAGAAATTTCGAATGATTGGTCTCAAGTCTCGCACTTTGGAATAGCCGGTCATTCATCTCTTTAGTTTCTTAAAACATTTAATCATTAACTTGGACGAATAAGAGCCGTTAAGATTTAACATCTTGGCACAACTCTTTGAATAATTGATTATCATCAAGAGTTCGTCGTCCATCAAACATTTTCAGTATTAACTTGGACGAATAAGAGTCGTCAAGATCTAGCATCTTGGCACAACTCTTTGAATAATTGATTATCATCAAGAGTTCGTCGTCCATCAAACATTTTCAATATTAACTTGGACGAATAAGACCCGTCAAGATCTAGCATCTTGGCACAACTCTTTGAGCAATTGATGAAGAAACGAAAAAACACAAGAAGGGGGGTTGAATTGGAGTTTTTTAAAAAAATTAATGCAAAGGACACAATGGTTATCCTGGTTCGATTGAACTCAATCTACTCCAGTCCACCCGCCAAGGTGATTTCGCCTCTCTCTTGAGGACTTAATCCACTAATCAGTTACGATTACACAATTTCAGTAACAACCGTCACTCTTCTTGAGGTTTAACCACAACTTGGTTTTCTCAAGGAATAAAAAATTAAAAAACAAGTGCTTCTAGTAAGCTTTATCACAACCGTGATTTTTACACACTGTTTTATCAAAATGTAAATCAAAATACAAGAGCAAGTGAAATTGAAGAATTGTGGACAGTATGAGCTCACAAAAAGTGCTTTGGTCATCTGCAGGGACTCCTTTAAATAGCTGAGAAGATTTGATCCGTTGGAGACGCGTGAACTATTTTTGGAGAGGATAATAATGCTAATTAATTCTCTTTCCAAAAATACAGATTCAATCCGTTACTTTGAGATTCTCATAAACGAGAAGGATAGCGTATCAGAGTCTACGTTGAATCATCAGAGTTTCTGGCTTGATACAGCTTTGGTGCTGAAGCGCTAGACATCCGTCATCAGAACTTAGGCTGATGCTTCCAAATCAGAGCTTCGCTTTGATTAGAACTTCGCTTTAAACTTCGCTCAGATTGAATCTTCTGATACTTCTGTTTCAGAACTTCTTTGAGATACTTCTATATCAGAACTCTTTGTATTAGAACTTTCCTAGAACTTTCCTACATATCATAAACAATGAAATTAGGAGCATCAAGTTCTAAAATAACAAGTGTTTGTTATCATCAAAACTATTAGGAATGTAGAATCAATTCTTGTTCTAACAATCTCCCCCTTTTTGATGATGACAAAAACTCATATTTTGATAAATAATTTTAAAGGGTATTGAGGTTAGAAGACTCCCCCTGGGTTGAACATTTCCTTGAAAAATAATTTAATTTAAGATATCCAAGAGATTCTGATTGCCAGTTACCTGCTTGCTTAACACAGTAGAAACAGAAGTTAAAATATTCAAAATGTTCGAGACAAAGTCCTGGTGCACTGTTATGGTTCAAAATATTCTACGTTCTCCCCCTTTGTCATTAATCAAAAAGTGAAAAGATACATGAGAACAATTAAAAGAAGATAATGACAGAAGATAATGACAGAAGATAAAATGCAACAAAACAGAAAGAAAATTAAGGTTGAGGAGCAGGAGGAAGTCTTGTGAACAATGCTTCCAGAAGACCTTTGATCTGATTAGCGGATTCTTCTTGCTTGCCAAGCATTCCTTTAATTTCTGCGTTTGTCTCGTCCTGTTTGTCCAATCTCTTTCTAACTTCTTCATTCTCTTTCTTCAACTCATCCAGAGTTTTCAGCACAAGAACGGATGAAGATGGTTCTTCAGAAGTTACCAAATCCTCAGAGCTTTTTGCAGACACTTCCTTTGGAGGGGCTTCAGGTGATTTATCTTCCACTTCAGTAATAACCAGAGTTTGATGCTCAGAGTTTTGTGCATGAGGTTCTGAATCCATAGGAGCTTTCCAGCCTAGAGGAAGAATGGGTTTCTTTTCCCAGAATCTTAGAACCTGCTCATGGAAGATCTTCATATGGTCACAGAAGTTCTGTTGGGCTATGTCATAGCTCAGTTCCTTCATTTTCTGAGATTCAGAGTTAAACCACTTTCTGAATTGGGTCCAAAGATAGTCAGAGGCAGCTGGATTCAGATTTTCCGAACAACCCTGCTTTAGAAATTTGATCCATTCCTGCATTTCTGCCTCGAATGCCAATAAAGAGTTATCAACATCTGATTTGGATAGAGATGGGTTTGGTTTGGGAATGGCTATTTTATGAGAGGTTGAGGTGAGCTTGTCTAGAGCTTCTAGGTCAATTATGGTTCTGAGAGGATCATCTGTGATATTAGTTGGAGGAGAGTCAGAGATGAGGATAGGTGAATTAGGTGATGTAAATTCTGGAGAGGTTTGTGGGGGACTGGTGAAATTTGGTGGAGGTTGAAAGAAGTTGAGAGGGCAGTTGATACCAGGTATAGAAGTGTCAGGATGTTGAGTTTGATGTTCTGGTTCTGGTTGGGAAAAAGTGAAGAGAGGTTCATGACCAATGTCTGACAGAACTTGAGCAAGTTCTGGTTGTGGTTCAATAAAATCAGAAGGAGTGGGGTCAATGTCAATGTCAAAATCCTCAAGAGTTTGTGGTGATGGTGGTGGATTTTGGGTTCGAGATGATGGTGGTGAATTTTCAGAGGGTTTAGGAGATGATGGGTTTTCAGATGTTGATACCATTATGGATTCGACGATAGAAATGAAAGCGGAGTTACCTTTCTTCTTAGCAGCTTTAGCAACTTTTGGAGTTTTCTGAGGAGTTCCTTCAGAGGTTTTCCTTTTTCTTGAGGTTCTGGGGGCAACTTCTAGAGGTGCTTGCCTGAGCTGTTGCAGAGAAACTTCTGGTAGGGTACCATCAGCTTTACATGCATCCAAATATCTGAGGACAATTTCTGGATGAGTATCTGATGAGAAAAGAGGAAAATCTTTCAGAGGAATTTTTCTGGTGGTGATGACTTCCTTAGAGATTAGAGTTGGATCCTTCTTGATGGTATCAATGATTTTCATCTTCTTGAGATTCTTTGCATTGAGAGGTCTTCCGGCAATAGTTTCTAGATCAGAGATTTCCCGAGCTTCAGTTAAGTGATCTATCAGCTTATTCTCTGTAAGAATATCTGATATAAGTCTACCTAGAGGAATCCAATCTCTCTTGGTTCTTTCATCTTCTCTAGTTTCTTTGACACTGTTCTTCAGATGATTGAATAAGCAATAGGGAAGATTCGCTTTGGTAAAAGTGGAGATGAGGTACAGGAGATACTGTTGATCGTTGTTGATGTAGTCAGACGAGCTTGAAGGTTTCCTGTGATAGATGCACCCAAGAATGATTCTGGCCCAAATTCTGTGACGATCTTTTAGGTCTTTGATTTTGTTGGAGTGTTGACCGGAGGTGAAGATTTCTTTTGAGATAGTATTAAGATCAGTGCCCTTTTCCATCTCACTGCATCTGATTCCTGATCCATCATGATCAATCAGCTTACCAATAAGGTCTTCAGTGATGACAACCTTCTTTCCCATAACATACGAGATTACTTGATGTTTTGAGACCGATGCAAAAATCCAGAATTCCTTAACAAGTTGGGGAAAAACTGGACCCATTAAGCGATTGAAGTATTTGTTCCATCCTTGAAACTCAATCTCAGGAGTAAGGTCATACCCATTGTCTTTCATGCTTTCAAAATCGACGATGAGCTCACAGAGAACTTCAAGAGAGGCAAAAGGGGTGAGGAGAGTTCTTGAGGGCTCAACGTACCTTTCTCCAATGACTTGGTCAGCTGATTCTTGAGACATTGCTTGTTGAGAGCTGGAGGCCATTGTTCACAGACTTAGGGTTTTGGGAACACAGACTTAGGGTTTTGGGAACACAGAAACAAGAAATGTAAATAATATGGAGAAGACGAAAGAGAGTAAATGAGTGATAGTGAGCGTGTGAGGGTGTTAGAAGGGGCATTTATATATAAGAGACCAAGACTTAAATAGCAATTAAAAACAATAACATCATGATTAATAGCCGTAATGATTTCTGACAAGGGAGATAGCGTGAGAAATTTTTGGAACAGTTACCGATGTGACTTGGCGCCTCAATATGTCAACACAGACGTTTCAGTTTTCCAGAGTTTGACACGCGTTCATCATCAAAGAAAGTCTGGAGCGTAGGTTGACACGTGTTTGCTAGAGTGAACTTAATGATCTATCCTTGAAATGAAAAGTTCAGATCTTCTGAATAGATTCTGATGCAATCTTTCTTCTCACTTCTGAAGAATTATTGGTCAGATGTTCACAAAAGAAAAGAAGTTCTGAGAGTTAAAAATATAGAAATTACGTTTTCATTCTGGACATAATTCCATACAGAGATTTTTCAGAATGAAATTAAATCTATCTTCAGCAAGGGGTTTGGTGAAAACATCAGCCCATTGATGGTCTGTGTCTATAAATTTTAAACAAAGAATTCCCTTCTGAGTATAGTCCCTAATGAAATGATGTTTAATTTCTATATGTTTAGCCCTAGAATGCAGAATAGGATTTTTTTGAAAGACAAATGGCAGAAGTATTGTCACAGAGGATAGGGATGTTACTCTCGTAAATGT
The DNA here is from genome assembly GCA_022829125.1 of Lathyrus tuberosus. Lineage (NCBI taxonomy): Eukaryota > Viridiplantae > Streptophyta > Magnoliopsida > Fabales > Fabaceae > Lathyrus > Lathyrus tuberosus. Next base: position 16,975,279 of record JALAZF010000071.1, read on the forward strand.
GAAAGTCTTCAAGCTGATTCTTCATCCAGAGCATCTGAGTACTGCATCCAGCTGCAGCTATGTATTCAGCTTCAGCAGTTGATAGTGCAATGGTGGATTGTCTTTTGCTGGACCAAGAGATTAGGTTGTCTCCCAGAAACTGGAAGCTTCCAGAGGTACTTTTTCTTTCTATTCTGTCTCCAGCAAAGTCAGCATCACAGTATCCTACCAATTTGTATTCCCTGGACTTTCTATAGCAAAGACCAAGATTAGTAGTACCTTTCAGATATCTGAAAATTCGCTTAACAGCTGTTAAGTGAGATTCTCTAGGATCTGATTGAAATCTAGCACAAAGGCAAACGCTATAGAGAATATCAGGTCTTGAAGCAGTTAAATAAAGGAGAGAACCAATCATACCTCTGTAGATCTTCTGTTCTACTTTCTTACTTACCTCATCTTTTTCCAGAATACATGTGGGATGCATAGGAGTTTTTGAAGGCTTACTTTCTGACATTTCAAATTTCTTCAGAAGGTCTCTGACATACTTGCTTTGATGTATGTAAGTTCCTTCTGGAGTTTGGTTGATTTGAATTCCCAAGAAGAACTTGAGTTCTCCCATTAAGCTCATTTCAAACTCTGCCTACATAGTCTTAGCAAATTCTTGCCCCAAGGAGCTTTTAGTGGATCCAAAAATTATATCGTCTACGTATATCTGACAGATCAGAATGTGATTTTTAAATGACTTACAGAATAAAGTTGTGTCCACCTTCCCTCTGGTAAAATCATTTTCTAAGAGAAAGTTACTTAGTCTCTCATACCAAGCTCTGGGAGCTTGTTTTAGACCGTATAACGATTTCTTAAGTTTATAAACATATTCTGGATGTTTTGTGTTTTCAAAACCAGGTGGTTGATGCACGTAAACTTCTTCATCAATGTAACCATTTAAAAACGCACTTTTGACATCCATCTGATAGAGAGTGATGTCATTATTTACAGCATATGAAATTAAAAGTCTGATAGATTCTAACCTTGCGACTGGAGCAAAGGTTTCTGTATAGTCTATCCCTTCTTGCTGACTATAACCTTGTGCAACCAGTCGTGCTTTGTTTCTGACAACTTCTCCCTGTTCATTTAGTTTGTTTCTGAAGACCCATTTGGTTCCAATGATGTTGAAGCCTTTGGGTTTTGGAACTAGATCCCAAACGTCGTTTCTGGTGAACTGATTCAGTTCTTCCTGCATTGCGAGGATCCAATCATTGTCTGTGAGTGCTTCGTCAATTTTAGTGGGTTCTATCAGAGAGACTAATCCCACTAGAGATTCTTCCGTCTTTTTGAATGAGGATCTTGTTCTGATTGGGTCATCCTTCTTTCCCAGAATTTTGTCTTCGGGATGAGTTAGAGAACTTTTGGACAGTCTTTTCTGGATGGGTTCTTCAGAATTAGAGTTTCCTTCTGTTTTGCTCGCCAGTTTTTCTGATGATCTGGTTTCGGTGCCTGTTATTTGAACTTCTATTTCTGCAAGAGATTCATCATGCTTTGGCTTTTGAAGGCCAAGCTTATCATCAAATTTGACACAAATGGATTCTACCACACTTCGTGTTTCTGTGTTATATACTCTGTATCCTTTTGAACGTTCAGAGTATCCTAACATGAAACATTTTTGTGCTTTAGAATCAAACTTGTTCAGAGGATCATTAGTGTTTAAGATAAAGCATGTACATCCAAAAGGATGGAAGTAAGAAATGTTGGGCTTTCTGTTCTTCCACAACTCATATGGAGTCTTTTCCAGAATAGGTCTTATAGAGATTCTATTCTGAATGTAACACGCTGTATTAACTGCTTCTGCCCAAAAGTGTTTAGCCATGTTAGTCTCATTGATCATGGTTCTGCCCATTTCTTGTAGAGTTATATTCTTGAGCTCTACAACTCCATTTTGTTGTGGAGTTCTAGGACAAGAGAAATCATGAGAAATGCCATTTTCATTAAAAAATGTTTCTAGATTTTTGTTTTCAAATTCCCCACCATGATCACTTCTGACTTTTACAATTCTAAACTCTTTTTCATTCTGAATTTGGTTGCAGAAAGTAGAGAATACAGAGTGTGACTCGTCCTTGTGTTTTAAGAACTTTACCCATGTCCATCTGCTATAGTCATCTACGATCACTAATCCATACTTCTTGCCACTGATGGATGCAGTTTTTACTGGTCCAAACAGATCTATATGAAGAAGTTCTAATGGTCGGGAGGTAGAAACAACATTTTTTGGTTTGAAAGAGGGTTTTGAAAACTTGCCTTTTTGACATGCTTCACACAGAACGTCTGAGCTGAACTTCAGATTAGGAAGTCCTCTGACCAGATTGAGTTTGTTAATCTGAGATATTCTTCTCATACTAACATGCCCCAATCTTCTGTGCCAGACCCATTGCTCGTCGTCAGCAGACAGAAGACATTTTACATTCTGACTTTTTAGTTCAGAAAGTTTTATTTTGTAAATGTTGTTCTTTCTCTTTCCATTAAAGAGGATTGTTCCATCTTTCTGACTAACTGCCTTGCAGGACTTTTGATTGAAGATTATATCATAACCGTTATCACTTAATTGACTTATGGATAACAAGTTATGCATTAATCCTTCTACTAATAAGACATTAGATATAGAGGGTAAAGTACCATTACCTATGGTTCCAGAGCCAATGATTTTACCTTTCTGATTGCCTCCGAAACCTACATATCCTCCAGCTTTAAGTTCCAGGCTTTGGAACATATGCTTTCTTCCCGTCATGTGTCGCGAGCATCCAGAGTCCAGGTACCATGACTGGGGTTTCAATCTTGCTGTCAAAGACATCTGCAACATATAGGATTTTATCCTTAGGTACCCACATCTCTTTGGGTCCTTGTTTGTTAGTGTTCACAGAGTTCTGATTGAGTTTTGGTTTCTCAATAGAATTTGAATAAGATTCACTGGTGTATTTAATATCATGTGTGTGTCCATATGTGAAGTGAGAGTTCAAAGGAGCATATTTTATGATCATATCATCAACACGTTTGGGTTTATACGGAGCTTCTCCTCTAGGATTGACATAACCTATGCCCTTTCTCCCATTTCTACTAACTCCATAGATCATTGAAGCCATTTTGCTTCTGTCTATGTTTTTAGCTAGAAATTTTTGAAAGTTATAGTCGTAATGTTTTAAAATATTATCAGAACTACTGGAAACTTCTGAATCAGATTGTTTCTGATATTTTTCAAAAGAGTTGAGTTTTGAAACAGTTTCTTTTAATTCAGAATTTTCTGCTTTTAGCTTTCTGTTCTCTTCAGACTCAGATACCAGATCATGTTTCAGATTCTTATATTTGAGCTGAAGTTTCTGATAGTTTTCAAGAATTTCTGACAAACTTTCTTCTAATTGAGATCTAGAAAAGTTAGAGAATACCTCTTTAGTTTCTGACTCAGAGTCTGATTCTGATAAGTTTGAATCATCTGATATGTTGGCCATTAGGGCAATGTTCGCGTGTTCATTTTCTGATTCGGATTCTGCTTCAGAGGATTCCGAGTCATCCCAGGTAGCCATAAGACTTTTCTTTCTTTCCTTGTTAAACTTTTTATTTGGCTTTTCTTTCTGCAGCTTAGGACAGTCACTTTTGTAGTGTCCAGGTTCCTTGCATTCGTAACACACTACCTCTTTGTTTCTAGACTTTTTGTGTCCAGAGGATGGTTCAGAATGACTGCTTGATCTTCTAGAGTTTCTGAATTTTCGTTGCCTATTTTTCCATAGTTGTTGTATTCTTCTGGAAAGGAGTGATAGTTCATCTTCTTCTGAGGAGCCACCAGAGCTTTCTTCTTCTGCCTGAAAAGCTTTAGTTTCAGATTTATATTTAGATTTAAGAGCAATAGACTTACCTTTCTTCTGGGGTTCATCTTCTTCTAGTTCTATCTCGTGACTTCTTAAAGAGCTGATCAGTTCTTCAAGAGATATTTCGTTGAGGTTCTTGGAGAGTTTTAGTGCTGTGACCATGGGTCTCCATACTTTAGGTAAGCTCCTGATGATTTTCTTGACATGATCTGATGTTGAGTACCCTTTATTCAGAACTTTTAGTCCAGCAACTAGAATTTGAAACCTTGAGAACATTTTCTCAATTGTTTCATCTTCTTCCATTTTGAAGGCTTCATACTTTTGGATGAGTGCCAGAGCTTTAGTCTCTTTGACTTGAGAGTTGCCTTCATGCGTCATTCTCAGAGAATCAAATATGTGTTTGGCTGATTCTCTGTTAGTGATCTTCTCATATTCTGTGTGGGAGATTGCGCTGAGGAGAATCGTTCTGGCCTTGTGATGATTTCTGAAATCTTTCTTCTGTTGATCAGTCATGGTTTTCCTTTCAATCTTCTGACCGTCTTTTCCGACAGGGTGAGTGTAACCATCTGTTACCATATCCCAGAGATCACCGTCATGAGCCAGAAAGAAACTTTCGATTAGATCTTTCCAGTAATCAAAGTTTTCTCCGTCAAACACCGGTGGTTTGCCACTGATTTTGTCGTTGTAGTTCTGAACGGATTCTGCCATAGTGCTTTTTCGTGAAGGATCTTTTATCTGACACGGTTAAGTGTTAGCACCCAGAACCAGGCGCTCTGATGCCAATTGAAGAAACGAAAAAACACAAGAAGGGGGGTTGAATTGGAGTTTTTAAAAAAAATTAATGCAAAGGACACAATGGTTATCCTGGTTCGATTGAACTCAATCTACTCCAGTCCACCCGCCAAGGTGATTTCGCCTCTCTCTTGAGGACTTAATCCACTAATCAGTTACGATTACACAATTTCAGTAACAACCGTCACTCTTCTTGAGGTTTAACCACAACTTGGTTTTCTCAAGGAATAAAAAATTAAAAAACAAGTGCTTCTAGTAAGCTTTATCACAACCGTGATTTTTACACACTGTTTTATCAAAATGTAAATCAAAATACAAGAGCAAGTGAAATTGAAGAATTGTGGACAGTATGAGCTCACAAAAAGTGCTTTGGTCATCTGCAGGGACTCCTTTAAATAGCTGAGAAGATTTGATCCGTTGGAGACGCGTGAACTATTTTTGGAGAGGATAATAATGCTAATTAATGCTCTTTCCAAAAATACAGATTCAATCCGTTACTTTGAGATTCTCATAAACGAGAAGGATAGCGTATCAGAGTCTACGTTGAATCATCAGAGTTTCTGGCTTGATACAGCTTTGGTGCTGAAGCGCTAGACATCCGTCATCAGAACTTAGGCTGATGCTTCCAAATCAGAGCTTCTCTTTGATTAGAACTTCGCTTTAAACTTCGCTCAGATTGAATCTTCTGATACTTCTGTTTCAGAACTTCTTTGAGATACTTCTATATCAGAACTCTTTGTATTAGAACTTTCCTAGAACTTTCCTACATATCATAAACAATGAAATTAGGAGCATCAAGTTCTAAAATAACAAGTGTTTGTTATCATCAAAACTATTAGGAATGTAGAATCAATTCTTGTTCTAACAATTGATTATCATCAAGAGTTCGTCGTCCATCAAACATTTTCAGTATTAACTTGAACAAATAAGAGCAGTTGAGATCTAGCATCTTGGCATAACTCTTCGAGCAATTGATTATCATCAAAAACTCGTTGTCCATTAAACAATTTTCATATCATTTTGGACGAATAAGAGACGTTAAGATCTAGAATCTTGGATAACTCTTTGAACAATTGATTACCATCAAGTGTTCGTTGTCCATCAAACAACTTTCATTATTAACTTGGCCGAATAAGAGCTGTCAAGATCTAGCATCTTGGCACAACTCTTTGAGCAATTGATTATTGTAACGCCCTGTATAATATATACCTAGAATAATACTATACAAGCATTATATTTGGTACTGACACCATCATAAGTGCCTAATGGCGTAATTCACATACTTGACCATTCTAAAAACATAATACAATCTATGGTACAAGATATGGAAACTAGCCAAAATAATAAAACTAAGATTAATATACAATATCCTCAATTGTATACAACAAACACACAGCGGAAAACTAAAGCTAAGCTTCTCTTGAAACATCCAAGCATACCTCCACTTGTAAATCAAACCTGCAACAACGCCTGAAAATTAGCAACAATAATGGGGTGAGATATTTATCTCAGTGAGTTCCCTATCTTATGGATTCTCTCGGCTTTACAGGGTTCTAGCCAAATCCTAACTCAAGTCAAGGGGAAGGGAAAAAACCTTTAGTTCCCAATCTCACACTATATGGAAACATGCTTATGAGCCTGTTAACTCAAAATTATCACTAATCGGTAACTCCTACCAAGGCATCTTTCCCCGGCCAACCCTACAAGAGAGTTCAACACGGGTCACGGATCCTTAAAAAAACGTAGACATCCATTCCCGGCCAGCCCTTCCAAGGGTTAAGGACACGGGGCCTGGAAGCTAACATAGATAACTTTCCCCGGCCAGCCTACTCAAGAGGCCCTTCAACACGGGTCACGGTTACCTACTCATGGTACTTTCCCCGGCCAGCCTACACAAGAGGACCTTTAACACGGGTCACTAATACCACCCACTAAGTAACTTTCCCCGGCCAGCCTACACCAGAGGCCCTTCAACACGAGTCACGGTCACTTACTTAATAAACACTTTCCCCGGCCAGCCCTTCTCAAGAGTTATGGACACGGGTCATGACTATTTATTAAGGGGTAAAAACGGTTCAGGTTACGTGATTACACACACAACGTGTTTATATTCGACAATCACAAGACCACATTCGCCTTAAGACCTCATTTGCCTTATTCTCACAATTACAATGGTTAACACATGTTTCATACTAGTGTCTTATCCTTTCCTAGACCCTTACTCGTCAAGGATGCATGTAACGCACCGTTTTGTCCGATTTATTTAATTGAGTCGATTTAATTATTTTCGTTTTTATCTTATTTTATTCTTGACTATTATTTGACAATATATTATTTTTCATCGTTATTATGTTTTATCGCGTTTTAAGAGCGTTTGCGAGATATTTGAGATGAGGGGTAAAATGGTCTTTTTAGGGGTTTAGATATTTTGTTATTATAAGAAAGAAAGAAAAGAGAGTTTAGAGAGAAAATAGAGAGAAAGAAAAAGAGAAACGAAGAGAAAAAGAAAGGAAGGGAAAGAAGAGGAGAGAAAGAGAGGAGAAGAGGAAAATCGAGGAAACCTCTGTTTCAAGCGCGATTAATCGGGTAAGGGTGAGAAGTTTCGATTATATCTTGCTTGTGTATGTATATGTGTTGTTTGTTGTAATTGTTTTGGTTGTTTCACACCTTTTTCTCATTGATAATTTGTGATCAATTAGATAGAAATCGATGTTTTCACGGGTGAAGCTCGATATAAACTGCGTAGAATACTTGTTGATTATGTTGGAACATGTTTTGGTTGATATATTGTGATTTGGAAGTGTTTAGGTGGAAGAAATGATGAATTTTGGTCCCATATGACCTATATTGACGCTGCTGTGAATTTCTGGGTTTGCAGGTTCGCTTTGCGAACCCCAGCGAAGGGGAAAGCGAAGGTTCGCCCAGAAGTTCGCATTGCGAACTTTATGCTGTTTTTTCTCTGCCACGGTTCGCTAGGGGTTCGCATTGCGAATAGGAAAGCGAACGTGACAGATTTTCCATTTTGTTTCCTTCATAACTTTTGATCCGTAACTCGGATTGAGGCACGGTCGGATGCGTTGGAAAGTTATTTTAATGCTCTTTATGATAGTGGAATAGAAACATATGTTTATGTCATGGATTGATATGGTAGAGTTAAATATTGTGATGAATGTGATAAGTGTAGTTTATGTTTCCACCAAAATTCATGAATCGGGAATCCGATTGATATGGGACTTGAAGCCTTGGAAAGAGAATCCAACGTGCTAGTAAATGGTTATGTGATACCATGTGTTAACTAAGAATATTTGGTAGAGGATGATTAGTGGTTTGTAGGTGTTGTTGTGTTTGTTGGTGTTCGATGCGGTACACTATCGTCATATAAATGTGGGGCTTTTGTGCTATTTATATGATGTTGATGCATGTGATAATGATGTTGTTGTGTGGTAAAATACATTGTTTGATTGAATATCAATGTATGTTGTTATGATGTTTTGTGGGATTGTTGTGGTTGATGGTGAGTAATTCTTGATATGAATTGATATGAGTGTATATGCTAAAATGCTAGTGGTTTGTGGATTATGATGAAATGCATTGTTTATGTGAAATTCAATGTGTGTTAATTGGTGGCCTTATGGCAAGTAAGGCATTGTTTGAATTGATTTCTAATGCATGAATAATGATGATGAGATAATTCATATTGTTGATTTGTGAAGATGCATTTGATTGTCATGAGTCATTGTATGCCAAGCATCATGATATGCATCTTGTGATGTCGTGTGTCTAGTGGGTGTGAGCGACGAAACGATTCCAAAGGGAATCTGCTGTAACGGTCGTGCGCCTTATACAAAGAGGACCTAAAGCGACGTTATAGACGATCGTGTGCCTTATACAAAGAGGGCCTAAAGTGATCGGATCGTGTGCCTTATACAAAGAGGACCTAAAGCGATCCATAAACGTCGTGTGCCTTATACAAAGAGGGCCTAAAGCGACAAGGAACATCGTTTGCCCGACGGGGAGTTACACTAAGTAACAAGCGATGATTCCAATAATTCATGAATGAATTAATGATGAGAATGATGGATGGATTGATACCGCATTTGCATAGAGTCGTTGTGTCGGTCTCTTTGCATTTACATAAATCATGAATGGATTGATTATGTGTGGAAAATCATGAATGGATTGATTTGTGTGGAAAATCATGAATGGATTGATTATGTGTGGAAAATTGTGAATTGATTGATTATGTGTTGAGCTCGTGATAACATTGGTGAATTGATATGCATTTGTGATAAATGTATTGGTTATGGATGATATGTTTTATGTATAGACATATGCCATGTTTTGAGGGGATGTTGCACATCATAATGATTGTATTACTTATCTATGATATGCTATATATGAATATATGTGATGTGGTGGTGTGTTTCCATATGTCATAACTTTGGTATGCATTATGTGTGAATATGTTATTATGTTGGATTATTAGAAATATGTTATGTGTTTGTGGCACGCTATATGTATTAGTATGTGATGCTTGTGGTGAGAATAATTATGCATGTGAATTTATATGTGTTTGCATATTATTATGCAATCTTGATTTAGTTGTTATTTATCACCCTTCTGCTGTGGTTTGTTGCTCTATGAGGCAATTGCAGATTAGTATCTTGGAGGCTTTTGTGAAGATTAGTCCTCCATCCGTTTGTTAGTTTGTCTGCTCTGATACGTAACACGGGAGTCGGGGAACGCTTTTGTTATATATGTATACATTTGTTGGATCTATTTTGTATTACCTTTGTATGAATATTTTGATGTTATAAAATAATTTATTTTGTAAAACAAGTCAGTTATGGATCTTTCCGCTTTATTCCATAATTGAACTTTCCTTTTGTTGGAAAAAGCTTCCTGAATTATATTTATTCCATTTTGTGTTATGTATCAAATTTATGAGCAGGGATTGTGTTTTCTTTCTTTAAATGTGGAGTCCTTGTTTCTGTCTAAGAATAATAAATTTTTATTTACTCTAATTTATTTATGTATTATTTATTAGCGATGGGAATTGGGGTGTTACATTAGTGGTATCAGAGCAGACTGGTCCGTCCGGCCAAGTTGTTGAGTCAGTTGGTGTGACAGTTGAATACTGTCGATGTTGTTTGTTCCTTAGAATGTGATATGTGTGTGAAACACTGTCAGTACTTTCTGGTTTTCTAATCCTTTGTCTGCATGACTTAGAATGAGATAAGTGGGGGAGAAGCTGGTGCTTCTCCAAATTGCTTCAGGTGTGGAGCGTAGGCTCAGTGTGACGTTGATTGCAAGATTGTAAGTGTTGTTTGGACAGTGTTGTTCCCGGTTCCGGAGGGAATGCGGTGGTAAGGTTATGTCAACTAAGGATTTGTGCCTTAGGTAGTTATGTGCACAAGGTGCAAGAAATGCTATTATAGTTTGGTAAAGATGGTTTATGCCCCATCATGGTTGTCGGCTGTCTATTGACAAATTGAGGAACTGATCACCCTTAATCTCTTGTTGATAGTAGATGAAATTATGTTGGATGGAATAGACGTGTCTTTCCGGCTTTGATAGTGTGTGCAATGAATTGTTGGAATTAAGAAAATGATTACGGATTATTTTGTTGAGCCGATGAAGATTCTAATATCGGAAGATGAGATGGATTAGAGGTTTTGGTATGTTGGTCCAGTTGGGAAGTCATTGAGAGAGAACAATTGGGTATCGTTAATGGTTGTTCTAAGAGAGTAGAGTGTGAACTCAAATTTGACGAAGGTGAGGATTTGAGATTTGGATCTGCTAAGTAAGTAGAAGAACTTTTAGGAAGTAAAACTCAGATGTTGGTCATGTTTGTGATGATATTGTTCTGGAAATTGGCAGGAAGCCACAGGGATAGGCCGTCAGTTGTGCATGGTTTTCAGATGTGTTTTTGGATGGAACATTAGTGTGTTGACTTGAAGAGGTCCAGCATGGTTGGTAAAGAAAAGGATGATAGCATGAGGTTGCGTGTTAATCAGTGAGTAGTATGGAAACTTGTGGTTGTGTTCTGGATAGCTTGAGTTTTAAATTGTGACGAATTGCGAACGATTTAAAGTTTCTTGATGGTATTACTTTTGCTATGGGTTGAGATCTCGTGTCAGCAGAAACCTTGAGTAAGTTGGAACCCTGTAAGAAGAATTGATATGGAATGTGGTAACTAGAGATTGTTAAACTATTTTGGATAAATTGTTTCGAGCTCAGAATGAATTTTGAAGGTTGTATATGTTATGGTTGTGGAGTATATGAATCGTATCTTCCATACTTGTTTGGATAAGTTTATAGTGATGTTTATTGGATGATATTCTGATTTATTTTAAATCAAAGGATGAGTATGTAGAGTATTTGAGGATTGAGTTACAAGGGTTGAAAGAGAGGGAGCTTTCTGCTAAATTATCGAGTGAGAATTTTGATTGCAAGAGGTTAGTTTTCGGGGATATGCTATTTCCAATGATGGTATTATTATGTATCTATCCAAAATAGATGCAGTTCTACAATGAGAGACTCCGAAGTCGGTTAAGGAGATTAGAAACTTTTGGGCTTAGTTGGTTGTTACTGCAGGTTATGGAAGACTTTGCTAACTTAGTGCTTCTGTTATCTCAGTTGACTTGCAAAGGGTAAGTCGTTTGTTTTGGATGTTCGTTGTGAGTAAGTTTTGGTGGGCTGAAGTAGAGATTGACTACGGCTCCAATTTTGATTCTGCTTGATCCTAATAAACTGTTTATGGAATATTGTGATGTGTCTTTGATGAGTGTAGTTAGTGTGCTAACCCGAGAGGGTAAAGTCATTTCTTATGCTTTACGACAATATAGGATTCATGATTTCAAGATGGCTGCGGTTACTTTTGTGTTGAGAATCTAGAGGAATTATTTTGAGGGTTGTAGGTTCAAGGTGTTTGGTAATCACAAGAGTATTGAGTACTTGTTTGGTCAGATGGAATAAAGTAGGAGACAACGAGGATGGTTAGAATTCCTGATGAGTTATGACTTTAGCTGGAATTATCCTATTGGTAAAGTTAGTGTCGTGCCTGATGAGTTAAGTCAAAAGTTTTTATACATGTCTGTTTTGATGGTCAAGGAGTTATAATTATTTGAGCAGTTCAGAGACTTATGTCTGGTGTGTGAGATAACTCAGTGGAGTGTAAGGTTGGGTCTATTAGAGATGAACTATGCTTTTTTTGGTAAATATTAGAGAGAGTTAGAAGTTGGATATGGAATTAGTAGATTTGATTGTTGCGGGTAATCAGAGTGCGCATCAAAAGTGTGATGTGGCACATTTTGTATACGAGTGTGTGACTTGTAAGAGTTCATAGGTTGGACATTGAAAACATGTAGGAATGATGAGACCGTTGGACGTTTCAGAATGGAAGTGTTAGGTGAAAGGTTTAAATATTATTCATGGGCTACTATATGGATGGATGTTTTGGTTATATGTTCGATTGGTGAATCGTAGCATTGTTGTAATGATGTGGTGTGACAAGGATGTTGGTATTGTGGTTATGTAGAGGTTGTTGAAACGATGTTGGGTCGTGGAACTTTATGTTCTTGTTTGTGTTGTTGCCTCGTTTCCATCGTGATGGTTCGAGTGCGAGTAGCTAATTCCTGTGTGGGGAATTAGGGGAGTGTTACCTATGGTGAGGGTAACGATCTTGTTGTGTTTCAGTTCAAGAGTGAACCTGTGTGTTCGTAACATGGGTATTCTTTGAGTTGTGAGTTGGTCGTCAGTGCATTGTATGGGCATTGCATCTTGTCGTTGTCGTTATTACCGTTGTCGTGTCGTTGTAGTAGTTGCTGTTAGCAAGGTGGTTTATCAGTTTGTGTTATTCGTGGTGTACCTTTTGTTGGCATGATAGTTTGTTAGTCGGATATGAGAGTCATATCCGGAGTTGTTTGCACCAAGTATATTTTCGAGGACGAAAATTTCTAAGTGGGGGAGAATTGTAACGCCCCGTTTTGTCCGATTTATTTAATTGAGTCGATTTAATTATTTTCATTTTTATATTATTTTATTCTTGACTTTTATTTAAAAATATATTATTTTTCATCATTATTATGTTTTATTGCGTTTGCGAGATATTTGAGCTGAGGGGTAAAATAGTCTTTTTAGGGGTTTAGATATTTTGTTATTATAAAAAAGAAAGAAAAGAGAGTTTAGAGAGAAAATAGAGAGAAAGAAAAAGAGAAAAAAAAAGAAAAAGAAAGGAAGGGAAATAAGAGGATTGAAAGAGAGGAGAAGAGGAAAATCAAGGAAACCTCTGTTTCAAGCGCGATTAATCGGGGAAGGGTGAGAAGTTTCGATTATATCTTGCTTGTGTATGTATATGTGTTATTTGTTGTAATTGTTTTCGTTGTTTCACAACTTTTTCTTATTGATAATTTGTGATCAATTAGATATAAATCGATGTTTTCACGGGTGAAACTCGATATAAAATGCGTAGAATACTTGTTGATTATGTTGGAACATGTTTTGGTGTTCGCGGTGCGGTTTGGGCAGTTTTGACGCTAAAAATCATCCGAACCGCGAGAGAAAAAATCATGCGGTTCGGTTTGGTTCGGTTGGCTTTTAGAAAAAATCCGAACCAAACCAAACCAAATCAATGCGGTTTGGGTTGGTTCGGTTGGTTCGATTTTTTACAAGATTTTTATTGAGCCATACATACACATATAAAGAACAACATAACTTTGTGTTTAGTCAATCATACATTACCAAATAATGAAAAAAACTCATCATATTGAGACTAAAATTTCTCATTCAATATACAAAAAATCAATTTAATCAAAAGTGGAAAAAAATAGTAGCATAAAACAATATCAAAAATATTATAATTAAACAAATAATAGAGAAGAATGGAGATTAGAGAAAAATGAAAAAGAAAAAAACATAAGAGATGTGAGATTAAAGAAGAAAAGTGCGATAAAAACGTAATTAGAAGAGAAAATAGTAACATAAAAATGAGAAGATGAAAAAGAAAAAACATGTGACATAAGAGATTAGTGTAGAAGATGTGAGATGTATATGGCAAAGAAGATCAGAAGAATGTGTAATACTATTATGAGAGGTTTGAGAAGGTTGAAACTTAAAAGCTAATGGGTTTGAGTTTTGGGTTGGATGTGGGATAAGTGAAGTTTGGATTGTAATATAATGCGGTTTGGCTTGTTTTAGTCCGGTTTGTAAAATACAAACCGCAAACCAAACCGAATCGCGCGGTTTTGTTAAAAGATGACCCAAACAACTCCGAACCAAATGCGGTTTTTTGCAGTTTCGGTTTGGTTTGGTTTGGTTTGCGGTTTTCTATTGGGTTGGTTCGGTTTTGAACACCCCTACATATGACCTATATTGACGCTGCTGTGAATTTCTGGGTTCGCAGGTTCGCTTTGCGAACCCCAGCGAAGGGGGAAGCGAAGGTTCGCCCAGAAGTTCGCATTGCGAACTTTATGCTGTTTTTTCTCTGCCACGGTTCGCGGGGGGTTCGCATTGCGAATAGGAAAGCGAACGTGACAGATTTTCCATTTTGTTTCCTTCATAACTTTTGATCCGTAACTCGGATTAAGGCACGGTCGGATGCATTGGAAAGCTATTTCAATGCTCTTTATGATAGTGGAATAGAAACATATGTTTATGTCATGGATTGATATGGTAGAGTTAAATATTGTGATGAATGTGATAAGTGTAGTTTATGTTTCCACCAAAATTCATGAATCGGGAATCCGATTGATATGGGACTTGAAGCCTTGGAAAGAGAAACCAACGTGCTAGTAAATGGTTATGTGATACCATGTGTTAACTAAGAATATTTGGTAGAGAATGATTAGTGGTTTGTAGGTGTTATTATGTTTGTTGGTGTTCGATGCGATACGCTATCGTCATATAAATGTGGGGCTTTTGTGCTATTTATATGATGTTGATGCATGTGATAATGATGTTGTTGTGTGGTAAAATACATTGTTTGATTGAATATCAATGTATGTTGTTATGATGTTTTGTGGGATTGTAGTGGTTGATGGTGAGTAATTCTTGATATGAATTGATATGAGTGTATATGCTAAAATGCTAATTGTTGTGGTTTGTGGATTATGATGAAATGTATTGTTTATGTGAAATTCAATGTGTGTTAATTGGTGGCCTTATGGCAAGTAAAGACATTGTTTGAGTACACAAAAGCTCATCTGATCTCATCTGATGTCCAAATTGAGCATTTAGATAATATGGGGTATTATAGTTATCATCAAGAGCTCGCTGTCCGATAAATAATTTTTATAGTAACTTGAATGAATAAGGGTCGTTGGAATCTAGCATTCTGACATAAGTCTTTGAACATTTGATCAAATGTTCGTCATTCATTAAATATACCTCAAGCATCAAACTTTATTTCTCTCGCCGCCGTGCGATTAAAACCTTTTCTCAAAAGAACGATGTTTAGTTCCTTCTAATGCGCCTGTAAACTAAATGCTTAAGCCTCCGTCGAGAGTAGAAAAGCTAATGTTTTGCCATTAGATTGTGATCTAAACATTTATTCGATATTACGAACCAACAATACATAACCAGAACTACGGACACTCTGATTTCTCATTTATCAATGAGAATACGCTGGCACAAGGACCATAACTCTTGGCGAGCCACCTTTTCCCTTTTTCCCCGTAGTCTCCGAACTACGATTGCTCTGATTCCATCCTTGTAAGGATACATAGGCACGAGACTGCAATGTCTTGACGAACACCTTAATAATAAAACCCTTTTGGTTCTCTTTCTCTTAATAATAATCTAGAAAACATTTATCCTTCTCTCTCTTTTTTATCCCTAATAACTAGAAGATTTAGAAACAAACCTTAAGCTTACACCCATTCAATCCTAACTAAATGGTTCCCGTTGAGTACAACGGACGTGAGGGGGTGTTAATACCTTCCTCTTGCATAACCGACTCCTAAACTCAGACATTGGTTGCGATTACCATATCTTATCCATTCTTTTAGGGTTTTATTAGATATTTTCCCTTTCCCTCTATGTAATAAATAAAGATCGGTATAGACTCTGTTAAGTCCAACCCGCGAGCGTGCGATTGCGCTTCGCGAGGTTGTTATCATTTTTCGAGGTACGACACCCATGATATAGGGTTTTCACATAAGAATTGACAGTTTCCAGTTGTGGATTTCCTCTCAATTCTATCCTCGACATAATCAACATCACAAAATTCAACTAGCTTATAATATGAAGATTTCTTATAAAGAAGTCCAAGATTAGTTGTTCCTTTCAAATATCTAAAGTTCCTCTTAACAAATGTTAAATGAGTTTCTCTAGGATCTTATTGGAATCTTGCACACAAACATACACTGAATAAAATATCTGGTCTGGAATTAGTGAGACAGAGTAAGGAACCTATCATACCTTGATATTTAGTCTGATTCACTTTGCCATTTTATTCTTCACTATTCAGGTTGCAGGTAGGATGAATAGGAGTTGACATGACTTTGCAATCATCAAGATTGAACTTCTTCAAAAGTTCTCTTGTGTACTTTGACTGAAGAATGTATATACCTTCTTTTCTTTGATTGTTTTGAATTCCTAGAAAGTACTTTAATTCACCCATCATACTCACACTACTATAAAATACACCTTCGGTAAGATAATATTACTATTGTTATGCTTTCCACCGTTGTAATATTGTAAACTGGATGCGCCTAATATTTTTTTTTTTAAAGTTATTTAATCACAATTGAGATAAACAACCATGGTGATAAAGTAAGTGTTACAAGCTTCGAATCCTACCAACTACATTTTTTCCATTTTTCCTATTACAAAAAGCACATGTCACTTAAGTTCATAAATAAATAAAAAATTGATAATTATTTAACCATGGTTTTACTATTCAACAGTTGTAATAAGATCTATATTTCACTGTGGTTGGATATAACAACCGTGGTCAAAGGTTTTCTTGATAAATTTAAAACAAAAAAAAATAATCATTATTTCCTTCATAACAATCCCCAAGCAAACTAGAAAACCAGTGAACCATAGACTAGCGATAGCGAAATCTTCATCTTCACAATCTTTGTTCATTTGAATCTTAGTTCTTGATAATCTTCACTATCTTCATTCTTGGCCTCTTCCTCGTCGAAGTACGGTATGTTTTGTGCAAACTTCACTCTTTTCCCCATCTTCCTAATTCTTGATAATCTTCACTATCTTCATTCTTGTTTGATTTTGTGGTCTGTTTCGTGTAAAGTTTATATGCTTTATGTTTTGTTGTTGGATTTAGCAGTGAACAAAAATATTATAACTTTGTTACAATGGATATCCATATGCTTAAGATTTAGAGTTGTATTAATGTTATGAATATGCTTTAGTTTTTTTGATATGCTTTAGGTTTAGATTTTGTTGTGCCATTCACAATATTGTTTTGATATAAATTTCAGAATATATTATGGATCGTAGTTGGATGAAAGTTGATAGATTAAGTTCATTATATGAGAAATGAGTTTTTGAATTCCTTGAATACGCTGATCAAAATATTCCCGACAATAATGGTATCTTTTATTGTCTTTGTGTTAATTGCGGGAATAGAAATAAAGGTACAAAGGATGAGATATTTCATCACCTATGTTGTGATGGTATATGTCAAAATTATACAATATGGACATGACATCGTGAGGTGGAAAAAAAGCGAAACAGGGTGTCACAAAGTCTCGAAGTTTATGAAGATGAATATATGGATGACCGAATAAAAGATATGTTACATGATATTGGAGAATCTTCTTTTAAGAAAGCTCATATTTATGATACTTTACGTAGTGATAAGGACACCCCTTTATATAAGGGGTGTACAAGTTTTACATGATTTTCTGCGGTGTTAAAATGGTTTAATCCAAAAGCAAAAAAATGGGTGGTCAGATAAAAGTTTCACGAAATTGCTTTATTTGCTAAAACAAATCATGTTACTTGGAAAAAATCATGTTTTGATCGCATTCAAGCAGAAAATTTTGCTTGCTACTCGCACATGGGAGGAATGAAGCATTGTTTTGTGCTTTACATCGTAATGGATAAAACATTGTTCATTTATGAAGAAAAAAAAAAAGCTTTCGTCACACTGAGGTGGAAAAACGTTTCATTGGTTGAAGTTGATTTTAGGTGGATGACGTATATCCGAAAGGCAATCTATATAGCTTGTATCCGAACACTCTGGGGGTCACAGGAATATGAGCGGATGACGAGTATTTAAAAAGCAAGCTATACGGCTTGTATCCAAATCCTCGGTGATCACATGGATAATCATCTAATAGATCATTTTTCATCTGATTTTACTATGAAAAAGGTTTTTATTCAACTTGCGAAAATAAGTTTGATTTTTATTAAAAAATTAAGGAGCTTTGATTTTTAATTTATTTATTAACATTCACCATTAATCGATTTATCACAATGCCACTAAATCCATTAATAACAATATTAAAAATAAAATAAGAGTTCAAGGGAGGGTACAAACAACAAAATATAGGGTGCAAATGATAGTAAATTTAAATTGCAATAGTAAGACATATAGAAGATGAATTGTAAACGAAAATATTATGAATAATATGATTGAAAATAAAAATTACTAAAGTTTGTATTAGATAAATCAATTGTTTTATTTTTTTACAAATAAGTCAATCATTTTATAAGAGATAATAGGATTTTAAAATATCTACTCAATTTTATTTAATAAGCTCCCTTAATATTTTTAAGTTATTTATAAAAAAATGGGTGATAAATTTCTATTATTCAATATTCAGATTAGTAATAAAATTGTTCCTACTTATAACAATAGTATTTTTTCCGTATATAAAAATATTTGAATCAACAATGTATTTTTTTCCCATGTATAAATTTGTTTTGACAATATTTATAAAAAAATTTGAATCAATAGTAAAGTTGTTCCCGTACATAAAAAAATATTGAATCAACAATTTATTTTTTCTAATATATAAATATTATTTTTGCTTTCACAATATTTATAAATTTATTTAAATCAATAGTAAAGTTGTTACAGTTTATAACAATAATATTGTTTAATAAAAATATTTTAAATGCAAATAAAAAATAAATTATTAAAAATAACGACGTAGACATCTCACATCATATGTCTTATATATATATATATATATATATATATATATATATATATATATATATATAATCGGAGGTGATCAGACTAGATAGTCGTGGGCTTCACGTAGGGCAGATGATGATTCTTGTAGGAGAGGAGGGGGTGTACCTGCAAGGCACTCCGACGCTCAAGTAAGAAAAGGTCAGAGAAAAAGGGGCAAGTACAAAGTATGTTCTTAGAATGAATATTGGATACCTGACCCTCTCGAATGAGAGGGTTTTTATAATGCTCCCAGCGCGTGGCCAACGGACCCTATTTTCGGGGCGAAATAACCGTTTCCCAAAGAATAGGTAACTACCCAAAACTAGTCGTTATGTCGGGCAGGGTGCCCAAAATAGCCGTTATGTCGGGCAAAGGCGTAGTTCCGGGCACCTGCCCATAGCTGTCCTGGGATTAATGAAGCCGTGCGTGACGGGCGACAGTACCGAGGGGGGGGGGGACGATGTGATCCTTGCCCGGTGGAAGGGCAGTAAAGTGTACTCTGCCCTTCGCGGATTGGGCTTTAGGCAATTGGGTCGTTCTGGGAGCAGAAGTGGATTGGGCCATGCCTAACCATTGGTCCAGTCCGGAACAGGAGACCCCTTAGTCATTGCTCCCAAGCATGGAAGTGATGACTTAAGGATAGCCCGTTGTTCTGGGGAATTGTAACGGGGACGTTGTTTGGTGACGGAGGGAGCTATAGCGAGGTGCCCGTGGGCCCTGGTGTTCGTAAGGCCCGTAACCACATCTCGTTTTCCCGTCGTGAGAGGAAACCAACGATTAGGAGGAACTGAAACGTTGGGGCGCCACGTGTGCCTCGAGGCCTGTGCTACAGCAACTAGGCAATGATGGCTAGTCTGTAGCCATTAAGACCTACTCGGCCGTGCCTCTGCACGTGCTCTTCAGCAGTATAAAAGGAGAGAGAGTCTGGCCATTTCACACTTTCGTTTCTCTCTCTTCTTCTTCGTCTTCTTCAGAGAACTTAGCTCGCCGCCGTCGTCATCCACCGCCGCAGGCACCTTAAAAGCTTTGATCACTTTCCTTCAACTTTTTTGACCACGTTAGTCATCCAACTCTTTGTTTTCTTTCGGCATTTTCATTTTCGTTTTAGAAAGCATGCGGTTAGGTTTGATTTAGGAGACATAGTGGTGTTTTCCTGGCAGTTGTTGGTGGCGGACGGTGGCTGGGCCATCCTCTGTTGTTGACGTGTCCGTCGGAGCCCTTTAGAGAACTAAGAGTAAGGCGGATTCTGGCATCGTCACGATGACGACGCATAAGTAACCGTCGTGGCTACTCAGTTTCCGGTGCTCTGATGAAGTTTCCGGTGAACGTTTGAAGTTTCCGGTGAAGCTTCAAACGGAAACTGGGAAGTGGCCCGAGGAAGCTCCTCATCGTGTGAGGGATTTTCCCCGAGCGCCTCCTCGTGGGAGGCTCTTGTAATTTTTTTTAATTTAGGGCTTAAGCAGGGGACGTCGTCCTCAGCCCTTTGCGCGCCCTTTCACTTGACTAACGGTGGAAGGGTGGATTTGATTTTGTGTCGAATTCATTTTTGTCCTCTGCTTTTCAGATGATGGCGACAGAGCCCGACGAAGAAATTTTAATAGATTCATCCAAGGAGAGCTCCTTGGAGAGCAGTAGCACGGAAGCTTCAATCGTCCCCAACAAAGTCAGGGAGGAGCTCGAGGAGAATTCTGCCGAGGAGTGGTTGGTGGCTGAGCCTGCCGAGCACGAATCTATCTTTGCAACTTTCATCGGGGATGTTTTCATGGCTGTTAGATCGGAGGGGGAATGAAAGGTGCATTTCCCCTCCCAAGATGATCAGATCTGTTCGGATTTCAGGGAGAGATTCGCTATGTATGAGTATGCCTTCAAGGAGCTAGGGTTAAGGTTGCCCTTCATTGATTTCCAGCAGTCTATCTTCGTACACCTGGATCTGGCCCCGTCGTAGCTGCATCCCAACTCGTTGACATTCATCCGCGCCTTCGAGTTGACCTGTGAGTTCCTAAAGATAGGAGCCACGCTGCCTTTGTTCTTCACCATGTTCCATCTTCAGCGGCGGGTCACAGGGAGGAGATATGGTTAGGTATCGGTGAAGCAACCCCGAAAGTTGTTCAAGCCCTTCTCGGAGTCAATCCGGACATTTAAGGAGAGGTTCTACATTATAGAGCCTGTGTCGTAGAGGGCCCAGGACAACACGTATGTCTGGGTGGTGTTGATTGACAAGAATGGTAATGACATGCGCGACGAGAACATGAAGCTGATCGGGGACAGAGAGTTTAAGTTTCCCTTTCACTGGAGTCCTAGCCATTTTTCTAAGGAGCCCAATGGTTACGTTGCTTAGCCGAACATGCTGGACAGGCAGGATCTGGTCGGCTACGATAAGTTGGTGAACTATGTTAATTCTTTCTGGCTTGCTGAATGCTGGACAAAGAAGGGGTCCCCAATCTTTGAGGAGGATGGTAGTTAATGGGTGGAGTACCGTTACATCAACACAAAGGCGATTTTGGAGTACCGTTACGTCCCTAGTTGTGTCGCGGGCAGAGTCTCTCCAATTGGAGGGCATAGATCGCCCGAGCAAGAGGGCGCTGGTGGCGCAAGATGCCTCCGCAGTGGTCAGAGTTTTGGAAATGGCGGCGATCTATGCCGAGGGGGATTCTTCAACTGAGTCCGAACTCAGAGCTGCCCGGGCTACCATTGCATCTCTGGAAGAGACGGCGAGGAAGGCCAAGGAAGCTGGTGATGCCAGGAAGAAGGCAGAGGAGGAGACTACCAGGTTGAGGGGGGAGAATGCCACGCTGGCGGCGGAGAAGAAGGCAGCCGAGGAGCTGATCGAACAGCTGAGGTCAGCAAGCGCTCCGGCCGAGGATGAGCCAGGAGACGTGATGGCGCTGAAGACCAGGGCAGAGATAGTTGTTCATATGCTTCGGATGGAAGAGGACATGTTTTTTATTGGGGAGGAATCGTTCGAGAACGCTGTGGCCCAGCTCAGGCTGGTGAACCCTGACGTCCAAATTTCCAGCGAGGATACCAACTTTCTCGGCCGTGTGAAGAATGGCAAGATAGTTCTCCCTGAGTTTCTAAACCTTGGTGCTGAGCACGCCCGTCCCGAGGAAACCCAGTCGCCGCAGCCTATCCCCGAGCAGTCCGAGTTTGTCCAGGATTAGACGGAGCGGATGGAAGAATGATTTGTTTTTATCTTGTTGTAATGTATCCAACCTGCGTGTCGTGTCTTGATGTATTTTATTTCCTTTGGGGAAACGACCCCCTTGTTTTGTAACATGCACAGCTTGTGGCCCTTGTGGTCACTTTAACTTATTTATGTATGTGTCCTGCCAGTACGACCGATTTTGTATGTATGGCTTTCATTGTTTATATTTCTAAGTGTTTCACTGTTGCTCGATAAGCTTTTGTGCCCGCAACAGGGGTCACTGATTTGTTTTACGATTTAGAGAATCGCTTGATGTAGATGTGTTTGACAGTGGGGGGGACTGGTCGAGCGGCCGGGGAAGTAGTTTCGCCCGTGATAAGACTAGGATCTCGGTTGAGGTACTAATCTCATAGGCTTGGACGGTTCCCATCGCGAGCTGGGTGTCCTGCCTAATTGGTGTGGCAACGGCGGAGCTCGATTGAGGTATCCCCGTTGTACGCAGAGTCTGCTCGTCCCATAATAAGAAACTGGTCGGCATTGTAAAATGGATCGTGCTTACACCAGGGCACGATCCTGTGGCCGAGCCATCTCCCTGTTTAGAGGAGATCTCGTCGGCAGTTAGTCCGACCTCGTAGTTGGTTCTAACTGTAGTATTGTTTGAGCTTTTCAATGTTCCATGGTCGAGCAAATGGTTCTCCGTCAAGAGTTTCTAAATAGTAGGCTTCGGTGCCCGTTTTGGACTTGAACCTGTAGGGTCCTTCCCAGTTCGCGGACAACTTTCCTTCGCGTGAATCCTTCTAGTTTATGCACAGGACTAAGCTGCCAACGGGGAAGTCACGCTTTATGACTCTAGCACGTGGCGCAAGGTTATTTTATTTTTCCGCGAAGCTTCGCGGAGAGCTGCCCCTGACCGTATCTCCTCGACCATATCGAGCTCTTCTCTCAAGGCTTCGTCGTTCATCTCCTCGTCGAGGGGGGCCTCTGTTCGTCTGGAAGGTTCCCTGATCTCCACCGGTATCACCGCCTCAGTTCTGTAAGCTAGTCGGAAAGGGGTTTCCCCGGTGGTGGAGTGTGGTGTTGTTCTGTAGGCCCAGAGCACGGTATGTAGCTCCTCGACCCATCTCTTTTTGGCTTCGCCCAACCTTCGCTTTAGGCCATGAAGGATTATCCTGTTCGCGGCCTCCGCTCGCCCGTTAGTCTGGGGATTCTCAACGGAGGTGAAGTGCTGCTTCGTGCCTAATTTGGCGACGAAGTCTTGGAACTTTCTGTCCGTGAACTGGGTTCCATTGTCGGTCACCAGGGTCTGGGGCACCCCAAATCGCACGAGGACGTTCCTTTTGTAGAAGCGGAGTATGTTGAAGGTTGTGATCTTGGCGAGGGCTTCGGCTTCAATCCACTTAGTAAAGTAGTCGACTGCCACGATCAGAAATTTGTTTTGATAAGACCCCATTGTGAAGGGGCCGAGTATGTCCACCCACCACCAGGCGAAGGGCCAAGCCGAGGATAGAGTCTTCAACTCGTTGGGGGGTGCCAAGTGCATGTCCCTGTGGCGCTGGCATCAGTCACATTTTTGGACGTGCTCTTTAGCGTCGTGCTGCATGGTTGGACAATAGTATCCTGCTCGCAGGGCTTTTCATGCCAATGATCTCCCTCCCAAATGTTGCTCGTTGATGCCCTCGTGGATCTCTTGGAGGATTTCAGGGACTTTGCTCTCCTCGACACATTTCAGGAGGGGGATGGAGAATCCTCGTCGGTAGAGTTTATCCTCAATCAGCACGTATGAGTAAGCTCGTCGTTTAGTCACGCTGGCCTCCTTGCTGTCCTCGGGCAGCTCCCCTTTGGTGAGGTAATCGTACACGGGGGTCATCCAACAGTGACTGTCCCCGATGGCGTTGACGTCGGGCAGCTGTGACGGTTTCTCGATGCTGGGTCGAGCGAGTATTTCCTGCATGATGAATATATTGCCGCCTTTCTTTCTGTTGCTAGCCAGTTTGGATAAGACGTCCGCCCGCGTGTTTCGTTCGCGGGGGATGTGTTGGACTCGCCACGCGTCAAATTTGGTGATTCTCTCCATCACCAGTGTCAAATATTCGACTAGCTGGTCGTTCTTTGCTTGAAACTCTCCCCATACCTGGGATGCTATGAGCTGGGAATCGGTGTAAATCTTTACCTCCTTGGCGCCCACGTCATTTGCCAGCCGTAGTCCCGCGAGGAAGGCCTCGTATTCGGCTTGGTAGTTGGACATAGGGAAGAACAGGGCTAGAGATACTTTGATTCGTATTCCTTCCTCATTTTCGAGAATGATACCTGCGCCGCTGCCTGAGGGGCTGGATGCCCCGTCCACGTAAATGGTCCATCTCTGCGTTCCACTTGACGGGGACGATGGAGGTGTTATCTCCACCACGAAGTCGACCAGGACTTGTGCCTTGAGGGGCTTCCTACCCTCATAATGAATGTCGAATTCTGATAACTCCAGGGACCATTTGAGCATCCTGTCAGCCATGTCTGGTTGGCAAAGCAACTGCCTGATGGGTTAGTCCGTGCGTACTACTATGGTGTGGGCCAGGAAGTAGTGTCTGAGTCTTCTCACGGTGGTAACAAGGGCAAGGGTGACTTTATCTATCTGCGCGTACCTGATTTCTGGCCCTTGTAGGGCCTTGCTGGTGAAATAGATGGGCTTCTGCCAGCCCATTGTTTCGCGGATTGAGTGCAGCGCTGATGGCTTCACTGGCAACGAAGAGATATAGGTACAAGGTCTCCACATTCTGGTCAAGAAAGCACAGGAGGTTTGGACAGGGCTCGCTTAAGGTGGGTCAGAGCCTGCTCACACTCCTCCGTCCATTCAAAATTGGCCTCCTTCTTGAGGAATTTAAAGAAGGACAGTGCGTGTTGAGCAGACTTGGCCACGAAGCAGGAAAGTGAAGCGAGTATCCCGTTGAGGGATTGTATGGACTTCTTCGATCTGGGCGTGGGGAACTCCGTGAATGCTTGGCACTTGTCTGGACTTTCCTCTATTCCCTTTTCGGTGAGGTAGAATCTGAGGAACGTCCCTGCCCGTACTCCGAAGGTGCATTTTTCTGGGTTAAATCGCATTTTGAACTTCCTGGCCTAGTCGAAGACCTTTTGCATGTGGGTCGTATGGTCAGATTCTTCTTGGGATTTCACGATCATATCGTCCATGTAAACTTCGAGCATGTCTCCGATCTCTGATCGGAAGACCTTGTTCATCATGCCCTGGTATGTGGCCCCAGCGTTTTTTAGACCGAAGGGCACTACATTGTAGTAATAGTTCCCCGACGAGGTCATGAACACGGTGTACCTCCTGTCTTTTTCGGCCATAGGGATTTGATTGTACCCCTAATAGGCATCCATGAAGGACAAAAGTTTGAAACCTGCAGAGTTATCTACGAGCTTATCTATGCTCGGTAAGGGATAAGCATATTTCGAGCAAGCCCGATTGAGATCAGTATAGTCAATGCACATGCGCCATTTTCCACTATGCTTTTTAACAAGTACAATGTTGGACAACCAGGTTGTATACCTTGCCTCCGAAATGAATTGCGCCTCTAAGAGGTCTTGTACAAGTTTTTCGGCAGCCTGTGCCTTTTCTTCGGATTATTTCCGCCTGCGCTGCACGAAGACACAGGCAGCTGGGTCAATGGTCAAATGGTGGCATGCAGTCTCAGGGTCCAAGTCAGGCATGTCTGTGGCACTCCAAGCAAAAAAATCAACGTTGTCATCCAGACACTTCTTCAGCTGTTGCTTGATCTCGTCGGGCAGTTCAGTACCAATCTTCACCCCTGTGTTGGGGTTATTGCTAAAGGCGATGACTTCAAACTCCCCGTCTTGAACTGGTCGCATGAGGGCTGATGTGGAGGAGCTGGTCGTCCCTGCTGACGTACCTTCACTGCTATCTTCCTTGCCTTCCTCTGAAATTCGGCTGTCTAGGTCGATAGTGTGTACAGGGAGTGCAGGTTTCTTGTCCGGTTGGCCGAATTCGGATGGATGATCTTCCACCCGTGCCCACTTAGATGCTCTGGGTGCTGCACCGATCTGGTTTTGTCCCTGGGTCGCTGCTTCGAAACATCTGCGGGCAGCCCCTATGTCCCCGTGCAATGTCGCAACGTGACCCTTCTCCGTATAATACTTCAACTTGAGGTGTACAGTTGAAGGGATAGCAACTAACTCTATGAGGTCCGGTCTCCCCAAGATGCATTGGTATAGTGGCGGGCATTCGATCACCAGGAATTGGGTCTTGATTGATCTGAACGCCTTTTCTTCCCCGAATGTGACCAAGAGCTCCACGTACCCCCAGGGTCTGGTCGTGGCTCCGTTGAACCCCTGCAAATCGGATCCCACGTATGGTGAGAGGTTTTTTTGGTCCATCTTGAGGGCCCGAAATAGACCGGTGTACATTATATCCACCGAACTACCCTGGTCGACTAGGATTTTTCTAATGTCGGTGCTTGCCAATCTTGCCCTGACGAGCAAGGAGATGTGTGAGTTGAGGGAGCCTCCAGGCATCTCCTCGCGGAAAAAGATGATCAGCTGGGAGTGCCCCTTGATCCTTTCAAGTGTGGATAACCGGTCAGGGTTGCAATCAATAAGCTGCTCAAACTTTCGCTTAATAGATCCCACTGTTAGCTCATTGTACCCCCCACATGAGATAACTATGGTTGTAGGGAATGCTTCCCAAGTGCTTAGCGCAAACACCTGGGATGGTTCCTCGAAATATTATGGGACGGAAAAGTCCTCTGGTCGCGTGATGGAAATAGTGACCTGCGGGAGAGGACTGGATGGGGATGATTCGGCTTCCTTCTTTGAATCTGACGCCTCCAGTTTTGAAGACTCACCCTTCTTAATATATTGCTTCAAATGACCCCCCTTAATTAGGATCTCAATAGCATCTTTAAGGTGCACGCAGTCCTCGGTCGTGTGGCCATGGTTGCGGTGGAAACGACAATAATTACTTTTATCCACGTTGCCCTTGGGCGTCGTCGGTTTGGGGAACCTGACGCCTCCCTGCTTGAACTCCGTATTGATGCATTCGGAGAGAATGCCCTCACGAGGAGCGGTGAGCAGGGTATACTCCGTGAATCGGCCAGTAGGCCCTTTACCTTCTCGGGGGCGATCGTCTCGTCACCTCTCTTTTCCTTGCCGGGATGTCTCCGGCTCATCTATTTTTGGTGCCCGGGTATTTTCGCGATCTCTTGCGTCCCGGGCATGATATGCGGCCTCCTTCTCTTCATACTGTATGTACGCTTCAGCTTTCCAGAGAAGTTCCGTTAATGTTTGAGGAGTCTCGATTCCGACGGCCTTACGAAACTCACTTTTTGGTCTCAAGCCCTTCTCGAGAAGATACTTTTTCATATGGTCCGTAGTACGGACCTCCACGGCTTCTTTGTTAAACCGTTCAATATATGCCCCCAGGGACTCGTCCCTGCCCTGTATGATAGCTTCTAAGGTGGCCTCCAACTTGGGATGTCGTCGGGAAGCCATAAAATGGCGAACCGGCTCTTCAAATCTCTCCACGATGTGACCGACCCTCGGGGAAGGCGCTTGAACCAAGCCATAGCCCCCTTCCTGAGGGTGATTAGGAACAGTATGCATTTTATGGCCCTACTCACGTTGTGGTAGTGGAGCATTGCCTCTATGTTTTCTATGTGCTCGTCGGGGTCGGAGGTTCCGTCATAGGTCGCTAAAGCGGGGGTTTTTTAAAGGAGTGAAAAACACAAGAAAGGGGGGTTTGAATTGGTTTTCCAAAATAAAATTGTTTCTTTTTATAATATGTTCCTTTTAAAACTCTTTCTTTTAACAATAACGACCTATGTTTGAGAACCAAGTGATGAACACGTTATCTTTATACTAGTTCACTTGAGAAATACTCAAGTTAATCTAGTCAACCCGCCAAGGTGATTTTGCCTCTCTCAACGAAGACTTAATCCACTATTTAATCAAATCAGTACAATGCACTAGCCAAAATGCTGGTGACTAACACAACCTCTAAAACTCTCAAGTTTTAGACTTCTCAAGTAATACAACCTCACAGGTCTTACTCAAGGAACAACCTCTAAGACTGCACGTCCTAGACTTCTCAAGAAATACAACCACACGGTCTTTCTCAAGGAACACAAATCTAAGTTTGAATAAATTTCGTTTACAGACAAGTGCTTCTTATACAAGCTGAAAATGTAAACCAGCTTCGACCAGAATGACTTAAGAAAGATTTCAGTTAGAAGGAATATTGCGGTAGCGTTCGTGTGTATATCTTTCTTCAAGTCTTTTGCTTCCTTTTATAGCCGTCTAGAAAAGAGCCATTGAAATGTAATCATGATAGCTAACTAGGCTGGCGGCTAAAAGCGTGAGGACAGATAAAAATGTTTGCGTGTTGCACGTCATGTTTTGTCAGAATATATGCGTTTGTACCATTGCACTGTTACCAAGATATTTTCTCATTGTATTGTGGTACATCTGTACTATGTAGCTTTGCCTTCATGGCTTCTCAACTTCATGGGCTTCTAATGGTAATTTGGTGAAGCATGAGTAGAGCCTTCTTGATAGGATATTTGATACTTCAAGTCTTCAGTCATTTGAAGAAGTCCATTAGGAATCAGTCTTCAGAACTTCAGCACTTGTCTTTAAGAACCTTGTCCGCTTGGTGCGTTGTCTCCATTTCTTTAGAAGATTCTGATAGTATCTTGTTGAAGCATGAGTAGAGACTTGATTTAAGTCTTTAGAACCTTGATCAGAGAGCTTAAGTCTTCAGCATCTGGACTTCGTTCAATCAGAACCTCTGTCTTTAGATCTTCAGAACTCGTTCTCTTTTCCTTTTGTATCAGAGTCTTGTGAACTTTATATTATCTTAACAATGAGTTCTGCTTTTCAAGTGTATGGGCGGAGTATTTTCCTTTAAGCATTGTGTTCGCGCCAATTTACGGAAGCATAACCTATTTGTTAAGTTCTCACAAATAACAAACATTAGTTGTACAAAATTGTTCATATAGAAATACTCATTTGGTATAATCAAAACATAGAGATAATATTGCATAACCAAATCTTGTTCTCACAATCTCCCCCTTTTTTATGATGACAAAACTGTGTATTTTGATGACACAATTTTGATATATATGTAATGCAGGGAAAATAACAGATTCTAAAGATAGCTTATCCTTCATATGAAGTACTCCCCCTGAGTCTTAGACTTGATGAATTTCTATGCTTGGGCTCCCCCTGATTTTACTAGGTCATGAGCTCTTAGTCTTGATTCTCTTTTCAGCAGAGTTCTGATTTTCTTAATGATGCTTGATTTGGATCAGAATTCCTGAAAAAAAGAAAAACACTCTAAAAGAAATAACAGCATATCTGTTAGCATGTAAACAACATTGTTTTTCAGAGATTGACTATGGAATCAAAATATCACATTTATATTACTTCTCCCCCTTTTTGTCATTGATCAAAAAGTTTAGTGTTGAAAGGGTGAAAAACAAGGATCTAAAGTCTTTAAAGACAAAAGAGACAAAAAGATTAGGTGCTTCCAGAGGACATCTTGTCCCATATTTTCTGAAGCATGCCCTGAAGAGTAGCATTGATAGTCTTTTGTTCTTCAAAGTTATCTCTGAACTTCTGTTGTTCTTCTCTGATTTCTCCAATTGCATTTTCCAAACGCTTTATAGCAGGGTCAGATGTGGAAACAACTGCAACATCTAGCTTGACTTTTTCCATGGCTTCAGCTTCTTGTGTTATTCTGGCTTCTTCAGCAGCCTTTTCTGCAAGAATTCTTTCTTCCTCAGCAGCATTTTCTTCAACTTCTTTCTGCTTTGCAGCCAAGAACTTAAGTACCCTGGTCCGCTCTTTAGCTTCGGCTCTTTCCTTTGCTTGTTGAATTCCAGCAGTGATGGTTGCGTCTGAGAAGCTTACAATTCTTGCAAGTTCAGTATCCAACCATTTCTGGAAGATTTGACAGGAGCTTTCAAGCTCAAAGGGCTTGTCACTTTTGCTGATTTCCTCTCTCAATTTTGTAAACTTCTTTAGTGCTTTATCACGAAATTGACTTGTGCATTCTTCAAAAGTTGTTGGAACAGGTATGTCATAGATGACCAACGCAAGGTCAGGCTTGGCAGAATTAATTTTAGATGATGCTGGCTGAGATGAAACAATCTTAGTAGGAGGATGTTTATTGGTTGGTTGATCAGCAGAAGATGATACTTCTAGAGTGTTTGAAACCATGAGAGTTTCGGGTGTAACAATCTCTAGAGATTCAGAGATGGTTTCTTCAGAGCAAGACTCAACGCAGAGGATTTGAGATTCAGAGATAAGGTTCGTAGAACCTTGTTCATTCGGCTGAATGGTCTAAGTGGTTATTTTCGAGGTGTAGGTTGGAACAGCTTCAGACGAGATAGGGGTACTGATTGATGAGTTGGGTGTTGATTGGATAGTGGTAGTTGGAGGAGGAATTGAAAAGGATGGTGGTTTAAACTTCACTTATGGATTTGAGGTAGGAATGAAGGTGGTTTGAGATGATGATGTTGTAGTAACACTATTCATGGTCCTAGGAGAATTGATAGCAGATCGATTGATTTTCTCAAGAAGAAGAGACTCCAGTCTGGAAGTTTTGGGGGTTTTAGTTTCATCTTTTTTCTTCTTCTTAAGCTCAATATCTTCTTCAGTTTTCTTCCTCTTACTCCTGGTTATATACTTAGGTTTGGGAGCGACATCTTCAACTCTGTATTTTGGTATGTCATGCCCTTCTTCTCTCATTATTGCAACAAATGAAGCAATTGATGTTGGATTATCTTCTTTAGGATAGACGGGGTAGTTCGTTACCGGAAGTTTGTTGTTGATCACAGTGTCATGAGGGATAGACATGGGTTTCACATCAACACTTGTAATCATTTTCATATGCTTAAGATTCACAGCATTGAAAACGTCTCCTACTCTACCAGTCAGATAATCTGTATATTTAGCTTCCTTGACTAGATACTCTACTAGGCCACTTTCAACAAAGATATCAGAGAGAAATCTTCCAAAGGGAATGTAGTTCACAATCTTCCTATCTGGTGAGGCTGTTGTTCTTGTCTTGCGCACCATATCTCTCAGGTAGTAGAATAGAATGGATGGAAGACACATTTTCTCACCTTTGTGCAGGTAGTATAGCATGTACTTTTGGTTTGTGTTGAAGAAATCTGCAGCACTCTTTGGAGGTCTTAGATTGATACATCCAATAATAATTTTATGCCATATCCTCATATTGTCACGCAAGTTCTTGCTTTTGTACTCTGTTGTCCCAGGTAGACAATTTTTGAAAATTGTTTTGTTGATAACAGAGTCAGATATTTCAGTTTTTCCATAAATCCCTTTTCCTTCCAAGAACTGCATCCCTAGTAGGTCTGAAATAGATTTCTCAGTAATAATGATCTTTTGATCCATAACAAAAGACACAACATGAAGATCATCTGTTTCATCTTGTCTCCGGAATTCTTTTACTAGGTCATCAAAGGTGGGACCCCTGAGTCTGTCAAAATAGCTTTTCCATCCTTGAGTATTTAGTTGATCAATTAGATTGAACCCATTATCACGAAGATTGTGGAAGTCAACATCAAGCTCTTTCAGAACGATTAGTTCATTTGCATGCACAATACAGGTAACAGAGGGATTTCTCTATGTTAGATGGTTTGCATCGATCGTGGGAAGAGTTAGTGCAGCTGGAGCGATCGTCATGGTAGTAGTGGAGGTTGTGGACGGCGCTACTGATGAGGAAGATGATAACCTTTTTGGTGAAGTTTTCGATTCTTTGAAAAACTTGACAGTATCTTCTTGAGTCGAGGTCATCATGATAGTTAAGATCGGAGAGGATGAGAACAGGGATTAAGTTGGTTTGAAGGAGATAGAGAAAGAAAAGCGATTAGGGTTTTTAGGGTTTCAGTTTGAGTGAGAGTGGGAATAGGAGTGGTTTTTGAAAAAATTAAAGAGATAGACACCGTACATGGGATAGATAAATGAATGTAATAACGTTTTAAGTCAATCCCAAGAAAATTGTTGTTCGTTTGATTTGAATAAATATAGTGATTTAGATATAATCTAATCACATGCAAAAATTATTTTCTAATTAAATGATAGATCAGAGCTGACTTAGAAGAAAATTTATCAGAACTGAGACACATCTCACAACAGTGATTCTGATGATTTTATAAATACTTATTTACTTTGACTAAACACATTTAGTTCTGAAATACTTTCACTCTGGACAATAGTCCATTTTCAGATGTTTTAAAATAATTTGAAATTTATCTTCAGCTAAGGGTTTTGTAAAAATATCAGCCCATTGATGATCTGTATCAATGAATTTTAAGCATAAGGTTCCCTTCTGAACATAGTCTCTGATAAAATGGTGTTTTATTTCAATGTGTTTAGCCCTAGAATGTAAAATTGGATTTTTACTTAAACAAATAGCAGCAGTATTATCACAGAAGATAGGGATGTTACTCTCATATATCTGATAGTCCTCCAGCTGATTTTTCATCCAAAGCATTTGTGTACTGCATAGAGAAGCGGAGATGTATTCAGCTTCTGCTGTAGAGAGCAATTGTAGATTTCCTCTTACTTGACCATGAGATTAAGTTGTTCCCTAGGAACTGACAGTTTCCAGATGTGCTCTTTCTTTCCAATTTGTCTCCTGCATAATCTGCATCGCAATAACCAGAAAGAGTGTACTCTGATGTTTTCTCATACATCAAGCCAAGATTAGTTGTTCCTTTCAGATACCGTAGAATTCGTTTAACAGCAGTTAAATGAGATTCTCTTGGATCTGATTGGAATCTAGCATATAAATGTACACTAAATAATATGTCAGGTCTAGAGGCAGTTAGATATAAGAGAGAGCCTATCATACCACGATAAAGCTTCTGACAAACCTTAACTCCTGTTTCTTCTTTTCCCATGATACATGTTGGATGCATTGGTGTTTTAGCTGTATTACAATCCATCATGTTGAACTTCTTCAGAAGTTCTTTTGTGAACTTACTTTGATGAATGTAAGTGGCCTCTGGTTTCTAATCAATTTGAATACCTAGGAAGAACCTTAACTCACCCATCAGACTCATTTCAAATTCTGCTTGAATTAACTTTGAGAATTCTTCGCATAAAGAGGGGTTAGCAGAACCAAAAATAATATCATCAACATAGATTTGAACTATAAGAATATCATTCTTATATGTTTTACAAAAGAGAGTTGTGTCAACCTTTCCTCTGGTGAAATTGTTTTCTAAAATAAATTTGCTCAATCTATCGTACCAAGCTCTGGGAGCTTGTTTTAAACCATATAGTGACTTTTTGAGTTTAAAAACAAAATCTGATTTTTCTGAATTTTCAAAACCAGGAGGTTGTTTGACATAGACTTCTTCTGATATATAACCATTTAAGAATGCACTCTTAAAATCCATCTGATATAGGGTGATGTTGTGATTTACTGAAAAGGGAATTAATAATCGTATTGCTTCAAGTCTGGCGAACGGAGCAAAGGTTTCATTGTAATCAATTCCTTCTTGTTGACTCCTTGAGCAATAAGTCGTGCCTTGTTTCTGACAACTTCTCCCTTCTCATTTAGCTTGTTCCTGAATACCCACTTGGTTCCAATTACATGAAAATTCTTAGGGTTTGGAACTAAATCTTAAACATCATTCTTTGAGAACTAATTAAGCTCTTCTTCCATGGCCAGAACCCAGTCCTTGTCCATAAGAGCTTCTTCAACTGTGACTGGTTCGATTAGTGACACTAATCCCAAGAGTGTTTCTTCTGATGGTCTGAAGGCTGATCTGGTTCTGATTGGAGCATCCTTGCTACCCAGAATTAGTTCCTCAGGATGAGAAGTAGACATTCTTCTTTTCTTTTGATGTGGAGTATTTGGAGTTACATCAGTGGTATCCAGCGAAGGATCTTGTTGATCTTTAACTTCATCTGCCTTCTCTTTAGGTTCTGAGAAGCTAATTTCCAAATCTGCAAGTTTTTCAACTAGCTCTGACTTTTTAGAGTCAGGCTTGTCATCGAATCTAACATGAATTGATTCGTCCATAATCCGTGATTCTATGTTATAAACTCTGTAGCCTTTTGAGCGTTCAAAGTATCCCAACAGCAGACACTTCTGTGCTTTGGAATCAAACTTGCTAAGATTCTCTTTAGTGTTTAACATAAAACAAGTACATCCAAACGGATGAAAGTAGGAAATATTGGGAATCTTATTCTTCCACAATTCATAAGGAGTTTTATTCAAGATAGGTCTAATAGAGATTATATTTTGAATATAACACACTGTGTTAATTGCTTCTGCCCAAAAGTGCTTAGCCATGTCAGTCTCTTGGATCATGGTGCGAGCCATTTCTTGTAAAGTTCGGTTCTTTCTTTCTACAACTCCATTTTGTTGTGGAGTTCTAGGACAAGAAAAATCATGGGATATCCCGTGTGAATCAAAAAGGTTTTCAAAGTCTTTGTTTTCAAATTCTCCACCATGATCACTTCTGACTTTGATGATTTTGTAATTTTTCTCATTTTGTACTTGAGTGCAGAAGGAAGCAAACACAGAATGTGACTCATCCTTGTGTTTTAAGAATTTCACCCATGTCCAACGACTGTAATCATCAACGATGACTAGTCCGTATTTCTTACCATTGATTGAGGCAGTTTTTACTGGTCCAAAGAGATCAATGTGAAGAAGTTCTAGCGGTCTAGAGGTGGAAACAATATTCTCTGCTTTAAAAGAAATTTTTGAAAACTTGCCTTTCTGACATGCTTCGCAAAGAGCATCTGAAGAGAATTTCAGATTTGGCAAGCCTCTGACAAGACCTAGCTTGTTCAGCTGAGAAATTCTTCTCTAGCTAACATGACCAAGACGTCTGTGCCAGACTCATTGCTCTTCATTTACAGAAAGAAGAAATTTTACATTTAGATGTTTTAAATCTGATAATTTAATTTTGTAAGTATTGTTCTTCCTCTTTCTGTTGAACAGGACAGATCCATCTTTTTGACTTACAGCTTTACAGGATGTTTGATTAAAAATAACGTCATAACCATTGTCACTAAGTTGACTAATTGATAATAGATTATGCATTAGAACTTCAACTAACAGAACATTATTAATAGAAGGAGGCTTACCATTTCCAATAGTTTCGGAGCCAATAAATCTTCCTTTCTGATTTCCTCCGAAACCGACGACACCTCCGAGTTTAAATTTCAGATCTTGGAACATATGCCTTTCTCTTGTCATGTGTCGCGAGCATCCACTGTCCAAGTACCATGACTGGTGTTTCAATGGTGCCGTTAAGGATGTCTGCAACATAAATTATCTTATTCTTAGGTACCCATTTTGTGGGTCCTTTCACACTAGCTTTTCCAGAGGTTCTGACACCTTTGGACTTCCTTACATTGGAATAATAGTATGGAATGCGTGCATAGTGTTTAAGTTTAGGAGTTTTCTTTAGTGTCTGTGTTTGTGTAGTGATATATTTTGAACCTTTTTGTTCAGAACATTTCAAGATAGTACCAGAGGGCACAAAATGTTTAGACAGAGGTATTATCTTCATACTCTTGGTCTCATCATATGGTTGTGATGGTCCTGAGTATCCCAGACCTCTATTGCCATTCCTGCTGACTCCATAGATCATTGAAGCCATTTTACTTCTATCTATGCTTTTAGCAAGGAAATGTTGAAAGGCTTTATCATATCTGACTACTTCAATAGTGTTAGTTATGTTGGAAGTGATTTCTTCTTCTAACTTGGGGACTTTATTTTTTAAAACAACATTTGAATTTTCCAAAACAAATAATTTTTCATTTAATTCTGAGATGGTTTGTTTGCTTTTAATAAGATCTTCTGAAGGAACCACAAACGTCTTATTCAGAGTTTTGTGTTTTCTTAGAAGGATTTGATATCTTTCCATAAGTTCATATAATCCTATTTCAAGTTCAAAACGAGATAAGGAAGAAAGTACCTCTCTTTGATCGTCAGAGTTTGATAGTTCTTCTTCTGATAAAGCATATTTGGTTTCCGTCATGAATGCCATGTTGACACGTTCTTCATCGACATCATCCTCAGATTCTAAATCATCCCAAGTTGCCATAAGACCCTTTTTGGCTTTCTTAGGTCTCTCCTCTTTCTTAAATTTTGGACAATCATTTTTGATATGTCCAGGTTCCTTGCATTCAAAGCATGTAACATCTCTTCCATAATTTCTCATTTGACCATATGTTGATTCAGATCTTCTTCTTGGTCCTTTGAACTTATTCTTCTTGTATTTCCATAATTGACTTATTTTCCTTGATATGAGAGATATATCATCTTCATCTGGATCTTCTTCAAATTCTTCCACTTCTTCCTCTGCCTGATACGCCTTTTTCTTCTCAGACTTGGCTTTTAGGGCAATGGATTTATTTTTCTTCTGAGGTTCATCTCCTTGAAGTTCTATTTCATGACTTCTTAAAGAACTGATAGTTCCTCAAGACTTATACTATTAAGATCCTTTGCCAATTTCAAAGCAGTCACCATTGGTCTCCATTTGACAGGCAGACTTCTGATGATTTTCTTGACATGATCAGCAGTAGAATATCCTTTGTCCAGAACTCTGTGTCCTGCAACAAGCATTTGAAACCTTGAGAACATGGTTTCCACAGATTCATCTTCTTTCATTTTGAAGACCTCATATTTTTGAATCAGTGCAAGAGCCTTCGTCTCCTTGACTTGAGCGTTGCCTTCGTGAGTCATACGAAGATAGTCAAAAATAGACTTTGCAGTTTCCCTGTTTGTAATTTTTTTCATATTCTGTATATGAAATTGCATTTAACAGAATGGTTCTTGTTTTGTGATGATTCTTGTAATTTTTTCTTTGTATATTTGTAAAAGCACCTCTTTCAATCTTTTTGCCTGCCGAATCTACAGGGTGACTGTAGCCATCAACTATCAGATCCCATAGATCTAAGTCAAATGACATAAAGTAACTTTCAATTCTATCTTTCCAATAGTCAAATTTTCCCCCATCAAAGACAGGAGGTTTGGTGTAGCCATTGTTTTTCACACTTGAATCGGTACTGAACACTGTTAAGTGCTTGATAAAAATTCAACTTTTTTATCACCTCAGAACAGGAGCTCTGATGCCAATTGAAGGAGTGAAAAACACAAGAAATGGGGGGTTTGAATTGGTTTTCCAAAATAAAATTGTTTCTTTTTATAATAGGTTCCTTTTAAAACTCTTTCTTTTAACAATAACGACCTAAGTTTGAGAACCAAGTGATGGACACGCTATGTTTATACTAGTTCACTTGAGAAATACTCAAGTTAATCTATTCCACCCGCCAAGGTGATTTTGCCTCTCTCAACGAGGACTTAATCCACTATTCAATCAAATCAGTACAATGCACTAGCCAAAATGCTGGTGACTAACACAACCTCTAAAACTCTCAAGTTTTAGACTTCTCAAGTAATACAACCTCACAGGTCTTACTCAAGGAACAACCTCTAAGACTGCACGTCCTAGACTTCTCAAGAAATACAACCACACGGTCTTTCTCAAGGAACATAAATCTAACTTTGAATAAATTTCGTTTACAGACAAGTGCTCCTTATACAAGCTGAAAATGTAAACTAGTTTCGACCAGAATGACTTAAGAAAGATTTCGGTTAGAAGAAATATTGCAGTAGCGTTCATGTGTATATATTTCTTCAATTCTTTTGCTTCCTTTTATAGCCGTGTAGAAAAGAGCCGTTGAAATGTAATCATGATAGCTAACTAGGCTGGCGGCTAAAAGCGTGAGGACAGATAAAAACGTTTGCGTGTTGCGCGTCCTGTTTTGTCAGAATATCTGCGTTTGTACCGTTGCACTGTTACCAAGATATTTTCTCATTGTATTGTGGTACAGCTGTACTATGTAGCTTTGCCTTCATGGCTTCTCAACTTCAGGGGCTTCTGATGGTAATTTGGTGAAGCATGAGTAGAGCCTTCTTGATAAGATATATGATACTTCAAGTCTTCAGTCATGTGAAGAAGTCCATTAGGAATCAGTCTTCATAACTTCAGCACTTGTCTTTAAGAACCTTGTCCGCTTGGTGCATTGTCTCCATTTCTTCAGAAGTTTCTGATAGTATCTTGTTGAAGCATGAGTAGAGACTTGATTTAGGTCTTCAGAACCTTGATCAGAGAGCTTAAGTCTTCAGCATCTGGACTTCGTTCAATCAGAACCTCTGTCTTTAGATCTTCAGAACTCGTTCTTTTTTCCATTTGTATTAGAGTCTTGTGAACTTTATATTATCTTAACAATGAGTTCTGCTTTCCAAGTGTATGTGCGGAGTATTTTCCTTTAAGCATTGTGTTTGCACCAATTTACGGAAGCATAACCTGTTTGTTAAGTTCTCACAAATAACAAACATTATTTGTACAAAATTGTTCATATAGAAATACTCATTTGGTATCATCAAAACATAGAGATAATATTGCAGAACCAAATCTTGTTCTCACAGCTTTTCCCACCCGCGAGGGATTCTGGGGTCCATGATCTCGTGTGAGAGGGGGCCATGGACGTCGTCGTCACTGCTTGTGCTCGGGGAACAGGAGAAGGAATGGCTACGACCACAACTCCTGCTTTGTCGTGGAGAATTCTCGCGTGAACGGCGATGCTCGTACTTTTCTGAGGGCCTGGACTTCTTTGACGCAGGGGAACGTCTTGACTTCCGCGGAGGAGGCCGACATCGTCTTCGTGCAAGATCGAACGCGGGCTCTTCTGATCATGATCATCTTCTCTTCGGGGAGAGGCTTCTGGACCTATCACGCCTCCATTTCTGAGGGGGAGACCGAGGACGTGGAGATGGGCTGCGAGGCTTCTCCGAGGACAGGCGCTTCTAGAGGACGTGCTCGAGAGCGTTGATCTTTTCACCTTGCTGGAAGATCAAGAGGTTTGATATGTTGAGGGAGGCTATGAGAGCAACCGTGCTGGAGTCAGCGTTTTGCGGAACCAGAATAGGCTCGATAACACGGTCAGCAGCCTGTGCCCGAGGTTTCACATCATCGGGAGTAGGAGAGGCGGTTTTCCCGTCTTGATGATCTGTCTCCAGGAAAGCAGCTCTAGAGAGGATGTGGTCGGGGTTGTCGGGGATGACGGCGACAATAGATTCTGGACGGACATCATCATTCTTGGTGGAGGTCGTGATGATCGAAAGAGGTTTGAAGAGAGCTTTAGTCTTCGAAGTGAGAAATAGGGGATCTTGAATCAAAATACGGGGAAGCTAGGTTCCCACAGACGGCGCCACTGATCATAGGTGATCAGACTGGATCGTTGTGGCCTTCGCATAGGGCAGATGATGATGCGTGTAGGAGAGGAGGGGGTGTACATGCAAGGCACTCTGACGCTCAAGTAAGAAAGGGTCAGAGAAAAAAGAGCAAGTACAAAGTATGTTCTTAGGATGAATATTGGATACTTGACCCTCTCAAATGAGAGGGTTTTTATAATGCCCCAGCGCATGGCCAATGGTCCCTATTTTCGAGGCGAAATAATCGTTTCCCAAAGAATAGGTAACTGCCCAAAACTAGCCGTTATGTTGGGCAGGGTGCCCAAAAACTAGCCGTTATGTCGGGCAAAGGCATAGTTCCGGGCACATGCCCATAGCTGTCCTGGGATTAATGAAGCCGTGCGTGACGGGCGGCAGTATCGGGGGGGGGGGGGGCATGATGTGTTTCTTGCCTGGTTGGAGGGCAGCAAAGTGTACTCTACCCTTCGCGGATTGGGCTTTAGGCAATTGTTCCGTTCTGGGAGTAGAAATGGATTGGGCCATGCCTAGCCATTGGTCCAGTCCGGAACAATACATATATATATATATATATATATATATATATATATATATATATATATATATAGGGTTCATATCTTATGAGAATGCCATTTTTTACGTAAGAACATGAGAATAAATCTGAATCATTAGATTGCATTCTCATATATATATATATGTGTGTGTGTGTGTGT
This sequence comes from Lathyrus tuberosus, assembly GCA_022829125.1. Classification (NCBI taxonomy): domain Eukaryota; kingdom Viridiplantae; phylum Streptophyta; class Magnoliopsida; order Fabales; family Fabaceae; genus Lathyrus; species Lathyrus tuberosus. The sequence continues at coordinate 17,015,192 of JALAZF010000071.1, forward strand.
GTGTGTGTGTGTGTGTGTATATATATATATATATATATATATATGATTAGTTAGTACTTTATAGGTGATCCACTCTCTCTTTTTTTGTCTGTTTTGGTAGTTGAAGTTCTAGCTCTACTTATCCAGAAGGCTGAAGCCTTAGGCCTCTTTTCTGGCTTAAAAATAGAAGGGGAAACAATGAATCCTTTACTTCAGTTTGTAGACGATACCCTGGTAATTTGTGAAGATTCTTAGAGTAATATTTGGACTATCAAAACAATTCTCAGGGGGCTGGAAATTCTGACAGGCCTGAAGGTGAATCTCAAGAAAAGTAAGTTGATGGGTTTGGCATTAGAACAGGACACAGTAGAAGCTGCAACAAATTTTTTGTTATGCAAGGCTGGAAAATTCCCATTAAAATTCCTTGGGCTGTATGTGGGTGGCAAACATAGTGTGGAAGAAATGTGGAAACCTATCATCTCAACCATTAAAGCAAGACTAGCTACTTAGAGGGGAAGAAGACTATCCATAGGAGGGAGGGTCACACTCATAAACTCGGTAATCTCTAATATTCCAATACATTATCTATCTTTTTACTTAGCTCCTACAAAAGTGATAAAGAGTATCAGGGCAATCCAAAGAAATTTTCTATGGGGCAGTGATTGCGACAAGAAGACTATACCTTGGGTGAGATGGAGTCAAGTATGTCAACCTAAACAATGTGGAGGGCTAGGAATTAAAGAGATATATACTTTCAACAAAGCTCTTGTATCTAAATGGATTTGGAGGATCAAGCATGAAACTAATGCCCCTTGGAGTGGAGTAATAAATATGAAGTATAGGGAGTCCATTTCTGCTATGTTGAGCATTCAATCTGATGTAAAATCTAGGCTTTGGTCCAGGTGGTGGAAGGACCTTTTAAAACTGGCCAATTTCTCAAATGATCAGGGCATTTTTAAGCAGCTGCTGTGGAAAGTAGGTAATGGAAGGAAGACTCTATTTTGGCACTCAAGATGGTTGGGAGGAGAGGCCCTTAAAATCCAATTTCCAATTCAGTACAATTCATCTTCGAACCAGAATGCGAGCATTGTAGAGTGTGGAGCTTGGAGAGAGAACATATGGCATTGGGACTTGTATGGTAGAAACATTGCTAGTGAAGTTGAAGAAAAGGAGGGCGAATCAGAATCTGGCTTATGTCAGTTAGTAGAAGAAGTGACCCTGGACAATCAGAATGAAGACGAAATTTTGTGGCCAACTGATATTAGCAATAGATTCAGTGTCAAGTCGTGTTATCAGAACTTTATGCAGGAACAAAAGGATGATAGTGTAGACGGAGGCATGAAGATTGCATTGAATTCTATATGGAAGATAAAGATTCCCCTTAAGTTTTCAATATTTGGTTGGAGACTGTTGCAAAACAAGCTTCCAACGCGAGAGAATCTTGAAAGGAGAGGCATAATCACTTATACCTACCAGAGATCTTGTGTGTTCTGTTTTCAAGTTTTAGAAGATGCAAATCACTTGTTTTTAAACTGTGCCAAGACCAGACAAGTGTGGAGGGAGGTTAACTCATGGCTTAGAGTCAATCTTCTTAGAAGAAATAATTGTTTTGAGGATATGCAATTGTGGAGTAATCAGCCGGGTAAAGGAAAGTCACTCAGCTATTTCTGGTTGGTGACTTGTTGGTGCCTTTGGAGAACAAGAAACCAAGTTATCTTCAATGATCTTGTGGCTGCTCCAAACTCCATTTTTCAAGACATTGTTTTAAACTCTTGGAGATGGAGAAAGAGGGATACAAAGAGGATGTCAATAGGGTCTTTATATGAATGGTATAAAATGTCCCTTAAAATGTATATGCATTAGTCATAGAAGTAGGTTATGAAGGGGTGGAATTTCAAACCATTACTAGTTATGGTTAGTTTGGTTTGCTTCTCAACTCTCTAATTTTCCTGCATATTTGTAGGGTTTGTAAGTTGGTCTACAATTTAGACCATGTTAATGAATTGATTATTAAAAAAAAAATTCATAAATAACACTTTATAGTTATTTTGAACAGCATTATATGTGATTGAAAATCATGTATTTATTTTAATTATGATTATTTTATCCCCATTAATATTAAAGAACATTTTTTCACGCATATATTTAGTACACATGAAAGAGTTTTTAAATTTTTTATGAATGAAGATGTAACTAAATAACTATACTATTGTTTGTTTAATATATCAATTTATCAATTTATATTTTATAATTAAATTAAAAATTCAACTATTTTATTTTAGTTTCTAAAAAAATTATTGCAATTTTAAAATTATAATCTTGTAAATAAAATAATAGAAAAAAAATTCAAATTTAGCACAAATAAAAAGATTTTTTCACAAATAAAGTAATTAAAGAAATATTAATATTTTAAAATAAAACTAAATAAAAAAAAGTTATTTAAAAATTAATATTTTCTTTTTTATGATTATTTTAAACACAATATTAATTTATTATAATGGTAATAATAATAAAAAGAAACACGATGATAATCGTAATAATAATAATTAAAACCTATTGAATAATAGTACTGGTAATGATAAGGATTAAAAGCTATTGAATATTTTTTTATCAACATATATTATTGAATATAATAAATGAAAGAGAAAAAATTGAGATCTGGATTGAGTCTGACTGTAGTAAAAGTGTTAACAAATACTGCTTTATTATTGTAGAAATAATAACTGTGTTGCATTTTTTTATCTCTACTCAATATTTAATAGAGTCAACTATCGATTGTCCTTATATGAACTATTCTGGATAGTTAAAAAAACAAATTTTAAAAATGGTGAAATTGAATTTTCCACAGTACATTAAATTCTCTTGATTTTTTAAAAGATTCTATCCATTGTTCAACACCTTTTATTTTTAAAATGTTCTAATAATTTCAAATTCAACAACACGTAGAATTGATTATCAATTTAATTCTCATCTTTTTAAATTATATTTTCTTTAATTTGACTATCACTTTTTTGTATGAAGTATTTTTTTTTCATGTAAAAGCTCCCACTTGAGAATATAAAAATATAACTAGTTCTATAAACTTTTATACTCCAATATAATAGTGAATTGTTCAAAAAAATACTTTTTATCATTTTATAAATTAAAAAATAAACAATTTAATCTTATAAAATCTTAGCTAAAAAAATGTTTAAAATTTTACTTTTTTTTCATTATATTTGTGTATAATATTTATAACCTATATTTGTTTTAAAAAGAATAACAAATTATACATCACTTTTGCATAAAGAAAAATCTCTTAAATTATAAATTATTTTATAATTTTAATACAACATTAATAGTTTTTTTTGGTTTCAAATATACAATCTACTACTTAGTAGTCTTTCTCTTTATAATTGTTTAATTTCTTTCTTATTTATAATTAAGGAAAAGCGATATTATACAATCATATAAAAATTTATTTGTTATACAAAATTAATCATGCATCTTAATTTGTTTGAAATATTTAAAATAATTTATAATTTGTAACAGAGAGAATATTTATAAAATTATCTTTAATTAGTGATATACTTAAAATAATTTATAAGTTGATCAAATTCTTCTTTTTAATTACCCTTCATTCTCTCTTTTTAATGATTTTCTATTTTCCTTTCATTTCTCAATTAATTATTTGCATATAGTTACCAGTTCTTAAATTTTATTTTATTTTTCATAAATTTTTTATCAATGAGAATAATTAAAATTTAATTCATATTTATTTTCCATAATTTAATAATTTCTTATACTTTTACCAAACCCTCTACCATTATATTGGTATATAGGAACTCATAATCAAAATCTAAATAACTTTGAGCTTCTATTACATAAACCACAATCAAATTTAGAATTGAATTGACTTGATGAGGAACAAAACAACAATATTCTTTAATTTATATATAACCTAAAGCAAAGTAACAAACAAAAGAAAAAAATGAGCATACAAATTTAGCCGGGAAAATAACATAGGCAGTGCCTATTTTCATTTATTTTCTACCGAGTTATGAAAGACCAATATAAAAAGGAATTAATTGAAATGCACTGATAGTGTAAAAGAATTTTATATTGTCAGTTAATTATAACCGTTGGATGTAAAGAGAAATTTGATTTTTAATTTAATAATCTGTAAAGTAACCCAAACGGATGATGGTGATGTATTGACAGTGTAAAATTTTTTAAACTGTCAGTGCATAATAATTAAACTCATATAAAAATAGTTGAGAGGTAGGAGCAATAGTGATTAAAGAAGGTTTTCATAATTTAGAAAAACAAATAAACAAAAGGACAAATATACACCTCACACTTTTATGCTTTCCCTTGCAAATTTCCCTTGTTTAATTATATAACAATTCAAATCACCCCTAATTGCACCAACATCACCAAAAAAACATGAAACATTCGAAGGAACCAATATTGGGTCTAAAGAAGAGAAACAGACTGTTCATGACGACACCGGTGACCGGTCTATACCCTAGCCATCACTGGTGGAAGACACTAACTCACTTCAAAGATCAACTTTTGCACCTTTGTCTGAACGGTCATCAGGAAAATCATTGCCAACAATATTATTATCGCCATCTGATGAACTAATTCTGTCCATATTTCAAGTAGATGAATGGGAAGAATATACATTAGTAGTTTTAAATGAAACCATTGTGGGCCCATTGACAATAGTTGGAACAGAGCTGCAAAAGACATATAGCTATTTGATCAAAATATATCAGAACTTAAATTTATGTTGATGTAAGATAGAAATGACAACTAATGTACATATTAATTACCTTGTTCCAGAACTTTTTTCTCTAGATTATGAATCAGGCAAAGGAGGCACGCCCTTTGTAGGTTCTTGGTTGGATCCGTTATCTTTGCCTGTACCATAGTTCTTGTCAGAGTCGTCTCAAATTTTTTAAAGACTCTGTATAAGAAGCTGAAGTTACCTTTAATTGAGTGGTAAATTTTTTTAAAATGCCATATTTAACGGTAAAATAATCGTTAAATATGTGTATGGAGCTCTTTTTACCATATCTTAATCAACAATAAATGTGAGGTCCTGTGTTGTAGGTCGCCTTGCACACTCTCAAAGACAACCCTAGTTCTTGTCACCACGAGCATAGAATATTATTTTAGTTTAGCAAATTCTATTGCCAAATACAATATCTTAATAGAGATTGAACATTACAAACCAACATGATAAAATAAAGATTGAACATTACAAACCAACAATAGCATGGTTAACAGTAACACATGAATTGGTGTCGATAATTAAAATCCAAAATTATGAGAGCTTGAAACTTCACATCTAAATCTAAAAATTCACATGGGAAGAATGAAAGAGATATATTAAAATATCATGAATGTATTTACAGAAACAACCAGCATGATATACTTTAACAGGCATAAACCATAAAATATGTGGTTTGTTTCAAAAATTATGATTGAGATTTACTAATTATAGGGGATAACAAAGAAAACAAACAACTTTAAGCATATAAGGCTTAAAGTAGCAAAACACTAAAATTCAAATTCAAAAGATGGCTAACAAAGCAAGAAAATTTTGAGGGATGTTGTGTCCAACCATGAACATAAGCACCATTGGTCACTATAGCAGTCACCATAACAAACTATTCCAATACATACTTCTAATACCTGATAATGGCTATAATGACGCACAATAGACAATGAAATCCAAGGTTGTAATAATTTATAATGTGTGAAAAGTAATAAGAAACCAGAACAAATTGATACAACAAAGTAATAAAATTTAACCTATTATTTTTACAAACTACAACCACTCAATATTATTTAATCTGTAACCGTCATAGAAGAAAGGAATAGCAACCCAAGACATATATTCCTGCAAAATAAGTTTAAGCAAAACATATATTAACCATTCTGCATATGAGCTATTTTCTCCCGGTCTTCACCAATTTCTTTTTGACAGCATTTCTCTAACTTAGTGCATCTAAAATTTGATTTTGCTCTGCCCAGAAGTTTGATTTTGTACTGCAACACAATGAGTCAAAATACTCCTTTTAGGACATATATACTGCAAATCTAAAGTAAGAGTAAAAATAAAAATATTAGGGTTTCATAAATATGGATAAAGGTAAATGTAAAAAATTGAATTCTTGTAAGAAATTTATATTTACCTAGTTGAGGGGTCTTATACTACCATCTTCATTACAACAATGTTGTTCACACAAAACACAACAGAACATGAAAAATTTAGAACTTTTTACCAATTTCAACAAAATAATCAAAACCCAATAATTCAAAATGTGTAATAAACAAAATCCAAAATTTATTTTTAAAATAAAAATATTCAACTTACTTGCTTGTGTTGTTCTCAAATTCAATGTGTAGACATTCTTCTATTCCAACTTTCATCTGTGCAAGGTATAAACATTTCTAAATAAAAAAAAAAAGAGGAAATAAGAGAAAAAATAGGATTTGGTGAAGATAAAGATAAAGAGAGAAGAACACAGAAATTGAAATTGAATCGACAAACCCAAAAGTAGATCTCCATCCTTTTCACTTTAAATTGAACCCACAGCCCAAAAGCAAATCTCCATCTTTTTGTTTGCTTTAAATTGAATCAACAATTTGTAAACAAATTTATCACTTGAACTCAGATATGGCTCTTCTTTGCTTTGTAAACCGATGTCGCAGATCAACTTGTTTCTATTTGATTTCAATAGGTAAAAGTGAAAGAAAGAAGAAGAAGAAGAGGAAGAAGGAAGAAGAAGAAGAAGAAAAAGAAAAAGGATGCTGTTCGGGTGAGAGAAAGAGAGAAAGTCTGAGTGACAGAGAAAAAGAGAAATGATGAAATGAAAAGTCATAAGATAAGAGTTGACACATTGGAAAAAGAGAATAAGTAAAAAGTATTGAAAAGATTTAGGTGGAATTTAACCAATTGGAAGGAAACCATTTAGAAGGGTTTGTAAAACGAAACAAAATAGTAACATTACCATCCAAATTTGGCTAACTATGGTAGTTTGGTTGTAAAAAGTGAATTCTGGACACAAAATATCCTCATTTTGATGAGGTGGCGAAATTATAGGAAAGCGCAAAAATGAGTTTACCACAACATCTTCTTTTCTTATATTATAGATTTTAATTTGAAATTCCATTGGTGTACCACTATAAATATTTGGCTAAAATACAGTTTTGGTCCCCCTGTTTATCAAAATTTACAGTTTTGGTCCCCCTATTTTTTTTTTAACAGTTTTGGTCCCCCACCCCAATTTTGGCCCAAAAAAAGTGATGAACAGTAACTTGTCCGTACATGTCCGTACATGAACAGTACACGTCCGTACATGAACAGTGAGGGGTGGGGGACCAAAACTGTTAAAAAAAAAAACAGGGGGACCAAAACCGTGAATTTTGAAAAACAGGGGGACAAAAACTGTATTTTAGCCTAAATATTTTAATAACAAAATATCATGGATAACACTAAATTCAAATTGGAGGTACTCTAAAAAAGCAAGACGTAAGTATTTTCTTTATGTACGTTGTGGTTTTTTGTAAGCAAGGATTTCATTCAAAGAGTACTAGGGGTACTTTAACCCGATTGCAAAAGACGGATAACAATCCAAAAAACAAAAGGAGAGATTAAACCAATTGAAACTTATATAAGAAAATACAGAGGATCTTTACAAAACACTTAAAAGTTATAATTGGATTGAATAATATCTCCTATAGAGGACCACCTCCAAACCAAAATTTTTATGTTCCAAATAAGATCAAACACATTGTAGGCTTCTTCTCTGAATATCATACCATTCCTCAATCTCCATATACTCCAACAAATTGCTAACCATATCATGCTTACCTTTCCTTCTTTAACCTTCTTCCTTTTGGAGTAGGATGCCCAATGCAGAAAGTTACTACACACATCAACAATAATAATTTCCTCCAACCCTACCCATTCCACAACAACCCGCCACACCTTCTTAGCAACAATACAGTGGAAGAAGAGATGGAGAATCGATTCGATTACATCTGAGCATAACAAACACGAGGTCTGATCTGGTTGTAAAATACCTCTGCACCAAAGATGATCTTTAGAGGGAAGTCTATTTAAAAGGCACCTCCAACCAAACGCCTTAATCCTAAACGGAATCGAAGTTTTCCACATAATCTCAAAACAATTTTGACTATCGCTAGCAACACCTGTAGAATGCAGAACAGAACATAAAAATTCTTAACCGGACTTTGCTGGGTAACTATCAGCTCATCGAGATTCCATATTAGACCATCAATAGAATTGAGTTTAGGAATGAAAGGAGATAACATGGCCTTCAAATCCATTAGCCTAGACAACACAGAATGAGGGGAGGTAGCAGGTATTTCGAGGTCACCCCAATTCCAACTTTCACAAAACCAATTTCCCATGTTTTCCACCATTGCCTTCTTCAAAGCACTGATACGATACAAATCTGGAAAAATGTCATGCAATTTAACTTCTCCGAGCCAAACCACAGACTAGAATGGGATCAATGAGCCTCCCTCCAATTTGAACCTGCAATTATCTTTAAATACTCCAGCCATATTTCTATTCTCTAAAGAGGAAATATCTTTCCACCAAGTTGAACAAGATTTTGGTATTTTACTGCTAGTCGAATAAGTAAAGTGATGAGACAAAGCTCTGTGTCTCGATCTAAGAATATCGGTCCGCAAAGCCTTTTTACCCTCCAATATTTGCCACCTCCACTTCAAGAGCAAAGAAATATTGAACTCCTCTACCCTCTTCAAACTAAGACCACCTTCACGCATGGGAAAACAAAGATTTTCCTAAGAAACCCAATTGATCTTTTCCTTCTTTCAATTGCCCCACCCTAAAGAAAAGAATTTTGCAACTTGGTAATTTCTTTGCAAACCATCACGAGAACTTTGTAGAAGGAGAAAAGGAAAATAGGAAGACTACTTTAAACTGATTTTAGCCGGGTTATGCGGCAACCAAGATTTAACAATCTACCCTTCCAATTAGATTGCCTCGACTTCATCTTTTTGATCAAAAAATACCAAGCATAAATCCTCCTAGATTTTAAACCGACAGGCACTCCGAGAAATTAAAAATCTAAGCCTTCTAACCTGCAAGATAGAAAATTAGCAACAACATCCAAGAAGTGGGAATTGATGTTGATTCCAATTAATTTGCTTTTCATAAAGTTAACTCCTAGCCCTCAAATGACTTCGAAACCTCTAAGAACCAATTTCAAAGCCCAAACATGGTTCAAAGAGCCTTCTCCAATTAAAAAGGTGTCATTGGCAAATTGAAGGATATCCACCGCACATGTCTTGTTAATAGCAAACCCTGAGAATTCTCCAACTTCGTGTGACCTCCTCACTAAGCCAGATAAACCATCTGCTACGATCACAAACAAGAAGGGAGATAAAGCATCACCGTGACGAAGACCCATGGCAACCCTAAACTCCTTTGTCAGACTCCTATTTACTAAAACCGACATGAAACTAATGAAAATCGTTGATTTCATCCACCTAAGCCAAAGATCCCCAATGCCCATTCTTCTCAACATGTACTTATGAAAGTTCCAGCTCACCTTATCATATGTCTTTTCGAAGTCAACCTTGAAAAGCAAGCAGCCCTTCCTCTCCTTGACTGCATAGTCCACCGTTTCATTTGCTACCAAAACTCCGTCCAACATCTGCCTTCCGGGGATAAACGCATTTTGACAAGGAGAAATTATCGAACCAAGAACCTTTTTCAGTCTGGTAGTGAGAAGTTTTGAAAGCTTTTTGTATAGACAACCAACGAGACAAATTTGTCTATAGTCAGAGAGGCTCAAAGGATTATCAGATTTAGGAATCAATGTGAGAAAAGATGAAGTTATTGCCTTCGATAAAAACACCTTCACATAAAACTCATAGAAAATGCAATGACGGTCATTCTTAATGAAGGACCAACTCTTTCTAAGGAAAAAGAAGTTGTAACCATCTGACCCCGGGATTTTTGACCCTTCGCACCCCAAAAAAGCTTCCTTAATCTCAGAATTAGTAAAATTGGCCTCTAAAAACAAATTGTCTGCAACAGTTAACCTACTGAACGGTATTCCTTCCGATATAGGGCGACTATGACCATACTCCTTAAAACAGTCTGAGAAAAACCTCCCGACTTCGCTCTTGACTTCTCCCACTTCTTCTATCATGTCGTTCTCAAAATTAAGAGAGCCTATGAAATTCCTGCGATCCCTTGCTTTTATGACGTAGTGTAAAAATCTATTGTTGGGATCTCTTTCATCGTTAAATGCATTTATTTTATAGATAATTGACAATGTTAAAATAAAACTTGCATGTGGTCCTCCTAAAAAAACAAACTCATACCCTACATCTGACTACCTTAAACAACATCTTTTTTTTTACATGCATTCTCTAAATTTTTGTCTTTAACCATTTAGGGTAAAAAATCAAACAAAATCTTATATTACATTTATTTTCACAACTAAGAATGTAGTCTTTTTTTTACCTGGAGTTTGGTTTGTTATTAAATGTGATATGTGATTTATACTTTGTAAACAATTTTAGAATGTCAATGTTCTTTCCATAAAAAAGTGTAGATCTCTATTAATATGTTTCTCTTTTTACACAAGAAAGGTTCCATATGATTTTCTTTATAGTAAAGAAATTGTGGTTGGGCCTAACTCAACCTTACAAAATCGGTTGGTAAAGTGAGGATTACTCCCACTTATAAAGGCTTAACACACCCCCTCACGCTCAGGACTAGATAATTGGAGCATGGAAATAAATGGTGAGTGACCCGATAGCGGAAATCATAGAAAGTGGCTCACTGGATCTTAAACCAGGCTCTGATACCATGTTAAGAAGTTGTGGTTGAGCCTAACTCAACTCTACAAAACCGGTTGGTAAGGTGAGGATTGCTATCACTTATAAAGACATGTTCATGCTATATATTATCCGATGTGCGACTCTTAACAGTGACAACCAAACTGCAAGTTCAACACACACGCATATACGCACACATTGTAATTGTTAGAGATTCTGTTGGAATTTTTTTAAGTTGACTTAGGGGAAGATGGAAGATCATGATGCTGAAGAATGTTTAAATTAAGAATTCATCAGATGACAAAGATGAAAATTGTGAATACCCAAACCATTCTGATCCTGATAATGATGATGATGATGAAGGGTTCAATAGCTGGAAGGTGGTGGTCTCAAAGTCTCTTGCAAATGCCAGGAATGTGTTGGTAAGTATTTGAATAATTTTTAAGTTAATTTATGATCGTACCTGGATCAAAAAGTATAACAGTGGCCAACAACGCCGTGATATCTTCAACTCCGGTGGTGATGGAACGGCGGGGAGGGGGGGAGGGTGTACCTGCAAGATACTCTGATGCCAAAGTCAGGAAACAAGAGTAAGCATGTATAGAGTATAGGTGTGAGAATCAAAATGAACATCCTCTGACCCTCTCAAATGATAGGGTATTTATAGAATGCCCCCAGCGCGGGGCCAACGGTTTCCTGCACTAGGCTGGATTGTCATGCCCAATCCAGGTGACTGCCAGGGCTTACGTGGCATAAGGAAGACCAATACGTTGTCTTCGCCCTGGGGTAACGGTCCGGAGATCTCCGAAAGGTGGACAGACCGATTCCTTCGGAAGTGGGAGGTTACAAGGTGATGTGTCCTCGCGGGGAGGCGAACGTGGAGGTCGGGGAGAGAGGTGCTCTCCTAGACGTAAAGACTCTGCTCGACAATGTCTGTCCAGTGCGTGCCCGACTAGGGGGTGGTTTGGACGTGCTCGACACTACATAACAGTGGACCTTGTTGGGCCTTCTTGGTCTATTGGGTTGGTCCTGCCCGACCAATGGGCAGGCGTTGGCCCAGTCCAGAACAGGAGCCCCCCAAGTCGTTACTCTGAGCTGTCGGAGTAATGACTTAAGGGTCCGTCACCAATCAAGGATCTGCTCGACAGGCCGGGCTGAAGGTAGTTCAGGTGACTATTGGTGATCTTCTATCAGGGACACGTTGGGGGAGAATTTTTAAGTCTGCAACTACGGAAGGACCACGAGCGAGGGATGCTAGGCGGGCAGAAATTCCGAGTTTTGCTCACAGGCGGGCAGAAATTTCCAGTTTTGCTCGCCTGTCGCTGGTGGACGAGATTGCAGGGAGATGAGAAGTTGCAGATTCGAGCGCCAAAGCAGATGAAAGGACTAACATGGGAACCCGTGTGCCACGTGTCACGCGTCATCATTACCTAGGGCGGCTAGGCTAGGGTTAAGGCACTCGAATGCTTAGGGGCACCTCGAGTTCTGCGTGGGCTCTATAAATAGGGTCCAGCCCATGTTATTTACACGTTTTGCTCTCCTTCACTCGCACTCGCTCTCATTCTTTCTCTGCTTTCTCCACCGTTTCACCGCCACACGCCGTCGTACCGGACTTTTGCTACAGTCGTTTTCAAGTAAGTTTCTTGATCTTTTCCTTTCCTAATACGTTTTCTAGGGTGGTCCTCCGGTGAAGTGATGAAATTCCCGGGGAAGCCACGAAATTTCTGGCGAAAACGGCGGAGTTTTTCTAGATTTTTGATGGATTTCTATGAATCTCGCGGGGAGATGGGATGAATGTCCCGGGGACCTGAGGAAGGTTCCGAGGACGTGGGATGGATCTCCCGGGGACATAGGATGAGGCACCGGGGACCTGAGGACAGTCTCAAGAATGCTCGCCTGATGCCCTGGGGAGAGGGGGCAGACGTGCGACCCCGACATCCCTGGATGGGGGCGTCGCCCGCGCAGTTCCCCACGTCCCTTCTTCACCCTTTCACTTGATCAGCGGTGGAGGGGCGAATTTGATATGGACCATCGAATTCACCATTTCCTTCTGCTTTTCAGGTAAATGGAAGTCGAGGCCGTGGCCGTGGGATCTATAGATATCGACGACCAACCTGACTCCCCGATGGCGTCAATCGTCAGTGTCGAGGGACGGCCGCCCGAAGATTGGGCTAGCGAGGAGCCTCTGAACATTGCCTCCTAGTTCGTCGACTGTGGCGAGGACGATATCTTTGCCACAGTCGAGCATCTTCTGGAGGGTTCTTTGAAGACCTGGGTGGTGTATAGGCCGCTGGAGCACCATCGCATCTGCTCGACGTACAGAGGAATGAGATTTCCCTTGTACGAGTTCATGTTCGACTCGGCGGCGTGGCGCCTGCCCTTCACCGATTTTCAATGAGAGGTGTTCATTTGGCTGCGTCTGGCACCCTCGCAGCTCCACCTCAACTCTCTCGCATTCATTCGTGTTTTCGAGCTCGTCTGCCAGCATCTTCGCATCGGGGCGACCATACCCCTGTTCTTCCGCATTTTCCACTTGCAGAGGCAAACGACTGAGGGTAGGCATGGTTGGGTGTCCTTCAAGTAGGTGAGAAGATTGTTCCAGACTTACATGGACTCTGTTCGCAACTTCAAGTCCCGGTACTACATAGTGAAGCCTGTCTCGTTCGAGGCCGTGGAGTCGGTATATAGATGGGCGTATCGGGAAGTAGACGGGAAGCAGGAAGAAGTCCTCGAGGCGAGGTTTCCTCTATTCTGGACGAAGGAGCATTTCATGAGAAGAACAGATAATTACACCTTCAGTCATGGCCGACTGAGTGAATAGGATCGTCTGGCTCACGAGGAGATAGTCAAATTCGTCGCCAGTTTCTCCCCGGCACAACTCGTGACACCGGACGGGAAACCCATCCGCGGTGATGATGGGAGGTCTCTAGAGCGAGCCCGACTGATTAACACGAGGGCCTCCTCGAGACATTTTCTGACGAGGACGCCCTTAAGCTGTTAGGTGGTGGATGCCTCCTCGACTTGATCTTTCCTTGCGTTTTGGTCCTCGATTTACTAATGTATTTCGTTTTCTTTTGCAGAGACCATGTCGAGCACGGAGGAGCGTATCAAGAAGCTGGCGGCCAACCGAACTTCGAAGAAGAGTGGAAAGGGTCGGGTCGAGCAGATCCGGTCACAGCGCCCAGGCCCCACTCCGGTAACCGGGGATTTTTCCATCTCTCCCCAAGGTAGCCAATCCCCCAGCACTCAGGGGTCTCTGAAGAGACAGTGACTCGGCGAGCACGTGGACGTTGATCTTACCGAGAGCGAAAGCCCTCCCACTGTGAAGTCCATGCTCCCGCCTTGTCACTCGAGGCCGAATTTCTTTACGGGGAACAATTCCCTGTGTGTTGGTGCACCTAAGGCCCAGACCATCTTGGGCGTAGACCAGGCTCCTCGGAGAAAGGCTTTGGTGGAAGACGTGTCCGCGGTGATGCGGGTTTGTGCTACTGCCATAGTCCTGAACGGCGAGACATGCCCAATGGCCGAGCTGACCAGGTTGCAGGAGAGCTTCAGGTCTATTTCAACTGAGATGGAGAAGGTGGGCAAGGAGCTGACTGACTGCAAAAATCAGAACAAGGCCCAGGTCGAGCTTCAAGGGAAGTTGGAGGAGAAGTTGAAGAAAGTCGATAAGGAGATGAAAGGTCTCTTGGAGAGGGTCACCGAGCTAGAGGAAGTTGTTCGCCCTGCTGAGGAGGAAACCGAGGAAGACAGGCTGTTGACGTCTCAGGTAGCGCGAAGCTCAGGCAGGCCGAGCAGGATATCCTCGCGGCGGTAGACGTGGGTTTCAACAATGCTGTGCAGCAGCTTCGGATTGTGAACCCTAACCTCATCACTGAAGGGACTGACCCCGACTATGAGTTGATCGAGGGTCAAATCGTACAGTCGATCCAGGAGGATGAAGTTGACGGATGAGCTACTGGGAACGAGCGGCCAGAGGAGGACGTAGTCGACTAGGTTTTTACCTGTTCGTTATGCTTGGCCTGCGAGCCACTTTCTTTTGATGACTTTGGTTTGGTTCGGCCTGCGTACCGTGAATTTTGTAATTGCCCGACCTGCGTGCCAGGGGCCTTATGATATCTTTGTATTATTTGCACAATGGGTTTCGCTTACTTGTGTGTGTGACGCTTGTATACTTGAAATACTTATTGTTTTTTGTCTAAGTGATTTGTCTAGGTTGGGGGTTTGCTCGACTTTGTTGATCCTCGGCAGTGTGGGGAACTGCTCGAGTGGTCGGGTTTGTATTCCGACCTTTGACGAGGCTAAGAGCTCGGTCGAGGTCTTAGCTTCGTGGCGTGAACTTCCCATCGCGAGCTGGGTGTTCTGCTTGACTGGTACGATGACGACGGAGCTCGGTCGAGGAATCCTCGTCGGATCAAAGGTATTCGCGCACACACAACGTCGTCTTTGATCTTCGTGTGTCGTGAAGGAGAGTCGCGCTTGTACCCTAGTGCGTCCCCGTAATCGCGACGTTGCTATGTCGCGAGCAGTGTTTAACTGTAGTATTTTTTAAGCTTCTCAGCATTCCATGATCGAGCAAGTTCCTCCCCGTGAAGATTTTTGAGGTAGTAGGCTCCTGCCCCCGTCTTTGCGCGGACGCGGTAGGGGCCCTTCCAGTTCGCGACGAGCTTGCCTTCTCACGAATCTTTCTGGTTCCTTCGTAGGACGAGGGTGCCTACTTGAAAATCACGTTTAATAACTTTGTTGTTATAACGTAGAGTTATTTTCTGTTTATGTGAGGCTTCTCGGAGGGACACGCCGGACCTTATCTCCACGACAAAGTTGAGTTCCTCCCTTAGGACCTCATCGTTTGTCCCCCCATCGAGGGGAGATTCCGTTCTCCTCGAGGGTTCCCTTATTTCCACGGGGATCACTGCTTTTGTTCCGTAGGTTAAGCGAAAGGGGGTCTCCCCGGTCGTGGAATGTGGGGTTGTCCGGTAGGCCCAGAGGACGTTGTGTAGTTCCTCGACCCACCTTTGCTTGGCGTCGCCTAGTCAGCGCTTTAGTCCTCGCAGGATCACTCTGTTCGCTGGTTCAACTTGCCCGTTCGTTTAAGGGTGTTCGACCGACGTGAAGTGCTGCTTCGTGCCCAGCTTGGTGACGAAGTCCTAGAAATTCTTGTCGGTGAACTGTGTCCCGTTGTCGGTGACAATCGCCTGGGGCATGCCGAACCGGGTGAGGATATTCCTCTTGTAGAAATGTACTATATTGTGAGCCTTGATTTTGGCCATGGCTTCCGCCTCGGTCCACTTTGTGAAATAATCTACGCCGACGATCAGGTACTTGTTTTGGTATGATCCCACAACGAAGGGCCCAAGGATATCCATTCCCCACCACGTAAACGGACAATGGGACGAAAACATTCTAAGCTCGTTGGGCGGGGCCAGGTTCATGTCCCCGTGTCGTTGGCATCTGTTGCACTTCTTGATGTTCTTCTTGGCGTCCTGCTGCATGGTGGGCCAGTAGTATCCTGCTCGCAACGCCTTGCGAGCTAAGGACCGTCCGCCGAAGTGTTGTGCATTGATCCCCTCGTGGATTTCTTGGAGTATACCGGGGACACTAGTCTCTTCGACGCACCTGAGGAGGAGGATAGAAAAGCCACGTCGGTATAACTTTTCCTCGATAATTGTGTACGAGCATGCTCGTCGCTTAACCACTCCGGCTTCCTTGGGATCGTCGGGCAGCTTGCCAGTCGTGAGATATTCGTATACTGGGGTCATCCAGCAATTACTGTCCCCGATGGCATTCACTTCAATCGCTAGGACGGGTTTGTCGATGCTCGGACGGGAGAGCACTTCTTGTATGACAGATTTGTTTCCGCCTTTATTTTTCGTGCTCGCCAGTTTGGACAAGACATCTGCTCGGGCATTGTGCTCGCGCGGGATGTGTGTTACTTCCGCGTAGGTGAAGTTTTTCATCTTTTCCTTCACTAGGGTCAAGTACTCGATGAGGTTGTCGTTCTTGGTTTGGTACTCTCCTCGGACCTGAGAGGCTACGAGCTGAGAGTCGGTGAAAATTTTGACTTCTTTGGCGCCGAGGTCCTCGGCCAACCGTAGCCCGGCGAGGAAAGCCTCGTACTCTGCCTGGTTATTCGACATCGGGAAGGACAATTCGAGGGAGACTTCGATCAGGATGCCTTCCTCGTTTTCAAGGATGATGCCCACCCCGCTGCCTTTCGTGCTGGATGCCCCGTCGATATAGATTGTCCATTTTTGGGATCCATTGGTCGAAGGTTCCGGGAGGGTCATTTCTGCCATGAAGTCGGCCAGCACCTGAGCCTTCAAGGCCTTTCTTCCCTCGTATTAAATGTCAAACTCAGTGAGTTCGAGTGACCATCTGAGCATCCTTCCTGCCATGTCTGGTCGACCTAGGAGCTGCCTTATGGGCTGTTCGGTCCTCACCATGACCATATGGGCCAAGAAGTAATGACGCAGCCTCCTGGCCACGGTGACGAGGGTCAGGGTGACTTTCTCGATCTGTTGATACCTGAGCTCGGGCCCCTGAAGGGCCTTGCTGGTGAAGTAAATCGGCTTCTTCCCGTCGGGGGTTTCCAAGATAAGAACGACGCTGACTGCTTCGCTCGTGATGGCGAGGTACAAGAATAATGTCTCCTTATTTCCTGTCGTGAGAGAACCGGGGGTTGTGATAGGACTTGTTTAAGGTGGAGGAGTGCTTGCTCACACTCCTCGGTCTATTCGAATGTTGCTTTCTGTCATAGAAGCTTGAAAAATGGGAGCACGTATTATGCAGATTTCCTCGTCGTGTCGAAGACTTTCTTGAGATGGGCAGCGTGGTCGACTTCTTCTGCAGATTTGACGATCATGTCGTCCATGTAGACCACGAGCATGTCGCCGATCTCTCCTCGGAAGACTTTGTTCGTCATCCGTTGATAGGTCGTGCCGACATTCTTAAGGCCGAAAGGCATTACGTTGTAGTAGTAATTTCTCGAGTCAGTCATGAAGGCAGTATGCTGCTTGTCGGTCTTAGCCATAGGGATTTGGTTGTACCCCGAATAGGCGTCCATGAAGGACAGTAGTTTGAAACCTGCAGAATTGTCGACCATCTGGTCGATGTTAGGCAAAGGATAAGAGTCTTTCGGGCATGCCCGGTTAAGGTCAGTATAGTTAACACACATCTTCCATTTTCCATTATTCTTTTTGACAAGTACAACATTGGACAGCCAGGTCGTGTACCTTGCCTCTGAAATAAAATTTGCCTCTAGGAGGTCTTTTACAGCTTTTTCAGCAGCCTCCGCTTTTTCAGGAGACTGCCTACGCCTACGTTGAACTAAGGACCTAGCGGCTGGATCCATGGTGAGCTGATGGCAGGCCACCTCTGGGTCGAGGTCAGGCATCTCAGAGGCGCTCCATGCGAACAGATCAGCGTTCTCCTAGAGACATGCCTTCAGCTGCTTCTTCGCCAGGTCGGGGAGTCCAGTGCCAATCTTTACGCTCTGGTCTGGATCATCTCCGAGGGAGAAGAGCTCGAAGTCTCCGTCTGGGATGGAGCGCGTTGGGTGGAGAGGCTGCCCGTTGATTTCTGCTTGGAGGTCGTGGTCAGCTGCTCCGCCTTCCTCCTGCTCGCCAGGGAACCTGCTGTCGAGGTCGACCGTGTTGACGCGCAGGAATGGCTTATGCACTGCTTCCGGGGATGGTTTTGCTCCGGTCTTGGGCTTGGTACCGATGGAACCCAGGCCTTTGGTCACTGCGTCGAAGCACCTCCTGGCTGCTTCAAGGTCCCCATGCATGGTGACGACCCGGCCCCTGGCCGTGTAGCACTTCATCTTCAGATGGACTGTCGATGGTACCGTTGTGAGTTCGGCCAGAGTGGTCCTCCCCAGGATGCAATTGTAGAGGGATGGACATTCGACCACCAAGAAGCGGGTCTTGACTTGTTGGGCGGTATCCTCGCTCCCGAACGTGACCATCAATTCAACATAACCCCATGGTCTGGTGGTGGTGCCGTTGAACCCTTGTAGATCCGAGCCCACGTAGGGGGTCAAATACTTCTCGTCGAGCTGGAGGGTCTCGAAGAGGTGGGCGTACATGATGTCCACCGACCTCCCCTGGTCGACCAGGATCCTACGGATGTCATAATTAGCCATCTGTGCCCGGATCAAGAGGGGAATAGTGGCATTGGTCCCTCTGCCTAGCGGCTCCTCCAGGTAGAAAGTGATGGGGTTTGAATTCCCTCGCACCTTCTTGAGAGTGGTGGTCTTCGCTGAGGTCACGGATTCCAACTCGTCAAATTTCTGCTTGATCGACCCGACGGAGACCTTCTCGAAAGCTCCGCCTGATATGACCATTGCCTTGGGGAAGCTCTCCCATGTGCTGCGGGCAGTGACAGGGTCTTCATGGGGGAAGTTCGCCCACATGTTGTGGACTGCCTCTTGGTTCTCGATTCCCTCAGGGATGAAGAAGTCCTCGGGTCGAGTGACGCCGAGGCCGACTTGCAGACGGTTTTCTCGAGCGGGAGGCGTCGTCTCCTCGATGCTTTGAGCATCCCGGGCATCTGACCGAGGAGCGTCGTTCCTCTTGGCGTACTGCTTTAGATGCCCTTCTTTGATCAGGATTTCAATTGTGTCCTTGAGGTGGACACAATCTTCTGTGACATGTCCATGGCTCCGATGGAACCTGTAGTACTTGGACTTGTCCGTGTTTGATTTGGGGGGTGTCAACTTTGGAAAACAGACACCCCTTTTTTGAAACTCTGAGTTAGCGCACTCGTTGAGAATTCTCTCGCGGGGAGCGTTGAGCGGAGTGTACTCCGTGAATCGGCCAATTGGTCCCCTCAGTCCACGAGAGTCCCTGGGGCGGCTTTCATGTCTTTTCTCTCCCCCACGCCGAGGGGGAGGAGAGCCTTCATCTCTTTGGCCGTGGGGGTCATCCCTACGTCTTGAGTCGAGGGCCATTTGGGCAGCCTCCGACTCTTCGAACTCGATGTATGATTGAGCTCGGTGGAGGAGGTCTTCCAAGTTGCAAGGTCTATGGATGCCCACAGACTTGGCGAACTCAGTCCCGATACGTAGTCCCCATACGATCAGGAACTTCTTCATGTCGTTGGTCTTGTGAACCTCGACAGCTTCTCGGTTGAACCTCTCAATGTAATCTCTGAGAGATTCGCTCTTCCCCTGGGAGTTTCCTTCCAACGAGGCTACCGTCTTCAGATGTCGGCGAGACGCAGTGAAATGTTTAGAGAAACGTCCCTTCAGTTGCCACCAGGACGTGTTTGATTCAGGTGCGAGACTTTTGTACCAAGTCATGGCCCCTTTCCTAAGAGTGGTCGGGGAAGAGCCTGCCCTTGATAGCTCCCCCGACATTCCTATAGTCGAGCATGGCTTCAAAGCTCTCGACGTGATCGCTGGGGTCGGCTGTGCCGTCATAGGTCCCCAGTGGTGGAGGCTTCTCCATGCCCACAGGGATAGAGGTGTCCATGATCTCCCTGGACAGAGGGGTCCTCTGGTCGTCCTCATCACTTCTAATTGGCGATCGTGACGGGGAGCGATGGCCTCGACCAGGTCCACGTCGTCGAGGAGAGTTCCTGGAGCGGTTCTTCGGTCTTTCACCATCAGCCTTGTTCCTCTTCCTGGCCGGGGAGCCCCTTGGCTACTGTGAAGGAGGGGAGCGATGACGCTTCTGGGCGACCGTGGGTTGGGGTTGCTCCAAACGTGGTCGGTGGCCCTCACGCTACGGGGAGGGCTGCGAGATTTCACCGGGGGAATCCTTTGCGGGGAAGGAGGATGGTCGGGAGATGGTGGGTGACGATGCCTTCGCGGGGAAGAGCGTCGTGGTCGTCCTCTCTCGAGCGCTTCGATCCTGAGATTCTGCTGGGCAATCATTTGGTTGGTTTAGTTTACCAAGGCGAACAGGGCCACCGTGGCCGGATCCGCGTTTGGTGGTGGAGCGACTGGCTGGTAGACAACCAGTGGGATGTCCTGTTGGGCGACGTCATATGTCGCGTCTTCGGAAAAAGGGGAGGCGATCTGCCCGTCCCCTACGTCGCCTTCCTCGATGTGGATGGCAGCGTTGTCCTCACGGTGGTCTCCGTTGTCGGGTTGCGTGAAGGCGAAGTCTGGAGCTTTGTTCCCAGGTTGGGTGCTGGCCATGGTTGTTAGAAAAGGTAGAAATTGCTTTGGTTTAACGATGAGGAAAACGGGGAAGTAAGAGTTCCCACAGACGGCGCCACTGATCGTACCTGGATCAGAAAGTATAACAGTGGCCAACAGCGCCGTGAGATCTTCAACTCCGGTGGTGATAGAACGGCGAGGGCGTGTACCTGCAATTTACTCTGATGCCAAAGTCAGGAAACGGGAGTAAGAAAGTACATAATATAGGTGTGAGAATCAGAATGAACATCCTCTGACCCTCTCAAATGAGAGGATATTTATAGAATCCCCCCAGCGCGGGGCCAACGGTCTCCTGCACTGGGTTGGATTGCCAGGCCTAATCCAGGTAACTGCCAGGGCTTACATGGTGCAGGGAAGACCAGCACGTGGTCTTCGCCTTGGGGTAACGGTCCCGAGATCTCCGGAAGGTGGGATGACCGATTCCTTCGGAAGTGGGAGGTTACAAGGTGACGTGTCCTCGCGGGGAGGCGAACATGGAGGTCGGGGAAAGAGGTGCTCTCCTAGACGTAAAGACTCTGCTCGACAGTGTCTGTCCAATACGTGCCCGACTAAGGGGGTGGTTTGGACGTGCTCGACATAACATAACAGTGGACCTTGTTGGGCCTTCTTGGTCTATTGGGTTGGGCCTGCCCGACCAATGGGCAGGCGCTGGCCCAGTCCAGAACAATTTAGTTGTAAGTAAATAACGTTCTCACAATATTATTTATGTGTAAGATTTTTTTATGGCAAATAACGTGTACAAGATGTACATATCATGGTTTTAAATTGCGGTCCGAAAACGCAATTGCAACCTCAATATTACTAATGCGATAGTCGCCGCATCCGCATCGGACCACAATTGCGGTGTGATTTGAAATCACGCGTCCAATTACATTAGAATTCGTATCAAACAACTTCAACCACATTTCTTCACATATTTTCATCATAACTGAAAGTTTGAGACCAAAAACTCAATTTACATCTCATTTGTAATGTAAAAGATTAACATCAAGATTTTTTCATAGGTATATTTCAAATATCTTTCAATAAAAATTCACGCCGCAATGACCGCAATACACATCGCAGCTGTAACACCCCATTTATACCCGGCGGATAATTATACAATCAGAGTTTCAAAATTTCTACATACAAATGAGATGCTACACTATCAACTTAAAAACGACTTCATATTATCGCATGTTAATCAGATACATAACACTTTAACTCGGATGAACCGATAACAACAAAATTAGTCTTTAAAATAAAACAACATTTTTTTTTAAACTAAATAGCGAAATCATACTTTTCTCAACTCAAATGACATAACATCTTTTGTTAATCTGAAAACAACTACAACATAACAAGTATTCAATGACATTAACTTATAATTCAACAACTGAAATATAACAACTATAAGACAACGATCGTTCATCCCCCCAAGTGTTATGTATCAGAGCAAGACTCTCTTGACTTGTAATAAAGCAACATAAGGACTCCAAAAACTATTCTGAACTGCCACTGCTATTCTTGAGTACCTGCCCATTTCCCATGGTAGGGGTAATATCAGCAGAAGGGGTGAGATATCTAATAATATAATAAGATGTATGACAAATAATATATTAGAATTTAGATCATATAAAATTACCACTTTACAGCTTATAACAACAATTAGCACAACTAGTCATCAGCATAACATCACAACAAAGTCATCAACCTAATATCACGACAATTTAACCAACTTAATATAACAACTTTCAAACCACAAATATAACAACAAAATCCTCAACAGGTTATAACAACATTTTCATAGCTTTCAGACAGTACCTGTCACAACAAGTCAACAACATAATAACAACGAATATATCATCACAACACTGGAATATGCAGCTTAGAATGTGACTCATACAATGCACATGCATGTGGTACCATTGGAGCAGAACTCCCAACTTAAAAACGGAGCAGAACTCCCAACTTAAAAACGGAGCAGAACTCCCAACTTTGGAATTGCCAAGTAATAGAGGCATCAAACAAGGCATAAGCCTTCAACATTCAACTTTTTTTTGCCAATCCAGGCCAACTTAATAATTTTACCAATCCAGGCAAACTTGGTATGCTATGCTATGCATGCAACAACAACTACATCATCAACTTATTCAACAACAACACAACAACACAACTGCAACTTAACAATAATTTCAACTTTGGCCACCAGCCTACAACTTAATATTTGCCAATTAATAGAGGCAATTCAACAACAACAAGTATCCTGCAACTTCGCATCATCAACAACAACAACATATCAGCATCAATAATTAACAGCAACTAATCAACATCAAAACAACATTGGTCGTAGGCCTCACAATTCAACACCACCTGGAAATTCATATTTTTCAGTAAGGTACACAACCCAACGAATCAACCAAAATAAGCTACAAATAAATCGCATAATTATTCGGACAGTCTTCGACTAAAACCGATTACTTAATTATCGGCTAAGTTCTAATATTTCTACTCCGAGCTACTATTCTTATTTGTCCTCTGTTAAATTAATACCGCCTTACAACCAAAAACATATAATTCAGTCACTATTGTTTTATACCCATATTACTAGTTCTGTTATTCACTTAATAACTATTGACACTGGTCACTGTATCATTCATCTCCTATTTATAATTCTCGGCTACCAATAATAATACTACTAATTGTCTGCTAAATTAATTAAATTATTCAAAAGGGAGACTACTGCAATTAATGAAGCCAATTCTGCAACTTATTAAATTCATCTGTGCCAAATACTTCTAATAACTCTGCTACTAGCTTCTACTATGCATATATACATATACTGTAACTAATTTAATTGGATTAACCTCAGTAACAATTATTATCTCTGCTAAACAGTTATATATACCAACCCTCTCAACTAAAATTAAAATGGAACAGGCCAAGTGAAGCCATAGCAGACAGAGATGAACAGAAACGGAAACAGAACAAATTACACAGCAGACCCGTGTGACGCTCGTCACAACTTCCTGGCCCTCGTCACAATGCGTGATGGTCGTAACACATTAGTGACGGTCGTCACTCGCACACGACCTGCGTGACGCTCGTCATGCTCTCCATCACGGTCGTCACACCCCCAATTCCCAATTTCCTTCGTCTCAGTGCATCTCATTCCAGTTCTCCTTAATTCGTTCTGATTCCAAACAATTCCACACATACACCCATTACAGTGCAACATAGCAACTATATCCTCATCAACATAGGACAAATCATAAATTCATGATAGTAAAATATTTTTAGTAGTTTCAGGACCGCAACCACAATAAATATGCACGTACTGTAACAATTTCACAGGATAATTGCATAGAATCTAATCCCCACATATCATCTATCATAAATCCCATTATAGAGTCAGAACCCCACCCTTACCTTGGATTGGAGACCGCTCTATAATTCCGATTGCATCCTAGCTTTTTCCATGGCTTAAAACCTTTTGCTCTTTTGGTCTGCAATGGTCCACGATCAATTTCTCCCAGACTTCTTCTTCCACTTTTCTGCGATTTCAACGAACTATTCTTTTCTCCACAAACCCTTATTCCTCTTTCTCTTCTCCGTAACTGCTACTTCCACGTTCTTGTTCTCTTACTGCTACTTTCTCCTTTTCTTTTTAATTCAACCACACAAAATAATACTCATTTCTCTTATTGGGTCTACTATTCTTACACCCCCCTTATAACTTCATTACCACCAAATAATAAGCCCAACTAAATAATAATAGTATTATTCTAATACTATTCTCCAGCTTAATCACCAATTAATTAAATATCAACTTATCACAGCATTTCTCGACATATCACAACTCCAACAATTCCAACAAATAATTCGAAAATATTTCGAAAATATTTAATTAAATACTTAATTAAATATCGGGCGTTACAACTCTCCCCCACTTAGAATATTTTCGTCCTTGAAAATCTATTCGATACTACCACTTTTAACGCAAATTCTGCATCCAACTCTCTGATCCTCAAGTCGCGTTTGGCGACACTTCGATCCCTACTTTTCCGACATAACAACAACTCAACATGATTTCAATCCAATACACACATGCTAATCATTCAACATCTTCGCGACATAATCGTCAATAACTTATCAACCACTCGATAATATCTTGACACATCAACATCTAAGTTGTAACACCCCCAATCTATACCCCCAAGCTATTAAAGCGATAAATAAAATACAAAATTCCATCAGAGTATATTTAAAACATTCACGGTATAGACCGAGGGGTCACATCAATTTGAAACAAAACATACAACACCTGCTCATAAAGATATGCAACAATTCAGGTAGTATTACACCCACAAATGAATTACAGAATAAAAGCGGAAAATCCGTAACTGAATCTCATATATATATATATATATTAGTGTACGTGTCATATACAACCATACATGTACAATCCAACGGACACATATACATAATACAAATAATCACAAACGGCCTCCCTAACTACCCGGTGTCACATATCAGAGCCGACCGACAAAAGAATGAAGACCTAAGCTTCACAAAAAGACCTCCAGCAACTCTAATCTGCAATGCCTCGTAGAGCATTAAAAAACAACAGAAGGGTGAGAAAGACAATCATAATATAATTGCATATAATTATATATTAACACATAAATGCACACGTAAAATATTCTCACCACAAATGCACCACAATCAAATACAACACAACACCGTACAATTCTCAAGTATCAACTGCCACTACATTTCAATCATCCACAATACACTCATCATCAATAATACACAATACACATATTCCATCTCATCAATCACATTAACAAATCCATACCCAATTAATCCATGATTTATGCAAATGCACAGAGACCGAAAAAACGACCTTTATGCAATGCACATGCAGTACCGACTTCCAATATTTCTCATCACTAGTTCATGATAAGAAATACATGATCGCCCTTAGAAATACATGATCGCCCTCTTGAAACTCAAGATCCTTCCGTTTCCGATCATGATAACTCTTTTGCCTACTTTGAGAAGCCTTCATTTTCTCACGAATAAGCTTCACCTTGTCTGTAGTCTGTTGCACCAACTCTGGTCCAACCATCAAACTCTCACCAGATTCGTGCCAACACAACGGTGTTCGACATCTTCGTCCATACAACGCTTCAAACGACGCCATTCCAATACTTGAATGAAAACTGTTATTATACGTGAATTCAATCAACGCAAGATAACTATCCCACGCACCACCTTGTTCAAGAACTCAAGCTCGCAACAAATCTTCCAAAGACTGAATCGTTCTCTCCGTCTGCCCATCCGTCTGCGGATGATAAGCCGAACTCAACCTCAATTTAGAACCCAACGCCTTCTGCAAACTTTCCCAAAATCTTGAGGTAAACCTTGGATCTCGATCCGAAATAATGCTCCACGGAACCCCATGCAACTTCACAATCACACTGATATAAATCTCCGCCAACCTCTCCAAAGAAAAACTGATGTCAATCGGAATGAAATGAGCTAATTTAGTCAGCCTATCCACAATCACCCAAATAGCGTTATGCCCTCGTTGTGTATTTGGCAACCCCGTTACAAAATCCATTGAAATGTTATCCCATTTCCATTCCGGAATATCCAACGGTTGCAACAAACCACTCGGTCTCAGATGTTCTACCTTTGACTTCTGACAAGTCAAACACGCATACACAAACTGAGCCACATCTCTTTTCAAACCCAACCACCAGAAAATCTTTTTCAAATCTTGGTACATTTTATTCGCTCCCGGATGTATACTCAAATTACTCTGGTGTCCTTCTTCCAAAATCATCCGTTTCAAATCTGAATCGTCTGGAATACAAATTCGCCCACGGAACCTCAACACACCATTAACATCCACTTTAAAATCACTATTCACGTCATTTTCTCCCACCAACATCAAATCCACCAATTTCACATCCAACTTCTGTTTCTCACTTACCGTCATCAGAAAATCATTCGTAACCTTCAACATACCCAACCTCACACTATCCGACGTCACTTCACATACCAAACTCAAATCTCTAAACGATTCCAAAAGCTCCCACTCCTTAACCATTAAAGCGGACATATACAATGATTTCCGGCTCAATGCGTCGGCTACCACATTAGCTTTACCCGGATGGTAATTCAAGCCAAAGTCGTAGTCCTTCAAAAATTCCAACCATCTTCGTTGCCTCATATTCAATTCCTTCTGATCAAACAAATATTTCAAACTCATGTGATCACTAAAGACTTCAAACCTTGCACCAAAAAGATAATGCCTCCAAATTTTCAACACAAAAACCACAGCCGCTAATTCAAGATCATGAGTAGGATAATTTTTCTCATGCACTCTCAACTGCCTCGAAGCATAAGCCACCACCTTACCTTCTTGCATCAGAACACCACCTAGACCAATCAAAGACGCATCACAATACACCACAAATGGTTCATTAGGATTCAGTAAAATCAAAATCGGAGCTGTCGTCAATCTTCTCTTCAGCTCATTAAAACTTTCCTCGCACCGAACATCCCAAATGAACGCTTGCCCTTTACAAGTCAATTGGGTCAAAGGAAGTGCTAGCTTAGAAAAACCTTCAATGAACCTTCGATAATATCCGGCCAAACCCAAAAAGCTTTGAATTTCAGTAACAGATCTCGGAGCCTCCCATTGTAGAACTGTTTCTACTTTAGATGGATCCACAACAATACCATTACCTGAAATTACGTGTCCAAGAAAACTCACACTTAGACAATTTGGCAAAAAGCTTCTTCTCCTTCAAAACCTGTAAAACAATACGCAAATGCTCCGCGTGCTCCTCCCGAGACTTAGAATAAATCAAAATGTCGTCAATAAACACAACAACAAATCGATCCAAATGCTCGTGAAAAATACGAGTCATGTACTCCATAAACACACCTGGCGCATTAGAAACCCCGAACGGCATCACAGAATATTCATAATGACTGTAACGTGTCCTAAAAGCCGTCTTCTGAATATCTTCCTCTTTCACCCTAATTTGATGATATCCCGACCTTAAGTCAATCTTACTGAACACACAAGCACCAACCAACTGATCCATTAAATCATCAATTCTCGGAAGAGGATACTTATTCTTAATCGTCACCTTATTCAACTGGCGATAATCAATACACAACCACATACTTCCGTCTTTCTTTTTCACCAATAAAACTGGAGCACCCCAAGGAGAAACACTTGGCCTCACAAACCTCTTTTCCAATAATTCATTCAATTGCTTCTTCAACTCTACCAATTCAGATGCCGACATACGATAAGGTGCCATAGAAATAGGTCTAGTACCAGGAACTAGATCTATAGAAAACTCCACCTCTCTCTCTGGCGGCAAATCTGAAATATCCTCAGGAAACACTTCCGGAAAACCACACACAACAGGAAACACATCAAGTGAAACTTGACTATCCACCGTCAACGACGCAAACAACCCAAACAACTGAGCTTCATCCGCCAAAAGTTTCTTCAACTCTTTGGTAGATAAGAAACTCGAGTCCTCGTCTTCTTCAAGAGAAGGAAACCTCACTAACTTATGATAACAATCAATATGAACCCGATTGAACTGTAGCCAATTCATTCCCAGAACCACATCCAAACCTTCCAACGACAAACACACTAAATCCATTTCAAAGTCTTTACCATAAATGGCCAAAGGACAACTTAGACAAACCAAAGAAGTAGTTACTGACCCCATTGCTGGAGTATCAATAACCATCTCACCCTCCATCAAAGACAACACAAGATTCAAACGCTTAGCGCACTCAGACGAAATAAACGAATGAGTCGCTCCAGTATCAATAATAGCAACTAAAGGCGTACTATTAATAAAACAAGTACCTCGGATCAGACGATCTGCACTTGCAATCTGAGTCCCTGCCAATGCAAAAACTTTCCCACTAGCTGGAGCTTGCTTCGGTTTCTGACACTTCGTGCTAACATGTCCAAGCTCACCACAATTAAAGCACTTCACCACGTTCCTCTTACAATCAGCTGCAATGTGTCCTATACCTCCACAGTTAGAACACTTCCTAAAATCTTTCTTACATTCGAATTGTCGATGACCTACTTCACCACACCTATAACACCTCAAAGGACCAGACATACCTCCACCACTTGACCTTCGATCAAAAGTACCCCTTTGTTTACCTTTATCAGCTGGTGTTACATACGACCCACTACGGAACTGTTGCTTCCCTTTTCTGTCACTCACACTCTTGTAGTGAGTAGAACGAGCCTTACTATCCTCTTCATAAATCCTACAACATTCCACCAAATCCGAAAACCTCCAAATCCGTTGATAACCGATTGCCTGCTTAATCTCAGGACACAACCCGCTCTCATACTTCACACACTTAGAAAACTCTGCAGTCGCTTCAGCATAATGAGGATAAAACTGCACAAGCTCCACAAACTTAGCAGTATAATCAACAACAGACAAATTACCTTGTTTCAGTTCCAAGAACTCAATTTCCTTCCTTCCTCTAACATCCTCGGGAAAATACTTCCTCAGAAACTCCTGTCTAAACAATTCCCAAGTAACTCCTTCATCCCCAGCTTCCAACACCTGACGAGTACTAACCCACCAGTCATCAGCTTCTTCTTGTAACATATGAGTTCCCAGTCTCACCTTACTGTCCTCAGCACAATCCATAACTCGGAAAATCCTTTCAATCTCTTTCAACCAAATCTGTGCACCATCAGGATTGTGTCTCCTTTTGAAGACAGGCGGTCTGTTCTTCCTGAACTCATCATTACCAGCAGCATTAGGTGCACCCTGCACAGCCCGAGCCATAGCCTGCATCGCAGCAGCCAAAGCAGCATCGTTCCTACCGGCCATATTCTGTTCATTTCCAATAACAGAAACTATGGTTAAACAAACAGCTCACTCCACACGCCACACAGACCAGGACTGACACAACCAGACACGAACTGACACGGACTGGCTCTGATACCACTTAATGTAACACCCCCAATCTATACCCCCAAGCTATTAAAGCGATAAATAAAATACAAAATTCCATTAGAGAATATTTAAAACATTCACGGTATAGACCGAGGGGTCACATCAATTTGAAACAAAACATACAACACCTGCTCATAAAGATATGCAACAATTCAGGTAGTATTACACCCACAATCCAATTACAGAATAAAAGCGGAAAATCCGTCACTGAATCTCATATATATATATATATATATATATAAAAGTGTACGTGTCATATACAACCATACATGTACAATCCAACGGACACATATACATAATACAAATAATCATAAACGGCCTCCTTAACTACGCGGTGTCACATATCAGAGCCGACCGACAAAAGAATGAAGACCTAAGCTTCATAAAAAGACCTCCAGCAACTCTAATCTGCAATGCCTCGTAGAGCATTAAAAAACAGCAGAAGAGTGAGAAAGACAATCATAATATAATTGCATACAATTATATATTAACACAGAAATGCACACGTAAAATATTCTCACCACAGATGCACCACAATCAAATACAACACAACACCGTACAATTCTCAAGTATCAACTGCCACTACACTTCAATCATCCACAATACACTCATCATCAATAATACACAATACACATATTCCATCTCATCAATCACATTCACAAATCCATACCCAATTAATCAATGATTTATGCAAATGCACAGAGACCGACAAAACGACCCTTATGCAATGCACATGCGGTACCAACTTCTAATGTTTCTCATCACTAGTTCACTCAGGAACTCTGCTGGAATCATCGCTCGTTACATCACTGTAACTCCCCGTCGGGCATACGATGTTCCCCGTCGCTCACACCTCTTTGTATAAGGCACACGACGTTTATGGATCGCTCACACCTCTTTGTATAAGGCACACGACCCGATCGCTCACACCTCTTTGTATAAGGCACACGATCGTCTATAATCATCACTCATACCTCTTATTTTAAGGCACACGATCCATCCGATCGCTCACACCTCTTATTTTTAAGGCACACGATGTTATAGCGGACTCCCTCTTGAATCAATCCGTCACTCAGGACGTTACCAGAATGCATATCATGATGCTTAACATACAATGACTCATGACATTCAAATGCACACATATATGCAACCATCTCACTTAACATTAATCATGCTTTGTAATTCAAGCCCAAAACAATGCATTTATACCATACAACAGCATGCAAATCATACCATATCCATACCAACAACACATTGCATGATACACACCAATTACACACAATTAAAACGACAAAAGTCGACAAAACGACACTATTCCAAATTCCCGACATAATTAAATCGGCCAACGATTTTAAAACCATCATCATAAGACAGTACATGCTACAAGCTTTCTAACGCATCAAACCACGCCTCAAACCGACTCACGGATCAAAAGTTACATAGAAAATAAATTGGAATAAACTATCATGTTCGTCGTGCGAAGCCCCTAGCGAGTCCTTCGCTCCCTCATTCGCAGTGCGAATGTCCTAGCAAACAGTGGCAGAAGCAAAATAGCCTAGAAAATTCCCAACGTTCGCAGTGCAAACCATCCAGCGAATGCTCGCTACCCCATTCGCAATGCGATTCCTCCAGCGAACCGTGGCAAAATGAAAAATAATACAACGTTCGCAGTGCGAACCTCACGCGAACGCTCGCCACCCATTCGCTGGCCATTCGCAGTGCAAACCTGCGATTTCAGCAAAACCCAGCAGCGCACCAGATCATCCAAAAATGATATTTTCTCATCCAAAACATTTCCAAACCAACATATAACAATCAGAACCTTGTCTAATCATGGTAACAAGTATTCTACCGAATTTACACCGATTTCCAACCGCGAAAACATCGATTTCTCTCTATATTTCTCATTTCAACCTAGGATCCAAAACTATAGAAAGACAATAGCATATGCAAACACATACATACATAATCATACACAAGCATAAGATAATCGAATTTCACACCCTTACCCGATTTAATCACGTTCTAGAAAGTCGGTTGATTGATTTCCAAGTTTTCCAAATTCTCTCTTTTTCTTCTCTTCTCCTTTTCTTTTCTTCTTCTCTTCTTTTTCTTTCCCCTTACTATTTTCTCTCTTTTTCTTTCTATTTATATTCTAACTTAACAAAAAAAATCAAAATGCCCAAAATACCCCTACACTCAAATATCTCGCAAATGTTCCCAAAACGCGACAAAATATATTCACGATGAAAAATAACATATTTTCACATAAAAGTCAGAAATAAAATAATATAATAATAAAATACTCAAAACGACTCGATTAATTAAAAAGACAAAACTGACAAAACTGACCGGGGCGTTACATAAGTAGCCACATCCATACACACTTATACCTGGATATACATAGTCACATTACCATCATATCAACATTCCCAACACTACAACACATCCACAATCTCATTCTCATATATGCGTATGTCACTCATCAACAAAATGTCAACAACTTATTTATATCGTCGTATCACTCTTATAGTGACATCAACCTAGCCAACATAATCAACTTCTTCATACCATGCAGTATTACTCACCCTTATATCAACAATCCACCCAGTCAAACATGTAGATCAAGACTTATCATTCCCTTAGGCTTCTGATATTTAGTCCTTCACTTCTAACGAGTCGTACACGCATAACAAATGCGCCACATCACGCTTCAGCTGCGCAACTCTGATCATCCATCTTAAGTCACCGTCCTTATTAAAATTTCCGTCAACTATATGGTTTACAAGTTTCAATCTAGTTTCAG
This sequence comes from Lathyrus tuberosus, assembly GCA_022829125.1. Lineage (NCBI taxonomy): Eukaryota > Viridiplantae > Streptophyta > Magnoliopsida > Fabales > Fabaceae > Lathyrus > Lathyrus tuberosus. The sequence goes on from JALAZF010000071.1 coordinate 17,047,998, forward strand.
ACTTTCTTTAACATCCACCATAAAATCGTCGTTCACTTGATATTCTCAATCTTTCACTTTGCGACGTTAGCTCGCATTTAAACCCGCTACTCCAAATTGTTTAATACGCCTCAACTCTTTCCTAGCCACTCCTCTATTAATCCACACCAACTGGTGAGTGACTATCCTCACAATATAACATCAATCAATTTACACACTATTAAGATAGCAAGACAAGTCTATACCATCCAACACGATCTCGTCTACTTTCAACAAGAGATTAAGGGTGATCAGTTCCTCAATTTGTTAATAGATAGCCGATAACCATAATGGAGTATACGCCCTCGTTACCAAACTATAATAGTGTTCCTTTAGAACTTGTACACAAGTCACCTAAAGCACCATAATCCAATAATTTCCAATGAGGTTTACAAATACTCCCACAATTTCCCTCTCATTCGATCTTGTCGATGAGACACCAATGCCCAATACATTACACGGTCCACGTTACACTCACTTAGCCTCACACGAAGGTTAAGTATTCTCTGACTCGAGAATTACTACTATACCAGTACATTACATGTCGTCTCGTTCCAATTGAAATCTCAACAATGCCGTTTCGCACCTCTTTAGTGATAGAACCTCTCCAATTCTTCTTTTACACATGGCACTACCTTGGCATCATAAACACGACTCTAATTCCTCTTAAAAGCATCTTCCTTTAAAAGGACATCTTCATTCTAATCATTGCTAATCATCATAAACTGCATCTATATGCGCTTCGCCAATACTTTCGCATCCCTTTTTAATGTCGAACATCTCATTTCTCCACTTATTTGCCAACAACATATTACGCTTGACCTTTTCTCAAACAACTGCGATAATAACCATTTATTCCCAAAAAGCCTCTAGTTCTGTAACCGACTTTAGAGTCCCTCCATATAGGGATGCATCTACCGTATTTGAAAACACTTTCATAGGATAGAATATATTTTTATCTCCTCATAGGTTCAAACGGAACATCAATCCGATACTCGGAACATAAGATATGAATTTCCAAAGTTATCCGAAAATGCGAACACCGACGTCATGCAACGACATACTTATACACGCCTTACGATAACATCGGAACAAAATTTCTTCGTACCAGTACCAACACTTATCATTCTTGAAATCGTACTCATCTTCTCACATTTTCGACTCTAACTCGCGATTCATACATTCCAACAACTTTTACAACTTTTTTTTTTCTATCACTCGCAAGGATCCCACGACACGGTCTACAGCAATCTGTTACTCCATCACTGTTCAAACGTCGACATCTTACGCCAGGGCCATTCAAACCAACAACTTCACAGTCCACCAGCAACACTGAAACATCTCAACCTTCTAAATTCCATCTTCTAAAAATTATCCTTGTTACTTAACAATCGCCTTCAGAAACATCAAGGATTTTTTCTCTACTCGTATATCAACAACCGTTATAATGCTCCTCATCCTTCGAGAAGTAAACATCAACAACGTCTAACCATTTTTTCTCAAGACGCTCCAACTTGATTAACAACAAAATCTTGAATCCATGTCTCCTCCAGATTCGGGAAACAACATACTTCAACAATACTTGCACTGTCGCCATCAGCAGCATACCGAGCCAACATCTTACAACTGAAGCACATCCGAGAAGCAATCTTCTTCCCCACTTATCTTCAAACCTACTCCTGCATACCATCGATTAGGAAAACAAACAAGTATCGACAGTGTTCCACACACTTGTCGCGTACTAAGGGATACACAACATTAGACAACTTGGCCGGACAGACCGACCTGCTCTGATACGACTTGTGTAACACCCCATTTCTACCCGGCGGATAATTATACAATCAGAGTTTCAAAATTTCAACATACAAATGAGATGCTACACTATCAACTTAAAAACGACTTCATATTATCGCATGTTAATCATATACATAACACTTTAACTCGGATGAACCGATAACAACAAAATTAGTCTTTAAAATAAAATAACCTTTTTTTAACTAAATAGCAGAATCATACTTTTGTCAACTCAAATGACATAACATTTTTTGTTCATCTGAAATCAACTACAACATAACAAGTATTCAATGACATCAACTTATAATTCAACAACTGAAATATAACAACTATAAGACAACGATCGTTCATCCCCCCGAGTGTTACGTATCAGAGCAAGACCCTCTTGACTTGCAATAAAGCAACATAAAGACTCCAAAAACTATTCCGAACTGCCACTGCTATTCTTGAGTACCTGCCCATTTCCCATGGTAGGGGAAATATCAGCAGAAGGTGTGAGATATCTAACAATATAATAAGATGTATGATAAATAATATATTAGAATTTAGATCATATAAAATTACCACTTTACAGCTTATAACAACAATTAGCACAACCAGTCATCAGCATAACATCACAATAAAGTCATCAACCTAATATCACGGCAATTTAACCAACTTAATATAATAACTTTCAAACCACAAATATAACAACAAAACCTCAACAGGTTATAACAATATTTTCATAGCTTTCAGACAGTACCTGTCACAACAAGTCAACAACATAATAACAACAAATATATCATCACAACACTGGAATATGCAGCTTAGAATGTGACTCATACAATGCACATGCATGTGGTACCATTGGAGCAGAACTCCCAACTTAAAAACGGAGCAGAACTCCCAACTTCAAAACGGAGCAGAACTCCCAACTTAAAAACGGAGCAGAACTCCCAACTTAGGAATTGCCAAGTAATGGAGGCATCAAACAAGGCATAAGCCTTCGACTTTCAACTTTTTTTTGCCAATCCAGGCAAACTTGGTATGCTATGCTATGCATGCGACAACAACTACAACATCAACTTATTCAACAACAACACAACAACAACACAACTGCAACTTAACAATAATTTCAACTTTGGCCACCGACCTACAACTTAATATTTGCCAATTAATAGAGGCAATTCAACAACAACAAGTATCCTGCAACTTCGCATCATCAACAACAACAACATATCAGCATCAATAATTAACAGCACTTAATCAACAACAAAACAACATTGGCCTTAGGCCTCACAATTCAACACCACCTACAAATTCATATTTTTCAGCAAGGTACACAACCCAACGAATCAACCAAAATAAGCTACAAATAAATCGCATAATTATTCGGACAGTCTTCGACTAAAACCGGTTACTTAATTATCGGCTAAGTTCTAATATTTCTACTCCGAGCTACTATTCTTATTAGTCCTCTGTTAAATTAATACTTCCTTACAACCAAAAACATATAATTCAGTCACTATTGTTTTATACCCATATTACTAGTTCTGTTATTCACTTAATAACTATTGGCACTGGTCACTGTATCATTCATCTACTATTTATAATTCTCTGCTACCAATAATAATACTACTAATTGTCTGCTAAATTAATTAAATTAATCAAAAGGGAGACTACTGCAATTAATGAAGCCAATTCTGCAACTTATTAAATTCATCTCTACCAAATACTTCTAATAACTCTGCTACTAGCTTCTATTATGCATATATACATATACTGTAACTAATTTAATTGGATTAAGCTCGGTAACAATTATTATCTCTGCTAAATAGTTATATATACCAACCCTCTCAACTAAAATTAAAATGAAACAGACCAAGTGAAGCCATAGCAGACAGAAAAGAACAGAAACGGAAACAGAACAAATTACACAGCAGGCCCGTGTGACGCTCGTCACAACTTCCTGGTCCTCGTCACAATGCGTGATGGTCGTAACACATGAGTGACGGTCGTCCCTCGCACACGACCTGCGTGATGCTCGTCACGCTCTCCATCACGGTCGTCACACCCCTAATTCCCAATTTCCTTCGTCTCAGTGCATCTCATTCCAGTTCTCCTTAATTCGTTCCGATTCCAAACAATTCTACACATTCACCCATTAAAGTGTAACATAGCAACTATATCCTCATCAACATAGGACAAATCATAAATTCATGACAATACAATATTTTCAGCAGTTTCAAGACCACAACCACAACAAATATGCACGTACTGCAACAATTTCACACGATAATTGCATACAAACTAATCCCCACATATCATCTATCATAAATCCCATTATAGAGTCAGAACCCCACCCTTACCTTGGATTGGAGACCGCTCTATAATTCCGATTGCATCCTAGCTTTTTCCATGACTTCAAACCTTTTGCTCTTTTGGTCTGCAACGGTCCACGATCAATTTCTCCCAGACTTCTTCTTCCACTTTTCTGCGATTTCAACGAACTCTTCTTTTCTCCACAAACCCTTATTCCTCTTTCTCTTCTCCGTAACTGCTACTTCCACGTTCTTGTTCTCTTACTGCTACTTTCTCCTTTTCTTTTTAATTCAACCACACAAAATAATACTCTTTTCACTTATTGGGTCTACTATTCATACACCCCCCTTATAACTTCATTACCAACAAATAATAAGCCCAACTAAATAATAATAGTATTATTCTAATACTATTCTCCAGCTTAATCACCAATTAATTAAATATCAACTTATCACAGCATTTCTCGACATATCACAACTCCAACAATTCCAACAAATAATTCGAAAATATTTCGAAAATATTTAATTAAATACTTAATTAAATATCAGGCGTTACAGCAGCAACCACAATGGCCACAATCGCAACACACGCAATTGCAACCGCATCCGCGACCGCTACCGCAATTTAAAACCACAGTAGATATGATGCATTTCAATTGACTGAAACTTCTTATTTATTTATAGCATATCACAAAATATATCGCACAAAACTATTCAGAAATTTGACACCATTTGACTAAATCACATTCAAACAAAAGTATCAACATCTTTTATATATAATTATAGATAAATTTAAAATAAGAACCACAATAACTTTAATTAATTATTAACATCCAGAATTAAAAAAAAAAATCTTTACTACTAATGGGCATCATCAATTTTTGGCATTTCTTTATTAAATTCATGTTTAAGATAATACTGATCGGTTAAAAACACAAAAACAATTAGCAATATGAATCTCTAAATTGTTATTATTCCTAGGAACATTATTCAAGTTAAATACATAGATACAAACTAAAATTTTTTAGTTCCTCAAAATTGTGATACAAAATACAATTAAGGTTTATATAAGAATTTTATGTTAACCACAAATAATGTTGATATATATATATATATATATATATATATATATATATATATATATATATATATATAGGGTTCATATCCTATGAGAATGTAATTTTTATGTAAGAACATGAGAATGAATCTGAACCATTAGATTTTAAAATAAATGGTGGAGATTATGTGTGGTTTTTGTTTTTCTCTCTCCTCCATTATTAAAATAAATAATTGAGGAAAGAGAAAAAAAAACTGACACATAATCTCCACCATTTATTTTAAAATCTAATGGTTCAGATTCATTCTCATGTTCTTACATAAAATGACATTCTCATATGATACGTTCCCTATATATATATATATATATATATATATATATATATATATATATATATATATATATATATATATATATATATATATTAAGAATAGTACACAATTTTATTTTAAAGTACCTATAATGTTTGATCGTGAAAGCTGATCAGATCCTGTGATGGGCCACTAAAAACGTCTGGGATGCTGGGTGTGAGAAGAGGAGGAGGTGTACCTGCAAGGCACTCCGACGCTCAAATAAGAAAAGGTCAGAGAAAAGGGCAAGTACAAAGTGTGTTCTTAGGATGAAAATTGGGATACCTGACCCTCTCAAGTGAGAGGGTTTATATAATGCCCCGACGCGTGGCTAACGGTCCTATTTTCGGGGCGAAATAACTGTTTCCCGAAGAATAGGTAACTGCCAAAAACTAGCCGTTATGTCTGACAGGGTGCTCAAAACTAGCCGTTATGTCGAGCAAAGGCGCAATTCCGGGCACCTGTCCATGACCGTCCCTAGACAAGGAAGCCGTGCATGACGGGCAAGAATTCCGGGGAGGAGCAAATGATCATGGGGATCCATTCATCTATACATGCCCGGTTGGAGGGCAGAAAAGAAAACTCTGCCCCTTGCTGACAAGACTTAGGCAATTGGGTTGTACTGAGAGCAGAAGTGGATTGGGCCATGTCTAGCCATTGGTCCAGTCCAGAACAGGAGCCCCCCAAGTCATTGCTCCCGAGCATGGGAGTGATGACTTAAGGATAGCTCGTAGCTCCGGGGAATTGTGACGGAGTCGTCGTTTGGTGACAGCGGGGAGTGGTCTCGTGGTGCCCGAGAGATCCCTTGCTCACGAGATTCACAACGCTCATTGATTTTCCCGTCGTTCGGGGAGGCTAACGGGTAGAAAAAACTGAAGCGATGAGGCGCCACGTGTGCCTTGAGCCCTGTGCTGTATTGAATAGGCAATGATGGCTAGTCTAGGGCCATTATGACCTATCCGGACGTGCTCCTGCACGTGCACTCAGATGTATATAAGGAGAGAGGGTCTGATCGTTTGCACTTTCGTTTCTCTCTCTTCTTCTTCGTCTTCACCAGAGAACTCAGCTCATTGCCGTCGTCGACCGTCATTTCAGCCACCGTGAAAAGCTTCGAGCACTTCTCCCCAACCTCTTTGACCACGTAAGTCACTTAATTCCTTGCTTTCTTCCATCTTTTTCGTTTTTGTTTAGAATGCATGCGGCTAGGCTAGTTTTAGGTGAGATAATGGTGCTTTTCTGGTGTCTGTTGGTGGTGGACGGTGGCTGGGCCATCTTCTGCTGCTGACGTGGCCGCCGGAGTCCTTTAGAGAGCTAAGAGTAAGGCCGTTTCCGGTGCTATTGTGACGACGACACATGTGTAACCGGGGTGGCTACCCAGTTTTCCGGTGTTCTGATGAAGTTTCCGATGAGTGTATGAAGTTTCCGATGAAGTTTCTAGTGGATCTTCAAAAGGAAACTGGGCAGTGGCTCGGGGAGGTTCCTCGTTGCGTGAGGGTTTTGCCCCGAGCATCTCCTCGTGGGAGACTCTTGTATTTTTGTTTATTTTAGGGCTTAGGCCGGGGACGCCGTCTGTAACACCCCAATTCCCATCGCGAATAAATAATATATAAATAAATCAGAGTAACTAAAAATTTATTTTTCCGACAGAAACAAGGATGCCACATTTAAAAGTAAGAAAACACAATACCTGCTCAATTATTTGATACATAACACATAATAGAGAAAATCATTAACGGGAAACTTTTTCCATCTAAAGGGAAAGGTAAATTATGGAATAAAGCGGAAAGATCCATAACCGACTTGTTTTACAAAATAAATCATTCTGGAACATCAACTATATACACAAAAGTACTACCAAATACATTCAACAAATGTATACATATATATATAATCGTTCCCCGACTCCCGTGCTACGTATTAGAGCAGACACCAAGACCGACAAAAGAATGGAGAACTAATCTTCACAAAAGCCTCCAAGCCACTAATCTACAATGCCTCATAGAGCATTATAAAACAGCAGAAGGGTGAGAAATAACAACTAAATCAAGATTGCATAATAATATGCAAAACATAAAAATTCACATACACAGTTATTCTCACCACAAGCATCACATATTAATACACATAACATATACCAATTATACTAACATAATCACATATTCACCAATCCAACCATAACTCTCAACACATAACAAATCAATGCACAATTTACCACACATAATCAATCCAATCATAATTTTCCACACATAATGCATCCATTCACAATTATCACACATAATCAATCAAATCATGATTTTCCACACATAATGCATCCATTCACAATTATCACACATAATCAATCAAATCATGATTTTCCACACATAATGCATCCATGATTTATGCAAATGCACAGAGACCGACACAACGACTCTATGCAAATGCCATGCGGTACCGAATTCCAATATTTTTCATGTCTCATCACCAGTTCAATCAGGAACTATTGGAACCATCGCTTGTTACTTAGTGTAACTCCCCGTCGGGCCTACGATGTTCACCTGTCGCTTTCGGTCCCCACATGGGCACACGACGTTTATGGATTGCTTTCGGTCCCCACATGGGCACACAATCCGAACGCTTTAGGTCCCCACATGGGCACACGATCGTCTATAACCATCGCTTTCGGTCCCAACATAGGCACACGATGTTATAGCAGATTCCCTCTGGAACCAAACCATCACTCAGGACGTCACAACAATGCATATCATGATGCTTGGCATACAATGACTCATGACAATCAAATGCATCTTCACACATGTATGCAACCATAATCATGCATATATTTCAACTCATCAATTCCATACATTCACAATTCAACCATATGAATTAATCAACATCATCACATTCATGCATTGCAAATCAATTCAAACAATGCATTTCAAACCATAAAGGCCACCACAATCATGCAATCACAATTACTTCCACAAGGGATTCACACCACAAAGGCTACCCACAGCACATCATACCAACATACATTGATATTCAATCAAAAAATGTATTTTACCACACAACAACATCATTATCACATGCCTCAATATCATATAAACCACATAAAAGCTCCACGTTACATAACCATAGCACAACACATAGTAAAACACCAACCGCACGCATTTAACGCGATAAAAACCCGACAACCCGACTATTTTTCAAAAACATTAATTAATTAAATCATCTTTTACCCTCCAAACCATTTTTAATAGAAAGAATATTTTATAAGCTTTCCAACGCTTCAAACGGGGGTCAAAACGGACTTACGGTTCAAAAGTTACGATCGAAACAATTTTGAAAGAAAACCTACAGCAGGGCTGACACGGCCGCCCGTGTTGTGTGACACGGCCGTGTCACCCAAAACTTCCAAATGGCCACAGATTGACACGTCTGACACGGCCGCCCGTGTCGTGTGACATGGCCCGTGTCAGAACCCAGAAAAATGCATTTTTTTACCGTCGGAAACCATCCGGACCTCCGATTTCGATTCCGTAAAAAGCCCCGGTCTCAGAATTCGACGTACTACAATATTCTTACCATTAAAAGACCATCCAACACATTTTCCATTTTTGAAATATTTTGAAACATAATTTTATCAATTTAACCCGATTCTAAACTCGATCAAAATCACTCGAAAACACACCAACAACCATTCCCCGATTAAATATCAAGCTATACCAATATTACCAGACATATCCAAACACTTTTACTCGATCACAACATCAATTTGCACAAAACCATCACTATATATCAAAATCTCAAACTTTACAAATTCAACTCGATTCAATCAAACGACCACACTAAATCACGACCTAACATCACACAACTCTACTACGCGATTTATTCCTACTTTCGTCCGTGAAAACATCGATTTCTATCCATTTTTCTCATTTCGACCTAGAATGGAAACTAGAAGAAAATAACCAAAACAATCCAAGAAAACATACACATATATATACACAAGCAAGATATAATTGAAACTTCTCACCCTTACCCGATTATTCGCACTTTAAACGGATCAATTCCTGATTTTCCTTCTTTTTCCTCTTCTCCCTTTCTTTCCTCTCTTTTCTCTTCTTTTCCTTTTCTTTCTCTTCTTGCTCTTTTCTTTCTATTTCTCTCTCTCCATTTCTATTTATAATATCTAACTACCCAAATGACCAAAATACCCCTCAGCTCAAATATCTCCCAAACGCTCTCAAAATTCGATAAAACATAAACAACGATGAAAAAATAATATATTGTCAAATAAAAGTAAAAAATAAAATAATATAAAAAGAAAATAATTAAATCGACTCGATTAAATAAATAAGACAAAACGGGGCGTTACAATTCTCCCCCACTTAGACATTTTCGTCCTCGAAAATATAACCGATACGAACAACTCCGGATACGACTCTCGCATCCGACTAACCAACTAACATGCCAACACTAGGCACACCATGAATAACACAAACTGACAAACTATCTTGCTAACAACAACTACAACCATGACACGACAACGACGCCAACTACAACGACAAGATGTAAAGCCCATACAATGCACTTGACGACCAACTCACAACTCAAAGAAAACCCAAGCTACGAACACACACCGGAATTAGCTACTCGCACTCGAACCAACACGATGGAGACGAGGCAACAACACAAACAAGAACACAAGTTTCACGACACAACATCGATTCAACAACCTCTACATAACCACAATACCAACATCCTTGTCACACAACCTTATTACAACAATGCTACGATTCACCAATCGAACATATAACCAAAACATCCATCTACACAGTAGCCCATGAATAATATCTAAACCTTTCACCTAACACTTCCATTCTGAAACGTCCAATGGTCTCATCATTCCTACATGTTCACAATGTTCAACCTAAGAACACTTACCAGTCACACACACATATACGAAATGTGTCACATCACGCTTCCACTGCGCACTCTGATCACTCATAACCATCAAAACTACCAATTCCACGTCCAAAGTCTAACTCTTTATCATATTCTCCAAAACTCACTGTTCACTTTTAATATACCCAACCTCGTACTCTACTGTGTCAGCTTACACACTAGACACAAGACTCTGAACTGCTCGAATGATTTTAATTCTCGGACCATCAAAACAGACATACATAGAAACTTTCGACTTAACTCATCAGGCACAACCTCAGCTTTTCCCCAAAGGATAATCCAAGCCAAATTCATAACTCACCACGAATTCCAATTAAAGTCATAACTCATCACAAATTATAACCATCCTCATCATCTCCTACTCTATTCCTTCAAACCAACCAAGTACTTTAAACTCTTGCGATTACCAAACACTTCGAGCCGAGAACCATAAAAATAATACCTCCAAATTTTCCAACACAATACGACCGCAACCAATTCCAAATCCAGAATAGTATAGATCCTTTTATAAATCCTCAATTGTCGTAAAGCATAAGCCACAACTTTACTCTTTTGCATTAACACCTGACTACACTCTTCAGAGACACTTCACAATACCTCACAAACGGTTTATTAGGATCACACCGAATCAAAACTGGAGCCGTAGACAACTTCTACTTCAGCTTTCTGAAACTTTCCTTACAACGAACATCCCAAACAAACGACTTACCTTTTGCAAGTCAACTGAGATAACCGAAGTACGAACTTAGCAAAGTTTTCCATAGTCTGCAGTAACAACCAACTAAGCCCAAAAGTTTCTAATCTCCTTAACTGACTTCGGAACCTCTCATTGTAGAACTGCATCTACTTCCGATGAATCCACAACAAATACCATCATCAGAAATAACATATCCAAGAAAACTAACCTTGTTCAGCCAAAATTCTCACTCGAATAACTTAGCAAAAAAAACTCCGTCTCTTTTCAACACTTGTAATTCAAATCCCAAACACTCTACCTGTTCTTCCTCTGAGTTTACAACAGATCCGAATATCCGCAACAAAAGCCATTACGAACTTATCCAAATAAATATGGAAGATACGATTCCTCTACTCCACAACCATTACAGATTCCTTACTAACACCAAATAACATCACTGCACGTTGTAATACCCAAACAAATTCCAAAAGATATAAATTCTTAAAGTTCTTGCAAAAATTCTTTTCCCTGGGTAACTGGTTACTCACACACAAGCTTAACCGAGTACATAACAACCTATCCCAATGATAACAACCATAACCAGTCACATTAAATTGATCAAAGCCTCAACTTACACCATTCACCACTCTTATCAAACATTCCAAACAATTGCAATTTCATTCAAACTCAACCAAACCATTCCAGTCATCCATTCATGAAAGTGGACACTTGTTCTCAATCGTTACTTTATTCAACTGTTAGCAATCCATACACAATTTCTTCTCTTAACAATCCAAATTCCATAAATCCCCATATGCCGCAACAACCAACCAAAAAGAACTCTTAAATATTACATCCCCACCTAAGGGTTCTCTCAACATTTCCATTAATGCCTTAAAACTCCCAAGACTTCAAACCTCACAAGAACTCTAAGTTTTGCTTTCCATAATCTCAATACCGTCATACACATCATGCTTGTTATTCCATTTGATCATCATCCCCTTGTATTACTATCAATACTGGAGCTCTCTAAGACGACACACCTGGTCTCACAAATCCCTTTTCCAGTTAATCTTCCAACCGCTCTTTCAATCTGAGTTTCACTTCCTAAAAGTTCTTCTACTTACTTAGCAGATTCAAACCTCAAATCCTTACCTTCGTCCAATTTGAGTTCACACTTTTCTCTCTGAGAACAACCATTAACAATGCCCAATCATTCTCTCTCAAAATTTCCCAACTGGGCCAACATACCAAAGCCTCTAATCCGTCTCATCTTCCAGGATAAGAATCTTCATCAATTCATCGAAACAATCCGTAATCACTTGCTTAATTCCAACAATTCATTGCACACACTATCAAAGCTAGAAAGACACGTCTATTCCATCCAACATAATTCCCGTCTGCTATCAACAAGAGATTAAGGGTGATTAGTTCCTCAATTTGCCAATAGACAGTTGACAATCATGATGGGGCATAAACTATCTTTACCAAACTATAATAGCATTTCTTGCATCCTGCGCACAAAACTACCTAAGGCACAAATCCTTAGTTGACATAAACCTTACCTCCGCATTCCCTCCGGAACCGGGAACCACACTGTCCAAACCACACTTACAATCTTGCAATTCACAACACACTAAACCAACGCTCCACCGGAAGCAACTTGGAGAAGTACCAGCTTCTCCCCCACTTGTCTCATCCTAACTCCTGAAAACAAAGGATTAGAAAACCAGAAAGTACCGACAGTGCTCCACACACATATCATGTACTAAGGGACAACCAACACTGACAGTATTCAACTGTCACACCAACTGACTCAACAACTTGGCCGGACGGACCGACCTGCTCTGATACCACTAATGTAACACCCCAATTCCCATCGCGAATAAATAATACATAAATAAATCAGAGTAACTAAAAATTTATTTTTCCAACAGAAACAAGGATGCCACATTTAAAAGTAAGAAAACACAATACCTACTCAATTATTTGATACATAACACATAATAGAGAAAATCATTAACGGGAAACTTTTTCCATCTAAAGGGAAAGGTCAATTATGGAATAAAGCGAAAAGATCCATAACCGACTTGTTTTACAAAATAAATCATTTTAGAACATCAACTATATACACAAAAGTACTACCAAATACATTCAACAAATGTATACATATATATATAATCGTTCCCCGACTCCCGTGCTACGTATCAGAGCAGACACCAAGACCGACAAAAGAATGGAGAACTAATCTTCACAAAAGCCTCCAAGCCACTAATCTGCAATGCCTCATAGAGCATTATAAAACAGCAGAAGGGTGAGAAATAACAACTAAATCAAGATTGCATAATAATATGCAAAACATAAAAATTCACATACACAGTTATTCTCACCACAAGCATCACATATTAATACACATAACATATACCAATTATACTAACATAATCACATATTCACCAATCCAATCATAACTCTCAACACATAACAAATCAATGCACAATTTACCACACATAATCAATCCAATCATAATTTTCCACACATAATGCATCCATTCACAATTATCACACATAATCAATCAAATCATGATTTTCCACACATAATGCATCCATTCACAATTATCACACATAATCAATCAAATCATGATTTTCCACACATAATGCATCCATGATTTATGCAAATGCACAGAGACCGACACAACGACTCTATGCAAATGCCATGCGGTACCGACTTCCAATATTTCTCATGTCTCATCACCAGTTCACTCAGGAACTATTGGAACCATCGCTCGTTACTTAGTGTAACTCCCCGTCGGGCCTACGATGTTCACCCATCGCTTTCGGTCCCCACATGGGCACACGACGTTTATGGATTGCTTTCGGTCCCCACATGGGCACACAATCCGATCGCTTTAGGTCCCCACATGGGTACACGGTCATCTATAACCATCGCTTTTGGTTCCCACATGGGCACACGATGTTATAGCAGATTCCCTCTGGAACCAAACCGTCACTCAGGACGTCACAACAATGCATATCATGATGCTTGGCATACAATGACTCATGACAATCAAATGCATCTTCACACATATATGCAACCATAATCATGCATATATTTCAACTCATCAATTCCATACATTCACAATTCAACCTATGAATTAATCAACATCATCACATTCATGCATTGCAAATCAATTCAAATAATGCATTTCAAACCATAAAGACCACCACAATCATGCAATCACAATTACTTCCACAAGGGATTCACACCACAAACGCTACCCACAGCACATCATAACAACATACATTGATATTCAATCAAACAATATATTTTACCACACAACAACATTATTATCACATGCCTCAATATCATATAAACCACATAAAAGCTCCACGTTACATAACCATAGCACAACACATAGTAAAACACCAACCGCACGCATTTAACGCGATAAAAACCCGACAACCCGACTATTTTTCAAAAACACTAATTAATTAAATCATCTTTTACCCTCCAAACCATTTTTAATAGAAAGAATATTTTATAAGCTTTCCAACGCTTCAAACGGGGGTCAAAACGGACTTACGATTCAAAAGTTACGATCGAAACAATTTTGAAAGAAAACCTACAGCAGGGCTGACACGGCCGCACGTGTTGTGTGACACGGCCGTGTCACCCAAAACTTCCAAATGGCCGCAGATTGACACGTCTGACACGGCCGCCCGTGTTGTGTGACACGGCCCGTGTCAGAACCCAGAAAAATGCATTTTTTTTACCGTCGGAAGCCTTCCGGACCTCCGATTTCGATTCCGTAAAAAGCCCCGCTCTCAGAATTCGACGTACTACAATATTCTTACCATTAAAAGACCATCCAACCCATTTTCCATTTTTGAAATATTTTGAAACATTATTTTATCAATTTAACCCGATTCTAAACTCGATCAAAATCACTCGAAAACACACCAACAACCATTCCCCGATTAAATATCAACCTATACCAATATTACCAGACATATCCAAACACTTTTACTCGATCACAACATCAATTTGCACAAAACCATCACTATATATCAAAAACTCAAAATTTACAAATTCAACTCGATTCAATCAAACGACCACACTAAATCACGACCCAACATGACACAACTCTACTACGCGATTTATTCCGACTTTCGTCCGTGAAAACATCGATTTCTATCCATTTTTCTCATTTCGACCTAGAATGGAAACTAGAAGAAAATAACCAAAACAATCCAAGAAAACATACACATATACATACACAAGCAAGATATAATTGAAACTTCTCACCCTTACCCGATTATTCGCGCTTTAAACGGATGAATTCCTGATTTTCCTTCTTTTTCCTCTTCTCCCTTTCTTTCCTCTCTTTTCTCTTCTTTTCCTTTTCTTTCTCTTCTTTCTCTTTTCTTTCTATTTCTCTCTCTCCATTTCTATTTATAATATCTAACTACCCAAATGACCAAAATACCCCTCAGCTCAAATATCTCCCAAACGCTCTCAAAATTCGATAAAACATAAACAACGATGAAAAAATAATATATTGTCAAATAAAAGTAAAAAATAAAATAATATAAAAAGAAAATAATTAAATCGACTCGATTAAATAAATAAGACAAAACGGGGCGTTACACCGTCCTCGGCCCTTCGCGCGCCCTTTCACTTGACTAGCGGTGGAAGGGTGGATTTGATTTTGCAGTCGGATTCACTTTTGTCCTCTGGTTTTTAGGTGATCGAGATGGCGACAGGGCCTGAAAGAGAGATTTTAATAGACTCGTCCGAGGAGAGCTCCTCGGAGAGTAGCGGCACCGAAGTTTCAACTGCCCCCAACAAAGTCGGGGAGGAGCTTGAGCAAGATCCCGCGGAGGAATGGTCGACGGCAGAGCCTGCCGAGTATGAATCCACCTTCGCGTCTTTCACAGGAGACGTTTTCATGGACGTAGGACCGGAGGGGGAGTGGAAGGTGCATTTCCCCTCCGAAGATGATCAGATTTGCATGATTATGGGGAGAGATTCTCCATGTATGAGTATGCCTTTAAGGAGCTAGGGTTGAGGCTGCCCTTCACAGACTTCCAGCATTCCATCTTTGTACACCTGGATTTGGCCCCGTCACAATTGCATCCTAACTCGTTGGCGTTCATCCGCGCCTTCGAGCTGACGTATGAGTTCCTGAAGATAGGAGCCACTTTGCCTTTGCTCTTCACCATCTTCCACCTTCAGAGGCAGGTCACGGGGAGAAGATACGGCTGGGTGTCGCTGAAGCAACCTCAGAAGCTGCTTAAGCCCTTATCGGAGTCCATCCGGACATTGAAGAAGAGGTTCTACATTATTGAGCCCGTATCAGAGTGAGCCCAAGATAACACGTATGTTTGGGCAGTGTCCACGGACGAGAATGGTAACGTCATGCGTGATGAGGAAGGGAAAGTGATCGGGGAGAGGGAGTTTAAGTTTCCCTTCCACTGGAGTGGGAGTCATTTTGCTCGGGAGCCTGCTGGTTATGTCGCCCAGCCGAGCATTTTGGACGAGCAAGACTTGGCCGACTATGAGGCATTGGTGAACTACGTCAACTCTTTTAGGCTTGCTGATTGTTGGACGAAGAAGGGAGACCCGATCTTCGAGGAAGACGGTAGCCAACGGGTGGAGTATCATTACATCAACACGAAGGCGCTTTTGGAGTGCAAGACTCCCGCAGATGCTTATAAACTGCTCGGTTGTTTTAGCTTTTTGACTTGTCCGAATTGTGTTTTCTTCGTCGTCTAACATGTTTGTTATGTTTTCGCAGGTGAGATGCCTTTTGCCCATGAGAGAATGATGAAGAATGCAATTGCGAGGAACAAGCCTGGGGCGGCCACTACAAAGTCTCGTTTTACTCAGCGGGCACCTCCTCCTCTGCCACAGACGGGGAGTTCTTCGCCTGTTCCTGCCTCCACTCAGGGGTCTCCAGTGCCTTTGGTTTCAAGGTTCAAGCGGGCCAGGGCCAACGAGCTGGTGGACCTTAGCCGGGCGGCCGAAAAATGCAAGTTTGAACTTCCTCCTTGCCTCCATGATAGGAAATACTTCGAGGGGACGTCTCAGGTGGTTCCTCGGGCAGAATCTCTCAAGTTGGAAGGCATGGATCGTTCGAATAGACGGGCATTGGTGGCGCAAGATGCTTCGACGGTGGTCCGTGTGTTAGAGATAGCGGCGGTATACGCCGAGGGCGATACCTCCTCCGAACTCGAGCTTAAGAGAGCCCAGGCGACGATAACTGCCCTGGAGGAGAAATTTAAGAAGGCCAAGGAGGAGGCTAACGCTGCTTCTGCTTCGAGGAAGAAATCAGACGAGGAAGTGGTCCGGTTAAGGGGAGAGAACGAGATTCTGGCTGCCGAGAAGAAAGCTGCCGAGGATCTGGTCGAGCAGATGAGATCCGTAGGTGCTCCAGCCGAGGATGAGCCCGAGGACGTAAAGGCGCTGAAGACCAGGGCAGAGTTAGTTGCTCGCATGCTTCGGGCGGAAGAGGACGTGTTTTCCATTGGAGAGTAATCATTCTAGAATGTTGTGGTCCAGTTGAGGTTGGTGAACCCCGATGTCCAAATTTCCAAGGAGGGTACCAACTTTCTCGGCCATGTGGAGAATGGTAAGATAGTGGTCCCTGAGTTCCTCAATATTGGTACCAAGCACACCCGTCCCGAGAAAACCCAGTCGCCGCGGCCTATCCCCGAGCAGTCAGAGTTCGACCAGGATCAGTTAGTGCAGATGGAAGAATGATTTCTTTTTCTTGTTGTAATGTATCTGGCCTGCGTGCCATATATTGATGTAATTTATTTTGTTTGGGGGCCTGGCCCACTTGTTTTTTAACATGCACATCTTGTGGCCCTTGTGGTCATTTTAATTTATTGAATGTATCCGGTCAGTGTGGCCGGTTTTGTATGTTTACGTTGGCTTTTATCGGTTATTTTTGCTAAGTGTTGTACTGTTGCTTGATAAGCTTTTGTGCCCATAACAGGGATCACTTTGATTTGCTTTAAGCTTTGGGGAATTGCTCGAAGTAGATGTGTTCGGTTGTGAGGGGGACTGGTCGAACTTCCGTGGAATTTTCGGGCGAGATAGCGGAGCTCAGGTCGCGTTTGAGGCCTGAGTTCGCGGCGTGAACCACCCATTGCGAGCTGGGTGTTCTGGCTATCGTGGTACTTTGACGACGACGGTACTTAGTTGAGGGACCGCTGTCGGACTGAGACCTGGCTCGCTCTTGAGCGGGGTCCTGCCTTAGCTGACATGCAACGCTTGTACCTAGGCGTGCATTGTGGTCGGGTCATGACGTTCGTCATTTTGACGAAGCAAACCGGTAACTAAGGCCTTAGCTATAGTATTGCTTTAGCTTTTCGGCATTCCATGGTCGAGCAAGTTCTTCCCCATTGAGATGTTCTAGGTAGTAGGTCCCATTCTCCGTTTTTGCTCGGACGCGATAGGGTCCTTCCTAATTAGCAGCGAGTTTGCCTTCGCGAGAGTCTTTATGGTTTCTTCGCAGGACAAGGCTGCCCACTTCAAACTCTCGTCGTATGACTTTGGCGTTGTTTCAGATGACAATCTTTTGTTTTAATGAGGTTTCGCGGAGGGCTGCCCCTGACCGGACTTCGTCGACGAGGTCGAGTTCCTCCCTTAGTGCCTCGTCGTTCATTTCCTCGTCCAGGGGTGATTCGGTCCGCCTGAAGGGTACGTGGGCTTAAATGGGAATTACAGCTTCGGTCCCGTAGGCTAGGCGAAAAGGGGTTTCTTCGGCTGAAGAGTGTGGAGTCGTGCGGTATGCCCACAGGATGTTGTGCAGCTCCTCGACCCAAGCTTTCTTTGTTTCGTCCAGCCTTCACTTGAGGCCTCGAAGGATGACTCGGTTTGCCGCTTCAACTTACCCGTTAGTTTGGGGATGTTCGACGGATGCGAAGTGTTGTTTCGTGCCCAGCTGGGCGACGAAATCCTGGAACTTCCTGTCCGTGAACTGTGTCCCGTTGTCCGTGACTATTTCCTAGGGAATGCCAAAGCGTGCGAGGATGTTTCATTTGTAGAAACGCAGTATGTTAAGGGCTGTTATCTTAGCTAGAGCTTCCGCTTTTATCCATTTCTTGAAGTAATCACCGCCTACTATTAACTATTTGTTCTGGTTTGATCCTACTACGAATGGCCCCCAGGATATCCAGGCCCCACCAGGCAAATGGCCACGGGGAGGACATATGAGCTCGTTAGGCAGAGCTAGGTTCATGTCCCCATCTCGTTGGCATTTATCGCACTTCTTCACGAGCTATTTAGCATCTTGCTGCATGGTTGGTGTCGCACCCTAATTTTTGACCCTAAGATTCCTGCTTTCCCCTTTTGCATAGCATATTAGGTCGATCATCCATGCTTAGCTAACCACCTTATTAGATTTTGTTTATTTGCCTCATTTGTGAAATCAGGTTCTACTGCGGAAGGCTCAAGAGCCGTGGAGGCTGTGTGGGTGCTCATTGGGATTCTGGTTCCTTGTAAGTTTTGTTGAATTCCTGTGGAGGATCATTGTTGAAGCTAGATCATCATGATCAAGTGGATTAAGGCTAAAAGATCATTTGGCTGCGGTTCTATTCCAAGATTCACCTTCCTCAGAGATTCCCTAGGGCATGGTCTTATGTTAAAACCACCAATGGAAGATCAGGATTTATGACAAACTTCTTTTCAGATCTCATATTTCCTCAAGAACTTCTTCAAGAGATTCATTATGTCCAATACATCAATTTCTTATTTCTTGGTACAAGTTATTCGTGGACGGAGGAGAGGAATTAAAGTGTAATTTGAAGGGCATGGCTCATCAAGTTCGAGTGGTTATATGTTGTGTTACAAGACGACCGTGAACCTACAAGCCCAAATCATTTCCAAGTTATCTCCAAAGGTCGTTTCAAGTGGTTCAATCCCATGTGTGCCATAAATTTAAAAGTCCAACATGCGATCTTCGCTTCAAGATTTCAGGTTCACCAATTGAGCGTTCAAAATTTTTCATATGATCAAGATCATTCAAGACACTCAAGATTCTAAAAGATGTGCAAGATGACGTCAATGTTTCTTACAAAAGTTCCAAATTATAAAGATCAGGCAAGACTTTGTTCTTAAAAGATTGGACTTTCTAAGTTGTGATCAAGGAGTTGAATTGGAAATGATTCATAAACTTGTGAATTCCTCGGAAGATTGAGCATAAATTTCAAATCTTAATTTCCTTGATTAAATCCAAAGGAGTTATAAATTTCAAGATCAAGATGCTTGTTCAAGTTGCATTGTTTTCCCTCTTTCAAGTTTAAGAAATGATTCTAAATGGTCAACATAAAGTAAAAGCCAAGATAGCAAGATTGAAGTGGCTACAAATTTTAGAATCAACGAAATGTATCTAAAAGCAACTGCAAAAAAAAAAGGGTGGATTGTCACCATAACTTTAAGTTTGTGAAGCTTATAATAAAAAAACCATCAACCAAGCTATGCGAACTTTTGAACAGCGTATGAGCCTGCGCCGTTATCTAGGCGTATGTCTGTTGGCAATCATAAATTGACAAATATAATAGTGCTGCTGTTTCCAAACAATTTGCTACATGACTAAAAGAAACTTCATGCTACATGAGAATAATATACTTTTCAATCAGAGTTTGGATACAAAATTGATGGCACCAAATAAACGCCTAGAAGACTAAAGTGCAAGCTGTGAAGCTTTTCTCCACTCTAAGACCATGCCACGGCTTAACACCTTCAAGTATCGAGATTTTGTCATTTTGAGCCAACTCCAAGAGCTTTGCCATCTCCCTTGTTGTCCAATCCATGTTCTGCCAAGGTATTATTCCAAGGCAATTTCCACTCGCATCCATGCTAGCTCTCCATCGCGACGCATTCAACAACCTGCAAGAAGATCGAATTGTGTCAAGAAATAAGCACCGACCACCCGGTACTAAGATGTATTGATCCGTTAGATTTCCCCTTGAAAAAGATGATGCAGACAACGAGATTCGTCATACTGACCTGGTATAAACAGGGAATTTCAAGCTTGGAAATTTGTACGAAACAACACCCTTTGACCTACATTGGCAATACCATAACCGTCAGGATACAAGACAAGAATGTTTCCATAACATATCAAAACCTGTTTCAATAAGTCAAACACTTAAGCACTTGGCGGCCTCGCAGATCCCTCACTTTGCTTTGATTGTCTTCAAAGAAAAGGATTGTGTGCAGTACCTTATGCTGGAATTATGAGTAGTTACAAGATAAGATGTACCTCAATTGCAGTTTGAAATCATCACCTCTGAAATACTGCTACTCTATCAGCATACCAGGAGCAGTGTGCTAACTCAATCGGCCAGTGACCTTTACTCATGGTTTCCTTCCGGTGAAAGTTTAGCCTAACTGCTGACCACACACAACAACAATGCTTCACCATTTCCAAGCCTTTCCCTAAACGATTCCTCCTCTTCACAGTGTTGCCGTAATTGATCACTAATTCAATATCCTGCACTCGTAATAGAACAATTGATGAGAAGTAAGTTCCAAATTCATACATAAACACGGAATATTGTGATAACTACACTCACTTGTGCCAAACCTTGTACATTCGATCATGAACAAAATAATTCATCACCGAATTTCGGCGTCGTTGGTATGGAAGCTTGAATGATACGTAGTTGATGCTGCTCATTGTTATGACGGCCAAATACTTGTCTCGCTTTCATTCTCAACTCTCATAAGAAGGAATAGCAACCAAACCACTTCCAATCACTTCCATCCATCATCTTCAACAAATTACAATAACCTGCACCAATGACAGTTTCACAATCAATTTCCTAAATTTGGTCTCGTGGTGATAGCAGTAGTATATTTAAGATACTTCCGGCTACAAGGAATTGTATAACGCAATACAGTATGGAAATTGCTGGCATTCTAACTGCAGTTGAAATAGAAGAGATATCCTCACGAAATGAGAAGCTTTCCATTGCTGTTTAACTTTACCGTGACTGCAACAAAATTCAGTGGTTGCAACTTTATCTTTGCTCGAATGAGAATCTGTTGTTGAAGTACTCTCCAAGGGTGCCAATTCTCATTTTATTCGCTGCATAAAATCAAGAAACAGATTAGATATCGTAAAGCTCTAGCAACCGCTAAAAAAAACTCAAAGGCTGGATTTCCTACAATTATGAAACCTTTGACCACGTATCACAGGAATTGATATTTCCACATCCAAAATATCAAATTGAATCTTCAGTTATTAATCTGTCAAAAGCAAAAATGGCAAGCACTCATTTCCAAATAATCAAAACGAAATCAAAGTTTCAATTATTTCTAAAACCGTAAGTGTCACACAATCTCTCAATTCAATTTCGAAATCGGGATTTAATATCTTCTGCCTATAAAAGAGAGCACGCAGCATCACAGGAGGGAGATAGAAATCATCACGCATCATTATACCAGAAACCCACCCTCACATAACCATACCAGAAACTCACTCACACGAAGCATTTACATCAGGAAAGAAACCCACAAAATTGAAAGCAACCCAGAATCAACATATACATGTAAACCAGTTCCAGAGCTACACACACAATATTTTAGAGCACCAGTTACGCAGGTACATACCTTTGGCGTCATTGACCTTGAAGCTGCATCCGTATCTGAGCACAAAGGAATCTCTTTGGCGTCATAAACGGTCTCCGGAGCCACCACACCATGCAGCCTGCAACACGAAAAGGAAAGGAATCCTAGACTTATCTGTAGATGGAGACGCTTGGGATCTTGATCGTTGTTCATTGTTTTCCTCGCTCCCTTTATCGCATTTCTTCTTTTCTTTCGCAAAGTCGATTTGTAATATGTAAACTTCTCAAAATATAGTGGATTGGGGTTGGGATTCTATGGGATTTAGGGTAGTTAGGTTTGATTTGTGTTTGATCGAGAGAGAACAAAATGGAGAGATTGAGAGAGTTCTTGAGGGAGGCGAAGAGAAATCGAGATGAGTGAGAAAGCAGTGGAGGTGAGGAAGACGACGGTTGGGTGGCGGCGAGCTAGGGTTCCATTGCCCTTTTTGAATAGAAACTCTGAGAGAGAGGGAGACGAGAGAGTAGGAGAGGGAGAAGAGAGAGCTTCCTTTGTTTTTCTTTTTCTTTTGATTTCACGAATGATCATGTACACTCACGCCCACAACATCATCTGTGCACCTCTCACGTTTCACACACGATTCACAACACATAATCCTCCTGTTTTATTCTAATAATCAGTCCGTTTTAATTAACAAATTCATAATTAATTTTTGGTTATAAAATATAACCCTTCTTTTTAAAAATAAATATATAGAAATTTTTAATATATCCTTTTTTTAAAATATAACTTCCTTTAAAATATCACTTTTTATAAAACACATAACTAAAAAAAGAATTAATTATAAACTATAAAACCCTTTTAAAATTAGTAAAAAACTTTTCTTTAAAAAATAATAAAAACTTTTTAATTAATAATAAACCTTTTTTAATTAGTAAAATCTTTTTTAAAATAATAAGAACCTTTACTAAAATATTAGGATCTTTTTTATAAGAAAACTTTATTAATTGTTAGTATAACTTTAAAAAAAAAAACTAAAGTAAAAGCTTTTAAAATATTAAAATCCTTTATTAATAAAAAATCTTTAACCCCTTTTAATTATTAAAGTAATCCTTAACTTAATTCTCAAATAATAAACCTTAAAAAATTAATCAACTTCTCGACAAATTCGTCTCCGTTTAGAAGCCTCTCGCTTAGTCTTAGGTTCGTGAACGCTCGTGTGTGAATCGTTTGTCTTGCTTGCTTGTTTGGTTTACTTGATTTATTGCTTATATGCTTCAAACCCTTTCAAAATATAAAAAATTTCTCGATCCAACGTCGAGCCAATCTTCTACCCATGTAAGTTGATCGCCTTAGGGCATCGCATTCGACCTACCGATCACTGGACACAAGTCTAGCATCACTTTGCTAGCACCCTTGCCTAAATAATTTAATCAACCGCATAAATATCCAAGGGAAAATACCATGCATGATAACCATGTTATTGTGCATGGTGCATATCATTTGCAGTTCATAATCGACACTTTAAGATAAGTCAATTAGATAACTTAGGATAGATTTCCTAGGTTAGTCCCCCCTTAATTTTGATTTTTTTAAATCAAACTTTAGCCCACCTAATTCTCCACACAAGAGAATTAGATGTTAATCATCTCAAAGAAGGGACATACAATCCCATACCCCACAAAATACAAACGTTTTCAAAAACTGTGGTGGTTTTCTTAAGATGATGACTCATCTTCTATCCTAAACCTTTAAAACATTTTAGTATCCTTAATAAGGAACTACAAGTGCTCTGATTCCCTCCTGACAGGATATGTAGACACAAGATGCGATATCTTGTCGAGCACACTTAGGAATAAATAATAATAAATCACCTACCCTTAAACCCTTAGCAAAACAAATAACAAATAACATAATAAATCAAGAGGTTCCTGTAGAGTACTACAGATATCTAAGATGCTAACACCTTCCCTAGGTATAACCAACCCCCGAACATAGAATCTTAGTGCATTTGCATTGCATTATGGGTATTCGGTCTTTCTCCCTTCCCTTGGATAAAATCAAAGACGGTGGTGACATTAAAAAATGTGATCCTAGTTCATTAATAACTATGGTATCTAATTTTCACCGCGACAGTTGGCCAGTAGTACCCTGCCCGAAGGGCTTTCCGGGCGAGGGATCTTCCTCCGAGATGTTGGGCGTTGATTCCTTCGTGGATTTTGCGTAGGACGTGGACGACCATCTCCTCCTCGATGCACTTGAGTAGTGGGATGGAGAACCCTCGCCTGTAGAGTTTGTCTTCGACCAGGACATAGGAGCAGGCTCTGCGCCTGACTGTGCTGGCTTCTTTGGGATCGGACGGGAGTTCGTCCCTAGCGAGATAGTTATATACGGGGGTCATCCAGCAGTTGTTGTCGCTGATTACTTGCACGTCAAGGGTCGGGGATGCCTTCTCGATGCTAGGTCGGGGAAGTACTTCCTGGATGACGGACTTGTTTATGCCTATTTTCTTCGTGCTTGCTAGTTTAGACAGTACGTCTGCTCTGACGTTATGTTCGCGGGGAACGTGCTTCACCTCCACCGTAGCGTACTTCGTCATCTTTTGTTTGACCAAGGCTAAGTATTCGGACAGGCTGTCATTCTTGGCCTGGTACTCTCCTCAAACCTGGAGGTCCACGAGTTGTGAGTCCGTGCAGATGACGATCTCTTCTGCCCTGAGATCTTCGGCTAGGCGTAAGCTGGCGAGGAAGGCTTTGTACTCTGCCTGGTTGTTGGATGTGGGGAAGGATAAGGTGAGCGATACCTCTACGATGATTCCCTCGTTGTTCTCCAATGTGATGCCCACCCCGCTCCCTGCCGAGCTGGATGCTCCGTCTACGAAAATGGTCCTCTTGCGTGCTCCGCAGGTAGGGGAATCCGCGAACGTCATTTTGGCGACGAAGTCAGCCAAAGCCTGGGCTTTGAGGGCTTTTCTGCTTTCATATTGAATGTCAAATTCATACAGCTATAGCAACCATTTAAGCATTATGTCGGCCATGTCTGGTCGTCCCAGCAGTTGCTTTACGGGTTGATCTGTCCGTACCACGATCGTGTGGGCCAGGAAGTAGTGTCTCAGTCTTCTAGTGGAGTTGATGAGGGCCAGTCCCACCTTTTCTAACTGCTAGTATCTCAGCTCTGGTCGCTGCAATGTCTTGCTGGTGAAATATATGGGCTTTTGCCCGTCAGGTGTTTCGCGGATAAGAGCGGCGCTCACGGCCTCGGTCGCTACGGTGAGGTACAAATACAGATTTTCGTCGTTGTCTAGTCGAGAGAGGATGAGTGGCTCGAATAGTGCCCGTTTCAGATGGAGGAGAGCCTGGTAGCATTCCTCCGTCCATTCAAACGCTGCCTCCTTGTGGAGGAGTTTGAAGAATGGCAGGGCGTGCTGTGCAGATTTGGCCACGAAACGGGACAAGGACGTGAGCAACTCGTTGAGACTGGATGGATTTCTTCGAATTGGACGTTGAAAATTCGGAGAATGCCCGACACTTGTCAGGGTTGGCATCGATTCCTCGTTCTGTCAGGTAGAAGTCGAGGAATTTGCCTGCCCGAACTCCGAACGTACACTTCTCTGGGTTGAAACGCATCCAGTATTTCCTGGCCTGTTCGAAGACCTTTCTTAAATGGGCCGTATGATCGGTTTCCTCGTGGGATTTCACTATCATTTCGTCCATATAGACTTCAAGCATGTTGCCTATCTCCCACCGGAAGACCTTGTTCATCATCCTCTGATAGGTCGCGCCGGTGTTCTTCAGGCCGAAGGGCATTACGTTGTAGCAATAGTTGCCCGATTCGGTCATGAAGGCCGTGTATTTTTTGTCGCTCATTGCCATTGGTATCTGATTATAGCCCGAGTAGGCGGCCATGAACGATAATAGTTTAAAACCGGCAAGTTATCAACAAGTTTATCAATATTGGGGAGGGGGTAGGCATCCTTTGGGCATGCCTTATTAAGATCAGTATAATCAATGCACATTCGCCATTTGCCGTTAGATTTTTTCACTAGTACAACATTGGACAACCAAGTGGTGTACTTGGCTTCCGATATAAATTTTGCCTCGAGGAGGTCTTTTACAGCTTGTTCTGTAGCCTCCGTTTTCTCCGGAGACTGCTTCCTCCTATGTTTTGCTACTGCTTTGACGGTTGGGTCGATCGTGAGTTAATGGCAGGAGAAGAATGGGTCCAAGCCAGGCATCTCCGCGGCACTCCAGGCGAACTAGTATGCGTTCTCTCGAAGGCAGGCTTTGAGTTGCTTCCGTGCGATGTCGGGGAGACCGGTCCGGATCTTTACACCCCGCTGAGGGTCGTCGCAGAGGAGGACAAGCTCGAAGTCGCCATCCGAGATGGGACGCATCGGATGAGAGTTGTTGTTGGTCGAGGCTAATGAGCTGCTCAGATTGACCTGGTCTTCTTTTGGGTCATCTTCGGCGAAGCGACTGTCGAGATTGACGGAGTCGACACGAGGGAGTGGCTTGGCTTCCTCTGAGCAGCTGGACAAGGCTGGCTTGTCGGATGTCTTCTGCTTGGAAGCGATGGCGTTGAGTCCCTTAGTTGCCGCCTCGAAACATCGTCGTGTAACTTCGATGTCCCAGTGCAATGTGGCCACCATACCTTTCGAAGTGTAGTACTTCATTTTGAGGTGGACGGTGAAGGGTACAGCTACCAGTTCGGCCAGAGTTGGCCGCCCGAATATGTACTGATAGAGTGACGGGCAGTCGATTACCAGGAACTACACTTTAACGGATCTGGTTGTCTCTGCAGATCCAAAGGTCACGATCAGCTCTACGTACCCCCAGGGTTTCGTGACCGACCCATTGAAACCCTGGAGATCGGAACCCACATAGGGAGTGAGGTGCGATTCGTCCAGTTGGAGGGTCGAGAAAAGCTGCGAGTACATAATATTAACCGAGCTGCCTTGGTCGACGAGAATCCTGCGAACATCAAAATTGGCCATCTGGGCCCAGACGAGCAGTGGGATGCTTGAGTTCGGGGACCCTCCGAGGAGCTCTTCCCTGTAGAAGGAGATGGGGACTAATCCCTTCTAGGCCTTGTCGAGCGCTGTCACCTTGCTGGAGCTTGTGCTGATCAGGTGTTTGAACTTCCTCTTCACGGAGCCCACAATGACTTTGTTGAAGCCCCCTCCGGAGATGACCATCGCGGATGGGAAGCTCTCCCACGGGCTATGAGCCGCAAAGTATGCGGGAGCACTAAGCTCGTCTGGTACGTAGAAATCCTTCGGCCGTGAAATGGACATGGCGACTTGGAGGTTGGCTTCTTCGAAGTAGGGCACCTCTTCCTCCACCTTCTTCGACTCCTGGGTGTCTTGCCGGGGAGCGGCTTTCTTTTTTGTAAACTGCTTCAGGTGGCCATCCCTGATCAGTATTTCTGTGGCATCCTTTAAGTGGATGCAGTCTTCGGTGGTGTGGTCGTGACTCTTATGGAAACGACAGTACTTTGATTTGTCAGTGTTGGGCTTGGCCGGTATTTGCTTGGGGAACCGGACTCCCGCCTGTTTAAACTCCGAGTTGGCGCACTCGGAGAGAATCTTTTCCCTGGAGACAGTCAGGGGAGTGTAGTCGTGGAACCTGCTGGAGGGTCCCTTGTTGTCCCTGGATTCTCGGGGACGATCTTCGCGTCTTCTTTCCCCCCGACGAGATGTCAAGGGCTCGTCGCCTTTAGAGGTCTGGGCATTCTCCTGGTGGCGGGAGGCCCGGGCAGGGTTGGCCGCTTCTTTTTCTTTGTACAGGATGTACGACTGCGCCTTGAGAAGGAAGGCGTCCAGGCTTCTTGGAGGTGCGAGGGCGACAGCTTTAGAAAACTCTGAGTGTGGGTGGAGTCCCTGTTCGAGCAGAAATTTTTTCATGTCGTCGGTAGTGGGGACTTGCACAGCTTCTTTGTTAAACCTCTTGATATATGCCCAGAGAGGTTCATCATTCCCTTGAATTATGGCCCCAAGGGAGGCTTCAGTCTTGGGATGGCGGCGTGATGTCGTAAAGTGCCTAGAAAACATTCTGCCCAGTTGCTTCCATGAGGTGATGGACTCCTCGGGCAGTTGTTTGTACCACGTCATTGCCCCTTTCCGAAGCATGGTCGGGAAATGGTGGCACTTGATGGTGCCCCGGACGCCACGGTAATCCAACAGAGCATCGATGTTTTTGATGTGCTCATCGAGGTCAGTCGTTCCGTCGTAGGTGCCCATAGCTGGGGCCTTCTCCAGGCCTTTGGGGAGGCAGGTAGCCAATATCTCTTGGGACAATGGGTCATGGGGCTCATCGTCTCTAGTGGAACTGGTTCGGGAAGGGGAGCGGACGACTTGCTCATAATGGCGACTTCTTCGGGGTGAAGGTGTACGTGCCCGACCCTTTGGTCGGACCGGGGGTGATCGTTGATCTTGCCGGGTTCTCTTGTCGCCCGGGGAAGATTGGTTTCGCGGGGAAATGTGATCGCGCTTCCGAACAGCGTGGGACTCTGGCTCTTGGTACCCCCTACGGTCAGTTTCCCGTCGGGGTCGAGGACTCTTCGATCGTCATTGATTCCTCAGCGGGGGGATCTCGGACGGGCGGATTCTTCCAACGCCTCAATCCTCTTGTTTTCATAATTCTTTCTTCACCACCAAGGAGTTTGACACATGGTGGTCTCAATACCAGTGCCAGTTCTTCTTCAGCTCCAGTTTTCTCCAAAATTTAATCGATGCCTTCACTGCCTTGGAAGGCAAACTCCTAGCTGCAAAGCCAGTAAAAGATGTTCTCGTCGAAACAATCCAAATCTCTGACGTCGATGGGGCTCATCAGAAGAAGGTAAACTTTGTTCCCTCAAATTCCTTTTGTTTGAAAACTAAACAAGCTGACCGTTTTTGTACTCGTCCTTTAGGGCCTAAAGCGTGCTCCGACTTCTGCACCAGCTCCAAATAAACCCCCAAAGAAGATGAAGGCATATTCAACTTAGAGACCACATGTATATAAAGTATTTTGGTTTCTTATGATTTTACTTCGATGGACCTCTGACGTTTCTTATTGCTTAGGTCTCCGAAGAGGCACCATCTATTGAAGACAAAGCCTCTGAGAGTAGCACTCACTCTTAAATCTTTTCTGCTGTTAAGGCTTCGACGACTATTACTACCACTCAAGCTAAAAAGAAACAACCTACTCCTACAAAGAAACCGGCTTCGAAGACCATCTCTTTGAGTGACAAAGCTTCTGGCCCCAATACTATTACTTCAACCTCCAAATCTGATGGTCACGACAATCCGACTCTGACTCCTCCAACCCAACCAATAACTCCTGAGATATTGAACGTTTCTGCTATCTAACTGCGTGAGTTTTTCTTGATATTGACTTTGGGCATCTTTTTATAGGGACCACCTGCTTAAGATTTGATGGAGAATTCCACCCACCCGAGCCCCCCAAAATAAGAAGATTTTCAAGGCTTCTCAACCGAAGATAATCCGGATCCTGATATTCATACTGATGCAACTCCAGAGCCTTCGACGTCTGCTGCTGGCAACATGTCTAAAATGGATACTATTGTCACCCTCAAACTTCAACAACTCAGAACCTATCTGTTTGAGGGTGAACTTTTGGTCGTTGTCGAAGAAGAAGTTGCTCTGGGGGATGATGTCCTCAAGCTTCTCGATGAAATCTCTCACCACAACATTCCTAATTATGTGGCTCGGTGCCCGATCGAGTTTGAGGCCTTTTTCACCCAGCTTGTCAAGGATCTCTGTCTTCGACGGAACATTGATTTTCAGAATAAGCCAAAATCGAACCAGATGAGATTGGAGTGGGACTTCAACGAAGCTTGTGAGAAGAAGCTGAATGAATTTGAGGCCAAGCGTCAGGAGCGCCTCGACAAACATCGCGCCTTCGACCAACAAATCTCGACCTATCAAGCCTAAATAGATGAACTCAACAAAAAGATTGCTAAAGCCAAACAACAAAAAGTCTCATTGGATTCGTCCGAAGATCTTCCGCCTCAGGATGTCGTCGACCAGGAAGTACTCAAAGGGATTGCTCATGGTGAGAAAGCCCTCAAAATCAAAGAAATAATTGCTCAATTGGTGGAGAGGAACGTCCGTCTCGACAGCAGGATTGCCTATGAGAAGACTCTCTTTGAAGACTTTAAGTCTAGATTTCCTGCTTAATAATTTCTCTTATCGAGATGATGTAATTTTCAAATATTTTGTCTGCCATCTTGGTTGTACACCATTTTAGCCCTCATTATTAATGAGATGTTCCATTTTCTTTTGACTTGAATCTTTTGGAGCATATGTTTAAATTTTTTCAAGTATTTCCCATTTACCCTTAAGACTCGTTAATCAATACCTATTTCTTGAATTTCATAGGCATTGCTCGTAAATGTTTAGACCACCTGAAATGGGCCTTCCTAATTTGGTGACCATTTTCCTAACGTTCGGTCTCTTCAATCCATAGGTAAGATCACCTTCCAAACGTAATCATTTACTACAAAGGTTTTCGGCTTAACCCATTTATCGTACACCTTCGCCACTCGCGCTTTTTGTCGCAACAGTATATCTAATACAGCCAATCTTTCATCGTTTAAGTCAACTGTCTTGTCAAACATCATACCCCAATATTGTTCTGACATAATCTCATTTTTCTGCTGTACCGTTACTGATTGCAAACAAATTTTTACTGGCAACACATCGTCATGGCCAAATGTTAGACGAAAGGGTGTCGAGTTTGTTGCCTCCTTGGGGGATTTTCGGCAAAACCATAAAATTTGACCTAGCGTTTTGTGCCAATTCTTAGGTTTTTTGGCAATATGTTTCTTGATCATCCCAATGATTACTTTGTTAGCAGCTTTGACTTGACCATTCGCTTTGGGCTTAGTAAGGTGTGAAAGTGAACAATTTGAAACCTGTTTCGGTTGCAAACTCTTGTACTTTTTGACTCACAAAAATTGATCCTTGGTCCGTGATAATGGTTTTAAGAATTCCAAACCTATAAATAATATATTTGTGAATGAATTCGATCACCGAATCTTGGTCTACTTTTACCAGGGGTATGACTTCTGTTCATTTTGTGAAATAATGTATACCCACCAGGATAAATTTTTGTTGTTTCGATGAGGCTGGTCGAATTTCACCTATGATATCCAATGCCCACCCTCGGAAAGGCCAAGGTTTAATGATTTCATGCAATTGGCTGGCTGGCACATGCTTAATGTTCGCATGTCTCTGACATTACTGATACCCTTTAGTGAAGTCCAAGCAGTCTTTTAACATGCTTAGCCATTAGACACCTTGTCAAAAAAGTATCCACTTCATTCTATGGTCAGCTTGGTGAGCTCCACAAGTTCCACTATGTGTTGGTTTGAATATGGAGTAACTTGTCTAGAAGGGGGGGTTGAATAGACAATTACCAAAATCCCTTCTTTTCAAAAAATCAGATTATGCAAGCGGAACCGGATATGGTGAAATATTGTTTATAAAAGTTTTTATGATATTGGAAGAGAATTTGCGTTATACTTACACCAAAGGTTTGTAATGAGGTAGAATACAATGAATTGATTAATGGATAAAGTTTCAACGAGATGCTTAAGACTTTAACAATTCTTCAATTTTAAAGGCAAATCTAAATTCAATGTTCTTACAATAATCAATTAACTGGATCCTTTAGAAGAACAAATCTAATCAAACCTAAACTTTTTACAAATAAAAAACTATGCAATTTTAAACAATAAAGAGAGAGGGAGAGAAGGAGAGAGTGCACCAGGATATATACTAGTTCGGTGCTATCGTCCTCGCAGGCACCTACATCTAGTCTTCGACGGAGAACCATCGAAGAGTTATTTCTTCCATTAAAACAATATTGAATTTTGGTTCTTTGTTACAACAATCCACAAAAGCAAAAAGACAAATTATAACAATCCACGTAATCTTCTTTCTTGCTTCTTGTACGAACTTGCTTGTAACTAGCTACCACCGCTAACTTGATCTTTACCAAGAATTTGATTTTCAACTTTTGAAGGATTCCTCTCTTGATGAATTTCCCAAATTTTACCCAATCTTGAAATTCCAAGCCTTGAATCCCTTTCTTCAACAAGTTGACAAATCTGTAGAAATACTCCACAACAATGGAGAAAAGCTTCTTCTTATTTTTCCTTCAAGAAATTTCAACCCTAGAAATTTCTAAGACCAAAACACCTCTTGCAAATTTGCACACTTCAACGAACAATTAGATCCCTAATGTTTCCCTAAGATTAATCATCACACACACCCTAGAGAATAATTTCCATGGGTATGATTAAGATGAAGATTTGAAAGGGAGAAGGAAGATGTGTTTTTGCAAAGGTTTTCTCTCTAGAAAAATTTTGATCTCTCTTCTTAAAATGAGGGAATGAAATCTCTATTTATAGATGAAAGAGAAAAGTGCAAAAAATTAGTTAAAAAATAGCAGCGCGAATTGATTCATAATTCCCATGACTTGATTCAGTTAGGGCAGGTGACTTGAGTCAACTCTAAAATGAATCAATTCAAATTAGCGTGCTGAATCAATTCGCAACCCTTACTGAATCAATTCAAATTGGAATTTCCAGTCCTGTGAATTGATTCAAAACTGATGTTGAATCGATTCGAGCAAACAGAACCAAATTGAACGTTTGAGACACTTTCATGAATCGAGTCATGAAGGTCTTGAATCGAGTCAGGAAGCACAAAATTTCTTTGAATCAAGTCAGAAACACCACTGAATCAATTCACACAGCTAGGATACATATTCAACTTAATAAATGCATGGATCAAATACTCTAGAATGTGATTGATGATTAATAACCCAGGGAACTCAAATTAAACGACAAATATAAGCAAAGCATCAAAACAACGAAGTAACCGATATCCGGAATGAGCAACTTCAGTCTCCCCCTTTTTGATCCTTGGCAATCTGATTAATTTGAGCCATGCGGAGCCATGCTC
Source organism: Lathyrus tuberosus (assembly GCA_022829125.1). NCBI lineage: Eukaryota > Viridiplantae > Streptophyta > Magnoliopsida > Fabales > Fabaceae > Lathyrus > Lathyrus tuberosus. The sequence goes on from JALAZF010000071.1 coordinate 17,081,686, forward strand.
CCCCTGCAACAATTACTTAACCACAAAAGTTATTGTTGTCAACCGATAATCCATTCTCCCCCTTTGACAATATCAAAAAGGAAGAGGGACGAAAAACAGAAATAACAACCAATAACATGACATAGCTAATTTCACATACAGAATCCAGCAATATTAACATTTAACGATACTACACAATTCATTAGATAAGAAAAAGACAAGATTGAGGATAGCAAGTTTTTAATGGACATACAACCATAATACAATTACACATGTTTTAATCGTAACGAAATATAAATAACATGCAACATGATAAGATGCAAAATGAGAAACTACGGATCCTCCATATCATGGTCCTCAGGTTTAGACGGTCCGATGTTGGATGCAGCAAGCTTGGCAAGGCTAAGATCAAGTTTGACATGTTGTTGTGCTTACAAAACCCTTTGTTCTTCCAAGATGCGTTCGCCACAGCGATCCAGGTCGGCTCGCGTAACAACATCAGTGTTACGAGCAGTGGATGAGGAGGCACCGGACGGACGAGAAGAAGCGGCAGGATTGTGATCTTGCGGAGCGTTAGCATGGTTGATGGAAAACGTTTCATACACCCGAGCAAACTTCTCTTGATAGTACCATTCATTTCGCTCGGAATCAAAATGATACTTGAATAGATGAAGAGTGGCATCACTAAACTTAGATGGAACACCAGATAATTCACTTAGCTTAGAGGCCACACCGCCCTTGTTCAGTATAAGTTGTACGAACGAGGGGTAATAGAGAGGCTTTGAGTCGCTTGATTTGCATTCCATTACCATATTCACTATGAACTTAACCCAATTTACCGATTCTTTGTTGAGAAGCACCCACAGCAGGAACAAATCAAACTCATCAACACGACCGAAATTATGTTTACGACGAACTAAAATCTTTGTTATTACCCAATGAAGAATTCGGCAGTCAACTTTCAATTGTCCGACAGTAAAATTTGAGTATTGCAGGTCGTTGTGGTAGATAGTTTTGAAATTTGAGTAACAGTAGGAGTGCGTTAAAACTCAGATGTCGTGGTCACTCTAGTGAATTCATAACCAGTGTTTTCTAATCCAAAAGTATCTTTAAAATCCTGAGCTGTGAAAGTGATGGTTTTGTCTTTAAACTTACAACTAAGACCAGAGCCATTGTCAATCGATTCAACACAGCAGTAAAAGGCGCATACATGCTCAACATTGTACTTATGTCATAAGCTTAAAAAATTTTCCAAGTTGTGTTTCTCGAGAATGGAAAAGAAAGTGAGACCTGTTTGAGATGCATCTTCTTTAGTGATGTAATTTGAACCAGATGAGGGTTTTCCATATAACCTTTCAAGATACATTTTGTGAAGGTTGATTGGTAACAAAGCTTGAACCTTGTGAAGTTTAACTGTATTGTCTGTCATAGGAGGACTTTGAGAAGCTTCAGCTTGAGATGATCTGGTAATGGCAGACCGTTTCTTTGTTGTTCTTGCTGAACCAAGTTGGTGAGACATATTGGATGTTGAACGTAAGGCCAAGATAATGGAGGATATGATGTGCAATATGAAATGTAGTATGATAATAGAGATGAGGAAGATAAAATGAGAATGCTAGAAAGATGAAAAGAAGAATAAGAGAAATAGAAATAACAAGAAAAAAAACTAAGTAAAAAAAACAAAAAAAAATAAAAAAAAATGAAAAAGAAAAGAAAGAGAAAAAAATACGAAAGAAAAAAAGGAAAAAAAATGACCGAAAAAGGTGGGAAGATAGGAGTTTGAAAATATTTGAAATGAAAAAAATGTGGAGAATATGATAGTTGGGGGGAACTGAAAAAAGTGTAGTTGTGAGAGGGATGTGGGGTCGGGGCAGACATGGGGTGGCGTGTGAGAGTAGTGAATATTGAGTGTCAGAAAAAAATGGTGAGGAAAAAAAGATTAGTGTGATGTTGATAAGATAGTATAGTGACAAATTAGTATAGGGAGGCGCAGAGGGTATAGGTGGAGAGAGAGATAATGTTGAAAAAAAATAATGTTGGGAAAGAAAAAATTGAAAAAGAACAAAGAGGGTGAGGTGGCGTTTGGAATTGAAGGAGGGTGAGAGAGAGGCGTTGGGAAAGGTGGGATTGGAAAGAGAGAAAAAATGAAAAAAATTGGAAAGGGTGAGATAGTGAAAGGTGAGAGGAAATTAAAAAAAACTGAGAAAAAGAAAGAGATAATTGATGGTGATAGGTGAGAGGAGAAGAAAATGAGTGATGTGTGATTTAGGTGGGGCCCGACGGAGAAAATATTTGGGAAGAGAAAATATTGGGAAATGAAAGAGAGAAAAAAAGGTGAAAGGGAGTGATGGTTGGGAAAGGGTGGCGTGTGGGAAATAGGTGAGAGAAAAAGCTAATAAAAAAAAAGTGGGTAGTATTATTTATGATAGTGTAGAAAAGATAGGGTAGTGGGTAGGTGGGAAAAGGTGAGGGTCTGTGTCAATCATGTTTAGTGATGGCTTGACTATTGCATGATCTACGATGAAGTCTGCCACAATTTGGCCTTTCATGGCCCTCAAAGGCATATAAGTTAAAGAGAATTCAGTCAATGTAAGCGCCAATTTTCCAATTCGACTATGTGAAATGGGTTTATACAACGTATGTTTAATAACATCAAAATGAGACGAAACATAAACATCAACTGGTTTTATATGTTGATTTAATTTCATACATGAGAAGTACAAGCATAGGCACAATTTCTCAATCATATTGTACCTAGTTTCAACATCTATTAAGATTCAACTAAGGTAGTAAATGGGTCTTTCGAGTCCACTATCATCCTCTTGAGCTAACATACTTCCTATGGTCGAATCACATGCAGCAATATATAATTTCATACATTTATTTCTACTAGGGGCAATAAAATGGGAGGCCTTGTGAGATATTCTTTGATGGCGTCAAAAGCCTCATGTTGCTCTTGTCGCTAGTGAAAATCACTTTCTTTCTTTATTTTGAGCAATGGCGAGAAAACCTTTGTCATGCCACTTAGATTCGATATGAACCTTCTCAAGATATTTATTTTCCCCAACAAAGATTGTAGCCGCTTCTTTGTCAAATAAGGCTGGAGATCCAAAATTTCCTTTGTTTTTTTTGGTTGATCTCGATGCCTTTTTTGTGCACTATGAAACCTAGAAAGTCTCCTGCATGTACAGAGAAAACACATTTTAGTGGATTCATCTTTAATCCATATTTTTTCATTCTCTCGAAGGACCGTCGAAGATGGTCTAAATGACCATTTTCCGATGAGGATTTTATCACAATGTCATCAATGTGCACCTGCATAAACTTTCCTATAAATTCCTTAAACATGGCATTCATAGCTCTTTGTCACAACCCATCTGTATGTTCCCAAAGCCCCTGGGCTTCGAAATGCCTTTTGGGTACATCATCTTCTTCTATGAAAATCTGGTTGTAAATAGAATATCCATCAAGCAGACTGAGGCATTCAAAGCCTCTGGCTCAATCAACTATCATTTCTGCCACTGGCATCAAATACTCATCTTTTGGAGTTGCCTTGTTCATGTCTCTAAAATCTATACAGACTCGAAGCGTTCCATTTTCTTAATGACAAGTACAATATTAGCTAACCATTCTACATACCTTGCAGTTCTAATGAACTGGCTTTTGGATAATCTTTCGATATCTTGTTTAATCTTCATTGTGATGTTGGGAGAAAACCTTCGAGGATGTTGCTTCACTGGCATTTTCCCTGGATGAATAGGTAAGCAATGTTCTACCACGCTTCGACTTAAACCAGGCATCTCGCCATAATCCCAGGCGAGGCAATCTTTGTATTCTTTCAACAATTTGACCAGTTTCACCTTTATTTTCGACCTCACTTTGGTGCTTATATAAGTTGGTCTCTTTGTGACTCCATCTCCCAAATTCATTTCATCTAGTGGATCTTGTGCTTGCATCCTCTGCAATTCATTTAGTGGGTCTCTTTCAAACCCCAAAGGCTCATTGTCGTAGATACAATCTAGCTTCCGGCTTTCTAAAGCTATTGTATAGCCTTGTTGGCCATCTTCATGTTTTTCGTCTTTGGCCTTGACAACAATATTTGTAGTTTCTCGGCTTCAAGTACCGATTTTCTTTTGTTTTCAGTCAAATATGCCGAAATTTGAGCCAATCTTTCTGACTCAGTGGTCATTGTAACACCCCCTTTCTATACCCCCAAATAATCACACAAATCATTTAGGCACATATAAAAATATAAAAATTCGCCAGAGTACGATTAAAACATGGTATAAAAGAGGCATGTCACATCATACACGCAATTAATACATACAACACCTGCTCATTATATTGATATGAAACAGTGGGGTAACTTGCCACAGAGGAACTTTGTCCTTACACCCACATCTCAATATTTAGAATAAAAGCGGAAACATCTAAAATATTAAAGAACAACACATATATACATCATCCAGTATGAATCACAAGCATCATCATGCTTATATACACAAATTCATCAGCAAGATACATATGCAAATGTATCACAAAAGAATAATATACATCCTAGCTACCCGGTGCTACATATCAGAGCCAACCGACCAAAAGAATGAAGACACGCTTCACAAAAGACCTCCAGCATACCTACTCTGCAATGCCTCATAGAGCATCATAAAACAGCAGAAGGGTGAGAAATATTATCTTAATAACAATGCATACAATTATATATATCTTAACATAAAATACACATATTACACATTCTCACCACAATTCATCACATTTTCATCTATATACATCACAATGTATATATATATACCAAGTATATTCATCATGCACACTTTCACATTTCTCAATCATTCCATATAAACATACACAATTATGTTCATTCAACAACACATCATTATAAAGATGATAAATGCAAATCATAGAGACCGACTCACGACTCTATGCAAATGCAATGCGGTACCGACTCAATCATCACTAGTTTACTCAGGAACTCTGCTGGAACCATCGCTCGTTACCGAAGTAACTCCCCGTCGGGCCTACGATGTTCACCCATTGCTCACACCCCACATGGGCACACAATGTTTATGGATCGCTCACACCCCACACGGGCACACGATCCGATCGCTCACACCCCACACGGGCACACGATCCGATTGCTCACACCCCACATGGGCACACAATCATTCGTAATCATCGCTCACACCCCACATGGGCACACGACGTTACGACGGATTCTCATTAGAATCGCACAACACAAGAATGTATTCCATGATGCTTCATATGCAAAATGACACAAGACATTCTTGAAATGCATACATATTCACAATATATTCATGCATTCATCTCATACAATCACATACAATCTATATACATTCGCATCAATGCACTATTGTATGATTCACATTCAAACACACAGTCAAAACGGTAAAAGTCGCTAAATAGTACTATTCCCGACTTTCCAACATAATTAAATCGGCTAACGATTTTCAAAACATCATAATCACAACGTACAGCTCAATAGCTTTCCAACGACACCAAGAATGTAAAAATCGGATACTCGGAACAAAAGTTACGGACGAAACCGAAAACGTCATTTTGAAAAATCCCATTTTTACATTCCTCCTGTCCATACGCGTATCACCCATGTCCATACGCGTACGGACAGAACCCATTTCCTTCACAAATTCCTCGTTCCAAAACCCATACGCGTACGCCCCTCACCCATACGCGTATCACCAGAGGGCCGGGAAAAGCCACCCTCCATACGCGTATTGACCCTTCCATCGGCCATTGTTACGCGTATCGCCTTGGCTCATACGCGTATGGACATGCCCCTTACGCGTATGGCCAGAGCATACCCAGAAAAATTCTGCAGAACGAAGTTCTGCGTTTTCCACCCCCAACTTCACCAATTCATCATCTAAATTCAGAAAAACAACAGTTTGAAGTGTAACAATACATATTAAACATGTATAGCCAAACTAAAACACAATCAACACCAGTTTACACTCATTTGGATCAATTTCTAACCAATTTCTCAAAAATGGGTTATACCCTAAAACTCACAAAATTCATCAACAACAACAACAATTCATACATAATCACATACATTGATAAGATAACAATGTTTCACACCCTTACCCGGATTCCAAGCTTGCTAATTGATTAATCTTGATGAATATCTAAGTTTTTTCTCCTTTCCTCTTCTTTTCCCTTCCTCTTCTTTCTTTCTCTCCTTTTTCTTTCTATCTTTCTCTATTTCTCTCTATTTTCTCTTTTCTTTCTATTTTCTTTTCTCTCATTTTCCTCTAAATCAATTTAATTCATTTTTCTCACACAATTCTAATTCCACAAAATCTCTAACTTATAATTAATTGAGAAAAGACTAAAATACCCTCCATTCTAATTTCCCCGAAAACTCTCGAAAACGGTAAAATAATATTTAACACGCCAATTCAACGAATAAAATAATTTATCACCCAATTAAATTAAAAGACTCAAGAATAATGGAATAATCAAAATCGAGGCGTTACAACTCTCCCCCACTTAGAAATTTTCGTCCTCGAAAATAATACCTGATTCAAACCACTCCGGATACGACTCTCACATCCCACTCTCTAGTTCCCACGTCATATTGCCTTCCGCAGCGCCTCCCCACGCTACTTTCACAAGCGCAATATCCTTGCCCCTTAGTTTCTTAACTTCGCGGTCCAAAATCTTAACCGGTAAAGCCTCCACCGTAAGGTTATCTCTCACTTCAATCTCATCCATAGGAATAACATGTGACGGATCCGGAACATATTTCCGAAGTTGCGAAACATGGAATACGTCATGCAAATTCGAAAGGTTCAGAGGCAACGCCACACGGTAAGCCACAACACCAACTCGTGAAGTAATCTGATACGGACCAATAAAACGAGAAGTCAACTTCTTCGACTTCAAAGCACGACCCACACCAGTAACTGGTGTAACTCTCAAAAACACATGGTCGCCTTCTTGAAACTCAAGATCTTTCCTTCTCTTGTCATGATAGCTCTTTTGTCTACTTTGAGAAGCTTTCATCTTCTCCCGAATAAACTTCACTTTCTCCGTTGTTTGTTGTACCATTTCCGGTCCAACTATCGTCCTCTCGCCGGTTTCATGCCAACACAAAGGTGTTCGACATCTCCGACCATACAAAGCCTCAAATGGTGCCATCCTTATACTCGAATGAAAACTGTTATTGTAAGTGAATTCAATCAACGCCAAATAACCATCCCAAGCACCACCTTGCTCGAGTACACAAGCACGCAATAAATCCTCCAACGATTGAATCGTCCTCTCGGTTTGACCGTCCGTTTGCGGATGATAAGCCGAACTCAATCTTAGCTTAGAACCCAAAGCCTTTTGTAAACTCTCCCAAAACCTCGATGTAAACCTTGGATCTCTATCCGATACAATACTCTTAGGAACTCCATGTAACTTCACAACCACAAGAACATAAATCTCGGCTAACTTCTCCAAAGGATAACTAATATCAATTGGAATAAAGTGAGCAGATTTAGTAAGCCTATCAACAATTACCCAAATAGCATTGTGACCTCTTTGCGTATTCGGCAATCCCGTAACAAAATCCATCGATATACTATCCCATTTCCATTCCGGAATATCCAACGGTTGCATAAATCCACTTGGTTTTTGATGTTCCACCTTAGACTTTTGACAAGTTAAGCATGCATACACAAATCGAGCCACATCCTTCTTTAAACCGGACCACCAAAAGATCTTTTTCAAATCTTGATACATCTTATTCGCACCCGGATGAATACTTAAATTACTTCGGTGTCCTTCCTCTAAAATCATCTTTTTCAACTCCACATCATCGGGAATACAAATACGACCACGAAATCTCAAAACTCCATAATTATCAACCTTGAAATCCTCATTCTCATTCAACATCAAATCAACGAAATTCAAGTCCAACTTTTGCTCTTTACTAACCGTTGCAAGAAAATCATTCGTAACATGTAGCATACCAAGTCGCACACTTCTCGGCGTCATTTCACAAACCAAACTCAAATCTCTGAAATCTTCCAAAAGTTCCCATTCTTCCATCATCAATGCGGACATATGTAACAACTTCCGACTTAAGGCATCGGCCACCACGTTTGCCTTACCCGGGTGGTAATTCAAAACAAAATCATAATCCTTCAAAAGTTCTAGCCACCTCCTTTGTCTCATGTTCAATTCTTTCTGATCAAATAAATATTTTAAGCTTTTGTGATCACTAAAAACTTCAAATCTCGCACCATAAAGATAATGCCTCCATATTTTCAAAACAAACACCACCGCCGCTAACTCCAAGTCATGTGTAGGATAATTCTTTTCATGCACTCTCAATTGTCTAGAAGCATATGCCACAACTTTTCCATCTTGCATCAAAACACCACCTAAACCTGTCAATGAAGCATCACAATACACAATAAATGGTTCATTAGGATTAGGCAAAATCAAGATTGGAGTCGTTGTCAACCTTCTCTTTAACTCATTGAAACTCTCTTCACAATGAATATCCCAAATGAAAGCCTTTCCTTTACAAGTCAATTGCGTTAAAGGAAGTGCCAATTTCGAAAATCCCTCAATAAACCTCCGATAATAACCCGCCAAGCCTAAAAAGCTTCGAATCTCCGTAACCGACCTAGGAGCCTCCCATTGCATCACCGCATCTATCTTGGATGGATCAACACTAATACCACTACCGGAAATAACATGCCCAAGGAAACTTACTTCCGACAACCAAAATTCACACTTCGACAACTTAGCATACAATTGTTTCTCTTTCAAGATTTGCAACACAATTCTCAAATGCTCTTCATGCTCCTCTTGAGACTTAGAGTAAATCAAAATATCATCGATGAACACAACCACAAAACGATCCAACTGTTCATGAAAAATACGATTCATGTATTCCATAAGCACACCCGGCGCGTTAGAAACCCCGAATGGCATCACGGAGTATTCGTAATGACCATACCGTGTCCTAAATGCCGTCTTTTGAATATCCTCTTCTTTCACACGAATCTGGTGGTATCCTGATCTCAAATCAATCTTGCTAAAAACATTTGCACCTACCAATTGGTCCATCAAATCATCGATCCTTGGAAGCGGATACTTGTCCTTAATTGTCACTTTGTTCAACTGTCGATAATCAATGCATAACCGCATACTCCCGTCCTTCTTCTTTACCAACAATACCGGAGCACCCCAAGGAGAAACACTTGGCCTTACAAATTTCTTGTCCAACAAGTCATTCAATTGCTTTTTCAATTCTACCAATTTCGATGCCGACATACGATACGGTGCCATCGAAATCGGTCTAGTACCCGGAACTAGATCAATAGAAAATTCAACTTCTCTTTCCGGCAGTACATCCGTAATATCTTCCGGAAACACTTCTGGAAATTCACACACCACTGGGAACACATCAAGCTCAACTTGACTCTCCACCGACAATGATGCAAACAAACCAAATAATTGAGCTTCGTCCGCTAAAAGTTTCTTCAACTCTTTAGTGGGTAGGAAACTCTCAAATTCATCATCTTCCAAAGAAGGAAACCTTACTAACTTGTGATAGCAATCTATATGAACTCGGTTAAATTGCAACCAGTTCATACCCAAGATTACGTCCAATCCTACCAACGGCAAACATACTAAATCCATAATGAAGTCTTTACCATACATGGTCAAAGGACAACTCATACACACCAAAGATGTATTCACCGACCCTAAAGCAGGAGTCTCAATAACCATTTCAGCACCCATCAAAGTTAACGCAAGATTCAAACGCTTCGCGCACTCAGACGAAATAAACGAATGAGTCGCTCCCGTATCAATAACAGCAACTAAAGGTGTACTATTAATAAAGCATGTACCTTTAATCAAACGGTCTGCATTCGTAGTTTGAGTCCCCGCCAATGCAAACACCTTTCCGCCCGCTTGAGCTTGTTTCGGCTTAGACACTTGGTACTAATGTGACCCACTTCTCCACAATTATAGCACTTCACCATATTCCTTCTACAATCTGTAGCAGCATGCCCAAGACCACCACAATTAGAACATTTCGCTACAGGCTTCCCACACTCAAATGACTTATGACCTATATCACCACATTTGTAACACCTAACAACACTGGAACCTCCTCCTCCAGATCTCCTATCAAAGCTTCCCCTATGCTTGCCCTTATCAACGGGTGTCACATAAGGTCCACTTCTAGCTTGTTGCTTCCCCTTCCTCTCATTCAAACTTTTGTAATGTGTAGAACGAGCCTTACTATCTTCTTCGAAGATTCTACAACATTCCGTCAAATCCGCAAACCTCCTTATCCTTTGATATCCCACAACTTGTTTGATCTCAGGACGTAAACCATTCTCATATTTAATACACTTTGAGAACTCAGCAGTAATCGCAGCATAATGAGGATGGAATTGAACCAACTCCACAAATTTAGCAGTATAGTCCACCACAGACATACTACCCTGTTTCAGTTCAAGAAACTCCATCTCCTTCTTTCCCTTCACACTCTCAGGGTAATACTTCCTCAAGAATTCAGTACGAAATAAATTCCAAGTTATCTCTTCATCATCCACCTCAAGAACTTCACGCATACCGACCCACCAATCGTCGGCTTCTTCCTTCAGCATGTGAGACCCAAGCCTCACCTTATTCTCCTCCACACAGCCCATAACTCTGAAGATTCTTTCAATCTCTTTCAACCACAATTGAGCTCCATCGGGATCAAATCTTCCTTTGAAAACCGGTGGTTGATTCTTCCTGAACTCGTCATTAGCATTCACGTTAGGTGCACCTTGCACCGCCCTAGCCATTGCTTCCAAAGCAGCAGCCATCGCATTGTCGTTTCTACCAGCCATCTTCTGATTATTCCCAAAAATGACAACAAGGTTAAACAACAGTTCAACTAACACAACAACAAGACAGACACACTGACGCAACTCTGGCTCTGATACCACTTGATGTAACACCCCCTTTCTATACCCCCAAATAATCACACAAATCATTTAGGCACATATAAAAATATAAAAATTCGCCAGAGTACGATTAAAACATGGTATAAAAGAGGCATGTCACATCATACACGCAATTAATACATACAACACCTGCTCATTATATTGATATGCAACAGTGGGGTAACTTGCCACAGAGGAACTTTGTCCTTACACCCACATCTCAATATTTAGAATAAAAGCGGAAACATCTAAAATATTGAAGAACAACACATATATACATCATCCAGTATGAATCACAAGCATCATCATGTTTATATACACAAATTCATCAGCAAGATACATATGCAAATGTATCACAAAAGAATAATATACATCCTAGCTACCCGGTGCTACATATCAGAGCCAACCGACCAAAAGAATGAAGACACGCTTCACAAAAGACCTCCAGCATACCTACTCTGCAATGCCTCATAGAGCATCATAAAACAGCAGAAGGGTGAGAAATATTATCTTAATAACAATGCATACAATTATATATATCTTAACATAAAATACACATATTACACATTCTCACCACAAGTCATCACATTTTCATCTATATACATCACAATGTATATATATATATATACCAAGTATATTCATCATGCACACTTTCACATTTCTCAATCATTCCATATAAACATACACAATTATGTTCATTCAACAACACATCATTATAAAGATGATAAATGCAAATCATAGAGACCGACTCACGACTCTATGCAAATGCAATGCGGTACCGACTCAATCATCACTAGTTCACTCAGGAACTCTGCTGGAACCATCGCTCGTTACCGAAGTAACTCCCCGTCGGGCCTACGATGTTCACCCATTGCTCACACCCCACATGGGCACACAATGTTTATGGATCGCTCACACCCCACACGGGCACACGATCCGATCGCTCACACCCCACACAGGCACACGATCCGATTGCTCACACCCCACATGGGCACACAATCATTCGTAATCATCGCTCACACCCCACATGGGCACACGACGTTACGACGGATTCTCATTAGAATCGCACAACACAAGAATGTATTCCATGATGCTTCATATGCAAAATGACACAAGACATTCTTGAAATGCATACATATTCACAATATATTCATGCATTCATCTCATACAATCACATACAATCTATATACATTCGCATCAATGCACTATTGTATGATTCACATTCAAACACACAGTCAAAACGGTAAAAGTCGCTAAATAGCACTATTCCCAACTTTCTGACATAATTAAATCGGCTAACGATTTTCAAAACATCATAATCACAACGTACAGCTCAATAGCTTTCCAACGACACCAAGAATGTAAAAATCGGATACTCGGAACAAAAGTTACGGACGAAACCGAAAACGTCATTTTGAAAAATCCCATTTTTACATTCCTCCTGTCCATACGCGTATCACCCATGTCCATACCCGTACGGACAGAACCCATTTCCTTCACAAATTCCTCGTTCCAAAACCCATACGCGTACGCCCCTCACCCATACGCGTATCACCAGAGGGCCGGGAAAAGCCACCCTCCATACGCGTATTGACCCTTCCATCGGCCATTGTTACGCGTATCGCCTTGGCTCATACGCGTATGGACATACCCCTTACGCGTATGGCCAGAGCATACCCAGAAAAATTCTGCAGAACGAAGTTCTGCGTTTTCCACCCCCAACTTCACCAATTCATCATCTAAATTCAGAAAAACAACAGTTTGAAGTGTAACAATACATATTAAACATGTATAGCCAAACTAAAACACAATCAACACCAGTTTACACTCATTTGGATCAATTTCTAACCAATTTCTCAAAAATGGGTTATACCCTAAAACTCACAAAATTCATCAACAACAACAACAATTCATACATAATCACATACATTGATAAGATAACAATGTTTCACACCCTTACCCGGATTCCAAGCTTGCTAATTGATTGATCTTGATGAATTTCTAAGTTTTTCTCCTTTCCTCTTCTTTTCCCTTCCTCTTCTTTCTTTCTCTCCTTTTTCTTTCTATCTTTCTCTATTTCTCTCTATTTTCTCTTTTCTTTCTATTTTCTTTTCTCTCATTTTCCTCTAAATCAATTTAATTCATTTTTCTCACACAATTCTAATTCCACAAAATCTCTAACTTATAATTAATTGAGAAAAGACTAAAATACCCTCCATTCTAATTTCCCCGAAAACTCTCGAAAACGGTAAAATAATATTTAACACGCCAATTCAACGAATAAAATAATTTATCACCCAATTAAATTAAAAGACTCAAGAATAATGGAATAATCAAAATCGGGGCGTTACAACTCTCCCCCACTTAGAAATTTTCGTCCTCGAAAATAATACCTGATTCAAACAACTCCGGATACGACTCTCGCATCCCACTCTCTAGTTCCCACGTCATATTGCCTTCCGCAGCGCCTCCCCACGCTACTTTCACAAGCGCAATATCCTTGCCCCTTAGTTTCTTAACTTCGCGGTCCAAAATTTTAACCGGTAAAGCCTCCACCGTAAGGTTATCTCTCACTTCAATCTCGTCCATAGGAATAACATGTGACGGATCCGGAACATATTTCCGAAGTTGCGAAACATGGAATACGTCATGCAAATTCGAAAGGTTCGGAGGCAACGCCACACGGTAAGCCACAACACCAACTCGTGAAGTAATCTGATACGGACCAATAAAACGAGAAGTCAACTTCTTCGACTTCAAAGCACGACCCACACCAGTAACTGGTGTAACTCTCAAAAACACATGGTCGCCTTCTTGAAACTCAAGATCTTTCCTTCTCTTGTCATGATAGCTCTTTTGTCTACTTTGAGAAGCTTTCATCTTCTCCCGAATAAACTTCACTTTCTCCGTTGTTTGTTGTACCATTTCCGGTCCAACTATCGTCCTCTCTCCGGTTTCATGCCAACACAAAGGTGTTCGACATCTCCGACCATACAAAGCCTCAAATGGTGCCATCCTTATACTCGAATGAAAACTGTTATTGTAAGTGAATTCAATCAACGCCAAATAACCATCCCAAGCACCACCTTGCTCGAGTACACAAGCACGCAATAAATCCTCCAACGATTGAATCGTCCTCTCGGTTTGACCGTCCGTTTGCGGATGATAAGCCGAACTCAATCTTAGCTTAGAACCCAAAGCCTTTTGTAAACTCTCCCAAAATCTCGATGTAAACCTTGGATCTCTATCCGATACAATACTCTTAGGAACTCCATGTAACTTCACAACCACAAGAACATAAATCTCGGCTAACTTCTCCAAAGGATAACTAATATCAATTGGAATAAAGTGAGCAGATTTAGTAAGCCTATCAACAATTACCCAAATAGCATTGTGACCTCTTTGCGTATTCGGCAATCCCGTAACAAAATCCATCGATATACTATCCCATTTCCATTCCGGAATATCCAACGGTTGCATAAATCCACTTGGTTTTTGATGTTCCACCTTAGACTTTTGACAAGTTAAGCATGCATACACAAATCGAGCCACATCCTTCTTTAAACCGGACCACCAAAAGATCTTTTCAAATCTTGATACATCTTATTCGCACCCGGATGAATACTTAAATTACTTCGGTGTCCTTCCTCTAAAATCATCTTTTTCAACTCCACATCATCGGGAATACAAATACGACCACGAAATCTCAAAACTCCATAATTATCAACCATGAAATCCTCATTCTCATTCAACATCAAATCAACGAATTTCAAGTCCAACTTTTGCTCTTTACTAACCGTTGCAAGAAAATCATTCGTAACATGTAGCATACCAAGTCGCACACTTCTCGGCGTCATTTCACAAACCAAACTCAAATCTCTGAAATCTTCCAAAAGTTCCCATTCTTCCATCATCAATGCGGACATATGTAACAACTTCCGACTTAAGGCATCGGCCACCACGTTTGCCTTACCCGGGTGGTAATTCAAACCAAAATCATAATCCTTCAAAAGTTCTAGCCACCTCCTTTGTCTCATGTTCAATTCTTTCTGATCAAATAAATATTTTAAGCTTTTGTGATCACTAAAAACTTCAAATCTCGCACCATAAAGATAATGCCTCCATATTTTCAAAACAAACACCACCGTCGCTAACTCCAAGTCATGTGTAGGATAATTCTTTTCATGCACTCTCAATTGTCTAGAAGCATATGCCACAACTTTTCCATCTTGCATCAAAACACCACCTAAACCTGTCAATGAAGCATCACAATACACAACAAATGGTTCATTAGGATTAGGCAAAATCAAGATTGCAGTCGTTGTCAACCTTCTCTTTAACTCATTGAAACTCTCTTCACAATGAATATCCCAAATGAAAGCCTTTCCTTTACAAGTCAATTACGTTAAAGGAAGTGCCAATTTCGAAAATCCCTCAATAAACCTCCGATAATAACCCGCCAAGCCTAAAAAGGTTCAAATCTCCGTAACCGACCTAGGAGCCTCCCATTGCATCACCGCATCTATCTTGGATGGATCAACACTAATACCACTACCGGAAATAACATGCCCAAGGAAACTTACTTCCGACAACCAAAATTCACACTTCGACAACTTAGCATACAATTGTTTCTCTTTCAAGATTTGCAACACAATTCTCAAATGCTCTTCATGCTCCTCTTGAGACTTAGAGTAAATCAAAATATCATCGATGAACACAACCACAAAACGATCCAACTGTTCATGAAAAATACGATTCATGTATTCCATAAACACACCCGGCGCGTTAGAAACCCCGAATGGCATCACGGAGTATTCGTAATGACCATACCGTGTCCTAAATGCCGTCTTTTGAATATCCTCTTCTTTCACACGAATCTGGTGGTATCCTGATCTCAAATCAATCTTGCTAAAAACATTTGCACCTACCAATTGGTCCATCAAATCATCGATCCTTGGAAGCGGATACTTGTTCTTAATTGTCACTTTGTTCAACTGTCGATAATCAATGCATAACCGCATACTCCCGTCCTTCTTCTTTACCAACAATACCGGAGCACCCCAAGGAGAAACACTTGGCCTTACAAATTTCTTGTCCAACAGGTCATTCAATTGCTTTTTCAATTCTACCAATTCCGATGCCGACATACGATACGGTGCCATCGAAATCGGTCTAGTACCCGGAACTAGATCAATAGAAAATTCAACTTCTCTTTCCGGCGGTACATCCGTAATATCTTCCGGAAACACTTCTGGAAATTCACACACCACTGGGAACACATCAAGCTCAACTTGACTCTCCACCGACAATGATGCAAACAAACCAAATAATTGAGCTTCGTCCGCTAAAAGTTTCTTCAACTCTTTAGTGGATAGGAAACTCTCAAATTCATCATCTTCCAAAGAAGGAAACCTTACTAACTTGTGATAGCAATCTATATGAACTCGGTTAAATTGCAACCAGTTCATACCCAAGATTACGTCCAATCCTACCAACGGCAAACATACTAAATCCATAATGAAGTCTTTACCATACATGGTCAAAGGACAACTCATACACACCAAAGATGTATTCACCGACCCTAAAGCAGGAGTCTCAATAACCATTTCAGCACCCATCAAAGTTAACGCAAGATTCAAACGCTTCGCGCACTCAGACGAAATAAACGAATGAGTCGCTCCCGTATCAATAACAGCAACTAAAGGTGTACTATTAATAAAGCATGTACCTTTAATCAAACGGTCTGCATTCGTAGTTTGAGTCCCCGCCAATGCAAACACCTTTCCGCCCGCTTGAGCTTGTTTCGGCTTAGTACACTTGGTACTAATGTGACCCACTTCTCCACAATTATAGCACTTCACCATATTCCTTCTACAATCTGTAGCAGCATGCCCAAGACCACCACAATTAGAACATTTCGCTACAGGCTTCCCACACTCAAATGACTTATGACCTATATCACCACATTTGTAACACCTAACAACACCGGAACCTCCTCCTCCAGATCTCCTATCAAAGCTTCCCCTATGCTTGCCCTTATCAACGGGTGTCACATAAGGTCCACTTCTAGCTTGTTGCTTCCCCTTCCTCTCATTCAAACTTTTGTAATGTGTAGAACGAGCCTTACTATCTTCTTCGAAGATTCTACAACATTCCGTCAAATCCGCAAACCTCCTTATCCTTTGATATCCCACAGCTTGTTTGATCTCAGGACGTAAACCATTCTCATATTTAATACACTTTGAGAACTCAGCAGTAATCGCAGCATAATGAGGATGGAATTGAACCAACTCCACAAATTTAGCAGTATAGTCCACCACAGACATACTACCCTGTTTCAGTTCAAGAAACTCCATCTCCTTCTTTCCCTTCACACTCTCAGGGTAATACTTCCTCAAGAATTCAGCACGAAATAAATTCCAAGTTATCTCTTCATCATCCACCTCAAGAACTTCACGCATACCGACCCACCAATCGTCGGCTTCTTCCTTCAGCATGTGAGACCCAAGCCTCACCTTATTCTCCTCCACACAGCCCATAACTCTGAAGATTCTTTCAATCTCTTTCAACCACAATTGAGCTCCATCGGGATCAAATCTTCCTTTGAAAACCGGTGGTTGATTCTTCCTGAACTCGTCATTAGCATTCACGTTAGGTGCACCTTGCACCGCCCTAGCCATTGCTTCCAAAGCAGCAGCCATCGCATTGTCGTTTCTACCAGCCATCTTCTGATTATTCCCAAAAATGACAACAAGGTTAAACAACAGTTCAACTAACACAACAACAAGACAGACACACTGACGCAACTCTGGCTCTGATACCACTTGATGTAACACCCCCTTTCTATACCCCCAAATAATCACACAAATCATTTAGGCACATATAAAAATATAAAAATTCGCCAGAGTACGATTAAAACATGGTATAAAAGAGGCATGTCACATCATACACGCAATTAATACATACAACACCTGCTCATTATATTGATATGCAACAGTGGGGTAACTTGCCACAGAGGAACTTTGTCCTTACACCCACATCTCAATATTTAGAATAAAAGCGGAAACATCTAAAATATTGAAGAACAACACATATATACATCATCCAGTATGAATCACAAGCATCATCATGTTTATATACACAAATTCATCAGCAAGATACATATGCAAATGTATCACAAAAGAATAATATACATCCTAGCTACCCGGTGCTACATATCAGAGCCAACCGACCAAAAGAATGAAGACACGCTTCACAAAAGACCTCCAGCATACCTACTCTGCAATGCCTCATAGAGCATCATAAAACAGCAGAAGGGTGAGAAATATTATCATAATAACAATGCATACAATTATATATATCTTAACATAAAATACACATATTACACATTCTCACCACAATTCATCACATTTTCATCTATATACATCACAATGTATATATATATATATACCAAGTATATTCATCATGCACACTTTCACATTTCTCAATCATTCCATATAAACATACACAATTATGTTCATTCAACAACACATCATTATAAAGATGATAAATGCAAATCATAGAGACCGACTCACGACTCTATGCAAATGCAATGCGGTACCGACTCAATCATCACTAGTTCACTCAGGAACTCTGCTGGAACCATCGCTCGTTACCGAAGTAACTCCCCGTCGGGCCTACGATGTTCACCCATTGCTCACACCCCACATGGGCACACAATGTTTATGGATCTCTCACACCCCACACGGGCACACGATCCGATCGCTCACACCCCACACGGGCACACGATCCGATTGCTCACACCCCACATGGGCACACAATCATTCGTAATCATCGCTCACACCCCACATGGGCACACGACGTTACGACGGATTCTCATTAGAATCGCACAACACAAGAATGTATTCCATGATGCTTCATATGCAAAATGACACAAGACATTCTTGAAATGCATACATATTCACAATATATTCATGCATTCATCTCATACAATCACATACAATCTATATACATTCGCATCAATGCACTATTGTATGATTCACATTCAAACACACAATCAAAACGGTAAAAGTCGCTAAATAGCACTATTCCCAACTTTCCGACATAATTAAATCGGCTAACGATTTTCAAAACATCATAATCACAACGTACAGCTCAATAGCTTTCCAACGACACCAAGAATGTAAAAATCGGATACTCGGAACAAAAGTTACGGACGAAACCGAAAACGTCATTTTGAAAAATCCCATTTTTACATTCCTCCTGTCCATACGCGTATCACCCATGTCCATACGCGTACGGACAGAACCCATTTCCTTCACAAATTCCTCGTTCCAAAACCCATACGCGTACGCCCCTCACCCATACGCGTATCACCAGAGGGCCGGGAAAAGCCACCCTCCATACGCGTATTGACCCTTCCATCGGCCATTGTTACGCGTATCGCCTTGGCTCATACGCGTATGGACATGCCCCTTACGCGTATGGCCAGAGCATACCCAGAAAAATTCTGCAGAACGAAGTTCTGCGTTTTCCACCCCCAACTTCACCAATTCATCATCTAAATTCAGAAAAACAACAGTTTGAAGTGTAACAATACATATTAAACATGTATAGCCAAACTAAAACACAATCAACACCAGTTTACACTCATTTGGATCAATTTCTAACCAATTTCTCAAAAATGGGTTATACCCTAAAACTCACAAAATTCATCAACAACAACAACAATTCATACATAATCACATACATTGATAAGATAACAATGTTTCACACCCTTACCCGGATTACAAGCTTGCTAATTGATTGATCTTGATGAATTTCTAAGTTTTTTCTCCTTTCCTCTTCTTTTCCCTTCCTCTTATTTCTTTCTCTCCTTTTTCTTTCTATCTTTCTCTATTTCTCTCTATTTTCTCTTTTCTTTCTATTTTCTTTTCTCTCATTTTCCTCTAAATCAATTTAATTCATTTTTCTCACACAATTCTAATTCCACAAAATCTCTAACTTATAATTAATTGAGAAAAGACTAAAATACCCTCCATTCTAATTTCCCCGAAAACTCTCGAAAACGGTAAAATAATATTTAACACGCCAATTCAACGAATAAAATAATTTATCACCCAATTAAATTAAAAGACTCAAGAATAATGGAATAATCAAAATCGGGGCGTTACAGTCATCTTCATTGACCTCATGCCACCCTATAGGTTGATTCACCTCTTCAGGCTCCATTGCCTCTTCAGTATCCCAAATGAAACCATAGTCGGGGTCCAGACTTAGGAAACAGTTCGTATTATCGACAGAGGTGTAAACTTCTGATTCGTCATCACATGGTGAAACATTTTCTAAATGTTGGTCGAAGGATTTCTTCACCTATTTTATAATTTTTTTTGCAAAGATAAGGTTAATTGCAAATATCTCAATTCGATTTCGGATTGAGGGTAGACGTACCTATAGCGAGGCCGATTGCGAAACTGCCTAAACAAATCTTTGTGTCTCTTTATTGCTTTATTTTTCTTTAATTGTTGTTCTTGAAAATTATCGATTTTGTTTAGGGGTGGCAAAACGAGTCATGGCCCGCCCACCCGCCAAAAAATGGCGGGTTGGGTTGGAATTTTGGGCCCGCTGCCCACCAACGCCCGCCCCGCTAAAGACCGCCACCCGCTAAAGCCCGCCCCGCCAAAACCCGCAGCCCGCAAAAACCCGCCGCACCTTTTTTATTAACATGATTGGTATTTTATTTTCCAAATTATATACAGTATGAAATTTATATACAACCTTGCATCACATAAAAATTATATACTTTATGAAAATTATTTACTATGATAATCATTATGAAATTATTTACAGTATGAAAATTATTTACTAGCCTTGCATCATATGAAAATTATATACAGTATGAAAATTATTTACTAGCCTTGCATCATATGAAAATTATATACAGTATGAAAATTGATATACAGTATGAAAATTTGAAGATTCTCCAAATTATTAGTCTTGCTCGTATTTTATTTTCCTTGCGCAAAAAATTGCTTAGTAAGTCAATTTGTGCATGCTTTTATAAAAACACATAGTTTGTTTAATTTGTGCATGCTTTTATAGAAACACATAGTTTATATACATTGCTCAGTAGGCCAATTTTTATACAAAATTTATAAAAACACATGTTTTGTGCATGCTTTTAACAGGACTGTTTGAGAAATTTCTAAACCATATTTTTTCTTATTGAAAGGTAAAAAAAAAGCCTTTTAATTTCTTAAAAAAATGGAAAAAATAAAAATAAAAAAAAGAAGGCGGGCAAGCCCGCCGCCCGCCAACCCGCCACCTTGGCGGGGCGGGCTTGATTTTCATGCCCATTTAAACTTGGCGGGCATGCCCGCCCCGCTCTTTTTTTGGCGGGCATTAAGCAGGGCGGGGCGGGCGGCCCGTTTTGACACCCCTAATTTTGTTGTTATTTCGATTAATTTGATTGGAAATTATTTTCAACTATCTTTTAAATTGTTGTTATTGATATAATCACAATCATTAACTTTGAATCACTAATTGTAAAGGTCAAATTCCATATCCACATTGAATCATACTCACTATAAGAAAATATCATAAAATAATAACAAAGAACATTCATAATTAAAATATAATTAATAGTTTTAAATTCTATAATATGAAATGCAACGTGACTAACACTAATGATCCGGATATCTAAACTCATTTCAATGGGATAATCTGCCACAAAGACTTCTGCCACAAAGGCCCGAAGAGCGTCAAACATGCCACAAAGACTCCTACCACAAAGGCTTGAAAACGTCGAACTCTCTACGACGACAAAATACATCGACTTTAGTAACACATTCTATACGATGCATGTGTCTCAATAATATAAAACTCTCTAACTACTTTATCTATTTGTACTTCTCACCCAAACGATTCATAAGTCATCCATGTATATTATTCTTATTAATTCACTCAAATGGAGACATCATAGCCATAAATTCCAAACACATAACAGTACCACAATACTCTCTTCGGTCACTATTATAAGTAAAAAAATGGATTTAAATTTTGGTCACTATTATAAGCAAAAATCATTAACTTTCAAAGTAATTAATGCTTGTATTACAAATATACCCATAATTTAATTCAATAGTATTTAATGTTGATAGTTGATTCATCAAATATAACTAAGGATATTATAATAAATTTTACTCTAATTGTATATGAATCCAAAAAAATTAATTACACTTAACAAATTTTCTTAATTAATGTAAAATTAATTATTTTTACTTATAATTGTGATCGGAGGGAGTATCCCTTATTTATTAATTATATTTTCATAGCAGTAACATATCTTTACGGTAAGTATCCATTTTTAATCTATACATAACGGTAACAGTAGCACAAGCGAGGAACCACCAAACAGGCATAACATGAAATTTTCTTCTTTTCTTATATAGGGTCACTTTTGCATAAGAGAAATGTTATTCTTACACCAACATATACACTACACCATATTTTACTGTTCACCAATACGGTAAACAGTAAAATATTATAATAATAAAATATTATTTTAAAAAAATATATAAAAATTAATTATTTTTTTTATATCTGAACATTTATTAACCAATTTTATAACTGCATTAACTAATTTTTTACATTGCATTAACCAACTTTGTTTGACTACTAAAAATTATTTTTATATCTGAACGTTTATTAACCAAATTCATAACTTCATTAACCAACTTTTTACATTGTATTAACCAACTTTGTTTTACTAGTAAAAATTATTTTTAATATCTGGACCTCTGTTAACCAACTTCATCACTATATTAACCAACTTTTTATATTTCATTAATCAACTTTATTTTACTATTAAAAGTTACTGTGCACAGATACTGTTCACACAACTGTTCATGTACGATTTTTCTGTTCACGGCAATGTTCACCGTATTTGTGAACAGTGCATACGGTGTAGGTGTAGGAAAATGTATAAAGATAGCATTCCTGTTTACATAAACATATTTCACTACGCCAAACAAGGGAGAAGAGGGCGCTTTTTTTGGCCTATGACAGCGCTTAAAAGCGCTGTCTAAGCCAGCGCTGTCATAGGTAAAGACAGCGCTTTTTTATTTATGAAAAAGCGCTCTCTAAAATGGGGCTTTAGACAGCGCTTTTTAAAAGCGCTGTCTAATGTATATGGAAATGATTTTTTTAATATAACTTTAGAGAGCGCTTTTTCCCTAAAAGCGCTCTCTAAATAGGATTTTAGTGTGCACTTTTTTCTTAAAAGCGCTCTCTAAAGTATACCTATAATTTTATTGATTTTTTTCTATAACTTTAGAAAGCACTTTTTCCTCAAAAGCGCTCTCTTTTGTCTACGTATAATTTTAAAGATTATTTTTAAAAATCTCATTTTAACCATTTTTTTTATGCAGATACCTGCTTAGTTTCAAACCTGCATTTCTTATTGAATTTCTTGCAACAACAGAATTCTTTACATTTCAATAAATAGAATTCTTGAACAACAGAATTCATATACATTTCAATAAACACAGAATTTCCTCCTATTCTCAAAACTAGAATTTACAACAGAATTTTCTTATATTCACAAAACTAAAATTTACATTCCCAAAACTATACATTCAATAAATTTTGTTTAGAAGAAAGAATTCGCACAATTCTTCCGTAATATAATTCAATTGTTTCCTTGTGTAAGAAGAACACGCCATATCTTCGAAATACTACATAACAAAACAAAATACGCATTATTTAGTTAAAAATAATAAATTATATGACATATCCGATAAATATTAAAATAAATCCTAAGTTATAAAACCATGCATACCCTTTTAGGAATCTCCAATTGGTCCATTTGAATGATTTCTCTCATGAACCTCAAAACGAAGTACCCGCAGTCTATGCCATTACGCTGACGAGGGCACTACACATAGACAAATAAATAAGAAATAATATATAGATGTTTTGTGTTATTAAGTAGCATCACTAATAAGCAATATTGTGAAAATTAATATACCTCCACTTTGACCCATGTAATATTGGTTGACCTAGCCCGTGCTACTCGAGTCTCTCTTTGTGCACGGTATAGTAGTATAGCTCTATAAAAGAAAAACGTAAACTTAGAACAATGTCACAGAAATAATTAGATATACAAATACACACGAATATTACGAACAGTCTCACTTACGTGTCAACCACATCCTTCATATTCTGATATGTGGACCAATCAGTATCCAATGAATTAAGATAATAGACCACTTCTGTAATAGGATTAATTGCAACCAACAACCAGTGTCCACTATAAAGTATAACAAAAGTTTAGATGGATAATTTGTACGCAAAAGATACAAATTAAAGATTAGAATGAAATTATAATGAAAATCTTACCCGTTTCCAGTATTATACAGTAAAAGAAACAGACATTCTGTGGTGTTGGCCGTAAATCGCTCAAGTAAGTGGTCTCTTACGTCAATTACATTCGTACCAATTCTCGGTGCATTCACAAGGCTGCAAGAGATGAAACGGAATTTGTTTGCCAAATTCGTCCCCCGCAAGAATTTTTCATACGTGCACCTTAAATAAAAACATAATAAACATTAGACAATTATCATTGAAATGTGTAAATAAATTGTTCAACTAAATAAATAATAGATTGATTGGAGTACCAGATGTATGAATGCATAACACCGATGCATAATTCAGTATGATTCAGAACCTGCTCCATGTCCTCTTTTCCGATTATCTCGGAATGAGGAAAACCAAAAACACCTTCGTCCATGTTGATTTGACGAATAACACCTTGCATCAAATTTGACATTTCCAAAAGTGTTCCTAGACACGTCTGAAAGTGAGGTCTACTTTTTTCCGTCACGGTCCTTGTAGGAGCTTTTTTCTTGCCGGTCTGTTGGGAAGGTTGAGCAGTAACCTAACAATCATATAAGTTAGGTAAAGTAGAAAATCATGAATTCGGATAATTGAATAACACTTAAAAGCTACCTCTCTGTGTGATTCAACAGACTCATTTTGCAGCAAAACCCCTTTATTCTTTGCTGCGGGTTTTGTAGGAGTCTAACATTACCATGAAAAAAAATGTAAGTAATGGTTCAGAATGATTTTCATAATCATTCAGAATTGACATTTGAATACTAAGAGATTCGTAATGGTTTTCAACATACCTCATCACCTATGAAAATGAGGTCTAACGGCCATGCAACAAACGAACCTATTGCATCCCGCAGCAATGTAACCTCTGAAACCGAGTCTGGTATCGGTAGTAACGCATCCGTATCTAAAGCGATATCAACCGACACTTTCAGATAACCTTGTGGGAGCGGATGATGGTGAAGTAACGCTCCCGCAAAGTTATGCACTTTTCCCTTGCCAACCATGCGATAAGTCGGAAACGACAAATACAGCTGGCAAGATGAAATGCCCTGAAGCAATAATAAATATGTAACTGTTAATATGTATAAAGGTCAAATAAAATAAATGTGTTAATTATGTACTAATTACCTCGGGAATTTTAATTGGAGAATTGAAACTAGCTTTGTCACTAGCATCTTTCAAACCGGAACCGCGCCTTTCCGCCTCATATCTCTCTTTATCCTGCTCCAATGCTTGGATTTTCGCTTGTAGTGTCATCATAGTTTGCATGATTTCTTGGTTGGTGGGATTTTTTTTCTTTGATTGCTTATACAAGGATGATGGAGTCACACCAAATCCTTTACCTCTCACCCGACCGGGATACTCAGGAGCATTTAGTACTCGACTAAGAATGCTCCTGCAATCAGCCTCATCTGCGGGTATGGATTTAGATATATTCTCCTGAAATTCATTGACATATCGAAAATAATTAGTGGGGATTAAAAATTAATTATAATTTAATAAAATTTCAATTAACTTTGAGACATAATGTTATACTTACACATTCTTCATAAACATGTTGAGCATCTTCTGTAACAGCTCCACCCTTACCCACGCGAGCTTCCTTCCACAATACATGGTCCGGAAGTGATGATTCTTCACTTTTAGACTCTTCTAACTACACATTTAGATATGTACTAATTTCATCAATTATAACACAATAATACAATGAATAAAATCATAGCATTAATATATATACTTACCAATTTTTGTTGTAACCGTGCATATCCCAAACGCCCTTTTTTGTATGGATACGCGGGCTTTGATGCTCTTTCGCGGTTAATGGCACTCAATTTCTGGATAAACAAGTTTAAGTCATATCAAAACAAACTAATGAAACAAATATATAACACAATCAATAGACATGACAAGATAACATTACATTGAATTCTTCGGTTTTCCGTTTGTCTACAAAAAGGCTCCATTCTTCCGGTGTAATCAAATCCGCATACAACGGTGGAAGTTCTCCTTCAACAAAATTTTTGTCTTCATCCCTAAGATACTTGTTTGATAACAATGCTCTAAACCCTCTGTGTCTCTTTCCGGCCAATTGAAGACAATACTTTTTCCGGATTTCTTCAATATTAAAGGACCTCTACAAAAAAACATACACATATAAACATATATAAAGTGTGGTAGTATAAGTAAATTAAAGACTTAATCGTCAACAAAAATCTAATAACATCATTCATATTTGGTAAGTACCTCTATCTCGGTCCATATCTTTTCTTTACCGGCATCCAACGCTTTACTCCTCCAATTATCAGAAGTGATTGGAATATGCTGACGGACGAGTGAGCCAATGTATGAAGTCAACATTGAACCGTTAGGCTCAACTAGTTGGTTCTGTTGACTCCAATGTACATCAAATCTCATCCCCTTATCTCTAGCACGGATGATGCTCTTCATAATGGTTTTTCCTCTTTTTATTTCATGTTCTACATTCAAAGCTTCATTCTGAGCTTCCTCTGAATCATGTGTCTCGTAGGTGTCTTCCTGGTTATTAGACATTTTACCTGTAAGAAAGAAATAACAGTCAAATACCAACATTTAATAGCAACAAAAGAATAAGTTCACTAACTCTCTAGTATCAATTTAACCTACTTCACTAACTTTATCATCAACAGTCTAGTTTTTTTAATTCTTCACATTGCAACAATTCATTTTCCAAACAGTCCAAACTTCACACCAAAACAATCTTACATAGCATTCAAAATTATTATGCATCACAACATGTCAACATTTTGATTAATATGCAATTCAAGTTGACAAACTAGCACAAGGCCACCATCTTTCAAATAATTAACAGTTCCTAATTCTTTTTAGTATAATTAACCACTCATAACATTAGCTTAGTTGCAATTCAATAACATCAATCACATTTCCATTATGCTAACAAATCCATTTCAATCACTAACAGTTCTGTTTCAAATTACAAGCATGCCATAGCTCAATTAAGTCACCACATTATCATTCTAATATCATTTCCACACAATACCAGTTCAATACTACAACAATCATTTAACCTACAACAAGAACCTACATTTAAACATCAACAAAATCCACAACAATCCACACCATCCACACAATACCAGTTCAATACTACAACACTCATTTAAACATCAACAAAAATAGTTTAACCTACATTTCAAACCAACCTACATTTCAATCAGTTTTACCTAATTCTTGTTAATGAATACTTACAACAAGAACAACGAACAACGAACAATAATAGTTTAAACATCAACAAAAATAGTTTAAAAAAAAGAAGAAGTTGCAGTAGAAGTAACAACGAACAACGAATAGCAACAACGAACAACAATAACATGCAACAACGAACAATGTTAGAAGTAAGAACAATGTACCTCTTCTTCGTCACGACGGCAGCAAAACGACGGCAGCAGTGGTCACGACAATGAACGAGAAAGGGTTTCAGACAAGAAAGAGAGAAGAAAATGATTAGAAGCGCGCAGTTTCAGAAAATGAAATGAAATGTGTTTTATATTTTAATTAATAAATGACCTTAGAGGGCGCTTTCCTTAAAAAGCGCTTTCTAAAGTCAGGAGACTTAAAGACCTTAGAGGGCGCTTTCCTTAAAAAACGCTTTCTAAAGTGAGGAGATTTAAAGACCTTAGAGGGCGCTTTTCTTAAAGCGCTGTCTAAGGTTTACTTGAAAATGTCAAAAAATCTAAAAATGAGTCTGGGGCGAGGGGGATTCGAACCCCAGACTCAAAGCATGGCAAACACATAAACAAACCTCCTTGACCAGCGGTACTACGCCCTCATCCATTGTTTCTTCTCACTCAATAAATATATAATTTAATATACTTTAAATATATTAAATATAATTTGATATATTAATATAATTTAAAGTATATTTTAAATTATATATTAATATAATTTATATATATTAAATATAATTTCAATAAGTTAAAATGTTTGTATTTAAAACATATATATTTAAATATATTATTTGAATAATTTTAAATATAATTTAAAATAAATTAAAATATAATTTAATATACTTTAAATATATTAAATATAATTTGATATATTAATATAATTTAATTAAAGTATATTTTAAATTATATATTAATATAATTTATATGTATTTAATATAATTTAAATAAGTTAAAATGTTTGTATTTAAAACATATATATTTAAATATATTATTTGAATAATTTTAAATATAATTTAAAATAAATTAAAATATAATTTAATATACTTTAAATATATTAAATATAATTTGATATATTAATATAATTTAAAGTATATTTTAAATTATATATTAATATAATTTATATATATTAAATATAATTTCAATAAGTTAAAATATTTGTATTTAAAACATATATATTTAAATATATTATTTGAATAATTTTAAATATAATTTAAAATAAATTAAAATATAATTTAATATACTTTAAATATATTAAATATAATTTGATATATTAATATAATTTAATTAAAGTATATTTTAAATTATATATTAATATAATTTATATATATTAAATATAATTTAAATAAGTTAAAATGTTTGTATTTAAAACGTATATACTTAAATATATTATTTGAATAATTTAAAATAAAATTTAAAATAAATTAAAATATAATTTAAATATATTAAATATAATTTGATATATTAATATAATTTAAAGTATATTTTAAATTAATATATTTTAAATTATATATTAATATAATTTATATATATTAAATATAATTTAAATAAGTTAAAATATATAATTTAAATATATTAAATATAATTTGATATATTAATATAATTTAAAATTCCTTTCCCTACCTAAAGGGCGTGGGTTCGACCCGCCCTTTTGCCATTTTTTGTGATTCTTGATGTTTTTAAGTATAATTAGTAAATGACTTTAGAGGGCGCTTTTTCTTAGAAAGCGCTTTCTAAAATAAAAAGAAATTGAGCCCTATTAGAGCGCTTTCTAAAAGCGCTTTCTAAGGTGGCATTTAGACAGCGCTTTTTAAAAGCGCTCTCTAAAGTGATACCTATAGCAGCGCTTTTTGGAAAGCGCTGTCTAAGGTGGCACTCTTTTACATTCTTTTACAGCGCTTTTTGGAAAGCGCTTTCTAAAGCCTGTCTTTTACGGCGCTTTTTTTTAGCGAAATTTTTTTATTCTTTTTAGCAGCGCTTTTTTATAAAAGCGCTGTCTTTTTGGTGCTGTCTATTCCTATTTTTGGCGTAGTGTTTATAAACAAATATTACATTCATAATAATAACAGTAAGTAACTCCCACACACGCCATGATTGTATTGTATTGGAACCACATAATTTTATACATATATAAATAATCATGCAACCCATACATTACCGGCATATATACAGAAACATATAATTTGAATGGCTTAAACTAATGTTATATATATATGTAGAAATCAAATCAAGATAGATATTCTTTTCAAATCAAAGATACTTCTATAAGTTAATGGAATTATATCGAAAATGACTACACAAGCATAATTAAATTAACAACACCATTAATGACATAAAGTTACTACACCAATAAAACCAATAGGCATAAATTATTATTGTTTCTTTTTTTTCTTCTATTTATTAAATAATTACTTTGATTTTAGTAGTCAAAGGCATTGCTGATATTCTACGACATGTGTCTTATGTAGCATGAGTGTATTGGGAAAAAGCCTTTATCTTAAAGTGTATTTCCTTTAAAAAGAGATGTCTAAGATAATCGTTGGACCGAACCCACGAACAAGCCGCCCTTTGTTTTTCTTTTATTCGTGTTGATATCACACTTAATGTAAATTTTGGTGAGGGCGTAGTTTGAGCAAGAAGTAGGAGAAATATATATATGTATATATAGTATGACTATGGAAGGAAAAAATACTGATAGGGACTTTGAGAGAGAAAAGAGATAACAACTTTGTAAGACTTAATTGGTAAAACTACTAGTGAAATTTTTTTTAAAGATATTTTTTGGTGCGGAATAGCAGCAAGCAAACTTTGATTAAGTAACCCATTTTTGTCGTATCCACATGGATCAGTGCGAGGGAAAGAATGTCGTTCGACGGTATCTACATTTCTAAGCTTATGGTTCAAAAGTTTTGGTTTAAAAGAGGAACCAAAATTAAATGTAGAAAATGTAAAGACTGAAAATATAAAATAAAGACTGAATTATAAACGGAGCCTTGTTGGAATTGGATCTCATCAATTGATAACACATGCATTCTTCTAATCATTTTATACATAAACCACTTGTTCATCTAATATCATCATGTATCACTCACAACATACATATCCTCTAGGTCCCCGCATGTGTGAGTGATTTTGTGCCAATCAATAATTTCTCTCGCACATTACCAATCAATACAAAGCATTTAAAACCTACATGAATGTTAAGCCTACATCCATCTCTGGCATATAAACCTAACAAATATTACTATAACATCCATATCAAACTAATGGGTAATTCATATACAAAGTAATGATCATAATACGTACATATATGTTTAATCCTTTTTTACATATATTCAATTAATTGGCCAAATGTATGTGAATATCGCTCTTCATCACTATTATCACGCATCCTCACAATACCGTATCGATCCTACTCATGCTAGCAATGCTACTTAATCAACACAATACAACAAAAGATACAATGAATACCAACTCACAAAACCATGTCAAAAGTTTGTTAATTGATAGATGAAAATCTAAGATCAAGGATTTGTAAAGGTTTTGTCAAGACCATAAATAACCAATCAAAGACAATCAACAATAGAGAATCAAAACTAATTCACAAACATACATTAAATGAAATACATAAGGTATCAAAAGATTACATTCAAACCCAACAAGAGATTGAAGCTCTTACCTTCTCTCCCTTGAAATGAAGAGATATCAAGTTATGATCCTAAAATTACAAGTTTCTCAAGTTTCTACGAATTATTTTCTAGATATCTTTTTCAAAAGTGTGAAAAATCTATGTATAATTCATTCCGGATTTTACAAGTTCGCAAAGCGAATGTTTCATTCGCACAGCGAATGGTAAAAAATGGCACCTGATGTACCTCTGAATAGTTAAACCGCCCCAGAATTTCTTCATGAGTTCGCAATGCGAAGGATTAATCCCAAAGCGAACACTCGCCTTCAAGTTCGCAAAGCAAACTTTAGTGCCTTTTTCCTCTGCCATAATTCTGGGACCATTCTCTGGGACCTTGCCAGAGTTCGCAAAGCGAACCTTCGCTGGCAATTCGCAAAGCGAACTTCTTGAAGTATTCCTCAGTTCTTTGGCAGCTTGTATCAATTCTTGTGTGTTACAACTTTGATCAATTTATACTTTTTCCTGCACAATAACACACCTATTACAAGCACCAAAGGTATATTCTCAATGTTAGAAGAATAACAACAATCATGAGTAAAACTAATGAATACATGAGAATTGATTAGAAAAAGTGCCAAGAAAAATAGTTCATTTTAAGGTAAAATATGCACCTAACAACTCTCCCCAACTATATTTTTGCTTGTCCTCAAGAAAAGTATGCCCCTCATGAAAACAAGAGGATTTTCTCAAGCATAAGATTCAACCAAAGTCAAGCATGAAAATACGCACAAGCAACATTCATCACTCAATAGAATCGAACAATGACAAAGAATTAAGTTCTTAAACAAATATCATGGACTATTTTGAATAACAACTAAATTTTCATACTTGAATCACTCTAACACTCCTCTTTAGAATAAGATTGAAGAAATTAACGCGTTTGCAACCGTGGGGAAATTCACACACCTGACAATCAATGCTAATAACAACTCAATTCATACAACATCTAACAATCAAAAATGAAAACATGGAAGCAAAAAGATCACAAAGGGCTTCAAAGGTTGTAGCTTGGTCGGGTTCACAACAAAGGGACATTTATAAAGGCCATTGAATCGAATTTGCCGATGCAAAAAGAAACATTCACTATACATGGTATTCACACATCTCAACTTCATTCACCATTTTCATTCCTTTACCACAAACCTGCTCAAACTTCCTTATGCACAATTATTTCATTCTCTATTTTTCTTAATCAAACAAGCATGATTTTTCTTTTGTTTTTCACATTCATATTCCCAATTTTTTATTTCATGCTTGTTTAAACTTTTTCAAAAGTTTATAGCACCCTACCAATCTTATTTTTCATTCTCCCCAACTTGAATTCAACCAAACCTCAAGTGAATGCTCCTTGCTTTTGAAGGCAAGGAAATCAAATTAAAACAAAGTTCAATGGTTCAAGAAGAAATTTTTAGAACCTCACAAAATTCAATGATGAACCAGATTTTCAAATTATGTACAACACAAAGTTCATCACTAAAATGAGATCTAAACTGTTTAGGCTCAAAGGGGCTAACAAATTCTCTCTACTCACGGATAAGATACTTTTGGATATGGTTGTGCTCAAATATAAACAAATGCCTTGATCATTTCTAATGCTTCCACAAAATCACAATAATCAAAAGATAAAGCATTAATCAAACGAATTAAACAAATTTATCAGTCATCCTAGCATATAGTAAACAATGGAGGTTTCTCACAATTTGTGGCTTTTGGACCTAAGTGAAACAAGCATTCAAACAAGTTGCAACATGAAACAAAAATACACATTTGCACAAAGCACAAAATTCTTAAATCATTCTAACATTATATAAAGTAGTACAATTTACCATGCAAACTTCAAAGCTCAACATCCATCCAGAATCGGTCGAAGCTTCATTGAATACTTTTATACAAATAGCAACCAATCTAGGAGGAGTTCTCATCATTCCTGATCACACTAGAGAAAACATAAAAGAAAACAAATACATACAATATAAACAAATGTACAAAGCTAAAAAATTATAGAAACTATCGCAATGCGATTCAATATCTAAACACTGATCCCCGACAACATCGCCATTTTGTTGGTGCGGAATAGCAGCAAGCAAACTTTGATTAAGTAACCCATTTTTGTCGTATCCATAGGGATCAGTGCGAGGGAAAGAATGTCGTTCGACGGTATCTACATTTCTAAGCTTATGGTTCAAAAGTTTTGGTTTAAAAGTGGAACCAAAATTAAATGCAGAAAATGTAAAGACTGAAAATATAAAATAAAGACTGAATTATAAACGGAGCCTTGTTGGAATTGGATCTCATCAATTGATAACACATGCATTCTTCTAATCATTTTATACATAAACCACTTGTTCGTCTAATATCATCATGTATCACTCACAACATACATATCCTCTCGGTCCCCGCATGTGTGAGTGATTTTGTGCCAATCAATAATTGCTCTCGCACATTACCAATCAATACAAAGCATTTAAAACCTACATGAATGTTAAGCCTACAACCATCTCTGGCATCTAGACCTAACTGATATTACTATAACATCCATGTCAAACTAATGGGTAATTCATATACAAAGCAATGATCAGAATACGTACATATGTTTAATCCTTTTTTACATATATTCAACTAATTGGCCAAATGTATGTGAATATCGCTCCTACTCATGCTAGCCATGCTACTTAATCAACACAATACAACAAAAGATACAATGAATACCAACTCACAAAACCATGTCAAAAGTTTGTTCATTGATAGATGAAAATCTAAGATCAAGGATTTGTAAAGGTTTTGTCAAGACCACAAATAACCAATCAAAGACAATCAACAATAGAGAATCAAAACTAATTCACAAACATACATTAGATGAAATACATAAGGTATCAAAACATTACATCCAAACCCAACAAGAGATTGAAGCTCTTACCTTCTCTCCCTTGAAATGAAGAGATATCAAGTTCTGATCCTAAAATTATAAGTTTCTCAAGTTTCTAAGAATTATTTTCTAGATATCTTTTTCAAAAGTGTGAAAAATCTATTTATAATACATTCAGGATTTTACAAGTTCGCAAAGCGAACGTTTCATTCGCACAACGAATGGTAAAAAATGGCACCTGATGTGCCCTGAATAGTTAAATCGCCACAGAATTTCTTCATGAGTTCGCAATGCGAAGGATTATTCGCAAAGAGAACACTCGCCTTCAAGTTCATAAAGCGAACTTTAGTACCTTTTTCCTCTGCCATAATTCTAGGACCATTCGCTGGGGACCTCGCCAGAATTTGCAAAGCGAACCTTCGCTTGCAATTCGCAAAGCGAACTTCTTGAAGTTTTCCTCAGTTCTTTGGCAGCTTGTATTAATTCTTGTGTCCTACAACTTTGATCAATTTATGCATTTTCCTGCACAATAACACACCTATTACAAGTACCAAAGGTATATTCTCAATGTTAGAAGAATAACAACAATCATGAGTAAAACTAATGAAAACATGAGAATAGAGTAGAAAAAGTGCCAAAAAAATAGTTCATTTTAAGGTAAAATCTGCACCTAACAATATTTTAACTAATTCCATAAACTTTATAAATACAATAACGTGGTTAATGGGCATAAATTGGCGGTAAATAGGGTTAACTAATTGAACTTAAAATATGGAGAGGTTAATTTGATCAACTCAACCACTACATTTACGTCTTAACTTTTCATTCTACTTAGATCACCCTTTTTTCCTAACTTCCACACTATACTTATTATTATTATTATTATTATTATTTATTATAGGAACCCACAGTATTTGAAACCAATATTTGAGCCCCTCAACATTCAAACCAACAACTATATGTGTACCAATATTCTCTCTCCTGACTACAACACACAACACACGTTTCACAACTCCTATTTTTTTCTCTTTAATTACTTCTTTCTACACCACCAAAACACTACTATTATTATATCATTATTATTATTATTATTAAACATTAATCTATTCTTATGTTTAATATTGAAACTTAATTTATAAAATAACCACAACATATTCTTGTATCTTGTAGTAATTAATATATTCATTAAACTTGATTTAAAAAGTAACAACAGCACACCCATATTCTAAAATTAAATTAATAACGTTAAGTAATTAAATCCATATAATATGGAATTCAACTTAATTAATTAAAATTGATTTTATTTTCTTTTAGATTAATTTCTTTATTTTATTTACTTATATATAATAGATCACACTAAAATAGTCTCTAAAATAATTAAATTAAAAACGAGTTTCTACGTAAATAAAAAGAATAGAGGGTGTTACAATTCTTATCCTCTTAAAATAGTTTCGTCCTCAAAACTAGACAGTCGTAAAAAAATTCGGATAGAGTTCCCTGATCCTCTCGCTCCCATGTAGCATCATCGGTCTTCTGGTTCCAAATTATCGTGACCAACGGAATTTCCTTGCCTCTCAAAAGTCTACTCGATCGACCACCAATACTCATCGGAAGAGCCTCAAACAAAAGATTATCCTTTAACTCAATATCGTCTGGTGTGATAACATGTGATGCATCGGCCATGTACTTTCTCAATTGGGACACATGGAACACACTATGAAGGTTAGCCAAATTCGGAGTCAAAGCAATCTCATACGCCACCGGACCTACATGCTTAAGAATTTGGTATGGTCCGATAAACTTTGGGGTAAGCTTATTTTACTTCAATGCTCTTCCTACACTAGTTGTAGGCGTCACCCTTAAAAACACATGATCACCTTCCTGAAACTCTAGAGGCCTCCTCCGCTGATCTGCATAACTCTTATGTCTGCTCTGACAACTCAGATGGGGCCATTCTTTATGGGGTAATGTGAATAGGTGCAGTTCCTGGGATCACATCAATAGAAAATTCAATGTCGCGTACTGGCGGTAACCCTGACACGTCTGTTGGAAATACTTATGGAAAATCTCTTACCACTTGTATCTCATTAATCTCCACTTCTGGTTTCATGCTAATAGAATTTAAGAACACATACTTCTGGATGCCTCCCTTCAAAGAAATTTTCAATCAGTTGGCATTGAGGAATCAAGAAACATCGGTGTCAGGAAAGATTACAGACTTTCGAGCACAATCCAATAGAACATGATGACTAGATAACCGGTCCATCCCAAGGATCACTCCCAGATGTTTTAGGGGAATGTAAATAAGGTCGACTTTGAATTTCATACCCAAGATAGTCAAGGGGAATTGCAAGCAAGCTTCATTAAGTATTATAGGTTCAGAAGACGGTATTGTGACCACCAAATCAAATGGCAATGAAGTGACAAATAGTTGTACATAATTCGCACACTCCACAGAGATGAAAGAATGAGTAGCACCTGAATCAAATAATACTGGAAATAGTTTGTCTGAAATTTCACACTCACCCTGGATTAATCCTGAGGCATTTGAAGCTTTTTCTCCTCCAATGTGATAGACATGTTCCTTAGCAGTAGGGCGAGTAACATCCTTATTGTTGTTGTTAGATGGCACATGATCTCTTATTGGTGCTCAACAATCCCTAGCAAAATGGCCCGGTCGCTAGCAAAGATAGCAGAATCTCGCTCTTTTTGGGCACTGAGTACTCACATGTCCCTACTTATTGCAGTTGTAACACTGAATAATACCTGAATATTTTGGCCTCTGACCTCCCCTGGAATGTGTTTGAGGTTGGTCTTTTCCATCTCTTTGAGGTCGGGTGTATGGCTATTATTGCGTGCCGATATTATTGCGGTCTTGGTGTCCCTGTTTTAAAAGGCTTAGTGACAGAAAATTCATAGCAAATTTAAAGTAAAGTTCTCAGATTCTACCTGGTGTCTAGACGGTCCTCCAACATCCCATCTATTCGGACGTCCTTGCTTCATCCGCTCCACCTTCTTACATTTCTCCACTAGAACTTGGAACTGACGAATCTCCAACGGCTCCACAGTTTCCTTAATTTCATATCTGAGTTGTAACACCCCAATCCCATCGCGGATAAATAATACATAAATAAATCAGACTAAATAAAAATTTATTTTTCGACAGAAACAAGGATGCCACATTTAAAGAAAGAAAACATAATCCTTGCTCATAAATTTGATACATAACACAATATGGAATAAACATAAAAGGGAAACTTTTTCCATACAAAAGGAAAGTTCAATTATGGAATAAAGCGGAAAGATCCATAACTGACTCGTTTTACAAAATAAATTGTTTTATAACATCAAAATATACACACAAAGGTAATACAAAATAGATCCAACAATTGTATACATATATAACAAAAGCGTTCCCCGACTCCCATGTTACGTATCAGAGCAGACAGACCGACAGAAGGATGGAGAACTAATCTTCACAAAAGCCTACAAGACACAAATCTGCAATTGCCTCATAGAGCAACAAACCACAGCAGAAGGGTGAGAAATAACAACTAAATCAAGATTGATAATAATATGCAACACACATAAATTCACATGCATAATTATTCTCACCACAATCATCACATACCAATACATATAGCATATATCACTTATACCAACATAATCACATATTCACACATAAGGCATACCAAGGTTATGACATATGGAAACACACCACCACATCACATATATTCCTATATATCATATGACCATTCATAAAACACATCATCCATAATCCATACATTTATCACGAATGCATATCAAATCACCAATGCTATCACGAGCTCAACACATAATCAATCAATTCATGATTTTCCACACATAATCAATCCATGCACGATTTATGCAAATGCACAGAGACCGACACAACGACTCTATGCAATGCAATGCGGTACCATCCATCCATCATTCTCATCATCAGTTCACTCAGGAACTATTGGAATCATCGCTTGTTACTTAGTGTAACTCCCCGTCGGGCAAACGATGTTCCCCGTTGCTTTAGGTCCTCTTTGTATAAGGCACACGACGTTTATGGATCACTTTAGGTCCTCTTTGTATAAGGCACATGATCCGATCGCTTTAGGTCCTCTTTGTATAAGGCACACGATCGTCTATAACGTCGCTTTAGGTCCTCTTTGTATAAGGCACATGACCGTTATAGCAGATTCCCTCTGGAATCGTTTCGTCGCTCACACCCACTAGGCCACACGACATCACAAGATGCATATCATGATGCTTGGCATACAATGACTCATGACAATCAAATGCATTTTCACAAATCAACCATGTGAATTATCTCATCACCATTATTCATGCATTGGAAATCAATTCAAACAATGCATTTACTTGCCATAAGGCCACCAATTAACACACATTGAGTTTCACATAAACAATGCATTTTACCACACAACAACATCATTAATCATGCATTACAATCACACCCAAAACAATGCATTTATTTCTCCACAAGACCACAAACCATCATCACAACATCTCATCACATACATTCACATCATATAACAACACACAAGCTATACGATATATATCAAAAGCATATCACATGATAACACATCAATCGCCCACAATTACGACGGTAAAAGTCGACAAAATGACACTATTCCAATTCCTGACATAATTAAATCAGCCACTAGTCTCAAAACTATTTTTATAAGGAAGAACATTTCATAAGCTTTCCAACGAATCCGACCTCGCTTCAATCCGAGTTACGGATCAAAAGTTATGAAGAAAACAAAACGGAACAATATGTCATGTTCGCTATACGAAGCTCCTAGCGAGCATTCGCTTCCCTCATTCGCAGTACGAAGCCCCAGCGAACCAAGGCATAAGAAAAACAGCCTAAAGTTTGCTTTGCGATCTGCTGGCGAACATTCGCCTTCCTGTTCGCACTGCGAAGCTCTGGCGAGCCTTCGTTTTCCTATTCGCTGCCGTTAGCAAATCGAACCTACGAATTTTGGGATTCGCAGCAGTGCTGTTATAGGTTATTTTGGGCCAAAATTCATCATTTCTTCCACCCAAACACTTCTAAATCACAATATATTAACTAAAACATGTTCCAACATAATCAACAAGTATTCTACGCAGTTTATATCGAAATTCATCTGTGAAAACATCGATTTCTATTAATTGTTCATCAATTTATCAATGAGAAAAAGTTGTGAAACAACCAAAACAATTACACCAAACAACACATATACATACACAAGCAAGACATAATCGAAACTTCTCACCCTTACCCGATTAATCGAAGAGGAGTTTGAAGAAGATGATGAATCCATATTTTCTTCTTCTCTTCTCTTTTCCCACGTTTTCCTTTCTCTTTCTCTTCTTTTCTCTTTTTCTTTCCCCTCTATTTCTACTTATATAAAAATATCTATTTCTAACAAAATATCTAACCTCCAAAATGACCATTTTACCCCTCAGCTCAAATATCTCGCAAACGCTCTCAAAACGCGATAAAACATAATAACGATGAAAAATAATATATTGTCAAATAAAATTCAAGAATAAAATAATATAAAAATGAAAATAATTAAATCGACTCGATTAAATAAATCAGACAAAACGGGGCGTTACAATTCTCCCCCACTTAGACATTTTCGTCCTCGAAAATATACTGATACGAACAATTCGGGATATGACTCTCGCATCCGACTAACAAACTATCATGCCAACAAAAGCACACCACGAATAATACAAACTGACAAACCACCTTGCTAATAGCAGCTACAACAACGACACGACAACGACGACAACTACAACGACAAGATGCAAAGCCCATACAATGCACTTGACGATTAACTCACGACTCAAAGAATACCCAAGTTACAAACACACACAGGAATTATCTACTCGCACTCGAACCATCACGATGGAAACGAGGCACCAACAACGACAAGAACCTAAAGTCCCACGACACAACATCGTCTCAACAACAACAACAAAACCAGAATACCAAACATAACATCAATACAACAACGTTGTGATTTACCCATCAAACATGTTACTAATACATCCATCTACATAGTAGCCTATGAATAATATTTAAACCTTTCACCTAACACTTCCATTCTGAAACGTCCAATGATCTCATCATTCCTACCGTTTTCCACTGTTCAACCTTTGAACTCTTACCAGTCACACACGCCTATACGAATTGTGCCACATCACGCTTCCGCTGCGCACTCTGATGACTCGTAACCATCAAAACTATCAATCTCACGTCCAAGGTCTAACCCTTTCTCATATTCACCAAAAATCACTATTCACTTTTAATATACCCAACCTCCCACTCTACTGTGTTATCTCACACACTAGACACAAGTCTCTGAATTGCTCAAATAATTTTAATTCTCTGATCATCAAAACAGCCATATGCAAAGACTATCGACTTAACTCTTCAGGCACAACATTAGCTTTTC
The DNA here is from genome assembly GCA_022829125.1 of Lathyrus tuberosus. Taxonomy (NCBI): domain Eukaryota; kingdom Viridiplantae; phylum Streptophyta; class Magnoliopsida; order Fabales; family Fabaceae; genus Lathyrus; species Lathyrus tuberosus. Next base: position 17,122,314 of record JALAZF010000071.1, read on the forward strand.
CCGAAGGATAATCCAAGCCAAATTCATAACTTATCACGAATTCTAACCATCCTCGTTGTCTCATACTCTATTCCTTCAGACCAAACAAGTACTCTAAACTCTTGTGATTACTAAACACTTCGGAACCTAGAACCATAAAGATAATACCTCCAAATATTCCCACACAATACAACCACAACCAATTCCAAATCTGGAATAATATAGATCCTCTTATGAATCCTCAATTGTCGTAAAGCATAAGCTACGACTTTACCCTCTTGCATTAACACACTGACTAAACTCATCAAAGACACATCACAATACCTCACAAACGGTTTATCAGGATCACGCAATATCAAAACTGCAGCCGTAGACAACTTCTACTTCAGCTCTCTGAAACTTTCCTTACAACGAACATCCCAACAAACGACTTACCTTTTGCATGTCAATCGAAGTAATGAAAACACTAACTTAGAAAAGCCTTCCATAACCTCCGGTAATAACCAACTAAAGTCCAAAAAGATTCTAATCACCTTAACCGACTTTGGAGCCTCTCATTGTAGAACTGCATCTACTGCCGATGGATCCATAACAATACCATCATCTGAAATAACATATCCAAGAAAACTAATCTTTTTCAACCAAAATTCTCACTTGAATAACTTAGCATAAAACTTTGTCTCTTTTCAACACTTGTAATTCAAATCTCAAACACTCTACCTGTTCTTCCTCTGAGTTTATAACAGATCCGAATATCCTCCATCAAAACCACTACGAACTTATCCAGATAAATATGGAAGATACGATTCATCTACTCCACAAACATTACAGACGCATTACTAACACCAAATAACATCACTGTACGTTGTAATGCCCAACCAAATTCCAAAAGATATAAATTCTTAAAGATTTTGCAAAAAAATTTCACTGGGTAACTGGTTACTCACACAATTCGTCACTCTTATCAAACATTCCAAACAATTGTAATTTCACTCAAACTCAACCAAACCATTCCAGTCATCTATTCATGAAAGTGGACACTTATTCTCAATCGTTACCTTATTCAATTGTCAGTAATCCATACACAATTTCTTCTCTTGACAGTCCAAATTCCATAAATCCCAACATGTAGCAACAACCAACCAAAAAGAACTCTCAAATATTACATCCACACCTAAGGGTTCTCTCAAGATTTCCATTAATTCTCTAAAACTCCAAAGACTCCAAACCTCACCAGAACTCTAAGTTTTGCTTTCCATAGTCTCAATACCCTTATACACATCATGCTTGTTATTCCGTTCAATCATCCTTCATTTTTGTTACTACCAATACTGGAGCTCTCTAAGATGACACACTTGGCCTCACAAATCCCTTTTCCAGTAAATCTTCCAACCGCTCTTTCAATCTGAGTAATTCTAACGCTATCCTCCAATATTCCATCCAGAAACACATCTGGAATTCATGCACAACTGGTAGCCCTTCACTGTGGCTTTTCCGTCCATTCCAGAACACGATCATCACAAACATAACAAACATCTTAGTTTCACTTCCTAAAAGCTCTTCTATTTACTTAGCAGATCCAAACCTCAAATCGTCACCTTCAAAAAATTTGAGTTCACACTCTACTCTCTGAGATCAACCATTAACGATACCCAATCGTTCTCTCTCAATGACTTCCCAACTGGACCAACATACCAAAACCTTGAATCCGCCTCACCTTCAGATATAAGAATCTTCATCGACTCATCAAAACAATCTGTAAGCACTTTACTTAATTCCAAACAATCCATTGTACACACTATCAAAACCGGAAAGACACGTCTATTCCATCCAACATAATTCCGTCTACTATCAACAAGAGATTAAGGGTGATCAGTTCCTCAATTTGTCAATAGACAGCTGACAATCATGATGGGGCATAAACCATCTTTACCAAACTATAATAGCATTTCTTGCATCTTGTGCACAAAACTACCTAAGGTACAAATCCTTAGTTGACATAAACCCTACCTCCGCATTCCCTCCGGAATCAGGAACAACACTGTCCAAACAACACTTACACTCTTTCAACCAACAGCACACTGAGCCAATGCTCCACAACTGTAGCAACTTGGAGAAGCACCAGCTTCTCCCCCCTTATCTCATTCTCACTCCTGAAGACAAAGGATTAGAAAACCAGAAAGCACTGACAGTGTTTCACACACATATCACGTACTAAGGGACAAACAACATCGACAGTATTCAACTGTCATGCCACACAAACTCAACAACTTGGCCGGACAGACCGACCTGCTCTGATACCACTTATGTAACACCCCGATTCCCTTCGCGGATAAATAATACATAAATAAATCAGAATAAATAAAAATTTATTTTCCGACAGAAACAAGGATGCCACATTTAAAGAAAGAAAACATAATCTCTACTCATAAATTTGATACATAACACAATATGGAATAAACATAAAAGGGAAACTTTTTCCATACAAAAGGAAAGTTCAATTATGGAATAAAGCGGAAAGATCCATAACTGACTCGTTTTACAAAATAAATTGTTTTATAACATCAAAATATACACACAAAGGTAATACAAAATAGATCCAACAATTGTATACATATATAACAAAAGCGTTCCCCGACTCCCATGTTACGTATCAGAGCAGACAGACCGACAGAAGGATGGAGAACTAATCTTCACAAAAGCCTACAAGACACAAATCTGCAATTGCCTCATAGAGCAACAAACCACAGCAGAAGGGTGAGAAATAACAACTAAATCAAGATGGATAATAATATGCAACACACATAAATTCACATGCATAATTATTCTCACCACAATCATCACATACCAATACATATAGCATATATCACTTATACCAACATAATCACATATTCACACATAAGGCATACCAAGGTTATGACATATGGAAACACACCACCACATCACATATATTCCTATATATCATATGACCATTCATAAAACACATCATCCATAATCCATACATTTATCACGAATGCATATCAAATCACCAATGCTATCACGAGCTCAACACATAATCAATCAATTCATGATTTTCCACACATAATCAATCCATGCACGATTTATGCAAATGCACAGAGACCGACACAACGACTCTATGCAATGCAATGCGATACCATCCATCCATCATTCTCATCATCAGTTCACTCAGGAACTATTGGAATCATCGCTTGTTACTTAGTGTAACTCCCCGTCAGGCAAACGATGTTCCCCGTTGCTTTAGGTCCTCTTTGTATAAGGCACACGACGTTTATGGATCACTTTAGGTCCTCTTTGTATAAGGCACATGATCCGATCGCTTTAGGTCCTCTTTGTATAAGGCACACGATCGTCTATAATGTCGCTTTAGGTCCTCTTTGTATAAGGCACATAACCGTTATAGCAGATTCCCTCTGGAATCGTTTCGTCGCTCACACCCACTAGGGCACACGAAATCACAAGATGCATATCATGATGCTTGGCATACAATGACTCATGACAATCAAATGCATTTTCACAAATCAACCATATGAATTATCTCATCACCATTATTCATGCATTGGAAATCAATTCAAACAATGCATTTACTTGCCATAAGGCCACCAATTAACACACATTGAGTTTCACATAAACAATGCATTTTACCACACAACAACATCATTAATCATGCATTGCAATCACACCCAAAACAATGCATTTATTTCTCCACAAGACCACAAACCATCATCACAACATCTCATCACATACATTCACATCATATAACAACACACAAGCTATACGATATATATCAAAAGCATATCACATGATAAAACATCAATCGCCCACAATTACGACGGTAAAAGTCGAAAAAATGACACTATTCCAATTCCTGACATAATTAAATCGTCCACTAGTCTCAAAACTATTTTTATAAGGAAGAACATTTCATAAGCTTTCCAACGCATCCGACTTCGCTTCAATCCGAGTTACGGATCAAAAGTTATGAAGAAACACAAAACGGAACAATCTGTCATGTTCGCTATACGAAGCTCCTAGCGAGCATTCGCTTCCCTCATTCGCAGTACGAAGCCCCAGCGAACCAAGGCAGAAGAAAAACAGCCTAAAGTTTGCTTTGCGATCTGCTGGCGAACATTCGCCTTCCTGTTCGCACTGCGAAGCTCTGGCGAGCCTTCGTTTTCCTCTTCGCTGCCGTTAGCAAATCTAACCTACGAATTGTGGGATTCGCAGCAGCGCTGTTATAGGTTATTTTGGGCCAAAATTCATCATTTCTTCCACCCAAACACTTCCAAATCACAATATATCAACTAAAACATGTTCCAACATAATCAACAAGTATTCTACGCAGTTTATATCGAAATTCATCCGTGAAAACATCGATTTCTATTAATTGTTCATCAATTTATCAATGAGAAAAAGTTGTGAAACAACCAAAACAATTACACCAAACAACACATATACATACACAAGCAAGACATAATCGAAACTTCTCACCCTTACCCGATTAATCGAAGAGGAGTTTGAAGAAGATGATGAATCCATATTTTCTTCTTCTCTTCTCTTTTCCCACGTTTTCCTTTCTCTTTCTCTTCTTTTCTCTTTTTCTTTCCCCTTTATTTCTACTTATATAAAAATATATATTTCTAACAAAATATCTAACCTCCAAAATGACCATTTTACCCCTCAGCTCAAATATCTCGCAAACACTCTCAAAACGCGATAAAACATAATAACGATGAAAAATAATATATTGTCAAATAAAAGTCAAGAATAAAATAATATAAAAACGAAAATAATTAAATCGACTCGATTAAATAAATCGGACAAAATGGGGCGTTACATGAGTCCTTACTCAAATTTCTCACACTTATAGTTCTCATCCACATGATCACGGAAATAGCGATAATATTTGGCTAGTGAGTCAAATTTGTCAGCATACTCAGAGATAGTCATATTACCTTGGTAAAGTATGAGGAATTGATCCTCCTTCTTAGATCTAGAACTCTATGGGAAATACTTGTCCATAAATTTCGGTTTGAAAGTTGCCTAGTTCAATGCTTCATTGTTACTCTCCATTAGTTGCTTCGCACCCCGCCACTAGGATTCAGCCTCTGCCCTAAGCAAAAAGTTTGCATATTCCACCTTCTTAGCCTCTGTGCAATGGAGGATTTAAAAATTTTTCTCAATTTCCTGTATCCAAAGATCAGCCTTATCTGGGTCATGTTCCCCTTTGAATTTTGGTGGGTTCTGACGATTAAAATCAGTCAGCTCTCTCGCAGTAGCAACAACTTCCTCTCTTTGATCCCTTAGTGCCACACGTTGAGCTTGGATGGCAGCTTGTTGAGCAGAAGTCTTGGCTTGTTGAATAGTACTTGTAAACTGTTGAGCAATAGCAGTAGCCATTGCATGAATTTCCTGAATGGCGCCTGCCATGTCAGCAGTTGGCTGGGTATTATGTGGTTTGATAGAAGTTCTTCGTCGGCTCATTGTAACTTCCTACAATTACACTTAAATTAGAAGGATTTTTAAGATCACATTCTAACACTTGGGCTATAAAAATGTGGAATCCAAACTTGCTACACTAAAATGACTTCTTTGGTGAAGTCACATTCCGCCCAATCAGAATTGTGCCCTAAGCCCTAAAATGCCACATAGGATTGTATCATAAATGCCACTTACTATGGTAATTTTATAGTTATAAATATTGTAGTTAAGTCCCTAACATATTACTATTGTTTTTAAATTTTAATATTTATAATAAAAATCAATTAAAACAACATTACACACACGATTGTTAACAACCTGAAATTCATCTTCCTCACTTCATCAACACCATATTCAGCTTTCATATTCGTTCGCCATTTTTGAACAACCTGAAGCTCATCTTTTCGTATTTTCTGCAGAGGAACATTAACAAAACATTCATCGTGACCTGAAATTCATCTTCCTCACTTCATCAACACCATATTCAGTTTCCATATTCGTCCACCATTTTTGTCCCATTCAATCGCTCATCAAACATAACACGGCCAAAAATCTGATTGTGTTCGTATTGAGCACATTGTTGCTAAGGTAAATGCGAAAATGTTTGTTATATTTACTGATTTCAAATAAAGTATAAATATGAGTGTTAAATTCGATTTCAAATTAGAAATTAGGGTTTATGCTTGAATTTGTATTGGGGTTGTTTTGATAAGATGCTTTGTGAATTAAGTTGTTAATGTTTTAGGACACAAGCCTAATGTTTAGTGCTGAGTTTGATATGTTTAGAGTTGTATTGAATTAAATAAGTTGATTTTAGAGTTATTTGATATAGTTGAGTTTGATATATTTAGAGTTGTTTTGAATTAAATGAGTTAAGTTTCAGGCATTTTATATGTTCAGAGTTGAGTTGCGGAGTGAGTTATTTGATATGTTTAGAGCTGGGTTAGATATGTTTAGAGTTGTATTGAATTAAATGAGTTGATTCTTTGAGTTATTTGATAGAGTTGAGTTTGATATGTTTAGAGTTGTGTTGAATTGAATGAGTTGATTCTTTGAGTTATTTGATAGAGTTGAGTTTGATATGTTTAGAGTTGTGTTGAATTGAATGAGTTAAGTTTGAATCAGGTCCCTTGAATTAATTAGGAAATAAGGAATTGTGATTGATGTTGAGTTTTGTTGTGTTAAAAATTGTGAGTTGGTGTTAAATTTAATTTAAATTTTATGAATTAGGTTCCTTTGATTTGAATAGGAAATTAGGTACTGTGATTGATGTTGAGTTTTGGTGTGTTAACATATTTGTTAATTCAGGTTTACTATGGAAAACTGCGACCATTTTGATTGCAACGACATTCCTTGTCGTGATACTGATGCATCTGATGCTGAATCAGACTATGCTCAGAATGACAGTTATTCGGTGTCCAATGAGTATCAAAGTTCAGATGATGGCGATGGCGCTGGTAATATTCACAAAGAAGATTTTGTTAAATTAGATGCAGTTGTAGGTGATAGAATGGTGAATATTAATGCCGTTATTGCTGATGAAATTCGTGCTATGGAATTTGGTACAGTTGCTGAGGCTAATTAATTTTATTTTAAGTATGGTAAATGTAAAGGTTTTTCCATTAGGAAAAGTGATGTTAGGACAAGAGGGACTGAGGGTAGTAAAATAACAATAATGGGGTAGTTTGTATGCAATAAATATGGTCTAAGAGAGAAGAAACACTTGAGTAGGGTTGATAGGAAAAGAAATCACAGACGTTTGACCCGTACAAATTGTCCCACTAGGCTTTGTGTGCATTACAAAGATGCCACATATAGATATGTGGTGTCATTGTTTGAAGAGGCTCACAACCATGAATTAACCCCATCTAGGTTTGTGCACTTACACATCGTGAAATTTCTGAAGCAGATAGAGCTCAGATTAACAGTCTTCAGTCACATGGAATTAGAACTTGTCATATAATGGGGTATATGGTTGCTCAGAAGGATGGATACGCTCGTGTTGGGTTTACAAAGAAGGATCTGTACAATTATTTTGATAGAAAAATGCGTGCTACTATTAAAGATGGTGACGTTGCCGCTGGTTTAAATTATCTAAATGTGAAGTCATCTACTGATCCCATGCTATATGCTAAATATGTCGTCGACAATGATGGACGAATGAAGTCTCTTTTTGGGACTGATGGGAGTAGTAGATCTGACTATTTTTGTTTTGGTAACGTGGTTGCGTTCGACACAACTTACAAGAAGAATAAATACAACTACCCATTGGTTATATTTTCAGGGTGTAACCACCACTCTCAGACAGCTATCTTTAGTGCTGCATTGGTATCAGATGAAACGACAGAGACGTATAAGTGGTTGTTGGAGTGTTTTGTAGAGTGCATGGAGGATAAATACCCAGAAGCAGTTGTAACAGACGGAGATGGGGCGATGAGGGAAGCTATAAAACAGGTGTTTCTGAATGCGACCCATCGTTTATGTGCTTGCCATTTGAATAAGAATGCAGGTGAGAATGTAAAGAACTCCGAATTTTTGCAAGGATTTCAAAAAGCAATGTACTCAAATTTTACAGAGGATCAATTTAAAGAGTTTTGGTCTGAGCTAATTAAAGAAAACAGACTTGAAGGAAATCCTTGGGTTGAAAAAACGTATGAGAACAAGTCACTATGGGCAACTGCATATCTATGTGAGAAGTTTTTTGGACGTATAAGAACTACGTCTCAATGTGAAGCTCTTAATGCAATAATCAAGAGTTATGTCAGGAACAAAGGCTGGATTTTTGAATTTATGCATAATTTTGAGCAGGCTTTGAGATATTATAGAAACAATGAACTGGTTGCAGATTTTAAATCAAAGTTTACAGAACCTGTGTTGGCTACTCACCTGGGTTTGATTGAGAGCCATGTCGTGAAAATTTATACTGCGGAGATTTTCAAAGAAGTCAAACAGGAAATCATGAAGGCTGGATCATTGATTGTGAAGGCAAAATTAATTCACAGTGCATTTAAGACTTATAAACTTACAAAATATTATCGGGACGACTATGAAATTGAGGTTTTGTATGTTGGTGACACACTTCAATGTGAGTGTATGTTATTTGATTCTCGTGGGATTCCATGTTCTCATATGTTTTATGTCATGAAGGAAGAACATGTTGATCGCATTTCTACCGCTTTGATTTTGTCACAATGGACGAAGGATGCAAAAATTCAATATTTGAACATGAATGGTAATGGTACAGTTGATTCTAATATGATTAAGGAAGCTCGGTTTAGTGCATATTGTTCTGCTTTTACTACTTTTTGCAAACAAGGTTCAAAAAAAGAAGGTGTTTATGGGGAAATAATGGATGACATTCTGAATTTACAAAAAAAGTATTGCGGTACGGACGATCCTATTGGGGCAGCGAAGTCAGTCGTAGGTGATCCAAAGACGGTGACGAGCAAAGGTGCTCCAAAGAAAAAAAAGAATGACACAAAAGCTATGAGGTGACGTACAACTCATGATGCAATGAGTTGTCCGGTAATTTTAATACTTATATTATGTTTGTTTGAGTCAATGTCTTGTTCTTTCAATAAACAGGGTAGTTTCTATGGTATAATTTGCAGGGTACAGAAAACGCGTCGTCTGAACGAAATGTTGAGTTGGAGTCATTGTCAGTAACTGATTCTTTAAGCCAGGTTGTGAAGGTATTAAATGTTTTTTTTATATAAGGTCTGATATGTTTTATTAATTATAATGTGTTATTATATGTATCACGATAATAATTTGTTTTTAAAAATAGAACAAGAAAGGAAAAAGAAGTCACAATGGTGAAAGTAGTGTGCAAAAGAAAAGTTCAAATCCACCGAAATCTAGTGGCGCTAATGTGACAACGACTGCATGCACGGAAGTTGGAAGCACAAGCATACCAATGCCTATAATGTATGGACTACAAACTGTGATGACTGTGGTACATCCGGTATTGCATCCAATGCACGTACAACCCATATACCCGTTGTATGGAATGAGTCTTGCGGAAAATTCAGAATCGTGCTACGGTATGCTACAAAAAGCGATGAACTATCGTGGTACTTGAATGAGTATTTAAGTAGATGTAACGGATTTTTAGTGGTTTGACACGGGTAAGGTTATAATACCTCCATCTCTATACCTCCACCTAATTCTACGCATACAGTAATGGTTATATTCCGAGTGTCATACCCCAAATTTTGACCACTAAGATTTCCCATCATTGTACAAATCATCATCACAATATGGATGTACCTTTATGCCTCATCAGTCTCCTTAAGGATTGTTGAGCATTCACTACAACCAAAGAATAGGGTTTTGAGCCCTCTCAGAGAACTTAGACAAAGGATCAATAAAGGAATGACATGATATTCAACTTGTCTAACCTCTCAAACACCCATAAAGGATCAAGAGGACTCCCACATCAAGAATCAAGCACAAAGTTACTACATTCCAAGGGGATTAAGCCTCCAGATCGTCAGTGTCACCAAATTAGGGTTTTGGTCGACCAGGGCCTCCAGATGGAAATTTTCATCTGGGCATGAGCCAATTCTTCAAAATATAACTCAAGATACTCCAAGGGACCTCATGGACCCAATCACCAAGTCAATTTAACCTCAGAGGATGCATTTACCAAAAATCACGAAATAGGGTTTCTTGACCTAATTCACCCCTAAGTTGACTTTTGGGACAAAGCATGAGCCAAGACCTCAAGACATGATTTGAGGGTCTCTAACACACTACATTGATCCATTTGCAACAATGGATTGATCCAAGAAGCTTGATCCACAAGTTTCAATTTCATCAGGACTACAATTAGGGTTTCGAGGAAAAAGTCAATTGTACCTTTGACTTTTGACCAGGACATGCTCCCAAACCTTGTGACATGATTCAATCCACCCTACAACACCTACAGAATATATCCATTAGGTTTGATTTAGGTCAAGGACTTGATTTCACCAAGGATCGCACATTTTGAAATTCTTCTGATAAAAAGTCAACTGTGCACAAAAGTCAAGTTTGACTTTTTGGGATTTTTCACAATTATGGTTCCTTGACCCTAAAACAATGTTAATATGTGATTGGAATCATCATTCATCAAGAAAAATCAAAGAAAGTAAGATAACTTGTAAAAGGGGTAACCATAAAAACTTAGAATTTTTCTAAGTTATGGAACAAAGTGGCTAGGGTACCAACTTCCAAGGACCATAACTTGAGATCCAAGCAACCATTTTGGATGATCCAAAGATGGATTTGTAGCTCCCATGGCATACTTTAAAAGTGTCAACTACACCTCATTCCAATTCCTCATGGATTTTGAGTTATGGAGTGATCAAAATGGCTGAAAACACAAAAGTGACATTTTTCCAACACTTAGTGAAATTTTCACAAAGTCAGAATCTACCTTATTTTTTCCCAAAAGTAGTGGCATTTTTCATTGTAATTCAAATTGGATCAAAACCAAAGTTGGACATCATCTTGAAATAGGATATGTCAGCTTTCCAAAATGTCCAAGAACTCCATCAAATTCCATCTGAGCTAACAATTATGATGGCTGCAATATGCCTTGATGCAAACTGTCATGCAAGACAAATTTGTGCATTATGGCTCGATTTGATCAAATTGTGCAACTCCAAGCATGGTTATCCATCTGCACACCTCAAGGGGGAACAAGCAAGGGACAAGCACTGATCTATCAGCCTCCAAAGTCCCAAAATCTACAAGTAGCATGCCAAACCTAAAAAGCCTAAAGGAGGCCAAGACTCCAATTTTGTTTTGGAACATTTAATGGATGCTTAGAGGTGGCATGTATTAGAGAAAAGATGAACACTTCAGTCAAGCCTTATCCTTGAATCAAAGACACATAGGTCTGCGCTCTAACCTCAAGTCAATGGCTAGAGGAGACTTGAGATTCCATTTGATCCACATTGGCCAAAGGCCTGCTGCAGTTGCCGTTCCCTATTGATGCCAAAACAAACTTGACACACTATAAATAGACCTCATTTCTGATCAGTTTGAGCACACCAAAGGCCTATAACACTTGCCTTTCTCAAAATCACACTTTCACTCCAAATTTGCCTTCTAAAGCAAGTCTCTATTGGGTTTTGAGTTTGAGAACAAGTCCAACCAAACCAATCACACACACACCTCATAAACATCATATAGAAGTGATCCAAACACTTAAACAACATCTGGAACACTAGATTCTCAAAATCACCAGCCATCTGCACAAGCCTTTGACAGATTTGCAGTTAAGGTGCCAAATCAAGTTCCAGATCAACTTAATCCACTCCAAGCATTCAGACACACTCCATAGCACCTAAGGAAGCTGTCCACATCATTGAAACCAGACTGCAACACCTCCAACCTAGAACTCGATCACCAGCTGCAAGAGGTAAGCCTCAACTTGGTCATCTCGTGATTCATGCATATTTCCTCGCACAATAATTTTGCCAAATGTTCATAATCATGCATAGAATATTTCCCCTCTATTAATTGCTTTGTATGAATCGTGCGTGGAATTTCTGAGCCTTCATGTAGAATTTAGGGTTCTTCAGGTTTCTCTTTGATTTCTTATTCCATGCTTAAAATAAATGAAATTAAAGACTAGAGACATGATCGTGAGGTGAAAACGAGTAGATTGATAGGTGGATTGTGTGATTTCATCAAGGATTCTGTGAGATTGATGAGAAAATGCAAATCTGGGCAAAACAGAGCACGCGGGCAAGACCAAGGTGTTCTTGGCGCCCTTTTTCAAATATTAGAATATTTGAATTTTGTGATTTTTATTTAATTGATTTAAAAATTAATTTCTCTCTGAATTTTAATGATTTTGAGTTGATTCCTTTTTTAATAATTCAAAAAAATGTTAAAATATTTTATTTTACAAAAAATTTTGAAAAATATTATTTATTTCATATACTTCGTATTTTTGCAAAAGAATTAATTTTTATTTGTTTTTTACATTTAAAATATTTTTTCTTTCTTGATTTTTCACACTTAAATAGTTTCCAATCATTTTGTGGATAGAAACATGATTTTTGAAATATTGATCCAAGATCACCACTAATTTTTCACATGTTTTCAATAATTTTTATTAATTTTTAAACAAAATTAATTCCATTTTTAAACAAAATTAGGGTTTTGATTAATTTCACCTTCATCAATCTTTTTCAAACACTCATGGGCCTCTTGATAGAGTGTAAGTCCCATCCCTTTGTAAATAAACATTTTGGGCCTCACACATTGTATAAGTCCCTCTGTATATTTCCAAAAGTTTGGCTCGATCGTCGTCTTTTTAACAAAAACAACTGGGCTTCTCCTTGAGCTATAAGACCCATCTTTATTTCTTTTCTTCAAATAACCTTTGGGCCTCTAATAGAGTGTAAGTCCCAACCCTTTTTGTAGATAAATAAACTTGGGCCTCAGTCATTGTATAAGACCTACTGTATTTTCAAAAACCTTGGCGCAATCTCCAGTTTAAAACAAAACCAATTGGGCCTACCCTCGTGCTGTAAGTCCCACTCCTTTTTCTTTAAATCTTTGGGCCTCTCCTTGAGTTGTAAGACCCAACCCTTTTAAGAATAAACCTTTTTGGGCCTCCGTCGTTGTATAAGTCCTGACATGATATTCAAAAACAACGGTACGATCACTATTAAAACCTTGGGCCTCTCCTTGAGTATAAGCCCCAACGATCTTTTCAAAACGATTCCCTTTTGATTTAGATTCAAATATATATGTTGTTATCAAAACTTTATTTAATTTCTTTGAACAACTAACCACACAGCATGGAAGCTTGCTCGCCTGTAAGTTTTAAACAACTTTCATTTATTCGCTTTCATATATATAACTGTATTGTGGGAAGCTGCGCATGGTTAGTCTTCTTTCCTTCTTTTAAATACATGTCATACATATAACTGTATTGTGGGAAGCGGCACATGGTTAGTCTTCTTTCGTACCCTCTTTATACTTGTCATATATCAACTATATATATACTAGTATAGTTATTTAGAGTTTTCCCAGGCAACTACGTATAGAACTAGGTAAAGCCCCGTTGGTCACTCTTAAATACAAATAAAACTAGATCCCCCATAGGATTCCAGATACAGTCTTCTTCTCTTGGGGTTAAACAATATGGAACAAAGAGAAAGGCAGTATTCCTCGTGAACCTTTTCTCAGACTGTCACCCCTAGAAATTGTCAAAGAAATTCTACTCCCCAGAGGTGATCTATTCTCGGTGAATGGCATCTCTTGAGTTTCTTCAAACCTCGAACTTTCACTAAATGATCTATTCTTGGTGAATGGCATTTCATGAAATTCTCTTGGTTTGGAACCCACAGGCTTCCTAAAAGCATCCGTGCCTCCTCTTGGGCTTTGTACAAGGACCCTTCGGCTTTTAAGAAGTTCTCACGCCTTCTCTTGGGCTTAATACAAGGACCCTGACGACCTCTTAAAGGTATAAGACAGAACTTGGTCATCCTTTGCTAGAGCAGTCTTTCCAATGTCAAACCTCCGGCCACTTTAGGATTGATTCTCATCCCTTAATGCTCGTGCCTCCTCTTGGGCATCGTATAAAAGATAAAACTCTTCCACACCAGTAGACTTGGACAGTCTAATCCCCTTGAGTCTCAAAGACATTCTCAAGTTCCATTTGATAATAGGAAGAAACCCCGGTCACTCTGGATCAATCTCTATCAGAAACCCAGTCTCTCTCATGAGAGTTCCCTAACCAGGGTCAGCTTATCCCAAATCAGAACCTCAAGGCATCTGATACCTCAACTCTTCTGTAGTCCTCAGCAAGAGTTGACTCCCCACTTGGACCTGCCCAGGATCTCAATTGTCCCTGACAAAAGATAGCCTCCTCTTAGGCTTTGTATAATGATCTTACCTCAACACAGTCAACCTCCTATTGGGCTTTGAATAGTGATTCTCCCCGACAGAGCTAACCTTTTTAGACTCTCTTGTTGAGTCCATCACTTCTCAAGACTTTCTCGTTTAGTCAATCACTTTTCAAGCTCTCTTGTTGAGTCAATCTCCTTAATAGCCTCAATCTCGGGCTTCGTACGAGACAGCAAATCACTCTCTTGTTGAGTATAAAAGACTCTTGTTGAGTCAATCAACTTTCAGACTCTCTTGTTGAGTCAACCCCTTTAGCCTCTGTCTTGGGCTTTATACAAGACAGATAAAAGCACTCTCTTGTTGAGTCAAACCCCTTTAGCCTCAATCTTGGGCTTTGTACAAGACAGATAAAAGCACTATCTTGTCGAGTCAAACCCTTTTAGCCTCCATCTTGGACTTTGTACAAGACATAAATCTCCCTCTCTTAAGCTTGGGACATATATCTTTCCCAAGAGAGTCATTTCTTTCCAGCCTTCCTTTAGGCTTTGAGGAATGATTTTTCCCAAGGAGAGTCAAACTCATTTCAGCCTTAATCTTGGGCTTTGTACAAGACACATAAAATATCCTCACCAGAGTCAGTTAAATTTCCCATTTCAGCCTCAATCTTGGGCTTTGTACAAGACACATACAAATTGTCCCCAATGGAATCAAAAAGCTCTGTATAAGCATTTCCCTAACGGAGTCCATTCTTCTTAGCCTTCTTTAAAGCTTTGTGAATTAAATCCCCTTAAGCAGAGTCAAAACCCCTTTTAGCCTCAATCTTGGGCTTTGTACAAGACAGATAGAACATTTTTCCCAGAAAAGTCAAACTTCTAGCCTCCTCTTAGGCTTTGTATAAAGATATCCCCAAAGAGTTAGTCTCTTCTTTGCCTCAATCTTGGGCCTTGTACAAGACACCAATATATACAATCTCTTATTGAGTTGGTCTTATCCAGTCTCCTCTTAGGCTTTGTATAAAGAAATCCCCCAACCGAGTCAATTAACCTTTTAACATCAACCTTGTGCTTTGATTAAGGCACACAAAAATCAACAATCCCTCTTTAGATATGACAAATTCTCTCTCAGTCAAACCTTTTAGCTTCAATCTTGGGCGTTGAACAAGACACAAATAACCTTTTAGCTTCAATCTTGGGCTTTGAACAAGACACCAAAACATCTTTTTCCTCCCATAGAATAGGAGGAACTACGATTTCTCTGATTTCCCTGTTTCATTTAAACGGGAATACGTAGGCTTAAGATTGTGAAATCTTAGCGAGCATACTAATCAAATACTCTAGGTCCAGTACCTTCACACCAATCAAAACTTAGGTCTAGTACCTTACCAAAAACATCGGGAACACCCGATCATCAACAAAAACTTACTCACTCACTCAAACTTCCCAAGAAACTTTCCCAACCCATCAGCAGATAAACACTAT
This sequence comes from Lathyrus tuberosus, assembly GCA_022829125.1. Lineage (NCBI taxonomy): Eukaryota > Viridiplantae > Streptophyta > Magnoliopsida > Fabales > Fabaceae > Lathyrus > Lathyrus tuberosus. Next base: position 17,138,123 of record JALAZF010000071.1, read on the forward strand.
CAATTACAAAGCGAAACCTAAAGCTAATATCCTGTGGATAACCACATATAGGATGGGTAATTGACAACTACCCATTGTATAACCTGACCCCGGACCCCCCCCCCCCCCCAATCTCTTTAAAGTGTTTGTTCAGTTAAACATTCGCGTGCAAGGTTAGTTTTAGATAGCTTCCCTTTCCCTTCCAGCTTCACGGGATAAATAAGAAATTAGAAAGTAGCACCCCTTCCTCATTGTGAGGAGAAACCCAACTTCAGCGATAAGGTGGTCGCGTCACCGACGAAAATCGCTCGCTACAGTAAAATGGCGACTCTGCTGGGGACTCATTGTCTGTATAGGAATAGGACTAGAGGTCTAGGATGTTAGGACAAATATATATACTGCTTTTAGTAATTGATATCTGTGTTTATTTTTCTGCTAATGGGACTGCGGGTGATGTCGCATCTGGAAAGATTGAGTATACACTTAAGATAAGTGATGTCACTAGACGGGTAATCTTACAGGGAGTGACTCCCAAATAAGAGACCCCGGTCGACCATCGAATCAGTGGAGACACCCTTTGCAGATTCAATGCCTATACGACTTTGGTTGTTGAAAGCAGATTGTTCGATTGTGGTTGTCCATGAAACTGAGGATTTTAGTAGACTGAGACCTTGTTCCTATTTTATAGTGCGGAAGCTATCGAAAATAGTTGTCACGCGATACTACCCTTATTTGAGATTACTCTAAGATACTGCAGCTCGCTCGGGTGAACCAGCCTGCTGTTGTTATCCAAAGAGGGGTCAATGATTTTGAGGACAAGTAAAAAAATTACTAGTATAACCTTTGGGGATGGGTAGAGCCATGACTTCATAACACCGAACCTTTGACCCCATGTTTTTTCTATGTTTTTGTGAGCTGCATTCATGCATTCATTTCATTAAAAAACATTAAACAAAGAAAAAATTTCTCTTCTAGTCTCTCTTTTTCAAATTAAACTAAGACAATGATTGCAAATGTCAGAGAAAAAGACTGCGTTATGGATTTCGGTAGAAGGAAGACTCACAAGTACACCTTCAAGGTTCCAAAATTAGAGGATTTGAGAGGGTTGGCAAGGATGATCACCAACCCTGATGCTTTCAGAGCCAAGTACGGAGGACTGTTGTCTCTATTAAAGGTCCATGTAATTGAAGGAATCCTGGCCACGCTCATTCAGTTCTACGATCCGGTCTATCACTGTTTCACATTCCCAGATTTTCAACTAGCACCAACGCTGGAGGAGTACTCTCACCTGACTTACCCATTACTGACCAAGCTCCCTTTTCCGGACTGGAAGAAATTCCAAAGGATCAAACTATTGCAAGAGTAATTTATTTGGATGAGTCCGAAGTCAGGACTCACATGACCACTAAGGGTGGAATCCAAGGTTTGCCAGCCAAGCTTTTGGTAAAGAAAGCTCTGTACTTCACTAGTATAGGGAACGTGACTGCTTTCGAGAGCATCTTTGTTTTGCTCACCTACGGGTTATTTCTGTTTCCCAACATTGATAACTTCATTGATATCAACGCCATTCAGGTTTTTCTGATTGGAAACCCTGTACCGACCTTGCTCACAGATGCTTATCATTCTATACACCTAAGGAATTTGTACAACGGAGGAATAATCACATGTTGTGTACCCCTGCTATACAAATGGTTCACTTCCCATTTACCAAAGTCTGCCGCTTTTTAGGATCATAAGAGTGCTTTACGTTGGTCACAGAGAATCATGGCTCTTACCAACTCTGACATAGATTGGTACAATCGAATCTATGACGGGATCAGAATCTTTGACCGTTGTGGAAATTTCCCCAATGTACCCCTCATAGGAACTAAATGAGGAATCAATTATCATCCAGTTTTAGTTCGTCGTCAATTTGGGTACCCGATGAGACATGTCCCGCGTAATGTTCATCTAGAAGGTCTTTTCTTCAAGGAAGGAGAAAATGACAGGGCACTAAAGACAGAAAAAGTGCATGCCTAGAAACATGTTCATAGGAAAGGAAGAGAGTCTCTAGGAAAACCAGATTGTGTCTCTGTGGAACCTTATCTCCACTGAGTACAAACTAGAGCTCTTAAACTGAGGATGTCTTACCCTCGTCAAAAAGTTCTTCCGTTAAGGGACCCCGTCCTTTATTTTATGTCTGATACGGAAAAACTTCAGGTTACTCTCAACAAAGTTCAACAGGAGAAGAGGTATTGGAAGAACAAGTACCGTATTCTCAGTGTGGAGTGTAACAAAATACATCAACTGTTAAAAGAAAAAGATGCTCTGATCGAGATTTTAGAGCAACATGCTGTAGAAAATCAAGAAGACCAAAGGAATTTGCTTGCTTCTTTCACTTGGCAAAGGAATGACAACCCGACAACGGCTCGAGAGCCCCAGTCAAAGAAGAGGAAAGTACCAGAACCAGCACCTGAGCCCTCCTCAGAGAGAACTTAGGATCCATTAGCTTAGACATTTCCTTTTACAACACTTTGTAAACTATTGTATTTCCATTTCCGCAATCTTTGAATTCAATAAAATGGGGTTTCCCCACTGTTTGATATTTGCAATCCAATTGTAGAAGTTTCTTTTGATTAAACAAAAAATCAATTAATATAATCATTGCATATCATTCATCATTCTCACATAACACATTCTTCTTACCTACAAATCTCACGTTTGTGTCTCGATTCTAGAGTCAAACTGTCTTATTCGTACAATACTCGGGCCAATCGACAAAGGATGATGGATAATCTCGAGGAAGAGAACAGAGAGTTGAGAGAAGAACTCGACGCTCTGAAAGATGATCTGAGGAAGCTTCATAATGACATGCAAGCTCTGGCAGAAGCTCAGCTACAAAGGACTGTGATCTCAGAGATCACATCAACGCCCATAGTGGAGAAGTATGATCCTCGGTATAACATGCCAAAAGATCGTCCCTGGGGCATGCCTATTAACTATATCCCGGACGGATATGTTCCTCCGATCACTGAAGATCCGGAAACTGCAGCAGGAACCGCTGGGCCTGAAGGTTACAAACTTCAGGAAAGCGAAGATGCCAGGGGCATGACAACAACTCCTGAAGGTTACAAACTTCGGGAAGCACCAAGAGTCACTGCCGTAATGACTATACCACCACCCGAGGTACACACTGTCCCGGAAGGAAAGATTCCACAGATACCTTCTGGTAGAAATGAAAGTATGGATGAGAGAATGAATGAGTTCCAGGAACAGTTCCTAGAAATGTAGAAGGAACTGTAAGCCCTTCGCGGTCAGGATCTATTTGGAAAGAACACCGCAGACCTGTGTTTGGTTCCCAATGTGAAAGTTTCGCACAAATTCAAGGTGCCCGAATTTGAAAAATACAGGGGTAACTCTTGCCCTCAAAGTCACTTGGTGATCTACGCTCAGAGGATGTCAACTCAGACAGAGAACCAACAGCTACTGATCCATTACTTCCAAGATAGTTTAACTGGTGCCGCACTCAAATGGTACATGGGATTAAACCGCACTAAGATCGCCACTTTCATAGATCTTGGCGCTGCCTTTGTTTTGCAGTATAAGTATAACCTAGACATGGCACCAGACAGAGATCAACTCAGAGCCATGTCACAAAAGGACAAGGAAACCTTTAAGGAATATGCTCAAAGATGGCGTGAAATTGCCGCTCAGATTTGTCCACCTCTTGAGGAAAAAGAGATGACAAAGATCTTCTTAAAGACCTTGAGCTCATTTTACTACGACAGAATGGTCGCCAGTGCGCCCAGTGACTTTATTGAGATGGTAGGAATGGGAGTTCGTCTTGAGGAAGCAGTTCGAGAGGGACGTCTAGTCAAAGATGTCGGATCATCAAACAATACTAAAAGATACGGTAGGGCTCTCCCTAAGAAAAAGAGCAAGATATTGGCAATATCTCTCTCGGAAAGCAAAGGTGACGCTACCAACCAGTAGCAGCTGTAACTCCTGCTATCAACCCTGTACCTATTCCTACGTATCAACCTCAGGTTGCTCCGAGCCAACCGAATCAACAATAATTTCAGCAAAGGACACAACAACCTCTTCAGTAGGCTCGTCCTCCGTACAACAACAACCGTGCAACACGACCACCAGGGTTTGACCCTATACCAATGTTGTATGCAGAACTATTTCCATTACTACTGGTCAAGGGGCACATCCAAACCAGGTCTCCTCTTATAATACCGGAGAATCTGCCTTTTTGGTTTAAAACGGATCAGACTTGCCCTTACCATCAAGGAGGACCAGGGCATAACATAGAAAACGGTCTCAGTTTCAAATCCGACGTATAGAAGCTTGTTAGGAGTGGGGTCCTATCCTTCAAGGATACAAGTCCAAATGTTCAGACAAACCCACTGCCTCAACACAAAAAAGCTGCAGTAAATTTGATAGAAGGAGAGTCTAACCACAACTATCAAATTCATGATGTACTCTTATTGAGTACCAACCTGGTCAAGATGCATTGCAGACAGAGCATATACGGTCATGTGTCGTCTCATAATTATCATCAATGTAATATCTGTTCTAAAGATAATCAAGGATGTTCTTTGGTGCAATCAGCTCTACAGGAACAATTGGATCTCGGATGGATCCAGGATCACCGAATTCGTGAGGTCAACATGACTTATACGAATTCCAACATCATTCAGAATCACAACATTCTAGCAATGAATGTCAACTTGGTGGCCATGCACTGAAGGCAAAGCCAACATCATAATCTGCCTCGGCACGAATATGATTCCTGTCTGATTTGCTTGGTAAACAAACAAGGATGCTCTTTTGTACAAGAGGCCCTCCAGCGTCAGATGGGTCTTGGATGGATTCAGGATAACCATGATAGAAGTCAGTATCAAGTGAATATGATTCAAATCTTTGATATTCGTTTCATGAATACCAGTTTGGTGGAGTTACACGCTACACAAGTCCAGCTCGGTTTTCTGACTTCGCATAATTATCAGAACTGTACAATATGCCGTGAGAGCAACCAAGGATGTGCTCTCGTTCAAAGGACTTTGCAACACTTGTTAAACCATTGGTGGCTTCCGATTTATATGGATGAAGACACACAACAAGTCAGCATGACTAACAGGAACCCTGCTAGGCATCAAAGTCAAGATGTTCGATCAATGGAAACAAACCTAGTAAGGTTACACTGCATACAAAGAGGACATGGCCAGGTGCCACCACACAATTATGAACGCTGTAGAGTTTGCTTGGAAGATAATCAAGGATGTTACCTCATGCGAGCATCCCTTCAAAGTCAGTCGGACCACAAGGAGATTCGACCGTGTCCAAGTTCAGGGTGAATCAACTTGATGCCAGACTATTTCGCTGATCAAATCAAAGACGTTGTCGTAATCTCTGATCATAAGAGGACCAAAGATGTTTGTGCCATTATCCTTCTACTTGACGAATCAAAAGTTCCCAATCAGGAACTGATTAAAATTACTTACAATGGTCAGAAAAATCAAAAGGCTCATGTAGTTATCTATCTGCCGGGACCAATACCGTATGAATCAACTAAGGCTATCCCTTACAAATACGGTGCCACAACAATTGAGAATGGAAAGGAAACTCCATTACCCTCCGTCGTGAATATTGCAGACATCAGTCGAGTAACACGGAGCGGTCGGATCTTCAACCGAGGAGTTGGAGAGCCCAACAAAGAAAAGGAACCGTAAACAGAAGTTCCTAATCAACCAGTCGGGCAGACCAGTGATCCTGACCTTTCAAAGAACAACGATGAGATGCTGAAGCTCATCCAAAAGAGTGAATACAACATTGTCGATTAACTGTTGCAAACTCCTTCAAAAATTTTAGTATTATCTCTTTTACTCAGTTCCGAGGCTCACAGGGAGGCTCTACAGAAAGTCTTAGAGCAGGCCTTTGTGGAACAAGATGTAATAATAAGACAATTCGATAGCATCATCTCCAACATCACTTCCTGCAATAACTTGGGATTCAGTGATGAAGAACTGCTGGAAGAAGGCCACAGTCACAATATGGCACTCAACATTACAGTCAACTGCCAGGACGATGCATTAGCCAGCGTATTGGTAGACACCAGATCAGCTTTAAATGTGATGCCAAAGTCTACTCTGATGTGATTATTATACCAAGGACCTCCGATGAGAGGCAGTGAGGTCATCGTCAAAGCATTTGACGGATCCCAAAAAACAGTTATCGGTGAAGTCGACCTTCCCATAACTATCGGTCCTCACACTTTCCAAGTCACTTTCTAGGTCATGGACATCCGGGCAGCATACAACTATTTGTTAGGAAGACCTTGGATACACGAGGCTGGGACAGTCACTTCAACACTTCACCAAAAGCTGAAGTTTGTTAAAAATGACCAACTCGTCACAGTCTGCGGAGAGCAAGCCTTGATTGTAAGCAACTTATCGTCATCCACTTGTGTAGAACCAGAGGAGGTAATCGAAACCCAGTTCCAAGCACTTTCGGTGAGCAATGACAATCAATTAGAAAGAGGAACGTCGATTTCCTCATACAAAGATGCTCTCGAAGCGATCGAAAGTAACAATGCAAAAGGATGGGGACAGCTTGTCATTCCTACTGATAACGAAGCAAAGAAAGGCCTTGGTTTTTCTTCAAACTGTGCCCGACTGCTACTAACGATGAAAGTCTTCATCCCATTCAGAACTTCTTCCACAGTGGAGGCTTCCTTCACCCAGTGTCTCAAGAAGTGCATACCATCAATGAGGGTGATCCCTCTGATACAGATGAAGAATGGAAGTCCTATCTTAATGAGGATGCCTATATGTCTCAGGGAGAGGTGCCTACGCCATTTTTCTATCCCGCACAGAGTCCGAGATATATACCAAGGTCAGATGTCAAGATGATATACGGAGATTGTGATCCGGAAGGATGTCGGGCTCCGCCAAACTCATTAGAGGAGGACCTTCTGATGAAAGACAACTTTGACCATGACTATCATGGCCCGATGGATGGCCTGCCTATGTGGCAGCCGTACCCAGGGGACTCGGGGCAAGAGAGTCAGCCAAACGATGCATATCATCTAAGCATCATCGAAAAGAATACATGTGTCCCCACAGAAGCATGGGATCATTACTCGGGACATTCAGAAAATATCCACTACAACGATGAATTTGCAAGGATCGCAGGACAAGAGTTCCTTAACTATGCTTTTCCCGAGGTCAACATCATCGAAAGGGATGACTCCTCCAGTTCCAAAGAGGTGTGGGACACCTTAGGACAACCGAATGGCAAATACGACTTTATGGTTAAGTACACCACTCCCGAAAGCTCTCGTATCAGGCTCGAAGACATCCAGCCAACTGGATGGGGAGATATACCTGAGAATACAAATACTATGCAAGATACAGCTGAAGAATCCTCCTACGACAACTCTGCCTGGGAGATAGATTCTAATGATCCTGCTCCACCAGAAATCAATGTCATTTCTGAAGATAAGCCAAGAAGGAAAGTGCCAAACTTTTTGATTCACCGAGGAGTTCGCCGCCAATGGGTTGCAGTCAACGTTCCGAAATTTGTTCAAAATTCTAAGTAATTGTCGTCTTTATCTTAACCTTTCACCCTGCCCAGGTGAAACGGATGTTTTGATAGGGCTCACTTTCTGTAAATGTGCCTCTTCGCTTCACCCAAAGCGACAGAGTTTTGTTTTATAGGGCTGTAGTTTCAAGAATCGACAAGATCATAAATAAAATAACGTCGTTCTGTAATTTCTGCATTTTATTGTTGTTTTCTCTTTTCTCTTTTTCAGAAAATGGTAATCCTAAAAACAAATAATAAAAACCAGCATTTTTCAGAAAAAACACTACACGCACTCTTGCATTGTCTCTATCTCTTCTAAAACAAATCATCACGTCATGCAGATTGCTTGTTTTAAACCCCATTGAAACATACGATCCAATGCCTTCTCCCAGCTTTGAATTCCCGGTATTTAAGGATGAAGAAGAAAATGACGAGGAAATTCCAGAAGAGATCTCCCGATTACTAAGACAAGAGGAAATATCCATTGAACCTCACAAAGAGCCGTTGGAAATGGTCAACTTGGGTTCAGAAGAAGAAAGAAAAGAAGTCAAGATTGGAGCACTGCTCAGTCCAACTGTCAAAGAAGGTTTGATAAAGCTTCTCAAAGAATTTCCCGATGTATTTTCTTGGTCCTACCAGGATATGCCAGGGTTGGATACCAGCATCATGGAACATCATCTACCATTGAGATCAGAATGTCCGCCGGTAAAACAAAGACTAAGACGGGCTCATCCAGACATGGCCATCAAAATCAAAGAGGAAGTACAGAAACAGATTGACGCAGGTTTCCTCGCCACATTAGAATATCCTCAATGGCTAGCCAACATAGTACCAGTTCCAAAAAAGGACGGAAAGGTCAGAATGTGTATAGACTACAGGGATCTGAACAAAGCCAGTCCAAAGGATGACTTTCCCTTACCACACATAGACATGCTGGTAGACAGTACAGCCAAGTTCAAAGTATTCTCCTTCATGGATGGATTCTCGGGCTATAATCAGATAAAAAGGGCGCCGAAAGACATGGAGAAAACATCATTCATCATCCCATGGGGCACCTTTTGTTACAAGGTAATTCCTTTCGGTTTGAAGAACGTCGGGGCAACCTTTCAATGAACCATGACTACTCTGTTTCACGACATGATACATAAAGAAATCGAAGTGTATGTCGATGCATGATTTCCAAATCTAAAACAGAGGAGGATCATGTGACCCACCTGTCAAAGCTATTCGAGCGGCTGAGAAAGTACAAACTCCACTTGAATCCCAATAAATGCACATTCGATGTCCGTTCAGGGAAACTTTTAGGGTTCATCGTCAGCCAAAAAGGAATTGAGGTTGATCCTGACAAGGTCAAGGCCATTCAAGAAATGCCTTCTCCAAAGACTGAAAAACAAGTCAGGGGATTCCTGGGACATTTGAATTACATTTCTCGATTTATATTCCTCATGACCGCGATGTGCGCACCAATCTTCAAATTACTCAAAAAGAATCAGGATTGCGTTTGGACAGAAGACTGCCAAACTGCCTTCGACAGTATCAAAGAATACCTGTTGAACCCACTGATTCTATCACCTCCAGTGGAAGGAAGACCACTGATCATATACCTAACAACCTTGGAAGACTCAATGGGTTGCGTACTTGACCAACAAGACGAAACAAAAAGGAAATAGTCTGCCATTTACTATTTGAGCAAGAAATTTACCGACTGTGAAACTCGGTACACTATGCTTGAGAAAACTTGTTGTGCTCTGGCTTGGGTAGCCAAACATCTTCGCCAGTATATGATTCGTCACACTACTTGGTTAATCTCTGAAATGGATCCGATCAAGTATGTCTTTGAAAAACCTGCTCTCACGGGAAGGATTGCCCGTTGGCAGATGTTGTTATCAGAATACGACATCGAGTACGATGCTCAGAAAGCCATAAAAGGAAGTGTTTTAGCCGATCATTTGGCTCATCAACCGATTGATGACCAGGAATCAATCGGATTTGACTTCCCAGACGAAGATGTCATGTACTTGAAAATGAAAGATTACGATGAACCGCTACCCAGTGAAGGGCCAGAACCAGGTTCACAATGGGGACTAATCTTTGACGGAGCTGTCAATCATTATGGAAACGGAATTGGGGCAATCATCATAATACCTCAGGGTACCGACATTCCTTCCACCGCCCGACTGACATTCAAGTGTACAAACAATGAGGCCGAATACGAAGCTTGTATCATGGGTCTCGAAGAAGCGATCGACTTAAGGATCAAGAACTTGGATGTATATGGCGATTCAGCCCTGGTTATCAATCAGATCAAAGGAGATTGGAACACATACCAATCAGGATTGATTCCTTACAAAGACTACATGAGAAGGTTGCTACCATTCTTCGATAGAGTCGAGTTTCATCATATCCCTCGTGAAGAGAATCACATGGCTGATGCATTAGCCATTCTCTTTTCCATGATTAGTGTAGGTCAATGGAACGACGTACCTAAGATTGACATAATGCGCCTAGAACGGCCCACTTACATCTTCATGATTGAAGCAGTCATAGATGACAAACCTTGGTATCACGATATCAAATGCTTCCTTCAGAAACAAGAATACCCACCTGGGGCTTCCAGAAAAGACAGAAAAACCCTCAGAAGGCTGGCAGGAAATTTCTTCCTGAGCGGCGATACCCTCTATAAGAGAAACTTTGACATGGTCTTGCTCCGATACGTAGACAGACCAGAAGCAAACCTGCTGATGAAGGAAATTCATGAAGGATCCTTTGGCCCTCATGTCAACAGACACACAATGGCGAGGAAAATTCGAAGAGCGGGGTACTATTGGTTGACCATGGAATCCGACTGCTACAAGTACATAAGGAGGTGTCACAAGTGTCAGATATACTCAGACAAAATCCATGTACCGCCAACACATCTCATAGTTCTCTCTTCCCCATGGGCTTTTTCTATATGGGGAATTGACATGATTGGCCTGATTGAGCCCAAGGCTTCGAACGAACATCGGTTCATCCTGGTAGCCATTGATTACTTCACCAAGTGGGTCGAAGTAGCGTCATACGTCAATGTAACCCGACAGGTGGTGGTCCGATTTATCAAAAACAATATCATCTGCCGCTATGGTGTTCCAAGCCAGATCATTACTGATAATGGATCTAACTTGAATAATAAGATGATGAAGGAGTTGTGCGCTGAGTTCAAGATCAAACACCATAACTCATCTCCCTACCGACCTAAGATGAACAGAGCGGTAGAAGTAGCTAACAAGAACATCAAGAAGATTGTTCAGAAGATGGTTGTAACCTATAAAGACTGGCACATGATGCTACCTTTTACACTTCATGGTTATCGCACATCTGTCCGCACTTCAACAGGGGCAACCCCTTTCTCTCTAGTATATGGCATGGAGGCAATGCTTCCCATAGAAGTAGAGATCTCATCAATCAGGGTATTGATGGAAGCTAAGCTTACAGAAGCTGAATGGTGTCAAAGTCGATACGACAAACTGAATCTGATCGAAGAAAAGCGAATAACGACTCTATGCCATGGTCAGTTGTATCAGCAAAGAATGAAGAAGGTGTTTGACAAAAAGGTCCGACCTCGCGTCTTCAGGAAAGGAGACCTCGTGCTCAAGAAGATATAATCATTTCTCACTGATTCTCGGGGAAAATGGACTCCGAATTATGACAGCCCCTATGTGGTCAAGAAAGCCTTCTCAGGCGGCGCCCTGAAACTCGTAACCATGGATGGAGAGGAATTTGTCTACCCCACAAATGTTGACGTAGTCAAGAAATACTTCGCCTAAATAAAAAAAACGTCTCGGTGGATTGAAAACCCGAAAGGGCAGTCCAGGCAAAAATTAGAGACATAATCGAAAATCATCCCGATGGATTGGAAACCTCAAAGTACAACCCAGGAAAAAGTTAGGGATTCATGGCAAGTAACGACGTCCAGCAAAGGGGTAAATCCCTCAGCAGCAGTCATGCCATCCATCAGGAAAACTCCAGTCAAGGTCGTCTTCGACGGAAGCTCAGGATGCCCAGAATTCAAAGTTGGTAGAAGGATAGTGGTCGTTATGTTTTAATGTAGCCCTTTTCCCTTAAATTACCATTTTCTAACTTTGTAAATACTCTATGGAATCACGCGCTTGGCTGATTTCCATCCTATCAATAAAATTTGAGCCTTAGTGCTTTTATTTGCAATTCTTATTTGTTTTAGCTTTACAGAACAAAATTTTAACATGATCAAAGATTCTTGAAATAAAACAAAAATGAATTTACTTGTCAAAATTTTTCTGCTTTTAAAATAATGATGGCAATTTCTTTTGACTGTTGAACATCGAAAGAACATCGATCGCTTCTCCAGAAGTAATCGAACCTCAAAGTGCAGAATCAAAGTACTCCTTCTAAGCCAGTATGCCTGAAGGAAGGATCAACTGTGTCAGAGACCATATTCCATCTGACATCTTCGGCAGAGTTCTTACCTCCTAAGCCCGACCAACGTTGTTCCTCGCAGGAATTACCTCTCCTAAGCAAGGCAGAATTGTTATCTAGAACCGAAGATACCGCTTCGTCCCCTACAGTGGCCGAGTATCCAGTCGTGTTCATCTATTAGTCTGTATGTCGCGCCAGTTTTGTCAGCATAAACATACATACATCATGCATTATTGATTTACATTCATATTCATATTGCATCACTATCACTCTAGTCGGTCTTATCCCCTAGTGATAAAAGCCCTCTCAATTGAGTTGTCAGTTCTTTCCTTGTCAGGAAGTGAATCATCTAAGCAATCTCTCTCCAGTTTATCTCTGGATTAGAGACGGTCCTCGACCACTTTGATAAGTTGCACCTCTGAAAAGTAAGAATACCATTGACAAATGTCACTCTTCGCCATTGAAGATGATGTCTTCGCTTTCCCAGATTAAGGAAAATCCCCAAAGAAAGCCTCTTAATCAAAGATTCGGCAGTACAGCAGTTTTTCTCCAAAAAATTCGCTGACGAAAAGGTCATCAGCACCTCCACGTTGGATTACATCACATGGCATTTCTCCGAGAAGATCTCGAGAAAAAGTATGATGTAATATCCCTAAGCAGGAAATAGTCTCTCAAGATACTCGTTTTCCCCAGTAGAGTCAATAAATGGCGTCTCCAACAAAGAAGTTTGTACACCTCTACCGCTCAGATGAATGGGCTCCCCAGCAAGTCTGACATCAAAACTCTTTCCATCAAATGGCATCTCTCCAGGAAAATTCGGAGAGAAGTCTGAGGAAAACGGCTACAAATAGCGTCCCTTGTCAAGAAAGTTTATTAACAAAAGAAACTAAGACCATGTCCTTGGTAGGAAACCAGGATCAAGGGGAAGTTTATATCAGAAACTGAGACCAATTCCTTGGTAGAAAACCAGGATCGAGGGGAAGTTTATTTCAAAAGAAAATTGAGACCAGTTCCTTGGCTGAAGACCAGGATCGAGGGGAAGTTTTTACCTTTTCTAAGCATCATTGCTTAGTAAAAGAAGATGGAGGAGCAAACTGCCATTCATAACCACCATCAAAATTTTGGGTATTCTGATATTTAATCCTCTTGTACCTCGAATGCCCGAATACCTTCGCCATTCACACCTTCGGGTCCAAGAAGATTAAATAGGGGCACCTGTCATACCCCAAATTTTGACCACTAAGATTTCCCATCATTGTGAAAATCATCATCACAATATAGATGTACGTTTATGCCTCATCAGTCTCCTCAAGGATTGTTGAGCATTCACTACAACCATAGATTAGGGTTTTGAGCCCTCTCAGAGCACTTAGACAAAGGATCAATCAAGGAATGACATGATCTTCAACTTTTCTAACCTCTCAAACACCCATAAAGGATCAAGAGGACTCCCACATCAAGAATCAAGCACAAAGTTACTACATTCCAAGGGGATTAAGCCTCTAGATCGTCAGTGTCACCAAATTAGGGTTTTGGTCGACCAGGGCCTCCAGATGTAAATTTTCATCTGGGCATGAGCCAATGCTTCAAAATATAACTCAAGATACTCCAAGGGACCTCATGGACCCAATCACCAAGTCAATTTAACCTCAGGGGATGCATTTACCAAAAATCAGGAATTAGGGTTTCTTGACCTAATTCACCCCTAAGTTGACTTTTGGGACAAAGCATGAGCCAAAACCTCAAGACATGATTTGAGGGTCTCTAAAATACTACATTGATCCATTTTCAACAATGGATTGATCCAAGAAGCTTGATCCACAAGTTTCAATTTCATCAAGACCACAATTAGGGTTTCGAGGAAAAAGTCAACTGTACCTTTGACTTTTGACCAGGACATGCTCCAAAACTTGGGACATGATTCAATACACCCTACAACACCTATGGAACATATCCATTAGGTTTGATTTAGGTCAAGGACTTGATTTCACCAAGGATTGTACAGTTTGGAATTCATCTGATAAAAAGTCAACTGTGCACAAAAGTCAAGTTTGACTTTTTGGGATTTTTCACAATTATGGTTCCTTGACCCTAAAACAATGTTAATATGTGATTTGAATCATCATTCATCAAGAAAAATCAAAGAAAGTGAGATAACTTGTAAAAGGGGTAACCATAAAAACTTAGAATTTCTCTAATTTATGGAACAAAGTGGCTAGGGCACCAACTTCCAAGGACCATAACTTGAGATCCAAGCAACCATTTTGGATGATCCAAAGATGGATTTTTAGCTCTCATGGCATACTTTAAAAGTGTCAACTACACCTCATTCCAATTCCTCATGGATTTTGAGTTATGGAAAATGGCTGAAAACACAAAAGTGACATTTTTCCAACACTTAGTGAAATTTTCACTAAGTTAGAATCTGCCTTATTTTTTCCCAAAAGTAGAGGCATTTTTCATTGTAATTCAAGTTGGATCAAAATCAAAGTTGGAAATCATGTTGAAATAGGATATGTCAGCTTTCCAAAATGTCCAAGAACTCCATCAAATTCCATCTGAGCTAAGAATTATGATGGCTGCAATATGCCTTGATGCAAACTGTCATGCAAGACAGATTTGTGCATTATGTCTCGATTTGATCAAATTGTGCAACTCCAAGCATGGTTATCCATCTGCACACCTCAAGGGGGAACAAGCAAGGGACAAGCACTGATCTATCAGCCTCCAAAGTCCCAAAATCTACAAGTAGCATGCCAAACCTAAAAAGCCTAAAGGAGGCCAAGACTCCAGTTTTGTTTGGAACATTTAATGGAGGCTTAGAGGTGGTATGTATCAGAGCAAATATGAACACTTCAGTCAAGCCTTATCCTTAAATCAAAGACCTGCTGCAGTTGTCATTCCCTATTGATGCCAAAACAAACTTGACACACTATAAATAGACCTCATTTCTGATCAGTTTGAGCACACCAAAGGCTTATAACACTTGCCTTTCTCAAAATCACACTTTCACTCCAAATTTTCCTTCTAAAGCAAGTCACTATCGGGTTTTGAGTTTGAGAACAATTCCAACCAAACCAATCACATACACACCTCATAAACATCATATAGAAGTGATCCAAACACTTAAAAAACATCTGGAACACAAGATTCTCAAAATCACCAGCCATCTGCACAAGCCTTTGACAGATTTGCAGTTAAGGTGCCAAATCAAGTTCCAGATCAATTCAATCCACTCCAAGCATTCAGACACACTCCATAGCACCTAAGGAAGTTGTCCACATCATTGGAACCAAGCTGCAACACCTCCAACCTAGAACTCGATCACCAGCTGCAAGAGGTAAGCCTCAACTTGGTCATCTCATGATTCATGCATATTTCCTCGCACAATAATTTTGCCAAATGTTCATAATCATGCATAGAATGTTTCCCCTCTATTAATTACTTTGTATGAATCGTGTGTGGAATTTCCTAGCCTTCATGCAGAATTTAGGGTTCTTGAGGTTTCTCTTTGATTTCTTATTCCATGCTTAAAATAAATGAAATTAAAGAACATAGACATGATCGTGAGGTAAAAACGAGTAGATTGATAGGTGAATTGTGTGATTTCATCAAGGATTCAGTGAGATTGATGAGAAAACGCAAATCTGGGCAAAACAGAGCACGCGGGCAAGACCAAGGTTTTCTTGGCGCCCCTTTTCAAATATTTGAATATTTGAATTTTGTGATTTTTATTTAATTGATTCAAAAATTAATTTCTCTCTGAATTTTAATGATTTTGAGTTGATTCCTTTTTTAATAATTCACAAAAATATTAAAATATTTTATTTTACAAAAAATTTCCAAAAATATTATTTATTTCATATACTTGGTATTTTTGCAAAATAATTAATTTTTATTTGTTTTTGACATTTAAAATATTTTTTCTTTCTTGATTTTTCACACTTAAATAGTTTCCAATCATTTTGTGGATAGAAACATGATTTTTGAAACATTGATCCAAGATCACCACTCATTTTTCACATGTTTTCAATAATTTTTATTAATTTTTAAACAAAATTAATTCCATTTTTAAACAAAATTAGGGTTTTGATTAATTCCACCCTCATCAATCTTTTTCAAACACTCATGGGCCTCTTGATAGAGTGTAAGTCCCATCCCTTTGTAAATAAACATTTTGGGCCTCACACATTTTGGGCCTCACACGTCGCCTTTTTAACAAAAACAACTGGGCTTCTCCTTGAGCTATAAGACCCATCTTTATTTCTTTTCTTCAAATAATCTTTGGGACTCTAATAGAGTGTAAGTCCCAACCCTTTTTGTAGATAAATAAACTTGGGCCTCAGTCATTGTATAAGATCCATTGTATTTTCAAAAACCTCGGCGCGATCGCCAGTTTAAAACAAAATCAATTAGGCCTACCCTCGTGTTTTAAGTCCCACTCCTTTTTCTTTAAATATTTGGGCCTCTCCTTGAGTTGTAAGACCCAACCCTTTTAAGAATAAACCTTTTTGGGCCTTCGTCGTTGTATAAGTCCTGACATGATATTCAAAAACAACGGTACGATCACTATTAAAACCTTGGGCCTCTCCTTGAGTATAAGCCCCAACGATCTTTTCAAAACGATTCCCTTTTGATTTAGATTCAAATATATATGTTGTTATCAAAACTTTATTTAATTTCTTTGAACAACTAACCACACAGCATGGAGGCTTGCTCGCCTATAAGTTTTAAACAGCTTTCATTTATTCGCTTTCATGTATATAACTGTATTGTGGGAAGTTGTGCATGGTTAGTCTTCTTTCATTCTTTTAAATACATGTCATATATATATATAACTGTATTGTGGGAAGCGGCGCATGGTTAGTCTTCTTTCATACCCTCTTTATACTTGTCATATATCAACTGTATATATACTAGTATAGTTATTTAGAATTTTCCCCGGCAACTACGTCTAGAACTAGGTAAAGCCCCATTGGTCACTCTTAAATACAAACAAAACTAGATCCCCCATAGGATTCCAGATACAGTCTTCCCTTCTCTTGGGGTTAAACAATATGGAACAAAGAGAAAGGCAGTATTCCTCGTGAACCTTTTCTTAGACTGTCACCCGTAGAAATTGTCAAAGAAATTCTACTCTCCAGATGTGATTTATTCTCGGTGAATGACATCTCTTGAGTTTCTTCAAACCTCGAACTTTCACTAAATGATCTATTCTCGGTGAATGACATTTCTTGAACTTCTCTTAGTTTGGGACCCACAGGCTTCCTAAAAGCATCCCCGCCTCCTCTTGGGCTTTGTACAAGGACCCTTCGGCTTCTTAGAAGTTCTCACGCCTTCTCTTGGGCTTAATACAAGGACCCTGAAGACCTCTTAAAGGTATAAGATAAAACTTGGTCATCCTTTGCTAGAGCAGTCTTTCCAATGTCAAACCTTCGGCCACTTTAGGGTTGATTCTCATCCCTTAATGCCCGTGCCTCCTCTTGGGCATCGTACAAAAGATAAAACTATTCCACACCGATAGACTTGGACAGTCTAATCCCCTTGAGTCTCAAAGACATTCTCAAGTTCCTTTTGATAATAAGAAGAAACCCCGGTCACTCTGGATCAATCTCCAGCAGAAACCCAGTCTCTCTCATGAGAGTTCCCCAACCAGGGTCAGCTTATCCCAAATCAGAACCTCAAGGCATCTGATACCTTAACTCTTCTGTAATCCTCAACAAGAGTTGACTCCCCACTTGGACCTGCCCAGGATCTCAATTGTCCCCAGCAAAAGATAGCCTCCTCTTAGGCTTTGTATAATGATCTTACCTCAACACAGACAACCTTCCCTTGGGCTTTGAATAGTGATTCTCCCCGGCAGAGCTAACCTTTTCAGACTCTCTTGTTGAGTCCATCACTTCTCAAGACTCTCTCGTTGAGTCAATCACTTTTCAAGACTCTCTTGTTGAGTCAATCTCCTTACTAGCCTCAATCTCGGGCTTTGTACGAGATAGCAAATCACTCTCTTGTTGAGTATAAAAGACTCTCTTGTTGAGTCAACCCCTTTAGCCTCCGTCTTGGGCTTTATACAAGACAGATAAAAGCACTCTCTTGTTGAGTCATACCCCTTTAGCCTCAATCTTGGGCTTTGTACAAGACAGATAAAAGCACTCTCTTGTCGAGTCAAACCCTTTTAGCCTCCATCTTGGGCTTTGTACAAGACATAAATCTCCCTCTCTTAAGCTTGGGACATATATCTTTCCCAAGAGAGTCATTTCTTTCCAGCCTTCCTTTAGGCTTTGAGGAATGATTTTTCCCAAGGAGAGTCAAACTCATTTCAGCTTCAATCTTGGGCTTTGTACAAGACACATAAAATATCCTCACCAGAGTCAGTTAAATTTCCCATTTCAGCCTCAATCTTGGGCTTTGTACAAGACACATACAAATTCTCCACAATGAAGTCAAAAAGCTCTGTATAAGCATTTCCCCAACAGAGTCCATCCTTCTTAGCCTTCTTTAAAGCTTTGTGAATTAAATCCCCTTAAGCAGAGTCAAAACCCCTTTTAGCCTCAATCTTGGGCTTTGTACAAGACAGATAGAACATTTTCCCCAGAAAAGTCAAACTTCTAGCCTCCTCTTAGGCTTTGTATAAAGATATCCCCAAAGAGTCAGTCTCTTCTTTGCCTCAATCTTGGGCTTTGTACAAGACACCAATATATACACTCTCTTGTTGAGTTGGTCTTATCCAGCTTCCTCTTAGGCTTTGTATAAAGAAATCCCCCAGTCGGGTCAATTAACCTTTTAGCATCAACCTTGTGCTTTGATCAAGGCACACAAAAATCAACAATCCCTCTTTAGAGATGACAAATTCTCTCTCAGTCAAACCTTTTAGCTTCAATCTTGGGAGTTGAACAAGACACAAACAACCTTTTAGCTTCAATCTTGGGCTTTGAACAAGACTCCAAAACATCCTTTTCCTCCCATAGAATAGGAGGAACTACGATTGCTCTGATTTCCCTGTTTCATTTAAACGGGAATACGTAGGCATAAGATTGCAAAATCTTAGCGAGCATACTAATCAAATACTCTAGGTCCAGTACCTTCACACCAATCAAAACTTAGGTCTAGTACCTTACCAAAAACATTGGGAACACCCGAACATCAACAAAAACTCGCTCACTCACTCAAACTTCCCAAGAAACTTTCCCAACCCATCAGCAGATAAACACTATCAATTACAAAGCGAAACCTAAAGCTAATATCCTATGGATAACCACATATAGGATGGGTAATTGACAACTACCCATTGTATAACCTGACCCCGGACCCCCCAATCTCTTTAAAGCGTTTGTTCAGTTAAACATTCGCGTGCAAGGTTAGTTTTAGATAGCTTCCCTTTCCCTTCCAGCTTCACAGGATAAATAAGAAATCAGAAAGTAGCACCCCCTCCTCATTGTGAGGAGAAACCCAACTTCAGCGATAAGGTGGTCGCGTCACCGATGAAAATCGCTCGCTACACCCAGCATGCATTAATATTTTTTCCTTTTAGACTTAATGCCATTGAATGCTATTTAGGTTAGGTGTAGAAGAGGAGATGGATTAAAATTTGGATGAACCTGTGGTCGAAGGAAATGGCATTTCATTCAAATATTGTGTCACTGCTGCTGCTGTAAGAGGCAAGAATGTTTTCGTAAGCAATCTGAACCTGTTATTTTAAGCGACATGTTGGTATTTTATATACGCATATACGATACTGATGTTGTAGTTGAAACATATTTAAAATGCAGCACTTTCCGGCTACTGTTGCTAAAAATTGGTTATTGCTGTTGCAAACCGAGATCAACCTTGTTAATGTTCATACAAATGCTGTTTACCCATGTGTTTCGAAGACTGTGACAGCTCCTCCTACAATAATGTTTGTTCATTTTATGATGTAATCTGTTTAATTTTATGTTTAGAATGAAACTTGGTTGAAGATGGAAAGAAATTTTCTTTGATGATTTGGTAAGTAGTTGGTGGTGTGTTAGGCCCATCGTGAAAAAGTCCAACCATTTCAAGTTTTTGTACAATGTATGGATGTTGAAATGAATCAAATGTTGAGTTTCATAATGAACTATTGCAGTTAGTGTAATGAATTTTTGTGTTGCTTGTGTATAATATTTAATTAAATCACAGTTTATGAGCTACATATAAAAATATTATTTGATACACTGCCATATTACAAACAACAATCCCAACTTTGAGCATGCATTGCTGAATTCATTGAATAAGTAATCCATATAATCTTATTGCTTTGATAGGTTCTATGGTTTCATTACACGGTCGTGTTGTTTTATACCATCAGCAGTCCGATATAAATCAGTGGTTGATATCTATTAGAGACAAAATGATCACAGCCGTGCATGAGATCAATGTTTTACCCAAGTTGAAGTGGACCACATAATTTAATCCAAGTTAATCACTTTGTATCATATCCAACGAAAATATGCATAATATATTATTAATTAGTTGTGGTATTATTAATGAATTGGCATTGCGCCCCAGCGGTCATGAGCTGGTTTTGAAGCATTTAGCAAGCGAAGGGTCTGGGGTTCGAATCCCCCTTGCCCCAGACCTTTTGCTATTTTTATTTTGTGGCTTTTAACATATCCATCGAAAATATGAATAATATTATTAATTAGTTATGTTGTGATCAAGCCGTTACTGATAAATTGAGTGAGACGTCAATCACATTTTCATATATCCATCTAAAACATGTATAATATATTATTAATTAGTTGTGTTATTATTAATGAATTGGCATTGCGCCCCAACGGTCATGAGCTGGTTTTGAAGCATTTAGCAAGCGAAGGGTCTGGGGTTCGAATCCCCTTCGCCCCAAACCTTTTGCTATTTTTATTTTGTGGCTTTTAACATATCCATCGAAAATATGAATAATATTATTAATTAGTTATATTGTGATCAAGCCGTTACTGATAAATTGAGTGAGGCGTTAATCACATTTTCATATATCCATCTAAAATATGTATAATATATTATTAATTAGTTGTGTTATTATTAATGAATTGGCATTGCGCCCCAGCAGTTATGAGCTGGTTTTGAAGCATTTAGCCAGCGAAAGGTCTGGGGTTTGAATCCCCCTGGCCCCAGACCCCAGACCTTTTGCTATTTTTATTTTGTACATTTTTATTTTGTGCATTTTCACCATGCCATGTGCATTTTCACCCTTCCATGTTCATACTTACCATGATTCTCATCCTTAACTTTTTGTCTATTTTATGATGTAGTTTCAATCAATGAATGTGTTATTTTTTAATATGACAACATATAATTATGTAATGAAGTTTCCTTTGAATGAAATAATGATATTGTTATGTTATATTATATCAGCTATATGTTCAGCCTTACTGTTATGAAATTTGCATCAGTTTAGAAATATTGTATCAGCAGCCTCATTTCTTTATTGTTATGAAGTTTGCATCAGTTAAGAAAAGTCATTTTGCAGTTAGTAACACAGCACAAAAAGAACAATTTTATCAGTAATATAGAAGTACATTAATAAAAAAAAAAAGTAACTTGTATCACAAGTTAGCATTAGTCTTGTTGTTTTAATAATTACAACAAAGTAAAAATGCAGTAACAAAACAAAATAAGCCTTTACAACGCCTTCACCATGTTCACCGTCATTGGTTGATCTTCTTCACGAATGCGGAGTGGTTTTCATACAAACTACTCATGTTGAACTGTAGTCTATCTCCAACTCCAATCTGTTGAATGGCTGCAAACTCCCTCCAACCCCTTGAAAGCCTCACTACGTATGGATATCTTTCATACTCCAAATCACAAAATCTTGATTCCGAATTTTCCCCAACAAGATTTAGTCCATGCATGACTGTATTACCCAAGTATTCTCCCATGTCATCAGGTAATGTCTGTAATATAATTGTACCAAAATCAAAATTAATATAAGCTCGAAAAAAAACATAATTAACAAAAACAGAACTACTAAGTGAATTGAAAAAACAACCAAATATGGAATGACTTGGGGATCCTCTGTCACAGTGTGTTTGAAGGCCACAACATTTCGCAGATTTTGAATCTTTGTATGCCAAGTAGGGAATGAGGCAGGAGTAATTGGTTCCATTATGGGAATGATGTGGAATTAGTTTCTTCCCAGGTATCTGAAGAAAAGATGATGATGACCTTCAAATTGATAATGCTCTCTTAAAGTCATCCAACCATTTGTGATCCTAGGGAATTCATCATCATCATTGAATTCAACCCTGAGTTGAAGACTTGTGGCATCATATAGACCCCAAATTTTCCCCAACTCCCCTCTGAATTCTTTACAGAATTCAGGTTCAATCTCTCCCTCGACCTAACAATGCACATGTCGTAAATAAACAAAAACGCATCTAAAAAACATACCCTAAAAGAACCAACCACATTAACAAACAAACAATACTCTAATTTGCTAAATGAAAATATAAGTAATGAATGAAAACCAGTGCCATTACCTCTTTTTTGACATGTACCTTCATGAAATAGCTCTTTCCGGGTTTTCGAAGAATATCACGTATAGTCACCATTATTTTTGTTAGGAGATAGTGTGAAAAATGGAGATAGTGGTGAATAGTGGTTGTTGTCAATGGAGGTTTCAGATTTTGAGTTTTGCACAGAGCCAGATGCAGAAGAAAGTATGATGAATGTTCCTGATTTTGTTAGGTCTGCATACATTGAATAGAGTGAGGCGTGTGGAGAGACAAAAAAGGAAGGGGTGATGTGATGACGTTACAATTCCTAAAACGGGTTACAATATTTCAAATACAGTGCTACAAAGCTACAGTGCTAGCCACTTTTAACAAAATAAACCAAACGCCAAACATTACTTCCAGCAGTATTATTACATTAGTAATACTGTAGTGTATAAATTTAAATGATTTTCTAAAATTAAATATAAAATCTTGGGTTACATTTAGTTAAAATTTATTTCATTATAAAAGCAAAATAACTAAAAAAATTATTTCATTAATTATATTTTGGAAATAAAAATTGAGCCCTAATAAAATTTATTTCGTTCATTATACTTTTGGAAATAAAAATCATTATTTATTTTATTTTTATTTTTAAAAAAAGATGGTTCATATTATAAAGGAAATAAATTTAAAAATATTTTTTATATTCAAATTATAAACAACATTAAAAGTTAAATCAAAATCAATGGAATGAGTCATATTATGAATCATATTATAAGATCAAAGTCAATGGAATGGCTTAACTATAAATCATATTCTAAGATCAACTATGAATCATATTGTATTAGGGTTTAGGGTTTGGAAATAAAAATCTTTATTTATTTTATTTTATTTTTTAAAAAAGATGGTTCATAATATAAAGGAAATAAATTTAAAAATATTTTTTATATTCAAATTATAAACAACATTAAAAGTTAAAACAAAATCAATGGAATGAGTCATACTATGAATCATATTATAAGATCAAAGTCAATGGAATGGCTTAACTATAAATCATATTCTAAGATCAACTATGAATCATATTGTATTAGGGTTTAGGGTTTGGAAATAAAAATATTTATTTTTTTTATTTTATTTTATAAAAAAGATGGTTCATAATATAAAGGAAATAAATTTAAAAATATTTTTTATATTCAAATTATAAACAACATTAAAAGTTAAAACAAAATCAATGGAATGATGTCCAATCATGTGCGAACCATGGAATTAAGACATAGATGATGTCCAATCATGTGTGAACCATGGAAGTGAGACATAGATGATGTCCAACCATGTGTGAACCATGGAAATGAGACATAGATGATGTCCAATCATGTGTGAACCATGGAATTGAGACATAGATGATGTCCAATCATGTGTGAACCTTGCAAGTGAGACATAGATGATGTCCAATCATGTGTGAACCATGGAAGTGAGACATAGATGATGTCCAATCATGTGTGAACCATGGAAGTGAGACATAAATGATGTCCAATCATGTGTGAACCATGGAATTGAGACATAGATGATGTCCAGTCATGTGTGAACCATGGAAGTGAGACATAGATGATGTCCAATCATGTGTGAACCATGGAAGTGAGACATAGATGGTGTCCAATCATGTGTGAACCATGGAATTGAGACATAGATGATGTCCAACAATGTGTGAACCATGGTTCAGAGTCATAGATGATGTCCAACCATGTGTGAACCATGGTTCAGAGTCATAGATGATGTCCAACCATGTGTGAACCTTGGAATTGAGACATAAATGATGTCCAATCATGTGTAAACCATGGAAGTGAGACATTGATGATGTCCAATCATGTGTGAACCATGGAATTGAGTCATAGATGATGTCCAATCATGTGTGAACCATGGAAGTGAGACATAGATGATGTCCAATCATGTGTGAACCATGGAAGTGAGACATAGATGATGTCCAGTCATGTGTGAACCATGGAAGTGAGACATAGATGATGTCTAATCATGTGTGAACCATGGTTCAGAGTCATAGATGATGTCCAATCATGTGTGAACCATGGAATTTAGACATAGATGATGTCTAATCATGTGTGAACCATGGTTCAGAGTCATAGATGAAGTCCAACCATGTGTGAACCAAGGAAGTGAGACATAGATGATGTCCAATCATGTGTGAACCATGGAATTGAAACATAGATGATGTCCAATCATGTGTGAAGCTTGGTTCAGAGTCATAGATGATGTCCAATCATGTGTGAACCATGGAATTTGGACATAGATGATGTCCAATCATGTGCGAACCATGGAATTCAAAGTCATTTCTTCAAAACAAATGCCTTCCTCTTAATTGTATCCTTGGGCTACCAATCTTGCTTTGTTTCGAATAATTATTCCATTCTCATCAAGCTTGTTCTTAAACACCATTTGGTACCAATGATGTGTCTCCTATGGCTTCATCAACTTTGGAAGGTTCAATTTGAGAGACAAATGCCATATTCAAGTATGCATCTTTGAGATTTAGTCTAGTTGCAACGCTTTGACTAATATCACCAATGACTTTATCAATTGGATGATCTCTATGAGTTCTCCATTCCTTAGGTAGATCATTGTTATTTAACTCTTGTTGAATCAATTCTTCTTGATGTTCCGTTTGAGTCTCATTGTTGACTTTGGAAGTATCTTCTTGAGGAGCTTCTATTAAATCATCATCATCACAAAACAATATCCTCCTTGGAGGGGTTAGATTCATCAAACTTTACATGCATAGATTCTTCAATTGTTAAAGTTCGTTTATTATAAATTCTATATGCCTTACTTGAAAGAGAATAACCTAGAAAAATACCTTCATCCGATTTTTCATCAAACTTTCCAAGATTGTCTTTGTCATTGTTTAAGACAAAGCACTTGCATCCAAATATGTGAAAGTAAGCTATGTTTGGTTTCCTCCCTTTGAAAAGTTCATAAGGAGTCTTCTTAAGGTTAGGTCTAATATTTACTCTATTACTTACAAAGCATGTCGTGCTTACCGCATCCGTCCAAAAGTACTTTGGAAGATTTGAGTCGCTAAGCATTGTCCTTGCGAGTTCCACAAGTGACCTATTCTTTCTTTCCACCACACCATTTTGTTGAGGATTCCTTGGTTCCGAGAAGTTATGAGAGATTCCTTGTTCTTCGTAAAATTCTTTGAAAGGAGCATTTTGGAATTCTCCACCGTGATCTCTTCTTATGGAGGCAATAGTTAGTGACTTCTCATTTTGGATTTCCTTCGCATATTTCTTGAAAGCCTTGAATGCATCACTTTTCTGCACTAAAAAGAATGTCCAAGTATATCTAGAGAAATCGTCAACAATAACTAAAGCATATACAGTACATCTGAAGCTTCATGTTCTTGATGGACCAAATAAGTCCATATGTAACAATTGTAGTGGACTTGAAGTGGACACCACATTCTTGGATTTAAAAGTTGATTTGGTTTGATTTCCCTTTTGACAAGAATCACATAATCTATCTTTGACAAACTTTATCTTAGGCAATCCAATAACAAGATCATGCTTGACTAACTTGTTTAAATGTTCCATATGAATGTGAGCAAATCTTTTATGTCGAAGCCATGAATCATTATTGTTTTCCATGAGACATTTTACCATCAAAGACAAATCATCAAGGGAAATCATGAATATATTATTGATTCTTTTACCTTTGAGTTTTACCTCATGTGTGACTTCATCTTCTATCAAGCATTCATCTTTGGTGAACTTGATCTTGAAGCCTTTGTCACAAAGTTGGCTAATACTAAGAAGATTGTGATGTAGTCCTTCAACATAAAGAACATCTTCAATGGATGTAAAATGTGATGCTCCAACTTTGCCTATGCCAAGAATATTCCCTTTGTTGTTATCTCCATATGTAACATAACCTTTGGCCTTAAGCACTAGACTTGAAATTTTTTCAATATCTCCCGTCATATGCTTCGAACAACCACTATCTAGATACCATAAATTAGAAGTGGTCTTCAAGAATACCTACAAAACAAATTAAGTTTTGTTAGGTACCCAAATTTCCTTGGGTCCTTCATAATTAGTACATTTCTTTACCCACACATAATTCCCACTTGCAACACTAAAGTTTCTAACATAGCAAGCATTAGGCGTATGACCAAAAATACCACAATAAAAACAAGTAGGAACAAAATTGCTCTTATATCTAAGAACATATGATTTCTTTTTCCCAAATCTTTTCATTTTAGGATAAGGATGCACAATTTTTGGTTTGTTCACTTTCTCTTTGGAAGATTGGTCACTAGCCTTTACAACGATAGTTTTACTAGAACTTGGTTTAGAAAACATTGAATAACCAAGTCCACTTTTATCATTTGAATATCTTTGTTGACTAAGAACACCTTCCAACCCAATTTGTCCTTTTTCATATCTTTCAAGAACTCTTTAATTGAACAATTTGGAAAGAAAGTGATTCACAATTTTTACACACAAAGTTTTGTTTTTCTTCACTAATAATCTTTTGTTTCTCATCTTTTGCATCTTTTTCCATAGTTTCCACTTTTTCTTCTAAAGATGTAATTTGCTTCTTTTGGGAAGATATTATTTTGTACAATACTTTGCATTCATTTAAGAGTTCATTTATGGCACCTTGTGCATCATTATCATAAAGAGAAAATACATTACTAACCTCATCATCTTCGTCGTCGAAATTAGGTGAGGCCATTAAAGCTAAATTCGCACTTTCGTCGCTTTCCGATTCAGATGATGAACTTATATCATTGTCATCCGATGCATTATATGCCTTTTTATTCTTTGTCTCCTTCTTGCCTTTGAATTCACCTTTCTTGGATAGTTTTGGGCAATCTGGCTTTATGTGACCTTGCTTGCCATATTCATAACATGTGATATCTTGTGTAGAAGTGGAAGCCTCTTTTTTCTTGAAGTGTTTCTTTCTTTTTGCATAGTTAAAGAATTTGTCATTTTTACCAAGGAACTTACCAAGTCTCTTTACAAGGAGCATGAAGTTTTCATCTTCCTCCACTGCATCATCATCTTGATCTTTGAAATTCTAGTATCAGACGTGTAATGTCACAACAACACACTCTGCATAATGGACAGAATAAACAGCAAAATAACACCAAGAATTGTTCACCCAGTTCGGTCTAACTACCTACGTCTGGGGGCTACCAAGCCTGGGATGAAATACACTACTTGTAGAATTAATTTACAGACTCAACAACCCAGTTGACAATCTCCTAAACTTAATTCCTACTAGTGACTTTCTACCTAAGAAACCACTTAGATATGAGAACACTACTCAATCCCTAAAACACTCAAAGAACAACCTCTTTGAGAAACCTTGATCTTACTTCACAGCTTTGATCAAGTAACAACTCTTTATTGCTTCACAGCTTCTAAGAGAGGACAGAATACGACTCAGCAATTCACCCTAGAATTCTGGATATACAACTCGTACAAAATACTCAAGACACTCAGCCTATGCTCTTGATCTTCTCTCTGTATTTCTGTACCTTTTCCTTTGGTCTTGTGCGCTTTATATAGCTCCTTGAATTGGTCTTGGACTTGCTACAATATCTAACCCAATTTGTTATTTAAAACTGAATATTTAAAACAGATTTTCTCCTAAAATCTTTTTAAATCTTCAACCTTTTAAATCTCCTACAAATCTGCACCAGATCTCCTATGCAGCAGAAAATATCTATCCCAAGATATTCGCATCCAATGAGACAGCTTGCTCTCCACAATTCCAGCTAACACACAAACCCTAACAACATCACAGCCTGTTGTTGTTAATTCTGCAGATCTGATGTTACAACATCGCCATGTGACATCAGACATCCAACTTCAGTAATTACAAACTTAACACAGCCCAGTGTTAAAACTCAATGTTGCAACATCAATACCTTGACATCAACATTGCATATACTTTGTTTTACCAAAATTCTAGCCAATCCAAGAACTAACAATCTCCCCCTTTGGCTAATTTTGGCTAAAACAAACTCTGCACTCTGCAAACAAACTCTGCACTCTGCACCTTCAGAGACTTTAGCAGCGGAATAAAACTTCAATCAATAATTTTAAAACTCCAAGCAGTAGCATCAGCAGTAACCTCTTTTCTTCACAAGACTCTGCTGCTCACATAAAAACTTCAGCATATATCAATCTTCAAATCACCTCAGAATACTTTGCTTTACACAAACTCTGCTGCAGCACCTTTCAGCATTAGCAGCATCTTCAATTTACTTCAGCATATATCATTATGCTTCAAAACAGCTGCACATATTATCTTCAACAGCTGCACATATTTCATTATTAGCACCAATGAGCACTCCCCCTCAATGCAACAACCAGCATAGCAGATGTCAATTACTCCCACTTAATATCAATCTCCCCCTTAATTTCTGTATATTGACTTTAGCTACTTTTGGCTACTTAATCTCCCCCTTTTTAGCCACAATTAGACAAGCTACAACCAGAAGCCCTATTAACTACAGTCAGTACACCCTAGCTCTCATTGTTAGCCTCACAGTTAGCAACCAGGAAAAACAAATCATAGAAAGAAAAACACAACCAGTGCATATAACAGCACAATATTCATATTACATAACCAGCATAGCAAGAGCAAAAAAAAAAAACAAAAAAAACTAAACTATTATCTAATGACAGCAGATGGAGGTTAGTCTTCATCCGAGCTGGTACCATCAGCATCTTCATCCTCTTTTGGACTGTCATTATCAGACTCATCTGTCTTATCAGCAACTACTTTCTCATTTTCTTTTTCCTTCATCTTCAGGGACATAAGTAATTTTTTAAACTTGTCCTTCCTTTCCATGTTTCCTCTGATGACTTCATCTAGTTCCTTACAGGCTTCCTCCAGTTTAGAAATCATTTCACTCTTGACATGAGCATGATTAGTAGATGTTGAGGCAGATGGTTTGACATTATCAGCAACATGTATTCCTTTAAACATATTCTGATGAAACGACAATCCAGGCTTCCTTCTACACACCCTATCATCCTGATTAAGAATCCTAGGATGCTGAGACAGAATTATCCCACAAATGAGGGATGGAAATGCAATAGGCAATTTCACAGCTCTTGTTGCAGCGTGCTTGATAGTCTGATTATAGATGTAAGAACCATAATCAATTAGTTTCTTTGTTCCAATGGCATAAACTAATTTTCCCAGTCCAACAAAAATAGAGATCTTGTGGTTAGTGGGAACCCAGTTAACCGCACCTATTCTATGAAGTAGAGCATATTTCACACTCAATAAACTTGCTGACAACTTTCCTCTTGAAGGCTAAACTTCAACCTGACCAGTTGTGATCTCTTTGTAGATAGCATTATTAGAGACTTCTAATTCTCCATCATCTTCCTCACTTCTTCCTAAGTAGGCATTGATCACCTTAGGAGAGAACCAGACACACTTATCCCAGACGATAACTCTTCTGAAGGTTAGGCTTTTGCTGTTATCAATAGACTCAGGGATATTCACTATAAATTCTCTTACCAGTCTATCATAACAACTAGACAATCTTGACACAGTCCTTATGAGACCAGCAAACTTAATTAAGTCTATAATTCCAGTATACTCTAAGTACTCACCTACTAGCTCTCTTTCCAGAGCTATCCTTCATTGGCTCACACAGTTCCACATGGATGCACTTCTGGCACAGTGAAATGAGATGTTATCAGGTACTTGATCAGCAGCTCCTTTCATCACAGGGTTGATGTCTTGAACATCACACTCTGAATCTGATTCTTCCCTGATTCTCCTCTTCTTGCCAGACCTGGCAACGTTGCTCCGCGACTTGGGAGAGTCTGCGACTGAAGTCCTTTTCTTATCCTTGACCATATCTTCATTATCAGATGAGTCATCAACATCTATAACCTCAACCTGATCCTTCCCTTTACTCCTGTGACTTTCTTTCCTAGGGGACGATGTTCTGACATCAAAGATGACATCAGTATCATCAAGATCTTCTCCTTCAGCTTCTTGACTCACAGACAAGGCCAGTCTTTGAAGATTTTTGTCCTCACTTTAAGAGTCCACCTGTTCAGCAGGCATTTACCTTAAAGGGACAGAAATCCCTTTCACACGTATTCCCTTCTCAAGGATTTTGGTGGCAATCTGCTCCAAATGCATGTCTACATCATACTTCTCCTCAACCGCATGAGAGGATGATGACCCAGTTTCAGTTCTATTCATCTTGGTTGAGGGTTTAGAGTTACCTGACTCGGGAAGTGCAATAGGAATGTGTTCTTTTTCCACCAGCACTTTGTCCGAAGAAACCCTAGTTCGTACATGTGCAGTTCTTTGAGAACCAGAGTTCTTGGATGGGGAAGGCATCGTTCCTTTGTAATACACTAGGTTTAGAGAGGGTTTTTCTATTATGTTGAGGGAGTCGAATCGTTGAGATGAGAACCCTTTGATAAATCTTGATGTAGTATCAATATGGTAAGGCGCCTGATTTTGAGTACCTCTTAAAGACCAATCACTAATGTTTTCCCTCCATAAAGACTTTCCTTTTAAAAATTTAAAAGGATCAGAACTTGTTAACTCTGAGTGACCTTTCAGCATCCTGACATCATAGTCTGATGTTATAACATCGACCTGAACATCATTAGTTGAACTACCTTCAAGAGAAATCCACTAATAGCAGTTGTCTTTGGTTCTAGCACCCTTCATAACAACCTGATTATGCTCATCAGAAACCACACACTCATGCTTAGTGTAGTTTACCTTGTAACCTTCATCACACAACTGGCTTATGCTGATCAAATTTGCATTTAAACCACTGACAAACAAAACATTGTCAAGTTCAGGTCTACCATCACCTTTCACTTTCCCAACTCCTGCAACAACACCTTTTTCTCCATTGCCAAACATAACCTCATGAGAGGGACAATGACTGACTTCAGCAAACATGGATCTACATCCAGACATATGTTTAGAACACCCACTGTCAAAATACCATGTTCCTTCTTTAAACTCTTTGTCAGCCATGTGAGCCAATAAGCACTTCACCTTCTCCTTAGGTACCCATTGTTTAACAACTTTGGGCCTGTACTCTCTCCATCTGTTTTGAGGCTGAGGGTATCCATGCAACTTGTAGCAAGACTACTGCATATGTCCAAACCTTCCACAATAAAAGCATCTCACCCTTTCATCTCTGAATCTTCTGCCATGATGAGATTGCTTAGGCTGCCATCCATAATGTGGTCTCCTCCTACCATAACTGGCCTGCCTTCTATTATGCTAGTATCTTCTTCCATAAGAAGGCTGAGAATGCTGTTTCCTGGATTGTCTCCCATGATGGTGTGGCTTTCTTCTACCATAGATATGAGGAACAACATTGGTGTAACCATACCCCTGATGTTGAGACACCTGATGAGACATGTGCTGTTTGAACTGAGCAGCTTGCAAGCTCTTGTGGTATTGTGGGGGCATATACTGACTAGCTCCTTGTGGCTGCTTTCTCTTCTGATTAGGACCAGTCTTCTTCTCAATCTTCTTAGGTTGTGAAACATCAGCTTTCTTAGGTGTAGGATCCTGCTTCTTTGGCTGATGTTGAGACAAAAGTTGTGACACTCCCTTCTTTGAACCTGAAGTGCTTTCTTCTGAAGTTCCCTTATCCTCAGCCACATAACCTATCCCAACTTTGTCTCCAGCAGCTTTTTCTGTCTGAAGGATCTTATCAAGTGTGTCTGTTCCACAGCTCAGCGTCCTAACAGACTTGGTCATTTGATCAAGGTGAGCTCTAACTAGTACAACTTCATTTTCCAGGTCAGCTTTTTCATTCTCTAGCTGAGCAATCTGTTGCTTGTGGCACTTGTTTTCTTGACAAATCTCAGCACTTTTTAAACACAGCTCTTGATAGGTGATGCTAACTCCTTATAAGTTATTTCTCCATCACTAGAATCATCATCAGAACCAACAGCTCCTGTTAATGCTCTAACATGCTTTGCTGACTCACCTTCACTTTCACTATCAGAGTCAGACCAGGAAACTGTCATGCCCTTCTTCTACTTTTTCAAGAAGGCGGGACATTCTTTCTTGACATGTCCATACCCTTCACACTCAAAGCACTGAACTCCTTTATCTTGGGCAGTTTTCTCTTCATCCTTTTCTTTTGACTTGCTGGTGTCAGAAGTTATGTTCTTGACATTAGGCCTGGAGTTATTATTCATTCTCTTGAATACTTTGTTGAACTGTCTTCCTAACATAACTATGGCCTGAGATAGATCCTCCTGGGATTCAGAACTCTTTCCTTTTTCTTCTTCATCATTTGACACCAAGGCTATACTCTTTGGCTTCTTTTCTGGTTCTTCTTCATTCAAACCAAGCTCAAAAGTTTGAAGAGATCCAATGATCTCATCAACTCTCATCTTGCTGATGTCTTGTGATTCTTCAATAGCAGTCACCTTCATCTTGTACCTCTTAGGAAGTGACATAAGAATCTTCCTTACAAGCTTTTCATCTGACATCTTTTCACCAAGAGCACTGGAAGCATTAGCCAGCTCCAGAACATTCATGTGGAAGTCATGAATAATCTCATCGTCCTTCATCTTCAGGCTTTCAAATTTTGATGTTAAAATCTGAAGTCTTGACATCTTAACTCTAGATGTTCCTTCATGTGTAGCCAGCAAAATATCCCACGCTTCCTTAGCAACTTCACAGGTATTGATTAACCTGAAGATATTCTTATCCACTCCACTGAAGATTGAATTTAGAGCTTTGGAATTTCCAAGGGCAAGCTCATCTTCTTCCTTGGTCCATTCTTCTTCAGGCTTTGGCTTTGAGGTGCCTTATTTATCTTTGCCAGCATCATCTTTCTCACACACAACAGGTGTTTTCCATTCTTTAATAATGGCCTTCCATGCCCTGCTGTCCAAGGATTTTAAGAAGGTAGTCATCCTTGGCTTCCAATAATCTTAATTGGATCCATCCAAAATAGGGGGTCTGTTGACGAATCCTCCAACTTCTTTGTCCATCTATACACCAGAAAGTAACTTCCCTAGATCTCACCCAGAGACAGACAGGATGCCTGCTCTGATACCAATTGAAATTCTGGTATCATACGTGTGATGTTAAGGTGTGATGTTACAACAACACACTCTGCACAATGGATAGAATAAACAGCAAAATAACACCAAGAATTGTTCACCCAGTTCGGTCTAACTACCTACGTCTGGGGGCTACCAAGCCAGGGATGAAATACACTACTTATAGAATTAATTTACAGACTCAACAACCCAGTTGACAATCTCCTAAACTTAATTCCTACTAGTGACTTTCTACCTAAGAAACCACTTAGATATGAGAACACTACTCAATCCCTAAAACACTCAAAGAACAACCTCTTTGAGAAACCTTGATCTTACTTCACAGCTTTGATCAAGTAACAACTCTCTATTGCTTCACAACTTCTAAGAGAGGACAGAATACAACTCAGCAATTCACCCTAGAATTCTGGATATATAACTCGTACAAAATACTCAAGACACTCAGCCTATGCTCTTGATCTTCTCTCTGTATTTCTGTACCTTTTCCTTTGGTCTTGTGCGCTTTATATAGCTCCTTGAATTGGTCTTGGACTTGCTACAATATCTGACCCGATTTGTTATTTAAAACTGAATATTTAAAACAGATTTTCTCCTAAAATCTTTTTAAATCTTTAACCTTTTAAATCTCCTACAAATCTGCACCAGATCTCCTATGCAGCAGAAAATATCTATCCCAAGATATTCGCATCCAATGAGACAGCTTGCTCTCCACAATTCTAGCTAACACGCAAACCCTAACAACATCACAACCTGCTGTTGTTAATTCTGCAGATCTGATGTTACAACATCGCCATGTGACATCAGACATCCAACTTCAGTAATTACAAACTTAACACAGCCCAGTGTTAAAACTCAATGTTGCAACATCAATACCTTGACATCAACATTGCATATACTTTGTTTTACCAAAATTCCAGCCAATCTAAGAACTAACAATCTTCTTTTGAATCTACTTTCAAAGTGATGCCTTTGGATTTCTTTTCTTGATTCTCATGTTTTTCAAGTTTTCCAAGTTCAAGTTCATGTTCTTGGAGTTTTCCAAATAATGATGCGGATGTCATGGTAGAAAGACTTTTCTTTTCCGATATTGCCGTCACTTTTGGTTGCCATTCTCTAGTCAAGGATGTTAGTACTTTAAGGTTCAATTCATCATTAGAGAATGTTTTACCAAGTGCAATCAAGTGATTTTTTAAATGTATGAATCTTTTTTTCAAAGCAACGATGGATTCTTCGGGCTGCATTCAGAACATTTCATATTCTTGACTCAATGTATTCAATCTAGATCGTTTAACTTCAGCGGTTCCTTCATGAGTCTCCACCAAATTTTCCCAAATTTCTTTTGCAGATTTACATAGACAAATGCAGAAGAATTCATCCATACTTAATGCACTTTGTAATATGTTAATGGCTTTCTTTTCATCAAGAACTTTCTTTTTATCATCTTCATTGTAAGAACTTTTAACCTTTGAAGTTCCGACACCATTTAAGACACTAACTGGTTGATGTGGACCATTTTCAACAGTTTCCCATATTCCATCTCCTTATGCTTCTAAGTGTGCTCTCATACGGATTTTCCAAAAGTCAAAATATTCGCCGAAAAATAGTGGGGGTTTGTTGCTACTACCACCATCCTTGAAAACTGGATTTGCGCTTGTGGAAGCCATACTGGATCTATAGGAACGGGTTACCTATAACCTGCTCTGATGCCAAATGTATGTTAAGATTGCACCTAAGAGGGTGGTGAATTAGGTACTTAGAATGTTTTCCAGATTTTTTTTCGGTTTTAAGTTTTACTTTCCTAATGATTACTATGTGATGCAAAACTGTAAATGCAGAAAGTAAATGACATAATGATATATCCTGGTTCCCCTCACAGTTCGAGAGTACTCCAGTCTCCTTTCAACATGAAAGAGATTTTTAATATTGTTAGGACTTAGACAAGACTCTTCTTAGCCTTTCTATACAGACACTAACAAATCACACCAAGAACAACCTCTTGGATTTTTCCACTAAATCCAATTGAGAACAATCCTCTCACAATGGACCTCTTATTTCCAAAGACTAGGACAATAAGGAATACAACTTTACAATCTTATTTCCAACAATCCTAGAAAAATAAGATGTAACAAGTAATGTACAATCTGAATTTTTTGTAAGTATGCAAAAGATGGATATTTAACACTTATCAATCAAAAGATTGATATTCTCCTTGTAACAAACAACTCTCACAATAATTATACAAGTGTTCTTTGTATGAGATGAAACTAGGATACTTTACTATGAAGGTTTATGTACAATGTTTCACTCTAAGAAAATTCTGTTTAAACACTTAGACAAAATTTGAAAGTTTGAAAGAGTATGAATGATTGATTGAAAATTTGCAAGGAGGTGAGTTTGAAAATCTGAAATTATGAAGTTTATATAGCCTCTAAACACTTCTTCAAATGAGTGCAATTAACCAAAGGATGTCATGCTTCAAATGTAAGAATTTTAAAAAAGTTTCTATGAAGAGATGGAATATTTTGGGCTTCTAAAACAGTGGTAATCGATTACCACTATTAAGGTAATAAATTACTTGCTTTTAACGTTCAGAAAATTTGAAAATTTTAACAGGGTAATAGATTACCCTAATTAGGTTAATCGATTACTTCAGCCTAGAAATGGAAAAAAGCCTTAAAAAATGAAGTGAATTGAATTTTAAGATGCATAAATTCACTCCTAATGGTTTTGGCATGAATGAGGGATGGTTTGAACACTTGCATAATCGCATAGAGGTTGAGTGATATACCTTTTCCTTTGTGCTAGTCAATGTTCATAAATTCATCAAGACTTGATTAAATATTTGACACTTTGTTCTTGAACATTTGTTCTTGAGCTTGAACCCTTGATATTTCCTTTTTGTTAATCCATCCTTGACTTGTAGAAAATGTGTCGTAATCAAAACCTTTGAGAAGCCATGTCTTCACATATTATTGGAATACAATGGAATTGTGACCATAAACAAGGCTAGGCTTGCTGCTCAAGGATATTCCTAAATTGAAGGAGTTGACTTTGATGATACTTTTGCCCCTGTTGCCCGTCTTGAATCCAT
This sequence comes from Lathyrus tuberosus, assembly GCA_022829125.1. Taxonomy (NCBI): domain Eukaryota; kingdom Viridiplantae; phylum Streptophyta; class Magnoliopsida; order Fabales; family Fabaceae; genus Lathyrus; species Lathyrus tuberosus. The sequence continues at coordinate 17,174,767 of JALAZF010000071.1, forward strand.
AAGATTGCTTCTAGGAGTGGCATGCATGCTAAATTTCAAGTTATTTCAGATGGATGTGAAAAGTCCCTTCTTGAATGAGTACTTGAATGAAGAAGTGTATGTTGAACAACCCAAGGGGTTCCTAGATCCTTTTTTTCCAGATCATATTTACAAACTAAGGAAAGCTCTCTATGGATTGAAGCAAGCACCTAGAGCTTGGTATGAAAGGTTAACTGGGTTTCTTGTCAACAATGGTTACAGGAAAGGGGGGACAGACAAAACCTTGTTTGTTAAAGAAGAGCATGGTAAACGCATGATAGCTCAAATATATGTTGATGACATTGTGTTTGGAGGGATGTCAAACCAGATGGTCCAACATTTTTTCGAGCAAATGCAATTTGAATTTGAGATGAGTATTGGTTGTGAACTAACTTATTTTCTTAGTCTTCAAGTTAAACAAATGGATGATACTATATTCATTACTCAAAGAAAGTATGCTAAGAATATAGTAAAAAAGTTTGGCTTAGTTAATGATAGTCACAAAAGGACACCTACTGCAACACACTTGAAATTAACTAAGGATGAAAAAGGTGTTGATGTGGATCAAATATTATACAGGAGTATGATTGGCAATCTATTGTATCTTATACCTAGAATACCAGACATCACTTTTGCTGTAGGATTTTGTGCTAGATATCAGGTTGAGCCTAAAATGAACCACATTACTTAACTGAATAGGATCTTGAGATACATCAATGGTACTAGTGATTATGGCATGTTGTATTCTCGTAGTACTAATTCAATGCTTGTAGGATATTGTGATGCAGATTGGGCAGGTAGTGTTGATGATAGAAAAAGAACTTCTGGAGGATGTTTCTTCTTGGGGAACAATCTTATCTCTTGGTTCAGCTAGAAGCATAATTGTGTGTCCTTGTCTACTGTTGAGGCTGAATATATTGCAGCAGGAAGCAGTTGCACTCAATTAATTTGGATGAAACAAATGCTAAAGGAATATAATGTCAAATAGGATGTCATGACATTATATTGTGACAATCTCAGTGCAATCAACATTTCCAAGAATCCCATTCAACACAGCAGGACAAAGCATATTAATATTCATCATCATTTTATTAGGGATCTTGTTGAGGACAAAATTGTGACTCTCGAGCATGTGGCCACTGAGAAGCAATTGACATATATATTTACTAAAGCTTTAGATTCAAACCAATTTGAAAAGTTAAAGAGAAAATTGGATATTTGTATTTTTGAGGATTTATAGCAATTACTACTGTGGAGGGGTGCAACGAATATTTTATTTTCCCACCATTCAATTGTGCACGCGATTTTAGGCACATCATTACAAACTTACCATAACTTTTCTCCAACACGCCATCAACCACTCTATTCCTACTACATTACTCCCATTCTCAAAAAATTGTTCAACTCTCCTTTTTACTTGCACTTATCTCTCATCACTCTCAACCGAAATTTCAAGATGTCTGAGGTTTCTGTCTCAACGCCCAGTAAAAGCTCCAAAGAGCAATCTGCTCCAACTTCCATGAAGGCTAAGGTTACGCATGCAAGCGCAAAAGGTGATGCTTCTGATGTTATCATTGACGATGTTCCTATTTCTGTTGTTCTTCCACATGTTCCATCGGAAGAAAATGCAAAAACTCCGACTGCGAAGAAGGCGGAGCCTTGAAAGGTTACTGAATCTTCAACCCCCATTGTGTTTTTTAAGAAAGTTGAATTGTCCGCTGTCAAGAAACCTTACTCTATGATGAGTTTGTATCTTGAACCTCTCCTAACTCCAAATGTTGAACCTGATGTTGGTTCCTCTTCTAAAGAACCGATTGTTTCAAATATTGATGTTAGTCTACACAACCCTACAACTGAAGAGTCCCTAGGTCAACCTAGTTTAGGTATTGCTGACAAAGACACTGTCGATGAAAGTATCCATGTTTCTCCCTCTAAAATTGTGATTGTTGATCCTGAGTCAAGTGTTGTGCCAGATGTTGAAACATCCTTGGCCTAATCTGATAATCCTGTTGAAACCACTCAATAAAACTCTCTTGATGAGTCTTACAAAGAGATAGGTTGAGTTGAGTCTCTTGAAAAAACTCATGGAGATGTGTCTAAAGATGACTCTATTGATAGTGATAAAGATGGTTTTGGTAAAGAAAGTATGGTTGTTAAAAGCGAGGAAAGTATGTCTGATAAGAGGGAAGTTTTAGGGTGAAGTCTACTGAGAATATCAAAGTTGATAATCAGAATTCTGATGATGAACCTATTTCTTATGATATTTCTAATAATATTTCTACTAACAAAGTTGATGTTGCAAATATAAATGTAGTTCCTGCTACCAAAATTTTACCATCCATCGAGCAACCAACTGCTTTATAGCTTAAGTCACTCCCTTCAAAATTTGAAGAAAATTTGTATGTACATTTTTTTTATCTAAATTGAATCTGAACATGAACAAAAAGTGTTGCAGGTATTAAAGAAACATAACAAGGTAATTGGATGGACCTTGACTGACATTCCTGGTATTAGTACTTCCATGGGTATGAATTTAATTATCATTTAGGAAACCCCAAAGGCGGCTTAACCCCTTGCATTTATATGTTTTGAAAATTGAGATCTATATTGACCAAGAGGATAAAGAGAAGACCATTTTCACTTGCTCATTCAACACTTTTACCTATAGAAGAATGTTCATTGATACATGTATAAAAAGTGAAGGTAATGATAAAAAAATAATCGAAGCCAATGGAATCTATCTTAAGCTATTTCATGAGAACCCCACATTAGAAGAGGAAACTATAAAAGAGATCTCATTGGGAAAGCCTACTTATGCAATCATCTATCCACATTACTAATCGGGTGTGTTCTTTCCTCTCTCTTTTCTCTCTTATTTTATACTTATGTTCTTTCAATGAGGATAATGTGTGTCTTAAGTGTGTGTGTGTGGGGGGGGGGGGGGGGGGGTGGAGGGGGGGGGGGGGGGGATCATTTACTTGTGTGTTTTCTTGTTTTCCACTTACTTACTTATTTTCTTATTTAAAAATAGTAATAATAATAATAATAATAATAATAATAATAATAATAAAGTTTTACAAATGCATGTTTTTCTTTGGTTTTTGGCTTACAATTGTGCGTTTTTTCCTAGTTCTATTGACTATAGATTTGTGGTGTGATGTGACTGACGTGTTATGCATTCTTAGTATGTCAAGTAAGACTAAGTTCTAAATTGTGCATCATATGTGATAAATCATTTACCTATGTGAGATTTTGAGTCTAATAATGGATAACATTAAAAAAAACATCTCTTTCTTTTTTGTGTGATTTCATTCATGTTTAAAATCTCTAGAGCTTGATCTGCATCTTTTTGAAATTGTTGATTACTTGTGCAAACTGATATGATAAAGGCAAGTTGTTGTTGTTTTATTTTTAGCAAGTTAGCCAAAAAGTCAACCCTGAATAATATCATTTCTTATTTGAAAATTCCTTGAGCCTGTTGTACGTCCCATTATTTGTTTGAAACTCAATACAAGACTAAAAGTGAAAAACAATGTTATCAACCTATTCAAAGGGTTAAGAAGAGTCTTGTTTGGTGTTGTGTGAGGTTTAATAATTATAATTGTGATATTTAATTCAAAATGTTAGTAGGGAATAAATAAATAAAAAATAGAAAAAGAAAAAAATGGAAAAAGAAAAGAAGGATAACAATACATATTCCTTCTGAAAAAGAAAAAAAAAAGAATAAAAAGTGAAAAGAGAAGAGAAATAGTTGCAATGTTGTTGTTTGAAAGTGAACGAGGTCTTATTTAGTTCAACTCTCGTAGTTTCTTTCAATTTTCTTTTGACCCTTTGAATTTTAGTCTAGTACCCCTTAGGATTTATCTCACCCTTACCAGCTTGGCCAAGTTACAACCCAAATAAAATCCCTTTGATCTTTGTGTGCATGTATTTCAAGTGAGGATGTTAGAGTCTTTTCACGCTTATGGTAGTCCTTCATTTCATGATGTGCTTTTAGTGTAAATAGTCAACATAAACACTTGAGAGCTGAGTTAATTTTATCCTGTGAGAATCTTGCCGCTTATGATTGTAAATTTTTTTCTTATCTGCTTTGACTGTCACAAAATTTTACTTATTAACGTCATATTCTTGAAGCTTAGAATTATAGTTTTGCTTGCCTTTTGTCATCCTGAAAACCTTTGAAATCGCATGTTCTGTTTTGTTCTTATCTTTCTCATTTGAATTTTGATTTAGAGTTTTGCTCGGAGTGCAAAAGTTTAAGTATGAGAGAGTTTGATAAATGAATTTTAATATACTATCTTTTACTTTGTGTTAAGACTTGTATAAGACTTCTCATATTACTTTATTTATTTTTAATAGGTTTTTGAAAGTTGAGTTGAGTTCTGCTTATTTTCTGAATAAGTGCTTATTTTCTGAATAAATAGTTATTTACACCTTCTCGATTTGCTTGTCATAAATTGAGCTACAAAAATCGAATTGACGTGTTTTAATATGCGTCGAAAATCTGAGAGGATAAGCTACTATATTCGGATTCTACAACTTTGAGGTTTTTATAATTTTAAATTCAATTTTGATTTCTTTTCAATTTTGCCTATGAATTCGATTGCTTTCGTTTTCTTAATTTGATTACTGCTTATAGGATATAATTGATTAAATTAAATTGCGTTCATGATCCTTATCTTTAACCGCGTTTTACGTAACTTTTTCGTTAATTCGCGTGATCTTTAACTGTTTGTTTAATTCGGAAAATATAGTCGTAAACCATATAGTATCAATTGCGCTTGTTTAATCGATATTGTAATCGAATAAGGTCGAATCCACTTAGAAAATTTGAATTATATTAATTAATGATAAGTCAGAAACCGAACCAGTAGATTAACTTGTTCATCAAGTTTGTTTTTAACTTATTTACTCGCGATTCACATTTTTGAAACTTTAAATCCCCCTTGTTTCAATCGAATGGTTAAAATACTCAAGAGCCCTTGCGATACAACCTGAGTGTCGCTTCCATTTACTATGTTTATTAAACTCGTTTTTAACTCGTACGCGACAGCGGATCAATTAACGAAATTGTTTTTAAGAGACTAATATATCATGTTTAATAAATAAAGAACTAAACCGAAACCTTAAATTCAATTAAGGGACCTCGTGACAAATAGTTAATAAGCTTCTAAACGTTTTATAAGTATTTTTTAAGATACTTTGTTAATTTGTCTAATGAGTTTTCAAATGTTATATATTTGAATAATAATGGGGGTTAATTGAACAATTTTTTGAACCGCCCGATCTGTTCTTATTTGTGCAAACGGATCAGGTCGAATTGATTCAATTACTTAATTTGGATTGTATATGGGTGCTTAAGTCGGATTTAGATAATTATTTTGGATCGCTCAAAAACCTAATCCTACCCAATTCAGCTAATATTTATTTTATTTATTTTTATTACTATATAAGTGAATCATTAAAAAAATATAATTAAGTTATGAGATTAATTACTATGCACTGACAGTGTAAAAAGTTTTACACTGTCAATACATCACCATCATCCGTTTGAGTTACTTTACAGATTATTAAATTAAAAGTCAAACTTCTCTTTACATCCAACGGTTATAATTAACTGACAGTGTAAAGTCCTTTTACACTGTCAATGCATTTCAATTAAATCCTTAAGTTATTATTATTCTTATAATTTAACGTACAAAAAATAAAAAAACATGCAATATGAAATTTTGAGTGTTATTTAATTTGTTGTATAAAATATAATAACGACCAAATTATATGATATTTACAATGTTATTTCGTAATAATATTTTTTTAATAATAAAAATAAAGTTTTTCTTTGGGATATTTTGAAATTTTGATAGTTTTTTTTTAAATTAAAAAATAAATGTTTGTGAAATCTATAAAATATGAATATTTTTTTGACTTAATCTAATATATATTAAATTGATCAAACTCACATATTTATCCTTCAAATCAATTTTATCGAATAAATTATTTAAGTTTTTTAGTCGATAATCTATATAGACTCAAATCGATATATTGTGCATAATTTGTGTCATGCATTCTTATCATGTTATGTCGAGATGAGCTAGGTGGGAATCCATGACGGGTACCTAGTCTCATCCGGACTCTATGTGGGAGTCGAGTGGAGATAATTCGTAGTTCAGAGAAACGTATACGACTTATCCGGATTCTGACGGAAATCGAGTTCTAGGGTGAATCGTATGTGATTGTGATGGTATCGCATGCATTGTGTCGTGTCACTAGAGTTACATTGCATATGTATATGATTGAATATGGCTGATTATGCCGAATGATGATATGGTACTTGTATGTGTGTTGTAATTGTATGATTGGTGTGTTGTGTATGAACTACTCCTTAACATGTGTTTTTCACCGTGTATTTATTAAATGTAGTTCTCACCCCTTTTCTATTTGTTGTGTTTGTGCTCCTTGGGGAGTATAGATGATCAGGTACCTGAGTAGTTCTTGGAGCATTGTGTTGCTATTTGATCGAGTCTTAGGAGTCGCTTTGATACGTAACACGGGCAGGATGGGGACTTTGTGATTTCTTTATGTTATTAGACTTTGTATTTGTTACGTATCTGGTTTGGATTTAAATTGTTGTTTAACCACGATTTATGTGGAGAGTTGATGTATTTGAAGTTTACATGTTAAACTGTTTGAGGGCGAAGATGGCGGAGGGTGGTTACATGTAACACCTGAGGGAGAGGGAGTGGTTGTTTGTGCACGAGGCATGACAATGACACACTCCTAGTAGCTTGGCGAGGGAGTGGTTGTCGGTGCATAAAGTATGACAATGAGACACTCCTAGCAACTTCTAGGGAAAAAACCGAATTCACATCGGAATGAGAGGGATCCTGAGGCTGTGTAGGTATGGGACTGCATGGTTAAAGCAAGCCTTATAAGGATTTATTGGTACTACCTATACCAACAAGATGCATCTTTTTTTTAGTAGCTCGTTCCATAAGAACTCCACAGTTAAGCGTCCTTAACTTGGAGCAATTTTGGGATGAGTGACCTTCTGGAAAGTTTCCCGAAAAGCGTGTGAGTATGGACAAAGCATGCTGAAAAGACCCGTGTTGGTTTGTGGGGTCAGTCGGTAATCCTGAAAGCAGTTTGGGGTGTTACAACATGTGGAAACTCTGTTGCGTCATGAAAATCATGTTGCAATAGTTTTCCACGTGATATTCATGACACAACATTCTGCACAGATTTTCCCACTTTATCTGTTGTAATTCAGTAAGAGCAGTGGTGACAGTGAGTTGCAATGTGATTTTCACGTGGCAAAGTTGTGAAGTGAAAATCACGTCACAAAGATCAAAAGAAGTTGCGGCGTGATTTTCACGTGGCAAAATTGTGAAGTGAAAATCATGTCACAAAATATTTTTTTTAAATAAAAAACTATAATTATTATTTTACGTTTTAATAAAAACTACAATTTTCCCACGTGAATTCCACGTCATAGCATCATGAGGCTAGAGAAGATTTTTCGTGTAGTGGAAAAAAACACAAGAGATATCAGTAGGGTTAAAAAATTACAAGACACTTAAACTTGTTCTCTTTATTAAATATTCTAACTTAATAGAATTGTGAGAAAAACTACTAGCTTAGAGGGTTCTTAACTATCAAGGATAAGGGGAACAATTGAACCAACACTAACCATAAAGATGTTCTCACTGAGCTTAATCTAAAGAAGGGCATAATAAATCAAAACAATGAGTAAACACCGTCCTTTGCATAACACCACCACCAAATATTCCCGTCAATGAGATACTATTACCCTAGATTAGACTAAGGTGATTATTAGATAACTTTATATATTTTTAAAGGGTTAAATATACTTCACCCCTGACAATGTTACTGACTGGACGACGGAATCTGCACATGTGGCGACGGAATCTGCACATGTGCCATTTGCTGACTGGATAAATTTTGAATTAATTTTTTTGTATTTTTTTTTAATTTTTTTTAATTTTTTTTAATTTTTTTTAATTTTTTTTCGTTTTATTTAAATAAAAAAATAATAAAAAAATTAAAAAAATTAAAAAAAATTAAAAAAAATTAAAAAAATTAAAAAATTAAAAAATTAAAAAAAAAATTTAATTCAAAATTTATCCAATCAGTAAATGCCACATGTACAGATTCCGTCGTCCAGTCAGCACAGGGGAGTGAAAATAGAATCTTGGTTTAGTGAGGGAGAATAAAATAAAAAATACTTCAGGAGGGTAAAACCAAAACTCGTTACATTGGCATTGGGTGAAGTATATTTATCCTTTTTTAAAAAAAATAGGCCCCACCTCTATTAACGATCTTAAAACATAACATTGTCTTTCTAATATCTAATACCTCCACTTTTAGATTTTGTTGATGGGGCTCCTGAAAAAGCCTAGAAAAAGTGATTTTCAACGAGTCTAGAATAACCTCAAAGATTGTCTCTGAAAGAGATCTAAATAGTTGACCCCTCATTTTTAGACACACTTTTCACAAACCAATCAAAGATGGTTACTAGTTCATAGCAAAGAAGGATACTTCTTTCCACCAAGAATGAGTTGATCTAAAAGTAGACAACTTATCCCTTGCGAGGGACAAATCATCGTGTGGACATTATTTAGCAAAGATGATATCATTCCACCAATTAGTAGAGTCTAAAATTAATCTCAACGCCATTTCCTAAGAAGGGCTAAATTAAACAGATAGAAGCCGCGAACCCCTAATCCATATTTCTACTAATTCTTGCATACATTAGACCACCTAATCCAAAAGATTTTAGTCTCACCATTCACCGCACCTCAAAGGAACTTTCTATAAATCTTGACAATTTTTTTCTATACCTTAACAAGTATTTTGAAAAAGTATAGGAATAAGTAGATATTTATTTAAGGACTAGATTAAGCAAAACCACTCTCACCCTCCAAACACACACACATTATTAAAATAATTGAAAAATGTATAATTAATGATTTTATAAAACTTTTTTCTAAAAATTATTTTTATCTATTGGATATTTGATTAGTGATATTTTTCTTAAAATTGTTTATACTAACAAATCAAAATTTAATATTGAGACATTTAAGTTAGTAAAAAATCATAATTTCTTTTATGAAAGTTTTGTTTTATGGAAAATGAAGTTAATAATTTTTTAAGAATGATTTATGCTAATTAATTAATATTTTATAATTATTTACTGATTTCTTAAAGATTATAAATCTTTGTAATAATGATTTAAATATTGATTATTCCATTAATAAAATGTAAATCGTCAATTATCACTTAAATAATTAGAGGATATATTTGTCAATTTGTTCGTGATTTGGGGGTTAATTTGTTAAAGAAATTAATGGTAAATTAAATGGATCGAGGCTAGAATCATGAATGCATTACTTTTTTATTATATTTCAAACAATCTAAAATATCTTAGCGTTAACACGCAGGAATACCCAAGATAATTCAGCTTATTTCGAGTTTGTATAAGACAGATGAAAACTCGAATGTGGGGAAGATGAAATCTTGAATTTGTAGTGAAGAAGTTGTACTTTTTATTATACTTTTTTTTATGTATCCGAAATGATAAATTTATAGGTCAAGTTGTGTTCTTTCACAAGGTTGCGATCCTTGATGAAACATATCATTTCAGCAACGATTTTTTATGAAGTGTTGTAGTTTTTCACCTACTGCAACAATTCTCAAGTGTTGCCTATTTCAATTGCTTACTGCAACACTTCATGGAGTGTTGCCTATTTCCTGCAATATTTTACAAAGCGTTTCCTATTTCAGAATTCAAAAAGCAAATTGTCTACTGCAACACTTCGAGCGTTGCCTATTTCTGAATTCAAAAAACAAACTTAACTTGCATAATTCTTGTCTTTTTGGATTACACCCATTGTCATTAATTATTGTTATTAATTACAACAAACCCCCACTTGTTCTAATAATGACAATACCAATTCTAAAAAAGGTTGAAAACAAAGAATGTTAGTACAGTTAAGTATCTTTCGATTTGAACATAATCTAAGTAAAGATAACACAACGTCTAATCGGAATTTTAGGTAGCACTGCTTTGAACCTGTTATCCCTTGTGATTAGACTGATATTGCCTTACACACACACTTTAATAGTTCTTCGTCTACATCTCTTGCCTAACATTATTTATGGTCATGTGCTTTTTCGTGTCTCATGAATTTTTCATGAATGAAACTTCAACTCTCACTTTGAAACAACACCATCTCGAAATTCACATAGGTGAAGTTCATATTGTATATATTTTTCTTAAGATACATATTCTCGACATTGCACTTCATTAAGAGATTGAAAGTTCAACATTCAATATGTAATAGTCAACATTATCGCATAACGTTGCACAAACATTCAAATCAACAACTTGTTGTTACCCAGGAAAACAAATTTTTTATGTCAGTGATCCTTCTAACAATAGATGGTAAATTATTCTACACGGAAAACATATTTTTGATAGTGATGAAAATCAAAATTTTACTCTTGATATTTTTGACACCCTTTCTTTCGCAACATATGTGCGTATCTCATATAAAAAAATTTATTGAGATGATGTGCATGATTTTTGTTGTGATCATCAAGTACGGATGTGGAAAAATTAACAAGTATTTTATATGACTTACTTTTATATATTTATTGTTTGGATGATTAATGTTGTTGTTATTAAAGGTTTAATGTTGTTGTTGTTGTGCTATCCTAATTGCTTTCATATGTTATTCCAATTATATGTGCTTAACGACCATATACCATTCACAAATTAAGACTTTGGGAAGTCTGTTCAAGATTTTGAACTTTGAATCTTTGCCTTAGTTTGTTAATCATTTGTACATGCATGTTTTTTAATTTCGTTCTATTTAAGTTAAGTTCATGTTCTGTTCTGTTTCAAAAACCCATTATGTTCTGTTTTAAAATTTCGATTCTGTTTTAAAAATATAGAGGTTAAAATATAAAGGTGAAGAAGCATAAAGTAGGTTGTGTTTGGCTAGCTATTTGCTGGATTATTTGGAAGACGCAGAATGATATCGTATTTAACAAAGCCCTTTGGAATGTTTCTGATATGATATGGAATATTAAATTCCTGGTGTGGAGATTGTCCTCCATAGGAGAAATTGGTAGGCCCAAATGTGATTTTTACGAGTTTTGTAAATTTCCTTTACATTATTTAGCATAAGTTGCATTTGGTATTAATTTCTTCTGTGGCGGGTTGTTTTTGCTTGCTCTTTTGTAATCGGGCTTGAGTACCCCTCGTACTCCTTCAATGAAATTCTCGCTTACAAAAAAAATAAAATAATAAATAAGAGTTTTACCTTCGGTTGATAACTAAAACCGAGGTAAAAAGACTCAATATATTTCCGCAGTTAAAAAATCTAACTGAAAGGAAAAGTTGGCGTGCTTGAAAAAAAAAATTGTATTTGAGGATTAAACCCATGACCATTCCAAGAGCTCGCCTTGGTTTCATTCCATGACTCGCTTCTTTACCTAATCAAGGTGAAATTCTTTTATCAACCGAATTAATATCACTTTTATATATATACTTTTGATGCAGGAATTATACCATGTCCATCAAGATTGGTGATCTCCCCAAACCTTAAGAGTTTAACATTGACACATGTAGTGATTTCAATTGGAATCAATGCACCGTGGTATGTCTTCAATCTGAAATGTAGATAATAATGTGCATAATATCCTTTCATTTCAACTTAATATCCTTTGTACTCGAACGACCCTCACGTAGATTTGTTTATGAACATCATTTGTTAGAGAAGACCTACAAAATCATGTTAACTAAATCAATATTGAATTTATAACAACCAAATATATAAGTATTTTCTTTCCTTAACTAATTTAATTAGCTGCAGAATTTCAAGTTCATAAAAACATATAGTTAAGTACCTTGATTGATCAGAGCAGAAAGGAAAAATATTGACATTATAAACAGGTGGGATCTTCTGTAACCTTTATTTTTAAATTTACATTCACGCTAATCAACATATTTCATTACAAATAGCATAATAACAAAACAGGATTGCAAAATAAAGTAAAACATGTGTATTTGATTCAAATTCCTTAGCTACTCATTTTCACTTCAAAAGTTATACAATTCTATTTTTAAACGCGGCTTTGCTACAAGCGTCAGTGGCTCATCAAGATTAATTTTTAATATATTGGGATGTATATTCCAAGAGAAGCCATGGAGCAACCTAGCTAACAAGAAGATAGTCATTGTAGTGCCAAGCTTGACACCAGGACAACCACGCCTTCCCGTACTAAAAGATATGAAGTTCAAATTTGGCTCTGTCAAAGATATATCATATCCATCATTCTTGAGATGACGTTCTGGTTTAAACTTGTAAGGTTCGGTCCAAACTTTTGGATTTCTTCCAAGACCAGTTCTTCCGAGCAATACATGGCTACCCTTTGGTATCAAGAAATTTCCAACTATTGTATCTTTCGTTGAAAGATGGGGAGGATTAAAAGCAGATATGGGATGCAGGCGGAAAGCTTCTCTTGCACAAGCATTCAAGAATTTGAGTTTAGGAATATCGAATTCTTGGACCAGTCTATCTTTTCCAACTATATTGTCCAATTCTTCTATGGCTTTTTCTAATAGATCAGGTTGATTTAACATTTCAGCCAATGTCCATTCAACTGCGTTTGATGGATTGTCTACCATTGCCATCATCAATTCCTGCATAGAAATTTAACATATAATATAATATTAGTTTAATTTAAATGTACTAAACAACTATTCAATAGAATTGTTGGTTTTGTCATTCCAACATCGCAGTTTGTTGTCTGTTTACTTTCTATTTCTGTATAATCTTTGTTAGTAAAGGTAGGAGAAAGATAAAAGAAAGTAAATGAAGTCTTACAATAGTTTGAGCTTTGATTTCCTTCATTGTCAATAACGGATTATTATTGACATCTTTTAATGAAATCAAAACATCTAGCAAATCTTCTTCAACATTCTTTGATCCATCTTTCCATTGTTTGATTCGCTCTTCAGTGAGAGAATCATGATATTTGTTCATTATCTTCATTGCATTTTTTACCTTGCCCTTATGTCCATCAAAATCAAATAACCTCAACCATGGGATATAATCAGATGCAGAGAAAGCATAAGTATGGTTAAGCAATTCGAAAGCAGCATCAACATGTTCTATTTCTTCAACACCAGGCTCTCCATTTTTCTCACCATTTCCAAAGTATCTCGTATTAAAAAATATTTTTCTAAAAACATTACCACAATAATGTTGTGCTGCAATCCTAACATTCACAAGTTCACTATTGTTGCATTTGTTGAACACGTGAAACATAAGATTGTCGGCTTCTTCGTTTCTTTTTTGTTGAAGCCATTGATGTCTGAATGGAGAGAGCAAATCCTTGGCAACGATTTTCTTCATCGTCTTCCATTGTTCGCCGGAGGGTACGAGGGCTGAAGTCAAGTAGCCATTGGTGATGATATCAGTGGCCATGGTTTTTGGTCTTGACGCAAAATCAGCATCATGTTTTTTGAAGAATTCACGAGCAATTGTGGGACAAGTAACAGGGATAACGTGGACATTTCCTAGGCGAATACATGTTATATCAGTGTTGAATTCTTCCATAGTTCTGTGTATCCACTCAGTTGGAGATTGACTTGAAAGCATTTCAGGAAGATTGCCAACAATAGGCCATGGTTTGGGACCTGGGGGCAATTTTGGTAGTTTTGGCTTCGTATTCATCAAGTGATATCTTAGAGATTTAATTATCATAAAGACAAAAAACATAACGAGGAAAAGAGGCCAAAAGGACAGAGGGAGTAACGAGAGGATACTAGGAGTGTAACTCATCATAGCTGGGACCAACAATAATAAGGTTCAAAGGAACAATACTTTAAGTGGTTGAGCTTGGGTTACTAAAGAAGTTGTAGTCCTATTTATAAGATGGAAAATAAGTTGTAGTCCTATTTATAAGATGGAAAATAAGTTTTGGACATTCTTAAAATATGAGAATTTTTTAATGTACTTTATATTAGGGTACCACATGAAAATAAAAAAATATTTTTAATTTTTAGAGATATATCTTCGAACGCATCCTAAGTAAATAGAAATTTGATTTAAGGTTAAAAAAATTCAGAAATGCATCTTCGTAAATATTACGCAAATGCATCTCTAGACAGTATTGGTTTGAAAACGTGCCAGAACCCTTCTCATTCCTCATTTCTAAAAAAACACGCTAAAATTTTTCTCAATCTCTCTCAACTCACATTCTCTCAAAATCAATCAACCAAGTTCAATGCTTCTTCCATCAAAATCAAGTACATCAAAGAAATCATTCAACACTGAAGTAAACTCTCAATTTGAAAGTTTTTTATTTTTGTATAAATGAGTAGAAATTGATGATTAGGTTAAAAAATAGATAGTTTTTACATGAATGATAGTTTATACATGCGGTAAAACATGTTTGATGGTTAAAAATAACGATCAAAGCATTATTTTTGGCGGTTTGGTGGTCTGCATTACCGCCATGGACGGACCTGAAAAGTTGCAGGAAATTGAAGATGAATCTACGAAATTTTTCAACGTTTGGATTCCCAGAATCTGTATATGCACCTCTGTAATTTATCTTTCTTTTATTTTTGCTTTTCTTACTTGTAGGGTTGCTTATAGTAATTGTCTAACACTTGTCTGGTTTACTTACAGGCATTATGGCTGATAGAGACGACAAACTAAAGCATAAGAGGATTGCACAACATGCATTAGTTTGGATGAAGAAGATTCAGGTTTCGGAGACTTCTGTTCACTCTGGCCCAGTTCATCCAGAGGCATTGACTTCTAGGTCTCATGCTTCTCCATTTTATTCTTCCCGTAGGTGACAGCACTGCTACAGAAAAGTCATACCACAACGGTTGGAAAAGGGATACTACAACGTGTGACCAACCATTGTGAGGTAAGGGGTGATTGTATGTCTGGTGCTTTCCACCACGGTCGTGAGACCGTGATAATAAGGTCGGACGCGCGCTACCTATCACAACGGTTACTTATATCAATCGTTGTGATATATACATTTAGGTACTCGATTCGAAACCCACCAGCGACAATTTATTTGGAACGTAAACAACATTTCATCACGGATAAAATATATAACCGTTGTTGAAAGTACGCAGAGTTTATTAAATGCATCTTATCATCATTTCCCGCTCTTTAACATATAAAATGTTGTTCAATGGTCTAAGGCCTTCATGGCATTGATTCCTTATATTCTAGTTTAATTTGAATGACATCAATTTATTGGCTAAATGTACCTCATCATCGTCGCTTATCATCGTGATTGTTATGATGACTTATCATCATAACAATCACGATGATAAGCGACGATGATGAGGTTGACTTGCCCAATAAATTGTTATTCAAATTAAACTATAAGAGAAGATATAGACGTAATGAATGAATCAGGTCATTGAACCACATTCTATATGTTAAACAACGTGAGATGAATGATGAAACGCGTGCAATTCAAAAAAAATTGATTGATATAAGTTGATTTTCAAATACTTTAACTGGTTGAGCTTGGGCCACTAAAGAAGTTGGAGTCCTATTTATAAGATGGAAAATAAGATGTTGTAGTCCTATTTATAAGATGGAAAATAAGTTTTGAACATCTTTAAAATAAGGAGATTTTTTAATGTCGTCTATGTATTACTAGGGTACCACGTGAAAATAAAAAAAAAATGTTTTCAGTTTTCAAAGATGTATCTCCGGACGCATCCTGGGTAAATAGAAATTTGACTTAAGCTTAAAAAATTCTAGAAATACATCTTCGTAAATATTACACAAATGCATCTCCAGACAGTATTGGGTTGAAAATGTGCCAGAACCCTTCTCCTTTCTCATTTCTAAAAAAACACTCTAAAAATTTTCTCAAACTTTCTCAACTCACATTCTCTCAAAATCAATCAACTAAGTTCAAAGTTTCTTCCATCAACATCAAGTAGATCAAAGACATCATTCAACACTAAAGTAAACTCTCAATTTGAAAGTTTTTTATTTTTGTAACTTTTTTAATTTTTTGTATAAATGAGTAGAAATTGATGATTAGGTTAAGAAATAGATAGTTTTTACATGAATGATAGTTTATACATATTGTAAAACATGTTTGATGGTAAAAAATAATGACCAAAGCATTGATTTTGGTAGTTTGGTGATCTGCATTACCGCCATGGACGGACCTAAAAAGTTGCAGGAAATTCCGAAGATGAATCTATGAAATTTTTCAACATTTGGATTCCTAGAATGCGTAGATGCATCTCCTTAATTTATCTTTCTGTTTTTTATTTTCTTACTTGTAGGGTCGCTTGTAGTAATTTTCTGACACTTGTCTGGTTTACTTACAGGTATTATGGTTGATAGAGACGACAAACTGATGCATAGAAGGATTCAACAACATGCATAAGTCCGGAGGAGGAAGAGTCAGGTTCGGAGGCTCCTGTTCACTCTAGCCCGGTTCATGCGGAGGCATCGACTTCTGAGGCTCATGTTTCTCAATCTTCTTCTTCCCATTGGTGACGGGTGTCACCTACTGACACACCATTGCCTCATTCTTCCCGTAGGCGACATGTATCACCTATTTAGGAGCCAGAGGTGTAATATCCCATTTTCCCTTAAATGTTTAATTGGGTGTTAGTTAAGATCAACTGAACTCCTATGTACTCTATCTTTTGTCAGTTAGAACAATTGGACCTCTTAAGTGCTCTAAATGATGTCAGCTGGGACCAATAGAGTAACTAGTGATTCTGAAGAGGTCAATTATTAATAAAAGAGACAGATCAGTATTAATAAGTGCAAGAGAGAACATTTTGGTAACATCAATATTTGGTCAATTGGTGGTAGATGACAAAATATCAAATGGAGATATTTTATATCATTACATATTATTATATTATATTATATGTTCATGAGTGAAGGGGAAAGAATAAGAAGAAAAAGGAAAGAAAGAAAGAAAGATAGTAAGAAAAGAGGAAAAGAGAAAGAGAAAAGAAAATGGAAGAGAAAAAGAAGAGCTCATGGAGAAAGAAGAGGAAATTCATCATCATCAACTCCATCTCATTTTCTTCATCCCCAAGGTGAGTTCCATTAGATAGCGTAGCTTGGGGAGGGGGGGATGCATGTTTGGGATTTAGGTTTTTGTGTGAAAAACATGCCAAATTGTGAATTGAATGTTGATATATGATAATTGTGATAAATCTCATGCTTAATTATGTTATACCATGCCAATTGAATGTTTGGATGCCATGTGATCATGTGGGTTGGGGATTGGAGTTGTTTTTCTCCTGATTTTCACATTCTGCAGATTCTGGATTCTTCTTAAGCCACCGGGTGAGCTGTGGCGAGCTATTTTCTGATAGCTTCGTCGGACGAACGAAGATCTACTCGCTGTTTGGTTGCTGGGCAACCATGGTGCAATTTTGGTTTTGTCCGGGCTTCGCCTGGCGAACCAAAGGCGAGTCAGCCTCGCTGGCTGCTCGCTGGCCGACCATGACAGTATGCAGAATTTTGGTTTCTCGTTTTCCTCATATCTTGAGAACTGTAAGTCCGATTGACGCATAGACGGAAGCATTGGAAAGCTATTCCAATGTTCTAGTATTTGATAGCATAGTTATGAATTGAATTGAATGTGGATTAATATGTGAACGGGTGAAGATGAACACCTAGTATTTGGTGAGAAGCCATTATTGCGAGATCATGAATTAACCAAGAATGTTTGGTAGTGGATAGTGATGATCACATGCCTTATGTGAATTAGTTATGCTTGGCTTGTTTATGTTATTATATGTGTTTTATGGGCGATATATACACACACACACACACACACATACACATGTATGCATGAATGTTTTGATTGTGAATAACATACTTAAAACATGATGGAGATGAGTGAGGAAACCTAGGCTTATAATTAGGTAAATGGATTAAAGAGATAACTAGGTTGCAAGTATGATTTAGATAACACTAGAAGGTGACATTCATGCAATATGATACTTAGGTGTGTGTCATGGACGAATGGTTACCATAGTTGTGAGTGAGATTCATTGTATGGAACATGTGTTGTTATTGCGTGATTAAGGTGAATGTGATCACCTTGTGATTGTCAAATATGATCGCATTATGTTATGTTTTATCACATAGTCGAAAACAACTCCCTACTTGTGTTGTCCCAAGAGTGATTCTTAAGTAGAGCTCCTTTGGGATGTACGCACCATTACTTTGACAAGTTAGAGTTCCATGCGGTCGAGATGCTTGAAATGAGTATTACACTAAGTCCCATAGGAAGCGACGATGCAAATGCTTGAAATGGGTATTACACTGAGTCTCATAGGAAGCGACGATGGAGAGGCTTGAAATGGGTATTACACTGAGTCTCATAGAAAGCAGCGATTCTTAAGGTTGAGAAGTCCCTTAGAATCTGAAGTTAATTTATATGTCAAAGTATGATACACAGTTCCGTGACCCTGCTAAGAGTCCTAGACGTAGGATCGGACGAGGAAAGATGCCTTGGTACGATTTTCGAACTAGTGATTGTTTGAGTTGATGAACTCAAGAGACATGTTTCCATACATTGCGAGTTTTGTGAACTCAAATATTATCCCTTTTCCTCATTGACTTAAGTTAGAAATTTGATTAGAACCTTGTAGATTCGAGTGAACCCATAAGATAGAGGAATTCATTGATATTATCATCTCACCTCATTATTGTTGTTATTTTTAGGTATTGTTTATAGGTTTAGTTTACAAGTAGATCTGTGCATGGATGTTTCAAGGAAAGCTTATATGGTGATGATTTTCCTGCTGTGTATTGTGTACAATGAAGGATATTGTACTTAGATCTTATATTTTATTTTTGGCACATTCCATATCTTGTACCATATGTTGTTTATTTTATGTTTTGTAAAATGGTCAAGTATGTAAATGAGGCCAATAGACACTTATGATGGTGTCAGTGCCAAATAATAACACTTGTATGATATTATTCTAGATACATATTATATGGATCGTTACAAGAGATACCCGAGTCATCGGTGGTACCTGAGGCACCAGTGCCACCCCAGGGTCTAGAGGGACCTCATGTTGATGAGCCAGTGCCACCTCTGACTAATAAGGCTGCTGAGCCAAGGTCATCTCAGGTTACTGAGATTGATGAGTCAGTGCCACCCCAGGAATTTGGAGGAGGCCTTGTAGAGTTGTCACTGTAGCCTCTATATCCGGACTATACTGCTAGACATGTCTGGGACAATGATGTAAAATTAGTTGGATTCATTCTTTTTAAGTTATGTTTATTATTATACTACAAGTTTCTGACATAGATTTATTTTTCTATAGGACCGTGATCCGCTAAAGTTTATCAACCATGGACGGAAGATTACTGACATATCTGGTTTTATATATTTCCTTTTTTGCATATCAATTGTATGATTTAAGGCTCATCATATAACAGGGTCTTTAACATTTATAAATCGTCATTTTAATTTGAACAACCATAAAACTACCATAACTTGCACTATTTTGATATGTTACGAAGATGCATCTCTGTAAATCCTAGACAAAGATGCATCTGCTAAACAATAAACGTGTAAAATGGACTTTTCAGAAAGGAATGCATGGGGTGTGTGTTAAAAGATTTCGGAGATGTATCTCCATATTAGTTACATTTTGAATTAATACAAAGTAAGTCCAAAGATATATCTCCAGAATCTAAAGGACATTTCAAGTTTTCCATAGGGTAGGATAAGAAAATTTCTAAAATAATCAGAATAATTAAAAGAACAAAGAGAAAAAGTATATGTTTACTAAAAATTAGAACGGTAAGAGATTTTATAATATAGTTCATACATCTCAAATTAAGGGTTTTTTTCATATATATTTTTACTCATATATATATATATATATATATATATATATATATACTCCCTCCGTTTCATATTATAAGCAAATTTTACTTTTTAGATACATTGAATAATTAATGTATCTGGTCTATATATAGACCAGATACATTAATTATTCAATGTATCTAAAAAGTAAAATTTGCTTATAATATGAAACAGAGGGAGTATAAAGTGTACTTGCGAAAGTATAATAAAGTTAACGAATCCTTTATAAATTCTTGGGATTAGAGTATTTATAAGTCTAGTCTTCAAACTAAGTATAATGATGAAGAATCTATTCTACTACCAAGTAGGATAAGGAGACTGGTTGTAACTCGTTCATTAGAATAAGTAATTCCACCTCCCACGATAGTAGGAAGACGATTTCCATATGTGAGAATATTGATTCCTGTGTCTTAGAACGAACGTGGCATGACGTGTTTCTTTTAGTCATACTCGTATGAAGCATAATCGGGTCAGGAAACCTGCTCCCATAAGGACGATGGGTCCTACCTCCCCGAACCTCAATTGGCTTTCTTGGGATCGACTGGGGTACGAGCCATTCCCTTCACGGCTCAATTGAGGTTATCCTGGTTCACACCCCTTCAAATACAAGGCTTGGGAAGGTTGAAGTGTTTTTAAGTTCATGGGAAGAATAAATATGAGAGAGAGAGAGAGAGAGAGAGAGAGAAGGCTTGGGAAGGTTGAAGTTTTTTTAAGTTCATGGGAAGAATAAATATGAGAGAGAGAGAGAGAGAGACTAAAGCATGGATTGGCGTGAGTTCCTTAAGCGTCGTTTGAGACAAGTCCTTCAAGTGATGCTTGGTTTGAGTCCTTCGAACGTTGCTTGGGGAAGATCATGTAGCATTTGATGTAATGGTATGATGACTTTTGTCTTGGAAATGCATGATCATCTTGGGCCATTGATTGTCCACATACGTCTAATATGGCCCGTAGATGTTCACCCACCTATAAACAAGTGCAACCTAGTTCACAGTCTCTCAAGCACAAGGTCTGAAAATGTGAAGTTGATTAAATAAGATAGACAATGATCCCTTTATGGGAGAGACTTGGAAAGACGAGTTCCTCTTGTAAGATGTGTAAATTTAATCCCTTGGGTAAGACTTGTAAAGGCGAGTCCCTCAAGCGATATTTGTAAAGCTGAGTCCCTTAAGCGATAGTTCTAAAAGAGAGTTCCTTAGACAAAGCTTAAAGTTTGATTCCCTCAAGCATTGCTCTGGCGAACTCAATCTTGTCTTTTTATTATGCATATTATTTGTATTTTTAACCTTTGTAGGCTCATTAGTAATCACACATTTGTAGTTTTTCTTTAAAGAAAATGTCCAAGTCTTTTGGCGATTTATTTATGAAATTCTTAGTGTTGTGCCTTTTCAATTATTCATAGTAGTTGGGCATAGCCTGAGGCGTGCTCCTCTTTATGGATTATGCCAAGTCGCCTACTAAGTTGGAGACAATTCATTTTTTGGCGTTAAATGAGTAGCCTATCGATGCAGCAAGGATCCCTGCTAAATGTCCATCAATGTACAACCCGATAAGGCGACAATAATCCCCTTGTAAGGATCCAACAATATTTCCTAATAATGCAGTAAGGATCCTTCGTTAAAAATCCAACAAAATATTGTCTGATAAGGCGACAAGGATCCATTTGTAAGGATCCAACAATATTATCTAATAAGGCGAAAGGATCTTTTCCCGAAGGTACAACAAAATATTACTTGTTAAGGTGAAAAAGATCCTTAGGTAAAAGTCCACAAAAATATTACTTAATAAATTGATAAAAATTCCTTTGTAAGGTTCCAACAATATATCTCATAGGACGCAATGAAAATGCGTCTTCTTATGCTTGACTCCCCCTAGTTTCAATATCTTAATTATCATGAGAAAGTTTGACTCATTTCACTTCTTTGTGAACAACTTGTTAACTTTTAAATTTTTGTGTGATATCTCAGTTACTTTTGACTCTTTATGCTTGGCTAGATCTGTTTGTAAATATGTTCTTTGATCAATCTATTGTTTTGTCAGTAACATAAAAATATTATAAAGACAATAAGTATTATTCGCTTTTCTCAAAATGAAATTATCAATTGCATTGTCAATTGACTTGGAGTATAATTGCTAGTTGCAAACTCTAATTTGATGATCATGATTCATGGCTTATGGCTCAATAAATGTTGGATAAAAATCACGCGTCCCAAAAGAAGCAGGTGGTCCTAAACATTATAATATCACTAAAAAGCAGTCACTAAAACATCAAACTTACTAATAATATGTACAGAATAATAAATAATATTTAAGCACAGACCCATGCATCGTTAGAATTAATACTATGCTCAGCCGTTTTCTAAGTTTGTTTGATACAACATGAGAAATTGTGTCAAGGGGCTCTAAACTCCTCCTTAGATCATGAAAAAAAAAAACTTCCTAAACTCAAACCATTATTTCTCCTAATCTAAGTTTTTATCTAAAATATTTATATAGTGAAACCAGGAGCAGATTATTATTCACAAACACTCCAACCTGGCTGACAAAACAATTCTGCCTAATTAGAAATACTAAAAGAATTTCACAAACACTCCAACCTGGCTGACAAAACAACTCTGCCTAATTAGAAATACTAACAGAATTCGAAAACATGTCATAAAGAGGGATAAATAGTACTCAAAGGTCCTTCCAGAAGGAGGTAAGAAGGTCAGATCTCACTCTCTTACTAAAACTATCCACAAACAAATTAGAATAATCGAGCTGAGTTCATGGTTTTAAATTGTGGTTGCGGCTGCGGATGCGGTTGTGGTTGCGGATGTTGCGATTGCGGTCATTACAGGTGTTGCGATGCGTATTGCGGCCGTTGCGGTGTGAATTTTTATAAGGAGGTATTTGAAATACAAAGTTGAAAAACACTTAATGTTAAGTTTTTTCATTACATAAGATTCTAATATTTTGATTTTAGATGAAAATACTTGAAAAAACATGATTGAAATTATGTAATATGGTTCCAAATATAGTCGGAGGCGTAAATTTCAAATCACACCGCAATTGCGGTCCGATGCGGTTGCGGAGGCAACCGCATCCGCAATATTGCGGGTGCAATTGCGGTTGCAGACCGCAATTTAAAACTATGGCTGAGTTATCAATTATAGGAAATATGAATACTATCCTAGGAGAGTGGTGTGACGCAGATGTTAGTTGCTTTGAGAAAGTAGATTACGTCTTAGTTTGAGATTGCGGGCACGTCAGGCAAGTTTACGGGTTATTGATAAGTGCAAATTGTAGCTATTTTTGTATATAAGTTTTGTTGCACTTATCGACACTTTTTGTTAAAATCGTTCGAATAAACCCCGCTTTGTTTGTAAATACGTTTACTTTACGTTATAGTGTATATATTGCGTTATCGTGTAAATATCATTGAGTTTAATTGTTTTCCATTTATTTTTGTAGGTATTAAAGCATTGATATTGGAGCATGGAAGGCTCTTAAGGAGCATTTTTGAAGAAATTGAATTTTTGAAGCATGCTACTAGCGCGCTTAGCGCGCTCCTAGCTCAAGGAATGAGCTAATTCCAGCGAGTAGCGCGCTTAGCGCAGTCTGACCAGGCTTAGCGCGGTTTTAAGGCGGTTTAAAAAAATTTTAGGGCGCTAAGCTAAGCGCGGTCTGCGATTTTGACAGTTAATAAATAGAGGAAAAACACATTTTTTAGGGGATGATTTTGGTATTTTTTGCTCCCACTCCATCAAACTTCATTTCTTCATAGGAGAGCTTGAAAATAACAATGGAGCTTGCATCTTGTCGAATCGGAGGTGGATTCTCATCAATCATCTTGACAACTCGAGAAGTGTTGGTTTATCTCTTTTTCCTCTTTTTGTAAACTCTATCTTGTTGGGTATTTGTATATTTACTATGAACATATGTTATCTTTGTTGATCATAATATTGTATAAAATCTGCTTTACAAATCATTATCGATGTCTCCCTTGATCTTTTTGCATTTATGTTTGGATTTGTGTTGTGTTAGAGATAAACATCATGAATCTTGATTAGGGATGGATATCTATTGTCTAGATGCTAGAGATAGATTTAGATGATAATCTTTATGGTGTCGGAACTTTATGCCTTCCGTATTTCGATGCTTCGTGCGCGAGAGTGACGAAGAGAGTAATACGGTTGCTCTCCCAGCTTAGTGTGCTAGAGATTGACACTGTTGTGAGCGATACTGGATGATTTTGACGAGTATTGTAGGTTGAGTATAGCTGGTCGGTAAATTTATGTTTGTGACGAGTGGATTATATGTATGCTTGAGAAGTTTCTTGTTGCTGAAGAATGAATTTCTTTTTATGTTTTAATGTTTACTTTTCCGCATTTACGCTTTAAACCATTTAATCCAAACTCATGAACGCGAGAGACTGTCGAACGATATTCTTTCCCTCGAACCGATCTCTGTGAACACGACATAAATTCCGGAGGAAATTCCTTTCCGCAAATAAATTATTTTTGCTTGCTTGCCCTATTCTACATTCAACAAGTATGGGAGCGGAGCTCTTCCCGACCTAAAGCGAGTTAAAACCTTATATCGATTATGACGTTAAAATAGCATATTTACCCTTTTAAAAATAGTGTTGTAGGCCTTTTGGTGTCATTTTACACGGTATACTTTAGCCCTAACCTCAAAATCCTCATTGTTCTCACTCTTATTTCGTTCGCTCTCTACGTTCTCATTGTTTTCACTTTTGTCTCGTTCACAACCACCATTGTGTGTTAGATTCCTCCTCTCTCTATGCCCGCCTATGAAGCTCTGACACGTCATTTACAGGGTATATCATTGTGTCGGACACGTGTCCGACACGGATATGCATACAACACGTATCTGATATTTTTTTGTATCTAATAAAAAAAATTGAATCACAGCGAACACGAATATGACATCTTATTTTAGAATTAAAAATAAATAAAAAAGGCCAACACAAATTTCTAGAATTAAAAAAAAAATTTACCTGTCATATTCCTTTTCCCTACTATAAAAACAACACAATTAAAAGTAGTAATTTTAAATAAACATAAATTTTGCTTCTCATTTTAATCTCTTTATAAATTGCACGTGCTCATAAATTACATTATTATATTAATATATAAAATATATATAGATGTGTTCGTGTCTTATGTTTTTTTTACATTAGCAGGGTTCTTGTGTACGTGTATGTGTCGTGTCTCGTGTCAGTGTCTGAGTCCAGACTTCATAGGTGCCCACCTACAAATATTTGTCCTAGTCTCGCCACCATCAAAGCCTCCTCCATTCAAGTTGGTTATTTAATTAAGTTGCTCACATAATAAAAATAGTTTAATATATGAAATATATTTTCTCATAAAAATTAATATAATTAGTTACTATGAAAAAAAAGTATGGAAAACTCAATAGATTGTCTAATCTAATATGAGACATGATAATAAGGGTCAGTTTATTTTAACTTTAAAAAGTGTAGTGTTATATTTACGGAATTCCTAAACTAGCGCGGCCTCGCATAAGAGTCGTGTCGCCCAGGCAATGACCCAGAGACCCGTCCAAAAGTAACCTTGACGTGTGAGTCAAGAAAGAAGGAGTTTCCACTAACTCCTAAAACATAGGTGGTCAATAACTTCCCATGAGAAAGAGGGAGCAGTTGGCGCCACTAAGGGTTATTCAAACTCTAGGTCCTAGGGCATAATGCTCATGTCAGTATTACCACACGACTTCCTATAATTATACGCTTTATACCAAGCATAACTGATCATCAGTAGAGCATTTTAACTCAGGTGAGCAAGTCTCCCAAACTATCTCAAAAAACCACCACATAAGGTTTCTCGCAGTTGTGGGCAAGTCTTAATAACTATATCGTACTATAAACCTATTAAGGACTCATAGTCTCCCTGCCTTTGCAGAGGGAACATGCACACTTGTACCTTTTGACTAATATAGTGGCGCCCATCGTGGGGCCCTAGTAAAACTAACCCAGGCCATAACCCTTTTTGCATCACCATCACCCGTCCCGTTGTTAGCCTACACTCCTTCCTTTAGCCACTTTCGACTATGGTTAGTAGGATATCTCCATTCCTTACGCCAAGAGGCACCAGCAGTAGCGGTGATATTGACGCCCTGGCGGAGATGCGTGCCGCCATGGATGAATTACACCCAAATAACCAGACATTGGAAGACAATGTCTAGAACATCAGACAACGCCATTAAGATTCCACCCAGCAGTGGAAATTGGATTGTTGGATCCCTAAACACTTTCATATGAGATACGGAAAGTGCCTCTCCTAGAGGGTTTCAAAACTCTATCCTTGGTCAAGTTTTATGGGCACAACGATCTCTATAGAAACGTTGCCTCCATCAATACACAGATGGTCATCATAGGAGCGCCCGACTCCTTGAAATGTAAGTTTCTATTTGGATTTTTAAAGAACAACGCTCTCAGATGGTATATTGGTTTAACTCGTGCTTCCATCAAAAGTTACAAAATTATTACAACTAATATATTTTATGAAAAACTTTCACCTCACTCAACAAAATACTGAGGTGTAAACCATACACACGACACTTTATTTTAATTTAAAATACCACATATTCCCTCGGTTGAATTGGGAACCGAGGGGTAAAGTATTTAGAAGACACGCCTTCAAATCCCAACAACTACGTTTTAGCTATTTTTTTATTATAATTTTATGACCTATTACCTCGGTTAAGTTTGAATCCGAGGGATAAAATATTTAAAGGACACACATTTGAATCCCAACAACTACATTTTAGCACCTTTTATTTTTTTTTTAAATTTTTTTATGACCTATTATCTCGGTTGAGATAGAAACCGAGGGGTAAAGTATTTAGAGTACATGCCTTCGTATCCCAACAACTACATTTTATCACATTTTAATTTTTTAAATCTTTTTATGATACATATTAATACTTTTTTTCTATGTGTAGTGTCCTCGGCAGCGTAATGGTATCGATTGTGGTTATTTTGTCTTGAGATTCATGAAAGAAATTATTCATTTGGAACAAATAGAGATTCCAAACATGGTATGGTTTTATATATAAGTTATGACTTATTTTAAGATTTATTATCGGATATTTCATCTAATTAATTACTTTTAACTAAATCATGCATATTATGTTATATGTAGTATTTTGATGAATTCAAGTGTGTCACCTACACGAAAGATAAATTAGAAGAAATAAAGAAGGATTGGTGTCAATACATGGTTGAAATGAGAATTTGTTGAATAGTTTTAGAAATTGTGTTAGGTTTATGGAAGGTGTTGTATATATAGGTGATGGAAATGGTGTATAAGGTTTCGAATTGGTGCATGGAATTGGTGTTGTATAGTTTGTATTGAGTTATATATATGTAATGGTTATTTTGGTGTTGTATATATAATGGTTTTTACGGTTTATGTGTTAAATTTTAATCGTATAAAGGTCTATTGTTGAATTATAATGGTATAAGGCCTATGTATTGAATTATAATGGTATCAAAGGCTATGTGTTGAATGATTATGGATTCTGTTAAATTATACAGGTTTAATAATTGATTTCTAAAAAAAAGCTTTTAAAAAGCACTTTTATAAAAGACAGCGCTTTCTAAAAAAAGCGCTGCCTAAAGGGGGGGGGGGGGGGGGGGGGGTCATGGCGTATACATAAGACAACGCTTTTAAAAGCGCTGCTAAAGGAGGCATACGAAAGCACTTTTCTTTGAAAAAGCGCTGCCTAAAGGGGGGCCATTAGCAGCGCTTGTAAAAGCGCTGCCTAAAGGGGGGCCTTTAGCAGCGCTTGTAAAAGCGCTGCTAAAGGGGGTCCTACGAAAGCGTTTTTCTTTGGAAAAGCGCTGCTAGATGGGGGTTATACGAAAGCGCTTTTAAAAGCGCTGCTAAAGGGGGTCCTAAGGGGGACCTAAGACAACGCTTTTAAAAGGAAAAAAAAACGTTGTCTTTACCTTTAGCAGCGCCAGCTTTGGCAGCGCTTTTAAGCGCTGCTAAAGGCAAAAAAAATCGCTGTTAAAGGTTTTCTTTGGCGTAGTGGTTACTCTCGTCAGTTATCCTTTAAGCTTCTTTTCTTCATTCTCTTGTAATAGTATTGGTTAAGATTCATTAGAGGAGAGTTGTGTTAGGATTTTCTTTAGAGAGAAACAGCAGTTATGTAGTGGGTCACAGATAGTTTCGTTTATATATTAAAAACTATCACTTTTCGTTACGGTTTAAAACTACAACCGTAATTAAGTTTTATATTTTAAAATAATAGCAAACAATATCACGACGGTTATTCATAATAACTGTAGTGATGTCTCTTATTTAAAAATAAATAAAAATGAAAGGAGCGCCTTAACCTTAAATGAAAAACATTTTTGCCACTGATGAGGTTCGAACCCATGAAAGATTGATTCTATCATATCGGGTATACTTACAACCGTTATTATACCCCATAAAATTTTAATTAAAAAATATAATATAAAGTAAGCGCCTGAGTTTAGAGGTATCACCACGATTTTTGGAAGAACCGTGGTGACTTGGGCGTTGTTGTTTGCGCGTTTTGTAGTAGTGAATCCTTGTCGCCCAATGAGGCGATCAATCGTTGTATCCTTAATTGAGAACCTTGCCACCCAATGAGGCAATCAATCACTGGATCCTAAAATGGGATCCTTGTCGCCAAATGAGGTGATCGAATGTTGGATCCTAAAATGGGATCCTTGTCGCCAAATGAGGTGATCGAATGATGGATCCTTAACTGGGATCCTTGTCTCCCAATAATGTGATTAATTCGTCGGATACTTAATCGGGATCCTTGCCGCCCAAGGAGGAAATCAACTTGCTAGACTCTTAGTTGGGATCCTGGCAGCCCAAATAGGCAATCATATTCATTGGATCCTTATCGGGATCTTTGCCACCCAAGGTAGCAATCAACTTACTAGACCCTTAGTTGGGATCCTAGTAGCCCAATAAGGCAGCCATATTCGTTGGATCCTTAAAGTGTTATCCTTGCAACCCACAAGGGAAATCACGACAACCAATACCTTTAAGCAAAAACAAAAAACAAGTAGATAATTCTAAAAAGCATTTAAAATGCACCCCCAAAGGGATGCATCTGTTCAAAATAATTACAAAAGCACTTGAATGGACATAAAAGTACAATCGTAAAAAAAACCCGAAGGGGGCAAAAGAAATACAACCAAAAAAAGGCAGGAACATGAATTATTCTTCATCCACCAACCGTCCATCTAGAATCACCTTGAAAGGGTCCATGGAGCTCAAGTCCATATCATTATAAAGAAGGGCAACCTGCCTCTTCACTTCCTCAGAATGATGAATAGAGGCCACCACGACTTCATCCTGAAGAAGGGGAACCTGCTTCTCAAAACCTTTTTGGGTTTCGTAAGCTTTCCCATGTGATTGCTTCAAACCTTCCACTTTTGCAAGCTAGGCACGGATCTGAGTATCTGATTCCTCGAAAAACGCCTTCAAAGCATCTCACCTTTCCATGAGCTGCTTCATTACTACCCCGCCTTCACGAGTGCACTTTTTACATTAATCATCCTAGATTGGAGCCCCCTTAGCATGCAATAATTTTCTCCCTTGGTGCTTTCTCCATTAAAAAGCACCTCACAAGTTAGGTCTCCAACAGAGTAGACACTTGGGCGATGGACATATGAGAAAGCAATTGATAATCTCTAGGGAAGTTATCAAAGAAGGAAATTAAGCAATTAGTGAATTCCGTGACATTAAAAGTGTGGTTATTCCATAAGGAGAGCTCAAGGGGGACCAAATCATACGTTGTCCTCTCCATGGATGGCCCCGCCTCACGGATTCCTGAAGGCCCGAAGAGAATCACTTCCTTTTTAGGAACCTTGGGAGGGCGAATCTCGACTGCTCGTGAAGTCACACAGTGTGTCTCCTCCCTGGCGCCTTTAATGTCTTTGGCTAAGAAACACATCCTCCGCTACTGAATTGCTCGTATCTTCACCAAATGCTCCCTCTTCTCGCCTACAAATAACAAACATCATTAAAATACAACAGTAAATAGAGTTAGGTCAGAAAATATTTTCTATACCTAAATATTCTTCCACTCCATTGACGTCTTTATGATCCCGATTAATAAGGACACTTGACTCCATGGAGCGGAAGCACTCCAGGACCTTAATCACTTCTCGATCATGGGGAGAAATAACTTGTGGATCCACCCTCGCCATAAGCCGCAGATTCGAAGGCCAGTATAGAGAGAAAATAGGTTTGCCATTTGACCCCACTATAATAGGAGAAGCGTTATCCTGCCCTCTTATTCGCACAAATTTGTCCTTCCAATCCTTATAAGGTTTGGCGAAGGTTTTAATCCTACCCTCTAATTCGCACACTTTTTATAATAATTAATTATTAAAATAATAATTATGTAGCTTTTAATCGTTTGAGTTGTCCGCTTGGAAAGGTAAGATGGGCTCAATAGGTGGTAGAGTAATCTTTAAAATGTTGTTTTGAACGTTTTACCTATATTTTTCTTCTCTTTTTATAAAGCGCCTAAAGGGGTCATTAGGGAGACAATAAGAATACAATGCTCGTTTCTCTATAGCGGAACATGGAATAAGAATTAGATTAATTGGGTTTCTTGGGACTCTATTTGTAAACCTAAGCTAGAAGGAGGTCTTGGAATAAAAAAATTATGAGATGTTCAAATAGCTTTACTTGGGAAATGGGATTGGTATATTCTTTTGGAAGAAAACTCAATTTGGCACTCGTTGTTTCAATTCAGGTATGGAAATACTACAACATTGGTGTTGGATCAATCTCACAATGTTAATTGCAAAAAAGCATTATTTATGGTGGCGATATCTCTTGTTATCTATTGTCCCAACCACAGATGATTTAGGTTGGTTTGGTACCAGTTTCTCCTGCAAATTAGGAATGGGGTCTCAAATATATTTCCCGCACAATAGATGGTGCGACGACGTCCATTTCAAGCTTTTTTTCTCTGCCCTATCACTACTACAAAACGCGCAAACAACAACGCCCAAGTCACCACTGTTCTTCCAAAAACCAGGGTGATATCTCTAAACTCAGGCGCTAACTTTATATTATATTTTTTAATTAAAAATTTATAGGGTATAATAATGGTTGTAAGTATAACCGATATGATAGAATAAATTTTTCATGGGTTCGAACCTCAGCTATGGCAAAAATGTTTTTTATTTAAGGTTAAAGCGCTCCTTTCATTTTTATTTATTTTTAAATAAGATATATCACTATGGTTATTATGAATAACCGTCGTGATATAGTTTGCTATTATTTTAAAATATGAAATATAATTATGGTTGTAGTTTTAAACCGTAACGAAAAGTGATAGTTTTTAATATATATATATATATATATATATATATATATATATATATATATATATATATATATATATATATATATATATATATATATATATATATATATATATATGAAACTATCTGTGACCCACTTCATAACTGTCATTTCTCTCTAAAGAAAACCCTAACACAACCCTCTTCTCTCATGAATCTTAACCAATACTGTTACAAGAGAATGGAAAAAAGAAGCTTAAAGGATATCTGACGAGAGCAACGTCCGGCGCAAACTCCTACGGCGGCGAAGATGGTATGTTCACATGCTCTCATCTTTCTAGGATTATTATTTTAGGGTTTGGTTTTAGGATGTTGTGGAAAACATTATGTTATTGATGTTTTAGGGTTAAGTTTGATTTTTGTTGTGTTTCGTTGTAGATACATGGTGATGATGGTGGTAGTAAGCGTATGGTGGTAGCAAGTGTATACTCTGGTGAAGTTGCATATGGTTTTTGTTGCCATGAAGAAAAATATAAGAAGTACGAAGTTATTGTGTAAACTCTATCCACCTTATATTTCTTCTTCATAGCTTCACAAACTAGATGAACTTGATATATCTTGATTTGTTACAGTTCCACGATTATTTTCAAAAAGAAGTGCGTTATTGACTCAATGTATCTTGATTTGTTACAGTCTCACTTAGGGTTTTGTTGCTTAAATAATGTATGTTTTTTTTATTGTGTTTCATGTTGTTTTGCTGTATGTTGTTGTTGTTGATAAATATTCTCAAAACAAGAACAAAACATTGCTAGTTCTCAAGATAGAGGCTTCTTGTGACTTAGCAATGTTTTGTTCTTTAATTTCTTATACAGGTTGACAAGTTTAGTTTATTGTATACTATGTATATTGTTTGTTTCACTTACCTTTTAATGAAAATGCAATCATTTATATTTACATAGAAACTTATATTCTGAAAATTAAGATGTATTAGAAAACCAACCTATATCAATCAATATTTTTCGAATCGCATCCGTTTCATTCAGCACGTTTTATGTTCCTTAACACATAATATATGGTTTAGTGCTCTGTTTGCTTCAATTCATCGATATAATTTACAATCGCGTTGATAAGCGACGATGATGAGGTAAACTATAATAAAAGATATCGATGAATTGAAGGAATCAGACCATTGAATCGTATATTATGTGTTAAAGAACATAAAATGTGCTGAATAAGACGGATTCCATTCTAAAAAAATTGATGTGTTAAAGTTGATTTTCAAGAATAGTTTAATTTTCAGATTATATTTTTTTTCCAATTTGAATGGTTGTATTTCTTTAAATAGGTGTATGGTAAACCAAGCAATATACATTTTTATATAATAAACTATGTGTACTTTCCATGACGGTTGTCTAGGTTAACCGTCATCTAATTAATTAATTATGTTATCTATCACAACGGTTGTTAAGCATAACCATTGTGATATAACACACGCTTTCTAGAATACCACAACAGTCTAAGGTCGTGATTATAAGTAGCGCATTTACCACAACACTCTACATAACAACGCCTTGATCCGTGTTATTATATATATTTTTCAACTATTGTTAAAGGGGTTTTACGTAGTAGTGTATTCAAGGCTCTTCACACACCAAGTTGCAAGATTAGTGAATCAGGGTATTAACTGCAAGACAAATGGGTTTGGAACATTGATCAGCCTACCAGATTCGCTGATTCTGTAGGGTTTGAGTTTTTGGAGCTTCACGGTATCTTAATCAACATATCTTCACTTCTAGATTCTGCTGACATGTTTGTGTGATGGCGAGATGCTCATGGGATTTCAATTAAATTCGTATATGATTTAGTTGAGAACAAGGCTAAATTATTTAAATTGCTTTGGTCCTCTAATTTACCTAGCAACATTTAGATTTTTTATTGGAGATTGATTCTTAACAGATTGCAAAAAAGAGATGTGTTAGCCAGGTGTGTAGTTGTTTCGTGGCAACATGATCTTGTGTGTCTGTTGTGTTTGGGGCTAGAGGAATTTCATCTTCACCTATTTCTTTGTATTTCCATTTTAGTTTATGTGTGGAATTCTATTTTCAGGTGGCTTAACGTGTCTCCGATAACAAGCATTGAATCCATGGTGGGTCATTACTTTGCTTCAATATACTGATGAAAGGGAGAAGTACCAAGAGATTCAAGCTTTTATTTTGGATGTCAACTATGTGGTCAATTTGGCTCATGTGAGGAATGAAATCTTGTTCAAAGGGAGTGCAAAGGAATGGAAAACATTGTATTGCTTTCAAAAAATCTATCTTGGGATTGGTTAGGAGCTAGGCATTTAAGTCCTTTCAACATAGATATGATTGCATGGTTCTCTAATCCATTAACTGTTTTTGCTTAGTATTTTTTGTAATTCTTTGTTTATTATTGGGCGACTTTGTTTCGAGTTACTTTCTCCCGTTTGTTTTAGGGTTAAGCACCTCGTGTTTGCTTTTATACAATTCCCATTGCTTATTAAAAAAATAGAACCCTTTAACATACTTTGTTAATTTGTGTAATTAGTTTTCAATGTTATATATTTGAAAAATAATAGGGGTTAGTTCAATAATTTTGAAAAATATATAAAATTACTTTTATATATTTTTAAAGAAGTTAATAAAAAATACTTTGACAATGTAAAAGGATTCACACAGTCAATTAATTATAATTATTAAATGTTAAAAAAAATTTAACTTTTATTTTAACACCTATAAAAAAATATAAACAAATAATAATGATAAATTGACGGTATAAATTTTTTTAAATTAACAATACATGGTAATTGTTCTGGACAGGACCAATGGTTAGAATTGGCTCAATCCGCCTCTGCTCCAAAGCGGTCCAAATTGCCTAAGTCCAATCCACGGAGGGGCAAAAGTGACCTTTCTGCCCCTCAAATCGGGCAAGGAATGCAACATTTCTCCCCGAAATTACTGCCCGTTACGCACGGCTTCATTACTCCCCGAACAGCTGTGGGCAGGTGCCCGGAACCATGCTTATGCCCGACATTACGGCTAGTTTTGGGCACCATGCCCGACATAACGGCTAGTTTGGGTAGTTACATATTCTTTGGGGAAAACGGTTATTTCGCCCCGAAAATAGGACCGTTGGCCAAGCGCTGAGGGCTCTATATAAACCCTCTCGCTTGAGAGGGTCAGGTATCGAATATTCGCCCTAAGAACACTCTTTGTACTTGCCCTTTTTCTATGACCTTTACTTACTTGAGCGTCGGAGTGCCTTGCAGGTAAACCCCCTCCTCCTCTCCATACGACCAGCATCCCTGGAACACTTGGCGGCCTGATTTTACAGGATCTGATCCAGCCTTCACGATCAGTGGCGCCGTCTGTGGGAATCTTTGTTCTCCTCTTCTTTCTTTAACCGAAGATCAAAACAACTTTCGTACATCATCACGATCATGGCCTCCCAAGATCGCACCCAGGATGCTCTTCATTCCACCATCCTCCCCGTCAACAAATCTGACGTTGCCGGCCAGTCATCTCTCCTCCGAGATGCCCGTTTCCTTAGGGATGGAGCCACCGCTTCTCCTTCCCCAACTCCTGCTGATCGCAACAACGATCAACCGTCTCTCGACCTTCAGCCCGTTCCTGTTTCGCCCAACGCCGACCTGGCCGTGGCAGCCCTCCTAGAGGCACTCAACAAAACCAACACCCTGACCCTGCAGCAAAACGAGAGGATCTGGGCACTGGAAGAGTCTCGCCCTCCAAGATCCCCTCCTACGCGGAGGAATCAACGACGATCAAGAAGCCCGCAGCCCCGGAGAGAAATCGACCGAAGACTGCGCCAAGAGCACGATCCTCGCGTAGCCCGAAAGCGCGACCAGATCTCCCCGCGTGACCAGCACGCTCATGACCACAAAAGGACTCGTAGGAACGAGGAGTCTCCAATCAAGTCCAAAGGACGGACACGCTCACCTTCCCCGCGATGGAACCGTTCACCTTCTCCTCGAAGGAACCGCTCACCTTCTCCACGAAGGAACCGCCGACGCGAGCAGCCCGTCCGGTCACCATCATACACCAGTTCCAGTGACAACGACGAACCTCACAGCCCGTTGTCCCAGGAGATCCTGGCCACCCGTCTCCCAAAAGGCTTGGAGAAAACCCCGTCACTTGGCACATAAGACGGGACCACTGTTCCCGACCACGCTTCGGAAAGGAGCAATGACATGGTATAAACAACTGCCCGAGGAGTCCATTACTTCATGGAAACAGCTCGGCAGGATGTTCTCGCGGCACTTCACAGCATCTCGCCGCCACCCCAAAACTGAGGCCTCCCTCGGAGCCATAATCCAGGGGAAAGACGAACCTCTCTGCGCATATATCGAGAGGTTCAACAAGGAAGCTGTGCAGGTCCCGACGACATATAAGATGAAGAAGTTCCTGCTCGAACAAGGGGTCCACCCGGACTCCGAGTTCGCCAAAGCCATTGGCCTCGCGCCACCGAGGAACTTAGACGCCCTCCTCCTCAAAGCCCAATCTCATATTCAGTACGAGGAGGAGATTGCGGCCAGTAACGTCCGAGCGTCTCGCCGCCAGGAGAACGCCCGGGCCTCAAAAGGAGAAGAAGCCTCGACCTCACGTCAGGGTGAACGAAGACACGAGGACCATCCTCGCGACTCCCGTGATAGCAAAGGGCCCTCCGGGCATTTCCATGATTATATTCCCCTGACCGTTTTCAGGGAAAAGATTCTGTCCGAATGTGCCAATTCGGAGTTCAAACAAGTCGGGGTTTGTTTCCCCAAACAACTGCCGAACAGACCAAACGTGGATAAGTTAAAATACTGCCGCTTCCACAAAAGTCACGATCATACCACGGAGGACTGCATCCATCTGCGGGATGCCATAGAGATACTGATCAGGGACGAGCACCTGAAACAATTCGCGAAGAAGAAGGACACTCCTGGGCAGGACGCCCAGGAGTCCAAGAAGGTCGAGGAAGAGATACCCTCCTCGGACGAAGCCAACGTACAGGTCGCAATGTCCATCTCGCGGCCAGAGGACTTCTACGTCCCAGACGGGCTCAACGCCCCTGCTTATTTCGCGGCCCACAACCCGTGGGAGACTTTTCCTTCCACCATGGTCATTTCTGGTGGGAGATTCAACAAAGTCATTGTGGGCTCTGTGAAACGGAAGTTCGACCACCTGATCAACACCAGCTCCAACAAAGTGACGACGCTTGATCAGGCCCAGAAAGGCTCCGTCCCAATCTCCTTTTACAAGGAGGAACTCCTCGGCGGGTCCTCGAACTCCAGCATACCTCTGCTCGTCAGAGCCCGGATGGCGAACTTCGACGTTCGCAGAATACTTGTCGACCAGGGCAGCTCGGTCGACATCATGTACTCCCAGTTGTTCTCAACACTTCAGCTGGATGAATCTCACCTCACTCCCTACGTGGGATCCGACTTGCAGGGATTCAACGGGTTCGTAACAAAGCAGTGGGGTTACGTCGAGCTGATCGTGACCTTCGGATCAGCAGAAACGGTCAGATCCATCAAGGTGCAGTTTCTGGTAATCGACTGCCCGTCACTTTACCAGTGCATTTTCGGAAGGCCAACTCTGGCCGAGTTAGTAGCAGTGCCCTCAACCGTCCACCTGAAGATGAAGTATTACACTTCGAAAGGGAGGGTCGCCATCCTCCACGGTGATATAGAAGCTGCCCGACGGTGTTTCGAAGCAGCTACAAAGGGACTCAACACCATCGCGCCCAAGCCGAAGGTGTCGAGCAAGCCAACACTGCCAAGCAGCTCCGAGGAGGCCAAGCCTCTGCCCCAGGTCGACTCTATCGACCTCGACAGTTGCTTCCCCGAGGACCAACAGGAGGAATGAGCAGCGTCAGCCGACCCATCCGCGTCATCCAGCAGCAGCTCCTGCCCGATGCGCCCAATCCCGGATGGCAACTTCGAGCTAGTTCTGTTCGGCGAAGACCCCCAACGGGGAGTGAGGATCGGGGCAGACCTACCTGACGTCGCGAGGAAGCAGCTCAAAGCGTGCCTCCGAGAGAATGCCGACCTCTTCGCGTGGAGCGCCGCAGAAATGGCCGGCTTAGATCCGACTGTCGCCTGTCACCAGCTGACCATTGACCCGGCCATCAAGGTCGTAGCACAACGTAGGAGAAAGCAGTCTCCGGAGAAAGCGGAGGCTACTGAAAAAGCTGTAAAGGACCTCCTCGAGGCCAAATTCATTTCAGAGGCCAAGTACATCACTTGGCTGTCCAACGTTGTATTGGTTAAAAAATCTAATGGAAAATGGCGCATGTGCATTGATTATACCGATCTCAATAAGGCATGCCTACCCCCTCCCCAATATTGATAAACTTGTTGATAATTCCGCTGGTTTTAAACTTTTATCGTTCATGGACGCCTACTCGGGCTACAATCAAATCCCAATGGCAATGTCCGACAAAAAATATACGGCCTTCATGACCGAATCAGGGAATTATTACTACAACGTAATGCCCTTCGGCCTGAAGAACGCCAGAGTAACATACCAACGAATGATGAATAAAGTATTTCGGGGAGAAATAGGCGACATGCTCGAAGTATACATGGACGACATGATCGTAAAGTCCCACGAGGAAACCGATCATACCGCCCACTTGCGAAAGGTCTTCGAACAGGCCAGGAAATACAAAATGCATTTTAATCCGGAGAAGTGCGCGTTCGGTGTCCTGGCAGTCAAATTCCTCGGCTTCTACTTAACGGAACGAGGAATCGAAGCCAATCCCGACAAATACCGGGCATTCTCCGAGTTTCCTACGCCCAAGTCCAAAAAATCCATCCAGTCCCTCAACGGGATGCTCGCAGCGCTATCTTGTTTCGTGGCCAAGTGCGCCCAGCACGCCCTACCATTCTTCAAGCTCCTCCACAAAGAGGCCGCGTTCGAATGGACCGAGGAGTGCGACAAGGCCCTTCTCCATCTGAAACGAGCACTCTCAGTGCCACCGGTTCTCTCTCGCCCGGACAATGGCGAAACACTATACCTATACATGGCCGTAGCAGCCAAAGCAGTGAGCGCCGCTCTCATCCGCGAGACACCTGACGGGCAGAAGCCCATATATTTCACGAGCAAGGCGCTACAAGGACCAGAGTTACGATACCAGCAGATAGAGAAGGTGGAATTGGCCCTCATCAACGCTGCCAGGAGATTAAGGCACTACTTCCTGGCCCACACGATCGTGGTTCGAACAGATCAGCCCATAAAGCAGCTGCTTGGACGACCAGATATGGCCGGACGAATGCTTAAATGGTCGCTTGAACTGTCCGAATTTGTCATCCGGTACGAAGGCAGAAAAGCCCTTAAGGCCTAAGCTCTAGCCGATTTTGTCGCAGAGATGACATTCGCGGACCCCCCCGCGAGCGAGACACGTAAGTGGACCATCTTCGTCGACGGTGCCTCAAGCTCGGCAGGTAGCGGCGCGGGCATTATACTGGAGAGCAACGAAGGGACTATCGTCGAGGTATCACTCACACTGTCTTTCCCAACTTCCAATAACCAGGCTGAATACGAAGCCTTCCTCGTTGGGCTACGCCTTGCCGAGGATCTGGGAGCATAAGAAGTTGTCATTTGCACGGATTCACAACTCGTGGCCCTCCAGGTCCGAGGTGAATACCAAGCCAAAAACGACAACCTGACCGAATACCTGGCCCTGGTAAAGAAGGAAATGGCAAAGTTCACAACAGTAGAAGTGAAACCCGTTCCCCGCGAACATAACGTACGAGCGGATGTGCTGTCTAAACTGGCCAGCACGAAGAAGAAAGCCAGAAACAAATCTGTCATTCAAGAAGTACTTCCTCGACCCAGCATCGAGAAGGCCTCCCCGACACTCAACGTGCAGGTGATCCGCGACAACAACTGCTGGATGACCCCAGTCTACAACTACCTCGCCAAGGACGAACTCCAGTCCGACCCAAAGGAGGCCGGCATAGTCAGGCGAAGTGCCTGCTCTTATGTCCTGGTCAAAGACAAACTATACAGACGGGGATTCTCCATTCCGCTGCTCAAATGTGTCGAGGAAGAAATGGTCACGCACATCCTACGCGAAATCCACGAAGGAATCAACGTCCAACATCTCGGCGGAAGGTCCCTTGCTCGAAAGGCCCTCCGAGCAGGATACTACTGGCCAACTATGCAAAACGACGCAAAAGAGCACGTAAAGAAGTGCGATAAATGCCAACGGCACGGGGACATGTACCTAGCCCCACCCAACGAGCTCAAGACTATGTCCTCCCCGTGGCCATTCGCCTGGTGGGGCCTGGACATCCTAGGACCCTTCGTGGTAGGATCAAGTCAGAACAAGTACCTCATAGTGGGCGTGGATTATTTCACAAAGTGGATAGAAGCAGAACCTCTAGCCAAAATAACTGCCCTCAACATCCTGCGTTTCTACAAATGAAACATCCTTGCACGTTTCGGTATTCCCCAAGCGATAGTAACGGACAACAGAACACAGTTCACGGACAGGAAGTTTCAGGACTTCGTCGCCCAACTGGGCACGAAGCAACACTTCGCATCCGTCGAACACCCCTAAACAAACGGGCAGACTGAGGCAGCTAACCGAGTCATCCTTCGAGGCCTCAAGCGAAGGCTAGACGAAACAAAGAGGGCGTGGGTCGAGGAGCTACACAATATGCTCTGGGCCTACCGTACAACTCCCCATTCAACGACCGGGGAAACACATTTCCGTTTAGCATACGGAACCGAGGCTGTAATTCCCGTCGAAGTTCACGTGCCCTCTAGGCGGACAGAGTCGCCTCTAGACGAGGAGATGAACGACGAATCTTTAAGGGAAGAGCTCGACCTCGTCGAGGAAATCAGAACCGGGGCAGCTCTCCGCGAGGCCTCACTGAAACAAAAGATCACCATCAGGCACAACGCCAAAGTGATACGACGAGAGTTCGACGTGGGAAGCCTTGTCCTAAGAAGAAACCATAAAGACTCTCGCGAAGGCAAGCTAGCAGCCAATTGGGAGGGACCTTATCGCATCCGGGCAAAAACAGAAAATGGGCCCTACTACCTAGAACATCTCACTGGGGAGGAACTCGCTCGACCAAGGAACGCCGAAAAGCTAAAACAATACTACAGCTAAATCCTCAGTTCGACTCGTCGCAACAACGAACGTCAACTACCGACCACTATGCGCGTCTAGGTACAAGCGTCGCATACGATTAAAGCACAACCCCGCTCAGTAACGAGCTGGGTAGTTGCTCGACAGCGGTCCTCGATCGAGCACGCCGCGAACTCAGGCCTCAAACGCGACCTGAGCTCCGTTCCCCAGCCAGGATATTCCCTGGCCGTTCGACCAGTTCCCCACACTGTCGAACACATCTACAACGAGCAATCCCCCATAAATATTCGCACAAGTCAAAAGCTCCCAAACACTGGCAGACATACATTCACAGCAAGCATGCATACAACACTTAGCAAAACAAACGCAAGTAAAATCATGCACGCGAAGAAGCCAGAAACATAATTAACATAACAGGTGGCCACAAGGGCCACGATTGTGCGTTATTACATAAAACGGGGACATGCCCCCCAAAAATAAAATTACAAATAATTCAACGGCACGCAGGCCGGATAAGATACAACAACATCAAAATAACGAAACTCCTCATTCATCCGCATGCTCGGTTGACGCCGGCTCAAGTCTTTGGTCCTCCTCGGGCTGGTCCTCAGGCTGAACCTCGGGGGTGTCTAGAACAAGGCCTGCGGGCAAGACAATGCGACCATCCTCAACACGCGCAAGATAGTGAGTACCCTCGGCAGAGATCTCAAGCCCAGGGTTCACCACCCGCAATTGAGCCACGACGCTTTGAAAAGACTCCTTACCCACGGCGATGCCGTCATCTTCGGCCAGCAGGATGCGGACAACCAGCTCAGACCTAGTCTTCAACTCTTTTATCTCATCCGGTTCGTCGGCCCCTGGGGCGCTGGCCGCCATCGACTCTATGCTAGCTCCCCGGAGCAACGAGTAGTCCTTAAGTCATCACTCCCATGCTCGGGAGCAACGACTTGGGGGGCTCCTGTTCTGGACTGGACCAATGGCTAGAATTGGCCCAATCCGCCTCTGCTCCAGAGCGGCCCAAATTGCCTAAGTCCAATCCACGGAGGGGCAAAAGTGACCTTTCTGCCCCTCCAACCGGGCAAGGATTGCAACATTCCTCCCCGGAATTACTGCCCGTTACGCACGACTTCATTACTCCCCGAACAGCTGTGGGCAGGTGCCCGGAACCATGCCTATGCCCGACATAACGGCTAGTTTTGGGCACCCTGCCCGACATAACGGCTAGTTTGGGTAGTTACATATTCTTTAGGGAAAACGGTTATTTCGCCCTGAAAATAGGACCGTTGGCCACGCGCTGGGGGCTCTATATAAACCCTCTCGCTTGAGAGAGTCAGGTATCTAATATTCGCCCTAAGAACACTCTTTGTACTTGCCCTTTTTCTCTGACATTTACTTACTTGAGCGTCGGAGTGCCTTGCAGGTACACGTTAAGAACGAGAAAGAGGCAAAATAATAGTTTTAGTCTAAAAACTTTTAGACACGTTTATTTTAAGTATATTACTTTAATAATTAGAATTTTTTAAAAATTGAATAAGTGAATGTTTTTTTGGGGAATAAGGGTTTGTTTATTTCAGCTTTAAAAAAAAGATTTGTTTTTGTATATTCAAAAATTGATTTTTGTAAAATTGTTTTTAAAAATATTATAAATTTTTTTTATATTAGTTTTTTTTTAAATTGAAAAATTAATTTTGATTTTCAATAATATAAACATACATTATTAAAGATTAAAATATAGTTAAAATTGAGTTTTTTTTTTTAAATTGTATCTCAAAAATAATTTTTATGAAAAGCTATTTGAAATAGTTTTAATAAAATGATAAAATATCTAAAATAACTATTTAAATCAAATTTTGATTTGAATCTTTTATAAAAAAATTTTAAGTTTTTTTTAACACAAAATTTTGTTATCCTATATAAATCATTTAAAAAAGAAAGTCAAAACAAACAGGTACTAATTAGTGAGTTGTTGATTAACTGAATATCTGATATATAATATAAATTAAATTATAAATTAAGCTTCCTTCATAAAATATAGTTTTTGGTTTTTAAGAGACAAATTCTAATAAAATTGAACAATCATTCCTTAATTTTCAACCAAGACGTTTTTTTTTTGGTAAAAATGTTTAAATAATTAAATTGTTTTTGTAAATTAATAAATTTTTGGTTTTTATTTCCATATATTTTTTCTTAAAGTAATTTTTAAATTTAAATTTTATTTTTATATTCGTTCATAAATCTAAAATCTGCAGAAAAATTCTTTTTTATTTGTGAATTCTCTCATAAATTTTAACTTAATTAAGAACGAATACAACAAAAAAATTAATATTCAAAATTTATTTTAAGAAAAAAATATATAAACAGGAAAAAAAATCACTAATTTTTAAGGAGAATTTAATATTTAAACCTACTAAAAGGAAACAAACATATAATAGTACAAAATTATGTTTGTTGCAAACATCTTGTTTTTCCTATATGTAAGGCCAGGTCACGTCATAATTATACTCCTTTTTAAATGTAATTTTATTTTTTATTTTTTACACATATTAAAGAAACTAATAATCAATATTGTAATTTATCAAATAATAATTCTTCTTTTATATATAATATATTTAATTATTTATTATATTTATTTTACCTTTTTTCTCTCTCTATAATAATAAGCGTAATTTTATTGGTGGAATCGTTATTCTGAAGCGAAGCTTATCGCCCCTCCCAAGCCTCCTATATTGTGCAAACTGGTACCAGCCATGCCCCATGAACTTTTCCATCTTCACAATCTTTTCGTCACGCCGGGCTGAATG
The DNA here is from genome assembly GCA_022829125.1 of Lathyrus tuberosus. Classification (NCBI taxonomy): domain Eukaryota; kingdom Viridiplantae; phylum Streptophyta; class Magnoliopsida; order Fabales; family Fabaceae; genus Lathyrus; species Lathyrus tuberosus. The sequence continues at coordinate 17,217,985 of JALAZF010000071.1, forward strand.
AACTTTCGCACAGTATAACCTTCCATTGTTCGAGTCAACCAACTCTATGGCCTTCTGGTTCAGTCCTAAGACATTCTTCGTAACATATGCCGGAAAATAATGCAATATAGTAATTAGTAACTTATTCAGTATTTGTTTCAACCAAGTTTGTATGCATTAAATCAAATCTATTGATTTTTAATCTAACTTTAAATCTTACCATTATGTTTCTCATGGCTTTGTATCCAAATCTGAGTGTCTTTTCCCAGTTGTATTCATCATCTGCATCATTTTCCTCTAAATCATCTTCGTCTTCATCAACTTCCACAGAATTTAGATGACCAATCACAACACTAACTTGCGGGCCAGGTTTTGCATCTGTCCTGTTGAAACTAGCATCTCCAACATTACTCAACCTACTATTCGCCATTACATTTAAAAGCTAACAACACACTGTCTTATTCCATCAATCTAACAATATTAACGTACAAATTTTAATCATACATTTTATGATTTCGGTTCCTGCTACTGTCCCAACCAATTCACAACTTAATTATACCTATCAACAACTTACTATATTTTCAAATTTATATCATAATTTCTTCATATTGACACAACATTAAGTTAATTATAATTTATATAAAGTTCAAACATACTTTTAAATTCATAATTTTTCATTAATTTTATATGCCACACTTTATTTACCTGACACTTTTTGGGTCACCTCTTTCGTCACGATTGGCACCGTCAGTGTTACTGACTCCAATCACTTCCACTGGATCTTCAGCAAATGATACTTTCTTCGATGATTGACCTTGCTTCCTTTGAAACATTTCATCGTATGGTTCCGCGCCCAGCTCACGGAGCTTATCATTGATTTCCTGTTTCTCTTTCAACCAGGCCTCAACATTTCTATAAATCCATCATGATAAAAAAAATTATTAACTTACAAATCTTTACAACACATACGTCTATAAAAAATTCCTACAACCGTTTAACACCAGAATCACTTTATTTCGTAGCTTATTCAAACACTATTTACCATGCATCTATATTATAGATGATTAATATACCTGGCTCTCAACTTCTTCAACTTTTCACCTTCAGTTTCTTCTTTGACCGACATCTCCACACTCACTTCAACACTTTCCATATTCCTATTCAATATCAGATCGTTAGACTTTCTTAATTTTCTCTCGCAATCAATGCGCGTCCCATACCAGTACCCGTGCGAATGCTCGGGTCTCCCACTAATTTTTTTTTTAAGTAATTTTTAAATTTAAATTTTCTTTTTATATTCGTCCATAAATCTAAAATCTGCAGAAAAATTCTTTTTTATTTGTAAATTCTCTCATAAATTTTAACTTAATTAAGAACGATTACAAAAAAAAAATTAATATTCAATATTTATTTTAAGAAAAAAATATATAAAAAGGAAAAAAAATCACTAACTTTTAAGGAGAATTTAATATTTAAACCTACTAAAAGGAAACAAACATATAATAGTACAAAATTATGTTTGTTGCAACCATCTTGTTTTTCCTATATGTAAGGCCAGGCCACGTCTTAATTATACTCCTTTTTAAATGTAATATTATTTTTTATTTTTAACACATATTAAAGAAACTAATAATCAATATTGTAATTTTTCAAACAATAATTCTTTTTTTATCTATAATATATTTAATTATTTATTATATTTATTTTACTTTTTTCTCTCTCTCTCTATAATGATTATCTAAAAGTAATTTTAACAAAAGTGTTATTAATAATATCTTAAATTTTACAAGTGATAATTAAAAATTAATAAAAAATTATTAAAAAAAAGACATTTAAAAAGGAAGAAGAAATATTTTAGATCTTTAAAAAGAGTCCTTATTACTAAGTGAAGCATAATACTTTTTTTTAAAACTTTTTTTTAAAGGAAAACTGTATAATATAACCAAAAGATATAAGTCAAATAATACACACACAAGAATAGACAAGGGGTATTAAAAACACCAAACTATTTAAGAAATACTTTTTTTTTCTTTTTTTTTAAAGGAAAATTGTATAATATAACCAAAAGATATAAGTCAATAATACACACACAAGAATAGACAAAGGGTACTAAAAACACCAAACTATTTAAGAATTATTTCTTAAAAAAACAAAACAACACAAAGTATAAAATACAAAAGTGATAAATCATGAAACATCAACAAAACCGTCCATCAAAAGAGCAAGGGATGCTAGTTCCAAGCAAGCTAAGAAAAGAACTAGAAAAAGTTGCAATCTGACCACCCACAACTCCAACTCCAAGACAGGAACAACCAACACTGTTGAGTTGAAAACTGTTCATGTAAAAGGATAGGTTTCTTCCACTATTCATAAAAGGAACAAGAGTAATTAAACGACTTGCTTGTTAGTATTTTTATGGAAAAAAAAATTTTGACTAACGATTCATCTGCATTAATCAACTTACCTCAAAAATATAATCATTTTAGAATTTTCAAATAGACCAAACCACAACGTGATAAATAATAGTCAAATTAATTACAATATAATAATTAACTCGTAAGAATTTAATCGTCTCTAACATCGTACAAAGATCATTAGGAAAATTAAAATCTAATCCAACCACTTTAACACTTACATACCTACCTTAAACTTAGTTTGGTTTTAGAGAGAGAGGGTCCTCCTTCTCTCTAGTTTTTCTGTAGCTATATGGTGGAAACCTACTCAGCTTGGACTAAAGTTTTCCACTGTAAGAAGAACAAGAAAGCTAAATGGGATGCTGAAATCAATAAGGTTCACATGGAAGAAGTAGTTGGGAAGGGAAATACAACTATCTTTTTCGCTGAGTTCCCTGAATCTTTTAGGGCCAAGGACCTTTTCAACCACTTTGAAGAGTTCGGAGTGATTGACGAGGTCGTTATCCCGGCAAAAAGAGATAAGTATGGTAGGAAGTATGGGTTTGTCCGATTCCTTGGTGTTAGGGATGAGAGAAGTCTGGTGATTAAGCTGAATAATTTATGGATTGAAGGGAAGAAACTTCACGCAAATATTCCCAGGTTCCAAAGAGCAGTCAAGGCTGCCTTCCCGGAGTACGGAGGTCAAGGCAAAGAAAAGGTTTCAAACGGGAAAGTGTTTAACAAAGAAAGGGAACAGAGAGAGGTATGGAGGCCTTTCCAAGCAGGCAAGGCCACGGAGAGGAGAAAAACGTTTGCTGAAGTCGTTGGTCATAGAAGAGGGTTTGTCCCTGAGAAGAGGGTTGAAAAGGCGTATGTTGGGAAGGTCCTTAATCCGGGGTAGACCTATAATATCCAAAGATTGATGCATGAGGAAGGGTATTTTGCTTTGAAGATAACTCCTATGGGAGCCAATCTCTGTCTGCTTGAAGAAGATGAACAAGGAGAGTTGGAAGCTTTGGTAAAAGGGGCAGCAGGGTGGTTAAGTCAGTGGTTTTCTGAGGTAAGGAAATGGAGGATAGAAGACGTTGATTTGGAGAGGATTACTTGGTTACGGTTGTATGGCATTCCTAGTTTCGCTTGGAGCACTGGATTATTTGAGTTTATAACGTCTACGATTGGCAAATATATTTGCTGTGAAAACTCTACTTCCAATTTTACGAAGCTGGATGTTGCAAGTTTGATGGTGCGGACGTCGTGTGGGAATCTGATTAATGAAGTCCTGAATGTTAAGATTAATGGCAAGATGTTCAGGATTCACATGGTGGAGGAAACTCTTGGTCTTGCTTCCAGGGTGGTTAACCCAACCTCTGTAGGCGGTTTGGCGTCGGATTCTGAAGAAAGCTTTGTTAGCTCTTCTTGGAATGCCAATCAGTTCAATGAAGATGATACGTCCCTATTTGATGATGGTGGGACCCAAGCCTCTGTAGGAGAGCAGTCCAATAAAGTGGATTTTTCCAAAAAAGTGTTTCCTCTCTCTTCTGAGGTGGAGTGTGTTCAGACTATTCCTAAAAGTGGCAAGGGAGATGTTGGGGATTGTGCTGATCAGCCTACAGCAGTCTTTGGTAAGTGTGCGGATTTCATTGAGGCTTTTGATGTTGATGGGGCCTCTTTGGTTATAGCAAAAGATTGTAGGGTTTCGTCTGGGACAGCTAAGGTGGGCCTAGATCACTATCACAGGTTATCTTTGACGACGTTCTTAGGGCCCACAAGGCAAAAGGTCATGTTCAGGGGAAAGTGGTTACAAGTGGCAAACTGGTATCTTCAGATAATAGCCTTGATAGTCAGCCTAATGTTCTCTTGGAGACATGTAACAGCTTAGATTCCTTCGTTGCTTGTACCAATCTACAGAACTCTCTTCTTGTGAAGAAGTTGGATTTGAAGCAAGGCACTAACCCTGCAGCTGTTCCTCAGGTTAGCAGATCTTCTAATTTTTTAGAGTCCAGCATTAGTAGTAGAAAAGATCAGCGTCAACTTAGGAAGAAGAAGGGGGTGAAGAAGGATAAGAAGGCGAAATCTCAGTCCAGATGTCACTTGGTTACGGATTCGGAAGTGTATCAAGGCAATAAGAGATTTTGGGCGGAGTTGGAAACTAAGGTTGCTGTAAAGGTTCGGGAAATGATCTCATCTCTAGGAGTTAAAGGAGGTGGTGATAATAATGTTATTGAGGAAGAAATCAGGCTGTTGGAATCTAGAGATAAACAACAAGGAGTCAAGAAGGCCTCCATTTCCAAAGTTATCCAATGAATATTGTTTCAATCAATATTAGAGGGGATGGTTGTGCCATTAAAAGGATGAGAGTTGCTCATCTTATCCAATCAGGGAAGGCAAACATGTGTTTTATTAAATAATCAAAATTGGCGGTCATTAATCAAGCTACAGCTGCGTCTTTGTGGGGTGATCAGGATGTTGAATGGTCGGAGTCGGGGGGCGATGAGAGCTTTAGGTGGGATTGTAATCTTGTGGAGGAAAGGATTACTCAAACTCTTATTCAGTTTCAGAGGTTTGGGTTTCGTGGGTGTGTGCGCTATTTGGAAAGGAAACGAATTCTACTTTGTCAATGTTTACTCCCCCTGCAAGTTAGTTCTTAAGAAGAGATTTTGGAGCGGCCTTCTTGAAGCTAAAGCTCGTTTCTCAGGCAATCGTTGGCTTGTGGGAGGAGATTTTAATGCTGTCTTAAAAGAAGATGAGAGGAAAGGCCTGATAGTAGGAAGTAGAGCCTCTGAGATACAGAGTTTTGGGAAATTTGTTGATGACTTAGGGTGTGTGGATTCTCCGTGCTTTGAAGGGAGATTTACCTGGTTCAGCAGTAGCGGATCAACCATGAGTAGGTTAGACCGGTTCTTTATATCTAGTACTATTGTTGAGGAATGGAAGGTTGTCGGTCAATCTATTGGTAAGAGAGACATCTCTTATCACTGTCTTGTATGGCTGAAAACCAATTGCGAAAATTGGGGGTCGAAGCCGTTCAAGTTCAACAACGGATGGCTCAAACATCCTCTCTTTTTGGAGTTTGTTTCTATGGAATGGAACTCTTGGCTGGTCACAGATAGAGGTGACTATGTGTTGAAGGAGAAGCAGAATTTATTGAAAAAGTCGCTGCGTAAATGGTGCGTGGAAGTGTATGGGTGGACAGATCTTAAGGTGGATAATTTGGTGGACGAGCTTCAACAGCTTGATAAGTTTGTTACCTCGAATGTTATTTTAGGCCAGGATCTTGAGGCTATACAATCTAAAAGAGTCTCTGCAGCTGAAGGTATTTGGAGAAACATGAGGCACAAGGAGAGTTTCCTTAGACAAAAATCGAGACAGTTGTGGATTAAAGATGGTGATTGTAATACTGGTTTCTTCCATAGGGTCATGAAGGGGAGGCAACGGAGAAACTTTATTGCGTCTGTTCTTACGGGGGATGGCTTGAAAGTGGGGGTGTAAGAGATCAAAAAGGCAGTTCATGATCATTTCCAGCATAATTTCTCTGAACCCAATTTTGACAGACCTGATCTTGACGGGCTTGTTTTTGCTACGTTGTCGGAGTTGGAGAAAAGAGATTTGGAAGTTGATTTCTCTAGTGCTGAAATCAAGGCTGCCGTTTGGGAGTGTAATGGCAGCAAAAGTCCGGGGCCCGATGGGGTCTCTTTCTTATTCCTGCAGGAATGTTGGGAGGTGGTGAAGAAATATATGATTAAAATGGTGACTGATTTTTCGGTTAATCCTTCCCTCACTAAACCAGCTACGGCTACTTTCTTGACATTAGTTCCTAAGGTGCAATGTCCCCAATCCCTCTTTGAGTACAGACCTATATGCTTTGTCGGATGTGTGCAAAAAATCTTGTCCAAGTTGCTAGCCAACCGCTTGAAGAAGGTTATTGGTTCACTTATCTCTGTTGAGTAATTCGCATTTTAGACTGGTAAAAGCATAGGGGATGGAGTCCTTATTGTCAATGAGGTGTTGAACTTTGCTAAAAGAGAGAAGAAAGAATGTTTGGCTTTCAAAGTGGACTTTGAACGGGCTTACGATTGTGTCTCGTGGAGCTATTTGAGGTTTCTTTTCTCTAAGATGAATTCCGGTTCGAAGTGGTCTAGATGGATGGAGGCGTTGGTGTTTAGAGGCTCTTGTTCTGTATTGGTCAATGGGAGTGCTTCTAACGATTTCTTAGTTAGCCGCGGGTTACGCCAAGGTGACCCTTTATCGCCTTTTCTCTTTTTACTCGTCATGGAAGGTCTAACTCAGCTAATGAAAAGGGCGGTTGCCATTGGAGCTTACCATGGTTTTAAGTTTAGCAACGACTTGACTGTTAGCATTGTTCAATTTGCTGACGACACAATGTTTTTGGGTGACTGTAGTTGGAATAACTTATGGTTTATCAAAGCTATCCTCCGAGGGTTCGAGTTGGTATCCGGTTTGAAGGTCAGTTTCGCTAAGAGTTGTTTGTTGGGTGTAAATTTTCCTGCAGGTTTTCTTTAGGCAGCTGTGGATTTTCTCTGTTGTAAGGCGAGAAGCATTCCCTTTAAATTTTTGGGCATTGTTGTTGGAGCTAGCCCTAGAAGATATTCTTCTTAGAGTCATATGATTGGTAACATTAGGAAGCGGTTGGTGGTTTGGAGAGGGAAGAACCTTTTTATAGGTGGGCGCGTTGTTTTGATTAACTCGGTTTTGAACTCTCTACCTATTTATGCCTTGTCGTTCTATAAGGCGCCGGTGAAAGTGTTGAAGGAAATCGTCAGTATTAAGAGTAACTTTCTTTGGGGAGGATCGGAAAATATCAAGAAAATTCACTGGGTAAGGTGGAGTAAGATTTGCAGGGCTAAGGAGGATGGAGGGCTTGAAGTGAAGAACCTTATTCAGTTTAACAAGGCCTTGCTTCTGAAATAGAAGTGGAGGATGTTGTCGAACTCGGATGATTTATGGAACTGGATAATCATGTTTTGGTACTTCAATCATAGAAGCCCTTTGCTTGCTTTCTGCAATCCAGGTCTGTAGGATGTTAGTAGAGGATCTATTTGGTGGAGAGATATCTCTCTGATTTCGTATGATAATGAGTTGCATACGGACTGGTTTGTTGACAACCTTAAATGTTCTGTCGGAGACGGGAAGCTTTTATTGTTCTGGTGCACTAAGTGGCTTAATAGTTCCTCCATCATTGATCTCTTCCCTTTGTTGTATCCTTTGTTTAATAACTATGATATTACAGGCTGCAGTTGTCCGACGTCTGCGTTTCGGATTCAGCCACTAGCAAAAGAATTGTTGCTGAGGAGTGTGCCAATTTACTCGATTCTGTTGTGTTGCGGGATAATGTCGAAGATGAGATTGCTTGGTCTTGGACTGAAGACGGACAGTACTCCGTCTCTAGTGGGTATGTTGCTCTCATGAAGGCAACCATTGTTACTGATGATGAGCAGATTCTTGAAGAGGAGTTGCGCCTGGTCTGGAAAATTGGTGTTCCCTCTAGGATTCAATGTTTCCTGTGGTGTCTTCTTCAGCGTATGATTCCTACTAAGGACAAGCTTAGTAAGAGGGGCCTGTCTTTCGATGCCGAACAACTGAAATTTCCCTTCTGTAGCAATAGCGAAGAAAGTGCAGACCATTTATTCTGCTTATGCCCCTTTGCAGTTTCAGTTTGGGAATCCTTAAACTCGTGGCTTGGGGAGTTGCTGTGTGGCAGCTGTGGCTCTGTGGTAACGATGTCATTTTCAACAAAGACAGTCATTTGGTGAATGTTTTAGTGAGCTCTATCAAAGCCTCTGCTTGGTTATGGTTGGGGAAGATCCTAAAACCCTCATCTTCTTGTAATTGGGAAATCTGGAACATTAATCCTATTGCTTGTATTTCTTGATGGTTCTTTTCTCTTGTAAGGGTTCGAGTACCCCTTGTACTCGGTTTTAATTTCAATAGCCTTTTAAAAAAAAACTTTATAATAGTCATGGTTGTATTTATCTGATGGTATTCTATATGAACAACGTGTGTTGACAAGAAATCTAGGTACACTTTTTGTTTCAAGTACTACTATTATCTATTTCTTTACTTTAATATTAGGTGATTTAAATTTACAATTTTTCCGTACGTAGGATTGACACTTACGGATGAAGAAATACAACAACTTACACTTATCGAGACACAATTACAAAAAAACAAAAAAAGTTTGAAGGACTACAAGCCTATGCCATATCCAAAGGATTTTGTTATTTCCTTTTTTGGAAATAGGCTTATTCATGATGAGAGACAATATGATCCTGTTATTCAACAACAATTGTATTTAAATTTACACACATCTCTTACAGGTAACATCCAAGTCCATTTATTTCATATAGTGATATAATATGCATGTTGATCTTACTAACCTTATTTTGTTTATCATGTTATATGTAGATGAGCAAGGAAAGATTTTTGAAGAAATAATGGAAGCTGTAGAACAACAAAAAGGGGGTGTCTTTTTCTTATATGGTTATGGTGGAACAGGTAAAACATTTATGTGGAACACTTTGTCAGCTGCACTTCGTGCTAAAAAAAAATTGTGTTGCATATTTCCTCAAGTGGGATTGCAAGTTTGTTGCTACCTGGTGGAACAATAGCCCATTCTAAATTCAAGATTTCAGTCCCTACTTTGGAAACATCCATTTGCAACATTGACAAAAAGGACGAACTTACTGACCTTTTAAAGTTGACTGATCTAATCATTTGGGATGAGGCTCCTATGACTAACAATTTCTGCTTTGAGGCTCTTGACAAATCTTTGAAGGATATTATGAGTAAAAATTCAAAAGTGTCAGAGAAAATTTTTGGAGGAAAGGTTGTTGTTTATGGTGGTGATTTCAGACAAATTCTTCCAGTTATACCAAGAGGTACAAGATCAGATATTATTCGTGCAACCATCAATGCTTCTTATATTTGGGATCATTTCCAGGTTCTCAAACTTACAAAGAACATGCGCTTGCAAAGTGGAACAATGACATCTTCTGCTGATGAGATTCAAAAAATTTCTGAGTGGATCTTAAAAATTGGAGATGGGAGAATGTCTGAACCAAATGATGGTTATGTTGAAATTTCCATTCCACAAAAGTTTCTCATTTCTAATTTTTCAGATCCTATTGAGGCTATTGTTGAAAGTACATATGCTGATCTAATTCATAACTATAATGACTCCAATTACCTTCAAAGTCGTGCAATTTTGGCTTCAACTATTGAAGTGGTAGATGATATCAATCAATACATCACAAATATTCTTCCAGGTACTACTAATACTTTCTTAATGTATTTAATTCCATAATGTATGTATTCTTATCATTGTACTCAAATACATTGTTTTTTGAATTTTTAGGAGAAGAAAAGGAATACTTTAGTAGCGATTCTGTTGATAGATCTGAAGCAACTAACTTCGATGCATTTGAACACTTGACACATGAATTCTTGAATGCTCTTAAAACATTCGGATTGCCTAATCATTCAATCAAGTTGAAAATTGGGAGCACAATTATGTTTTTGCGCAACTTGGATCAATCTGAAGGTCTATGCAATGGTACCAGACTCACCGTAACCAGGCTTGCTAATCATGTCATTGAAGCTAAGATCATTTCTGGAAAAAATATTGGTAACATCCTTTATATTCCAAGAATGTCGTTGTCCCCTTCACAGTCACCATGGCCTTTTAAATTGGTTAGAAGACAATTTCCAATTATTGTTTCTTTTGCTATGACAATTAACAAATCCCAAGGTCAATCTTTAGACAACGTTGGTTTATAGTTACCAAAAGATGTTTTTAGTCATGGTCAGTTGTATGTGGAGCTTTCTAGAGTTAAGACTAAGGAAGGTCTTAAGATTTTGATTCATGACAAAGATAAACAGAATATGCATACCACCACTAATGTTGTCTTCAAGGAAGTTTTCCACAACATTTAGTAGGTATTTAAGTGCACATTGTTTTGTTTTAATATTTTCTCATGGTAAAGTGTATGCATATTTGACGTCTAATATATTTGTTATTCTTTACAGGTTATTTCATTTTGTGCATTATGGAGATTCATGCTACACAATCATCCAATGGCAACAATGAGTGTAACTGTTATATGCATACATTATGGTTTTCTTTTTCTGTGTCTTTCTTTTATTATCTTTGACAATGTTGCTCAACATTACCACTACATTTAGTGTTTACATGTTATGAATCTTTTGTTACTCTATTTATATTTCAACATTCCACATTGTGCTTATATAATGTTGCATTTTTGTTTGGTAATGTCTAAATAAATTCATGGACCCGTCGAACGCACGGGTCTTCTACTAGTTTCTTAAAAAAACAAAACAACACAAAGTATAAAATACAAAAGTGATAAATCATGAAACATCAACAAAACCGTCCATCAAAATAGCAAGGGATGATAGTTCCAAGCAAGCTAAGAAAAGAACTAGAAAAAATTGCAATCGGCCCACCCACAACTCCAACTCCAAGACACGAACAACCAACACTTTTGAGTTGAAAAATGTTCATGTAAAAGGATAGGTTTCTTCCACTATTCATAAAAGTTACAAGAGTAATTGAACGACTTACTTGTTAGTATTTTCATGAAAAAAAATTTTTGACTAACGATTCATCTGCATTAATCAACTTACCTCAAAAATATAATCATTTTAGAATTTTCAAATAGACCAACCCACAACGTGATAAATAATAGTCAAATTAATTACAATATAATAATTAACTCGTAAGAATTTAATCGTCTCTAACATCGTACAAAGATCATTAGGAAAATTAAAATCTAATCCAACCACTTTAAAATCTTATACTACCCTAGCCACGACTCCACAAGTAACAATAGGATAAAAAAACACAAGAAATATTAATAAGGTCAAAATACACTGGAGATATCAATAGGGTCAAAAAATTACAAGACACTCAAACAAGTTCTCTTTATTAAATATTCTAACTTTAAAGAATTGTGAGAAAAACTACCAGCTTAGAGAGTTTCTAACTATCTCGAATAAGGGGCAAAATTGAACCAACACTAATCTTAAAGATGTCCTCACTATGCCTAACCTCAAGAGGGGTATAAACCATCTCGAAGCAACCGAGTAAAAACCATCATTCTCATTAGCTACCACCAAAGATTCCTTTCAATGAAATATTATTACCCTATATTAGAATAATGAGATTTAGATAATTATATTTCCTAAACAAACAGGCACTACCTCAATTATTGATCTTAAAACATAACATTGTCTTTCCAATAGGCAAATACCCCGATTTTAAAATTTTGTTGAAGGGGTGCCTGATAAAGTTTAGGAAAAATGACTTTCAACGAGTTTAGGCTTACCCAAAGATTGTCCCTGGAAGAGGTCAAAAAAGCCGACCCCTCCTTTTTAGACACACTTTTCACAAACTAATCGAAGAGGCTTACTAGTTCATAGCTAAGAATGGAGACATATTTCTACCAAGAAGAAGTTGATCTCAAAGTAAACAACCTACCCCTTGTGTGTGATAGGTCGCCATGTGGATCTTATCCGGCAATGAGGATATCATTCCACCAACTATTAGAGTCTAAAATCAACCCATAACTTCATTTCCTAAGCAATACTAAATTAAACAGCAAAGGTTGCGTATCCCTAACCCACATTTCTATTAATTCTTGGATACATCAGACCACCTAACCTAAGAGATTTTAGTCTCACCAATCACCCCACCTCAAAGGAACTTTCTATGAATCTTGAAAATTTTCGTCTATACCTTAACAAGAATTTTGAAAAAGGATAAGAAGAAGATAGAGATTTAATTAAGGATTAGATTAAGAAAAACCACTTTCACCCTCCAAATTAACATATTTATGGCTCCACAAGAGCAGCTGTCTGGTAACAAGTCTAATCAACAGCTCCCAAGTGACTCCTGAGCAAGGATTGACACCAACTGAGAGGCCGATATATTTGAACGGGGCATACTCTCATTGGAATTTCATAAAATCTTCTACCTTAACCAAAATATCTAGTCCAACATTAACCCCTATAAGATTTCTCTATGAAAAATTTACACAAAGCAAAGAGGCAAGCTCGAAGATCCATATAATAGACTTAATGGGATAAATATTTTCAACCGAAGCCTCCCCAATCACTGTATCATTTGCATATTGAAGATGGTAAATCACCAAATCAAAGAACCCCTCCTCAAACCCCAAGAATTTACCCAAATTCACTATTTTACCAAACTAACCACTTATCTCTTCCACCACTAAGAAAATAAATATGGCTAAAAGGTATCCTTAATTTTGCCCCCTTATGGACATTAATTTTGTTTTATTGTGGCCATTAACAAAAACGATAAGGATTCCCTAATAGCATGCACACATATATCCAAGCACTCCATTCATCATAAAAACCAAACCTACACAACATTTTTTTTCATGACGCTCCATCTAATAGAATTATAAACCTTTTCAAAATCTACCTTAAAGATCAGACAATCTTTCTAGGTTTTTCGTAGAAAAATCAATAATTTCATTAGCCACCACCACTTCATTCCATTTCATTGATCTCATATTTACATTAAGAAATTGTAGATTAATACACTAAAAGCAACAAAAAATGAATTTCTCCAAAATATCTTCCACTTCTTTGTGTTATTGACAACCCCCTCAAGTTCTTCAACTAGTACTTTAGCCTTAATCAATTTTTGTTGTAACTCTTCTTTCTTCTTTACTAAGAATTACAACCTCTATTTTTTATTCTTGATGAACATGTCCCTGTCATCTTTCACTTCATCACAGAACCAGTCAAAGGCTTAAAAAAGACATGGTTTTTGCAAAGTACTGCAGTAACAAATATTCAAGACTTAGAATCCACAGTTCCACACCATTATTTTGAATTGGTTACCATAGAAACAATTTCAGAAAGAGTTGGAGACAACAATGTTCTCTCTGGTAGTGCTATACACATGTTACCCTATAATAATGTAAATTCTATTATATAACTATATTCATGTTTCTTTTCAGACATAATTTGAGTGTTTCATGCTATTGGACATGAAGAACACGTTTACGTACAAGGAACACCTACAAAAATTCTCAGACTTGAGTTGAGGGTACAAGAGTAAGATTTCAACTATGCATATTTGCTTATTCATATATTCATATATAAATTAAGTATATTAAATTAACATTAATCTAAACATTCTAAACATAATTTATTCATAGGAATAAAATTGTTAAGGTCACGAACTTTTGTACCAACCACTATTCTACAAGAACCAATTCTAAAAACACCTATTAAACAGGTAATTAAATATGTATTACAATTATACAAATATACTACTAACTTTATAAATATTAAAAATATATATATTACATATAGGAGTCCATATCACCACCAATTATTCAAAATAAACAAGGTCACCAAGAAGAAGAAACAGAAAAAGAAGAAGAAGAAGAAGAAGAAGAAGAAGAAGAAGAAGAAGAAGAAGAAGAAGAAGAACGTGGAAGAGGAATTGATGACAGACAATATCAATGGTAAACTATACAAGAAAAGAAAAACAAAAACTCGCAGTGCTAAATGAAGGCTAATCATAACATCGTCAGATGATGAAACACATATCAAAGGGAATAAAAAAACAATAGTAGCAACAATGAACTTCAAATATTATCCTTTGACGACGAGTCACTTCTCACCTTGTATTTCCATTATTTATAACTGTATTAGTTTTCAATTAAAATTAGACTGTTTTCTTTTGTTATGCTAATCGTATTGTCTATGTTATAGAGTTTTTATAATAAATAACATATACCATAAATAACGCCTTATTTTATTTCAACGACTTCTATTTACTACCTGCACAATCTTCTTTACCACCCGCGCATCGCGCGGGTCCTATTCTAGTTTCTATTAATTCTTGGATACATCAGACCACCTAACCTAAGAGATTTTAGTCTCACCAATCACCCCACCTCAAAGGAACTTTCTGTGAATCTTGAAAATTTTTGTCTATACCTTAACAAGAATTTTGAAAAAGGCTAAGAAGAAGATATAGATTTAATTAAGGATTAGATTAAGAAGAACCACTTTCACCCTCCAAATTAACATATTTATGGCTCTACAAGAGCAACTGTCTGGTAACAAGTCTAATCAACAGCTCCCAAGTGACTCCTGTGCAAGTATTAACACCAACTGAGAGGCTGATATATTTGAACGGGGCATACTTTCATTGGAAGTTCATAAAATCCTCTACCTTAGCCAAAATATTTAGTCCAACATTAACCCCTATAAGATTTCTCTATGAAAAATTTACACAAAGCAAAGAGGCAAGCTCAAAGATCGATATAATAGACTTAATGGTATAAATATTCTCCACCGAAGCCTCCCCAGTCACGGTATCATTTGCATATTGAATATGGTAAATCACCAAATATAAGAACCCTTCCTTAAACCCCAAGAAACTACCCAAATTCACTATTTTACCAAACTAACCACTTATCTCTTCCACCACTAAGAAGAAAATAAATATGACTAAAAGGTGTCCTTAATTTAGCCCCCTTATGGACATTTATTTTATTTTATTGTGGCCATTAACAAAAACGATAAGGATTCCCTAATAGCATGCACACATATATCCAAGCACGCCATTCATCATAAAAACCAAACATACACAACATTTTTTTTCATGAAGCTCTATCTAATAGAATCATAAACCTTTTCAAAATCTACCTTAAAGATCAGACAATCTTTCTAGGTTTTTCCTGGAAAAATCAACAATTTCATTAGCCACCACCACTTCATCAATTAAAAGTGATTAGGGTATATAAAATTATCCATCACAATAGCTAACCTGACAGCCAGAACTTAAGCTACAAGTTTATAAAGCATTCCAAAAAGGGAGATTGGACAAAACTCCCCAAGTGCGAAGGATACTGGTTTGAATGAAGAGATGCCTAACCATGGCCAATCAATTGCATGCTGGACAAGATATTTATCTTAGCGAAATAATTCTAGCCAGCCTCTATGAATCCCTTGGTGAATGCGTTATAGTGCTGAAAACAATCAAGTCAAAAGAAAACCTACTTCTTTCTGGACCCTTTTGGCTGCTACAACTATGGCTAAATGCCACATTTGAAGCATCTCTCCCTGCTCGAAATCCTATCAACGCGGCATCCGTCGAGGTGAAGAACCGGAGGGTCGAAGGTACGAGGCTCGCTTTGTTAACTCCCAATGACAAAGGACTAAACCTTCAGTAAACCTTCACCAGCTACGTGATGATGTTTGCAAAGCGTTATAATTTTTCGCCTAGTATGGCCCCTTTTGCAGATAGGAAAGTAGGCCCTGAATGGTTCACCAGAAAGTTTCCTCCTGAGTCGAAAGAATAAGAAGAAGAATCTCTTAATATCTAGGAATCTTTTCTTACACCAAAATTTCTAGCTTCAAGGCTCAACCCCTCAAAACTTCGAATCGCTCTCGTTAGTTACCAACCAAACCTCGTTGCTCGACACATTGGTCTCATCAAAATTAAACCCAAACCACTCTTCCCCAAAAAGGGTTCGTTGATTCAATACAACATGTGGCACAATGAGGCAGAATGTACCAAATTGCAGGCCAAATACACTGACCTTACAGAATTCAATCATGTGGCTTTCAAACCATCATTTCTCTGCACCAGAGTTCGACACTTAGTGGAGAGAGTACTATACTGCAGAATTTTTTGATGTAGCTGCCTTCAACCTCCAACTAACTCGTGCCTTTGCCCTCGTGCAGGAAAAAGTGAAGAAAGGTACTTTAACACATATCAAAGAGATCCAAGCATTCCAGAAGTACTTTGAAATTGCTTATAGGCCAGATGATCTTAGTCGAACCATTAGCGAAGCAACAGTCACTTTAAAAGAAAAATTTACAAAGAAATTAGAGGCCTTAAAACTTCCTTCGTACGTTCGACCTGATCAACGTTACGAGTTTTCTTTTAATTTATATCCTCCAAAATCCCCTCGTCTGCCAACTGCTGATTTTGGTGTGGCCTTTAACCCTCCATTTCCAGACTGGTTCGTCTGTGGGGATTTTGTGAAGATCCTTCGACAGGAATCTCAAAAATGCGCTAAGCGAGTGGTTCCGACTAAGTACACTCTGGAAAATTTCAAAGGCCACCTTCATATTGGTATAGAACACGTTCGCGTGGAGTCTCTAATATATGAAGGCGTGGAATGGGAGGTTCTTCGACACCACTTCTCTTATCCATTTTCTTTATTTATTTGATTTGTACTTGGATTATGCTAATTGCATTAATTTTCTTTGCAGTTGTAAGAATTCCAGCCAAGAAACCCACTTTTGTTGAGAAAGAAGCTGTCAAAGAAGAAGATGAAGACAACACCAAGAAAACCACAACAAAGGTAAACTTTGTGATTATTGCTCTATTTACAATACTGATGCTGCTATGAGTTCGAAGTGTATCAAGTTTGAGAATGAGCTGCGTCCCAAGATTAAACAAGGTATCGGTTATCAGAAGATTAGATACTTTCCTGAGTTGGTGAACAGGTGTCAGATTTATGATGAAGACAATAGGGATCGGGTTGCTCACTACAAGGTCTTGAGTGACAAAAGGGGTAAGCAGAGATATGGGAGTAAACCTTACAGTGTGATGACACTGAATTTCACCGTATTTTTTACTCCGATTTCGCATGCATTCTTAGTCTTTTAATGTCATTTTATTATGTTATTATTATGTTTTTCTTTGTTTTCAAGTTTTTAGTCTAATCGGAGCCCCGAGCGAGAAAAGGAGCGAAAAAGGAGCCGAAATGAGCTAAAATAGAGAAAATCAGCATTTTGCACTTATGGCATCCACTCTGGCGGCCGCCACAGGGTCTTCCATGACGTGGCCATGTCTCAAACTCCTCCCAACTGTTTTTCCCCACGATCTCCAACTGCCCAAGCAAATTTTACACTCATGGCGGGCGCCATGGTGTTGTGGCGGGCGCCACAAGAGCAAAACAAGTTCCCGCCCAAATTCAAATGCTAGGGGCATCCTTGTCTTTTCCACATGTTTCCTTGCCTATAAATAGGACTTTAGATTTTCGTTTTTCTTCATCCAAGCTTAGTTGTTCATAAGCATATATCAGTGTAATAGTGGTAATCGCTTCACATCGAGGTGTTACTACATTCGAGAGATCGAGTCTGTAAGAGCCTGTGAGATTGAGTCTTGGAGCACTCTGGAAGGAAGTTAATCCTGCCGCCATTTTACTTTCAGTTCGCATTTTATTCAACCACTCCGATTGGAGCAGGTTTTTATTACTTTACCTTTTGTCAACTTTAATTCTTGCACTGACTTTTAATTTCATTTATTTTCCGCACTGCTTTACTTTTATTTACTTTCCGCACTCGCATTACTTTCATTTACTTTCCGCACTCGCATTACTTTCATTTACTTTCCGCACTCGCTCTACTTTCATTTACTTTCCGCACTCGCACTTAATTACCTTTTTTATGAAAAATCTAAAAATGAACTTTTACTTTACCATGTCTGGCTAATTTTATAAAGGTTAGAATGTGAAGATCATAACTGAACCGATAATCTGTACAATTGTTAGTGGAAACACTTAAGGGCTATTTTAACTTTCAATATAAGTTTTCCTGTTCTTAAATTCCGTTGGGTAAGATCGAAAGCCGTCCAACGCCTATCTAAACTTAATTGTTTTTAAACTATTTCAAAAACAGCGAAAGCGCTTTGTTTAGTTTATTAGGAGTTTTTAATCTAAAAGGAAAAGAGATTTTAAAACCATTTTCGGACGCGTTAAGAAGTTTAAAGTCTGGTTCGTAAGAACCTCTTTTTTTTTAGAAAATCCAGGTTAAAATACTTTTCAACTTGGTTAAGATACTATATTTCTTAAAAATAGGTCTACTACTCTAACGCAATGCGCGCCTTTTTATCCGTGACAATAAGAGGGTTTGATTAGGAGGTACAACTCGGTTCTGAGTACGCGAAAGCGACAGTTCCTGTCAAATTAGTTCTTTTCAAAGTAGAAAACATTGCCCGTAAGTAGTTCTATTAGCAAGTACTTGGATTATCAATTGGTTGTGTGAATTGCATTCGAACCTGTCTTTATCAATTAATTTTAATTACTTTATTTACTAGCGTGTACTCTTCAAAACTACTATTTTCAATCACCTTAGATACACACCTTAACAATAGATAGCGATAGATTGACACTTGGTCTCTGTGGATACGATAATCTTTTATATTACTCTGACGCGTTCGTACACTTGCGAAAAAAAAATATGCATCAAGTTTTTGGCGCCGTTGTCGGGGACCAATTTCGTCAAATTTCGTACCCTGTTGTTATACCGTTTAGACTAAGGAAGTTACTCGCCGGTCAATGCGAAAAACTCGTAGTACCGGAAGTTTAGTAGACCCTCTAGCTGAACCAGAACGTTACGCTCGTGCACGTTTATATTTCCGTAAACTTAGGAAAGCTATGGTCGAAGATCAAAATCAAAGACCTCTTAAGGATTTCGCCCAACCATCCAACGAGGAACCTAGTTCTAGTATAGTAAATCCAGCCATACCAGCTAACAATTTTGAACTTAAACCATCCCTGCTGCAGTTAGTACAGCAGAGACAATTCGCAGGTCTTGCTACAGAGAACCCAAACCAACATTTGAAAAACTTTCTCCAACTAGCAGACACTTTTAAAACCAATGGAGCCCCTCCTGAGGCGATTCGCTTAAGATTATTTCCTTTTTCCCTCAGAGATAAGGCCCTATCTTGGTTAGATTCCCTTCCACCAAATTCCATAACAAGTTGGGAAGACCTTAGAAAAGTATTCCTTGCCAGATATTTTCCCCCGAGTAAGACCGTTGTTCTTCGAAACCAAATAACTAGATTTACCCAAAACCAAGGAGAATCGTTGTTCGAAGCCTGGGAGAGATATAAAGAGCTGTTAAGAGCATGCCCACATCATGGCTTAGAAAATTGGTTAATCATTCAAACCTTATATAATGGACTTCATTATAACACTAAGATGACCATCGACGCCGCCGCAGGTGGCGCACTGATGAATAAACCTTACCCTGAAGCTAGTGCCCTTATCGAAGATATGGCCCAAAACCATCAATCATGGGGAGTAGAACGAGCGATAGTGGAAAAGAAGGAAGCCCAAGGAGGAATACATGAGTTAAGCTCTATAGACATGATGCAAGCTAAAATGGATGCATTAGCCCTAAGAGTTGAGCATATGTGTACAACCCCGAATACTGTAGCCGCAGTTTCGTCAGATTGTGAGATAAGTGGGACGAAAGGACACCAATCCGCAGAATGCAGTCTGTTAAACGAGACCAGCTCTGAACAAGTGAACTACACCCAAGGGAACCCATTTTCAAATACCTATAACCCTGGATGGAGGAATCACCCAAACTTTTCCTATAAGAATAATAACCCTATCCAAAATACTGCCCCTCCGAGACAATCAAGTTATCAAGCCCCAAGATCAAATCAACCTATGCAACCTGTACCACCAAAACCGAGCCTTGAGAAAATCGTGGACAATTTTGTCGCTGCTCAAATCCAACAAAACAAGGAGTTCATGAACCAAAACGTTCATGTTAACGAACTAATTACCCAGTTAGGAACCAAGGTTGACCAAATAATCACTCACCATAAGATGCTTGAAACCCAAATCTCGCAGGTAGCTTTAAACCAAGCCCCTCAGACCACACCTGGAGGACAATTCCCTGGACAACCTCAACAAAACCCCGAAAGGACAAGCAAATGCCATTACCCTACGAAGTGGGACCGCTTATGATGAACCTTGTAACCCAAGGTTGAGTGATCCCAAAACTTCTAAGGAAGATGACAACATCCCAGATAAAAAGAAGAAACCAGAGGAATCTGTAAACCAGGAAAGTCAAGAAAAAGGAGAAGAACCCAAAGACAAAACCTATATACCACCCCCGCCATACAAACTACCAATACCATATCCGCAAAGACTTAAACAAACCCAGATCAATAATCAGTATCAGAAATTCATTAAAGTTATAGAAAAACTTCACGTAGAAATCCCGTTCACAGAAGCCATTACCCAAATACCATCCTACGCAAAGTTTCTCAAAGACATCCTTACCAATAAACGTAGACTTGATGATCCGAAACCCTTGGAATGTAATTCTATTGCCGAAAATAAATTAGCAAAAAAGGATAAAGATCCTGGAAACTTTTCCATTCCTTGTATTTTGGGGAGTCATGTCATCGAAAA
Organism: Lathyrus tuberosus; assembly: GCA_022829125.1. Classification (NCBI taxonomy): domain Eukaryota; kingdom Viridiplantae; phylum Streptophyta; class Magnoliopsida; order Fabales; family Fabaceae; genus Lathyrus; species Lathyrus tuberosus. The sequence continues at coordinate 17,238,611 of JALAZF010000071.1, forward strand.
AGCTTTTCTAGACTTAGGAGCTAATGTGAGCTTAATGCCCTTAGCGGTTTGCGAAAGGTTAAATTTAGGAGAGTTGCAACCTACCAAGATGTCACTTCAATTAGCCGATAGATCTGTTAAATATCCGATAGGCATACTTGAAGACGTCCCTGTTAGGATAGGTCAGCTGTTTATCCCTACTGATTTTGCTGTCATGGACATTAAAGAAGACGATGACATACCAATTCTTCTAGGTAGACCATTCTTATTGACTGCTGGAGCCATAATAGATGTCAAAAAGGGGAAGCTAACCTTTGAGGTAGGGAACGAGAAGATAGAATTTATACTTTCAAAATTTCTTATGGCACCTGTGATAGGAGACGCGTGTTATGCGATAGATATCATTGATGAATGTGTTAGGGAGTTAGAGCAAGAAGAAGTCATTGAAACAATTAAGCTGCCATCAACCCTTATTTTGGAAGATGACAATTATAAGAAACCCTACATCGATGATAACCTTTACGAATGTTTATCCCTTACCCCAGATCCTATGCCTTGCCCTATTAAACCAGCCTTGGAACTTAAGGAACTGCCTAAGAACCTGAGATATGAGTTTCTTGATGAAGAAATGAATCGTCCGGTTATAGTTAGTGCTGCCTTGAGACAAAAAGAAACAGATCAACTCTTGGACGTTTTACGAAGATATCCCTCAGCCTTAGGATATAATATCTCTGATCTGAAAGGTATAAGTCCATCCGTATGCATGCATCGGATTTCGCTCGAAGCAGATTCAAAACCTTCCAGAGAACACCAGAGAAGGATAAACCCTATACTGAGTGATGTTGTCAAGAAGGAAGTTCTGAAGTTGCTAGAAGCAGGTATAATATATCAGATCTCGGACAGTAAGTGGGTGAGCCCTGTGCATGTGGTACCCAAGAAGGGAGGCATCACAGTTGTGCAAAATGAGAAAGGTGAACAAATAGCAAAGCGGATAGAAGGAGGTTGGCGTATGTGCATAGACTATAGAAAGTTAAATAAAGCAACTAGGAAGGATCATTTCCCTTTACCGTTCATAGACCAGATGTTAGAACGTCTTGCCAGACATTCTTACTTCTGCTATCTAGACGGGTATTCGGGATTCTTCCAAGTACCTATACATCCAGAGGATCAAGAAAAAACTACCTTTACATGCCCTTTTGGAACTTTTGCCTACAGACGAATGCCTTTTGGACTCTGTAATGCCCCTGCTACTTTCCAACGTTGCATGATGTCAATCTTTGCAGATTATCTAGATGGAATCATGGAAGTATTTATGGATGATTTCTCGGTTTGCGGTTTTGATTTCCAAAATTGTCTTATCAACCTTGAGAAAATCCTGGAAAGATGTGTGGAGGTGAACCTTGTGCTGAATTGGGAAAAATGCCATTTCATGGTGACTGAAGGAATTGTTTTAGGACATATAATCTACGAAAGAGGTATAGAGGTAGATAAAGCAAAAATAGAAGTTATAGCGAACCTAAAACCACCCAAGACTATCAGGGAAGTTAGAAGTTTCCTTGGACACGCTGGATTCTACCGCCGTTTCATCAAGGACTTCTCCAAAATAACAAAACCTTTAACTGGCCTATTAATGAAAGATGCTGAATTCATCTTTGATGAAAAATGCAATGAAGCATTCAACCTTTTGAAGAAAGCATTGATTTCAGCACCCATTATGAAACCCCCTGATTGGTCTGAACCGTTTGAGATAATGTGTGACGTCAGTGATTATGCTGTAGGAGCCGTTCTAGGTCAGAGAAAAGATAAAAGATTACATGTAATATATTATGCCAGTAGAACCCTAGACGCCGCCCAGCTCAATTACGCAACAACCGAGAAAGAACTCCTAGCGGTAGTTTTCGCTATAGACAAATTTAGATCATATCTAGTAGGATCCAAAATTATAGTTTACACCGATCATGCTGCCATCCGTTACCTACTAAGTAAAAAAGATGCTAAACCCAGGTTACTTCGATGGATTTTGTTGCTACAAGAGTTCGACTTAGATATCCAAGATAAAAAAGGCACAGAAAATGTAGTAGCCGTTCACCTATCTAGGCTAGAATACCTGAATCCTGAATTAGTACCCATAAATGATGATTTTGCCGATGATAGACTGATAGCCCAGTTGGAAACCATTGAAGATAAAAAACCAGACCCTCATGAGCACTTTCAAAAATCCTTAGCTGTAAGTAACGTGCCCTGGTACGCTGATTTTGTTAATTACCTAGCTGCTGATATCATACCCCCTGATCTCGATTACCACAAGAAGAAGAAGTTCTTAAGTGATGTTAGAAACTTCTATTGGGACGAGCCACTTCTTTTCAAGAGAGGTAAAGATGGCATTTTCCGCCGTTGCGTTCCAGAAGACGAGGTAGAAAGTATAATTCAGCATTGTCACTCTGCGCCTTATGGTGGACATGCAAGCACCTCTAAGACCTACGCCAAGATTCTTCAAGCTGGCCTATTCTGGCCTACCATGTGGCGTGATGTCCATGCTTACATTGTCAAATGTGATAGATGCCAACGCACAGGAAATATTTCAAGACGCGACGAAATGCCTTTAAGAAACATCCAAGCAGTAGAACTCTTCAACGTATGGGGTATAGATTTCATGGGACCATTCCCACCATCTTTAGGAAACAAGTATATCTTAGTTGCAGTAGACTACGTGTCTAAATGGATTGAAGCGATAGCTGCACCCACAAACGACACTAGAGTAGTGATTAAATTATTTAAAAATTATATATTCCCCAGATTTGGAACACCCCGTTTAGTTATAAGTGATGGAGGATCTCACTTCATATAGAGAATATTTGATAAGCTTTTAAGCAAGTATGGAGTTAAGCATAGAGTAGCAACACCATATCACCCACAGACTAGTGGCCAAGTGGAAGTATCTAATAGGGAGATTAAACAAATTTTAGAAAAAACTGTCTCTGTATCCAGAAAAGATTGGTCGCAAAAGCTTCAAGAGGCTTTATGGGCCTACAGAACCGCTTTCAAAACCCATATAGGAACAACCCCCTACCAACTAGTCTATGGAAAATCTTGTCATTTACCTTTTGAGTTAGAGCATAAGGCCTATTGGGCCATTAAAACTTTGAATTTGGATTACCTAACTGCTGGTGAGAAACGTATCCTTGACATCCACAAATTGGAAGAACTCAGACAGCAAGCCTACGAGAATGCCATAATATACAAAGAAAGAACAAAAGCTTGGCACGACAAAAGAATCGTAAGAAAAGACTTCAACCGCCGGCATTACCAGCTTATGGAGGCTACTCAAGGTTCCGTTCTAGGTAACCTTCGACTGGTCAGAGATGCCCAGGCGGCCTTATCAGCCCGATTGGACCGGAGAAACCAGCATCGCAGCAGATCCCGCCGTCCCAGGCATTCCCAGCAGGACGACGAGGGCACCAGTGGTCCACATCAGTAGCTTTACAGGTTACTCTCCTTATCTTATTTCGAAACATTGGGGACAATGTTCGATTTAAGTGTGGGAGGGGATTTTATTGCTTTCTATTTTCATTTTTAGTTAGTTGTTTATTTCTTGTTTTTGTCTATGTCTTTTTTTTCTAGAAAATGCATGAGTCTGACGAGTCACCAGTACAGTGTATCCCTAGTGCACCCTCATTTTTCCCCATTTCTTTAGCCCTACAAAAAAATTTTTTGCAAAAAGAAAACATTGTTGTTCTACACGTTTTTTGGCTTTAAGACAGGTTTGGATTAGGATGTGGTGACTTAGGTGAACTTTTTGAAACATTAGTATCGTTTTAGCACCGTAGACTTAACGAATATAGGAATCATTCCAAAACCCCATGTACCATGGCCTTAATTATCATTTCCAAATTTGTCCTAAGTAGTTTATTTCAGCAGTCAGCTCCGGCCTAAGCATGTTCTACGTAGGGGACTGATGAACATAAGTGAATGATCCAGTAAAATAAATAAAGAAAAAGGCAAACTCCGGATAGATGACCCTCACAAGGTCATTTAAACCAAAAAGTTGAATTGTTGCCACAAAAAAAAAAAAAAAAAAAATATATATATATATATATATAATTTTAGCTCACCCATTGTTAGTTGGTTCAGAGGTATCTGGCGCTGGACTCGGTAGGGCGGATTACGATCCGATCCCCCACAACTGCATTTGGGTTAAATAAAAGGGTTTACACAGTCTTATGTGCCAGAAACCCTATGTTTTGGATCAGAATCACTAACAGGTCACTCTACTATGAAACATGTACGGATAACGGGCTTAATGTGATTGCGCCTGAATGAAAAGGACCCAAAAAGAGATGAAGAGGTAGGCCTAGTTATTGTGGGATGATACGGTTGATTAATATAAGAATGAAGTTTATGTCCGCCTCTGCGGATAAGTGTCATTACGATACCCTTGGTTCACTTAGTACCTGTCACTGCATCCTGACTTGAACTTAGAAGCCCTTTTTGCCCGAATCACGTGTCAGCACTAGTTTTCTTACTTTGAGCTTTAAATGTTTTGCTTGAGGACAAGCAAAGGTCTAAGTGTGGGAGAATTTGATGACACTGAATTTCACCGTATTTTTGACTCCGATTTCGCATGCATTCTTAGTCTTTTAATGTCATTTTATTATGTTATTATTATGTTTTTCTTTGTTTTCAGGTTTTTAGTCTAATCGGAGCCCCGAGCGAGAAAAGGAGCCGAAATGAGCTAAAATAGAGAAAATCAGCATTTTGCACTTATGGCATCCACTCTAGCGGCCGCCACAGGGTCTTCCATGACGTGGCCATGTCTCAAACTCCTCCCAACTGTTTTTCCCCACGATCTCCAACTGCCCAAGCAAATTTTACACTCATGGCGGGCGCCATGGTGTTGTGGCGGGCGCCACAAGAGAAAAACAAGTTCCCGCCCAAATTCAAATGCTAGGGGCATCCTTGTCTTTTCCACATGTTTCCTTGCCTATAAATAGGACTTTAGATTTTCGTTTTTCTTCATCCAAGCTTAGTTGTTCATAAGCATATATCAGTGTAATAGTGGTAATCACTTCACATCGAGGTGTTACTACATTCGAGAGATCGAGTCTGTAAGAGCCTGTGAGATTGAGTCTTGGAGCACTCTGGAAGGAAGTTAATCCTGCCGCCATTTTACTTTCAGTTCGCATTTTATTCAACCACTCCGATTGGAGCAGGTTTTTATTACTTTACCTTTTGTCAACTTTAATTCTTGCACTGTCTTTTAATTTCATTTATTTTCTGCACTGCTTTACTTTTATTTACTTTCCGCACTCGCATTACTTTCATTTACTTTCCGCACTCGCATTACTTTCATTTACTTTCCGCACTCGCACTACTTTCATTTACTTTCCGCACTCGCACTTAATTACCTTTTTTATGAAAAATCTAAAAATGAACTTTTACTTTACCATGTCTGGCTAATTTTATAAAGGTTAGAATGTGAAGATCATAACTGAACCGATAATCTGTATAATTGTTAGTGGAAACACTTAAGGGCTATTTTAACTTTCAATATAAGTTTTCCTGTTCTTAAATTCCGTTGGGTAAGATCGAAAGCCGTCCAACGCCTATCTAAACTTAATTGTTTTTAAACTATTTCAAAAACAGCGAAAGCGCTTTGTTTAGTTTATTAGGAGTTTTTAATCTAAAAGGAAAAGAGATTTTAAAACCATTTTCGGACGCGTTAAGAAGTTTAAAGTCTGGTTCGTAAGAACCTCTTTTTTTTTAGAAAATCCAGGTTAAAATACTTTTCAACTTGGTCAAGATACTATATTTCTTAAAAATAGGTTTACTACTCTAACGCAATGCGCGCCTTTTTATCCGTGACAATAAGAGGGTTTGATTAGGGGGTACAACTCGGTTCCGAGTACGCGAAAGCGACAGTTCCTGTCAAATTAGTTCTTTTCAAAGTAGAAAACATTGCCCGTAAGTAGTTCTATTAGCAAGTACTTGGATTATCAATTGGTTGTGTGAATTGCATTCGAACCTGTCTTTATCAATTAATTTTAATTACTTTATTTACTACCGTGCACTCTTCAAAACTACTATTTTCAATCACCTTAGATACACACCTTAACAATAGATAGCGATAGATTGACACTTGGTCTCTGTGGATACGATAATCTTTTATATTACTCTGACGCGTTCGTACACTTGCGAAAAAAAAATACGCATCACAGTGCTCCGACAGATAAGGGAAAGCAGAAAGTTGTTGCTGGCAAGAAGCTAACTGGGGGAGGAAATTCTTCCAATCCTCTCAAGTGTTTCAGACGTGGTGGCGCAGGTCACCGTGCTAATGAATGTCAGAATGAGGTGAAGAAGTGTTTCAAATGCAGGAAGCCAGGTCATGTTGTGGCAGATTATAGGGCCATTATACCTACCTGTTACAACTGTGGTGAATAGGGTCATATCAGCACCCACTGTTAGAAGTCGCAGACTGATGGGAAGGTATTTGCATTGGTGGGGGCTCAGCCTACCAGTGAGGATCGTTTGTTCAGAGGTACTTGTTACATTCATAACACTCCTTTGATTGCTATCATTGATACGGGTGCGACTCACTCATTTATTTCTGTTAATTGTGTGAAGAAACTAGGACTTGTGTTGTCTACTCAGAGCAAAGGAATGGTGATTGATACTCCATCTATTGGGTCAATCACTACATCTTTAGTGTGCTTGAATTGTCCTGTGTCGATCTTTGGTAAATATTTCGGAGTGGATTTTATTTGCTTACCACTTAATGATCTGGATGTTATCTTAGGGATGAATTGGCTAGAGAGCAATTATGTATACATTGATTGCTATAGGAAGAGGTTGCTATTTCTTACTCCAGAGGAAGAAGAGATGATTAGTTTTATATCTACCAAGGAATTGAGAACCTTGTTGGAAGATGAAGCTAAAATGTTTGCGGTGTTTGCCTCATTGTCTGTTGAAGGCAAACCGTCGATCAATGAATTACCGGTAGTGAAAGAGTTTCCAGAAGTGTTTCAGGATGATATTTCAGAGTTGCCTCCGTAACGAGAGGTGGAATTTGCAATTGATATTGTTCTTAGTACCAGACCTATATCTATGGCACCATACAGGATGTCAGCATCAGAATTGGCCGAGTTGAAATCTCAACTTGTAGAATTGCTTGATAAGAAGTTTATTAGACCCAGTGTGTCACCGTGGGGAGCTCCGGTGTTATTGGTTAAGAAGAAGGACGGTAGTATGATATTGTGTATTGAATATCGTCAACTGAATAAAGTGACCATCAAGAACAAATATCCGCTTCCAAGGATTAATGATATAATGGATCAACTCGTGGGAGCTCGTGTTTTCAGTAAAATTGATTTGAGATCAGGTTACCATCAGATTCGGGTGAAAGAGGATAATATTCAGAAAACGACTTTCAGGACTTTGTATAACCATTACGAATATGCTGTGATGCCATTCAGAGTGTCCAATGCACCGGGCGTATTCATGGAGTACATACACCATATCTTCCATGCTTATTTGGATAAGTTTGTGGTAGTTTTCATTGATGACATTTTGATTTATTCCAAGTTGGAGAGCGAGCATGCAGAGCATCTGAGGGTTGCATTGCAAGTGGTGAAAGATAATAAGTTGTTTGCAAAACTTTCAAAATGTGAGTTTTGGTTGCATGAGGTGAGTTTTCTGGGACATGTTATTTCTGGTGATGGCATAGCAGTGGATCCATCCAAAGTAAGTGCTATACTTCAGTGGGAACCTCCGAAATTGGTGACAGAGATTAAGAGTTTCTTGGGTTTGGCAGGTTATTACCGCAGTTTTATTGAGGGATTATCTAATTTAGCCCTTCCTCTGACTCAGTTGACTAGAAAAGGTCAGGTCTTTGTGTGGGATATCTTGTGTGAATAGAGTTTCAGGGAATTGAAGAAGAGGTTGACTACAACACCAGTGTTGATTTTACCAAAGCCAGATGAACCTTTTGTGGTATATTGTGATGCGTCTAAAATGGGATTAGGCGGGGTATTAATGCAAGATGGTAAGGTCATGGCTTATGCCTCATGACAATTGAGGGTACATGAAAGGAATTATCCTACTCATGATGTTGAGTTAGCTGCAGTGGTTTTCGTGTTGAAGATTTGGAGACATTACTTGTACGGATCAAGGTTTGAAGTGTTCAGTGATCATAAAAGTTTGAAATATTTATTTGACCAGAAAGAGATGAATATGAGACAGAGAAGATTATTGGAATTCTTTAAGGACTATGATTTTAGCTTGAGTTACCATCCCAGTAAAGCTAACGTCATAGCAGATACTTTGAGTCGGAAGACAATTCATTTGTCGACATTGATTATTAGAGAGTTACATCTAATTGAGTAGTTTAGAGACTTGAGCATGATTTATTAACTGACTCCTAAAAGTGTGATGTTGGGTATGTTGAAAGTTAATAATAAGTTCCTTAGTGAGATTAGAGAGAGTCGGAAGCTTGATTTGAAGCTGGTGGATTTTATGACCGTAGGAGGTTCGGATGCAGCAGGTGACCTCAAAGTGGATAATTTTGGTGTGTTGAGATTTCGAGGCAGAATTTGTGTGCCGGATAATTCTGAATTGAGAAAAATGATCTTAGCGGAGAGCCACAGGAGCAGCTTGAGTATTCATCCAGGAGCTACGAAAATGTACCAGGATCTTAAGAAATTGTTTTTATGGCCGGGTATGAAGAAAGACATAGTTCGGTTTGTGTATGCTTGTTTGACTTACCAGAAGTCAAAAGTGGAACATCATAAACCTTTAGGTCTGATGCAACTGATGGAAATACTAGAGTGGAAGTGGGATAGTATCGCGATGGATTTCGTGACTGGGTTGCCGAATACGGCGAGAGGCTTTGATGCTATTTGGGTAATTGTGGATAGACTGACGAAATTGGCATATTTAATACCGATTAACATCAGTTTTCCGTTGGCAAAGTTAGCAGAGATTTATATCAGAATAATAGTGAAGTTACACGGGGTTCCGTCGAGCATTGTGTCTGACAGAGACCCGAGGTTTACTTTCGGGTTTTGGAAGAGCTTGCAGGAAGCTTTGGGTTCTAGTTTGAATTTAAGTTCTGCTTATCATCCGCAGACAGAGGGACAGTCTGAGAGGACTATTCAGTCGCTGAAAGACTTATTGAGAGCTTGTATAGTCGACCGGAGAGGTGTTTGGGATACGCATTTGCTGCTAATTGAATTTACTTACAATAATAGTTATCAGTCTAGTATCGGAATGACGCCTTTTGAAGCATTGTATGGTAGGAGGTGTAGAACACCTCTATGTTGGTATGAGTCGGGCGAGAGCACTGTACTCGGACCCGAGATTGTGCAACAGACTACTGAGATAATCCATATGATTAGAGAGAAGATGAAGGCATCCCAGAGTAGGCAGAAAAGCTATCATGATAATAGGAGAAAAGACTTGGAATTCAGCAAGGGCGACCATATGTTTCTGAGGGTCAATCCTGTGACCGGTGTTGGTCGTGCGCTGAAATCGAAGAAGTTGGATCCTAAGTTCATTGGACCGTATCAGATTTTGCAGAGAGTTGGGACTGTTGCTTATAGAATGGCGTTGCCACCTGAACTTTCGAATTTGCATGACGTGTTCCATGTGTCGCAACTTCGGAAGAATATTGCTGACCCATCCCATGTGCTTCAGAGGGATGAAGTACAGATTCAGGATAATCTTACCGTGGAGGCGATGCCGATAAGGATCGAGGATCACAAGATGGAGCAACTAAGGGACAAAGATATTCCTTTAGTGAGAAAAGCTTGGGGAGGAGCTGCTAGAGGAAGTGTGACCTGGGAATTGGAGATCAAGATGCGAGATTCATATCCGGAATTGTTCTCATCAGGTACATTTTCGAGGACGAAAATATTTTAAGTGGGGGAGAGTTGTAACAACCCATTTAATTATTTAGTCGCGTTGTAATCATTCTGTGTGTTGTTTGTGATTTTATTGTGTTGGTTAAGGGTAGGTATGTACAGGTAGTGTGAGAGAGCTTAGTAGAATGACTTAGTCGGAATTAAAGGTTAGGATAATATGGTAATAATAGTATGAATAAGGAGACATTATATTAATGTAATATTAGTTGCATTAATATTAATATTATTAGAGAAAAAAGAATATACACTGACAGTGTAAAATATTTTTACACTGTCAACCAATAACAGACGTGTATCCCGCCACATCACACTTTTATTTTTAAAATATTTTTATGATTTGGCACTTTAAAATAATCTGATTGGATGTATGTGTAATATTTCTTTACACCGACAATGAACTACCTTTAAACTCATATTATTATTATGATTATTAATATTAATATTAATATTATTATAATTATTCACATTATTATTATTGGAATTATTATTGGGATTATTATTATTATTATTATTATTATTATTATTATTATTATTATTATTATTATTAAGATAATTAAGAAATAAAACATAATTAGAGTAATTAGTGGGAGGTTTTCACAAAAGGGCAGTTTACGTGAAAAGAAAAGAAAAGAGAAAGAGAAAAGAAGAGAAAGAGAGCTAGGGCAAGGGAACAAGGGATTTTTCCACCATTTTTGAAGGATCAAAGCTTGAATTTCAGGTAAGGGGGGAGAATGGAATTCAATATAGGTGATCTGAATATGAGAGGGTAGTGAGGGGTCATTTCTAGTGGCGGAGCCAGGAACTTGGGGCAGTGGGTGCAAATTTTTTAAATTAATTATTTAATATTTATTTAAATATTTAAATATTTAAATAATTATATTTTATTATATTTTTCAAATATAAAACAATATGTAAATTATTTTATAATTTTTTTATTAAAAATGTTATTTTAAATCAGATAAATTTGTTTTTATCAATTGATTATTATAAAGGAGTACCTATTTTAAAAAAGGCATAAAAAATAAATTAATAATCAATTATTGAATACAATTTTCATACATAAATTGATTTCATTCCCTAACAGTTATATAAGATAGATGGTGTGGTGGAAACATCAATGGATTTGTCTTACCCAATTTTGGATCTGAAACTCAATTTTGTCCTTCCATAATAATAATAATAATAAATAGTTAATTTATAACCAAAAAGTGAATATAACAGTAGTCTTGTATAGTACATCACTTCATAGCAACAATATTGTTGCAGACATTTCTGTTCATTGCAGAACAAATATATTTTAAGGGTGCAAAGTAAACGAATTCAGGGGGGTGCAAAAAGAAAAATAATTGAGTTATTGGTACAAAATTTCAAAATCCAGGGGGTTCAGTTGCACCCCCTCAGCAATAGCTGGGTCCGCCCCTGGTCATTTCCCTCTCAGGTTTTGTGCATTTTTCTCCTTCTTGCTTGATTTTCGTATTTGGGATAATTGTCGTGTGATTGTTGCTGTTAATTAGTAGTTGTGTAATGAATGTATGTGTGAGTCTGTGTGGCATGATGTTTCCGAATAAAAAATTCGTGCAAACTGATTCTATGTTGTAGAGTTCTGATATAAAACAGATCTGGAAATTTGGGTGTTATGGGGTTAACGAAAAATAGGTTTTTAGCACATGAAATGTTGATAAAAATGATGAAACCATGAAGTAGAGTTAGGACCTTGGAATTAGACTTAAATAAAGATGATTTTGAATCTGATTGAGGTTCTAGAATGGGTTTCAATGTGTGAGAACTCGTGTAGATGGAAAACTGGAATTTTTGGCATGCTCACTGGCCATACGCGTATGGGGTGAGGCCATACACGTATGGGGGACACTCCCAGAGGTCGTACGCGTAGCATACGTGCCTTGTCCCCAGAGCTAGTACGACCCTCTGCCGGTACGCGTATGATACGCGTATGGTGGGGTGGCCATACGCGTATGGGCTAGCCATTACGCGTATGGGGAGTTTTGAAGGGTTTGAGAGGGAAATCCTTTCTGGCCATACGCGTAAGGCCCAAGGCAATACGCGTATGGATGGCCTGGGCAGGTGAGCCTACGCATATGATACGCAGGCCTGGGGCGAGGGAAGCTGTCCATAGGCATATGGGCAGAGCTGTAGCAGAATTATGCTTGAATGATTATTATGTTGCGCATAATTTGTGTCATGCATTCTTATCATGTTATGTGGAAATGAGCTAGGTGAGAATCCATGACGGGTGCCTAGTCTCATCCGGACTCTATGTGGGAGTCGAGTGGAGATAATTCGTAGTTCAGAGAAACGTATACGACTTATCCGGATTCTGACGGAAATCGAGTTCTAGGGTGAATCGTATGTGATTGTGATGGTACCGCATGCATTGTGTCGTGTCACTAGAGTTACATTGCATATGTATATGATTGAATATGGCTGATTATGCCGAATGATGATATGGTACTTGTATGTGTGTTGTAATTGTATGATTGGTGTGTTGTGTATGAACTACTCCTTAACATGTGTTTTTCACCGTGTATTTATTAAATGTAGTTCTCACCCCTTTTCTGTTTGTTGTGTTTGTGCTCCTTGGGGAGTATAGATGATTAGGTACCTGAGTAGTTCTTGGAGCATTGTGTTGCTATTTGATCGAGTCTTAGGAGTCGCTTTGATACGTAACACGGGCAGGATGGGGATTTTGTGATTTCTTTATGTTATTAGACTTTGTATTTGTTACGTATCTGGTTTGGTTTTAAATTGTTGTTTAACCACGATTTATGTGGAGAGTTGATGTATTTGAAGTTTACATGTTAAACTGTTTGAGGGCGAAGATGGCGGAGGGTGGTTACATGTAACACCTGAGGGAGAGGGAGTGGTTGTTTGTGCACGAGGCATGACAATGACACACTCCTAGTAGCTTGGCGAAGGAGTGGTTGTCGTGCATAAAGTATGACAATGAGACACTCCTAGCAGCTTCTAGGGAAAAAATCGAATTCACATCGGAATGAGAGGGATCCTGAGGCTGTGTAGGTATGGGACTGCATGGTTAAAGCAAGCCTTATAAGGATTTATTGGTACTACCTATACCAACAAGATGCATCTTTTTTTTAGTAACTCGTTCCATAAGAACTCCACAGTTAAGCGTCCTTAACTTGGAGCAATTTTGGGATGAGTGACCTTCTGGAAAGTTTCCCGAAAAGCGTGTGAGTATGGACAAAGCATGCTGAAAAGACCCGTGTTGGTTTGTGGGGTCAGTCGGTAATTCTGAAAGCAGTTTGGGGTGTTACAACATGTGGAAACTCTGTTGCGTCATGAAAATCATGTTGCAACAGTTTTCCACGTGATATTCATGACACAACATTCTGCACAAATTTTCCCACTTTATCTGTTGTAATTCAGTAAGAACAGTGGTGACAGTGAGTTGCGATGTGATTTTCACGTGGCAAAGTTGTGAAGTGAAAATCACGTCACAAAGATCAAAAGAAGTTGCGGCGTGATTTTCACGTGGCAAAATTGTGAAGTGAAAATCATGTCACAAAATATTTTTTTTAAATAAAAAACTATAATTATTATTTTACGTTTTAATAAAAACTACAATTTTCCCACGTGAATTCCACGTCATAGCATCATGAGGCTAGAGAAGATTTTTCGTGTAGTGGAAAAAAACACAAGAGATATCAGTAGGGTTAAAAAATTACAAGACACTTAAACTTGTTCTCTTTATTAAATATTCTAACTTAATAGAATTGTGAGAAAAACTACTAGCTTAGAGGGTTCTTAACTATCAAGGATAAGGGGAACAATTGAACCAACACTAACCATAAAGATGTTCTCACTGAGCCTAATCTAAAGAAGGGCATAATAAATCAAAACAATGAGTAAACACCGTCCTTTGCATAACACCACCACCAAATATTCCCGTCAATGAGATACTATTACCCTAGATTAGACTAAGGTGATTATTAGATAACTTTATATATTTTTAAAGGGTTAAATATACTTCACCCCCTGACAATGTTACTGACTGGACGACGGAATCTGCACATGTGGCGACGGAATCTGCACATGTGCCATTTGTTGACTGGATAAATTTTGAATTAATTTTTTTAAATTTTTTTTTAAATTTTTTTAAATTTTTTTCGTTTTATTTAAATAAAAAAATAAAAAATTAAAAAAAATAATAAAAAATTAAAAAAAATTAAAAAAATTAAAAAATTAAAAAATTAAAAAAAAAATTAATTCAAAATTTATCCAATCAGTAAATGCCACATGTGCAGATTCCGTCGTCCAGTCAGCACAGGGGAGTGAAAATAAAATCTTGGTTTAGTGAGGGAGGATAAAATAAAAAATACTTCAGGAGGGTAAAACCAAAACTCGCTACATTGGCAATAGGTGAATTATATTTATCCTTTTTAAAAAAAAATAGGCCCCATAACATTGTCTTTCTAATATCTAATACCTCCACTTTTAGATTTTGTTGATGGGGCTCCTGAAAAAGCCTAGAAAAAGTGATTTTCAACGAGTCTAGAATAACCTCAAAGATTGTCTCTGAAAGAGATCTAAATAGTTGACCCCTCATTTTTAGACACACTTTTCACAAACCAATCAAAGATGGTTACTAGTTCATAGCAAAGAAGGATACTTCTTTCCACCAAGAATGAGTTGATCTAAAAGTAGACAACTTATCCCTTGCGAGGGACAAATCATCGTGTGGACATTATTTAGCAAAGATGATATCATTCCACCAATTAGTAGAGTCTAAAATTAATCTCAACGCCATTTCCTAAGAAGGGCTAAATTAAACAGATAGAAGCCGCGAACCCCTAATCCATATTTCTACTAATTCTTGCATACATTAGACCACCTAATCCAAAAGATTTTAGTCTCACCATTCACCGCACCTCAAAGGAACTTTCTATAAATCTTGACAATTTTTTTCTATACCTTAACAAGTATTTTGAAAAAGTATAGGAATAAGTAGATATTTATTTAAGGACTAGATTAAGCAAAACCACTCTCACCCTCCAAACACACACACATTATTAAAATAATTGAAAAATGTATAATTAATGATTTTATAAAACTTTTTTCTAAAAATTATTTTTATCTATTGGATATTTGATTAGTGATATTTTTCTTAAAATTGTTTATACTAACAAATCAAAATTTAATATTGAGACATTTAAGTTAGTAAAAAATCATAATTTCTTTTATGAAAGTTTTGTTTTATGGAAAATGAAGTTAGTAATTTTTTAAGAATGATTTATGCAAATTAATTAATATTTTATAATTATTTACTGATTTCTTAAAGATTATATATCTTTGTAATAATGATTTAAATATTGATTATTCCATTAATAAAATGTAAATCGTCAATTATCACTTAAATAATTAGAGGATATATTTGTCAATTTGTTCGTGATTTGGGGGTTAATTTGTTAAAAAAATTAATGGTAAATTAAATGGATCGAGGCTAGAATCATGAATGCATTACTTTTTTATTATAATTCAAACAATCTAAAATATCTTAGCGTTAACACGCTGGAATACCCAAGATAATTCAACTTATTTCGAGTTTGTATAAGACAGATGAAAACTCGAATGTGGGGAAGATGAAATCTTGAATTTGTAGTGAAGAAGTTGTACTTTTTATTATATTTTTTTTTATGTATCCGAAATGATAAATTTATAGGTTAAGTTGTGTTCTTTCACAAGGTTGCGATCCTTGATGAAACATATCATTTCAGCAACGATTTTTTATGAAGTGTTGTAGTTTTTCACCTACTGCAACAATTCTCAAGTGTTGCCTATTTCAATTGCTTACTGCAACACTTCATGGAGTGTTGCCTATTTCCTGCAATATTTTACAAAGCGTTTCCTATTTCAGAATTCAAAAAGCAAATTGTCTACTGCAACACTTCGAGCGTTGCCTATTTCTGAATTCAAAAAACAAATTTAACTTGCATAATTCTTGTCTTTTTGGATTACACCCATTGTCATTAATTATTGTTATTAATTACAACAAACCCCCACTTGTTCTAATAATGACAATACCAATTCTAAAAAAGATTGAAAACAAAGAATGTTAGTACAGTTAAGTATCTTTCGATTTGAACATAATCTAAGTAAAGATAACACAACGTCTAATCAGAATTTTAGGTAGCACTGCTTTGAACCTGTTATCCCTTGTGATTAGACTGATATTGCCTTACACACACACACACGTTTTATTTAATCGAGTCGATTTAATTATTTTGAGTATTATATTATTTTTTTTACTTATGACTTTGGTGTGATAATATGTTGTTTTACATTGTTATTATATTTTATCGCGCTTTGAGAGTGTTTGCGGGATAATTGAGAGTAAGTGTATTTTGGTCTTTTCCTAATTATTTACTAAGTTAGAGAGAAAGAAAATAGAAATATAAGGGGGAGGAGAGAAAATAGAGAGAAAGAAATAGAAAGAAGGAAAAAGGAGAGAAGGGAAGAAGAGAGAAAAGAAGAGGAAAAGCTTGGAAATCAAAGCAAACAACTTCTAGGAATCGATTTAATCGGGTAAGAGTGCGAAACTCGATTATACTATGCTTGTATATGATTATGTATGTATGTGTTTGGATGATTCTCTTGCTTTCTATGTTTTTCACTTCTAGGTCGAAAACGATAAAATGAGTAGAATCGATGGTTTAGCGGGTGGAAATCAATGTAGATGTGGTAGATTGCTTGTTGATATGATTAAAATAGGTTTTGATTGATATATGTGGATTTGGAAATGTTTGAGTTGGAAAAATATCATTTTTGGGGTTTCAAACAGCGCAGAAAATTCTGAGTTTTTGCAGGTTCGCCTAGCGAACCTGGGGCGAGCAGTAGCGAATGAAGTTTTCGCGGGTTCGCCTAGCGAACGATTCAGCGAAGGGTAGCGAAGGTTCGCTACGGGGGTTCGCCTAGCGAAGGTTGTATCTTTTTGGTTCTGACTTGGTTCGCCAAGGGTTCGCCTAGCGAACTTTGTGTCTGTTTTTAGCTAGTAGTTGGTTCGCTGTAACATTCGCCTAGCGAAGGTGCTAGCGAATGCTCGCGAGAGGGTTCGCCCAGCGAACAGTGCTGTTTGTGTAATTTTGTTTTCTGCGTAACTTTTGATCTGTGGCTCGGTTTGAGGCGTGGTTTGATGCGTTGGAAAGCTATTGAGCTGTACTTTCTTATTATGATGGTTTGGAATTTGTTAGCTGATTTAATTATGTCGAGAATTAGGAATAGAGTCGTTTTGTCGACTTTTGTTGTTATAACTGTGTGTAATTGGTGTGTATTATGTAATGTGCTTTGAATATGGATATCGTATGACTTGCATGATGTTATATGATGTGAATACATGTGATGGCATGTTGTGGTGATGAATTGTGACCGAAGGGCAAATAAATGCAATGTGTTGTATTTGATTATATATGCTTGTTTATGGTTGCATATATGTGTGGAAATGCATGGTTGTCATGAGTTCTTGTGTGTCAAGCATCATGATATGCATTGTTGTTGCGTCTTGTGTGACGGCGGTTCCGGTGGGGAATCAGCTATAACATCGTGTGCCTCAAAAATATGAAGGTATGAATAGCCTGAGGACTGAAAGCGATGGTTATAGACGATCGTGAGCCTCTCTCGGTGGAGGTGTGAGCGATCGGGTCGTGAGCCTCTCTCGGTGGAGGTGTGAGCGATCCATAAACACCGTGAGCCTCTCTTGGTGGAGGTGTGAGCGGTGGGTGAACATCGTATGCCCGACGGGGAGTTATAGTGATGTAACGAGCGATGGTTCCAGCAGAGTTCCTGAGAGAACTAGTATTGTGATTTGATGGAGTCGGTACCGCATGTGCATTTGCATAGAGTCGTTCTGTCGGCCTCTTTGCATCTGCATGAGTTATGATTGCATTGGTTATATGTGGAAAATCATGATTTAGTTGATTATGTGTGAGACATGGAGATGTGAACCTATGATGAATGTATTGGCATGATTAATATGCAATTGGGAATGGAGTAATTGTGTGATTGAGCTTGTGATAGCATTTGTAAATTGAGGTGCATTTGTGATAAATGTATTGAATTATGAATGATATGTATTTGTGTATAAACATAGGCATTATGCGTGAACATGTGATTATGTGAATGAAATCTTTATATGCTTTGGGTGTTGGCGTGTAATAATTGGGAATGAGATTGATGAGTTGAAACATGTATAATTGTGTTGATGATGAGTGTGTTGTATATTATTGAGATGTATTGGTGACATATATATATATATATATATATATATATATATATATATATATATATATATATATATATATATATATATATATATATATATATATAAAATATGTGTTGAACTGATGGTGGTGCATTTGTGGTGAGAATATTTTATATTGTGTATTTTGTGTTATATATATAATTATATGCGACTGTATTATGATTGTGTTTCTCACCCTTCTGCTGTTTTATAATGCTCTATAAGGCATTGCAGATTAGTTACTGGAGGTCTTTTTGTGAAGCTTAGGACTTCATTCTTTCGTCGGTCGGCTCTGATATGTGACACCGGGTAGTTAGGGAGGCCGTTTGTGGTTATTGTGTATTATGAATATGTATATTTTGGATTGTACATGTATGACAAACTTTTTTTATATTTTTGATAATCAGTTTTAGATTTTCCGCTTTATTCTAAAATCTGATGGAATGTGGGTGTGAGGAACTGATTTCCTCTGTTGATGGCTACCCAACTGTTGCATATCTTTATGAGCAGGTGTTGTATGTTTTGTTTCAAATTGATGTGATGCTTCCTGTCTATGCCATGATGATTTAAATATACTCTGATGAAATTTTGAATTTTTAATTATCTATTTGTTTACTTGGGGGTATAGATTGGGGGTGTTACATTAAGTGGTATCAGAGCCAGTGTTGTGTCAGTTTGCGTCAGTCCTTGTTGGTCTTGTAGTTCGGTGAGCTGTTTGTTTAACCATAGTTGTTGTTATTGGAATTAATTGGAATATGGCTCGGGCTGTGCAAGGTGTACCGAATGTTATGGGTAATGATGAGTTCAGGAAGAACGAACTGCCTATCTTCAAGGGAAGATATGATCCTGATGGTGCACAATTTTGGATTGAGGAGGTTGAAAGAATCTTCCATGTGATGAATTATGCTGAAGAGAATAAGGTGAGACTGGGTACTCACATGCTGAAAGAAGAAGTAGCTGGTTGGTGGGTTAGTTTGCGCCAAGTGCTGGGAGAGGATAATGAAGAGGTTACTTGGGAGTTATTTGGTCGAGAGTTTCGGAGGAAGTATTATCCTGAGGGTGTGAAGGAAAAGAAAGAGACTGAGTTCTTGGAGTTGAAACAAGGCAATATGTCTGTTGTGGATTACACAGCAAAGTTTGTGGAACTTGTGCAGTTCTATCCTCATTATGCTGAAGCGACTGCAGAGTTTTCTAAGTGTGTGAAGTATGAGAACGGATTGCGCCCGGATATTAAACGGGCAATCGGTTATCAGAGGATTAGAAGGTTTTCGGATTTGGTGGACAGTTGTAGGATTTACGAGGAGGATTGTAAGGCGCGTGCTACTCACTATAAGAATGTGAATGACAGGAAAGGGAAACAATAGTCTCGTGGTGGTCCTTATGGCACACCAGCTGATAAGGGTAAGCAAGGGGAGAATTTTGAGAAAAAAGCAAGGGGGGAGGAATGTCTAGTCCTCCGAGGTGTTACATTAAGTGTTATAAGTGTGGGGAAGTAGGACATCATAAGTTTGATTGTAGGGGGAATGAACTGAAATGTTCCAAGTGTGGAGGTTTGGGACATGTCGCAGCGGATTGTAAGATAATTAATGTGCAGTGTTTCAACTGTGGTGGAACATGTCATATTAGCACGGGGTGTACGAAACCGAAGAAAGCTCAGACTGGTAGGAAGGCTATTGCATTGGTAGGAGATGAGACTACTAGTGCAGATCGTTTGACTAAAGGTACTTGTTTTATTAAGAGTACGCCTTTATTTGCTATTATTGGTAATGGAGCGACTCATTCATTTATTTCATCTGAGTGCGCGAAGCGTTTGAATTTGTTGTGGTCTTTTTGGGATGGTAAGACGGTTATCGATATTTCTGCATAGGGGTCGGTAATTATTTCTTTGGTTTGTTTAAATTGTTCTTTGACCATTTATGGTAAAGGATTTGTGATGGCTTAGGTGTGTTTACAGTTGGAAAGGTTAGAATGAGATAAGTGGGGGAGAAGCTGGTACTTCTCCATGTTGTTTCAGGTGTAGAGCGCTGACTCAGTGTGTTCGGGATTGCAAGATTATAAGTGTGGTTTCTGGTTCAAGACGGAATGCAGAAGTAAGGTTTATGTCAACTAAGGATTTGTGCCTTAGGTAGTTTTGTGTATAGGATGTAATGAATACTATTATAGTTTGGTGGAGACGGTTTATGCCTCATCATGATTGTCGCCTGTTTATTGACAAATTGAGGAACTGATCACCCTTAATCTCTTGTTGATAGCAGACGGGAATTATGTTGGATGGAATGGACGTGTCTTTCTGGCTTTGATAGTGTGTGCAATGAATTGTTTGGAATTTAAGGAAATGGTTACAGATTGTTTTGTTGTGTCGATGAAGATTCTTATATCAGAAGATGAGATGGATTAGAGGTGCTGGTATGTGGTTAAGTGGTGAATTCATTAAGAGTCCTTTTTGGTTGGTCGAGTTTGATTAGAATCACAGTTGTTGGAATGTTTGATAAGAGTGGTGGTTTGTTTAAGTTGTGGTTTATGTTCTTCGACATTTGAGGATTCGAGGAAGGATCAGTACTATTGTGGAATTGGTTGTAGCTGTGTTATGTTGGATTATAGGAAGTATTATCTTTATGATTCTAGATTCGAAGTGTTTGGTAATTATAAGAATATTGAATATTGAATATTGAGTTGGTCTGAAAGAAGAGAGACAACGAGGATGATTAGGAGTCGTGGCGAGTCATGAATTGGTTTAGGATTATCCTTGGGGAGAGGATGTTGTTGTGCCTGATGTGTAAGTCGGAAATTTTTATGCTTGTCTGTTTTGATGGTCAGAGAATTGGAATTATTTGAGCAGTACAGAGGCTCGTGTTTAGTGTGGTTGGATATATTGGCAGTGAAGAGTGATTTTTGGTGGATATGAGAAAGAGTTAGGTTTTGAGCGTGAGGTTGATAGTCTTGATGGTTTCGGGTAATCAGAGTGCGCAGCGGAAGCGTGATGTGGCACATTTTGTATTTGAAAGTGAGCCAGCAAGTTGGGCTTGTGTATTCTTTGAGTTGGGAGTTGGTCGGCAAGTGCATTGTATGGGCTTTGCGTCTTGTCGTTGTTGTTGCTGCTGTTAGTCAGGTGGTTAGTCAGTTGTGTTATTTGTGGTGTGCTTATGGTTGATCTAGTGTTTGTTTGGTCGGATGCGAGGGCCGTGTTCGGAGTTGTTGAGATCGGTTATATTTTCGAGGACGAAAATTTCCAAGTGGGGGAGAGTTGTAACGCCCCAGTTTTGATCGTTTTATTTAATCAAGTCGATTTAATTATTTTGAGTATTATATTATTTTTTTTACTTATGACTTTGGTGTGATAATATGTTGTTTTACATTGTTATTATATTTTATCGCGCTTTGAGAGTGTTTGCGGGATAATTGAGAGTAAGGGTATTTTGGTCTTTTCCTAATTATTTACTAAGTTAGAGAGAAAGAAAATAGAAATATAAGGGGGAGGAGAAAAAATAGAGAGAAAGAAATAGAAAGAAGGAAAAAGGAGAGAAGGGAAGAAGAGAGAAAAGAAGAGGAAAAGCTTGGAAATCAAAGCAAACAACTTCTAGGAATCGATTTAATCGGGTAAGGGTGCGAAACTCGATTATACTATGCTTGTATATGATTATGTATGTATGTGTTTGGATGATTCTCTTGCTTTCTATGTTTTTCACTTCTAGGTCGAAAATGATAAAATGAGTAGAATCGATGGTTTAGCGGGTGGAAATTAATGTAGATGTGGTAGATTGCTTGTTGATATGATTAGAATAGGTTTTGATTGATATATGTGGATTTGGAAATGTTTGAGTTGGAAAAATATCATTTTTGGGGTTTCAAACAGCGCAGAAAATTCTGAGTTTTTGCAGGTTCGCCTAGCGAACCTGGGGCGAGCAGTAGCGAATGAAGTTTTCGCGGGTTCGCCTAGCGAACGATTTAGCGAAGGGTAGCGAAGGTTCGCTACGGGGGTTCGCCTAGCGAAGGTTGTATGTTTTTGGTTCTGTTTGGTTCTTACTTGGTTCGCCAATGGTTCGCTTAGCGAACTTTGTGTCTGTTTTTAGCTAGTAGTTGGTTCGCTGTAACATTCGCCTAGCGAAGGTGCTAGCGAATGCTCGCGAGAGGGTTCGCCCAGCGAACAGTGCTGTTTGTGTAATTTTGTTTTCTGCATAACTTTTGATCTGTGGCTCGGTTTGAGGCGTGGTTTGATGCGTTGGAAAGCTATTGAGCTGTGGTTTCTTATTATGATGGTTTGGAATTTGTTAGCCGATTTAATTATGTCGAGAATTAGGAATAGAGTCGTTTTGTCGACTTTTGTTGTTATAACTGTGTGTAATTGGTGTGTATTATGTAATGTGCTTTGAATATGGATATCGTATGACTTGCATGATGTTATATGATGTGAATACATGTGATGGCATGTTGTGGTGATGAATTGTGACCGAAAGGCAAATAAATGCAATGTGTTGTATTTGATTATATATGCTTGTTTATGGTTGCATATATGTGTGGAAATGCATGGTTGTCATGAGTTCTTGTGTGTCAAGCATCATGATATGCATTGTTGTTGCGTCTTGTGTGACGGCGGTTCCGGTGGGGAATCAGCTATAACATCGTGTGCCTCGAAAATATGAAGGTATGAATAGCCTGACGGGGGTGTGAGCGGTGGGTGAACATCGTATGCCCGAGGGGGCGTTACAGTGATGTAACGAGCGATGGTTCCAGCAGAGTTCCTGAGAGAACTAGTATTGTGATTTGATGGAGTCGGTACCGCATGTGCATTTGCATAGAGTCGTTCTGTCGGCCTCTTTGCATCTGCATGAGTTATGATTGCATTGGTTATATGTGAAAAATCATGATTTAGTTGATTATGTGTGAGACATGGAGATGTGAACCTATGATGAATGTATTGGCATGATTAATATGCAATTGGGAATGGAGTAATTGTGTGATTGAGTTTGTGATAGCATTTGTAAATTGAGGTGCATTTGTGATAAATGTATTGAATTATGAATGATATGTATTTGTGTATAAACATAGGCATTATGCGTGAACATGTGATTATGTGAATGAAATCTTTATATGCTTTGGGTGTTGGCGTGTAATAATTGGGAATGAGATTGATGAGTTGAAACATGTATAATTGTGTTGATGATGAGTGTGTTGTATATTATTAAGATGTATTGGTGACATATATATATATATATATATATATATATATATATATATATATATATATATATATATAATATGTGTTGAACTGATGGTGGTGCATTTGTGGTGAGAATATTTTATATTGTGTATTTTGTGTTATATATATAATTATATGCGACTGTATTATGATTGTGTTTCTCACCCTTCTGCTGTTTTACAATGCTCTATGAGGCATTGCAGATTAGTTGCTGGAGGTCTTTTTGTGAAGCTTAGGACTTCATTCTTTTGTCGGTCGGCTCTGATATGTGACACCGGGTAGTTAGGGAGACCGTTTGTGGTTATTGTGTATTATGAATATGTATATTTTGGATTGTACATGTATGACAAACTTTTTTTATATTTTTGATAATCAGTTTTAGATTTTCCGCTTTATTCTAAAATCTGATGGAATGTGGGTGTGAGGAACTGATTTCCTCTGTTGATGGCTACCCAACTGTTGCATATCTTTATGAGCAGGTGTTGTATGTTTTGTTTCAAATTGATGTGATGCTGCCTGTCTATGCCAGGATGATTTAAATATACTCTGATGAAATTTTGAATTTTTAATTATCTATTTGTTTACTTGGGAGTATAGATTGGGGGTGTTACAGTTCTTCGTCTACATCTCTTGCCTAACATTATTTATGGTCATGTGCTTTTTCGTGTCTCATGAATTTTTCATGAATGAAACTTCAACTCTCACTTTGAAACGACACCATCTCGAAATTCACATAGGTGAAGTTCATATTGTATATATTTTTCTTAAGATACATATTCTCGACATTGAACTTCATTAAGAGATTGAAAGTTCAACATTCAATATGTAATAGTCAACATTATCGCATAACGTTGCACAAACATTCAAATCAACAGCTTGTTGTTACCCAGGAAAACAAATTTTTTATGTCTGTGATCCTTCTAACAATAGATGGTAAATTATTCTACACGGAAAACATATTTTTGATAGTGATGAAAATCAAAATTTTACTCTTGATATTATTGAGATGATGTGCATGATTTTTGTTGTGATCATCAAGTACGGATGTGGAAAAATTAACAAGTATTTTATATGACTTACTTTTATATATTTATTGTTTGGATGATTAATGTTGTTGTTATTAAAGGTTTAATGTTGTTGTTGTTGTGCTATCCTAATTGCTTTCATATGTTATTCCAATTATATGTGCTTAACGACCATATACCATTCACAAATGAAGACTTTGGGACGTCTGTTCAAGATTTTGAACTTTGAATCTTTGCCTTAGTTTGTTAATCATTTGTACATGTTTTTTAATTTCGTTCTATTTAAGTTAAGTTCATGTTCTGTTCTGTTTCAAAAACCCATTATGTTCTGTTTTAAAATTTCGATTCTGTTTTAAAAATATAGAGGTTAAAATATAAAGGTGAAGAAGCATAAAGTAGGTTGTGTTTGGCTAGCTATTTGCTGGATTATTTGGAAGACGCAGAATGATATCGTATTTAACAAAGCCCTTTGGAATGTTTCTGATATGATATGGAATATTAAATTCCTGGTGTGGAGATGGTCCTCCATAGGAGAAATTGGTAGGCCCAAATGTGATTTTTACGAGTTTTGTAAACTTCCTTTACATTATTTAGCATAAGTTGCATTTGGTATTAATTTCTTCTGTGGCGGGTTGTTTTTGCTTGCTCTTTTGTAATCGGACTTGAGTACCCCTCGTACTCCTTCAATGAAATTCTCGCTTACAAAAAAAAATAAATAATAAATAAGAGTTTTACCTTCGGTTGATAACTAAAACCGAGGTAAAAAGACTCAATATATTTCCTCAGTTAAAAAATCTAACTGAAAGGAAAAGTTGGCGTGCTTGAAAAAAAAATTGTATTTGAGGATTAAACCCATGACCATTCCAAGAGCTCGCCTTGGTTTCATTCCATGACTCGCTTCTTTACCTAATCAAGGTGAAATTCTTTTATCAACCGAATTAATATCACTTTTATATATATACTTTTGATGCAGGAATTATACCATGTCCATCAAGATTGGTGATCTCCCCAAACCTTAAGAGTTTAACATTGACACATGTAGTGATTTCAATTGGAATCAATAATGCACCGTGGTATGTCTTCAATCTGAAATGTAGATAATAATGTGCATAATATCCTTTCATTTCAACTTAATATCCTTTGTACTCGAACGACCCTCCCGTAGATTTGTTTATGAACATCATTTGTTAGAGAAGACCTACAAAATCATGTTAACTAAATCAATATTGAATTTATAACAACCAAATATATAAGTATTTTCTTTCCTTAACTAATTTAATTAGCTGCAGAATTTCAAGTTCATAAAAACATATAGTTAAGTACCTTGATTGATCAGAGCAGAAAGGAAAAATATTGACATTATAAACAGGTGGGATCTTCTGTAACCTTTATTTTTAAATTTCCATTCATGCTAATCAACATATTTCATTACAAATAGCATAATAACAAAACAGGATTGCAAAATAAAGTAAAACATGTGTATTTGATTCAAATTCCTTAGCTACTCATTTTCACTTCAAAAGTTATACAATTCTATTTTTAAACGCGGCTTTGCTACAAGCGTCAGTGGCTCATCAAGATTAATTTTTAATATATTGGGATGTATATTCCAAGTGAAGCCATGGAGCAACCTAGCTAACAAGAAGATAGTCATTGTAGTGCCAAGCTTGACACCAGGACAACCACGTCTTCCCGTACTAAAAGATATGAATTTCAAATTTGGCTCTGTCAAAGATATATCATATCCATCCTTCTTGAGATGACGTTCTGGTTTAAACTTGTAAGGTTCCGTCCAAACTTTTGGATTTCTTCCAAGAGCGGTTCTTCCAAGCAATACATGGCTACCCTTTGGTATCAAGAAATTTCCAACTATTGTATCTTTCGTTGAAAGATGGGGAAGATTGAAAGCAAATATGGGATGGAGGCGGAATGCTTCTCTTGCACAAGCATTCAAGAATTTGAGTTTAGGAATATCGAATTCTTGGACCAGTCTATCTTTTCCAACTATATTGTCCAATTCTTCTATGGCTTTTTCTAATAGATCAGGTTGATTTAACATTTCAGCCAATGTCCATTCAACTGCGTTTGATGGATTGTCTACCATTGCCATCATCAATTCCTGCATAGAAATTTAACATATAATATTAGTTTAATTTAAATGTACTAAACAAATATTCAATAGAATTGTTGGTTTTGTCATTCCAACATATCAGTTTGTTGTCTGTTTACTTCCTATTTCTGTATAATATTTGTTAGTAAAGGTAGGAGAAAAATAAAAGAAAGTAAATGAAGTCTTACAATAGTTTGAGCTTTGATTTCCTTCATTGTCAATAACGGATTATTATTGACATCTTTTAATGAAATCAAAACATCTAGCAAATCTTCTTCAACATTCTTTGATCCATCTTTCCATTGTTTGATTCGCTCTTCAGTGAGAGAATCATGATATTTGTTCATTATCTTCATTGCATTTTTGACCTTGCCCTTATGTCCATCAAAATCAAATAACCTCAACCATGGGATATAATCAGATGCAGAGAAAGCATAAGTATGGTTAAGCAATTCGAAAGCAGCATCAACATGTTCTATTTCTTCAACACCAGGCTCTCCATTTTTCTCACCATTTCCAAAGTATCTCGTATTAAAAAATATTTTTCTAAAAACATTACCACAATAATGTTGTGCTGCAATCCTAACATTCACAAGTTCACTATTGTTGCATTTGTTGAACACGTGAAACATAAGATTGTCGGCTTCTTCGTTTCTTTTTTGTTGAAGCCATTGATGTCTGAATGGAGAGAGCAAATCCTTGGCAACGATTTTCTTCATCTTCTTCCATTGTTCGCCGGAGGGTACGAGGGCTGAAGTCAAGTAGCCATTGGTGATGATATCAGTGGCCATGGTTTTTGGTCTTGACGCAAAATCAGCATCATGTTTTTTGAAGAATTCACGAGCAATTGTGGGACAAGTAACAGGGATAACGTGGACATTTCCTAGGCGAATACCTGCTATATCAGTGTTGAATTCTTCCATAGTTCTGTGTATCCACTCAGTTGGAGATTTGCTTGAAAGCATTTCAGGAAGATTGCCAACAATAGGCCATGGTTTGGGACCTGGGGGCAATTTTGGTAGTTTTGGCTTCGTATTCATCAAGTGATATCTTAGAGATTTAATTATCATAAAGACAAAAAACATAACGAGGAAAAGAGGCCAAAAGGACAGAGGGAGTAACGAGAGGATACTAGGAGTGTAACTCATCATAGCTGGGACCAACAATAATAAGGTTCAATGGAACAATACTTTAAGTGGTTGAGCTTGGGTTACTAAAGAAGTTGTAGTCCTATTTATAAGATGGAAAATAAGTTTTGCACTACAAAGAAATATGCATATTTGCTGGTTGGTTTTGCTGGGTGAAACTCTCCTAGCAAAATAAATAGTGTTGCCGCATGCCAAACACTCTGCAACTCATTTATTTAAAAAATATATAGGAATAGAATTTATTAAAAAATTCACCTCGCAACTAATTTGGAGGGAACGGAATTTTTGAAACAAAGTTTGCCGAGTGTAAAACACCTCGCAATGCTTTTTTAAAATTTTAAAAAATAAAGACGTTCCGGCATGTCAATTCATAGCAGAGAGGGCAGGCATGTGTCAGTAAGTGTTGCGAGGTGTTTTTCACTCAGCAACGTCAGAAAAGTTGCGAAGTGAAAACCACCTTGCAACTGCATGTGTTGCGGCGTGCTTTTAATTCAGCAACGTTGCGGTGTGAAAATCACCTAGCAACGTTACAGACACATTTTCCAAGGCGCAATGGTCATATGAGGCAGGCAAATATTTATCATGGGGTACCACAATTCACTCCTACCACACATATTATATCTGTTACTTATTAATTAGTACCCGTTTCATTCTTCTTCCTAAAAAAAAATTTACTTCCGCCTCTCCTAGCCGTGTTCATCAACAGAGAAATTTTTTTTCACTTCCTCTCCTGTTTGTTCATTCCTGGCCGTCTTCAACACGTCTTCAATTTTTTTCCGCCTTCGTCTTCTCTTCTGTTCGTTTCTGGTCTTCTTCATCAATAGGTACTCATTTTTTATCAATTTTTTTTTCTACCTTATTCTGGCTATTGTATGATATTAGAGTTTTTGTATGTTAGAATTTAGTTTTAATTGTTTATTAGAGTTTAGTATGTTATAATTTTTTGTATATTAGAGTTTAGTTTTAATGATTTTTTTGTAGAATTGGTTTCTGGTTGTTGTATGTTAGAGTATTTGTATGTTAGGTGATGTTAGAGTATTTGTAAATAAATAATAGATTTAGATTTATAGAAAAATATGAATATTTACTTGTTTAGATTTGTTTGGTTTATATGATAGATTGGTTTATATGTATATATAACATGATATTTAGTTTGTTAATATGTTTTAAGATTGATATAAAAAAATTAAACTACTAAATAATCTAAATAATCTGTTTATAAATATGTTAAAAATATTTTTTTTTCATTTTTTTATAAATTAGTAAATAAATAATATTTAAAATATAGTTTATTATTTTTGTAAATAAATAATAGATTTAGATTTAGTTTAAGATTTAGATTTAGATTTAGTAAATAAATAATATATTTGGATTTAGTTTATTATTAAAACTGAAATTAATATAAATATGTATAATATAATTTTTAAACTAAATATTATATTTTTAAAAGTAGAATACTATTACTTTTTTATAAACAGAAAAATATAATTTATTTAAAACAGAATATTATTATTATTATTTAGTAAAACAGATTTAGATTTAGTTTATTATTAATATTATATTTATATTATTAGTTTCATAAATAGGATATTATTAATATTATATTTATATAACAGAATACTATTATTTTTAATAGATTTAGCTTTAGTTTATTATTAATATTATATTTATAAAAAATAATATTTTATTAAAAACAGAATATTAAAAAAAAAACAGAATATTATTTAAGGAAATAACAGATTATTATTATTATTTTTATTTTTATAAATAGGATGTTATTAATATTTGTGAAAACAAATTTTTTTATTTATTAAACTGAATATTTTTTTCTTTTATAAAACAGAATATTTTTTTATTATAAAAAACAGAATATTATTATTATTATTTAGTAAAACAGAATATTATCATTTATTTAAAAAACAGATTATTATTATTTTTAAAAACAGAATATATTTTAAATAGTTAATTCTTAAAAATAGTTAATTCAAAAAAACAGAATATTTATTATAAAACAGAATATTATTAAATAGTACAATATAGTTAATTATAAAACAGAATATTATTATAGTTAATTTTATAAAACAGAATATTTAGTAAAATAGTTAATTCTTAAATAGTTAATTCTTAAAAAATAGAATGCTAAACATAATTATTATAAATTTATATTTTGTAGTAACATTGATACAATGCTAACCATAATTAACACATAAACATATATTATAGTAACATTAATTAATATCGTATTTACATTTTGTTACTATTTTTTAATATATTGTTATTATATGATAGTTATAATATATTTTTAAAATAGCATTGTGACATGATTTTATAATAGCATGATTATTTTGTAAATAGTAAGGTATACTTTAATTTTGAAATGAAATGTTATTTATAATAACATAATTATAGTATTTTCTATGTTTTTAAAATAGAAATTTATGTGTATTAGTTATTTGATATAATTGACCAAAATTCCCGAATTGGTCAATTGATTAAAACGTTTATGTGATCATAATGGTTACGATATTGTAAACGTGCAGTATGGAATATTACAAGTACTATCATAGTTGGATATACGATCGTATGTATGCAGGGAGACGTGGACTTAAACCACATTTTGAGGAAGAAGTTAAAGCGTTTGTTACATGGGCATTTGATCAAGAATGTTGTCGAATAGAGGGAGGAGTAAGATGTCCGTCTCTTAAATGTGGATGTAGACGTATAATAAGTAATCCGGAAGAAGTAGAAACTCATTTGAAGAGAAAGGGATTTAAGGAAAATTATTGGGTTTGGACATCAAATGGGGAAGCAATGCCGATGAATATACCAGAGACTAGTAATGTACAACAGGGCTCAAGTAGTCGGTCACAGATGGAGTATGAAGAACAGTTTAATCTGCACAATGACATGATTGGCGATGCTTTAGGGGTGAACGTGGCCTACGATGAACAAAAAGATAGTGATGAGGAAGAGTTGCCGAATGAGAAAGCTCAAAAGTTTTATCAGTTGTTGAAAGAAATAAACACGTCATTGTTTGAGGGTTCGTCAGACTCTAAATTATCTATGTGTGTGAGGTTGTTGGCCGCGAAGTCAAACTGGAATGTTCCTGATCAGTGTCTGGAATTCTTTTGTCAAATGATGTTGGATGCGACCCCTACGAAAGACAATTTCCCTAGAAGTTATTATGACGCGAAGAGGTTGGTTATGAAGTTGGGTTTAGAAGTAAGGAAGATTGATTGTTACATTAGAGGTTGTATGTTGTTCTATGACAATGAGTTTGGTACAAACGATGGAGCGTTGGAGGAATGTAAGTTTTGTAATAGTCCATGGCATGCAATTCGCACTAAAGCCATTGATCGTAATAAAAAACGTATAGCAGTGAAATCAATGTTTTATCTGCCGATAATACCAAGGTTGCAGAGATTGTTTGCTTCAATGCACAGTGCGAGTCAAATGACATGGCATCATACAAACAAAACAAGTCCAGGCACCATGCGACATCCATCTGATGGCGAGGCATGGAAGCACTTTGATCGGATGCATCCTGATTTTGCTGCAGAACCTAGAAATGTCAGACTCGGATTGTGCTCTGATGGTTTTACTCCATATGTCCAACATGAAAATAAAAAAATATTTTTAATTTTTAGAGATATATCTTCGAACGCATCCTAAGTAAATAGAAATTTGATTTAAGGTTAAAAAATTTCAGAAATGCATCTTCGTAAATATTACGCAAATGCATCTCTAGACAGTATTGGTTTGAAAACGTGCTAGAACCCTTCTCATTCCTCATTTCTAAAAAAACACTCTAAAATTTTTCTCAATCTCTCTCAACTCACATTCTCTCAAAATCAATCAACCAAGTTCAATGCTTCTTCCATCAAAATCAAGTACATCAAAGAAATCATTCAACACTGAAGTAAACTCTCAAATTGAAAGTTTTTTATTTTTGTATAAATGAGTAGAAATTGATGATTAGGTTAAGAAATAGATAGTTTTTACATGAATGATAGTTTATACATGCGGTAAAACATGTTTGATGGTTAAAAATAACTATCAAAACATTATTTTTGGCGGTTTGGTGGTCTGCAATACCGCCATGGACGGACCTGAAAAGTTGCAGAAAATTCCTAACATGAATCTATGAAATTTTTCAACGTTTGGATTCCCAGAATCCGTAGATGCACCTCTGTAATTTATCTTTCTTTTATTTTTTCTTTTCTTGCTTGTAGGGCTGCTTATAGTAATTGTCTGACACTTGTCTGGTTTACTTACAGTCATTATGGCTGATAGAGACGCCAAATTAAAGCATAAGAGGATTGCACAACATACATTAGTCCGGATGAAGAAGATTCAGGTTTCGGAGGCTTCTGTTCACTCTGGCCCAGTTCATCCAAAGGCATTGACTTCTAGGTCTCATGCTTCTCCATTTTATTCTTCCCGTAGGTGACAGCACTGCTACGGAAAAGTCATACCACAACGGTTGGAAAAGGGATACCACAACGTGTGACCAACCATTGTGAGGTAAGGGGTGATTGTATGTCTGGTGCTTTCCACCACGGTCGTGAGACCGTGATAATAAGGTCGGACGCGCGCTACCTATCACAACGGTTATTTATATCAATCGTTGTGATATATACATTTAGGTACTCGATTCGAAACCCACTATAGCGGGGAAATTTGTGAGTGTAAGCTATTGATTAACTTAACTAAAAAATAAGCAAGAGTCGCCACCGCACTTTTATTTTATCCACAAAGGGAAAGGAAAAAGAGCGAACAAAACCTAAAGAGTTCTAAAACAACAAGAACAAACAGAGAATGGGTAAGGGGAGTTGGTTATGCAATGGGAAGGTGTTAGCACCCAAAACATCTATAGTACTCTATAGGAACCCTTTGAAATATCTACTGCTTTTTGGTCTGAAAATGGTTTTCTTGTAAAGAGATTGAGGAGATGAGAAGAGAAATATTTTTTAAGATTTTTGTGTTTGGAGAGACTTATCGCCTGATGCCTACGTACCCACGATGTGCAATGTAGGATCAAAACCCCGTAGTTCGTGGTACAAAGAACAAAAATTTGTTGGTTTTGATTGATTTTAAGTGTAAAGACAAGTCGTCATTTCTAAGCGAATAATTCCGCTTAAAGAAATGAATCATGTCTAAACTTATGAATAAGTTTAAAAAGGAAAGTGCACAAAGCACAAAAAGAGTTTGATGAGTTTTGTATTTTTTATGTTTTTATGAAATGGTCAAAGTATGGTTAAGATAGATTGACATTTATTAAGGAAAACAAAGTTTTAAAAATCACTTGACCAAAGTCAAGGTTTTATTATGAAAGCGGTTTTAAGTTGAAAACAAGAAGGTTTTGAAAAAGATAGAGGATTTTGAAAATTTAAGAATGGGGAGGAGAAGAAGTGACTATCCTAGTGTATAAAATAAAAGCTAGGGAAAAGAAGGATCTAACCAAAATGGAGCTACTTCAAAGCAATATTAAGACCATTCCATCCTTAAGCAAATTGGCCAATAAAGGCAAGTCTTCAATCAATACTCCAGGCAAAGGGATAAGAAGTCCTAATTCTAGGTCCATAAGTCCAATATTACTTCAAAAGAGGTCCATAAAGAGATCGCTCCAAAGCATAGGATAGTAACCATAGTCCAACAATTAAGAGCACAAGTTTTTTAGTGGTTTAATCCTTTATTAATGTTTTAAGTCCAAATGGACAAAAGAAAAATGGCATAAGCATAAACATGTGTCCAACGGACGAAGGAAAAATTGCGGAAGCATAAACATGATATGAAATGAAGCATAAAAATAAAAGAGATAGGGAGCAAGAAGGAAACATAAACAAAATTAATACAAAATATTGTTAGTAAGTTAGTGATTAGTTGTTAGAGTTAGTGATCAATAATAATTGAATAATTGCACTTTGGTCAAGTTTCATGAAACTCATTAGAGGATTGATAAGACCAAAGCCTCCTAACAACAAGTTTCATGAGTTTTGAACCATAAGACAAGTAATCAACCATTCTTGATAGTTTTCCGATACGGGACAAATATTGCGTTATGTTAAGCAATCGCCGAGTAATTTACGGAGTGATTACCCTACAATGAGGCTGGTCAATAGCTCTTTGTACTAATGTAGGCTAGATGAACGATATATAGATCGTCATCCGAAAGCACTACCGCACGAAAAGAAAAATGGTAGCGATCTCATCTCGATCGAAATTCAACAAAAGAATTCCAAGATCTTTTAGACTTTCATCAATCAAAAGAAAAGAGGAATAGATGAAGAGAAGGCCAAATTAAACCACACAAATATGTGATCTAAGGTTAAGAACAAAAGGAAGGGGAAGAAAAAGGAAAGGGAACCAAAACAGTCCCAAAAACAAGCCAAAAAATGCATTCTATTTCGAAGTAACCGGTTACAGCATAGCTGATAACCGGTTACACAGTTCAAAATAAGTGCAATTTTTCAAATTTTACACTGTGTAACCGGTTACAGCATAACTGCTAACCTGTTACACAGCACCATAATGCAGAAAAATGGGCAAAATTCAGCATGATCCATTTCCAAAACTTTTTACAAACACCTTATGATCATGGAACTGAAATTGCACGAAAATCAAAGTAAAATCACAGCCAAAACCAACATTTAAACACAAATTGCAAGATCCAAAGATCAAGCAAACAAGATCAACAAAAGATTTACATTATGGAAGATGAAGATGAAGCTTCAACAATGGTGAAAAGTGAATTACCACTCCAAATAAAAAAATCCTTCCAAATTGCAGCAAGATCTACACTCCAAAGCCTTGATCTATGAACAAAAACAAGAATGGATAAAGGTTTAGCTCTAAATTAGTAAGAATCAATGTGAATTCTTACTAACTTATGAAAGAAGAAATTGAGCTTTTGGTGATTTTTGGTAGTTGGGGAGAGAAATTGCAAGGGATTTGTTGGCTATCAAAAGCTTGTAGAATTAATGAAATGAAGACTCTATTTATAGAGTTTAGGCTTGGAAATTTGGTGGTTTGGAATTAGGCTTGGATGATCAAAATTAGGATTGGAATTCAAATTTGGAGGGAAATTACAAAAGAGTGGTGATTAGTGATGGTATATGGTGGGAAATGATCAAAGTGATGTAGGGGATTAAAATGAAATGGCCTAGAATATTCCAAATGTGATCAAGGACTGAGATTGGTTCCAATTGATGAAATTTAAATTTTCCACCATTTTTCAAATTTTCACGATGGTAACCGGTTACAGCATAACTGTTAACCGGTTACACAATGCAAAATTTGTGAAAAATGAGCATTTTGTTGCACTGTTGTGGTTCCGGCTCGATTCTCTTGCTTGTCAAAGAAGGCATGGAAATAAACACATGAACCTTGTAGTCTCTTGAATAATAATCCATTAAATCTTGGAAACTCTTGATCAGATAATTTTTTTTGAATTAATTGCAGATCAACTTTGACTTTTCTCAGATAAAATTGATTCGAGCTGTGGGACTGTTATTTTGGCATTTTTAACCTGTTCTTCCCCTGAAAATGTTAGTGAAAGAAAACAAAATATTTTTAGATTTTAATTAATGGTTAGTAAACATAAACAAATTAAGCAATAAAAACAACTAACACACACACACATACCCAAAGATCCCTGCAAGGCACAATCCTACAAAAGAGGGAACCAATGTGTGATCTTGTTTGTGGTATAAGATGCAAAAGGACATGTGGGGTCTTAGGGGTAAA
This sequence comes from Lathyrus tuberosus, assembly GCA_022829125.1. NCBI lineage: Eukaryota > Viridiplantae > Streptophyta > Magnoliopsida > Fabales > Fabaceae > Lathyrus > Lathyrus tuberosus. The sequence goes on from JALAZF010000071.1 coordinate 17,274,002, forward strand.
AATTAGGGCATTACAGCTGCCCCTATTTAAGTTTCTTCTATCCGGAGATACGAAGACAGGCGTCATTGTCTCAACGAGATAGAAGAGACTTAAATATAACAAGAAACCCAATTTTTGACCCTAAGAAACCACAAAATGATATGATCATGCAAATGATATGCAAACACAAGACCACTGTGGGGAAAATATGCCACAGGAGATAAACAAAAAAACCGGAGAGCAAAAGAAAAGAGAAAAGACTCCGCGGGGGGAAAACACATCCCAACAAAGGGAGGAGACAAACTGGGGTTAAGTGTATGTGGAAATAAACCACTTCACAACAAGGATAAAACCCAACAGGGAAGACTTAGCACCGCAAGGCTCCACTGGGAAAAACAATACCTCAACAATAAATTGTCTCTAGCATACCGAAGAGACTTACCATTCATCAGAGTCACAAAATCTCAACAACGAACTGTCTCATCAAACCGAAGAGACTCACCATTCATCGTAGTAACAAATCTCAACAACGAACTGTCCCATCAAACCGAAGAGACTTACCATTCATTGGAGTAACAAATCTCAACAATGAACTGTCCCATCAAACCGAAGAGACTCACCATTCATCGGAGTAACAAATCTCAACAACGAACTGTCCCATCAAACCGAAGAGACTTACCATTTATTGGAGTAACAAATCTCAACAACGAACTGTCGCATCAAACCGAAGAGACTTACCATTCATCGGAGTCACAAATCTCAACAACGAACTGTCCCATCAAACCGAAGAGACTTACCATTCATCGGAGTCACAAATCTCAACAACGAACTGTCCCATCAAACCGAAGATACTTACCATTCATCGGAGTAACATAATCCTCAACAACGAACTGTCCCATCAAACCGAAGAGACTTACCATTCATCGGAGTCACAAATATCAACAATGAACTGTCCCATCAAACCGAAGAGACTTACCATTCATTGGAGCCACAAAAGGTATTAACTGCATTGCCTCAGGCTTCTCAAATAAAGGAATGCCATGAAACAGTATTTAACCTTCCAAAAGGGGAATCATACGCAGATCTCACTTGAAGGGCGCAAAATCCTCAAAGGTGCAAAATAAATGCACTCTCAATCTAGGTTTCATAGCCTAGAGATCCAAACAAATGTTGCATGGGGACCAAAGTTCAATCCAGGAACAAGCTAGAGAGAAACAGTCAAACAAAACTCATCCCGAAGAGGAAATATCTCAACTGGGGACTAATTCCATCCAGATAATGTACTGGAGAGGAAAGTGAAGCAAAATCTTCCATGAGAAATAAACTCAGTGGAGAATTAACAAAGATAGGCATTTTTCTGCTTACGGGTCGACACTCTAAATGGAGAGAGGACACACACGCTCTACGGGGATAACAACACCAGAGAGCAAAGAAGCACCAACACAAATGCAAAAATGCACGATGCAGCAACAATATGCGATGCACAACAAATGAATGCGCATGCAATGCGTATGAGTATGAATATGCTGACAAAACAGACACAAGGGATAAACAGAGGGTGGAAAAACATCACAACACCACTGAATACTCGGCTAATCTCAACAAGATAGAGATATCATTTGCAACTCTGCTAGGCATTTAGCTGAAGAAAAACCTACAAGAGATAAACAAAAGCCATCAAAGGAAAATAAATCCTACTACCAGACTCAAATCTTGCTGGAGAAAGGAAGATACTGCTTGGGGAAAGACCCAAATATCAATCTTCTAACATCGATGATCCAAAAAGAGTATAACAACATAAACTCTGCTTTGAGGATGGCAGGAAATCTGTCAGGGAATCATAACAACCCAAATCTTCCTAAATTTTCCTGGGGATCGTAAAAATTCACAGGAACTTCCATTTCAAAAGGATGAAGAGATCTGCTGTGGAAAAATAGTGAATCCGCTGGGGATTGTAGACATATAAACATCTACGCAAAAATCCCGTGGGAAAGTAAGGCAGATCTGCTGGAGATACAAGAGAGAAGCTCTCAGAGGATTAACCAATTCGGAGCAAAGCCTCCTGGACTGGCTGGGAAAACAGCAAAAGGTCAAACTTCGGGGGATTTTAGATCAATACTCATCATGAGTGAGAGAAAACCTAACAGGTGACCAAAAGAGATATCATATGTGACTTCACTGGGGAATATCCGCAATAGTGATGCACAATTTTCATTAGGAGGATAAATCTCTGAAAAACAATCCGGAGAGAAATACATCTTGGACTTGCTGGGGAAATGAGAAATTAACCTCACTGCTTTATGATTGGAGATCGAACTGTAAGTTCTTGTAATTGGCTAAAATTTTGTTAAAACAATGTTGATGTCATGGTTGATGTTTCAACATGAACTGCTAACAGTCTGGGTTGTAAATAGTGTTGAAGAGTTAAAGTGCTGAAGAGTGATGTCACATGCGAAGTCTTAACATCGCTATACCAGAACATTACAACATCAGGTCTGGGATGATTAATTAGGGCTGCACGTGTTTCTGGTGTGAATGAGATATTCTGCTAAAGAGAATCAGAGAATGCAGGCGAAGATCAAGGGAGAGATATATTCTGTTACAATCAGTTATGAAGATCAGTTTGTTGGGAATTTAAAGCATAAAGATATGGAGAATATTCAGAGTTAATAATTGAAGATTTAGTTGAAGATCTATTTAAAAGCAGATTTGTTACAGAAGATATGATATGATTTGAAGGCCCAGATCCAGTTGGGATTATGTTATAAAAAGAATGCTTGTAACCTAGAATAGGCACGGATCCAAGATGTAGATCATTAGGGCTTTGTCTAAGTGAACCACTCGGGTTGTGAGATGGTCACTGTGTTTAACTCAGAAACCTGTAGGTAATGAGTTTGGTATTGTTCTTGGAGGAAGCTTTGAAGCAACTCCAAAGGGTGTCATGAAAGGGTGTCATGAAAGGGTATCATGGAAGGGTGTCTTCTATGGTGGTACAGTTGTTGGTAATCAAGCTGTTGATGCAGTGAAGGTATAGTTGACTGCTAGACATCATTGTGAAGATAGGAAGCGAGATGGAGTCTCTTACCTAAGGAGGACTTAGGTAGAAGGGTCATTGGGTAGTGATTAAATTAGGTAGATTGTCAACTGGTCTGTTGAGTCTGTAATTTGATACTACTAATAGTGGACTTCCTTCCTGGCTTGGTATGCCCCCAGATGTAGGTTGTTGAACCGAACTGGGTGAACAATTCAGTGTGTTATTTACTGTTTCTATTATTGCCTTGTTCAGCAGATTGCGATGTTGTGACATTGCACAAAGACATCACACATCTGTACCAGAATTTCAATTGGTATCAGAGCAGGCATCCTGTCTGTTTCTGGATGAGATCTAGGGAAGATACTTTCTGGTTCATGAGCAAGGAAGATAGTCAGTTCATAGACTATTATCCCTTGGAGTGAAGAATGAAGTTATCAGGCATGTTGCTGTGTGGTTTGACTTATGATGACATAGTGCACTTGGAGTGTTGCGCAAGGGTTATTATGCCTGAAGGTAGTAGAGGAGTTTTCTGGTGTATGTTCCGCTGCATATATATATCTGATGGGAAATTCCTGGTGGTTTTGAGTTAAGACTGCAACTTTCTGCTCTCCTCTGAAGATGTGGTGATCTTCAACTAGCTTGTTCATCCCAAGTCCACTCATAAAGGAACTCTTATATAAGCATGTTGAAAAGAGGTCTGAAGAAAACCTTACATGATCAATCTCTGGTTTGTGTTAAAGGATCTTTTTGTGTGAAGAGATCTTATGCAGATTGTAACATAACAGATGCTTGGGGGGCTAAACAAATGTGTTAATCACATTTGTTTGGAACCTACTCCTGACTTGGAAGAGGAGGCATCTGGGCTGTGTGAAGATTCATCAAGAAAGAAGTTGAGTGTAATATGTCAAGCAGCTTTTGGTCAATTGGAGTTGGTGCCTACATTAGCCTTGTGGCTGGAAGGATCAGAAGAAGAAGACCATCTGTTCAGTACTGTGACTCCTTTATCCTTTTTTATGATGAAAGAAGAAGGTAGAGCTAAAGCAAAAAAGTTTCACTGTCAAAGTTTTCATGCGGGAGTGAAGATCTTGATAAGTTATCTCTTAAGCTTAGTTGTGGTACCTTAATGAGGATGGCATCAAAAGTTTGAAGATTCTTGAAATATTAGAGGATGCTGGTTCATGTTTAGTGTGATTGGTGATGTTGAAACATTATTTCAGTCTTTGCCTTCTCAGCTAAAGGAAGTTTGTTATGCTCACGTGAAGTTTCAGGTCAAGCCATTTACCTAATCTAAAGTGATCAGTGGTGTGGATTAGCGAAAGAAGGATCAACCAGTGCCTCAAGTCTGCAGGAAAAGGATGTCAGACCAGATAAAATGTTGTATCTTGCATATTTGTCTGCTTAGGATGGTGTTGTGCATTCAACTAATGACAATGTACATTGACGGGAGACTTTGTATTTGTCTGAGGTTAAAGTGCAGGACTGCAGAATGTTGAGAAGTATTTTCAAGGGTTAAGCACTTTGGAGATGAGTCAACTGGTAGGGTTGATTGGTGACTATGGAGTATCATCCAATTTGTCAGGGATGAGTTTGAGTTACTCTTGGGCAGTAGGTCGATGAGTGGAAGACTCAAGGAGACTATTCTTCTTGAAGAAGGATGAGAGGAAGATTATGCCCTGGTTCAGAAGATTGATGCCTACATCATGCTTAAGGAGCGTCTACATAATCATACGGGAGAATGATGAAGTAGAAGGTCTGCCTTAGATGAAGAGTTTAATAGAGAATGACTGCCTTGAGAGAAAGGGACAGTGGTACCAAAATGCATGTGATCAGAAGTATGCTCAAATGTTCATCCTCATCTAGAGCATTAGTTAACCATGACAGGGGGAATACTTGTCTATGGATTTTGGCTGCAAAGGTATATATATTGTGAAGATTGCATGCTGCTCAAGGTTGTGAAGATTGGTTGAATCTTGTGAGGAGAAAATGTCAGATAACATGTTATGACATTAGGCTGTTGGATGATATGTGGGTGTTGACATAAATGGTTCTACCCTTGTGAAGCTAATTGCTTGAATCATACGTACACATGCTTCTAAGGAGGAGTCTGAAGGACAGCTTTGTTTGTGGAGAATTTGCGTTTCTATGCAATTTCTGGAAGAACTCAGTAGGGGTTTGTGGTGATGGAAGGTGTTCTTCTTGCAAAGGTGCACTGGTTATCCTTGATAGGGGGAGAATGATATTACTGGAGCTTTTGGTGTTGGCACTTAGTTTGAAGAAAATTGGAAAGTTGTTTACATGAGGATTTAGTGCCTTGTACAGTTGTGTAAATGGAATAGAAGTAAAACATAAATTTATTGCATTGATGAAAGCTTACAAGATTGGTAAAAACAACAAACAAAGTGTCTAAAGATTATCCCAACCCCCCGAATCAAGAAAAGTCTTCCAATCTTCATCCCATTCATCATCAGATGCTTGAAGCTGCACTTGGTTTTTCTTGATAGTCTTCATCCTGGTTTCTGATGTCTTGCGTGTTCTTGTTGCTCCAGAAGATGCTCCAGCTTTGGACAGTGTTGTGTCCTTCAACTTCTGAGGATCTGGCTTCGTGTCCTCCTGCATGTGTCTCTTTGATGCATTCTTGTTAGACTGACTCATGATTCCTTCCTTGGTGTGCTGATAAGAGCAAGGAGGTGTGTTGTTTATAATGAATAAAATGGAATTGGTTGTATCGCCTGACCAGTCAGAGTAGTCTTTGGTGTGGGAATCTGTATTTCTTGGGAAATTGTTTATCTTGGCACATTGGTTACCAGAATTTCGTGTTTGGTGCCTGGGTAGAAGTGGTCCTAGTAGAATGAGGCTAGGTCTTGTCTAGTTGTCTGATGTTATAACTGCTGGGCTGGTTAAGTGGGGTGGTCTTTTGACTCGTGCTGATGTCCTACATGTTGTTACAACATTATGGTTGGATATGTACCATACTTATGAAGTTTGAAGAAGCAGCATTATTGTCTGAAGTGGCAGTTCTGACATAGTGTGGATTAGAATGGGCAGATTCTAATCTTGATGGTAAGTAGTTCAGGAAATACTTGGCTACTTTCATGATGAAGACTTCATTAGGAGCTGGTGGATGTAAGGACAGAAGGGTGTTGTCATTAGTGTGACCAGAAGGTGGTGACAATCTTTATCTCGTGTGAGATCAAATGGGTCTTTGTTTTATTGGACCTGGAAGACCTTATATCTAAAATCCCCATGAGGAATGTGGCATTATTGGTGGGATATCATAAAAGGCATTGTATGTAAGGCTGTTAACTATAGCCTATTGCAGCATGTGTGGTGGTCAAGCTTGTGCAGTGTGATGATGGGACCTATCATAGCTGTGTGAAGATAGTACCTATGCAGGAGAGGTCTGAAAAGCAAAGTGGTGCACATGGCTGATGGTTTGAAGGAATCTAGAAGAAGTTGTGAGAAGTCGTATCAATACCCATTAGATAAGAAGATGTGTTTGTAGAGTCTTGGGTTAATAAACCAGCAGATAATGTCTGATGCGATGTCAGAACATGATATAGGACATGTTTTTCTTGAGCCAAACAGGGAAGTATTTTGGACGGTGGTGTTAGGATAAAGTGAACCACGTGGCTTCGACTATACAGGGAGCGTTATTGGCCTAATTTATGGTAAGATTCAGTTGTGAAATATTTAAGGCAGTCAAGGCAGTTTTTGAAAGGTATGCATTGAATCTAAATGCAGTTTTTGATACCTAAAATAGCGGTTGTTTGACCAAGAACATTGACATATTCAAAGGCTCATTAATTTCTAAGTTACTGGTCAGCTATTTATAGGGGTTATTCTGTTCTCCTTCAGCCAGTGAGTGTTCTTGTCTCATAAGTCATATGGCGTTTATTCGTGTTTGGGTGAGCAATTACTGGGTCTGGTTCTGTGATGGGTTCCTTTGCCAATTTGTGGCTAAAAAGGGGGAGAAAGGAGAGGATCTGGCTAAGTGCCTTGTGCAGATGTTATGCCTGGAGTCTGCAGTTTCTAATGCAGTAGAAGAAGATGGTACATCCCTGAGTTGGTGTTGAGTCTTTGTGACTTATGTCCTGAGTTATAAACACAGTTGTGACTTGTGTTCTGAGTTACCTGGGTTGGCAGAATGGCACTTCTTAAGTTTCGTCTTATGCCATGGTCTAAACCCAGTGTCTGATCAATGATGGTGTGCAGAATTATCTTATGTCACCATCGGTCTTTGATGAATGGACAAACATTTCTTTTCTGGGGGAGTCTTCCACAAATATTCCGGGTCTGAGTTGAAAGGAAAAAGAAATGTTCTGTATTAAGGGGGAGTGTCTAAAATCTTCCTCCTCATGTACACCAGATATCTTTAATTTGAGTGCATAACTTCGGGACTTTCTACTTCTTCCTCATGATGTGCTGCCTGAAGTGATTGTGGTAGGCTATGCTGCCAAAAGAAGTTGTCAGACATGATGTCTTAACATCATTCAAATATTCCCTGGAAGATGGTTCTCCAGGATTACTGCTCACAGTAGCTACTGATGGTTATTGTTAGGTTTAGTGGTTACTGATAACTACTGACAGTTGTATAGAGTTGTAATTACTGCTGTAATCTGAGTTGTAATGTTTATATAGTTGTTTTAGCCAAAATTAGCCAAAGGGGGAGATTGTAAGTTCTTGTAATTGGCTGAAATTTTGTTAAAACAATGTTGATGTCATGGTTGATGTTTCAACATGAACTGCTAACAGTCTGGGTTGTAAATAGTGTTGAAGAGTTAAAGTGCTGAAGAGTGATGTCACATGCAAAGTCTTAACATCACTATACCAGAACATTACAACATCAGGTCTGGGATGATTAATTAGGGCTGCACGTGTTTCTGGTGTGAATGAGATATTCTGCTAAAGAGAATCAGAGAATGCAGGCGAAGATCAAGGGAGAGATATATTCTGTTACAATCAGTTATGAAGATCAGTTTGTTGGGAATTTAAAGCATAAAGATATGGAGAATATTCAGAGTTAATAATTAAAGATTTAGTTGAAGATCTATTTAAAAGCTGATTTGTTACAGAAGATATGATATGATTTGAAGGCTCAGATCCAGTTGGGATCATGTTATAAAAAGAATGCTGGTAACCTATAATAGGCACGGGTCCAAGATGTAGATCATTAGGGCTTTGTCTAAGTGAACCACTCGGGTTGTGAGATAGTCACTGTGTTTAACTCAGAAACCTGTAGGTAATGAGTTTGGTATTGTTCTTGGAGGAAGCTTTGAAGCAACTCCAAAGGGTGTCATGAAAGGGTGTCATGAAAGGGTATCATGGAAGGGTGTCTTCTATGGTGGTACACTTGTTGGTAATCAAGTTGTTGATGCAGTGACGGTATAGTTGACTGCTAGACATCATTGTGAAGATAGGAAGTGAGACGGAGTTTCTTACCTAGGGAAGACTTAGGTAGAAGGGTCATTGGGTAGTGATTAAATTAGGTAGATTGTCAACTGGTCTGTTGAGTCTGTAATTTGATACTACTAATAGTAGACTTCCTTCCTGGCTTGGTATGCCCCCAGATGTAGGTTGTTGAACCGAACTGGGTGAACAATTCAGTGTGTTATTTACTGTTTCTATTATTGCCTTGTTCAGCAGATTGCGATGTTGTGACATTGCACAAAGACATCACACATCTGTACTAGAGTTTCACGAACGAAACAGTAATGCTCTGTTGCCACTGGGGAATCAGTAAGGATAAATCATTCTGGCGAGAAATACAACCACAGATAAGAATCCAGCAAACAACCACCAAGTCCATGCTTCTCAAAAATAACATGGCTCTCTGTTCGGGAATATTTAAAACAACAACAAGTCTAGAGGGTAAAACTCTGAGTGAAGATTCCTCGTACGATTTTGGCTGGGGACAGCAAAAATGAATCTCTGCGTGGGGACCACCATTAAGGAGAAGTGGACCTCAAAACTACTCAACTGCCTGACCATAACATAATCAGCTGGAGAAGGTTCAGATCAAGACCTAGCTGGGGAAAAACCAAACAACATTGGACCACATCATAACAAACCCATCATCTTATCATCAATTAATCACATTCATAGGGACAAACTCTGCTTAGGAAATATCAACAAACTCTACTGGGGAAATATCGACAAACTCTACTGGGAAGCTGTCAATAAATTCTGCCAAAGGCGCGAGAACGAACCCTGCTGAGGAAAACATTCATCTCTCCATCCTTGGAATAACCGTTGATGTTCCTTTTCACATTCATAACCCAAAGGCAAATGTTTTTATAATTTTCAAAAATTTAAATCAATTATTCACATTTTGTTTCAAAAATCATCATAAAAAATAAATGAAATTTTGCAAACAGAAACAAAATAAGAATTGCAAGCAAAGGGACAAAGGCCCAAATTTTATTAATAGAATGGAAGTCCGTAAATGGCGTAACTCCATGGATCATTACAAAGTTTGAAAAATGGTAAATTCACGGAAAGGGTTACATTGAAATACAACAACCACTATTCTCCCTAACAACTTTGAATTCCCATGTGCTGAAAACTTCAGCTGAGGATGATCGAAGCAGAATCCTTGATAGACAATGTTGCTTTCAAATGATCAAGACGTGCCAGATGCAGTTACTTGCCAGAATCCCTAACTTTTGTCTAGATTGCCCTTTCGGGTTTTCAATCTACCGGGATGATTATTTCTGTTTTTGTCTCTAATTTTTGCCTGGACCGCCCTTTCGGGTTTTCAGCCCACCGAGATGCTCATTTTTGCCTAAGCCGCCCTTTCAGGTTTTCAACTTAGCGAGATGTTCTTTTATTATTTTTTTAGGCGAAGTATTTCTTGACTGCATCGGCATTCACAAGACGAGTGAACTCTTCACCATCCATAGTTGTAAGAAGTAATGCACCGCCAGAGAAGGCTCTCTTAACAACATATGGGCCTTCATAATTAGGAGTCCACTTGCCCCTAGAATCATTGGTAAAAGTCGAGATCTTTTTGAGAACGAGGTCGCCTTCTCTGAGCACACGAGGTCGAACCTTCTTATTAAAAGCTTTCTTCATTCTCTGTTGATACAATTGGCCATGACACAAGGCCGTCATTCTTTTCTCTTCAATCAGATTCAACTGGTCATATCTGCTTTGGCACCATTCAGCCTCAGACAATTCAGCTTCCATCAAAACTCTCATAGAAGGGATTTCAACTTCCACCGGAAGCACTGCTTCCATACCATACACAAGAGAGAAAGGGGTTGCCCTTGTTGAAGTGCGGACGGATGTACGATACCCATGCAAAGCAAAATGGAGCATCTCATGCCAATCCTTGTAAGTAACAACCATCTTTTGAACAATCTTCTTAATATTCTTATTAGCAGCTTCAACAGCCCCATTCATCTTAGGTCTGTAAGGAGAAGAATTATGATGCTCAATCTTAAACTCATCGCATAATTCCTTCATCATTTTATTATTCAAATTCGACCCATTATCAGTGATAATCTTTCTCGAAACACCATATCGACAGATGATTTGGTTCTTGATAAACCGGACCACTACTTGCTTTGTCACATTGGCATATGATGCCGCTTCAACCCACTTGGTAAAATAGTCAATAGCCACCAGTATGAAACGGTGTCCGTTCGACGCTTTAGGCTCAATCATTCCAATCATATCAATGCCCCACATGGAGAAAGGCCATGGAGAAGAGATAACATTGAGAGGAGTTGTGGTACATGAATTTTGTCAGCATAAACCTGGCACTTATGGAACTTCTTCACGAATTTGCAACAGTCAGATTCCATTGTCAGCCAATAGTAACCTGCCCTCAACATCTTCTTAGCCATTGCATGCCCATTGGCATGGGTACCAAAAGATCCTTCATGAATTTCTTTCATCAACATGTCCGCTTCGTGTCTATCCACGCATCTGAGCAAGACCATGTCATAATTTCTCTTATACAGAACATCATCATTCAAGAAGAAACTACCAGCCAATCTTCTCAAAGTCTTCTTATCTTTCTTGGATGCCCCAAGCGGGTACTCTTGATTTTGAAGAAAGCATTTAATATCATAATACCACGGTTTATCATCAACGACCTCTTCAACCGCAAACACATGAGCTGGTCTGTCAAGCCGCATAACATCAATTTTGGGCACATCATTCCACCGATTCACCACAATCATGGAGGATATAGTGGCTAAAGTATCCGCCATTCGATTTGCTGCTCTGGGCACATGGTGAAACTCAACCTTATTGAAGAAAGTTAACAACCTTCTTGCATAATCTCGATAAGGAATCAAATCAGGTTGACGTGTCTCCCATTCTCCTTTAATCTGATTAATCACCAGAGCTGAATCTCCGTATACATTAAGAATCTTGATTCTTAAATCAATAGCTTCTTCCAAGCCCATAATACATGCTTCATACTCAGCCGCATTATTTGTGCAAGTGAACATCAACCTTGCAGTGAAAGGAATGTGAGAACCATAAGGAGTAATAATTATTGCCCTAATACCATTGCCATATTCATTAACAGCTCCATCAAAAATCAAACCCCAACGGGATCCAGGCTCAGGCCCTTCATCAGGTAATGGTTCTTCATAATCTTTAACCTTTAGATACATCACATCTTCATCAGGAAAATCAAACCTGATAGGTTGGTAATCATCAATTGGCTGGTGTGCCAAATGGTCAGCCAAAACACTTCCTTTTATTGCTTTTTGAGTTTGGTACTCGATATCATATTCTGACAACAACATTTGCCAATGAGCAATCCTCCCAGTTAGAGCAGGCTTTTCAAAGATATACTTGATTGGATCCATTTTGGATATCAACCAAGTTGTATGATTCAACATATACTGGCGGAGGCGCTTGGCTGTCCAAGCTAAAGCACAACATGTCTTTTCAAGCATTGAGTACCGAGACTCACAATCAGTAAACTTCTTGCTCAAATAATAAATGGCAAACTCTTTTCGACCTAATTCATCTTGTTGACCTAGAACACAGCCCATAGACTCTCCAGCACAGTCAAATACATGATCAAAGGTCTTCCTTCCATAGGAGGAGACAAAATCGGAGGTTCAAGCATATACTCTTTAATTCTTTCAAAAACTTTCTGACAATCCTCTGTCCAGACACAACCCTGATCTTTGCGAAGAAGCTTGAAGATCGGCGCACATGTGGCAGTCATATTGGATATAAATCTGGAGATATAATTCAAACGTCCCAAGAATCCTCTTACTTATTTTTCTGTTTTGGGCGCAGGCATTTTTTGAATGGCTTTAACTTTACCAAGATCAACTTCAATGCCTTTTTGGCTGACAATAAAGCCCAACAATTTTCCAGAACGGACACCAAAAGTGCATTTATTAGGATTCAAACGGAGCTTAAACTTTCTCAAACGTTGAAACAGCTTCAATAAGTACTCAATATGATCTTCTTCAGTCTTCGACTTACAAATCATATCATCCACATAGAACTCAATTTCTTTATGCATCATATCATGGAACAAAGTGGTCATAGCTCTTAAGTATGTTGCACCAGCATTTTTCAAACCGAAGGGCATCACTCTGTAACAGAATATTCCATAGGGTGTAATGAATGTTGTTTTTTCCATATCTTCGGGTGCCATATTTATTTGATTATAACCAGAAAATCCGTCCATAAAAGAAAAGATACTGAATTTAGCAGTATTATCTACCAACATGTCAATGTGTGGCAGTGGAAAATCATCTTTTGGACTCGCTTTATTCAAATCTCTATAGTCAACGCACATTCGGACTATTCCGTCTTTCTCTGGAACAGGCACAATATTGGCCACCCATTGAGGATACTCAGAAGTCACAAGAAAACCAGCATTAATCTGCTTTTGAACCTCCTCTTTGATTTTCACAGCCATGTCAGGATGAGTTCTTCTCAGTTTCTGCTTCACAGGTGGACATTCAGGCTTCAACGGCAAATGGTGCTCCACAATATCAGTATCAAGACCAGGCATGTCTTGATAAGACGAAGCAAACACATCAACATATTCTCTAAGAAGCTCCACAATCCTCTTCTTAATATCTGACTGAAGCAGTGCCCCAATCTTGACTTCTTTTATATCATCCTTTGAACCCAGATTAACCAATTCCAACGGCTCATCATGAGGCTGAAGGGCTTTTTCCTCATGCTCAAGCAACCGAGAAATTTCATCGGGAATCTCCTCAATACCCTCTTCTTCAGCTCCAAACACAGGGAACTCAAAGTTGGGAGGGGGCATAAGGTCATTGTTTTCAATGGGTTTAACAATTAATCTGCACAATGATTTATGTTTGATTTTAGAATATGAACAAGAAGTGCAAGTATCATGCAGATAAAAGTGATTATCACATTATTATATATTTTTTGGTTTTTTATGTTACCATTTTTCAGAAATAAAGCAAAAAGGGAAAACATAATATGGATAAACAAAATAACATTTTATTGATGATGATAAAATTTGAAACAAAGCCCTCACAAATTCACTTTCACGTTGGGCAGAGTGAAAGGATTTTTGAAATAAACAAAAAAAAATTACTTTGAAATATGAACAACAGTGGGAACATCAACAGCTATCCAATTCTGGCGGACTTGTCCATGTGTCACGAAATTGGGAAGTTCTTCCTCTTCATCATCTTCAATGATGGCAGCAATAAAGTGATCCTTGTTGATGAATCCATCGTTGTGAAAGGTCTCATTAATACGCTTCAAATCTCTTCTGACTGTACCAGGCGTAAAGCCTAAACCAGTTTTGCCCAGGTTATCAACCACATCAATGACTCGGCCCCAACCGTCAGACCGACCAGTTTCTAACACATGCAGAGCATCTTTCAAAGAAGACATGGGTAACTCATTCTTCTTAACAGCTTTGTCATCAACAGAAAGAGCTTGGAACGAAGTTCCAACAGTTTCATCAGCATCGACATACGAAAAGGATGAAAGGTGGCTCACCAGCATCGTTTGCTCACCTCCAACAATTAGCAGGTTATCATTCTTAACAAATTTCAACTTCTGATGAAGAGTCGAAGTCACCGGCCCAGCCTCATGAATCCAGGGTTGTCCAAGCAAACAACTATAAGCAGGACGGATATCCATTACTTGAAAAGTAATCTGGAAGAAGCACGGTCCTATTTTGATTGGAAGATCAACCTCTCCAATCACAGTCTTTCGAGATCCATCAAAAGCTTTAACAACAACTCCACTATACCTCATGGGAGGATCTTGGTAAGAAAGCCTTGATAAAGTAGATTTTGGCAACACATTCAAATAATAGCCAGTATCAACCAACACATTAGAAAGTGCATCTTCTTGACAGTTCATGGAGATATGTAAAGCCAAATTGTGATTTCTCCCCTCCTCGGGTAACTCTTCATCACAGAAACTTAAATTATTACATGCGGTGAGGTTGGCAACAATGCCATCAAACTGGTTAATAGTCAGATCATGCTCAACATATGCTTGTTCCAATACCTTTTGCAAAGATTTTCTATGAGCTTCAGAATTCATCAATAAGGACAACACTGAAATCTTGGACGGGGTGTGCCAGAGTTGATCCACAACACTGTAATCACTCTTCTTGATCAATTTCAATACTTCATCCTCAAAAGCCTTCGAACCACTGGACTGACCAGAAACATCGACATTACTCTCATCTTGAGTTCGTTTGTCAGCTTTAACATTCTCCACAATCTTTGGAGGCTCAGAAGCAAAGACGCGTCCACTTCGGGTCACCCTACTCACATCAGCGACGCTTACCACAGAAGACAAAGAAGGAATAGGCACTTCCTTACCATCTTCTACCATGGTAGCATTATACTTATATGGAACAGCCTTGTCAGATTCATATGGTACTGGTCTGGGCAACCGAATAACCAAAGGTGTAACAGCTGTCTTCCGACTATCATAAGAGATAACAACTCTTTCAGGAATATTAAAGCGTGGCTCAATAGCATTCACCTCATTCTGATATTCGTCTCTCTTAGCAGTGGCTTCGATTAAATTCTCGTCTATCATCCTTTAAATATCCCTCTTCACTATCACACAACCACGAGGATTCACAGAGCAGATGCGACAGGCTGCATAGTCATGATCAATATCATGGTATTCACTCAAAAGTGCATGCATTTCCACAAGAGATCTTCGGATCCAACGGATATCAAAAATTTTGAATGTACCAGGACAACCATAAACCATATTGACAGACGCCTTGCCGTGAATAGGCAGCGGATTCTATTGGACATTAGGATTAGAATCTTCGAAAGACAAAATGCCACTTCTAGCCAACCTTTGCACTTCTATCTTCAATGGATAACAGTTCTCAGTGTCATGCCCGGCTCGTCCCTGATGGAAAGCACAATGAGCTTCAGGCTTATACCACCATGGTGAATCTTTTGGAACACCAGGTGGTGGACGGGTCTGAACAAGATTCTTCTTAATTAGACAAGGAAGCAATTCTGTGTATGTCATTGGAATCGGATCAAAATCTTTCTGAAAACGGCCCCGTTGATTGTTTGGCTGATTAGAACGTTGTTGCTGAGCTGGAGCTGCCTGAACAACAGGAGCTGAACTGATAACAGGAGTGACAGGTGTGTAATACCCCAAATTTTGACCACTTAGATTTCCCATCATTGTGAAAATCATCATCACAATATGGATGAACCATCATGCTTCATTAGTCTCCCCAAAGATGGGTGAGCATCTAATACAATCAAAATTAGGGTTTCAAGCCCTCTCTGAGTGCTTAGACAAAGAATCAATCAAGAAATGACATGATCTTCAACTTGTCTAATCTCTTAAATATCCACAATGGATCAAAAAGGACTCCCACTTCAAGGATTAAGCACAAGGCTGCTCCCTTCTAGGTGGATCAAGTCTCAAGATCGACAGTGTCACCAAATTAAGGTTTTGGTCGACCAGGGCCTCCAGATGGAAATTTTCATCTGGGCACAAGGCAATGATCCAAAACATGACCTAATATACTTCATGGAACCTCATGAACCCATGCATCAAGTCAATTTTGCCTCAGGGGATGCATTCATCAAAAATCAGGAATTAGGGTTTCTTGACCTAATTCACCCCTAAGTTGACTTTTGGGACAAACCATGAGCCAAGACCTCAAGACATGATTTGAGGGTCTCTAATATACCATATTGATCCATTTGGAACAATGGATTGATCCAAGAAGCTTGAGCAACAAGTCTCAATTTCATCTGCACCACAATTAGTGTTTTAAGAGAAAAGTCAACTGTAACTTTGACTTTTGACCAAGACATGCTCCCAAACCCTAATACATGATTGAATATACCCTATGACACCCATGGAACATGTCCATCAAGTTTGATTTAGGTCAAGGACATGATTTCCTGAAGAATTGCACAGTTTGGAATTCATCTGATAAAAAGTCAACTGTGCACAAAAGTCAACTTTGACTTTTTGAGATTTTTCACCAAAATGGATTTTTAACCCTAAAATGATGTTAATGTATGATTTGAATCATCATTCTCAAGAAAAATCAAGAAAAGTGAGATAACTTGTAAAAGGGGTAACCATAAAACTTAGAAATTTTTCTAAGTTAAAAATAAAGTGGCAAAGGTACCAACTTTGGAGGACCATAACTCCTAAACCACAAGGCCATTTTTTCTCATCCAAAGATGGATTTGTAGCCCTCATTATCACCTACAAAAACTTCAACTACAAGTCATTCCAATTCATTAAGGATTTTGAGTTATGGAGTGATCAAAGTGGCTGAAAAGTGAAAATGTCACTTTTTCCAACACTTAGTGAAATTTTCACTAAGTCAGATTCTGCCTCACTTTTTGCCAAATGTAGGGGGATTTTTCACTTGGAATCAAAAGAGATCAAAACCAAACTTGTTCAAACAGTTGTTGTATCATGTAAGAGCTTTCCAAAATGGCCAAGAACATTGCCAAATTCAACCTACACCATGAGATACAACATTGCCAAGTTGCCTTGCTGAAATCTGTCAAGGCAAGGCAGAATTTGCAACTTTGGTCGATTTTCCAAAATCAGCCAAATTCAATTGCTCCTATCCACTTGGACACCTCAGAGGATTGAATCCAAAGGGGACAATCACTGAGCCAAGCCTCCAAGGTCCAAGGAACAAGGAATAACATGTTGAACCTAGAGTTGCCAAAATAGGGACAAGACTCCAAATTTGGAATGAAGCATTCAATGGAAAAATCAAGGTGGCATGGACTGAGCCATTCTCATCTGAAATCAGTCAAGACTTATCCAAGACCAAGGGAACCAAAGCTCTGTGCCCTAACCTCTAGTCAATAGCTAGAGGAGACTTGGATTTTCATTTGCCAACATTGGCCAAACCTACTTACCAGCTGCCATGCACTATTCCTTGCAAAACAAACTTGCTCTACTATAAATAGAGCTCAATTGTGGTCAGTTTGAGTACACCAAAGCCATCTAACAGATGCTTTCCTCAAAATCTCTTCTTTCACTCTAATTTTGCCTTCTAAGGCAAGTCACTATTGGGTTTTGAGTTTGAGAGCAATTTCAACCAAACCAATCACTCACACACCTCACATACATCACATATGAGCTGATCAAACACTCACATAACATCTGGAACACTGATTTCACAAAATCACCAGCTGGTTGCTCAAGGTTTTAACCAAGTTGCAGCTGAGGTACCACAAATCGTTCCAGCCAATTTCAATCAAGTCCAACCATCCAAACACAATCCATAGGGTGTAGGGAAGCTGTTCAGATCATCACCACTCATCTGTAACACCTCCAAATCAAAAATCACTTTGAACTTGCTGTCACGACTTGGAGGTCAATACTTAATTTTTGAAGCATTAATCCAAGATCACAATTTGTTTTCCATGTGTTAAACAATTTTTGATCATTTTAATTGAATTTTTATTCAATTAAATACATTTTGAAAACAAATTAGGGTTTTGGATTAATTAAACCCTCATAAATCATTTTCAAAACTCTTTGGGCCTCTTGAGAGAGTGTAAGACCCATCCCCCCTTGTACAAAAACTTTTTTGGGCCTCACTCATTGTATAAGTCCCTCTGTACAAGTAAACGGCGTGATCGTCGCCCGTTTAAAATTAAAAATCATCTGGGCCTCTCCTTGAGCTATAAGACCCATTCAAAACACTTTGGGCCTCTATTAGAGTGTAAGACCCAATCCCCCTTTTAACCAAAACATTTTGGGCCTCACTTATTGTATAAGTCCCTCTGCGTTAAAAGAAAACCTCGGCGCGATCTCCATTTTTAAACGAAAAATCATTTGGGCCTACCCTCGTGTTATAAGCCCCACTCTTTTCTTTAAACCTTTTTGGGCCTCTTGAGAGAGTGTAAGACCCATCCCTTTGTACAGAAAACCTTTTTGGGCCCCAGTCACTTGTATAAGTCCCGCTGTACAAAGTCAAACAGTGTGCTCACTGATAAAACCCTGGGCCTCTCCTTGAGCTGTAAGCCCCAAATCTTTCTTTTTCAAAGCACTTTCTCCTTTGATTTTGAATATACTGTTGTTTTCAATCTTTCTTTGTTGAACAACTAACCAAACAGCATGGAAGCACTACAACCGAGTAAGTGGTTATCGCTTTCATTTACTGCTTTCATATTTTAAACTGTATTGTGGGGCTGCTCACTGTAAGTCTCCTTTCATAAACTCATATCTACTGTGTAATAATAGTATAGATATTTCGAGTTTCCCCGGCTACTACGTCTAGAACTAGGTGACGCCGTTTCATTTATTCGTAGAAATAGACGCCTAGATCCCCAATAGGAGCACCAGATACAGTCTTCTCTTCGGCTGTCCTCCTTAGGAATCGTCAAGAAGCTCTACTCCCCAAGATGAATGTATTCTCCGTGAATGGCATCTTTGAGTTTCTTCCAAATTCTCGAACTTTCCTGACTTGATCTATTCCTTGTGGATAGCTTGCCTTGAATGTCTCGGGGTTTGGGTACCCACTACGGTCATAATCTTGGACCTTAACTAAGGAACCCTCTTTAAAACTAAAAGTCGCTGGATAGTAAACCTCGCACGTTTACCAGTGGTTTTTATCTTTAAAAGAGTTATCTCTCCTAATGGAAAGGAGATGATAGACCCACGGACTTCTTAAAAGCATCGGCCTCCTCTTGGGCATTATACAAGGACCCGTCGGCTTCATAGAAGTATTCACAGCCTCCTCTTAGGCTTCGTATAATGATCTCTTCCTTCGGGAATGATAGCCTCCTCTTGAGCTTCGTACAAGGACCCGTCGGCTTCTTAAAAGTTTCCAGCCTCCTCTTGGGCTTCGTACAAATTGTCCCGACGACCTCCTAGAGGTATAGGAACATAACCTAGTCATCCTCATAGAACAGTCCTTTCATAGAGTCTACTACTGTTTCTCAAAGCATAGTACAAAAGAAAAAACTCTAGACTTGGACAGTCTAACTTCCTTGAGTCTCAAAGACATTCTCAAGTGACCCCTTCGTTAAATAGGAAGGAAACCCGCAGACTCGGACAGTCTCAATACCCTTTGGATTTCCCGTTTCCTCAAAGAGAAGGAAAAATCCCTGATCCTCAAATCAAATCCCTGAGTACAGTGTTGCTCATATAAGAACTGATTTTCTCTTTTAAAATCAGTATATTGGATCTGTCACTCAACTAAAACATACCTTTAGCCTCCATCTCGGGCTTCGTACGAGATACAAAAACACTCTCTTGTTGAGTATCAAAGACTCTCTTGTTGAGCCAAACTTTTATCCTCTATCTTGGGCTTCGTACGAGACACAAAGACTCCCTCGTTGAGTCAAACAAACAATAGCCTCTATCTCGGGCTTCGTACGAGACATAAAGACTCTATCGTCGGGTCAAAAACTTTTAGCCTCTCTCTCGGGATTTGTACGAGACACAAAATAGCCTCCTCTTAGGCTTTGTATTATGATTTTCCTAGCGGAAATTAGCCTCCTCTTAGGCTTTTGTATAAGAAAACCACTGGTTGATCCAATCAACCTTTTAGCATCAAAGCTGTGCCTCGTTCACAGTACACAAACATCAACAACTCCTTTCCCTTCATCTAATCGCTGTAAGCGGCAAGCCTCTGGATCATCTATATCCACGCCACTGTCCCTGTTTTAGCATGAGAAATTCCTAAGGAAAGATGGCATTGCTCTACACTGAGTTAAAGTCTTCTCCTTCAGGTTAAAACCTTTTCTTCAGAAATTATGGCATTGCTCGGATCCGCGTATCCCAGTTAAAGTAATTCTCCTTCCCCCTCTTTAGAGATGACAAATTCTCTCTAAAGTCGAGGTATTTCAGCTTCACGTCTTGGGCTTTGAACAAGACACAAAAAGACCTTTTAGCTTCACATCTTGGGCTTTGAACAAGATACAAACCACCTTTCGCTTCACGTCTTGGGCTTTAAACAAGACACCAAAAGCACCCATTTCCTCCCATAGAATAGGAGGAACTACGAATGCTCTGATTTCCCTGTTTCGGTAAACGGGAATACGTAGGCATAAGATCGAAAGAAAAGATCTTAGCGAGCACAATCAACAAAAAACCCAAATCCCGTATCTCCATCAATTAAAAGCAGTAATTCAAAATCATCAGTCCTAACATCCTAACCCTTGTTCCCCGCTAAAAGGTCCTAGAAAGAAATAAAATCGTACTGGCAAAAATACAAATAACCAGTACAAAGGCCCCCTCACATTGATAGCATCCGTAACCTAACAGACCGCTGTTTAAACTCAGTATGCAAAGCAGGGTTAATTGGAGACATCTATTTCCCTTCCTTATTCAGCTCACAATAGGATAAAAAATGAATCGACCTGTAGTTTAAGCTCAAACTGCAGAGAGCGACCAGCGCTTAAGAACCGCGTCCAAAATCGCTCGCTACAGAAAAATGGCACCCACCGTGGGGCCTATCTTTCTTTCTGTTTCTGTTTTCCTTGAAAATGGCGACTCTGCTGGGGAGTCTTTGCCAAGATCTTTTTGCCTTAGGGCATCATCCCTGTTTTCAACGGAAAATGGGAACTCTACCGAAGAGAAAGATTGACCTATGCTGGTCCATCTCTTAGGCAGGGAACCACAGATTGGGGCTTCTGCCGGGAAACCCATTTCTGTCAGGAACTTAAGATTCATAGCTTTATAGGTCTAGGATGATTAAGACAAATATATATACTGCTTTTCCTACTTGCTATACATGTTTATTTTTCTGCTAATGGGAATGCGTGTGATGCCGCATGTGGAAAGAATGAGTATACACCTAGGAAAAATCACCATTTTTTGTAGTGCGGTGGCTATCGGAAATAGCTGTTACGCGATAAACTACCCTCTTCTGAGATTTCGTTGAAAGGATACCACCTAGCACGGATCCCGGCCTGCTGGTGTTCTCAGGAATCAATGATTTTGAGTGACAGGTACAAAAAATCAGCCTAGTATAAACCTTTGGGGATGGGTAGAGCTTTGACTTCATGACAACGACCCTCTGACCCCATGTTTTTTCTATGTTTTTGTGTGCTGCATTCATGCATTCATCTAGAAAACATTAAAACATTCAAAAAACTTTCTCTTCTAGTCTCTCTGTTTTTTAAATTAAACTAAGACTGTGATTGCAAATATCAGAGAAAAAGATTACGCTAATGGATTTCGGTAGAAGGAGAACTCGCCAGTATACCTTCAAGGTTCCAAAACTAGGGGATTTGAGAAGGTTAGCAAGGATGATCGTTAGCCCTGAGGCTTTCAGAGCCAAACACGGAGGTCTGCTACCACTGTTAAGAGTCCATGTGATTGAGGGGATCATGGACGCGCTCATTCAGTTCTACGACCCGGTTTATCACTGTTTCACATTCCCGGATTACCAGCTATCACCAACGCTGGAGGAGTATTCTCATCTGACTGATTTACATATCACTGATCGAGCTCCATTTTCTGGACTGGAAGAAATTCCAAAGAATCAGACCATTGCAAGAGCAATTCATTTGGACGAGTCTGAGGTCAGGACTCACATGACTACTAAGGGTGGCCTCCAAGGTTTGCCAGCCCAGTTCTTGACAAAAAAGCCTCTATACTTCGATAGTATAGGGAACGGGACTGCTTTTGAAAGCATCTTTGTCTTGCTCACCTACGGATTATTTTTGTTTCCCAACATCAATAACTTCGTCGATATCAATGCTATTAAGGTTTTTCTCATTGGAAACCCTGTGCCGACTTTGCTCGTAGATGCGTATCATTCTGTACACTTGGGAAATTTGTACAGCGGAGGGGAGATCACATGCTGTGTACCTTTGCTTTATAAATGGTTTATCTCTCACTTGCCCAAGTCTGCTGCTTTTTGGGATTGCAAGAGTGTCTTACGTTGGTCGCAGAAGATCATGTCACTCACCAATTCCGATATAGATTGGTGTAATAGGATTTATGAGGGAATCAGAATCATTGACCGTTGTGGAAACTTCCCCAGCGTACCCCTCATAGGAACTAAAGGAGGAATCAACTATCATCTGATATTGGTTCTTCGTTAATTTGGATACCCGATGAGACACATCCCACTGGGTGTTCATCTGGAAGGTCTTTTCTTCAAAGAAGGAGAAAATGACAGAGCACTAAAGATGGAAATAGTGCAAGCTTGGAAACAGGTTCATAAGAAAGGACGAGAGTCTCTGGGAAAACCGGACTGTGTCTCGGTGGAGCCTTATCTCCACTGGTTACAAACTAGAGCTCTCAAGCTAAAGATGCCTTATCCTCGTTACGGAATTCTTTCGCCGAGGGAATCTGTCATGTACTTCATGACGGAAACTGAAAGGCTTCAGGTTACTCTCAACAAAGTTCAAAAGGAGAGAAGATCTTGAAAGAACAAGTACCGCACCCTCGACATAGAGTGTATCCAAATACAGCAACTACTAAAAGAGAAAGATGCTCTGATTGAAATTTTGGAGCAGCATGATGTAGAGAATCAAGATGACCAAAGGAATTTGCTCACTCCTTTCACTTGGCAAAGGAATGACAACCCGACAACGGCCCAAGCGCCCCGGTCAAAGAAAAGGAAGATACCAGAATCAGCACCCGGTTTCTCCTCAGAGAGGACTCGGGACCCATTAGTTTAGGTTTCTGTTTCTGCACTTTGTAATCTACTGTATTTCCATTTCCGTAATCCTTTGATAATCAATAAAAAGGGGTTTCCCCACTGTTTGATATTTGCAATCTAATTGTCGAAGTTTATTTTGATTAAACCAAAAAACAACAATTAATATAATCATTGCATTCATCATTCTCACATCGCGTATTCTTCTTCCCTACGAATCCCACGTTTGTGTCTCGATTCTAGAGTCAAACTGTCTCATTCATATAATACTCGGGCCAATCGTCAGAAAAAGATGGATGATCTTGAGGAAGAAAACAGAGATTTGAAAGAAGAGATCGACGCTCTGAGAGAGGATATGAGAAAGCTTTGTAATGACATGCAAGCCATGGCAGAAGCTCAGCTACAAAGAACTGTGATCTCAGAGATCACCTCAACGCCCATCATAGAAAAGTATGATCCTAGGTATCAGATGCCGAAAGATCGTCCTTGGGGCATGCCTGTTAACTATATCCCAGAAGGATATGTTCCTCCGATCACTGAAGATCAGGGAATCGCAACAGAAGCCGCTGGGCCTGAAGGTTACAAACTTCGGGAAAACGAAGATGCCAGGGGCATACTCAAGACTCCTGAAGGTTACAAACTTCGGGAGGCGCCAAGACTTACTGCCGTAGTCACGGTACCACCCCCTGTGGTGCACACTGTCCCGGAAGGACAGATTCCACCGACACCTTCTAGTAAGAAGGAACCTATGTTTGATAGAATGGATGAATTCCAGGAGCAGTTCTTGGAAATACAGAAAGAGCTGCAAGCCATTCGCGGTCAGGATCTATTTGGAAAGGACGCTGCAGACCTCTGCTTGGTCCCAAATGTGAAAGTCCCGCACAAGTTCCAAGTGCCCGACTTTGAAAAATACAAGGGTAACTCTTGCCCTCAGAGCCATCTGGTGATGTACGCTCGGCGGATGTCAGCTCAGACGGAGAATCAGGACCTGCTGATTCACTACTTCCAGGATAGTTTAACCGGTGCCGCACTCAAATGGTACATGGGTTTAAACCGTACTACGATCAGTACATTCAGAGATCTTGGTACTGCCTTCGTCCAACAATACAAATACAATTTGGACATGGCACCCGACAGATATCAACTCAGATCAATGTCGCAAAAGGAAAAGGAAACCTTTAAGGAGTATGCTCAAAGGTGGCGTGAAATTGCCGCTCAAATTTGTCCACCTCTTGAGGAAAAAGAGATGACAAAGATCTTCTTAAAGACCTTAAGCTCATTTTACTATAATCGAATGATTGCCAGTGCACCCAGTGATTTCACCGAAATGGTCGGCATGGGCGTACGTCTTGAGGAAGCCGTCCGAGAAGGACGTTTGGTAAAAGACACTGGATCGACGAGCGGTACTAAAAAATATGGTAGTGCTCTCCCTAAGAAAAAAGAGCAAGATATTGGGAATATCTCTCTCGGAAAGCAAAGGCGACGTTATCAGCCAGTAGCAGCTGTTACTCCTGCTATCGGCCCCGCGCCTATTCCTATGTATCAACCTCAGGTTGCGCAGAGCCAACCTGACCAACAAAGGACACAACAGCCTCTTCAGCAGGCTCGTCCTCCATATAACAACAACCGTACAATACGGCCACCAGGATTTGATTCTATACCCGTAACGTACGCAGAGCTGTTTCCGTTACTGCTGGCTAAGGGGCACATTCAGACTAAGTCTCCCCTTTCAGTTCCGGAAAATCCGCCTTTTTGGTTTAAAGCGGATCAAACATGCCCTTATCATCAAGGAGGTTCATGGCATAACATTGAGACTTGTCTCAATTTCAAATCCGACGTGCAAAAGCTTGTTAGGAGCGGGCTCTTATCTTTCAAAGATACGAATCCTAATGTTCTTACGAACCCGCTGCCTCAACACGAGAAAGCTGCAGTCAATCTGATTGAGAAAGAGACTAACAATGTCTATCAAATTCACGATGTACTCTTATTGAAAACCAACCTGGTCAAGATGCATTGTAGACAGAGTGGATATGGCCATGTGCCACCTCATAATTATCACCAGTGTGATATCTGGTCTAAAGACAACCAAGGATGTTCTGTAGTGCAAGCAGCTCTATAGGAACAAATGGATCTTGGATGGATCCAAGAGCACCGAGTTCGTGGAGTTAACATGGTTTACATGAATTCCAACGTCATTCAAAACCACGACATCCGTGCGATGAATGTCAACTTGGTGGCGATACACTCAAGGCAAAGCCAATATCATTATCTGCCACGACACGATTACAGTTCCTGTCTGACTTGCTCAGTAAACAAACAGGGATGCTCTTTCATACAAGAGGCCCTCCAGCGTCAGATGGATCTTGGATGGATCCAAGATTACCATGATAGGAACTCCTATCAAATCAACATGGTTCAGATCTTTGACATCCGCGTAATGGATACCAACCTGGTAGAGTTACATGCTGAGCAGGTCCGACTTGGATTCTTAATATCACATGACTATCAAAATTGTAAAGCGGATTGCGAAAACGATCGAGGTTGTACCCTTGTCCAGGAGGCACTTCAGCACTTGTTAAATCACTGGTGGATGCCAATCTATATGGACGAAGGTACTCAGCAGATTAGTATCAATAACAGGAATCCTACTCGTCGTCAAAGTCAGGATGTCCGATCAATGAAGGTAACCTAGTAAGGTTACATTGTATTCAAAGTGGGCGTGGCCAGGTGCCACCACACAACTATGACAGTTGTAGCGTCTGTGCAGAAAGTAACCAAGGGTGTTACCTTGTGAGAGCAGCTCTTCAGGGTCAGATCGATCCTGGAGAAATTTATCCATATCCAGGTTCAGGACCCATCATTTGGTCGCCGAACTACCTTGCCGAGCAAGTTGAGGATGTTGTCACGATCTCTGGTCATCATAGGACCAGGGATGTTTTTGCCATCATCCCTCTACTTGACGAATCTAGAGTTCCTAACCGAGAACGGATCAAGGTTACTTATGATGGTTAGAAAGATCAGAAGGTTCCCATAGTCATCTATCTACCGGGGCCACTACCGTATGAATCAGCTAAGGCAATCCCTTACAAATACGGTGCAACAATAATCGATAATGGAAAGGAAATTCCATTACCCTCCGTCGTGAATATTGCAGACATCAGTCGTGTAACACGGAGCGGTCGAATCTTCAATCGAGGGGTTGGAGAATCCAACAAGGAAAAGGAACTTCAGGCAGAAATTCCTGATCCACCAGTCGGTCAATCTAGTAATCCAGGCTTTTCAAAAGACAAAGATGAGATGCTAAAGCTCATCCAAAGGAGTGAATATAACATTGTTGATCAACTGTTACAGACTCCTTCAAAGATCTCAGTATTATCACTGTTACTCAGTTCAGAGGCACACAGAGAGGCTCTACAGAAAGTCTTGGAGCAAGCCTTTGTGGAACAGGATGTAACAATCAGACAATTCGATAACATTGTCTCTAACATCACTTCCTGCAATAATTTGGGATTTAGTGATGAGGAATTACCTGAAGAGGGTCGTCGTCATAACATGGCGCTCAACATTACAGTTAACTGCCAGGGCGATGCTTTAGCCAACGTACTGGTAGACACAGGGTCAGCCCTGAATGTTATGCCGAAGTCCACTTTGACGTAATTATCATTTAAGGGCCCTCCGATGAGAGTCAGCGAGGTCGTCGTCAAAGCATTTGACGGATCCAGAAAAATAGTTATCGGCAAAGTTGATCTTCCCATAACTATTGGTCCTCACACTTTCCAAATCACTTTCCAGGTCATGGACATCCGGGAAACATACAGTTGTTTATTAGGAAGACCTTGGATACATCAGGATGGAGCGGTTACTTCAACCCTCCACCAAAAGCTAAAGTTCGTCAAGAACGATCAACTTGTCACGGTTTGTGGGGAACAAGCCTTGCTTGTGAGCAATTTATCATCATCTACTTGTGTAGAACCCGATGAGGTTATTGGAACTCAGTTCCAAGCACTATCGGTGAGCAAGAACGATCAATCCGAAGAAGGAACTTCAATTTCTTCATACAAAGATGCTATCAAAGCCGTCGAGAGTACCGATACAAAAGGATGGGGACAGCTTGTCATTCCCACTGACAATAAAATAAAGAAGGATCTTGGTTTTTCTGCCACCTGTACTCAGACAGCCGCCAACGATGAAAGTCTTCATCCCCTTCAAAACTTCTTCCACAGTGGAGGTTTTCTTCACCCAGTGTCTCAGACAGTTCATGCTATCAATGAGAAAGATTCCTCTGACACAGGTGAAGAATGGAAGTCCTATCTTAATAAGGACGGTTATATGTCTCAGGAAGAGGTGCCTATGCCTTTTTGCTTTCCTACAGAAAGTCCGAGATTTATACCAAGATCAAATGTCGAGATGATCTACGGAGATTGTGATCCGGAAGGATGCCGTGCTCCGCCAAATTCATTAGAGGAAGACACTCTGATGAAAGAAAACTTTGATCACAATTACTATGGCCCGATGGATGGCCTGCCAATGTGGCAGCCTTACCTAGGAAACTTGGGGCAAGAAAGTCAGCCGAGCAATGAAACTCAGCTGACCATCATTGAACAGAATACCTGTGTCCCCACCATGTCATGGGATCAACACTTAGGTCATTCGGAAACTACTCAACATGAAGATGAATTTGCAACGTTTGCAGGACTTGAATTCATCAACTATGCTTTTCCCGAGGTCAACGTCATCGAGAAGGATGACTTCTCCAGTTCCAAAGAAGTTTGGGATACTTTGGGACAACCAAGTGGAAAATACGACTTTATGGTCAAGTACACTGCTCCCGAAAGCTCTCGTATCAGGCTTGAAGATATCCAGTCAACTGGATGGGGAGATACGGCTGAGAGCACCAATGCAATGCAAAATGCAACAGAGGAATCCTCCTACGACAATTCTGCTTGGGAGACAGATTCCAATGATCCTGCTCCACCAGAAATCAGCGTTATTTCTGAAGACAAATCAAGGAAGGTGCCAGACTTTGTGATTCACCGAGGAGTTCGCCGCCAATGGGTTGCTGTCGAGGTTCCGAAGGTCGTTCGTCGGTCAAAGTAATTGCCATCTTTAACCTTTCACCCTGCCCAGGTGAAACGGATGTTTTGATAGGGCTCGCTTTTTGTAAATTTCCCTCTTCACTTTGCCCAAAGCGAGTGAGTTTTGTTTTATAGGGCTGTAGTTTCAAGATTCGACTTGTTCATTAATAAAATAACGTCGTTCTGTAATTTCCGCATTAATTGTTGTTTTCTCTTTTTGCTTTTTCAGAAAATGGTAATCCTAAAAAAAAATAATTCAAAAATAAAAACAAGCAGTAAAATAAATGCACTGCACACACCTACATTTTCTCTATCTCTTCTAAACACGAATCATCACGTCATGCAGATTGCTTGTTTTATACCCCGTTGAAACATACGATCCGATGCCTTCTCCCAACTTTGAGTTCCCGGTATTCGAGGCTGAAGAAGAAAATGACGACGAAATTCTAGAAGAGATCTCCCGACTACTCAGACAAGAGGAAAGGTCCATTGAACCTCACAAAGAGCCGTTGGAAACGGTAAACTTGGGTTCAGAAAAAGAGAGAAAAGAAATCAAGATCGGAGCACTGCTCAGTCCAACTGTCAAAGAAAGTTTGATAAAGCTTCTCAAAGAATTCCCCGATGTATTCGCTTGGTCCTATCAAGATATGCCAGGGTTGGATACCAGCATCGTGGAACATCACTTACCGCTAAGATCGGAATGTTCGCCAGTAAAGCAAAGGTTGAGACACACTCACCCGGACATGGCCATCAAAATCAAAGAGGAGGTACAGAAACAGATTGACGCGGGTTTCCTCGCTACATCTGAATATCCTCAATGGTTAGCTAACATCGTACCCGTTCCCAAAAAGGATGGAAAG
Source organism: Lathyrus tuberosus (assembly GCA_022829125.1). Classification (NCBI taxonomy): domain Eukaryota; kingdom Viridiplantae; phylum Streptophyta; class Magnoliopsida; order Fabales; family Fabaceae; genus Lathyrus; species Lathyrus tuberosus. The sequence continues at coordinate 17,303,027 of JALAZF010000071.1, forward strand.
GTCAGAATGTGTGTTGATTACAGAGATCTAAACAAGGCAAGTCCAAAGGACGACTTTCCTTTACCACACATTGACATGCTGGTTGACAGCATAACAAAGTTCAAAGTATTCTCCTTCATGGATGGATTCTCGGGCTATAATCAGATCAAAATGGCGCCGAAAGACATGGAGAAAACTTCGTTCATTACCCCATGAGGTACCTTTTGTTACAAGGTAATGCCGTTCGGTTTGAAGAATGCCGGGGCAACCTATCAAAGGGCCATGACTACTCTGTTTCATGACATGATACACAAAGAAATCGAGGTATATGTCGATGATTTGATTGCAAAATCAAGAACAGATGATGAGCACGTTGAACATCTGTTAAAATTGTTCGAACGTCTAAGAAAATTCAAGCTCCGCTTGAATCCTAACAAGTGCACCTTCGGTGTCCGTTCGGGGAAATTACTAGGGTTCATCGTCAGCCAGAAAGGAATTGAAGTTGATCCTGACAAGGTCAAGGCCATTGAAGAAATGCCTTCTCCGAAAACTGAAAAACAAGTCAGAGGATTGTTTGGCTGATTAGAACGTTGTTGCTGAGCAGGAGCTGCCTGAACAACAGGAGCTGAACTGATAACAGGAGTGACAGGTGTGTAATACCCCAAATTTTGACCACTTAGATTTCCCATCATTGTGAAAATCATCATCACAATATGGATGAACCATCATGCTTCATCAGTCTCCCCAAAGATGGGTGAGCATCTAATACAATCAAAATTAGGGTTTCAAGCCCTCTCTGAGTGCTTAGACAAAGAATCAATCAAGAAATGACATGATCTTCAACTTGTCTAATCTCTTAAATATCCACAATGGATCAAAAAGGACTCCCACTTCAAGGATTAAGCACAAGGCTGCTCCCTTCTAGGTGGATCAAGTCTCAAGATCGACAGTGTCACCAAATTAAGGTTTTGGTCGACCAGGGCCTCCAGATGGAAATTTTCATCTGGGCACAAGGCAATGATCCAAAACATGACCTAATATACTTCATGGAACCTCATGAACCCATGCATCAAGTCAATTTTGCCTCAGGGGATGCATTCATCAAAAATCAGGAATTAGGGTTTCTTGACCTAATTCACCCCTAAGTTGACTTTTGGGACAAACCATGAGCCAAGACCTCAAGACATGATTTGAGGGTCTCTAATATACCATATTGATCCATTTGGAACAATGGATTGATCCAAGAAGCTTGAGCAACAAGTCTCAATTTCATCTGCACCACAATTAGTGTTTTAAGAGAAAAGTCAACTGTAACTTTGACTTTTGACCAAGACATGCTCCCAAACCCTAATACATGATTGAATATACCCTATGACACCCATGGAACATGTCCATCAAGTTTGATTTAGGTCAAGGACATGATTTCCTGAAGAATTGCACAGTTTGGAATTCATCTGATAAAAAGTCAACTGTGCACAAAAGTCAACTTTGACTTTTTGAGATTTTTCACCAAAATGGATTTTTAACCCTAAAATGATGTTAATGTATGATTTGAATCATCATTCTCAAGAAAAATCAAGAAAAGTGAGATAACTTGTAAAAGGGGTAACCATAAAACTTAGAAATTTTTCTAAGTTAAAAATAAAGTGGCAAAGGTACCAACTTTGGAGGACCATAACTCCTAAACCACAAGGCCATTTTTTCTCATCCAAAGATGGATTTGTAGCCCTCATTATCACCTACAAAAACTTCAACTACAAGTCATTCCAATTCATTAAGGATTTTGAGTTATGGAGTGATCAAAGTGGCTGAAAAGTGAAAATGTCACTTTTTCCAACACTTAGTGAAATTTTCACTAAGTCAAATTCTGCCTCACTTTTTGCCAAATGTAGGTGGATTTTTCACTTGGAATCAAAAGAGATCAAAACCAAACTTGTTCAAACAGTTGTTGTATCATGTAAGAGCTTTCCAAAATGGCCTAGAACATTGCCAAATTCAACCTACACCATGAGATACAACATTGCCAAATTGCCTTACTGAAATCTGTCAAGGCAAGGCAGAATTTGCATTTTGGCTCGATTTGCCAAAATCAGCCAATTTCAATAGTTCTTATCCACTTGGACACCTCAGAGGATTGAATCCAAAGGGGACAATCACTGAGCCAAGCCTCCAAGGTCCAAGGAACAAGGAATAGCATGTTGAACCTAGAGTTGCCAAAATAGGGACAAGACTCCAAATTTGGAATGAAGCATTCAATGGAAAAATCAAGGTGGCATGGACTGAGCCATTCTCATCTGAAATCAGTCAAGACTTATCCAAGACCAAGGGAACCAAAGCTCTGTGCCCTAACCTCTAGTCAATGGCTAGAGGAGACTTGGATTTTCATTTGCCAACATTGGCCAAACCTACTTACCAGCTGCCATGCACTATTCCTTGCAAAACAAACTTGCTCTACTATAAATAGAGCTCAATTGTGGTCTGTTTGAGTACACCAAAGCCATCTAACAGATGCTTTCCTCAAAATTTCTTCTTTCACTCCAATTTTGCCTTCTAAGGCAAGTCACTATCGGGTTTTGAGTTTGAGAGCAATTCCAAGCAAACCAATCACTCACACACCTCACATACATCACATATGAGCTGATCAAACACTCACATAACATCTGGAACACTGATTTCACAAAATCACCAGCTGGTTGCTCAAGGTTTTAACCAAGTTGCAGCTGAGGTACCACAAATCGTTCCAGCCAATTTCAATCAAGTCCAACCATCCAAACACAATCCATAGGGTGTAGGGAAGCTGTTCAGATCATCACCACTCATCTGTAACACATCCAAATCAAAAATCACTTTGAACTTGCTGTCACGAGTTGGAGGTCAATACTTAATTTTTGAAGCATTAATCCAAGATCACAATTTGTTTTCCATGTGTTAAACAATTTTTGATCATTTTAATTGAATTTTTATTCAATTAAATACATTTTGAAAACAAATTAGGGTTTTGGATTAATTCAACCCTCATAAATCATTTTTAAAACTCTTTGGGCCTCTTGAGAGAGTGTAAGACCCATCCCCCCTTGTACAAAAACTTTTTTGGGCCTCACTCATTGTATAACTCCCTCTGTACAAGTAAACGGCGTGATCGTCGCCCGTTTAAAAATAAAAATCATCTGGGCCTCTCCTTGAGCTATAAGACCCATTCAAAACACTTTGGGCCTCTATTAGAGTGTAAGACCCAATCCCCCTTTTAACCAAAACATTTTGGGCCTCACTTATTGTATAAGTCCCTCTGCGTTAAAAGAAAACCTCGGCGCGATCTCCATTTTTAAACGAAAAATCATTTGGACCTACCCTCGTGTTATAAGCCCCACTCTTTTCTTTAAACCTTTTTGGGCCTCTTGAGAGAGTGTAAGACCCATCCCTTTGTACAGAAAACCTTTTTGGGCCCCAGTCACTTGTATAAGTCCCGCTGTACAAAGTCAAACAGTGTGCTCACTGATAAAACCCTGGGCCTCTCCTTGAGCTGTAAGCCCCAAATCTTTCTTTTTCAAAGCACTTTCTCCTTTGATTTTGAATATACTGTTGTTTTCAATCTTTCTTTGTTGAACAACTAACCAAACAGCATAGAAGCACTACAACCGAGTAAGTGGTTATCGCTTTCATTTACTGCTTTCATATTATAAACTGTATTGTGGGGCTGCTCACTGTAAGTCTCCTTTCATAAACTCATATCTACTGTGTAATAATAGTATAGATATTTCGAGTTTCCCCGGCTACTACGTCTAGAACTAGGTGACGCCGTTTCATTTATTCGTAGAAATAGACGCCTAGATCCCCAATAGGAGCACCAGATACAGTCTTCTCTTCGGCTGTCCTCCTTAGGAATCGTCAAGAAGCTATACTCCCCAAGAAGAATGTATTCTCCGTGAATGGCATCTTTGAGTTTCTTCCAAATTCTCGAACTTTCCTGACTTGATCTATTCCTTGTGGATAGCTTGCCTTGAATGTCTCGGGGTTTGGGTACCCACTACGGTCATAATCTTGGACCTTAACTAAGGAACCCTCTTTAAAACTAAAAGTCGCTGGATAGTAAACCTCGCACGTTTACCAGTGGTTTTTATCTTTAAAAGAGTTATCTCTCCTAATGGAAAGGAGATGATAGACCCACGGGCTTCTTAAAAGCATCAGCCTCCTCTTGGGCATTATACAAGGACCCGTCGGCTTCTTAGAAGTATTCACAGCCTCCTCTTAGGCTTCGTATAATGATCTCTTCCTTCGGGAATGATAGCCTCCTCTTGGGCTTCGTACAAGGACCCGTCGGCTTCTTAAAAGTTTCCAGCCTCCTCTTGGGCTTCGTACAAATTGTCCCGACGACCTCCTAGAGGTATAGGAACAGAACCTAGTCATCCTCATAGAACAGTCCTTTCATAGAGTCTACTACTGTTTCTCAAAGCATAGTACAAAAGAAAAAACTCTAGACTTGGACAGTCTAACTTCCTTGAGTCTCAAAGACATTCTCAAGTGACCCCTTCGTTAAATAGGAAGGAAACCCGCAGACTCGGACAGTCTCAATACCCTTTGGATTTCTCGTTTCCTCAAAGAGAAGGAAATATCCCTGATCCTCAAATCAAATCCCTGAGTACACTGTTGCTCATATAAGAACTAATTTTCTCTTTTAAAATCAGTATATTGGATCTGTCACTCAACTGAAACAAACCTTTAGCCTCCATCTCGGGCTTCGTACGAGATACAAAAACACTCTCTTGTTGAGTATCAAAGACTCTCTTGTTGAGCCAAACTTTTAGCCTCTATCTCGGGCTTCGTACGAGACACAAAGACTCCCTCGTTGAGTCAAACAAACAATAGCCTCTATCTCGGGCTTCGTACGAGACACAAAGACTCTATCGTGAGGTCAAAAACTTTTAGCCTCTCTCTCGGGATTTGTACGAGACACAAAATAGCCTCCTCTTAGGCTTTGTATAATGATTTTCCTAGCGGAAATTAGCCTCCTCTTAGGCTTTTGTATAAGAAAACCACTGGTTGATCCAATCAACCTTTTAGCATCAAAGTTGTGCCTCGTTCACAGTACACAAACATCAACAACTCCTTTCCCTTCATCTAATCGCTGTAAGTGGCAAGCCTCTGGATCATCTATATCCACGCCACTGTCCCTCTTTTAGCATGAGAAATTCCTAAGGAAAGATGGCATTGCTCTACACTGAGTTAAAGTCTTCTCCTTCAGGTTAAAACCCTTTCTTCAGAAATTATGGCATTGCTCGGATCCGCGTATCCCAGTTAAAGTAATTCTCCTTCCCCCTCTTTAGAGATGACAAATTCTCTCTAAAGTTGAGGTATTTCAGCTTCACGTCTTGGGCTTTGAACAAGACACAAATAGACCTTTTAGCTTCACATCTTGGGCTTTGAACAAGATACAAACCACCTTTCGCTTCACGTCTTGGGCTTTAAGCAAGACACCAAAAACACCCATTTCCTCCCATAGAATAGGAGGAACTACGAATGCTCTGATTTCCCTGTTTCGGTAAACGGGAATACGTAGGCATAAGATCGAAAGAAAAGATCTTAGCGAGCACAATCAACAAAAAACCCAAATCCCGTATCTCCATCAATTAAAAGTAGTAATTCAAAAGCATCAGTCCTAACATCCTAACCCTTGTTCCCCGCTAAAAGGTCCTAGAAAGAAAGAAAACCATACTGGCGAAAATACAAATAACCAGTACAAAGGCCCCCCCACATTGATAGCATCCGTAACCTAACAGACCGCTGTTTAAACTCAGTATGCAAAGCAGGGTTAATTGGAGACATCTATTTCCCTTCCTTATTCAGCTCACAATAGGATAAAAAATGAATCGACCTGTAGTTTAAGCTCAAACTGCAGAGAGCGACCAGCGCTTAAGAACCGCGTCCAAAATCGCTCGCTACACGGTGCAACATGTTGCTGACGCTGATTGTTCCTATCATGAGGTATTCTATACCTTTCTCAAGAAACGGCATTGGTCTCTCCTTCTTTCTTTTTGGCAAATCGTCCACCATATTTCTTGGAATTACCAGCAGAACTACCATCTTTCAACAAACGTCCCTCACGGATACCTTCTTCCAATCTCATCCCCATATTAACCATCTCAGTGAAATCACTCGGGGCTCTAGCAATCATACGCTTATAATAGAAAGGACTCAGAGTTTTTAGGAAAATCTTGGTCATCTCCTTCTCTTCCAAAGGAGGGCTGATCTGAGCAGCAATCTCGCGCCACCTTTGCGCATACTCTTTAAATGTCTCCTTATCTTTCTAAGCCATCGCTCGAAGCTGGTCACGGTCAGGAGCCATATCCACATTATACTTATACTATTTCACAAACGCCTCACCTAAATCTTCAAAAGTGCGAACTCGAGTACTGTCGAGTCCCATATACCATTTCAAAGCAGCACCGGACAAACTATCTTGAAAATAGTGAATGAGCAGCTGATCATTATCCTTTTGAGCCGACATCTTACGAGCATACATAGTCAAGTGACTCAACGGACAAGAATTACCCTTATACTTTTCAAAGTCGGGGGCCTTGAACTTATGCGGGATCTTCAAATTAGGAACCAAGCATAACTCATGAGCATTCTTTCCAAACAACTCTTTTCCTCTCAGAGCTTTGATCTCTTTCTGCATTTCAGCAAACTGGTCTTGAATCTCTTCCATTATATCATACGCACTGGAATTCTCACTTGGAGCAGTATGGAAAACTTGCTCTTCACCAAAAGGAACGGTATGAACCACAGGCGGTGGTACAGTCATCACAGGTTGAACAGCTGGAACAACTGGAACTTCAGGAGGTGGTGGTGGTTGATAACCCTCAAGAACAAAGTTATGAGGCATGCCCCAGGGGAAACCAGGAGGTATAAAATATTGAGGAACACTAGCAGGCACCACAGAGATGGGCGTGGAGACAATCTCAGAATGACTGTCCTTTTCACAGGAGTTGAAAGCGGAGGAGGAGGAGGTGGTGGCTGATTCTGAGCAGCCACCAGAGCTTCCATCATAGCAGTGAGTCTTTCCAAACCATCCTTCAGAGTTGATACTTCTTTACGAAGCTCACGGTTCTCTTGTTGCAATTGATCCATCTTTTTCTTCAGATTAGCTCGAGTATTATACTGGTGCGACAACTTGGCTGAATGAAGACCAAAAGAAACATAAGACACCTGGAAAAGGAAAGAAACAATGCAAGAGATGATGCTTGATGTACAAGATGTAAATGCAAAGTTTCAAGGAAATATAAGGCATATTGCAAACATCGTTATCTAAAATACCAAAATCTCATTCATTAATGATGGAAAAGATTACATCTCGAAAGTACAAATTCAAGAATCCTAAAACAAATAGAGAATGAAGAAAACTAGATCCCTAGAGAATCCTATGAGAAGAAGTCCCAACTCTATCTTCTAGCTTCTTGATGTGGGCCTGCATCTGAGTCTTCTCAATCAGCAACTTATCAACGATCAACTTCCAAGGAGATTCTGAACTCTTCGGAATATCGAAAACTGGCGGAATGCGAGAGGAAAATAAATCCTCTTGCGACTTTCTCTTCTTGTTGGCAACTTCCTCTTCATTCTTCTTCTTGAAGTGCTCTTACAGTCTTGCATTCTCTAACTCAATAATCTGATACTTGTTCTTCCATGCATCTCTCTCTTGTTTCATCTCGGCCAAAGCGATTTGAAGCTTCTCCGTGTCTTCCATAAAGTAGAGAATAGGCTTCTTATCAGTTAGAGATAAAGGCTCCTGGTGCTTATAAGGCATCTTCAAAGTAATAGCTCTATTTTTAACCCACTGGAGGTAAGGTTCCGAAGAGACACAATTCGGATTTCCCAAACTTTCCTTTCCTTTTCTACGAATGTTGCACCAAGCTTCCACAATTTCTCTCTTGAGAGCAACCTGAGATTCTTCTTCCCTGAAAAAGAGACCAGCCAAATGAATGTTCTTCGGTACCTCTCGCAAAGGATATCCCAACTGACGGCGAGCCAACACCGGATTGTAGTTGATTCCTCCCTTGGTACCAAGAAGAGGTACGTTGAGAAAATCACCACAACTATCAATAATCATCGCTCCAGAAGGAACACGGCTACACCAATCAATGTCAGAATGAGTGAGAGACATGATTTTCCTCGACCAATATAAACCATCCTTGAGATTCCAGAAAGTTGCAGACTTCGGCAAGTGAGAAATAAACCACTTGTAAAGCAAAGGTGCACAACAGATAATCATCCCCTCACCATGGAAATTCCTGAGGTGAATAGAATGGTAAGCATCGGCAAGCAAAGTGGGAATTGGATTACCAATCAAGAAGATCTGAATAGCGTTGATGTCGATAAAGTTCTCAATATTCGGGAAGAGGAACAGTCCATAAATAAGTAAGGCGAGAATAGCCTCAAAAGCAACTGTGTTCTTCACACTAGCAAAGTGATGAGCTCTATCCATCAAGAACTTAGCGGGTAACCCAAGAATCTTTCCTTTGGTATCCATGTGAGCCTTAATCTCGGAAACCTTTAAGTGAGTAGCCTTCGCAATAACATCATGCTTGGGAGCGGGGTCTAAACCAGAGAAAATTCGACCATAAACAGGCAAACCAAGCAGAAGAGAATACTCCTCTAGCGTAGGTACCAACTGATAATCAGGAAAGGTGAAACAATGAAGCAAAGGGTCATAGAACTGAACCAAAGTAGCAAGCAATCCTTCAGCCATATCAACCTTCAAGAGAGATAAAAGCCTTCAATATCTGGACTCAAACTTCTTGGTATCAACAACCAAAGATCCTAGCTCTCTCAAACCCTCTAACTTAGGACTCTTGAAAGTGTACTTCTTGGTACTTCTCCTTCCAAAATCCATAACAAAAGTATCTACAATGTTTACAATAACACCTTTAAGTTCCTTGAAACCTTCCAAAAGAATGCTCATGAATGCATGAGTGCATGAATGCAGCAACCACAAACAAGATCACACAAAGCACACAGGTCAAAGTTCAAGTCACGAGCATGAAGCCAAGGGTAAGAACCAATCCCACAGAGGTGTGTACTAAGGTTTTGTCTTCATTGTACCTGCAGAAAACAGCGGTTCTAACAAAGTGCCCAGGGTCCACAATCCACTATCAGACACACCAGCACACCGATTTGCTCGGAGGTTGGTAGTTATCCTCAAGAGAATCTAACCTGAGTGTAGCATCGCGTGACAGCTAAGTCAGATTTGCATCTTCATAGCTTCCGCGCTACGATCCTAAAAAGGCTAGGATGGGTTAAGGGTTACTACGGTCCTCAGTGTTATAGGCTTCAATGGAAAAAGTAATGCCTTCTCGATCGCTCGATCGGCATCAGTAATTCCAAAGAGGCAACCACCGAGTGGATAAATTCGCAAGTTCTTCTTTTTCAGGATTCGACTCCTTCAAAGTTCCCTTGACTATACTATCCCCTATCTCAAAGTGCACTCTGGTCCGGGTATAGGACCTATCTCACACGCAGAGGAACTCCTAAACAGAACAAACAAGTAACAAGCAAATCAGACAAAAAGCAGTAAATAAATCAAAGTAGGCTAAACCCCTCGAAGGAACCAGAGGTCCCCAGCAGAGTCGCCACTTTTCTGTAGTGGGGAAATTTGTGAGTGTAAGCTATTGATTAACTTAACTTAAAAATAAGCAAGAGTCGCCACCGCACTTTTTTTTTATCCACAAAGGGAAAGGAAAAAGAGTGAACAAAACTTAAAGAGTTCTAAAACAACAAGAACAAACAGAGAATAGGTAAGGGGGGTTGGTTACGCAATGGGAAGGTGTTAGCACCCAAAACGTCTATAGTACTCTATAGGAACCCTTTGAAATATCTACCGCTTTTTGGTCTGAAAATGGTTTGCTTGTAAAGAGATTGAGGAGATGAGAAGAGAAATATTTTTTAAGATTTTTGTGTTTGGAGAGACTTATCGCCTCATGCCTACGTACCCACGATGTGCAATGTAGGATCAAAACCCCGTAGTTCGTGGTACAAAGAACACAAATTTGTTGGTTTTGATTGATTTTAAGTGTAAAGACAAGTCGTCATTTCTAAGCGAATAATTCCGCTTAAAGAAATGAATCATGTCTAAACTTATGAAAAAGTTTAAAAAGGAAAGTGCACAAAGCACAAAAAGAGTTTGATGAGTTTTGTATTTTTTATGTTTTTATGAAATGGTCAAAGTATGGTTAAGATAGATTGACATTTATTAAGGAAAACAAAGTTTTAAAAATCACTTGACCAAAGTCAAGGTTTTATTATGAAAGCGGTTTTAAGTTGAAAACAAGAAGGTTTTGAAAAAGAGAGAGGATTTTGAAAATTTAAGAATGGGGAGGAGAAGAAGTGACTATCCTAGTGCATAAAATAAAAGCTAGGGAAAAGAAGGATTTAACCAAAATGGAGCCACTTCAAAGCAATATTAAGAGCATTCCATCCTTAAGCAAATTGACCAATAAAGGCAAGTCTTCAATCAATACTCCAAGCAAAGGGATAAGAAGTTCTAATTCTAGGTCCATAAGTCCAATATTACTTCAAAAGAGGTCCATAAAGAGATCCCCCCAAAGCATAGGATAGTAACCATAGTCCAACAATTAAGAGCACAAGTTTTTTAGTGGTTTAATCCTTTATTAATGTTTTAAGTCCAAATGGACAAAAGAAAAATGGCATAAGCATAAACATGTGTCCAACGGACAAAGGAAAAATTGCGGAAGCATAAACATGATATGAAATGAAGCATAAAAATAAAAGAGATAGGGAGCAAGAAGGAAACATAAACAAAATTAATACAAAATATTGTTAGTAAGTTAGTGATTAGTTGTTAGAGTTAGTGATAAATAATAATTGAATAATTGCACTTTGGTCAAGGTTGATGAAACTCATTAGAGGATTGATAAGACCAAAGCTTCCTAACAACAAGTTTCATGAGTTTTGAACCATAAAACAAGTAATCAACCATTCTTGATAGTTTTCCGATACGGGACAAATATTGCGTTATGTTAAGCAATCGTCGAGTAATTTACGGAGTGATTACCCTACAATGAGGCCGGTCAATAGCTCTTTGTACTAATGTAGGCTAGATGAACGATATATAGATCGTCATCCGAAGGCACTACCGCACGAAAAGAAAAATGGTAGCGATCTTGTCTCGATTGAAATTCAACAAAAGAATTCCAAGATCTTTTAGACTTTCATCGATCAAAAGAAAAGAGGAATAGATGAAGAGAAGGCCAAATTAAACCACACAAATATGTGATCTAAGGCTAAGAACAAAAGGAAGGGGAAGAAAAAGGAAAAAGAACCAAAACAATCCCAAAAACAAGCCAAAAAATGCATCTGTTTCGAAGTAAACGGTTACAGCATAACTGATAACCGGTTACACAGTTCAAAATAAGTGCAATTTTTCAAAATTTACACTGTGTAATCGGTTACAGCATAACTGCTAACCGGTTACACAGCACTAGAATGCAGAAAAATGTGCAAAATTCAGCATGATCCATTTCCAAAACTTTTTACAAACACCTTATGATCATGGAACTGAAATTGCACGAATATCAAAGTAAAATCACAGCCAAAACCAGCAATTAAACACAAATTGCAAGATCCAAAGATCAAGCAAACAAGATCAACAAAAGATCTACATTATGGAAGATGAAGATGAAGCTTCAACAATGGTGAAAAGTGAATTACCACTCCAAATCAGAAAATCCTTCCAAATTGCAGCAAGATCTACACTCCAAAGCCTTGATCTATGAACAAAAACAAGAATGGATGAAGGTTTAGCTCTAAATTTGTAAGAATCAATGTGAATTCTTACTAACTTATGAAAGAAGAAATTGAGCTTTTGGTGATTTTTGGTAGTTGGGGAGAGAAATTGCAAGGAATTTGTCGGCTATCAAAAGCTTGTAGAGTGAATGAAATGAAGGCTCTATTTATAGAGTTTAGGCTTGGAAATTTGGTGGTTTGGAATTAGGCTTGGATGATCAAAATTAGATTGGAATTCAAATTTGGAGGGAAATTACAAAAGAGTGGTGATTAGTGATGGTATATGGTGGGAAATTATCAAAGTGATGTAGGGGATTAAAATGAAATGGCCTAGAATATTCCAAATGTGATCAAGGGCTGAGATTGGTGCCAATTACTGAAATTTGAATTTGCCACCATTTTTCAAATTTTCAAGATGGTAACCGGTTACAGCATAACTACTAACCGGTTACACAGTGCAAAATTTGTGAAAAATGAGCATTTTGTTACACTGTTGTGGTTCCGGCTCGATTCTCTTGCTTGTCAAAGAAGGCATGGAAATAAACACATGAACCTTGGAGTCTCTTGAATAATAATCCATTAAATCTTGGAAACTCTTGATCAGATAATTTTTTTGAATTAATTGCAGATCAACTTTGACTTTTCTCAGATAAAATTCATTCGAGCTGTGGGGCTGTTATTTTGGCATTTTTAACCTGTTCTTCCCCTGAATATGTTAGTGAAAGAAAACAAAATATTTTTGGATTTTAATTAATGGTTAGTAAACATAAACAAGTTAAGCAATAAAAACAACTAACACACACACACACATACCCAAAGATCCCTGCAAGGCACAATCCTACAAAAGAGGGAACCAATATGTGATCTTGTTTGTGGTATAAGATGCAAAAGGACATGTGGGATCTTAGGGGTAAAAATTAGGGTATTACACCCACCAGTGACAATTTATTTGGAACGTAAACAACATTTCATCACGGATAAAATATATAATCGTTGTTGAAAGTACGCAGAGTTTATTATATAATATGTAAATTGCTTGTTTTTTGTACATCTCACTAAAGAAATACAACCATTCAAATTGATGAAGAAGTATATAATCTGAAAATTAAACTATTCTTAAAAACCAACTTAAACAAACCACTATTTTCCAAATTGAATGCATCTCATCATCATTTCCCGCTCTTTAACATATAAAATGTTGTTCAACGGTCTAAGGCCTTTATGGCATCGATTCCTTCTATTCTAGTTTAATTTGAATGACATCAATTTATTGGCTAAATGTACCTCATCATCGTCGCTTATCATCGTGATTGTTATGATGACTTATCATCATAACAATCACGATGATAAGCGACGATGATGAGGTAGACTTGCCCAATAAATTGTTGTTATTCATATTAAACTATAAGAGAAGATATAGATGTAATGGAGGAATCAGGTCATTGAACCATATTCTATATGTTAAACAACGTGAGATGAATGATGAGACACGTGCAATTCAAAAAACATTGATTTATATAAGTTGATTTTCAAATACAACTTAATTTTCATATTATAAGTTTCTATATCAATTTAAATGAAATGTATTTACTGTGAAGGGTTAGTGAAACAAACGATTTACATAGCATATAATAAACTCAACTTCATCTACTGTGCAACCTGCATAAGAATTTAAAGAACAAAACATTGCTAAGTTAAAAGAAGTCTCTTTCTTGTGACTTAGCAATGTTTTGTTCTTGTTTTGAAAAAATTAATCAACAACAACAACATACAACAACATTTATCAACAACACAATAACATACAACAAAATAAAAAAAAATAAGGTTCAAGAACGCAAGATATAATAAACAACTACAACAACAAATTATGAAGTTCTGAGAACATTAATCAACAACAACAACAACATACAACAACACAAGATATAATAAAATGTTTCAAGTGCGCACCTTTTTTAAACTTGAAATTCTGGTTAAGCAAACAGCGGATGTCCTAACACATGTCAAGACAATGTTCTGCATCATCATTTAAACAAGAACTGAACAGCAGACTTATACCTTAAATATCAGTAACTACAGAATCACAGATGTTTCGACATCTGTTCCAACATGTTAATCAATACTGACCTGTAAATTGTAGAATGATAAACAACACAAAATATGATGACCCAGTTTGGTGTAACTCACCTACATCTGGGGGATAACAATTCAGGAAGAAGAATCCACTATCAGTAGTATAGTTTTATGTAAACAACCTAAGGTTTACAGTAAACACCCACGTTTACCTATCACTACCCAATGAAGACTTTATCATTAGAAGTCACATCAAAATGATAAGAGAAACACATCTCACTCCATAAATCACAACCTGTGATTATCTAATAGTTACTACACCATAACTGTATCATCCCTATTGAAAGACACCCCTTCCAATAAAAAATTCAGTCAAGCATCCTTGACTAACAAGTTAACTTGGATTTGCTTCAAAGCTTCATCCAAAAACAATACACGATTCATTACCTTCGGGTTCGTGAATCTATACAAGTACCTATGTCTACCACACTGCATCAAATTGATACAGAGGAAGACTTACAAGAGAAACCTACGACTCTCAAACCCTAAACCCTACTTTACAAAATAGGATTCCTAAGTCTATGTCGTCCTCTCTCTCTTTCTGCCTAGGTCTTGGTCTTCTTTTATAGTCTTCTGCTGAGTTGGGCTTCGAATCTTCTGTTTATTGATCCCTTGATCCATTGCTGTAATCATTCCTTGATTCTTGCACCAGATTTTGAACCTGCTATATTTGTCGAGTCAGAATGTTAGGACATTGTATTCAAAATCTTAGTCTGCAACATTCTTCATTAAGTTTTAACCCAAATTATGTCAAACCTCAGGAGCTTTCAATCTCCCCGTTTTGACAAATTTTGGCTAAAACTTCATTTGGACAATAAACACAGGGTGCTCCTTACGTCTCTTCACCCTGAGTGGCGGTTATGATTGGAATACTGCAGTGACTCCAATCATGTTGGTGTACATGAGGAAGAGGATGACATTCATTCTCCCTTTCCCCATGAATACATACTTCCTCACCCGGGGGGAAGAATTTTGCTACTGAAGCAACCAAACACCAACCTGGGTAACTCAGAACACAGGGCACGATTGTGTTCATAACTCAGATCACAGGACACGAAGAAATGACTCAGAACATATGGGAAACTTGAAACTCAGTCAGAATGTCATAACATTCTGACCAACATCCTTGCAAACCAACTGCAAGGACAGACTCAACCCTTGTACTTTTCTTCCCCTTTTTATCCAAAAATTGACAAACATGTCCAAAAAAGACCCATGCCCAAACCGAGGAAACCCACAAACGAACAAATCCCATGAGAACTCAGCACAACAGAAAAGGCAACCTGCGACAAGATGACGACTAGAACACCCTTTATATATAATACTGTTTCTCTTAGGATGTAATGAACTATTGGAAGTAACACATGTCCATTCAATGTGAGCATTAAATGACATTGTGTATCTTTAGAGACAAAAGTGCACCGGCCAAACCGTATTTGACTATTTCTTCCTTTTAACAAGGACCATTCAAAGAATGCGCATTTTCCAAAACACATGTTTAACACGCGTTCCCTAAGACACAAATTCTCCACTGTGCAAAGCCATTAAGTGTACAGCCATACATCCTAACCAATGTTCTGACATCTTGTCAGACTTTGTATAGTCCCTCTTTGTAGCATCAATTTAACCCCTTTCAACCAGAAGACCAAGATTAACTGACCAAGATGCTAAGACATTTCTTCAAACATCTTTTAGTTAGCAGCAACAACTCTCAAGATACTTATATTACTTCTAATTCAATCCATTTACACCAATGACAGAATCAGAATAACCTGATAAGTTCACCCAGAACTTATACCAGTAAGGCAATGACACGAAATCTCGTCTGACATATCATCCTCACCTGAGGCAATCTATCACAAATTGTTTGAAACCACAAATAATCTTGATAAACAATCTGCACCACTACAGCCAAATATCCACAACTGAAGTCTAACTCCCCCTGTCGTAGATAACCAGTGCTTCTTTGCCAGGAGACCACCCTAAATGAATGGAAAACATAAGACGCATCTTCATGTCTTCAAGAGCGCACCCTCTGTTCAACACACCTGCTGAACGCATTCACCTAATGCTTGACCCTCAAGCAAACCATGTACCTCACCAGTACATTAATCAGACTGAAGTTCTCCCCCTATCTTTCTCAACAGACACTTCTTCAGCAAGAACCACCCAAAATCACCACATGATATCCCATGACAACATCATGATCATATAGTGAGAGTACCAGGAACGCATCCTTGTACCATAACTAACAAACTCTTGGATTGAGACCAAAGCTCCATTGATCCCTCTCGTCCAGAAACCGTCTATACATCACACTAATTCCTCCTGAATTCTTATGTTTAGATCTCCTTGTTCCCTGAGATACAACCCAATTGAATCTGGAATACTTTACATTCCTCAAAGAGATATACAGAGCCCCTTAGTTTGCTAGCTCGCCCAAATATTCTTCACACTTGAAGAACATCAAACATAGGCTCCAGAAATCCTCAGCCCATTTGCTCCACCAGCACCAAACTGGTCCACTTCTAGCATGTCCCATTCATATCAGACTTCCAAGACAATCCTTTACCCATCATTCTCCCGTATGAAAAGATAAATACCTCTTAGACAAGATGTGAGTGTCAAGTTCCATACTCAGAACTTAGCATCCAACTCCAATGATAACCAACTCAAAAGATGTTCTAACATCAGTTAGGACATCCTTCACATATCATAGACACCAACCAACATTGTTCTAGATATGTTCCACCACTGGACTTACAATCTGCATAGTAATCTGATATGAAGATCTTCTAACAACACTGCGCCACCATCTTGATCAATAAGAACTCTAGTAAACAAAGAGATAAATAAACTCTCATCCACCAAAAGAAGTAATCTTGCATAAAATGAGAACTTCTGCTACAAGCTCCAAGATAGAAAAGAGTCAATACCTCCTTAAGTCTTCAACCAATCACCCTTCTGCCCAAGAGTAATTTGTTCCAAGACACCCCTTTTTCAGAACTACCACAAGATACACTGATCCACTAATGAAATATGATCTTCAAGTTACATGAACTACTTGCTCCATAGCAAGACATCTTGGATCCACTAAGCCTTAGACATGTAACATCTTCTCCATCCACAGCTCCCGCAAACTGCATGAGATAGACCTTTTTGAAGCATCCATAACATCCATTCTCATGTAGATCAACTTATCTTAAGCTGATGTGCCATAACACCAGTTGAGATCCTGATGTTAAGCTTGATGTCAGAACATTCTGATATGACATCCAGCTGCTGAATTCAGCTCCTCCTTCTGCCACTTAGAAGAACCTCCTTCCTTTAACAGAACAAGAGTTCCATACTCTCATAGACTTGATTCAACAACCAAGTTTGAGTAGACAACCTCCATCCTGCTTAATCTTAACACAGGTATTCCATTCAAGCTCACTCCTTGATGAATAACTGCTTTGAAGCTCCAAAGAATTCAAACCTGCCATGTCTGATTCTTCAGAAGAGAAGTAGTCATAAACTACACCATAACCATACCAAAGAACGCCACTTTCCTTAGTAGAGCAGACTGTAGAAAGTCAGAGATAACTGACACTTAACCTTGACCTCCAAGATGAGCAAGATCCCATGCTCCTAAGTACCTAGATCAGAAATAAACTTATCCAAGCTGTACCATCACCAGCACTCCATTCTGGACAAGTCTCTTGCCAAGACACTTTCCAGATAAACACCAGATGCTTCTAGTAACAACTCGAACACACCTGTTGCACTCCAATACTCCTAGATCAGAAATAAACTGATCCAAGAACTATCCATCAAGATTATGATGTCTTCTTATTCATCTTCCACATCACCATTATCTAGACCAGTTTCTTGTTATGAAACTCTCCAGAGATCAAATGCTTCTGCCACACTAACTGAAGCAGATTCTTAGGTCAACACCAAAAAAATCCAAAAGCTTATGCAGTACCACTCCCATGATTCTGCACAACCCAGATGAAGAGATGTTTCAACATCGTGTTGAACATCAGTAATCTTGAAATCTACATACAAGAATAATCAATCAAATACTTGTGAGTAACACAAATAGCAATTGATCTTAAATCCTTGTTCAATAATCCTATTTCACTGTTGAAGCCACACTCCACTAAATCACTTCATGAACACTTATCAAGTATTCAATCTTTTGCAAGTATCTTCTTTGACTAACAAATTGTTGAGATACCAAGGTTGCCACCCTTGACTCAAGTAATTAAGACTCCTCTGAACGAACCCTATTTACCTCAACAGTTCTGAAAACTCCATTTAGATTGAATCCATCCTTAGGATTAAGAGAGATGAATCCTTCCTTGCACTTTTGGATGGTGAAAATAAATCACCTCCACTTTCTTCAGATTTATGTTTCACATAAACACCTTCTAGTCAAAAGAATAACTAGAAAACTCCAGATGCACGACTGAGATGCCTTTATGAGTGGAGTTGAGAGTATTCTCAAGTATCTTTGACAACTTAGCCGATCAATAATTTATCAAATTCCTAGAGCATGAACTTGATAAACCTAATCTCAACTCCCCTTCTCTTCAACTGACTTCAAGCTGCACAATCGAACCAAGCTTCCACGTACCAAGTCACCATACCAGACATCTACCAACAACTCTCTCCACTCCATCGCTCCCGACTTTGGAATAAAAAGATGCAGATATCTTCAAATATAGAGGTCGGTGATTGAGATCTTCCACCATCTATCTTCAGTAACAACTCCAGAACCCCATAAATTCTAGAGCTCTTCCATCAGAAACATATGCAGCGGAACCACCAAGGAACAAATTCAACTTGCCCTAATAAGATGTCAAAACATCTTACAAAACACCCCAACAAGAGAGCTAACCACTTCTCCTGCAGTTGTTGTAGAACCTCCTCAGCAACATAAACAACCATCGGGTTGTTACATTCAATCCAAAACATTCATCCCATCCATTAATACCCTTGAGTATGTCTGAGTTGATGAACTGATCTCCAAAACTCGTCCTTGTTTAAACGCCAGAAAGTATCTCCCAAAGATCTCATCCAGAAACAGACAAGATACCTGCTCTGATAGCAATTGAAATTCTGGTTAAGCAGATAGCAGATGTCCTAACACATGTCAAGACATTATTCTGCATTATCATTTAAACAAGAACAGGACAGCAGACTGATACCTTGAATATCAGTAACTGCAGAATCACAGATGTTCTGACATCTGTTCCAACATGTTAATCAATACTAAACTATAAATTGTAGAATGATAAACAACACAGAATATGATGACCCAGTTCGGTGCAACTCACCTACATCTGGGGGATACCAACCCAGGAAGAAGAATCCACTATCGGTAATATAGTTTTATGTAAACAACCTAAGGTTTACAGTAAACACCCATGTTTACCTATCACTACCTAATGAAGACTTTATCATTAGAAGTCACATCTAAATGATAAGAGAAACCCATCTCTCTCCCTAAATCACAACTTGTGATTATCTAACAGTTACTACACCATAACTGTATCATCCCTATTGAAAGACACCCCTTCCAATACAAAGTTCAGTCAAGCATCCTTGACTAACAAGTTAACTTGGATTTGCTTAAAAGCTTCATCCAAGAACAATACACGATTCATTACCTACGGGTTTCTGAATCTGTACAAGTACCTATGTCTACCACACTGCATCAAATCGATACAGAGGGAGACTTACAAGAGAAACCTACGACTCTCAAACCTTAAACCCTACTTTAAAAAATAGGATTCCTAAGTCTATTTCATCCTCTCTCTCTTTCTGCCTAGGTCTTGGTCTTCTTTTATAGTCTTCTACTGAGTTTGGCTTCGAATCTTCTTTTTATTGATCCCTTGATCCACTGCTGTAATCATTCCTTGATTCTTGCACTGGATTTTAAACCTGCTATATTTGTCGAGTCAGAATGTTAGGACATTGTATTCGAAATCTTTGTCTGCAGCATTCTTCATTAAGTTTTAACCCAAATTTTGTCAAACCTCAGGAGCTTTCAAAATTAATTGTGGAATTGGAACAAATTATGAAGCTCATCTAGTTTATCATGCTATGAAAAAATAGTATAAGGTGAATGAAGTTTACACAATAGCTTCATAATTCTTGTATTTTTTTTATAGAAACACAAACCATATGTACCGTAGCCAAAGTATGCGCTTTCTTAAGTTGGTGAAGAAGAATCTAAAAAAATGAGAACATTCACCAAATCAAAAAATGAGAACCCATTTTTAACAAGAAACATACACGAAGTTGAAGCATAAGTTTAATGAATGAACCTCAGGGTAGCGATTGGTGAAGACGAATCTGAAGGTTGAAGTATGTTTAAAAAGTGACATGGATGTTAGGGTTATGTTATGAGAGAGAAGAGTGAAATATGTTTGGATTTTCTTTTGAGAGAAACAGTTGTTATGTACTGAACGACAGATACTTTCGCTTATATATATTAAAAAATATCACTTTTCATCACGGTTGACAAGAAAAATCGTGATGCAATGATTGGACTTTTCACAACGGTTGAAACAAATAACTGTAATGATATAAAAGAAGCTAAGATAATGAAGGATTTGGGATTCAAACCATGAAAATCCTGGTATATTTCACTACGGGTTTAACAAAGAACGTAGTGAAATACCTTTTAGTAAAAACCACAAAAAATGCCCAAAAACGTGATTCAACCACGATTAAAGAAAGTTCGTTGTTATATTGTTTGACGAAAGATGTTTCTCATAGTAGTGCGGGTGTCACCTACTGACGCATCACTGCCTCCTTCTTCCCGTAGGAGACAGGTATCACCTATTTAGACGTTAGAGGTACCCGAGCCACCGATGGTACCTGAGGCACCAGTGCCACCCCAGGGTCTAAAGGGACCTCATGTTGATGAGCCAGTACCACCTCCGACTGATGAGGCTAATGAGCCAAGGCCATCTCGGGTTGCCGAGAATGATGAGTCAGTGCGAAAATTACTGGCTTACCTCAACCTAATGACGAGTGGTTTCGGGATGCTTTGTCCCTATTTAGGATGAAGGACTTGTGCAAGATCTGTTATGTTACGGTCAACCACTGGATGCTTAATGCATTCGTGGAGAGATTTCACATTTAGGCAACATCATTTCATCTACCACTTGGTGAGATGTTTATCACACTCGATGATGTGTCGTGTTTGCTACATCTTCCGATTAGGGGGAAACTTCTAGATCATGGAAGGATTAGCAAAGATGATCAACCTGAGTTGATGGTAAACTATCTGGGAGTTGACCCAGAGGATTCCATAAGGGAAATTGAAAACTCTAGAGGGGATCATGGTAGGTTTGAGTTCTTGAAAAAGGTATATACATATGAGCTCTTTAGAGAAGAGCAGGCTAGAGGTGATGAAAAGCATGTGGGGCTCCATAGAGCATATTCTATGAGAGCATACATGCTATATTTGGTTGGCACTGCGATTTTTTTGGACTCGAAGTCATCAGAGGGTTGTAGGAGGAAAATAAAGTAGGTCACAAGAAGCATCACACTACTAACGATAATATTTATTAGTTTATTAATGTTTGTGTGTCATTTTCATTATATTTTTACAACACCCTTACTGATGATTCATGTGTTCCAACACTTTTAAAGCTTGTATCCTCTAGCACTTTCTACGCATCTCCGACTGATCGTGTGTACCGACTTATACTGAGGATATGTCGCGCGCTTCTGCGTTTTCCCCATTCAGAAGGAACCAGACGATAGAACCATTTAGAGTGTATCTTTACCATTTGGTTTATGAGGATATGCATTTTAACAGCTATGTCAATCACCGTGAGATGCAGCCATTTGATGACATAGTGTTATACTCGGGATGGTTGGCTTGTGGTTCGTGTCTCATATTTCCTCATCTACCTTAGCGCCTCATGCGGAACTTCGGTTACACTCAGACTAGTCCCAGATACCCTGTTGTCTCTGCTCCTCTTGCTATGACACGTAGAGATATGGATGACATGTTTGATGATTATCTTAGTCATCAAGTACTAGAGAAAGCACGGAGTACCATAGCTGAGAGCGTTTGGAGCTATATCGACGGGTACATCTAGTGGTTCTTCAGGATGTCACATCCTTATATGGTGTAGGCTTCTCCAGGAGATCTGTAGCTCAGTTTTTGTGACGCGACCACTACTGCATTTAGTGCTACTTTTTTATTTCTATATTTATCCTATGAAGCTTAAAAAGAAGGGGAAGATATCTCAAACTAACCCTGCGTGCAAATGTTTTCCTTTACAAATGCGAAGAGATCGGGGATCGAGGGTTGGTTATACAAAGGGAAGCTGTTAACACCCAGAGTATCTATAGTAATCTATAGGAACCATTATTTGCATATGTTTCTACTGTTTAATTGCTTGGTTGCTTAAATCCATTTGCTATTAAATAGGGAAAGTTTCTCCTTTATGAAAGTTGAGGAAATTTTTTTGTTGTTTTTAGGGTTTTCTATTATTTTTGGGAAGGTGCTAGACCTAAGATTTTTTGTTAGTGTGCTCTCTAAGATTTCGCAATCTTATGCCTACGTATTCCCGTAAAGAGATCTGGGGAAATCAGAGCGTTCGTAGTTCCTCCTATTCTATGGGAGGAAAAATGTTTGGTGTCTTGTTCAAAGCCCAAGATTGAAACTAAAAGAGTATTTGTGTCTTGTTCAAATTCCAAGATTGAAGCTAAAAGAGTATTTGTGTCTTGTCCAAAGCCCAAGATTAAAGCTAAAAGAGTATTTGTGTCTTGTTCAAAGCCCAAGATTGAAGCTAAAGGTTTGACTGAGAGATAATTTGTCATTTCTAAAGGGATATATCTCACGTATTCATCACAAACATTGAAGAATTAATTTATAAGGGAAGTTACTTTAACTGGGATGTATGGAATCCAGCAATGCCACATCTTCCTTTATAGGAGAATTTAAATGTCATGAAGGAAGAAGCTTTAACTCAGTATAGAGCAATGCCACTTTTTCCTTCATGAACCTTTTCATGCTAAGAGAAGGACATTGACTTGGATGTTCCAGAGGATTGCCACTTACATCTCTTAGATGAAAGAGAAATTTTAGCCATGATAAAGAAGGGACTCCAGCTTGGATTTTGAATCAACAAGTGTGCCACTTACATCAATTATCTGGAAAAAAGGTTTTAATTGTTTGTTTTGAAATGTGATGTATAGAGGAAATATCCTTCTACAGAGAGGACTCAGAGTCTCATCTGTGGGGATGTTGAATTTTTTTTCCTTGATCAAAGCCCAAGGTTTAAGCTAAAAAAGAGTTGAAAACTGACTCAACTGGGGGAGTATTATATTTGTCTTGTACAAAGCCCAAGATTGAGGCTGGCTGGGAAAAAAATAATTATATGAAGCCTAAGAAGAGGCTGAGGAAAAAACTCATTATATAAAGCCTAAGAGGAGGCTGAGGGAATTTAAGTGAAGACTGACTCTTTGCTGAGGGATTTTAATTCCAAGAGAAGGTCTAAACTGTTTTGAGGAATTAAAAGGGAAACTAACTCTTGCTGGAGATTAGAAAAGAGTTGAATTATTAAATGCCATAAGGGATTTGATTCTTTTGGGGATTTGTTGATTGTAACCTGGCCTTGGATGGGGATTTTAAAGATGAAAGCCAAATCTTGTTGAGGATCTGAAGAGCCTTAAAGGATAAGCTTGAATGCCTTAGAGGTTTTGACTCTCCTGGGGACTGGTGTATTGATAAAGATGACTAGGATCTATCTTATGCTTTTAGGAAGCTTGAGGGTCCTTGTATGAAGCCCAAGAGGAGGCTGGGGAATGCTTCTAGGAAGCTTGTGGGTCCTTGTATGAAGCCCAATAAGAGACTGAGGATTGAGACTTTCCAAGTCTAGGAAGAGTTCAAGAAAGGTTTCACCGGGAAATAATCCTTTCTTTGTCGAAGTGTTCCAGAGTTAAAGGGGTTTAAAGAAGAGGTTTCACCAGGAAATAATCCTCTCTTTATTGAAGTGTTTCAAGGTTGATTAAATTGAATAAAGCCCAAGAGGAGGCTGACTGTATTGGGAAGAAGAATTCCTTTGTACAGGGTGGAACTAGTTGTTTGAACTAAGTTATATTGATTGAAAGGATCCTATTGTTTGAACTAGTCTAAACTGAGGATGATTTACATGTTAAGAGAAACTTAACAGAATATGTACAAGTATACATATAGATATATGAACAAGTATATATAAACAAGTATGAATTGAATTGAGAAAGGTGGTGGGTCTTATTCTTTGGATAGAGGCTCAAGTGTATTGTGATTGATTAAATGTTTTCTTCAAGATTGGATTAGAGTTTTTGCAGAAATTGAAGAAAGTTTCGGCTTTGAAGATGACTTGATCTTAATGTAAGGGAGAAGCAAAGGTGTTGGGTCTTACACTCTAAATAGAGGCCCGAATGATTGCTTGTATCCTGTACAAAGCCCATGATGAATGAGGCTTAAAGATTTACTATTTACAAAAAGGGTGTTGGGTTTTACACTCTATCAGAGGCCCAAGATGTTTATCTTGTCTTGAAAGACAGAGGATAGTTTTGAAAGAAAAAGATTGGGACTTACACTCTTAGCAGAGGCCCAAAATGTTTTTAAAACAACAATGATTTTGAACACTGAGAGGAGGGACTTATACTATAGTAGACGCCCTAGAAAAAGGTTTATTTATGTACAAAAGAGGAGACTTACACTCTATTAGAGGCCCAGAAGTTGTGAAAATAGTGACCGCACCGTGATTTTGAAAAGTGCGATGGGACTTATACTATAGCAAAGGCCCATGAAGTGGTTTATTTACAAAGAGGGTTGGGTCTTACACTCTAATAGAGGCCCAAGAGTGTTGAAATGAAGTTTGAAAGATTGAATCAAAGTAAAACCCTAATTTCATTTTTAAGATATTTTTAAAAGAAAAATCAATAAAATTTTTTATCAAATAAATCCATTAACCATGTTATAAACAATGATTAAGGTTTATGAAAAAGGTATTTTATTCACATGAATATTTAAAATCATTTTGGTTTAAGAAAAATATTCAAGAAAAGGAATCATTTTAAAACATTTAAAACAATTTAAAATAATAGTTTTAATATATTAAAAATATATCAAATAAAAATTATTTTTGTGATTTTTTGGTGAATAAAATATTTAAATATGTGAGTGATATTTGTGCAAAAATTTATTTTAAAATAATTAAGTCTGATTAAAAAATAATTATTTAAAAATAATATAGAAAATATGAAAAATATGAAGAAAAAAATGGGAGAAGTTTCAAAAAATGGCATGGGTGGGTGTTGAACTCACGCCCTAGCACACACAAACACATTTAACACGCCGGCACAAACCACTGGGGTGGTGATACATCCATGTATCAAACCACACCCATTAAATGATAAGGGTGAACATGACCTAGGCTGAACAAAGGCGCCATGGCCATGGTTGGCTGGGTAAGAACCAGGTTTTGGGGTATTTGCAAGAAGGTCATAACTTCTTCATTTCTCTATGAAAATGGATGAAACAAAGATGGATCCTACCTAGAATTTCATGAAGAATACAATGGTGGTCTTATATTTTTCTAAAAATACCTACATTTTAAAACCCGATAGTGGTTTCAAAAAGGCCATGATTTTGCAAGTTCTATGCTACATGTTTATACAGCTAACAATAGTGCTCAATTATAGTTCAAACACAAAAAATATGATATGTATAACATGCTCATGATTAATGTACATCAAAGCAAAGCATATTTTGGCAAGTTCAAGTTTTGAGGAAACTTACCTCTTGAAGCAAATTAGGATCTTTCAAGATAGTTGTTACAGATGTGTCTTGATGCTTTGGACGCCTTCAATACACCTTATAGAATCTATTTGGATTCTTGGAATCAAGGAGAAACCTCTGGATCAGAGTTTGGCCTCTTCTTGCAAAATGAACCAAAAGTGGTCAAAATGGCAACTCCCTCAAATGGTGTTACAGTTGAGGAACACTTGTTAGACCAACTTAGGTATGTTATTTGGAGAGTGTTTGGAGTGTTGTTTTTCTTTGGAATGGATTGGATCAAGATATGGCTTGAAAAATGCAGAAAAGTCAAAATATGAGGTTTTGATGGTTGACTTTCTGATTTTGGTGATTTAAGATGAAAATGAGGGTTTGGACACCTCCAATGGATGATTTGTGATGTGTTTGGATGGTTATTTGAGTGGTTTAGGCTCTGGTTTTGAGAATTCCAAGTTTGCTCTTTCGAACTTTGAAACTTGAAGCAAAAGAGGGGGAATGAGAAAACAAGCCTTTGGTATTGTTTTGGTGTGTTTCAAATGATCAGAAATGACTCATATTTATATAAGAGCAAGTTTTTTTTGGGAGGAATAATGTTGAATGAGGGATCACTTTATTATCCAATGGATTTTGTCATGTAGCCTTTTATTAAATGTCAAGGTACCAAAGTCTTCTCTTATCTTGACTCCAACCAAATTTGCAGGTTTGAACACTCATGTTTCTTGACTCATCTTGACTGGTTTGTGCCTGATTCATGCCACCTCTATGCATCACATTAATGCAACTTAACAAAATTGAATTTCAAGGCTTTTGTAATGATGAATTTGCACGTGCTAAGTTAGATTTTTAACTCAATGGTCCAAAGTTAAAG
This sequence comes from Lathyrus tuberosus, assembly GCA_022829125.1. Taxonomy (NCBI): domain Eukaryota; kingdom Viridiplantae; phylum Streptophyta; class Magnoliopsida; order Fabales; family Fabaceae; genus Lathyrus; species Lathyrus tuberosus. Next base: position 17,329,600 of record JALAZF010000071.1, read on the forward strand.
ATATCAAGTGATTCATCAAGATTCCTTCAGATCTTGGAAGAGGACAAAGCTTGTAAGATGACAAAATTGAAGATGAAAATCGTGTGGCACAAGTAATGCACAAAATCTATCTTGAAATTTTAGCTTGATCATGTCATGTTGTGAGGCTCATAACTTCTTACTTAAGTTGAATTAATGGATGTTCTTGTACTCTTTGGAAAGCTTGTATATCATACTTCAACTTTGATGTTTACATTTTGTCTTGGATCATAATGGAAAATTCCTCCAAAGTTGGACAAAACATGAGGCAGATTCTGCCTAAAAAATTTTAAGTGTCAAAGTTCAAAATCTCATGAAACCCTAACTTCAATGCTTCATATCTTAAAATCTATGCATTTTTTGGGGGTACTTTTGCTTTGCAATCTTGTTGTATGTAATAAGATCTATCATTTAAGCTTTGGATTGGGAAAAACGGTTGCTTGGATCACAAGTTATGGCCTTGCAAAGTTGGTCTAAACCATGTTCCTTCCATAACTTAGTGAAATTTAAGTTTCTCAAGGTTGCCCTTTTTGCAAGTAATCTCACTTTTCTTGATTTTTCTTGATTGATCATGATCCAAATCACAAGTTAACATTGTTCTTGACTTAAAGAGGCCATGTTTTCCAAAAAGTCCCTAAAGTCAAACTTGGTTTTGATCACAGTTGACTTTTTATATTAGATGAAACTTAAACTTTGTGATCCTTTATGAAATCAAGTCCTTGCGCTAAATTGAACCTAATGGATGGATTCCAAAGGTGTTTTTGAGTTTCTTGAATCATGTCCCAAGGTTTGAGATCGTGCTTTGTTCAAAAGTCAAAGGTATGGTTGACTTTTTCTCAGAAACCCTAGTTTGTGGTCCAGGTGAATTTGAAGCCTTGTATTGCTTATGAATCAAGTTCTTTGAATCAATCCAATCTTGTTAATGGATCAATATGATGTATTTGAGGTCCTTAAAGCATATCTTGAAGTTTTGGATCATGCCTTACTCTAAAAGTCAACTTAGGGACTGAATTGGGTCAAAACCCTAATTCCTGATTTTCGATAGATGCATCCCCTTAGGCTATTTTGAACTTATGAATGGACTCGTGAGGTTCTTTTGAGCTTATTGAATCATATATTGAAGTATTGGCTCATGCCCAGATGAAAATTTCTCTTTGGAGGCCTTGGTCGACCAAAATCCTAATTTGGTGACACTGATGATCTTGAGGCTTGATAAACTTGGAATGATGCAATCTTGTGTTAGATTCTTGATGAAGGAAACCTCTTGATCCTTCATAGATGTTTGAGAGGCTTGACAAGTTGAATATCATGTCAATTCTTGATTGATCCTTTGCCTAAACCTTCTGAGAGGCTCAAAAATCCTATTTCTTTGTTAAGGTGAATACTCAACAATCTTTGAGAGGATTAGGTAAGTCCAAATTGTGGTGATGGCTTGCACAATGATGTGAATTCTTATGGTCAAAATTTAGGGTATGACAAGATCCACCGAGGTCAGCTTATCAGGAGATACTAGAGGAGGGGTAGGAACAGTTAGATAATGCTCATGATGTCTTACCTACATGTCGTCACATTATGGAGATTCCGCAGGCAGACACTGACAGATATATATTCCCTGATGGGCCTGAGGTGAGGCAGGTCCTAGATACCATTATAACAGAGGAACGAGAGACACTTATATAGCGAAGAAAGCGTCAGAGGACGGGGGGTAGAGGAGGTCGAAGAGCCCGAGGAGCTGTAGTCCGACATACGCAGTAGTATATAGTTTTATACTTTGAATTTATTATCAATTGTATTTAATTTTGACTTATTTCTACTTTATTATGTATTTTGAATTCAATTATATATGTCATTTTTGACCATTTGGTTTTATATATTTCAATTTTATCATATCGATTGTATGATTTAATGCTCATCATATAACATGGTCCTTAACATTTATAAATCGTCATTTAATCTGAATAACCATAAAACTAACATAACTGCATTGTTCTGATTGGTTAAAAAGATGTATCTCCGTAAATCCTAAATGAAGATGCATCTGTTAAACAATAAACATGTAAAATGGGCTTTTCAAAAAGGAATGCACGAGGTATGTGTTAAAATATTTTGGAGATACATCTCTAGATTAGTTAACATTTTGAGTTAATACAAAGTATATTCGGAGATATATCTCTAGAATCTAAAAGGCATTTCAAGTTTTCCATAGGGCGAGATAAGAAATTTCCTGAAATAATTAGAATAATTAAAAAAAAAAGAGAAAAAGTATATATATATATATATATATATATATATATATATAATGTACTTGCGAAAGTATAATAAAGTTAACGAATCCTCTATAGGCCCTCGGGATTGGAGTATTTATAAGTCTAGCCTTCAGATTAAGTATAATGACAGAGACCAATTCTCACTCATTCATTAGAGTAAGTAATTCAATCTCCCACGATAGTAGGAAGACAATTTCCATGTGTGAGAATAGTGATTTCCTGTGTTTTAGAATGAATGTGGCATGACATGTTTCTTCTAGTCATACTCGTATAAAGCATAATCGGGTCGGGAGACCTGCCCTCATAGGGACGATGGGTCCTACCTGCCCGATCCTCAAAGGGCTCATTCATCACGCTTTCTTGGGATCGACTGAGGTACGAGCCACTCCCTTCAAGGCCCACTTGATGTTATCCTGTTTCACACCCTCTCAAATACAAGGATTGGGAAGTTTGAAGTGTTTTAAGTTCATAGGAAGAATAAATGTGTGTTCCACAGTGAGAGAGAGAGAAGAGAGAGAGAGAGAGAGAGAGAGAGAGAGAGAGAGAGAGAGAGAGATAGAGAGTGTGTAAAGCATGGCTTAGCGTGCGTTCTTTAAGCGTCGTTTGTGGTGAGTCCCTCAAGTATTGCTTAGTGTGAGTCCCTCGAGTGTTGCTTGGGGAAGCTGATGTAGCATTTGATGTATTGGCATGATGACTTTTGTCTTGGAAATGCATGATCACCTTGGGCCATTGGTTGTCCGCATACGTCTAATATGGCCTGTAGATGTTCACCCACCTATAAACAAGCGCAACCTAGTTCATTATGTCTCAAGCACAAGGTATGAGAATGTGAAGTTGATTAAATAAGATAGCATGTGATACCTTTATGGGAGAGACTTGGAAAGATGAGTTCCTCTTGCGAGATGTGTAAATTCGATCCCTTGGACAAGACTTGTAAAGGCGAGTCCCTCAGGCGATATTTGTAAAGCTGAGTCCCTTAAGCGAGAGTTCAAAAAGAGAGTTCCTTAGACAAAGCTTAGAGTGTGAGTCCCTCGAGCATTGCTTTGGGAGAACTCAATCTTTTCTTTTTATTATGCCTATTATTTGTATTTTTACCCTTTGTAGGCTCATTAGTAATCACGCATATGTAGTTTTTCTTTAAAGAAAAAGTTCAAGCCTTTTGACGATTTATTTATGAAATTCTTAGTGTTGTGGCTTTTCTATTATTCATAGTGGTTGGGCATAGCCTGAGGCGTGCTCCTCTTTATGGATTATGCCAGGTCGCCTACTAAGGTGGAGACGATTCATTGTTTGACATTAAATGAGTAGCCTATCGATGCAGCAAGGATCCCTGCTAAATGTCCGTCAATGTACAACCCGATAAGACAACAATGATCCATTTGTATGGATCAAATAATATTTCCTAATAAGGCATTAAAGATCCTTCAATAAAGGTCCAACAAAATATTGTCTGATAAGACAACAAGGATCCATTTGTAAGGATCCAACAATATTGCCTAATAAGGCCGCAAGGATCTTTCACTGAAGGTACAACAAAATATTACTTGTTAAGGTGGAAAAGATCCTTCAGTAAAGATCCACAAAAATATTAACTAATAAAACGACAAGGATTCTTTTGTAAGGGTCCAACAAGATATCTCTTAGGACACAATGAAAAAGCGGCTTCTTATGCTTGACTCCCCCTACTTTCAAGATGAATTCAATTAGTTTGTATTTGATTATCATGAGAAAGTTTGACTCATTTCACTTCTTTCTGAACAACTTGTCAACTTTTAAATTTTTGTTTAATATCTTAGTTACTTTTGACTCTATGCTTTGCTAGATCTATTTGTAAATATGTTCTTTGATCAATCTATTGTTTTGTTAGTAAAATAAAAATATTATAAAGACAATAAGTATTATTCGCTTTTCTCGAAATAAAATTGGGCCAGTTTGTTTTGCCTTTTTTTAAAAATAATTTTTATAGTGTAACATAATTTTGTGGAAAAAAAATTACAAAGAAACTTTTCATAAAAGCTTCAAATGAAAATTTAGTTTGAATAGTTATTCTTAAAATGTTATTTTAGATATTTCATCATTTTATCGAAAAAAATTTTGGATATCAAAAATTCAAAAAATCACTTAATTTTGAAGCTATTTCAAATAGATTTTCATAAAAATCATTTTTGAGATATAATTTTTTTTAAAAAAATGTGATTTCGACTATGTTTTGATCTTCAATAACATATGTTTATATTGTAGGATGTCAGAATTAGTCTTACAATTTAAAAAAAAATAAACATAACAAAATTTGTAATATTTTTTAAAAAACGATTTTACAAAATCAACTTTTAAAAATACAAAAAAAAAATCTATTTTACTAAAGCCAAAACAAACATGCTCATTATCAATTGCATTGTAATTTGACTTGGTGTATACTCCCTCCGTCCCAAATTATAAAACGTTTTGAGTTTTTCACACAAATTAAGAAACTTAATTATTACTTTATGGGAAAGACAAATTATGTATAACTTTACAGTAATGTCCCTCATAATTATATAGAAGAAATAAATTAAAAGAGTTGAAAGAATAAATAATAATAAATATTTGAGAGTATATTGAGGAAGATGTCATTTATATTGCATTGGGAATGTAAAATAACTTATAATTTGAAACAAATTTTTTTGACAAAGTGACTTATAATTTGGGACGGAAGGAGTAATTGTTAGTTGCAAACTCTAATTGATGATCATGATTCTTGGCCTATGGCTCAATAAATGTTGGATAAAAATCACGCGTTCCAATGTCAAATGAAACATCGGACTTAGTACAAGAAGCAGGAAGTCCTAAACATTATAATATCACCAAAAAGCAGTCACTAAAACATCTAACGTACAGAATAATAAATTTAATCACAGACCCATGCATCGTTAGAATTATAACTATACTCAACCGAATTCTAAGTTTGTTTGATACAACATGGGAAATTGCGTCAAGGGGGCCTTAAAGTCCTCCTTAGATCATGAAAAAAAAAACACAAATTTCCTAAACTCAAACCATTATTTCTCCTAATCTAAATTTTTTATCTAAAATATTTATATAGTGAAACGAGGAGTATATTACTATTCACAAACATTGTTGACAAAACAATTCTGCCTGATTAGAAATACTAAAAGAATTCGAAAACATGTCATAAAGAGGGATGAATCGTACTCAAAGGTCCTTCTAGAAGGAGGTAAGAAGGTCAAATCTCGCTCTCTTAGTAAAACTATCCACAAACAAATTAGAATAATCGAGCTGAGTTATCAATTATAGGAAATACGAACACTATCCTAGGAAAGGGTGTGACGCGGATATTAGTCGCTTTAAGAAAGTAAATTATGTCTTAGTTTGAGTTCGTGAGCACGACAGATGAGTTTACAGGTTAGGGGAGCGGAGCTCTTCCCGGCCTAAAGCGAGTTAAAACCTTATATCGGCTTTGATGCCAAAATACCTTATTTACCCTTAAAATAAATAGTATTGTAGGCCTTTTGGTGTCATTTTACACGATGTACTCTAGCCCTAACCTCAAAATCCTCACTGTTCTGACTCTTATGTCGTTCGCTCTCTACGTTCTCATTGTTTTCACTTTTGTCTCATTCGCTTCCACCACTGTGTGTTAGATTCCTCCTCCCTCTCAGTGCTCGCCTATGAAGCTTTGATATGTCATTCACACAACGTATCACCGTGTCGGATACGTGTCCGACACGGATACGCGTACGACATGTATCTGACACGTTTTTTAAGTGTCCAATAAAAAAATTAAATCGCAGCGGACACGAATACGACATCTAATTTCAAATAAAGAACACGATCCAACTCAAAATTTCAGAATTTAAAAAAGAAAAAGTCCAACACAAATTTCCTGAATTTAAAGAAAAAAGTTTTTTACCTTTCATATTTCACTTCCCCACTATAAAAATAACACAATTAAAATTCCTTATTTTTTAATATTCCACTCTTTTGTCTTTACAAGATTTTTTTTTATCTTCTCAAATTTTTTTTCATCTTCGCCGCACACCGTTGCTTCGGTCTTCACAAGGTTTTTTCATCTTCTCCATCTTCTATTGTAAATTTTATTTTATTTTTCTAGATGTTTTTGGATTTTTATTCTTCACAACCGCACTATACATACAATAGATGAAAGTGGATTTTTTGAAGCAGCTGACTTGTCTTTGGATGAGTTAGGTTTAGAGGCCGATTTTCTTAATGTGGAGTGACTATGATATGGTTTGTATCATTTTATTTTAGTCGATTTACATTTTTTTCATTGATTGAAAGTAGTAATTTTAAATAAACATAAATTTTTCTTCTCATTTTAAAATCTTTACAAATTATGCTCATAAATTACATTATTATATATATATATATATATCCGTGTGTGTGTGTGTGTGTGTGTGTGCGTGTAACGCCCCGTTTTGCCAATTTTATTTTTATTGAGTCTTTTGATTATTTTATTATTATTTTATTTTATTTTCGACTTTTATGTGAAAATATGTTATTTTTCGTCGTGATTATATTTTATCGCGTTTTGGGAACGTTTGTGAGATATTTGAGTGTGGGGGTATTTTGGTCTTTTCCCACTTATTTTCATTAAGTTAGTAAGATAGAAAGAAAAAGAAAAATAGAAAAGAAAAGGGAAAGAAGAAAAGAGAAGAAAAGAGGAGAAGAGAGAAAAGAGAGAAATTGGAGAAAAGTTTGGAAAATCATCAAGAACAATTTCTAGGAATCGATTAATCGGGTAAGGGTGCGAAACTCGATTATACTATGATTGTGTATGATTATGTATGTTTGTGTGGAAGTTTTGTTGTTTTTTTCAAATATAGGTCCAAATGAGATAAACGAGTAGAAATCGAGGTTTTCACGGTCGGAAATCGATATAAACTGTATTGTATGATCACACTGTGTGTATGAATAATCGTTGATGTTTGTTTTGCTGTTGGAATTGAATTTGGGTGAAAAATGGGATTTTTGGGGTGGATTCTCGAAGAGGGTTTTTTTCTGAAAATCGCAGAGCCCACTCAGCGCGCTCTTGAAAAAATGTAACCTCACCAGGCAGGAGCGAGCCCGCTCAGCGCGATCTGGGACTTCAAAATTTTATCTATTTTCTAAAATTCCGTAACTTTTGATCCGTAACTCGGATCGGGACGTTCTTTATACCGTTGGAAAGCTTATGAAATGTTCTATCTAATAAAAATGGGTTTTGAGGATTGTTAGCCGATTAAATTATGTCGGGAAATGTGAATAGTGTCGGTTATCGATTTTTGTCATTTTAATGGTGTGGAATTGACGTGTATTATGCCGTATGTTGTTGTTTTGTACGTGAGATGACTTATGTGCTGTTGTGATGATGCTTTGTGGCCGAAAGGCAAGAAAATGCTAAGTGTGGTATTTGATAAATGTGCATGATTATGAATGTGTGTATGGATGCAATGTGAATGTCATGAGTCATTGTATGCCAAGCATCATGATGTGCATTATGTGGAAACGTCTTGAGTGGCGGTTTGGTTCCTGATGGAATCTGCTATAACATTGTGTGCCTCGAAAATATGAGGCGCTGCCTGAGGACCTAAAGCGGTGGTTATAGACGATTGTGGGCTCCTTTGGAGATTTAAAGCAATCCTTAACGTCGTGTGCCTCGAAAATATGAGGCGATGTCTGAGGACCTAAAGCGACGGGTGAACATCGTAGGCCCGACGGGGAGTTACTTGAGATTCTCAGTAACGAGCGATGGTTCCAATAGTTCCTGAGTGAATTGATGATGAGACATGAGACATTGGAAGTCGGTACCGCATGACATGTGCATAGAGTCGTTGTGTCGGTTTATGTGCATTGCATAAATCATGAATTAATTGCGTGTGAATTTGTGAATGTGATTGATGATTGTATGGTATATGTGTGGTGTGTAATGGTATTCGATGCTTGAGAATTATGCGGTATTATGTTATATGTGGTTGTGGTGAGAATGTGTTACTTGTACATTTTTGTGTTTATATATATAATTTTATTCAATTATATTATGGTTGTTTTTCTCACCCTTCTGCTGTTTTATGACGCTCTATGAGGTGTTGCAGATTAGAGTTGCTGGAGGTATTCTTTTTGTGAAGCGTTGCGTCTTCATTATTTTGGTCGGTCGGCTCTGATATGTGACTCCGGGTAGTTAGGGTGGCCGCGTGCTATTGTTTTGTATATCTGATGATATATTGTGGTTGTACAGTTATAACTTGATGTATGACAGCCAAGTTTATATGTATATATGTATATGTGTTATTCAGATTTTAGATCTTTCCGCTTTAATTCTAATTTCTGATAAGTGGGTGTAAGGAACGAAGTTTCCTCTGTTGATTGCTACCCCACAGTTGCATATCTTTATGGGCAGGTGTTGCATGTTATGTGTTTGGTTACTTTGATGTGATTTTCCCCCTTTCTATGCCGCGAATTCAAATATACTCTGATCAATTTTCGAATTTTCTTTTTACCGCTTTAATTGCGTGTTAATTGGGGGTATAGATCGGGGGCGTCACATTAAGTGGTATCAGAGCCAGTCCGTGTCAGTTGTGTAGTTTGTGTCTGTTGTGTCTGGCATATTGGGCGAGTTGTGTTGAGCGAGTTATTGTTTAACCATAGTTTCTGTTTTGGACGAACAGAATATGGCTGGTCGTAATGATGCTGCTTTGGCTGCTGCGATGGAAGCGATGGCACGAGCTGTGCAGGGGGCACCGAATGCTGCAGGAAATGATGAGTTTAGAAAGAATAAGCCGCCGGTCTTTAAAGGGAAGCATGATCCGGATGGTGCGCAGTTGTGGTTGAAAGAGATTGAGAGGATTTTCAGGGTAATGGATTGTGATGACGATGATGTTAAGGTGAGGCTGGGCACTCATATGTTACACGAAGAGGCTGATGACTGGTGGGTCAGTACTCGTCAGGTGTTGGAAGCTGGGGGGGAGGAAGAAGAGATCACTTGGGAGGTGTTTAGCCGAGAGTTTCTAAGGAAGTATTTTCCGGAGGATGTCCGAGGAAAGAAGGAGATTGAGTTTTTAGAGCTAAAACAAGGTAATATGTCGGTTATTGACTATATTGCTAAGTTTGTGGAACTTATGCAGTTTTATCCTCATTATGTGGAAGCGACTGCTGAATTTTCAAAGTGTGTGAAGTATGAAAGTGGCTTGCGTCCTGAGATAAAACAGGCTATTGGATATCAGAGGATTCGAAGGTTTGCTGATTTGGTGGAATGCTGTAGGATTTATGATGAAGATAGTAAGGCTCGTTCTGCTCACTATAAAAGTGTAAGTGACAGGAAAGGGAAACAACAGTTCCGTGGTGGACCGTATGTGTCATCGGCTGATAAAGGTAAATAAAGGAGTACTTTTGATCGAAGGTTAAGTGGAGGAGGTATGTCTAATGCTCCTAGGTGTTTTAAGTGTGGTGAATTGGGTCATCGCCAGATGGAATGTAGGAAGAAAGTGGATAAGTGTTCTAATTGTGGTGATATCGGACATGTTTTAGCTGATTGTAAAAGGAAGAATGTAGTGAAGTGTTATAACTGTGGGGAACCTGGTCACATTAGCTCGAAGTGTCTGAATCAGAAGAAAGCTCCGACTATTGGGAAAGTGTTTTCATTGGCGGGAACTCAGACTTCAAGTGCTGATCGTCTGATAAGAGGTACTTGCTTTATTAATAATACGCCTTTAATTGCTATTATTGATACTGGAGCGACTCATTCGTTTATTTCGTCTGAGTGCGCGGAACGTTTGAATCTTGGGTTGTCTTCGATGGATGGTGAGATGGTTATTGATACTCCAGCGATGGGGTCAGTAACTACTTCTTTAGTGTGTTTGAGTTGTCCTTTGACCATTTATGGCAAAGACTTTGCGATGGATTTAGTGAGTTTACCGTTGGAAGGTTTAGATGTGGTGTTGGGAATGAACTGGTTGCAATTCAATCGGGTGCACATTGATTGTTATCATAAGCTTGTAAGGTTTCCTTCTCTTGAGGAAGATGAAGACTCGAGTTTCTTGTCTACCAAAGAGTTGAAGAAACTTTTGGCGGATGAAGCTCAGTTGTTTGGAATATTTGCATCTTTGACTGTGGATAGTCAAGTTTCTCTTGAAGTGTTTCCTGTTGTGTGCGAATTTCCTGAGGTGTTTCCTGTTGATATTTCAGATGTACCGCCAGAAAGAGAAGTTGAATTTTCGATAGATCTAGTTCCTGGTACTAGACCTGTTTCTATGGCACCTTATAGAATGTCGGTATCTGAATTGGTGGAGTTGAAAAAGCAGTTAAGTGAGTTGTTGGAAAAGAGGTTCGTGAGGCCAAGTGTTTCTCCTTGGGGTGCTCCAGTTTTGTTAGTGAAAAAGAAAGATGGGAGTATGCGATTATGTATTGATTATCGCCAGTTGAACAAAGTGACGATTAAGAATAAGTATCCGCTTCCAAGGATTGATGATCTGATGGATCAGTTGGTTGGTGCTTGTGTATTTAGTAAGATTGATTTGAGATCGGGTTATCATCAGATAAGGGTGAAAGAAGAGGATATTCAGAAGACGGCCTTTAGAACACGGTACGGTCATTATGAATATTCGGTGATGCCGTTCGGGGTTTCTAATGCGCCTGGTGTGTTTATGGAATACATGAATCGTATTTTCCACGAGCATTTGGATCGTTTTGTGGTGGTGTTTATTGATGATATTTTAATCTATTCTAAGTCTCGGGAAGAACATGCAGAGCATTTGCGTATTGTTTTGCAGGTTTTGAAGGAAAGGAAGCTTTTTGCCAAATTGTCCAAGTGTGAATTCTGGTTGTCTGAGGTGAGTTTTCTTGGGCACGTAATTTCAGGTAATGGTATTGCTGTGGATCCATCTAAAGTAGAAGCAGTTCTACAATGGGAGGCTCCTAGATCCGTTACCGAGATTCGAAGCTTTTTGGGTTTGGCGGGTTATTACCGGAGGTTCATTGAAGGTTTTTCTAAGCTAGCTCTTCCTTTGACGCAGTTGACTTGTAAGGGCAAAGCATTCATTTGGGATATTCAATGTGAAGAGAGTTTTTGCGAGCTGAAGAGAAGATTGACGACAGCTCCTATTCTGATTTTACCTGATCCTAATGAACCGTTTGTTGTGTACTGCGATGCTTCTTTAATTGGTTTGGGTGGTGTTCTGATGCAGGAAGGTAAAGTTGTAGCTTATGCTTCAAGACAGCTAAGAGTTCATGAGAAAAACTATCCTACTCATGATCTTGAATTAGCGGCTGTAGTTTTTGTGTTGAAGATTTGGAGGCACTATCTCTATGGTGCGAGGTTCGAGGTCTTTAGTGATCATAAAAGCTTGAAATATTTATTTGATCAGAAAGAGTTGAACATGAGGCAGCGGAGATGGTTGGAATTATTGAAAGACTACGACTTTGGCTTGAATTACCATCCTGGTAAAGCTAATGTGGTAGCCGATGCATTGAGCCGGAAATCGTTGCATATGTCCGCATTAATGGTGAAAGAGTGGGAACTTTTGGAGTCGTTTAGAGACTTGAGTTTGGTATGTGAAGTGACTTCGGTTAGTGTAAGGCTTGGAATGTTGAAGGTTGCTAATGAATTTTTGTTGTCGGTTAGTGAGAAACAAAAGCTGGATTTGAAATTCGTTGATTTGATGAGGAATGAGAATGTGGATTTCAAGGTGGATAATTTTGGTGTTTTGAGATTCCGTGGTCGTATTTGTATTCCTGATGATGCGGAGTTGAAAAGAATGATTTTGGAGGAAGGACACCGGAGTAATTTAAGTATTCATCCGGGTGCGAATAAGATGTACCAAGATTTGAAGAAGATTTTCTGGTGGTCTGGTTTAAAAAGAGATGTGGCTCAGTTTGTGTATGTGTGTTTGACTTGTCAGAAATCGAAAGTGGGACATTTGAGACCTAGTGGTTTGTTGCAACCGTTGGATATTCCTGAGTGGAAGTGGGATAACATTTCGATGGATTTTGTGACGGGATTACCGAACACTCAGCGTGGGCATAATGCTATTTGGGTGATTGTGGACAGGCTGACTAAATCGGCGCATTTTATTCTGATTGACATCAGTTTTTCTTTGGAACGGTTAGCTGAGATCTATATCAGTGTGGTGGTGAAATTGCATGGGGTTCCTTTAAGTATTGTTTCGGATCGAGATCCTAGGTTTACATCTAGATTTTGGGAAAGTTTACAGAAGGCTTTGGGTTCTAGATTGAGGTTGAGTTTGGCTTATCATCCGCAGACGGATGGTCAGACCGAAAGAACTATTCAGTCGTTGGAGGATTTGTTGAGAGCGTGTGTTTTGGAACAAGGTGGTGCGTGGGACGGTTATCTTGCTTTGATTGAGTTCACGTATAATAACAGTTTCCATTCTAGTATCGGAATGGCACCTTTTGAGGCCTTATATGGACGAAGATGTCGAACGCCGTTGTGTTGGCACGAAACTGGTGAGAGAACGGTGGTAGGACCAGAGTTGGTGCAACAGACGACAGAGAAAGTGGAGCTTATTCGAGAGAAAATGAAGGCTTCTCAGGATAGACAAAAGAGTTATCATGATCGGAGACGTAAGAATCTTGAGTTTCAAGAGGGTGATCACGTATTTCTGAGGGTTACGCCGGTAACGGGTGTTGGTCGTGCTTTAAAATCTAAGAAGCTTACTTCTCGATTTATTGGTCCTTACCAGATATCTGGGAGAGTTGGTGCTGTGGCGTATCGTGTGGCGTTGCCGCCGAATCTGTCGAATTTGCATGACGTTTTTCATGTTTCACAGCTTCGGAAGTATGTTCCGGACCCTTCACATGTGATTCCGATGGACGAGGTTGAGGTAAGAGATAACCTTACGATCGAGGCATTACCAGTTAGGATTTTGGATCGCGAGGTGAAGCAGTTGAGGGGCAAAGAGATTGCACTTGTGAAAGTGGCGTGGGGAGGCGCTGCTAAGGGTAATTTGACGTGGGAATTGGAGAGTAGGATGCGGGAGTCGTATCCAGAGTTGTTTGTATCAGGTAAGATAATCGAGGACGAAAATTTCTAAGTGGGGGAGAATTGTAACGCCCCGTTTTGCCAATTTTATTTTTATTGAGTCTTTTGATTATTTTATTATTATTTTATTTTATTTTCGACTTTTATGTGAAAATATGTTATTTTTCGTCGTGATTATATTTTATCGCGTTTTGGGAACGTTTGTGAGATATTTGAGTGTGGGGGTATTTTGGTCTTTTCCCACTTATTTTCATTAAGTTAGTAAGATAGAAAGAAAAAGAAAAATAGAAAAGAAAAGGGAAAGAAGAAAAGAGAAGAAAAGAGGAGAAGAGAGAAAAGAGAGAAATTGGAGAAAAGTTTGGAAAATCATCAAGAACAATTTCTAGGAATCGATTAATCGGGTAAGGGTGCGAAACTCGATTATACTATGATTGTGTATGATTATGTATGTTTGTGTGGAAGTTTTGTTTGTTTTTTCAAATATAGGTCGAAATGAGATAAACGAGTAGAAATTGAGGTTTTCACGGTCAGAAATCGATATAAACTGTATTGTATGATCACACTGTGTGTATGAATAATCGTTGATGTTTGTTTTGCTGTTGGAATTGAATTTGGGTGAAAAATGGGATTTTTGGGGTGGATTCTCGAAGAGGGTTTTTTTTTTCTGAAAATCGCAGAGCCCGCTCAGCGCGCAGATGCCCGCTCAGCGCTCTCTTGAAAAAATGTAACCTCACCAGGCAGGAGCGAGCCCGCTCAGCGCGCTCACGGACCCGCTCAGCGCGGTCTGGGACTTCAAAATTTTATCTGTTTTCTAAAATTCCGTAACTTTTGATCCGTAACTCGGATCGGGACGTTCTTTATACCGTTGGAAAGTTTATGAAATGTTCTATCTAATAAAAATGGGTTTTGAGGATTGTTAGCCGATTAAATTATGTCGGGAAATGTGAATAGTGTCGGTTATCGATTTTTGTCATTTTAATGGTGTGGAATTGACGTGTATTATGCCGTATGTTGTTGTTTTGTACGTGAGATGACTTATGTGCTGTTGTGATGATGCTTTGTGGCCGAAAGGCAAGAAAATGCTAAGTGTGGTATTTGATAAATGTGCATGATTATGAATGTGTGTATGGATGCAATGTGAATGTCATGAGTCATTGTATGCCAAGCATCATGATGTGCATTATGTGGAAACGTCCTGAGTGGCGGTTTGGTTCCTGATGGAATCTGCTATAACATCGTGTGCCTCGAAAATATGAGGCGCTGCCTGAGGACCTAAAGCGGTGGTTATAGACGATTGTGGGCTCCTTTGGAGATTTAAAGCAATCCTTAACGTCGTGTGCCTCGAAAATATGAGGCGATGTCTGAGGACCTAAAGCGACGGGTGAACATCGTAGGCCCGACGGGGAGTTACTTGAGATTCTCAGTAACGAGCGATGGTTCCAATAGTTCCTGAGTGAACTGATGATGAGACATGAGACATTGGAAGTCGGTACCGCATGGCATGTGCATAGAGTCGTTGTGTCGGTCTATGTGCATTGCATAAATCATGAATTAATTGCGTGTGAATTTGTGAATGTGATTGATGATTGTATGGTATATGTGTGGTGTGTAATGGTATTCGATGCTTGAGAATTATGCGGTATTATGTTATATGTGGTTGTGGTGAGAATGTGTTACTTGTACATTTTTGTGTTTATATATATAATTTTATTCAATTATATTATGGTTGTTTTTCTCACCCTTCTGCTGTTTTATGACGCTCTATGAGGCGTTGCAGATTAGAGTTGCTGGAGATATTCTTTTTGTGAAGCGTTGCGTCTTCATTATTTTGGTCGGTCGGCTCTGATATGTGACTCCGGGTAGTTAGGGTGGCCGCGTGCTATTGTTTTGTATATCTGATGATATATTGTGGTTGTACAGTTATAACTTGATGTGTGACAACCAAGTTTATATGTATATATGTATATGTGTTATTCAGATTTTAGATCTTTCCGCTTTAATTCTAATTTCTGATAAGTGGGTGTAAGGAACGAAGTTTCCTCTGTTGATTGCTACCCCACAGTTTCATATCTTTATGGGCAGGTGTTGCATGTTATGTGTTTGGTTACTTTGATGTGATTTTCCCCCTTTCTATGCCGCGAATTCAAATATACTCTGATCAATTTTCGAATTTTCTTTTTACCGCTTTAATTGCGTGTTAATTGGGGGTATAGATCGGGGGCGTCACAGTGCGCGCGCGCATGTATGTGTGTGTGTGTTTGTATCCTATGTTTTTTTATCCTCGTATCCATGTATGTGCCTACAAATATTTGTCCTAGTGTCGCCGCCAACAAAGCCTCCTCCATTCAAGTTGGTTATATAATTAAGTTGTTCATATAATAAAAATAGTTTAATACATGAAATTTATTTTCTCATAAAAATCAATATAATTAATCACTATGAAAAAATGTATCTAAAACTCAATAGATTGTTTAATCTAATTTGAGACATGATAATAAGGGTCAATTTATTTTAACTTCAAAAGTGTAGTGTTATATTTACGGAAGTCCTAAACTAGCGGGCCCTCGCATAAGAGTCGTGTCTCCAAGGCGGCGACCCGGAGACCCGTCCAAAAGTAACCTTGACGTGTGAGTCAAGAAAGAAGAAGTCTCCACTAACTCCTGAAATATAGGTGGTCAATAACTTCCCATGAGAATGAGGGAGCAGTTGACGCCACTAAGGGTGATTCAAACCGTAGGTCCTAGGATTCTCTATAAATACATCTTCCCTCAAAAGGAGAAGTAACAGACCCTAAATGATACACATTATCTACACCCTATAGAGTACAACGCTCATTTTAGTATTAACACATGACTTCCTATAATTATAAGCTTGCTACCAAGCATAACTGGTCATCAGTATTGGAATAATATAAGCAAGTGTGAGTAAGTGGGGAAATAGTTTCACATTGGATAGGAATATGGTGACTTGAACATTTATAAGTGGGAGAACCCATACACCTATCACCTTAAGGTTTTAGGTTGACAAGTGGTGTGTCTCTCACAAAGGTGCCTAGTTCTACACTATGTATCAATGCTCCCTAGTGAACTCCTCCCAACAAATGGTACCAGAGCCTGGTTCGTAAAGGGACCGACTTACATGTATCGAAATGCCCAAGGAAGTGGTGTCCCGTTGAAATCGAAATGCCCAATGAAGAGATGTATTCGAAATACCTAATAAGAGGTGCCTTGAAAAAGGTGTCAACGGCGGTACAAGTATATAAAAAAGGGGGAACATTGTGGACTCACACTTGAGGGGGAGTATTGGAATAATATAAGCAAGTGTGAGTAAGTAGGGAAATAGTCCCACATTGGATAGGAATGTGGTGACTTGAACATTTATAAGTGGGAGAACTCATACACCTATCACCTTAAGATTTTAGGTGGACAAGCGGCGTGTCTCTCACAAAGATGTCTAGTCCTACATTATGTATCAATGCTCCCTAGTGAACTCCCCCCAACAATCAGTAGAGCATTTTAACTCATGTGAGCTAGTCTCACAAACTATCTCAAAAAACCACCAAACAAGGTTTCGTGCTGTCGTGGGTAAGCCTTAATAACCATATCGTACTATAAACCTACTAAATATACCTAGTCTCCCTGCCTTTGTAGGAGGAACATGCACACTTGTACCTTTTGACCAATATTTTGGAGCCCATCGTTGGGCCCTAGTAAAATTAACCCGTGTCACACCCTTTTTTTTATCACTATCACCTGTCCCACTGTTACCCTTCACTCCTTCCTTTAGCCACCTTTTACTATGGTTAGTAGGATATGTCCATCCCTTACGCCATGAGGCACTAGCGGTAGCGGTGATGCTGACGCCCGGGTGGAGATGTGTGCTGCCATGGATGAATTACACCCCAATAACGATACATTTGAAGACAACGTCCACAACACCAGACAACGCCATCAAGATTCCTAACCCTTAAAGGAAATTGAATTGTTGGACCCCTAACCACTCTCATATGAGATATGGGAAGTGCCTCTCTTAGAGGGTTTCAAACCTATATCCTTGGTCAAATTTGATGGGCGCAACTATCTCTACGGAAATGTTGCCTCCATCAATACACAGATGGCCATCATAGGAGCGCCCGACTCCTTGAAATGCAAGCTGCTCTCTGGCACTTTCAAGGACGCCGCTCTTAGATGGTATATTGATTTACCTCGTGCATCCATCAAAAGTTACAACACTACTACAAATAATACATTTTATGAAAAAACTTTCACCTCACTCAACAAAATAACGAGGTGTAAACCATAGACGCGACACTTTGTTTTAATTTAAAATACCACATATTCCCTCGGTTGAACTGGCAACCGAGGGGTAAAGTATTTACAAGACATACCTTCGAATCCCAACAACTACATTTTATCCATTTTAATTTTTTATAATTTTTTTTACCTCGGTTGAGTTTGAAATAGAGGGGTAAAGTATATAGAGGACACACATTTGAAAGTAACTTATTAATGTTAGTTGTTGTTGTATCAAGTAAAATGTTTAATATTGTTTTTGTTGTTCTTGTTATTAATATTGTTGTTGTTCATATTTAATATTTAATGATTTTATTAATTTTATTTATTTGTTGTTATTTATGTTGTTGTTGAAATTTAATGTTTAAAGATTCTATTGATTTTGTTGTTGTTGTTGTTGTTGTTGTTGTTGTTATTGTTGTTGTTGTTTTTGAGATTTAATGTTTATGGATTCTATTAAATTTTGTTTTTGTTGTTGTTGTTTTTGTTGATGATGAGGAGGAGGAGGAGGAAGATTTAGAATTTGTCAACAAATTTGATGCTTTGGAAATTAAAATGAAAAAAACAAGTTAAAACTAAAATTTTGTAAATATGGATTTACCTTTCGGGTATTATTTCCATCCGAGGTAAAAAGTAATGTAGTTTTGAAAATCCAAAAAATTCTATTGATGGGGATCGAACCCATGACCAGTACAATTTTCCCCTCGATGGAACTTTACCCGAAGGGAAAAGTGGCGAGTTTTCCTGTTGCCATTTGTTTTCTCGCCTATAAAATCGAGCTAAAATCCCTTTTCCAACTAATGTAAAAGGGGTTTTGTTGTAGTTCTAGGAACTAGTACAGAAACTGGTACACCCGTTTTCTGTCAGCCGCCACAGGAAGATGTCCACTACCAGACTGTTCAACATACACTATGGTTCATCGGTGTCGCTGAGGGACTATCTCACGTGTTTCAACGAAGCCAACATTAGGGTTGTCCCACCAAACCAATAAATGTTTGTTACGACATTCTAAAATGGACTTAAGGCAGCACACTTCAACGAGTCCCTCGCATAGAAGCCATCGTTGTTGTTGGCAGAAGTGGTCACCAGAGCTGAGTGTTACATAAAGGGAGATGAAAGCAATGCCCAAAAGAAGGCACGTAGAATCAAAGAGAGTACTCCTAATGCAAAGAGCTTACATCATCAGAGAAAGAACTATTATACCTCACCCATAAAGGACAAATCAGCGTTCAAAAGGGTAGGTAAGACAACAAAGAACTTTACAGCCTTTGAACACAATTCGTGAGAAAACTGGCGCGAGGTACTCCACTTGCAAAACATTCCTACACTGCCTTCCCCTAAAGCAGATATGATGAGTTCTAAATCAGGAAGATGATGCAAGTTCCATAAGGTAAATGGACATCAAACTGTGGACTGCTATTAGCACAAGAAGGAAATTGAAAGACTATTACAGGAGGGGCATCTCAAGAAATATGTGAAGGGAAACTCCTCTCGCTCGTCAGACAAATCTAACTTGCGTGGGAGAGATGATGTTGGGAGCCCCAGACCCAACATAGCCAAAGAGTCGTATCAAGTCGAGGACAACAAAGTCGTGTGTCACACACTTAACACTATAGCAGGAGAGTTCGCCGGAGGTGAGGAAACTAGCTTTGCCAGAAAAAGGTATGCTCGTCAGATCCTAATTGTACGAAACTTTCATGAGGTCAAGATTGAATGAGGGTTTCAAACATTGGAAGCCATGATTGCCTTCTAGGAGAAAGATTCAACTATCATTCACCCTCACAACGATGATCCCTTGGTCATTGTCCTTAAATGCGAAGACTAGAAAATTAACATTTTGATTGGTTTAGGTGATTAAACAAAGAGAGAGTTAGAAACGAGAGAGGTTGCTGAGAAATATAACACTTATTCTGCTTAACATGCAAAGAATTATCAAATAGAGATTTAAAAGCAATGAGACCAACGTACGTTTTATTTTTCTTCATGTGAGCGAAGAAAGGTAAGAGAAATGACTATTTGCTTTTCTATTTCACACATATATCCTTGCCAAAAAAATATTACCCATTAAATATATAGTATTTATTGTTATTTTATTGGTTCATAGTACATTAAAGAAAGCTGATTCTCTTTCATTCATAGCTTATACAAAAATTTATATTTTAAAAAAATAATTAAACATTAATAAATTAATTAAATTCCATTGTATTGAAATTAATAATCTAATATCATTCTATTATAAAATTAATTAACTAAATTAAGAAAATTAAAACAATTATGTATTAAACTTTATTTAAGGGTATTTTTGTTTTTATAAAAGTAATATTATTTCTATCTTTTAACTTTCTATTCAACTAAACAAGTGAAAAGAGAGAGAAATGCTTCTCTCTCTCTTCTATTTCTCTATTATTTCTCCTTTACCAAAAAATATTCCAAATATACTCTATTTCTTATCTTTTTCTTTCTTCTTACAATCTCCCTCACTTATTTCTCTCTTTTCACTTTCTCTCTACTACTAAACATACCCTAAAAGAGTTCTCGTCAAAATTCCGCAGACATATTATAGTGGGAGGCATTTGAAAAACTTCACCTCGACCTAAAAGACCTAAAGCCCTTCAGAGAATCATTGCTTGGATTCTCAAAAGAACAAGTGCAAGTAAAGGGATATATCACCTCGAGGATCACCATTGGAGAAGAAGATCAAGCTTAGGAGATAAAGGTTACGTATCTCGTTATTGATGCCCCCTCTTCATGTAATACGACTATATGGCGACCATTCTTTAACATGTTCAGCGTTGCCTTGTCTACTATGTATTTTCTATGAAGTACCCTCTCCCTAATGGGCGAGTAGAGGTTATCCAAGGAGATCAAGAGATCACCAAAAAGTGCTATGTAGAAAGCCTCATGTTGAATAGAATCCACACTCAAGGTGGGAAGGCCAGAAAGATAATCTCGGGAATAAAGCCACCAGAGGAATTCCAGAAAGGAGAATAAACTTCCTCCCCAACCTCTAAGGAGATTGAAGGCTAAAGATTCATAAGATATACCCCTTGAAGATGTCAGCATAGCTGCCATATATTTTTCTTCAGTATTATTTTATTATTTTATTTTTAAGAGCAAGTATTATATCTTTGTCAATTCTAAGGAACAAGATAGTTTATGAGGTGCACTCTTTTACCTTACTTGCTCTTACGAGGGGCGAGGGTTTTTAAAGAGGTACGTCATTTTTCATTATGTTAAAATACATATGTTTGGATCTCCATTTATTTACATAAAACTTAAGAGTTGAAGAGATCAAATTGCTAGATCCTTAATTGGGACCCTTAATGAGGCAATCAATTGATGGATCCTTAATTGGTATCCTTGCCGCCCAATGAGGCGATCAATCGTTGGATCCTTAACTGGGATCATTGTCGCCCAATGAGGCGATCAATCGCTGGTTCTTTAATTGAGATCCTTTACGTCCAATGCGGAGATTAATCACTAGATCCTTAATTGGGATCCTTGCCACCCAATGAGGAGATCAATCACTAGATCCTTAATTCAGATCCTTGCCACCCAATGAGGCGATCAATCGCTGAAGCCTTAAATGGGGTCCTTTTTGTCAAATGAGATTATCGATTGCTGGATCCTTAAGTGGGATCCTTGTTGCCCAATGAGGCAATCAATTCATTAGATCCTTAATCGAGATCCTTGACTCCCAAGGAGGAAATCAACTTGCTAAAACCTTAGTTGGGATCCTGAAAGCCCAATAAGGCAATCATATTCGTTGGATCCTTAATCGGGATCTTTGCCACCCAAGGAGGAAATCAACTTGCTAGACCCTTAGTTGGGATCCTAGTAGCCCAATAAGGCAACGATATTTGTTGGATCCTTAAAGTGTTATCCTTGAAGTCCACAAGGTAAATCATGACAATAAACACCTTTAAGCAAAAATAAAAAAAACAAGTAGATAGTGCTAAAAAGCATTTAAAAGGCGCCCCTCTGTTCAAAATAATTACAAAAACACTTGAATGGACATAAAATACAATTGTAAAAAAAAACACCGAAGAGGTCAAATAAATACAACCAAAAAAGGATAAGAACAAGAATTATTCTTCATCCACCAGCTGTCCATCTGGAATCACCTTGAACAGGTCCATGGAGCTCAAGTCCAAATCATTATAAATAAGGGAAACCTGCCTTTTCACCTCCTCAGAATGATGGACAGAGGCCCCATGGCTTCATCCTTGAGAAGGGTAACCTGCTTCTCAAAACCTTTATGGGTATCGCAAGCTTTCCCTTGCAATTGCTTCAAACCTTCCACTTTTACAAGCTGGGCACGAATCTGAGTATCCGCCTCCTCGAAAATCTCTTTCAAAGCATCTCGTCTCTCTCTGAGCTTCTTCATTGCTGCCTCGCCTTCACGAGTGAACTTTTTACAATAATCACCCCAGACTGGAGCCCCCTTAGCATGTGCGAATTTTCTCCCTTGGTTTTTTCTCCATTAAAAAGCACCTCACGAGTTATGTCTCCAACAGAGAAGACATTTGGGTGGGGGACATATCAGAAAGCAACTGAAAATCACTAGGAAAGTTCTCGAAGAAAGAAATGAAGCAATCAATGAATTCCACGACATTAAGGAGAGCTCAAGGGGGACCAAATCATATGTTGTCCTCTCCATGGATAGCCCCGCCTCACGGTTTCTTGAAGGTCTAGAAAGAGTCACATCCCTCATAGGAACCTTAGGAGGGCGAATCTCGGGTGCTTGTGAAGTCACACAATACGTATCATCCCTGGTGCCCTCCATGTCTTTGGATAAGAAACGCATCGCCCGCTACTGAATTGCTCGTATCTTCACTAAACGACATCTCTTCTCGTTAAGAAGGCCCCTCATCATCTTGCCTACAAATAACAAACATCATTAAAATACAAGAGTAAATATAGTTGGGTCAGAAAATATTTTCCATACCTAAATGTTCTTCCACTCCATTGACGTCTTCATGATCCTGATCAATAAGGACACTGGACTCCATAGAACAGAAGCACTCTGGGACCTTAATCACTTCTGGTCGATAGGAGAAAGGACATGTGGATCCACCCTCTCCATAAGTTGCGGATTCTAAGACCATGATAGAAGTAAAATGGGTTCGCCATTTTCCCCTACTATAATGGGAGAAGCATTATCCTGCCCTTTTTTTTGCACAAAATTTTCCTTCCAATCCTCATAAGGGTTGGCGAAGGTTTTTAGAAAACATCCACTAGGAAAAGGGCGCAACATTACCCAACCATTGGAGGGAAGGAGTTCCATCTTGAAGAAATGGAGAAATTCCCTGACAGATAGGGATACACCCAAACTACATCAGACTATTTGTAAAGCTCTAAGTATACCCCATACATTCAGAGTAACTTGAGATGAGGCGACATTAACAACAGTCAAAAACTCTATTTTAAAAGAGGTAAAAGGAATCAGAACCCTTAGCTCATAAATAACAACAAGATGGTTATAAAAGTAAGGGGCAGTGACTCGTCGGAGGTATCCAT
This sequence comes from Lathyrus tuberosus, assembly GCA_022829125.1. NCBI lineage: Eukaryota > Viridiplantae > Streptophyta > Magnoliopsida > Fabales > Fabaceae > Lathyrus > Lathyrus tuberosus. The sequence continues at coordinate 17,352,690 of JALAZF010000071.1, forward strand.
ATTCTCCCTCTCATCCTTCAAACAAAGTTACATGATCACATCCCTCTCTTGACCCGTGTTGGATAGTCAAATGCCATGGAGAAATTTATCAATCAATACTTTAGTGGAATACATGGACATAATATCCTAGACATGGACGAGTTTAGTATTCTTCCCCATGATCAATAAAAACAGAGACTTAGAAGAGAAAGTGTGTAACCTAGAAATGGTAATTTAAGAAAGAGAAATGGAAAAGGAGAAATAAAAGGGTTACAAAAGTAATATAGGGAATCCCGAAAGACACATGACTATACGTTAACCTAATAAGGGAACTACCACAATAAGTGAATAGTCTCCACACCTAGAAGACACGTGTAAGAATGAAATGAATTGTTTTTCCCAAGAAGCGCCATCATGGGGGTGCATTAAATGGCACCCATGCCTTTTTCCCACTCAAACACTCAAGTTTTCAAAAGTGATTAATATTTTGATGTCTTAGAATATCACCTAAAATTAGGCATGCTCTTTCATTGACCACGCACCTTTTTTACAAATGCCTTCAGCTAAGGGACTCGCCCCAGCTGGGGGACTCATCCTGGTCCAAAGGAATTATTTACATGGCAAAGGGCGTGCTCCAAGAGTTTAAGAACACTTCACCTTTAGAAAAGCCATTGTGCTTGATGGATTATGTAGTGATATATTTGCGGTAGTCCTAATCTAGGGTCTCCTCTCCCAGAAGTTATATCGCCCTGGTGACGTCCCGGAGACCCACCCCGAAGTAACCCTGACGTGTGATTCGAGAAAGAAGGAGTTTCCACTAACTTTTGAAATATAAATGGTCAATAACTTCCCTTGAGAAAGAATGAGCGGTTGGCGTTACTAATGGTAATTCAAACCCTAAGTCTTATTGACCTCTATAAATACATCTCCCCTCAAAGGGAGAAGTGACAGACCCTAAGTGATACACGTTCTCTGCACCCTATAAAGCATAACACTCATTTCAGTCTTAACACATGACTGCCTATAATTGTACGTTTGCTACAAAGCATCACCATTCATCAGCATATACGCTAACCTCACGTGAGCAAGCTCACAAACTCTCTCAAAATACCATCGTACAGGGCTTCTTGCCGTCGTAGGCAAGCCCTAACCATCATATTGTGTTATAACCTCCTAAGGCCTTTGAGTCTCTCTGTCCTTATTGGGGGGACATTCACACATATATTTTTTTTTCTAGTACAAAAAGGTATATAGTTTTTTATATTTTTAAAAATGATTTTTATAAAAATGTATTTCTAAAATATTAAAAGTTTTTTAAATTCGGTTCTTAGAAATTCAAAATTTAATTTTGACATCGTGTAACATAAATACATATTATTGAAGATTAAAACATAGCTGAAATCACACTTTTTTTTATTAAAAAAATGTATCCCAAAAATGATATTTATGAAAAACTAGTTGAATAAGTTTTAATTTATGTGATTTTTTTAAAATTTTGATATTAAAAAAGTAATAGTAACTAAAAAGACATTTTAAGAATAACTATTTAAATAAAATTTTCATTTGAAACTTTTAATAAAAACAAATTTGTAATTTTTTTAAAACAAAAATATATAAATTATAAAATTCTTTTTTCAAAAAACTGAAATAGATGGCCCAAAATCTTGTCTTATTTCTTGTGTTTCACTTTCTAAATTAATTATTTATTAAAATAATAATTATGTAGCTTTTAATCTTTCAGTTGTCTGCTTGGAAAGGTAAGATGGTCTCAATATGTAGCAGAGTAATCTTTATAAATGTTGTTTTGAACGCTTTACCTGTATTTTTCTTCTCTTTTTATAAAGCGGCTAAAGGGGTCAGTAGGGAGATAATAAGAATGTAACTATCGTTTCTCTATAGCGGAACAGGGAACAAGAATTAGATATTAATTGGGTTTTTTGGGACTTCATTTGTAAACCTAAGCTAGAAGGAGGTCTTGGAATAAAAAAACTACGAGTTGTTCAAATGGATTTACTTGGGAAATCGGATTGGCGTATTCTTTCAGAAGAAAACTCAATTTGGCACTCATTGTTACAATTTAGGTATGGAGATACTACAACATTGGTGCTGGATCAATCTCACAGTGTTAACTGCAAAAAGCATTATTTATGGTGGCGAGATCTCTTGTTATCTATTGTCCCAACTGTAGCGTCGGTTTTTTGGTGACGCGACCACCTACCGCTTGTTTGGTGCTACTTTCTGATTTCTGTATTTATCCTATGAAGCTTAAAAGGAAGGGGAAGATATCTTAAACTAACCCTCCACGCAAGTGTTTTCTTTAACAAATGCTAAGAGATCGGGGATCGGGGTTTGGTTATACAAAGGGAAGCTATTAACACCTAGAGTATCTAAAGTAATCTATAGGAATCTTCTTTTGCATGTATTTCTACTGTTTGAAATGCTTTCTTGTGTTTATCTGCTATTGATTGGGAAAGTTTCTCCTTTGGGAGGGTTAAGAGAATGTTTTTGTTGTTTTCGGGTTTTCTATTGTTTTTGGGAAGGTACTGGACCTAAGATTTTTGATTTGTGTGCTCGCTAAGATTTTTTAATCTTATGCCTACGTATTCCCGTAAAGAGATTTGGGAAATCAGAGCAATTGTAGTTCCTCCTATTTCTATGGGAGGAAATTTTGTTTAGTGTCTTGTTCAAAGCCCAAGATTGAAGCTAGCAGAGTATTTGTGTCTTGTTCAAAGCCCAAGATTGAAGCTAAATTTTGACATAGAGAGAATTTGTCATCTCTAAAGGGAGAAATCTCACCTATTCATCACAGATGTTAAGTAATTGGTTATAAGGGAAATTACTTTAACTGAGATATGGGATCCAGCAATGCCATAATTTCCTTTACAAGAGAGATTTCATGAAGGAAGAAGCTTTAACTCAGTGTAGAGCAATACCACTTTTTCCTTTATGAATCTTTCTTGCTAAGAGAGGGACATTGGCTTGGATGTGTCGAATCTAAAGGCTCGCCACTTATATCTGTTAGATGAAAGAGAGATTTTAGCCAGGATAAGGGAATGACTCCAGCTTGGATTTTGAATCAACAAGTGTGCCACTTACAGCAATTATCTGGAAAAGGGTTTTGATTGTTTGTTTTGATATGTGATGTATAGAAGAGGATCTTCCTATAGAGAGGACTCATGGTCTCATCTGAGGGGATATTGTTGTTTGTGTGCCTTGTTCAAAGCCCAAGGTTGAAGCTGAAAGAAAATGACTCATCTAGGGAGTGTTATATTTGTCTTGTACAAAGCCTAAGATTGAGGTTGTTTGGGAAAATCATTATATAAAGCCTAAGAGGAGGCTGACTTTTGCTGAGGATTATTGAAACCCAGGAGAGGGTCTAAATTGTATTGGGGAATCCAAAGGGAAACTAACTCTTGCTGTTGATTTGAGCAGAGTTGATCTACCAGATGCCATGAGGCTCTGGTTCTTTTGAGGATTTGTTGATGGTAAATTGACCCTGGCTGGGATTTTTAAGGTGAAAGTTAAGTCTTATTGGGGGCCAGAGGGGTTTAAAGGTGAGTTTGAAAACCTTATAAGTTTTAACTCTTCTGGGGACTGGTGTATTGGTAAAATGATCAGGATTTATCTTGAGCTTTTAGGAAGCCTGTGGGTCCTTGTGTTAAGCCCAAGAGGAGACTATGAGGGTGAGACTTTCCAAGTCTACTTGTATGAAGCCCAAGAGGGGGCTGAGACTATCCAAGTCTTTTAAGAAGAGGTAGACTCTGGTTGGAGAGAGATCTTTGTATGATGCCTAAGAGAAGGCTTTTGGTTCAAGAGATGAAGATCAACCCTTGAATGATTGGGTATTCTGGAGTTTTGATTTTCCTGAGGATTAACTAGCAGAGATGACTGAATCCTATCCTATGCTTTTAGGAAGCCTTTTGGGTCCTTGTACTAAGCCCAAAAGGAGGTTGTGGGGAACTTTTAAGAAGCCTGGTGGTCCTTGTACTAAGCCCAAGAGGAGGTTGTGGGGAACTTTTAAGAAGCCTGTTGGTCCAAGCCTAAGAAAAGTTCAAGAAAAGTTTCACCGGGAATAATCCTTTGTTAAACAATTCCAAGGTTTGAAGAAATTCAAAAGAGGTTTCACCAGGAATTAATCCTCTCTGGGGAAGTGAATTTATTTTATATGTTTCTAAGTTTTGATAGTCTTAAGAAAAGCTTCACCGGGAATAAAGCCCAAGAGGAGGCAAACTGTATTGAGGGAAGTTTCCTATAAGGGAACTAGGTATTGACTAAGTTAGAAGTATCCTATTGTTTGGCCTAAGGATGACCTAACTACTGGGGAAACTCTAGACAGATATGCACAAGTATATATACAAATAAGTGAATTAACAGGTATATAAACAAATATGTATTGAATTGAAAAGATATTGGGTCTTACACTCTGAAAAGAGGCCTAAGTGTATTATGATTGATTGTATTGGCTACAACTGTATGATTAGGATTTTGAGAAATTGAAGAAAGTTTTGAGAAAACTTTGAGTTTTAATTTGAATTAAAAGAAATTTTTTTAAAAGAAAAGAATGTTTGGGGCTTATAACTCAAAGAGAGATCCAAGTGGTCTAAGAGCAGTTTCACCGTGAATAATGCTCCTCTTAGTACCAGTTTTAAAAACAGGCAGATGATTTTGAAAACAGAGGTATGGGGCTTACAACTCAAGGAGAGGCCCGTGGAGGTTATTTATTTTTTAAAACCAAGTTTATGTACAAAAAGATTGGGGCTTATACTCAAGGAGAGGCCCAGGTGACTTATTTGAAAACATTGATCGCATTGCGATACCGAAAGACGTTGTGGCACTTATACTATAGCAAAGGCCCAAAATTTGTTTATGTACAAAAGGGTTTGGGTCTTACACTCTATTAGAGGCCCAAAATGTGTTTGAAAGGAAGAAAATTGGGGCTTATACTCAAGGAGAGGCCCAGATGAAAAAACAGTACACGCACCGTTATTTTTTAAAATCGTATTGGAACTTATACTATGACAGAGGCCCAAACATTATTTATTTACAAAATTGGTTGGGTCTTACACTCTGATAGAGGCCCAAGTGTTTCAAAGGAAGTTTTGAAAGGTTTAAAAATCAAGGAAAACCCTAATTTTATTTAAAAATACATTTTTTAAAGAAAAAATTAAATAAAAATGATATAAAATATAAAATATATTTAATAAAGATGTTGTGAACTTTGAAAAATGTTTGAAAATAGATGTTTTAATTCACAAGATGATTTAAAATTCAATTGGTTTTGAAAATCAAGAGAAAGAATTCATTTAAAAATGTTTAAAACAATTAAAAATAATTTCTTTGAAAAATTCAAAAATATATCAAATATAAATAATGTTTTTGGTTTTTTTGTGGAATAAAATATTAAAATGTATAAATGAATTATGTTTAAAAAATCATTTAAAAAAGATTAAAAATGAGAGAGATATGAATTTTTGAAAATAATTGAAAATATTAAAAATATTTAAAAATTCAAAAATTCAAAAAATGGCGCCAAGGCCATCTTCTTCTTCCTCGCTCGTACCCGCCATGGACGATTTGCAAAACCTCACATATCTCTCTCAATACGTAATGATTTTGCACGATTCAAACATGAAATTTGTGTGTTTTTGAACAAAGATTTCAATGATACCAATTAATTTCATTTCTTTTAAGTGTAGAGTGAGAAATCATGTGAAGAACAGATGAACCCTAATTTTTGCAAGAACACTATGAAATTCCATACACGATAGATACAAAGTAATTAATTGAGGGGAAACACTCTGCATAAGTGCAGAAACATATTGGTAACTTGAAAACACATTTATGATGCATGAATCATAGAGTTTGAGAAGTTCAGGCTTACATGTGCAAGAGGAAATCGAATCCTCAGTTGTAGGTGTTACATAAGTGTTTTGATGATCTGGACAGCTTCCTTGGACCTCAATGTAATACCCTAATTTTTTCCCCTAAGATTCTTTGCTTTTCTTTTGCATCTCATATTACAAACAAGATCACACATTGGTTCCCTCTTTTGTAGGATTGTACCTTGCAGGAATCTTTGAGTGTGTGTGTGTGTGTTTGTTAGTTGTTTTATTGCTTAATTTGTTTATGTTTACTAACCATTAATTAAAATCCAAAAAAATATTTTGTTTTCTTTCACTAACATTTTCAGGGGAAGAACAGGTTAAAAATACCAAAACAACAACCCCGCAGCTCGAATGAATTTCATCTGAACAAAGTCAAAGTTGATCCGCAATTAATTCAAAAATTATCTGATCAAGTGTTTCCAAGATTTAATTGATTTTTATTCAAGAGACTCCAAGGTTCATGTGTTTATTTCCATGCCTTCTTTGACAAGCAAAAGAATCGAGCCGGAACGACAACACTGCAATAAAATGCTCATTTTTCACAAATTTTGCAATGAGTAACCGGTTACCCTGTGGTGAGTAACCGATTACTCTCATGAAAATTTGAAAAAAATGGTAGCAAATTCAAATTCAGCAATTAGCACCAATCTCAGCCCTTGATCACATTGGGAATATTCTAGACCACCTCATTTTAATTCCCCTACATCACTTTGATCATTTTCCACCATTCACCTTCACTAATCACCACTCTTTTGATAATTCCCTCCAAATTTGAATTCCAAACCTAATTTTGATCATCCAAGCCTAATTCCAAACCACCAAATTTTCCAAGCCTAAACTCTGTAAATAGAGGCTTCATTTCATTCATTCTTCAAGCTTTTGAGAGCCAAATTCACCTTGCTAAAAATTCTCTTGAAGCTTTTGAGAGCCAAATTCACCTTGCTAAAATTTCTTTAGAAGCTTGAAATAGCCAACAAACCTCTTGCAAATTCACTTCCCAACCACAAAATTCACCAAAGCTCACATTTCTTCTTTTGAAAGTTAACAAGAATTCACATTAAATCTTGTTTTACTTTGAGCTAAACCTTCATCCATTCTTGTTTTTGTTCATCAATCACAGTAGATCAAGGTTTTGGAGTGTAGATTCAAAGGAATTTTCTGATTTGCAGTGGTAATTCATCTTACACCATTGTTAAAGCTTCATATTCATCCTTCAAGATGTAGATCCTTGGTGTTTTCTTGTTGTTGATCCTTTGGATCATATATCGTTGTTTTATTGCAGGTTTCTTTGTCTATTTTTACTTTAGAATTCGTGCAAATTCAATTCATGATCATAAGGTGTTTGAAAAATGTTTTGAAAGAAGATCATGCTGAATTTTGCACATTTTTTTGCTTCTGGTACAATGTTAATCGATTAACCAAATACAGTGTAAACTGGTTAATCGATTAACACCCTGTTTTACGCAGAAATTCAAAATCTGCACTGGTTAACCGATTAACCAATGTGTTAACCGATTAACCAGTGTCCAGAATGTTATTTTGGCTCTGTTTTGGGGCTGTTTTGGTTCCTTTTCCTTTTTCTTCCCTTTTCTTTTGTTCTTAGCCTTAGATCACATAATTGTGTGGTTTAATTAGGCTTTCTCTCCATCTATTTCTTTTTTTATTTTTGATCGATGAAAGTCTAAAAGATTTTGGAATTCCGTTGTTGAATTTCGATCAAGACTAGATCATTACCACTTTTCTTTTCGTGCGGTATTGCTTTCGGATGACGATCTACATATCGTTCATCTAGCATACATTAGCACAAAGAACTATTAACCGGCCTCATTGTAGGGTAATTACTCCGTAAATTACTCGGCGATTACTTAACATAGCGCAACTTTTGTCCCTCTTTATCCAATTCGGAATTTGAACTTTCGTGGTCCGGACCTTGATTGGTCGCGCCAACCCAATGTTGATTAATTTTTTGCACTAGGTCCATAATCTTTGAAACTTGGCGTTGTAGAGGCTTTGGTTTTACCAATCTTCTGTCAAGTTCACTAACTTTGGCCTAAGTGCATTGTTTAATCACTATAGTTCAAGACACGAAACGGAATAATCGGTGAAGGCTTATGGTACTAGAGCCTTGTGCTACTGACCACTAATTTCTAACTTTATATTTCCTTCTCGCTCCCTATCTCTCTTTTACTTTTATGCGATTTTTCCTTTGTCCGTTGGACACATGTTTATGCTTCCATATATTTTTCCTTTGTCCATTGGACACATGTTTATGCTTCCGCAATTTTTCCTTTGTCCGCTAGACACATGTTTATGCTTATGCCTTTTTCTCTTTGTCCATTTGGACTAAAAAACAATAATAAAGGATTAAACCACTAAAAGACTTGTGCTCTTAATTGTTGGACTATGGCCACTATCCCTTACTTTGGAGGACCTTCTTGGCTTGATTACGGACTTATGGACTTAGAATTAGGATTCTCTCCCTTATGCTTTGGACCGTTATGGAGTTTGGTATTCTAGCCTTTATTTGGCTTGCTTATTGGCTCAAGAGGATGGAATTCTATTCTTATTATGCTTTGAAGAGTGTCTCCATGTGGTTAGATCTTTCTTATCCTTATCTTTTATTTTTTATGCACTAGGATAGTCACTTCTTCTCCACCCCTTCTTCAATTTTCAAAACCTTCTCCCTTTTTTCAAAATCTTCTTGATTTCAAACTATCACCTCTTTCATAATAAAACCTTGACTTTGGTCAAGTGAGTTTTTAAACTTTGTTTTCTTTAATAAATGCCAATCCATCTTAATCATATTTTGACAATTTCAAAAAGACATAAAAAATACAAAACTCATCAAACTCTTTTTTGTGCTTTGTGCACTTTTCCTTTTAAACTTTTTCATAAGTTTAGACATGATTCATTTCTTTAAGCGGAATTATTCGCTTGGAAATGACGACTTGTATTTACACTTAAAATCAACCAAAACAAACAAATTTTTGTTCTTTGTACCACGAACTACGAGGTTTTGATCCTACATTGCACATCGTGGGTACATAGGCATGAGGCGATAAGTCTCTCCAAACACAAAAATCTTAAAAAATAAATTCTCTTCTCATCTCCTCAATCCCTTTATAAGCAAACCACTTTCAGACCAAAAAGCATGAATACATCAAAGGGCTCCTATAGAGTACTATAGATGTATTGGGTGCGTAAAACCTTCCCTTTACATAACCAATCCCCCTTACCCGTTATCTCTTTGTTCTTTTAGAACTCTTTAGGTTTTGTTCGCTCTTTTTCCTTTCCTTTCGTGGATGAAATAAAAGCGCGGTGGCGACTCTTGCTTTATGAGTTAGGTTAATCAATAGCTTACACTCACGATTTTTACCGTTACAGGAAAGTGGCGACTCTGCTGGGGAAAGATTGACCTCTTGCTGGTCCATCCCTTGAGGGGTTTAGCCTACTTTGATTTATTTATTGCTTTTTGTCTGATTTGTTTGTTATTTGTTTGTTCTGTTTGGGAATTTTCTGTGTGGTGAGATAAGCCCAATACCCCGGCTTGAGTATACACCTAGGACTAGGGTGGAAAGTAGTGTGACTTGTGTGGCATTTGGCCAGACATAGTATACATGAAAACTCCACATCCAGACGAGGTTTTCTTTGGTGATATTCTATCCTACGCATTTGGGGCAGACGATGGAATATAACCTGGAAAACTGTCGACTCTAGCGGCCATTCCCGAGGACTCACTAGAGGCACTCCTCCCAAGAGGCAATAATGGCAGACCATAAATGGAAAACCCGTTATGCTTCTTGATCCGAGGACCCGAAGCTAGGAACTTTTTAGAACCTTATTCTACAGGTGGATATAATCTCTAGTACATACCTTTGTGGGTTGGTTCTTACCCTTGGCTCCATGCTCGTAACTCGGAACCTTGAACCCGTGTGATCTTGTTTGTGGTTGCTGCATACATGCACTCCTGCATTCAGGGACATTTTGTTTCAGTCAATTTTCAAGGATTTTAGAGATTTTCCTTTTGCAAACATAACAGAAAATATTTCAATAAAATGGGATGTTTATCAGTATTTCAAAAAAAAGAAAGAGTGTTATTTCTTTGTGAAGTTTGCAATTGCCTTATATTTTAAAGATCCTTGAAAGTTGAATGAAACGTTTGCATTTTTTTTGCATTAGCATTCGTATCATCCTGCATTGTTTCTTGCCTTTTCCAGGTGTCTTATTGTTCCCCTTTGGTCTTTATTCAGTCAAGTTGTCGCACCGGTATAATACTCGGGCTAATCAGAGAAAGAAGAGGATTTAGCTGATTTTCTAGAATTCGTACCAAGTTTGAGGTAGTTACTGAATGCACATGGAGAGAACAAAAGATGATGATCTCATGTCAGGCTTTACAGTGATGACCAATCCGATGTTTGATTCTCCTCTGGACGACGATGTTCCACAAGTGGATGTTCCTACTCGATCCTGACCTGTGTAAAATGATCTGATTTTCAAGTTGTTAGAAAAGATTCCCAATTTTCGAGGTATATGCCAAATCCTCAAAATGTCCACCCTATGACAGAAATGATTGATCTTAAAGTTGTAGAAATGAAAGAAGGACTTCGTGATCTCAGTAAGGAATTGAAAATGTTGACAAGACCCAATGCATCTAGTTTTAAGGCTCATGACTTGTGCCTGGTTCCGGATGTGGTTATTCCTCAGAAGTTCAAAATGCCTGTCTTTGAAATATACAAGGGTGTTAGCTGTCCAAGGAACCATTTGACGATGTTCTGTCGAAAGATGACCGCTCATGTCGACAACGATAAGTTGATGATTTACTGCTTTCAAGAAATTTTATACGGAGGATCCTTGATGTGGTATATGAAGCTAGAAAGGAACCATATTCAGTCTTGGGAAGACCTAGCTGACGCTTTTGTGAAACAGTACAATTACAATTTGGACATGGCTCCAGACAGCGATCAATTGATGGGTATGAGTCAGAAGGACATCGAATCCTTTAGAGAGTATGCACAAAGATGGAAAGAATTAGCAGCTCAAGTTCATCCACCACTCTTAGAGAAAGAACTGTCCAAAATGTTTCTAAGAACACTGTCAGACTCTTATTATGTCAGGATGGTATGCGTTGTGCCTCTAGATTTCTCCAAAATTGTGGAAGTCGGAGTAAACATTGAGAACGCATTCAAAAGTGGAAGGATCCAAGATGGTTTGAACGACCAAGCTAGTGAAGAAAATGTTGAAGTTGATGCGATTCAAGATTCTCCTCAGTGCCAGAATCAACATAGACCTCTGAATAATTCAAAAAGAGAGACTCGTCAGTTTGATTCAATTCCAATGACTTACAGTCAATTGTGGTCTTATTTTGCCCGAAACTCGGTGATGACACCTAGAAAAACCAGAGCCATGAAGTCTCGCCCTCCTTGGTACAATCCAAACACCAGTTGTGAGTTCCATGATGGAGTAATGGGGCATCCAATTGAGGAGTGCAAGGTTTTCCAGGTAAAAGGTTCAAGAGATGATTGACGATGATGTGTTGACCTTTAAGGGGGGAAGCCCATTTGTGAATGAAATGCCTTTATGCTGATATTAGTAGAGTGACCCGCAGTGGTTGTATGTTTGCTTCTATGTCTCCTAAGAAAGTTGATAATGTTCTTTCAAGCTCAAGCTGACACAGTTTTCCTCAGATCTTTAGTTCATTTACTGCATTTTCATTTGTAATCTTTTATGATTGTTATTGCTTTGTTTGCATGTAGAACTTGTTTGTTTTTAATATTAATCTTAATGCAATGAGTATGTTTATCTTGAAGTGATCCATTCGCATTCGCTCGTATTTTGTTTTCTGCATTTGCAATATCAACTTCTTATTTAAATTCTTGGAGGGAGGATGATGAAATGAAAACGCAAGATTTCTGGTTGTGTGCTTTTGAATAAGACCCTGGTGATGATGTAAGGCATTGTTTCAAATTCCCAAACATCGGAGATATAAGGAAGATAATCCCTTGTTAACCCCTTTGAGCCTTGAAGTATGAGTTTCTTTTCTAAATAAGAAAATCCTCACATTTAACCTTGGGGCAGGGTAGTATTCAGTTAATTTGACCAAGTGTCAAAATTTCCAAAAAGAGTGTGCATCTAAGGAAACCACAATGGTTATTCCTCATCCTTGAAGGAAAGAGGCAGTCATAACCCTTTCAAAAAAGCCAATGTCACATGATTTGTTCAAAAAAAAAAAGAAAAAAAAAATCAAAAAAAGGCCCACTAAGTCGAAAACTTGAAAACAAGTGACTTAGGCAAAAATTGGGGCATCCCGCTGGACATCAAAAATTAAAAAAAAAATCAGTCCAGACAAAAGTTAGGGAAAAATAAAAAGAATGAAAATGTGAAAAGCAAGAATAAAAGAAAAATTCTCATCAAAAGAACAAATCTTTGTGTGACTACCAAGTCAAAGGACAAAAAGGGTGACTGTTATTCCCCAAATAACCTTATTGGTTCTTAAACCATCAGATTCAGTAATCTTTTTAAAGATGAACATTTGTGTCAATTATCTGAATATAGGACTGAAGAACATCACAGAGAATGGGTGGGTACAAATAAATTTTGAGCCTAAAAATCCTTTTTTCTGAAAACCGTGAACCAGGCCATGTTTCAACGCTCAAAAGACCTAATTGAAGCAGGGTTTATTTTGAAGCATACTCCAAACGAGATATCTTTCCTGACTCCCATGAGTTGCGCTAAAAGATCTTTGATGGTATTGCATGTGCATTCAAAAATCAATGTCGTATCTAAACTAGTGATTCATGCACAAGGTTTTGCGACGTCTTTTCAGTAAAAACTTCAAGATTAATATGTCTGTTGCATTAGAATTATCATTCTCAGAATAAACATTTTTCTGCTTGCATACATTTCTTTGACATCATAGAAGCTTACATTTGAGCATCAGTGATGAGTCTAATCTTTTGAGGCCTGAAACTCTGATGAGTAATTGGCAAATCATTTCAAGGATGATCCTATTCAGGGGCATGTTGCCTGAAGGCCTTGTTGAGTATGAGCAAACTTGTTGATGTTTTCACATGGGGCAAAGCTAGAAGAATCTACTGATCAAAGAGCGTGCCGAGTTCAGTAAATCCGGGGCGGTTACGTCGAGATTCGACAAATCTCTCAGAGTTGGAAGACACTGGGACAGATTATCTCAAGTCGTTATGGTACATCATTTCCTTTTGGTGTAAAATCCTTTGTAGACCATGCAGTCTGGGGCAAAAGTTAAATGGTGAATTCAACGCACATAAGCAGATTTGTTCTTATGGATGTAATCATGTTGTTAATCAGATGATGGATTCCCTCAATATTTTTGTGAGGTGTTGGACTCTTGAAATCCGTTATTCCCCAATTGAGCGCCTGTTTGGGTATTTCCAGTCCAAGTACTATTTTGGGTATTCCTCAGGCTAAGTCTTGATTCAGATTTCCCCAGCTGAGTATGATTCTATTCTCCAGCCAGGTTATGATCAAGCATTTGTGAAGCTTTGGGGAGATGTTCCCCTTGATGTGGAATCCTCACACGGAGTTTTATCTCTCGTTGTGATTGCTTTGATCACTCCCCGAGCAAAGATTAATGTTGACTTCTTATTCCCCCAATTGGTGGATATCCCCATCAGGGTTTGCTTCGTGTGTACTCCTTGACAGGATCTCTTTTGGTATCTCTGTCTTGTTGAGATTAGCCGAGTGTTCAGCTGAGCTGTAGTGTTTATTCATCCTCTGTTCATCCGTGTGTCTGTTTTGTCAGCATATTCATGCTCATACGCATTGTATACGCATTCTTTTGTTGTGCATAGCATTATTGTTGTTGTAGCATTGTGCATTTTGCATCTGTTTTAGTGCTTCCCAGCTCTCTGGTGTTGTTATCCTCCGTTGTGTGTGTGTGTGTGTCCTCTCTCCAATAGAGTGTCGACCTTAAGCAGAAAGTGTTTATCCTTTCCAATTCCCCACTGAGTTTGTTCCTCGTGGATGTTTATTGATTCAGTTTCCTTTCCAGTTCGTTATCTGGATGGAATTAATCCCCAGTTGAGATATTTCCTCCTCAGGATGAGTCTTGTTTGACCGTTTTTCTCTAGTTTATTCCTGGATTGAACTTTGGTCTCCGGCGGTGACTACTTTGAAGCTTTCTAGGTTATGTAACCTAGATGATTGGGAATGCATTTATTTTGCACATTCGAAGATTTTGTATTGCTCAACAGATGATCTGTTTGTGGTTACCATTAGAAGATGAAGATTTTGTTTCCTCCAGCAGTGTTATTGTAACACTCTTTTGGAATCCGTTGCATGACAACAAGCAGCAGCCTCTTTATTTGAGGAACTTGTGTGGCTCCAGTTATCAGACGTTATCTTTTCAATCAAATGTTATCTCTCAGGTTGTGCCTATCAAAGAAGTTTGTTGTGAATTTCCAACAGATGGTTGTCTCTTTATTTGAGAAGTCTGTTGCGTGATCTAACTTGCCCATATCTCCTATGAAGATCCCTGGTAGAGTTATTAATTCCTAGTTCCTGGTAAATCTCGGCAGAAGATTTCCATTTGACCTCGGCAGAAGGTATTTTCCTTCCAAGAATCTCGGCAGTAGATTTCTTGGATATTTTTGAAAGATTTCCAGCAAACCTCGGCAGAAGGTGGCTTTATTTCAGATTTCTTTGATTGATCTCAGCAGTAGATTCTCCAGTGAGTTTTAAAATAGAATTTGCAACAAGCCTCGGCAGAAGGTATTTTCTTTCCAAGAATCTCGGCAGTAGATTTCTCGGACAATTCCAAAAAAAAAGATTACAGTAACCTCGGCAGAAGGTATTTTCATTTTAGGATCTCGGAGTAGAATCCTTAAAAGATTTTTCAGTAAAGCCTCGACAGCAGGCGTGTTCTCGATTATTCCTCGGCAGTAGGAATTACATATAAAATCTCGGCAGAAGGTGTTTCATTTGAAGGTTCTCTAGTTGATCTTGGCAATAGATTCCCCAATAAATTTTTGATGGTTGAGACATTTCTCAAAAAAAAAAAAATTGGTAGAAAGTATTCTCCAATGAATGGTAAGTCTCTTCGGTTAGACGGGACAGTTCGTTGTTGAGATTTGGTTACTCCAATGAATGGTAAGTCTCTTCGGGATGCTAGAGATAGTTCATTGTTGAGGTGTTGATTTTCCCCAGTGGAGCCTTGCTGTGCTAAGTCTTCCCTATAGAGTTATATCCTTGTTGTGTTGTGGTTTATTTCCATATACAGTTATCCCCAGTTTGAATCTTTTCCTCAGCTGAGTCCCAGTAGTTGTGCGGTATGTTCCCCGGCTAGTTGGTGATCTCTCCTCTCTTTTCGGGTTTATTACCATTGTCGTCCTGCCTTTTGTTGGTAGTAGGTAATATTTCTCGTACCCCTTTTTGGTTGATTACCTCGTCGTAACTATCACTTGGTTGATAGTTGGTAATCCCTCTGTTTGAACTTATCACCTTTGTCGTCCTGCCTTTTGTTGGTAGTAGGTGATATTTCTCGTATCTTTTGAGATTGTTACCTTTGTCGTCCTGACCTTTGTTGGTAGTAGGTAATTCTTCTCATATCCTTTTATTGACTGCCTTGTTGTAACTATCACTTGCTTGGTAGTTGGAAATCTTTCCTTTTTGATCATGCTATTACCGGATGTCTAGTATTAAACGATCTGTTCCCCAGCGAAGATTTTGTTGGGACGGTGTTATTCCTCTTTTATTTCTGGTGTCGGTAATTTTCCCTCAGTTGGAATCTTACTCCCTGCTCTTCCCCAGTGGAGATTCGTTTCCTCCCCTGTTGGGATGTGTTTTCCCTATTTTTGGTTTCCCCTGTGGAGTCTTTTCTCTTTGCTCCCCAGTTTTTGTTGGTCTCCTGTGGCGTTTCTCCCCACAGAGGTCTTGTGTCTGCATATCATTTGCATGATCATATCATTTTGTGGTTTCTTAGGGCCAAAAATTGGGTTGTTGTTATATTTAAGTCTCTTCTATCTCGTTGAGACAAAGATGCCAATCTTCATATCTCCGGATAGAAGAAACTTAAATAGGGGCAGCTGTAATACCCTAATTTTTGCCCCTAAGATTCTTTGCTTTTCTTTTGCATCTCATATTACAAACAAGATCACACATTGGTTCCCTCTTTTGAGGATTGTGCCTTGCAGGGATCTTTGTGTGTGTGTGTGTGTTTGTTAGTTGTTTTATTGCTTAATTTGTTTATGTTTACTAGCCATTCATTAAAATCCAAAAAAATATTTTGTTTTCTTTCACTAACATTTTCAGGGGAAGAACAGATTAAAAATACCAAAACAACAGCCCCGCAGCTCGAATGAATTTCATCTGAACAAAGTCAAAGTTGATCCGCAATTAATTCAAAAAAATATCTGATCAAGAGTTTCCAAGATTTAATTGATTTTTATTCAAGAGACTCCAAGGTTCATGGGTTTATTTCCATGCCTTCTTTGACAAGCAAAAGAATCGAGCCGGAACGACAACAGTGCAACAAAATGCTCATTTTTCCCAAATTTTGCATTGAGTAACCGGTTACCCTGTGGTGAGTAACCGGTTACTCTCATGAAAATTTGAAAAAAATGGTAGCAAATTCAAATTCAGCAATTAGCACCAATCTCAGTCTTTGATCACATTGGGAATATTCTAGACCACTCATTTTAATTCCCCTACATCACTTTGATCATTTTCCACCATGCACCTTCACTAATCACCACTCTTTTGATAATTCCCTCCAAATTTGAATTCCAATCCTAATTTTGATCATCCAAGCCTAATTCCAAACCACCAAATTTTCCAAGCCTAAACTCTATAAATAGAGGCTTCATTTCATTCATTCTTCAAGCTTTTGAGAGCCAAATTCACCTTGCTAAAATTTCTTTACAAACTTTTGATAGCCAACAAACCTCTTGCAAATTCACTTCCCAACCACAAAATTCACCAAAGCTCACATTTCTTCTTTTGAAAGTTAACAAGAATTCACATTGAATCTTGTTTAACTTTGAGCTAAACCTTCATCCATTCTTGTTTTTGTTCATCAATCACAGTAGATCAAGGTTTTAGAGTGTAGATTCAAAGGAATTTTCTGATTTGGAGTGGTAATTCATCTTCAACCATTGTTAAAGCTTCATATTCATCCTTCAAGATGTAGATCCTTGGTGTTTTCTTGTTGTTGATTCTTTGGATCATATATCATTGTTTGATTGCAGGTTTCTTTGTCTATTTTTACTTTAAAATTTGTGCAAATTCAATTCATGATCATAAGGTGTTTGAAAAATGTTTTGAAAGAAGATCATGCTGAATTTTGCACATTTTTTTTGCTTCTGGTACATTGTTAATCGATTAACCAAATACAGTGTAAACTGGTTAATCGATTAACACCCTGTTTTGCGCAGAAATTCAAAATCTGCACTGTTTAACCGATTAACCAATGTGTTAACCGATTAACCAGTGTCCAGAATGTTATTTTTGCTCTGTTTTGGGATTGTTTTAGTTCCTTTTCCTTTTTCTTCCCTTTTCTTTTGTTCTTAGCCTTAGATCACATAATTGTGTGGCTTAATTAGGCTTTCTCTCCATCTATTTCTCTTTTATTTTTGATCGATGAAAGTCTAAAAGATCTTGGAATTCCGTTGTTGAATTTCGATCAAGACTAGATCGTTACCACTTTTCTTTTCGTGCGGTATTGCTTTCGGATGACGATCTATATATCGTTCATCTAGCATACATTAGCACAAAGAACTATTGACCGGCCTCATTGTAGGGTAATTACTCCATAAATTACTCGGCGATTGCTTAACATAGCGCAACATTTGTCCCTCTTTATCCAATTCGAAATTTGAACTTTTGTGGTCCTGACCTTGATTGGTCGCGTCAACCCAATGTTGATTAATTTTTTGCATTATGTCCATAATCTTTGAAACTTAGCGTTGTAGAGGCTTTGGTTTTACCAATCTTCTGTCAAGTTCACTAACTTTGGCCTAAATGCATTGTTTAATCACTATAGTTCAAGACACGAAACAGAATAATCGGTGAAGGTTTATGGCACTAGAGCCTTGTGCTACTAACCACTAATTTCTAACTTTATATTTCCTTCTCGCTCCCTATCTCTCTTTTACTTTTATGCAATTTTTCCTTTGTCCGTTGGGCACATGTTTATGCTTCCGCATATTTTTCCTTTGTCTGTTGGACACATGTTTATGCTTCCGCAATTTTTTCTTTGTCCGCTGGACACATGTTTATGCTTATGCCTTTTTCTCTTCGTCCATTTGGACTCAAAAACATTAATAAAGGATTAAACCACTAAAAGACTTGTGCTCTTAATTGTTGGACTATGGCCACTATCCCTTGCTTTGGAGGACCTTCTTGGCTTGATTACGGACTTATGGACTTAGAATTAGGATTCTCTCCCTTATGCTTTGGACCGTTGTGGAGTTTGGTATTCTAGCCTTTATTTGGCTTGCTTATTGGCTCAAGAGGATGGAATTATATTCTTATTATGCTTTGAAGAGTCTCCATGTGGTTAGATCTTTCTTTTCCTTATCTTTTATTTTTTATGCACTAGGAAAGTCACTTCTTCTCCACCCCTTCTTCAATTTTCAAAACCTTCTCCCTTTTTTCAAAATCTTCTTGATTTCAAACTATCACCTCTTTCATAATAAAACCTTGACTTTGGTCAAGTGATTTTTTAAACTTTGTTTTCTTTAATAAATGTCAATCCATCTTAATCATATTTTGACCATTTCAAAAAGACATAAAAAATACAAAACTCACCAAACTCTTTTTTGTGCTTTGTGCACTTTTCCTTTTAAACTTTTTCATAAGTTTAGACATGATTCATTTCTTTAAGCGGAATTATTCGCTTGGAAATGACGACTTGTCTTTACACTTAAAATCAACCAAAACAAACAAATTTTTGTTCTTTGTACCACGAACTACGAGGTTTTGATCCTACATTGCACATCGTGGGTACGTAGGCATGAGGCGATAAGTCTCTCCAAACACAAAAATCTTAAAAAATAAATTCTCTTCTCATCTCCTCAATCTCTTTACAAGTAAACCACTTTCAGACCAAAAAGCATGAATACATCAAAGGGCTCCTATAGAGTACTATAGATGTATTGGGTGCGTAAAACCTTCCCTTTACATAACCAACCCCCCTTACCCGTTATCTCTTTCTTATTTTAGAACTCTTTAGGTTTTGTTTGCTCTTTTTCCTTTCCCTTCGTGGATGAAATAAAAGCGCGGTGGCGACTCTTGCTTTATGAGTTAGGTTAATCAATAGCTTACACTCACGATTTTTACCGCTACACTCAAGTAGTGTGTTGAGATGCTTGGAATGGATTGAAAACCTCTGGATTGGTGGGCACGACTCTGACTGCAGATGGCTTTGGGATGAATGTGAGCTTGATGAATTTGATGTTTCAGATGTTGTTCAAGTGTTTAGATCACTCATATATGATGTATGTGAGGTGTTAGAATGGTTGGTTTGAGCTGAATTGCTCTCTGTCTCAAAACATGATTCTCACTTCTTTGAAAATGGAATTTTGATTCACAAAAGGGAAATGGTGGAAAACATGTGTTGTGATGTTTTGGGGTGTTTTAATCAGTCACAAATGACCTCTATTTATAGTAGAGGAAGCTTGTTTTCCAAGGACTAGTGAATGGAGGTTGATCATAATGTGTAGCTAGGTAGCCATTGACTTGGATGTTTCAAAGTGCCAAGTCTCCTCTAGCTTGACTCAATTCAATTTTTGCAGGCTTGAACACTCAGAGCTTTGGACTGAATCTTAACTGGTTTGGAATGATATGGCTAGGTTCATGACACCTCAATGCATTGCATTAATGTAACATTGTCAAATTTGAAATTTGAGGCATTTTGCAATGATGGATCATCACATGCTAGGATGGATTCTTGCCTCTTTGATCAAGTAACAAGTGATTCATCAAGAGTTTTATGTTTTTGGAAGATGACAAAGTTTGCAAAGTGACAAAATTTGAAGGAGAAAACCGTGTGGCACAAGTTATGCCCCAATGTTGTCTTGAAAAACCAGAAATTCATGTCATGTTGCAAGGCTTGTAATTTCTTGCTCAAGTTGATTTAGAATGTGTTCTTGTACTTTTTGGAAAGCTTGTACATCATACTTCAACTTTGATGTTTGCCTTTGGTCTTGAATCAATGTGGATCATGGAGACAAATGACCTCAAAGTTTGCAAAAATGCAAACAGATTCTATCCCAAAATTTCACTAAGTGTCAAAAGTGGAAATCCCATGAAACCCTAAATTCATGGCTTTATAACTCAAAATCCATGCATCTTTTGACCATGGACCAGTAGGACACTTTTGTAGTATGTAATGAGAGCTTTCATTTGAGCTTTGGATGGAAGAAAATGGTTGCTTGGATCATAAGTGTAGCGAGCGATTTTGGGACGTGGTTCTTAAGCACTATCGTTCTGGGGTACTACAGGTAGATTCATTTTTTATCCTATCGAAGCTGATGAAGGAAGGGAAATAGATGTCTCCAATTAACCCTGCTTGCATACTGAGTTTAAATAGCGGTCTGTTAGGTTACAGATGCTATGTGGAAGTGGGGCCCAATCTTTGGTTCTTTTGTTGAGAACACAATGTCTGGATTATTTGTGAGGATGTTAGGACTGATGCTTTTCGATTGATGTATGAGGGTATGGGATTTGATTTTTTTGATTAGTATGCTCGCTAAGATTTTTTTTTTAATCTTATGCCTACGTATTCGCGTTTGACGAAACAGGGAAATCAGAGTGATCGTAGTTCCTCCTATTCTATGGGAGGAAAAAGGTGTTTTGGTGTCTTGTTCAAAGCCCAAGACATGAAGCTAAATGGAGTATATGTATCTTGTTCAAAGCCCAAGATGTGAAGCTGAAGAGTTTATTTGTATCTTGTTTGAAGCCCAAGATGTGAAGCTGAATGGTCTATTTGTATCTTGTTAGAAGCCCAAGATGTGAAGCTAAAGGGTTTCTTAGAGAGAATTTGTCATCTCTAAAGAGGAGTTGTTGATGTTTGTATGTTGTGAGCAAGGCACAGGTTTGATGTTAAAAGGTTGATTGACTCAACCGGGGATTTCCTTATACAAAGCCTAAGAGGAGGCTAAAAGGGGTTTACTCAACAAAAGAGTGTTTTTGTGTCTCGTATGAAGCCCGAGGCAGAGGCTAAAAGGATTTGACTCAACAAGAGAGTCTTTTATACTCAACAAGAGAGTGATTTTATGTCTCGTACGAAGCCCGAGATTAGAGGAAAAAAGGGTTTGACTCGACAAAAGAGTCTTTTATACTCAACAAGAGAGTGTGTCTTGTATGAAGCCCAAGACGGAGGCTAAAGGGTGATTGACTCAACAAGAGAGTCTTTTATACTCAACAAGAGAGTGTTTTGTATCTCGTACGAAGCCCGAGATGGAGGATAAAGAGGTGATTCAATAAGAGAATCTTTTATACTCAACAAGAGAGTGTTTTATATCTCGTACGAAGCCCGAGATGGAGGCTGAAAAGTTGGTTGACTCAACAAGATAGTCTTTTATACTCAACAAGAGAGTGTTTTTGTATCTCGTACGAAGCCCGAGATGGAGGCTGAAGGGGTGATTCAACAAGAGAATCTTTTATACTCAACAAGAGAGTGTGTAATATCTCGTACGAAGCCCGAGATGGAGGTTGAAGGTTTATTTGACTCAACAAGAGAGTCTGAAAAGGTTAGCTCCACTGGGGAGAATCATTTGTACAAAGCCCAAGAGGAGGCTAGAAGTGCTGGTGACTGTTTCAGTTGAGTGACAGGTCCAATATGTTGGATAAAAGAGAAAATCAGTTCTTATAAAGAGACTGGTTAAAGGTATGTTTGTGCTTCGGGATTGATCAGAAGATCAGGGTCATTTCCTGTTCTTTAAGGAAATGTGAAATCCAAAGGGTATTGAGACTGTCCAAGTCTACTGGTGTTTCGAGAAATCGATTCTCGGATAAGCGAATGATCTTTGTATAATGCCCAAGAGAAGGCTGGTATGTTAAGGGATGAAGGTCAACCCATTAACTGGTCTGACACTTGACTCAGAAAGACAGCTCTAGCAAATTGATGACTAGGTTCTGTTCCTATACCTGTAGAGGTCCCTGGGTCCTTGTACTAAGCCCAAGAGAATGCATGAGAGCTTTTAAGAAGCCGAAGGGTCCTTGTACAACGCCCAAGAGGAGGCGGGGATGCTTTTAAGAAGCCTGTGGGTCCCCAAACCACGAAAAGTTCAAGACATGCTATTCACAGAGAATAGATCAAGCCAGGAAAGTTCGAGGATTTGGAAGAAACTCAAGAGATGCCATTCACGGAGAAAAGATCATCTCTGGGGAGTTAGAGTTTCTTTGACAATTTCTAAGGGTGACAGTCTGAGAAAAGGTTCACCGAGAATACTGCCTTTCTCTTTGTTCCATATTGTTTAACCCCAAGAGGAGGGAACACTGTGTCTGGTAATCCTATGGGGATCTAGTTTTGTTTGTATTTAAGAGTGACCAACAGGGCTTTACCTAGTGCTAGACGTAGTTGCCGGGGAAAACTCTAAATAACTATACTAGTATTACACAGTTGATATTTGACGAGTATATAAAAGTTTGTGAAAGAAGACTTACAGTGAGCAGCCCCACAATACAGTTATATATATATATATGAAAGCGGATAAAGAAAGCGGGTAAACACTTACTCGGTTGTAGAGCTTCCATGTTGTTTTGTTAGTTGTTCAACAAAGAAAGCTTTGATAACAATATTATATTCAAAATCAAAGGAGAAAGTGCTTTGAAAAGATTGTTGGGGATTGCAGCTCAAGGAGAGGCCCAAGGTTTAATGACGATTGCACCGTTGTTTTAAATTTGTACAGAGGGGCTTATACAAGTGACTGAGGCCCAAAAAGGTTTTCTGTACAAAGGGATGGGTCTTACACTCTCTCAAGAGGCCCAAAGGTTTATTTTTATACAAGTGGTGGGGCTTACAACTCAAGGAGAGGCCCAGGGTTTTGATTTTTAAACTGGCGGTCGCGCCGAGATTTTCTTTTAACGCCGAGGGACTTATACAATATCTAAGGCCCAAAATGGTTTTGGTTAAAAGTGGGTTGGGTCTTACACTCTATTAGAGGCCCAAAGTGTATTTTAAGAAAAGAAATGGGTCTTATAGCTCGAGGAGAAGCCCATTTGGTTTTGTTTGAAAAGGCGACGATCGCGTCGTTTGTTCTTGACGGTATCGGGACTTATACAATACACTGAGGCCCAAATGATTTGGTCAAAAAGGGATTGGATCTTACACTCTATTAGAGGCTCAAAAGTGTTCGAAAAAGATTTGTTAGGGTGAAAATCAAAGAAACCCCAATTTCATTTTTTAAAGGCATTTTTCAAAGAAAAATCAAGTAAAAAATGATAAAAATATCAAATGAAATCATTAATCATGTTATAAATAATGATTAAGGTTTATAAAAAAGTATTTTATCCACATGAATATTTAAAATCATTTTGGTTTTAAAAGTCAAGAAAAAGAAATCATTTTAAAAGCATTTAAAACAATTTAAAACAATATTTTTAAATATATTAAAAATAAATCAAATAATAATATTTTTTTGTGATTTTTTGTGGATGTTTAATATTATGGAGTATGAATAAGAAATGTGTAAAACAAAATTGGAAAATAATGATTTTTGCTATGTAAAAGAATTGGTTGATTTTTTGAAAATAAACTAAGAAAAAGAGGAAAGATGTCACAACATCACATTCGACATCTTTCATGAGTTTTAAAGATAAGAGAAAAAGGAAAGATGTCACAACATCACATTCGACATCTTAGAAAAATTAGAACTGAAACTTTAGTTTCAACATCTTTTTTATCAAACTTCAGACATTCATAACTCACTCAATTTTTAACGAAATTAAAATCCTTAGGAACCTATCTTGACCGATTTTTCGCAAGGAATCCAATGGTATTACTCATGCACACTGAAACTTAATGTACAGAACACACAAAGCAAAAAGACCAGAACTGCACATGTAGTTTTCGACATCTTTTGTCATCAAACTTCCAACACGCATAACTCTCTCAATTTTTAACGAAATTAAAATCCGTAAGAACCTATCTTGACCGATTTTTCGCAAGGAATCCAATGGTATTACTCATGCACACTGAAACTTAATGTACAGAACACACAAAGCAAAAAACCAGAACTGCATGTTGATTTTAAAACAACATAAACTCCACATATAAACATGTTAAATTGCAAACAGTAGGAGGATCACATCATACACATTAAGGACTACATTTTTGCTTCAAGAATTGTTCAATATGATGCATGTATGTGGACAACAAAGGAAAGCATGATTCAAAGAATTCAAGTTGTGAATTTTACCTATTTTTTGGAGATTTTGTGCAACCTACCAAGTGCTTTGTTCCAAAAATGATTTGATGCTTTGGACATCCTCAAATGACCTCTTAGAAGCTTTTAGGATGGTTGGAATCAGCTGGAAACCTCTGGAGCAAGTTTGAGCTCTTTCTTGCAAAATGGGCAAAAGTGGCCAAAATGCCAACTCTCTCAAATGGTGTTCCAGATGGAGGGAACCATTTGGGACAGTTCAAGGATGATATTTGGAGTGTGTTTGAGGTTTTATCTGGTTTGGAAAGTGACTGAATCAAGACACGGCTTGAAAAATGCAAAAAAGTCCAATTTTGAGGTTTTGAGAGGTGACTTTGTGATTTTGGTGTTATAGGTCACTTGTGAGAGTTTGGACAGCTTAGATATGACATATTGGATGTGTTTGGATCATGAGCTGTGATGGAAATGCTCTCTAACTCAAAAAAATCAAAATTACCTTGCTAAAGAAGGCATTTTGGAGTGAAAGAAGTGATTTTGAGGAAAGCATATGTTTGATGGCTTTGGTGTACTCAAACTGAGCACAAATGAGCTCTATTTATAGTAGTGCAAGTTTGTTTTGCAAGCAACAGTGAATGGTGGTTGTAGCAGAGGTTTGGCAAATGTTGGCCAATGAGAATCCAAGTCTCCTCTAGCCAATGGCTAGAGGTTAGGGCACAGGCTACTGGTTCCCTAGTTGTTGGAGGAATCTTGACTGAATTCAGTTAGAGGAAGCTCAGTTCATGCCACCTCTAAGCATCAATTAAATGCTCCAAACCAAAATTGGAGTCTTGTCCCTCTTTTAGGGTTTTCTAGGTTTAGCATGCTACTTTTGGTTCCAAGGACTTTGGAGGCTTGGAGATCAGATCATCCCCCTTGGATTTGATCCTCAGATGTGTCCAAAATGATGACAAGTCTTAAAATTTCGTGTGGCACAAGAAATGTGAAAATCTGTCCTGAAACCTGTCTTAAAAATCAGCTGCAGCAAGCCTTGTTGTAAAATCCATAACTTCTTGCTCAAGAATGATAAATGGTTGTTCCAGGACTTTACGGAAAGCTGAGATGACATACTTCAACTTTGATGTTTGACCCTAAACTTGGTTCAACTTGGATCATGGAGAAAAACATCCTTGAAGTTGGGACATTCTTGCTGGAAAAATATTAATGATGTCCTATGAAATGTTGAAACATTTGACAACTTTGAACATTAACAATTCCAAACTCTAATCACTTATATCTTTTAATCCACTATGATATTTTGAGTTGAAGTGAATCACACCTTTGATGCTTGTCCTGCATGGTGACAAAGCTTGAAAATTGTGTGGCATAAGAAAAAGTGCACAAAATCTGTCCTAAAAAACAGTTGCAGCAAGCCTTACTGTACAGTCCATAACTTCCTGCTCGAGTATGATAAATGGACGTTCTACAACTTTCTAGAAAGCTGAGATTACGTACTTCAACTTTGATGTTCAAGGTTTGGCTTGAATCAACTTGGATCAGGGAGAAAAACATCCTTGAAGTTGGGACATTCTTGCTAGAAAAATCTTAATAATGTCCTATGAAATGTCGGAACATTTGACATTAAGAATTCCTAACTTTTACCACTTATATCATTCAATCCTTATGATATTTTGAGTTGATTCCTTCTACAATGTTGAAGTATCAAATACCCTCTTTAAAATAGCTCTTACGCAAAATCAACGGATGCTTGGATCAATAGTTACAACCTTGAAAAGTTGTGCACTTGAACATGATTTTAACTTAGAAAAAATTTCTAAGTTTCTTTCAATTTGATCAATTTTGCAATTTTGCATGATTTCTTGATTTAAATTTGATCAAATTAAATCATCCATCATATTTTCTTGAGTAATGGCTTGTGAAGCTCAAAGTTGACCAAAAGTCAAACTTTGACTTTCTGCGTCAGTTGACTTTGTATTAGATGAACTTGAGGCTTGATCCACTTGAAATGTTGCACTCTTGTGCTTAATTCTTGATGTGGGAGTCCTCTTGATCCTTTGTGGGTGTTTAAGAGGTTAGACAAATTGAAGATCATGTCATTCCTTGATTGATCCTTTGTCTAAAGGCTCTGAGAGGGCTTGAAACCCTAAGCTTGATTGTAGTGAATGCTCAACAATTCCTTGAGGAGATTGATGAGGCACAAAGGTACATCCATATTGTGATTATGATTTGCACAATGATGGGAAATCTTAGTGGTCAAAATTTGGGGTATTACAGATGCCCCTATTTAATCTTCTTGGACCCGAAGGTGTGAATGGCGAAGGTATTTGGGCATTCGGGGTGCAAGAGGATTAAATATCGGAATACCCGAAATTTTGATGGTGGTTATGAATAGAAGTTTGCTCATCCATCTTCTTTTGCTAGGCAATGATGCTTAGAAAAGGTAAACTTCCCCTCGATCCTGGTTTCCTACCAAGGAACTGGTCTCAGTATCTCAAGTAAACTTCCCCTCGATCCTGGTTTCCTACCAAGGAACTGGTCTAAGTTTTTAAATAAACTTCCCCTCGATCCTGGTTTCCTACCAAGGAACTGGTCTTAGTTTCTGATGTGAACTTCCCTTCGATCCTGGTTTCCTACCAAGGAACTGGTCTTAGTTTCTGAAATAAACCTCCCCTCGATCCTGGTTTCCTACCAAGGATCTGGTCTTAGTTTCTGATGTCAACTTCCCCTCGATCCTGGTTTCCTACTGAGGAACTGGTCTCAGTTTCTGATGCAAACTTCCCCTCGATCCTGGTTTCCTACCAAGGAACTGGCCTCAGTTTCTTTTGTCAATAAACTTTCTTGACAAGGGACGCTATTCATAGCGGCTTTCCTCAAACTTCTCGCCGAATTTTCCTGGGGAGACGCCATTTGACGGAAAAAGTTTTGATGTCAGACTTGCTGGGGAATCCCATTCGTATGAGCTGTAGAGGTGTTCAAACTTCTCTGTTGGAGATGCCATTTGTCGATTCTACTGGGAAAACAAGTCTCTTGAGAGACTGCTTTCACTTGGGGATATTGCATCATACTTTTCTCGGGATCTTCTCGGAGAAATTCCATATGATGTGATCTAATTTTGAGGTGCTGATGACCTTTTCGTCAGGGGATTTTTCGGAAAAAACTGTCGTACGGCCGAATCTCTGATTAAGAGGCTTTCTCTGAGGATTTTTCTTAATCTGGGAAAGCGGAGATATCATATTCACCGACGAAGAGTGATGTTTGTCAAAAGTTCTCTTGTTTCTCAGAGGTTCAAGTTATCAAAGTGATCAAGGACCGATTCTAATCCAAAAATAAATTGGAGAGAAGTTACTTAGATGATTCACTTCCTGATGAGGAAAGATCTGACAACTCGATTGAGAGGACTTTTATCACTAGGGGATAAGACCGACTGGAGTGATAGTGATGTGATATGAATATGCATGTAAAATAATAATGCATGATGTATGTATGTTTATGCTGACAAAACTGACGCGACATACAGACTAGTAGATGAACACGAATGGATACTCGGCCACAGCGGGAGATGAAAAGTATCACTGGTTCACGATAGCAATTCTGCTTTGCTTAGGAGAGATAGTCCCTGCGGGGACAACCGTTGATCGGGCTTAGGAGATAAGAACTCTGTCGGGGATGTCAGACGGAGTATTCGCATCTGACATTGCTGATTCATCATTCAGGTGTACTGTTTTAGAAGGAGTACTTTGATTCTACACTTTGAAGTTCACTTACTTCTGGAGAAGCGATTGATGTTCTTCTGATGTTCAACAGTCAAAAGAAATTGCCATCTTTATTTTAAAAGCAGAAAAAGTTTGACAAGTAAATTCATTTTTGTTTTATTTTCAAGAATCGTTAATCATGTTAAAAACATCATTCTGTAAAGCTAAAACAAGAGAGAATTGCAAACAAAAGCACTAGGGCTCAAATTTTATATATAGGATGGAGATCAGCCCAAACGCGTGATTCCAAAGAGTATGTACAAAGTTAGAAAATAGTAATTTACAGGGAAAAGGGCTACATTAAAACATAACGACCACTATCCTTCTACCAACTTTGAATTCGGGGCATCCTGAGCTTCTGTCGAAGATGACCTTGACTGGAGTTTCTGATGGACGACGTAACTGCTGCTGAGGGATTTGCCCCTTTGTTGGACATATTTACTTGCCATTAATCCCTAATTTTTGCCTGGATTGTACTTTTGAGATTTCCAATCTACCGGGATTTTTGATTATGTCTCTAATTTTTGCCTGGACCGCCCTTTCGGGTTTTCAATCCACCGAGACGTTTTTTTTATACTTAGGCGAAGTATTTCTTGACTACGTCAACGTTCGTGGGGTAGGAAAATTCCTCTCCGTCCATGGTTGCGAGTCTCAAGGCGTCGCCTGAGAAAGCTTTCTTGACCACATAGAGGCCGTCATAAGTCGGAGTCCATTTGCCCCGAGAATCAGTGAGAAATGATTGTATCATCTTGAGCGCAATGTCTCCTTTTCTGAAAACACGAGGTCGAACCTTTTTGTCGAACACCTTCTTCATTCTTTGCTGATACAACTGACCGTGGCATAGTGTCATTATTTGTTTTTCTTCGATCAGATTCAGTTCATCGTGTCGACTTTGACACCATTCGGCTTCTGTAAGCTTAGCTTCCATCAATACCCAGATTGATGGGATCTCTACTTCTATGGGAAGGACTGCCTCCATTCCATATACTAGAGAGAAAGGGGTTGCCCCTGTTGAAGTGCGGACAGATGTGCGATAACCGTGAAGAGAAAAGGGCAGCATCTCATGCCAGTCTTTGTAGGTTACAACCATCTTTTGAACGGTCTTCTTGATGTTCTTGTTAGCCGCTTCTACCGCTCCATTCATCTTAGGTCGGTAGGGAGATGAGTTATGGTGTTCGATCTTGAACTCAACACACAACTCTTTCATCATCTTATTATTCAAGTTAGATCCATTATCAGTAATGATCTGGCTTGGAACACCATAACGGCAGATGAGATTGTTTTTGATAAATCGGACCACGACTTGTCGGGTAACATTGGCGTATGACGCTGCTTCGACCCACTTGGTGAAGTAATCAATGGCTACTAGGATGAACCGATATCTGTTTGAAGCCTTGGGCTCAATCATGCCAATCATGTCGATTCCCCATATGGAAAAAGGCCATGGGGAAGAAAGAACTTTGAGATACGTTGGCGGTACATGGATGTTGTCGGAGTATATCTGACACTTATGACACCTCCTCATGTACTTGTAGCAGTCGGATTCCATGGTCAACCAGTAGTACACTGCTCTTAGGATTTTTCTCGCCATTGTATGTCCGTTGGCATGAGTGCCAAAGGATCCTTCGTGAATTTCTTTTATCAGCATGTCTGCTTCTGGTCTGTCTACGCATCGGAGCAAGACCATGTCAAAGTTTCTCTTGTAAAGTGTGTCACCGATCAGGAATAAGCTTCCTGCTAGTCTTCTGAGGGTCTTTCTATCTTTCCTGGATGCCCCAGGTGGGTACTCCTGTTTCTGAAGGAATCATTTGATATCGTAATACCAAGGTTTGTCGTCTATGACTGCTTCGATCGCGAAGATGTAAGCGGGACGTTCTAGGCGCATTATGTCGATCTTAGGTATGTCATTCCATTGACCTACACTAATCATGGAAGAGAAAGTGGCTAATGCATCATCCATGTGATTCTCTTCACGAGGGATATGATGAAACTCGATTCTGTTGAAGAATGGTAACAACCTTCTCGCGTAGTCTTTGTAAGGAATCAATCCTGATTGGTATGTGTTCCAATCTTCGCCTAGGAAGTCAAATCCGACCGATTCCTGATCGGTGATCGGTTGATGAGCCAAATGATCAGCTAGAACACTTCCTTTAACAGCTTTCTGAGCGGGGTACTCGATGTCGTATTCTGATAACAACATCTG
This sequence comes from Lathyrus tuberosus, assembly GCA_022829125.1. Classification (NCBI taxonomy): domain Eukaryota; kingdom Viridiplantae; phylum Streptophyta; class Magnoliopsida; order Fabales; family Fabaceae; genus Lathyrus; species Lathyrus tuberosus. The sequence continues at coordinate 17,382,865 of JALAZF010000071.1, forward strand.
CCAATGGGCAATCCTTCCCGTGAGAGCAGGTTTTTCAAAGATATACTTGATTAGATCCATCTCATAGATTAACCAAGTAGTGTGACGAATCATGCATTGGAGAAGACGTTTGGCTGGCCAAGCCAAAGCACAGCAAGTTTTCTCGAGCATAGTGTACCGAGCTTCGCAGTCGGTGAATTTCTTGCTCAGATAGTAGATGGCAGACTCTTTCCATTTTGTTTCGTCTTGTTGGCCAAGTACACAGCCCATTGAGTCCTCTAGGGCTGTTAAGTAGATGATCAGTGGTCTTCCTTCCACTAGAGGTGATAGAATAGGTGGGTTCAACAGGTATTCCTTGATACTGTCGAAGGCAGTTTGGAAGTCTTCTGTCCAAACGCAGTCCTGATTCTTTTTGAGTAATTTGAAAATCGGCGCACATGTCGCGGTCATGAGGAATATGAATCTGGAAATGTAGTTCAAACGTCCCAGGAATCCCCTGACTCGTTTTTCAGTTTTCGGAGAAGGTATTTCTCGAATGGCCTTGACCTTGTCAGGATCAACCTCAATTCCTTTCTGGCTGACGATGAACCCTAAGAGTTTCCCTAAACGGACACTGAAAGTGCACTTATTGGGATTCAAGCGGAGTTTGTACTTCCTCAACCGCTCGAATAGTTTTGACAGGTGGGTCACATGCTCCTCCTCTGTTTTAGATTTGGCAATCATGTCATCGACATATACCTCGATTTATTTGTGTATCATGTCATGAAACAGAGTAGTCATGGCCCTTTGATAGGTTGCCCCGGCGTTCTTCAACCCGAACGACATTACCTTGTAACGAAAGGTTCCCCATTGGGTAATGAACGAAGTTTTCTCCATGTCTTTCGGCGCCATTTTAATTTGATTATAGCCCGAGAATCCATCCATGAAGGAGAAAACTTTGAATTTTGCTGTACTGTCAACTAGCATGTCAATGTGTGGCAAAGGAAAGTCGTCCTTTGGACTAGCCTTGTATAGATCCTTGTAATCAACACACATTCTGACCTTTCCATCCTTTTTCGGGACGGGTACTATGTTTGCTAACCATTGAGGATATTCTGAAGTGGCGTGGAAACCCGCGTCAATCTGTTTCTGTACCTCCTCTTTAATTTTGATGGCCATGTCCGGGTGAGTCCTTCTCAACCTCTGTTTTACTGGCGGACATTCTGATTTTAACGGTAGATGATGTTCTACGATACTTGTATCCAACCCTGGCATATCCTGATAGGACCAAGCGAATACATCGGGGAATTCTCTGAGAAACTTCGGCAGGCTCTCTTTGGCAGTTGGACTGAGTAGCGCCGCAATCCTGATCTCTTTTCTCTCTTTTTCCGAACCTAAGTTTACTGTTTCCAACGGCTCTTTGTGAGGTTCAATGGACCTTTCTTCTTGTCTGAGTATTCAGGAGATCTCTTCTAGAATTTCGTCGTTAACTTCTTCTTCATCCCCAAATACCGGGAATTCAAAGTTGGGAGAATGCATTTGATCGCGTGTTTCAATGGGGTTTAAAACAAGCAGTCTGCAAGACGTGATGATTTGTGTTTAGAAGAGATAGAGAGAATGCAAGAGTGTGTGCATTATTTTTTGAACAATGCTTGTTTTTATTATTCGTTATTTGTTTTTTAGGATTACCATTTTCTGAAAAAGCGAAAAGAGAAAACAGCAATTAATGCGGAAATTACAGAACGACGTTATTTTATTTATGATCAGTCGATTCTTGAAACTACAGTCCTATAAAACAAAACACTGTTGCTTCGGGCAAAGCGAAGAGGAAAATTTACAGAAAGTGAGCCCTATCAAAACATCCGTTTCACCTGGGCAGGGTGAATGGTTAAAGATGGCAATTACTTTGACTTATGAACGACTTTCGGAACATTGACAGCAACCCATTGGTGGCGAACTCCTCGGTGAATCACAAAGTCTGGTATCTTCCTTCTTGACTTGTCTTCAGAAATAACGTTGATTTCTGGTGGAGCAGGATCGTTTGAATCTGTCTCCCAGGCAGAGTTGTCGTAAGAGGATTCCTCCGCTGTATTTTGCATAATATTTGTTTTCTCAGGCAAATCTCCCCATCCAGTTGGCTGGATGTCTTCGAGCCTGATACGAGAGCTTTCAGGAGTGGTATACTTGACCAAGAAGTCGTACTTGCCACTCGGTTGTCCTATGGTGTCCCATACTTCTTTGGAACTGGAGGAGTCATCCCTTTCGATGACGTTGACCTCTGGAAAAGCATAGTTGATGAATTCTAGTCCTGCAAACTTTGCAAATTCATCGTCGCGCTGAGTATTTCTAGAATGCCCTGAGTAATGATCCCATGACATGGCGGGGACACAGGTATTCTGTTCAAGGATGCTCAACTGATTTTCATTATTCGGCTGATTCTCTTGCCCCAAGTCTTTTGGGTACGGCTTCCAGATAGGCAAGTCATCCATTGGGTCATAATAATTATGGTCAAAGTTGTCCTTCATCAGAGTGTCCTCCTCTAATGAATTTGGCGGGGCACGACATCCTTCCGGATTGCAATCTCCGTATATCATTTCGACGTCTGACCTTGGTATATATCTTGGACTTTGCGTGGGAAAGCAGAATGGGGTATGTGTTTCATCCTGAGACATATAACCGTTCTCGTTGTGATAGGACTTCCATTCTTCCTCTGTATTGAAGGAATCACCCTCATTGATGGTATGTACTTCTTGAGATACTGGGTGAAGGAAACCTCCATTGTGGAAGAAGTTCTGAATGGGATGAATACTTTCATCGTTAGCAGCCGTCTGGGTGCAGGTTGCAGCAAAACCAAGACCCTTCTTTGTTTTATTATCAGTAGGAATGATAAGTTGTCCCCATCCTTTCATATTGTTACTTTCAATTGCCTCGAGAGCATCTTTGTACGAGAAAATAGAGGTTCCTTTCTCTGATTGATTCTCATTGCTCACCGAAAGTGCTTGGAACTGAGTCCCAACAACCTCCTCGGGTTCTATACAAGTAGATAATGACAGGTTACTCACGAGCAAGGCTTGTTCTCCACAAACCATGACGAGTTGATCGTTCTTGACGAACTTCAGTTTCTGGTGCAGCGTCGAAGTGACTGCCCCAGCCTGGTGTATCCAAGGTCTTCCTAATAAACAACTGTATGTTGCCCGAATATCCATGACCTGGAAAGTGATTATGAAAGTGTGAGGACCGATGGTTATGGGAAGGTCGACTTCGCCGATAACTGCTTTCCGAGACCCGTCAAAGGCTTTGACGATAACCTCACTGCCCCTCGTCGGGGATCCTTTGAATGATAGTCGCATTAAAGTGGACTTCGGCATAACGTTGATGGCCGATCCGGTGTCTACCAGTACACTGTCTAAAGCATCGTCCTGACAGTTAACTGTGATATTGAGCGCCATGTTGTGACTTTTGCCCCCCTCTGGCAAGTCCTCATCACTTAATCCTAAGTTGTTGCAGGAAGTGATGTTAGAGATGATGCTATCGAACTTTCGTATTGACACATCCTGTTCCACAAAGGCCTGCTCTAAGACTTTCTATAGAGCCTCCCTGTGGGCTTCTAAACTGAGTAAAAGCGATAGCACAGAGATCTTTGAAGGAGTTTGTGTATTCACTCCTCTGGATGAGCTTCAGCATCTCATCATCGTTTTTCGAAAGGTCGGGATTACTGGATTGACCGACTGGTGGATTGGGAGCTTCTGTCTGAAGTTCCTTTTCTCTGTTAGGTTCTCCAACTCCTCGGTTGAAGATTCGACCGCTCCGTGTTACTTGACTGATGTCTGCAATATTCACAACAGAGGGTAATGGAATTTCCCTTCCATTCTCAATTGTCGTTGCACCATATTTATAAGGGATAGCCTTAGTTAATTCATACGGTAATGGTCCTGGCAGATAGATAACTACAGGAGCCTTCTGATTTTTCTGACTGTTATAGGTAACTTTAATCAGCTCCTGGCTAGGAACTTTTGATTCGTCCAGTAAAGGGATGATGGTACAAACATCCTTGCTCTGCTGATGATCAGAGATTACGACAACGTCTCTGATTTGATCAGCGAAGTAGCCCGACGTCTAGTTGATTGGCTCAAAACCCAGACACGGGTGAATCTCTCTAGATCCACCTGACCTTGAAGAGCTGCTCACACGAGGTAACATCCTTGATTATTTTTAGAGTAGATATCACATTGGTGATAATTATGAGGTGGCACATGGCCATATCCACTCTGTCTACAATGCATCTTTACCAAGTTGGCCCTTAATAAGAGTACATCGTGAATTTGATAGATGTTGTTAGACTCTCCTTCAATCAAATTGACTGCAGCTTTCTCATGTTGAGGCAGCGGGTTCGTGAGAACATTAGGATTCGTATCCTTGAAAGATAAGACCCCGCTCCTAACAAGTTTTTGCACGTCGGATTTGAAACTGAGACAATTCTCTATGTTATGCCCTGGTCCTCCTTGATGGTAAGGGCAAGTCTGATCCACTTTGAACCAAAAAGGCGGATTTTCTGGTACTGTCAGGGGAGGCCTGGTTTGGACATGCCCCTTGATCAGTAGTAAGGGAAACAGTTTTGTGTACAACACATGTATAGGGTCAAACCCTGGTGGTCGCGTTGTACGGTTGTTGTTGTACGGAGGACGAGCCTGTTGAAGAGGGTGTCGTGCCCTTTACTAATATTGCTGTTGATTAGGTTGGCTCTGCGCAACCTGAGGTTGATACGTAGGAACATACGCAGGGTTAACAGCAGGAGTTACAGCTACTACTGGTTGATAACGTCTCCTTTGCTTTCTGAGAGAGATATTCCCAATATCCTGCTCTTTTTTTTAGGGAGAGCACTACCGTATCGTTTTATACTACTTGATGATCCAGCGTCTTTTACCAAACGTCCTTCTCGGACGGCTCCCTCAAGACGAACTCCCATGCCCACCATCTCGGTGAAGTCACTGGGCGCACTGGCAACCATTCTGTTGTAGTAAAATGAGCTTAAGGTTTTCAAGAAGATCTTCGCATCTCTTTTTCCTCCAAAGGTGGAGAAATCTGAGCGACAATTTCACACCATCTCTGAGCGTATTCTTTAAAGGTTTCCTTGTCCTTTTGTGACATCGATCTGAGCTGATCTCGGTCTGGTGCCATGTCTAAATTGTATTTATATTATTGAACGAAGGCGGCGCCAAAATCTCTGAATATGCCGATCGTGGCGCGGTTTAAACCCATGTACCATTTTAATGCGGCACCGGTTAAACTATCCTGAAAGTAGTGAATGAGCAGCTCCTGATTCTTTGTCTGAGCTGACATTCGCCGAGTGTACATCACCAAATGGCTCTGAGGGCAAGAGTTACTCTTGTACTTTTCAAATTCGGGCACCTGGAATTTTTGTGGGACTTTCACATTGGGGACCAAACAAAGGTCCGCGGCGTCCTTTCCAAATAGATCCTGACCACGAAGGGCTTGCAGTTCCTTCTGTATTTCCAGGAACTGTTCCTGGAACTCATCCATTCTGTCGAACATACTTTCCTTTCTACCAGAAGGTATCTGTGGAATCTGTCCTTCCGGGATAGTGTGTACCACGGGCAGTGGTATATTCATTACGGCCGAGACTCTTGGTGCCTCCCGAAGTTTATAACCTTCAGGAGTTGCTGTCATGCCCCTGGCATCTTTGTTTTCCCAAAGTTTATAACCTTCAAGCCCAGCAGTTCCTGCTGCGGTTCCCTAATCCTCAGTGATCAGCGGAACATATCCTTCCGGGATATAGTTGGGTGGCATGCCCCAGGGACGATCTTTCGGCATTTTGTACCTAGGATCATACTTTTCCACTATGGGCGTTGATGTGATCTCTGAGATCACAGTCCTTCGTTGTTGCATCTGAGCTTCTGCTAGAGCTTGCATGTCGCTATGAAGCTTTCTCAGATCCTCTTTCAGAGTGTCGATCTCTTCCCTCAACTCTTTGTTCTCTTCCTCGAGATCATCCATCTTTTTCTGACGATTGGCCTGAGTATTGTACGAATGAGACAGTTTGACTCTAGAATCGAGACACAAACGTGAGATTCGTAGGTAAGAAGAATGCGTTTATGCAAGAATGATGAATGCAATGATTATATTAATTGTATGTTTTGTTTATTCAAAGTGAACCTCGACAATTAGATTGCAAATATCAAACAGTGGGGAAACCCCGTTTTATTGAATTCAAAGGATTGCGGAAATGGAAATACAATAGATTACAAAGTGCTGAAAAAGAAAATCTAAACTAATGGATCCTGAGTCCCTTCTGAAGAGAGCTCAAGTGCTGGTTCTGGTACTTTCCTTTTCTTTGACTGGGGCTCTTAAGCCGTTGTCGGGTTGTCATTCCTTTGCCAAGTGAAAGGAGCGAGCAAATTCCTTTGGTCTTCTTGATTCTCTATAGCATGTTGCTCTAAAATCTCAATCAGAGCATCTTTTTCTCTTAATAGCTGCTGTATCTTCTTACACTCCACATTGAGAATGCGGTACTTGTTCCTCCAAGACCTCTTCTCCTGTTGAACTTTGCTGAGAGTGACCCGAAGCTTTTTCGTTTCAGACATAAAATAAAGGGTAGAGTCCCTTAATGAAAGAATTTCCTGACGAGGATAAGGCATTCTCAGCTTAAGAGCTCTAGTTTGTATCCAGTGGAGATAAGGCTCCACCGAGACACAATCCGGTTTCCCTAGAGACTCTCGTCCTTTCCTATGAACGTGTTTCCAAGCGTGCACTATTTCTGCCTTTAGTGCCCTGTCATTTTCTCCTTCCTTGAAGAAAAGACCTTCCAGATGAGCATTACACGGGACATGCCTCATCGGGTATCCAAATTGACGACGAACTAAACTTGGGTGATAATTGATTCCTCCTTTAGTTCCTATAAGGGGTACATTTGGGAAATTTCCACAACAGTCAATGATTCTGATCTCGTCGTAGATTCGATTATATCAATCAATGTCAGAGTTGGTAAGAGACATGATTCTCTACAACCAACGTAAAGTATTCTTTTGATCCCAAAATGCAGCAGACTTGGACAAATGGGAAGTGAACCATTTGTACAGTAGGGTTACACAGCACGTGATCATTCCTCCGATGTATAAATTCCTTAAGTGTACCGAATGATACGCATCTGTGAGTAAGGTCGGTACGGGGTTTCCAATCAGGAAAATCTTAATGGCGTTGATATCTACAAAGTTATCGATGTTGGGAAACAAAAATAACCCGTAGGTGAGCAAAACAAAGATGCTCTCGAAAGCAGCCATGTTCCCTATACTAGCAAAGTATAGAGCCTTCTTTGTCAAGAACTGGGCTGGCAAACCTTGGATGCCACCCTTAGTGGTCAGGTGAGTCCTGACTTCTGACTCATCCAAATAAATTGCTCTTGCAATGACATGATCTTTTAGAATTTCTTCCAGTCCAGAAAAAGGAGCCTGATCAGTGATATGCAGATCAGTCAAGTGAGAGTATTCCTCCAGCGTTGGTGCTAGCTGATAATCCAGGAATGTGAAACAGTGATAGACCAGATCGTAGAACTGGATTAGCGTGGACATGATTCCTTCGATTACATGGACCCTTAATAGAGACAGTAGTCCTCCATACTTGGCTCTGAAAGCCTCATGGTTGGTGATCATTCTCGCCAAACCTCTCAAATCCTCTAACTTTGGAACCTTGAAGGCGTACTTATGAGTTTTCCTTCTACCGAAATCCATTAGCGCAATCTCCTTTCTCTGACATTTGCAATCATTGTCTTAGTTTAATTTGAAAAAAAGGGAGACTAGAAGATAAGATTTTTCTTTTTGTTGTTTTAATGTTTTTTAAATGAATGCATGAATGCAACACACAAAAACATAGAAAAAACATGGGGTCAAAGGGGGGAGGTGTCATGAAGTCAAGGCTCTACCCATCCCCAAAGGTTTATACTGGTGATTTTTTGTACCTGTCCTCAAAATCATCAGCTCCTCCCAGGATAACAACGGCAAGCGGATCGCCAGCGAGCTGCAGTATCTTAGAGTAAATGCTATTCACCGAGAATAGATCATCAGCCTCAAATGAGGTTAGTATCGCGTGACAACTATTTCCGATAGCTTCCGCACTACAAAATGGTTTTAGTCTACTAAATCAGTTTCACCGACGACCACAATCGAACAACACTGCTTTCAACAACCGAAGTCGTATAGGCATTGAATCCGCAAAAGGGTGCCTCCACTGATCCGATGGTCGAGGTCTCTTATTTGGGATTCACTCCCAGTAAGATTACTCATTTAGCCATCACCTATCTTAGGTGTATACTCAATCTTTCCACACGCGGCATCACACGCGTTCCCATTAGCAGAAAAATAAACATAGATATCAATTAGGAAAAGCAGTATATATATATTTGTCTTAATCATCCTATACTTCTAGTCTTATGGTCCTAACAGACAATGACTCCCCAGCAGAGTCGCCATTTTTGTGATATTTTGTGAACTCAAGGTTTCTACCTAAGTTTTATGAAGACAGGGCCCCACGGCGGGCACCATTTTTTCTGTAGCGAGCGATTTTGGGATGTGGTTCTTAAGCATTATCGTTCTGGGGTACTACAGGTCGATTCATTTTTTATCCTATTGAAGCTGATGAAGGAAAGGAAATATATGTCTCCAATTAACCCTGCTTGCATACTGAGTTTAAACATCGGTCTGTTAGGTTACAGATGCTATGTGGACGTAGGACCCAATCTTTGGTTATTTTGTTGAGAACACAATGTCTGGATTATTTGTGAGGATGTTAGGACTGATGCTTTTTTATTGATGTATGAGGGTATGGGATTTGGGTTTTTTTATTAGTAGGCTCGCTAAGATTTTTTTTCAATCTTATGCCTACGTATTCCCGTTTGACGAAACAGGGAAATCAGAGCGATCGTAGTTCCTCCTATTCTATGGGAGGAAAAAGGTGTTTTGGTGTCTTGTTCAAAGCCCAAGATGTGAAGCTAAAGGGAGTATATGTATCTTGTTCAAAGCCCAAGACGTGAAGCTGAAGAGTTTATTTGTATCTTGTTCGAAGCCCAAGATGTGGAGCTGAATGGTCTATTTGTATCTTGTTCGAAGCCCAAGATGTGAAGCTAAAGGGTTTCTTAGAGAGAATATGTCATCTCTAAAGAGGAGTTGTTGATGTTTGTATGCTGTGAGCAAGGCACAGGTTTGATGCTAAAAGGTTGATTGACTCAACCGGGGATTTCCTTATACAAAGCCTAAGACGAGGCTAAAAGGGGTTTACTCAACAAAAGAGTGTTTTTGTGCCTTGTACGAAGCCCGGGGCGGAGGCTAAAAGGATTTGACTCAACAAGAGAGTCTTTTATACTAAAAAAGAGAGTGATTTTCTGTCTCGTATGAAGCCCGAGATTAGAGGCTAAAAGGGTTTGACTCAACAAGAGAGTCTTTTATACTCAATAAGAGAGTATGTCTTGTATGAAGCCCAAGACGGAGGCTAAAGGGTGATTGACTCAACAAGAGAGTCTTTTATACTCAACAAGAGAGTGTTTTGTATCTCGTACGAAGCCCGAGATGGAGGCTAAAGAGGTGATTCAACAAGAGAATCTTTTATACTCAACAAGAGAGTGTTTTATATCTCGTACGAAGCCCGAGATGGAGGCTGAAAAGTTGGTTGACTCAACAAGAGAGTTTTTTATACTCAACAAGAGAGTGTTTTTGTATCTCGTACGAAGCCCGAGATGGAGGCTGAAGGGGTGATTCAACAAGAGAATCTTTTATACTCAACAAGAGAGTGTTTTGTATCTCGTACGAAGTCCGAGATGGAGGCTGAACGTTTATTTGACTCAACGAGAGAGTCTGAAAAGGTTAGCTCCGCTGGGGAGAATCATTTGTACAAAGCCCAAGAGGAGGCTAGAAGTGCTGGTAACTGTTTAAGTTAAGTGACAGGTCCAATATGTTGGATAAAAGAGAAAATCAGTTCTTATAAAGAGACTGATTAAAGGTATGTTTGTGCTTCGGGATTGATCAGAAGATCCGGGTCATTTCCTGTTCTTTAAGGAAATGTGAAATCCAAAGGGTATTGAGCCTGTCCAAGTCTACTGGTGTTTCGAGAAATTGATTCTCGGATAAGCGAATGATCTTTGTATAATGCCCAAGAGAAGGCTGGTATGTAAAGGGATGAAGGTCAACCCATTAACTGGTCTGACACTTGACTCAGAAAGACAGATTGATGACTAGGTTATGTTCCTATACCTGTAGAGGTCTCTGGGTCCTTGTACTAAGCCCAAGAGAAGGCATGAGAGCTTTTAAGAAGCCGAAGGGTCCTTGTACAACGTCCAATAGGAGGTGGGGATGCATTTAAGAAGCCTGTGGGTCCCCAAATCACGAGAAGTTTAAGACATGCTATTCACAGAGAATAGATCAAGCCAGCAAAGTTCGAGGATTTGGAAGAAACTCAAGAGATACCATTCACGGAGAAAAGATCATCTCTGGGGAGTTAGAGTTTCTTTGACAATTTCTAAGGGTGACAGTCTGAGAAAAGGTTCACCGAGAATACTGCCTTTCTCTTTGTTCCATATTGTTTAACCCCAAGAGGAGGGAAGACTGTGTCTGGTAATCCAATGGGGATCTAGTTTTGTTTGTATTTAAGAGTGTCCAAAAGGGCTTTACCTAGTGCTAGACGTAGTTGCCGGGAAAAACTCTAAATAACTATACTAGTATTACACAGTTGAAATTTGACGAGTATATAAAAGTTTGTGAAAGAAGACTTACAATGAGCAGCCCCACAATACAGTTATATATATATATATATATGAAAGCGGATAAAGAAAGCGGGTAAACACTTACTCGGTTGTAGAGCTTCCATGTGATTTTGTTAGTTGTTCAACAAAGAAAGCTTTGATAACAATATTATATTCAAAATCAAAGGAGAAAGTGCTTTGAAAAGATTGTTGGGGCTTACAGCTCAAGGAGAGGCCCAAGGTTTAACGATGATTGCACCGTTGTTTTAAATTTGTACAGAGGGGCTTATACAAGTGACTGAGGCCCAAAAAGGTTTTTTGTACAAAGGGATGGGTCTTACACTCTCTCAAGAGGCCCAAAGGTTTATTTTTATACAAGTGGTGGGGCTTACAGCTCAAGGAGAGGGCCAGGGTTTTGATTTTTGAACTGGCGGTCGCGCCGAGATTTTCTTTTAACGCCGAGGGACTTATACAATATCTGAGGCCCAAAATGGTTTTGGTTAAAAGTGGGTTGGGTCTTACACTCTATTAGAGGCCCAAAGTGTATTTTAAGAAAAGAAATGGGTCTTATAGCTCGAGGAGAAGCCCATTTGATTTTGTTTGAAAAGGCGACGATCGCGCCGTTTGTTTTTTACGGTATCAGGACTTATACAATACACTGAGGCCCAAATGATTTGGTCAAAAAGGGATTGGGTCTTACACTCTATTAGAGGCCCAAAAGTGTTTGAAAAAGATTTGTTAGGGTGAAAATCAAAGAAACCCCAATTTTATTTTTTAAAGGCATTTTTCAAAGAAAAATCAAGTAAAAAATGATAAAAATATCAAATAAAATCATTAATCATGTTATAAATAATGATTAAGGTTTATAAAAAAGTATTTTATCCACATGAATATTTAAAATCATTTTGGTTTTAAAAGTCAAGAAAAAGAAATCATTTTAAAAGCATTTAAAACAATTTAAAACAATATTTTTGAATATATTAAAAATATATCAAATAATAATATTTTTTGTGATTTTTTGTGGATGTTTAATATTATGGAGTATGAATAAGAATTGTGTAAAACAAAATTGGAAAATGATGATTTTTGCTATGTAAAAGAATTGGTTGAGTTTTTGAAAATAAACTAAGAAAAAGAGGAAAGATGTCACAACATCACATTCGACATCTTTCATGAGTTTTGAAGATAAGAGAATAAGGAAAGATGTCACAACATCACATTCGACATCTTAGAAAAATCAGAACTGAAACTTTAGTTTCAACATCTTTTTTATCAAACTTCAAACATTCATAACTCTCTCAATTTTTAACGAAATTAAAATCTGTAAGAACCTATCTTGACTGATTTTTCGCAAGGAATCCAATGGTATTACTCATGCACACTGAAACTTAATGTACATAACACACAAAGGAAAAAACCAAAACTGCACATGTAGTTTTTGACATCTTTTGTCGTCAAACTTCCAACATGCAAAACTCTCTCAATTTTTAATGAAATTAAAATCCGTAAGAACCTATCTTGACCGATTTTTCGCAAGGAATCCAATGGTATTACTCATACACATTGAAACTTAATGTACAGAACACACAAAGCAAAAAACCAGAACTGCATGTTGATTTTAAAACAACATAAACTCCACATATAAACATGTTAAAGTGCAAACAGTAGGAGGATCACATCATACACATTAAGGACTACATTTTTGCTTCAAGAATTGTTCAATATGTTGCATGTATATGGACAACAAAGGAAAGCATGATTCAAAGAATTCAAGTTGTGAATTTTACCTCTTTTTGGGAGATTTTGTGCAACCTACCAAGTGCTTTGTTCCAGAAATGATTTGATGCTTTGGACCCCTCAAATGACCTCTTAGAAGCTTTTAGGATGGTTGAAATCAGCTGGAAACCTCTGGAGCAAGTTTGAGCTCTTTCTTGCAAAATGGGCAAAAGTGGCCAAAATGCCAACTCTCTCAAATGGTGTTCCAGATGGAGGGAACCATTTGGGACAGTTCAAGGATGATATTTGGAGTGTGTTTGAGGTTTTATCTGGTTTGGAAAGTGACTGAATCAAGACATGGCTTGAAAAATGCAAAAAAGTCAAATTTTGAGGTTTTGAGAGGTGACTTTGTGATTTTGGTGTTATAGGTCACTTATGGGAGTTTGGACAGCTTAGATATGACATATTGGATGTGTTTGGATCATGAGCTGTGATGGAAATGCTCTCTAACTCAAAAACTCAGAATTAACTTGCTAAAGAAGGAATTTGGGAGTGAAAGAAGTGATTTTGAGGAAGGCATCTGTTTGATGGCTTTGGTGTACTCAAACTGAGCACAAATGAGCTCTATTTATAGTAGAGCAAGTTTGTTTTGCAAGCAACAGTGAATGGTGGCTGCAGCAGAGGTTTGGCAAATGTTGGCCAATGAGAATCCAAGTCTCCTCTAGCCATTGACTAGAGGTTAGGGCACAGGCTGCTGGTTCGCTAGTTGTTGGAGGAATCTTGACTGAATCCATTAAATGCTCCAAACCAAAATTGGAGTCTTGTCCCTCTTTTAGGGTTTTCTAGGTTTGGCATGCTACTTTTGGTTCCAAGGACTTTGGAGTCTTGGAGATCAGATCATCCCCCTTAGATTTGATCCTCAGATGTGTCCAAAATGATGACAAGGCTTAAAAATTCGTGTGGCACAAGAAATGTGCAAATCTGTCCTGAAACCTGTCTTAAAAATCAGCTGCAGCAAGCCTTGTTGTAAAATCCATAACTTCTTGCTCAAGAATGATAAATGGTTGTTCTAGGACTTTATGGAAAGCTGAGATGACATACTTAAACTTTGATGTTTGACCCTAGACTTGGTTCAACTTGGATCATGGAGAAAAACATCCTTGAAGTTGGGACATTCTTGCTGGAAAAATATTAATGATGTCCTATGAAATGCTGAAATATTTGACAACTTTGAACATTAACAATTCCAAACTCTAATCACTTATATCTTTTAATCCACTATGATATTTTGAGTTGAAGTGAATTGCACCTTTGATGCTTGTCCTGCATGGTGACAAAGCTTGAAAATTGTGTGGCACAAGAAAAAGTGCACAAACTCTGTCCTAAAAAACAGCTGCAGCAAGCCTTACTGTACAGTCCATAACTTCCTACTCGAGTATGATAAATGGACGTTCTACAACTTTCTGGAAAGCTGAGATTACGTACTTCAACTATGTTGTTAAAGGTTTGGCTTGAATCAACTTGGATCAGGGAGAAAAACATCCTTGAAGTTGGGACATTCTTGCTGGAAAAATATTAATGATGTCCTATGAAATGTCGGAACATTTGACATTAAGAATTCCCAACTTTGACCACTTATATCTTTCAATCCTTATGATATTTTGAGTTAATTCCTTCTACAATGTTGAAGTATCAAATACCCTATTTAAAAGTAGCTCTTACGCAAAATCAATGGATGCTTGGATCAATAGTTACAACCTTGAAAAGTTGTGCACTTGAACATGATTTTAACTTAGAAAAAATTTCTAAGTTTCTTTCAATTTGATCAATTTTACAATTTTGCATGATTTCTTGATTTAAATTTGATCAAATTAAATCATCCATCATATTTTCTTGAGTAATGGCTTGTGAAGCTCAAAGTTGACAAAAAGTCAAACTTTGACTTTCTGCGTCAGTTGACTTTGTATTAGATGAACTTGAGGCTTGATCCACTTGAAATGTTGCACTCTTGTGCTTAATTCTTGATGTGGGAGTCCTCTTGATCTTTTGTGGGTGTTTAAGAGGTTATACAAGTTGAAGATCATGTCATTCCTTGATTGATCCTTTGTCTAAAGGCTCTGAGAGGTCTTGAAACCCTAAGCTTGATTCTAGTGAATGCTCAACAATTCCTTGAGGAGATTGATGAGGCACAAAGGTACATTCATATTGTGATGATGATTTTCACAATGATGGGAAATCTTAGTGGCCAAAATTTGGGGTATGACAATAAGTTATGGTCTTGCAAAGTTAGGTAAAAATCATCTTTTTTCCATAACTTAGTGAAATTTTAAGTTTCTTAAGATTACCCCTTTTGCAAGTAACCTTACTTTTCTTGATTTTTCTTGATTGATGATGATCTAAACCATAAGTTAACATTGTTTTTGACTTAAAGAAACCATGTTTGTAAAAAAATCTCAAAAGTCAAACTTGGTTTTGGGCACAATTGACTTTTTATCAGATGAATTTCAAACTTTGTGATCCTTTATGAAATCAAGTTCTTGAGCTAAATCAAACCTAATGGATGGATTCCATAGGTGTTTTAGAGTGTCTTGAATCATTTCCCAAGGTTTGAGATCATGTCTTGGTCAAAAGTCAAAGGTATGGTTGACATTTTCTCAAAAACCCTAGTTTGTGGTCCAGATGAATTTGAATCCTTGCATTGCTCATGAATCAAGTTCTTTGTATCAATTTAAACTCGTGAGAGGATCAATATAAGATATTTGAGGTCTTCAAAACATTTCTTGAGGTCTTGGCTCATGTCTTGCTCCAAATGTCAACTTAGGGGTGAATTAAGTCAAGAAACCCTAATTCCTGATTTTTGATGAATGCATCCCCTGAGGATATTTTGAACTCATGATTGGACTCATGATGTCCCTTTGAGCTTCTTGAATCATGTTTTGAGTATTGGCTCATGCCCAGATGAAAATTTCCCTCTGGAGGCCTTGGTCGACCAAAACCCTAATTTGGTGACACAAGTGATCTTGAGGCTTGATCAGCTTGAAATGTTGCATTCTTATGCTTGATTCTTGATTTGGGAGAACTTTTAATCCTCATGGATGTTTTAGGGGCTTGAAAAGTTGAAGATCATGTCAATTCTTGATTGATTCTTTGCCTGAGTGCTCTGAGAGGGCTCAAAACCCTAATTCTTGATTGAAGTGAATGCTCAACAATCTTTGAGAGGATTGATGAGGCATGAAGATGCATCCATATTGTGGTGATGATTTGCACAATGATGGGAAATCTTGTGGTCAAAATTTAGGGTATGACACCAACCATAGATGATTTAGGTTGGTTTGGTTCCAGTTTCTCCTGCAAAGTAGGAATGGGGCCTCAGATAGATTTTTGGCACCACAGGTGGTGCGACGACGTCCCTTTCAAACTTCTTTTCTCTGCCCTATTCAAGGCTATTCACGCACCAAGTTGCAAGATAAGTGAAATAGGGTACTAGTTGCAAGACAAATGGGTTTGGAACATTGATCCTCCTATCGGATTTGTTGATTCTGCAGGGCCTGAGTTTATGGCGCTTCACGATATCTTAATAAACATATCTACACTTCTAGATTCTACTGACATGTTTGTGTGGTGGCGAGATGCTCCTGGAGTTTTAGGCTCTGTTTGGTAAAACTAGCTTATAGCTGATAGTTGGTAGCTGGTAGCTGATAGCTTATAGCATATAGCTGATGGGTGGTAGTTGATAAGTTAATTTGAGTATTTGGTAAATTAGCTGTTACACTAGTTGATAATTACAAAATGACCTAAATGGACATTTTTAATTAAGAAATTGATGATTTCATTATCTTATTATATTATATTACTAAATTAATTTTTATTCAATAAAAGTAAATGTATTAATAACAACATGCAAAACAATTTTAATATATATGAAAAATTGAAGATATCATCAAAATATATAAATTTGTATATAAGTTTTATGAGTTTTGCTATTTATTATGAATATATTGACAACGACATTCAATGAATAAAAGAACTAGCAAACCATACATAAAGCAGAGGTATTTCATAAACCCATTTATTAGGACGTACAAGTAAAAGTAATCCTAATAACTACAACTTTTTGTCTGGTTAACTCATTCTTTCGTAAAATATAGTTTTTTTTTTAATTTTATAATGAAATTTAATAAAATACATGAAATAATAACATTGTAATTTTGAATTTAGTCATATTAATTTAAAATAATAACAAAACTAAGTTTATTGTCTAATATTTTACAATAAAACTGCAATAATATTCTGAGTTTTCTTCACCTTTGTTGATTTCATTGATTCTCCTCCGATGTTTCACTAACTTGAGAATTATCAACATTATTTCTAAATTAATTATATAATTTATATTTAATAAATGAAAATAATGTCTAATAAAGTAGAGAAAAATAGTAAAAATGTGCTATAAAATTCTTCAAAATCTCTATAAATTTAGTATTTTAAAATCATTTTTTTAATAATAAATATTATATATATATATATATATATATATATATATATATATATATATATATATATATATATTGTTAAAATAATAAGGGTATAATTGGAATAAAAAATCATAAGCTAAAAGCTACAAGCTCAGAAGCTACTTTAAATAACTTTTGATTTGAAAAAGCTAAAACCTAGTTAAAAATGAAGGGACGCGAAATACAAGAAAGGGGGTTTAAATTGGGGTTCACCAAATGTGATCATTTCTTAGAATTCAAACTTCAATGCTAACAAGAGAATAAAAATAAATAGAAAGAATTATTTTTATCCTGGTTCAATGTTAACAAAGTTACTGCAGTCCACCTACCAAGGTGATTTCGCCTTAGAAAAGGACTTAATAAAATAATCTTGAAAGACTACAATCAACAAAACCTCTAAGTGTTAGAAAACAGCTTAGCCCTCTCAAGTATATAGACTAAAGACTTAGTCACTTGAGGAATAATCACTTTGAAAAGGATTACAAATGTGTGTACAAAGAGATGCTTCTAAATGAGCAGATTACACAAGTTTAAGTACAATAACACAAAAGTGTTTCCTAGCAAGATATGAACAGCGGTTCCTGGCCAATATATAAAACTATCTTAAGAATAATCTCCAAGAGATTTTCAGCGTATCAACATGAGTTTTGTTGAGCTTAATAGCTTCTTTTGACGCTCTTCACTTTTTCTTGTAGAGCAGTGTTCTATCTTTTGTTTAAGAAACAAGCATCTTCTTTTTGAGCTTACAACTCAGTGTTTTGCTCCGCTTTGTACACATACTCTCGTGTTTTCTTCAGCTCTCTCTATTCTTCTTCTAGTTATTCTCTTCTTTTTCTCCAATATCTTCAAGCATTCAGATCTTCAATATATAGAGCTTGAGAATAGATCCGTTGGAGGGTATAGTAGGAAACAAATTATAATTGTAGTTTCCCAACGGTCACTTGAAGGAATGGTCAACATTATAATACAAAAGAGATATCCTTGCGCCACCTTTTCTAGGTAGAGGTCACAAAGTACTTTTGTACTTTTACATTTATCAAAACACGCATACCATTCTTGATCTTCTGTCTTCTAGTTCTTCAGATGTATATTTGATGTAGCATGTGGTAGAAGGATAAATACTTGTAACTTAAGAACCAAAGTCTTTAGAGTCTCAGATCTTCGTTCAGCAGAACCTTGTCTTAACAGTATTCATCACTTGGTCCTTAGAAGCTATGTCTTCATAAACTTCAGAGCTTGTTTGATCAGAACCTCGTCTTCAGAAACTTCAGAACTCGTTCAGCACATACTTTTTTTCAGAGTCTTCAGAACTTCGTTCAGCAGAACCTTGTTTTCAGAAACTTCAGAAGTCGTTGTAATTGAAGTACGTCTTTAGGAAGCATTCAGAGCTTAATTACAAAGTCACAATCAGAAGCTCTAGTACTAACGTTCTTCAGAACCGTTGCATTCCCGCATTCATGAAACTTGACTTTAACAAAGAACACCATATATCTTCTTCCAGATTGTTTAGATCAGAGTCTGATGATATCACACGCCTTTCTATCAGAGTCAGATCTTGTTTAGCAAAAGCTACACACTAGATAGAAACCATAGAGTACCGAATTGTTCTCTAAGATTACATGTGCAATTATCATCAAAACTTAAGGTCAGTGATGACGTGAAAATACATCGTTTATTTGACTTGATTAATGCATATTTTCTAGTTGTTTTGATTTGCATTTGCACTATTATGTTGGTATTTTGTTTGTTTTCAGTTATTTAGCCATTTAAGAGTCACATGCGAATAAATGAAGCAATTCGGATGAAAAACGGAAGAAATTGAGCAATTTGCACACAAGGCGTTCGCTATAGAGAAAGCCAAAAATGAGAAAAGGGAAGGAAAAGTACAAGAAAGACAAGGGAAAGCCCACATGACAATCGATTGCAGTCTTAGTGAAACCAAAGACGTTGTTTTTCCCTTGTAGCGCTGTCCCACGATTCTGGCCATAACTTTTGATCCGTAAGTCCGAATAACGCTCCGTTCAAAGCGTTGGAAAGATAACACTGAGATCTACATCATGGGAACTGGACCCATGGCGCTCAACCCTTGTACACATGGCGTGCTCCATGTAGAGATGGCGGGCGCCATCTTCCCAAAACAGGGATCAGTCATGGACGGTTAGAGAAAGTGTCCATGATCATCATTTTTCTCTCACACAGATATTAAAGGAGTTACGTGCATTCCAAGGCTTATACTACTATAAATAGGACTTAGTTCATTAGTTTTAATCATCCAATCTTTGTTGCATTATTACACATAAATTCACTTTGCTAAAGCGATAATTCTTCACATCGGGGAGTTATCGCACCATTGTTGTAATCGAGTTTGGATCGATTTATTTTACAGCTTTTAATCTTGCCCACATTTACTTTCTGTCAAAGTTTATTTCTTGTATCAGATTCAAGTCTCCGGTTTGGAGCAGGTTCTTAATATATTCCGCATCGCTTTACTTTATTTTATTTCCTCGCACTGCTTTACTTTGTTTATTTCTTGCCTTGCCTTAAATTTGTTTACTTTATTGCTCTGCTTTATATTCTTTACATTATCGCACCACTTTTTTTTTAATTCCTTTATCGTAAAAAGATCTGTTTTCAAACCGAACTTAAACGTGACACTTTCATTCTTACTTTTTAAAACCAATCTCACACTTAACACGTTTTTATTCCCTAAATGACTTATTCTGCAAATCAATTATATGCCATGTTTACCATAGTCATGTCTAGCTAAATCCATTGTGCTAGGATGTGAGGACCATCGTTTTGACGGTGCTCCGTATGTTGTATCTGTAGAAATGCTTTAGGGGTTGTTTTTATTTTAATACAACTTTTCTGAATTTAACTTGATCGGCCATTACGTAATGACCGTGACTATGTCGGGTAAGATCGAAAGTCGTTTGATACTTAAGATAAAAGTTGGTTAGTTGTTAATTGATAAAAACAACGAAAGCGCTTTGTTAATTAATTAGGGAAATTTAATATTTTTAGAATGTGATTTTAAAACTATTTACGAAAGCGCGTCGTTTATAGATTTAGGATCCGGTTGGCCGAGCATATGCCGAAAACCCTTTGATGTTAAAAGTTTCCAATCAAAAGTACTTTTTAACTGAGTCTTAGAGGTGATTATATAAAAAAGAACTTCATCACTTTAACGCAATACGCAACAAGTGCAGCGTGAGCGGCAGGTATATATTAGAGGTTAGGTCTGGTTCCGATCACGCTAACGCGACGGTTCCTCTTTAATTAACTATTTTTCAAGGAAGAAAATATTGCCTTGTAAGTGTCCCTACTTAAACAATAGGAGTACTGTTTGATCGATGTGAATCACATACCAGTACCATTTATCTAAATTCATTTTTACTCATTATTCTCTTTTTTCTGTGAACTTTACATTCTATTTCTATTAGCCTTAGATAAACATCGTAACAATAGTAATCGATAGATTCACATTGGTCTCTGTGGGTTCGACAATCTTTTATATTACTTCGATAGGTCCATGCACTTGCAAATTCCACCCATCAAGCTTTTGGCGCCGTTGTCGGGGACCAATTTCATCAAATATCGTAACTCTGTTGATACACCTTCTAGACTAAGACACCATTTTCTCTATTACTACGTATCACCTAAATTTTCCATATAAATACCGCTCTCAGTACTTTAAGGAATCACAATATTCCCATAAATCCGACCTCGAAATAATAATGGAGAATTTCATTGGGACGCAGACTCTCCGTAGGCTAGAATTTATGTGGATGAGGTTTGTGGCGACACAAACTCTCTAGAATAAGGAGTTTAGAAAACAAAGTCTTCAGATTAATGAAAACCTTAGGCAGCTAAACACTATGGTCGAGTCCCTCGTGACTCAAAGCTTGACATTGGAGACTCAAATTTCCTTGCTCGCACAAACAGCCCTAGGACCCTTCCCTAAGAGACATGTGGATGTTGTAACAACCAGTAGTGAAAAACAAATCGAATATCCTAAGGAGAGTGATAATTAGGTTGAGGAGATTTTTGGTGAGAAAATAGTAGAGATTGAGAAAAATCCACCGACACCACCCGAAAGGGAGGTTGTCGAAGAGGTAGAGAAGGAAGCACCTATTGTTGTTCCTCCTCCCTATAACCCACCGATTCTTTTCCCCCAAATACTTATGGAAGCTAAGGTAGACTCCTAATCCAAAACGTACGTGGATGTATTGGAAGATATCCACACCAATGCACCTTTGTCTGAGGTCATGCATAAAAAGAGACAATTAAAAGACCACAGAACTAGGGGAATCTTCAGTATCAAGAGGAAAATGTTAGATTTTGAGGTAGTGGATGAAAGAACTAAACTCAAACCTGAGAAGCTAATACTTAGGATAGATCCAGAACCACCACAAGTTCAAAAGAATGAACCACCCCACAGAAGGAAGAAAATAAAAGGTGAGGGATATGTGAGATGGCTTGATAAGTGGCCATGGATACCAAAGATTATTAAAAGTTTGATCGAGGAATCATTCTCGAAAGAATCACCATGAGTACTTAAACTCCTGGGCCGTCGAGTTAACGACGTAAAAAGAAGCACTGCGTGAGAGGCAACCCACGAGCTTTTAATTTAATGATTTCCTTTATTGTTTGAATTTGCAGAAAATAAAGAGATGGACTGCTTGTCATGTCTCAGCTACTTCTAGGCGAAAAACCTCTAGATAACAATCCTAGAGATGAGCTGGTGCCCACGGGAATTCCTACGAATGTCGCTGCTAGTGGTGACACCGATGAGGAGTATGATAGGAGAGAGCATGTCTCTCCCGTTTGTAACTCACCTCCTCCTCGTTCTTCTCATGGTTACCTTCCACCTGCACACACTGCACTGTATTTTTCTAACACTTTTTGCAGGTACTTCCTCTGGAAACGGGCAATATGATGAGCTGCTTTAAGAAACAACAGTTTCAACAAATGAAGATATCTCAAAATTCCCGCAGCCGAAGTAGAAGTGGCCAGCGAAGACATGAACAACAAGAGCAGAATCAAAGAGGATTTGGCCGTGGTGGCACGTAGTAGCATTCATACAGGTTCTTCTATTCCCATTCCACCTTATTTCAAAACATTGAGGACAATGTTTGGTTTAAATGTGGGAGGGATTTTACTCGCTTTCTAGTTAGATTTATCGCTTTCTTTATTTATCTTTGTCTGTTATCGAGTCATTGCATGCACTGTCGAGTCATTCATATGTGTTTCCTATCGTTTATCCCGCTTTCCCACTTTCTTGAGCCATACCAGAAAAATTGAATAAATTTTGGAAAAAGTGAATAAATTTTGAAATTTTTAGAACAAACAGAGGATAGGTTACAAAGACTTGGGATAGTTCCTAAAAGATCGGTATCGTCTTAACACCGTAGGTCTCTTGAATATAAGAATCAATTTGCATAATTATTATTCGAAAGCTTTGAATTCTCATTTCTGAAGTAGTCTTTAGTAGTTTATTTTAGCAGTCAACACCATCTTGGTTACCGCTAAGCGAGTGAACCAATGCAAATAAGTGAATGATCCCATGAAAAGAAAGAAAAAAGAAGAAAAATAAGTAATGAAAAGCAAACGATTTGAAAAGAGAATCCACCTTCTAAGTTAGATAACCCTCACCAGGTTATTTAGCCCAAACGGCGGAGGAACCTTTGAAATTATGCTTATGCGTCTGTATTGAAAAAGATAGCCAAAAGTGTTGAAATTAGGCATAAAAATCGGGATCAAAATCACCAACAGGGTTGTTCACTATGCGACTACAAGATAACGGCCTTAATGTGATTGCGCCCGAATGAAAACGATGAAAGGTGAGATGAGTAAGTTTGGCTTGAGCATAATAATATGATGCGGATCGACAAGTATAGGAAAGAAACCAATGATCGCTAAAATGCGAAGTGTGTTGTTACGATATCCTTAGTTTTTGAGTTAGTACCTATCAGTGTGACCTTTTCCAAATTAAAGTCCATAAGCTTAGTCACTATAAGAATCATTGTTCTTTCTGTTTACACGAGTCTTGCTTGAGGACAAGCAAAGGTTCAAGTGTGGGAGAGTTTGATGACGTGAAAATACATCGTTTATTTGACTTGATTAATGCATGTTTTCTAGTTGTTTTGATTTGCATTTTCACTATTATGTTGGTATTTTGTTTGTTTTTAGGTATTTAGCCATTTAAGAGTCACATGCGAAGAAATGAAGCAATTCGGATGAAAAACAGAAGAAATGGAGCAATTTGCACACAAGGCGTTCGCTATAGAGAAAGCCAAAAACGAGAAAAGGGAAGGAAAAGTACAAGAAAGACAAGGGAAAGCCCACATGACAATCGATTGCAGTCTTAGTGAAACCAAAGACGTTGTTTTTGCCTTGTAGCGCTGTCCCACGATTCTGGCCATAACTTTTGATTTGTAAGTCTGAATAACGTCCCGTTTGAAGCGTTTGAAAGCTAAAGCTGACATCTACATCATGGGAACTGGACCCATGGCACTCGACCCTTGTACACATGGCGAGCGTCATGTAGAGATGGCGGGCGCCATCTTCCCAAAACGTGGATCAGTCATGGACAGTTAGAGAAAGTGCCCATGATCACCATTTTTCTCTCACACGAATATTGAAGGAATTACGTGCATTCCAAGGCTTGTACCACTATAAATAGGACTTATTTCATTAGTTTTAATCATCCAATCTTAGTTGCAGCATTACGCATAAATCCACTTTGTTAAAGCGATAATTCTTTACATCGGGGAATTATCGCACCATTCTTGTAATCGAGTTTGGATTGATTTATTTTACAGCTTTAAATATTGCTACCATTTAATTTCCGTCAAAGTTTATTTCTTGTATCAGATTCAAGTCTCCGGTTTGGAGCAGGTTCTTAATATATTTTGCATCGCTTTACTTTATTTTATTTCCTCGCACTGCTTTACTTCGTTTATTTCTTGCCTTGCCTTAAATTTGTTTACTTTATTGCTCTGCTTTATATTCTTTACTTTATCGCACTACTTATTTTAATTCCTTTATCGTAAAAAGATCTGTTTTCAAACCGAACTTAAGCGTGACACTTTCGTTCTTACTTTTGAAAACCGATCTCACACTTAACACGTTTTTTATTCCCTAAATGACTTATTCTACAAATCAATTATATGCTATGTTTACTATAGTCATGTCTAGCTAAATCCGTTGTGTTGGGATGTGAGGACCGTCGTTTTGACGGTGCTCCGTATGTTATATCTGTAGAAATTCTTTAGGGGCTGTTTTGATTTTAATAGAACTTTTCTGAATTTAACTTGATCGGCCATTACGTAATGACCGTGACTATGTCAGGTAAGATCGAAAGCCGTCCGATACTTAAGATAAAAGTTGGTTAGTTATTAATTGATAAAAACAGCGAAAGCACGTTGTTAATTAACTAGGGAAATTTAATATTATTAGAAAGTGATTTTAAAACTATTTACGAAAGCGCACCGTTTATAGATTTAGGATCCGGTTGGCCGAGCATATGCCGGAAACCCTTTGATGTTAAAAGTTTCCAATCAAAAGTACTTTTTAACTGAGTCTTAGAGGTGATTATATAAAAAAGGACTTCATCACTTTAACGCAATACGCGACCGGTGCAGCGTGAGCGGCTGGTATAGGTTAGAGGTTAGGTCTGGTTCCAATCACGCTAACGCGGTTTTAATTAACTCTTTTTCAAGGAAGAAAATATTTCCCTGTAAGTGTCCCTACTTAAACAATAGGAGTACTATTTGATCGATGTGAATCACATACCAGTACCATTTATCTAAATTCATTTTTACTCATTATTCTCTATTTTCTGTGCACTTTACACTCTATTTCTATTAGCCTTAGATAAACACCATAACAATAGTAATCGATAGATTGACATTGATCTCTGTGGGTTCGATAATCTTTTATATTACTTCGATAGGTTCGTGCACTTGTGGATTCCACCCATCAGCCAGATGCAGAACCAATATTGTTCTTACAATCTCCCACTTTTTGATGATGATAAACCATGTATTTAGATAAAGCAATTCGTACAGGGTAATAACCATAAACCACAGAATCAGAGTTAAGCTAACCAGCTCCCCCTGAATCTGTTACTCTCAAAATTCATTTATGCTTGTTCAGAGTCTCCCCCTAATCCTAAGACTCATAAAATAATTTTTAAGTATAGAGCATAAGAATAGAGAAGGAATACTTCTCAGTGACGTCTTATCAGAGTTTGACTAGAACTGCCTGGTCTTCATCTCAGAGCCTGGCTTGCTATCAGAACCTGATTGACGTAATTAGAACCTGATTAGTAACTGACGTGATGCTTCACATTCATATGTTAGAGCTTGGTTCTTTTAGAATTACGATCATACCACCAGAGGGTACGAAAATATCATGTTTCTTAGGTAACTATGTTTTGATAGAATCTTCAGAAGGTCCACAACCTCTGAACGATGTGTGTTATAAAGCAGATTTATCAATCTTTTAGAAAGTTCTCAAATTCTAAGAAACTTGAGGTATTAGAGCATATGTTGACATTTTATCAGATAGTGCTCAGCTTCTGAAGAATGCATTGAGTTAAAGAAGGCTCATCAGAGCAGACTTCATGCATTCTAGTCATGTTTTCTTTTTGTCAAAATAAAAATTTCTTCCATAGTTACCTATTCTTGAAAATCAGTAAACTTTCATAAGTTCCTGAAATAAACATCAAGCATGGTTAATAGTAAAAGCATTAGAACAATTTGGGATCAAGATTCTTAGAATAGGTATATCAAAATCATATATCACTTTCTCCCCCTTTGTCAAAAATAAAAAAGGAATAAAAAGATAGTCAATAAAAAGAATGGTGAGATTATTAACAAAAACACTGATGAAGAATAATAACCAATTTAGGATAAAGAAAACTTTATTCATAATCAATAAAAGAGTAAAAGCGAAACACAAAACAGTACAACTGAACGACTAGGAAAAATAACAACACTGCCAAAAACTCTCAGGGTCTGAGGTTTGTAAGCTTCCCATGTGTCAAATAGTCTTAGAGATGAGGTTTGTAATCTCCTCCTAAGTCCTATTTGTGAATTCTAAGAGGTGAGGTTTGTTTCCCTTAAGAAAAACACAAAGCATATCCGAAACCAAAACTTAATCAAGAAGGAACCTTCAATGATTAATAATGGTTTCAAAATAATTCATAGCTGAACACCAGTCTGAAATAAGATTGTCAATCAACCCATCTTATTGTACATGAGTAACAACACCTTGATGAACAAGAATCTGAGAAAGAACCC
Organism: Lathyrus tuberosus; assembly: GCA_022829125.1. Lineage (NCBI taxonomy): Eukaryota > Viridiplantae > Streptophyta > Magnoliopsida > Fabales > Fabaceae > Lathyrus > Lathyrus tuberosus. Next base: position 17,409,102 of record JALAZF010000071.1, read on the forward strand.
TACCAAAAGGAATAAGAAAAGGAAATTCCTCACAAGATGATATAATTTCTTCTTTCAGATATTTGAACATAGATAAGGGTAGATTGATCTTGATTCTGAAGACTAAGAACATAATGAAAAGCTTATCATCGGAAGAGAGCCATCATGTCCCGTTTTCTCTAGGCCTTAGATTGGTTCCCATAATCTGGTACCAGACTTTTGCCATAGGAGAAAGAGTAGAAGGACCTTTAGCAGGACTTTCGTAACCATAGATGATATGAACATCTTTTGCAAATCTATTGCTATGTCTATAATTTTCAACAGTATCTCCATCTTCCTCACATTTAATATCTTGAGAGATGATTTTAGAGTTAATCACAACAGGAAAGCCAAAGACAACGGATAGAATCAAACAATCATTGAACCTATTTTGATAAACGTGAGCATTTGCCCAGAAGTCTTTCACAAGATCTGGATAGATGGGTCCAGAGAGCATTGCAAAATATTCATTCCATTTTTCAAAGTTAATATCTGAAAGAATTTGTGAAAGATTGCTTGTCGTCAATTCATTGAAATCAACTGTGTATTCCTTTAGAACTTCTAGATCATGAATATCTTCTTTAAAGGTTTTTGAGGACATGTTAAAGGAGAAAGACAAAACTTTTGAAGAACAGAGAGGTTTTACAAAACTATCTTATATTGAAGATAATTTGTATAGACGAGATAATACACAGCTAGCAACAAAAACATAAAGCAGATGTATAGACAGACTTGATTGAACATATATGAGTCCGAGTAAAAATTGATGGTTAATTTAATGCTCATAGCAGAGGATTAAACTAATTGCTTTTGACTTTAGACAGAGAATTCAAGGATATATAGACTACAGACACGCAAAGCAATTAATGCTTAACCAAGAAAATGGACTACCATCATTTCCAAAGAGAGTATCACTTAGGAAACCTAACCGCATGAGACAAAAATAATCGGAATAGGGAAGGTTATACTAATGACTTTTGTTTTTACAATAAAGGAATAGACGAAGGGATACCTAAAAGGTATAAGGTATTAGGTAACTGACAAAGGTCTAGGACATAGGTAACAGGAAAAGAAATTGATTCTGACAAGGGATAAAGCATGAAGATTTATCAACCTAAATCCAAGTGTCATGTCACTCAATGTGTCACGTCAAGTACTAAGCGTCGTTCATTAAAAGACAGCTGTCTTATAATGATGCAACCTCTTCACTTTCCTGACAACTTGTTAATGAAGAAAAATCATCAGTTTCCAATGGTCAAAAGCATTCTCAAGAGATCATTCGACCTTGGATACTTCAGATATATGAGAAATTCACTTGTCAGAAGCCTCACTTCTCAGAAGTAAAACACTATGAATCAAGCATTGGAAACTTATTTTTCTATTATATAGGACATATATTCTGAGATACTCATTTTCATTCTGGACATAGAACAGAGTTCACATGTAAGAATGAGAATAATTTTATTTTCAGCAAGGAATTATGAAAATAGGTAACAGCCATAAGAAAAGACTGTATCAAAGATTTTTAAAAGAATAGTTCCTTTCTGAACATAATCTCAAAATTTTAATCCTAAAATATAAAAATAGATTCTTAGACAATTAAGTAAAAAGTAGTAAGAGTTAGAAAAGCGTTACTCTCAATTATTTGGTAGACATACTTCAAAATCAACACGCAGTTAGCTTTAGCAGTTGAGGACGTTGTTGATGATTGTATCTAGCTCGACCGCTAGATCAAGTTCTCCTCAGAAATTGACATCACAATAACTTCTTCCTTTCTTCAGATCTTGAATAAGATGCATAAGAGTCTTTGAATCTTGCACTAAGACAAGATTGTCTTCATAGCTTCTGTGGTCTTGTCTTTCTGATGGATGAAAACACCTTTCATGATGTTTGTTGTTTCTAGATCATCAGAAGGAATTAAGTTATCCCTTTAGTCTTCTACTTTTGATCAACTGCTTTTTGTAGGTATGCTTCCAGAAAGCCTCTTGATTCAATCAACTAATTCCCGAATCCAAATATAGAATACCAAACGCCATATGCTGAGAAAACTGGTTGAATTCTTCTTACATCTCCGGAGTTCAATCTTTTACCAGACGCTATTCCTTAACATATGCATATATAATCATGAACATTAAACCACGAAACATTTCTTTAGAGGGTTTGAATGTTGATCTTGTTCTTACTGGCTTAGACTTATCACCCAGAGTCAGTACTTCAGAAAGTAAAGATTTCTGTCTAAGCTTTCTTAGAGGGATAAAAACTGTGACAACTTCTGATTGAGCATCTTCTGATTTCTTCATCTTGTACTTCTTCAGCAGCTTCATTATCTTCGGTATCTAAAAAGGTAATCTCCAGATTTGTGATCTTCCAATAAGCTTCAGCTTTTAACTACCAAGCTTATCATCAAATATGATATTGACTTGATTCAAAAGCATAAATACTTCAAAGCCAAGTAATTTGTAGCCTTTTGAGGATTCTAATCATGATGCATCAAAATAGATCTAAAAAGAATTATGTTCTGAATTAGCATGCTACAACTTCTTAGAAATGCTTTGTCATGATAGTGTCATATATCATGATTCTAGCCATTTCTTTTCAAGATCACGTTCTACCTTTTACAACTGCATCTTGTTGTAAAGAACTAGGACATGAAGAATTCATTCTTATCAAATAGCTTCTCGAGATATTTATTCTCATACTGTTGACCAAGATTATTTCTAAACTTGAACATTCTCAGACAATCACTTTTGCACTTAGAGGATAGAGAACACAAAAAGATTTATCCTTGTGTCAAGATCCTTTACCCATGTCTATCCTGTAGATACTAACAGTAACTGAATCAATACTTCATACCATGGTATTTCACTGGTTCAGATATATCAGTGTACAAAAACTACAAAATCTAATTGTTCTAAAGCCAATGATTATTTTCCTTCTGATCATCTCCGAAAACCATTTCCTGTAGGCTTAAGTTCCAGGCTTTAGAACATGTACCGTCAATCTGTGGAAGCAGTCAGAATCCTGGTAACAAGGTCGGTGCTTTAACTGTACTACTGAGAACTCATACAACAGAGATAATTTCTGCTGAATCAGAAACCACTTCATCTTCTAGAGGGATCTTCTTCATCAGACGTTCTAACGCCAGCTGACAATGCTGAGTTAACTTCCTCTTATTCTGTAATGTCTTCCGAGAGATTAGAACCATCTCATGTTGCCAACCGAATTTCTAACCATTTTAGATCTGTTTCCATGAGATCTTCTTCCATAGTGATCAACTCATCTGAATGGTAGTGACAACATATATTCTTTTGTAACTCTTGATCACTTTGACTTGAAACCGCTTTGGTTTTCTTGGATCTTCTGATAGAGGTGTTGTTTAGATCTTCTGCAAACTTAAGAGTAGTTACCAAAAGTCTTCATCTGGATAGTGTGTTTTTGATAACTTTCTTCAAGTGTTCTAACGAAGAGTAGCCTGAATTCAGAACCCAGAGTTCTGCAACCATGGTTTGAAAACTTGATAACAAGATTTCAACCGTCTTCAACATCCTTCATCTTGAAGTCTTCATGATTCTAAGTCAAAACACGAGCATTTGTTTCCTTGACTTAAAAGAGTTCTTAGTGAGTCATTCTGAGAAAGTCAAATGTAGACTTAGCAGTCTTTATTTGAAAATATCTCATACTCAGTAAGAATTAACTTTCAACAAACAAGGAATCTTGCTTTCTGATGATTCTTGTCATCCATTTCCAACTGATCATTTAGATTTATTTTCAATCTTTTCGCCAGCGTCATCAGAGAAGGATATGTAGTCATTAACTACTAACTCCAAGGATTAGTAACATAACCTAGAAAGAACCTTTCTAGTTTATCTTTCCAGTACTCAACCTTTTCACCAACAATGGTGGAAGATAGAGCTTTGAACATTTGATACTGGAACAGTAGGTGGTGGAGTAGAAACCATCAAGGTGTTTGTCAAAGCTCGTCTGGATCTTTATCTGACCCGGTTAAGTGTTTGATGAACATCAATACCAGAACTGGAGCTCTGATACCAATTGAAGGGACGAGAAACACAAGAAAGAGGGGTTTGAATTGGGTTTCACCAAATGTGATTTTTTCTTAGAATTCAAACTTCAATGCTAACAAGAGAATAAAAATAAATAGACACAATTATTTTTATCTTGGTTCACTGTTAACAAAGTTACTCTAGTCCACCCACGAAGGTGATTTCTCCTTAGAAAAGGACTTAATCCAATAATCTTGAAAGATTACAATCAACATAACCTTTAAGTGTTAGAAAACAACTTAGCCCTCTCAAGTATACAAATTAAAGACTTAGTCACTTGAGGAATAATCACTTTGAAAAGGATTACAAATGTGTGTACAAAGAGATGCTTCTAAATAAGCATATTACACAAGTTTAAGTACAATAACAAAAAAGTGTTTCATAGCACGATATGAACAGAAGTTGCTTACTAATATACAAAACTATCTTAAGAATAATCTCCAAGAGTTTTCCAGCGTATCAACATGTGTTTTGTTGAGCTTAAAAGCTTATTTTGATGCTCCTCTCCTTTTCTTGTACAGCAACGCTCTATCTTTTGTTTGAGCAACAAGCATCTTCTTTTTGAGCTTACAACTTAGTGCTTTGCTTTCACTTTGCACACATACTCTCGTGTTTTCTTCAACTCTCTTTATTCTTCTTCTAGTTATTCTCTTCTTTTTCTCCTATATATTCAAGCATTCAGATCTTCAATACATAAAGCTTGAGAATAGATCCGTTTGGGGGTATAATATGAAACAAATTCCAACTGTAGTTTCCCAACAGTCACTAGAAGAAATGGTCAACATCATAATACAAAAGAGCTGTCCTTGTGCCACCTTTTCAAGGTAGATGTCACATAGTACTTTTGTACTTTTATATTTATCAAAACACGCAAACCATTCTTGATCTTCTGTCTTCTAGTTCTCCAGAGGCTTCAGATGTATATTTGATGAAGCATGTGGTAGAATGATCAATACTTGTAACTTCAAAACCAAAGTCTTTAGAGTCTCAGATCTTCATTCTGCAGAGCCTTGTCTTTAGAAGTGATGTCTTCAGAAACTTCAGAGATTGTTCAATCAGAACCTCGTCTTCAGAATCTTCAGAACTCATTCAGCACATACTTGTCTTCAGAGTCTTAAGAACTTCATGCAGCAGAACCTTGTCTTCAGGAACTTCAAAACTCGTTGTAATAGAAGCACGTCTTTAGAAAGCATTCAGAGCTTAATTACAAAGTCACGATCAGAAGCTCTAGTACTAAAGTTCTTCAGAACCGTTGCATTAGGAGCATTCTTGAAACTTGACTTTAATAAGGAATATTTTCTTCCAGAGTGTTTAGATCAGAGTCTGATGACATCACACGCCTTTCATTCAGAGTCAGATCCTGTTTAGAAAAAACTACACTCTAGATAGAAACCATAGAGTACAAAATTGTTCTCTAAGATAACATGTGCAGTTATCATCAAAACTTAAGGTCAGATGCAGAACTAATCTTGTTCTTACAAAAAAACTATAAGCTAAAAGTTAAAAGACAGTTACCAAACATACATTTTTAACTAAAATGAGTTGAAAAGGTAAAAACTTTTTTTTTTCTTACCAAACAAACTCTCAATTAAATTCTTATACGATTTCCTTGTAGGTTTGTGTGCTAATGGTGGTCATTTAGTAGAGAATAAGGCTAAAGTGTCTAAATTGCTTTGGTCCTCTAATTTACCTAGCAATATTTAGATTTTTTTTATTGGAGATTGATTCTTAACAAATTGCAAACAAGAGATGTGTTAGCCAAGCGTGCAGTAGTTTCGGGACAACATGATCTTGTGTGTCAGCTGTGTTTAGGGCCTGAGGAATTTCATCTTCACCTCTTTCTCTGTATTTCCATTTTAGTTTATGTGTGGAATTCTATTTTCAGGTGGCTTAACTTGTCTCCAATAACAAGCATTGAATCCATGGTGGATCATTTACTTTGCTTCAATGTGATGATGAATGAGGGAGTATCAAGTGATTCAAGATTTTATTTTGGATGTCAACTATGTGGTAAATTTGGCTCATGTGAGGAATGAAATATTGTTTAAAGGGGTGCAAAGGAGTGAAAGACATTGTATTGCTTTCAAAAAATCTATCTTGGGATTGGTTTGGAGCTTGGCATTAGTCCTTTCAACATTGATAGGATTGCATGGTTCTCTAATCCGTTAACTACTTTTGCTTAATAGTTTTGTAATTCTTAGTTTGTTATTGGGCGACTTTGTTTCGAGTTACTTTCTCCCATTTGTTTTAGGGTTAAGCACCCCTGATGCTTGATTTTAATACAATTCTCATTGCTTATAAAAAGAAATAGACCCTTTTAACATACTTTGTTATTTGTGTAATTAGTTTTCAATGTTATATATTTGAAAAATAATAGTGGTTAATTCAATAATTTTGAAAAATATATCAAATTATTTTGTATATTTTTAAAGAATTTAATTAAAATACACTGACAATGTAAAAAGATTCATACAATTAATTAATTATAGACGTTGAATGTTGAGAGAAATTTAACTTTTATTTTAACCACATATAAAATAATACAAACGAATGATAATAATAAATTGAAGTATAATTTTTTTTACACAAATACTATATAATAATTAATATCATATTTAAAACGAAGGAGAATAATTTATGCAGACTCTCCTCATTTTTACAAAACTCAAGAAAAACATACTGTAAAATTGAATATTAACTCCTTATCTAGTTTCCGACATTTTGAAAGGACTATATTGCATTACCGAAAAGCGTGTGTGTGATACTCCGTCAATTTTACAACAGTACCATTTAGTACACACGTTATAAACGAGAAAGAGGAAAAAGAATAGTTATAGACACGTTTATTTTGAGTATATTACTTTAATAATTAGAATTTTTTTAAAATTGAATAAGTGAATGTTTCTTTACGGAAATAAGGGTCTCTTTGTTTCTACTTTAAAAACTAATTTTTTATTTTATTTTCAAAAATTAATTTTGTAAAATTGGTTTTAAAAATATTATAAGTTTTTTTATATTAGTTTTTTCTAAATTAAAAAACTAATTTTGATATTCAATAATATAAACATACATTATTGAAAATTAAAATATAGTTGAAATTAAATTTTAAAAAAAAAAATTATATTTCAAAAATAATTTTTATGAAAAGTTATTTAAAATAGTTTGAATAAAATGATAAAATATTTAAAATAACTATTTAAATTAAATTTTCATTTTAAAATTTTATAAAAAATTTCTTTGTAAATTTTATTTTATACAAAATTTTGTCAGACTATAAAAATCCTTTTAAAAAAAAGTTAAAATAAACAGATCCTAAGTGAGATGTTGGTTAACCAAATATCTGATATATAATATGAATTAAATTATAAATTAAGGTTCCTTCATAAAATACAGTTTTTGGTTTTTAAGAGACAAATTCTAATAAAATTGAACAATCTTTCCTTAATTCTCAACAATGACGTTTTTTTTTTGTAAAAATGTTTAAATAATTAAATTGTTTTTGTATATTAATAAATTTTTGGTTTTTATTTCCATATATTTTTTCTTAAAGTAATTTTTAATTTTTAATTTTCTTTTTATATTCGTCCATAAATTTAAAATCTGCAAAAAAAATCTTTTTAGAATTCTCATAAATTTTAACTTAATTAAGAACGAATACAAAAAAAAAATTAATATTAAAATTCTATTTTAAGAAAAAAAATATATAAAAAGGAAAAAAAAATCACTAATTTTTAAGGAGAATTTAATATATAAACCTCCTAAAAGTAAACAAACATATAATAGTACAAAATTATGTTTGTTGCAGACATCTTGTTTTTCCTATATGTAAGGCCAGGTCACGTCTTAATTATACTCCTTTTTAAATGTAATTTTATTTTTCATTTTTTATTTTTATTTTTTACACATATTAAAGAAACTAATAATCAATATTGTAATTTTTCAACCAATAATTCTTCTTTTATCTATAATATATTTAATTATTTATTATATTTATTTTACTTTTTTTCTTTCTTTATAATAATTTCCTAAGAGTAATTTTAACAAAAGTACTATTAAAACTATCTTCAATTTTACAAGTGATAATTAAAAATTAATAAAAAAATTAAAAAAAATAACATTTAAAAAGGAGGAAGAAATATTTTAGATCTTTAAAAAGAGTCCTTATTAGTAAGTGAAGCATAATACTTTTTTTTTAAAAAGAAAACTGTATAATATAACCAAAAGATATAAGTCAATAATACACACACAAGAATAGACAACGGGTATTAAAAACACCAAACTATTTAAGAAATCCTTTTTTTAAATACTTTTTTTATAGAAAAATTGTATAATATAACCAAAAGATATAAGTCAATAATACACACACAAGAATAGACAAAGGGTACTAAAAACACCAAACTATTTAAGAATTATTTCTTAAAAAAACAAAACAACACTATAAAATACAAGAGTGATAAATCATGAAACATCAACAAAACCATCCATCAAAAGTAGGGGTGGCAAAACGGGTCGTGACCCGCCGGACAGACCCGCTCACCAGCCAAAAAATGGTGGGTTGGGTTGAGATTTTGAGCCCGCCGCCCACCAAAGCCCGCCCCGCTAAAGACCGCCACCCGCCAAAACCCGCCGCCCACGAAAGCCCGCCGCACCTATTCGTTGAGCTTGTCCCACCTTAAACCCGTCATTTTTCAGTTAATTATAGTAATTCAAATTCTCGATAATTTTATTTTATACCTTTATTTGAGAATATATGCAATATTTTATGAAGTAAATTTTGTTAAAAAGATAATTTATAAAAATTGTTCTAAAAAATTAGTGAAAAATCTAATTGAAATGTAAAAATAAGCCTATTAATCTATTAAAAAATGAATAAATAAATAAATAAAAAGTAGGCAGGCAAGCCTACCGCCCGCCAACCCACCGCCTTGGCGAGCGAGCTAGATTTTTATGCCCATTAGCCCGCCCCACCTTTTTTTTGGCGGGCTTAAGGCGGGGCGGGGCGGGGCGAGCTGCCCGTTTTGCCACTCCTAATCAAAAGAGCAAGGGATGATAGTTCCAAGCAAGCTAAGAAAAGAACTAGAAAAAGTTGCAATCTAACCACCCACAACTCCAACTCCAAGACACGAACAACCAACACTTTTGAGTTGAAAACTGTTCATGTAAAAGGTAGGTTTCATCCACTACTCATAAAAGGAACAAGAGTAATTAGACGACTTGCTTGTTAGTATTTTCAAGAAAAATAAATAATATTTTGATTGAGGATTCATCTGCATTAATCAACTTACCTCAAAAATACAATGACTTTAAAATTTTCAAATAAACCAAACCACAACATGATAAACAATAGTCAAATTAATTACAATATAATAATTAACTCGTAAGAATTTAATCGTCTCTAACATCGTACAAAGATCATTAGGAAAATTAAAATCTAATCCAACCACTTTTAAATCTTATACTACCCTAGCCACGACTCCACAAGTAACAATAGGATACAAAAACACAAGAAGTATTAATAAGGTCAAAATACACCAGAGATATCAATAGGGTCAAAAAATTACAAGAAATTCAAACAAGTTTTCTTTATTAAATATTCTAACTTTAAAGAATTGTGAGAAAAACTACCAGTTTCGAGAGTTTCTAACTATCTCAAATAAGGGGCAAAATTGAACCAACATTGACCATAAAGATGTCCTCACTATGTTGAGCCTCAAGAAGGGTATAAACTATCTCGAAGCAACCGAGTAAAAACCATCTTTCTCATTGCGCCACCACCAAAGATTTCTTTCAATGAGATACTCTTACCCTAGATTAGAATAAGGAGATTTAGATAATTATATTTCCTAAACAAACAGACATTGCGTCAATTATTGATCTTAAAACATAACATTGTCTTTCCAATAGCCGAATACCCCGATTTTTAGATTTTGTTGAAGGGGCGCCTGATAAAGTCTAGGAAAAGTGACTTTCAAAGAGTTTAGGCTTACCCAAAGATTGTCCCTGGAAGAGGTCAAAATAGCCAACCCCTCCTTTTTAGACACACTTTTCACAAACTAATCAAAGAGTCTTACTAGTTCATAGCCAAGAAGGGAGACATATTTCTACCAAGAAGAAGCTGATCTTAAAGTAAACAACCTACCCCTTGTGTGTGACAAGTCGTCATGTGGATATTATCTGGCAATGAGGATATCATTCCACCAACTAGTTGAGTCTAAAATCAATCCATAACTTCATTTCCTAAGCAAGACTAAATTAAACAGACAGAGGCAGTGTACCCCTAACTGACATTTCTACTAATTCTTGCATACATCAGACCACTTAACCTAAGAGATTTTAGTCTCACCATTCACCCCACCTCAAAGGAACTTTCTATGAATCTTGAAATTTTTTGTCTATATCTTAACAAGAGTTTTGAAAAAGGATAGCAAGAAGATAGAGATTAAATTAAGGATTAGATTAAGGAAAACCACTTTCACCCTTCAAATTAACATATTTATGGCTCCACGAGAGCAGCTGTCTGGTAACAAAGTCTAATCAACGGCTCCCAAAGTGACTCCTGATCAAGGATTGACCCTAAGTGAGAGGGGAATACTCTCATTGGAAGTTCATAAAATCTTCTACCTTAGCCAAAATATACATTCCAACATTAACCCATATAAGATTTCTCTATGAAAAATTTACACAAAGCCTAAGCTCAAATTAAAGATCCATATAATAGACTTAATGGTATAAATATTCTCAACCGAAACCTCCCCGATTAAGGTATTCTTTTGCATATTGAAGATGGTAAATCACCAAATCAAAGAACCCCACCCCAAACCCCAAGAAATTACCCAAATTCACTATTTTACCAAACTAACCACTTATCTCTTCCACCACTAACAAGAAAATAAATAGGGCTAAAAGATGTTCTTAATTTAGCCCCCTTATAGACAATAATATCTTTTTATGGTGGCTATTAACAAAAAGGATAAAGATTTCCTAATAGCATGCACACATATATCGAAGCACGCCATTCATCATAAAAACCAAACCTACACAACATTTTTTTCATGAAGCTCCATCTAACAGAATCATAAACCTTTTTAAAATCTACCTTAAATATCGGAGAATCTTTCTTGGTTTTTCTTGAAAAAATCAACAATTTCATTAGCCACCACTACTTCATTAACCAAAAGTGATTAGAGTATATAAAATTAACAATCACAATAACTAACCTGACAGCGAGAACTTTAGCTTCAATTTTATAAAGCATTCTGTCATACCCCAAATTTTGACCACTAAGATTTCCCATCATTGTGCAAATCATCATCACAATATGGGTGTATCATCATACCTCACCAGTCTCCCCAAAAATGGGCGAACATTCTCTACAATCAAAGAACTAGGGTTTTAAGTCCTAGCAAAGCACTTAGACAAAGGATCAATCAAGAAATGACATGATCTTCAACTTGTCTAACCTCTCAAACATCCACAATGGATCAAGATGACTCCCACATCAAGGATCAAGCACAAGGTTGCAGCATTCCAAGTGGATCAAGCCTCAAGATCACCACAGTCACCAAATTAGGGTTTTGGTCGACTAAGGCCTCCAGGTGGAATTTTTCTTCTGGGCATGAGCCAATACTTCAAAACATACCCCAAGGTACTCCATGGGACCTCATGGACCCAATCATCAAGTAAATTTAACCTCAGGGGATGCATTCATCAAAAATCAGGAATTAGGGTTTCTTGACCTAATTCACCCCTAAGTTGACTTTTAGGACAAAACATGAGCCAAGACCTCAAGGATTGATTTGAGGGTCTCCAATAAACTACATTGATCCATTTGCAACAATGGATTGATCCCAGAAGCTTGATCTACAAGTTTCAATTTCATCTGGACCACAATTAGGGTTTCGAGGAAAATATCAACCGCACCTTTGACTTTTAATCAGGACATGCTCCCTGATGCTCCGCAAGTGCACGGAAATATCGAAGTAATATAAAAGATTGTCGAACCCACAGAGACCAATGTCAACCTACCGTTATCTATCGCTGCGTTGTAAAGCTAAGGCTAATGATAATTGATAAAAGGGAAACTAATACTAGAACTAAAATAAAACTAAGCGAATATGATAATAAAGAGAGGCCAGAATATGGATTCCGCGTTCCTAAAGGACTTTGTAGAATTCGGATACTAATTACGACTATAACTTAGTTCCGTAGAATATATCAACTTAAAGACTTCGCCTCACGCTCTCGCGGTATTAACTAAAGTCATGTTCCCTAATCCCAAGATTTTGCTCTCGCTCGCCCGGTAACTAGGAAATATATTTTGAAAGCCAATAATATCCTAAACGCATCTAAAGCGCTCTCGCTGTATTTAGACTTGTTGCCTAATTTCCACTATCCGGTTCGATCCCCACGCTCTCGCAGTGCCGGCTCTAACCTTAATTAATTTCTCACTCTCGTGACAAAATCGTGTTAAATAACCTCTCACTCTCGTGACAAAGTTATTTAAATTAGACTTGGAAATTAAAACCAAAACAGAATTTTAATCATAAATTCGCACCTATTATTATCTACCAGGACCCGTCGGTAACGACGGTCCTCATACGTCGAACTCTAAACTATTTAGCCGAACATGGAATTAAGTAAAAACGAATTAAACATAACGGTTGCAATTAAAGATACCATGGTAATTAAATTAACAACGATAAATGAAAATAATAATAAAGCAATAAAATGAAACCTGTTAATAATGCAAAAGGAAAACTGGTATTACTTCTAAAATAATGCAGAATAATCTTGGCGTACAATAACTGGAACTGAATTTGAAACAAATGAAACAAATCCTAAGACTAATGGTGTGGTAATTCCTCGATGTGAGAAACTACCACTTTTACATGGTACAATTTCTGCCTAAATACTAAACAAGGAAAAATGGCCGAGAGAAGGGAGAGAGTTTTCTGTGACGACTGCTTCCCTTTTAGAGAGTCCCTTGTAACTTCCGTTGGAGAGAATTTTGGAGCAGTGGCCTCATGGAGAGAGTATTACGGGAGACTTGGCTAATTAGAAAACATAGGATGGTTGGAGAAAATATAGGATGAAGTGGGAAGTTGGAGAAGTAGTGGAGAAAATGTAAACGTGTGAAAGTTGATCCTCTAAAACTTCGTGACCGCGTTTCTGCTCAATGTATTAAACCTGTTTTGGATGCATGACGATCGTGAAGCTTCTGTTATGCTCGTGATGAATTTTTGTGTCTGCCACGGTCGTGGTGGACCTGCCACGGTCGTCACACCAGCAGAATTTGGATTCTGCTGTTTTCTGCTCTTTTCTGCATCTTTTCTTCCTTGTTTTGCTTCTTTTCTCCACTTTGCATACTTTTAACTTGGAAATAGAAATTCCTGCAAAAACACTTAAATATTCTCGAGAAAATCGGATATTAGACGAAAACGATACAATAATTGAATGTAAATCAAGGCCAAAATACGATACATTTTCGTGTTATCAAACACCCCCACACTTAAACCTTTGCTTGTCCTCAAGCAAACCATGACTCATAGGAAAAATAATGTATACAGATACTCATCCTAGGCTACCAACTCTACTTCGGTTGAGTTTGTGTCATAGGTACTAGCTTACAGACTAAGGATATCGTAACAACACAATTCCGCTTTTGCGGTCATCAACCTCCCTCCTATACAAACCAATCCGAATCATGTCATTATACCTAAACCTAACTAACTCATCCTTCTTTCATCCCTTTTCATTCTGGCGCAATCACATTAAGCCCGTTATCTTTTCATACTCATGGTAGGATAACCTGTTAGTGACTATGATCTCATTATTATTATCAATTTTTTTTCCTTTTGCACATTGGCTTAAATATCAATAAAATAAAGAAGTTTGCACCGTTGGGCTAAATGATCGGGTGAGGATCACCTAACTTAGAAGGAGCATTTCTTTTCATTCATTTTTTTTTCTTTTCAATTTACCATTTAAACATGAGATCATACACTTATTTGCATCGGTTTCCTACTTAGTGCGTGCTTAGGATGGTGCTGACTGCTAAATAAACTAATTAGGGACTACTAAAGGGGTGAGAACTTAAGGCTATGGCATAACAAGTACTCAAATCGATTTCCATAATAGGGAGGCTCACGGTGTTAAGACGATATCGATTTTGCAGAATTTTTCCCACGACTCACAATCTAACCTTAATTTCGTCTGTAACCTAAGATTTTCAAAAGAAACCCTATCTTTAACGCAAAAATTTTCAAAATATTTGGTGTGGCTCAAGGGAGTGGGAAATCGATAAACACAAAATCGCATATAAAGACTTGACAGCACATGCAAAGACGCAACGAAAATAGAAAAAAAATTTAAAATCATGCTAGAAAGCAATAAATCTAACTAAAATGCGTTAAAATGAAAGCGGTAGAGTTCCTCCCCCACACTTAAACCAAACATTGTCTTCAATATTTTGATAAAAGGTGGTAAAGGAAAGATAGAACCTGTATGACTGCCAATGCGTGCTACCATAGCCAAATTCACTCTGATTCTTCCCTTGCTGTCCTTGTCTTTGCTGACCACTTCAACTCCGGCGTCTTGTACTACGAGATATCTGAATTTGCTGAAAGTTCACTTTCTTGAAGCCGCTCATTATATGGCTTGTTTCCGAAGAAAGTACCTGCAAAAATTTGTTAGAAAAATACGATGCGATGTGTGTAGGTGGAACCTGACCAAGCGAAATGACAAAGAAGAGGTGAGTTACGAATGGGAGAGATATGCCTTCTCCTATCATACTCATCATCGGTGTCACCACCAGCAGCGACATTCGTAGGAATGTGCGTGGGCACCAACTCATCTTAAGAGATTGTCATCAAGAGATCGTTCGCCTAAATGTAGCTGAGACGTGACAAACGATACAATTCTTTATTTTCTGTAAACACAAACAATGAAAGGAAAACATTTAAATTAAAAACTTGTGGGTTTTCTCCCACGCAGAGCTTTGTTTAACGTTGATAGCTCGACGGATGGAAGTGTTAATTTTCGGTTTCCATGGCCATTTATCAAGCCATCTCACATATCCCTCACCTTTTCTTTTCTTCCTTCTGTGGGGTAGTTCATTCTTTTGAACTTGTGGTGGTGGTTCTGGATCTATGCTAAGTATTAGCTTTTCAAGTTTGGGTTTAGTTATTTCATCCATCACCTCAAAGTTTAACCTTACCCTCTTAACACTAATGATTTCCCTATTTTCGCGGTCCTCTAATTTTCTCTTTTTATACGGGACCTCAGACAAAGGTGTGTTAGTGTGGATATTTTCCAATATCTCCATATTCGTTTTGGATTGGGATTCTACTTTAGCCTCTACAAACCTTTGCGGGAAAAGAATTGGTGGGGTATATGGAGGAAGAACAACAATAATTACTTCATTCTCTACCTCTATGACAACCTCCCTTTCGGATGGTGTCGGTGGATTTTTCTCTACACTTTCCTCACCAGAACTCTCATCATTCTCATTATCACTCTCCTCAACCTCATTATCACTCTCCTTAGGATTTTTGAGTTGTTTTTCACTACTAGTTGTTATAACATACGCATTCTCCTCAGGGGAGGGTTCTATAGGTGTCAGTGCAAGTAGTAAGATTTGGGTCTCCAATGCCTCGGTGTGAGTCACGAGGGACTCGACCATAGTGATCATCTGCCTAAGGGTTTCATGAGTATCGAGATGTTGTCTTCTAAGCTCTTCATTATGGAGAGTTTGGGTCTCCACAAAGTGCTCCATCATAGATTCTAACCTAGAATTAGTTGTTGTTTCAATGAAATTCTCCATTAATGTTTCAAGGTTGGGATTGACGGATTCTTGTGGTTCCTCAAAATATTGGGAGTGGTAATTTGGGCGGAAATGAGTTAGTGTCGCGTGGAAATCCTCCATTAGTATTTCGAGATTGGAATTATGTGATTCTTGCGGTTCCTCAAAATTTTGGGAATGGTAATCATAGGAAAAATTTGGTTGTGGTTCCTCAAAATATTGGGAGTATTGCGGTTGATAATCGTAGAGAAAATTTGGGTGCGGCTCCTCAAGATATTGTGAGTGGTTATCATAGAGAAAATTTGGGTGATACAAAGTTTTTAATTTTTTTATTATTATATTTTTTTTATAGGAGTGCCTTAGTCTATACGGTGCAACAACAGAATAACAATATTGACTGTTGGTCCCCGGCAACGGCGCCAAAAACTTGATGCTCCGCAAGTGCACGGAAATATCGAAGTAATATAAAAGATTGTCGAACCCACAGAGACCAATGTCAACCTACCGTTATCTATCGCTGCGTTGTAAAGCTAAGGCTAATGATAATTGATAAAAGGGAAACTAAGACTAGAACTAAAATAAAACTAAGAGAATATGATAATAAAGAGAGGTCGGAATATGGATTCAGCGTTCCTAAAGGACTTTGTAGAATTCGGGTACTAATTACGACTATAACTTAGTTCCGTAGAATATATCAACTTAAAGACTTCGCCTCACGCTCTCGCGGTATTAACTAAAGTCATGTTCCCTAATCCCAAGATTTTGCTCTCGCTCGCCCGGTAACTAGGAAATATATTTTGAAAGCCAATAATATCCTAAACGCATCTAAAGCGCTCTCGCTGTATTTAGACTTGTTGCCTAATTTCCACTATCCGGTTCGATCCCCACGCTCTCGCAGTGCCGACTCTAACCTTAATTAATTTCTCACTCTCGTGACAAAATCGTGTTAAATAACCTCTCACTCTCGTGACAAAGTTATTTAAATTAGACTTGGAAATTAAAACCAAAACAGAATTTTAATCATAAATTCGCACCTATTATTATCTACCGGGACCCGTCGGTAACGACGGTCCTCATACGCCGAACTCTAAACTATTTAGCCGAACATGGAATTAAGTAAAAACGAATTAAACATACCGGTTGCAATTAAAGATAACATGGTAATTAAATTAACAACGATAAATGAAAATAATAATAAAGCAATAAAATGAAACCTGTTAATAATGCAAAAGGAAAACTGGTATTACTTCTGAAATAATGCAGAATAATCTTGGCGTACAATAACTGGAACTAAATTTGAAACAAATCCTAAGACTAATGGTGTGGTAGTTCCTCGATGTGAGAAACTACCACTTTTACATGGTACAATTTCTGCCTAAATACTAAACAAGGAAAAATGGTCGAGAGAAGGGAGAGAGTTTTCTGTGACGACTGTTTCCCTTTTATAGAGTCCCTTGTAACTTTCGTTGGAGAGAATTTAGGAGCAGTGGCCTCATGGAGAGAGTATTACGGGAGACTTGGCTAATAAGAAAATATAGGATGGTTGGAGAAAATATAGGATGAAGTGGGAAGTTGGAGAAGTAGTGGAGAAAATGTAAACGTGTGAAAGTTGATCCTTTAAAACTTCGTGACCGCGTTTCTGCTCAACGTATTAAACCTGTTTTGGACGCATGACGATCGTGAAGCTTCTGTTACGCCCGTGATGAATTTTTGTGTCTACCACGGTCGTGGTGGACCTGCCACGGTCGTTACACCAGCAGAATTTGGATTCTGCTATTTTCTTCTCTTTTCTGCATCTTTTCTTCCTTGTTTTGCTTCTTTTCTCCACTTTGCATACTTTTAACTTGGAAATAGAAATTCCTGCAAAAACACTTAAATATTCTCGAGAAAATCGGATATTAGACGAAAACGATATAATAATTGAATGTAAATCAAGGCCAAAATACGATACATTTTCGTGTTATCACTCCCAAACCTTGGGACATAAGTCAATACACCCTATAACACCCATGGAACATGTCCATTAAGTTTGATTTAGGTCAAGGACATGATTTCCTAAAGGATCGCGTAGTTTGGAATTCATCTGACAAAAAGTCAACTGTGCCAACAAGTCAAAGTTTGACTTTTTGATTTTTTGGTCAATTATGGTCCCTTAACCCTAAAATGATGTTAATGTGTGATTGGAATCATCATTCATCAAGAAAAATCAAGAAAAGTGGGATAACTTGTAAAAGGGGTAACCATAAATAACTTAGAAATTTTCTAAGTTATGGAACAAAGTGGCTAGGGTACCAACTTTGGAGGATCATATCTCCTAAACCATAAAGCCATTTCTCCCCATTCAAAGCTGGATTTGTAGCTCTCATGGCCCTCTACAAAAGCTTCAACTACACCTGATTCCAATTCATCATGGATTTTGAGTTATGGTTGGGGAAAAATGGCTGAAAACATGAAATGTCACCTTTTCCAACACTTAGTGAAATATCCACTAAGTCAGAATATGCCTGACTTTTTCCAAAATGTAGGGGCATTTTTCACTTGGATCCAAAAAGTGTCAAGACAAACTATGATCACACATATGTTGTATCATATGAAGGCTTTCCAAAATGACCAAGAACTTCACCAAACTTAACCTGAGCAAGAAGTTATGATAGTGGCAATATGCCTTGCTGCAGCTGCCATAACAGGGCAGATTTAGGCATTTTGCTCGATTTTCTCAAATTTTGCAAAGGGCAAGCAAACCTATCCATCTGAACACCTCAAGGGGGAACCAAGGAGGAACCAACACTGATCCATCAGCCTCCAAAGTCTTTGGAACCAAAAGTAACATGCCAAACTTAGAGATGCCCAAAAGAGAGACAAGACTCCAATTTTGTTTTGGAGCATTTAATAGATGCACCAAGGTGGCATGGACTGAGCTTCTTCCAACTGAATTCAGTCAAGACTCATCCAACAACTAGGGAGCAACAACTTTGTGCCCTAACCTCTAGTCAATGGCTAGAGGAGACTTGGATTCTCATTGATCACCATTTGCCAAACTTCTGCAGCAGTTGCCATTCACTATTGCTGCCAAAAAAACTTACTCTACTATAAATTGAGCTCATTTGTGCTCAGTTTGAGTACACCAAAGCCATCAAACAGATGCTTTCCTCAAAATCTCTTCTTTCACTCCAAAATACCTTCTTTAGCAAGGTAACTCTAAGTTTTTGAGTTAGAGAGAATTTCCACCATAACTCATAATCTAAACACATCCACTATGTCATATCTAAGCTGTCCAAACTCACACAAGTGACCTGTAACAACAAAATCACAAAGTCACCTCTCAAAACCTCAAAATAGGCCTGTTTTGCATTTTTCAAGCCATGTCTCGATTCAATCACTTTCCAAACAAGATAAAGCCTCAAACACACTCCAAATATCATCCTTGAACTGTCCCAAATGGTTCCCCTCATCTGGAACACCATTTGAGAGAGTTGTCATTTTGGCCACTTTTGCCCCTTTTGCAAGAAAGAGCTCAAACTTGCTCTAGAGGTTTCTAGCTGATTCTAGCCATCCTAAAAGCTTCTAAGAGATCATTTGAGGGTATCCAAGGCATCAAATACTTTTTTGAACAAAACACTTGGCAGATTGCACAAAAGCTCCAAAAAGAGGTAAGCATCACAACTTGAACTCACTGAAATATGACTTGCTTTGAAGTCCACTGATCATGCATCTCTTATACATGTTATATGTGTTGTGTTTGCACCAATTTACCATGTAATTCATACCTGTACCAAGAGGTAGCACAAAAATTGCAAAACTTGGCCTATTTCAAAACCACTATCGGGTTTTGAGGAGGATTTGTTTTCTGAAAAAACTATCACCACTATTAGATTCCTTGTGAAATTCTGTGCCAGATACATATAAATTTTGTCCCAAACCATGGAGAAATGAGAAAGTTATGGCCTTCACGTTTCTAACCAAAATCTTGCTTTGCCTTGCCTTGGACCAGGCCAAAAAACAAGGCAAGCCTTGTATATTTGTGGTTGTGTTTCAATACACGGATGTATCACCCCCCAGTGGTAAGGCGCGCGCACTGCACACACAAGGTCTGGGGTTCGAATCCCCCTCGCCCCAGATCCTCTTTTTACCACTTTTTCCTATTTTTGTCATTTTTCATGTTATTTTCTAAATGATTTGGAAAATTAATAACTCCCTCAATTTTAATTATTTTTGATTGGTTCTTTTTGCAAAAAATCACAAAAATGTTGAAATATTTTATTCCACAAAAAAATTAGTTTTATATTATTTATTTAATATAATTTGTATTTTTGTGAATAAATTCATTTTTTTATTGTTTTTAAACATTTTAAAATGAATACCCCTCTTGAGAAAATCAAAACCAAATGGGTCTTAACTCCTCTTGTGACTAAAATCTCATTTTTCAAACCTTAACCATAAATCATAAGTTGTTTTTGGACTTATTTGGTATTTTTATCATTTTAATTAATTTTCTTTGAATAATTACTTTAAAAAAAGATGAAATTAGGGTTTTGTTGATTTTCACCCTAACAAACTTTTTCAAACACTCATGGGCCTCTATTAGAGTGTAAGACCCATCCCGTTTGTAAATACACCACTTTTTGGGCCTCAGTCTTTGTATAAGTCCCACTATATTTTCAAAACAAACGACGCGATCGTCGCCTTTTTAAACAAAACACTGGGCCTCTCCTCGAGCTATAAGTCCCATCATTGTTAAAAAATAAACCTTTTAGGCCTCTAATAAAGTGTAAGACCCAACCCCTTTTTGAAAACCAAAATGATTTGGGCCTCACTGTATTGTATAAGTCCCGATACCGTCAAAAAGTTCGGCGCGATTGCTGTTTTCAAAACAATTTCCATCTGGGCCTCTCCTCGAGTTGTAAGCCCCATTTCTTGTACAAAAATAAAGTTTTTTGAGCCTCTAATAGAGTGTAAGACCCAACCCATTTTGAAACCAAAACCTTTTGGGCCTCAGTCATTGTATAAGACCCAGGGTATTTTCAAAAAATCTCGGCGCGATCGCCAGTTTAAAATAAAACCACTTGGGTCTCTCCATGAGTTGTAAGACCCATCCCTTTGTACAGAAAACCTCTTTGGGCCTCAGTCGTTGTATAAGTCCCGATGTGATATTCAAAGCAACAGTGCGTCCACGGTTAAACCCTGGGTCTCTCCTCGAGCTGTAAGCCCCAACAATCTTTTCAATACACTTTCTCCTTTGATTTTAAATTCACATACATATTGTCTTTAATTTCTTTGTTGAACAACTAACAAAACAACATGGAAGCTCTACAACCGAGTAAGTGTTTACATGCTTTATTTATCCGCTTTCATATGTATATAACTGTATTGTGGGGCTGTTTCGCTGTAAGTCTTCTTTCACATCCTTTTATGTACTCGTCACATATTCACTGTGCAATACTAGTATAGTTATGTAGAGTTTTCCCCGGCAACTACGTCTAGAACTAGGTAAAGCCCATTGGTCACTCTTGAATGCAAACAAAACTAGATCCCCTATAGGATTACCAGATACAGTTTTCCCTCCTCTTGGGGTTAAATAATATGGAACAAAGAGAAAGGCAGTATTCTCGGTGAACCTTTTCTCAGACTGTAACCCTAGAAATTGTCAAAGGAATTCTACTCCCCAGAGTTGATCTATTCTCGGTGAATAGCATCTCTTGAATTCCTCAAATCCGGAACTCTCACTAAATGATCTATTCTCTATGAATAACATTTCTTGAACTTTCCTGGTTTGGGACCCACGGGCTTCTTAAAAGTTTCCACAGCCTCCTCTTAGGCTTCGTATAATGATTCTTCCTCAGCGAAGATAGCCTCCTCTTGGGCTTCGTACAAATTGTCCCTTCGGCTTCTTAAAAGTTTTTTCCGCCTTCTCTTGGGCTTTGTACAAATTGTCCCGGCGACCTCGTAAAGGTATAGGAACATAAATTAGTCATCTTAATAGAGCAGTCTTTCAAAGGAGTCTAGATCTTCTTCCCGAAAAAGTACATTCTCTTGGGCATAGTACAAAAGATAAAACTTTAGACTCAGACAGTCTAATTCCCTTGAGTCTCTAAGACATCCTGAAATTCCCTTCTACACATAGAGAGAAACCCAGCCTCTCTCAGGAGAGCGCTCTACTTGGACCTGCATAGGGATTTCTATAATCCTTAGCAATAAGATAGCCTCCTCTTGGGCTTTGTACAATGATTCTCCTCAAATGGAGCTAACCTTTTCAGACTCTCTTGTTGAGCCGATAACCGTAAAAACACTCTCTTGTTGAGTATAACAGATTCTCTTGTTGAATCAACTTTTAGCCTCCATCTTGGGCTTTGTACAAGACACATATAAAACACTCTCATGTTGAGTATAAAAGATTCTCTTGTTGAATCACCTTTTAGCCTCCGTCCCGGGCTTTGTACAAGACACATATAAAAACACTCTCTTGTTAAGTATAAAAGATTCTCTTGTTGAATCACCCTCTAGCCTCCGTCCTGGGCTTTGTACAAGACACAGATAAAAGACTCTCTTGCTGAGTATGAAGGACTCTCTTGTTGAGTCAACCCCTTTTAGCCTCCGTCTCGGGCTTTGTACAAGACACACACAAAAACACTCTCTTGTTGAGTGAACCCTTTCAACCTCAATCTTGGGCTTTGTGCAAGACAGAAAGAACATTTTTCCCGGAAAAGTCAACCTTTTAGCCTCCTCTTAGGCTTTGTATAAGGAAATCCCCGGTTGAATCAATCAACCTTTTAGCATCAAAATCATGCTTTTCTCACAACATACAAACACCAACAACTCCTCTTTAGAGATGACAAATTCTCTCTAAAGAACCTTTTAGCTTCATATCTTGGGCTTGAACAAGATATAAACCACTTTTTAGCTTCATGTCTTGGGCTTCGAACAAGACACCCCAAAAACACCTTTTTCCTCTCTTAGAATAGGAGGAACTACGATCGCTCTGATTTCTCTATACGGGAATACGTAGGCATAAGATTGCAACAATCTTAGCGAGCATACTAATCAAACAAAAACCTCAGGTCCAGTGCCTACACACCAATTTAAACCCAAAATCCCCATGAATAGTCCCGTCATTCCATTCTTAACAAAATAAGTAGAGAGAGGCCCACAATTACAAATAGCATCTGTAAACTAACAGTCAGCTGTTTAAACTCAGTATGCAAGCAGGGTTAATTGGAGACATCTATTTCCCTTCCTTAATCAGCTTAATAGGATAAAAAATGAATCGACCTGTAGTACCCCAGAGCCATAGTGCTTAAGGACCACGTCAGAAAATCGCTCGCTACAGAAAAATGGCGCCCACCGTAGGGCCACGAGGACATCTTGTCCCTCTTATATCTCTGGTTGAAACCTTTAGTCTGAAAACTACCAAGAAGAATGGCGACTTCACTGGGGACATATTATCTATCATCACTAGGATCTTAGGTTGAAACCTTTAAAGTTGGGAAGATGCCACAGAATGGCGACTCTGTCGGGGAGCCATTTTCTGTTAGGATCATAGGATTTTTAGCTCTTAAAAGGTCTAGGATGTTAGGACAAATATATATACTGCTTTTCCTAATTGATATCCGTGTTTATTTTTCTGCTAATGGGAATGCGTGTGATGCCGCATGCGGAAAGATTGAGTATACACCTAAGATAAGTGATGGCAAAACGAGTAATCTTACAGGGAGTGACTCCCAAATAAGAGATCCCGGTTGACCATCAACCTTGGTGGAGACTCCCTTTGCAGATACATTGTCTATACGACTTTGGTTGTTGAAAGTAGTGTGGTCGATTGGGTTATCTGAGAAGCTGAGGCGTTAGTAGACTAAAACCATTTTGTAGTGCGGAAGCTATCGGAAATAGTTATCACGCGATACTACCCTCATTTGAGGCTGATGATCTATTCTCGGTGAATAGCATTTACTCTAAGATACTGCAACTCGCTGGCGATCCGCTTGCTGTTTGTTATCCTGGGAGGAGCTGATGATTTTGAGGACAGGTACAAAAATCACCAGTATAAATCTTTGGGGATTGGTAGAGCCTTGACTTCATGACACCGACCCTTTGATCCCATGTTTTTTCTATGTTTTTGTGTGCTGCATTCATGCATTCATTTAAAAAACATTAAACAAAAAAAAAATCTCTTCTAGTCTCTCTTTTTCAAACTAAACTAAGGCAATGATTACAAATATCAGAGAGAAAGATTGCACTAATGGATTTCGGTAGAAGGAAAACTCACAAGTACACCTTCAAGGTTCCAAAACTAGAGGATTTAAGAGGTTTGGCGAGGATGATCACCAACCTTGAGGCTTTCAGAGCCAAGTACGGAGGTCTACTGTCTCTATTAAGGGTCCATGTAATCGAAGGAATCCTGTCTACACTCATCCAGTTCTACTATCCGGTTTATCACTGTTTCACATTCCCGGATTACCAGCTAGCACCAACCTTGGAGGAGTACTCTCACCTGACTGATTTACCTACTGACCAAGCTCCCTTTTGTGGACTGGAAGAAATTTCAAAAGATCAAACCATAGCAAGAGCTATCTATTTGGATGAGTTAGAAGTCAAGACTCACATGACCACTAAGGGTGGAATCCCAGGTTTACCAGCCAATTTTCTGGTAAAGAAGGCTCTACACTACAAGAAATATGCATATTTGCTGGGTGGTTTTGCTGGGTGAAACTCTCCTAGCAAAATAAATACGTTGCCGCATGCGAAACACCCCGCAACTCATTTATTTAAAATATATATATAAATAGAATTTATTAAAAAATTCACCTCGCAACTAATTTGGAGGGAACGGAATTTTTGAAACAAAGTTTGCCGAGTGTAAATCACCCCGCAATGTTTTTTTAAAATTTCAAAAAATAAAGACGTTCCGGCATGTCAATTCATAGCAGAGAGGGCAGGTATGTGTCAGTAAGTGTTGCGAGGTGATTTTAACTCAGCAACGTCAGAAACGTTGCGAAGTGAATACCACCCTGCAACTGCATGTGTTGCGGCGTGCTTTTCATTCGCCAGTATACGGAACGTTACTGCTTTTGAAAGCGTTTTCGTTCTACTCACATACGGGTTATTTCTGTTTCCTAACATCGATAACTTCGTTGATATCAACTCCATTAAGGTTTTTCTGATTGGAAACCCTGTACCTACCCTGCTCGCAGATGCTTATCATTCGGTACACCTAAGGAATTTATACAGCGGAGGAATGATCACATGCTGTGTACCCCTGCTATACAAATGGTTCACGTCCCACTTACCCAAGTCTGCTACATTTTGGGATCCTAAGAGTTCTTTACGTTGGTCGTAGAGAATCATGTCTCTTACCAACTCTGACATCGATTGGTCTAATCGGATCTATGACGGGATCAGGATCATTGACCGTTGTGGAAACTTTCCCAATGTGCCCTTTATGGGAACTAAGGGAGGAATCAATTATCATCCAGTGTTAGTTCGTCGTTAATTCGGATACCCAATGAGGCATGTCCCACGTAATGCTCATCTGGAAGGTCTTTTCTTCAAGGAAGGAGAAAATGACAGGGCACTAAAAACAGAAATAGTGCACGCTTGGAAGCATGTTCATAAGAAAGGACGAGAGTCTCTAGGAAAACCAGACTGTGTCTCGGTAGAACCTTATCTCCATTGGGTACAAACTAGAGCTCTCAAGCTGAAGATGCCTTACCCCTGTCATGGAGTTCTTCCGCTAAAGGAATCTGTCATGTACTTTATGTCTGGTACGGAAAAACTTAAAGTTACTCTCAACAAAGTTCAATAGGAGAGGACGTATTGGAAGAACAAGTATCGCATCCTCGATGTGGAGTGTCACAAGATGCAGCAATTATTAAAGGAAAAGGATGCTCTGATCGAGATTTTAGAGCAACACGCTGTGGAGAATCAAGAAGACCAAGGGAATCTGCTCGCTCCTTTCACTTGGCAAAGGAATGACAACCCGACAACGGCCCAAGAGCCCCGGTCAAAGAAAAGGAAAGCACCCGAACCAGACCCTGAGCTCTCCTCAGAGAGGACTCGGGACCCATTAGCTTAGATTTTCTTTTCAGCACTTTGTAATCTACTGTACTTTCCATTTCCGCAATCTTTGAATTCAATAAAATGGGGTTTCCCCACTGTTTGATACTTGCAATCCAATTGTCAAAGTTTATTTTGAAAAAATAAAATACATAAATATCATTGCATATCATTCATCATTCTCACGTAATCGCTTTCCTCTTATCTTCGAATCTCACGTTTGTGTCTCGATTCTAGAGTCAAACTGTCTCATTCATACAATACTCGCGCCAATCAACAAAAGAAAATGAGTGAACTCGAGGAAGAGAACAGAGAGCTGAGAGAAGAAATTGACGCTCTAAAGGAATATTTAAGGAAGCTTCAAGGTGACATGCAATCCCTGGCAACAGTTCAGGGGCAACAACAATAGTCTGTGATCTCGGAGATCACATCTACGCCTATGATGGAGCCATACGATTCTTGGTACAACATGCCTAAGGGTCGACCCTGGGGTATGCCTTTCAATTTTATGCCTGAAGGATACATTCCGCCGGTCATGGAAATCCCGGAAACAGTAACAGGAATAGCTGTTGGGCCTGAAGGTTACAAACTTCGGGAAGGCGAAGATGCAAGAGGGATGACAGTAACCCCTGAAGGTTACAAACTTCGGGATAGGGGAGCACCAAAAGTCACCGCCGTATTAACTATACCACCGCCCGTGGTACATACTGTCCCGGGAGGACAAATTCCACAGATACCGTCTGTTGAAAACACGAATGTGGATGACAGAATGAAGGAGTTCCAGGAGCAATTCTTAGAGATGCAGAAAGAACTGCAAGCTCTTCGTGGTCAAGATCTATTTGGAAAGGATGCCGCAGACCTTTGTTTGGTCCCAGATGTGCAAGTTCCGTACAAGTTCAAAGTACCCGAATTTGAAAAGTACAAGGGTAACTCTTGGCCTCAGAGTCATTTGGTGATGTACGCTCGGAGGATGTCGACTCAGAAAAAGAATCAACAGCTACTGATCCACTACTTCTAGGACAGTTTAACCGGTGCCGCACTCAAATGGTACATGGGTTTAAACCGCACTAAGATCGCTACTTTCAGAGATCTTGGCACTGCCTTCGTTCAACAGTACAAATATAACCTGGACATGGCACCTGACAGAGACCAATCCAGAGCCATGTCGCAGAAGGACAAGGAAACTTTTAAGGAGTATGCTCAGCGATGGCGTGAAATTGCTGCTCAGATTTGCCCACCTCTTTAGGAAAAAGAGATGACAAAGATCTTCTTGAAAACCTTGAGCTCGTTTTACTATGACAGAATAGTCGCCAGTGCGCCCAGTGTCTTCACCGGGATGGTCGGCATGGGAGTTCGTCTCGAAGAAGCAGTCCGAGAAGGATGTTTAGTTAAGGACGCTGGATCATCAAGCAGTACCAAAAGATACGGTAGTGCTCTCCCTAAGAAAAAGAGCAAGATATTGGGAATATCTCTCTCGAAAAGCAAAGGCGACGGTACCAATCAGTAGCAGCTGTAACTCCAACTATTAACCCTGCGCCTGTTCCTACATATCAACCTCAGGTTGCTCAAAGCCAACCGAATCAACAACAATTTCAGCAAAGGACACAACAGCCTCTTCAGCAGGCTCATCCTCAGTACAACAACAACCGTACAACGCGACCACCAGGGTTCGACCCTATACCGATGTTGTACGCCGAACTGTTTCCATTACTACTGGTCAAGGGGCACGTCCAAACCAGAACTCCTCTCACAATTCCGGAAAATCCACCTTTTTGGTTCAAAGCGGATCAGACTTGTCCTTACCATCAAGGAGGACCAGGGCACAACATAGAGAATTGTCTCAGTTTCAAATCCGATGTGCAAAAACTCGTCAGAAGTGGGGTCTTATCCTTCAAGGATACAAATCCAAATATTCTCACGAACCCGCTGCCTCAACACAAGAAAGCTACGATCAATTTGATAGAAGGAGAATCTAACAACAGCTATCAAATTCATGATGTACTCTTATTGAGGACTAATCAGGTCAAGATGCATTGTAGACAGAGTGGATATGGCCATGTGTCGCCTCATAACTATCACCAGTGTGATATTTGCTCTAAAAATAATCAAGGATGTTCTATGATGCAATCAACTCTACAGGAACAGTTGGATCTCAGATGGATCCAAGAGCACTGAGTTCGGGGAGTCAACATGACTTACACAAATTCCAATATCATTCAGAATCACAACATTCTGGAAATGAAGGTCAATTTGGTGGCAATGCACTCGAGGCAAAGCCAGTATCATAATCTGCCGCGGTACGATTATAATTCCTGTCTAACTTACTCGGTAAACAGTCAGGGATGCTCTTTCGTACAAGAGGCTCTCTAGCATCAGGTGGATCTGGGGTGGATCCAGGACTATCATGATAAAAATCCTTATCAGATCAACATGATTCAAATTTTCGATATCCGTTTGATGAACACCAGCTTGGTGGAGTTACACGCCAAGCAAGTCCAACTCGGTTTTCTCACTTCCCATGATTACCTGAGCTGTGAGGGATGTTGTGAGAGCAACCAAGGGTGCGCCCTCGTTCAAAGAACTTTACAACACTTGTTAAACCATTGTTGGCTTCCGATCTATCTAGACGAAGACACACAACAAATCAGTGTAACTAACGGGAACCCCACTAGGTATCAAAGTCAGGATGTCCGATCTATGGAAATAGACCTAGTAAGGTTACACTGCATTCAGAGCGGACGTGGCCAGGTGCCACCACACAACTATGAGCGCTGTAGGGTCTTCTCAGAAAATAACCAAGGATGCTACCTCGTGCGAGCAACCCTTCAAAGTCAGTTGGACCGCAAAGAGATTCGACCGTGTCCCAGGTCTGGGCCAATCAACTGGACGCCAGACTATTTTGCTGATCAAATCAAGGATGTTGTCGTAACCTCTGATCATCAAAGGACTAAGGATGTTTGTGCTATCATCCCTCAACTTGACGAATCGAGAGCTTCTAATCAGGAACGGATCGAAGTTACTTACGATGGTCAGAAAAATAAGAAGGATCCTGTAGTGATCTATCTACCGGGACCACTACCGTATGAATCGACTAAGGCTATCCCTTACAAATATGGTGTAACAACAATCGAGAATGGAAAGGAAACTCCATTACCATCCATCGCGAATATTGCAGACATCAGTCGAGTAACACGGAGTGGTCGAATCTTCAACCGAGGAGTTGGAGAACCTACCAAAGAAAAGGAACCTCAAACGGAAGTTCCCAATCCGCCAGTCGGTCAATCCAGTGACTCCGACCTGTCCAAGAACAACGATGAGATGCTAAGGCTCATCCAAAGGAGTGAATACAACATTGTAGAACAGCTACTACATACTCCTTCAAAGATCTCGGTGCTGTCCCTTTTACTCAGTTCCGAAGCTCACAAAGAAGCTCTACAGAAAGTCTTAGAGCAAGCCTTCGTGGAACAGGATGTAACAATACGACAATTCGACAGCATCATATCCAACATCACTTCCTGCAATAACTTGGGGTTCAGTGATGAAGAACTTCTAGAAGAGGGCCACCGTCACAACATGGCGCTCAATATCACAGGCAATTGCCAGGACGATGCTTTAGCCAGCGTACTGGTAGACACATGGTCAGCCCTGAATGTAATGCCGAAGTCTAGATTAATGCAATTATCATACTGAGGATCTCCGATGAGAACCAGCGAGGTCTTTGTCAAAGCATTCGATGGATCCAGAAAAATGGTTATCGGCGAAGTCGACCTTCCCATAACTATCGGTCCTTCTACTTTCCAAGTCACTTTCCAGGTCATGGACATCCGAGCAACATACAGCTATTTGTTGGGGAGACCTTGGATACACCAGGCCGGGGCAGTCACTTTGACACTTCACCAGAAGCTGAAGTTTGTCAAGAACGACCAACTCGTCACAGTCTGTGGAGAGCAAGCCTTGCTCGTAAGTAACGTATCGTCATCCACTGTTGTAGAACCGGAAGAGATAACCGAAACCCAGTTCTAAGAACTTTAGGTAAGCAATAATGATCAGGCAGAAAAAGGAACATCGATTTCCTCGTACAAAGATGCTCTCAAAGCGGTCGAGAGTACCAATACAACAGGATGGGGGCACCTTGTCATGCCTACTGATAACAAGACAAAGAAAGGTCTTGGTTTTTCATCAAACTATACCCAGACTACTCCTAACGATGAAAGTTTTCATCCCCTTCAGGACTTCTTCCATAGTGGAGGTTTCCTTCACCTAGTGCCTCAAGAAGTGCATACCATCAACGAGGGTGATTCCTCCGATACGGAGGAAGGATGGAAGTCCTATCTTAACAAAGACGGTTATATGTCTCAGGACGAAACGCAGACTCCATTCTGCTTTCTCTCACAAAGTCCGAGATTTATACCAAGGTCGGACGTCAAAATGATCTACGGAGATTGTGATCCGGAAGGACGCCGCGCTCCACCCAACTCATTAGAGGAGGAAACTCTAATGAAATATAACTTTGACCACGAGTATTATGGCCCGATGGATGGCCTGCCTATCTGGCAGTCGTATCCAGGAGACTCGGGGCAAGAAAATCAGCCGAACAATGAAAATCAGTTAAGCATCATTGAAAAGAATACCCGTGTCTCCACCATGTCATGGGATCAACAATAAGGGTATTCTGCAAACGCCCAGCACGACGATGAATTTGCAAAGTTTGCAGGGTCAGAGTTCATCAACTATGCCTTTCCCGAGGTCAACGTCATTGAAAGAAATGACCTCTCCAGTTCCAAAGAAGTGTGGGACACCCTGGGACAGCCGAGCAGCAAATACGACATTATGGTCAAGTACACCGCTCCTGAAAGCTCTCGTATCAGGCTCGAGGACATCCAGCCAACTGGACGGGGAGATACGCTTAAGAGTATGAATACCATGCAAAATACAGTTGAGGAATCCTCCTATGAAAACTCTGCCTGGGAGACAGATTCCAACGATCCCGCTCCACCAGAAATCAGCGTCATTTCTGAAGACAAATCAAGGAGGAAAGTACCAGACTTTGTGATTCACCACGGAGTTCGCCGCCAATGGGTTGCAGTCAACGTTCTAAAGATCGTCCATAAGTCAAAGTAATTACCGTCTTTACTTTAACCTTTCACCCTGCCCAGGTGAAACAGATGTTTTGATAGGGCTCACTTTCTATAAATATACCTCTTTGCTTCGCCCACAGCGACAGAGTTTTGTTTTATAGGGCTGTAGTTTCATGAAGCGACTGATCATAAATAAAATAACGTCGTTATGTAATTTCCGTATCTATTACTGTTTTCTCTTTTTGATTTTTTCTAGAAAATGGTAATCCTAAAAAACAATTCAAATAAAAAAAACAAGCCTTGTTCAAATACACTTCACAGACTCTTGCATTCTCTCTATCTCTTCTAAAAACAAATCATCACGTCTTGCAGACTGCTTGTTTTAAACCCCGTTGAAACACGCGATCCGATGCATTCTCCCAACTTTGAATTCTTGATATTCGAGGCTGAAGAAGAAGATGACGAAGAAATTCCAAGAGAGATCTCCCGACTACTCAGACAAGACGAAAGGTCCATTGAACCGCACAAGGAGTCGTTGGAAACGGTAAACTTGGGTTCAAAAGAAGAAAGAAAGGAAGTCAAGATTGGGGCACTGCTCAGTCCAACTTTCAAAGAAGATTTGATAAAGCTTCTCAAGAATTTCCCCGATGTATTCGCCTGGTCCTACCAGGACATGCCAGGGTTGGATACCAGCATCGTGGAACATCATCTGCCGTTATGATCAGAATGTCCACCAGTAAAATAGAAGTTGAGACGGACTCATCCAGACATGGCCATTAAAATCAAAGAGGAAGTACAGAAACAGATCAACGCGGGTTTCCTCGCCACGTCGGAATATCCTCAATGGCTAGCCAACATAGTGCCAGTTCCAAAAAAGGACGGAAAGGTCAGAATGTTTATGGACTACAGGGATCTGAACAAAGCAAGTCCAAAGGATGACTTCCCCTTACCACACATAGACATGCTGGTTGACAGTACAACAAAGTTCAAAGTTTTCTCCTTCATGGATGGATTCTCGGGCTATAATCAAGTCAAAATGGCGCCGAAAGACATGGAGAAAACTTCATTTATCACCCCAAGGGGCATTTTTTGTTACAAGGTGATGTCGTTTGGTTTGAAGAATGCGGGGGCCACCTATCAAAGGGCTATGACAACTCTGTTTCATGACATGATACACAAGGAGATCGAGGTATATGTCGATGATATGATTGCTAAATCAAAAACAGAGAATGAACACGTTGAACATCTGTCAAAATTGTTCGAACGTCTAAGAAAATTCAAACTCCGTTTGAATCCTAACAAGTGTATATTCGGTGTTCGTTCAGGGAAACTGCTAGGATTTATCGTCAGCCAGAAAGGAATTGAGGTTGATCCTGACAAGGTCAAGGCCATTCAAGAAATGCCTTCTCCGAGGACTGAAAAACAAGTCAGGGGATTCCTGGGGAGTTTGAATTACATTTCAAGATTCATATTCCTCATGAATGCGACATGTGCGCCGATTTTCAAATTACTCAAAAAGAATCAGGACTGCGTTTGGACAGAAGACTGCCAAACCGCCTTCTACAGTATCAAGGAATACCTGTTGAACCCACCGATTCTATCACCTCCGGTGGAAGGAAGACCACTAATCATCTACTTAACAGTCTTGGAAGACTCCATGGGTTATGTGCTTGAACAGGACGAAACAAAAAGGAAGGAGTCTTCCATCTACTATTTGAGCAAGAAATTCACCGGGTGTGAAACTCGGTACACTATGCTTGAGAAAACTTGTTGCGCTTTGGCTTGGGCAGCCAAACGTCTTCACCAGTATATGATTCGTCACACTACTTGGTTAATATCAGAAATGGATCCAATCAAGTATGTCTTTGAAAAGCCTGCTCTCACGTGAAGGATTGCCTGTTGGTAGATGTTGTTGTCAGAATACGACATCGAATACCACGCTCAAAAAGCCATTAAAGGAAGTGATTTAGTCGATCATTTGGCTCATCAACCGATTGATGATCAGGAATCAGTCGGATTTGACTTCCCAGACGAAGATGTCATGTATTTGAAAATGAAAGATTGCGATGAACCGCTACCCAGTGAAGGGCCAGAACCAGGTTCCCAATGGGGACTAATCTTTGACGGAGTTGTCAATCATTACGGAAACGCAATTGGGGCAATCATCATAACACCTGAAGGTACCCACATTCCTTTCACCGCCCGACTGACATTCAAGTGTACAAACAACGATGCTGAATACGAAGCTTGTATCATGGGTCTCGAAGAAGCAATTGATTTAAGGATCAAACACTTGAATGTATATGGTGACTCAACTCTGGTTATCAATCAAATCAAAGGAGATTGGAACACATACCAATCGGGATTGATTCCTTACAAAGACTATGCGAGAAGGTTACTACCCTTCTTCAACAGAATCGAGTTTCATCATATCCCTCGTGAAGAGAATCACATGGCTGATGCGTTGGCCACCCTCTCTTCCATGATTAGTGTAGGTCAATGGAATGACATACCTAAGATCGACATAATGCGCCTTGAACGGCCCGCTTACGTCTTCACGATTGAAGCAGTCATAGACGACAGACCTTGGTATCACGATATCAAGTGCTTCCTTCAGAAACAGGAGTACCCACCTGGGGCATCCAGAAAAGATAGAAAAACCCTCAGAAGACTGGCTAGAAACTTCTTCCTGAGCGGTGATACCCTCTATAAGAGAAACTTCGACATGGTCTTGCTCCGATGTGTAGACAGACCAGAAGCAAACATGCTGATAAAAGAAATTCACGAAGGATCCTTTGGCACTCATGCCAACGAACACATAATGGCGAGAAAAATCCTAAGAGCAGGGTACTATTGGTTGACAATGGAATCCGACTGCTACAAGTACATGAGGAGATGTCACAAGTGTCAGATATACTCAGACCAAATCCATGTACTGCCAACACATCTCAAAGTTCTTTCTTCCCCCATGGCCTTTTTCCATATGGGGAATCGACATGATTGGTATGATTGAACCCAAAGCTTCAAACGAACATCGGTTCATCCTGGTAGCCATTGATTACTTCACCAAGTGGGTCGAAGCAGCGTCATACGCCAATGTAACCCGACAAGTCGTGGTCCGTTTTATCAAAAACAATCTCATCTGTCGTTATGGTGTTCCGAGTCAGATCATTATTGATAATGGATCTAACTTGAACAACAAGATGATGAAAGAGTTGTGCGCTGAGTTCAAGATCGAACACCATAACTCATCTCCCTACCGGCCCATGATGAACGGAGCGGTAGAAGGGGCTAACAAGAACATCAAGAAGATCGTTCAAAAGATGGTTGTAACCTATATAGATTGGCACGAGATGCTACCATTTTCTCTTCACGGTTATCGCACGTCTGTCTGCACTTCAACAGGGGAAACCCCTTTCTCTCTAGTATATGGCATGGAGGCAGTGCTCCCCATCGAAGTAGAGATCCCATCAATCAGGGTGTTGATGGAAGCTAAGTTAACTGAAGCCGAATGGTGTCAAAGCAGACACGATGAGCTGAATCTGATCGAAGAAAAGTGAGTAAAGGCTATATGCCATGGTCAGTTGTATCAACAAAGAATGAAGAGGGCGTTTGAAAAAAAGGTTCGACCCCGTGTCTTCAGAAAAGGAGACCTTGTGCTCAAGAAGATACAATCATTTCTCACTGATCCTCGGGGCAAATGGACTCCGAACTATGACGGCCCCTATGTGGCCAAGAAAGCTTTCTCAGGCGGTGCCTTGAGACTTGCCACCATGGATGGAGAAGAGTTTGCCTACCCCAATAATGTTGATGTAGTCAAGAAATACTTCGCCTAAATAAAATAAAATAAAATAAAAAAAAACGTCTCGGTGGATTGAAAACCCGAAAGGGCGGTCCAGGCAAAAATTAGAGACATAATCAAAAATCATCCTGGTGGATTGGAAATCTCAAAGTACAATCCAGGAAAAAGTTAGGGATAATGGAAAGTAACTACGTCTAACAAGGGGCAAATTCCCCAGTAGCAGTCATGCCATCCATCAGGAAAACTCCAGTCAGGGTCATCTTCGACAGAAGCTCGGGATGTCCAGAATTCAAAGTTGGTAGAAGGATAGTGGTCGTTATGTTTTAATGTAGCCCTTTTCCTGTAAATTACCATTTTCTAATTTTGTATATACTCTTTGGAATCACGCGTTTGGCTAATTTCCATCCTATCAATAAAACTTGAGCCCTCATGCTTTGTTTACAATTCTCATTTGTTTTAGCTTTACAGAACAACATTTTAACATGATTAACGATTCTTGAAATAAAATAATAATGAATTTCACTTGTCAAAAATTTTCTGCTTTTAAAATAAAGATGGCAATTTCTTTTGACTGTTGAACATCGAAAGAACATCGAACGCTTTTCCCAAACACGGTTAAGCTTCAAAGTGCAGAATCAAAGTATTCCTTCCTAAACCAGTACGACTGAATGAAGGATCAACTGTATCAGATGTGGTTCTCCCATCTGATACCCCCGACAGAGTTCTCACCTCCTAAGCGCGACCAACGATTTTCCCCGCAGGGATCATCTCTCCTAAGCAAGGCTGAATTGCTATTCCGAACAAATGATACTTCTTCGTCCCCCGCAGTGGCCGAGTATCCAGTCATGTTCATCTTCTAATCTGTATGTCGTGTCAGTTTTGTCAGCATATACATACATCATGCATTATTATTTTACATGCATATTCATATTACATCACTATCACTCTAATCGGTCTTATCCCCTAGTGATAAACGTCCTCTTGTCAATCGAGTTGTCAGTACTGTCCTTGTCAGGAAACGTTGCATCCAAACAGTCTCTCTTCCAGTTTAGTTCTGGGTTATAGTGAGCTTTCGACCACTTTGATAACTTAAACCTCCGAAAGGCAAGAGAACAGTCAACGAACGTCACTCTTCATCATTGAAGATGATATCTTCGCTTTCCCGGATTAAGGACAATCCCCAGAGAAAGCCTCACGATCAGAGCTTCGACAACATAGCAGTTTCTCCCTGAAAATTTGCTATCAAACAAGGTCATCAGCGCTTCCAAATTGGATTACATCATATGGAATTTCTCCGAGAAGATCTTGAGAAAAGTATGATAAAGTTCCCCCACGCAGAGAACAGTCCCTCAAGAGACTCGTTTTCCCCAGTAGAGTCAATAAATGGCATCTCCGACAAAGAAGTTTGGACACATCTATAGCTCAGACAAATGGGTTTCTCCAGTAAGGCTGACATCAAAATTTTTTCTGACAAATGGCATCTCCCCAGGAAAATTCGGCGAGAAGTTTGAAGAAAACTGCTACAAATAGCATCCCTTGTCAAGAAATTTTATTGACAAAAGAAACTAAGACCAGTTTCTTGGTAGGAAACCAGGATCGAGGGGAAGTTTATTTCAGAAAGTGAGACCAGTTCCTTGGTAGGAAACCAGGATCGAGGGGAAGTTTATTTCAGAAACTGAGACCAGTTCCTTGGTAGGAAACCAGGATCGAGGGGAAGTTTATTTCAGAAGCTAAGACCAGTTCCTTGGTAGGAAACCAGGATCAAGGGGAAGTTTATTTCAGAAACTGAGACCAGTTCCTTGGTAGGAAACCAGGATCGAGGGGAAGTTTGCATCAGAAATTGAGACCAGTTCCTTGGTTGAAGATCAGGATCGAGGGGAAGTTTCTACCTTTTCTAAGTATCAACGCTTAGCAAAAGAAGACGGATGAGCACACTGCCATTCATAACCACCATCAAAATTTCGGGTATTCCGATATTTAATCCTCTTGCACCCCGAATGCCCGAATACCTTCGCCATTCACACCTTCGGGTCCAAGAAGATTAAATAGGGGCATCTGTCATACCCCAAATTTTGACCACTAAGATTTCCCATCATTGTGAAAATCATCATCACATTATGGGTGTATCATCATACCTCACCAGTCTTCCCAAAGATGGGCGAGCATTCTCTACAATCAAAGAACTAGGGTTTTAAGCCTTAGCAGAGCACTTAGACAAAGGATCAATCAAGAAATGACATGATCTTCAACTTGTATAACATCTCAAACATCCACAATGGATCAAGAGGACTCCCACATCAAGGATCAAGCACAAGGTTGCAGCATTCCAAGTGGATCAAGCCTCAAGATCACCACAGTCATCAAATTAGGGTTTTGGTCGACTAAGGCCTCCAAGTGGAATTTTTCCTCTAGGCATGAGCCAAGACTTCAAAACATACCCCAAGGTACTCCATGGGACCTCATAGACCCAATCATCAAGTTAATTTAACCTCAGGGGATGCATTCATCAAAAATCAGGAATTAGGGTTTCTTGACCTAATCCACCCCTAAGTTGACTTTTGGGACAAAACATGAGCCAAGACCTCAAGGATTGATTTAAGGGTCTCCAATAAACTACATTGATCCATTTGCAACAATGGATTGATCCCAGAAGCTTGATCTACAAGTTTCAATTTCATCTGGACCACGATTAGGGTTTCGAGGAAAAAGTCAACCGCACCTTTGACTTTTAATCAAGACATGCTCCCAAACCTTGGGCCATAAGTCAATACACCCTATAACACCCATGGAACATGTCCATCAAGTTTTATTTAGGTCAAGGACATGATTTCATAGAGGATCGCGCAGTTTAGAATTCATCTGACAAAAAGTCAACTATGCCAAAAAGTCAAAGTTTGACTTTTTGATTTTTTGGTCAATTATGGTCCCTTAACCCTAAAATGATGTTAATGTGTGATTGAAATCATCATTCATCAAGAAAAATCAAGAAAAGTGGGATAACTTGTAAAAGGGGTAACCATAAATAACTTAGAAATTTTCTAAGTTATGGAACAAAGTGGCTAGGGTACCAACTTTGGAGGATCATATCTCCTAAAACATAAAGCCATTTCTCCCCATTCAAAGCTGGATTTGTAGCTCTCATGGCCCTCTACAAAAGCTTCAACTACACCTCATTCCAATTCATCATGGATTTTGAGTTATGGTTGGGACAAAATGGCTGAAAACATGAAATGTCACTTTTTCCAACACTTAGTGAAATTTTCACTAAGTCAGAATCTGCCTGACTTTTTCCAAAATGTAGGGGCATTTTTCACTTGGATCCAAAAAGTGTCAAGACAAACTATGATCACACATATGTTGTATCATATGAGGGCTTTCCAAAATGACCAAGAACTTCACCAAACTCAACCTGAGCAAGAAGTTATGATAGTGGCAATATGCCTTACTGCAGCTGCCATAACAGAGCAGATTTAGGCATTTTGCTCGATTTGCTCAAATTTTGCAAATGGCAAGCAAACCTAATTATCTGAACACCTCAAGGGGGACCAAGGAGGAACCAACACTGATCCATCAGCCTTCAAAGTCCTTGGAACCAAAAGTAGCATGCCAAACCCAGAGATGCCTAAAAGAGGGACAAGACTCCAATTTTGTTTTGGAGCATTTATTTGATGCACCAAGGTGGCATGGACTGAGCTTCTTCCAACTGAATTCATTCAAGACTCATCCAACAACGAGGGAACAATAGCTCTGTGCCCTAACCTTTAGTCAATGGCTAGAGGAGACTTGGATTCTCATTGATCAACATTTTCCAATCTTCTGCAGCAGTTGCCATTCACTATTGCTGCCAAAACAAACTTGCTCTACTATAAATAGAGCTCATTTGTGCTCAGTTTGAGTACACCAAAGCCATCAAACAGATGTTTTCCTCAAAATCTCTTCTTTCACTCCAAAATACCTTCTTTAGCAAGGTAACTCTGAGTTTTTGAGTTAGAGAGCATTTCCACCACAGCTCATGATCCAAACACATCCAATATGTCATATCTAACCTGTCCAAACTCACACAAGTGACCTGTAACAACAAAATAACAAAATCAACTCTCAAAACCTCAAAATAGGCCTGTTTTGCATTTTTCAATCCATGTCTTGATTCAATCACTTTCCAAACCAGATAAAGCCTCAAACATACTCCAAATATCATCCTTGAATAGTCCCAAATGATTCCCCTCATTTGGAACACCATTTGAGAGAGTTGTCATTTTGGTCACTTTTGCCCCTTTTGCAAGAAAGAGCTCAAACTTGCTCCAGAGGGTTCCAGCTGATTCCAACCATCCTAAAAGCTTCTAAGAGATTATTTGAGGGTATCCAAGGCATCAAATCATTTTTGGAACAAAGCACTTGGTAGATTGCACAAAAGCTCCAAAAAGAGGTAAGCATCACAACTTGAACTCACTGAAATATGACTTGCTTTGAAGTCCACTGATCATGCATCTCTTATACATGTTATATGTTTTGTGTTTGCACCAATTTACCATGTAATTCATACCTGTACCAAGAGGTAGCACAGAAAATGCAAAACATGGCCTATTTCAAAACCACTATCGGGTTTTGAGGAGGATTTGTTTTCTGAAAAAACTACCACCACCATTGGATTCCTTGTGAAATTCTGGGTCAGATACATATAAAATTTGTCCCAATCCATGGAGAAATGAGAAAGTTATGGCCTTCACGTTTCTAACCAAAATCTTGCCTTGTCTTGCCTTGGGCCAGGCCAAAAAACAAGGCAAGCCTTGTATATTTGTGGTTGTGTTTCAATACACGGATGTATCACCACCCCAGTGGTAAGGTGCGCGCACTGCACACACAAGGTCTGGGGTTCGAATCCCCCTCGCCCCAGATCCTCTTTTTACCACTTTTTCCTATTTTTGTCATTTTCATGTTATATTTTAAATGATTTGGAAAATTAATAACTCCCTCAATTTTAAATATGTTTTATTGGTTCTTTTTGAAAAAAATCACAAAAATGTTGAAATATTTTATTCCACAAAAAATTAGTTTTATATTATTTATTTAATATAATTAGTATTTTTATGAATAAATTCATTTTTTATTGTTTTTTAAACATTTTAAAATGAATATCCCTCTTGAGAAAATCAAAACCAAATGGGTCTTAACTCCTCTTGTGATTAAAATCTCATTTTTCAAATCTTAACCATAAATCATAAGTTGTTTTAGGACTTATTTGGTATTTTTATCATTTTAATTAATTTTCTTTGAATAATTACTTTAAAAAATGATGAAATTAGGGTTTTGTTGATTTTCACCCTAACAAACTTTTTCAAACACTCATGGGCCTCTATTAGAGTGTAAGACCCATCCCCTTTGTAAATTCACCACTTTTTGGGCCTCAGTCATTGTATAAGTCCCACTGTATTTTCAAAACAAACGGCGCGATCGTCGCCTTTTTAAACAAAACACTGGGCCTCTCCTCGAGCTATAAGTCCCATCACTGCTCAAAAATAAAACTTTTGGGCCTCTAATAGAGTGTAAGACCCAACCTCTTTTTGAAAACCAAAATGATTTGGGCCTCAGTGTATTGTATAAGTTCCGATACTGTCAAAAAGTTCGGTGCGATCGCCGTTTTCAAAACAATTTCCATCTGGGCCTCTCCTCGAGTTGTAAGCCCCATCTCTTATACAAAAATAAACTTTTTTGGGCCTCTAATAGAGTGTAACACCCAACCCATTTTGAAACCAAAACCTTTTGGGCCTCACTCATTGTATAAGACCCACGGTATTTTCAAAAAATCTCGGTGCGATCGCCAGTTTAAAATAAAACCACTTGGGCCT
Source organism: Lathyrus tuberosus (assembly GCA_022829125.1). Classification (NCBI taxonomy): domain Eukaryota; kingdom Viridiplantae; phylum Streptophyta; class Magnoliopsida; order Fabales; family Fabaceae; genus Lathyrus; species Lathyrus tuberosus. The sequence continues at coordinate 17,449,754 of JALAZF010000071.1, forward strand.
CTCCATGAGTTGTAAGACCCATCCCTTTGTACAGAAAATCTCTTTGGGCCTCAGTCGTTGTATAAGTCCCGATGTGATATTCAAAGCAACAGTGCATCCACTGTTAAACCCTGGGCCTCTCCTCGAGCTGTAAGCCCCAACAATCTTTTCAATACACTTTCTCCTTTGATTTTAAATTCACATACATATTGTATTTAATTTCTTTGTTGAACAACTAACAAAACAGCATGGAAGCTCTACAACCGAGTAAGTGTTTATATGCTTTATTTATCCGCTTTCATATGTATATAACTGTATTGTGGGGCTGTTTCGCTGTAAGTCTTCTTTCACATCCTTTTATGTACTCGTCACATATTCACTGTGTAATACTAGTATAGTTATGTAGAGTTTTCCCCGGCAACTACGTTAAGAACTAGGTAAAGACGTTGGTCACTCTTGAATACAAACAAAACTAGACCCCCTATAGGATTACCAGATACAGTCTTCCCTCCTCTTGGGGTTAAACAATATGGAACAAAGAGAAAGGTAGTATTCTCGGTGAACCTTTTCTCAGACTGTAACCCTAGAAATTGTCAAAGGAATTCTACTCCCCAGAGTTGATCTATTCTCGGTGAATAGCATCTCTTGAATTCCTCAAACCCAGAACACTCACTAAATGATCTATTCTCTGTGAATAGCATTTCTTGAACTTTCTCGGTTTGGGACCCACGGGCTTCTTAAAAGCATCCCCGCCTCCTCTTGGGCGTTGTACAAGGACCCTTCGGCTTCTTAGAAGTTTCCATAGCCTCCTCTTAGGCTTCGTATAATGATTCTTCCTCAGCGAAGATAGCCTCCTCTTGGGCTTCGTACAAATTGTCCCTTCGGCTTCTTAAAAGTTTTTTCCGCCATCTCTTGGGCTTTGTACAAATTGTCCCGGTGACCTCGTAAAGGCATAGGAACAGAAATTAGTCATCTTAATAGAGCAGTCTTTCAAAGGAGTCTATATCTTCTTCCCGAAAACGTACTTTCTCTTGGGCATAGTACAAAAGATAAAACTCTAGACTCAGACAGTCTAATTTCCTTGAGTCTCAAAGGCATCCTCAAATTCCCTTCTACACGTAGAAAGAAACCTAGCCTCTCTCAAGAGAGCACTCTACTTGGACCTGCCTAGGAATTTCTATAATCCTTAGCAATAAGATAGCCTCCTCTTGGGCTTTGTACAATGATTCTCCTCAAACGGATCTAACCTTTTCAGACTCTCTTGTTGAGCCGATAACCGTAAAAACACTCTCTTGTTGAGTATAACAGATTCTCTTGTTGAATCACCTTTTAGCCTCCGTCTTGGGCTTTGTACAAGACACATATAAAACACTCTCTTGTTGAGTATAAAAGATTCTCTTGTTGAATCACCTTTTAGCCTCCTTCCCGGGCTTTGTACAAGACACATATAAAAACACCCTCTTGTTGAGTATAACAGATTATCTTGTTGAATCACCCTCTAGCCTCCGTCCTGGGCTTTGTACAAGACACAAATAAAAGACTCTCTTGCTGAGTATAAATGACTCTCTTGTTGAGTCAACCTCTTTTAGCCTCTGTCTCGGGCTTTGTACAAGACACACACAAAAACACTCTCTTGTTGAGTGAACCCTTTCTGCCTTAATCTTGGGCTTTGTGCAAGACAGAAAGAACATTTTTCCCAAAAAAGTCAACCTTTTACCCTCCTCTTAGGCTTTGTATAAGGAAATCCCCGGTTGAATCAATCAACCTTTTAGCATCAAAAGCATGCTTTGCTCATAGCATACAAACACCAACGACTCGTCTTTATAGATGACAAATTCTCTCTAAAGAACCTTTTAGCTTCATATCTTGGGCTTTGAACAAGATACAAACCACATTTTAGCTTCATGTCTTGGGCTTCGAACAAGACACCCCAAAAACACCTTTTTCCTCCCTTAGAATAGGAGGAACTACGATCGTTCTGATTTCTCTATACGGGAATACGTAGGCATAAGATTGCAACAATCTTAGCGAGCATACTAATCAAACAAAAACCTCAGGTCTAGTGCCTTCACACCAATTTAAACCCAAAATCCCCATGAATAGTCCCGACATTCCATTCTTAACAAAATAAGAAGAGAGAGGCCCACAATCACAAATAGCATCTTTAAACTAACAGTCATTTGTTTAAACTCAGTATGCAAGCAGGGTTAATTTGAGACATCTATTTCCCTTCCTTTATCAGCTTAACAAGATAAAAAATGAATCGACCTGTAGTACCCCAGAGCGATAGTGCTTAAGTACCACGTCAGAAAATCGCTCGCTACACATTCCAAAATGTGAGATTGGACAAAAATCCCCAAGTGAGAATGATACTGGTTTGAATATATGATAATTGTCTAGACCGGGGGGGGGGGGGGGGGTTAATTGACAACAAAATATCCCTTCTTAAAATAGATTTTAGTAATGATCGTGCACACACATACACACACGTGCATGCGCGCGCACACACCCACTCACACACACGTGCACACGCGCGCACCCCTCACACGCACCCCCACCCCACACACCATATATTTGACACGAGTAACAATTATTATATGTGAAGCAATAATGAATCAAACTTTTTACAGTATAATTAACAATAATATTTTTCGAAACCAAATATAAACAAACATATGCCTACACAATTAAATTGTATGAATGCAATAAAGCAATGAGACATGCAAATCTAGAAGAAGCGATAAATCTAACAATTAACAAAATTAAGCAAGGATTTATACTAGTTCGATGCTATCTCTCTCACAAACACCAAATCCAGTATTTGATGGTAAACCATCAAAAAATATTTCTTCCACTTTGTTATTGTGATTCAGGTTTGTGTTAAAACAATTTACTTGAAACAATAAGATAAACTTCTTAGTCTAAAAAGTCATACACGCACATGCACATGCAGAGAGAGAGAGATTTTATTCATAAACAAAAATCTTTTAAATTTTTTAGCTTTAATTATAATTAAATGTCACCAAATCTAATCTTTATTTCAAAACTGACCATATATTAACAACAAAATAATATTATTCTGATAATTTAATTAAGAATAAATTAATAATTATGTTATTTCTTATACATGAAATAAAAAAAAAAGTAAACTCATATCATTCTTAATAAATTTAAAAGTTTGGTGTTTTGCTTATTATTAAAGCCGGAGCCCTATTAGAAAGCGGCTCCCGAAAATGGTTGGTTAAATCACTAACCCCTTTTTGCCGGATCTCAGAATAGCCTTCCATCCACTCATTTCTCACACGAAGGGGGTATAATCACATTCCCCTTATTCATATACTTGACAAAAGCATGAAATAAGTTAGTGTTAATATCACTTTCATTAAGCCACTTACTCTTAATAGAGAATTTTTTCCTCTAAGCAAGCATCAAAGGTTTACAATAACCCTCTTTAGAGAATTAATATGATGATGGAGACACTATAAGACAATAAGGAATTTGCAATGATTTTTTGTGTTGCAACAACTTAACCGTTACAAAATAACCTCCTCAATAATATGACTTTACTAAATAACCTCCTGAATAATCTAGGATCAACACAAACTCTTCCTTGCAATTGTTTCTATGGGCCACTCCTGTTACAATCTTCATTAGCTCCTCACTCTGCTATGATATCTCAACTGATACCACTATTTCAGGTATATGAATTTTCCAAACCCATTCTTCTTCTTGCCAGTTCCCTATTTTCCATCAACGATTGAGCGTATATCTAGTTATTCTTCCAGAAAGATATATTGCTTCCCTTGTCTGAACCTGCATGAAATATTATTTGAAAAATAGTTAATTCCCATCATTGAATTGTTGCCAATTGATTGAAGATCCATCTACCATAAAGAGTCCCCAATGCTCCTTGATTCTTCTTCTTTAAGAATCATTTTCACCTTCAAATCTTCATACATGATACAAAAGCTAACCGACTCCATGACACTTTTTCCTAACTTTCAATTAACATACTTAACAGTTGACGCAATAGGCTGACCCAATTCAACATGTAACATAAACAATAAGTTAAAATAATTATGCATGTAAGAATAAACTTCGACTACGGCATGCACATCTTTGACTTAGATAGAGCTCTTCGACTTCGACAGAGTTTGCTACAACACTAACTTATAACCCATAAGCTACAAATATCCACCTTCGAACAAACTCTGAACCACGAAACCAACTAGCTATTATCATGCAGCTTTATCAACCTCATACAGTGGAAAAACTTATTGCTTGGCAATATATTGGTGATCATATAAGCAACATTGTCATTAGTGGAAACCTTCAGCATTTGAACTTCTCCACGCTCGATTATCTCTCTGACGAAGTGCAGCCTCACATCGATGTCCTTGGTTCGCTCATGATAGGCTCAATTCTTTAACAGGTGTATTGCACTTTGACTATCACATTCAACAGTGATAACTCGACCTTGAAGTTACAGCTCCACTACTACAAAACGCGCAAACAACAACACCCAAGTCACCACAGTTCTTCCAAAAACCGCGGTGATATCTCTAAACTCAGGCGCTAACTTTATATTATATTTTTTAATTAAAAATTTATAGGGTATAATAACGGTTGTAAGTATAACCAATATGATAGAATCAATCTTTCATGGGTTCGAACCTCAATTGTGGCAAAAAAATTTTTCATTTAAGGTTAAGGCGCTCCTTTCTTTTTTATTTATTTTTAAATAAGGGATATCACTACAGTTATTATGGGTAATCGTCGTGATATAGTTTGCTATTATTTTAAAATATAAAATATAATTACGGTTATAGTTTTAAACCATAACGAAAAGTAATATTTTTTAATATATAGACGAAACAATCTGTTGCTCAGTTCATAACTGCCGTTTCTCTCTAAAGAAAACCCTAACACAACCCTCTCTTCTCATGAATCTTAACCAATACTGTTACAAGTGAATGGGGAAAAGAAGCTTAAAGGATATCTGACGGGATCAACGTCCGGCACAAACTCCTACGGCGGCGAAGATGGTATGTTCTCCTGCTCTTTTCTTTCTACTCTTCTTCTGGATGCTGTTGATGTTTAGAATTTAGGATTATTGTTTTAGGGTTTGGTTTTAGGATGCTGTGGAAAACATTATGCTATTGATGTTTTAGGGTTAAGTTTGATTTTTGTTGTGTTTCCTTGTAGATACATGGTGATGATTGTGGTAGCAAGCGTATGGTGGTAGAAAGCGTATACTATGGTGAAGTTTCATATGGTTTTTGTAGCCATGAAGAAAAATATAAGAAGTATGAAGTTATTGTATAAACTTCATCCACCTTATATTTCTTCTTCATGGCTTCACAAACTAGATAAACTTGATATATCTTGATTGGTTACAGTTCCACGATTATTTTCAATAAGAGGTGCGTTATTGACTCAATGTATCTTGATTTGTTACAGTCCCACTTGGGGTTTTGTTGCTTAAATAATGTATGTTTTTTTTATTGTGTTCCATGGATTTGTTGTATGTTGTTGTTGTTGACAAATGTTTTAAAAACAAGAACAAAACATTGTTAAGTCACAAGATAGAGGCTTCTTGTGACTTAACAATGTTTTTGAAATTCTGGTATCAGATATGTGATGTTAAGTGTGATGTCACAACAACACAATCTGCTATATGAAACAAGGCAAAGAAATAACAGTAAATCAACATAATGAATTGTTCACCCAGTTCGGTCTAACTACCTACGTCTGGGGGCTACCAAGCCAGGGAGGAAATTCACTATTAGTAGTATTAAATTACAGACTCAATAATCCCAGTTGACAATCTCCTAAATTAATCACTACCCAATGACACTTCTACCTAAGAGCCTCTTAGATATGAGATACCACTCACTCCCCCTTAATCACCTTAGTGATACAACTCAACGATTACAAAGTTTACAACTTGATCTTGCTTAAAAGCTTTGATCAAGAACAATACTCTCTTGCTTAAAAGCTTTAGAGAGGACAATTACAATTCAAACAAACTATACCGATTCAAGCATGAATGGCGTATAAAATACAAACGAAAACTCTAACAACTAAAACTCACTATACGCTCTCTTGTCTTCGTATCCTTCAAGTAGGGTTGTGGCTGCTTTATATAGAAACTCAGACTTGGGCTTGGACTCTTTGAAAATCTCTGATTTGATTTGAAATTAAAACATATATTATGTCAAATCTATTCATATCATTCAACCCTAAAAATAACAGCAATAAGATCTGCTCCATATCTGATGGCAACTGAATATATTTTTACCAAGATGTTCGCCTGCAATCTCTCTACCAGATCTCTCAAAACAAACTGATACATGCAGCCCTAACAAAACAGAATATACGATGTTCTGATGTTCTGACCACACAATCTGCAGCAACAACTACCAACTGCTGCACAACACAGAACTCCCCCTCAAAACAAGAACCAAGATGTTCTCCTGCAATCTCTCCACCAGATCTCTCAAAACAAACTGATACACGCAGCCCTAACAAAACACAACAGACGATGTTCTGATGTTCTGACAACTGATGTCAAGACATCATGTTTAACATCAGCACACAAAACTGCAACCCTAAATAACTTAACATAAACTGAATGTTAAGAACTCATGTTAAGACATCAGACATATGACATCTTCAACAACAACATAGTTTTACCAAAATTGCAGCCAATACAAGAACTAACAATATCCCCCTTTGGCTAATTTTGGCTAAAACAATCTCAGCCTACACCAGAGATACCAGCAGCGGATAAAATACACATTCTCACCACACAATCAGCAGCAACAACTACCAACTGCTGCACAACACAGAACTCCCCCTCAAAACAAGAACCACCTCAAACAGCTAGGTAACTCTCCTCCTTTTTAGCCACAATTGGCCAACCATCAAATAGTTAGTCTCTCTCACTACTGTCAAAAACTACCAGTTAGTCCTAGGCTTTCTCTCCTTGTCAGACAAAAGAAGGCATCACATGACAAGACAAATCATAAACATAACAGTACCATTATCCAAGATACAAGATAGGCACTCAAGGTGCAGAAAAAGATATAAAAAAATTGAAACAACACAGCTAGCTTAATCAATCTTCACCAAAATCATCAGTAGAAACATCTTCATCATCCTCATTCTCAGTTATTGAATCACCTTTCTCAGAACTTGAACCTTCAGCATTGATATTTGTGTTGACATCCTCATCATCTCCATCCTGTTCCAAAGACTTGATCAACTGCTCAAGTTTCATCTTCCTGGCAGTGCTGGTGCTGATCACCACATCTAGATCCTTGCAGGCAGACTTCAACTCTTCTATCATATCAGCTTTAGTACATGCCTTCTTGACACCAGAACCCGATGTTGAGACAATATCTGGGACATGATTCCCTACAAATAACTTGGGATGCAAGGATAATGCAGACTCCCTCTTGTAAGCAGTATCTGAAGTAGTCAATATTCCAGGATGTTGCTTCAGGATCACTCCACAAATGAGAGAAGGAAATGCTATAGGCATTTTAATAGCATTTGTTGAAGCATGCTTCACCGTCTGATAAAAAATGTAGGACCCATAATCAAAGTTTTTCTTTGTCCCAACAGCATAAATCATCTTCCCCAAGCCAACAGAGATAATAGTTTTGTGATAGTGGGCACCTAGTTTGCAGTACCTATCCTATGTAGGACAGCATATTTGACACTAAGAAGACTAGCAAACAGCTTTCCTTTCAAAGGCCAAACCTTCACTTGAGTTGCAGTGATCTCCATGCACACCTCATTGTCAGTAACTTCCAGCTCTCTATAATCTTGCTCATTTCTTCCTAGGTAGGTGTTGATAACCTCAGGAGAAAAATCAATACACTTACCTCTCACATATACTTTTCTAAAGTCCACACTCCTTCTGTCAGTAATGTCCACAGGAATGTTTACAACAAATTCCTTAACTAGCCCAGCATAACATTTGGAGAACCCAGAAACAGTTTTCATCAACCCAACAAACTTAATCAGCTCCATAACTTCCTTAATCCCCAGAGCATCTTTGCCAAGCTCTCTTTCCAGAGCCAATCTTCTTTGACACACAAACTTCCACATGTGAGCACTTCCAGCATAGTGAAAAGAGATGTTGTCCACAGGTACATCAGGAACCTTATCAGCAATCCTCTTCAAAATGGACCTTCTTACTGGAGTGATGTCTTGAACATCCTCATCAACATCAAACTCAGAATCAGAGTCTTCCCTTATCTTCCTCTTTTTGGATGAGCCAGAAACCTTGCTCCAAGACTTTGCAGGGCCAACAACAGGAGTCTTCTTCTTTTTGCTTTCAGTTCTCACCTTAGGAGATGAATCAACAGTCTTCCCTTTTCTAGACTTCAATCTTTTTGCAATACTTTGAATTGCATTGCCAATAACCTCATCGTCTAATAAATCCTCAACATTCACAACCTCAATAGGCTTCTTTCCTTTTGGGCTAGAAGAAACTTCCCTAGCAGGTGATGTTCTAATATCAGGTTCAACATCAACCCTAGCTCCAACATTAGGATCAACATCAGCTTCAGCTTCAGTTTCAACATCTTCAATGACAGAAACAGCCAACCTGTGAAGATTGGTTTCAGCTGGTTGCATGTCATCCTTTTTACCTTCAGATTGCACATCAGCCATTTGAGCCAAAGGTCTTGATATTCCAGCCACAGGAATCCCTTTCTCAAAAATCTTAGTGACAATCTGACCTATACTTTTATCAACATCTACAGTCTCTTCCTCATTCTGATTTCCATCAGCTTGAGGAGTGGAGGTCCTCGGAGCAGATTTATCTCCAAACAGAATGCTAGTAACAAACTCTCTACTTTTCCTATCATCAAATTTTTTACCAGCAGAATGATCAGAAGATTTACCTGATGTATCATGAGAAGGCCTTTTTGTTTGCAGCTTGTCAGGTCTTTTCTTAGAAACTGGAATCATTGAGAGAGGGGCTATATCCAAAGCTTCATCGTCAGAAACCCCTTTCGTCGAAACCCTAGGTCTTGTATGTGAGGGAGTCTTGGATGCAGACTTCTTGGAGGGAGATGACATTTGTTGCGACATTGTTCCTCTGTAGCAACTGATGAACAAAAATGTGTTGAGACTTCTATTATTTGGAGAGAAGATGAACAGACTACGTGAACGAGGATTGATGTAGCGTGTGGAGGCAAAGTGAGGAAATGATTGCATAGGGTAGGAGGGCTGCTTTTGTTGAGCACTTAAAAGCCCATAAATGTCATTCCCCCACCAAAATGTATAACATTTCAAATTTTTGAATTTTAATAAATGTTCAGCACAAGTCATTAACATCTGTTGACTTTTACACATACCCAGTTTTCCTCTTACGACGTCACAATGTTCAACACATATATCCTTAGAGAAACTGTCATTACACCTCCTTCCTGTATGGTCAACCTCAATGATCTTGCTTTCCCTAAGATTAACACTAGAGTGTTTGGTGATCCTTAGAATGTCACCGTAGGATGTCATGACATCATGCTTGACATTGCGATCAATCAGACTTTGTTTCACCTCTAGATGTTCTCCCTTTTTATCCCATAGATAGCAGTTGTCTTTGGACTTAGCACCCTTCATGACAACTTTACCTTTCTCATTAGTGACAATACATTCAACTTTAGTAAAGTGAACTTTAAGTCCTTGATCACGTAGTTGACTAATACTGATCAAGTTGGCCTTCAATCCTTGGACCAATAACACATTATCTAGTCTAGGAGCACCTGCACAGTTCAGTTTTCCCACACCCTTGATTTCTCCTTTGACACCATCTCCAAAAGTTACACAGCTGGAATAATATTCAACATTCAATAAAAAACTCTTCATACTTGTCATGTGCCTAGAGCAACCACTATCAAAATACCAGTCCTCTTTGGCAAAACCAGTTAAGGACATCTGAGCTAACAAACAAGTGGAACCATCCTTGGGAACCCATTGCTTAACAACAGTAGGATTATCCTGATTCTGTCTAGGTTGGGGATTAGGTTGAGGATATCCATAGATCTTGAACCAGAAAGATTTCAAGTGGCCAAATCTTCCATAATAGTGACATCTCCAGCTTTGAAACTCTTCTCTGAAGTGATTAACATGTTTTATGTTATACTGCTGAGGCTACCTTCTGCCATAGTATTGAGACTGTCTCCTATGATAATGAGGCTGTCTTCTGTAATGATGATTAGGTTGTCTTTTCCCATGATGATGGGGCTTCCTTCTGCCATAATAGTGAGGCACAGTATTATTAGGCCCATACATTTTCCCATGAAGTTGAGACATAGCTTGGGACATGTTATGTTTAGGTTTAGATGCATAACCTTTCCCATGGTGTTGAGTCTTCTAATGAGGTACATCTTGCTTGGGTCCTGACACTTGAGCTTTCCCTTAATGTTGAGACATCTGATGGGACAAGTTCTATTTGGTACCAGAAGAACTAGCATTTGAAGATGATTTCTTTTCACCATTATATCCTAGACCAGTCTTATCACTCGCTCCTTTTCCAGCCTAAAGAATTTCATCCAGAGTGTCAGTTCCACTATTCAACATTCTGATGGATTTGGACATTTGATCAAGCTGGGATTTTAACATCAGAACTTCATTCTCAAGTTCAGCTTTATCAGCCTTAAGCTGGATTATAATTTTCTTTTGCTTCTCCCTTTCTCGACAAACCTCTTCACTTTTCAAACACAACTCTTTATAGGAGGTTGCTAGCTCTTCAAAGGTCAGATTATCATCACTAAACTCTCCATTAGAATCACATATTCCAGTCAATGCCCTAACATGCTTGGCAGTCTCTTCATCACTCTCACTCTCAGTATCAGACCAGGAAATAGATAACCCCTTTTTCTGCTTCTTGAGATATGTAGGACATTCTTTTCTGACATGACCATAACCTTCACACTCATAGCATTGGACTCCTTTGTCAAGATTAGGCTTCTCCTCAGCAGTAGTTCTCTTGTTGATGTTAGACGAGATGTTCTTAACATTTGGTCTATAGTTAATGTCCATTCTTTTTAACACCTTATTAAACTGTATTCCTAGAAGAACAATGGCATGGGACTGTGTCGCTCCCGAAAGATTCGCATCCAACGGTACAAACGCGAGAGTGGCGCAAAAGACACAGAGTCGCCAGCAAAGTGTATTTATCCCAAGAGAGGGAAAGGAAACACTGCGTAAACCTGAAGAGAAAGGAAAGAGCATGGTCTCACGACAAGAGAACGGGTACGGGAGTCGGTTACGCGAAGGGAAGGTGTTAGCACCCAACACGTCCATCGTACTCGACGGGATCCATGCTTGCTGTCTGCATCAAAGGGTGTCGTCATCTGGAGCTCCACTGCTACTGGACCGGCGAAGAAACGAGAACGGAAAGAACGGAGAAACGAAGAAGAAAAGAAGAAAAGAAGTGACTCGATAGGACGGTATCGTTGTCCTAGGCCTACGTACTCCCTCAGTGCAATGGGAAAGTCAGAGTCAACGTAGTTCGGACGGGAACTGTGGGGGAAGGTTGCTCGCCAAGACAATCGCTGTCTTGTGCCTACGTATCCTCAATCGGACGAGAGAGAGGAATCAGAGCTGACGTAGTTCGTGGGTATGACCACGGATGGGTAAGTGTTTTTTATGTGAGCGACGAGCTCTTTCTGAAAAGAAGAAGTTTGAAACCCAACAATCCCGAAGGATAAAAAGATTTGAATTGGTTTGGTGTTTTTTTAGACAGAAGTGTTTTTTAAGTTGTTTCATAACTTGCATTGAACCCAAGTCTTGAATACAGGAACGAATACTTTCGTGCATCGTCCCCAACAGGACAAACACTAGGTATCCTAGAAGAATGAGAGGAAGCCCCTCACTCCCCACTTCCCACATAGAAGGCTCAAGCGCAATACACGTTAACTTTTATTACGTGTCTTGAAGAAGTTTTGAGATGAGAAGAGAGACGACCAAGGAAACTCTAAAGGGAAACTAAGAGTCCTAACGTTATCATGCATGGATGTCCTATGGTTAGTGAGGTTTAGGAGAAAAGACAACTACCTAACCTAATGCTAATCCTATTCCAAGCTTAATCATAAATTAAGTTGGACTAGGTAGCTCTAAGGGGGAAGGAATCCAAGACTTAATCAAGTCTTGAGATTCAAGGGAAGAGAGAGAGTGAAAGAAGAAAGAGAAGGAGAAGATAAGTAACAAGATGGGGCAGCAAGTACATCATATCATAAATGTCCAACTCAAGTCAATCAACATGTTTCAAAGATTAATGCAAATCACTTCAAGTAATCATGCAAAGGTAAACATGGAAGGATGCAAGCACACTTGAATTAAATGCACAATTAAACACACATGGATCTCATACCAAAGTGACATGAAAGAGACAAGATGAAAATGAAACAAGACCAGAACTCACATCATATCATCATTAACAATCCACATATGCAAAAGAGGTTCACATTATGCAAAACGATGCACCAAAGAAGTTACAAAGCAAAAGAGATGATATGCATCACATAATTCAAACCAAATGCATCCAACAATGCTCAAGTAACATGAAAATCAAGTATAGAACTCAAGAGGCAGTAGCATATACATCAATGTCATATCAAACCCAAACTCAAGTCATACAAGATCAAACATCCATCAACAACCTCAAAACATGCACCAACAATGAGAAAAACATTCATATAACAACCAAGCAAACCAACAAAGAAGTGTGTGAAGCAAAGAGTGAGAACATGTCACATAGAGCACTTTAAACCAAGAGGGTCAGAACCTCTATTATGTCACACAAATCAAACAAAAAGTCTCATGCATTGGTGGAATCATACAAAGAAACCATCACAAGATTAAGTTGAGCATACCACAAAGTTCAAGTCCAAAACAACAACCCTTTGTAAAATCAAGAACAAATAGGAAAATGAGTGAAAAGAGATGATTCCAAATCCACAAGTAAGCTCAAACAGTACATGATCATACCATAAAAATATCTTAAGCATCACTCAATCACAAGTAAGCAAATGCATCCAAACTAGATCATGTACCAAAGTATACCTCAACCAAACTTGCATCACAAAAAACACTCAACCAAAAATAGTAAAGTGGATTAATAAAATCCCAAAAAATGTCCAAACAGAAGCTAACTTAATCAAGTAACATATACAAAAAGATTGGATCAAAAAGAATTAAAGAGCTTGTCTAAAAGTGATTCACAATCCAAGATGTGCACATAATTGAACAAAGATCGAGGGTCAATAAAACTTGAGTGGCAAGTCACTAAAAGTAACTCAAACCAACCTCAAACCAGCATTGAAACATCCTCATATAATCCTCCACAAGTAACCAAAATATTGGTCTCAAATGATGAGTAAAAGTTAAGAACATCCTAACCCTAGATGAAGGGTATCATTGGAAACTCATCACCAAATTAAATTAAAATAAAATATGAAAATAAAATAAGAAATAAAAATAAAAATATGAAAATAAAGTTAACATATTAATCAAATGAGAAAATATTTTTGGTATTTTTATAAGGATTTAAACAATTAAAATAAAAATCAAAGTTAAAAAGAAAATAAAATGAAAATAGAATGGAGCCTAAGGCAGAGGGGGTGTACTCAGTAATAACAACCACAACAGCTTCCATGTTACATGCGCAATGGGCCTCAAATGAGAGGGTGTTAAAAGGAAAAACCACAGGCCCACGTACACCATAAATTCCATGCCATCAGCTTTCAAACAAAACAACCAAAAAAGAAAAGGAAAATAAAATAATGAAATAAGAAAAAAACAAGGAATGTCACGCACGCTCATGTGAACATTTATCAATGGGACACTTTAATTTAAGTCGCAAAAGAAAAAAAACAAACATGACCAATCAGATCCGGCCACGCCATCATCTTCTTCATGGCAAACCCCAACACACTTCCATGCATCGTGAAAGAGAAAGAAAAACAAGTGCCAACAACTAGATTTCCACATCAAATTTCGCCATGAAATCTCAATCAAATCACGCAAAATAAAACCCTAAAATGGAGCACGAAGATCAAGGATTAACAATGTGCCATTAGTTTCTCAAAATACACAGTCAAACACAAATAAAAATGGGTCCAAAGTCGTGGTTTCAACGTGATTTCAGGTATTCACCAAAATCAACGAACTCAGATTCAAACAATCAAACAAATGCCATCATCTCAGGCTTTATCAGATGCAAAACATGAACACAATATTCCACACCCTAACTCATTTGAACCTAAGCATGGGAGAGAAGATCATGAGAGGTTACCTAACGGAGAGAGTCCGTCGCTCCTTTCCAACAAGATCTGGCCGTGGAAAATGATCCGGATAACTTGAGAATCACTTGGAAGTTAGAGATCTTGACTTGCTTTGCTCAGAAACTTGTTAGAAGCCTTCACCAACTCAACTCGATCGTGATGAATAGAGAGCTTGTGGAGCTTTAAACAATGGATGCAGAGGTGATTATTTGCATACAGAAGTAAGATTGCACTTGGTAGTGAGTGATTCAACCAAGAAAATCTTGAGAGATCTCAGAAATTAGGGAAAACGAAAATGAGAAGTTTCAGAGAAAGTTTGATTCGGATTGGAAAAAATTTTGTGAATGAGAATGGCTTTTGGAGTGAGTTAGCTTAAATATGGTGCACTTAGGGTTGGAAATTGGTTTGGCAACAAATCAGAGGATTGAAGCTTGGTTGTTGTAGTTTGGAGAGAAAAAAATGAGAAATGGCACATGTGTGAGGTAGGTTCGGGTAAGCTCTTGGCAAGGGTGGTTTTTGCTTTGGATTTTGGAGTTGGAATGAGGTGAGAAGCTTGTGATGTGAGCTGGACAAAAGAGGACGTGCTGAGCAAGTTTTTTCCTCATTGTACAATTCATTTTTGGCAAATATTTTGAAATTGGTCATGTGCATAGCATGTGTGCTTAGCCATTTTTAGCAAAAAGAATTGTGGGACCAAAAGAAAATCACATGATAATGTGCACATCAGCTTTGGTACGATTCCACAAGCTCTTGGTCATGAATTTGAAAAGCACTACAACCTCCATGGAAGCCATTTTGACAAGCTATTACTTGGTGTACAAAGATCCATATCCTACAAACTTGGTACCAAATGAAAGTATGGAATGCGATGAGCAAGTTTGGTGTCCAAAACAATTTGAAATAATGCCTATACAATCATGCAAAATCCCCTTGAAATCGTGTCCACAAACTGGTCCAAAGACTTAGAGAAAAATTCTAAGTGTTGAAATTTTTGCAAGTTGTAAGTGTCTCACTTTAATCAACCATAACTTGATGTATAATGATTCAAATGAAGTAAACTCGGACCCTTTGGAAAGGTGAGATTTCACTCTACAATTCTTATGTTAGAAGTTTCTCAATCCAAGGCTTGGAAGTCATCCAAAAGTAAGCATGAACATGAGTGCACCAAACTGTCCAAGAACAACTTAGAAAAAATTCCAAGTTTTCAAGTTTTACAACTTAAAACCTCCATCTTTGAAACATCATAACTCTCTCAAAAATGATCCAAATGGCATGGTTCTTGTGCTCATTTTGAAGGGAAAACTTCAATCTACAACTTCCATGTGGAAAAGGTTTTTGAATGAGGCCTTGAAAATGGTGAAAAATGGCTTAGAAAGTGATTAAAAACTTACTAAAAATAGTAAGTTTCTAAAAACCTAATTTTCCAATTTTAGCAACTTTCCCAAATTCTTGATTTTTTATGAACTTTTGAACATTTCTTGATCAAATCTTGTCCATGGACCATATTTGACTTGAAAATCATGATGTTGACCTCAAAAAGTCAGGGGTTGACTTTTCCACTGCACAGTTGACTTTATTCCCAATTCTCCTGATTTTGAAATTTCTGATCAATTGAAAACCTTCTGAAGCAAATTGATGGGTCATCTTCCATCCCTACACACTTGAGGACATAAGGAATACCATGAGATTGAGTCTTGTCCCAAAAATCATAAATAACCTGATTCTATAAGAAACCCTAATTTTGGCTCCTCTGGTTAGGAGAAATCAGCACATCCTCCAAATTCACATTCCTCTGAGTATGATGTGTGTCATGTCCACCAATGATGATATGTGCCACTTGGAGATGATAAACAATCAAAGAGCTTGCTCATTTGAGGGTTAGATCTCAGAATCTCCAAAACCCTAATTTAGGAAATCAGGTTAGGAAAGTGTGATTCTTTTGAATTCCCCTGCCAATCTTGATCTTGTGATGAGATGATGGACCAAATAAAACACCTTGAGGCTCAAGGTTCATTTGTGGTTCAAGAATTGATAGCATCAAGAATTTTCTCTCCTCTTAGCCCCTTGGACAATGCACATGAACTGTTGTTTGAAAACCTAAAAAACCTCTTCTTCCCTTGAGTTAAACCAAGTACCTTGATCCCATGCTAGGACCCAATGCTATGCACAAATGCTAATGCAAGAAATGCAAAGAAACATAAGCCAGTTATCTAAAAACAACAAGGCAAATTTTGGGGTGTTACAGCTGCCCCTATTCAATCAACTTGGACCTGAAAGGGTGATAGCAACAGCTTTCAGACATTCAAGGTACACGGAGATTGAATACCAAAAGAAACCTAAAATTCGCAATCCTCAACGGAGAGACGACTCCGCTGGGGAATAACCAATAAATGTTGCACTGTCACAACACGTACGAGTGTTGGAAACCAAAACTGTATTGAAAAATCCTGAAATAAACACAAACGAGTGTTAGCTATGCTGGGGATGAACACTGACGAGTGTCAAGGGATCCAGGATATCAAATATGCACGGGTATTGAGAAGATGCACGGACGGGTGTAAAATGTCAATGCGGACGGGCATTGAAACAAAAGTTCAAACACGGACGGGTGCCAAATGTCAATGCGGACGAGCATTGAAACAAAAGTTCAAACACAGACGGGTGCCAAAGGGATTCAATACAGACGGGTATTGAAAAAGGTACACGGACGGGTGTAAAAGATTTCAATATGGACGGGTACTGAAAAGGTACACGGACGGGTGTAAAGAAGGTTCAAGGCGACCTCTCTGGGGATTGAAATGCAACACGGACGGGTGTCGGAAGTTCAATATGGGCGGGTATCAAAAAGGGTACACGGACGGGTGTAAAAGGATTCAATACGGACGGGTACTGAAAAGGGTCTAAAGAAACTTTATCGGGAATTAAACTCGCTGGGGGAATGGAAGGCAACACGGACGAGTGTCATCAAAAGGTCAATACGGACGAGTATTGAAATCAAAGGTTCAAACACGGACGGGTGCTGACGGAAACACAGACGAGTGCCAAATGTCAATGCGGACGGGCATTGAAACAAAAGGGTCAAACAAGGACGGGTGCTGAAAGAACACGGACGGGTGTCAAAAGTCAATACGGACGGGCATTGGCTTAAAAGGTTCGAACATGGACGAGTGTCTGACGGTAAAAATTTCGAGGGAATAAACCAAAGGACCACCTGGACGAAGGAGTACAAATAAAATCAAGGATAAACAATCCTGGCAAAACACCCTGCCAGGGAACTGTCAAATATTGCTTAACCCAACACCTGTGGAGTAAAGATATCTTCCTGAAATCCGGCTTTCCTGACGGAGGAAAACTCAAACCTGGCTTATGCTTCAGATGCATATGTTTGAATTTTGCCGTAATGCTCCACATGAAGTGGAAATGCTACGCATTTGGGAGGATGCCATGCAAAACAAATGCTTATGCAATGCAAGAGAGATGTCTCAGCAAAATAAATGCTGAAGACCAGAAGCAACTCCGCTGGGGATGGCAAACTAAATTTCCACCAAACCAAAGAAATCCTGTTGAGAAAAACTTCTCCCTGCTAGGGAAGATCATAATCACCAATTCTGCCAGAGATGGACAAATCTTCGAGAGAATACCTACTCTGCTGTGGAATATCAAGATCAACAACTCTGCTGGAGATGGACGAAGCTCCGAGAGAATACCCACTCAGCTGGGGATGGAAATGAATACTGAAGATGGAAATTCCACCGCTGGGGACGACCAACTATTTCAGAACTTGGCTTCAGCGCCTGCCAAAAACGATTGGCCTTAAGACCTGTTGGGGATACCACTCACCACTAGACTCTGATTGGGGAAATGAGCTTAATCTGCTGCTAGGGAAGTAACTTTACCCTCACCCTGCTGGGTACTAGATCAAACCATTGTCGTCGAGACTATACTTTCTGACCAACCGAGGAAAGTAGACACCAGGACCCTGTGGGGATAATAACATCTTCGTCCACAAACTTCCTGCTGGAGGCACGGCAACACTCACCTTAAAGCAATCAACTTCTGAGTACTTGATGGGAAATAACATTCCAAACACGACTTCGGCTGGGTATATAATCCTCTGTACTTTGCTGAGGAAGACGATCCTCAACGACTCCGCTTGGGAGAGAAAGTAATTGTCAGCATCCACCCTGCTAGGGGATAACACATGCTTCCTGACTAGCTGGGGAACAAATAGCTGCCCCATGCTCCGTGGGGAGACATCACTTGCTGAAGAAAGATGAGCCAAATCACAACTCTGGCCGAAAAAAAACCTTTTATATCCTGCTAGGGAGGACGATCCTTAACGACTCCGCTTAGGGAATTACTTCTTTACACTCTGGTTGAGGAAGACGACCCTCGATACTCTGATGGGGAAGAGTAAAAACCTGCTGAGGACGATCAGACTTCAAAGTTGAGGAGAGCTCTACTCTACTGGGGAAAGCATCCAACCGCTGAGGACGATCAGACTTCAAAGATGGAGAGAGCAACTCTACTGGGGAGGTACATCTGTCATCCTGCAAAACCAACAAAAAGTCTACGTGCAAGAACGAATACATTGATTATCCACATGGTGACTGTCGCCTAAGCAATTTCCACTGTTTTTCCATCTTGTGTCATAAAGCTCAACGTTTTAGCATGTAATGTTTTTATAAAAAATATCGGACATTTTCACAAACAAAACAGATAAAACAGAAAACAAAAGCTCTTTAACTGAAATGCAAACTTTATTGAATGAAATGGCCTGTAAATAGGCATTTACATCTGGAAGCAATTCCTGAAAAGAGGTAATTACGCAAAAAGCAAAAGAAAATACAAATGTCGGCAATGTGGGGAACAGACATCCACCATGACTCAACTCAGCTATAACCCATATGACTTGTTCATCTGCAGATACTTTGGCCTTCGAAGACGACTAACTGGACTGATTCCTTTCCTCCGAATTTTCCAAGTGCGAACAGTGATCACAGATCGAACGCGGATCGTAGTCTTTGCTTTAAAATCCCTAACTTTTTCCTGGATCGCCCTTTTCGGGTTTTCAATCCACCGGGATACCCATTTTTGCCAAGGTTGCCTTTTCAGATTTTAAACCTTGCGGGTTTATTTCTTTTTCTTTTTATCCCTAATTTTTGCCCGAACCTTTTCTTTTTATGGTTCGCCAGGATGCCCCATTTTTGCCTGAACCTTCTTTTTATGTTCAGGGGGTCTCTTTTATGCAAAGTATTTTTTAACTACATCCGCGTTCACAGGGGACGTAAAATCTTCGCCATCCATAGTTGAGAGTAATAAGGCTCCACCAGAGAAAACCTGTCTTACTACATATGGCCCTTCGTAATTCGGAGTCCACTTGCCCCTGTGATCTGTTTGAGGAGGAGTGATCCTTTTCAGAACTAATTCACCAGCTTGAAAACACCGAGGACGCACCTTCTGATTAAAGGCTTTCTTCATCCTGCTCTGATACAACCGGCCATGCGCAATGGCTTTCAATCTCTTCTCTTCAATGAGGTTCAATTCATTCAGCCGGAAACGCACCCACTCAGCTTCATCCAGCTTCACATCTGTCAGAATTCTCAAAGAAGGAATCTCAACTTCTAATGGCAAGACTGCTTCCATGCCATACACCAGTGAGAAAGGAGTTGCCCCAGTCGAGGTGCGTACCGAAGTACGATATCCATGCAAAGCGTAAGGCAACATCTCATGCCAGTCTTTGTATGTCACTACCATCTTCTGCAGAATCTTCTTTATGTTCTTATTAGCCGCTTCAACAACCCCATTCATCTTCGGACGATAGGGAGAAAAATTGTGAAGTTCGATTTTAAAGCTCTGGCATAGCTCCTTCATCATCTTGTTATTCAGATTTGAACCATTATCAGTAATGATTCTCTCCGGGACTCCATACCGGCAGATGATGTCCTTCTTAATAAACCGGGCTACCACTTGTTTGGTGACGTTGGCATACGATGCTGCTTCCACCCACTTCGTGAAATAATCAATAGCCACCAGGATAAAACGATGTCCATTTGAAGCAGTCGGCTCGATCTTTCCAATCATGTCAATGCCCCACATAGCAAAAGGCCAAGGTGACGACAAAACATTTAGAGGAGTAGGCGGTACGTGCACCTTGTCAGCATAAATCTGGCATTTATGACATTTCCGGGCGTATTTAAAACAGTCAGACTCCATAGTCATCCAATAATACCCCGCTCTCAACAATTTTCTGGCCATAGCATGCCCATTGGCATGAGTACCGAAGGAACCTTCGTGAACCTCTTCCATTAACAAGCCTGCCTCGTGTTCATCAACACAACGTAGCAAGACCATGTCAAAGTTTCTCTTGTACAACACATCATCCTTGTTCAAAAAGAAGTTTCCTGATAACCTCCTCAATGTCTTTTTATCTTTGGAAGATGCCCCAGCTGGGTATTCCTGACTCTTCAAGAAGACTTTAATGTCATGATACCAAGGCTGGCCATCTGATACCCCTTCAACTGCAAATACAAAAGCAGGTCTATCCAAGCGCATGATTCTGATTGAGGGAGCTTCATTCCAAAGATTCACTTTATACATTGATGACAACGTTGCCAACGCATCAGCCATCTGATTCTCTATCCGGGGAATATGATGGAAGTCTATTCTGTCAAAGAAAGGTAGCAATCTTCTGGCATAATTGTTATATGGAACAAGATTTACTTGACGAGTCTCCCATTCTCCTGTAATCTGATTCACCACCAACGCAGAATCACCATAAATATCGAGGTTATTGATTCTCAAATCAATTGCTTCTTCTAACCCCATGATGCATGCTTCATACTCCACCTCATTGTTGGTGCATATGAGCGCTAATCGGGCAGTAAAGGGTATATGAGAACCCTGTGGAGTCGTAGTGATTGCCCCGATTCCGTTGCCATATGAATTAACAGCCCCATCAAAAACCATCTTCCACTGAGACCCAATCTCAGGTCCTTCATCAGGCAAAGGTTCTTCACAATCCTTCATCTTCAGATACATGATGTGCTCATCCGGAAACTCAAACTTCATCGGTTGATAATCATCAATTGGCTGTTCGGCAAGATACTCTGACAACACACTTCCCTTAATGGCCTTTTGGAAAACATACTGAATATCATATTCTGTCAGAACCATCTGCCAACGGGCTATTCTACCAGAAAGTGCTTGCTTCTCAAACACATACTTGATCGGATCCATCTTCGAAATCAAAAGGGTTGTATGGTTTAACATATACTGCCTCAAACGCTTAGCGGCCCAAGCGAGTGCACAACATGTTTTCTCCAGCATCGAGTATCTTGACTCGCAATCAGTAAACTTCTTACTCAGGTAATAGATGGCGTGCTCTTTTTTACCTGACTCGTCTTGTTGACCGAGCACACAACCCATTGAATTCTCAAGAACCGTGAGATACATAATCAAAGGCCTTCCTGGCACTGGCGGCATAAGGACCAGAGGTTCCTGCAAGTATTCTTTAATCTTTTCAAATGCCTTTTGACAATTTTCATTCCACCTGACCGCTTGATCTTTTCTTAGCAACTTGAAGATTGGTTCACACGTGGCTGTGAGATGCGAGATGAACCTAGTAATGTAATTCAATCTCCCCAAGAAACCACGAACCTCTTTTTCTGTTTTCCGCACAGGCATTTCTTGTATGGCTTTTACCTTTGCAGGATCAACCTCAATACCTTTTTCACTAACAATAAACCCCAGCAATTTTCCTGATCTCACCCCGAAGGTGCATTTGTTTGGATTCAACCTCAGTCTGAATTTCCTTAACCTTTCAAATAATTTCTGAAGATTCACCAGATGTTCTTCTTCCGTCTGTGACTTTGCAATCATGTCATCAACATAGACTTCAATCTCTTTGTGAATCATATCATGAAAGAGAGTCACCATCGCCCGCTGGTAAGTTGCCCCTGCATTTTTCAATCCAAAGGGCATCACTTTGTAGCAGAAAGTTTCCCACGGTGTTATGAATGTTGTTTTCTCCATGTCCTCTGGGGCCATCTTGATTTGGTTATACCCAGAGAAGCCATCCATGAAGGAAAACACAGAATACTGAGCAGTATTGTCAACTAACGCGTCAATGTGAGGGAGCGGGAAATCATCCTTTGGGCTTGCTCTATTCAAATCCCTGTAATCAACACACATCCTGACCTTCCCATCCTTCTTAGGTACAGGCACGATGTTAGCAACCCATGGAGGATAATTTGTTACGGCAAGAAATCCGGCGTCTAGCTGTTTCTGAACGTCTTCCTTGATTTTGACAGACATCTCCGGTTTAGTTCTTCTCAACTTTTGCTTGACCGGAGCACAACCTTCTTTGAGTGGTAGCCGGTGTACAACAATATCAGTATCCAGCCCGGGCATGTCTTGGTAAGACCAGGCGAAGATGTCCACATACTCACGGAGCATTTCAATCAATCTTCCCTTGACACTGTCTTCCAACGCAGCCCCTACTCTTACTTCCTTTCTAGCATCCTCGGTTCCCAGATTCACAATCTTAATTTCCTCCTGATGAGGTTGGATGGCTCTCTCTTGCTTCAACAATCTGGCTAACTCTTCGGGCAGTTCACAATCTTCGTCAGCCTCTTCTTCAGCCTGATAGATTGGATTGTCAAAGTCATACCGAGCTATAGCTGAGTCATGATCGGTGTCATCTGAACAAAAAGACCTGCAATGATTTATGAGGTATGTTTTATTATGATGCAACAAAAGAAACACATTGCCATTTTGATGTGGGTTTTTTAATGCATAAAAATAAAAACAGAAAGACAGAGATCAAAATATTTGAATGTGAAAAGTCCTTTATTGATGATAAAGCAAAACATACGACAGTTAAAAGCCCTACAAACAGAATCACTACGTCTTGGGCAGAACGTAGGATTAACAAAATAGGAAAATAAAGCAATTACTCGAAGTCTGTCACTTGAATGACTTTCTCGGAAGACCAGTTGTGCAGACTTTCCCCTGGGACACAAGGACGGATCCAGCTATCTATGTCACAATCACTGTCTCCTTCTTCATCAATAGCATTAACTCTGTCGAAGAAAACTCCAGCGCTAGTGAACCGGACAGGGCCATAGAATTTTGGGGGATCCTCATCTCTTTTGGATGGCTTATATCCCAATCCATAAGTATCCTTCTTTTTCTGGACTTCAACCACCTGGCCCCACCTCTGTGAGCTACCAGCTTCAACCACAGCTTTGGCGTCTCTCAACGAAGACATGGAACCCTCAGGTTGATTTGCCACTACGGGCTGTATTATAACTTCAGACTGAACAACTTCTTCGGAAACTTTCACCTTCTCAAATCCCTGGCACAACGTCTCGTGGATTTCCCCATCCACTTCCACGTATTTGAAGGTTGACAGCTGACTGATCATTATGTCTTCTTCTTCGCACACTGTCACTATGTGACCATCAACCATATACTTCAGCTTTTGATGCAAAGTGGAAGTTACAACACCTGCCCCATGGATCCAAGGACAACCCAATAAACAGCTGTACGCTGGCTGAATATCCATAATGTAAAACGTTGCATTAAAGATTTCCTGTCCAACCTTGATTGGAAGCACAATCTCGCCAAAAATAGATCTCTTCGAGCCATCAAAAGCTCGCACCACCAAGTCGCTTGGTGTACAAATAAGTCCTCGAGTATCCAACTTCATTAACGCTTTCTTGGGCAATACATTCAACGATGAACCAGTATCAACCAAGACATGTGACATCAGCGAGCCATGGCATTCGATCAAAATATGCAGGGCATTGTTATGATTCCTGCCAGCAGAAGTCAAGTCAAGATCTGTAAAACCCAGGCCGTTACCCGCATTCACGTGCGCTACAACCCCTTCCAACTGATTAACAGAAATCTCTTGAGGAACGTATGCTGCATTCAAAACCTTCAAAAGAGCATTCCTGTGAGCCTCAGAACACAAGAGCAGAGACAAAATAGAGATCTTGGACGGGGTCTGATGTAATTGGTCCACGATCTTATAATCACTTTTTCGGATGAGCCTCATAAATTCCTCTACATTTTCCGAAAAAGCATCATCAACCGGCTTCACTGTAGATTCCACAATCACTGGAGTCTGAACAGAACCATCCATCGCCTATTTTCCTCTATCTTGCCTAGAGGTACTGGGTTGATCGTTAGCCGGAGGGAGCACTCTACCACTTCTGGTTATAGCATC
This sequence comes from Lathyrus tuberosus, assembly GCA_022829125.1. Lineage (NCBI taxonomy): Eukaryota > Viridiplantae > Streptophyta > Magnoliopsida > Fabales > Fabaceae > Lathyrus > Lathyrus tuberosus. The sequence continues at coordinate 17,474,273 of JALAZF010000071.1, forward strand.
AGTCTCAACTTTAACCCCTGAACTAGAACCCACTGGTGAAGTATTCATTAGCTCTTGCTTTTGCCCATTGACAAACACCTCTGCACCATAATTCCACGGAATAGCCTTAGAACTCTCGTACGGAATGGGTCCAGCCCTTGTTATAATGACTGGAGGTGGCCTTGATGGACCAGAAATAGTAATTGTTTTGAACGGAATAGTGATAGTGGAACCTTTTCACTAACAACCTCTTCTAGCTGATTACCTCTGTCAAACTGTAAACAGCCCTCATCAATCAGATTCTGAATACCCCTCTTCAACGAATCACAACCATTAACCTTTATCAAATAATCTGAGCAGTTCTCACCACAACCCGGATAGACATCACCTTTCAATAATCTGTTCTTAACCACCACCAACGGAGTCTTCAGTTCCTCCACATCCATGATCAAATTCAAAGTTTCACAGTCCTCAATTATAGCATTCACCCTTGGCCCATTGTGATTAGGCATCGGGTTTTGAATAACATTGGGTCCGTCATTCGAGAAATTGATGGCTTTAGAGTCCACAAGGTCCTGCACCTTGTGCTGAAACGCCCTGCACTTCTCCACCGTGTGCCCAGGGGCACCAGAATGAAAATCGCAGTGTGCGTTAGCATCGTAGCCTCGTGGGAGTTCCCCTGTTGGTGGAGCCGAGGTACGAAGCTCAACTAGACGCAACTGCAGCAAGTGTTGCAACAACTGTGCATACGACATTGGGGGTTGATCAAAATGCCTCTCTGCATTCCTCTGTCTATTCTGATACTGACCCTGCTGCCTATTCTGATTAGCATTACCCCTTTGCTGCTGTGGTGGAGGTAACGTTGCTGGAATGGTTACTGATGCTACCTGTTGATTGTTAAACTGGCGCTGTTTCCCTTTTCCCCTGTGGGATGATACAGCGTTGGTCTCTCCTTTCTTCTTATAATTATCAAATAGCTTTTTTCCCTGTCCGGAAGACGATCCATCACCGCTAGAAACCTTCCCAGCCTTAATTCCGACCTCTATCTTCTGCCCAATAGCAATCACATCTGCAAACTTGCCTAGAGAACAAGGCAAAAGCTTTTCATAGTAGTGCTTCGGCAGTGTGTCCATGAACATATCTAGCATCTCTTTCTCTAGCATTGGTGGCTGCACCCTAGCCGCCAATTCACGCCACCTTTGCGCGTATTCTTTGAAACTCTCATCATTCTTCTGGGACATGCTCAACAGCTGAGTTCTGTTGGGAGCCATGTCTGTGTTGTACTGATAATGGTTGATGAAAGCTGCAGCTAGCTCTCTCCAGGTACGAACATCTCTACTTTCTAGCCCCATGTACCATTCCAAAGACGCGCCAGACAGGCTGTCTTGGAAGAAGTGCATCATTAACTTTTCATCCTTAGCGTGAGCAGCCATCTTCCTGGTATAGGCCTTCACATGAGTCCTTGGGCAGGTAGAACCATTGTACTTTTCTAGCGTAGGAATCTGAATCTTGTGTGGAATAACAATATCAGGGACCAACCCTAGGTCGTCCAAATCAATCCCCAAATCATCCTGTTTCACCACTCCTTTCAATTGAGCTTCGATTAAACGGATTCTTTCATCACTGACCACAGGAAGGGCAGCATCTAGACTCCTGACCGAGAACACATCGTCTTGTTGATCATCAAAATGACGGCCATGGATAGCCCGGATAGTACTTCCTTCTCCAACCACTGAAGGAATTCTGCCCTGTCCACCAGCACCAACTCCTCTCGGAGGGATATTACGGTTAATAAGACCACCGTGTAGGATACCATTTTCATCGACCTGCGCCACTAACGGCTGAACCAGAGTTCTGAACTCGTTCTGACTTTGCACCACACCCTGCATCATTTCCATGAACTGGTCGATGCGAGCTTGCATAGCGGCCATATCTCCTTGAACTTTGTCCATCACTCTGTTTTGATTGAGCCTGGTAGAATAACGATGAGTTGGTTGATCAATCCTGACTGAAAGAAAGAGAGAACATAAGAAAACCATAGAAACCCAAGAAAACCTACAATGCAAAAAACGAATATGATTATGCAAATGCAAATGCAACAAACATATTTGAACATTTCCAAGGTATATTCACTTTGATTCCATTCCAAGCAACCGGGCCAGGGATTAGACGCAATATCGGAAAATAAATCCGACCCAGAAATACCACCGGATCCAACCACTGGAAACCAATCACAAAAATAAAAAAAAAACTACCAAGGCAAAAATATCTGAATCAAACATTCTATTATCAAGATGGAAGAATTCATACAAACAAAGTCAATCGTAACCAACGGGGATTCCATCAACAATCCTGATGGTAACCACATAAAAAACAGATACACAATAAACTACAATTCTACCCCAAACAGGCTAGCCTCCACTTCTTCCAGAAGATTCAAAGTGTCAGGATGTGCCGGTCGTGAGATTAGCCCTTTGATTAACCTATTTCTCTTTGCAATCTCTTGGTTCAGCGTTGCAATCTGTTCTTCAGCATTGCTACTTTCATGTCTTACCTTCTTGATTCCAACTTGTAATTTGAGCTCTTCAATCTCCTTTTGGGATTCTTTCCACTTGTTGAAGAAATGCTCCCCCTTTTCTTTCGCCTTTTGCAGCTCTTTGTTTAGCACCTCGTTTTCGACTTGGACCTCACTCCACATCTCTTGATAAACATCAAGCTCGGTTTCAGTCTTAGCCAAAAGCTTCTTAGTTGTCCTGGTGGTCTGGCTTGAGGTCTCTGCTGCCATGCTAATCTTCTTGAAATGCTGAATTCTGCTATCCAGATCATTTTCTGTCTTCTTCAGACGCTCAGTCGACTCTTTGACCTGCCACTTCAGCTCCAAATTGTCATGCAAAGCTCCTTGCAGCTGACTACTCATACCGGAATTCTCTGCTCTCAATTCTTGCACCAACTTCTGCTGCTTGTTGAACTCTTCAATAGGCACAGTAAGTCTTTCCTCCACACTCTCTGGATACAAGGGAGACGCCCGATCAAAAGGCAAATAGAACTCTTCTACCCTCTTTTTCACCCATTCAACATACGGAGCGAAAGCTTGGTTATTGGGTTTCCCCAAAACAGTTTTACCTATCTTCTGTCTGTTGAGCCAGGCTTGAGAAGTTTCTTGTGCAATAGCTACACCATCAGTCATATGAAAATACAAGGATTCTTCCAAATTTTTTTCAGCTGGAGGATCTCTTAGGGCGTACGCAAACTGCCTGATAGCCAAAGATGGGTTGTAGTTAATACCTCCCTTTCTTCCGATCAAAGGTACATTAGGATACCTGCCACAGGTATGTAGAATATCAGTCCCCAACAAACCCTTATCCACCCAAAGAATGTCTTTAGCAGCTAATCCCATCAGACGCTTACTCCACTCTAAAGAAGTCTTCGAATCCACAAAAGCACCGGATTGGGGTAAACGTTTGGCAAACCACTTGTAGAAGAGAGGTGCGCAACAACAAACCACACCACCTCGCTTTTTCTCATTCCTGTTATATAGAGCGTAATGGAGATCACCTAACAAAGTCGGTACCGGATTCTGAGCTATAAATATCTGAATAGCATCCGTATCGACGAAGTCAGACTCATTAGGGAATAACACAATGCCATATATACACAGAGCTAATATTGAGCATTGTTGGATGCATTTGGTTTGAATTATGTGCTGCATATCATCCCTTTTGCTTTGTAACTTCTTTGGTGCATCGTATTGCATAATGTGAACCTCTTTTGCATATGTGGATAATCAATGTATTCATTCTTGCACGTAGACTTTTTGTTGGTTTTGCAGGATGACAGATGTACCTCCCTAGCAGAGTCGCCAGCTGTCAATATATGCAAACAACACTCAACCAAAAATAGCAAAGTGGATTAATAAAATCCCAAAAAATGTCCAAACAGAAGCTAACTCAATCAAGTAACATATGCAAAAAGATTGGATCAAAAAGAATTAAAGAGCTTGTCTAAAAGTGATTCACAATCCAAGATGTGCACATAATTGAACAAAGATCGAGGGTCAATAAAACTTGAGTGGAAAGTCACTAAAAGTAACTCAAACCAGCCTCAAACCAGCATTGAAACATCCTCATATAATCCTCCACAAGTAACCAAAATATTGGTCTCAAATGATGAGTAAAAGTTAAGAACATCCTAACCCTAGATGAAGGGTATCATTGGAAACTCATCACCAAATTAAATTAAAATAAAATATGAAAATAAAATAGGAAATAAAAATAAAAATATGAAAATAAAGTTAACATATTAATCAAATGAGAAAATATTTTTGGTACTTTTATAAGGATTTAAACAATTAAAATAAAAATCAAAGTTAAAAAGAAAATAAAATGAAAATAGAATGGAGCCTAAGGCAGAGGGGGTGTACTCAGTAATAACAACCACAACAGCTTCCATGTTACATGCGCAATGGGCCTCAAATGAGAGGGTGTTAAAAGGAAAAACCACAGGCCCACGTACACCATAAATTCCATGCCATCAGCTTTCAAACAAAACAACCAAAAAAGAAAAGGAAAATAAAATAATGAAATAAGAAAAAAACAAGGAATGTCACGCACGCTCATGTGAACATTTATCAATGGGACACTTTAATTTAAGTCGCAAAAGAAAAAAAACAAACATGACCAATCAGATCTGGCCACGCCATCATCTTCTTCATGGCAAACCCCAACACACTTCCATGCATCGTGAAAGAGAAAGAAAAACACAGTGCCAACAACTAGATTTCCACATCAAATTTCGCCATGAAATCTCAATCAAATCACGCAAAATAAAACCCTAAAATGGAGCACGAAGATCAAGGATTAACAATGTGCCATTAGTTTCTCAAAATACACAGTCAAACACAAAGAAAAATGGGTCCAAAGTCGTGGTTTCAACGTGATTTCAGGTATTCAACAAAATCAACGAACTCAGATTCAAACAATCAAACAAATGCCATCATCTCAGGCTTTATCAGATGCAAAACATGAACACAATATTCCACACCCTAACTCATTTGAACCTAAGCATGGGAGAGAAGATCATGAGAGGTTACCTAACGGAGAGAGTCCTTCGCTCCTTTCCAACAAGATCTGGCAGTGGAAAATGATCCAGATAACTTGAGAATCACTTGGAAGTTAGAGATCTTGACTTGCTTTGCTCAGAAACTTGTTAGAAGCCTTCACTAACTCAACTCGATCGTGATGAATAGAGAGCTTGTGGAGCTTTAAACAATGGATGCAGAGGTGATTATTTGCTTACAGAAGTAAGATTGCACTTGGTAGTGAGTGATTCAACCAAGAAAATCTTGAGAGATCTCAGAAATTAGGGAAAACGAAAATGAGAAGTTTCAGAGAAAGTTTGATTCGGATTGGAAAAAATTTTGTGAATGAGAATGGCTTTTGGAGTGAGTTAGCTTAAATATGGTTCACTTAGGGTTGGAAATTGGTTTGGCAACAAAGCAGAGGATTGAAGCTTGGTTGTTGTAGTTTGGAGAGAAAAAAATGAGAAATGGCACATGTGTGAGGTAGGTTCGGGTAAGCTCTTGGCAAGGGTGGTTTTTGCTTTGGATTTTGGAGTTAGAATGAGGTGAGAAGCTTGTGATGTGAGCTAGACAAAAGAGGACGTGCTGAGCAAGTTTTTTCCTCATTGTACAATTCATTTTTGGCAAATATTTTGAAATTGGTCATGTGCATAGCATGTGTGCTTAGCCATTTTTAGCAAAAAGAATTGTGGGACCAAAAGAAAATCACATGATAATGTGCACATCAGCTTTGGTACGATTCCACAAGCTCTTGGTCATGAATTTGAAAAGCACTACAACCTCCATGGAAGCCATTTTGACAAGCTATTACTTGGTGTACAAAGATCCATATCCTACAAACTTGGTACCAAATGAAAGTATGGAATGCGATGAGCAAGTTTGGTGTCCAAAACAATTTGAAATAATGCCTATACAATCATACAAAATCCCCGTGAAATCGTGTCCACAAACTGGTCCAAAGACTTAGAGAAAAATTCTAAGTGTTGAAATTTTTGCAAGTTGTAAGTGTCTCACTTTAATCAACCATAACTTGATGTATAATGATTCAAATGAAGTAAACTCGGACCCTTTGGAAAGGTGAGATTTCACTCTACAATTCTTATGTTAGAAGTTTCTCAATCCAAGGCTTGGAAGTCATCCAAAAGTAAGCATGAACATGAGTGCACCAAACTGTCCAAGAACAACTTAGAAAAAATTCCAAGTTTTCAAGTTTTACAACTTAAAACCTCCATCTTTGAAACATCATAACTCTCTCAAAAATGATCCAAATGGCATGGTTCTTGTGCTCATTTTGAAGGGAAAACTTCAATCTACAACTTCCATGTGGAAAAGGGTTTTGGATGAGGCCTTGAAAATGGTGAAAAATGGCTTAGAAAGTGATTAAAAACTTACTAAAAATAGTAAGTTTCTAAAAACCTAATTTTTCAATTTTAGCAACTTTCCCAAATTCTTGATTTTTTATGAACTTTTGAACATTTCTTGATCAAATCTTGTCCATGGACCATATTTGACTTGAAAATCATGATGTTGACCTCAAAAAGTCAGGGGTTGACTTTTCCACTGCACAGTTGACTTTATTCCCAATTCTCCTGATTTTGAAATTTCTGATCAATTGAAAACCTTCTGAAGCAAATTGATGGGTCATCTTCCATCCCTACACACTTGAGGACATAAGGAATACCATGAGATTGAGTCTCGTCCCAAAAATCAGAAATAACCTGATTCTATAAGAAACCCTAATTTTGGCTCCTCTGGTTAGGAGAAATCAGCACATCCTCCAAATTCACATTCCTCTGAGTATGATGTGTGTCATGTCCACCAATGATGATATGTGCCACTTGGAGATGATAAACAATCAAAGAGCTTGCTCATTTGAGGGTTAGATCTCAGAATCTCCAAAACCCTAATTTAGGAAATCAGGTTAGGAAAGTGTGATTCTTTTGAATTCCCCTGCCAATCTTGATCTTGTGATGAGATGATGGACCAAATAAAACACCTTGAGGATCAAGGTTCATTTGTGGTTCAAGAATTGATAGCATCAAGAATTTTCTCTCCTCTTAGCCCCTTGGACAATGCACATGAACTGTTGTTTGAAAACCTAAAAAACCTCTTCTTCCCTTGAGTTAAACCAAGTACCTTGATCCCATGCTAGGACCCAATGCTATGCACAAATGCTAATGCAAGAAATGCAAAGAAACATAAGCCAGTTATCTAAAAACAACAAGGCAAATTTTGGGGTGTTACAGACTGCTCCTCATGAGACTCAGGATTATTCTCGTTCTTAGCATCTTCAGAACTAGATACCAAATCTATGCTTTTGGTCTTCTTTTCAGGTTCCTCATCCATCCCTAATTCAAAAGTTTGAAGAGAACCAATCAACTCATCCACCCTCATCTTGCTGATGTCTTGAGCTTCTTCTATAGCAGTCACCTTCATTTTATATCTCTTGGGAAGGGATCTAAGAATCTTCCTTACCAGCTTCTCTTCAGTCATTTTCTCTCCAAGGGCACTAGAAGCATTTGACAGCTCAAGAATATTCATGTGAAAATCATGATTGGTGTCATCATCCTTCATCTTCAGATTTTCAAACTTTGTTGTCAGCAGTTGAAGTCTTAACATCTTGACTTTGGAGGTTCCTTCATGAGTAGTTTTCAAGACATCCCAAGCTTCCTTAGCCACTTCACAAGTGTTGACCAGCCTAAAGATGTTCTTGTCAATACCATTAAAAATGGCATTCAAGGCCTTAGAATTTCCGAGCGCAAGTTCATCTTCTTCCTTGGTCCACTCTTCCTCAGGTTTCAGCTTTGATGTTCCATCTTTTTCAACAATAACAGGATGTTTCCATTCTTTTAAAACAACCTTCCAAGCCCTGCTGTCCAAGGACTTCAAGAAGGTAACCATGCGAGGTTTCCAATAATCATAATTTGAGCCATCTAAAATAGGGGGTCTATTCACAAATCCACCACTCTCCTTGTCCATAAAACCAGAAAGTGACAACCCTAGATCTCACCCAGATGCAGAGTAGGATGCCTGCTCTGATACCAATTAAATTTCTGGTATCAGATATGTGATGTTAAGTGTGATGTTCTAACAACACAATCTGCTATATGAAACAAGGCAAAGAAATAACAGTAAATCAACACAATGAATTGTTCACCCAGTTCGGTCTAACTACCTACGTTTGGGGGCTACCAAGCCAGGGAGGAAATTCACTATTAGTAGTATTAAATTACAGACTCAACAATCCCAGTTGACAATCTCCTAACTTAATCACTACCCAATGACACTTCTACCTAAGAACCTCTTAGATATGAGATACCACTCACTCCCCCTTAATCACCTTAGTGATACAACTCAACGATTACAAAGTTCACAACTTGATCTTGCTTAAAAACTTTGATCAAGAACAATACTCTCTTGCTTAAAAGCTTTAGAGAGGACAATTACAATTCAAACAAACTATACCAATTCAAGCATGAATGGCGTACAAAACACAAACGAAAACTCTAACAACTGAAACTCAGTATACACTCTCTTGTCTTCGTATCCTTCAAGTAGGGTTGTGGCTGCTTTATATAGAAACTCAGACTTGGGCTTGGACTCTTTGAAAATCTCTGATTTGATTTGAAATTAAAACAAATATTATGTCAAATCTATTCATATCATTCAACCCTAAAAATAACAGCAACAAGATCTGCTCCATATCTGATGGCAACTGAATATATTTTTACCAAGATGTTCGCCTGCAATCTCTCCACCAGATCTCTCAAAACAAACCGATACATGCAGCCCTAACAAAACACAACAGACGATGTTCTGATGTTCTGACGACTGATGTCAATACATCATGTTTAACATCAGCACACAAAACTGTAACCCTAAATAACTTAACATAAACGGAATGTTAAGAACTCATGTTAAGACATCAGACATATGACATCTTCAACAACAACATTGTTTTACCAAAATTGCAGCCAATACAAGAACTAACAGTTTTGTTCTTTAAATTCTTATATAGGTTGACAAGTTTAGTTTATTATATACTATGTATATAGTTTGTTTCACTTAACTTTTACTGAAAATGCAATCATTTATATTGAAATAGAAACTTATATTCTGAAAATTAAGATGTATTTGAAAACCAACCTATATCAATCAATGTTTTTCGAATCGCATCTGTCTCATTCAGCACATTTTATGTTCCTTAACACATAATATATCGTTCAATGGTCTATTTTCTTCAATTCATCGATATAATTTACAATCGCGTTGATAAGCGATGATGATGAGGTAAACTATAATAAAAGATATCGATGCATTGAAGGAATCAGACCATTGAACCGTATATGTGTTAAAGAACATAAAATGTGCAAAATGAGACAGATTCAATTCGGAAAAAATTGGTGTGTTTAAGTTGGTTTTCAAGAATAGTTTAATTTTCAGATTATATATTTCTTTGTCAATTTGAATGGTTGTATTTCATTAAATAGGTGTATGGTAAACCAAGCAATATACATTGGTATATAATAAACTATTGGTACTTTCCATGATGGTTGTCTACATTAACTGTGATCTAATGTAATTTATTTCCTGTTGCTGGGTTTCGAACCCAGTACCTTATGTATCACAACAGTTGTTAAGCATAACCGTTGTGATGTACAACACGCTTTCCAGAATACAACAAAGGTCTCATGGTCGTGATTATAAGTAGCGCATTTACCACAACACTCTACATAACAACGCCTTGATCTGCGTTATTATATATATTTTTCAACCGTTGTTAAAGGGTTTTTCCGTAGTAGTGCTCCTTAAAAACACCTTCAAGCCACAATGCTTCTTTCACAGCTTCAGTGAGGGCAATATACTCCGCTTCCGTGGTTGATAAGGAAACAACCTTCTGAAGTGTTGCTTTCCAACTAATTGTTGTGCCAAACATAATGTAAACATATCTAGAAATATATTTTATGGAATTCATACAACCTGCATAATTAGAGTCGACAAATTCCTCGATTTCAACTTTACAATCATTACCACATGCTCCACCATAAATCAGGACTATGCTCAGAGACCTATTTATGTACCTTAGAATCAATTTTAATGCTTGTCAGTGCGCCTTTTCAGGATTGGCCATGTACCAGCATACAAGCGTCACTCTGTACATTATGTTTGACCTCCTACAAACCACAATATACATCAAAGAATCTACTATACTAGCATATGGAATGATGTTCATATATGCTCTTTCGACTTCAGTTTTAGGAATTTGAGTCATACTCGGTTTGAACTGAGGATTAGTCAGTGTTAAAACAGACTTTCAATTCGATATACCAAACTTGTCAAGAATCTTTAATAGGTATGTCTCTTGAGATAAGCATAATCTTGATTGCTTTCTCTCTATCCGGGTGTCAATCTCAAAAATCCTGGAGGCAGCTCCCAGATCCTTCATGTCGAACTCCTTATTAAGTACAACCTTTACCTTTATAACATCTTCGACACCATTACTTGCTATGAGGATGTTATCGACATAAAGCAACAAAATAACAAATGAATTTCTAAGTCGAAATTTGAAGTAAACATTGTGGTCGAACTGCTTCTTAGTGAAACCTATGTGTGTCATGAACTTGTCGAATCTCTTATTCCATTATTGAGGAGATTGTTTTAGGCCATACATAGACCTATTCAGCTTGCACATATAATCTTCATTTCCTTTCTATGCGTCCCCTTCAGGTTGTCTCATCAGGATTGTTTCATCTAGATCACTAGAAAGATTGTCCTTAAATTCATTTGTTCAAGTTTTAGGTCAAACTTTGCCACCATGGCTAACAACATTCTAATGGATACGTGCTTTATGTAACACCCATATATGACATAATACATCAAAGCATAAATATCATACATGAATCCAAGTTTTGGTACTGAAATACCATAAATTCCTAGTTAACACATTGTATACATTGCATGCCCAAAATACAAAGTACTAAAATCTAAGGCATAATATATACAAGATGTCCCAATACACTAAGAACTAGACCAATACAATGATCTCAAAATAAATTTCCACAATCTCACACTATATGGAAACATGTTATGAGTCCGTTAACTCAATAATTATCACTATCGTTAACCTCATCAAGGCATCCCCTTTTCCCGTCCGCTTCTACGTCTAGAAGTCGACCCGAGTCATGGATCTTCGTAAATTACTTGGAATACGAGATGGATTCGGAACTAAGGGACACATTATCACCTTAATTCGTCACTTTACATGGTCCCTTCACCGTTACAAGTCTCTTTACCTGTAGGCTCCATTCGTACTATAACATTGGGAATCAAACCTACCAAGTAATCGTGCATTCACTACTACGAAAAACCCATTTAACAACGGTTGGAAATGACATATAATGACAGGGGCGAAGGCGTTGTTATGTAGAGTGTTGTTGTATATGAGGTACGTACAATGACGGTCCGGGAACCGTTGTTGTATTCCAGTTTGCGCGCACCATTTCACGACGGTTAGTTTAGTCAACCGTTGTGATATACTAAACTGTGATCTGGTTCGATTCTCAGCAACAACATTTTTTATTTATATTAGCGTTTGACATACAACTACGGATAGGTTTATAAGCGTTGCCAAAAACAGACTATTTTAAATATAAAATTTATCTGCGTATCAAATTATTCCCATAATTTATCCTGTCAAAACAGCTTCTGTTTACATGCAAACACAATATGTGCATCAAACACAATTCTTCCTATATTGTATCCTTATAAATGAATCACAGAATTTACATCAAAAGAAATTTACATCAAAAGCTAAATGAATAAGAGAATTAAACTACTAACATTGTTTAAATCAAAAGCCAATATTATTGATTTCATTATGTGCATCAAAAGCCAAAACTATTGTTCACATTACGTGCATCAAAAGCAAAAAATATGTGCATCAAAAAATATTGCTGATATATCATACAGCAGGAGCAAAACCCTTAAGCTGATTGTGGATATACGCTCAACGTTTACGAAGACCCACAAAGTCCTCAAGGGGGAATGGGGTTTCGTCGTTAAACATCTACATAACAGCAAAAAATTGAAGATACATCATGCATGATAATAATTCAATAGTCAACTTATATATTAATATATGTAAACATTTTATGGCATATATTACCGTATCCCATGAATCAATAGTGATGGCAAGGACGGTGTTTAACATATGTTTCATGATAAAATACCCACACTCGTAACTCCCGCGTTGTTTCCTCGTCTACAAATTACATGAATATAAAAACATGAATACAACCACACATGTATGAATGTAAATGAAATAAACAGGTAATCGGGCTACTTACCTTAGGAGCAAGGTATGTGGACTTTTTTCTAACATTCCTCAATATATTAACTTGCTCCACAATACTGCACATTGAAAATTGAATTAAACATATTACATGATAAACTGATTACAATTAATGCCAAAGAAAATGATATTAAACAAATACACTTACGTTAATACAAGATCTTTCATTGGTTTGTGGAGTGGATTATGCAAGGAACACAGTAATGTCACCGTATTTGTCCTAAACGATATTACGATCAATTGCCAATGACCACTAAATGAACACGAGAATATATATATATATATATATATATATATATATATATATATATATATATATATATATATATATTATTAGTTGTTACTAAAACAAAACTAAATATAGAATATAGAAATAAATTACAACAATACTAACCTACATAAGAATGGTACAAGGTAACATTCTTTTCCTCCGTCATTTAGCCGGCTTTTCAAGTACTTTTCTCTGATATTTTTATCATTATACGCTCAAGCAATAAAACTTGGGTCCAAGATTCCATATGTACTTGATTTATTCAATTCTATACAAACACGGTGAATGTACCTAAATGGTCAAAGAAAATGAATAAATTAAGGGAGAAAATACAAAAAATTATAATGTTCTATAATGACATGTATATTCGACTATATACTTACGTGCACCAAACTTGCAAAATAGATAAGTCAAGCCACTTATATCCTGCGAGAAAATCCCTCACATCTTCAGGAGTGTAATGCACTAAATCCAATTGTGGGCAATGTTCTAGCGTGAGGGGCTGCGCAAGGTCTATTGTTGAAATGTAGTAGTATAAACTTGTTATTTCATTTGGACTAGGGTCCAATATCCCATTGCGGTTATCTACAGGTGGGGGGGGGGGGGGGGGGGGCTGTACAATTACTCCCTTTTGTAGAAGCGTGATTTACGACACTTCTACTTGGAGTTTGATCTTCACCAACGCAACGACGATCTTCATTAGTTCGTTGTTCGAGACTTTCACTTAATCTCTACATCATAACATTCAATTAGAACATAAAACAAAAAAAAAGCACAATATATTCAATTAGAACATATAATATATATCATACAAAACTTAGCGCGATTTACGACACATACCGAATACATCTCTTGTAACCTTTCCACTTCTTTCTCCCTTTTTTCCCTCTCCTCCTCAAACAGCCTCCTTTGCTCCCGCCAATTGCTTCTCAACATTATCAATCTTTTGTCGTTGAGCAAGAAATTCAGCGGTTTCGGTGCTTCTTCTTTGAGATCCAAAGTATGACCTCAAGCCGACACCATCTCCAACACCACGGACACGGCCTCCATGCTCAGCTGTTCCGATAGCTTCGACTAATATGTCATGTCGTGCTTCCGGAACAAATGTGCCTTCACGGGCCGCCACAACCAAGTTATCCTACACAGCATGAGCAACTTAATTACATAAGCAAACGCATTTAAATAATAACTCATCATGAGCAATTTACATAAGCAAACTCATTTAAACAAAACATATACTTACAATTTTCTCAGCAACTACTCTTGAAGCCTCAGAGGTGTACTCTCCATTAGGTCTTAATCGAGCCCTCTTCCATTTCTCATGTCTTGAAGGTGGAGATGGAATGTCACCATCTCCTCCTTCTTGTAGTTTTTCCTGCAGGATCCTCTTCTCAAGTTTCCTGTAACCCCCACGAGACAATCTATGGGGGTACATGTTTTTCGCCTTATTCTGAATTCCCACTTCGCTTTTAATGTGTATGATTAGTATCTATAACTCATTAGCATAACATTATAGGTTACATAAGACTACTAGTACTAACCTTGAATTCCTCAGAACGGCGTTTCTTCGCAAACTTGTGCCACACCTTCTTCGATAAAAAACTATACCGAACTCATGGAGGTTGAAGACCGCTCTTAGGCTTCGTAATGTAGTCAGCCGTGAGCCGTGACTTAAATCCCCTCCAACGAACACCGGCATAAGTTATCCACTTTCTTTTCAATTTTGAGTCATCGGTAAACTCAAAATTCAACTACATTAAATCAATATATAACTATGAATTAGAAACTATAGGTAGTGATATCAAATATATGAAAATTATAGTATAAAATACCTTAACGTCTGTCCATAAGCTGTCTTTGACATTACCATCCACTTCTCTCCAATCATCAATCAGTATACTGACTTTGCTACGTGCAAGGAACGCAACATAACTCCTAAAAGTAGCGTAATGTGGACAATCCACTAATCTGTAGTGCGAATCAAACTCGATTGGAATTTTTACACCAGATGAGTTGCGGACTGATGTGAACTGGGGCATCATTGTGACACCTCTTTGTGATCTTTTCGTTTGACTTTCAGTTGTTTGAGTTTCGTTGGCTAACCTTTCATTTGTTTGAGTTTCTTCGCTGGTTTCTGATGAAGAACTCGACAAGGTCGACATCTAAGTTCAAAAACAACAACAACAACATGAACAACAATGGCAAAAGAGTTTACTGTAGATTCGTATCCTAAACGTGACGACGAAGTAAACGATGTTTGTGTTGGTGTTGTTGTTGTCTTCCTTCCTTACGACAACGACGGTGACGATGATGACGACGGTGTTGATATGTGCATGATCTTCTATTTTCTTCACTATCGTGACGATGATGACGAAAATGACAACAAATGGATACTAATGATGCAAGCTTTGGTGGAATCGTGTATTGTTTCACAGTATTGAAGGTTAGGGTTTAGGGTTGAAATCGTGTAACGTTTCGTCTGGTTTCTATTTTCAATGGAATCGAAATAAGGATACTGAAGAGACAATGAGACTACCTAGTTTGGAGACTATTGAAACACTACTGCGACGGTCAAGAATTTACACCGTTATGATATATTATTTACATAATGAAATTTCAAATTAAAGCGCCAGAGTTATTTTTAGAATTAAAAATTATAAAAAAACATACAAAATATATCACAATGGTGTATATAAACAACCGTAGTCATAACTTTTAATTTTTTTAATTAGAAGTAAATAAAAAAGTAAATGTGCGCTTTAACATAAAAGGAATAATATATATGAATACGCTGAGGTTCGAACACATGAAAGCTTGAAGGTATCACTACGGTTGGTTTATCAACCGTTGTTATATACAGATAAGTTTTATTCAATAAACAAATAAAATACAACCGCACCTTAGTTTAGATATGTCACAACGGTGTAGGGATGAAGCGTTGTGAGCATGGCGTCGTTGTTTACGCGTTTTGTAGTAGTGATTCATTCTAGAGGAGCTCGTTACTCATGAAACGACACGTAAGGGGAAATGGTTACGATTTCATCCTTTCACATACAACCATAATTGTATTTAATAAGTCTAGGCCATATTAGCCTTTAGGCCTCTTTTGCCTTTCTTAATACTTACAATGTTACACATGTTCCATAATAGTGTTTATTCCTTTCTATACCATTCAGTATTTGGTTACACGCTTCGGCCTTTCATGCACGAGTGTTAACATTAGATTGTTTATCAATTTCTTAGCCCATTACTAGGTTTTAATATAGGTTTATTGTAAGGTTTTCCTCACTCTTCCTATTCCATATTTTAACATGCATTTTCTCTCAATCGTGTTTAATAACCACATATTAGACAAAGCATATTACAATTGTATAGTAGAATTATATATAATAATTCATTCACATGTTTCATAACTCTTAAGTTCCCTCTGATTTATTTAATCGGGTATCGAAAACAATATTTTTCGCCTTTATCACGTTGGATATTTTCATAGCTTTCCAACAGCTATCATTACGCCTCGATCAGAATCACGGTTCGAAAGATATTAATTTTCTAAAATATTTTTCAAAACATAACAGTGGTAACCGGTTACCCTATAATGAGTAACCGGTTACGCATTCTCCATGCGTAGACAGTGGCCAAAATTCAATTGGGTAACCGGTTACTTAGTTCATTTTCTGCGTAAAAACTATAATCTTTCTGCATGTAACCGGTTACCCTATAATGAGTAACCGGTTACCATTGAGTCTGAGACCTAAAAACCTATTATTTTCAGTATCAAAACCCAATGGAGCATCATCAAAATTCATGGAAACATCATAGCAAGTATCAAACATCCATATTCCATACAACCCACACATATTATGCATTCTATTTCAAATATTAACCATAGTAAACAACATTTAGCACGATCAATCCATTTTCACCATTTTAATTCAAGTTCTAACCTAAGTTTCTATACTTAGGGTTCTAACTAGAACTCACCAACAGCAAGATGAAGAAGATGTTGGTTTGATTGGATGAAGAAGAGATGATGAAGATTGAAGCTTTCTTCTTCTTCCTCTAGGTTTTCTTTCTCTTTTCTCCTCTTGCTCTTCCTTCTCTCTACTTCTTTCTATCTTTCTATCTTTTTGTTCCAAATGGAGAGGAAAAAGGAAATGAAAAGGTATAGAGAAATATCTTTTAGTTATCAACACTACTAAATGTCCAAAACATCTCTATAGTACCAATTGCTAAAACCTCTGAGTCAGATAATATTAGTTGGATATGTTCTGAGCTCATCGGTTACTCTAATTATCTTTGTAGAAAATTTCTCAGAGTACACCGGAACCCAGTTGACCACAACCAATATTATCAAGAGTAAAATAATTTACGAGGTATTACATCCTCCCCTCCTTAAATAGAAATTCGTCCTCGAATTTAAGAAATTACCTGTAAAGATGAGGGTAAGCATCTCGCATCTCTGACTCTAGTTCCCATGTTGCATCACCCGGATGCGTCTCATCCCACTGAACTTTCACAAGAGGAATCTCTTTATTCCTTAGTACCTTAGTCTCTCTTCCTGTGATATGGCTTGGTTGAGGTTCAAACATCAAATTTGCTTCTATCTCGATTGTATCTGGTAGAATTGGCTGAAGAGGGTCAGGAATAAACTTCCGGAGTTGAGACACATGAAAAACATTGTGCATCTCTGATAGAGAAGGCGGTAAGGCTAGCCTGTAGGCTATTTCACCAATTCTTTCTAAAATTTGATACGGTCTCACGTATCTCGGACTTAACTTCCGCGACTTAAACGGTCCTTTCAACCTCAATCTCAGAGTAACCTTCAAAAACACGTGATCACCTTCATCAAACTCTAAAGGTCTCCTACGGTTATCAGCATAACTCTTCTAACGATCTTGTGCTTGTTTAACTTTGTCACGGATCATTCTAATCTTTTCTGTGGTGTCTTGAATAATCTCGGGTCCCAAAATTCTATCTTCGCCAACTTCCACCCAACACAATGGCGTCCTACATTTCCTTCCATATAGTGCCTCATAAGGAGCCATACCAATACTCGCATGGTAACTATTGTTGTATAAAAACTCAATAAACGGTAAAAGTTCTATCCAATTTACTCCACTTCCAAGTACACAAGCCCTTAACATATCTTTCATCGTTTGTATCGTCCGCTCCGTCTGTCCATCCGTTTGCGGATGATTCGACGTACTCAAACACAACTTTGTTCCCATAGCTTGTTGAAAAGCTCTCCAAAATCTTGAAGTAAACTTTGGATCTCTATCGGACACGATACTAGAGGGAATACCATGTAACCTCACAATTTCCGAAATAAACAGCCTTGCAAGATGACTTGCCTTGTAAGTAGTCTTCACGGCTAAGAAATGTGCAGATTTCGTCAACCGATCCACAATCACCCAAATGGAATCATAACCACCTTGTGCACGGGGTAATCCTACTGCAAAGTCCATGGAAATACTATCCCATTTCCATACTAGAATTTCTAAAGGTTGTAATAAGTCACCCGATCTTTGATGTTCAATCTTTACTTGTTGGCATACCGCACACTCTAATACATACACCGCAATATCTCTTTTCATACCGGACCACCAATAGTCCCTCTTTAAGTCTTGATACATCTTTGAAGAAACAGGATGTATAATAAAAGCACTCTTATGCGCTTCTTCCAAAATTCTTCTTTTTAACACGGCATCATGGGGAACACAAATCCTTTGGTTAAATAAAATAATTCCATCTGCAGCTCGCACGAAACCCGGTTGAACTAGCGCTTCCTGTAACTTCTCATCCAACACTTGCCCTTGTTGAATTTCCTCTCTAAGAGTCGAATTAACATTCAAGTTTCCCATAATTATACCATTACGAGTCCAAATAAATTAAAGATTAAGATCTCGGAACTTTTCCAATAAGGCATACTCTAACATCATCAACTCGGCATTATGTAACACTTTCCTACTCAAGGCATCCGTTACCTTATTCGCTTTACCCGGATGGTACTTTAGTTCTAAGTCATAATCCTTCAAATATTCCATCCATCTCCTCTGACGCATGTTCAACTCTTTTTGGTCAAATAGATATTTCAAACTCTTGTGGTCACTAAACATCTCAAAGCGTACTCCATACAAATAATGACGCCACACTTTCAATGTAAAAACTACCACTGCCAACTCCAATTCATGCGTTGGATAATTCTTCTAGTGAACCTTTAATTGTCGAGAAGCATAAGCCACCTCGTGACCCTCCTTCATTAAGACACCTCCTAATCCCATATTTGATGCATTGCAAAATACCTCATACGACTTGCTAGGATCAGGAATGATCAAAATTGGAGCAGTCGCCAATCTTTCTTTCAAACTCATAAAACTTTGTTCACAAGCCGAATCCCACTCATAAGGACAATCCTTTTGAGTAAGTTTCGTCATTGGTAAGGCCAATTGAGAAAAGCCTTTGATAAACCTTCTGTAATAACCTGTCAGTCCCAAGAAACTTTTAACTTCTGAAAGATTCCTCGGTCTCTCCCAATTAATCACCGCTTCAACTTTTGATGGATCTTGTCATACCCCAAATTTTGACCACTAAGATTCCCATCAATGTGAAAATCATCACCACATCAATCTCCTCAAAGATGGTTAGGCATTCACTATAATCAAAGAATCAGGGTTTCCAGCCCTCTCAGAGCACTTAGACAAAGGATCAATAAAGAAAGGACATGATCTTCAACTTGTCTAACCTCTTAAATACCCACAAAGGATCAAGAGGACTCCCACATCAAGAATCAAGCACAAGGCTGCAGCATTCCAGGCGGATCAAGTCTCAAGATCATTAGTGTCACCAAATTAGGATTTTGGTGGACCAGGGCCTCCAGATGGAGATTTTCCTCTGGGCATGAGCCAATGCTTCAAAACATAACCTAAGATACTCCAAGGGACCTCATGGACTCAATCGTCAAGTCAATTTAGCCTCAGGGGATGCATACATCAAAAATCAGGAGTTAGGGTTTCTTGACCTAATTCACCCCTAAGTTGACTTTTGGGATAAAACATGAGCCAAGACCTCAAGACATGATTTGAGGATCTTCAATACACTACATTGATCCATTTGCAACAATGTATTGATCCAAGAAACTTGATTAACAAACTTCAATTTCATCTGAACCACAGTTAGGGTTTCGCAGGAAAAGTCAACTGTATCTTTGACTTTTGACCCAGGCCTGCTCCCAAACCTTGGGACATAAGTCAACACACCCTATAACACCTATGGAATCCATCCATCAAGTTTTATTTAGGTCAAGGACTTGATTTCATAGAGGATCGCACAATTTGGAATTCATCTGATAAAAAGTCAATTGTGCCAAAAAGTCAAATTTTGACTTTTTGATTTTTTGATCAATTATGGTCCCTTAACCCTCAAATGATGTTAATGTGTGATTTGAATCATCATTCATCAAGAAAAATCAAGAAAAGTGGGATAACTTGTAAAAGGGGTAACCATAAATAACTTAGAAATTTTCTAAGTTATGGAACAAAGTGGCTAGGGTACCAACTTTGGAGGATCATATCTCCTAAACCACAAGGCCATTTTCCCCCATTCAAAGCTGGATTTGTAGCTCTCATGTCCCTCTACAAAAGCTTTAACTACACCTTATTCCAATTCATCATGGATTTTGAGTTATGGTTGGGTCAAAATGGCTGAAAACATGAAATGCCACTTTTTTCCAACACTTAGTGAAATTTTCACTAAGTCAGAATCTGTTTCACTTTTTCCAAAAAGTAAGGGCATTTTTCACTTGGATCCCAAAAGTATTAAAACAAACTATGATCACACATATGTTGTATCATATGAGGGCTTTCCAAAATGACCAAGAACTTCACCAAATTCAATCTGAGAAAGAAGTTATGACAGTGACATTATGCCTTGCTGTAACTGTCATAAAAAGGCAGATTTGGACATTTTGCTCTATTTGCTCAAATTTTGCAAAGGGCAAGCAACTCTATCCATCTAAACACCTCATGGGGAGAACAAGGAGGGATAAACACGGATCCATCAGCCTCCCAAGTCCTTGGAACCAAAAGTAGCATGCCAAACCTAGAAATGCCTAAAAGAGGGACAAGACTCCAATTTTGTTTTGGGGCATTTAATGGATACACCAAGGTGGCATGGACTGAGCATTTTCCAACTGAATTCAGTCAAGGATGATCCAACAACTAGGGAACCATAGCTCTGTGCCCTAACCTCTAGTCAATGGCTAGAGGAGACTTGGATTCTCATTGATCAACATTGGCTAAACCTCTGCTGCAGTTGCCATTCACTCTTTATCCCAAAACAAACTTGCTCTACTATAAATAGAGCTCATTTGTGCTCAGTTTGAGTACACCAAAGCCATCAAACAGATGCTTTCCTCAAAATCTCTTTCTCTAGGCAAAAATACCTTCTTTAGCAAGGTAACTCTGAGTTTTTGAGTTAGAGAGCATTTCCATCACAGCTCATGATCCAAACACATCCAATATGTCATATCTAAGCTGTCCAAACTCTGACAAGTGACCTGTAACACCAAAATCTCAAAGTCACCTCTCAAAACCTCAAAAATAGGACTTTTGTGCATTTTTCAAGCCATGTCTTGATTCCATCACTTTCCAAACCAGATAAAACCTCAAACAAACTCCAAATATCATCCTTGAACTGTCCCAAATGGTTCCCCACATCTGGAACACCATTTGAGAGAGTTGCTATTTTGGCCATTTTTGCCCCTTTTGCAAGAAAGAGCTCAAACTTGCTCCAGAGGTTTCCAGCTGATTCCAACCATCCTAAAAGCTTCTAAGAGATCATTGGAGGGTGTCCAAAGCATCAAATCATTTCTGGAACAAAATACTTGGCAGGGTGTCCACTGATCATACACATCTCATACATGTTATATATGTTGTGTTTGAACCAATTCATCATGTAATTCATGCCTGTAACAAGAGATAGCACAGAAAATGCAAATCATGGCCTATTTCAAAACCACTATTGGGTTTTTCAATAGGAGCATGATCTGAAAAAACTACCACCACCATTGGATTCCTTGTGAAATTCTAGGCCAGAGTCAATCAACCTTTTAGCATCAAAACATGCCTTGCTCACAGCATACAAACATCAACGACTCCTCTTTAGAGATGACAAATTCCCTCTCAGTCAGGACCCCTTTAGCTTCATATCTTGGGCTTTGAACAAGATACAAATGACCTTTTAGCTACAATCTTGGGCTTTGAACAAGACACCAAAACACCCTTTTCCTCCCTTAGAATAGGAGGAACTACGATCGCTCTGATTTCCCTGTGTCATTAAACGGGAATACGTAGGCATAAGATTGCAGAATCTTAGCGAGCATACTAATCAAATACTCCAAATCCGGTACCCCCATACATCAATCAATCCGGTGCAGTATCCTAACCAAAAGTCCTCTAAATGATTCCGACACTTGCGTTCTTAAAACAAATAACCCAGAGAGAGACCCCCTTTTTTATAGCATCTGTAAACCAACAGTTTTGACTGTTTAAACTCAGTTTGCAAGCTGGGTTAATTGGAGACATCTATTTCCCTTCCTTAATCAGCTCAATAGGTTAAAAAATGAATCGAACTGAAGCTCCAAAGCGATAGTGATTCGAAACCACAAAAACCGCGCTACAGAAAAATGGCGACCACAGTGGGAGGCATTCGGTCTTGCTTCTCTCAGGGTGAACCTTTAAGTTCACAAAACTTCACTAGGGACAGGTATTATTGCTAGGATCTGTCATCACTAGGATCTTAGGTCGAAACCTTTAAAGTTGGGAAGGTGCCACAAAATGGCGACTCTGTCAGGGAGCCATTTTCTGTTAGGATCATAGGATTTATAGCTCTTAAAAGGTCTAGGATGTTAGGACAAATATATATACTACTTTTCCTAATTGATATATATGTTTATTTTTTTGCTAATGGGAATGCGTGTGATGCCGCATGTGAAAAGATTGAGTATACACCTAAGATAGGTGATGGCAATACGGGTAATCTTAAGGGGAGTGAATCCCAGCTAAGAGTCCCCGGTCGACCATCAAACTCAATGGAGACTCCCTTTGCAGATGCATTTCCTATACGACTTCGGATGTTGAAAGTAGTGTGGTCGATTGGGTTATCTGAGAAGCTGAGGTTTTAGTAGACTTAAACCATTTTGTAGTGCGGAAGCTATCGGAAATGGTTGTCACGCGATACTACCCTCATTTGAGATTACTCGAAGATACTACAACTTGCTGGCGATCCGCTTGTTGTTGTTATCCCAAGAGGGGTCAGTGATTTTGAGGACAGGTACAAAAAATCACTAGTATAAACCTTTGGGGATGGGTAGAGCCTTGACTTCGTGACCCCGACCCTTTAACCCCATGTTTTTTCTATGTTTTTGTGTGCTGCATTCATGCATTCATCTAAAAAACATTAAACAAAGAAAATTTCTCTTCTAGTCTCTCTTTTTCAAATTAAACTAAGACAATGATTGCAAATGTCAGAGAGAAAAGATTGCGCTAATGGACTTCGGTAGAAGGAAGACTCACAAGTACACCTTCATGGTTCCAAAATTAGAGGATTTAAGAGGATTGTCTAGGATGATCACCAACCCTGAGGCGTTCACAGCCAAATACAGAGGTTTACTGCCTCTGTTAAGGGTCCATGTAATTGAGGGAATCCTGGCTACGCTAATTCAGTTCTACTATCCGGTCTATCATTGTTTCACATTCTCGGATTACCAGCTTGCACCAACATTGGAGGAGTATTCTCACCTGACTGATTTACCCATTACTGATCAAGCTCCCTTTTCTGGACTGGAAGAAATTCCAAAGGATCAAACCATACAAGGCCAATTTATTTGGACGAGTCAGAAGTCAGGACTCACATGACCACTAAGGGTGGAATCCCAGGTTTACCAGCCAAGTTCCTAGTAAAGAAGGTTCTATACTTCGCTAGTATAGGGAACGTGGCTGCGTTCGAAAGCGTCTTTGTTCTGCTCACCTACGGGTTATTTCTATTTCCCAACACTGATAACTCGTTGATATCAACGCCATTAAAGTTTTTCTCATTGGAAACCCTGTACCAACCTTGCTCGCAAATGCTTATCATACTATACACTTAAGGAATTTGTACACCGGAGGAATGATCACATACTGTGTACCCCTGCTATATAAATGGTTCACTTCCCATTTGCCCAAGTCTGCTGTATTTTGGGATCATAAGAGTGCCTTACGTTGGTCACAGAGAATCATGTATCTTACCAACTCTGACATCGACTGGTACAATCGTATCTATGACGGGATCAGGATCATTGACCGTTGTGGAAATTTCCCTAACGTACCCCTTATAGGAACTAAAGGAGGAATCAATTATCATCCAATTTTAGTCCGTCGTCAATTTGGGTACCCGATGAGACATGTCCCCTGTAATGTTCATCTGGAAGGTCTTTTCTTCAAGGAAGGAGAAAATGACAGGGTACTAAAGACAGAAATAGTGCACGCTTGGAAGCATGTTCATAAGAAAGGACGAGAGTCTCTAGGAAAACCAGACTGTGTCTCGGTGGAACCTTATCTCCACTGGGTACAAACTAGAGCTCTCAAGCTAAAGATGCCTTACCCTCGTCACGGGATTCTTTCGCCAAAGGAATCTGTCATGTACTTTATGTCTGATACGGAAAAACTGCAGGTTACTCTCAACAAAGTTCAACAGGAAAGAAGGTCTTGGAAGAACAAGTATCGTATTCTCAATGTGGAGTGTAACAAGATGCAATAATTGTTAAAGGAAAAGGATGCTCTGATCGAGATTTTAGAGCAACATGCTGTAGAAAATCAAGATGACCAAAGGAATTTGCTCGCTCCTTTCCCTTGGCAAAGGAATGACAAGCCGACAACGACCCAAGAGCCCCGGTCAAAGAAAAGGAAAGTACCAGAACTAGCACCTGAGCTCCCCTCAGAGAGGACTCAGGATCCATTAGCCTAGACTTTTCTTTTACAGCACTTTGTAAAATACTGTATTACCATTTCCGCAATCTTTGAATTCAATAAAATGGGGTTTCCCCACTGTATGATATTTGCAATCCAATTGTCGACGTTTACTTTGATTAAACAAAATATATATACATAAATATCATTGCATATCATTCATCATTCTAGAGTCAAACTGTCTCATTCGTACAATACTCGGGCCAATCAACAAAAGAAGATGAATGATCTTGAGGAAGAAAACAGAGAGTTGAGAGAAGAGATCGACACTCTGAAAGAGGATCTGAGAAAACTTCATAGCGACATGCAAGCTCTGGTAGAAGCTCAGATGCAACAACAAAGGATTGTGATCTCAGAAATCATATCAACGTCCATAGTGGAGAAGTATGATCCTAGGTATAACATGCCGAAAGATCGTCCCTGGGGCATGCCTATTAACTTTATCCCGGAAGGATATGTTTCGCCAATCACTGAAGGTCCGAAAATTGCAGCAGGAGCGGTTGGGCCTGAAGGTTACAAACTTCGGGAAAACGAAGATGCCAGGGGCATGACAACAACTCCTGAAGGTTACAAACTTCGGGAAGCGCCAAGATTCACTGCCGTAGTAACGGTACCACC
Organism: Lathyrus tuberosus; assembly: GCA_022829125.1. NCBI lineage: Eukaryota > Viridiplantae > Streptophyta > Magnoliopsida > Fabales > Fabaceae > Lathyrus > Lathyrus tuberosus. Next base: position 17,499,577 of record JALAZF010000071.1, read on the forward strand.
CCCCGTGGTGCACACTGTCCCGGAAGGACAGATTCCCCAGATACCTTCTGGTGAAAATGAAAGTATGGATGAGAAAATGAAAGAGTTCCAGGAACAGTTCCTGGAAATGCAGAAAGAGCTGTAAGCCCTTCGCGGTCAGGATTTATTTGGAAAGGACTCCGCAGACCTTTGTTTGGTCCCCAATGTGAAAGTTCCACACAAATTCCAAGTACCCGATTTTGAAAAGTACAAGGGTAACTCTTGCCCTCAAAGCCATTTGGTGATGTATGCTCGGCGAATGTCAGCTCAAACAAAGAACCAAGAGCTACTGATTCACTATTTCTAGGATAGTTTAACCGGTGCCGCACTCAAATGGTACATGGGATTAAACCGCACTAAGATCGCCACTTTCAGAGATCTTGACACTACCTTCGTGCAACAATACAAATATAACCTGGACATGGCACTGGACAGAGATCAACTCAGAGCCATGTCGCAGAAGGACAAGGAGACCTTTAAGGAATACGCTTAGAGATGGCGCGAGATTGCCGCTCAAATTTGTCCACCTCTTGAGGAAAAAGAGATGACAAAGATCTTCTTAAAAACCTTGAGCTCATTTTACTATGACCGAATGGTCGCTAGTGCGCCCAGTAACTTCACCGAAATAGTCGGTATGGGAGTTCGTCTTGAGGAAGCAGTCCGAGAAGGACGTTTAGTTAAAGACGCTGGATCATCAAGTAGTACAAAACGATACGGTAGTACTCTCCCTAAGAAAAAATAGCAGGATATTGGGAATATCTCTCTCGGAAAGCAAAGGCGACAATACCAACCAGTAGCAGCTGTAACTCTTGCTATCAACCCTGCGCCCGTTCCTACGTATCAACCTCAAGTTGCTCAAAGCCAACCGAGTCAACAGCAATTTCAGCAAAGGACACAACAGACTCTTCAGCAGGCTCGTCCTCCGTACAATAACAACAACCGTACAACACGACCACCAGGGTTTGACCCTATACCAATGTTGTACGCAGAGCTATTTCCATTACTACTGGTCAAGGGGCATGTCCAGACCAAGGCTCCTCTCATAATACCAGAAAATCCGCCTTTCTGGTTCAAAACGGATCAGACTTGTCCTTACCATCAAGGAGGACCAGGGCATAACATAGAGAACTGTCTCAGTTTCAAATCCGATGTGCAAAAGCTTGTCAGGAGCGGGGTCTTATCCTTCAAGGATACAAATCCTAATGTTATCACAAACCCGCTGCCTCAACATGAGAAAGCTACAGTCAATTTGATAGCGGGAGAGTCTAACAACATCTATCAAATTTATGATGTACTCTTATTAAGGGCCAACTTGGTCAAGATGCATTGTAGACAGAGCGGATACGGCCAAGTGCCACCTCATAATTATCACCTGTGTGATATCTGCTCTAAAGACAATCAAGGATTTTTTGTGGTGCAATCAGCTCTACAAGAAAAGTTGGATCTCGGATGGATCCAAGAGCACTGAGTTCGTAGAGTTAACATGACTTACACAAATTCCAATATCATTCAGAATCACAACATTCTGGCAATGAAGGTCAATTTGGCGGCAATGCACTCAAGGCAAAGCCAGTATCATAATCTGCCGCGACACGATTACAATTCCTGTCAGACTTGCTCGGTAAACAATCAGGGATGCTCTTTCATACAAGAGGCCCTCCAGCGTCAGATGGATCTTGGATGGATCCAGGACTATCATGATAAAACTCCTTATGAGATCAACATGATTCAAATTTTCGACCTTCGTTTAATGAATACCAGCCTGGTGGAGTTGCATGCCAAGTAAGTCCAACTCGGTTTTCTCACTTCACATGATTATTTGAGCTGTAAAGTATGCCGTGAGAGTAACCAAGGATGTGCTCTCGTTCAAAGAACTTTGTAACACTTGTTAAACCATTGGTGGCTTCCGATCTATCTAGACGAAGACACGCAACAAATCAGTGTGACAAACAGGAACCCTACTAGACGTCAAAGTCAGGATGTTCGATCTATGGAGACGGATCTAGTAAGGTTACACTGTATCCAAAGCGGACGTGGCCAGGTGCCACCACACAACTACGAACGCTGTAGAGTCTGCTCGGAGAATAACCAAGGATGCTACCTCGTGCGGGCAGCTCTTCAAAGTTAGTTGGATCACAAAGAAATTCAACCATGTCCAAGTTCTGGGTCAATCAACTGGACGCCGGACTACTTCGCTGATCAAATCAAGGACGTTGTCATAATCTCTGATCATCAGAGGAACAAAGATGTTTGTGCCATCATCCCTCTACTTGATGACTCAAAAGTTCCTAACCTGGAACCGATTGAAATTACTTATAATGGTCAGAAAAATCAGAAGGCTCCCGTAGTTATCTATCCGCCGGGACCATTACCGTATGAATCAACTAAGGTTATCCCTTACAAATACGGTGCGACAATAATTGAAAATGGAAACGAAATTTCATTACCCTCTGTTGTGAATATTGCAGACATCAGTCGAGTAACACGGAGCAGTCGAATCTTCAACCGAGGAGTTGGAGAACCTACCAAAGAAAAGGAACCTCAAACCGAAGTTCCTGATCAACCAGTCGTCCGATCCAGTGATCCCGACCTTTCGAAAAACGAGGATGAGATGTTGAAGCTCATCCAAAGGAGTGAGTACAACATTGTTGATCAGCTGTTACAAACTCCTTCAAAAATCTCGGTACTATCTCTTTTACTCAGTTCAGAAGCTCACAGGGAGGCTCTACAGAAAGTCTTAGAGCAAGGCTTTGTGGAACAGGATGCAACAATCAGGCAGTTCGATAGCATCGTTTCTAACATCACTTCCTGCAACAACTTGGGATTTAGTGATGAGGAACTACCGGAAGAGGGCCGCCGTCACAACATGGCACTCAATATCATAGTTAACTGCCAGGACGATGCATTAGCCAGCGTGTTGGTAGACACTGGATCGGCTCTCAACGTTATGCCGAAGTCTACTTTAATGCGACTATCATTTAAAGGATCTCCGATGAGGACCAGTGATGTCACCATCAAAGCATTCGACGGATCCCGAAAAATAGTTATCGGCAAAGTCGACCTTCCCATAACTATCGGTCCTCACACTTTCCAAGTCACTTTCTAGGTCATGGACATCCGAGAAACATACAGCTGTTTGTTGGGGAGACCTTGGATACATCAGGTTGGGGAAATCACTTCAACACTTCACCAGAAGCTGAAGTTCGTCAAGAACGACCAACTCGTCACAGTTTGTGGAGAGCAAGCCTTGCTCGTGAGTAACTTATCGTCATCCACTGTTGTAGAACCAGAAGGGGTACTCAGAACCCAGTTCCAAGCGCTTTTGCTACACAACGACAATCAACCCGAAAGAGGAACATCGATTTCCTCATACAAAGATGCTCTCAAAGCGGTCGAAAGTACCAATACAACAGGATGGGGACAGCTTGTCATCCCTACTGACAATAAGAAAAAGGAAGGCCTTGGGTTTTCCTAGACCTGTACTCGGACTGCTGCTAACGATGAAGGTCTTCATCCCATTCAGGATTTCTTTCACAGTGGAGGTTTCCTTCACCCAGTGTCTCAAGAAGTACATACCATCCACGAGGGTGATTCCTCCGATACAGAGGAAGAATGAAAGTCCTGTCTTAACAAAGACGGTTATATGTCTCAGGACGAAATGCAGACTCCATTCTACTTTCCTGCACAGAGCGCGAGATTTATACCAAGGTCACACGTCAAAATGATCTACGGAGATTGTGATCCGGAAGGATGCCGTGCTCCACCCAATTCATTAGAGGAAGACACTCCGATGAAATACAACTTTGACCACGGCTATTATGGCCCGATGGATGGCCTGCCTATATGGCAGCCATACCCAGGAGACTCGGAGCAAGAGAATCAGCCGAACAATGAAAATCAATTAAGTATCCTTGAAAAGAATACATGCGTCCCCACCATGTCATGGGATCAACACTCAGGGTATTCTGAAAATGCCCAGCACGACGATGAATTTGCAATGTTTGCAACTAGAATTCATCAACTACGCTTTTCCCGAGGTCAACCTCATTGAAAGAGATGATTCCTCCAGTTCCAAAGAAGTGTGGGACACCCTAGGACAACTGAGTGGCAAATACGACTTCATGGTCAAATACACCGCTCCTGAAAGCTCTCGTATCAGGCTCGAAGACGTCCAGCCAATTGGATGGGGAGATATACCTGAGAGTACGAATACTATGCAAAATACAACTGAGGAATCCTCCTATGACAACTCTGCCTGGGAAATAGATTCCAACGATCCTGCTCCTCCAGAAATCAGCGTCATTTCTGAGAACAAACCAAGAAAGAAGGTACCAGACTTTGTGATTCACCGAGGAGTTCACCGCCAATGGGTTGTTGTCGATATCCCGAAAGTCGTCCATAAGTCTAAGTAATTGCCGTCTTTACTTTAACCTTTCACCCTGCCCAAGTGAAACAAATGTTTTGATAGGGCTCACTTTCTGTAAATGTACCTCTTCACTTCGCCCAAAGCGACATAGTTTTGTTTTATAGGGCTGTATTTCAAGAATTGACAAATCATAAATAAAATAACGTCGTTCTGTAATTTCCGCATCTATTGCTGTTTTCTCTTTTTGCTTTTCTAGAAAATGGTAGTCCTAAAAAACTCTAATGATAAAAACAAGCATTTTTCAGAAAATAAACTTCACACACTCTTGCATTCTCTCTACCTCTTCTAAAAACAATCATCACGTCTTACAGACTGCTTATTTTAAACCCTGTTGAAACACGCGAGCAAATGCCTTCTCCCAACTTTGAGTTCCCGGTATTTGAGGCTGAAGAAGAAAATGACAAAGAAATTCCAGAAGAGATCTCCCGATTACTCAGACAAGAGGAAGAGTCCATTAAACCTCACAAAGAGCCGTTGGAAATCGTTAACTTGGGTTCAGAAGAAGAGAGAAAAGAGGTCAAGATTGGGGCACTGCTCAGTCCGACCGTCAAACAAGATTTGATAAAGCTTCTCAAAGAGTTTCCCGATGTATTCGCTTGGTCCTATCAGGATATGCCAGGGTTGGATACTAGCATCGTGGAACATCATTTATCGTTAAGATCAGAATGTCCACCAGTAAAACAAAGGTTGAGACGGACTCATCCGGACATGGCCATCCAAATCAAGGAGGAGGAACAGAAACAGATCGACGCAGGTTTCCTCGCTACATCAGAATATCCTCAATGGCTAGCCAACATAGTGCAAGTTCCGAAAAAGGACGGAAAAGTCAGAATGTGTGTAGACTACAGGGATCTGAACAAAGCCAGTCCGAAGGATGACTTTCCCTTACTGCACATTGACATGCTGGCAGACAGTACAACAAAGTTCAAAGTCTTCTCCTTCATGGATGGATTCTCGGGCTATAACCAGATAAAAATGGCGCCAAAAGATATGGAGAAAACTTCATTTATCACCCCATGGGGCACCTTTCTTTACAAGGTGATGCCGTTCGGTTTGAAGAACGCCGTGGAAACCTATCAAAGGGCCATGACAACTCTGTTTCATGACATGATACACAAGGAAATCGAGGTATATGTTGATGATATGATCGCCAAATCAAAAACAGAGAATGAGCATGTTGAGCATCTGTCAAAACTGTTCGAACGTCTAAGAAAATTTAAACTCCATTTGAATCCCAACAAATGTACCTTCGGTGTCTGTTCAGGGAAACTACTAGGGCTCATCGTCAGCCAGAAAGGAATTGAGGTTGATCCTGACAAAGTCAAGGCCATTCAAAAATGCCTTCTCCAAAGACTGAAAAACAAGTCAGGGGATTCCTAGGACGTCTGAACTACATTTCCAGATTTATATTCCTCATGACCGCGACATGCGCGCCGATCTTTAAATTACTCAAAAAGAATCAGGACTGCGTTTAGACAGAAGACTGCCAAACCGCCTTCGACTGTATCAAGAAATACCTTTTGAACCCACCGATTTTATCACCTCCAGTGGAAGGAAGACCACTGATCATCTATTTAACAGTCTTGGAAGACTCAATGGGTTGTGTACTTGGCCAACAAGACGAAACCAAAAGGAAAGAGTCTGCCATTTACTATTTGAACAAGAAATTCACCGAGTGTGAAACTCGATACACGCTGCTTGAGAAAACTTGCTGCACTCTGGCTTGGGCAGCTAAACGTCTTCGCTAGTACATGATTTGCCACACTACTTGGTTAATCTCAGAAATGGATCCGATCAAGTACGTCTTTGAAAAGCCTACTCTCACGGAAAGGATTGACCGTTGGCAAATGTTACTATCAGAATATGACATAGAGTACCACGCGCAGAAAGCCGTTAAAGGAAGTGTTTTAGCCGATCATTTGACTCATCAACCGATTGACGATCAAGAATCAGTCGGGTTTGACTTCCCAGAGAAGATGTCATGTATTTGAAAATGAAAGACTGCGATGAACCGCTACCCAGTGAAGGGCCAGAACCAGGTTCCCAATGGGGATTAATCTTTGACGGAGCTGTCAATCATTACGGAAACAGAATTGGGGCGATCATCATAACACCTCAGGGTACCCACATTCCTTTCACTGCCAGGATGACATTCAAGTGTACAAACAACGAGGCCGAATATGAAGCTTGTATCATGGGTCTCGAAGAAGCGATCGACTTAAGGATCAAGAACTTGGATGTTTATGGAGACTCAGCCCTGGTTATCAATTAGATCAAAGGAGATTGGAACACGTACCAATCAGGATTGATCCCATACAAAGACTACGCGAGAAGGTTGTTACCCTTTTTCAACAGAATCGAGTTTCATCATATCCCTCGTGAAGAGAATCACATGGCCGATGCATTAGCCACTCTCTCTTCCATGATTAGTGTAGGTCAATGGAATGACATACCTAAGATCGACATAATGCGCCTTGAACGACCCGCTTACATCTTCACGATTGAAGCAGTCATAGACGACAAACCTTGGTATCAAGATATCAAATGCTTCCTTCAGAAACAGGAGTACCCGCCTGGGGCATCCATAAAAGTTAGAAAAACCCTCTGAAGACTGGCTGGAAACTTCTTCCTGAGCGGTGATACACTTTATAAGAGATACTTTGACATGGTCTTGCTGCGATGTGTAGATAGACCAGAAGTAAACATGCTGATGAAAGAAATTCACGAAGAATCCTTTGGCACTAATGCCAACGGACACACAATGGCGAGAAAAATTCTAAGAGCAGGGTACTATTGGTTGACAATGGAATCCGACTGCTACAAGTACATGAGGAAGTGTCACAAGTGTCAGATATACTCAGACAAAATCCATGTACCGCCCACGCATCTCAAAGTTCTTTCTTCCCCATGGCCTTTTTCTATATGGGGAATCGACATGATTGGCATGATCGAACCCAAGGCTTCAAACGGACATCGGTTCATCCTGGTAGCCATTGATTACTTCACCAAGCGGGTCGAAGCAGCATCCTACACCAATGTAACCCGACAAGTGGTGGTCCGCTTTATCAAGAACAATATCATCTGCCGTTATAGTGTTCTAAGCCAGATCATTATGGATAATGGATCTAACTTGAACAATAAGATGATGAAGGAGTTGTGTGCTGAGTTCAAGATCGAACACCATAACTCATCCCCTACCGACCCAAGATGAACGGAGCGGTAGAAGTGGCTATCAAGAACATCAAGAAGATTGTTCAAAAGATGGTTGTAACCTATAAAGACTGGCACGAGATGTTACCCTTTGCTCTTCACGGTTATCGCACATATGTCTGCACTTCAACAGGAGCAACCCCTTTCCCTCTAGTATATGGCATGGAAGCAGTGCTCCCCATAGAAGTAGAGATCCTATCAATCCGGGTATTGATGGAAGCTAAGTTAACTGAGGCTGAATGGTGTCAAAGTCGACACGACGAGCTAAATCTGATCGAGGAAAAGCAAATAAAGACTCTATGCCACGGTCAGTTGTATCAGCAAAGGATGAAGAAGGCGTTCGACAAAAAGTTCCGACCTCGCGTCTTCACGAAAGGAGACCTCGTGCTCAAGAAGATGCAATCATTTCTCACTGATTCTCGGGGCAAATGGACTCCGAATTATGATGGCCCCTATATGGTCAAGAACACTTTCTCAGGCGGCGCCTTGAGACTCGCAACCATGGACAGAGAGGAATTTTCCTACCCCACGAATGTTGACATAGTCAAGAAATACTTCGCCTAAATAAAAAAAAACGTCTTGGTGGATTGAAAACCCGAAAGGACAGTTCAGGCAAAAATTGGAGATATAATAAAAAATTATCCCGGTGGATTGGAAACCTCAAAGTACAATCCAGGCAAAAGTTAGGGATAATGGCAAGTAACTACGTCCAACAAAGGGGCAAATCCCTCAGCGGCAGTTACACCATCCGTCAGAAATCTCGATCAAGGTCATCTTCGACAGAAGCTCAGGATACCCAGAATTCAAAGTTGGTAGAAGGATAGTGGTCGTTATGTTTCAACGTAGCCCTTTTCCCTATAAATTACCATTTTCTAACTTTGTATATACTCCATGGAATCACGCGCTTGGCTAATTTCCATCATATGAATAAAATTTGAGCCCTTGTGCTTTTGTTTGCAATTCTTATTTTGTTTTGGCTTTACAGAACGACATTTTAACATGATTAACGATTCTTGAAATAAAACAAAAATGAATTTACTTGTCAAACTTTTTCTGCTTTTCAAATAACGGTGGCAATTTCTTTTGACTGGTGAACATCGAAAGAATATCAATCGCTTCTCCAGAAGTAATCAAACCTCAAAGTACAGAATCAAAGTACTCATTCTAAGCCAGTACGCTCAAGCGAAGGATCAGCAGTGTCAGATGCGAATGTTCCGTATGACATCACCGACAGAGTTCTTATCTCCTAAGCCCGACCAACGGTTGTCCACACAAGGATCATCTCTCTCCTAAGCAAGACAGAATTGCTATTTTTGAACCAGTGATACTTTTCATCTCCCGCAATGGCCGAGTATCCAGTCGTGTTCATTCACTAGTCTGTATGTTACGTCAGTTTTGTCAGCATAAACATACATACATCATGCATTGATTTACATTCATATTCATATCGTATCACTATCACTCTAGTCGGTCTTATCCCCTAGTAATAAAAGTCCTCTTGTCAATTGAGTTGTCAGTTCGTTCCTCGTCAGGAAGTGAATCATCTAAGTGATCTCTCTCCAAGTTTATCTCTGGATTGAAGCCGGTCCTTGACCACTTTGATAACTTGAACCTCTGAAAAGGCAAGAAAACCTTCAGCAAACGTCACTCTTCGCCATTGAAGATGATGTCTTCGCTTTCCCGGATTAAGGAAAATCCCCAGAGAAAGCCTCGCAACTAAAGACTCTCCACAGCACATTGGTTCTTCTCTCCACAAACTCAATATTAATGAAGTCATCGACACCTCAAAATTGGGGTACATCATATGGCATTTCTCCTAGAAGATCTCAGAGAAAAGTATGATGTAGTATCCCCAAGCGGAAAGCAGTCTCTCAAGAGACTCGTTTTCCCAGTAGAGTCAACAAATGGCGTCTCCAAACAGAGAAGTTTGTATACCTCTACAGCTCAGACGAATGGGTTTTTCCCAGCAAGTCTGACATCAAAACTTTTTCCATCAAATGGCATCTCCCCAGGAAAATTTGGCGAGAAGTTTGAGGGAAAACCGCTACGAACAGTGTCCCTTGTCAAGAAAGTTTATTGACAAAAGAAACTGAGACCAGTTCCTTGGTAGGAAACCAAGATCAAGGGGAAGTTTAAATCAGAAACTGAGACCAGTTCCTTGGTTGGAAACCAGGATCGAGGGGAAGTTTAAATCAAAAACTGAGATCAGTTCCTTGGTTAGAAACCAGGATCGAGGGGAAGTTTATCACAAAAACTAAGACCAGTGCCTTGGTAGGAAACCCAGATCGAGGGGAAGTTTGTATCAGAAACTAAGACCAGTTCCTTGGAAGGAAACCAGGATCGAGGGGAAGTTTATATATCAGAAATTGAGACCAATTCCTTGACTGAAAATGAGGATCGAGGGGAAATTTCTACCTTTTCTAAGCGCCATTGCTTAGCGAAAGAAGATGAATGAGCAAACTGCCGTTCATAGCCACTGTCAAAATTTCGGGTATTCTGATATTTAATTCTCTTGCACCCCGAATGCCCGAATACCTTCGCCATTCACACCTTCGGAGCCAAAAAGATTAAATAGGGGAATCTGTCATACCCCAAAATTTGACTACTAAGATTCCCATCATTGTGCAAATCATCACCATAATATGGATGAACCATCAGACCTCATCAATCTCCTAAAAGATGGTTAGGCATTCACTACAATCAAAGAATCAAGGTTTCCAGCCCTCTCAGAGCACTTAGACAAAGGATCAATCAAGAAAGGACATGATCTTCAACTTGTCTAACCTCTCAAATACCCACAAAGGATCAAGAGGACTCCCACATCAAGAATCAAGCACAAGGCTGCACCATTCCAGGCGGATCAAGTCTCAAGATCATCAGTGTCACCAAATTAGGGTTTTGGTGGACCAGGGCCTCCAGATGGAGATTTTCCTCTGGGCATGAGCCAATGCTTCAAAACATAACCTAAGATACTCCAAGGGACCTCATGGACCCGATCATCAAGTCAATTTAGCCTCAGGGGATGCATACATAAAAAATCAGGAGTTAGGGTTTCTTGACCTAATTCACCCTAAGTTGACTTTTGGGATAAAACATGAGCCAGGCCTGCTCCCAAACCTTGGGACATAAGTCAACACACCCTATAACACCTATGGAATCCATCCATCAAGTTTGATTTAGGTCAAGGACTTGATTTTATAGAGGATCGCACAGTTTGGAATTCATCTGATAAAAAGTCAATTGTGCCAAAAAGTCAAAGTTTGACTTTTTGATTTTTTGATCAATTATGGTCCCTTAACCCTAAAATGATGTTAATGTGTGATTTGAATCATCATTCATCAAGAAAAATCAAGAAAATTGGGATAACTTGTAAAAGGGGTAACCATAAATAATTTAGAAATTTACTAAGTTATGGAACAAAGTGGATAGGGTACCAACTTTGGAGGATCATATATCCTAAACCACAAGGCCATTTTCCCCCATTCAAAGCTGGATTTGTAGCTCTCATGGCCCTCTACAAAAGCTTCAACTACACCTCATTCCAATTCATCATGGATTTTGAGTTATGGTTGGGTCAAAATGGCTGAAAACATGAAATGTCACTTTTTTCCAACACTGTGAAATTTTCACTAAGTCAGAATCTGTTTCACTTTTTCCAAAAAGTAAGGGCATTTTTCACTTGGATCCCACAAGTATCAAAACAAACTATGATCACACATATGTTGTATCATATGAGGGCTTTCCAAAATGACCAAGAACTTCACCAAACTCAATCTGAGCAAGAAGTTATGACAGTGGCAATATGCCTTGCTGTAACTGTCATAAAAAGGTAGATTTGGGCATTTTACTCTGTTTGCTCAAATTTTGCAAAGGGAAAGCAACTCTATCCATCTAAACACCTCATGGGGAGACCAAGGAGGGATAAACACTGATCCATCAGCCTCCCAAGTCCTTGGAACCAAAAGTAGCATGCCAAACCTAGAAATGCCTAAAAGAGGGACAATACTCCAATTTTGTTTTGGGCCATTTAATTGATACACCAAGGTGGCATGGACTGAGCATTTTCCAACTGAATTCAGTCAAGGATGATCCAACAACTAAGGAACCACAGGTCTGTGCCCTAACCTCTAGTCAATGGCTAGAGGAGACTTGGATTCTCATTGATCAACATTGGCCAAACCTCTGCCGCAGTTGCCATTCACTCTTTATCCCAAAACAAACTTGGTCTACTATAAATAGAGCTCATTTGTGCTCAGTTTGAGTACACCAAAGCTATCAAACAGATGTTTTCCTCAAAATCTCTTTCTTTAGGCAAAAATACCTTCTTTAGCAAGGTAACTCTGATTTTTTGAGTTAGAGAGCATTTCCATCACAGCTCATGATCCAAACACATCCAATATGTCATATCTAAGTTGTCCAAACTCTCACAAGTGACCTGTAACACCAAAATCTCAAAGTCACCTCTCAAAACCTCAAAAATATGACTTTTGTGCATTTTTCAAGCCATGTCTTGATTCCATCACTTTCCAAACCAGATAAAACCTCAAACACACTCCAAGTATCATCCTTGAACTGTCCCAAATGGTTCCCCACATCTGGAACACCATTTGAGAGAGTTTCTATTTTGGCCACTTTTGCCCCTTTTGCAAGAAAGAGCTCAAACTTGCTCCAGAGGTTTCCAGCTGATTCCAACCATCCTAAAAGCTTCTAAGAGATCATTGGAGGGTGTCCAAAGCATCAAATCATTTCTGGAACAAAATACATGGCAGATTGCAGAAAAACTCCAAAAAGAGGTAAGCATCACAACTTGAACTCTTTGAAATATGCATTGCTTTGAAGTCCACTGATCATACACATCTCATACATGTTATATATGTTATGTTTGAACCAATTCATCATATAATTCATGCCTGTAACAAGAGATAGCACAGAAAATGCAAATCATGGCCTATTTCAAAACCACTATCAGTTTTTTCAATAGGAACATGATATGAAAAAACTACCACCACCATTGGATTCCTTGTGAAATTCTAGGCCAGATGCATTTAAATTTTTTCCCAATCCATGGAGAAATGAGAAAGTTATGGCCTTCACGTTTCGAACCAAAATCTTGCCTTGCCTTGCCTTGGGCCAGGCCAAAAACAAGGCAAGCCTTGTATATTTGTGGTTGTGTTCCAATACACGGATGTATCACCACCCCAGTGGTAGGAGGCACGCACTGCACACAAGAGGTCTGGGGTTCGATTCCCCCTCGCCCCAGATCCTCTTTTTACCACTTTTTCCTATTTTTTGTTATTTTTCATATTATTTTTAATGATTTGATAAATTAATAACTCACTCAATTTTAATTATTTTTTATTGGTTCTTTTTTCAAAAAATCACAAAAATGTTAAAATATTTGATTCCACAAAAAAAATCAGATTTGTATCAAATTATTTAATATAGTTAATATTTTTGTGAATAAATTCATTTTTTTTTGTTTTAAAAACATTTTAAAATGAATATTCACCTTGAAAAATTAAAACCAAATGAGCTTTAATTCATCTTGTGATTAAGACGTCATTTTTCAAACCTTAACCAAAAATCATAAGTTGTTTCTTAGAACTTATTTGGTATTTTTATCATTTTAATTAATTTTCTTTGAATAATTACTTAAAAAAATGATGAAATTAGGGTTTTGTTGATTTTCACCCTAACAAACTTTTTTCCAAAACCATTTGGGCCTCTTGAGAGAGTGTAAGACCCAACCCCTCTGTGAATAAACCTTTCTTCGGCCTCGGTGTATTGTATAAGTCCCGATACCGTCAAAAAGTTCGGCGCGATCGTCGCCTTTTTAACAAAAACCCATGGGCTCCTCCTTGAGTTATAAGACCCATCTTTATTCATTTTCAAACACTTTTGGGCCTCTTGAGAGATTATAAGACCCATCCCTTTGTACAGAAAACCTTTTTAGGCCTCAGTCACTTGTATAAGTCCCTGTACAAATTCAAAACAACAGTGCAATCACTGATAAAAACTTGGGCCTCTCCTCAAGCTGTAAGCCCCAACAGTCTTTTCAAAACACTTTCTCCTTTGATTTTGAATCCAAATATATGTTGTTATCAAACTTTTCTTTGTTAAACAACTAATAAAACAGCATGGAAGCTCTACAACGGGTAAGTGTTTATCCGCTTTCCTTTACCGCTTTCATATGTATATAACTGTATTGTGGGGCTGTTTCACGTTAAGACTTCCTTCACATCCTTTTATATGCTTGTCACATATCCACTGTGTAATACTAGTATAGTTATTTAGAGTTTCCCCAGCAACTACGTCTAACACTAGGTAAAGACTCGTTGGTCACTCTTAAATACAAACAAAACTAGATCCCCATAGGATTCCAGATACAGTCTTCCCTCCTCTTGGGGTTAAACAATATGGAACAAAGAGAAAGGCAGTATTCTCGGTGAACCTTTTCCCAGGCTGTAATCCTAGAAATTGTCAAAAGGAATTCTACTCCCCGGAGTTGATCTATTCTTAGTGAATGGCATCTCTTGAGTTCCTCAAACCCGAAACTCTCACTAAATGATCTATTCTCTGTGAATAGCATTTCTTGAACTTTCCCGGCTTGGGACCCACGGGCTTCTTAAAAGCATCCCCGCCTCCTCTTGGGCGTTGTACAAGGACCCTTCGGCTTCTTAGAAGTTTTCACAGCCTCCTCTTAGGCTTCATATAATGATTCTTCCTCCGCGAAGATAGCCTCCTCTTGGGCTTCGTACAAATTGTCCCTTCGGCTTCTTAAAAGTTTTTTCCCGCCTTCTCTTGGGCTTTGTACAAATTGTCCCAACGACCTCCTAAAGGTATAGGAACAAAAATTAGTCATCTTAATAGAGCAATCCTTCAAAGGAGTCTAGATCTTTCTCCCGTAAACGTACCTCTTGGGCATAGTACAGAAGATAAAACTCTAGACTTGGACAGTCTAATCCCCTTGAGTCTCGAAGACATTCTCAAGTTCCCTTCTAAACATAGGAAGAAACCCAGCCTGTCTCAGGAGAGCGCTCTACTTGGATCTGCCTAGGGATTTCAATAATCCTCAGCAGTAAGATAGCCTTCTCTTGGGCTTTGTACAATGATTCTCCTCAAACGGAGTTTACCTTTTCAGACTCTCTTGTTGAGTCAACCTCCCTTTTAGCCTCAATCTCGGGCTTCGTACGAGACAACAAAACACTCTCTTGTTGAGTATAAAAGATTCTCTTGTTGAGTCACCCTTTAGCCTCCGTCTTGGGCTTTGTACAAGACACATATAAAAACACTCTCTTGTTGAGTATAAAAGATTCTCTTGTTGAGTCACCCTTTAGCCTCCGTCTGGGCCTTGTACAAGACACATAGAAAAACACTCTCTTGTTGAGTATAAAAAACTCTCTTGTTGAGTCAAACCCTTTTAGCCTCTAATCTCGGGCTTCGTACGAGACAGAAAATCACTCTCTTATTGAGTATAAAAGACTCTCTTGTTGAGTCAAATCCTTTTAGCCTCCATCTCGAGCTTCGTACGAGACACAAAAACACTCTTTTGATTGAGTGAACCCTTTTTTCCTCAATCTTGGGGTTTGTACAAGACAGAAAGAACATTTTTCCCTGGAAGAGTCAAACATTCAGCCTCCTCTTAGGCTTTGTATAAGGAAATCCCCGGTTGAGTCAATCAACCTTTTAGCATCAAAACATGTCTGCTCACAGCATACAAACATCAACGACTCCTCTTTAGAGATGACAAATTCCCTCTCAGTCAGGACCCCTTTAGCTTCATATCTTGGGCTTTGAACAAGATACAAATCACCTTTTAGCTTCAATCTTGGGCTTTGAATAAGACACCAAAACACCTTTTTCCTCCCTTAGAATAGGTGGAACTATGATCGCTCTGATTTCCCTGTGTCATTAAACGGGAATACGTAGGCAAAAGATTGAGGAATCTTAGCGAGCATACTAATCAAATACTCCAAATCCGGTACCCCCATACATCAATCAATCTGGTGTAGTATCCTAACCAAAAGTCCCCTAAACGATTCCGACACTTGCGTTCTTAAAAAAAATAACCCAGAGAGAGACCCCCTTTTTGATAGCATCTGTAAACCAACAGTTTTGACTGTTTAAACTCAGTTTGCAAGCAGGGTTAATTGGAGACATCTATTTCCCTTCCTTAATCAGCTCAATAGGATAAAAAATGAATCGAACTGTAGCACCAAAGTGATAGTGATTCGAAACCACAAAAACCGCGCTACAGATCTACCGCCACACCTCCTCGAGACATGACATGACCAAGAAAACTAACCTCCTACATCCAAAACTCACACTTGCTTAACTTGGCAAAAAGTTGTCTCTCTTGTAAAATCGATAAAATGATTCTTAAGTGCTCTTCGTGCGCTTGAGAAGTACGAGAATAAATAAGAATGTCATCAATGAAGATTACTACAAATTGATCCAAGTAAGCTTGAAATATCCGGTTCATATAATCCATAAAAACTGCCGGAGAATTCGTCACACCGAAAGGCATTACTAAGAACTCATAATGACCATAACGGGTTCTAAACGCGGTCTTTGATACATCCGAACTCTTCACACAGATCTGGTGATAACCCGACCGTAAATCAATCTTCAAGAACACACTGGCTCCTTTCAATTGATCTAACAGGTCGTCTATCCTGGGTAATGGGTATTTGTTCTTGATCCTTCAATTCTCTTAACTCAAGTGGTGCCATCCGATACGGAGAAACGGATATAGGAGCCGTTCCCGGTATCGGGTCAATAGAAAATTCCACTTCCCTTTCCGGAGGAAGAGAAGTGATATCCTCGGGGAAGACTTCAGAAAACGCACAGACTAAAGGAATACTCAGAACTTGAACGTCGCTACTCTCCTCCTTAGTGAGAACCAAAAGAACAAATTTTTCCTTCTCAAACAAGAAATTTATCATTCCAACCGTACCTTCTAAAATAGTTGTTAGCACATCTTTCGGAGTAGCCTCAATAGATGGAATGATGATTAGCTTTTCTTCACAACCAATAAATACTGAATTTGCAGAAAGCCAATCCATTCCCAAAACAACATTTACTTTCTTAAGCGGCAAACACATAAGATCAATATGAAAAACTCTTTCATCCACGGATAAAATACAATTTTCACACATTAAAGGTGTTTCAACCATCTCATCCATGGCAGTAGTAACCACCATGGGTGGAGACAACGGAATAGCTTGCAACCCAAGTCGCTTCATACATTGTATTGACACAAAAAAGTGTGTTTCTCCACAATCAAATAATACAAAACAAGGATTCCCATTAACGAAACACGTACTAGCAATCAAAGAGTTATCGTCCTTTGCTTTCTTTGCATCCAAAGTATAAACTCGGCCGGTACTCCTTTCTTGCATTTGATTCCTACCTAGAGGATAATCTTTCGCCATGTGTCCCACTTTATGACACCGATGACACTCCACCCTTCGAAGCGACATCTACCAGAATGCATCTTACCACAAGTACGACATACAGGAGGCGCACTTAATCTAGAATCCTAAACTTGTTTCCCCTTGAAGGCTTGTGGCCTAGGCCTAAACTGTTGGTCAGATCTCCCACGATCATTCTGATTCGACCTACGCGAATCTCCTTTGGTCTGAACTTTCTTCAAACTGTTCTCAGTCACGTAACATTGCCTTAGCAATTCAGCATAACTAGTGAACTCTCTTTGAGACACGCTGTGAGAAATCTCAGCTTTCAATCCAAAGAGGAATTGGTCAATCTTCCACAATTCATCAGGAGCATACACGGTCTGCCTAGAGTAAGCAGCCATGATCTCAAACTTTTCAGCATACGCAGCCACAATCAAAGTACCTTTCCTCAACTGTTGGAAATCAAACTCCTTTTGAGTCCTCAAAGAACTAGGAAAATAATTCTCCATAAACGTAATCTTAAATTGCTCCCAGACCTTAGGTACCTCTTGGATAGTCATTAAAGCTGAAGCACTCTCCCACCACCTCATAGCAGGACCTTTCAATGAGTGAGAAGCAAACACCACTTTGTTCTCTTCACTACATTGAACTATCAGAAAGATTCTCTCCATACCAGCTACCCATTCATGAGCCTTCACAGGATCTAATCCGCCATGAAATTCTGGAGGATTCATGCGGATGAAATCCCAAAACTGCCACCTACAGCATCTGGAACAACCACCTGAGGATGAAAACCCCCATTCATCTGTTGTACCATCTGCTGCATGAACTGGTTCTGCTGCTGCTGTATCTGTTGCAAAAACTGGGGCCACGGGACATACTCCTTGCCGCCTGGCAGATTCGTCCCTACCGGAGTAGTTATGGGTCTACCACGATTGCTTCTGCGTCCGTCAGCCATGTTCCCAAATGTCATACAGATAAGATTAAGTTGATCAGGCTCAATGCCATACATATAACACTTAAGACCAATGGCGACACAACGCATATGAAACGGAAGGAAATACTTATACTATTTTATGGCTAGATTGAGGATACGACCTGCTCTGATACCAACTGTAACACCCATATATGACATAATACATCAAAGCAAAAATATCATACATGAATCCAAGTTTTGGTACTGAAATACCATAAATTCCTAGTTAACACATTGTATACATTGCATGCCCAAAATATAAAGTACTAAAATCTAAGGCATAATATATACAAGATGTCCCAATACACTAATATCTAGATCAATACAATGATCTCAAAAATCCTGGAGGCAGCTCCCAGATCCTTCATGTCGAACTCCTTATTAAGTTCAACCTTTACCTTTATAACATATTCGACACCATTACTTGCTATGAGGATGTTATCGACATAAAGCAACAAAATAACAAGTGAATTTCTAAGTCGAAATTTGAAGTAAACATTGTGGTCAAACTGCTTCTTAGTGAAACCTATGTGTGTCAAGAACTTGTCGAATCTCCTATTCCATTATTGAGGAGATTGTTTTAGGCCATACATAGACCTATTCAGCTTGCACATATAATCTTCATTTCCTTTCTATGCGTCCCCTTCAGGTTGTCTCATCGGGATTGTTTCATCTAGATCACTAGAAAGATTGTCTTTAAATTCATTTGTTCAAGTTTTAGGTAAAACTTTGCCACCATGGCTAACAACATTCTAATGGATACGTGCTTTATGTAACACCAATATATGACATAATACATCAAAGCATAAATATCATACATGAATCCAAGTTTTGGTACTGAAATACCATAAATTCCTAGTTAACACATTGTATACATTGCATGCCCAAAATACAAAGTACTAAAATCTAAGGCATAATATATACAAGATATCCCAATACACTAAGAACTAGATAAATACAATGATCTCAAAATAAATTTCCACAATCTCACACTATATGGAAACATGTTATGAGTCCCTTAACTCAATAATTATCACTATCGTTAACCTCATCAAGGCATCCCCTTTTCCCGTCCACTTCTACGTCTAGAAGTCGACCCGAGTCATGGATCCTCGTAAATTACTTGGCATACGAGATAGATTCAGAACTAAGGGACACATTATCACCTTAATTCGTCACTTTACACGGTCCGTTCACTGTTACAAGTCTCTTTACCTGTAGGCTACATTCGTACTATAACATTGGGAATCAAACCTACCAAGTAATCGTGCATTCATTCCAGAGGAGCTATTTACTCATGAAACGACATGTAAGGGGAAATGGTTACGATTTCATGATTTCACATACAACCATAATTGTATTTAATAAATCTAGGCCACATTAGCCTTTAGGCCTCTTTTGCCTTTCTCAATACTTACAAAGTTACACATGTTCCATAATAGTGTTTATTCTTTTCTATACCATTCGGTATTTGGTTACACGCTTCGACCTTTCATTCGCAAGCGTTAACATTAGATTGTTTATCAATTTCCTAGCCCATTACTAGGTTCTAATATAGGTTTATTGTAAGGTTTTCCTCACTCTTCCTATTCCATATTTTAACATGCATTTTCTCTCAATCGTGTTTAATAACCACATATTAGACAAAGCATATTACAATTGTATAGTAGAATTACATATAATAATTCATTCACAAGTTTCATAACTCTTAAGTTCCCTCCGATTTATTTAATCGTGTATCGAAAACAATATTTTTTGCCTTTATCACGTAGGATATTTTCATAGCTTTCCAACGGCAATCACTACGCCTCGATCGGAATCACGGTTCGAAAGATATTAATTTTCTAAAATATTTTTCAAAACATAACAATGGTAACCGGTTACCCTATAATGAGTAGCCGGTTACACATTCTCCCTGCCCAGACAGTGGCCAAAATTCAATTGCGTAACCGGTTACTTCAGAATGAGTAACCGGTTACTCAGTTCATTTTCTTCGTATATAATCTTTCTACATGTAACCGGTTACCCTATAATGAGTAACTGGTTACCACTGAGTCTGAGACCTAAAAACCTGTTATTTTCAGCATCAAAACCCAATGGAACATCATCAAAATTCATGGAAACATCATAGCAAGTATCAAACATCCATATTCCATACAACCCACACATATTATGCATTCTATTTCAAATATTAACCATAACAAACAACATTTAGCATGATCAATCCATTTTCACCATTTTAATTCAAGCTCTAACCTAAGTTTCTATACTTAGGGTTCTAACTAGAACTCACCAACAGCAAGATGAAGAAGATGAAGAAGATGTTGGGTTGATTGGATGAAGAAGAGATGATGAATATTGAAGCTTTCTTCTTCTTCTAGGTTTTCTTTCTCTTTTCTCCTCTTGCTCTTCCTTCTCTCTACTTCTTTCTATCTTTCTATCTTTTTGTTCCAAATGGAGAGGAAAAAGGAAATGAAAAGGTATAGAGATATATCTTTTAGTTAGCAACACTACTAAATGTCCAAAACATCTCTATAGTATCAATTGCTAAAACCTCTGAGTCAGATAATATTAATTGGATATGTTCTGAGCTCATCGGTTACTCTAATTATCTTTACAGAAAATTTCTAAGAGTACACCGGAACCCAGTTGACCACAACCAATATTATCCAGAGTAAAATAATTTACGGGGTATTACATTTTACAACAGGTGATAACATATCATTGAATTCAACACCTTCTTTTTGAGTGAACCCCCTAGCAACTGACCTTGCCTTAAATCGATTCAACAATACTCATTTGATTCCTTCCTTAACCTTGAAAATTCACTTACAACTGACTTACTTGGCCCCTACAGATTTCTGGATCAGCTCCCAAGTGTTATTATTATAAAGATATTTCATCTCATCATTCATGGATTTCAGCCATTCAGTCTTATTTAGATATTAAGGAAAAAGCTATGAGATTTGCATAACCATGTCTATGAGGTGGCTTGATGACTCTTCTCGACCTGTATTTTTTCAGAAGTTATTCATTATCAGTCTCCTCATCTTCATCATTAACTTGTGCATCTTCTTCGACTTCATCTGGGTTATGCACTTCAGCATCACTATCCTCCGCCTTGATAGAAGCAGAGCTCTTCCCAGCCTAAAACAAGTTTAACACTTATATCGATTTTGACGCCAAAATACCTTATTTACCCTTTAAAAAATAGTGTTGTAGGCCTTTTTGTGTCATTTTACACGGTGTACTGTAGCCCTAACCTCCAAATCCTCATTGTTCTTACTCTTATTTCATTCACACTCTACGTTCTCTTTGGTTTCACTTTTGTCTTGCTATCTTCCACCACTGTGTGTTAGATTCCTCCTCTCTTAGTGCCCGCCTATTAAACTCTGACACGCCATTCACACGCCATATTATTGTGTCCGACACGTGTCTAACACGGATACGCGTACGACACATATCTGACACGTTTTTGAAGTGTCCAATAAAAAAATTGAATCACAACGAAACAGATACGACACCTTATTTCAAATAAAGGACACATCCCAACTCAAAAAATTTAAGAATTAAAAAAAAAGTCCAACACAAATTTCCATAAATTTTTTTTAAAAAATGTTTTTTTCCTTTCATATTCCACTTCCCCACTATAAAAGCAACACAATTAAAATGCCTTATTTTTTCATATTCCACTCTTCTATCTCTACAAGGTTTTTTTATCTTCTCAAATTTTTTTCATCTTTGCCGCACACCGCTACTTTGGTCTTCACGAGGTTTTTTCATCTTCTTCATCTTCTATTGTAAATTTTTATTTTATTTTTCTAGATGTTTCCGGATTTTTATTCTTCGCCACTGTACCATACATACATTAGATGAAAGTGGATTTTTTGAAGTTGCTGACTTGTTTTTGGATGAGTCAGGTTTAGAAGATGATTTTCTCAATGTGGAGTGACTATGATATGGTTTGTATCATTTTGTTTTAGTGGATTTATTTTTTTTATTGAAAGTAGTAATTTTAAATAAACATAAATTTTGCTTCTCATTTTAAACTTTCTATAGATTGTTCTCATAAATTACATTATCTATATATATATATATATATATATATATATGCATTCGTGTCCTATGTCTTTTTACATTAGCAGGGTCCTCGTGTCAGTGTCGTGTCCTGTGTCCGTGTTTAAGTCTAGACTTTATAAGTGCCCGCCTACAAATATTTGTTCTAGTGTCACTGCCATTAAAGCCTCCTCTATGCAAGTTGTTTATATAATTAAGTTGGTCAAATAATGAAAATAGTTTAATATATGAAATTTATTTTTCATAAAAATCATTATAATTATTCCCTAAGAAAAAAGCATGTAAACCTCAATAGATTGTCTAATCTAATTTCAGACATGATAATAAGGGTCAGTTTATTTTAACTTTAAAAAATGTAGTGTTATATTTTTGGAAGTCCTAAACTAGCGTGCCCTCGCATAAGAGTCGTGTTGTTCGAGCGACGACATGGAGACCCGTCCAAAAGTAAGCTTAACGCGTGAGTCAAGAAAGAAGGAGTATCTACTAAATCCTAAAATATAGGTGGTCAATAACTTCCCATGAGAATGAGGGAGCAATTGATGCCACTAAGGGTGATTCAAACCCTAGTGTTGCGGTGAGAATCGAATATCAAGCTATTAATTAACTTGAATCACTCATCTTTGAAATTCACCACCGAGCTTTGATTTATCCAAAGGAAAAGGGTAAAGATCGAAGAAAATCCTAGTTGCGCTATGTAAAGACACAGGTTAGAGATCTGAGGTTCGGGGGTTGGTTATACCTAGGGAAGGTGTTCGCATCCTAGATATCTGTAGTACTATACAGGAACCTCTTGTTTGTATTTGTGTTATGCTAATGCTTGCTTGCTAAGGAAATCTACTAAGGGTAAAGGTAAAGACCTATGGTAAAGACCTAATGTTAAAGACCTAGGGGGATATACACTAATTATGCTCGCCAAGACGTCACATCTTGTGCCTACGTATCCTAATAAGGATGGAATCAGAGAATTCGTAGTTCACCTAACTAAGGGCGTGGAACCATTGACTATGGTCAAAGTTCCAAGGGGAAAT
Source organism: Lathyrus tuberosus (assembly GCA_022829125.1). Classification (NCBI taxonomy): domain Eukaryota; kingdom Viridiplantae; phylum Streptophyta; class Magnoliopsida; order Fabales; family Fabaceae; genus Lathyrus; species Lathyrus tuberosus. The sequence continues at coordinate 17,522,728 of JALAZF010000071.1, forward strand.
GAGTATGATACTCACATAGAGTTAAAGAACTCTCTAAGTCTAAGTTGAAAGGGTAAAGTGAATACTCATGATGATGAGAATCACATAGATTTTAAGAACTCTATCTTAGTTCTAAGTTCAAGGGGGAGAATGGCTCTAAAGAGGCCATGGGGAAAGGAAGATCATGATGATGATGCTCACATAGAGTTGAAGAACTCTAGGTGAATCCTAAGTTGTAAGGTAAATGGCTCTAATGAGGCCAAGGAGGGAAGTGTGCAACTATGATGATAGTGCTCACAAGAGGGGAACCTAACTAGGTTAAAGAGAGAAAAGGCTCTAATGAGGCCAAGGGTAAAAGATGGCTCTAATGAGGCCAAGATAAAAATGAGCTATCCATGATATTGAAATCAATGGAGTGGCTTTCCTTTGGAAGGATGGGAAAACAACTACTTGTGAAGACAAGTGTTGGAAGGGGATTAAAGTAAGAGTGACAAGAATCAAAGACTCAAGTAGGATGACAATCCAAGAGGGGGAGTAACATTAAACAAACACAAATCTTATATATAACATCAAAATGTCAAGATAAACCTCCACATGAATCACCTTTAGGTATGATCAAGATTATATGCACAAGAACAAGTCAAAACATCATGAAATTATTCAAATAAATCATGCATAAATGATCAAATGGGTAACCCAAAGCACTCTTGAACCATGAAGTCAGAACTTGACAAGCTTTTCAAATCATGAATCAACACATATTCAATTTACAAGACACTTTAAGAAGTGCTACAAAGAAACTAGGTCAAAACATGGATGAAAGGAGGGTTACATTAGCATAATGTTCAAAAATTAGAAAAATGGGTGAACAAATTCAAAACCAGAACTCAAACTCAAGTTTAAACATTAAAAAATGTGTGTGTGAAGTGTCATACAAAGATAAGTAAAATAGATATCTCAAAACCAAACTTCAAGGTGAAACACCAAAGGTATGAAGCCTAAATCGAGGGTCAAGCAGATGCAAATAAAACCAACCCAAAAGACTTTATTCAAGGCCAGCAACCAACCTCACAACACCTTCCTAATGTGTCCTAAGACACTTTCAAAAACCAGCTCAAGAAGTTAAAGGGAAGTAGTCTTTTTTAAAACAAGTTCACAAACTAGGTTAAAAACTACCCTTAAGTTTATAAAATCTGAAAATAAATATTAAAATAAAATAAAAATAAAAATAAAAATTTTGGAAAATTAAATTAGACTTCAAAATGCTACCATGAATTTTCTGTGAATTTTTAAATAAGGTAAACTATTTTTAAAAGAACAAAATAGAAATGAAAATAAGAGAAAATAATTAAAAAGGATTGAAACAGGGGTGTGAAAGTAAAACAAAATGAACTGAAAATAAACTATATGCATTTTGGGCCTGGAACCAGGGGGTGCGAGGATCAATACGGCATAAGCCCAGGTCCACGAAAAAAAAACATCTAGTAAAATAAAAGTGTTACAAGAAATTTTCTTAAAAAAACATGTGAACATGCATCAACCGGTCACTCCCACTTTTAAGTGACTAAATGACCAAATAAAACCAGCCTCTCCCACGCTGCCAGCACATTATCTCTCCCATTCATCTTCATGACACACGAGCCCTAACTCAAATAACCAGTAGATGCATGGCTTCTCCTCATCTTTCTCAACCATTTTCATCATCATTCCTCAACCAAAAATGGTGAAATAAAATAGCATGATGTAGTGCTCAAAGAGTAGAACAACATCATACCTTACACAACCCAAAACAAATACTTCATCACAGAGAAAATGGACGTGAAACTTAAACATTTCAAGCTAAAACAGACAAAAGTGAACAATGGTATGCAAGCTTAACTGAACCAAATAAACCATGCCATCATTCTAAACAATGCAGATGCCAAGCATGAACAATATTGAAGCCTTTAAAACCCAAATATGAAGGTATGAGAGCATGAATTAAACCTTACCAAGTGGAGAAAGTCCACTGCTTCTTTACTTTCCAAGCTCAAGAAACCCAATAAAGCTCGACCTCCACTCCAATAATGCCAAGAAACAGCAAGGAAATGAGTAGCTCTTGGTAGAAGATAGTGATGTGAAAGCAAATGGAAAAGCTTGCAAGTCTGGTTTTTGAATCCAAAACGAGCTCTCACTTTTCTCTCTTGTTATGCACTCTCTTGTGTGATATGTTGGTTATGTATTGATGATTATGTTCTGGTGTGTTAAGACAAATGTTGGACTCTCCTTTTATAGCCAGAACAAGCTGGTTCTTTTCTTGAAGACATAATGGTCCTTTCCTTTGCCTATGAGAGAAATAGATAGATTTAAAGCCCTACACGCATGGCCCTTCCTTTTGTCAACTTTGAGCCAAGTGAACTCTATCTTGTTGCTTGTGTTCAGTTCAAGTCGGAAGGAAAAAAGCAAGAATCAAAATGTTGTGGTTCAAGGAAAGTTTACATGATGGTCTAAAAATACAAGGCACGGCAAACCCTAGTGTGTTAACCTTCAAGTACATAACAGATGGGACTTTGTGGACTTAGTTTCCCAGGTTTTGAGGGCAAAGTACACATTAGAAACTGATGAGAAGGTCAGTAGGGTGTACTTGGAAAGTGGTTAGGATGATCTTTGGTTCAGATTTTGGTTCAAGACATAGTTGGTGTAGTGAAAACAAGATCATGGTGTAACGCCCCAAATTTCGTAAGAATATTTATTTAATTTATTTAAATATTATATTCATGGATTTCTGTGAATTTTGGTGTTTCGTGTCGATGTCGGTGTTTTTGTGAAGTTTTGGTTATTTAATTAAATAATAGTATATGTTATGGAATATAATGTATTATTATTTATTTTAAATAATATTAGGGGAATTAAGGGCGAAGTGGACATTTGAGGAGAATTAGTGAGGGCATTATGGAGAAAACCCAATTTTGAGGCCCAAGGGTTAGAGTGAATATAAAAGGAGGATTTTGAGAATAGGATTCACTTTTGGTGAACCGTGAAAAAGAAGGAAAGAAGGAGAGCTCTGAGGAAAAAGGGAAAAAGGCGAGGATTTTCGTGAAGGTTTCCAAAGGCTCGGTAGAAAAGTTTTGAATCAACAATCTAGGGTATGGGGAGTAATTACCTTTCATTGTTTTCAATATAGGATTCGATGTAATTGAAGTGGATGTTTTGTGTTTGACGGTTTATGGGGTTTTGTGACGAATTGGGGATTTTGAGGGTATTTTGTGAATCGATTATTAAGGATTGAATTTAATCGGATGAAATAGACCTTGGGGTTAGTTCCCTGTCGACGTTGTTTTGACCCTGTGGAAAAGAGGATTGTAAGGGCCACAAGGGTAATCGGGGTTTTGTGAAGGTTTAGGGAATTTAAGGTTCCCGTAGTGTCCTGAACCGACCTAATAGATGTAGGTTTTGTGCTGTTGATTTCCGTGATGTATTAGAACTATTGTAGGGATGATTTTGGGTCATTTGGGGCTGTAATCGCAGGTATCTTTGAGGTTGTGGAGCTACTGATGCGTTGCAGCGATTTGCTGTAATCGCAGGTTCGCTAGGCGAACCATTGCTTCGCTAGACGAATGTTCGCCAAGGCTCGCGAAGCGAGCAACGCAGCGAATGCGCGATAACATGGGTGTGATTACTGAGATGATTATGGAGTGGAAGTGGGGATTCGCTGGAAGTCTCGCTAAGCGAATAAACCCGCGAGTATGACAGAGGGTGGTTTCTGGTGTCTTAGTGTGGTGTCTGTGGGATTCGTTGGCCGCTTCGCTAAGCGAAGGTTTTAGCGAACATGTTCGCCTAGCAAATCCTGGAGAGAACGTCTGATGTTCACAAAGTTTCGTTTCTGTTGCTGTGTTGTTCTGGTGTTTGATGTTGTGATATTATGATGATTTACCATGATGTTCTTGATGATATTGAGGTGCTAATTTGTGATGTTTTGATGAATATATGATGACATGATTTATATGAGAATTGATGAATGATGATGCATATTATGATGTTTATTTTATGATGACGATTAGTGATGTTGTGTATCATACATTCATATACATACTCTGTGACGATGCTTCATTCCCATTGTGCGGATATGAGATAATTATGACGTGCTCTGGTTCCAATTGCGGAATTGATCCTATTGATAGGGATCTTTGGAGGGGTGATAGCCTAGTGTCCATCGATTATGACGATTGGTACCACATGCATGAGTCTTGTTGTGCATTTGCATTGTTGTATTTTACAATGTTGTGGCTTTGATGTTTCCTTGTGATGACCCAGAAGATGTTGTATATGAAGATAATGCCATTTTATGTATATCTTGTTTTATATTGATTACTATGAATTGTGATTACTCACCCTGCCTGTTTGAATGTTGCCTCCACGTGGGTAACGTGCAGGTGATCAGGTTTAGCTGTGGATGCTCTCGAGGACCTTGAAGTTATTTTGCTTTTGGTCGATTTAGAGGGTCTTGCTCTGATAGTGTAACATCGGGTTGGGGTCCTTTGAGTCAAACTATGTTATTTCCTTATTTTTGCTGTTATTTGATGATATGGTTTCATTTTGAAAACCTTTTTGAGTGTTTGTGGTTATGGTGGATCTGTTGCCTATTTTGAGGGCTTTTATTGAAAACCTTTTTTTATTATTATGATGTTTGAATGAAAACCTTTTATTTGAAAATTTTGAGTTCCGCTGCCATGTGAAGGCTTTTGATTTATTTTGAGGAAAAACCCTTGGTTACAGGGCAAGTGTATTATTTTGAATTAAATGAGAAATGTGCACCCTTTGAGGTGATTTTTAACTCCTTACTTTGATATTTGAGTTGTTTTTGCTGCAACATTTTTGGGGGTAGAAAAGGGTGTTACATTAGTGGTATCAGAGCAGGTCGGTCGGTCCGGCCACGTTTTTACGTGTTGTCAGTCCCCTTCCAGTCGACGAGTGTGTGTACATTGTCGATGTTTTGTTTCTTCTAACCTTGTTGATGGTGTGCAGGATGGCTGGAAGAAATGATCGTGCGATTGCTGATGCGTTGGAATCGGTTGCTAATGTGGTGGCGCTGCTGAATCCAAATAGTGGAGCCCCTGATGAGTTTCGTGCGTTAGGGAAGTTTCAGAGGAACAATCCACTGACTTTTGCAGGTACACATGATCCAGCAAGCGCACACAAGTGGCTGAAGGCAATCGAGAAGATCTTCAGGGTGATGAGGTGTTTTGATGAGCAGCAGGTTCAGTTTGGAATGCATATGCTAGAAGAAGAGGCTGAGGACTGGTGGGATAACACCCGTCAGAGACTTGCAGATGTGGGCACTGTGATAACTTGGGCTGTGTTTAAGCAGGAGTTTCTAGGCAAGTATTTCCCAGAGGATGCTCGTGGCAAAAGAGAAGTGGAATTCCTTGAGTTTAAGCAAGGAGATATGACCGTGGCGGAGTACGCCGCAAAGTTCGAGGCTTTGGTGAAGTTCTGTCCGCACTATAATCGTGCTGATGCTGAGATGTCTAAGTGTCTCAAGTTCGAGAATGGGCTGAGACCAGAGATTAAGCAGGGTATTGGGTATCAGCAGATCCGCAGGTATGCTGAGTTGGTTGATAAGAGAAGAATCTATGATGAGGACAGCCGGGCTCGATTTGCTCACTACAAGCAGTTGAGTGAGAAGAAAGGGCGGTATAGGGGTAAGCCTTATACTACTTCAGCTGACAAGGGAAAGTAGAAGGCTGCAGAGGGGAAAAAGACAAGTGGGGGAGCAGCTCCCGCTTCTGGAATGTGTCATAAGTGTGGCGAGCAGGGTCACCGTGCTGATGTGTGTACCAACAATGTACTGAGGTGCTATAGATGTGGCAAGAAGGGTCATAAAGCTACTGATTGCAAAGATGAGGGTCCGACCTATTTCAATTGTGGTGAGAAAGGTCATATCAGTACTCAATGTCAGAAGCCGAAGAAGACTGCGACTGCTGCTCAGACCAGTGGCAGAGTGTTTGCTTTGAGTGGTGCAGAAGTGCTAGAGAAGGACAACCTGATTTGAGGTACTTGTTTTATTAATAATATCGAGTTGATTGCTATTATTGATACGGGTGCTACTCATTCTTTTTATCTCGCTTGAATGTGCTAATATATTGGGTTTGAAGTTATTTGATATGAATGGTAATATGGTAATAGAAACTCCAGCTAATGGTTCTGTTGCTACTACCCTTGTGTGTTTGAGATGTCCTGTGATGATTTTTTAGAAGAACTTTGTGATGGATTTGGTGTGCCTACCCTTGCACTAGATCGATGTAATCTTTGGAATGAACTGGTTGGAGTTCAATCGTGTTCACATCAATTGTTATACCAAGGCTGTAGAGTTTCCTGAGTTTGATGATAGTGGGGAGTTGATGTTCTTGTCTGCTAAGCAAGTAGACGAACTTGTGGAAGACGAAGCCGTAGTGTTTGCAATGTTTGCATCTTTGCAAATTGATCGTGAAGTTGCGAGTGTGGAGTTACCGGTTGTCTGTGAATTTCCAGATGTGTTTCCAGATGACATCAGTGATTTGCCCCCAGAGCGTGAAGTAGAGTTTGCAGTGGACTTAATACCAGGTACGAGTCCAGTGTCGATGGCTCCTTATCGGATGTCAGCTTCTGAGTTAAGTGAATTGAAGAAACAGTTGGAAGAATTGATAGAGAAGAGGTTTGTTCGACCAAGTGTTTCTCCATGGGGTGCTCTAGTGTTGTTAGTGAAGAAGAAAGATGGTAGCATGAGGTTGTGTGTTGATTATCGGCAGTTGAATAAAGTGACTATCAAGAATAAGTATCCACTACCGAGAATCGACGATTTGATAGATCAGTTAGTTGGTGCTTGTGTGTTTAGCAAGATTGATTTGAGGTCTGGTTATCATCAGATTAGAGTGAAGCCTGATGATATTCCGAAGACAGCTTTCCGAACGAGGTATGGTCACTATGAATACACGGTGATGCCATTTGGTGTATCCAATGCACCTGGTGTGTTCATGGAGTATATGAATCAGATCTTTCATGAGTATTTGGATAAGTTTATGGTGGTGTTTATTGACGACATTCTGATATATTCTAAATCGGAAGAAGAGCATGCAACTGTGTTGCAAGTCTTGAAGGAGAAGAAGTTATATGCAAAGTTGTCGAAGTGTGAGTTCTGGTTGAAGGAAGTAAGTTTCCTTGGCCATGTGATTCCAAGTGGCGGGATTGCTGTTGATCCTTCTAAGATTGATGTTGTGTTACAGTGGGAAACTCCGAAGTCTGCGACTGAGATATGAAGTTTTCTGGGGTTGGCGGGCTATTACCGCAAGTTCATTGAAGGTTTTTCTAAGTTGGCATTACCTCTGACTCAGTTGACTCGAAAGGGTCAAGCTTTTGTGTGGGACGTAGCTTGTGAAGAGAGTTTTGGGGAATTAAAGAAGAAGTTGACGACCGCTCCAGTGTTGATTTTGCCTAATCCGAGTGAATATTTTGTGGTATATTGTGATGCGTCGAAGATGGGTCTTGGTGGAGTGTTGATGCAGAATGGACAAGTTGTTGCCTATGCTTCAAGACAATTGCGAGTTCATGAGAGGAATTATCCTACACATGACTTGGAATTGGCCGCTGTGGTGTTTGTGTTGAAGATTTGGAGGCATTATCTGTTTGGCTCTAAATTTGAAGTGTTCAGTGATCATAAAAGTTTGAACTACTTGTTCAATCAGAAGGAATTGAATATGAGGCAGAGAATGTGGTTAGAGCTGTTGAAGGATTTTGATTTTGATTTGAGTTATCATCCGGGCATAGCCAATGTAGTGGCCGATGCGTTGAGCAAAAAGTCATTGCATATGTCGATGCTTATGGTGAAAGAGTTAGAATTAATTGAACAGTTCTGAGATTTGAGTCTGGTTTGCGAGAAGACTCCTGATAGTGTGAAGTTGGGAATGTTGAAGTTGACGAGTGGTATTCTGGAAGAAATCCGAATAGGATAGCAATCTGACTTAAAGTTGGTTGACAAGTTGACTTTGATTAACCAAGGTAGCGGAGGAGAATTCCGGATCGATGAGAGTGGTGTAATGAGATTTCGGGATAGAGTGTGTGTTCTAGATGCTCCAAAAATCAAGAAGAGTGTTTTAGAAGAAGGACATCGAAGTGGGTTGAGTATTCATCCCGGTGCTACGAAGATGTACCAGGATTTGAAGAAGTTTATTTGGTGGCCGGGTATAAAGAGGGATATTGCGGAGTTTATGTACGCATGTTTGACTTGCCAGAAGTCGAAGATTGAGCATCAAAAGCCTATAGGTATGATGCAACCGTTGAGTATTCCAGAGTGGAAATGGGATAGTATTTCCATGGATTTTGTGTCGGGGTTGCCGAGGACTGCTAAGGGAAATGATTCAATTTGGGTGATTGTGGATAGATTAACTAAGTCGGCTCATTTCATGCCGATGAAGATTAATCATTCTATGCGGAAGTTAGCCAAGATGTACATTGAGGAGATCGTGAAGTTTCATGGGATGCCTTCGAGTATTGTGTCGGATAGAGATCCAAGATTTACATCGAGGTTCTGGAAGAGTTTGCAAGAGGTCTTGGGTACTAAATTGAGGATGAGTTATGCCTACCATCCGCAGACGGACGGTCAGACAGAAATGACTATCTAATCTTTAGAGGATTTGTTGAGGGCTTGTGTGTTGGATCATGTAGGATCGTGGGATAGCCATTTACTATTGATTGACTTCACGTACAATAATAGTTTTCATGCTAGTATTGGAATGGCGCCCTATGAAGCTTTGTATGGGAGAAGGTGTAGAACTCCTTTGTGTTGGTATGAGTCGGGCGAGAGTGTTGTACTCGAACCTGAGATTATGCAAGAGACGACTGAGAAGATTAAGATGATCCAAGAAAGGATGAAAGCTTCGCAGAGTCGTCAGAAGAGTTATCATGATAAGAGGAGGAAAGCACTTGAATTCCGAGAGGGAGATCACGTGTTTTTTAGAGTGACGCCAGTGACTGGTGTGGGTCGAGCTTTGAATTCTAGGAAGCTCACTCCACGTTTCGTTGGTCCTTATCAGATCTCGCAGAGGATAGGAGAGGTAGCCTATCGAATTGCTTTACCGCCGTCACTTGCGAATTTGCATGACGTGTTCCATGTGTCCTAGTTGAGGAAGTACATTCCAGATCAGTCGCATGTGATTCAGATGGATGATGTACAAGTTAGGGATAATCTGACTGTGGAAGCATTACCGTGCGGGTTGATGGTCGAGAGATGAAGCAATTGAGGGGTAGAGACATAGCTTAGGTGAAGGTGTTGTGGGGTGGACCAGCTGGCGAGTGTTGGACTTGGGAGCGTGAAGATCAGATGAGGGAGTTGTATCCGACTCTATTCCCTTGAGGTAATTTTCGAGGGCGAAAATTATTTAAGTGGGGGAGAGTTGTAACGCCTCAAATTTTGTAAGAATATTTATTTAATTTATTTAAATATTATATTCGTGGATTTCGGTGAATTTTGGTGTTTCATGTCGACGTCGGTGTTTTTGTGAAGTTTTGGTTATTTAATTAAATAATAGTATATGTTATGGAATATATTGTATTATTATTTATTTTAAATAATATTAGAGGAATTAAGGGCGAAGTGGACATTTGAGGAGAATTAGTGAGGGCATTATGGAGAAAGCCCAATTTTGAGGCCCAAGGGTTAGAGTGAATATAAAAGGGGGATTTTGAGAATAGGATTCACTTTTGGTGAACCGTGAAAAAGAAGGAAAAAAGGAGAGCTCTGAGGAAAAAGGGAAAAAGGCAAGGATTTTCGTGAAGGTTTCCAAAGGCTCGGTAGAAAAGTTTGGAATCGACAATCTAAGGTATGGGGAGTAATTAACTTTCATTGTTTTCAATATAGGATTCAATGTAATTGAAGTGGATGTTTTGTGTTTGAGGGTTTATGGGGTTTTGTGATGAATTGATGATTTTGAGGGTATTTTGTGAATCGATTATTAAGGATTGAATTTAATCGGATGAAATAGACCTTGGGGCTGGTTCCCTGTCGATGTTGTTTTGACACTGTGGAAAAGAGGATTGTAAGGGCCATAAGGGAAATTGGGGTTTTGTGAAGGTTTAGGGAATTTAAGGTTCCCGTAGTGTCCTGAATCGATCTAATAGATGTCGGTTTTGTGCCGTTGATTTCCGTGATGTATTAGAACGGTTGTAGGGATTATTTTGGGTCATTTGGGGTTGTAATCACAGGTATCTTTGAGGTTGTGGAGCTACTGATGCGTAGCAGCGATTTGCTGTAATCGCAGGTTCGCTAGGCGAACCATTGCTTCGCTAGGGGAATGTTCGCGAAGCGAGCAGCGCAGCGAATGCACGATAACATGGGTGTGATTACTGAGATAATTCTGGAGTGGAAGTGGGAATTTGCTGGAAGTCTCGCTAAGCGAATAAACCCGCGAGTATGACAGAGGGTGGTTTCTGGTGTCTTAGTGTGGTGTCTGTGGGATTCGCTGGCCGCTTCGCTAAGCGAATGTTTTAGGGAACAGGTTCGCCTAGCGAATCTTGGAGCGAACGTCTGCTGTTTGCGAAATTTCATTTATGTTGTTGTGTTGTTCTGGTGTTTGATGTTATGATAATTATGATGATTTACCATGATGTTCTTGATGATATTGAGGTGCTGATTTGTGATGTTTTGATGAATATATGATGACATGATTTATATGAGAATTGATGAATGATGATGCACATTATGATGTTTATTTGATGATGACGATTAGTGATGTTGTGTATCATAGATTCATATGCATACTCTGTGACGACGCTTCATTCCCATTGTGCGGATATGAGGTAATTATGACAGGGATCTTTGGAGGGGTGATGGCCTAGTGTCCATCGATTATGACGATTGGTACCACATGCATGAGTCTTGTTGTGCATTTGCATTGTTGTATTTTACGATGTTGTGGTTTTGATGTTTCCTTGTGATGACCCAAAAGATGTTGTATATGAAGATAATGCCATTTTATGTATATCTTGTTTTATATTGATTACTATGAATTGTGATTACTCACCCTGCCTGTTTGAATGTTGCCTCCACGTGGGTAACGTGAATGTGATCAGGTTTAGCTGTGGATGCTCTCGAGGACCTTGAAGTTATTTTGCTTTTGGTCGATTTAGAGGGTCTTGCTTTGATAGTGTAACATCGGGTTGGGGCCCTTTGTGTCGAACTATGTTATTTCCTTATTTTTGCTGTTATTTGATGATATGGTTTCATTTTGAAAACCTTTTTGAGTGTTTGTGGTTATGGTGGATCTGTTGCCTATTTCGAGGGCTTTTATTTAAAACGTTTTTGATTATTATGATGTTTGAATGAAAACCTTTTATTTGAAAATTTTGAGTTCCGCTGCCACGTGAAGGCTTTTGATTTATTTTGAGGAAAAACCCTTGGTTACAGGGCAAGTGTATTATTTTGAATTAAATGAGAAATGTGCACCCTTTAAGGTGATTTTTAATGCCTTACTCTGATATTTGAGTTGTTTCTGCTGCAACATTTGTGGGGGTAGAAAAGGGTGTTACACATGGCCTCCATTTTGACACACGATAGTTTCATATTCAATGAACCAAATGAAATGATTTTTGTTCCTCTTGAAAGATGGCATGGAATAGAGTAAGTTTAGTGTTGGTGAAAGGTTAGGATAAAGTCTAGAAGCACATAAAAAATGGAGTGGAAGTTTGGTAAAGCAAATGGAGAAAAGAATAAAGTCAAAATTTTTCTAAGTTAAAAATCAACATTGCAACATCACCATTTTAGAGCACTATATCTTGAAGAATACTACCCCAATTCATGAGATTTTTGGTTCCATGCAAAGTAGGGAGATCATAGAGCAACTTCCATGTGAAAAACATCTTGAGATGAGACTTAGATGGTTGAGAGAAATAGCCATGAAATCGTGTCCAACATGCTGTCAAAAAGACTTAGAAAAATTTCTAAGTTATAGATTTTTCCCAACATTGAAACACCAACTTTGAAGCAACATAACTTGAGATTGATTAATCCAAATGGGGAGTTCTACATATGCTTGGAAAGCTTGAAGAACAAGGAACAACTTTCATGTTCAAGAATTTTGGTTTTGAAACTTGTAACTATGAGAAAAATGGTCGTGAAGTTGAGTGAAAACTAGAGCAAAAATGAGTAAATTTTCACTAAGTCATAACTTGATTTGGACTTCCAAGTCTCATAACTTAAAAAACAAGCCTTTTTTGAAGAAGGACCCTCTAATACACTTTGAAGTTCATGGTGAGAGCTTCAATTTGAGCTTTGAGTCACAAAAATTGGATGTGTGGTTTGAAAGTTATGACTTTTCAAAGTTTGCACAAGGAGTGAATTCTTACACACTTAGAAAATTTCAAGGACTAAACCTTGCCCTTCTTGCAAGAAACCTCTCAAATGTTAACTTCTCATGCTCTAACTCAACAATCAAGCATGTCTTGATGAAATAGGGCTTGAATACTTCATCTTGGATCAAAATATCAAAAGTCAAAGGTTTGACTTTTCAGACAAAACCCTAATTTCTTCTTGAATTCAATTGGATGACCTTTGATTATCTTGCTTTCTCAATCTCTTCAAATACCAATGGATGGCCTCTAAAGATGCATATGAACACATGGAATCATGTCTCAAGGCTTGGGATCATGCCTTGATCAAAAGTCAAAGGCATGGTTGACTTTTCCTGACAAAAACCCTAATCTGGGGCCAGATGAACTTGAGGCTCACTGAACTTGTGATGGGATCCAAACACACTTGATTTCTTGTTGAATAAGGCATCTTGAATGTATGTGTGCTCAATTGGTTGATGAACCAATCAAGGCATTGACTGATCACACAAATATTTCTTAGTAATTCTTCAGGTAAAAACCCTAATTCCACAACGCTTGATCTGATGGTCTCTTTTTTATTTCTCTTGATCCAATCACATAAGATCATGGCATATGATTTGAGAACCTCATGATTAGTCTTCAAGATCAAATAGTTGAACTTTGGAACCTCAGCTGACTTTCTTGACCTGATGACTTCAAACACCAACCTCAATCACCTGGTGAACATTTGGGGTGGTTGTATGGAGCCAAAAGGTGTCTTAGGGGACCTCGAAACATGTGAGATCTTGGCTTATTGATCTTGTCATCTTTCTTGTGAAAACCCTAGCTTTCACACAAAGGAAACAAACTAGCATGATATGGTGGTTAGTTAACAATGCATAGATGATTGAACCCTAATGCCAGTGCAAGATGTTATGACATCTAAGGGGTAAAACTTAGGGTATAACAGTTGCCCCTATTTAAATAGCCTTATCGGATGGCACGAGCGATGATAATCCTCGTGAAATCAAGGTGAAAAGGTATTTAAATATAGCAAACCAAAAATTTTGCCCTTAGATGGAGTGCATATGCTAAGGATAGGCAACAGACATGCAAATGCTGACATGCCATGAACTTCTAGTATAATGGTATGATGACATGATGGTACCAAAATGCGAACAAAATAAGACACCCAAGGGAAGAGATCAAACACCCACATGTGAGCCTTACTGGGGAGGAACAAAGATCTGGTATCCACAAGCAAGACTCACTGGGGATGCAGGTTAACAACCAACTAAAGAGACTCACTGGGGAGTGACTAAGAAAAAACACCGGGGATAAGAAAGGAATATAAAATGTGGGGGACTCACAGATTCTCAGAGAGATATTCTCCACTGGGGAAAGATCCAGGGAGATGGACGACAGGTTCATATATGACCGGACGACATCGGGGACAGCAGAAAAAGAAGATAAACTCTTCACTGGGGATGAAACCAGAAAGAAGACGTGATCTCCACTGCGGATCAATTTGAACGAAAGGAAAGACATCCAACAAAAGATTTTATGGGGATTTCTCATACTGAAGAGTTCAAACGGGATCTTCAAGAAAAGCCAGAAAAGACGGAGACAAACATAAAATCTGCGTGCGTCAAATGATGATAATCACAAGGTCTTCCAAAGGATATTGGTAATGACCAATCTTAAAATGCCAATAATGTTTGGACCTAGAAAATATGCCAGTAATTACTGGACTTAAGATGACAAAAAATACTGGACTTTCACGGGGGTATTGGTAAAGACCAAACCTCTGTTGGGGATAAATTATAAGATACCAATAATGATTGGATGAGAACATGCCAGTAAATACTGGACTTCACGATACCGATAATGACCGATATAAAAACATGCCAGTGAATACTGGACTTGAGACACCAATAATGATTGGATCTTGAACAAAGAGACATACAGTTAAAACTGACCAAATAAGATTGGATTTTAGGTAGGAAGACATACAGTTAAAACCGACCAATTAAGATTGGATTCTAGAAACAAAAGGGACATACAGTTATGACTGACCAATTAAGATTGGATTTAAACAAATGCCAGCAATGTCTGGACTTTGGGTACCAAAGAAACAAAGCCTTCAGAAGATGCCAGTAAATACTGGACTTTACAATACCAAAGAGGATTGGATTTAAAAACACGCCAGTGAACACTGGACTTCACGATACCGATGATGACCGATATTAAAACATGCCAGTAAATACTGGACTTGAGACTTGCAGTCAAGACTGACCAATTAAGATTGGATTTTAAAAGCATGCCAGTGAATACTGGACTTCACGATACCGATGATGACCGATATTAAAACACGCCAGTGAATACTGGACTTTTGTAGTAATGATTGATCTGATCAGCAAAAGAGACATCACCGGGGTTGCGTAGTGATGACTAAACTTCCTGGGGAATAAGGGTAATAATAAAATTTGACGCACGCAGGTGACAACCAGATGCTAGCAGGACACAAATAACGATCCACGAACTCAAAAGGATACTTAACCTGAGCAAGTTAAGGGTAAAGGAGGTAAAGACCCACAAGAAAGCACACCAAATGCAAAAATGCACCATGATATGGTATGATGCGAATGCTCAATTATATGCAAGAGACGACTCTGACGAGAGACGAACGATTGGAGAAAAGGGACGATGGATAACACATCCACTGCAAAGAGTCACACTGAACTTGAAGAGAACAGCCGCTCAGGAGTCAAAATAGGGAGAATTCTTCTTACACCTGAGGTGATAAAAATTTTCCACATTCAACAACTATCTGTGGAAGATACTGGGGAGAAATCCTTTGAATCACGGTAGTCAGTCATTACTGAAGTGTCTGATCCAGGAAACATTGCCAATTTAAATTTGTTTAATTGGAGAACTACACGCAAATGGTTTAACAGTGCTTTCGTTACAACAAGAGTCACTGGGGGAAGGCATGTGATTTTACTAAATCGTCCCAAAAGCCAAAGTAGATTATGTTTCCATTGTGTTTTCTCAAAAGACTTGTTTTTATTTCAAAATTTCCCGCTTTCAAAACCATTTATTAAAAAATAAGTGAAGTTTCGCATAACAAGAAAAGAGTAGAGAAATGATAAACATCAAACAAAGAATGGTCCAAAATATGATTTCATTAGAATTGCAACTTGCCAATGGCAAAGTTCCATGGAACATTACAATCAGAAAAATGGCAATAGGAAAAGGTTACATTGTATTCAATGACCACTACTATCCCAAATGACTAAGAGTCCTCCAAAACCTTGCTGCTGATGAGAGCGAATGAGCTTGAACTTCTTCTTGAATTCCTTGGCATGGGTGACAACCCTTTCTGACTCAGTGAAACGCCTTTTGTCCCTAACGTTTGGTTGGACCGCCCTTTCGGGTTTTCAATCCACCGGGACGCTCTTTTTTGCTTAGGCCGCCCTTTCAGGTTTTCAACCTAGCGAGTTCTTTCTTTTTTATTTAATCCCTAACTTTTGCTTGAGTCTCCATCATAGGTTATGACCCACCGGGATACCCTTTCCTTGCCTAAGTCGCCATTTCTGGTTTTCGGCTTAACGGGCTTTTAGGTGTAATATTTTCTTACTGAGTCAGCATTCACAGGGTGTGAGAGTTTTTCACCATCCATAGCTGTAAGAATTAGGGAACCTCCTGAGAACACTGTGTTTACCACGAATGGGCCTTCATAATTAGGCGCCCATTTTCTGCGTACATCCCTTTGAGATGGCAAGATATTTTTGAGTACGAGTTCTCCTTCTTGAAATTCACGAACACGGACCTTCTAATCGAATGCCCTATTCATCCTATTCTAATACAAATGACAATCACACACGGCAGTCAAACGCTTCTCATCAATGAGGTTCAGTTGATCATATATTTCTTGGACCCACTCTGTTTCACCAAGCTTGGTCTCCATCTGAATTCTCGAAAACAGTATTTGTTGAGTCCCTGCTTTTTAAGGTTGGCATTAATTTTGGTAAAACTAACTTAGTAGAAAGATGTTAGACAAGATGTCCTAACATGTTTTACTAACTACGGGTTAAGATGTTAGACAAGATGTCATATCAGGAGGATTCGACATCTTTGTCTGTTACAGTTTTGAACTAACTGTTTTTGGTAACAGGTGTGATTGGAATATGACTAGGATTCCAGGTGGCATCTGAGATTGTGGAATCAGAGATTCTGATTCTAAATGAATTTGCGGTTTCCTTGTGAAGGAGATATTTTTGGAACTTGGGATTAAAGAAAGAATTAGGTCACTAATTCTGAGGACGATATCTACTGCGCTTTTGAAGCCCAATTCCAGCTGTGGTTTGCAATATAAATAGGTTAGAGTTAACCTAGTATGTGGTTGATTGTTGCAGCTGTTTTAGAAGTACTAGGGTTTGTACTTTTTGTGAGCCTCTCGAGTATTGTGTGAATACTGAGAAGGACTTTTTATTGAGTTGTAATATTTTCAGTCACTGCTGTGATTGGAAGGGAATTGAGAAGGGTCTCATACCTAGGAGAGTCTTAGGTAGAAATCTAGGAAGGGTAGTTGCTAGGTGCTAAGTTGTAAACGTTGGAGTTTAGCTTAGAATCAATTCTACTTAGTGATTTCATTCCTGGCTTGGTAACCCCCAGACGTAGGTGTTGTTGTTCACCGAAGTGGGTTAACAATCTCTGGTGTTGTTTACTTTCTGCTATTTACTTTTGTTCTTCCTTAGATCCTTGTGAGAAGCAGAGATCAAGTGTCACGACATCCTGTCTGACATCTTCGTGATCTGCTTAACCAGAATTTCAATTGGTATTAGAGCAGGCATCCTGCTCTGTATCTGGGTGAGATTTAGGGACGATACTTTCTGGTTTGATGGATAAAGAATGAGGAATTCTGAATAGACCACCAATTCTGGATGGTTCCAATTATGATTATTGGAAAGTTCGCATGGTAGCATTTATCAAGTCTATGGATGGAAAGGCTTGGAAGTCTGTGGTCAAGGGTGTAGCGAGCGATTTTTGTCGGTGACGCGACCACCTTATCGTTGGAATTAGGATTTCCTCCTCGTGGAGAAAGGGGTGCTACTTTCTGATTTCTTATTTATCCCATGAAGCTGAAAGGGAAAGGGAAGGTATCTAAAACTAACCTTGCACGCGAATGCTTAACTGAACAAACGCTTAAAGAGATTCAGGGAGTCGGGGTCAGGTTATACAATGGGTAGTTGTCAATTACCCATCCTATATGTGGTTATCCACAGGATATTAGCATTAGGTGCTTTGTACTTGATAGTGTTTATCTGGTAATGGGTTGGGACAGTTTCTTGGGAAAGATAAGAGAGAGACTGAGTTTTGGTTGATGTTTTTGGTAAGGTGTTGGACCTAAATTTTGATTGATGTATGAAGGTACTGGACCTAAGGTTTTTGATTAGTATGCTCGCTAAGATTTCGCAATCTTATGCCTACGTATTCCCGTTTAAACAAAACAGGGAAATCAGAGCAATCGTAGTTCCTCCTATTCTAAGGGAGGAAAGAGATGTTTTGGTGTCTCGTTCAAGGCCCGAGACAGAGGCTAAAGGGAGTATTTTATGTCTTGTTCAAAGCCCAAGATTGAAGCTAAAAGGTTTATTTGAGAGAGAATTTGTCATCTCTAAAGAGGGATTGTTGATTTTTGTTTGCCTTGATCGAAGCCCAAGGTTGAAGCTAAGAGGTTGATTGACTCCACTGGGGAAGTCCTTATACAAAGCCTAAGAGGAGGCTGAAAATGACTGACTCAACAAGAGAGTGTTATACAAGTTTGTGTCTTGTACAAAGCCCAAGACTGAGGCTAAAAGAGGCTGACTCTTTGGGGATATCATTATACAAAGCCTAAGAGGAGGCTAAAATGGGAAATTATTTTATCTATCTTGTACAAAGCCCAAGATTGAGGCTAAAAGGGATTTGACTCTGCTGGAGAGTGTTATCTAAGCCCAAGATGGAGGCGGAAAAGAGTTTGACTCTGCTTGGGAGTTTTATTCCTCAAAGTCTAATGAAGGCTCGGAGGAATTGAATTTGCCAGAGGGGAATGTTCGTCCCAAGCTTATGAAGGTTTATATCTCGTACGAAGCCCAAGATAGAGGCTAAAAGTGTTTGACTCAACAAGAGAGTGCTTTTATCTATCCTGTACAAAGCCCAGGATTGCGGTTGAACAAGCTGGAGAAAGCCTAAGAGTAGGCTAACTTTGCTAGGGGGAATCATTATACAAAGCCTAAGAGGAGGCTATTGACCCAACAAGAGGGTGTTTTTTATTTGTCTCGTACAAAGCCCGAGATAGAGGCTAAAGGAGTTGACTCAACAAGAGAGTGCTTGACTCAACGAGAGAGTCTAAAAAGTTATTGACTCAACAAGAGAGTCTGAAAAGCTTATTGACTCAATAAGAGAGTCTTGAGAGTTTATTGACTCAACAAGAGAGTCTGAAAGGGTTAGATCCACTGGGGAGAATCATTGTACAAAGCCCAAAAGGAGGGTGACTTCGCTGAGGAAGGATCATTATACAAAGCCTAAGAGGAGGCTAAACTTTTGCAGGAGATTCTTGAGATCCCGAGGCAGGTCCAAATGGGGAATCAACTCTTGCAGGGGAATGCAGAAGAGTTGATAGATCAGAAACCTTGAGGCTCTGATAGTATTATGATGACTTGACCCTGGTTGAGGAATTTTGGGAGAGAGACGGGGTTTTAGAACCCACAAGTTTTAACTCGGCTGGAGGTTAATCCAGAATTCGGGGTTTCTCCTATACTTTGTAGGGAACTTGAGAATGTCTTCGAGACTTAAGAGGTAATTAGACTGTCCAAGTCTATTGGAAGAGTTTTATCTTTTGTATGATGCCCAAGAGGAGGCCGACTCGTTTAAGGGATGAGTATCAACCCTAAAATTGGTCTGAAGGTTTTGACTCCTTTTTAGAAAGACAGCTCTAACGAAGGATGACTAAGTTTTGTCCTATACCTGTAAGAGGTCTTCAGGGTCCTTGTATTAAGCCCAAGAGAATGCGTGAGAACTTCTAAGAAGCCGAAGGGTCCTTGTACAACGCCCAAGAGGAGGCAGGGATGCTTTTAGGAAGCCTGTGGGACTCAAACCAAGAAAAGTTCAAGAAATGCTATTCACCGAGAATAGATCATTTAGTGAAAGTTCTGAGGTTTGAAGAAACTCAAGAGATGTTATTCACCGAGAATAGATCAACTCTGGGGAGTAGAATTTCTTTGACAATTTCTAGGGGTGACAGTCTGAGAAAAAGTTCACGAAGAATACTGCCTTTCTCTTTGTTCCATATTGTATAAGCCCAAGAGGAGGCAAGACTGTATCTGGAAATTCTATGGGGGTCTAGTTTTATACTGTATTTGAAGAGTGACCAACAGGGCTTTACTTAGTTCTAGACCTAGTTGCCGGGGAAAACTCTACAGAACTATACTAGTATATATACAGTTGATATATGATGAGTATGTAAAAGGATTTGAAAGAAGACTAACCATGCGCAACTTCCCACAATACAGTAATATATATATATATATATATATATATATATATATATATATATATATATATATATATGACATGTATATAAAAGAATGAAAGAAGACTAACCATGCGCAGCTTCCCACAATACAGTTATATATATTAAAGCAAGTAAATGAAAGCGAATAAAACTTACAGGTGTGGCGAGCTTCCATCCTGTAATGTTAGTTGTTCATAGAAATTAAAGAAAGTTTCGATAACAACTGTATATTTGAACCTAAATCAAAAGAGAAGCTATTTTGAAGAGATTGTATGGTGGACTTATACAATGACTGAGGCCCAAAAGGGTTTCTGTACAAAGGTATGGGTCTTACAACTCAATGAGAGGCCCAAAGATTATATAAAGAAAATAAATGGGACAAACAACACGAGGGTAGGCCCAGATGATTTTCATTCACTGAAATGACGATCGTGCCAAGATTTTTTTAATGCATAGGGACTTATACAGTGTTTGAGGCCCAAAATGGTTTTGGTTAAAAAGGGATTGGGTCTTACACTCTATTAGAGGCCCAAATATTTATTTTTGTACAAGTGGTGGGGCTTACAACTCAAGGAGAGGCCCTGTTGGTTTTGTTAAAAAGGCGACGTTCGCGCCGTTGTTTTGAAAATACAGTGGGACTTATACAATGACTGAGGCCCAAAAAGCTATGTATTTACAAAGGGGATAGGTCTTACACTCTAATAGAGGCCCATGAGTGTTTGAAAATGATTGATGAGGGTGGAATTAATCAAAACCCCTAATCTTGTTTAAAAATGGAATTAATTTTGTTTTGAAAATTAATAACAATTATTGAAAACATGTGAAAAATGAGTGGTGATCTTGGATCAATGCTTCAAAAATCATATTTTTATCCACAAAATGATTGAAAACCAATCAAGTTTGGAAAATCAAGAGAAAGAAATTTTTTAACATGTTAAAAAACAAATAAAAATTAATTCTTTGCAAAAATATCAAATATATGAATTAAATAATATTTTGGGAAATTTTTGTAAAATAAAATATTTTAACATTTTTGTGAATTATTAAAAAAAGAATCAACTCAAAATCATTAAAATTCAGAGAGAAATTACCTTTTGAATCAATTAAATAAAATCACAAAAATTCAAAAATTCAAATATTTGAAAAAGGGCACCAAGAACATCTTGGTCTTGCCCGCGTGCTCTGTTCTTGGCTGATTTGCGTTTTCTCATCAATCTCACTGAATACTTAATGAAATCACACAATCCGCATATCAATCTGCTCGTTTTCAACTCACGATCATGTCTATGGTCTTTAATTTCATTTATTTTACGCATGGAATAAGAAATCAAGACAAAACCTCAAGAACCCGAAATTGTGTATGAAGGCTCAGAAATTTGATACACGATTCAAACAAAGCAATTAATTGAGGGGAAACATTCCATACATGATTATGAACATATGGCAAAATTATTGTGCGAGGAAATATGCATGGATCATGAGTTGACCAAGTTGAGGCTTACCTCTTGCAGCTAGTGATCGAGTTCTAGGTTGGAGGTGTTACACCTTGGTTCCAATGATGTGGACAGCTTCCCTAGGTGCTATGGAGTGTGTCTGAATGCTTGGAGTGGATCAAATTGAGCTGGAACTTGATTTGGCACCTCAACTGCAAATCTATCAAAGGCTTGTGCAGATGGTTGGTGATTTTGAGAAATCAGTGTTCTAGATGTTGTTTAAGTGTTTGGATCACTCCTATATGATGGTTATGAGGTGTGTGTGTGTGTGATTGGTTTGGTTGGAATTGCTCTCAAACTCAAACCCCGATAATGACTTGCTTTAGAAGGCAAAATTAGAGTGAAGGTGGAGATTTTAAGGAAAGCATCAGTTTGGGTGCTTTGGTGTACTCAAACTGATCACAATTGAGCTTTATTTATAGTAGAGCAAGTTTGTTTTGCAAGGAATAGGGTATGGCAACTGGTACAGGTATGTGGGCAATTGTGTCACTTTGGAATCTCAAGTCTCCTCTAGCCATTGAATTGGGATTAGAGCACAGGCCTATGGTTCTCTGATTCAAGGATAAGGCATGACTGAAGTGTTCATTTTTGCTCTGATATATGCCACCTCTAAGCATCCATTAAATGCTCCAAAACAAAATTGGAGTCTTGAAGCATCTTTAGCTTTTTAGGTTTGGCATGCTACTTGTAGTTCCAAAGACTTGGGAGGCTTATGGATCAGTGTTTGTTCCCCCTTGGTCTCCCCTTGAGGTGTTCAGATGGATAAACTTGTTTGTCATTTGCACAAATTGATCAAATCGAGCCATTGTGCACAAATCTGCCTTGCCAAGACAATTGCAGCAAGGCATATTGCAGCTGTCATAACTCCTACCTCAGGGGGAGTTTGATGGAGTTCTTGGCCATTTTGGAAAGCTCTCATATGATACAACACATGTATGATCATAATTTGTCTTGAAACTTTTTGGATCCAAGTGAAAAATGCCCCTACATTTTGAAAAAAGTAAGACAGATTCTGACTTAGTGAAAATTTCACTAATTGTTGGAAAAAGTGGCATTTTCATGTTTTTGTCATTTTGGTCACTCCATAACTTGAAATCCATGAGGAATTGGAATGAGTTGTAGTTGAAGCTTTTAAAGTATGCCATGAGAGCTACAAATCCATCTTTGGATCATCCAAAATGGTTGCTTGGATCTCCAGGTATGATCCTTGGAAGTTGATACCCTAGCCACTTTGTTCCATAAGTTAGAAAATTTCTAAGTTTTTTATGGTTACCCCTTTTACAAGTTAACCCATTTTTTTTGGTTTTTCTTGATGAATGATGATTCAAATCACACATTAACATCATTTTAGGGCTAAGGAACCTTGGTTGACCAAAAAAATCAAAAAGGCAAACTTTGACATTTTGTATAGTTGACTTTTCTAGCAGATGAAATCCAAACTGTGCGATCCTCTATGAAATCAAGTCCTTAACCTAAATAAAACTTGATGGATGGATTCCATAGGTGATATAGGGTGTATCGAATCATGTCCTAAAGGTACAGTTGACTTTTTCTTCAAAACCCTAATTGTGGTCCAGATGAAAATGAAACTTGTGAATCGAGCTTCTTGGATCAATCCATTGTTGCAAATGGATCAATGTGGTATATTTGAGACCCTCAAATAATGTCTTGAGGTCTTGGCTCATGTTTTGTCCCAAAAGTCAACTTAGGGGTGAATTAGGTCAAGAAACCCTAATTCCTGATTTTTGATGAATGCGTCCCCTGAGGCTGAAATTGATTTGATGATTGGGTTCATGAGATCCCATGGAGTATCTTAGGTTATGTTTGAAGCTTTGGCTCATGCCCAGATGAAAATTTCCATCTAGAGGCCTTAGTCGACCAAAACTCTAATTTGGTGACACTGGTGATCTTGAGGCTTAATCCACTTGGAATGTTGCAACCTTGTGCTTGATTCTTGATGTGGGAGTCTTATTGATCCTTTGTGGATGTTTGAGAGGCTAGACAAGTTGAAGATCATGTCATTCCTTGATTGATCCTTTGTCTAAGTGCTCTGATAAGGCTCCAAACCCTAATTCTTGATTGTGGTGAATGCTCACCCATCTCTGGGGAGACTTGAGGATTTATGATGGTTCACCCATATTGTGATGATGATTTGCATAATGATGGGAAATCTTAGTGGTCAAAATTTGGGGTATGACAGATGCCCCTCTTTAATCTTCTTGGACCCGAAGGTGTGAATGGCGAAGGTATTCGGGCATTCGGGGTACAAGAGGATTAAATATCAGAATACCTAAAATTTTGATGGTGGCTATGAATGGCAGTGTGCTCATCCATCTTCTTTTGCTAAGCGATGATGCTTATAAAAGGTAAAAACTTCCCCCTCGATCTTGGTCTTCAGCCAAGGAACTGGTCTGAGTCTTTTGGAATAAACTTCCCGTCGATCCTGGTTTTTACCCACGGAACTGGTCTAAGTTTCTGATGTAAACTTCCCCTCGATCCTGGTTTTTGCGTACGGAACTGGTCTAAGTTTCTAATGTAAACTTCCCCTCAATCCTGATTTTTACCCACGGAATTGGTCTAAGTTTCTGATGTAAACTTCCCCTCGATCCTGGTTTCCTACCGAGGAACTGGTCTAAGTTTCTTTTGTCAATAAACTTCCCCTTGATCCCGGTCTTCAGCCACGGAACTGGTCTCAATTTCTTCTTGTCAAGTTCCTTCCTAGACAAAGGATGCTATTTGCAGCGGTTTTCGTCAAACTTCTTGCCGAGTTTTACTGGGGAGATGCCATTTGATGGAAAAAGTTTTGATGTCAGACTTGGTGGGGAAACCCATCCCTCTGAGCAGCAGAGGTGTACAAACTTCTCTGTTGGAGACGCCATTTGTTGACTCTATTGGGGAAAATGAGTCTCTTGAGAGACTGCTTCCTGCTTGAGGATATTACATAATACTTTTCTTCGAGACCTCCTCGGAGAAATGCCATGTGATGTAATCCAATTTGGAGGTGCTGATGACCTTATTTGATAGCAAATTTTCAGAGAGAAACTGATGTGTTACCAAATCTTTGGTTGCAAGGCTTTCTCTAGGTATTTTCCTTAATATGGGAGAGCGAGGATATCATCTTCAATGGTGAAGAGTGACGTTTGTCGACTGTCTTCTTGCCTTTTAGAGGTTCAAGTTATCAAAGTGGTCAAGGACCAACTCCAATCTAGAAATAAACTGGAGGAGATATTGCTTGGGCGAAACACTTCCTGACGAGGAAAGGACTAACAACTCGAGTGAGAGGACTTTTACCACTAGGGGATAGGACCGACTAGTGTGATAGTGATGCAATATTATTATGAATGTGAATCAATAATGCATGATGTATGTATGTTTATGCTGACAAAACTGACGCGACATACAGACTAAGTGATGAACAAGACTAGATACTCGGCCACTGCAGGGGATGAGAAGTATCACAGGTTCAAGATAGCAATTTTGCCTTGCTTAGGAGAAGACGATCCCCGTGGGGAGAAACGTTGGTCGGGCTTAGGAGGTAAGAACTCTGCCGGGGATGTCAGGTGAAAAATTGTTTCTGACATAATTGATCCTTCATTCAGGCGTACTGGTTTAGAAGGAGTACTTTGATTCTGCACTTTGAAGCTTAACCACCTTTGGAGTAGCGATCGATGTTCTTTCGATGTTCAACAGTCAGAAGAAATTGCCATCTTTATTTTAAAAGCAGGAAAATTTTGACAAGTAAAATCATTTTTTTTTATTTCAAGAATCGTTAATCATATTAAAATGTCGTTCTGTAAAGCTAAAACAAATGAGAATTGCAAACAAAAGCACAAGGGGTCAAATTTTATTGATAGGATGGAAATCAGTCGAGCGCGTGATCCCATAGAGTATTTACAAAGTTAGAAAATGGTAATTTATGGGAAAAGGGCTACATTGAAACATAACGATCGTTATCCTTCTACCAACTTTGAATTCTGGACATCCTGGGCTTCTGTCGAAGATAACCCTTTGTTGGACATAGTTACTTGCCATTAATCCCTAACTTTTGCCTGGATTGTACTTTGAGATTTCCAATCCACCGGGATGATTTTTAATTATGTCTCTAATTTTTGCCTGGACCGCCCTTTCGGGTTTTCAATCCACCGAGACGTTTTTTATTTATTTATTTATTTAGGAAAAGTATTTCTTGACTACATCAACATTCATGGGGTAGGCAAATTCTTCTCCATCCATGGTTGCAAGTCTCAAGGCGCCGCCTGAGAAGGATTTCTTGACCACATAAGGGCCGTCATAATTCAGAGTCCATTTGCCCCGGGAATCAGTGAGGAATGATTGTATCTTCTTAAGCACAAGGTCTCCTTTACTGAAGACATAGGGTCAGACCTTTTTGTCAAACGCTCTCTTCATTCTTTGCTGATACAACTGACCGTGACATATAGCTGTTATTCATTTTTCTTCGATCAAGTTTAGTTCGTCGTGTCTGCTTTGACACCATTCAGCCTCTGTTAGCTTGGCTTCCATCAATACCTGGATTGATGGGATCTCTACTTCTATGGGGAGCACTGCCTCCATGCCATATACTAGAGAGAAAGGGGTTGCCCCTGTTGAAGTGCGGACAGATGTGCGATAACCGTGAAGAGAAAAGGGTAGCATCTCGTGCCAGTCTTTGTAGGTTACATCCATCTTTTGAACGATCTTCTTGATGTTCTTGTTATCCACTTCTACGGCTCCGTTCTTCTTAGGTCGGTAGGGAGATGAGTTAAAGTGTTCAATCTTGAACTCAGCGCATAACTCTTTCATCATCTTGTTGTTCAAGTTGGATCCATTATCCGTAATGATCTGGCTTGGAACACCATAACGGCATATGAGATTTTTTTGATAAATCGAATCACCACTTGTCGGGTTACATTGGCGTATGACGCTGCTTCGACCCATTTGGTGAAGTAATCAATGGCTACCAGGATGAACCGATGTCCATTTGAAGCTTTGGGCTTGATCATGCCAATCATGTCGATTCCCCATATGGAAAAAGGGCATGGGGAAGAAAGAACTTTGAGATGTGTTGGCGGTACATAGATTTTGTCTGAGTATATCTGACACTTGTGACATCTCCTCATGTACTTGTAGCAGTAGGATTCCATGCTCAACCAATAGTACCCTACTCTCAGAATTTTTCTCGCCATTGTGTGTCCGTTGGCATGAGTGCCAAAGGATCCTTCGTGAATTTCTTTTATTAGCATGTTTGCTTCTGGTCTGTCTACGCAACGGAGTAAGACCATGTCAAAGTTTCTCTTATAGAGTGTATCACCGCTTAGGAAGAAGTTGCCAGCCAGTCTTCTGATAGTCTTCCTGTCTTTTCTTGATGCCCTAGGCGGGTATTCTTGTTTCTGAAGGAAGCATTTGATATCGTGATACCAAGGTTTGTCGTCTATGACTGCTTCAATCGTGAAGATTTAAGCGGGCCTTTCAAGGCGTATTATGTCAATCTTAGGTACGTCGTTCCATTGACCTACACTAATCATGGAGGAGAGAGTGGCTAATGCATCAGCCATGTGATTCTCCTCACGAGGGATATGATGAAACTCAATTCTGTTGAAGAAAGGTAACAACCTTCTCACATAGTCTTTGTAAGGAATCAGTCCTGATTAGTATGTGTTCTAATCTCCTTTGATCTGATTGACGACCAGGGCTGAGTCGCTATATACATCCAAGTTCTTGATCCTTAAGTCGATCGCTTCTTTGAGACCCATGATACAAGCTTCGTATTCGGCCTCGTTGTTTATGCACTTGAACGTTAGTCTGGCAGTGAAAGGAATGTGGGCACCTTGAGGTGTTACGATAATTGCCCCAATTCCGTTCTGTAACACCCTAAAATTTGCTCTTTTGCTTTGAAGCTAACTGGCTTATATTTCTTTGCATTTCTTGCATTAGCATTTGTGCATAGCATTGGTTCTTAGCATGGGATCAAGGTACTTGGCTCATATCAAAGGAATCTCAAGCCTCAAGGTGTTTTGTGGAGGTCATCATATCTTCATAAGATCAAGAGTGGCAAAGGATTTCAAGTGAATCTTTCCCTCCTAACCAGAGGGACCAAATTACGGTTCTTGGGTTCAAAGAGCTTCTTGAGAAAACTTTGTGGATTCAAGCATGCTCTCATGGGTTCCATATGCTCTCAAACACTCATAGAGGAAGGCTTGGCTAGTGGTTCATTGTGGAAGATGTTCAGTGGATCAGTTACTTGTGAATTAAGAAAAAGTCAACAGTGGAGAGGAAAGTCAACCATGGGTTTTCAAAGGTTCAAATCATGTTTCCCAAGTCCATGTACCTTTATTTGGTCAAGGAATAGCATGGATGGCATTATTCATCAAGAATCAAGAGTTGGTGCAAAAGTTACTATTTTTGGAAAATGACCTATAATGTGAAACTTCCATTTTTGGCAACTTTTCAAACCATCTTCAACTTGACTTTTCTTCATCAGAGAATCTTCAAATGAATTTTCCTCAAACATGACAGTTTAAGATCTCTCTCTCCCCTTTCCAAAAAGTACTAGATCATCTCCATACCATTTGTGAAACTCAAGATATGACCAAAAGAAGGCAAGGTGCTTTGTAGGGTTTTCACATGTATCCATTTTTCCACCTTTTGCATTTTGGTTCAAAATGACTTGTTATTGTTTCTAATGACTCAAGTCACATTTCCATATTCAAGTACACATCATAAGGACCATTTTTGACCCTTGAATCACTCCAATCTGTGCCATGTACTTCATGAATTTCACAAAATGCAAATTTACAAGATGGGTTGAATCTCACAAATCAGACCACTACAAAGCCCAAACCCAA
This sequence comes from Lathyrus tuberosus, assembly GCA_022829125.1. Classification (NCBI taxonomy): domain Eukaryota; kingdom Viridiplantae; phylum Streptophyta; class Magnoliopsida; order Fabales; family Fabaceae; genus Lathyrus; species Lathyrus tuberosus. Next base: position 17,550,915 of record JALAZF010000071.1, read on the forward strand.
TTCCATTATGATCAGCAAGTAAAATGGAGATGAATCATACTTATTTCATGACCAATTCACGTGTGATTAAGGGTGTGCATCATAACTTGCATTTTTGCAAATCACTTTGGATAGCCTTAAACAAGGGATTAACTAAACCCTAATCATGCTCAGAGGTCTAACCAAGTGTATATAAGGAGACTCACACGTTCATTCACACCTCATGCACTCTCATTTGCTCTGAATTTCATTTTTCACTCAAACTTTGTCTCCTTCGAAACTCTCTCCTCACAAGGGTTTCTGAAGAAATTTTTTCATATTCTTGATCCACATACTCCATAGAACAAGAATCAACCATTGTTTAAAGCTCTAAGCAAGGTTTTCATCAAATACGAATTTGAGTTGCTCACTTTCAAAATCCAAGATCCAGCCTGATTCAAGCCTCATATTGCATTTATTTTGCAATAAGAAGTTCCAAGGAGTAGATCTGCAGCTTTCTGAAGGATTTCTTGGTGTATTTTGAGCTCTACAAGTTTCAGGTCAGTTTGAAATTCATTATCCTAGAACTTGATTTTCTTGTATGCATAATGTTCCTCATGCTTTGCTGATCATCCTGGTGTGTTTAGATCTTGATTTGCACGTGTATTATGGTTGTAATGTGGATCTGAAATTTTTGTGTTCAAACTTTTTTCCTTCGATTTGGTTTATATATGTATGATCTGTTGAAATGAAGGTGATATTCATGATTCTTGTTGAATTATGAGTTGAATGGTGTACTTGTTTCTGATTTCTGGGAAATTTTGGTGTTGAGGTCACCGGAGAAGACGACCGGAGCTAGGGCTCCGGCGTCTGGTTCACTTTTTAGGTCACCTGAAGTTGGAGGTTGAAGATGAAATCTGGACCGTTGGTTGTCCAGATCTGATGGTTCACGTACAGCCATATCATTTAAAATCTTTATTTATTTTATTGATTGTGTGTGTATATTCCATGGTTGTTATTGTGCACACACAAATCTGACCCTTGATCTTGCATGACTTTGTGATTTGTTGACTTGATATGGTGCGTTAGATTGATCTGATGGTTTATAGTTTGCCAGCACATTAAAGTGGGAGTGTGCCTCTCACGTGTTTTTTTATTTTTATTTTATATGTGTGTGTGTGCTAATCCATGATTGTTACCATGCGCGTGTGATCCTGAGCGTTGATCATGTATACTTGTGATTTTGTTTGACTGAATGTGGAATGTTGGATCAATCCTGTGGCTTGTGTGAGTCAATCATGTTGACTGAGTCCATATTTTTGTTTGGTATGTGCTGACCATCTGTGTGGATTGCGCTTGCTTTTCCCACCCCCTCCTTGAGCCCATTTTATTTCTCCAACGTGATTATCTTGCTTAATGCACCCCTGGCTTGTTTTATTTCTTTTTTTTATTTTCACATTTTTTCATTTTTGCTTTTTAATTTTTAAAATTAGTTTTATGCATTTAAAAATCACCAAACAAATCATGAAGTATCTTTAGAATTTTATAAAAAATTTTCATATTTTATTTTTCTATTTTATGTTATTTTGTGCATCTGAATTAATTGTTTGATTAATTTTCTTTGTGAATTTCTTCCCTTGTGCACACTTGATCTTGTTGATTTTTGTTCTCATCATTGGTGTATGATTTGCATCCCACTCTTTTTGTATATTTCAGAGGACATCTTGAGGTCCTTAAAAATAGTTTTATCATATTTTTAAACTCTTTGCATATTGCATTTTAGTCCCTCTATTTGTGCATTGTTCTTCTTTGTTCTTATGCAACTTTGAAGCATTGTTTGAGGTACTTAACTTGTGAATTTTTGTGTGATCTTTTGGCATGTTGCTAGCTTCTAAATTAGGTCACTTGGGTTTTAATTCCACAATTTTTGAATGTCATTTGATATATGTTTGATTATTTGTGCTTAAGTGAATTATGCATGATCATCTCTTGACTTCTCTTAACCCTAATTGCTTTACCATGCCTAATTGATTGAGTTTCTTTGTGATTCTTTGCATGAGTGTTTGATATGATGTTTACCCCTAGTTGAGGTCCCTTGTGACCAAATTTTACAATTTGTGGATCATGTTTGGGTATGCTTTAAGTGCTTGTAATTTGACTTCCTTTTGTGGACTTTTCTTTGGTGCATAATGTTTCATGTTTTGAACTTCTCTTGCACATGAGAATTGTTGATGATGGTATGATCTTGGTTCTGACTTGCTTTCATCTTCATCTTATTTTTCTCATTTCATCTTGATATGAAGTTCATTGGTGCTTAATTGTGCATTTCATATAAGTATGCTTGTATTCTTTCATGATTACCTTTGCATGCTTACTTGAAATGTTTTGCATGATCTTTGAGACTTGTTTATTGATGTAAGTTGGATATACTTGATATGATGTGCTTGCTGACCTATCTTGTTTCTTATCTCATCCTTCTCTTTCTCATTCTTCTCTTTCACTCTCTTTCTCCCATGAATCTCAAGTCTTGTTTAAGTCTTGGATTCTCTCCCTTTAGAGCTACCTAGTCCAACTTAATTTTTGATTAAGCTTGGAGTAGGATTAGCATTAGGTTTTAGGTAGTCGTCCCTCCTAAGCCTTACTAACCATAGGTTACCCATGCATGATAACATTAGGACTCTTAGTTTCCCTTTAGAGTTTCCTTTGGGTCTTCTCTCTTCTCATCTCAAAACTTCTTGAAAACACTTAATAAAGATAAAGTGTATTGCGCACGAGCCTTAAGCGTGGGGAATGAGAAATGAGGGGCTTCCTCTCATCTTTCTAGAGTGCTTAGCAAGCGTCCTGTCTTGGGACGATTCGTTAAGTATTCGTTCCTGTGCCCTAGACTTTGGTGCAATGCAAGTTATGAACTAACTTAAAAAACACTTCTGTCTAAAAAACACAAAAAGGAATTCAAATCTTTTTATCCTTCGGGATTGTTGGGTTTCAAATTTCATTTTTAGAAAAGAGCTCGTCGCTCACGTAAAAAACACTTACCCATTCGTGGTCGTACTCACGAACTACATTAGCTCTGATTCCTCTCTCTCTCGTCCGATTGAGGATATGTAGGCACAAGACAGTGATTGTCTTGGCGAGCAACCTTCCCCCACAGTTCCCGTCCGAACTACGTTGACTCTGACTTTCCCATTGCACTGAGGGAGTACGTAGGCCTAGGGCATCGAATATGTCCTACCGAGTCCGTTTTAGTCACCCCATCCCCGTTTTCTTTTGTTCAGCCATAGATAGTAGGACATCTCACCCTCCGTTTAGACAACAAGCGTGGATCCCATCGAGTACGATGGATGCGTGGGGTGCTAACACCTTCCCCTCGCATAACCGACTCCCGAACCCTGACTATGGTTGCGATGACCATGTCTTTCCCCCTTTCTCTTCAGGTTTATGCAGTGTTTCCTTTCCCTCTCTCGGGATAAATACACATTGCTGGCGACTCTGTGTTTTCTGCGCCACTCTCGCGTTTGTACCGTTGGATGCGAATCTTTCGGGAGCGACAACTGGCGACTCTGCTGGGGACTCTGGTCGACCTCTTGCTGGTCCATCCCCTTTAGCGAGTCGATCCTAGCGCTTGTTTGTTTTTGTTGGGTGTTTATTTGTTGTGCTTTATTATGTTGTATATTATTGTTTTACAGCTTTTATTGCATTGCATTTCATTTTATTATTGTCATACTGGATATTGATGTGTTGTGTTGGCTGGTTTCTATTTGGTAGGTTGGATTGTTCTGAGAGATAAGCCCAATACCCAGGCTTGAGTACACCCTAGGACTAGAGTGGAGAGTAGTGGGACCTACGTGCCATCTTGGTGCGTTTGTGTGTTCATGAAATTCACAACCAGACGAGGCTATCTTGGGACGCATTCTGACGTGTGTGTCTTGCGCATTTCAGGGTGTTGATCTAGAGAGCTGTCGACTCTGGTGACCGTTTCTCCGATACCTCAGTTGCGCCTCTCCTCCCGACCCATGATAATGGCAGACCAGAAATGGCAAACCCATTACACTTGTCGATCCGAGGACACAATGCTGAGGGACTCGCATAGGATGAACTTATTTTTTAGGGGAATCAGTTGAGGCTTCCTCGATTGATGATGATGCCAAACCAGAAATGGTGAACGTATCATCATTTCTCGACCTGAGAGCCCGTGATATTGAAGATCCTCGATTTTCTAGAACTCACATGTGAGATGGGACGGGTGTTTGCAGGTGTGCAGGAAACCGAAACCTTCAACCTACCCGGTTTTCTGGATATCTCGTCAGTGTTTGATTATCTGGGTTTCTGGTTATCTCAGTGGTTCAGTATTCTAGAATTCTGGTTTTCTGGGTTGTGGTTCTCGTTCAGTTAACAGCACAGCACATGCAGCAGTGATGCCTTGATCCCATGCTTGCATGTGCATATCATTTTTCTTGCATTCTAACATGTTTGACATTTTTCAGGGCTTGCATCTTACTCTTGATTCCGGTTTTCTGAGGTTGCCTTAACATGGATGTCCAGAGAAAGAAGACTATTGCTTATTCATTCCCAGACCCGACCTTGACGTTGATTCATAAGCTGATTAGTATGGCTGGTCCCGGAGTTCGTACAGAGTTTGGTGGAGAGTATGGGAGACCTCTGAAGTTTGTCTACAATATCTCCAAGTATGAGAAGGATGCCATTCATACACTTCTTCAGTTCTATGATCCGTCTTTGCGTTGCTTCACTTTTCCAGATTATATCTTGGCTCCAACGTTGGAGGAGTTCTCATTTATTTTGGGAATCCCCATCAGGCATGACATAGTATTCTTTTCTGAAGAACGTCCCGGGATAAAAGAAATGGCCATTGCTCTTCATATCGGTGAATCCATTCTGAGCAGTAATATTGTGGAGAAACAAGGAGATAAGGGTTTCTTGTTGAAGTTCTTGTTTGATCAAGCTTGCATACATGTTAAGGAGAGGAATTGGATTGCTTTCCAAGCTATTATGGCTATGTGCATCTATGGGATCGTCCTGTTTCCCAATGTTCCTGATCTGGTGGATATGCATGTTGTCAGAATCTTTATTTCAAAGAATCCTATACCTACCTTGCTAGGTGATGTGTATCATTCAGTCCACTACAAGAATGAAAATAGGCGTGGAATAACTGTGAGTTGCTGTGCACCACTCTTATCTACTTGGTTTCTGAGTCATCTCCCCGAAGTTGGCGCTTTCGTTGATACGAGAGATTCTCTGAAGTGGTCAAAGAGGTTAATGGGCTTGACTGCTGACAACATTGTTTGGTTCAACCATGACTTGCTAGGGATGGAGATTATTTGCAAGTGCCGAGAATTCCCTAATGTACCCTTGATAGGAAGAAGAGGTGGAATTAACTATAATCATTCCCTTGTTATCAAGCAGTTTGGTTATCCTTTGAGAGGTCCACCTGAAGAGCGAGATATTAGAGAGTCCTTATTCTTCAATGGTACTGGGGATCAAGAGATGATACGGAAGATTGTGATTGCTTGGAAGCAGGTGACCAAGAAGGGAAAAACTTCATTCGGGAAATGTAATAATCGGGCTTTTCCTTCCTATGAAGAGTGGATTAAGAAAAGAGCAGAAGAGGAGCTTCTTCCTTTCCCGGTGGAACCACCTTTGTATCCTTTGATGATCGAGGCTCCCACAACTGTTGATATAGAGAAGTATGATAAGTTATGGGCTGAGAAGGAGAAACCCCGAGAGGAGAATCGTGAGCTGGGCAGAGAGGTTGGTCAGTTGAAGCACGAAAAAGGTGAAGCTATCCATGTTGCCAGGTTGAAATCAGAACTTTTGGCTGTGAAGGAGAAAGAATTGTCTAAAGAAGTCACAGCCAGAGAGAAAGTGGCTCAAGCGTTGAAAAGTGTTAGTAAGGTCCTTTCGTCCAAAAAGAAAGAGCTGGCTTATGCTATGTCAAGAATTCACAGGTTCCGTGACCGTCAAAATACAGCAATTACTGCCAACAGGTTGAAAGAGGACAAGTATCTGGAGCAGATTGAAGGTTTGAAGACAAAGCTTCAGAAAAAGGATAAGGAGATTTTATCAGAGATCTTTTAGAGGAGAACAATTGAGGAAAAGCTCAAGGAAACCATGGCAGATATGGAATAGCTGAAGATCCAAGCCGAAGTGAAAAGAGCCAGAAGCGAAGGTCCAAGTTCAGGTGGAGCTTCTGGAGAAGATGATTTGGAATTGCATAGTCGTTATTTAACAGGGATCTTGTACAGGAGGGATCTTTTGATTTAGGAGTTGATTCAGAGACCAGAGCATCCTAATACCAAGAAGCTTCTCAAGGAAGTGCAGAATTGGTACAAAAAGAATGACGAATGGGGAATTCTAGCACGGCCGAGTCTTGATGACATGCTTAGTTTCCTTGCTGCTGTTTTCTTTGTATTTCTGGGATCACCGCCAGGCTTGTTGGTCGGGGTCTTTGTTTATGCTTATTCAGACTTGTGTTGTAACAAATGCTTATTCTCTTTATATGATCAGGAATTCAGTTCTCTTCTGTTGTTAAAACTGGAATCAAGGGATAGATCGCCTTGATAATGTTCATACATGTTTGCATTTGCATTTGCATAATCATCTCATTTTGCATAGCAGGCTATCTCAGATTCTCTGGTTTTCTTATGCTCTCTCTTTTTGACAGTCAGGATTGATCAACCAACTCATCGGTATTCTACCAGGCTTATTCAAAGCAGAGTGATGGACAATGTTCAGGCAAACATGGCAGATATGCAAGCTCACATCGATCAATTCATGGAGATGATGCAAGGTGTGGTGCAGAGCCAGAATGAATTTAGAACCCTCCGGGCGGAGGCGGTGCTGGTGCTGGTGCCAACATTCCTATTCCTAGTGATGGTGGACAGGGTGGGATTCCTTTAGTGGTTGGAGAAGGAAGCACTATTCGAGCTATCCATGGCCATCGTTTTGATGATCAACAGGATGATGTTTTTTCAGTCAAAAGCTTGGACACTGGCCCTCCTGTGGTCAGTGATGAGAGGATCCGTTTAATTGAGGCGCAACTGAAAGGGGTTGTGAAGCAGGATGATCTGGGAATAGAATTGGACGACCTAGGGTTGGTCCCTGATATTGTCATTCCGCACAAGATTCAGATTCCTACACTGGAGAAGTATAATGGTTCTACCTGCCCGAGAACTCATGTAAAGGCATATACCAGGAAGATGGTTGCCCATGCCAAGGACGAAAAGCTAATGATGCACTTTTTCAAAGACAACCTGTCCGGCGCGTCTTTGGAATGGTATATGGCGCTGGAAAGTAGGGATGTTCGTACTTGGAGAGAGTTAGCTGCAGCTTTTATCAAGCATTACCAATACAACACAGACATGGCTCCCAACAAAACTCAGTTGTTGAGCATGTTCCAGAAAAATGATGAAAGTTTCAAAGAATACACGCAAAGGTGGCGTGAATTGGCGGCTAGAGTACAACCACCAATGCTGGAGAAAGAGATGTTGGATATGTTTATGGACACACTGCCTAAGCATTATTATAAAAAGCTATTGCCTTGTTCACTAGGCAAGTTTACAGATGTGATTGCGATCGGACAGAAGGTAGAGGTTGGAATTAAGGCTGGAAAAGTTTCTAGTGGTGACGGATCATCCTCCGGACATGGAAAGAAGCCATTTGATGGTTATAAGAAGAAAGGAGAGGCCAATACTGTATCATCTTACAAGGGAAAAGGGAAACAGTGCCAGAACAATAATCAACAAGTAGCATCGGTAACTATCCCAACAACGTTACCTCCACCACAGCAACAAAGGAATAATGCTAATCAGAACAGGCAGCAGGGCCAGTATCAGAATAGACAAAGAAATGCAGAGAGGCATTTTGAGCAACCACCGATGTCGTATGCACAGTTGTTGCAACAATTACTGCAGTTGCGTCTAGTTGAGCTCTGTACCCTGGCTCCACCAACAGGGGAACTCCCACGAGGCTACGACGCTAACGCACACTGTGATTTTCACTCTGGTGCTCCGGGGCATACTGTGGAGAAATGTAGGGCATTTCATCACAAGGTGCAAGACCTTATAGACTCCAAGGCTATCAATTTCTCGAATGATAGGCCCAATATTGTTCAAAACCCGATGCCTGATCACAATGGGCCGAGGGTGAATGCGATAATTGAGGAATGTGAAGCTTTGAATTTGATCATGGATGTTGAGGAGCTGAAGACTCCACTGGCTGTGGTAAAAAACAGGTTATTGAAGGGTGGCGTCTATCTGGGTTGTGATTAGAACTGTTCAGATTGTTTGACGAAGGATAATGGTTGTGATTCGTTGAAGATGGGTATCCAAGATCTGATTGATGAGGGTTGCTTACAATTTGATAGAGGTAATCAACAAGAAGAAGTCGTCAGTGAGAAGGTTGCTACCATCACCATTCCTTTCAAGACGATTACTATTTCTGGTCTGGCAAGGCCACCTCCAGTCATCATTACAAGGGCTGGACCTATTCCGTCTGAAAGTACTAAGTCTATTCCCTGGAATTACGGTGCAGAAGTGTTTGTCAATGGACAAAAGCAAGAATTAATGGCTACTTCATCAGTGAGTTCTAATCCTGAGGCTAAGGTTGAGACCGATGCTATAACGAGAAGTGGTAGAGTGCTTACTTCTATTAATGATCAACCCGGTACTTCTAGGTAAGATAAGGGAAAACAGGTAATGGATGGTTTTGTTCAGACTCCAGGGATTATTGATTCTACAGTAAAGCCGGTTGATGATGCTTTTTCTGAAAATGTAGAGGAGTTTATGAGACTTATCCGGAAAAGTAAATACAAAATTGTGGACCAGTTACATCAAACCCCGTCCAAGATTTCTATTCTGTCGTTGCTGTTGTGTTCTGAAGCTCATAGGAATGCTCTTCTGAAAATTTTGAATGCGGCCTATGTTCCTCAAGAGATTTCTGTTAATCAGCTGGAAGGGTTTGTGGCACACGTGAATGCGGGTAATGGCTTGGGTTTTACAGATCTTGATTTGACTCCCGCTGGGAGGAATCATAACAATGCCCTGCATATTTCGATTGAGTGTCGTGGTTCACTGATGTCACATGTGTTGGTTGATACTGGATCATCGTTGAATGTATTGCCAAAGAAAGCATTAATGAAGTTAGATACCAGGGGACTTATTTGTACACCAAGCGACTTGGTGGTGCGAGCTTTTGATGGCTCGAAGAGATCTGTCTTTCGTGAGATTGTGCTTCCGATCAAGGTTGGGCCGGAAACCTTTGATGCAACATTTTATATAATGGATATTCAGCCAGCATACAGTTGTCTGTTGGGTTGTCCTTGGATCCATGGTGCAGGCGCTGTAACCTCCACTTTGCATCAAAAGCTGAAGTACATGGTAGATGGTCATTTGGTGACAGTGTGCGGAGAGGAGGACATAATGATTAGTCAGCTGTCAACCTTTAAATACGTGGAAGTGGATGGTGAAATCCATGAGACATTCTGTCAGGGGTTTGAAAAAGTGAAGGTGTCTGAAGAGGTTATTCAGTTTGAGGATCAGGCTGAGACCACAGAGCAGCCCACAGTGGCAAATCAACCTGAGGTTTCTATGTCTTCGTTTAAAGACGCCAAGGCTATAGTCGAAGCTGGTAGCTCACAGAAGTGGGGCCAAGTGATTAAAGTTCAGCCAAAAAGGAATACAAGCCACCCAGGAAAGCCGGGGATCCTCCCAAAGTCTATGGCCCAGTCCGTTTCACCAGTGCCGGTGTTTTCTTCGACAGAGTTAATGCCATTGAGGAAGAAGGGGACAGTGATTGTGATATGGATAGCTGGATCCGCCCTTGCGTCCTAGGAGAAAGTCTGTGCAACTGGTCTTCTGAAAAATTCATTCAAGTGACTAGTTTCGAGTAATTGCTTTGTTTTCCTATCATGTTAATCCTGCGTTCTGCCCAAGACGTAGTGATTTTATTTGTAGAGCTTTTAACTGTTGCATGTTTTGCTTTATCATCAATAAAGGACTTTTCACACTCAAATATTTTGATCTCTGTCTTTCTGTTTTATTTTTATGCATTAAAAACCCACATCAAAATGGCAATGTGTTTCTTTTGTTGAATACATAATAAAACATACCTCATCAATCATGCAGGTCTTTTTGTTCAGATGACACCGATCATGACTCAGCTATAGCTCGGTATGACTTTGACAATCCAATCTATCAGGCTGAAGAAGAGACTGGCGAAGATTGTGAACTGCCCGAAGAGTTGGCCAGATTGTTAAAGCAAGAGGAGAAGGTCATCCTACCTCATCAGGAGGAAATTGAGATTGTGAATCTGGGAACCGAGGACGCCAGAAAGGAAGTAAGGATAGGGGCTGCATTGGAAGGTAGTGTCAAGGGAAGATTGATTGAAATGCTCCGTAAGTATGTGGACATCTTCGCCTGGTCTTACCAAGACATGCCTGGGCTCGATACTGATATTGTTGTACACCGGCTACCACTTAAAGAAGGTTGTGCTCCGGTCAAACAAAAGTTGAGAAGAACTAAATCGGAGATGTTTGTCAAAATCAAACAAGAGGTTCAGAAACAACTAGATGCTGGTTTTCTTGCCGTAACAAATTATCCTCCATGGGTTGCTAACATCGTGCCTGTACCTAAGAAGGATGGGAAGGTCAGGATGTGTGTTGATTACAGGGATTTGAACGGAGCAAGCCCAAAGGACGATTTCCCGCTCCCTCACATTGACGTGTTAGTTGACAATACTGCTCAGTATTCGGTGTTTTCCTTCATGGATGGCTTCTCTGGGTATAACCAAATCAAGATGGCCCCAGAGGACATGGAGAAAACAACGTTCATAACACCGTGGGGAACATTCTGCTACAAAGTGATGCCCTTTGGATTGAAAAATGCAGGGGCAACCTATCAGCGGGCGATGGTGACTCTCTTTCATGATATGATTCACAAAGAGATTGAGGTCTATGTTGATGACATGATTGTGAAGTCACAGACGGAGGAAGAACATCTGGGGAATCTTCAGAAGCTATTTGAAAGATTGAGAAAATTCAGACTGAGGTTGAATCCAAACAAATGCACCTTCGGGGTGAGATCAGGAAAATTGCGGGGGTTTATTGTTAATGAAAAAGGTATCGAGGTTGATCCTGCTAAGGTAAAAGCCATACAAGAAATGCCTGTGCCGAAAACAGAAAAAGAGGTTCGTGGTTTCTTGGGGAGATTAAACTACATTGCTAGGTTTATCTCGCATCTCACAGCCACGTGTGAACCAATCTTCAAGTTGTTAAGAAAAGATCAAGCGGTCAGGTGGAATGAAAATTGTCAAAAGGCGTTTGAAAAGATTAAAGAATACTTGCAGGAACCTCCGGTCCTTATACCACAAGTGCCAGGACGACCTTTGATTATGTATCTCACGGTTCTTGAGAATTCAATGGGTTGTGTGCTCAATCAACAAGACGAGTCTGGTAGAAAGGAGCACGCCATTTACTACCTGAGTAAAAAGTTTATGGATTGCGAGTCAAGGTACTCGATGCTGGAGAAAACATGTTGTGCACTCGCTTGGGCCGCTAAGCGTTTGAGGCAGAATATGTTAAACCACATAACCCTCTTGATTTCAAAGATGTATCCGATCAAGTATGTGTTTGAGAAGCAAGCACTTTCTGGTAGAATAACCCGTTGGCAGATGGTTCTGACAGAATACGATATTCAGTATGTTTCCCAAAAGGCCATTAAGGGAAGTGTTTTGTCAGAATATCTTGCCGAACAGCCAATTGAGGATTATCAACCGATGAAGTTTGAATTTCCGGACGAGCATATCATGTATCTGAAGATGAAGGATTGTGAAGAACCTTTGCCTGATGAAGGACCTGAGATTGGATCTCAGTGGAAGATGGTTTTTGATGGGGCTGTTAATTCATATGGTAACGGAATCGGGGCAATCATTACGACTCCAAAGGGCTCTCATATACCCTTCACTGCCCGATTGGCTTTCGTATGCACCAACAATGAGGCAGAGTACAAAGCATGCATCATGGGGTCAGAAGAGGCGATTGATTTGAGAATCAAGAACCTCGATGTTTATGGTGATTCTGCGTTGGTGGTTAATCATATTACAGGTGAATGGGAGACTCGTCAAGCGAATCTTGTTCCGTATAACAACTATGCCAGAAGGTTATTACCCGTCTTTGACAGAGTGGACTTCCATCACATTCCCCGGATAGAGAATCAGATGGCTGATGCGTTGGCAACGTTGTCATCAATGTATCAAGTGAATCGTTGGAATGAAACTCCTTCAATTAGAATCATGCGCTTGGACAGACCTGTTTTTGTGTTTACGGTTGAAGGTGTATCAGATGGCAAGCCTTAGTATCATGATATCAAAGTCTTTTTGAAGAGTCAGGAATACCCAGCTGGGGCATCTTCCAAGGATAAAAAGACATTGAGGAGGTTATCAGGAAACTTCTTTTTGAATAAAGACGATGTGTTATACAAGAGAAACTTTGACATGGTCTTGCTACGTTGTGTTGATGAACACGAGGCAGGCCTGTTAATGAAAGAAGTTCACGAAGGGTCCTTTGGTACTCATGCCAATGGGCATGCTATGGCAAAAAAACTGTTGAGAGTGGGGTATTACTGGATGACTATGTAGTCTGATTGTTTTAAATACGCCCGGAAATGTCATAAATGCCAGATTTATGCTGATAAGGTGCACGTACCGCCTACTCCTCTGAATGTTTTGTCGTCACCCTGTCCTTTTGCCATGTGGGGCATTGACATGATTGGGAAGATCGAGCCGACTGCTTCGAATGGACATCATTTTATCCTGGTGGCTATTGATTATTTCACGAAGTGGGTGGAAGCAGCATCGTATGCCAACGTCACCAGACAAGTGGTAGCCCAGTTTATTAAGAAGGACATCATCTGCCGGTATGGAGTCCCAGAGAGGATCATTACTGACAATGGATCAAATTTGAACAATAAGATGATGAAGGAGCTATGCCAGAGGTTTAAGATCGAACATCACAATTCTTCTCCCTATCGCCCGAAGATGAATGGGGCTGTTGAAGTAGCTAATAAGAACATAAAGAAGATTGTGCAGAAGATGGTAGTGGCATACAAGGACTGGCATGAGATGTTGCCTTACGCTTTGCACGGATATCGTACTTCGGTACGTACATCAACTGGGGCAACCCCTTTCTCACTGGTGTATGGTATGGAAGCAGTTCTGCCATTAGAAGTTGAGATTCCTTCTTTGAGAATTCTGATAGACGTGAAGCTTGATGAAGCTGAGTGGGTGCGTTCCCGGCTGAATGAACTGAACCTCATTGAAGAGAAGAGATTGAAAGCCATTGCGCATGGCCGGTTGTATCAGAGCAGGATGAAAAAAGCATTTGATCAGAAAGTGCGTCCTCGGTGTTTCCAAACTGGTGAATTAGTCCTGAAAAGGATCACTCCTCCTCAAACAGATCACAGGGGCAAGTGGACTCCGAATTACGAAGGGCCATATGTAGTAAGACAGGTTTTCTCTGGTGGAGCCTTATTACTCTCAACTATGGATGGCGAAGATTTTACGTCCCCTGTGAATGCGGATGTAGTCAAAAAATACTTTGCATAAAAAGACCCGCTGGACATAAAAAGAAGGTTCAGGCAAAAATGGGGCATCCTGGCGAACCATAAAAAGAAAAGGTTCGGGAAAAAATTAGGGATAAAAAAGAAAAAGAAATAAACCCGCAAGGTTGAAAACCTGAAAATGCAACTTTGGCAAAAATGGGTATCCCGGTGGATTGAAAACCCGAAAAGGGCGATCCAGGCAAAAGTTAGGGATTTAAAAGCAAAGACTACGATTTGCGTTCGATCTGTGACCACTATTCACACTTGGAAAATTTGAAGGAAAGGAATCAGTCTAGTCAGGCATCTTCAAAGTCCAAAGCATCTGCGGATAAACAAGTCATATGGGTTATAGCTGAGTCGAGTCATGGTGGATGTCTGTTCCCCACATTGCCGACATGTGTATTTTCTTTTACTTTTTGCGCAATTACCTCTTTTCAGGAATTGCTTCCAAATGTAAATGACTATTTACAGGCTGATCATTCAATAAAGTTTGCATTTCAGTCAAAGAGCTTTTGTTTTTGTTTTACCTGTTTTGTTTGTGAAAATGTCCGATATTTTTTATATACATTACATGCTAAAATGTTGAGCTTTGTAAAACAAGTTGGAAAACAGTGGCAATTGTTTAGGCACCAGTCACTATGATGATAATCAAAGTAATCATTTTTGCACGTAGACCTTTCTGTTGGTTTTGCAGGATAACAGGTTTGTACCTCCCTAGTAGAGTTGCTCTCCTTAATTTTGAAGGCTGATCATTTTCAGCAGTTTGCTGCTCTCCCCAGTCAGAGTATCGAGGATCGTCTTCCTCAACAGAGTATAAAGAGGTAATTCCCCAAGTGGAGTCGTTGAGGATCGTTCCCCTCAGCAGGATATAACAGGTTTACCCCCAGCCAAAGTTGTGATTTGGCTCATCTTTCCTCAGCAGGCAGCCAAAAGTTGTTATTTTTACAGCCTCTCCTGCAAGAATCTGATGGAGTGTCCTCGTTGGTTAAAGACAGTGTTTCCCCAATGAGCATGGGGCAATCTATTCTCCTCAAAGTTTCTTTTAGTTTATCCCCAAGCAGAGTTTGTTGGCGGTTAGTATCCCCAGCAGGTTTTGAATCCAGGTTCTGAAACATTTGGTCATCCCCAGCGGAGGAGTTTCCATCTTCAGTTTTCAGTTCCTCCCCGATTGAGTGGGTTTTCTCTTAGAGATTCTTCCATCTCCAGCTGAATTGGTGATTGTGATCTTCCCCAGCAGGGTGAAGTTTTTCCTCAACATGATTTCTTTGGTTTGATGACAATGTAGTTTATCGTCCTCGGTGGAGCTTCTTCTATTCTCAGTGTTTATTTCGCTGGGACGGTCTTTTTGCATTGCATAAGCATTTTTTACATGGCATCCTCCTAAATGCGTAGCATTTCCACTTCGTGTGGAGCATTACGGCAAAATTCAAGCATATGCATCCGAAGCATAAGCCAGGTTTGAGTTTTCCTTCGTCAGGAGAACCGGATTTCAGGAAGATATCATTCGACTTTACTCCACAAGTGTTGGGTTTAGTTATTCAAAGCAATATTTGACAGTCCCACAGTAGAGTGTTTTGCCAGGATTGTGAACCCGTGATCTCTTTCCACCCCTTTCGTCCAGGTGGTCTTTTGATTCATCCCTTCAAGGTTTTTACCTTGACACCCGTTCGTGTTTGAACCTTCGATTTCGATACCCGTCCGTATTGAACCCTTTTACACCCGTCCGTGTATTTTTTCGATACCCGTCCGTATTGAAACCATCTTGACACCCGTCCGTGTATCTTTTCGATACTCGTCCATATTGAACCCTTTTACACCCGTCCGTGTATCTTTTCGATACCCGTCTGTATTGAAACCATTTTACGCTCGTCCGTGTATTTTTTCGATACCCGTTCGTATTGAACCTCTTTACACCCATCCGTGTATTTTTTCGATACACGTCTGTATTGAACCTCTTTACACCCGTCCGTGTATCTTTTCGATACCCGTCCGTATCCTCTTTACACTCGTCCGTGTATCTTTTCGATACCCGTCCGTATTGAACCTCTTTACACCCGTCCGTGTATCTTTTCGATACCCGTCCATGTTTGAACCTTTGATTTCAATACCCGTCCGTATTGACCTATTGATAACGCCATTCCGTGTTCAGTTCATCATTTTGATCCCCAATAAGGCCAATCCCTAGTAGATTGAACCTTTCTGCACCCGTCCGTGTATCTTTTCGATACCCGTCCGTATTGAACCCTTTTACACCCGTCTGTGTATCTTTTCGATACCCGTCCGTATTGAATCTCTTTACACCCGTCCGTGTACCTTTTCGATACCCATCCATATTGAACCCTTTTTACACCCGTCCGTGTACCTCTTCGATACCCGTCCGTATTGAACTCTCTTGACACCCGTCCGTGTTTATCCCCATCATAGCTAACACTCGTCCGTGTTGTGACAGTGCAACATTTATTGCTTGTTCCCCAGTGGAGTCGTCCCTCCTTTGAGGATTGCAAATTTCAGGTTTCTTTTGGTATTCAATCTCCGTGAATCCTTTGAACGCATGACAGTCGTTGCTATCACACCTTCAGGACCAAGTTGATTGAATAGGGGCAGCTGTAACACCCCAAAATTTGCTCTTTTGCTTTGAAGCTAACTGGCTTATGTTTCTTTTCATTTCTTGCATTAGCATTTGTGCATAGCATTGGTTCTTAGCATGGGATTAAGGTACTTGGCTCATCTCAAAGGAATCTCAAGCCTCAAGGTGTTTTGTGGAGGTCATCATATCTTCATAAGATCAAGAGTGGCAAAGGATTTCAAGTGAATCTTTCCCTCCTAACCAGAGGGACCAAATTAGGGTTCTTGGGTTCAAAGAGCTTCTTGAGAAAACTTTATGGATTCAAGCATGCTCTCATGGGTTCCATATGCTCTCAAACACTAATAGAGGAAGGCTTGGCTAGTGGTTCATTGTGGAAGATGTTCAGTGGATCAGTTACTTGTGAATTAAGAAAAAGTCAACAGTGGAGAGGAAAGTCAACCATGGGTTTTCAAAGGTTCAAATCATGTTTCCCAAGTCCATGTACCTTTATTTGGTCAAGGAATAGCATGGATGGCATTATTCATCAAGAATCAAGAGTTGGTGCAAAAGTTACTATTTCTGGAAAATGACCTATAATGTGAAACTTCCATTTTTGGTAACTTTTCAAACCATCTTCAACTTGACTTTTCATCATCAGAGAAGCTTCAAATGAATTTTCCTCAAACATGAAAGTTGAAGATCTCTCTCTCCCCTTTCCAAAAAGTACTAGATCATCTCCATACCATTTGTGAAACTCAAGATATGACCAAAAGAAGGCAAGGTGCTTTTTAGGGTTTTCACATGTATCCATTTTTCCACCTTTTGCATTTTGGTTCAAAATGACTTGTAATTGTTTCTAATGACTCAAGTCACATTTCCATATTCAAGTACACATCATAAGGACCATTTTTGACCCTTGAATCACTCCAATCCGTGCCATGTACTTCATGAATTTCACAAAATGCAAATTTGCAAGATGGGTTGAATCTCACAAATCAGACCACTACAAAGCCCAAACCCAATTCCATTATGATCAACAAGTAAAATGGAGATGAATCATACTTATTTCATGACCAATGCACGTGTGATTAAGGGTGTGCATCACAACTTGCATTTTTGCAAATCACTTTGGATAGCCTTAATCAAGGGATTAACTAAACCCTAATCATGCTTAGAGGTCTAACCAAGTGTATATAACGAGACTCACACGTTTATTCACACCTCATGCACTCTCATTTGCTCTGAATTTCATTTTTCACTCAAACTTTCTCTCCTTCGAAACTCTCTCCTCACAAGGGTTTCTGAAGAAATTTTTTCATATTCGTGATCCACATACTCCATAGAACAAGAATCTACCATTGTTTAAAGCTCTAAGCAAGGTTTTCATCAGATACGAATTTGAGTTGCTCACTTTCAAAATCCAAGATCCAGCCTGATTCAAGCCTCATATTGCATTTATTTTGCAATCAGAAGTTCCAAGGAGTAGATCTGCAGCTTTCTTAAGGATTTCTTGGTGTATTTTGAGCTCTACAAGTTTCAGGTTAGTGTGAAATTCATGATCCTAGAACTTGATTTTCTTGTATTCATAATGTTCCTCATGCTTTGCTGATCATCCTGGTGTGTTTAGATCTTGATTTGCACGTGTATTATGGTTGTAATGTGGATCTGAAATTTTTATGTTCAAACTTTTTTCCTTCGATTTGGTTTATATATGTATGATCTGTTGAAATGAAGGTGATATCCATGATCCTTGTTGAATTCTGAGTTGAATGGTGTACTTGTTTGTGATTTCTGGGAAATTTTGGTGTTGAGGTCACCGGAGAAGACGATCGGAGCTAGGGCTCCGGCGTCTGGTTCACTTTTCAGGTCACCTGAAGTTTGAGGTTGAAGATGAAATCTTGACCATTGGTGGTCCAGATCTGATGGTTCACGTTCAGCCAGATCATTTAAAATCTTCATTTATTTTATTGATTGTGTGTGTATATTCCATGGTTGTTATTGTGCACACAGATCTGACCCTTGATCTTGCATGACTTTGTGATTTGTTGACTTGATCTGGTCCGTTAGATTGATCTGATGGTTTATAGTTTGCCAGCACATTAAAGTGGGAGTGTGCCTCTCACGTGTTTTTTTATTTTTATTTTATATGTGTGTGTGTGCTAATCCATGATTGTTACCATGCGCGTGTGATCCTGAGCGTTGATAATGTATACTTGTGATTTTGTTTGACTGAATGTGGAATGTTGGATCAATCCTGTGGCTTGTGTGAGTCAATCATGTTGACTGAGTCCATGTTTTTGTTTGGTATGCGCTGACCATCTGTGTGGACTGGGCTTGCTTTTCCCACCCCTCCTTGAGCCCATTTTATTTCTCCAACGTGATTATCTTGCTTAATGCACCCCTGGCTTGTTTTATTTCTTTTTTTTTTATTTTCACATATTTGCATTTTTGCTTTTTAATTTTTAAAATTAGTTTTATGTATTTAAAAATCACCAAAAAAATTATGAAGCATCTTTGGAATTTTATAAAATTTTGTAAAATTTTATTTTTCCATTTTATTTTATTTTGTGCATATGAATTAATTGTTTGATTAATTTTCTTTGTGAATTTCTTCCCTTGTGCACACTTGATCTTGTTGATTTTTGTTCTCATCATTGGTGTATGATTTGCATCCCACTCTTTTTGTATATTTCAGAGGACATCTTGAGGTCCTTAAAAATATTTTTCTCATATTTTTAAACTCTTTGCATATTGCATTTTGTAACGAGCGATTTTGGACGCGGTTCTTAAGCGCTGGTCGCTCTCTGCGGTTGAGCTTAAACTACAGGTCGATTCATTTTTATCCTATTGTGAGCTGAATAAGGAAGGGAAATAGATGTCTCCAATTAACCCTGCTTGTATACTGAGTTTAAACAGCGGTCTGTTAGGTTATGAATGCTATCAATGTCGGGGGGCCTTTGTACTGGTTATTTGTATTTTCGCCAATACGGTTTTCTTTTTTTTTATCTGGGCAGAAGGTTTCTGGCGGGGAACAAGGATTAGGATGTTAGGACTGATGCTTTTGAATTACTGCTTTTGATTGATAGAGATATGGGATTTGGGTTTTTTGTTGATTGTGCTCGCTAAGATCTTTTCTTTCCATTTTATGCCTACGTATTCCCGTTTACCGAAACAGGGAAATCAGAGCGTTCGTAGTTCCTCCTATTCTATGGGAGGAAATGGGTGTTTTGGTGTCTTGTTCAAAGCCCAAGACGTGAAGTGAAAGGTGATTTGTATCTTGATCAAAGCCCAAGATGTGAAGCTGAAAAGTCTATTTGTGTCTTGTTCAAAGCCCAAGACGCGAAGCTGAAGGACCTCGACTTTAGAGAGAATTTGTCATCTCTAAAGACGGGTTTGTCTGTCACAACTATTGGGTGACTGGCTATAAAGGAGAATTACTTTAACCGGGATACGCGGATCCTAGCAATGCCATAATTTCCTTTAAAGGGGATTTTGACCTGAAGGAGAAGACTTTAACTCAGTGTAGAGCAATGCTATCTTTCCTTAGGAATTTCTCATGCTAAAAGAAGGACAGTGGCATTGATGTAGATGATCTAGAGGCTTGCCGCTTACAGCGATTAGATGAAGGGGAAGGAGTTGTTGATGTTTGTATACTGTGAATGAGGCACAACTTTGATGCTAAAAGGTTGATTGGATCAACCAGTGGTTTTCTTATACAAAGCCTAAGAGGAGGCTATTGGCCCAACAAGAGGGAGTTTTTATGTGTCTCGTACGAAGCCCGAGAGAGAGGCTAAAAGGGTTGACTCAACAGGAGAATCTTTTATACTCAACAAGAGAGTGTTTTTGTATCTCGTACGAAGCCCGAGATGGAGGCTAAAAGGTGATTGACTCAATAAGAGAGTCCTTTATACTCAACAAGAGAGTGTTTTTGTATCTCGTACGAAGCCCGAGATGGAGGCTAAAGGTTTGACTCAGTATGAACCTTTTTGTATCTCGTATAAAGCCTGAGATGGAGGCGAAAGGGGTGATTGACTAACTAGGGAGTCTCTTATGTGTCTCGTACAAAGCCCGAGAGAGAGGCTAAACGTTGTTTGACTCCACTGGGGAGAATTTTGGTATCTCGTACGAAGCCCGAGATAGAGGCTAAACGTTTGCTTCTCTGGGAAGAATCATTGAACAAAGCCCAAGAGGAGGCTATGGTAACTGTTTCAGTTAAGTGACATGTCCAGTATACTGATTTTAAAGAGAAAATCAGTTCTTATATGAGCAACACTGTACTCAGGGATTTGATTTGAAGATCAGGGATATTTCCTTCTCTTTGAGGAAACGGGAAATCCAAAGGGTATTGAGACTGTCCGAGTCTGCGGGTTTCCTTCCTATTTAACGAAGGGTTCACTTGAGAATGTCTTTGAGACTCAAGGAAGTTAGATTGTCCGTGTCTAGAGTTTTATCTTTTGTACTATGCTTTGAGAAATAGTAGTAGACTCTAAGAAAGGACTGTTCTATGAGGATGACTAGGTTCTGTTCCTATACCTCTAGGAGGTCGTCGGGATAATTTGTACGAAGCCCAAGAGGAGGCTGGAAGCTTTTAAGAAGCCGACGGGTCCTTGTACTAAGCCCAAGAGGAGGCTATCATTCCCGGAGGAAGAGATCATTATACGAAGCCTAAGAGGAGGCTGTGAATACTTCTAAGAAGCCGTATGGGTCCTTGTACGAAGCCTAAGAGGAGGCGGGGTTGCTTTTAGGAAGCCTGTGGGTCCTTGTACGATGCCCAAGAGGAGGCCGATGCTTTTAAGAAGCCCGTGGGTCCCCAAACCCTGAAAAATTCAAGGCAAGCTATTCACAAGGAATAGGTCAAGTCAGGAAAGTTCGAGAATTTGGAAGAAACTCAAAGATGCCATCCACGGAGAAGACATTCATCTTGGGGGTAGAGTTTCTTGACAATTCCTAATGAGGACAGCCGAAGAGAAGACTGTATCTGGTGATCCTATTGGGGATCTAGTTGTCTATTTCTACGAATAAACGAAACGGCGTCACCTAGTTCTAGACGTAGTTGCCGGGGAAACTCTAAATATCTATACTATTATTACAAAGTTGATATGAGTTTATGAAAGAAGACTTACAGTGAAACAGCCCCATAATACAGTTATATATATATGAGTTTATGAAAGGAGACTTACAGTGAAATAGCCCCACAATACAGTTATATACATATGAAAACGGTAAATGAAAGCGGGTAAACACTTACTCGGTTGTAGAGCTTCCATGCTGTTTGGTTAGTTGTTCAACAAAGAAAGACTGAAAACAACAGTATATTCAAAATTAAAGGAGAAAGTGCTTTGAAAAAGAAAGATTTGGGGCTTACAGCTCAAGCAGAGGCCCAGGGTTTTATCAGTGAGCGCACTGTTGAATTTGTACAGAGGGACTTATACAAGTGACTGAGGCCCAAGAAAGGTTTTCTGTACAAAGGGATGGGTCTTACACTCTATTAGAGGCCCAAGTGAGTTTTAAGAAAAGAAATAGGTCTTACTACTCGACGGTAGGCCCAATGGTTAATTTTGAAAAAAGGCGACGGTCGCGCCGAGGTTTTGTAAACACCGTGGGACTTATACAAGTGACTGAGGCCCAAAATTTTGATATTTACATAGGGATTGAGTCTTACACTCTATTAGAGGCCCAAAGAGTTTAAAGAAAAGAAATGGGGCTTACAACACGAGGGGAGGCCCATAGTCTTTATTTTCAAGATGAATACTCACTTTTAAAATGCTTAAAAACAATTAAAAATGAATTTATTCACAAAAATACCAACTATATTGAATAAATAATATAAATTTGATTTTTTAGTAGAATAAAATATTTTACTATTTTTGTGATTATTCAGAAAAAGAACCAATAAAAAATAAACAAAATTGAGCGAGTTATTAATTTTCCAAATTATTAAAAAAATAATATGAAAAATGAGAAAATATAAAAAAGAGGAGTTGGGTCTTACACTCTATTAGAGGCCCAAAGTGTATTTTTCTACAAAAGATGGGGCTTACAACTCAGGGAGAGGCCCAAAATATTTTCAGTTTGAAAATGGAGATCGCGCCGAGATTTTTAACGTATCGGGACTTATACAATAGCTGAGGCCCAAAATTGTTTCGTTAAAAAAGGGTTGGGTCTTACACTCTAATAGAGGCCCAAAAAGGTTATTTTTTAAAAGGGAGACGATCGCGCCGTTTGTTTTTTACGGTATCGGGACTTATACAATGCACTGAGGCCCAAAAATGGTTTGGTCAAAAAAAAGGATTGGGTCTTACACTCTATTAGAGGCCCAAAGTGTTTTGAAAATGATTTATGAGGGTTGAATTAATCCAAAAACCCTAATTTGTTTTCAAAAATGTATTTAATTGAATAAAAATTCAATTAAAATGATCAAAATTGTTTAACATATGAAAAACAAATTGTGATCTTGGATTAATGCTTCAAAAATTAAGTATTGACCTACAAAATAATTAGAAAGCATTAAAAGTTGCAAAATCAAGGTGGAAAAAATATTTAAAATGTCAAAAACAATTAAAATATTAATTCTTTGCAAAAATATCAATTATATGAAATAAATAATATTTTTGGGATTTTTTGATAAAATAAAATATTTTAACATTTTTGTGAATTATTAAAAAAAGAATCAACTCAAAATCATTAAAACTCAGAGAGAAATTAATTTTTGAATCAATTAAACAAAAGTCACAAATTTCAAATATTCAAATTTGTGAAAATGGCGCCAAGAACACACCAAGAACACGCGCGTGTTCTGAGTTTCCCAGATTTGCGTATTCCATCCAATCTCACTGAATACTTAACCATATCATGCAATCCACATACCAATCAATTCGTTTTAACCTCACGATCATGTCTATAACACTTAATTTCATTTAAATTAAACATAAGACATGAAATCACGAAGAAACCTCAAGAACCCTAATTTCTACATGAAGGCTAGGATTTTTGATATACGATTCAAACAAAGCAATTAATTGAGGGAAAACATTCCATGCATGATTATGAACATATGGCCAAATTATTGTGCAGCAAAAATTGCATGGATTATAGAGTTAGAAGAGCTCATGCTTACCACTTGCAGCTGGTGATCGTGATTTGTGTAGGAGGTGTTACAGTTGTGTTGTGATAATCTGAACAGCTTCCCTAGGTGCTATGGAGTGTGTTTGAATGCTTGGACTTGATGGAAATTGGCTGGATCACTTCATGGCATCTCAACTGCACTTTGGTTAAAACCTTGAGCAATTGACTGGTGATTCTGAGAAATCAATGTTCCAGTTGTTGTTTAAGTGTTTGATCAGCTCATATGTGATGTATATGAGGTGTGTGAGTGATTGGTTTGAGTGGAATTTCCCTCTAGCTCAAAACCCGATAGTTACCTTGCTAAGAAAGGCATTTTTGCCAAGAGAAAGAGATTTTGAGAAAGGCAAGTGTTGTAGGCCTTTGGTGTACCTAAACTGAACACAATTGAGCTCTATTTATAGTAGAGCAAGTTTGTTTTGCAAGGAATAGTGAATGGCAACTGCTAAGTAGGTTTGGCCAATGTTGGCAAATGAAAATCCAAGTCTCCTCTAGCCATTGACTAGAGGTTAGGGCACAAAGCTTTGGTTCCCTTGGTCTTGGATAAGTCTTGACTGATTTCAGATGAGAATGGCTCAGTCCATGCCACCTTGATGCTTCCATTGAATGCTTCAATCCAAATTTGGAGTCTTGTCCCTATTTTGGCCATTCTAGGTTCAACATGCTATTTCTTGTTCCATGGACTTTGGAGGCTTGGCTCAGTGATTGTCCCCTTTAGATTCAATCCTCAGATGTGTCCAAGTGGATAGGAGCATTTGAATTTGGCTGATTTTGGCAAATCGAGCAAAATTGCAAATTCTGCCTTGCCTTTGACAGATTTCAGCAAGGCAACTTGCCAATGTCATATCTCATGGTGTAAGTTGAATTTGGTAATGTTCTTGACCATTTTGGAAAGCCCTTACATGATACAACAACTGTTTTAACATGTTTGGTTTTGATCTCTTTTGAATCCAAGTGAAAAATCCCCCTACATTTGGCAAAAAGTGAGGCAAAATCTGACTTAGTGAAATTTTCACTAAGTGTTGGAACAAAGTGTTTTCTCTTGATTTTGATCACTTCATAACTCAAAATCCATGAGGAATTTGGACATAGGTCAGTATGAAGCTTTTGTAGAGGGAAATGAGATCTACAAATCAAGCTTTGAATGGGGCACAATGGCCTTGTGGTTTAGGAGTTATGGTCCTCCAAAGTTGGTGCATTAGTGGCACTTTTTCATGACTTAGAAAAATTTCTAAGTTTTATGGTTACCCCTTTTTCAAGTTATCCCACTTTTCTTGATTTTTCTTGATGAATGATGATTCAAACCATACATTAACATCATTTTAGGGCTAAAAATCCATTTTAGTGAAAAATCTCAAAAAGTCAAAGTTGACTTTTGTGCACAGTTGACTTTTTGTCAGATGAATTCCAAACCTTGCAATTCTTCAGGAAATCATGTCCTTGACCTAAATCAAACTCGATGGACATGTTCCATGGGTGTCATAGGGTATATTGAGGCATGTCCTAGGGTTTGGGAGCATGTCCTGGTCAAAAGTCAAAGTTACAGTTGACTTTTCCCTTAAAACCCTAATTGTGGTACAGATGAAATTGAGACTTGTTGCTCAAGCTTCTTGGATTAATCCATTGTTCCAAATGGATCAATATAGTTCATTGGAGACCCTCAAACCATGTCTTGAGGTCTTGGTTCATGATTTGTCCCAAAAGTCAACTTAGGGTGAATTAGGTCAAGAAACCCTAATTCCTGATTTTTGATGAATGCATCCCCTGAGGCAAGATTGACTTGATGATTGGGTCCATGAGGTTCCATGGAGTATATTAGGTTAGGTTTTGGATCATTGGCTTGTGCCCAGATGAAAAATTTCCATCTGGAGGCCCTGGTCGACCAAAACCCAAATTTGGTGACACTGTCAATCTTGAGACTTGATCCACCTAGAAGGGAGCAGCCTTGTGCTTAAGCCTTGAAATGGGAGTCCTTTTGATCCATTGTGGATGTTTGAGAGGTTAGACAAGTTGAAGATCATGTCATTCCTTGATTGATCCTTTGTCTAAGCACTCAGAGAGGGCTTGAAACCCTAATTTTGATTGTAGTGGATGCTCACCCATTTTTGGGGAGACTGATAAAGTATGATGGTTCCTCCATATTGTGCTGATGATTTGCACAATGATGGGAAATCTTAGTGGTCAAAATTTGGGGTATGACAGATGCCCCTATTTAATCTTCTTGGACCCGAAGGTGTGAATGACGAAGGTATTCGGGCATTCAGGGTGCAAGAGGATTAAATATCGGAATACCCGAAATTTTGATGGTGGTTATGAATGGTAGCTTACGCATTCATCTTCTTTAGCTAAGTGAAGATGCTTAGAAAAGGTAAACTTCCCCTCGATCCTGGTCTTCAGCCAAGGAGCTGGTCTCAGTTTTTTTTGAAATAAACTTCCCCTCGATCCCGGTTTCCTACCAAGGAACTGGTCTTAGTTTCTTTTGTAAACTTCCCCTCGATCCTGGTTTCCTACCAAGGATCTGGTCTCGGTTTCTGATATAAACTTCCCCTCGATCCTGGTTTCCTACCAAGGACCTGGTCTTAGTTGCTGAAATAAACATCCCCTCGATCCTGGTTTCCTACCAAGGATCTAGTCTCGGTTTCTGATATAAACTTCCCCTCGATCCTGGTTTCCTACCAAGGAACTAGTCTCGGTTTCTAAAGTAAACTTCCCCTCGATCCTGGTTTACTACCAAGGATCTGGTCTCAGTTTCTGATATAAACTTCCCCTCGATCCTGGTTTCCTACCAAGGAACTGGTCTCAGTTTCTAAAGTAAACTTCCCCTCGATCCTGGTTTCCTACCAAGGACCTGGTCTTAGTTGCTGAAATAAACTTCCCCTCGATCCTGGTTTCCTACCAAGGAACTGGTCTCAGTTTCTTTTGTCAATAAACTTTCTTGACAAGGAACTCTATTAGTAGCGGTTTTCCTTCAAACTTCTCGCCAAATTTTCCTGGGGAGATGCCATTTGAGTGGAAAAAGTTTCGATGTCAGACTTGCTGGGGAACCCATTCGTCTGAGTTGTAGAGTTGCACAAACTTCTCTGTTGGAGACGCCATTTGTCGATTCTACTGGGGAAAGCGAGTCTCTTGAGAGACTGTTTTCGTTTGGGGGCTTACATCATACTTTTCTCGGGATCTTTCCGGAGAAATGCCATATGATGGAATCCAATTTTGAGGTTCCGATGACCTTTTCATCAGTGGTTTTTTCGGAGAAAAACTGCCGTACTGCCGAATCTCTGATTAAGAGGCTTTCTCTGGGGATTTTCCTAATCCGGGAAAGCAAGGATATCGTCTTCGATGGCGAAGAGCGACATTTGTTGAAAGTTTTCTTGTTTCTCAGAGGTTCAAGTTATCAAAGTGGTCGAGGACCGTCTCTAATCCAGAGATAAACTGGAGGAGAGATTGCTTAGATGATTCACTTCCTAACGAGGAAAGGTTTGACAACTCGATTGAGAGGACTTTTATCACTAGGGGATAAGACCGACTAGAGTGATAGTGATGCAATATGAATGTGAATGCAAATCAATAATGCATGATGTATGTATGTATATGCGGACAAAACTGACGCAACATACAGACTAAGGGATGAACACGACTGGATACTCGGCCACAGTGGGGCATGTAGAAATATCGCTGGTTCAAGATAGCAATCCTGCCTTGCTTAGGAGAAACGATCCCTGTTGGGGGTGACGCTGGTCGGGCTTAGGAGATGAGAACTCGGCCGAAGATGTCAAATGGAACATGGTCTCTGACATTGCTGATCCTTCATTCAGGCATACTGGTCTAGAAGGAGTACTTTGATTCTACACTTTGAAGTTCAAACGCCTTTGGAGACACAATCGATGCTCTTTTGATGTTCAACAGTCAAAAGAAATTGCCATCTTTATTAAAAAGCGGAAAAAGTTTTAACAAGTAAATTCATTTTGTTTCATTTCAAGAATCATTAATCATGTTAACAACGTCGTTCTGTAAAGCTAAAACAAATAAGAATTACAAACAAAAGCACAAGGGCTCAAATTTTATTGATAAGATGGAAATCAGCCAAACGCGTGATTCCAAAGAATATATACAAAGTTTGAAAATGGTAATTTACAGGGAAAAGGGCTACGTTGAAACATAACGACCACTATCCTTTTACCAACTTTGAATTCGGGACATCCTGAGCTTCTGTCAAAGATGACCTTGACTGGAGTTTTCCTCCGATGGATGATGTAACTGCTGCTGAGGGATTTGCCTCTGTTGAGAATAGTTACTTGCCATTATCCCTAATTTTTGCCTGGATTATACTATGATGTTTCCAATCCACCGGGATGATTTTTTTTCATGTCTCTAACTTTTGCCTGGACCGCCCTTTCGGGTTTTCAATCCACCGAGATGTTTTTTTTTTAGTTTAGGTGAAGTATTTCTTGACTACATCAACATTCGTGGGGTAGGCAAATTCCTCTCCGTCCATGGTTACAAGTCTCAAGGCGCCGCCTGAGAAAGCTTTCGTGACCACATAGTGGCCATCATAATTTGGGGTCCATTTACCCCGAGAGTCAGTGAGAAATGATTGTATCTTCTTGAGCACGAGGTCTCCTTTTCTGAAGATACGAGGTCGGACCTTTTTGTCGAACGCCATTTTCATTCTCTGTTGATACAACTGACCGTGGCATAGTGCCGTTATTCTCTTTTCTTCCATCAGATTCAGTTCGTCGTGTCGACTTTGACACCATTCAGCTTCGGTGAGCTTAGCTTCCATCAGTACTCGGATTGATGGGATCTCTACTTCTATGGGGAGCACTGCTTCCATGCCATACACTAGAGAGAAATGGGTAGCCCCAATTCCGTTTTCGTAATGATTGACAGCTCCGTCAAAGATAAGTCCCCACTGGGAACCTGGTTCTGGCCCTTCACTGGGTAGCGGTTCATCGCAGTCTTTCATCTTTAGATACATGACATCTTCGTCTGGGAAGTCAAACCCGATTGATTCTTGATTGTCAATCGGTTGATGAGCCAAATGATCGGCTAAAATACTTCCTTTAACGGCTTTCTGAGCGTGGTACTCTATGTAATATTCTGATAACAGCATCTGCCAAAGGGCAATTCTTCCCGTGAGAGCAGGCTTTTCGAAAACGTATTTGATTGGATCCATTTCGGAGACCAACCAAGTAGTATGACGAATCATGTACTGGCGAAGACGTTTGGCTGCCCAAGCCAAAGCACAGCAAGTTTCCTCGAGCATCATGTACCGAGTCTCGCAGTCGGTGAACTTCTTCCTCAAATAGTAGATGGCAGACTCTTTCCTTTTGGTTTCGTCTTGTTGGCCAAGTACACATCCCATCGAGTCCTCTAGGACTGTGAGGTAAATGATCAGTGGTCTTCCTTCCACTGGAGGTGATAGAATCGGTGGATTCAACAGGTATTCCTTAATACTGTCGAAGGCGGTTTGGCAATCTTCTGACCAAACGCAATCCTGGTTCTTTTTGAGTAACTTGAAGATCGGCGCGCATGTCGCGGTCATGAGGAATATGAATCTGGAGATGTAGTTCAAACGTCCCAGGAATCCTCTGACTTGTTTTTCAATTTTCGGAGAAGGCATTTCTTGAATGGCCTTGACCTTGTCAAGATCAACCTCAATTCCTTTCTGGCTGACGATGAACCCTAGTAGTTTCCCTGAACGGACACCGAAGGTGCACTTGTTAGGATTCAGGCGGAGCTTGAATTTTCTTAAATGTTCGAACAATTTTGACAGATGTTCAACGTGCTCACTCTCTGTTTTTGATTTTGCAATCATATCATCGACATACACTTCGATTTCTTTATGTATCATGTCATGAAACAGAGTAGTCATGGCCCTTTGATAGGTTGCCCCGGTGTTCTTCAAACCGAACGGCTTTACCTTGTAACAAAAGGTACCCCATGGGGTAATGAACGAAGTTTTCTCCCTGTCTTTTGGCGCCATTTTGATCTGATTATAGCCCGAGAATCCATCCATGAAGGAGAAAACTTTGAACTTTGCTGTACTGTCTACCAGCATATCAATGTGTGGTAAAGGAAAGTCGTCCTTTGGACTTGCCTTGTTCAGATCTCTGTAATCAACACACATTCTGACCTTTCCGTCCTTTTTGGGAACAGGTACTATGTTGGCTAACCATTGAGGATATTCAGATGTAGCGAGGAAACCCGCGTCAATCTGTTTCTGTACTTCCTCCTTGATTTTGATGGCCATGTCCGGGTGAGTGCGTCTCAACCTTTGCTTTACTAGCGGACATTCTGATCTTAATGGTAAGTGATGTTCCACGATGCTGGTATCCAACCCTGGCATATCCTGATAGGACCAAGCGAATACATCGGGGAATTCTTTGAGAAGCTTTATCAAACTTTCTTTGGCAGTTGGATTGAGCAGTGCCCCAATCCTGATTTCTTTTCTCTCTTGCTCTAAACCCAAGTTTACCATTTCCAACGGTTCTTTGTGAGGTTTAATGGACCTTTCCTCTTGTCTGAGTAGTCGGGAGATCTCTTCTGGAATTTCGTTGTCATTTTCTTCTTTAGCCTCAAATACCGGGAACTCGAAGTTGGGAGAAGGCATCGGATCGTATGTTTCAACGGTGTGTAAAATAAGCAATCTACATGACGTGATGATTCGTGTTTAGAAGAGATAAAGAAGAATGCAAAAGTGTGTGCAGTGTATTTATTTTACTGCTTGTTTTTATTTTTGAATTGTTTTTTAGGATTACCATTTTCTGAAAAAGCAAAAAGAGAAAACAGCAATTAATGCAGAAATTACAGAACGACGTTATTTTATTTATGAACAAGTCGACTCTTGAAACTACAGCCCTATAAAACAAAACTCTGTCGCTTTGGGCGAAGCGAAGAGGGAAATTTATAGAAAGTAAGCCCTATCAAAACATCCGTTTCACCTAGGCAGGGTGAAAGGCTAAAGATGGCAATTACTTTGACTGATGAACGACCTTCGGAACATCGACAGCAACCCATTGGCGGCGAACTCCTCGATGAATCACAAAGTCTGGTACCTCCCTTGATTCGTCTTCAGAAATAACGCTGATTTCTGGTGGAGCAGGATCATTGGAATCTGTCTCCCAGGCAGAGTTGTCGTAGGAGGATTCCTCTGTTGTATTTTGCATAGCATTTGTGCTCTCAACTGTATCTCCCCATCCAGTTGGCTGGATGTCTTCGAACCTGGTACGAGAGCTTTCGGGCGCAGTGTACTTGACCATAAAGTCGTACTTTCCACTTGGTTGTCCCAGGGTGTCCCAAACTTCTTTGGAACTGGAGGAGTCATCCCTCTCGATGACGTTGACCTCAGGAAAAGCATAGTTGATGAATTTTAGTCCTGCAAACGTTGCGAATTCATCGTCATGTTGAGTAGTTTCCGAATGACCTGAGTGTTGATCCCATGACATGGTGGGGACACAGGTATTCTGTTCAATGACAGTCAGCTGATTTTCATTGTTCGGCTGACTTTCTTGCCCCAAGTCTCCTGGGTAAGGCTGCCACATTGGCAGGCCATCCATCGGACCATAGTAGTTGTAGTCAAAGTTGTCTTTCATCAGAGTGTCCTCCTCTAATGAATTTGGCGGAGCGCGGCATCCTTCCGGATCACAATCCCCGTAGATCATTTCGACATCTGATCTTGGTATAAATCTCGGACTTTCTGTAGGAAAGCAAAAAGGTATAGGCACCTCTTCTTGAGACATATAACCGTCCTCGTTGAGATAGGACTTCCATTCTTCATCCGTGTCAGGGGGATCTTCCTCATTGATAACGTGTACTGCCTGAGACACTGGGTGAAGGAAACCTCCACTGTGGAAGAAGTTTTGAAGGGGATGAAGACTTTCATCATTGGCAGCTGTCTGGGTACAGGCTGCAGAAAAACCAAGACCCTTCTTTGTTGTATTGTCAGTGGGAATGACAAGCTGTCCCCATCCTATCGTATCGGTACTCTCGACCGCTTTAATAGCATCTTTGTATGAGGAAATCAAGGTTCCTCCTCTGAACTGATTGTTCTTGCTCACCGACAGTGCTTGGAACTGAGTTCCAATAACCTCCTCAGGTTCTACACAAGCATATGATGATAAGTTACTCACGAGCAAGGCCTGTTCTCCACAGACTGTGATGAGTTGGCCGTTCTGGATGAACTTTAGCTTTTGGTGGAGGGTCGAAGTGACCGCTCCAGCCTGATGTATCCAAGGTCTTCCTAATAAACAACTGTATGTTGCCCGGATGTCCATGACCTGGAAAGTGACTTGGAAAGTGTGAGGACCAATAGTTATGGGAAGATCAACTTCGCCGATAACCGTTTTTTTGGATCCTTCGAATGCTTTGACGACGACCTCACTGACTCTCATCGGAGGGCCTTTGAATGATAATTGCGTCAAAGTGGACTTCGGCATAACATTCAGGGCTGACCCTGTGTCTACCAGTACGCTGGCTAAAGCATCGTCCTGGCAGTTAACTGTGATGTTGAGCGCCATGTTATGACAGCGACCCTCTTCGGGTAACTCCTCATCACTAAATCCCAAATTGTTGCAGGAAGTGATGTTAGAGACAATACTATCGAACTGTCTGATTGTTACATCCTGTTCTACAAAGGCTTGCTCCAAGACTTTCTGTAGAGCCTCCCTGTCGGCTTTTGAACTGAGTAATAGTGATAATACCGAGATCTTTGAAGGAGTCTGTAACAGTTGATCGACAATGTTGTATTCACACCTTTGGATGAGCTTCAGCATCTCATCGTTGTTTTTTGAAAGGTCGGGATTACTGGATTGACCGATTGGTGGATCGGGAGCTTCTGTCTGAAGTTCCTTTTCTTTATTAACTTCCCCAACCCCTCAGTTGAAGATTCTACCACTCCGTGTTACTCGACTGATGTCTGCAATATTCACGATGGAGGGTAATGGAATTTCCTTTCCATTTTCAACTATCGTTGCACCGTATTTGTAAGGGATAGCCTTAGTTGATTCATACGGTAGTGGTCCCGGTAGATAGATGACTATGGGAACTTTCTGATTTTTCTGACCATCATAAGTAATCTCGATCCGTTCCCGGTTGGGAGCTCTAGATTCGTCAAGTAGAGGGATGATGGCAAAAACATCCCTGGTATGGTGATGACCAGAGATTGTGACAACATCCTCGACTTGATTGGCAAGGTAGTTCGGCGTCCAGTTGATGGGTCCAGAACCCGGATATGCGGGAATCTCTCCACGATCCACCTGACCCTGAAGTGCTGCTCTCACAAGGTAACACCCTTGGTTACATTGCGAACAGACGCTAAAACGGTCGTAATTGTGTGGTGGCACCTGGCCACGCCCACTTTGAATACAATGTAACCTCACTAGGTTACCTTCCACTGATCGGACATCCTGACTTTGACACCGAGTAGGATTCCTATTACTGATACTAATTTACTGAGTATTTTCATCCATGTAGATTGGCATCCACCAATGATTTAACAAGTGCTGAAGTGCCTCCTGGACAAGGGTACAACCTCGATCGTTTTCGCAACCTGCTTTACAGCTTTGATAGTCATGCGATATTAAGAATCCAAGTCGGACCTGCTCAGCATGTAACTCTACCAGGTTGGTATTCAACACGGGATTGTCAAAGATCTGAACCATGTTGATCTGATAGGAATTCCTATCATGGTAGTCTTGGATCCATCCAAGATCCATCTGACGTTGGAGGGCCTCTTGTATGAAAGAGCATCCCTATTTGTTTACCGAGCAAGTCAGACAGGAACTGTAATCGAGCCGCGGCAGATTATGATACTGGCTTTGCCTTGAATGTATCGCCACCAAGTTGACATTCATCGCACGGATGTCATGGTTCTGAATGACGTTGGAGTTCGTATAGACCATGTTAACTCCACGAACTCGGTGCTCTTGGATCCATCAGAGATCCATCTGTTCCTGTAGGGCTGCTTGCACCACAGAACATCCCTGGTTGTCTTTAGAGCAGATATCACACTGGTGATAGTTATGAGGTGGCACATGGCCATATCCACTCTGTCTACAATGCATCTTGACCAGATTGGTCTTCAACAAGAGTA
Organism: Lathyrus tuberosus; assembly: GCA_022829125.1. Lineage (NCBI taxonomy): Eukaryota > Viridiplantae > Streptophyta > Magnoliopsida > Fabales > Fabaceae > Lathyrus > Lathyrus tuberosus. The sequence goes on from JALAZF010000071.1 coordinate 17,584,261, forward strand.
CATCATGAATTTGATAGACATTGTTAAATTCTTTCTCAATCAGGTTGACTGCAGCTTTCTCGTGTTGAGGCAGCGGGTTCATGAGAACATTGGGATTCGTATCTTTGAAAGATAAGAGCCCGCTCCTAACAAGCTTTTGCACGTCGGACTTGAAATTGAGACAATTCTCTATGTTATGCCCTGAACCTCTTTAATGATAAGGGCATGTCTGATCCACCTTAAACCAAAAAGGTGGATTTTCCGATACTGTAAGAGGAGACTTAGTCTGGATGTGCCCCTTAGGCAGTAGTAACGGAAATAATTCTGCGTACAACATGGGTATAGGATCAAATCCTGGTGGCCGTGTTGTACGGTTGCTGTTATATGGAGGATGAGCCTGCTGAAGAGGCTGTTGTGTCCTTTGCTGATCAGGTTGGCTCTGCGCAACCTGAGGTTGATACGTAGGAATAGGCGCAAGGTTGACAGCAGGAGTCACAACCGCTACTGGTTGATATCGACGCCTTTGCTTTTCGAGAGAGATATTCCCAATATCTTGCTCTTTTTTCTTAGGGAGAGTACTACCGTATTTTTTAGTACCGCTCGTCGATCCAGTGTCTTTTACCAAACGTCCTTCTCGGACGGCTTCCTCAAGACGTACGCCCATGCCGACCATCTCGGTGAAATCACTGGGCGCACTGGCAACAAATTTGAGTGGCAATTTCACGTCACCTTTGAGCATACTCCTTAAAGGTTTCCTTGTCCTTTTGTGACATTGATCTGAGTTGATCTCTGCCGGGTGCCATGTCCAAATTGTATTTGTATTGTTGGACAAAGGCAGTACCAAGATCTCTGAAAGTGCTGATCGTGGCACGGTTCAAACCCATGTACCATTTTAATGCGGCACCGATTAAACTATCCTAGAAGTAGTGAATCAGTAGGTCCTGATTCTCCGTCTGAGCTGACATCCACCGCGCGTACATCACTAGATGGCTCTGAGGGCAAGAGTTACCCTTGTATTTTTCAAAGTCGGGCACTTGGAATTTATGCGGGACTTTCACATTGGGGACCAAGCAGAGGTCTGCGGCGTCCTTTAAAAATAGATCCTGACCGTGAATGGCTTGCAGTTCCTTCTGCATTTCTAAGAACTGTTCCTGGAATTCATCCATTCGGTCAAACATAATTTCCTTTTTACCAGAAGGTATCGGTGGAATCTGTCCTTTCGGGATAGTGTGCACCACAGGGGGTGGTACCGTGACTACGGTAGTAAGTCTTGGTGTTTCTCGAAGTTTGTAACCTTCAGGAGTCTTGAGTATGCCCCTGGCATCTTCGCTTTCCCGAAGTTTGTAACCTTCAGGCCCAGCGGCTTCTGTTGCGATTCCCTGATCTTCAGTGATCGGCGGAACATATCCTCCCGGCATATAATTGACAGGCATACCCTAGGGACGATCTTTCGGCATCTGATACCTAGGATCATTCTTCTCCACTATGGGCATTGAGGTGATCTCTGAGATCACAGTTCTTTGTAGCTGAGCTTCTGCCATGGCTTGCATGTCGTTACGAAGCTTTCTCATATCCTCTCTCAGAGCGTCGATCTCTTCTTTCAACTCTCTGTTTTCTTCCTCAAGATCATCCATCTTTTCTGATGATTGGCCCGAGTATTATATGAATGAGACAATTTGACTCTAGAACCGAGACACAAATGTGAGATTCGTAGAGAAGAAGAATGCGTTACGTGAGAATGATGAATGCAATGATTATATTAATTATTTTTTGGTTTAATCAAAATAAACTTCGACAATTAGATTGCAAATATCAAACGGTGGGGAAACCCCTTTTTATTGAATTCCAAAGGATTACAGAAATGGAAATACAGTAGATTACAAGATGCGGAAACAGAAACCTAAGCTAATGGGTCCCGAGTCCTCTCTGAAGAGAAATCGGGTGCTGATTCTGATATCTTCCTTTTCTTTGACCGGGGCTCTTGGGCCGTTGTCGGGTTGTCATTCCTTTGCCAGGTGAAAGGAGTGAACAAATTCCTTTGATCATCTTGATTCTCTACAGCATATTGCTCCAAAATTTCAATCAGAGCATCTTTCTCTTTCAGTAATTGCTGTATTTGGATGCACTCTACGTCAAGGGTGCGGTACTTGTTCTTCCAAGACCTTCTTTCGTTTAAACTTTGTTGAGAGTAACCTGAAGCTTTTCAGTTTCCGTCATGAAGTACATGACAGATTCCCTCGGCGGAAGAATTCTGTAACGAGGATAAGGCATCTTTAGCTTGAGAGCTCTAGTTTGTACCCAGTGGAGATAAGGCTCCACCGAGACACAGTTTGGTTTTCCTAGAGACTCCCGTCCTTTCTTATGAACATGTTTCCAAGCGTGCACTATTTCCGTCTTTAGTGCTCTGTCACTTTCTCCTTCCTTGAAGAAAAGACCTTCCAGATGAGCGTTGCGCGGAACAAGCCTCATCCGATATCCAAATTGACGACGAACCAATACCGGATGATAGTTGATTCCTCCTTTAGTTCCTATGAGGGGTACGTTGGGGAAGTTTCCACAATGATCAATGATTCTGATTCCATCATAGATTCTTTTACACCAATCTATATCAGAGTTGGTGAGAGACATGATCTTCTGCGACCAACGTAAGGCACTCTTACAATCCCAAAAAGCAGCAGACTTGGGCAAGTGGGAAATAAACCATTTATAAAGCAGAGGTACACAACATGTGATCTCCCCTCCGCTGTACAAATTTCCTAGGTGTACAGAATGATACGTATCTGCGAGCAAAGTCGGCACAGGGTTTCCAATGAGAAAAACCTTAATGGAGTTAATATCGAGGAAGTTATTGATGTTGGGAAACAAAAATAACCCGTAGGTGAGCAAGACAAAGATGCTTTCAAAAGCAGTGACGTTTCCTATACTGGCAAAATATAGGGCTTTATTTATCAAGAACTGGGCTGGCAAACCTTGGATGCCACCCTTAGTAGTCATGTGAGTCCTAACCTCAGACTCGTCCAAATGAATTGCTCTTGCAATGGTCTGATTCTTTGGAATTTCTTCCAGTCCAGAAAATGGAGCTCGATCGGTGATATGTAGATCAATCAGATGAGAATACTCCTCCAGCTTTGGTGCGAGCTGGTAATCCGGGAATGTGAAACAGTGACAAACTGGATTGTAAAACTGAATGAGCGCATCCATGATTCCCTCAATCACATGGACTCTTAACAGTGGTAGCAGACCTCCGTGCTTGGCTCTGAAATCCTCAGGGTTTGTGATCATCCTTGCTAACCTTCTCAAATCCTCTAGTTTTGGAACCTTGAAGGTGTACGTATGAGTTCTCCTTCTACTGAAATCCATTAGCGTAATCCTCTTCTCTGATATTTGCAATCACAGTCTTAGTTTAATTTAAAAAACAGAGAGACTAGAAGAGAAGTTTTTTGAATGTTTTAATGTTTTATTAAATGAATGCATGAATGCAGCACACAAAAACATAGAAAAAACATGGGGTCAAAGGGTCGTTGTCATGAAGTCAAGGCTCTACCCATCCCCAAAGGTTTATACTAGGGTGATTTTTGTACATGTACTCATTATCATCAGCTCCTCCGAGGAAAGCAAAACAACAAGCGGATCGCCAGCGAGTTATAGAGCAATCTTAGAGTAAGTTCCATTCACCGAGAATAGATCACCAGCCTCAAATGAGGGTAGTATCGCGTAGCAACTATTTCCGATAGTTTCTGCACTACGAAAGGGTTTGGCTCCTCAGCTTCTCAGACTTAACAACCGGCCCATTGGCTAAGAGAGTGAATGGGTTGCGTTGGTCAGCCTCCACTGAGGTTGATGGTCGACCCCGTCGCCATCACTTATCTTAAGTGTATACTCAATCTTTCCACATACGGCATCACCCGCATTCCCATTAGCAGAAAAATAAACATGTATAGTAATTAGGAAAAGCAGTATATATATTTGTCCTAAACATCCTAGACCTTTAAAGCTATGAATCTTAAGTTCCTGACAGAAAATGGGTTCCGCGGCGGAAGCCCCAATCTGTGGTATCAACCAAAGAGGTGAAAAGGAGGAAAAAGGAAAGAAGCTGAAGAGATAGGCCCCACGGTGGGCGCCATTTTTCTGTAGCGAGCGATTTTGGACGTGGTTCTTAAGCGCTGGTCGCTCTCTGCGATTGAGCTTAAACTACAGGTCGATTCATTTTTTATCCTATTGTGAGTTGAATAAGGAAGGGAAATAGATGTCTCCAATTAACCCTGCTTGCATACTGAGTTTAAACAGCGGTTTGTTAGGTTACGAATGCTATCAATGTGGGGGGGGCCTTTGTACTGGTTATTTGTATTTTCGCCAATACGGTTTTCTTTCTTTTTATCTGGGCAGAAGGTTTCTGGCGAGGAACAAGGATTAGGATGTTAGGACTGATTCTTTTGAATTACTGCTTTTGATTGATAGAGATATGGGATTTGGGTTTTTTGTTGATTGTGCTCGCTAAGATCTTTTCTTTCGATCTTATGCCTACGTATTCCCGTTTACCGAAACAGAGAAATCAGAGCGTTCGTAGTTCCTCCTATTCTATGGGAGGAAATGGGTGTTTTGGTGTCTTGTTCAAAGCCCAAGACGTGAAGCGAAAGGTGATTTGTATATTGATCAAAGCCCAAGATGTAAAGCTGAAAAGTCTATTTGTGTCTTGTTCAAAGCCCAAAACGCGAAGCTGAAGGACCTCGACTTTAGAGAGAATTTGTCATCTCTAAAGAAGGGTTTGTCTGTCACAAATATTGGGTGACTAGCTATAAAGGAGAATTACTTTAACCGGGATACGCGGATCCTAGCAATGCCATAATTTCCTTTAAAGGGGATTTTGGCCTGAAGGAGAAGACTTTAACTCAGTGTAGAGCAATGCTATCTTTCCTTAGGAATTTATCATGCTAAAAGAGGGACAGTGGCATGGATGTAGATGATCCAGAGGCTTGCTGCTTACAGCGATTAGATGAAGGGGAAGAAGTTGTTGATGTTTGTATACTGTGAACGAGGCACAACTTTGATGCTAAAAGGTTGATTGGATCAACCAGTGGTTTTCTTATACAAAGCCTAAGAGGAGGCTATTGGCCCAACAAGAGGGAGTTTTTATGTGTCTCGTACGAAGCCCGAGAGAGAGGCTAAAAGGGTTGACTCAACAGGAGAATATTTTATACTTAACAAGAGAGTGTTTATGTATCTCGTACGAAGCCCGAGATGGAGGCTAAAAGGTGATTGACTCAACAAGAGAGTCCTTTATACTCAACAAGAGAGTGTTTTTGTATCTCGTACGAAGCCCGAGATGGAGGCTAAAGGTTTGACTCAATATGAACCTTTTTGTATCTCGTATAAAGCCCGAGATGGAGGCGAAAAGGGTGATTGACTCAACGAGGGAGTCTCTTATGTGTCTCGTACAAAGCCCGAGAGAGAGGCTAAACGTTGTTTGACTCCACTGGGGAGAATTTTGGTATCTCGTACGAAGCCCGAGATAGAGGCTAAACATTTGCTTCGCTGGGAAGAATCACTGAACAAAGCCCAAGAGGAGGCTATGGTAACTGTTTCAGTTAAGTGACAGGTCCAGTATACTGATTTTAAAGAGAAAATCAGTTCTTATATGAGCAACACTGTACTCAGGGATTTGATTTGAGGATCAGGGATATTTCCTTCTCTTTGAGGAAACGGGAAATCCAAAGGGTATTGAGACTGTCTGAGTCTGCGGGTTTCCTTCCTATTTAACGAAGGGGTCACTTGAGAATGTCTTTGAGACTCAAGGAAGTTAGAATGTCCGTGTCTAGAGTTTTATCTTTTGTACTATGCTTTGAGAAACAGTAGCAGACTCTAAGAAAGGACTGTTCTATGAGGATGACTAGGTTCTGTTCCTATACCTCTAGGAGGTCGTCGGGACAATTTGTACGAAGCCCAAGAGGAGGCTGGAAGCTTTTAAGAAGCCGACGGGTCCTTGTACTAAGCCCAAGAGGAGGCTATCATTCCCGGAGGAAGAGATCATTATACGAAGCCTAAGAGGAGGCTGTGAATACTTCTAAGAAGCCGTAGGGTCCTTGTACGAAGCCCAAGAGGAGGCGGGGTTACTTTTAGGAAGCCTGTGGGTCCTTGTACGATGCCCAAGAGGAGGCCGATGCTTTTAAGAAGCCCGTGGGTCCCCAAACCCCGAAAAATTCAAGGCAAGTTATTCACAAGGAATAGGTCAAGTCAGGAAAGTTCGAGAATTTGGAAGAAACTCAAAGATGCCATTCACGGAGAAGACATTCATCTTGGGGAGTAGAGTTTCTTAACAATTCCTAATGAGGACAGCCGAAGAGAAGACTGTATCTGGTGATCCTATTGGGGATCTAGTTGTCTATTTCTACGAATAAACGAAACGGCGTCACCTAGTTCTAGACGTAGTTGCCGGGGAAACTCTAAATATCTATACTATTATTACACAGTTGATATGAGTTTATGAAAGAAGACTTACAGTGAAACAGCCCCATAATACAGTTATATATATATGAGTTTATGAAAGGAGACTTACAGTGAAACAACCCCACAATACAGTTATATACATATGAAAGCGGTAAATGAAAGCGGGTAAACACTTACTCGGTTGTAGAGCTTCCATGCTGTTTGGTTAGTTGTTCAACAAAGAAAGACTAAAAACAACAGTATATTCAAAATCAAAGGAGAAAGTGCTTTGAAAAAGAAAAATTTGGGGCTTACAGTTCAAGGAGAGGCCCAGGGTTTTATCAGTGAGCGCACTGTTGAATTTGTACAGACTTATACAAGTGACTGAGGCCCAAGAAAGGTTTTCTATACAAAGGGATGGGTCTTACACTCTATTAGAGGCCCAAGTGAGTTTTAAGAAAAGAAATGGGTCTTACTATTCGAGGGTAGGCCCAATGGTTAATTTTGAAAAAAGGCGACGGTCGCGCCGAGGTTTTGTAAACACCGTGGGACTTATACAAGTGACTGAGGCCCAAAATTTTGGTATTTACAAAGGGATTGGGTCTTACACTCTATTAGAGGCCCAAAGAGTTTAAAGAAAAGAAATGGGGCTTACAACACGAGGGGAGGCCCATAGTCTTTATTTTCAAGATGAATACTCACTTTTAAAATGCTTAAAAACAATTAAAAATGAATTTATTCACAAAAATACCAACTATATTAAATAAATAATATAAATTTGATTTTTTTGTAGAATAAAATATTTTACTATTTTTGTGATTTTTCAGAAAAAGAACCAATAAAAAATAATCAAAATTGAGGGAGTTATTAATTTTCCAAATTATTAAAAAAATAATATGAAAAATGAGAAAATATAAAAAAGAGGGGTTGGGTCTTACACTCTATTAGAGGCCCAAAGTTTATTTTTGTACAAAAGATGGGGCTTACAACTCAGCGAGAGGCCCAAAATATTTTCAGTTTGAAAATGGCGATTGCGCCGAGATTTTTAACGTATCGGGACTTATACAATAGCTGAGGCCCAAAATTGTTTCGTTAAAAAAGGGTTGGGTCTTACCCTCTAATAGAGGCCCAAAAATTTTTGAATGGGTCTTATAGCTCAAGGAGAGGCCCAAAAGGTTATTTTTTAAAAGGGCGACGATCGCGCCGTTTGTTTTTTACGGTATCGGGACTTATACAATGCACTGAGGCCCAAAAATGGTTTGGTCAAAAAAAAGGATTGGGTCTTACACTCTATTAGAGGCCCAAAGTGTTTTGAAAATGATTTATGAGGGTTGAATTAATCCAAAAACCCTAATTTGTTTTCAAAAATGTATTTAATTGAATAAAAATTCAATTAAAATGATCAAAATTGTTTAACATATGAAAAACAAATTGTGATCTTGGATAAATGCTTCAAAAATTAAGTATTGACCTACAAAATAATTAGAAAGCATTAAAAGTTGCAAAATCAAGGTGGAAAAAATATTTAAAATGTCAAAAACAATTAAAATATTAATTCTTTGCAAAAATATCAATTATATGAAATAAATAATATTTTTGGGATTTTTTGATAAAATAAAATATTTTAACATTTTTGTGAATTATTAAAAAAAGAATCAACTCAAAATCATTAAAACTCAGAGAGAAATTAATTTTTAAATCAATTAAACAAAAGTCACAAAATTCAAATATTCAAATTTGTGAAAATGGCGCCAAGAACACGCGCGTGTTCTGAGTTTCCCAGATTTGCGTTTTCCATCCAATCTCACTGAATACTTAACCATATCATGCAATCCACATACCAATCAACTCGTTTTAACCTCACGATCATGTCTATAACACTTAATTTCATTTAAATTAAACATAAGACATCAAATCACGAAGAAACCTCAAGAACTCTAATTTCTGCATGAAGGCTAGGATTTTTGATACACGATTCAAACAAAGCAATTAATTGAGGGAAAACATTCCATGCATGATTATGAACATATGGCCAAATTATTGTGCAGCAAAAATTGCATGGATTATAGAGTTAGAAGAGTTCATGTTTACCACTTGCAGCTGGTGATCGTGATTTGTGTAGGAGGTGTTACAGTTGTGTTGTGATGATCTGAACAGCTTCCCTAGGTGCTATGGAGTGTGTTTGAATGCTTGGACTTGATGGAAATTGGCTGGATCACTTCATGGCATCTCAACTGCACTTTGGTTAAAACCTTGAGCAATTGACTGGTGATTCTGAGAAATCAATGTTCCAGTTGTTGTTTAAGTGTTTGATCAGCTCATATGTGATGTATATGAGGTGTGTGAGTGATTGGTTTGAGTGGAATTGCCCTCTAGCTCAAAACCCGATAGTTACCTTGCTAAGAAAGGCATTTTTGCCAAGAGAAAGAGATTTTGAGAAAGGCAAGTGTTGTAGGCCTTTGGTGTACTTAAACTGAACACAATTGAGCTCTATTTATAGTAGAGCAAGTTTGTTTTGCAAGGAATAGTGAATGGCAACTGCTAAGTAGGTTTGGCCAATGTTGGCAAATGAAAATCCAAGTCTCCTCTAGCCATTGACTAGAGGTTAGGGCACAGAGCTTTGGTTCCCTTGGTCTTGGATAAGTCTTGACTGATTTCATATGAGAATGGCTCAGTCCATGCCACCTTGATGCTTCCATAGAATGCTTCAATCCAAATTTGGAGTCTTTTCCCTATTTTGGCCATTCTAGGTTCAACATGTTATTTCATGTTCCATGGACTTTGGAGGCATGGCTCAGTGATTGTCCCCTTTAGATTCAATCCTCAGATGTGTCCAAGTGGATAGGAGCATTTGAATTTGGCTGATTTTGGCAAATCGAGCAAAATTGCAAATTCTGCCTTGCCTTTGACAGATTTCAGCAAGGCAACTTGCCAATGTCATATCTCATGGTGTAAGTTGAATTTGGTAATGTTCTTGACCATTTTGGAAAGCCCTTACATGATACAACAACTGTTTTAACATGTTTGGTTTTGATCTCTTTTGAATCCAAGTGAAAAATCCCCCTACATTTGGCAAAAAGTGAGGCAAAATCTGACTTAGTGAAATTTTCACTAAGTGTTGGAACAAAGTGTTTTCTCTTGATTTTGATCACTTCATAACTCAAAATCCATGAGGAATTTGGACATAGGTCAGTATGAAGCTTTTGTAGAGGGAAATGAGATCTACAAATCAAGCTTTGAATGGGGCACAATGGCCTTGTGGTTTAGGAGTAATGGTCCTCCAAAGTTAGTGCATTAGTGGCACTTTTTCATGACTTAGAAAAATTTCTAAGTTTTATGGTTACCCCTTTTTCAAGTTATCCCACTTTTCTTGATTTTTATTGATGAATGATGATTCAAACCATACATTAACATCATTTTTGGGCTAAAAATCCATTTTAGTGAAAAATCTCAAAAAGTCAAAGTTGACTTTTGTGCATAGTTGACTTTTTGTCAGATGAATTCCAAACTGTGCAATTCTTCGAGAAATCATGTCCTTGACCTAAATCAAACTTGATGGACATGTTCCATGGGTGTCATAGGGTATATTGAGGCATGTCCTAGGGTTTGGGAGCATGTCCTGGTCAAAAGTCAAAGTTACAGTTGACTTTTCCCTTAAAACCCTAATTGTGGTGCAAATGAAATTAAGACTTGTTGCTCAAGCTTCTTGGATTAATCCATTGTTCCAAATGGATCAATATAGTTCATTGGAGACCCTCAAACCATGTCTTGAGGTCTTGGTTCATGATTTGTCCCAAAAGTCAACTTAGGGGTGAATTAGGTCAAGAAACCCTAATTCCTGATTTTTGATGAATGCATCCCCTAAGGCAAGATTGACTTGATGATTGGGTCCATGAGGTTCCATGGAGTATATTAGGTTAGGTATTGGATCATTGGCTTGTGCCCAGATGAAAATTTTCCATCTGGAGGCCCTGGTCGACCAAAACCCTAATTTGGTGACACTGTCAATCTTGAGACTTGATCCACCTAGAAGGGAGCAGCCTTGTGCTTAATCCTTGAAATGGGAGTCCTTTTGATCCATTGTGGATGTTTGAGAGGTTAGAAAAGTTGAATATCATGTCATTCCTTGATTGATCCTTTGTCTAAGCACTCAGAGAGGGCTTGAAACCCTAATTTTGATTGTAGTGGATGCTCACCCATCTTTGGGGAGACTGATAAAGTATGATGGTTCCTCCATATTGTGCTGATGATTTGCACAATGATGGGAAATCTTAGTGGTCAAAATTTGGGGTATGACACATTTTAGTGCCTGTATTTGTGCATTGTTTTTCTTTGTTCTTATGCAACTTTGAAGCATTGTTTGATGTACTTAACTTGTGAATTTTTGTGTGATCTTTTGGCATGTTGCTAGATTCTGACTTAGGTCACTTGGGTTTTAATTCCACAATTTTTGAATGTCATTTGATATATGTTTGATTATTTGTGCTTAAGTGAATTATGCATGATCATCTCTTGACTTCTCTTAACCCTAATTGCTTTGCCATGCCTAATTGATTGAGTTTCTTTGTGATTCTTTGCATGAGTATTTGATATGATGTTTACCCCTGGTTGAGGTCCCTTGTGACCAAATTTTGCAATTTGTGGATCATGTTTGGGTATGCTTTAAGTGCTTGTAATTTGACTTCCTTTTGTGGACTTTTCTTTGGTGCATAATGTTTCATGTTTTGATCTTCTCTTGCACATGAGAATTGTTGATGATGGTATGATCTTGGTTCTGACTTGCTTTCATCTTCATCTTATTTTTCTCATTTCATCTTGATATGAAGTTCATTGGTGCTTAATTGTGCATTTCATATAAGTATGCTTGCATTCTTTCATGATTACCTTTGCATGCTTACTTGAGATATTTTGCATGATCTTTGAGACTTGTTTATTGATGTAAGTTGGATATACTTGATATGATGTGCTTGCTGCCCTATCTTGTTTCTTATCTCATCCTTCTCTTTCTCATTCTTCTCTTTCACTCTCTTTCTCCCATGAATCTCAAGACTTGTTTAAGTCTTGGATTCTCTCCCTTTAGAGCTACCTAGTCCAACTTAATTTTTGATTAAGCTTGGAGTAGGATTAGCATTAGGTTTTAAGTAGTCGTCCCTCCTAAGCCTCACTAACCATAGGTTACCCATGCATGATAACATTAGGACTCTTAGTTTCCCTTTAGAGTTTCCTTTGGGTATTCTCTCTTCCCATCTCAAAACTTCTTGAAAACACTTAATAAAGATAAAGTGTATTGCGCACGAGCCTTAAGCGTGGGGAATGAGAAATGGGGGGATTCCTCTCATCTTTCTAGAGTTCTTAGTGAGCGTCCTGTCTTGGGACGATTCGTTAAGTATTCGTCCCTGTGCCCTAGACTTTGGTGCAATGCAAGTTATGAACTAACTTAAAAAACACTTATGTCTAAAAAACACAAAAACAAATTCAAATCTTTTTATCCTTCGGGATTGTTGGGTTTCAAATTTCATTCTCAGAAAAGAGCTCCTCGCTCACGTAAAAAACACTTACCCATTCGTGGTCGTACCCACGAACTACATTAGCTCTGATTCCTCTCTCTCGTCCGATTTAGGATATGTAGGCACAAGACAGCGATTGTCTTGGCGAGCAACCTTCCCCCACAGTTCCCGTCCGAACTACGTTGACTCTGACTTTCCCATTGCACTGAGGGAGTACGTTGGCCTAGGGCTTCGAATATGTCCTACCGAGTCCGTCTTAGTCACCCCCATCCCTGTTTTCTTTTGTTCAGCCATAGATAGTAGGACAGCTCACCCTCCGTTTAGACAACAAGCATGGATCCCATCGAGTACGATGGATGCGTGGGGTGCTAACACCTTCCCCTTGCATAACCGACTCCCGAACCCTGACTATGGTTGCGATGACCATGTCTTTCCCCCTTTCTCTTCAGGTTTATGCAGTGTTTCCTTTCCCTCTCTCGGGATAAATACACATTGCTGGCGACTCTGTGTTTTCTGCGCCACTCTCGTGTTTGTACCATTGGATGCGAATCTTTCGGGAGCGACACGTTCCCATAATGATTGACAGCTCCGTCAAAAATTAGTCCCCATTGGGAACCTGGTTCTGGCCCTTCACTGGGTAGTGGTTCATCGCAATCTTTCATCTTTAAATACATTACATCTTCGTCTGGGAAGTCAAATCCGATTGATCCTTGATCGTTAATCGGTTGATGAGCCAAATGATCGGCCAAAACGCTTCCTTTAACGGCTTTCTGAGCGTGGTACTCGATGTCGTATTCTGACAACAACATCTGCCAACGGGAAATCCTTCCTGTGAGAGAAGGCTTTTCAAAGACATACTTGATTGGATCCATTTCAGAGATTAACCAAGTAGTGTGACGAATCATATACTGGCGAAGACGTTTGGCTGCCCAAGCCAAAGCGCAACAAGTTTTCTCAAACATATTGTACCGAGTCTCACAGTCGGTGAATTTCTTGCTTAAATAGTAGATGGCAGACTCTTTTCTTTTTGTTTCGTCTTGTTGGCCAAGTACACAATCGACCCAGTCTTCCATGACTGTTAGATAGATGATTAGTGGTCTTCCTTCCACTGGCGGTGATAGAATTGGTGGGTTCAACAGGTATTCCTTAATACTGTCAAAGGCAGTTTGGCAGTCTTCTGTCCAAACGCAATCTTGAGTAATTTGAAGATTGGCGCGCATGTCGCGGTCATGAGGAATATAAATCTGGAAATGTAATTCAATTGTCCCAGGAATCCCCTGACTTGTATTTCAGTCTTTGGAGAAGGCATTTCTTGAATGGTCTTGACTTTATCAGGATCAACCTCAATCCCTTTCTGGCTGACGATAAACCCTAAGAGTTTCCCTAAACGGACACCGAAGGTGCACTTGTTGGGATTCAAGCGGAGTTTGTACTTCCTCAACCGCTCGAATAGCTTTGACAGGTGGGTCACATGGTCGTCCTCTGTCTTGGATTTGGAAATCATATCATCGAAATATACCTCTATTTCTTTGTGTATCATGTCATGAAACAGAGTAGTCATGGCCCTTTGATAGGTTTACCCGGCGTTCTTCAAACCGAACGACATTACCTTGTAACAAAATGTACCCCACGGGGTGATGAATGAAGTTTTCTCCATGTCTTTTGGCGCCATTTTGATTTGATTATAGCCCGAGAATCCATCCATGAAGGAGAAAACTTTGAACGTCGCTGTACTGTCTACCAGCATGTCAATGTATGGTAAAGGAAAGTTGTCCTTTGGACTCGCCTTGTTTAGATCTCTGTAATCCACACACATTCTGACCTTTCTGTCTTTTTTCGGAACTGGTAATGTGTTGGCTAACCATTAAGGATATTCTGACATGGCGAAGAAACCCGCGTCGATCTGTTTCTGTACTTCCTCTTTGATTTTGATGGCCATGTCTGGGTGAGTTCTTCTCAACCTCTGTTTTACTGGCGGGCATTATGATCTTAACGGTAGATAATGTTCCACGCTGCTGGTATCCAACCCTGGCATATCCTGATAGGACCAAGCGAATACATCTAGGAATTCTTAGAGAAGCTTTATCAAATCTTGTTTGACAGTTGAACTGAGCAGTGCCCCAATCTTGACTTCCTTTCTCTCTTCTTCTGAACCCAAGTTGACCGTTTCCAACGGCTCTTTATGACGTTCAATGGACCTTTCCTCTTGCCTGAGTAATCGGGAGATCTCTTTTGGAATTTCTTTGTCATTTTCTTCTTCACCCTCAAATACCGGGAATTCAAAGTTGGGAGAAGGCATTGGATCGTATGTTTCAATGGGGTTTACAACAAGTAATCTGCAATGACGTGATGATTATTTTTAGAAGAGATAGAGAGAATGCAAGAGTGTGTGCAGTGTATTTTCTTTGGAAAACTGCTTGTTTCTTGTTTGAGTTATTTTTTAGGATTACCATTTTTTGAAAAAGTGAGAAGAGAAAACAGCAATAAATGTGGAAATTACAGAACGACGTTATTTTATTTATGATCTTGTCGATTCTTGAAACTACAACCCTATAAAACAAAACTCTGTCCCTTTGGGCGAAGCGAAGAGGAACATTTACAAAAAGTGAGCCCTATTAAAACATTCGTTTCACCTGGGCAGGGTGAAAGGTTAAATACGTCAATTACTTACACTTATGAATGATCTTCGGAACATCGACACCAACCCATTGGCGATGAACTCCTCGGTGAATCACGAAGTCTGGTACCTTCCTTCTTGGTCTGTCTTCAGAAATAACGCTGATTTTTGGTGGAGCAGGATCGTTGGAATCTGTCTCCCAGGCATAGTTGTCGTAGGAGGATCCCTCAGATATATCTTGCATAGTGCTTGTGCTCTCAGGTAAATCTCCCCATCCAGTAGGCTGGATGTCTTCGAGCCTGATACGAGAGCTTTCAGGGGTGGTGTACTTGACCAAGTAGTCGTACTTGCCACTCGGTTGTCCTAAAGTGTCCCACGCTTCTTTGGAACTAGAGGAGTCATCTCTTTCGATGACGTTGACCTCAGGAAAAGCGTAGTTAATGAATTCTAGCCCGACAATCTTTGCAAATTCACCATCGTGCTGGGTATTTTCTGAATGCCCTGAGTGTTGATCCCATGACATGGTGGGGGCACAGGTATTCTTTTCAATGATGCTCAGCTGATAATCATTGTTCGGCTGATTCTCTTGCCCTGAGTCTCCTGGGTACGGCTGCCATATAGGCAGACCATCCATTGGGCCATAATAGTCGTGTTCAAAGTTGTCTTTCATCAGAGTGTCTTTTTCTAATGAGTTTGGTGGAGCACGACATCCTTCTGGATCACAATCTCTGTATATCATTTTGATACCTGACCTCGGTATATATCTCGGACTCTGTGCGGGATAGAAAAATGGCGTAGGCACCTCTTCCTGAGACATATAACCATCCTCGTTAAGGTAGGACTTCTATTCTTCATCTACATCGGAGGAATCACCCTCGTTGATGGTATGTACTTCTTGAGTCACTGGGTGAAGGAAACCCCCACTATGGAAGAAGTCCTGAATAGGATGAAAATTTTCATCATTATCAGCAGTCTGGGTACAGGTTGAGGAAAAACCAAGACCCTTCTTTGTTTTGTTATTGGTAGGAACAAAAAGCTGTCCCAGCCTTTTGCATTGTTACTTTTGATCAATTCGAGAGCATATTTGTATGAGGAAATTGATGTTCCCTTTTCTGATTGATTGTTATTTCTCATCGAAAGTGCTTGGAACTGAGTTCCAACAACCTCCTCTGGTTCTACACAAGTGGCTGTTGATAGGTTACTCACGATCAAGGCTTGCTCTCCATAGACTGTGACTAGTTGGTCGTTCTTGACGAACTTCAGCTTCTGGTGAAGTGTCAAAGTGACTGCCCCAGCCAGGTGGATCCAAGGTCTTCCTAACAAACAGTTGTATGCTGCCCGAATTTCCATGACCTAGAAAGTGACTTGGAAAGTGTGAGGACCAATAGTTATGGGAAGATCGATTTTCCCGATAACTATTTTTCGAGATCCGTTAAATGCTTTGATGATGACCTCACTGCCCTTCATCGGAGATCCTTTGAATGATAGTCGCATTAGAGTGGACTTCGGCATAACATTCAGAGCTAATTCGATATCTACCAGTACGATGGCTAAAGCATCATCCTGGCAGTTGGCTGTAATATTGAGCGCCATGTTGTGACTTTGCCTTTTTCTGGCAATTCCTCATCATTGAACCCCAAGTTGTTGCAAGAAGTGATGTTGGAGATGATGCTGTCGAATTGTCTAATGGTTACATCTTGTTCCACAAAGGCCTGCTCTAAGACTTTCTGTAGAGCTTCTCTGTGAGTTTCAGAACTGAGTAAAAGAGACAACACAAAGACTTTTGAAGGAGTTTGTAATAGCTGATCAACTATGTTTTACTCACTCTCTTGGATGAGCTTCAGAATCTCATCATTGTTCTTTGAAAAGTCGAGATCACTGGATTGACCGACTGGTGGAATGGGAACTTCAGTTTGAGGTTCCTTTTCTCTGGTAGGTTCTCCAACTCCTCGGTTGAAGATTCGACCACTCCGTGTTACTCGACTGATGTCTGCAATATTCACGACGGAGGGTGATGGAGTTTCCTTTCCATTCTCAATTGTAGTTGCACCGTATTTGTAAGGGATCGCCTTATCGGATTTGTACGGCACTGGTCCCGGCAGATAGATGATTATAGGAGCCTTTGTATTTTCTGACCATTGTAAGTAATTTCGATCAATTCTTGGTTGAGAACTTTCCTACTGTCCAAAGGAATTCTTGATTCGTCAAGTAGAGGGATTATGGCACAAACATCTTTAGTCCTCTCATGATCAGAGATTACGACAACATCTTTGATCTGATCAGCAAAATAGTCGGGCAACAAGTTGATTGACCCAGAACCTGGACACGGTTGAATCTCTTTATGGTCCAACTGACTCTGAAGGGCTGCTCGCACGAGGTAGCATCCTTGGTTATTCTCCGAGCAGACTCTACATCGCTCGTAGTTGTGCGGTGGAACCTGGCCACGTCCGCTTTGAATGCAGTGTAACCTCACTAGGTCTAATTTCGTCGATCGGACATCCTGACTTTGATGCCTAGTAGGGTTTGCGTTAGTCATACTGACTTGTTGCGTGTCTTCGTCTAGATAGATCAGAAGCCACCAATGGTTTAACAAGTGTTGCAAAGTTCTTTGAATGAGAGCGCACCCTTGGCTGCTCTCCCGACACACCTTACAGTTCTGATACTCATGTGAAGTTAGAAAACCAAGCCGGACTTGCATAGCGTGTAACTCCACCAAGCTGGTATTCATCAAACGAATATTGAAGATTTGAATCATGTTGACCTGATAAGGATTTCTATCACGGTAATCCTGGATCCATCCAAGATCCATCTGACGCTGGAGGGCGTCTTGTACAAAAGAGCATCCCTGATTGTTTACCGAGCAGACCAGACAGGAATCATAATTATGCCGTGGCAGATCATGATGTTGGCTTTGCCTTGAGTGCATTGCCACCAAGTTAACATTCATTACACGGATGTCGTGGTTTTGAATGATGTTGGAATTCGTATAAGTCATGTTGACTCCACGAATTCGGTGCTCTTGGATCCATTCGAGATCCAACTGTTCCTGTAGAGCTGATTGCACCACAGAACATCCTTGATTCTCTTTAGAGCAGATGTCACATTGGTGATAATTGTGAGTTGGTACATGTCCGTATCCGCTTTGTCTGCGATGCATCTTGACCAGGTTGGCCCTCAATAAGAGTACATCATGAATTTGATAGTTGTGGTTAGACTCTCCTTCTATCAAATTAACTGCAGTTTTCTCGTGTTGAGGCAGCGGGTTTGTCTGAACATTTGGATTTGTATCCTTGAAGGATAAGACCCCGCTCCTGACAAGTTTTTGCACATCGGATTTGAAACTAAGACAATTTTCAATGTTATGCCCTGGTCCTCCTTGATGGTAAGGACAGGTCTGATCCGCTTTAAACCAAAAAGGTGGATTCTTCGGTATTGTAAGAGGAGTCCTGGTTAGGATGTGTCGTTTGACCAGTAATAGTGGAAACAGTTCTGCGTACAACATTGGTATAGGGTCGAACCCTGGTGGTCGCATTGTACGGTTGTTGTTGTACTGAGGACGAGCCTGCTGAAGAGGCTGTTGTGTCCGTTGCTGATATTGTTGTTGATTCGGTTGGCTCTGAGCAACCTGAGGTTGATACGTTGGAACAGGCGCAGGGTTAATAGCAGGAGTTACAGCTGCTACTGGTTGGTATCGTCACCTTTGCTTTCCAAGAGAGATATTGCCAATATCTTGCTCTTTTTTCTTAGGGAAAGCACTTCCGTATCTTTTGGTACTACTTGATGCTACATCGTCTTTAACTAAACGTCCTTCTCGAACTGCTTCTTCAAAACGAACTCCCATGCCGACCATTTCAGTGAAGTCGCTGGGCGCATTGGCGACCATTCTGTCGTAATAAAACGAGCTCAAGGTTTTCAAGAAGATCTTTGTCATCTCCTTTTCCTCAAGAGGTGGACAAATCTGAGCGGCGAATTCACGCGATCTCTGAGCATATTCCTTAAAGGTTTCCTTGTCCTTCTATGACATGGTTCTAAGTTGATCTTTGTCTGGTGCCATGTCCAGGTTATACTTATACAGTTGAACGAAGGCAGCGCCAAGATCTCTGAAATTGACAATCTTAGTGAGGTTTAATCCCATGTACCATTTGAGTGCGGCACCGGTTAAACTATCTTGAAAATAGTGGATCAGTAGCTGTTGGTTCTCGGTCTGTGTTGACATCCTCCAAGCGTACATCACCAAATGACTTTGAGGGCAAGAGTTGCCCTTGTATTTCTCAAATTCGGGAACCTTGAATTTGTGCGGAATTTTCACATTGGGGACCAAACAAAGGTCTGCGGTGTCCTTTCCAAATAGATCCTGACCACGAATAGCACGCAATTCCTTCTGCATCTCCAGGAACTGTTCCTGGAACTCCTTCATCCTGTCGTTCATACTTTCATTTCTACCAGAAGGTATCTGTGGAATCTGTCCTTCCGGGACAGGGTGTACCACGGGTGGTGGTATAGTCATTACAGCAGAGACTCTTGGTGCCTCCCGAAATTTGTAACCTTCAGGAGTTGTTGTCATGCCCCTGGCATCTTCGCTTTCCCGAAGTTTGTAACCTTCAGGCCCAGCGGCTCCTGCTGCAGTTTCCGAATCTTCTGTGATCGGCGGAATATATTCTTCCGGGATATAGTTGAGTGGCATGCCCCTGGGACGATCTTTAGGCATGTTATCTCGAGGGTCAATCCTTTCCACTATAGGTGTTGATGTGATCTCTGAGATCACAGTCTGTTGTATCTGAGCTGCTGCCATAACTTGCATGTCATTGTGAAGTTTCTTCAGATCTTCTTTCAGAGCGTCGAGTTCTTCTCTCAACTCTATGTTCTGTTCATCGAGATTATCCATTTTCTTCTGTTGATTGGCCCGAGTATTGTACGAATGAGACAGTTTAACTCTAGAATCGAGACACAAATGTGAGATTCATAGGGAAGAAGAATGCGTTAAGTGAGAATGATGAACGATATGCAATAATTATATTTAGTTTTTTTTTGTTAATCAAAAGAAACTTCGACAATGGGATTGCAAATATAAAACAGTGGGGAAACCCCGTTTTATTGAATTCAAAGATTGCGGAAATGGAAATACAGTAATTTACAAAGTGCTGTAAAAGGAAATCTAAACTTATGGATCCTAAGTCCTCTCTGAAGAGAGCACAGGTGCTGGTTCTGGTACTTTCCTTTTCTTTGACCCGGGCTATTGGGTCGTTGTCAGGTTGTCATTCCTTTGCCAAGTGAAAGGAGCGAGCAAATTCCTTTGGTCTTCTTGATTTTCTACAGCATGTTGCTCTAAAATCTCGATCAGAGTATCTTTATCTTTCAATAGTTGCTGTATTTTCTTACGCTCCACATTGAGAATACGATACTTGTTTTTCCAAGACTTACTTTCTCGTTGAACATTGTTGAGAGTAACCTGAAGCTTTTCCGTATCAGACATAAAATAAAGGGCAAATTCCTTTAACGGAAGAACTTTGTGACAAGGGTAAGGCATCCTCAGTTTGAGAGCTCTAGCTTGTACCCAGTGGAGATAAGGTTCCACCGAGACACAGTCTGGTTTTCCTAGAGACTCTCTTCCTTTCCTGTGAACATGTTTCCAGGCATGCACTATTTCTGTCTTTAGTGCCCTGTCATTTTCCCCTTCCTTGAAGAAAAGACCTTCCAGATGAACATTACGTGGGATATGTCTCATCGGGTATCCGAATTGACGACGAACTAAAACTGGATGATAATTGATTCCTCCTTTAATTCCTATGAGGGGTACATTAGGGAAATTTCCACAACGGTCGATGATTCTTATCCCGTCATAGATCCGATTGTACCAATCTATGTCAGAGTTGGTAAGAGCCATGATTCTCTGTGACCAACATAAAGTACTCTTTTGATCCCAAAACCTAACAGACTTAGGAAAATGGGAAGTGAACCATTTGTATAGCAGGGGTACACAGCATGTGATCATTCCTCCACCATTCAAATCTCTTAAGTGTACAGAATGTTAAGCATCTGCGAGCAGGGTAGGTACCGGGTTTCCAATCAGAAAAATCTTAATGGCATTGATATCCATGAAGCTATCGATGTTGGGAAACAGAAATAACCCGTAAGTGAGCAAAGCAAAGATGCTCTCGAAAGCAGTCACGTTCCCTATACTGGCAAATTACAGAGCTTTCTTTATCAAAAATTGGGCTGGTAAACCTTGGGTACCACCCTTAATGATCATGTGAGTCCTGACTTCTGAGTCGTCCAAATAAATTGCTCTTGCGATGGTTTGATCTTTTGGAATTTCATCCAGTCCGAAAAAGGGAGCGTGATCAGTGATAGGTAAATCAGACAGGTGAGAGTACTCCTCCAGTGTTGGTGCTAGCTGATAATCCTGGAATGGGAAACAGTGATAGACCGGATCGTAGAACTGAATGAGTGTAGATATGATTCCTTCGATTACATGGACCCTTAACAGAGACAACAGTCCTCCGTACTTAGCTCTGAAAGCCTCAGGGTTGGTGATCATCCTTGCCAACCCTATCAAATCCTTTAATTTTGGAACCTTGAACGTGTACTTGTGAGTCTTCCTTCTACCGAAATCCATAATGCAATCTTTCTCTCTGATATTTGCAATAATTGGTTTAGTTTAATTTGAAAAAGAGAGACTAGAAGAGAAAATTTTCTTTGTTTTAATGTTTTTTGGATGAATGCATGGATGCAGCACACAAAAACATAGAAAAAACATGGGGTTAAAGGTTCGGTGTCATGAAGTCAAGCCTCTACCATCCCCAAAGGTTTATACTGGTGATTTTTTGTACCTGTCCGCATAATCATTGACCCCTCTTGGGATAACAACAGCAGGCTAAAATCACCCGAGCGAGCTGATGTATCTTAGAGTAATCTCAAATGAGGGTAGTATCGCGTGACAACTATTTTCGATAGCTTCCGCACTACAAAATAGTAACATGGTTTCAGTCTACTAAAATACTCAGCTTCTTAGATAACCCAATCGAACAATCTACTTTCAACAACCGAATTCGTATAGGCATTAAATCTGCAAAGGGCATCTCCACTGATTCGATGGTCTACCGGGATCTCTTATTTGGGAGTCACTCCCTATAAGATTACCCCGTCTCGTGCCATCACTTATCTTAGGTGTATACTCAATCTTTCCAGATGCGGCATCACCCGCAGTCCCATTAGCAGAAAAATAAACACGAATATCAATTAGGGAAAGCGATATATATATATATATATATATATATATATATATATATATATTCATTCCTAAAACTAACATCCTAGACCTTTTAGGAGTTATAATAATCCTAGTCCTAAACAGACAATGGCTCCCCAACAGAGTCGCCATTTTCCTGTGGAAGATGGGGACGATGCCCCAAAGATAAAAAACAAGGATATCCCCAGCAGAGTCGCCATTTTCCTGTGGAAGATGGGGACGATGCCTCAAGGATAAAAAATAAGGTTTCCCCAGCAGAGTCGCCATTTTACTGTAGCGAGTGATTTTTGTCGGTGATGCGACCACCTTATAGCTGGAATTGGGTTTTCCTCCTCGTGGAGAAAGGGGTGCTACTTTCTATTTTCTTATTTATCCCATGAAGCTGAAAGGGAAAGGGAAGGTATCTAAAACTAACCTTCCACGCGAATGCTTAACTGAACAAACGCTTAAAGACATTCGGGGAGTCGGGGTCAGGTTATACAATGGGTAGTTGTCAATTACCCATCCTATATGTGGTTATCCACAGGATATTAGCATTAGGTTTCGCTTTGTACTTGATGGTGTTTATCTGGTAATGGGTTGGGAAGTTTCTTGGGAAAGATAAAAGAGAGAGACTGAGTTTTGGTTGATGTTTTGGTAAGGTGTTGGACCTAAGTTTTGATTGATGTATGAAGGTACTGGACCTAAGGTTTTTGATTAGTATACTTGCTAAGATTTCTTAATCTTATGCCTACGTATTCCCGTTTAAATGAAACAGGGAAATCAGAGCAATCGTAGTTCCTCCTATTCTAAGGGAGGAAAGAGATGTTTTGGTGTCTCGTTCAAGGCCCGAGACAGAGGCTAAAGGGAGTATTTTGTGTCTTGTTCAAAGCCCAAGATTGAAGCTAAAAGGTTTATTTGAGAGAGAATTTGTCATCTCAAAAGAGGGATTGTTGATTTTTGTGTGCCTTGATCAAAGCCCAAGGTTGAAGCTAAGAGGTTGATTGACTCCACTGGGGAAGTCCTTATACAAAGCCTAAGAGGAGGCTGAAAATGACTGACTCAACAAGAGAGTGTTATATATGTTTGTGTCTTGTACAAAGCCCAAGACTGAGGCTAAAAGAGACTGACTCTTTGGGGATATCATTATACAAAGCCTAAGAGGAGGCTAAAATGGGAAATTGTTTTATCTATCTTGTACAAAGCCCAAGATTGAGGCTAAAAGGGATTTGACTCTGCTGGAGAGTGTTATCTATCTTGTACAAAGCCCAAGATGGAGGCGGAAAAGAGTTTGACTATGCTTGGGAGTTTTATTCCTCAAAGTCTAATGAAGGCTCGGAGGAATTGAATTTGCCAGAGGGGAATGTTCGTCCCAAGCTTATGAAGGTTTGTATCTCGTATGAAGCCCAAGATAGAGGCCAAAAGTGTTTGACTCAACAAGAGAGTGCTTTTATCTGTCTAGTACAAAGCCCATGATTGCGGCTGAACAAGCTGGAGAAAGCCTAAGAGTAGGCTAAATTTGCTAGGGGGAATCATTATACAAAGCCTAAGAGGAGGCTATTGACCCAACAAGAGAGTGTTTTTTATTTGTCTCGTACAAAGCCCGAGATAGAGGCTAAAGTGGTTGACTCAACAAGAGAGTGCTTGACTCAACAAGAGAGTCTAAAAAGTGATTGACTCAACAAGAGAGTCTGAAAAGGTTATTGACTCAACAAGAGAGTCTTGAGAGTTGATCGACTCAACAAGAGATCTGAAAGGGTTAGCTCCGCTAGGGAGAATCATTGTACAAAGCCCAAAAGGAGGCTGACTTAGCTGAGGAAGGATCATTATACAAAGCCTAAGAGGAGGCTAAACTTTTGCAGGGGATTCTTGAGATCATGAGGCAGGTCCAAATGGGGAATCAACTCTTGCAGGGGAATGCAGAAGAGTTGATAGATCAGAAACCTTGAGGCTCTGATAGTATTATGATGACTTGACCCTGGTTGAGGAATTTTGGGAGAGAGACGGGGTTTTAGAACCCACAAGTTTTAACTAGGCTAGAGGTTAATCCAGAATCCGGGGTTTCTCCTATACTTTGTAGGGAACTTGAGAATGTCTTCGAGACTTAAGAGGTAATTAGACTGTCCAAGTCTATTGGAAGAGTTTTATCTTTTGTATGATGCCCAAGAGGAGGCCGACTCGTTTAAGGGATGAGTATCAACCCTAAAATTGGTCTGAAGGTTTTGACTCCTTTTTAGAAAGACAACTCTAATGAAGGATGACTATGTTCTGTCCTATACCTGTAAGAGGTCTTCAGGGTCCTTGTATTAAGCCCAAGAGAAGGCGTGAGAACTTCTAAGAAGCCGAAGGGTCCTTGTACAACGCCCAAGAGGAGGCGGGGATGCTTTTAGGAAGCCTGTGGGACTCAAACCAAGAAAAGTTCAAGAAATGCTATTCACCGAGAATAGATCATTTATTGAAAGTTCTGAGGTTTGAAGAAACTCAAGAGATGATATTCACCGAGAATAAATCAACTCTAGGGAGTAGAATTTCTTTGACAATTTCTAGGGGTGAAAGTCTGAGAAAAGTTTCACGAAGAATACTGCCTTTCTCTTTGTTCCATATTGTATAAGCCCAAGAGGAGGCAAGACTGTATCTGGAAATCCTATGGGGATCTAGTTTTGACTGTATTTGAAGAGTGACAAACAGGGCTTTACTTAGTTCTAGACCTAGTTGTCGGGGAAAACTCTACAGAACTATACTAGTATATATACAGTTGATATATGACGAGTATGTAAAAGGATATGAAAGAAGACTAACCATGCGCAGCTTTCAACAAAACAGTAATATATATATGACATGTATTTAAAAGAATGAAAGAAGACTAACCATGCGCAGCTTCCCACAATACAGTTATATATCTTAAAGCAAGTAAATGAAAGCGGATAAAACTTACAGGTGTGGCGAGCTTCCATGCTGTAATGTTAGTTGTTCACAAAAATTAAAGAAAGTTTCGATAACAACTGTATATTTGAACCTAAATCAAAAGAGAAGCTATTTTGAAGAGATTGTACAGGGACTAATACAATGACTGAGGCCCAAAAGGTTTTCTGTACAAAGGTATGAGTCTTACAACTCAAGGAGAGGCCAAAAGATTATATAAAGAAAAAAATGGGACTTATAACATGAGGGTAGGCCCAGATGATTTTCGTTCTCTGAAATGGCGATCAAGCCGAGATTTTTTTAACACAGAGGGACTTATACAGTGTCTGAGGGCCAAAATGGTTTTGGTTAAAAAGGGATTGGGTCTTACACTCTATTAGAGGCCCAAAGATTTATTTTTGTACAAGTGGTGGGGCTTACAACTCAAGGAGAGGTGTAACACCCCACTTTCCCATTTTATAAAATACATAAATAATATGAAAATAATCAGAGTCTACAACAAAGTAGGATGTCACATCTCATAAAAATTTCCTGAAGTCTTAATTACTTCATTCACTTTATTACTCATTAAAATTGTTTTTACAGCGAAATCATAATTCAATTCAATCTATGACACTAAGGCCGTCACCACAATACTCTCCACATAATAAGTGGTCTAATAAAAGTTTAATAAATGAGATACGTAATGAAATGACATGGTATAAAACATAAAAAATCCCCCAATATCTCGTGTTACATATCAGAGCGACTCCTAAGACTCGATCGGGCAACACAAGCTCTACGCACTACTCAGGTATCTGCTTATCTGTACTTCCCAAGAAGCACAGACACAACAAACAACAAAGAGGTGAGAACTACATTCAATAATTAATGGTGTATAATACATGTTAAGGAGTAGTCATCACACAATCACATATAAACAACACACCATCACGACACACTTGTCACTTTCAATCATAATTCAATAAACACATAGTAATGCAATGTGACTCGATGATTGACACTATGCATGTGGTACCAATACACCATGGTTCATTCAATCGAACCCGATTCCTATTGGAATCCGGATAAATCACATACACTCCCACTGAGCAATGATTTATCTCCATCACTACTCCACATTGGAGTCCGGACAAGACTAGGCACCCATCATGGATTCCAACCTAGCTGTCTGCACCTGACACATCATGAAATGCATGACACAAAAGATGCACAAACACATGTATAACAATCAGTTATACATCTACATGATCCTCCTTATCACACGTGCGTTACACTCGCACCGTAATTCGCCATTGAATTACTACACATGTATCACAATATCATTACACACAAAAAGTATGCATGAGACGTTATTATCAAGCATAATACACGATCCTCATTGATCTCACGTGAGTCATACACTCACCATAATTCCCAATAGAATTGCCACCCTATTCAAGATAGTCCACATAATACCCAAAATCGAAGCACAATACCTCACATGGTCTTAATTAGCTAATTATGTAATTAATCCACATAAATTTAATTTTTATTAATTTTCCTACCATTACTAGGTTCAGCAAGTTCTGACATCTACCCCAACCTCTCAGACCAAAAGAAACTGCATCGGACGCGAAATCGGGAAAGAAAACGCGACAAAACTCCGACAACACGACAATTTCCCAAAATCACAGAATAAATAAATCATCTATTGTCCTCTAAACCATTCTCAATAGAAAGAATATTTCATTAGCTTCCCAATGCTTCGAACGGGGGTCAAAACAGACTCACAGATCAAAAGTTATGAAGAAAACAAAATTGGAGATTTTGGAAAAACTGTACAACTTGCGGGTCCGTACAGGTCGACCCATGAGTCGACTCATGCTACGCAAAAACATAAAAATTTTCTGTTTTTCATCGTTAAATGCCTTCCGGACCTCCGATTTCGATTCCGTAAAAAGCCCCGGTCTCAGAATTCAACATACTACGATATTTTCACAATTAAAACGCTATCCAACACATTTACAAAAATTAACACCATTGTTATCAAAAGTGGAAAAAGTTAGGTTTTCAATCACTCAATTAAACATGTGTCGAAACATACCGACAAGTATTCCCGATTAAATCCCATCATCACCCGACTATACTACGCAATCTATTCCCTATTCTAACCGTTAAAACATCGATTATATTCATTTGTTCATCTATCATTCACCTATTATTACTAGCCAAATTATCACCTATTAGATCTACATTTGTCACTCTTAAACCTGTCAAAAATCAGATCTGCAAACACAGTATAACATGGCAACAACAACAGCAATTATCATTCCAATTCACAACAACAATGATCGATTTCATGCAATTCACAACAGATACACACATACTAGATTCAGATCTGCAACCACAATTACACAAATAAAATCCTACGAGGGAAAGGACCCCTCACTACCCTCTCATGATATTAACATCTATATTGAGCCCATTCTCCCCCTTACCTCGAATTCTTGATCAAAATCCTGCGAAAATTGATGAAGAATTTTCCCTAGCTCCATGTTCTTTCTCTTGTTCTTCCTTTCCTACTCCTCTCTCTTTACGTGAAAAATTGGTTATGACTAAATCTGTCCCTAAACCAGATTACGGACCTAATCTCCTTATTTTCCTCCCACTAACAATATTATTAATTAAATTCTGACTTTTAATTAATAATAATAATAATAATGATGCCAACAATAATAATAATAATCATAATAATATTAATAATACTAGTCATAATAATAATAATAATATTAACCATACTACTATTACTACTTATGCCTACATATTATTTATTTATCGTTATATTATTATTATCATAAAGTTTTCATTTAATTCGCACAACTAAGGGTAACTACCACAGTCTGTTGTATCTGAGCTGCTGCCATAGCTTTCATGTCATTGTGAAGTTTCCTCAGATCTTCTTTCAGAGCATCGAGTTCTTCTCTCAACTCTCTGTTCTCTTCCTCGAGATTATCCATTTTCTTCTGTTGACTGGCCCGAGTATTGTACGAATGAGATAGTTTGACTCTAGAATCGAGACACAAATGTGAGATTCATAGGGAAGAAGAATGCGTTAAGTGAGAATGATGAACGATATGCAATAATTATATTTAGTTTTTTTTTGTTAATCAAAAGAAACTTCGACAATGGGATTGCAAATATAAAACAGTGGGGAAACCCCGTTTTATTGAATTCAAAGATTGCGGAAATGGAAATACAGTAATTTACAAAGTGCTATAAAAGGAAATCTAAACTTATGGATCCTAAGTCCTCTCTGAAGAGAGCACAGGTGCTGGTTCTGGTACTTTCCTTTTCTTTGACCCGGGCTCTTGGGTCGTTGTCAGGTTGTCATTCCTTTGCCAAGTGAAAGGAGCGAGCAAATTCCTTTGGTATTCTTGATTTTCTACAGCATGTTGCTCTAAAATCTCGATTAGAGTATCTTTATCTTTCAATAGTTACTGTATTTTCTTACACTCCACATTGAGAATACGGTACTTGTTTTTCCAAGACTTCCTTTCTCGTTGAACTTTGTTGAGAGTAACCTAAAGCTTTTTCGTATCAGACATAAAATAAAGGGCAGATTCCTTTAACGGAAGAACTTCGTGACGAGGGTAAGGCATCCTGAGTTTGAGAGCTCTAGCTTGTACCCAGTGGAGATAAGGTTCCACCGAGACACAGTCTGGTTTTCCTAGAGACTCTCTTCCTTTCCTGTGAACATGTTTCTAGGCATGCACTATTTCTGTCTTTAGTGCCTTGTCATTTTCCCCTTTCTTGAAGAAAAGTCCTTCCAGATGAAAATTACGTGGGATATGTCTCATCGGGTATCCGAATTGACGACGAACTAAAACTGGATGATAATTGATTCCTCCTTTAATTCCTATGAGGGGTACATTAGGGAAATTTCCACAATGGTCGATGATTCTTATCCCGTCATAGATCCGATTGTACGAATCTATGTAAAAGTTGGTAAGAGCCATGATTCTCTGTGACCAACGTAAAGTACTCTTTTGATCCCAAAATGCAGCAGACTTAGGCAAATGAGAAGTGAACCATTTGTATAGCAGGGGTACACAGCATGTGATCATTCCTCCACCATACAAATCTCTTAAGTGTACAAAATGATAAGCATCTGCGAGCGGGGTAGGTACCGGGTTTCCAATCAGAAAAATCTTAATGGCATTGATATCCATGAAGCTATCAATGTTGGGAAACAGAAATAACCCGTAAGTGAGCAAAGCAAAGATGCTCTCGAAAGAAGTCACGTTCCCTATACTGGCAAAGTACAGAGCTTTCTTTATCAAAAATTAGGCCGGTAAACCTTGGGTACCACCCTTAATGATCATGTGAGTCCTGACTTCTGACTCGTCCAAATAAATTTCTCCTGCTGTGGTTTGATCTTTTGGAATTTCTTCCAGTCCGGAAAAGGGAGCGTGATCAGTGATAGGTAAATCAGACAGGTGAGAGTACTCCTCCAGTGTTGGTGCTAGCTGATAATCCAGGAATGTGAAACAGTGATAGACCGGATCGTAGAACTGAACGAGTGTAGATAGGATTCCTTCGATCACATGGAACCTTAACAGAGACAACAGTCCTCCGTACTTAGCTCTGAAAGCCTCAGGGTTGGTGATCATCCTTGCCAACCCACTCAAATCCTTTAATTTTGGAACCTTGAAGGTGTACTTGTGAGTCTTCCTTCTACCGAAATCCATAATGCAATCTTTCTCTCTGATATTTGCAATCGTTGTTTTAGTTTAATTTGAAAATGAGAGACTAGAAGAGAAAATTTTCTTTGTTTTAATGTTTTTTGGATGAATGCATGGATACAGCACACAAAAACATAGAAAAAACATGGGGTCAAAGGTTCGGTGTCAGGAAGTCGAGCCTCTACCATCCCCAAAGGTTTATACTGGTGATTTTTTGTACCTGACCGCATAATCATTGACCCCTCTTGGGATAACAACAGCAGGCAGGAATTGTAACGCCCCAATTTTATTTAATTATTATTTACGAATATAATTATAAGCTGTTGTGTTTAATTATGTGTTTTGGTGTGTTTTAATTCCGTTTAAGTACCCGTAGTAGGGGTAGTGGCCTTAAGGATAAGTCTTGGGGTTAGTAGTGGTGTGCGACTAAAAACGTAGAGATTTGGTGGTGTAGAGTGTAATATTAATTAATCTATTTTTAATTAATTAGAATGGTGTAAAGTTGGATATTAGTGGAATTATGTGAGTAATGTGAATTATTATTATTATTATTATTTGATAATATGGATCAAAAATATTAATAATAATATGATGGGATAATATAACGAGATAGTTAGATGTGTAAAGGTGTAAAGGACATTGTGGTAATTGTAGAAGGATGAGTGAGGGCAAATGAGGCAAACCATAGTTGGGGGTTATGTAAGGAGTTAGGGAATGAGAAGTTAGATTCATTCTACGTAAAAGGAGAGAAGAAGGAAAAGAGGTGAAAGGAGGCTAGGGCGGGAAGAGAGGAAGCACCCATGGGAGAAGAGGAAAACTCATCGATACAAGGTAAGGGTGGGGTTCTTTAATCTCTTAGGGGGTTGATGATGTATGTATTTGGGTAGAAATTATTAGGGAGAACCCATGAGAATGGCGATTGTTGGTGATTGGGGTTTTGGGGAGAATCCATGATTAAGGGATTGAAATTGATGCAATTGTTGTGTTTTGATTGTTTGGTTGAAACGCATATGTTAGGTATAGGATATAATGGCATAATCTGTGGAAAAAGTGTGTTAAAAATCAGTTTGAGTACGGAAAATCGCAGTTGGGAGATGTTGTTATCGCAGGGTTTTTCTGCCAAAATCGCAGGGCCCGCTTTGCGCAGTCTAGCACGCTTAGCGCGGTCTGGAGGAATTTTGCCTCCTCGAGGCAGTGAGTAGCGCGCTTAGCGCGGATAGGGGCGCGCTTAGCGCGGCCTGGGACTGAAAAACATTATTTGTTTTATCTGAAAATTAGTGGAAATTGTATATTTTGTATTATATAAATGTTGTTTTGTTAATGTGATGTCATGAGCATATATTGAAGTATTATATGTTTGTTTTGTTGATGTTGATATGATAATATGAAATGCATGATTAAATGATGTAAAGGTGTGTAGTGGTTGTAGGGCATATTGAGGTATGTTAGATAAATGCATGTTGATTGTTGATTGATGATGTGATGTAATAATGGTATGCCATGTGTTCGTGTTAGTCGTTGTTGCATGTTGTCGTTGAAGGTGCATAAGCATATGCATGAGTTGAGGGATGGCGTGTGCCCATGTGGGGTGTGAGCTTTTATCCGGATTTCCTTGATGGAATCAATGTTGTTGTTGTTGGCGTGATTGTGTGCCCATATGGGGTGTGAGCAATCACAGTTGGTGGTGCGATCATGAAATAGGGGTCGTACGTGACCATGAAACAGGGGTCGTTGGTGTGATCATGAAATAGGGGTCATACTTGACCATGAAACAGGGGTCGAGAGTTCTGACGGGAACTGTGATCATGAAACAGA
The DNA here is from genome assembly GCA_022829125.1 of Lathyrus tuberosus. Lineage (NCBI taxonomy): Eukaryota > Viridiplantae > Streptophyta > Magnoliopsida > Fabales > Fabaceae > Lathyrus > Lathyrus tuberosus. The sequence continues at coordinate 17,615,476 of JALAZF010000071.1, forward strand.
GATCGATATTGGTACCACATGCATTGAGTCTAGTTGGTATCTCATTGCATTCATTGATAGTTGAATTGCATTATGCTTTGTGTGATTATCTGTGTTTGTGTGGAAGTGTGTGATTCTTGTTGGAAGTTGTGATTGGGTGAATTACTTGATGATTTATACTCTTATATTTATATCATCTTCTTCTTTTGTTGATTTGAGAATCTCACCCCTTCTGTTTGAATGTTTCCTCCACGTGGGTAACGTGCAGATAATCAGGAATAGTGTGGAAGTCGTGGTCGGTGAAGACGAGGTACTTCACTTTAGTTGGCGTCTGCTCTGATATGTAACGTTAAGAGCCGGGAACGCTTTCATGCTTGATTTTACTTTGTTAAAGGATTTCAGTTGTCTTTACATTTTCGAAAACTAATATTTTGGTTATTTGGAACCGTTACATTTTATGTTCGAAATGAATAATTTTCCGCTGCGTAGTAAGGATTATTTTGTTGGATTCGAATTGTTCCATTGTTTCTATTTATATGTTACATGTCTTTAAAAAGAGCAAGTGGTTGTCGAAAAGTAATGCCCTTTATTTCTGAAGTGTATTGTTTTACTCTGATTTATCCGATTAAATTATGCAGGGGGAATTTAGGGTGTTACAAAGTTGTATCAGAGCAAGTCGGTCCGTCCGGCCAAGTCGTCAAGTTGTTGCGTTGTTGTTGTTGTTGTCGTGTGACAGTGGAATATTGTCGATGTTGTTGTCCTTTGTACGTGATATGTGTGTGAAACACTATCAGTACTTTCTTGGGTTCTAATCCCTTGTCTGCAGAGTGAGAATGATACAAGTGGGGGAGAAGCTTGTGTTTCTCCGAGATGCTTCGGGTGTGGAGTGTTGGCTTAGTGTGTCGTTAGTGGCAAGAGTGCAATTGTTGAGTGGGAAAGTGTTGTTCTGTTGTTGGAAAGATCGGATAGCATGTCACTGCATGAGGAAGTGCAATTTTGGATTGTTCACCTGTTTGAGAATGGCGTGACCCTCGAGGGGAGACGGACATGTGTCCTTGCTGTTCGCTTCCTTGTGAGAAAGAAGGCGATGTTTTGGCTAGAGGTTAGTCAGTGATGGGTGGAGTATCACGACGTGTTTCCTAAGGATGGGCGCAGTTTGTCTTCAGTTGGAACAAGAGGATATTAATTTGGGACGCGTTGGTAGGAGCTAAACCTTGTGGTTATCAATAGTTGGATGAGTAGGGCAGTGTGCTGCTGATATCAAGAATGTAGGAGTTGTATGAGAGTGTTGTTTCTAAAACTGAAGGAAATATAGAGGGAATGCTTGTGTTAACCAAGGATTGTTCCTTAGATAGCTTGGGCACAAGGCGAGAGGAACACTATTATAGTTTGGTAAGGATGGTTTATACCTCCATCATGATTGTCGACTGTCTATTGACAAATTGAGGAACTGATCACCCTTAATCTCTTGTTGATAGTAGACGGGATCATGCGGGATAGGATAGACGTATCTTGTCGGCTTAGATAGTATGTTCAGTGAGTTGTTTGAAGTTAAGCCAAGTGCTTACAGATTTTTTTGATGAGTCAATGCAGATTCTTATATCTCAAGATGAGGCAGATTCGAGGTTTTGTATGTCAGTCAAGTGGGGATGCCTCTGAGAGAGAATGATCTGGTATTGTTGACGGTTACTTCCCAGAGAGTAGAGGGTGAACTTAAATTTAATGAGGGTGAAGAGTTAAGGTTTATATCTTCTAAGTAAGTAGAAGAAATCTTAGGAGATGAGGCTCAGATGTTTGCCATGTTTGTGATGATGTTGTTTTGGAAATCAGCAGTAAAGTCACAACGAGGAACTGCCAGTGGTGCGTGAGTTCCAGATGTGTTTCCGGAGGACATATCAGATGTGCCGCTAGAGAGAGAGAGATGGAATTCTCTATTGACCTTGTCCTTGGTACCAGATGTTTCTATGGCCCCATACAGGATGCCGGCGTTAGAATTAGTAGAACTGAAAGAGCAGTTAGAAGATTTACTAGAAAGGAGATTTGTGAGACCAAGGGTGTCGCCTTGGAGAGATTCAGTATTGTTAGTGAAGAAAGGGATGATAGCATGAGGTTGCGTGTTAATTGGTGGGTAGTATGGAAACTCACAGTTGTGTTCTGGATAGCTTGAGTTTTGAATTGTGACGGATTGCGGATGATTTGAAGTTCCTTGATGGTATTATGTTTGTGATGGGTTGAGATTGGGTGTCAATAGAAACATAGAGTGGGTCGAAACCCCGTAAGAAGAATTAATATGGAATGTGGTAATAAGAACTAGAGTTGTCAAGCTATTTCGGATAAATTGTTTCGAACTCAGGATGAATATCGAATGTTGTGTATGTTATTGTTGTAGTAGTAATACTCTTGCATCGCTATCGTGGGAGAGTGTTGGACCCATACTAAGCGGTTGTTTGTGGATGTAGAGGTTATTCTATTGATGGACATGAAAGAGATTGTGTACTGTTTGATGAGTAGGCACTCCAGTGGATAAGTTTGTTCTATGCAAATTGATAACTCTCCAAAGTGCTTTAGAATAAGTGTCTGGTTCCAAGAATAGGGGAATTGATGGATCAATTGGTGAGTGCACGTGTGTTTAGAACAAATTGACTTGAGTTCGGTTTAACATTAAATTCGAGTGAAGAATGGGAATGTTAAGAAAATGGCCTTTAGAACTCGATATGGGCATTTCGAATATATGATGATGTTGTTCGGAGATTGTAATGCACCCAGGAAGTGTGTGGGGAATATGAATCGAATCTTCCATACTTAATTGGATAAGTTCGAAGTGGTGTTCGTTGGGGATAGTCTGATCTATTATAAAACCAGAAGAAGAGCGTGTAGAGTATTTGAGAATTGAGTTACAAGTATTTAAAGGGATGAAGTTTCATGCTAAGTTATCGAAGTGTGATTTTTGGTTGGTAGAGGTGAGTTTCTAAGTTACGTTATTTCAGATGAGGGCATTGTTGTGGATCCATCTAAAGTAGATGCAGTTCTACAATGAGAAAGCTCTGAAGTCGGTTAAGATGATTAGGTGATTTTTGGACTTAGTTGGTTATTACCGTAGGTTATGGAAGACTTTTCCAAGTTAGCGCTTCCATTATCTCAGTTGACTTGCGAAGGGTAACTCGTTTGTTTGGAGATGTTCGTTGAGAGGAAAGTTTTAAAGAGCTGAAGTAGAAGTTGACTACGGTTCCAGTTTCGATTCTGCCTGATCCTAATAAATTGTTTGTGGGGTATTGGGATGTGTTTATAGTGTATTTAGACAGTGTGTTAATACAATCTGGTAAAGTCGCAGTTTATGCTTTACAAAATTGAGGATTCATGAAAGGATATATCCTGTTCAAGATTTGGAGCTTGCTGCGGTTGTAAGTGTGTTAAAAATCTGGAAGTATTATTTTTATGGATCTAGGTTCGAAGTGTTTAGTAATCACAAGAGTGTAGAATGCATGTTTAATCGGAAGGAGTAGAGTATGAGATAGCGGGGATGGTTAGAATTTATGATGAGTTAGGACCTTGGCTCGAATTACTCTACTGGTAAAGTTAATTTCGTGCCTGATGAGTTAAGTTAGAAGTCTTTTCAAATGTCTGCTTTGATGGTCAGAGAATTAGCATTGAGTTAGCAGTGCAGAGACTTGTGTCTGGTGTGTGAGTTAACGGAGTAGAGTGTGAGGTTGGGTATATTAAAAGTGAAAAGTGATTTTCTGGCGAATATTAGGGAGAGTCAGAAGTTGGATGTGAATTTGGTAGAGTTAATAGTTGCGAGTAATTAGAGTACGCAGCAGAGGCGTAATGTAGCGCAGTTCGTGTGTGTGTGTGTGTGACTTGCAAGAGTTCAAATGTTGAACATTAGAACCTGCAGGAATGATGAAACCATTGGACGTTCCAAAATGGAAGAGATATGGTGAAAGGTTTAAATATTAATCATGTACTACTATGTAGATGGATGTATTAGTTACATGTTTGATTGGTGAATAGTAGAGTTGTTGTCTGGATGTTGGGTGACAACGAGGTTAGTATTCTAGTTATGTTGAGGAGGTTAAGACGATGTTGTGTCGTGGAGCTTTATGTTCTTATCTTTGTTGTTGTCTCGTTTCCTATAGCGATGGTTCAAGTGTGAGCAGTTAAGTCCTATGATGGAGAATTAGGGGAGTGTTGCCTATGGTGATGGTAACGATTGTGTTGTGTTCTGGTTCATAGTAAACCTGTGTGTGTTCTTAACTTGGGTATTATTTCTGTCTTGAGTTGGTCGCCGAGTGCAATGCGTGAGCATCGCATCTTGTTGTGTCGTTGTTGTTGTCGTCGATGAGGTGGTTTATTGTTTTGTGTTATTCGCGGTGTTGTCTTTCGGGACTGGGGAGTGGGAGAGCGGGATGCGTGAGGCGTATCCTGAGTTATTCGTATCAGGTAAATTTTCGAGGACGAAAATATTCCATGTGGGGGAGAGTTGTAACGCCCCAATTTTATTTAATTATTATTTGCGAATATAATTATGAGTTGTTGTGTTTGATTGTGTGTTTTGGTGTGTTTTAATTCCGTTTAAGTACCCGTAGTAGGGGTAGTGGCCTTAAGGATAAGTCTTGGGGTTAGTAGGGGTGTGCGACTAAAAACGTAGAGAATTGTTGGTGTAGAGTGTAAGATTAATTAATCTATTTTTAATTAATTAGAATAGTGTAAAGTTGGATGTTAGTGGAATTATGTGAGTAATGTGACTTATTATTATTATTATTTGATAATATGGATAAAAAATATTAATAATAATATAATGGGATAATATAACGAGATAGTTAGATGTGTAAAGGTGTGAAGGACATTGTGGTAATTGTAGAAGGGTGAGTGAGGGAAAATGAGGCAAACCATAGTTGGGGGTTATGTAAGGAGTTAGGGAATGAGAAGTTAGATTCATTCTACGTAAAAGGAGAGAAGAAGGAAAAGAGGTGAAAAGAGGCTAGGGCAGGAAGAGAGGAAGAACTCATTGGAGAAGAGGAAAGCTCATCGATACAAGGTAAGGGTGGGGTTCTTTAATCTCTTAAGGGGTTGATGATGTATGTATTTGGGTAGAAATTATTAGGTTGAACCCATGAGAATGGTGATTGTTGGTGATTGGGGTTTTGGGGAGAATCCATGATTAAGGGATTGAAATTGATGCAATTGTTGTGTTTTGATAGTTTGGTTGAAACGCATGTGTTAGGTATAGGATATAATGGCATAATCTGTGGAAAAAGTGTGTTAAAAATCAATTTGAGTGCAGAAAATCGCAGTTGGGAGATGTTGTTATCGCAGGGTTTTTCTGCCAAAATCGCAAGGTCCGCTTAGCACGGTCTAGCGAGCTTAGCGTGGTCTGGAGGAATTTTGCCTCCTCGAGGCAGTGAGTAGCGCGCTTAACGTGGATAGGGGCGCGCTTAGCGCGGCCTGGGACTGAAAAACATTATTTTTTTAGCTGAAAATTAGTGGAAATTGTATATTTTGTATTATATAAATGCTGTTTTGTTGTTGTGATGTCGTGAGCATATATTGACGTATTATATGTTTGTTTTGTTGATGTTGATGTGATAATATGAAATGCATGATTAAATGATGCAAAGGTGTGTAGTGGTTGTAGGGCATAATGAGGTATGTTCGATAAATGCGTGTTGATTGTTGATTGATGATTTGATGTAATAATGGTATGCCAGGTGTTCGTGTTAGTCGTTGTTGCATGTTGTCGTTGAAGGTGCATAAGCATATGCATGAGTTGAGGGATGGCGTGTGCCCATGTGGGGTGTGAGCGTTTATCCGGATTTCCTTAATGGAATCAATGTTGTTGTTGTTGGCGTGATTGTGTGCTCAGATGGGGTGTGAGCAATCACAGTTGGTGGTGCGATCATGAAATAGGGGTTATACGTGACCATGAAACAGGGGTCGTTGGTGTGATCATGAAATAGGGGTCATACTTGACCATGAAACAGGGGCCTAGAGTTTCGACGGGAACTGTGATCATGAAACAGGGATCGATATTGGTACCACATGCATTGAGTCTAGTTGGTATCTCATTGCATTCATTGATAGTTGTGTTGCATTATGCTTTGTGTGATTATCTGTGTTTGTGTGGAAGTGTGTGATTCTTGTTGGAAGTTGTGATTGGATGAATTACTTGATGATTTATACTCTTTGTTGTACCCCAAATTTTTCCCTTAGATCCATTGATCTTCTGCATATCATAATAGGTCAATCATGCTTCATGACTAACCCTTTTTATCAGGATTTTGTTTGTGTTTGTTTCTTTTTTATCAGGTTTATCTTGAGGAGATTTAAGGAGTGATTGATCAAGGTTTTTTTTTGGATGAAGCATTGAATCAAACCAATCTTTAGGAGATGTCTCCATAACCCTAATCCCACCATCGCCAAATTTCTACCCACTTTATCTACCCTCAATTGTCACCTTCATTTTCTAAACCTATTTCATTAACCTTTTCATTTAACCAATTTTATTCAATTTGATCAATCTAATTCTCCTAAACCACATTTAATCCTAATCAATTTCCAAATCATCCATTATTATTTATTTTTCCTAATCACATTTGTTTACAACAAGAATACAAAACCATTTTATTTCCTAAGCCCACATTTCATAAGCCCGTCATGACCAAAAGGAAAGGAATGTGTTACAAATTATTGGAGTTATTATTCATTGTCAAATAACCAATAGAAATCAATATTGAGTATGTTGACTTTTCAACCCAAGCATCAGCCAATGGAGAAGCGACATGTGGCACCAAGGAAGCAAAGCGAACCAAACTTCTCTTCTCCCTCATCTTGCTCGTGAAATTCAGATTGGAAAGGAAGAATTCAACACATTTGAATCCATTCGTTCAAGAACACATTCAACCCTTGGCGCGAATCACATTTTGAATTCTCCAAGAGCGTTTCCTGTTTGAGCTTCATTTTATTTGCCTCAGCAAAAGCGTTTCTGAAGCATTACCATATTCATCTTCCACTCTGCCACACCCTGCATCGCCTGTGAAGTGTTCATGGCGCTGTCCCTATCAACTTCCTCTTTCATTGCTTACTTGTATGGCAACAGAAGTTTGGTTCAGAAGCAACACACCAATTTGAGTATTGACCCTGCATCTCTGAGCCATTTGTGCAGCAAAGGAGCGTCTGTCTCCCAAGGGTGAACAACATTTGAATTCCAATGTCAAACCCTAGCTCTTACCTTCCCCACCAAGTGTTTGAGATTTAACCCATGCCCATTAGCCAAGCCTATATGAAGGGTCAGCTTCTACATTTCAATTCACCAAGAATTTTTTCACAAAAATCTCTAAGAGCATCTGTTCACACGAGCAAGAGGAGAGGAGTTGTCTTTTGGAAGCTTTGGCTCAAGAAGAGAAGTTTAGTTCACTTGAAGTAACAGTGGATTTTACTCCACTTGGTAACTATCCTCTCCCTTCAATATTCATACTCATTTGATATCATTTTCATGTCTCAATCATGGTTTTTAAATGTGTTCCATGCTATCTTTCATAACTTGCTAATGTGTACTTAAGTTTTGTTGAACTGTTTGCTCATGATCTGAAACTGCTTATAGAATGATTTGGTGTGCTCTTGGTATTCATATATGCCTCTACACCTTAATACTCATAACTCTGCCCATAACAGGATTTTTGTTTTAACCCATGTGTTTAAATTTGATGTTTGAGTTACCAAGGTTCACATATGGTTATGCTTGTTGTTTGACTCATCTATCCGGTTTGGGAATTTATTACTATCTGCTAATTCAAGTCTGAGTTTCTAACTATGTGCTTGTAAACCCTTTCATCAATTAATTGAAGTTGTGCACTACACTATGATTTTGTTATTTGTTCGTATGATACACTTAAACTAATGATCGTTTTGAATAGCATAACTAAAAGTACTTTGAATGTGCATTTACTGCAAATGATGGTCTTAGAGATCCTCCACCAAGCATGCTTATATTTGTCCCATTAGTCTTTTTGTATAATGCTTTTACTATCTTTGTGGTTTACGGCCAGTTTTGTAGGCTGAGGAGTCATGTCAAGATATGCCCTGCTCTACTTCCTTTTTATGCCTTTTTGCTGTCAGTAGGTTTAATGTCTGCAATGAACATGTAAAAACCTTTTAAGTATCCCAATATGATGTACCTGCTTACTATTTTGTTTGTCTACCTAGCCTTGGCTGATGATTGATTGTTGTATAGTTTTGTTTTAGTATCATGTGTTCACTACTTTAAAACCATGTGCATAAGCATTCCAATTTTACCCTGCATTGTTTTAAGTTTTGCTGCACTTAACTGTCTAAGTACTTTTTGAATGCTCTAAAACTTGATATGCTAATACTTCTTGATCCTTGGAATGCCTTTTGCTTAAATCAGAATTGGTTTTTGATCTATGATTGTATCCATTATCTGTAGTGCAAGTAGCATTTGCTTTCACCATGTCACATGTCAATGCCTGTTTGAATGACCTTACTTGACTCAAACTCTGCCATTGCTTTTATGACGTATGCCCTGTTTTGCCTAAGAATAGATGTATTTAATTCGTATACCCCCGGACCATCAGGATTTTTGTTAGAGGCATGACTGATTATACTTGTATCAATATGATGAGTATATAGCTTTTGTCTTTGATTATCTATGATTTTCCTTGCTTAAATGCCATGTGATTTAAATGTCACTATGGGTATACAATTCCTGTCTGAATCTATGTTTTATGACAGTTATGTGCATCTAAAATACCATGAACCCATGTCTTTACCATCTAGTTATTAAGACTGAATGCAAGCCTTCTAAAGTACCCTTTTGAAAGGAGCAGTGCTAGCCATTGTGTTTAATTTGTGTATCTATAATCTTGTCTTAATATGCAGTTACATTATGTGAACTTTTATCATGTCTTGCATTTACCTGATATGCCTTCTACTTTGAAGTTCCTATCTGCTGCTTTGGTCAATATTCAATATGGAATGGTTTGTGCAGTTCTTGGTATCTAGGAATTAAGTTAAGTTGGTATGCTGATAGTGCTAGTTTGCTTTTAATCCTTCTAGCTTATTGCTTTGTAGTGTGAACTGCTTTAAATAATACTTTGTCTGTCTGCATAATCCTCATGTAGCATGTCCCTAGGCCTGGCATTAATGTGTAGATTAGTCTTGGAATGTATCATTGTTTGACCTGTCCAATTCCTACTTTCATGGTTTAGATTAACATGTTTGAGTCCTTTTTGAATATTTAGAAGCAAGCTATTAAAACTGACTGCGTCTTGCTTTAATCATATGTTTGCGAACAATATCATCATGCTATCTTTACCTTGAATGATTGGTGCTGACATTTTGCTTTCTTGCACTTTGGTCATTTAATCATAAGGGATAGATATAAGCCGGTCCTAAAACAATTCAAGTTTTGCAAGTATTCGATTTTTAATGTTTATTGCTTTAATCCCTAATCTATATGAATATTTGTTTATCTTCATCCAAGTCTCGTCCTTTCTTTGATTTCCAATAAGTATGTCGTGTGTTTGTTGAATCTTTATGTCAATACCAACTGTTAACTTATATTAGAATTTGTCATCCTATGTTCAGAACTGTGATGCATATGTTACCAAAGTAGGAGATTACTCAGATCTTCATGTAATTAGCGTCGCTTGTATTTCTTTGTTTGGTATCTCATATCATGTTGAGGTTTAGATCAAACGTTCTTGTTCTTTCTTATTGATATTTGGTGACGGCATGGAGTGTTAAGTTCTGTTACAGCAGGCGGTTGTTTGAATTTATTGCCGTGCTAGTTTTGGTAACATGTACACGCGCAGGTTCATATGTTTATGGAGTCGTGTTACATACCGGATGTAACAGCCACCCCAGTGGCAAGCCCATATACCATAGCGCACTTTGAACCCTTAGGACTGGGGTTCGAATCCCCTCGCCCCAGTCTTTTATTTATTTTTCTGAGTTTCGCTTGTTTTATAATATATATTTGTGTTTTCATTATGTGTCAAACGCGCGCACTAGTTCAGTTGGCTATGGTTTTAAGCTGTATGCGAAATGTCTTGAGTTCAAGCCCTAGTGATGCCATTTCCTTTTTTTTATTACTTGTTGTTTTTATCATTTTTAAGTTGATGCTTCAATCTTCAAAATATCATAACTTGCTTAATTTTTATCCTTTTCCTTCCGTTCTTTTTGCTATATTCACCTTATTGAATCTATTTTTCAAATGTAAAAATAAATTAATGGAAATATTAAATTTTGAGGCCTTTATGCATGATTAGATCATAAGTGTTCATTAGGGGTTTTTAATTGCACTTTCTTATTCATCATACTATTTTATGTCTACATATCATGATTGATCTTTGTCTAATATGTATAATTCTCACTTTGCATTGATATCATAAACTATATTTCATATCACCATCTTGTCCATGTCTTATTGCATCATCATGTTTGAATTGTTATCTTGTCATCTTTTAGAATTATTACAACTGTTATCTTCCCCCCCCCCCCCCCCCATTCCAAAGGGAGAACACCTTAAATTGACTCTTGAAGACACTAAACAAACCATCTTACCTTATCCTTCTAGGTTCACCCTTATTTCTTGGCTATAATGAGCCAATGAAATCACAACTTAGAAGTAGGTTGGAGTTCTTATACTCCATGTGATTCTCATCATCATGAGAACTCACTTTCCCCTATAACGTAGACTTAGAGAGTTATCGTGAACTCTAGAATGAGCTCATACTCATTTTCCCCTTGGAACTTTGGCCATAGTCAATGGTTCCAATCCTTCACCCTTAGATCGGTGAACTACGGATACTCTGATTCCACTCTCGTAAGGATACGTAGGCGCAAAGTGCGATGCTTTGTCGAGTATACTTAGAAATAAACCCCTAGGGTTTCAACCTTTAGCATAACACCCTTAGCAAGTGAGTAAGATATAACAAGTAACACAAGAGGCTCCCGTAGAGTACTACGGACGTTTAGGATGCTAATACCTTCCATAGGCGTAACCAACTCCCGAACCTTAGATCTCCCCCCTTTAGGTTTTTTTCGATATTGAACCTTTCCTTTGGATAAATCAAAGTCGGTTGTGAATTTAAAGAATGCGATGCAAGTTAATTAATATCTTGTTATCCGATTCTCACCGCAACAGAAATGGCGACTTCACTGGGGAAAGCTTTATTATTTTTGAGGGTTAAGCCCACCTTTGTTATATTTGTTTTACTTACACTTGCTCGCTATATTTGTGTATATCTGTTTGATTGCCTGTATACATGCTTTGCTTGATTATCCTTTAGCTTGGTTCTTGAGTGGTGAGATAAATCCTATACCCGGATTTGAGCATACACTTATGATAGAACGATGGTATTCAAGGAGGCTTTGAGGGAGTCGAATCCTGAAAAGTTGAATTGAGAACACCATCACTCAGTTGAGGCCCTCTTGAGAGTCTAGTTATGTTGAACGAATCCGTTCGTGAAAGCGTGCTACTCTTAATCTAGGATCCCGTGATATTGAGAACCTTAGTTGCCAAACCCCACTTAAGCCTTTAGGATGTAGTGCGGTGACCATGATGGAGTCTATTTCTGAATTGGTTGTCACGCGATACTACACTCAGACGAGATTCTCTTTAGAATTTTATTGACTACCAAGTCATCTGGGAAATCGTTAAAATTTGAAAGATGGGTTGTCGACTCTGGGAACTTCTTAAAACCCCGATTAGCAGGTGAAAACCAATAGAACATACCAATGGGAAGGGTGAACCCTTGGCTCCATGCTCAACCTATCCCCCTTTGCCTTTGTTTGTGTGTGCTCTGTGTGTGCTTTTGCATTCATACATCATAAGCATTCATGTTGCATCTGTTTCATGGAACTCAGACTTCTTTTCTTATATCAGAGGGATATCATGGATAGCTCAAGAAGAAACACCATCAAATACACTTTCAAGAGTCCCAAATTGGACGACCTAAGGAAATTGGGAGATTTGCTAACAGACCCTGAAGGATTCATAAGTAGATATGGGAAGTTATGGGTGTTGTTGAAGAAGACCATTGATGAAGGACTCCTCTCAACCTTGCTTCAGTTTTATGATCCAAAATATCACTGTTTCACGTTCCCTGACTATCAGCTCTTACCCACCCTTGAAGAGTACTCTCAGATAATTGGTTTTCCTATCAAGGATGAGTCTCCATTTCCTATCTTCGAGAAGGATCCTAAAGAGGAGGAAATAGACAAGGAAACCCATCTGGAGTTAGTTGACATCAAAAGTAATTTAATCTCTAAGAGAGGAATTTTTGGGTTAACTGCTAAGTTCTTGTTTGAAAAGGCTCGTTACTTCGCTAAAAACTCCAACAGGGATGCCTTTGAAGTTGTTTTTGCATTGCTTATCTATGGGCTCTTCTTGTTTCCAAACATTGACAACTTTGTAGATTTAAATGCAATCAAAATATTCTTGAAACAAAATCCCGTACCTACCCTGCTTGCTAAAGCCTACCACTCAGTCCATACAAGAAACGCTCATAAAAATGGACAAATTACCTGTTGTGTCCTCATATTGTATAGATGGTTTATTTCACATCTACCAAAGGCAGGTGCATTCTGGGATTCCAAGAAAGGATGGTGGTCTCAGAAAGTTATGGAACTCTCCCATGCAGACATTGACTGGTATAATCGGGTGTATGATGGAATCCTGATTATAGATAGTTGTGGAAACTATGGCAATGTGCCTCTTCTTGGCATTAAAGGTGGTATCAATTATAACCCCGTATTGGCATGACGCCAATTAGGGTATCCTTTGGAGGACAAACCTCTCAGTGTTCATGTGGAAAGCATCTACTTTGAAACATATGACAAGAACGAAGAACAGAAGAAATTGATCTTGAACGCTTGGGGTAGCAAGCGCAAAAGAGGAATAAGCTCTTTAGGAAGACCTAACTGTGTGTCCTTGGAACCCTATCTCCAATGGGTTAGAAGAAGAGCTATAGAGCTAAAGATGCCCTACAAAAGGAAAGAACCAATTACTTTGAAGAAAGAGCCTGTTTTGTACTTCATGTCAAGAGAAGAAGAGCTGGAGATTTCTTTAAGACAAGCCCAAAGGTCAGAAGAAGCCTGGAAGCTCAAGTATCAAGTGGTTGTTGAAGAAAATCTGGAACTCCAGAAGCAGCTACAGACCAAGAATGAGGAGTTACTCTCATGCAAGAAGAGAAAGGCCCTAGAAGATCCAAGTTCCTCTAACAGTCAGCCTCCTGCTTGGAAATATATTCTTGACAACCTCGTCGTAGAAAGGGATCAGATGGAGAAAGAAATCAGAAGAGTCAACACAAGGTTCTTAGGAGAATTTCCTTAGGACTTTCTAGCTTTTATTTAGCTTTATGTTTAGGGCTTTTGAAAGTGTATCAACTATTGTAATTCACCTTTTATTTAATGAAAATGAGGTCTTTTGATATCTCTTGATATTTTGCAAGTGTCTGAATTCCATGAAACTTTGCATTGCATTTTGCATTCCTGCTAAACTATCAAGTTACTAATCTTGTTTTACAGATTTTGTAGAAATGGATGCTACAGGGAAGAGAGTCTGGCCTTATTTCTTAGAACTACCGGAGGTGGAGCGTCTGTTGTGGTTAGGAGAGATGATTGAAGATCAGCCAGCCTTTGCTGACAGATATAGATGTGTCATTCCACTGATGAAGACACCAGTAACTGTAGGGCCTCTGGAAGTTTTGGTCCAGCTGTATCATCCGGCGTACCGCTGTTTCGTGTTCCCTGAATTCCAATTGGTACGAACCCTGGAGGAGTTCTCGGCCATGATAAGAATTCCAGTCAGAGAAGCTCCCATCTTTTCTGGGATTGAAGAAATGCCTTCCGCTAGAGACATCGCCAGAGTAACCAGAATCAGAATATCTGACATCCAAGCCAACCTGACCAACAAGGGAGGAAAGCGTGGACTGCCTGCCCAGTTCTTGATGGAAAAGGCTCTGTACTTCAAAAACAGAGGAAATGAAGCTTTGTTTGAATCAACTCTAGCTTCGATGATATATGGATTGTTTCTGTTCCCAAATGCCAAGAACTTTGTGGACACCTAAGCCATCCAGCTTTTTGCAGTCAACAATCCAGTCCCAACATTGCTAGCTGTCGTTCACCATTCCAAACAGACCAGATACACAAGAGGTTGTGGGCCAATTGCTTGCTGCGTAGCCCTCTTTTACAAGTGGTTTGTTTCTTATCTGCCGAAGACTCCAACTTTTTGGGAGGTCAAAGACTGTAAGATTTGGTCTAAAAAGCTGATGGAGCTGAAGCATACCGACATCGAGTGGTATGATTCAACTGAAGAAGGAATCATCATAATCCATAGCTGTGGGGATTGCCCCGATGTACCTCTCATGGGAAGGAACAGTTGTATCAATTACAACCCTGTCCTTGCACGCCGTCAGTTGGGTCATCTGAAGGAAGGATTTCCAGACGACGAAGATATGTAGATGATGTTTTATGATGAAAGAGGTGGGTTTGAAATGAAGATGCCGTTGGAGCGCGCTTGGCGCCAGATTAACAGACAATTATGGAAGGCTGAATGCCCCGTCACAGAGGCTCAGTTGCAATGGTCTTGTGACATAGCTCGTGTAATGATGAAACCACATCCTTACCATGAATCACCTACCAAGACAAAGCAGAAGATGATGGAAGAGTTAGGAGAATTGGTTCTCGCAAAGGAGGAAACAAAGGAGCGCATCATCAAAATAATGAGAGTAATCAATTGAGGAGAAGGATCATCAACCAGTGGATTCAATCTCTAGTATCACCGTTGACATTTCTGTTATCGTTGTTCCTTTTCATTTTAATGTATTTCTACTTATGTACTTGAAGTATGGAATGCACTGCTCCTGATGTAATATTCACCAGACTCTTGAATGAAGAAGTTTGTTTTATCAAAGAATCTATTATCTATATTATTTGCAAAATTTATTTGGTTTCTTGATAGTTTAGCTTGCATTTGCATGTGCATCCTCATTTTCATCTCCATGTGCATTTTCTTTCCTTGTCTTTGACTTATGTCACCGTGTTCTCTTCAGAATCGTCACACTGAATCCCCGCCACAACTACAACACTCGGGCCCAAGCTCGATTCAGGATGTCAGAGGCTTACGGAGAAATGGACAGAGTCAACAACGAGCTGAACGAGATAAGAGGAGGAATGGGACAAATCCTCGAGGCAATTAATGTTATGAAAGCAAAGATGGACACTTAGACCACTGTGGTCTCTGAAATTGTCACCACAATGGTAGAACCTCCTATCATCCCTGTCATCCCTACTCTGGGCATGCCAGAAGATTTTATCCGTGCTACAGCTCCTTTGACAACACAGCAAGCGGTTTCTTTGGTCAATGAGACTTTTCAGGTTATTCCCACTTATACTCCACCAGCGGTGCAAACGCAAGTGCATCCGGTTTTCCATAACCACCATCCCTACGACTACATTGATGTGTCAGAAGAAGGAGATGATAGACACGAGAAGTTGAGAGAAAGTGTTGAAACGATGCAGAGGAAGATGAAGGAAATGGAGATGAGTAATACTTTCAGTACTGACATCAAAGACATGTGTTTGGTTTCAGATTTGGTTATCCCACCCAAGTTTAAGTTACCAAATTTTGAGTTGTATTCAGGGGCCACATGTCCCAAATCTCACTTGATTATGTACTACCGAAGAATGGCCGCGCACGTGCGCAATGACAAGCTGATGATCCACTGTTTCCAGGATAGTTTGAAAGGAGCCGTTGCTAAGTGGTATTTAAGTCTGGATCAGTCTCAGATCCATTGTTTTCAGGATGTAACCGATGCTTTTGTGAAACACTATAAGTATAATATGGATCTGGCTCCTGACAGTAGGCAATTACTAAGTATGGCCCAGAAAGGTACTGATACTTTCAAAGAATACGCACAACGTTGGAGAGAGACTGCTTCTCAGGTCGAACCACCATTGACTGAGAAAGAGTTGGCTGATTGGTTTGTAGACACAGTAAAGCCTGAGTTTTATGAGAGAATGATTAGCAGTGTCAGTGCTAATTTCGCTGATATTATTGCCATTGGCGTGAAGGTAGAGGCAGGATTAAAGAGTGGAAAAGTGATTGGTTCTCCGAGTAGTTCAGCTGGCGTCAGTGCTAAGAAGTCTCCTAGTCATTCCCATAAGAAGAAGGAAGGAGAAACTAATACCATTATGGCAGGGAAAACCCAGAGCCCTCGATGGAAGCAACCAATGTACCAGCGACTACAGAGACCAAATTTCTTACAACATCCAATTTACCAGATGCAGTATGCTCAACAACCCTACGTAGTTGCAGTTACGCCTACATTCAATCACCAAGCAGCGCAGTAGGCACCAGCATATCAACAGACAGCTTATCAGCAATGGCCTAAAAACCAGAATTATCAGCAACCAAGACCACAGGTTCCACAGCAGAATTCTCCCCACAAGAAACAAGGAGGAAAGCCGGCATTTCCACCTATACCGATGTCATATACAGAGCTTTACCCGTCCTTAGTGGAGCAAGGGTTAATTGTTACTAGACCTTTGGCACCACCGACAGAGAAATCTATGCCTTTCTTCAATCCAAATGTAACTTGTGCTTTTCATCAAGGAGGCGTTGGTCACGACTTAGAAGGATATTTAGCATTGAAGAATGTAGTGAAGGGTTTGATGGAAAAGAATATCCTTTCATTTGTTGATAATCAACCAAATGTGAAGAACAATCCTTTGCCTACCCACGGGACCACTAATTCCATAGAAGATGAGAAGGATGAGGTATTAGTTTTGGATGTAACGAAGATCAAGACTCCTATCAAGACTTTCCATGCCAAACTGTTTAAAGCTGGGTTAGTTGAAGTTTGCCATGATGACTGTGAAGAATGTAATGTCAGTACCAAGGGCTGCATTTGGTCCAAGATGATGTTCAGTATCTGATCAATGAAGGATTCTTACAGGTATTCAGTAGAGAAAAGGAGAACAGAGTTGCAACAATTGAGCCTGTGTTTAACCTGCCAAAGCCAAGAGGGCAAGTATCCAAGTCCAACGCACCCAAATCTGGGTTTGTGGTTCCTGTATTTAATAAACCAGTACCAATTTTCAACAATCCTGAAGCGATTAATGCTTCCACCATTAGTCATTCCAAGCAATGTGACATCAGACAACCTGTTCCATTTAGATTCCGAGGGACGAAGGTTGTGCCATAGGTCTATGAGAATGTTATGGGTAGCAGAAGGCGAGAAGACGTGATTCCAAGGAAAGAGGTGGGAATCACTGTTGAATACGTAGTTCCAAGGAAAGAGGTGGGAACTACTATTGAAGATGTGACCAATATAGTAGGAACTGGGAAGATGACGCAAAGTGGAAGGGTCTACACTCCTTCTTTCAAGGAAACCACACCCAAGGAGATTGTTGCCCCCATCCCTGCTAGAGATAAGGGAAAGGAGGTAATTTCTCAAGAAGCAGATGAAGAGTTTCTAAGAATCATCAAAGGGAGTGATTATAAAGTGATAGACCAGCTCCATCAGACAACGTCCAAGATTTCGATCTTATCTCTGTTAGTTAATTCTTCAGTTCATAGAGCAGCTTTGCAGAAGGTGTTAGCCCAGGCACATGTAGCTCAGGACATAACAGCTGGACAGTTTGACCATGTCGTCGCCAACATTACAGCCTGTAATACTCTTAGCTTCAGTGATGAGGAGTTACCCTGAGCTGGAAGGAACCATAATCTTGCTTTACATATATCAGTGAAATGTCAGGAGGATACGATGGCTAGAGTTCTCGTAGATACTAGTTCATCCCTGAATGTTTTTCCGAAAAGAACTCTTGATAAATTGTCTTACCAAGGAGCCATAATGAGACCCACCTCTCTTATTGTCAAAGCTTTTGATGGTTCAAGAAGATCGGTGATGGGAGAGATTGAGCTACCTATTTTAATTGGCCCTCAAACATTCAACATCCTTTTTCAGATCATGGATATCAACCCTGCCTACAGTTGTTTACTGGGTAAACCTTAGATCCACGAGGCGGGTGTTGTAACCTCTACCTTACATCAGAAGATGAAGTTTGTGGCCGATGAGGAGTTAGTTATCATACATGGTGAGGAGGACCTTATGGTCAGTAACTTGTCCTCGTTTCGTTACATTGAAGCAGATGAAGATGCTCTGGAAACTTCTTTCCAGGCTCTTGAAATAGCTAATGTCGTTATGCTTGACGACAAGGAGCCAGTGGCCACTGATTATCCATCTTTTTCTTCTTTCAAAAGCATTCAATCTGCTTTGCAAGGAGGAGTTCCTGAAGGCTGGGGCAAGATCGTCGAAGTTCCAGAAAGAGAAAAGTACCAAGGGTTGGGTTACAAACCAACTTTTGAGGGAAAAGCTGCTTCAACGAAGGGAAGACTAAGGACCATTCAAGAAGTGTTCGTCAGTGCAGGACAGCAAGTCCTTGCAATTATTGAAGATGCTGAAGACGAAGATATCAACCACTTAGTGTTTCGGTGTGACGCTGCTTTAAGTAATTGGGAAGCCATTGAGATACCTACTTTGTACCCGTTGACAGAGTAATTTGTTTGTTAGCTTTGATGTTTTCAATTCCATAGCCTTGCCCGAGGCTTTCGGATTATTTTGTATGGGCCACCGCTTTTAAATCTTATTAATCAATGAAAGTGTTTGTTTTGTTAAATTCTTTGTCTTTATTCCTGTTTCCGTTTTAAGAAAAATGGCAATCTTTTCAAAACTGCATTTTCTTTCTCCTTCTTGCGTTCATGTTTGTGCATTTTTAATAAGATAAATCCATCCATCATGCAGAATGAATCCCAAACCCGTTGTATTCAATGACCCTACTCTCACTATCGACTTTGATTCACCCATTTATTAAGCTGAGGAAGAGGAGGATTATGAGGTCCCCGATGATTTGGCAGAAATGTGTGAGTATCAGTACACGGATCTTCAGCCACACGAAGAGAAAGTTGACGTCATCAACCTTGGCACTGAAGAAAAGAGGAAAGAGGTCAAGATTGGGGCAACGCTTGGGCAGAAATCAGACAACGTTTAGTCTTGCTGTTGGAAGAATATGTAGATGTGTTTGCTTGGTCCTATCGAGAGATGCCTGGACTGGATATGGATATAGTAGTTCATAAACTACCGCTCAAGCCTGATTGTCCGCCTGTGAAGTAGAAACTCCGTAGAAGTAGACCGGATATGGCTCTCCAAATCAGAGATGAGGTAAAGAAGCAATTGGATGCGAGATTCTTGGCAGTTTCAAAATATCCAGAATGGGTAGCCAACATCGTGCCAGTCATGAAGAAAAATGGTAAAGTGCGAATGTGCGTAGATTACAGGGATCTCAACAAAGCTAGTCCCAAAGATGATTTCCCACTACCACACATTGACACTCTTGTGGATAACACAGCTAAGTTTGCAGTTTTTCCTTCATGGACGGTTTCTCCGGTTATAATCAGATTATAATGGACCCAACTGACATGGACAAGACTACATTTATCACCCTGTGGGGAACCTACTGTTACAAAGTTATGCCCTTTGGTCTGAAGAATATAGGGGCAACCTACCAGAGAGCTATGGTAACTTTGTTCCATGATATGATCCACAAGGAAATTGAAGTGTACGTGGATGACATGATTGCTAAATCCCGAAGCGAGGAAGAACATTTGGATCATCTTTTGAAGTTGTTTAAGAGACTACGAAAGTATTAGTTAAAGTTGAATCCAGCCAAATGTACCTTTGGTGTCAGGTCAGGAAAGTTGCTCGGTTTCATCGTCAGCCAGAAAGGAATTGAAGTAGATCCTGACAAGGTACGAGCCATCCAAGAAATGCCAGCTCCACAAACTGAATCACAAGTGAGAGGATTTCTGGGTCATTTGAACTATATATCCAGATTCATTTCCAACATGACTCCAATTTGTGAACCGATCTTCAAACTGCTCCGTAAAGACCAGACTGTAGAGTGGAATGCTGATTGCCAACAAGCTTTTGAGATGCTCAAAAGCTATTTGCAAGAACCACCTATTCTGATTCCTCCTGTTCCTGGAAGACCTCTTATCATGTACATGACTGTTCTAGAGGGATCCATGGGTTGTGTATTGGGCCAACGTGATGAAACCGGTTGCAAAGAACATGCTATTTATTACTTGAGTAAGAAGTTCGTTGGTAGTGAAAGTCGTTATTCATTACTTGAGAAAACCTGTTGTGCCTTAGCATGGGCCGCTAAATGTTTGAGGCAGTATCTGATATGCCACACTACTTTGTTGATCTCGAAAATGGATCCAATAAAGTATATCTTTGAGAAACCTGCTCAAACGGGAAGACTTGCTCGTTGGCATATGCTGTTGTCAGAATATGATATCCAGTATGTACCTCAAAAAGCTATTAAAGGGAGTGTATTATCAGAATACCTCGCAGATCAGCCTGTTGAAGATTATGAACCGCTTAAGTTTGAATTCCCGGATGAAGACATTATGGTAGTGAAAGATTGTGAAGGGCCTGGTCCTAATGAAGACTTTGAAACCAATTACAAATGGAAGATGATGTTTGACGGTTCTTCCAATTTCAAAGGACATGGCGTAGGTGTTGTGTTGATAAACCCCGATGGTGGTTACACCCCTTTCACAGCAAGGCTGGACTTTGAATGCACAAATAATATTTCTGAGTACGAAGCATGTATTTTGGGTCTAGAGGATGATATTGATCTTGGAATAAATGATCTTGAAGTTATGGGTGACTCTGCTTTGGTCATTTATCAAGTCAAGGGTGAATGGGAAACCAAAGATGAAAAACTCATTCCCTACCGTGCTTACATTATGGAATTGATTAAGTGTTTTGATGAGATCACTTTCCGTCATGTTCCCCGTACTGAAAATCACATGGCTGATTCCCTAGCTATGTTAGCTTCAATGTGGCAAGTTAGGTTTCACAATGAAGCACCCCTCATCAGTATTGAGCGCAAAACTGAACCCGCTTATTGCCAGGCAGTTGAAGAAGAAGTGGATGGGAAACCCTGGTTCCACGACATCATGAATTATCTGAAAACTCAGGAATATCCTATTAATGCTTCCAATCTGGATAAGAAGACTTTGCGAAGATTGTCATCCAAACTCTTTCTCAGTAACAATGTGCTTTATAAGAGGAATCATGATATGGTCCTGCTAAAATGTGTTGATAGACGAGAAGCAGACCTATTGATTCACGACATTCACGAAGGAGCATTTGGCACTCACGCCAATGGACATGCCATGGTTAAGAAAAATTTGAGGGCTGGGTATTATTGGTTAACTATGGAAGCTGATTGCATCCAATACGCTAGGAAATGCCATAAGTGCCAGATCTACACGGATAAAATGCACGTTCCTCCTACCTTGCTGAATGTTCTGTCATCCCCTTGGCCTTTCTCTATGTGGGGCATTGACATGATTGGAGCCATTGAGCCGAAAGCTTTCAATGGTCATCGTTTCATTTTAGTGGTCATTGACTATTTCACTAAATGGATTGAAGCTGCTTCCTTTGCCAATGTAACTAAGCAAATAGTTGCTCGTTTCATCAAGAACAATATCATTTGTCGTTACGGGATCCCCAACAGGATCATCACTGACAACGGAACGAACCTGAACAACAAGACGATGAAAGAGTTATGTGTTAATTTCAAAATTGAGCATCATAATTCCTCACCTTATCGTCCCAAGATGAATGGAGCTGTCGAGGCTGCCAACAAGAACATCAAGAAGATCCTGCAGAAAATGGTCAAGACTTATAAGAATTGGCATGAGATGTTACCATTTGCTCTGTACGGATACAGAACTTCGATTTGAACCTCGACAGGGGCAACCCCTTTTTCCCTTGTATATGGAATGGATGCAGTACTCCTCATTGAAGTTGAAATACCATCTCTGAGAATCCTGATGGAAACTAAGCTCAACGAAGCCGAATGGGTTAGAGAAAGATATGACCAACTGAACCTCATTGACGAGAAGCGGCTGACTGCTATGTGTCATGGTCATCTATATCAGAAAAGAATGAAGAGGGCGTTCGACAAGAAGGTCCATGTCCGGGAATTTCGAGAAGGAGAGCTTGTACTCAAGAAGATTTTGCCATCTCAAAGGGATGCTCGTGGAAAGTGGGCACCTAATTATGAAGGTCCATTTGTGGTAAAGACTGTATTTTTGGGAGGTTCTTTATTCCTCTCAACAATGGGCGGTGAACAGCTCACACACCCTGTGAATGCTGACTCTGTGCAGAAATATTGTGCTTGAGAAGAATTCTAGAATTTTAGTCAGTAGGGAGTAGGTCATTGAATATGATGTAATCTCTTCCTTTTTGCCATTTTTCAATTGTAATGATCTATGGAACTTCGTTATTGGCAAGTTACCATTCTAATGAAATCAGTTTTTTGAGCCACTTCTTTGTTTGATATTTATCTTTGCTCTGACATTTTTCATTGTTATGCAAAACTTCACTTATTTATTAATAATGATTTTAAAAGCGGAATGTTTTGAAAAAACTCTAAGCTCTAAAGAAGGTTGGCAATGTCTCCCTAACTAACGCTTAAACAATGGCTAACTACTAAGGGCGTCTCACCGATACCCATGCAAGATGTTTAAAGAAATTTGTTTCCCCAGTAAATTAGGGATGTTCCCATATAGATTTTGAAGACTGACTATCTGCTCAGATTTCAGTGTGATTCGTTGTAGTGGACACAGTGTTTTCTTTTTTTGGCCGTCTCCGGTCTGTCGTCTCTTGCATATCATTTAGCATTCGCATCATACCATAGCATTGAGCATCCTTGCATTTTTGGGTGTCTTGTGTGCGTGGTTTTGTTTTTCTTTCCTTTCCCCTTTGGTGGGTCTTTGGTTCCTTGTCTTTGTTTTGCGTGTGTGTCTGGTTTCCTTGCCTCTGTGCGCCAGGTTTTGACCATTTGTGCGGTATTCCCCAGGAAGTCTAACCTGCAACCATGTTATTACCTTTATCACCCCATTTGGGAAATTTTGCAAATCCAGTAGCAGCTCAGATTATCGTGAATCTGTATTTTTGGTTATCGTGAACCATTTGTTTTGAAGTCAGATTATCGTGAATCTATATTTCTGGTTTTCGTGAACCATTTGTTTTGAAATCAGATTATCGTGAATCTGTATTTCTGGTTATCGTGAACCATTTTCTTTGAAATTAGATTATCATGAATCTGTATTTCTGGTTATCGTGAACCATTTGATTGTTTATTTCCGGTTATCGTAAACCGCTTTGTTTGAAATCAGATTATCGTGAATTTGTATTTCTGGTTATCGCGAACCATTTGCTTATATCATTTCTGGTTATCGTGAACCATTTCGTTTGAAATCATATTATCGTGAATCTGTATTTCTGGTTATCATGAACCAGTTGTTTTTTTCCGGTTATCGTGAACCGTTTGCTTATTTCAGGTTATCGTGAACCTGTATTGCTTAAATCAGGTCAAATATAAACCTAAAACCAAATTACAAATCCTGCTCATACTGGTAGAGAAATTATTTGTTATTTCAACTAACTCTTGTGAATACCAGAGTCTTTTCTTGGCTCATTAGCCTTATTACCTTTTGAATTCCAGGTATTTTTATCTTGCGCGCAGAGTTCGTCTCTGTCTTTTCTGGATTTTCTTGAAGATCCCGTTCAAACTCTTCGGCATAAGAAATCACCAGAAAATATTTTCTTCGGGTGTCCGTCCTTTTGTTTCAACTGATCTCCAGTGGAGATCAGGTCTTCTTTCTGGTTTCTTGCCTAGTAAGATTGTGCTTTTCCCCCAGTGTCGTCCGGTCATATTTGAACCTGTCGTCCATCTCCCTGGATCCTTCCCTGGTGGAGATTCCCCTTTTGTTCTCTATCCCCCGGTGTTTCCTCGGAGTCTCCCCAGTGAGTCCCTTTTGTTGGTTAACCTGCATCCCCAAGGAGCTTCTTCCTTGTGGATACTAACCTTCTTTTTGCTTCCCCAGTGAAACTTTCCTCTGTGTTGGCAACTTTTCTTTCTTTGGTGTCCTGTTTTGTCTGCATTTTTGCATCTCGCATGGCATCATATCATCATATTAGTAGCATTGCACGTCTTTGTATCTAAGGGAAAAAAATTTCAGTTTGCTATATTTAAATACCTTTCACCTTGACGTCCCGAGGATCGTCGTTCCTCGTGCCATCCGGAGAAGATATTTAAATAGGGGCAACTGTAATACCCCAAATTTTTCCCTTAGATCCATTGATCTTCTGCATATCATAATAGGTCAATCATGCTGCATGACTAACCCTTTTTATCAGGTTTTTGTTTGTGTTTGTTTCTTTTTTATCAGGTTTATCTTGAGGAGATTTAAGGAGTGATTGATCAAGGTTTTTTTTGGATGAAGCATTGAATCAAACCAATCTTTAGGAGATGTCTCCATAACCCTAATCCCACCATCGCCAAATTTCTACCCACTTTATCTACCCTCAATTGTCACCTTCATTTTCTAAACCTATTTCATTAACCTTTTCATTTAACCAATTTTATTCAATTTGTTCAATCTAATTCTCCTAAACCACGTTTAATCCTAATCAATTGCCAAATCATCCATTATTATTTATTTTTCCTAATCACCTTTGTTTACAACAAGAATACAAAACCATTTTATTTCCTAAGCCCACATTTCATAAGCCCATCGTGACCAAAAGGAAAGGAATGTGTTACAAATTATTGGAGTTATTATTCATTGTCAAATAACCTATAGAAATCAAGTTTGAGTATGTTGACTTTTCAACCCAAGCATCAGCCAATGGAAAGCGACATGTGGTACTAAGGAAGCAAAGCAAACCAAACTTCTCTTCTCCCTCATCTTGCTCGTGAAATTCAGATTGGAAAGGAAGAATTCAACACATTTGAATCCATTCGTTCAAGAACACATTCAACCCTTGGCGCGAATCACATTTTGAATTCTCCAAGAGCATTGCCTGTTTGAGCTTCATTTTATTTGCCTCAGCAAAAGCGTTTCTGAAGCATTACCATATTCATCTTCCACTCTGCCACACCCTGCATCGCCTGCAAAGTGTTCCTGGCGCCGTCCCTATTAACTTCCTCTTTCATTGCTTACTTGTATGGCAACAGAAGTTTGGTTCAGAAGCAACACACCAATTTGAGTATTGACCCTGCATCTCTGAGCCATTTGTGCAGCAAAGGAGCGTCTGTCTCCCAAGGGTAAAAAACATTTGAATTCCAATGTCAAACCCTAGCTCTTACCTTGCCCACCAAGTGTTTGAGATTCAACCCAGGCCCATTAGCCAAGCCTATATAAAGGGCCAGCTTCTACATTTCAATTCACCAAGAATTTTTTCACAAAAATCTCTAAGAGCATCTATTCACACGAGCAAGAGGAGAGGAGTTGTCTTTTGGAAGCTTTGGCTCAAGAAGAGAAGTTTAGTTCACTTGAAGTAACAGTGGATGTTACTCCACTTGGTAACTATCCTCTCCCTTCAATATTCATACTCATTTGATATCATTTTCATGTCTCAATCATGGTTTTTAAATGTGTTCCATGCTATCTTTCATAACTTGCTAATGTGTACTTAAGTTTTGTTGAACTGCTTGCTCATGATCTGAAACTACTTATAGAATGATTTGGTGTGCTCTTGGTATTCATATATGCCTCTACACCTTAATACTCATAACTCTGCCCATAACAGGATTTTTGTTTTAACCCATGTGTTTAAATTTGATGTTTGAGTTGCCAAGGTTCACATATGGTTATGCTTGTTGTTTGACTCATCTATCTGGTTTGGGAATTTGTTACTATTTGCTAATTCAAGTCTGAGTTTCTAACTATGTGCTTGTAAACCCTTTCATCAATTAATTGAAGTTGTGCACTACACTATGATTTTGTTATCTGTTCGTATGATACACTTAAACTAATGATTGTTTTGAATAGCATAACTAAAAGTACTTTGAATGTGCATTTACTGCAAATGATGGTCTTAGAGATCCTCCACCAAGCATGCTTATCTTTGTCCCATTAGTCTTTTTGTATAATGCTTTTACTATCTTTATGGTTTACGGCCAGTTTTTTGGCTAAGGATTCATGTCAAGATATGCCCTGCTCTACTTCCTTTTTATGCCTTTTTGCTGTCAGTAGGTTTAAGGTCTGCAATGAACATGTAAAAACCTTTTAAGTATCCCAATATGATGTACCTGCTTGCTATTTTGTTTGTCTACCTAGCCTTGGTTGTTGATTGATTGTTGTATAGTTTTGTTTTAGTATCATGTGTTCACTACTTTAAAACCATGTGCATAAGCATTCCAATTTTACCCTGCATTGTTTTAAGTTTTGCTGCACTTAACTGTCTAAGTACTTTTTGAATGCTCTAAAACTTGATATGCTAATACTTCTTGATCCTTGGAATGCTTTTTGCTTAAATAAAAATTGGTTTTTGATCTATGCTTGTATCCATTATCTGTAGTGCAAGTAGCATTTGCTTTCACCATGTCACATGTCAATGCCTGTTTGAATGACCTTACTTGACTCAAACTCTGCCATTGCTTTTATGACGTATGCCCTATTTTGCCTAAGAATAGATGTGTTTAATTCGTATACCCCCGGACCATCAGGATTTTTGTTAGAGGCATGACTGATTATACTTGTATCAATATGATGAGTATATAGCTTTTGTCTTTAATTATCTATGATTTTCCTTGCTTAACTGCCATGTGATTTAAATGTCACTATGGGTATACAATTCCTGTCTGAATCTATGTTTTATGACAGCTATGTGCATCTAAAATACCATGAACCCATGTCTTTACCATCTAGTTATTAAGACTGAATGCAAGCCTTCTAAAGTACCCTTTTGATATGAGCAGTGCTAGCCATTGTGTTTAATTTGTGTATCTATAATCTTGTCTTAATATGCAGTTACATTATGTGAACTTTTATCATGTCTTGCATTTACCTGATATGCCTTCTACTTTGAAGTTCCTATCTGCTGCTTTGTTCAGTATTCAATATGGAATGGTTTGTGCAGTTCTTGGTATCTAGGAATTAAGTTAAGTTGGTATGTTGATAGTGCTAGTTTGCTTTTAATCCTTCTAGCTTATTGCTTTGTAGTGTGAACTACTTTAAATAATACTTTGTCTGTCTGCATAATCCTCATGTAGCGTGTCCCTAGGCCTGGCATTGATGTGTAGATTAGTCTTGGAATGTATCATTGTTTGACCTGTCCAATTCCTACTTTCATGGTTTAGATTAACATGTTTGAGTCTTTTTTGAATATTTAGAAGCATGCTATTAAAACTGACTGCGTCTTGCTTTAATCATATGTTTTCCAACAATATCATCATGCTATCTTTACCTTGAATGATTGGTGCTGACATTTTGCTTTCTTGTTCTTTGGTCATTTAATCATAAGGGATAGATATAAGCCGGTCCTAAAACAATTCAAGTTTTGCAAGTATTCAATTTTTAACGTTTATAGCTTTAATCCCTAATCTGTATGAATATTTGTTTATCTTCATCCAAGTCTCGTCCTTTCTTTGATTTCCAATAAGTATGTTGTGTGTTTGTTGAATCTTTATGTCAATACCAACTATTAACTTATATTAGAATCTGTCATCCTATGTTCAGAACTGTGATGCATATGTTACCAAAGTAGGAGATTGCTCGTATCTTCATGTAATTAGCGTCGCTTGTATTTCTTTGTTTGGTATCTCATATCATGTTGAGGTTTAGATCAAACGTTCTTGTTCTTTCTTATTGATATTTGGTGACGGCATGGCGTGTTAAGTTCTGTTACAGCAGGCGATTGTTTGAATTTAGTTGCCGTACTAGTTTTGGTAACATGTACACGCGCAGGTTCATATGTTTATGGAGTCGTGTTACATACCAGATGTAACAGCCACACCAGTGGCAAGCCCATATACCATAGCGCACTTTGAACCCTTAGGACTGGGGTTCGAATCCCCTCGCCCCAGTCTTTTATTTATTTTTCGGAGTTTCGCTTGTTTTATAATATATATTTGTGTTTTCATTATGTGTCAAACGCGCGCAATAGTTCAGTTGGCTATGGTTTTAAGCTGTATGCGAAATGTCTTGAGTTCAAGCCCTAGTGATGCCATTTCCTTTTTTTTATTACTTGTTGTTTTTATCATTTTTAAGTTGATGCTTCAATCTTCAAAATATCATAACTTGCTTAATTTTTATCATTTTCCTTCCGTTCCTTTTGCTATATTCACCTTATTGAATATATTTTTCAAATGTAAAAAGAAATTAATGGAAATATTAATTTTTGAGGCCTTTATGCATGATTAGATCATAAGTGTTCATTAGGGTTTTTTAATTGCACTTTCTTATTCATCATACTATGTTATGTCTACATATCATGATTGATCTTTGTCTAATATGTATAATTCTCACTTTGCATTGATATCATAAACTCTATTTCATATCACCATCTTGTCCATGTCTTATTGCATCATCCTGTTTGAATTGTTATCTTGTCATCTTTTAGAATTATTACAACTGTTATCTTTCCCCCCCATTCCAAAGGGAGAACACCTTAAATTGACTCTTGAAGTCACTAAACAAACCATCTTACCTTATCCTTCTAGGTTTACCCTTATTTCTTGACTATCATGAGCCAATGAAATCACAACTTAGAAGTAGGTTGGAGTTCTTAAACTCCATGTGATTCTCATCATCATGAGAACTCACTTTCCCCTATAACGTAGACTTAGAGAGTTATCGTGAACTCTAGAATGAGCTCATACTCATTTTCCCCTTGGAACTTTGGCCATAGTCAATGGTTCCAATCCTTCACCCTTAGATCGGTGAACTACGGATACTCTGATTCCACTCCCATAAGGATACGTAGGCGCAAAGTGCAATGCTTTGTCGAGTATACTTAGAAATAAACCCCTAGGGTTTCAACCTTTAGCATAGCACCCTTAGCAAGTGAGTAAGATATAACAAGTAAAACAAGAGGCTCCCGTAGAGTACTACGGACGTTTAGGATGCTAATATTTTCCCTAGGCGTAACCAACCCCCGAACCTTAGATCTCCCCCTTTTAGGTTTTTTTCGATCTTGAACCTTTCCTTTGGATAAATCAAAGTCGGTTGTGAATTTAAAGAATGCGATGCAAGTTAATTAATATCTTGTTATCCGATTCTCACCGCAACACTCTTATATTTATATCATCTTCTTCTTTTATTTATTTGAGAATCTCACCCCTTCTGTTTGAATGTTGTTTCCACGTGGGTAACGTGCAGATAATCAGGAGTAGTGTGGAAGTCGTGGTCGGTGAAGACGAGGTACTTCACTTTAGTTGGCGTCTGCTCTGATATGTAACGTTAGTAGTCGGGAACGCTTTCATGCTTGATTTTACTTTGTTAAAGGATTTCAGTTGTCTTTACATTTTCGAAAACTAATATTTTGGTTATTTTGAACTGTTACATTTTATGTTCGACATGAATAATTTTTCGCTGCGTAGTAAGGATTCTTTTGTTGGATTCGAATTGTTCCATTGTTTCTATTTATATGTTACATGTCTTTAAAAAGAGCAAGTGGTCGTCGAAAAGTAATGCCCTTTATTTCTGAAGTGTATTGTTTTACTCTGATTTATCCGATTAAATTATGCGGGGGAATTTAGGGTGTTACAGGAATCACCTGAGCGAGCTTATGTATCTTAGAGTAATCTCAAATGAGGGTAGTATCGTGTGACAAATATTTTCGATAGCTTCCGCACTACAAAATAGTAACATGGTTTCAGTCTACTAAAATCCCCAGCTTCTCATATAACCCAATCGAACAATCTGCTTTCAACAACCGAAGTCGTATAGGCATTGAATCTGCAAAGGGCATCTCCACTGATTCGATGGTCTACCGGGATCTCTTATTTGGGAGTCACTCCCTGTAAGATTACCCCGTTTCGTGCCATCACTTATCTTATGTGTATACTCAATCTTTCCAGATGCGGCATCAACCGCAGTCCCATTAGAAGAAAAATAAACACGGATATCAATTAGGGAAAGCGATATATATATATATATATTCATTCCTAAAACTAACATCCTAGACCTTTTAGGAGCTATAATAATCCTAGTCCTAAACAGACAATGGCTCCCTAGCAGAGCCGCCATTTTCCTGTGGAAGATGGGGACGATGCCCCAAGGATAAAAAACAAGGATATCCCCAGCAGAGTCGCCATTTTCCTGTGGAAGATGGGGACGATGCCCCAAGGATAAAAAACAAGGTTTCCCCAGCAGAGTCGCCATTTTACTGTAGCGAACGATTTTTGTCAGTGACGCGACCACCTTATCGCTAGAATTGGGTTTTCCTCCTCGTGGAGAAAGGGGTGCTACTTTCTGATTTCTTATTTATCCCATGAAGCTGAAAGGGAAAGGGAAGGTATCTAAAACTAACCTTGCACGTGAATGCTTAACTGAACAAACGCTTAAAGAGATTCGGGGAGTCGGGGTCAGGTTATAGAATGGGTAGTTGTCAATTACCCATTCTATATGTGGTTATCCATAGGATATTAGCATTAGGTTTCGCTATGTACTTGATGGTGTCTATCTGGTAATGGGTTGGGAAAGTTTCTTAGGAAAGATAAGAGAGAGACTGAGTTTTGGTTGATGTTTTTGGTAAGGTGTTGGACTTAAGTTTTGATTGATGTATGAAGGTACTGGACCCAAGGTTGAAGCTAAGAGGTTGATTGACTCCAATGGGGAAGTCCTTATACAAAGCCTAAGAGGAGGCTGAAAATGACTGACTCAACAAGAGAGTGTTATATATGTTTGTGTCTTGTACAAAGCCCAAGACTAAGGCTAAAAGAGACTGACTATTTGGGTATATCATTATACAAAGCCTAAGAGGAGGCTAAAATGGGAAATTGTTTTATCTATCTGGTACAAAGCCCAAGATTGAGGCTAAAAGGGATTTGACTCTGCTGGAGAGTGTTATCTATCTTGTACAAAGCCCAAGATGGAGGCGGAAAAGAGTTTGACTCTGCTTGGGAGTTTTATTCCTCAAAGTCTAATGAAGGCTCTGAGGAATTGAATTTGCCAGAGGGGAATGTTCGTCCCAAGCTTATGAAGGTTTATATCTCGTATGAAGCCCAAGATAGAGGCTAAAAGTGTTTGACTCAACAAGAGAGTGCTTTTATTTGTCCTGTACAAAACCCAGGATTGCGGTTGAACAATCTGGAGAAAGCCTAAGAGTAGGCTAACTTTGCTAGGGGGAATCATTATACAAAGCCTAAGAGGAGGCTATTGACTCAACAAGAGGGTGTTTTTTATTTGTCTCGTACAAAGCCCGAGATAGAGGCTAAAGGGGTTGACTCAACAAGAGAGTGATTGACTCAACGAGAGAGTCTAAAAAGTGATTGACTCAACAAGAGAGTCTGAAAAGGTTATTGACTCAACAAGAGAGTGCTTGACTCAACGAGAGAGTCTAAAAAGTGATTGACTCAACAAGAGAGTCTGAAAAGGTTATTGACTCAACAAGAGAGTCTTGAGAGTTGATCGACTCAACAAGAGGGTCTGAAAGGGTTAGCTCCGCTGGGGAGAATCATTGTACAAAGCCCAAAAGGTGGCTGACTTCGCTGAGGAAGGATCATTATACAAAGCCTAAGAGGAGGCTAAACTTTTGTAGGGGATTCTTGAGATCCCGAGGCAGGTCCAAATGGGGAATCAACTCTTGTAGGGAAATGCAGAAGAGTTGATAGATCAGAAACCTTGAGGCTCTAATAGTATTATGATGACTTGACCCTGGTTGGGGAATTTTGGGAGAGAGACGGGGTTTTAGAACCCATAAGTTTTAACTCGGCTGGAGGTTAATCCAAAATTCGGGGTTTCTCCTATACTTTGTAGGGTACTTGAGAATGTCTTTGAGACTCAAGAGGTAATTAGACTGTCCAAGTCTATTGGAAGAGTTTTATCTTTTGTATGATGCCCAAGAGGAGGCCAACTCGTTTAAGGGATGAGTATCAACCCTAAAATTGGTTTGAAGGTTTTGACTCTGTTTTAGAAAGACAGCTCTAACGTAGGATGACTAAGTTCTGTCCTATGCCTGTAAGAGGTCTTCAGGGTCCTTGTATTAAGCCCAAGAGAAGGCGTGAGAACTTCTAAGAAGCCGAAGGGTCCTTGTACAACGCCCAAGAGGAGGCGGGGATGCTTTTAGGAAGCATGTGGGACTCAAACCAAGAAAAGTTCAAGAAATGCTATTCACCGAGAATAGATCATTTAGTGAAAGTTCTGAGGTTTGAAGAAACTCAAGAGATGCTATTCACCGAGAATAGATCAATTCTGGGGAGTAGAATTTCTTTGGCAATTTCTAGGGGTGACAGTCTGAGAAAAGATTCACGAAGAATACTGCCTTTCTCTTTGTTCCATATTGTATATGCCCAAGAGGAGGCAAGACTGTATCTGGAAATCCTATGGGGATCTAGTTTTGACTGTATTTGAAGAGTGGCCAACAGGGCTTTACTTAGTTCTAGACCTAGTTGCCGGGGAAAACTCTACAGAATTATACTAGTATATATATAGTTGATATATGCCGAGTATGTAAAAGGATATGAAAGAAGACTAACCATGCGCAGCTTCCCACAATACAGTAATATATATATATAACATGTATTTAAAAGAATGAAAGAAGACTAACCATGCGCAGCTTCCCACAATACAGTTATATATATTAAAGCAAGTAAATGAAAGCGGATAAAACTTACAGGTGTGGCGAGCTTCGGTGCTGTAATGTTAGTTGTTCACATAAATTAAAGAAAGTTTCGATAACAACTATATATTTGAACCTAAATCAAAAGAGAAGCTGTTTTGAAGAGATTGTACGGGGACTTATACAATGACTGAGGCCCAAAAGGTTTTCTGTACAAAGGTATGGGTCTTACAACTCAAGGAGAGGCCCAAAGATTATATAAAGAAAAGAAATGGGACTTATAACACGAGGGTAGGCCCAGATGATTTTCATTCTCAGAAATGGCGATCGTGCCGAGATTTTTTTAACGCAGAGGGACTTATACAGTGTCTGAGGCCCAAAATGGTTTTGGTTAAAAAGGGATTGGGTCTTACACTCTATTAGAGGCCCAAAGGGCAATTCTTCCCTTAACGGCTTTCTGAGCGTGGTACTCTATGTCATATATTCTGATAACAGCATCTGCCAACGGGCAATTCTTCCCGTGAGAGCAGGCTTTTCAAAGACATACTTGATTGGATCCATTTCTGAGATTAACCAAGTAGTATGATGAATCATGTATTGGCAAAGACGTTTTGCTGCCCAAGCCAAAGCGCAACAAGTTTTCTCAAGCATCGTGTACCGAGTTTCGCAGTCGGTGAATTTCTTGCTTAAATAGTAGATGGCAGACTCTTTCCGTTTAGTTTCGTCTTGTTGGCCAAGTACACATCCCATTGAGTCCTCTAGAACTGTGAGGTAAATGATCAGTGGTCTTCCTTCCACTGGAGGTGATAGAATCGAAGGATTCAACAGATATTCCTTGATACCGTCGAAGACGGTTTGGCAATCTTCTGACCAAACGCAATCCTGGTTCTTTTTGAGTAATTTGAAAATCGGCACACATGTGGCGGTCATAAGGAATATGAATCTGGAGATGTAGTTCAACTGTCCCAGGAATCCTCTGACTTGTTTTTCAGTTTTCAGAGAAGGCATTTCTTGAATGGCCTTGACCTTGTCAGGATCAACCTCAATTCCTTTTTGGCTGACGATGAACCCTAAGAGTTTCCCTGAACGGACACCGAAGGTGCACTTGTTGGGATTCAAGCGGAGCTTGAATTTTCTTGAACGTTCGAACAATTTTGACAGATGTTCAACGTGCTCATTCTCTGTTTTTGATTTTGCAATCATATCATCAACATATACCTCGATTTCTTTGTGTATCATGTCATGAAACAGAGTAGTCATGGCCCTTTGATAGGTTGCCCCGACGTTCTCCAAACTGAACGGCATTACCTTGTAACAAAAGGTACCCCAAGGGGTAATGAACGAAGTTTTCTCCATGTCTTTCGACGCCATTTTGATCTGGTTATAGCCCGAGAATCCATCCATGAAGGAGAAAATTTTGAAATTTGTTGTGCTGTCTACCAGCATGTCAATGTGTGGTAAAGGAAAGTCGTCTTTTGGACTTGCCTTGTTCAGATCCCTGTAATCAACACACATTCTGACATTTCCGTCCTTTTTGGGAACAGGTACAATGTTGGTTAACCATTGAGGATATTCAGATGTAGCGAGGAAACCTGCGTCAATCTGTTTCTGTACTTCCTCTTTGATTTTGATGGCCATGTCCGGGTGAGTCCG
This sequence comes from Lathyrus tuberosus, assembly GCA_022829125.1. Classification (NCBI taxonomy): domain Eukaryota; kingdom Viridiplantae; phylum Streptophyta; class Magnoliopsida; order Fabales; family Fabaceae; genus Lathyrus; species Lathyrus tuberosus. The sequence continues at coordinate 17,649,783 of JALAZF010000071.1, forward strand.
TCTCAACCTTTATTTTACTGGCGGACATTCTGACCTTAACGGTAAGTGATGTTCCACGATGATGGTATCCAACCCTGGCATATCCTGATAGGACCAAGCGAATACATCAGGGAATTCTTTGAGAAGCTTTATCAAACCCTCTCTGGAAGTTGGACTGAGCAGTGCCCCAATCCTGATTTCTTTTTTCTCTTTTTCCGAACCCAAGTTTACCGTTTCCAACGGCTCTTTGTGAGGTTCAATGGACCTTTCCTCTTGTCTGAGTAGTCGGGAGATCTCTTCTGGAATTTTCTTGTCAACTTCTTCTTCAGCCCCAAATACCGGGAACTCAAAGTCGGGAGAAGGCATCGGATCGTATGTTTCAAAGGGGTTTAAAATAAGCAATCTGCATGACGTGATGATTCGTGTTTAGAAGAGATAAAGAGAATGCAAAAGTGTGTACAGTGTATTATTTTACTGCTTGTTTTTATTATTGATTTGTTTTTTAGGATTACCATTTTTTGAAAAAGCAAAAAGAGAAAACATCAATTAATGCCGAAATTACAAAACAACGTTATTTTATTAATGAACAAGTCGATTCTTGAAACTATAGCCCTATAAAACAAAACTCGGTCGCTTTGGGCGAAGCGAAGAGGGAAAATTTACAGAAAGCGAGCCCTATCAAAACATCTGTTTCACCTGGGCAGGGTGAAAGGTTAAAGATGGCAATTACTTTGATTGGTGAACGACCTTCGGAACATCGACAGCAACCCATTGGCGGCGAACTCCTCGGTGAATCACAAAGTCTGGTACTTTCCTTGATTTGTCTTCAGAAATAACGTTGATTTCTGGCGGAGTAGGATCATTGGAATCTGTCTCCCAGGCAGAATTTTCGTAGGAGGATTCCTCAGTTGTATTTTGCATAGCATTTGTGCTCTCAGCTGTATCTCCCCATCCAGTTGGCTGGATATCTTCGAACCTGATACGAGAGCTTTCGGGCGCAGTGTACTTGACCATATAGTCGTACTTTCCACTCGGTTGTCCCAAGGAGTCCCACACTTCTTTCGAACTGGAGGAGTCATCTCTCTCGATGATGTTGACCTCGGGAAAAGCATAGTTGATGAATTCAAGTCCTGCAAACGTTGCAAATTCATCGTCATGTTGAGTAGTTTCTGAATGACCTGAGTGTTGATCCCATGACATGGTGGGGACACAGGTATTCTGTTCAATGACGGTCAGCTGATTTTCATTGTTCGACTGACTCTCTTGCCCCAAGTCTCCTGGATAAGGTTGCCACATTGGCAGACCATCCATTGGGCCATAGTAGTCGTGGTCAAAGTTGTCTTTCATTGGAGTGTCTTCCTCTAATGAATTTGGCGGAGCACGACATCCTTCCGGATCACAACCTCCGTATATCATTTCGATGTCTGACCTGGGTATAAATCTCGGACTCTGTGCAGGAAAGCAAAAAGGAGTTTGTGTTTCGTCCTGAGACATATAACCGTCCTTGTTAAGATAGGACTTCCACTCTTCCTCTGTGTCAGAGGGATCTTCCTCATTGATAGCATGGACTGCTTGAGGGACTGGGTGAAGGAAACCCCCACTGTGGAAGAAGTTCTGAATGGGATGAAGACTTCTATCGCTGGCAGCTGTCTGGGTACAGGTTGCAGAAAAACCAAGACCTTTCTTTGTTGTATTGCTAGTAGGAATGACAAGCTGTCCCCATCCGGTTGTATCGGTACCCTCGACCGCTTTGATAGCATCTTTGTATGAGGAAATCGAGGTTCCTCCTTGGGATTGATTGTCCTTGTCGACCGAAAGTGCTTGGAACTGAGTTCCAATAACCTCCTCGGGTTCTACATAAGTAGATGATGATAAGTTACTCACGAGCAAGACCTGTTCTCCACAGACTGTGACAAGCCGATCGTTCTGAACGAACTTTAGCTTTTGGTGAAGGGTCGAAGTGACCACTCCAGCCTGATGTATCCAAGGTCTTCCTAATAAACAACTGTATGTTGCCCGGATGTCCATGACCTGGAAAGTGACTTGGAAAGTGTGAGGACCGATAGTTATGGGAAGATCAACTTCGCCGATAACTGTTTTTCTGGATCCGTCGAACGCTTTGACGACGACCTCGCTGATTCTCATCGGAGGGCCTTTGAACGATAATTGCATCAAAGTAGACTTCGGCATAACATTCAGGGCTGACCCTGTGTCTACCAGTACGCTGGCTAAAGCATCGCCCTGGTAGTTAACTGTAATGTTGAGCGCCATGTTATGAAGGCGACCCTCTTCAGGTAATTCCTCATTACTAAATCCCAAATTATTGCAGGAAGTGGTGTTAGAGACAATGTTATCGAGCTGTCTGATTGTTACATCCTGTTCCACAAAGGCTTGCTCCAAAACTTTCTGTAGAGCCTCCCTGTGGGCTTCTGAACTGAGTAACAGTGATAATACCGAGATCTTTGAAGGAGTTTGCAACAACTGATCAATAATGTTGTATTCACTCTTCTGGATGAGTTTCAGCATCTCATCATTATTTTTTGAAAGGTCGGGATTACTGGATTGACCGACTGATGGATCAGGAGCTTCTGTCTGAAGTTCCTTTTCCTTGTTAGGTTCTCCAACTCCTCGGTTGAAGATTCGACCGCTCCGTGTTACACGACTGATGTCTGCAATATTCACGACGGAAGGTAATGGAAATTCCTTTCCATTTTCAACTGTCGTTGCACCGTATTTGTAAGGGATAGCCTTAGTTGACTCATACGATAGTGGTCCCGGTAGATAGATGACCACGGGAGTCTTCTAATTTTTCTGACCATCGTAAGTAATCTCGATCTGTTCCCGATTGGGAACTTTAGATTCGTCAAGTAAAGGGATGATGGCAAAAACATCCCTGGTCTGGTGACGACCAGAGATTGTGACAACATCCTCGACTTGATTGGCAAGGTAGTTCGACGTCCAGTTGATGGGTCCAGAACCCGAATATGGACGAATCTCTCCACGATCCACCTGACCCTGAAGAGCATCTCTCACAAGGTAACACCCTTGGTTACTTTCCAAACAGACACTACAACGGTCATAGTTGTGTGGGGGCACCTGGCCACGCCCACTTTGAATACAACGTAACCTCACTAGGTTAGCTTCCATTGATCGGACATCCTGACTTTGACGTCGAGTAGGATTCCTGTTACTGATACTAATCTGCTGAGTATCTTCATCCATATAGATTGGCATCCACCAGTGATTTAACAAGTGCTGAAGTGCCTCCTGGACAAGGGTACAACCTCGATCGTTTTCGCAACCTGCTTTACAGCTTTGATAGTCGTGTGATATTAAGAATCCGAGTCGGACCTGCTCAGCATGTAACTCTACTAAGTTGGTATTCATCACGCGAATATCAAAGATCTGAACCATGTTGATCTGATAAGGGTTCCTATCATGGTAGTCTTGGATCCATCCAAGATCCATCTGACGCTGGAGGGCCTCCTGTATGAAATAGCATCCTTGTTTGTTTACCGAGCAAGTCAGACAAGAATTGTAATCATGCCGTGGCAGATTATGATACTGGCTTTGCCTTGAGTGCATTGCCACTAGGTTGACATTCATCGCACGAATATCGTGGTTCTGAATGATGTTGGAATTCGTGTAAACCATGTTAACTCCACGAACTCGGTGCTCTTGGATCCATCCGAGATCCATCTGTTCCTATAGAGCTGCTTGCACCACAGAACATCCTTGATTACTTTTAGAGCAGACATCACATTGATGATAATTATGAGGCGGCACATGGCCATATCCACTCTATCTACAGTGCATCTTGACCAGATTGGTTCTCAACAAGAATACATCGTGAATTTGATAAACATTGTTAGATTCTCCTTCTATCAAATTGACTGCAGCCTTCTCGTGTTGAGGCAGCGGGTTCATGAGAACATTGGGATTCGTATCTTTGAAAGATAAGAGCCCGCTCCTAACAAGCTTTTGCACATCAGATTTGAAATTGAGACAATTCTCTATGTTATGCCCTGATCCTCCTTGATGATAAGGGCATGTTTGATCCACCTTAAACCAAAAAGGAGGATTTTCCGATACTGTAAGAGGAGATTTAGTCTGAATGTGCCCCTTAGCCAGTAGTAACGGAAATAGTTCTGCTTACAACATGGGTATGGGATCAAACCCTGATGGTCGTGTTGTACGGTTGTTGTGATATGGAGGACGAGCTTGCTGAAGAGGTTGTTGTGTCCTTTACTGATTAGGTTGGCTCTGCGCAACTTGAGGTTGATACGTAGGAATAGGCGCAGGGCTGATAGCAGGAGTTACAGCTGCTACCGGCTGATAACGCCGCCTTTGCTTACCGAGAGAGATATTCCCAATATCTTGCTTTTTTTTCTTAGGGAGAGCACTACCGTATTTTTTAGTACCGCTCGTCGATCCAGTGTCTTTTACCAAATGTCCCTCTCGGACGGCTTCCTCAAGACGTACGCCCATGCCGACCATTTCGGTGAAGTCACTGGGCGCACTGGCAACCATTCGGTCATAGTAAAATGAGCTTAAGGTTTTTAAGAAGATCTTTGTCATCTCCTTTTCCTCAAGAGGTGGACAAATTTGAGCGGCAATTTCACGCTATCTCTGGGCGTACTCCTTAAAGGTTTCCTTGTCTTTTTGTGACATTGATCTGAGTTGATCTCTGTCCGGTGCCATGTCCGAATTGTATTTGTATTGTTGGACGAAGGCAGTGCCAAGATCTCTGAATGTGCTAATCGTGGCACGGTTTAAACCCATGTACCATTTGAGTGCGGCACCGGTTAAACTATCCTGGAAGTAGTGAATCAGTAGGTCCTGATTCTCCGTCTGAGCTGACATTCACCGAGTGTACATCACCAGATGGCTCTGAGGGCAAGAGTTACCCTTGTACTTTTCAAAGTCGGGCACTTGAAATTTGTGCGGAACTTTCACATTAGGGACCAAGCAGAGGTCTGCGGCGTCCTTTCAACATAGATCCTGACCGTGAATCGCTTGCAGTTCCTTCTGCATTTCCAAGAACTATTCTTGGAATTCATCCATTCGGTCAAACATAGTTTCCTTTTTACCAGAGGGTATTTGTGGAATCTGTCCTTCCGGGACAGTGTGCACCACAGGGGGTGGTACCGTGACTACGGCAGTGAGTCTTGGCATTTCCCAAAGTTTGTAACCTTCAAGAGTCTGCAGTATGCCTCTGGCATCTTCGCTTTCCCGAAGTTTGTAACCTTCAGGCCCAGCGGCTTCTGTTATGATTCCATGATCTTCAGTGATCGGCGGAACATATCCTTCTGGGATATAGTTTGCAGGCATGCCCCAGGGACGATCTTTCGGCATTTGATACCTAGGATCATACTTCTCCACTATGGGCGTTAAGGTGATCTCTGAGGTCACAGTCCTTTGTAGCTGAGCTTCTGCCATGGCTTGCATGTCGTTACGAAGCTTTCTCATATCCTCTCTCAGAGCGTCGATCTCTTCTTTCAACTCTCTGTTTTCTTCCTCAAGATCATCCATCTTTTTCTGACGATTGGCCCGAGTATTATACGAATGAGACAGTTTGACTCTAGAATCGAGACACAAACGTGAGATTCGTAGGTAAGAAGAATACGTGATGTGAGAATGATGAATGCAATGATTATATTAATTGTTTTTTGGTTTAATCAAAATAAACTTCGACAATTAGATTGCAAATATTAAACGGTGGGGAAACCCCTTTTTATTGAAATTCAAAGGATTACATAAATGGAAATACAGTAGATTACAAGGTGCAGAAACAAAAACCTAAGCTAGTGGGTCCCGAGTCCTCTCTGAAGAGAAATCGGGTGCTGATTCTGGTATCTCCCTTTTCTTTGACCGGGGCTCTTGGGTCGTTGTCGGGTTGTCATTCATTTGCCAAGTGAAAGGAGCGAGCAAATTCCTTTGGTCATCCTGATTATCCACAGCATGTTGCTCCAAAATTTCAATCAGAGCATCCTTATCTTTCAGTAATTGCTGTATTTTGATACACTCTATGTCGAGGGTGCGGTACTTGTTCTTCCAATACCTCCTCTCCCGTTGAACTTTGTTGAGAGTAACCTGAAGTTTTTCTGTTTCCGTCATGAAATACATGACAGATTCTCTCGGCGGAAGAATTCAGTAACGCGGATAAGGCATCTTTAGCTTGAGAGCTCTAGTTTGTACCAAGTGGAGATAAGGCTCCACCGAGACACAGTCTGGTTTTCCCAGAGACTCTCGCCCTTTCTTATGAACGTGTTTCCAAGTGTGCACTATTTCCATCTTTAGTGCTCTGTCGTTTTCTCCTTCCTGGAAGAAATGACCTTCCAGATGAACACCCCGTGGGATGTGTCTCATCGGGTATCCAAATTGACGACGAACGAGAACTGGATGCTAATTGATTCCTCCCTTAGTTCCTATATGGGGTATGTTGGGGAAGTTTCCACAATGATCAATGATTTTGATTCCATCATAGATCCTATTACACCAATCTATATCAGAGTTGGTGAGAGACATGATCTTCTGCGGCCAGCGCAAGGTACTCTTGCAATCCCAAAAAGCAGCAGACTTAGGTAAATGGGAGATAAACCATTTATAAAGCAGAGGTACACAACATGTGATCTCTCCTCCACTGTACAAATTCCCTAAGTGTACAGAATGATACGCATCTGTGAGCAAAGTCGGCACAGGGTTTCCAATGAGAAAAACCTTAATAGCGTTGATATCGACGAAGTTATTAATGTTGGGCAACAAAAATAATCCGTAGGTGAGTAAAACAAAGATGCTTTCAAAAGCAGCCACGTTCCCTATACTGGAAAAATACAGGGCTTTCTTTGTTAAGAACTGGCCTTGCAAACCTTGGATGCCACCCTTAGCGGTCATGTGAGTCCTGACCTCAGACTCGTCCAAATGAATTGCTCTTGAAATGGTCTGATTCTTTGGAATTTCTTCCAGTCCAGAAAATAGAGCTCGATCAGTGATATGTAAATCAATCAGATGAGAATACTCCTCCAGCGTTGGTGCTAGCTGGTAATCCGGGAATGTGAAACAATGATAGACCGGATCGTAGAACTGAATGAGCACATCCATGATTCCCTCAATCACATGGACTCTTAGCAGAGATAGCAAACCTCTGTACTTGGCTCTGAAAGCCTCTTGGTTTGTGATCATCCTCACCAAACCTCTTAAATCCTCTAGTTTTGGAATCCTGAAGGTGTACTTATGAGTTCTCCTTCTACCGAAATCCATTAGCGCAATCCTTTTCTCTGATATTTACAATCACAGTCTTAGTTTATTTTGAAAAAACAGAGAGACTAGAAGAGAAATTTTTTGAATGTTTTAATGTTTTTTAAATGAATGCATGAATGCAGCACACAAAAACATAGAAAAAACATGGGGTCAAAGGGGCGTTGTCATGAAGTCAAGGCTCTACCCATCCCCAAAGGTTTATACTAAGGTGATTTTTGTACATGTACTCATTATCATCAGCTCCCCCCAGGAAAGCAAAACAACAAGCGGATCGCCAACGAGTTGTAGAGCAATCTTAGAGTAAGTGCCATTCACCGAGAATAGATCACCAGCCTCAAATGAGGGTAGTATCGCGTAACAACTATTTCCGATAGTTTCCGCACTACAAAAGGGTTTGGCTCCTCAGCTTCTCAGACATCACAATTGGCCCATTTCCTATGAGAGGGAATGGGTTGCATTGGTCAGCCTCCACTGAGGTTGATGGTCGACCTCGTCGCCATCACTTATCTTAAGTGTATACTCAATCTTTCCACATGCGGCATCACACGCATTCCCATTAGCAGAAAAATAAACAGGTATAGCAATTAGGAAAAGCAGTATATATATTTGTCCTAAACATCCTAGACCTTTAAAGCTATGAATCCTAAGCTCCTGACAGAAAATGGGTTCCCCGGCGGAAGCCCCAATCTGTGGTTTCATACAAGAAAAAAGGTTAGAAGAGCCCCTACGGTGGGCGTCGCTTTTAAAGTTTCCACCTGATAGATGGGAAGAGAACAAGATCTCGCTACAAAGGTGAGACCGATCCTAATGACGTCCCCAGTGAAGTCGCCATTTTTCTGTAGCGAGCGATTTTGGACGCAGTTGCGAAGCACTATCGCTATTTGGTGTCTACAACTCGATTCATTTTTTATCCTATTAATGCTGATGAAGGAAGGGAAATAGATGTCTCAAATTAACCCTACTTGCAAACTGAGTTTAAACAGCGGTCTGTTAGGTTACAGATGCTACAAAGATTCGGGGTCTCTATCGGGTTTATTTTTTTAAAAGTGGTCAGAGGTTTAGATGTTAGGATGGATATATGAAAGTATGGGGATTTTGGGTTTTTTGTTTAGTGTGCTCGCTAAGATTTTTTCTTTCAATCTTATGCCTACGTATTCCCGTTTACCGAAACAGGAAAATCAGAGTGTTCGTAGTTCTTCCTATTCTATGGGAGGAAATGGTTGTTTTGGTGTCTTGTTCAAAGCCCAAGACGTGAAGCGAAAGGTGGATTGTATCTTGTTCAAAGCCCAAGATGTGAAGCTGAAGGGGTTTGACTTTAGAGAGAATTTGTCATCTTTAAAGAGGGGGTTGTATGTCACAACTGTTTATAAATGAGAATTATTTTAACTGGGATGTGTGAATCCGGCAATGCCATAATTTCCTTTAAAGGGGATTTTAACCTGAAGGAGAAGACTTTAACTCAGTGTAGAGAAATGCCATCTTTCCTTAGGAATTTCTCATGCTAAAAGAGGGACAGTGGCATGGATGTAGATGATCCAGAGGCTTGCCGCTTACAGCAATTAGATGAAGGGGAAGGAGTTGTTGATGTTTGTGTACTGTGAACGAGGCACAACTTTGATGCTAAAAGGTTGATTGGATCAACCAGTGGTTTTCTTATACAAAGCCTAAGAGGAGGCTAATATATGTCTCGCACAAAGCCCGAGAGAGAGGCTAGAAGGTTTTGACTCAACGATAGAGTCTTTTGGTATCTCGTATAAAGCCCGAGATGGAGGCTATTTGACTCAACAAGAGAGTTTTTGTATCTCGTACAAAGCCCGAGATGGAGGCTAAAGGTTTGTTTGGCTCAATAAGAACCTTTTTGTATCTCGTATAAAGCCCGAGATGGAGGCGGAAGGGGTGATTGACTCAACGAGGGAGTCTCTTATGTGTCTCGTACAAAGCCCAAGAGAGAGGCTAAACGCTGTTTGACTCCGCTGGGGAGAATCATTGTACAAAGCCCAAGAGGAGGCTACGGTGCTGTTTCAGTTGAGTGACAGGTCCAGTATACTGATTTTGAAAGAGAAAATTAGTTTTTATATGAGCAACACTGTACTCAAGGATTTGATTCGAGGATCCGGGTTATTCTTGTTCTTTAAGGAAATGGGAAATCCTAAGGGTATTGAGACTGTCCAAGTCTAGAGTTTCATCTTTTGTACTATGCTTTGAGAAACAGTAGTAGACTCTTTGAAAGGACTGTTTTATGCAGATGATTAAGTTTTGTTCCTATACCTCTAGGAGGTCGTCGGGACAATTTGTATGAAGCCCAAGAGGAGGCTGGAAGCTTTTAAGAAGCCGACGGGTCCTTGTACTAAGCCCAAGAGGAGGCTATCATTCCCGGAGGAAGAAATCATTATACGAAGCCTAAGAGGAGGCTGTAAATACTTCTAAGAAGCCGAGAGGTCCTTGTACTAAGCCCAAGAGGAGGCGGGGTTGCTTTTAGGAAGCCTGTGGGTCCTTGTACGATGCCCAAGAGGAGGCCGATGCTTTTAAGAAGCCCGTGGGTCCCCAAACCCCGAGAAATTCAAGACAGGTTATTCACAAGGAATAAATCAAGCCAGGAAAGTTCGAGAATTTGGAAGAAACTCAAAGATGCCATTCACGGAGAATACATTCATCTCTGGGAGTAGAGTTTCTTGACAATTCCTAATGAGGACAGCCGAAGAGAAGACTGTATCTGGTGATCCTATTGGGGATCTAGTTATCTATTTCTATGAATAAACGAAACGGCGACACCTAGTTCTAGACGTAGTTGCCGGGGAAACTCTAAATATCTATACTATTATTACACAGTTGATATGAGTTTATGAAAGAAGACTTATAGCGAAACAGCCCCACAATACAGTTATATGTATATGAAAGCGGTAAATGAAAGCGTATAAACACTTACTCGGTTGTAGTGCTTCCATGCTGTTTGGTTAGTTGTTCAACAAAGAAAGATTGAAAACAACAGTATATTCAAAATCAAAGGAGAAAATGCTTTGAAAAAGAAATATTTAGGGCTTACAGCTCAAAGAGAGGCCCAGGGTTTTATCAGTGAGCGCACTGTTTGAATTTGTACAAAGGGACTTATACAAGTGACTGAGGCCCAAAAATTGTTTTCTGTACAAAGGGATGGGTCTTACACTCTCTCAAGAGGCCCAAAAGGTTTAAAGAAAAAGAGTGGGGCTTATAACACGAGGGTAGGCCCAATTGATTTTCCATTTGAAATGGCGATCGCGCCGAGATTTTCTTTTAACGCAGAGGGGCTTATACAATATCTGAGGCCCAAAATGTTTTGATTAAAAGGGGATTGGGTCTTACACTCTATTAGAGGCCCAAAAGTTTTGAATGGGTCTTATAGCTCAAGGAGAGGCCCAGATGGTTTATCTTTAAACTGGCGACGATCGTGCTGAATTTAAAAATGTACAGAGGGACTTATACAACGAATAAGGCCCAAAAAGTTTTCTGTACAAGGGGGTTGGGTCTTACACTCTAATAGAGGCCCAAAGTTTTAAATGGGTCTTATAGCTCAAGGAGAGGCCCAAAAGGTTATTTTTCAAAAGGCGACGGTCGCGCCGTTTGTTTTTTACGGTATCGGGACTTATACAATGCACTGAGGCCCAAAAATGATTTGGTCAAAAAAGGATTGGGTCTTACACTCTATTAGAGGCCCAAAGTGTTTTGAAAATGATTTATGAGGGTTGAATTAATCCAAAAACCCTAGTTTATTTTCAAAAATGTATTTAATTGAATAAAAATTAAATTAAAATGATCAAAATTGTTTAACATATGGAAACAAATTGTGATCTTGGATTAATGCTTCAAAAATTAAGTATTGACCTACAAAATAAATAGAAGGCATTAAAAGTTGCAAAATCAAGGTGGAAAAAATATTTTAAATGTTAAAAACAATTAAAACATTAATTCTTTGCAAAAATATCAATTATACAAAATAAATAATATTTTTGGGATTTTTTGGGAAAATAAAATATTTTAACATTTTTGTGAATTATTAAAAAAAGAATCAACTCAAAATCATTAAAACTCAGAGAGAAATTAATTTTTGAATCAATTAAATAAAATCACAAAATTAAAATATTCAAATATTGGAAAATGGTGCCAAGAACAAAGGCAAGAACACACGCGTTTTTCAGTTTTGCCCAGATTTGCATTTTCTCTTCAATCTCACCGAATACTTAATCATATCATGCAATCCACACACCAATCAACTCGTTTCAACCTCACGATCATGTCTATGACAATTAATTTCATTTAAATTAAGCATAAAACTAGAAATCACGAAAAATCCTCAAGAATCCTAATTTCTGCATGAAGGCTAGGATTTTTGATACACGATTCAAACAATGCAATTAATTGAGGGAAAACATTCCATGCATGATTATGAACATATGGCCAAATTATTGTGCAGCAAAAATTGCATGGATCATAGAGTTAGAAGAGCTCATGCTTATCACTTGCAGCTGGTGATCGTGATTTGTGTTGGAGGTGTTACAGCTAGGTTCCAATGATCTGGATAGCTTCCCTAGGTGCCATGGAGTGTGTATGAATGCTTGGAATGGATTGAAATGATCTGGAACTTGAGATGGTACCCCAACTGCAAATCTGTCAAGAATTTGAGAAATTGGCTGGTGATTTTGTGAAATATGTGTTCCAGATGTTATGTGAGTGTTTGGATCACTTCTATATGATGTATATGAGGGGTGTGTGTGTGATTGGTTTGATTGGAAAAGCTCTCAAACTCAAAACCCGATAGTGACTTGCTTTGGAAGGCAAAATTGGAGTGAAAGAAGAGATTTTGAGGAAAGCATCTGTTTAATGGCTTTGGTGTACTCAAACTGATCACAATTGAGCTCTATTTATAGTAGAGCAAGTTTGTTTTGCAAGGAATAGTGAATGGCAACTGCTGAGTAGGTTTGACCAATGTTGGCAAATGAAAATCCAAGTCTCGTCTAGCCATTGACTAGAGGTTAGGGCACAGGCTGCTGGTTCCCTTGGTCTTGGATAAGTCTTGACTGAATTCAGTTGAGAATGGCTCAGTCCATGCCACCTTGATGCTTCCATTGAATGCTCTTATCCAAAATTGGAGTCTTGTCCCTATTTTGGCAATTCTAGGTTCAACGTGCTATTTCTTGTTCCAAAGACTTTGGAGGCTTGGCTCAGTGATTGTCCCCTTTAGATTCAATCCTCAGAAGTGTCCAAGTGGATAGGAGCATTTGGATTTGGCTGATTTTGGCAAATCGACCAAAAGTGTAAAAATCTGCCTTGCCTTGACAGATTTCAGCAAGGCAACTTGCCAATGTCATATCTCATGACTCAAATTGAATTTGGTAATGTTCTTGGCCATTTTGGAAAGCCCTTACATGATACAACAACTGTTTGAACATGTTTGATTTTGATCTCTTTTGAATCCAAGTGAAAAATCCCCCTACATTTGGCAAAAAAATAAGGTAAAATCTGACTTAGTGAAATTTTCACTAAGTGTTGGAACAAAGTGACTTTTCTTGATTTTGATCACTCCATAACTCAAAATCCATGAGGAATTTGGACATAGGTCAGTATGAAGCTTTTGTAGAGGGCAATGAGATCCACAAATCAAGCTTTAAATGGGGAACAATGGCCTTGTGGTTTAGGAGTTATGGTCCTCCAAAGTTGGCACATTAGTGTCACTTTTTCCATAACTTAGAAATTTTTCTAAGTTTTTATGGTTACCCCTTTTACAAGTTCTCCCACTTTCTTTGATTTTTCTTGATGAATGATGATTCAAATCATACATTAACATCATTTTAGGATTAAAAATCCATTTTGGTGAAAAATCTCAAAAAGTCAAAGTTGACTTTTGTGCACAGTTGACTTTTTATCAGATGAATTCCAAACTGTGCAATTCTTCATGAAATCATGTCCTTGACCTAAATCAAACTTGATGGACATGTTCCATGGGTGTCATAGGGTATATTGAATCATGTCTTAGGGCTTGGGAGCATGTCCTGGTCAAAAGTCAAAGTTACAGTTGACTTTCCTCGCGAAACCCCAATTGTGGTGCAGATGAAATTGAAACTTGTTGCTCAAGCTTCTTGGATTAATCCATTGTTCCAAATGGATCAATATAGTTCATTAGAGACCCTCAAACACTCTCTTGAGGTCTTGGCTCATGATTTGCCCTAAAAGTCAACTTAGGGGTGAATTAGGTCAAGAAACCCTAATTCCTGATTTTGGATGAATGCATCCCCTGAGGCAAAATTGACTTGATGATTGGGTCCATGAGGTCCCATGAAGTATATTAGGTTATGTTTTGGATCATTGGCTTGTGCCCAGATGAAAAATTTCCATCTGGAGGCCCTGGTCGACCAAAACCCTAATTTGGTGACACTGGTGATCTTGAGACTTGATCCACCTATAAGGGAGCAGCCTTGTGCTTGATCCTTGAAGTGGGAGTCCTTTTGATCCATTGTGGATATTTGAGAGGTTAGACAAGTTGAAGATCATGTCATTCCTTGATTGATCCTTTGTCTAAGGCTCTGAGAGGGCTTGAAACCCTAATTTTGATTGTAGTGGATGCTCACCCATCTTTGGGGAGACTGATGAAGTATGATGGTTCCTCCATATTGTGATGATGATTTTCACAATGATGGGAAATCTTAGTGGTCAAAATTTGGGGTATGACAGCTGAGACCAGAGATTAAGCAAGGGATTGGATGCCAACAGATTCGCAGGTATGCAGAACTGGTGGATAAGAGTAGGATCTATGATGAAGATAGCCGAGCTCGATCTGCTCACTACAAGCAGCTAAGTGAAAAGAAAGATAAGGGTCAGTTTAGAGGAAAACCTTATGCGACCCCAGGTGATAAAGGGAAATAGAAGATATCAGATGAGAAGAAGTCAAGTAGGGGAGCCGTTAATGCAACTACTAAGTGCTATAAGTGTGGAGAGTCAGGTCACAAAGCTGATGTGTGTACTATCAAAGTTCTGAGATGTTACCGTTGTGGCAAGACTGGGCATAGAGTTGGTGATTGTCCGAATGAGGGTCCGACCTGTTTCAACTGTGGTGAACAGGGGCATATCAGTACTCAATGCCAGAAACCAAAGAAGACTGCTACTGCTGCCCAGACGACTGGAAGAGTGTTTGCTTTGGCTGGCTCAGAGGTTCCCAAGAAGGACAATTTGATTCGGGGTACTTGTTTTATTAACGATGTTGAGTTGATTGCTATTATTGATACTGGAGCTACGCATTCATTTATCTCTCTTGAGTGTGCTACTAGATTGGGTTTGAATTTGTCTAACATGAATGGTAGTATGATGATAGAGACTCCGGCTAATGGTTCGGTGACTACCATGCTTATTTGTTTGAAGTGTCCTTTGACAATCTTTGAGAAGAATTTTGTGATGGATTTGGTGTGTTTACCCTTGCACCAAATCGATGTTATCCTTGGTATGAACTGGTTGGAGTTTAACTACGTTCATATTAATTGTTATAGTAAGACTGTGAGGTTTCCAGAGTTAGGGGAGGACAGCGAGCTGATGTTCTTATCTACTAAACAAGTGGATGAACTTTTATTAGATGAAGCGTTGATGTTCACAGTGTTTGCATCGTTGCCAGTTGATGGTGAATCTGTCAGTGCTGAGTTGCCTGTGGTTTGTGAGTTTCAAGATGTGTTTCCTGAGGATATAAGTGATTTACCTCCGGAACATGAAATTGAGTTTGTTGTGGACTTAATACCAGGTACGAGTCCAGTGTCGATGGCTCCTTATCGGATGTCTGCTTCGAAATTGAGTGAGCTGAAGAAACAACTAGAGGAATTGTTAGAAAAGAAGTTCATTCGACCTAGTGTTTCTCCGTGGGGTGCCCCGGTGTTTCTCGTTAAGAAGAAAGATGGTAGTATGAGATTGTGTGTCGATTATCGGCAGTTGAATAAGATGACCATCAAGAATAAGTACCCGCTTCCAAGAATCGACGATTTAATGGATCAACTCGTAGGTGCTTGTGTGTTCAGTAAGATTGATCTGAGGTCTGGTTATCACCAGATTAGAGTTAAAGCTGATGATATTCCGAAAACAGCCTTCAGAACGAGATATGGTCATTATGAATATACGGTGATGCCATTTGGATTTTCTAACGCGCCTGGTGTGTTCATGGAGTATATGAACAGGATCTTTCATGAATATCTTGATAAGTTTGTGGTGGTTTTCATAGATGACATCTTGGTATATTCTAAATCAGAAGAAGAACATGCAGAACAATTGAAGATTGTGTTACAAGTGTTGAGAGAAAAGAAGTTGTATGCTAAGTTGTCAAAGTGTGAGTTCTGGTTGAAGGAAGTGAGTTTCCTAGGCCATGTGATTTCAAGTGGTGGAATCTTTGTGGATCCCTCGAAGATTGATGCGGTGTTGCAGTGGGAGACTCTGAAGTCTGCTACAGAGATTCGCAGTTTTCTTGGGTTGGCTGGTTATTATCGTAAATTCATTGAAGGTTTTTCTAAGTTGGCTTTGCCTTTGACGCAATTGACTCGAAAGGGGCAAGCGTATGTATGGGATGTCGCTTGTGAAGAAAGTTTTGTGGAACTAAAGAAAAAGTTGACACCTGCCCCGGTGTTAGTTTTTCCAGACCCGAATGAGTCCTTTGTGGGTTATTGTGATGCTTCAAAGATGGGCCTTGGTGGAGTTTTAATTCAAAATGGTCAAGTGGTCGCTTACGCTTCTAGGCAGTTAAGAGTCCACGAGAGGAATTACCCTACACACGACTTAGAGTTGGCTGCTGTAGTATTTGTGCTGAAGATTTGGAGGCATTATCTTTTTGGTTCGAAATTTGAGGTATTCAGTGATCATAAAAGTTTGAAATACTTGTTCGATCAGAAAGAGTTAAACATGAGGCAGAGAAGGTGGCTATAATTGTTAAAGGATTTTGAGTTCGATTTGAATTATCATCCAGGTAAAGCAAATGTAGTGGCTGATGTTTTGAGTAGAAAGTCATTGCATATTTCGATGCTTATGGTGAAAGAACTTGAAATGATTGAGCAATTCAGAGACATGAGTTTGTTGTGTGAGACAACCGCTGATGGTGTGAAATTGGGCATGCTAAAGCTGACTAGTGGAATTTTGGAGGAAATTCGGGAAGCTCAGAAATCTGATTTGAAATTAGTCGACCAGTTAACGAAGATTAATCAAGGTGATGGAGGCCAGTTCCGAATTGATGAAGATGGAGTTTTGAGATTTTGAGATAGAGTATGTATTCCGGATATTCCTGGAATCAAAAAGAGTATTTTGGAGGAAGGGCATAAAAGTCGATTGAGTATTCATCCTGGTGCTATGAAGATGTATCAAGACCTGCGTAGATTGTTTTGGTGGCCAGGTATGAAAAGAGATATTGCTGAATTTGTGTATGCATGTTTGACTTGTCAGAAGTCCAAGATTGAACATCAGAAGCCTTCAGGTATGATGCAGCCGTTGAATGTTCCTGAATGGAAATGGGATAGCATTTCGATGGATTTTGTGACTGGGTTACCGAAGACTGCAAGAGGTAATGACTCGATCTGGGTGATTGTGGATAGGTTAACTAAGTCGGCGCATTTCTTGCCAATGAGAATTAATTACCCTATGCAGAAGTTAGCTAAAATTTATATTGAGGAAATCGTGAGGTTGCATGGGACACCTTCGAGTATTGTATCAGATAGAGATCTACGGTTTACGTCAAAGTTTTGGAAAAGTCTACAGGATGCTTTAGGTACTAAGTTGAGGATGAGTTATGCTTATCACCCGCAGACAGATGGTCAGTCGGAAAGAACAATCCAATCTTTAGAAGATTTGTTGAGGGCTTGTGTGCTGGATCAAGGAGGATCTTGGGATAGTCACTTGTTGTTGATCGAGTTTACATACAACAACAGTTTTCATGCTAGTGTTGGGATGGCTCCATATGAGGCGTTGTATGGTAGACGTTGTCGAACTCCATTATGTTGGTATGAGTCGGGAGAGAGTTCTGTACTTGGACCTGAGATTGTTCAGGAGACAACGGGGAAAATTAAAATGATTCGGGATAAAATGAAGACGTCGCAGAGTCGTCAGAAAAGTTACCATGATAAGAGAAGAAAAGCACTTGAATTCCAAGAAGGAGACCACGTATTCTTAAGAGTTACTTCGATGACTGGTGTGGGACGAGCTTTGAAGTCTAGAAAGCTCACTCCGCGCTTTGTTGGTTCGTATCAGATTATGCAGAGAATAGGAGAGGTTGCCTATCGGGTGGCTTTACCACCGTCACTTGCAAATTTGCATGATGTGTTTCATGTGTCATAGTTGAGGAAGTATATTCCGGATCCGTCACATGTAATTCAGATGGATGACGTTCAGGTGAGGGATAACCTGACAATAGAAGCTTTGCCAGTGAGGATTGATGGTCGAGAATTGAAGCAACTACGAGGTAAAGAGATTTCTTTATTGAAAGTATTGTGGGGCGGACCAGCTGGTGATAGTTGAACTTGGGAGCGTGAAGATCAGATGAAGGAGTCGTATCCGACTCTATTTACTTCAGGTAATTTTCGAGGACGAAAATTCTTAAAGTAGGGGAGAGTTGTAACGACCCAAAAATCTAAATCAATTATTTAATTATTTATTTAATTAATTTAGAGGGAATTAAGAGGTTTTTGATAATTTTGGAGGATTTTGGAGAAAAATGGCATTTTGAATAATTTTAATAAAATAAAAGAGCATGTGTTATTTATATTATTATTATTATTTAAAAATAAAATGAGAAAGGGCAAGGTGGTCTTATTGGAAAGTAAGTAAGGATAGGATGGGAAGTTCATAAGTTAGGACTTGTTAGCCAAAAGAAGGAGAACGATCGATTTCTCACGTTATCGTATCTTTTGTGAAGAGCACTGAAGAAGAGATAAGAAGGAGGACTAGGGCTTGAGGATTTCTAGAGGAATCTTGAAGAAAGAAGGAAAAAGCTTCAGATTACTCTAAGGTATGGGGAGAGTTCATAATTTCTTGTAGTTTTATAGGAATTGGAGATGAATAGATTAAGTAATGTATGAATTATGTTAATTTTTATGATTGTTGATGTAGAATGAGTAATGTGATGAAAGTATGATAGATTTGATTGATATGTATTGCTATATGTGTATTTGGTGAGTATTTTTTATCAAATTTCGTGTAGAACACTGATTTTGGGGTAATGGGAATCAAAATTGCAGAAAAATCACGTTTTGGGAAAAGTGGGTTTTTGTCGCACTCTGACACAAGCCGTGTCACAGGACACGGGCGGCCGTGTCAGCTTTCTGGTCTTGTATGAAAAATTTGACTTTTGGAAATTGGTCCCAGACTTTCTGACACGGGACGTGTCACAGGACACGGGTGGCCGTGTAAGGCTGCTAACTTGCTACTTTTTTTTATGTTTTGGAATCGTGTCTCAGGTTTCCTGACACGGGCCGTGTCAGACTGCTGGTTGTCTTATATTTTTGCTGTTTTCTTGAAGTTTCTCGATGCTTTCTCGTGTTGTTTCCTTGGATTCGAGGTGTTGATGATATGTAATTGATGAAACATGATTTTATGATGAATATTGTTGAGATGAAATGAATGATGCACATGTTGATATTTGGATGAAATGAGGAGCTTAGCATCATTGCATTTCATGGCATTTTATGTTGGGGCTTCGGCCTGTTGGTAACTTCAATCCCATAGTGTGGATTGGAGTGATATGTTGTTATGTTATGCTCCCTTGTGGAGGGTTGATGGCCAGTGTCCATCACATGGAGAAAAATCGGTACCACATGCATCCTTTGTATACCATTATGTTTGACATTGCATTTTATGAAGTAGTTGAAATCGTGTTGTGATTAATTGTTGATGATGATTCCGATGTTGTTGTTGCTTAATCATTTATTTTCCATGTCTTTGTATTACTATAATGAATTATGTTTTATCACCCTACCTGCTTGGAAATGTTGCCTCTTATGTGGGTAACTTGCAGATAACCAAGAATAGCTATGAGGTGACGAAGGAAGTAGATTTGGAGCGTTTCGTTATTTCTGTTTAGTTAGAGGTGTCCTGCTCTGTGTCATGTAACATCGGGTTGGAAAGATTGTTGGGAAATTCATTTCCTTAGTTTATGACTGAATTTTTATAATGTTGATGATGATGTTTGATTTGGATATATTTATTATAAAGTATTTTATGGAATTGAAAATAAAAGTTGTTTTCCGCTGCGAAGTTGTTATTTGTGATATTGACGAATGAGTAACCCGTGTTACGGGACAGGACAATGATTGTTACATGATGTCTTTGAATATGTGTGACACCCTTTATGTTGTTTTTACTCTGATAATATGAAATGTTTTACTAGAAATTGTAAGTGGGGTAAAAGGTTGTTACATTAGTGGTATCAGAGCAGGTCGGTCTGTCCGGCCAAGTTTTGTGTGGTCAGTCTGTTGTCAGTCGTTACTTGTTAACGATTATTTGTTTCTTTCTGACGTGGTGAGTGTTGTACAGAATGGCTGGAAATAACACGCGCGCTCTTGCTGATGCTATTGCAGCTCTTGCTCGGAACCATACTCCTGATGAGTTTCGTGCGTTGGAGAAGTTTCAGAGGACCAATCCACTTAATGTATGATATGATGAGAATATGATGAACTTCACTAGTATGCGTTGATATATGTGTGTCTTATGAGTGTTTTGATCAAATTTCGTGTAGAACACTGGTTTTGGGGGTTATGGGGATCAAAAATCCAAAAAAAAAACAGATTTTTGGAAAAGGGGGGTTTTTGTCGCACTCTGACACGGGCCGTGTCGCAGGACACGGGCACCCGTGTCAGCTTTCTGTTCAGTTGGAAAATTTGAGGGGGTCAAAATAGACTCACGGATCAAAAGTTATGAAGAAAACAAAATTTGAGATTTTGGAAAAGCTGTACAACCTGCGGGTCCGTACAGGTCGACCCATGAGTCGACTCATGCTGTGCAAAAAAATAAAATTTTTCTGTTTTTCATCGTTAAATGCCTTCCGGACCTCCGATTTCGATTCCGTAAAAAGCCCCCGTCTCAGAATTCAACATACTACGATATTTTCACAATTAAAACGTCATCCAACACATTTACAAAAATTAACACCATTGTTATCAAAAGTGGAAAAAGTTAGGTTTTCAATCACTCAATTAAACACGTGTCGAAACATACCGACAAGTATTCCCGATTAAATACCATCATCACCCGACTATACTAAGCAATCTATTCCCTATTCTAACCGTTAAAACATCGATTATATACATTTATTCATTTATCATTCACCTATTATTACTAGCCAAATTATCACCTATTAGATCTACATTCGTCACTCTTAAACTTGTCAAAAATCAGATTTGCAAACACAGTATAACATGGAAACAACAACAACAATTATCATTCCAATTCACAACAACAATGATCGATTTCATGCAATTCACAACAGATACACACATACTAGATTCAGATCTGCAACCACAATTACACAAATAAAATCCTACGAGGGAAAGGATCCCTCACTACCCTCTCATGATATTAACACCTACATTGAGCCCATTCTCCCCCCTTACCTCGAATTCTTGATCAAAATCCAGCAAAAATTGATGAAGAAATTGCCCTAGCTCCGTGTTCTTTCTCTTGTTCTTTCTTCCCTACTTCTCTCTCTTTACGTGAAAAATTGATTATGACTAAATCTGTCCCTAAACCAGATTAAGGACCTAATCTCCTTATTTTCCTCCCACTAACAATATTATTAATTAAATTCTGACTTTTAATTAATAATAATAATAATAATAATAATGATGCCAACAATAATAATAATAATCATAATACTAGTCATAATAATAATAATAATAATAATATTAACCATACTACTATTACTACTTATGCCTACATATTATTTATTTATCGTTATATTATTATTATCCTAAACTTTTCATTTAAATCCCACAACTAAGGGTAACTACCACACTCACCCTTAGCCACAATTCCCTCAATTAAATAATAGATTCCATAAACAACACACAACGAATAATTATTTTAAATGGGGTGTTACAACTCTCCCCCGCTTAAAATATTTCCGTCCTCGAAAATGTACCTGATGGAAACAATTTCGAATACGACTCTCGCATCTTGCTTTTCAATTCCCAGGTCACACTTCCCCCAGTAGCTCCATCTCAAGCTACTCTCACCAAGGAACTAACCTTGCCTCTCGGTTGCTTCCTCTTAATCACTTCTGTAATCTGTTACACAAACTCGGGTCCAAGTAACACCTTCCACCCGACTCACTAATATAGAGGTGTCCTGCCCTCCTATCGTACAATGCTTTGCAAGACACCATCCCAATACTAGAATTGTAGTTAGTATAATATGTGAACTAGATCAATGGCGGATGAGTATCGCATATACCATCTTTCTCCACACGCAATTTCCCAATAAATCTTCCAACGACTGAATAGTCCTTCCTTCCTGACTGACCGTCCGTCAATTGATAATAAGCCGAATTCAATTTTTGTTTAGATCCCAAAGCTTCCTGCAAGCTTTTCCAAAACTCTAAAGTAAACCTCAGATTCCTGTCTGACACTATGCCCAATGAACCCCACGCAAATTAACTAATACCCTGATATAAAATATGTTGATCTCATCAATCGATCTGCAATTATTCAAATAGCATCAAAAGTCTTTCGCCTTATTCGGTAATCCAATAACAAGTTCCTCAAAATATTATTCCATTTCCATTCCGGAATTTCCCAAAGGTTGCATCAACCTAACCGTTTCTGACGCTCAACTTCTGATTCCCGACACAACAAACAATCATACATAACCGAGTTATATTACTCTCCATGCCTGTCCACCAAAATAATCTCGTAATGTCTTAATAGATTTTCGTAGCTCCCGGCCGAAAGTTCAAGCTATTCTCTATGACTTTCTGCTAGGATCCTCTTTCTCAATTCAATGTCACCTGACACACAAATTCTTCCTTGAAATCTCAACACACCACACCATCTATCTTGAAGTCATTATCCGAACTGCCCTCACCTACAGGCACCAAATCAACTAGCTTCATGTCCAGCTTCTTCTTCTCCTTAATCACATCAAGAAAATCTTATTCGCTTTAAGCATACCCGTCCTGACGGTCTCCGGTGTCAACTTACAAACCATACCCAAGTCTCTGAACTGTTCAATTAAATCCGTTTCTCTCATCAACAAGATCGACGTATGTATTTCCTTACTCCTCAAAACATTTTCTACCACATTAGCTTTTCCCGAATGGTAACTCAAACTAATTTCCTAATCCTTCAAAGGTTCTAACTCCTTCCCTTCCCATATTCAATTCTTACTAGTCCCATAAGTACTTCTGACTCATGCGACCACTGAACACTTCTAACCTCGATCAATACTAACAATGTTTCCAAATTCTCGACACAAAAACCACTGCAGCTAACTCACAATCATGAGTAGGGTAATTCCCTTCATTTATCCTCAATTGTCGTGAAACGTACGTCACTACTTTGCCATCTCGCACCTGCATTCTGCCTAATCCCATTTTAGATGCATCACAATATACCAAAAGGTTTACTCGAATTTGGTAGCACTAACACTGGCGCTGTAGTCGGCTTCTTCTTCAGCTCTCTAACACTTTTTTTCGCACACAACATTCCAAACAAAGACTTAACCCTTTCTATTTAACTGAGTCAATGGCAACGCCAACTCATAAATTCCCTCGATGAATCTTCGATAATAACCTGCTAAGTCTAATACACTCTTAATCTTTGTCAGTGTCTTCAGAGGTCTCCACCGAAGTAGTGTACTTACTTTAGACGGACTCAACGCTATACCATTTATAGAAATAACATGTCCCAACAACTCACAGTTTGCAACCAAAAACTCACTATTCAAAATTCGTAAATAACTTGCTATCCTTCAGCACCTACAAGGCAATCCTCAGATGCTCTGTATGATCTTCCTCGGACTTGGAATAAATCAAAATGTCCTCAATAAATACCACAACCACCAAATCTAGATAAGCATGAAAGATACGATTCATGTACTCCCTAAATACACTCGGCGTATTAGACACTCCAAAAGGCATCACTGCATTTTCGCAATATACGTGACAAGTTCTGCACACCGTCCCCCAAATATCATCCTCCTTCACTCGAATCTGATGATGACCCGATCTCAAATCAATTTTTCTAATAACACGAACTCCCACAAGATGATCCATCAAGTCCTCACTCCTTGGAAGGAGATATTTATTCTTAATGGTCACTTTATCCAATTGGTGGCACTCAATGCACATACGCATACTATCACCCTTCATCTTAACCGAAAACACGGACGTAACCCGCCAAGAAACATTTGGTCGGACAGACCTTTCCTTGAGTAGTTGTTCCGATTATCTCTTCACAAGACTCTGGAGTTTACTTTCTTTACGGAGTCATTGACATCAGATTTGTACTAAGTGCTAAATCAATAGCCAATTCTACTTCACCCTACGTCCTGAAATACATCCAAAAATCCTCCAACAACAGGTAACTCAGCCCATGTAACTTCATGATCAACTCGCAAAGATGCGGACATTAAGACATCGAGGCTTCGCCCAATATAAGCTCATCCATTTGCTTAGCACACCACGACAACAGTCCTCTGCTATCACCCAACTCAGATCCACACCTTGGAAGGCATCAAGAATTACACACTACCGGCATATCTCTAGCCGTCACCTTGCTCTCTACTCACTGAGAAGCAATCATCAACTATACTGGATCGTCCTTCCTCGGAGACATCCCCAACTTAACTGACAAACAAGTACCTCTCGTCCATATCCTCTTCAGGTATAAGAATCTATATCGACTCATCACAACCATTTGTAAGCACTTGGCTTAACTCTAAACAATCCACAACATACCCTATCTTAGCTGTCAAGGCACGTCTATCCATCCAACATGATCCCGTCTACTATCAATAAGAGATTGAGGGTGATCAGTTCCTTAATTTGTCAATAGATAGCCGACTATCATGACGAAGTATAGACCATCCTTACCAACTACGACAGCGCTCTACTACGCACTAATCCATCCATCCACGCTGGAAGCATCTCGGAGAAGCACCAGCTTCTCCCCCACTTATTTCATCCCCAACTCCTGCAGATAACAGTTAGAAAACAAACAAGTATCGACAGTGTTCCACACACATGTCGCATACTAAAGACCAAACCACGTCAGACAACCTGGCCGGACGGATCGACCTGCTCTGATACCAATTGTAACACCCCACTTTCCCATTTTATAAAATACATAAATAATATGAAAATAATCAGAGTCTACAACAAAGTAGGATGTCAGATCTCATAAAAATTGCCTGAAGTCTTAATTACTTCATTCACTTTATTACTCATAAAAATTGTTTTTACAGCGGAATCATAATTCAATTCAATCTATGGCACTAAGGCCTTCACCACAATACTCTCCACATAATAAGTGGTCTAATAAAAGTTTAATAAATGAGATACGTAACGAAATGACATGGTATAAAACATAACAAATCCCCCAATATCCCGTGTTACATATCAGAGTGACTCCTAAGACTCGATCGAGCAACAAAAGCTCCACGCACTACTCAGGTACCTGCTTATCTGTACATCCCGAGAAGCACAGACACAACAAACAACAAAGGAGTGAGAACTACATTCAATAATTAACGGTGTATAATACATGTTAAAGAGTAGTCATCACACAATCACACATAAACAGCACACCATCACGACACACTCGTCACTTTCAATCATAATTCAATAAACACATAGTAATGCAATGTGACTCGATGATTGACACTATGCATGTGGTACCAATACACCATGGTTCATTCAATCGAACCCGATTCCTATTGGAATCCGTATAAATCACATACACTCCCACTAAGCAATGATTTATCTCCATCACTACTCCACATTGGAGTCCGGACAAGACTGGGCACCCATCATGGATTCCCACCTAGCTGTCTCCACCAGACACATCATGAAATGCATGACACAAAAGATGCACAAACACATTTATAACAATCAGTTATAGATCTACACGATCCTCCTGATCACACTGTGTTACACTCGCACCGTAATTCACCATTAAATTACTACATCTGCATCACAATATCATTACACACAAAAGTATGCATGAGATGTTATTATCAAGAATAATACATGATCCTCATTGATCTCACGCGAGTCATATACTCACCGTAATTCCCAATAGAATTACCACCCTGTCCAAGACAGTCCACATAATACACAAAATCGAAGCACAACACCTCACATGGTCTTAATTAGCTAATTATCTAATTAATCCACCTAAATTCAATTTTTGTTAATTTTTCTACCATTACTAGGTTCAAAAAGTTCTGACATCTACCCCAACCTCTCAGACCAAAAGAAACTGCATCGGACGCGAAATCGGGAAAGAAAATGCGACAAACTCCGATAACACGACAATTTTCCAAAATCACGGAATAAATTAATCATCGATTGCCCTCTAAACCATTCTCAATAGAAAGAATATTTCATTAGCTTCCCAGCACTTCAAACGGGGGTCAAAACGGACTCACGGATCAAAAGTTATGAAAAAAACAAAATTTGACATTTTGGAAAAACTGTACAACTTGCGGGTCCGTACAGCTCGACCCATGAGTCAACTCATGCTGCGCAAAAACATAAAAATTTTCTATTTTTCATCGTTAAATGCCTTTCGGACCTCCGATTTCGATTTCGTAAAAAGCTCCGGTCTCAGAATTCAACATACTACGATATTTTCACAATTAAAACGTCATCCAACACATTTACAAAAATTAACACCATTGTTATCAAAAGTGGAAAAAGTTAGGTTTTCAATCACTCAATTAAACACGTGTCGAAACATACCGACAAGTATTCCCGATTAAATCCCATCATCACCCGACTATACTAAGCAATCTATTCCCTATTCTAACCGTTAAAACATCGATTATATTCATTTGTTCATCTATCATTCACCTATTATTACTAGCCAAATTATCACCTATTAGATCTACATTCGTCACTCTTAAACCTATCAAAAATCAGATCTGCAAACACAGTATAACATGGCAACAACAACAACAATTATCATTCCAATTCACAACAACAATGATCGATTTCATGCAATTCACAACAGATACACACATACCAGATTCAGATCTGCAACCACAATTACACAAATAAAATCCTACGAGGGAAAGGACCTCTCACTACCCTCTCATGGTATTAACACCTACATTGAGCCCATTCTCCCCCTTACCTCGAATTCTTGATCAAAATCCTGCGAAAATTGATGAAGAAATTGCCCTAACTCCGTGTTCTTTCTCTTGTTCTTCCTTCCCTACTTCTCTCTCTTTACGTGAAAAATTGATTATGACTAAATCTGTCCCTAAACTAGATTAAGGACCTAATCTCCTTATTTTCCTCCCACTAACAATATTATTAATTAAATTCTGACTTTTAATTAATAATAATAATAACAATAATAATAATAATAATAATGCCAACAATAATAATAATCATAATACTAGTCATAATAATAATAATAATATTAACCATACTACTATTACTACTTATGCCTACAAATTATTTATTTATCGTTATATTATTATTATCCTAAAGTTTTCATTTAATTCCCACAACTAAGGGTAACTACCACACTCACCCTTAGCCACAATTCCCTCAATTAAACAATAGATTCCATAAACAACACACAACGAATAATTATTTTAAATGGGGTGTTACAAGAGGCCCAGTTGGTTTTGTTAAAAAGGCGACGATCACGCCGTTGTTTTGAAAATACAGTGGGACTTATACAATGACTGAGGCCCAAAAAGCTATGTATTTACAAAGGGGATTGGTCTTACACTCTAATAGAGCCCCATGAGTGTTTTAAAAAGATTGATGAAGGTGGAATTAATCAAAACCCTAATGTTGTTTAAAAATGGAATTAATTTTGTTTTGAAAATTAATAACAATTATTGAAAACATGTGAAAAATGAGTGGTGATCTTGGATCAATGCTTCATAAATCATGTTTTTGTCCACAAAATGATTGAAAACCAATCAAGTTTGGAAAATCAAGAGAAAATTTTTGTTAACATGTTCAAAAACAAATAAAAATTAATTCTTTGCAAAAATATCAAATATATGAAATAAATAGTATTTTTGGGAAATTTTTGTAAAATAAAATATTTTAACATTTTTATGAATTATTAAAAAAAGAATCAACTCAAAATCATTAAAATTTAGAGAGAAATTAATTTTTGAATCAATTAAATAAAATCACAAAAAATCAAATACTTGGCTGGTTTGCATTTTCTCATCAATCTCACCGAATACTTGATGAAATCACACAATCCGCATATCAATCTGCTCATTTTCAACTCACGATCATGTCTATGGTCTTTAATTTCATTTATTTTACGCATGGAATAAGAAATCAAGACAAAACCTTAAGAACCCTAAATTGTGCATGAAGGTTCAGAAATTTGATACACGATTCAAACAAAGCAATTAATTGAGGGGAAATATTCCATACATGATTATGAACATATGGCAAATTATTGTGCGAGGAAATATGCATGGATCATGAGATGACCAAGTTGAGGCTTACCTCTTGCAGCTGGTGATCGAGTTCTAGGTTGGAGGTGTTACAGCTTGGTTCCAATGATGTGGACAGCTTCCCTAGGTGCTATGGAGTGTGTCTGAATGCATGGAGTGGATTTAATTTAGTTGGAACTTGATTTGGCACCTCAACTGCAAATCTGTCAAAGGCTTGTGCAGATGGCTGGTGATTTTGAGAAATCAGTGTTCCAGATGTTGTTTAAGTGTTTGGATCACTTCTATATGATGTTTATGAGGGGTGTGTTTGATTGGTTTGGTTGGAATTGCTCTCAAACTCAAAACCCGATAATGACTTACCTTAGAAGGTAAAATTGGAGTGAAAGTGGAGATTTTGAGGAAAACATCAGTTTAGGTGCTTTGGTGTACTCAAACTGATCACAATTGAGCTCTATTTATAGTAGAGCAAGTTTGTTTTGCAAGGAATAGGTTATGACAACTGGTACAGGTCTGTGGCCAATTGTGTCACTTTGGAATCTCAAGTCTCCTCTAGCCATTGACTTGAAATTAGAGCACATGCCAATGGTTTCTGATTCAAGGATAAGGCATGACTGAAGTGTTCATTTTTGCTCTGATACATGCCACCTCTAAGCATCCATTGAATGCTCCAAAACAAAATTGGAGTCTTGAAGCATCTTTAGCTTTTTAGGTTTGGCATGCTACTCGTAGTTCCAAAGACTTGGGAGGCTTATGGATCAGTGTTTGTTCCCCCTTGGTCTCCCCTTAAGGTGTTCAGATGGATAAACTTGTTTTTCATTTGCATAAATTAATCAAATCGAGCCATTGTGCACAAATCTACCTTGCCAAGACAGTTGCAGCAAGGCATATTGCAGCTGTCTTAAGTCCTAGCTCAATGGGAGTTTGATAGAGTTCTTGGCCATTTTGGAAAGCTCTCATATGATACAACACATGTGCGATCATGGTTTGTCTTGAAAATTTTTGGATACAAGTGAAAAATTCCCCTTCATTTTGAAAAAAGTAAGACAGAATCTGACTTAGTGAAAATTTCACTAAGTGTTGGAAAAAGTGGCATTTTCATGTTTTTGTCATTTTGGTCACTCCATAACTTGAAATCCATGAGGAATTGGAATGAGTTGTAGTTGAAGCTTTTGAAATATGCCATGAGAGCTACAAATCCATATTTGGATCATCTAAAATGGTTGCTTGGATCTCCAGTTATGATCCTTGGAAGTTGGTACCCTAGCCACTTTGTTCCATAACTTAGAAAATTTCAAAGTTTTTTATGGTTACCCCTTTTACAAGTTAACCCATTTTCTTTGGTTTTTCTTGATGAATGATGATTCAAATCACACATTAACATCATTTTAGGGTTAAGGAACCTTGGTTGACCAAAAGAATCAAAAAGTCAAACTTTGACTTTTTGTACAGTTGACTTTTCTAGCAGATGAAATCCAAACTATGCTATCCTCTATGAAATCAAGTCCTTGACCTAAATCAAACTTGATGGATGGATTCCATAGGTGATATAGGGTGTATTGAATCATGTCCCAAGGTTTGGGAGCATGTCTTGGTCAAAAGTCAAAGGTACAGTTGACTTTTTCTTCAAAACCCTAATTGTGATCCAGATGAATATGAAACTTGTGAATCAAGCTTCTTTGATCAATCCATTGTTGCAAATGGATCAATGTGGTGTATTTGAGACCCTCAAATCATGTCTTGAGGTCTTGGCTCATGTTTTGTCCCAAAATTCAACTTAGGGGTGTGTCATACCCCAAATTTTGACCACTAAGATTCCCATCATTGTGCAAACCATCATCACAATATGGATGAACTTTCATACTCATTAGTCCTCCCAAAGATGGGTGAGCATTCACTACAATCAAAGAATTAGGGTTTCAAGTCCTCTCAGGGCACTTAGACAAAGGATCAATCAAGAAAGGACATGATCTTCAACTTTTTTAAGCCCCATAAAGGATCAAGTGGACTCCCACATCAAGAATCAAGCACAAAGTTGCAGCATTCCAAGTGGATTAAGCCTCAAGATCGCCAGTGTCACCAAATTAGGGTTTTGGTCGACCAGGGCCTCCAGATGGAATTTTTCCTCTGGGCATGAGCCAATGCTTCAAAATATAACTCAAGATACTCCAAGGGACATCATGGACCCCATCATCAAATCAATTTAACCTCAGGGGATGCATTCATAAAAAATCAGGAATTAGGGTTTTTTGACCTAATTCACCCCTAAGTTGACTTTTGGGACAAAACATGAGCCAAAACCTCAAGACATGATTTGAGGGTCTCCAATACACTACATTGATCCATTTGCAACAATGGATTGATCCAAGAAGCTTGGTCTACAAGTTTCAAGTTCATCAGGACCACAACTAGGGTTTTGAGAAAAAAAGTCAAATGTACCTTTGACTTTTGACCAGGACATGCTCCCAAACCTTGGGACATGATTCAATACACCCCATAACACCTATGTAATCAATCCATTAAGTTTGATTTAGGTCAAAGACTTGATTTCATAGAGGATCGCACAGTTTGGAATTCACCTGATAAAAAGTCAACTGTGCCCAAAAGTCAAAGTTTGACTTTTTGATTTTTTGGTCAATTATGGTTCCTTAACCCTACAATGATGTTAATGTGTGATTGGAATCATCATTCATCAAGAAAAATCAAAGAAAGTGGGATAACTTGTAAAAGGGGTAACCATAAAAGCTTAGAAATTTTCTAAGTTATGGAACAAAGTGGCTAGGGTACCAATTTCCAAGGATCATAACTTGTGATCCAAGCAACCATTTTGGCTGATCCAAAGATGGATTTGTAGCTCTCATGGCATACTTTCAAAGTGTCAACTAGAGCTCATTCCAATTCCTCGTGTATTTTAAGTTATGGAATGATCAAAATGGCTGAAAAGACAAAAGTGACACTTTTCCAACACTTACTGAAATTTTCACTAAGTCAGAATCTGCCTTACTTTTTCCCAAAAGTAGAGACATTTTTCATTATAATTCAGGTTGGATCAAAACCAAAGTTGGACATCATATTGAAATAGGATATATCAGCTTTCCAAAATGTCCAAGAACCCCATGAAATTCCATCTGAGCTAAGAGTTATGACATTGGAAATATGCCTTGCTGCAACTGTCATGGCCAGGAAGATTTGTGCATTTTGCTCTATTTGATCATATTGTGCAAATGACAAACAAGTTTATCCATATGAACACCTCAGGGGGAGACCAAGGAGGAACAAACACTGATCCATAAGCCTCCCAAGTCTTTAGAACTACAAGTAGCATGCCAAACCTAAAAAGCCTAAAAGGGGGAAAAGACTCCAATTTTTTTTGGAGCAATCAATGGATGCACCAAGGTGGCATAAACTGAGCCTATTCCAACTGAATGAGTCAAGGATGATCTCTGAACCAGGGAACCATAGGCCTATGCTCTAACCTCTAGTCAATGGCTAGAGGAGACTTAAGATTCCAAAGTGATGCAATTGGCCAACAGCCTGCAGCAGCCACCATTCACTATTGCTTGCAAAACAAACTTGCTCTACTATAAATAGAGCTCATTTGTGCTCAGTTTGAGTACACCAAAGCACTACAACACTTGCTTTCCTCAAAATCTCTTTCTCTAGGCCAAAATGCCTTCTTTTGCAAGGTGACTCTGAGTTTTTGAGTTAGAGAGCATTTCCATCACAGCTCATGATCCAAACACATCTAATATGTCATATCTAAGCTGTCTAAACTCTCATAAGTGACCTGTAACACCAAAATCTCAAAGTCCCCTCTCAAAACCTCAAAATTGGACTTTTTTGCATTTTTCAAGCCATGTCTTGATTCAGTCACTTTCAAAACCAGATAAGACCTCAAACACACTCCAAATATCACCCTTGAACTGTCCCAAATGGTTCCTCACATCTGGAACACCGTTTGAGAGAGTTGACATATTGGCCACTTTTGCCCCTTTTGCAAGAAAGAGCTCAAACTTGTTCCTGAGGATTCCAGCTGATTCCAATCATCCTAAAAGCTTCTAAGGGGTCATTTGAAGGTGTCTAAAGCACCAAATCATTTTTGGCACAAGAAGCTTGGCAGATAGCCCAAAAAGCTCCTAAAGAGGTAAGCATCATCACTTGAACTCTTTGAAATATGCATTGCTTTGAAGTCCACTGATCATACACATTTCATACATGTTACATATGTTGTGTTTGGACCAATTCATCATGTAATTCATGCCTGTAACAAGAGGTAGCATAGAAAATGCAATTATAGGCCTATTTCAAGAACACTATCGGGTTTTGAAATAAGAGCCTCATCTGAAAAAACCGCCACCACCATTGGATTCCTTGTGAAATTCAGGGCCAGATGCATATAAATTTTGTCCCAATCCATGGAGAAATGAGAAAGTTACAACCTTCACGTTTTTGGCCAAAATCTTGCCTTGCCTTGCCTTGGCCAGCCCAAAAACCAAGCATACCTCATATATCCATGGGGTGGTTTTGATACATGGATGTATCACCACCCCAGTGGTAGAAGGCGCGCGCTGCACCTAAGAGGTCTGGGGTTCGAATCCCCCTCGCCCCAGATCCTCTTTTTACCACTTTTTTTCTATTTTTTTCATATTTTTCATATTATTTTTAATGAATTGGAAAATTAATTTCTACTTTAATTTTAATGATTTTTTATTGGTTCTTTTTCTGAAAAATCACAAAAATATTAAAATATTTTATTCTACAAAAAAATCAAATGTATATTATTTATTTATTATAGTTGGTATTTTTGTGAATAAATTCATTTTTATTGTTTTTAAACATTTTAAAAGTGAATATTTATCTTGAAAATCAAAACCAAATGAGTTCTAAATCATCTTGTGATTAAAACCTCATTTTTCAAACCTTAAACAAAAATCACAAGTAGTTTATTTAAACTTATTTGGTATTTTTATCATTTTTATTGATTTTCTTTAAATAATTACTTTTAAAGGAAAATGAAATTAGGGTTTCTTTGATTTTCAACCCTCATCAATCTTTTTCAAACCCTCATGGGCCTCTTATAGAGTGTAAGACCCATCCCTTGTAAATAAGAAACCTTTTTGGGCCTCAGTCATTGAATAAGTCCCACTACAGTTTCCAAAACAACGGTGCGATCACTGTAAATCATTTGGGCCTCCCCTGGTGTTGTAAGTCCCATCTTTCTTTTTCAAAATAAACTTTGGACCTCTAATAGAGTGTAAGACCCAACCCCTCCTGAAAACAAAAATAATTTGGGCCTCATTCATTGTATAAGACCCACTGTGTTTTCAAAAACCTCGGTGCGATCGTCGTCTTTTCAAAACCAACTGAGCCTCTCCCCGAGCTGTAAGCCCCAACAATCTTTTCAAAGCACTTTCTCCTTTGATTTTGAATTCAAATATACAGTTGTTATCAAAACTTTCTTTAATTTCTTTGTTGAACAACTAACAAAACAACATGGAAACTCTACAACGGGTAAGTGTTTATCCGCTTTCATTTACTGCTTTCATATATATATAACTGTATTGTGGGGCTGCTTCACTGTAAGTATTCTTTCACATCCTTTTACATACTTGTCATATATCAACTATGTATATACTAGTATAGTTATTTAGAGTTTTCCCCGGCAATTAGGTCTAGAACTGAGTAAAGCCTGCTGGTCACTCTTAAATACAAACAAAACTAGATCCCCGTAGGATTTCCAAATACAGTCTTCCTTTCTCTTGGGGTTAAACAATATGGAACAAAGAGAAAGGCAGTATTCTTCGTGAACCTTTTCTCAGATTTTCACCCCTAGAAATTGTCAAAGAAATTATACTCCCCAGAGTTGATCTATTCTCGGTGAATAGCATCTCTTGAATTTCTCCATACCTAGAACTTTCACAAAATGATCTATTCTCGGTGAATAGCATTTCTTGAACTTCTCTTGGTTTGGGACCCACAGGCTTCCTAAAAGCATCCCCGCCTCCTCTTGGGTGTTGTACAAGGACCCTTCGGCTTCTTAGAAGTTCTCATGCCTTCTCTTGGGCTTAATACAAGGACTCTAAAGACCTCTTACAGGTATAGGACAGAACTTAGTCATCCTTCGTTAGAGCTGTCTTTCTAAAAGGAGTCAAAACCCTTAGACCAATTTTAGGGTTGATACTCTTCCCTTAAAAGAGTCGGCCTCCTCTTGGGCATCATACAAAATATAAAACTCTTCCAATAGACTTGAACAGTCTAAATACCCTTGAGTCTCAAAGACATTCTCAAGTTCCCTCCAAAGCATAGGAGAAACCCCGGATTCTGGATTAATCTCCAGTAAGAGTTAAAACTTATGGGTTCTAAAACCCCGTCTCTCTCCCAAAAATCCCCAACCAGGATCGGTTTACCATTAGGATAACACTATCTCAAATCAGAGCCTCGAGGTTTCTTATCTATCAACTCTTCTGCATTCCCCTGCAAGAGTTGATTCCCCATTTGGACCTGCCTCAGGATCTCCAAAATTCCCTGCAGAAAGTTAGCCTCCTCTTAGGCTTTGTATAATGATCCTTTTCCTCAACATAGTCAGCCTCCTCTTGGGCTTCATACAATGATTCTCCCTAGCGGAGCTAACCTTTTCAGACTCTCTTGTTGAGTCGATCAATTCTCAAAGACTCTCTTGTTGAGTCAATCACCAGTCTCAGACTCTCTTGTTGAGTCAATTAATTTTCAAACTCTCTTGTTGAGTCAGACTCTCTTGTTGAGTCAATCACAGTCTCAGACTCTCTTGTTGAGTCCAATCACCTAAAAGCACTCTCTTGTTGAGTCAACCCCTTTTAGCCTCAATCCCGGGCTTCGTACCAGACAGATAAAAACCATTCTCTTGTTAAGACAATCTTTACCCGCTTAAAGTTGGCATAAAGATTTCCCTAGCAGAGATAGCCTCCTCTTAGGCTTTGTATAATGATTCTCCCTAGCAAAGTTAGCCTACTCTTAGGCTTTCTCCAGCTTGTTCAGCCATAATCCTAGGCTTTGTACAGGACAGATAAAAGCACTCTCTTGTTCAGTCAACCTCTTCTAGCTTCCATCTCGGGCTTTGTACGAGATACAAACCTTCATAAGCTTGGGACAAACATCTCCCCCAGCAAAATTAATTCCTCTGAGCCTTCATTAGACTTTGAGGAATAGACTCCCAAGCAGAGTCAAACTTTTTTCCGCCTCCATCTTGGGCTTTGTACGGGATAGATAAACGCTCTCCAGCAGAATCCCTTTTAGCCTCAATCTTGGGCTTCATACAAGACAAAAAGGACATTTTCCCCAGAAAATTCCAAATGATATCCCCAAAGAGTCAGTCTCTTTTTTTGCCTCAATCTTAGGCCTTGTACAAGACATATATACACTCTCTTCTTGAGTCGGGCATATTTAGCCTCCTCGTGGGCTTTATATAAGGAAATCCCCTAGCCGAGTCAATTAACCTTTTAGCATCAACCTTGGGCTTTGAAAAAAGCACACAAAGATCAACATCTTCCTTTAGAGATGACAAGTTCTCTCTCGGTCAAACCTTTTAGCCTCTGTCTTGGGCTTTGAACAAGACACCAAAACATCTCTTTCCTCCCTTAGAATAGGAGGAACTACGATTGCTCTGATTTCCCTGTTTCGTTTAAACGGGAATACATAGGCATAAGATTGCAAAATCTTAGCGAGCATACTAATAAAAAAACCCTAGGTCCAGTACCTTCATACATCATCATTTCCCACAGGAAAAAATCAAAACTTAGGTCCAGCACCTTACCAAAAACATCAATCAAAACTCAATAACTCACTCACTCATATTTCCCAAGAAACTTTCCCAACCCATTACCAGAAAAACACCATCAATTACAAAGCGAGAACCTAATGCTAATATCCTGTGGATAACCATATATAGGATGGGTAATTGACAACTACCCATTGTATAACCTGACCCCGACTCCCCGAATCTCTTAGCGTTTGTTAAACATTCGCGTGGAAGGTTAGTTTTAGATACCTTCCCTTTCCCTTCCATCTTCATGAGATAAATAAGAAATCAGAAAGTAGCACCCTTTCTCCGTGAGGAGGAAAACCCAAACTTCAGCAATAAGGTGGTCGCGTCACTGACAAAAATCGCTCGCTACAGGAAAATGAAGACTCTGCTGGGGAGCCATTTTCTGTTTAGGACTAGGATTATTATAGCTCTTAAGAGGTCTAGGATGTTAGTTTTAGGATAAATATATATACTGCTTTTCCTAATTGATATTTGTGTTTACTTTTCTGCTAATGGGAATGCGTGTGATGCCGCATCTGGAAAGATTGAGTATACACCTAAGATAAGTGATGGCACTAGGCGGGTAATCTTAAAGGGAGTGACTCCCAAATAAGAGATCCCGGTCGACCATCGAATCAGTG
The DNA here is from genome assembly GCA_022829125.1 of Lathyrus tuberosus. Taxonomy (NCBI): domain Eukaryota; kingdom Viridiplantae; phylum Streptophyta; class Magnoliopsida; order Fabales; family Fabaceae; genus Lathyrus; species Lathyrus tuberosus. The sequence goes on from JALAZF010000071.1 coordinate 17,686,071, forward strand.
GAGATGCCCTTTACGGATTCAATGCCTATACGACTTTGGTTGTTGAAAGCAGATTGTTCGATTGGGTTATCTGAGAAGCTGAGGATTTTAGTAGACCGAAGCCATGTTACTATTTTGTAGTGCAGAAGTTATCGGAAATAGTTGTCACGCGATACTACCCTCATTTGAGATTACTCTAAGATACATCAGCTTGCTCGGGTGATTCCAGCCTGCTGTTGTTATCCCAAAGGGGTCAATGATTTTGCGGACAGGTACAAAAATCACCAGAATAACCTTTGGGGATGTTAAGAGCCTTGACTTCATGACACCGAACCTTTGACCCCATGTTTTTCTATGTTTTTGTGTGCTGCATTCATGCATTCATTTCATCTAAAAAACATTAAAACAAATAAAAATTTCTCTTCTAGTCTCTCTTTTTTCAAATTAAACTAAGACAATGATTGAAAATATCAGAGAGAAAGATTGTGTTATGGATTTCGGTAGAAGGAAGACTCACAAGTACACCTTCAAGGTTCCGAAACTAGAGGATTTAAGAGGTTTGGCGACGATCATCACCAACCCTGAGGTTTTCAGAGCTAATTACGAAGGACTGTTGTCTCTGTTAAGGGTCCATGTAATTGAAGGAATCCTGTCCACACTAATCCAGTTCTACGATCCGGTTTATCACTATTTCACATTCCCGAATTATCAGCTAGCACCAACACTGGAGGAGTACTCTCACCTGACTGATTTACCTATCACTGATCACGCTCCCTTTTCTGGACTGGAAGAAATTCCAAAGGATCAAACCATTGCAAGAGCAATCTATTTGGACGAGTCAGAAGTCAGGACTCACATGACTACTAAGGGTGGAATCCAAGGTTTTCCAGCCCAGTTTTTGATAAAGAAAGTCCTGTACTTTTCTAGTATAGGGAACGTAACTGCTTTCGAGAGCATCTTTGTTTTTCTCACCTACAGGTTGTTTCTATTTCCTAACATTGATAACTTCGTTGATATCAATGCCATTAAGATATTTTTTATTGGAAACCCTGTACCAACCTTGCTCGTAGATGCTTATCATTCTGTACACTTAAGGAATTTATACAGTGGAGGAAGGATCACATGCTGTGTACCCCTGCTATACAAATGGTTCACTTCCCATTTACCAAAGTCTGCCGCTTTTTGGGATCATAAGAGTCCTTTACATTGGTCACAAAGAATCATGTCTCTTACCAACTCTGACATCGATTGGTACAATCGGATCTACGATGGAATAAGGATCATTGACCATTGTGGAAACTTCCCTAACGTACCCCTCATAGGAACTAAGGGAGGGATCAATTATCATCCAGTTTTAGTTCGTCGTCAATTCGGATACCCGATGAGGCATGTTCCGCATAACGCTCATCTGGAAGGTCTTTTCTTCAAGGAAGGAGAAAATGACAGGGCACTAAAGACAGAAATAGTGCACGCTTGGAAACATGTTCATAGGAAAGGAAGAGAGTCTCTAGGGAAACCAGACTATGTCTCGGTGGAACCTTATCTCCACTGGGTACAAACTAGAGCTCTCAAACTGAGGATGCCTTACCCTCATCACGAAGTTCTTCCGTTGAAGGAACCTATCCTTTATTTTATGTCTGATACAGAAAAACTTCAGGTTACTCTCAACAAAGTTCAACAGGAGTGGAAGAACAAGTACCGCATTCTCAATGTGGAGTGTAAGAAAATATAGCAACTATTGAAAGATAAAGATGCTCTGATTGAGATTTTAGAGCAACATGCTGTAGAAAGTCAAGAAGACCAAAGGAACTTACTCGCTCCTTTCACTTGGCAAAGGAATGACAACCCGACAACGGCTCAAGAGCCCGGTCAAAGAAAAGGAAAGTACCAGAACCAGCACCTGAGCTCTCCTCAGAGAGGACTCGGGACCCATAAGTTTATATTTCCTTTTATAGCACTTTGTAATTATTGTATTTCCATTTCTGCAATCTTTGAATTCAATAAAACGGGGTTTCCCCACTGTTTGATATTTGCAATCCAAGTGTTGAAGTTTCTTTTGAAAAGAACAAAAAACTAACTAAATATAATCATTGCATATCATTCATCATTCTCGCATAAACGCATTCCTCTTCTCTACGAATCTCACGTTTGTGTCTCGGTTCTAAAGTCAAACTGTCTCATTCGTACAATACTCGGGCCAGTCAACAAAAGAAAATGGATAATCTCGAGGAAGAGAACAGAGAGTTGAGAGAAGAAATCGATGCTCTGAGAGAGGATCTGAGGAAGCTTCACAGTGACATGCAAGCTCTGGCAGCAGCTCAGATACAACGGACTGTGATCTCAGAGATCACAGCAACGCCTATAGTGGAAAAGATTGATCCTCGGTACAACATGCCTAAAGATCGTCCCTGGGGCATGCCACTCAACTATATCCCGGAAGGATATATTCCGCCGATCACTGAAGATCCAGAAACTGCAGCAGGAGCCTGTTGGGCCTGAAGGTTACAAACTTCGGGAAAGCGAAGATGCAAGGGGCATGACAACAACTCCTGAAGGTTACAAACTTCGGGAGGCACCAAGAGTCTCGGCCGTAATGACTATACCACCACTTGTGGTACACGCTGTCCCGGAAGGGCAGATTCCCCAAATGCCTTCTGGTGGAAACGAAAGTATGGACAACAGAATAAAGGAGTTCCAGGAACAATTCCTGGAGATGCAGAAGGAAATGCAAGCCATTCGTGGTCAGGATCTATTTGGGAAGGACGCCGCAGACCTTTGTTTGGCCCCCAATGTGAAAGTTCCGTCCAAATTCCAAGTGCCCGAATTTGAGAAATACAAAGGTAACTCTTGCCCCCAAAGCCATTTGGTGATGTACGCTCGGAGGATGTCAACACAGACAAAGAACCAACACCTACTGATCCACTATTTCCAAGATAGTTTAACCAGTGCCGCACTCAAATGGTACATGGGTTTAAACCGCACTAAGATCACTACTTTCAGAGATATTGGCACTGCCTTCGTTCAACAATATAAGTATAACCTGGACATGGCACCGGACAGAGATCAACTTAGAGCCATGTCGCAGAAGGACAAGGAAACCTTCAAGGAATATGCTCAGAGATGGCATGAAATCGCGCTCAGATTTGTCCACCTCTTGAGGAAAAGGAAATGAGAAAAATCTTCTTGAAAACCTTGAGCTCATTTTACTACGACAGAATGGTTGCCAGTGCGCCCAACGACTTTACTGAGATGGTGGGCATGGGAGTTCGTCTTGAAGAAGCAGTTCGAGAAGGACGTTTAGTTTAAGACGCTGGATCATCAAGCAGTACCAAAAGATACAGTAGTGCTCTCCCTAAGAAAAAAAAAGCAAGATATTGGCAATATCTCTCTCGGAAAGCAAAGGCGACGATATCAACCAGTAGCAGCTGTAACTCATGTTATTAATCCCGCGCCTATTCCTACGTATCAAACTCAGGTTGCTCAAACCCAAACGAATCAACAACAATATCAGCAAAGGACACAACAACCTCTTCAGTAGGCTCGTCCTCAGTACAACAACAACCGTAAAATGCGACCACCAGGGTTCGACCCTATACCAATGTTGTACATAGAACTGTTTCCACTACTACTGGTCAAGGGGCACGTCCAAATCAGGGCTCCTCTTACAATACCAGAGAATTCGCCTTTTTGGTTCAAAACGGATCAGACTTGCCCTTACCATCAAGGAGGACTAAGGCATAACATAGAAAACTGTCTCAGTTCTAAATCCGATGTGCAAAAGCTTGTCAGGAGCGGGTCTTATCCTTCAAGGATACAAATCCAAATGTTCAAACGAACCCGTTACCTCAACACGAGAAAGCTACGATTAATTTGATAGAAGGAGAGTCTAACCACAACTATCAAATTCATGATGTACTCTTATTGAGGGCCAACCTAGTCAAGATGCATCACAGACAGAGCGGATACGGTCATATACCACCTCATAATTATCACCAGTGTGATATCTGCTCTAAAAACAATCAAGGATGTTCTGTGGTGCAATCGGCTCTACAGGAACAGTTGGATCTCGGATGGATCCAAGAGCACCGAATTCGCGGAGTCAACATGACTTATACGAATTCCAACATCATTCAAAATCACGACATCTGTGTGATGAATATCAACTTGGTGGCGATACACTCAAGGCAAAGCCAGTATCATGATCTGCCGCGGCACGATTACAATTCCTATCTGACTTTCTCGGTAAACAATCAGGGATGCTCTTTCATACAAGAGGCCCTCCAGCGTCAGATGGATCTTGGATGGATCTAGATCACCATGATAGAAGTCCTTATCAGGTCAACATGATTCAAATCTTCGATATTCGTTTGATGAATACCAGCTTGGTGGAGTTACACGCTAAGCAAGTCCAACTCGGTTTTCTAACTTCACATGAGTATCAGAATTGTACAGTGTGCCGTGAGAGCGACCAAGGATATGCTCTCGTTTAAATAACTTTGCAACATTTGTTAAACCACTGGTGGCTTCCGATCTATCTAGACGAAGACTCCCAACAAATCAGTATGAATAATGGGAACCCTACTAGGCATCAAAGTCAGGATGTTCGATCTATGGAAATAGACCTAGTAAGGTTACATTGCATACAAAGCGGACGTGGCCGGGTGCCACCACACAACTACGAGCGTTGTAGAGTCTGCTCGGAGAATAACCAAGGATGCTACCTCGTGAGAGCAGCCCTTCAAAGTCAGTTGGACCGCAAAGAGATTCAACCATGTCCAGTTCTGGGTCCATCAACTTGATGTCCGACTATTTCGCTGATCAACTCAAAGATGTTGTCGTAATCTCTGATCATGAGAGGACCAAAGATGTTTGTACTATAATCCCTCTGCTTGACGAATCAAGAATTCCTTTAGACAGTAGGAAAGTTCCCAATCAGGAACTGATTGAAATTACTTACAATTGTCAGAAAAATCAAAAGGCTCATGTAGTTGTCTATCTGCCGGGACCAGTACCGTACAAATCCGATAAGGTGATCCCTTACAAATACGGTGCTACAACAGTTGAGAATGGAAAGGAAACTCCATTACCCTCCATCGTGAATATCGCAGACATCAGTCGAGTGACACAAGCAGTCGAATCTTCAACCGAGGAGTTGGAGAACCTAACAAAGAAGGGGAACCTCAAACCGGAGTTCCCATTCAACCAATCGAGCAATCCAGTGATCCCAACTTTTTAAAGAACGATGATGAGATGTTGAAGCTCATCCAAAGGAGTGAATACAACATCGTTAATCAGCTGTTACAAACTCCTTCAAAAATCTCTGTGTTGTCCCTATTACTCAGTTCCGAAGTCCACAGAGAGACTCTACAGGAAGTCTTAGAGCAGGCCTTTGTGGAACAGGATGTAACAATACAACAATTTGACAGCATCATCGCCAACATCACTTCTTGCAATAACTTGGGGTTTAGTGATGAGGAATTGCCAGAAGAAGGCAAAAGTCACAACATGGCACTCAATATTACAATTAACTGCCAACGATGCCTTAGCCAGCGTACTGGTAGACACCGAATCGGCTCTCAACATTATGTCGAAGTCCACTTTAATGCGACTATCATTTAAAGGATCTCCGATGAGAGGCAGTGAGGTCGTCGTCAAAGCATTTGACGGATCCCGAAAAACATTTATCGGCGAAGTCGACCTTCCCATAACTATCGGTCCTCACACTTTCCAAGTCACTTTCTAGGTCATGGACATCCGAGCAACATACAACTATTTGTTGGGAAGACCTTGGATATACCAGGCTGGGACAGTCACTTCGACACTTCACCAGAAACTGAAGTTTGTCAAGAATGACCAACTTGTCACAGTTTGTGGAGAGCAAGACTTGATCGTGAGTAACCTATCATCGTCCACTTGTGTAGAACCCGAGGAGGTTGTCAGAACTCAGTTCCATGCACTTTCGGTGAGCAATGAGAATCAATCAGAAAAAGGAACCTCGATTTCCTCATACAAAGATGCTCTCGAGGTGATCAAGAGTAACAATGCAAAAGGATGGGGACAGCTTGTCATTCCTACTGATAACAAAACAAAGAAGGGTCTAGGTTTTTCTTCAACCTGTACCCAGACTGCTACTAACGATGAAAGTTTTCATCCCATTCAGGACTTCTTCCACAGTGGAGGTTTCCTTCACCCAGTGCCTCAAGAAGTACATACCATCAACGAGGGAGACTCCTCCGATACAGATGAAGAATGGAAGTCCTATCTCAACGAGGACGGTTATATGTCTCAAGAAGAAGTACCTACGCCATTCTGTTTCCCCACACAGGGTCCGAGATATATACCAAGGTCAGATGTTAAGATGATATACGGAGATTGTGATCCGGAAGGATGCCGTGCTCCACCAAACTCATTATAGGAGGACACTCTGATGAAGGATAACTTTGACCATGACTATTATGGCTCGATGGATGGCCTTCCTATCTGGCAGTCGTACCCAAGAGACTCGGGGCAAAAGAATCAGCCGAACAATGAAAATCAGCTGAGCATCATTGAAAAGAATACATGCGTCCCCAATATGTCATAGGATCAACACTCAGGGCATTCTGAAAATACCTAACACGATGAAGAATTCACAAAGTTTGTGGGACTAGAATTCATTAACTACGCTTTTCCTGAGGTCAACGTCATCGAAAAGGATGACTCCTCTAGTTCCAAAGAAGTGTGGGACACCTTAGGACAACCGAGTGGCAAGTACGACTACTTGGTCAAATACACTACTCCTGAAAGCTCTCGTATCAGGCTCGGAGATATCCAGCCATCTGGATGGGAAGATTTACCTGAAAGCATAAACACTATGCAAAATACAGTAAAGGAATCCTCCTACGACAACTCTGCCTGGGAGACAGATTCCAACGATCCTGCTCCACCAGAAATCAGCGTTATTTCTGAAGAAAAATCAAGAAGGAAGGTACCAGACTTTGTGATTCACCGAGGAGTTCGCCGCTAATGGGTTGTTGTCAATGTTCCGAAGATTATTCATAAGTCAAAGTAATTTTCATCTTTATCTTAACCTTTCACCTTGACCAGGTGAAACAGATGTTTTGATAGGGCTCACTTTCTGTAAATATACCTCTTCGCTTTGCCCGAAGTGACAGAGTTTTGTTTTATAGGGCTGTAGTTTCAAGAATCGACAAGATCATAAATAAAATAACGTCGTTCTGTAATTTCCGCATTAATTGTTGTTTTCTCTTTTCGCTTTTTCAGAAAATGGTAATCCTAAAAAAAAAACTCAAACAATAAACAAGCAGTTTTCCAAAGAAAATACACTGCACACACACTTGCATTCTCTCTATCTCTTATAAACCTAATCATCACGTCATGCAGATTGCTTGTTTTAAACCGCATTGAAACATACGATCTGATGCCTTCTCCCAACTTTGAATTCCCGATATTTGAGGCTGAAGAAGAAGATGACGAAGAAATTCCAGAAGAGATCTCCCGACTACTCAGACAAGAGGAAAGGTCCATTGAACCTCATAAAGAGCCGTTGGAAACGGTCAACTTGGGTTCGGAAGAAGAGAGAAAAGAAGTCAAGATTGGGGAACTACTCAGTCCGACTGTCAAAGAAGGTTTGATAAAGCTTCTCAAAGAGTTTCCCGATGTATTCGTTTGGTCCTATCAAGATATGCCAGGGTTGGATACCAACATTGTGGAACATCATCTACCATTGAGACCAGAACACCCGCCAGTAAAACAGAGGTTGAGAAGAACTCACCCAGACATGGACATCAAAATCAAAGAGGAAGTACAGAAACAGATTGACGCGGGTTTCCTCGCCATATCAGAGTATCCTCAATGGTTAGCCAACATAGTACCAGTTCCGAAAATGGACGAAAAGGTCAGAATGTGTGTGGACTACAGGGATCTGAACAAGGCCAGTCCAAAGGATGACTTTTCTTTACCACACATTGACATGCTGGTAGACAGTACTGCAAAGTTCAAAGTTTTCTCCTTCATGGATGGATTCTCGGGCTATAATCAGATAAAAATGGCGCCGAAAAACATGGAGAAAACTTCGTTCATCACCCCATGGGGCATGTTCTGTTACAAGGTAATGTCGTTCGGTTTGAAGAATGCCGGGGCAACCTATCAAATGGCCATGACTACTCTGTTTCATGACATGATACACAAACAAATCGAGGTTATATGTCGATGACATGATTCCCAAATCCAAGACAGAGGAGGAACATGTGACCCACCCGTCAAAGCTATTCGAGCGGTTGAGAAAGTACAAACTCTACTTGAATCCTAACAAGTTCACATTCGGTGTCCGTTCAGGGAAGTTGCTAGGGTTCATCGTCAGCCATAAAGGAATTGAGGTTGATCCTGACAAGGTCAAGGCCATTCAAGAAATGCCTTCTCCGAAAATAGAAAAACAAGTCAGAGGATTCCTGGGACGTTTGAATTTCATTTCCAGATTCATATTCCTCATGACCGCGACATGTGCGCCGATCTTCAAATTACTCAAAAAGAATCAGGACTGCGTTTGGACAGAAGACTGTCGAATAGCCTTTGACAGTACCAAGGAATACCTGTTGAACCCACCGATTCTATCACCTCTAGTGAAACGAAGACCACTAATCATCTATTTGACAGTCTTGGAAGGCTCAATGGGTTGTTTACTTGGCCAACAAGACGAAACCAAAAGGAAAGAGTCTGCCATTTACTATTTAAGCAAGAAATTCACCGAGTGTGAAACTCGGTACACTATGCTTGGGAAAACTTGCTGTGCTCTGGCTTGGGCAGCCTGCGTCTTCGCCAGTATATGATTCTTCACACTACTTGGTTAATCTCATAAATGGATCCAATAGAGTATGTCTTTGAGAAACCTGCTCTCACGGGAAGGATTGCCCGTTGGCAGAAGTTGCTATCAGAATACGACATCGAATACCACGCTCAAAAAGCAATTAAAGGAAGTGTTTTAGCCGATCATTTGGCTCATCAACCAATTGACGATCAGGAATCAGTCGGATTTGACTTCCCAGACGAAGAAGTCATGTATTTAAAAATGAAAGATTGCGATGAACCGCTACCCAGTGAAGGGCCAGAACCAGGTTCCCAATGGGGACTAATCTTTGACGGAGCTGTAAATCATTATGGAAACGGAATTTGGGCAATCATTGTTACCCCTCAGGGTACCCACATTCCTTTCACAGCCCGACTGACATTCAAGTGTACAAACAACGAGGCCGAATACGAAGCTTGTATCATGGGTCTCGAAGAAGCGATCGACTTGAGGATCAAACACTTGGATGTATATGGCGACTCGGCTTTGGTTATCAATCAAATCAGAGGAGATTGGAACACATACCAATCAGGACTAATTCCTTACAAAGACTACGCGAGAAGGCTGTTACCATTCTTCAACAGAATTGAGTTTCAGCATATCCCTCGTGAAGAGAATCACAAGGCTGATGCATTAGCCACTCACTCTTCCATGATTAGTGTAGGTCAATGGAATGACATACCTAAGATTGACATAATGCGCCTAGAACGGCTCGCTTACATATTCATGATCGAAGCAGTCATCGATGACAAACCCTGGTATCACGATATCAAGTGCTTCCTTCAAAAACAGGAGTACCTGCATGGGGCATCCAGAAAAGATAGAAAGACACTCAGAAGACTGGCTGAAAACTTCTTTCTGAGCGGTGATACACTTTATAAGAGAAACTTTGACATGATCTTGCTCCGATGTGTAGACAGACCAGAAGCAAACATGCTGATAAAAGAGATTCACGAAGGATCCTTTAGCACTCATGCCAACGGACACACAATGGCGAGAAAAATTCTGAGAGCAGGGTACTACTGGTTGACCATGGAATCCGATTGCTACAAGTACATGAGGAGGTGTCACTAGTGTCAGATATACTCGGACAAAATCCATGTACCACCAACACATCTCAAAGTTCTTTCTTCCCCATGGCCTTTTTCCATATGGGGAATCGACATGATTCGCTACACGAACCTAAGGCTTCAAACGGACATCGGTTCATCCTGGTAGCCATTGATTACTTCACCAAATGGGTCGAAGCAGCGTCATACGCCAATGTAACCCGACAAGTGGTAGTCCGATTTATCAAAAGCAATATCATCTGTCGTTATGGTGTTCCAAACCAGATCATTACGGATAATGGATCTAACTTGAATAATAAGACGATGAAAGAGTTGTGCGCAGAGTTCAAGATCGAACACCATAACTCATCTCCCTACCAACCCAAGATAAATGGAACGGTAGAAGTGGCTAACAAGAACATCAAAAAGATCGTTCGGAAGATGGTTGTAACCTACAAAGACTGGCATGAAATGCTCCCCTTTGCTCTTCACGATTATCGCACATCTGTCCGCACTTCAACAGGGGCAACCCCTTTCTCTCTAGTATATGGCATGGAGGCAGTCCTCCCCATCAAAATAGAGATCCCATCAATCCAGGTATTGATGGAAGCTAAGCTGACAGAAACTGAATAGTGTCAAAGTCGACACGATGAACTGAATCTGATCGAAGAAAAGCGAATAACGGATCTATGTCACGGTCAGTTGTATCAGCAAAGAATGAAGAAAGCATTTGACAAAAAGGTCCGACCCCGTGTCTTAAGGAAAGGAGACCTTGTGCTCAAGAAGATACAACCATTTCTCACTGATTCTCGAGGCAAATGGACTCCGAACTATGACGGCCCCTATGTGGTCAAGAAAGCCTTCTCAGGCTGTGCCTTGAAACTCGCAACCATGGATGGAGAGGAGTTTACCTATCCAACAAATGTTGACGTAGTCAAGAAATACTTCGCCTAAATTAAAAAAAAGTTAGGGATTCAGGTAAAAATTAGAGACATAATTATCCTAGTGGATTGGAAACCTCAAAGTACAATCCCGAAAAAAGTTAGGGATTCATGGCAAGTAACTACGCCTGATCAGTTCAACTCCTCAGCAGTTGCGCCAACCATTAGAAAACTCCAGTCAGGGTCATCTTCGACGGAAGCTCAGGATGTCCAGAATTCAAAATTGGTAGAAGGATAGTGGTCGTTATGTTTTAATGTAGCCCTTTTCCCGTAAATTACCATTTTCTAACTTTGTAAATACTCCATGGAATCACGTGTTTGGCTGATTTCCATCCTATTTATAAAATTTGAGCCCTTGTGCTTTGTTTGCAATTCTCATTTGTTTTAGCTTTACAGAACGACGTTTTAACATGATTAACGATTTTTAAAATGAAACAAAAATGAATTTACTTGTCAATATTTTTCTGCTTTTAAAGATGGCAATTTCTTTTGACTGTCGAACATCGAAAGAACATCGATCGCTTCTCCGAAAGTAATTGAGCTTCAAAGTGCAGAATTAAAGTACTCCTTCTAAACCAGTACGCCTGAATGAAGGATCAACTGTATCAAATGTGGTTCTCCCATCTGATATCCCTGGCAGAGTTCTTACCTCCTAAGCCCGACCAACGTTTTTCCCCACAAGGATTATCTCTCCTAAGTAATGCAGAATTGCTATCTTGAACCAATGGTACTTCTTCGTCCCCTGCAGTGGCCGAGTATCCCTTCGTGTTCATTCACTAGTTTGTATGTCGCATCAGTTTTGTCAGCATAAACATACATACATCATGCATTATTGATTTGCATTCACAATCATATTGCATTACTATCACTCTAGTCGGTCTTGTTCCCAAGTGATAAAAGTCCTCTTGTCACTCGAGTTGTCAGTTTTGTCCTCGTCAGGAAATGGTGCGTCTGAACAATCTATCCTCCAGTTTATTTCTGGATTAAAGCCGGTCCTCGACCACTTTGATAACTTGAACCTCTGAAAGGCAAGAAAACCTTCAACAAGCGTCACTCTTCGCCATCGAAGATGATATCTTCGCTTTCTCGACTTAAGGAAAATCCCCAGAGAAAGCCTCTTAATCAAAGCTGCGGCAATATAGCAGTTTCTCTCTGAAAATTTGCTATCAACTGAGGTCATCAGCACCTCCAAATTGGATTACACCATATAACATTTCGCCGAGAAGATCTCGAGGAAAAGTATGATGTAATATCCCCAAACAGAAAACAGCCTCTCAAGAGACTCATTTTCCCCAGTAGAGTCAACAAATGGCGTCTCCAACAGAGAACTTTGTACACCTCTACAGCTCAGACAAATGGGTTCCCCAACAAGTCTGACATCAAAACTTTTTCCCATCAAATGGCATCTCCCCAAGAAAATTCGGCGAGAAGTTTGAGGAAAACCGCTACAAATAGCGTCCCTTGTCAAGAAGGTTTATTGACAAAAGAAACTGAGACCAGTTCCTTGGTAGGAAACCAGGATCGACGGGAAGTTTATTTCAGAAACTAATACCAGTTCCTTAGTAGGAAATCGGGTTCAAGGGGAAGTTTATATCAGAAACTGAGACTAGTTCCTTGGTAGGAAACCAAGATCGAGGGGAAGCTTATTCCAAAGGAAACTCAGACCAGTTCCTTGGTAAGAAACCAAGATCGAGGGGAGGTTTTTACCTTTTCTAAGCATCATTACTTAGCAAAAGAAGATGGATGAGCACACTACCATTCATAACCACCATCAAAATTTCGGGTATTCTGATATTTAATCCTCTTGCACCCCGAATGCCCGAATACCTTCGCCATTCACACCTTCGGGTCCAAGAAGATTAAATAGGGGCATTTGTCATACCCCAAATTTTGCCCACTAAGATTCCCATCATTGTGCAAACCATCATCACAATATGGATAAACTTTCATACTCATTAGTCTCCCTAAAGATGGGTGAGCATTCACTACAATCAAAGAATTAGGGTTTCAAGCCCTCTCAGGGCACTTAGACAAAGGATCAATCAAGAAAGGACATGATCTTCAACTTGTTTAAACCCCATAAAGGCTCAAGAGGACTCCCACATCAAGAATCAAGCACAAAGTTGTAGCATTCCGAGTGGATTAAGCCTCAAGATCGCCAGTGTCACCAAATTAGGGTTTTGGTCGACCAGGGCCTCCGGATGGAATTTTTCCTCTGGGCATGAGCCAATGCTTCAAAATATAACTCAAGATACTCCAAGGGACCTCATGGACCCCATCATCAAGTCAATTTAACCTTAGGGGATGCATTCATAAAAAATCAGGAATTAGGGTTTTTTGACTTAATTCACCGCTAAGTTGACTTTTGGGACAAAACATGAGCCAAAATCTCAAGACATGATTTGAGGGTCTCCAATACACTAAATTGATCCATTTGTAACAATGGATTGATCCAAGAAGCTTGGTCTTCAAGTTTCAAGTTCATCAGGACCACAACTAGGGTTTTGAGGAAAAAAGTCAACTGTACCTTTGACTTTTGACCAGGACATGCTCCCAAACCTTGGGACATGATTCAATACACCCCATAACACCTATGAAATCAATCCATTAAGCTTGATTTAGGTCAAGGACTTGATTTCATAGAGGATCGCAGAGTTTGGAATTCATCTGATAAAAAGTCAATTGTGCCCAAAAGTCAAAGTTTGACTTTTTGATTTTTTGGTCAATTATAGTTCCTTAACCCTAAAATGATGTTAATGTGCGATTGGAATCATCATTCATCATGAAAAATCAAAGAAAGTGGGATAACTTGTAAAATGGGTAACCATAAAAAACTTAGAAATTTTCTAAGTTATGGAACAAAGTGGCTAGGGTACCAACTTCCAAGGATCATAACTTGTGATCCAAGCAACCATTTTGGCTAATCCAAAGATGGATTTGTAGCTCTCATGGCATACTTTAAAAGTGTCAACTACAGCTCATTCCAATTCCTCATGGATTTTAAGTTATGGAATGATCAAAATGGCTGAAAACACAAAAGTGACACTTTTCCAACACTTACTGAAATTTTCACTAAGTCAGAATCTGCCTTACTTTTTCCTAAAAGTAGGGGCATTTTTCATTATAATTCAGTTTGGATCAAAACCAAAGTTGGACATCATATTGAAATAGGATATATCAGCTTTCCAAAATGTCCAAGAACCCCATGAAATTCCATCTGAGCTAAGAGTTATGACAGTGGCAATATGCCTTGTTGCAACTGTCATGGCCAGGCAGATTTGTGCATTTTGCTCGATTTGATCAGATTGTGCAAATGTAAAACAAGTTTATCCATATGAACACCTCAGGGGGAGACCAAGGATGAACAAACACTGATTCATAAGCCTCCAAAGTCTTTAGAACTACAAGTAGCATGCCAAACCTAAAAAGCCTAAAAGGGGGACAGGACTCCAATTTTGTTTTGGAGCATTCAATTGATGCACCAAGGTGGCATGAACTGAGCCTATTCCAACTGAATGAGTCAAGGATGATCTCTGAACCAGGGAACCATAGGTCTGTGCTCTAACCTCTAGTCAATGGCTAGAGGAGACTTAAGATTCCAAAGTGATGCAATTGGCACCCAGCCTGCAGCAGCCACCATTCACTATTGCTTGCAAAACAAACTTGCTCTACTATAAATAGAGCTCATTTGTGCTCAGTTTGAGTACACCAAAGCACTACAACACTTGTTTTCCTCAAAATCTCTTTCTCTAGGCCAAAATGCCTTCTTTTGAAAGGTGACTATGAGTTTTTGAGTTAGAGAGCATTTCCATCACACCTCATGATCCAAACACATCCAATATGTCATATCTAAGCTGTCTAAACTCTCATAAGTGACCTGTAACACCAACATCTCAAAGTCCCCTCTCAAAACCTCAAAATTGGACTTTTTTTCATTTTTCAAGCCATGTCTTGATTCAGTCACTTTCAAAACCAGATAAGACCTCAAACACACTCCAAATATCACCCTTGAACTGTCCCAAATGGTTCCTCACATCTGGAACACCATTTGAGAGAGTTGTCATATTGGGCACTTTTGCCCCTTTTGCAAGAAAGAGCTCAAACTTGTTCCTGAGGATTCCAGCTGATTCTAATCATCCTAAAAGCTTCTAAGGGATCATTTGAGGGTGTCTAAAGTATCAAATCATTTCTGGCACAAGAAGCTTGGCAAATAGCCCAAAAAGCTCCTAAAGAGGTAAGCATCATCACTTGAACTCTTTGAAATATGCATTGCTTTGAAGTCCACTGATCATACACATCTCATACATTTTACATATGTTGTGTTTGGACCAATTCATCATGTAATTCATGCCTGTAACAAGAGGTAGCATAGAAAATGCAATTATAGGCATGTTTCAAGAACACTATCGGGTTTTGAAATAGGAGCCTCATCTAAAAAAAAACCACCACCACCATTGGATTCCTTTAGAAATTCTAGGCCAGATGCATATATATTTTGTCCCAATCTATGGAGAAATGAGAAAGTTACAACCTTCACGTTTTTGGCCAAAATCTTGCCTTGCCTTGCCTTGGCCAGGCCAAAAACCAAGCATACCTCATATATTCATGGGGTGGTTTTGATACACGGATGTATCACCACCCCAGTGGTAGAAGGAGCGAGCTGCACCCAAGAGGTCTGGGGTTCGAATCCCCCTCGCCCCAGATCCTCTTTTTACCACTTTTTTCTATTTTTTCATATTTTTCATATTATTTTTAATGATTTGGAAAATTAATTTCTCCTTCAATTTTAATGATTTTTTATTGGTTCTTTTTCTGAAAAATCACTAAAATATTAAAATATTTTAATCTAAAAAAAATCAAATGTATATTATTTATTTAATATAGTTGGTATTTTTGTGAATAAATTCATTTTTATTGTTTTTAAACATTTTAAAAGTGAATATTTATCTTGAAAATCAAAACCAAATGAGTTCTAAATCATCTTGTGATTAAAACCTCATTTTTCAAACCTTAAACAAAAATCACAAGTAGTTTATTTAAACTTATTTGGTATTTTTATCATTTTTATAGATTTTCTTTAAATAATTACTTTTAAAGGAAAATGAAATTAGGGTTTCTTTGATTTTCAAACCTCGTCATTCTTTTTCAAACACTCATGGACCTCTAATAGAGTGTAAGACCCATCCCTTGTAAATAAGAAACCTTTTTGGGCCTCAGTCATTGTATAAGTCCCAGTACAGTTTCCAAAACGACGGTGCGATCACTGTCAATCATTTGGGTCTCCCCTCGTGTTGTAAGTCTCATCTTTCTTTTTCAAAATAAACTTTGGGCCTCTAATAGAGTGTAAGACCCAACCCCTCCTGAAAACCAAAATAATTTGGGCCTCATTCATTGTATAAGACCCACTGTGTTTTCAAAAACCTCGGCGCGGTCGTCGTCTTTTCAAAACCAACTGGGCCTCTCCCCGAGCTGTAAGCCCCAACAATATTTTCAAAGCACTTTCTCCTTTGATTTTGAATTCTAATATACAGTTGTTATCTAAACATTCTTTAATTTATTTGTTGAACAACTAACAAAACAGCATGGAAGCTCTACAACGGGTAAGTGTTTATCCGCTTTCATTTACTGCTTTCATATATATATAACTGTATTGTGGGGCTGCTTCACTGTAAGTCTTCTTTCACATCCTTTTACATACTTGTCATAGATCAACTGTGTATATACTAGTATAGTTATTTAGAGTTTTCCCCGACAATTAGGTCTAGAACTAAGTAAAGCCTGTTGGTCACTCTTAAATACAAACAAAACTAGATCCTCATAGGATTTCCAAATACAGTCTTCCCTTCTCTTGGGGTTAAACAATATGGGACACAGAGAAAGGCAGTATTCTTTGTGAACCTTTTCTCAGACTGTCACCCCTAGAAATTGCCAAAGAAATTCTACTCCCCGGAGTTAATCTATTCTCGGTGAATAACATCTCTTGAATTTCTCCAAACCTAGAACTTTCACTAAATGATCTATTCTCGGTGAATAGCATTTCTTGAACTTCTCTTGGTTTGGGACACACAGGCTTCCTAAAAGCATCCCCGCCTCCTCTTGGGCGTTGTACAAGGACCCTTCGGCTTCTTAGAAGTTCTCATGCCTTCTCTTGGGCTTAATACAAAGACCCTGAAGACCTCTTACAGGTATAGGACAGAACTTAGTCATCCTTCGTTGGAGCTGTCTTTCTAAAAGGAGTCAAAGCCCTCAGACAAATTTTAGGGTTGATACTCATCCCTTAAAAGCGTCGGCCTCCTCTTGAGCATCATACAAAAGATAAAACTCTTCCAATAGACTTGGACAGTCTAAATACCCTTGAGTCTCAAAGACATTCTCAAGTTCCCTCCAAAGCATAGGAGAAACCCCAGATTCTGGATTAATCTCTAGTAAGAGTTAAAACTTGGGGTTCTAAAACCCCGTCTCTCTCCCAAAAATACCCAACCAGCGTCGGTTTACCATCAGCATAACACTATCTCAAATCAGAGCCTCGAGGTTTCTGATTTATCAACTCTTTTGCATTCCCCTGCAAGAGCTGATTCCCCATTTGGACCTGCCTCAGGATCTCCAGAATTTCCTGCAGAAAGTTAGCCTCCTCTTAGGCTTTGTATAATAATCCTTTTCCTCAGCATAGTCAGCCTCCTCTTGGGCTTCGTACAACTATTCTCCCTAGTGGAGCTAACCTTTTCAGACTCTCTTGTTGAGTCGATCAATTCTCAAAGACTCTCTTGTTGAGTCAATCACCAGTCTCAAACTCTCTTATTGAGTCAATTACTTTTTAGACTCTGTTGTTGAGTCAATCACAGTCTCAGACTCTCTTGTTGAGTCCAATCACCTAAAAGCACTCTCTTGTTGAGTCAACCCCTTTTAGCCTCAATCTCGGGCTTCGTACGAGACAGATAAAAACCACTCTCTTGTTAAGACAATCTTTGCCCGCTTAAAGTTGGCATAATGATTTCCCTAGTAGAGATAGCCTCCTCTTAGGCTTTGTATAATGATTCTCCCTAGCAAAGTTAGCCCGCTTAAAGTTGGCATAAAGATTTCCCTAGCATATTTAGCCTCCTCGTGGGCTTTATATAAGGAAATCCCATAGCCGAGTCAATTAACCTTTTAGCATCAACCTTGGGCTTTGAACAAAGCACACAAAGATCAACATCTTCCTTTAGAGATGACAAGTTCTCTCTTGGTCAAACCTTTTAGCCTCTGTCTTGGGCTTTGAACAAGACACCAATACATCTCTTTTCTCCCTTAGAATAGGAGGAACTACGATTGCTCTGATTTCCCTGTTTCGTTTAAACGGGAATACGTAGGCATAAGATTGTAAAATCTTAGTGAGCATACTAATAAAAAACCCTAGGTCCAGTACCTTCATACATCATCATTTCCCACAGGAAAAAATCAAAACTTAGGTCCAGCACCTTACCAAAAACATCAATCAAAACTCAATCGCTCACTCACTCATATTTCCCAAGAAACTTTTCTAACCCATTACCAGAAAAACACCATCAATTACAAAGCGAGAACCTAATGCTAATATCCTGTGGATAACCACATATAGGATGGGTAATTGACAACTACCCATTGCATAACCTGACCCCGGCTCCCCAAATCTCTTAGCGTTTGTTAAACATTCGCGTGCAAGGTTAGTTTTAGACACATTCCCTTTCCCTTCCAGCTTAATAGGATAAATAAGAAATCAGAAAGTAGCACCCTTTCTCCGTGAGGAGGAAAACCCAAACTTCAGCGATAAGGTGGTCGCGTCACCGACAAAAATCGCTCGCTACAGGGTGAATTAGGTCAAGAAACCCTAATTCCTGATTTTTGATGAATACTTCCCCTGAGGCTGAAGTTGACTTGATGATTGGGTCCATGAGGTCCCATGGAGTATCTTAGATTATGCTTTGAAGCTTTGGCTTATGCCCATATGAAAATTTCCATCTGGAGGCCTTAGTCGACCAAAACCCTAATTTGGTGACACTGGTGATCTTGAGGCTTAATCCGCTTGGAATGTTGCAACCTTGTGCTTGATTCTTGATGTGGGAGTCCTCTTGATCCTTTATGTATGTTTGAGAGACTAGACATGTTGAGGATCATGTCATTCCTTGATTGATCCTTTGTCTAAGTGCTCTGATAGGGCTCAAAACCCTAATTCTTGATTGTAGTGAATGCTCACCCATCTCTGGGGAGACTTGGGGATTTATGATGGTTCACCCATATTGTGATGATGATTTGTACAATGGTGGGAAATCTTAGTGGTCAAAATTTAGGGTATGACAAAGGGGTGGGATCCACCAAAGATCAAAGACAATGATGGGAAGCTCACTGAGGAGTTAAAACCTGAAGAAGATTGGGACGATGAAGATGATAAGCTTGCTCGAGGAAACTCTAAAGCCTTGAATGCCTTGTTCAATGGAGTGGACAAGAACATCTTCAGACTCATTAAGAATTGCACTGTTGCAAAGAATGCGTGGGAAATCCTGAAGACTGCACATGAAGGTACCTCTTGTGTCAAAACCTCAAAACTTCAGCTGCTTACCACTAAGTTTGAGAACCTGAGGATGAGACAAGATGAAAGTATACATGACTTTCATATGAATATTGTTGATATAGCCAACACATCCAGTGACCTTGGTGAGAAAAATCCTGATGCCAAGTTGGTTCAGAAAATTCTAAGGTCTCTTCCCAAGAGGTTTGACATTAAAGTGACAGCCATTGAAGAAGCTCAGGACATAAATACCATGAAGGTAGACGAGCTTATGGGGTCTCTTCAAACCTTTGATATGGCTATTAGTCAAAAGGATGAAAAGAAGAAAAGTCTTGCCTTTGTGACCAACAAAGAAGAGGGTGACACCAAAGAGGGTTTGTCTAAAACTATGGGATTCCTTGAAAAACAATTTCATCAACTGGCAAAGCAATTGGATGAGAAGTTGAATTCAAATGTCAAGGCACAGATTTCTGACTTCCATAGATCAAGGAATTTTAGGAGGAGACCCAGCTATGATAGAAAATCCAATCGAGGGAAGGGAGTTCGGTGTTATGAATGTGGAGGTTTTGGACACACAAGAGGTGAGTGTCCTACATACCACAAGAAGGAGAAAAAGGGTCTATCCACCTCATGGTCCGAGGATGACTCCTCAAGAATGGAGAGACTACTAAGAAGGTGGCTGCAATGACAGGAATGTTTGATTCTGATATAGACTCAGAGATTGAAAATCTATCCTATGATGATCTAGTAAAATCTTTCAAAGAAGTTTATAAGAGATGCACTGAAATCTACCAACTAGGAGAAGGACAACACAAGATCATTATGCTCCTTGAGGCAGAAAGAGAAAAACACCTTGATGCCATCTCTGATCTTGAGGAGGAATTGGTTATGCTAAATTCCAAACTGGAAAATGTAACCAAAAATGTTCGGATGCTCAATAGCAGTTCTGGGATCCTAGATGAAATTCTCCAAGTTGGGAGAAATGCTGGAGATGTCAGAGGACTTGGATACAATGATCAAGGGTGCAGTCACAACTCAGTCAAAAGAAAACAGACAATGTCAAATAAAATGTCTCAACATCATTATAGACATCAGAGGAGACAAAATTGGAAATGTCATCACTGTGGCAAGTATGGTCACATTAAACGATATTGCTACAAGCTACATGGATATCCCAAAGGTAGGAGTACTGAAGAGAAAAGGAGCTCTATGAGTGAGTCCATGGCTCTGGTAGTTCACTTTCATCAAGATGAGTACCTTGAAGAAAGGTGGTATTTCGACAGTTGATGTTCAAGACACATGACTGGTGTTAGGGAATATCTAGTTGATATAAAGCTTCATTCCTCCAACCATGTCACCTTTGGAGATGGATCCAAGGGAAAGATTAGAGGAGTTGGAAAATTGGATCACGCTGCGAATCCTAGACTAGATGATGTGTTGCTTATGAAAGGATTGACCGCAAATTTGATCAGCATCAGTCAACTTTGTGATCAAGGTCTTCAAGCAAACTTCACCAGATCTGAATGTCAAGTCCTGAATGATAAAGGTAGAACTATCATGAAAAGATTTAGATCAAGGAACAACTGTTACGTATGGACTGCCTCATAGATGGAGAGACTTCATAGACCTTTCCCAGACGCGGACATTAGAAGATTAACTCAACTAGCACACACGAGGATGCAACGTCAGACTATAGAAAAGATGGAGAATCTGCTTCAGAAGGCTTCCAGATTTAGGGAGATGACTAGAAATTGATGCTCATATGTCATCACAGCAGA
This sequence comes from Lathyrus tuberosus, assembly GCA_022829125.1. NCBI lineage: Eukaryota > Viridiplantae > Streptophyta > Magnoliopsida > Fabales > Fabaceae > Lathyrus > Lathyrus tuberosus. The sequence goes on from JALAZF010000071.1 coordinate 17,707,184, forward strand.
CTCAGGCCATGAGACAGGAGATAAGAGTAACTATCTTCTAGACATTGGGACTGAAAGCGTTTTGACATGGTATAATGTCATACCAGATGTGACAACACCCGATGTGACATTTTAAATTGCGCAGATGTTACAGAATTATAGAGAAAAATTCTGAAGGACAAATTAGGGTTTTACTTGGTCAGTGGGAATGCTACTCAAAGGGTCAAAAATCAAATCACAAAAAATCACATCACTCAAACTTACTATTTTTTTGCCCTAAAACTCTTTAACTCGCTCACACTCAAGGTTGAAGAACAAACATATTATGCTTCTGCGAAGATGTCTCAACAATCCTCAACACGTGTAACCAAGAAGGAAGCCAGGGGGACAGGGTGAGTGTTGCTGGAATCACCAGACCTCTTGCTCAATATATGCCATCAAACTCATCTCATAATCCTGATGTTACTAAGAAGAATGCTGACAAAAGAGGAAATGATGTTGAAATTTCAGAAGGGAATTTGCACACCCTTGCTGACTCTGTGATTAAAAATGCTGAGCCAGATGATGAGACATCCTCATCCACACAAGGTGCCTCAGAACAAGATGACAAAATCATCAATCTAGATGATATGCCCTCTAACAATGAAGTAATTGCTACAAGCCTCCAGCCAAGTGTGTCGAAACGATTAAAGAAAAGAAAAATTAAAGGTGTAGCCATCTCCAACAAGCTGACTAAGAAGGCAGAAGTTGGACCTTCAAGGCCCTGGAGCAAGGTTGGTGTTGAGAGCAAGAAAAGGAAGGCAGAATCTGATATTGAATCAGACTATGAAGGGATAGAGGATGGACAAAATATCATAAAGAAACCAGCTTCCAAAAAGACTGCGGGTTCACTTCCCAAGGCTCCTATGGATAATATCTCCTTTCATGATGTTGTAAGTGTCAGCAGGTGGAACCATGTTTATCATAGAAGAATTTCTTTAGAAAGAGAACTGAGACAGAATGTCCTCAAGTGTGAAGAAGTGATGAACTTGATTAAAGAGGCTGGATTGATCAGAACTGTCTCTCATTTTGACTCATGTTATGAGCAGCTGGTGAAAGAATTTGTTGTAAACATACCAGAAGGATGCAATGATAGAAGAAATGAGGACTACTTCAAAGTGTATGTCAGAGGAAATGTTGTGACATTTTCTCCTGCTGAAATTAACAAATACCTTGGCAGATCTGAGTGTTCTCAAGCTGAAATTGAAGATACAGATGATCAAATCTGTAGGGAAATTATGGGGAACACCGTGAAGAGTTGGCCAAGCAAAAAATAGTGCTTGCTGGGAAGCTCAGCATCAAATATGCCATTCTCCATAGAATTGGTACTGTAAATTAGGTTCATACAAACCACACTTCAACTATCTCCACAGGACTTGGGAAGTTTATTTATGCAATTGGTAGAAGGAAACCCTTTGATTTTGGGGAATATATCTTTGATCAGATTCTGAAACAAGCTACCTCATCAGCTGTCAAACTGCCAATCTGCTTTCCATCACTCATTTGTGGAATGTTACTTCAACAATATCCTAGGATAACTCTATCTGGTGATGCCATCATGAAAAGAAAGCCATCTTTGTCTCTACATCACAAGTTGATTGCTGGCAATCATGTTCCAGACATTGCCTCGACATCTACAGTTACATTCTCAGAGGAGGATACTATTGATCAGCTGAAAGCCACTTGCAAAGAACTTGATGATATAATCAAGGTAAGCACTGCAAGAAAAGAAAAGCTGGAAAGACTGATACAGGCTCTGGCTTCTAAGCAAATCAAAGACACTGAAGATGCTAAGAAGGGTGATGAGGAAACCCGTGAAGCTGAAAAGGAGGATGCTGATAATGGTGCTGGTGAAAGTGAAGAAGAAGAAGTAGATGAGGAGGAGACAGAAGATGACCTCTGAGAGTTGTCTTCACTTTATTTTTTATTTTCTGTACCTTTTGTTGTTTTGTTTATTTTTTGTTTGTAAGGGCTGAATGCCCAGGATAATTTTCGTTTTTTTTTCTGTTGGGTGTGTAAACTTTTACTTTGAACTGGTGTATTGGTTTTTCGGTTAGTTTTTCTACCTTTGTCATATTGTGGCTAAAAAGGGGGAGAATTACTAACATCACTAACCACTACTGCTAACTGTGTTGACTGCTGAGAGTCTACTAACCACTGAGGGGGAGTAGATCTGATCTGATTGAGGGGGAGACATGTTATAGTTTCTGCTACTGCTCTGATAGTGGTCTCCCTGATTTGTTTCTGCAGGTTAATGGAAGTTAGTTTTAGCCAAAATCTGCCAAAGGGGGACATTTTTGAGTACCTGCTTTTTGAGGTTGGCATTAATTTTGGTAAAACTAACTTAGCAGAAAGATGTTGGATAAGATGTCCTAACATGTTTTACTAACTGCAGGTTAAGATGTTAGACAAGATGTCCTATCAGGAGGATTCGACATCTTTGTCTGTTACAATTTTGAACTAACTATATTTGGTAACAGGTGTGATTGGAAAATGACTAGGATTCCGGGTGGCATCTGAGATTGTGGAATCAGATATTCTGATTCTAAATGAATTTGCGGTTTCCTTATGAAGGAGATATTGTTAGTAACTTGGGATTGAAGAAAGAATTAGGTCGCTAATTCTGAGGAAGATATCTGCTGCGCTTTTGAAGCCCAAGTCCTGCTGTGCTTTGCAATATAAATAGGTTAGAGTTAACCTAGTATGTGGTTGATTGTTGCAGCTGTTTTAGAAGTACTAGGGTTTGTACTTTTTGTGAGCCTCTCGAGTATTGTGTGAATACTGAGAAGGACTGTTTATTGAGTTGTAATATATTCAGTCACTGCTGTGATTGGAAGGGAATTGAGAAGGGTCTCATACCTAGGAGAGTCTTAGGTAGAAATCTAGGAAGGGTAGTTGCTAGGTGCTAAGTTGTAAACGTTGGAGTTTAGCTTAGAACCAATTCTACTTAGTGATTTCATTCCTGGCTTGGTAGCCCCCAGACGTAGGTGTTGTTGTTCACCAAACTGGGTTAACAATCTCTGGTGTTGTTTACTTTTTACTGTTTACTTTTTTTCTTCCTTAGATCCTTGTGAGAAGCAGAGATCAAGTGTCACGACATCCTGTCTGACATCTTCGTGATCTGCTTAACCAGAATTTCAGTATCTCTACTTCAATAGGAAGAACAACATCCATCCCATACACCAAAGAAAAGGGAGTTACCCCTGTCGAAGTCCGCACCAAAGTTCTATACCCGTGCAAAGCAAACGGTGACATCTCATGCCAATCCTTATAAGTCTTGACCATTTTATGCAGGATCTTTTTGATATTTTTGTTAGCAGCTTCGACGGCTCCATTCATCTTGGGACGATAAGGTGAAGAATTATGATATTCAATACTAAAACTGTCACACAACTCCTTCATCGATTTGTTGTTCAAATTTGTTCCATTGTCCGTTATAATTCTGTTTGGAATTCCATAACGACAGATAATGTGATTCTTGATAAAACGGGAAACCACTAGCTTGGTTACGTTGGCGTAGGAGGCAGCTTCAACCCACTTTGTGAAATAGTCAATAGCCACTAAGATGAACCGATGACCATTAGAAGTATTTGGCTCAATAGCCCCAATCATATAAATGCCCCACATAGAGAACGACCAAGGTGACGACTACACATTTAACAATATTGGAGGTACGTGCACCTTGTCAGCATAGATCTGGCACTTATGACATCTTCTGGCATATCGGATGCAATCAGTCTCCATAGTCAACCAATAATACCCAGCCCTCAAGATTTTCTTAACCATGGCATGCCCATTAGCGTGAGTGCCAAATGCTCCTTCATGAATGTCGTGGATCAACAGGTCTTCTTTTCGTTTGTCAACACATCTTAGCAAAACCATGTCATGATTCCTTTTGTATAGTACATCATTGCTGAGGAAAAATTTGGACGACAACCTTCTCAAAGTTTTCTTGTCGAGAGTTGAAGCATCAGCAAGATATTCTTGGTTCTTCAGATAATTTCTGATGTCGTAAAACCATGGTTTCCCATCCACCTCTTCTTCAATCAACTGGCAGTAGGCTGGTTCAGTCTTGCCCTCAATTCTGATTAGTGGCGCCTCATTAACAAGTCTGACTTTCCACATTGAAGCTAACATTGCTAAAGCATCAGCTATGTGGTTCTCTGATCGCGGAACATGACGGAAAGTGATCTCATCAAAGTATTGGATCATCTTCACAATATAATCACGGCACAAGACCAACTTGTCTTTCGTTTCCCATTCACCCTTGACTTGATAAATGACTAGAGCGAAATCTCCACTGACTTCCAAAATCTTGATTCTGAGATCAATTACTGCTTCCAACCCTAGAATACATGCTTCATACTCAGCAATGTTGTTTGTGCATTCAAAATCTAACCTTGGATAAACAGAGTATAACCACCATCAGGGTTCATCAACACAACACCTACACCTTGTCCACTGTAGTTAGAAGAACCATCAAACATCATCTTCCATCGGGAACCAGGTTCAGGACCTTCATCAGGGTCTAGCTTTTTCGAAGGCCTGCTAACAGTTGGAGATCCATTCTACAGTCTGGTATTTGCAAAGCAGCTTGAAGATTGGCTCACAGGTGGGAGTCACGTTGGAGATAAACCTAGAGATATAATTCAAACGAGCAAGAAAACCTCTTACTTGAGACTTAGTTTACTGAGCTGGCATCTCTAGAATAGCTCGCGCTTTGTCAGGGTCGACCTCAATTCCTCGTTGACTAACGACAAAATCGAGTAACTTTCCTGATCTAACACCTAAGGTACACTTGGCAGGATTCAACCTCAATTGATATTTTCGGAGTCTTTTGAATAGTTTTAGAAGATGATCCAAATGTTCCTCCTCACTCTGGGATTTAGCAATCATATCATCAACATATACTTCAATCTCCTTGTGTATCATATCATGGAAAAGAGTCACCATAGCTCTCTGATAGGTTGCCCCTGCATTTTTCAAACCAAAGGGCATGACCTTATAACAATAAGTTCCTCAAGGAGTGATGAACGTAAATTTGTCCATGTCGGCAGAGAAACCATCCATAAAGGAGAAAACTGCAAAACAGGTTGTATTATCCACAAGAGTGTCGATATGTAGCAGAGGGAAATCGTCCTTTGGACTTGCCTTGTTAAGATCCCTATAATCCACGCACATTCGCACCTTGCCATTCTTCTTCATCACGGGCACAATGTTGGCCACCCATTCGGGGTATTTTGAAACTACCAAAAGTCCTGCATCAAGTTGTCGCTTAACCTCATCCCTGATCTTGAGAGCCATGTCGGGTCTACTTCTTCGGAGTTTCTGTTTCACTGAAGGGCATTCGGGCTTGAGTGGTAGTTTATGAACTACTATGTCTGTATCTAAACCAGGCATGTCCTGATACGACCATGCAAACACATCCACATACTCTTCAAAAAGCTTTACCAAACATTCCTTCTTATCTTCATCAGTACCAAGATTGATGGTGTCAACTTGTTCTTCATGTGGCTGAAGAGCCGTGTACTCGTACTCACACATTCTTTCCAACTCATCTGGGACCTCGTAATCTTTTTCTCCCTCATCCTCAGCTTGGTAGATGGGTGAATCAAAGTCAATGGTGAAAGTAGGGTCATCGAATACAACAGGTTTGTGGATTATTCTGCATGATGGAGGGACTTATTTTATTAAAATGCACAAAATTAAATGCAAGAAGAAATGTTTTTTGTAGTTTTGAAAAGATTTCCATTTTTCCTTAAAAGAAAAAACAGTAAATAAAAACAAAAGAGTTTAACAAAACATCTTCATTGATTAATAAAAGTTGAAAGAGGTGGCCCATAAAAAATAGTCTGATAGCCTTGGGCACGACTATGGAATTGAAAACGAACAACAAAAGCAAACATATTACTCTGGCACAGGGACAACACAGGGATCTCAATAGATTCCCAATTATCTAGTGCAGCGTCACACTGAAAAAACCAGATGGCTGATGTCTTCATCTTCTGCGTCTTCTATCACGTCATTGACCTGATATCCTTTGCTAATGAACACTTCCTGGATTGTCTTTGGTCGCACTATTGTAGAAGTAAATGTCTCCTCAAGAGTTGATTTGTAACCCAACCCTTGGTATTTCTTCCTCTCTTGAACTTCAATAACTTTGCCCCAGCCTTCGGGAACACCTTCTTTCAGGGCAGACTGCATACTTTTGAAGGAAGGAAAAGATGGATTACTCGGGACCACCGATTCTTCAATGTCTAGCATGACAACATTGGTTATCTCAAGAGCATGGAAAGAAGTTTCCAAAGCATCTTCATCAACCTCTATATAGCGGAAGGAAGACAGATTACTGACCATCAAGTCCTCTTCACCATGTACGATAACCAGTTCTTCATTAACTACAAACTTCATCTTTTGGTGCAATGTTGAAGTCACAGCACCAGCTTCATGGATCCATGGTCTTCCAAGTAGGCAGCTGTAGGCAGGATTAATATCCAACACCTGGAATGTGATATTGAAAACACGTGGACCAATTAGGATTGGTAGCTCAATCTCACCCATTACAGATCTTTGTGAGCCATCAAAAGCTTTGACAATTAGGGAAGTAGGTTTCATCTCAGCTCCTTTGTATGCCAACTTTTCAAGTGTCCTCTTGGGCAAAACATTTAAAGAGGAACCAGTGTCCACAAGGACTCTCGCCAAAGTGTCTTCTTGGCATTTCACGGATACATGCAGAGCAAGATTATGATTTTCCCCTCTCGAGGTAACTCTTCGTTGCTGAAACTGAGGGTATTGCAAGCAGTGATATTTGCAATTACACTGTCAAACTGACCGACGGTAATATCTCGAGCAACATGGGCTTGGGACAATATCTTTTACAAAGAAGCTCGGTGAGTAGGTGAATTCAACAACAGGGACAAGATTGAGATTTTAGAAGGAGTTTGGTGAAGCTGATCCACAACTTTGTAGTCACTTCTTTTGATGATTCTCAGAAACTCGGCATCTTCTTCACTTGTAACCACTTCTTTTTCCTTGTCCTTGACGGGCACATGAGCAATAGTTTCTTTGGGCACAATCCCTTTGAAAAGAGGAGTGTAAACTCGGCCACTTCGTGTCATTTTCCCAGACCCATCTATATTAGTTACTTCTTCACTAATGGTTCCCACCTCTTTCCTTGGAACCACACTTCCAGACCTTTTGTTAACCACAATATCTTCATAATTCCACAGAATAACTTTTGAACTTCTGAAATGGAACGGAACAGGCTCTTTGAATACCTTTAGTTTTGACTGATTGGCGGCAGTAGCAACAACAGATTCATATGTATTGAATATTGGCTTTGGTTTATTGAAGATAGGGACCACATAACCGGGTTTCGGCACATTGAAAATGGGCACTTTCTCTCTTGCTTTAGGTAAATTGAAAATGGGCTCAATTACCACAATCTCCTCTTTTTTTCATTTTACTGACTACTTGCAAAAAACCTTCATCACTCAACCGCTGAATAACATCTTGAACCAACTTGCATCCTCTGACACTGGCATCACAGTCTTCATAATTATGGTGGCAAACTTTCACTAAACCAGATTCAAACAATTTTGATTGAAAAACTTTGACAGGAGTCTTAATCTTAGATGCATCCATTATCAACACCTCATCATTCTCATCTTCAATAGCATTTGTAGTCCCATGTGTAGGCAATGGGTTGTTCTTCACATTCGGCGGATTATCCCCAAAGGACAAAATCTTCTTTTCTATCAAACTCTTCACAACATATTTCAATGCAAGGTATCCTTCTAGGTCGGGACTGGCAGCGCCTTGGTGGAATGCACAATGGGCATTAGGATTATGGAATTGCATGGATTTTTCTGTAGGTGGGCCCAAAGGCCTGGTGACAATCAAAGGGTATTGGACCAAAGAAGGGTACAACTCTGTGTAAGTCATTGGAATTGGAGGAAATAAAGGCTTTGACACTTCTCTTCAGTAGGGAGCACTTGACTGAGAAGCTTGTGGCCTCTGCTGTTGTTGTTGGTAAGCTGGAACATTAGGTGTTGGCTGATAGTTGGGTTGTTGTTGATAAATAGGTGCCTGCTGCGCGGGCTAATGATAGTGTTGGAGCCACAGCTGCCACATAAGGTTGTGGGGCAAACTGCATAGGATATAATGGTTGTTGAACAAATCTTGGGTTCGACTGCTGTTGATAAACCGGCTATTTCCAAACTTGATTCTTTTTCTTACCTGTCATGACTGCATTCGTTTCTCCTTCTTTCTTCTTATGAAAATTACTGAGAGGTTTCTTGGTGTTACCACTGCTTGAATTGTTTGAAGAACTAATCACCTTTCCACTCTTCAAACCAGCTTTTACTTTCACACCCACGGCCACAATGTCAGCAAAGTTGGTGCTAACACTGCTAATCATTCTTTCATAAAACTCAGGCTTCACAGTGTCTACGAACCAATCAGCTAGTTCCTTCTCAGACAATGGAGGTTTAACCTGGGAAGCAGTCTCCCTCCAGCGTTGAGCGTATCCTTTAAAGGACTCAGAGTTGTTTTGAGACATACTCAAAAGCTGCCTACGATCAGGGGCCAAATCCATGTTGTACTTGTAATGTTTCACAAAAGCATCTGACAGATCTTGAAAACTGTGAATTCTGGATTGGTCCAAACTCATGTATCATTTAGTAGAAGCTCCTTTCAAACTATCCAGAAAACAATGGATCATCAGTTTGTCATTATCCATATATGCTGTCATTCTTCGGTAATACATGATCAAGTGCGACTTTGGGCATGTCGCGCCTGAATACTGGTCGAAATTTGGAGTCTTAACCTTTGGTGGAATCACTAAACCAGAAACCAAACACATATCTCTAGCATCAGTACTAAAGATGTTACTGCCTTCCATCGCTCTCATCTTTCTTTGGATAGTTTCCACACTTTCTTTCAATATTTCATGGCGCTCGTCCCCCTCCTCAGACACTTCGGGGAAATCATAGACCGACTGTTGATTGTGGAAGATGGGATGCACCTGAGTTTGTACAACTGGTGGAGCAAAGGTCGGGATGGCTTGGGGATTCTCATTACCCACAGGAACAACTTGTTGAGTAATCACGGCAACTGGTGGTGGCACAAAACCAGGGGGAAACCCATATGGTGGCAAGAGACCAATGTTGACATTTGTAGTAGATTCCATGGTTGGAGTGACAATCTAAGAGCCCACGGTGGTCTGAGTATCCATCTTTTCTTTAATAACCTTTAAGGCTTCCATGATCTGCCCCATGCTTCCTCGCAAATCATTCCACTCATTGTTGACCCTATCCAGTTCAAAATCGTGGTCAGACATCCTTTGGTGAGCTTGGGCTCGAGTGTTGTATCTGCGTCGAAGACTCAGTGTGACGGTTCTGGAGAGAAGACGACAGAATGAGACACGACAGGAAAGAATGCACATGTTTTGACATGCGGAGATGCATATGCAAATGCAGATGCAAACAAAACTATCAAGGAACTAAAAATTTTGCAAACATTGTAGATAATAGGATACTTCTTAAAACAAGCTCATCCATTAGGAAATTTTCAAATGCTACAAAACATAGGCGGTACACCTTCAAAGTTCATTACATAGGCGGATACAAAATACACCACAAAAGGAAACTAGGGATCTAATCCACTTGCAGATGGTCATTCCCCTCCATTGAGCTCCTTCATGAGTTTTTCGATTTGCTCCTGTATCCTCGCTTTGTCGAGGGCCAGGTCTTCCAGCGCTTTTTTCAGCTTTAACTCTTCATTGGTAGGCGGCTTATGACGTGGATAAGGCATCCTCATCACAAGACCTTTTTCACGAGACCATTCCAAACAAGCTTCGGTGACGCTACAATCAGGATTTTCCAATGCAGTCCATATTTTCCTGTTTATGCAACGCCAAGCACGTTCAACTTTGACCATGAACTCAGAATTTTCCCCTTCTTCCAGAAATAGCCTCCTCAGATCGTTAAGATCAGGTATCTCCTCCATTGGGTGGCCTAGCTGTCGGCGAGCGAGAATGAGGTTATAGTTGATACATCCTCTTCTACCCATAAGAGGTACATTGGGGAAATCCCCACAGCTGTGAATCATAAGAATCCCTCCATAGACTGGGCCATACCACTCAATATCAGCATGGGAAAGCTCCATAAACCTTTTGGACCGGACTGTACTGTCCGCCACATCCCAAAAGGCTGCGGTCCTTGGTAGGTACGAAATAAACCACCTATAAATGAGAGCAACACAACAGACGATCTTTCCTCCATCTTGCATATTCTTTGAGTGAATGGCATGATAAGTATCAGCCAACAGAGTGGGAACTGGATTCCTGAGCATAAAGATCTGAATAGCATTGACGTCGACAAAGTCCTTAGCGTTGGGAAACAAGAATAGTCCATAAGCTAGCAAAGCAAAAGTACACTCAAAGAGCATGGTATTCTTCCTATCAGTAAAATAACGAGCCTTCTCGAACAAGAACTGGGCGGGCAGTCCAGAAAGTCCCCCCTTATTGATCATGTGGGCTCGGATGTCAGACAGCCTTAGTCTCGTTCCTCTTGCAAGATTGTAATACCCCGTATAATATTTATTTAGAATAGTATAATACAAGCATTTTATTTGGTACTGACATCATCATAAGTGCCTAATGGCATAATTCACATACTTGACCATTTCTAAAAACACATAATACAATCTATGGTACAAGAATGGAAACTAGCCAAAACAATAAAAACTAAGATCAATATACAATATCCTCAATTGTATACAACAAAAATAACACACAGCGGAAAAATAAGTTCAACTAAGCTTCTCTTGAAACATCCAAGCATAGCTCCACTTGTAAAGCAAACCTGCAAACCACACCTAAAATATAGCAACTATAGTGGCGTGAGATACATCAAATCTCAGTGAGTTCCCTATCTTATAGATTCTCTCGGCTTTACAAGGTTCTATCAATCCTAACTCAAGTCAAGGGGAAGGGAAATGACCTTGAGTTCTCAATCTCACAATCTCACACTATATGGAAACATGTCATGAGTCTGTTAACTCTTAAATTCACACGAAAGGAAAAACGCCCTGAGCCTGTTAACTCAAGAATCCTTATGAATGGAAATATGCCCTAAGCCTGTTAACTCAAGAATCTCACTAATCGATAACCTGTACCAAGGCATCCCTTTTTCCCGTCCGCTTCTACGTCTAGAAGTCGACCCGAGTCATGGATCCTTGTAGTTACTTGACATACGAAATGGATTCGGGATCATCGGCCTGTTAACCGTGAACCGTCACTTATCATGGCCTATTAACCATCACAAGTCTCTTTACCATATAGGTTCCATTCGTACTACACGCGGGAATCAAACCTGCCAAGTAATTATGCATACGTTTCAGAGGAGGAGCTCGAGTCTCATGAAACTACACCTCAAGATAAATGGTTAGGATTACGTGATCATATACACAACGTGATTATATTCGACAATTTCAAGGCCACATTCGCCTTAAGGCCTCTTTTGCCTTTTACAAAACAACAAAGGTTTACACACATGTTCCATACTAGTGTTTCACTCATTTCTAGACCATCACTCGTCACTGATGCACCTTTCTACAACACATGCCTGAGCATCGCCATCTCGAGTTTTCTATCAATTTCTAGTCACAATCTAGAATCATATCATTAGGTTTGGGGTAAAGTTTCCTTACTCTTCCTAATTCATATTTTAAGCATGCATATTCTCTCATCATACTTTACAACAATTAGTTAGACATGGTATAACACAATTTGCATAAGTAAAACATTTATAACCACATATCACATAAACATCATTTTTGGGTTCCCTCCGATTCATTCAATCAGGTATCAAAATCAATACTTTTGATTTTTATATCGTAGGATATTTCCATAGCTTTCCAACGACTATTACCATGCTTCGATCGGAGTTACGATCCAAAAGATGCCGATCTTCAAACATTTCACACAAATTCCATTTTTAAACATTTATACATTTTTGTAAACATTACATTTCTATATGTTTCTTATCAATCCATGGAATATAACCATCTTTCTACCTCACCATCACAAATAGCATTGAAATAGCTTTCCAAGGCTTTCGACCGTGCGTCAATCCGAATTACGGATCAAAATTTATGACGAAAATACGAAAACAATGTTTTTGCTGTCCCAAACAATTTCGCCCGGCGAAGCAGACTCGCCTCTATCTCGCCTGGCGAATCTGGACGAACCAGAATTCTCTCAAAACGTATTTGGGATCCAAAAATGATCAAAACCTTCAACCCATATGATATTATTGCACCCCATGACCCAAATAACATGTTATAACACATTTAGACATGCATTTCATCAAATCATCCGTTAGATTTCATTGATTTCTCCATTTAATCATTTTCTCTCAAATCTAACCTAAGTTCTAAATCCTTAATTCTAGAACTTAGAGTTTCTAACTAGAACCCACCTTAACAATGAAGAGGAGTTTGAAGAAGATGATGAACATTGAAGACGATCCATGGCTTTTCTCTCTTCTTCCTCTTTCCCTCTTCTCTTTCTTTCTCTTCTTCTTCTTTTCTTCTTCTTCTTACTATCTTTTTCTTCTTTTTCTTTCTAACATATATATATATATATATATATATATATAATACTATTATTATATAATATAATCCAACAGGGTAAAATATTTCCAATTGATATTTGTCGTCTCAACCAATCGATCAATTATTAGAGTTACCAAAAATTACTTTCTTGAACTATCAATTATTAATCCGTCTCTAAAATAATTAATCTCTTTAGAGTTCATTAGTTGCTCTATTGATCCCAAATGTCAATACTTAAAGTACTTAGACGATTCCATTAATCCAATTTACCAAAGGTAAAGCACATAGATACTCATCTGATCTCGTCTGATATCCAATTGAGCATTTAAATAATGTGGGGTATTACACTCTCCCCCCCCCCCCCTTAAATTGAAATTCGCACCCGAATTTCCTCTACTCGACTACAACTGCAACTTATATCCCTGTCTTAGATCCACACTTAACTTTACTTCCGTTAGAACTTCTGACGTAATCAATTCCAAATTGACTTCACAGTTCAAAATCCTTATTTTCACAATTTATCAAACTTCGTGTCCTTAGTCATACTCTTGTTTCAATATTGGTTTTACTTCGAACTTTGTTTTTTCCAAATTCATCTGTTCCTTCATACTGAAACACTTGGTCATATCTTGTCTTCAGAAGAAATATACCATTCTATACCCTCCTACCGAGTCACAACACAAAACTATAATTCCTGTAATATTCAAAACCACTTCAAAATCAGTCAGACGACTCAATTACCAATTCCATCTAGCCTGATGCTCTACACTATACTCATTCAATCCGATATTTCCTTTCTTTCGTGCCACACCAACGGTAACACACTTAACACAAAAATCTCCTTATTTCCATACTTACAAGTAACAATCCTTCTAATCCTTATTATTCTGGCTTAACCCCTTTCATCCGTCACCTTCCACCGCGTAATCCAAAACCAACAAGGGAACACCATGAATTCTTAAACACTACCAATCAGCTAACAATCCACGGAGAAACACACTTATCCCCCTTGGATCCCTACTAACCAATGGTACAAAAACTTACCGACGACTTATGGTAGGACAATTTCTTTGCCAACACACAATATTATAACATCCGTCCAACACTCTCCAGATGATAAAGGCACAGGAGTTACACTGCTACAATTATAACGTACACCACTCCAAATCCATTCTAAACTCAAAATAATATATCCGAAATAGTTTAATAACCTCCGGTTCCGGTTACCATATTCCAAAACGATTCTTCTTACGGGGTTTCCGAATAGCTCAAGGTCTCTTGTTGGTACGAGTTCTCAACTAATATTACATAACACCATCACGAGGCTTCAATCATATGCGAGTCACCACTTATCAAAACTTAAACCATCCAAGGTACAACTGTGAGTTTCCATACTACTCACCAATTTACGTACAACACTCCACATACACCCACGCTATCGAAGACCATGCCACATTTCTCAATTGAATCCACTTTTCTCATTCGTTCCATTTCATAAACTATTCCCAGTTACATACTTAACTTCGGAACGTCCAATAATTACTAGTACTTGGAAAGATAACCTACAAATTCCTTCTCTGGTTAGAGCACAACTGCACACCACTGGTACCACTTTCACGGGGTCTAAATCCAAAACCAAGAACTCATGGAAGATAACAATTACTAACTCCGACCAACCGTTTGTTCCTTAATAACACCATAAATTAAATTACCGATACGATCTTTACAAGATCAACACTTCGAGAATATTTTCCAACTTCGTCCTTAAGACTCGCAACAGCAATAATAACAATACACCTAAGACTTTCTCACACTCAACACAGTTCACAAGATTACTTCCCCAAAGTTAAACTCCCTCGTCGTCTAAACAAATGACCAATTACGCAACACCTTTCCACAAGTTACGATTTCAAAACACAATTCCGTCTTTCATTTATGCAATACTCTCCACTCGGAGCAACATAAGGTAACAAAATGCAGATGATGGTTCCTAATGGATTTCACAATTTACACACATGTTAATCGATTACCCATTTAAGCTAATCAGTTAACTCCTCAAAATTCAGTACAAAGCACTATCCTTGCATGTGTTAATCGGTTAACCCCGTTACGTTAATCGGTTAACACTACTGCAGAAGCTAAAAAAAACCCAATTCCTTTTAGTTCAAAAGCCCTTCCTACTCAAAACCTTCAATCCAGTTTGTTCTAACCCACAATATCATTCTCAACTCGTGGCCTTTTAACTTGTATAACAATTCACCAACCATGATTCCACTCAAGGTAAAATCAACAAGGTCAAGACATTCAGACGACACACTTCAACCAAACGACAAGGCAGAATTCCAAATTCTGTTGCAGTCACTCTACGAATCGTTGGTGGGATAATTCCTTCTCAACTAATGACGACATTATATGGTTTCAACCACCACTTATACTTGATTCGTCCATAAGCAAAACCCAACACACAACCATTATACGGTACAACAAAATTGATGGACCTCTCACTTGAAATTCCTTGGAGAAATTAAAACAACAACGTTCTTAGTTCAACAAAAGGTAGATTCCGAATATTCCGATTATTCACAAATATAGAAGTTCTCTATACTCGAAAATTAATTGGGGCAATGCATCCTCTTGAAGAACCTTTCCATCACTTCGCACACATTAACCGAGATTTCTTAGCCCCCCTCCCCCAACTATCTATTACGCATTCCACTTACCAAATCACTTAATGGAAGATTTGCAACCGACAATTCTCATCAACTATTTACAAAACTTCTCCGGTGTAAACCGTTTCATGATTTACACTTAGTCCGTAATAAACCCTGATTCGCTTCTCGTTGTTTACCGCACACTTACTTCCTAAAATACAAGACTCGCTGCTTCACAAGGTATGTCCCTTCACACTTGTCTCAAGAATAAGAATCCATCACGTACTCTTGTGACCAAGGTGCTACCACTACGCTCGTTCTTAATACCAAGGTATAACTCTCTCATAACACATTGTTAATACCGTTTATTCCATATAATCGAATAAAATCCACCTCATAACAATATTTTCACTTTCCACAGCATAGAACACTTTCATAGCTTCATATCGATATAAAGAACGCTTAAAACGGACACCCGAGTCTAAAGATATGAATTTTTTGAAGGAAAGAAAATTATTGGAAACACCCAGATTCGCCTGGCGAGTAAGGATTTCGCCCGGCGAATCCCACTTCGCCAGTACTTCGCCCGGCGAACCTGAGGCGAATCCTCATTTCATAAAAAACCCAAAAGTTCCAGTAGCTACACATGTTCTGTTTCTTCATTTTCGCCTGGCGACTAAGTAATTCGCCTAGCGAATTCCTCTTCGCCAGCACTTCGCCTGGCGAACCAGCGGCGAGACCCCATTCGCCTGGCGATTCTTGATTCGCCTGGCGAATCACACCAGAAGCAGAATTTTCTGCTGTGTTTTTTTTTCACGGTTTCCACACCTTAAAATCCAACTTTTCCAAACCAAAACATTTCCAAATTCTAAATTGATCTCTCATCGAATACAGAAAATCCCGATGCAATATCTCGAACTTAATCTCTCTACATAACTGAATATACTCAATTCATCACCCACTTTTCGTCCGGCACATACTTGTTTCACTTGAAGCACGTAACCACATTCTTGTGTCCCTTCTCACACTTCTCTACTACTTTAGGTTCCTGTAAAAGCCGAACTTCCTTAACTTTCAACTTTTAACCAGTCGGAAGATATTGTTCCGAAAACCCTCCTTAAAGTACTCTCGTCCATTTAAGATACCATAACAACCTTAGAAACTAAGGCACCAAAACTTATCTCACTTCCGGACCTTACGCCACGCGTTCCATAAAACAACTTTTCTTTTTCACGGAATGAGATTACTTGAAATACTTATCCATACTAGTGGTCAATCCAGCTCCACTAGCGATTTTACATATCTCTTGATACCTTAACCAATCGTCCAATAGAGATCCTTAACTTTCGGACTCCATCTATTCCAAAGGATTACTTGAACAACACACCACTTTTTAATTTCCATGCTACCCAAAACACAACTTCTACTAAGACCTCAATTGAGCTGACCAAAACTCCACACTACTAACTCTTGGCTTGAGCCCACCTTCACAGCACAAGTTCCGACAACACTACGGAGTCCTCATGGTCGCTCAACCATGATTCTACCTATCACATACATAGTATTAGGTTGATCAGGCCTAACACTACATAATATTATATTAAGTTTCATGATGGCAAGACACATTTAAGAGGCAGGAATAAATTTACTTATGATGTTTCAAGGCTAGGTCGAGAATACGACCTGCTCTGATACCAACTGTAATGCCCTATATAATATTTATCTAGAATAGTACAATACAAGCATTTTATTTGATGCTGACACTATCATAAGTGCCTAATGGCATAATTCACTTACTTGACCATTTCTAAAAACACATAATACAATCTATGGTACAAGAATGGAAACTAGACAAAACAATAAAAACTAAGATCAATATACAATATCCTCAATTGAATACAATAAAAATAATACACAGCGGAAAAATAAGTTCAACTAAGCTTCTCTTGAAACATCCAAGCATAGCTCCACTTGTAAAACAAACCTGCAAACCACACCTGAAATATAGCAACTATAGTGGGGTGAGATACATCAAATCTCAGTGAGTTCCCTATCTTATAGATTCTCTCGGCTTTACAAGGTTCTATCAATCCTAACTCAAGTCAAGGGGAAGGGAAATGACCTTGAGTTCTCAATCTCACAATCTCACACTATATGGAAACATGTCATGAGTCTGTTAACTCATAAATTCACACGGAAGGAAAAACACCCTGAGCCTGTTAACTCAAGAATCCTTACGAATGGAAATATGTCCTGAGCCTGTTAACTCAAGAATATCACTAATCGATAACTTGTACCAAGGCATCCCATTTTCCCGTCCGTTTCTACGTCTAGAAGTTGACCCGAGTCATGGATCCTTGTAGTTACTTGACATACGAAATGGATTCGGGATAATCGGCCTGTTAACCGTGAACCGTCACTTCTTATGGCCTGTTAACCATCACAAGTCTCTTTACCATATAGGTTCCATTCGTACTACACACGGAAATCAAACCTGCCAAGTAATTGTGCATACGTTTCAGAGGAGGAGCTCGAGTCTCATGAAACTACACCTCAAGATAAATGGTTACGATTACGTGATCATATACACAACGTGATTGTATTCGACAATCACAAGGCCACATTCGCCTTAAGGACTCTTTTTCCTTTTACAAAACAACAAAGGTTTACACACATGTTCCATACTAGTGTTTCACTCATTTCTAGATAATCACTCGTCACGGATGCACCTTTCTACAACACATGCCCGAGCATCGCCATCTAGAGTTTTCTATCAATTTCTAGTCACAATCTAGAATCATATCATTAGGTTTGGGGTAAATTTTCCTTACTCTTCCTAATTCATATTTTAAGCATGCATATTCTTTCATCATACTTTAAAACAATTAGTTAGACATGGTATAACACAATTTGCATAAGTAAAACATTTATGACCACATATCACATAAACATCGTTTTCGGGTTCCCTCCGATTTATTCAATCGGGTATCAAAATCAATACTTTTGATTTTTATAGCGTAGGATATTTCCATAGCTTTCCAACGACTATTACCATCCTTCGATCGGAGTTACGATCCAAAAGATGCTGATCTTCAAACATTTCACACAAATTCCATTTTTAAACATTTATACATTTTTGTAAACATTACATTTCTATATTTTTCTTATCAATCCATGGAATATAACCATCTTTCTACCTCACCATCACAAATAGCATTGAAATAGCTTTCCAACGCTTTCGACCGTGCGTCAATCCGAATTACGGATCAAAAGTTATGACGAAAATACGAAAACAATGTTTTTGCTGTCCCGGACAATTTCGCCGGGCGAATCCCTGGCGAAGCAGACTCGCCTCTAGCTCGCCTGGCGAATCTGGACGAACCAGAATTCTCTCAAAACGTATTTGGGACCCAAAAATGATCAAAACCTTCAACTCATATGATATTATTGCACCCTATGACCCAAATAACCTGTTATAACACATTTAGACATGCATTTCATCAAATCATCTGTTAGATTTCATTGATTTCTCCATTTAATCATTTTCTCTCAAATCTAACCTAAGTTCTAAATCCTCAATTCTAGAACTTAGAGTTTCTAACTAGAACCCACCATAACAATGAAGAGGAGTTTGAAGAAGATGATGAACATTGAAGACGATCCATGGCTTTTCTCTCTTCTTCCTCTTTCCCTCTTCTCTTCCTTTCTTCTTCTTCTTTTCTTCTTCTTCTTACTATCTTTTTCTTCTTTTTCTTTCTAACATATATATATAATACTATTATTATATAATATAATCCAACAGGGTAAAATATCTCCAATTGATATTTGTCGTCTCAACCAATCGATCAATTATTAGAGTTACCAAAAATTACTTTCTTGAACTATCAATTATTAATCCGTCTCTTTAATAAAATAATTAATTTCTTCAGAGTTCATTAGTTGCTCTATTGATCCCAAATGTCAATACTTAAAGTACTTAGAGGATTCCATTAATCCAATTTACCAAAGATAGAGCACATAGATACTCATCTGATCTCGTCTGATATCCAATTGAGCATTTAAATAATGTGGGGTATTACAAATATCCTGTGCACTGAGCTTATCTTCTAATCTAGAGAACGGAGGGAGATCATTGACAGGGAGACCCATCAAAGCAGAGTATTCTTCCAGGGTCGGCATCAACTGGTAGTCGGGAAACACAAAACAGTGGTAAAGGGGATGGTAGAGTTGAACCAACGTTTCCAACAGTCCCTCAACCATTTGATACTCCAATAGCGGAAGAATCTTTCCATACCTTTCAGAAAAAGCCAACGGGTCTTCAATTAATTCCCCTAGTTCTCTTAGCTGCTCAACATTGGGAACCATGAAGGTGTACGACCATGTTCCTTTCTTTCCAAAGTCCATCTCTATAAAACCTACAAAAAAATTTAGTTCCTTGATAGTTTAGCAAAAATGCCAGATGCAATGCGAATGCAGTTGGTTTTAAGGAACTCAAGAGACAATTTCAAAATAAGCTTCACTTCATTAAATATTGAGAAAAGTTACAATTTTCAAAGTACATTTCAAGAAGTTCAAAATATAAAGAGACAAGAACAACAGTTAGGCCTAAAATGTAACCCTATCTAGCAAGGCTCCACTTCACGCATCCTCTTCTGTCTCTTCAGCTTGTCGTTTTCCAGAATCAGCTTGTCAACAATCCCTTTCCAAGCGCCAGATGTCGGAGGAATACTTGAATACTCGTGAGTACTAGAAGTTGGGCGCATGCTAGAGAAAAATAAATTCTCTTGCGCCACGTGCCTGTCTACCACACGTCTCTCAAGCAACTCAATCAAATCATCCTTCTCTTTCATCTGTTTCTTCATCTCCATCTGTTCAGCATAGATGGCGTGGTACTTCCCTTCCCAAGTGTCTCTCTCAAGTTTCATCCTTGCTAGAGTTTCCTGATAATCTTCCATGCACTCAATAGGAATGATAGAGGGAGGTACATCAGTAGGCTGCGGAGGTCTCTCGGGGAGATATGGCATCTTAAGATCACGAGATCGAGATCGAACCCACTGAAGAAATGGTTCCAAGGCCACACAGTTTCTCTTTCCTAAGTCATTCTTAGTTCTCTTATGGAGCTTTCCCCAAGCATGCAAAACACTGTTCTTAGTTTTTGCATTGGCTTCCTCGTTAAGGTAAAAGAAACTGGATAAAAGGATGTTCTTAGGCTTATCTTCCATAGGAAATCCAAACTGACGTCTAGAAAGAATAGGGTTGTAGCTAATCCAACCTCTAATCCCAAGGAGTGGTACATTGGGGAATGGGCCACAACTGTCAATGATAACTCCTTTGTCATAAGCTGGATCGTATCAAAACACGTCATTGTGAGTGAGAGGTATGATTCTCTGAGACCAACGGAGCTTGTCTGGATTATCTTTGAAGCGTGATGTTCGAGGCATATGTGTCACAAACCACTTGTAGAGCAAAGGTACACAACATGAAATGGTACCCTTTCCCTGGAGAGTCCTATGATGGATAGAGTGATAAGTATCACCGAGCAATGTGGGTGCACTTAAGAAGATTCGAATTACGTTGATATCAACAAACTCCTCAATATTAGCAAACAAGACCAAACCATAGACAAGCAAAGCAAAGACTGCTTCAAAGGCATCCACACTGTTCATCTTAGCTAGGTAGAAGGCTTTATCAAACAAGAACTTGGAAGGTAGACCCTTGATCCCATTCTTGGTGGTGAGGTGAGGCTTGACTTCAGACATCTCCAAGTGGATAGCATCAGCAATTTCCTTTGGTGAAGGAATCTTCTCTTGACCACTGAAAGGCTCTTGCTTCTTTACAGGTAGACCAAACCAATAAGAATACTCCTCTAATGTCGGATCAAGTTGGTAATCGGGAAAGGTAAAGCAATGGTAAGGAGGGTCATAAAACTGCACCAACGTGTCAAGAACTCCATCTTCCATCTTGGTCCTAAGGATACCAATCAACCTTCCATAACGCTTTCTGAAATCTTCAGGGCAGGATACCAAAGCTGCTAGCTTTTTCAACTCTACCAAATTGGGCTTCTTGAAATTGTACTTCTTAGTGTTCCTTTTCTCAATATCCATGATACCTATGATTTCCAAAGGAAAAGACGACTGAGTTCCTTAAAACCAACAATGGATGCAATGAGATGCATGCAATGCACAGAACACACAAGCACACACAAAAACTCAAACATATGTACACACATCAAAGCACTCAAGTCCTAGGTTTAGGGGTCACATGTGTGGAGCCATGATCTACCCATCCCAAAAGGTGTGTACTATGGGTTTACCAACTGTAGAACAGGGCTCTAAAAGTTCTCAGAGTCATTGATAAATCTTTCAGATATTATCGGCCTACAAGACTACTCATGCGGGTTAATAATATTCTTAAGATAAACTCGTCTGAATGTAGTATCGCGTATCAACCATTTGGGACTACTCCCTCATAGCCATCACACTACATCCTAAAAAGGCCAAGTGGGGGTAAAGGTAACTACGGTCCTCAGAATCACGGACTCCCAGGTCGGAAAGAGTGGCATCTGTAACACCCTTCTATACCCCAAAACAATAATCAGATACTTTAGTTAATAAACATAACCACAAGGGTGTCACGCACATCAAAACACATAACCTGCTCCGTAACACGGGTTACCACAGAAACACATTCAACTGCACATATTTATACCTGGGATGTTACACGACATCCAACACACCTGATTTGTACTTGGGATGTTACGTGACATCCAACACATCTGATTTTGGTCAAGTACTTGTATAATAAGGCATTCAGTACATGTCCTCGCATGTTCACCCAAAAATTTACGGTATCATCGCAGCAGAATCACTAATAAAGATGCAACAATAGCATTGTAACTCAAGACATTAAGTCTCATGAATTTCAACTTAATAGAATAATCCAAAGAGTACGACAATCAACTCAAAACAACTTAATAATCTCAACAACACAAAAAGTTTGTAACGTCGACAACAATGACACAAAAATCAAATCAAACGTTTATCCCGACCCGATGTTACATGATCAGAGCAAGGAACCTCTAAATAAAATCGATAAACTACGGAAGTCACTTCAAGAGCTATCCTTCCACTTACTTCAATCAAAGCTACTCCTGAGTATCTGCACGATGCCCATGTAAAGGCAATATTCAAACAGAATGGGTGAGAATACGATTCAATAATAACGGTAAAAGACAATCGGAAGTAGATAAATCTAACAACATCACCCACCAAATACAACAACATAAGCATAACAAGTATTCTCATCCACACAACATAACATCAAGATAACCACCAAATGCAACACAAATGCAAATGTACTCGACAACTGACTCAACATGCATGTGGTACCAAATTATGAACACTTAGGTCCATTTCACTCCACGATCCCCACCATAGGATCGATTCCCTCTTGGAACCGGAGCACGCCAAAATCGCCACCATCACCATAGGCAACGCTTCACTAATTCCTCAATAGAATTAGCTACTCGCACTTGATCCCCACCATAGGATCAAGGCTCACCAAAACTGGACCGAAGTCCGTACACCATGATACATGAATTCACAATAACATGCAATGTCACCACAATGATCATCAACTTAATCGCCAAAATAACCACCAAAATAATCAGCAAAATTATCATTCAAGAGTATAATCCAAATTATCATCCAAAAATTATAACTCGAGAGAGTTTCCAAGAAACTCTAAACAACTCTACGTCAGTCCTTACAACCCTGAAACGACTCTAAAGTGTTCAAAAATGCTCTACTGACAACTCTTTCTCATAAAGATAATTCTTATTGACTCAATCGGCAACTCTAACAACACTATGGATGACTCTACTAAAATTAAAAATAATTTAAGTTAGTCAAATAATCCAATTATTTACCTCTAACTCGGAACTCCAAAAACATATTATACTAACCATACTAAAATATTATTATTAAAATTATATATATATATATATATATATATATATATATATATATATGAATGTCAAATGACTATACGGTTACTGTTGGCAACAAATATATATAAAATGGTCTGATGAGTTAAAACAATGAAATATGCATATATTAGTAAGCTACGCTGTGTCGGTATCCCGTACATGTATCACGCACCGCGGTTGTTACTGTACCTATATATAATGAAAATTTAATGAAGTTACAGTGAGTTATGAATGAAAGAGCACTTATGAACTTCGCTACAGTACCGGTATACCTATTAAACAATTCACTGCTATCGTTACTGTATATTTATACTATCGTTACAGTACAAGTATGCTACAATTTATATTCTTAAGAAGGATCGTTAATATATATATATATATATATATATATATATATATATATATATATATATTGATATTGAAAGTTGACAATTTACACATACTATCATGCGAATATTGGCTCAAAATCATATGCATCAAATCACCAGAATTTAACATCAATAAATTCAGCACAACATAGACTTCTCATTAAACACATAATTCGTTAAAATCATTATCCCTATTAGAGATTAGGGAGCCCTTCTACCTTTTCATGATACCCCTATTATTGAACCAAATTCTCACCCTTACCTTGTGATTCCAAAATTCAGCAAGATGAAGTTCAATTGATTTCTTCTCTCAAGTCTTAGAATTTTTTTTTCAAAACCTTGTTTCTCTATTTTTCTCTTTTTCACGTACTGATAGAATGAATTTATTTTCCTATTTTTTTCTTTAAATAAAACTAACCCTCAAAATATGATTTTCTTTTATTTACTCCAACTTATCCTCATGTAATTACCTCCTTGCCCCTAAAATATCTACACATTGTTTATTTTATTTTCACTAATTAATATAGCAAAATAAATAAAATATTATTATTTTTAATTACAAAACAACTTTAAATTATCCTACTCACTTCTATCGTCTCTCTATATCCCTACTTCAAGGACACTTACCCCTACCATTATACAATAATTAATTTAAAACACCAATTGATTAAATAGAAATCTAAATAATTCAAATTAAATTAATTAATTGAATTCGGGGTGTTACAACTCTCCCCCACTTAAGAAATTTTCGTCCTCGAAAATCACCTGATGAAAATAGAGTCGGATACGACTCTCTCATCTGTTCTTCACGCTCCCAAGTCATGCTCCCACCAGCTGGTCCTCCCCAAACTACCTTTACCAAGGAAATCTCTTTACCCCTTAACTGCTTCACATCTCGATCCTTTATCCGTATGGGCGATGCCTCCACAGTCAGGTTATCTCTCACCTGCACATCATCCACTTGGATCACATGAGACGGATCTGGAATGTATCTCCTCAACTGAGACACATAAAACACATCGTGGAGATTAGCAAGCAGCGGCGGCAAAGCAATCTGATAGGCCACCTCTCCTATCCTCTATAAAATCTGGTACGGACTAACAAAATGTGATGTGAGCTTTCGAGACTTCAAAGCTCGACCAACACCAGTTACTGGCATAACTCTCAAAAACACGTGATCTCCCTCCTAGAACTCAAGTGTTTTCCTCCTCTTGTCATGGTAACTTTTTTTGACGACTCTGCGACGCTTTCGTCTTTTCTTGGATCATCTTGATCTTTTCGATCGTCTGGTGAACAATCTCAGGTCCGAGCA
Organism: Lathyrus tuberosus; assembly: GCA_022829125.1. NCBI lineage: Eukaryota > Viridiplantae > Streptophyta > Magnoliopsida > Fabales > Fabaceae > Lathyrus > Lathyrus tuberosus. The sequence goes on from JALAZF010000071.1 coordinate 17,732,138, forward strand.
CAACACTCTCGCCTGAATCATACCAACACAAAGGAGTCCTACACCTTCTACCATACAATGCCTCGTATGGTGTCATTCCAATACTAGAATGATAATTGTTGTTGTAGGTAAACTCAATCAACGGCAAATAGATATCTCAAGTACCTCCTTGTTCTAGCACACAAGGCCTCAACAAATCTTCCAACGACTGGATGGTCCTCTCTGTTTGACCGTCTGTCTGCGGATGGTAAGCAGAACTCAACCTCAGCTTAGTACCCAAGGCTGTTTGCAAACTCTCCCAGAATCTTGATGTGAATCTCGGATCTCTATCCGACACAATACTTGAAGGAATACCATGCAATTTCACAACCTCATCAATATACAATTCGGCCAGCTTCTGCAAAGAATAATTGATCCTCATCGGTATAAAATGAGCCGATTTGGTCAATCTATCAACAATCACCCAAATTGAATCACATCCCTTCGAAGTCTTCGGTAGACTTGTCACAAAATCCATAGAAATGCTATCACATTTCCACTCTGGATTATTCAACGGTTGCATCAGACCCAACGGTTTCTAATGTTCAAACTTTGACTTCTGACAAGTCAAACAAGTATACACAAACTCAGCTACTTCCTTCTTCATTCCTGGCCACCAAAACAATTTCTTCAAGTCTTGATACATTTTTATGGCACCGGGATGAATACTTAACCCACCTCTGTGACCTTCCTCAAGAATGCTCTTCTTAATTTCTGGCACATCTGGAACACACACCCTATCTCTGAACCTCATCACACCATTCTCATCAACCCGAAAATCACCCCCGTTACCTTTGTTTATTAACGTGAGACGATCCACCAAACCCAAATCAGATTTTTGACCTTCTCTGATTTCTTGGAGAATACCACTAGTCAGCTTCAGCATTCCCAACTTCACACTGTTAGGAGTCTCTTCACACAATAGACTCATATCTCTGAATTATTCAATCAGTTCTAACTCTCGAACCATCAACATTGACATATGTAAGGACTTCCTACTTAACGCATCAGCTACAACAGTAGCCTTACCCGGATGGTAACTCAATTTAAAATCATAATCCTTCAGAAGTTCAAGCCATCTCATCTGCCTCATATTCAACTCTTTCTGATCAAACAGATACTTCAGGCTCTTGTGATCGCTGAACACTTCGAACCTAGATCCAAAAAGATAATGCCTCCAAATCTTCAAAACAAAAACCACAGCTGCCAACTCTAAGTCATGCGTAGGATAATTCCTTTCATGAACCCTCAGTTGTCTGGAAGCATAAGCAACGACTTGACTATTCTGCATCAGTACACCACCAAGACCCATCTTTGAAGCATCACAATATACTACAAAAGAATCACTCAGATTAGGTAAGATCAATACCGGAGCACTCGTCAATTTCTTCTTGAGTTCTACAAAAATCTTTTCACATGCAACATCCCACACATAAGCTTGACCCTTTCGGGTCAACTGAGTTAAAGGCAGTGCTAACTTCGAAAAGCCTTCTATAAACCTGCGATAATAACCAGCTAAGCCAAGGAAACTTTGAATCTCAGTAGCAGACTTTGGAGTCTCCCACTGCAACACATCATTAACTTTCAACGGATCAACAACATTTCCTCCACTAGAAATCACGTGACCGAGGAAACTCACCTCTTTTAACCAGAATTCACACTTGGATAACTTGGCATAAAGCTTTTTGTCTCTCAACACCTGCAATACAACTTTTAGATGCTCCGCATGTTCTTCCTCGGACTTAGAATATATCAAGATGTCATCGATGAATACGACCACAAATTGATCCAAATAAGGATGGAAAATCCTATTCATATACTCCATGAACACACCTGGTGCATTAGACGCTCCAAATGACATTACTGTATACTCATAATGACCATACCTTGTCCTGAATGCAGTCTTCAGAATATCATCTGGTTTCACACGAATCTGATGATAACCTGACCTCAAATCTATCTTGCTGAACACATAAGCACCCACCAATTGATCCATCAGATCATCAATTTGTGGAAGAGGATACTTGTTCTTGATAGTAACTTTATTCAATTGTCTGTAGTCAATACACAACCTCATACTGCCGTCCTTTTTCTTAACTAGCAACACCGGCGCACCCCATGGAGAAACACTTGGTCGAATAAACTTTTTCTCAAGTAACTCTTCCAACTGCTTCTTCAAATCACTCAACTCTATAGCTGACATCCTATATGGAGCCATCGAAACAGGATTAGTACCAGGTACCACATCAATGGAAAACTCAATCTCATGCTCTGGTGGCAAGTCATTGATATCATCTGGAAATACATCTGGGAAATTGCACACGACAGGCAGATCAACACTTGCATCCTTATTGTCAACTTGCAATGATGCAAACATTGCAAACATCTTAGCCTCGTCTTCTAAGAGTTCTTCTATTTGCTTAGCAGATAGAAACATCAGCTCTCCAAAATCACCAATCTCTGGGAACCTCACAGTTTTGCTGTAGCAGTCGATATGAACATAGTTGAACTCCAACCAGTTCATTCCAAGGATAATATCGATTCGATGCAAAGGTAGACAGACTAAGTCCATCACAAAGTTCTTACCATAAACGGTCAAAGGACAACACAAATAGACTAATGCAGTAGTCACAGAACCATTAGTCGGGGTATCGATAACAATACTCCCAACCATACTCCCAACCATAGAAGATAATTTTAAACCCAACCTCGTAGCACACTCAAGAGAAATAAACAAATGAGTAACACCAGTATCAATAATAGTAATTATCTCAATATTGTTAATGAAACAAGTACCTCTGATCAACTTATCTATCTTGGGAACCTCTGAACCACTCAAGGTAAACACTCTACCATTAGTTTGGGCAGCAGTAGCGGCCATCTTCTTTGGCTTTTGACATTGCATACTGATATGACTCTGTTCACCACAATTGTAATAAGTCGGACCATCATTCTTGCACTCTGCAACACGGTGACCTGTTTTTCCACAATTGTAACATCTCAGAACCTTATTATTACATTCATTAGCACGGTGGCCCAACTCGCCACACTTGAAGCACTTGACAGAAGCGGGAGCTCCTCCCTCACTTTCCTTCTTCCCATCTGAAGCCTTCTGCTTCCCTTTGTCAGCTGGAGTCACATAAGGTTTCCCTCGAAATTGTCCCTTCCCTTTCTTCTCACTAAGACTCTTATAGTGAGCAGATCGGGCTCGGCTATCCTCATCGTAGATTCTACTCTTATTCACCAGTTCAGCATACCTATGAATCTGTTGGTATCCAATACCTTGTTTGATCTCCGGTCTCAGCCCATTCTCAAACTTAAGACATTTGGAAGTCTCAGCTTTAGCGCGATTGTAATGAGGACAGAACTTCACTAGCGCCTCAAACTTCGCGGCATACTCTGCCACAATTATGTTCCCTTGCTTAAGCTCAAGGAACTCCATCTCTTTCTTGCCACGCACGTCCTCTCAGCCTAAGTTATCTCTATACCAGTATCTTCCAATCTCTGACGCGCATTATCCCACCAATCCTCAGCTTCCTCTAACAGCATATGAGTGCCAAATTGTACCATCTGAGCCTCAGTGCAAGTCATTACTCAGAAGATCTTCTCAGTTACTTTGAGCCATGCCTGTGCACCCTCTGGATCATGACTACCCTTGAAAGTTGGTGGATTATTCCTCTAAAATTTTCCCAAAGCGCGAAACTCATCAGGAGCTCCTCCAGCTCCCCCATTCTGATTGTTCTGTGCATTTTGAGCCATCACTTGGGCAAGCGATGCTTCAGCAATAACACGATCGTTTCTCCCAGCCATTCTGCACACCATCAAACAACATTAGAAGAAACAAGGCATCGACGGTGTACATACACTCATCGAGATACAGGGAATTGATATCATATAAAAACCTAGCTGGACGGACCGACCTGCTCTGATACCACTAATGTAACACCCTTCTATACCCCAAAACAATAATCAGATACTTTAGTTAGTAAACATAACCACAAGGGTGTCACACACATCAAAACACATAAACTGCTCCGTAACACGGGTTACCACAGAAACACATTCAATTGCACATATTTATACCTGGGATGTTACACGACATCCAACACATCTGATTTGTACTTGGGATGTTACACGACATCCAACACATCTGATTTTGGTCAAGTACTTATATAATAAGGCATTCAGTACATGTCCTCGCATGTTCACCCAAAAATTTACGGTATCATCGCAGCGGAATCACTAATAAAGATGCAATAATAGAATTGTAACTCAAGACATTAAGTCTCATGAATTTCAACTTAATAGAATAATCCAAAGAGTAAGACAATCAACTCAAAACAAATTAAAAATCTCAACAACACAAAAAGTTTGTAACGTCGACAACAATGACATAAAAATCAAATCAAACCTTTATCCCGACCCGATGTTACATGATCAGAGCAAGGAACCACTAAATAAAAGCGATAAACTACGGAAGTCACTTCAAGAGCTATCATTCCACTTACTTCAATCAAAGCTACTCCTGAGTATCTGCACGATGGCCATGTACAAGCAACATTCAAATATAAGGGGTGAGAATATGATTCAATAATAACGGTAAAAGACAATCCAAAGTAGATTAATCTAACAACATAAGCATAACAAGTATTCTCATCCATACAACATAACATCAAGATAATCACCAAATGCAACACAAATGCAAATGTACTCGGCAACTGACTCAACATGCATGTGGTACCAAATTATGAACACTTAGGTCCATTTCACTCCACGATCCCCACCATAGGATCGATTCCCTCTTGGAACCGGAGCACACCAAAATCGCCACCATCACCATAGGAAACGCTTCACTAATTCCTCAATAGAATTAGCTACTCGCACTTGATCCCCACCATAGGATCAAGGCTCGCCAAAACTGGACCGAAGTCCGTACACCATGATGCATGAATTCACAATAACATGCAATGTCACCACAATGATCATCAACTTAATCGCCAAAATAACCACCAAAATAATCAGCAAAATTATCATTCAAGAGTATAATCCAAATTATCATCCAAAAATTATAACTCGAGAGAGTTTCCAAGGAACTCTAAACTACTCTACGCCAGTCCTTACAGCCCTGAAACGACTCTAAAGTGTTCAAAAATGCTCTACTGGCAACTCTTTCTCCTAAAGATAATTCTTATTGACTCAATCGACAACTCTAACCACACTATGGATAACTCTAATAAAATTGAAAATAATTTAAGTTAGTCAAATAATCCAATTATTTACCTCTAACTCAGAACTCCAAAAACATATTATACGAACCATACTAAAATATTATTATTATTATTATTAATATTATTATTAAAATAATATATATATATATATATATATATATATATATATATATATGAACAGTGGCACAACCTGGATTTCTGATGATTTTGGTTACTATTTGTAGTTATGGAGGATTTATAAAAACTGAAAAGAGAAAGAGAAGATAGAGAAACTTGAAGATTATATTTAGAAAGAGGGAGTATGTTACAATGGAAGCGTGTTTTCAAATGGAAAACAAAGTCCCTTTTATAGGGAAAGGGTTACCTAGTGTAACCGGTAAAAAATAAAGAAACATACACTAACAGGTTACAAAGGTGAATCATTTGAGTCGGGTGCTCTTTGGGCCCCATCGTCACTAAAATGATCACAAACGACAACTGACAAAAGAAAAAGTAAATAAAAGCAGATTCTGCTGTCTGACTCAGCTTGAGTGGTTGAGGCAGCTAACTGTAGCAAGTGGAGAACAGCTAAGTTGTGGATTACAGCACATTAGATCTTATCTTATTGTTGTGGTCATTTTCCTTTGTTGACTCTTTGAGCCATAGAAACTGTGAGAGAGTCCCAAAATTCTTCTGCTGTGGGCTCTGGCTCTTGAGATTCACCTGCGAGAATGGCATCCATTGATCCATGCGAAGAGCTAGTCTTCATGGACGAGCTATCTTCTCTAACTGTTGGGAAGGCAGTAAAAAATTGGCTTTTCATATGATCCAGAATTCTGACCATGATGTCTTCATCATCTTCTTGGGGAAATTTTTTCTGGAAATATTCCTTTAGCTGGACTAGAGACATTTGAGAAGAACTTTGCTTCTTAGTAGGATTAGCTTTATCCTCAGCAATTGTGGCTTCAATTAGCATCACCTTATCTTTGAAATCTTTGGGATCCAATTTGATCCACCATTTTGCAAAGAAATGTCTCTGCAGGATAGGGATATTGAGACTATTTTTAGAGACCGAAATTGTCCACCTCCATATCCAAGGGATCTGAAACTTGGCAAAGTAAATAAATGGACACTGTCCTGTAATCAAATTTTTTGATAAAACCTTTAAAATTAAAGGACTTTCATCACACCAGGGGGTGTATAGATTCATTAACTCTTTTGGTAAAATTTCCAACGAAGGTCCGAATTTTGACCACCAATTAAAAAACCAATTTGGCAAAGGTTTTTCCAGAATTTCTGGATTTATTGAGAAAAACCAAGAATGCTTATTCTTGGGGTTCTGGTAATAGAATGCCTTGGAAAAGGCTTGGACATAGTCCCAATAATTATAGTAAACCATTTTACCATCAACAATTTTTATTGCTTTTTCACTGTTAGGATTCAGACCCCATTCTCTGGGATGCAATACCTTATTGATATGGCATTTAGAAAAATTAATAAAACTACCAGGATTATTATTCTGATAGTGATGAGTAATTGTAACCGATCCGGTTATCAGGAGTAATATCTCCAAATTAGGTCTGGATTTGCCAGAGAGACCAGTGTATCCTCTTGATTCAAGATATCTAGTCTGAATAGCCTAACCGTCATTGTTGGTAATTTGAATGTCCTCTTCTTCAATGAACATTATGAATTCAACCGTTGGGTTTTCAAAGTAATCAGCTGCTTGTTCTTGAACAGGATCATTAGCAGCAATGGTTTTGTAAGAATCATTGTTCTTAGAATTGGATGAGGAAGATTATTCCTTGTCATTATTTTTTAAAGATGCAGTTAATGTCAGCATTCTCTGTCTATTTGGATAGACTGTTGTCCAGTCTCCTATTAGGGGAACACTTTGCTCTGCTTGGGGCAACAAATTGTTGCTCCCTCTACCCCCACGACCAAAGAAGCGACCTCCTCCTCTGGACCTATAAGGGATGCTCATTTCCCTGCAAAAATTCACGGGTGAGAAAGTCAGCCAGAGAATTATTTTCTCCTTTAATGTATTGAATATCAAACTCAAAAACACTTAATTGTGCCTGCCAAGAGGAAAAAATTTGTTTTGAAACGAGATTTTTAACATCTTTTTCAATAATGGATTTAGCATAAGTGAATCTAACTAGGACTTCTTTTGAAGTCTCCGGATTAACTTGTTTAAGGATTCCTCCATACCGTTGGTCGGAGGCATCAGTCTCAACAATTTTGAAATAGCTAGGATTAGCAAGGGAAAGGCAAGGCACGTATTTGACTTTTCTCTTAATTTCTTGGACTGCACGGGTATGGTTTTCAGTCCAGGGTTCAGGGACTTTCTTAAGTCTTTTGTAAAGGATGGCTGTATCTTTAGCCAAGTCTTTGTAATAATCTGAAATATAATTAAGGCTCCACAGAAACCTTTGCAACTGCTTTTTCTCATATAATATATCTGGGAATTTAGAAGCAAATTCAATGCTTCTGTTGATAGGAACAATGGTTCCTTTATTGATTTCATGACCCAAAAATATCACTTTGGTTTGAAAGAGTTTCATCTTAGGGGCTGAAATAACAAGACCATTATGCTTAATAACTCCTTTAAAATTTTTTAAATGTTTGATATGCTGGTCAAAAGATTTAGAAAATATCAACACAACATCAGTATAAACATATATAAATTCAGAATAAGGATTGAGAATGTCATTCATAATATTCTGAAATTCAGAAGGTGCGCTCTTAAGTCCAAAGGGAAGAACATTCCACTCAAAGTGCCCAAATGGCACAGTGAAAGCAGTTTTGTACTTGTCAGAGTCTTCAATCTAGATCTGCCAATAACCTGATTTCATGTCAAATTTAGAAAAGATTATAGCATCGCTTAATCTATCTAGAAGATCCTTTTTATTAGGAATAGGATACCTAATCCACTTGAGAACCTTATTGAGGGGTTTATAATTAATGACAAGTCTAGGAACACCTCTTTCCTTCTCAGCTGCATTATTGACGTAAAATGCAGTGCAAGACCAAGGAGATTTAGAAGGTCTAATAAGTCCTTTGGATTGTAAAGACTCAATTTCTTTATGGCAAAGATTCAAGTACTCTTTGTTCATTTGGGTTGGTCTAGCCTTGGTAGGAATTTGGCTTTCATTAAATTCATCTAAGTAAGGAAGAGAAACAACATGTTTCTTTCTTTCCCAGAAAGCATTGGGAAGGTCACTGTAGACTTCTGCTTTGAATTGGTTTTCTATACCCTTAATTTGTTTCTTAACATTGTCTTTACTAAGTTGATTTTCAATACTTAGTAAGCTAATTTCTTCTTGAAGAAAGCATAATTGTTTTACTTTATGCTTGAGGAGCATATCTTTAACTTCATTGATCATTCTGGTTTGAGGATCAGTAATAAAGTTAAACTTAATGGTTTTACCTTTTATCTCACCGGTTATACCCTGATGATCAATCCTGGCCATATGCATAATATTATGCAAGAAATGGGTTCCTAATATTATCCTTCTTGTAAGATTCTTGACAAGGATAAAGGATGTAGGAATACAGGTTTCTTGGTTGCAGATGTGAGCTTTAGACAATTTATATTTTACCTTAAGCTTTTTCCCGCCGGCTTGAGTGAGGGATTGAGTGGTTTTATCAAAATATTTTGTGGGGATAATCCCTTCCTGGATGCAATTTAAATCAGCACCACTATCCACAAGGGCAATCTCATCCTTAATAATGTAGGTTCTATCAATAACAAGGGTAATTTTAATGTACCATTTTTGAGATATAACTCTGTCGAGAAGATTTAAGTAATTTTCTTCATTAGGAAGCTCATCCTCCTCATTCCTTTCCGCTTCTTCCTCTTTAGGAGACCCTAACTGCTGACTTATGATTTTAAGGGTATCAAGTTGTTCTTGAAGATTTGAATACTCTTCATCAATGGACTGGATAACTCCTCTTCCTTTTTCCAGAGTGGTTATCCTTTGGTTGAGAAGCTTATTGTTTTTCTTAATCTGACTAATCTCAGACTTAAGTTGCGAAATTTCACTCTTAAGGTCATTCAAGGATGTCGGGACTTCCTTGATATTGGATTTATGAAATCTGGTCAATACTTCACTTAATTGGTAGGGAGCTTCAATCATTCTAGGAGCCTCAACCTTAGGTTGATTATGGATAAGAATTTCTAACATTTTCCTTTTTATGTTAGGATCATAAATGACTTCAATAGCCTTTAAGGCTTGGTCTTGATCGCTAGTAAGAACAAACAAACCATTCATATCAACTACGGATTTCCAATAGTTGAGCTCATTGCATTCGTAGTCATTGGTAGAGGATTCAGAAGATTCAGAATCAGAATAGTTGATAATCTCAATCTCTTCACTTGAAGAGTCTTCTTCGGAGCTGGAGTTTACCAGCAAGACCTTTTCTAGCTGGGCACGAAGCTTTTCATCTTCAACTTCGTTAAGGGCCTTTTTGGTCCAGCATCTATTGGCATAGTGACCTTGCTTACCACATTTGTGGCAAGTTATATCAAGCTTTTTAGCTTTTCTTTTCCCCTTCTTATAGGAGGGTTTATTCTCTGGTTTAGGTTCTTTTCTCCTAAAGTTTTTCTTCTTATAAGTTTGGTAAGAACTATAAGTTTTACCTTTGTAAGGATCTTTCTTCTTACCATGCTTAGGGGATTTCGTTTTTCTTTCTCCTGGTGGTTTTCCAAGATCAAAAGCGAATTGGTCGCAAAATTCACCTAATTGGTGTTTCTCATAGAGCTTTTGCTTCTTGAGTTGGTGTTTAAGTTTAATGTCATTGCATAATGCTAATCCTTCGGTTATGCAGCTAATAATGATATGACCATAGGTCAAGTCTGGGTAATTGATGTTGATTCCATCATTTTTGTCTCTAAGAGCTTTCCTAACTCTTTCAGAGAAAAGGTGAGGAAGACCATCTATAAACTTAGCTTTCCAATGGACAGAATTGGAGTTGTTTAATTGAAAAACCCTAGAAAGGAAGGTGTCTTTATACCACCTGAAATGTGTCAAAGACGGACACCTAAGGTTTTGAAGGAGGGTCTGGAGTTTCTCTCCTATAGGTTGGTTTGTTCCAACAAAATGTTGAAGGATAGAAAGACTAAAGGTATAAACAGCGTCTTCCTCCCCCGTGGTGGCCACCGTAGGTGTGCTGGTTCCCTCATTCTTAACCAGCTTTTTATGAGAAAGAATATCTTTCCTTAGAGAGTCTGAGAGATAAAAATCCCACCAACCTCTGAGTTGGCCTACAAAGCCAGCTGTAATGAAAGAAGCAACAGAAATGTCAAGATTTCCATTTTGCTTACAAACCGTAGCATACATAAGCATTCTATGTATGGTGTCAACAATTTGTTTCTCGTTAAGCCCGTCAATGTTCCATTCATAAATGGCTTTTCCTGAATAGGAATTTTGGTAATTTTCTGGTTCTTCAAAAAGAACATCTTGAGGAGTAGGTCTCTTGTAGTAATATTTTTCTACAGGTTTGGTTACATGGACCGGATCTATCTCATAACTATTGTTTTGATCTTCAAACATCTGGGTTAACTGGTTAATGTTTCCAAAGACTTCTTCGTCTTCTTCAGAAGTGTAATTTTCTTCTGAAGAATCATCTTCGTGGGATAAAACTCTAAGGTGTAAATTCTTAAGTTTATCCTCAAGGATCTTTATGAACTAATTATGGTCTTCATCCATTTTGAATCCACTAACTTGAATAGGAGGTTGGATAATAGGGGTATCAGGAATATTCCTAGATGAAGATTCTTCTTGGAAAGGAATTATTTTGTTCTTAGGCAGCTGGTCTATTATCAGGCTATGCTGCTTCATCTGTTATTCCATATTTTCTTTGATTGATATAATCAGATTTTCTAAAGATACCATATGATCTCCAAGGCATGTGAGGAAAGCATTGGTAAAGTTTTGAGCTCTTATTAAAGAGTTAAGTTCTCTAATAGAGACTTGACTATTCTCCAGTTTCTTAATGGTATTATACGCACTAGCCTCAGCATTCTCAGCTAGTTGTATAGCCCTTTCAGGGGGATAAGGTGCTTCAAGGGCTTCTCCTTCAGGGGTATTCCAGGATCTTTGTATAACAAGGACATTAGCTTGTGTTCTTTGAATAAAGAACTTAACAAACCAATGGATAAAAGGGATAAGGGTTTGGCTCTTGGCTAAATCCTCATAGAAGAGTCTCTTGAATTCTTGGATAGTGGTTTTGGAAAATTTTTCAAAATACCACTTTCTAAAGTCATAGTTTTCTCTTTTATTAAACTCATTATTAATGAGCTTTCTAGTGTCACTTCCTTCAGAGAAATCTATCATAAATGGAAAGACATTTCAGATTGAGTTGGTGATTCAACCCTGGGTTCTTTGTTTTGGTAAATTCCAAAAGGGATTTTATTTTCACTTAATTTGATGTTTTCAACGTATTCTTGATCTAAGGCTTCTTCCCTAATTCTGGAGGTGGAAGTGGAAACCCTAGGTAGGGTGCTAGGTGCTGTAACATAGTCACTACGGGTAGAATATCTAGCAGGCATGGTTCTAGGTATGGTGAACCTACGTTGTTGGTTGAACTTAATCTCAGCATCTCCTTCAGAAGTTTGAATAATTTGATCTACATCCTGATTAAGAATGGGTTTTGGCTCAATTTCTTGAGGCAGAGACCAACTGTCAAGGAAGTCTATTTCATTCCACCTGATTAATCTATTAGTAGCAACATTAGATGTAAGCAAATTTGTTTGTACTAATGTTGTAGATCCATGTGGTGAAATATTTTTCACCCTGGGATTTAAAGTATTCAAAACTTTGTAATAAACTCTATAGCATATTGCTATGATTTCACTTCCTGGTTTAAAGTTATAACCATTAGTATGAATCGTCAGTCTCAAGGCATCAAAAAGATTTTTGTCAGTCATGGACAGACTTAGATTGGGAAAAACTTCAAAATAAACTGGCCCATAACATAGACTAGTTTCTATGACAGCAGCCAAAGATTGTTTAAAATTTTCACATCTTCCATCTCTGACATAAGCCACAAGACTGAAGTTTAATCCAAGCATTGTTAAGGGTTTCAAAGCAACTTAGATTAATCCAATATGGATAAAGTTATAATCTTTAAAAGGAAGCAAATCTTTTTTGCTTAATAGCCCAATATTTTGGGTCGATCCTGAAACAGGTATGGTTTGCTCTGTAGTTTTAACGGCAAACCTGGACTGTAATACCCCATAATTTTGTGAGCATTGTGGATAATATTTTTATGATCAACTGGGTTCCGGGGTACTCTGAGCAATTATTGGATAAAGTAATTAGAGTAAACCGACGAACTCGGATTGATTAGATATAATATTATCTAAACTTGGAATTTTATTAATTGGTGCATTGGAGATAATTTGGATAATTAGTAGTGTTGCCAATTAATATTTTCTTTGTATATTTCATTTTTATTTTCTTTGCCTCATTTGGAAAAGAAGATAGAAAGCAAAAGGAAGGAAAGAGAAGGGAAGAGAAAAAGAAGAGAAAATTTGCACAAGAGCTCAAGAACTTGGATCATCAACCAATCTCCAATCTTTTCATCTCAGTTTCAATCTCCTCATCTTGTAATCCAGGTGGGTTCTAGTTAGACTCTTTAGATTAAGGTTTTATTGAGTTTTAGAGTTATTTGATATTGTTAGGAAATGTGGAATTTTACCATAGAATCTTAATCTAACTGCTGAAATTCGATCTTTGATTGTATGTTATACTAGTTGTTAGGATTATATCATGTTTTGATGCTTGGTGGTTGTGGAAAATGGATTTTTGGGGTTGATGTTGGGGGAACCCGTAGCAGCAAACTTATACAGGAAATTCTGCAGATTTCCACTGCCCATACGTATATGGGGCATGGCCTTACGCGTATGGGGCATGGCCTTACGCGTATGGCATGAATGGTACGCGTAATAGAGAAAAAAAATGGAATTTCCAAAGGGAAAACAGCTCTGCCCATACGCGTATCACCTTGGGCAATACGCGTATGGCTGGGCGAGCTAGAGGGGTGCTACGCGTATGGCACAAGGCAATACGCGTACGGTCAGGAAAATTGCACACTTGTGTTTCTCGCGATACTATTTTTGGTTATGTCCGTAACTTTTGACTCGGTTATCCGTTTTTAATATTCTTGATATCATTGGAAAGCTAACAGAATGTACTTTCTTATGAAAATGGTTTTAAGGTTGTTGGCCGATTAAATTATGTCGGGATTTTTGGAATAATGTGGTTTTGTCGATTTTTATCGTTTAATGGTGTGTAATTGTTGTTGAAAATGTTTGTATGTTAAAATATGGAATAGGTAGAGTGAGGATCATTACCATAAGAAATGTCAGGAAAATATAGAATGAATAAACACTAGTATGGAACATGTGTGTTAACAGTTTGGTTGTGAGAAGGCATAATGGCCTTGTGATTGTCGAATACAATCACGACTGTGTGTGATCCCGTAATCGTAACCGGTTATCTTTGCGAGTGCGTTTCATGGGTCTCGAGCTCCTCCGAAACATGTGCACAACTACTTGGCAGGTTTGATTCTCGCGTGCAGTATGAATGGCGCTCTGGGAGCGTATGCTTGTGACGGTTAATGGCCCGTGTGAAGTGACGGTTCATAACGGTTAATGGCCCGTAGAACCCGAATCCATTCGTATGTCAAGTAGGTTCAAGGATCCATGACTCGGGTCATCTTCTAGATGTAGAAGCGGACGGGAAAAGGGGATGCCTTGGTGTGGTTACCGATTAGTGATATTATGAGTTGATGAACTCATAACATGTTTCCATATAGTGTGTGTGTGTGTGTACTCAAAGTCACTTCCCTTCCTTTTGACTTGAGTTAGGTTAGTAGAACCTTGTAGAGCCGAGAGGACTTTAAGATAGGGAACTCACTGAGATTTGATGTATCTCACCCCACTGTTGTTGTTTACATCACAGGTTCTGCAGGTTCCGCGAAGGGTAAGGATAAGGCCGTGTGACTATCCTCGCTTAGCTGTTGGTTTTGCTTCGGTTGTGGAGTCTTTTGAGATCCTTAGAGATCTAGTTCTTAGTTTTATCTTTTGAACATTTTGTACATATAACATGCCAGTGGTTGGTCTTAGGTTGCTTTGGGCATTTTTATGTATACAGTGTTACTAAGAACTTATGTATTTCAGTACCAAACGTACTTTCATGTATAATATATGATTTGATGCATGTATGTATATATGGCCGTTACAGTTGGTATCAGAGCAGGTCGTATCCTCGACCTAGCCATGAAATAGAATAAGTTTTCTTTCCGTTTCATATGCGGCGTGTCGCCAGTGGTCTTGTCTGTTATATTTATGGTATTGAGTCTGATCAACTTAATCCTATCTGTATGAAATTCAGGAACATGGCTGACAGGCTCAGAAACAACCGTGGTAGACCAAGAACCACTTCAGCAGGGACTAATCTGCCAGGTGGCGAGGGGAATGCTCCTTTGTACCAATTTATGTAACAGATGCAGCAACAGCAGAATCAGTTTATGCAACAAATGGTACAACAAATGGCTGGTGGTGTGCACCCTCCAGTGGTAGTACCAGAGGCTGCAGGGGGAACCTTTAGGGATTTCATCCGTATGAATCCTCCAGAATTTCTGGGAGGGTTAGATCCAGTAAAGGCTCATGAATGGATATCAGGTATGGAACAGATTTTCCAAATAGTTTAGTGCAGTGAGGAAAACAAAGTGGTCTTCGCTTCTCATTTGCTGAAGGCCTACCATGAGGTGGTGGGAAAGTGCTTCAGCCTTAATGACAATTCAAGAGGTACCAAAGGTATGGGAGCAGTTTAAGGTAACTTTTATGGAGAAATATTTTCCAAGTTCCTTGAGGTCTCAGAAGGAATTCGAGTTTCAACAACTGAGGCAAGGTAGCTTGACTGTGGCCTCTTATGCTGAGAAATTTGAAAGTATGGCCGCTTATTCTAGACAAGCCATGTATGCTCCTGATGAGAGGTGGAAGATTGATCAGTTTCTGTTTGGTTTAAGGGCTGAAATTTCACATAGTGTATCTCAGAGAGAGTTTACTAGCTATGCTGAATTGTTACGACAGTGTTATGTTACGGAACATAGTTTGAAAAAGGTACAAATGGAAGGTGATTTGAGCAGGGCAACTCAAAGTGACCGTGGAAGATCGAATCAACAGTTTAGGCAAAGGCAACAATCCTTTAAAGGGAAGCAAGTTCATAGTTCTAGGACTAGTGTGCCTCCGGTGTGTCGTACTTGTGGTCGGAATCATTATGAACGGTGTGGTATCGAAGGTGTGAGGTGTTATCAGTGTCAGAAGGTGGGCCACTTGGCGAGGGATTGTCCTCAGGGTAGGAATCAGGCACAAGGGAAGAATACCGGCCGAGTGTATACCTTGGATGCAAGGAAGACAAAGGGTGATAACTCCTTGATTGCGGGTACGTGTTTCGTAAATGGACATCCTTGTTTTGTTTTATTTGATTGTGGGGAAATGCATTCTTTTGTGTCCACGCGTTGCGTGAAGCGACTTGGGTTGCAAGCTGATCCTTTATTTCCTCCTATGGTGGTTACTACTGCCATGGATGAAATTGTTGAAACACCGATGATGTGTGAAAATTGTGTGTTATCAGTGAATGAAAGAGTTTTCCAGATTGATCTTATTTGTTTACCGCTTAAGAAAGTGGATGTTGTTCTGGGAATGGATTGGCTTTCCACTAATTCAGTGTTTATTGGGTGCGAGGAAAAGTTGGTTATTATTCCGTCCAAAGAGGCTGCTTCGAGGGATGTGTTAACTACTATTTTGGAAGGTACAGTTGGAATGATTAATTTCTTGTTTGAGGAAGAAAAGTTTGTTCTTTTGATTCTTACTAAGGAGGAGAGTAGTAACATCCCAGTTTTGAGTATTCCAGTAGTTTGTGACTTTCCTGAAGTTTTCCCCGAGGATATCACTTCTCTTCCTCCGGAGCAGGAAGTGGAATTCTCTATTGACCTGATACCAGGAACGGCTCCAATATCCGTTTCTCCGTATCGGATGGCCCCACTTGAATTGAGAGAACTAAAGGATCAGTTGGAAGGACTATTGGCTAAGCATTTTGTTCGACCCAGTGTTTCACCCTAGGGAGCTCCAGTGTTATTGGTAAAGAAAAAGGATGGTGGAATGCGATTGTGTATTGATTACCGTCAGTTGAATAAAGTCACCATCAAGAATAAATACCCGTTACCAAGGATAGATGACCTGTTAGATCAATTGAAAGGAGCCTGTGTGTTCTCGAAGATTGACTTACGGTCGGGTTATCATCAGATTCGGGTGAAGAGTGCAGATGTACCCAAGACCGCGTTCAGAACCTGTTATGGTCATTATGAATTTATGGTAATGCCTTTTGGTGTGACAAATGCCCCGGCAGTTTTCATGGATTATATGAATCGGATATTTCAACCTTACTTGGACCAATTTGTGGTGATTTTCATTGATGACATTCTTATTTATTCTCGTGATCCTCAAGAGCACGGAGAACACTTAAGAATCGTCTTATCCATTTTGCAAGAGAAGCAACTTTTTGCTAAGTTAAGTAAGTGTGAGTTTTTGATGTCTGAGGTTAATTTCCTTGGTCATGTTATATCCCAGGGAGGTGTGGCGGTCGATCCATCAAAAGTTGAAGCAATAATTAATTGGGAGAGACCGAAGAATGTTTCTGAAGTGAGGAGTTTCTTGGGATTAGCAGGTTATTACATTAGGTTTATCAAGGGATTTTCGCAGTTGGCTTTACCATTGATGAGACTTACGCGGAAGGATTATTCGTATGAGTGGGATTCGGCTTGTGAAAGAAGTTTTAGGAGTTTGAAGGAGAGATTGACTACCGCTCCTGTTTTGGTTATTCCCGATCCTAGCAAGTCCTATGAGGTATATTGTGATGCATCGAAGAAGGGTTTAGGCGGAGTGTTAATGCAGGAGGGACATGTAGTGGCTTATGCTTCACGACAGTTGAAAGTCCATGAAGAGAATTACCCCACGCATGATTTAGAATTGGCGGCAGTTGTTTTTACCTTGAAAGTGTGGCGTCACTATTTGTATGGGGTACATTTTGAGATGTTTAGCGACCACAAGAGCTTAAAGTACTTATTTGATCAGAAAGAGTTGAACATGCGTCAGAGGAGATGGATGGAATATCTGAAGGATTTTGACTTTGAGTTAAAATACCATCCGGGTAAAGCAAATAAGGTGGCGGATGCGTTGAGCAGGAAAGTGTTGCATAGTGCCGAGTTGATGATGCTAGAGTATACCTTAATGGAAAGGTTTAGGGATCTAAATCTTCAATTTAATTGGACTCCTGATTGTATGGTTATGGGAAATTTGAATATCATCTCTACTCTCAGGGAAGAAATCCAACAAGAGCAAGGGTTGGATGAGAAGTTACAGGAAGTGTTATTACAACTGGGTTTTGTGCGAGCTACAGACGGAACTATTTTGTTTAACCAAAGGATTTGTATTCTAGAGAATACGGAGTTAAAACGAAGGATTTCTGAGGAAGCTCATAAGGGTACTTTTACTATACATCCTGGTGCTTCAAAGATGTATCAAGATTTAAAGAGAGACTATTGGTGGTCCGGGATGAAAAGAGATATTGCGGTGTTTGTGTCGGAATGTGTGGTGTGCCAACAAGTGAAGATTGAGCAGCAAAGGCCGGGTGGCTTGTTACAACCTTTAGAGATTCCGATGTGGAAATGGGATAGTATTTCGATGGATTTCGCAGTGGGTTTACCCCGTGCGCAAGGTGGTTATGACTCGATTTGGGTAATTGTGGACCGGTTAACGAAATCCGCGCATTTCTTAGCTGTGAAGACTACCTACAAGGCGAGTCATCTCGCAAGGTTGTTTATCTCAGAGATAGTGAGATTGCATGGTATCCCTACTAGTATTGTTTCGGATAGAGATCCAAAATTTACTTCCAGATTTTGGAGGGCTTTTCAACAAGCCATGGGAACGAGGTTACATTTGAGTACGTCGAACCATCCACAAACGGACGGTTAGACGGAACGGACAATACAGACCATGGAAGACATGTTAAGAGCTTGTGTGCTTGAAAGTGGGAGAAATTGGAGAGAACTTTTGCCGTTGATCGAATTCTCTTATAATAATAGTTATCATGCAAGCATTGGTATGGCACCCTATGAGGCGTTGTATGGTAGGAAGTGTAGAACGCCATTGTGTTGGACGGAGGTAGGCGATGATAGAATTTTGGGACCCGAGATTATTCACGAGACCACGGAAAAGATTAGAATGATTCGGGAAAAGATTAAACAAGCCCAAGACCGTCAGAAAAGCTATGCGGACAACCGTAGGAGACCGTTACAGTTTGATGAGGGTGATCATGTATTTTTGAAGGTTACTCCGAGATTGAGATTGAAAGGACCATTTAAATCACGGAAGTTAAGTCCACGATACGTAGGACCGTATCAGATTTTGGAAAGAATTGGTGAAGTAGCCTACCGATTAGCCTTACCGCCTTCTCTGTCAGAAATGCACGACGTTTTCCATGTGTCCCAGCTTCGGAAATTTGTCCCAGATCCTCTTCAGCCAATTTTGCCGGATACAATTGAGATAGAAGCTGATTTCACATTTGAGCCTCAACCAAGTCGTATCACAGGAAGAGAAACTAAAGTGTTACGGAATAAAGAGATTCCTCTTGTTAAAGTCCAATGGGATGAGGCGCATCCAGGCGATGCAACTTGGGAATTGGAATCAGAAATGCTGGAGGTTTATCCTCATCTTTTCAGGTAATTGTTTTAAATTCGTGGACGAATTTCTATTTAAGGGGGGGAGGATGTAATACCCCATAATTTTGTGAGCATTGTGGATAATATTTTTATGATCAACTGGGTTCCGGGGTACTCTGAGAAATTATTGGATAAAGTAATTAGAGTAAACCGACGAACTCGAATTGATTAGATTTAATATTATCTAAACTTGGAATTTTATTAATTGGTGCATTGGAGATAATTTGGATAATTAGTAGTGTTGCCAATTAATATTTTCTTTGTATATTTCATTTTTATTTTCTTTGCCTCATTTGGAAAAGAAGATAGAAAGCAAAAGGAAAGAGAAGGGAAGAGAAAAAGAAGAGAAAATTTGCACAAGAGCTCAAGAACTTGGATCATCAACCAATCTCCAACCTTTTCATCTCAGTTTCAATCTCCTCATCTTGTAATCCAGGTGGGTTCTAGTTAGACTCTTTAGATTAAGGTTTTATTGAGTTTTAGAGTTATTTGATATTGTTAGGAAATGTGGAATTTTACCATAGAATCTTAATCTAACTGCTGAAATTCGATCTTTGATTGTATGTTATACTGGTTGTTAGGATTATATCATGTTTTGATGCTTCGTGGTTGTGGAAAATGGATTTTTGGGGTTGATGTTGGGGGAACCCGTAGCATCAAAATTATACAGGAAATTCTGCAGATTTCCACTGCCCATACGCGTATGGGGCATGGCCTTACGCGTATGGCATGAATGGTACGCGTAATAGAGAAAAAAAATGGAATTTCCAAAGGGAAAACAGCTCTGCCCATACGCGTATCACCTTGGGCAATACGCGTATGGCTGGGCGAGCTAGAGGGGCGGTACGCCTATAGCACAAGGCAATACGCGTACGGTCAGGAAAATTGCACACTTGTGTTTCTCGCGATACTATTTTTGGTTATGTCCGTAACTTTTGACTCGGTTATCCGTTTTTAATATTCTTGATATCATTGGAAAGCTAACAGAATGCACTTTCTTATGAAAATGGTTTTAAGGTTGTTGGCCGATTAAATTATGTCGGGATTTTTGGAATAATGTGGTTTTGTCAATTTTTATCATTTAATGGTGTGTAATTGTTGTTGAAAATGTTTGTATGTTAAAATATGGAATTGGTAGAGTGAGGATCATTACCATAAGAAATGTCAGGAAAATATAGAATGAATAAACACTAGTATGGAACATGTGTGTTAACCGTTTGGTTGTGAGAAGGCATAATGGCCTTGTGATTGTCGAATACAATCACGACTGTGTGTGATCCCGTAATCGTAACCGGTTATATTTGCGAGTGCGTTTCATGGGTCTCGAGCTCCTCTGAAACATGTGCACAACTACTTGGCAGGTTTGATTCCCGCGTGCAGTACGAATGGCGCTCTGGGAGCGTATGCTTGTGACGGTTAATGGCCCGTGTGAAGTGACGGTTCATAACGGTTAATGGCCCGTAGAACCCGAATCCATTCGTATGTCAAGTAGGTTTAAGGATCCATGACTCGGGTCGTCTTCTAGACGTAGAAGCGGACGGGAAAAGGGGATGCCTTGGTGTGGTTACCGATTAGTGATATTATGAGTTGATGAACTCATAACATGTTTCCATATAGTGTGTGTGTACTCAAAGTCACTTCCCTTCCTTTTGACTTGAGTTAGGTTAGTAGAACCTTGTAGAGCCGAGAGGACTTTAAGATAGGGAACTCACTGAGATTTGATGTATCTCACCCCACTGTTGTTGTTTACATCACAGGTTCTGCAGGTTCCGCGAAGGGTAAGGATAAGACCGTGTGACTATCCTCGCTTAGCTGTTGGTTTTGCTTCCGTTGTGGAGTCTTTTGAGATCCTTAGGGATCTAGTTCTTAGTTTTATCTTTTGAACATTTTGTACATATAACATACCAGTGGTTGGTCTTAGGTAGCTTTGGGCATTTTTATGTATACAGTGTTACTAAGAACTTATGTATTTCAGTACCAAACGTACTTTCATGTATAATATATGATTTGATGCATGTATAGATGTAAGCAAATTTGTTTGTACTAATGTTGTAGATCCATGTGGTGAAATATTTTTCACCCTGGGATTTAAAGTATTCAAAACTTTGTAATAAACTCTATAGCATATTGCTATGATTTCACTTCCTGGTTTAAAGTTATAACCATTAGTATGAATCGTCAGTCTCAAGGCATCAAAAAGATTTTTGTCAGTCATGGACAGACTTAGATGGGGAAAAACTTCAAAATAAACTGGCCCATGACATAAACTAGTTTCTATGACAGCAGCCAAAGATTGTTTAAAATTTTCACATCTTCCATCTCTGACATAAGCCATAAGACTAGAGTTTAATCCAAGCATAGTTAAGGGTTTCAAAGCAACTTAGATTAATCCAATATGGATAAAGTTATAATCTTTAAAAGAAGAAAATCTTTTTTGCTTAATAGCCCAATATTTTGGGTCGATCCTGAAACAGGTATGGTTTGCTCTGTAGTTTTAACGGCAAACCTGGACATTACATCAAACATACCAAATTTATAAATTTGTTTAGAAGGTACGGATGGAATGATCCATTTGTTTAACCTTTCCAGATCTTTAGGAAATTCATTGTTTTCCTCATTTTTAATAAAAGGATTTTGACAATCATTGTTGTCAATAGTAACAGCCTCAGTGTTTAAATCCATAAATGATTCAGCTAAAGAGTGTTGTGATAACTCTCAGATGGCTATTATTTTTTAAATAACGACTAAGTTTAACTCATAAACATACTAGTTCATTACTCTTATCTTTCTAATGAATCATCTTTGCAAACAGGGACTGTTTAATGATCAACCAAAAAATTGGGGAGTTCAACTGAGCCAAACGTCAACCCACAAGGTGATCAAAGGGTTTAATGATAAATTGGTATGGGGCGTAGTTAACAGAAGTTAGGCCATTTTAGTAATCACTATTCCAAGGAACAAAGTAATTACCTATCCAACACTGAACGCTGGTCGCCAAGTTATAGTATTCCAGCCAATATACCAATAGATCAGTAAATCAAAGATGTAAAAGAGGTTTTCAGCAAAAGTTTCTTTAAAAATGCTCAAAAACATCCTACCACGGACAAAAGAGCTACAAAAAGCACTGAAAACACCTTTTCTAATTAAAGAGATAAGAGTATGGAACTACTACTATTATAAGAAAAACTTAATCTTTATATATCAAGAATATCATCAGAGCTACCACAACAGTAGCTTAGCTACTATTACTCATTAGTAACAGTATTTACTTACCTTAAAAAGGCTCGGTGATACCAAGAACAGTGGCGCAGCCTGGATTTCTGATGATTTTGGTTACTATTTGTAGTTATGGAGGATTTATAAAAACTGAAAAGAAAAAGAGAAGATAGAGAAACTATTGGCTCAAAATTATATGCATCAAATCACCAGAATTTAACATCAATAAATTCAGCACAACATAGACTTCTCATTAAACACATAATTCGTTAAAATCATTATCCCTATTAGAGGTTAGGGAGCCCTTCTACCTTTTCATGATACCCCTATTATTGAACCAAATTCTCACCCTTACCTTGTGATTCCAAAATTCAGCAAGATGAAGTTCAATTGATTTCTTCTCTCAAGTCCTAGAATTTTTTTTTTCAAAACCTTGTTTCTCTATTTTCCTCTTTTTCACGTACTGATAGAATGAGTCTATTTCCCTATTTTTTTCTTTAAATAAAAATAACCCTAAAAATATGATTTTCCTTTGTTTACTCCAACTTATCCTATGTAATTACCTCCTCGCCCCTAAAATCTCTACACATTGTTTATTTTATTTTCACTAATTAATATAGCAAAATAAATAAAATATTATTATTTTTAATTACAAAACAACTTTAAATTATCCTACTCACTTCTATCGTCTCTCTATATCCCTACTTCAAGGACACTTACCCCTACCATTATACAATAATTAATTTAAAACACCAATTGATTAAATAGAAATCTAAATAATTCAAATTAAATTAATTAATTGAATTCGGGGTGTTACAACATCAATATGACTACTCACATTAGACATCACTAATCCCAAGAGTCCTCCACTGAGCGTGGTCATCACATGCCAAACATGTTAGGACTACTCCCAACAACCGATTGTTAATTACACCACAATCCTATCATATGTGTGCTCTCAAGTCCGGGTTAGGACTTATCTCACCACTCAAATGTAACAACCCTGCCTGTAATACCCCGTAAATTCTTTTACTCCGGATAATATTAGTTATGATCAACTGAGTCCCATTGTACTCTGATAAATTATCTGCAGAGATAATTAGGGTAACTGTTGAACTTAGAGTAAATCTAATTAATATTATCTGACTCTAAGATATTTAAGTATTTAAACTTTAGAGACTTTTCGGACAATTAGTAGTGTTGCTAATTGATGATATTTTCTATATCATTTTCTTTCCTCTCATTTCCAAACATAGTCAATTTTGAGAAGAAAAGGAAAGGAAGGAAAAGGGAGAGAAAAAAGGAAAAACTCAAGAACACTAGATCTTCAACCATCATCCAATCTTCATCGAATCATCTCATCTTCTTCATCATCATCCTCTGTATAAGGTGGGTTCTAGATAGATGCTCTAGATGTAGATTTCCATGTGTTTTAGAGTTAGGTTGAAATTGAGAGAAAATGAATAATTATGCTGAAATCATGGATTTAACGGATGAAATGCGATATAATTGTTGTTAAATGCTTGTTGTTATGATCATGTTATGTTTTGATGGTTATAATGAGGTTTGGATGTGTTTTTATTGGAAAAATTATTGATTTGGGATGAAGAACAGCGCTGTAGAGAAGTTGGGTTTTCCAGGCTTCGCCTAGCGAACCTGGGGCGAGTCTCAGCGAACGGATTTTCGAGGGTTCGCCTAGCGAACCCGCCAGCGAAGGTCAGCGAATGTTCGCCAACGACGTTCGCCTAGCGAACTTTGTGCCTTTTCAGTTCTATTTGGTTCTGCCTTGCTTCGATGAGTCGTTCGCGAAGCGAAGGGAGAGGCGAGTGTTTGCCAGGGAGTTCGCGGAGCGAACTTTATGTCTGTTTTTGTTCTGTTTGTTCATTCGCCAGGAGCTTCGCCTGGCGAAGGCTGGAGCGAAGGCTCGCTGAGATGTTCGCCTAGCGAACATGGCTGGGTATGTAGTTTTGTTTCTCTCATAACTTTGGACTCGTGCATCCGTTTTGCGTATTCTTGATATCGTTGTGAAACTATGAATGTCCTCTATATAATAGAAGGAAGAGATATTGGTTTTGATGACCGATTAAATAAATCGGAGGGAACCGTAAATTCGTAAAATTGGGAATATGTGGAATTATGTGGTTCCATTGTGTGATTGATGACTAATTGCCTATGTTCTTATTGTTAAGCATGTTTGAGTACGTATGCAGGTTAAAATATGAAATAGGTAGAGTGAGGAATATCACCATAAACATTTGTCGGATAGTGTGGAATAACATTGGGACAACGCTCATACAGAAGAGGCCGGGGCGTGTGTCTAGTAATCATAACCGATTGATCTTGCAGTGTAGTTTCATGAGACTCGAGCACCTCCTCTGAAACGTATGCATAATTACTTGGCAGGTTTGATTCCCGCGTATAGTACGATTGGAGCCTACGGGTAAAGAGACTTGTGACAGTGTATGGGCCGTGTGAAGTGACGGATCACGGTGTACGGGCTGATGATCCCGAATCCAATTTGTATGCCAAGTAAATACAAGGATCCATGACTTGAATCGTCTTCTAAACGTAGAAGCGGACGGGAAAAGGGGATGCCTTGGTACGGTTATTGATTCGCGAGATTGTGAGTTAACAGGCTCACTAGTGTGGATATATATATATATATATATATATTGTGTGTGTGTACTCAACGTCTTTTCCCTTCCCTTTGACTTGAGTTAGGTTTATTAGAACCTTGTAAAGCCGAGAGGACTTTAAGATAGGGAACTCACTGAGATTTGATGTATCTCACCCCACTGTTGTTGTTTACATCACAGGTACTGCAGGTTCCGCGAAGGGTAAGGATAAGGTTGTGTGATTATCCTCACTTATCTGTTGGCTTTGCTTCCGTTGTGAAGATTTTTGAGATCATTAGTTGATCTAGTTCTTAGTATTTGTCTTTGGAACATCTTGTAGATATACTATGCCATAGTTATTTTGTATTTAGTATTTTGGGCATGTATATGTATAATGCGTTTACTAGGAACTTATTGTATATTTCAGTACCAAACGTGGAATTCATGTATAATATATGCTTTGATGTATGTATGTATATGTGGGCTTTACAGTTGGTATCAGAGTAGGTCGTATCCTCGACCTAGCCATGAAATAGTATAAGTGTTTCTTTCCGTTTCATATGTGTTATGTCGCCACTGTTCTTATGTGTTATATTTATGGTATTGAGCCTGATCAACTTAATCCTATCTGTATGACATTTAGGAACATGGCCGACCGGCGCAGAAACAACCGTGGTAGACCGAGAACTACTCCAGCAGGGACAAATCCTCCAGGGGACGAAGGGAATGCCCCTCTGTATCAATTCATGCAACAGATGCAGCAACATCAGAATTAGTTTGTGCAACAAATGGTACAGCAAATGGCTGGTGGCATGCATCCTCCAGTGGTTGTTCCTGAAGCTGCAGTGGGAACCTTTAAGGATTTCATTTGTTTGAATCCTCCGGAGTTTCAGGGAGGATTAGATCCGGTAAAGGCGCATGAGTGGATATCCGGTATGGAGCGGATTTTCTTGATCGTTCAGTGTAGTGAGAGAATAAGGTTGTTTTCGCTTCTCATTTGTTGAAGGGTCCTGCCATGAGGTGGTGGGAGAGCGCTTCGGCATTACTGACAATTCAAGAGGTACCTAAAGTATGGGAGAAATTTAAGATAAATTTTATGGAGAAGTATTTTCCAAGTTCCTTAAGGTCTCAAAAAGAATTCGAGTTTCAACAGCTGAGACAAGGTAACTTGACAGTGGCTTCGTATGCGGAAAAGTTCGAGGTTATGGCTGCTTATTCTAGACAAGCCATGTATGCCCCTAATGAGAGGTGGAAGATTGATCAGTTTCTGTTTGGTTTAAGGGCTGAAATTTCACATAGTGTGTCTCAGAGAGAATTTACTAGCTATGCTGAATTGTTACGACAGTGTTATGTGGCGGAGCATAGTTTGAAGAAGGTACAAGCGGAAGGAGATTTAAGTAGAGTGAATCAAAGTGATCGTGGGCGATCGAATCAATAATTCAGATCGAGACAACAATCATTCAAGGGGAAGCAAGTTCAGAGTTCTAAGTCTAGTGCGCCTCCGGTATGCCGTACTTGTGGTAGGAATCATTTTGGGAGGTGCAATTGGGAAGGAATAAGATGTTACCAGTGTAATAAGGTGGACCATTTATCGAGGGATTGTCCTCAGAAGAGGAATCAGATGCAAGAAAGGAATACCGGCCGAGTGTATACCTTGGATGCAAGGCAGACAAAGGGTGATAACTCCTTGATTGCGGGTACGTGTTTTGTGAATGGAAATCCTTGTTTTGTTTTATTTGATTGTGGGGCAACGCATTCTTTTGTGTCCACGCGATGCGTGAAGCGACTGGGGTTGCAAGCTGTTTCTTTGTCTCCACCCATGGTGGTTACTACTGCCATGGATGAAATTGTTGAAACACCGTTGATGTGTGAAAATTGTGTATTATCAGTGAATGAAAGAGTCTTCCAGATTGATCTTATTTGTTTGCCGCTTAAGAAAGTGGATGTTGTTCTGGGAATGGATTGGCTTTCAGCTAATTTGGTATTTATCGGGTGTGAAGAAAAACTAATCATTATTCCATCTACTGAAGCTACTCCGAGGGATGTGCTAACTACTATTTTAGAAGGTACGATTGGAAGGATTAATTTCTTGTTTGAGGAGGAAAAATTTGTTCTCTTGATTCTTACTAAAGAGGGGAGTGGTAACCTTCAAGTTTTGAGTATTCCGGTAGTTTGTGACTTTCCTGAAGTTTTCCCCGAGGATATCACTTCTCTTCCTCCGGAGCGGGAAGTGTAATTCTCTATTGACCTGATACCGGGAACGACTCTAATATCCGTTTCTCCGTATCGGATGGCACCACTTGAATTAAGAGAATTAAAGGACCAATTGGAAGAATTAATGGCTAAGCATTTTGTTCGACCCAGTGTTTCACCCTGGGGAGCTCCAGTGTTGTTGGTAAAGAAAAAGGATGGTGGAATGCAGTTGTGTATTGATTACCGTCAGTTGAATAAGGTCACCATCAAGAACAAATACCCATTGCCAAGGATAGACAATTTGTTAGATCAATTGAAAGGAGCCTGTGTGTTCTCGAAGATTGATTTACGGTCGGGTTATCATCAGATTCGGGTGAAGAGTTCAGACGTACCAAAGACTGCATTTAGAACCCATTATGGTCATTATAAATTTTTGGTGATGCCGTTCAGTGTGACGAATGCTCCGGAAGTTTTCATGGATTATATGAATAGGATATTTCAACCTTATTTGGACCAATTTGTGGTGATTTTCATTGATGACATTCTTATTTATTCTCGTGATCCTCAAGAGCACGGAGAACACCTAAGAATCGTTTTATCCATCTTGCAAGAGAGGCAACTTTTTGCTAAGTTAAGTAAGTGTGAGTTCTGGATGTCGGAGGTTAATTTTTTGGGACATGTCATATCTCAAGGGGGTGTAGCGGTTGATCCATCAAAAGTTGAAGCAGTGATAAATTGGGAGAGACCAAAGAATGTGTCTGAAGTTAGAAGCTTTTTGGGACTAGCAGGTTATTATAGAAGGTTTATTAAAGGCTTTTCCCAACTGGCCTTACCGATGACGAGACTTACTCGGAAGGATTGTTCTTATGAATGGGATTCAGCTTGTGAGAAAACTTTTATGAATTTGAAGGAAAGGTTGACGACCGCTCCTGTTTTGGTTATTCCTGATCCTAGCAAGTCGTATGAGGTGTATTGTGATGCATCGAAGATGGGATTAGGAGGTGTGTTAATGCAAGATTGACATGTAGTGGCTTATGCTTCACGACAGTTGAAAGTCCATGAAGAGAATTATCCAACGCATGATTTAGAATTGGCGGCAGTTGTTTTTACCTTGAAAGTGTGGCGTCACTATTTGTATGGTGTACGTTTTGAGATGTATAGCGACCACAAGAGCTTAAAGTACCTCTTTGATCAAAAGGAGTTGAACATGCGTCAAAGGATGTGGATGGAATATTTGAAAGATTATGACTTGGAGCTAAGATACCATCCGGGTAAAGCGAATAAAGTGGCGGATGCATTGAGTAGAAAGGTGTTGCATAATGCTGAGTTTATGATGCTAGAGTATACTTTATTGGGAAAATTTCGAGATCTAAATCTTCAATTTAATTGGACTCCCAATTGTGTGATTATGGGGAATTTGGATATCAAGTCTACTCTTAGGGAAGAAATCCAACAAGAGCAATGGTTAGATGAGAAGTTGCAAGGAGTGTTATTGCAACCAGGTTTTGTGCGAGCTACCGATGGATTTATTGTATTTAACCAAAGGATTTGTGTTCCGGATAACACGGAGTTAAAAAGGAGGATTTTGGAAGAAGCGCATAAGGGTGCTTTTACTATACATCCGGGATCCTCAAAGATGTACCAAGACCTAAAAAAGGACTATTGGTGGCCCGGGATGAAAAAGGATATTGCGGTGTATGTGTCGGAATGTTCGGTGTGCCAACAAGTGAAGATCGAGCACCAAAGACCGGGCGGCTTGTTGCAACCTTTAGAAATTCCGGTATGGAAATGGGATAGTATTTCGATGGACTTCGCGGTGGGATTACCCCGTACCCAAGGTGGTTATGATTCGATTTGGGTGATTGTGGATCAGTTGACAAAGTCTGCTCATTTCTTGGTCGTAAAGACTACTTATAAGGCGAGTCATCTCGCAAGGTTGTTCATTTTGGAGATAGTGAGGTTGCATGGTATTCCTACTAGTATTGTTTCGGATAGAGATCCGAAGTTTACTTCGAGATTTTGGAGAGCTTTTCAACAAGCCATGGGAACGAAGTTATGTATGAGTACGTCGAATCATCCGCAAATGGATGGTCAGACGGAACGGACAATACAAACCATGGAAGACATGTTGAGGGCTTATGTCCTTGGATGTGGAGGAAATTGGATAGAACTTTTACCGTTGATTGAATTCTATTATAATAACAATTATCATGCAAGTATTGGTATGGCACCTTATGAAGCTTTATATGAAAGGAAGTGTAGGACACCGTTATGTTGGGCAGAAGTGGGGGGAAGATAGAATGTTGGGGCCTGAGATCATTCACGAAACTACGGAGAAAATTAAGATGATCCGTGATAAGATCAAACGGCCCAAGATCATCAGAAGAGTTATACGGATAACCGAAGAAGACCTTTAGAATTTGAAGAAGGCGATCACGTGTTTTTGAAGGTTACTCCGAGATTGCAGTTGAAAGGACCGTTTCGGTCGTGGAAGTTAAGTCCGAGATACGTAGGACCATATCAGATTTTGGAAAGAATTGGTGAAGTAGCCTACAGATTGGCCTTACCGCCTTCTCTGTCGGAGATGCACGATGTTTTTCATGTGTCTCAGCTTTGGAAATTTGTCCCAGATCCTCTTCAGCCAATTTTACCAGATACAATTGAGTTAGAAGAAGATTTGACATTTGAGCCTCAACCGAGTCGTATCACTGAGAGAGAAACTAAAGTGTTAAGGAATAAAGAGATTCCTCTTGTTAAGGTCCAGTGGGAGGAGACGCATCCGGGTGATGCAACTTGGGAATTAGAATCGGAGATGCGGGAGGTTTACCCTCATCTTTTCAGGTAATTGTTTTAAATTCGTGGGAGAATTTCTAGTTAAGGGGGGGGGGGGAGGATGTAATACCCCGTAAATTCTTTTACTCTGGATAATATTAGTTGTGATCAACTGAGTCCCAGTGTACTCTGATAAATTATCTGCAGAGATAATTAGGGTAACTGTTGAACTTAGAGTAAATCTAATTAATATTATCTGACTCTGAGATATTTAAGTATTTGAACTTTAGAGACTTTTCGGACAATTAGTAGTGTTGCTAATTGATGATATTTTCTATATCATTTTCTTTCCTCTCATTTCCAAACATAGTCAATTTTGAGAAGAAAATGAAAGTAAGGAAAAGGGAGAGAAAAAAGAAAAAGCTCAAGAACACTAGATCTTCAACCATCATCCAATCTTCATCGAATCATCTCATCTTCTTCATCATCATCCTCTGTATAAGGTGGGTTCTAGATAGATGCTCTAGATGTAGATTTCCATGTGTTTTAGAGTTAGGTTGAAATTGTGAGAAAATGAATAATTATGCTGAAATCATGGATTTAATGGATGAAATACGATATAATTGTTGTTAAATGCTTGTTGTTATGATCATGTTAAGTTTTGATGGTTATAATGAGGTTTGGATGCGTTTTTATTGGAAAAATTATTGATTTGGGATGAAGAACAGCGCTGTAGAGAAGTTGGTTTTTCCAGGCTTCGCCTAGCGAACTTGGGGCGAGTCTCAGCGAACGGATTTTTGAGGGTTCGCCTAGAGAACCCGCCAGCGAAGGTCAGCGAATGTTCGCCAACGAAGTTCGCCTAGCGAACTTTGTGCCTTTTCAGTTCTGTTTGGTTCTGCCTTGCTTCGCTGAGTCGTTCGCGAAGCGAAGGGAGAGGCGAGTGTTCGCCAGGGAGTTCGTGGAGCGAACTTTATGTCTGTTTTTGTTCTGTTTGTTCATTCGCCAGGAGCTTCGTCTAGCGAAGGCTGGAGCGAAGGCTCGTTGGGACGTTCGCCTAGCAAACATGGCTGGGTATGTAGTTTTGTTTCTCTCATAACTTTGGACTCGTGTATCCGTTTTGCGTGTTCTTGATATCGTTGTGAAACTCTGAATGTCCTCTATATAATAGAAGGAAGAGATATTGGTTTTGATGCCCGATTAAATAAATCGGAGGGAACCGTAAATTCGTAAAATTGGGAATATGTGGAATTATGTGGTTCCATTGTGTGATTGATGACTAATTGCCTATGTTCTTATTGTTAAGCATGTTTGAGTACGTATGCAGGTTAAAATATGAAATAGGTAGAGTGAGGAATATCACCGTAAACATTTGTCGTATAGTGTGGAATAACATTGGGACAACGCTCGTGCAGAAGAGGCCGAGGCGTGTGTCTAGTAATCATAACCGATTGATCTTGCGGTGTAGTTTCATGAGACTTGAGCACCTCCTCTGAAACGTATGCACAATTACTTGGCAGGTTTGATTCCCGCGTATAGTACAATTGGAGCCTACGGGTAAAGAGACTTGTGACGGTGTACGGGCCGTTCGAAGTGGCGGATCACGGTGTACGGGCCAATGATCCCGAATCCAATTCGTATGCCAAGTAAATACAAGGATCCATGACTCGAATCGTCTTATAGACGTAGAAGCGGATGGGAAAAGGGGATGCCTTGGTACGGTTATTGATTCGCGAGATTGTGAGTTAATAGGATCACTAGTGTGGATATATATATTGTGTGTGTACTCAACGTCTTTTCCCTTCCCTTTGACTTTAGTTAGGTTTATTAGAACCTTGTAAAGCCGAGAGGACTTTAAGATAGGGAACTCACTGAGATTTGATAGATCTCACCCCATTGTTGTTGTTTACATCACAGGTACTGCAGTTTCCGCGAAGGGTAAGGATAAGGCTGTGTGATTATCCTCACTTATCTGTTGGCTTTGCTTCCGTTGTGAAGATTTTTGAGATCATTAGTTGATCTAGTTCTTAGTATTTGTCTTTGGAACATCTTGTAGATATACTATGCCATAGTTATTTTGTATTTAGTATTTTAGGCATGTATATGTATAATGTGTTTACTAGGAACTTATTGTATATTTCAGTACCAAACGTGGAATTCATGTATAATATATGCTTTGATGTATGTATGTATATGTGGGTTTTACACTGCCAAACAGAAGAACCCAAGCAGACAGATATGTACAAATATGAATATGTACAAGCAAGCAAACATATAACACAAATACAAACAAGGTGGGCTTAACCCTCTTCTAGAAATCCCCATTGAAGTCGCCATTTATGTTGCGGTGAGAATCGAATATCAAGCTATTAATTAACTTGAATCACTCATCTTTGAAATTCACCATCGAGCTTTGATTTATCCAAAAGAAAGGGTAAAGATCAAAGAAAACCCTAATTGCGCTATGTAAAGACACGGCTTAGAGATCTAAGCTTCGGGGGTTGGTTATACCTAGGGAAGGTGTTAGCATCCTAGATATATGTAGTACTCTACAGGAACCTCTTGTTTGTATTTATGTTATGCTAATGTTTGCTTGCTAAGGAAAACTGCTAAGGGTAAAGGTAAAGACCTATGGTAAAGACCTAATGGTAAAGACCTAGGGGGATATACACTAAGTATGCTCTCCAAGACGTCGCATCTTGTGCCTACGTATCCTAATAAGGATGGAATCAGAGCATTCGTAGTTCACCTAACTAAGGGTGAGGAACCATTGACTATGGTCAAAGTTCCAAGGGGAAATGAGTATGACACTCACATAGAGTTGAAGAACTCTCTAAGTCTAAGTTGAAAGGGTAAAGTGAATACTCATGATGATGAGAATCACATAGAGTTTAAGAACTCCATCCTAGTTCTAAGTTCAAGGGGGAGAATGACTCTAAAGAGGCCAAGGGGAAAGGAACATCATGATGATGATGCTCACATAGAGTTGAAGAACTCTAGGTGAATCCTAAATTGTAAGGTAAATGGATCTAATGAGGCCAAGGAAGGAAGTGTGCAACTATGATGATAGTGCTCACAAGAGGGGAACCTAACTAGGTTAAAGGGAGAAGAGGCTCGAATGAGGCCAAGGGTAAAAGATGGCTCTAATGATGCCAAGAGAAAAATGAGTTATCCATGATATTGAAATCAATGGAGAGGCTTTCCTTTGGAAGGAGGGGAAAATAACTACTTGTGAAGACAACTGTTGGAAGGGGGTTAAAGTAAGAGTGATAAGAATCAAAGACTCAAGTAGGATGACAATCCAAGAGGGGGAGTAACATCAATCAAACACAAATCTCATATATAACATCAAAATGTCAAGATAAATATCCACATAAATCACCTTTAGGTATGATCAAGATTATATGCACAAGAACAAGTCAAAACATCATGAAATGATTCAAATAAATCATGCATAAATGATCAAATGGGCAACCCAAAGCATTCTTGAACCATGAAGTCAAAACTTGACAAGATTTTCAAATCATGAATCAACACATATTCAATTTACAAGACACTTTAAGAAGTGTTACAAAGAAACTAGGGCAAAACATGGATGAAAGGAGGGTTACATTAGCATAATGTTCAAAAATTAGAAAAATGGGTGAACAAATTAAAAACCAGAACTCAAACTCAATTTTAAACATTCAAAAATGTGTGTGTGAAGTGTCATGCAAAGATAAGCAAAATAGCTATCTCAAAACCAAACTTCAAGGTGAAACACCAAAGGCATGGAGCCTAAATCGAGGGTCAAGAAAATGCAAATAAAACCAACCCAAAAGACATTATTCAAGGCCAGAAAGCAACCTCACAACACCTTCCTAATGTGTCCTAAGACACTCTCAAAAACCAGATCAAGAAGCTAAAGGGAAGTAGTCTTTTTTAAAACAAGTTCACAAACTAGGTTAAAAACTACCATTAAGTTTATAAAATCTGAAATAAATATTAAAATAAAATAAAAATAAAAATAAAATTTTTGGAAAATTAAATTAGACTTCAAAATGCTACCATGAATTTTCTGTGAATTTTTAAATAAGGAAAACTATTTTTAAAAGAACAAAATAGAAATGAAAATAAGAGAAAATAATTAAAAAGGATTGAAACAGGGGGTGTGAAAGTAAAACAAAATGAACTGAAAATAAACTATACGCGTTTTGGGCCTGGAACTAGGGGGTGCGAGGATCAATACGACATGACCCCAGGTCCACGAAAAAAAACATCTAGTAAAATAAAAGTGTTACAAGAAATATGCTACAAAAAACACGTGAACATGCATCAACCGGTCACTCCCACTTTTAAGTGACTAAACAACAAAATAAAATCAGCCTCTCCCACGCTGTCAGCTCATCATCTCCCCCATGCATCTTCATGACACAGGAGCCCTAACTCAAATAACCAGTAGATGCATGGCTTCTCCTCATCTTTCTCAACCATTTTCATCATCATTCCTCAACCAAAAATAGTGAAATAAAATAGCATGATGTAGTACTCAAAGAGTAAAACAACATCATACCTTACACAACCCAAAACAAATACTTCATCATAGAGAAACTGGACGTGAAACTTAAACATTTCAAGCTAAAACAGACAAAACTGAACAATGGTATGCAAGCTTAATTCAACCAAACAAACCATGCCATCATTCTAAACAATGCAGATGCCAAGCATGAACAATATTGAAGCCTTTAAAACCCAAATATGAAAGTATGAGAGCATGAATGAAACCTTACCAACTAGAGAAAGTCCACTGCTTCTTTACTTTCCAAGCTCAAGAAACCCAGTAAAGCTCGACCTCCAGTCCAATGATGCCAAGAAACAGCAAGGAAATGAGTAGCTCTTGGTAGAAGATAGTGATGTGAAAGCAAATGGAAAAGCTTGCAAGTCTGGTTTTTGAATCCAAAACAAGCTCTCTCTTTTATCTCTTGTTATGCACTCTCTTGTGTGATATGTTGGTTGTGTATTGATGATGATGTTCTGGTGTGTTAAGACAAAGGTTAGACTCTCCTTTTATAGCCAGAACAAGCCGGTTCTTTTCTTGAAGACACAATGGTCCTTTCCTTTTCCTATGAGAGAAATAGATAGATTTGAAGCCCTACACGCATGGCCCTTCCTTTTGTAAACTTTGAGCCAAGTGAACTCTATCTTGTTGCTTGTGCTCAGTTCAAGTCCGAAGGAAAAAAGCAAGAACCAAAATGTTGTGGTGCAAGGAAAGTTTACATGATGGTCTAAAACTCCAAGGCACGGCAAACCCTAGTGTGTTAACCTTCAAGTACATAGCAGATGGGACTTTGTGGACTTACTTTCGCAGGTTTTAAGGGCAAAGTACACATTGGAAACTGATGAGAAGGTCAGTAGGGTGTACTTGGTAAGTGGTTAGGATGATCTTTGGAAGTTTAGTAAAGCAAATGGAGAAAAGAGTAAAGTCAGAATTTTTCTAAGTTAAAAAATCAACATTGCAACATCACCACTTTAGAGCACTATATCTTGAAGAATACTACCCTAATTCATGAGATTTTTAGTTCCATGCAAAGTTGGGAGATCATAGAGCAAATTCCATGTGAAAAACATCTTGAGATGAGACTTGGATGGTTGAGAGAAATAGCCACGAAATCGTGTCCAACATGCTGTCAAAAAGACTTAGAAAATTTTATAAGTTAAAGATTTTTCCCAACATTGAAACACCAACTTTGAAGCAACATAACTTGAGATTGATTAATCCAAATGGGGAGTTCTACACATGCTTAGAAATCTTGAAGAACAAGGAACAACTTTCATGTTCAAGAATTTTGGTTTTGAAACTTGTAACTATGAGAAAAATGGTTGTGAAGTTGAGTGAAAACTAGAGCAAAAATGAGTAAATTTTCACTAAGTCATTACTTGATTTGGACTTCCAAGTCTCATAACTTAAAAACCAAGCCTTTTTTGAAGAAGGACCCTCTAATACACTTTGAAGTTCATGGTGAGAGAATCAATTTGAGCTTTGAGTCACAAAAATTGGATGTGTGGTTTGAAAGTTATGACTTTTCAAAGTTTGCACAAGGAGTGAATTCTTCCACACTTAGAAAATTTCGAGGACTAAACCTTGCCCTTGTTGCAAGAAACCTCTCAAATGTTAACTTCTCATGCTCTAAATCAACAATCAAGCATGTCTTGATGAAATAGGGCTTGAATACTTCATCTTGGATCAAAATATCAAAAGTCAAAGGTTTGACTTTTCAGACAAAACCCTAATTTCTTCATGAATTCAATTGGATGACCTTTGATGATCTTGCTTTCTCAATCTCTTCAAATACCAATTGATGGCCTCTAAAGAGGCATATTAACACATGGAATCATGTCTCAAGGCTTGGGATCATGCCTTGATCAAAAGTCAAAGGCATGGTTGACTTTTCCTGACAAAAATCCTAATCTGGGGCCAGATGAACTTGAGGCTCACTGAACTTGTGATGGGAGCCAAACACACTTGATTTCTTGTTGAATAAGGCATCTTGAATGTATTTGTGCTCAATTTGTTGATGAACCAATCAAGGCATTGACTGATCACACCAAGATTTCTAAGTAATTCTTCAGGTAAAAACCCTAATTCCACAACTCTTGATCTGATGGTCTCTTTTTGATTTCTCTTGATCCAATCAAATGAGATAATGACATATGATTTGAGAACATCATGATTAGTCTTCAAGATCAAATGGTTGAACTTTGGAACCTCAGCTGACTTTCTTGACCAGATGACTTTAAACACCAATCTTAATCACCTGGTGAAAATTTAGGGTGGTTGTATGGAGCAAAAAGATGTCTTAGGGGACCTTGAAACATGTGAGAGCTTGGCTTGTTGATCTTGTCATATTTCTTGTGCAAACCCTAGCTTTCACATAAAGGAAACAAACTAGCAAGACATGGTGGTTAGTTAACAATGCATAGATGATTAAACCCTAATGCCAGTGCAAGATGTTATGACATCTAAGAGGTAAAATTTGGGGTATAACACCTAGGTCCTAAGGTTCTCTATAAATACATCTTCCCTCAAAAGGGGTAGTGACATACCCTAAGTGGTACACATTATCTACACCTTATAGAGCACAACGCTTATTTTAGTATTAACACACAACTTCCTATAATTGTATGCTTGCTACCACGCATAAGTGGTCATCAGTAGACCATCTTACCTCACGTGAGAAAGTCTCCCAAACTATCTCAAACAAGCACCACACAAGGTTTCTCGCTGATGTGGACAAGCCTTAATAACCATATCATGTTATAAACCTACTAAGGACTCATAGTCTCCCTGTCTTTGTAGGGGTAGCATGCACACCTGTTCCTTTTGACCAGTATAGTGGCGCTCATGGTGGGACCCTAGTAAAACTAACTCGGGCCACACCCCTTTTTTCCATCACCATCACCTATCCCGCTGTTGCCCTTCACTCCTTCCTTTAGCCACCTTCGACTATGGTTAGTAGGATATCTCTATCCCTTACGCTAGGAGGCACTAGCGGTAGCAGAATATTATTATATACAGAATATTATTTTTAAAATATATTATTTTTAAAATAATATTATATATAGAATATATATATATTGAATAAAAACAAAATATTATTATATACAAAATATATATATTGAAAAATAGAATAATATTTTTAAAAACAGAATAAAAATAGAATATATATAAAGTAGAATATATTAAAGTAGAATATATTATATTTTAAATAAAAACATAATATATTTTATTATATTTTCAATAAAGCTAGAATATATTAAAGTAGAATATATTATATTATTTTTCAAAATATATTATATTATATTTTAAATATAAACATCATATATATATATATATATATATATATATATATATATATATATATATATATATATATAGACACACACACACACTTAAAAACACTATAAAAAATTTGTATATATCATTTTTTTAATGAAACTTTAAAAACATAATAATGTTTAAAGTTTTTATACATTAAACTGTAAACTTATTTTTTATAAACATATTTAAAATTTAAACATTAAACTTTAAAAACAAAATGGTGTGAAATAGTTTTTTTTTTATAAAACAATTTTTTTATAAAACAAAATGGAATATATATACTATATTATATTTTAAATAAAAAAATAATATATTTTATTATATTTTCAATAAAACTAGAATATATTAAAGTAGAATATATTATATTATATTATTTTTCAAAATGTATTATATGATATTTTAAATATAAACATAATATATATATATATATATATATATATATATATATATATATATATATATATACTTAAAAACAGAATAAAAAAATTTTATATATCATTTTTTAATGAAACTTTAAAAACATAATAATGTTTAAAGTTTTTATACATTAAACTTTAAACTTATTTTTTATAAACTTATTTAAAATTTAAACATTAAACTTTAAAAACAAAATGGTGTGAAATAGTTTTTTTTATAAAACAAATTTTTTTTCCTAGTGTTAGATATATATTATGTTATATGTTTATTAAATGTATAGTTAAACTAAAAACAAAATATTTATGTTTATCTTAAAAAATTTATTATATAAGTTTATAAAAAATAAAATATGTTATATTAATTATGTTATATGTTATATTATATGTTATGCATGTATTATATGTCATGTTATATGTTATGTATTATATGTTATGATTATATGTTATACATTTTATGTTATGTTATATTATATGTTTAATAATTAGATGTATTATATGTATTATATGTTATGTTATATGTTTATTAAATATTTAGTTAAAAGAAAACTGTATGAAATTATTATTTAAGTTTATTAAAAACAAAGTAGTATGAAATTTATTTGTAGTTATATATATTAAGAATAATTAAAAAATAGTTTGAAATTTACTTGCGTCGGGAAACATCTCATTTTTGCAGTCACTATTTCAATCACTTTATGTTAACTCCAAAAATCATAAGGAATCCTATAAATGTGAACGAAAGAAGTCAATTTACCTTATCAGTCTTTGGGTTTTCTGGACGTCCCTCTAGAAAGAAGGGTGTGCATTGGTTGACCTAAAAAGAAATGCAACCTGCACATGTTCATGTCTTAATTAACTGCGTTGAAGTTAAACC
The DNA here is from genome assembly GCA_022829125.1 of Lathyrus tuberosus. Taxonomy (NCBI): domain Eukaryota; kingdom Viridiplantae; phylum Streptophyta; class Magnoliopsida; order Fabales; family Fabaceae; genus Lathyrus; species Lathyrus tuberosus. The sequence continues at coordinate 17,771,095 of JALAZF010000071.1, forward strand.
ATATCTTGAGTAAGTATATCCCAACTGTTTATTATTCTTTACAGTATGAAGACAAAACTTATTACCTTGAAACTTATAGTGTGTTTCTTTATAGAGAATTTAACATATTCTACTTTCATAGCACCGGTGTACAAGCAACCTCCGATCACATACATGCTCATTTTCCGGCATGGTTCAAGGAGAAATTGTCATGCATTGTTGCACCAACTCAAGAAATACTCCATTTGAGAAACTTGTCTGAAGGCCCTATTCAAAGCGCAAATGAATGGTACACATACTTCGTGAACGAATATAAATTTTACACTGAGACATGGATTGAAGGGGAAAAAACCATAAACAGTGGTGTATTTGTCAAAGGAGTTACAGATGGTAATGAGGGCGACTTCTGTGGCTTTGTTAAACATATCTACGAGTTGGTATACAATTACTTGGACTCGAAAAATAAAGTTGTTTTGTTTTATTGTGACCGGTACGATCCATCTGCTAGAATTACAAAAATAGATAAGACATATGATACTGTTGAAATTCGAATGAACCGAAAGTACAAAGAGTATGACCCTTTCATAATGTCACATATTGTTAGACAAGTTTACTATGTTCCTTATCCTTCAATTATACCACGTAAACGAGGGTGGTCTGTTGTAATCAAAACAAAACCATTGGGTCATATTGAAACTAGTGATATAATGGAAGATGTTGCTTACCAAGTTGATGAAGTTAAAAAAATCAATGATGTGATTGCAGTTGAACAAATTACAAGTTTGACTCATACAACGGTTGAGGGGCATCAAGTTGATACGTCTATATTGTTGGATGAAAATGAAGTGGACGATGAGCATGAAGAGTTTGGGTCCGAGGATATATCACAACAGATGATGATAACGATATGGATGAAGCGCATGAAGATTTTGAATAAATTATTTTTGTAATTTAACTTGATGAAATCTTGTATTAAATGTGTTAATGAATATATATATATATATATATATATATATATATATATATATATATATATATATATATATATATATATATATATATATATATCGATGAGATTATGTTTTTTAAGATTTATTATTTGTGTTCTTCGTGAATATATATTAAATGTGTATTCTCTATAAATAGGTAAAATGCCACCTCGATCTGATAAGGGTAAGGGTAAGAAGTCCCAACTTCCGAGAGTAGCAGTTTGTCAGACACCTCAGTCGACCATGTGTCCTCCCCAACAGAGTCAGGTAGATCCTATGTCCATGGCCAGTTCTCAGCCTTTCGTGACATTACTCTCCCCTCAGAAGTATCCAGCTTTTATTAGCCCTTATGGGGGCTCCAGCTTTTATTAGCCCATCTGGGGCTCAAGCGTTTATTAATCTATCTAGGGGTCCTAGTTATCCATATTAGCAAACTGGGGACCTAGTTATCAATACCAGCAAGTACCCTCATCCTTCACACAGACTGAGGGATCTAGCTTTCCACCTCCCTACTAGCAGATGCCCTCATCCTTCATAGAGTCTGGGGGATCTAGTTTTCTAACTCCCACACAGGTACCCTTACCATCCACACATATACCTAGGCGCGAGGATGATCATGAAGAGCCAGCTGAGGACGATCATGAGGTGGATGATGAGGAAGGCGATAATGAAGAGGAGGCTGCTAATGATGAGGTGGTTAATATCATTGAAGGAAGATATATTATTTGGCCCCGCGGAAGTTCGTAAATTATTGATGTTTAGTTTCAAGCCGAGTCGGACTACTGCCCAGTGTATAAGTTATGTAATTCAGCAAAAGTATAAAAAAACTTAGAAGAGAATTAGAGACGTTGATGGGGACGAAAAAGAAGCCTGGTTTAAGTTATTTAAGGTATAATTAATTTATTTTTGTTAAGTTATGTAATTTATTTGTTAACTTATTTTTGTTTAAATTACTTTTTTATTATAATTATCTAATGATTTTATTTGAATGCCTTACAACATTGTAGGAAAAGTGTACGTCGGAAAAAATGAATGAGAAAGAGGTTAAAAAAATAATTTTGGCACAACATCAGTTCGACTTTCTGACATGCTACGGCGTGCTAGACTCCGTTGGGAACGTGAAAATATTCGTCCCAACTGGATATGGAAAGAAGTATTCGATGAACTTCTTATTTATTAGGATTCTGAATATGGTTTTAAGGCAAGATCTGAAAAAGCAAAAAAATGAGAGCATCTGAAAAGGGGGTAGCCTTAATAGTTGGAAGTATAAGTGTTGTCGAGCATGCTCGACGCATGATAATTATTACTACTATTTTAAAGTTATATCATGATTTATTATAGATTTTTAATTAAAGTTAATTTTATTATTTAGTAAAAGAGTTTGGGGAGACCTCCACTCATGACGGAGCTGGTTGTAAAGACTAGAACAAAAAAATTGGGGGAATTTGTTGACGATCGCACCAAAAAAGCTTTGGTAAGTCGTTTTATTTTATTTAAATTGTTTATATATTTTTATTTAATGACAATTTTGTGACGTGATTTTCATGTGGCAATTGAGATATTGTGGCGTGAAAATCACGTGGTTGTATCTATTGTTTAATTTAACTTAAATTGTTTAAGTTGTATTTAACTTAATTTATTTTTATTTTATGTGTAGGAGGATTATTAGGTATTGCTCACAAATTTTTTTGTAGAAAATCCTCAATATACTCCAAGAGGTTCTGAGCCGCTTAATTGACGAGTGGATTTTTATATTTGGGGTTTAGTAACTGGCAGAAAGGGACCTAATGGATGTTTATTTGGTGCTGGAGCTTTGGCCGGTGGTATGAGAAAAGGGGATAGAACTTTATTTCAAAGAGTTCGAGATGGTGAATGAACGTCACATGCACCACAATTGACCCCCGAAATGCTAGAAACAGTACGACAACTGGGGCTAACTGAGGCAAGACGCGAGTCGGCGCAACGTGAGGCGGCACTCACTACTACAAAACACACAAACAACAACGCTAGGTTTACAACAGATTCATTTACACCGTTGTAATAGGTTATAATGTTCGCGCATCAGTGAGTAGCTGGATTTATTACTGCGGTTGTCTTATAACACCGTAGTAATATATGATTTGTAGCAAGCTTCGATACCCAGCAAATACACGTTTTCAATTTTTTAGACTACATTAAGCGTGTGTCACTTAAGTCCATTATTTAAAAATTAAATTGTAAATGATTTTACAACGGTTAATAAACCAATTGTTGTTATAGGACTTTTAAAAAAATTGAAAATTGAAAATTATTTAACCAAGATATTAACCACGGTGTTACTAAACAACCGTTGTAAAATTTGAAAATTGCATGACGGTTTTAATTTCTAACCGTGATGAAAAGTGATATTTTTTAGTATTTAGCAGTCGTTTCTCTCAAAAGAAAACCCTAACATATTTCACTCTTCCCTCCCATAACATAACTCTAAACATACTTCAACCTTCAGATACGTCTTCAGATTCGTCTTCACTAATCGCTAACTTGAGGCTCGTTCATTACACTTATGCTTCGATTTCGTTTACTTGTCTTGTTAAAAATAGGTTCTAATATTTTTTTTCGTGAATGTTCTCATTTTTTCAGATTCATCATCACCACCTAAACAAAGCGTATACTTTCGCTATGTTACATATGGTTTGTATAGCTATGAAGAAAAATACAAGTATGAAGCCATTGTGTTAACTTCATTCACCTTGTACTTTTTTTTTCATATCTTCATGAACTAGATGAAATATGAAATTAACAAGACAACAGATTAAAGTTTCCATCAAATCCTTTTGAATTGTTTTACGTCTTCTTTTCCATAAAGTTTCCATCAAATCCTTCCATTAAAATGTCTCAGCAGTCCGGTTGTAGCCATGGAAGTAGGTCCTCAAATTGTTCAAGGTACGTATGCAAGTGTGGTCTCAACACTCCGTTGATGACGGCATGGACCGACTCGAACCCAGGCCGTCGTTTCTATGGTTGTGGGATGTATAAGATCAAGGATACACGACATGGATCCTATAGCAAAACAAATAATTTCTTCACTAGTAAAGAACTTGAATGAGGAGAAGGAAATGGTTAACACCTATAAAGCCAAGGAAGACGAATTGATGTTGAAGGTGAAGATCCTGAAGAAACAGTTGAAGATTACCTGGATTTTTTATTTATTTTTAGTGTTCATTGCATTTGTTGTAATGACGAATTAGGTTAAATTTGATTAGGTTTGTATGTTTACTGATGGTGTAATGGTTGATGTTGTAATACCTCATATTATTTAAATGCTCAATTGGAGATCAGATGGATATCTCTGTGCTCTATCTTTGGATAATTGGATTAATGGAATCCTCTAAGTACTTTAAGTATTATCAATTGGGATCAATAGAGCAACTGATGAACTCTGAAGAGATCAATTATTTTAATTCAAGAAAGGACTTTTAAAGTAACTCTAATAAGTGATCAATTGGTTTGAGACGACAAAATATAAATTGGAGATATTTTACTCTATTGGAGTTATTTTATATAATAATGGTATTTTATATATATATATATATATTTGTTAGAAAAGAGAAAGAAAGAAAAAAAAAGATAGTAAAGAAGAAGAAGAGGAATGGAAGAGAAGAAGAAGGGAAAAGAGAAGAGAAGTTCATGGATCATCATCATCTTCTTCAAACTCCTCTTCGATTATCAGGTGGGTTCTAGTTAGAAACTCTAAGTTCTAGAATTAAGGATTTAGAACTTAGGTTAGATTTGAGAGAAAATGAAATCTAACGGATGAAATTCGATATAAATTGCGTAGTGTAGTCGTAATATGCCTGTGATCAATTGATGATATGTGTTTTGATGTTTGGAAATGATTAGGGTGTGGAAAGGATGGGTTTTTGGGTGATTGGAACCCTAAAAATGCAGCAGAGAAATTATGCATCTGATACGAAGCGTCGGGCGGTGGCTTGAGTGCCTGGCGACGCAGAAGTTGCGCCGCTGCTCCGCCGGGCGATGGTCAAGAGGCGCAACAAGTTTTGATTCTATAACTTTTGGGTTTTGGCATGGGATTTTATGCCGCTGCTTCGCCGGGCGAAGCATAGGCGAAGGGGGCACCGCCGAGCGAAATTTGGTACCGCCGGGCGCTCCTGGGAATTTTCAATAATTCTGTTTTCTTTTAAAAATCCATAACTTTTAATCCGTAACTCGGATCGAGACGTTCTTGGTACCGTTAGAAAGCTATGTTTATGGGATTAATTAAATAGTGGCATTTGAGTGAAACAATGTTTGTATGATATGTTGAAATTCCATATCTTTTGGATTGTAAATCTGATCGAGGCATGGTTATAGCCGATGCAAAGCTGTGAAAATATCCTACGGGATAAGAGTGAGAAATATTGTTTTCATTGCCCGATTAAATAAATAGGAGGAAACCTAAGGGCTAGGTAACTTGTGATTGAATTATTATATGCGTTTCAATTATGCAAATTGTGCTATGCTATGTGTAATTAATTGTTGTTAAATATGATCGAGAGAATATGCATGTTAAAATGAATTAGGAAGAGTGAGGAAACTTTACCCCAAAACAAATGGCATAGTTTAATGATAGTGGGACCTAGTAATGGCTAGGAAATTAATGAATAACTTTATGACAACGCTCGTGCAAAAGAGGCCGATGCGTGTGTCCATTACCGAATGGTATAGAAATGAGTGAAACACTAGTATGGAACACGTGTAATTATTATGTTATTGTTAAAGGCAAGAGAGGCCTAAAATGTTGACCTTTTGTGACTATGAGAAAAGGCAAGAGAGGCCTTAAGGCTAATGTGGCCTTGTGATTGTCGAATACAATCACGTGGTGTGTATGATCACGTAATCGTAACCATTTTCTTTTGAGTTGCCCTTGAGAGGCCTTCATGAGTCTCGAGCTTCTCTGAAGTGCAAGCACAATTACTTGGCAGGTTTGATTCCCGTGTGTAGTACGAATGGAGCCTACGGGTAAAGAGACTTGTGACGGTGTACGGGCCGTGTGAAGTGACGGATCACGATGTACGGGCCGATGATCCCGAATCCATTTCGTATGCCAAGTAACTACAAGGATCCATGACTCGGGTCGACTTCTAGACGTAGAAGCGGACGGGAAAAGGGGATGCCTTGGTACGGTTATCGATTAGTGATAAACTTTTGAGTAACGGGCTCAATAACGTGTTTCCATATAGTGCGAGATTGTGAGATTATGAGTTTGTGAACTCAAGGTCATTTCCATTCCCATTGACTTGAGTTAGGATTTGGTTAGAACCCTGTAAAGCCGAGAGAATCTATAAGATAGGGAACTCACTGAGATTTGATGTATCTCACCCCACTATAGTTGCTATATTTCAGGTGTGGTTTGCAGATTTGGTTTACATGTGGAGCTATGCTTAGATGTTTCAAGAGAAGCTTAGTTGAGCTTATTTTTCCGCTGTATATTTGTTGTATACAATTTTGAGGATATTGTATATTGATCTTAGATTTTTATTTTGGCTAGTTTCCATGACTTGTGCCATATGTTGTATTTATGTTTTAGAAATGGACAAGTATGTGAATTATGCCAATAGGCACTTATAATGGTGTCAGTACCAAATAGAAACACTTGTATGATATTATTCTAGATAAATATTATACAGGGCATTACAGATGTATTGGTTACATAAGATTCATGTGATAATGTTATGGTGTATCATGAATATGATACAATTAATATTATTATAACTTTATTATAAATTTGTGTTGTATTTTCTGCTGTGATATGGTGAACAATAATATAAGTTAAAAATTGTTATAAATTATAAAAGCAGGATATAATTGTAAATTTTGCAAAAAATTTGACAACGGTTATTTATCATAACCGTTATAATAACTCGCGTGTTGTCCAGAAAAAAATTTAAAACAAAACTGCGCAGCTGGGAATCGAACCTAGGACCATCACTTTATCACTACGGTTTTTTGGATAAACTGTTGTGATAGGGCACGCGCTTTCCAGTTTATTACAACGGTTAGAGGACCGTAATTGTAAGTATCATAATATAACCACACTCTACATAACAACGCCTGGTCTTGCGTGGTTATATATCTTTCCCAACTTTTGTTAAATGTCTTTTCTGTAGTAGTGACTAAAGGCCCGAATGGAGGAGCAACAATGTCAGATAGAGGCAATGAAAAAGAGGAAAGCTGGAATAGAGGAGATGATGCGGCAAATTATGCAATCACAAGGTGGCGGTAATCAAGTTGTTGTAAATGAAGGAGTTGGTGGTCAACAACAGATGGATAACGAGGATGACAGTGATTTCGACCTTGATAACATTCCCGATCCAGATTGATCCGAAGGATTTATTGTAATTTTAAATTTTTATTTTTATATAATATTAATTATATTTTAGTATATTATACACTTTTTATTTAAAAATTTTATTATTAATTTTGGTATTTATTTATATTTATTAATTTTTGGTATTAATTATATTTATTAATTTTTCAATTTAAAATATTCTTAAAAACATTATTATTAATTTTGGTATTTATTTATATTTATTAATTTTTGGTATTAATTATATTTAATAATTTTTCATTATAAAAAATTATTAAAAAAATTTATTATTAATTTTGTATTTTAAAATAATTAAAAATACAAACTATTAAATTTTATATAACAAACGTAATAAAATAATCCAGTTTTTTATAAAAAAAACTTAGCCACGTGCATATCACGTCGCAACTTGCCACATGAAAATCACGTGGCAATGTTCTTAGACATGTCTGCCACCCTTCTGCTACGTCTGCTACACTTGCAACTTCTGTTAAGATTGTTGCGACGTGAAAATCACATGGCAAAGTTGCGACATGATTTTCATGTGGCAACAGAGTTATCACACGTGCTCCTGCGGCGTGAATGATCACGTCGCTAAAATCACTTTGTGATGTGATTTTTCACGTTGTGGCGTGAATATCACGTGGCAACAAGCAGTTTTTTTTGTAGTGGTAGAGCAATCTTCATAAATGTTGTTTTGAACACTTTACCTACATTTTTCTTCTCTTTTTATAAAGCGCCTAAAGGGTCATTAGGGAGATAATAAGAATACAACAATCGTTTCTCTATAGCAGAATAGGGAACAAGAATTAGATTAATTAGGTTTATTGGGACTCCATTTGTATACCTAAGCTAGAAGGAGGTCTTGGATTAAAAAAACTATGAGCTGTTCAAATGGCTTTATTTGGGAATGGTATTGGCGTATTCTTTCGAAAGAAAACTCAATTTGAGACTTGTTGTTACAATTCAGGTATGAAGATACGACAACATTGGTGTTGGATCAATCTCACAGTGTTAATTGCAAAAAACATTATTTAAGGTGGCGAGATCTCTTGCTATCTATTGTCCCAACCACAGATGATTTAGGTTGGTTTGGTACCAGTTTCTCCTGCAAATTAGGAATGGGACAACAGATGGTGCGACGACGTCCCTTTCAAGCTTCTTTTCTCTGCCCTATTCAAGGCTCTTCACGCACCAAGTTACAAGATAAGTAAAACAAGGTACTGGCTACAAGACAAATGGGTTTCGAACATTAATCCTCCTACCGGATTCGCTGATTCTACATGGTCCGAGTTTGTGGAGCTTCACGGTATCTTAATCAACACATCTTTGCAGGTTTGTGTGGTGGCGAGATGCTCACGGGGTTTCAATTAAATTCGACTACGATTTCCTTGCAAGTTTTGTTAGATTAATTATATAATTAATCAAATATGGATTGACATAATTAATTATTAATTAATTATATTATGGTCTATTGTTATTATACACTAAATAGATGAATTGTTTGATTGAGTTTTGTGCCTGAATGGACCATGATGGGTTGGACCATTCAGTTAAGCCCAATGAGAGGTCTTTGCACTCAGCTGTTTAGCTATTTAAGTGTCTTTCCATTACACAATTAAAATACTCTAAAACTCCTAAACGGCAATGAGAGTAGTAATTCTCTCATACTCACTCTTCCGAAAGCGTCTCTCAAATCTTACAAGATACACCGTTCTTATCATTGTCAATTGTTCTTTAATATAACAATATGCTATAATTTGTATATATTCGATTCTATTAAATCTATCAATTAGTATCAGTGTCTGGTTAGATACATTTTATAGCTATTGATCTAAAATAAAATTGGTACATGTTATTATACGAATAGGAAAATATGGTTGATATAATATAATACATGAAAATATCGAATCTTACCATAATAAGATCCCATATGATTTCATCTAAACATGTATTTCTATGATCTGATGAATTCTATTTGATTGATCTTAACATTGTATAATCGATTTTGACATGAAAACATAGGAATGGTTTATTTGTCATTTATATGGTTTAAAAGAGAGTTTTCATCTAATATGTGTCAATGTTTTTGAGTGACATATTAAAAGAAAAAAAAAGGTTGAGTGTAATATGAGATATCCATTTTATTTTCAATTATGAGATAAACCCTTAATTTTAATATGGGATTTTTTTTTTAAGATTGGCTTGATGAATTTAATAAAAAAAATATGATATGGTGCCATCTAGAATAATTGTATCGCTCTACAAGGTCATCTTGACCAAGTTTCCTATTAAATAGCAAATTAAATATAATAAAAGTGCATGAACTATTCTCCTTTTTTTTGTGACTATTTTTTCTTTGTTTCGTTAAACAAATAATATTATATTTAATTTGTATTGGCTATTTGCTATTTAGATAATAGGAATGAATCTGCATATTTGTTTCAATTTGGCATGGAAAAATTAATGTTATTAAGAATAATATTTGTTTAACTTGTGCGAATATAATTACCGTTATGAAAATCTTAATAATTCTTTGTTGATTCTCGTTAAATGCATCAATATGTAAATTTGTATTGAGAATATCAATTATGACTGCTTTCATTGATACATGTATTTTTGAATTTTAACCTTACATTAAGGTGAACTCCACTATTTGATTCAGCCATTTTATTTCAATTTTATTGAGAGTATTATTTTTGCAATCAAAATAATGTGTAGTCAGCCTATGAACCTTAATATTTCTCACACAAAATATTATTATCTTATAGTATATGACAATTTGCAATTACTCAATCGTCTATGAATCATATCTCATATATTGTCTACATGATAAAGTAAGAAATAAAAGACATAAATTTGTTAAGCTCTATTGTTTCATGATAACAGGTACATAACTTATTGATTCAGTAAATTTGTGCTACTAAATTTAAAATGTATTTCAAATCATGATTAATTAAATTATATTCGTTATTGTGAGCATTGATGTTACAATTTGATCATATTAATGATGATTGATAATAATAACGTTCGGTTTATATTCCTTATTTATTGGACACTTATATTCTTTCCTTTTTGTCAATAAAATTGATTTTAATTATATTATAGTGAATAAAATTTCTATAAAATTATGAATTATTTATAATTTATGTATCTTTTGAGATGACAATGCAATACTCTACAAGTCATCAAAGACTCAAAGACTTTACAAAAGGATGTAAATCAAATTCTTTGTGATCAGTCATAATTTGATTATTTATTTTTGAATCGCTTGTAACTTATTATATAATTGCATATAAAGAGAAATTTGTTTCTAATATTATATACTCTTTAAAATTATAAAATGTGCATTTATATAAAAATATTATTTTTCAGAATATTTCGAAATCAAACCTCTCTATTTATTTTTTTAAAAATTGATTTTTATTAAAATCTAGTTTTAATGAGTGTATATTAGAAATCTTATTATTTTGAAAAATTAAATAATCACTATTAATTTGTATAATTGTAATCTCACCTATCGTGGATATAATTATACAAATCTTTCTATTTTAAGTAAAATATAAACATTCCTAATTCGTATGATTGTAACTCACCTATCGTAGGTACAATTATACAAATTTTGGTTGCTAAAATATTTAAATTATTTTAGTTATAATAAATATTACATTGATAATAGTTATACCCTATCGGTATGTTATTATTAATATAATTTGTTCTGTTCAATGTACTTATGATTTTATGATTATGTAAATTATAGTTCGAGTACTCTATCGGTATTAAAATTTATTGGTGTCATAATATTTGTACATTGTTATATTTTTTTTGAAACAAGTATTTGATAAATAAGAAATCATTTTAAAAACATGTAATACTTTATGAAATCCAATCATTTATTTTAAATTTTTTATTAAAATGGATTTCAATTCTCTTTATATTATGTAAGTGATGGATATACCCTATCGTGTGCTGTTACTTGACATGATTATTGTGTGATAGAGAAAATAATTGAATATTTGTTTAAATTTTTTTCAAAACTCTTAATCTTAGTTCAACTATTATTCTCTATCAAGTGGGAGAATTTAACATGTCAATCGTATAAAATTGAGAAACAAATATTATTTATTTATTACTTTATAGAGACTTATGTTGAGAATATTATATTCTTATGTTAGTAATAAAGTTTATGACTATATGTGTTATATTCTCAATAATAGTTAAATTTAAAATCTCATATTTTTCTGTTGCGTATAACATAATATGTTTCTCAAATGTGTGGAGTTATATTTGTAGCATTTGAGTTTTGAGTGAGTTATTAAGATGTTATGTATAATCATATATTATGAATTTGATCTCACTCAGTTAATGGTAAATCTTTTATATGACCATCATATTCTTTCATGTGAAATTATCTAAATAATGATATATTTCATTTACATGCAAAATATGTGGTTGACATGATGTTATATTATACAACCACGTCTCTGTATAGTTTTGCTTTAAATAGTATCTCATTGTTCAATCAGAGTATTTAATATTAGTGGACACTGATAAATCTTTATCCTATTGTATCAATGGGAGTGCATGTGTACAGAGTCATATGATCTGAAAAAATTTAGATTATTATTCTCATAATGTCATATATTCTTGCGCACACTGTAAATATGACATATTCTAAAAGGACTTCAAAATATGAAATAATTATAAAAAGTCTTATTCTGTTATACTGAGATATATATTATTCTCTTAATCTCAGGAAACATCATAATTTGATGTTTAGGTCGATATTGAAAAGACATAATAATTCTTTAGCGTGCAATAATATTGTGTTATTCTATCTTCAATAATCCACATTTGTCAGGTCATAAGATGAAAGTACAAGTAAATATCAATACTCCTATCGAGTATGATATTGTGTTATGAAAGTACTTATGATTAAATGTAATTACTCTCGTAATAGGGTATCCCTATATGTAATTATTATTCTTAGATCTATGTGGATATTCTATGACTTATAATTTAAAACTCATTAGTATAATCACTAACCATAGACTTATACACATGAGTAAGTCTTATGATACTTTGCGTTAGTGGGAGTTTATCAATAGCATTTTCATATGTTTGGGCCATTCTTTAAAACGTATTATTCTTAATTTAAATATGTTACTTTGAATTCATCATCCTTATATAAAGTTATGAGTTTTAACATGTATGATTTGTCTTCCCTATCGGATACAACTTCTGCAACGTTGAAACTTACTTATCTTTTTGATTGATTAGTGTTTTGACCATTATTGATATTATAATATTAAAATCAATATTTTAATAATTAATTATTGTCATCCAAGTGAGAGATTGTTAGATTAATTATTTAATTAATCAAATATGGATTGACATAATTAATTATTAATTAATTATATTATGGTCTATTGTTATTATACACTAAATAGATGAATTGTTTGATTGAGTTTTGTGTCTCAATGGACCGTGATGAGTTTGACTATTCAGTTAAGCCCAATGAGAGGTACCTGCCCTCAGTCGTTTAGCTATTTAAGTGTCTTCCCATTAGACAATTAAAATACTCTAAAAACCCTAAACGACAATGAGGGTAATAATTCTCTCATACTCACTCTTTCGAAAGCGTCTCTCAAATCTTACAAGGTACATCATTCTTATCATTGTCAATTGTTCTTTAATATATCAATAGGCTATAATTTGTATCTATTCGATTTTATTAAATCTATCAGGTTTACGTGCTAATGGTGGCCATTTAGTTGAGAACAAGGCTAAAGTGTTTAAATTGCTTTGGTCCTCTAATTTACCTAACAATATTCATATTTTTTAATGGAGATTGATTCTTAACAGATTACAAACAAGAGATATGTTAGTCAATCGTGTAGTAGTTTTGGGGCAACATAATCTTGTGTGTTTTCTGTGTTAAGGGCCTGAGGAATTTTATCTTCACCTCTTTCTCTGTATTTTCATTTTAGTTTATGTGTGGAATTCTATTTTCAGATGGCTTAACGTGTCTCCGATAACAAGCATTGAATCCATGGTGGATCATTTATTTTGCTTCAATGTGATGATCGACGAGAGGAGTACCAAAAGATTCAAGATTTTATTTTGGATGTCAACTATGTGGTTTGGCTCATGTGAGGAATGAAATCTTGTTTAAAGGGGGCGCAAACGAGTGGAAGACATTGTATTGCTTTCAAAAAATCTATCTTGGGATTGGTTAGGAGCTAGGCATTTTAGTCCTTTCAATATTGATAGGTTCTCTAATCCGTTAACTACTTTTGCTTAGTATATTTGTAATTCTTAGTTTGTTGTTGGGCGACTTTGTTTTGAGTTACTTTCTCCCGTTTGTTTTAGGGTTAAGCACCCCCTTGATTTTAAAACAATTCTCATTGCTTATAAAAAAATATAGAACCTTTTAACATACTTTGTTAATTTGTGTAATTAGTTTTCAATGTTATATATTTGAAAAATAATAGGGGTTAATTCAACAATTTTGAAAAATATATAAAATTACTTTTGTATATTTTTAAAGAATTTAATTTAATTTTAATAATCAAAACTTCATTAATTAGATCCAAATGATACGAATTTGCAAAGAATACAAAGGCTGCATTATGCAGACCATAAACCTGCTACTATGCCAAAACATAGATCCAAAATAACATTACATGGACACCACTACAGACTAGACTGGATCACTAACTTCAACCTTCAAAACAAGATTAGAAGCTACTGATTAACCATACAAATCCATGGACATCTTAGGCCACTCGTACAAAGAATTTAATTAAAATACACCGATAATATAAAATAGGAAAATGCTAACATACACTCAAAATTGGTGGGTCCTACTAAAAAATATACTATATCTATTTTTTATTTATTTTTTTCTTCATCTTTCTAATGTGGGTCCCACCCAAAATTAGTTGATTCCACACAAAAATATATTAAAGTGTATGTTGCCAATACACACCTACATAAGTGTTCATTGGCATAACCCTATAAAATAATTCTCACAGTCAATTAACTCCTTATCTAGTTTCCGACATTTTGAAAGGACTATATTGCATTACCGGAAAGTGTGTGTGAGATACTCCGTCAATTATACAACAGTACCATTTAGTACACACGTTATAAACGAGAAAGAGGAAAAAGAATAGTTATAGACAAGTTTATTTTGAGTATATTACTTTAATAATTAGAATTTTTCTAAAATTGAATAAGTGAATGTTTTTTAGCGGGATAAAGGTCTGTTTGTTTCTACTTTAAAAAAAATAGATTTTTTTTATCTTTAAAAGTTGATTTTGTAAAATTGATTTTAAAAATATTACAACTTTTTTTATATTAGTTTTTTTTTAAAATTGAAAAACTAATTTTAATATCCAATAATATAAATATATATTATTGAAGATCAAAATAAAATCGAAATTGATTTTTAAAAAAACAAATGTACCTCAAAAATAATTTTTATGAAAAGCTATTTGAAATCGTTTTAATAAAATGATAAAATATCTAAAATAACTATTCAAATTAAATTTTCATTTGAATCTTTTATAAAAAATTTCTTTGTAAGTTTTTTTTAAACAAAATTTTGTTAGACCATAAAAATCATTTAAAAAAAAATCAAAATAGTGAAATGTTGATTAATCGAATGTATGATATATAATATAAATTAAATTATAAATTAAGCTTCCTTCATAAAATATAATTTTTGGTTTTTAAGAGACAAATTCTAATAAAATTGAACAATGTTTCCTTAATTCTCAACCAAGACGTTTTTTTTTTGGTAAAAATGTTTAAATAGTTAAATTGTTTTTGAAATTAATAAATTTTTGGTTTTTATTTCCATATATTTTTTCTTAAAGTAATTTTTAAATTTAAATTTTCTTTTTATATTCGTCCATAAATCTAAAATCTGCAGAAAAATTATTTTTTATTTGTAAATTCTCATAAATTTTAACTTAATTAGGAATGAATGCAAAATAAATTTAATATTGAAAATTTATTTTAGGTAAAAAATATATAAAAAAGGAAAAAAAATCACTAATTTTTAAGGAGATTTTAATATTTAAACCTACTAAAAGGAAACAAACATATAATAGTACAAAATTATGTTTGTTGCAAACATCTTGTTTTTCCTATATGTAAAGCCAGGTCACGTCTTAATTATACGTTCTTAGCTTCTTTTTTGATGTCATTTTTATTTTTATTTTTATTTTTATTTTTATTTAAATCTTTAAAAAGAGTCTTTATTAGTAAGTGAAGCATAATATTTTTTTTTTACTTTTTTTAAAAAGGAAAACTGTATAATATAACCAAAAGATATAAGTCAATAATACACACACAAAAATAGACAAGGGGGTATTAAAAACACCAAACTATTTAAGAAATACTTTTTTTATATACTTTTTTTTTAAAGGAAAATTGTATGATATAACCAAAAGATTTAAGTCAATAATACACACATAGACAAGGGGTATTAAAAACACCAAACCATTTAAGAATTATTTCTTAAGAAAACAAAACAACACAAAGTATAAAATACAAGAGTGATAAATCATGAAACATCAACAAAATCATCCATCAAAAGAGCAAGGGGTGAATTTTTTTTTTAATATAACATGTATTTTCAAAAAAATTACTAAAAAAACTAATTTTTCAAATTTTTTTTCAAAGTGGCATACTTTTGGAGACTCCCATTAGGGTGGCGCCATATGGGATGGCGCCTCAGTTAGAGGCCATGAGCCATCTCATATGGCGCCTCAGGTGTGTTGAAAACGAAAAAAAAATCAACTGAGAGTCGCCATCCCAGATGGCGCCTCAGTTCAAAATTTTTTTTTTAATTTTAAAATGTTTACTATTCATTCACATGCCTCTAGACTGATGAATTTGCAGCCCTATACTCTGCATCTACTATTCATTCGCATGCCTCTGCTCCATTATTTTTGTTTCAGGCCACTGTTGACATGACTACATAAGCATGCCTACACATGGCAGACTGCAAAGGCTAAGAAGCATGCAAGAGAACACATGCCTACTCATGTGACTCCCCTTTTACACCATTATAAAAACCATCTCAGCATGTCACAATTTTCATCTCATCCCAAATTACTCTTCTTCTTCTCTTATTTTCTGTTCAAACCTTTGCATCCATTCCATTATCTCACAACCAGTTACGAAAATGACTTTACTCACGATGGGAAGCAACCACCGAGGAACGTCGGAAAACATTGAAGACTTCGTAAGTTTTCCTGTATTATTTTGTTTTACAATATTAAACCTTGATGTCTTTTATGGTCTTAGTAATGTTGCTGTTTTTTTTTTTGTTCAGGAAGTCTCAAGGTTCCGTTGCCGTGGGCACGCACTTCCCTCACGACCCTATCACTGAACCATATCTAACAAGATGTGGATTTGGAGATGTGATTAAAATCCCATCATACCATGTAGACCCAAAGTTCATTCTGGCCTTGCTAGAAAGATGGAGGCCGGAGACCCACACATTTCACCTTCCTTTTGGTGAATGCACGGTCACCCTCCAAGACGTGTATATGTTACTGGGCCTCCGCATAGATGGCATGGCCGTCAACGGCCCCGTAAATATAAATAGCCAAGTATGCTTCGATTTGTTGGGTACCCCCTAGAGATTGAAGAAGCTGAGCCTTCACCCGACGGTAAACCTAGGGGGCAAGGTATTAACTTAAAACGCCTTAGGGAATACCATGACTCCATCGTATTAGACGAGGATTCCCTCCCCTTACACATAATACAAAAAACTAGATGCTATTTGTTGCTATTGTTCGGTCGTTTTTTGTTTCCAGAGAGCACTGGAAACAGTGTAAATATTATGTATCTCCCGTTGTTGTTGAACATTAACAGTGTGCACGAATATAGTTGGGGTTCAGCTGTCCTGGCACATCTGTATAGTGCACTCTGCAAAAATTCCAAAAAAAATGCGTGTACATTTTATGGTTGCGCCTATCTCCTTCAGGCGTGGGGTTGGTCTAGAATGCCAACACTAGCTCCAATAAACCGGAACCGCTTCACATTCCCCTATGCATTACGGTAAGTCTATACACATCCCTGCGCCTATGGCCTATACTGATATGTTCAGGTGTAGCTAATTCATTTTCTAACCCCTTCACATTTTCAGGTGGGCAGTTCCGAAAATGAACTACGATAGAAACCCCAGGAACGCCATAACAGTCTACCGCAACCTGCTAGACCACATTGGCCCTGACGACGTATATTTTCCTAAAACTTTTGTAACATTTCTTCCATAGATATTTCTAACATTTTGTATACTTACTCATTAAACAATTTTTCTTGTAGTTTATCAAGAGGCCTTACGACGATCTCGACCACCAGCCCAACGCAAATGATGCTGCTGTGTGGACTTCTAAAACACCAATAATTCGGTTCACAACTGTTGAGATGCACCAAAGCGACTGAGTAAAACTACAATTCGGTATGCATCAGGATATTCCGGTGGATCCTACCAATTTGGGAAAGTGGCACCTGCGCAGAGTCGACATGTAGTGGAAGGATGATGTGTGGACCAACTTTGCAGCAGCGTTGTGTCACCGGTGGGAGATGCGACACCAGCTCGTCTTAACAGACCCCGTTGTACAACCTGATCGGCTAACGGAACTATATATGACCTGGTTTAGGTCTGTTACCACACCACAACCTTTCCTCTCTCAGCCGACGTATCTAGTTGACCCCCGCCAACGTGCGTCTTTCTCCTAGCAATATGCCAAACATCATTCACCAACCTCTCCACCACAACAACAAAACCCTTACTATAGCCCTGACGAGTCTTTCGAACCTACCGAAGCACACCAAAGCCCCCCACAAATGAGCCCCCCACAAATGAACCCCCCACAAATGATGACCCCATCTTCCTACCACTCAGAATCACAATCATCATACATCCAACAAACCCCCTCTCTTTTCAACTATCAAACCCCACATCAACCACTGCATCAATATCAACACCCATCAATGCATCATTTTGGCCAACCATACTGTATGGAACCAACCCAACCCCCTCATACAAATTACATGAACATGGGCATGCAGCTGGATTATGGAAATGCTGTCGGTGACAACCCCCCGACTATTGGGGACAGATGCTGTAGAATTTGTCTCATGCTCCTGGGCCATCGTCTGATGCGTCGGGGCCATCTCAACAAACACAGAGACCAGCCACGCCTCAACAACCTCGTGGTGCTAGACAAAGACGTCAAACAAGAGCCCCTGATTGTGGGACCGGTGATCGTTTAAATAGGCACAATCATTGATTTTTGTTTGTATCCAACTATTGTACTAAATATTAAAAAAAAATTAATGTTATTTTTTTTAATTTCCCTTCTTAAAATAAAATAAATTAAAAAAAAAAAAGGACACACTAAGGCGCCATCTGGGATGGCGCCACCCTTAAAAAATTTGAAAAAAAATTAGGGCATTGATTTGTACTGAGGCGCCATATGAGATGGCTCATGGCTTCTAACTGAGGCGCCACCCTAATGGGGGTCTCCAAAAGTATGCCACTTTGGAAATTTTTTTGAAAAATTGGTTTTTTTAGTAATTTTTTTGAAAAAACAAGTTATATTAAAAAAAATTCGCAAGGGGTGATAGCTTCAAGAAAAGATCTAGAAAAAATTGCAATATGACCATCCACAACTCCAACTCCAAGACACGAATAACCAACACTTGAGTTGAAAATTGTTCATATAAATGATAAGTTTCTTCCACTATTCATAAAAGGAACAAGAGTAATTAAACGACTTGCTTGTTAGTATTTTCATGAAAAAAGTAATATTTTGTCTGACGATTCATCTGAATTAATCAACTTACCTCAAAAATACAATCACTTTAGAATTTTCAAATAGACGAAACCACAACGTGATAAATAATAGTTAAATTAATTATAATATAGTAATTAACTCGTAAGAATTTAATCGTCTCTAACATCGTACAAAGATCATTAAGAAAATAAAAATCTAATCCAACCACTTTAAAATCTTATACTACCTTAGCCACATCCCCGCAAGTAACACTAGGATACAAAAAACACATGAAATATTAATAAGGTCAAAATACACTAGAGATATCAATAGGGTCAAAAAATTACAAGACATTCAAACAAGTTCTCTTTATTAAATATTCTAACTTTAAAGAATTGTGAGAAAAACTACCAACTTAGAGTTTATAACTATCTCGAATAAGGGGCAAAATTGAACCAACACTGACCATAAAGATGTCCTCACTATGCCTAGCCTCAAGAAGGGTATAAACTATCTCGAAGCAACCGAGTAAAAACCATCATTCTCATTGCGCCACCACCAAAGATTCCTTTCAATGAGATACTATTACCCTATATGATAGAGGGTTATAATAGTAATAATTTATTTTATATTTTGATAAATTAGTTATTTTAATATTTCTAGAATGTTCTTAGAGTTTTAGGATTATGACACATGTATGGCTATGATGTTCTAAAAGTTCTATATTAAGTGTAATATTCATTAGAATGAGGCAATCAATGAAATCAATGAAAGTTATTTTTATTAGTTTTATTTTATTTCTCTCTTAGTTTTTATGCTTTTCATAGTTTTGGTTAGATTTATAATTTTTACTTCCTATCAATTGGTGGTCTCATTCTTGATCTTCAATCCTTCCTTCCATGGCATATCCATATTATTATTCCTACACCCCATACACTCCATATATTTCATATCAACAACAACATCACATAATTTCTACTTCACCTCAACAATCATCTTCCACCTTCCATGAAGATTTAAGTTACTATAGTTACCAACATCAATCTCAAAATTTCTATTCACAACTAGAAACTCTAAAACAATATTTGAATGCAACTCAGAAAATCGAAAATGAATATAGCGAAGAGTTGAAGGAACTGATTCAAAATTTTGGTTACTCTCTCAAAACTTCACCACGAGAGTTTTCTGATGCCCAAAAGAAACGCACACACAAGTTTCAAAAATTTATTGTTGAAAAAATTCAGAACAACAACAAGAAGAAGAAGAAAAAGGTCCTGATTCACTAAGACCATCTCCGAAGATAACTCCGGCAGAATCTCCGACGTCGTTTCCGGTGATACCTCTAACGGCACATTCGAAGACATCTCTAGTGATATTTTTGGCGAAGTTTCCGACTCCGGCAACATCTCCGATGTCTTCTTCGGCGAAGTTTCTGACTCCGACGACATCTCCGGTGTCTTCTCCGGCGAAATTTCTGAAAGGATTTCTGGGATCTTCTCCGACAACAGCTCTGACGTCTTCTTAGGTTACTCCGATATCACTTCCGATGACTAACCACTTATCTCTTCCACCACTAACAAGAAAATAAACAGGGCTAAAAGGTGTTCTTAATTTAGCCCCCTTATGGACATTATTATCTTTTTATGGTGGTCATTAACAAAAACAATAAAGATTCCCTAATAGCATGCACACATATATCGAAGCACGCCATTCATCATAAAAACCAAACCTACACAACATTTTTTTCATGAAGCTCCATCTAACAGAATCATAAACCTTTTTAAAATCTACCTTAAAGATCGGAAAATCTTTCTTGGTTTTTCTTGGAAAAATCAACAATTTCATTAGCCACCACCACTTCATCAACCAAAAGTGATTAGGGTATATAAAATTAACCATCACAATAACTAACCTGACAGCCAGAACTTTAGCTACAAGTTTATAAAGCATTCCAAAAAGGGAGATTGGACAAAAATCCCCAAGTGAGAAGGATACTGGTTTGAATATATAATAATTGTCTAGACGAGGGAGGGGGTTAATAGACAACAAAATATCCCTTCTTTTAATAGATTTTAGTAATGCTCGTGCACACACACACACACACACGCACGCACCCCCCCCCCCCCCCCCCACACACCATATATTTGACACGAGTAACAATTATTATTTGTGAAGCAATAATGAATCAAAGTTTTTACAGTATAATTAACAATAAGATTTTTCGAAACCAAATATAAACAAACATATGCCTACACAATTAAATTGTATGAACGCAATAAAGCAATGAGACATGTAAATCTAGAAGAAGCGATAAATCTAACAATTAATAAAATTAAGCAAGGATTTATACTAGTTCGATGTTATCTCCCTCACAAACACCAAATCCAGTATTTGATGGTAAACCATCAAAAAATAATTTCTTCCACTTTGTTATTGTGATTCAGGTTTGTGTTAAAACAATTGACTTAAAACAATAAGATAAACTTCATAGTTTAAAAAGTCACACACGCATGTACACGTACATGCACACGCGCGCACACACACACACACACACACACACATAGAGAGAGAGAGAGAGAGAGAGAGAGAGAGAGAGATTTTATTTATAAACTAAAATCTTTTAAATTTTTTAGCTTTAATTATAATTAAAAGTCACCAAATCTAATATTTATTTCAAAACTGACCATATATTAACTACAAAATAGTATTATTGTGATAATTTAATTAAGAATAAATTAATAATTATGTTATTTCTTATACATGAAATAAAAAAAATTAAGTAAACTCATATCATCTATTATAACTGAGTCTCACACTATTTTATTGACAACTCATTCACTTACTCGCCACATCATTAAAAATCTGACGTGGCATTCTTCTAAACACAATATTCCAAAAACTTCTTTTATTTATTTAGGAAAAATGTAACGTTTCATTTATAAATTCTTTTAATTAAAACACTTTTATTTTAAATATTCCATGACTTATCCCCTTTATTCCTCTAACTAAAAATCATGTATACTCATTGATTTATTTCTATTGCTTCTCCATTTCATATATGAATTGTATATCCACACCATAATTTTATTTTTCTTATACTAATCATAATTTTTATTTTTTCATATCTGTTCTGGACTGGGAAGCCGCCTGGCCCACAGAAGGGTAAGGCCCAATCCAGTCTTGCTCTTGGACAGGCCCAATAGCCAGAAACTAGCCGTTGAGCAGAAACTAGCCGTTGGGCATGTCCCCCTCACTCGCTTGGCAGTTCACGCGACCAACTGCTTCCCCGGATCTAACGGAAACAGTTGGACCAGGTCAAAGGGTCACGCGTATGACCTCCACCTGGCAGTCTCCCATTGGTCGACCAGGCATTTCGGCCACATGGGAGACCTTGGCCCCGCGATGGGGGTTATTTCTATAAATACCCTCTCACATGAGAGGGTCAGGTATCAAATATTCAATACTTGACATCTTACTTTTGTACTTGCTTCTCTCCCTGCCCAAACACTTACTTTGACATCGGAGTATCTTGCAGGTACAACCCCTTTTCCTCTCCTACAAGCATCCTCATCCGTCCTACACGAAGGCCACGACGATCCAGCCTGATCGCCCCAGATCAGTGGCGCCGTCTGTGGGAACTTAGCTTCCCCGTCTTTTTTGAAGATTCCCTCTTTTTCACCTAAAAGACCAAAGCTCTCTCTCTCCAAACTCTATTTGATCATCATGGCCTCCAACAGGAACGATGATGCCCGTCAAGAACCTGCCGTCGCCGTTATCATGGATAACGTCGACGACCTTGTCTCCGGAGGTGACTTCCCGGAGACAGATCATTGGGATGGAAATACCGCCTCTCCTACCCCCGATGACGTGAAGTTGTGCGTACAAGCTGGTGGTCCCGTTTTTGAGCCTATACCAGTCCCTCAAAACACGGACCCAAGCACTGCTTCCCTAATCGCCTCCCTTAACAGGTCTAACTTTCTGGTCTTCCAACAAGGCGAAAAGATCAGTATGCTCGAACACGCCCTCCAGGAGCACCGTCCCTCCCAGAAGCCCATCAGCCCTTCTCCACGGCCACGGTCTCCTCCTCCTCAGAAGCGCCGGCGAGACAGGTCCAAGAGTCTCTCTCCCGACCGAAGACGCTCAAGATCGGAGGAACCCAACTCAGAACTCGCCAGACGACGACACCGATCTCCCTTGCGGAGATCCAGACGTTCTTCCACTCCGAAGAGGAACAGACCTTTGAGGAACCATCACGAGCATCGCAGGGTACGCAGACACTCTTCCCGACGCAACAGGAGTCGCGGGCATAGCGACTTCCCCTACTAGTCACCCAACACAAGTAGTGATGACGATGCCCATGGGCTCCTATCTCAGGAGATAATGGACATGCACATCCCTCGTGGATTGGAGAAGCCACCTCCCCTGGCCACTTACGACGGAACCAACGACCCAGGGGAGCATATAGAAAACATTGAAGCTATGCTCCACTATCATAATGTGAGTGGGACTATTAAATGCAGGTTGTTCCCCATCACTCTCAGGAAGGGGGCCATGGCCTGGTTCAAGCGGCTTCCCCGGGGATCGGTCACGTCCTGGAAGGATCTAAAGAACCAGTTTGCCCGCCATTTTACCGCCTCCCGGCGACAACCCAAGTCGGAGGCCACGTTAGAAGCCATTATGCAGGGCAAGGATGAGCCCTTGCGTGCATATATTGAGCGTTTCAACAAGGAGGCTGTTGAGGTCCGCACGACGGACTATATAAAGAAGTATCTCCTCAAAAAAGGATTGAAGCCAAAGAGTGAATTCCGCAAGGCGGTGGGCATAGAGCCTCCCCGCACCTTGGCAAAATTACTCCGCAAAGCTCAATCGTATATCCAATACGAGGAGAAAGAGGCGGCGTACAAAGCCCAGAACTCTAGGGATCACGAGAGTTCCCGGGCAACAAAAAAAGACGAATCAGAGGCCCCCAGATGCGATAAAGAGAGACGACGAGATGATCGTCCTCGTGAAGGCAAGGGACCCGCTGGTCGTTTTACAGAGTATACCCTGCTGACGGTTCCCCGCGAGCGCGTTCTCTCCAAATGCATAAACGCGGAGTTCAAGCAAGGAGGTGTCCGGTTTCCCAAACCAACGTCGTATAAGGGCAACTCGGACAAGAGTAAGTACTACCGTTTCCATCGCAGCCATGACCACGTGACCGAAGACAGCGTGTACCTGAAGGACGCCATTGAAATCCTCATCAAGGAGGGTCACCTAAAGCAATATACGAAGAAGGGTGAATCCTCTCGATGAGAGACTTCGGAGAAAAAAAAGGAAGCAGAACCTTCGCCGCCCAGTCCTCCTCCTTAGGTCGCTATGTCCATCTCACGGCCAGAGGACTTCATCATCCCTGACCATATTGAGGATCCTTCTCAGATATCTGCTCACAGCATTTGGGAGACATTCCCAACAGCCATGGTTATCTCGTGTGGGGGATACAGCGAACTCACAGTGGGGTCGGTCAAGAGAAAGTTCGACCAGCTCATCGACTGCAGTCCTGGCCAATTGTCCACGCTCGAGAAGGTTCGGGGGCAGTCCCAGCCAATCACTTTCTACTGGGAGGAGCTGCCTGGGGGCTCCCCGAACTTGCACATTCCTTTGCTCATCAGAGCGAGACTAGCCAACACTGACGTCTGACGGATCCTGGTCGACCAGGGTAGCTCCGTGGACATCATGTACACTGGTCTGATCAGAGCCTTAAAGCTGGATCAGAAGAACCTGTCACCGTACGTAGGGTCCGACCTGCAGGGGTTCAACGGGGAAACAGCTAGACCCTGGGGGTACGTGGAGCTCCTGGTCACCTTCGGGGAAGAGGAGGCATCGAAGTCGATCAAGACTCAGTTCCTAGTAATCGACTGCCCTTCGCTGTACCAATGCATCCTTGGCAAACCGACCTTGGCAGAGCTGATCGTCATTCCTTCGACCATTCATCTCAAGATGAAATACTATACGGAGAAGGGCCATGTCGCAACATTACACGGGGACATAGAGGCTGCAAGTAGGTGCTTTGAAGTAGCTACTCGAGGCCAAAGCTCAATCGATACTACGCCCAAGGCCGCCAAGCTGGCGAGAGAGGACGACCAGCCCAGCAAAGAGGGCCAACCTGACAAGAAGCCGACTCTCCCCGTGCACATCATCGACCTCGACAACCAGATTTCTAAAGAGGCCGAGGACTGTGGCGAAGGAACGTCGGCAGGGACAGGCGGCTCTTCTGCAACCACCCTCATGCGCCCTGTTCTAGACGGGGAGTTCGAGGTCATCACCTTCGGAGCCAACCCGAGCAGAGGGGTGAAGATAGGCGCGGGGCTGCCCGACGAGGTAAAGCAGTAGCTGAAGACGTGCCTCGAGCACAACGCTAATTTGTTTGCATGGAATGCCGCGGACATGCCCGGCCTGGACCCTGAGACCGCATGCCACCAACTGACCATTGACCCAGCTGCTCGATCCGTCGCAAAACGTAGGCGCAAGCAATCCAATGAGAAGGCACAGGCTGTCGAAAAACTTGTACAAGACCTCTTAGGGGCAAAATTTATCTCGGAGGCCAGGTATACAACCTGGCTGTCCAATATTGTACTTGTCAAGAAACATAGTGGAAAATGGCGCATGTGGATTGATTATACTGATCTCAACCGGGCTTGCCCGAAGGATGCTTATCCTCTGCCCAGCATAGATAAGCTCGTAGATAATTCTGCAGGTTTCAAGCTCTTGTCCTTCATGGATGCCTACTCGGGATACAATCAAATCCCTATGGCCGAAAAGGACAAGAAGTACACCGCGTTCATGACCTCATCGGGGAACTATTACTACAACGTAATTCCCTTTGGTCTAAAAAATGCTGGGGCCACATACCAGCGCATGATGAACAAAGTCTTCCGAGCATAAATTGGAGACATGCTCAAAGTTTACATGGACGATATGATCGTGAAATCCGAAAAAGAGTCCGATCACTCGACCCATTTGCAAAAGGTTTTCAACCAGGCAAGAAAGTGCAAAATGCGGTTTAACCCAGAGAAGTGCACCTTTGGTGTGCGGGCAGGGAAGTTCCTCGGGTTCTACCTCACCGAGAGGGGAATAGAGGCGAATCTCGACAAATGTCGGGCGTTCGCGGAATTTCCCACACCCAGGTCGAAGAAGTCCATACAGTCCCTCAACGGGATGCTCGCTTCACTTTCTCGCTTTGTGGCCAAGTCTGCCCAGAACGCCCTGCCATTCTTCAAACTCCTCAGAAAGGAGGCCACATTCGAATGGACGGAGGAATGCGAGCAGGCTCTGACCCACCTTAAGCGAGCCTTGTCTGAACCTCTTGTGCTTTCACGACTAGAGTACTGGGAGACCTTGTACCTGTATCTTTCCGTCACCAGCGAAGCCATCAACGTACTCATTCGCGAGACAACGGATGGGCAAAAGCCCGTCTACTTCACGAGCAAGGCCCTAAAAGGGCCAGAAATAAGATACGCACAAATAGATAAAGTCGCCCTCGCCCTCGTCATCGCCGCGAGAAGACTCAAGCATTACTTCCTGGCCCACACCATAGTAGTGCGTATGGACCAACCCATAAGGCAGTTTCTTTATCGACAAGACATGGCCGGCAGAATGCTCAAATGGTCCCTGGAGCTATCAGAATTCGACATCCACTACGAGGGCAAGAAGGCCCTCAAGGCGCAAGTCCTGGCCGACTCTGTTGCAGAGATGACGCCGCCTTCGTCCCTGCCAAGCGAAACGCATAGATGGACCGTCTACATGGACGGGGCATCCAGTCCCACGGGCAGTTTCGCAGGCATCATCCTCGAGAACGAAGAGGGAATACTAATCGAAGTATCGTTAATCCTATCCTTCCCCACGTATAACAACCAAGCCGAGTATGAGGCCTTCCTCGCAGGGTTACGGCTAGCCGAAGACTTAGGCGCCAAGGAGGTAAAGATTTTCACCGATTCCCAGCTCGTGGCATCTCAAGTACGGGAAGAATATCAGGAAAAAAATGATCATCTGGTCAAATATCTGACGCTGGTGATGGAAAGAATTACCAAGTTCGGCACATGGGAAGTCTAGTACATCCCCCGCGAGCGAAACACGCGGGCAGACGTCTTGTCCAAACTGGCCAGCACCAGAAAGAAAGGCGGCAACAAATCCGTCGTACAAGAGATACTTGCTCGACAAAGTATTGAGAAGCCGTCGGAGCTGCTCGACGTCAACGCCATTGGAGTCAACCACTGTTGGATGACCCCAGTATACAATTACCTCACCACGGGGGAACTGCCCAAAGACATCAAGGAGGCCAGCGTGACTAAACGAAGGGCCTGCTCATACGTGCTAATCGATGACAAACTCTATTGACGAGGATTCTCCGTCCCTATCTTGAAATGTGTCGAGGAGGACAAGGTCCCCGAAATCCTCCAAGAAATTCATGAGGGCATCAACGCGCAACACTTGGGAGGGAGATCATTGGCACGGAATGCCCTGCGGGCAGGATACTATTGGCCGACCTTGCAGCACGATGCTAAGGAGCATGTCAAAAAATGTGACTGATGGCAGCGCCATGGGGACATGCACTTGGCGCCCCCTAATGAGTTGAAGACTCTATCCTCGCCTTGGCCCTTTGTCTGGTGGGGGATGGATATACTCGGCCCTTCACAATAGGGTCCTATCAAAACAAATTCTTGATTGTGGTCGTCGATTACTTTACAAAATGGATCGAAGCCGAAGCCCTCGCCAAGATCACATCCTTCAACATACTTCGCTTCTACAAAAGGAACGTCCTCGCACGATTCGGAGTACCCCAGGCCCTTGTGACCGACAACGAAACCCAGTTCACAGACAGGAAGTTCTAAGATTTCGTCGCCAAACTAGGCATGAAGCAACACTTCACTTCTGTGGAGTACCCCCAGACTAACGGGCAAGCAGAGGCTGCGAACAGGGTAATCCTTCGGGGTCTAAAACAAAGACTAGGCGAAGCCAAGAAGAGGTGGGTTGAGGAGTTACATAGCGTGCTCTGGGCCTACAGGACAACCCCACACTCCACCACCAGGGAAACTCTTTTCCGACTAGCTTACGAAACCGAGGTGGTGATATCGGTGGAGATCAGAGAAACTTCCAGACGAACGGAAGCTCCTCTCGACGAGGAAATGAACGACGAGGCTTTGAGAGAAGAGCTCGACCTGGTCAAAGAAATACGGTCAGGAGCGGCTCTCCGCGAGGCTTCGTTAAAACAAAGAATAACCTTACGCCACGACACTAAGGTCATAAAGCCCGACTTCCCCGTTGGCAGCTTGGTCCTACACAGAAACCAGAAGGATTCGTGCGAACGAAAGTTGTCCGCGAACTGGGAAGGACCCTACAGGGTCAAGTCCAAAACAGGCACTGGAGCCTACTACCTAGAAACTCTGGACAGAGAACCATTTGCTCGACCATGGAATGCTGAAAAGCTCCAACAATATTACAGTTAGGACCAACCATGAGGTCGGAGTAACTGCCGATGAGATCGCCCCTAACGGTGAGACGTCTCGGCCACAGGACCGTGCCCCGGTGCAAGCACGGTCCATTCTACAACGCCGGCCAGTTTCTGCTTATGGGAAGAGCAGACTCTGTGCACAACGGGGATACCTCAATCGAGCTCCACCGTTGCCGCACCAATAAGGCAGGACACCCAGCTCGCGATGGGAACAGTCCAAGCCTATAGGATTAGTGCCTCAACCGAGATCCTAGTCTCATCACCGGCAAAACTGTTTCGCCTCCTCGACAAGTCTCCCGAACTGTCGAGTATAACGAGAAAAAGTCGAGCAAACGTCCAAACTTAGCATTCAAATAACAAAATCATACACAAATAAATGCGACAAGATAATGCCAAACAAATAATATTTATATAACTTTGGCCATAAAGCCAGAATAAGTCATCAGTACATAAGGAGGGTTGTGCCCGACAAAATATTACATATCCAAAGGTCACGCAGGTCCAAAAAATACAGATGTAAGATGCAAAAATCAGACTAAACTGCCTCATCCGGAACCTCCGGGGGAACTACCTCGCCATTGACGACCACGCTGAGAACACCCATCCCCTCGGTTAGCAGCTGGACGTCAGAATTGAGGGCCTTCAACTGCTCCAAAGCAGCGTTGAAACCAAATTCAGCGGCCCCCAGGTTGTCCTCCCCAAGAAGGCAGATCCTCTCGAGCAGGTCCCTCCGCGTCTTCAGGGCCTTCTCGTCGTCGGTCTCATCCAGCCCTACCGCCGACAATCCCTTCAGTTCAGCTATCCTCGCCTTCAAACGGGAATTCTCCTTGTTAACCTGGGTCACCTCCCCCTGCATCCTGGTAACTTCCTTCTGAACCTCTATCTTGGCCTCCAAATTGCCTCGCAGCTTCACTAGGTCGTTGTATATTTCTGTGTTCTCCAGCTCCAGGTCATTAATCTTAGTCTTCGCCTTCTTGAGGTTGCCAAGGGGAACCACTTCTGCATCCTCAAGGACCAGCGCCACCTCCAATACCCTGATCATAGCGGTCGCATCCTGGCAAAGAAGCTTCCTCCGCACCTGAGGATCTGCTGCCAAGATAGCTGATGCGTCAAGCTCTGGGACGACGATAGAACTCTCCCCATCGAACATCCTTCCCTGAAGATAACACAGGGGCAGCACAAACTTCCCCCCCAGCAAAACCACTCGGAAAACCCGCAGGTGAGGAGCCAACATCATCCCTTTTCCTCTTGTGGGATGTGTCCGGATTAGGGGGCGTAGAAGTCGTCCTCAGAGTGAAACTAGTGCCGACCACGAACTTTTCCAGGGTCGCCTGCTACTTGGGCGCACCAGCTTTTGGCACTGGAGGCACTTTCTTATGGTTCTTGGCCGTCTGGGACCTCATCAGGCGCTCCCTCATATCTGCCATTTTCCTTGCGAACATAAAAGAAGAAAAGGTCAACACAATTAGGCAAGAATTAACAAACATGGGCACAAGAACAAGTTATACCGAGGAGATGGAACGCAATGTCGTCGTTTTCACACTCAAGAAAGGCCTTAGTGTTGATAAAGCGAGCTTCCCGAGTAGGCTCTCTGTCCTCCCCGAGCAACTCCCTGCCGTCCCTGTCCACCACAAAGGCCGGACTGAAGGTCTCCACATAGGCGTGGAGGGCCTGATATGACTCTTTGTCCCCCTCACAAAGCTGCTCGTGCTTGACGAGGAACTGGTCGGTCTTATATCTGAAATGGGCATACACCCACTCCAAAGGGAACTTGGACACATGCCTCTCAACTTGCTGACCATCAACGTCCATGGTCTCAAGTATAGAGATGGACTTTTTAGCCGCTTCAGAAACAGGCTTCACGACCAGGAACCTATCCTTAAAATGCCGGACAGATTCTGAATACGGGCAGAAGAGCCTACTCTGCTGCTTAAACGACACCCAGCTTTGCTTCGGGCCCGCCATGCTCTGTTGGAGTTGGAAAATACAGAAAAATAGGTCCACGGTCGCCCCGATATTCAGGTAGCGGCACACCAGCTCGAAAGCGAGGATGAAGGCCAGTGCGTTTGGATGGAGCTGGGCGGGGCACAGTTCTAAGTGGCGAAAGATAGCCTCCTGGAAGTTGGTGAAGGGATGACGGAACTTAGCCTCCACAAAGCCAAACTCATACATGGGGAACCACATCCCCGGATATATCGAGCAGATCCGGTCGTTCTCCATCGGGCAAAATGCCCTCCAATGCGCCGGCGCGCCCTTAGCCCGGTCCTCCAGATAGGGAAACTCCCGGGCTTCCTCTTCAGTAAACGTCGACCTCGTCGATAGGGGTTCCTGGGAAATCCATTTCAGATCCCCCTCAGCTACATGGACATTGGCATAATCCTCGAGCTGCTCCGTTTCCTCATGCGCAACCCCAACGTCAGGCACGATTCCTTCGCGTTGGTCGACCATTTCACCTGAAAAGCAGAGGAAGAAAAAGTGAATTCGACGGCTAAGATCAAATCCATCCTTCCACCACTAGTCAAGTGAAAGGGCGAGGAAGAAGTCGAGGATGACCGCGATCCCATGTCGACCATGACAAAACATGGCGACTTTATTTCGCCCGCACCACGGGAACAGGTCGCCGTGACCAAAGAAGACCCCACGAGGAGGAGCTTAATCGACATAATGTACTTGTCACGCGAAAGCCAAGTTTCATGTCGAACAGGCCTATTTCCCGACTACAAACCTAAAACCAATCCTAACCGGAATTTAGAAAGATCTACATAATCCTACACTATGTTCATGGACATTGATCGTAACACCCTGATTTATTTTAATTATTTTTCGTAATTAAATTGAATGATGTTGTGTATTGGTGTGTTTTGGTTGAGGTTGGGTTGCCTTAGTATGGGGTAGTGCCCTTGGAATTATAGAAAAGAAGGTATCGGAAGGTGTGCGATTAATTGTATAGGAACTTGTGGTGAGCATGTTTATTTGGGCTAATATTCTTTATTTAAATTATTAAGGAAAATTGTTATTATTATTTAATTAGTGAAATAATAGTAATAATAATAATATTTAGATAATAATAATAATAATAAATATAAATAGAAAAGGGGTTAGAAGAGAGGAAAGGGGATTCAGTACGTGTTTTTGGGAAGGAAAGAAGAAGAGCAGAGCTAGGATGAGAGAAAGGAGACTCCATTGCTTGAGGAAAGAATTAAATAACTCTAAGGTAAGGGTGGGGCTCTCTAATCTCTTAAGGGTTGCATATTGATTGTATGAGGGTAGATAAACCATTAGGGTCATCCCCAGGTATTGGTTGTGTCGATCGAATTGAGGTTCCGCATGTCGGTGATTTTCAATATATGTGAAATGTATGAATTGAATAGTGGAATTGTGATGTTGTGTTGAACAGGGTGTTGTTGTGTGATAAAAACATGATTATATGTGTGTTTCTGGACTGTATGGTATCAAATTTGTAAGAATTTTGGGGTCTGAGTCGTGCAGAATTGCAATCGCAGGATTGCTGATTCACGCAGATTCGACAGGCGAAAATGGAATTTGCCAGGCGAAAGTGAATTCGCCAGATGGTCGCCAGGCGAATGTAGTGGCGAGTGAAGGGTGAAAAATAGGGGTCCCTGGATTTTGTATGGGGGAAAGAGATTCGCCACTGCTCCGCCAGGCGAGCATGAGGTGAATAGGAATTTGCCAGGCGAATGAGGATTTCTCCAGGCGAAAGTGGTTTTGCTGGTGCTTCGCCAGGCGAGCATCAGGCAAACTGAGCTGAGACGAACTGAATTTTCTAAAACTTTAAAAATTCGTATCTTTTGATCCGTAGGTCTGTTTCAGTCGCCGTTCGAAGCGTTGGAAAGCTGGTTTCATATACTTTTTGTTAAAATTGATTTCAATACCAGAATTCCAACCCTTTGACGCGTTAATTGGGGTTTGCATATGTCATTATGTGTTGTAAGTTGAAATGACGGATTCGTTGGTGTGTATGCGTGTTATAGTTGTGGATTGTTGTTGTTGTAGGTGTTGGCAGGTATGGACAACGTGTTGTATAGTTGTAGCATGATGTATTGACGTATTGATGGTCATATGCATGTAATTGTCATTGTAATTATCGTTGTATGTTGTTGTATGTTGTCGTTGTATGCATGTCATGTTGCATAAGTTGTGTGATAAGCCATGTGCCCATGTGGGGTGTGAGCGTCTTATCCGAATTCTTTGAAATAGAATCGTGTTGGTGTTTTTGTTGTTGTTGAGGTAATCGTGTGCGCATGTGGGGTGTGAGCGATTACGGGTGATCGTGTGCCCATGTTGGGTGTGAGCGATCACGGATGTCGTGTGCCCATGTGGGGTGTGAGCGACCTATATGGAAATTCCGACGGGAATTATGATCATGAAATAGGGATCGAATTGGTACCACATGCATTGAGTCGAGTCGTGGGTCTCATTGTATTGGATTGTGTTGTGTTGATTAATTACTTGCGTGAGAAATGGTAATTATGCTGATGTTGTGATGATAGGGTAGATTGTGTAATGTTTTTATGCTTTCATACTCATACTATGCATTTCTTATATTGATTTGAGAATCTCACCCCTTCTATTTGAATGTTACCTCTATGTGGGTAACATGCAGATAAGCAGGATTAATGCGGATTTGGAGTTAGCGAAGACGAGGTCTTCTCTTTTATGTCATTGAGTCGCGTCTGCTCAGATTGTAACACTGGGTTGTCAGAACGCTTGTAGTTATTTGCTTTGTTATGTGTTACTACTCTATTACTTGATGATGTTTATGTGGTATTAAACATGTTAGAATTTCGTTGAATTTCTGCTGCTGTAGAGATGGTTACTTAAATATGTTTTAATTGTGATATTGATGTGTTACTTATCGTATGCATGAGAAGTTGAATGGGTGAAAGTAGCATCCTAAACATTGTATGTTTTATTTTTACTCTGATGTTCTATTATTTTTTGTCTCGGGGGTAGAGGGTGTTACATAGTGGTATCAGAGCAGGTCGGTCCGTCCAGCCAAGTTGTTGAGTCGTTCTCGTGTGACAAGTTGTCATTGTCGTTTCCTTAACCATTGTGTCCTGTTGTTGGTGTGTAATAGATTTAGAATGGCTGGAAGGAACGATGCTGCTATTGCTGCTACTTTGTAGGTTGTTGCTCAAGCGGTACAAAACCCGCCACATGCTAGTGAGAATGACGAGTTTCGGAAGAATAGGCCGCCTACCTTAAAGGGAATATATGATCCGGATGGAGCGCAGGCTTGGCTCAAAGAGATCGAGAGAATATTCCTGGTTATGGAATGTCTTGAAGCGCAGATGGTGCAGTTAGGTACTCACATGCTGGATGAAGAGGCTGATGATTGGTGGGTTAGCACTCGTCAACTGTTGGGAGCAACAGGAGAGGCAATCACTTGGGATGTGTTCAGTAGGGAGTTCTTGAGGAAATATTTTCCAGAAGATGTCCGAGGAAAGAAAGAGATTGAGTTTCTGGAACTGAAGCAAGGTAACATGACAGTTACCAAATATGCTGCCAAACTCTCAGATCTGGCCAAGTTTTATCCTCACTACAGTGCGGCAACTGCTGAATTCTCAAAGTGTGTCAAGTTTGAGAACGGATTAAGGCCTGAGATCAAACAGGAAATTGGTTATCAGCGGATCAGAAGGTTTCTAGATTTGGTGGATTGTTGTAGGATCTTTGAGGAAGGCAACAAGGCTCGATCGACTCACTATAAAGGGCTGGACGAGAGAAGAGGAAAATAACAGATGAACCGTGGGAAGCCTTATGCAACTCCAGCTGAGAAAGCTAAACAGAAACACGCTGAGGGAAAGAAGCTAAGTGGGGGAGGTCCTACTCCTCTTAAGTGCTACAGATGTGGTGAAATGGGTCATCGTGTCAGTGAGTGCACGAGTGATGTGAAAAAATGCTTCAAGTGTGGATGGCAGGACATTTGATTGCTGATTGCAAAGCTAATGTGGTGACTTGTTAAAATTATGGATAACAAGGCCATATTAATACTCGTTGCCAGAAACCAAAGCAAGCTTCAACTGGAGGAAAGGTGTTTGCTTTGATAGGGACTCTGACTTCCAGTGATGACAGACATATCAGAGGTATATGTTATATTAATAGTACGCCTTTGATTGCTATTATTGATACTGGTGCTACTAACTCTTTTATTGTTGCTGATTGTGTGAGAAGGCTAGGCCTTGTTGTTTCTCCTATGAAGGGAGAGATGGTTGTTGAAACTTCTACAAAGGGATCGGTGACCACTTCTTTAGTCTGTTTGAATTGTCCACTATCGATCTTTGATAAGGACTTTGGTGTGGATCTTATTTTCCTACCGCTGGGAGGTCTCGATGTGATCTTGGGTATGAACTGGTTGGAGTTCAATCATGTTCATATTAACTGTTTTACCAAGTCGGTGCGATTTCTTGCTCCTGAAGAAGAGGAAGAAGATGGTTTTCTATCTGCTAGAGAGTTGAGAGAGCTCTTAGAGGAAGAAGCTCAGGTGTTGGCATTGTTTGCATCTTTGTCAGTGGAGAATGAGTCAGTGATTAATGAATTGCGAGTGGTGTGTGAATTTCCTGAAGTGTTTCCAGATGATATTATTGATGTACCACCAGAGAGAGAAGTAGAGTTTACAATTGATCTTGTCCCTGGTACCAGACCTATTTCTATGGCCCCATACAGGATGTCGGCATCAGAATTGACTGAGCTGAAGAAGCAACTGGAAGAGTTGTTGGAAAAGAAATTCGTGAGACCAAGTTTGTCGCCTTGGGGGGCTCCAGTGTTATTGGTAAAGAAAAAGGATGGCAGTATGAGGTTGTGTATCGATTACAGGCAGCTGAATAAAGTAACGATTAAGAATAATTATCCGCTTCCGAGAATAGATGACTTGATGGATCAATTAGTTGGTGCGCGTGTGTTTAGCAAGATTGACTTGAGGTCGGATTATCATCAGATTCGGGTAAGGGACGAAGATGTTTAGAAGACGACTTTCAGAACCTGATATGGACATTATGAGTATGTAGTGATGCCGTTCGGAGTTACTAATGCACCTGGTGTATTCATGGAATATATGAATCGTATTTTTCATGCTTATTTGGATCAATTCGTGGTTGTCTTTATTGACGATATTCTAATCTATTCTAAGTCAGAAGAGGAACACGTTGAACATTTGCGAATTGTGCTACAAGTGTTGAAAGAGAATAAGCTCTATGCTACGTTGTCTAAGTGTGAATTCTGGTTGAGAGAAGTAAGTTTTCTTGGTCATGTTATTTCAGGTGATGGTATTGTTGTGGATCCGTCCAAAGTAGATGCAGTTCTACAATGGGAGACTCCGAAGTCGGTGACGGAGATTAGAAGCTTCTTGGGCTTGGCTGGTTATTACCGAAGGTTTATTGAAGGTTTTTCAAAGTTGCCACTTCCGTTGACTCAGTTGACGTGTAAGGGTAAAGCGTTTGTGTAGGATGTTCATTGTGAGAAGAGTTTCATCGAGCTAAAGAAAAGATTGACTACAGCTCCGGTTTTGATTCTACCTGAACCAAATGAACCGTTTGTGGTGTATTGCGATGCTTCTTTGATGGGTTTGGGAGGTGTGTAATGCAGGATGGTAAGGTTGTGGCTTATGCTTCACGATAGTTAAGGGTCCATGAGAGGAATTATCCAACTCATGATTTGGAATTAGCTGCAGTGGTATTCGTATTGAAGATTTGGAGGCACTAACTCTATGGTTCCATATTTGAAGTGTATAGTGATCATAAGAGCTTGAGGTATCTGTTTGATCAGAAGGAGTTGAATATGAGGCAAAGAAGATGGTTAGAGTTCTTAAAGGATTATGATTTCGGCTTGAACTATCATCCCGGTAAAGCTAATGTCGTGGCTGATGCTCTAAGTCGAAAGGCGTTGCATATGTCGACTATGATGGTTAAAGAGTTGGAATTGATTGAACAGTTCAGAGATATGAGTTTGGTTTGTGAACAGACACCCCATAGTGTAATGCTGGGTATGCTGAAGATTAACAATGAATTTCTTAATAGCATCAGAGAAGGTCAGAAGTTGGATGTGAAACTAGCAGATTTGATGATTGGAAATGACCAGGCGGAAAGTAATGAGTTCAGAGTGGATGAACAAGGTGTGTTAAGATTCCGTGATAGGATTTGTATTCCTGATAATCCTGAGTTGAAAAGGATGATTCTAGAAGAGAATCACAGGAGTAGTTTGAGTATCCATCCAGGAGCTACGAAAATGTATCAAGACTTGAAGAAGATATTTTGGTGGCATGGATTGAAACACGATGTGGCTAAGTTTGTGTATGCCTGTTTAACTTGTCAAAAGTCGAAGGTGGAACATCAGAAACCTGCTGGTTTGATGCAACCATTAGATATTCTAGAGTGGAAGTGGGACAGTATTTCTATGGATTTTGTGATTGGGTTGCCTAATACGCCGAGAGGACATGATTCCATTTGGGTAGTAGTGGATAGACTGACGAAGTCGGTGCATTTCATTCCGATTAATATCAGTTTTCCTTTGCAGAAGCTGGAAGAGATTTATATTCACGTAATTGTGAAGTTGCATGGGGTTCCGTTGAGTATTGTATCAGATAGAGATCCAAGGTTCACTTCCAAGTTTTGGGAAAGTTTGCAAGAAGCTTTGGGATCGAAATTGAGATTGAGTTCGGCCTATCATCCGCAGATGAATGGACAGACAGAGAGGACTATACAGTCTTTGGAAGATTTGTTGAGGGCTTGTGTGCTTGAACAAGGAGGTGATTGGGATAGCCATTTGCCGCTAATTAAGTTCACTTATAACAACAATTATCATTCCAGTATCGGGATGGCACCTTTTGAAGCTTTGTATGGTCGGAGGTGTCGGACGCCTTTGTGTTGGTATGAATCTGGTGAGAATGTAGTACTTGGACCTGAGATTGTTCAGCAAACTACCGAAAAGGTGAAGCTGATTCAGGAGAAAATGAAAGCTTCGCAGAGTAGGCAGAAGAGTTACCATGATAAGAGGAGGAAAGATCTTGAGTTCTAAGAAGGAGACCATGTGTTTCTGAGAGTCACTCTAGTGACCGGTGTTGGTCATGCGTTGAAGTCGAGGAAGCTCACTCCTCGGTTTATTGGTCCGTATCAAATTTCTGTAACAGTTGGACCTGTTGCCTACAGAGTGGCATTGCCACCCAATTTGTCGAATTTGAATGATGTGTTCCATGTGTCACAGCTTCGAAAGTATGTTTCGGATCCGTCGCATCTGATTCTGATGGATGATGTGGAAGTAAGGGATAACCTTACAGTTGAGGCCTTACCAATACGAATTGAAGACCGCGAGGTAAAGTAGTTGAGAGGTAAAGAGATCGCTCTTGTGAAGGTAGTGTGGGGAGGCGCTGCCGGTGGAAATATGACTTGGGAGTTAGAGAGCAGGATGCAAGAGTCGTATCCGGAGTTGTTCGCATGAGGTAAATTTTCGAGGACGAAAATATTCTAAGTGGGGGAGAGTTGTAACACCCCGATTTATTTTAATTATTTTTCGTAATTAAATTGAATGATGTTGTGTATTGGTGTGTTTTGGTTGAGGTTGGGTTGCCTTAGTATGGGGTAGTGCCCTTGGAATTATAGAAAATAAGGTATCGAATGGTGTGCGATTAATTTTATAGGAACTTGTGGTGAGCAAGGTTATTTGGGCTAATATTATTATTTTAAATTATTAAGGAATATTGTTATTATTATTTAATTAGTGAAATAATAGTAATAATAATAATATTTAGATAATAATAATGATAATAATAATAAATATAAATAGAAAAGGGGTTAGAAGAGAGGAAAAGGGATTCAGTACGTGTTTTTGGGAAGGAAAGAAGAAGAGCAGAGCTAGGGTGAGAGTAAGGAGACTCCATTGCTAGAGGAAAGAATTCAAGAACTCTAAGGTAAGGGTGGGGATCTCTAATCTCTTAAGGGTTGCATATTGTTTGTATAAGGGTAGATAAACCATTAGGATCATCCCTAGGTATTGGTTGTGTCGATCGAATTGAGGTTCCGCGTGTTGGTGATTTTCAATATATGTGAAATGTATGAATTGAATATTGGAATTGTGATGTTGTGGTGAACGGGGTGTTGTTGTGTGATAAAAACATGATTATATGTGTGTTTCTGGACTGTATGGTATCAAATTTGTAAGAATTTTGGGGTCTGAATCGTGCAGAATCGAAATCGCAGGATTGCTGATTCGCGCAGATTCGCCAGGCAAAAATGGAATTCGCCAGGAGAAAGTGAATTCGCCAGATGGTCGCCAGGCGAATGTAGTGGCGAGTGAAGGGTGAAAAATAGGGGTCCTGGATTTTGTATGGGGGAAAGAGATTCGCCACTGCTCCGCCAGGCGAGCATGAGGCAAAAATGGAATTCGCCAGGCGAATGAGGATTTCGCCAGGAAAAACTGGTTTCGCTGGTGCTTAGCCAGGCGAGCATCAGGCGAACTGAGCTGAGACAAACTGAATTTTCTGAAACTTTAAAAATTCGTATCTTTTGATCCGTAGGTCCGTTTCAGTCGCCGTTCGAAGCGTTGGAAAGCTGGTTTCATATACTTTTTGTTAAAATTGATTTTAATACCATAATTCCAACCCTTTGACACGTTAATTGGGTTTTGTGTATGTTGTTATGTGTTGTAAGTTGAAATGACGGATTCGTTGGTGTGTATGCATGTTATAGTTGTGGATTACTGTTGTTGTAGGTGTTGGCAGATATGGACTGCGTGTTGTATAGTTGTAGCATGATGTATTGACGTATTGATGGTCATATGCATGTAATTGTCGTTGTATGTCGTTGTTGTATGTTGTCGTTGTATGCATGCCACGTTGCATAAGTTGTGTGATAAGCCGTGTGCCAATGTGGGGTGTGAGCGTCTTATCCGGATTCTTTGAAATAGAATCATGTTGGTGTTTTTGTTGTTGTTGAGGTAATTGTGTGCCCATGTGGGGTGTGACCGATTACGGGTGATCGTGTGCCCATTTGGGGTGTGAGCAATCACGGATGTCGTGTGCCCATGTGGGGTGTGAGCGACCTATATGGAAATTTCGACGGGAATTATGATCATGAAATAGGGATTGAATTGGTACCACATGCATTGAGTCGAGTTGTGGGTCTCATTGCATTGCATTGTGTTGTGTTGATTAATTAGTTGCGTGAGAAATGCTAATTGTGCCGATGTTGTGATGATAGGGTAGATTGTGTAATGTTTTTATGCTTTCATACTCATACTATGCATTTCTTATATTGATTTAAGAATTAACCCCTTCTATTTGAATGTTACCTCTATGTGGGTAACGTGCAGATAAGCAGGATTAGTGCGGAGTTGGAGTTAGCGAAGACGAGGTCTTCTCTTTTATGTCATTGAGTCGCGTCTACTCTGATTGTAACACTGGGTTGTCAGAACGCTTGTAGTTATTTGCTTTGTTATGTGTTACTACTCTATTACTTGATGATGTTTATGTGGTATTAATGTAAGTTATAAATTTGCCTAAGAGGGGGGGGGGGGGGGGGTTGAATTAGGTAGTTAGACGATTATCCGGAATTTTGACGGTTTTTGAATTTTTATTTCCTAAATATTTCTAAGAGATGAAATGCGGTAAATGCGGAAAGAAAAGAATAACAGGAAGTATACTGGTTCCCCTCACAGGTCGAGAGTAGTCCAATCCCCTTTCAACTTGAAAGAGATTTCACTATAGTTTTGGACAAGACAAGACTCTTCCTAGTCTTTCTATACAAGTCACTAACTATGAATCACCAAGAACAATCCTCTTGGATTTTACAAGTTTAAAGTCCAACCGAGAAAAAACCTCTCACAATGGACCTCTTGTATCCACAATCCGGATAACAAGGATTACAACTTCACAATCTTAATTTTTAACAATCCTAAAAACAAGGTGTGACAAAGAAATATAATTCTGAATTTTGTAGCAAGTGATGAAAGTTGGATTTTGAACTTGAATCAATCAAAAGATTGATCTTCTCCGTTTGTAGCAATTACTCTAAGAATGT
Source organism: Lathyrus tuberosus (assembly GCA_022829125.1). Classification (NCBI taxonomy): domain Eukaryota; kingdom Viridiplantae; phylum Streptophyta; class Magnoliopsida; order Fabales; family Fabaceae; genus Lathyrus; species Lathyrus tuberosus. The sequence continues at coordinate 17,811,726 of JALAZF010000071.1, forward strand.
TATACAAGTGTTCAACACAATTGGAATGAAACAAATGCAGTATGTGTGAAGATTTAATGCAGAGGTTTCACTCTTAGAAAGTTTTTTGAAGAACACTTTGATAAAATAAAAGTTTTTGTAAAAGAATGATTGTTTGAAAATTATTTGCAAGGAGGTGAATTGAAATTCTGAAAAAATAAGAGTTTATATAACACATAAACACCTCCTCAAATGGTTGCAATATGCCAAAAGATGCCATGCTTCAAAAAGAAGAAATTAAAAATAATTTTTTGAAGAGATGCAATTATTTTTGAAACTGAAACAGTGGTAACCGGTTAACGCATGATGGGTAACCGGTTACTTGAAGCAACGTCTTTTTATTTTTGAAAATTTGCAAAGGGTAACCGGTTAACGCATGGTGAGTAACCGGTTACTTGTAGACAGATTTGAGAAAATCAGTTAAAAACAGAATTGTGACAGTGTTTTTTATGCTAAAAACTTTTCCTATTGATCATGGCATGAATGATGACTAGTTTGAACACTTGTATGCACATTGCTAAGAGGTAATTGTTTATACCTTTGATAAATCCTTGAGAATTCTTCAAGACTTGAAATAATGTGCAATCTTGTTCAATCTTCAAAGTAGCTTCAAAGTCTTTCATCCAATTCCATTTGAGCAAGCATATCATATAATATGAGCATTGTTTTCTTCATCAAAATCTCTGAGAAGCCATGTCTTCACATTCTCCCCCTTTTTGATGATGACAACCCAATATTTGAAAGTTAATTACAACCTTGTTTCTCTAACCAATGAAAGCTCCCCCTTAGATAATGCTCCCCCTAAATCCACGATTCTTAGAGGTTCTTAGAAGCTTTTAAAATCTGCAAAATTTGTTAGAGAAACCATACAATACAACACAATACAATCTTCTCCCTCTTTGTCATTACCAAAAAGGAAGGGAAAAAGACTTTGAAAAAGAGATATCACAAGATGTATGAACATGATTTAAAAAAAATATATACCAACACACATAAATAGAACAATACACAAAATTGAACAAAATACTTAATAGATTAAACTTGATCAAAAGAAGGTAGCAGCATAACAACCAAGTACAAAACAACACACAATAACTCAACAAGTCTAAACATTGAGGACTTAGAAACTTAATTCTTAATTATGAAAGACTAAACTTAATTCTTAGAAAACTAGATACATACATAACACATGAAATTAGTCACTTTCAGAATTTTCTTCCATTTCCTCATCGTCACTTCCTTCTTCTTCCTCTTCACCAACAACATTTCCTCTTCTTCAACAGTGGCTTGGTTACGGAGCACGGACCGGAATAATTGTCTAAGGGAGTTTATGCCTCGAGTGGTTTGTTGGTGGTTATGGTTCATGGTTGCCTTTATGCTCTGCATTTCATTGTAGAGAAACTCATTTGTGAAACCACCTTCAGGAGCAACAACGGGGGCAACCACTTCATCTTTGTAGCGATACATACCATTAGGCGCAACAATGATTCCTGTGTTTTTAGTAACAATTGTTGCATTTATCTCACATACCCTAGAAGACATTTGATTCCTTGGTTCCCTTTTAAGTAATAACTCATTATATTCGAAAAAAATTTAGACAATCCTTGCATAAGGTAGACCGCCGGCGAGAAAGAGTTGATGTTTCATGTGGTGAAAGATCACATATGCCCAGTTAATATTTAGTCCCATTTTCATAGCCCGAATGAGTTGAACTTCCAACTCACTCACTTGAGAATGATTTGAGTGTTTTGGGACCAAAATGTATGCCAAAATGTAGTGTAGCATACGGTCACTGACAGATAGGGAGGCAACATATTTGAGAACTCTTGTGGCATTTGAAGGTTGTTTAGCTAAAAGATCATCAAGAGATCCTCTGGAAATTTCCACAAAGTATGCTAAATTGTCAAAATCCTTCCATGTGTTAGTGTTAGGTAAAGTACCCTAGCGTAGTTCCTCACCATCAGATGGGACACCCAAACATTTCCTAACTCTCCTAAATCCATAGAAATTTCCTTATCCTTAACAGAGTAGTAAGCAAGTCTTCATCTAATTCATCTTTCTCAAAATTAACAGAATGATAAAATTCCCTAATTAGGTAAGGATAGTAAGGACCTACCTCAGCAATAAGATCCTTAACTCCAGAGTTCTTCAGCAAAACCTCAAAAGTAAAACTGTGATTTGGAAAAGCTGAGAAGTTGACATATTTTACCTGCATCAAGGTTCTGGTTCTGACATTAAAATCCATCCTTCTGAGTTTGACAGGTTGCATGTGATGTTCTTCAACAGAGTCGGAGCTTTCTCCCATTTTCTTCTTACCCTTATCTTTCCTTGAAGGAGCCATTGCAAGAGCTTGAGAGTTAGAGTTTGGAAAGGATTTTCGGATTTGGGTTAGAGTGAGAGATGAAGATGAGACTTTGGAGGGTTAGGGTTTATAAAGAGTAACAATGTTGAGTGGGGTTGGAATCCTCTTAAGGTGTAGTAATAGGGTTTATGGAGAAGAAGTTGGAAAGAGTGGAAGAATAAGTGGAGGAAATGAGTTCCAATGCTATTTATGAAATTAGATGCAATTAACTTATTCTTATAAGCACTTTTGACCAACTAAACACGACAAAAATAACATTTAATACACAGACCACATAAAAATAACGTAACATTAATTTAATTTTTTTTCAAAATATAGCAGTGGTAACCGGTTACTTACCACGCGTTAACCGGTTACTTAGTGTTAAAATTGCGTTCTGGGGCAAAAAATACAAAGGGTAATCGGGTACTTACCAAGTGTTAACCAGTTTCTCAAGCCAAAGTTTGAAAAACAGTAGCTTTGCAGCGCAAAAACTGTGAGATTTTTCAAAAAAAATTTGTGTTGACATGTTAATACACATAGTACTGCAACTTTGAGTGATAATCACAGATCATAAAAATTAGGTTAAGCAAGTATAAAATCAAGAAATAGCATATTTTCAACATAAAACATTTTTTAAAGAAAGCTTGTAATATTTAAAAAATTAATATTTTGTGTACCTTGGCTTCATTATAGTGTATAATGAAGAAATATTGAAGAGTTATAGATCACCTTCATCTAAAATGCCAAGTTCTACTCGAATCTTGAAAAACGGTTCTTTTGCGAGTGGTTTGGTGAAAATATCCGCTAGTTGATTATGCGTGTCCACAAAGGTAACTTCAACATCTCCATGAAGCACATGATCACGAAGGAAGTGATGTCGAATGTCTATGTGTTTGGTCCTTGAATGCATGACTGGATTCTTTGTGATGTTAATTGCACTTGTGTTGTCACATCGTAGAGGAATGCAACTGAGATCTAGTCCATAATCAAGAAGTTATTGTTTGAGCCAAAGAATTTGTGCACAACAACTACCTGTTGCAATATATTCTGCTTCGGCCGTACTAAGTGCGACACATGCTTGTTTCTTGCACGCCCAAGACACTAATGCATTTCCAAAAATGTGACAAGTACCACTTGTACTTTTTCTATCAGTTTTACATCCTGCATAATCCGTGTCAGAATAACCAATTAAATTACAAACACTACCTTTTAGATACCATATACCAACGTTCGTTGTTCCCTTGAGATACTTCATGATTCTTTTCACAGCGGTGAGATGTGACACCTTTGGATTTGCTTGAAACCGGGGACATAAACACACACTAAACATTATATCAGGACGGCTTGCCATCAAATATAATAAAGAACCAATCATACCTCGATACTTAGTAATATCAATGGAAGCACCCGATTCATCTTGATTAACATAGGTTCCGGATCCCATTGGTGGAGCCATAGCCTTGCATCCATCCATGTCGAATCTTTTCAATAATTCTTTGCAATACTTGGATTGGTTGATGAAGATACTGTCCTTTAGTTGCTTAATTTGAAGTCCAAGAAAGTAATTCATCTTACCCATCATAAACATCTCAAACTCTCCTTGCATCATCAATGAAAATTCTTCACAAAGATCTTTGTTCATTGACCCGAATATGATGTCGTCGACATAGACTTGAACTAACAAAGTATTATCTTTTGCTTTTTTAATGAACAATGTCTTGTTAACTTTGCCTTTTACAAATCCCTTTTCACAAAGAAAGTTGCTTAGACGATCATACCATGCCCTTGGTGCTTGCTTTAAGCCATAAAGAGCTTTCTTTAACTTGAAGACATGTGAAGGATTCTTGAAGTCTTCAAAGCCCGGGGGTTGTTTGACATAGACTTCTTCATTGATGTAGCCATTTAAGAATGCGCTTTTGACATCCATTTGATATAGCTGAAAATTTAATGAACATGCGTAAGCAAGTAATAAACGAATAGCTTCTAACCTTGCAACCGGAGCGAATGCTTCCTCAAAATCAATGCCTTCTTCTTGATTGTAACCTTGTGCCACCAACCTTGCTTTGTTTCGAATAATTATTCCATTCTCATCAAGTTTGTTCTTAAACACCCATTTGGTACCAATGATGTGTTTATCACTTGGTCTAGGAACAAGTTCCCAAACTTGACTCCTTTCGAATTGGTTTAACTCTTCTTGCATAGCAATAATCCAATGGTCATCACTTAAGGCTTCACCAACTTTGGAAGGTTCAATTTGTGAGACAAACGCCATGTTTAAGCAAGCATCTTTAAGATTTAACCTTGTTGCTACACCTTGACTAATATCACCAATAACTTTGTTAATTGGATGATCTCTGAGTCCTCCATTCCTTAGGTAGATCATTTACATTTGACTCTTGTTGAATCATTTCTTCTTGATGTTCCACTTGATTTTCTTTTGAAGTATCTTCTTGAGGAACTTTTACAATTTCATCATCATCATCACATAACACAATATCCTCCTTAGAGGGGTTAGATTCATCAAACTTAACATGCATAGATTCTTCAATAGTTAAAGTTCTTTTATTATAAATTCTATAAGCCTTACTAGAAAGAGAATAACCAAGAAATATACCTTCATCCGATTTTTCATCGAACTTACCAAGATTGTCTTTGTCATTGTTTAAGACAAAGCACTTGCATCCAAAAATGTGAAAATAAGCAATGTTTGGTCTCCTCCCTTTGAAGAGTTCATAGGGGGTATTCTTTAGAATAGGTATAATGTTAACACGATTACTTACAAAACATGCCGTGCTCACCGTATCCGCCCAAAAATACTTTGGAAGATTTGAGTCGCTAAGCATTGTCCTTGCAAGTTCCACCAATTACCTATTCTTTCTCTCCACCACTCCATTTTGTTGAGGAGTCCTTGGTGCCGAGAAGTTGTGAGATATTCCATGTTCTTCACAAAATTCTTCGAAGGAAGCATTTTGGAATTCTCCACCATGGTCGCTTCTTATGGAGACAATTGAAAGTGACTTCTCATTTTGAATTTGCTTTGCATATTTCTTGAACGCCTTAAATGCATCACTTTTCTGCACTAAAAAGAATGTCCAAGTATATTTAGAGAAATCATCAACAATAACTAAAGCATATACATTACCTCCAAAGCTTCTTGTTCTTGATGGACCAAATAAGTCCATATGCAACAATTGTAGTGGCCTTGAAGTGGACACCACATCTTTAGATTTGAAAGTTGACTTGGTTTGTTTCCCCTTTTGACATGCATCACACAACTTATCTTTGACATATTTTATCTTTGGTAAACCAATAACTAAATCATGCATAATTAATTTATTCAAATGCTCCATATGAATGTGAGCAATCCTTTTGTGCCAAAGCCATGAATCATTATTGCTTGCCATAAGACATTTAACCTTCAGAAGTGTCATCAAGGGAAATCATAAAAATATTGTTAATTCTTTTACCTTTAAGCATTACCTCATTAGTGACTTCGTCTTCTATCAAACATTCATCTTTAGTGAACTTGATTTTGAATCCTTTGTCACAAATTTGGCTTATGCTAATAAGGTTATGCTTTAAGCCTTCAACATAAAGCACATCTTCAATTGTTGTGAAAGGTGATGCACCAACATTTCCTATGCCAAGAATCTTTCCTTTATTGTTATCTCCATAAGTAACATAACCCTTGGCCTTAAGAACTAGACTTGAAAATTTGTTTATGTCTCCGGTCATATGCTTCGAACAACCACTATCAAGATACCATATATTTGAAGTGCTCTTCAAGCAAACCTACAAAACAAATTAAGTTTTGTTAGGTACCCAAATAGCCTTGGGTCCTTCATAATTAGTACCTTTCTTTACCCACACATAATGCCCACTTGCAACACTAAAGTTTCTTACATATCAAGCATTAGGTGTATGGCCAATAATACCACAATAAAAACAAGTAGGAACAAAATTGCTTTTATATCTAGGAACAAAGAATTTATTTTTAGGAAATCTTTTCTTTGAAGGAGTTCTTTTCTTTTTAGGATAAGGATGAACATTCCTAGGTTTGTTTACTTTCTCTTTAGAAGTTTGGTCACTAGCCTTAACAAAGATTGTTTTGTTAGAACTTGGTTTAGAAAATTTTGAGTAACCAAGTCCACTTTTATCATTTGAATATCTTTGTTGACTAAGAACTGTTTCTAATCCAATTTGTCTTTTCTCATATCTTTCTAGGACTCTTTTTAATTGAACAATTTGGAAAGAAAGTGATTCATAATTTTTACATACCAACTCTTGTTTTTCTTCACTAGTTTTCTTTTGTTTTTCATCTTTTGACTCTTTTTCCATAACATCGACTTTTTCTTCTAAAGATGTTATTTGTTTCTTTTGTGAAGAAATTGTTTTACACAATACCTTACATTCCTTTAAGAGTTCATTTATAGCTTCTTGTGCATCATTATCATAAAGAGAAAATTTAGTACTAACCTCATCATTTTCATCATCGGAATTGTGTGTAGCCATTAGTGCTAGTTTTCCGCTTTCATCGCTCTCCGAGTCGGACGATGAACTAATTTCGTTGTCTTCCCATGCAATGTATTCCTTCTTATTTTTTGATTCCTTCTTGCCTTTGAAACTTCCTTTCTTTGCAAGTTGTGGACATTCGGGTTTTATATGAAGTGGATGTAAAAAGACTTGTTTTTATTTCCAAAGAATTTTCCGAGTCTTTTTACTAGAAGCATGAAATTTTCGTCTTCCTCCGATGAATCATCATTTTGTTTTCCTTTTGCCTTTACCTTTAAAGCAATACCCTTAGACTTCTTGTCTTGAAGTTCATGTTTTTCAAGTTGTCCAAGTTCTAATTCATGTTCTTGGAGTTTACCAAATTGAGATGCGGAAGTCATCGTAGAGAGGCTTTTCTTTTCCGATATCGCCGTTACTTTTGGTTGCCATTCTCTTGTCAATGATCTTAGAATTTTGAGATTTAATTCATCATTTGAGAATTCTTACAAAGTGCTATTAAGTGATTAGTCAAATGAACAAATTTCTTCTCTAATGCAACAATGGTTACTCCGGGCTGCATTCGAAACATTTCATATTCTTGACTTAGAGTATTTAGTCTGGATCTTTTAACTTCAGCCGTTCCTTCATGTGTTTCTACCAAAGTATCCCGTATATTTTTTGCCGATTTACATTGACAAACACGAAAGAACTCATAAATACTTAAAGCACTTTGAAGAAGATTGATAGCTTTCTTTTCATTTAGAATTTTTATCTTGTCTTCTTCATCATATGTACTCTTTAATTTTGCAGTACCAACACCATTGACTACATTCACAGGATTATGCAAACCATTCTCAATAGCTTCCTATATACCTTCTCCTTGTGCTTCAAGATGTGCCCTCATACGAATCTTCCAAAAATCAAAATACTCTCCAGAGAAAAGTGGGGGCTTGTTACTACTACCGCCATCTTAGAATACCGGATTTGCGCTTGTGGAAGCCATTCTGGATCTTGTCGGAACAGGTTACCTAACCTACTAGACTCTTCCTAGTCTTTCTATACAAGTCACTAACTATGAACCACCAAGAACAATCCTCTTGGATTTTTCAAGTTTAAAGTCCAACCGAGAACAAACCTCTCACAATGGACCTCTTGAATCCACAATTCGGATAACAAGGATTACAACTTCACAATCTTAATTTTTAACAATCCTAAAAACAAGATGTGACAAAGAAATATAATTCTGAATTTTGTAGTAAGTGATGAAAGTTGGATTTTTAACTTGAATCAATCAAAAGATTGATCTTCTCCTTTTGTAGCAATTACTCTAAGAATGTTATACAAGTGTTCAACACAATTGGAATGAAACAAATGCAGTATGTGTGAAGATTTAATGCAGAGGTTTCACTCTTAGAAAGTTTTTTGAAGAACACTTTCATAAAATGAAAGTTTTTGTAAAAGAATGATTGTTTGAAAATTATTTGCAAGGAGGTGAATTGAAATTATGAAAAATGAGAGGTTATATAACACATAAACACCTCCTCAAATGGTTCCAATATGCCAAAAGATGCCATGCTTCAAAAAGAAGAAATTAAAAATAATTTTCTGAAGAGATGCAATTATTTTTTAAACTGAAACAGTGGTAACCGATTAACGCATGGTGGGTAACCGGTTACTTGAAGCAACATCTTTTTATTTTTGAAAATTTGCAAAGAGTAACCTGTTAACGCATGGTGAGTAACCGATTACTTGCAGACAGATTTGAGAAAATCAGTTAAAAACAGAACTGTGACAGTGTTTTTGATGCTAAAAACTTTTCCTATTGATCATGGCATGAATGATGACTAGTTTGAACACTTGTATGCACATTGCTAAGAGGTAATTGTTTATACCTTTGATAAATCCTTGAGAATTCTTCAAGACTTGAAATAATGTGCAATCTTGTTCAATCTTCAAAGTAGCTTCAAAGTCTTTGATTCAATTCCATTTGAGCAAGCATATCATATAATATGAGCATTGTTGTCTTCATCAAAATCTCTGAGAAGCCATGTCTTCACAATTAAACATGTTAGAATTTCGTTGAATTTCCGCTGCTCTAGAGATGGTTACTTAAATATGTTTTAATTGCGATATTGATGTGTTACTTATCGTATGCATGAGAAGTTGAATGGTTGAAAGTAGCATCCTAAACACTGTATATTTTATTTTTACTCTGATGTTCTATTATTTTTTGTCTCCGGGGTTTAGGGTGTTACATCCCACGTTCTTCATGTTCTTTGGGAATTTTCCAGAAATTCATGTGTTCATCGAAGAACACATGAACATTCAACCGGAAAGTTTATAACTCACCGGAAAACTCATCAGAATTTTAGAAACGAGGAACACCATAGAGTTAATGGAGGGAGATGAAGAACTTACTTGTTAAGGAGGAAGGTAGAAGATGAAGATCTACGGTGGCGATGAAGCTCCGGCGAGAACACTTGTTGCAAAGCAAAAAGGAATGGGGAGAGAGATTTGAGGAAAGTATACAAATGAATCTCCTCTTTTTCCCTTTTATAAGCACTTGTTCGCTCGGGAAGCGCAAAGGCCATCATAGCCTAGGCCTTTAGGTCAGATAGGAATTGAATGCACTACCACGTGTCAAAAGGGAATCTTCGTTTGGCATTCCCAAAGCCAGACGTTACATCTCCCCAAGTCTTATGCACGTCCCGCGAGCATATTAACCCCGACGACACACGTAAGTCATGTCTTCGGCGGTGCTCCCCGACATAAAAACGCAGTTTTCGCGGGCATTCCGCAAGCCTGGCCGACATAAAAATCACCATTTCTGTGGGCACGTCCCCGGACACGAATGGCCGGTCAGACTAATCACGGTCTAATGCCGACTAGCTCAACATTGGAGCGAGCAAAGGGCGCATGCCCGAACATCGTCATTCAAGGGCTATCATCCACGAAACATCTCAAGTCATCACTCTTCCTCAGAGCAAAGACTTGGGGGGGCTCTTGTTCTGGACTAGGCAGCCGCCTGGCCCACAGTAGGGCAAGGCCCAATCCAGTCCTGCTCTTGGCCAAGCCCAATAGCCAGAAACTAGCTGTTGGCCAGAAACTAGCCGTTGGACAGAAACCAGCCGTTGGGCATGTCCCCCTCACTCGCTTGGCAGTTCACGCGACCAACTGCTTTCCCGGATCTAACATAAACAGTTGGACCAGGTCAAAGGGTCACGCGTCTGACCCTCCACCTGGCAGTCTCCCATTGGTTGACCAGGCATTTCGGCCACATGGGAGACCTTGGCCCCGCGCTGGGGGTTATTTCTATAAATACCCTCTCACATGAGAGGGTCAGGTATCAAATATTCAATACTTGACATCTTACCTTTGTACTTGCTTCTCTCTCTGCCCAAACACTTATTTTGGCATCGGAGTACCTTGCAGGTACAACCCCCATTCCTCTCCTACAATCATCCTCATCTGTCCTACACGAAGGCCACGACGATCCAGCCTGATCGCCCCAGATCAATATCTATCTTTTTTTGTCTCTATCAATATTTTCCAAAAAAAAAATAGATTATATAATATTTTACTCCATAAAAAATTGTGCATAAAATAGTTTTATAAAAAAATCATTCGCATATATCAGTTTTAAAACTATAATAACAACGAAAAAAATCACAATGCAATGTTTAAAATTAAATAAAATTCGCATACAATACTTTGAAATAGGCAAACAAATACTTTAATATTGTTTTTAAATTATAATTCTTATTTATAAATATGGTTATATGTTACAAAATTAAATTTCAAATGTTAAATCTCATTATAATGCTAAAAAAAACTATTGAACAATTCTTTCAAATTTAATTTATAATTTTCAAATAAATAAACAAATATTTCAAATTATTTGTAATATACTATTTTAAATTATAATTGCAGATACATATTACAAAATTAAACCATAAACCATATATTTCCTGCTATAGTTTATAAATAATTATATAACAATGTCCTATAATGTATTATTAAATTGTAAATAATTAAAATTAAAAAGGTAATTCAATTGAATTAAATCAATTGTAGATGTTGAAAATTAATGATAAAATAAAATTTAAATTAATGATATTACTTTAAAAAAACTCATCTCAACCCAGCTCATCACGCAGGTTTAAATCTAGTTCTTAAAAAATTTAAAAGTTTAGTGTTATGCTTATTATTAAAGCCGGGGCCCTATTAGAAAACGGCTCCCGAAAATGGTTTGTTAAATCATTAACCCCTTCTTGGCGGATCTCAGAATAGCCTTCCATCCACTCATTTCTCACACGAAGGGGGTATAATCACATTCCCCTTATTCATATACTTGACACAAGCATGAAATAAGTTAGTGTTAATATCACTTTCATTAATCCACTTACGCTTAATAGAGAATTTTTTCCTCTAAGCAAGCATCAAAGGTTTGCAATAACCCTTTTTAGAGAATTAATATGATGATGGAGACACTATATGACAATAAGGATTTTGGAACGATTTTTTGTATTGCAACAATTTAACCGTTACAAAATAACCTCCTCAATAATATGACTTTACTAAATAACCTCCTGAATAATCTAGGATCAACACAAACTCTTCCTTGAAATTGTTTCTATGGGCCACTCCTGTTACAATCTTCATTAGCTCCTCACTCTGCTCTGATATCTCAACTATACCACTATTTCAGGTATATGAATTTTCCAAACCCATTCTTCTTCTTGCCAGCTCCCTATTTTCCATCAACGATTGAGCGTATATCTAGTTATTCTTCTAGAAAGATATATTGCTTCCCTTGTCGAACCTGCATGAAATATTATTTGAAAATTACTCAATTCCCATCATTGAATTGTTGCTAATTGATTGAAGATCCATCTACCATAAAGAGTCCCTAATGCTCCTTGATTCTTCTTCTTTAAGAATCATTTTCACCTTCAAATCATCATACATGATACAAAAGCTAACCGACTCCATGACACTTTTTCCTAACTTTCAATTAACATACTTAATAGTTGACGCAATAGGCTGACCCAATTCAACATGCTAACATAAACAATAAGTTAAAATATTTATGCATGTAAGAATAAACTTCGACTACGGCATGCACATCTTTGACTTAGATAGAGCTCTTTGACTTCGATAGAGTTTGCTACAACACTAACTTATAACCCATAAGCTACAAATATCCACCTTCGAATAAACTCTGAACCACGAAACCAACTAGCTATTATCATGCAGCTTTATCAACCTCATACAGTGGAAAAACTTGTTGCTTGGCAATATATTGGTGATCATATAAGCAACATTGTCATTAGTGGAAACCTTCAGCATTTGAACTTCTCCACGCTCGATTATCTCTCTGCGAAGTGCAGCCTCACATCGATGTCCTTGGTTCGCTCATGATAGGCTCAATTCTTTAACAGGTGTATTGCACTTTGACTATCACATTCAACAGTGATAACTCGACCTTGAAGCTACAGCTCCACTACTACAAAACGCGCAAACAACAACACCCAAGTCACCACGGTTCTTCCAAAAACCGTGGTGATATCTCTAAACTCAGGCGCTAACTTTATATTATATTTTTTAATTAAAAATTTATAGGGTATAATAAAGGTTGTAAGTATAACCGATATGATAGAATCAATCTTTCATGGGTTCGAACCTCAATTGTGGCAAAAAAAAATTCATTTAAGGTTAAGGCGCTCCTTTCTTTTTTATTTATTTTTAAATAAGGGATATCACTATGGTTATTATGGGTAACCGTCGTGATATAGTTTGCTATTATTTTAAAATATAAAATATAATTACGGTTATAGTTTTAAACCATAACGAAAAGTGATATTTTTTAATATATAGACGAAACAATCTGTTGCTCAGTTCATAACTGCCGTTTCTCTCTAAAGAAAACCCTAACGCAACCCTCTCTACTCATGAATCTTAACCAATACTGTTACAAGTGAATGGGGGAAAAGAAGCTTAAAGGATATCTGACGGGAGCAACGTCCGGTGCAAACTCCTACGGCGGCGAAGACGGTATGTTCTCCTGCTCTCTTCTTTCTACTCTTCTTCTGGATGCTGTTGATGTTTAGAATTTAGGATTATTGTTTTAGGGTTTGGTTTCAGGATGTTGTAGAAAACATTATGTTATTGATGTTTTAGGGTTAAGTTTGATTTTTGTTGTGTTTCCTTGTAGATACATGGTGATGATTGTGGTAGCAAGCGTATGGTGGTAGAAAGCGTATACTATGGTGAAGTTTCATATGGTTTTTGTAGCCATGAAGAAAAATATAAGAAGTATGAAGTTATTGTATAAACTTCATCCACCTTATATTTCTTCTTCATGGCTTCACAAACTAGATGAACTTGATATAGCTTGATTTTTTAGAGTTCCACGATTATTTTCAATAAGAGGTGCGTTATTGACTCAATGTATCTTGATTTGTTACAGTCCCACTTGGGATTTTGTTGCTTAAATAATGTATGTTTTTTTTATTGTGTTCCATGGATTTGTTGTATGTTGTTGTCGTTGACAAATGTTCTCAAAACAAGAACAAAACATTGTTAAGTCACAAGATAGAGGCTTCTTGTGACTTAGCAATGTTTTGTTCTTTAAATTCTTATATAGGTTGACAAGTTTAGTTTATTATATACTATGTATACAGTTTGTTTCACTTACCTTTTAATGAAAATTCAATCATTTATATTGAAATAGAAACTTATATTCTGAAAATTAAGATGTATTTGAAAACCAACCTATATGAATCAATGTTTTTCAAATCGCATCTGTCTCATTCAACACATTTTATGTTCCTTAACACATAATATATGGTCCAATGGTCTGTTTTCTTCAATTCATCGATATAATTTACAATCGCGTTGATAAGCGACGATGATGAGGTAAACTATAATAAAAGATATTGATGCATTGAAGGAATCAGACCATTGAACCGTATATGTGTTAAAGAACATATAATGTGCAGAATAAGACGGATTCAATTCGAAAAAAGTTGGTGTGTTTAAGTTGGGTTTCAAGAATTGTTTAATTTTCAGATTATATATTTCTTTGCTAATTTAAATGGTTGTATTTCATTAAATAGGTGTATGGTAAACCAAGCAATATACATTGGTATATAATAAACTATGGGTACTTTCCATGATGGTTATCTACATTAACTGTGATCTAATGTAATTTATTTGTTGTTGCTGGGTTTCGAACCCAGTACCTTATGTATCACAACAGTTGTTAAGCATAACCGTTGTGATATACTGCACGCTTTCTAGAATACAACAACGGTCTCAGGGCTATGATTATAAGTAGCACATTTATCACAACACTCTACATAACAACGCCTTGATCTGCGTTATTATATATATTTTTCAGCCGTTGTTAAAGGGTTTTTCCGTAGTAGTGCTCCTTAAAAACACCTTCAAGGCACAATTCTTCTTTCACAGCTTCAGTGAGGGTAATATACTCCTCTTCAGTGGTTGATAAGGCAACAACCTTCTGAAGTGTTGCTTTCCAACTAATTGTTATGCCAAACATAATGGACACATATATAGAAATAGATTTTATGGAATTCATACAACCTGCATAATTAGAGTCGACAAATTCCTTGATTTCAACTTTACAATCATTACCACATGCTCCACCATAAATCATGACTATGCTCAGAGACCCATTTATATACCTTAGAATCAGTTTTAATGCTTGCCAGTGCGCCTTTTCAGGATTGGCCATGTACCAGCATACAAGCGTCACTCTGTACATTATGTTTGACCTCCTACAAACCATAACATACATCAAAGAATCGACTATACTAGCATATGGAATGATATTCATATATGCTCTTTCGACTTCAGTTTTAGGAATTTGAGTCATACTCGGTTTGAACTGAGGATTAGTCAGTGTTAAAACAGACTTTGAATTCGATATACCAAACTTGTCAAGAATCTTTAATAGGTATGTCTCTTGAGATAAGCATAATCTTGATTGCTTTCTCTCAATCCGGGTGTCAATCTCAAAAATCCTGGAGGCAACTTCTAGATCCTTCATGTCGAACTCCTTATTAAGTTCAACCTTTACCTTTGTAACATCTTCGACACCATTACTTGCTATGAGGATGTTATCCACATAAAGCAACAAAATAACAAGTGAATTTCTAAGTCGAAATTTGAAGTAAACATTGTGGTCGAACTGCTTCTTAGTGAAACCTATGTGTGTCATGAACTTGTCGAATCTCT
The DNA here is from genome assembly GCA_022829125.1 of Lathyrus tuberosus. Classification (NCBI taxonomy): domain Eukaryota; kingdom Viridiplantae; phylum Streptophyta; class Magnoliopsida; order Fabales; family Fabaceae; genus Lathyrus; species Lathyrus tuberosus. The sequence continues at coordinate 17,826,841 of JALAZF010000071.1, forward strand.
TATTCCATTATTGAGGAGATTGTTTTAGGCCATACATAGACTTATTCAGCTTGCACATATAATCTTCATTTCCTTTCTATGCATACCCTTCAGGTTGTCTCATCAGGATTGTTTCATCTAGATCACTAGAAAGATTGTCTTTACATTCATTTGTTCAAGTTTTAGGTCAAACTTTGGCACCATGGCTAACATTCTAATGGATACGTGCTTTACAACAGGTGATAACATATCATTGAATTCAACACCTTCTTTTTGAGTGAATCCCCTAGCAACCAACCTTTCCTTAAATTGATTCAACATTACTCATTCGATTCCTTCCTTAACCTTGAAAATCCACTTACAACTGACTAACTTGGCCCCTGCAGATTTCTGGATCAGCTCCCAAGTGTTATTATTATAAAGATATTTCATCTCATCATTCATGGATTTCATCCATTCAGTCTTATTTAGATTCCTCACAGCTTCCTTGTAATCTTTAGGTTCTTCGTCAAGAACCTCACTTGTAGAGATTAAGGAAAAAGCTATGAGATTTGCATAACCATGTTTATGAGGTGGCTTGATGACTCTTCTCGACCTGTATTTTTTCAGAAGTTATTCATTATTAGTCTCGTCATCTTCATCATTAACTTGTGCATCTTCTTCGACTTCATCTGGGTTATGCACTTCAGCATCATTATCCTCCTCCTTGATAGGAGCAGAGCTCTTCCCGGCCTAAAACAAGTTTAAAACTTATATCGATTTTGACGCCAAAATACCTTATTTACCCTTTAAAAAATAGTGTTGTAGGCCTTTTTGTGTTATTTTACACGGTGTACTGTAACCCTAACCTCCAAATCCTCATTGTTCTTACTCTTATTTCATTCGCACTCTACGTTCTCTTTGGTTTCACTTTTGTCTCGTTCTCTTCCACCACTGTGTGTTAGATTCCTCCTCTCTTAGTGCCCGCCTATTAAGCTCTGACACGCCATTCACACGGTGTATCATTATGTCTGACACGTGTCTGACACGGATACGCGTACGACACATATCTGACACGTTTTTGAAGTGTCCAATAAAAAAATTAAATCACAATGAAACACATACGACACCTTATTTCAAATAAAGGACACGACCCAACTCAAAAACTTTAAGAATTAAAAAAAAAAGTCCAACACAAATTTCCAGAAATTTTTTTAAAAAAAATATTTTTTTCCTTTCATATTCCACTTCCCCACTATAAAAGCAACACAATTAAAATGCCTTATTTTTTCATATTCCACTCTTCTATCTCTACAAGGTTTTTTATCTTCTCAAATTTTTTTCATCTTTGCCGCACACCGCTGCTTTGGTCTTCACGAGGTTTTTTCATCTTCTTCATCTTCTATTGTAAATTTTTATTTTATTTTTCTAGATGTTTTCGGATTTTTATTCTTCGCCGCTGTACCATACATACATTAGATGAAAATGGATTTTTTGAAGTTGCTGACTTGTCTTTGGATGAGTAAGGTTTAGAAGATGATTTTCTCAATGTAGAGTGACTATGATATGGTTTGTATCATTTTGTTTTGATGGATTTATTTATTTTTGTTGATTGAAAGTAGTAATTTTAAATAAACATAAATTTTGCTTCTCATTTTAAACTTTCTATAAATTGTTCTCATAAATTACATTATATATATATATATATATATATATATATATATATATATATATATATATATATATATATATATGTGTGTGTGTGTGTGTGTGTGTGTGTGTGTATATGCATTCGTGTCCTATGTCTTTTTACATTAGCAGAGTCCTCGTGTCGGTGTCGTGTCCTGTGTCGGTGTCTGAGTCTAGACTTTATAAGTGCCCGCCTACAAATATTTGTCCTAGTGTCACCGCCATTAAAGCCTCCTCCATTCAAGTTGTTTATATAATTAAGTTGGTCAAATAATAAAAATAGTTTAATATATGAAATTTATTTTTCATAAAAATCATTATAATTCATCCCTAAGAAAAAAGCATGTAAACCTCAATAGACTGTCTAATCTAATTTCAGACATGATAATAAGGGTCAATTTATTTTAACTTAAAAAAGTGTAGTGTTATATTTTTGGAAGTCCTAAACTAGCGTGCCCTCGCATAAGAGCCGTGTTGTCCGGGCGACGACATGGAGACCCGTCCAAAAGTAAGCTTAATGCGTGAGTCAAGAAATAAGGAGTATCTACTACATCCTGAAATATAGGTGGTCAATAACTTCCCATGAGAATAAGGGAGCAATTGATGCCACTAAGGGTGATTCAAACCCTAGTGTTGCGGAGAGAATCGGATATCAAGCTATTAATTAACTTGAATCACTCATCTTTGAAATTCACCACCGAGCTTTGATTTATCCAAAGGAAAAGGGTAAAGATCGAAGAAAACCCTAATTGCGCTATGTAAAGACACAGCTTAGAGATCTAAGGTTCGGGGGTTGGTTATACCTAGGGAAGGTGTTAGCATCCTAGATATCTGCAGTACTCTACAGGAACCTCTTGTTTGTATTTGTGTTATGCTAATGTTTTCTTGCTAAGAAAATATGCTAAGGGTAAAGGTAAAGACCTATGGTAAAGACCAAGATGCTAAAGGTAAAGACCTAATGGTAAACACCTAGGGGGATATACACTACGTATGCTCGTCAAGACGTCGCATCTTGTGCCTAAGTATCCTAATAAGGATGGAATCAGAGCATTCGTAGTTCACCTAACTAAGGGCGAGGAACCATTGACTATATTCAAAGTTCCAAGGAGAAATGAGTATGACACTCAAATAGAGTTAAAGAACTCTCTAAGTCTAAGTTGAAAGGGTAAAGTGAATACTCATGATGATGAGAATCATATAGAGTTTAAGAACTCCATCCTAGTTCTAAGTTCAAGGGGAAGATTGGCTCTAAAGAGGCCAAGGGGAAAGGAACATCATGATGATGATGATGCTCACATAGAGTTGAAGAACTCTAGGTGAATCCTAAGTTGTAAGGTAAATGGCTCTAATGAGGCCAAGGAGGGAAGTGTGCAACTATGATGATAGTGCTCACAAGAGGGGAACCTAACTAGGTTAAAGGGAGAAGAGGCTCTAATGAGGCCAAGGGTAAAAGATGGCTCTAATGAGGCAAGGAGAAAAATGAGCTATCCATGATATTGAAATCAATGGAGAGACTTTCCTTTGGAAGGAGGGGAAAACAACTACTTGTGAAGACAAGTGTTGGAAGGGGGTTAAAGTAAGAGTGATAAGAATCAAAGACTCAAGTAGGATGATAATCCAAGAGGGGGAGTAACATCAACCAAACATAAATATCATATATAACATCAAAATGTCAAGATAAACATCCACATGAATCACCTTTAGGTATGATCAAGATTATATGCACAAGAACAAGTCAAAACATCATGAAATGATTCAAATAAATCATGCATAAATGATCAAATGGGCAACCCAAAGCACTCTTGAACCATGAAGTCAGAACTTGACAAGCTTTTCAAATCATGAATCAACACATATTCAATTTACAAGACACTTTAAGAAGTGCTACAAAGAAACTAGGTCAAAACATGGATGAAATGAGGGTTACATTAGCATAATGTTCAAAAATTAGAAAAATGGGTGAACAAATTCAAAACCAGAACTCAAACTCAAGTTTAAACATTCAAAAATGTGTGTGTGAAGTGTCATGCAAAGATAAGCAAAATAGCTATCTCAAAACCAAACTTCAAGGTGAAACACCAAAGGTATGGAGCCTAAATCGAGGGTCAAGCAAATGCAAATAAAACCAACCCAAAAGACTTTACTCAAGGCCAGCAACCAACCTCACAACACCTTCCTAGAGCTGTCAAATAAGCCCTATTTGACAAAGCCCCAATAATTAGGCCCCCTATTAAATGAATATTTTTTGGGGCCCTTATTTTTAAGCCCACTCATATTTTTGTTTTATATGGGGCCTGAGTGAGGGGCTCAAAATCTAATTTGTTCAGAAAATAAAAAGTTGACGATTTTTTCCAAAAACAAAAAAAGTCAATTTTTTTAAATAAATTTTTTTTTTTTGTCGAAAATGAAAAAGTCGTTTCTTTTTCGAAAAAAAATTATTTAATATTGGGTAACCTATTGAAATTTGGAATGTTTATATATTTGTTGAAACCGTAGCGCACAACATTAGGAGTAAAAATGTATTTCTCTTTCATTTCCAAACTGTAGAGTAAGCACCAAAGATCATGAAAATGTAATCCCTTTACTTTCAAGATGATATTAGTTATTTGTTTTCTAACAATCTACAATTAAGAATTTTTTCTGAAAATAAAAAAAAACAGATTTTTTCAGAAGAAAAAAAAAGTCGATTATTTCCGAAAAAAAAAAACCCCGATTCTTTTTTGAAAAAATAAAAAACCGATTTTTTCTGTAAATTAAGAAAAACGATTTTTTTTTCAGAAAATAAAAGAAAACCGATTTTTTTCGAAGATAAAAAAAGTTGATTTTTTCCAAAAATAAAAAAAAATAATTTTTCCGAAAATACAAAAAAAAACCGATTTTTTCCGAAAATGAAAAAAATTGATTTTTTCCGATAATGAAAAAACAGATTTTTTCAGAAGAAAAAAAAAGTCGATTATTTCCAAAAAAAAACCCCGATTTTTTTCCGAAAAAATAAAAAACCGATTTTTTTCGTAAATTAAGAAAAACGATTTTTTTTCAGAAAATAAAAGAAAACCGATTTTTTTCGAAGATAAAAAAAATTGATTTTTTCCAAAAAAAAAAATGATTTTTTCCGAAAATACAAAAAAAAAACCGATTTTTTCCGAAAAAGAAAAAAATTGATTTTTTCCGATAATGAAAAAAACCGATTTTTTCTGAAAATAAAAAAAAAAATCGATTTTTTCCGAAAATAAAAAAAAAACGATTTTTTCTGAAAATGAAAAAAACCGAATTTTTCCGAAAATGAAAAAAACCGATTTTTTTCGTAAATAAAAAAAATTGATCCAAAAATTAAAAATCCCATTTTTTCCGAAAATTAAAAACCCTATTTTTTGTCCGAAAAAATTAAAAAACTGATTTTTTCCGAAAAATTAAAAAAATGCGATTTTTCCAAAAAAAAAACCAATTTTGTTTCGAAAATAATAAAAAACTGATTTTTTCTGAAAGTAAAAAAATCAGATTTTTTTCGAAAATATAAAAACAATTTTTTTCGAAAAAAAAAACTCAATTTTTTCCGAAAAAATAAAAAAAATCTGTTTTTTTTAAATAAAAAAACTCGATTTTTTCCAAAAAATAAAAAAAAACAGTTTTTTTTCGAAAATAAAAAAACTCGATTTTTTCCGAAAATAAAAAAAAAACCAATTTTTTCCGAAAATGAAAAAAACCGATTTTTTCCGAATATAAAAAAAACCAATTTTTTCCGAACATGAAAAAAACTGATTTTTTTCGAAAATAAAAAAAATTGATTTTTTTCAAAAATAAAAAAAATGATTTTTTCCGAAAATTAAAAAAATGATTTTTTCCAAAAAAAAAAAACGATTTTAAAAAAAATTAATTGAAAAAAATCTATTTTTTTTAAAAAAATCAAGTTTTAAAAATGTTGGGACTTTAAGGCCCTACTTGAATTTTATGGGCCCTTAATTTAGGGGGCTTACATATTTTGGGGCTCATTTATTTTTAAAATTTTAGGCCCTTCTATTTTTAGGGGCCTTGAAATTTAGGCCCCAGCCCCCTAAATTGACACCTCTACACCTTCCTAATGTGTCCTAAGACACTCTAAAAAACCAGCTCAAGAAGCTAAAGGGAAGTAGTCTTTTTTAAAACAAGTTCACAAACTAGGTTAAAAACTACCCTTAAGTTTATAAAATCAAAAATAAATATAAAAATAAAATAAAAATTTTGGAAAATTAAATTAGACTTCAAAATGCTACAATGAATTTTCTGTAAATTTTTAAATTAGGCAAACTATTTTTAAAAGAACAAAATATAAATGAAAATAAGAGAAAATAATTAAAAAGGATTGAAATAGGGGGTGTGAAAGTAAAACAAAATGAACTGAAAATAAACTATACGCGTTTTGGACCTGGAACCAGGGGGTGCGAGGATCAATACGACATGAGCCCAGGTCCACGAAAAAAAAATCTAGTAAAATAAAAGTGTTACAAGAAATATGCTACAAAAAACACGTGAACATGCATCAACCGGTCACTCCCACTTTTAAATGACTAAACGACAAAATAAAACCAGTCTCTCCCACGCTGCCAGCTCATCATCTCCCCCATGCATCTTCATGACACACGAGCCTTAACTTAAATAACCAGTAGATGCCTGGCTTATCCTCGTCTTTCTCAACCATTTTCATCATCATTCCTCAACCAAAAATGGTGAAGTAAAATAACATGATGTAGTACTCAAAGAGTAGAACAACAACATACCTTACACAACCCAAAACAAATACTTCATCACAGAGAAACTGGACGTGAAACTTAAACATTTCGAGCTAAAACAGACAAAACTGAACAATGGCATGCAAGCTTAACTCAATCAAACAAACCATGCCATCATTCTAAACAATGCAGATGCCATGCATGAACAATATTGAAGCCTTTAAAACCCAAATATGAAGGTATGAGAGCATGAATGAAACCTTACCAAGTGGAGAAATTCCACTGCTTCTTTACTTTCCAAGCTTAAGAAACCCAGTAAAGCTCGACCTCCACTCCAATGATGCCAAGAAATAGCAAGGAAATGAGTAGCTCTTTGTAGAAGACAGTGATGTGAAAGCAAATGGTAAAGCTTGCAAGTCTGGTTTTTGAATCCAAAACGAGCTCTCTCTTTTCTCTCTTGTTATGCACTCTCTTATGTGATATGTTGGTTATGTATTGATGATGATTTTCTGGTGTGTTAAGACAAAGGTTGGACTCTCCTTTTATAGCCAGAACAAGCTGGTTCTTTTCTTGAAGACACAATGGTCCTTTCCTTTGCCTATGAGAGAAATAGATAAATTTGAAGCTCTACACGCATGGCCCTTCCTTTTGTCAACTTTGAGCCAAGTGAACTCTATCTTGTTGCTTGTGCTCAGTTCAAGTCAGAAGGGAAAAAGTAAGAACCAAAATGTTGTGGTTCAAGGAAAGTTTGCATGATGGTCTAAAACTCCAAGGCACGACAAACCCTAGTGTGTTAACCTTCAAGTACATAGTAGATGGGACTTTGTGGACTTACTTTCGCAGGTTTTGAGGGCAAATTACACATTGGAAACTGATGAGAAGGTCAGTAGGGTGTACTTGGCAAGTGGTTAGGATGATCTTTGGTTCAGATTTTGGTTCAAGACATAGTTGGTGTAGTGAAAACAAGACCATGGCCTCCATTTTGACACACGATAGTTTCATATTCAATGAACCAAATGAAATGATTTTTGTTCCTCTTGAAAGATGGCATGGAATAGAGTAAGTTTGGTGTTGGTGAAAGGTTAGGATAAAGTCTAGAAGCACATAAAAAATAGAGTGGAAGTTTGGTAAAGCAAATGGAGAAAAGAGTAAAGTCAGAATTTTTCTAAGTTAAAAAATCAACATTGCAACATCTCCATTTTAGAGCACTATATCTTGAAGAATACTACCCCAATTCATGAGATTTTTGGTTCCATGCAAAGTAGGGAGATCATAGAGCAACTTCCATGTGAAAAACATCTTGAGATGAGACTTGGATGGTTGAGAGAAATAGCCATGAAATCGTGTCCAACATGCTGTCAAAAAGACTTAGAAAAATTTCTAAGTTATAGATTTTTCCCAACATTGAAACACCAGCTTTGAAGCAACATAACTTAAGATTGATTAATCCAAATGGGGAGTTCTACCTATGTTTGGAAAGCTTAATGAACAAGGAACAACTTTCATGTTCAAGAATTTTGGTTTTGAAACTTGTAACTATGAGAAAATTGGATGTGAAGTTGAGTGAAAACTAGAGCAAAAATGAGTAAATTTTCACTAAGTCATAACTTGATTTAGACTTCCAAGTCTCAAAACTTAAAAACCAAGCCTTTTTTGTAGAAGGACCCTCTAATACACTTTGAAGTTCATGGTGAGAGCTTCAATTTGAGCTTTGAGTCACAAAAATTGGATCTGTGGTTTGAAAGTTATGACGTTTCAAAGTTTGCACAAGGAGTGAATTCTTCCACACTTGGAAAATTTCAAGGACTAAACCTTGCCCTTCTTGCATGAAACCTCTCAAATGTTAACTTCTCATGCTCTAACTCAACAATAAAGCATGTATTATGAAATAGGGCTTGAATACTTCATCTTGGATCAAAATATCAAAAGTCAAAGGTTTGACTTTTTAGACAAAACCCCAATTTCTTCATGAATTCAATTGGATGACCTTTGATGATCTTGCTTTCTCAATCTCTTCAAATACCAATGGATGGCCTCTAAAGATGCATATGAACACATGGAATCGTGTCTCAAGGCTTGGGATCATGCCTTGATCAAAAGTCAAAGGCATGGTTGACTTTTCCTGACAAAAACCCTAATCTGGGGCCAGATGAACTTGAGACTCATTGAACTTGTGATGGGAGCCAAACACACTTGATTTCTTGTTGAATAAGGCATCTTGAATGTTTGTGTACTCAATTGGTTGATGAACCAATCAAGGCATTGACTGATCACACCAAGATTTCTTAGTAATTCTTCAGGTAAAAACCCTAATTCCACAACTCTTGATCTGATGGTCTCTTTTTGATTTCTCTTGATCCAATCACATAAGATCATGGCATATGATTTGAGAACCTCATGATTAGTCTTCAAGATCAAATGGTTGAACTTTGGAACCTCAGCTGACTTTCTTGACCAGATGACTTCAAACACTAACCTCAATCACCTGGTGAACATTTGGGGTGGTTGTATGGAGCCAAAAGGTGTCTTAGGGGAACTTGAAACATGTGAGACCTTGGCTTATTGATCTTGTCATCTTTCTTGTACAAACCCTATATTTCACACAAAGGAAACAAACTAGCAAGATATGGTGGTTAGTTAACAATGCATAGATGATTGAACCCTAATGCCAGTGCAAGATGTTATGACATCTAAGGGGTAAAATTTGGGGTATAACAGTTGCCCCTATTTAAATAGCCTTACCGGATGGCACGAGCGATGATAATCCTCGTGAAATCAAGGTGAAAAGGTATTTGAATATAGCAAACCGAAAATTTTGCCCTTAGATGGAGTGCATATGCTAAGGACAGGCAACAGACATGCAAATGCTGACATGCCATGAACTTCCAGTACAATGGTATGATGACATGATGGTGCAAAAATGTGGACAAAATAAGACACCCAAGGGAAGAGATCAAACACCCACAGGTGAGCCTTACTGGGGAGGAACAAAGATCTGGTATCCACAAGCAAGACTCACTAGGGATGTAGGTTAACAACCAACAAAAGAGACTCACTTGGGAGTGACTAAGAAAAAAACACTAGGGATAAGAAAGGAACATAAAATGTGGGGGACTCACAGATTCTCAGAGAGGTGTTCTCCACTAGGGAAAGATCCAGGGAGATGGACGACAGGTTCATATATAACCAGACGACATCGGGGACAGCAGAAAAAGAAGACAAACTCTTTACTGGGGATGAAACCAGAAAGAAGACATGATCTCCACTGGGGATCAATTTGAACGAAAGGAAAGACACCCAACAAAAGATTTTATGGGGATTTCTCATACTGAAGAGCTCAAACGGGATCTTCAGGAAAAGCCCGAAAAGACGGAGACAAACACAAACTCTGCGTGCGCCAAATGATGATAATCACAAGGTCTTTCAAAGGATATTGGTAATGACCAATCTTAAAATGCCAATAATGATTGGACTTAGAAAATATGCCAGTAATTACTGGACTTGAGATGCTAATAAATACTGGACTTTCAAGGGGGTATTGGTAAAGACCAAACCTCTGTTGGGGATAAATCGTAAGATACCAATAATGATTGGATGAGAACATGCCAGTAAATACTGGACTTCACGATACCGATAATGACTGATATAAAAACATGCCAGTGAATACTGGACTTGAGACACCAATAATGATTGGATCTTGAACAAAGAGACATATAGTTAAAACTGACCAAATAAGATTGGATTTTAGGTAGGAAGACATACAATTAAAATCTACCAATTAAGATTGGATTCTAGAAACAAAAGGGGCATACAGTTATGACTGACCAATTAAGATTGGATTTAAACAAATGCCAGCAATGACTGGACTTTGGGTACCAAAGAAACAAAGCCTTCAGAAGATGCCAGTAAATACTGGACTTTACAATACCAAAGAGGATTGGATTTAAAAACACGCCAGTGAACACTGGTCTTCACGATACCGATGATGACCGATATTAAAACATGCCAGTGAATACTGGACTTGAGACTTGCAGTCAAGACTGACCAATTAAGATTGGATTTTAAAAGCATGCCAGTGAATACTGGACTTCACGATACCGATGATGACCGATATTAAAACACGCCAGTGAATACTGGATTTTTATAGTAATGATTGATCTGATCAGCAAAAGAGACATCACCGGGGTTGCGTAGTGATGACTAAACTTCCTGGGGAATAATGGTAATAATCAAATTTGACGCACGCAGGTGATAACCAAACGCAAGCAGGACACATATAACGATCCGCGAACTCAAAAGGATACTTAACCTGAGCAAGTTAAGGGTAAAGGAGGTAAAGACCCACAAGAAAGCACACCAAATGCAAAAATGCACCATGATATGGTATGATGCGAATGCTCAATGATATGCAAGAGACGAATCTGACGAGAGACAAACGATTGAGGAAAGGGACGATGGATAACACATCGACTACAAAGAGTCACACTGAATCTGAAGAGAACAGCCGCTCAGGAGTTAAAATTGGGAGAATTCTTCTTTCACCTGAGGAGATAAAAATTTTCCACATTCAACAAACATCTGTGGCAGATACTGGGGAGAAATCCTTTGTATCACGGTAGTCAGTCATTACTGAAGTGTCCGATCCAGGAAACATTGCCAATTTAAATTTGTTTCATTGGAGAACTACACGCCAAATGGTTTAACAATGCTTTCGTTACAACAAGAGTCACTGGGGGAAGGTATGTGATTTTACTAAATCGTCCTAAAAGCCAAAGCAGATTATGTTTCCATTGTGTTTTCTCAAAAGACTAGTTTTTATTTCAAAATTTTCCACTTTCAAAACCATTTATTAAAAAATAAGTGAAGTTTCGCATAACAAGAAAAGAGTAGAGAAATGATAAACATCAAACAAAGAATGGTCCAAAATCTGATTTCATTAGAATGGAAACTTGCCAATGGCAAAGTTCCATGGAACATTACAATCAGAAAAATGGCAATAGGAAAAGGTTACATTGTATTCAATGACCACTACTATCCCAAATGACAAAGAGTCCTCCAAAACCTCGCTGCTGATGAGAACGAATGAGCTTGAAATTCTTCTTGAATTCCTTGGTATGGATGACAACCCTTTCTGACTCAGTGGAACGCCTTTTGTCCCTAACTTTTTGCTGGACCGCCCTTTCGAGTTTTCAATCCACCAGGACGCTCTTTTTTGCTTAGGCCGCCCTTTCGGGTTTTCAACCTAGCGAGTTCTTTCTTTTTTATTTAATCCCTAACTTTTGCCTGAGTCTCCATCATAGGTTATGACCCACCGAGATATCCTTTTCTTGCCTAACTCGTCATTTCTGGTTTTCGACTTAGCGGGTTTTAGGCGTAATATTTTCTTACTGAGTCAGCATTCACAAGGTGTGAGAGTTGTTCACCATCCATCATTGTAAGAATTAGGGAACCACCTGAGAACACTGTCTTTACCATGAATGGGCATTCATAATTAGGCGCCCATTTTCTACGTGCATCCCTTTGAGATGGCAAGATCTTTTTGAGTACGAGTTCTCCTTCTTGAAATTCATGAACACAGACCTTCTTATCGAATGCCCTCTTCATCCTCTTCTGATACAAATGACCATGACACATGGTAGTCAAACACTTCTCATCAATGAGGTTCAGCTGATCATATTTTTCTTGGACCCACTCTGCTTCATCAAGCTTGGTCTCCATCTGAATTCTCAAAGATGGTATCTCTACTTCAATGGGAAGAACAACATCCGTCCCATACACCAAAGAAAAGGGAGTTGCCCCTGTCGAAGTCCGCACCGAAGTTCTATACCCATGCAAAGCAAACGGTAACATCTCATGCCAATCCTTATAAGTCTTGACCATTTTCTGCAGGATCTATTTGATATTTTTGTTAGCAGCTTCGACGGCTCCATTCATCTTGGGACGATAAGGTGAAGAATTATGATGTTCAATCCTGAAACTGTCACACACCTCCTTCATCGTTTTGTTGTTCAAATTTGTTCCATTGTCCATTATGATCCTGTTTGGAATTCCATAACGACAGATAATCTGATTCTTGATAAAACGGGCAACCACTTGCTTGGTTATGTTGGCGTAGGAGGCAGCTTCAACCCACTTTGTGAAATACTCAATAGCCACTAAGATGAACCGATGACCATTAGAAGCGTTTGGCTCAATAGCCCCAATCATATTAATGCCCCACATAGAGAACGGACAAGGTGACGACAACACATTTAATAATGTTGGAGGCACGTGCACCTTGTCAGCATAGATCTGGAACTTATGACATCTTCTGGCATATCAGATGCAATCAGTCTCCATAGTCAACCAATAATACCCAGCCCTCAAGATTTTATTAACCATGGCATGCCCATTGGCGTGAGTGCCAAATGCTCTTTCATGAATGTCGTGAATCAACAGGTCTGCTTCTCGTTTGTCAACACATCTTAGAAAAACCATGTCATGATTCCTTTTGTATAATACATCATTGCTAAGGAAAAATTTGGACGACAACCTTCTCAAAGTTTTCTTGTCGAGAGTTGAAGCATTAGCAGGATATTCTTGGTTCTTCAGATAATTTCTGATGTCGTGAAACCATGGTTTCCCATCCACCTCTTCTTCAATTAACTGGCAGTAGGCTGGTTCAGTCTTGCGCTCAATTCTGATTAGTGGCGCCTCATTAACAAGTTTGACTTTCCACATTGAAGCTAACATTGCTAAAGCATCAGCTATGTGGTTCTCTGATCGCGGAACATGACGAAAAGTGATCTCATCAAAGTATTGGATCATCTTCACAATATAATCACGGTACGGGACCAACTTCTTGTCTTTCGTTTCCTATTCACCCTTGACTTGATAAATGACCAGAGCAGAATCTCCACTGACTTCCAAAATCTTGATTCTGAGATCAATTGCTGCTTCCAACCCTAGAATACACGCTTCATACTCAGCAATGTTGTTTGTGTATTCAAAATCTAACCTTGCGGTAAACGGAGTATAACCACCATCAGGGTTCATCAACACAACACCTACACCATGTCCACTATAGTTAGAAGAACCATCAAACATCATCTTCCATCGGGAACCAGGTTCAGGACCTTCATCAGGGTCTAGCTTTTCACAATTTATTTTTATTAACATAATGTCTTCATCTGGGAAATCAAACTTGAGGGGCTCATAGTCTTCAACAGGCTGATCTGCAAGGTAATCTGATAAGACACTTCCCTTGATAGACTTCTGAGTGACGTACTAAATATCATATTCTGATAAGAGCATGTGCCAACGGGTAAGTCTTCCTGTTTGAGCAGGCTTTTCAAAAATATACTTTATTGGATCCATTTTTGAGATCAACAAAGTAGTATGACATATCAGGTATTGCCTCTAACGTCTGGCTGCCCATGCTAAAGCACGACAAGTCTTTTCTAGCAGTGAGTAACGACTTTCGCAATCAGTGAACTTCTTGCTCAATTAATAGATGACATGCTCTTTGCGCCCAGATTCATCATGTTGGCTTAAAACACAGCCCATTGATCCTTCCAACACAGTCATGTACGTGAAAAGGGGTCTCTCAGGAACAGGTGGGACCAAGATCGGTGGTTCTTGAAAATAACTCTTGAGTTTGTCGAAGGCCTGCTGACAGTCGGAGTTCTATTCTACAGTCTGGTCTTTGCGAAGCAGCTTGAAGATTGGCTCACAGGTGGGAGTCATGTTGGTGATAAACCTGTAGATATAATTCCAACGACCAAGAAAACCTCTTACTTGAGACTCAGTCTGCTGAGCTGGCATCTCTTGAATAGCTCGCGCTTTGTCAAAGTCCACCTCAATTCCTCGTTGACTAACGACAAAACCGAGCAACTTTCCTGATCCAACACCGAAGGTACACTTGGCAGGATTCAACCTCAATTAATATTTCCAGAGTCTTTTGAATAGTTTCAGAAGATGATCCAAATGGTCCTCCTCACTCTGGGATTTAGCAATCATATCATCAACATACACTTCAATCTCCTTGTGTATCATATCATGGAAAAGAGTCACCATAGCTCTCTGATAGGTTGCCCTGCGTTTTTCAAACCAAAGAGAATGACCTTGTAGCAATAAGTTCCCCAAGGAGTGATGAACGTAGTTTTGTCCATGTCGGCAGGATCCATTATGATCTGATTGTAACCGGAGAAACCATCCATAAAGGAGAAAACTGCAAAATGGGCTATATTATCTACGAGAGTGTCGATATGTGGGAGAGGGAAATCGTCCTTTGGACTTGCCTTGTTAAGATCCCTATAATCCACGCACATTCGCACCTTGCCATTCTTCTTCATCACGGGCACAATGTTGGCCACCCATTCTGGGTATTTTTAAACTGCCAAAAATCCTGCATCAAGTTGTCGCTTAACCTCATCCCTGATCTTGAGAGCCATGACAGGTCTACTTCTTCGGAGTTTCTGTTTCACTGCGGGCATTCGGGCTTGAGTGGTAGTTTATGAACTACTATGTCTGTATCCAAACCAGGCATGTCCTGATACGACCATGCAAACACATCCACATACTCTTCAAGAAGCTTTACCAAATGTTGTCTGATTTATGCCCCAATCTTGACTTCCTTCTTGTCTTCATCGGTACCAAGATTGATGGTGTCAACTTTTTCTTCATGTGGCTGAAGAGTCGTGTACTCGTACTCACACATTCTTGCCAACTCATCTGGGACCTCGTAATCTTCTTCTCCCTCATCCTCAGCTTGGTAGATGAGTGAATCAAAGTCAATGGTGAAAGTAGGGTCATCGAATACAACAGGTTTGTGGATTATTCTGCATGATGGAGGGAATTATTTTATTAAAATGCACAAAATTAAATGCAAGAAGAAATGTTTTTTGTAGTTTTGAAAAGATTGCCATTTTTCCTTAAAAGCAAAAACAGTAAATGAAAACAAAAGAGTTTAACAAAACATCTTCATTGATTAATAAAAGTTGAAAGAGGTGGCCCATACAAAATAGTCCTATAGCCTTGGGCACGACTATGGAGTTGAAAACGAACAACAAAAACAAACATATTATTCTGGCACAGGGAACAACACAGGGATCTCAATAGCTTCCCAATTATCTAGTGCAGTGTCACACTGAAAAACCAGATGGCTGATGTCTTCATCTTCTGCGTCTTCTATCACGACATTGACCTGATATCCTTTGCTGATGAACACTTCCTGGATTGTCTTTGGTCGCACTGTTGTAGAAGAAAATGTCTCCTCAAGAGTTGGTTTGTAACCCAACCCTTGGTATTTCTTCCTCTCTTGAACTTCAATAACTTTTCCCCAGCCTTCGGGAACACCTTCTTTCAGGGCAGACTGCATACTTTTGAAGGAAGCAAAAGATGGATTACTCAGGACCACCGATTCTTCAATGTCTAGCATGACAGTATTGGCTATCTCAAGAGTTTGGAAAGAAGTTTCCAAAGCTTCATCAACCTCTATATAGCAGCAGAAGGAAGACAGATTACTGACCATCAAGTCCTCTTCACCATGTACGATAACCAGTTTTTCATCAACTACAAACTTCATCTTTTGGTGCAATGTTGAAGTCACAACACCAGCTCCATGGATCCATGGTCTTCCAAGTAGGCACCTGTAGGCAGGATTAATATCCAACACCTAGAATGTGATATTGAAAACATGCGGGCCAATTAGGATTGGTAGCTCAATCTCACCCATTACAGATCTTCGTGAGCCATCAAAAGCTTTGACAATTAGGGAAGTAGGTTTCATCTCAGCTCCTTTGTATGCCAACTTTTCAAGTGTCCTCTTGGGCAAAACATTTAAAGAGGAACCAGTGTCCACAAGGACTCTCACCAAAGTGTCTTCTTGGCATTTCACGGATACATGCAGAGCAAGATTATGATTTCACCCCTCTTGAGGTAACTCTTCGTTGCTGAAACTGAGGGTATTGCAAGCAGTGATATTTGCAATTACACTCTCAAACTGACCGGTAGTAATATCTCGAGCAACATGGGCTTGGGACAATATCTTTTGCAAAGGAGCTCGGTGAGTAGGCGAATTCAACAGCAGGCACAAGATTGAGATTTTAGAAGGAGTTTGGTGAAGCTGATCCACCACTTTGTAGTCACTTCTTTTGATGATTCTCAGAAACTCGACATCTTCTTCACTTGTAACCACTTCTTTTTCCTTGTCCTTGATAGGCACAGGAGCAATAGTTTCTTTGGGCACAGTCCCTTTGAAAAGAGGAGTGTAAACTCGACCACTCCGTGTCATTTTCCCAGACCCAGCTATATTGGTTACTTCTTCACTAGTGGTTTCCACCTCTTTCCTTGGAACCACACTTCCAGACCTTTTGTTAACCACAATATCTTCATAATTCCAGGGCCCGACTTTTGAACTTCTGAAACGGAACGGAACAGGCTCTCTGAGTACCTTTGGTTTTGAGTGATTGGTGGCAGTAGCAACAACAGATTCAAATATATTGAATATTGGCTTTGGTTTATTGAAGATAGGGACCACAAAACCGGGTTTCGGCATATTGAAAATGGGCACTTTCTCTCTTGATTCAGGTAAATTGAAAATGGGCTCAATTATCGCAATCTCCTCTTTTTTCATTTTACTGACTACTTGCAGAAAACCTTCATCACTCAACTGCTGAATATCATCTTGAACCAACTTGCATCCTCTGACACTGGCATCACAGTCTTCACAATCATGGTGGCAAACTTTCACTAAACCAGCTTCAAACAATTTTGCATGAAAAAGTTTGACAGGAGTCTTAATCTTAGATGCATCCATTATCAACACCTCATCATTCTCATTTTCAATAACATTTGTAGTCCCATGTGTAGGCAGTGGGTTGTTCTTCACATTCGGCGGATTATCCCCAAAGGACAAAATCTTCTTTTCCATCAAACTCTTTACAACATATTTCAATGCAAGGCATCCTTCTAGGTCATGACCGACAGCGCCTTGGTGGAATGCACAATGGGCATTAGGATTATGGAATTGCATGGATTTTTCTGTAGGTGGGCCCAAAGGCTTGGTGACAATCAAACCTTGTTGGACCAAAGAGGGGTACAGCTCTGTGTAAGTCATTAGAATTGGAGGAAATGAAGGCTTTGACACTTATCTTCGGTAGGGAGCACTTGACTGAGAAGCTTATGGCCTCTGCTGTTGTTGTTGGTAAGCTGGAGCACTGGGTGCTGGCTGATAGTTGGGTTGTTATTGATAAACGGGTGCCTGCTGCGCAGGCTGATGAATGAAGGTTGGAGCCACAGCTGCCACATAAGATTGTGGGGCAAACTGCATAGAATATAGTGGCTGTTGAACAAATCTTGGGTTAGACTGCTGTTGATAAACCGGCTGTTTCCAAACTTGATTTTTTTTCTTACCTGTCATGACTGCATTTGTTTCTCCTTCTTTCTTATTATGAAAATTACTAAGAGTTTTCTTGGTGTTACCACTGCTTGAATTGTTTGAAGAACTAATCACATTTCCACTCTTCAAACCAGCTTCTACTTTCCCACCCACGACCACAATGTCAGCAAAGTTAGCGCTAACACTGCTAATCATTCTTTCATAAAACTCATGCTTCACAGTGTCTACGAACCAATCAGCTAGTTCCTTCTCAGACAATGGAGGTTAAACCTGGGAAGCAGTCTCCCTCCAGCGTTGAGCGTGTTCTTTAAAGGACTCAGATTTGATTTGAGGCATACTCAAAAGCTGCCTACGATCAGGGGCCAAATCCATGTTGTACTTTTAATGTTTCACAAAAGTATCTGACAGATCTTGAAAACTGTGAATTATGGATTGGTCCAAACTCATGTACCATTTAGCAGAAGCTCCTTTCAGACTATCCTGAAAACAATGGATCATCAATTTGTCATTATCCATATATGCTGCCATTCTTCGATAATACATGATCAAGTGCGACTTTGGGCATGTCGCGCCTGAATACTGGTCGAAATTTGGAGTCTTCAACTTTGGTGGAATCACTAAACCAGAAACCAAACACATATCTCTAGCATCAGTACTAAAGATGTTACTGCCTTCCATCGCTCTCATCTTTCTTTGGATAGTTTCCACACTTTCTTTCAATATTTCATGGCGCTCGTCCCCCTCCTCAGACACTTCGATGAAATCATAGACCGGCTGTGGATTGTGGAAGATGGGTTGCACCTGAGTCTGCACAATTGGTGGAGCAAAGGTCGGGATGGCTTGGGGATTCTCATTACCCACGGGAACAACTTGTTGAGTAGTCACGGAAATTGGTGGTGGCACAAAACCAGGGGCAACCCATATGGTGGAAAAAGACCAGTGTTGACATTTGTAGTAGGTTCCACAGTTGGAGTGACAATCTCAGAGAGAAATGGTGGTCTGAGTATCCATCTTTGCTTTAATAACCTTTAAGGCTTCCATGATCTGCCCCATGCTTCCTCGCAAATCATTCAACTCATTGTTGACCCTATCTAGTTCAAAATCGTGGTCAGATATCCTTTAGCGAGCTTGGGCTCGAGTGTTGTATCTACGTCGAAGACTCAGTGTGACGGTTCTGGAGAGAAGACGATGGAATGAGACATGACAGGAAAGAATGAACATGTTATGACATGCAGAGATGCAGATGCAAACAAAACTACCAAGGAACTAAAATTTTTGCAAACATTGTAGATAATAGGATACTTCTTAAAACAAGCTCATCCATTAGGAAATTTTCAAATGCTACAAAACATAGGCGGTACACCTTCAAAGTTCATTACATAGGCAGATAGAAAATACAACACAAAAGGAAACTAGGGATCTAATCCACTTGCAGATGGTCTTTTCCCTCCATTGAGCTCCTTCATGAGTTTGTTGATTTGCTCCTGCATCCTCGCTTTGTCGAGGGTCAGCTCTTCCAGCGCTTTTTTCAGCTTCAATTCTTCATTGGTAGGTGGCTTATGACATGGATAAGGCATCCTCATCACAAGAGCTCTTTCATGAGACCATTCCAAACAAGCTTCGATGACACTACAGTCAGGATTTTCCAATGTAGTCCATCTTTTCCTGTTTATGCAACGCCAAGCACGTTCAACTTTGACCATAAACTCGGGATTTTCCCCTTCTTCCAGAAACACCCTCCTCTTATCGTTAAGATCAGGTATCTCCTCCATTTGGTGGCCTAGCTGTCGGCGAGTGAGAATGGGGTTACAGTTGATACATCCACTTCTGCCCATAAGAGGTACATTGGGGAATCCCCACAGCTGTGAATCATAAAAATCCCTCCATACACTGGGTCATACCACTCAATGTCAGCATGGGAAAGCTCGATAAGCCTTTTGGACCGGACTGTACTGTCCTCCACATCCCAAAAGGTTGCGGTCCTTGGTAGGTACGAAATAAACCACCTATAAAGGAGAGCAACACAGCAGACGATTTGTCCTCCATCTTGCATATTCTTTGAGTGAATGGCATGATAAGTATCATCCAACAGAGTAGGAACTGGATTCCTGAGCATAAAGATCAGAATAGCATTGACGTCGACAAAGTCCTTAGCATTGGGAAACAGGAATAGTCCATAAGCTAGCAAAGCAAAAGTAGACTCAAAGAGCATGGTATTCTTCCTATCAGCAAATTAACGAGCCTTCTCGAACAAGAACTAGGCGGGCATTCTAGAAAGTCCCCCCTTGATGGTCATGCGGGCTCGGATGTCAGACAACCTTAGTCTCGTTCCTCTTGCAATATCCTGCGCACTGAGCTCATCTTCTAATCCAGAGAACAGAGGGAGATCATTGATAGGGAGACCCATCAAAGCAGAGTATTCTTCCAGGGTCAGCATCAACTGGTAGTCGGGAAACACAAAACAGTGGTAAAGGGGATGGTAGAGTTGAACCAACGTTTCCAACGGTCCCTCAACCATTTGAAGCTCCAATAGCGGAAGAATCCTTCCATACCTTTCAGAAAAAGCCAATGGGTCTTCAATCAATTCCCCTAGTTCCCTTAGCTGCTCAAAATTGGGAACCATGAAGGTGTACGACCATGTTCCTTTCTTTCCAAAGTCCATCTCTACAAAACCTGCAAAACAAATTTAGTTCCTTGATAGTTTAGCAAAAATTCCAGATGCAATGCGAATCCAGTTGGTTTTAAGGAACTTAAGAGACAATTTCAAAATAAGCTTCACTTCATTAAATATTGAGAAAAGTTACAATTTTCAAAGTACATTTCAAGAAGCTCAAAATATAAAGAGATAAGAACAACAGCTAGGCCTAAAAAGTAACCCTATCTAGAAAGGCTCCACTCCACGCATCCTCTTCTGTCTCTTCAGCTTGTCGTTTTCTAGAATCAGCTTGTCAACAATCCCTTTCCAAGCGCCAGATGTCGGAGAAATACTTGAATACTCGTGAGTACTAGAAGTTGGGTGCACGCTAGAGAAAAATAAATTCTCTTGCGCCACGTGTCTGTCTACCACACGTCTCTCAAGCAACTCAATCAAATCATCCTTCTCTTTCATCTGTTTCTTCATCTCCATCTATTTAGCATAGATGGCGTGGTACTTCCCTTCCCAAGTGTCTCTCTCAAGTTTCATTCTTGCTAGAGTTTCTTGATACTCTTCCATGCGCTCAATAGGAATGATAAAAGGAGGTACATCAGTAGGTTGCGGAGGTCTCTCGGGGAGATATGGCATCTTAAGATCACGAGCTCGAGATCGAACCCACTGAAGAAATGGTTCCAAGGCCACACAGTTTCTCTTTCCTAAGTCATTCTTAGTTCTCTTAAGGAGCTTTCCCCAAGCATGCAAAACACTGTTCTTAGTTTTTGCACTGGCTTCCTCGTTAAGGTAAAAGAAACCGGATAAAAGGATGTTCTTAGGCTTATCTTCCATAGGAAATCCAAACTGACGTCTAGCAAGAATAGGGTTGTAGCTAATCCCACCTCTAATACTAAGGAGTGGTAAATTGGGGAATGGATCACAACTATCAATGATAACTCCTTTGTCATAAGCTGGATCGTACCAAAACACGTCATTGTGAGTGAGAGATATGATTCTCTGAGACCAACGGAGCTTGTCTGGATTATCTTTGAAGCGTGATGTTCGAGGCAAATGCGTCATAAACCACTTGTAGAGCAAAGGTGCACAGCATGAAATGGTACCCTTTCCCTGGAGAGTCCTATGATGGATAGAGTGATAAGTATCACCGAGCAATGTGGGTACACTTAAGAAGATTCGAATTGCGTTGATATCAACAAACTCCTCAATATTAGTAAACAAGACCAAACCATAGACTAGCAAAGTAAAGACTTCTTCAAAGGCATCCACACTGTTCATCTTAGCTAGGTAGAAGGCTTTATCAAACAAGAACATGGAAGGTAGACCCTTGATCCCATTCTTGGTGGTGAGGTGAGGCTTGACTTCAGACATCTCCAAGTGGATAGCATCAGCAATTTCCTTTGGTGAAGGAATCTTCTCTTGACCACTGAAAGGATCTTGCTCCTTTACATGTAGACCAAACCAATAAGAATACTCCTCCAATGTCAGAACAAGTTGGTAATCGGGAAAGGTGAAGCAATGGTAAAGAGGGTCATAAAACTGCACCAACGTGTCAAGAATTCCATCTTCCATCTTGGTCCTAAGGATACTAATCAACCTTCCACAACGCTTTCTGAAATCTTCAGGGCAGGATACCAAAGATGCTAGCTTTTTCAACTCTACCAAATTGGGCTTCTTGAAATTGTACTTCTTAGTGTTCCTTTTCTCAATATCCATGATACCTATGATTTACAAAGGAAAAGACGACTGAGTTCCTTAAAACCAACAATGGATGCAATGAGATGCATGCAATGCACAGAACACACAAGCACACACAAAAACACAAACATATGTACACACATCAAAGCACACAAGTCCTAGGTTTAGGGGTCACATGTGTGGAGCCATGGTCTACCCATCCCAAAAGGTGTGTACTATGGGTTTACCAACTATAGAACAAGGTTCTAAAAGTTCTCAGAGTAATTGATAAATCTTTCGGATATTATTGGCCTACATGACTACTCATGCGGGTTAATAATATTCTCAAGATAAACTCGTCTGAGTGTAGTATCGCATATCAACCATTTGGGACTACTCCCTCATAGCCATCGCACTACATCCTAAAAAGGCCAAGTGGGGGTAAAGGTAACTACGGTCCTCAGTATCACGGACTCCCAGGTCAGAAAGAGTGACATCAATGCGACTACTCACATTAGACATCACTAATCCCAAAGGGGCCTCCATTGAGCATGGTCATCACATGCCAAACATGTTAGGACTACTCCCAACAACCGACTATTGATTACACCACAATCCTATCATATGTGTGCTCTCAAGTCCGGGTTAGGACGTATCTCACCACTCAAATGTAACAACCCTGCCAAACAGAAAAACCCAAGCAGACAGATATGTACAGATATGAATATGTACAAGCAAGCAAACATATAACACAAATACAAACAAGGTGGCCTTAACCCTCTTCTAGAAATCCCCAGTGAAGTCACCATTTCTGTTGCGGTGAGAATCGGATATCAAGCTATTAATTAACTTGAATCACTCATCTTTGAAATTCACCACCGAGCTTTGATTTATCCAAAAGAAAGGGTAAAGATCGAAGAAAACCCTAATTGTGCTATGTAAAGACACAACTTAGAGATCTAAGGTTTGGGGGTTGGTTATACCTAGGGAAGGTGTTAGCATCCTAGATATCTGTAGTACTCTACAGGAACCTCTTGTTTGTATTTGTGTTATGCTAATGTTTGCTTGCTAAGGAAATCTTCTAAGGGTAAAGGTAAAGTGTAACACCCCAATTCCCATCGTGAATAAATAATACATAAATAAATCAGAGTAGATAAAAATTTATTTTTCCGACAAAAACAAGGATGCCACAACAATAGAAAGAAAATACAATCCCTGCTCATAGGTTTTGATACATAACACAAACAATGGAATACCCTCAAAGGGAAACTTTTTCCATATAAAAGGAAAGGTCAATTATGGAATAAAGCGGAAAGATCCATAACTGATTTGTTTTACAAAATAAATTGTTTTATAACGTCAAAATATTTATACAAGTTAATACCAAATATATTCAACAAATGTATACATATATATCATAAAAGTGTTCCCCGACTCCTGTGTTACATATCAGAGCAGACAGACGACAAAGGACGGAGGACTAATCTTCACAAAAGCCTCCAAGACACTAATCTGTAATTTCCTCATAGAGCAACAAACCACAGCAGAAGGGTGAGAAATAACAACTAAATCAAGATTGCATAATAATATGCAAACACATATAAATTCACATGCATAGTATTCTCACCACAAGCATCACATGCTAATACATATAACATGCCACAAATACATAACATATATCGATTATACTAACATAATCATACATTCTCACATAACGCATCATCAAAGTTATCACATATGGAACGCACCACCACATCACGGATATTCACATATAACATACCATAGAGAATTAATACTATCATTGTAATGCACCATATCTCCACAAAACCTAGAATATGGCTATACATAAAATTTATCATCCACGACCAATGCATTTATCACATATGCACATCCATTCACCAATTCAAACATAAACCTCAATACACACGCAATCAATTCATGATTTTCCACACATAATTAATCCATTCATGATTTTCCACACATAATCAATCCATTCATGATTTATGCAAATGCAAAGAGACCGACACAACGACTCCATGCAAATGCGGTACCATCCATCCATCATCTCATCACTAGTTCACTCATGAACTATTGGAATCATCGCTTGTTACTTAGTGTAAGTCCCCGTCGGGCAAACGATGTTCCCCGTCACTTTCGGTCCCCTTGGTATAAAGCTCACGACATTTATGGATCGCTTTCAGTCCTCTTTGTATAAGGCTCACGATCCTATCGCTTTCAGTCCTCTTTGTATAAGGCTTAAGATCGTCTATAATCATCGCTTTCAGTCCTCTTTGTATAAGGCTCACGATGTTATAGTGGATTCCCTCTAGAATCAATTCGTCGCTCACACCCCACAAGGGTACACGACATCAAAAGATGCATATCATGATGCTTGGCATACAAGGATTCATGACAATCAAATGCATCATCACAATTCAACAATATGAATTATCTCAATCAACAATAATCATGTTGGGCAATCAAGCCAAAAACAATGCATTTATTTGCCATAAGGCCACAAACCATCCTCACAACATTTCATCACATGCATTCACATCATATAACATCACACAAGTCATACGATATATATTAAAGGCATATTGCATGGTAACACATCAAATACACACCATTAAAACGGTAAAAGTCGACAAAGTGACACATTTCCAAATTCCCGACATAATTAAATCGGCCAACAATCTCAAAATCATTTTAATAAGAAAGAACGACTCAATAGATTTCCAACGATACCAAGAATGTTCAAAACAGATAAGTGGAACACAAGTTATGGAATTAAAAAGAATTGGAATTGCGAAAAGACAACATTCTGCACTCTCACTGGCCATACGCGTATTGCCTTGCTCACTCGCCCATCCATACGCGTAATTCCCAAAGTGATACGCGTATGGGCAGAGACTGATTTTCCCCAAAAGTTCCCCTAAAAATCCAATACGCGTATTGCCTCACTCCATACGCATATTGCCCACTCCCATACGCGTATTGCCCACATTCCTTCCTTGCCATACGCTTATTGCCCAACCCAATACGCATATTGCCTTGCTTGATACGCGTATGGGCAGCGAAAACCCAGAATTTTTCCTGCATAATTTTCCTGCGAATTTTCCCCCAAAAATCCCATTTTTCATCCCCAAATCCATTTTTAACAGCAAAACAAGTACCAACAATTGTTCCTAAACACAGGGTAATCATACAACGCGATTTATATCGATTTCTTACAATGTTTCATCAATTTATCAATAAGGAAAACATTGTAAAAAAACAACCAAAACACATACATAAACAACACATATACATACACAAGCAAGATATAATTGAAACTTCTCACCCTTACCCGATTAATCGCGATTGAAACAGATGAATTCTCGATTTTTCCTCTTCTCCCTTCTTTCCTCTCCTTTCTTTCTCTTCATTTTCTTCTCTTTTCTTTCTCTTTTCTTTTCTCTCTATTTTTCTCTCTATTTCTATTTTAATGAAAAATAGCCAAGCAAAAGACCAAAATACCCCTCAGCTCAAATATCTCGCAAACGCTCTCAAAACGCGATAAAACATAAACATACCGATGAAATATATTTCAGGAAATAAAATTTGAAAAGAAATTATAATTTAATGCAAATATTTTGTCTATCAGAGAAATTAACCAATTAACTCAATTAGCAGGTAAAATACAATAAATTCACACATTTCACAAAAATTCACATAAATGAAATAAATAAATACAATTAAACAAATCGGGGCGTTACATAAAGACCTATGGTAAACACCAAGATGCTAAAGGTAAAGACCTAATGGTAACGACCTAGGGGGATATACACTAAGTATGCTCGCCAAGAAGTCCCATCTTGTGCTTACGTATCCTAATAAGGATGGAATCAGAGCATTCGTAGTTCACCTAACTAAGGGTGAGGAACCATTGACTATGGTCAAAGTTATAAGGGGAAATGAGTATGAAACTCACATAGAGTTAAAGAACTCTCTAAGTTGAAGTTGAAAGGGTAAAGAGAATACTCATGATGATGAGAATCACCTAGAGTTTAAGAACTCTATCCTAGTTCTAAGTTCAAGGGGGAGAATGGCTCTAAAGGGGCCAAGGGGAAAGGAACATCATGATGATGATGCTCACATAGAGTTGAAGAACTCTAGGTGAATCCTAAGTTGTAAGGTAAATGGCTCTAATGAGGCCAAGGAGGGAAGTGTGTAACTATGATGATAGTGCTCACAAGAAGGGAACCTAACTAGGTTAAAGGGAGAAGAGGATCTAATGAGGCCCAGAGAAAAATGAGCTATCCATGATATTGAAATCAATGGAGAGGCTTTCCTTTGGAAGGAGGGGAAAACAACTACTTGTGAAGACAAGTGTTGGAAGGGGGTTAAAGTAAGAGTGATAAGAATCAAAGACTCAAGTAGGATGACAATCCAAGAGGGGTGAAGATGGTTGGTTTCTACCTGAGTGAATCGCACACTCAACGATAACACAGATTCACCACCGAACTTTATTTAGTCCCAAAGGACAGGGAAAATATCGATAAAACCCAAGGGGAAGAGAAACGGGAACGAGGGTCGGTTATGCGAAAGGAAGGTACTAGCACCTTACACATCCGTCGTACTCGACGGGAACCATTTCGCTTGCTTCTAGGCTTGGATGAGTTATCTATCTAAAGGCTTCTAGCTAAAAGAAGGAGAGAAAGAAAAGAAGAAAGGAGGAAAAGAAAGAAAGAAGAAAGTGCTCGCGGAGGATTGGGGCCCTCGTGCCTACGTACCCTCATAGTGCAATGAGGAAATCAGAGTGTCGTAGTTCATGGAACCATGGGACAGAAAGGAGAAAGAAAGAAGGGTGGAAGTGTGCTCGCCAAGACATCGCGTCCCGTGCCTACGTATCTGACATTCAAACGAATACAGAATCAGAGCTTCCGTAGTTCGGGGAACCAAGACGGAAAAGGAAAAGGAAAGGAAAGTGGTGTAAAAACCAAGAGCACAAGAAAGAAGGAAATTCCACTAGGGATTCCACAGAAATGGTGTCAAAATCAAGAAAGCAGAGCAAAAGGAAAAAAAGAGTATTCCACTGAGGAGTAAGAGACTAAAGTGACTGTGCAAGGAACAAAAGAAGAAATGTTGTCAAAACCAAGAGAATTAGAGATAGAGAAAGATCCGCTGGGGATACAAAAGAGATGATGTCATAACCAAGAAAGGGGTGCAAAGGAAAAGATAGTAATTGCTGAGAGTAAAGTGCAATAGTGGGGTCGAAACCAAGAAGATAGAGGAGAAAAAGATTAAGATAGACTCTACTGAGGAGCGAGCAAAAGGGTGGTGTTGAAACAAGGAGAACGGGTGTGGGTTCGAGCGAAGGTCGTGACCCAAAGGACGGGTGTAGAACCGAATGAAGATCGTGACCCAAAGAACGGGTGTGGGATCAAGCAAAGATCGTGACCTAAAGGACGGGTGTGGGATCAAGCAAAGATCGTGACCCAAAGGATGGGGTTGGGATCAAGCAAAGATCGTGACCCAAAGGACGTGTGTGGGATCAAGCAAAGATCATGACCCAAAGGACAGGTGTAGGACCGAGCAAAGATCGTGACCCAAAGGACAGGTGTAGGACCGAGCGAAGGTCGTGACCAGAAGGAGTTTGGTACACTGACTAAACAAACAGTACCTGACCGAAGAAAAGGGTATTTGAACCAAAAGAAAGTTACTAACCCAAGGGTTCAAGTATTCGAACCAAGAAAAGGTTGCTAACTGCTAGGGATTCGGTTTTAACAGACAGACCATGATTAACCGAGGGAAAGGATGAGTGATTAACCAAGAGAAGGTGATTAACTCGAAAGGCTTAGTGTTTTAACAGACAGACTGTGATTAACTGAAGAAATGGGTGATTAACCAAGAGAAGGTGATTAACCCAAAAGGCTCAGTATTTTAACAGGCAGACTGTGGTTAACTGGAGAAATGGGTGATTAACCAAGAGAAGGTGATTAACCCAAAAGACTCAGTATTTTAACAGACGGACTGTGGTTAACTGAAAAATGGGTGATTAACCAAAAAAAGGTGATTAACCCAAAGGGAGCTCAGTATTAACAGACGGACTGTGATTAACTGAGAAGACGCACAAATTGGTGTTTTAACTAACAGACAGTGATTGACCAATCAAAGGGAGAAGAACCAAGAGAAGGTTGCGAACTCCGCAAGGTTTTCGGTGTTTAACAAGAAACTATGTTTAACCAAAGAAAGTGTGATTGCAAGGGAATAAGGGCATTGGTATTAACAGTATGACTGTGATCAACCAAAGGAGGAATGATTACAACTCTCGTAGAGAATTATCACAACAAGTGACTAGCCACAAGAAAAGATAAGTGAAACTCTCTTGAAGATAAGAAGGAAAAGGTATTGAACAAGGGCAAGAGATTGACTCTCTAAAGATTGCTAATGTTCGTGAACCAAGGGAATAGTGATAGATCAAAAGACTGATTGAAAGAGATTGGAGTGATTAAGGATCGGCTCGGCTGGGGAAGGAGATACACTACTGCTTGGGGATAGAGGTGACTAAGCCAGGCACGTGGTCATTCGTCCCCTACCTGAAGTGGTCTGAATAAGAGTAGGAATTCTCCCTTCTCATTCCTTCTCTAACACACAAGGTATAGTGCAGAAGTTGAAACGGACGGCATAACAGCTCCAAGTTGTATGGTGCTCCAGTGCGTCGTGCGTCGTGCGAATCTCCGACTAAGCAAGGAATCAAGAAAGAGAAGATCTAAGGAGATCCTAAAGATAGGGAAGGGGAAGATCAACTAATCGAAACATGGTTTCGATCAATTAATCAAAGGGAGCAATTTGCTAATAACTTTCCAAAGAGAATGGAAAATCATTAAAGCAAAAGGTGTAAATTATTGATTAAGCATGATTAAATTTGCTCAATAAAGAACAAACTTAATGTGATCAAAAAATGAAAGTGCAAAACAGTGCCAAACAAATATTAGCATGTATCATAAATCATGTGTCAAATGATCAAGAATTGTGCAAAAACTAGCATGTTCAAAAAAATATCAAGAACACACCTAATTGCAAATATGCTTTAAAAAGAGGTTATTAGAACTTAAAACATCCATAAATATCAAGTATGTTAATCTATGGAAGTTAGATGAGGGAAGCATGGCAAGCACACTTGAAAAAGCATGAAAATGGCCATTCTGTACAGTGTTAACCGGTTACTCACCAGGCGTTAACCGGTTACTTACTTGAAAACCTGCGTTCTTGGTAAAAAATACACTGAGTAACCGGTTACTCACCGGACGTTAACCGGTTACCACTGTGACAGTGGCAAAAATAACAGAAAAAATAGCTTTTCAAAAGCAGTTTTCAGCACTTAATCACTTATACCAACCACCACATGCTAGATCATGAATTTGTGCACGAAAATTACACCATATGAGAGCAAATAAACACAAATTACAAGCATCAATTATGGAGATCAAAGATCAAGCAATTGCATGATAAATTAAACCAAAAACGATCGAAATTACAACGTAAATGCGCGGAAACGATCGAAACGGTGAGTAAAGGAAGATCTACCAACCTACAAGGTTGAGATGTGCCTTGGTAATTGTTGCAAAGTGTTCTTGATGCAAAAAGTTAAAGAAAACCAGAGGAATCTTCAAATTGTTGACGAAACGTATCGAAACGGAGCACAATTTGACGAAAACTCCAAAATGAAAATAATCACCGAAGAAACTTGAAATGAATCACTTGAGATGAATCCCAAAGCTACTGAAGCTCCACAAAATCCAGTAGAATTGAATGATGATGATGGTTAAGCTCAAGAAAAAGCACTTTCAAAGTGATTCATTAGGTTAACCATCATCATCATTCCATTCTACTGAATTTTGTGGAGCTTCAGTAGCTTTGGGATTCATCTCAAGTATTCATTTCAAGATTATTCGGTGATTATTCGCATTTTGGAGTTTTTGTCGAATTGTGCTCGGTTTCGATACATTTCGTCAACAATTCGAAGATTCCTCTGGTTTTCTTTAATTTTCTGCATCAAGAACACTTTGCAACAATTACCAAGGCACATCTCAGCCTTGTAGGTTGGTAGATCTTCCTTTACTCACCGTTTCGATCGTTTCCGCGCATTTACATTGTAATTTCGATCGTTTTCAGTTTAATTTATCATGCAATTGCTTGATCTTTGATCTCCATAATTGATGCTTGTAATTTGTGTTATTTGCTCTCATATGGTGTAATTTTCGTGCACAAATTCATGATCTAGCATGTGGTGGTTGGTATAAGTGATTAAGTGTTGAAAACTGCTTTGGAAAAGCTGTTTTTCTGTCATTTTTGCCATTGTCACAGTGGTAACCGGTTAACGCCTGGTGAGTAACTGGTTACTCCGTGTATTTTTTTACCAAAAACGCAGGTTTTCAAGCAAGTAACCGGTTAACTCCTGGTGAGTAACCGGTTACCACTGTACAGAATACCCATTTTCTTGCATTTTCAAGTGTGTTTTACATGCTTCCTCCCTCTAACTTCCATAGATTAATATACTTGATATTTATGGATGTTTTAAGTGCTTATAACCTCTGTTTAAAGCATATTTACAATAATTCAATGATTGATTTATCAATTCTTACAATTAGGCGTGTTCTTGATATTTGTTTGAACATGCTAATTTTTGCACAATTCTTGATCACTTGATACATGATTTGTGATACATGCTAATATTTGTTTGGCACTGTTTCGCACTTTCATTTCTTGATCACATTAAGTTTGTTCTTTGTTGAGCAAATTTAATCATGCATAATTAATAACTTACACCTTTTGCTTTAATAGTTTTCCATTCTCTTTGGAAAATTGTTGGCATATCAATTCCCCTTGATCAATTAATCGAAACCTTGTTTCGATCGAGTGATCCTTCTTCTGCTCTTCTCTATAGGTTTCCTTTAGAGCTTTCTTTCTCTTTATCCCTTGCTGATTCGGAGTTTCGCGCAACACACGTCGTACAACGGACGCACTAGAGCACAGTACAACTTGGAGCTGTTATGCTGTCCGTTTCAACTTTTACACTACACCCTGTGTGTTAGAGAAGGAATGAGAATGGAGAATTCCTACTCTCATTCTGATTACTTCAGGTAGGGGACGAATGACCCTGTGCCTAGCTTAGTCATCTCTATCTCCAGGTGGTAATGTATCTCTCTCCCCAGTCGAGTCGATCCTCGATCACTCTTACCTCTTTTAATCAGTCTTTTGATCTATCACCATTCCCTTTATTCACGATCATTTTGCAATCTTCATAGAGTCAATCCCTTTCTCTTGTTCAATACCTTTCCCTTGTTCTCTTCAAGGGAGTTTCAATCACCAGTTCTTGGGGCTAGTCACTTCTTTTGCTGATTCCCCATGAGAGTTGTAATCATTCTCCCTTTGGTTGATCACAGTCATACTGTTAAAACCAATGCTCTATTCCCCTGCAATCACGCTCTTTCTTCGGTTATACACAGTTTTCCTGTTAAACATCGAAACCCTTGCGGAGTTCGCAACCTTCTCTTGGTTCTTCTCGTTTTGTTTGGTTAACCACTGCCTGTTAGTTAAAACACCAATTTGCACTCCCCCTCAGTTAATCACAGTCTATATGTTAAATACTGATTTTCTTCTTGGGTTAATCACCTTCTCTTGGTTAATCACCCATTTTTTAGTTAACCACAGTCCGTCTGTTAAAATACTGAGCTTTTTGGGTTAATCACCTTCTCTTGGTTAATCACCCATTTTTTCAGTTAACCACAGTCCATCTGTTAAAATACTGAGCCTTTTGAATTAATCACCTTCTCCTGGTTAATCATTCATTTTCTTTTTCGATTAATCACGGTTCTTCTGTTAAAACCGAACCCCCAGCAGTTAGCAACCTTCTCTTGGTTCGAATACTTGCACCCTTGGGTTAGTAACCTTCTTTTGGTTCAAATACCCTTTCTTCGGTCAGGTACTGTTTGTTCAGTCAGGGTACTGAACTCCTGTGGGTCACGACCTTCGCTCGGTCTTATACCCTTCCTTTGGGTCACGACCATCGCTCGGTCCTACACCCGTCCTTTGGGTCACGACCTTCGCTCGGTCCTACACCCGTCCTTTGGGTCACGACCTTCACTCGGTCCTACACCCGTCCTTTGGGTCACGACCTTCGCTCGGTCCTACACGCGTCCTTTGCGTCATGACCTTCGCTCGGTCCTTCACTCGTCCTTTGGGTCATGGCCTTCGCTCGGTCCTACACCCGTCCTTTGGGTCACGACCTTCGCTCGGTCCTACACCCGTCCTTTGGGTCACGACCTTCGCTCGGTCCTACACCCGTCCTTTGGGTCACGACCTTCGCTCGGTCCTACACCCGTCTTTTGGGTCACGACCTTCGCTCGGTCCTACACCCGTCCTTTGGGTCACGACCTTCGCTCGGTCCTACACCCGTCTTGTGGGTCACGACCTTCGTTCGGTCCTACACCCGTCCTTTGGGTCACGACCTTCGCTCGGTCCTACACCAGTCCTTTAGGTCACGACCTTCGCTCGGTCCTACACCCGTCCTTAGGGTCACGACCTTCGCACGGTCATACACCCGTTCTTTTGGTTGATTACAATCTATCTGTTCAATATTTTCCCCACAAAATCTTAATCTCTTTCTCCTCGGTTAACCACTGCCAGTCAGTTAACATACCGAGTTTTCCTTCTCTCTTGGTTTTGACACCAATGCTCTTGCTCTTCTCTCTTGGTTTTGACACCAATTCTCTTGCTCTTTTCTCTTGGTTTTGACACCACTCCTTTACCTTGCGCTTTTGGTTTTGACACCATTCCTTGTTTTTCGAACTCTTTTCCTTTTATCTCCTAGCGGAGGTTCTTTCTTGGTTTCGACACCACTCTTGCACGTTATTATTTGCACAGTTACTATCTTTTCCTTTGCACTCCTTTCTTGGTTGTGACACCAATTCTTTTGCATCCCCAGTGGATCTTTCTCTACTTCTTTCACTCTTGGTTTTGACACCACCTCTCTCTTTCCTTTTCCTTTTCTGTCTTAGTTCCACAAACTACGGAAGCTCTGATTCTGCATTCGTCCGACTGTCAAATACGTAGGCACGAGACGCGATGTCTTGGCAAGCACACTTCCACCTTCCTTCTTTCCTTCCCTTTTCTCCGTCCCTTGGTTCCATGAACTACGACGCTCTGATTTTCTCATTGCACTATGAGGGTATGTAGGCACGAGGGCCCCAATCCTCCGCGAGCATTTTCTTTCTTTCTTCCTTTCTTTTCCTTTTCGCCATTCTCTCTCCTTCTTTTATCTAGAAGCCTTTAGATAGATAACCCATCCAAGCCTAGAAATAAGCGAAATGGTTCCCGTCGAGTATGACGGATGCGTTAGGTGCTAGTACCTTCCTTTCGCATAACCTACCCCCATTCCCGTTTCTCTTCCCCTTGGGTTTTATCGATATTTTCCCTGTCCTTTGGGACTAAATAAAGTTCGGTGGCGACTCTGTGTTATCTTTGAGTGTGCGATTCACTCAAGTATAAACCAGTCATCTTCAAGGGGGAGTAACATCAACCAAACACAAATCTCATATATAACATCAAAATGTCAAGATAAACATCCACATAAATCACCTTTAGGTATGATCAAGATTATATGCACAAGAACAAGTCAAAACATCATGAAATGATTCAAATAAATCATGCATAAATGATCAAATGGGCAACCCAAAGCACTCTTGAACCATGAACTCAACTAAACAAACCATGCCATCAT
Source organism: Lathyrus tuberosus (assembly GCA_022829125.1). NCBI lineage: Eukaryota > Viridiplantae > Streptophyta > Magnoliopsida > Fabales > Fabaceae > Lathyrus > Lathyrus tuberosus. The sequence goes on from JALAZF010000071.1 coordinate 17,860,665, forward strand.
TCTAAACAATGCAGATGCCAAGCATGAACAATATTGAAGCCCTTAAAACCCAAATATGAAGTTATGTGAGCATGAATGAAACCTTACCAAGTGGAGAAAGTCCACTGCTTCTTTACTTTCCAAGCTCAAGAAACCCAGTAAAGCTCGACCTCCACTCCAATGTTGCCAAGAAACAACAAGGAAATGAGTAGCTCTTGGTAGAAGACAGTGATGTGAAAGAAAATGGAAAAGCTTGCAAGTATGGCTTTTGAATCCAAAACGAGCTCTCTCTTTTCTCTCTTGTTATGCACTCTTTTGTGTGATATGTTGGTTGTGTATTAATGATGATGTTCTGGTGTGTTAAGACAAAGGTTGGACTCTCCTTTTATAGCCAGAACAAGCTGGTTCTTTTCTTGAAGACACAATGGTCCTTTCCTTTGCCTATGAGAGAAATAGATAGATTTGAAGCCCAACACACATGGCCCTTCCTTTTGTAAACCTTGAGCCAAGTGAACTATATCTTGTTGCTTGTGCTCAGTTCAAGTCAGAAGGAAAAAAGCAAGAACCAAAATGTTGTGGTGCAAGGAAAGTTTACATAATGGTCTAAAACTCCAAGGCACGACAAACCCTAGTGTGTTAACCTTCAAGTACATAGCAGATGGGACTTTGTGGACTTACTTTCGCAGTTTTTGAGGGTAAAGTACACATTGGAAACTGATGAGAAGGTCAGTAGGGTGTACTTGGCAAGTGGTTAGGATGATCTTTGGTTCAGATTTTGCTTCAAGACATAGTTGGTGTAGTGAAAACAAGATCATGGCCTCCATTTTGACACACGATAGTTTCATATTCAATGAACCAAATGAAATGATTTTTGTTCCTCTTGAAAGATGGCATGGAATATAGTAAGTTTGGTGTTGGTGAAAGGTTAGGATAAAGTCTAGAAGCACATAAAAAATGGAGTGGAAGTTTGGTAAAGCAAATGGAGAAAAGAGTAAAGTCATAATTTTTCTAAGTTAAAAAATCAACATTGCAACATCACCACTTTAGAGCACTATATCTTGAAGAATACTACCCCAATTCATGAGATTTTTGGTTCCATGCAAAGTTGGGAGATCATAGAGAAAATTCTATGTGAAAAACATCTTGAGATGAGACTTGGATGGTTGAGAGAAATAGCCATGAAATCGTGTCCAACATGCTGTCAAAAAGACTTACAAAAATTTCAAAGTTATAGATTTTTCCCAACATTGAAACACCAACTTTGAAGCAACATAACTTGAGATTGATTAATCCAAATGGGGAGTTCTACATATGCTTGGGAAGCTTGAAGAACAAGGAACAACTTTCATGTTCAAGAATTTTGGTTTTGAAACTTGTAACTATGAGAAAAATGGCTGTGAAGTTGAGAGAAAACTAGAGAAAAAATGAGTAAATTTTCACTAAGTCATAACTTGATTTGGACTTCCAAGTCTCATAACTTAAAAACCAAGCCTTTTTTGAAGAAGGACCCTCTAATACACTTTGAAGTTCATGGTGAGAGCTTCAATTTGAGCTTTGAGTCACAAAAATTGGATGTGTGGTTTGAAAGTTATGACTTTTCAAAGTTTGCACAAGCAGTGAATTCTTCCACACTTAGAAAATTTCAAGGACTAAACCTTGCCCTTCTTGCAAGAAACCTCTCAAATGTTAACTTCTTATGCTCTAACTCAACAATCAAGCATGTCTTGATGAAATATGGCTTGAATACTTCATCTTGGAACAAAATATCAAAAGTTAAAGGTTTGACTTTTAAGGCAAAACCCTAATTTCTTCATGAATTCAATTGGATGACCTTTGATGATCTTGCTTTCTCAATCTCTTAAAATACCAATGGATGGCCACTAAAGATGCATATGAACACATGGAATCATGTCTCAAGGCTTGGGATCATGCCTTGATCAAAAGTCAAAGGCATGGTTGACTTTTCCTGACAAAAACCCTAATCTGGGGCCAGATGAACTTGAGGCTCACTGAGCTTGTGATGGGAGCCAAACACACTTGATTTCTTGTTGAATAAGGAATCTTGAATGTATGTGTGCTCAATAGGTTGATGAACCAATCAAGGCATTGACTGATCACACCAAGATTTCTTAGTAATTCTTCAGGTAAAAACCCTAATTCCACAACTCTTGATCTGATGGTCTCTCTTTTATTTATCTTGATCCAATCACATGAGATCATGGCATATGATTTGAGAACATCATGATTAGTCTTCAAGATCAAATGGTTGAACTTTGGAACCTCAGCTAACTTTCTTGACCAGATGACTTCAAACACCAACCTCAATCACCTGGTGAATAGTTGGGGTGGTTGTATGGAGCCAAAAGGTGTCTTAGGGGACCTTGAAACATGTGAGAGCTTGGCTTATTGATCTTGTCATCTTTCTTGTGCAAACCCTAGCTTTCACACAATGGAAACAAACTAGCAAGATATGGTGGTTAGTTAACAATGCATAGATGATTGAACCCTAATGCCAGTGTAAGATGTTATGACATCTAAGGGGTAAAATTTGGGGTATAACACATAGGTCCTAAGGTTTTCTATAAATACATCTTCCCTCAAAAGGAGTAGTGACATACCCTAAGTGGTACACATTATCTACACCTTATAGAGCACAACGCTTATTTTAGTATTAACACACAACTTCCTATAATTGTATGCTTGCTACCACGCATAAGTGGTCATCAGTATACCATCTTACCTCACGTGAGAAAGTCTCCCAAACTATCTCAAACAACCACCACACAAGGTTTCTTGCTGATGTGGGCAAGCCTTAATAACCATATCATGTTATAAACCTACTAAGGACTCATAGTCTCCCTGTCTTTGTAGGGGTAGCATGCACACCTGTTCCTTTTGACTAGTATAGTGGCGCTCATGGTGGGACCCTAGTAAAACTAACTCGGGCCACACCCTTTTTTTCCATCACCATCACCCATCCCGTTGTTACCCCTCACTCCTTCCTTTAGCCACCTTCGACTATGGTTAGTAGGATATCTCTACCCCTTACGCTAGGAGGCACTAGCGGTAGCAGATAATTATTATATACAGAATATTATTTTTAAAAAATATTATTTTTAGAATAATATTATATACAGAATATATATTGAATAAAAACAAAATATTATTATATACAGAATATATATTGAAAAATAGAATAATATTTTTAAAAACAGAATAAAAATAGAATATATATATAAAGTAGAATATATTAAAGTAGAATATATTATATTTTAAATAAAAACATAATATATTTTATTATATTTTCAATAAAGCTAGAATATATTATAGTAGAATATATTATATTATATTATTTTTCAAAATATATTATATTATATTTTAAATATAAACATAATATATATATATATATATATATATATATATATATATATATATATATATATATATATATATATATATATATATATATATATATATACTTAAAAACACAATAAAAAATTTTTATATATCATTTTTTTAATGAAACTTTAAAAACATAATAATGTTTAAAGTTTTTATACATTAAACTTTAAACTTATTTTTTATAAACTTATTTAAAATTTAAACATTAAACTTTAAAAACAAAATGGTGTGAAATAGTTTTTTTTTTATAAAACAAAATTTTTCAAATAAAAACATATTTTTTATAAAACAAAATGGAATATATATACTATATTATATTTTAAATAAAAATAATATATTTTATTATATTTTCAATAAAACTAGAATATATTAAGGTAGAATAATTATATTATATTATATTATATTTCAAAATATATGATATTATATTTTAAATATAAACATAATATATATATATATATATATATATATATATATATATATATATATATATATATATATATACTTAAAAACAGAATAAAAAAATTTTATATATCAGTTTTTTAATGAAACTTTAAAAACATAATAATGTTTAAAAGTTTTTATACATTAAACTTTAAACTTATTTTTTATAAACTTATTTAAAATTTAAACATTAAACTTTAAAAACAAAATGGCGTGAAATAGTTTTTTTTTATAAAACAAATTTTTTTTTCCTAGTGTTAGATATATCTTATGTTATATGGTTATTATATGTATAGTTAAACTAAAAACAAAATATTTATGTTTATCTTAAAAAATTTATTATATAAGTTTATGAAAAATAAAATATGTTATATTAATTATGTTATATGTTATATTATATGTTATGCATGCATTATATGTCATGTTATATGTTATGTATTATATGTTATGATTATATGTTATGCATTTTATGCTATGTTATATTATATGTTTAATAATTATATGTATTATATGTTATGTTATATGTTTATTAAATGTTTAGTTAAAAGAAAACTGTATGAAATTATTATTTAAGTTTATTAAAAATAAAGTAGTAAGAAATTTATTTGTAGTTATATATGTTAAGAATAATTAAAAAATAGTATGAAATTTACTTGCGTCGGGAAACATCTCATTTTTGCACTCACTATTTCAATCACTTGATGTTAACTCCAAAAATCATAAGGAACCCTATAAATGTTAACGAAAGAAGTCAATTTACCTTATCAGTCTTTGGGTTTTCTGGACGTCCCTCTAGAAAGAAGGGTGTTCATTGGCTGATCCAAAAAGAAATGCAATCTGCACACGTTCATGTCTTAATTAACTGCGTTGAAGTTAAACCATATCTTGAGTAAGTATATCCCAACTGTTTATTATTCTTTACAGTATGAAGACAAAACGTATTACCTTGAAACTTATAGTGTGTTTCTTTATAGAGAATTTAACATATTCTACTTTCATAGCACCGGTGTACAAGCAACCTCCGGTCACATACATGCTCATTTTCCGGCATGGTTCAAGGAGAAATTGTCATGCATTGTTGCACCGACTCAAGAAATACTCCATTTAAGAAACTTGTCTGAAGGCCCCATTCAAAGCGTAAATAAATGGTGCACATACTTCATGAACGAATATAAATTTTACACTGAGACATGGATTGAAGGGGAAAAAACTATAAACAGTGGTGTATTTGTAAAAGGAGTTACAGATGGTAATGAGGACGACTTATATGGCTTTGTTAAACATATCTACGGGTTGGTATACAATTACTTGGACTCAGGAAATAAAGTTGTTTTGTTTTATTGTGACTGGTACGATCCATCTGCCAGAATTACAAAAATAGATAAGACATATGATACTGTTGAAATTCGAATGGACCGAAGGTACAAAGAGTATGACCCTTTCATAATGTCACATATTGTTAGACAAGTTTACTATGTTCCTTATCCTTCAATTATACCATGTAAACGAGGGTGGTCTGTTGTAATCAAAACAAAACCATTGGGTCATATTGAAACTAGTGATCTAATGGAAGATGTTGCTTACCAAGTTGATGAAGTTAAAAAAATTAATGATGTGATTGTAGTTGAACAAATTACAAGTTTGACTCATACAACGGTTGAGGGGCATCAAGTTTATACGTCTATATTGTTGGATGAAAATGAAGTGGACGATGAGCATGAAGAGTTTGGATCCGAGGATATATCACAACAGATGATGATAACGATACGGATTAAGAGCATGAAGATTTTGAATAAATTGTTTTTGTAATTTAACTTGATGAAATCTTATATTGAATGTGTTAATGAATATATATATATATATATATATATATATATATATATATATCGATTAGATTGTGTTTTTTAAGATTTATTATTTATGTTGTTCGTGAATATATATTAAATGTGTATTCTCTATAAATTGGTAAAATGCCACCCCGGTATGATTAGGGTAAGGGTAAGAAGTCCCATCGTCTGAGAGTAGTAGTTTGTCAGACACCTCAGTCGACCATGTGTCCTCCCCAACAGATTCAGGTAGATCCTACGTCCATTCTCCCCTCAGAAGTATCCAGCTTTTATTAGCCCATATATGGCTCCAGCTTTTATTAGCCCATCTGGGGTTCAAGCGTTTATTAGTCCATCTGGGGGTCCTAGTTATCCATATTAGCAGATTGGGGACCTAGTTGTCCATACCAGCAAGTGTCCTCATCCTTCACACAGTCTGAGGGATGTAGCCTTCCACCTCCCTACTAGCAGATGCCCTCATCCTTCATACAGTCTGGGGGATCTAGTTTTCCAACTCCCACACAGGTACCCTTACCATCCACACATATACCTAGGCGTGAGGATGATCATGAAGAGCCAGCTGAGGACAATCATGAGGTGGATGATGAGGAAGGCGATAATGAAGAGGAGGCTGCCAATGATGAGGTGGTTAATATCATTGAAGGAAGATATTTTATTTGGCCCCGCGGAAGTTTGTAAGTTTTAAATTTTTATTTAAGTACACATGTTTCCATTTTTTATATTAACTTATATTTCATACTAATATAAATTTTTGATGTTTAGTTTCGAGCCGAGTCGGACTGCTGCCCAGTGTATAAGTTATGTAATTCAGCAAAAGTATAAAAAAAACTTAGAAGAGAATTAGAGACGTTGATTGATAACGCGAAAATGTATCATATATTTGCCTTGATTTACGACTAATAACTACGTTATTTCAGCTTAAGTTCCGATTATTCCACGAGTATTCTAGTATTTTCGCAGGTATTTCATTTTCCAAGCTAAAAAGGAGCAAAGTAGAAAAACATGAAGAAATGAGAAGAAAACAGGAAGAAATGACAGAGAAAAAGCAGAAAAATAGAAAGTGGTGTGTGTGACGACCGTCACACAACCACCACGACCGTCATGGACTTCCTAACGCACCACGCTCGTCACGAGAGCACCACGAACGTCACACGCACATAATGGGTTATAACGTTCAGAATACAGACGTGGATACGAAGGGCCAATTCAGTCACGCATGTTAAACACTTTCTCCTGAACTCTCTCAACTTCAGCTTCAACTGCACATGAGCCCAGTCTCCCATGGACTTCTCAACGGAAAGCTACTTCCTCCTGATTTTTCTCCACTTACAGAGTCTTCGAGGGCTGAAACCACGAAGCCACTAACTCCTAAATTCTCTCCAAGGGAAGTTACAAGCAAGTCTATAAAAGGAGGGAGTGGTGCAACAGATAGGGGGCTCGTCCATTTTTTCCAAGTTTCATGTTCAGAGCAGATTACTATTCTTAGTTTTTAGGCAGAAAAGTTTACCATGTAAAAGTGGTAGTTTCTCACATCGAGGAACTACCACACCATTAGTCTTAGGTGTTGTTTCATTTATTTCAAATTCAGTTCCAATTATTGTACGCGAAGTTTATTTTGCATTATTCCAGAAGTAATTCCAACTTTCCATTTTGCATTATTTACAGGTTCCTTTATAACGCATTATTTATTATTATTGCTTTGTTTGTCAAATTTAATTGTCATGTCGTTCTTTATCGTAACCGTAATGATTTATGCGTTTTTAATTAGTAACATGTCCGGCTAAGCGTCTTGAGTCCAGTGTATGAGGACCGTCGTTATCGACGGGACTCGGTAGAAAATAATAGGTGCGAACTTATGATTAAAATTCTGTTATGGTTTTAATTTCCAAGTCTAATTTAAATAGCTTTGTCACGAGAGTGAGAGGTTATTTAACACGATTTTGTCACGAGAGTGAGAAGGTAATTAAGGTTAGAGCCGGCACTGCGAGAGCGTGGGGGTCGAACCGGATAGTGGAAATTAGGAAAGATATCTAAATACAGCGAGAGCGCTTTAGATACGTTTAGGATATTATTGGCTTTCAAAATATATTTCCTAGTTACCGGGCGAGCGAGAGAAAAATCTTGGAATTAGGGAACATGACTTTAGTTAATACCGCGAGAGCGTGAGGCGGAGTTTTTAAGTCGGTGTATTCTACGGAACTAAGTTATAGTCGTAATTAGTACCCGAATTCTACAAAGTCCTTTAGGAACGCGGAATCCATATTCCGGCCTCTCTTTATTATCATATTTTCTTAGTTTTATTTTAGTTCTAGTCTTAGTTTCCCTTTTATCAATTATCATTAGCCTTAGCTTGACAAAGCAACGATAGATTACAGTAGGTTGACATTGGTCTCTGTGGGTTCGACAATCTTTTATATTACTTCGATATTTCCGTGCACTTGCGGACGCATCATTGATGGGGACGAAATAGAAGCTTGGTTTAAGTTATTTAAGGTATAATTAATTTATTTTTGTTAAGTTATGTAATTTATTTGTTAACTTATTTTTGTTTAAATTACTTTTTTATTATAATTATCTAACTATTTTATTTGAATGCCTTACAACATTGCAGGAAAAGCGTACGTCGGAAAAAATAAATGAGAAAGAGGTTAAAAAAATTATTTTGGTAGAACATCAGTTCGACTTTCTGACATGCTACGGCGTGCTAGACTCCGTTGGGAACGTGAAAATATTTGTCCCAACTGGATAAGGAAAGAAGTATTCGATGAACTTCTTATTTATTGGGATTCTGAATCTAGTTTTAAGGCAAGATCTGAAAAAGCAAAGAAAATGAGAGCATCTGAAAAGGGGGTAGCCTTAATGTAGTTGGAAGTATAAGTGTTGTCGAACATGCTCGATGCATGATAATTATTACTACTATTTTTAAGTTATATTATGATTTATTATACATTTTTAATTAAAGTTAATTTTATTATTTAGTAAAAGAGTTTGGGGAGACCTCTACTCATGACGGAGCTGGTTGTAAAGACTATAACAAAAAAATTGGGGGAATTTGTTGACGAACGCACCAAAAAAGCTTTGGTAAGTCATTTTATTTTATTTAAATTGTTTATATTTTTTTATTTAATGACAATTTTGTGATGTGATTTTCATGTGGCAATTGAGATATTGTGGCGTGAAAATCACGTGGTTGTATCTATTGTTTAATTTAAGTTAAATTGTTTAAGTTATATTTAACTTAATTTATTTTTATTTTATGTGTAGGAGGATTATCAAGTATTGCTCACACAATTTTTTGTAGAAAATCCTCAATATACTCCAAGAGGTTCTGAGTCGCTTAATCGACGAGTGGATTTTTATATTTGGGGTTTAGTAACTGGCGAAAAGGGACCTAATGGATGTTTATTTTGTGTTGGAGCTTTGGTTGGTGGTATGAGAAAAGGGGATAGAACTTTATTTCAAAGAGTTCGAGATGGTGAATGAACGTCATATGCACCACAATTGACCCCCGAAATGCTAGAAACAGTATGACAACTGGCGCTAACTGAGGCGAGACGCGAGTCCGCGCAACGTGAGGTTTAACGCCCCGATTTGTCCAATTTATTTAATCGAGTCGATTTAATTATTTTTGTCTTTATATTATTTTATTCTTGATTTTTATTTGGTAAATGTGTTATGTTTATCGTTATTATGTTTTATCGCGTTTTGGGAACGGTTGCGAGAAAATTAAGTGTAGGGGTATTTTGGTCTTTTGCTTGGGTAGATATTATGTTTTTCATTTAAAATAGAAACATAGAGAGAAAAGAGAGAAAATAGGAAGGGAAGAAAGAAGAGAAGAGAAAAGGAGAGTGAGAAGAAGAAAAAAAGGAAAACTTGGAGGGTAAGAAATCAATTTAACCGACACTTCGAAGCACGATTAATCGGGTAAGGGTGCAAAACTCGGTTATTGTATGCTTGTGTATGAGTATGTATGTGTGTGTTTGACTGTTCTCCTGCCTTTTCTAGTTTTTTTTCATTTTAGGTTGAAATGAGATAATCGAATAGAAATCGATGTTTTCACGGTCGGAAATCGATATAAACTATGTTGAATGATCGTATTATAGGTATGAACATTGTTGATACTTGTTTTGGTTGATTGGAAATGTTTTAGGTGGAGAAAGTGGGATTTTGGTGGTGTGGAACAGTGTAAAACGCAAGCAGAAATTATGTTTCTGGTGTAGACCGCCGGGCGGTGCTTTGAGCGCCGGGCGACGCATGAGTTGCGCCGCTGCTCCACCAGGCGATACCCTAGAGGCGCAGCTTATCACACTGCTGACTCTTTTAGGTTTTGGTGGGGGCATCGCCGGAAAAAATTCTTGTACCGCCGGGCACTCCTGGGGAATTTCAATAGTTTTGTTTTCTTTGGAAATTCATAACTTCTGATCCGTAACTCGGATCGAGACGTTCTTGGTACCGTTGGAAAGCTAATGAGATGTTCTTTCTTATAAATATGGTTTTGAGATTGGTGGTCGATTTAATTGTGTTGGGAAATTGGAAATGTGTTGTTTTGCCGACTTTTACCGTCGTAACTGTGTGCGATTGAGGTGTTATCATGTGATACGCTTTTGATATATAATGTATAGCTTGTGTGCTATTATATGATATGAATGCATGTGATGAAATGTTGTGATGATGGGTTGTGGCCTTATGGCAAATAAATGCATTGTTTTGGGGTTTGATTTCAATGCATGATTATTGATGTTGAGATGGTTCACGTGGTTATATATGTGTGTGCATTTGATTGTCATGAGTCATTTGTATGCCAAGCATCATGATATGCATTCTTGTGATGTCGTGTGCCCTAGTGGGTGTGAGCGACGAAACGATTCCAGAGGGAATCTGCTATAACGGTCGTGAGCCTTATACAAAGAGGACCTAAAGCGATGTTATAGACGATCGTGAGCCTTATACAAAGAGGACCTAAAGCGATCGGATCGTGAGCCTTATACAAAGAGGACCTAAAGCGATCCATAAACATCGTGAGCCTTATACCAAGAGGACCTAAAGCGACGGGGAACATCGTTTACCCGACGGGGAGTTACACTAAGTAACAAGCCATGATTCTAATAATTCCTGAGTGAATTAATGATGAGATGATGGATGGAATGGTACCGCATTACATTGCATAGAGTCGTTGTGTCGGTCTCTGTACATTTGCATAAATCATGAATGGATTGATTATGTGTGAGATTTGTGAGTGGAATTGATGAGGTGACATTTATATATTGGTGATAAATGTATTGTGCATGATTGATATGCCTTGGTGATGGATGCATGAGATATGAATTATTTTGTGTTGTACCTGAATTATGGGGTACGTTGTGGTGAGAATATTTTGCTTGCGTGTTTTATGTTATTACATAATTGTATGCAACTATATTATTATTGTGTTTCTCACCCTTCTGCTGTGGTTTGTTGCTCTATGAGGCAATTGCAGATTAGTATCTTGGAGGCTTTTGTGAAGATTAGTTCTCCATCTTTTTGTCGGTCTGTCTGCTCTGATACGTAACACAGGAGTCGGGGAACGCTTTTGTTATATATGTATACATTTGTTGGATCTATTTTGTATTACCTTTGTATGAATATTTTGACGTTATAAAAAAATTTATTTTGTAAAACAAGTCAGCTATGGATCTTTCCGCTTTATTCCATAATTGAACTTTCCTTTTGTTGGAAAAAGTTTCCCTTTTATTATTTATTTCATTTTGTGTTATGTATCAAATTTATGAGCAGAGATTGTGTTTTCTTTCTTTAAATGTGGCATCCTTTTTTCTGTCTAAGAATAAAATTTTATTCACTCTAATTTATTTATGTATTATTTATTCGCGATGAGAATTGGGGTGTTACATGAGGCGGCACTCACAACTACAAAACACACAAACAACAACGCCAGGTTTACAACAGATTCATTTACACCGTTGTAATAGGTTATAATGTTCGCGCATCTGTGAGTAGCTGGATTTATTACTACGGTTGTCTTATAACACCGTAGTAATATATGATTTGTAGCAAGCTTCGATCCCCAGCAAATACTCGTTTTCAATTTTTTAGACTACATTAAGCATGTGTCACTTAAGTCCATTATTTAAAAATTAAATTGTAAATGATTTTACAACGGTTAATAAACCAACCGTTGTTATAGGACTTTTAAAAAAATTAAAAATTGAAAATTATTTAACCAAGATATTTAACCACCTCGTTACTAAACAACCATTGTAAAATTTGAAAATTGCATGACGGTTTTAATTTCTAACAGTGATGAAAAATGATATATTTTAGTATATAAGCGAAAGTATCTATCGTTCAGTATATAACAGTCGTTTCTCTCAAAAGAAAACCCTAACATATTTCACTCTTCCCTCCCATAACATAACTCTAAACATACTTCAACCTTCATATACGTCTTCAGATTCGTCTTCACTAATCGCTAACTTAAGGTTCGTTCATTACACTTATGCTTCGATTTCGTTTACTTGTCTTGTTAAAAATGGGTTCTAATATTTTTTTCCGTGAATGTTCTCATTTTTTCAGATTCATCATTATAGCGCGGTTTTTGTGGTTTCGAATCACTATCGCTTTGGTACACAGTTCGATTCATTTTTTATCCTATTGAGCTGATTAAGCCCTGCTAGCATACTGAGTTTAAACAGATGACTGTTGGTTTACAGATGCTATCAAAATAGTGGGTCTCTCTTGGTTTATTTTGTTAAGAAAATAGAATGTCTGGACTGATTATGAGGCTCTTGGGTGAATGTGGGATCTGATGTTTTTGATTAGTGTGCTCGCTAAGATTTTTCAATCTTATGCCTACGTATTCCCTGTTATGGAGTATAGGGAAATCAGAGCGATCGCAGTTCCTCCTATTCTAAGGGAGGAAAAAAAAGGTGTTTTGGTGTCTTGATCAAAGCCCAAGATTGAAGCTAAAGGGTTTTTAGATAGAATTTGTCATCTCTAAAGAGGCATCATGGATGTTTGTATGTTATGAATAAAGCACAAATTTGATGCTAAAAGGTTGATTGACTTAATTGGGGTTTTCTTTATACAACGCCTAAGAGGAGGCTAAAAGGTTGACTTTTTTGGGGAAAATGTTCTTTCTGTCTTGTACAAAGCCCAAGATTGAGGCTAAAAGGGATTTTGACTTGACAAGAGAGTCATTTATACTCAACAAGAGAGTGTTTTATATGTGTCTTGTACAAAGCCCGAGACGGAGGCTGAAAGTGGTTAACTCAACAAGAGAGTCCTTTATACTCAACAAGAGAGTGCTTTATCTGTGTCTTGTACAAAGCCCAAGACGGAGGCTAAAGTGGTTGACTCAACAAGAGAGTCCTTTGTACTCAACAAGAGAGTGCTTTTATCTATCCTGTACGAAGCCCATGATGGTGGCTGAACAAGCTGGAGAAAGCCTAAGAATAGGCTAACTTTGTTAAAGTAAATCATTATACAAAGCCTAAGAGGAGGATGTTGACCCAACAAGAGGGTGTTTTTGTTTGTCTCGTACAACGTCCGAGATAGAGGCTAAAAGGGGTCGGCTCAGCAAGAGAGTACTAAAAGGTGATCAACTCAACAAGAGAGTCTGAGACTGTGATTGACTCAACAAGAGAGTCTGAAACGGTTAGCTCCACTGGGGAGAATCATTGTACAAAGCCCAAGAGGAGGCTGGGTATGTTGAGGAAAGGGTCCTTATACGAAGCCTAAGAGGAGGCTATCTTCTGCAGAGGATTCTTGAGATCCCGAGGCAGGTCCAAATGGGGGATCAACTCTTGCAGGGGAATGTAGAAGAGTTGATATATCAAAAACCTTGAGGTTTTGATTTGAGATAGTGTTATACCGATGACGAACTGACCCTGGTTCAGGAGAAAGATGGGGTTATAGAACCCACAAGTTTTAACTCTTGTTGGAGATTAATCCATAATCCGGGGTTTCTCCTATGTTTTGGAGGGAACTTGAGAATGTCTTTGAGACTCAAGGATGTTTAGACTATCCAAGTCTATTGGTAGAGTTTTATCTTTTGTATGATGCCCAAGAGGAGGCCGACTCATTTAAGGGATGAGTATCAACCCTAGAATTGGTCTGAGAGTGTTGACTCTAGGAGGTCTTCAGAGTCCTTGTACTAAGCCCAAGAGAAGGCATGAGAACTTCTAAGAAGCTGAAGGGTCCTTGTACAACGCCCAAGAGGAGGCGGGGATGCTTTTAAGAAGCCTGTGGGTCCCCAATCCAAGAGAAGTTCAAGAAATGCAATTCACAGAGAAGAAATCATTCCATGAAAGTTCGAGAATTTGGAAGAAACTCAAGAGATGCCATTCACGGAGAAAAGATCATCTCGGGGAGTAGAATTCCTTTTGATAATTTCTAAGGGTGACAGTCTGAGAAAAGGTTCACCTAGAATACTGCCTTTCTCTTTGTTCCATATTATTTAACCCCAAGAGAAGGGAAGAATGTATCTGGTAATCCTATGGGGATCTAGTTTTGTTTGTATCTAAGAGCGACCAACAGGCTTTACCTATGTCTAGACGTAGTTGCCGGGGAAAACTCTAAATAACTATACCAGTATATATACAGTTGATATATGACAAGTATATAAAAGGATGTGAAAGAAAACTTACAGTGAAGCAGCCCCACAATACAGTTATATATGTGAAAGCAGTAAATGAAAGCGGATAAACACTTACCCGTTGTAGAGCTTCCATGCTGTTTGGTTAGTTATTCAACAAAGAAAATTTTGATAATAATTGTATATTTGAATTCAAAATCAAAGGAGAAAGTGGTTTGAAAAGATTGTTGGGGCTTATAGCTCAAGGAGAGGCCCAAGGTTTTAACAGTGATCGCACCGTTGTTTTGAAAATTGTCGGGGGACTTATACAATTGTCTGAGGCCCAAAATGTTTGGCTTTCAAATGGGGTTGGGTCTTACACTCTATTAGAGGCTCAAAAGGTTTTATTTTTGAAAAGGAGTGGGACTTACAGCTCGAGGAGATGCCCAATTGGTTTTGTTAGAAAGGCGACGATCGCGCCGAACTTTTTGACAGTATCGGGACTTATACAATACACTGAGGCCCAAAATGTTTTAGTTTTAAAAAATGGGTCGGGTCTTACACTCTATTAGAGGCCCATGAGTGTTTGAAAAAGAGTTGTGAGGGTGAAAATCAAGAAACCCTAATTTTGTTTTCCTTTAAAAGTAAATACTTAAAGAAAATCTATAAAATGATAAAAATACCAAATAAGTTTGAATAAACCACTTGTTATTTTTGTTTAAGGTTTGAAAATTTAGGTTTTAATCACAAGATGATTTAGAACTCATTTGGTTTTGATTTTCAAGATAAATATTCACTTTTAAAATGTTTAAAAACAATTAAAAAATGAATTTATTCACAAAAATACCAACTATATTAAATAAATAATATAAATTTTATTTTTTTGTGGAATAAAATATTTCAACATTTTTTTGATTTTTAGCAAAAAGAACTAATAAAAAATAATTAAATTTGAGAGAGTTATTAATTTTTCAAATCATTAAAAATAATATGAGAAATAATAAAAAAAGTGGAAAAAACATTAAAAAGGGGTCTGGGGCGAGGGGGATTCGAACCCCAGACCTCTTGTGTGCAGCGCGCGCCCTCTACCACTGGGGTGGTGATACATCCGTGTATCAAACCCCAACTACAAATATACAAGGCTTGCCTTGTTTTAGGCCTGGCCAAGTCAAGGCAAGGCAAGACTTTTGGTCAGAAACGTGAAGGCCATAACTTCCTCATTTCTCCATGGATTGGGACAAAATTTATATGTATCTGGCCCAGAATTTCACAAGGAATCCAATGGTTGTGGTGGTTTTTCCAGAAACTAAATCCTCCTCAAATTCCGATAGTGGTTTTGAAATAGGCCATAATGTGCATTTTCTGTGCTACCTCTTGGTACAGGCATGAATTACATGATAAATTGGTGCAAACACAACACATGTAACATGTATAAGAGATGCATGATCAATGGACTTCAAAGCAAGACATATTTCAGAGAGTTCAAGTTGTGATGCTTACCTCTTTTGGAGCTTTTTGGGCTATCTGCCAAGTGCTTTATTCCAGAAATGGTTTGATGCTTTAGACACCCTCAAATGATCCCTTAGAAGCTTTTAGGATGATTGGAATCAGCTGGAAACCTCAGGAATGGAAACTGGCCCTTTCTTGCAAAAGGGGCAAAAGTGGCCAAAATGACAATTCTCTCAAATGGTGTTCCAGGTGTGAGGAACCATTTGGGACAGTTCAAGGATGATATTTGGAGTGTGTTTGAGGTTTTATCTGGTTTGGAAAGTGACTGAATCAAGACATGGCTTGAAAAATGCAAAAAAAGTCCTATTTTGAGGTTTTGAGAGGGGACTTTGAGATTTTGGTGTTACAAGTCACTTGTGAGAGTTTGGACAGCTTAGATATGACATATTGGATGTGTTTAGATCATGAGCTGTGATGGAAATGCTCTCTAACTCAAAAACTCAGAGTTACCTTGCTAAAGAAGGTATTTTTGCCTAGAGAAAGAGATTTTGAGGAAAGCAAGTGTTGTAGTGCTTTGGTGTACTCAAACTGAGCACAAATGAGCTCTATTTATAGTAGAGCAAGTTTGTTTTGCAAACAATAGTGAATGGCAACTGCTGCAGAGGTTTGGCAAATGTTGATCAATAGGAATCCAAGTCTCCTCTAGCCATTGACTAGAGGTTAGAGCACATGCCTAATGTCCCTTGGTTCAGATATTATCCTTGACTCATTCAGTTGGAAATGGCTCAGTTCATGCCACCTTGGTGCATCCATTGAATGCTCCAAAACAAAATTGGAGTCTTGTCCCCTCTTTAGGGTTTTTTAGGTTTGTCATGCTACTTTTGGTTCCAAAGACTTGGGAGGCTTATGGATCAGTGTTTGTTCCTCCTTGGTCTCCCCCTGAGGTGTTCAGATGGATAGACTTGTTGTCATTTGTACAAATTGGGCAAATCGAGCAAAATGCACAAATCTGCCCTGCAATGACAGTTTGCAGCAAGGCATATTGCCATTGTCATATCTCATGGCTCAAGTGGAATTTGGTGGAGTTCTTGGACATTTTGGAAAGCTCTCATATGATACAACATATGTGTGATCGTAGTTTGTCTTGACACTTTTTAGATCCAAGTGAAAAATGCCCTTACATCTTGGAAAAAGTGAAACAGATTCTGACTTAGTGAAAATTTCACTAAGTGTTGGAAAAAAGTGACATTTTCACTTTTTGTAATTTTGATCATTCCATAACTTAAAATCCATGAGGAATTGGAATGAGTGGTAGTTGAAGCTTTTGTAGAGTTCCATGAGAGCTACAAATCCAGCTTTGAATGGGGGAAAAATAGCCTTGTGGTTTAGGAGATATGATCCTCCAAAGTTGGTAACCTAGCCACTTTGTTCCATAACTTAGAAAATTTCTAAGTTTTTTATGGTTACCCCTTTTAAAAGTTATCATCATTTCTTTGATTTTTCTTGATGAATGATGATTCCAATCACACATTAACATCATTTTAGGGTTAAAGAACCATAATTGACCAAAAAATCAAAAAGTCAAACTTTGTCTTTTTGGTACAGTTGACTTTTTATCAGATGAATTCCAAACTGTGCGATCCTCTATGAAATCAAGTCCTTGACCTAAATCAAACTTGATGGATTGATTTCATAGGTATTATAGGGTGTATTGAATCATGTCCCAAGGTTTGGGGAGCATGTCTTGGTCAAAAGTCAAAGGTACAGTTGACTTTTTCTTCAAAACCCTAGTTGTGGTTCTGGTGAAATTGAAACTTGTGAATCAAGCTTCTTGGATCAATCCATTGTTGCAAATGGATCAATGTGGTATATTGGAGACCCTAAAATCATGTCTTGAGGTCTTGGCTCATGTTTTGTCACAAAAGTCAACTTAGGGGTGAATTAGGTCAAGAAACCCTAATTCATGATTTTTGCTGAATGCATCCCCTGAGGCTAAATTGATTTGATGCTTGGGTCCATGAGGTCCCTTGAAGTATCTTAGGGTATGTTTTAAATTATTGGCTCATGCTCAGATGAAAATCTCCACCTGGAGGCCCTGGTCGACCAAAACCCTAATTTGGTGACACTGGTGATCTTGAGGCTTAATCCACTTGGAATGTTGCAGCCTTGTGCTTGATCCTTGATGTGGGAGTCCTCTTGATCCTTCATGGATGCTTGAGAGGTTAGACAAGTTGAAGATCATGTCCTTTCTTGATTGATCCTTTGCCTAAGGGCTCTAAGAGGGCTTGTAACCCTGTTTCTTGATTGTAGTGAATGCTCACCCATCTTTGGGGAGACTAATGAGTATGAAAGTTCATCCATATTGTGATGATGCTTTGCACAATGATGGGAATCTTAGTGGTCAAAATTTGGGGTATGACAGATGCCCCTATTTAATCTTCTTGGACTCGAAGGTGTGAATGGCGAAGGTATTCGGGCACTCGGGGTGTAAGAGGATTAAATATTGGAATACCCGAAATTTTGATGGTGGTTATGAATGGTAGTGTGCTCATCCATCTTCTTTTGCTAAGAAATGATGCTTAGAAAAGGGTTGAACTTCCCCTTGATCCTGGTTTCTTACCAAGGAACTGGTCTAAGTTTCCTTTGGAATAAACTTCCCCTCGATCCTGGTTTCCTACCAAGGAACTGGTCTTAGTTTCTAATATAAACTTCCTCTCGATCCTGGTTTCCTACCAAGGATCTGGTCTCAGTTTCTGATATAAACTTCCCCTCGATCCTGGTTTCCTACCAAGGAACTGGTCTCAGTTTCTGATGTAAACTTCCCCTCGATCCTGGTTTCCTACCAAGGAACTGGTCTCAGTTTCTTTTGTCAATAAACTTCTTGACAAGGGACGCTATTGATAGCGGTTTTCATCAAACTTCTCACCGAATTTTCTTGGAGAGATGCCATTTGATGGGAAAAAGTTTTGATGTCAGACTTGCTGGGGAACCCATCTGTCTGAGTTGTAGTAGGAGTGCAAACTTCTTTGTGGGAGACGCCATTTGTCGACTCTACTGAGGAAAAACGAGTCTCTTGGGAGACTGCTCTTCTGTTTAAGGGTACTTCATCATACTTTTCCCAAGATCTTCTCGGAGAGATTCCATATGATGTAATCTGATTTGGAGGTGCTGATGACCTCGTTTGATAGCAAATTTTCAGAGAGAAACTGCTATGTTGTCGAAGCTTTGATTGTGAGGCTTTCACTGGGGATTTTCCTTAATCCGGGAAAGCGAAGATATCATCTTCATTGGTGAAGAGTGACGTTCGTCGACTGTCTTCTTGTTTTTCAGAGGTTCAAGTTATCAAAGTGGTCGAAAGCCCACTATAATCCAGAAATAAACTGGAAGAGAGACTGTTTGGATGGAACATTTCCTGACAAGGACAGTTTTGACAACTCGATTGACAAGAGGACTTTTATCCCTAGGGGATAAGACTGATTAGAGTGATAGTGATGCAATATGAATGTGAATGCAAATAAATAATGCATGATGTACGTATATGCTGACAAAACTGACGCGACATACAAACTAAGGGAATGAACAGGACTGGATACTCGGCCACTGTGGGGGACGAAGAAGTACCATTTGTTCAAAATAGCAATCTGCCTTGCTTAGGAGAGGTAGTTCCTGTGGGGAACAACGTTGGTCGGGCTTAGGAGGTGAGAACTCTGCCGGGGATGTCAGACAGAATATTCGACATAGTTGATCCTTTGTTCGGGTGCATTGGTTTAGAAGGAGTACTTTGATTCTGCACTTTGAAGCCCGATTACTTTCGGAGAAGCGATCGATGTTCTTTCGATGTTCAACACTCAAAAGAAATTGCCATCTTTATTTTAAAAACAGAAAATTTTTTACAAGTAAATTCATTTTTGTTTTATTTCAAGAATCGTTAATCATATTGAAATGTCGTTATGTAAAGCTAAAACAAAAAAGAATTGCAAACAAAGCACAAGGGCTCAAATTTTTTTGATAGGATGGAAATCAGCCAAGTGCGTGATCCCATATAGTATTTACAAAGTTATAAAATGGTAATTTAAGGAAAAAGGGCTACATTGAAACATAACAACCGTTATCCTTCTACCAACTGTGAATTCTGGACATCCTGAGCTTCTGTCGAAGATGACCTTGACTGGAGTTTTCTAATGGATGGCATGACTGCTACTGGGGAATTTTCCCCTGTTAGATGTAGTTACTTGCCATTAATCCCTAATTTTTGCCTGGATTGTACTTTGGAGATTTCCAATCCACCGGGATGATTTTTGATTATGTCTCTAATTTTTGCCTAGACCGCCCTTTCGGGTTTTCAATCCACCGAGACGTTTTTTTCTTTTTTTTTTTAGTTTAGGCGAAGTATTTCTTGACTACGTCAAAATTCGTGGGATAGGCGAATTCTTCTCCATCCATGGTTGCAAGTCTCAAGGCACTGCCTGAGAAAGCTTTCTTGACCACATAGAGGCCGTCATAATTCGGAGTCCACTTGCCCCGAGGATCTGTGAGAAATGATTGTATCTTCTTGGGCACACGGTCTCCTTTCCTGAAGACACGAGGTCAGACCTTTTTGTCAAATGCTCTCTTCATCCTTTGTTGATACAACTGACCATGACACAAAGCTGTTATTCGATTTTCTTCGATAAGATTCAATTTGTCGTGTCGACTTTGACACCACTCAGCTTCTGTTAGCTTAGCTTCCATCAATACCCTGATTGACGGGATCTCTACCTCTATGGGAAGCACTGCTTCCATGCCATATACTAGAGAGAAAGGGGTTGCCCCTGTTGAAGTGTGGACAGATGTGCGATAACCGTGAAGAGCAAAGGGTAGCATCTCGTGCCAGTCTTTGAAAGTTACAACCAACTTCTGAACAATCTTCTTGATGTTCTTGTTAGCCGCCTCTACCGCTCTGTTCATCTTGGGTCGGTAGGGAGATGAGTTATGGTGTTCGATCTTGAACTCTGCGCACAACTCTTTCATCATCTTATTGTTCAATTTAGATCCATTGTCAGTAATGATCTGGCTCGGAACACCATAACGGCATATGAGATTATTTTTGATAAAGCGGACCACGACTTGTCGGGTTACATTGGCGTATGACGTTGCTTCGACCCATTTGGTGAAGTAGTCAATGGCTATTAGGATGAACCGATGTCCGTTTGAAGCTTTTGGTTCAATCATACCAATCATGTCGATTCCCCATATAGAAAAAGGCCATGGGGAAGAAAGAACTTTAAGATGCATTGGCAGTACATGGATTTTGTCTGAGTATATCTGACACTTGTGACATCTCCTCATGTACTTTTAGTCGTCGGATTCCATGGTCAACCAGTAGTACCCTGCTCTTAGAATTTTTCTCGTCATTGCATGTCCGTTGGCATGAGTGCCAAAGGATCCTTTGTGAATTTCTTTTATCAGCATGTTTGCTTCTGGTCTGTCTACGCATCGGAGCAGGACCATGTTAAAATTTCTCATATAGAGTGTATCACCGCTCATAAAGAAGCTGCCTGCCAATCTTCTGAGGGTTTTTCTATCTTTTCTGGATGCCCCAGGTAGGTACTCCTGTTTCTGAAGGAAGCATTTGATATCATGATACCAAGGTTTGTCGTCTATGACTGCTTCGATCGCGAAGATGTAAGCGGGCCATTCAAGGCGCATTATGTCGATCTTAGGTATGTCATTCCATTGACCTACACTAATCATGGAAGAGAGACCGGCTAATGCATCAGCCATGTGATTCTCTTCATGAGGGATGTGATGAAACTCGATTCTATTGAAGAAAGGTAACAACCTTCTTGCGTAGTCTTTGTAAGGAATCAATCCTGATTGGTATGTGTTCCAATCTCCTTTGATCTGATTGATAACCAAGGCTGAGTCACCATATACATCCAAGTTCTTGATCCTTAAGTCGATCACTTCTTCGAGACCCATGATACAAGCTTCGTATTCGGCCTCGTTGTTTGTACATTTGAATGTCAGTCTGGCAGTGAAAGGAATGTGGGTACCTTGAGGTGTTATGATGATTGCCCCAATTATGT
Organism: Lathyrus tuberosus; assembly: GCA_022829125.1. Lineage (NCBI taxonomy): Eukaryota > Viridiplantae > Streptophyta > Magnoliopsida > Fabales > Fabaceae > Lathyrus > Lathyrus tuberosus. Next base: position 17,882,420 of record JALAZF010000071.1, read on the forward strand.
TTCCATAATTATTAGCAGCTCCGTCAAAGATTAATCCCCATTGGGAATCTGGTTCTGGCCCTTCACTGGGTAGCGGTTCATCGCAATCTTTCATTTTTAAATACATGACAACTTCGTCTGGGAAGTAAAATCCAACTGATTCTTGATTGTCTATCGGTTGATGAGCCAAATGATTGGCTAAAATACTTCCTTTAACGGCTTTCTGAGCGTGGTACTCGATGTCGTATTCTGATAACAACATCTGCCAACGGGTAATCCTTCCCGTGAGAGCAGGTTACTCAAAGACGTACTTGATTGGATCCATTTCTGAGATTAACCAAGTAGTCTGATGAATCATGTACTGGCGAAGACGTTTGGTTGCCCAAGCCAGAGCACAGCAAATTTTCTCAAGCATCGTGTACCTAGTTTCACACTCGGTGAATTTCTTGCTCAAATAGTAGATGGTAGACTCTTTCCTTTTTGTTTCGTCTTGTTGGCCAAGCACGCAACCCATGGAGTCTTCCAAGACTATTAAGTAAATGATCAGTGGCCTTCCTTCCACTGGAGGTAATAGAATCGGTGGGTTCAACAAGTATTCCTTAATACTGTCGAAGGCAGTTTGGCAGTTTTCTGTCCAAATGCAATCCTGGTTCTTTTTGAGTAATTTGAAAATCGGCGCGCATGTCGCGGTCATAAGGAATATGAATCTGGAAATGTAATTCAAACGTCCCAGGAATCCCCTGACTTGTTTTTCAGTTTTCGGAGAAGACATTTCTTGAATGGCCTTGACTTTGTCAGGGTCAACCTCAATTCCTTTCTGGCTGACGATGAACCCTAAGAGTTTCCCTGAACGGACACCGAAGGTGCATTTGTTGGGATTCAAGCGGAGTTTGTACTTCCTCAACAGTTTGAATAGCTTTGACAGGTGGGTCACATCCTCCTCCTTTATTTTAGATTTGGCAATCATATCATCGACATATACCTCGACTTCTTTGTGTATCATGTCATGAAACAGAGTAGTCATGGCCCTTTGATAGGTTGCCCCGGTGTTCTTCAAGCCGAACGACATCACCTTGTAACAAAAAGTGCCCCATGGGGTAATGATTGAAGTTTTCTCCATGTCTTTCGGCGCCATTTTTATCTGATTATAGCCCGAGAATCCATCCATGAAGGGGAAACCATTTAACTTTGCTGTACTGTCAACCAGCATGTCTATGTGCGGTAAGGGAAAGTCATCCTTTGGACTGGCTTTGTTCAGATCCCTGTAGTCTACACACATTTTGACTTTTCCGTCCTTTTTCGGAATTGGTACTATGTTGGCTAACCATTGAGGATACTCTGATGTGGCGAGGAAACCCGCGTCAATCTGTTTCTGTACTTCTTCTTTGATTTTGATGGCCATGTCTGGGTGAGTTCTTCTCAACCTCTATTTTACTGGCGGACATTCCGATCTTAACGGTAGATGATGTTCCACGATACTGGTATCCAACCCTGGCATATCCTGATAGGACCAAGCGAATACAACGGGAAACCCTTTGAGAAGCTTTATCAAACCCTCTTTGACAGTCGGACTGAGCAGTGCCCCAATCTTGACTTCTTTTCTCTCTTCTTCTGAACCCAAGTTGACCGTTTCCAACGGCTCTTTGTGTGGTTCAATGGACCTTTCCTCTTTCCTGAGTAGTCGGGAGATCTCTTCTGGAATTTCTTCGTCATCTTCTTCTTCAGCCTCGAATACCGGGAATTCAAAGTTGGGAGAAGGCATTGGGTCGTATGTTTCAATGGGGTTTAAAACAAGCAATTTGCATGACGTGATGATTGATTTTAGAAGAGATAGAGAGGAATGCAAAAGTGTGTGCAGTGTATTTTTTTTTGAAAAACTACTTGTTTATTGTTATTTGTTTTTTAGGATTACCATTTTCTGAAAAAGCAAAAAGAGAAAACAGCAATAAATGCGGAAATTACATAACGACGATATTTTATTTACGATCTTATCGATTCTTGAAACTACAACCCTATAAAACAAAACTCTGTCGCTTTGGGAAAATCGAAGAGGAATATTTACAAAAAGTGAGCCCTATCAAAACATCCGTTTCACCTGGGTAGGGTGAAAGGTTAAAGACGACAATTACTTTGACTTATGAATGATCTTCGGGACATCGACAACAACCCATTGATGGCGGACTCCTCGGTGAATCACAAAGTATGGTACTTTCCTTCTTGACTTGTCCTCAGAAATAACGCTGATTTCTGGTGGAGCAGGATCGTTGGAATCTGTCTCCCAGGCAGAGTTGTCGTAGGAGGATTCCTTTGCTGTATTTTGCATAGTGTTTGTGCTCTCAGGTATATCTCCCCATCCAGTTGGTTGGATGTCTTCGAGCCTGATACGAGAGCTTTCAAGAGCAGTGTACTTGACCATAAAGTCGTATTTGCCACTTGGTTGTCCCAAGGTGTCCCATACTTCTTTGGAACTGGAGGAGTCATCTTTCTCGATGACGTTGACCTCGGGAAAAGCATAGTTAATGAATTCTAGTCCTGCGAGCCTTGCAAATTCATCATTGTGCTGGATATTTTCTAAATGCCCTGAGTGTTGATCCCATGACATGGTGGAGACACAGGTATTCTTTTCAATGATGCCCAGCTGATTTTCATTGTTCGGCTGATTCTCTTGCCCTGAGTCTCCTGGGTAAGGCTGCCAGATAGGCAGGCCATCCATCGGGCAGTAGTAGTCGTGGTCAAAGTTGTCTTTCATCAGAGTGTCCTCCTCTAATGAGTTTGGTGGAACGCGACATCCTTCCGGATCACAATCTCCGTATATCATTTTGACGTCTGACCTTGGTATATATCTTGGACTTTGTGCGGGATAGTAAAATGGCGTAGGCGCTTCCTCTTGAGACATATAACCGTCCTCGTTGAGATAGGACTTCCACTCTTCATCTGTATCGGAGGAATCTCCCTCGTTGATGGTATGTACTTCTTGAGACACTAGGTGAAGGAAACCTCCACTATGGAAGAAGTCCAGAATGGGATGAAAACTTTCATCGTTAACAGCAGTCTGGGTACAGTTTGCAGAAAAACCAAGACCCTTCTTTGTTTTGTTATCAGTGGGAGTGACAAGCTGTCCCCACCCTTTTGCATTGTTACTTTTGATTACTTCGAGAGCATTTTTATATGAGGAAATAGAGGTTCCTTTCTCTGATTGATTCTCATTGCTCACCGAAAGTGCTTGGAACTGAGTTCCGACAACCTCCTCGGGTTCCACACAAGTGGACGATGATAGGTTACTCACGATCAAGGCTTGTTCTCCACAGACTGTGACGAGTTGGTTGTTCTTGACGAACTTTAGTTTTTGGTGAAGTGTTGAAGTGACTGCCCCAGCCTGGTGTATCCAAGGTCTTCCCAACAAACAACTGTATGTTGCTCGGATGTCCATGACCTGGAAAGTGACTTGGAAAGTGTGACGTCCGATAGTTATGGGAAGATCGACTTTGCCGATAACTATTATTCGGGATCCGTCAAATGCTTTGATGGTGACATCACTGCCTCGTATCGGAGATCCTTTAAATGATAATCGCATTAAAGTGGACTTCGGCATAACGTTGAGAGCCGATCTGGTAACTATCAGTATGCTGGCTAAAGCATCGTCCTGACAGTTGACTGTAATATTGAGCGCCATATTATGACTTTTGCCTTCTTCTGGAAATTCCTCATCACTAAACCCCAAGTTATTGCAGGAAGTGATGTTGGCGATGATGTTGTCGAATTGTCGTATTGTTACATCCTGTTCCACAAAGGCCTGCTCTAAGACTTTCTGTAGAGCTTCCCTGTGAGCTTCGGAACTTAGTAAAAGAGACAGCATTGAGATTTTTGAAGGAGTTTGTAACAGCTGATCAACGATGTTGTATTCACTCCTTTGGATGAGCTTCAGCATCTCATCATCGTTCTTTGAAAGGTCGGGATCATTGGATTGACCGACTGGTTGAATGGGAACTTCCGTTTGAGGTTCCTTTTCTTTGATAGATTCTCCAACTCCTCGGTTGAAGATTCGACCGCTCCGTGTTACTCGACTAATGTCTGCGATATTCACGATGGAGGGTAATGGAATTTCCTTTCCATTCTCAATTATTGTTGCACCGTATTTGTAAGGGATAGCCTTATCAGACTTGTACGGTACTGGTCCCGGCAGATAGATAACTACAGGAGCCTTCTGATTTTTTTTACCATTGTAAGTAATTTCACTCAGTTCCTGGTTGGGAACTTTCCTACTGTCCAAAGGAATTCTTGATTCGCTAAGTAGAGGGATTATGGTACAAACATCTTTGGTCCTCTCACGATCAGAGATTATGACAACATCTTTGAGCTGATCAGCGAAATAGTCTGGCGTCAAGTTGATGGACCCAGAACCCGGATATGGTTGAATCTCTTTGCGGTCCAACTGACTTTGAAGGGCTGCTCGCACGAGGTAGCATCCTTGGTTATTCTCCGAGCAGACTCTACAACGCTCGTAGTTGTATGGTGGCACCTGGCCACGTCCGCTTTGAATGCAGTGTAACCTCACTAGATCTATTTCCATAGATCGAACATCCTGACTTTGATGCCTAGTGCGGCTCCTATTTGTCACACTGAGTTGTTGCGTGTCTTCGTCTAGATAGATCGGAAGCCACCAATGGTTTAACAGATGTTGCAAAGTTCTTTGAACGAGAGCACATCCTTGGTTACTCCCACAACATATTTTACAGCTCAGATAATTATGTGAAGTGAGAAAACCGAGCTGGACTTGCTTGGCGTGTAACTCTACCAAGCTGGTATTCATCAAATGAATATCGAAGATTTGAATCATGTTCACCTGATAAGGATTTTTATCATGATAGTCCTGGATCCATCCAAGATCCATCTGATGCTGGAGGGCCTCTTTTATGAAAGAGCATCCCTGATTATTTACCGAGCAAGTTAGACAGGAACTGTAATCGTGCCGCGGCAGATTATGATACTGGCTTTGCCTCGAGTGCATCGCCACCAAGTTGATATTCATCGCACGAATGTCGTGATTCTGAATAATGTTGGAATTCGTATAAGTCATGTTGAATCCACGAACTCGGTGCTCTTGGATCCACTCGAGATCTAACTGTTCCTGTAGAGCTGATTGCACCACAGAACATCCTTGATTGTCTTTAGAGCAGATATCACACTGGTGATAATTATGAGCTGGTAGATGACCATATCCACTCTGTCTGTGATGCATCTTGACCAGATTGGACCTCAATAAGAGTACATTGTGAATTTCATAGCTGTTGTTAGATTCTCCTTTTATCAAATTAACCGTAGCCTTCTCGTGTTGAGGCAACGGGTTCGTCTGAACATTTGGATTTGTATCCTTGAAGGATAAGACCCCGCTCCTAACAAGCTTTTGCACATCAGATTTAAAACTGAGACACTTTTCTATGTTATACCCTGGTCCTCCTTGATGGTAAGGACATGTCTGACCTGCTTTGAACCAAAAAGACGGATTTTTCGGAATCGCAAGAGGAGCCCTGGTCTGGACGTTCCCCTTGACCAGTAATAATGGAAACAGTTCTGTGTACAACATCGGTATAGGGTCGAACCCTGGTGGTCTCGTTGTACGGTTGTTGTTGTTGTATGGAGGACATGCCTGCTGAAGAGGCTGTTGTGTCCTTTGCTGAAATTGTTGTTGATTTGGTTGGCTTTGAGCAACCTGGGGTTGATACGTAGGAACATGCGCAGGGTTAATAGCAGGAGTTACAGCTTCTACTAATTGGTATCGTCGCCTTTGCTTTCCGAGAGAGATATTTCCAATATCTTGCTCTTTTTTATTAGGGAGAGCACTACCATATCTTTTGGTACTGCTTGATGGTCCAGCGTCTTTAACTAAGCGTCCTTCTTGGACTGCTTCCTCAAGACGAACTCCCATGCCGACCATTTCGGTGAAGTCACTGGGCGCACGGGCGACCATTCTGTCGTAGTAAAATGCGCTCAAGGTCTTTAAGAAGATCTTTGTCATCTCTTTTTCCTCAAGAGGTGGATTAATCTAGGCGGCAATTTCACGCCATCTCTGAGCATATTCTTTAAAGGTTTCCTTGTCCTTCTGCGACATGGCTCTAAGTTGATCTCTGTCTGGTGCCATATCCAGGTTATATTTGTACGGCTGAACGAAGGCAGCGCCAAGATCCCTGAAAGTAGTGATCTTAGTGCGGTTTAAACCCATGTATCATTTGAGTGCAGCACCGGTTAAACTATCTTGGAAATATTGGATCAGTAGCTGGTGGTTCTCAGTCTGAGTGGACATCCTCCGAGCGTACATCACCAAATGACTTTGAGGGCAAGAGTTACCCTTGTATTTTTCAAATTCGGGCACTTTGAATTTGGGCGGGACCTTCACATTAGGGACCAAACAAAGGTCGGCGGCGTCCTTTCCAAATAGATCCTGGCCGCAAATGGTTTGCAGTTCTTTCTGCATCTCCAGGAACTCTTCCTAGAACTCCTTCATTCTGTTGTCCATACTTTCGTTTCCACCAGAAGGTATCTGGGGAATCTGTCCTTCCGGGATAGTGTGTACCACGGGTGGTGGTATAGTCATTACGGCTGTGACGCTTGGTGCCTCCCGAAGTTTGTAACCTTCAGGAGTTGTTGTCATGCCCCTGGCATCTTCGCTTTCCCAAAGTTTGTAACCTTCAGGCCCAGCGGCTCCTGCTGCAGTTTTCAGATCTTCAGTGATCGGTGGAATATATCCTTTCGGGATATAATTGATAGGCATGCCCCAGGGACGATCTTTCGGCATGTTATACCTAGGATCGATCTTTTCCACTATAGGCGTTGATGTGATCTCTGAGATCACAGTCCTTTGTATCTGAGCTGCTGCCAGAACTTGCATGTCACTGTGAAGCTTCCTCAGATCCTCTCTCAGAGCGTCAATTTCTTCTCTCAACTATCTGTTCTCTTCCTCGAGATTATCCATTTTCTTTTGTTGACTGGCCCGAGTATTGTACGAATGAGACAGTTTAACTCTAGAATCGGGACACAAACGTGAGATTCGTAGGGAAGAAGAATGCGTTAATGCAAGAATGATGAATGCAATGATTATATTTATTTATTTTTTGTTATCAAAAGATATTTCGATAATTGGATTGCAAATATCAAACAGTGGGGAAACCCCGTTTTATTGAATTCAAAGAATGCGGAAATGGAAATACAGTAATTACAAAGTGTTGTAAAAGGAAATCTAAACTTATGAGTCCCGAGTCCTCTCTGAGGAGGGCTCAGGTGCTGGTTCTGGTATCCTCCTTTTCTTTGACCGGGGCTCTTCATCCGTTATCGGGTTGTCATTCCTTTGCCAAGTGAAAGGAGCAAGCAAGTTCCTTTGGTCTTCCTGATTTTCTACAGCATGTTGCTCTAAAATCTTGATCAGAGCATCTTTATCTTTCAATAGTTGTTGTATTTTCTTACATTCCACATTGAGAATGCGGTATTTGTTCTTCCAAGACCTCCTCTCCTGTTGAACTTGGTTAAGAGTAACCTGAAGTCTTTCCGTATCAGACATAAAATAAAGGACTGGTTCTTTTAATGGAAGAACTTCGTGACGAGGGTAAGGCATCCTCAATTTGAGAGCTCTATCTTGTACCCAGTGGAGATAAGGTTCCACCGAGACACAGTCTGGTTTTCCTAGAGACTCTCTTCCTTTCCTATGAACATGTTTCCAAGCATGCACTATTTCTGTCTTTAGTGCCCGGTCGTTTTCTCCTTCCTTGAAGAAAAGACCTTCCAGATGAGCATTACGCAGAACATGCCTCATCGGGTATCCGAATTGACGACGAACTAAAGCTGGATGGTAATTGATTCCTCCCTTAGTTCCTATAAGGGGTACATTTGGGAAATTTCCACAACGGTCAATGATCCTGATCCTGTCATAGACTCGATTGTACCAATCGATGCCAGAGTTGGTAAGAGACATGATTCTCTGCGACCAACACAAAGTACTCTTTTGATCCCAAAATGCATCATACTTTGGAAAATGGGAAGTGAACCATTTGTATAGCAGGGGTACACAGCAGGTGATCATTCCTCCGCTGTACAAATTCCTTAAGTGTACAGAATGATAGGCATCTGCGAGCAAGGTTGGTACTGGATTTCCAATCAAGAATATCCTAATGGCATGGATATCAACGAAGTGATCAATGTTAGGAACAGAAATAACCCGTAGGTGAGCAAAACAAAGATGCTTTCGAAAGCAGTCACGTTCCCTATACTAGCAAAGTACAGGCCTTTCTTTATCAAAAACTGGGCTGGAAAACCTTGGATTCCACCCTTAATGGTCACGTGAGTCCTGACTTTTGACTCGTCCAAATAGATTGCTCTTGCAATGGTTTGATCTTTTGGAATTTCTTCCAGTCCAGAAAATGGAGCGTGATCAGTAATGGGTAAATCAGTCAGATGAGAGTACTCCTCCAGTGTTGGTGCTAGCTGATAATCCGGGAATGTGAAACAGTGATAAACCGGATCGTAGAACTGAATGAGTGTAGACAGGGCTCCCTCGATTACATGGACCCTTAACAGGGACAACAATCCTCCGTACTTAGCTCTGAAAGCATGGGTTGGTGATCATCCTTGTCAAACTTCTTAAATCCTCTAGTTTTGGAACCTTGAAGGTGTACTTGTGAGTCTTCCTTCTACCGAAATCCATAACGCAATCTTTCTCTCTGATATTTGCAATCATTGTCTTAGTTTAATTTGAAAAAGAGAGACTAGAAGAGAAATTTTCTTTGTTTTAATGTTTTTTAGATGAATGTATGAATGCAGCACACAAAAACATAGAAAAAACATGGGGTCAAAGGTTCGGTGTCATGAAATCAAGGCTCTACCCATCCCCAAAGGTTTATACTGGTGATTTTTGTACCTGTCTCTCAAAATCATTGACTCATCTTGGGATAACAACAGTAAGCGGATCGCCAACGAGATGAAGTATCTTAGAGTAGTCTCAAAAGAGGGTAGTATCGTGTGACAAACATTTCCGATAGCTTCCGTACTACTGAATGGTTTTAGTCTACTAAAATCCCTAGCTTCTCGGATAACCTAATGGAACAATCTGCTTTCAACAACCGAAGTCCTATAGGAATTGAATCCGCAAAGGGCATCTCCACTGATTTGATGGTCGACCGAGGGCTCTTATTTGGGAGTCACTCCCAGTAAGATTACTCCTCTAGTGCCATCCCCTATCTTAGATGTATACTCAATCTTTCCACATGCGGCATCACACGCATTCCCATTAGCAGAAAAATAAACACGGATATCAATTAGGAAAAGCAGTATATATATTTGTCCTAACATCCTAGACCTCTAGTCCTATGATCTTATACAGACAATGACTCCCCAGCAGAGTCGTCATTTCCGTGACATTTTCTCAAGGATTCTATCCAAGAGACAGGAGAAGAATGATCTCTCCCACTATGGTTGCCATTCTTTCTGTAGCGCGGTTTTTGTGGTTTCGAATCACTATCGCTTTGGTACTACAGTTCGATTCATTCTTTATGCTATTGAGCTGATTAAGGAAGGGAAATAGATGTCTCCAATTAACCCTGCTTGCATACTGAGTTTAAACAGATGACTGTTAGTTTACAGATGCTATCAAAATAATGGGTCTCTCTTGGTTTATTTTGTTAAGAAAATAGAATGTCTGGACTGATTATGAGGCTCTTGGGTGAATGTGGGATCTGATGTTTTTGATTAGTGTGCTCGCTAAGATTTTTCAATCTTATGCCTACATATTCCCTGTTATGGAGTATAGGGAAATCAGAGCGATCGTAGTTCTTCCTATTCTAAGGGAGGAAAAAAAAGGTGTTTTGGTGTCTTGTTTGTCATACCCCAAATTTTGACCACTAAGATTTCCCATCATTGTGAAAATCATCATCACAATATGGAAGAACCATCATACTTCATCAGTCTCCAGAAAGATGGGTGAGCATTCACTACAATCAAAACTAGGGTTTCAAGCACTCTCTGAGTGCTTAGACAAAGGATCAGTCAAGGAATGACATGATCTTCAACTTGTCTAACCTCTCAAGCATCCACAAAGGATCAAAAGGACTCCCACTCCAAGGATTAAGCACAAGTATGCTCCCTTCTAGGTGGATCAGGCCTCAAGATCGACAGTGTCACCAAATTAGGGTTTTGCTCGACCAGGGCCTCCAGATGGAAATTTTTCATCTGGGCATGAGCCAATGATCCAAAACACAACCTAATTTACTCCATGGAACCTCATGGACCCATTCATCAAGTCAATTTTGCCTCAGGGGTTGCACTCATCAAAAATCAGGAATTAGGGTTTCTTGACCTAATTCACCCCTAAGTTGGCTTTTGGGACAAATCATGAACCAAGACCTCAAGAGAGGGTTTGAGGGTCTCTAATGAACTATATTGATCCATTTGGAACAATGGATTAATCCAATAAGCTTGAGCAACAAGTCTCAATTTCATCTGCACAACAATTAGGGTTTTAAGGAAAAAGTCAAATGTAACTTTGACTTTTGACCAGGACATGCTCCCAAGCCCTAAGACATGATTCAATATACCCTATGACACCCATGGAACATGTCCATCAAGTTTGATTTAGGTCAAGGACATGATTTCATGAAGAATTGCACAGTTTGGAATTCATCTGATAAAAAGTCAACTGTGCACAAAAGTCAACTTTGACTTTTTGAGATTTTTCACCAAAACGGTTTTTTAACCCTAAAATGATGTTAATGTATGATTTGAATCATCATTCATCAAGAAAAATCAAGAAAAGTTGGATAACTTGTAAAAGGGGTAACCATAAAAACTTAGAAAATTTTCTAAGTTAAAAATAAAGTGACAAGGGCACCAACTTTGAAGGATCATAACTCCTAAACCACAAAGCCATTTTTTTTCATCCAAAGATGGATTTGTAGCCCTCATTACCCTCTACTAAAACTTCAACTAGACCTAAGTCCAATTCATTAAGGATTTGGAGTTATGGAGTGATCAAAATGGCTGAAAAGTGAAAATGTCACTTTTTCCAACACTTAGTGAAATTTTCACTAAGTCAGAATCTGCCTTCACTTTTTGCCAAATGTAGGGGGATTTTTCACTTGGATTCAAAAGAGATCAAAACCAAACATGTTTAAACAGTTGTTGTATCATGTAAGGGCTTTCTAAAATGGTCAAGAACATTACCAAATTCAACTTACACCATGAGATATGACATTGGCAAGTTGCCTTGCTGAAATCTGTCAAGGGCAAGGCAGAATTTGCAATTTTGCTCGATTTGCCAAAATCAGCCAAATTCAAATGCTCCTATCCACTTGGACACATTGAGGATTGAATCTAAATGGGACAATCACTGAGCCATGCCTCCTAAGTCCATGGAACAAGAAATAGCATGTTGAACCTAGAATGGCCAAAATAGGGACAAGACTCCAAATTTGGATTGAAACATTCAATGGAAGCATCAAGGTGGCATGGACTGAGCCATTCTCATCTGAAATCAGTCAAGACTTATCCAAGACCAAGGGAACCAAAGCTCTGTGCCCTAACCTCTAGTCAATGGCTAGAGGAGACTTGGATTTTCATTTGCCAACATTGGCCAAACCTACTTACCAGTTGCCATTCACTATTCCTTGCAAAACAAACTTGCTATACTATAAATAGAGCTCAATTGTGATCAGTTTGAGTACACCAAAGCCATCTAACAGATGCTTTCCTCAAAATCTCTTTCTCTTGGCAAAAATGCCTTTCTTAGCAAGGTAGCTATCGGGTTTTGAGTTTGAGAGCTTTTCCAATCAAACTAATCACTCACACACCTCACATACACCATATAGAAGTGATCCAAACACTCACATAACATCTGGAACACAGATTTCACAAAATCACCAGCTGGTTGCTCAAACTTTCAATCAAGTTGCAGCTGAGGTACCACAAATCGTTCCAGCCATTTTCAATCAAGTCCAGGCATTCAAACACACTCCATAGGGTGTAAGGAAGCTGTTCAGATCATCACCACTCATCTGTAACACCTCCAAATCAAAAATCACATTGCACTTGCTGTCACGGCCTAGAGGTAAGCATACACTTGGTCATCTCTTAATCTATGCATATTTCCTCGCACAATAATTTGGCCATATGTTCATAATCATGCATGGAATGTTTTCCCTCAATTAATTGCATTGTTTGAATCGTGTATCAAAAATCCTAGCCTTCGTGCAGAAATTAGGGTTCTTGAGGATTTTTCATGATTTCTTGTTATATGTTTAATTTAAATGAAATTAATGGACATAGACATGATCGTCAGGTTGAGACGAGCATAATGATATGTGGATTGCATGTTATAATCAAGTATTCAGGGAGATTGGATAGAAAATGCAAATCAGCCAAACCCAGAACACGCGCGTGTTCTTCAGCTGTTCTTGGCGCCTTTTTTGAATTTTCAAATATTTGAATTTTATGATTTTTCTTTAATTGATTCAAAAATTAATTTCTCTCTGAGTTTTAATGATTTTGAGTTGATTCTTTTTTTTAATAATTCACAAAAATGTTAAAATATTTTATTTTCCCAAAAATATTATTTATTTCATATAATTGATATTTTTGCAAAGAATTAATATTTTAATTGTTTTTGACATTTTAAATATTTTTTCCACATTGATTTTGCAACTTTTAATGCTTTCTAATTATTTTGTAGGTCAATACTTAATTTTTGAAGCATTAATCCAAGATCACAATTTGTTTTCCATATGTTAAACAATTTTGATCATTTTAATTGAATTTTTATTCAATTAAATACATTTTTGAAAACAAATTAGGGTTTTTGGATTAATTCAACCCTCATAAATCATTTTCAAAACACTTTGGGCCTCTAAATAGAGTGTAAGACCCAATCCTTTTTTTTTACCAAACCATTTTTGGGCCTCAATGTATTGTATAAGTCCCGATACCGTCAAAAACAAATGGCGCGATCGTCGCCTTTTGAAAAATAACCTTTTGGGCCTCTCCTCGAGCTATAAGACCCATTCAAAACTTTTGGGCCTCTAATAGAGTGTAAGACCCAATCCCCTTTTAACCAAAACATTTTGGGCCTCACTTATTGTGTAAGTCCCTCTGCGTTAAAAGAAAATCTCGGCGCGATCGCCATTTTTAACGAAAAATCAATTGGGCCTACCCTCGTGTTATAAGCCCCACTCTTTTTCTTTAAAACATTTGGGCCTCGTGAAAGAGTGTAAGACCCATCCCTTTGTACAGAAAAACATTTTGGGCCTCAGTCACTTGTATAAGTCCCTCTGTACCAAATTAAAACAGTGCGCTCACTGATAAAACATCTGGGCCTCTCCTTGAGCTGTAAGCCCCAAATCTTTCTTTTTCAAAACACTTTCTCCTTTGATTTTGATTATACTGTTGTTTTCAATCTATCTTTGTTGGACAACTAACCAAACAGCATGGAAGCTCTACAACCGAGTAAGTGGTTATTGCTTTCATTTACTGCTTTCATATACATATAACTGTATTGTGGGGCTGTTTCACTGTAAGTCTTCTTTCATAAACTCATATCAACTGTGTAATAATAGTATAGATATTTCGAGTTTCCCCGACAACTAAGTCTAGAACTAGGTGACGCCGTTTCGTTTATTCATAGAAATAGACAACTAGATCCCCAATAGGATCCCCAGATACAGTCTTCTCTTCGGCTGTCCTCATTAGGAATTGTCAAGAAACTCTATTCCCAGAGATGAATGTATTCTCCGTGAATGGCATCTTTGAGTTTCTTCCAAATTCTCAAACTTTCCTGACTTGATCTATTCCTCGTGAATACCTTTCCTTGAATTTCTCGGGGTTTGGGGACCCATCGGCTTCCTAAAAGCATCGGCCTCCTCTTGGGCATCGTACAAGGACCCACAGGCTTCCTAAAAGCAACCCCGCCTCCTCTTGGGCTTAGTACAAAGACCCTACGACTTCTTAGAAGTATTCACAGCCTCCTCTTAGGCTTCGTATAATGATCTCTTCCTCCGGGAATGATAGCCTCCTCTTGGGCTTAGTACAAGGACCGATCGGCTTCTTAAAAGCTTCCAGCCTCCTCTTGGGCTTCGTACAAATTGTCCCAACGACCTCCTAGAGGTATAGGAATAGAACTTAGTCATCTTCATAGAAAAGTCCTTTCATAGAGTCTACTACTGTTTCTCAAAGCATGGTACAAAAGATAAAACTCTAGACTTGGACAGTCTAACCTCCTTGAGTCTCAAAGACATTCTCAAGTGACCCTTTCGTTAAATAGGAAGGAAACCCGTAGACTTGGACAGTCTCAATACCCTTCGGATTTCCCGCTTCCTTAAAGAACAGGAATAACCCGGATCCTTGAATCAAATCCATGAGTTCAGTGTTGCTCATATAAGAACTGATTTTCTCTTTCAAAATCAGTATACTGGACCTGTCGCTTAACTGAAACAATAACCATAGCCTCCTCTTGGGCTCTGTACAATGATTCTCCCCAGCGGAGTCAAACAAACGTTTAGCCTCTCTCTCGGGCTTTGTACGAGATACATAAAGAGACTCCATCGTTGAGTCAATCACCCCTTTCGCCTTCATCTCGGGCTTCATACGGGATACAAAAAAGGTTCTTATTGAACCAAACAAACCATAGTCTCCATCTCGGGCTTTATACAAGATACCAAAAGACTTCATCGTCAAGTCAAAACCTTTTAGCCTCTCTCTCTCGGGCTTTGTACGAGACACATATTAGCCTCCTCTTAGGCTTTATATAAGAAAACCACTGGTTAATCCAATTAACCTTTTAGCATCAAAGTTGTGCCTCGTTCACAATACACAAACATCAACAACTCCTTCCTCTTCACCTAATCGTTGTAAGAGGCAAGCCTCTGGATCATCTACATCCATGCCACTGTCCCTATTTTAGCATGAGAAATTCCTAAGGAAAGATAGCATTGCTCTACACTGAGTTAAAGTCTTCCCCTTCAGGTTAAAATCCCCTATAAAGGAAATTATGGCATTGCCGGATTCACAAATCCCGGTTAAAGTAATTCTCCTTTATAAAACAGTCATAACAGACAAACCCCTCTTTAGAGATGACAAATTCTCTCTAAAGTTGAGACCTTTTAGCTTCACATCTTGGGCTTCGAACAAGATACAAATAAACCCTTCAGCTTCACATCTTAGGCTTTGAACAAGATATAGATCACCTTTCGCTTCACGACTTGGGCTTTGAACAAGACACCAAAACAACCATTTCCTCCCATAGACTAGGAGGAACTACGAACGCTCTGATTTCCCTGTTTCGGTAAACGGGAATACGTAGGCATAAGATCGAAAGAAAAGATCTTAGCGAGCACAATCAACAAAAAACCCCAAATCCCATATCTTCATCAATCAAAAGCAGTAATTCAAAAAGCATCAGTCCTAACATCCTAATCCTTGTTCCCCGCCAGAAACCTTCTGCCAAGGTAAAGAGAAAGAAAACTGTATTGGCAAAAATACAAATAACCAGTACAAAGGCCCCCCACATTGATAGCATCCGTAACCTAACAGACCGCTGTTTAAACTCAGTATGCAAAGCAAGGTTAATTGGAGACATCTATTTCCCTTCCTTATTCAGCTCACAATAGGATAAAAAATGAATCGACCTGTAGTTTACGCTCAAACCGCAGAGAGCGACCAGCGCTTAAGAATCGCGTCCAAAATCGCTCGCTACAGAAAAATGGCGCCCACCGTGGGGCCGTTTTCTAAACCTTTTTTCTCTTCACTTGTGTGAATACCACAGATTGGGGCTTCCGCCGGGGAACCCATTTCTGTCAGGAACTTAGGATTCATAGCTTTAAAAGGTCTAGGATGTTTTAGGACAAATATATATACTGCTTTTGCTAATTGCTATACATGTTTATTTTTCTGCTAATGGGAATGCGGGTGATGTCGTATGTGGAAAGATTGAGTATACACTTAAGATAAGTGATGGCGACGGGGTCGACCATCAACCTCAGTGGAGGCTGACCAACGCAACCCATTCTCTCACCTAGACAATGGGCCGGTTGTTAAGTCTGAGAAGCTGAGGATCCAAAACCTTTCGTAGTGCGGAAACTATCAGAAATAGTTGTTACGCGATACTACCCTCATTTGAGGCTGGTGATCTATTCTCGGTGAATGACACTTACTCTAAGATCGCTCTACAACTCGCTGGCGATCCGCTTGTTGTTTTGCTTTCCTGGGAGGAGCTGATGATAATGAGTACAGGTACAAAAATCACCCTAGTATAAACCTTTGGGGATGGGTAGAGCCTTGACTTCATGACAACGACCCTTTGACCCCATGTTTTTTCTATGTTTTTGTGTGCTGCATTCATGCATTCATTTAAAAAACATTAAAACATTCAAAAAAATCTTCTCTTCTAGTCTCTCCATTTTTCAAATTAAACTAAGACTGTGATTGCAAATATCAGAGAAGGGGATTGCACTAATGGATTTCGGTAGAAGGAGAACTCATACGTACACCTTCAAGGTTTCAAAGCTAGGGGATTTGAGAAGGTTAGCAAGGATGATTACTAACCCAGAGGCTTTCAGAGCCAAACACGGAGGTTTGCTACCGCTGTTAAGAGTCTATGTGATTCAGGGAATCATGGATGCGCTCATTCAGTTTTATGATCCAGTTTATCATTGTTTCACATTCCCGGATTACCAGCTAGCACCAACGCTGGAGGAGTATTCTCATCTGATTTATCTACATATCACCGATCGAGCTCCATTTTCTGGACTGGAAGAAATTCCAAAGAATCAGACCATTGCAAGAGCAATTCATTTGGACGAGTCTGAGGTCAGGACTCACATAATCACTAAGGGTGGCATCCAAGGTTTGCCAGCCCAGTTCTTGACAAAGAAAGCCCTGTATTTTGCTAGTATAGGAAACGTGACTGGTTTTGAAAGCATCTTTGTCTTGCTCACCTACGGGTTATTTTTGTTTCCCAACATTAATAATTTCGTCGATATCAACTTAATTAAGATTTTTCCCATTGGAAATCCTGTCCCGACTTTGCTCGCAGATGCGTATCATTCTGCACACTTGGGAAATTTGTACAGTGGAGGGGAGATCACATGCTGTGTACCTTTGCTTTACAAATGGTTTATCTCTCACTTGCCCAAGTCTGCTGATTTTTGGGATTGTAAGAGTGCCATACGTTGGTCGCAGAAGATCATGTCTCTTACTAACTCTGATATAGATTGGTGCAATAGGATTTATGAGGGAATCAGAATCATTGACCGTTGTGGAAACTTCCCCAACGTACCCCTCATAGGAACTAAAGGAGGAATCAACTACCATCCGGTGTTGGTTCGCCGTCAATTTGGATACCCGATGAGGCACATCCCACTGGGTGTTCATCTGGAAGGTCTTTTCTTCAAGGAAGGAGAAAATGACAGAGCACTAAAGATGGAAATAGTGCACGCTTGAAAGCATGTTCATAAGAAAGGACGAGAGTCTCTAGGAAAACCGGACTGTGTCTCGGTGGAGCCTTATCTCCATTGGGTACAAACTAGAGCTCTCAAGCTAAATATGCCTTATCCTCGTTACGGAATTCTTCCGCCAAAGGAATCTATCATGTACTTCATGACTAAGACTGAAAAGCTTCAGGTTACTCTCAACAAAGTTCAAAAGGAGAGAAGGTCTTGGAAGAACAAGTACCGCACCCTCGACATAGAGTGCATCAAAATACATCAATTACTGAAAGAGAAAGATGCTCTGATTGAAATTTTGGAGCAACATGCTGTGGATAATCAGGATGACCAAAGGAGTTTGCTCGCTCCTTTCATCTGGCAAAGGAATGACAACCCGACAACGGCCCAAGAGCCCCGGTCAAAGAAAAGGAAGATACCAGAATCAGCACCCGATTTCTCTTCAGAGAGGACTCGGGACCCATTAGTTTAGGTTTCTGTTTCTGCACCTTGTAATCTACTGTATTTCCATTTCTGTAATCCTTTGAATTCAATAAAAAGGGGTTTCCCCACCGTTTGATATTTGCAATCTAATTGTCGAAGTTTATTTTGATTAAACCTTAAACAATTATATAATCATTGCATTCATCATTCTCGCACCGCGTATTCTTCTTACCTACGAATCTCACGTTTGTGTCTCGGTTCTAGAGTCAAACTGTCTCATTCGTATAATACTCGGGCCAATTGTCAGAAAAAGATGGATGATCTTGAGGAAGAAAACAGAGAATTGAATTAAGAGATCGACGCTCTGAGAGAGGATATGAGAAAGCTTCGTAACGACATATAAGCCATGGCAGAAGGTCAGCTACAAAGAACTGTGATCTCAGAGATCACCTCAACGCCCATAGTGGAGAAGTATGATCCTAGGTATCAGATACCGAAAGATCGTCCTTGGGGCATGCCTGTTAACTATATCCTGGAAGGATATGTTTCGCCGATCACTGAAGATCAGGGAATCACAACAGAAGCCGCTGGGCCTGAAGGTTACAAACTTCGGGAAAGCGAAGATGCCAGGGGCATACTGAAGACTCCTGAAGGTTACAAACTTTGGGAGACGCCAAGACTCACTGCCATAGTAACGGTACCACCCCCTGTGGTGCACACTGTCCCGGAAGGACAGATTCCACAGACATCTTCTGGTAAGAAGGAAACTATGTTTGACAGAATGGAGGAATTCCAGGAGCAGTTCTTGGAAATGCAGAGGGAGCTGCAAGCCATTTGCGGTCAGGATCTATTTGGAAGGGACGCCGCAGATCTCTGCTTGGTCCCAAATGTGAAAGTCCCGCACAAATTCCAAGTGCCCGACTTTGAAAAGTACAAGGGTAACTCTTGCCCTCAGAGCCATCTGGTGATGTACGCTCGGCGAATGTCAGCCCAGACGGAGAATCAGGACCTACTGATTCACTACTTCCAGGATAGTTTAACCGGTGCCGCACTCAAATGGTACATGGGTTTAAACCGTGCCACGATCAGCACTTTCGGAGATCTTGGCACTACCTTCGTCCAACAATACAAATACAATTTGGACATGGCACCCGACAGAGATCAACTCAGATCAATGTCGCAAAAGGATAAGGAAACCTTTAAGGAGTATGCTCAAAGGTGGCGTGAAATTGCCGCTCAAATTTGTCCACCTCTTGAGGAAAAAGAGATGACAAAGATCTTCTTAAAGACCTTAAGCTCATTTTACTATGACCGAATGGTTGCCAGTGCACCCAGTGATTTCACCGAGATGGTCGGCATGGGCGTACGTCTTGAGGAAGCCGTCCGAGAAGGACGTTTGGTAAAAGACACTGGATCGACGAGCGGTACTAAAAAATACGGTAGTGCTCTCCCTAAGAAAAAAGAGCAAGATATTGGGAATATCTCTCTCGGAAAGCAAAGGTGACGTTATCAACCGGTAGCAGCTGTAACTCCTGGTATCAACCCTGCGTCTATTCCTACGTATCAACCTCAGGCTGTGCAGAGCCAGCCCGATCAACAAAGGACACAACAGCCTCTTCAGCAGGCTCGTCCTCCATATAACAGCAACCGTACAACACGGCCACCAGGATTTGATCCTATACCCATGTTGTACGCAGAGCTGTTTCCATTACTACTGGCTAAGGGGCACATTCAGACTAAATCTCCTCTTACAGTACCGGAAAATCCGCCTTTTTGGTTTAAGGTGGATCAAACTTGCCCTTACCATCAAGGAGGTTCAGGGCATAACATAGAGACTTGTCTCAATTTCAAGTCCGACGTGCAAAAACTTATTAGGAGCGGGGTCTTATCCTTCAAGGATACGAATCCTAATGTTCTCACAAACCCGCTGCCTCAACATGAGAAGGCTGCAGTCAATTTGATAGAAGGAGAGACTAACGATGTCTATCAAATTCATGATGTACTCTTGCTGAAAACCAATCTGGTCAAGATGCATTGTAGACAGAGTGGATATGGCCATGTGCCACCTCATAACTATCATCAATGTGATATCTGCTCTAAAGATAACCAAGGATGTTCGGTAGTGCAATCAGCTCTACAGGAACAGATGGATCTCGGATGGATCCAAGAGCACCGAGTTCGTGGAGTTAACATGGTTTACACGAATTCTAACGTCATTCAGAACCACGACATCCGTGTGATGAATGTCAACTTGGTGGCAATGCACTCAAGGCAAAGCCAGTATCATAATCTACCGCGGCACGATTACAGTTCCTGTCTGACTTGCTCAGTAAACAAACAGGGATGCTCTTTCATACAAGAGGCCCTCCAGCGTCAGATGGATCTTGGATGGATCCAAGACTACCATGATAGGAACCCTTATCAGATCAACATGGTTCAGATCTTCGATATTCACGTGATGAATACCAACCTGGTAGAGTTACATGCTGAGCAGGTCCGACTCGGATTCTTAATATCACATGACTATCACAGCTGTAATGCGGGTTGCGAAAATGATCGAGGTTGTACCCTTGTCCAGGAGGCACTTCAACACTTGTTAAATCACTGGTGGATGCCAATTTATATGGATGAAGATACTCAACAAATTAGTATCAGTAACAGGAATCCTACTCGGCGTCAAAGTCAGGATGTCCGATCAGTGAAAGCTAACCTAGTGAGGTTACATTGTATTCAAAGTGGGCGTGGCCAGATGCCACCACACAATTATGACAGTTGTAGCATCTGTTCGGAAAGTAACCAAGGGTGTTACCTTGTAAGAGCAGCTCTTCAGGGTCAGGTTGATCGTGGAGAAATTCGTCCATATCCGGGTTCTGGACCCATCGACTGGACGCCGAACTACCTTGCCGAGCAAGTTGAGGATGTTGTCACAATCTCTGGTCATCACAGGACCAGGGATGTTTTTGCCATTATCCCTCTACTTGAAGAATCTAAAGTTCCTAACCAGGAACGAATCGAGATTACTTATGATGGTCAGAAAAATCAGAAGGTTCCCATAGTCATCTATCTACCGGGACCACTACCGTATGAATCAGCTAAGGCTATCCCTTACAAATACGGTGCAACGATAATTGAAAATGGAAAGGAAATTCCATTACCCTCCGTCGTGAATATTGCAGACATCAGTCGTGTAACACGGAGTGGTAGAATCTTCAACCGAGGAGTTGGAGAACTTAACAAGGAAAAGGAACTTCAGTCTGAAACTCCTGATCCACCAGTCAGTCAATCCAGTAATCCCGACCTTTCGAAAAATAATGATGAGATGCTGAAGCTCATCCAAAGGAGTAAATACAACATTGTTGATCAACTATTACAGACTCCTTCAAAGATCTCGGTATTATCGCTGTTACTCAGTTCAGAAGCCCACAGGGAGGCTCTACAGAAAGTCTTGGAGCAAGCCTTTATGGAACAGGATGTAACAATCAGACAGTTCGATAGCATTGTCTCTAACATCACTTCCTGCAATAATTTGGGATTTAGTGATGAGGAATTACCTGAAGAGGGTCGCCGTCATAACATGGCGCTCAATATCACAGTTAACTGCCAGGACGATGCTTTAGCCAGCGTACTGGTAGACACAGGGTCAGCCCTGAATGTTATGCCGAAGTCCACTTTGATGCAATTATCATTCAAGGGCCCTCCGATGAGAATCAGCGAGGTCGTCGTCAAAGCGTTCGACGGATCCAGAAAAACAGTTATCGGCGAAGTTGATCTTCCCATAACTATCGGTCCTCACACTTTCCAAGTCACTTTCCAGTTCATGGACATCCGGGCAACGTACAATTGTTTATTAGGAAGACCTTGGATACATCAGGCTGGAGCGGTCACTTCGACCCTCCACCAAAAGCTAAAGTTCGTCAAGAACGATCAACTTATCACAGTTTGTGGGGAACAAGCCTTGCTTGTAAGTAGCTTATCATCGTCTACTGGTATAGAACCCGAGGAGGTTATTGGAACGCAGTTCCAAGCACTGTCGATGAACAAGAACAATTAGTTCAGAGGAGGAACTTCCATTTCTTCATACAACGATGCTATCAAAGCGGTCGAGAGTAGCGATACAACAGGATGGGGACAGCTTGTCGTTCCTATTGACAATAAAACAAAGAAGGGTCTTGGTTTTTCTGCAACCTGTACCCGGACAGCTGCTAATGATGAAGGTCTTCATCCCCTTCAAAATTTCTTCCACAGTGGAGGTTTCCTTCACCCAGTGTCTTAAGCAGTACATGCTATCAATGAGGAAGGTCCCTCTGACACAGATGAAGAATAGAAATCCTATCTTAATGAGGACGGTTATATGTCTCAGGAAGAGGTACCTATGCCTTTTTGCTTTCCCACAGAAAGTCCGAGATTTATACCACGGTCAGACGTCGAAATGATCTATGGAGATTGTGATCCGGAAGGATGTCGTGCTCCGCCAAATTCATTAGAGGAGGACACTCCAATGAAAGACAATTTTGACCACAATTACTATGGCCCAATGGATGGTCTGCCAATGTGGCAACCTTACCCAGGAAACATGGGGCAAGAGAGCCAGCCGAGTAATGAAACTCAGCTGACCGTCATTGAACAGAATACCTGTGTCCCCACCATGTCATGGGATCAACACTCAGGTCATTCAGAAACTACTCAACATGAAGATGAATTCGCAACGTTTACAGGACTTGAATTCATCAACAATGCTTTTCCCGAGGTCAACGTCATCGAGGGGGATGACTCCTCCAGTTCCAAAGAGGTTTGGGACACTCTGGGAGAACCAAGTGGAAAATATGACTTTATGGTCAAGTACACCGCTCCCAGAAGCTCTCGTATCAGGCTCGAAGACATCCAGCCTACTAGATGGGGAGATACAGCTGAGAGCACAAATGCTATGCAAAATGCAACAGAGGAATTCTCCTACGACAATTCTGCCTGGGAGACAGATTCCAATGATCCTGTTCTGCCAGAAATCAGCGTTATTTCTGAAGACAAATCAAGGAAGGTACCAGACTTTGTGATTCACCGAGGAGTTCGCCGCCAGTGGGTTGCCGTCGAGGTTTCGAAGGTCGTTCATCAGTCAAAGTAATTTCCATCTTTTAACCTTTCACCCTGCCCAGGTGAAATGGATGTTTTGATAGGGCTCGCTTTCTGTAAATTTTCCCTCTTCGCTTCACCCAAGGCGACAGAGTTTTGTTTTATAGGGCTGTAGTTTCAAGAATCGACTTATTCATTAATAAAATAACGTCGTTCTGTAATTTCCGCATTAATTGTTGTTTTCTCTTTTTGCTTTTTCAGAAAATGGTAATCCTAAAAAACAATTCAATAATAAAAACAAGCAGTAAAAAAAATATACACTGCACACACTTGCATTTTCCTCTATCTCTTCTAAACACGAATCATCACGTCATGCAGATTGCTTGTTTTAAACCCAGTTGAAACATACGATCCGATGCCTTCTCCCAACTTTGAGTTCCCGGTATTCGAGGCTGAAGAAGAAGATGACAACGAAATTCCAGAAGAGATCTCCCGACTACTCAGACAAGAGGAAAGGTCCATTGAACCTCACAAAGAACCGTTGGAAACGGTAAACTTGGGTTCAGAGCAAGAGAGAAAAGAAATCAGGATTGGGGCACTACTCAGTCTAACTGCCAGAGAGGGTTTGATAAAGCTTCTCAAAGAATTCCCCGATGTATTCGCTTGGTCCTATCAGGATATGCCAGGGTTGGATACCAACATTGTGGAACATCACTTACCGTTGAAATCGAAATGTCCGCCAGTAAAGCAAAGGTTGAGACGGACTCACCCAGACATGGCCATCAAAATCAAAGAGGAAGTACAGAAACAGATTGACGCGGGTTTCCTCGCCACATCAGAATATCCTCAATGGTTAGCCAACATCGTACCCGTTCCCAAAAAGGACGGAAAGGTTAGAATGTGTGTCGACTACAGGGATCTAAACAAGGCTAGTCCAAAGGACGACTTTCCTTTACCACACATTGACATGCTGGTGGACAGTACAGCAAAATTCAAAGTCTTCTCCTTCATGGATGGATTCTCGGGCTATAACCAGATCAAAATGGCGCCGAAAGACATGGAGAAAACTTCGTTCATTACCCCATGGGGTACCTTTTGTTACCAGGTAATGTCGTTCGGTTTGAAGAACGCTGGGGAAACCTATCAAAGGGCCATGACTACTCTGTTTCATGACATGATACACAAAGAAATCGAAGTGTATGTCGATGATATGATTGCAAAATCAAAAACAGAGAGTGAGCACGTTGAACATCTGTCAAAATTGTTCGAACATCTAAGAAAATTCAAGCTCCGCTTGAATCCAAACAAGTGCACCTTCGGTGTCCATTCAGGGAAACTATTAGGGTTCATCGTCAGCCAGAAAGGAATTGAGGTTGATCCTGACAAGGTCAAGGCCATTCAGGAAATGCCTTCTCTGAAAACTGAAAAACAAGTCAGAGGATTCCTGGGACGGTTGAACTACATCTCCAGATTCATATTTCTTATGAC
This sequence comes from Lathyrus tuberosus, assembly GCA_022829125.1. Lineage (NCBI taxonomy): Eukaryota > Viridiplantae > Streptophyta > Magnoliopsida > Fabales > Fabaceae > Lathyrus > Lathyrus tuberosus. The sequence goes on from JALAZF010000071.1 coordinate 17,906,845, forward strand.
TTCCACATGTGCGCCGATTTTCAAATTACTGAAAAAGAACCAGGATTGCGTTTGGTCAGAAGATTGCCAAACTGCCTTCGACAGTATTAAGGAATACCTGTTGGATCCGCCGATTCTATAACCTCCAGTGGAAGGAAGACCACTGATCATTTACCTTACATTTCTAGAGGACTCAATGGGATGTGTACTTGGCCAACAAGATGAAACCAAAAGGAAAGAGTCTGACATCTACTATTTGAGCAAGAAATTTACCGACTGCGAAACTCGGTACACGATGCTTGAGAAAACTTGTTGCACTTTGGCTTGGGCAGCCAAACGTCTTCGCCAATACTTGATTCCTCATGCTACTTGGTTGGTCTCCAAAATGGATCCAATCAAGTACGTTTTCAAAAAGCCTGCTCTCACGGGAAGAATTTCCCGTTGGCAGATGTTGTTATCAGAATATGACATAGAGTACCACGCTCAGAAAGCCATTAAGGGAAGTATTTTAGCCGATCATTTGGCTCATCAACCGATTGACGATCAAGAATCAATCGGGTTTGACTTCCCAGACGAAGATGTCATGTATCTAAAAATGAAAGATTGCGATGAACCGTTACCCAGTGAAGGGCCAGAACCAGGTTCCCAATGGGGACTTATCTTTGACGGAGCAGTTAATCATTAAGGAAACGGAATTGGGGCAATCATTGTTACCCCTCAGGGTACCCACATTCCTTTCACTTCTAGACTTACGTTCATGTGTATGAACAACGAGGCCGAATACGAAGCTTGTATTATGGGTCTCGAAGAAGCGATTGATTTAAGGATCAAAAACTTGGACGTATACGGCGACTCAGCCTTGGTTATCAATCAGATAAAAAGAGATTGGAACACATACCAATCAGGACTGATTCCTTACAAAGATTATGCAAGAAGGTTGCTACCTTTCTTCAACAGAGTTGAGTTTCATCATATCCCTCGTGAGGAGAATCACATGGCTGATGCATTAGTCACTCTCTCTTCCATGATTAGTGTAGGTCAATGGAACGACTTACCTAAGATCGACATAATGCGCCTTGAACGGCCCGCTTACATCTTCACGATTAAAGCAATCATAGACGACAAACCTTGGTATCATGATATCAAATGCTTCCTTCAGAAACAAGAGTACCCACCTGGGGCACTAAGAAAAGCTAGAAAAACCCTCAGAAGATTGGCTAGAAACTTCTTCCTGAGCGGCGACACTCTCTATAAGAGAAATTTTGACATGGTCTTGCTCCGATGCGTGGACAGACCAGAAGCAGACATGCTTATGAAAGAAATTCATGAAGGATCCTTTGGCACTCATGCCAACGGACACACGATGGCGAGAAAAATTCTAAGAGCAGGGTACTATTGGTTGACAATGGAATCCGACTGCTACAAGTACATGAGGAGGTGTCACAAGTGTCAGATATACTCCGACAAAATTCATGTACCGCCATCGCATCTCAAAGTTCTTTCTTTCCCGTGGCCTTTTTCCATATGGGGAATCGACATGATTGGCTTGATCGAACCTAAGGCTTAAAACAGACATCGGTTCATCCTAGTAGCCATCGACTATTTCACCAAGTGGGTCGAAGCAGCGTCGTTCGCCAATGTAACCCGGCAACTGGTGGTCCGATTTATCAAAAACAATATCATCTGCCATTATGGTGTTCCAAGCGAGATCATTACTGATAATGGATCTAACTTGAACAACAAGATGATGAGAGAGTTGTGTGCAGAGTTCAAAATCGAACACCATAATTCATCTCCCTACCGACCCAAGATGAACGGAGCGGTAGAAGCGGCCAATAAGAACATCAAGAAGATCGTTCAAAAGATGGTTGTAGCCTATAAAGATTGGCACGAGATGCTACCCTTTGCTCTTCACGGTTATCGCACATCTGTCCGCACTTCAACAGGGGCAACCCCTTTCTCTCTAGTGTATGGCATGGAAGCAGTGCTCCCCATAGAAGTAGAGATCCCATCAATCCGGGTATTAATGGAAGCTAAGCTCACCGAAGCTGAATGGTGTCAAAGCCGACACGACGAACTGAATCTGGTCGAAGAAAAGAGAATCACGGCACTATGCCATGGTCAGCTGTATCAACAGAGAATGAAGAGGGCGTTTGACAAAAAGGTTCGACCTCGTGTTTTCAGAAAAGGAGACCTCGTGCTCAAGAAGATACAATCATTTCTCACTGACTCTCGGGGCAAGTGGACTCCGAATTATGATGGCTCCTATGTGGTCACGAAAGCTTTCTCAGGCGGCCTCTTGAGACTTGCAACCATGGACGGAGAGGAATTTTCCTACCCCACAAATGTTGATGTAGTCAAGAAATACTTCGCCTAAACTAAAAAAAAAAAAAACGTCTCGGTGGATTGAAACCCCGAAAGGGCGGTCCAGGCAGAAGTTAGAGACATGAAAAAAATCATCCCGGTGGATTGGAAATATCAAAGTACAATCCAGGCAAAAATTAGGGATAATGGCAAGTAACTATGTTCAACAGAGGCAAGTCTCTCAGTAGCAGCAGTTACATCACCTGTCAGAAAACTCCAGTTAAGGTCATCTTCGACAGAAGCTCAGGATGCCCCGAATTCAAAGTTTGTAGAAGGATAGTGGTCGTTATGTTTCAACATAGCCCTTTTCCCTGTAAATTACCATTTTTTAACTTTGTAAATACTCTTTGGAATCATGCGTTTGGCTGATCTCCATCTTATCAATAAAATTTGAGCCTTTGTGCTTTTGTTTGTAATTCTTACTTGTTTTAGCTTTACAGAACGACGTTGTTAACATGATTAACGATTCTTGAAATAAAACAAAAATGAATTTACTTGTTAAACTTTTTCTTCTTTTAAAATAAAGACGGCAATTTCTTTTGACTGTTGAACATCGAAAGAACGTCGCTCGCTTCTCCAGAAGTAATCGAGCTTCAAAGTGCAGAATCAAAGTACTCCTTCTAAGCCAGTGCGCCTGAATGAAGGATCAGTTATGCCAGATACGGATACTCCGTCAGACACGCCTCGGCCGAGTTCTTATCTCCTAAGCCCGATCAACGGTATTCCCCGCAGGGACTATCTCTCCTAAGCAAGGTGGAATTGCTACTTTTGAACCAGCGATATTTCTACACGCCCCGCGATGGCCGAGTATCCAGTCGTGTTCACCCGTCAGTTTGTATGTCGCGTCAGTTTTGTCAGCATATACATACATGCATCATGCATTATTTGATTTGCATTCACATTTCATATTGCATCACTATCACTCTAGTCGGTCTTGTCCCCTAGTGATAACAGTCCTCTCAATCAAGTTGTCAGTTCTTGCCTCGTCAGGAAACGCTGCGTTTGAACGAACTCGCCTCCAGTTTATTTCTGAGAGGAAGTTGGCCTTTGACCACTATGATAACTTGAACCTCTGAAAGACCAGAGAACCTTCAACCGATGTCACTCTTCTCCATTGAAGATGATACCCTTGCTTTCCCAGATTAAGGAAAATCCATAGAGAAAGCCTCGTAATCAGAGATTCGGCAGCATGCCAGTTTCGCTCCGAAAGAACCGCTGATGAAAGGGTCATCGGCACCTCAAAATTGGAGCCCATCATATGGCATTTCTCTGGGAAGATCCTGAGAAAAGTATGATGTAAGACCCCAAGCGGAAGAAGTCTCTCAAGAGACTCATTTTCCCCAGATAGAGTCGACAAATGGCGTCTCCAACAGAGAAGTTTGTGTACCTCTACAATTCAGACGACTGGGTTCTCCAGCAAGTCTGACATCAAAGCTTTTTCCATCAAATGGCATCTCCCCAGGAAAATTCGGCGAGAAGTTTGAGGGAAATCTGCTACAAATAGTGTTCCTTGTCAGTAAAGTTTATTGACAAAAGAAACTAAGACCAGTTCCTTGGTGGGAAACCAGGATCGAGGGGAAGTTTAAATCAGAAACTAAGACCAGTTCCTCGGTAGGAAACCAGGATCGAGGGGAAGTTTGTTTCAGCAACTGAGACCAGTTCCTTGGTAGGAAACCAAGAACGAGGGGAAGTTGACAAAAGAAAACTAAGACCAGTTCCTTGGCTGAAGACCAGGATCGAGGGGAAGTTTGCCTTTTCTAAGCATCATTACTTAGCAAAAGAAGATGAATGCGCAAGCTGCCATTCATAGCCATCAAAATTTCGGGTATTCTGATATTTAATCCTCTTGCACCCCGAATGCCCGAATACCTTCGTCATTCACACATTCGGGTCCAAGAAGATTAACTAGGGGCATCTGTCATACCCCAAATTTTGACCACTAAGATTTCCCATCATTGTGAAAATCATCATCACAATATGGAAGAACCATCATACTTCATCAGTCTCCCCAAAGATGGGTGAGCATTCACTACAATCAAAACAAGGGTTTCAAGCCCTCTCTGAGTGCTTAGACAAAGGATCAGTCAAGGAATGACATGATCTTCAACTTGTCTAACCTCTCAAGCATCCACAAAGGATCAAAAGGACTCTCACTCCAAGGATTAAGCACAAGGATGCTCCCTTCTAGGTGGATCAGGCCTTAAGATCGACAGTGTCACCAAATTAGGGTTTTGGTCGACCAGGGCCTCCAGATGGAAATTTTTCATCTGGGCATGAGCCAATGATCCAAAACACAACCTAATGTACTCCATGGAACCTCATGGACCCATTCATCAAGTCAATTTTGCCTCAAGGGTTGCACTCATCAAAAATCATGAATTAGGGTTTCTTGACCTAATTCACCCCCTAAGTTGACTTTTGGGACAAATCATGAACCAAGACCTCAAGAGAGGGTTTTAGGGTCTCTAATTAACTATATCGATCCATTTGGAACAATGGATTAATCCAAGAAGCTTGAGCAACAAGTCTCAATTTCATCTGCACAACAATTAGGGTTTTAAGGAAAAAGTCAACTGTAACTTTGACTTTTGACCAGGACATGCTCCCAAGCCCTAAGACATGATTCAATATACCCTATGACAACCATGGAACATGTCCATCAAGTTTTATTTAGGTCAAGGACATGATTTCATGAAGAATTGCACAGTTTGGAATTCATCTGATAAAAAGTCAACTGTGCACAAAAGTCAACTTTGACTTTTTGAGATTTTTCACCAAAATGGTTTTTTAACCCTAAAATGATGTTAATGTATGATTTGAATCATCATTCATCAAGAAAAATCAAGAAAAGTTGGATAACTTGTAAAAGGGGTAACCATAAAAACTTAGAAAATTTTCTAAGTTAAAAATAAAGTGACAAGGGCACCAACTTTGAAGGATCATAACTCCTAAACCACAAAGCCATTTTTTTTTCATCCAAAGATGGATTTCTAGCCCTCATTACCCTCTATAAAAACTTCAACTAGACCTAAGTCCAATTCATTAAGGATTTGGAGTTATGGAGTGATCAAAATGGCTGAAAAGTGAAAATGTCACTTTTTCCAACACTTAGTGAAATTTTCACTAAGTCAGAATCTGCCTTCACTTTTTGCCAAATGTAGGGGGATTTTTCACTTGGATTCAAAAGAGATCAAAACCAAACATGTTCAAACAGTTGTTGTATCATGTAAGGGCTTTCCAAAATGGTCAAGAACATTACCAAATTCAACTTACACCATGAGATATGACATTGGCAAGTTGCCTTGCTGAAATCTGTCAAGGGCAAGGAAGAATTTGCAATTTTGCTCGATTTGCCAAAATTAGCCAAATTCAAATGCTCCTATCCACTTGGACACATCTGAGGATTGAATCTAAAGGGGACAATCACTGAGCCAAGCCTCCAAAGTCCATGGAACAAGAAATAGCATGTTGAACCTATAATGGCCAAAATAGGGACAAGACTCCAAATTTGGATTCAAGCATTCAATGGAAGCATCAAGGTGGCATGGACTGAGCCATTCTCATCTGAAATTAGTCAAGACTTATCCAAGACCAAGGAAACCAAAGCTCTGTGCCCTAACCTCTAGTCAATGGCTAGAGGAGACTTGGATTTTCATTTGCCAACATTGGCCAAACCTACTTACCAGTTGCCATTCACTATTCCTTGCAAAACAAACTTGCTATACTATAAATAGAGCTCAATTGTGATCAGTTTGAGTACACCAAAGCCATCTAATAGATGCTTTCCTAAAAATCTCTTTCTCTTGGAAAAAATGCCTTTCTTAGCAAGGTAGCTATCGGGTTTTGAGTTTGAGAGCTTTTCCAATCAAACCAATCACTCACACTCCTCACATACATCATATAGAAGTGATCCAAACACTCACATAACATCTGGAACACCGATTTCACAAAATCACCAGCTGGTTGCTCAAACTTTCAATCAAGTTGCAGCTGAGGTACCACAAATCGTTCCAGCCATTTTCAATCAAGTCCAGGCATTCAAACACACTCCATAGGGTGTAAGGAAGCTGTTCAGATCATCACCACTCATCTGTAACACCTCTAAATCAAAAATCACATTGCACTTGCTGTCACGGCCTAGAGGTAAGCATACACTTGGTCATCTCTCAATCTATGCATATTTCCTCGCACAATAATTTGGCCATATGTTCATAATCATGCATGGAATGTTTTCCCTCAATTAATTGCATTGTTTGAATCGTGTATCAAAAATCCTAGCCTTCATGAGGATTTTTCATGATTTCTTGTTATATGTTTAATTTAAATGAAATTAATGGACATAGACATGATCGTGAGGTTAAGACGAGCATAATGATATGTGGATTGCATGTTATAATCAACTATTCAGGGAGATTGGATAGAAAATGCAAATCAGCCAAACCCAGAACACGCGCGTGTTCTTCAGCTGTTCTTGGCGCCTTTTTTGAATTTTCAAATATTTGAATTTTGTGATTTTTCTTTAATTGATTCAAAAATTAATTTCTCTCTGAGTTTTAATGATTTTGAGTTGATTCTTTTTTGGCTTAAATAGTGTTTTCGTCCCTGTAAGTTAGCGTGTTTTTGGTTTTCGTCCCTGTAATTTTTTTTTTTTTGTTTTAGTCCCTATATTTCACATTCGCGTTCGTTTTAGTCTTTAAAACCAAAATCCGCAGGAAAATCTGCAAGAAAATCTGTTGGAAACTTTCGGATTTTCCTGCGGATTTTTGCTTTAGGGACTAAACAGCAAGCAAAAAGTAAGATATAGGGACTAAAACCACAAAAAAAAATTTACAGGGATGAAAACCAAAAACTCGCTAACTTACAAGGACGAAAACACTATTTAAGCCTTCTTTTTTTTAATAATTCACAAAAATGTTAAAATATTTTATTTTTCCAAAAAATCCCAAAAATATTATTTATTTCATATAATTGATATTTTTGCAAAGAATTAATATTTTAATTGTTTTTGACATTTTAAATATTTTTTCCACATTGATTTTGCGACTTTTAATGCTTTCTAATTATTTTGTAGGTCAATACTTAATTTTTGAAGCATTAATCCAAGATCACAATTTGTTTTCCATATGTTAAACAATTTTGATCATTTTAATTGAATTTTTATTCAATTAAATACATTTTTGAAAACAAATTAGGGTTTTTGGATTAATTCAACCCTCATAAATCATGTTCAAAACACTTTGGGCCTCTAATAGAGTGTAACCAAACCATTTTTGGGCCTCAATGTATTGTATAAGTCCCGATACCGTCAAAAACAAATGGCGCGATCGTCGCCTTTTGAAAAATAACCTTTTGGGCCTCTCCTCAAGCTATAAGACCCATTCAAAACTTTTGGGCCTCTAATAGAGTGTAAGACCCAATCCCCTTTTAACCAAAACATTTTGGGCCTCACTTATTGTGTAAGTCCCTCTGCATTAAAAGAAAATCTCGGCGCGATCGCCATTTTTAACGAAAAATCAATTGGGCCTACTCTCGTGTTATAAGCCCCACTCTTTTTCTTTAAAACATTTGGGCCTCGTGAAAGAGTGTAAGACCCATCCCTTTATACAGAAAAACATTTTGGGCCTCAGTCACTTGTATAAGTCCCTCTGTACCAAATTAAAACAGTGCGCTCACTGATAAAACATCTGGGCCTCTCCTTGAGCTGTAAGCCCCAAATCTTTCTTTTTCAAAGCACTTTCTCCTTTGATTTTGAATATACTGTTGTTTTCAATCTATCTTTGTTGGACAACTAACCAAACAGCATGGAAGCTCTACAACCGAGTAAGTGGTTATTGCTTTCATTTACTGCTTTCATATACATATAACTGTATTGTGGGGCTGTTTCACTGTAAGTCTTCTTTCATAAACTCATATCAACTGTGTAATAATAGTATAGATATTTCGAGTTTCCCCGGCAACTACGTCTAAAACTAGGTGACGCCGTTTCGTTTGTTCATAGAAATAGACAACTAGATCCCCAATAGGATCACCAGATACAGTCTTCTCTTCAGTTGTCCTCATTAGGAATTGTCAAGAAACTCTATTCCCAGAGATGAATGTATTCTCCGTGAATGGCATCTTTGAGTTTTTTCCAAATTCTCGAACTTTCCTGACTTGATCTATTCCTCGTGAATAGCTTGCCTTGAATTTCTCGGGGTTTGGGGACCCATCGGCTTCCTAAAAGCATCGGCCTCCTCTTGGGCATCGTACAAGGACCCACAGGCTTCCTAAAAGCAACCCCGCCTCCTCTTGGGCTTAGTACAAGGACCCTACGGCTTCTTAGAAGTATTCACAGCCTCCTCTTAGGCTTCGTATAATGATCTCTTCCTCCGGGAATGATAGCCTCCTCTTGGGCTTAGTACAAGGACCGATCGGCTTCTTAAAAGCTTTCAGCCTCCTCTTGGGCTTCGTACAAATTGTCCCAACGACCTCCTAGAGGTATAGGAATAGAACTTAGTCATCTTTATAGAAAAGTCCTTTCATAGAGTCTACTACTGTTTCTCAAAGCATGGTACAAAAGATAAAACTCTAGACTTGGACAGTCTAACCTCCTTGAGTCTCAAAGACATTCTCAAGTGACCCCTTCGTTAAATAGGAAGGAAACCCATAGACTTGGACAGTCTCAATACCCTTCGGATTTCCCGCTTCCTTAAAGAACAGGAATAACCCGGATCCTTGAATCAAATCCATGAGTACAATGTTGCTCATATAAGAACTGGTTTTCTCTTTCAAAATCAGTATACTGGACATGTCGCTTAACTGAAATAGTAACCATAGCCTCCTCTTGGGCTCTGTACAATGATTCTCCCCAGCGGAGTCAAACAAACGTTTAGCCTCTCTCTCGGGCTTTGTACGAGACACATAAAGAGCCTCCATCGTTGAGTCAATCACCCCTTTCGCCTCCATCTCGGGCTTCATACGGGATACAAAAAAGGTTCTTATTTAACCAAACAAACCATAGCCTCCATCTCAGGCTTTATATGAGATACCAAAAGACTTCATCGTCAAGTCAAAACCTTTTAGCCTCTCTCTCGGGCTTTGTACGAGACACATATTAGCCTCCTCTTAGGCTTTATATAAGAAAACCACTGGTTAATCCAATTAACCTTTTAGCATCAAAGTTGTGCCTCGTTCACAGTACACAAACATCAACAACTCCTTCCTCTTCACCTAATCGCTGTAAGCGGTAAGCCTCTGGATCATCTACATCCATGCCACTGTCCCTCTTTTAGCATGAGAAATTCCTAAGGAAAGATAGCATTGCTCTACACTGAGTTAAAGTCTTCCCCTTCAGGTTAAAATCCCCTATAAAGGAAATTATGGCATTGCCGAATTCAGAAATCCCGGTTAAAGTAATTCTCCTTTATAAAACAGTCGTAACAGACAAACCCCTCTTTAGAGATGACAAATTCTCTCTAAAGTTGAGACCTTTTAGCTTCACATCTTGGGCTTCGAACAAGATACAAATAAACCCTTCAGCTTCACATCTTGGGCTTTGAACAAGATATATATCACCTTTCGCTTCACGTCTTGGGGTTTGAACAAGACACCAAAACAACCATTTCCTCCCATAGACTAGGAGGAACTATGAACGCTCTGATTTCCCTGTTTCGGTAAACGGGAATACGTAGGCATAAGATCGAAAGAAAAGATCTTAGCGAGCACAATCAACAAAAAAACCCAAATCCCATATCTCCATCAATCAAAAGCAGTAATTCAAAAAGCATCAGTCCTAACATCCTAATCCTTGTTCCCCGCTAGAAACCTTCTGCCAAGGTAAAAATAAAGAAAACAGTATTGGCGAAAATACAAATAACCAGTACAAAGGCCCCCCACATTGATAGCATCCGTAACCTAACAGACCGCTGTTTAAACTCAGTATGCAAAGCAGGGTTAATTGGAGACATCTATTTCCCTTCCTTATTCAGCTCACAATAGGATAAAAAATGAATCGACCTGTAGTTTACGCTCAAACCGCAGAGAGCGACCAGCGCTAAAGAACCGCGTCCAAAATCGCTCGCTACATTGTTCAAAGCCCAAGATTGAAGCTAAAGGATTTTTAAAGAGAATTTGTCATCTCAAAATAGGCATCATGGATGTTTGTATGTTATGAATAAAGCACAAATTTGATGCTAAAAGGTTGATTGACTTAACTAGGGATTTCTTTATACAACGCCTAAGAGGAGGCTAAAAGGTTGACTTTTTTGGGGAAAATGTTCTTTCTGTCTTGTACAAAGCCCAAGATTGAGGCTAAAAGGGATTTTGACTTGACAAGAGAGTCATTTATACTTAACAAGAGAGTGTTTTATATGTGTCTTGTACAAAGCCCGAGATGGAGGCTGAAAGTGGTTGACTCAACAAGAGAGTCCTTTATACTCAACAAGAGAGTGCTTTATCTGTGTCTTGTACAAAGCCCAAGATGGAGGCTAAAGTGGTTGACTCAACAAGAGAGTCATTTGTACTCAACAAGAGAGTGTTTTTATCTATCCTGTACAAAGCCCAGGATGGTGGCTGAACAGGCTAGAGAAAGCCTAAGAGTAGGCTAACTTTGTTAAAGTAAATCATTATACAAAGCCTAAGAGGAGGCTGTTGACCCAACAAGAGGGTGTTTTTGTTTGTCTCGTACAACACCCGAGATAGAGGCTAAAAGGGGTCGGCTTAGCAAGAGAGTACTGAAAGGTGATCGACTCAACAAGAGAGTCTGAGACAGTGATTGACTCAACAAGATAGTCTGAAACGGTTAGCTCCACTGGGGAGAATCATTGTATAAAGCCCAAGTGGAGGCTGGGTATGCTGAGGAAAGGGTCCTTATACGAAGCCTAAGAGGAGACTATCTTCTGCAGAGGATTCTTGAGATCCCGAGGCAGGTCCAAATGGGGGATCAACTCTTGCAGGGTAATGTAAAAGAGTTGATAGATCAAAAACCTTGAGGTTTTGATTTGAGATAGTGTTATACTGATGATGAACTGACCCTGGTTCGGGAGAAAGATGGGGTTATAGAACCCACAAGTTTTAACTCTTGCTGGAGATTAATCCAGAATCTGGGGTTTCTCCTATGTTTTGGAGGGAACTTGAGAATGACTTTGAGACTCAAGGATGTTTAGACTGTCCAAGTCTATTGGTAGAGTTTTATCTTTTGTATGATGCCCAAGAGGAGGCCGACTCGTTTAAGGAATGAGTATCAACCCTAGAATTGGTCTGAGAGTGTTGACTCTTTTTAGAAAGACAACTCTAATAAAAGGATGCTTGTACAACACCCAAGAGGAGGCAGGGATGCTTTTAAGAAGCCTATGGGTCCCTAAACCAAGAGAAGTTCAAGAAATGCAATTCACAGAGAAGAGATCATTCCAGGAAAGTTCAAGAATTTGGAAGAAACTCAAGAGATGCCATTCACGGAGAAAAGATCATCTCGGGGAGTAGAATTCCTTTTGACAATTTCTAAGGGTGACAGTCTGAGAAAACGTTCACCGAGAATACTGCCTTTCTCTTTGTTCCATATTTTTTAACCCCAAGAGGAGGGAAGACTGTATCTGGCAATCCTATGGGGATCTAGTTTTGTTTGTATCTAAGAGTGACCAACATGCTTTACCTAGTTCTAGACGTAGTTGCTGAGGAAAACTTTAAATAACTATACCAGTATATATACAGTTGATATATGACAAGTATATAAAAGGATGTGAAAGAAAACTTACAGTGAAGCAGCCCCACAATACAGTTATATATGTCAAAGCAGTAAATGAAAGCGGATAAACACTTACCCGTTGTAGAGCTTCCATGTTGTTTGGTTAGTTGTTCAACAAAGAAAATCTTGATAATAACTGTATATTTGAATTCAAAATCAAAGGAGAAAGTGCTTTGAAAAGATTGTTGGGGCTTATAGCTCAAGGAGAGGCCCAAGGTTTTAACAGTGATCGCTCCGTTGTTTTGAAAATTGTCGGGGGACTTATACAATTGTCTGAGACCCAAAATGTTTGGCTTTCAAAAGGGGTTGGGTCTTACACTCTATTAGAGGCCCAAAAGGTTTTATTTTTAAAAAAGAATGGGACTTACAGCTCTAGGAGAGACCCAATTGGTTTTGTTAGAAAGGCGACGATCGCGCCGAACTTTTTGACAGTATCGAGACTTATACAATACACTGAGGCCCAAAATGTTTTGGTTTTCAAAAATGGGTTGGGTCTTACACTCTATTAGATGCCCATGAGTGTTTGAAAAAGAGTTGTGAGGGTGAAAATCAAGAAACCCTAATTTTGTTTTCCTTTAAAAGTAAATACTTAAAGAAAATCAATAAAATGATAAAAATACCAAATAAGTTTGAATAAACCACTTGTGATTTTTGTTTAAGGTTTGAAAAATGAGGTTTTAATCACAAGATGATTTAAAACTCATTTGGTTTTGATTTTCATGATAAATATTCACTTTTAAAATGTTTAAAAACAATTAAAAATGAATTTATTCACAAAAATATCAACTATATTAAAAAATAATATAAATTTGATTTTTTGTGGAATAAAATATTTCAACATTTTTGTGATTTTCTGCAAAAAGAACCAATCAAAAATAATTAAAATTGAGAGAGTTATTAATTTTTCAAATCATTACAAATAATATGAGAAATAATAAAAAAAAAGTGGAAAAAACATTAAAAAGGGGTCTGGGGCGAGGGGGATTCAAACCCCAGACCTCTTGTGTGTAGCGCGCAGCCTCTACCACTGGGGTGGTGATACATCCGTGTATCAAACCCCAACCACAAATATACAAGGCTTGCCTTGTTTTAGGCCTGGCCAAGGCAAGGCAAGGCAAGGCTTTGGGTCAGAAACGTGAAGACCATAACTTCCTCATTTCTCCATGGATTGGGACAAAATTTATATGTATTTGGCCCAGAATTTCACAAGGAATCCAATGGTGGTGGTGGTTTTTCCAGAAAATAAATCCTCCTCAAAACCCGATAGTGGTTTTGAAATAGGCCATAATGTGCATTTTCTGTGCTACCTCTTGGTACAGGCATAAATTACATGATAAATTGGTGCAAACACAACACATATAACATGTATAAGAGATGCATGATCAATGGACTTCAAAGCAAGACATATTTCAGAGAGTTCAAGTTGTGATGCTTACCTCTTTTGGAGCTTTTTGGGCTATCTGCCAAGTGCTTTGTTCCAGAAATGGTTTGATGCTTTAGACACCCTCAAATGATCCCTTAAAAGTTTTTAGGATGATTGGAATCAGCTGGAAACCTCAGGAATGGAAACTGGCCCTTTCTTGCAAAAGGGGCAAAAGTGGCCAAAATGACAACTCTCTCAAATGGTATTCCAGGTGTGAGGAACCATTTGGGACAGTTCAAGGATGATATTTTGAGTGTGTTTGAGGTTTTATCTGGTTTGGAAAGTGACTGAATCAAGACATGGCTTGAAAAATGCAAAAAAAGTCCTATTTTGAAGTTTTGAGATGAGACTTTGAGATTTTGGTGTTACAGGTCACTTGTGAGAGTTTGGACAGCTTAGATATGACATATTAGATGTGTTTGGATCATGAGCTGTGATGGAAATGCTCTCTAACTCAAAAACTTAGAGTTACCTTGCTAAAGAAGGTATTTTTGCCTAGAGAAAGAGATTTTGAGGAAAGCAAGTGTTGTAGTGCTTTGGTGTACTCAAACTGAGCACAAATGAGCTCTATTTATAGTATAGCAAGTTTGTTTTGCAAGCAATAGTGAATGGAAACTACTGCAGAGGTTTGGCAAATGTTGATCAATAGGAATCCAAGTCTCCTCTAGCCATTGACTAGAGGTTAGAGCACATGCCTATTGTCCCTTGGTTCAGATCTTATCCTTGACTCATTCAGTTGGAAATGGCTCAGTTCATGCAGTCTTGTCTCCTCTTTAGGGTTTTTTAGGTTTGGCATGCTACTTTTGGTTCCAAAGACTTGGGAGGCTTATGGATCAGTGTTTGTTCCTCCTTGGTCTCCCCTTGAGGTGTTCAGATGGATAGACTTGTTGTCATTTGTTCAAATTGGGCAAATCGAGCAAAATGCACAAATCTGCCTTGCCATGACAGTTTGCAGCAAGGCATATTGCCATTGTCATATCTCATGGCTCAAGTGGAATTTGGTGGAGTTCTTGGACATTTTGGAAATATCTCATATGATACAACATATGTGTGATCATAGTTTGTCTTGACACTTTTTGGATCCAAGTGAAAAATGCCCTTACATTTTGGAAAAAGTGAAACAGATTCTGACTTAGTGAAAATTTCACTAAGTGTTGGAAAAAAGTGACATTTTCACTTTTTGTGGTTTTGATCATTCCATAACATAAAATCCATGAGGAATTGGAATGAGTGGTAGTTGAAGCTTTTGTAGAGTACCATGAGAGCTACAAATCCAGCTTTGAATGGGGAAAAATGGCCTTGTGGTTTAGGAGATATGATCCTCCAAAGTTGATACCCTAGCCACTTTGTTCCATAACTTAGAAAATTTTTAAGTTTATTATGGTTACCCCTTTTACAAGTTATCCTACTTTCTTTGATTTTTATTGATGAATGATGATTCCAATCACACATTAACATCATTTTAGGGTTAAGGAACCATAATTGACCAAAAAATCAAAAAGTCAAACTTTGACTTTTTGGTACAGTTGACTTTTTATCAGATGAATTCCAAACTGTGCGATCCTCTATGAAATCAAGTCCTTGACCTAAATCAAACTTGATGGATTGATTTCATAGGTATTATAGGGTGTATTGAATCATGTCCCAAGGTTTGGGGAGAATGTCTTGGTCAAAAGTCAAAGGTACAATTGACTTTTTCCTCAAAACCCTAGTTGTGGTTCTGGTGAAATTGAAACTTCCATTATTGAAAATTGATCAATGTGGTATATTGGAGACCCTCAAATCATGTCTTGAGGTCTTGGCTCATGTTTTGTCCCAAAAGTCAACTTATGGGTGAATTAGGTCAAGAAACCCTAATTCTTGATTTTTGCTGAATACATCCCCTGAGGCTAAATTGACTTGATGCTTGGGTCCATGAGGTCCCTTGAAGTATCTTAGGATATGTTTTGAAGTATTGGCTCATGCTCAGATGAAAATCTCCACCTGGGGGCCCTGGTCGACCAAAACCCTAATTTCGTGACACTGGTGATCTTGAGGCTTAATCCACTTGGAATGCTGCAGCCTTGTGCTTGATCCTTGATGTGGGAGTCCTCTTAATCCTTCATGTATGCTTGAGAGGTTAGAAAAGTTGAAGATCATGTCCTTTCTTGATTGATCCTTTGTCTAAGGGCTCTGAGAGGGCTTGAAACCCTGATTCTTGATTGTAGTGAATGCTCACCCATCTTTGGGGAGACTAATGAGTATGAAAGTTCATCCATATTGTGATGATGCTTTGCACAATGATGGGAATCTTAGTGGTCAAAATTTGGGGTATGACAATCATCACCACCTTAACAAAGCGTATACTTTCGCTATGTTGCATATGGTTTGTGTAGCTATGAAGAAAAATACAAGAAGTATGAAGCCATTGTGTTAACTTCATTCACCTTATACTTTTTTTCATAGCTTCATGAACTAGATGAAATATGAAATTAACAAGACAACAGATTAAAGTTTCCATCAAATCCTTTTGAATTGTTTTACGTCTTCTTTTCCATAAATTTTCCATCAAATCCTTCCATTAAAATGTCTCAGCAGTCCGGTTGTAGCCATGGAAGTAGGTCCTCAAATTGTTCAAGGTACGTATGCAAGTGTGGTCTTAACACTCCGTTGATGACGGCATGGACCAACTCGAACCCAGGCCGCCGTTTCTATGGTTGTGGGATGTATAAGATTCAAGGATACTAACAATGCTCTCACTTTGCTTGGTTGGATGACGAGATGGATCCTAGAGCAAAACAAATAATTTATTCACTAGTAAAGAACTTGAATGAGGAGAAGGAAATGGTTAACACCTACAAAGCCAAGGAGGACGAATTGATGTTGAAGGTGAAGATCCTGAAGAAATAGTTGAAGATTACCTGGATTTTTATTTTATTTTTAGTGTTAATTGCATTTGTTGTAATGACGAATTAGGTTAAAGTTGATTAGGTTTGTATGTTTACTAATGGTGTAATGGTTGATGTATTGGTTACATAAGATTCATGTGATAATGTTATGGTGTATCATGAATATGATACAATTAATATTATTATAACTTTATTATAAATCAGTGTTGTATTTTCTACTGTGATATGGTGAACAATAATATAGGTTAAAAATTGTTATAAATTATAAAAGCAGGATATAATTGTAAATTTTGCAGAAAATTTAACAACGGTTATTTATCATAACCGTTATAATAACTCGCGTGCTGTCCAGAAAAAAAATTAAAACAAAACTGCGCAGCTGGGAATCGAACCTAGGACCATTACTTTATCACTACGGTTTTTTGGATAAACTGTTGTGATAGGGCGCGTGCTTTCCAGTTTATTACAACGGTTAAAGGACCGTAATTGTAAGTATCATATATATAACCACACTCTACATAACAACGCCTGGTCCTGCGTGGTTATATATCTTTCCCAACTATTGTTAAATGTCTTTTCTATAGTAGTGACTAAAGACCCAAATGGAGGAGCAACAATGTCAGATAGAGGCAATGAAAAAGAGGAAAGCTGAAATGGAGGAGATGATACGGTAAGTTATGCAATCACAAGGTGGCGGTAATCAAGTTGTTGTAAATGAAGGAGTTGGTGGTCAACAACAGATGGATAACGAGGATGACAATGATTTCAACCTTGATAACATTCCCGATCCGGATTGATCCGAAAGATTTATTGTAATTTTAAATTTTTATTTTAGTAAAATATTAATTATATTTTAGTATATTATACACTTTTTATTTAAAAATTATATTATTAATTTTGGTATTTATTTATATTTATTAATTTTTGGTATTAATTATATTTATTAATTTTTCAATTTAAAATATTATTAAAATCATTCTTATTAATTTTGGTATTTATTTATATTTATTAATTTTTGGTATTAATTATATTTATTAATTTTTCATTATAAAAAATTATTAAAAAAATTTATTATTAATTTTGTATTTTAAAATAATTAAAAATACAAACTATTAAATTTTATATAACATACGTAATAAAACAATCCAGTTTTTTATAAAAAAAAAAAAAAAAAAAACTTAGCCACGTGAATATCACGTCGCAACTTGCCACATGAAAATCACGTGGCAACATTCTTAGACATGTCTGCCACCCTTCTGCTACGTCTGCTACACTTGCAACTTCTGTTAAGATTGTTGCGACGTGAAAATCACGTGGCAAAGTTGCGACGTGATTTTCATGTGGCAACAGAGTTATCACACGTGCTCCTGCTGCGGGAATGATCACGTCGCTAAAATCACTTTGTGATGTGATTTTTCACGTTGTGGCGTGAATATCACGTGGCAACAAGCAGTTTTTTTTGTAGTGGTAGAGTAATCTTCATAAATGTTGTTTTGAACACTTTACCTACATTTTTCTTCTCTTTTTATAAAGCGCCTAAAAGGGTCATTAGGGAGATGATAAGAATACAACAATTGTTTCTCTATAGCAGAACAGGGAACTAGAATTAGATTAATTAGGTTTATTGGGACTCCATTTGTAAACCTAAGCTAGAAGGAGGTCTTGGATTAAAAAAAACTATGAGCTGTTCAAATGGCTTTATTTGGGAATGGGATTGGCGTATTCTTTCGGAAGAAAACTCAATTTGAGACTTGTTGTTACAATTCAGGTATGAAGATACGACAACATTGGTGTTAGATCAATCTCACAGTGTTAATTGCAAAAAGCATTATTTAAGGTGGCGAGATCTCTTGCTATCTATTGTCCCAACCACAGATGATTTAGGTTGGTTTGGTACCAGTTTCTCCTGCAAATTAGGAATGGGACAACAGATGGTGCGACGACGTCCCTTTCAAGCTTCTTTTCTCTGCCCTATTCAAGGCTCTTCACGCACCAAGTTGCAAGATAAGTGAAACAGGGTACTGGCTGCAAGACAAATAGGTTTCGAACATTGATCCTTCTACTGGATTCGCTGATTCTACATGGTCTGAGTTTATGGAGCTTCACGGTATCTTAATCAACACATCTCTGCAGGTTTGTGTGGTGGCGAGATGCTCACGGGGTTTCAATTAAATTCGTCTACGATTTCCTTGCAGGTTTTGTTAGATTAATTATATAATTAATCAAATATGGATTGACATAATTAATTATTAATTAATTATATTATGGTCTATTGTTATTATACACTAAATATATGAATTGTTTGATTGGGTTTTGTGCCTGAATGGACTGTGATGGGTTGGACTATTCAGTTAAGCCCAATGAGAGGTCTCTGCCATCAACCGTTTAGCTATTTAAGTGTCTTCCCATTACACAATTAAAATACTGTGAAAACCCTAAACGACAATGAGGGTAGTAATTCTCTCATACTCACTCTTCCGAAAGCGTCTCTCAAATCTTATAAGGTACACCGTTCTTATCATTGTCGATTGTTCTTTGATATAACAATATGCTATAATTTGTATCTATTCGATTCTATTAAATCTATCAATTGGTATCACGGCCTAGTTAGATACATTTTATAGCTATTGATCTAAAATAAAATTGGTACATGTTATTATATGAATAGGAAAATACGGTTGATATAATATAATTCATGAAAATATCGAATTTTACCATAATAAGATCCCATATGATTTCATCTAAACATGTATTTCTATGATATGATGAATTCTATTTGATTGATCTTAACATTGTATAATCGATTTTGACATGAAAACATAGGAATGGTTTATTTGTCATTTATATGGTTTAAAAGAGACTTTTCATCTAATATGTGTCAATGTTTTTGAGTGACATATTAAAAGAAAAAAAAAGGTTGAGTGTAATATGAGATATCCATTTTATTTTCAATTATGAGATAAACCCTTAATTTTAATATGGGAATTTTTTTTAAGATTGGCTTGATGAACTTAATAAAAAAAAATATGATATGGTGACATCTAGAATAATTGTATTGCTCTACAAGGTCATCTTGACCAAGTTTCCTATTAAATAGCAAATTAAATAAAATAAAAGTGCATGAACTATTCTCCTTTTTTGTGACTATTTTTTCTTTGTTTCGTTAAACAAATAATATTATATTTAATTTGTACTGGCTATTTGCTATTTAGATAATAGGAATGAATCTGTATATTTGTTTCAATTTGCCATGGAAAAATTAATGTTAATAAGAATAATATTTGTTTAACTTGTGCGAATATAGTTACCGTTATGAAAATCTTAATAATTCTTTGTTGATTCTCGTTAAATGCATCAATATGTAAATTTGTATGGAGAATATCAATTATGATTGCTTTCATTGATACATGTATTTTTGAATTTTAACCTTACATTAAGGTGAACTCCACTATTTGATTCAAGCCATTTTATTTCAATTTTATTGAGAGTATTATTTTTGCAATCAAAATAATGTGTAGTCAGCCTATGAACCTTAATATTTCTCACACAAAATATTATTATCTTATAGTATATGACAATTTGCAATTACTAAATCGTCTATGAATCATATCTCATATATTGTCTACATGATAAAGTAAGAAATAAAAGACATAAATTTGTTAAGCTCTATTGTTTCATGATAACAGGTACATAACTTATTGATTCCGTAAATTTGTGCTACTAAATTTAAAATGTATTTCAACTCATGATTAATTAAAGGGTTAATTGTGATTTACCCCCCTGACATATGAGCGAATTTTGATTCACCCCTCTCCATGCCTTTAGGCAACGGTTTTTTTGAAAAAATCGTTGTCAAAACCTGCCTATGGCAACGGTGGAGGGGTAAACCAAAACACGCTCATATGTCAGGGAGGTAAATCACAATTAACCCTTAATTAAATTATATTCGTTATTGTGAGCATTGATGTTACAATTTGATCATATTAATGATGATTGATAATAATAATATCGTTCGGTATATATTCTGATAGGAAGTTTTCCTATCAAAGATTTGAGACTAGGGTTTCAATGATCAAAGAGAGAGAATTAAAAACTATCTAAAGAAAAGTACAAATTAAAGATAACATTTTTTTCTTGATTCCTTTTTCCATTGTGTCAAAGACACTACATATATAATGTTCATAATGGATAATGAAATAAGAGCCCAAATACAATAATAGCCCAATAACAATACTATTAATTAATGATAAAAATCCTAAATTATATTTTACCCCTTTATCATTGCCGTCGGGTTCACTTGAATCTTGTCCTCAAGGTTCTAGACAAAGAGTCAGCACCACATTGAATTATGCTAGCACCTGATTTAAAAATCTCCTTCACCTCCCCCATGATGGGCTTAAACAATGAATGGTAGGTCTCATCATCAATTCCATCATACAGGGGAACATTAAGTGAATAATATTTGCCAATACCATATTTATCATAATTAGTATCAGATATCTGACCCTTCTCGTTATTATTTGACTTTAACTTCCGAAACGCATACTCCACAAATTGGTTGTCACATAGACAGAGTATTTGGCAGCTCTTGGATGTCGAAGTTCAAGTTCGTTGGAAACTCGGACACTTATAGCTGCATTTACTCCAAGGAAGATCATGCCTTCCCATCCATTATAATTCATGCATATAGAGATGGAATCGACAGCAATCACTGCATTATCAAGGTGACCAGCAAGAACAATAAGACTCATCATATACCAAACTTCAAGGAAAAGCATAACAGCCGAAGCAATCGATAGCCTAACAAAGGACCATATATCCTTAAAAGCCAACCACGACAACCCATTCCATCCATCCTTACACCAACCCACCACATAAACAAGTTGAGCCAACGTAATTCCCCAACTCGTGACATCGAATGCAATCGCTGCACCGGTTAAGCCTAACTCGAATACATAAATCAAGAGCCAGAGCAAGCCAATATACGAAATTAGAGCCACTAATCCAATCCACACAATGACATTAACCTTACTCTAAGCTTAAAGGAACTTTTGTGTTGGAAAATTGAAGCAAAGTGAGAGAAATTGAGGAATTACTAAAAGTGCGAAATTTCCAGCTAGATCAGCCATATCTTTCTGTTGGCCCAGAAGTTTCAAAATTGGAGCAGCAAAAATGTATATCGGCAATAGGAATAAACTCGTCACAAACAAAATTATCCATGACCGTTGCATGTAAATACCAAGCATTTTCCTGAAAATTTCAAGGGCCTCGGTACCATAACCATTTTGCGCATATCCGATTATCATGGCATTCCACGAGACATTATCCCTTTCTAACATGCGCTCAAAAACCACACGTCCATCTTCAACTAATCCACATTTCATGTACATGTCAATAAGAGAATTCCCTACAAAAATATCAGATTCTTCCCCTGACTGAAACCAAAAACCCTGCTTCAAAATGTGAATATGTGCCTGCCTTCCAAGCTTCAGATCAACAAGATTTACACATGCATTAAGTAAGTTACCAAATGTGTAATGAGTTGGCCAGATGGATTCCCTTTTTAGGAGGAGGAATAGTCTAACCGCCTCTTCATTCTCTCCGTTCTGCGTATAACCTGCAATAAGCGCATTCCACGACACCACGTTCCTCTCCATCATGTTTGAAAACATCAGTCTCGCTGCTTTCACACTTGATGCCTTTGCATACCCACTTACCATGGAGGTTTCAGATACCACATCCCTAAGTGGCATCCTATCGAAAACCAATCGAGCTTCGTTAACTCTCTTGCACTTTGCATACATATTAACCAAAGCATTGCCTAACACAAGGTCATTCTGAAATTTATCCCGTTTCATAACACGAGCATGAATTTGCAAACCTTCCCTAATTGCTGATAAGCTTACACAAGCACTAACCACACTGTGTCGCTCCCGGGATTTTCATCCAAGTACAAACGCGAAAGTGGCACCGAAACAGAGTCGCCAGCAATGTGTATTTATCCCAAGAGAGGGAAAGGAAACACCGCATAAACCTGGGGGAAAGGAAAGAACATGGTCTTGCGACCAAGAGAACTGGGTTCGGGAGTCGGTTACGCGCGAGGAAGGTATTAGCACCCCCACGCGTCCATCGCACCCGATGGGATCCACGCTTACTTGTCTCACTCACAGGGTGTAAGAAAAGAATACTGGAAAAGGAACTGGAAAAGGAAAGGAGAGAAAAAGAGAAACAAATGTAGGGAAAATAAAAGAAGCACTCGAATGGGCCCTACCCCACTGCCTACGTATCTCATCGGGAACATGAGAATCAGAGCGACGTAGTTCGCCTCACTAGGGATGGGTTGTTTGTGTTTTTTAGGGAACGGATAACGTTATAGCTCAGGTGTTGCAGGCTCGCTGGTCCGAGTGCGTTACCATCTTGCAAGAGAACGAGAAGAAGCACGTTCATACGTTGAGAATGAGTGAGATGAGAAAAGAATTCCCGAAGGAAAGACGTTATTGTTTGTTTTTGTCTTTAAAAAAAAGTGTTTTTTATTATGTGTGTTTTGTAACACATATTGTATTTAAGTCCCTCATGTAGGATCGAATGCCTCGCATACCGACCCAAGACGGGACGTACGCTAAACATTCCAAGAAAGTGAGAGAAGACCCCACACCTCCTTGTTTCCATATGAAAGGCCTAAATACAATAGGTGTTATGCCTTTATTAAGTGTTTTTTACTTTTGTTTGAAGATGAGAGAAGAAGGACTCAAAAGGAAGCAAAAGGTGAATACTAAAGGGAACTAAGACTCACCCTAATGTTATCATGCTAGGAAGTCCTAAGGTTATTGTGGTTTAAGAAACCCTAAGTCTAAAGGAAAGAGAAGGCAGTCTACCTAATGTTGTCATGCATGGATTGCTATCCTAATGTCTCTCCTACCTCCGACTTAATCGAAAATTAAGTGGAGCTAGAAATCCTACGGGATCATGTCATCAGACAAGTAAACACAGGATGAATCAATCACAAAATGAAATAATAGCAACTAAAGAGTAAACAGTGTCAGTTAACAATAATATCACGCAATCACAAAAAGAAAAAGGGAGCTTTAGCCAAGGGGTCATATCAACCGAGGCAAACAAGCTAGCTGTGAGGAATAGGGGTGCTCGCCCAAGGGCATCAAGAACCATGGAGAGCAGAGTAAGAAAGGGAAAGATGTGAATCAGATCACATAAGCATCAGCAATGGTCAATGCGAGCTATAAACAAGGCGTGGGGGTTTGATTACTAAACCCTCATTCCACTGACGGACTCGATAACACGAGCAAGATATGTTCAAAGCTTCAATCATGTAATGAGAGCTAAGAACGACTCAACTAGAATAACGGGGGTCGATTGCAAACCCTAGCTTCCGTCAATTGCCTTCTTGGAGGTCTTAACAGGGGAAATGGGAATGGGATGCCTCATAGAGGTCTTCAGGCACAATATTAAACAATCACAAACAGAGCCTCCTTTTAGGACTTCCATCATTGCCGGCCAAGTGGCACGGACTCCCAATCCTACTTCTCATGGCATAAAAAGGAAAAATGCGGAATTAGTAAAAAAGAAGAGAAGTAATACCGAACGGATATCAATCCGTAGCAACGCAAGCAAACTATAAGCAAACCGACAAGCTTCTAGTAACCTAGCATAAATGAACAAAGGTGTTAGAAAGTGGAATGAATCCGTGAAAGGCATGGAACCAAATGCTCTTCAAAATACAATAAAACAAGACAATAAAGTATAAATAGAAGCAACAACAACGCTTCAGCACCTACATAGCTGTAAAAAATAGCAACAAGTAAAAACAGTCTATAACAGCTACTATTTCCAGAACATGACAGGTATGTATGCAGCCAGACAGAACAACGACATTCTACAGCACCCTTTGTACACAGCAGCTGTGTATACTACAGCAACTTCTATGTTTAGCTAATCAAGTGTAAAACACTACAAAACAAACTCAAAGGTTAGTCAAAATTCAAATGGAAATTGTCAAATAGGAAGTAAATGAAATCAATACTAAATGTAAGCAACAATTAGTCGAAAAACTATGCAAAAATATTAAAGACTATTAACAAAGTTACCAAATGAAACTATTATGAAAATATTAACACTAAAACCTATGTTTAGTCAATGTTATAACTAATTCAAACCAAACTATATCAATATCAATTGGTTCAAAGTTAATTCTAATTAACAACTAACAGACAAATAGTGACCAATTAAGACAAAAACATGTAGTGCGATTAAGCAAAAACAATTAATGCCATTAAGCAAAACAATTAGTAACCACTTAGGCAACAACAATTAATAAGCAATTAAGCTAAAAACGATTAGTGCAATTAAGCACAAATCAATTAATGCCATTAAGCAACAATGAGTAATGCAATTAAGCAAAAAACAATTAGTGCAATTAAGCAAAAATGATTAGTCTAAAACCAATATCAACATCTAAGTCTAATTAGTCGGAATTAGTTTCTGAACAAAAGCTAATGAAAGTTAATCTACTATTATTCACCAACTAGTCAATATTGAAATGTCAAGGTTAGTTTCTAATTCGAAACGGATTTCAAATTGTGAATTAAACCGAAACTCTAATTCTAAACATATTAACTAATTCTAGAGATTAAGTGTTAATTATCCTAAATCAATTAACACTGAGTAATTTCCAAAAAACTCTAATTCTAGTCAAAAATCAATTCAAAGTTAAAATCTAATTAACCTAAACCTATTAGTCTAATGACTTGTTAACAAGACTGAATTACCTAACCCTGATTGTAAAATTAAAACAAAATTAAGAAACTGAAATAACACAATAAAGGGGGTACCGTAAGTGGCCTGGGAGGTGTGGTTAGTGCTTCCATGGATTAAGCTATGAGGAGGTGTAGTGTGGAAACAAGAAGCCCATGTCTTCTGAGACCCCATTCAAACTCACGGGTCAAACACACAACAGGATGTAGAAAAAAAACCTAAGTCTCAAACTTCCTCCCTTCTACATTTTCTCTGATGCACCGTTATCCCTTCCTACCTCAACCTCTTCTTCTTCAACAAACCTACGGCCGTTTCCACTCTTTATTTCGCGTCACCGGCGACGCCTGTCCCTTGCTCGCCCTTCTCCGATTTCAAGTTCCGCGGTGATGACATTAACATGCGCTGCCGGCTCACTCTCACCTGCACCTCCTTCTCCTCTTTTCTCAATTTCACACCGTCTCTCTCTGATTTGTCATCGATCTCACGATCCTCCCTCTTGCATTCATTTGTCTTTCTTTCTCACCCTTATTTTCTCTAGTTTCAGCATGAACCCGTGCTCTCCGCCATCTCCCTCACAGCAATTCAACGTCGCGGCTCACATCAGTGGCGACTCAGCAAATCGAAGCGAAAGCGGAACCCTAAGTGCCTCAATCTCAAAGGTGGCTCAGTGAATTGAAACAAAATGGAACCCTAAGTACCTCAATCTCAATGGCGACAGTCCCGATGGAGGTGTTTCTTTACGCTTCAAGCTTCGGTATCCTCTTCTTTTCCGCTTTCGATCTTTCTTCAGTTCCGTGTGTGTGTGAATCCAGTATGAAATTGTGATTCTCTGTAGGTTGATGAATGAATTGCTGAAGCTATGGCGAATCAAATTTGCAGTAGCTTTGCCAAGGGATTTGGTAGCAGAATCGATGAGGATGATGATGCGACGTTGTTGATGGAGTGAAATCCCCAGCCGATTCAGGTATGAATTTCTTCGTCTATGATTTCGATCTTCCTCTTCTACTCCTTTTCCTTTTCCTGCTGTGAATGTGGTTCCTGAATTTACGAGTTCTTGTGCGAATTGTTGTGCATTGATCTGTAGGTTGAGTCAAAACTTGCGTTGTGGTGTTCGTTGTGGGATCTTACGTAATACCGAATCATTGTTGCTATTGAACTTATTGCACTGTGCGTTTGATTCGATGCAGATTGGTGATTGTTGTAGAATTCTGATTTTGGTGAATTGATGAAGACGAAGGTGAATCCAGAAGCTTGAAGTGTTGATGGTGAAGGTTCGAAGATAGAGGATTCAGAGAGAATGAAGGTGGAGAATGGAAGAAGGTGAATTGAAGAGATGGTGAAAGTTTTTGTTAGAGGTTGTTAGGAGAATTGGTTAATTAGAAATTCGGTTAAAAATTTGTTAGAGATTGAAGAAGATGAATAGAGTTTTGGAGTTCTGAATTTCTGTTAGATTTTTCTACATAACTTCCTGTGCTAATTTCGGATATGTGAGCTGGAGGTGAAGTTGCATAATATGGTATCTCCTATATCAGTAGTGAACACTGCCATATGAATCGTAGATTTATTGATCTCATTGATAGTTGCCATGGAATTGAGATTAATATGATGTAACATGAAGTAATGGTACTTTGCTGAAATATATTTGACGTCATCTGAACTTGTAATTGAATGATTTCTCAAGGCTTGAAAGTTCCCTGGTTTTCCACTTGCGAAAATCATAAAGATGTCCTCTAACATAACATCCTGAATTATGCATAGAATATGACCTCACCAAATACCATTGATGATCCAGTCCCTCCCTCTGCATTCTCAACTGTTCAATTGAACCAAAGACTGTGGAGTTGAAATTTAGGAAATGAATATGGATTTTAATTTTGGATTTAGAAGAAAAATGGACCCAAAATGGATATAATAATTGAATATGAAAATTGGTTGGAAGTAAAACATGGTTTGTAATTAAAAGTGAGATTTGGTTTCGGAATGGATTTAAACTATAAACAAAATGGACATGATCACAAATGTGAATGATCAGAATGGTTTGTGAAATGGACTTTGACATTGGCTTTAAAACGGGTGAAAATGCGACACAGTACTTGCCTTGATGACTTGGGCTCAAAATAATCCATATGACCACTTCCTACAACATTGACGAATCCAAACCCAAATTTTCTCCTTCAAGAACCATGTCTTCAATGCAATCCCTGACCTATTCCCAATTTCCATGGCAATCAACAGATATCTCAATAATCTTCAGTTGATGAAATGTTCCCGTACTCAACCGAGAAGGAGAACCCTAATCCTCATTGGTGTACACTCTAAATGGGGAAATGTTTTGCGCAGGGAAGGGGTAAAAACCTTGGTTCACCAATGACCCGGACCCATGGCTTTTAGTGGATCTTCTGAATAGAGCAACCTTGGAGCTTGACGAACCTCTGAATAAGAAGATATTCCTGATAATATGAATTCACCCTTGAATGTAGATGAGAGCCTCACAACAATAGAGAAACCCGAGCCTGCACATGAAACCTTGAACCCGCGCCTCAGAAGACCTGTGCAAATGAATTAATGAGTTATGCCTAATAATGCAAATGAAAAGTAAACATAAACCAATCATTGAGAAAAATAAGAGGGAAAATTTTGGGGTATTACAGCTGCCCCTATTCCATCACTGTAAACCTGAATGGATGATAGCGATTGTTGTCAGACTTTCAAGGTATGGAGGGATTGAATACCGAAAATAACCATAAAATTTGCACTATGTTGAGAAGAAGAAAATGGATATAAACCCAACCAAATGAACTCTGCTTGGAAAAAAACTCTGATGGGAAGAATAATACCGAAGAGATGTCTTTTTGCACAATGCCAGACGACTACTGGCCTGCCACACTGCGGGTGGACTTTAGCAATGTCTTTTGTACAAAGCCAGACGACTACTGGCTTGCCACACTGCGGGTGGACTTTAACAATGTCTTTTGTATAACGCCAGACGACTACTGGCTTGCCACACTACGGGTGGACTTTAGCAATGTCTTTTGTACAACGCCAGACGACTACTGGCTTGCCACACTACGGGTGGACTTTAGCAATGTCATTTGTACGACGCCAGACGACTACTGGCTTGCCACACTGCAAGTGGACTTTAGCAATGTCTTTTGTACAACGCCAGACGACTACTGGCTTGCCACACTGCGAGTGGACTGTCTTTTTGAATGGAGTCAGACGACTACTAACTTGCTACACTGCGGGTGAACTTTTGCCAATCTACGGTTGGACTTTGCAGCTGAATTGCCACACTGTGGGTGGACTTTTGCCAATCTACGGTTGGACTTGCTAATAATTTGCCACCCTTGGATGGCCTTTTGCCAATCTATGGTTAGACTTAGTTGCAGTCTTTTAAAGGGAGTCAGACGACTACTGACTTGCCACACTACAGGTGGACTTGTGCCAAGCAACGGTTGGACTTTGCCTTGCTTTGCCACCCTTGGATGAACCTTTTGTCAATCTACAGTTGGACTTTAAGAATTTGCCACCCTTGGATGGACCTTTTGCCAATCTACGGTTGGACTTTAAGAATTTGCCACCCTTGGATGGACCTTTTGCCAATCTACGGTTAGACTTTAAGAATTTGCCACCCTTGGATGGACCTTTCGCCAATCTACGGTTGGACTTTAAGAATTTTCCACCCTTGGATGGACCTTTTGCCAATCTACGGTTGGACTTTGAGAATTTGCCACCCTTGGATGGACCTTTTGCCAATCTACGGTTGAACTTTGAGAATTTGCCACCCTTGGATGGACCTTTTGCCAATCTACGGTTGGACTTTAAGAATTTTCCACCCTTGGATGGACCTTTTGCCAATCTACGGTTGGACTTTAAGAATTTGCCACCCTTGGATGAACCTTTTGCTAATCTACGGTTGGACTTTGAGAATTTGCCACCCTTGGATGGACCTTTTGCCAATCTACGGTTGAACTTTACGAATTTGCCACCCTTGGATGGACCTTTTGCCAATCTACGGTTGAACTTTAAGAATTTGCCACCCTTGGATGGACCTTTTGCCAATCTACGGTTGGACTTTAAGAATTTGCCACCCTTGGATGGACCTTTTGCCAATCTACGGTTAGACTTTAAGAATTTGCCACCCTTGGATTGACCTTTCGCCAATCTACGGTTGGACTTTAAGAATTTGCCACCCTTGGATGGACCTTTTGCCAATCTACGGTTGGACTTTGAGAATCTGCCACCCTTGGATGGACCTTTTGCTAATCTACGGTTGAACTTTGAGAATTTGCCACCCTTGGATGGA
The DNA here is from genome assembly GCA_022829125.1 of Lathyrus tuberosus. Taxonomy (NCBI): domain Eukaryota; kingdom Viridiplantae; phylum Streptophyta; class Magnoliopsida; order Fabales; family Fabaceae; genus Lathyrus; species Lathyrus tuberosus. The sequence goes on from JALAZF010000071.1 coordinate 17,936,295, forward strand.
CCTTTTGCCAATCTACGGTTGGACTTTAAGAATTTGCCACCCTTGGATTGACCTTTTGCCAATCTACGGTTGGACTTTAAGAATTTGCCACCCTTGGATGGACTTTTTGCCAATCTACGGTTGGACTTTGAGAATTTGCCACCCTTGGATGGACCTTTTGCCAATCTACGGTTGAACTTTGCGAATTTGCCACCCTTGGATGGACCTTTTGCCAATCTATGGTTGGACTTTAAGAATTTGCCACCCTTGGATGGACCTTTTGCCAATCTACGGTTGGACTTCAAGAATTCCAATACTGGATTACTCTCCGCATCCGTGTCAGACATCTCTGCTGACTCTGCTGAGGAACAATGATCAATGATATGACTTTAGAGACTCCTGAAAGGATGATATCTCTGCTGGAGAATGAATGAACAATCCGTCTGTTTCGAATCATTACGCCTGCCAAAAATAAATTGGACTTTGAAATATTAGGGGAGTGACGATGATTCTGCCAGGGATCACTTCATCTGCTTGGGGCTGAATTCTGGTCACAGGAACTCCGCTGGGGATGAGAATTTTTGAATGACATCCTGCTAGGGAAGAAAAATCATTAAAATCTGCATGAGGATCTACTAAACCCGAGATCCTTTGCGGGGAGAATCAACCTGCTAACCCGGCTGGGGAAAGCATGTACTATCACCTTGCTGAGGAATAGATTCTGTTGACTGATAAGCCTCTTGCGGGGAGAAAAACAACTCAGCTGGGGAGTATTGTTGACAAGATTCAATGCTGAACTCTGTGGGGAATGCAATTATCATATATACGCTCTTGCTGGGAATCAGGGCTACTCTGCCGGGGATATGCAAATCCTGATTAGAACATTTCACTGCAACTTATTGGGAAAGAGTCCCTGGAGATCTGCTGAGGAAACCCAAAGCAATTCCACGGTAGTCTCCTGAGGAATAACTTCTGTTGAGCTTAGGATGAGTGCTACAATGCCCCACGTTAGGAGCACTTTTCGTTCGACGACTCTGCTGGGGATGATGAGTTTACAACAAACTCTGCTGGAGAGAGCCGCTTCAACGCGTCTCATGCTGGGGAACGTCTCTTGAGAGGATTTTACAGAATAACAAGCGTCTTCCAACTCTACTAGGGATAATAAATCGAGAACATATCCTGCTGGGGAAATTCAAAATGCTCCCTGCTCGGGAGGGTCAACAACTTGCTCTTTGCTCCATGATACAAGACTGATCTGAAGAAAACGTCCTAAGAGGATTTTACAAAAGATTAAGCATCTTCAAACTCCTGGAAACTTCACTGGGGATTGACCATTAACTTCGGTGTCTGCGAATCAACTCTACCGGAGAATTCGTAACCGTTATCGACACCGAAAAACTTGTAGCTGTTGGAAGTACTGAATGAGAGAATCGACTTAATAAGCTACAACACCATCCCATTGAACTCCATTTACCGATATCGAAACGTCGTGACCGACCGCCGCCCGAATGATGGACTCAATTAGTAAACGTTGTGACAAAAGGGTGACATGTGAGCCCTTCCCTGAACATGATTGCCCCAGTCTTCTGCGTGGGAATAAGTGATTACTCGTCTAGAAGACATGATCCCATGATCTCGAAAAGGCTTTAATCTTGCCTTTGAGCCTAGTACGAGGCTGCTACTTGCAAACAAAAGGATATGCACACATGTCCCAGGCTGGATATGACTTCTGCAACTGAGAAAATCTAACTCTGAACCACCACTTGTTGGGGAGAGAGGTTTTGATGCATCTCTGGCTGGGAACATTATTAATGAAGCCTGCTGAAGACGGGGGACCACAAATGCCTTGGGTTGGACTACCCCTTTTGTTTAAAACCTTCTGGCTGATTGGCTGTATATGTGTGAACAACAGTTTTTCTTCCATTTGCCCCTCAGACCAACATGGTCTACCAAAAGAAATTGTCTCAAGAGGATTTTACAGAAGACTTGTCATCCAAAACGCCTCAATGTCTTCAAACTCTTGTAGAGATTCGTCGGATCACGACGTAACTGCCTCAGACCGTATGGTCTACAGAGAAATTCGCCTCGAGAAGATTCATGAACAATCTCATATACTCGTGAGATATTCTGTCCCAATACTCTGAACCCTGGATAGGCTGATTAGCCGTCTAGATGGACTAACTTCCTGTGCTCTTGGGATGGCCTACCCCAGTATGAACCTTGAAGTGGCTTTGCCCCTGACTATTGATCTTTGAAGGAAGACCTAGAATACCTGCCTTTAGAGAGATTTGAATCTCGAAGTAATTGCCCCAGTCTGGCTGAACTTTGAATGGATTTCTCGACGTGATTGGCTCAGATTGGCTACACCTTAAAGAGAGGATTCGACGTGACTGCCCCAAATCGACTACGTCTTAGCACACCTTGTTGGAAAAGACCCCACTCAACAAAGTTTCCTACGGAAGTACCATTGGATGTGGCTGTCCTTCGGGAGTCTCAGAATTCTCAACTCGGCAAGATTAAGCTTCTAGACTGCATTTCCATGTATAAACTTCTTTTGATGTTAAACAAATGTATGCAAGCAAAAAATGTTTTAATCTGAGAATGAAAATTCTAATGCAACACACATGTTAATCTTGAAGTCTTTACTGAAAAGATGTCGCAAAGCTGTGAACGAATCACTGCTTAGGATACGACATTGATTTTTGAATAAAATAAAGCATGCACATGCAATACCAACAAGATCTCTTAGCATTACTCATAGGAGTCAGGAATGTTATCTCATCGGAGTACACTCTTGAAATAAACCCTGTTTCAATTAGGACTTTTGAGGGTTGTATCGTGGCCTGGATCACGATTTTGAGAAAAAAGGATTTAAGTCTCAAAGTTTATCGGTGCCCACCCACTCTTCGTGATGTTCTCCAGTCCTACATTCAGCTAATTTGCACAAACGTTCGCCTCTCAAAAATATTTTGTGATCTTTAAGGAACCCATGCATCTGATGGTTTGACACCTAATGAGGCTATGGAGTGACAGTCATCCCTTTGTCTTTTGTCCGTAGTCACACGACTTTGTCCTTGCTCGAGGATTTTCTTTTGTAATCCTTTTGTTTTTCGCTTTCGCATTCTTTTGCCCCTTTTTTTATCCCTAATTTTTGCCTGGACTGATTCTTTTGAATCTTTAGATTTTGAAATCCAGCGGGATGCCCTAACTTTTGCCTAAGTTGCTTGTTTTCAAGTTTTGACTTAGCGGGCTTTTTTCTTTTTTTTTAATTCTTTTTTTTCGGAACAAATCGTGTGACACTGGCTTGTCTTGACTTTGTTGAAAGGATCGTGACTGCCTCACTCTTTGATTGTTGATGGATAACCATTGTGGTTTCACATCTCTTGACCTCTTGACAGTGGAACAGGAGGTAATGGATCCTCAGATGCACACTCCTTTTGAAATTTGAACGCTCGGTCAAATTAACTGACGCCTACCCTGCCCCTGGGTTGAATGTGAGGGTTTTTTCATACAAAAAGAAACTCCTACTTCAAGGCTCAAAGGGGTTAACGAGGGTCTATCTCCCTTATATCTCCAGTGTTTGGGGATTTGAATCAATGCCTGTACATCCTCAACAGGGTTTTATTCAAAAGCACACAATTAGAGATTTTTGCGTTTTCAACTCATCATCCTGCCTCAGAGAGTTTAAGCAAGACAGGTAGCATTGCAATGCACATATACAAAATTATGAGTGAATACGAATGGATTACTTCAGGAAAAACATGCGTGCTTTATTAGGATTAACATAAAAAGAAAAACAGATTTCATACATGCATACAAACGTTTTGACAAACATAACAAGCTACACATGAGAATGCAGTAAAGAAGCTAAATGATTATCCTTGTTGAAGAGGCTTGACTCCATCTGGACTTATTGCTTCTGAAGATGTCTTTCCAAACTGGGTGCTCAATCTGATGAAGAAAGTTCAATTTATGGGCCACCCGTCTGGTGTGATAACCTTTGAGTCAATCAAGTTTTGCACCTTATGTTTGAACACTCTGCAATTGTCAATTGTATGTCCAAACGTTCCCGAGTGAAACTCACACCTGGCATTCATGTCATAATCTAGAGGAAAAGGAAACGACACTGGCGTGACATTGTCCAACTGAATCAAAGAGCCTTGGAGAAGGTGAGCAAGAAGCCGGCTTTGAAAAATAGGAACTGGAACAAACACTCTCTCAGACCTCCTGAGTCTTCGTTGCCTCTGTTGCTGACGGTTTTGCTGCCAATGTTGATTATGGTGCCTAGTCTGCCCCTGTACTTTTCTTTCCACATTTGGCCGAGGAACAAACAAAGGTTGCTGACGTGATGACTTTGAAACCTGAAGCTGAGGAATACACCTGTGACCTGAGGTAGACCCTAGAGAAGGGGAAGGAATACTCACTTCCTTGGCAGCTACTGGCGTAAGATCACCTGATACCTTCAAGCCATCTGGTCCAAACTCGATTGCCTTAGAGTCAATTAAGTCTTGCACTTGGTGTTGGACTGCTCTACACCCCTTAATATCATGGCCTGGTGCCCCTGAGTGAAAATCACAATAAGCCTTGGCATCCCATTCTTTTGGAAGCTTTGCAGGAGGTGTCAACTTCCGGAGCTCAATCAATCTTAACTGAAGCAGTTGCTGAAGTAATTTGGCATGACACATTGGTAGAGGATCAAAAACCCTTTCTTGCTTCTATTGATGATGAAAGGATGCAACCGGGAGGGTCCCAGCTGTGATTTGCTGATACAGTAGTTTCAGAACCCAAGGCTTCTGGATTGAGGAAGGTCCCTGAGAGGAGGGAAGAAAATACATTTCTTTAGCAATAGTTGGAGGAACATCTCTTTGCTTGACAGTGCTGATGGGCACAAACTCAATTGCCCCTGAATCAATAAGCTCTTGGACCTTATACTTGAGCATCGTACAATTTTCAACATCATGACCAGGTACCCCTGAATGGAATTCACACCTATCATGGACATTGGAACCCATACGAAACTTGGTGTGTGGAGGTCCTGCATCAATCAAATCAATTAACCAAAGCTTGAGCAAGTGTTGAAGCAACTGAGCGTATGGCATCAAAATCAGATCAAACTTCTTTTTAAGCTTTTCTGGATTAGGATCCTCTTGGAGAACTTGAAGTGATTGCTTATAGGAAAATTTTGGTCGCGTAGGAGATTCACGAGGCAATCCATGGTCTAGAGGAGATCCCAAAGAGATAGGAGAAATGAGAACCTCTGCTGCGGAAGCAGACACCTGATTGTTTTCCTTTCTTAACACGACATTCAGAATTTCCATAACCCGGCCCATCTGAGTCTTCATCCAATTTACTTCTTCTCTCATGACTTACTGACCTCGGGACAACGCCTGAATGTCCACCATAAAATACCCCATTTAGGGCCTTCATCTCAGTCACCTCCGCTCGGAGTTGTTCCATATCTGAACCTTGATTGTGGTGAATCGAGTAGTTAGAAGAAGTCATGTTGGCCTTTCTGCAGGGAATACCCAGTCAGAATGAGAAATCCGCACCGGAACACCTGTTATGCATATGAGTATGAGAATGCAATGCAAAATGCCATGTTCGAATATTTCCAAGGAATCATTATGCTTTGATTCAAAAAAAAAATTTAGAAGAAACTTAAGAAATGGATGGAAATGCTCAGTAACAAGTCTCAAAGTTAATATCCCTTGGAAATACAAGAACATGTATGCGAAAATGATGATGCAGATGCAACAGACATGGGATTAAAGCTTCCATATAATCTGGATAACTGTTGTGCTGATGAGTGAATAAGTTCATGAGTCTGTTCTGAAGAGAACACCAGAATACCAGAATATCTGACTAATCAGAATACCAGGATGCTAGGATATCGGCATAATCATAATACTAGAATAAGCAGAACACCGACGTGATCAGAATAAGGGAATGCCAGAATATTGGCATAATCAGGGTGCCGGAATAATCGGAATACCATAATACCAGGCTGATGAGTCCACACTGATAAGAGAACCAGAATACTGGGTTGGTTGAAGGTTATGGTTACCTGCAAACCTGTAAACAACTCGCCCCTCTCACATGTGGGTACTAGGATCCTCAGTATCCCGGGCTCTCAGGTCGAGAAATGATGATACGTTCACCATTTCGTGTTTGGCATCATCATCAATCGAGGAGGCCTCAACTGATTCTCCAAAACAAAAGGTCCTCAGCTTCTGGCATTGAGGTCGAGAAGCAATAGTACATTCATACCTCGGGGTACAGTACTATCGCCAATCGAGGAATGCCTCCACTGATTCCCTTTCCCAAAAGGAACACCTACGGCAAGTTCCCAGCATTGAGTCCTCGGATCGAGAATGTGCAATGGGTTTGCCACAAAGTGTGGTCTGCCACTGTCACAACTCGGGAGGAGTGCTGCAACTGAGTCCTCGGGAATGGTCACCAGAGTCGACAGCTCTCTAGATCGACATCCTGAAATGCGCAAGATACGCACGTCAGAACATGTCCCAAGATAGCCTCGTCTGGCTGTGAATTTCGTGAATACCCAACGCACTCCAGACGGCACGTAGATCCCACTACTCTCCACTCTAATCCTAAGTGTATACTCAAGCCTGTGTAATGGGCTTATCTCTTAGAAATCCCATCCCGCCAAACAGAAAACCAGCACAGTCCAATATAGCATAATATATCAGATGAAATGAAAATGCTAAAATGTGGTAAATACAGTAATGTACAGTAAAGCAGTAAATAACCATACAATAAAACGGCAAATACAGCACAACAGTAAACACCCAATGAAGGAAAAATAGACAAGCGCTAGGATTTACTCGCCAAGGAAACCAGAGATTCTGGGTTCGCTCCCCAGCAGAGTCGCCAGCTATCGCTCCCGGGATTTTCATCCAAGTACAAACGCGAAAGTGGCACCGAAACAGAGTCGCCAGCAATGTGTATTTATCCCAAGAGAGGGAAAGGAAACACCGCATAAACCTGGGGGAAAGGAAAGAGCATGGTCTTGCGACCAAGAGAACGGGGTTCGGGAGTCGGTTACGCGCGAGGAAGGTATTAACACCGCCACGCGTCCATCGTACCCGATGGGATCCACGCTTGCTTGTCTCGCTCACAGGGTGTAAGAAAAGAATACTGGAAAAGGAACTGGAAAAGGAAAGGAGAGAAAAAGAGAAACAAATGTAGGGAAAATAAAAGAAGCACTCGAATGGGCCCTACCCCACTGCCTACGTATCTCATCGGGAACATGAGAATCAGAGCGACGTAGTTCCCCTCACTAGGGATGGGTTGTTTGTGTTTTTCAGGGAACGGCTAACGTTCTAGCTCAGGTGTTGCAGGCTCGCTGGTCCGAGTGCGTTACCATCTTGCCAGAGAACGAGAAGAAGCACGTTCATACGTTGAGAATGAGTGAGATGAGAAAAGAATTCCCGAAGGAAAAACGTTATTGTTTGTTTTTGTCTTTTAAAAAGAAGTATTTTTGATTATGTGCATTTTGTAACACATATTGTATTTAAGTCCCTCATGTAGGATCGAATGCCTCGCATACCGACCCAAGACGGGACGTACGCTAAACATTCCAAGAAAGTGAGAGAAGACCCCACACCTCCTTGTTTCCATATGAAAGGCCTAAATACAATAGGTGTTATGCCTTTATTAAGTGTTTTTTACTTTTGTTTGAAGATGAGAGAAGAAGGACTCAAAAGGAAGCAAAAGGTGAAAACTAAAGGGAACTAAGACTCACCCTAATGTTATCATGCTTAGAAGTCCTAAGGTTAATGTGGTTTAAGAAACCCTAAGTCTAAAGGAAAGAGAAGGCAGTCTACCTAATGTTGTCATGCATGGATTGCTATCCTAATGTCTCTCCTACCTATGATTTAATCGAAAATTAAGTGGAGCTAGAAATCCTACGGGGTCATGTCATCAGACAAGTAAACACAGGATGAATCAATCACAAAATGAAATAATAGCAACTAAAGAGTAAACAGTGTCAGTTAACAATAATATCACACAATCACAATAAGAAAAAGGGAGCTTTAGCCAAGGGGTCATATCAACCGAGGCAAACAAGCTAGCTGTGAGGAATCGGGGTGCTCGCCCAAGGGCATCAAGATCCATGGAGAGCAAAGTAAGAAAGGGGAAGATGTGAATCAGATCACATAAGCATTAGCATTGGTCAATGCGAGCTATAAACAAGGCATGGGGGTTTGATTACTAAACCCTCATTCCACTGACGGACTCGATAACACGAGCAAGATATGTTCAAAGCTTCAATCATGTAATGAGAGCTAAGAACGACTCAACTAGAATAACGGGGGTCGATTACAAACCCTAACTTCGGTCAATTGCCTTCTTGGAGGTCTTAACAGGGGAAATGGGAATGGGATGCCTCATAGAGGTCTTCAAGCACAATATTAAACAATCACAAACAGAGCCTCCTTTTAGGACTTCCATCATTGCCGGCCAAGTGGCACGGACTCCCAATCCTACTTCTCATGGCATAAAAAGGAAAAATGCGGAATTAGTAAAAGAGAAGAGAAGTAATATCGAACGGATATTAACCCGTAGCAACGCAAGCAAACTATAAGCAAACTGACAAGCTTCTAGTAACCTAGCATAAATGAACAAAGATGTTAGAAAGTGGAATGAATCCGTGAAAGGCATGGAACCAAATGCTCTTCAAAAAACAATAAAACAAGACAATAAAGCATAAACAGCAGCAACAACAGCGCTCCAGCACCTGCATAGCTGTGAAAAATAGCAATAAGTAAAAACAGTCTGTAACAGCTACTATTTCCAGAACATGACAGGTATGTATGCAGCCAGACAGAACAACGATATTCTACAGCACCCTTTGTACACAGCAGCTGTGTATACTACAGCAACTTCTATGTTTAGCTAATCAAGTGTAAAATACTACAAAACAAACTCAAAGGTTAGTCAAAATTCAAATGGGAATTGTCAAATTGGAAGTAAATGAAATCAATACTAAATGTAAGCAACAATTAGTCGAAAAACTATACAAACATATTAAAGACTATTAATAAAGTTACCAAATGAAACTATTATGAAAATATTAACACTAAAACCTATGTTTAGTCAATGTTAGAACTAAGTCAAACCAAACTATATCAATATCAATTGGTTCAAAGTTAACTCTAATGAACAACTAACGGACAAATAGTGACCAATTAAGCCAAAAACATGTAGTGCGATTAAGCAAAAACAATTAATGCCATTAAGCAAAACAATTAGTAACCACTTAGGCAACAACAATTAATAAGCAATTAAGCTAAAAACGATTAGTGCAATTAAGCACAAATCAATTAATGCCATTAAGCAACAATGAGTAATGCAATTAAGCAAAAAAAAATTAGTGCAATTAAGCAAAAATGATTAGTCTAAAACCAATATCAACATCTAAGTCTAATTAGTCGGAATTAGTTTCTTAACAAAAGCTAATGAAAGTTAATCTACTATTATTCACCAACTAGTCAATGTTAAAATGTCAAGGTTAGTTTCTAATTCGAAACGGATTTCAAATTGTGAATTAAACCGAAACTCTAATTCTAAACATATTATCTAATTCTCGAGATTAAGTGTTAATTATCCTAAATCAATTAACACTAAGTAATTTCCAAAAAACTCTAATTCTAGTCAAAAATCAATTCAAAGTTAAAATCTAATTAACCTAAACCTATTAGTCTAATGACTTGTTAACAAGACTGAATTACCTAACCCTGATTGTAAAATTAAAACAAAATTAAGAAACTGAAATAACACAATAAATGGGGTACCGTAAATGGCCTGGGAGGTGTGGTTAGTGCTTCCATGGATTAAGCTATGAGGAGGTGTAGTGTGGAAACAAGAAGCCCATGTCTTCTGAGACCCCATTCAAACTCACGGGTCAAACACACAACAGGATGCAGAAAAAAAACCTAAGTCTCAAACTTCCTCCCTTCCACATTTTCTCTGATGCGCCGTTCTCCCTTCCTGCCTCAACCTCTTCTTCTTCAACAAACCTACCGCCGTTTCCACTCTTTCTTTCGCGTCACTGGCGTCGCCTGTCCCTTGCTCGTCCTTCTCCGATTTCAAGTTCCGCGGTGATGACATTAACATGTGCCACCGGCTCACTCTCACCTGCACCTCCTTCTCCCCTTTTCTCAATTTCACACCATCTCTCTCTGTTTTGTCATCGATCTCACGATCCTCCCTCTTGCATTCATTCGTCTTTCTTTCTCACCGTTATTTTCTCTAGTTTCAGCATGAACCCGTGCTCTCCGCCGTCTCCCTCACAGCAATTCAACGCCGCGGCTCACATTAGTGGAGACTCAGCAAATCGAAGCGAAAGTGGAACCCTAAGTGCCTCAATCTCAATGGCGGCTCAGCGAATTGAAACAAAATGGAACCCTAAGTACCTCAATCTCAATGGCGACAGTCCCGATGGAGGTGTTTCTTTGAGCTTCAAGCTTCGGTATCCTCTTCTTTTCCGCTTTCGATCTTTCTTCAGTTCCGTGTGTGTGTGAATCCAGTATGAAATTGTGATTCTATGTAGGTTGATGAATGAATTGCTGAAGCTATGGCGAATCAAATTTGCAGTAGCTTTGCCAAGGGATTTGGTAGAAGAATCGATGAGGATGATGACGCGACGTTGTTGATGGAGTGAAATCCCCAGCCGATTCAGGTATGAATTTCTTTGTCTATGATTTCGATCTTTCTCTTCTACTCCTTTTCCTTTTCCTGCTGTGAATGTGGTTCCTGAATTTACGAGTTCTTGTGCGAATTGTTGTGCATTGATCTGTAGGTTGAGTCAAAACTTGCGTTGTGGTGTTCGTTGCGGGATCTTGCGTAATACCGAATCATTGTTGCTATTGAACTTCTTGCACTGTGCGTTTGATTCGATGCAGATTGGTGATTGCTGCAGAATTCTGATGTTGGTGAATTGATGAAGACGAAGGTGAATCCAGAAGCTTGAAGTGTTGATGGTGAAGGTTTGAAGATAGAGGATTCAGAGATAATGAAGGTGGAGAATGGAAGAAGATGAATTGAAGAGATGGTGAAAGTTTTTGTTAGAGGTTGTTAGGAGAATTGGTTAATTATAAATTCGGTTAAAAATTTGTTAGAGATTGAAGAAGATGAATAGAGTTTTGGAGTTCTGAATTTCTGTTAGATTTTTCTACATAACTTCCTGTGCCAATTTCGGATATGTGAGCAGGAGGTGAAGTTGCATAATATGGTATCTCCTATATCAGTAGTGAACACTGCCATATGAATCGTAGATTTCTTGATCTCATTGATAGCTGCCATGGAATTGAGATTAATATGATGTAACATGAAGTAATGGTACTTTGCTGAAATATATTTGACGTCATCTGAACTTGTAATTGAATGATTTCTCAAGGCTTGAAAGTTCCCTGGTTTTCCACTTGCGAAAATCATAAAGATGTCCTCTAACATAACATCCTGAATTATGCATAGAATATGACCTCACCAAATACCATTGATGATCCAGTCCCTCCCTCTGCATTCTCAACTGTTCAATTGAACCAAAGACTGTGGAGTTGAAATTTAGGAAATGAATATGGATTTTAATTTTGGATTTAGAAGAAAAATGGACCCAAAATGGATATAATAATTGAATATGAAAATTGGTTGGAAGTAAAACATGGTTTGTAATTAAAAGTGAGATTTTGTTTCAGAATGGATTTAAACTCTAAACAAAACGGACATGACCACAAATTTGAATGATCAGAATGGTTTGTGAAATGGACTTTGACATTGGCTTTAAAACGGGTGAAAATGCGACACAGTACTTGCCTTGATGACTTGGGCACAAAATAATCCATATGACCACTTCCTACAACGTTGACGAATCCAAACCCAAATTTTCTCCTTCAAGAACCATGTCTTCAATGCAATCCCTGACCTATTCGCAATTTCCATGGCAATCAACAGATATCTCAATGATCTTCAGTTGATGAAATGTTCCCGTACTCAACCGAGAAGGAAAACCCTAATCCTCGTTGGTGTACACTCTAAATGGGGAAATGTTTTGCGCAGGGAAGGGATATAAACCCTGGTTCACCAATGACCCGGACCCATTACTTTTGGTGGATCTTCTGAATAGAGCAACCTTGGAGCTTGACGAACCTCTGAATAAGAAGATATTCCTGATAATATGAATTCACCCTTGAATGTAGATGAGCGCCTCACAACAATAGAGAAACCCGAGCCTGCACATGAAACCTTGATCCCACGCCTCAGAAGACCAATGCAAATGAATGAATGAGTTATGCCTAATGATGCAAATGAAAAGGAAACATAAACTAATCATTGAGAAAAATAAGAGGGCAAATTTTGGGGTATTACACACTGGCCAATGTAATCTCATCGGGATCAATCCCGTTACTCATCATTCTTACAAAAACCTCTAGAGTTTTACCAGTAGGACCATTTTGCTCATAGCATGTAATCAAACTATTCCAAGAAACTATACTCCTAACATCCATGTCATCAAAAGCTCCCTGAGCACTATCCACCACCCCACACTTGGAGTACATATCAACTAGAGCGGAACCCATGTGAACATCCAACGAGTAACGAGATTTCGATATCAAACCATGAATTTGAACACCAATATTCAAATCTGTCAACCCTGCACAAGCACTAAGAGCACTGCCAACCGAATACTCATTAACCACAAAATCCTCACTATGCATATCAACAAAGAATCTCAACGCCTCCTCAAAACGATCCCTTTGAGCAAAATCAGACACCATAGCATTCCAAGAACACTGATCAGGTTCAGGCATACACTTAAACAGTTTCAAAGCCTCATCAAGAGCACCACACTTTGTCAAACCACTTAAAACAACATTCCAACTGAAAATATTTCTCTGCAGCATATGATCAAACACCTTGCGCGCGTCCTCCAAAAACTCGCATTTCCCATAAACATCAATGAGCTTGTTCTCCCCCTCTTCCTTCAATCGGCATAGTTAAATGACTTGTTTTGAAAAACACGGCAAGAATGGTGACGAGATTGGATTGACAATCTGATCTGGTGGTTTCGGCAGAATCTCGAAACCAGTTTCATTATGAAACCCTTCATCTTTGAATTGAGCCTCGACCACAAGTTTAACATTGGTATCCGAGATTTTCGGTGGCTGAAGGATATACAAAGAGTGTATTGTGGTGTCGTGAAGAGTTGTGCCAACGAGACCAGAGCTGTCACCAAGTGCAAAGTTGTGGAAAGGTAGGCACGGTTGGAAAGACGTGAACGATGTCGAATGTCGTGACTCCAACTCCAGTAATGAGGATTTGTGAACGAAATTTTTTGGAAAGTCGTGAGCGTCTTTGGACCTAACAAGTTCGGCTGGAATTGATTTCGAAGAATACCCAGATCTGAAATTGATTGTAGTCGCTTCTCCGTGAGTTCATCCTTATCGTTGAAACAAGACCCTTTTTTTTTTCCTTTGTTAGAGGCTCCTTTTTTACGGGTCTTGTAACAGTTTCCTCAACATCAAACTCATCATACCAAGCACCATCACCATCATCAGAGTCCACATCGAAAATAACAGCAGGAACACGTTTAGCATCACAATCCTCAACTTTCAAAGAAGAAACACGGGTTGATGGATACTCTAAACTCAACACTGACTCAACATACTTTGTGACAAGCATTCCCAAAAGAAGTTTGACCTTTGCTTGAAGTGGGTTGGAAGATGATAAATGGTTGGAAGAAAGGGATGGGGTTTTCCAGGAGGTGGATAGAGTGTTTATGGATCTAATGGTTTTTTTGAGGTTGTTTTGGATCTTTTCTTAAATAAGAGGTGAGATACTTGCAAATGCTTCTCAAAATCCCTTCTAATTGTATTGGAGGTTTTTGTTGGTTGTAGTTGTTGATGATAATTATTGTAGTAGTATGAATAATGAAATGATGAATAGGATAAATATGGATTAGGTTGAGGTGGTGTATACCCATGATTAAAATACAAGCAAGGAGATGGAGTTGCAACATATGGATTTGTGTAATAAGGTGAAAAAATTTCCCATGGAAAGGATGGAAATGAAGGTGTGGTAGGAGTTGAAAAAGAGGGTTGATAAGAATAATCCATAGGAGGATTTGAGTACATGGATGAAAGCACCAATTGATAGGAAGTTTTCCTATCAAAGATTTGAGACTAGGGTTTCAATGATCAAAGATAGAGAATTAAAAACTATCTAAAGAAAAGTACAAATTAAAGATAACATTTTTTTCTTGATTCCTTTTTCCATTGTGTCAAAGACACTACATATATAATGTTCATAATAGATAATGAAATAAGAGCCCAAATACAATAATAGCCCAATAACAATACTAATAACTAATAATAAAAATCCTAAATTATATTTTACCCCTCTATCATATTCCTTATTTATTGGACACTTATATTCTTTCCTTTTTGTCAATAAAATTAATTTTAATTATATTATAGTGAATAAAATTTCTATAAAATTATGAATTATTTATAATTTATGAATCTTTTGAGATGACAATGCAATACTCTACAAGTCATCAAAGACTCAAAGACTTTACAAAAGGATGTAAATCAAATTCTTTGTGGTCAGTCATAATTTGATTATTTATTTTTGAATCGCTTGTAACTTATTATATAATTGCATATAAAGAGAAATTTGTTTCTAATATTATATACTCTTTAAAATTATAAAATGTGCATTTATATAAAAATATTATTTTTCAGAATATTTTGAAATCAAACCTCTCTATTTATTTTTTATAAATTGATTTTTATTAAAATCTAGTTTTAATGAGTATATATTAGAAATCTTATTATTTTGAGAGTTTTATTTTGAAAAATTAAATAATCACTATTAATTTGTATAATTGTAATCTCACTTATCGTGGATATAATTATACAAATCTTTCTATTTTAAGTAAAATATAAACGTTCTTAATTCGTATGATTGTAACTCACCTATCGTGGGTACAATTATACAAATTTTGGTTACTAAAATATTTAAATTATTTTAGTTATAATAAATATTACATTGATAATAGTTATACCCTATCGGTATGTTATTATTAATATAATTTGTTTTGGTCAATGTACTTGTGATTTATGATTATGTAAATTATAGTTCGAGTACTCTATCGGTATTAGAATTTATTGGTGTCATAATATTTGTACATTGTTATATTTTTTTTGAAACAAGTATTTGATAGATAAGAAATCATTTTAATGACATGTAATACATTATGAAATCCAATCATTTATTTTAAATCTTTTATTAAAATGAATTTCAATTCTCTTTATATTATGTAAGTGATGGACATACCCTATCGTGTGACGTTACTTGACATGATTATTGTGTGATAGAGAAAATAATTGAATATTTGTTTAAATTTTTTTCAAAACTCTTAATCTTAGTTTAACTATAATTCTCTATCAAGTGGGAGAATTTAACATGTCAATCGTATAAAATTGAGAAATAAATATTATTTATTTATTACTTTATAGAGACTTATGTTGAGAATATTATATTTTTATGTTAGTAATAAAGTTTATGACTATATGTGTTATATTCTCAATAATAGTTAAATTTAAAATCTCATATTTTTCTGCTGAGTATAACATAATATGTTTCTCAAATGTGTGGAGTTATATTTGTAGCATTTGAGTTTTGAGTGAGTTATTAAGATGTTATGTATAATCATATATTATGAATTTGATCTCACTCAGTTGATGGTAAATCTTTTATATGACCATCATATTCTTTCATGTGAAATTATATAAATAATGATATATTTCATTTACATGCAAAATATGTGGTTGAAAGGAAGTTATATTATACAATCACGTCTCTGTATAGTTTTGCTTTAAATAGTATCCCATTGTTCAATCAGAGTATTTAATATTAGTGGGCTCTGATAAATCTTTATCCTATTGTATCAATGGTAGTGCATGTGTACAGAGTCATATGATCTGAAAAAATTTAGATTATTATTCTCATAATGTCATATATTCTTGCGCGCACTGTAAATATGACATATTCTAAAAGGACTTCAAAATATGAAATAATTATAAAAAGTCTTATTCTGTTATACTGAGATATATATTATTCTTTTAATCTCAGGAAACATTATAATTTGATGTTTAGGTCGATATTGAAAAGACACAATAATTCTTTAGCATGCAATAATATTGTGTTATTCTATCTTCAATAGTCCATATTTGTCAGGTCATAAGATGAAAGTACAAGTAAATATCAATACTCCTATCGAGTATGATATTGTGTTATGAAGGTACTTATGATTAAATGTAATTACTCTCGTAATAGGGTATCCCTATATGTAATTATTATTCTTAGATCTATGTGGATATTCTATGACCTATAATTTAAAACTCATTAGTATAATCACTAACCATAGACTTATACACATGAGTAAGTCGTATGATACTTTGCGTTGGTGAGAGTTTATCAATAGCATTTTCATATGTTTGCGCCATTCTTTATAACATATTATTCTTAATTTAAATATGTTACTCTGAATACATCATCCTTATATAAAGTTGTGAGTTTTAACATGTATGATTTGTCTTCCCTATCGGATACAACTTCTGCAACGTTGAAACTTACTTCTCTTTTTGATTGATTAATGTTTTGACCATTATTTATATTATAATATTAAAATCAATATTTTAATAATTAATTATTGTCATCCAAGTGGGAGATTGTTAGATTAATTATTTAATTAATCAAATATGGATTGACATAATTAATTATTAATTAATTATATTATGGTCTATTAGTTTTTTTTTAATAAGCAACTAATTCATTCACAGAAAAGAACGAGTACAGGGGTACTCGAAACCCGTACAAACCGGCAAAAATCTACTAATCAAACTAAAATTACATCAGAGAAGAAGAAATCCAATCGGAGAACCTGGTTTGATTACTAACGTCAGCTCCTACCCTAAACCAGTCCCACATTTTGATTTGGATGTTCAACCAACACAACTCAAAATGTGGCTTCGCACCCCTGAACAAAATATCGTTACGAAGAAGCCACAAATCCCACATAATCGCCAACCAGCCGACGCTTATAATACTGCAATTCCTCTTGTTGGTGGTCATTTTTGAAAAAAAAAATGGAAGCAGAGATATTTCTGCTGATGTTAATCCAACATCAGTTCCAATCCATTTGTTAAAAGTTGTCCAGCACCTCCTACTGAAGACGCAGAAATTGAATACATGGTTCCGAGTTTCCACTTTATTATACACTAAATAGATGAATTGTTTGATTGAGTTTTGTGTCTCAATGGACCGGGATGGGTTGGACCATTCAGTTAAGCCCAATGAGAGGTCCCTGCCCTCAGCCGTTTAGCTATTTAAGTGTCTTCCCATTAGACAATTAAAATACTCTGAAAACCCTAAACGACAATGAGGGTAATAATTCTCTCATACTCACTCTTCCGAAAGCGTCTCTCAAATCTTACAAAGTACACAGTTCTTATCATTGTCAATTGTTCTTTAATATAACAATAGGCTATAATTTGTATCTATTCGATTCTATTAAATCTATCAGGTTTACGTGCTAATGGTGGCCATTTAGTTGAGAACAAGGGTAAAGTGTTTAAATTGCTTTGGTCCTCTAATCTACCTAACAATATTCATATTTTTTAATGGAGATTAATTCTTAACAGATTGCAAACAAGAGATGTGTTAGCCAATCGTGTAGTAGTTTTGGGGCAACATGATCTTGTGTGTTTTCTGTGTTAAGGGCCTGAGGAATTTTATCTTCACCTATTTCTCTGTATTTTCATTTTTTTTATAAGCAATTTGTATTAAAAGGGAGAAACAGGGATTCTCCAACCTGATACAAAAAACCAATCAAAAGAGGATGAAAAGGAGAACATCCTATATTACAAGAAATCTATAGGATTTTTCATCCAATCGTAAAAACTACAACTTCTACGACCTAGTTCCAACCATCTCCACGAAAGAGTAACTATATGATTAAAAATGCCTTCAACATCGAAGATAACATCATTAAAAATGATATTATTTCTAATGTTCCAAATGCACCAAACGGAGATAATCCACACGTAACAACTCATATCCTCCTTGCCTTTAGAATACAGAGCCAAAAACCATAACAGAGCATGATTACTAATAGTATCAGAGGAGATCGGAGGATAATCTAACCAACCCGCGATTTTAATCCACAACATTTACACTTTGGGGCAATTCAAAAATAAGTGCACGGCTTCTTCGTCTTCATGAAAGCATAAGACGCAAACCTTATCGTGGGAGGAAACAATTATACCTTTACGAGCGAGGTTACCTCGAGTTGGAAGTCTATCACGAACCAGTCTCCAACAAAAGATCTTTATTTTCAAGGGAACCCGAGTTTTCCAAACAACCTTGAGAAACAAATCCTCTTATTGAGTTAGACACGGGCCAGAAATATCAGCATTCAAAACAGAGTAGCAAGATCGAACCGTAAACTCCATAGAAGGGTCCAGCCTCCACTCCCAATTATCCTGAACATCACACTTAATTTGATGATTAGAAACTAGATTAAGAAGTTCTGAAACAGAATCCAGATCAACTACTTCCCCTGCCCTCCAACAGTCCTGGAACGACCACTACGCCAAAAATGATTTTAGGCAGCGCACCTTAGACAGCGCTTTTTTCCAAAAGCGCTGCTTTAAGTTAAATAAAAAATAAAACACGGAAAGTATGTACGAAATTGTGTAAAAGCGCTGCTAAAAGGCCCACCTTAGACAACGCTATTCAAAAGGGCTGCTAAAAGGCCTACATTAGACAGCGCTTTACAAAAGCGCTGCTAAAAAGCACTCATTAGATAGCGCTTCACAAAAGCACTGTCTAAAGTCGTTTAAAATTAAAATTAAAAAACATATTCTATTCATTCTTTCTATTCTTAAAACTGTTTCTCTTCTCTCGCGAAAAACCCTAAACCCAGAAAAAAAATCTCCGTCCTCTCACGCACCTCCGTTCTCTCACCCACCTCCGTCCTCTCCGGCGAGGCTTCTGGGTTCCACAATCAGATGAAGCTTTTTCACGGTATACTCCAATATCTTTGTATTATTATTCTTTCTGTAAAAAAAAAGCAAATTATTTGTAGGGCAAAATGCTTTGGGTTATCTATATAAGTTGGACGTAATTAAACGTAAAAAGATTGATTAATGATCAATATATACTAAATAATATAAATAAATATTATACCTTTTCCAAGATTTTCGTTTTGGATGTTGTGAAAGTGTATTCGGTATAACCCCAAAACTAGTTTTGGGTGCTTGAATTGGTAGTTGGTTGCGCTCTCTCTGGAGTTCGTGGAGAACCGATGGATGATTGTATGCAAGATCAAAATGTCCAGTTGTAATTTCAATGTAGGGAGCAGGTTTGGGGAAAACCATTTGATTGTTGTGGTTTGGTTTAATTTGTTGTTGTTCGACAAATATTGGAAAATCTAAAATGTTAGGATATTTGCTGGTTCCATTAATATTAGTGTTAATGTTAGTTATGGTAGGAGAAGCAAAGGTCGAGTTGAGGATAGTGGCGGTGAGGGTGGAAGTCATGAAAGTGGTGGTAGTAGTGACAGGGGTAACGACAACAAAGATAGATGAAAGCTTCCATTTAGGAACATGTGTTTGATTAGTGAGAAGAGTCTTTTATTAATTGTATCATTCTTTTCCGCATTAATATCGGTATGTCTGGTAAGCAATTTTTAAGCCCTATGCAATTTCCGTACATTTCTGTGTTTATACAACTATATTGATCAACAACATAACAACATCACAACATATCTATATTAATTAACATATTTAATACTAATTAACAACGAACTGCCAATAGATAATAGAATTGTGAGAATATTGTGATATTGCATTATTTTGTAAATGAAATATAACTATTACAATCTCTTATTACAGGTTAGATGGCTAGTAACGAGGATCACCCACATGATGATTCTATTCATGATAGAGATGAGACCGGTAATGCAGTGGAAAAGGGAAATTAGACGAGGATTTACAATTATGAAGCGACTCATTCGTGATAGAGATCGAGGCATAAAACATGATGTGCATTGGAGTCAAGATAACCAACTAATTGAGCCTAACGGTTCAACGTTGACAAGTTATCTTGGTTCAGTTACAAGGAGAGAAGTTCCAATTACTTGTGATGATTGGAGAAACAAATTGTTGAAAGACGCTAAAGACAAAATATGGATTGAGATACAGGTACCATATGTGATGTTATTTGTTTTTAATGTCGATTATGTATTTAAATTACTTATACTAACGCACTCTGTGTATGATTTTCGTAGAGGTCTTTCAACGTTGATGATACCAGAAAAGATTATATACTCGGATTGGCCGGAAAAATACATAGAGGGTTTAGATCTTTTTTATCAAACAAGTATCTTAAGGATGCGGATAAAAAATTTATTGATGCAGAGCTTCCACAGAAATATGCAGATTTGATTACACCTCATGAATGGGAAACTTTTAAATCCAAACGAAAAACCCCAGAATTTGAGAGTGTAAGTGACATAAATCGACAACGAGCATCAAGTCCCGTGTATCCATACAAAAAAGGGCGTATGGGATATGCACACTTACAACAATCTATAGTAAGTATCTATAAATTGCAATGATATACTTGTTCATCATGAGTTATTTTTGATCATGTTATTTGGCTTAATGTGTAGTTAACAAAGGAGAAAAGTTCTGAAACATCTCTTCCGGACCATGTTTTGTGGAAGGAAGCCCGCGTGGATAAGGATGGAGTTGTTAAAGAAGATGTTCAACAAATTTTTGAGAAATGTGTAAGTATAACATTATTGCTTGAATTAAATCAAACGTTTATTAACATATAATTAAGTCAAATTTTCGATATTCATATGAATTTCAGGAGCAGCTATCTCAGTCTATATCTCCAGATGAAGACAATGATTGCAGGAGGCTACTTAGTCGAGCATTAGATGTTCGTGAGTATTCTGGTCGTGTGAGGGGTAAGGGATATGGGATCACTCCAACATCCTTGAAAGAACCAAAGAAAAAAACGGCTAGCAATAAAGAACTGCAGGCAAAGTTGGAAGCATTAGAATCTGAAGTTCGTGAATTGAAAAAGGAAAAAGAAAGAGATCAAGCTTCAGCTTTTAAAGATACTAGTGAGAAAGATAGTATCAATTGTAATTTTCAACCGAATATTCCCGAGGTAATTATATATATTATTATGAAATTAAATTAGCTTAATTTATT